>OY728163.1:1152783264-1158184409 GCA_963277665.1 Viscum album | reverse complement strand
ACCTCCTACCCCATGGATAGCCTGCCCGCCCCGCTGGACACCCCCACCCACGGACACCCCCACCCCCCGCAGACCCCACCCCCAAACACCCACAAACCCCCATGGTATCCCCCAACCCCCTGTACAACCCCCACCCCATGGATCCCCACCCCCTTGGATAGCCCCCCCCCCCCCACCCCAATAGAAATCCTGCCCACCCCCTGCACACCCCATACCACCCTTTGACTGCACCACCACCACTGTGGGCAACCCGCCCACCCCCTTGACACCCCCAACCCCCCTGGACAGCCCACAACAACGTGGAAAGCCTACCCCCAGGACACCCCAACCCCCCTGGATAGCCTTGTCACCCCTGTGTAAGGCCCGCCCACCCCCCTAGACACTCAATACCCCCTGGATAGCCACGCCACCCCCGTTGACAGCTCAACCCCCCCTTGGACACCCCTACCACCTTAGAAAGCCCCTAACCCCATGGACATCCCGCCCACCGCCTAGACACCCCCACCCACCGAACACCCCCAACTCCACGAACACACCATACTCCCCGAAACACAATGTCCCCAATGTACAATCCCCCACCCCCCTCCCCCCCCCCCACCACCACGTTGGATAGCCTTCCCACCCCCTAGACACCCCTACCCCATGTGGAAAGCCCCGCGACCCCAGTGGACAACCCTCCCCACCCCTGGAAACCCCCTACCACCTGGACAACCATGCCACCTCATGGATAGGCCCCACCCTCGGACACCCTGTACCCCGTGTAAAACCCTGCCACCCTCGTGGAAAATTTTCCCACCGCACCTAGACACACCCTACCCACTGGGCAGCCCCCCCCCACCCTCGTGGATAGCCCATAAAACCCCTGGACACCCCCATCCCCCATCCCCTGGACCCCCCCCCCCCCCCGGACCCCCACCCCCGGGACACCACTTACACCTCTGGACAACCACCCACCCCCATGGACAGTCTACCCACCCCCTGGACACCCCTACCCCCTGGACACCCCTACCCCTCTGGACAACCACCCACCCCCATGGACAGTCTACCCACCCCCTGGACACCCCTACCCCTCTGGACAACCACCCTCCCCCATGGACAGTCCCACCACCCCTGTCGACAGCCCCTCCACGCCCGTAGACTGCCCTCCCACCCCCTAGACACCCCCGAACCCTGTGGACATCCCCAACCCCCCAGGATAGACCCCATCCCTGGACACCCTCACCTCCTTGGACAACCCTCCCCCTTGGGTAGTGTATGTGATCACTCAAAAAATCTACTAAAATATTAACTTTTTTTGATCTAAAATTTACTCAACTAATGAATTATTCTCTTCCAGAAGTATACATGATCTTGTACACTCATGTATATTTTCTCAAATATGTTTTGTAAAAAATATAATATTTTTTTATATCATTATTATCATATCGAGTAGTGTGTCAGTTATGGCTTCATATTAACAGAACAATTCCAATTTACATAAATATATTTTCGATGGATCATCTATGTTATTGAATTGATTTTGATGAAATGACTTATAAATGTTTTTACAGAATGGATAGAAGTTGAATTTATGAAACCTATCGGATCCCAAAAGATTTTCAAAATAATTTGGAGAGATTATTAGATTATTCATTTCACAATTCATTATATAGTGGTCACATACATTTCCCCAGTTACAATTGTTTTGTAAGTCCTTGGTTGATCCTTGAAGAAGTCAACTACCACATAACCAAATATGGTTTTCAAGAAAACTACTTTGTGTGGCATAAATATTGGGAGAAAATTAGTTCCCAAATATCTAATGATCCAAAAAAGTGGATTGGACTGGATAACGTTTTATATGTCTGGTTTCAATTTATTCATCATCGGTAAAAAGAATGGATTCTTATCCAAGAATATTTTGGTATGAGCACACATGATCCATCTAATGAAAATGATGATGTAGTCAGGGTGAAAAAAATTTAATGATGATGCCACAACTCCAGTAGATCGAAAATTTGGAAAAATGAAAAAGCTAGATTTTTTACTCCAATTGATTCATGGGAAAACTATGTATGGGTTTTCTAATACATCCATCAATTAAATTCTTACATTCTTGAAGTACATACATCCGGATGATGAAGATATTCCCTCAATCCAATATATTGCATGGAAGTTAGTTGAGGGACATTGATTTTCAAGAAACCAAATTCTAGCTTTCCAGAAAGATTGTAGTCTATTCTGGGAGGAAACTACTGAATGAAATTATTTTATAAAATATGGAACTTTTTATTGATCCCCGTACTCAAGAATTTTTTTATTCTTGATGAAATATCAATAAAAATGCGATGGCATGATACTGAGAGAATGAATACTAATTATGAGTTGGTTTACCCTGCCGATGGATTTTCATGGAAGATATTTGATGCTCAATATATTGATTTTGCAGTCGATGTGTGTAATGTGAGGTTGGGTCTTTGATGGGACAATTTTAGTGTGTTTGGGTAGATTCTTGCATCGGATAGTACATGGCTGGTTTTCATACACCATTATAATCTTACACCATGGTTGTGTATGAAAAAACGTTTCACTTTCATGAGTATACTCATATCTAGAACTTCTAATTCAGGAAGTGATATAGACATATACATGCAACCTTAAATAAAATAGTTGAAACTTCACAGGGATGTGGGTGTGTACACATACATTTCATGTTTGATAGACATGTTTCATATGCATGATGCACTTATGTAGATGATCAATGATTTTCCTTCCTATGCAATGTTTTCTTGGATGGAGCACAAAGGATAAACTATCTTGTTCTATTTGTATAAAGAATGCACGATCTATAAGAATAAGACATTGTTTTAGTTTCAGTTTTATGGGACATCGATGACTCTTGCCAATGGAAAATCGATTTAGAAATAATCGTCGAAGTGTTGACAATACAATAGATACTGAAGATCCACCTAACAATATGTCTGGAACTGATGTGCTTAATGAATTGAAAGATTTCAGTTTTTAATCGGGAAGGGTCAAATAAGATCTGGAAAGTGAAAGAATGTTTCCACTGAAACATTTTAAAATTTGAATAAGATAAGTATCTTATTTGATTTTCCTTATTGGTCAACCAATTTTTTATGGAATTACTCAGATGTAATTCACATTGAAAACAACATCTGTGAAATTTTTCTTTCAATTATTATAAATGCTAAGGGAAACAAAATAGGTGATTTATAGTCTCATCGTGACTTGGTTTATTGGGGAATTAGACCAAAATTGCATTCTGTGCATATCAGTGAAAATAAATGGCAAGTTACATGTTCATCTTATGTGATGAAACCTACATGAAAAAAATACATTCTGGAAGTACAAGAGACTATTAATGTTTTTGAGGGCTATTCAAGCAACATATCCAAACTAGTCAATAGAAGATAGTTGAATCTAAAATTGTTGAATGCTCATGATTATCATGTCCTTCTACATGAGATGATTCCAATAGAAAGTTGTCATATTTTTCCCAATAATGTAAGGGTGGTTGTAATTCGGTTGTGAAATTTGTTTATAGATCTTTGTTCTAATATTTTTTCCAAGTGTTTATTGCAAAAAAATGCTGGCAGATGCTCCATTAATTTTTTGTGAGTTAGAGAAAATATTTCCTCTATCATTTTTCACATGCATGTTTCATCTGACTGTCTATATTCTAATTAAAATACATCTCGGAAGACCTATTTATTTTCATTTGATGTATCCAACTGAAATAATAATGTACATATTAATGTATTATGTCCGTAACAGGAATCATCTCGAAGGTTCTATCGTGAATGGTTACTTGGCTCAAGAATGTATGGATTTCTTCTCTATGTATTGGTATGATCTTACTAAAAGAATGAACAGAGCAATGTGAAAAAATAAGAATAATATGATAAAATTGAACCTTGTTTTCCATCACTTCCTCAAATAAGAAATATTCTTGGATCATATACATTGACAACATTAAACCTTGAACTGTGGGATGTGGCACATCACATAGTTTTGTTCAATTTTGATCTATTTGATTACTAAATCTTGTAATTAAATTGAATATGTATTTCATATAAATATATACGTATATATATATATATATATATTTATTCATATTATAATCTACAAGGAACATAAAGTGATGATAAATAGAAATCATCGTTCTTTATCTTTTAGAAGAAGGGAGACTTTGCATACCAAAGAGTTTTCTACATGGTTAAAATTGAAGATAATAATATTACTGTTTAAAATAATTAAAATAATAATTAATTGAGTTTAATACTGATTTATATTTCAGGTATTGAGTTTGCCTGCTGACTGTGTCTCTGAGGAAATATGAGCTTTGGCTTTTGGGCATAATACTGTGGTCCGTGACTGTAAATCAGTTGTTATCAATGGGTAAAGATTTATTATAACTGAACAATCCAAGGATATGAGAACACAACATGATGGTATTATGGTTACTTCCACAATAGACTGTTATGATAGTGTATTAGATATAAGACCATGATTTGAAAATGTAGGTTATTATGGAGTCATTGATAAAATAACAATATTGGATTATTATTCTCATCGACGAGTCACGATGATGAAATGCTAGTGGTTTGATTCAATGACGAGGAAGGTAACATTTATTTAGGATTGTGGATTTCAAGTAATTTGTACGACTCACCCTCTTGATACTGATGAACCTTATATATTGGCATCAATGAAGAAACATGTTTTTTATGTCTCGGACTATCATAAACATGAATTTGGTGTCATTATTGAAGTAATTACAAGACATATTTTTGATGATGGAATTTACACCATCTCTATTGGCATTGGAAATGATCAATTTATTACTTTTGATGACTCTGTTAGCTCAATTTTCAGAGTTGACTATGAACCTGATGTTGTGGTTGGAAATATATATAATCATCCATTCATGTTTTAAATTCTCTTGTTTTACCTCGACTTTGGATGTTATGGTTGGTACTGCATGATCTACCTAGGATAAAGAAATTAAATTTTTCCTTAATTTTGACCACTTCTATACCCCTTATGAATCTAGTAGAATTAATATTCCATGATTTTAATAGACTAACGACACTTTGTAAATAACCATCCAACTAAAAGTAATCGATGATATTTTAGAAACTACCATGCATAATAAATGATCTGAGAAGAACATGGTTATTACACTTCCATCAGAGTTTTAGTAGTGACCAAGAAACATGACTGACTACCTGAGATATACCTTCATTGACTTTTTATTCATTTATAGTGGTAATATTGTAGTTAATTATCAAAAAAAATACCTTTAGTAAAATAATATGATGTTCTAAAACAAGGGATTGAAAATCCCAAATCCCATAAAGATACATCATAAATTATTATTAATAAAACCATTTCAAAATCACATAATAGAGACTTCTTTTTATTTTAAACCCCCAAATGGTTTATAAAAATCTATTTTAACGTTCCATTTCAAAAATAATATAGTATTACTGTTCCACAATAAAAATGAAATCCTTTTTCAAATAACCAAATCCCCCTTCCTACCATACACACCAAAATCATTCATTTTTTCCTAAAGAAACACATACTATTGAGATAAACACTATTCCAAAACCATTATAAAAATATCAATGATCTTAGAATTCAATAAATTCATTCCATTAAGACCATTACAACCCCCACCCCTTATAGACACCACCCCACCACCAGCAAACCCCCCACCACCTAGACACCCCCACCCCCAGGGACAGGCACCCACCCCACCCCTTGGACACCCCACCCCCATGGAAACCCCCCATGGACACTCCTGACCCCACATGGATGGCCCTTCCACCCCCGTGGAAAGCCCGTCCACCCCCTAGACACACCATACCCCCCAGACAGCCCCACCCACACCATGAACACCCTTGAACCCCTGGATAGCCCCCCCCCCCCCACCCCCGTAGACCACCCTTCCCTCCCCCTAGTTTATAAAAATCTATTTTAAGGTTCCATTTCAAAAATCATATAGTGTTTTTTTCCACAAATAACATGAAATCCCAAAACATTTTAAAAATAATAATGATCCTAAAATACATGATATTCATTCCATTAGGACCATTATAGCCCCCACCTATTCTAGTCACCACCCCACCACCTGGACACCCCCAACCCTGGACACGCCCACCCCCATAGACAGTCCCCCACCCCTAGAAACACCCACCCCCATGGACATCCATTCCAACCCCATCGACCACCCCCACCCACTAGACTCCCCCTACCCCCTGGAAAACCCGCCCACCCCGTGGACAGCCTTCCCACCCCTGTGGAAAGCCCACCCACCCCACTAGACACCTCGTACCCCCTTGATAGCCCCACCCACCCCCTGGACACCCTGGCCCCCTGGATAGCCCCCAGCCCCCATTGATAGCCCTTCCCACCGCATGGACCCCCTTCCACCATGGACAGCCCCCAACCCATTGGCATCCCCCACCCTTGGACATCCCTCCCCCCCCCCCCCACAACCTTGTGGATAGCCCACACATCCTTGTGGACAACCCGACCAACCCCTGGACACCCCCTCCCCCTATGGACATCCCGCCCACCACCTGGACACCCCTCCCACCGTGGATAGCCCCCCACACCAGTGGATAGCCTTCCCACCATGTGGACACCCCTACCTAGAGTGGACAGTCCACTCACCCCTACTAGACACCCCTACCCCCTAGATAGCCTCGTCTCCCTTTTGCACATCCCGACCAACCCACTGGACATCCCGTCCTCCCTGGACAACCTCGCCCAGAACCCTAGACACCACCAATGCCCCAAGATAGCCCCCAACCTCATGGAAAGCCCCACCCAACCCCCGAGACACCCCCACCCATGTGGACAGCCCCACCCCCACCACACCCCCCATGGACAGCCCCCACCCCCAAGGATAGCCCCCACCCCTTGGATAACCCCCACCCCCATGGACAGCCCGCCCAGCCCCATGGACAGCCCACCCACCCCCCTTTACACCCCACCCCTGTGGACAGCCCACCCACCACCATGGATAGCCCTCCCACCTCATGGAAAACCCCTCCCCCCGTCGGCACCCCCCCCCCCCCACACCCCACCCCTGTGGACAGCCTTCCCACCCCCTGGACACCCCTTCCCCCCATGGACAGCCCGCCCACCCCCCATGGACAACCCCTACCCCCTGGACAGCCCTACCACCCCCTTGGACTATCCACCCACCCCACTAGACACCCCGTACCCCCTGGATAGCCCTACCCACATCCTTGACACACCTGACCTACCTAGATAGTCCCCACCCATATGGACAGCACCACCTACTATGATAGACACCCCTACACCGTGGACAACCCCCACCCCCATGGAGGCTCCCCAGGATAGCCCCCACACCCATGTATTATAGGGTTTCTACAACTCAAAGATCCCATTAATCATAGATCCCCACATGGTTTCCTCCTGGGATCCTTGATCACCAAAAAAATAGTGGATGGTATTTTAGAGACTCTCATACATAATAAATGATCCGAGATGAACATTGTTATTCCACTTCCTCAGGAGTTTGAGTAGAGAACATTACACAAGAATGACTACCTAATATATCCCCTATTGGACTTTTTGATTCATTTGTAGTGGTAACATTCTAAATAATTATCCAAAACAAAACCAGTAGTAAAACAATCTGATTTTCTAAAACAAGGGACACAAAATCACAAATCCCACAAAGATACATTACTAATAATTCCTCTTAAATACATTTCAAAATCTCATAATAGATTATTCTTTCTATTAAATACTATACAATGGTTTATAGAAATCACATTTATGGTTCCATTTCACAAATCATATAGTATTTTTGTTCCACAATAAAAATGAAATCATTTTCTGAATAACCTAACCCCCTTCCTACCATATACACCAAAAGCATTTATTTTTTCCTAAGGAAACACATACTATTGAAAAAAACAATATTCCAAAATCATTTTAAAAATAAAAATGTTCTTCAAATTCTTAAAATTAAATCCATTAAGAACATTACAGACCCCACCCTCCTAGCCCCTACCCCACCACCTGGACACACCCACCCCTAGACATCCCCACCCCCACAGACAGCCCCCACCCCCTGGACACCACCACACCCCCTTGGATAGCCCCTATAACCACTATGATGGTTGAAACCCCTAGAAACCTCCACACCCATGGACAACCCCCTACCCCTAGACAATCCATGAACCCCCTAGATGAGCCCCAAATCTCCTAGACACCACCCCACCACATGGACACCCCCACCCCCTGGACACCCCCACCCCCATGGACTGCCACCCCCACCCCTGGACACCACCCCACCCCCCTTGGATAGACCCCCAACCCCCTGGATCGCTCCCACCCTCCTAGAAGCCACCGCACCCCTCGACACCCCCATCCCCTGGACACCCCCTAGAAACCCACCACCACCCCCCCCCCCCCCCGAACACTTTGGACACCACCCAACCACCTGGACACCCCCATGGATAACCTTCGCCCCCTTCCACCAGGCTAGATAGCCCCCACCCCACTAGACACCCCCAACCACATGGACGTCAACCCCCCCCCCCACCCCTCCTAGACACCACCCCACCACATATACATCCCCACCCCCCTTAGACACCCCCACCCCCATGGACAGCCACCCGCACCCCCCATGGATAACCCCCAACCCCCTAAACACGACCACACACCCCTTGGACATCCCTCAACCACCTAGACACAACCCCACCCCCTTGTCACCCCCCACTCCCTGGACACCCCCACCACATTGACACCACCCCAACCCATCTGGACACCCCCACGGACACCCCCACCCCTGGACAACCCCCACCCCTGGACACCCCCATCCTCCCGGACACCCCATCCCCCAGGACACCCCCACCCCTCGGATAGACCTACCCCCCTTGGAAGGCCACCCCAAACCCTTGAAAATCCCCCACATCCAAATAATTATGAATTGATTTCTTTATGTATTTAATAAACTTATGATTTATGTATTATCGGTGTATGGGTATACTTTTGTATGTGTATATTTGATGTAATTACCTTATGAATTATGTGTTAATTCTGTTAATGGTGTATGTATTGATGATTGAAATGGGAAAAAATATGATGTGGTACATGTCGTACTTGTAAGAGTGTGGTTTTTATGTGCTATTATAGGTGGGTTTTTGTTCTATTATAAGTGTTTTTTTGAGGTGTGTTTGCAGCTGTATGAAATAGAGGGGATGGGTGGCTATTGTGCATGATGCTCTTCTGATTTATGGAAATATACGATACCAACAGTTTTAAACTGTTGGAAAAGTGTATTTTTGAGAATTTTTTCACAGAAAATTTGTTCAAACCATTGGTAAAATAATATACCAAACGGTTTTGAACATTTTGTAATTGTATATATAGAATATTTATACTAGTGGTTTTAATGAACCATTGGTAATAATATATACCAACTATTTCTAAACTGTTGATTAACTGTATATAAACTATATATCCCAATAGTTAATAAACCACTGGAATTAATATATACCAATAGTTTCAAGAAAATTGTTTGCATACTGAAGAGTAAAATTCCATATAATAAAGGTTAGTGAAAAACCATTGGTACAAGTATTTCTCAATGGCTTACTAACCAACGATTTGAACAACATTTGGTATATAGTTTACCAATAGTTTAGATGCATATTCCAATGGTTTCAAACCATTGCTATATTTTGTATTTCCAATATTGGTTCTATGTTATCATGTATATGATACTCACGATATGTAGTAGATAGAGCCACAAATGAAAGAGTGTTGGAATTGTCTTTTTGACATGTTTTCATCTTAAATATAATTATCGGGATTTAATATTTCAATGGTTGGGTGGTTATAAGAAAATTTACAATTTCCATGTAATTCATGAACTATCTTTTTTACAATTCTATGGTTAGGGTTCATCTTAGGATGTTTTGGGGAAAAATACTTATGTTTTTACTTTTCAAAGTCCTTTCTAGTTGGAATATTGTTTTACCAAATTGTGTTCCCACTAATGGAAAACCTTGTATACTCACATAGAGAGGGTTTTGAAAATTATAGGATGGTATAAATAACAATACATCCACATTTTAGAAATTGTGAACACCTTTAGAGGGGTACATGGTTTGGGAGATGATTTGACAAATCACGAGGCCCTGCCAAGATAACTGTGGGAGTGATTATTTTTAATTATGAAATATTAATTAAAAGATCCTAAAAAAGATTTTATCAACCGATCAGAACTAAATTAGGATTTGAAAAAATTCAATCTTTATGGAGCTCTCAACGAGATGTTGTGGATCCTCTGAACCCTCTCTGAAGATATTCAATGAAAATAAGATGTCATCGGGTTCATCTCTATAAGAGTTCATCATCCATTCTTTATCTCCAACACTCTTCCTCTCTCCTCAATAGGAGTTTTTTTATTTTCAATTGTTCAGATATCTTAAAAATTATGTTTTAAATAATGTTTCTAGGTATGATTATCATATCTCAATTGCTGACATTCTTTATTGGAGTTACATATTGTGATTGTTGTTATAGTTGATCTTGTGATCCTAAGGTATGTGGTTCTATGTAATTTGTACAAATTGATTCTACCATTATTTCATTGATATAAATTAATTATTTTGGAATTTATTTTTAGAAAACCAATTCAATGTGAATTGGTATTTGAAATTTTGTGGAATGGTATTTGGTGAAAACACCTAATTCAAATGAATTGGGCCATGAAATGAATTTGATGGAAATTATGGATTTTTATTTTAGAAATTAATGTGTCAATTTATTTAGGATACAGATTATATTGTTTTTAAGAAAAAATATTTTTTTTTCATGAAAAAGTAATGAATTGATTAATAATATCATTTAGTTATTAAATGTAATTAAGAATATTAAAAATTGAAATGCGGGAATCGTTTTTTGAAAAAATTTAAAATAATTTTATGATTATTTATAGTTGTTTAACCACGTGAAAGCCTAAGTGATTAGTGATTTATTTCTAAAACACACTTGGATGGAATTTCACTGGTAAAAAATTGGCTCATTATAAATATAATAAGATTGTACCTCGATGGGACATATACTTAGTAGTATTTTTATTTATTCCTCATATACTAGTGTCTATGGGATGGGTGTGCAAAATTCCATTTTCCATATATGTGTGTGTGAGTATCACATAAAATACATCTATTGTACCACTTGGATGACAACCCTATTTTTCATTAGTGAAATATTTTCATATATAAGTAAAATAGGTTTTCAATAGCCGTTTTGAATTTATATAAACTATTTTCAAAAAAATATTTAAAATTTCATTATTTAATATGAATCATTAAGTTGAATGAGAATAATTTTTTTCAAAATATGTGCATGAAATTCCATTTAGGATGTAGTTAACATAGAAATAATTATTTGGATAACTTTTTTCTAACTTCTTATAAAACAGTCAGGAGGTCCTTAATTGGATGTTAGTTATCCCCAACATTTTCCTTTAGAGATCAATTTATTTCCATATACATGGTTCAACCAAAGTGAAATTACGACATGGAGGTGGTTTTTGTAAATTATTTGGGCTTGGAGAAAGTTGTTTGGTCAGACTTATGTTGTTTTATGTTATCTTTCTAGTTCAATCATGCTGTACAAATGATATATATATATATATATATTCACTTTGGTAATTATCTCCCATGTGTGTTTTCATTTTATATTACTGGCATGTATTTGATTCATCCACTATTTATTCAGAAATATCATTATCACTTTATATTGTCTATTTCCATGTGCAACTCGCCCACTAGTGGGGATCCAAAATGACCTTCGGGCAATATTAGTTCAGGCTAGGGTATTAGGGTACTATGGTATCCATGGTAGTTTTAAAACCCATCGTATAACATATATCAGTCACATATCTAACATATATTGGGGATTATCCCTTCATATAAGCTACATCAACTCACCCATGAGAAATACTGGGGATCAATACTACATATATGTTTTAACATTCACATTGATGAGCTATACGGGGAATTAACCATTAATAATAATTTTTCAAGGATAATATCATCTTTCCACTGAAACAAGAAATCAAATAATGTATAGAATGCTTCTAAACATGATACTATAGTGTATATACTTCTTCAGGATTCTATTTGACTAGTCATTGAGAAATAACGTAGTTACAGAATAGTAGTTATGGGCATTTGATGACAGTATACAAAAATGGTCATTAGAGACCACTTGTGGAGCCCATTTATGGTACCATTTTGTGATGGTCTATTCACAGATGTCTAGTTAATAAGGGTTTAATTCACAAAAGTCCCCCTCAAAACCTCGTGATGGATTGATAAGGTACTTAATGAGACCGATGGAGCCACAATCCTCCACTAAGGACAATATTACTTCATAAACCACTTCACATATTCACAAAACACTTTTCTTCAAACACAACTATAATGTTTTAGCTCGAGATGGTGGAATGATTTATAAATTGTGTTCCATATTCACAAAGCCCATGGGATTCACAATATACAATTCTATGGATCCACTATGCATTGGGACACATTATCTCATATATTCTAGAGAGACTCCATGTAATATGGAATTTCCCTTCACATATCCACAAGCCCTTAATAAAGGAAGATGTATCCCTATGTAACTTGACCTTTCAAAAAGCATTATGCCTTTTCTATGAAATCCAATTGAGAATTAGGACATTGTCAACACTCAACTTATCTATATTAATCCCCATTATTCATTAGACCCTAAGATTAGTGAATCGCCTTCGAGAGACCCCTTTTCAATGTTCACAACTTAACAACAACTATCCCATACCAATGGTGCAGCACCCCCACACCCCTACCTAAGATTAGTGTTGGGCTGTGGTCCAGGGCCTCTCACTAGGTCGCCTCAATACCTTACAAGACACAAATGAAATATAAAGAGTCACACTATAAGAATTTCAGTTCATTCCATTGAAATTTTGAGTTGTGCATTTATACATCCCGAAGAACCAGCCCAAGAATACCATGATTTGTGATACTCCTCGGCACTCCAAGAAACACATTGAGATTACTAACTCCTCTGTTTCCATTTCCCAAGTTGTGATTTGAGATTCCCATATCAGATTTCTTGAGAATAAAAAGTCGATTCATTCCTTAAGAATCCCCTCAAACTCGATCACCTTACTCCCATTCTTGGTTGAATGAGATGCGCTGCTCTCGTGTATGTTCCACATCACATACTCCTAGGTGACTTTCACATAATAATACTCACTATAAGAATTGGCACACATTAATACGCTATCAATTTTAACTGTATTCCTTACATAACAAGAATATTATACCTCATGTCTTGATTACCAGAAAACATTCATCATCCTAACAACATTTATTTAAACAATAACATACCCCATATGGAAATAGTAGAATTATTCTTGTGATTATCATTGGAAGCCTTGTTTTCCAAGAATAATTCAACTCCTCTAAAATAATTACATGAAAATAATATATTTTACATGGAAACCTCATCATGTGTAAGCACAAAAATATATGTTAACCTACTAGGAATTCCTGATTTCATTATGAAAAAATAGGGGGAAGATTGAATTGGTAGATCAATGAAGAGTCCCCGCTGACAAAATACATCCAAATAACCTTAAAATATTACATAACATTATGAACTATACATGGGATTCCTTCATGACCTAAAATATTTATTCATGAATGGGAAGCGCACTGAATAATCCTCAAACATTTCATCCTTACACATAAAGTTAAACAATTTTCGTACATCGTGAAATGAACAAGGGATGCACTCATGGAAAAAAATGTGTGGTCCATGACAAGAAGTTTCACTGTGTATTCCCTATTCAAACCATTTCCATTCCATAGTGTAACTTGGACAACTCCCTTTCATAACCCCCATTTTAAACTTTTCCAGTCCATAGCGGAACCTGAGCATCATCCGTGCATATTCCCCATTCAAATAATTACCTCTCCATAGGGGCACATATTCATTCTCTTGAGTGTAATACCAACAATATATAACCTCTTCCATAAATAATCCACACTCTCTTCATTTCTGATTCATAGAGGGGAATGTGAATCCCATATGGGGTAATACCCGTTAACCACATAGAATTGGGAACTCCTACATGTATTACCCAACAAAAAATAATCAATATGGGAATACCTTTGAGTGTATGCTTTAATCCAATTTGGACCCCTCAAATGGTAATCTTCTTAGGGTGTATTCCTAATACCATTATGAACTATGTGGGATTTTTTACCAACCAACTAAGATATATAGGAATCCTATATGGTGTCTAACCCAATAATGCATCCAAATACATCCAAATTTTCCTTGTGCCTCCACATCCTTGTATGATAATTAATCTAATTAGAGATCACATCTCATCCAGGTCCCTTTGGTCCATAATAATTTGTAATCCCCAACCACACCATCGCTGCTCCTTGAAGAAGCTAGAAAAGTCCATTCATAATCCCTTCACCATCCAAAAAGTGGAATCCTCAAACAAAGGGAATGATACTAGAATAATTCCGACAACATACCTAATTAATGATACATTCATGAAATTAGCCTCCTTCCCAAATGATGTTAAACTACTTGGACCAGTCCTATCAAATGACATTAATATGTGATGTCGAACTATGAATGTTTTGACTAATGACCATTAATTATGGAGCGCATGATGCCTCTCGGTGGTTCAATATCAACCAATGGTAATTCTTGGTTACCTTACTACTGGTAAAACTCCCTAATCCACATCTATTGTTGTTAAGATCTACCATCATGGTGTGAAATCATCAATTTATGGAGTACACGCCCAAAACTTTCTTTCATCATCATTTTTATCCATCCATCTGATGAAACATTAAAATGATCCTTCATAAGGATGAAACATCACAATGTGACAAATTCCTTTTATGTGACACAAATCTTGGATATTACTTCATAGAAGTCATAATCCATCAATCGGTAAACCAACAGGTGTGAAATCTTCCTCAATTGTGATACACCTCCCAAATCCGCATCCAAATAGCATTCTGATCAATCAACTCCTTATAAAAAATATATATAACATGTGACACCAAATATATACATCATTAAAAATATAGGATTCTTCGGGTGAAATTAATTAAATCTATACTCCTTCTGTATCAGCTAACATAAAAACACATGGGATGGATGAGTTTAAAACCTTAAAAGATATCTTCCATTTACATTTCATACAAAATAATTGATGTGAGATTCTTTGGGTTTTATGCCTATTATGACTCAAAAGAGATTTCATCCCATGAGGATGAAAATGGTTTCTTAACAAACACAATTTCTAGTGATGCCTATACATTCCTAATACTTCAATTTACTCCAATGAAATATTACTCCCTTACTAGATATTAGAATAATAACTAATAGGTAACCATTGATAGATGAAATTTGTAATTATGTTAAAAACATTACTCTAATCTATGAGGGATACCCAGAAAAGGTTAAGGGTTCCATGAATAATCATTGGAAGGATGACCCAACATCCCATCATAACATTTTTATAATGATCCAACATCCCCAACCATGTTAGAGGTTGTCGCCAAACTTTAGAAAGTGTGAAAATTTTGGTAATAAACACACATTTCAATGTGATAGATTCCCTAACTATGAAAGTGTCAAAAAAATCATGAATAAAAACAGTAAAAATAACTTTTAAACCCATGTCAAAAATATTTTCAAAAATAAAAACACACATTTCTAATGAAAAATAAATATTAAAAACATAAATCACATGTAATGAGATAAAGGGTGTTTTTCCTGAAAAATCATTAAAAAACATAATTATCAAATAATAGTTATTAAGACTAGAAAAATCGTTAACTTGTTATACCAGAAAAATGAGAATATAATTAATAAATTGATTATATAGCGTAAAAGAGATTTATTCCAATGAAATATTTTTTAGGAAATAATAATACATTAATTGAAATAATGAGAATGGAATCATAAAAAAAATATTCCTAGTTGAACATAAGAATCATCATGGATTATTACCATTGATGAATAAAAATACCATTACAATATAATTAAAAAAATCATGGGGAAAATATCCTTTTTAAAATTAAAATCACTATTAAAAATATAAAATTTGAAACATATATTGAAATAATTTTTCATTGAAAATGACCTTATGTAATTATAACAGAATCACTAATGATAATAATGGTCATGATATTGGGAATATATGTCCATGTTCTGATTCACAAGAATAAATATTTTATTCGAAAACATTTTAAATGGAGAAAAAATTATCGAATTTGTAAAAATAGTAAAAAATTAACTTTATAAATCCATTATAAATATGTAAAAATATCATGTATAATATATTTAAAAAATAATTTGTTTTTATAAATGATTATTATTCAAAACATTTTTTAAAACACTAATATGGATGATAATTATAGTCATTATAAAATAAGATACATGTTTTGTATCACATACCATTGGAATTATTTTTCGTTCTACTATGAGTAAGTATAGAAATGTAAAGTAACCACGAAAACAACATTAATAAAAAAATGGAGAATAAAATTAATTTTATTTATGAAAATAATAGAATATTACCACACCCCAAGGATAAAAAACACAAAAAAGTGATTTCCACATAAATCATTATCAACTTTGGTTTCTATTCAATCCTAATCCCATGAATGAATAACTTCAAATAAAACATGAATGATGGTTAAAATATTGATATTAATCATATATTAATTCAATATAGATGTATATGAACCTCATAAATATTGTCAGGTTTGAAACATTAACATATTTCCCTGATAATGATAATTTTAGATAATGAAGCCTAAAAAACATATCAATAAATTAATAATTATTTTGTTGAATGATTTTATGAAACAATAATAAATGTAATGACACAATATTTTTAGTAATATTTATTTCGTGAATAAATGTGTTCTATATTATATTATACAAATAAAAAATATAAAGAATCAGAAAGATATTATTTCATTAATAAATACTATTAAATTTTTCCAATATTAAATCCATTGAAAATCCAAACTTTTTAAATGGGAAAATAAAAGAAAATAGAAAATAAAAATAGAAAATAAAAATCACCCCCATCTACTTTAATCAGCATTCCCACTGATAAAATGATATAAAATAAACAAAATGTTTGCAATTAAAGAAAAAATATGGAAATATAGAACCATGTAAAAAATTTACTTGAATGTTTAGTGAAATAATATAGTAATATATATAGGGAGTATTGTGAATTTTGGGAAGAGTACGATGACCCTTGGGAATAGTAACTTGACCATTGGAATATTAATTTACTTTAAATAATAATGTTTAATAAAAATTATAGAATATAAAAGGTAATGGTAAAATAATACTTGTATAAACATTAGGATAATCATTGGATTCATTAGTTTTACAATTTTTTCACTAAATTACAATAAAATAAATTACCAAACCAAAAAATGACAATCCAAAACATAATGTAAAAAGGTATTCCTTAAAATATTAATTTTTCTTTCTTTACAATTTTTTTAATAAATTACAAATATAGAAAATACATTTGATTTAATGTCATAAAGTGATTATATTATATTTATATAGGATATATTTTTTTCAAAATCACTATTACATGTTTTTTCATGGAAATGTTATTATATTAGATATTTTACACAAAAACACCCCTCATCTCAAATATAAATATCCCCTCTCCTTTACATTGTAAAAAAAACTGTTCTCATGCAATAATAATCCAATGATATACCCAAATCCTACATCTTGATCACTATACAATCGAAAAGTTAGTTCTGTAAAAATATAACTACAATCTCCAAGGATATATAGTGTCATAATAGAGATGTTATACTGAGGAGTGAATATGTCTCTGTTAACTATTCCATATTTTATTTTTCCCTGAAATATTTTCCCCTTAATTTCGAAAAAAATACTAATAAATTTATTTTAAATTAATCTGACATTTCATTAATTTTGTTACCCTTCAATAATTATCATTTTATGAAAAATATAAATGTCGTACATCCCATTCATGTCATTTCAACAACATCTCACAAATGTTCCGTGAACTATATATAAAGAAACATTCAAATAATTATTATAACCACCTTCATTGAAGTATAATATGAATTACATATATTATATAACTATTAAATTTAAATTATAATATTATTATTGAATTAATTATAATAATATATAAATTATTTTAAATAATCGTGAAATCATAAATATAGAAATTTTTAAGAAAAACAGGATATTAAAACATTCAATTTCATAGAATGAAATTAAAAAAAATATAGTTATTATTATTAGAAAATAAAATTATAAATAAATATAATAAATTATCATACCAATATATTAATAAATCAACATTTATTTTTTATTAGGTGGAAGAGAAATAAAATGATGCAGGATATAAGGAAATGGGACTGTCGATCGTAACTTTATTTCACTAGGCATTCCTTCATTGCAAATAATATAATAATAGATATTCCATTAATTTTACATAAATATAATTTCATTATTATACCGTTTTCCTTATATTGATATAATTTTTTCCAACTATATTTTATAAAATTTGTAAATATTTTCAAAAAGAATACTATTTTTTAAAATATATCTTAAATCCCTTGAGAATGGTCCATCTTCAATCATAAATGATGAATCTTATACCATGTATGTTTTTCCATTTTTCATTTTGGAACCAAAAATATTAATTCAAAATTTATACTTTATGAAATATTTATAAAACCCATTCTACTCATTGGGATTACTACAACACATTGATTGATATATGTTCTAATTGGAATGAATTATTATGTAAAATTTATAAGGTGAAGGGTGAAAATTGAATTGTATAATTATCCAATTCATTTGTAATGTAATGTATATCATGATATAATATACAATATGCATGAAAAAGATTCTTTCTTTGTTTAAAATGATGATGTATTGATTATAGACATATTTTTTTCATGATCATGATGATATCTTCATTCACAATTATGTGTTGAAATTTACCACGGATACTTAATGTTTGGTATTTATGCACCTCAAAAATAAAATCCTTTATCCATTTTCTCCCACATGATGTTGATGATAATTCAATGCTTATGTAATTATGATTATTATTATTCCTACTCATGGTATATTGAATTATGTCCCATATTTATCCTGTTAATTGGATATTAGCTCACACAATTCATTGACATGCTTCCTCATGTTATTACCTACATTATGGATAATGTGAGGGTCACTAAAAAGATAAAAAAGAAATAAATATATACATTTTTATGTATTATTATTTAAAATATATCTATGACCATAATTTTCCCAAGACACTAAACAGATTAATCCAAAATTTGTAAGGCTGATTTTTTCATTACTATGATGTAATATCCATGTATGAAATCATAGGTTCTCTATAGTTTGTAAGAGATAATTTCATATTTATTTTGGGAATTATGATTATATAAAATTAGTGAAACCCCTTAGTTTGAGCCTGATAATAGTTTATCACTAAAGAAGATGTGTTTTAGAAAAATTCTAATGATTAGGGTCCCAAAAGATATTCCTTTATAGGTAATTGTGAAAAATAATTAATACATTGTTCATGATTTGTTGAGTTATGTTTATTAAAGAAAATGATATTTTAGAAAATGGTGTCAACCAGGAGAAACAAGGAAAAAACCATATAAGCGACAATGAAATGATTTTCGGAATGTCATCCCCAATTCCATGTGAGGTAGATTTCAAACCATTATGGAGATTCATACCAAGCTATCTTAGTCTATGAATAATAATAGGAATTTGGTGTAACAACATCCTTTATGTAGAGGGATAGAAAATACATAGAGTCTTTTATTTGGAAAAGACCACAATCATTTGGTGGAACTTATTATACACCTGTATTATAAGTATGTGTTAACTCAATGAAAAAGATATTTTATGTGATCCAATATTATGAGAAGGATAAAGTGACTAATGTGGTTTCTTGTTTAGATTGACAAGCAAATCAATGTTTGTAATTTTTAAGGAACGCAAATAAAATTGATGAAATATAAGAGATAGAGTGTGGATATTTTATGATAATATTTATAAACAATTATTTCTATCAAACACGTGGAATATATATGGAGGAATAATTAAAATATATTATGATAATAAATGTGAATTTTTTATGTCTTTAGAGGAAAACATCATAAGGCTTGCAATATATTCCTCAGTTTTTGTTATCAATAAAGATAAAAAATTAGATATATACTTTAATGATTAAAAACCACAACATAAAAAGTCCCAAGAAATATGAGGCTTTGTGGGTAATGTAGAAGTCGTTTGATGATATCTTAATATAGAGATGGAGTCTGATGAATGTTCCCATTTTTTTGGAGAAGAGAAGATAACATTTGACTTCCAAGCTGGAGGGTCAAATGTAAATGGAGGAAAGAATATCCAACTACCCACATGTCCAAAAAGTGTGAATAAGGATAATGGGAATTATATTAGATGATTTAGGAAATTAATTATGTTTAGGATAGAAGTCCTCCAAACTCATTTATTTATAAATGACATGATGAATCCTAAAAATATGATGGAGGAAAAAGGGAACCTTTAAATACACCATAGATAGTTCAATTCTTCTACTATAAGGAGATAGAACACTACCAAATATTGTGTACAAAACAACATAGCTCAGGCTGTAATCACCATAAACATCCACTAATGTCAAATAAGAAATGGAATATTTATGAAATCACTACAATTTATGTAGTGCATAAAAATGATATCTTATAAGGTACACATCCAATTAACCCAATAATGGAAAGTGTTTTATCTGATTCTGATTCTTATCATTCTATTTTACCATGAAATATTTTAAGAAAATTTGAATTGAAGCCATGATACCACCATGTTTAGATATTTGTAAATACATCTAGTGGTTATTTCATTTCACCCCATTTTTTATACTCTTCTCTAGTTTGTTTATATTGGAAAATTATTCTAGTTAATATTGTAATACATCCCTTGGTAGAATTTGATGCTAAATTGGGCATGGATTTGATCTCATTATTTATAGAACAAATCCATTATAATGAAACAAAAATCTATGTTAATATTATAATCCTTCCAATTATCCTCTAAATATTCATGGGAGACCATCAATATGAATTGGAAAATCCTTCAACGGTGTGGGTGGTGATACCCTATGGATAACTATAAAATTATAATTTTTTTTGTCAATGGATTGTATCAACCTAAAGTAAATTTCCATTGTTAGAGAATACATTGATATTTTTTAAAATGAGTCACATGAAAATATCCATGATAATGAGGTAGATTCATAAATATATCTAAAAACTTGAACTAATACTATATCAAAATACCTAGACAAGATGGCCCTGATCCAATTTGAAGGGTTAAAGAACACATTATATTAGAATTTGAATACTAGGTTAATAAGACCAAGTTCACAACCCTATTGTTCAATAGTTCTCTTTATCGAATAGAAGGATGAAACAATGTGGGTATGTATTGATTTTTGGGATCTCTTTAAGATCACCATAAACAATAATTATTTTCTTTCATGGATTGATGAGTTGTTCAGTCAACTTTGAATAAAACAATAATTCTCAATGGTGTGTATTCATTCATGATATCATCAATTGATGGTGCTGAAGTAAGACATTAAGAAGGCTGATATACATATAAAGTATGTGAGTTATGATTTCTTAGATATTCCCTTCATACATTTTAATTCACATGAAATCGTAATGGATTTTATGAATGGAGTCTATAGGAACTACCTAGAAAAATATGTTTCATTGTTTATTGATGATATTATTACTTGCTACAGTTGAAATGAGGAACATAAACTACCTAAAAGTATTGTGTTGGAGATAGTATGGAAGGAGAAAATGTATTATAATATAAGAATGCTGACTTATAGATACTGCATGTCACATTTTTGGGGCCTGTGATTAGAACTAAGTGAATTTATGTCAACCCTTATAATAATACGGAAATTGTGGAATCTGTGAATGCATTAGTGTCATAGAAACCCATAGTTTTCATGGATTTTAAGGGTACTACTGATTTTTTATAAATTTATCTTTAATGACCCATACTTTACATAGCTGTTTATTACATCAGGATTGAAGCATACTTATTACAACATATAACAAAACCATGATATGACTGTATATGTATAGTGACTTTAGAAAGTGGGAAACATAAACAATTGGTTCATAAATCATCTATATTGCCCCCTGTTTATTTCATCATATCTAGAGTCCCTTGGGAATATCCTACTTAATACCATTCTTCCTGACCTGGGGAAAAGAAAACATACAAAAGGGTTAGCTCAAATGCTCAGTAAGGGTTAACAAAAGAAATATCAATCATATCATATTTATAAGAACAGAACATTTTGAAAATCTTAACAAGTAAAAGAGATAAATATATCATAACATGGGATAAATCATAGTTGTGAAATGTAATCCCAATAATCCTAAAATAAAACATGAAACTTTGTGGAATAGAAACATAATCTTAGAAAATCATTTCATATTATTGTAGGCTCATTTCAAAGTCCATCAGAGTGGACAAAGTCCATTACAGAATTGAGTTCACTCCTCGTTCTAGTCCTGTATCACTGAACCAGATTAACTTGTCATTCCAGCCATGTATATCTCATGAGATAAAAATCTTTACCCAATGAATTGGATGGAGATATATGTCACACCCATATCATAATGAAACCATTCTTATGTGTGCCAAAAATAATAAATCATAGCATAACCCATGTAATAAAAATGAGATTCTTAAAACTCACGCCATCATAACAAAATCCATATAACAGAAAAGTACATCATAAAATTAATTACATCACAAAATAATCAAATCAATGTGAAAATAGAGATAGAAACAGAACCCTATAATATCATGGATGGAAATTAATTTTGATAAAACTCTTGAACTCCATTATTGAGGAAAATATCATTTCTACTTGAAAAAAAGTTTCCCTTCATACCATGTCATACAATTTAAAACTAAAATAAGTTGATTAAAAATAAACTTGAAAACTGTTAAAGGAAGATTCATGGAAATAGGGATCCATGAAATAATAAAAATCCATTCATGTCGTATAATATTTTAAAAAAAATTTATCTCGTACTTTGGCCGGAAAAGTCTAAATGTACCTCGAACATAAAAATGACAAATGATTCCTTTCATATATTTTACTAAAAACTCACCAATGGGTAAAATTGGATTTAAAAAATTGTATTATGACATAAATAATATTGCATATTTAGGAAACAAGGATGTGGATGATAAATATTCCCCATTAAATTCAAAATTATAAACAATCTTAGATAAAAATGAGATTGCGAGATTTTTCCTTACATTAGGACCGATATGCTTTGTACATATCTGGAACTCCTGTATAAAGATTAAAAAAATTTCATTGACTTATTACAGAATCATATTCATTCTTATTATATCATATATCGTCATATTCTTATCTTCATATTAGAAATATTTCATTGCTACTTTTTATTAGGGTGTTCATTGCTTTATGTTCTTATGCGTGTTTTGTCAAATAAATTATTATTCCTTTTTTCAGGGTATAAGTACCTAATTTTCAGAATGGTATTAGTGTAATATATATCATATTTATTCATTAAATTCATTTGTATAATCATTATTCAATGAAGATCATGTAGAATGATTCGCATCACATTGTGGAGACAGTAGGTCGTACGTACGCACTAGCGATGATATCATTCCATGATAGTGGAATTATATTGAAGTGTATGTATACTATTTCAGAATAAATATCACTTTAAAATAGTCATATATTGTTATTCATTACACCATAATACCCATCCAAGTAAGGTGGTGGTGGAAAACAGATTACACCACGGCGTGGAGATGATATTTCGTACGTACGCACGCGGGGTGATTTCATTTTCCGTAGGATGGATAGAAGGTGAAATAGTTTTGTTTCATATTTATAATAACATATCAGTATATGATTGATACTTATGTTATTAATTTATTATCTAACAAATCATGAAGAAGATGTTGAAGAAGAAAGAAACTTGTAAGAATCGGTAGAAGAGATTATCTCTTCTTCGACACACCTCTTGGAAAACTCCTCTTAGGGCACTAAAATTGGTCATTGAAGAAGACCATGACCTATAGTATGTTTATAGAGAAGTTGAGAATGGTATTTTTCAGGGGTTGGATGTGTTTTTTGGTCCAAAATTGTGTGAGGAGGAGAGGGAGGAGGTGCCCTTTTATAAGGGAGGAGAGGGGCACCTTTGGAAACCTCAAAATTATTAATTTATAATAAATTAAAAGCACACATAAAAACTACCAAAGTGACTCACATAAGAAGATTCGATGAGATAGGGTAATAATCTCATCAAAAAAAAAAATTATTCATGTAGGGAATTTATTTTAAACAATATAAACTTGATTTAAACATATTTAATCTATTTAATTTTATTTGTAGTAATAAGATTTTAAATTTTAAATTGTTATAAATAATTACTTATATATTTTGAATTGTAATTAATTTTATAACATATAACATTCTAGAGAATATATATTTAATTTTTTAATTTTTAAATATTTTTGTGATTTTTAAACAATATTATAATATGTTATTTTTATAAAATAACAATAGTGTCAATTTTGATACTATTCATTTATTTGAATTTAAATAAAATCTACACAGAGGAATATTCGAACCAAAATATGTAATATCTTCCAAATATGTCATATTAGTCTATAACATTAGTGGATCATATTAAATAGTTCATATAATATTTATTTTAATATTTTTAAAACCATTAATTTGATAATTTAATCAATAATATAATTTCAACCTGACTATTATGTCACCTTTATTGATAACTATTTAATCCCTAAAAATGATAAATAAATTCACATGATTTAGATAATATTAATAGATTTCAGGATACTATTAATGATCAAAGATTAATAAAGTTTATGACTAAATAAAAATTATTATACTTATAAGATTTAAGAGAGTGACATGTTGTCACTTTCTTTGGTTTTAATAAAAATTATTTTATTTTATTTTACAAAAGTCAATAAAATGAATTCATTCTGTCACTTAGGTTATTAGGGTAAACTTATAGTCATCCAATTGAATTTTGGCAGGTGTTAGGTTAATTTTATAATCTTATTTTCACCGTTAATTACCTGATTTACATTAAACTACAGTAAAAAAAATTACCGTAGTTACAATTCATAATAACAAAAAAAAAGTTACATATTAACATAAATTGAATCCACTGAATTAAAATATGGAATCCATTTTTAAGAATTCAAAACATGGAAATTTCAGTAGTAAATTTAAAATTATTCACGTTGTTAAGATAACGGGTTTGAAAAGTTAAAACATTGCCAAAGATTGAATTGTTTTAACCTATGAATTCAAAGTAATATTAATGGTATTGACATAAATTATATTAAATGGTAAAAATATATTCTATTTATACTTAAAAACCATTCAATATTATAATTTAACCAGATAAATTATAGCGATGAAAAAAGTTGTTTTTAATTAAAATATAGTGTGTTTTTACTATTCATTAAAATTTGAATGTTATCAGAATAATATAAAAAATATATACAAAGTAAATTTTTATATCCTAATTTCAACGAAGAATTTTATTTTGTGAAATTGAACTTAAAAATCTATCAAAAACTAGATTTAAATTGGGTGTGCCATCAAAAGACGGCAAAACTGCATTTTTTGAAAAATAATTATTTTACCCAAATAATTTATTTTGTTCACATACCATGTTTCAGAAAATGTGTAAGATGAATAATAATGTTATGAAATTCAAAATGTATTTAATACTATTCATAACAGCTAGTCCATAATTATATTATAACAATATATCCTTGTTTAGTAAAACCCGGTATTTCTTACTACACACGCTATCAAGAAGGTTGTGATTGTGTGTAATGAAAGACAAGATAGTGTTGTGTGACGTGAAAGATTCCTTTGCGTATATCATAAAATTTTAAAAAACTATTTCCTATAAAATCTTAGGGGTCTACATTGTACCACCCTTAAAATAAATTTCTCCATCAAAATTCGTCACTTCGTAACAAATAGATGAGGATACCTCGCCCTCATCATATCCTCAAGCTCCCATGTAGATTCTTATAATTGCTGGTTCCTCCATAAAACATTCACCAAGGGAGTGGTCTTGTTCTGTATAACTTATTCTCTATGATCCAGAATCTCTATCAGCTGTTCTTTATAAGAATGATCTTTCTCCAGTGGTACAATTTCTGAGCTTAGTACTTGTGAAGGATCAGGTATGTACATTCTTAGGAAAGATACATGGAACACATCGTGAACATGAGAGAGATTTGGTGGATGTGACAATCGGAAAGCTACCTTCCAAACATGTGCCATTATTTCAAAATGACCAATATACCTAGGGCTCATCTTAAACATTGTTCCAAATCTCATTACTCTCATCCAAGGAGATATTTGTAAGAACACTTTATCACCCACTTAAAACGCTAGGTATTTTCTTCAGTTATTGGCATAACTTTTTTGTCGACTCTGAGATTCTCTTATGTGTTGTTGAATAGATCAGACCTTTTCTGCCATATAATCAACATGATCAGATCCTAATAGCTTTCTTTCCCCAACATCATCCCAGCATGTTAGATTACATCATTTCTATCCAAATAGAACCTCATAAAGAGCCATCTGAATACTGGAGTGAAAGCTATTATTATAAGAATATTCCACCAAAGGTAGGTGTTGATCCCAAACACCTATGAAATCCGTAGAGAAAGCTCCCAACATGTCTTCTAGAGTTTGAATTGTCCTCTCAGACCGACCTTATGTCAGAGGATAATAAGCAGTGTTGAAACTCAACATTGTATCTACAGTATTCTAAAGACTTCACCCAAACTTCAAGGTAAACCTTAGATCCCGCTCAGATATTATTGAATGTGTTACTCCATGAAATCTTACAACTTCCTTTACATATATCCTGGCAAGCTGATCCAGAGAGAAATCTTCTCTAAAATCAATGAAGTGTGCCAACTTCATAAGATGATCAACTATGACCCAGATAGCATTATAGCCTTTGGATGTTTTAGGAAGTCCAGTGACACAGTCCATAGTGATTTTTTCCCATTTCCATTCGGGTATGGGTAATGGTTGTAACATCCCCTTACACTTTTGTCTCTCAGCTTTATCATGATGAAAAACAAAGCATCTAGAGACATATTCAGCATCATATCTTTTCATGCCATCCCACCAGAAGTACTTTTTCAGATCCCTATACATCTTTGGGCATCCAGGATGAATAGATAATGAAGAACTATGAACCTCATCTAGCAGCTCCTTTAATTCTAGGATGGGAGGAACACAAACCTGATTCCTAAAACATATTATTTCATTACATTCAATGTGGAATTCAGGAACATTTCTCACATTCTTTTGCAACTCAACATCTTCTTTCTCTGCCTGTTTAATCTTCACATGCATAGATGGTTGACCATTCATTTGAAAAAGATAATATTTTCCCATTCCATTATAATTCCAATATCAATACTTTGTAAACCTATAAATATTGGATCATTTGAGATCCTCATCCTGGATAATCTAGCATGGTCTTGTCGAAATAATGCGTCATCCACCTTGTTTTATTTCCTAGGGTGGTAATGAATTGAGCAGTCGTAATCCTTAATCATCTCCAACCATTTTCATTGGCACATATTTATCTACTTTTGTGTGAAAATATACATTAAACTTTTATTTTCAGTATAAATATCACACCTTTAACTATAAGGATAATGCCTCCAAATCATTAATGCAACAATTACCGCAACTAACTCCAAATCATGAGTTGGGTAAATTTTCTCAAGGATTTTAAACTGTCGTGAGGCATAAGCTATCACCATATCATTTTTCATGAGAACACACCCCAATCCCTTATTGGAGGCAATACGTTAGATCAAAAAACATTCTCCACTACAAGACAGTGCGAGCACAGGTGCACTGGATATCCTTCTTTTCAACTCCTTGAAATTCTATCACAATCCCCCGTCCATAGAAACATAACTCATTTTAGAGTAAACCGGTTGAGCGGAATAGATATCCTTGATAAATCTTTCACAAAACGTCAATAATATCCATCTAGACCAAGAAAACGTCGGATCTCAACTACTATTGATGGTCTCGACCATCTTTCAATAACCTCTCTTTTTGCTGGATCCACAGATATCCCCTCTTTTGAGATTTTGTGACCCAAAAATGAAAATTTTTTAATCCAAAATTCACACTTGGTAAATTTGGCATAATTCTTCTCATTTCTCAGGGTCTTCAATAAAATTCTCAAGTGTTCTTCATGTTATTCCTTGATCTTTGAATAGACTAGAATATCATCTATAAAGACTACCACAAACTGATCAAGATAGTGTCTAAAGACTCTATTCATTAGATCCATTAAGATAGCATGTGAATTAGTAAGACCAAATGGAATCACTATAAATTCATAGTTTCCATACCTTGTACAGAAAAGCCATCTTTGGAATAACCTCTGTTCTGACCCTCAATTGATGATACCCTGAATGAAGATCAATCTTGGAAACGAATTGAGCTCTACGTAGTTGATAAAATAAGTAATCAATGTGAGGGAGAGGATATTTTTTCTTGATAGTAATCTTGTTATGTTCTCGATAATCAATCTAGAGTCTCATTGATCCATATTTCTTATTAAAAAATAGAACAGGCTCACCCCAAGGTGATGGACTAGGGTGTATGAATACCTTGTCAAGATTCTCTTGGAGTTGCTTCTTCAATTCCTACAACTTAATTGGGGCCATTCTAAATGGTTTCTTTGAAATGGGCATAGCAACTGCTATGAGTTCTATTGAAACTCAACTTCATGATTTGGTGGAATACATGATAATTCCACTATAAATACATCATCAAAATCTCGTACAATGGGAATATTATTAATCGTGAGTTTATCTCCAACCATTTGAGATAAATAACCTTCATTTATTGGATTGAAGACCCATAAGATGGATAAAATTTCCACTGGAAGGTTATATTCATCCTTGCATCGATAGATGATAGTAGATTGATCGGGAATATTAAATCTGATATCCCTTATTTGGAAATTGATATGAGATCCGTATAAAGATATCAAATCAATGCCATGAATCACATCAAATTCCACTATAGGATGGATCACAAGATTTGTAGGAAGTAGTTTCCTACAAACATCAATCAGATAATAATTGTAAACTTTTTATGAGACTGTTGTGCCATTAGTGGTTGTAATAGCTATCACAATATCAAACTACTACGGTAATATGGCGATACCCTTAGAAAATACATCAGAAATAAAAGATTGGGTGGATTCAGAATCAAATAAAACATTTTCTACATTAGAGTTGAGGGTAAGTGTACCTTTCACCACTTCAATATCATAGTCCCCATCATCGATAGAAATTTAATGTGACATTCCTTTGTCTTTGGAATTAATAGTTTTGTAGCGTCAATAATCATCAACAACCCATGGATTACGGCATTGATTGGTATAATGCCCCATTTACTTGCACATGAAACATTTAAGTGTAAGAGGTGTATTCTGTGTATACCTTTCTTTGTTCGCATCATTAATCATCTTCTTCCCTTTATTTTGACATTCAACTAGTCTATGACCTTCTTTTCCACACTTAAAACATTTACTTTTCCCTTTAAGAAAATTCCCTTCATGTTTCTTTCCACACTTTGAGAATAAGGGAAAAATCTTCTTCTTTTCAGTGTGGTTTTTAGATTTCCTTTGAATTCCATTTTCCTCTTCTTACCAAACCCATAGGATTCATGGGTTACTCCAATCTCCATCTCAACCTTGAGAGAACATTGAACAATTTCCTCGTAGATATTGATGTACCTTATGGATAATTCCCTTCCAAGAATTGGTTTTAAGCCACTAATGAATCGATCAATTATACTCTTAGGTTGGATAATAATTCCAGAAGCGTACCTTGAATGTATTGTAAAATTTTCTTTGTAGGTACCAATAGATTCATCATCCTTTTGCTTTAGTTCAAGAAACTTCTTCTCCATCTTTTTTCAAATAATACGAGGGATTTACTTATTGAAATATAATTTATTGAACACATCCCATTCCATGGACTCGATTTCATCCCTTTTCTTCATATTCTTAATAATATTCCACTATTGATCAGCATCACCTTCCAAAATATATACTTCTAAGATGAATTTATCATGATCAGAATACTATAGAACTGAGAATATCCATTCAGTGGTAATGATTCATTGTTCAGCCACTAATGGATCAAAAGACCCGCTGAATGAGGGTGGACGCTACCTCATGGCGGATTCAACAGAATGTTGCTCCTTCCATTTCTCGTTTGGAAGTCTAGCATGATTCATAGCTTGAGAATGTTGTGTGAGAATGGCTACATGATTTTTCATTCCATCTCCCATAACGTTTGGTTGCTCAGGGGGCCAATCACTACATTGCCCATCGCATTTAGCATTAACACGGTTCCTTCAGGTTCCAGCCATTGAAGAAAACCAATAATCATAGTGTGAGAAACACTAATCAAAATAGGAAAACCACATAATCAAGAATAAAATTTTACACTTAAGGTCTTATCATAGGTTTTTCATTGTCATTTCAAAAACAATAATATTGTGTTCTATGCTTAGACATATCCTTAGAGTTATTACTAAGGCTTTCACATCCTAGTTTCCAAAGGATGACTATATATTTCCTCTCATACCAACTATAACGACCCATACATTACATACATGGTTATTACATCAGAATTGAAGCATACTTTTTACAACATATTACAAAACCAAGATAGGACAGTATAGGTATAATTTCTTCAGAAACAAGGAAACATAAACAATAGCTTCATAAATAATCTACATTGTCTCCCTTTTATTTAATCTTATATAGAGTCCTTTTGTCATATCATACTTCATACACTTCATCTTGACTTGGGGAAAAGAAAATTTACAAAATGGTGAGATAAAATTCTCAGTAATGGTAAACCACAGAAATATCAATCATATCATATTCATAAGAACATAATATATTGAAAATCATAACATGAAAAAGAGATCATAATATCATAACTTGGGATAAATCATTGTAGTGAAATGTAATCCCAATAATCATAACATAAAAAATGAAACATTATGGCATACACACATAATCCTAGAAAATCATTTCATAATATTCAAGGCTCATTTCCAAGACCATCATAGGAGACAATTTCCATTTCTAAACTGAGTTCACTCCTCGTTCTAGTCATGTATCACTGAACCACATTATCTTTCCATTCCAACATTGTCTATCACCTGAGATATAAAACATTACTCAATGCATTGGAGGGATATATAGGTCCCACCCATCTCACAATGAACCCATTCTTATGAATTCCACATAATCATAAATCATTGCATAACCAATGTAATAAAAATGGGATTCTTAAACATCATGCCATTATAACATAATCCATATAACATAAAAGAACATCATAAAATTAATTCCATCATAACATAATCAAATCAATTTTAAAATACTGATAGAAATAGCACCCTATATTATTTTAGATGGAAAATAATTTTGATAAAACACTTGAACTTCATTTTTGAATAAAATACCCTTTCTACTTCAAAAACATTTTTCCCTTCATAACATGTCATAAAATTTTAATCTAAAAGAAGTTGATTAAAAATAAACATGAAAACCTGTAAATGAAGATTCATGGAAATAATTTTCTATGAAAACATAAAAATCCATTCATGTCGTATAAGTTGAAAAAACATTCTTCTCTTACTTTGGCTAGAAAAGTCAAAAAGTACCTAGTACTAGAAAATGACAAAACATTCCTTTTATATCTTTTAATAAAAACTCACCAATGGGTGAAATTGGATTTAAAATATTTTAGGAGTATAGAAATAATATTATATATTGAGGAAACATGAATCTGGATGATGAATATTCCCCAGTAAATTCTGATGTATAAACAATCTCGTATAAAAATGGGATTGTGAGATTTTCCCTTACCTTAGGTCTGATATGCTTTGTACGTATCCGTACCTCCTTTATAATGATTTAAATAATGTCATTGACTTATTACAGAATCATATTTATTGTTATTATATCATATATGGTCATATTCTTATCTTCCAATTTGTAAAATTTCATTGCTACTTGTCATTCGGGTGTGCATTGCTTTATGTTCTTATGCATGTTATGTACAATACATTCTTATTCCTCTTTTTAGGTTATAGATACCACCATTACAGAATGATATTATTGTAATATATATCATATTTATTCATTAAATCCATTTATATAATAATTATTCAATGAATATCATGTAGAATGAGTCACATCACATTGTGGAGACGGTAGGCCGTATGTATGCACGAGCGATTATATCATTCCCATGATTGTGGAATTATATTTAAGTGTATGTATACTATTTAAAAATCAATATCAAATTAAAATAATCATATATAGTTATTTTTTACACCATTATATCCATCCAAGTAAGGTGGTGGTGTAAAATAGATTACACCACGGCGTGGAGACGGTATTCCGTACGTACGCACGGGCAGTAATTTCATTTACTGTATGATGGATAGAATGTGAAATATGGTTGTTTAATATCTATAATAACATATCAGTATATTAATGATACTTATGCTATTATTTTATGATGAAAAAAATATAGAGGAATAAGTTGAAGATGAAAGAAACATGAATGAATCGGTAGAAGAGATTACCTCTTTTTTGACACGCCTCTTTTAAAACCTCCTCATAGGGCACTAAAAGTAGCCTTTAATGAAGACCTGGACCTCTAGTATGTTTCCAGGGAAGTTGGGAAGGTATTTGGGTAGGGTTTGGACGAGCATTAAGGCTCAAAAATTTCTGAGGAGAAGAGGGAGGAGGTGCCCTTTTATAAGGGAGGAGAGGTTCACCTTTAGAAACCTCAAAAATATTTATTTATAATAAATTCAAACCCCACATAAAAACATCTAAAATGACTCAAATCCTATGATTAGATGAGATAGGGTTGCAATATCATCATCCAATAAAATTTAGACAAGTAGGGAATTCATTTTAAACTTTATCAAATTTATTTATCCATATTTAATCTATTTAATTTTATTTGTGGTAATATGATTCTAAATTTTCAATTGTTATAAATAATTACTTATGTATTGTGAATTGTCCGTAATTGTATAACCTATTACATTTTCGACCATATAAATTTTAATTTTCAATTTTTAAATATTTTTGATATTTTTAAATCATTTTATAATATTTTATTTCTATAAAATAAAAATAGTGTCAATTATGAAACTATTCACTTGATTGAATTTAAATAAAATCTACACAGAGGATATATTCAAAAAAAATTAATAGCTTCCTAACATGACTTAGTTGTCTATAAAATTATTTTATCATATTAAATAGTTTATATAATATTTATTTTCATATTTTTAAAACCATTTATTTGATATTTCAATAAATAAACTAATTTCAACATCACTATTATGTAACCGTTAATGATAATTATTTAATCCCTAAAAATTATAAATAAATTCAGATGATGTAGATTATTTTATTGGATTTCTGGAGACTATTCATTTTTGATGTTTCACTAAGTTTATCACTAAATTAAAATTATTATTAAAGTTATAAGATTTAAGAGAGTGACATGTTGTCACTTTCATTGGTTTTAATAACAAGTAAATTTTTTTAATGGTACAAAGTCCATAAAATGAATTAATACCGACCCTTAGGTGATAATGGTAGACTTTTAGATATCCTATATAATTTTTTCAGGTGTTAGGGTAATTTTATAATCTTATTTTTACCCTTAATTAACAGATTTACTTTTAACTGCAGTAAAAAAATTACCATAGTTACTATTGATAATATCAAAAAAAATAAAAGTAACCTATTTAAATAATTTTGACCCATTGAATTCTAATATGTAATCAATTTTTCAAAATTCAGAACACAGAAGTTGCAATAATTAATTTAAAATTAATTCTTTTGTTATGAAAGTCGGTTTTAAAAGTTAAAACATTCCCATATATTGAAATGTTTTATCCTATGAATTCAAAGTAATATTATTGATAATGACATAATTTATATTTAATGTTAAAAATATATTCAATTTATACTTTAAAACCATTCAATATTATAATTTAACTATATATATTCTTGCGATGAAATAAGTATTTTTTAATTAAAATATAGTGTGTTTTTACTATTAATTAAAATATGAAAGTTATCAGAATAATATGAAAAAATTTATCCAAAGTAAATTTTTAATTCTGATTCTAAAGAATAATTTTATTTTGTCAAATTGAACTTATAAACCTATCAAAAACACGATTCAATGTGGGTGTGCCACCAAAAGGAAACAAAACTTCATTTTTTAAAAAATACTTATTTTACACGAAAAAATTAATTTGTACACATACAATGTTTTAGAAAATCTGTAAGATGAATAATAATGTTATAAAATTAAAATGGTTGTCAATAGTATTCATAAAAGCAAGTCCATAATAATATTATAACAATATATTGTTGTTTAGTGAAACCTGGCATTGCGTACTACACACGCTATCGAGGAAGGCTGTGATTGTGTGTAACGCATGAAAAGCTAGTATTGTGTGCAGTTAGAGATTCCTTTGCATATAACATAAGAAATAAAAAAAATATTTCTCATAAAAACTCATGGTGTTACATTATCAATCTATTATAGACCCATTATCATGTTAATGAGGAAATGGGTAATGTATATAAGGATGTGTGAATTTGAAGAAAGATATATGGCGGTCAATAAAAGTATAGCCACTGCACCTTTACTCACACTACCAACTATTAGACATGGTTTTTTGATATATAGTTATGATTCAAAGAGATCTTTGGGTTTTTACTCATGGATAATGATTATGTGATAGCTTATTCCTCGTGACAGTTAAATATCAATGAGATGAAATAAAGTATGCATGATATGTAGTTAGAATATCTAATAATCTCCCTTAATAATTGATAGAAAAATATCTATTGTTATATTTGTGATATATATATTTATATAAAAAGTTTAAAATTTTAAGTATATATTTATATATAAGAACCTCAACATGTGTTAAAGTATATTTTTATATCTAATAAATGACAATGATTTCTTTATTCACTACCATACAACAAATGTGAACCATGAAGCTGATGATCATATTATAAATAAACCTGCAACTCTATCCATTATAATTACTGTGAAAGGAAATATATTCATGTGTTTTAGATGGATGGATTTGGATGTCATTATAGAATTGAATACATCATACCTGTCCCAAATGATTACGCAACCATCCCTCCAAGAGAAGACGAAGGAGGCACAACATGATGATGTTGGCATAAAAAAAATAGGTAAAAGTGGTCATAGAAGAGATGATACTCTAGTTTTATATTGATGTAGATGGTGTGAGTTGTTTTAGAAAAAAATATTTTTTGTTGATTCTGTATGTTCCGTTATGAATTTTCCATTCCATTATGTTTTAAAAAGAACAAACATATTAACATAATGAAAATTATATTTCTCTATGAAATTACATTCCTATGGAAACTTTTAGTTCTTTAAACATGTTTTTGACTTTCACTATTTTTTTCATTGTCTTATCCAATGTTTTCTTAATAAAAGACTAACCCTAATTTTATTAAATAAAAAATAATTTCTTTCCTAAACCAAAATATTACAATTCCTTAGAATCTGATTTCCCCAGAATTGTGACTCTTATTTCTTCGGAAATCAAACTCCGATTTTATCTAAAAATAAATTCATATTTCATCTGAAATTTAACTCTGAATTCTTATGAAAGATGACTCAAATTTATTCATAAAATAGACTCCTATATCTTCTGAAATTAGACTCATATTTCTTCTAAAATAAAAATCTGATTTCATACAAATGCAGACATGTTTTCTTCTGAAATATGACTTCGATTAATTCTAAAATTAGACTCCATTTTTGATAAAATCTAACTATGATTTATCCTAAAATCAGACTCTGATTTATCTTGAAAGCTAACTCCAATTTCTCTGAAAAACCGACGTTGATTTATCATCAAATATGACTATGATTTATTCTAAAATCATATTCTGATTTCTCCTAAAATTAGACTCCCAATTCTCTAGAAATCATACTATGATTTCTTCCATAATTATTCAATTATTTCTTCTAAAATCATACTAAAATTTCATCAGAAATTAGAATCCAAATTCATCAGAATTCAGATATCGATTTCTTCATAAATCTAATTTTTAATTAATAATTAATCGTTTTATAAATTCATCATAAAAATAGATACCAATTTCATCATAAATAAAATTTTAAATTTGAGATATTCCAAACACTAATTATTTAGTATTTCAGAATCTGATTGTTTATGTTTTTAGACTCCAATTCCTTATACTTGTATATTCTGATTATTCATATTTGTAAAATTTTATTTTCTTTCTTAACATATTGTTCAAATATTATCGATTTCAATTATAATTATGTTTCTTATCCCAGTAAATGTTTCTTAGGAATGAGAGTGTTTTGTCATATTTTCAAAAATAAAATGATGTTATAAAATCAGTTTTTATCCTTCCAATGACTAAGTGACACATGTACTAGTCCCTCGGAGATTTAAGGAAAAATATAATCATTGGATGATTATCCCACCATTGGGATTTTTTGCCTATAAACACATAGTCATTTAAACTATCCAAGAAAACACAACATGGATTTAAATATTACACAATTTGATTATGTGATTTTATTTCTAGAGAGAGATACAATCATGATTTTTCTGATCTATGACCAATATTTTTAGCCATTAACATATTTTTCAATATGCCTAGAGTGATTCTAATTGGCTGATCAACCAAGGTATTTTGGATATATGGAGACAAAGGTGCCTACTACATTAAAGTTTTAGTACATTTAGGGATATGAAGTGATGTAGTGTTGACTAAATTAAAGATCAAGGGGTGTCAGGGATAGCAAGGTAGACCCTGTTATTGTAATTGTGGACATACCCTGGTGTGGGAAATATATACTTTCATGAATGTATAAATCAAGTAATCTTTATCCATGTTTTTGAGATACCATTTTATTTTGGATGAATTATTTCTTATACATGTTTACATATTGTTAGAAGTTTTTATTTTCACTTCATTTTGTTAAATAAAGAATGTATACATTTATTATACTTTCTTATACTTGTATACTGTTATATATACAAGATTATATACACTTTAAGGTCGAATATTTCCCTAACTAAACATGTCTTATGCTTCAGTAATATATCATGTTTCTATATCCTTTGGAAGATAGTTTCATTGATACAAACCAAAGTGGTGTTTTGAATCCATCTTGTTTCACTTTGTTAAACATATATTTTCATAAGGTTAAAAATGAATTTTTTAACCTATATTTCAACACAACTTGTAATTGAGCATCTATTTATCTATTTCGATCCTACAATTAGTATCATAGGAGGTCTTTGAAATATATATTCTTACAAATAACAGTTATTTCTCAACTCTTACTTTCTTATCAATACCTGTACTTATTTTCTTGAGAACAAATTTTTCTTAAGGTTTTTTTAAGATTATAATTTTATTTTCTACTAATACATATTTTTGGAAAACCCTTTTTGTATTTTATGGAATAATATAAGGAATGAATGATTGTTCTATAGGTAATCTAAATCCTACCAGACCCTCAATCTTTTATTGAAATGATTTTTAGTACTCGATAGATTGGAAAACGTCTTTTATTATCAATACCAATGTGGATAAATTCTTAATTCTTATTTAAGACTAGAAAATTTCTAAAAAAGAAATCAGAACATTCAAATATAATAAAATTCATGAATATCAACTAAACTACAAGGTACACAATAAACTGATATATTTTATGAGCTAAAATATCTATAGTAAAATATAATCATGTGAAGTTTCCAACAATATTTTAGAGAAATATGATGTCACACACATTAACGCATCAAAAGTGATTGAAATAAGAAGATCTATGTTAAGAAATGAATATCATGGATTTGTTTTTCCTTATAGAGAACATGTTTATGAAGTGCAACAAAGGTGTATAACTTTCTGCAATAGTATTCAATCTATGGGAGAAAAAGGACTTGATGATGAAATACTAGTGGAATAGGTAATTGATATCATGCCCAGTGGGTGGGAATATAAATGAATATCAATTGATGATGATATGACAGTTTCAAATATCACTCTTGATGAGTTATTTGGAACTCTTCTTCAGAATGAAACTAGAAAAAAGAGATATATATATATAAATAAGTGAAATAGTGGTAAAGGAAGTGTTTCTTTCACCACTACATCTCTATCAATGAGTCTCAAAAGGGAAACTAGATAAAAATATATGAATGATATTATTATATCTATGATAATTGATAGTGATCATTCTGAGAATGATCATTCCAATCATGATTGAATGATGAAGAATTATGTGGGAAATAATGATTTAAAATATAGACATAAGAAGAAAGAAAAAAAATAAAATGAAGGATTCTAATGTAATGTATTATAAATGAATACAGATAGAGATATGAGACCTTATTTTCCTATGATTAAATGAAAAGATAGAAAGTATAAGAATTATAAAAGAAATGAAAGAAGTACATCAAATATATTCTAATGGATGTCTCGAATTTTTTCACACCAGTATTTCTTGTAGTGGTGATTGTTTAGATGAATCTATTGAATATGAATATAATAGTTAAAATAATATTGGTCTTATAGCAAGAATACTTATTTAGAATCATTGTATTGCGGCTATGGTATAGAATGCTGAATCTGTAACCAATAATTTATTAAATTAAAATTTTCCTAATGAAAAATATTTTGAATCTTAAGATGAATAATCATCATCATCAAGAAGATAATATTTTACCTTCATTTGATGAAGATACTAGATTTTCTAAATTTCATGATAATTAAAACTATAAGATAAAAAACAATTGAGAGAGAAAAAATTATAGAATTCAATTTTTAAGAAAAGACGTATCAGATCCTTCAAAAATATCATGATAAAAAACTCATGATTTTGAAAATGATTCTAATAACCATAAATAAGTTTACTCTTAGAAGGATAAACTTTCTAAGGATCCTAAAAATTTTATTTTTAATAAAAACTTTTTTGAGAAAGACACCAACTCTATGATTTATTACTATGAGGATAAGAATGTTTTAATCAGTCTAAAATATGAATATTTTTTGTCAAGGATCCTTTTATCAGATTTCACATTTGAAAAGAAATAATTGGATAAAATTTACTCACAAATTGATCCTCTTAATAATATTTTGGGTTTTGGTTATTCTCACACAAAACCTGTTTTGGTCACAAATATTTTGTTCCTTATAGTTCTCCTTTTTGAAATAAGAGTCTATGTGGTGGACATTGGGAGAAAATTGTTTCTAAATAAAACCCAATCATCAGGTTTTAAAAAATCTTTTATTTTTAAGAAAATTTCAATACCTTTGATTTTAATTTCTACCAATTCTGGATTAAATAATGTTTGGATTCTAAAAGGTCAACTATTTTTCATTTTGGAAATTAAAGGATGTCTTAAATATAACATATGGTACATGTATAGTGGATGTTACTGGCACATGACTAATTAAAAAAAATTATTTGAAAATATTATCAAGATGAAAGGAGGAGAAATAAAATTTAGAGATAATTCTAAGGGATCAATTGTTTGTATAGATAACATTGTTATTCTTGGAAAAATTATAATTTCAAATTTTCAATTTTTTAAAGGTCTTAAGAACAAACATATAAGAATAAGACTGTTATGTGATGATGTTTACCTTGTGAATTTTAGGAATGAAAAATTTATAATACACAATTCCATGGAAGATTTTATTATCTCCTCTCTAATGCATTATAATTTTTATAAATTGATATTATATGACATTATAAGCCAAGATCTAGCATTATTTAGATCAATGGATGATCAATATTTGTTATGGCATAGAAGACTAGGACACTGTATCCTTAGAAACCTAGGAAAAAACTTAAATAAAAACATGGTAAGGATCCAATAGAGGTGATATTTTATTCTTCAAATGATTGTGATCCTTGTAAATATAGAATTCAACATAAGTCATAATTAAAATAAATTAGTAATGTCTCAACTTATGATATATTACAACTAGTGCATATAGATCTTTTTGGTCCAACTAAAACTATATGTATTGGAGACATTGACTATGTATATGTTTTAGTTGATGATTACAATAGATTTACGTGGGTCTATTTTTTAGAAATAAGATATTAAGAATTATATTATTTTAAATATTCTTTATTCAAAGTAAAAAAATGACAAAAACCATCCATTGATTAATATTACTTGTGATCATGAGGGAGAATTTGAAAACTCAGATTTTGAATTTTTTTTTGTAAGAAAGGAATTACTAAAAACATCCCAACCCCAAGAAATCCTCAAAAAAAATGGTTTTGTGGAAATAGGAAATCAAATTCATTATGAGATAACAAGAAACATGTTGAGTGAATATTCTATTGCTAAACATTTTTTGGATGATGTTGTACGTACATCATTTTGTAATATAAATAGAGTGTTAATCAGATCATTTAATAAATAAAAACCATATGAATTTTTGGCTGGTAAAAAACCTAGAGATTCATAATTTAAAATATTTGGAAGAAAAGTATTAATATTTAATACTAATGATAACCTACATAAATTCACACCAAAATATGATAATGGAATTTTTATAGCCTATTTCCCATCTTCTATGGCTTATAGTTTTTTTAACAAAAATTCATGTACTGTTGAAGAAAGAGTAAATGTTAAATTTAATAAAACTATTCCTTCTTTTTTTAACCGACCCCAACCTATATCATCATATGAGTATTCAAAAACATATTTTCAACCCTTGATGAATATTCTTCTAATAATGAAAATAATAAATAAATATTTTTAAATTATTTACTCCATAATATTTTTTACCTTATGTTGATGAATGGTTTTACAAAACCAAAATCAGTTGTTTCTAAAGAATCATCTAAATGATAGTATCATTGGTGATATAAGTCAACCTATATTGACTAGAAATTCTTTATGAAATGTAGTAGAACGTATTTCATTACATTCCTCATTACAACCTAAAATCATTTATGACACTCTTGGTTATTTAGATTAGATTGGAGCATTGTAAGATGAATTAACTTATTTTGAAGGGAACATAGTCTAGACATTGGTTGAAGGACCTAAAGAAACTTCTATATTTGGGGTAAAGTGGGTCTTCATATGTAAATGTGATGAAAATGGAATCATTTTATGAAATAAAACTAGATTAGTTATTAAAGGCTATAATAAACCAGAATGAATATACTATAAAAAAATCAATGATCCAATACCGAGACTTGAATATATTTGAATTCACTTAGCCTTTGTAGAATTCATTAATTTGAAACAGTTTTAAATTTATGTGAAGTTTTCTTTCATTAAAATATACGTTCAAGTGGATGTTTATGTCGAAAAACCCCCTGGGTTGGAAGACACAAAATATCCTAAATTGGATTTTAAAAATACGAAATATTTATATAGACATAAACAAGCCCTAGATCATAGTATGAAAGACTTACATGATTTTTGTTATAAAAAAATTATGTTAAGGGAACTGATTATACAAACGTTTTTATAAATAAAGATAAGAAATTTTTTTGAATTATTCAAATTTATGTTGTGAAATTATATTTAGATCAACTCAACAATCATTAACTAAATCATTTGTGAATCTTATGAAATGTGAGTTTAAAATTAGTATGATGATCAAGTTAACATTTTCCTTCCATTTCAAAAGTATCAAAAAAAAGGATCATATATATTTTAACATAAGTACATTAATGATATTCTTATGATGTATTGATATGATGACAATTAAATTATAAAGACTTCAATATATACCTCAAACACTCGTGATCATGATGAATCATGGAAATGAGTAGACCAAACATCATTTAGAGGAATGATAGGAGGTTTAATATACATGATAGCTAGTTTTCAAGATATATTGTTTCTAGTATGCTTATATGAAAGATATCAATCTAATTAAAAGGTATCTCATTTAAAATTAGAGAAAATAATTTTTCCCTTTTTAAATAAAAACATGGATTAAGGAATTTTTTTATTCTTCTAAAAATATTTTTGTTTTAAACAGATTTTTAGAAGTTGATTTTGGTGTATTTGGAATGGAATGGAAAATAACAACCCAAATAGGAAATTTATTATGATATTTATTAGATTATAGGTCCTTCAGGAAGAAACACACAATAGCAATTTCTACTGCTGATGCTGAATATGTAGCAATTGGTCATTTTTGTGCTCAAGTGTTGTCGACGCAACAGACACTCACAGACTATGGCATGAGTTTTCCAAAAAAACATAGATAATGTGTGATAATACAATTTCCATTACCCTAAGAAAAACCCAGAACATCACTATCATAAAAATAATATAGATATTAGGAATCACTTTCTTAGGCATCACACACCTAATAGAGATATTATTTTACAATTTATCAGAATGCAAGATCAACTTGTTTATATTTTTACAATATCATTACGATCTAATAGATTTTAATACAATAAATAAAAGTTAGTCATGATAATCATAATATAACCATCTATACTATATTTTGGTTGAACCATATCTCCTTGCATTAAGATACTCATTTTTATAGGAGGAGTACATATGTTTACACTTGTATATTTCCATTATAAAAATCCTTTCTGGACCAAAAATTTTTTTCGTAAAATTTTTTTGGAACAAAATAATTATTTACAAATCCAATGGTTTAAGTGAATAACCATATAAATATTGAAAATTTTGTTATAAAAACCATAATCTTTGTTTCCTTAATTAAATATTTGTCATTTCATTTTTTATCTTGTTGGTAAATCTATATTTTTGTAGGAAAACTTTATCAGATTCATGTTTTATATATCGAATTTTTCCATACAACATTAAACGATAATAACCTATAATTTTTTCTTAAGCATGAATGTCAACTGTCAGACCAGATCAACAAAATCCCAACCATTTTATATATTTGGGAATAAGAATCATCACAATGAATCCTATATAAAAGACTCCCTATTCACATCCAACATGGATTTTCTTAGTGTTTTTTCCACTAAATCCCTACCTTCCTTCAAAGATATCATTCATTTTTTCCTATATCATTAATATCCGAATGAGTCTTGATATTTCATCTCAAAATACAATGACATCTAAAAAATAACTCGAGGATTGGTTAATTTACCTTGAATGGTTGGTGAACCCAAATTTCATTATAAATTATGATTCTAGGATTTCAAAAACAATTGTGAAGAATGGATGGGAATGCCTTTGTGTTTCCTAACAAAAGAATTAATATCTAGCTATCCAGATCTCTTTATAGAATTATTTGATATAGATAGTTTTTATAAACAAGTCGGAAGATAATTTTTTTTATCAAGAGCTATATAAAGACTTATTATTTATCTTTCAACAAGGCTACAAGAATTCTGGATATAACATATCAAGGAGAGGCTATATTTTTCACATACATGTTGCCAGACAAGGAACATACATTGGATAACATTATGAAAATGTTGTGACTGGTACAAAAATGTTTTATGTCACCAAATAAAAATCATATTTAAACCAACTTAACATTTCTAGATCTATGGATACAAGGTTTTCTCATTCTGAGAAAGTGAGACAAAGATTCCCATAAGAAATTTTATATCATTATTATTTATTTCATGGTCAATAATAGGAATATAATCCTTATCAAGTACATTATATTGATAATTAGAAATATCTGGAATGGAACCCTCATGTCCTAGATCATAATGTAGCTAGTAATCTTATCGAATCTTATTGTACTTTGTCTAGATTCATTCAAAATTTCTTATTGCTCAAATCCTAGATTTTTAAGATTACGTTATTTATTGATGACACTTTGAAAAGGATGAATATTTGTTTTTGTATTGTGATAGGTGATTACACTATAAAACTAGAAAATGATGATCAAGAAACCAACAAGAAAGGAACAGTTGAGAAACTTCTATGAAAACCTAAAACAAATCAAAATTGAAAGAATCATAACTGAAAGCGAAAGAACCAGTATAGTAATTAGTATCAGATTCTCCCAATCCAAAACATTAAAAACAGTTTCTAATAGTGTTTGTTCCAAATTGAGAGAGATGAAGAAGAAAAACATAAGGAGATATTTTAATGACATCTGAACAAGTTCTGGTACGAGAATATGTCTTACAAGAGTACGTTATAAATGAATCATTGGGAACGAATGTTATTTCATTTATAGATATTTTTGTTGAGGAATAAGTGGATGAATAATAATAATAATATGATGATGAGGAATGTGATGATTTTATTAGAATAATTGAAGAACACCATGAGAATGAAAGACCTTTGGATAAGTTCCCTATTAGAACATCCCATGTTGAATCAACCAAGATAATCATGGAATGTCCATTAGTTCTAAATGATGTCTTGGAACCAAGTATGTTATTTTCTAAAAAAGATTTATGGATTTTTTTTTCAATCTTTCCATGGATGATCAGGTACATTGCATTGAAAAGGGTTATATAGTTCAAGTTTTAAGCCTTTTTTAAGGTGACTTTGTATCCCATTGTTTGCCGATTTTTCGGTGTCCAAAATTTGTGTAATGGATTGTATTGTGAAAGCTGTTTTTTCATTGATGGTCTCATGAAAATATCAAAATGAAATGTGTTTTTTTGTGATGGGATTCATGAAGTGTGTTTCGAGAAGAAAATGAAGATAGTGGTGGTGTGCTCTACGATTATGAGAGATTGATATCTGAGAATTGGGAAAGGAATCATTGTAGAATCATCTTTTCATTTATATAGAAAATGATTGGTTTTCACGAATATTGGGATGAGGATTCTGGAGAAATGAAGCTCTGCGATTTGATACGGTGATTATTCAATGTTACGATGAGCTCAGTGAAATGGAAAATTCAGTAGAGATTTGCGGGAAAGAGGAAGCACTGCTGAGAGGTTTCGATAGATCGGAATTTTGTGCCTGAAGAAGCGAAGATCTATTATCTACCACACCTATAAATAAGAGGTCACACTTTTATATTAGGTATGAAATAGAGAGTGAAAATCTTGGATCACTGTAACTTCATGAAGCAAGGATTGCATCATGAAGAAGGTTGTCCTACGTGATCTTGATCTTCATTAATAGACATACAATATCTTGAATGTATCTAATTAATATAAGTCATATGATGTTCATGAATTTGAAGAGTTTTGCATTGGCTCAGTGAGCTTCACAAGGTAGGTCTCCACCTGAGGAAGTGAGCTTCATGAAGGCTTTTTCTCTGCGAGGAAGTGATCTTCAATAAGTTATGTTCTCTACGAGGAAGTGCGCTCCTCATTGTGTTGTGCCATGTTAGGTGATGTGTTCTGTGAAGAATTGGACATTGCGAAGGGGCTTTATGAAGGGTTTTTTTTGAGTATCAGTGTTGAATGGTCATGGCTTTTAGTGGGCATGTAATCCGGTCATTGATCCATGTAGTGTCTCGTGATGGATAGACACAAATACTTCAATAACATTCTATTGAAGGGATCTTCAAGTCGATAAACATAGTCAGAATTATCTCACAGTAGTGATCTAGTGGTAGTTTATAGATGTTTTTTGAGGGAAGTAGTGAGCCATCCCTAATCATTTTTAAGGGTTGTGGGCCTAGCATAGAATGATTGTGACCAATATCATGTACTCCAAAACTGTTGATGATTAGTGTATTTTGGTAAGTGAAAAACACATTTTGTGTATGATCCTTGGACGTATCCCATTTTAGTTTAACAATGCAAAAGTGTTGTGTCATCTCCTTTCATTCTATTGTCTGAAATATTTAACAGTTTCTTACCAATGTGGAAAAAAAGATCCAAAATTTTATTATGAAAAAATTGACACCCTGATTTACTCATCCACTCTCAGGGTGTTCTAGGGTCATTCAAGTGGTATCTGATGGAGGTTCTCGGTGTCTGATATATCATCCCATCATGGAGAAATCTACAAATTTCAGTGGAGTCCCCCTCTTCGATGGAAGTAATTTTAATGTTAGGAATAATAAAATAAGATCATATTTAAGTTATTTTGTAATTGAATTGATTTTTTATACTATGAAATTAATTCAAGTTATTGATCCAACATGGCTGGCTATGACTGATACAGACATGAAATTTCTTTTTGTATATTCTAATGCGCAAAATTCTCGCATTCCATCGCTTTCAGATTAAGTCTATCTTAAGGTTATGAGAAGCACCTCAGAAATGTCTATGTTGGATAAACCTAAAAATATTAATGAAGGAGATATAAAATTTAAGGAGGTAAAAAAATAAGTCCTACATAACATGTTTGATGATATAAAGATTTATTTTAATGAGAATACAAACTCCATCTATCAAATTACAGAATTGGTGGGAGCAATTTGAGGTTTAGGAGAAGAAATCAAAGAGGTTGATATTGTGAAGTTGATATTGAGAAGAGATCCACCCCTACACAATGATAAAGAGTCACTTCTAGAGGAATGAAATATTTCTAAACATTCCCTGGAATATCTGGTTAGTAGCCTAGTGGAATATGAAATGACTGTCAAGCCAGAAGATGCTACAAATCGATTGAGAAAGGAAATTGCATTAAAATCTACGTAAAAACTGAAAATTATAAAAGATAGGAGCGGTGAATAAGATGAGAAAAAATAAATTCTTTATCTCATTTAAACAAAGTTATATACAGTAAAAGAAAAATTTAAAGGGAAGCTACCTCTGGCTGGCTTTCATTGTGGTTAAGTCAGGCACATTTCCTCTCAATGCTGAAGAAAGCTCGTGGTTGATGAAAGCTAAGTTAAACACCTTGATAAGCCTCAGAAAAGGTTTTTCAAAAGGTGATACATCAAATCTAGAAAATAAAATACATAAGAATAGGTTTTTCTATAAAGAAGATGATGATGATAATGAATATTGTAAAAAAATAACCAGAATTTAATATTGGAAACCACGATTCCATGGTAGCTACCATTGATAAGTCAGTACCATCATCAAATAAATCTATAAAAAATAAGTTGACTACTAATACAGATCCCATGTTATAGCTTACGGAAGGGTTCATTAAGCTTGATAATAAGTGTAATAGATGAAATACATGTAATGAAATGGTTGATGAATAATTAGAATATGTTGATCATCATGAATATAAAATTGAATGAATAAATGAATTAGTGACAGTATAATAATAAATCATTGATATGATAGATGATGTAGTCAAAATAGAGCTCAGAATCGAAGAACAGGCGAAGGTCATCGACGAACATACCAACATACTGGAGGAGAAGTCTAAAAATATTGGGGGACTCGAAGAAGAGGTTGTTACTATGAAGAGTATATACAAAATTTAATCAAGTTCAATATAAGAAAAGAAGAAAATAAAATTTGGTAGGTTCATGGACAATGAGCTACTAGAGAGTGTAATACGAGGGTATGATGGAGTTGAAAATATACTAAGTGTTCAAGGACCCACACACATGGGTAACAATGAAATAAATTGTGATCCCAAAAAATTTAATGATGCCTGTAAAGTGAAATAGAATAAAGGCAAGTTGAAAGTTGATCATATTGTAAAATCACCTGAAGTAGTGAAAAAGAGACCCTTAAATCAAACTAAAATGAGAACAGAATACTATCCTCAAGATTCCATGAATAAATTTCCCTTAAAATCATTCCCCAAGGTATAAGATAGGATGAAAAATAAAAGTGAGAAGATATTTCCACCCATAAAGTGTCAGTTCTATGGATATTTGGGTCATACAATGTCACATTATAAATATGAAAATATCTATCTGAATGAGAGATATCTAGGAGTTCTATAAAAGATAATAAATTCATATCCTACTACTTGTAGAAGAAAATATTTCTATGGATATTTCTTTTTTTCTTCTAGCATTTTCCACAAATCCATTTATTTTAGGTAGAGGACATACATGGACACCACATACCGATGTCTGAGACAATTAAAAGCTCTTCAACAAGATAATGTTTAACATTCAAATAGGTTTTCTCCTCTGGAATAATATTTTGACTATGAAGAACTAATATACATGGAAGAGATAATTTAAAGTCCATCAGTATACTACACTCAATCCAACTTCTCATGGAATAAAAATAATATAATTATGAAATCCAACCTTGTAGATGAATCCCTCAAAACTACATAATTCCACAACACCTGGATTTTGGATAGAAATTTATCATCTCATATAATAGGTAATTCAAACTTTTTAATGAATGTCAAGAATACGTTTGATGGAACATTACATTTTGATAATGATTGAGCTCTGAAAAACAAATTCACGGGACGTACTGAACAAGATAATGAAGAGCTAATGAAAATTGAATCCCATTATGTGTATGATCTACATCATAATATCCATGGTGTGATTCAAGTCTAGGAATCAGGACTTAAAGTAACATTTAATCAAAAATGTTTCACTATCATGGGAATGAGAGGAAATTCACATATGAATGGATAGAGAATAGAAGGCAACCTATATCAGGTTGATAGAAAATTAGACATTTTCTAAATAACTTTTGAAGAAGAAAATACTATGTGGCATCAGGGACTGGGAATCATCAATCAAAAAGACCAGAAGAATATATCAAAAATGAATAATGTCAATGATATTCTCATCTAGAAGTGTAAATGTGTAATTTCTTGAGATACTTTCATACAGGTAAAGATGGTTTAAAGTTCATATCATCCAAAGAAGAAAATGGCATATCATCTTCTTGATCTCATTCATACAGATGTATGTGGCCTGATAAATATTTTTGGGAGTCATGGATAAAGATACTTTTTCATTTTCATAGGTGATTACAGTAGAATATCATGTGTAATGGTTATATATAGGAAGCGACAAGTGCTAGACTGCATGGAATGATATCGTCGAATCCCCGAGAATGATACTGGACAAACAATCAAAGAGTTGTGATTATACTTTGGAGGGGAATACACATTCATTGAATTTAAAAATTACGTAGAGAATCATGTTATACAACAAGAGGTAGCTTCTATGAGAACTCCACAATAAAATTGGGATGTCTTTCGTAGAAATTTACAGTTGAACAACATGTAATGAACTATACTGATTGAGATTCATATTCCTTGACATTACTAGAGGGAATCCATTCATGCTGCAATTTATATTCAAAATAAAACATGGTTTTATATGGGTGAGAAAAATGAACCATATAAATTGTGGCAAGGAAGGATGCTCTCATTGAAATACTTTCATGTTGTTGGATGTAAGTGTTCCATTATGAAACAAATAAGGAAATCAAGGGATGTATGGTGACCATTCCGATGAATGAATTTTCCTTCGATAATCAATGAACAAAAAACACTACATGTGTTTCATCAAGATCATGGGATGGATTGTGGAAATAATAAATGTTTTGATAATTGACGAGAGAACATCAAATGATTCGAGGAATTAATATAATAATGTGATAGAAGATGAGGAAGAACATAAACATGGAGAAAAAAAACACATAAATAGAGTAAGGCATAAAAAATTATTTGGAGTCACATCATGATGTTGATTGATAAGAAGAATCTAAAAAGGAAACCCTGGATGGAAAAAATTGGGTTGAATCTAAAACGGGGAATCAAAGAGAAAAAATTGGACAATCAGACGTTGTTGATGATTGGACTGCACCCACATAAACAAGGAGAATGAGGAAAAATACAAAATGTGATTTTTTTTCCTGTTGTGGAACCATCCACATTTGATGAAGCTTCAAAGGATGACTCATGGGTGAATTCTCTAAATTAATAGTTAGATCAGATTTAAAAAATCATACGTGAGACCTAGACAAGAGACCCAAAGGTCACAATGTGATTGGTACAATGTGTATCTTCAGTAAAAAAATTGAAAAGCATGGAAATGTGGTTAGAAACAAGGAATGATTGGTTTGTAAATGATACTCACAAATTGATAGAGTTAATTTTAAGAGACACTTTCTCTAGTAAAAATACACGAAACAAATCGGTTATTTCATTCCATTTCAATCCATATAGGTTATAATTATTATCAAATGGACATCAAGACAACATTATTAAATGGATTTTTTCAAGAAAATGTCGACATCGAACAACCCATGGGGTTCTTGCTTGTAAAAGTTGAACTGATGTTTTGAAAATTAAAGAAAATTCATTATGGCCTGAAATACGAATCATAGCTGTGGTACACTCAGTTGGACTTATATCTAAGAAATTTTTTGTTTAAAAGACGAGGAGTGGATCACATCCACTATGTGGCGAATTTCCAAAAGGATCAGTTCATGTTTTTGGTTAATGTGGATGATATTTTTTAAGAAGAGGAAGTCAAAGATCAGTGGATGAATTATCTAATCACATGAAATTTGAATTTGAAATGTTGATGCTTGGTGAACTAAGATACTTCTTAGGGATGCATGTGCTTCATATGAAGGATTACACTATCATCTCTCAAGAAAAAAAATACAAGAGAGCTACTGAAGATATTACATAGACAATATTCCAATCAAATGGAGACTCCGATTGTAGTTGGAACAAAACATGGAAAGCATGTCGATGGGACTTCTATGGATCCCACACTGTATAAGAGAATCAAAGTAATCTTACTATTTGAATATATGGTATTTGGGAAAAGAATCATGATGTACATTCAAGGCTCTCAAAATTATGGGTTATACAATGTTGTAGGAAGAGATAGTGGCTTATTAGTATTTTTTAATGCTGATTGGGCTGGAGATATAGAGGACAGAAAATCCAGTGGTGGTGGAGCATTCAATATTTAGAAGAAATGCATAGGCTAGTTTTTCAAGAAATAGTAAATTGCATCGCTTTGTACTGCTGACGATGAATAAATCTCTGCCACTAAGGAATGAACTCAATTACATTGGATGGGGATACAACTGGCTAACATAGGTGATGATGTGAAATAACCAAAAGTAATTTATTGTGATAACAATATTGAAATTGATCTAATGAAGAATCAAATTCATCATTCTAGTTTGAAACATATTGAAATAAGATATTACTTTCTGAAGTAATAATTTGAATAAGGTGTGATCAAAATGGACCATGTGAAAAGCAGTGAACAAGTACCTGACATTATGGAAATGCTACTATCCACAGTTGGGTTTGAGAAATAACTGTTGAACCTCAGTGTTCATCCACCTCCCAGTCTATAAAGTGGTTACAATGTACCCATATCCCAAATTGTTTTAATGTTGTTAATCTATTTTTGTAGGTCTTTCTCGATTATGGGGGGATACGATCTAGGGTAAGTGTGTTCTGATCTCTACAATGGTTTAAAATTTCCTTTTGGGTTTATTTCCAATGGTGGAGAAACATCTAAATTAAATTTTTAAATATAGAGTATACAAATTTTTGTAATCGCATGTTCATTGTAGAAGAATACCATGTCATGAGGAAACAGTCAGAACTTTCATTCGAACAAACAAGAACACAGTTCATGTATTACACCATGTTTATACACAGTGCATTGGTCACTTCGACGAACAGTGTAAGATGAGTTGATTCTTACGTAATAATTGTTTATTGCAGTTGAATTCTATTGAATTTATCTGGATATTTCCAACAAACCCCAAGGGGGGTATTGTTGGAAACACAGATGTTCATTGCTGAAAAACTATCATTTTTTTGTTTGTTCTCAATCCTCTCATGAATTCTCAAGAACATTTCAAGGAAAAAGGTCATACAGTTCAATTTGAAATCAATTCTGAAGGTGACATTATTTCCTAGTGTTTTCCAATTTTTGGGATCCATAATTTGGTGAATGGAATGAATTGTGTATGGTATTTTTATTGAAGGTCTCCAGAACATATGTAAAATTCATGAGTTTCATAGAGATGTGATTCATGAAGATTGTTTCGTGAATACAATGAAGATTGTGACAATGTGCTTTACAATTATGAGATTTGATTTATGAGCTTCGTGAAAGGTATGATTCTAGAATAAAATTTTAATTTATATAGAAAATGAATGGTTTTTGTGAATAATGTCATGAGTATATATATGAAATGAAGATCATTGATTTGAGATAGTGTTTCTTCGAAGTTAAGAAGATCTCTATGAACTAGAACATTTAGTAGTCCTTTGAGAGATGGGGGATGTTCCACAAAGAAATTTTGACTCATCGAGATTTCATACCTAATGAAGGAGAGCTCTATGATTGACCATGCATTAAAATAATTGGTCAATAATCTTCATTATCTACGAACTTTAGAGGGAAAATCTGGGATCATTGTAACTTTTTGAATAAGGAGTTTGTCGCGAAGAAGTTTTTCATATGTGATCTTGAGCTTCACAAATAGACTTCCAATGTCTTGAATGATGATTATGATTTTTAGTCATATGAGGTTCATATAGGTAGGGAGTTCTACATCGGCTCAGTGAGCTTCGTGGGGTCAGTTTCTCTACGAGGTAGTGAGCTTCGCAAAGGTTTGTGCTCTACGAGGTTGTGAGCTTCATGAATGGTTGTGCTCTGTGAGGCTGTGGGCTTTGTGAAGTGTTGTGTTCTTTATGTTGATGTGATCTGCAAAGTGTTGAGCCTTCCAAATGGGATTTTTAAAGGGTTTTTTTGAGTATTAGTGTTCAGTGTTCAGGGATTTCAGTGAGAATCTCCTCAGGTCGTTGATGAAAGCAGTGTCTCGTGTTAGACAAAGACAAATAATTCAGTTGAAATCCATTGAAGAGGCCTTTTTGTTGATAAAATGAGTCAAACTTCTCTCACAACAATGAGATATGGGGAGTTTACAGAATTTTCCAGAGGGAAGTGGTAAGCGATCCCTAAACCTTTATAAGGCAGTGGTCCTAGCACAGAGTGACTGTGATCAATCACTTTTACTCTTCAACTAGTGATGATTAGTGGATTTTGGTACGTCCCACACGCTATCATCGTATTCACATTGAACATAGCCCTTTGAGGTGAAACAAGTAAATGTGGTGGTTCAGATCCTTTATTTCCTTTGTCTGACAGATTTAATAGGTTCCTACCAACGTGGTACAAGATCAAAAACGTTAAGTATAAAATGTTGACACCCTGATTCCCGCATCCCCTCTTAGAGTGTTCTGGTGTCTTTCATGATGATTATGCATAGGATATGGTTGATAAAACATCAAATAGTGGAGGTAATAATAATGATTTTATTTATCATGATGATTATAAAGAAATTTTTTAAAACGGTTCTCAAAAAGAAGATGTTGATGGTGATAAAATAATTTAGGTTTCTGGTAGTGAGCATCATACTATGAAAGATGATAAGTCAATATCTAAAGTTCAGAAAGGTAAGAAAGTAGTTGTTGATTTCCCAAATATAGCTAATGTTGAGAAATCCTAGAAGAATATTTGTGGAAAATCAAAGAGGAATGAAGAAGAGATAGATAAAGTAACTTCTCCTTCAAAAGAATCTACTTTGGAATCCTCATCTTCCTTAGAAAAATATTTTTTTTGTTTAGTCGTTGATGAATCTTGTGAATACCATTCCTTTATTTCGAAGCATTGATTATTAATGACACCTTCTCCAATAAAAAATAAATCATATGTTATATTGAACAATAATTCTCATGGAAATGTTTGTCAAACTTGAAACCAATTTTAAGACATATCAAATCAGTTATGATTATCATAGGAGATCTAGTATTGAAATAACAACGTGGTCAAATCCTGTGATTGAGGATCTAAATTTTAGGGATGATTTCTATGACTTGGTAAATGATTCCTTTGATAAGTCATATGAAATTCTCAAAAACCATACATTAATTATTTCAATGAATATGAATCAAGATCTAATATCCTGGATCTATAAGGATGAAGACCTGAATTCAAATATGAATTTAGTTGCTATCAAATTTAATAGGTAAATCGAACATAGGGAAGAGATGTATAAAATGTTCTAAGTGAAAGAAAAATGATAAAGCATTATGAATACAATATTATAAATCTAAAAAATAAAATCAGGATCAGGATTTGTTGATCATTATTTATAAAGATTATCATAAAGAGTTCAAGAAGTTGAAGGCAACTCTAAAAAAATATGATGGAAAAGGAGAAGAATGATGATTGATATCATAAAATATGATCTTTTTTGGAAATTTTCATATATAAAACTTTTCCCATCATAATTTTTTTTATCTTTCCATATTATTGTATAGTATATTCCAAACCCTTTGGGTACAACTTTTTCAATCCCAGCATTATTTTTTGTAAATCACAAAGGGGGAGAATATAATTATAAAAAATAATAATAATAAAGTTAATGTCTATGTAAGGGGGAGATCACATAAAGAAAGAAATTCATTATTATGAATAAGTAATTTCTCTATAAAAGACAATAAAATAGTTCATATGTTTTTGAAAACCTAAGGTGGAGTTAGTCGTATTCATATTCAGACACAAACAAATTAAATGGTAGATAAGTATTTATTTTATGTTCAAAAATTAAATTTATCATTTCCTATTATTCTTTTAATAAATTTTTATTGTGATTTTTTAATGGGGATTTTTTTGAGTCAATATGTTCCCTTGTGACTTTTCCATTCATTTATGTTTTCAAAATCTCATACACATATTCATAAAGAAAATTATATTTCTCTATGAAATAATTTTCTTACGGAAAATTTTCATTCTCTTTTTTTTACTTTAACTATGGTTTTCATTCTCTTATCAAATGTTCTTGTAAATCAAGAAATACAATATTTTTCATATTTAAAAAAATATGATCCTTCCCAAAATCAGAACATTATAGTTCCTTAGTATATTATTTCCCTAGAATTGTGACTCAAATTTCATATGAAATCAGACTCTGATTTCATTTGAAATCAGACTCTAAATTATTATAAAACCAGACTCTGATTTCTTCCAAAATTTGACTTTGATTTCTCCTAATATAATAATTCAATATCTTTTGAAATCAAACTATGATTTCATCTGAAATCAGACTATGATCTATTAAATCTATGTTTAACAATGATTAAGATGATAGATTAAAAAATCATCTTTTGTTCTTATCTAAGAAGTTCTATTTATTAGGATCTGAAAAAATTGATCTAATAATGAAACATAATACAAATTTTCATAACAAATATTATAACTTAAATGGTATAGAATATATTCTATATCATAGTATACATGTGTAATAATTTATAAGAAACTTATTATTTCTTTCAATACAAATTTAAAACTGAAATAAAAATATGTAACAAATAGTAATCAAGTATATGAAATATTTTTACACAAAGAAAGGGGTATCTAAAAACCTTAAGTAAAGGTCACTTAATATATACTTTCATTAAATTATATCTTACCCACACAGGGGTAAGCCCTTGATATGAATAACAGAATATATCTTGTTATCCCTGAAAGATAATTAAATTTAATGTAGCTAGGACATATATCTTTATATCCCCATATGTCATCGAACATTAAGGTAGTCGACACCTCTGTCTTCCTATCCCTAGAATCCGTAGATTGATAATTCAACCAAAATCACTCTAGGAATATTGTAGAAGATATTCCTAACTAAAAAATATATTTATAGATCTCACAATTCTTTAGAGTTTCTCTCTAGATCGCACAAAATAGTGAAACATTTTGTTGTAAGAAAGTCATTACTCATAATTTATCTACTCCATGAACTCCTCAACAAAATGGTGTTATTAGGGGATGAAATTGAATTCTTCCAGAGATAACATGAACAATGCTGAGTGAATATTATATTTCTAAACATTCTTGGTATGAATCAATAAGTATAGTTTTTTATAATATAAATCATATTTTAATAAGAAATTTTCTTAATAAAACATGATTTGAATTGTGGACTGGTCAAAACCTAATGTTTATTACTCCAATGTACTTGGATTGAATGTATTAATCTTTAATATTGATGATAACATAAAAATATTCATACCCAAATCCGATGAAGAAATTTTCATAATATATTCCACTACTACCATGTCTTATATAGTTTTTAACAAAAATTATTGTACGGTTGAAGAAAAAATACATGTAATTATTTTTTGAAATTTTTCTTTTTGTTTTTAAACAACCCCAACAAAAATCTATAGAAGCATTTTCAAAATCAGATTATCAACCTTTTAAGGGGGGTTATTCTAATTAGTAAAATACCATTGAAAATATTTCTGATGTATTTACCCCATAATAATTTTTAACTTGTGTTGATGAATAAGTTTTACAAAACTCAAATCAACAGTTTCATAAGAACCATCCTAGTGATAGTATCATTGATGATTTAATCAACCTATAAGGAAGATGTTCATTAACAATTGAAGTATAAAATCTAGCATTTCTTACAGAATATGAACTTAAAATCACAAATGATGCTTTAGGTGATACAGATTGAATTAAATCTATGAAAAATGAACATAATGAATTATAATGGAAAAAAGTTTAGACCATGGAAGAAATACCTAAACGAGCATCTGTAATTTCGGTAAAGTGGGTCTTCAGAAATAAATTCGTTGAAAACGGAATCATTGTAAAAATAAATCATGAATAGTTTCTAAAGTCAATAATCAACAATATAGAATAGACTATGAAGAAACCTACTCTCAAGTAGTATTACATGAATATATTTGAATTCTCTTAGATTTTACATCATTCATTAACATAAACCATTTTCATATGGATGTGAAGTGAGCATTACATAATAGATATGTTCTAGATAAATTTTATTTTGAACAACCTCCTGGTTTTCAAGACATAAAACAACCTGAACATGCTTAAAAACATACTAAATCTTTATATAGACTTAATGAAGCCCCTTGAGTTTGTATTATATGATTAAAATATTTTTGTTACAATATAATTATGTTGGGGGAACTACTGATCTAACCCTTTTTATATATAAATAATATAAATTGTTTTTGATTGTTCAAATTTATGTCGATGAAATTATATTCATGTCAAATTTCCAATATTTAACTAATTCATGTGTGATTATCATTAAATCTGAGTTTGAAGTGTGTATTATGGGTGATTTAACATTTTTACTTGTTTTTCAAATTTCTCAAAAACCAAAAAGAAATAATATATCTCAATATATGTATATTAATTTTCTTGTTAATAAGTATGTATATGAAAATACTAAATGTATAAGTACTCTAATCAATACCTTAAAATATCTTAATCTTGATGAATCTTTGAAACCAGTAGATTAAACATTACTTAGAGGTATGATAGGATTTTGTTATACATAGTAGGTAGTTGTCTAGGCATATTGTTTTCAGAATGCATCTGTGAATGATATATATATAATCCAAAGGAATATCATTTAGAAGAAGTGAAAATTATTTTTTGTTATTTAAATGGAACCATTGATTTAGGACATTTCTATTCTTCTAAAAATGTTTTTTATTTTAAGTTTTTTTTGGATGAAGATATTGGTTGATGTAAAATGGATATGAAATGTACATCTGGAACATGTAAATACTTAGTAGATCCATTAGTTTCTTGGTGATAACATAAGAAACAATCAGTATCACTTTGCATTGTGGAATCTGAATATTTAGCAGCTAGAAGTTGTTGTGCTCAATTTTTGTGGATGCAACACTGACTCACAGACTCTGGAATAAGTTTTACCAAAACATAGATAATTATTATACTAGTTCCATTTCCCAATGAAAAAAAAATGCACATAACTCTTTTTATAAGAACATAAATATAACGAAATAGTTTCTTAAGGATCGCACAATAAAGGGAGAACTTATTTTACAATTTAATAGAACATAAGTTCAACTTGCTGACACTTATAAAACATCATTAACCTGTGATAGATTTTAATACATTAAAAAATTAGGAATGATATTTAGAAGGTAATCATTAATATTAACTTTTTGTCGAAACCTATCTCCTAACATTAAGATACTCATTTTCATAAACGTAGTACATATGTTTAATATTTTATTTTTCAATTAAAGAAAATTCAGATCCTCAATTTTATTTCTTTACAGAAATTTTTGAAAACTAATTTTTTTCTTCCCTTATATTTTTTTAGAACTCAAATATTATTTCCAGACCCAATGTTTTATAAGAAGAACCTTATCAATATTGAAAATTCTTTCTATGAAATATGGATGGAATGTTTCTTTAATTAAATAATTGTAATTTCGTTTCTTAATTTTTCTTATTTTTATCTTTTTTTAAGAAAACATTTCCATATTCACATTACTGAAATAATATTTTTTCTTAAAACCTCAAATGAACAGAACCTATATATCCTTTTTGGTATTAATATCAGCACTCAAATCAGCTAAAGAAAATATTAACCATTGTATTGATTTGATAATTTGAACCACCTTTGTTAAACCTATATAATATGACCTTATTCATGTCCCAAATTGGTTATCTCAATGATTCTTCACTGAATCATTTTCGCTCCTCAAGGCTACCATTTATTATTCTCTATTTTCTTAAACATTGAATGTCTCTTGCTGTTTCACCACAAAATCTGATGGTCGCTAACAAGGAACTAAAGGATTGGTTAATTTACGTGGATAGGATGGTGGACCCAAATTTATTTGTCAATTATGATTCTTGGATATCAATATTCATTATGAATAATGGATGGAAAAGGCTTTGTGTTGAAAAACTAAAAAAATCAAGTTCTATTTTATCCCAATCGCCTTATATAATTCTATAATACAATTTGTTTTAATGAACAAAGAGGAAGAGAAATAATTTCATCAAGATCTCTAGAAAGACTTATTCTTTAAATTTCAACGAAGCTACAAGCATTCTAGATATACCTTATAAAAGATACACTATCTTTTTCTCACACATGTTTCTTGAAAAGGAGGGTACTTTTGATAGGGTTAAGGAAATTGAGATCCTTGTACTTAGAAGTGTTATTTCACTAATTATCAATCATCGTTCAACAAACATAAAATTTTTAGATCTATGGATGCATGGTTTTATCATTATGTGAAAGAGTGACATGGATTCCCTTTATAAATGTTATATATTTAGGATGGTTTACCTAGTAAATCTATGGAAGATAAAACTAATAAAGTACATTCTATTGACCATCATCAATATCAAGAATGGAAACCTCGTGTCTTACATAATAATGTATCCATAAATCTTATCGATGATTATTTTCATTTTCATAGAATCATTAAAAATTCATTATATCTCAAGAAAAAAATGTTTTTAAGATAATTATGTTCACTCGTGATACTCAGAGAAGGATGAAAATTTGTTTTAGTAAAATGATATAATAGTTATTTTAACATCTAGATGATCAAGTGACCAACATGAAATGGGATGTTAGAGAATGTTTAATTCAAACCCCACTTAAAAGAAAATAAAATGAAAAATATCTTACAGAGAACGTAACATCTCCTGAATCAGTGTTTTCTCTACCCAAAACAAAAAAGAAAAAAAATTCTGATAAATTGGTAGATTAATGGAGAGATAAGAAAAATAAAAAGAAATAAGGAGATGATTTTATTGGGTTAGAACATGCTGATGCTAAGGCCTTGATGATTTCAGGAGTCGAAGAGCATAAAAATCCTGAAATATATAAAAAGTTAGAGAAGATGATTTCTGATGATTAGAATGTTCAAGACTTTATTAAAGATATATATAAGGAATCTGAAGAAGACCAGGAACAATAATCCTTCTTGCAAGAATCAGTAGGAAAATTAACTTTGGGTGTAGATAAGAGAAAGAATATTATTTCAATTCTGGATCCCATTATAGAAGAAGGAGTGGTTCAAATAGAGGAATAAGAATAAGAGGAAGAGGAAAGAGATGATATAATTAGAATTTTGGAATAATACCAAAAGAACTAAATCCCTTCTAACAAGTTTCCTATCAGAACACCCAATGTTGAATCAAACAATATAATCTCAGAAGTTCAATCATTTCTAAAAGATGATGATTCCTATGATGAGGTTGATAAACCATAAATATATGAGATTATTAATCATGATATTATTATTCTTGATGATGATAAGGAATTTGGTGAAAAAGGAACTGATAAAGACGAAGTTGATATTGATAAAACAATTCATGTTTCTAATAGAGAGCATGAGACTTCGAATGTTATAAAGGCAATCTCTAATGTTGGGAAATATAAGCAAGTGGTTTTTGATTTTTCTAATAATAAAAAATTTGAGAAATCCAATAATGTTATTGTTTGAAAATATAATTAAAAAAATGAGTAAGATAATGTTTCTAAACCCATATAGGAATATTATTTATAATCCTCGTATTTTTTAGGATAATAATTTGTGGTTCGTTCCAGGATGGATTTTGTGAATACCATTCCCTAATTTTTAGGCATTGACTCTAGATGTCAACATGAGCAAAAAAATAAAAAGTCATATTCAAAAAACATTATCATGGAAATGTTTATCAATATTCATAATGATTGTATGACTTTTCATATAGGTTATGATTCTCTATGAGATATTTCAAAGAAATAACCAAGTTGTCAAGGTCAATAATTAATGATCTTAGTTTTAATGATGATTTCATTGATTAAGTAAAGGATAACTTTGATGAGTCTGATGAAACGTCCTAGAGCCTTACTAAATGGCATATAGTGAAGCAAAATCAAGAGTAAGCATCCCTAATTCAAGAAGATAAAGTCGTTAATGAACAGATAAACTCTGTTTCTCTGAATATGATAAGTGAAATAGAACTTAGGGAAGAGATGGATGGAATGTTCAATGAGTTGGAAGACTTAATAAAATATTAGGGAGAAAGGATAATGAATCTTGAATACAAAAACTAGGATTAGAAACTGTTGATCGATACGTATGAGGATGATCAGAAATTGTTGAAAACGTTTAAGGAAATATTTCGAAAGATGATGTCAAACAAGAATAAGGATGAATAATTTCATAAAATCTGATATTTTTTTTGTATTTTAAAATATAACAAAATATTCCAGTCATAATGATTTTTTTTAGATTTCTATAGTATTGTATTGTATATTCCTAACCTTTTAGGTACAATTTCATTCCCTCTATTTTTTATGAGACTCATATAGAGGGAGAAAAAAATGATGAAAATGAATATTTAAAAAAATTATGTCTATGTAAGGGGGAGTTTTCTTAAAGAAGAAATTTTCATGTATGAAAGTGTAATTTTTCAATGACAGACAAGATTAGGATCCTTAAAAATTTTAAAACCTTACTAGGAATTAGATGTATTAATATTTATCCTTAAACATATTAAATGGGATATAATTATTTGTTTTAAGATCAAAAATGAAATTTCATAGTTCTCTATATTATTTTTTGAACATTTGTTGGTGGATTCCAAATAGGGGGAGATTCCTGATTCAATACATTTCCTTATGAATTTTCAATTCCATTTTGTTTGGAAAATTACCTAAACAATTTCTTATGGAATTTTTTTTTCTATAAGAAATTATTTCATAATGAATATTCTCACTATATAATTTTGTTTACTAAACCTATAATTTTAATTGTATTATATAATGTATTCCTATACCAATACTAACCATATCTTTCAAAACTCATCAAATTGGATCCAAACCTAACTCAAAACCATATAGTTTCATAGAATCCGATTTCACCAGAATTTTGAAACCAATTTCTTCTGAAATCAAACTCTAATTTCTTGTAATATAAGACTCCGATTTCTTGGGAAATTATACTTCAATTTCTTCCGAAATCAGATGCTGAATTCATCTAAATTTAATTCTTGATTCCTTCTAAAAAAAGTCATTGACTTCTCCTAAAATTAGCCTCCAATTTATTTTGAAATCAGACTCTTATTTATTTTAAAATCAGATAATATTTCTATAAAAATCATATTTCGAATTATTATGAAATCAGATTCAAAATTTATTAAATTTCATATTCGGAATTCATTATAAATCATATATTGAATTCATTACAAAATAGAATCTGAATTCCTCAGAATTCAGAATCTGATTATCTATTAATTTAGAATCAGATTGTTCATATTTTTAAAATCTGATTCACATTTTCTTAATATTATAATTTAATGTTTTTTTTATAGCTACATCATTTCTATAATGATATGTTTATTTTTAACAAATTCTAATGATTTTATTGATTCATAAGAATAAAAATTATTTCCTTATAGATTTCTGTATCATACAAATGATAATTTTTTCCATGATTTCTTACATAAAATATTATCGTAGCATATGTTTTTAAGTAAATGTTTTCTAAGTGAAATATGTACAGGTCTCTCTAAAATTTAATGAAAATTATGTTCATAAGAGGAGGATATGTTCATTTGGAATTTAATCCTAAAAATTTTCAGTCATTCGAATGAGCCATGAACAAAATAAATTTTTAAGGATTACATGTTGTGATTATATTAAGTGATTTCTAGAGAGAGACTATCTTTATTTTTGCGATCTATGAACATATTGTTCAGCCATGAACAACTATTTAGGTCTTTCTATTGTGATTCTGATTGGATAATCAATCTAGGGCTTCCGAGGATAGGATTATAGAGGTGTTGACTACCTTAATGATTGAGGGCTTGTTGGGATAGCATTAAATACTCTGATATTCTTATCAAAGGCTTACCTGACTACGGGTAAGACAATCATCCATGAAATTATAAATCAAGGGACCCTTACCCAAGGTTGTTGGATACCCTTATCTTTTTATTAAATGATTTCATATACTAATTTACTACTATTTATTACAGGTTTTATATCCACATTATTTTTTTAAAGAAGGAAAATGCAACCTTCTTATATTTTGTTATGCTTGTATGCTATCATAAATAAGATTATATATGAATTAAGGTAGAATAATATCTAAATTAATGTTGTTTTAATATTCCTTATCTGATCAATATTTTCATATCCTAAGAATTTTTATTTTATGTTTAAGTACCTTATAGGGTTTGTGAATTAATCTTGTTTCACATTGTCAAACATAGATTTTCTAAATGATAAAAATGAATGTTTAAACATACAATTCACCCCCCTCTTGTAATTGAGAATATAAATTTATATGTTGATCATACATTTTTTCCTCGATCATTAGAGATAAAGAAGAATCTATTAGATAATTCATACAGATTATCATTCTCCATCTATCTGGATTCCCTAAGTTTTATCACAATCCTCATGAAATATTTTGGTTAGAATATATGAAATAGACTATTTTAGAGTATGTCTCAAGGATCTTGTTCTGCCATAAAGTTAATGCATAATGAAAAAAATATGAAAGGGATGATTCTTCGATTTCTTATTCCATTTTAGAAATTGGATAATTTCATTATATACTTTTCCAATGGTCTCCCAAATTCATCAAAAAGAAAATAATTAAATATGGATTGTGGTTGTTAGACTCACCAAGACTGCAAATATTATCCCTCTTTGAGATGATATAACCCTTTTAAAACAATCCATGATAAATATGTAGGAATTGGTGACACTTTATGAGGTTCCAGTTTCTATCATCTTTGATTATGAACCAATATTCAGCTCTATAATATAGAGAATTATTCGACATGATTTTAATACATAATTGAATTTCAACATGACCTATAAACATAAAAATTATAAAAAATCATAACAAACTATTTATATTATTCAATAAATGATAGTATCAAATATAATTGAATTTAATAGAGGATGGTATCAGTATCCCCAATTGGTTTAGTTCTCATATAACAATATATTCAACTTGACTATTCAAATTCCTCCACATGATGCCTTATATGGGAAACAATGTTGAAGTCTATCATGTTGGGATGAATTAGGGGAATAACTGCTACATGAACCTAATATTCTATAAGATATGACATAGAGGGTTCAATACATATGAATAGTTATAAATGTTATTAAAAATCAGAAAAACATGTATGATGAAAACCACAAAAGGGAAATGAGGTTCAATGTTAGAGACAATTTATTCCTTTTAATATCACCATATAAGAGATTTATAGAATTTTGAATAAAAGGGATGAATATAAAAAGGTAAATTAGACATTTTTAGATCATTCATCTCATATTACTAGTGGCATATCATCTTTCTCATACACCATGTATCACATATTTTAAGGAAATGTTCCATGTATCACTCAGAAAAAAGTATAGCGTTGAACCATATATGTACTAAATCCATTATTGTACAACATCAGAATGACGTATTTTATAAGGAGTAGCCTGTAAAAATGAAAGACCATAGATACAATGTTCTACACAAAATGACAATCCACCATGTCAAAATTCAATGGTGGAACTATAAGTACTGCGGCAGATCATGGGAACCAATGAAAACAATGAAACAAAAGTAACTTCGCTAATAATAAACTAAGAATAAAAATTGAATATTTAGGGATAAAATTTTAAAGGGAATATGGATGTTTCCACACAATATTTTTAGTATAATTTTTCTCCATAATAAATTCGTGTTATTTTATATTATAAACATAAAAAATATTGATAAAAAAAATATTCCAATAGTTCATTACAAAATACATTCACATTTATTTGACAAGAAAAAATAAAATTCTAAACGTTTCATGTTAAAAAATATATATAAAATATAATATCAAAAATGGGAAAATAAGGATTACCCCAATATACAAGAATAATCACCCCCACTAAAAAAATATAAAAAAGAAACAAATTTTCTGTAAACCATGAAAATTTATAGAAATGTAGTACCTTAAATTGTATTGAGTTGAATATGCAGTAATTTAACTGATTAGAATATATAGATAGTAATGTGACCATTTGGAATAGTAATCTATCTATTAGGAACAATAACAAAATCGTTAGGATAATTAATTTACATAATGTAATTTTTTTAATAATGATAATATTTATCATGATTAATTTATATAAATAAAAATTATATATTGAGTACAATATAAATATCATTATTGATAACTCAACAAATATAGAAATATATTTTTTAATAAAATATATTTTATTTTTTCTAAAAATCATTATTTTTACACTAACTATTAAAAATTAAAAATGTTATTAATTTATTTTTTAATTAAAAAATGATAATTTTTCAAATATTCACATCAAAATTATTGAACTGTGGTTTATTTATATTTTTTGAAATACTTCAATTTTCACATGAATAGTAATATTATTGTTTTTTCATAACTCATTTATCATGAATTAAATCAATCATGTTATAATGGTCAAATAATAATTTACCAAACATTAGGTTTGTCCATGGATTATATAATATCATAAATGATTCATTAAAATACAACAATCTCAATTTTTAAACCTAAAAAATGAATTTTGAAATTTTATAGTGAAGTGTGATTCCCAAAATTATCATTTTATTATTATTTTCAAATTATTCTTTAAATAAATTAATTTATCAAATTTTTAATTTGTATTTAAAGACATAAACATTATATATTTTATTAGAATATTATTTATATTGTAAAAAATAACTATTATATGTTTTACCCTTGATATATTATTTTATCTTAAACACACCCCTCTCCCCAAGTATAAATTTCATTTCTCCCTCCCCATGGAAATCCTCTACTTTTACCCTTCTAAAAGCTAATGATCATCCTGAATCCCCCATCTAAGGACTCTTAGAATCCATATGGATGTTCTCATGTAATAAAAATATAATCACTAAGGAGTTATATTGTCATAGAAGACAAGCTACACTTTTGAGATAGTAAGTATATATTAACATTTACCTCATTTCTTCTACTCTTTATTCATTTTACCATATTAATTTCAAATCCATATAATAAAAAAATATTTTATAGTAATATAACATTATATTAATTATGAAAACATAATTTAATTATCATATATATGAAATGCATATAATATATATATATTTAATTAAATATATTATATTCTTTTAGAATTAATTATACTAAATTATAAATTATATTTAATAAAATAGTGAATTCAATGTATTATAGAAATTTTGAAGTAAAATACAATTTTAAAGCGTGCCTGTATAATAAAAGGAAATTGATAATATTATCTACTGAATATAATTGATAAATAGTTTTATAATTGAAAAGAATAAACTTATGGAACAATGTTTTGGTAAACATATGATTTTTATTCAGGATACACAATAACTAAGAAATTATGAAAGAATTATGTTAAAGGGATTCTTGAAACCAAATCCATTTACTTATTTTTATCATACTTCACAAAAATTTTAGAATTACTATTAATTTAATTTCATTATTCACCCTTTTTATTTTTAGGGATATTCATGTTTCCAAACCAGTTTCACACCAGATATAATTATTTTCCAAATTAAAACTTTTATATGAAACACATATTGATGCCCTTGAGATTGTTTCAACTTTACTAACAATTGATAATTCTTATACAATGTACGTGTTAACTATTTCATTTAGTGAGAAAATTCTATTATTGAATGTATCTTTATTAGATCCTTTTGGGACCAATTTTTATCATTGGTTTACTTAGTGACATTTAATTATATATATTCTATATGTGATTCAATATTACATAAATGTTATGATATTATAGGTTCATTCGTAATTATATAAAACATTAATGAAAAATTTATGTGATGTATCTATTAAGATAATATGAAATATGAATTTACATAATGTTAGATTTGATCACAATGATGATGTTATGATTATGAATATATTTTATGTGTGGACATGATGTTAGATTTTTTTCACAACTATATATGGAATTTTAAACCTAAGTTAGGATGATTCATTTTAATGCACTACCACATTCCATTAAATTATACATTTTTACCCCATGATTTTGATGATAAAATTATTCTTCTGTTATGATGATTATTTTTATTCTATGTCATATTATATTGATTCATGTCTATTATTCATCCTCTTACTGGGAATTTAGCTGATCCCATTCATTGATGTATATCAATATGTGATTACATTAACTAAGGAGAACACAATTCCACTATAAAGATATATAATAAGAAATTAAATAATATTTCTATTTTATTATGTAAAAGATATGTATAGGATATTTTTCCCTAGACACTAAAATATTTGATCAATGATTTGTAACACTATTTGATGTTAATAATTGAAAAGATGTTATAGTCTTGTATGAAAATATATGGTTACTATATTAAATAGAAAAAAATAATTGTAAATTAATAATAACACAATTTTTTGATCATATTACACATAATAATATCATAATTAGTCCAATGAAAAATTTTAATTACCAAATTAAAATACATTGAGTTATGAAACCATTTACCACATGATGACTTCACAATAAATACTATTAGTTAAAATAAGTCTAATTTAAAAATAAAATATCATGAAATATGATGGTTTTACCACATAACATGTAGAAGGGTATTATATACACTATAAAATCGAAATTAGGTTTAAAATAAAAAAAAATAATGAATATAAATATTGATGAAATCTATTACCTCAAGCCTCTACTTGAAATATATGTCATCCAACATCAATATAATAGACTCATATAAAAAATTGATTTCATCAAAACTATTTCTTGGATTATTACATTATCCTTAATCCATTTTTTCGTTTATTATAATGACATATTTAGTTACATAGTTGGTAAATTCCAAGTTGGGAAAATTTTGTATTTTTGGTAACAAATTTCAAAATAGGTTTGGAATTCATGTTGGGGTCAAATGGTTCATTGTTCTATCGTATCTAAAATTACAATCATGGAATAATAATAATTTAAAAAAAATATACTTTTAAATCAAAACATTATATATGGTGATGAAAAATGATCAATGATTACATCAAGAATATGGTAGGTTATAAAGACGCACGTGTAACAATTCCATTTTATTCAAGGAAAATTATGGGTGTAATGTAAGTATCCATTATCCATACATAATAAAAATATGTCTTTAATGTGAAATTATTTCATTTGAAACAGTTATATATATCAACCATGTGAGATGGGGTTAAAAAATGCATCACATATTTTCATGGAAGTAGTATTACACATGTACGCATGAATGATGTTATCATTTTTTAGTGACTCTAATGGTATAAAATTAAATGATATATTAAAATTTTATAACGATAAATATTTCAGGAATTTTATATGAATATATTAATTAAATTATTATTACAATTCAGGAGAGGTGGTTATAGAAATTGAATTGCATACCTCCCTTAGGTGGTAGTCCATCACAAACACAAATGATTAATTAATTTCCCATTTTATGGAGGATGAATATGGATATATAAAATTAAATTAAAACAATAACATCTATGAATATTTAATATACTTGTATTATTATGTAATCATGGTTAATTAATACATGATGGAATTGGATGAAGAAATGAAAAACACTCGTTTAAGAGTCATACATCTTCTTTTGACATCAACCTTTTCGTAACACATTAAGACCACTATGTTTGTTTTTATTCATAAATAATGTCTCTGGAATGTGTGGAGGATTTTTAAGAACACATCCAGGAATATACTTTCTTATTAAAATGGGTAATAATGTTGTAATTCAAGATATTAAATGATTCTATTTTGTTAGAGTGTGGAGGGAGACTCTTGAAATTTATTAAAATATTTAATTATTATAAATAAATATTCAATTAAAAATCGATGAAAACTACTTTTTTACAATATAAAAATATTATTAGTCTAAATAATCTTATATAATTAATTTTACACATGTATGGACTATGTTTTTCACTTATTTGTTGTTTTCAACCCCTTGTTAACACCTATTAAATTTATTATGGGAAAACGTATATTTACTCAATCGGTGTCAAGATAGATAATAAAAATTAAAGAGAATTACCAAATTTTCACCATGGTTGATATTATCAATAACATAAAAATCAACTGGAATATATTTTTTTAGTAATTTTATATCATTTAATATATGTTTTTTAAATATCAGAAATGTCACTTTTAGAACTAGTTATTACATATTCATTAATAACATCTATAAAATAGATGAAATTAAAATAATATTTTATCGCATCTAAAAAAATATATGAATAGATAAATTTTATTTATCCCAATATTTTAGTCAAATTATAATAATTTATATATTTTTAATATCATTTATCAGATTTTATCGTTAATATTACAATTATTGGATCTATTTTCTGTGTGATATTAAAGTAATTAATTTTTTAAATAAAAATAAAAATTATCATGATTAAGATAATTAATATTGATTTTAAAGTATTATTGAAAAATGAGCATATATATTTTTCCTACCCCACATTAAAAAAATTATAGTTCTTAAATATATGAGTTTCCCATTTTTACATTTCATTGCATAAATTATTATAAAGTTCATAATCATTTACAAATGGAAAATGAATTATTAATAAATATTCGATGATTATGAATAAAATTTACTCTGAAAATAAAAAAAGGCAACTCTTTGGGGAAAATTTCATTCATTATAATAATTTTTTAACATTAATTACATTTTTTAAAATTTACCATAGTAAATAAATGACTTAGCATTATATTCATATTGAAATCAAAAGTGTAATATTTTTCAAATGTGGACATTAGTATTATAAAATTGGAATCCATTTTTCAAAATTCAGAACATATATCTTAATGAACTTATTTTCAAATATAACCATCCATATTCTATGTTAAATGGATTTTATCATAAAAAATAAATTTTTAATATGATTTATATGTGTTATATATTCATGTATATAAGTCATTTAAATAAATATTTTGATTATTTTTAAAAAAATATGTAATGAAGTTAAAAAAATAATCCAAAAAATTATTTTATTAATTCATACAAAAAAATAAAATACTAAATTCATTAAAAATCATAATTTTTTTTACAATTCACTAATTTTTTAGAAAAATAAATAAATTTCTAAATATTTCAATTTTGATATTATGATTTTAAAAATTATTTTTATTTTTTAAAAATAAATTCAAATTGTTCTAGAAAACAGTTATATTATTTTATCAAGGAAATTTCTTTTTTCAATAAAAATATATATTTTAAATATTAAAAAATATTTAGGTAAAATTTGGTACTTATTTCCTATGAATTCATGATTAATTTTTTATTTATTTTATCATTTAAATATATTTCAAAAAATATTTATCTTATCCATACCCACAAATTTATTGTCTTAGTTATAATAATCCCACTTAAATGATAACTTTTTCTGTACTTTTATTCTAGGTGTCACAAATTTTTATAGTATTAAACATTAATTGTCTTTTAAAAAGCATGAGATATTACATTATGATCATATAGATTTTTTTTTGTAAATTCCACAATGAACCCTTCCATGAATTTTTCGAAGAATGTTTAATATGTGGATTTAAGTAGATGACAGACTTTCAGTACATCCAACCCACAGCCCCATATATAATATTTATGAATTTATCTTTTGGGGATTTAAGGATCACCTATAACTATAGAATGTTTTTATATCGTTTTCTATATGTAAATATTATTTCAATGAAATCATACATTATATGAAACTCTCTATTTAATCAAATTGTGATATACGATTTTTTTTTAATTTTATAGTTATTGCCTATTCATTGGATTTATGGGTATTTATATTAACAGATAAATTGTAATGATATGATTTTTACATTATTATAAGATACTTTCATTGTTTATCATTTGGATAAAAAATAAAATTAAATATTTTTTATTAATTAAGTGATTTTTATCTCAAAAATAGTTATTTAGGAATGTAATGTTTTTTTATAATAATAAATTAAATTAATAGTCATTGGAGATTTATTTTAAGGAAATTTATTAATTATAAATTCAATTAAGTTATTTAACATTCATATTATGGTTTTACTAGGAATAGAATAAGAATAAATTGTGTTTTATGATTATAAATAATTGTTTCCATTAAATGTTTTTCATTTTTTTGTACTTATGTTGAAAATAATTTATTACAACTATTGAAATTTAATTTGATAAAATGTATTCAAAATTTGGAATCATTATGTACTAATTTTTTTAATGTACACCTTTTATATTTGGTCATATAATTATGTTATCAAGGTAAAAAGATATGTTATAACATTTATGATTATAATGGTTTTAATGTAATTTAACTATGATATAAGATTAAAAATTTATCCAAAATATTCCTGAATTGGATTTTTTAGTATACTTAGTCCAAATCACATATTTTCATTTATTCTAGGGATACGTGCCTCTATATTACATGATTATGATATATATTATTAAATATAACTTTTTTTGTAACTCCAGTTGTATCATTTCTATCACATATTAAATGACATATTCTCTAATCCCTTATTAATAATTATTGAGCCCAAAAACTCTAAAATTACAACCCTAATACATTACTATACAAATTACTCATATCCTATAGATTTTATTGTTTCTTGAATACCATCCACTCAATGATTGTTTCATAATCCAATGGATTTTACCATTGAAAAGGTATAACTCTTAACTGAGAACATTCAATTATATTTATTCTTAAACCTACAGTAAACACATTATATTAATTACAAAAAAAAATTGGTAAATGTAACGCCCCAATCCCAGCTACCCAAAGTCGGTGCATTACTTCGTAACAGTGGCATGATCACAAAAGATCAAGTCTCGACAGACCGATTAGTTTAGTAGCCTTGGAAACACTAGATATATTCGTAAACATTACATTACATCATAAAGTGAAAAACTACAATAACAAAGTCTCCATAGTCCACTCTCATATCATTGTCTGAAAATCCCTGCAAGTCATTCATAAAATACTTCTTCACATCCTGGAAAATATTAAAACATTGAAAGGGGTGAGCTCAGATGCTCAGTAAGGATAACAATATTGCGGAAGCCTTCATAAATAAATATAAACATTTAAGGCAATGTATAACTAAAACAAAAGCCTTTTAAACTTGAACGTCAACATAATATGGAAAAAGTAAAATGAGATAATTTCATTTACTTCTTCACATGGATATTCTACTGGTCGAATAATCACATGCAATATCAATAACCACTTTCATAATGAGGAAGTGTATAATTCCATACATTCTGAAACATTTTGTCAAGGCCTCGGCCAAGACGTCTAAAATGATTAAGGCCTCGGCCAAAACCATAAATCAAATTGGGAAAGGGCCTCGGCCAATTCCACGTCTAGTTGTCTCATGAGACCTACCGATGTATCGAGGAGCTATAGCGGGCTCCACCCGTCACTTATTAAGTCCAATACATTCCTCATATGAATAAGTTTAAACATATCATAAACCATAACATAATCGTATCACATAAACCATGCATAATGGAAACATAACATTTCCACATTTCAATCACGAGATATCAATACAACACATTGATATAATAAAAACGCTTTCAAAACAATTTTCAATACCAAAATAAAAGAAAGTTAAAACTTTGTATTTATTTTTCATTAAAAAAAATGATGGCTTGTAGAGGAAGCCGAAACTCAAATAATGGTCACGGTGGTGGAGAAGTCGTTGTCGCCGCATACGTACGAAAAAAACATTCCATTTTGTCGTTTAGGAAACGCTTTGTATAAAAAAGATTCCTTTTGAATAAATGTAAAAGTCAATGGGTTTTATACACCGTATAAAAGAAAGTTGTGTATAAAACCAAATATGCCTCAATGAAAGGAGATTGAGACGAAGTCCTTTAAAAGATCATTTTTTTTAATAAAGTACATCTATAATGTGTATTCACTATAAGTAAACATAAATAATTTTCAAATACATGATATTACATAAAAATATCAAGACATAATTTTAAAGTAGGAGATTAACCCAAAGAATAGAAATTGGGTTAAGAAGTTCCATTACCTTGCGTCTTGTCCTGACTCGACCGTTCTTTAACAACCTCAAAATTGGGTAACTCTTTTTGATTTGAGCCAAAGGCTTCCTTGGGAAGAGTTATGCCCAAATTGAGGCTTCTAGTAGTAAGAGGGGGAAGTTGGGAGAGTATTTGGGCAGAGGTTGGCCGAGCCAAATGGCTTGAAAGTGTAAATGAGGTGGGAGAGGTGGGGGCCTTTTATAAGTGGAGAGGAGGGGCTCTTTTGGAAAGATTGAAATGTTACATTATTACACAATGATTTTCGGATTCTAAAGGCCCCAAACTTATATAATTCGTGGATAAGGTGATAAGGGTTAGAAATATACCCATCCAATAGTCTTTGGACAAGTGTAAGCCTTGGATTTTATATTATCTTTTCATTTTATTAAAATCGTTAAATAATGAGGTCATCGCTGCATCATAATTATGTCATAAATAATTTAATTTATATAATGTCTAAAAATTATAAAAAAAATACTATGATTTAGGAAAGCTTTTTATCTTTCTAATGAATATTTATAGTCAAAATTTGGACTTGTGTAACCCCACTTAAAAACTGTTTTGGTAAAATAACTCATGTTTGTGTCAATTTAATTTTAACATTAAATAAATATATATTAATGTCATTTTCCAACTAATGTGGCTCCATGGGGTCCCCAAGTTGACCCATGGGTTGTCTTGGTCGGCCATGACTCATCCAATAGGAGTAGGACAAGTTTCAAGCTCATATCATATTATTAAAACATTTTTTTACCTTAAACTACACTAATTACCTCTAATCGCGATTAAGAACTTAAAAGTTACTATTCACCAAAAAATTATTTTAATCTCATTTAACCAGATTTTACTTCTTAATGAAAACCATGTATGTCAGATTTTTGAAAATCAAATCACAGAAGTGGTAATATTTCATTTTAACGAAAAATCAGTTTTTAACAACCACTTAGTTGTTTCACTATTCATCAAAAATTGACGTTTTTGAGAATAAGGCCAAAATTTCACCCTAAGCTATATTTGATATTCCGAATTCAAAAATGATGTCTATTTTACAAAATTACAAACATATAAGTTTCATTAATTAATTTTATAATTATTTCACACTGTTACGACAAATAGCGTGTTTTTAAGAAAAAATTTATATCAAAAGATTGGCAATTGTTTATGTCCAATTTCAATATTAAATTAATTCTAATGACCACCATTAGATAAAATGGTAAAAATATATTCTAATTATACCTTAAAACCACTATATAGTATAATTTATCACAATAAATTATTTTGATTAAAAATTTGTTTTAAGTATTTTTCACTATTCATAAAAAAATCGGAAGTTCTCAGAAAGTTACAAAAAATTCAACTTAGGATAATTTCGATATTACGAATACAAAAATGAAGTCCATTTTGAAATATAAAATTTCTATAATTTTAAAAAGTGGTTATTACTATTCATAACGGCTACTTTGATTAGTCGCGGTGTTTTAGAACTCGAAGTTGCGTACAATGCAAGCTATTGCATTATTGAATGAGAAGTGTATCGTGGAAGCTCGGGGTGTTACATTTCCCCTCCTTCAATAAATTGCGTCCTCGCAATTTGAAATTTTTCTTGGAAAATAAAAGGTTGAAAATAGAAAATACCTTTGTGGAAAACCCACATCGGAAATAAGGTTAATAAAATTTAGTCTTAATACGAGGGAAATGGAAATAAGAAAGTCACCACCAAATTATGATCTCGATAAGGAGAAAATTAGTGGCAATTAGAGACATATAATTGGAGGAAAAACGTAAATATTTGTAGGGAGTGATTGAGGTCATCAATCACAATCAACTGTCAAATTTATGGCCTCAAAGCCTTCAATCTGTGATGATTTAAAATATCATCAGTTCAACAAGACATAAGGTATTAGGATAACACATTTTTTTGTTTTAATATCCCTTTACTAAAGTTTAAGAATTAATTTATTCATTGAATAAGAGATAGGTATATATATATTTATGCTTGACAATTAGTGTTTCAACCTTCAACTCATCTTTCACTCAAAAAGATAATAGAACAAAAAAATATTATACTTATCCTAATTGTATAAGGTTCCAAATGTTAACACATACCATTTAGATTAGTAAAATTATTTTGTAATAACCAGGGACTTCCTGTAGGCTAGTGGTAGGAAATAAAGGCCTGTCGCACTATGGTTGTGGATTCGATTCCTGCAGCTTTGTCCGACGCGACGGGTTATGCCCCACCCTGCAGGTTGTCCTTTTCCTAAAACTATAGTATTCTAATATTCCAAAAGTAATCTTCATAAATTTTTTTACCTTAAACAATACTATCCAAAGATCAACTTAATCCACTCCAACCATTATAGTTATCCAAAATACCTCTGTCCAGACTTTCTCTAAAAGGTCTCTTAATTCCAAAATCAATTTATCAGATTCCCCAAACAAAGTAAAGTTTCTCTTATTGTCACATACTAAAAATATTATTACCTTCATCATATTAAAACCTTACTGAAATAAACAAATACTGCAGTGCAATCCTTATATATATATCACATTATTATAATAACCAGAATATAATCCATGAGTCCAAAAGCACCAATACATTAATTATTCTGTATCAACTGTAGTAACAGCATAAGATTGTCCTTGATCCCTTGGACTTTTCTGAGGTATGTTTCCCTGACGCTTAGGACATTCATTTGCATAATGACCCATTTCTCTACAATTGTAGCATTCAACATTGATAGCCTCTTTCTTTCCCTTGCAATCACGAGCCTGGTGACCCTTTTCTCCACATTTATAACAAACTCCCATTCCTTTTAGGAAAGTACGAGGGTGATTCTTCCCACAATTATCACATAATGGAAAATCCTCCTTTCCCTTTTTCCCTTTATCTGTCTCTTGTTCCACCGTTCTCTTCTTCTCTTGCTTTACTTTGTTGTCATAAGACTTAGAGAATTCCTTTTCTGTCTTGATAGCACACGAGAAAATATCCTCGTATGATGAGAAGGATTGTGATACTAAAGCTCGATGGAGAAATGGTTTTAACCCATCAAAGAAACGATCAATCTTACTCATTGGGTTACGTATATAATCGGCAGCATGCCTCGCTAACCTTGTAAAGTTAGCCTCATACTTTGCGACATTCTCAACCTCCTTCTGCCTCAGACTCAGAAATTGCCTTTCCATATCTGCTCGATGGTCACGAGGAAAGTATTTTTTCTATGAAAACCTCTTTGAACTCCCTCCATTCTATATTTGATACATCATCATCTTCCTTTGTGTTTTGAATCAGCGACCACCACTGATCGGCATCTCCAGTGAGGGGGTAAACTGCCATGACAACCTTCTCCCTTTCACTACTCCCCAAGGCATGGAATATTTTCTCTAAGGAATTTATCCATTGCTCAGTTACTATAGGATTTGTACTCCCATTGAATGTTTTTGGTTGTCGCCTCATGAAACGATCTAGCATTGATCCTCCACGTTGCGGATCAGGGTGCTCCATACGAGTAAGGTTATTATTCATAACCTGAGTGAGTTTTCCCAGTATGGTAATAAGTTGATCAGCACCAGTTGTATCTCCAGATCCACAATAATTATCTTGAGGAGGAGGGAAATCCCTACACGGAGTGCGTGCATTGATACGGTTTCCATTCCTTCCACTAGGCGCCATTTCTAAACAATGGCCTAAACTAGATTAGTTTATGAATTAAAATACATAATTCCATATTTGTAAAACACATTACATAAATTGAACTATTTATGGATATAATCCATAATCATAAAAAGAAATGTTTTTTTTTGATAAAGTATATACTCATAACCCTTCATAGTGGTTTGTAAAGAAAATGAGAATTATCCTAAGCATATCCCCCGGGAGTGTCGTAAAGAAGAGTGCAGCAAGGCCCGTTGTCGTGCACCAGTTCCCATTCGAGTCTAGCTCAAAGCGGTGTTTTCGGGTTTTACCCCTAGGTACATCTGTGCCAGAGCCGCCTCTACTTGCTCGTATCCAGACAGGGATGTATTGCTCGGAAAACTCACACAATCTCTACAATAACAAAATTATAGGAAGTTCTTCTACACTAATCCTCAAAGTTCATCTTAGGTCTACGTGCTCTAATCAGAGTTTGTCTAAATCTAGCTTCCAAGGTTTGTACTAAACTGCCTCTGATACCAACTGTAACGCCCCGACCCCAGCTACCCAGAGCCAGTGCATTACTTCGTAACATTGGCATGATCACAAAAGATCATGTCTCGAAAGACCGATTAGTTTAGTATCCTTGGAAACACTAGATATATTCGTAAACGTTACATTACATCATAAAGTGAAAAAATACAATAAGAAAGTCTCCATAGTCCACTCTCATATCTTCGTCTGACAATCCCTGCAGGTCATTCATAAAATACTTCTTAACATCCTGGAAAATATTAAAACATTGAAAGGGGTGAGCTCAGATGATCAGTAAGGATAACAATATTGCGGAAGCCTTCATAAATAAACATAAACATTTAAGGAAATGTATAACTAAAACAAAATCCTTTTAAACTTGAACATCAACATAATATTGAAAAAGTAAAATGAGATAATTCCATTTACTTCTTCACATGGATATTCTACTGGTCGAATAATCACATGCAATATCAATAACCACTTTCATAATGAGGTAATGTATAATGCCAGACATTCTGAAACATTTTGTCAAGGCCTCGACCAAGACGTCTAAAATGATTAAGGCCTCGGCCAAAACCATAAATCAAATTGGGAAAGGGCCTCGGCCAATTCCACATCTAGATGTCTCATTAGACCTACCGATGCATCGATGAGCTATAGCGGGATCCACCCGTCACTTATTAAGTCCAATACATTCCTCATATGAATAGGTTTAAACATATCATAAACCATAACATAATCGTATCACATAAACCATGCCTAAAGGAAACATAACATTTCCACATTTCAATCAAAAGATATCAATACAACACATTGATATAATAAAAACGCTTTCAAAACCATTTTCAATACCAAAATAAAAGAATGTTAAAACTTTGTATTTAATTTTCATTAAAAAAATGATGGCTTGTAGAGGAAGCCGAAACTCAAATAATGGTCACGGTGGCGGAGAAGTCGTTGTCGCCGCATACGTACGACAAAAACATTCTCTTTTGTCGTTTAGTAAACCCTTTGTATAAAAAATATTCCTTTTGAATAAATGTAAAATTCAAAGGGGTTTATACACCGTATAAAAGAAAGTTGTGTATAAAACCAAATATGCCTCAATGAAAGGAGATTGAGACGAAGTCCTTAAAAAGATAATTTTTTTTAAATAAAGTACATCTATAATGTGTATTCACTATAAGTACACATAAATAATGTAAAAATACAAGATAGGACATAAAAATATCATGACATAATTTGAAAGTAGGAGATTAACCCAAAGAATAGAAATTGGGTTAAGAAGTTCCCCGTACCTTGCGTCTTGTCCTGACTCGACCGTTCTTTAACCTCCTCAAAATCGGGTAACTCTTTTTGATTTGAGCCAAAGGCTTCCTTGGGAAGAGTTCTGCCCAAAGTGAGGCTTCTAGGAGTAAGATGGGGAAGTTGGGAGAGTATTTGGGCAGAGTTTGGCCGAGCCAAATGGCTTGAAAGTGTAAATGAGGTGGGAGAGGTGGGGGCCTTTTATAAGTGGAGAGGAGGGGCTCTTTTGGAAAGATTGAAATGTTACATTATTACACAATGATTTTCGGATTCTAAAGGCCCCACACTTATATAATTAGTGGCTAAGGTGATAAGGGTTAGAAATATACCCATCAAATATTCTTTGGACAAGTGTAAGCCTTGGATTTTATATTATCTTTTCATTTTATTAAAATCGTTAAATAATGAGGTCATCGCTGCATCATAATGATGTCATAAATAATTTAATTTATTTAATGTCTAAAAATTATAAAAAAAATACTATGATTTAGGAAATCTTTTTATCTTTCTAATGAATATTTATAGTCAAAATTTGGACTTGTGTAACCCCACTTAAAAACTGTTTTGGTAAAATAACTCATGTTTGTGTCAATTTAATTTTAACATTAAATAAATATATATTAATGTCATTTTCCAACTAAAGTGGCTCCATGGGGTCCCCAAGTTGACACATGGGTTTTCTTGGTCGTCCATGACTCATCCAATAGGAGTAGGACAAGTTTCAAGCTCATATCATATTATTAAAACATTGTTTTTACCTTAAACTACACTAATTACCTCTAATAGCGATTAAGAACTTAAAAGTTACTATTCAGAAAAAAATTATTTTAATCTCATTGAACCACATTTTACTTCAAAATGACAACCATGTATGTCGTATTTTTGAAAATCAAATCACAGAAGTGGAAATATTTCATTTTAACGAAAAAACAGTTTTTAACAACCACTTAGTGGTTTCACTATTCATCAATAATTGAAGTTTTTCATAATAAGGCCAAAATTTCACCCTAATCTATAATTGATATTCCGAATTCAAAAATGATGTCTATTTTACAAAATTAAAAACATATAAGTTGAATTAATTAATTTTATAATTAATTCCCACTGTTACGACAAATAGCGTGTTTTTAAGAAACAATTTATATCAAAAGATTGGCAATTGTTTATGTCCAATTTCAATGTTAAATTAATTCTAATGACCACCATTGGATAAAATGGTAAAAATATATTCTAATTATACCTTAAAACCACTAAATAGTATTATTTATCACAATAAATTATTTTTATTAAAAAAGTTGTTTTAAGTATTTTTCACTATTCATAAAAAAATCGGAAGTTCTCAAAAAGTTACAAAAAATTCAACTTAGGATAATTTTGATATTACGAATACAAAAATGAATTCCATTTTGAAATATAAAATTTCTATAATTTTAAAAAGTGGTTATTACTATTCATAATGACTACTTTGATTAGTCGCGGTGTTTTAGAACTCGAAGTTGCGTACAATGAAAGCTATTGCATTATTGAATGAGAAGCGTATCGTGGAAGCTCGGGGTGTTACAGTAAATTACATATAAATATTTTATTATGATCATGTAATAAACATTACTCATCTCTTTTCTGTCTTATGGGAAAATAAAATATAAATTTTGTGTTTGTGATTACCACAACCTCTTGGAAGGGTTGTGTATTGTTTGTCATCACTAAATCACAGTCATGGTAATAATTATATATTTACTAAATTTATATTATATTTTTGATTTTATTATCGTTATATAATGTGAATTATTATTTAAATTTCTTTTATTCCATCATTTACTACGTGTAAACATGAATCTTCCATTAATACATCCTTCCATATCCATTTTGTTTTGTAATTTATTTCTTATCATATATATATAAATTGTTATAAAATAATAAATAATAGATACATTTGATAATAATTTAGTGATTGTAATTTGTTAGATGGTGGAACCATGATCAATGTACAAGGATGGTAATTTTCAAACTAAATCACAAATGAATTAAAATGATCTTATCATTATGAATGTGGATTTTAATAATGAATTGTACGTAAACGGGTAAAATCATATTATAAATCATTTATAAATGGTACAATTTGATCATATTTAGAATTATTAATATTAATTATTTTTCAATGGAAATAAAAATCACTCCAAAAACTAGATAACATTTTATGTCCAAAAATATTGTAGAAACATCACTAAGTAATAACCTCGTTTTGAGTTAAAAATAAATTGAAGTAAATAACTATATATTTAAAATCACCACCATTCTTATAAATGAAAAAAAATTATTTATCCAATATGTTTTTTTAAAAGCCCAGTTCACTTTAGCTATGAATTTACTGAACCAAAAATAAAAAACAATTTATAATTTTGATGCGAATTCAAATAAATTATTTTTTTTATTTTATAGATGAAACATAAAAAACATAAATAATAATAAATTTTACAAAAGATATTATCTGAGAAAAAATAAAAATAAATGCGGAGGAAATCCAACACATAGAGAATAAAAATAAAAATAAAAATAAGCTAGTAGTACAATTTTATGTTTTAGAATCATGGATTGGAAGACTGTTTGAGGTTTATTAGATTTCAACTAGATCAGTTCACATTGTATACATATTGTTTTCCATTATAATCACAATATTCCTGTCCCACCATAATTCACACAAAAATAAAATCAAAAATTGAATCAACTAACAATAGTTTATGAATTATCAATAAAATTAAAAATTAAAAATTAAGATATAATTATTCAAATAACCTCAATGAACCGAGCTAATGCTCGAGACATACACATCTAGAACAACCCATGAAACTCAAGTGTTTTACAGAATTATCAGTGAACAAGAACCCTCATATGTATGACTGATAAAATATTGGTTGACCTACACAAAACACCATCCCTCGTAGAGAATATGAAAAAACCATCCATTGATATTTCTAGGTCATGATACAACCTAGGTTTCCCCCTATTAGGACAATATAAAAAGACATCGAATATCCTAAACAGTGTTCCTGGTCTCTATAAGCTGGAAATAAGTACTTGGGAATCAATAAAAATGAAATTGGAATGATTTAACTATTAAATACTAAACAATACGAGTAAAAAAGTTGATTGAAATTTAGGAAAATACATAATATGAGATATCTAATATTAATATAAATATATTGCAACAAATAATCAAAAAAACAAGGTTGATGGATGATATAATATTCAATAAGAAAATATATTCAAAATAATTCCAAAACCTCCATGTTCATGTAATCCAACACTACATACACCTCCACCATAATTGATCATGGATATATAGAAATATCACCATTGTCTAAGTAACCTAAAAAAACAATACTAAAAAATTATATGAGCTAAAAAACCCAGTACAATTCCTCCTATCAAACCAATGAATATTTTTTTATGAAAATCAATTTTATTAATGTTTATAAATATGGACATTAAAATTTAAATTCTATCTTACTTTTATTTTAAAAAAGTATCAAACGATTTTATTTTAAAATAATCCATTTATATAGAAATATGGTGATTGAAAAAACCATGTATTTTATTTTTCTAAACAATATAAATCATGAATTTCAGTTAAAATTTTGTTTCAATATGTTTGAATATAACTACAATAAATTAAACCCTTTAAAAATAATCATTCATAGCCATACTATTAAACAATAGGGACTCATAAAATTTCCTAACAATTTCCCACATCGAGCCACTAAAAAGAGTGTAATTCTAGAATAGTGTACATGTGTACCTAGACATCCCAACAGGACGTACTGGTAGTACCATGCCTTATAAAGAGGTTACCATTTTATGTATATGAATACAATCAAATCATATCAGAAAATTATACATTAATTCATCTTTCTCAGACTTTTTAACTTTGACAAAGGAACATCACCTCTATCAAAGCATAATAATCCACATCATTTTTGCCCTAAACAATAATTAATCACAATAATTACATACATTTATTAAACATAATTTGGTTTCTTCTATTTGATTTATTCTTCTAATAAATCATTTAATGATACAAATAGGAAAATCAATATTCAACATATTATTATTATTCTTCCAAATAAATTGATGTACTTTTATTAAACCATTAATAAATCATCATAATAAAATTAATATTAGTTTTCATACAATTTTGGAAAAAAAATGGTAAAATCAACATCAGCCTATAAAATAACACTTTTACATCATTTAAAAATTAAAAGTAATTATTAATTTCAAGGATAATTATCAAGAGATGACCGGCATTTTAAAATTTTAAAATAACGGAATATTCAAGTAAATTAGTTTTAACGTCAATGGATACAACATAATCCCATTTTAACTCTTTTAAAAAAAGATCATGAAAATAATTGTATTTTATTTAGTTATATGATATTAGATAAAATTATTATATATTGTTGGAAACTCATGATAAAATAACTTGGAATGAATGATTCAGTTTTAACGGAAATTATTGGGAAACCAACATCCAAAAATAAAAAAAAAATAAGGTACAACAAGATCCACACACTAATGGGGAAAAGGAATTTTGAATAGAAGAAAAGATCCTAAAAAATAATTCCATAAAAATTCATATTCAATTGCCTTAAATTAATTATAGAAGAGAAAGAGATTACTTACTACTATAATCTCAACTATACAAAAAACAATGAAGTGATAACCGATGAATTCCACCTAATTCATTAACTTGTATAATTTAAAAGCATCGTATAATAATATGAACCACATATATGGTTAGTAAGTCTCTAATATAAAATAACAATAATGATAAAATGTGTAGGATGAGAATAATTTATATAAATAAAAATGAATGGAGACATACCAAACAAAATCATGAACTAACACAATATGATCCATAAATACCAATCCCCAAGAGGAATATAATTTCTAATACATAAAAGAGGAGTCACATAAGAATATTTATTAATTATGTGTTATAATAATTAGGTAAAAAAATATCTTTTTTTTAAATAAAATATTATTAGTTGGTAAAAATTCATAATATTGTTTTGAAATCTTATTTAGAAAATGATTCACAAACCTAACATATGTTTCTAGAATTTCCTTGGACCAGAATGGTTAGGATGAATATTTTTAAAATCCATGTTATCGAAATGTGAAATTATTTTATCTAGAAGAATAATTTCCTCAATAAGTCAATAAGGTTTTGTGAAACCATTCACCAGCAGCACACCCTCCCATTGAACCCCGATAATAAGGTACAAAACATTTATAGAGAAGGAACATGATATCCCCATACAATGTTCCAGTTGTGAAACAAATAATGAATTAAAAATTTATGAAAAAATACTATCATAAGTATAGTGGTACAATAAATACTAAAAAAAATATATTTATCTATGTTAATAAGTTAAAAACACTTTTTCTATACTAAATTTTTATTTTGAATGTATATCTCATTGAATAATAAAAGTATTAAAATTTAAAAAGTTTATGAAGATTTAATATTTACATATTACCTATAATACTTTTATTAAATCAATATCTTTCCATAAATTATTGAATTAATGTTATAATTCATGGGGGGTTGCAATAAATTGGGTTTAATGAAGTTGAATAAATTTTTGTGTCTTGACAAAACATTTGAACTTGTTATTTGAGAAACATATATAGATCTTTTATAAGGAAATAAATTTCATCAAATTTAAAATTTAATTCTTTAATAGATTCTTATTATATATCAAGGAGACAAAAATTTCATTGTATATATACATAAAGAGTTAATTTGATACATATAAATGAGCTTTAACAACATATCGATTCATCATTGATAGATCAATAGATGTGATCATGATTTTATGGTTAGTTTAATCAATTTAAGGAAAACTTTTAAACAACTAGGAGAATAAAAATTATTTGAGGCTTATGGAAGGAAATTTTTTTATACTTTTCATGTCTCAATGTTATTTTTTAGTATTTAATTTATTATTTTTTATAATTTATTTTAAAATAAATCTTCATTTCACTTGGTCAATAAATGAAAATATATAATATAATCATTTTAAAAAGAAAAGTTAAATCTAGAGTAAAATATTGAGTTATTCCTTTCAGAATATAATTTTTTGGAAAATTATTTTAGTTGACTAGGATTTATTCAAATACTCACACCCCAATGACATACACACACTATGGAAAATTTGTTATAATAAATAAAAATTAATCATTGTAATGATATGATCACCTAAAACATGAGTAGTGTAATTATAATAAAGGTGGTCAAGACATATTCTAATATATAATGGGGGATATTCATGGAAAAATCATCCATAATATGGGGAGGCCAATAAATTACTCAATAATGAAATTTATTTTTATGGGGAAACATAGATAAAAAGAAAAACATAAATCATAAAAAACGATTGAATAACTATTCCATTAAGGATTTATTTATCTAATATAATTTATAACTATGTGGAATTTATTGAATAAAATTAATTAATAATATTACATAAATCTAATGATTAAACTAAATAAGTATAAGAAACTATTTCACTTCAAATAACATGAATACAATGATTTAAAAATTTTCTTTCACTAAAGTATACATGTTGATGGTGTAACAAATTTGGAGATAACACAAAAATATATATCACATGGATAGCATAGAAATTAATAATGTATTTTTACACCAATTATGAATACAATTGTTGTGTAAATTATGACCATAAAATGGTTGTTTTAGTACAACCATAAGATCTCACAAAAAACAAAGTATAACAAAAAATATATATTTTAGTTACAAAATAAGACAATAAAATATGTATTTTTATTCTGTATGTTTATATCTATAATGAAGATGAAATGGAATGTGGTTATTTTTTAAATGTAATCAGTAAATTAAAAAGGAGGTATTTATTAAACTATATGAAGGTATAAAACCATATGAACCTATCAAAATTATAAGGAAATTAAATAAGGGATATTAGTGGTCATATTTAATAATGGTTGACACCAATTATTTATTTATGGGACAAAAAAATGGTCGAGATTATATATATATACAATAAGTGGTGAAAAAAATTATGGTAGGTAAATATAAATGACATATGAAGCCTACATTTTTTTAAAATGGGTGAGCAACCTTATATCAAATCCTGAGATATTAATTGTTATTTTATAATAAAAATTTAATTATAAAATTAATTTTATATTTTTTCTTCAAAATTATATGTTAATCTGAAAAATAATTCTATTTATTTAAAAAAAATGTTTTTTAGAGTATTTTCTTGTCTCTATATAATTATTAATTGATTAGTCTTTATTCCCATGTATATTTGTTTTACATAGTCTTTGGGTGACTATTATATATTTCATCTATTATGTTTTAAATAATTATATTCTCATATGATGATTTAATGTAATATAATATAAATAAATATATAAATGATGTTTATAAGATGAAGAAACACTAAAAAATATGAAAAAAAATCTCTTCTAATAATATCTTTATGTTTTAAGATTCATTAATTAAAGGTAGTGTAAACTTGTTAGGTTAAAAAATTGTTGTATCCCCATGGATTTTATGGAAACATTAATTAATGTGTATATTAGGGGGATTATTAACCCATTACTTTTTAGAGACTAAGGTAATTTGTCATTACATTATTCTTTAATTTTTCAATTATAAATTTCAACAAATTTAAAAGAAAAAATCATAAAAATCACGAGTTCTTGATAAATTTAATGGAAATTTGTTTAGGAAAATCGATATTTTTATTTTTAATAATAATAATATCAAAACAAAATTCGTTATGTTTGTTAAAGAAAAACATGTTTTATGATAACGACTTATGATGGTTATATTATTAACAAATCCAAATGTGATGATTGAAAACCCCACACAATTTTTCATGCTAAATTCCATGCATGCCATTAGTAATTATTATTTTAACAATGTTCATAAATACTATATTTTAAATATATTGAGAATATTTATGTGATCATGGGTGATTAATGTAAAAATGAACTATGATTTTTATTTGGATAAAAAATACCATAATAAAGGAAATTAAAGACGAAGTGAATATTTACATAGTGTGAAATGATGTTCTTGAATATTTCATGAGAATAATTTTTATATATATTTCTAGTATTTTATGATGGATCGTGATATTTTTGAGATCATCATATAAATTATAATATCAAAATATTGGTTGAGAAAAACTCTTAATGGGATTTTTTATTGTCCATAAAAATTGTTATTTTCTAAATAATAGAGATATCTAACAAATATTATACAAACAATTTTCGTGGATTAATATAGAATTTAAATGAGTTCTCTATATATAATTCTTATGAATACGAGTTCTTAAAACATAAAAATATTTTATATATAGATGCCTACATGTGATTTCTAGTAGAAATTATTTTCATTTGAACATAATAATTGATATGATGTTAAATACATCATATACATATCATATAAATACTGATAAAATAATAGATTATGTGTGTGGGTCAATGGTAGAAATTGGGAGTGAAAAAATTTAATGATTTCATGATATAATTAAGGAAATATTATATATTATGAAGAATAAATAATAGGTCTTATAGACACATTAATGAATGAAATCACTAAAATTAATTAATGTAGTGAATCATGGTACAATATAGTTGCCTTAAATTTTTGTATTATCGCAATTTTAAGGTTAAATGTATTATAATAAATTAATCACACAATAATTTATAAATAATTACACAATAACAATGAGGGATGTTCAGATTTACTCTATATAATTTACAATAATAAATTATAGTTCCATTGTGATTTAATCATATTTTATATAATTTGGTGGTATTTAGAGATTATAGTTTCAATACTACATAGTTTTTGCATAATTAAATATCATATAATCATTTATAAGTAAATATACTTTCAAAAAAGGTTTCATTGATTTGTGATGCAACATCCTAGATATTTAATTTCAATTTTTGAAAATTTTAAAATTAAAGTTTATATGTATATATATTTGAAATATTTTATTTGATTTTATTTATGATTATACGAACATAAATATTATAAATATTTCCACTAAATTATATTCCATTATTATATGTATGTGTTACTACAAATATGATCAAAAATTTATAAATCCTAAATAAGAAACTTTTATTTAAAATAGAGTGGATGAATAATAATTTAAAAATTAATTTTTAAAGGTTATTTATTATTAAAGTAACATGGTAATTAAGATTGTTAAAGTAGTAACATAAATGTTCAAATAGTAGCATTCCAATTGTAATAACAATAATATAATTGAAAAAATGGCCATCTTGGTAAATGATGAATTAATCTTCTATCTAATTTTTACCCTTAATTAAATATTAAATATATATTTCCAAATAGTATGAAATAATTACTTTTTCAATTCGATATAATGAATTAAAATTTTACATTTTTAGTATATGATGGTTTACAATTTTTAATAATGTACTCTGTTTTCACATAATATTTAATATTAAAAGTAATAATATGTAAATATTATTTTGGATGAAATGATTTACTTTTTGGAATCATAATGCTGAAAACTGAATTGGTCATGTTTTGATAATATTTATTAATAGTAAAATAAATAGGTGAATCATAAAATTTTGAATAAATACAATATGAGTACCATAGTATGCAATAGGGAAAGTGATTTTTTTTTGTTTCCTGAAATATGATATATATCTAAGTGTTCCATTATTGATTATATAATAGAAAATTTATAACTAATGAAAAATTTTGTTATATATTTTAATAAATGATATTTTTTTAAAACTCAACATCCCCTTCACCTAATAATGGACACATATTGAACACATATATCTTCACAATCATATATCATACCTCACCAATTAAAATCAGTAATATTTTAAAAATTACCATATTAATGATCTAACGGTAGATTTCTTCACAAAATTTGTTTTCTTAGGCCCATATAATATATTAATGGAGGGTTTCCAAAGGTATAGATAAAGTATCTCAATCGATATCTGTTTTGATTTCTCATTTTTTCTCATATAATCATGTTGTATCTATTATGATAATGTTTCATAATTATATATGATGTTACAAAATATTATTGTATTATATATTTACATTTTATCTAATGTCATCTCCATTAATTATAATTTAATACATTCACCCATATTAGGGTGTGCTCACCATCTCTACGAATGATGTATTCTATTTTCTGACAATCATCACAATGCATTGTTATAAAATTTGATTAATGAATAATAATGATATGAATAATAAGAAAAACATGATTATATTTTTGAAATATTTGTTTAATAAAATTGATCATGATAGTTGTTTGTTTAATATAACTTCATACTCAAAATGATGGTATCAATAAAAAATATTTTTCTTCTATTGATGATAACTATCATATTGTAGTTTTGTAGTTACCAAAAATCTAGGCACTCATATGCTTATTCAAGGACCAACTTGTATTCATTGATAATCTAATGAGTATGGAAGGTAATTATCATTTGGAGAGTCGGATTTCACCTATTACATTAGATGATTCATGTTTCACTACCGTGGGAGGTTTGAGCTACACCACCAGATGTCCGGAGCAGAGACATGAATTGATAGATTTTCATGCAATATCTTCTATTGGGTGTTTCATGTAAGATTTTTATAATATAAATTATTTTATTTATTCTCTAATATCAGTACACCTAATTTTTTCCTTATATATATCAGTTTATTTAATTAATTGTTAATAGGGAATGGGTTGGGAAACCATTTCATGTCTCATTTTATAAAATAATCAAAATTTTATCATTGGTTTAACATCCATCAAGTATATTATTTTCCACAATCAATACATTCCATCACATATGGTAAATATAAATTAATATATAGATAAATTTACACATAAAAGAAATATTATATTATGATTCATTTCTTGGAAATGATGTATAATTTTAAATAAAATAAAATAAAATCATAAATTATTTATGGTCAATAGAATTATTTAAATGAACATTAATTTATAAGATAACATTTATACTTAATGAAACACGATAACATTTTAACTCTTTTGTTTTTTTTGAATCCATTTGAGTCACATGAGTTTCATAATGTATACGTAAGTAATCATCTAGTTATTTTTAAACCATTTTTCTATAAACTACCAATCAAATGAAATATTAGAATTATTGACTTAAAAATATTAAAATTATGGACATAATAAAAATAAATCTCACAATAAAATGTTATATGATAATAAATTAATTAAAAATAAAAAAAAATTATATATCAAAAAAAGTCCTAATAATGTATATATCAAAGGTAATTTTATCATTCAATAAGTTAACTGATATATGATGAAATAAAGTACATGAGGTAGAATAATTCTTGTCTCACTCTCATTTTATTACCTTAAAATTTTATAAAATATATTATTAATAAATATTCATATAATATTTTAATAATAAAATTTTTATTTCCATTATATCATGTTATATATGATTAATATATCTATATATAGTATCTTATAATCATTCTTTCATTTTTGTTTATAAAATTATAGATAATAATTTTTTTCATTTTCTTATTATTTCAGGTTATACGTCCCCTACATATCAATTATGTATTTATATTATCATTACTAATATTTTTAAATTATTTAAATTAATTTCAAATTTTATTATTCTTGTGATATGAATGTATTTTTTATTTCAAATAATTTTTTTATGGTAAATCTGGCCAATGTATATTAGTGAAACTTTTTCACTTCATCTTGTTTTCCAATTATCACCCTATAGTGATTTAATTATTGTTCCATGTTTTACTATTACTATTTCTATTAATCCAATTTTATATTTAGTGCCTATTTTTTAGAAGAAACATGACGTCTGGTTAATCAAAATGTTGTTTTTCATTCACATAATGTTTATGTATTGGTTAGTATTCATAATATCTTATCAATATTTGAATTGTTTCCCTATGACATAACTATTTCGTAGTTTCAGCATGGGGTGGGCCGCGTAGTAGTTGGCCGCGAGGAGCCGGCCGCGAGGAGCCGGCCATGAGGGACAGTCCATAGAGGATCCATCTATGAAGGACTGGCCGTGAGGTACTGGTCGCATGTGGTTCGCAGTTTGGTTGTCCGCGAAGGATGTCCGTCGAGGAGCGAGCCACGAAGGGCAAGGTCGTGAAAAAAACTGGCTTGTGGTGGAATGTACCACTAAGGGCTGGCCGCGAACGAGCTGGCCGCGGAGGATTCCTGCCTCCATTTTGTGAAAGAAACTGGTCCGCGAATGAATGTGCGGCTAAGGGCTGGACGCGAAGGATTTTCCTGCATAGGATTCCTTCCTCCATTTCATGAACAAAACTATTCTATGGAGGAATGTTCCGCTAAGGGATGGCTGTGAAGGAACCGACCGCATGGGGTTCTCATTTTGGTTTCTCGTCTCTACAGAAGAGTGCATCTGCAGATGATATGTGGTCTGCGGATAGTCGCGGACCACTGGGAGTGATTTCTCCAGCGTCTCCCCACGGGGTTTCACCCGTCCTTCCCCTCTTCTCTCCTCCAATTTGTGGTGCCCCTCGGGGATTATTTATAGATCCGTGAGTAGGATGGGAACACGTCCTTTGTCGAAGCCCATGATGAAATCCCCACCCACGGATTACTCGGTCAACCAGTGATTTTAGGATTCAATATTCGCAAAATTGCTCCAACGATGTGCTCCTCTACGCTTCAACTCTGCAAACGATAGAGGCCCGTGGAGGGGGAGTCTCGTGGAGGTGGACCGGCCTGACGCCCATCCTACTTCGCTGTCATGGAGGGGCTTCGGCCTCCATTTTGTGGATGATAACGTCTGCGGGAGGGCGGTTCACCGAACCGGCCGCGTACTGTTGCTGGGAGCTAGTACGTTGACTAGTTCGATAATTTCCCAAGTTTTGGGGTAATTGGGTTTCCCCTTGTGGAATTTTCAGGACCCTACAAATTCCCCCCATCGGAATGGGGTCAGATCGGATCGAAGAGGAGGCCATTCCTATTTAGAGTGGTCATGAAAATCGATGAGTGATTGGCAATGCCCTAAATTTTTCCTGAGCCAAGGGAATCAGCGAGCACAGTTCGACTTTTTCTAGGGTTTTATAGGATAAACCCACAAACTTTTTTCTTTTCTTTTAATGTTGTAATTTTTCCTGGGCTCATTTGGTTTGATCCCAGCGGGTATGGCCTCACTTTTACTTAGGTCGCCCTTTTTTGGGTTTTCGGCGTAACAGGATTTGTGCCTCTTTTTGTGAGTGGTTTAAAGTCCCACCAACAAGACTATCATTAATGATGTTTTAGGTCGAACAGCTTTGACCAAACATGGTGGGGCAAGGGCCCCAATGTGGTTTGGATGATAACATGTTGTCTCGGTGTCCTTCATACGCATTTGGAGGGAGTGTGCATAAATTTGAACGACATGTCAGGCATGTCTCAAGGCATGGGAGCTGCGTCGACATGCAGTGGTAGGAGGAGCATTGCCATAAGGAAATATTTCCTTTGGTAGAAAGTCCAGGGGTGATCAATATGCAGAGCCACTGAGGGCATGGTATGCATAGTCGTGCAAAGGTGTCCTTAAGTCAATGACTCTCCATTTCTAGTGGCCATAGGAAATCATGAAATTCTGGATTATAGAAAACACCATGGGTGGCTTGGAGAGTTATAAAAACCATCGGGGGTGTCTTGGAAAGGGTATGTGACATCTGAATGGTTTTGAGGACATATGTATCGATCAAGAGTGTGGAAGTAAGGGTCATGTCCTATGAATTTATCTATCGTAATGGACGGTTAGGGCTTGGCATAGTTTAGAGTCATGCAGTTGGGACATCATATTGAATGGAATGACTTCTCCTGGTCCTTGGTAATATTAATAGAGATGTTCCACAATATTCAGGCAGGATTATGAAAGAGGTTAGTAAACTGTAGCTCATACGGTTTCAAAATCCAGATATGGGCATGGGGGCTCAGAGGCCAAGAGGTGTACGGAGATAAGCATTGCCTAAGGATATCATGCCTTTGGTAGACGGGACAGGGTCTATCAATTTGCAGAGATGCTGAGGGCATGGTATGCATATTCATGCAATGGTGTCATTATGTCAATGATTTTATTCTCTTGATAGCCAAGAAACTTCAGGGAAGTTGAGATTTGGGACCACCAGGGGTGGCTTATGAGAGTCCGAATTTTTTATGAGTATAGAGTATGATTTATGATGAAAATGTGCATGGATACAAGGGAAACATCTAGACAGAACATCCCTATAATCGGTGATGTAATTTCTTGTCATGCGGGTGCAAGACGGTGGCTTGCACCGGTCTGACCCATGCACTAAAAGACAGAGAAAAGCCTTCATTCCATACTAAACTTGTGTTGGGATTGACCGTGATGTTTAGCATCATGCATTAAATATGAATAGAATTAGTAAACGGTGTTGGGTAGTTTCACGTCATTTAGCGAGGACGAGGGAATTTTCTTTCATTTTCCAATGCTGTGCAGTTTAACATCGTGCAGTAAAGACAATTGGTCGTGTAGTTTGATGTCATGAGGTGAGGACGTAGTTAAAAAAGGCTGATCTTGATTAAAATGTAACTGGACCTGAGTATCCTATCATGTCCAAGACGTGGAATGGGGGTTGATGGTGTAAATCATGGTTCTAGGTCTTCTTGGATCATGAGAGATGTCATGGATGCTCTGGGGCCGGTAAGCGTAAGGAGCTAGGAAGAGTATCACCTGATGAAATCTTACATTTTGTAGACGGGAAAGGGGATATAAATATGTAGAGCCGTTGAGGGAATGGTATGCATAGTCATGCAATGGTGTCTCCAGGTCGGTGACTTTCCACTTCTGATGGCCATGAATGATTATGAAGAACCATAATTATCTGGGCCAAGACGTCTATCATCGGGTAAGGAAATATCTGTACATGTCAGGCATACTCAGCCCTAGTTGCGGTTAAATCTTAGATAACTCCTTGTGCTGATTTATTTTGCGCTTGGGGGTGTACTTTTACTCCATTCAGTTTAACATCGTGCGGTAAGGAGAAGGTACTCCTAGTTTAGTTGTCATAGAGCTCGAACCATTGGGAGACTATTACTGCAGTCACATGAAGGATAACTGAGTCAACATGTTCTGATATACTTGGAACAAGGTGGGGGATGAATGTTGTAAACTGAAACATTGATTTTTCACGGATCAGGAGGTATGGTTTGGGGGCTCTGAGGCCGGTAAGTGTACGGAGCTAAGAAAAGTACTGCCCAAGGAAATCTTTCCTTTTATGGATGAGCGGGGGGAAATCATTATGCAGAGCCGCATAGGGCATGGTATGCATAGTCATACAAATGTGTCCCTGGGTCAATAGTTTTCCACTTCCGATGGCCATGAATGATTATGAAAATCTGCGATTTCTCACTATGCAGAGTTCGGCGTGTGGGGATAATGGTGTCCGAGTATGCAAGAATCATCATCACTGCAATTGTCCATTGAGTTAATGTATCCTAGCCCTAGCTTGATGTCTGTTGATGAAAGTTTCTATGTGAAACACCGGCAGACACATAGGCTATCCAGATAGGGATACCCTGGAAACACATGGATGTGAAAAGGGGAATAAACTTGTAATCCACTTCACCATAAACATATAGATTAAGAGGAATGGTTTGGGGGCTCTGTGGTTGGTAGGCGTATAGAGTTAGGAACAGTGTCTCTTGGGAGAATCATGCCTTTGGTAGACGGGCCAGGGGATTTCAATATGCAGATCCACTGAGGGAATGGTATGCATAGTCATACAAACGTGTCCCCAAGGTCGATAACTTTCCACATCTGATAGCCATGAGTGGTTATGAATATTCATAATTATTCGGGTCATGGAGTTGGAGGTATTGAGAGGATGCATCCAAATGTGCAAGGACTATCTCCATCTCGTATCTCCATGTGTATTGGGTGGGTTGCGATGAAGTCAGTGCAGTTTAACATCATGCAGGGAGGACAATGTATGTGCAGTTTATCGTCATGCGATGACGACGAAGTCCGTGTTGGTTAACATCATGCGGTGAGGACGAGGTATACACCCTGTGCAAGTCTGCTCCGTACATGGGAGAAGTGATAATTTTTAACATTATTATCCATGCAGTTTAATGTCATGCGGCAAGGATGCAAAAATACACCCCGTGCAGGTCTCGTCCATACACGGGGAAAAGGGGGCATTTTTTAATCTTGCTATCTGTGTAGTTTTACGTCGTGCGGTAAGGACGAGAAGTACACCCCATGCCGGTCTTGTTCGAACACGAGGGGAAATGGAATTTTTATCTTTTATTCAGAGGGCTCGGCCGGGACTGGTAACCATGGCGCCACTATGTATCCTACAAGGGCATGAATCAAGCAGCACATAGTTCTTTGGAATAAGTACACCCCGTGCAGGGCTGGTCCATACACGGGGGAAGGGGATATTGTTAAAACGTCATGTCCATGCAGTTTAACGTCAGGTGATGAGGAAGAGATGTACACCCTGTGAAGGTCTAGTCCATACACGGGGGGGAGAAGGCATTTTAAAATTTTATTCTGGGGGATGGGCTAGGACTGGGAACCCTTGGGTCACCGCATATCCTGCGAGGGCAGGAATCATGTCATACGTAGTTCTCTGAAATCCGTGCAGTTTAAGGTCATGTCGTGAGGAAGAAATCCTTACAGTTTAACGTTATGTGGTAATGAAGAGGGGTATTATTAGATTCCATGCAGTTTAACGTCATGCGGTGAGGTCATGAATACACCCCTATGCAAGTCTTGTTCGTACATGGGGGAAGGGGCATTTTTGTTTTTGAAGTGGCTGGGCCAGGGTGTGAAATTCTGGCGTCACTACGTATCTTGCGAGTGTAGGAATCATGCCTCACAATGTTCTTCGAAAGATGAAACACCTCGTGCAGGTCTGGTCCGTACACAGGGGGAGAGGGCATTTTTAAATCATCTTTTCCGTGTAGTTTAACGTCGTGAGGTGAGGAAAAAATTCTCTTAGTTTAAGTTCATAGAGTTTGGACCGTTGGGTGCTTGGCAGTTTAACGTCATGCAGCTCGGACGAAGATTACACCCCGTGCAGGTCTGGTCCATACATGTGGGGAGGTTCATTCTTAACTCTTTATATCCGGGCAGTTTAACATTGTGCGGTAAGGATGAAATACTCTTAGTTTAAGGTCATACAGTTTGGACCATTGGGTGCTTGGCAGTTTAACGTCATGCGGATCAGACAAACTCCATGTAGTTTAACATAGTGCGGTAATGATGTAGGTGACCCGATGTGAATGGAAAAGGGGGTTTGAGCAGTTTAACTTCATGCGGTGAGGATGACTTTCGTGTAGTTTAACTTCGTGCGGTAAAGACGTAATGCACTTTTGGTTTCTATGAGAAATACTTCTTTACGAATCTCATATTTGTAAGAGCGGTTGTAAATTGTTCATCCATGGAGATCGTTGTATATGCTCTGTTAGAGTAGACCTTGTGCGCAACGTATGGTCCCTCCCACTTGGGCTCCAACATTAGAGGCTTCTTGCCGGGTATCATTGGGGTTCGGAGGACCAACACTAATTCTCCTTCTAGGAATGACTGATGATGAACCTTTTTGTTGAAGGCTCATGTGATCCGGTTCTGGTATACCTCTAGATGGTGAAAAGTGTGCAACTGCTTCTCATCTTGCTCTTCCAATTCATCTAGCCAGTTTTCTGATTGCTCATCATCGATCAATTAATCATAGATGGCAACACAGTGTGAGGGATGTTGGAGTTCAATGGACAGGACTGCCTCCGTGCCATACACCAATGAGTAAGGGTGGCCAGAGTAGCAGTGCAGATTGTGGTGAGAGAAGCCCACAATGCATGGAGAAGCTTATCCGGCTATGACTTCTTGTCTTTGTCAACCATTTTATGGAGAATGTTGGACAGTTTCTTTTTTAAATCCTCCATCTGTCTGTTGGCCACTGCATTGTAGCAGGATGAGTAGTTATCCTTTATACCATAATCGTATTATAGTCTCTCTAGTTCAGCAGAGCAGATGTTGGTGTCATTTTCCATCAGTATGGTATGAGGGACACCAAATCTGGTGATGATATTGGTCTTCACAAAGATGGAAATATTTATTGCCCCGAATTACTTGAGGGGTGTGGCTTCTTCCCATTTGGAAAATAAGTCGGTTTCCGTGAGGATATACTTCAGTTGTTTGGTCATGGCGGGAGGATATGGTCCCACGACGTCCATCCCCCAAATGGAAAACAGCCAGGAGTACTTGGATTGATGATGTAACTCTGGGGGTTGGTGAATGATGTTGGAATGAATCTGGCATGAGTGGCATCTCGCAGTAAAACGCTCGCAGTCTTGTGCCATTGTGGGCCAGTAGTACTGAAGCCTTCGTACCTGATGGGAATGCATGGTCCCCTATTGATGTGATCCATAGGCTCTGGCATGTTCTTCATTCATTACGGCATCAATTTCTTCTCCATCATTGCATCTGAGGAGAACTCCATTGAGGCCTCGTTTGTAGGGGACCTCTTGCTGACCTGCGCCGCCATATAGGACAATGTTTATTGCCCTTCACTGTATTTTCTCTCATTCAGCCCTGTCTGATGGAAGTTCTCCGTATTGAAGTTAGTTTGCAATGGGGGTCATCCAGCCGGTGGAAGGAGTATATGGCTCAGGGATAGGACCGACTTCGTGGATTACTTCCGTCATGTTCTGAACAAATGGCAATATCGTTTGACGGTGACCAATACTGATAATCATTTCATGCCAGCTTGGGTCATCTAGGGCTGTGGTCGTGTTGGCTAATGCATCAGCCTGAGCGTTTTGAGACCGGGTAATATAGTTCAATGTTGGTTCTGTGGATTATTCTTCCATTAACCCTCATACATGGTCAAAAAGGGGGATTAGTTACTCCTTTTTAATAGCATAGTCACCATTGACTAGCTGGATGACAAGCTCCGAGTCACCTTTTTCCTTAATGTTATGTACTTGTGCCTGGAGTGTGAGTTACAGTCCTGCAATGAGAGCTTGATATTCTGCATCATTGTTCATACATCACTCTGATAGGTGGAATGAATATGACAGGACTTCCTTTTCTAGGGACATGAGTATTATCCCCAAACCCACTTTGTTGAATTTGGGATCCTCCATCTTCTTCCCGGTTGGGCTTTGGGATGCGCCGTCAAAGTATATTTCCCATGCTGGGACCTCCCCATGAACTGAAAATATGTCTTCATCAAGTATCTCGGCGTCTAATGCAGTGGTCCCTGATAAAGGATGCTCTTCCAGAAAGTCTGCTAATTCCTGTCCATTGATGGCTTTCAGAGGCACCAACCGGATGTCAAACTGTTGCAGGATGACTGCCCATCGAGATAGGCACCAAGTTAGCATTGGGCGACTGAGGATGTACTTGAGCGGGTTACTCCACGAGATCAAATGTACTTAATGATGCTATAGATAATGTCGCAACTTTTGAGCCACAAAGACCAAGTCCATACAGCTCTTCTCGATATTTTAGTATCGAGTTTCAGCATCAATCATGGTTCAACTGAGGTAATATAGACAGTTTTCTCTGTCGGCGTCATTCTTTTGTGCGAGAAAGGCTCCCAGTGATCTTTCTAGGTCTGTCACGTATAGGATGATAGGTCTTCCTTTATCCGGGGGTATTAGCACTGGTGGGATTAATAGGCACTTCTTCAAGTTGTCGAATGCCTGTTGGAAGTCATCAGTCCATTGGTACGTGACCCCCTTCTTCATTAACCTGGTCAATGGAAAAAACTTGCTTGCCCGGTTGGCTATGAACCGCCTAATATAGGCTAGGTGCCCTTGGAATCTCCTCAACTCGGTGAGATTGTGGGGAGGTGGTAGGCCAAAGATATCCTTTGTCTTCTCAGGGTTGACTTTGATGCCATGATGGCGTACGACGAAGCCAAGGAATTTCCCTGCGGTAACCCCAAAGGCGCATATCAAGGAGTTCATCTTCAAGCTATATAGTCAGAGTTTGTTGGAGACAGTCTCAAGGTCAATCATGTGATCTGAGCGCTGTCTGGACTTGACCACCAGGTCATCCGCGCAACATTCAATGATTTTCCCAAGGAACGGTTTAAAGAATTGATGCATGGCACACTGATATGTGGCGCCAGCGTTCTTCTGACCAAAGGGAAAGACCCTGTAACAGAATACCCCTTGAGGGGCCGTGAAGGCTTTGGCATCTTCATCTTCTCGGGCCATCCTGATTTTATTATATCCAGAATAGACATCCCTGAAGGATAGATCCTCGTACCCGGCTGTCGCATCGATTAATAATTCGGTGATCGGTACAAGTAAATCATCTTTCTGACAATGCTAATTGAGATCATTCATGTCAATGTAGACATCGATGTGTCCATTATTTTTCATGACAGGGATGATGTTGTCCAACCAAATTGGGTACTAGACCTCCCGAATGAAGCCATCATTAATGTGCTTTTCGACTTCAGCCTCTATTTTGGAGGCATGTGAGGGATGGGTCCTTATGGAGGCCTTTTTATATCCTTGGTGGTCATCTGGAAGACCCAGGTAATGCTCCATCACATCGGGATCGAGTCCCAGAATTTCTGTGTAATTCCAAGAAAAAAAATCCTGATTTTGCCTCAAGAAAGTGGTACACACATCATGCTTCTTAGGGGACATGGATGCACTTATGAGAGTAGGCCTCAGATCATCTCGGTTCCCATGTTTATTTCCCTGAGTTCATCCACTGTGGTGGAGATACCCTCTTCAAATGCGGGAGGTGAATCCCGGAGATCTTCCCCCTCTTCTTCTCCCAGGTCCCCATCTTCTTGATCTGACAGAGAGAGAGAGTTTCTGGTCTGAGCCTTTGAGGACTTGAGGGATACACATCTTGGGCATCCTCGCTTGAGTATTCGTCCCCAGATCAAGGGTTGGTGGATGATCCCGTATTTTCGTGCTCGGCCATTTGGCTGAAGTCATGAGGATATCCGAGTGCATGTCCGGACTTGAACTGCTTCTCTCAACACTGTTGATGGGAAGGGAATAATCTCTTCCAATCTGCCTGAGCGGGTCATCAGGAACCATTTCTAGGCCATTTGGAGTGGGGGTCCAGTTGACGCCATCGACCAAAGGCTTCTTTTTTTACTTTTCTCATAGAACCTGACGTCAATGTAATGTGACTCGGAGAGCTTGAAAGGGTCCTTGTCGGCGTGCAACGTTCCAATTTTTCCATTGACATAGTACTTGATACACTGGTGGTAGGATGAGGGAACGACCATGTGCTTATGGAGCCATAGCCGTCCTAGCAGGGCATTGAACGTTGTACTATGTCGTACCACAAGAAATTCCGTGTTGGCTACCAGGTCACCAAAATGGGTCTTCAGCTTAAATTATCCCATTGGTTTTTTCTCGCTCTTGTCGTAACCCAACAGAGTTATGGTTAAGGTAATTAGATCATCCTCACTCTATCCCAACATACGGAGTGTCCATAGGGGAAGGAGGTTAACTCCATATCCATTGTCTATGATGACATTCTGAATCTCAATACCATTCACTGTGTCGAACACATACAGTGGTCTGATGTGTCTTTTATGATGACATCTTCATCCTGATCGGTGAATGAAATCACAATATTGAATTTAACCGGGTCAATCTCTGTCTGGTAAATCTTGGCTGTAGCTACCTCGTCATGAAACTTCGAGGGGCTGATCAAAGATTCTATAAGCACATCCCTGAGGTCTGATGACATACTCAGTGCATCCAGGATGTACATCTTGGCTGGTACCGATTCCACCTGCTTAAGGATATCATATTTCTGATCCAGCGGCAGACGATTCTCCATTGGCGGGAGAGTCTTACAGGTTATTTAGGGGATGGAGCATTTGATAAGGAGGTCCGGCCGAGGGGTGGGATATTGATGGAGTTCCCGCATTTTGAGGACATGGCATGGCCGGTCATTTTGTTAACACTAGGCAGCCGAAAACATCTTCCACCTCTAGTGGGTATCGTAGAACAACTAGGCCAGAGTGGATGCTTGTGGTGGTGGAGGGGAATTCTTTCTCCTGCTGATTCCGTTGAACGGTTGTCCCATGGGTTTCCGCGATATAAATGGTTTGGGCCGGGGTCCAACCGTAGGGTTCGTTCAGCCATGGCTACACCTCCCCTGGTATCCCCTACCTCTGCGATTCCTCCTCCTAGCTCCTCGTGCAGGGATCTCAGGTTCATTATCATACCCTTTGTATGGGAATGATTCTATAATATGGTTGACATTGATAGAACCAAATATTGTCTCTTCATCTTCTAAGAGGTCAACCTGGTCGGTTGTCCCTGATAGTATCGTTTGGGGGGTCGGTGGTTGTGTCTCCAAATTCAAGGGCATATAATCTTCCAGGTTCGGGACTAACATTGGCCCCGTGGCGGAATTCTCCTCCAGCAATCGTTTACTCCTTTGATTATGCCAGGATGACCGGCTTGTGGTGGTTTGTGAGGCCAATAATGACGGCTCTACGGCTTCAGGGGCTATTGGGGGCAACACCGGCAGCTGTAGTTGAGGTTAGAGTATGCCCTGGGCTTGGTTGATAGTCTTCCGAGTCATCCAGTTGTCAAATTTCTGCCCCTCCTTATTGGTGACTTTCTTCCACCCCTCCTATTTTTCAGAGTCGGTGGTAGAGATACATGACACATGTTCTTGGGTTGGTCTCAGCTCGACCTATCCCAAGTCTACAATCCTATTCATGAGGTCATTGAAGATGCATCATTCTCGCATATTGTGTCCAAACATCTAATGGTAGGGAATGTTAACTTGGCTGTCATCACGGCTGACCTCTTCGGGATTCCTCGGCTTCTGGAGGTGAGAAACTTGTAGTTCATGGTGGCAATGAAGTATCTGTAGACATGATCAACCGAGAATGAGTATACATTTTTTCTTCCTTCGTAAAACTTTTTCCGCTTCGGTCCTTGCTGATCTTCCCATTTAGGAGGAGGTGTCCACTGATATACAAGAGGTCCTTGATGATTTGGTGGGAGCCTGAGTGGTGGAGCGGGCACAGGTGTCGGCTTGAGTGTAACAGAAGATGCTTCATCTCTCGGGGCTCTTTTTGTAGGAGCCTGCTAGGCTATTCGGGTCTTCGAATTAGTCCAATGCAGGGAGTCTTCAATTATCTGGGTTGTGGCCAAGAGATGGCAGAAGCCATTGGTGCACTCCACCGTTATGAGCGGTGTTCACAGCTCATCTCAGAGATTATCGATGCATGTGGCTAGAATCTCATCTTGAGGAATTGTCCTGTTCAGGGAATAGGTCAGACCTTTCTATCTGGCGATGAAATCTGAGACCCTCTCGTTCTCCTTCTTCATGCTGTTCTTGAGGTCGATGTCCGTTGTTTTACGAAACGTCAAGCTGAAGTGGCACATGAGCTGCTACCGAAGGTCCTCCCAGCTTTTTATTGACTGGGCTGCACACTCGTTTTCCAGATGATGGCAGATCCATGCAAGGTCCATACGAATCATCTGAGTTTCACTAATTTTACTATTCTGGAGTCCCCATCATAGGGTCGCAATTGGATGAATATTTCATCAGATGCTGTTCTGGATCGCCTAATTCATTTATGATAGGGAAAACAGTGCACCCAAAATTGGGCAGAGGCGGTGTGTTGCTAACCCTATTTGGGTTGGTTTTCCGCTCTGGCAATATCAGAGTGCGTCGACCTTCCATCGCTTCCAATTGAGCTATTAGATCTTCTATGGTGTTGGTGAGACCCTGGATTACATCCTATTGGGCCCGGTCCTGGGAAAGTCTAGCCCGAGGAATTTCCTGAGGACCTGGATTGGCTAGCAACAGGGGTGCATGTGCTGTTTGTGGCACCTTCGGAGGGTTCATGTATACTCGCTCTGGTTGCTTTTTGAGTGGAGGGATGTTTTGGTATTCATCCGACTCAACGTTTAGGTAGTTGGACGGGCCAGGCGCCTCGTTGGATGGGATCCCTGACCGTGTTTCATTTTGCGGGGAAAACCATAGTCTTTGAGGTGCACTCGTTGGGGGTGCATGATGTGTCTCCTCCTAGGATGCACTATCAATAAGGTGGTTCCTCTAGAGTAGCTCAGCGTTAAGCTGACTTAAATCATTAATCACCTCTTCATGTCGAGTGAATATCTCGTCGAGCGTGAGTGGATCATCATTGTTGAGAGAAGTAGGTAGGTTAAGGGCAACCAGTCCTTTGTTATTATCCTTGTTGGATGCTCAAAGGGTAGGCAGAGGAGGGTTGGCTAGAAGGACGGCCATATTTAGGGCAGCCCTCTAGTTCCGGGTGTGCCCACCTAGTGGTTTGTTGTCAGTCACAGCCTGACTGAAACTATCTTCTCCCAATCCATCTTGATTTGCAGTATCTCTAGTGTAAATATTGGGGTTAGACTCTATGACATTGATAGATTCATATCGATTGGTGGATAAGATGTCATCTTCCAAATGGGAAGAGTATCTCCCGCTTCTAATGTCGGCCTTCCATTTCGTGACATGGGATTTCCTTTGGACTTTTTGACGAAGGGTGACGAAGAGAGTTCTTTGGTGTGACCATATGGTGATACTTCCTCTCAGAGGAGATGATGATTCAAATGACGGGATAGGACGAGAACCTCCTCTTATGATTGTCCTCCCCAGACGAGAGAATATTGACTCTCATGGGGGAGGTTGTTGTTGAGGGGGTAATAATGCCCCCATCCCTGAGTGCTTGGGTGGGCTCCATTCCTTTTACATCACGTCTCTTCCCAGTTTAATTGGTCTTATAGGGGAATTTATTGTTAAAAATTCCCCTAGCCCTGCAGGCTGAGATTGAACCTGGATTGTGGTTGTGGTTGCGGCTACCACTACCTGCCTGACCATGCGTGCCCCTATTCGGGGGTGAACTGGGTTTGGTGCAGAGTTCTTCTGTGAATCCATCCCATCTATGGAGGTAGGCAAAGATCGTTGATTGTCCTCTCATAAGAGATAGGCCTGTTGTATGATCTAGGTGGCCTGATTCAGGAGTTCATTAATTTCTTTTTTCTGCTCGTCCTGACGCTTCTGAGACTTACTAAAGGACTCACATTGTTGGGTGTGTTGCCTTACCTGAACAGGGAGACCACTCGATTGTCGTCTTGATGTGACGAAGTTGTAAGACACCATGCTGAACGAGTTTTTCTGGGTGGGGAGCAGAGTGAAAGGAAAAGCTCAGTGTTCCCCCCATCCCCTGATATGGACTCTCATCGGAGCGTCACTGATGAGGTGGTGCAGCTGGTGCAGTACACATGGGCAGGTTATCTCCAAGTTTCCTATCCGCCTCTCGGGTCACTGTAGCGGCACCGAAGGAAGAGCTTCTAAGTAGATTTGATGCAAGATATCTGATATTGTCTTGACGTGGCCTACATACCTGATGTAGGGCAGGAAGCGTGATTTCAATTGACGGAGGGTTGTCCATACATTATGGTTTATTCCATGAACGCATTATTCCGACAACTCTCTGGGTATGTCGAACTGAGAGGTGGTTGTAGGACATAACATAGCTAGTATATCATCCATGGCCAGTCGTTTCCTCAGGTGCATCATACCAGCATACTCCTTCGCCAGTGACTTCTCTACTTGGTCAGCCCAACTGAGATGCTCGCTGCCAATGTGGTCGAAGTCAGTGGGACCGGTTGGTGTTGAGTCCTTATGTGGGTGATTTCGAGGTGGTTCAGAGGAAGAACATGGCCCTGGACAGTCTCCTAATTGCAGAAGGATGTCGTCGGTGACTAACTGGGAATCTGAAATTCTTGATATCATCCTTCTGAGTGCCTCGACATACGAGGGCATTTCGATGCTTGATTTGGTAGGAGGAGGACCTCCAAGGTGTGTCGCGGCAAGGGGAGGACATTCTGGCTATGTAGCGTCTTTACAGGGAGGACCTTCACAATAACTTCCATCATGGGGATTATGACCATCATGGGTTGACGTTCGATGTGTATCCTGGGGAGGACCTTTAGGACACACTGTGACAAGGGGTGGACCTTCTTGTTTCTTGGAGCCAATGCGGGGAGGACCTTCGCAATGGCGGTCGTGGTGGCGAGGACTACCATCACATCCACGAAAATGGCGAGGACTACCATTACTGCAGCCGCAGGTAGAATATCTGCAGGATACATCCTAGGGAGGGCCTCCTGAATATACTGTAATGAGTAGTGGGACTTCTCATTTCTCAACGTCTCTACGGGGAGGACCTCTGTTATCATGGTGGTGAGGACTGCCACCGTGATTTGATGCCTAGCAGCGTGGAGTTCCGTTTCAGTATAACCCCTAGGGAGGACCTTAAGGGAAGGCTACTACAAGGGGAGGTCCTTCTTGTTGTGATGAGACATCACTGCGGGGAGGGCCTCCGCAGTTGTGACTATGATAGCCAGGGATACTATCATAATCTGTGGTCCCACTGCATGGAGACTGATTATAGTGTACACCCCGAGTATGACCTTCAGGGTGAACCACAGAAAGTGGAGGACCTTCTTGCTACTCGATCGTCTGGTCACATGGAGGGTTTCCATAACTCGCATCAAAAGAGGATCCATCATGATCGATCATTATATGCCCGCAGGGGAGGCCCCCACGAGTGCTCTGGGGAGGACCTTTAGAGCTTCTGGTAGCGAAATTGAGGGGAGGAACTTCGTAAATGCTACTGCCACTCCCATAATATTGTAATGGGTAGGCAGGGTTCTGAGCTTTTGATGTGTGCATAGCAGCGTTGGGAACCCCAACTTCCAGCAGAGTGGATTTATGATCCTGCTCTACTTTTATGGATGCCTTTGATGGTTTCAGGGCGCTTTCTTGTGGGTAGTCGGGACCGTCTGATGTTGACAACGACATTCAAATTTGGGTCCCTCTCTAATTGGGTCCAATGATGCTGTCGTGATACGCTAATGAACATCTTGACTTTTATAAGGGATATATGCCTGCTCTAGAGCATCCACGGTGATGGATGGGTGTCCTCTAGTTTGAACGAGTGAGGCTGCTCGATCTGGTTTCCCTTGCATCACAAAATATGGCCAAAGACCCTCCTGCGAAGAAGCAGGGATGCAGATCTGCTCCGAGGCATCTATCTCGTCTCTTATATGAGTCTCCTCAATTGGGTAGATGGGCTCATGGGCCCGAGTCATTTTTTTTCCACTGATGCAATTACATTCTAGAAATTTGGGAAGATATGATCTAGGATTGATACCTACTCCACCATTATTGCCATGATTTGTTGAGAAACATCTTTGGCTGGAACAGTTATGAAGTCCCATTCTGGTATCAGAGTAGGAATATCCTTCTTCGGTCCTTCGATGGTCAGTGGGTACTGACAACTCTCCTGTGTCGGGGTAGGTGAACGAATCTACCTCGGTACCGGGATATGCCAGTTTATCTCTCTGTTCTCCGCCACATCGAGATGGCGGGCTTTACTGGCATTCGGAGGGATCCATCCATGCATATATTGGTTTCCCACCATATCGAGTTTGTGGCCTTTGTTGGCTGTGAGACATGACTTCGTATGATTTTCCCCCACATCTAGGTGGTGGGATTTGTTGATCGCCACCATATTTGGATGGCGGGCATTAGAAGCATATTCTAGGAGCAGGTCCTTCAGGTGCCGGGTCACCACCACATTAGGTTGGTGGGATTCACGACCCTGGCCAGAGAGAGGTGCATGCCTGGTAAGTTCTGTCCTATGAGAGCGATGGTCTTGATGGAGCTCTGCGGGGATACGTGATGGCTTGTATGATGCCTCCATGTCTGGATGGTGTGTTCGGGAGGAGTGATCAAGTGTAGGTTCTAATTCGTGGTATGTCTCTGTGGCTGGGCAGCGGAGCTCCTCCTAAGGGAACATGGTGATGACCGGTCTCTGATTGTTCGTCTGCCGCCCTCGTCGGGCAGTCCAAGGGGTCAGAGATAGGGAGCATGGGCTTCAATCCTCGGGGAGACATCTTCCTCAGCACAAGGATTTTTAATCATGGCGTGACTGTGATGACGTCTTCCAGTGGGGGCCTTGGAGAAGAACCCCCATTCGGTGGGGATGAAGTCCTCAATGTCGACCTCATCCACCTCCCTAAGATAAGGGAGGTACGCATTGTCCCGTTCTGGGGATAGTCTCCTGAAATGGTTGGAGACAGAAATAGGGGTTGTCTGGATCTGCCTTTGTAGCCGTTGCTGGGCAGGCAACCGGTGAGTGCTGGCGGATTGGAGGGTGTGCATGGCCGCTTCCACCGTTGGGAGAGTACCGTTTACAAGGTACTCTCGGATCAGAGCATCCGAGACCCAGCGTTGAAGGCACTGGGTGGGTGATGGGGTCCTCCGTATGTTAGGATGTCTGATAATTGCGTAGTTGGAAGCACACACTTGTGAGTTCCTTCGGGAAGCCATTGGATCAAAGGGAGTTCTGAATGTAGTACATGCAAAACACTTTAGCATATTCAAGTAGAAAACCCATCAAAGCAGCGTCTCATGAACTCATGCGTAATTAATGACCTTCCTGGCCCTTCATCTGAGTGAAGGGGGCACAGGGTGGGATTAAGTTAAATATTCCATTCTCGGTTTAAGATTCACATCGGGTTCACCATTTTTGTTTCGCAGTTTCATGCTCGAAACGACCAATGGCTCCGTATCCGATGATGGATGAACCTTCTTTCCAAAGGCAGGCGTTCGCCGGATGGTCTGACCGGTGACTCTTAAGAACTTACATTGGTCGAGAGGATGGAAAGTCGTGATCATCACACCCTTTTTGGGGGAATTGTTTCATGTTCCTGGACTCTCTTATAGATTTAAGACGTATTTATATGTTCGTGAATCTTTGGTTTATACCCAAACATAGTATCCATGGATTTAACCTTAGTGGGCAATGGTCAACTAGACTCAAGGGGTTCGGAATCATTTAGGCTTGAGGTTTACCATCGCTCGTTGGATTAATGACCCCAAGGAGTTGGAACTCCTTGAGCCAGTAGTAGGAGTGGTGCGATGAACCGATGTGAAGATAATCGGATCGACTGATTGGTGGGATTGAACCTCATGGAGGCTACCTATGTACCCTTCCTAGGGAACAAGGATCAAAGACAGCATAGTTCGAATGGGGAGCGTCTGAGAACTGATGTGAAGGTGGACCCGGGGTCCGTTGGCGGTCAGGCTTGAACCTCAGGGAGGCTTCCTACGTATCCATGTCGTAGGGAATCGAAGTCCTCGTAGTTCGCGTAGGCTTGGGGTTACACTCTAAGGAGGCCCATAATGATGGGTTGGGGCTTACACTCTAAGGAGGCCCATAAGATGATTTTCTGGATGATGCTTATTATAAACCCATGTGAGTCATGCTCGGTGTGTGAAAAAAGAGGTAGCAGGGACCAGAGGATCACGTCGTGAAAGGTGCATCCGTGAGAAGTGGATTGGGGCTTACGCATGAGGGCGGCCCATAAAATCAGGGCTTACTCTGAGATGGACTCCCACAGTGTCTTCCTCATGTATAACCATGAGGGAATCCCAAACCATTGGTAGGTTGAGGATTATAATGGGGGCCAACGCCTATGCGCAAGTGCACAAGCGGGATAACGCCAAGGGCGTTGGAATCAATCCAAACAAAGGGAGTTGAAAAGTTTGAATTACATTCATGTCATTCGGAACACAATGAGGGTGGCATGGTGATGGAGGATAACTTTTGACCATGTTCGAAACACATAATTAATATCACATTAGCCGAAATTGGGGAAGAACAAATGAGGGTCGACTACTGACCATGTTCGAAACATAGGACCTATCTCGATGTGTCATTCAACGTCTTCTGGGGTGTTGGCCCAGGATGGTGGGTGAGCCGATGAGGCATGTTACCAGGCCATTTGGGGGTCCCTTAAGACATGAAAGAGTATGAATATCCGAATGAAGGACACGCAAATCATGAGGTGGAGCGATGAAATGTTTTAATGGATTCCAGCGCTCTTGAAATTACGCCACTATAAACATGGCATGAGGCATCTTATGCTTGGACCATAAGTCATTTCTTGTCTGAAGCAAGAGGCATCCTATTATTAGAACATAGGGTACCCTATAGTTTAGAGTCATTTAGAGAGGATTGTTTCCGTACAGTTTAATGACATGTGGTCACGACGAGGGACATACAGTTAATGTCATGTGGTCAAGATGGGGGACAAAAAATTTAACGTCATGTGGTCAGGGCGAGGGCCATACAGTTTAACATCATGTGGTCAGGATGAGGGCCATACACTTTAACATCATTTTCTAAGGACGACTGGGTAAGAGATACCTAGAAATGGATGGTGTGGGACATACGCAAGGGAGGCCCTTTCTAGATTAACCTGTCATGAGTGCTAGGTAATGGGGTTTTAGGAGAGTCATGAGGGGTAACTCGAATCATGGAATGTATATGACGGATATTGGGGTGGCTCAAGGGTGAAATGTAAAATATTGTTGATTCGGCCCGAAAGATTTGTGGTGCAACTCTCCATTTTACATGGGGGTCAGTGATGGTAGTGAAGGGAGGGGCCCGGAGGGCCAGGACCGCAGCCCACCAGAGAGCCCGAGCGGGGGTGCGGGGGCACATCCCTCGGGGTATGGACCAGTGGGTGCATGGGGTTTTCCACATGGGGCGGGCCGCATAGGATCTGTCCGCGAGGAGCCGGCCATGAGAAACTGGCCGTGAGGAACTGGCTGCGAGGAGCTATCCGTAAGGGATATGCCATAGAGGATCCATCCGTGATGGACTGGCCGTGAAGGATTGGACGCATGTGGTTCACGGTTTGGTTGTCTGCGAAGGGTGTCCGTGGAGGAGCGATCCGTGAAGAACTAGGTCGCGAATGAAACTGGCCCACGGAGGAATGTACCGCTATGGGATGACCGTGAAGGAGCTGGCTGTGGAGGATTCCCGCCACCATTTCACGAACACAACTGGTATATGGAGGAATGTGCCGTTAAGGGATGGCCACGAAAGAGATATCCGCGGAGGATTCCTGCCTCCATTTCATGAACGAAACTGGTCCGCGGAGGAATGTGCCGCTAAGGGCTGGCCACAAAGGAGCTGGCTGCATGGGGTTTGCAGTTTGGTTTCTCCACATTGTGGAAGAGTGCATATGTGGACGATATGGGGTATGTGCATGGTTGCAGACCACTAGGATTGATTTCTCCAGCGTCTCCCCACGAGTTTTCACCCCTCTATCCCCTCTTCTCTCCTACAATTTTTGGTGACCCTCAGTTATCATTTATAGAGCAATGAGTAGGATGGGCACACTACCTTTGCGGAATCCCATGAAGGAATTCCCACCCACGGATGACTTGGTAAACCAGCGATTTTTGGATTTGATATTCACAGAATAGCTCCACGGATTTTCTCCTCTCGGATGCTACTCTGCGAATGATAGTGGTCCAGGGTGGGGGCGGCTCGTGGCGGTGGACCGGCCTGACGCTCGTCCCACTTCACGTCCACAGAGGGGCTTCTTCCTCCATTTTGCCGATGACAGCATCTGCGGGGGGGCGGTTCGCCGAACCGGCCATATACTGTTGCTGGGATCCGGTACACGGACTGGTTCAGTACTTTACCAAGTCTTGGGGTAATTGGGTTTCCCCCTTACGGAATTTTCAGGACCCTACAATAACATATATTCTATAAATTTTCTATATTTTTTGAATTAATTAAATTCTATATTTAAATTTGTTTTGATATAACAGACATTGTATCCTATTTTATATTAATATTTTATATCATTCCCTATATTTATTGATTTTAAATTCTATATATTTTTCGTTTCAATACTATTGAAATAAAATATTCAAAAATTCCTACTCATCAATTCTATGTTCAACACTACATGGTATTATTATCCTTTTGATTTATCATTAATGATATATTATCCAATCAATCACATTATATTCTTTTCATTATCGGTTATTATAATAGATCAAGGTTTCCCCTTCATATTCCACATTTCCCATACAATGATTCTTTATTGTCTATTTTCACTTTTATAAAATATATCCAATGGTATAGAAAGAATTACATATAAATATTCCCATATTTTGTGGAATTATTATCACATTAACCATACTTTTGATATAAAGGGCCGGAATCACTTCTATAAATTGATTATGTTCTCAGTAAATGTTTATCTCTCAGTATTAACTTTTAATTTTCATCCACATCAATATTTATTACATCATGATAATATTTTAAAAATATTACCCAAATTGTATAATTACACTATTATTTTATACATTTTATTTCATTTACTATATAATATGTAATAATTTTGTATTCTATAACCTCGAAAGTATTATGATTACACATAATGTTACTCAATTCAGTTTTTTAAATAAATTTTAAAATTTCATACAACCATTATTTCAATACAGATGATTATTTTTAATCTATTCATGCATCTATAATATGGTTAAATGTGAACATTATGTATTATATTGTTTATTTTTTTAATATTTTTCATGGTCGATTCCTTTATGGTTTTTCTAAAATGTCAAAATTATGCTTTTAATCATGATCGTATTATATATCTTGGGCCATGTTATTTTTATTTATATTTATATGTAATCAATGGATATATTATACCCATAATTCAGTAATATGGTATTATTTGATTTTGTATTGTAGTAATACAATGATTCTATTATTTATGTTATAGAAGTATTTTATATCTATACCATTTAATGATAATAAAATATCAACCATATTTATTATTTTTTTATTTCTATATGAATCCAGGAATATTGGTACATATGATTTAAGGGTAATTAATGGTGTAATAATATAACTTCTACTATTTTGTCATTTATTTTTCACTCCAATGTAAAGGGAAGATAATGTATGCTAATAGTATTATAATATTAGTAAAATATTAATAGCATAAGGTTCTAATGTAATAAAAAGTCATGGGATCTCAATAACTAATGTATAGGTTGTTACAATTCGTATCAAAGAAAGATTACTACTAATATTTGGACCTATATTTTGATAAATATATCTTGAGAAAAGAATTTAATGATATACCTTTATGACAATCTTGAAATTTATCATGAATGAAGAGATCGTTTAATTCAAACATTTTGATAAATTAAATGGAATTATATAACATTAATATTTATTCACATTATAATTCATAACCTAATTATAACATTTATTTATATAGAAAATAACAGTGTTGGATGGAACTAATTATTTTTTAACAACCATGATCATTCTATAGATTATCCACTAATTTATTAGTGTAAGAGTTTCTAGATATTATTTTAGACTTGAAACGGTATTATAATAAAAAATATATTTTATGTATATCGTACAATTCATTCAAGTTATATTATTAAGACACAGAATTTTATATCAATTGTTGAATTTAATAGAACAAAATTTATATTATAATATATGAATTTTCGTCAATGAAAATATTATATTCTATATGAGGAATGTATAAAATATATTATTAATATGGAAAAACCTATAAAGTCGTGGTAGAATGAATATTTTTGTATATTAACAAAAAAATTAAAAAATTATAGATTTTTTATATTAATTTTTCACAATCATGAGGTTGTGTACTCTTATTTTACTAAAACTAAACACATTATATTTAGTAAATTATATGAAGATAGATTATGCAATGTGGTAAATGGTAAATCTCTTGAAACACATGAATATTACCTAGAATCCTTGAAGAAAAAAAATAAATTTGTAGATACTAATGAAAAAAAATATGAACATTTTATTGAAAAAGATGAGTCCAATGGTCTAACTATATATATAAATTCAAGCCCATTATAGTGATTCCATTTCTAGTTTTCATCATTGAGTTTAAATAATACTTTATTGGAAATAATTTATTTATGTTCTGGACAATGAAACATCTTAGAATTTCAATTAATTACTTCATAAATTTTTTAGCTTAATTAAATAGAATTCAATTTGAAATGAATCTATTTTATTTTCATTGTGATAATACAAACAAAAACATTATATATAATTATTCTAAAATTATATTCCATTATCATGTACATGTGTTTCTAAAAGTATTAATTCATTTATAATGTAATATAATAAATCAATGGAGTAAATTCAATAAAAATACAACGATTATTTTATATCTTCATTATAAGATATTACAATTGTTATATAACATCACTCTATAAAAATAAAATTATTAAAATGGGAAAATAAATAGAAAAAATTACATGACTATAATTTTAATCTTATGTGTGTTGTGGTCCCATAGAATTATCACACATGTGAAAAAGAGTATGAAATGGGGAAAAATAAGTATTAAAATAATTTTATCTTTTAAAATGTTTTATATATTAACTTTATATAAAATAAAGTGAAATAAATAATAAATAAATAATTTATATTTAAAATAAGTGAAGAAAAACTAGAATATTATGTAGTTGGTTGTCAGAATAGTCAAATGATTTTTATAATACTAACATGTCCATTAGAATAATAACATAATTTTGAAATTGTAAAAATGGACATTAGGTTAAATGATAAATTAAAAATATACCCAATTATTACCATAAATAAAAAAAGTAAATATGTTTCTCCGAATACGATGACATAATTACTCTATCAATGTAAAATAATGTAATTAAGTGTAAACATGTAAATTAAACCATTTTTTAGAATATTCGATAAAATAAAATTCTCATTTTTAATTTTAAGTATAATATGACCAAAATAATAAATTTATTTTTTCTAAATATATATCATTTTTTGAATCATCATATCAGTATTTGGATGTTGTGATGTTTCTATTTTCACCATAAATAATATTATACATATGTTAATAGTAAAATATCAAATAAATACATTTAAATTACAATCTTTTTCAATAGTTAATATGAATGCATTTTCTATATTATAATAAGTTTTATGAATATTTTAAAATTTAATTTATCAATAAATCATATAACCCTTGATATTTAATCAAATAAATCTTCACTATTTATAGAAATAATATCTTATTTTGAATATTTTATTATAGAACACCACCACACATTAACTATAAATACCAGCCTCATCCATAGAAATATATTTATTTTTAATATACAACACCTTGAAATATATCAACCAAAATCCCATCTGAAATCCCTTTTAGACAATCTTGATGGATTTTTCTTGGTAAAATAACATTACATAATCCCATCAGGAATATCAAGGAATTATTCCCATATTTAAAGGCAAACATACTCAATTGAACTATTTTGTGATGTCATCTTCTTTAAAATTCTATAAATATCTTCTAAAAATCATTATACAATCGAGTTAATTTAATTTTGATTGCTGAAATTTTTTTATATTAATAAAATATTGAATATCCTACAACCTGTCATTTAATTTAATAATGAATACTTCAAACATAATATGGTTGGTTCACTATCTTGATATATGATGTAAATCATTTTACAACACTAACATCATAGATAGTTTTAAAATGATATTAAATTATAATTATTTAACAAGTTAAAAATATTAAAACCTGATTAACGTAATATAATATTATTGTTTTAATCTATGAATGGAAAAATTTACATTTTTATTTAAAGAAACATCCACTCGTGGCTTGTATAACTACAGTTAAAAATATTTCCATTCAAAATTTATTACTGACACCATGGAAGTTATTAATAAATAAGTTTATATTAAAATATATATTAGAAAATAAAAAAATATATAATAATTTGGAATTATTAAATTTAATTATAAATAAATAAATATTTTTTTTATTCAAAGATAGTAAAATTATCTAAATAAACATAGAATAACTTTATAACATTCATAAGAAATGAAATATTCATAGGATGGAACTATTTTAGATAGATAGAACAATTTGATCTTCTGGAAAGACATTAAATCCATATCAATACAGTGTTACAGATTATTGAATCATTTGAATATGACCATCTACCTTTAATGACATACCTAATATATATTCAAACTGTTTACAGTGACACATTAAAATGAAAAAAATAAAACAAATACAATAAAATAATATTAAATAATATTAATTTAATTCATAAAAGAAATAATGAAATAAATATGGATAATGTTCAGAAATATGAATATTATTAATTTAGTATTACTATGAATGAATTAAAATGATGTATGAAGTGACCTGATAAATGGGGTAAGGTATTTTTTTCTCACTATATTTTTACAAAATATAATTCAACCACTTCAACAAAAATATATATTCATTAACCAATTATATTATCCAATAAATATATAAATTTTTATCAATAGAATAACATATTTCTGAATATGTTCTCTCTATAATTAATTTCAATAGCATTAAATATTTTTGTAAAAATATATACCTTTTTATTAACTTCATTTTAAGTTATATTTACCTTTCTTACCTATTAATGTTAAATATTCTCTCTATCACCATTATAATTGTATTTTAATTTAATTTAATTATTCTTATATTTATGATATTTATACTTTTTATTTCTTTTTCGAATTATTTCATTTAAAATAATTGTCATCAAATTATATAATGAAATGAATTCCATATATTATAATTTTTCATTTATCCCTTATACATATATTATGTTCATATTAAATTATTATCTAATACTCAATTTTATACATACCATTTTATGTTCTATAGTTGGTTCTTAGAAAAATTCATGCCTTTATATCCTTCAAAAAATTTATTTAACTATATCATTTAATATTATTAGGGAGTTCATATTTTGATTATTTGATTTATGTTATTATTATTTTATATTGTATATCCTTTATTCTATAACTTTTATATCTTTTTGAATGTATTGAATATTATATTTCTTTCATTTATAGGTTATATCTTTTTTCCCCTCTTCTTATATTCTTATTTTATTTGTTATCCATTTAGTAAGGGATCCCAATTCTCCTTATTTTTCCAATATGATTGTCATTATATAATAAATTATCATTCCAAATCATAATTATAGGTTTATAATTAAACTATATTATAAATTATTTTACAAATTATAAAAAATCGTGTACCTAATTACTCTCATTATTATATTTTCCTAATCTATATTTATTTTAATATAAGTGGGTCACATCAAATTCTGCTTTCAAATTTTTCATGGATTCTCTATTTTTCATATTGTCCTTTAGGAATTTTCAATAAATTATTGAAACTATGCCTTAATGATTATACATTTATAATGTATTTCATCTTAGTTATATATCCATTGGATTTAAGGTGTCTATTAGACTCCATTCCCATGATTATTATTTCAATCACACTTAATATCCCACTATTGATTTATCATTTAATTCAATTTCTATATTCTTTATCTAATGGATATATTTGGCATGTTTCCATTATTTGTTTTTATTTATATTTTACATAACCATATACCCATTAATCAATATATAATAAATACTCATTGTTCCATAACCAAAATTAATGGACGTTTACCTAAAAGGTATTAAATTTATTTGACTCGGGGAAAATCCAAAATACAAGATTGTGTTTTTTTTAAAATGTTTAATTATTGATTTTCTCACCATATTTAAATAATATATTTTATAGGGGAAATTGTGTAATGTATTATTTATCCATTAACTGTTCTTATATGATGAATATATTTGAGAAAATATATGATAGGTAGGACCGTGATCTATATTTCCCCCCTAATGCATTGGTGTGTCTAATGAGGAAAAATTGATTGGATATTTTTTATACCTACCCAATTATGTTTGATATCTTTGTGGAGGAATTAATGATATGATTATGATGTATGAATCTATGTATTTTATAACTATGAGATTATATGTTTCTATCCATATGATTATTTACTCCTGTTATTATAATATCTATGGAAGACATATGTTCATGATTTCAATTATACAAAATGGTCTGATAATTAATTCATATATTATTGTTATAACATATGGGAAGAAACTAAATGAGAAATGACGGTTATATTTTTTATATAAAAAGGAAACTATTATATATTTTATACTCAGAGAATCAAAAAAAATGTTTTTATGTTGTAAAATTATTTTTTTAAATAGTACATGATAGATGATCTTATGTGATAATAGTTGAACATGTTTTTGGAAGAAAAAATACATTACATAATGATGTAATATATCATGTAATAATAGTATTATGGTATATATATGCATTTAAAAAATAATGCATATTTTTTTTTCTGTTCAAGTATAATTTATATAATATTTTAGAATATGAACATGGGTGAAGAGATAGAAAACACATAGATACTAATTTAACAATCCAATGATATATGTGGAAACATAAAGTGAGGGTGGGTGAATTAATTTAAGAAATAGTTTTATCTTACAATTAAATATAATAATATTCAAACCATCATACCTATTAGGGTGGTCAGACCTGTTTTTGAATTATAAATACACAATAGAACATGAATGGTAGTAAAAATTTTCAATAAAAGATGTTATTTTTACAAAATTCTCCCTTGATGAGGGTTTCTATGTCCATGCCGTGTTTATGTAATTTATGAGTCATGGATACACACTATTATAATCATGTGAATATTGGGATGGAATTTATCATCCTTTACAGTATATTTTATCTCCAAAAAATGTTTATACCTTCTCCAAATATGTTATTTCTCTCGGACCCTTCCAGTTAACAAAGAAACATTCTAAATTCAATAATGAAAAATATCATTATATTTCTATTAGAAGTCACACCATCAAAACTGTGACATATTCTTCCTCCAAAAATGTCCTTAATATCCAATATGAAAACATCTATACCAATATGAATGAATTTGAATAATTTCACTAATAATATTATAATGGTTAATGAATAAATGTACCGAAAACCTAATTATTTTATACATAATCATATAAAATGATAACATAAATGGGTTATTTAAATAATATAATAATAAGGATGATTGTCTTTATCGCTTATTATTGTTATTGTTCTTCATAGATATAATTATAGTGAATATATTTATGTAGTAGTGGTTTTTACCTTAATTAACTATCTTATTCACCTATTATTTCAATTTTATAATATATGGATATCAAATGGAAACATTTAACTCCTAGTTAATATTCTATTTCTACATTAATGAGATATTTACTTTAAAACCCCCTTCATTAACTTTATTTTGTTCATAAATACATTATATAATTTAATATAATATTGTATCTGTATAATATCCTTTTTCATTAATAATTTTAATTCATTATTATAATTTTATTATTATATTCCTACTATCATTAGTTCACATTGATTTATTCTACATGATATTTATTCAATAAGTACTCACATTAGATTTTTCTCAATGATGTTGGATGAATATTTTTATATTTATATTTCTCAATTTATCATTAAATAATATCCACAAAAATCATCATATTCAATGTCTGCATGATTATATGATAAATATTTTCATTTAAAACTCCTTCAAAACTATTTGAATATTTCACCAAAATAAAATTCTGTTCAAAATATAAACAATTTATCAAAATGTTTCATATTTAAAATGATATAATTATCACAATAAGATCAAATAAAATGATTCTAATTTATTATATTTTTAGTCATATATTGAATCCCCATTGAATGACTAAAAACCCAGTGGAATTTAATATTTCAATGGTCAACATAAAACCACATGTTTTGATTTCCCAAAATTAATTACTTTTTTCATACTAAAAATCGTATATAAGAAATAGAGTATCATACATATCACTCTAGCTTGCCCATATATCTTATGAATATATAAGAATATATTTTATATACTCATAATGATCTTATATATTTTCAATAGTATATTATAAAAATATTTTCATATCATTGTATCATGCATAATTTCATACATCTCAATATAGATACGATTGTTTATGAAATATAAATATTCACAAATTTTCATTTCATAATTGAAATATTACATATATTTTGGAAGAAATTACATAACTCATGTTAAATATCATGTATTTTTTTGTAAATAATATGTATACTAAAAATATATTATTTATCATAGTGTTCATTATCCATTTTCTACATTGAATAATGATATTATTCTCATATCTTACTGATGAATTTAGATATATTAGTGTAAAGACCCTGAATTCACATAGAAAAATTTCTTTTTAATACATTGGAATTTTATGAGTCCACTACAACTGACGGCGCGTGATTCCAAGGCCCGGTGTGACTTGAATCAATTTTTGAGTTTTTTTCATGTACATTCAGTAAACATATGAGCGGGTATTTATAACATTAGAACTACTGCTCGGAATTGAAATCTGAGGGCACCATTGAACTCGGAGTGCCTGTATTTTCTTAAGAAGGCTTTCACCTCGACAGAAGATGGTCGGGAATGAATGTTAGTTTTTGGGTTTTACATGGGAATAATAAAATAAATTAAGTTATTTTTTTAAATTTATTATTATTTGGTTTAAACCTCTAAAAGGGGTTGGATGTGGGTGCCACCATTCCTTAAACTCCCATGGGAGGTTATGGTGGTGGGGCCCACCTGAGGTCTAAACACCTCTTCTTAATTAATTTGGTGGGGACCACCCATGGTATATCCTCTTGGACTCCCCATTAAGTGGAGAAAAACCCCCTGGAAGTCCCCAATTATGGTGCCAACCCTATAAAATATTAATTTAACACATTCAATTAATTAATTGAAACCTATTGAATTCTACGCCAACAATTTAATAAGATGTCATAATCTATTATTTGGTTAGAATTTTTCTTTTTCGTTGAGCTTGGGGAGAAAAATAACTCTTCAATAAAGAATGCTTCTTCCAAAAATGAAGAACGATCTTCAACCGAGGCAAGGGGGAAGTGACATCATTGAAGAAAGCTGACGAAAACTTCTTCTACATCTTCATATTCTAAACTGATGTCAACAAATCGATGTCCGCCTTTCCGTGACATCGTCAACGTAAAAAAACCCAAGGTGAGGGATTTAAGTTTGAATTTGTTCCATTTCTTCATCATTAAAATCTTGTATTATGACTTTCCAATTGATATCACCATAACATGGAGAGCGCGGGTTGAACGAACATGGCCTGACACTCCCCCTTTTTTTCCTAGCTTGTTGACGATAGTGGCGGAGCAATGGTGGCTGGCATTGGGCCGGCCAAGAAGTAAACTGGCAGTGCAGGTCTACTGAGTTGCTGAAAGGATGCAACGCCTGTGCGCCGTACATAATAGTAGGTAACGTCCCCTGGCCGCGGCGGTGCACACGGGCGGCCACCAGGCCGCCAAAAGGGTGTGGTGCCGTCACACAACACACTGGAAAATGTCCTGGCCCCTGGCCGTGGCGGTGCACACGGGCAGCCTCCAGGCCGCCTGAGGGGCACGTCGCCGTCGCGCTGGGTCGATGAAGAAGCCGAAGCCCCCTAGCTGCGGCAGTAGAGCAGAAGCGGACGGCTGGGACGGTCGCCGGTGGAGCAGATCGGTTGGCCGCTCGTCCAGCCAGATGAGGCGGGACACTCCTGGGTCCTGCGGACTACTAAATCAGCGCCTGGCGCCGGTTCCCTTCGGGAGACAGGGGCACCCCCCCCCCCCATGTGGCTAGGGTGGGCCCTTTAGGGTGCCTACTACAGCTCGGTAACCAGGCCACGCGGGCCATCAGCGCAGGCCACGATGGCCGCCAACTATGCCGCGCTCCCCGCCTGTCGGGCCGCCGCGTGGGTCGGTCCTGTCACGACCACCTCCCCACAAAGTGTACCCATCCTGGGTCGGAAATGCGAGAAGTTAGATAATGACCCCTGAGTCCCGCCTTTAGTAGGCCCCGGTATGGAGACTATCACCGAGGTTATAATAACACACAAATGGGAGGCATTACCCTCAAAGAGTACACATTTAGAAGAGAGAGATAATATAGAAACCAACCCACTCCAAATAAAAACTAGAATATTAAAGAAAACCTAAGTGCACAAATGAAATTTCATGCAAATGTAATACAACTGAATTGGGAAAAACTACAAGTACCCAAAAGAAAGTAAAAATAGCAGTAACCACACACCCAAACAGCTGTTGTAGCCACAAGATTGGAAACACCAGCCTGATCTCCAACCTTCTCCAAGTGAACTAAAAAATAATTTATATATACATAAGGTGAGTATGAAAGTATACTCAGTAGAATCTTTTCCGAATCCTCTCATGCAAAAATAAAGAGAGCATGCTAACACACAGTGAGCAACAAGTGAAACTGACTCGTCACCTAAGAAGGTATACTGAGTTCCCAACATCACCATGGATACTCTCAACAATTAACGCATACAAGAATATATCATATAACAAAGAATATCAATGGTACCCCACTAATACTTCTCCACTGGTTTTCCTCTTTTCCCCAACGTCGCATGCCCTAAGTATCTCTCTCCAAAAAGGCATGCCTGCAGACATATGGGCGAAGCACTACAATGTGAACCTCTTGCAGCACAAAGGCTTTCCTGGAGACACCTATGCGAAAAACTACGCCATCCTCACAACCAGACGTAACCAGGTAGTTTCTGGGAGACACTACAGCTTCCATAACATGTATCATAAATCGAATATTATACCTTAAGCCATTATATCCCATACACCGAGTAAGGATCCTCAAGCCATCACAACCTATAAACGATACACATATAGTTGTCAATAGGATACTATATCCAGTATATATGTGCGTGAATAAACACAAGCCATGACAACCCTCTACACACAGATATGGGGAAATCTATTTGTTGTGACTACCAACACAAGTATCTATCAAGTAAAGGGAGTCGGGCCAAAGGGGGTAGTCATCCATTCACCCTCCCATCAGAATGTTGGGGAAAACACGCCCCAGAGCTCAGAATCCACTGGGTGTCAGTTACCCTTACTGAAAAGGTGGAGTAGCATGTAGAATCAAAAAAAATAAAGAATATACTATATCTCACAACCACACTATGGGCATAACCTAGTCTTAGACACCACTGCAGCTAACGTATCTCAGACTCTGGGCTGCTACGTCTAAGACTAGGTATCCTATAAGCACACAACCATTTAAAGTGCATTATAGGTTTACTTATTTCCCTTTTTTTTCAGTTACATTGTATGTGAATTAATTAATTAAACATTTATTAACCATGTACAATCCCACATTAAATTTCATTAGCATCACACCCAATGTCAACTATGCCTTCAAAAATTACAACCTCATCATTATGATTTAGCGAACTCCAACCCCATGGGTGAACTCCATTTATTCAAATTTTTCATTACAGAATTACTTTCCCATATTCCCAGGAATTCAAGAACGGCATTCTATGCTACTAACAAAATGCGTCCCAACACGGTGAGTAGATATACTACCATTAAAGACTCCGCCACCTATAGAAATAGTGTAGAACCATCATCCCTGTATAAGCTAACCATGGAAATCACGTGGAATACCATGTGCGTCATTGCCTCTTTTGGAAGAAGGGTAAGAAAGACCAGCTACCTTGGGAAGTGGGGAAAAGTAAAATAGATAAACAACCTTATAACTAGAAAGCATCCAAAAATCAAATCCATCCAACTCCATTATCCCTATTGTCCTCACCGAAACCCAAATGAATAAATCAATGCATCTCTCCACTCTTGGCGTCATCTTCTGCCACAACAAAAAGGCCTCTATGCCCCCACATATCACAACACCCATCCAAAATTGCGTCGCAACACAGGCATCAGGAACAAAAAACCTCACATCACTTGGGCTATTGGCCCTATAAAAATTATTAGGGTAACTCAGAACCCTTCAAGGAATTATCAAACAATCAATTAATTAATCCATCTTGAATTAACAATTTTAATTCGTAGGATCCTAATTCAGGAAACCTAAATAGTGAGCTATCAAAAATGATCAAACATTCTTACTTCACCAATTTTATTAACATCAAATTAAAACAGGAACCATATTTGTATTCATGCCTATTTGTCTATAGCCAAACAATTATCAAATAACTCGGGTTTACATTCTTTACCAATTTTCTATCAAGAACAAACCACTAAGCAAGGAAAGCATAGATATCACACTGTCTAGAAAAACATGAGGCAACAACATATGATATATATCAATTTATTTATCCAGATCAAATAATTATTATGTCAATTGCATTTTCATCTAGTGGGATAAAACATGCTAACATTATAGTTGCATGTAATATAAATAGATGCAATGAATCCCCTACCTCAATGGTTTTTGACGCAAACCACAATCGTCTAAGAACGTTCAAGAAAACCGAGTCGATTCTCTAAGGATCTTCCTTAGATCTCATCTCCTAACACATCCAAGACAAAATCTCGTCATATTTGGAATCCAAATAGTTATATCTACCCATAATAGGTGTAGATATAGGAAACCGAGAGAAGAGTAGAAGTATATCTATGTAGATCTATGAAACCAAACAAGAATGATCACATACATCAGGAATCTGGCTTTGATTCGCAAAGAGAATCCTTTAGATCACCTCCATAATGATGGGAGAACCCTCCTTCACCATAGGAGAAGAAAAATACCAAGTTAGGGAAACATAGGAGCTTAATAGAACCCCTTGAGAGGAAAATATTGTTAGATCGACAATTTGTGGATATAATTTAAGTGCACACATGGTTAGTCCGAATGGTAGGACAAACTGTGCGCTAACTGTGCATTAGATACTGCCTCATCCACCCTTATCGCATGGTTTGGTTGAACGGTTAGACAACCCATGCACCTCAAGTGTGGAATATACTGCCTCCAAGACCAACCTCGTGCGGTTTGGACACACATTTTAGACAAACAGTGCGCCGCCCATGCGAAAGAAGTTTCCCTTTAGTTTTCCTTTAATGTCCACCCAAACGCCACCCCCCCCCCCCCCCGAGTTACTACTCCAAACTAATGATAGTTAGAAACATCAAAAGTACCTAATGACGTAATGTGATGTTATAGATCACAGTTGCCTACATTTGGAACTTTCACAGAATGAAAATCTTGTCAAGGTGTTGGGGATAATTCACATTGACCTCCCGAAACACCGCTAACACCAAATTTCCAAAAAGTATTGGTCTGGAGTGTTTCGGGTGATTAAATTAGATATCACTCATAACATTATCATCCTCAAGAATCGAAATCCTACCTAAAGTGAAAATGAAACAGGGTCAGAACAACCACCCCTCGAGATACCTCTCAAAAAAAGAACAAGCCACAAAAGCAACAAAGGAATCCATCTCATAAACATGAATGTTTCATAACCACAAAAGTTATATTGATACATGAAAATAGATAAACATCAAACAACTCTGGGTACTGAGACCCTATCTGTGACTCATGTTCTCAGGTAATCTCTTCCTTTCCACCATGTCACCACAAGATATGAAGTAAAGTAATAGAACGCACGTGCAACACCTTATCCTTGTGGTCTAGGATATCCACAGGTCGCTCCTCAAAGGTTGCATCATCATCAACATCGATCTCTCCCCAATTGATGATGTGGGAGTTTCCATGAAGATAACGACAGAGCACTGATACATTGAAAACATAATGTATCTGATGCATCTATAGGGGAGGTGCTACTTGATAAGCCACATCTCCAACATGAGATAACACCATGAACGGCCCAACAAACTAGGGAGAAAGCTTACTTACAAGACCAAACCTTCACTGCACATGGCGGGAGGTCACCTTCAGAAACACATGATCCCTATCATAAAACACTAAGGGTCTTCTTTGTTGATCAGCATATGATTTCCGACAATCATTCATTGTCATCATCCTCTCACGAATCACCTGAACCATCTATTTTGTATTCTGCACTTTTTCTGGTCTGAGAATTGCTGACACTCCAATACTAGTCCAGTATAACGGAGAATGTCAAGTCCGGCAATAATGGTCTCATCCATGAACATCCAAAATCAAGAACACAAGAGTGCAACATTTCTACAATATTCTGGATGGTTCTCTCTATCTGACCATCCATTTGAGGATGAAAAGCATTGCTAAGGAATATTTGAGAAAAAATGCTTGTTGGATACCTCTCCACACTCTAGAGGTAAAACTACGATCTTGATCAAAAATGATTGTCCTAGGGATTCCATGAAGTCTCACCAACTCCTCTACATACTGCCTCAACTAAAAATTCACTAATCTCGACTCCTTGATCGCTATAAAGTTGTTCGATTTTGTTAAATGATCCACTACCACCCAAATAGCATCATATACTCCCGGAGCTCAAGGTAGACCAGTAACAAAGCCCACTGATATTTCCTCCCACTTCCAATGAGGGATCTGAAATGACTGGAGAAGACCACCTGGAACACAGTGTTCGACCTTCACCTTCTGGCAGACTAAACATCGAGACACAAACACTGCAACCGCACGCATGAGCCGAGGCCACCAAAACTGACTCCCCAGGGATCGTTACTTCATTGTCATGCTCAGATGTGCTGCTAATGACTAACTATGGAACTCTAAGAGAGCCATCTCGCGCATCATCATGGGAACAAAAATCCTTCCATGATACAACACTCAGTGATGTTCATCTTTAGTCCAACCATCAGAGACCTCACCACAAACTACTCGGTCTCTCCCGACCTCTACCTCTAGATCCCTCAACTAAGAATTCTGTACATTCTGCATCAGGTTTGACTATACCGTCATCTGAAAAGGAAAACCTCTACCCCCAACTTATCCTATATCAATATGTAATGCTAACAATTCTTCCATTACTCTCCATGAATCACCGGATTCACGCACAGCATCACTACGTGACTTTCGGCTCAACTCATCAACTACAACATTCCCTTTTATAGGTGTATAGGATATTTCGAAGTCGTATTACTCTATGAACTCTATCCACCATTGTTTTCGTAAGTTCTGGTCACATTGGGAGAAAACATAACTCAATCTCTTATGATCGATGATACCACAAAGTTCTCACCAATGAGGTAATGTCTCCACAAATTCAGAGAAAACACCACAGCTGATAACTCAAGATCATCGGTGGCATAGTTTCATTCATGGGGACGTAACTTCCGATACCCATAAGAAACAACTGACCTCTGTTGCATGAGAACATAGCCTAACCCTAGATGTGAAACATCACATAAGTAATCAAACTAAACTCCCTCAACTGGAAGACTAAGGAATAGAGCACGTAATAAATTCTCTTTTAGATACTTGAATGCTGCCCAACACTGATCAGTCCATATGAATGATTCATCCATCCTGGTCAAAGTCGTCAATGGAGTTGCAACTCATGAGAAATTTTCTACGAACATCTTATAATAGCCCGCAAGACCATGGAATCTTTGCACCTCTAACACTATCTTGGGGGCTTCCCAAGATACAACTACTTCAATCTTTGATGGATCCACAAAAACTTTGTATCGGGACACAACATGCCCCAAGAAACAGCCTTCCTGAGCCCAAAACTCACACTTTGACAACTTTCCAAACAGGTGATGTTGACGAAGAACTCCCAAAATGGTTTGTGGATGCTCTGTATGCTCCTCTTCAGATTTGAAGTAAACAGGGGTTTCATCGATGAAAAGTACTAGAACTTATCTAGGAGCTCACAAAACACAACATTCAACAATCTCATGAATACATCTGGAGCATTCGTCATGCCAAACGACATTACCACAAACTCATATTGCCCATAAAAACAACGGAAAGTAGTATTTGGGATATCCTCATCCTTCACACGCATCTGATGATATCTTGACCACAACTCGGTCTTTGAGATCCAACTTTCACCCTTCAGTTGATTGAATAAGTCATCAATCCGCAGAAGAGGATAGCCATTCCCTATTGCCACTATGTTCAACCGATGATAATCGACACACAACAGCAAACTGCCGTCAGACTTCTTCACAAAAAAAATTGGTGCACCCCACCATGACAGACTTGGCTGAACAAAACTATACCTCAACATACCATCATGCTATATACGTATCTCCCACAACTCATAAGGGGACATCATATATGGAGACATAGATATATGAGATTCTCCTGACTGTATCTCGATCCCAAACTCGATCTCTCAGCAATGGGGTGTCTCCTATGGAAATGGGGATGACCTTATTTGTTTAAGGTTAAAACATTCCAATCAGTTTCTAATAGGTTTATTTGTAGAACCAGAAACATCCAATGATTCTATATCCATTTGGACCTAATTTCCAATGGTAGGTTCTCATTAGTTGTGGACAAATGAGGCTTAAAATTTTTCATTGGTCGAGAGGATGGGAGGTCAGACTTCTCACACCTTTTGGGGGGAATTATTGTCTACTTCGAGACTCTCTTTATAGATTTATGTTCTGGTCATGAATCATTATTACATTACCAATTATGAAAATGATCTTTCCTTTAGATCTATTAATCAATGATTAATATGTATAAGATTTAGAGATTCTTTTATATTTATTTTAGGCTCTTCATCGTTAAAGAATCATCTATATTTGTTAGATATTCTTAGTCAGTGGTATCCTTCGATACATTGTATAGAGATCTCTTGGTCATTATGATAACTATACTGGTTTTAAAGCCAATCAGTGGGGAAATTGAAGTTTATTGTCATGCAGAAGGACATGGATTATTTCAGAGTTGGGATCATACCTACAGATGGGCTACCTATGTATCCTTGTTCAGAAAAGGAATCATAACCCACGTAGTTCAGGAATTATGATATAGTTTAACATCATATGGAATACATGAGTGTTAATGGGTGATGGGCTTGAACCTCAGAAAGGCTTCCTACATACTCCACTTTTAATGTAGAAATAAAATTCCACTTAGTTTGGTTAAGAATTGTGGGGCTTACGTATTATTAACGGACCAAAGAGATGTGTCTTGGTTACTTCTACACTCTATGCTCATGTGAGTCATGATCGATATGAGAAACAAGAGGTATCAGTAAACCTCACAATTTGTTCCATGAAGGATGCGGTCACAAGGAATGATATGTGGATTAGGTATTTATGATTTCCGAAATAGATAAAGATTAGGACATACATTAGAGAAGAACCTCGGGAACAAGGTCCATAAAGGTATATGTGATTTATGAAGTTTTGGATACTCTATCATGGGGCTTACTCTTGAGGAAGGTGCCCTAATTAGGAGAGGACTTGTGATTGGGTTTTATTCTTGAGAAGGAAGCCCAAATCAATATATGTTATGACTGGTTAAGAGAAATTATAACTGGGGCTTATTCCTGAGAAGGATGCCCAAGTTAAAGGGACTTTAGAACTGGGGATAACTCTTGAAAAGGAGGCCTAAGTTAAGGGAATTTTGGGATTTGGGGATTTCTCTTAAAAAAGATTCCCATATTTGGGAACATGGACTGGGACTTACTCTTGGAAAGGAGGCCCAGGTTAAGGGAAATTAGAACTTGGCCTTACTCATAAGGTAGACGCCCAAATTAGATATCTTGGACTAGGGATCAGTCCTGAATAGAAGTCACAAGTTAAGATCTTCTCATTATAAAGAATGTGGTTGAATGAATAAAATCTCTAACTCTAGTGACATAAAGATATCTAATTCACTAGGTTTTGAGAGTTGTTCTAGATAATTCCTTTCAGATAAGGAAGCCAACCAAGGAATCATTCCATAAAAGCCATTGAAGAGGATTTTGTAGGATAAATCTTGAATAGGAGATGTAGATTTGAAGAAAAGAGATGAATGGACAAGAGGGGAACCCAAAAGAATGTAGGTGCATAGGTCATGTTTGGGCGCATAGGTCTTAGTCGCGCTGGTATACCTACATGACACATATGTACTTGTGCGCCGGTCAACCCATAGGGTAATACTTGAGCGAGGCTTGGCTCAGGCACATAGCATTATCTCTAGAGGCTTGCAAAAGAGTGGCGCATAGGTTTTGTTGAAGGAATAAGGTGGCGTGAAAGTGTCATCATTTCCCTTAAGTGTTAGAAACTTAGGCGCGCAGGTTTTGATGAATTTAAACACATAGGCCTTGTTCCAGCTCTTTAGATATTCCATTCTAGTAAAGAAATTATGTTAGAAGTGTTCAGGAGACTTCAAGAAGAGACTAGGGTGCTGATAGGTGAAATATGTGTTTCTGGATTTTTTGTACTCGAAATGGGGGGCCTAAAAAGGGTATTTATAGGATACTGAAGACCCTGGGCGAAAAATAAATACGGCGCGCATGTCACCTACATGCCCAAAATTTGGCGCTCAGGTATACCTGTGCAACCATCATTGAACTTGTGTGGCCCATTTTCAAAGCAATCCATGTTCATGCCTTTGTCGATTTTTTATGTTTTTTCAAAGATTGAATCACTTTGTGTTCCACATATTTCCATTTTCATTTGTTAGAATCTGTGATGGAATGGGGTGTCAACAAAATTCCCCCCTCAGAGTTGGATCCGAAAGAAGGAGGATCTGACTCTGAGGTAAAAGGAATAAACCAAGGAACTGTAGCACGCAGGTGTTGAATGTGCAGATGGCATCACGCAGGTTCGAGCCGCGCAGGCTTCAGTGCGTAGAGGTGAGACCATGCCTATAAATATGTAGCCATTCCTCGCAAAAAGAAAATGGTTCTCAAAGATTCCCGCTCTCGCTGCACTAGTTTCTTTCATCGTGCATGTGTCTTGTTTTCGCGGGTTCTTTGTGTTTTGCTTCGGTAGAGTTATTTGGACTTTCTCGGTGATACCTAAACACCAAAAAACATGTGTGACACCACTATATATGCACGCCAAAATTGAACTTTCACGCCTTAATGCACCAGCCATTTTTTCTCTTTTCTTCACAAATTTTATTAAAAATCAACCCACATTAAGAGTTAATTATTCTCCCTTTGGGAAGATTCAATGGTTCCTATAAGAATTGGAATGGCTGATGAACTAGCTAGCAAGAATATTGATGATATGATGGACATCATAGGCCATGATTACTATGATATCCGAGACAACACTCTCCTAGATCTGGAAATGTATTTGAATAAGTATCATCATAATTTTCCACAGAGTATCTACCTACCTCTGTATGGTCATGGTCATTTACAAGATTTCAACAATCCAGAGGCAAAGAAAAATCCCCCACATTATTGGTTTCATAATTACACAAATTTTGCTTCAGTAAATATCTCATGTGGAGGATACTCTGTAAATAATGGAACAATGGATAAGGCCTATATGATTCATCATAGCCCTTGTACACCAGATCTGAAACCTTACAGGCTCGAGCTACAACCACATTATTATCCTTCAATCTTCAAATATTTTTAGAGGGATCAATCCAAAGGCTGGATAAAGATTTGGGACATCCATACTAGAGGATGTGTGAAGGAAAATTGGATATCGGCATAATGGGTTTGACAAACCTGGGCAAATTTTTTCGAGGATTAGAAAAGAGCTACAATATATGAAGTCATCTGGGCTGGGCATACATATGTCTATAGGAATGATGATTTTTTGCTGGAGATAATCAGCCGCTGAAGCCTAGAAACTAATTCATTCCAAATAAATCATGGAGAAGTAGGCATCTGTCTGTGGGTTGTCTACAAGATCTCTAGAGCCCCAATTCTGGGTGACATGTATGATGAATTCATCCCTCCTATGGCGACATGGAATTATTCGGAGAAGACTCTAGTATTGGCTCGGGAATTATTGAAAATTTTCCACAATCTCAAGAGTTCAGATACCTCCCTCAGTCATTCTAGAAAGGAAATTTATATAGAAGATTGGATGAATATGTTTCTTACCAAGAAGGAGTAGAAGGATTCGAAGGAGAAAGGGCCCACCTGTACTCGTCCTACAACCTGCCCCAGAACAGAGAATAGGGGTTCTCTTGGAACATTCTAGCCAACCCTGGAAGCAAGATAATTTGAGAAGTGGGGATATGAAGTAAATCATATAATCCCAAAAACGAATCGTCTGGAGGGCTTCTTAGCCTTGTGGCTCAGTGTTTATCTTCTACCAGTCAAGGATTCGAAGGGAGGCGTCAGGACATGGACCTTAATTTTGGCAGCCAAGTTGGTTGAGAAGAAAATGGTAGGATTAGACACCCCCATTTTGGGGAATATTCATAGGATCATACGCCATGTATTTATGGGTAAGTATCCATTGAAAATATTGGTACCAGTCCATGTTTTATAAGGATGTATCACCACATATTTTATGACGTATAATGTAAAGAATGGAGTACAGGTTCCTGGAAGTTCTTTCAGGACCTCAGTGCAGGAATTCTCTGGAATTTCTCTGATAGCCCATAACCCTTATGATATGAAGGTGAGGCTGAGAATGTTTAAGGAATTTAATTTCATTCTATATGGAAACCCACAAACTGGGTAATTTATTGTTGATGGAACTGCCGATTTGGAATTGAGATAGTACATGCTGGCTTGCATAGATGGTGTACTGGCCACTAGGATTGATAGAGAGATTATATGCGAGGCCTATGATCTATACAGATTTGCACGCCAATTTAAGTGTCTGCAACAAACTGTTGTATCCCCTTCTATGCATGTTAGGTCAGATAAACATATGATGGTTTCATGACAACTATAGTTGCTGACATCTATGGGTAAGACTGGGGCAGTGTTTGATCTACGAGTTGATAAAGTATTGAGTAACTGGACTACATGGTATGTCAAGAACTGGATAGCAGTATAACATGAAGGGGTGTCGAATCGTCCGATTTATCATGTTGGAAAAGAAAAAGAACTGTAGAAAAAGAAACCCTTCATCGGGAGTGTGACGCTTCCCCCCCAAGAGCTGATTCACCAGGTTCCTCACCCGGGGTTGACTTTCCAGATTTCCAAGATGGGGATGTTGAGGAAGAACATGCGGCAAAGTGGCCTCCTTCAAAATTTAATCCTTCTTTCAGAATCAATAGAACAAATACATCGTCTCATAGTGAGTTACTTCATTGCGGTAATTTAATCACCATTACTTTATTAAGAAGAAACTTTCATTTTATTATTCATTATCTGTAGTTGCAGGAGCTGGGAAGAAGATGAAGTATAATATTGTAGGACCCTCCTCGCAGCTTTCTGGTACACACACTGAATATCTATGACCAGAGGCTTTCATGATATGGCTTAGTTTATATTGTGATGTTGAATCTTCCTGGATGGATTTTTGTGAAGGGATACACATCCCTAGAATAGGGAATCATTGGGCCTCCACAGATATCCATTTCGAGGATACCCCTGATGAAGTGCGGGATTCCATCAAAGAGCTGTAGATTCTCATATATTCCACCGATGATTCCATTCCTATAACCAAGAGGGTGATGTAAATGATAGATCATAGAACCACTAAGGGGACTGGTTGTTCCAGAGATAGGGAGTGTCCTGATTACGTGGCTCCTGAAGATGTTAGTCTCTTTCCGTATTTTTCATTCGATCTTGATCCCAGTTAATGATTTGTTACTCAATGAAATTACTTTCTTAATCCTTTATCTTGCAAAGATAAGAACATATGAGGTTCCTTCACCTTTGTATAACCCGGGTTGTACTGCCATTGGGGCTAATGAATCACTTCTTGAGCCAGAAGAGATATCTCTAGGCCATCATTTCATGGAGATGATGTTAGACATGGATTTTGATTCTCCAATTCTTGTATTTGGAGAAGATGATGTCAACACTCCTATGAATCCAATGAAGGAAAGGCATCGAAGAAAGAAGTCCACATCTAAAATCTTCATCAGTAGTGGTAAATCCTTCATATATCCTTCAGTCTTAACCCATTAAAAGGTTACTCATAATTCTAGGGATTGTAGGGGATTCTTCAGTTTCCCCTTTGATTGAATCGATTGACCCTCCTATGAAAATGAAGGAGGGTACTGGTGAACAGTCTCAAGTTTATGCTAGCTTGGATGCTTCTAATGAGGTTCCAACGTCTGTTCCCAGTATCATTACTACTGCTACGGCAAGAAGATAAGATCCTGCTTTGGGTAAATTAACAATGCTTCACAAGATGTTGAATGAAAACATAAACTGACTTCCATTATGTGATACTTTAGGTTCAACCCCTGCACCAGAACATTTTGCGGCCATTGCAACTAATGTCGCAATTTTATCTGAAGATGGTGTCTGGGGTCAGAGGCTGCTACATAAAGGTCACCAAGAAGACATATCAAATGCTCCCACTGGTGAGACTAACCAGGAATCTGAAATAACATTGGATGAAATGATTGAACTTGTTTCATCTTTTGAAGATATTTTAGATCATGTTTAGTTACCAAGTAATTTAGATGATTTTGGTCATGAGTGTTATCATTCATCCTATTAAAATATCTTTTTGTTACATCTCTAACCATGATTGGTTCCAATGTTAAATTCCATCTGAATAAGCTGTCTAATTGCCAATTCCTGAAGGGGGTACACACAACCCTACTATTGTAGAGACATTGGATCATGTGGAGCTGAACCTAGTAGAGCATCCTCAAACATGACCTAAAGATCCTGTTGAATCTAGGATAGATGGGGAGGAGCCTTCTCCTATTTTTGATCTACCGTTGGGTAAGAGAGAAAAATATTTGTGGCTGCACTTAATTTTCAAGATTACCAAAAAAAATTTGTCATCCTTTGAAACTAACCAAAAACATTCAATTGACTATACAGGGCCGTTAATTTCAGTGGCTAGATCTGGAGGTGATTACTCAGCCTCCATCCCAATAAGAATAGAAGTTACAAGGGTCAGGGGGAAGGAGAAAAACATGGCACTTCTATAAGTGCATTAATCTCGGATTATATTTCCCATTGTGAATGTGATGCTGAGTCAGAACCGGTAGTACAAAAGGTGCTCCAATTTTCTCGGGGCAAGGCATGGAAGAACATATGGAAGATCATATCTGATGTTCCTATTGAAGAGATATCATCTACGATCTCCCGACATTCATCCATGACAGTCATGTTGGGACTTGGTGGTTTTGGATATCAAGAGATGCATGTCGCGGTGAAACAAGTCATCTTATTAAGGGAGCTGGAGTAGAAGTATCGTCAAGACCTAAACAGAGTAAGGTTGTATGCCAATATCAGCTACTTTGAGGTTGTGGTTTCCCGATCTGAGGTTGATCATGATTCCAAGATGAAGGAGCTGAAGCATATGATCAAGGAGAATGTTATCCAACAGATGCACCTTCAGCAATAGTTAGATGTTGTTACTGGGGAACATTACCAGCTTAACCATTCATTAGAAGGAGTTCAAAATAATGGTATGAAAGCCCTTGAAAATGCCAATAAAGCACTCCATCAAGCTGAGAAGAGTGTTTCTGGTCGAGTTCATGAGCTTCAAGTGGCTGATGATGAAGCTCGGGATTCCATATATCAAATAAAGACATATTTTGAAATTATATTGTAATTATTAGAAAAGAGAAGAGACTCCAGTCTCTGGATGTTCAACTAACTCTTGTAAATCAAATAAAAAATATTTTCATCTTGAATCATTTGTTCATGCCTTCTTTTGATACTTTCTTTAAAATTTTCACCTAAGCAAATGGGCCTAGTAAGCATAGTATGCTTTTTTCAAGCATTATTATAAACAACCCTACAAACTTTAAAATATTTCTACTTCTCAATATTACCTAAATCATACAAAATGTATGTTTAATGAGTTGGGACATGACTTTTATTCAAAGTTACCTTGTCTTTTGTGGGCAGTTTAAATTCATTCATGTCGTACATAATGATGCTAAGGTTTAATGTCGAAATAGCTTTCAATGAATAGATTAAAATTGACACAAATGTTTGATAATATATCTAAAAACATATTATCATATTCAATTATGATAGAGAAAATTTAAACTATGGCTTATGAAATTTTGAATCTGAGGAATGATATGAAAAAGGGATAAGAGTCATTAGAAGATGTAATTCCCAATAATGAAGATACCACAATTTAACAAACCTGTTAGGGGGTGATTTATGCAGGGCCACCTATGGGAATTTGCTGCATAGTCAAATAATAGCATCTTTTGGCTGATAGGTATGTTATATAGACTACTTATACGTGGCCCCCAAAGGGCACCTGTAGAATAGTCAGGAAAATAACTCTCAGAAATTTTACTTTTCTATTACTTAAAGCTGGTGAAAGATTATGGAGATTATAATTTTCCAAAGCATAGAGTCTGATGTATGGAGAGAGGTACTTGAAAATGGAGTGGATATTTCCAATTAAGATTGACTAAGAACTAGATGAATGGAACTCCTATGAAGGTCTGACCCAAACATATGGAACGAAAATATAAACCATAGACTTGAATACTTTAAGATCATAAAAAAGAACATGGGAAGAATATGTTAAGGATGGCTATTTTTTTTGCGGATCCCTATATATTTTCATTAAAACAACTAAAGAAAAAAGTTGTTTTCTTCACAATATGGAAGCTATAATTATTTAACAAACCCGTTAGGGGGTTGAATTATACAGGGCCACCTAAGGGCATTGGCTTCATAGTCAAATAATATTATCTTTGGGCTGACAAGTATGTTATGTAGACTATTTTTGCAAGGCTGCTTAAGGGAACGTGGTGCATATTCAGGCAAAATAACTCTCAGGTATCAGAAATTTTATGACCAGAAGTCATGAAAATGGTTATGGAGATCTGGAATTTTTTAAGTATAGGAGTATGACACATCACAATCGGTGTTTTTCAATGCATGTAGAGATACACAGAACAATGCTAACCATAATCATGTTGTGGTTGGGTCCTGAATTGTGGTGATGGACTTCACTGTGTATCCCATAACGATGGGAATCAAACCATTCGTAGTTCTTGGAATACAGTTTAATGTCATGTTGCAAGAGAGTGTAAGAGATCTTAGTTTATGGTCATAGAACTCACACCATTATAAGGAATATATAGTGTGTTTTATAAACGTGATGTGAATGAAGACTAGGTTTCCATACCACATTCTTGTTTTCACAGGGGGACTTTTCTCCCAAAGGACTGTAAGTGGAATTTGGGGTTAGGCCCAAAGACTTGGGGAATGATTCGAGAGATGCTCAAATGTTCTTTTGTATCCCATAAGGATGGGAATCAAGTCGTACATAGTTCTTGAAATACCCTTTGTACAGATTTGGTTCGTACAAGTGAAGGGTGAATGGGGACTTTAGTGCAATAACAGTTTTCCCCGAGATGAAAGGTTCAGGCATTTCCATGTATGCATGTAGTCTTTAAAATATAATATGATTTGAGATCAATGTAAATAATAACTCCCTCTAATGTGAGGGTGTCAAAGAATTTTGTAGTTTATTGTCGTACAGGACAAAAGTGCAAATAGTTTAACTTTATATAGCAAGGACGATGGTGAACCAATGTAAAAAATATTGGTTCTGGGGGAGGTTTTAGAAATCAACATCGAATGAGACAATGGTGAACTAATGTGAAGAGATAGATTTTGGGAATGAACGACGAGTTGTTGCCTACGTACCCAACCTAGATGGCAAGAATCAAAGTCTGTGTAGTTCGATTAAAAACAAATTGGTGATCAAGTTGTACTTTCGGAAAAATCGAAGATGTTGTTAGGACTTACACATGATTAGCGGCCCAAAGAGGGTGTTATGGTTGAAGTTTACTCTATGATCACAATAGTAATACTCGATGTGAGAAACAAGACATAGAAACAACCTTAACGATGCACAATTCAATGTCATGTAGGACATATGAAGGGACTGCAGTTTAAATACTTGTAGTGATGACTATTGGTGCTGTACAATTTAGTGTCATGTTATAGGGAAAAAATACAGTTTAACGTCATGTAGGACATATAACCAGACTTTTTTCAGTTTTATGTCATGTAAGACAAATAATATGTACAGTTTAACATAATGTAAGACAAATATAGGGACAAGGATTCACATTATGTTGGACAATAAAGGTGCTATACAGTTTAGCATCATGTAGATAAGACGATGGGAACAATATAGTTTAACATCATATTAGACCAAAGGGGGACTGTGCAGTTTAATTTCTTGCAATAAGCACAAAATAGGACACAATTTAACATCATATTGGACGTATTAGGGAATTTTTCCACAATTTAATATCATGTTGGATGATGGAAACAATATAGTTTAACATCATGTTTTACGATGGTGCGAATAGTTTAAGGTTATATGCATGGAACAACGATTGAGCAGTTTAACTTCTTTCTAGATGTAAGTGAATATAGTTTATGTTCATATGAATATACCATGTAATGTATTTGTATTATAAAAAATACTTCTTCGGAAATCTGGCATTGGTTGGAGTCGTGATGAGTTCTCCATCCATTGAGAATAAAGAATAATATTTATTGGAGTAGACCTTATATATTGAGTAAGGTCCTTCCCATTTTGGCTCCAGCATGGGAGGTTTCTTTCCTAGTATCATTGGAGTCCTGAGAAAAAATACAAATTCTCCTGGAATGAATGAACGAAGACGATTTTTGTTTTTGAAAGATCGTGATATTGTATTTTTATAGACTTCCAAGTGGTGCAAGGTGCAAAATACTTTCTCATCTAATTTTTCCAATTCATCCAATCACTTTTGGGAATGTTCATCTATATATGACTGATCACAAATGGCTACCCTGAGTGAGTGTAATTTAACCTCAATTGGAAAGACTTCTTCCATTCCGTATAGCAATGAATATGGAGTTGACAGCATTGTAGTGCGGGTGGTGGTCCAATAAGCCCAAAAAACATGAATGAGTTTATCAGGACATGGTTTCTTATCTTTATCCACCATCTTTTGTAGTATTTTTGAATGATTCATGTTGAAGGATTCTATTTGGCCATTGGCCACTGCATGATACAAGAGGAATGTTTGGATTTGTTGTTGTATTCTTGATACAACTTCCTTATCTCGAATGACCAGATGTTGGTTCCTTTGTCCGTCAATATGGTATAAGGGACACCAAATATGGTAATGATGTTAGACTTGATGAAGCTATCAATTCTTTTAGAAATGACTTATTTGAGAGGTATTTATTCTGCCCATTTGGAAAGGAAGTCAGTAGCAGTAAGAATGTTCTCAAATTGCTTGGTTGTAGGTGATGGATAAGGTTCTACTACATCCATTCAACATGTGGAAAATGGCTACATGTTTTTAGCTGTATGAAGAAACTCTGGGGGAAGATGAATGAAGATGACATGTACATGGAAAGAATGACAATTCTTTGTGAAATCAAAACAATCATGTATCATTGAAGGCCAAAAGTATCCATTCCTTCGAATTTGACCAGATATTCTATATTCGGACTGATGGGAAAATCAGACTCCAACATGTAATTCATTCATGACAGCCATTGTTTCTTCACCATCAATGCATCTCAAGAAAATTCCATCAAAACCGATTTTGCAGAGAATTTTCTCTAGGTGATCTGGGCTATCATAAAGAGTGATGTTGACCACCCATCACTAGATTTTTTTCATTCCCAGCTTTATTAGGTAGATGCATTATATTTTGAAGGAATTCCCTAATAGGCGTCATCAATCCTGTATTATGACCATATAGTTCAGAAATGGGTCTAATTACGTTGATTTCCTCTATTCTGGTTTGAAAATATGTTGAGATTGTATGACAGTGGGAATTACTGATGATTGTCTCGTCCCGATTTGGATCTATCAGAGCTGTAGATATATTAGCCAATGCATCAGCTTGGGAATTTTGTGATCGCGGGATATTAGAAAATGTCAGTTCTGAAGGAAATCCCGTGATTAACTCTATAACGTAATAATACAAAGGGATTAAATCTTCTTTTCTAATGGAATAATCCCCATTGACTCGTTTGACTACCAGTTCTGAATCACCTTTCAATTTTAAGTGATTCACTTGTTCCTGAAGTGATAACTCCAATCCTATGATGATAGCGGGGTATTCTGCTTCATTATTTGTCCCGCCTCCAAACAATGAGAAGGAATAGGGTAGCACTTCCTTTTCTGGAGAAATGATCACAATTCCTATCCCAACATTGTTGAGTTTAGGATCATTCATTTTCCTCCCTATTGGACTTCTGGATACACCATCAAATTACATTTCCAATGTTTGAAGACTATCTTGAATAGAGAAGACTTGCTTATCAGGAAGTTCAATATCTAAAGATGTATCTTCTACTGAAGGGAGTTCAACAAAGATATAAGCTAGAGCATGGCCCTTTATTGCATTTTGAGACACATATTGGATATAAAATAGCTGGAAAATAACAGCCCACCTTTCCAGACATCTTGTATGCATTGGACGACTAAGGATAAATTTGAGAGGGTTATTGCGATATACAAAACGGACCTCATGATGATGCAGGTAATGTCTCAAATTTTGAACTGAAATGATTAGTGCTAGTCAGCACTTTTTAATACATGAATATCATGTTTCTTCTACATACATAGTCTGACTGAGATAGTAAAGGCTGTTTTAATTCCCAATGTCATTCTTTTGATCAAGGAAGGATCCCAATGACTTCTCTAAATCTGTCACATAAAGAATAAGTGGACTTCCTTTGACAGGTGGAATTAATACCAGTGGACTCAAGAGATATTTCTTGAGAATATTTAATGCTTCTATACATTTTTTAGTCCACTGATAAGTGACTCAATTTTTATTCAATTTGGTGAAGGGTAAACATTTTCCTGCAAAATTGGAGATGAAACACCGAATATAGGCCAAGTGTCCTTGAGGTCATCTCCATTCATTCAAATTTCGAGGAGTTGACAAACCAAGTATTGACTTTGTATTCTTAGGATCAACTATGATACCACTATGGTGTACAAAAAAGCTGATAAATTTTCCTAAGGTTACCCCAAAAGCACATTTTAAGGGGTTCATCATCAAATTATGTTGTCGAAGTTTGTGGAATATGACTTCCAAATCATCCAAGTGATTAGAAAATTATCATTATTTAACCACCAAATCTTCCACTAACATTCAAAAATTTTCCCTAAAATGGGTTTGAAGATACGGTGCATGGCGCACTGATATGTTGCACCGACATTCATCAGGCCAATGGGCATTACCTAATAGAAAAACACAACCTAAAGGGATCTGAAATTTTTAGATTCTTAATCTTATGAAGACATTCTGGTTTGATTATATCCAGAATATCCATCCATGAAGGAACGTGCTTCACAGCCAGTTGTTGATTCAATTAAGAGTTCTTTAATCAGAACTCGAATATCATCGTCAGTACAATGCCGATTAAGGTCACTGAAATCAATGGAAACTCTAATTTTTCCATTCTTCTTTTTCACAGGGAAAATATTAATCAACCATTTGGGATATTGGACTTCTCTGACGAAGTTTTCATTGATAAGAATGTCCACTTCAGCTTCAATTTTGGAATCATAAGCCGGGTGTGTTCTTCTTACATCTTGTTTGAATCCTCGATGTTCTTCTAGAAAACCCAAACAATGAGTAGCAACATCATGATCTAGACCTGAAATATATATATAATTCCAAGAAAATATAAATCAATTTTTCGTAAAAAATGAAATATATATTTCCTGATCTTCAAGAGTCATAGCCGCACTAATTAAAGTGGTGCATGGATCATCTTTGGTACATAGATTTCTTTCTCTAAACTCATCCACAATGGTATAGATACACTCTTCAAAAGCGGGAGGAGAATTCCTAAGATCTTCCTCTTCTTCTTCAACATGTGTTACTTCTTCTGTTTCTACTTATATAGTAGATGATGAAGCAGAATTTCCATGATCATGAGAGATGTTAAAATTTGAAATCATAAAGAAGTGGATACCATTTCTGACCCTATTGATGATGAATGGTCTTCCTTGGGTAATAAAGAGGAGATGATGGATTGGGAATCAACATAATCCTTTACCTATGACATTTCAATAACTTTTTTGGCCTGGTTGGCGAAGTATGGAATTTCTAGATTTTGGAAGTTGAAATGAAGACATCTCCATTTGAGATTTCATCATTGCTTGGTGAATCACCACTTTCTCCCATGCTGTCTGGATTGATTGTCATAATTGACATAATGGAAGTATCAATACGAGTATTTGGATTTGGGTCTATCCTGTCAATTTTACTGATAGGAAACACATAATCTGTTCTCACATGTGTGAATGGGTTTACAGGAATCTTTTCCAAACCATATGGAGCATTAACCTTGGTAACCACCCTTATTGTGGATTTCTCCTCACCCCCTAATGTGATAGAATTCCTCTTCAATGTATTGAGATTAACATTTTTTGAATGGGTCCTTATCACCATAAAATGTCCCAATTTGACCATTGAAAAAATATTTGAGGCATTGATGGTATGATGAAGGGATAGCCACATGTTGATGTAGCCAAGGCCTTCCAAGATAAACGTTGAAGGTTGTATTGTGATCAATAACCATGAAATCTGAATTGGATACACGGTCTCCAAACTGAGTTCTGAGTGTAATCTCGCCCAGTGGTTCTTGTCATTTTTATCATATCCTTGCAAAATCAGAGTTGATGGAGATAAATCAGATTCTGTGAGGCCCAATCGACGAAGTGTACAAATGGGGATGGCGTTGACTCCTGAACCATTATCAATGAATGCACTTCGGACGTCTACACCATTCACCTTTCCAGATTAATACAATGGTCTAATATGTCCATTCACAACATCATCCTCATCTTCATCTGTAAAAGATATCACTGCATGGCATTCTGCAGGATCATTCTCTACTTCGTAGACTTCAGCAGCAGCCATTTCAGTTGCGAATTCCTAAGGACTTGACAAAGCCTCAATGAGTGCCACCCGAAGATCCTTTGATAGGTTCAAGGCATATATAATTTATAATGTGGCCAGTACTTGGGCCAAATATTTCAATACATCATATTTTTGATCCAAAGGTCTGCGTTTCCCAATAAGAAGATGTGGTTTTTCAGGTGCCTTAGAAATTCATGCTTTGGATGTAGATGCATCTTGTATCGGTGTAGGAGATGGAAATACTTCTGGTCGTGGATGATTAGACTGAATAGGTCTATATTGTTGCTGAGAGGAAGAAGGTGGAACCTCTAATCGATCCTCCAGAATAATTGTTCCATGACTGAATCTGCTATTTGAGGATGAATTTTCTTGTTCTTGTTGAGCCCGCTGAAGGGCTCTGCCATGAGTTTCTGCTACATATACAGTTCTAGAAGGGGTTGAATTGAAATAGTGTTTTCTGTGAAATCTATGACTTCCTCTGTATCCCAGACCTCTGGAACTTCCTCTAATTCCTCTGTTTGATACAGGGAACCCAGGATCATCAAGATCAAAGCTATGCCTGTCATAAAGATATGTTAAGTGAATCATGTTAACAGAACAAAAAATCAACACTACATATAATGAGTAATATTCCGGTTTAGCCAATTTAGGTTGTTCCATTTGGTTGTTTGGTGCTCATGGATTTGAATTAGATGGCATAGAATCTTCTAGAGTCAACGACAACTTGGGATTTGACACGATTTCATCTTTTTCTGATTGATCCACTTTCATTGAATTATGTCATTTCTTCGAGGATTTTCCCACTGATGAAGCGAGTTTTTTGTGGCATTCATAGTAGAAGACACAATTGGATTCTTCAATTGTGATTTCAAAATGACATGTGTTCAGTTAATCATTTTTCTAACCATCCAATAATCATATTTATGTGCATTTTTTTGACTTCTTGGGTCTCGTCTTCTTAATCATGATTTGTAGCAGAAACACATGATACATGAGCTTAAGAACATTTCAGTTTTACCAGTCCCGAGTCCACCATCATTTGTAGTAGGTCTTTGAAAACAAAACACTACTGAATGGGATGCCCCAACATCTGAGGAAATGGGAAACAGTTGGGATGGTCTTCATCTCCTTCCTTATTTGGCCTTTTGGAACTTGGCAATTGAACCAAATTATTTTCCAGAGCAGAAATGAAGTCACCAGGAACATGTTCATTTTGGAAAATGTAAATGTAACACCCCAAGATTCCATGGTACGCTTCTCTTTGAATAATACAGTAGCGCGTGTTGTACGCAATATCGAGTTCTAACACACACCACAACCAATAAAACTAGAATTTATGAATATTAATAGCCAATTATTGAAATTTTATATATTTTATCTTTCAACATGGACATCATTTTTGGATTCTGAATATCAAAATTAGATTAGGGTGAATTTTTTGTATTTTTCTGAAAACATTCAATTTTTGATGAATAGTGAAAAAAACCCTAAGTTATAGTTTAAAACAGAGTTTTTCTTTAAATAATTATTTATTTCATTTAAATTTAATTAATATCAAGATAGATACATAATACCTATATACGTTCAATTTAATTCATTGGAGTTAGTTTAGAATAAATTTAGATATATAAAATTTGTATTGAACTTTTCAACGTCTTTTACCCACCTCCTAGGAGAATTTGGAAATGCACATAAAACATAATATTACCGCTTTTGTGAGTGAAATTCCAAAAATCCGAGATACACAGTTAATATCAAGAATTATAATGTGGTACAATGAGATGAAAATAAGTTTTGGTGAATAGTAACTTTTATCTTTTATTTACAACGGTTAAATTTAAATAGGGTAATTAAGGGTAAAAATGATATTAATATTAACCTAAAACATGTCATAATTCTATTGGAAAACTATATCTCGACCAAAAAAATCCTTATGAATAAAATATTATCATTTAGGTCAACTTGGATAAGATTAGGACATATATTATTTTTTAATTCAAATAAGAGTTAAAAGAGATAAAATCAAAGTTTAATAACTAAAACATTTTTAATATAGGGTTATACATATTATTAATTCTATTATAAATATTCATTAGAAATATAAAAATATTTCCTAAATAATGGTATTTTATTTATAATTTTTCGGCATTATATATTTTAATTTAATTATGACACAATGGTGATGGAGTAATTACCTAATTAATGAAATATTAAAATAATTGATATTATAAATATCAGAATAAATATAATTTGAGACTTTTTATGAATTACACTAATTTTATAAGTTAATATGTCATATAAGTAGTGTATATATAAATTGTTTTCGAAGTAATAATGTTTTTATGAAATTATCAAAAACAAAATACTCAATAGTGTCAAAAATGACATAAAAGTGTTTTTAAAACAAATATTATATTATTAATGGATATTCTATTTCTAAAAATCCATGGATTATCCAATGGACTAATATAACAATAAGTTAATAATTATTGGACCACTTGGGGGTCTCTTGGAGGTTTATTGAAATTTTATTAACTATATAATATAAAAATACAAAGAGACATGATAAATGTCAAACAATTCAACTAAGAGTTATATATAAATGATAAGGAAAATATAGTGACACAAACTAGTATAAAATATATTGGTTGAAAGGCTTTAGACCCATACCCACCTTAACCATAAAATAATCCTCATTGGAGCCATTAGAAAACAAATATGAATTTATTATAAAATAATATTTCTAGCTTTTCTAAAGGTGGCCCTCACCCCTCTTATTAAAGGGTACTCCCCCTTATCTCTAATTTAGACCTTAAAAGCCTTTTGGATCGGTCAAACCCCACCCAAATATTCTATCAACTTCCCTCACATCATCATAGAGGCCTTAGATTGATCATAATGCCAACCTAAAGATCCCTTTTGATCAAATTAAAAGGAAGAACCAGAAGAAGATGTAATGTTTTCACCACCATCTTTCAAGTTCCTTTCTTCTTAAACTTCTAAATTTTATATTATTAACATTATAAAATAATAACTCTAGTATAATTATATATTTTGATGTTATAATAAATATGGTACAACCATATTTAGTATTCTATCCATCCTTTGAATGACATGTCACCATACGTGCATACGTACGACCTACTATCTCCAAGTCGTGGTGTAATTGTTATTCAATACATTATTAAATGGATAGGTATAATAATGAAGTGAAATTTTATAAATAATATCTATAACATGATAATTATTATTTATATATGATATACTATCCAATTATATTTTATTTTAATATAAAAAGAATGATATTATCGCTCGAGCGTACGTACAGACTACCGTCTCCTTAAACACGAAGAGATTAATCCCCCATCGTATCCATACAAGCCTATTTCTCATTTTATGATTAAAAATAACGTTTAGGGACATTATATAATTATTTATATGAATAAGATACAACAAATCGATAACAAACACAACTTATGTAACAAAACATATAAAAGAAAATGAGTAAGTTAACACCCAAAACGACGATAATTCTAAGATATTATTAACAAATCAATGATAAAAGATCATATATGATATCATATTAGTGAATATTATTCTTGTATAATTTAATAAAAATTATTTCACCATTATAGAGGAGGATAACCTACCATCGATCAATAAAAAAGTATAAGTTAAGGGGTTTCTTATCTCACTTTTAATCTTGTGAGATTTCCATTGTTCACCACTTATTTATTTCATGTTGTGTGTGTACTGCCCATGATTGTATTAATTATGTAATATACTTTAATTTATGGATACATACATCATCATTGTATGATCCTTCCTTCCTGGATGTATGCTTTTTAAGTTACCAAATCAATAAGGGAATTTGATATTTCAATGTCCACTCATTCGTCTTTACGCATACTTCATTGATTATTTTACTTCGTGATTATGCGTGGAATCAAAATTCAATTTCTTATATCATAATGTACACTACCCTTTCTTTGGATATAAATTTGATACACATAATAATTATGTTGATAAATTCTCACGTCATCGATATGAACTTGATATGAGTAATTTTAACTCAATATACATATGTGCAGTTAAACATCCAATTCATTGATGTTGTTTTTACAAGAATAAGTGTAAATGTCCTCAGATTGATTTCCTCTGAATATCCAATCATATTTAGTTTATTTATATTTTTCACACATAATTATGTCAGTCATTTATCATTAACTTTAGGATAACATCTTTATAAGACATTTCAATTCAATTTACATTCCATTGAGACTTCTTTGTTGTTATACACCAAATCACTTTTATATGGCGTATATAATGTACTTTGAAATAATATATCATGAATCCCTTTATTCACATGATATTACAATGTTTTGGTTTCCTCAATTTTTTTATTCAAGTGTCACTCTTCTTGTTGGGAACTCTAACTAAAATATCATTTATAAATTTTTAATATATTTATTATTCTATATCTTTCTCAATAATGTCCATGTATTAAAAATGGTTTTAATGATTTATTTATATGGACAATAATTTTATAAAATTAAAACTCCTTATAAAATTTTCAATGTGGTATGGGATGCTTTCATTGAAAAATCTATTTTCAATTGCTTCTTGACAAATATTGTGACATTTCAATGTTTTCAAGAAAAATGGGGATATTTCTCCCAATAGTTTGATGATTATTTAAATCTAAGTCAATATCATTCATTATTCCTAATTAAGGTAAATCTGATACGATAAAATCTTCTATATTTTATCTAATGAGTTAGGATTGACTATGGATGTGCTATTTTTATACCATTCATGGTTTGGGGTTGAAATTATTGAAATTTCGTCTGCTAGTTTTAATATGAATGATTATGTTATATTTCAAACATTTCATATGAGGAATGCATTGGACATAGTAAGTGACAGTTGGAGCCCGCTATAGATCCTTGATGCATCGGTAGTTCTCATGAGACAAACTAGTGTCTTGGCACAAGGCCTTGACAAAATATTATTTGTAGTCTTGGAACAAGGCCTTGACTATGTGGTTATGATAGTATGACATTATTCATTCCATTATTATGTAAGTGGTTATTGATATTTCATGTGATTATTCGACTAGTAGAATATCCATGTGAGTAAGTAAATTGAATTATTTAATTTTTTCTTTTCTATATTATAGTGATGTTCATGTTTTAAAGGCCTTTGTTTTAGTTATATATTGCCTTAACTGTTTATACTTATTTATAAATGTTTAATGTATATTGTTATCCTTATAGAGCATCTGAGCTCACCCCTTTCTATGTTTTATTTTTCCGAGGATGTGAAGTTGTATTTTATGAATTACCTACAGGGATAGTTTGAATATATGAGTGTGGTCTATAGAGACAAGATGTTGTTATATTTTATCACTTTATGGTTTAATGTAAACTTTATTAATGTATCTAGTGATTCCAAAGCTACTAAACTAATTGGTCTTTCGAGACATGATCTTTTGTGATCATGACAATGTTATGTAATAATTAACCAACTCTGGGTAACTAGGTTCAGGGAATTACAGTTGGTATCAGACGAAGTTTAGTTCAAACCTTGGAAACTAGATTAAGATAAACCCCACTTAGAGCACATAGCCCTAAGATAGACATTGAGGATTAGTATAGAATAACTTCATAAAATATTGGTATTGTATATATATTTTTTGTTTTCCAATCAATAAATCTCTTTCTGGATACAAACAAGTAGAGGTGGCCCTGTCACAGATGTACCTAGGGGTAAAACCCAAAAATACTGCTTTGAGAGAGACTCGAACAAGAACTTGTGCACGACAACGGGCCTTGCTACACTCTGGGTTATGACACTCCTGTGGGATATTCTTAGGATAATTTACATTTTGTTTTCAAAAACAATTGAAGTATTTTAATATAAGATGTGATCAAATGACCTTGGTTAATCCTAAGGTGTTTCAAATAGAGAATATGGTTCATGATATTCTCTAAATGATTTTATGACTACAGTTACTCACACAATGCTTTCTGGATTTAGTCAATGGATAGAGTCCAAGGAAGTCATATTAACTTTGAAAATGATGTAAAAGGTGGGAAAAATGGTGGAAATCAACTATAAAATTGAATGATGATAGGCGTAAAAGATATCATGTTCATGCCAAATCAGTTTTCCAAAATTATTATCAACAACATATATAATAAACAACTCCCGGAATCAACAAAGAAGAGAAAGGTGATGAATGATAAGAGATCCAGCAGTGGATACCATGATGAAAATAATCTTAAATTTCTATCATGTGGGAAATGTGGAAGAAGACACCCAGGAAACTATCTCAATAGAACAAAAACGATTTACGTGTAGGAAAGAAGGACATAAAGTGAATAATTTCCGAGGAAAAATGATTAGTACTATGGAAGAAAATAAAAATGGTAACAAGAATCCATTTATAGTCATTTTTCGTAAATGTAGGGGACATGGACATTACCTGAGAGAATGCCCTATTCTATAGGATATTTACTTGGTCAAAGAAGAAGCTATGTGGAAATAAATGGTTGGAGAAATTTTTAAAAGTATTAGTGTTCCTTGATGATGTGATTACTTTTGAATAATTTTCTCTTGTATTTGTAACTCCACAGTTTTACAAGTTAGAATGATATTTGTGGAATAAATATCCTTTCACTTGTGGATATAGTTATAAATAACCATTTGGTTTTATATGATCATTGGGTTTCAGGCAATTACAAGTTATTATATTTTGGGATGAAATTGCAAGGTATGCGATATCATTTCAGGTTAAAATTATGTTATGTTTATATTGAGGAATTTATCTCATCTTGGTAATGTTATAAAATATAGTATTTGAAAAATGACAACACACAGATCGTTTGACAACCCATCGCGTCAGACAAAGCTGTTGGAATCTAACCCACAACCAATGTGCGATTGGGATGTATCGCCTACCACTGGACTATGTGACGTCCCTGGTTTGTGTGACTAATTATTTTTAGTTAAATGATTTTTTGATCAATAATAAGTTGATTTGGGTTCTTATGTCTTATCAAATGAATACCCTTAGTATATGAAAATGATATGGTGATTATGTGAAAAATGTTATTTTGGAATATGTTCACTTTGTTGGGAACACTGTATACCCATGGAAAATATAATACTATGGGATTTCATTATAGGAGTAATGGAGGATTTTTATATATGTTTTTATTGTGGATTTATAGTGATTTGGGTTATTTAAAGAAATGATTAACCTATAATAGAGAATATTTGATTATGTTAATTACTTTTAAGTATGTGACTTTAAGAGTAGTTGATGTCATTTGGAGATACAATTTAATGTGGAAGACTACATTACCAAATGCTTCTATGTTTTGGGATTCAATATTAGTTTGGATTATATTGAACGATTTGAAGGACAATTGTTTATTGAATGGTATTTATTTAACTTTGGGGTATTATTGGTTTAATTTTAGAAATTATGATTAGTGTTTCTTTCTCTAATGGAATATCCTTTTGGGGGATCATCAGATATTATACTAACTATTGTTGTTTTTATTAATCTCTAAAGACAAGGTAAATATATAGTTTATCCTTCTTGGATTATGTTATTCTATAAGAAGTTTATTCTAGCTCTTCCAGTGTGACCAAGTCTTCTTGAATACTCATCGTTTAAAAATGAGTTAGTAGTAGAAATTTATTAAAGAATGAATTTTTACTTAAAAAGTAAGTATATCTCTTTATTTTCATAGTCAATATCAGAAATTAATTCATCATCATTATGTAATGTAACATAAAACAAAAAAATAAATTTGTCGGTTTACATTTCCTACTAGGAAACTAATGACCGTTTGTCCCATCACAAGTTTGTGGTTTTCTTGTTGTTATCTTTCTCTTGGTCATGTTTTATATCCCTCTACATCATAACATGACACTTATTTTATCTTCTATATCCATGTTTTCCAACATGGAATCCTAGTATGGGTTATCTTGGGTGTCATTTGTACATCTATTTATTTCTTTTAAAGTGATAGTTTTATTGACTGTTTTCCCGATGTGGGACATTCCATTATATAACGAATGCAATTTTTAAAAATTGAGATGATGCAATTTATTTAAGGAGGGGATAATATAACACCACTAGCTTCCACGGTACGCTTCTCTTTGAATAATACAGTAGCATGTGTTGTACACAACTTCGAGTTCTACCACACACCACAACCAATCAAACTAGCCATTATGAATAGTAATACCCACATTTTGAAATTTTATAAATGTTATCTTTCAAAATGGACTTCAATTTTCGATTCTAAATATTGAAATTAGATTAGGGTGAATTTTTGGTATTTCTATGAAAACATTCAATTTTTTGTGAATAGTGAAAAAACACTAAGTTATAGTCTAAAATGGAATTTTTATGTAAATAATTATTTATTTTCTTTAAATTTAATTAAGTTCAAGATAGATACATAATAACTATATATGTTCAATGCAATATGTTGGAGTTAGTTTAAATAATTTTAGATATATAAAAATTTTATTGAACTTTTCCCCGCCTTTTGCCCACCTCCTAAGAGAATTTGAAAATTCACATAAAACATAATTTTACCACGTCTGTGAGTGGAATTTTGAAAATCTGAGAGACACGGTTCATATCAAGGAATAATATGTGGTTAAATGAGTTGAAAATAATTTTTTTTGAATAGTAACGTTTTACTTTTATTTACCACGGTTAAAAGTAAATAGGGTAATTAAGGGTAAAAATGATATTAATATTACCCTAAAACATGTGATAATTCTATTGGAAAAGTTTATATCGACCACAAACAAGATTAGGAATAAAATATTATCATTTATGTCCATTTGGATTAGATTGGGACATTTATTCCATCCTATGAATGACATTTCACCATACGTACGTACGTACGACCTAATGTCTCCCCGACGTGGTGTAATTGATATTCCATACATTATTATATGGATTGATATAATAATGACATAAAATTCATGTATATAATATTTATAACATGATAATTATTCTGTATATATGAAATACCATCCAATTATATATGATTTTAATATCAAAATAATGATATTATCGCTCATGCGTACGTACGGACTACCATCTCCACGAATGCGATGAGATTCATTCCCCATCATATCCATAGAAGTATATTTCTCATTTTATGATTAAAAATAAAGTTTAAGGAGATTATATCATTATTTATATGTATATGATACAACCTATCAATAACAAACATGACTTATGTAACAAAACATATAAAAGAAAACGGGTAAGTTAACACCCAAAACGACGATAATACTAAGATATTATTAACAAAGCAAAGATAAAAGAACATATACGATATCATATTAATGTATATGATTCTTTTATAATTCAATAAAAAATATTTCTCCATTATTAAGGAGGTTATCTAGCCTCGACCAAGGAAAAAGTAAAAAGTAAGGGGTCTGTTATCTAACTTTTAATTGCGTGAGATTTCCATTGTTCACCACTAATTTATTGCATGTGGTGTATGTAATACCCATGACTGTATCCATTGTGTAATATAATTTAATTTATTGATATTTACATCATCATTGTATGATACTTCTTTCATGGGTTTATGTTTCGTAAGTTACCAAATCAATAAGGGAATTTGAAATTTCAATTTCCACTCATTAGGCTTTACGCATAATTCATTGATTATTTTACCCCAAGATTATGTGTGGAATCAATATTCATTTTCTTATATAATAATCTCCACTCCCCATTCTATGGATATAATTTTGATACACATAATCACCCTATTGATAAATTCTCAAGTCGTCGATATGAACTTGATATTAGTAATTTTAACTCAATCTCCATTTGTTGAGTTAAGCATCCAATTCTTTGGTGTTGTTTTTACAAGAATATGTGTGAATGTCCTCGGATTTATTTACATATTATATCAAATCATATTCAGTGTATTTATATTTTTAACACATATTTATTTCCTTCATTTATTCTTAACCTTAGGATGCAGTCATTATAAGAGATTTCATCTCAATTTACATTATATTGAGACTTCTTTGTTGTTATACACAAAATCACTTTTATATGGTGTATATAATGTACTTTGAAATAGTATATCATGTGTCCCTTTATTCTAATTATATTACAATGTTTTGATTTCCTCAATTATTTGTATTCATGTTTCACTCTTTTGGTTAGAAACTCTAACTAAAATATCATTTTTTAATGTTTTTAAGATTTATTATTCTAAATATTTCTCATTAATGTCAATGTTTTAAAAAGGGTTTTAAAGATTTATTCATATGTACATTAAAGTTTTAAAATTAAAACTCCTTTTAAAATTTTCAAATTGGTAAAGGATTCTTTGATTCAAAAATCTATTTTTAATGGCTTCTTGAAAAATAGTGTCACTTTTAAATGTTTTCAAGAAAAAGGGGGATATTTTTCTCAATAGTTTGATGATTATTTAAATATATCAATATAACTCATTATTCTTTATTGAGGTAAATATGTTACAATTAAATCTTAGATATTGTATCGAATGAGTTAGTATTGACTGTGGATGTGCTATATTTATATGATTCATGGTTTGTGGTTAAAAGCATTGACAATTTTTATTCTAATTTTCTTAAAATGGATATGTTATGTTTCAATATTTTTATATGAGGAATTCATTGGACTTAGTAAGTGATGGGTGGATCCCACTATAGATCCTTGATGCATTAGTATGTCTCATGAGACATACGAGTGTCTTGGCATAAGGCCATGACAAAATCTTATTTGTATTATTGGCACAAGGCCTTGACTATGTGGGTGTGATAGTCTGGCGTTATGCATTCCATTATTATGAAAGTGGTTATTGATATTGCATGTGATTATTTGACTAGTCTAATATCCATGTGAGTAAGTAAATGGAATTATTTCATTTTTCCTTTTCCATATTATGTTGATGTTCTTGTTTAAACGGATTTTGTTTTAGTTATACATTTCCAAATATGATTATTCTTATTTATGAATGTTTTCGCTATAATTTTATCCTTACTGAGAATCTGATATCACCCCTTTCTATGTTTTATTTTTCCGAGGATGTGAAGAAGTATTTTATGAATGACCTACAGTGATAGTATGAGGATATGAGTGTGGTATATGGAGACAATATATTGTTGAAGTTTTTTACTTTATGATCTAATGTAAACTTTATGAATATATCTTGTGATTACAAGGATACTATACTAATCGGTTTTTTAAGAATTGATCTTTTGTGATCATGCCAATGTTATGTAATAATGCACCGACTCTAGGTAACAGGGGTTTGGGCGTTACATTAAACATTTCCCTTCAAATTCTCAAATTGTTTTCCTCTTTGATCTCTATAGCATCCCGTCTTTTTATAACATAACTTTCATTACATTTTACAAAACCAAGGATCTTTAAGGTTTAGTGTCTTGGAAACCAGGAACATAATACATGAAACAAAAAAAACATTCTTCTTAAACACTTGAAAGGATTCTCCTTATGATCATCCTATGTTCATTACTGCATCTCATAACCTGGGGACATACATCAAAATAATGGGTGATCAGAAGGCCCAGTATGGGAAACAAGGGGAAACATTTAACATGTGAACTTGAGATACACCAACAATGTCATGAAAAGAACTTTAAGGCATGAGAAAGAAATCATGTGGCATATCATAATAAAAATAACATTTTTCATAACTTGAAGATTTGGCTACATCATTTAACATAGACAATCATGAACATATCACCAAGGTCCATCCCCAAGGTGTCATTTTAAAATTACCAAGGTTATTCACCAATGTATCATGAAAATTGTAATCTCTAGTGGTTACATCATTACCTAATACATTAGAGCGCTATCAGGGCGCACCCTTAAATTTGCCTTTATTATCATGTGAGCCACATATATCATCATAAATCATTTCATAGACAAATCATATATCATAAATGAAATGGGTTTCATTTCATAATCATAATGTTTTAAAAACTGCTTTAAAGACATGATCTTAATGTCACTTTAAACCCACAGAAAGGGAAAGAGGGTTTCATGTATGTAAATCCCATAATTTAAAATAGAACATTTTGGTATATATGCGAATACCCATATAGAATAGGGAGCTTTGATTATTCACTTAAAAATAAAGAACATTAGAAAAATAGAGAGACATTTTGAGACGAAAATTCTGCAGCATAACGGCTATGTTACAGAGTTTTAGAAAACATTGAAAAGATAGGGGACATGAGTCAAACATTCATAAATGTCCCATAAAACAGTAGAGGGATAGAATATAAGGGATTTGAGAACATGGTAATGAAATTTGAAAATATACCATATGAAATGATGAACATGAAAGGAAGACAAAAATAAGATTTCTCTTATGAAAATTCGGCAGCCTAACAGCGTTACATAAACTTCAACCAAAAATTAATTGATGAGATCAAATAGGGTCTATCATCATATAAACATAAAAGATCAGTATGATAGATATAGATATAATACCCCAAAATAATAAAAAGGAACTTTCAAGACTTGACATGGAATTAGAACTTTGAAAAAGGGAGAAAGGTGCAAGGACCACTTAAAAATTTCGCAGCCTAACGACGCCACTTAAACTTCAAAATACTGAATTGAAGAGATAAAATGGGGTCCCTCATAATATGATCATAAAATATCAGTATGATAGATATAGAGATCATACCCAAAAATAACAAAAATGAACTTGAAATAATTGACATGAAAGTATAACTTCAAAATGTGAAGGATGAATAACCACTTAAAAATTCGGCAGCCTAACGGCGCCACTTAAAACTTCAAAATACTGAATTGAAGAGATCAAATGGGGTCTCTCATCATATGGTCATAAAAGATCAGTATTATAGATATAGATATCATAACCCAACATTACAAAAAGGAACATGAAAGAATTGACATGAAAGTAGAACTTCAAAACGAGAAGGGTGAAGAACCACTTAAAAATTCGGCAGCCTAACAACGCCACTTAAAACTTCAAAATACTGAATTGAAGAGATAAAATGGGTTATCTCATAATATGCTCATAAAATATCAGTATGATAGATATAGAGATCATACCTCAACATAACAAAAAGGAACTTGAATGAATTGACATGAACGTAGAACATCAAAACGAGAAGGGTGAAGAACCACTTAAAAATTCGGCAGCCTAACGACGCCACTTAAAACATCAAAATACTGAATTGAAGAGATCAATTGGGGTCTCTCATCATATGATCATAAAATATCAGTATGAGAAATTTAGATATCATACCCTAACATAATAAAAAGGAACATGAAATACTTTACATGAAAAGAGATCTTGAAAAAAATAAGAAGGGAGAAAGAATCCGTTACAAAACTTTCGGCAGCCTAACGGCGCCACTTAAAACTCCATAAAACGAAATAATGAGAGTAAGGGGGGATCTCTCATTATGTGAAAATTAAAAGGTCAGTAAGAGGAGTATAAAAGAACACCCTTTAACATATGAACATGGAGCATAAAATAAATTACATAAAAGAGATTTCATGAAAAGAAAGAGAGAGATCGGATCCCTTACCTTAAAACGTAACTATTAAAACTCAAAGGTTGGGACCTTGAGGGCTTGGGGGCACCTTGGGAGGACTCCATGGGAGGTAATGAGACCAGAAATTTGTTGGGGGAGAGTGGGGAGTCTAAATGGATGAGAGGATGTCTTGGTATTTATAGGGAAAGTGAGGGGACAAGGCATTAATGGCCAAGGGACACCTCAAAAGTGCTTTTCTCAAAACAATGTGCTCTCCCTTGGCATTTACCATGGAGTTAGGACACATGGGTCACCCAAAACAATAATTCATCACCCTTGGCCGGCCAACCCTTAAAATATCTCATGACACAGCTATGATGTCATTGAACATACCGAAACCCTAAAACTGTATTTTTACTATTCACTGAAAATTCAACTTTCTCAGAAAGATCCCAAAATTTAACCTTAATAAAATATCAATGCTCTGATTTCAAAAATGAACTCCATTTTATAAAAATAATTTTCTAAATATTTTTAATCTATTTTTTAAATAACTACACTATTCCCCGAAAATTCATTTTTTTCAGAAAAAACCACAAAATTTACCTTAACATAATATCGATGCTCTGAGTTCAAAAATGAAATCAATTTTATAAAAATATTTTTATAAATATTTTTAATTTAATTTTTAATTAAAAAACACTATTCACCCGAAAAAAACTAATACTTGAATAATAATTTATGAAACCGTTATTTAACCATTTTATTGAATCACACTACTTAATCAAGGTTCCTAGATTATATTAATACTTTCTTTAAGTGAGATTACTAATCCATTTGGTCACATTACTAATCCTAATCATAAAATCACTATTCATAACTTAGTATTCATCAAAAATTAAGTTGATCTTATTAGACTCCAAATTTCGTACTGAACATAATTGTTGAAGACCATTTTTCAAAAATCATTACACATTTTTAATTATTTAAGGTTTACATAAACATTTTTAAAATATCCTTTTTCTAAAATTCATTAAAAATATGCATACTGTATTTATCTGGACATTAGAAAATTCATAAACTTCATCATAAGAAGAAATCCCAATTTTTATTTAAAACAAAGGATTTCACAAGGCAGTTACGGTCTCCTTACATAGCCCCTTATCACACCAGCATAGTACCTAAGTGTAAGGAGTGCTAAGGTGAGAGAATCTGAGGGAGGCTCAGCCAACATCGCATGAGTAGTAATTTCTATAAGTTTGAATTTCTCGCAAAGGCTATTCTGTTCTAGCTTCACCCGATGAAGTTCAGCTTGGGTTTGGTCCAGAGAAAAGCCCAATGGTGCTACCTCCTTCCCAAGTTCTGTTAGATGTGCTTCGATCGGTCCAAGACTACTGGGTGAGGCCATCGAATCTTCTTTCTATATTAATTAATCAAGATTACTTGTATTTAGAGACAATAATCAAAACGTTTAGTTTTCAGGGGTCATATTGACCAATGGTCATATAACAGTCAAAAACGCAACGGTCTCAATTTAATTATACTCATATTATCAAATGAAAAAAAATTTGTTGAGTAAAAAAAAATTAACACAAAAAATTAGGAAACAAGATTTATTCAAAATTTCGGGTCATTACAGTCTTCCCCCCTTAAGAAATTGCATCCTCAAAATTTTTAAAATTGTGTTCTGAAATTTCATTAAAAGTCCCACATCAGAAAAGGAGTCAGTAAAACTATTACTTTAAAAGAAAGAAAGGTAAGTACAAAGGTCACCCTAGTTAGCCCACACTAGGATTCCATGTAGGAAAACATGGACATTGAAGAAGAAAAAGGGTCATGTTCTGAGGGAGAGTGATAGAGAACATGATTAGGAGAAAGTTAACAATAAGAAAATCTCAAACTTATGATGTTTGTAAACGGTCATTGATTACCTAGTAGGAAACATAAACCAAAAACTTTTTTTTACGTTCCTTTTCATAATTTTGAGGAATTCATTTACTACATAGAACTAAAACCTAAGAAAATTTACCTACTGTAGACGCCGGAAAAGTCCGTTGTTCCCAAACGAAGCTCCGGATGCGGAAAGCGAAGTGATATTTGGAGTCGGAAGAACGTTTCGGAGGGCCCGGAGGCCGTGCGCGGAATTTCAGAGGCCCGCGCGCAAAGGTGATGTCCCGCGCGGAAAACCCCCCGGGATGCGCGCAATGCGCCGGCTCGGCGCGCAATTCTGCGCGCCGCGGGTCCGCGCGACTCCCTTACGCGCCGCGCCTGATTCCGCGCCCGCGAGAAGAATTTCGCGCTCGCACCCTGGATTCCGCGCCCGGGGTTGCCTATAAATACAAGGCGACCCCCAACGTTTCAAAGGTTGCTGGAAGTCGAAACGTCTCCCGTGCGCGCAATTCAACCCCTTCCGCGCGCAATGACGAACTTCAGGTAACCTCCTTTCTTTCGCGCAAGAAAGCCTCGGGGTCCGCCTTCGCGCGCAATCCCCGCTGGCTCCTTTCATTTGAATAAAAACTCACCCTAAGGCCTTTGCGCGCAAAAGAACCCGCTTGCGCGCAATTGCCCCCGGGGTGCGCGCAATCCGGCCTGATTGCGCGCACCCCCCCTTCTTTCAAGTGGCCATTCGTTAAAGAATGAGCCGTTGCCCCCGCGCGCTATCCGAAGCCCGGTGTGAGCAATCTCAAGCATCCGCGCGCAAGGCGCTGGCCCAATTGCGCGCCAGCCGCCCCGATTGCGCGCCGGCCCGCAGTATTGCGCGCAAAGCTTCCTTTTTGCGCGCAATCTGCCAGGGTCGTCCCCGTTGACCTCCTAAGGTTACCCGCCTGTGTGGCACCCGATGATTCTCATCCCGGGTGCCCGCACCGTGCGTTGTCTTCCCGTGCGGCCCTCCAGGCTTGCGCGAAGTGACACGCACCTATGTCCAGCATGACGTTAAACTGCATACTCGTCCAGCATGACGTTAAACTGCATATACGTCCTGCACGACGTTAAACTGTACATCGTCCGCGCTGCAAGACGTTAAACTGCCAAGTGCTTCGTCCGGCAACCTATGTCCAGCATGACGTTAAACTGCATACTCGTCCAGCATGACGTTAAACTGCATATACGTCCTGCACGACGTTAAACTGTACATCGTCCGTGCTGCAAGACGTTAAACTGCCAAGTGCCTCGTCCTCAACACATGACGTTAAACTGTACTTCGTCTGGCAAGACGCTAAACCGTCCGCAACCTGATCCCGTGCTCCGCACGCAGGGTCTCCCCCGGTTTGGACGTGGCCCCCACCCGCTCGTCTCTGCAGGGATGTCGGGATTGTCCCCCTTTTGGGACGATTTAATGGGAGTGTCTTTTCCCTACGGGGGCAGGGTATTACAAACCCCTAGTTTCTCGTGGGAGGCTGCACATGTGTATCTCCATTGCACCTCCCCACTGCCGAAGCCAGTAGAGGGTCTGACTGGGATCGAGGTGTCTTTTGCTTTCGGTCCAAGTCCCTTCCAACTGAGTTTTGCAGTATCCGGGCCGCCCCAAGTGCGTAAGTCCTGACAGAATGAACTACGTGGACTTTGATCCCTGTCTTCTATACAGGGTACGTAGGAAGCCTCCCTGAGGCCCAAGCCCACCACCTGGTCGTTCCGGTCGTATTTACGTCCGTTCGTCCATCAGTGGACCCCTCCAGGGTTCACGCTTGCGTTGATTCACCTATGAATCCGCCCCTGTGGAAGACTGCCCGTGTGTATCTCCACGGTGCCTCCCCACAGCCCCCCTTTTCCATTTCCCCTTTTATCGTCCAGCATGACGTGAAACTGTGATCCACCCGGCCGTTCCATCCCCCCTCCGTGCGAGGTGGTTCGGTTCAATCCTCCGCCCGGCGGCCTCGACCTCTTCGTGAGTCGGCTTGCCGACGTCCAGCATGACGTTAAACTGTATGCCCGAACTACGTTGACTTTGATCCGTGTTAACGCGCGGTACGTAGGAAGCCCCTCTGGGGTCCAAGCTCTTTACTCCATCATCCACCTTGATCCTTACCCGGGCCGCCACATCCCGGTGGGGTCATGCCACTTCACTTCACTCCACGTTACTTGGGAAGCCGCCCATGTGCTGGCCCCAGCGTCGGAGGTTCCCCGCAAGGGGTTCTGTCATCTGATCCACTTTTCGTGTTGATCGGTCCGATGCCGTCCCCGCTGGACGTTAAACTCGCGGTATACCCCGTGTTAAACACGGGAAGCTGAGGAAAACCTCAGGTGACACAGTTCCCCGCACCTAGTACGGGATGCCTCAGGCCATCGTGCCTTCGAGAAGCCCTATTAGGGACGGAAGACAGACGTGCAGAGCCGCAGTGTTACGACACGCCCCCAGCACCCAGAGCCACCCGGCCTTCTCACCGCAGGTTGCTGCCCCGCCCAGACTCCTTGGAACGTCCGGGCGGAAGCAGCGTAATTAACCGGTGTCCATGAAGATATGGCGCCGGGAACGAGATTCACGAACATTCTTAAGTCTATGAGGGAGACCCGGATTAGGCGACAAGTTCCGAGGAGACGTCCAAGGAAGGAGAAGCCGACATCCCATCATCCCGGTTTCGATCAAGGAGCAGACGCCCCTGAATAAGGGACGGATGCCGCCCGCCCTTGGAAAGCGGGACTGCAGGACCACAAGCAGCGCGCCCATCCCCTCGGGTTGACGGGTGCACGCGCGAACGCGTCCTGGCGGAACAGCGTAACCCGACGCACATCCGCACCGAAACAGAAAAATGGTGAACCCGACGTGAATCTCTTCTCCTCGATACAAAGACCGATGGCTTTCAGAGGTGTTGGAAGACCGGCATGTTGCCCGGCCAAGCATTCAGTCTTACCCGCCAGGGGCTGGGGAAGTGAAATCGGGCACTCCGTCTCGCAACGTCGAGGGCCTGGGTTCCCCCCCACGTTTTTTGGGTACGCTTCGGTTAACACCGTCGAGCTGGTAAATCCCTTTTCGGTTCCCGACGTTGAAGAACACCAGGTGGACCTCCCTAGCGTCCCCGGTCGTCGCCACCGTCGGAAGAACCGCAGCAGCAGGAGTCGCCGGGGCACAGCCGTCGGTACCTCCGGCCAGGCCGTGCACGCCACTGAGACTAGGCGGCAGGCTCAAGATCGAGCTCAACGTACGCAGGCTCCCCATCCGGGGATGACGGATTCGCCTCCGCCACTGTTTGTGGTATGGGACCGGGCAGAACCGCCTCAGCCGCGTCGCGACCAGCTCCGCCCTGCCACAAGTCCATCCCGGCCTCCTGACTCCAGTACGGTGACCATTTCCCGGACTGCGACCAGTGAACAGCGAGATGCGCCAAGTACCAGTCGGCCGCCGATCCAACCGGTAAGGCCCGTCATGCCACCAACCGCAGAGCAATCTCCTGCAACCAGGAGCTCGCGCTTGGCCAAAAAGTATGATGTCCTGAAGCACTTGGCCGACATCCCAGCAAGGCTCTCCATCCTTGAGGCTCTGCGCATGTCATCTGAGATGCGCGAGGCACTCGCTGAAGCCCTGAAGAGCCCCCTCCAGTTCGAGACAGAGGTTGCGGCTGCAGAGGCCTTCCACGCCGAAACGATCGAGGACGCCGAATGTCAGGCAGTTATCTCGTTCTCTGGTAAGGATGAAGACCCTCCTATACAGGGACACATTCGTCCGCTGTATGTCACCGGCCAGTTCAACGGCCTTGAAGTCCGGCGCTGTCTTGTCGACACGGGGTCCGGGATTAATCTGATTCCAACTCGGACGCTCCGGAGATTGGGGTTGTCTGAGGATGACTTGATTCCCTCCGACCTCAGGATCCAGGGGTACGACCGCACCGAGCAAACCCCGGTCGGCAAGATACGTTTGAAGACCCAGTTCGGTGACTTGGTTGCCAACACCGAATTCATGGTAGTCTCTCAGGACACTGCGTATAACGCATTGATGGGCAGGCCATGGCTTCACCTTCATGCGGCGGTTCCCTCGTCATACCACCAATGCCTCAAATACTCCCTTAATGGTCGAGTAGGCGTGCTTCAAGGAGATGCCTCTCCTTTTGCCTCATGTGAAGCCCGCTATCTGGACGCGGACTATTACAAGAGCAAGGATAAGCAGATCCTGGCAGGTGAGGTTGAGCCTGTCGCTGTTGCAAGCGATCCCTGGGCAAGTCTGGATGACGCTTACGTCCTCCCGATTCACCGGTTGGACGTCGCCATGGTCTTGACGGTCCGCGAGCCTCCTGATGAGACGGCCGCGACCGCCCGCGCCAGCACCAGTGGCCCAGCAGGATCTGGTAGCCCCAATGCAGTTTCCAACGCAGTCTCTCCCGTGGATGATCCCTCTCCGAGTGGAGAGGGTATGGAAGACGCACCCCCAGCCTTTGAGGAGGGCGTCCCCGCCACGGTCGATGAGTTAATACAGGTGAACCTTGGAACCGAGGCAGATCCAAGACCCACATTGGTTAGTGCCGCCATGCCCTCTGAGGAGCGGCAGCAGTACGTGGACTTTCTCAGGTAGCACCGTGATGTGTTCGCTTGGGGCTATGACGAGATGCCGGGGCTAGATCCTCAGGTAGCCGTCCACCGCCTAGGTCTCCCGGCGAACCATCGCGGGTTCAAGCAGCCTCCCAGGAAAATGCACCCATCCCATGGTGCCATGGTTGAGGCCGAAGTTGACAAGCTTATCAAAGCCAACTTCGTGAGGGAAGTTCAGTACCCCAAATGGCTGGCCAACATTGTGCCGGTCAGGAAGAAGAACGGGCAGATTAGAGTCTGCATCGACTTCCGCGATCTCAACCGCCACTGTCCGAAGGATGATTTTCCCCTTCCAGTGACAGAGCTGTTGATTGATGCCACGGCAGGGTTCCAAGCCCTCTCCTTCATGGATGGATACTCCGGATACAACCAAATTCGGATGGCCCCTGAGGATGAGGAGTTCACTGCCTTCAGGGCCCCCCAAGGTACCTTTTGCTACCGGGTCATGCCCTTCGGCCTGAAGAATGCAGGTGCCACCTACCAACGGGCGATGCACCGCATATTCAAGCCAATCCTCGGCACACTGGTGGAATGCTACGTCGACGACTTGGTTGTCAAATCGCGCCAGCGTCAGGACCATCTCAAAGATCTTGAGAAAGTGTTCAGCTTCCTCCGGTCTCGCTGCCTGAAGATGAACCCGTTGAAGTGTGCCTTTGGGGTCACCTCCGGAAAGTTCCTTGGATTTGTGGTAAGATACCGGGGTATTGAGATCGACCCAGAGAAAATCAGGGCGATTAGCCAGATGCCTCCCCCGGGTACCGTCCGGGAACTGCAAGGGTTCCAAGGCCACTTAGCCTATATACGCTGATTCATCGCGAATCTGGCCGGCAAGTGTAAGCCCTTTTCTCGGCTTATGAAGAAGGGTGTCACCTATGTATGGGATAAAGAGTGTCAGACCGCTTTCGAGGCAATCAAGCAGTACCTGCTTCAACCTCCGGTCCTGATGCCGCCCGTATCCGGAAAGCCGCTAGTCCTTTATGTGACCGCCCTGGAACGGTCCCTGGGTGCCCTTCTCGCCCAGAAGAACAACGAGGGAACAGAGAATAGCCTCTATTACCTCAGTCGCATGCTCCTCGATGCGGAGGTTAGGTATTCCCCCATCGAGAAGAGCTGCCTGGCGCTCGTATTTGCCGTACAGAAATTACGGCACTACTTGCAGCACCATGAGGTACAGTTGGTTTCTCGGGTAGACCCGTTGAAATATATCCTGAGCCGACCTATGTTGACTGGCCGTCTAGCGCGGTGGGCTGTGATTCTCCAGCAGTTCGACATCAGGTATGTGTCTCAGAAGGCCATCAAAGGGCAAGCGTTGGCAGACTTTCTGGCCGCTCACCCGACCTCCGCGGATCAGCCGCTGGATCTAGGCTTTCCTGATGAGACCATTCTCTCGGTTGATCGAGCCGATCCATGCTGGCAGATGCACTTTGACGGTGCCTCCCGGAGCCCCACCGGTAGGAGACTCGATAATCCTAAGCTCAACAGAGTGGGCTTGGGTATCGTCTTCATTACCCCGGAGCGAGCCGTGCTGCCATACTCTTTCCTGTTGTCAGAGGGCTGTACCAACAATGAGGCGGAATACCATGCCCTCATCACCGGCCTCGAGTTAGCTCTCGAGATCGACGTGCCCCATCTGTGTGTGAAAGGGGACTCCGAGCTGGTCATTAAGCAGATCAATGGCGACTATGTTGTCAGGAAGCCGGAACTTGTGCCATTGTTGGAGTGCACCCTCCTTCTGATGGCCCGGTTCCCTTCTCGGCCAGAAATTGTCCATATTCCCCGGTCGCAGAACGGTCGAGCAGATGCTTTGGCCAGCCTGGCTGCGTCACTTGCGGAACCTGAACAGGACAACCTGATCGTCCGCGTGACGCGCCGCAGGCTCATCGCTCCCGTTATCCCGGAAGAAGATCGCGGCCCGTTGGTAAGTAATCTCACCACGGTTGCCCCTATGCCCGGAGCCCCGAGTACCCCAGATATAGCAGTCGGATCAGCCCCTGATTGGAGGACGCCTTTGGTTGAGTACCTCCAACATGGCATTCTTCCGTCAGATCGGGCCGAGCGCGAGCGAGTTCGACGCCGCGCATCGCAGTTCGTCCTCCAGAGCAGTCCCGGCCTGGAGCAGATCCTCTACAAACGCGGATTTGATGGTGTTCTCCTCCGTTGCCTTCAGGGAGTTGAGATCCCACGAGTCATGCAAGAGGTTCATGCTGGTTCATGCGGCGCCCACCAAACTGGGCCGAAGCTGTCCCACCAGATTCGGAGGTTGGGATACTTCTGGCCCTCTATGATCCATGACTGCATCGAGTACGCCAGGAGGTGCCATGCGTGCCAGGTTCACGCGAACTTTGTGCATCGGCCGCCGGAGCCTCTCCATACCACAAGGTATTCCTGGCCCTTTGCAGTCTGGGGACTGGACGTTGTGGGACCTTACCCGCCGGCGACAGCTCGCCAGTGCCGGTTCATTTTGACCGCCACGGACATCTTCTCCAAATGGGCAGAAGCGATTCCGCTCAGAGAGGTCAAATCCTGTTCGATCGCTGACTTCGTGACCTCCAACATCATCTATCGATTTGGAGTGCCTCACGCTATCCTCACGGATAACGGAACCAATTTCCGAGCAGCCGAGTTGAAGAAGTTGTACGCCAAGTATAACATCCGCTCGAACCATACATCTCGCTATCATGCGCAGGCGAATGGACAGATCGAGGCGTTTAACAAAACCCTCTCTAACATTCTGCAAAAGATGGTTGGTCAGAACAAGAAGAGTTGGCCGGACAAGCTCCCCAACGCCCTCTGGGCTTATCGGACGACGACTCGCAATTCCACCCAGATGACCCCTTATTCCCTGGTGTATGGAGCTGAGGCCGTCCTGCCCATCGAGATCCAGTTACCGTCCTTGCGCACTGCGGTCTACGACCAGCAAGCGCCGGACAGAGTTGCTGAAGCCCGTCTAGTCGAGTTGGAAGCACTGGATGAGAATAGACTTCGCGCTTTGCACAACTTGGAGAGGCATCAAAGCAGGATGGCTCGAGCTTTCAATAAGAAGGTTCGCCTCCGCTCCTTCCTACAGGGTGATCTAGTGCTAGCCCTAAGAGCACCGATGATCCCCGGCAGGAAGCCGCCCAAGTTGGAGCCCAAGTGGGAGGGACCTTTTGTTGTCCATAAGGTCTATCCCAATGGCGCGTACTCCCTAGCGACTATGGATGGTGAGCGTGTCACTCCTCCCACCAACGCTAGGTTCCTCAAGCAATACTTTGCCTGAGTGTCACCACGTCCTGCACGACGTTAAACTGCATTCGTCCAGGCTACAAGACTTTAAACTGTTCAGCATTCGTCCGCGCTGCAAGACGTTAAACTGCCAAGTGCTTCGTCCCGCATGACGCTAAACTGCACTACGTCCGAGCTACAAGACGTTAAACTGTTCAGCATTCGTCCTGCATGACGTTAAACTGCCTCTCCAGAACTACGTATGGCTTGATTCCCATCCTTATGGGATACGTAGGACCGCCTGAACCCTCGTGTTTCAGGCCCAGCCCCATCCTTCGGGAATTTCCATCCCATCTCGGGCCCTTGGCCCAGTTGCCCCGGGGTGTGCGGCGTATGGTGTGAGTGCGGGGCTATGCCCTCATTCACGTCGGTTTGTTCGTCACGCTGTACGCCCCCCTCCACGTTTGGGGATGCCTTCTGCTCCCCCCTTCTTTTTTCCTCATCGTCCTGCATGACGTTAAACTGCACTTCAAGAACTACGTATGGCTTGATTCCCATCCTGATGGGATACGTAGGACCGCCTGGACATCATGTTTCAGGCCCAGCCCCATTTCCCGGGAATCCCTATCCCGCGTTGGGCCTCTGGCCCCAGCTCCCCTCCTTTTTGTGCGAGGCGTATCGCGTGAGCGGGGGATTATGTCCTCATTCGCATCGGTCTACTGGCCGCGCCGTACGCCTCCCCCGTGTGTGGGACTACCTCACACCCCTCATCGTCCTGCATGACGTTAAACTGCCTTTCCAGAACTACGTATGGCTTGATTCCCATCCTTATGGGATACGTAGGACCGCCTGGACGCTTGTGTCTCAGGTCCAGCCCCGTCTCTTGGTTGATCACGGGGACCTGCCCCCCTTCGGTTGCTCTCAGGGTGAGTCCTCCGACCCTTTCCGGAGATCTGTTAACATGTTTTGGGGTGCTTCGGTCTATGACTCGTAGTGTCAGATTCAATCCCGACAAGTCCTGTGTTGCTTGTCAGGCCTCGCGCTTCCTCTTGTTCGAGCCTTCACTCAAAGGGATCCTCGTTAGCGGTCTGGGTACGATGCCTCAGTGCTCTCCCACCGCTCCGGGTCGATTTACCGGCGGGTCTTGGGCCGCAAATCGATATGAATCCTGCGATTGAGCGGTTGATGCTCGTTTGCTTGCCCCGTCTTAGGCTGACGCGATCGGATGTTGTGTTGCGAATGCGTCAGCAACGTCCTTGATCGCCATGTCAGCTCTCTCGGGCTCTGAACATTGGTTGCGCAGTCCTCATCACACTCCGCCTTTGTGCGTTGTAGTGGGATCTTGACACTCTCTTCATACCGACCTCCGGTACGCCTCTACACGTTAGGCAGACCAACCAGGGTAATGATGTCGTTCGAGGCTCCCATGATCTGAGCACCAAGGATATATGCAGATATCCTCCCTAAGGGCCATGCGTAGCTGGACCCTCGTCCCCATAAGGAGGAGGGAGTCGCCCGAACAATTGCGTTCTGGGCCCAGTATATCTGGAGGCTAGCATCTCTGCCCCTCGGGTGATGGACATACGCAGACCCCCATCCCAAGACTCTTCTCCTGGAATCGTGCGTGACCGCAGGGCTGGGTATGCTCCCACCTCCGCCGTGTCCGCCGTACCGCGGTAAGCGGATTCCTCCATGGTCCGAACCACACGACCTTAAACTGTGTTGTCTGGTCCTACCACACGACCGTAAACTGTGATCGTCTTGGCCGCCCGACGAGAAACGGCACTGCATCGTGATGTCCTCCTCAGGGGACACTCATGTTGGGCGCTGGTTAATGACCACGCCATTCATCAATGCCTTCCATGGCTTGATTATTGTGGCGACGCCAGAGATTTCTCAATCACGGGCATGTCGCCGCACAAAGAAAAACCATTCATCTTTAAGGACAAACAAGAAATATCAAATGCCGCTCCTTTTGTGTGCAAGGGTCAGACCCGCACTCTTCCCCGCGCTGGTGCCCGATTGTGTTGCACCGCGCTTCAAGAACTACGTGCGGCTTGATTCCCATCCTTATGGGATACGTAGGAACGCCCGGATGTTTGAAACTTCGGGTCCAGCCCCCCACCTCTTAGAGATTCCCCCTTCTCTGGGGAATCCGCCGCCTTCAGGTCACCCTCAAGGCGTGTTCCCCGACCCCTTGCCGTGGTCCACCGGTGTCAAGAGTACTCTGGTTTATTGCCAGGAGGGTCAGGATCCGCTTGGTCAGGTTTCCTCCACTTTTCAGGCTTCGTGCTCCCTTTCATTCGGACCCATCGTCTACGCCCTGGGTGGAGCCCCCGTGAACGGTTCGGACACAATGCCTCAGTGCTCTCCCACCGACTCGGGCCGGTACCCCCAATGGCCTCGGGCAGCAAATCGATATAAATCCTGCGATTGAGCGGTCGATGCTCGTTTGCTGCCTCATTCCACCAACGGTTGGTGCGATGTTGATGCTGCTTTTCCGCCACGGTCGGCAGTATTCTCATATCGTCACGCCGGTGCTCCCGGTCCTCGAGTGAATGGCCGCATGATTCACATTTTCCACCTCCCATTCTGACCAGGCGAAACCTCGACACTCTTGACACTATCCCTCAGTGCATCTTCGCATATCCAGGGGATATGACCACGATGTGGCGTGCTTTGAGCCCTTATGGTCCGAGCTCTAAGACCTTAAACTAAGATCTCTCCTTATGGTCCGAGCTCTAAGACCTTAAACTAAGATCTCTCCTTATGGTCCGAGCTCTAAGACCTTAAACTAAGATCTCCCCTTATGGTCCGAGCTCTAAGACCTTAAACTAAGATCTCCCCTTATGGTCCGAGCTCTAAGACCTTAAACTAAGATCCCCCCTTTATGGTCCGAGCTCTAAGACCTTAAACTAAGATCTCCCCTTATGGTCCGAGCTCTAAGACCTTAAACTAAGATCTCCCCTTATGGTCCGAGCTCTAAGACCTTAAACTAAGATCTCTCCTTATGGTCCGAGCTCTAAGACCTTAAACTAAGATCTCTCCTTATGGTCCGAGCTCTAAGACCTTAAACTAAGATCTCCCTTTATGGTCCGAGCTCTAAGACCTTAAACTAAGATCTCCCCTTCTGGTCCGAGCTCTAAGACCTTAAACTAAGATCTAGCCCTTATGGTCCGAGCTCTAAGACCTTAAACTAAGATCTCTCCTTATGGTCCGAGCTCTAAGACCTTAAACTAAGATCTCTCCTTATGGTCCGAGCTCTAAGACCTTAAACTAAGATCCCCCCTTCTGGTCCGAGCTCTAAGACCTTAAACTAAGATCTCCCCTTATGGTCCGAGCTCTAAGACCTTAAACTAAGATCCCCCCTTTATGGTCCGAGCTCTAAGACCTTAAACTAAGATCTCCCCTTATGGTCCGAGCTCTAAGACCTTAAACTAAGATCCCCCCTTTATGGTCCGAGCTCTACGACCTTAAACTAAGATCTCCCCTTCTGGTCCGAGCTCTAAGACCTTAAACTAAGATCTAGCCCTTATGGTCCGAGCTCTAAGACCTTAAACTAAGATCCTCTAGCCCTTATGGTCCGAGCTCTAAGACCTTAAACTAAGATCCTCCACCTTTATGGTCCGAGCTCTAAGACCTTAAACTAAGATCCAGCCCTTATGGTCCGAGCTCTAAGACCCTAAACCAAGATCTACCCCAAATGGGGTCCTACGTCCTGCATGACGTTAAACTGCACTCACAGAACTACGTGTGGCTTGATCTCCAGCCTGATGGAGTACGTAGGAACGCCCGGACATTTCGACTCGGGTCCAGCCTCAGGGATCGATAAGTCCCGCCCCTCCTCGTCGCCGGCCGTCTGGCCTGACTTCGGGTAGAGTGTTGCAGTTGTGATATTCTCCCCGATTCAGCTCGGGATGCCCCATCGCAATGATGGGAAGCGACAGTTTCCTCGTCAGAGAGGTGCTGTCTGAGGATTGAGGTGACTCACGGCCAGATTAGTGCATCCGCCTAATACGCTTTCCCCACGGTGGCGCAATTTTGAGAGCGTTGGATTCTGTCCGAACAAATCGTCACTTCGCCCCACGCTTCGCATGCCCTGTTGATCTGGATTTTCCACCCTTGTGTCTGAAGGAACCCCAAAGCGGTATTCATGATGACATGTGGTCCGCCTCCTGCAATATGAATGATGGCCTTTTTCGGTCCGTCTATTGCAGTTGTTATGGTCGATCCACTGTCCGCCTACCGTCTTGGGCATTTCCTGGAAGGCCGACCGTTGTGGATGTCTGGATTCGGGACACGCGATTCACCCTTTCTCATTTCCCTATGTTCGGATAAAATCTCAACGCCCCTAGCGTTGTCCCGCTCGTGTGTTGGAACAAGTTGGGGGACGATACATTGGTTAGGTCTGAGGTCTCCTTTCCCAGGAATGACCTCCCTCTTTTCTCCAGAAACCCAGGCCCAATTATGGATGCCTGATGCTTGGTTAACGCTCCCACGAGACAATTTGTGGTTGAGCATGTTAAACCAAAAGACGCAGATAAATATGGCGATTCGTACAAGTGGATCAAATATTAAGTAGCGGAAGCAAATGTTCTGGGAATGGCAAAAAACAGCCCTTAGGGATTAGCGTGCTGAATGAGTCTTTCTAATGCCGCTACCCTTTGGCTGGCGGCCTCCAGGGCTGCTTCTCGTTCTCTGCGTGCCCTCTCCTCGTCGGCGGTCGCAGCACGCAGTTCGTCAATCCTGGCCTGTGCACGCTCCCGCTCGACTTGGAGTGTGACCATCTGTTGGCCCGCCTCCGTCAGCTGTACCTGAGCGTCGATCAGTTGTGCCGATAGTTGCTCCACAAGCTCGGTACATGCTGCGACGAAGGCCTCCTTCTCTGCCGCCTGCCCTTCGAGGCGCCGGACTTCCTGCTCTGCCGCGATGAGCGCCTGCGTGCTCTCCGACATGTCCCGACTTTGTGCGACGTCGGCACGCCGGCGGCTCTCGCGCATCTTCTCGGCCATGAAATCACGGACCGTCAGATGGAGGCGTTGAGCATCAGCTCCCCCGGCACACAGGAAGCGCAGCCAGGTCTGAAGTGATCCCATGCGCCCCAGCCATTCCGATGGGTCTCGCTTGAGGAAGCGCTGGATGCACTTCCACCCCCTGCGTCGCGTTACCCGGCTATCCTCGACCGCCTCCGCGTCCGAGTCATCCATCTCCTCTGGGTCGGCAGGCCGGTAGGCAGGGAAGGCAGCCAGCAGGTCTGCTGCAGGGTCCGCCCCTGGGAGGTCCTCACGAGGGATAGGTTCCCCAACATCCGGGCAACCTTCTTCTCTCTCCCCAGCGGCGCTGACACCCTCGTCAGCCCCCAACCTCTCTCCGGTGGCAGCACCGCCGACGCCCGCAGCCCCTTGATCAGCAGTTGGCGGGTTAAAGGATGAAGCGTGCGGGATCGGACGAGGCTGGTGGAAAAGTTTGAAGGTTGGCGCGCAATCCAAGTGGACGGCGCGCAATTGGGAAGACTGTCGCGCAAAGTTCCGGGGTTTCGCGCAAAAACAGGCGAAATCCGGACGGTTTTGCGCGCCGATCGAGCGAATTTCGCGACCGGAAGAGGCAATTTCGCGCACGAGAGCTTGGGAGCTTATCGCGCGGAAGGCCAGAGTACGGAACGCGGGACCCAGCGCCCCTATTTATAGGCGAGGCCGGGCCCGCGCTGCGCGGAAAGCGCTTTGCGCGACCGCAGCGGCGAATTTCGCGACCGGCGCCCCTGTTTGCGCGCCTAAGTCCCGCGCCGCCCAGGACTTCGGCATTCCGGCGTCTCCCTCGGAACCCGATCGTTGCGACCTCTCGCCGATCAGATTCCGAGGGGGGGCTTTTGTAGACGCCGGAAAAGTCCGTTGTTCCCAAACGAAGCTCCGGATGCGGAAAGCGAAGTGATATTTGGAGTCGGAAGAACGTTTCGGAGGGCCCGGAGGCCGTGCGCGGAATTTCAGAGGCCCGCGCGCAAAGGTGATCTCCCGCGCGGAAAACCCCCCGGGATGCGCGCAATGCGCCGGCTCGGCGCGCAATTCTGCGCGCCGCGGGTCCGCGCGACTCCCTTACGCGCCGCACCTGATTCCGCGCCCGCGAGAAGAATTTCGCGCTCGCACCCTGGATTCCGCGCCCGGGGTTGCCTATAAATACAAGGCGACCCCCAACGTTTCAAAGGTTGCTGGAAGTCGAAACGTCTCCCGTGCGCGCAATTCAACCCCTTCCGCGCGCAATGACGAACTTCAGGTAACCTCCTTTCTTTCGCGCAAGAAAGCCTCGGGGTCCGCCTTCGCGCGCAATCCCCGCTGGCTCCTTTCATTTGAATAAAAACTCACCCTAAGGCCTTTGCGCGCAAAAGAACCCGCTTGCGCGCAATTGCCCCCGGGGTGCGCGCAATCCGGCCTGATTGCGCGCACCCCCCCTTCTTTCAAGTGGCCATTCGTTAAAGAATGAGCCGTTGCCCCCGCGCGCTATCCGAAGCCCGGTGTGAGCAATCTCAAGCATCCGCGCGCAAGGCGCTGGCCCAATTGCGCGCCAGCCGCCCCGATTGCGCGCCGGCCCGCAGTATTGCGCGCAAAGCTTCCTTTTTGCGCGCAATCTGCCAGGGTCGTCCCCGTTGACCTCCTAAGGTTACCCGCCTGTGTGGCACCCGATGATTCTCATCCCGGGTGCCCGCACCGTGCGTTGTCTTCCCGTGCGGCCCTCCAGGCTTGCGCGAAGTGACACGCACCTATGTCCAGCATGACGTTAAACTGCATACTCGTCCAGCATGACGTTAAACTGCATATACGTCCTGCACGACGTTAAACTGTACATCGTCCGCGCTGCAAGACGTTAAACTGCCAAGTGCTTCGTCCGGCAACCTATGTCCAGCATGACGTTAAACTGCATACTCGTCCAGCATGACGTTAAACTGCATATACGTCCTGCACGACGTTAAACTGTACATCGTCCGTGCTGCAAGACGTTAAACTGCCAAGTGCCTCGTCCTCAACACATGACGTTAAACTGTACTTCGTCTGGCAAGACGCTAAACCGTCCGCAACCTGATCCCGTGCTCCGCACGCAGGGTCTCCCCCGGTTTGGACGTGGCCCCCACCCGCTCGTCTCTGCAGGGATGTCAGGATTGTCCCCCTTTTGGGACGATTTAATGGGAGTGGCTTTTCCCTACGGGGGCAGGGTATTACAAACCCCTAGTTTCTCGTGGGAGGCTGCACATGTGTATCTCCATTGCACCTCCCCACTGCCGAAGCCAGTAGAGGGTCTGACTGGGATCGAGGTGTATTTTGCTTTCGGTCCAAGTCCCTTCCAACTGAGTTTTGCAGTATCCGGGCCGCCCCAAGTGCGTAAGTCCTGACAGAATGAACTACGTGGACTTTGATCCCTGTCTTCTATACAGGGTACGTAGGAAGCCTCCCAGAGGCCCAAGCCCACCACCTGGTCGTTCCGGTCGTATTTACGTCCGTTCGTCCATCAGTGGACCCCTCCAGGGTTCACGCTTGCGTTGATTCACCTATGAATCCGCCCCTGTGGAAGACTGCCCGTGTGTATCTCCACGGTGCCTCCCCACAGCCCCCCTTTTCCATTTCCCCTTTTATCGTCCAGCATGACGTGAAACTGTGATCCACCCGGCCGTTCCATCCCCCCTCCGTGCGAGGTGGTTCGGTTCAATCCTCCGCCCGGCGGCCTCGACCTCTTCGTGAGTCGGCTTGCCGACGTCCAGCATGACGTTAAACTGTATGCCCGAACTACGTTGACTTTGATCCGTGTTAACGCGCGGTACGTAGGAAGCCCCTCTGGGGTCCAAGCTCTTTACTCCATCATCCACCCTGATCCTTACCCGGGCCGCCACATCCCGGTGGGGTCATGCCACTTCACTTCACTCCACGTTACTTGGGAAGCCGCCCATGTGCTGGCCCCAGCGTCGGAGGTTCCCCGCAAGGGGTTCTGTCATCTGATCCACTTTTCGTGTTGATCGGTCCGATGCCGTCCCCGCTGGACGTTAAACTCGCGGCATACCCCGTGTTAAACATGGGAAGCTGAGGAAAACCTCAGGTGACACAGTTCCCCGCACCTAGTACGGGATGCCTCAGGCCATCGTGCCTTCGAGAAGCCCTATTAGGGACGGAAGACAGACGTGCAGAGCCGCAGTGTTACGACACGCCCCCAGCACCCAGAGCCACCCGGCCTTCTCACCGCAGGTTGCTGCCCCGCCCAGACTCCTTGGAACGTCCGGGCGGAAGCAGCGTAATTAACCGGTGTCCATGAAGATATGGCGCCGGGAACGAGATTCACGAACATTCTTAAGTCTATGAGGGAGACCCGGATTAGGCGACAAGTTCCGAGGAGACGTCCAAGGAAGGAGAAGCCGACATCCCATCATCCCGGTTTCGATCAAGGAGCAGACGCCCCTGAATAAGGGACGGATGCCGCCCGCCCTTGGAAAGCGGGACTGCGGGACCACAAGCCGCGCGCCCATCCCCTCGGGTTGACGGGTGCACGCGCGAACGCGTCCTGGCGGAACAGCGTAACCCGACGCACATCCGCACCGAAACACCTACCATCATGTAGAGTTTCATCCTTTAATAAGTTTCTACCAAAACTAATCTTTTCTCCAAATGATGAGCATTCAAAACTACTTGGTCTCATCAAAACACAAGAATCATCTTCTAGAGAACCACATAATCCACAAAAGATTAACTATCTATTTCTTCTATCTTTAAACATTATCCCAAAAACAGAAAGGGTAAGGTAAAACAACTCTTCAAAAAGAAAGAATCCCATAGGAAGGGAAACTGTTTTTAAATCTTCAAAGTTCCATGGTACTACCCAAAGTTCATCATAGACCATCCCGTAAATAATGGCCCTTAAAATTCCTCAAAATAAACCAAACTAATATTGAAACCCAAATACAAGAGGGATTTGATAACATATTCTTCCAAAATAAACTTCATTGTTCATCTCCAAACAACATCAACCACACCTAACATCTTATAAAAAAAGTAACTAACCTAATCATATTTTACCCAAGATAGGTTAATCATTCCCATAAGTAACCTAAATTACTATAAGTCCACCTTAAATTCATCGATTCTTCAAAATATAAGTGAACCTTACTCCTCAATGAAAATACCGTAGTAATCTATTTACCTCGATCATATTGGGTCCTCAAAATAGTGAACGTCTTCCAAAATAATAATCATCTTTTAATCCCCTAATCATCTTTGTCGTATTAATATGGAAATCATCACATTTCTTATCACATTGGTTTTTGGGACATGTTCTTCCATTTCCCTCCATTAACTACGAAAACAAAGTACAATTAGGGGATTTAATACTTAGCCAATAATCATGAAAAGGAACTTAACGAATATAAGGATAACATGTAGAAGGAAAGTATACCCTAAATTGTGATCCCCTATATTTCAAACTAGGTTATCCATGATCATATATCCTTATGTGAACCTTTATTTTATTTTATCTTTGTTCCTTTAACAATGGTTCATACTAAGCTTATGAATTAACCAAAGAATATCCCCCGGGAGTGTTGTAACCAAGAGTGCAGCAAGGCCTGTTGTCGTGTACCAGTTCCCGTTCGAGTCTAGCTCAAAGTGGTGTTTTCGGGTTTTACCCCTATGTACATCTGTGCCAGAGCCACCTCTACCTGCTCGTATCCAGACAGGGATGTATTTGCTTGGAAAACCATTACTCAATACTCACCAAAATACCAGGAAGATTTCCTATATATAATCTTTTATATAGGATTCTTCCTAAGGTTTTCATATCCTAATTTCCACAAATAACTAAACCATCCTTTGATACCAACTATAGCATCCCGTCTTTTTATAACATTACTTTCATTACATTTTACAAAACCGAGGATCTTTAAGGTTTAGTGTCTTGGAAACCAGGAACATAATACATGAAACAAAAAAACATTCTTCTTAAACACTTGAAAGGCTTCTCTTTATGTTCATCCTATGTTCATTACTGCATCTCATAACCTGGGGACATACATCAAAAGAAAGGGTTAGAAGAAGGCCCAGTAAGGGAAACAAGGGGAAACATTTAACCTGTGAACTTGAGATACATCAACAATGTCATGAAAAGAACTTTAAGGCATGAGAAAGAAATCATGTGGAATATCATAATAAAAATAACATTTTTCATAACTTGAATATGTGGCTACATCATTTAACATATAAAATCATGAACATATCACCAAGGTCCATCCCCAAGGTGTCGTTTGAAAATTAACAAGGTTATTCACCAAGGTATCATGAAAATTGTAATCTCTAGTGGTTACATAATTACCCAATGCATTGGATCACTATCAGGGCGCACTCTTAAATTTTCCATTATTATCATGTGAGCCACATATATCATCGTAAATTATTTCATAGACAACTCATAGATCATAAAAGAAATGGGTTTCATTTCATAATCATAATGTTTTAAAAACTTCTTTAAAGACATGATGTTAATGTCACTTTAAACCCAGGGAAAGGGAAAGCGGGTTTCATGTATGTAAATCCCAGAATTTAAAATAGAACATTTTGGTATATATGCGAATACCCATATAGAAGAGAGAGCTTTTATTATTTACATAAAAATAAAGAACATTAGAAAAATAGGGAGACATTTTGAGACGAAAAATCTGCAGCATAACGGCTATGTTACAGAGTTTTAGAAAACATTGAAAAGGGAGGGGACATGGGTCAAACATTCATAAATGACCCATAAAAAAGTATAGGGACAGAATATAAGGGATTTAAGAACATGGTAATGAAATTTGAAAATATACCATATGAAATGAAGAACATGAAAGGAAGACAAAAATAAGATTTCTCTTATGAAAATTCGGCAGCCTAACAGCGTTACATAAACTTCAACCAAAAATGAATTGATGAGATCAAATAGGGTCTCTCATCATATGAACATAAACAATAAGTATGATATATATAGAGATCATACCCCAAAATAATAAAAAGTAACTTGCAAAACTTGACATGGAATTAGAATTTTGAAAAAGGGAGAAAGGTGCAAGGAGCACTTAAAAATTCAGCAGCCTAAAGACGCCACTTAAACATCAAAATACTGAATTGAAGAGATAAAATGGGGTCTCTCATCTTATGGTCATAAAATATCACAATGATAGATGTAGAGATCATACCCCAACATAAAAAAAATGAACTTGAAGGAATTGACATGAAATTAGAACTTCAAAACGAGAAGGGTGAAGAACCACTTAAAAATTCGGCAGCCTAACGACGCCACTTAAAACTTCAAAATACTGAATTGAAGAGATAAAATGGGGTCTCTCATAATATGGTCATAAAATATCAGTATGATAGATATAGAGATCATACCCCAAAATAACAAAAATTAACTTGAAAGAATTGACATGAAAGTAGAACTTCAAAACAAGAAGGGTGAAGAACCACTTAAAAATTCGGCAGCCTAACGGCGCCACTTAAAACATCAAAATACCGAATTGAAGAGATCAAATGGGGTATCTCATAATATGTTCAAAAAGATAAGTATGATAGATATATAGATCATACCCCAACATGAAAAAAAAGGAACATGAAATAATTCACATGAAAGTAGAACTTCAAAACGAGAAGGGTGAAGAACCACTTAAAAATTCGGCAGCCTAACGGCGCCACTTAAAACATCAGAATTCTGAATTGAAGAGATCAAATGGGGTCTATCATCATATGATCATAAAATATCAGTATGATAAATTTAGAGATCATTCCACAACATAATAAAAAGGAACTTGAAATACATTACATGAAGAGAGATCTTGAAAAAAATGAGAAGGGAGAAAAAATCCGTTACAAAAATTTCGGCAGCCTAACGGCGCCACTTAAAACTTCATAAAAAGAAATAATGATAGTAAGGGGGGATATATCATTATGTGAACATGAAAATGGCAGTATGAAAAGTATAAAATAACACCCTTTAACATATGGACATGGAGCATAAAAGAAATTACATAAAAGAGATTTCTTGAAAAGAAAGAGAGAGATCAGATCCCTTACCTTAAAACGTAACTATTAAAACTCAAAGGTTGGGACCTTGAATGATTGGGGGCACCTTGGGAGGACTCATTTGGAGGTAATGAGACCAGAAATTCGTTGGGGGAGAGTGGAGAGTCGAAATGGATGAGAGGATGGCTTGGTATTTATAGGGAAAGTGAGGGGACAAGGTATTAATGGCCAAGGGACACCTCAAAAGTGCTTTTTTCAAAACCATGTGCTCTCCCTTAGCATTTACCATGGTGTTAGGCCACATGGGTCCCCCAAAACAATAATTCATCACCCTTGGCCGGCCAACCCTTAAAATATCTCATGACATCATCATGACACATCTATGATGTCATTAAACATACCGAAACCCTAAAACTGTATTTTTACTATTCACTGAAAATTCAACTTTCTCAGAAAGATCCCAAAATTTCACCTTAATAAAATATCAATGCTCTGATTTCAAAAATTAACTCCATTTTATAAAAATATCTTTATAAATATTTTTAATCTATTTTTAAATAATTACACTATTCACCGAAAATTCATTTTTTTAGAAAAAACCACAAAATTTACCTTAACATTATATCGATGCTCTGAGTTCAAAAATGAAATCCATTTTATAAAAATATTTTTATAAATATTTTTAATTTCATTTTTATTATAAATCACTATTCACCCGAAAAAAACTAATACTTGAATAATAATTTATGAAACCATTATTTAACCATTTTATTGAATCACACTACTTAATCAAGGTGCCTAGATTATATTAATACTTTCTTTAAGTGAGATTACAAATCCATTTGGTAATATTACTAATCCTAAGCATGAAATCACTATTCATAATTTACTATTCATCAAAAATTATGTTGATCTTGTTAGACTCCAAAATTCGTACTGAACATAATTGTAGAAGACCATTTTTTGAAAATCATTACACATTTTTAATTATTTATGGTTTACAAAAACATTTTTAAAATATCCTTTTTCGAAAATTCAATAAAAATATGCATACTGTATTTATCCGGACATTAGAAAATTCATAAACATCATCATAAGAAGAAATCCCAATTTTTATTTAAAACAAAGGATTACACAAGGCAGTTACGTTCTTCTTACATAGCCCCTTATCACACCAGCATAGGACATAAGTGTAAGGTGTGCTAAGGTGAGAGAATTTGAGGGAGGCTCGGCCAACATCACACAAGTAGTAATTTCTATCAGTTTGAACTTCTCACAAAGGCGATCTTGTTCTAGCTTCACCCGATGAAGTTCAGCTTGGGTTTGGTCCAGAGCAAAGCCCAATGGTGCTACCTACTTCCCAAGTTCTATTAGATGGGCTTTGATCGGTCCAAGACTACGGGGTGAGGCCATCGAATCATCTTTCTATATTAATTAACCAAGATTACTTGTATTTAGAGACAATAATCAAAACGTTTAGTTTCCAGGGGTCATATTGACCAATGGTCATATAACAGTCAAAAACCCAACGGTCTCATTTTAATTATACTCATATTATCAAATGAAAAAAAAATTGAGTATAAAAAAAATAACACACAAAATTAGAAAACAAGATTTATTCAAAATTTTGGGTTGTTATAATCTCTTTGACCATCTTGATGAAACTGCATCTGTAGTTGATGATAAGTAGGTGGAGCCCTTCGATAAGATGAAGGTTTTGAAGTAGAAGCAGGTACAGGTGCTTGTTTAAGTGTAACTGTAGTAGTCTCTTCTTTACCCATTCTTCTTCCTGGAGCTTATGGTATTACAAGAGTTTTATCCTTAGTCTTTATTAGAGAATATTCAATCTATTGAGTGATCAATGTACGGTCTCAAAAACCCTCTTGTGTACTTCACAGGGATCAATGGTGTGTGTAATTCATCATGTAGATTTTCCACACATCTTGGAAACAACTTTTCTTGAGGGAGTGCTATGCTTAGGGAATATGTTAATCCCTCTCAACGAGCAATGATATATGAAACCATTTCATTCTCACATTGCATAAAATTTGTAAGATCAAAAACTATTGTCTTTGGAAATGTTAAGCTGAATTGAAGAAGGAATCGTTGACAGATATCCTCCCACCTGGTAATTGGCCGGTATTGCAAGCTTGTATACCAGACAAAAGTAGGCCCTTGTAATGACTGTACAAAACAACTAACCATAACACCTTCTTGTTGCTGAGGGGTTCCCATATTAGGATCGCAATGAGAAGCAAAATGTGTTAAGTGTTGCTCTGGGTCTCACGAACCATTAAATATTGGGAATGTGGTACTTGAAATATTTGATGGGGGGAATTGCATCAACCCATTCAGGGTAAGCTATCTTATCTGGTTGAATTTGTGAACATTTTCCCTCCATAGCTTCTAACTGAGCTTTTAATGACCCAATGGTATTCATTATCTTTTGAGAAAAATCCGGTTGAGCTTAGACCAAAGCAAGTGCAATAACTAGAGCATGGATAGGTGTGGTGGCTGGTACTGCAACTGATGGTAGCACCACCTATTGTTGTTGGTCATGACCCATAGGACTAGACCTATGAGGTTGTATAGGTAAAGGACAATACTCTTGATCCATAAAAGTAGCTACAACAAATTCCTTTGGTTGAATTAATCCTATACTCTTAGCCGGAAGAATACCTTGAAGTAGTTCTACATTCAACCTCCTTAATTCCCTCATTTCAACCTCCAGTTGTCCAAATCATTTCTCTAGTGAGAGTGATTGGCCTTCTCCATAGGAAGGGTGGAATATAGCCTATTTCATTCCTTTCTCCTAGTTGGACGCCTTTTGGAGAGGGGGAAGTTGATTACTTGAAGGAACACCAAGATTCTGGGTAAGCCTTTGGTTTCATGTACGCACACCTTCTTCATTTGCCTTTGTGTGCACAGCCTCGTGAGCAGGAACTTATTCATATTATCCCTCTGAGTGAGCCTCATTTGGGGGATCAGTAATAATGGCATTGATGACATTAATAGATGCATAATGTATTACAACCCTTCTATCATCATTTCTATGATATTATCTTCATCCATGTCCTTGATGAGATATTTCCATTTGTTGATTTGATCACTACAGATATTATTGACTAACCGTAATGTGGAGGTAATATTTTGATAATTCGGCACTTCGTTCCTCTATAGGTTTCTTCCCTAATCGAGAGAAGAATGATTTTCTCTGAGGTAAAGATTGGGTATTTGAAAAAGTCCCCAGTCCTGTGGACTGGGGCAGTTCCTACTCAACTCCTTGAATCCTATTTGTTGATTCCGAGGGTTGGGATAAAAGAGTCCTCAGTCTGGAAAGCTAGGGTGGCTCTTGAGTTTCTATATCTGTGAAATTATTAAATTCTCTTCTGATCATGCGGACTTTAGTCTTGAAATTGGCTGGATGCATCAACCTACATCCACTCAAATCACAAGGCTCAAATGAACATTGTATGATTTCTGAGACTTCTGTAACTTGATGATGTGCACGCTCTAAATGAGATGCTTGTTTGATATTCTCATTTTTCTAATGCAAGAGTAATTTGAAAACTTGTTCTCTGTATGACTGATTTTGAGAAGAACTAGTTGAGGAATGTTTTTGAGAGAGCCTTTGATTATAAACAAAGCCAATTGGCTGTGGCCGGTCATGGGCAAGAACATTGAATGAGACCATTTTTGGTCGGATTTTTGGCTGGAGGGTACAGTGAACTGTAGTGCTTTATGAACACCCCATCCCCTGATATGAATACCAGATTGGGAATTGGTAATTAATTGGTGCGATCTTTTTACTGAGCCACAGAATGAATGCTGAAGGGCTTTATACAACTTTTAGGCCTTCAGATATTGACAAACATAGAGAGATGCAAAGTCTATTTGGTATTGCAATCCTTCTATTATCTTGACATAATTTTCATATTCATCATAAGATAATATTTTCTTTTTCAATATAAAATGATATTTCCACATGTTGAGAAGAATATCTTGCAAACAATTTTCTATCAACATCTCTGGAATGTTGTATAGAGAGTCATCCAAAGGCCAAAATATGAAAGGCACTTCACCATTCACCAGTTTTTTTCTCATATTCAACACTTCCTCTTTATCATTCAATGAAGATTATACTACCTGATTAGAACAAATCTATGATTCCTTGTTGCTTAATCAGATTCAACAAGATCGATATAAAGTTCATTTATCAAACAAGAAGATGAATGACCTGGGGGTGGTTTGGATAATGACCTACACCCTGTGCTATCTTTAGATTGAGAAAGTATTTCACCTGGTAATGGTAAAGCATCTTACATGACTGGCTTCAAATTTTCAAGTGCCTCAAGATAAGAGGTCTTTCTCATTACTACATTGTCTATTGGATCATTTTCCACGCATTTTGAATTACTACTGTGGAGATGACATTCATATCTTCATGGGGAGGAACACCGTGGTGGGTTAAAACGAAAGATGAATCCTTTTTCTCCTTGATCTTATGTCCAGACTGAGGGTTCTTGTGGCTCTCATCTGAAGATGATAAATCGAGATCGACTGAACTGTCATGAAGAAAACCTTCATGAGGGTGTGGCTGATGCAGAAATTTGGAATTAATTTTCCCAATATTTGGAATGGAGAGAGTATAATCTTGAGTTGAAAAATATAATTGTTGAGTGCATCAAGAACTCCAGCATCGAGTAAGGGATTATTAAAAATTGGCCCTTGATTTCATGACTGTGCTGAATGGGTCTTCTTCTTAGACACCTTGTTACTGACTTTAGGAACCACTTGTTGATGAAAGTGGTTATTAAATGTAGGTGTATGTTCCTGCTCAGGATAAATAGTCAGGTTAGGCTGATTATCTCCACTCAAATCAGGTTTATGTGCCTGACTTGGTTTTCCGTATGACATGGGGTAGTATTCCCCACAACCAACATAGACTGGAACAGAGGTGTGTGTCTGTTCTGGAGTGAACTGTTATTGTGTCACTCTGCTGGCATGGATATAATTTCATTTCTTTCCGTATGATGCTGCTAAAGCTGTTATAATATCGTGGCAGACATCTAGAATATGAGTAGGTATTTTCTTATACTCGTTCACCATTGTTAGAATATTTTTGGTGAATTTATCTTCTGGAATGGGAATATACATCCATTCCATGCATATAGTATGTGTGTGTTCCTACACCAGTCCTCCTTTTCCTGTCAGTGAATTTTTTCAGTACTCATGTGTGGGGGAAGAGTGTTGAGTCTACCTCCTACTTATCATTGGGGCTTTCCAATTGACTTCTCCATGTGCTACCATACGAGACTATTAGTAGGATTGATCAATACTAGCATGTGTATGTGTCTGCTGATTGCACTTTGACAAACATTGTTGATGAACTTCCTTCAAAATGGCAGAGGAGGCTGCTGGTAGGATTGATGAGTGTAAGCTGGTGTATGTCCCTGTTTAACAGTTGTCAGCACATTTGGTTGGCAGGCTTCACGGTATGTAGTTAGCAGAGCCTACTAACTAGTTGATGTTTTTTATATAGGTATATGTTCATATCTATAGTACTCCTCTTGAATAACCTGGCGGGAATGGTGTGTTGCTGCCAGACAAGTCTGCTGGACAACAAAATTAAAACGGACTAGTGTGTGTTCCCGGTTATTTCTTTCCACCATGTTAGGTTGGTGGACTTCTCTGGAAATGGAAGAGATAAGAACCTTCTCACTGTTGACCAGTCATCGCCTCTGGTGGTTCATCTTGCCTACTCGGGTTCGAGGAACCGGATCCGAGTGCCTGGAGACGACACCCTCATCATGTTGAGGGCGCTCTGTTGCAAGAGTCTGGCGGCGATTATTGGGGGGAGCCTTCATGAATGACTCATGTCTCCTTGAATTAAGGCCATCAGTGACCTTTTCATTCAACTACGCATAATATGGGATGTAATGGTGATTGCATTCTGGGGATAACGACCTGAAATGATTGAAGATGGTGGTTGGCACCACCTGTTTCTGGAATGCTTGTCGTCGCTATCCGGACAACCAGGGTGAATTATTGAATTGGAGGGCTTGTTGAGCAGCCTCCAATGTCAGAATGGTACCGTGTCGATGGTATTCCTTAACCATTGCATTTGATACCCAGCGTTGAAGATGTTGGGTTAGTGATGTCTTCATCGGAACAGACGATGATCCAGCCAGAGTAGCAGTAGAGGTATTCACAACAGTGGCATTCAAAGGTGTGAACTTTAGAGAATCCATTCTTGTAATGCAGATGATCTTGGAAATGAGCGCATGTTTGATGGGACACACATAATCAAGATATGTTCATCCACTACATTTTTTTTATTAGCACATATGTTATTGATTATTTTTTTGGCCCTCTCATTGTGTTTAAATAGGGGCCTAACAAACAAGTAAAACATCATTTAAACATGGTTATGGATTCTTGTCGTGTTCACCATTTTTGGTTTCCTCTAGAAATGGGGATGAACTTGTTTGTTTATGGTTCAAACATTCCAATCGGTTTCTAATGGGTTTATTTGTAGAAACGGAAACATCCAATGATTCAATATCCATTGGGACCTATATTCCAAAGGTTGGTGCTCATTAGTTGTGGACCGATGAGACATAATAAATTTCATTAGTCGAGAGGATGGGAGGTCAGACCCATCACCCATTTTTGGGGGGAATTATTGTCTACTATGGGACTCTATATATAAATTTATGTTATGTTAATGAATCTCTATTACATTACCATGTATGAAAATGAGCTTTCCTTTAGATCTGAAAATATATTATTAATATGTATAATATTTAGAAAATCTTTTATATGTATTTTAGGTTCGTCATCGATTGAGAACCATCTGTATTTGTAAGAGATTCTTTGTCAATGGTATCCTTCAATACATTGTATAGAGATATCATGGTCATTATGATAACCATACTGGTTTTAAAGCCACTTAGTGGGGCACTTGAAGATTATTTTCATCAGAAGGACCTGGATTATTTAAGATTTGGGATCGTAATCGCAGATGGGCTACCTATGTATCCTTGTTTAGAAAAGGAATCAGAACCCACATAGTTTAGGAATTATGATATTGTTTGACATCTTAAGGGACAGTTGAGAGTTAATGGGTGATGGGCTTGAACCTTAGACAATATTCCTACATACTCCACTTTTAAGGTAGAGATCATAGTCCACATTTTTCGGTTATGAATTGTGGGCCTTACGTATTATTAACGGACTAAAGAGATGCGTCTTGGTTACTTCTACACTCTAAGCTCATGTGAGTCATGCTTGACGTGAGAAACACGATGTATCAGTAAACTTGACAACTTGTTCCATGAAAGATGCAGTCACATGGAATGATATAGGGCTTATGTATGTATGATTTCCCAAATAGATAATGTTTAGGACATACATTAGAGAAGAATCCCTTGAACAAGGTCCATAACGGTATATGTGCTTCACGGAGATTTGGATACTCTAACTTGAGGCATAATCCTAATGAAAGACACCCTAATTTGGTGGGAACTTTTGATTGGGTTTTATTCCCGAGAATGAAGCCCAAATCAAAAGAAGGTAAGACTAGTTAAGAGAAATTATGAATGGGGCTTATTCATGAGAATGAGGGCTAGGTTACAGGTACGTGAGAACTGGGGCTCACTCTTTAAATGGAGGCCCATGTTATGAGAATTTTGGATTTGGGGCTTACTCCTAAGAAGGATTCCCATATTTGGGATCATTGACTGGGGTTTACTTCTGAAAAGGAGGCCCAGGTTAAGTGAAATTAGAACTAGGGATTACTCTTTAGTATGATTCCCAAATAAGATATCTTGGACTCGGGGTTACTACTGGAAAGAAGGCCCATGTTAATATATTCACATTTTAAAGAATGAGGATGAATGAATAAAATATCTAAATCTAGTGACATAAAGATATGTAATTCACTAGGTTTTGAGAGATGTTCCACAGAATTACTTTCAGATAAGGAAGCCAACCACAGAATCATTCCATAAATGGCTTTGAAGAGGATTCTGAATGCTAAATCATGAATAGGAGATGTAGATTTAAAGAATATAGATGAATGGACAGGAGGGGAACCCAAAAGGAGGTAGGCGCGTAGGTCCTGTTTGGGTGCATAGGTCTTGGTCGCCCAGGTATACCAACACGACATATGGGTACTTGCTATCCGGTCAACTCATTGGGTAATACTTGAGCGTGGCTTGGCTCAAGCCCTTATCATTATCTCCAAAGGTTTCCAAAAGAGTGGGGCACATGTTTTGTTGAAGGAATAAGGTGGCGTGCAAGTGTCATAATTTCTTTTAAGGGTTAGACACTTAGGCTCCCAAGTGTTGATGAATTTCAACACTTATTCCTTGTTCCCCATCTTTAGATCTTCCATTCTAGGTAAGAAATTACCATCAAAGTGTTCGTAGTACTTCAATAAGAGAGTAGGATGTCGAGAGCTAAAATATGAATTTCTAGATTTTTCATCTTGGAAATGGGGGGACCCTCAATGGGTATTTATAGGCTACTAAAGACGCAGGGCCAAGAATAAATAGGGTGCACAAGTCACATGCCCGCACAAAATGTGGCACGTAGGTATACCTATGTGACCATCATGGAACTTGCACGGCCCTTGTTCAATGAAATTCATGTTCATTCCTTTGTTGATTTTTGATCTTACTTCAAAGGATGAATCACTTTGTGTTCCACATATTTCCTTTTCCATTTGAATGACTCCGTGACGGAATGGAGCATCAACATGGGGTAATGGTACAACCTCTTCGTGAAAGACATCAGGGTATTATCTAAGCATCTATTCCTAGACCCTCACATGTATTTTGAATCCTAGGGAATAAGGATGATCTGAAATCATTTGGAGAAACCCTATTGGCTAGAGTTGAAAAACTCATGAATAGACAACCTACTCCTGTAACCAATTTGAACAAAATAGATGCTTCTTGATTTTTGGAAAATGTTATATAGAATATTCAACCCAAGATGGTACATTATATTAAAGATGTCCAAGTTGAGAATAGACTTCTCAGTGATGAATTAAAAACTCTCAGAGGTATGGTTGAAGAAATTCATCGATTGATAACCTCAAGAGGTGATCAAGTTTTTTATACCACTGAGGATATTGTTAGAAAACACCATAGGATGTAGCCTCACTGATTCAACCTCATCTCACTTCATTAGCTTAGAAGATAGCTGGATGAACCAAGACGATTTTTCAATAGATGCGTGAGCTTGTTATTGGACATAACAATTTAACTAATGAGTATAAGTGTTGACTCGTAAAAATTATAAGTCAATTGAAATCCCTTACCTTGACTATCACTGCTTCATGTACATCTATAAAAGCATCTCAACCTCCATTATATAGTGATCTTCTTTTAATAGTTTTCAAAGTAGAACTTCAAATTGTACTTAGCAGCTTTTCCATGTAATCTTTATCTGATGATATCAATAAGAGTGACAATGTTCTTGATTTGGTGAGAATTCATTCCAATATTGAAAATGATACTCAACTCAAAATTGTGAAGAATTTGGACTTCTACTTCAATCAAATATTTACTATGAATTACATGACAAACCACATATAGTAACTTTTGGAGAATCTAAGGATCCCTCCTGTAACACAATATTTCAAAAATCATGTCCTGAAGCTCAAATATTTTTCCCCTTTGTTAGATAAGTTTGTGGAGAAAAAAGTTGGTTATGAGAAATCTATGTAGTATTGTGGTGATATAGTTCTTGATTTCATCAAACTTTTGCAGATTTATCTTCATGATCAAAGTACTTCCATTTTCTCTCCTGCAGCTGCACCGTCTTCGATCTGGTTTTCCTACCTTCTCATCCTCTTCCCTAGCCGCCGCATCTATGTCTATCTCTCAGGCTCTCAGTATGATCATGCCTATATTCCATGATCAATAGTTTCATTGGTCATCTACTACACCTACCATGGCCTCATTCAAATTTTGAAGGACTCCCAATACATTCTATGTCTTCTAGTTCACTCATTTCCTCTACTTCTACCTCTTCTCCTATGGCTTATTATTATGATGTTGCTACCATGGGAAAAAAGAAGGAAAGCTTGTGCTGAAGAATAGTGTTTACTATATTTTTATGGGATGTTTTATTTTGTCTTATTCCCTACTTTTTGTAATGACACATTTTATCTATCTAATGCATTGTGAACTTTTTTTATACTTCATATTTACTCTTTTTGATAATCCCAAAAGGGGGATAAATTTGTATGAAATAATGAACAATAAAGAAGAGATACATTAACTTCGAATAAATATCTCAGTCACAAAATTTTTTTATCATTAATAATGAAGTGATTGATGGAATCCTCATGTATTAATCATGTATTAATGATCACAAATCATATACATCTAGTAATGCCTATTAATCCTGCTTAATTTTCCTAGAATCATATGTTTGGAGGCTTAATTTTTTTATGAAATAAATAATTATTGAAAACTATTTTTATTCTAATTAATTTATCTTATGAATGATTAAGATTAACTCATTCTATGAATATCACTGTTTACATATGTGTATATATATTTGACTAAGTCTGAGAAATAGTGAGTCTTCCACCATTTTTGTTTTTATGGCAAAGGACCAATGCACTGTAACCATCCAGGCACCGTAACCATCCAGACACCATAACAAACCAAACACCGTGACCATCGAGACACCATAACCAGCCATACACCAGGTCTATACAGACACCATAATCATCCAGACACCGTAACCATTCATACACTGTAACCATCCAGACTCCATAACCATCCAAACACAGTAACTATCTAGATAATGTCACCATCTAGACACTCTGACCAGACATTGTGATCCTATCACCACATATGTGATTCTAGTTCTTGATCTCTATCCAACTATTCCGTCATCTATGTCTCACTGCACAGTGGAAAATAATGAGACAACATTTTAAGGAGACACTATTTCATGAGAACACCATTTACCGAAAAATTGTGACACTATTTCTTAATCAGTTTTGTTGTTTTTGTAACGGTCATATTTGAAGCTTTTAAAATGCACTAAAATTATTAACCATTCATTGTAGACATATCACCTAATAGTATGAGCTATGAGGTGCCGAATACATGCATCTTTTTGGCTCAAACACATGAATTCCATGAATAAAAAAGAACAATGTGGCCAGACGAAAAAGAAGCGATCGTGGTGACTGTAACGACAACAGTGACAACATCAAAAAAATGTTTTTTCATGATAATGAAAATGAAAGAGCTTTCGTCATACATGTCATGACTAAATAACACACAAAGTATAATCTAACCCAATATTCGAGATCCTTTCTACATTACCAACTCCACCAAGAACACGAGGAAGATCTAGCTAACTTACGATACTCTGGTTTCCACTAGAGGACTAAATTTCTACATCTACTTCATCCCAAAAGACAAGAGCTGCATAGACTAACACTCAGAGCACATTTATCCCTATCTCATCAATTCTGTTTGGTTGTGCATTATTTTTCATATCATTTGAGTAGTTTGTGTGTCTGTATTAAACATGCACTATCTCAAACATCAAACTGTAGGATACAAATACCCTTTCTATTATATCTTTTACACTTGTGTATTCTCACGGATAAGTGTGTAAGAGGTTGTGTTTGACATGTTAGTTCATACCCATGAAGAAATGTGGAAGAGGTCGAGTGACTTGGAGAGTATTCTATACTGTTGTAATGCCCGATATAGGATGTGTATCAAGTTTATTTATAGAGATGTCTTGGTGGATGGTGATCACAAGGTGGAGTGGATTAGTTCTTGTCTTGGGAAATAACCACTTGTTTTATATCTACTGTTCTGTTTAATTTTAGGTTTCTCTATTTTATTGTTAAATTAAGAAATCACTAAATTTACTCTGATAGTTAATCTTGGAAATAAGTTATCATTTCCTTTCCTTATTAAAATATCATCATATATAATAACTTTAACTAATATTAATATTACTAAGAATTAATCAATCTTCTATGAAGATATCTGAACATACAAACTCTCATAACCATATATCCTTTATTAACTGGGAAATATTTTAATTTATTGGGTATCCTTTTTAAGAATAATTAAAAAAATTAATATAGATACTCAATTCACCCTTTCTTGTGTAGTCAAATGCGACAAAAAATGGTGTATATAAATCCCTTTTGACGTATTATATCATGAATTAGAATATTCTAATGATATTTCAATTTTTTATGTTATTCCTTATTTATTTTTATTCAATTTTTTCTCAAGTATCAGTGGACACTTTAACAAAAACATTCCTTTATATTCTTTATATATTTATTCTTATAAAACCATATATTTTTTGAACATTTTTTCCAAATGGTTTTTAAGAATTTAATTATATAGACATGAATATTTTAATATCTATATTTATTTATAATATTTCAAATTGGTATGGGACAAATTGATTCCAGAGTAATTTTATAAATTGATTTAAAAGGTTTTTTAAATGGATTGAATAATTCAATATCAGGAGATGATTTCTTGTGATTTCAAATGAAATTTTACGAGTGAAATTTTGATAATTGAAATAATATATTTTTTATGATTATATAATGGTACATAGACATTTGATGGTAGGATACATGGTAAACAAATTATGGGTGGTTACGTGATAATCCCAAGACGGGTGGTTCTGTGATAACACTAGGATGGTTGGGTACATTATAACCTCCAATGCACTGGGTATGAAATTTGTCCATATGGCTATTCCATTTAGTGATATGTATTGAATTAGACTATATGATTATTCTATTTAAGTATGATTGTGTCCCAATTTATCTTTATATGTAATATATTACTTTCTATATGCTTTATTGTAATATTATGGTTATGTAAATTGTAAGAAAAGTAATTATATCCAGTGAAGTGTTTTTGTACTTCATGATGGTGAAAAGTATTAATTTATGATAAATTATTAATGGTTTACATGTTTTCATAAGACTAATAGTTTTTAATATTTATATATCCCATACTATGATTTTTATGAAAATCTTAGATTTTGAAAAAAAATTACCAGACTTAAAGAAGAATAGAGTCATGGATGGGATCAATGAGAAATTATACTATTGAAACATGAAAATATAACACATTTCATTGGGATGGTTTTTTGTTTTATGTAACAAATGGATAGTTAGTATATGTGTCTACTTTGTAATTTCATAGTAGTAATATTATGTTTATGACCTAACTCTCTAAAACCCTAATCCTAAAAATATCATCAATGTGAATTCTTGACTCAACATAATATTATAGAATGGTTTAGGCTACAGACTTGCAATAAATACACATATATTCTCAGATTCATCCTCAATCCAAAATTTTTTCACACTATTATACTCTCATTTACCCTCTAAAAGAAATCTCTATGGAGTTTGTAGGGATAAGATTTTTCTTCTAGACCCTTAAGAAGCTACACTATAACGTATGGATTCCCAATTCTATACATTCCACTTAAATTAATATAAATTTATTACAATATCATTTTAAATATATTATAATATTTTTAAATGATTATAATTATTTGTTATTTTTGATTAATTTGATAATATTTAATGATATGTTATGTGTTACATCTAATTATAACATTTTTTAAACTACTAATTTGTTGATATAGGGGTTCTAAATCCTTTTTAGTCCATTAGTTGTCGAGTATATTCCAATTAATTTTAATTTTAATTAAAAGTATTTATATGAATAAATTTAATAGATTAATTATCATATTATCATTGAACGATCATCATCACCATGAATTATACTACCTTCAGAAGCTGTTATAAATAGAAATAAATCCAAATATGAAATCAAAATATATGAAAACATTGTAATTTAAATATCATAAATTTTGTGTGATGTCATAGAAATAACATATTATCTTGATAATACACTTTGATATAGTATCTAGACAAAATAAACCTAGTGGTAACAAACATGGAAATTTTTGGTTGGTTACAAACTCAATCATTACTCGGTGGTAATATATTTTCTTAATGACATAAAAAGTTTGATACAACTGAGAGATATTCATTGGATGATTCACTATCTCTTTGCAGACCTGAATGAATCATTTGAAACTATTTTTATATTTTTGAAATGAATTGTGAATTTATATATGTACTATATATAAATGCTGAACCAGAACAAAAAATATGGCTCCATGGGAAATTCATTAGTTATTACATTGGTTTCATACCATTTTAATCTATTGAACTCAATGATTATTTATTATTAATATATCCACAACATTAATATTAAATTCATTAGAACAATTATATCATTATTTTCCTAATGTTACATTCCATTATATTTGAAACATCTTTTAGTGTTTCAAAAATTTGTGGGATATTCACTCACCTAACAATATTGTTCTTTTGAGTTGTACAATATTGATACTTTATATATCAACCATTTATATATCAGAAATTGTTTAGAAATTATACCTAATTACAAATGGGGTTCTAAAAGGAACATTATTTAATGTATTTTTTATACATTCTCTTCATAAAATGGATGTACAATACTTTTGATGTGATTGAACATGGCTATAATTGTGTATCTCATGTTTCATTATTTGGTCTATGGAGAAAAACAATCTAAAATATTTAGTGTAATCCATAAATATTTATACATGATTTCATACTATTAGTCCAAGACTGTTTTTTTATAATGGGATTTACTTTTAATTCCATCATAATAAGATCATTTATTCTTATCCATGAGATTATTTATTTCTATATAATACATTGATATATTATTTCCACAATTTCATTCGCCACAAAATCAATTAATTACGGTCATATTATTTATTCGAAGATTATAAATGATTAATATTATTGTACACTACCACATTTAGAGTATATATTCTATCCCCCTTCTTATTAGATAAATTTTTATAGGAAACAATGAATAATATTAAATTTATCTTTTGGATTTAGATGTTCACTAGTTAATTTTATTGTCTTTATTGGATGTGTCTTATGTTATAAATGTAATATAATGTTCATTAATTTATATTCATTCATTATAATCATAAATTTTTGGATCCTGTGTATTGTGATCTATGACTTCCATATCATTCAAATAAAAACAAGACTAGACATAGGTATTAGAGTTAGGGTTGTTATAGTTTTAATTTGTTAGTTTTTAGAATAATAATTAGGAATTTCATTTATTTTTAAATTTAATGGAATAAAAAACATTATGAAAACCCATTATACTCTTTTGAAAACCAATATAGTTTTCCAGAGATTCCTTCTTCAAAAAATGCATATAAATTATATATTTTTATTTATAATTTATTGTTTTATTCGTTAACTAATAAGGTTTATGATATTATTTTTAAATGGTGTCTCATAAAATAATCATAAACAATTTCAAATCCTATAATCAATATAGGAATTTCAATTGATAGTAATCCAATTAGAATGGTGTCTAACTAGATATGATGAAAACAATATCATAGAATTTGATTAATGTTATTATTTATATCCTCTCTCATATACAAAAACTTATTTATCTAATATATTATGTAATAATGATGGACCTCTTCATGATTATGTAATTTCAATCAATCAATTGGACAATAAATAGATTTTTTTTTGAAAAATTGATAAATTCACTAGTTATGGTATTTCGTACATAGGCATAGAGTTTATTGGATAATGTATTCATGAAAATGAATCAAAAAGTGTAAAATTCAAAAAAATGGTGGTTATTTATCAAAAACACTATGAAAGAATATAAGATACATTATATTTAATGGAAATCCATCAATGAGTAATTTTTAGTAAACCACATTAACTCTTAGTAACAAGATGTCTTGGAATAGAAATTCAAAAAGTCCGGATTACAGGATGTTAAATAATTACGTGAGTATGAGGATAAATTTTCATGGTTATAAATACAAGATTTATTCTATGTCCATAATCATGAAATTAATATTGATCATTAATTTTATGGGTTGAATCCAAATTGTTGATTTGAAATTGTCTCTAAAACAATTAACTTATATGATTATATATTGACAGGTTACATCATCCCATTGAAGGAATCCATCATTCCATTTTATTATAAATTTAAAGAAGAGAATATGTGGATTTTTGAGTACTAGGTTGAGAGATACTAAAAAATGAATGAAATAAAAGGTGTAATTACTAAAAAGTAATAACTATTTAAATAAAAAACCTAGTGATATCATGAAGATGATGGCTGTTTTCTTAATACGTGGATGAAATTCAATCAATCTCCAGAATGAAAAAACAAAGGACCGGTTAGCTATTCCAAATTTGTAAATTTCAAGGATATGGTACTGAACATAATGTGGTTCTAACATCATGAAGTTAGTCAACCCCCAAAATAGTGAATGAGAGAAGATTAAAATTTATAAAATAACAATAGTAAATGTTCAATTCCCAAATATTATATAGAAAAATGTTTATCACATCCTATGTATTAGTTAAATAATTATTTGAAACCCCACATAGTAGATGTTGATTTCCCAAATTCATCATGCATGATGTATTCTATGATAAATCTACATGGAAGACATATAAAAGTAAAATAATATTTATTTTTCACAATCACATATTGGGTGGATTCTTAATTATAAACATTATTAAAAGGCTAATGGTTTATTTTATTATAATATTTTGATGGATTGGATGTTAAAGTATAATGATGGAATTGATTATCATGAGAATGAAATTACATTCTTAAAGGGATCGAATGGAATCTATTATATTTATAGTAGATTCTTAATTTCTTGAGTCATGTTCAGAACCACTATCAATGGAATATATGAATGAAAATATTATAGAGGGTTAATTAATTATATAGAACGATATCCATGGAATAAAATATATATCTATAGTGAGAAATTGTAATGATTTATTTATTTATTAGATAATCACATAACAATGAATTAGAATGACATATTGACTTTATCATTGATATGAAACTCATATCTAAACTCATATCTACATTAAATATTTTGGAACTGGTAAAATATGAAATAAATACCCGATTTATGTGATAATGGATTCATATGACAAAGTATTTGTAAGGTTGTAAAAATAAGGATGTTTAAATGATGTTTTCCAATAATTAAAAATAATTCAATTCCATATCTATAAAATAATGTACATGTTTCCTAACATTAATAATATATATTTTTGAAATTCAAGGTGGATATTTTTATAATAATTATCATTGATTTTTTAATCATTTATTAAAATTCATGATTTTGGATTCACCAAATGATGAAATTCTACATGATGTTTTGTCAATATGATTTTATAGTAATGAATCAAAGGTAAAAAAATAACCAAATGTGTTAATGGATCTGAGGAATAGATTATTTATGAAATATTTTAAAAAATTTATTATGGATATTATTTATAATATATTCATATACATTATGTATTATGATGATTATGAATACCATTAACCAGATATCTTTGAGACTCTAAGGGAGATAGCGGTATATGGAAAATTTAGTATGTGTGATGTTTTCCATAAAAAAATATTTTCTACATGTTTACTCTAAGGTAGAAATATCTATTGACCCAAAAAATAAAATATTAATTGATTAATGACACATCCAAATAAATATATATGATATATATAGTATCCATGGTTTATCTAGTTACTTTGTTTTTTTAATTTCTTCCTAATTATATAATCTCTTAACCCTGGTAACATGTAATGTGTAATAATTCAGTGGACCAAAATAGTGTGATGAAATCATCGAGGATTTAAAATAAATAATGATCATTGATGAAATATTTACATTATCATACTGAATGTAATGTTTTTTTACATATTGTGATATATAGATTAATAGATAAGGGTGTGTCCTTGTAAAAAGTTATTTATTAGTTGAATATGTATAAAAGAAAATTAATACCCATGAAGAAAAAGTATCTAACTCTATAACCTGATCTGGAAGCATAAATCATCTAGTCAAAAATATTTATGGAATATTTTTATAAGTAAATAAGTTTCATATATAACAACCATCGATGATTAATGTATATATTTATTCTAGAAGAGATCAGCATGGGACAAGGAGAATGATGGAAGTACACAAAGAATCATTCCATTTACAAATAATTTTTTAAAAATCTGTTACAGGTAAGATAATGGGGTCCTAATATTATTAAATGGGTTTATAAAATATTATTAAAAACAAGGGAATGTGGGAATCATGATGACATTAATAGTGAAAATGGATTGAGGATGTTTAAAAAGAAATTATATGTACCATCAAAAATAAATCTAAAGAAGAAATTATTATATAAAATTCATTTTTCAATCATAATTTTACCCCAAGATAGTAAAATGATGTGTATATATATATTAATGATCACATATAGGTAAAAATCATGTGTAAAATTACATACCATGTGTCAAGATACATTATAAAAAACAAAAAGAGGTTGAGAGGATAATTTTTAATGATGTCTTCAAACATCTCCCATTACTAATTTGGAAGGGGAAGAAAAATACACAATACTTTTTAAAATTGATTCCAAGGAAATTTAAAAGATTTGATATAGGAATTTAATGAATAACCTAATGAATATTGATAATTCCTTTCATTGAGGTAGGATCTAACAGTTGATTTTTTTGTATTCCTTTTTATTATAGTGGTTTTGATACTACATGGTGAACCATTAACAATTGTATATATTCTATACCCTTGATTGTAATCCATTTTTTTGTATTCAAAAGGATTTAAAAATCCTGGTATATTTAAGAATCACATGGTATCCTCAAGTTGATTGGTGGTCTAAAAGAACCATTAAATCCATATAGGTCATTTTGAGGTCTTTCTAAAATTAATTTTAGGATCTGGAGACAAATTACTACCACTTTTGTAATTTGAATAATACTATAATTCTATCCAATAATTAAAATGGATTCATATGAGGCCTTATATAGAAAAAATATTGTACTCCTGGATCACTCACACTAGATCGTGGGTAAGGGGGGTCTATCTTTATGGTTATGAAACTAGGTTGGCACTCTTATTGGGTTCTCAAATAATATTTCTCTGAAGATATCTATTAATGAGGCGATCATGTATCCTACTTTCATCAATTCCATACTCTCTATAGATCAGGGTAGACATAATAATTCAATTGATACAAAAATAGATCATGATAAATGTTTTTTCACTTTCTCATCTTGCGGTTCTTTTCTGAAACATTTTATCTTAAGGTGATGTACCAAGTTGGGAATATTAATTTTTTGGGAGAGATTATTTGTTGAAATGATAAAACAACCAAATTCAACATTTTTTGACTATTATTAGAAATCATTTGATTTCTACTGATTAAAACATCCATCACATGGGTATTAGGTAAGCTTCTTGATGATCATGTTTTATGGTGAGAATGGAGGAATTTATTTATCATATTTATTTACCAGAAAACAGGATTGTGAAATAGAAAAACTTTTCTAAGATATTATAGGATCCTCCTCCTAGGACCTCTCAAGTCTCAACATATTAGATTTTTGGTTATAAAATGCAGTTATTGTAGGTTTAGAATGAAAATCAAGGTGCATTGTTTTGTTCACAGGTTGTTGGAGAATTTGGATGGCTCTGAACACATCCCATTTAGAGGAGGCCAGTAACCAGGACCTGAATTCGGTCACCAAAACAAAAAACATGTGTTGGACATTATTCATATCATGATGGATTGGTGAGATGATCATTCCCTCAGACCACTTTGTATTTTTTTTTAGTTCATCTATGAAATAGGGTCCAATGAAACTTGGTGTGGTGGAAACAAAATTTATTTGGTTTAAAACTCATCATGGATGGGTCTTGCATCTCATTCATGATTAGTAGTGTGGGCCATGTTCATGAAAACAATGGTTCACTCATCCTTGATTTTAGTTTTTTCTTTGGACATGATCAATCTCTTCAAGTGGATGTCATGGATCGCCTCTCATGTCTTCGGCTATTCCCTAAAAGTAAATTTTCATTTGTTCTTGTGGTAACTTAATCCTTTAATATTTATGATTATTTAAATGGTGGTGGAATTGTTTGAATATTGATGGTTTACATTTTTAGGAAGTTCAAAGATCTTATAAAAATCTAGAGAAGAAATTTTCACATATGGATGGATGGAAATAAGGTAGTGGACATTCTAGCCTCAATGACATCCCAATATAATGAAATAATTGTATTATCTCATTTTAGAACATTCCCCCATGAGGGGGTGAACCTTGAAAGGGTGGTTCTCTTGTCTTTTATTACATCATGCCCCCTAGTTTTGTTCCAGCAGGTTCCATGTTTTTTATTTCCCTATTAAAATTTTGATGATGATAATATTTATAATAAATTATAAAACCACTGAAATAAATTTATTTTAAAATAATATAATTAATATTTAATAATAAATATATATATAGATTGGAATAACAATATTTTAACTTTGGTTCTACTTAGAATAAAAATATTAAGTGGTGTAAGATTTATATTCTGAATGATTGATTTCAAGGTACAAAAGTGAATTTATATATAATTACCTCGTAATTATTGAATAATTTTCTTAAATTGGTTATAAATTTTGGATTATCTTTTCAATGTTAGACAATGGTAATGGTTTAAAATAAATCATAATAAATTTTTTGGATAACATTTGTTATAAATTTTGAATATTCATAAATTATTATGACATCTAAATGATGCAATATGTAACATTAATGATATATATGATAGGAAATTCTTTTTATTAACATTACGCATTTTGAAGTAACGGAATCAATTTTTTAAACCTAAAAAAATCATCCAAAACATAAATTATGCTTTATCATATTTAAAATAATTATTTTTGAATATGAATATTGACTATATCAAAAATAATATATTTCAATAGATTTTCGTTCTTAGACATTAAATGTCTAGAAAATTCCCGACATAGAAAATCAAATGGGATAAAACATTCATAATTAAAATGTTTTTACATTTTAGTAAACAAGATTCTATGGATTAGGTTATGAAATTAATAAATAAATCATCCACATATAAAAAAATACTATCCTACCCAAACCAAAAATTCCCCAATAGGACATGGTGTATGAAACATGTGAAACCCTAAGCCCTTCAATAATAGTTCTTGAGCATTCAAAATTTGTTTTCTATATTTATCATAAATTGGATACCATATAACAATAATCATTTTCACACATACACATCTCAATTTATAATATATTAGTACAAGTTAAACGAAAAAAATACTAAAACTGGGGATGAAATGTGTGTGATAATGTCAATGAAAAACCATTGGGAAAAAATATAATTACATATGATGTTTTATGGGAATAAATACAATCCCAACAAGAAACCAATAAATCCCCAACCAATTGTAGATGAGTAGAAATATTCCTACTATTGTATTTTAAAACATAATAGTACTTTATATCATGATCACTCATCTTTATTATCCTCCACTAACAAAAATCCTTTTATGTTTGCAATATAACTACATATTTTCTATATATTTCATGACACGTGTGTGATGATAGAATGTAGGTTTGAGTATATAAATACCCAAAAGGATTAAAAAATAATTGTGTTGGGTGAAATAGAATAAAACATGTATATCAACCAGTGTAAAAAATGGCAAAAAATAAACCCACCAAAACTTATACTCATAGTGGTAACTAATCAAAAAGAGAGATAAAGAGGAAGCTCTCCATCATCACATATATTTAGTGATAAGGATTTTTCTAGTATATAGAAGAATAATTTTTTCCATAAATCTATTAGTCCATTGAAATCCTCAATAAATCATCCATGGTGTACCCCACCTTCAATAAAGAAACATCGTTATATAGGGGATGACAACCACAAAATGGCTTTATACCCACACCTTATCTACAATTTATGATGAGAGTGGAAAAATCCAATGATAGAGTACCCATGCCCTCTGATGTGGACATCAGTTTTCAAATACTACATGTACCATGGAAATATGGGACCCACACCATCAAGAATACATGTTGCTAGGGGATTCCAACCACAATATGGATATGTTTTTCACTCCCGGGTCTCAACATCATCCAACCCATATGAGAGAATAAATATACTATCCACAACTCATTCCATTTCTATTATTTTAATTCAATGTTCACAATATAATTATTATTATATTTCCACAATAGAAAGACTAATCGTAGGTCTAATTCTGATTCCTAAATATAGATATATATGAAGTATAATAACATATGATAAGTATACGACATGACCCTTGGTGTACATGTACTGTACTCCTAAATCTAATCCAAACCACATCCCAAATCATTAATTGTTTATTTAGAATAAATATATATGACATGTCCCCCATGTAATATGACGTGTAGACTACATGGGGTACCATGTGTGTACTTCCCATACACGATGTTGATAGAAACATAGGGGCACACATTGTGTGTGGGTGCACCACATAGTATTCTTTTATTTAACATCATGACACAATATGTAACATATGAATAACACTATATTATATTAATTCATATAAAATAAAATGTAATTTGAAATATCATATAAAATAATGTATTATTCGTGGACATTCTAGATTCCACTTATACCATCATCAATCATGTTATAAGCTCCTTCATTGGCTATGATATAGAATGTGACATTTCTAATCATCAATATACATTATCCAGTGGATATAAACTGATATTTTTATCACACCATGTGATTCTCATCAGACATTTATTATGAATTCATAACCATATATGGGTAAAATCCTCTTTTTTCAACATAAATCTTATGTTGATTGTCATCATAACAGAAAAAATTTAATTTATCTAAAATCAAAAAATATATTATGAATTTGGGATGTATTAAAATTATAAATTGGATTGTTAGTAAAATCACAGGCATACAATAGTCCAATGGTAAACATGAGAAAAATTAGTAGATAATGGAACAATTAAAATGACGAGTTTGTTGATGTATATTTTGAAACTAACAATCAACTACAATCAATGAAAAAAATATTGAATCAAATAAATCTTGTAGAATGTATTAAATAAATTTTCAAATAAATAATAAATTGATAGTTCAATTATAATATCAGGGTAGAAATAAAAAAATATGTATTAGAATAATCTATTCTTAAAATATCAGTAATTTTTGAATGAATCTGCAAATGAATCATCCAAACCTCATCAGTAGAACATTGATTAGTGAAGAAGGAATATATGAAAATGTTATTGGTGAACTGCATGAATTATTTCATAGATCAGTATCTTAGTAGAATCACTTAGTGATCCTAAAATCTAAAAATCCATCTTCTAGGATCCTCATAATGGAAGATCACCCTCTCCATTGGAAATTTCGCATGGTTTTTCATCCAACCATGAGTATTTTCAATAACATTGTAAAAATGGGACCCAAATTATGTTATCTTATTTGTTAAAAAGAATAAATTAAAAATAATATTTTTTTTAATTATTTGAACCTCTAAAAATTCTCATTCATTTTTCACTGTCATTGGGACAAATGAAAATAGAACATTTTCCACACCTAGGGTGAACCCTAAATTCAAAATTCAATTTTACTATTCTATTTCACAAACAAGCCTCTAGTCAATGAAAATACATTATTTTAGAAATATTTTCATGGATAGTTTCATATATTTAATATAATAATTATATTTAATATACTAAATATACTTAACTCATCAATTACATGGTCACCTGACACATGTATAACCTCACAATATTTGATGAAAAAATAGAATAATATATATTAATATAAAAAGGTTCCAAACATAAAACTAAAATTCATTACATCCCCCGTAAGTTTTTTTTTCTTTAAATAAAAGAATTAGATAAAGGTTGAGGGTAGTGTCTTTGAATCTATCTATCATGCTCAAATTAGATCAGTTGGTGGTTCCCATGATTCCAAAAAACATAAACCAGGAAATATGTTTCCAATAACAGAGAAAATACATCCAATCCTTGACCAAATCATAGTACTCAAATATGGGTTTCTATCCACAAAATCTTATCACACATGGAAATAATTTCTGATGGGACATACAAACCTCCTCTATACCTTGAAATGTAAAATAAACCATGCCTAATATACATATAAGGGGTTGTATTTGGGTTCTATGAAACCTCTAATACCATGAATAATCCCTAGAATGGATAATATAACTCAGGGATATATTAGTACACCAAAAAATCCAATACAAATATCATTCTATAAATAATTTTCAACAATACATGTTCCCCTAACTCATTCATAAAGGGTCTAACTATTTATCATGATGGATATTTTAGTAGAAATTTTGTGGTCATTATTCACTCTATTATAACTATAACTTTCTCTTTCATCACATATAAAATATTTGGTCCCAAAATAAACGAACAAAATATTCCCATCGAGAAAAAAGTGGTCTATATGATCTCACATATAGATCATTCAATGGTTTCATACCAATATTTGAGTTATAACTATAATTGTATGTGATCTTTATCATAGAAAAGTGATCCACCCTAATTTGATCCATGTAAAACATGTATGTTCTAAATATATCCCCCAAATCATATATGGTTCATTATTTATGGCCATTATTATGGGTGGTGGACCGTGATACTATTCTATAAATGTGGTTTAAATGCCTCTTAAAATCCCCTTTAAAAACATGACATGAAATGAGTATCATAGTCACAGAGAATCATCAAGTGTACCCCATGATGTATGATAATAGCTTCAACAAACAAGAACTAAAAACCCTATGAATAACTCTTTTCTTAATTGTAATTAATTTTAGATAAGTTGGAATGATGATCGATATTTACCAATATAGTTGTATATCCTCTCATCATCTTCATAAGACTCATCACAAAATCCATTTATATTACATCCCATATCCACATATGAATCTCAAAGGGTTATGTCATGTATACTTGATCTTGATTATCTTACATAAACTATTGGAAGGTGATGAATCCTTAAACAAACATGGAAACACTCTTTTTCATGAGGTCCCGTAAAATATGATGTCGAATGTCATGGAACATCTTCATAACCATTAGATGCACCACAATAGGTGATATATCAAAATCCATGGATATTTATGCAACATAGGTAGATTAATGTTTTCTTAATGGGTTTTAAATAATTATAATAGGATAGGAAAATGTTAAAAATAATCTTAGTGTTTCACTAGAGTTACAATGATGTTCACCTCCATGGATCCTTGAAAAGATATTCCCTTACTATAGTGTTTTGAATCAATGAATTGGCCTTGGGATTTAATCTTGTATAGTGCCCAATTAATCTTATTGTCATGTTGGAAACCACAATTCTTAATGATGTATATTTTTTCTAAAGTTATACCAAAATATTACACATATAATTTGTGTTCACATCATAGGTTATATATATATATTTCATGTGGGTTTTTTTATCATGCTAGACCCCCTTCTAATGTAGGTAGTGTATTGGCTCAATCATGTGGAGTGAATGTTTAACATCCTGACTCGACATACATGTAGATTTGTAATTGGATTGGTGGGTCTCATGACCCCAAGAATGTCTCCCCATATTCCAGAGGATACCGAATAATAGTGATTGTATCAGGAGGTGATAATGGGGAGACTATAACCTCTTATCAGAGTTTCATAATTGAATATCAAATTAAATAAATATTATTCATCAAATGCATTAAATAGTACGGATAATGTAACATCAGAGGGATTCTGGTATAATTGAAAAAAAGAGGTCAATACCACTTTATACAATTGATGGATTCATGACATGGACCTGATATTTGAATGAAAAAAATAAACAAAATAGAAGGATTTACAATACAATAAAATAACAATGAAAATATAGAAAATCACAACATGCATTCTCACTGAGCATACCAAAATCCAGCTCAGTCCTTTTATCCTGAATCCCGTGTACAATATATACATAACCAGTATAGATCCTCAAAATATATGGTCTACATGGGTCCAAAGGGTACTCAAGAAGATTATAAGATTTAAATATTAGTAGGTTAACAACCACCATTTAAATACAAATCACGATAGTGAAATATCATTTTCATAATTTGTTGGTATAATAGAGTATGAAAAATAATGAAAATTTAAATAAACACTTATCCAGGTTTTTAAGGGACCCGATGACGATACATGTATTATCCCACGGCTGGTATGTCGTCGGATTTCAAATCACATATATATATATAATAGAAGTTTTTGTATATATATATATATATATAAATGGATAGATTTATGTTGTGATGGATCATGACCTACCTCTACCATCCACATATAGGGGAGCTCTAACGGTCAACCCCTTTCCTGGGTCCAATATCCCTTAGTCACTTCGCCACCAAGCATCATAAATACATTTAGGTGGATGGGGATATACAGTCACCATAAATTTACATTGTAGATCTCACTATCTTCCCCTAACCAAATTCCAATTGTTATCACCATCTATTGGAATTATCACGTTTTACATATACTGGGGTGGATTGGGACATACCACCAGCATCCAATTCCAGGGGATCTCTCAGAGTATACCCCAAAACAGATACCATGATCCATTACCCTCTCTTTAAATTGTCACATTAGATATAAGTTGGGGTGGATTAAGAAAAACCACCACCATCCAATCCATGGGGACATCTCCCTATCTACCCCTAACCCGGGTCCATGTGTCATTACCGTATCATCGAATTTTCATACCTACAAGCTATAATCTCTGAAATCATACAATGAATGATGCATTAACCACTCATGCATCCCATTAATGCAACTCAATGACAAATAAATAGTTATGTTCACATTTCTACTTATGGAAAACAATACTATGAATTTAAATAGAAAAATTAACATTGCCTTGATCAGGTTTAATTGAATAAATTAGGAAAGGGCCTTTATGCATGTCATTAGCAATGTTTCATTTCATTTCATGGAACCATTTCATATATACCAATTAATACAATAAAACCTCACATTATGGATAAACCATTTATTCAAGGCATTCCATTTGGAGTGGGTAATTATACTCACAGTCATATTCACTGAATTTTCATAAACATAAAAAATTGGTTCAATGTAAAAGGGTCAAAGAAAAAAATCAAAATTATTTCACTTTAAAAAAGATACCATAATACTTAATCCATTTTATGAATTCTATTTTAATTTACTAAATAATTAATCACACGAAGACATAGAAACTTATTTTAAAGGGATAATGTTTAAGAAGTTGTGTCAAGGTAACAAGTAATTTTCCAACAAGGGAGAATGAAACATCAAGGGGAAACACACCCAAACATTCCACATAACACTAAAAATATCATGCATAAAGAAACACCAAGGAATTAAGGACTGGATGAATAAATGTTTATCATTAAATTTTTATCTTAAATACAATTCACCTCCGTTGGATTGGTTTTATTATAAAATCATGAACTTTTCAACTAAAAAATCAATTATCTCTTATATATATTTCATTAACATTATTAAAGGAAGAAATAAATTCAAGAAAAAATATTGTAATAAATAAATATATGAACGGTGTGATAATATAGTTAATTAATTCATTACTAAAATTAAAGGGGTACGGAATGGATCCCTACCTCTAGAAAGAAGCAATACACACCATGTCACATGACATATTTATCGATGACCAATCGAAAATGTCCAACATGGGAACTAAAATAACATTAAATATATATATTCCTTAGAAAAAAGTTCATGTTCATTATTCCATGAAAGAACATTTACATGGAATATATATATATATATATATATATATTAATATATATTCATTGATTAGTATATATGTGATCAAACTCATAATTGTTCAAAACCCACTAAAAATATTATTATGAATTCAAAACAATTGTTGCATGGACCAATTCATATCAAATTAATTACCAAGGACTCTTAAATTAAAAAACACCCAATTATATGAATAGAGGCATCAATGAACCAAGGATAAAATCATGTTAAACAATTGGGAGAGAATATAATCTATTCGAACAACTTCACCTTCAGGAGCAGTTGTCAAAACACACACAAACACAACCCAGGAGACCATTCCCACACACTAGTATCAATGGATACCACACAAATCCATGTTATTCCTAACTCTAGGTTCATTCAAACCAAAACAAGGTGATAGAAAGAGCAATGTTTGGCCGAGAGTGGGAGTATAAAGAGCTACGATTCATACATAGATGACATAGAGAAAAAAATACAATGAATTAATGGGAGAAACCAACGAATAGAAGATAGCCTGATAGAGGGTCATCATGCATCAATGGGGAAACTCCACTAGGATTGAATCACATGTGAGATTGGAGGTGTGACTTGTGAGAGTTTTATTTTTCTTTTATTTAATTTCAATTTTAATTTTTTTAAAAGACTAATTGGCACCATTCGACCCTCACAGTTTACCAAATAGTGTAGTGTATAGTATAAGGTTATTGCCTGTAAAATCACATCATGCGTTCTATGAAAAATAATTGGGAAACCATACAAATATTTTGCATACCGTCACTTCACCCATAAAAAATGTCACATGATTACTTATAGTGGGCGACATGGTTTCAGAAAAACTCTGCGGCCTTCATAGCTGTTTAAAACTTGTCTTTTTCTAGGTCTGGTGCTCCCAAAACTCCTCATGACACATGGGAAACATATCAAACCTTCACCGAAGTGCAGAAATATCATATAGAATCATTTGAAATATATTTATTCAATTAGTAAGAACATTTCTATAAATAGGAAATATAGTAAATGAAAATGTCCAAAAACCATTGGATTTTTGTCCTATTCAAAACACAAATCTTTGCAACATTCCCACCACATAATTTCTCACCCCTAAGAATGATTCATGAATAACTTACTCATAAAATTACCTACTAGAGTCCTAATGACTCATACAAATAGTCATGTTGTGTTTTTTAACATCAAATTCACCTCTAAGAATTCATTAAACACATGGCATGTAATCCATTTAAACCCGATCCAAAGCTCATTTTCCCACCAAAAAATTGAAACTTATCTTACCCAAGCCCATTTATTTATATTTATGATTACATTGTTGTCACATCATGAAAATAGACACATGTACTTATTTACATGGTTTTTAACATTACAAAGTTTCAATTCTGAGTCACAACACTTACTACCATCAAAATTACATTACAAATGATGAGCCTAATAGTGATTCTAAAATGAAAAAATTGTCAATTATCTATCAAAATAAAATCCCATATCGATTTATATTATAATGAAAATACACAACCGAAAAAAACCACACCTCTCTTCATCGAACGATGTTCCAAAAAATGGATTCTCACCAACCATAGACAATAAATAGTAACCCCCTGATGATCCATCTATGTTTGACTATTCAAGACGATTCCCAACATAGATGGATGGGGATTTATAAAAGAACGATGATGAATTCTCCCAACGAATCTCACATTCATCATAGAATATTCCAATGATGTACATACCTGACTACCAATTAAATTCCTAACCAAACCATGATGGAAACCATGAATTCATATCACAACACCAACAGAGAACAACCCAACAATTTCATCATCTTTAAAAACAATAGGACGATGTAAGACTGATGCTCTCTTAGTTTATTGATGATGGTGATAAGATCAGCAACATGCTTGTCACTAAGTAGAATACACTAAGATGAATCAAAATAGTTCGTAGTCGAACACACCAAAACACTTGAAAGGAGATCAATCAAATACCAAACAGCTCAACATCAATGAATAATCTCAGCTTCACTTTCCAACACACCATTAAAAATGATCACAATCCTTTACCTTCCAATTCTTTCCATGATCACTTAAGAATAACCACCAAATTTCATCCAACATAAGTAGTGTTTTTTAAATGATTAAACCCCAGAAAACCATTTCATCGTCATTATTCTAAGGAAAAACTGACATGGTTTAACCCCACCAACCTCATGGGCATTGAAACACGATCAAGAATTCTAAAAACGAATTTTATGTATTTTCCATTCTACTAGAAATGGAACATTTGCAAAATTTGACACAACTTTTTGTACCTTCAAAGTGACCTAGTCATAAGGAATATGAAAATGGACACTCACAAGTTCACTACGCTAGGAAAACCCTTAAATAAACGTGTGATATTCCTCAATTTTATAAGTACACATATCAATCTAACAAGAAAGACAAAAAAATAACCACCATTTAAAACACCTATCTCTTTTGAAACGTCATCCTTGGAATTGGGACAAACAGATTCATTAATGCTCAAGTCACTCTACCCCAGAGGTGACCCGAGTACAAATTATATAGCAGAATGATCAACAATCCTATCGAAATAAACTATTTCATTAAAAAATTAACATTAAATGGTACCATATATATGAATTAATACAACCCAAGTAATATAAAAGAGGTCAAAAAACAAATTAAACATCTAACCATGTCTTAGGTATTACAAAACAACAAAAAACAAGAATTAGCTAATGCTCAAGACCATAACATGTTCAAGGAGTGAATAAACACCCATCCAATGAAGTGTGTATTTGGAATCCAAGAGTCCAATAAGGGAAAAAATCCCCCGAGCGACACTAAACATTAGATATCTCATTATATAATTAGGGAAAAATATCTAAGGGTTCTACCTACCACATTCTAGCCACATACGAAGAACAAGCATTGACCAAATCATTCGGTAACACAAAACAATTGTCCCAAGCACAAGATCTGATCATCTATGCCATTCCTAAAAGAAAAAATTTCTACACAAACTCCTACACTTATATTGCACGGAAATTGAAAGAGAATCTTAAAACTACTAAGTCCTAGGGTTTTTAAATAGAGTACACCACTACAGGATCCATTCTGAATCGCTTTAAATTTAATCACAATTAATCATTAATCATAAAAATATTTACTAAAAAAATATGGTACCATTTTTAAAAAGAAAAACACTAGGTACATGAATTTTAACTAACAAGCCATAGGAAAACAATGTTCCAAAAAAATCCTTTTTAAACATTTAACACTAGTTCAAATAACATAATTTTCAGGTAATTTATTATAAAATATTAATTTTAACAGTTTAGGTGGCCTATAAGGGTCCCATTTAAACCATATCTAGATCATAAAAATGTATCCCAACAGCAGTTGTTAAATTAAAAATGGTATTAAACACTAAAACATGTCATATCATAAGGTAAATGCCTCAAACTACCCAGTTGGGCCTAGTTTCACATCTATGCATTTAACAAATTCATTAAATTTTAAAACTAAAATCATTCCAATTTGTAAATATCTCAAAGAACAACATAAACTTACATGTAATATTGGATTCCATTTCCCAATTCATGATGTAACCACACCATTCATTGAATGAAAATTGGCTCAGATTTATCGAAACCAATTACATAACAAAATTTAACATGCTAAAATCTAATGATGTAGTTATATAGGTGTCCATATACCGATCTATAAAGCACCCATACACATTATTATTTGGAATTGGGCTCCCATTAAATTGAAATAATTACAATTTAGAATTATACTTTTGCATCCTTTTATATTTAAAATCAACAATCTATAAACTATAATTATGATCTAGGATGATTTGAATATTTAGGTTACCCTTTCCTAGTTGTAAGGTGATCATACACCATACAATCGAAAAATTTTCCCCTTTATTCCAAAACCATATATTTTCTACCCATACAACAAATAACAAATTATATTAAAATATCATGCTACATTAATTAGTTACAAAAATAATTGGAATATCATTCATGCTAAAAAATTATGTAATCATTTAAACAACTAATGCAAATACATGGAATGGTAGTATGCATGACATGTGAATTTATTATGACAATATTTTAATTCATATGTAATTGAAATTTAATTCCATATCAAGCCAAGTGTAAAATTATTTATTCTTAATTAATCATAAGCTGCAGACACTATTTCACTCACTCTTAGTGAATTCATATAAAACGTAACTGCAAATAACATAAGTAATAATCATATCCCTTTCCACTTTGACATTTTTTTAAATGGGGTGATTAGTTCCATGAACGAATATTAACGATGTACAAAACATTTATAGTCTCATGTATTATAACCCAAAATAGTATGAAAAAAGAAATGAAAAATCATATGATACAACCTTGTAACATCCTGACCTGGATTCCACTAGACCTTTAACAAGACTGGTGGGTCACATGGCCACAGGTGGGTCTACTCATATTGCAGAGGCTATATACTAGTAGCAAGGGTATAAAGAAGTGATAGTGGGGAGACTATACAATCATATTATTGTGACATATTATTATAATAAATTAAATAACAATTCATTAATGGATGTTGTTAATATTAATAACAAAGAAAAATAAGGCAGATTCTTATATAACTGAAAATAGTGGACAACACTAGTTTATAAAATAGGTGAATGCATGACATGGAAATGTTACATGATGGAAATAAGTAAAAAAAAGTATAATAATTGAAAATAAAGTACTATAATAACAAAAATACCTAAAATCACCATGATCGACCTCTAATACCCTCCCAAGTTACATATCGATCCTTTTATTCTTTCTACTTGGTAAAGAATCCTACAAATCAGCTAAATCCTTCAAATATAATGTTTACTCTGGTACCAAGTGTACCCAAGTTAGGTGGTTCATATAAATACCCTTAGGATGACACCCATGAGTTCATATCCAATCCAGATAGTGAAATATAAAGTAAATAGTGTGCAGTAGGTATACTAGAGTAACAACAAAACTGAAATAATAAATAAAATCATGTCCAGGATCCTAAGGGTCACCTATTACTGATTCCTAATTCATCCATTGGATGGTTTGTCTTTTCATGTGAAATAATATATAAATATATAATAGATACATGTGTATATGTGTATATATTTGGGTGAATCAAGACATACCTATTCCCGCAATTCCTAGGGAATTTATCACTGTTTTCCCCAAAAATAGGTCCAAGAGAAATTAATATCTTAGCCTCCATGAATCATAATTTTGTTTTGGTGGACTGAGGGAATACAACTGTCATCCTGTTCCGGGGGATCACTCATGGTCATCCCCTATCCAAATACTTAGATCCATAACCATCTATTGACATTATCACAATTAATATATACTAGGGTCGATTTTGACATACCACTACCATCCAATTCGAGGTAAGCTCTCACGATCTTCCCCTAACATTGTACAAATATCGATTACAGTATCTTGGAAATTTAACAATAGATTTATGTTGGGGTGGATCATTATGTACTGCCACCACCTAATTCTATTGGAGATATCATGGTCTAACCTACACGTAGGTCTAAGAGCCATCATAGTCTCTTAGACCTTACATTCCTACATGGAATAATCTATCAAAGCATATAATTCAGGATGAATTTACCTCTCATTCATCCCATTAACCGAACCCATTCACATATAACAATTTTTTCACAAATATACATTAATAAACACATCATAAGAATTTCAATTAAAAAAATAACATAGGCTTGGTAACAATCAATTCAATACATGATTTCCTGGCCTTCCATGCATGTCATTATCTTTATTCCACTTCTATTAAAGAACCATTCCATATTAACCATTTAATATAGTCCAATATTTTATAATGGACAAACCATTTATTCAATGTATTTCATTTTATTTGGTTCATCCTACTCATGTATTTCATTTGATGTGGGTCATCCTACTCATGGTTATTTCACCCAATTTTCCGAAACATGGAAAATTGATTCAAATTACAGGTTTCAAAGAAAGAATCAAAATTTATTCATTAAAATAATGCTTCCATATTGAGAAAGACATTATAAGAGTTCCATTTTCATATAATAAATCATTTATCTATTTTAGACATAGAATTTACATTTCAATGGATCACATGATATGACTTATGTCAAGGAAACAAGGCATATACCTACTTGTGAAAATGAAACATCAAGGGTCCATGTACTCTAAAATTCCATTTAACCCTTATAATCCCAATCATTAAGAAACAAAAAGGTATTAAATAAAATACTCTTAATATTATATAACTATATTTTTTCCTTGAAGTATGTGCACCTCCATTTGAGGGGTTTTATCAATAAAAATAATTACATTGTTCAACTAACAAATAATTTACTTCTTTTTAGAATTTCAATAAAATTAAAAAGTGAACATTAAATCCCTGAAACCATACTGTACTAATAAAAGATATGCGTTGTGTGAAAATTAATTAAATTAATGAATTAATAAAATTAATGGTAGAAGGAATGGAATTCTACATCTAAGAGGAACCAAGCCATCACCTAGAACATTACATATTTATTGACGACCAGTCAAAACAGCTCTACACCAACACATACATACCTCAAAACACACACACACACAGATATATATATATATATATATATATACCTAATCCAAATTCATGTATTCCTCATGCCATGAGGGAAAACTAAAATGGACGATATATATATATATATATATATACTAGATTATATGAATGTGTGCTATCAAAATTTTTCAAAACCCACTTCACACATTAATTGAAAATCCAAAATAATGTATAAAGGATAAATTCATCTCAAATTTTACACCAGTGACTCATTAATTGCATAACACCCAATTATAAACTAAGAAAAATCGATGAATAAAGAAAAAACCAATCATAAACTATTGGCTTGAAACCAAATCTTGTCAAACCTCATTAACATAGGCTAATGTTGTAGGAACATATAGGGAAATACCCTAGGAAGACACTCTCACACCCTAGATTCAATGGAAACCAAAAAATATGGGTTAATCTTAGACCTTTGTTTGGATTAATCAAAATAGGGTGACAAACATACCAAAATTTCGACTGAGTGAGGTTGAAGAAGAATCAATGTTTCTTACATCAATAATTATGAGGATTAAATAAGAAGAATAATTGGGTGAAAGTGATGAATATAGGAGAGTTAGAAATGGGGTCATCACATGTTGATATGGAAACCCCCTAGGGGTACATTTCATATGAGATCGAAGGGGTGAGCTGTTAATGTTTTATTTTATTTCAATTTAATAAAAATTCTTAAATGAAAGTCCCAAATAGGTTGACCCACACAGTTTTCAAAACCATGAAAAAATGTTCAAGGTGTAGTGTGAGGATACAGCCTCCAAAAGCCCACCATGAGGGCTAGGGTCATTGTTAAGAAAGTATCTTGTTACTAGTGTGTACCATCATTGTGCCCTAAAAAAGGTCACACAGTTACTAGTAGTGGGCCTCATAGTATTATAATAACTATGTAAAACCTATATTTTTTCAAAACATTTATTTTTATGGGTCAGGACCTCCTGAAACTCATCAAGTAACCCATGCAATTTCTTAGTCCTACAACGATGTGAAAAATCATCACCTAGAATCCTTACAACACACATTATTTAATTCCAAATATAATTTTTAAAAATTTCCCATCTAATAAATGTAAAATTTCAAAAACCTTTTTTTTCTGGTTCGAAAAACATATCATTAGGACATGTATTGCTTGTATTGGACCCCTCTTGGCAGTGGTAATAATGGTAAAAATTTTCCAGGGTGACATAGGGTATCAGTAGATACATATGTTTGTGATGTCATATGTGTATTTATACATGAATGGAAGATGTATAAATCCCACAAAAACATGTATTTCATTGAAATGATATAAAATAGTGAAGCTGTGTTAGTATCTTATAAATGAAGATAGTATCACAGAGTGGTTGATTAATTCCACTGACTTATGTTTTTGAGATAATTTAAATGTGTTATGGTTTTTATGTGAGTGTAATTTATGGTGAGAATATGGAAAATGTAATGGAATGTTTTAGTTTGAATGATATTGTAGAGTATTGTATTAGTGTGTGTTTTTTTAAAAAAATTTGTCTCCACATCTCGAGAGGATGTTATAACACATGGTCATAAACCACATTTCCCTATATGTATTCCTTGGTATAAATATAGAGAAACTAATTGGGGCCTTTTAACTTAACCTATGTTCTGGAGGAACCGTCATATTGGAATGGTGAAAAAATTTCACTACATATGGAGTGACTTGAAATTACAATGATAAGAAGATAGATCATCATATTAAACCCTTATTTAGTATTAGAGGGAAATAATGTTATTTTACGTATTGTGGGATAGTTATTTAGAATCCACTTTCCAAGGATTTATACTACTAATTGTAGTGGTGCATTCAATTTTTTGGAATGAATATTTCATCCATTAATAATGATTTATCCATGAGTAGGGAAGGATGAACTCATTCGAAGGTGGTTATAGCCACTACCTTATAAATGTTATATTATTATCCACGTAGAAATGGATTCTATGAAATTTTATATTTTGAAAATGGTTCAATATTTTGAAAACATCATTATTGGGTTCTTTCGAGTTCTACCTCACCATCATGAGGGTTATTTATACATGGAGATGATCCAGGGATGAGCTGATATTTTTTATAGAATATTAGATGACCACATGTTGATGTCAGGGCTTTATGTGAGGTTGGAGGTGCCTATAGAGAAGTTTATTCATAACACACAATGTGTTTATCCCCAAAAATGTAGATGGGAGAATGCATTCATGTGTCGAATGGTTTCACTTAAACCATGTGAAAAGAGAAAGAGTATCTATTTTCGAAAATAATTTAAATATCTTACCAGTGGTTTGGGGTAAAGCGATTTGTAGAGTTTGACCTTAGGATGGGTTAACACTAGAATTATTTTTTATGGTTTTATGTATTTTCTATGGATCCCTAGAGTGGATGTTGCTACTCTTACTTCTTGGTGGTTCCCTTTAGCATGCTGAATGGCCCATGAAATTTCATAAGACTTATTAGTTGGATACTTAACCATTTTGGGGAAAATTATTGGAATTCATTTTCAATACCCACGTGTTCTCATAATCAATTTTGGAGAATGAAGGAAACATGTGGATGGTTCTAGACATGGCTCAATGGTTCTAGTCATATGGAACGTCTAGTATATTCTTTTCTATATTTGATTGTCCTTTTTTATGGATATGTACTCACATGAATTAGATTTATAGTCCACCTTATAGATGTAGACAAAATGTTGTAATGAAGGAAAAACATAGCATTTTCATGGTAGAAAATCATCAAAATAAGGACTCCACACTACTATTTTTGAGCAAGACGATGGAATATTTTACCTCCTTTCAATTAGATCATATCCGTGGTGATCTACACATGCCACAAATTAGTTTTTATATGGAAGTATTATTGTATGATAAAGACCAAAGTATGTTTTTTTAGAGTGGAGTTTCCTTTTTCAATGAGGTAGTAACAAACAGAATCAGTAAAGAAATACACTTCATGAGAGAGTGTTTTCCTTTGGTGCATGTTTTTTTTCTACCTAAGAACCCATCATTAGAGTAGTAGATTCGAATGCATTCTCAATATCCCATCCATTTCCTTGAGTTTTTTTTTAATTTTTAGGAATAAATTTTTTTAATATGTGAATAATAGAGGGAGTCAAATTTTTTTTGGATGACACGAGAATATTTTTAGAAATAATTTAAGAGCTAGGTGGTATGATTATTCACGATTCTGAGGCCTTTTGAGCCGAAAAATAATTATATAAGCAATATAAATATATTTTTTAGTAAATGAACTCAAAATTACTGAAATGTGAAATAATACATAAATAGTGTCCCATATTGTAAATTTATGACCATTGTTGAATTTGGGTCATGGGGTCTACAATAACTGGGACCTAATACTTGAGGGCAAGGGATGTCTGTGAGAGGCATCATTTGGTGGGTGTGATTAATTAAAAATAAATAAATAACCTATTTATTTATAGTTAAAATAAATTTACCATTTTAATATTTAAATAATATTATATGATGAATCAATATTACTATCCACAATACCTTGAGATAATTAATAAGATATTTCATCTGTTCCTCATTGGATGATCAAGAATAAATGTCGATCTATGATCAGATCAATGTTAATCCATAGACAGATAATGTAGCAGGATCAGCCCCTTAATATATATCAGATGTATCATTTAGTAACCAACGATTATTAATCAAGGAAGGCCACAACAATTTTGTTTTTCACCAATGTTATTGGATGATTGAGAATGTATTTCATTTTATTTTAATCTACGATAATTGTTTTTTTATAACCCACAATTTGTTATTTATATTGATCCTATATATTCCTTCTCTAGTTGAAAATGGTATCACCCTATTTATATAATAATTGTGAAAGAAATCATATCCCTTGTAGATTCATTTTTTTTCTTGTCCTTTTTTCCTCCTTGTTGACCATGTTCTTCAGCATTGGTGAATGCGTCCATAGTTTGAATTTTCCATGGTGGGAATATGATTGGTTGAACACCCAGATTCATTGTGGTATCATGGATGACAAATTAATTAATGATTTTTGGAAAAATGAAGAATGTGAATTACATTGTTTTTAATCGGATTAAATCAATTTAGTGGGTGATTGAAGTTGTGATCAGGTTGTGATGAGGATGACAGTTTGTCAGTGGTGACTCGTGATTGGCATGGGAATTTACATTTTTTGGTGGACAATCTTCATTGATTGGTTGTGTGATGGTATTACTTCCATGTATAGGCAATGCATCGGGTCTTATAGAAGACACATCTTGACATGGATGTGGTGGAAGATCATATGTATGTTGGATGATTCAAGGTGTTGAGCCTGATCAACATTATATCAATATGAAATTAATGGTAGGTGTGTTATTATGATTATTTATAATAATAACAATGTTTTTTATCATTTTTTTCATTAAAAAGGATAATATATATATATATATAATATAAATATGGGGATGCAAGTGGGACTTGATGGTAATTGGTGAACCAAATTAAATATGATTAGGGGTGACCAACTTATGGTAATAATAATAATAATAATATTATTATTATTATTAATGTTCTATTTAAAATGAAACTAGTATGTTTATGGAAATCAACAGAGGTTTCATGAAGAGGGTCAGAAATGCTATATATTTTATTGATTTAATTGAGTGGATTCCAATATTTTATTAATGATTTAAATAATATTAATAATATAATATTAGTATTCTTTTGTTCGTGGAAAACTATGACATGGACATATATTTTATATGAGGTATTAGATTGATGAACCATCAGGGACATGGTGTCCCTGACTATGTGATAGAAATTTCAATAAAAATTATATATAGAATTTTCATTCTTATGGAGGAGGTCCTTGAGGAGACGAATAATAATAATAATAATAATAATAAATTTTATTATTATTCCTTCTACTAATGTTAAATATTGTAATTTTCATAACTGCATCATAAAAAGTCACATTACTTAACCATATGAATATTCATGACCCTGATATTGAGGTGGATGTTTTGTGACTAATATGAAATGATTAATTCTATCTCATGGATTGGGCCAACAAAATGATATTCAAGCATGCGGTTTTGAAATGTATTTTTTCGCCGGGTATTTGAATTGGTAATGAAAATAGTGTATCTCGTACATTCGGCTATGAGGGACATAATGGTGTGATATTTTTTGATATTTATAACCTTTTGATAAAACATATCATAGTTTTTGAAATTTATAATTCCAGAATAGCGATGAGCCTCAAGAATTTATTATATCTCTTTCCTGAGACATGTCATGTATGACATGTACACATCGTGTAATACTACATCGCCAAAAAGCTGTGTTCTAGTCAGAAATGTTCTAGTAAAAGAGTGGGGCCACATGTCTTGTGGGTCCCATACATTCCAAAAAAATCTTTCTGATACATTATATTCTTGTATTTAATTTTTTCTAATTCATATTTTGGCCCACGAGAAGCCTTTACTAATTTTATTTCACGGTTGAATGCAATGGTGGACTTAGTTGTGTTTATGATATATGATGTGAAATATTACGATCATAGAAATTCACGTAGAAGTGCCCAAATATGGTATTTGTTGAAAAGTATCATCAAAGATAATAGAGTAGAACCCTACCATGGAATTAGGGCATGGGTCATTGACCATTAGATTGGAACAATCATGATGGTACTGAGAATGGGCCAATCGTCTAATACTATAGTTTAACCCGTATATTTGGATAGGTAAAGGGTACTCTGTTGAATAATAGAGTATAACACTTTGACTAGCACGTAAAATGGGTCCTCAATCGACTCTTAGTGTGGTATCCACCTGCATGGACAATTCATGGGTCCTCTTTCTGTTTTCATAGTGGCACCCTTATGCAGAGTCAAGGTATAGGTCAATAACCTTTATATTAGAACCATATAGCATATTCTTCGTCAAGACCCTTGACTGTATGAGTGAAACCCTATTATAGGGAAATGAAATGGGTACTCTATCTACTATCATAGTGGAACCCTTCTACGACGTAAGGTTATTTTTCCTTGGAAATATTCGTTGCACCCTCCCATTGGGACAAGGAATGGGTCCACTATCTACTATCATAGTGTAATTATCCTCTAGAGTCATGGCATGTGTTATTGACCATTATAATGGAACTGACCTATGTAATTTGGAAAATAGTCCTTTACAATTAGTGTGGAATCCTTCAACTTGGATGGATCATGGTTCCCCTATATATTATCAGAGTTGTAACCTCTTAAGGATCTAGGGAATGCGTACTCAACTATTAGACTAGAACTCTCTTGTGGTGTCATGGAATAGGTCCTCAACCATAATACTACAATCCTCATATTTTACAATGGTATGGGTCCTCTAAATGGAGATTATTTCCCCTTGTTAGTGTGGAATAATGGAATTTTTCTCCTCAATATAGATGTCTATTTGGATAGGACTCTTAGACGATGTGAAACATCAACAATCCCTTTTAAGATTTGTGGGTGTACTTAATAGGTTTGTGGAGTGGAGAACCAATTTCACTCTCAATTATTATTCATATTGATCATATATGAGGTTTACTATATAGTTTGTTTTTTTACGAATGAAATACCTTCATTGTGTTAATCTAACCACTTCGATTGTCTGTCATATAACTCCCCTCTAGTTTTTGAGGTTCCCTAATGTATATATAGGTACTCACCCCATCGTGGGTATCACCTACACGTGTCATTTATTATATAGATGACATATATTACAATGTTGATTTCATATAGTCATTGGTATCCTTGAGTGCATAGACCATGTACAGTGGCTGGTCATGATGATTTCGATATGTTCTCTCTCAGCATATAAATTTATAATTATTGTCATGTTGAGATATATTTCCATGTTTGATGTTTATTTTTTCCTTTTAATTTATATATTTTATTTTAATATTCTTATTTATTCCCAATAGGTTATTACATTAATGGGTATTACTATAGGTATCACTATTATTTATTATTATTCCAATGTTCTTATTCATAGTTTTGTTGGGGTCCATTCGTATAGGTACATTATGTTAAATCAACCCATGTTTTGTAATATCATATGATAATTTTTTATAGACCATGAACTATATAGGTTGGATTGGGGTGGCAACAACCAAGCCCGAAGCGGGCTAGATGGGCCTATATGAGTCATGCTGTTATAGAAGATCATTCCTCTACAAAACCATTGAATCATAAAAATCCATGATGTGTTAATTTTGACTTCATACATCCCACCTGTGATACAAACAAGAATCTACTTATTCCCAACTCAATGATCAACCATTTCTCATTCCCAAGATTAATGAATGAGGAATTTTACATTGATCATTAAATCAAAATTCTATTAATGGTGAATCATCCCCTAAAGCTATTTTAAAATGTTGATGTTTAAAAATAGAAATATATTAGAAAAAACATTATTCCAATCACTCACACCTATTTATCCCTATATGTAACACAATTCCTTCTCATTAAGGCACCTCTAAGAAAAAAATTATATATATATTTGAACATGATGAAGTAAAATTACCCTCTGGGAAACCATAAAAATACCTATGTATGAATTTTATTATATGGCATTTTAATTCCATAACAGATAGTTTAGATTTCATGTAAATGTATCAACCCAAAAATACATTCCCATGAAGTAAAAAATTGAACTGGAACATTATATTTAAATTGTAATAGATAGTTCCAACTACGCTCATTCACTCATGTACTTATACGACTTGATAAATATCTTGTCCAAATAAATCCTATCTATCATTGGTCTGGGTTCATTATACCAAAACACTATATTACTATAGTTATCTAATTAATGAACTCCAATTCTAAAAGTAATAATAAAGGATGTCATTTTATGGGTTAAGGATCATATCTTCCCATCAAATTTATATGTCATGTACATGGAGTGTGAGTCGACCTCTTATAAATCTCCCCAGATTATTTGAATAATTTATATCATGGAAAAATGATATAAAACAGATATCTATATATAAATTCAATCCAAGGAATTTGGTGAAAAATAATTCATGTTTAATATCTCTCAATCCATGTGATACCCATAAGTGGATCAACATTCATTATCTATCCAGGATTATGAGGATACTTCTACAAGTTTTTTGAGAGCTATTCAATCATGTAATCAATGTTATAATGATAGAGGTGTTTGTGAAATTTTCATAGTGATTAACCAATTCAAAAATGGGGAAGTTGATGTTGACATTTAATTAATAAATATCATAATTATCTAGGATCTTGAAAACACTATAGTATCCAATATCCCCTATTATCTCTATTGATAAACCATGTACAATAATGAGAAAAAATGTAAGACCAAACTAGAATCTATTCCTAATATCCAATTTTATGTGGCCCTCAGAAAAAGTATGAAAATGATCTAAAACAACCACCAACGCACATGGAGTATTCATTAGTTTTCAATGATCACTCATACCTATTTATTATCTATAATAAAATTACTAAAATAGACGTGTCTAAAAAAGATTAGGTTTTAGAGGAAAATGCATGTAGGATGGACCATAGATCAAATTCATCTATTCAACCATTCCTTTTTCATTCATTATATTAATCTTGATGAATCATATGAAAACATCATCAAACCCCAAGGAATAAAAAATCCAATAATAGATCAGTTTCATATAGAGTTTATTAATAAGATTATTCAATCATTTATTATCATCTGAATTTTTGTTAATGAAACAGATAGTCTGGTTTAATTTTTCCTTAAGAGGTGGGATAAATATTGTTACTAATGAACAGGGATGAGGGTTAGAAAATTGATTTTAACTTATGTGGTGTGAGTGAATATAATATAAAAAATAAAAATATACAATATGAAAATAAATCTATCCACTTCATTTTTGTCGCTAAATGATAGAAATGTTAGATAAAATGTAACAATATTGTTTTCATGAGTGATACAATGGAAACATTATAATCCCCATCAAAAAATATGACTACTAAAATTCTACATTAACATATTAATTTTGAACATACACTTATAATTGAAATCATTTTATCCTTTTCAATGACAGTTCAACATTCATGTGGTTTATGATGAGTATAAATTCTAATTTCATTGATAATTTTAAATAAATCATCATGGATAACTATACATGTTTTGGTGACCCATTTGAATCATGAATGTATTCAAAGTATCTATCCCAAAATAAGTATTTCATATATAATATTGTCATCAATTTATTGAAATATAAATAATATTTTGTATTGGGATTTTCATAGAATACATATTTTATCAAGAGGTTACTTATGTTGATCTCTTTATTGTATATGTGATCTAATCACATTCTAAACACAAATTATTATGAGCCATTTTTTATTTCCATTTTCAAGACATTTTCTATTATTGATTCATCCATAACATTATTATTATTTCCATCATACTCACTATGACACTCAAAAATTTTATCACATGCCATTTCAATGAGGCATGAAATACAGCCTTCATTGAACACATTGTTGTGCACGCAGTAGCCCAAATAGTCCTATAATTAGATTATTCTTTACCAATATAAAACATATTTTAATGATTCTAATTAGGTATTTGGGGCCTTTCATGGTCAATGAAATGAAAAAATACCTCATGTAAAAAAGTAAACGTCAAATACAATAGATGAATCTCAATATTATTATGAATTCACATAAAAGGAACATTTAGCTATTGTGTTTTCCAAATATAAATTCTGAACCTATCTCTTAGGATCTAAAATCATCATATTTACACACCATTCAACTTCATAGTGCATACACTATAAAAATATTTCCAAATTAAGAATATTTATATGGATTTTAATCAGCCAAGAGTTTTTCCTTCATATTAATATTTTTCTGGAGAAGAAATCCAAATTATTGACCACCTGTGTAGAATTACATTATGTTATCATTATTAATCATTGATCCATAATTTCCCATTGAAGCACTATCATCCCTCACACCAATTTTATAATGTTGCTCCTCAATTTTAAATTGATTTTTTTTTCAAGAAATTTTTTCAAATTATAACATAATATATTAGATAATGGATTCCAAATACTATTTTTGGGAAGATATAAGATAATAAATAATAGTAGATGATAAGGTAACTTTGAGAAGATTTGATAATGGAAAACATTCCTCCATATGATAATTTTACAATCACTATATAGAGGTTGGTAATTTGGACCACAATGAAACTCTAAATACTTGATTTTATCAAGATTCATCTAAAAATCAATCTTCAAGGACTAACATGACGTTTTTCAGTCATGTCCCACTTTTAAAAAAAATTAAAAATTCTAAAACAATGGAAATTACCGAACAATTATTAATATTATGTGACATCATTAATATTTTTGGAATTTATTTCATAGGATCCTTTCCACATTATAATGGATTATCATAAATTAATATTGTGGTAGACTATCATTCTAGGGGGTTCAATGAAAAACCCACATGAATGGAGAGTGTACATACTATTAGTGTGTTCTTAAAAACCCACATCTTCCATTTATTATGAACCCTGCATGCTTTGGTGAGTGAATTAGAAACACAATTCTATAATCAAAATATACAATATATTTTGAAATAGAAGGGGGTTTTAATTAAAAAAATTAATATCTATCACACTAAAAAATGAAATAGATGACAATCCTAATAGGAAGTGACAAAAATTGATTGAGGGAAAGGTTGTACTGATATAAAATGAGTTGACTAATACACATAGTGATGTGCGTTGAGAGTATATAACTTCATATAGAAATCATTTTGGTATATCTATGTTTAGGAATTTTTTTTAATGTGTGTCATTTACCAGTTAAAATACATAATAAGTAAGATTAGTCCAGGAAAACATGTAATTATGATTGCTAAAAATATATTAATTAAATATAGTTGTATTTTAAATAATTGAAGTTTGTTAGATTTGATTATTATTAATATTATTACAATATATAAAAATGAAATATATATTGTAGTCAATGACATACACATATTTTGAAAATATTTTTGGAGAAGGTGAATGGTAATTCTCTTCAATTCTTAATATAGGATTCACCTAGGTAGCCAAAATTCTCATTAAGATGGTCCTTTTTTAATTATATATTTTACCAATATAGTGCAATGAAATTCCCAGAACCCATTTCAATAGGGTAGTTGTAGTTAATATACATTGGTTATAGTATCACCATGAGATGAAACAAATCTCCAGAACCACCTAGATTTCCACTGGATCCCTAACTTCTTTAGATGTCCCACCATTTTATGGAGTTAGTGACCCACTAAATCTATACCATGGGATACCTCATTCCCTAAAACTACCTCTTAAGCTCAAAATCATTATATATATCTATAACTATCACGTTATTTATATCATTTCCTCTCTTTTGTCCATTCCTCTCCCATCATCACCTTCACTAATAATTTCCTTCCACTCTCTTTGTCCATCGTTTCAATTTTTTCCTTTTCTGGGGGACTATTTTCAAAAAAACTAATGCAAATAATAATTAATCTCCACAAAATTTTATGTTATTTATAACTATTGTTTTGGAATAAAAATCCTTTTTTCATAGAAAATATTTTTATTTCATCATATGTTTTTTTAATAATTTTTTTCAATAACAAAAAATTTGAATTCTATTTTTATTGTCAGGAAAATTATATTTCCAATACCATGAGATTTAATTTTTTTAGGCCATGTACACCAATGATAATATTTTCATTTAGAATATTTTTCACCCCACTGTGAATCTTGAGTTTCTAGATTATCTGGATTAATTTAAAAAATTTATGTCAATTAATATGATCGACGAAATTTCAAAAAAACAAGAGAATAAAAATTATCATATAAGAACCCATTACAATTAAATTTATCATTTTCTTGAAATTACTTTTGATCATTTTATTTAGTCAATAAGGTCTTCCTTATGACTTTTCAGTTCCTTCATACATGGGGATATTGTTGAGTCAATAAGGATTCCTTATGACTTTACCATTACCTCTTGTTTTTAAAATCAAAAACACCTTATCTTAAAGAAAATTTCATTTATTATATGCTTTACTTCTCTATGGAAAATTTTCCTTCCACAAATAAATTTATCCTTACCATGTTTTTCATTGTTCATTATTATGTCTAAGTTTAAAATTTAGTTTTGTATCTAAATCCTCTGAATCATATAATACATAGATATAAAGCATTCTATTTTCAGGATCTGAATTCTGGCTCTCAGTACTCTGAATTCAGACTCTGAACTCTTATGATTTCTAACTCTGTGTTCTCTGAATTCAGACTACGAACTCTTATGAGTTCTGACCCTGAGTTATCTGAATTCAGACATCAAACCCTTATTAGTTCTGACTCTATGTTCCTTGAATACACACTCCGAACTCTTATGAGTTTTGACTCAGAATCCTAATGAATTCGGACTCCGAACATTGTATGTTCAGACTCCGAATTCTCATGAATTATGACTCTGATCATCATATGTTCAGGTTCTGAATTCTTGGGAATCCAGATTCGGAATTTCATTGAAATTTAGACTCTGGAATTCTATAGAGTTCAGGTTTTGAATTCCTTAGAAAATATAACCTCATTATCCTTTTATTATAGACACCGAATGCGTTTTTGGTTAGATTCCGAACTTTTATCTTCATACATTTCGAATATTTGATTTTGGTTATGTAACCATATTTTTTCCTACACTTGTTTTAGGTTATAAAATGATTTCATACTTTCAGTTACTAACTAACCATTATCTGAGTGACATGTTTGTAGGTCCCTCGGGAAATTCAAGGAAATATATGACTACTAGAGGAGGGATCTGACCATTGGAGGTGTGCCTATAAATAAAAGTTCATTTGAACAAGCTCATGACTTTTACAAATTTGATGAATTGTTCTATGACTCTAGAGATTACATGTCGTTGAAGTGACTTATAGATAATGAATCTCATGCTTAATGCGTAGGGAACACCTTGTTCATATTTATTTCGTGCGACTCTGAATGTTTTTGAGTACATTCGAGGGATTCTAGGGATAATAAGATAGTGGTGATGACAACATTAATGTTTGAGGACTTTATTTCTGTGGAAGACAAAGGTGCTGACTACATTTATGTTGAGGGCTTGTAGGGATAGCAAGACAAACTCTGATCTTCATATTGAGGGCTTACCCAAGTGTGGATAAGACATACTTTTTTGAAAATATAAATCAAGGGATCTTTATCCAAGGTTGTTGGATACCCTTCTCTTTGGGTTAAAAGACTTACTACTTGTTACTTGTTTGTTTCATGTTTTCTTCTATATTTTCATTTTTCAGGAAAGTATAACTATCTTATAATTCTTTATACTTGTATTGTAATGACCCATTGTTTTTTAATAGAAATTCCCTTCTTATATTTATATCATAAAATTACACGAAAATACATCATAAGAACTAATATGTGATTAGTGACCTTTAAACATATGTTTTTCAGTTTTTTGTTGGGAATTTTAAAATTCCGACATACACAATTGGGTTCAAGATGATTTTTGGAGTCTAATGAAAGAAACATAATTTTCGATGAATAATAATGTACACTTAGGAATAGTAACATACCATAATGAATAGTAATATGACCATTATGAATAGTAAAACATCCAACATAAGAGTAACCTTACCATTGAATAATTAAATAAAATTTATACATCTTAAAAAGTAACGATTTGTCTTAAGTAAACATTTTAAAATTTTGTAATTCCTAAATAAATAATTAATTAATTTAAAGTAAAATTTATTTTCTTAAAATTTATTTAGTATTTATCAAATCAATGTCTTATAGTTTTTAGATAATTTTGTAAGCCCCTATGTAATTTTTGAAAGCACTATAAAATAAGTTTTAATATTAAAAACTGTTTTTAAGTAAATTATGATTTTAATTAAATATTAAATTAATAATATTTAGAAAATTATTTTTCAAAAATGGAATTCATTTTTGTATTCTACACGACCAAAAATGGTTGGGGTAATTTTTTTGGTTTTTTCTGAGATACTTGAATTTTTGATGAATAGTAGAATCCGATAATTTACAATAAATGCTAAATGATGGATTAATTGAGTATTCGATGATACTATGATGATGTAAGTCCAATAGTTTCGAGATAACAAGATAAAATTACTATTCATGTTCATCCAAGACTCCCAATTCCTTGTATTAGTGGAAATTAATAAACTAATGAATTTTATATTAAGGAAACCCCTCTCCCCTCCACTATAAAACCCACCCTTCACACCCTCATTTCCTCACACCTATAAAGTTCCAAGCATTCTCTATACTCTTCCCAAGAACCTTTCTTATCCCCTACACCACGTCCAATAGCTTTTAGTTTCATCAAAAGTCTATGCATAGGCCCCTAAGGAGGTTTTCAAGAGAAGGATTCAAGAGGTAATTTCCCTCCTCCGTTAATTTCCTTTCAAGTACAAGTTCATTTTATGATCTCTCCCCACCAATCATCATCCAAATGATATTGTAACTACAATATTATACATATAATGTAATTTTTTTATTCTAATGGGATATTATATCATCCAACCCCCGTTCCCTCTTCCTTTTATTTTAATAAAGAGAATGTTGTTCCTAAGGTGTTAATTTATCACGTTCAAGAGCGACATGCTTTCTTCTTCCATTTATACCTTCATATTTGGACATGAAACCATTTTTATTGTTGAAACAGAATATTTTATATGTATTATGTTATATTTAATTTTCATTATATATCCTATGGACATATTACTACATGATAAGTTAAAACTAGTTCATTGTGATCCAAAAATCGCCCAAATTAACCCAAATAACCATCATTTAATTCTTATCTAGTGATTCATACACATAGATCTGGAATAATTAATTATAAGATCATTAAAAATTAAGTAATATCATTAATGGAATTTAATATCATTTGTGGATGTTTACTCATGTTCTAACTAAAATGCAGTTAAAAAATACAAGTGAACCACCCAAGAAAAAACCATAAAAATGAACATTCCCGAACAATGTTTCTAAACTCTATAACTCATTAAATTGCTCCTAAAATTACATAATGAAATCAGAATTAACCCTATTAATGAATAAATGGTTTTTTAATTTCTAATTAATTAATATAATATCATTATGCAGGACATTAAAGTGAAGAAAGCATTCAGATATAAAGTAAGGGGAAATATCAAACTCAATTTTCATCCTTTGGGTTCTCATTTATTCACTCTATTTTCATTTGGTTACTCTTTAAAAATAATTTGATCATAATTATCTTACCTTTTCTAGGATATAAAAGTTTTTTAATGTAGTTTATGTCTAACCAAATGTTTTCCAAAACAAATCTTATATTAAGAACTCATCTTTTACCACTCATTCATGGTTGATGGATTTTGTATCAAGTATGTTGTTCACTCTTTATTTTGGGAACCCAAAGCTTATGAATGTATTGTTGTGAGATTAAACTCATTCCATTACATGGGTTAGTTTGTTCACTTTTGATATGTGTTCTAAGTGGCAATCATGATAATGATAATGTTATGATGTGACGGGTGCACACAGAATTATATAGCGCAATATGAATGTTTCATGGTGACGGGTGAACCCAGAATTATACAATGCTCCAATGCGTTGGGTAATGTGATTAATCTCATGATTATATGAGAAATAATGTGTGTACAATATTCTATATTGGTTCACAAGTATGTGTGGTAGTTAACCACTAAAACATGATGTTTCATTTTTATGCATTGCCACATTTCAAGTCTTTTCTTTATGCTCCTCTCATGTTAATGATCTGTTTCCTATGTTATTATTATACTCACCCCATGCTATATTGTCCATATCAATCCTATTACAGGGCGTCTAGATCACCCCTTTTGATGTATATCCTCAGGTTTCAACATGTACTAAGGAGAGGACATGTGCCAATAAGAAGCTAGAGAAGAATAAATTAATAAATTTTTATGCTTGATCTTGTAATTGTTATGTATGGTCCTAGTATTCCCAAGACACTAAACCATTGGATCATCTATGTGTAATAATATTATGTTTTTTATCATTGAAATAATGTAATAGTAATGTAAGAAAAGGTGGGGATGCTATATTTGGTATCCGTGGCATGGTTTAGTTAATATGGGAATTAGGATTATTGAACCCTAGAGGAAACCTATAGCATGTGACTATGTGAAAATATGCACACAAAAGTATTTACTTATAGATACCATATATGATTCTTTTAGTATAATTTTTTCAAATGAATAGTTTATGTATTCATGACTTGTTTACTTATGTTTTCTTCTAACAATTTATATTTTAGAAAATGGTGGGATCCCGGAGAAATCAGGGCAACAACTCATGCGAGGGCCAAGGAAACGATTTCCCGAATGACATCCCCAATGATTTGGGAGGTGGAGTTCAAATATTCATGGAGATTATTACCCAATTACCTCAGGTTATGAATAATAACCATAACAATGGGGAACATCCTCCTTCACCAATGAGGGAAAAACTGGCTATCGAATGTTTTATGCGGAAATGTCCACCGACGTTTTATGGATATTCTAATCCACTAGTTATGGAACAATGGGTCGCATCCATGGGAAAAAAAATCATTTTTTGCATCACTGTTCTGAGACGGAGAAGGTGACTCTAGTCCTTTATCATCCAGATGGTGAATCTGATCAATCGTGGTCTTTTATTAGGAAAACCATTCCAAGGGAGGAAATTGATGAGATGGAATGGGAAGACATTTAGATAATTTTTCTTAATAAGTACCTCACACGAAATCTTCGTATGAATATGGAGTGAGAAATCTTAGAGCTCAAGAAAAAAGAAGGAGAATCTATCACAACCCATGAATCGAATTTCACAAGGATTGCAAGGTATGATTTGGGTTTTGTTATCAAAAATGACTTGAAAATTGATAGATTCTTTAGTGAATTCAAACTACACCTTTGAAAGGAACTTTCGATTCGAGAATTTTGGAGTTATGAAGAAGTTGTTCAGTGTGCTCTCAAAGTGGGGATGGAGTTTGTAAAATGGTCACATGGCTACGGAGATAAGAAGGGAAAGATAGAATTTCATGCTGGTGGATCTAATGATAAAGTTGGGAAGAAAAATCAACGACCTGCATGCCAAAAATGTCGGTTGTTCCACAATACTAGCTTGGCTATCTTTACACGCAATCTCGACCTTCCTTGATAGCTTTCGTCGTACGCAATACTGAGTTTCACTAAACAACGGTATGCTATTAAAATATTATTAAAACTAGCCATTATGAATATTAATAACCACTTTTTTAAATTTTGTAAATTTTATTTTTCAAAATGGACTTCGTTTTTGGATTCGGAATATCGAAATTAACCTAGGGTGAAGTTTTGGTATTTTTCTAGAAACATTCAATTTTTGATGAATACTGAAAACACTAGGTTACTATTTAAAAGCCGACTTTTAATTTAAATAATTATTTATTTTATTTAAATTTATTTTAGGTCAAAATTGATACGTAATACCTATATAAGTTCAATGTAATTCATTGGATTAATTTTATAATAATTTTCGATATATAAAAATTTTATTGAACTTTTCACCGACTTTTACCCACCTCATATGAGAATTTGAAAATTTATATAAAACGTAATTTTACCTCTTCTCTAAGTGGAATTCCAAAATTCTGAGAGACACGGTTGATGTTAGTATGTAAAATTTGGTTCAATGAGATGAAAATAATTTTTGGTGAATAGTATTTTTTTACTTTTATTTAATACGGTTAAAAGTAAATAGGGTAATTAAGGGTAAAAATGATATTATTATTATCCTAACCCATGTCCTAATTCTATTGGATATGTGTAATTTGACCAAAAACAACCTTAGAAATAAAATATGACCATTTAGTACCTCTTGGATTAGATTAGGACATTTATTATTAATTTATTTAATGAAGTGTTAAAATAGTTAAAATCAAAGCTTAATAAGTAAATAATTTTTAATATAGGGTTATAAATGAGTTAAATTCGACTATAAATTTTAATTAGAAAGATCAAATGATTTTCTACATAATGGTATATTATATCTTATTTTTAGACATTAAATAATTTAATTTATTTATGACACAAAGATGATGCAGTAATTATCTTATTAATGAAATATTGACAAAATTGATGTTATAAATACCCAAATAAATGTAATTCTAGACTTTTTATGAATTAAACTAATTTTATAGGTTAATATGACATGTTAGTATTTATTTAAGTAATTTTTTTCAAACAAATCATTCTTTTATTATTTTCACAAAAATGATTTACTATATAGTTTTCAAATTGACATAAAATAGTATTTAAAACAATTATTATATTATTGATTGTTATTTTATTCCTAAAAATCTAATGTTCATCCAAATGACATATATAAGGTTATATATATTAATAATAAACAACTTTTGGTTCGTTTGGCTTGTTATAGTATTTTTATTAACCATATAGTGTAAGAACACAAGAAGACACGGTAAAAGTAATATTATTTTACTTAAAATAAAATCTAAATGATAAGGTTAAAATAGGAACCTAAACGTGTCTAAATTATATTGTATGCGATGATTTCTAACCATCCCCGCCTTAGCATCGAAATAAATAAATTTGGAACTATTTAAAACCGAATATGACTTTATAATAAAATAATATTTTTTGTATTTCCAAAGGTGCCCCTCTCCTCCCTTATAAAAGGGCACCTCCTCCCTCTCTTCCTCATACCACATTGTGCCTTCATGCTCTGCCAACCCCTGACAATTTCTCCTATACACTTCCCTAGAAACATCTTAGAGGTCCTGGTCTTCTTCAAAGACCAATTTGAATGCCCTAAAAGGAGGTCTCAAAGAAGTGCTTCAAAGAAGAGGTAATGTCCGTTACCGATTCTTTCAAATTTATTTATTATTCCACTTATTCTTCTGAATTTTATTAATTTTGAATTAATAAAATCAGTATCACTAATATACCGATATGTTATTATATGTTTGAAACAACCCTATTTCACCATCTATCCATCCTATGGAAAACGAAATCACTGCGCATGCGTACGTACGGAATACCGTCTCCATGCCGTGGTGTAATCTATTTTACACCACCACGTTTCATGGATCGGTATAATGGTGTAAAGAATGAATATATATGATTATTTTAAAGTGATATTGATTCGGAAATAGTTTACATACACTCCAATACAATTCCACGATCATGGGAACGATATCATCGCTCGTGCGTACGTACCGAATACCGTTTCCACGATGTGATGCGACTCGTTCTACATGATTTTCATTGCATAATGATTACATAAATGAATTGAGTGAATAAATATGATATATATTACACTAATAAAAATCTTTTAATGTGGTATCTATAACCTAAAAAGATGAATAAGAATTTATTCGACAAAACACGCATAAAAACAAAAAGTAATAAACACCCGAATAACCAGTAGCAATGAAATATTACTAATAATAAGATAATAATATGATCATATATGATATCCTAAAAATGATTATGATTCTTGAATACATCAATGACATTATTTAAATCATTATACAGGAGGTTCAGACACTTACAAAGAAAATCAGACCTAAGGTAAGGGAACTATCACAATCTCATTTTTATCTGAGATTGTTTATAATTTGGAATTTACTGGGGTGTATTTTATCATCCACATTCATGTTTCCTCAATATATAATATTATTTCCATCCACCTAAAATTTTTTAAATACAATTTTACCCTTTGGTGAGTATTTAGTAAATTATATGAATGAAATCTTTTGTCATTTTTCGTATGATGTACTTTTTGACTTTTCTGACAAAAGTATGAGAAAATGATTTTTTTAACTTATACGGCATGAATGGATTTTTAAAACATTTTTTCCAATAAGATTAATTTAGATGTTTTCAAGATTATTTTTAATCAACTTTTTTTAGTTTATAATTGAATGACATGTTAAGAAAGGAAAAGTGTTTTTGAAGTAGAAAGGTTATTTTCCTCAAGAATGGAGTTCAAGTGCTTTATCAAAATTATTTTCCATCTATGATAATAGAGGGTTATGTTTCTATCCCTATTATTAGACTGATTTGATTATGTTGTTATGGAGTTATTTGTATGAATTTTTTTATATTATATGAACTGTTTTATGATGTCACAATGTTTAAGAATCTCATTTTTATTACATGGGTTATGCTATGATGTATGGTTTATGATTTTTTGGCACACATAAGAATGGTATCATTATGAGATGGGTGGGACCTATATCTCCCTCCAATGCATTGGGTAAAGATTTTATATCTCATGATATAGACATGGATAGAACGACATGTTAAACCGGTTCAGTTAAATAGGACTGAAATGAAAAGTGAACTCGGTTCAGAAATGGACTTTGTCCACTATGATAGTCTTGGTAATGAGACTTGACTAATATGAAATGATTCTATATAATTATGTGTGTATGAAATAATGCTTCATGTTTTATGTTATGATTATTGTTATTAAATTTTACTACCATGATTTATCCCATGTTATGAAATTATGATCTCTTTTTCAAGGTATGATTTCCAAATTGTTATGTTCTTAAGAATATGATATGATTGATTTTTCTTTAGTTTACCCTTACTGAGCATTTGAGCTCACCCTTTTGTATGTTTTATTTCCCCCAGGTCAGGACTAAAGTTATTAATTAGCATATGCCAAAAGGGACACTATATATAATGAAATAAATGGGAGACAATGTAGATGCTTTATAAATCAGTTGTTTATGTTTCCAATTTTCTAAAGACACTATACCTATACAGTCCATTCATGGTATTGATATATGTTGTAATACGTGTGCTTTAATTTTGAAGTATTAACAATGTATGTGAAGTATGGGTCGTTATAGTTGGTATCAGAGGAAAGGTATAGTCAACCTTTGGAAACTAGGATGTGAAAGCCTTAGTAAGAACCCTAAGGATAAGTCTAAGCATAGAACACAATATTAGTGTTTTAGAAATGGCCATGAATAACCTATGATAAGACCTTAAGTGTGAAATTTTATTCTTGATTATGTGGTTTTCCTATTATAATTATTGTTGATCACACTATTCTTCTTGGTTTTTGTCAATGGCTGGAACCCGAAGGAACCGTGTTAATCCGGAATGTGACGGGCAATGCAATGATTATCCCCCTAAGAAACCAAACGTTATGGGAGATGGAATGAAAAATCATGTAGCCATGATCACACAACTTTCTCAAGCTATGAATCATGCAGGACTTCCAAACGAGCAAAGGAAAGAGCAACATTCTGTTGAATCCTTCATGAGACAGCGTCCACCTTCATTCAGTCGGTCTACTGATCCAATAGTTTCTGAACAATGGATCAGTACTACTAAAAAGATATTTTCAGTTCATCAATGTTCTGATCATTATAAATTCATCATAGTAGTGTATCGTTTGGAAGGTGATGCTGATCAATGGTGGAATCTTATCAAGAATACAAGGCCAAGAGGTGAAATTGAGTCCTTGGAATGGGACAAGTTCAAGAACTTATTTTTCAATATGTACATCCCTTTTATTCTTCGAACAAAGATGGAGAAGTAGTTTCTTGATATAAAGAAGAAGGATTATGAATCTGTTGGTACCTACGAAGAAAAATTTACAAGACTAGCAAGGTATGCTTCTGGTATTATTATCCAACCTGAGAGTAGGATCGATCGATTTATTAGTGGATTAAAACCATGTCTTCGAAGGGAATTATCCATAAGGGACTTCAATAGATATGAGAAAATCGTTTGATGTTCTCTCAAAGTTGAGATGGAGATTAGAGTAACCCATCAGTCATATGGGTTTGATAAGTAGAGGAAAATGGAATTCAAAGGAAAATCTAATGATCACACTGAAAAGAAGATAAGCATTCCTTTATTCTCAATGTTTGGAAATAAACATGGAGAGAGTTGTCTTAAAGGGGAAATTAAATGATTCAAATGTGGAAAGGAAGTTCATCGGACATTTGAATGCCATAATGATGGGAAGAAGATACCTAGTGATGCGAACAAAGAAAAGGCGACACAGAGTGCACCTCTTACACATCAATGTTATAAGTGCAAGGAAAAGGGGCATTATTCCAATCAATTCCCTATTCCAAGGGTTGTTGATGATGGTCGACGTCAACAAACTCTTAAGTCTAATGACAAAGGAAAGTCACATGCAATATCTATCAGCAATATTGAGTATGATAACGAAGTGGTGAAAGGTACACTTACCATCCACTCTAAAGTAGAAAATGTTTTATTTGATTCTAGATCCACCCACTCCTTTATTTCTGAAGAATTTTCTAAGGGTATCACCTTATTACCTCAACAATTAGATGTTTATTTATCTGTGACAATACCTAATGGCACAACAGTCGCATCAAATGTTAATAATTCTTCTTCGATTGATGATTGTGGGAAAGTGCTTCCTGAAAATCTTGTGATCTTTCCTATAGTGGAATTTGATATGATTCTTGGCATGGATTGGCTTTCTCTATGTGGAGATTATATCAATTTCCAAATAAGGGAAGTCACATTTCATATTCCAAATCAATCTATGATCATCTATCAATGCATGGATGAGCATAACCTTCCAGTGGAAATTTCTTCCATATTATGGGTTTTGATTCCACTAAATGAAGGATATTTATCTCAAATGGATGGTGAGAAACTCACGATTATGAATATTCCCATTGTACGGGAGTTTGATGATTTCTATCCGGAGGAATTTCCAAGTGTCCCAACAAATCGTGAAGTTGAGTTTTCAATAGAACTCATACCGGGTACTTTACCTATTTCAAAGACACCTTATAGAATGGCCCCAATTGAGTTGTAGGAAATGAAGAAGTAACTTCAAGTGAATATTGATAAGGGGTTCATACTCCCTAGTGTGTCACCGTGGGGAGAACATGTTCTGTTTGTTATGAAGAAAGATGGATCAATGAGACTCTGCATTGATTATCGAGAACTTAACAAGATCACTATCATGAAGAAATATCCTCTCCCTCGCATTGATGACCTATTTATCCAACTACACGGAGATCAATACCTTTACAAGATTGATCTTCGTTCTAGGTATCATCATTTATGGGTCAAAAGTGAGGATATACCAAAGACAGATTTCTATACAAGGTATGTACTCAATGAATTTATAGTGATTCCATTTGGTATTACTAATTCCCTTTCTATCTTCATGGATCTGATGAATTGACTCATTAGAAACTATCTTGATCCGTTTGTGGTAGTCTTTATAGATGACATTCTTTTATATTCAAAGAGCAAGTAAGAACATGAAGATCACTTGAGAATTATATTGAAGTCCCTGAGAAAGGATAAGCTTTATGCCAAATTTACCAAGTGTGAATTTTGGATTAAAAAAGTTTCATTTTTGGGTCACATAATCTCAAAAGTGGTGATATTTGTGGATCCAGCAAAAATAGAGGTTATCGAAAGATGGTCAAGACCAACAACAGTAACTGAGATCTAAATTTTTCTTGGTTTGGCTGGATATTATCGACGTTTTGTGAAAGATTTTTCATGATTACCTAATCCACTCACCAGGTTGACTCGGAAAGGAGTTAAGTTTTTTTGGACAGAGGAATGTGAAGAGAATTTCAAGGAGTTGAAAAGAAGGTTATCCAGTGCACCTATGCTCACACTGCCTTGTAGTGGAGAATGGTTTTTTATCTATAGTGATGCATCCAAGAAGGGATTGGGGTGTGTTCTTATGCAAAATGGTATGGTGATCGCTTATGCCTCACGAAAGTTGAAATTACATGAGCAATGTTACCCAACTCATGATTTGGAGTTAGATGTGGTAATCTTTTCATTAAAGATTTGGAGGCATTATCTTTATGGATAAAGGTGTGATATTTATACTGATCATAAAAGTTTAAAGTATATTTTCACACAAAAGGAGCTGAATATGCTCCAACGAAGATGGTTGGAGATGATTAAGGATTACGACTGCTCAATTCATTACCACCCTGGGAAAGCAAAAAAGGTGGCAGATGCATTAATTCGACAAGACCATGTCAGTTTATCCTTGATAAGGATAAAAAAAGATCCAATATTTATGGAATTACAATGGATGGATCTTGGAATTATAATGGGAGGCGAAAAATCATATCTTTATCAAATGAATATTCAACCATCTATACATGTGATGATTAAAGAGACACAAAAAGAAGATGTAGAGTTACAAAAAAAAGGTGAAATTTTTTCCTGAATTCAACCTTGATTGTGATGGGATAATAATGTTCAGGAATTTGGTTTGTGTTCCTCCCATCCCCGAATTAAAGAAGGAGCTGCTAGATGAGGCTCATAGTTCTTCATTCTCTATTCATCCTAGAAGCACGAAGACGTATAGGGACCTGAAAGAGTACTTCTGGAGGGATGGCATGAAAAGAGATGTTGCTGATTATGTCTCTCGATGCATGGTTTTTCAGCAAGTTAAAGATGAGAGACAGAAGTCTAAGATAATGTTACAACCATTAACCATACCCGGATGTAATGGGAAAACATCACTATGGACTTTGTCATAGGACTTTTTAAAACATCCAATGGAAATAATGCTATTTGGGTCATAGTTGATCGTCTTACAATGTCTGTACACTTCATTTCTATTAGAGAGGATTTCTATCTGGATCAGCTTGCCGGGATATATGTAAAGGAAGTGGTAAGATTATATGGAGTACCACATTCAATTATATCTGATCGGGATCTGAGGTTTACCACAAAGTTCTGGCGAAGTGTTCAGCATACTCTGGATATAGAGTTGAGTTTCAGCACTACTTATCATCCTCAGACAGACGGTCAGTCTCAGAGGACAATTCAAACTCTGGAAGATATGTTTAGAGCTTTCTCTAGGGATTTCAAAGGTGGTTGGGATCAACACCTACCTTTTGTTGAATTTTCTTATAATAATATCTTTCACTCCAATATTAAGATGGCTCCTTATGAAGCGCACTATGGAAAGAAATTCAGGACTCCAACTTGATAGGATGAAGTTTGGGAAACAAAGCTTTTAGGACCTCATCTTGTTGATGAGATGGAAGAAACGGTCTGATCTATTCAACAACACATAAGAGCAGCTCAGAGTCGAAAAAAAAGTTATGCTGACAACCGTATAAAAGATTTAGAGTTTGAAGTGGGTGATAATGTGTTCTTACGAATACCTCCTTAGAAGATAGTAAGGATATTTGGAAATAAGGGAATGCTGAGCCCTAGGAATATCGGTCCATTCGAAATACTGGATCGTGTTGGGAAGGTAGCTTACTGATTGGCGCTTCCACCGAATCTCTCTCAAGTTCACGATGTGTTCCATTTATGTCTCCGGAGAAAGTACATACCTGATCCTTCACATGTACTCAACTTAGTAGTTGTACCACTAGAACAAGATCTTTCTTATGAAAAATAGCCGATAAAGATTGTTGATCGTACTGAAAAAGTCCTAAGGAACAAGACCACTTGCTTGGTGAAATTTTTATGCAGGAAACACTAATTATAAAAAGCTACATGGGAGCTTGAGGATATGATGAGGGAGAGGTATCATCATCTGTTTGTTACATGTGACGAATTTCGAGGGTGAAATTCATTTTAAGGGGGATATAATGTAACACCCGAGACTTTTATAAGAAATATTTTGTTTTTATTTTATAGAAATCATCAAAGGAATCTTTCACTACACACAACACTATCTTGGCTTTCTTTACACGCAATCACGACTTTCCTTGATTGCTTACATCGTACGCAATATCGAGTTTCAATAAACAACAATATGCTATTAAAATATTATTAAAACTAGCCATTAGGAACAGTAATAAACACTTTTTGAGATTTTTTAAAATTTATTTTTCAAAATGGACTTTGTTTTTGGATTCGGAATATTGAAATTATCCTAGGATGAAATATTGGTATTTTTCTAGAAACATTCAATTTTTTATGAATAGTGAAAACACTGGGTTACTATTTAAAAACCGACTTTTTATTTAAATAATTATTTATTTTATTTAAATAAATTTTATGTAATAATTGATACATAATACCTATATAAGTTCAATATAATTCATTAGAGTAATTTTATAATAATTTTAGATATATTAAATTTTTATTGAACTTTTCACCGTCTTTTACCCACCGCTTAGGAGATTTTTCAAATTTACGTAATACTTAATTTTTCAACTTCTATGAGGGTAATTTCAAAAATTTTAGAGACAAGATTGATCTCAGTAAGTAAAATGTGGTTCAATTAGATAAAATAATTTTTGGTGAATAATAACTTTTTACTTTTATTTACCACGGTTAAAAGTAAATAAGGTAATTAAGGGTAAAAATGATATTATTATTACACTAACACATGTCATAATTCTATTGGATAAGTGTAATTAGACCAAAAACAACCTTATGAATAAAATATGACCATTTGGGCCTACTTGGATTATATTAGGACATTTATTATTAATTTATTTAAAGAAGGGTTAAAATAGTTAAAATCAATGTTTAATAAGTAAACAATTTTTTATATAGGGTTATAAATGAGATAAATTCGACTATAAATGTTAATTAGAAATATAAAAATATTTCCTACATAATGGTATTTTATTTGTAATTTTTAGACATTAAATATTCTAATTTATTTATGATACAAAGATGTTGCAGTAATTATCTTATTTATAAAATATTGACATCATTGATGTTATAAATACCCAAATAATGTAATTTGAGACTTTTTATGAATCAAACTAATTTTATAGGTTAATATGACATGTTAGTATTGATTTATGTAGATGTTATCGAACTAATCATTCTGTTATGATTTTCACAAAAATTAATTACTAAATAGTGTCAAAATTGACATAAAATAGTTTTTAAAACAAATATGATATTATTAATTGTTATTTTATGCCTAAATAATATAAGGTTCTTCCAAATGAGTTATATAAGGTTATATATATTAATAATAAACAACTTGGGATTCATTTGGCTTGTTATACTATGTTTATTAACCTTATAGTGTAGGAACACAAGAAGGCACCGTAAATGTAAAATTATTTAACATAAAGTTAAATCTAAATGATAAGGTTAAAATAGGAACCTAAACTTGTCTAAATTATATTGGAAGAGGGGATTTAGACCCATACCCATCTTATCTTAGAAATAAATCAATTTGGGTCTAATTAAAACCAAATATGACTTTATAATAAAATAATATGTTTTGTTTTTTCCAAAGTTTCCCCTCTCCTCCCTTATAAAAGTGAACCTCCTCCCTCTCTTCCTCACACCACTTTGTGCCTTCAAGCTCGGCCAAACCCTGACAAGTTCTCCTCTCCACTTCAATAGAAACATCCTAGAGGTCCTGGTCTTCTTCAAAGGCCAATTTTAGTTCCTTAAAAGGAGGTCTCAATGAAGCGCTTCAAAGAAAAGCTAATGTCTGTTACCGATTCTTTCATGTTTATTTTTTTTTCACTTATTCTTCTTTAGTTGTTTCATTATGAATTAATAAAATCAGTATCACTCATATACTGATATGTTATTATATGTATGAAACAACCCTATTTCACCATCTATCTATCCTATAGAAAAGAAAATCACCGAGCATGCATATGTACAGAATACCATCTCCATGCCGTGGTGTAATCTATTTTCCAGCACCACCTTACTTGGATAGGTATAATGGTGTAAATAACGAATAGATATGATTAATTTAAAGTGATATTGATTCTGAAATAGTATAAATGCACTCTAATACAATTCCATGATCATGGGAATGATATCATCGCTCGTGCGTACGTACGGAATACCGTCTCCACGATGTGATGCGACTCGTTCTACATGATTTTATTGCATAATGATTACATAAATGAATTGAGTGAATAAATATGATATATATTACACTAATACCATTAAGTAAATGAGCTATCTATATCCTAAAAAAGAAGAATAAGAATTTACTCGACCATACACGCATAAGAACAAAACGTAATAAACACCCGAATAACAAGTAGCAATGAAATATTACTAATAATATGCTAAGAATATGACCATATATGATATCATAACAATTATTAAGATTTTGGAATAAGTCAATAACATTATTTAAATCATTATACAGGAGTTTTGGACACTTACCAAGTAAATCGGACCTAAGGTAAGGGAAATATCACAATCTCGTTTTTATCCAAGATTGTTTATACTTTGGAATTTACTAGGGTGTATTTTATCATCCAAATCCATTTTTCCTCAAAATTTAATATTATTTCCATCCACCTACTATTTTTTAAGTCCTATTTTACCCTTAGGTGGGTTTATACTAAATGATATGAAAGGAATATTTTGTCATTTTTCGTACGAGGTACTTTTTGACTTTTCCGACAAAAGTACGAGAAGAATGTTTTTTAACTTATATGGCATGAATGGATTTTTAAAAAATTATTTCCAAGAAGATTACTTTAAATGTTTTCAAGTTTATTTTTAATCAACTTATTTTAGTTTAGAATTGTATAACATATTAAGAAAGGAAAAGTGTTTTTGAAGTAGAAAGGATATTTTCCTCATGAATGGAGTTCAAGTGTTTTATCAAAATTATTTTCCATCTAATATAATAAAGGGTTATGTTTCTATCCCTATTATGAAATTGTTTTGATTATGTTGTGATGGAATTATTTTTATGAAATCCTTTATCTTATTTGAATTGTTTTATGATGTCACGATGTTTAAGAATCCCATTTTTATTACATGGGTTATGCTATGATGTATGGTTTATGATTTTGTGGAACACATAAGAATGGTATCATTATGAGATGGGTGGGACCTATATATCTCTCCAATGAATTGGGTAAAGATTTTATATCTCATTAGATAGACAGGGATGGAACGGCAGGTTAAACCAGTTTAGTGAAACCGAACTAAAACGAGGAGTGAACTCGGTTCAGAAATGGACTTTGTCCAATAAGATAGTCTTGGGAATGAGTCTTGACTAATAATAAATGTTTCTCTATGATTATGTGTGTATGATACAAAGCTTCATGTTTTAAGTTATGATTATTTTTATTACATTTCACTACCATGATTTATCCCAGGTTATGAAATTATGATCTCTTTTGCAGGGTAAGATTTCCAAATTGTTATGTTATTATGAATATGATGTGATTGATTTTTCTTTTGTTTTCCCTTACTAAGAATTTCAGCTCACCCATTTGTAATGGTTGATTACCCTTACTAATCATTTGAGCTCACCCATTTGTAAGGTCTCTTCATGGTTTTGTTATATGTTGTAATAAGTGTGCTTCAATTTTGAAGTATTAACAATGTATGTAAAGTATGGGTCGTTATAACGGGGAAATGCTTTATGCGTTTGAAAGAAGGACACCATGTGCAAGAGTATCGAAGAGACAGAAAAAGGAAGGAGAATGTAGCCGCTAAAAAGAGAGAACCATTCATTGTCCAATGCTACAACTATAAGGATCTAGGGAACTATGCAAAGTAGTTCACTAAACCTCGAGTTCTTCAGGGTAATCAGTGTCATCCGCCACCAAAGATAATGGACCAAGGGAAGGATTATGCCATCACTACTACGAAGGTGGATAATGATAATGCATTCGTACAAGGTACACATACAATTCACTAAAAAATGGAAAAAGTCTTATTTGATTCTGGTTCTACGCATTCCTTTATATCTTGCATGTTTTCTAAAAGTATAGATTCGAAACCCTAAAACCATTAAGTAGCGATATCTGTAAAAACACTATGTGGTGAAATAATTTCAACCCAAGTGTTTGACTCTTCTCCTATTGGCATATGTAGGAATATTCATCTGAAAAATCTCGTAATACATCCCTTGGCAAAATTTGATTCTATAATTGGAATGGATTGGCTCTTGTCATATAGAGCACATATCAACTATTAGGAAAATAAAATATCTTTTCAAATTCCAAACCATCCCATGCTCTTCTACAAATGCAAGGAAGATGATGAATCTCTTTTGAAAAATCCTCTTATGGTGTGGGGTTTGATTCCCTATGAAGAAGAATAACTTGCCCAAATGGTTCAGTCGAAGGAAAGTTCGTACAATGAAGAAATGACCATCGTGAGGGAATACAACGATATATTTCCCGAAGAGTTACCTGGAATTCCCCCAGATCGTGAGGTAGAGTTCTCAATTGAACTCATTCCTGGATCTACTACTATCTCGAAGTTCCCCTCTAGGATGGCTCCCATCAAACTAGTGGAGTTAAAAAAACAGCTATAAGAGAATCCGGACAAAGGGTTCATACGCCCTAGTGAATCTCCATGGGGTGTGTCAGTGAAATTTGTGAATAAGAAGGATGGAACAATTCCACTATGTATCGATTATTGAGAACTCAAAAAGATCACCATAAAGATCAAGTATCCTCTCCCAAGGATTGATGACTTGTTCGACCAGTTAAGATGAGCTCAATACTTCTTAAAGGTGGATCTTCGTTCAGGATATCATTAGGTAAAGGTAAAGAAGGAAGACATTAAGAGGACTGCCATCCGAACAAGGTATGGGCACTACGAGTTTTTGCTGATGCCCTTCGGACCTACTAATTACCCTGAAATCATCATGGATCTGATGAATTGAGTCTTTAGGCATTACCTCGAAAAATATTTTGTAGTGTTTATCGATGATATTCTCATTTACTCCAAGATCAATTGGGATCATGATGAACATCAAAGTCTTGTGTTGGAAACATTAAGAAAGGAGATGTTGTATGCCAAGTTCAGCAAGTGTGACTTTTGGATGAATCAAGTCACGTTCTTGGGACATGTGATCATAAATGCTGGAATTTATGTGGATCCTTCAATGAAAAAGGAAATTGAGGAATGGGCCATGCCCTCTCGTGTCAAAACAATCCGTAGTTTTCGTGGATTATCTAGGTACTATCGAACTTTTTTGAGAATCTTCTCATGATTGTCAAGACCTCTAACTATGTTAACGAGGAAAGGGGTAATGTATGTCTGGACGGAAGAATGTGAGGGAAGCTTCATGGAGCTCAAGAAACGGTTAATCACTACAACTGTACTCACACTACCGAAAAGTGGAGAATGTTTTATGATATACACTAATGCTTCAATGAAAATCTTGGGTTGTGTACTAATGAAAAATGATAATGTGATAGCCTACACCCCACGACAGTTGATGATCCATGATAAGAACTACTGACACATGATCTAGAGCTGGAAGCCGTGATTTTTTCCTTCAAAATATGGTGGAACTACATTTATGGAGAGAAGTGTGACATATACACCAACCACAAGAGCCTAAAGTATATATTCACACAAAAGGAGATCAACATGCTTAAAAAAAGAGGGATAATTATAATCAATGATTATGATTGATCTATTCACTATCATCATGGAAAGGAGAACAAGGTAGCTAATGCTCTAAGATGAAAAGAACCCGCTACTCCCTCCATGTTGCGGAATCAGAAAGACCCTATCTTCTTGGATATGAAATGAATAGATTTTGAAATCATAAGGGTAGGGGATACCTCCTACCTATTCCAAATTATTTCACAAACATACATCCAAGAGAAGAGGAATGATGCACAAAGGGATGATGCAAAGATAAAAAATATGGTGAATCCAGTAAAGGAAGGGAAGCTACAAGATATCCGTACTGAAAATGATGGTGTGATTCAAGTTGGAACATGGATTTGTGTGCCTTCATCACCAAGGATAAAGAAGAAGATATTGGAAAATGCTCATATCTCAAATTTCTCTATCCATCTTAGGAGTACCATGATGTACCATGAGCTCTGAGAATACTTCTGGTGGGATAACATGAAGAAGGACATTGCAGAATATATATCAATTTCTTGGTGTCTCAGCAAGTTAAATCTGAGCGAAAAAAGTTCAAGTGTATGATGCAGCCATTGCCTATACCCACGTGGAAATGAGAAAACGTTACTATAGACATTGTCATGGGTCTCCCGAAGACGTCAAAGGGAAATAATGCGATATGGGGTGTGGTTGAAGGACTCACCAAGACATCCCATTTTATCGCTATTCGGGAAGATATATCGCTTGATCAACTTGAAATGATATATGTGAATGATGTGGTGAGATTGAAAGGGGTTCCACTCTCAATTGTCTCCGACCGCGATCCAAGGTTCACATCTATGTTCTGGAGGAGCCTTTAACATGCATTGAGTACTGAATTAAATTTTAGCATGGCCTATCACCACAAAAACGGATGGCCAGTCTGAATGAACTATTCAAACGCTTGAAGATATTCTAAGAGCCTACTCTCTAGAAATCAAAGGTGGTTGGGATCAGCATATCCCATTGGTTGAGTTCTCATACAATAATATCTTCCACTCAAGTATTTAGTTGGCTCCGTATGAAGCTCTTTATGGGAAGCGATGTAGAACTTCAACCTGTTAGGGTGAAGTTGGAGAAGGAAAGCTATTTGGGCCTGATCTTGTTCAAGAGATGACAGAGAAGGTTCATGTCATCAAAAAAAAACATCAAATCGTCTCAAAGTCGGCAAAAGATCCATGCTAACAACCATAGAAGGGACATGGAGTTTGACGTGGGGGATAAAGTATTACTTCAAATATCTCCATGGATGAGAGTCATGCGATTTAGGAAGAAAGGGAAGATATGCACAAGGTACATTGGCACCTTTGAGATCCTTGACCTTATAAAATCTATGGACTATCATCTTAAACATACACCAAATATGGATCAATTTTATGATGTGTTTCATGTATCACTACTGAGGATGTACATACCAGACCCCTCACATGTACTAAACATAGAGGTGGTGCAGCTGGAAGATGATATCCCTTATGAGGAGCAGCCAGTAAAGATTCTAGATCAGATAGATAAGGTTATATTCAACAAGACAACCCATCTTGTCAAAGTGTTGTGGAGTAACCATAAGTTTGATAAAGCAACATGGGAACCATAAGAGGCAGTGAAGGAGAAACACCCTCACCTGTTTGTGTAAAGTGAAATTTTTGCGGCAAATTTTCTTAAGGGGGGAAGAATGTAATGACCCAATGTTTTTCAATGGAAATTACCTTCATATATTTCTATCATAAAACAATATTAAAACAAAACATAATGAACTACTAAGTGATAAGTAATCTTTAAACATAATCTTTTCACCTTTGTGTTTGGAATTTTAAAAATCCGACATACACGGTTTTGCTCAAGATGATTTTTGGAGTCTAATGAAACAAAAATAATTTTCAGTGAATAGCAACATACCCATAGAAATAGTAACATACCCTTAGGAATAGTAATATCACCCTCATGAATTGTAAATCATCCAACATAGGAGTAACCTTACCCATTAATAATTAAATAAAATTTATAAATCCTAGAAAGTGACAATTTGACCATAGTAAGCATTTGGATTTTTGTAAGTCATAAATAAATAATTAATTAATTTAAAGGAAAATTTCTTTTCAGAAAATGTATTCATTTTTGTCAAATCAATATCTTATAGTTTTTATATAATTCTGTAATACCCTATGTAATTTTTGAAAGCACTATAAAATCAGTTTTAATCTTAAAAACTGGGTTTTTATGAAAAATGTGATTTTATTTAAATATTAAATTAATAATGTTTTGATTTTTTTTTCAAAAAATGGACTTCATTATTTGGATTAAACAAGTCGTAAAATTTTTGTGGTATATTTTTGGGTCTTTTTGAGATATTTTAATTTTTGATGAATAGTTGAATCCGATAATTTACAATAAATGCTAAATAATTGATTAATTGAGTCATCAATGATGCTTTGATGATGTAAGCCCACTTGTTTCAGGATCACATTATAAAATTACTATTCTTGGTCATCCAATACTCAATAATCTTTGAATTATGGGAAATTAATAAACTAATTAATTTTATATTAAGGAAACCCCTCTCCCCACAACAATAAAAGCCACCCTTCACACCCTCATTTCCTCACACCTCTCAAGCTCTAAGACTTATCTAAACTCTTCCCAAACACCTTCCCTATCCCCTCCCCCATGTACAAGAGCTTCTGGTCTTATCAAAATACCAGGCTTAGGCCCCTATGGAGGTTCTCAAGTGAAGGATTCAAGAAGTAATTTCTCTCCTTTAATTTCCTTTCAAATTCAGTTCATTTCTTTATCTCTCCCCACCTATCATCATCCAAATGGTATTGTAACTCCAGTATTATACATATACTGTTCCATTATGCTTATAATGGGATATTATATAATCCAAACCCATTTACCTCTTCCTTTTATTTTATTAAAGAGAACGTTTTTCGTGAGATGTTAATTTATCACCTTCAAGAACGACATGCTTTCTTCTTCAATTTCTACCTTCATATCTTGTCACAAAACCATTTTTTAGGTTGATCCGGAATACATTATATGTATTATGTTCTATTTTATGTTCTTTAAATAACCTATGGCCATTTTACGATGTGATAAGTTAAAACAAGTTCATTGTGATCATATAACCGCCCAAATTGACCCATATAACCATCATTTAATTCATATCTAATGATTCAACCACATGGATCTAATATAATTATTTATATTATCATTAAAACTCATGTAATATCATTAATGACTTGTAAAAACATTTCTGGATGTTTACTCATGTTCTACCCAATCTTCAATTTAAGAATAGAAGTGAACCACCCAAGAAAAAACCAAAAAAACGAACATCCACGAACAATGATTCTAAACTCTATAACTCAATAAAAGGAATAAAAATTACATTATAAATCCATAATTATCTCTATTAAAGTATAAGAAGTTATGTAATTTCTAATTAATTAATATAATGTCATTATACTGTACATTAAAGAGAAGGAAGCATTCAGATACCAGGTAAGGGGAAATCTCGAACTCAATTTTCTTCTTTCGGGTTCTCCTACTTTCACTCCATTTTGATATGGTTACTCCTTAAAGATAATTTAATCATAATTATCTTATCTTTTCTAGGATATACATGTTTTCTATTGATGTTTATGTCTAACCAAATGTTTTTCAAAAGAACACTTCCTTTAAGAACTCAACTTTTACCTCTCATTCATTGTTGATAGTTCTTGTATCAAGTGTGTTGTTGCATCTTTCATTTGGGAACCCAATGCTTATGAATTTATTCTTATGAGATGAAACCCATTCCTTTACATGGGGTAGTTATTTTCACTTTTGATATGTGTTCTATGTTTCAATCATGATAATGTTAATGTTATGATGTGACTAGTGCACCCGAAATTATATAGTGCAATATTAATGTTTCAAGGTGACGATTGTGCCCGAAATTAAACAGCGCTCCAATGCATTGGGTAAAGTTGTGAATATCATGACTATATGTGAAATGATGTGTGAAGAAGATTCTATCTTGGTTCAAAATTATTTCTGTTAGTTAACCACTAAAACATGATGTTTCATTTTTATGCATTGCCACATTTCAAGTTTTTTATTTATGCTCCGCTCTTGTTCATGATCTTTTTCCTATGTTATGATTATGCTCACCCCATGCTATATTGTCCTTATATATGCTCTTAATGGGATTCTAGATCACCCCTTTTGATTTATTTCCTCAGGTGGCTACATGTACTATGGAGAGGACAAGTTCTAATAATAAGCTACAGAAGAATAAAATAATAAATTTTTATGCTTTATGTTTTAATTGTTATGTATGTTCCTAGTTTTCCCAAGACACTAATACTTTGGTTCCTCTATGTGTAATACTATTATGTTATTTATCTTTGAAATTATGTAATATTAATGTATGAAATTTTTGGGATGCTATATGTATACTCTGATTTAGTATGATTCTATATGCTTCAAGGCTGAATCATTATCTTTGTAAACATTCTTTACGTTTCATTTTCCAGAACCATCTTTCTAGAGTTTCATTCTTAGAATCCATTTTTGGGATTCAAAAAAGTTTATAGAACATGAGGTGTTTTGAATTATATTTGTTTAGACTTGTTAAACATCTTCATCTGTAAAAGTCCAAATAATTTTTAAATAATACAGTGCACCACCCTCTTGTATTTTGAGCATAATTAGATACTTCATTCAGTATCTATATTATTTCAAACCTACATTTGGTATTATAGAGAATATCATAATCCACCTTCTATCTCAACAATTGGTATCAGTGTATTGGTTCAATTTGAATTAATCTCATTATTAGATTCAGGAGAGAATTCATCTTCTTCTTATTTTTATAATCATATTTTCAGATTCATAAACATCATATTCATATTTCGCTAATGGATACTCTTGTTCTATATTTTTCATGCTGAGTAAAATTTTCCTTGTTTACAAAATTTTATTACTAACAAGTTTGTGTGGAATTTTTTCTTTAAGATAGAAGGAATCAATGTTGGTTCCATTGACAACCTAAATCCAACAAGTCTACCTATTTTTGAAGGGAATTATTACAAATATTGGAGAGATCACATGAAGAAATTCACAATCAATACAGAAGTAGATAATTTTGTCATTCTTACTGGAGGATATTAAATTTATGACAAGGATGTTAGTACATTCACAAATGAAGAGAAGCATGAATATCAATAGAATTATAAGGTACCCAGTACATTGCTTTTTTCTATGACTAGATATATATATATATATATATATATCCAAATTTCATCGTGTGAAGAAGAAAATTTTATTTGAAAAAAAATTGATGTTACACACTTTTTAACTTCCAAATTAATTGAAATAATAAGTGTCATACTCAGAGCTAAATATCGTGGTTTTTTCTTTATTATGGAGAACCCATATGGAAGGTGGAACAATGATTAATTAACATTGTTAAAAGTTTAAAATCCATGGTTCATAATAGATTAGATGATGAAGCTCTTATTGATATTATCATAGACTTCATGACCAATGAGTTGGAATCCAAGAGAACTCCTATTGATGAAAATAAAAAGGTTACTCAGACTAATCATGATGAATTTTTGGAAATAGTCTTCAATATGAGACTAGAATGAAGAGATATGCTGAAAACATTAAGAAGAAGAATGGGAATGGTAGTGTTTCTTTTAAAACAACTACAAATCCTATGAAAGCCAAGACTCCTTATAGAGTTACTAGATCCAAAACTAAGAAGGTTATTATCCAATCTGATTCTAGTGGAAGTGAATCTTTGGAAAATTAACTAGCCAATCATACTCGAAGGATGAAAAAGATAGTTAGACAAAAGAACTTTCAATACAGATATAAGAATAAATAAAGAAAATATAAGAAATACTCAGAAGTTACATGTTATGAATAGAAGAATCTTGGTCTAATAGCCTGACTACCTATTAACAATCATTTCTTAATGGATAAGTTACCCAATGCTGAATCCATGACCAACGTATCGTTGAATGATAGTTATAATGATAGTAAATATTATAACTCTTTGTATAAAGAATATTATTATGATTAAGATAGTACTCTACCTAACTATGAATATGTTTCTAGGATTTATAAGATTCTTGAGAATAAAAATACTAATGTCAAAAAAAATCATGATAAAAAAACTGTAGGATTTCTATACTTACTAATGAAATATTAGAACTTTCATAATATCTTGATAAGAATAAAATTTATTTTGAAAATATTTCAAAAAATCTTGATGATATAAATTATGAGAAGGACAAGCTATCTAAATATATAGAAAATGTAATTTCTATGAAAAATGGTTTCTATCCTAACTCTAGTTCTAAAACTAAATTTTTTAAGAAAATAACTTATTTATTAGACTAAAGTTTTAAATTTTTTCCTTGAGGAAGGGTTTTTCAAACATTACCTTAGGTAATGAAAAATGTTATAAGATGTATTCACAAATTCAACCTCTAAGGAATAATTCTGTTTTTGGTTGTACTAGTTCTAAACTGATTTTTAGCAACAATTATTTTGTTCCTCAAAGTGTACCATTCTGCACTAAGTGTCAGTGTGGTGGACATTGGGGAAAATCTTGTTCCCTAAACAAAACCCAATCATTAGGATTTAATAAAGCCTATTTTTCTACGAAAATGTGGGTGCCTAAAATTTTGATTTATGAAATTTTGGGATCCAAGAATGTTTGGGTTCTGAAAGTCTAACTCTTTTGATTTCAGGAAAATAAAGAAAGTACCAATACAAATACTTAGTACATGGATAATGTATGTTCCCGTCATATTACTGGTAACAAAAACCACTTTTAAAAGATTATCAAGACAAAAGGAGGAAATGTATTTTCTCGATATAATGATAAGGGTGAAATTATTGGTATAGGTAACATCGTTCTTCATAGAAAAACATTGATTTAAAATGTTTTGTTTGTTAAAGGTCTTAAGGACAATCTAATTACAATAAGTCAATTATGTCATGAAGGTTACCTTGTGAATTTTATGAGTGAAATGTGCTAAGTACACAATTCCAAGGAAGATTTTATTCTTTCTTCCAATAGGCAAGATATTGTTTACAAATTAAACATATAAGACCTTTGGAGCCAAGACATACCTTGTCATAGTACAATGGAAGATCATTCTTAGTTATGGAATAGAAGGTTAGGCCACTGTATCCTTAGAAACCTATGAAAAATCTCAAATAAAATAATAGATAAGGATATAACAGAGTTTATATTTTATTATTGAAATGTTTATGATCCTTCTAAATATGTAAAGAAACATAAATAAATATTTAAATTAGTCGGTGAAGTCTCAACTACTGATTCATTACATTTAGTGAATATGGATCTTTTTGGACCAACACAAACTGGAATCATTAGAGTCATGTATTAAGTATTTTTCTTAGTTTATTATTACACTAGATTTACTTGGGACTATTTTCTAAAAATGAAATATGATTGTTTTTATTATTTCAAAATATTTAGAGCCCAAGTAAATAACTGAAAAACCTTAATATGATAACTATTCATAGTGATCATGGAGGAGAATTTTAAAATTCGGAATTTGAAACTTTTTGTTGTAGAAAAGGAATTACTCATAACATCTCAACACCTAGAACATCTCAACAGAATGGTGTTGTTGAAAGAAGAAATATAATTTTTCAACATATAACAAGAACCATGTTGAGATAGTATTCTATAGGCAAACATTTTTGGGATGAAGTTGTAAGTACACATTGTTATAATATAAATCGAGTTTTGATTAGATCTTTTATTAAAAAAACTCATTATGAGTTAAGGAATGGATGAAAACCTAGAATTTGTTAATTTATTGTTTTTGGATGCAAGGTATTCATTCTGAATTCTAAAGATAATCATCATAAATTCTCACCAAAATCTTATGAAGGAATTTTCTTAGGATACTCCACAACGTCTAAGTCTTATAGTGTTTTCAATAAAAAAACATGTTGTGTTGAAAAAACAGTACATGTCAATTTTGATTAAACTGATCCCTTTGTTTTTAAACAACCCCAAACAACATCTTCAGATGTGTTTTCAAAAACTGATTATCAACCATTGTTAGACGATCCGCTTGATAAGGAATATTCTCAAAAAAAAATTTTGATTCATTTACCCCAGAATATTTGCTGCCCTATGTTGATAACACAGTTTTTACAAAACCCAAATCAGTTGTTTCAGGAGAATAATCCTAGTGAGAGTTTCATTGGTGATCTGAATCAACATATAAGGACTAAAATTTCTTTATGAAATGAAGTAGAACATCTAGCAATTTTTCCCAATTAGAACCAAAAAACACTGATGAATATTTAGGTGATGATGATTGGATAAAAGCTATGCACGCTGAGAAAATCAAATTCGAAATGAATAACGTCTTGACCATGGTTGAAAGACCTATGGAAACTTATTTTTTTGGTGAAAAATGGGTTTTCATAAATATGTGTGATGAAAATTGAGTCGTAGTAACAAATAAATCTATATTGGTTGCTAAAGGCTATAATCAACAAGAATTAATAGACTATAATGAAACCAATGATCCAGTAGCTATAATTAAATCTATTCATATTCTACTTTCCTTTGAATCATTATTCAACTTAAAACATCTTCAAATGGATGTGAAATGTGATTTACTTAATGGTTTTGTACAAGAGGAGGTTTTTTTTTTGAACAACCTCCTGGTTCTGAAGATAAAAAAAATCTTGATGATGTTTATAAACATTCCAAATCATTGTATGGACTTAAGAAAGCACCTCGAGCTTGCTGTGATAGACTTACAGGTTTTTTGCTTCAAAATAATTATGTTAAGGGAAATTCATATCCAACATTTTTTATCATGAAAGATAAGAAAAATGTTATGATTGTTCAATTTTATTGGATGACATTATATTTGGTTCAACTCAGCAATCTTTAACAGATTCCTTTGAGGATCTAATGAAATTTGAGTTCGAATTGAGTATGATGGGTTAGTTAACATTTTTCCTTGGTTTTCAAATCTCTCAAAAACTAGAAATAATCTATATATCCCAATGTAAGTATATTAATGATCTTCTTAAAAATTATGGATATGACCACACTAAGAGTATAAGTACTCCCATTGGTAGCTCAAACACTCTTGATCATGATGAAGCTGGGAAACCAGTAGATCAAACATCTTTTAGAGGTATGATAGGAATACTACTTTACATGACAACTTTCCATCTAGACTTAATGTTTTTATTATGCTTATATGCAAGATATCAATCCAATCATATAGAATCTCATTTAAAGGGAGTGAAAATAATTTTTCTCAACATAAATGGAACTATTGATCTTGTACTCTTTTACACTTCTAGAAATGATCTTATTGTAAAAAGTTTTTCAAATACTGAATTTAGTGGATGTAGAATGTATATAAAATGTACATCTGGAACATGTCATTTCTTAGCAAATTCATTAGTTTCTTGGTCATGCAAGAAGCGATACTCAGTAGCACTTTCCACTACTAACGCTGAATATGTAGTAGTTGGAAGTTGTTGTGATCATGTAATGTAGATGAAACAAACACTCATAGACTATGGTATGAGTTTTACCAAAACACAAATTTTGTGTGATAATACTAGTGCCATTGATCTATGTAAAAACCCTACACATAACTCTCGTTCAAAACACATAGATATTAGGCATCACGTTCTTAGGGATCACACACAAAATGGGGATATTATTCTTTAATTTATTAGAATAGAAGATCAATTTTCGGATATTTTTACAAAATATTTATCCTCCAATATATTTTAATACATTAAACAGAAGACATGAATGATAACCTTAAGGTAATAATCCTTCTTATCTTTTTATTGAAACCATTCTCATTACAGTAATAAACTCTTTTTCATAGGAGTAGTACATATTCTTGTAAGTTAAACAAAATTTTTGTAATAAAAATTTTCATAGTTAGTTTTTCAAAATTTTCGTAAGGAATATTTTTGTAGTTAGTTTTTAAAAATATTCGTAATGAAAATTTTCGTAGTCAGTTTTTCAAAATTTTCATAATTAAAATTTGTGTATTCATATTTTCAAAATTTTTCATAATGAAAATTTTCATAGTCAGTTTTTCAGAAAATTTCGTAATTAAAATTTTTGTAGTATGTTTTTCAAATTTTTCGTACTCAAATTTTTGTAATGATGATTTATCTATTCAAAATTTTTTCGTACTCAAATTTTTCTTTTTGAAGTTTTTCGTTTTCAAATTTTTTTTTGTCATCAAAATTATTCTCAATCTAGAGTTCTTCATGAAATTTTTTTTGTCAATACGAATAATCTTCCTGGAATTCCAAAAACTTTTTTTCCTTTCTTATGATTCCATAATCATCATTTACATGCTGGAATTTTCATTTGTTTTTTAATATTTGTGAATTCTCTATTCCATAAAAATGAATTTTTTTCTTAAAAACCTCAAAATATCTGATTCTATCAAGATTTACATGCGGATATCATATCAACCATTAGATCTGATCAGAATAATTTTCAGCCATTGGATTGAGTTTTCAAGATTAATTTTCCCTTCCAAAGGATATATAAAGGACCCCCAAGGGTGGTCCTAGATTGATCTCAAGCTCTCGGGTGCTGATTTTCTGACCCCTTACATTAGCCCATTATAAACTTCTTAGAGTTTCTCAATTCAAAATGTCTGTAGAAGAATCCTCTAAAAAAGATATGTCTACGGTAAAACCAATTTCTGAGTGGTAGGTATATAGAGAAAGGTTGGTGCATCCATAATTTTTCAACAAATATGACTCTATAATCTTGAAGAATATAAGATCAATGGATGGGATAGTGTATGAATATCAAATCCAGGGGCTCAAGATTTGGTGTATCCGGATCTGCTGATAGAGTTTTATGAATCATTCTGTTTCTTTAAGGAAGAAGGAAGAGAGATGTTTTCCATCAAAAGCTATGAAATGACCTATTCTATTTCATACACTAAGGTAGCTAGTTTTATTGGAGTGTCGTATGAAAGAGATATTGAATTCTGTTCCCACGTGATTCCGGAAGTTAAAGGATCTTTTATAAAGGTGAATGCTATAGAGTTCCTCCAACTTACTGATGTCAAGACTCTGATTATTTCTCACTTATCTATAAATAATCGGATCATTTAACTCTAGGTTCAAGGATTTATCATTCCATGAAAAGGTGACAAGGACACATTAATGAAGAGTGATATGTACATCCAATATTTTCTTGTGAACCTAAAAAGGTTAATCTAGTCAATCATATTCTGATTACGATCGAGAATATCAAAAATTGAAATCCAAAGGCTCATATTATCATGTACCTAGATGATCTTTCTATGTTGATTGTTTGGTGTCTAGTGTATTTCAAAATACATTGTAGTTCGAAGCCTAGAAATTTCAAATTCATACTAGTTAGTAATGATACCCTGAAGTGGATGAGGAATGGTTTTTCTATGGACTCCGAATAATTTTATGACCTACAAGAGGAAGAAGATGATTTTTTTCCAAATAATCAAGAAGTGGTTGAACCATCTATAAAGGCAAGAATAAATGAAAGTATAAGGAAGTATATGAAGAAGATAAAACCCCAAAAGCTAAGGAAGCTTAGTCCGAACCTCCATAACCTTAGAAGCAAAAAAACTTATCCCGATGAGGTTGTAGAAATGTGGAGAGAAGAAAAATAAAATAAGATAGAAGGGGTGACACAATTTGGTTTGGATTCTTTAGAATCTATGGCTTTAAAAGAGAAGGCAACTTATGTGATTGAGAAGCAAGTTAAAGAAAATAAGTTAAAAAAATATGTCTAAGAATGTGATTGTTCAATCCCTTATAAGGGATACTGAAAAAGCATCTGAATAAATTCTGGTACCATTATCCTTCCTGGTAGAACCCTTACCTGAGACTCCATGGATGAATTTGGTGAATCTGGAAAATTCCCAAGAGAAGGTTGATCAAGAGAAAGATGTTGTCAGAGGAGTATAAGAAGAATCTAAAAGAATTGGTGATACCGAACACTTGATTAATAAAGTGGAAGACTTTCATGAAAAGGATTTCCATCCAAGAAATGGTCAATCTGAACCTCTAAACAAAAAAATTTTAAGCTTGCTACTCCTGGTTTAGAAGACAATGCAAAAGATGTAGTGAAAAAGCTATCTGAGGATGAAAGTTATAATCATCATTTTATTCATCCTAAAGATGCTGAGGAAGGAGCTCAAGAAGTTTATCTAGATGATGATATGATTGTTCAGCTATATGATAGCGAACATGAATCTCCGAATGAGTAAGCCATTCTGAAACTTGATAATGGTAAAAAGGTTGTTGTTGATAAAACTTCTAAAGATTGTTTAAAGTAGATGGAAGTTGGAAGATCTTCGAAGAGGAAACTTGTTGAGCTAGAAAAATAACCTTCACCTAACAATGTTTCAGATTCGGAATCATCGTCTCTTGGTCATGATTTCATTGTTCAATCACTGAAGAAGTTTTTTGGGACCATAACAATTTTTCTAAGAATAGACTCTTGATTCCATATGACTCAACACACGCTAAATCAGAAATCAAATTTAGTGTCCATGGTGATTGATAAGTGTGTCATGCATGAGGTTGGTTTAATGAATTTCATCATTAAATATGATGCCCAAAAATTATCTTATAAGAAAGTGGCCAACTGGTCAAAAAAATAGTTGAATATTTTACAGAACTTTATGAGTTTCAAGATGCTGTTTAGGAGGCTCTTGACATTGAAGATGGTAGGATCAAGGATCTTACAACCAGTTTTGATGAAATTCTAACTCTTGAGAAGAATACTCGGATACAACAGGTAAGGATTTGAATGGAATGTTTTATTCTGTTGCCCAAAGTTGTATGAGAGAAAGAGATCTTTCTATTGTGTTTGAAGAAAATCTTTTTAAGAAGGAAGAAGTTCTGAAGGCTCAAGAAGAGACTCTCAAGGCTCAGGAAGAAAGAATAAAATACATAAAAAAGAAAGCTGAGGATCACAAATAGATTATTAAGTGAGTTTAATAAGATCATTAGGAGCTCAAAAAGATGAAGACTATAGTGAAGAAGATAATGCCCAAGGAAAAATAAGGATGATATACCAAATCATATTTTTTTTGTATTGTTCATCCTTTTACAAACTATTTCTTATCATAATAAAAATTTTGGTTGTTTGTTTTTTTTTTCCTCGTACTAATCTTTCGGGTACCATAATTTCTTTTCCATTCCATCAAACTCTTTTTGAAAATTATAATGGGGGATAAAGGAAAAAATAATAGTAAGTAAATAAGAAATATCCCTATGTAATGGGGAGCTTATCTAAGGAGCAGTTTTCATTACAGTGATTTCCACACACACGATAATGAAAAATATCAATCCGGAAATCTATAATATGATCCTTAGTGTTCCATAGCCTAAGGGGGGAGTTAGCCATATTCATATTTTCCCATGTGATAAGGGAGATATGTTTTGTTTCAATGTCTAGAAAAAAATATCTAAGTCCTTATATTATTTTTCGAAAGGAAATTTGTGCTTTCCAAAAAGGGGGATATTATTGAGTCAATAAGTTTTTCATTATGACTTTTCCATTACATCATACATGGGGGAGATTTTTTATTCAATAATGTTTCATTATGAATTTACCATTCCTTCTTTTTTTGAAAATCACAAACACCTTATCTTAAGGAAAATATCATTTATTCAATGTTTTACTTCTCTATGGAAAATATTCCTTCCCCAATGAAAATTTATCCATACCATGTTTTTCATTGTTCATTATTTTATCTATGTGTAATATTTGGTTTCATCTCCAAAATGTAGAAATAATATAATAGATAGATATAGAGAATTTTGTTTTCATGATCTGAATTCTAAATCTGATCTCTCTGAATTTAGAATCTGATTTCTTTTGAGTTCATACTCTGAGTTCTCTAAATTCATACTCTGAACTGTTATGAGTTAGGACTCCAGGATCTATGAATTTAGGCTCCAAACTCTAAGGATTTCTTACACCGAGTTCTCAGAATTCAGACTCCAAACTCTTTTGAGTTCTGACTCCGAACTGTAATGAATTCAGACTCCGAACATTGTATGTTCAGACTATGAATCCTCATGAATTCTAAATCAGAACATTGTAAGTTCAGGTTCCAAAATCATGTAAATCTGGATTCTAAATTTCCTTGAAATTCAGACTCTGGATTTCTATAGAGTTCATGTTCCTAATTCTATAGAAATCAGAATCTGAATATCATTGTATTATAAACACCGAATGTGTTTTTGGTTAGAATCTGAAATATTATTTTCTTACATTCTGAATATGTGATTTTCGTTATGTAACCATATTTTTTCTTACACTATTCATTAGTTTTAATACGATGTCGTGCATTCAGTTACTAACTAACCATAGTTTGAGTGACACGTGAATATGTCCATCTGTAATTCAAGGAAAAATATGACCATTGGAGGAGGGAGCTAACTGTTGGAGATGTGCCTATAAATATAAGAACATTTGAACGAGATCATGACTTTTACATATTTGATGAACTGTTCCATGACTCTTGAGATTACATGTTTTTGAAGTGATTTCTAGAGAGAGACTCTCCTGCTTAGTGTGTACTGAACACCTTGTTCCGATTTTCTATGTGCGACTCTGAATGTTGCTGAGTAGATTCGAGGGCTTCCGGGGATAGAAAGACAGAGGTGCCGACTACCATAAAGTTCGAGGACTTCTTTACTGAGGAAGAAAGAGGTTCCGACTACATTGAATTTTAGGGCATGCGAGGATAGCATGAAAGACTCTGATCTTGGTATGGAGGGATTACCCTTCTGTGGGTAAGAAATACAATCTATAAAGTATAAATCAAGGGACCTTTATCCATGGTTGTTGGATACCCTTCTCTTTGCGAAAAAAGACTTATTACTTGTTACTTGATTGTTTCATGTTTTTTGCTGTATTTTGATTGATGAGGAAAGAATAAGTATATAATACTTCCTTATACTTATATACTCTAATTTATTAATATTCTATACACTTTAAGGTGGAATATTTATCTTTTTAAACATTCATTAAGTTTCATTTTCCTGATCTATCATTCCAGAGTTGCTTTCATGGAATCAGTATTCCAGATTCAATAATGTTTAAAGAACTAGAGGTTTTGTGAATTATCTTTGTATAACATTGTTAATCATATTCATATTTAAATGATCCAAAGATTTTTAAAGAATACAATTAACCCCCCTCTTTTATTTTGATCATTATTAGATACTTCATTCAGTATCTATATTATTTCGATCAAACATTTGGTATTATACAGTATATCATACTCCGCATACCTTCTCAACACATTTTTTTAATGAAACCCAATCAAGGAAAAATTTCATTTCCCACCAAAAATCTACATGAATTTTTATTTCATAATATTTTATTAAAATTTATATATGGGGGAATGGATTTATTATTTTGTTTTCATTCATATATTTTTAATGTTTTAACTTATTCATAAAGGAAAAGATAATTTTAATTATGGGTTATATGTTTTTGTTTAGTGTTTTTTATGAAATGATTTATGTTAATTCAATTTTTAAAACTACTGTCAAATCGTTTAAAAGAATGAAGAATTGTGAAAAAATGAAAATGAATAGAATGAGCTGTTACCTTGGAAGTTAAAAAACCGATATTCTATGACTTTTTATTTTATTAAAACAAAAAAAAATTTATTCCTTAAGAGATCAATCCTTTTCTAATATATGAGGGTGGGATTTGTTAAAAAATTCACATCAAAAAAATAATGAAAAATATAAAGAAATAACACATGCATCACGTCTTTATTGATTCATTAGGAGATGGTTTATGTTTTCTATATATTCTATATTTTAATCCATATAAAATTTTATTTCTAGTGGATTTATAGATATATTTAATACATTTTTAATATCTTTTCTTATTCCATTCCATGTCACATTTAAAAATTCAAGCACTTCTTATTCCATGTCATTGTTTCCCACACTTTTTTACACTATTTTATATGTATTCCTTCCATCCTAGATACACTAAAACAGCCCTAAAAATTACATCATAAATATTGTTCACATTGTAATAGGTAATATAAAATTATATATATTAGAATATCGAATATCTTCTTTTTTGTTTGGTGGATGAATAAACCTTCGTGAAAAAGCATGACATCGTTGTGATTTGTGTGCTATTTCATTTCACCAATTTTAAAATATAAAATTTTGATATTGAAAAAAAATAATATTTAATAAATAATTTCATTACATATATGTGCTGTAATTCATTATGGATGAGTGAAATATTATAGATGACTTTATTTGAGAAAACGTAATATTTTTTGTTTAGTGAAAATTGTTTTGTAGTGTTTTTATATTTACTATACTATGGAAATTCACTAGTATAAGTGTGTAGATTTTTATGATTCAAACTTATTCAAAATATCTAATATTATACCATTATTTATTTTCAATATTTTTTCAATAAATTTTTTTGAATTTCAATTCTTTAATATTTTATATACATTGTGATCATTGTTTAAACTAATCCTTATTTGAGTTAGTTTATAATATAAGAAATAAATCATAGCATAAATATCCAAATAATGTTGTAATTATAATTTAAAATTACATATTGGAATTATAAATAATAATTAATCTATAGAATTTGAAAATTGATCCATTTGATGGGCCATGTGGACCAGTCAGAAGGCCCATCGAATTTGTGATATAATATAGTCCATCGAGAATGATTTTATTTTTGAATCCAACACAAAGATAAATTTTATGAAACATCCAAAAAAGTTTCATTATATAATTAAACATAATGGATATGTATTTTTTGTCCCAAATAAAATAACAGGTTTCCTAATTTATGCATAAATTTCTAAAACAATCTTCTTTCTATGTTTTAATAAAAGCCCAGAATTCTTATAAAATATCTAAATAATGTCTCCTAATTAATATGAATTTTTGTTCACTAATTGATGTGATGTAATCCTATATTTTTAGCCTTTTTTGATTTGATAAGGTACCATATTCAATGAAAAAATTATTTCAATTTCTTCACATGGAAAACATCGAGGTAAAAATATATAATGACTCATTTTTTAGAAAAAACCAGATCTTGAAATATTAAAATATAATACAAAAACAAGATAGAGTGCGAACGATCTAGATCAATATGAACATATTTTAATAAGAATATTTCTCAATATTTAGCTTTATAAATGGATAAATGGATAATACATCTTGAAGGGATCTTTTACAAGGTTAATAGTCTTCCACCTTGGACAATAAATACATTTTCATAACCACATTGAAATAAGTTGGAAATTATCACACATTTAAATATATTTTCATTAAAATATCATGTATAAATGCATTATATTGTGTACCCAAAACAGAATTATATTTGAGAAACATTTTCTTCAATATTTCTTATATACATCAACTAATTCCAATTGTAATTTTTTAATTGTAATATTAATTTCAAATGATTTTTAATGAATGGATCGTCGTAATATTATATTATTTCCATAAAAAATATAATTTATTATATTCATGGTCTCAAAATTGATTAGATAATGTTGAAAACACTTATTTATTTTATTTTCTCATTCATTTTTATGAGCTTTTCTATCTCCCATCACGATTCGAGTGTCTATTTGACACACAACTATTTTCATATAACATTCATTTTTATCTTGTTTTAACCCATAGTCATGAAGATAATAAGCTTGTTTAATAACAATAAATTTATTTTGATTAAATCATCTATTGTTTTTTGTCATAATTTTTCTATGTTCAGTGTTTTTTATATTTTTAATATTTAATATTCATTAAATTGTTATTATGTATGTTGTACTGAAATCTTAATCTGTTAACGGATTTTCAATTTGACATATGGATTTTCTTTATTATTAGTTCCAAAAATACAAATGGGTTCATGAAATATTTAACTATATATCATTTAGAATTTTAAATTATTGTATCCCCAATTGGGATTAGGATTCAGGTAATATAATTTAGAAATCTGATCAAAATACCCTCTAAAATAAATTGTTAATTTAATAGAATATATCAAAAATATCAAGCATATCATATATTTAAATAACCAATAATTAAGCCATCAAAATTTTTGTTACATTTTTATATTAACATTAATATATAAAAAAATTACAAATATTAAACAAAGAACTCCTTATTTAGAAAAAAAAGTAATTGACTCAAAATATTGCACCATAACTGATGATTTGACCTTAAGGGCTGATATACACGTTATATAAGATAAAAAAAATTAAATAGTATATATGTGACTATCATTCCAGATCTAGCTCTATACGAGGAATATGATATTCACTAAATACCTTTATGTGATCGCTGGGAAGATGTTATTATTGAATTCAAAATCCTTACTCTGAGGTAAACCGTAAACATACTTGGGTATGATTTTTATGGATTCCTATAATATTTTGAGCATTTATCTTCTTGAAGTGATCATTGAATCAATTAAAAAACTCGCCAAATAATTATTGATATCATGTAGCTTCCTACATAGATTCCCCAATCATTCTATTTGATAAGAATTATCTCCATTTATGGATCATATAATCACATATATTTGTAAGTTTCTTTCTATTCTATCTTGTCTATCTGTTTGGTATGATAATATGGATATCTAGAACACATAAATAATAATATTACAAGAATTTATCAAAATAGATATGAGGTTCCAAGTTAATCTCTTTTCATTGAGGTCCATCTCATATAGATAACAGATATGAGAAATTATTGAATCCACCCTAATATAAATCATTAACCCTAACTAAGATGATAATGGAATAAAATAATGTCAATACTAGAAATGATGTTTAAATTTATACAAGAATTAATCCTACCAATGTCTATATGTAATGGTGTTGTTGTATAAGAAACATATATTGTACCTCATAATATCCCATGTGTGAGAAGTTCATATCCCTCCATAAATATAAACTAACCTCAACCTCTACTATGATCCATATACATCAAATGTTGGCCATATAGAGGTAGTTTTGGAAGGAAAGCATATTTGTTTACTCTACATAATGGACTTCCAAACTAGGCTCCTTTAGCCCCACTATCTATACTCACTCCCTTGGGTCTCCCCTAACCACCACTTAGAGATAAATGATTACAACATTTCCTTTAAAATAGAGGTATTTATTTTACAAACTGACCATTTTAACATTATCTTTTGAGAAAATCATGTCGCATATTACCCTGATTCTCCCATGAATAACTCCTTATATTTATTTATGGATTGGATCCCTCGTGGGGACCATGTATTTCTATTGATTGATAATAACTATAATAACATAAAAAACTCATATATCATGAACATAATTTCATACATATTTTGGATAAAATATTGAATCCTCCCTATAATGACCACTTCTAGATCTAGCTACATAATTCAACTCTACTATGATGTTCCATAACAGCAAAAACCACTCTACTTCTATAATATATCTACAAATTCATAGGGAGACACACTTTCTCATATATCTATATATAGTCCCAGAAAATCATTAATTATTGAATGTCTCTATAATTATGAAAATATATTGAGAATCATGTGTCATAGTCAAAATCAATATGTACTATCACATATTATAATAAACCTATTTCAAATTCCTATATTGATGAATCTTTATTAAGTGTATGTCCAAAGGAAAATATCATAAAATAATTATTTCTGAAACCTTAACCATTGGATTTTCAACTCATCATGCGACTATATAACCATGTTGTAATAGTTCTTTTATTCTTGCTGATTACGAATTATCACTTGTGAAACCATCTAATTTGTTAGTATCTATATAAGTTGAAAATAACAGACCATGAAATCAAACCAATGCATTGATTATTATGGCTTTGGATTCATAAAAAAATTCATTATTTACTAATTAAAGTGATATGTTTTAATTATCATATGTGCATTTTCTTTCAAACCTATTGGAATAATCTGCTACCGAACATAGAAATAATCATCATCCTGAAATACTAGAGAATGATTTACATGCATCTCAATAGGTGGAATCACATTTCTATACTTCACACAAATAAAAACCACATGAACATGAAACTATTGTGAATTCCAATCTCTTTACTAATAATCATCATAACCTTCTCTTGGAATCATAGATTGTTCTTTTGTGGAATAAAGATGAAAATTAACAAGAAGAATCGTAGATAAATTCAAATACATGGATAAGACCCAAAAAAATAATATTAGTCAATAACACATTTATGTATACTGCATATAATAATGGATTCCCAGTAACTTGTTCATCATCTTGCCAAGTAGACAATTAGGATTTGAGACTCTTTGTGTGTTGAAACATCATCCAACACATGACCACGTAATTCATTCTTTGATAGATGAACTCAAAATACTTAATAGAATTTCCATATATTCCCAAAAAAACATCATAACATATATATCTGCAAAAAATGTCCATACAAAAAAACATCATTATTACTACTCTTTCAGGACTCGACCCACCAACACCCCACATATACTTCTGGTATGATGAGTGAGACACCCCAATCCAATATCCATGTGGCCATGGCAGGGTGATATGTTATGATTTTTCATATTACATATGGAAGGCCTCCTAAATATGATCCTAAAAAACACACCTCTATATAAATAAATCCAATTATAGGTAAATAAAATGGTATTATAATTTTAGAAATTAATAAATGAGATCATGTAAGATACTAAAATATAATGGAGTAATCATAGGATTATTAGCATGTACATTTGTATTTGTTATTACATAATAATCATTTAGGTTTTAATTCTTGGTGTGGTTTGGAGGAATTTGAGAAACAATTGTAGAAAAATTGGTTGTGCATTATTGGTTCATGGTTAGAGAATATTTTTCATCATAGCCGAGGAAACTATTAATCCCAAGACAGCAGGGGTCTATATGGATAGTGCTTTCTTTTTCAAACCGTTCACCCGTAAAATATAATTAGTATAGCCTATGATAATCGGTGTATAGTTAGCACATTGTTATAGAATATTATTCACCTCAGCCCAAGACACTATCAAAAATATTTTAATGTGGAATGAATATTAGTTCATAATTTCCTCTATCCCCAAAACTCATCCATTAAACACAAACTCAATCCCTTACAATTTTGGACAGTTTCAGAGCATTCTAGTGGGACTCCAAAGACATACAACCTCTATTATTCAGGATTCAATGTGTATATCCTGGATCTCTTTCCCTCCTAGAATGTGGATAATGTCTCGTTGTTTTCCCTTTCTTCCCACATTGTTCTCTATTTATTTTTGTTGTTGTTATATATTGTTATTTCTGTTTTTTTACTTAAAATCAGTTAATGTAGATATAGTTTTAATGATATATATCTAGATCTAAAAAATCCATAATTGATTAAAATTGATTTATGTTTGTGTACTATAATCTAGATCTATGTAATTGTGCCCCTCAAATTTTAATATTCTTGTTGGGTGGTCTCCGTCAATGAATTCAGTTAGGTGGTGTAATATTAAAATATTGTAGTCATGATTTTGATATCATGTAAAAAAATGAATAATTTTAAGTGTTCAATATTATTTGATGTTCTTTTTTAAATTAATTAACTATGGTGATTTAATTATTGATAATATTGTTAAATAATGGGATTTTGGAATAAATAAATATGTAATTAATTATGTGATGATGATGTTGTTAGTTGAATAATTAATTAGTTAATTTGTTGTGAGGTATTTCTTTCTGAATTAAATAATTATTCTTAAAATAATTTTGAGTAGTTATGATTAATGAAATGGATTTAATTAATTATATAATTTATTAATAGAATGGATGTGATTAATTAATTAAATAATTAATTAATTGTATGACTGTGATTAATTAATTTTTGGATTAATTAATTGGAATTATTTTTATAAAAGGATTCATATTGATTAATTTTTTTTATGTGACATAGTGAACTATTTTTTGATATTGTTGATAAATATAAAATTTTGTGATATATATATATAGGTTAATGTTTGATGATTATATGTGGGAAATGGTTTTTTGGTTCCAAACCCCCATGAGAGGGACATGATTAACAGTTTCTGATGATTGCAGTGATAAATTTGTGTTGAACCTAGACTTACGGTTCCATATCCCACATGAGAGGGACATGGTCTTCAATTTCCATTAATTGTCATGATAAATATGTGTTCGACGTGATCTGTTTCTTCCAAATATCACAGGGTCATGAGAATTATAATCTATAACAAAAATATTGGCACTGTACTATGGTTCGATTAGAAATATTATTAATTCAAAAGTAATGGATAATGGAATAAAATTGGCCTAATGGACTGTGAATTGATAATATGAAATGGTCCAGTCTCTGGCACAGGTAGAATATGGTATTGAGGATCGAGTTCCTCAGGATCTTGAGCAGTAATGTGGTATTTATAATTTCATAACTATTTAATTATACAATATATTAATATCATTATACAACAATATATACAATTGAGTGGATATTGTTTTATATGGCGTCGGCGGTAGCCTATTGAGTTGTACTCGCACCCAAATTGTGTTGCAGGAATGATACCTAAATAAACATTATGTTTTATGGGTAGGTTAATGGGGAAGGTTCTGGGTGAGATTTATAATTTTTTAATGGAAATTGGATGATGGAATATGATGTTTTTTGGGACCCTCTTGGGATTCATTGGTGTCTTTATATTCAGTTTTCATTTTAGATACTTTACATTTTCTTTTTCATGTTATGTTTTCAATATCATTTCAATATTTAATTTCATACATTATTTAGCTTTATTTATTTGTATTTTTATGATTATATATTCCTTTTCTATTGATTATATTTTTTCTTCTAGTATATAACTCTAATAAATAATGGTATAGTATCCCCATGATCGACATACCATATCCTCACCGCAAGTCGATAGCCTCTAGTATATAGGGAGTCGCGTGTGGGTTCATGTGACTGACTGTCTTAGGGCACTAGTGTGTGGAACCCAATTTCAGACATTATAATGTGGTCTTAATGGAGTTTTCTTTTATTTTTTATTTTTGAATTACAATTTTTTAATGGATGACATTATATTAGTAAGATTTTTGCCTTGGTTATTACCATGTCTATCAGTTTATATTTGTGGAAAGAATCCTTCCCACAAACTCTGAAATTTTCATCCCTGTGAGTTCACTAATTAAATACACATCCATCCTCTTATAACACCATACCAACATGGTCACCATCTACCTTCCCTTCATATTCACACGACATGAAAAATGTGTTAAAATCTCATGCATGAGTGAGTATATACATAATTGTAATATTACCTAAATAAAAATGTTAGATAAATAGAATAAAATAGTCAACTCATATGAAATAATAAAGGGGGTAAATGAAATAAAATAGTAGATATTTTCATTCAATTTTTCTAACAATGATATAGAGGGTAATATATCAATCATTATAACAAGATATGTAATATGGTTATAATTGACTATCATAGTGCAACTGTTTTTTAGATTCCAGGAGTCCAATATAATATTCACTGTAAAAGCTATGAGGTACTAATTCCTTACTGATTAATTGTTACTCCAATGGGGGTTATGACCCCAAAAGAGAACAATACCCACAAATGATATGTTTTCAATGAAATAGGGGTTAGGGTCTATATGTAAAAGTCTCTTTCACCGAGGTGTATATTGTGTGTTTAAATCCTAGAAATATTATGGAAATGAGTATATTAATTCCATGAATTACACAAGCTTTGAGGGGGTTTTATAACCATTCTGTCACACCATCAGTCACTCATAAGTCTCAATAATATCAATATGTAATAATAGATGTAATTTTCTCATGCCACCACATTGCATATATCCAATGTTGAAAAAATTTTATCCATCACATACTATAGATAATTTTACTGAGTATGGACTACTTTCATATAATATTATTTGCCCTTAATAAGGCGATACCAATGTTAGAACATCCAATGAAATGAAAATGACATATACATTGGTGTAAATAGGGATTACTCCTCATTCAACCCCTTATCTTGTCCAGGATCTCGATATGAAATGTGAAATTACATATTCAGGGTATGTCTCCCATAAAAAAACAATATGGGTCAATTAGACTTTATAGGAATGTACTCTGTGTACCATACTCAATTGGCCATGTCGAGTGACATACCATATTTGAATGTAATGTACCTATGTGATATTTTACTCATCCAAAAGACAGAGGCACTAAATAATATGACAATACAATATGTTTTAGTATGAAACACATAAGATGTATTTTTTAATTTAAAAAAAATAATTTCAAAATCATGGATCATAACACCTCTCCAAATAGCACAAATAATCTCCCCTGATTCTCTTATCAGGTCTTTGATTAGGAAGGTAACATCTATGGTTAATGTTTTTTTCCTTTGGTAGCCCAAAAATAGGATTCACGTTTACCAATGTGATTTCTACCGAATTCGCATCATGACACAATCAATATCGGAGGGTTTGATAATCATTGTTAATCCAAACCCCATGTATCATCACAAATTCCATATACCATTTCAGTCAATACCAATCAAACTAAATAATTATAATTTGGGGGTTAATCACATCATGAATATTATTAGTAGTTTGACAAATTTCGTAATAAATTTATATAAAAATCACACAATAAGTGTGTGGAGAAATCTGTAATAAATAATATGAGTTGATCATTTGATATAGAAAACCCATATAATGACCGTAAATGATAAATAAATTTTGAAATAAAGTAAATATAATACGATAGATTAAATACAAGGGTAAAATATAAGCAATTTGATAGATCTATTATACTAAATGGGTAGAAATAGAAAACCAAATTAGAATAATAATTTGTTCATTAAAACTAAAATAATAGGGATGATATATGTAAATGAAAAATCCACATCATATCATTGGATTGCTCATTGGGGATGAATAGGAACATATTGATGTTATTGGTGATCTCCAAGAAATCCATCAATTGTGAATATTCCATCATATTCTAATCAATGATCATTCAATCCCTAAATATAACATTAAATATCCTCCCAAGGGGATGCAGTTTTATCCTATGGAACACACTACGGGTTATATGTACAATATTGAGGCATTCTGTAATAATGTTTAAATAATCCATGAATTTGGTAATCAAATTAATTATATAGAATAAAATAAATACATTATTAAATTATTTCATCTTTTGATATATGTTTTTTACTATGCATCGTCATGGGTTCTAATGAAAATAGACCTCACATTGTTCCTACAAAAAACACCCATTTTTCTAATCCAGTCACCATATCAGATATCCCATATTAGTCTCTGATCATTGAAGATTCCTTTTTATCCCCCAAATTATAAATCCATACGGTTTAATGAAATTAATATAATTGAAATATCTATTTTGGGGTTAGATGACACTCATAACATCACTCCATCTCTGAAGAGACCACCAAAATGTTATTTCAAAATATCCAAAGGCTCCATATATGAAAATAAGAGTAATAAATAATACCTAACCATACCCTCATTCCTCTTCACTCCACAATTATTATGCTTGGATATACTCCTATTTCCTCTTTCAGGATACTCTCTAAATTCTTTCTATTGTTTTAAGGTGTTTTTACCAAGATCTATATAGCTATGTTGCATTGTATGGGTTTCCTATCACCCTTAATTCTATTTCATTTAATTCATTTTAAAATAATATCATTTGAATGTATTTAGAAAAATAAATGAAATTAATTCCATTTTATAATTTTACATTTGATATATTTTTAGTGAGATATTTCTTATTCTCTCTCTTTATTGTTTTTTTTAATTCATAGGATGTCAATATATTTGTCTATAAATCATTATTATCCTTTATAATTTAAATTCATCCTAATTAAATTTCATTTTAATGTGAATTTATAATATAATTCACTGTTATAAATTTATTTTCATATTAGTAGTAATATATCCACATTCTCTCTCATTAATAAAACTTTATAAAATATTACAATTCACACACATTAGTGTAATCCTAATGAATAAATAAAAAAATTGAAAAATGATATATATATTTTTTATGTAAAAGGTGTTTTGTCTCCTATAATTGACATCCCTCCTTAGATATTAAAATTGGATTTAGGATCTAAATTATATGCATATAAGGATAAAACCAATAAAAACAGTTCTTGGGTGTTAAATTATAAGTCACTCGGTTCAAAACAATGTACCTAACATCATATATATTTTAATTATTTTGGGATATGATTTGGATGATTCATAATATATTTGCGAAACTTGTTTTTAACTGTATATTTATCATTCTATATATCTATTTATATTTTTATAAATTACAATTTATAATAATTGTCTAATTATTTTTCAAAAATATTATATCTAGAAACATATTTTGATTCACTATCATGGGTTTTTTTCTTTTTTAGATTGTGTGGAAAATAAGTTCTACATAGAAGGCCATTTAGGGAAAACTCTCAAACACATTTTGTAGGACCCAGAGGACATCCCTCTAGGAGGTATTCGTTATTTTCAGCACAATGTAATGGTTTGAGAAAAGTGTTGGAATAATTCCCTTAGGTCACAAGTATATATCTGAGAGTGCACCAACATTTTTTGGGCTATGGTCACCCTTAGGCCTACAGGTTGAATATGTGTGTGATAGGATTTTGTTTTGGTCAGTTTAAATTATCTCTTGGATTATATACTAATTGTTCCCCAAGTATTAGTTCTAATATAGGATTCATATTTTCCACATAGATTCAATTTGGACTATTTTTCCCCTCTTGATTTTTACCATCCATTTGATCATTAGTAAAAGAATTTCTATTATCCTATATTATCTTTCCTTTGGAACTCTAGAACTATTTTTCCTCTCGCATGCATGTTTCTAAATCATTGTTTTATTCTCTGCAACATCATCTCCTTTAGCCATACCTTGAATCTATAGTGCTTCTACATATGAAACAAGGTTATCATCATTTTCTTTTTTCCTTCGGCTTTAGATATGGTCCCTTGATCTTAAGCTTATTATTCATCCTATCAACTTCCCAGACAATAGAAACACCACAAAATTTATTCTTCTTTGATTTTCTTCACATTTTATTCTTCATACGTATTTTTCTCAGTGACTCAGCCCTAATGGTCTCTTATTTTTATTTTTCTCAGTTATTTTTCATGATTTATACTTTATAATATAATTAAACAATTTTCATATTATTTTCTATTTTTTCAACTCCATTGGTTTTTACCAATAGCGAGGAAATTCATTCATCATTGATTTTTACCAATGCTAAGAAATTTTTGTCAGGTTTTTTTTCCACAAATAGTGTGAAATTAAGATCACAATATAAAAAATCCAAAGGTGAGTAACTGTTCTTATATATTTAATGTAATGATAGTAAAATTAATCCACCATTTAACTTATTTAGTGACATATATTTTTAAACAATATTTTTTCACTTTTAGTCTCTTTGTGTTTTGAAGTAGCCTTTTTAAAGCTCGTATATTAGCTCCAAATTTTCTCCATCTATAGGTCATTTTATTGTGTTAATTATTTTATATTTATTATCTTTATCATATGTATTTAGTCTTGTTTCTTTATATAATTTCTATAGAATTTTATGTATAAGAAAAAATGTGTTGGATTTGATTTAATATTCATTTGATAGTTCTTAATATATTATTATTACTTATGATTGAATCTTAAATCTAGATTTGGGAAAAATTATTTATAATTGACCATTGGAATCCAATAGTATGTTATTTGATCAACATTGAAATTTTAACGGGTGGTACCTTTTTATTTTTCTCATGCATCCTTTGGTTTATGAGTCATTGATATGTTATTAATTTTTAAATACATTTTATTTTTTCTATAAAATGAAATTTTAGATAAAAATATTTTTTCCATCATTTTAAATTTAAAATGAAGAGTAATGACACAGTGTTAGTAAAAAATAAAATTTATCCTTTTTATTATAAATAATTTTTTTTAAATTAATTTCTGTATTAAATGTTTTATTATTAAATTTTGAAATATAACTGAAATATTTTTTTTAAAATATAATTATATCATTTTTTAGTGAAATACACTCACACATATTATTTATCATATGATGCACTATTTTTATAACATTATGGTATATGTAAAATATGAAGATTTTTATTCAGTTTTTATTTTTATTTTTCGATATTTTTAACAATATGTATTTTTAATATTTTTAATATTTACAGTAATATTTAATTAATGAAAAATTAGGCTTAAAATATAATATTTTACAGTGGGACTTCAAAAAATGAAGATAATAGTAAAAATATTTTATCATTAAATATTAACAAGTATAGTGCAGACATTGGACACCGACATGCTCATGAGGATTTAAACTGTTAACGGTATGGGATATTACATCAAGGATAAAATACATGTATAAGTGCATGTGATCTATTCCACAAGAAAATGATAATATTTTTCCTGAATCTCTCTAATTGATCATTAAATGACTTATACTACAATTATTCTACATTGGTCAATTGATAACAACATCGTCATCATCTTCATCAACTGATGTCATCAAATAGCATGAGATGAAAAAAATATTCATCTCTTCTCAATATATAGTTTCATTTGATATTAATTGTTTCTCTTATATAATATTTCCAATTACCAATTTGTTATATAGAGTCCCAGTTTAATATTTTACATTAATAGGTATTTCGTCCCCTATAATTGACATCCCTCTATAGATATTTAAATTTATTTTAGGATATAACTTATAAGCATGAGGATAGAACAATTATAAACAGTTCTGGAGTGTTAACATACACATAACTTTGTTCAAAAAGATGTACCATAATTCACATATATTTTAATTATTTTGGGATATGATTTGGGGGATTCAGAATATATTCATGAACCATGTTTGTAATTTTTTAGTTTTCATTTTATATCACTTTTAATTTTTTTGATTTAAAATTCATAACACTTAAATATTTTTTTAAAAAAATATTATACCTAGTAAAATAATTTGATTCTCTATCATGGATTTTTTAATATTATTTTTAACATGTGTGGAAAATAAGGACTACTAAGATGGACATTTTGGATGAACCGTCAAATAAATTTTTTGGCATGCAGATGGAAACCTCTTGGAGGTATCTATTATTTCCTATACAATGTAATGGTTTTATCATAATTTATGAATAATTTCCACAACTCCCATGTATATGGCTGAGAGTGAACATACATTTTTTTGGACTAAGTTTTCCCACAATCCTACAAGATGAATATGTTTGTGATGGGGTTTTGTTTTGGTTAGTATACACCATCTCTTGGTTTACATACTGATAGTTCCCCATGTATTAGTTCAAATGTGGGATGCAAATTTTCTACTTAGATTCAATTTGGACAATTTTTTTGTCCTCTTTATTTTTACCATCCATTCAATCATTAATTTTATCCTACTATTATCCCATATTCTATGCTCTTTTGATCATCAGTATGATTTTTCCGCTCTCATTCATGTTTGTAATTCCTTGTTTTGTTCTCTAAAACATCATCTCCTTTAGCTCTACCGTGATCCACTAGTTCATCTACAAATGACACATGGTTATAATGATTTTTTTTTTCTATTTTTAGATATTCTCTTATGATAAAAACTTATTATTCATCCTATCAGCTTCTCACATAGTAGATACATCATAAAATTTATTCTTGTTTTGTTTTCTTCTCATTTTCATTTTCATATGTTTTTTTCTCACTCAGTCAAACCTCATCATCTCGTCTTTTTATTATTCTCTGTTATTTTTCATCATGTATACTTTATTCTATGATGAATCAATTTTCCTACTATTTTCTCTATTTTCATCTCCATTGGTTTTTACAAACAGGGGGATATTTTTTACATTATCGGTTCTTCCAAATGCTGAGAAATTTATGTTAACGTTTTTTTCACCAATGGTGTGAATTTCATTTCACTGTTAAAAAATCCAGTGTTGGGTAAGTTTAGTCATATATTATCTTAATGGTAGCAAAATTTATCACCAATTATACCGTTTTGGTTAGTTATATTTTTAAAAAATATTTTTCTTTACTTTTCTACACTTTGTGTTTATAATAAGACTTTATAATGCTAGTGAATGAGCCCCAAACTATTTCCATATATGGTTCATTTTATTTTGTTAATTATTTTTAATTTTTTATATAATTCATATGTATTTAGTATTGTATTTTATAGAATTTATATGTAATTTTATTTAAAGAGAAATAATGAGTTTGATTTGATTTAATATGTTTCTGTTTGATCTCATTATTTTATGTTTCTTTGAAAACCATTGGTTTTGTTTTATTTATTAGCGTCATAAATCTAATTTATGGAAATAAATTTAATAATCTAAAATTGGTACCCAATAGTACATAATATGATCACCATTGGACTTCTAACAATTGGTAACTTTTTATTTTTCTCATGGAACCATTTTTTATTCATGTATATGTTTATTAATTTTTTAATACTTTTTTATTTTTTGTATTAAATTAAATGGTAGGTAATAATAAATTTTTCCTTTATTTTACATTTCAAATGGCGAGTAGTGCGACACCGTTAGTAAAAAATTTAGTTTTTTTCTTTTTATTTTAAATAATTATGTTTCAATAAATTTATGTATTAAATGTGTAATTAATTTTTACTGAAATATAAATTAAATATTTAAAAAAATATAATTTTAACATTTATTAGTGAAATGCACATATACATATTATTTATCACACGATGCACTATTTTTATAAAATTACGGTGTTTGTAAAATATGAATATTTTTTTATTACTTTTTTCATATTGGATATATTGAAAAAAATTCATAATATTTTATATATTTATATTAATATTTCAGGAATGAAAAAATAGTCTGAATATATATTTTCATACAGTGAGAATTCATATAAATAAGAAAATTGTCAGAATATTTTACTAGTAAAGACGAACAAGTATAGAGTAGGCATGGGACATAGACATACTCTTGTAGATATAAATTGTTAATGGTATGAGATATTACATCAAGGATAAAAAAAATGTACAAGTGCATGTGATATATTGAACAATAATATGATAATATGTTTCCTTCTTCTCTCTAATTGATATTGAAATGTCTTCTACTTCTTGTATTCTACATTTTTCGTTGGATAACATCGTCGTCATCAACATCAACCATAGATGTCATCAAAGAATATGAGCTGCAAAAAATATTCATCATCTTCTCAAGATATTATTTCATTTGATATTAATTGGTTCTACTGTATAATATTTGCAATTAACTATTTGTTATATAGATTATTAGTTTAATATTTTCAATTAAATGGTATTTGGTCTCCTATAATTTACATCCCTATCTAGATATTTAAATTAGTTTTACGATATATCTTATATGAATATAGGGATAAAACCATTAAAAACTGTGATTGGTTGTTAACTTATACATCACTTGGTTCAAAAAAATGTACTTAACATCACACATATTTTATTTATTTTTGGATATTATTGGGATTATTCAGAATCAATTTGTGAACCAGGTTTGTAATTGTATACTTATCATTCTATATATTTATTTTTATTTTGATAAATTACAATTCAGAGCACATAAATAATAAGGGATACATATTTTCCTCTCAGATTCAATTTGGACTATTTTTATCCTCATTAATTTTACCATCCATTCGATCATTAGTCTATGCCTTCCTATTTTACTATATTCTCTATCCTTTTGAACATCAGGATTACTTTTCCTCTAACATGTATGATTCCAATTCCTTTTTTTGTTCTCTACAACATCATCTCCTTTAGCTATACCTTGAAGCTCTAGTGCTTCTTCAAATGAAACATGGTTGTTGTCATTTTCAATTTTATCTAGTTTTAGATACGGTCTCATGGTGTTAGCTTATTCTTTATCATATCAACATCTCACACAATAGATACACCAAAAAATTTATTCTTTGGTTTTCTTCTCATTTTCTTCTTCATATGTGTTTTTCACATTGATTCAACACTCTCCATCTTATAATTTTATTTTTCTCAGTTATTTTTTCATCATTTAAAATTTATTCTATGATGAATCCATTTTTATATTATATTTTCCTTTTCATCTCCATGGTTTTTACCAACAGTGATCCATTTTAGCATCATTGGGTATCTACAATGCTGATAAGTTTTTGTCGGTGTTTTTTTCACCAACAGTGTGAATTTCATTTCACTTTTACAAATTTGAAAGGTGGTAAATACACTCATATATTCACTTTAATGGTAGAAAAATTTATCCACCATTGATTTTTTTAGTGACTTATATTATTAAACATAATTTTTTTAATTTTTTCTGCACATTGTGTTTGGATGTAGCCTTTATAATTCTAGTGAATGGACTCCAACCTATTTCCATCAGCGTGTCATTTTATTATGTTAATTTTATTTATATTTATCATATGTATTTATTCTTGTTTTTAATATAATTTTACAGAATTATATTTTATCCAGAACGTTTAGTTGGATATGATTTAGTATTTTTTTTTTGATCATATTATTTTATGATTCCTCAAGAATCACTGGTTCTCTTATATTCATTTTCATCATAAATCTAATTTTTTAAAAAATTATTTATAATACACCATTAAAACCCAATATTAGGAAATTTTATCTCCATTGGTCTTCTAACGGTGGGTAACTTTTTATTTTTCACATGGATCCTTTTTATTGATTCATGGATATGTTTTTTAATTTTTATTACTTTTTATAATTACTATAAAATGAAATGGTAAGTGATAATATATTTTTCGACCATTGTAAATTTCAAAAGGCGAGTAAATCCACACTATTAGCAACAGAAATTAATTTTTTTTATTTTCTTTTTATATAATTTAATTTAAATAAATTTATTTATAAAATCTTTTATTATATTATGTTGAAATATAAAATAATTATTTATAAAAATTTATTTTTTTTACATTTTTCTAGTAAAATACGCTCATACATATTATTTATCATATGATGCATTATTTTTCATAAATTATTGTATATGTAAAATATGAAGGTTTTTTTTCATTTTCGATATGTTTTAGAATTTGTTTCCTTAATATTTTAAATATTTATATCAATATTTCATGAATGAGAAATTAGTCTGAGTATATTTTTTCTTATAGTGAGACTTCAACAAAATAATATAATTATCACAATATTTTATCATTAAAGACTAAAAATCATGTTTTAGACATTATACACAGACATGATCATATAGATTTATACTATTAATGGTATGGGATATTACATCAAGGATAAAAGGTATATACAAGTGAATGTGATCTATTTAACAAGAATATGATAATATGTTTTCTTCTTCTCTCTAATTGATCTTGAAAAGTCTTCTACTACTATTATTTTACATTGTTTATTGGATAACACAACAGTCATCACTTTCATCCCCTGATGTCATCAAATAACATTAGTTGCAAAAAATATTCATCATCTTATCATGATATTGCTTCATTTAATATTAATTGTTTCTCTACTATAATATTTCCAATTACTTGTTTTTATATAGATACATAGTGCAATATTTTCCATAATAAATCATTTATTTGGTAATTCATCCCATGTAAAATAATGTCAAGTTATACCTCCCAAACAAAGGGAAGGTAGGTTGTGACTCCTTCAAAAGCCATGAGTTATACACAAGGTCTGAATATGGTATGGTATTCTTTATATGTAATAGGGTTATAAATCCCATTAAAAAGTGAGGATATATGTTATAATAGTATCCGTTAGGAGTAAGGGAGATTGAAGAGATGATTGTGATATTACTGATTTGAACCTATATAAAAATCTCGTGTTATCTGTTTTATTAATGCTGCAAATTTTTACACTATTATAACTCAGATAAATTATAATTTTTAATAATAAATCAAAATTGACTAGTCATCCCCCTTATAGTCATTACATACATACCAAGGGTCCTAACATTTGGTATCATAGAATGGTTACATTTTTAGTATTATTTAATCATTTCATTTTATATTTGTTATATAATGATTATCTTATACAAGAAATGATAATTAAAAGATCGTTATATTTGATATGCCTAATCAGGATTTCAAGATATTGTGTCCTATCAGACCACCTCATTTTAAAGGATGTGACTATGTCTACTATAAATACATAATGCAGGAATTTCTAAAAAAATATAGGGCATCATTATTTAGCTATATTGAAAAAATATAAATTTCATAAATCATATATATAAACAATGACATGTAATTATGCTTCAAAATCTTCTTTAAATAAAAAATTAATGAATTACATAGAATGCCCGAGTAGAAATATTTAAAGTCACTTTTCATCCTGAAAAGCAACTTCATAAATTTTGAGGACTATAAAAGTAAATCATTAAGGAAATGAAAATTTATATATAACAAATATAGGTATACCCAATGATGAGATTTATGAATTATATATGGCTGGTCATGAAATTTTAATTATTTTTATTATAGATTCACCAAAATTTTAAACAGAATTGGTTCTCTCAAAGAGAAAATGATGAATGATGATATCATGGATTGACTGCTTCGAGATATCCCTCAGAGATAGAATTAAAATAATGCATCTAGTTATGAAAGTAATTATTTTACTGAAAATTCTATGGATATGTCGATATGATCAGTACTTAAATATGATCTTGAAGGGAAGAATGAAAATATTTATGATCATGTAAAATGTAAATTTTATACATTTAAATAAAATATAAATGTTGTTTCTAATTCACCAAATCCAAGGATACATCAAATTCATAGGTTTGAAATTGAAAATTTCACCAAAGGAATTGACAACTAAATTAAGTGTAAGAGATTATTTAAGAATTTCCTTATAATATATTTAAAAAAAATAAATAAATTGTTGTAAAAGAAATAAAATGAGTAAATATTATTTTTTGAATTAAAATATTATGGGGGAAAGAAAAGGTGGAATATAAAATCAGACTATCCCAAATTAAAACAAGAAGGAAAGGACATGAAATATAGTATGGGAAAACCAATATATTGTAATACATCATGTCGTGGTGACGACGTTCCAGACTGATGTGATGTGGGTTCTGAAAGTTAAATGGTATCTGAAAATATTTATTTGATGGATACTACATCAAATGAGGTAGAAATTTTCAATAATTGTTGTTTTGGATATGAAACTGATATAGAAAAATGATGCTAAATTATTAACTACTCTAAATTAAAATTTCAAATTAATATCTTGAGAATGGATAAACTGTATAGGGAACTGAAAAGTGAATGTAAGAATATTAATGAATAAAGAAATTAATGAATATTTTTTATGTAATAAGAGAGGAAAAAGGTTGTAGATGAAGAATTGTAAAAATTTAAATATTAAAATTTAAGAAATAAAAATTATGTTTCAAAATATAGTTAATTTCAATGTATAATATTTAAAAAGGTTTTTAATGATTTAGATAAAATTGAATATTATTGTAAGCTTCATAAAAAATAAAATAATATTTTTAAAAAATATGGTTCATGATCAATTGTAAAATATTATGACGACATGGAAGTTATTCAAAAAATTAATGAATTCATTTTATGTAAATAACATGTTTATAGGAATCTATATGTATCATTGGTCATGTACAAGAGAAATATGATAAAATAATTTTTATGGAAAATCCTAAATATAATTAACTATGTTTTGGTTATTATAGCAATGTTCCAAAGATGTGTAGAATTAGTTTTGACACTTTCATTGGGGAATGCATCCGTCTTTGGGGACACACTGAGCTGTTGACCCGCATTACAACTTTCTAAAGGTGTGTGACATCCATCACTTATTCAGAGCTATTTTCTCCATGATTGAAATGGGATGATGGGATGTTGATTTCTCCTTCCATGTATTCCTCCTCATAATTTTTCACCTAGTACGAGTCTACAATAAATATTTAGACATTGTTCATTAATATTTTCCTAGGTTCCATATCCTCGTGGGTGTCGGTTAATTACACTACATCTGTCATGGCATTCCAAGGGGTCATGTTAGGGAAGAAACATTCGATTGGGGGAGTAGTGACGTTAGACATCAGTGGCATGTCTGGATGCTAAATAAGTGATGTTTTTTGGGCTTCTTCTCCTAATTATAGGGCATTTCAATAGTACATAATCCCTTGGAAACCCACATCGAGTGCAAGGAATTATATTCCATAGGCATGTCCCAGATGTTTTTTTCAGCTACCCTTGTTTAACATCGGGTATGTCATAAGTTTAACACCCAACAAAGATAGATCAGACTGATCAGAGTAATGATAGGAGTGGATCAGATTGGTACATCCCCAAGAGGGAGGACCTGAGGGGTTTATTGGATGAGTGTATCAAACCATCCAATGAAGATGTATCTGAGGATGCTTCCGTCCATATAAAGTGGGTGTTTGGGTTTATCATTGGCTGGATGTTTAAATTAAGAAGGTTTCCTCAATACGCTATATAGGAGACAAAGATCAAAACCCACATAGCTCAAAGGGGTGATGAATTAGAGTGTACAAAAAGGACAATGGTTCAGATACATGTTGGGGCTTAAACATATATAACATACCTTCATAAGAGGGACACTCTTGTTTGGATGGTAATGGATTGTGTCGGTCATGTGCATGGTCGTCTTCCCAAGGTAATGAATTAAAAGATCCCACTATGATGTAAAGGCCTATGTAACAATCAAGATGGATATGGAGGGAGTGTCAATAGATAGAATGACTGGGAGTGGAACTGATGTGATGATGATGGTGATGTTGTGATTGAACCTCATATAGGATTCAAATGCATCCTCATGGTAAGGAATCAAGGCCCATGTAGTTCAGTGGGGGTGATGGGACACCTAAGTAGGAGGCTCATGAGGATGGACCCATGGATGGAACATGAAGGGAGAAGAATCCCTAGGTCAGGGAATGTACTTCCAGAAAAATAGCAGCTCAAGGGAGAGGCCAGGATGGGACATAAGTGATGGGTTTGAACCTCAAAGAGGCATCCTATGTATCTCCGTTGCAGGGAATCAAATTCCAAGTATTTCTAGATGGGCGTATATAATCAGTGGGTATACAAAGTTAAACGACCTGAAAATATGATGGGGTTCACGCGTGGTTAGCGGCTCTAGAGTTCGTCTGACATCACATAGGGATTGACCAAAGAGGTGGTCCCCAACAATGGGGACATCGAAGTTTACCAGGGATTGGTTTTGAACCATAGGGAGGCTTCCAATGTTTCATGCATGAAGAGATTGGGATCCAAACTCACATAGTCCGAGTAGGATTACCAGTGATTGGGTTTGATCCTCCAGGTGGCTTCCCATGAACCATGTCTAGGTGATAGGGATAAAAACCAATGAACAAATAATGCATACAGTTTAACATCATGTTGGATTGAAGGGTAATATGGTTTAACACCATGATAGTTAAAGGTGAAATGTTGCGAAGTGGTTGGGTCGATGAGTGTTGGGTTTGATCCTCAGGAAGGATTCCTACGTTTCTTTTTTTCGAATGGTCAAGGATCAAAGTCGATGCATTTTGGTTTTGAGGGAAATTGGGATTACACAATATGGCCTCCTAGGGAACACTCCATGGTCGATGTTTAATCTATTACCACGTGAGTCTTGGTCGTTGTGAGAAACTAGAGGTAGAAAATACATGAATATCCCATCATGAAAGGTGAATCCACTAGGAAAATATTGGAGTTTATGCATTTTTGGAGGCCCAAAGAGGAAATAGGGGCATATGCATGGATAAAGGCCCATATAGATGAATATTGAGACTTACTTTTGGATGGATGGATGTTTTCGATAAATCCTGAAGGGAGAGGGATGTGGTATCGATGTTCCATGTTCCCATCTCTCCTATGGCCTTTGCGATAGGAAGAAGATAGGCAGATAAAGGATGCTACCTCTTGCGATAAAGGCAAGGTGCCTATACCAGGATGGATGCCCACCCCTAGAGACAGATGTTGTTCCATGCATGGAGTATCTCATTCATTTTGAGGAATATCTCACTCTCGTGGAGATGAGTGGTCCTGGAAAATATTTGAGGATGGAAAACTCATGTATATTTCATGTGGAGAGGCCACCATTTAACGTAATGTACTGGGGATGATGATTCGTGGAAATTTAACATCCTGCAACTCAGATGACGAGGATTCACTCCCCACCACTAGGACATACATAACCAGCGTGCTTACTCCCTTGGTAAATGGCTGGCACCGACAATGCCTTGGTGAGACAAGGTTATGGAGTAATCTATTTAGAGTCTCTTGTTAGTCTGGCTATGTGAAGAAGCAATAGCAGTTATCATTCCTATTCAACAAAGAATGAGGCTATGTAATGCAATATGAAGCACTAACCAAGGGACCTTGAAATCACATCACACAAGCCTAGGGGATGTACATGAAAGAGGTGTGTAAACCATGAGATCTTGGAAGGTGGATCTTCATGAAAAGCATTGGTTTTTCAAACAATGGGTGCTTGCCAAAGAGGATGGCCCTCGTAAAAGGAAATATCATAGTGAAGAGGATGGGATTTGAAAAGAACATGGTATTCATAAATGGGAACCATTAATGGAGTAGAGATTTTCCTTATCAAAAAATTGTTTCATTAGAGATATCTTCATGAAGGCTCTACACTTCATGAAACCTCGAGCACCCTGAAGGGTCCCCTTCCTCTACGAAGTTCATATGCCATCCTGAAGGGAATCTCCACCATAGTTGGAGTCAAGCAAGAACAAAATGAGTTATGGCTCACAAGGGCCATGTACCTTCAGCAATCTATTTGTGGGTTTTTTGATGGTTTGTGAAAAATATGAGCTTGGAATTTGAAAGGGTGGAGTCATAGTGAAATGGAGGGGGGGAACTATATTTATTGGATATCATGGTCGAAGAGGGTCAAAAAACATGCCACACAGATGAGTGACACCGCATAGAGGAACCACTCCATCAGCGAGTGTCGGCCTCACTGTAGGTGTGAGACCCCACAAAGTGGTCCGTCGAAATGTGTACCACAGAGAAGGCCATAGAGGATGATGACACGACGGAGGGGATGCGGCCTAGTGTTGGAGTTTCCCTAGTCCATGACACCGTAGAGACTATCAAGATGAAGGACTTGTAGAAACTTGTTGGTCGTGTAGAGGTCTTCCCGAAGGAGAACATTTGGAATGGATTGGAAGGAAATAGTACTCATTGGAGTGTTGATTCACTCTACTACATCATGGAGTCCACTTGCTGAGAAGGTTGAGTTTTTTGGCACAAATAAATACCCCCTTCCAAATTGTAGCCATAGAAAAATGTGGTTCGAATTCTGAGTTTAAGACACCAATGATAAATTTAGAATTGAACCTATGATTGATCGATGGGATGGGTCGTGGATGTGGGAGCAAAGCTGCATCGTGAAGACCTAAACTATTTGGATTGGAGAGGGTTTCCTTGCGATGTTGCATCATTTCACAGGGGAAAAGAGCACCATGAAAAGTCTGGGAAGGTCTCCATGATGATCCTCAACAATTCATTATGAAGCCGGGGCCCACTGCGCCGATATATTGGGGCTCAGAGTCAGTTGTATACAACTAGATCTTTGTGAAGGATAGTACTTGTGCACTTTATTTGTGAAATAATCGTCTCCGTGAATGATTTAGATAACCGGAGCCCTTTGGTCTAGTGCATCGTGAATGATATTTAGTGATCCATGGGATCATGATCCATTGATTCTTATGCATCCTAGGTTGACGCCATGGCTTCATCATTGCGCGTATGTGGTTTGCGACATTCTTCGTGAATGTTATTCAAGATGAGTTTTAGTTAATTATTTGTTGCTCTGTTTCGGTGCCCCATTCAAAATTTCTAAAAGCCCTAAGATCCAAAGGAAACTCTGGAGCTTGTGTGTGATGTTCATTCCAGTGTTTCTCTGATAGAGTCCATGGAAAAGAATATAAAAATAGGTGAATACAACTAGAGTAATTCTGATAATAAATTGTTGATAGAGTAGCTGAGATAAGTTTAGAAGGAATATCTAATATGGAAGATCATTCCCTTATACATTTTGGCTTACAAGAAGAAGTTTCCACCCCCAACACTAGCAAGAAAAAGTATGGCTAATTGTTTAGGGGCATCCCCAAGAAACACCATCGTTATGAGGCTACAAGTGGGAATATAAAAAACAATCATACTCAGGTCACAACAAATTTTCTATAAAACCATGTTAACAATAATGATAGTAAGTCATGGGTGTAGGAGACATCCTCTCCACTATACAAGATAGTCATCAAGTCCAGACTCATAAATCTAGAAAGGGGTGGATCACAAGTTGGGGCTTCTCCTAGGGTGGAAACTTTATCTATCACCAGACCCAGGCCTACATGGCATGGACTTCCTATGAAGAGTTTGAGAATGTACTGAGGTGGGTAGGATAGTATTATGCATCTTGGGCTTCCTAATACAATGTTTCTTAACCAAGGTAATTTATACCATAATTTCTCATTCAGTGGTCTCCATATACCCACATGTTCACTTTGCATCATAGGGAGGATGCAATCAGCCACGGGGACCATAATTAGATTTTTGGAATCCCAATCGTTGGAGGAAAGTATGAATAATTCCTCCTCACCATGAATGTTAGGGGGGATACGGAGCATAAGTTGACTTTGGTGATGACATTGCTTAGGATTATACCAAGTACAAATGAGGATAAACAGAACACATGAGATATCCACTTTAAGTAGTGGTTTATAAATTTATTAATTTTCCACCAGTATTGAGAAAACTACCGGCGAGGCCCCCATATGTCAATGAGAGGTTCATTAGGAAAAAGAGGGTTCATACTGACTAATTCTGGAAGATAGATACTAGAAACTATGGGAATACAACATCATTACTGAGAAACAACCGATAGTTAGGCTGGCTGGCTTTATCTCAGTGTTGATATATGGGTGGATATTACTAGTCAAAGATACCACATGGGGGTAAGACAATGTAAATTTATCTTGGAGGCTTAACTAGATGGTGGGTACCACATTAACCTGGTTATATCTATGATGGAAAAAGTTGTTCCATTTATTCCAGCACATTAGTGAGGGAAAGAGGCCGTTGCGGGTGTGAGGGACACTCTAGTTTTTTTATAGCCATATCCTGACACACATGGGGGTATATAAATATCATACCAACATAATTCCACATAGGATAAATTATCGACTAAAAATTTTGAACATTGTGGGTAGCACCCCATTGAAGTTGGACGCAATGACTATGTTGGGTAAAATGGGGCAAGTTGAACAATTCATCTTCCATCCATTTCCTTTTCCAAAAGGGCCATATACCAATGACGAATCAGATACCACAAATAAATGGTTATATATTATATCCTTCCCCGGTGGTGTTCTAGTGGAATTGGTAGATTGTGTACTTTATAACCCGCACCAGTTTTCCAAAACAATTCTGGTGCATGCAGAGGCTGACACTCCGGGTGTATACAAATGTGTTCCATGAGAACCACCCATGTATGATGAGAAAAAATTAGCTATTGTTTACATGGGATTATGGTTATATTTGGAATGAGATGCCTACGTCAAATTCTACATTCAGACTCGTTCACGAGTATCCTCAGTGTTGGGAGGATACCTACCACCGTGAGATGCTGAAGCAAGTGATTATCTGGGTCCGCAAGGTGGTTCCAACACCCCAATGCAAAATAAATGATGATGGGGGATGACAATAAGGTTGTTAAATAATACTACAGGGAAGCAAGGATGTAATATTAGGTGTGACATACCACGAATCAGAAAACCCCATACATGTGATGGATGGATGTGAAGCTAGAGAGGTGGTAGTGTTGGGGAAAATGGCTCCATCTAGGAGGGCCCATAAGGGAGATGAATTATCCCTGGCCTTCTGTAGGGTCACACATCAAGCTCCCCAAAAGCAATTGCATGTAGTATCAATCCCATCTAATACATCGTCCCAGAGGTTTGAAAATACTGAGAAAATAGAATTATGTACCTTGGTATTAACAGTTGGTGGATGAATTTGAATATCCATGGAATGTTTCTTGGGGAGCATGGATTTGAGAATGGTGACATAATTGCTACCCATACAGAGGGAAAAATGTTTTTTAGGGAGTTGGAAGAATTAAAACATTCCCGTAGTGACATGCGATCAATATAGCAACGGGAAAGGGTGCTTCTGAACATGAACAATCCTAAAAATAGACAGAGTATTAAATGGAGGAGAGTTTCCCATTTACCAACCATGAAAACGAATCTTGGGGGAAGACATTATTGAGGGATATTTCCACTGAGAAACATATGGGACATCCAAGGGAGCCTCTCATAATGAAGGAAAGATAACGACCTTAGGGGAAATCTCCTTGGGTGAATTCACCATATCTTCTGAAGTGAGTCTCTACTCCCTTTCGGGGCAGAAGTTTCCTTCCAACCCTATCTTAATTTCTAAAATAACACTTATATGTGCATGAGAATCTTCAATCAACCACTCCCACTAATGAAGACAAAGGAACATTAGGCGTAGAGAAGAAAACATTGGGGCCTGGAGCCAATGAGATGGTGGTAGTGGAATCCAACGTTTCTGGGGGAGTAGGGGAAGAATCCCCAAAATCATTAGATCCCACAATGGTATATTGAGGTCTATATCCTGGCCTCCCGGTTATGGTATACCTAGGATGATATCATGCGGCTGACCAGGGTAACTCTCATACCTCAAAGATGTACATGTTTTCCAGAATGTAAAATTGGCTAACAAGACCCCTGCTTGTACAATATTTAGGTTGGTTTATATATTACTGATGAAAATGTTTATAAGACTTGAGGATCTAATCCTTATAGAGGTTCTAGTCTATATATCATTGATTTTCATAGCTAACTAGTTCATAGTTTCCTAGGATCAGCCAGTGGTTGTGGGCTAAACATTTAGCGACCCGTGTTTGATATACAAGTAAATTTCATTATTTTTGCAGAATACTTAATACAAGACACAAAAAGGTACACAAATACCCTGTTAGTTTAGTGCCCTTGGAAACTCGGAAAAAATTCTTCTAAAAATAGTGAATGATCTTCAACATCTCCCAAAAAGATCTTCCACTTTTGTTTTTCTACCTATGACATTTATTTATATACTCAGGAAAAGAATAAATTAAAAGGGTGACCTGAAATGATTAGTATGGGTAAACAAGGAGAACAAAAAACAATGAATAGATATCTGAACATTAGAACATGTACACAAAATTTTAACATCAGAATCTATAATCATGAAATAAATAATGGAAGTACTTAAGGCCTAGATAATATAGGAACATTGGTCATGATTGAATAGAATTGGCATAAAACATGTACTTGTAAAAAACTAGTAAGAACATATTATTATTTCCATATTAGCCAAGGAATTTAATCCATGACCACCGTAATGGAAAAAGTCCATTGCTAAACCAGGATTACTTGACGTTCCATCCATGTATTCTTGAAAAAGATTTTTTGAATGTTTCATACATGTCTATCTCATGAGATATAAATCATTACCCAATTCCTTGGAGAGAGAAATAGGTCCCAACCATCTCAAAATGAAATATTTTTACATGTTCCACAAAAACATAAACTATTCATCATAGAAAAACCCATGAAATAAAATGGTTTTCTTAAATATCATTCCATCATAATAAAATACATATAAAATATCATTCCATCATTAACATAATAAAATAAAAGTAATAATAGGTATATTAATATTACACTATTTAAATGGAGTAATCTTAGATGGGGAATAATTATGAAAAAACACTTGAAAAAAATTCTTGAGGAAAATATGTTTCTTCTTAAAATAATTTCTCTGTTCTCAAAATGCTGAGAAATTTCAACAGAAAATAATTTAGTAGAAAATATATTTGAAAATTTTAGAGTAATATTAATGGAAATAAGGTATTATGAATATGTTAAAATAATATTAGGATTTCTATAGTTAAAATAACATTCTCTTCATACATTTTCCCGAAATGTCTAAAAGTACCTAGTATGGTAAAAAAAGGATTCCTTCCAAACCATGTAGTTAAAGTAAAAATGATAAAAAATAATTTAAACATACATAGAAAAATAAAAATTACTTTATGTGAATATTTTTAGGAAACATGGACATGGATGATAAATATACTCCAAGTAAAAAATTACATATAAACAAACTCAGATAAAAATGAGATTTCAAAATTATCCCTTACCTTATGACTGATTTCTTCCATATGTTTCTAAAATTCTTGTGGAAGGGGTTTAAACATATTATTAACTTGTAACAAAAACAAAATAAGATTTATGATATCATATATATTTTAATTATAAATTTATATTACCTATTAATTTGTCAATTACATGTTAATGCAACATTTTGGGTAATATATATTTTATTTATCATAAGTGTTTGGACATGTTATTCTTTATATTGTTACATAAATAATGATTTACTTACTTTTAGAATGTTAAATATTATCTATATATCATATATATTCAATATATATATATATATATATAATAGATAGATAAATGAAATTGAATATATTGTTTGTGGAGATGGTAGGGCGTACGTACACATGAACACTTTTTTCATTTCCTTATTTAATTGAATGGAAGTAAGTAAATGAAATATATATATATATATATACATAAATACAGTATTAATATTTTGTTTTATATTTCATGATTATTTATTATATATATTTTATAATCGTTCTGGAATGGTTGACGTGGAGAATGTATCTCATCGCGTCATGGAGGCGGTAGGTCATACGCACCCACAAACGACGATATTGTTACAATAATTATTGAATGATACTAGTGTGGATGGTGTATAATAAATTATAATTAGTATAATTTTATAATATTCATATTTTGTTATTATTTCCACCATAAAACCATCCATGTATGGTGGTTGTGAGAAACAGATTACACTTCGGCGTGGAGTTGGTAAGCCATATGTACGCACATGCAGTGATTTTGTTTTTTATAGGATGGTTAGAAGGTGAAATAGTCTAGTTTAATATTTATAATAACATAAAAAAATATTAATGTTACCAATTTTATTACCTTATAATAAAACAACTAATGATTATAATGATGATAAATAATGAAATATGAAATAATTGGTAGACGAGATTACCTCTTCCTCGACGTGCCTCTTTAAATTTTCTCTTAGGGCACGAGAGTTGGTCTTTTGAGAATAGAACCTCTAGAATGTAACTAGGGGAGTTGAGAAGAAATTTCTTTAGGTTTTGGACTATCATAAAGGATCAAAATGGAGTGAAGTGGAGAGGGAGGAGGTTCCATTTTATAGGAGAGGATGGGGGAACTTTAAGAAACTTTCAAAATATTAATTTATTATAAATTTAATTGTTATGAAATATGGTCCAAATATTATTCAATTAGATTATAATAAGATACTAGTTCCAATACCCATAATACAATAATTTTTAGACCGTTTTTGAATATTTTTGTATCCTTATCTTTTTTTGTTTAACCATTATTTTACGCTTTTAAATCTTACCTTAATATCATGTAAATTACAAATTGTGGGGGGTAATGTGATTTCCATATCAAGTCAATTGACCGAAAAAAGTTATTTATGAAATATTTGCACTCATATTTACAATATTGACCAATATTGTATTTATAGAAATTTGATATCATTTAATGAACAATTTAATGGTTTAAGATATGAATTATGTCAATTTTTGTAATATTCATACATGTATTTTTTAAAAAATTCACAAAAACCTAATTCCTTAAAAACAAAGGAAATATCTCATCCCTAATATTTAAATTTGATCTTTAAAATTATTTTATGGAATGAAATTGTTATTATTAGAATTATTTTAATATTTTTAATTTCATTATTGGAATCCTTCATTAATGAGGTAATCACAACATCATAATTGTGTCATAAAAAAAATGTTTATATTATATCTAAAAATTATATATATAATACGATAATTTATGAAATTTTATTATATTTATAAAGAATATATTTAGATATATAGATGATTTTCATGAAACAATATCAAAATTGATTAATAAAAGATATATGTTTAGGTTATAATTATCATTAAATTAAATTAATTTTTATAAATTGTCAATTTCACATCAAGGTGAATCCTTGGGGTCCCAAAATAGATCCAAGGATTCACATGGTTGGAAATATATAATCAAATAATATTAGTACATGTGTAATGCTAGTTTAAAATTATTATAATATTAATTTTTTACCCTTATTTTAAAGATTTACCCATTATCCATGGTAAATAAAATAATTACTAAAATTACTATTCATAATATCCAAAAATAAAAGGTACTTATTAACACAATTATAAACTTTTGATTCCAAATATGGGATTGAATTTTCAAATTTCAAAATACAGAAGTTTTTGTAATTAAAATAAAATTAATTAACATTGTTAAAAACAAAAAGTGGGTTTTTAAGAAGTAATAACTATCAAAACATTGACATGTTTTTATGTCCAATTAAAAAGTTAAATTGCTTATAAATAAACAGAATTGGATTAAATGATAAAAATATAATTCAATTAAATTTTAAAAAACAATTAAAAATATAATATAACAATATAAATAAATTCAATAAATAACAGTTTCGAGTTAAAATGCATTATTTTTCACTATTCAATAAAATTTTAATTATATTACAAATATACCAAAAAATTTAAAAAAAGTATTTTTTTTATGTACATATTCCAATGAAAAAGTTAAAATTTTCAAATTTATTTTATAAATGTTTCAAAAACTATATTTAAAATGGGTGCACCATCAAAAGTTGGTAAAACTGCATTTTTTTAAAAATACTTATTTTATCTGAAAAATTGATTTTTTTTCTCATATCACATTCTATAAAACATTTAAGATGAATTCTAATGTTATAAAAAATTCAAATTTTGGTTAATAGTATTCATAAATATAAGCTTATATCCCATTAAATAATAATATTTTCATAATATATCGCCGTTCAGTGAAACTCGGTATCGCGTACAATGCAAGTTGTAGTACCCCTGTTTGAGGTAATTGGACTTTTTTTATGAATTTTTTATTTGATTAATATGAATGGGTTTAGTTGGGAAGTGGTTGGGAGGGTTTGGAATGGATTTGGAAAATTTTAGATGCTTTTTTAGGGGAGCAAGGTTTTAGCACAATTACTGGAAACCGTGCTGATGCTCGAGGAAACTGTGCAGGGGGAGACAGTAGGCTTTTCATGGACGACGAAAGGTTATCAAAACCATGCAAAGAAACCATGAAGACCCTCACTCTTGAGGCAGTAGCGTGCTCACAATTTTTCAAACCATGCGGGATAACCGTGCGACCACTTAAAAATAGGGTTTTAATATCCGGGGTCACTCGGGCTTGCCTCATTCCTCTCCAAATTCTCACCCAATCGATCCTCACTTGGGTTCATTGGTTTTCCATGGCTGGAGGTTCTCTCCCACGCATTTTGGAAGCTTTTTTTATGGGGTTTTGAGGTGGTTTGAAGGTGGTTTCTCATGGGTAAGTCTCTCTTCTTAGTTCCTTGGGACTTCCTCTAGATCTACTCTTCTCCCTTATTTTGTTTTCTAAATCTACACATTTTGTGTGTAGATATTGGATTTTGGTTTAATTTTATGTTGAATTTATGTCTTTTTAATTTTAGGTAAATGGATCTAGAGTGGTTTTGGTGTTGCGTTCGCGGGATTTGTGGTGCAGTTGCTTGTGGGTCGATTTCTCGGGAACCCTAAAGTTAGGTGGATTATCTCTCGACTCCACTTGGTAGAAGCTAATGGTTTTGGTTACAATAAATTTTGTGTGATATGAATTAACTATGGTTTTATGTGAGTAATTGATTGGATATCCCTCGGGTGATGTTTTGGTGTATTTTTATGAAAAAGGGGGTTTTATGGTGAAATGCTATTGTTGAGGAATTTAAAATGGATATTTTATAATGATATTATTTGTTTGTGAAAATGATTGAATGAAATGGTTTCAGTAATGAGATTTTTTTATTGAAATGTTGTTGGGAATGTAAAATTGTTTTAAATAAATGGGTGATTTTTTGATGTGGATTGAAAGGGAATGGAATTGGTTGATTGCATGTTGTTGTGAGCTTAGTGGGTTATATGCATGGTTATGGATTGATGGGAATGTTGTGTGGATGTTGCGAGAAGTACCACTATAAAAGTTGGTGGATAGTTGAGAGAAGGGCCACCATCAATGGATAAGTGGAATGGAAATGCCGCTAGGTGTGAATAGGTGAACGGGTTGGACGGAAGATCCACTGTTGGGTTGTTTTGGTGTGAATGGGTGATCGAGATTGGCAGAAGTGCTACCATTTTGGTTGATTGTTGTGCATTGCATTGTAAATGATGAAATGTTTTGTGGATTGTTTTTTTTTCTTTCACTTGGTTTCTTGGTTTGGGTATGATGGCTTGGTAATGGTGTGTTTGGTTTATGGAAATGGTTTCACTTGTAATTATTTTTTATAAATTGTTTTAATTAAATGTTCTAACGGTTTTGTCCTAGTGGAGTTTATAGGGAAGTCATTTGGGGAAATCCTACTGAGTTTTAGTACTCACCCCGGCTTTTGAATGTTGGTGTCTTTGCAGATGTTGTGTACCGTGACGTGGGAAAAAGTTAAGGCCTCACCCTTTTTTAGTGGTGCACCATGATCTCTAGGTAGAGCATAGATCATGGTGCTTGGGGTTGAGCCATGGATTGTGTCTTGGCTTAATTTGGGTCTTTTATTGAGTCTTCCACATAGTACCATGATATGGTATTGGTTGTATTGGTTTTTGGTTGTGTTGTGGAACAACATGGTTGTCCTTAGGGAATAAATGATTGAATGTTTTGATTGACATGAATCATATAGTGGTTGGTAGTGGATGGTTTGGTTGGTTTTTTCTAAGGGAAAATCATTCCCCAATTTGTTCTCAAAGACCTCGACATTTATTGTCAGCCTCTGGCACCTTGTGTACATCACCTAAGGCCAAGTAACCCTCACCTCCTCCTCAATCCAATGAGGTAGGGGAGGAGTGTTACCAGTGGTATCCGTTTGTTCCGTCCTTAGCATTCATGTGAGAGCAGTTGTTCGGTCGCTTTGGCACCATGGTTTTGGAGTTCACATTCGTTGTGCTATATTCCTTGAGTTGTGATGGTAGCATGGCATAGGAATTTCAGAACATGGAATGTATATCATAAAAGGACGCAGATAACCCTCTTATTCTGAAATTCAAGTTACCAGGGAGTTGGGTACATAAGTTTTTTGGAGACACTTATTGGCATTGGATATCTCATTGTCAGGGGTGTATCCAATGTGATGCGAATGGAATGCACTGGAGATATGACTTCCCACTAGGATTCATATTTCATTTGTGTATAATGATTTATGTGCTGAATTGAGATATGGTTTTGCATATGTGTGAAATTGTAATGTGAAAAAATATGGTATTTTGAAAATTGTTTGGTTTTCGAAAATGGTGAAACATGGCCAATGTGGAAAAGGCGGGAAAGCCATGTTGTAATAGTGTTGTGTAATGTGATTAGAAAGGGGAATTATTGATGTCTATGGATGTGTGACTCATGCTTGTTTGTTTTTCGTTGATCCATACGACACCGCGTAGGTGTCGTAGTGACCAACCAGAGGAGGTTACTGAGAATGTGGTTTCACTTGAGCCCTAGGATAACCAGCTGTTAGTGAAAAGCATAGTGCAAGCATCCCATGATTTGGAAAGTGGAATTAAAATGGATGAACCAAGTCATGTGGATCATGAGGTTTAGTTTCTAAAGCATAATGCCCCTATTTTCATGTGTGATTCAGAGCCGGAGAGGCCAGAATCTTGGTTGAATAGAATGAACATGATTTTCGAGTTCATGGGAACACAGTTAGAATTGAAAGTGAAGTTGGACACGTATTTGTTGGATGATCTTGTCCTCAAGTAGTGGGAGTTGGTAGTCCATGCTGGGATGGACCAGGGTGTCACATGGGAAGGATTTGAGGAATTGTTTAATAAAAAATTCTACCCACATACGTTCAGAATTCAGCATACGAATGATTTCTTCAGTTTGAAGAAAGAGCTTATGTTTGTAATAGAGTATGCAGTTAAGCTTATGAACATAGTGAGGTTTGCACCCGAGGTGGCTGGTAACACGTCGTTGAACGAAAGGATCTTTGATGTGGGGTTAAGGTAAGAAATATGTTCAACGATAGCAGTACTGTGTATAAATGATTACACAGAAATGGTGAATAGATCTTTGGTATCTGAGCAAGAACTGTTGGGAGCTCCAGGCGGAGGAAGAATGGTGGTACCCATAGGGAATAGTGGTAACTCTAACACTGGGTTAAAGAGGAGGAGGGACACTTATTCTCAGGGGGATAGTATGGCACATAATCTGATGACATGACCGGTGAATCTTCCTCCAAATCCCCAGAGAAAACCATAATGTTTTCAGTGCGGTTCTATGAACCACATCAAGTGGGATTGTATGACAGAACCTTGAGCATATCATAATTGTATGCAGATGGGGCATCTGCATTGTTATTGTTGAAACAATCCATGGTCAGGTGCGTGTGATACCCATCAGGGATCGCATATGTCATATGCTTCGACAGGATGAGGACGACAACATACCCCATTGGTAGGAGAGTAAAGTGGGGAATGGTGATTCATGGAATACCACGATGCCTCAGTAGGGAAATAAAGAGAAGAGCGTGGCAAGAAAACATGTGTTTGGATCTGAGCAGGTTGTGGTGGATGATCTGTCGGGACCATCCACAGTGTAAGTTACTATTCTTATAAATTCTACCTTGATGTAAGTGAAGTTTGATACGGGTTCTTCACACTATTTTATTGATGCACGTGTGGTTGATTTGCTGGGTTTAAGGGTAGAAATGATGCCCTAGGTTTTAAAACTTCAAACTCCTCTAGGTCGAAGAGAGTGACGAGCCTTCTTGTGTAGAGCATGTTTTTTTGTTGTGGGTGATGTAGAGGTAATGTGGAATTTCTCAGTGCTAGAGAAGGATGGGTATGATGTAATCCTGGGAAAGGATTGGTTGGCGGCATTTAAGGTTCAGATTGACTGTGATGCGCGAACAGTGTATTTTATGACACACAATGGCGTTAGACATCTCTTTAGAGGACAGAGGCATAAAAGGCAGGGTGCAATGGGTTTTTTGGCACCAGCAGTGGGAACATTATTGTATTGGTGGGCAGTATTGTCATTGGAATTGGTAATGGGTGTTGAATAGAGTGTTCTTCTTGTAGTGGTGGATCAGTTCCTGGATGTTATTCCTAAATAATTCCATGGGTTACCTCCCATAAGAGAAGTAGAGTTTACGATTGATCTTCTTCCGGGGACCAGTCTTATCTCACATCCATCTTATCGGATGACCCCTACTAAATTGTGGGAATTGAATGTCTAGATGGAAGAGTTATAAAACAAAGGGTTTATCTAACCTAGAATGTCCCTCTGGGCAGTTCCAGTGTTGTTTGTGAATTAGGAGGATAGAACATTGAGGCTATGTGTTGATTATCATAAACTTAACCAAGTAACGATAATGAATATATATCCACTTCCATGAATTGATGATATTTTCAATCAGTTGACAGGATCCCAGTGGTTCTCCAAGATTGACATGCGGTCGAGATATCATCAATTGCGGGTGAGGAAGGACGATATTCCTAAAACATCTTTCAAAAGTAGATATGGACATTATGAATATGTGGTTATTCCCTTTGTTCTAACGAATGCGCCAAAAATTTTTATGGAATTGATGAATCAAAAATTTCAGAGATATCTGGATTCATCTGTGGTGGTGTTTGTAAATGAGATTCTGGTGTATTCGAACACAAGGGTGGAGCATGACCAGCACTTGGAGAAACTGCTATGGATCTTTATGGATCATCAGTTGTGTGCCAAAATGTCAAATTTTGAATTTGGGATATAGGAAGTTCATTTTCTTGTCCAAGTGCTTTATGAAAGGGGTGTTTTAGTGGATCCAAAAAATATATATTTTGTTATCTCATGTAAACCGCCAAAGAATGTGTTTTAGATACGGTGGTTACTTGGTCTAGATAGGTATTATCGGCATTTTGTTTGTGATTTTTCACGTTTGGTTTCACCGATGATAGCTTTGACATGAAATAATGTTCCATTCCAGTGGAATGAATAGTTTCAGTAGTGTTTTGAAAAGATAAAGTTTTTCCTTACATTAGCACCACTCTTGGTCTTGCCAGAACCAGGAAAATGGTATGTGGTGTATTTCGATGCATTGGGATCATGGTTGGGGTGCGTTCTCATGAAAGAAAATCACTTAGTTGCTTATGGATCACGACATTTAAGGTTTCATACTAAGAACTACCCAACTCATGATTTGGAATTGGTAGTAGTGGTGCGTACTTTGAAAGTGTGGCGTCATTATCTCATTGGTGAGAAATTCTCAGTATATACATATCATAAGAGCTTGAAGCATATTTTCTAACAAAGTGATTTGAACATGAGGCGATGGAGATGGATAGAATATATCCAGATGTTTTATTTTGACATGTTGTACACACTGGGTAAGGGAAATTTGGTTGTAGATACGTTATCTAGAAAAAAAATATGCTCAGGTGGTGAAACTGTTATCAGACCAGTGGAAGTTGATATCTGTTATAGCTAACATGCGGTTAGAATATGAGAACCACAGGGATAGACCAGTCTTCTTTCCATTTCCGTTGATTCCTGACTTTGTTGTCCTGGTTAGAGAGGCACATATACTTGCTTCTGAGTGTGTGGCCATGGGATTGAGACACGATAGAGGGGAGACCATTGAGGGTTGGATACAAAATGGAGATTTGGTTTTGTGTTTTCGGAATCGGATAGTTCTACCAGTTTCTTGTCAAAAGGATCTTCTCATGGAGTACCATCTTTCCAGGTGGTATGCTCATCATGGAATTAAAAAAAATTATAAATCCTTGAAAGTGAAATTTTGGAGATATAGTATGAAAAGGAGAGTGGTTGAGTTTGTTTCGAGATACATGAATTGTGAGCAGGTCAAGGCAGAGCATTAGAGGCTAGCAGGAATGTTGTAGGCTTTACCAATCCTTGTCTAGAAGTGGGAACAAATAGAGATGTATTTTATCACAAGTCTCCCATGAACAGTAAGAAAGCATGATTCCTTTTGGGTGAAAGTTGATCAGCTAATGATGTCGGCCCATTTCATTCCAATTCGTGAATCTCACACAGTGGAGGATCTGTCCAAAATCTATATCCAGGAGGTGGTGAAGAGGCACAGTGTTCCAGTTTCAATTGTGTCACCTAGAGATCCCAGGATTACATCTCTTTTTTATAAATCCTTACACAATCCCTTGGAACAATTTTTACCATGCGATCAGTGTATCATCCTCAAGAGGATGGTCAATCCGAGAGGACGATATAGACTTTGGAGGATATGTTATGGGTTTCTGTTATGAATTTTAGTGGCTCGTGGGAGGAGCACTTGTTATTGGTTGAGTTGTCGTACAGTAATAGGTATCAGGCATCCATACATATGGCTCTATTTGAAGCGTTCTATGGTAATTTGTGTCGTTCTCCACTATGTTTGGTGGAAACGGGTGAGTCCTTGATGGTTAGACCGAGCGTTGTCTAGGAGACTACGAAGAATATCATGTTGATCAGGGAGAGAATGGAGATGGATCATAGTCATCAGAAATTGTATGTGAATCATCGTCGATGGTCGTTGTAATTTGAGGTGAGTGATCATGTTTTCTTGAGGATCCCTCCCATTTTGGGACATCGTCAGTTTTGGAAGCAGGGAAAGTTATATCTGAGGTATATTGGACCTTTTGAGATTATTGAGTGGGTTGGTGAGGTGGCTAATATGTTTTCTTGCCACCTAGTATCAATGTGGTGCACAATTTGTTTCTTGTTTCATAGTTGGAAAATTATCAGTCGGATCATGACCATGTGATTCAATGGGATCATGTCAAGATAGAACTAGATTTTTCATTGGTTCACGTGCCAGTGCGGGTTGTGGATAGGAAATATAAAGTCTTGTGTGGTAAATTCATCGTTTTAGTTCATGTTTTGTGGATACATGGTCCGATTCAAGAAGAGACCTATGAGGGGAGAAAGAGATGGTTGAGCAGTGGCCCAATATCTTTCTACAATGGGCGGGTTCACTACTTCCTGGGGACGGAAAGACCAATGGTGGGGAGAATGTAGTTTGCCTAGTTTGTGGTATGTGGCCTTTTCTATGCATTTTTTATGTGTTTAAAGTACATGGGTTTTTATGGGAAGAGGTTGGGAGAGTTTGGAATGGTTTTGAATATGCTTGGAGGCTTTTCTAGGGGACCATTATTTGATCAGAGTTAGGGAAAATCGTGTGGATGCTCCAGGAAACCCTGCAGGGAGAGACAATAGGCTTCACACGGCCTACGCTCTGTTTTCCAAACTATGCGAGGAAAGCATGTGGACCCTCTCTCTCGAGGTATTAGAGTTTGCATTATTATTGCATGGTTTTCCAAACCATGCGGGATAACCATGCGGCCAAATAAAAGTAGGGTTTTAAAACCCTGGGTCTCTCAGTCTTGCCTCATTCCTCTCCAAATTCTGTCACACTCGAGCCCCACTTGAGTACATTGGTTTTCAAGGGTTGGAGGTGCTCTCCCACACATTTTGGAAGAATATTTAAGGGGTTTTTAGGTGGTTTGAAGGTGGTTTCTCTGGGGTAAGTCTCTCCTCATGGGTTCCTTATGTTTTCCAATAGATTTACTCTTCCCCTTTATTTAGTTTTCTAGATCTACACTTTTTGTGTGTAGATCGAGGGTTGTGGTTTCCTTGGATGTTGATTTTATGGATTTTGAATTCTAGGGAAATTCATATAGAGAGGTTACGATGTTGCGTTCACTGGATTTGGGGTGTGGTTGCTTGTGGGTTGATTTCTTGGGAACCCTAATGGTAGGTGGCTTCTCTCTTGACTCCACTTGGTTAGAGATAATGAATTTGATTAAAATTAATTTTTTGTGCTTTTAATTATTGGTGGTTTTATGTGAGAAAGTGATTGGATACACCTTGGGTGATGTTTTGGGGGATTTTTGGGAAAAGGGGGGTTTATGGTGAAATGCTATTATTGTGGATTTTAAAATGGAGAATTGAAAATGGTATTCTATGGATGATTTGTGATAACGCTTGATGGAAATGGTTTCAATAAAGAGGTTTTTTTATTGAAATGTTGATGGGAATGAAAAATTGTTTTCAATAAATGGGTGATTTATTGATGTGGATTGATATGAAATGGAATTGGTTGATTTCTTGTTGTTGTCACCATGGTGGGTTATATGCTTGTTTATGGATTGATTGGAATAATGTGTGGAAGTGGTGAAAAGTGCCTCTATAAAAAGGTGATAGATAGTGGATGGAAGGGCCACCATCAAAGGATAAGTGTACGGGAAGTGCCGCTAGGTGTGAATGGGAGAACAGATTGGTTAGAAGCTCCACCGTTTGTTTGTTTTGGTGTGAATGGGCGAACGGTTTGGGCAGAAGTCTCACCATTTTGGAGGTTTGTTGTGAATTTCATTGTAAATGGTGAAATGGTTTGAGGCTTGTTTGTTTTTATTTACCATGGTTTTTTGGTTTGGGTATGATGGCTTGGTAAGGGTGTGTTTGGATTATGGAAATGGGTTTACTTGAAATTTTTTTATATAAATTATTTTATATAAATGTGATAACTATTTTATCCTACTAGAATGTGTAGGGAAGTCATTTGGGGAAATACTAATGAATTTAGTACTCATCCCATGCTTTGGCACGTTGGTGTCTTTACAGATGTTGTGTAAAGTGATGTGGGAAATTGTAAGACATCACCCTCCTTTAGTGGTGCATCTTGATGTCTGGGTGGAGCTTGGTGCATGGAGCTTGGTGTGGACCCATGGAGTGTGTCTTGGCTTATTTTGGGTCTTTTGTTGATTCTTTCGCATAGTACTCTGATCTGGTATTGGTTGTATTGGTTTTTGATTGTATTGTGGAACAACATGGTTGTCCTTAGGGAATAAATGCTTGAATTTTTTGATTTACATGCATCATATAGTGTTTAGAAGTGGATAGTTTGGTCGGTTATTTATTAAGGTAAAATTGTTCCCCAATTTGTTCCCAAAGCTCTCGGCATTTATTTCTAGCCTTTGGCGCCTTGTAAACGTTGACTAAGGCCAGGTTACCCTCACCTCCTCCTCAAGACAATGAGGTAGGTGTGGGGTGTTACACAAGCTATCGAGGAAGGCCGCTCTTGCATGTAAGACAAGCCATGAAATTTTTGTATGTATTTCAAAGATTACATTGGTGTTTCATATGACATAATCCAAACATATATAATTTATACATTGAACAAAATATATACTTAGTGTTGCATTAAATGAATTCTCTCAAAAGAACATGATATTATGTTCAACACAACCCAAGAATAGTGTTGTGTATATTGTAAGATAAAATGATTTTGAATATATTGTAAGATAATCCCGGTGTAGTGTACAACACAAGTCATCAATGTAATGAAAAAGAATATATATCATAATGTCTCAAGGTGTTACATTCTAACCCCTTAAAAATAATTTTCTCCCTCAAAATTCGCCAGGGATATAAATGGGTTTCTACTTGAATATTTCCTTCATGTGAATCCACATCATTAAAATGGAAACAAAATATATTTTTAAAAAGGAATGATATAAATTTAATTGGTTCCCATAGTTACTCATCATTGGGTTTCAATAATGAAGAATGTAGGTTGTATGTGAAAACATTGATATAGAAGAGAAATATAAACATCTTGTTCTAAAGGATAGTGATACAAAATAAGGTTTGGAGAATGTTAACTAAATGAAGTTCATTAATCTATGATGATTTAAGGGATAATTTGATTCATTAGATAAGAATGTACTAGGATAAGATTATTCATTTCAAGATCCTTTTCTAATGGTGAATATTTTTTCATGAGAATAAATAATTATTTGATTTTGGTAAAATCTCACAATTGATCGTGCCTTGAAAAATTTACACTTCATATCTTATTTGAAGAAATGAAGTTGAATTTTTGATTCCTGAAGTGGTAGAAGATCATGTGATAAAATGATATGTCATTCCATCGGTCTTAACAAGAATATTAGCACATGTAATAAAATATAAATAATTCCACATATAATTAGACAATACATTAATATAACAAACATGAAACAAAAAATAACATAAATTATCTATAAATGGATAACATTACAATCCTTCCGAAAACTAGAAATATAAAACATTATAAAGAGGTGTACTAAAAATAATTAAAATTTAACTCCTATATATAATATGGTAGTTCATGGTTGTAACAATAAAAACATTTGAATACCATAATCATGTATTCTATTCAAAAAATAATTACCATAAAACCTTACTTGAAACATAAATTCTGTCAAAAGATAACTCATTCAACATTCAAAAATCAAAAATATTCAACACACTCAAACCATGACATCGCTTTGTCCTTATATCAGTAATGAGGTCATTCATACTACGAAGCATCTCATTATCTTTTTATCCCTTCATTATGCGTATAACATGTTCTTTCCAAAAATATCTAAATAACCTTCCATGGTAAATGATTCTATTAAACATATACATTCAATTACATAAGGGAAAAATATAGTGTAAAAATTGTTAGATGTTTTTTATTCCATGTTACCATTAAATATCTTATTCATAGTTACTCTTAATAAACAAATAACCATTCCAATACCTGGATAAACAATTCACAGATCTTCATCATTTCATTCCTTAACACTTCTTTCATATCACATATCAGTTTTTTCTCTTTATCATCGAAAACATTAATACTACCCATACTACAATGCTGATTCTCTTCATGAGATTTCCCCTTAGTGCATCTATTTTCATAATTCCCATACATTCCACATTTAAAACAGTTAATTATCGTTGATATCTTAAAAATACCATTATACTTGTCCACTGTGTTAATGGAATATTTTACTTTGAAATTACTCTATTTTTTTCTTTCTATTCCACACCTATATAATATTCCAGTTCCTTTGAAACAATCTCTTTTATGACTCTTTCTACGTGATTTATGTTAGAAAAATTAAACACTCTTTCCTCTATGATCATCACGAGACTCAATATTTATTTTATTAGATAGGGAAGGATTACCATAGTATAGATCATTAATCATATTATGATATTTCTTTTTTGGAATAATAATGATGTTTTGTCTTCCAAATCCTGTTTCATTTGTTTTCTGAGGAATAAGTCATTACATTTTCCATCATATTCTCCATTAACATGAATCCTCCTATTTCCAGAAAATTTCTAATACCCAAAATGAATAACCTGAGAGGAAAAAATCCTACAAATAAAAAAACATAATCAAGGGGTAGTAATTTTAATCTCTAACATATTAGGTTTAATCCTAGGTTATTCATGATCATTAACATAATTCTAGGAATTCAAACTATACTTATACGTTAACTTAGAGACATCCCTTGATATACCTTACAAATATCTGTAGGGAAATCACTAATTGTTTCACATACTATTTACCAAATTAAATAAACATATGCTTTAATACCAACTGTAGAGACCCAATTGTGACATACATGTAAATTTCATTACATTTTCAGAATATTTAATAAATAAAAAAAATATTCTCAAAGATCGTATTATCGTAGTGTCTTTGGAAACTCAAAACACAATCTTCTAATCATGGTGATAGATCTTCAACATCTCCTATAAATCTCTTCGCCTTTTTTCCTCCCTAATAAATTTCATTATATCATGGGGAAAATAAATCCTAAAAAGGGTGAGCTCATATGGTGTGTAAGGGTAAAATGGAGAAATGAAACAACTCAAAGACATTTGAACGTAAAAACATGAACATAAAATTTAAACATCAAAATATTGAGTCATGAAATAAATAATTGAAGTACATAAGGCCCAAATCATAAAGGAACATTAATAATGATAAAATAGAATTGTAATAAAACATATACTTATGGAAAACTAATAAGCACATAATATGATTTCCATAGTACCCAAGGTATTGATTCCCAGACCATCATAGTAGACCGAGTCCATTGGTGAACCGAGTTTACATTCTATTTCATTCATGTATTTCTGAACTATATTTACATTACATTCTATTCATGTATGTCTCATGATATATAAATCATTATCTAATAAATTGGAGTGAGATATAGGTCACAACCATCTCATAATTAAATAATTCTTACACGTGGCACAAAAACATATAACTTTCATCATAGAATAATCCAAGAGATAAAATGGGTTTCTTAAACATCATTCCATCATAAAATAATCCATATAAAATAACAATCCATCATTAACATAATCAATAAATAGTAATAATAGAGATAGAATCATAAGCCTATTTAAAGTCTGTCATCTTAGATGTGAAATAATTTTGATAGAACACTTGAACATAATTGTAGTGGAAAATATTCTTTCTTCTTCATAAATTTTTTCATTTATTAAAATGCCAAGATATTTTAAAAGAATATAATTTAGTTGAAAATTAATTTAATAACATGAATATTAATCTACATGGAAATAAGTAATTATGAAGATGTAAAAATCTATTAATGTTGTATAAGTTAAAAAAAACTATCCCCGTACATTTTCTAGAAAATTCAAAAAGTACCATGTATGGTAAAGAAAATATTTCTTCCATACAATGTAGTAAAATATAAAATGGAAAAAATGAATTTAAACATACATTATAGAATGGACAAATATTATAAAACATGGACATTTTTCAAAAATATACCCCCAGTAAATACATACATATAAACAATCTCAGATAGAAATGAGATTATAAATATATCCCTTACCTTAGGTTTTATTACTTTCGTATGTGTTTGAATGTTCAGTGAAGTGGTTTTAATAATATTTTGAACTTTTAATTGAACCATACTAATATTTATGAAATAATATATGTTTTACTTATGACATTATATTACCTGTTCATTTGTCAAATCCATTTTAAAACAAAATTTTGGGTAATAATCATTTTATTTATTGTACATGTTTGGACTTTTTATTCATGATATTATTACATAGATAATGATTTACATAATTAAAGAATGAAAAAAAATTATTTATATATCATATATATTAAGTCTATATATATATAATAGATAAATGAAATGAAATAAACCGTTAATGGAGATGGTAGGTCGTACATATGCATGAACGTTGTTTTCATTTCATTATTGAATTGAATGGAATTAATTAAATAAAAAATATATATATATATACATGTAAACCAGTTTGAATTATTATGTCATATATTTCAGGATAATTTATTATATATTCTTTATAATCATTCATGAATGGTTAACATGGAGAATGAATCTCACTGTGTTGTGGAGGTGGTCGGTCGTACGTATGCATGAGCGATGATATCGTTCCCTTAATTAATTAATGGTATTAGAGTGGATAATGTATAATATCCTAGAATTAGTATCATGTTATAATAATCATATATAGTTTTCATTTCCACTATTATACAAATCCTTGTAATGTGGTTGTGAGAAAATGATTAAATCACGGCTTGCAGACGGTAAGTCGTACGTTCACACGTGCGGTGATTTCATTTTTCATAGGATGGAAAGAAGGTGAAATAGTATTTTTTATATTTATAATTAGATATCATCATATTTGTGGTATTTATTTTTTTACATTATTATGAAACAACTAATGATGATGATGTAGAAGAAGAATGAAATTTGAAAGAATCAGTAGAAGAGATTACCTCTTCCTCCACATGCCTTCTTTAAATTTCCACATAGGGCACGAGAGATGGACTTTTGTGAAGAAAAAGAACCTCTAGAATGATACTATTAATGTTGGAAAGAGAAATGAGTAGTGGATTTATAATCATGAGGCTAAAAATGGTGTGAATAGGAGAGAGAGGAGGACCCCTTTTATAAGAGAGGAGGGGGCACATTAGGAATCTCTCCAAATATTAATTTATTTTAAATTAAATATAAATTAAAAATGGCCCAAAATATAATTAATTTTAATAAAAGATAAATTTGGTTTGAATACCCCTAATGAAATATTATTTAGATAGGTTTTGAATTTTTTTATGCTTATCATTTTGGTTTAACCCTTTTTTTTAACTTTTTAATCTTAACTTATATCATGTTATTTACACATAGTGGATTAATATGATTACCATATCATTTCAAACGACCCAAAATAAGTTTTTTATGTCATATTTGGTCATATATTTACCATTTCTGAAAATCATAGTTTTTAATAATTTAATATCAGTTAATAAACTATTTTATGTTTTATGTTACGAATTATGTCAATTTTGCATACTATTCATACATGACTTTTAAAAAATTCATAAAAACATGATTCCTTAAAAAAAGGAATAAATAATCCCTAATATGTCAATTTCATCTATAAAATTAGAGTACGGCATAAAAATATTCATTTTAAATGTATTTCAATATTTATAAATTTATTTATTTGAATAATTAATTAATGGGGTAACCGTCACAACATAATTGTGTCATAAATAAGTATATTAATCCAATTTGTAAAAATTATAAATAAAATAAAATGAGGTAGGAAATATTATTATATCTATAATGAATAATTATATACATAGTGGAAATTTATATGACCCCATATTAAAATAGAGGTAGTAAGAGATATATGTTTATGTTATAATTATATTTAGATTAAATTAAATCTTATAAAATGTAATTTTCACATCTAAGTGAATCCATAGGGTCCCAAAATAGACCCCAAGATGCCCAAAGTTAGAAATATCTCATCTAATTTGATTTATACATGTGCTAAGGTAGTTTAATATTATTATAATATTATATTTTAATCCCTATTTACAAGATTTACCCTTTATCCATGGTATATTAAATAATTACTAATATTACTATTCATAATATCCAAAAATAAAAGGTACCTAATTACACAATTTAATCCTTCTGATTCCAAATATGAAATCCATTTTTCAAAATCCAAAATAAATAATTTTCAGGAAATAATTTAAAATTTGTTGTTTTCAAAATAAATAAATGTGTTTTTAAAAGTAATAATTATCTAAAGATTGACATGTGTTTATGTTCAATTTAAAAGTGAAAGTATATACAATGAACAAAATTGGATTAAATTTAAAAAAAATCCAATTACACATTAAAACCAATTAAATAGATAATATAACTATATAAAAAAATTAGATAAAAATGTAGTTTCAAGTTGAAATGCAGAATTTATCACTATTTAGTAAAATTTTAATTTTATTAGAAAAATACAAAAAATATCATCAAAAGTATAATTTTAAGTCCGTATTCCAAAGAATAAGTTTATTTTTTTAAATTTAACTTCGAATAGTACAAAAAACTAGATTTAATATTGGTACGCCATAAAAAGTCAGCAATGTTGTACTTTTTTTAAATACTTCTTTTATACAAAAATTGACTTTATTTTCATATCATGTTATAGAAAATGTGTATGATGAATTATAATGTTATATAAAATTAAAAATATTGTTTACATTATTCCTAACGACTAGTTTATATCCCATTAAATAATTCTATTATAATATTATATCATTGATTAGTGAAACACTATATCGCATATAACATAAGCTATCGAGGAAGGTCACCCTTTGGTAAAAAATAGCCAAGCCAGTGTCACATTTAGCTAAACCCTCAATTGGTGTTACATGTGACATAATCCAAACGTAGTTCATTTATACTTTGAACAAAACCAATACTCACTGTTTCATGAAATGAATTCTAACAAATTTACTAGAAATTTTGTTCAACACAAGACAAAATAGTGTTTCTTATACTTCGAGGTAATAGAGTGTTCCATATAGAGAAAGATAATATTGGTGGAAAGTAAAACAAAATACTTCAATGAAATTTAAAATAATATATTTCATAAAATTTTGGGGTGTTACAATACTGTTGTAGAAACAAAGTCTTGTATTGACAGGGTGGATGTTGTTGAATTAGAATCTAGTGCTGAAGACTAACCTGAGGAATACTATGTTGCTGAACTCCTTGAAGAATTTCCCAGATATAAACTCACGGACCCAGATGATAGGGGAAAGACTGCATCTGAAGAAGTGGATACAATGAAATTATTCGTTAGTCGTGGAATCTCCTCATGAATTTTATCAAAGAGACACAACGATAAGAATTGATATGCCAGATGGGGAGGCTACATTCACGACTGCATGAGATTAGAACTACAGGAGTAAATGCCCTACTCCCTCACATGATTATTCAGGACTACGTTGTCCAGAGTGTGTGGTAGGATGAATGTAGTCTAATAGTTTTTTGGCACCGGGGGAAGGATTTCAGTGTTCAATGAATCCAGGTGAATGATCATGAGATCCAACAGTAGAGGGCACCAACGAACTAAGAATTCTCTTTCCACGATCTACAATCAAGACTCATATCATGGCTGAAGGCCCAACTTGTAGAGGATGAGAAATATATGAGGAGAGATTCTCAAGTGTTGGATATCACCCAATCCAATGAAGATCGGGCTCAGATCTAGGATGATCAACTCCACCCATTCAACATCGTAGAGGATCATGAGCTTAACAGGAGACACAAGATCTTGGAATCCATGATCCAGAGAGTAGTGGAGTTGGGAAGCTCCATTAAAGATGTCAACCAGTCTATGGAAGGGGATAATCCATGGGAGGTGTACCTTATGTCAAGTCCTAAACATTATTTCTATACATTCTCATTTATGTTGGTTTCTTGTAAGAGTTTTGTTATCTATTTTAATTGTTTCTTTTCAATCATATTAGTGAAATATCCAGCGATCAATCCATAATCTCGCATGGGTCTTGCACGATGTGATAAAAAAGGGATGGAAGCATTGTTATTCCATTTTCTATTAGATTTACAACCAATATCTAATAGTCTAAGGTATGAACGACCAATCCAAGAATCTAAAAAAAAGTGGGACGCTAGACTGGAAAATGAAGATCTCCGAGTAGTCAAATTTCTCCATTACCAACGTACTCTAGTTAATGGTCAGGTTAATGCTAGTGGTGTTAGAATCGATCCTAATAAAGGGGAGTGGAATGTGTGAATCACAATACACAAATTTTGGAACACTGTAAATATTGAATGACAATGATCGATAACTGCTGACAATGTTCAAAACACAACATCCATATCGTCATTTTTAAATGGGGACCACAAATAAGCGCCGACTGTGGATCATGTTCAAAACATGGGGCATAACTTGAAATTTTGTCTATATTCTTCTAGAATGTTAACCCATGAATGTATGTGATATACAAGCCAACTATCCACAATGTTATGGGGTTTGATAATAAATTAATGGGGACAAGGATCCAAATAATGTGGAACATAATTAGTGGAGGGTTGGGATGTTCAAATCGTGTCCAAAAGTCTTGAAATTACACCTCAGTGATGAAAACAAGTAAGGTGAGCACATTGGTATGATCAGGGATCATACTCATTTATTAATGGGTGACTCCTAAGTGACCCTATAGTGAATGGTATTTTTACGTATTGCCAGTGAGGATGTTAGAAACATATTTAAACATTACATGGTGAGGATGAAGGTAGCGAACGGTCTCGAAAGAGGGATGAGGCCAGGATGAACATATTAGAGGGTTTAGAAGTGCATGGATGGATCTGGGAACTATACATCTAGATGTCACTATGTATTCTTATTGTGAGGGAATCAATAACTACATAGTTCATAAATAATAATGGATTTTAACTTTATTTGAAAAATATGAATGGAAGAAGGGAACTCTACTAGGGTACATGATGCAGTAACTATAAACCCAACTTGTGTGAGGAAAAAAAGTCCATAACACACGATGTAGACCAGGGCAAACATTATGTCCAAAGATCAAAGATGGGGAAATTTGGCCTGGGTCAGAGACAAAATGTTAGGGTATTCATATATACCCCATTAAAAAGTAAATCAATCCTTACAAAGTTCTCAGATTGTAGTTTATCATCATGTGAGAGGAAAAGAATATCTGGTTTTTCCGCACCAGTACACGTCCTACCAAAACCACTAAGCCCACGTGAGTCGTGCTCGATGTGGGAACCAAGGAGTAGTGATGAGATTTTCTTAGTACTGGAAGGAACACACAAGGTTAAATGGAATGCAAGATGAATGGTATACTAATAACACCAAACCACCGACATAACACACATAAATACATGGAGGGGTAAAATCGAGTGTGTTAGAGTTCCATTCAAACATAATGAATTGAAAATATGTGAATCATGGCACTTGAGATCTAGATCACAATGATGGTGGTGTGACAGTGGAGGATAACTGTAAACTATGATAAAAAGACAAATTATATTTTGCACTATCCTGGAATGGGATTGGAAAATGAAGGTTGACCACTAACCATGTTTGAAACATGATACCTATTTCAAAATGCCATCTATAGTCTTTTGCGGTGTCGGCCAAAGACAACAGTTCAGCCAATGTGTCATTATACCAACCCTTAATGGGTGTACCTTCAGACATGAGAGAGGATATAGATCCAAATAAAGGGCTCATGAATCATGGTCATGAAAAAGGGATTATCCATGTGGAATCCAACACGTTGGGCTATACGCGATGGTTCATTTGAGTATGTAAATGAGACATGTTATATTGATGTAGTCAAATCCCATTCCAAAGGAAACAATCTTGGGGATGGAAACTCATAGTTTAAGGTCATGTAATAGACCATTAATAGGGGATTTTGTTTAATGGAATTTTCACAACGTGGAGATGTAGAAAAACATGAGGTGGATGAGGACCAAAGAGGCCTTACGCCTCATGAATCATTCCCGGTGAAAATACTTAAACAGTTTAAATTCATGAATCTTGGACTAGGGTAGGAAGTTTACCATCATGTGCATTGAATAATGGAGGATTTTTAGAACCTGGGGATGGATCCAAAGACTAATCATTTGGGTGTTCCAATTTATTCTATAAGAATTAGAATCAATCCAAATGTAGTTATTGAATGATCTCAGTTTATGATTGTGGAACTCTGACTAGGTTTGGATTAGACATGGGGGATAAATGGCGTGGTTATGGAAAATCCTAACATGGATGAGTCAAAAGAATTCCATGCCACACCAAATGATTTCGACATAGGTTTTTCCAATTGTCCAGAAAGAGGGAAGGATTTGAGATGCATGTGGTTGGACCTGAAGATGAAATTTCTGAGTATTCCTACATATCCCATGATGATGGGAATATGGCCATACATTTTTCTAAAGGAAGAAAAAAGAGGGTACCAATACTAGGGGAAATATTGTTGTGCAGGTCTGGCCCATGCACCAAAAAAGCGGCATTTAATGAATCTTGTTTTTTCTTCAGGGTGGCGGTGTGTTTTTACTGATGCAACAAACCTAGGATGGGGAATCCATGAATCACTATAGGAATCAAGCCATATGTAAGACTTAACAAAAGGCATGGTGGACGACTAATACCAAACATGATGTCCCCTCAAGCGAGGACACCACAATGTATTGCTGATTTTCTGTCATGCAGCAAGGACAATAATGTCATTATTTAGGGTCATACAATAGGACCAACACATTCATTTTAATGTAATGTGGAAAATACATAGTAGTTTAATGTAATTTGGGACCAAGGAGTATATTTTTACATCTCAATTATTAGATGCCTAGAGAAGAATGATGTTCTAAAGGGACTACGCATGGGGAAATAAATCATACCTGATGAAAATGAGGACATCTGTCCACATCACATCACACATAACCACAAAAGTGAAACCACATGCCAAGGGGTGAAAAATATTAGAGGATATGGGGATGGAACCGAAGATGAAAATTTTGGGAATTCTTATGTATCCCATGAAGACAAGAATCAAGCCATACATAGTTCTAGAAAATGTCGTGTGGTTTAACATCATGCGAAAAGGATGGGGGAATGAGAGACTAGCTCCTAAAGGGGAATTATGTGGTGTTTCTATTGCATATATGAGATGAATGAGTAAATAATCCCACATATTCCTCACCAAAAAATCCTATATCATTCTACGTCAAATGGATAAATAGAAGAGGTACATAGTGGAGCTTGAGCATTACCTGAAGAGGAAATGAATGGGCATTCCTACGTATCCAACAAGGATGGTAATCAAGTCGTACGTAGTTCTAGAATGATTGGTACATTTAACGTCATGTGATAAGAATGAGAAAGATATTAGTTTATGGTAATGGAGCTCAGACCAAGAGAAGTGAGACACTTCTAGGAAGGCATAAACCTTGAAAAAATCTATAAGTCCACATGAGCTGCCCTCGATGTGGGAAACAAGCATTGAAAAGATCTTTAGAACACATGGAATACATAGAAAAGGGAAATAGTGTGGAGCCTTGAATGAAACCACACTGTATATTCATCCTCTTAACATGAAAATGTGCACTTTGGGATAAAACAAAGAGTGTCGAAATTACACTTTAGTATGAGGGAGTGGAAAATATTATAAATCATTCAACCAATATTTAAATCTTAGTGGGGGAGTTATAATTATGGAGGATAACAACTGACCGTGTTCGAAACACAACATCCATATATGGTGACCTGAAATGGGAATGAACAAATTAGCATCAAATGCTGACCATATTCACAACATGGGACTTTTGTCAAATTGTAATTTGAAATCCTCAGGGACATTGGACCAATATGGTAGGAGAGCACGATGTCTTAGAGTTCATGTTGTTTGAGGGTCCTTTTTATTGTGAAAGATGATGAAATCCTAAATAACGGTAAACATGAAGCTTGTATATAGATGAAAACTTGTCTATGTACAATCCAACAATCTATGTCCAAAAAAAATAGTGCACCTAGGCACATTGGAGAGTTTCCAAAGTGGGTCAAGGGGCCTAATCGGAGTGTAGAAGACATGATAAGATGAGTTGATGATATGGGATGTATAGCTCTCGAGACAGGATTACATATTGTGGATGTTACAAACTCGGCCTGACTAAAGAAAAAAGGAGTCTTCACCACAAAAATACCCCCTTCCCCCCATAGAAGATTTAGGCCAAGTTGATAGAAGGAAGAGTACATTTATATTAAATAGGGATTGACTATAATTCAAAATAATTGTGCATTCTTATGTATCCCATGATGATGGAAAGAGAGACACACATTGTTATGAAGTGTAATGTAGTTTAATGTTATACGACAAAGGAAAAAGATAAGAGGGGTTATCTCGAAGGGAAATGTGTATGGAATGGAGTGTAACCTATTGTGAATGAAGACATAATCCCACATATGGAACATAGTTCATAAATCCTGAAGAGAACTCAGAACAACTGGCTGAGAGAAAGAATAGATAAACCTAGGCTAGACCTGAAAACAAAATGTTTGGGTATTCCTATACATCCCATGAAAAATGGAATCACACCATACGTAGTTCAGGAAATGTTTTGTATTTTAACCTCATGTGATATGAAAATGTTATATCTTATTTTATCATCCCAGACTTAGACCATAGATTCCTAACTTAAAGTCATGCGTGCGGGATAGAAAAAATGGTGAATTATCGTGCATGTCATTTGGGAGACCACGAAATGGTAACAGTGACTAAGGATAAGTGCCTTCCATTTTATAAAAACATTATCAATATACTGTAACCTACAATAAGAACAAAAAAATGAGCACTAACCATTGACCATATTTGAATCATGGGGTTTTTTTTCAAATTCACATTCAGGATCCTCTAGTACGTTGGCCAAAAACAGTAGGTGAGCCAATTGGCATGAGCCGAGGACATTATAGGTTGTACTTTTAGATGTAAACAAATGATGGAAACTCATGTGGAGGGGAATGGGAAGTGTGGAGGTACCCATGTAGTTTAACATCTTAAAGTGAGAAAGATGATAAAGGAGGGGTGTCTCAAAGGGATGTGAGCGGCAAGAAAAAAATATCCTGATGTGAAGGAGGAAGAATGTTTATACCACACCACACAATATTGTGTGGGAATTAGGGAAATGTGTCAAAAATGGTTGAGGGACCTGAAGCTGGGCCGCAAATGAGAAGACCTAGCCAATTTTCAGTTTATCATTATGTGGGACGAGTGATGAGTATTTTTTAGGCAGTCATCCCAGAAGAATCCCACAGTTTATGACTGTACAGTAAAGACTAGATAGATTTAATTCACCTTGGAATGTTCAAGAAAAATACTTATTAATAAATAGAACATTGGTGGGAGTAGTAATATGCTAACCAACAATGGTGGCTTGGGAGTATGCACTATTTGGGTAGACCTTGTGAATAATAAAAGGTCCCTCCCATTTGGGATCTAGCTTCGTTGGATTTTTTTTGGTTAACATTAGCTTTCATAAGGCAATCCCCATGTCATTTTATAAAAAAGTGCGTAGATTAAATATCATGTTGAATGCTCTGGATATATTGTTCTGATGCCTCTCCAGATTTTGTAGATCACAAAGCCTGTTCTCTTCAAGTGCATTCAGATTAGTTAGATGGATTTTGGAAACTTTAATCGGGAGTTTGATGATCATATACATATATGCGTAAGGATGGAAAAAGAATCATGAAGGGATTTACTTACTTCTTTCCATCAAATATGGAATATGGGGTCACCTGAGTGGAATTATGATTCACTTTCTGATATGCTCAGTGATCGATGGGCGAGTTTGTCCGAACAACATTTCATGTTCTGACCAACCATCATCTGCAGAATGTTAGAGAGGGTTTTGTGTATTACCTCTAACTGGCCATTTTATTGCACATCATTATAAGATATATGATTAGAATGGATTTTGTACTTATTGTAAAACTTTTTTAGATTAGCTAATCATATGTTAGTACTATTATCTGTGAGGAAGACGTGAGGGACTCTTAATCGGTATATGATGTTGGAGCTCAAAAACTCAAGGATAAAATGTACCATGACACCCTTGAGCGGAACTTCCTCTTCCCACATGGAGAATAAATACATTGTGGTATGGAAGAACCTACATTGGTGAGCCATCATTGGTTAGCATGGTCCCATGATATCGAGTCCCCAGACCATGATGATCCAAGAGTACATGGTACTGTGGAGATGTATTGGTGTCCAAGGCACAAAATTATCAGGGAATTGGTATGCATTGAACCTCTAGGAAATTCCGCAAATCATGTATCATGGATGGCCAAAAATACCCCAACATCCAGATCTGATGAGTAATTTCTACCCTATCTAATAAGGCTCACATGAACCAATATTAACTTCTTGCATGACTTGAGAAATCTCACCACCCTACATGAAATAGAGGGAAATCCTTTCCTAAACGCATCTATAGGGGATCTTCACTAGACTAGGACCACTCTGGAGGGTGAAATTCAATGCGTGTTATTATATTCACTAATTCTTGACTCGATCTGTAGGGAGATTACTATGCCGGATATACTCAATAAAGGGGAACCTCTAGTTATGAGTCAAATACAACATTGTGGTAGGGGGACCGGGGGGGTCCTAATGTGGTGGTATTGGCGGTAATTTTCCATATCCATAGGCTATCATCATATTTTGGAGTAATGAGAGATTTAACTCTCCAATGTGCCACTTGTATAGTCAATTAATTTTGATCATGCTCTAGAAGAGATGTGCCCCAGATGGGAAAGGCATCTGATCGACCATTCTATGAATGAGGGACGTGATTAACTTTCGTCAAATATGGGAGATGGGCCATCACCTGGCCGGTACATTCCAACAGTGGTACAAGCTCCATATTTCAAACGATGTAGTCACCATTGATCCTTTTTATGACTAGCTCAGAGTCCCCATTCACATATAATTGGGGAACGTCGATCCTGAGTGCAGCTCAAGACCCGTGATGAGATCCTGGTACTCTGCATCATTATTGGTATAACCATCTTTCATCAGGAATGAATATTGTAGAATAGAAGGCACCAGTTTGATAAGGATGATACCCAAGACCACACTATTGAGTATGAGATCAATGAGTCTTCTTACCATAGGGATTCAAGAAGCACTATCAAAATTAATTTTCTACACCGAATGGATTGATCTACTGAGATGATTACCTAATCAAAAAAGCAATATCTACAGACTGGTCGACGACGGCTGGATGGGTAGAAAGGAATTCTACCAATTCATGTCCCTTAATAGACTTTTTGATAAAAAACATGATGTTGAACTGGTAAAGGATCACTTCCCACCGAGCTAGATGGTCTGTCAATGTGGGGTAGTTCGTAATGTACGTAAGAAAATCCAATTGGGACAATATCTATATATCATGATGTTTTATGTAATATATCAATTTCTTCACTGTGAATACCTATGCAAGGAATCTATTCTTGATAGAGGAATATTTGGACTCTATTTAAAGGTGCATATGGCTGAGATTTTATATACTATTCTTAGCTCGTCATTTTTTTCAGGTTGATAAGAGAACTGAGAGATCATTCTCGGGAGGTCTCATTATGGACCTGTGTCTTTTAGAAAATGGGTGGAATTAGGATCGAAGGTGGAAATAGGTATTGCATGCCTTCCTCAATAGATTTCTGACACTCCTAAATCCACGGAAAATAAACACCATTCTTCAGGAGTTGGTAAATGGTATTACACTTTCTATCCAGATTTAGGATGAATCATCCTATATTGGTTATGTGGCCTTGAAACACGTGGATCTCCCTGATGTTTCTAAAATGATACATCTGACAAATGGCCTTGATCATCACTTGATTGATCTTTATGCCTCTATATCAGACGACAAAGAGGAGTAACATTCCAGAGGTGACCCCGAAGGCACACATCAAGGGGTTCATCATCAGATGGTGGGATTAGAGGAAGCCGAAAACATTCTCGAAATTTTTGATATGGTACTACAGTTAGAGAAATTTGAACACCTGATTATCCATGTAATGTTACACCAATGTCCCATGAATCGGACCAAATATGTGATTCATGTCATGTTGATAGGTGGCACCTAAATTCATTTGACTGAAGGGAATTACCTGGTAATTGAAGGTACATTGTGGTTTCTCTAAAGGTTGTGGACTCTTCATTTTCAGGGGAATTTTAGATTATATTATATCTGAAATAAAAATCCATGAAGGGTAGATATATAATCCCTCCTTTTTATCACATAAACATTCATTGCATTTTACAAAACCGAGGATCTGTAAGGTTTAGTGTCTTGGAAACCAGGAACTTTAAACATGAAAACATATAAGATTCTTCTTAAACACTTGAAAGTCTTCTCCTCATGTTCATCCTAGGTTCATTACTACATATTATAACCTGGGGACATACATAAAAAGAAAGGGTGAGCAGAAGGCCTAGTAAGGGAAACAAGAAAACATTTTACATGTGAACTTGAGATACTTCAATAAGGTCATGAAAAGAACATTAAGGCATGAGAAATAAATCATGAGGCATATCATAATAAAAAATAACATTTTTCATAACTTTAAGATGTGGCTAAAAAATTTAATATTGACAATCATTTCGTTTCACCAAGGTCCATCCCCAAGGTGTCATAAAAAATTACCAAGGTTAGTCACCAAGGTATCAGTCGAAGAAGTCATCTCTAGAGATTAAGTCTTTACCCAATGCATTGGAGTGCTATTTGGGCGCACCCTTGACATGTCTTTATTATCATTTGAGCCACACATATCATCATTAATCATTTCATAAACAACCCATATTGCAGAAAATAAATGGGTTTCATTTCAGAATCATAAGGTTTTAAAAACTTCTTTAAAAACATGATCATTATGTCACTTTAATCCCACGGAAAGGGAAAGCGGGATTCACATATTTAAATCCCATAATTTAAAATAGAAAATTTTGATATATATTTGAATACCCCTATATAAATAAGAGCTTTGATTATTCACTTAATAAAATAAAATATCTTTAGAAAAAAGAGAGACATTTTGAGACGAAAATTCTACAGCATAACGGCTATGTTACAAGGTTTTTTGAAAACATTGAAAAGAGAGGGGACATGGGTCAAACATTCATAAAAGAACCATAAAACAGTAGAGGGACAGAATATAATGGATTTAATAACATGGTATTGAAATTTGAAAATATACCATATGATATGAAGGACATGAAAGGAAGACAAAAATAAGATTTCTCTTATGAAAATTCTGCAGCCTAACAACGTTACATAAACTTCAACCAAAAATGAATTAATGAGATAAAATAGAGTCTCTTATCATATGAACATAAAAAATCAGTATGATAGATATAGAGATCATACCCCAACATAATAAAATGTAACTTGAAATACTTGACATGGAATTAGAACTTTGAAAAGGGAAAAAGGTGCAAGGACCACTTAAAAATTCAGAAGCCTAACGACGCCACTTAAACATCAAAATACTGAATTGAAGATCAAATGGTGTCTCTCATCATATGGTAATAAAATATAAGTATGATAGATATATAGATCATACCCAAACATAACAAAAAGCACTTTAAAGAATTGACATGAAAGTAGAACTTCAAAACGAGAAGGGTGAAGAACCACTTAAAAATTCGGCAGCCTAACGGCGCCACTTAAAACTTCAAAATAGTGAATTGAAGAGATCAAATTGGCTATATCATCATATGATCATAAAATATAAGTATGATAAATTTAGAGATAATAACCCAAAATAATAAAAAGGTACTTGAAATACTTTACATGAAAATAGATCTTGAAAAACGAGAAGGGAGAAAGAATACGTTACAAAAGTTTCGGCAGCCTAACGACGCCACTTAAAACATCATAAAACGAAATAATGAGAGTAAGAGGGGATCTCTCATTATGTGAACATGAAAAGTGAAGTAAGATGAGTATAAAATAACACTCTTTAACATAAGAACATGGAGCATAAAAGAAATTACATAAAAAAGATTTCTTAAAAAGAAAGAGAGAGATCATATCCCTTACCTTAAAACGTAACTCTTAAAACTCAACGGTTGGGACCTTGAGGGATTGGGGGAACCTTGGGTGGACTCCATGGGAGGAAATTAGACCCGAACATTGTTGGGGAAGAGTGGGGAGTCGAATGGATGAGAGGATGGCTTGGTATTTATAGGGAAAGTGAGGGGACAAGGCATTAATGGCCAAGGGACACCTCATTAGTGGTTTTGGAAAAACCAAGGGCTTTCCCATGGTATTTGCCCATGGTATTGGCCACTTGGGACACCCCATACCTTATATTACTATTCATATGTCGACCATATTGATTACATACTTAATACATCATTTAATGATGTCATTAAACACCCGTAAATTAAAAACTGTATTTTCATTATTCATCGAAAATTCAACTTTCTCAGAATAATCCCAAAATTTCACCTTAACCACATATCAATGATCTGATTTCAAAAATGATCTCCATTTTATAAAAAAAATTCTTAAGTATTTGTAATTTATTTTTTAAATGAATACACTATTCACCGAAAATTCATTTTTTCAGAAAAAACCCAAAAAATTACCATTACATTATATCGGTGCTCTGAGTTAAAAAATGAAATCCATTTTATAAAAATATTTTTTAAAAATATTTTTAATTTAATTTTTAATTAAAAATCACTATTCACTCAAAAAAACTAATACTTGAATAATAATTTATGAAATCGTTATTTAACCATTTTATTGAATCACATTACTTAATCAAGTTGCCTAGATTATATTAATACGTTCTTTAAGTGAGATTACTAATCCATTTGGACACATTACTAATCCTAATCATAAAATCACTATTCATAACTTACTATTCATCAAAAATTAAGTTGATATTATTAGACTCTAAATTTCGTACTGAGCATAATTGTAGAAGACCATTTTTTGAATATCATTACACATTTATAATTATTTATGGTTTACATAAACGTTTTTAAAATATACTTTTTCTATAATTCATCAAAAATATGCATTCTATATTTATCCGGTCATTTGAAAATCCATAAACATCATCATAAGAAGAAATCCCAATTTTTATTTAAAACAAAGGATTACACAATGCAGTTACGGTCTCCTTATATAGACCCTTATCACACCAGCATAGGACCTAAGTGTAAGGTGTGCTAAGGTGAGAGAATCTACGGGAGGCTCAGCTAACATCACACGAGTAGTAATTTCTATCAGTTTGAACTTCTCGTAAAGGCGATTCTGTTCTAGCTTCACACGATGAAGTTCGGCTTGGGTTTGGTCCAGAGCAACGCCTAGTGGTGCTACCTCCTTCCCATGTTCTGTAAGATGGTCTTCGATCGGTCCAAGACTACTAGGTGAGGCAATGGAATCTTCTTTCTATAATAATTAAACAAGATTACTTGTATTTAGAGACAATAATCAAAACGTTTAGTTTCCAGGGGTCATATTGACCAATGGTCATATAACAGTCAAAACCCAATGGTCTCATTTTAATTATATTCATGTTATCAAATGAAACATTTCTGTTGATTATAAAAAAACAAAATAAAATAACACATAAAATTAGGAAACAAGATTTATTCAAAATTTCAGGTCGTTACAATCTTCCCCCCTTAGGAAATTGCGTCCTCGCAATTTTTAAAATTGGGTTTTGAAATTTCATTGAAAGTGTCACATCAGAAAAGGAGTGAGTAAAACTATTTCTTTAAATGAAAAAAAGGAAAGTACAAAGGTCACCCGAGTTATCCCACACTAGGATTCCATGTACGAAAACATGGACATGGAGGAGAAAACAAAGGGTCAAGTTCTGAGGGAGAGTGATAGAAAACATGATTTGGAGAAAGTTAACCATAAGAAAATCCCAATCTTATGATGTGTGTAAATGGTCTTTGATTACCCAGTAGGAAACGTAAACCAACAACGTTTTTGTTTTATGTTCCTTTTCATAATTTTGAGGAATTCATTTACATCATAAAACAAAAACATAAGAAAATATACCTATATTCATGTAGAGTTTCTTCCTTTAATAAGTTTCTACCCAAAACTAATCATTTCTCCAAACTATGAGCATTAAAAACTACTTGGTCTCATCAAAACACAAGAATCATCTTCTAGAGAATCACATAATCCACAAAATATTAACTATCTATTTCTTCTATCTTTAAACATTATCCCAAAAACATAAAGGGTAAGGTAAAAAAACTCTTCAAAAAGAAATAATCCCATACGAATGGAAACTACTTTTAAATCTTCAAAGTTCCATGGTACTACCCAAAGTTCATCATAGTCCATTCACTAAATAAAGGTCCTTAAAATTCCTCAAAATAATCCAAACTAAGATTGAAACTCAAAAACAATGAGGATTTGATAACATAGTCTTCCAAAATAAACTTCATTATTCATCTCCAAACAACATCAACCACTCCTAACATCTTATAAGAAAAGTATCTAACCTAAAAATATTTTACCCAAGATAGGTTAATCATTCCCATAAGTAACCTAAATTACTATAAGTCCACCTTAAATTCATCGATTCTTCAAAATATAAGTCAACCTTACTCCTCAATGAAAATACTGTAGTAATCAATTTACCTCGATCATATAGGGTCCCCAAAATAGTGATCGTCTTCCAAAATAATAATCATATTTTAATCCCCAAATAATCCATGTCATATTAATACGACAATCGTCGCATTTCCTATCACATTGGTTTTTGGGACATGTTCTTCCATTTCCCACCATTAACTAAGAAGAGAAAGCATAATTAGGGGCTTAAGTACTTAACCAAAAATCATGAAAAATAACTAAAAGCTTATAAGGATAATTTGTAGAAGAAAAGTATCCCCTAATTTGCGATCCCCAAGGTTCACATCTAGGTTATCCATGATCATGTATTCTTATGTGAATATTAATTTTATTTTATCTTTTTTCCTTTAACAATGGTTCATACTAAGCTTATGAATTTACCAAAGCATATCCCCCAGGAGTGTCGTAACCAAGAGTGCAGGAAGGCCCGTTTTCGTGTACCAATTCCCGTTCGAGTCTAGCTCAAAGTGGTGTTTTCGGGTTTTAACCCTATGTACATCTGTGCCAGAGCCACCTCTACCTGCTCGTATCTAGACACGGATGTATTTTCATGGCAACACCTTACTCAATACTCACCAAAATACTAGGATGATTTCCTATATTTAATATTTTCTATAGGTTTCTTCCTAGAGTTTTCATATCCTAATTTACACAAATAACTAAACCATCCTTTGATACCACCTATAGCATCCCGCATTTTTATCACATAAACATTCATTACATTTTACAAAACCGAGGATCTTTAAGGTTTAGTGTCTTGGAAACCAGGAACATTAAACATGAAAACATATAAGATTATTCTTAAACACTTGAAAGGATTCTCCTCATGTTCATACTAGGTTCATTACTACATCTCATAACCTAGGGACATACATCAAAAGAAAGGGTGAGCAGAAGGCCCAGTAAGGGAAACAAGAAAACATTTTACATGTGAACTTGAGATACTTCAATAAGGTCATGAAAAGAACATTAAGGCATGAGAATTAAATCATGAGGCATATCATAATAAAAAATAACATTTTTAATAACTTTAAGATGTGGCTGAAACATTTAATATTGAAAATCATTTCGTTTCACCAAGGTCCATCCCCAAGGTGTCATTAAAAGTTACCAAGGTTATTCACCAAGGTATCAGTCTAAAAAGTCATTTATAGAGATTATTTCTTTACCCAATTCATTGGAGCACTATCTGGGAGCACCCTTGAAATTTATTTATTATCATGTGAGCCACACCTATCATCATCAATCATCTCATAAAAAAACCCATATAGCATAAAATAAATTGGTTTCATTTCATAATCAGAATGTTTCAAAAACGGCTTTAAAGTCATGATCTTTATGCCACTTTAAACCCACAGAAAGGGAAAGAGGCTTTCACGTATGTAAATCCCAGAATTTAAAATAGATCATTTTGATATATATGTGAATAAAACCTATATATATAAGAGCTTTAAGTATTCACTTTATAAAATAAAATATCTTTAGAAAAAAGAGAGAGACATTTTGAGACGAAAATTCTGCAGCATAATGGCTATGTTACAAGGTTTTTAGAAAACATTGAAAAGAGAGGGGACATGGGTCAAAAATTCATAAATGACCCATAAAACAGTAGAGGGGCAGAATATAAGGGATTTAAGAACATGGTAATGAAATTTGAAAATATACCATATGAAATGAAGGATATGAATGGAAGACAAAAATAAGATTTCTCTTATGAAAATTCGGCAGCCTAACAGCGTTACATAAACATCAACCAAAAATGAATTGATGAGATCAAATAGGGTCTCTCATCATATGAAAATAAAAGATCCGTATGATAGATATAGAGATAATACCCAAACATCATAAAAAGAAACTTACAAGACTTGACATGGAATTAGAACTTTGAAAAGGGAGAAAGGTGCAAGGACCACTTAAAAATTCAGCAGCCTAACAACGCCACTTAAACATCAAAATACTAAATTGAAGAGATCAAATGAGGTCTCTCATCATATGGTCATGAAATATCTGTATGATAGTTATAGATATAATACCCCAACATAAAAAAGGACTTGAAAGAATTGACATGAAAGTAGAACTTAAAACGAGAAGGGTAACCACTTAAAAATTCGGCAGCCTAACGACGCTACTTAAAACATCAAAATACTGAATTGAAGAGATCAAATATGGTCTCTCATATTATGATCATAATATATCATTATGATAAATTTAGAGATCATTCCCCAACATAATAAAAAGGAACTTTAAATACTTTACATGAAAATAGATCTTGAAAAATGAGAAGGGAGAAAGAATCCGTTACAAATATTTCGGCAGCCTAACGACGCCACTTAAAACATCATAAAACGAAATAATGAGAGTAAGAGGGGATCTCTCATTATGTGACCATGAAAAGGGAAGTAAGAGGAGTATAAAAGAACGCCCTTTAACATAAGAACATGGATCATAAAATAAATTACATAAAAGAGATTTCTTGAAAAGAAAGAGAGAGATCAGATCCCATAGCTTAAAATGTAACTCTTAAAACTCAATGGTTGGGACCGTGAGGGATTGGGGGTACCTTGGGAGGTCTCCTTGGTAGGTAATTAGACCAGAACTTCGTTGGGGAAAAATGGGGAGTCGAATGGATGAGAGGATGACTTGGTATTTATAGGGATAGTGAGGGGACAAGGCATTAATGGCCAAGGGACACCTCATTAGTGGTTTTGGCAAAACCATGGGCTTGCCCATGGTATTTTCCCATGGTATTGGCCACTTGGGACACCTAATACCTTATCTTACTATTCATAAGTAGACCAAATTTATTACATACTTAATACATCATTTAACGTTGTCATTAAACACCCATTACTTAAAAATTGTATTTTCACTATTCATCAAAAATTCAACTTTCTCAGAATAATACCAAAATTTCACCTTGACCAAATATCAATGCTCTGATTTCAAAAATGAACTCCATTTTATAAAAATAAGGTTCTAAATATTTTTAATTTATCTTTAGAATAAATACACTATTCACCGAAAATTCATTTTTTTCAGAAAAAACCCCAAAAATTACCAAAACATAATATCGGTGCCCTGAGTTCAAAAATAAAATCCATTTTATAAAAATAATTTCCAAAATATTTTTAATTTAATTTTTAATTAAAAAACACTACTCACTCAAAAAACTAATACTTGAATAATAACTAATGAAATCATTATTTTACCATTTTATTGAATCACATTACTTAATCAAGGTGCCCAGATTATATTAATACTTTCTTTAAGTGAGATTACTAACCCATTTGGACACATTACTAATCTTAATCATAAAATCACTATTAATAAATTACTATTCATCAAAAATTAAGTTGATCTTATTAGACTCTAAATTTCTTACTTAGCATAATTATAGAAGACCATTTTTTGAATATCATTACACATTTTTAATTATATAAGGTTTACATAAACATTTTTAAAATATCCTTTTTCTAAAATTCATCAAAAATATGCATAATATATTTATCCGGTCATTTGAAAATTCATAAACATCATCATAAGAAGAAATACCAATTTTTATTTAAAACAATGGATTACACAAGGCAGTTACGGTCTCCTTACATAGCCCCTTATCACCCCAGTATAGGACCAAAGTGTAAGGTGTGATAAGGTGAGATAATCTGAGGGAGGCTCGGCTAACATTGCACGAGTAGTAATTTCTATCAGTTTGAACTTTTCGCAAAGGCAATTCTGTTCTATCTTCCCACGATGATGTTCGGCTTGGGTTTGGTCTAGAGCAAAGCCCAGTGGTGCTACCTCCTTCCCAGGTTCTGTTAGATGGGCTTCGATCGGTCCAAGACAGCTGGGTGAGGCCATCAAATCTTATTTCTATAATAATTAACCAATATTACTTGTATTTAGATACAATAATAAAAACATTTAGTTTCCAGGGGTTATATTGACCAATGGTCATATAACAGTCAAAACCCAATGGTCTCATTTTAATTATAATCATGTTATCAAATGAAACATTTTTTTTGAGTATAAAAAACAAAATAAAATAACACATAAAATTAGGAAGCAATATTTATTCAAAATTTAGGGTCTTTACAATCTTCCCCCCTTAAGAAATTGCGTCCTCGCAATTTTTAAAATTGGGTTTTGAAATTTCATTGAAAGTCCCACATCGGAAAAGGAGTTAGTAAAACTATTACATTAAAAGAAAAAAAGGTAAGTACAAAGGTCACCCGAGTTATCCCACACTAGGATTCCATGTACGAAAACACGGACATGGAGGAGAAAACAAAGGGTCAAGTTCTGAGGGAGAGTGATAGAAAACATGATTAGGAGAAAGTTAACAATAAGAAAATCCAAAACATATGATTTGTGTAAATGGTATTTGATTACCCAGTAGGAAACGTAAACCAACAACGTTTTTGTTTTATGTTCCTTTTCATAATTTTGAGGAATTCATTTACAACATAAAACAAAAACATAAGAAAATATACCTATCTTCATGTAGAGTTTCATCCTTTAATATGTTTCTACCCAAAACTAATCTTTTCTCCAAACTATGAGCATTCAAAACTACTTCGTCTCATCAAAACACAAGAATCATCTTCTAGAGAATCACATAATCCACAAAAGATTAACTATCTATTTATTCTATCTTTAAACATTATCCCAAAAACAGAAAGGGTAAGGTAAAAAAAATCTTCAAAAAGAAATAATCCCATACGAATGGAAACTACTTTTAAATCTTCAAAGATCCATGATACTACCCAAAGTTCATCATAGTCCATTCGATTAATAACGGTCCTTAAAATTCTTCAAAATAAACCAATCTAATATTGAAACCCAAATACAAGAAGGATTTTATAACATAGTCTTCCAAAATAAACTTCATTGTTAATCTCTAGAAAACATCAACCACTCATAAGATCTTATTAAAAAAGTATCTAACCTAAACATATTTTACCCAAGATAGGTTAATCATTCCCATAAGTAACCTAAATTACTATAAGTCCACCTTAAAATCATCAATTCTTAAAAATATAATTCATCCTTACTCCTCAATGAAAATACCGTTGTAATCTATTTACCTCGATCATATAGGGTCCCCAAAATAGTGATCGTCATCCAAAATAAAAGTCATATTTTTATCCCCAAATCATCCCTGTCATATTAATGCGACAATCTTCGCATTTCCTATCACATTGGTTGTTGGGACATGTTCTTCCATTTCCCACCATTAACTAAGAAGAGAAAGCATAATTAGGGGCTTAAGTACTTAGCCAATAATCATGAAAAGGAACTGAAAGCATATAAGGATAACATGTAGAAGGAAAGAATACCCTAACTTGTGATCCTCAAGGTTCCCATCTAGGTTATCCATGATCATATATTCTTATGTGAATCTTTATTTTATTTTATCTTTGTTCCTTTAACAATGGTTCATACTAAGCTTATGAATTTAGCAAAGCATATCCCTCGGGAGTGTCGTAACCAAGAGTGCAGCAAGGCCCATTGTCGTGTACCAATTCCTGTTCGAGTATAGCTCAAAGCGGTGTTTTTAGGTTTTACCCCTATGTACATCTGTGCCAGAGCCACCTCTACCTGCTCGTATCCAGACATAGATGTATTTGCTTGGCAACCCCTTACTCAATACTCACCAAAATCCTAGAAAGATTTCCTATATTTAAACATTTCTATAGGGTTCTTCCTAGAGTTATCATATCCTAATTTCCACAAATTACTAAACCATCCTTTGATACCAACAATAGAATCCCGCCTTTTTATCACATAATCTTTCATTACATTTTACAAAAATGAGGATCTTTAAGGTTTACTGTCTTGGAAACCAGGAACATTAAACATGAAAACATAAAAGATTCTTCTTAAACACATGAAAGTATTCTCCTCATATTCATCCAAGGTTCATTAATGCATCTCATAACCTGGGGAAATACATCAAAAGAAAGGGTGAGCAGAAGGCCCAGTAAGGGAAAAAAGAAAACATTTTACATGTGAACTTGAGATACTTCAATAAGGTCATTAAAAGAACTTTAAGGAATGAGAAATAAATCATGAGGCATATCATAATAAAAAAATAACAACTTTCATAACTTGAAGATGTGGCTGCAAAATTTAATATTGACAATCATTTCGTTTCACCAAGGTCCACCCCCAAGGTGTCATTAAAAATTACCCAGTTTATTCACCAAGGTATCAGTCTAAAAAGTCATCTATAGAGATTAAGTCTTTACCCAATGCATTGGAGCGCTATCTGGGCGCACCCTTGAAATGTCTTTATTATCATGTGATCCACCCATATCATCATCAATCATTTCATAAAAAAACCATATAGCATAAAATAAATGGGTTTCATTTCATAATCATAATGTTTTAAAAACTGCTTTAAAGACATGATCTTTATGTCACTTTAAACCCACGGAAATGAAAGCGGGTTTCACATATGTAAATCCCAGAATTTAAAATAGATCATTTTGATATATATTTGAATACCCCTATAGAAATAAGAGCTTTGAGTATTCACTTAATAAAATAAAATATAATTAGAAAAAAGAGAGAGACATTTTGAGACGAAAATTCTGCAGCATAACAGCTATGTTACAAGGTTTTTAGATAATATTGAAAAGAGAGGGGACATGGGTCAAACATTCATAAATGACCCATAAAACATTTGAGGGACAGAATATTAGAGATTTAAGAACATGGTAATGAAATTTGAAAATATACCATATGAAATGAAGGTCATGAAAGGAAGACAAAAAAAAATTTCTTATGAAAATTCGGCAGCCTAACAGCATTACATAAAGTCAACCAAAAATGAATTGATGAGATAAAATAGGGTCTCTAATAATATGATCATAAATGATAAGTATTATAGATATATATATCATAACCCAACATAATAAAAAGTAACATGCAAGACTTGACATGGAATTAGAACTTTGAAAAGGGAGAAAGGTGCAAGGACCACTTAAAAATTCAGCAGCCTAACGACGCCACTTAAACTTCAAAATACTGAATTGAAGAGATCTAATGGGGTCTCTCATCATATTGTCATAAATTATCAGTATGATAGATATATAGATCATACCCCAACATAAAAAAAAAATCACTTGAAAAAATTGACATGAAAGTAGAACTTCAAAATGAGAAGGGTGACGAACTACTTAAAAATTCGGCAGGCTAACGACGCCACTTAAAACATCAAAATACTGAATTGAAGAGATAAAATGGGATCTCTCATCATATGATCATAATATATCAGTATGATAAATTTATAGATCATACCCCAACATAATAAAAAGGAACTTGAAATACTTTACATGAAAATAGATCTTGAAAAATGAGAAGGGAGAAAGAATCTATTTCAGAAACTTCGGCAGCCTAACGACGTCACATAAAACATCAAAAAACGAAATAATGATAGTAATGGGGGATATATCATTATATTAACATGATAAGGGAAGTTAGATGAGTATAAAAGAACACCCTTTAACATAAGAACATGGAGCATAAAAGAAATTACATAAAAGAGATTTCTTGAAAAGAATGAGAGAGATCAGATCCCTTACCTTAAAACGTAACTCTTAAAACTCAAATCTTGGGACCTTGAGGGATTGGAGGCAACATGGGAGGACTCCTTGGGAGGTAATGAGACCAAAAATTCGTTGGGGAAGATTGGGGAGTCGAATAGATGAGAGGATGGCTTGGTATTTATAGGAAAAGTGAGGGGACAAGGCATTAACGGCCAAGGGACACCTCATTAGTGGTTTTGGCAAAACCATGGGAATTCCCATGGTTTTTACCATGGTATTGGCCACTTGGGACACCTCATAACTTATCTTACAATTCATAAGTCGACCATATTGATTACATACATAATACATCATTTAATGATGTCATTAAACACTCGTAACTTAAAAACTATATGGAATGGAGTGTAACCTATTGTGAATGAAGACATAAGCCCACATATGCCACATAGTTCATAATTCCCGGAGAGAACTCAGAACAACTGGCTGAGAGAAAGAATAGATAAACCTAGGCTAGACACGAAAACAAAATGTTCGGTTATTCCTATACATCCCATGAAAAATGGAATCACACCATACGTAGTTCATGAAATGTTGTGTATTTTAACCTAATGTGATAAGAAAATTGTATATCTTAGTTTATCATCACAGACTCAGACCATATATTCCTAATTTAATGAGATGCATGCGGGATAGAAAAAATGGTGAATTATCGTGCCTGTCATTTGGGAGACCATGAAATGGTAACAGTGACTAAGGATAAGTGCATTCCATTTTCTAAAAACATTATCAATATAATGTAACCTACAATAAGAACAAAAAAATGATCATTTACCATTGACCATATTTGAATATTTGGGTTTTTTTTTCAAATTCACATTCGGGATCCTCCAGGACATTGGCCAAAAACTGTAGGTGAGCCAATTGGCATGAGCCCAGGACATTATAGGTGGTACTTTTAGATGTAAACAAATGATGGAAAATCATGTGGAGGGGCATGGGAAGTGTGGAGGTACCCATGTAGTTTAACATCTTAAAGTGAGAAATATGATAAAGGAGAGGTGTCTCAATGGGATGTGTGCAGCAAGGAAAAAATATCCTGATTTGAAGGAGGAAGTATGTTTATACCACACCACACATTACTATGCGAGAATTAGGGAAATGTGTCAAAAATGGTTGAGGGACCTGAAGTTGTGCCGCAAATGAGAAGTCCTAGCCAATCATCAGTTTATTGTTATGTAGGATGAGTGATGAGTATTTTTAGGCAGTCATCCCAGAAGAATCCCACAGTTTATGACTGTACAGTAAAGACTAGATAGATTTAATTCACCTTGGAATGTTCAAGAAAAATACTTCTTAAGAAATAGAGCATTGGTGGGAGTAGTAATACGCTAACCAACAATGGTGACATGAAAGAATGCACTATTTGGGTAGATCTTGTGAACAATAAAAGGTCCCACTCATTTGGGATCTAGCTTCGTTAGATTTTTGTTGGTTAACATTAGCATTCATAAGGCCATCCCCATGTCATTTTATAAAAATGATCAAAGATTATATATCATGTTGAATGCTTTGGATATATTGTTCGGATGCCTCTCCAGATTTTATAGGTCACAGAGCCTGTTCTCTTCGAGTGCATTCAAATTAGTTAGATGGATTTTGGAAACTTTAATCAGGAGTTTGATAATCATATACATATATGCGTAAGGATGGAAACAGAATCTTGAAGTTATTTAGTTCCTTCGTTCCATCAAATAGGGAATATGGGGTCACCTGAGTGGAATTATGAGTCATTTTATAATATGCTCAGAGATCGATGGGGGAGTTTGTCCGAACAACATTTCTTGTTCTGACCAACAATCATCTGCAGAATGTTAGAGAGGGTTTTGTTTATTACCTCTATCTGGCCATTTTATTGCACATAATTATAAGATATATGATTAGAATGGATTTTGTACTTATTGTAAAACTTTTTTAGATTAGCTAATCAAATAGTAGTACTATTATTTGTGAGGATGACGTGAGGGGCTCTGAATCGGTATATGATGTTGGAGCTCAAAAACTGAAGGATAAAATGTTCCATGACACCCTTGAGTGTAACTTCCTCTTCCAATATCGAGAATAAATCTATTGTGGTCTTGAAGAACCTGCATTGGTGAGCCATCATCGGTTGGCATGGTCCCATGACATCGAGTCCCCAGACCATGAATATCCAAGAGTACATGGTACTGTGGAGATGTATTGGTGTCCAAGGCACAAAAATATCAGTGAATTGGTATGCATTGAACCTCTAGGAAATTTGGTAAAGTTCAGTATCATGGATTACCAAAAATACCCCAACATGAAGATCTGATGAGTTATTTCTACCCTATCTAATAAGGCTCACATGAACTAGTATTAACCTCTTGCATGACTTGAGAAATCTCACCACCCTACATGAAATAGAGGGAAATCCTTTCTAAACCGCGTCTGTAGGGGATCTTCACTGGACTGGGACCACTCCGGAGGGTGAAATTAAATCCGTGTTATTATATTCACTAAATCTTGACTCAATCTGTAGGGAGATTACTATGTCAAATATTCTCAATAAAGGGGAACCTCTACTTAGGAGTCACATCCAGCATTGTGGTAGGGGGACCTGGGGGTCCTGATGTGGTGGTATTTGCGGTAAGTTGCCATATCCACATGCTATCATCATATTTTGGAGTAATGAGAGAGTTAACTCTCCAATGTGCCACATGTATTGTCAAATCATCTTGATCATGCTCTGGAAGAGATGTGCACCAGATGGGAAAGGCATCTGATCGACCATTCTATGAATGAGGGACATGATTAACTTTTGTCAAAGATGGGAGCTGAGCCATCAACTGGTGGGTACATTCTAACAGTGGTACAAGATCCACATTTCTAACGATGTAGTCACCATTGATCTTTTTTATGACTAGCTCAGAGTCCCCATTCACATATAAGTGGGGAACGTCGATCCTGAGTGCAGCTCAAGACCAGTGATGAGAGCCTGGTACTCTGCATCATTATTGGTATAAACATCTATCATCAGGAATGAATATTGTAGAATAGATGGAACCAGTTCGATAAGGATGTTACCCAGGCCCACAATATTGAGTATGAGATCAATGAGTCTTCTTACCATAGGGATTTGAGAAGCACCATAAAAATTAATTTTCCATCACCGAATGGATTGATCTACTGAGAGGATTACCTAATCAAAAAAGCAATATCTAGATACTGGTCCACGGGGGCTGGATGGGTAGAAAGGAATTCTACCAATTAATGTCCCTTAATAGCCTTTTTGAAAAAAAAACATGATGTTGAACTGGTAAAGTATCACTTCCCACTGAGATAGATGGTCTGTCAATGTGGGGTAGTTCATAATGTACGTAAGAAAATCCAATTGGGAAAATATCTCTATATCATGGTGTTTTATGTAATATATCAATTTCTTCACTGTGAATACCTGTGCAAGGAATCTATTCTTGATAGAGGAATATTTGGACTCTATTTAAAGGTGTATATGGCTGAGATTTTATATACTATTCTTAGCTCGTCAATTTTTTTCAGGTTGAGAAGAGAACTGAGAGATCATTCAAGGGAGGTCTCATTATGGACCTGTGTCTTTCTGAAAATGGGTGGAATTAGGATCGAAGGTGGAAATAGGTACTGCATGCCTTCCTCAATAGATTTTTGACACTCCTAATTCCATGGAAAATCAACACCATTCTTCATGAGTTGGGAAAAGGTATTACACTTTCCATCAAGATTTATGATGAATCGTCATATATTGTTTATGTGGCCTTGAAACCCGTGGAGATCCCCGATGTTTCTCAAAGGATACATCTGACAGATGGTCTTGATCATCTCTTGATTGATCTTGATGCCTCTATATCTGACGACAAAGAGGAGTAACATTCCAGAGGTGACCCCGAAGGCACACATCAAGGGGTTCATCATCAGATGGTGGGATTAGAGGAGTCCGAAAACATTCTCGAGATTTTTGAGATGGTACTACAGTTAGAGATATTTGAACACCTGATTGTCCATGTAATTTTACACCAATGTCCCATGAATCGGACCAAATATGTGATTCATGTCATGTTGATAGGTGGCACTTAAATTCATTTGACTGAAGGGAATTACCTTGTAATAGAAGGTACATTGTGGTTTCTCTAAAGGTAGTGGACTCTTCATTTTCAGGGGACTTTTAGATTATATTATATATGAAATAAAAATCCATGAAGGGTAGATATAGCATCCCGCCTTTTTATCACATAAACTTTCATTACATTTTACAAAACCGAGGATCTTTAAGGTTTAGTGTCTTGGATACCAGGAAATTTAAACATGAAAACATAAAAGATTCTTCTTAAACACTTGAAAGGCTTCTCCTCATGTTCATCCTAGGTTCATTACTGCATCTCATAACCTGGGGACATACATCAAAAGAAAGGGTGAGCTGAAGGCCCAGTACGGGAAACAAGAAAACATTTTACATGTGAACTTCAGATACTTCAATAAGGTCATGAAAAGAACATTAAGGCATGAGAAATAAATCATGAGGCATATCATAATAAAAAATAACATTTTTCATAACATGAAGATGTGGCTGCATCATTTAATATTGACAATCATTTTGTTTCACCAAGGTCCATCCCCAAGGTGTCATTAAAAATTACCAAGGTTAGTCACCAAGGTATCAGTCTAAAAAGTCATCTATAGAGATTCAGTCTTTACACAATGCATTGGAGCGCTATCTGGGCGCACCCTTGAAATGTCTTTATTATCATGTGAGCCACACATATAATCTTAAATCATTTCATAAACAACCCATATAGCATAAAATAAATTGGTTTCTTTTCATAATCATAATGTTTTAAAAACTGCATTAAAGACATGATCTTTATGTCACTTTAAACCCACAGAAAGGGAAAGCGGGTTTCAAGTATGTAAATAAAAGAATTTAAAATATAAAATTTTGATATATATGTGAATAACTCTATAGAAATAATAGCTTTGAGTATTAACTTAATAAAATAAAATATCTTTAGAAAAAAGAGAGACATTTTGAGACGAAAATTCTGCAGCATAACGGCTATGTTACATGGTTTTTAGAAAACATTGAAAAGAGAGGGGACATGGGTCAAACATTCATAAATGACCCATAAAACAGTAGAGGTACTGTATATAAGGCATTTAAGAACATGTTAATGAAATTTGAAAATATACCATATGAAATGAAGGACATGAAAGGAAGACAAAAATTAGATTTCTCTTATGAAAATTTGGCAGCCTAACAGCGTTATATAAACTTCAACCAAAAATGAATTGATAAGATCAAATAGGGTCTCTCATCATATGAACATAAAAGATCAGTATGATAGATATAGAGATAATACCCAAACATAATGAAAAGGAACTTGCAAGACTTGACATGGAAGTAGAACTTTGAAAAGGGACAAAGTTGCAAGGACCACTTAAAAATTCAGCAACCTAACGACGCCACATAAACTTAAAAATACTGAATTTAAGATATCAAATGGTGTCTCTCATCAAATGGTCATAAAAGATCAGTATGATAGATATAGAGATCATACCCCAACATAACAAAAAGCACATGAAATAATTGACATTAAAGTAGAACTTCAAAACCAGAAGGGTGAAGAGCCACTTAAAAATTCGGCAGCCTAAAGCGCCACTTAAAACATCAAAATACTGAATTGAAGATATAAAATGGGGTCTCTCATCATATGATCATAAAAGATCAGTATGATAAATTTATAGATAATACCCCAACATAATAAAAAGGAACTTGAAATACTTTACATGAAAATAGATCTTGAAAAACGAGAAGGGAGAAAGAATCTGTTACAAAAATTTCGGTAGCCTAACGGCGCCACTTAAAACATCATAAAATGATATAATGAGAGTAAGAGGGGATATCTCATTATGTGAACATGAAAAGGGAAGTAAGAGGAGTATAAAATAACACCCTTTAACATAAGAACATGGAGCATAAATGAAATTACATAAAAGAGATTTCTTGAAAAGAAAGAGAGAGATCAGATCCCTTACCTTAAAACGTAGCTTTTAAAACTCAATGTTTGGGACCTTGAGGGATTGGGGGCACCATGGGAGGACTACATGGGAGGTAATGAGACCAGAACATCGATGGGGAAGAGTGGGGAGTCGAATGGATGAGAGGATGGCATGTTATTTAAAGGGAAAGTGAAGGGACAAGGCATTAATGGCCAAGGGACATCTCATTAGTGGTTTTGGAAAAACCATGGGCTTGACCATGGTATTTTCCCATGGTATTGGCCACTAGGGACACCTCATACCTTATATTACTATTCATAAGTCGACCATATTGATTACATACTTAATACATCATTTAATGATGTCATTAAACACCCGTAACTTAAAAACTGTATTTTCACTATTAATCAAAAATTCAACTTTCTCAAAATAATCCCAATATTTCACCTTAACCAAATATCAATGCTCTGATTTCAAAACTGAACTCCATTTTATAAAAATAATTTTCTAAATATTTTTAATTTATTTTCTAAATAAATACACTATTCACTGAAAATTCATTTTTTCAGAAAAAACCCAAATAATTACCATAACATAATATAGGTGCTCTGAGTTCAAAAATGAAATACATTTTATAAAAATAATTTTTTAAATATTTTTAATTTAATATTTAATTAAAAAACACGATTAACTAAAAAACTAATACTTGAATAATAATTTATGAAATCGTTATTTAACCATTTTATTGAATCACATTACTTAATCAAGGTGCCTAGATTATATTAATACATTCTTTATGTGATATTACTAATCCATTTGGACACATTACTAATCTTAATCATAAAATCACTATTCATAATTTAATATTCATCAAAAATTATGTTGATCTTATTAGACTCTAAATTTCGTACTGAGCATAAATTTAGAAGACCATTTTTTTAATATCATTACACATTTTTAATTATTTATGGTTTAAATAATCATTTTTAAAATATCATTTTTCTAAAATTCATCAAAAATATGCATACTATATTTATCTGATCATTTGAAAATTCATAAACTTCATCATAAGAAGAAATCCCAATTATTATTTAAAACAAAGGATTACACAAGGCAGTTACAGTCTCCTTACATAGCCCCTTATCACACCAGCATAGGACCTAAGTGTAAGGTGTGCTAAGGTGAGAGAATATGAGGGAGGATCAGCTAACATCGCACGATTAGTAATTTCTATCAGTTTGAACTTCTCGCAAAGGAAATTCTGTTCTAGCTTCACATGATGATGTTCGGCTTGGGTTTGGTCCAGAGCAAAGCCCAATGGTGCTACCTCCTTCCCAAGTTCTGTTAGATGGGATTCAATCGGTCCAAGACTACTGGGTGAGGACATCAAATCTTCTTTCTATAATAATTAACCACGATTACTTGTATTTAGAGACAATAATCAAAACTTTTAGTTTCCAGGGGTCATATTGACCAATGGTCATATAACAGTCGTAACCCAATGGTCTCATTTCAATTATACTCATGTTATTAAATGAAACATTTTGTTTCAGTATAAAAAACAAAATAATATAACACATAAAATTAGGAAACAACATTTATTCAAAATTTCAGGTCGTTACAGTAGATCTTTGAACCCATCAATGGAATCAATCAACAGTTCCATCGTAGGAAGGGGAAAGACATCATTTGGGTAGTGATGGTTGAGATCCAAGACGTTGATGTAGATATAAATATGTCCATTTCTCATCCTAACAGACAAAATTTTAGCTAACAATCTAGGGTACTGGATATCCTTGACAAAGCTGGCACTAATGAGCTTTTAAACCTCAACCTTGACCATGGCACTGTGGGAAGAGTGAATTATTCTAGGAGGTTGTTAGAACCCATGATTATTTGCTAGAAGACCTAGGTAGTGGATGGAGACATGGTGATATTGTCTAATAATCTGATCACAAATCAATGTGAATACATCACGGTGCTTCATTAGGAAATATTTATATCACTGTTGCTCTTCTAAAGGCATTGATGCATTGATCGAGGTTATTTTCGGATCTGTCTCATTATTAAGGTTCACCTGTACCAATTCTGAAACCATGGTAGAGACACCCTCTTCAAATGTAAGAGGATCATTGATTAGTCACTGAAAGTGGATAATATTCATTGTTAAGATTTTAATAATAATGTGTTTAAAAGTTCATAAACATCAATTTTAGTCAAATTCAGAAATTGAACTTCATTTCCCATCATTGTGCAATTCATGCTAAAAATGTCAATTTGGGCCCACTCAATACTTTGCTTGTGGAAATTACAATATTCATCATTTTAATTTTAAATTTTGGGATATGATTTATCACTTTGTTTGGAATATTTTATCTTTTAGGTCTGATGGATTAATCCCAAAGGAAGATGGAGAATTATGCGCCTGAATGCAGAAACTTGCTGGAAAAAGCATAATGGGCCTAAGGCCCATCAAACAAATGTGGGGCCCAGAAACCATGACCAATGAAGCTAAAATTTATAAAGTAGAAATATAAAAATATGAGGATCATTTTATTCAACTGTGGCCGGAGCTAATTCGGATGTTTTCATGATGATAAAGGGATCTTAAGTTTAGATTTAAATGGTGGACTCGTCATTAATGCACAGAAAGCCGTTCCACCATTTAGACGATAACATCCAAAAGGCTAAGCCAAATGTCCTGAAATTTTGATATCTTCTAGAAGACACATGGAAGAATATATTTTATATTTATGACACCTTCAGATTCGGCCATATGAAGTGTCAAACGCACATGTCAAAATGGATGACGAATCTGGACAGTTTTCCGGGTCAACTTCAAAACGTCAATTTCCTTTTGATTCTTCACCCTCCTTTTGACTCTCTTAATTGTTTGGGGGTGAATTTAATGTTGGGGGTGGACCTAAGGAAACTAATATGCCTATATAAGGAGATGGTGGTGAATGAAATTATCATCTAACATTTTTCCTTGAATCTAACATTTTCCTTTGAATCCATGTTTTTCTTTCAATTGTAATTTCCTGCTTTCAATTTGTAATCGCATCATCAAGTTTTCCCATGTAAGGTTTTCTTTCACGTTTATTATTTTAATAAAATTTCTTCTTCTTCTTCACTTTTTATTTTCCTTTTCTTCACACGTTGATACCGTTGAATCATGGTGTGAAATTATTCACACTAACACTTGTCATTTCAATCACACAACGATGGAGTGTTCGTTCTTTTAATAATTTTCTTCTTCTTCAATTCCGCCCCCGTATGTCTACATCCCGCTTCCATTGGTAGAATAACATCAATGGAGGGCTAACCTCTTAAGGGTTGATCCAAGGGAGTAGCAATGTCATGGATTGAATGTTATTTCATGTACTTAATATTTAAATATATTCGTTATTTTAGGATTTCCATTTGATGAGTTACATTCTTTCTCATCTTTGCCAACTTTAACGATGACACATTTTGAGTGCTAGTACGATCTATTTCCTTTGAGTGCTCATTAAAATGATCCTTAAAGTGAATTAGTGATTTTCCTTGGAATTGTGTAGGGATTAAATTGGTGAATGATTTGGAAGAATTATCTCATTGTTTGGATATGTCTTGAATTAATGACATGAAATTTTCTAAGAAAAGAAATTCATCCAATCCACCCCAAGAAAAAACCTAATATCAACCAACCATCAATAATTGTTTAGTTCACATAATTTTTTATTATATCTTATTTAAATAATATCTTTAGTTCTCCAATTAAAATCTACCTCAAAGTTGGCCACTTCATTGCCAATCCATCAATAAATCATAGCGTCTCAAGGTTACTTCTTCGGTCCCTGTGGATTCGATCCCTACTTGTACTTCAACGACCGCTTTTACCAGTAGGGTAAATTTGGGCGCAACCTAATTTTGGCGCCGTTGTCGGGGACCCATGTAAGTTTTACTAGACACCCACCTTCTATTCTCAACTAACTTCTCTTTTCTCACCTATATTTCTCTTTTCTTTTCCCCTTTCTATTTTCGTGTGCCCAAAAAAATCCAAATCCAAATTTCATTCAACTCCAATGGAATATCATCAACAATATCCCTTCACAAACTCAGGATGGAATCAGTTTGAAAATCCACATTGGGAATCACCAACCTTTTTTAATCAACCTTTGAATGAATACCCCATACCTGATAACATGAATGAAATTTGTAATGATGAAGGTTTAAAAGATCAATTTCCATACCTATCAAGAATGATTGAAAAGATGAATAATGAGGAAGTCCATGATGTCGAAACATCTATCAATACTAATCCTGAAACAATTCTTCACAAATTGTGTGAACAAATGGAAAAAATGAATTCAGAGGTATCAAGTTTTAGACAAGAACTACAAAGCATTGAGACTTATGAAGAACCCGTTCCCACTCAAGATGTTTTTTCCTCATCATTGATAGATGAATCATTTATCCCAAAAACCTCTCATGATTTGAAAAATGAACTAACCTTTGGATATGGGATAACTGAACAAGATCAAGGAATTGTTAATGAGTGTTTAAATCAGGATGAAATTGATTTCATGAATTCACAAGAGGGAAATTTTTCTTCATGGATTGAATGCCCGGAATATTTCTCCAATGATAATTTTTCAGAAACACCAATCATTGAACCATTAGGAGAAATCAAAAACATCAAATCCATACCCATTCATGAAACTCATCTAGAAAATTTTGGGGTTGAATCTTCAATTCAAAGGGAACCAATTGTGTTTGGAAATTTTGAAAATGAAATTGATATTGATTCTAATTCCTTATCTATTTTTGAATGTCCTATCCAACCTGAACTTAAAATCAATGTCCTTACTTCCCCACTTATGCATCCCATTATAGGGTACAAACAAGACCTCTCAGTTATCATTCATCCATCTCATGAAACCAATAATGTAGGAATGAACTTTGAAATCTTAGGAAATACTCCAGATAAAACATGATCAACCATTTTAGATATTCCTTGGATTTTACCAATCATTGTAGAAAATAGGATTTCACATGAATCAAATTATAAAAAAATCAATATGAATAAAGTTGAAGTGGACAAAAATGGGGTCTTAAAAATGATGAAAGTTGGAATTGGATAAGTTGGGGGGTACAAGTCGGGCTAACGACGTTAAACAAAAGCGCTGCATGGGAGGCAACCCATGGTTTTCATGTTTTCAAATCATTTTGAATCATTTTCTTTTTCATATAATAAATTACCATAGACTGTTGACCTGTTCTTCTTTTATGAGTAAGGATGGGTATGAAAGGGGAGCGCCATATTCATCCGTGTCACGTGGCGTGATCTCTGAGTAATACCTTACCCAGAAATCTAAAAGAAGACAATGTATCATTAGTTTATTTTGTTTTGTTTATTATTATGTTTTTATAGGTTAAAAAATAAAAGGACATGCTGAAATCCATAAGGAAAATCCATTCACCACCATCCAAGCCGCTGAGACTCAAATCCGGGATTGAAGGGAGACTATGGCATATGCTATCATCATAAAACACCAGGTGACTTCATTCCATGATTTTCATTTTAAATTTCTTCTTTGAACTCCTCTCCTACCCCGTTCTAACTTTTCTTTTCATTAAACACTGGGGACAGTGTCATTCTAAGTTGGGGGGAGATAAAAAATGATTTTTTTTAATAAAAACATGCATGAAAAGAAAAATTCCATTAACCTTAAACATGATAAACACACATTGCAAAACTCTGAAATTGGATATCAAATAAATTTCTCATGCCTTGATTCTGATTTTAATGCAAGTTTAAGTTCATGAGCATAGTTTTTGGAAAGTGCGGTTGTCTAATGTGATTTTTCAAAGTTTACATTTTCATCCTCTTAATAAAAATTCCACAATGCACATCTACTGGATCGTGGGTGTAAATTTGAGTTCTTGGGTCCCTTTCATTATAGCATAGGGTTCTGGGGTCACTTTTAGTTTAATTTGAGTATCAAAAAAAAAACAAAAAAAAAACAAAAAAAACAAAAAAACATTTTGAAAAATAATAATAATGACCACATAGAGCAATGTTTTGTCCAAATGCGTGGCGTCCGACACTTGGGGATCGTGACTCCATAGTTGTCTTGCCCAGAGTTAGGCTTTATATCTCTATTGTAGAGCATGAAATTGACAAAATGCGTGGCGTCCGGCACTTGGGGATCGTGACTCCATAGTTGTCTTGCCCAGAGTTAGTCTTTTCATATCTATTGTGGTTAAAAAAAATCAAAAAAAAATCAAAAAAAAAATGGATACTCATCTTAAGGTTTTATGTGATTCCCACCTAGCGCTTACATTTTTTCCCCTTGAACAATAAAATGGGCCCCATATCTTTTATGATGCACAACACTTTATCATGCTTAATTGGAATTGGATGAAATGTGGCGATGAATTTTAACAAAGGAATGGGCTTGGGCTTGGGATATGATTATGTACCTATCTTGTTTTAAATGATTTTGATGGGTTTTCATAATTTTTTTTGGTATTAGATATTTGGGTGAGTAATGTGTATTTAAATGTTTTTGGAAAAGGGGATTTGGATTTCATATTTGTAATTTATTTTGCTCGGGACTAGCAAAACTCAAGTTGGGGGGTGTGATTAGTCACTGAAAGTGGATAATATTCATTGTTAAGATTTTAATATTAATGTTTTTAAAAGTTCATAAACATCAATTTTAGTCCAATTCAGAAATTGAACTTCATTTCCCATCATTGTGCAATTCATGCTAAAAATGTCAATTTGGGCCCACTCAATACCTTGCTTGTGGAAATTACAATATTCATCATTTTAATTTGAAATTTTGGGATATGATTGATCACTTTGTTTGGAATATTTTATCTTTTAGGTCTGATGGATTAATCCCAAAGGAAGATGGAGAATTATGCGCCTGAATGCAGAAACTTGCTGGAAAAAGCATAATGGGCCTAAGGCCCATCAAACAAATGTGGGGCCCCGACACCAAGACCAATGAAGCTCAAATTTATACAGTAGAAAGATACAAATATGAGGATCATTTTATTCAACTGTGGCCGGAGACAATTCGGATGTTTTCATGATGATAATGGGATCTGAAGTTTAGATTTAAATGGTGGACTCGTCATTAATGCACAGAAAACCGTTCCACCATTTAGACGATAACATCCAAACGGCTGAGCCAAATGTCCTGAAATTTTGAGATATTCTAGAAGACACATGGACGAATATATTGTATATATATGACACCTTAATATTCGGCCATATGAAGTGTCAAACGCACACGTCAAAATGGAGGACGAATCTGGACAGTTTTCCGGGTCAACTTCAAAACGTCAATTTCCTTTTGATTCTTCACCCTCCTTTTGACTCTCTTAATTGTTTGGGGGTGAATTTAATGTTGGGGGTGGACCTAAGGCTCCTAATATGCCTATATAAGGAGATGGTGGTGAATGAAATTATCATCTAACATTTTTCCTTGATTCTAACATTTTCCTTTGAATCCATGTTTTTCTTTCAATTGTAATTTCCTGCTTTCAATTTGTAATCGCATCATCAAGTTTTCCCAAGTAAGTTTTTCTTTCACGTTTATTATTTTAATAAAATTTCTTCTTCTTCTTCACTTTTTATTTTCCTTTTCTTCACACGTTGATATCGTTGAATCATGGTGTGAAATTATTCACACCAACACTTGTGATTTCAATCACACAACGGTGGAGTGTTCGTTCTTTTAATAATTTTCTTCTTCTTCAATTCCGCCCCCGTAAGTCTACATCCGGCTTCCATTGGTAGAATAGCATCAATGGAGGGCTAACCTCTTAAGGGTTGATCCAAGGGAGTAGCAAGGTCATGGATTTAATGTTATTTCATATACTTAATATTTAAATCTATTCGTTATTTTAGGATTTCCATTTGATGAGTTAAATTCTTTCTCATCTTTGCCAACATTAACGATGACACATTTTGAGTGCTAGTACGATCTATTTCCTTTGAGTGCTCATTAAAATGATCCTTAAAGTGAATTAGTGATTGGCCTTGGAATTGTGTAGGGATTAAATTGGTGAATGATTTGGAAGATTATCTCATTGTTTGGATATGTCTTGAATTAATGACATGAAATTTTCTAAGAAAAGAAATTCATCCAATACACCCCAAGCAAAACCCTAATATCAACAAACCATCAATAATTGTTTAGTTCACATAATTTTTTATTATATCTTATTTAAATTATATCTTTAGTTCTCCAATTAAAATATACCTCATAGTTGGCCACATCATTTCCAATCCATCAATAAATCATAGCGTCTCAAGGTTACTTTTTCGGTCCCTGTGGATTCGATCCCTACTTGTACTTCAACGACCGCTTTTACCAGTAGGGTAAATTTGGGCGCAACCAATCATCCACCAAATCTACCTGTTTATTCACATGGGATGAATCCTCTTCGAGAGATAATTATTTTGAGTTGATAGATCCTAAAGGGTCACTAACGCTAACATAATATGTGGTGGAAATCTCATCAGGGGGCTCCTACATTGCAGAATCCATAACAATGAATGAATTCATCCCGATACCATCTGGACATCATCCCAAGGGTCCATGATTGATGATATAAAAGAAAAAGTGTCATGTCGTCTTATGCCGGTTTATTCCTACCGAGTGAAAGAAGAAATTGTGATTTATTTCCGTTTCCATGAGGCATACATCTCAATACCCAATGGGAGTAAGTGGATCTCTTATCAATCGATCATGACTTTTCTATGAATATGAGGTGATATTCCAGTGTCCCATAGACTTAGGAATGTGATTCCCCCTTATTATAATGACAACTAATCATTGACACAAATTATGTAGTCATGGAATCTAATTGCAGGATCAGGAAAATATAGGAATCATCCACATTTATCCATGGGTCGGTCATAGCTGTAGCATGTTTAACCTCATTAGACTTAATCTTCATGTCCTTTCACTTGTAGTAGTTTGCATCCAGGTAGCGGGCTTCACAAGAGGTAAAGGGAGACACATCACCTTAGTGTATACCTATTTGGAAATTAAGGGAGTACTTAACGCATTAGTGATATGATGAAGGGAGTTCACAACCATTTGTAAGTGGATCCATGTCCTACCAATTAACACATTATTAGTGGTATCATGTGAGACAACCATGAACTCGATGATAGAAAATATAACACAAATATAGTACTTCGGGCAGATCTTTCCAATTGGAGTCTGTTTCATCCTATAATAACAATGAATTTTCAAGTAAGGGGGACTCAAATCATCCTCAAATATTAGAATCTTTCAGATTTTCTAGGTTGGTATAAGGTTAATCCCATATCTTGTATCAAACAAATAGTGGCGAACCTTCACACTATAGAAATGGACAATGTTGTAAAATGGGTGGAAATTCCCCTATGTGATGGAACCATCATCTTCTCCAGAGAAATAGATATTGGATGGGCATTTTGTATGCTCGACTTCCCTCAACATGGAAGTCTTCGATTGCTACTACCTCTGTCACAAAATGGAGGGGGGATCTTAAATACTTGATGAGGGATTAACGCATATCCGCTTAAAGGATAATTGCATAGAGGATAGAGTGATTATTAGGAATAATGGAATGATTCATAAGAATATCATACTTCAATTCCATGAATGAACTTCTACCGAAAACAAGTTGTTCTATAGATGGGGGTATGATATGCCCTTCTTGTTGAACCTGTTGCCGACTGGTGCTGGGAATGATCTGCTTCTCACTAGTTGAAGCACATAGAGTGACTACAAGATGAAGGAAATATGACTCTAGCTAATATAATATATAATGTTTGTAATAATAGAACAATCATGGTGGATCTGCCTAATCATGTAGCATAAATGTCGGTGGAGGTGGATCTGGTGAAAAAAGTTGAGATGTATGTGTGTGCTAAACTCTATGCTAGGCGTACTATCTGTTTTTGCTGGCATTCAAAGATTGGATAGAAGAACTATCCAATGAATCCCAATGGCTCATATAATATATGATTTCTTGAAGCTAGAATCTACTGGGGACAATGGTAGGATTCACTATGCACTCATTGTCATCATGAAACATGTAGGGGTTTACCAGCTCCATAGTATTAACCGAAGATCACCCATGGTTGTCACTTGAGGAATCCTCCACCACTAGTTAGATTTTGGGGGAATTCACTAACTCATGGGGAAATAAATAGTAGAGCACAAGGGATGATAATGACATCGATTGGGGACTATTCATTCCTTTGCATCATCGAAGCTTTCCCTTCCAGGGAGAGGAAGATTGTTATATTGACTCATAAGAAGTGGATGCATGTAATGCGTGAACATTGGAAGGCTCAGGTCAATTCAAACATGCATGGATGATACCAAGGTCATGGGTTACTACCTTATGTGCCATCCAGTCACAATATTTTTGAGACCCACTATTGGAAAACTGATTCTACTAACCCTCGATGTCACGATCACTGTTAGGCTTTATGAACACACATGCCACTAATATTGGAGCTAGACCTAACCTGGCTATATTGTTATCATCCTGGTTAAGGAGATAGTCTTTAAAGACATAGCACTACTTGAGGGTTTTCCCATGGATCTAGTGATAGGGGAAATAATTTGGCCAATCAGTGAGATCCTCATATTCGGTCCTCCTACATTCTGAACAATGTAGAATTACATATTCCAAGTATAATAAGAAATAAACTAGGACCTGATCCTCATGAAACAAGTAGGCATAATTCCTTCTATAAGGGATGGGGTGTAATTCCCCGACCCCAGTTACCCAGATTCGGTGCATTATTAGATAACATTGGCATGATCACAAGAAAGATCAATTCTCAAAAGAACGATTGGTTTAGTAGCCTTGGAAACACTAGATATATTCTTAATGTTTTACATTAAATCATGAAGTGAAAAACTACTACAACAACATATTGTCTCCATAATCCACAATATTATCCTCTCATAATATCCCTGCAGGTCATTCATAGTTTACTTCTTCACATCCTGGGAAAAATAAACCATAGAAAAGGGGTGAGCTCAAATTCCTAGTAAGGATAACAATATAGCGGAAACATTCATAAATAAGAATAAACATTTAAGGCAATGTATAACTAAAACAAAATCCTTTTAAACTTGAACTTCAACATTGTATGGAAAAAATAAAATGAAATAATGCCACTTACTTATTCACATGGATATTCTACTAATAGAATAATCACATGAAATATCAATAAACACTTTCATAATGATGGAATACATAATGCCAGACTATCATAAACACATAGCCAAGGACTCGTGCTAAGAATACAAATAATATTTTTCCAAGGCCTTGTTCCAAGACACTAGTTTTTCTCATGAGACCTACCGATGCATCGAGGAGCTATAGCGGGCTCCACCCGTCACATATTAAGTCCAATGCATTCCCATATGAAAAGGTTTAAACATAACATAAACATTCGTATTAAAACAATCATAAGAAATGTCAATACTTTCACCATAAACCATTAATGGTATAAAAATAGCACATCCACAGTCAAACATATCAAAAAACCTTCAATACAATATAGAAGTTTTGTATCATAATAAATCAACTTTAAATAAGCGTAAAATCCATCAAAGGATGTTAACATAGATGAAATCAAAACTCTTTTTAGAGAAATATATCTTTCTATTTTTGAAATCATTTAAGATTAATATATTTATAAAATAAAACATTTTTTTGAAAGTATTCTTATAAGAATGTAAGGGAAGCTTCGACGATTTTATAACGGTGTAAAATAGCCGCACCCGCCGTATAAGTTAAAAAAACATTCTTACCTTAATTTTGTCTAAAAGGTTAAAAAGCACCTTGTTTGGAAAATGACGGAATGATTCCTTTATAATCCTCTTATAAAAGGTCAAATAAGGGTATAAATGAATTTAACCCATATTCTAGTAAATAGTAATTTTTTTTTGAAATTTCATTTTTAAGAAACATGGATGTGGATGATAAAGGGATCCGAGTAGATTATTACGTATAAACAACCTCGGATAATGAAGAGATTGTAAATTAACCATTACATTGTACTTTTCCTTGGTTGGGGTAGGTTAAACTCCAGTATAATAGTGAAATAATTGTTATTAAATTATTCAAAAATCATATACATTCATATGATATCATATATGATCTTTTAACATTACTTTTTTAATAATATCTTAGTATTATTGTCTTTTTGGGTGTTAACGTACTCGTTTTCTTTTATATGTTTAGTTACATAAGCCATGTTTTTCATCGATAGGTTGTATATTATTCAAATACAGAATGATATCAAGTCCTTGAACATTATTTTTAAATCATCAAATGATAATTATACTTGAATGGATACGATGGAGAATGAATCTCATCGCGTTCGTGGAGACGGTAGTCCGTACGTACGCACGAGCGACAATATCCTTCTTTTGATATTAAAATAATAAAGAAATGGATGGTATATCATATATACAGAATCATTAACATGTTTTATTTATTATTTACATGAGTTACACATCATTATTATACCCATCCAAATGATAATATATTGAATAACAATTACACCACGACGTGGAGACGGTAAGCCGTACGTACGCAGGTATGGTGACATGTTATTCAAAGGGTAGATAGAATACTGAATATGGTTGTACCATATTTATAATAACATTACAGTATATATATGATTCTAGAGTTATTATTTTAGAATGGTAATAACAAAGGAATAAGAATTGGAAGAAGAAAGGAACCTGGAAAGGGTGGCGAAATCATTACTCTTCTTCGGGTTCTTCGTTTTGATTTGATCAAAAGGGCTCCATAGGTTGGATTTCTGATCAAACTAAGGCCTCTAGGTTGTAGTGAGGGAAGTTTGGAGAGTATTTGGTTAGAGTTTTGCCGAACCAAAAGGCTTTCAAGGTGTGAAGAAATGAGAAGGAGGAGTTCCCTATTATAAGAGGGGTGAGGGGATCCTTTGGAAGAGATATTAATATTAATTTATAATAAATTCATATTCCGGTTTCTAATGGATCAAAAGTTTATTATTTATATGTTAAGGTGGGGATGGGTCTAAAAACACTCAACCAATAGTATTTATACAGGTTTTTGTACTTATATTAACCTTATCTTTAAGTATTAACTCCAAGTTAATTAGTTTCACTTTTTCAATGTCTCTTTGTATTTTTATATTATATGGTTAATAAACCTACTATATATATCCAAGAGACCCCCAAGTGGTCCTTTAATGATACAACTATCATTATATAAGTCTCTTGGCCGATCCATATATTTTTAGGAATTTAATATCAATTAATAATATAATAATTATTTTAAAAACTCTTTTATGTCAATTTTGACACTATTCAATAGTTGATTTTTGTGAAACTCATAAAAGAATGATTACTTAGACAAAAGTTAATTAAATCAATCATAATATGTCATATTATCATAGAAAATTATTTTAATTCATTAAAAGTCTCAAATTATATTTATTTTGGTATTTATAATATCAATTATTTTAATTTTTCACTATTATGGTAATTACTGCATCATCATTGTGTCATAAATAAATTAAATTATTTAATGTCTCAAAATTTTAAATAAAATATAATTATGTATGAAATTGTTTTAGCTTTCTAATGTATACTTATAGTCGAAAATCCAACATATATTACACTATGTAAAATTTTTGTTTCTAAAAGATATATGCTTATGTCATTTTTGTATTCATTTTAACTTAATTAAAATAAAGTGTCCCTATCACTTACAAGTGGAACCATGGGGTCCCCAAATCGACCCAAAGATTCCCATGGTTGAACATGTATCATCAAATAAGGTTAGGATATGTTTTAGGGTAATTTTGTATTATTATAATATTAGTTTTTAACCCTTATTTACCGGATTTACCCTTAACCATGGTAAATAAAATATTTACTGCAGTAGTTATTCAAAATGACTAAAAATAAAAGTTACCTATTTAAAAAATATGAACATACTGATTCCAAATATGGAATACATTTTTCTAAACTCAAAACACCGATGTGGCAGAAATTAATTTAAAATTAATTCCCGTTGTTAAAACAAAAATCGTGTTTTTAAGAGATAATAACTATCAAAAGATTGACACTTGTTTATGTCCGGTTTAATTGTAAAATTATGTCCAATGACCAAAATTATATTAAATGGTAAAAATATATTTTAAATATACTTTAAATCCACTCATATTCACAATTTATCAATATAAATTATTTCGATTAAAAAATTTGCTTTTAATTAAAATTTAGTAATTTTAACTATTCATCAAAATAATAAAGTTATCCGAAAAGTACCAAAATTTCACCTTAGGCTAAATTCGATATTCCGAATCCAAAAATGAAGTCTATTTTGAAATATATAATATATATAATTTCAAAAAGAAGGTATTACTATTCATAACGGCTTGTTTGATTGGTTATGGTGTGTTGGTGTTGCGTACAACACACGCTATCACATTATTCAAAGAGAAGCGTACCATAGAAACTTGTGGTATTACATTCTCTCCTCCTTCAAATAATTTCGTCCTAGAAATTTCTAGAATATTATTTCCTGAAAAGACTTGGTTGGTTCTTCATCATAAGTTCCTCGGGTTCCCACGTTGCCTCTTCCATCTTATTGTTTCTCCACAAAACTTTTACTAGACGTGTCATCCGGTTTCTCAGTACTTGTTCTCTCGTATCAAGAATCCTAATGGGATCTTCACAATAAGACAGATCGTATTCCAGTTCTAATTCCTCGTAAGTGAGTACATGCATTGGGTCAGGAATGAATTTCCTCAACTGAGTTACGTGGAACACATCGTGAACTTTGGAGACACATGGCGGCATTGCCAATCGGTAAGATACAAACCCAATTCGTTATGGAATTTTGGAAGGTCCGATGTACCTGGGACTCAATATACATTTCTTACCAAAATGTATAACTCCCTTCCATGGAGATACCTTCAGGAAAACATGATCATCGACTTGAAATTACAAATCCTTCCTTCGATTATCAGCATATCTCTTCTTCCAACTTTGAGCTGCTTTGATGTGATTTTGGATTAACTTCACCTTTTCCATCGTTTCGTCCACTAGTTCTGGACCTACAAGTTTTCTTTCACCAACTTCATCCCAACAGGTTGGTGTGCGACATCTCTTTCCGTATAATGCTTCATATGGTTCCATCTGAATACATGAATGGAATCTATTATTATAGGAAAATTCAACCAGAGGAAAATACTGATCCCACATACCCTGAAAGTCAAGTGAGCAGGATCTCAACATGTCTTCTATGGTTTGAATAGTCTATACTGATTGTCCGTCTGTCTGAGGGTGGTAGGCAGTGCTCATATGGAGTTCAGTATCTAGGGATTTCTGAAGTCTATTCCAGAATCTTGAAGTAAAACAGGGATCACGATCAGAAACAACCAATAGGGGTACTCCATGAAGTCTCACAACTTTATTAAAATATAGTCTTTCTAGACGTTCCAATGGTAGATCTTCTCTTATAGCAAGAAAATGTGCTGACTTGGTAAGACGATCAACAATAACACATATTGAATCATTCCTTCTATGAGTCTTTGGTAGCCTCATGACAAAGTCCATCGTAATATTGTCCCATTTCCACTCCGGTATAGGAAGAGGTTGCATGACTCTTCCAGGGTGTTTCCTTCCAACTTTCACTTGTTAACAAACCATACATCATGACACAAAATCAGCAATCTCCCTCTTCATATTGTCCAACCAAAAATGTTCCTTCAAATCTCTATACATTTTGGTGCTCCTAGGGTATATAGAGAAATTGGAACTATGAGCATCATCCAGCAATTCCCTTTTTAGATCAGGTATATCGGGAACACAAAGTCACTTCACGAATTTCAAAATTCCATCTTCACACACAAAGTCTCTCAATCTCCCATCATTCACACCTTTAATCAACTTTTGAAATTCTCCATCATTAGTCTGAGAACTCTTAATCTTTTCTAGTATAGATGGTTTGGAACCTATTTGAAAAGCATTGATGTTTGTCCTTCACTGGTTATTCCCATGTCCATCTTCATTAGATCCATCAAAATTGGATCCCTTTCGATTCCATCATGTTCCAAACTCCATGGTCTTTTCTGATCAAAGCATCTGCCACCTTGTTTGCTTTCCCCGGGTGGTAGTGTATCATACAATCATAATCCTTGAGTAATTCAAGCCATCTCCTTTTCCTCATGTTGAGTTCTTTTTGTGAGAAAATATACTTCAAACTCTTGTGATCAGTATAAATCTCACATTTTTCACCATAAAGGTAGTGCCTCTATATCTTTAGAGCAAAGATCACAGCTGCTAACTCGAGATCATGAGTAGGATAGTTTTGTTCATGAATTTTCAATTGTTGTGATGCATAGGCAATAACCCTATCATTCTGCATAAGGACACAACCATTTCCTTTCATCGATGCATCCCTATAAATAACGAACCCATCATTCCCCGATGGTAGAGTCAATATAGGAGCATTGACTAATCTTCTCTTTAGTTCTTAAAAACATTCTTCACACTATTTGTCCAAAAAACTTTAACCCCTTTATGTGTGAGCTTCGTTAATGGGTTAGCCAATCGGGAAAAATTCTGGAAGAAATGTCGATAATAACCTGCTAAACCAATAAAACTATGTACCTCAGTTATATTTGTAGGTGCTGGTCATTCTTGGATTTCTTTGGTCTTAGAAGGATCAATAGAGATTCCATCATTAGAGACAATATGGCCAAGAAAATAAATCTCATGAAGCTAGAATTCACACTTTCTAAACGTAAAATATAATTCATGCCTTATCAGAGTCTTCAGGATAATGCGCAAGTGATTTTCATGATCTTAGTAGCTTTTTGCGTATACCAAGATATCATCAATAAATACCACCACAAATTCATCGAGATATTCCATGAAAACTCTATTCATCATATCCATGAATACAGAGGGTGTATTAGTCAATCCAAAAGGCATTACAGTAAACTCGTAATTCCCGTACCTGGTTTGAAATGCTGTCTTCGGAATGTATTCCTTCTTCACACACAACTGATGGTATCCAAATCAAAGTTCAATCATTGAAAAGTATTGATCTCCATGAAGTTAATCAAATTAATCATCAATGCGTGGTATGTGATACTTGTTCTTTATTGTTATAACATTGATCTCCCTGTAGTCGATACATAACCTCATAGACCCGTCTTTCTTTTTAACAAAAAGAACATGGGCTCCCCTTGGAGAAACACTAGGGCGAATAAATCCTTTATTACTCAATTCCTCTAGTTGTTTCTTTAGTTCGACTAATTCTATAGTGGCCATTCTATAATGGGTCTTCGATATAGGCCTTGATCCAGGAATTAAATCAATGGAAAACTCAACTTCTCGTTCTGGAGGATATTCAGGTAAATCTTCCAGAAATACATCTACAAATTCTTTCACAACAGGTACATCATCAATTTGAACATTCCTTTACTCACCCACATTTATATCATTTTTTCCTCCCCAATAATTGAATTTAGTTGAGCTATTGGGGGTGGATCTAGATAAGAATTTGGTGGTGACGATTATGCTCTAAAGATAAGGTGTTCCTTATCATCATCATCACGAATCGTAACCTCTTTATTTTTTAAAATAAATCTTCGCATCGTAGTCCGAAATCCAGTCTATACCAAGGATTATATTAAACTCAATCATAGGTATGACGACGAGATCAGGAGATAAAGAACATTTAGGTGCTCTAATGGGGACTGATTCACAAATCTATGTTGCAATGATACTTCCCTTAGGAGTTTTAACCGACAACTCCCTTGTTAAATAAAATTGGAAATATCTAATTTTATTAGAAAAATATGAAGATATGAAATATTGTGATGATCCAGAATCAAATAATTCATTTTCTAAACTTGAGGAAACCATAAAATTACCTGCCACCACGTCTTTTGGAGCTTCTACCTCAGCAGTAGTGATAGAATAAGCTTGGCCTTGATCCCTTGGCCTTTTCTGAGGTATGTTCTCCTGACGCTTCGGACATTCATTTGCATAATTCCCCATCTCCCTACAATTGTAGCACTGAACATTGGTAGCTTCCTTCTTCCCCTTGCAATCACGAGCTTGGTGGGCATTTTCACCACACTTGTAACAGACTCATATTCCCTTCAAGCAAGTACTGGGGTGTTTCTTACCAAATTTACCATAGGATGGATATTCAAACTTTCCCTTATTCCCCTTATTTCCATTCCCAGATTGATCAGCAGGTCTCTTCTTCTCTTGCATTGCTTTAAAGTCATAAGATTTAGAGAAATCCTTTTTGGTATTGATAGCACATGAGACAATGCCTTCGTACGACAAGAAGGATTGTGAGACTAATGCTCAACAGAGAAATGTTTTTAACCCATAAAAGAAACGATCAATCTTACTTATTGGTTTACGTATATAATCTCTAGCATACCTTGCTAACCTTGTAAAGTTAGCCTCATACTTTGCGACATTCTCATCCTCCTTCTGTCTCAGACTCAGAAAATGCCTTTCCATATCTTCTCGGTGGTCGTGAGGAAAGTATTTTTCTAAAAACAGATCTTTGAACTCCCTCCATTCCATATATGATACTTCATCATCTTCCTTAGTGTTTTGAATCAATTACCACCATTGATCAGCATCTCCAGTGAGGCTTTAAACTGCCATGATAACTTTTTCCCTTTCACTACTCTCCTAAGCCTGAAATATTTTTTCTAGGGAAAATATCCATTACTCATCTACTGAGGGAATTGTACTCCCATTGAACATTGGTGGTTGTTGCCTCATGAATCGATCTAACATTGATCATCCACGCTGCGGATCATGGTGCTCCATATGGGTAAAGTTATTATTCATAACCAGATTGAGTTGTCCCAGTATGGTGATTAGCTGATCGGCACCAGTTGCATCACCATCTCCACTATAATTATCTTGAGAAGGAGGGAAATCCCTACATGGAGTGCGTGTATTGATACGGTTTCCATTTCTCCCACTAGGCTCCATTTCTAAACAATGGCATGAACTAGATCAGTTGATGAATCAAAATACATAATTCCATACTTATAAAAAACTTAACATAAATTGAACTATTTATGGATATAATCCTTAATCATAAGAATGTTTTCTTTGAGGAAGTATATACTCATAAACCCTTCATAATTATTTCTAAAGAAAATGAGAGTTATCCTAAGAAAATCCCCCGAGAGTGTCGTAACCAAGAGTGCAGCAAGGCCCGTTGTCGTGCACCAGTTCTCATTCGAGTCTAGCTCAAAGCAGTGTTTTCGAGTTTTACCCCTAGGTACATCTGTGCCAGAGCCACCTCTACTTGCTCGTATCCAGACAGGGATGTATTGCTCAGTAAACTCACAAAATCTCTACAATACCAAAATTCTAGGAAGTTCTTCTATACTAATCCTCAAAGTTCATCTTAGGTCTACGTGCTCTAATCAGAGTTTATATAAATCTAGTTTCCAAGGTTTGTACTAAACTTCCTCTGAGACCAACTGTAACACCCCGACCACAGTTACCCAGAGTCGGTGCATTATTACATTACATTGGAATGATCACAAGAAAGATAAAATCTCAAAATACTGATTAATTTAGTAGCCCTGGAAAGACTAGATATATTCACAAAGTTTTACATTACATCATGAAGTGAAAAACTACTACTACAACATATTGTCTCCATAATCCACACTATTATCCCCTCATAATATCCCGGCAGGTCATTCATAATTTACTTCTTCACATCCTAGGAAAAATAAAACATAGAAAAGGGGTGAGCTCAAATTCCCAGTAAGGATAACAATATGGCAGAAACTTTCATAAATAAGAATAAACATTTAAGGCAATGTATAACTAAAAAAATCCTTTTAAACTTGAACTTCAACATTGTATGTCAAAAATAAGATGAAATAATTCCATTTACTTATTCACATGGATATTCTACTAATCGAATAATCACATGAAATATCAATAACCACTTTCATAATGATAGAATGCATAATGCCAGACTATCATAACCACATAGACAAGGCCTCATGCCAAGACTACAAATAAGATATTCCCAAGACCTTGTGCCAAGAAACTAGTTTGTCTCATGAGACCTACCGATGCATCTAGGAGCTATAGCGTGCTCCACCCGTCACATATTAAGTCCAATGCATTCCCATATGAAAAGGTTTAAACATAACATAAACATTCATATTAAAACTAGCATACGAAATGTCAATAATTTCATCATAAACCATGAATGGTATAAAAATAGCACATCCACAGTCAAACTTATCACAAAACCTTCAATACAATATAGAAGTTTTGTATCATAATAAATCAATTTTAAATAAGCGTAAAATCCATCAAAGGATGTTGACATAGATGAAATCAAAACTCTTTTTAGAGAAATATCTCTTTCTATTTCTGAAATCATTTAAGAGAAATATATTTATAAAATAAAACATTTTTTTTAAATTATTTTTATAAGCTTGTAAGGGAAGCTTCGATGACTTTACAACGGTGGAAAATATCCGCACCCACCGTATAAGTTAAAAAAACATTCTTACCTTAATTTTTTCGAAAAGGTTAAACATCACCTTGTTTCAAAAACGACGGAAAGATTCCTTTATAAACATCTTATAAAATGTCAAATAAGGGTATTAATGACTTTAACCCATATTCTAGTAAATAGATTTTTATTTTTGAAATTTAAATTTTACGAAACATGGATGTGGATGATAAAGAGATCCCAGTAGATTATTATGTGTAAACAACCTCGGATAATGAAGAGATTGTGAAATAACCCTTACCTTGTACATTTCCTTGGTTGGGGTAGGTTAACCTCCTGTATAATAGTGAAATAATTGTTATTAAATTATTCAAGAATCAAATACATTCATATGATATCATATATGATCTTTTAACATTGCTTTGTTAATAATATCTTAGTATTATTGTCGTTTCGGGTGTTAACTTACTCATTTTATTTTATATGTTTTGTTACATAAGACATGTTTGTCATGGAGAGGTTGTATATTATTCATATACAGAATGATATCAAGTCCTTAAAGATTATTTTTAAGTCATCACATGATAATTATACTTGAATGGATACGATGGAGAATGAATCTCATCGCGTTCGTGGAGACGGTAGTCCGTACGTACAAACGAGCGACAATATCATTCTTTTGATATTAAAATAATATATAAATGGATGGTATATCATATATAAAGAATCATTAACATGTTATATTTATTATTTACATGAGTTACACATCATTATTATACCCATCCGAATAATAATATATTGAATAACAATTACACCACGACGTGGAGACGGTAAGCCGTACGTATGCACGTTTGGTGACATGTTATTCAAAGGGTGGATAGAATACTGAATATGGTTGTACCATATTTATAATATCATCAAAGTATATATATTATACTGGTGTTATTATTTTAGAATGGTAATAACAATGGAAGAAGAAGTGGAAGAAGAAAGGAACATGGAAAAGGGTGGTGAAATCATTACCTCTTCTTCGAGTTATTCCTTTTGATTTGATGAAAAGGGCTCCTTAGGATGGCTTTCAGATCAAACTAAGGCCCCTAGGTTGTAGTGAGGGAATTTGGGAGAGTATTTGGGTATAGTTTTTCTGAACCAAAAAGCTTTGAAGGTGTGAAGAAATGAGATGGAGGAGTGCCCTTTTATAAGAGGGGTGAGGGGAACCTTTGGAAATGCTAGAATTATTAATTTATAATAAATTAATATTCCGTTTCTAATGGCTCCAAAGTTGATTATTTAAATTTAAAAGTGGGTATGGGTCGAAAAAAACTAAACCAATAGAATTTAGATAGGTTTGGGTACTTATATTAACCTTATCCTTAAGTATTAACTCTAAGTTAATTAGTTTCACTTTTACAATGTCTCTTTGTATTTTTATATTATATGGTTAATAAACATTCTATATACATCCAAGAGACCACCAAGTGGTCCATTAATGATACACCTATCATTGTATAAGTCTCTTGGCAGATCCCTAGATTTTTAGGAATTTAATATCAATTAATAATATAATATTTGTTTTAAAAACTCTTTTATGTCAATTTTGACACTATTCAATAGTTGAATTTTTTCATACTCATAACAGACTGATTACTTATAAAAAAGTTAATTAAATCAATCCTAATATTTCATATTATCCTATAAAATTATTTTAATTCATTAAAAGTCTCAAATTATATTTATTTGGGTATTTTATATATCAATTATTTTAATTTTTCACTACTATGGTAATTACTGCATCATCATCGTGTTATAAATAAATTAAATTATTTAATGTCTAAAAATTATAAATAAAATATCATTATGTAGGAATGTTTTTTAGCTTTATAATGAATATTTATAGTCGAAGAGCCAGCATATATTACCCTATGTAATTTTTTTTTTGTAAAATATATATGCTTATGTCATTTTTGTATTCATTTTAACTTCATTAAAATAAAGTGTCCCTATCACTTACAACTGGCACGATGGGGTCCCAAAATCAACCCAATAATGCCCATGGTCGAACATGTTTCAACCAATAATGTTAGGACACGTTTTAGGGTAATTTTGTATTACTATTATATTATTTTTTAACCTTTATTTACAGGATTTACCCTTAACCATGGTAAATAAAATATTTACAACAGTAATTATTCAAAACGTCTAAAAATAAAAGTTATCTTTTTAAAAAATTTGAACATCCTGATTCCAAATATGGAATCCATTTTTCTAAATTCAAAACAAAGAAGTGGCAGAAATTAATTTAAAATTAATTCCCGTTGTTAAAACAAAAAGTGTGTTTTTAAGAGATAATAACTACCAAAAGATTGACACTTGTTTATGTCCGGTTTAATTGTAAAATTATGTCCAATGACCAACTAAATATTAAATGGTAAAAATATATTCTAAATATACTTTAAAACCACTCAAATGCATAATTTATCAATATAAATTATTTCGATTAAAAAAATTTCTTTTAATTAAAATTTAGTAATTTTCACTATTCATCAAAATATTAAAGTTATCTGAAAAGTACCAAAATTTCACCTTAGGCTAAATTTGATATTCCGAATCCAAAAATGAAGTTCATTTTGAAATATAATATATATATAATTTCAAAAAGTAGGTATTACTATTCATAATGGCTAGTTTGATTGGTTAAGGTGTGTTAGAACTCGGTGTTGCGTACAACACACGCTATCACATTATTCAAAGAGAAGCATACCGTAGAAACATGTGGTGTTACATGGGGAATATGGGAAACTAGCCCAGATGAGAGGATTATGGAGCCTGTCGAGGAGGAAGAACTTGATTATCTCATCTAGGTTGTGGCGACACGTTATGTGGGGGAACCTACTGATTCTGTGGTGGGCGCTGCTGGGACCGAGCCTATGCCCGTAGTGGTGGCCCCCAGAAAGGATAGGGAGATGGCCCCATTTGAAATAGCTCTAGCATCCTGGTGACCTATATTTGTGCTACCAAGACAGGCTCAGCCGTAGTGGGTCTTCTCATGGGAACTACATGATGCAATGGATGTGCCTGTATGGCCTGCAATAGGGCTTCCACTAGATGTTGGGATTTGTTATAGATGTAATGAAATCCCACTATGTAGTTTTTTTATGATGAGTGTGGGGAATGATTTGGTCTTGAAATTCCCGACACACATTGTTAGTAGTTGTTCCTGAGCTATTAAAATTTCAAGGGAGTAGGTGAGGCTTCTCCACTTAGAGACAATGACCATGAGACACTCGTCATTCCTATACTAACCCAGGAAGAGGTTAGAAATACTAGATCTCCAATTGGTGGAAGTGAAATGGTATACGAATTACCTATGACGTTCCTCCCATACAGCTACGGACCCAATGGGTATCTGTCTCAACCAGGCAAATGCAGAACCATGCAATGTTTGTACAAAATACCAAATTTTGGCAGCCTCCTAATGTGTTGTAGTTCCATGAATGTGTCAACACCTTTAGATATTGTGGTCCAGATACTGTAGAAGATCTCCCATAATATTTATGGGGGGAAATATATGATTTATGAAACATGGGGGAGCCGAAATATCATCCAACCATGCTAGATATGGATTCTATCCTGCATGATTTCCACCTACTAGGTTTTTATATCCTTAAGGCGAGTAATGAGAACATCCATTTGGATCATCTAGATTAGTATTGCAATCATGATGAGGAACTATGATGTCAAATGCTTTGAAGGGTTCATAGACATGATAAGAAGGCCGAATGGCTAGTGGAATGGATGGGGGGATGACTTGTGGATCCAATTAGGGGAACAACCTGTGGAGCAGCTGGGGGAACTTGAACCAGTTCTCGAGGGATATTGCATAGATCTGTGGGATTTGGTGATGCATATCACGTCCTATTTAAAACATCTATGTCTTATACCCTATCTAAATGGGTATTATTTTGAATGTCACCCGGAGGAAACTCACCAGGTTGACGGTGTACCTGTATCTTCTGCTGTAGTCGAGGATTACCATAGTATGTTCACCATTTTGAATCATTCCTAATGATAAGGTCATCAACCATCTTTTTATTCTCCGTGATTTTTTGATGAATAAAATCCTTTTATGTGTTATATTCTATTTTATGCAATGATCAGGATGGGTAAATGGATTTGACATACTCAAGATGCTCTTTTTCCTAAATGGGGTTCCAAACGTGGGATAATCCGAAAGGTGGAGGAAGACCCAATAAATTTCTTTTTTGGTGAGTAACCCTTCCCAATGGATCCAACAAGTGTGGAACCGCCCTGGGGGATCAATTCTCTTCATTTTTCTCATGCTCAGTCTCTTCCTCTAATGGGTCAGCTATGTTAACTACGAATGTACCTGAAGGAATATCCTCAATATCACCTGGAAAGATGAGATGGCTTTGGATTAAACAGGAATGAAGGGAAGAATACTATCCCAACCACAAATCTAAACATGTAAGAAATATTCTCTAATAATTATATGGTGTTCTTTAAAGCTCTTGATGCATCATTTTTTGAGGGTCCAATTTCGAAATGGATACTCAGGGCGCTGAGCCATTGGGAGCACAACCATGTCGACCATGAAACATTTCATGCCAATATCTTCTTAGTTGTCCTGAAATTTGGGGTAAGACACCCGCCGATGAAAGAGATATAAGTGTTTCACCAAGAGGGTTTAGAGAGATCAAATGAATTCTTCCTGAGGAATAGATTACAGAGTAATATATTTTGTGGTTTCTACTAGCCAAAAAATCTATAGGAAATTGTTTGCTACAAGGATGTGCCACAAGATCTTCATATCAGACTCAGGATCCAGCCCTTGGTTTCCCCATTCATCAATTGGGGGTTGTTGTGGGGCTAGTAAAGACACTAAAGTGGACCATTGAGATGGCAGACTAGCCGGTGGAGAATACAACGAGCAAGCTTACAAGAATCCTCATCATGGTCTATCATTTAAATAATTCAATGATTGCACCACCACATTTTATTAAGAAGGACTAGAGAACACATCTTCCAATGTAGGGGCGGAAATTGTTGACAGTGGGTCATGCTATTTCTCATCCTCTATTAGTTTATAGAATAACTCTACATGATCTTTTTTTGAGAGAGAGAATAGCCATGTAGACGATTGGGAGGTTTTCATGGCCAAGACATGAAAAGAGGCCAAATATTCCCCCTCCTAGATGTATCATTGAAGGGAGGCAGGGATCCAGTGGACCTCACATTCTACAAGGTTGTGGCTTATACTCCTTATTCCTACCGTATCCCCCAACATAGGATATTGAGGTGAGGGTTCCATTACCAAATTTCACACCACCTCTGTCATGAACTGCCTTCTCCAAGATGAGGGAAGGGACGGAAAAGTACCCTAGCCTTTCATCATCAAGGTGAAGGAGAGATAATGACCCTTACCTCCTACCTTTATTAGGCCCCATAGTGGTGACCAGCACTATGGTTATAGAATCTCACATAAATATAAGGCATTACCATTTTAATAGAACATGATCTGGAGATAATATGGTAAATCTGAGAAAACTGAAGAATAATGGTAAAATTAAAGCAAATAATCCATTCCGACATGAATGATTAAAAGAAAAAATGATACAAAGTATGACAATACACTCAAATAATGTACCAAAATAGGAAATAAAAATAGCAACAACAACTATCCCGATCCTCGAGCTAGTAAGGACCCACAAAGTCCTCAAAGTATTCCAATAAACCTAAAGGCAATTTTACATATGTGTGGTGATCATAAATGTATACTCAATGGAGAAAACTATATCAACTCAGGCACAAGTGAGGGAATATACTAATGAACCATTGGGAAAACCATATAACCTCAAGCACCTATAAGGGAATACTAACCATCCCATCCTCACCAAGGCACACTCACCCAAGTAACGCAAGTCAAGTAAAGTAATAATATTAGAAAAACAATATTTGGCTACCCTGAACAATGTTTCCGACTGGTTACCTACTCATTTATAACGATCTGACATCTTGATGTTGCCACTCTTCTTAAATGTTTTCCCACTACCACATCCTACCCACACACTCTTGGGCCTCATACCACACACAACCGCACTCGCAGACACCTGTTCCATGACAACCACTTCCAAGCCCAAAGAAACATGGGCCTCAAACCACACAAAACTACACCTGTAGACACCTGTTCCATGATAACCACTACCTTGCTTGAATACAGATGGGCCTAAAAACCCATGCACAATGCTTGGAGACACATGGCCCTTATCCCGAAGATACTTTTGAGAACAAACATGGGCCATAAAGACCTAGTCCCCTTGTCCAAAACAAACCCCTTAACAAAGAATCTTGCACTATGGTAAGCCTCAAGACATTATAACCAGCCTAAGTAAGCACGAACTGAAAGATTTAGAAGAGGGTGATAGAAAATAAATTAGAAACCAGTCATCTATCCTTCTATCGGGATACTGGGAAACCCAACTTCCATATCAAATGGAGGTGTTCGACACATAGGTCTCCACATGGGTGTGGTGCATAGAGAAGAAAATGAAATACAATATATATATATATATATGTAAAAAATCACACAGACCCAACATATGAGTTTCACACAATAAAACCCAAGCTCACACCTGCACTAATATTTCTGCTACTTCTACATAGACAACCATTGAACAACCAAATCCAAAAATACAACCATCCCCATTTTTTGTTCAATAAACTTTAATTTATTTAAGGGGATTATCATTAAAAATAATTATTTCAGGACTAGGAAAATAACAATTATAACCACACTAATATATGATAAAAACAAAACTGCATTCCCACTGCACAGGAGAAAAAAACTAGACATGCAGTCCCACAACACATCACCATTAAACTACCATCAAAGGATTCAATGTAATACATAACATTTCTTCTCTCACAAACATGCCCTGAAGCCATGCTACCCAAAAAATATCCCCAATGTAGTACCACATCCTAATAGTCCCATAACCACACCAAAGTCCCAATTCTCGATGACACTTTGTGACAAAAACAAAACACAAAGGAAATTCAGTTTCCTAAAAGGTCATCCATTCCTCAATAAATCAATATCTCGGACTAAGACACTAATAAACAAATGAAATTACCACTGAATATGAGTTTATACATTGTATAATTAATCAATATTTCAGACGGAGACACCACACATAACAGAAAATACCAATTCCAAAAAGTATATCCATTCTACAATCAATCAATCTCTCAGACTAAGATACCAAAATACCCCCAGTACCACCCCACACACCAATCCCACATAACACAAAACAGAACACACAACACATAACCCCAACCATCAATCCAAGTGTATTCAAATCTAACCAACATGGGTTCATTAATTTCCAATTTAATTTAACTGGGGTGTTCACAGAACATGTTTTTCCAAAGGAATCCAATTATTTAACCAAGTCTATGTGTTTAACAAAATATCATTTTAAAACTATATATCAAAACATCACTGCAAAATAACTCAAGTGCACATGAAATGACCAAACGCGGTCATGATTTTCATAATCCATACAACCAAAACATTCAAAAAATAATCAATGATAACAAAATAAAATTGCAGACCGACATCAACCACACACCACCCATTATTTTTTTTCACAAGTATCCTTTTGAGCATATTAAATTAGTTTTTAATTCTCAATTCAAGAAGAATATTTGGATGTTCCTTACAAGAACACATTAATATACCCACCCCACATGAAGAAAAATTAATGAGAAGAAAAATAAAATCCCCATATGAATGATCAATGATTAATGTTTTTCATTTTCCTAGAACAAGTGATGGCGTGATATGCAAGAAAAACTCAAAATCTGAGTGGGATGGGATCGAACACGGGTGCATGACTCATCTCAGGGGGAAGTTTCTAGGTGCACCAAGAGAAAAAAAGGAGTAAGGATTAGAATATATTAGCTTAAGAAGAGACTAAATCCTAATATCAAGGTGACCATTTGGAAGTACATAAAAATCAGATTGGGGCTCAACCACATGACTTGATAATTTCACACATTGGAATTAATTGAGATTTAATAATACCCCTTGGAAATGGTGGATATAGAAAATCAGATGATTGTGAGTAGATAGGGTAAATTTAAACCAAAATAACAGACAATAGTGGTGAAACTTGAAAAACTGAGAAAAATATGAAATGAGTCACTAATGGGTGAGTCCCAAAAATTGACCCTCCAACACCAAACCATCAATGAGTGAGCTACCAACACGACCAACTAAAACTGAGATACTGACACCTCAACCTACTGACACCATTACCTACCGACACTGACACCCTTGACTCGCCGACTACATCAACTCAACAATGTCGATGCCCCTGCCTCACTGATGCTGACACCCCAAGACTCACCAATGTCAAAGTCCCTAACATACAAACACAACAACATGCTGACACACTGAAATGATGATGGAAAAAATAATTTTTTTCAAACTATTTGAAATTATCCAATGAGGGTCCTTGGAACACATCGACACTGGATTTTCACTAATGAAGGGTCTGAGAAAAATTGTGTTATTATATCAGATACTTCTCAAACTATCCCTGTCCGTAAGAATTTAAAACTATCATATAAGAAACTTTGATGAACAACCATACCTTAATATACTACTCAGGAGTAATCCACCCTATAATGAAAACTTGAGGGAAAACCACACCATCTAGGAACAGCTATCTCATCTATCTCCTGAACAACTACCGCAACACTGGGTAACCACACAATCACCAAAATTCAAAACATCTTGACACACAAAATAAGTAGCTCCTTCATCCATGTCAACACCCAATCAGTATTGGGAGGCACTAACTCCCCCTCATGGGTTAACTCACATACAAATTAATTCATCTTTATTAGGGATCAAGCCCTCCCCTCCCAATAGTCATGAATTTTCACAAAAAATAGATAACATGGAAAAAACTAACCATAAAACATTTGTGGCTAAACATTGCATCATAAGCAAGGAACAATGAAAACACATGATCAAAACTCATAACAAATCTGGGTACTGGGCAGTCATCTATGCCTCTAATTCCTAGGTACTCTAAGTGAGCACACTATACCTCCATAACACACAAATCAAAGGAATGGTCAGTCAATGAACAATCTTCTCCTTATGATCCTTGATTCTACTAGGTTGCTCCGTGAATGTCACATCATCCTCGATATGAAACTCTCCACATTCTAGGATGTGGGAGTCATCATGTAGGTACCGTCAGAGCTGAGAGACATGGAAGACATTGTGGATCCTTTCCAAACTACGATGGATACACTACCCAGTATTCCACCTCGCCAACTCGTCCCAATACCTAGAATGGTCAGATGAACCTAGGAGAAAGATTACATCCCCTTCCAAACCACTACTATCTATGTCTAGGGGAGTCCTTTTATAACATGTGGCCCGAAACCTCAAAATTCAAGTATATCCTGCTATGATCAGTGTACAACTTCTGCTGGTCTTAAGCTCGCTTAAACCTTTCACCCTCATGATGATCCTTCCATGTCATGATCTACACTACCTATTGGCCAAGAACTCATACTTCCCCAATCTATGTCCAACACATGGGTGAACAACACAATCTTCCATAAATGGATTCAAATTGTTCCATTCTAGTGGTAGAGTGATAGATATTGTTGTAGGTATACTCCACCATTGAAAAGTGTCAAACCCATGATACTCCATAGTCCATAACACATGCTCGCAACAAATCCTCCAATGTCTTCATGGTCCTCTCTGTATGTCCTTCCTTTTAAGGGTGGAAATAAGTTCTATGGAATTAATGGGTGATAAAATCATGCTATAATACCTTCTATAATCATGATGTAACACATGAATCCTGATCCAAGACAATGGATATTCTAACTCCATGAAATTGTACTACTTCACCGACATACCTCTATGCTATGGAATCCACTGTTATCATTTACATAACAACTAAGAAGTGATATAGTTTCCTTAATTGATCTAACACTACATAGATGGAAACATATACTCCCTAAAACATGGGTATTACTATGATGAAATCAATCAAGACGTTCACCCACTTCCACTGGGGAACATCTAAGGGAAGCAAAAGACCACCGAGAACACAATGTTCATCCTTCACCTTCTGACACACTAGGAACCTTGCCACAAAATCTGCCACTGATCATATCACTATATGCATCAAAAATAGACATCTCAAGCCCCGATACATATTTGAGACTCATGTATTTAACAACAAGAATGATTTATGGAACTCGCTGAGAACTCACTCATTCATCTCTAGTATGAAAAATAACATCCCATGGGAAAATATTTGATTCTGACTGAACTCTAACCATCCCTCTAGTGCATCACCATAGCTAACATTATCATGCATCACCTTAGCCTCTATGTCACCCCACTATGTCTCATCCACCATTCATACCTAGGAAGACTTCACTATCATATGAAATATACATCCCCTACGGTCCTCCACTCCTAAGACTAGATGTATAGTAGCCAACATATCCATTACCTCCCAAGCATATGTGGTCTCACAATCTATATCCTTTCGCGACTTCCTCCTCAAGGAATCAACCACCAATTTACCCTATCATAAGGAGTTGGATATCCTAACGTTTTAGTCCTGAAAAATATCAATCAACCTCTACTACCACATGTTTAGGTCTGACTAGGTTAAGACATACCTCATTTAATTGAAATTTTTGAAGACCATGAAGTGTTCCTCGATGTGGTAATGCCTCTAAAACATCAGCGTGAATACTACTACTATGATTTCTAGGGAATGGGTGGCATAGTTACATTCATGAGGATATAAATATCAATTCTTATAAGAGATCACTCCATGATACTGCATCATAACACACCCCAATGAAAGGCCAAAAGCATAACAAAACACCATGAACATCACCCCTTTTTCTAGAAGCCTAAGCACTTGGGAACTGACTAGATTCCTCTTCAGGTAGCTAAAATATTCCTAGAATTGATCAATTCATACGATAGATTTGTCATATATCAGTAACACTTTCAATGGATCCACTACTCATGAGAAGCCAGGTACAATCCTCGTGTAGTATCCTTCCAGACCTAGGAAGGTATGAACTGCTGCCACATTCTTGGGTGCTTTCAAACAAACATCTTCTTTAACATTCAATGGGTATACTGCTATTCCCTGTTGAGATACCATATCTCCATGAAAGTGCACCTCTCTTGTCCATAACATGAACGTTGACAACTTCAAGTTGAGTTGGTGGTGTCATAGGACCTCCAAAACTATATTTAGATGCTCGATGTGATGCTCATCTGATAATGAGTAGATCAAGATGTCTTTAATGAACAAGAACACAATTTAGTCATGATACTCATGGAAAGGGATTTCTTGAGTCTCATTGACATGGATGGTGTGTTCGTAAAACCAAATGACCAGACCAAAAACTCAATGTTCCCATTCTTACACCTGAAAGCATCCTTCTGGATGGGAAACTCTTTCATCCTCAACTGCTGATATCAATACTTTAGTCCGATCTTAGTGAATCACCCTTCCACCTATAAGTAGTAAAAATGATCATTAATCCTTAGGAGGGGGTGATGGTTCTTGACCATATCATGATTCAAATTATGGTAATCTATGCACAACCTGACACCACTATTTGAATTCTTTGTGAACAGGAATGAAGCACTCCATGACGACACACGTGGTACGATAAAACCATTTTTCATCAAGTCATCAAACTGATCCTGTAACTGAAAAGGATCAATATGATAGTGATTCATCGAAATCAGGTAGGGACCAGGTTGTAGGTCTATCTGGAACTCAACATCATGTCGAGGGGGTGGAGTCGCATCCTCTTAAAGGAAGATTTTTAGGATCATAGAAACAATACCTAAAACATCTACCAACATTGAGTCTTCTGATTCCACTAAAAACTCGTCTAGTAAGGAAAGAAGGTGATTCACATCCCATATTCCATCCTGGAGAGTCGACTCACCAAAAAAAGATACATGATGGAAGCCCATATGTGAGAACACGAGACTTCTCTAGAATAAGTCGATAATATCATTCATGGAAAACATCCTATCAATGGCTATGATGACATCATATTTTGGAATTTGTAGCAAAAAAAGATCCATACTATACCGATGCATCCACATCATTAGTCTACATCCTCGAAAATCATCAAATAGGTTGGTCTAACCTCCAACATTCTTACTCGACAACAGGGTCATGGAAAGTCTCTATATATCTAGACTTATGGCTTGGCCTAGACAAGGTGCCAAAAAATAGTGTGAAACTCTAAAATCAGACAAAACACAAACAATAGTACTAAATAGGATGATCATACCTCGAACATCTTTTGGCCCTTCTAGAATTACTACCTCTACGATGTGAAAATTAAAACACCCAACTCGTATACCCCTTGGTTGTCGGTCAACTCCCCACCATGCCTTTGTTGAGGCTTCTATGGAGTTCCCTGATGTTGGCCTCCTCCAAAACCATTCACCCTTGGTGCATCAGGAGCATGTTGGACATACAGTTGGAAGGTTTTAGATAGAAAATATTTTTTCTTTGGAGGGTACTGAACCAACCCACCAACACTATACTACACTTAGACAATGTAGTAATTTTTAAGATATAAATGTCTTACCTAGATATAGCACATCGGTCCTAGGTCCATGGTGAATGGGTGAGGATCATGGGATCATAATTGAATGGTTGAGGCCTAATACCCACTGGAAGAAACATGGGAGGCCCTGATACTAGAGACCTGGTGCTAATAGCCTTCCCCTTTGGAATAATCTACCGGCTCCCCTCTCACGGCACACCATCCAACATGTGAATCTTCTCCACAACTTCATCCTTCTTTATGGATGAAATGAATTAAATCCAAAACTCCTTCTCAATGTCTATCCATTAGACATCTGTCTTCTTCCTCTCCCCTAGTAAAAGCGTCCACCACTAACGCACTGCTCCTCACATTTCGCTCACTGCCGTAGGAACTCAGATCTTTGTTGGAGCCTAGACCAATCATAAATAAATCACCAAATCTTTGATCCAGATCTCCATCTCTATTTCCTAGATGCTCCCCTCGTTATTTCCTAGAGTCTTCCGCTGGAAGGCATAAATAATCTTATAACACTTTTCATCTACCTCTTATGGATCAACCCTTCACTAGTCAACTAGATCAACTTGTTGGGCCTCGACTGCGCATACTACTCATGGATGACGTTTGGGTGCCATAGTTGAAAAATTGAAATAATAAATTTCTACACCTGAGTAGTGAAAATTAAATCTTGTTTGAAGTCTTTATTTATTTTAATTTCCCAAATCACACAAGACACACAAGAACACATGTCATTATGGTGCATGTATCATATCTGGGGTCTCTACCCTACAATCAATTTAGGCTCACTGGGATGATCAGTAGGTCCAGGGAACTTGCATCGGATAACATGGGGGGACCTAAAATCCCATTTCCTAGCTGGTCTTCCCTGGCCTATTTCACACATCATGATTTCATAACACTATTTCACTAATATCCCATGCAATCCTCACTATATCTAACCTGAACCTCCATCCTATCTCTCAACCATCAGGCTATAATACCATTATGTCATGACCCGCCTTCTCAAAGATGAGGGAATGGATTACAAAGTGCATTACCTCCCTTAATGAATGTTTTGGAGAGATAAATCCCCCGGAGTCCCGCTTTCAGTAGGCCCCAAATTTTTAACTAGAACCAAGGGTATATAATCTCATATAAATTGAAGGAATTAAACTTTTTATCGAACAAGATCAAGAGATAAGAATGTAAATCCCAGCAACACAAAAGACTAACATAAAAAGTAAATTACCAAGAATCCATTCCCAAATTCATGTTCAAAAGTAAAAATGATGAAAAGTAAGATGAAAATAAAAAATAATATAACAAAAAAAGAAATCTAACCTACAACAACAACTGTCCCGGAAATCTAGTTAGTAAGGTCAAACAAGGTCTAAATTGTCCTCCTTGTAACCATAAAGCATTTTTACATATGTGGGGTGAGAATACATGTATACATAGTAGGGAAAACTAAAACTACTTGTTCACAAGATAGAAAGCATAATAATTCCCCTGTGAGAATATAATAGAACCTCAGGAATCTTCCAGAGAATATGAACCAAACCATCCTCACCACGGAACATAGACCCAAGTAACACTAGTCATGTAACGTAATAATATAAAAAAATCATATTTGGTTACTCCTCACCACTTTTACCACAAGTTAACTTCTAATTCCTAATGATCTAACATCTTGACATTTCCAAACTTCCCACACGTATTCCCACTAACACAACCTGTATGCACACACCTGGGCCTCAATGTCCAGAAAACCCTGACAATAGACTCCTTGGCTAGGAAAATAGCCCCCACACCCGAAGACACTTGGGCCTCTACAACCACGCACCATGCCCGAAGACACCTGGGCCTCATCCCAAAGATACATGGTAAAAAAAACATGGCCCACAAAATCCTAGTCCCCTTGTCCAAAACAAAAACCTACCCAAATAATCATGGACAATGGTAATCCTCAATCCATAACAACCTATATAGGTATGCCTGAGCGGTATGATCTAGAAGAGGTTGTGAGGACGAAAACCCAAAACCAGCCAACCATCCTCCCACCGGGGTGTTGGGAATGATACCCTCCCCCAAGAAATGGAGGTTTTCGGAACATAGTACTTAATAATGGTGTGTTGCATATAGAAAACAGATGAAAATAATATATATATATATATAGGTTGAAATGCACTCACCCCCAAACAATAGTTTTCACACAACAGGCAATAATCCCACACCAACACCACTTTTTCTACTACTATTATATGCACAACCATACAAAAACCACATCCAAGCATAGAAAGAACACCTTTTTTGTTCAATATCCATTTATTTATTTAAGGGGATTCACATTAATATTTTTCTGTCACTACCAAGAAACTATCAACCGTAACCACACTATCCAATGAGAAAAACCAAACTGTAGTCCCACTGCATAACAACACAAAACTAGACTTTCAGTCACACAACATATCATCATTCATCTTCTATCAAATGCATCAAATTAATACATCACATTTTTTCTCTCACATCCCATCCCTATAGCCCCAATTTCAGAAGGAGATCCCCAATGCAGTCCCATAGCATAACGATCTCGTAACCCCACCACATTCCCAATTCTCAACATCGCTTATCGACCACAACATAAAATTAAGGTAGTTCAACTGCCTACAAGTTCATCAATTCCAAAATCAAGAAATCTCTCAGACAGAGACACCAACACCCAAAGTTCATTCCCACTACCTAAATGTTTATCCATTACATCATTAATAAATCTCTCAGACTGAGACACCACACACAAATGATAGTTCCACTGCCTACAAGTTTACCCCTTCCACAATCAATAAATCTTTCATATTGAGACACTGACATCCCCCCATGTACCACCCCATATACCAAGCCCACATTACCAAGACGAGAACACACAACCCACATAAAAAACCATCAAACAATTAGTATTCTAATATAAACAACAAGTGTTCATAAATATCAATTTTAATATAATCAGGGTAATGACATAAATTTTTTTAGCATGGGGAATCAATTAATTTAAAATAGTGTACGTGATTAACTAGATTTCATGTTATCTATATATATCAAAATATGAAAGAGAAAATCCATTAATTCAAAAGAAAATACCACCAACATTTGTGATTTTTATAATCTATATAGCAAAAATAGTTATAAAAGAATCAATAAAAACCATATAAGAAGGATCCCAAAATAATCCACACCCTACAAATTATTTTATTTATGCAAGTTTTCTATTGATCATATTTAATTCTTGTTTATTTATTGTTTCAAGATGTTTATACAGCCGTTCCTTATATGAAAACCTTAATATACCCACCCCACATGATGAAAAATTAATGACATGAAAAATAAAATTCATACATTGATTATTAGAGATCTATGTTCCTTCTTTCTCCAACAACATGGGTGGAACATTTAGGAGAAAAAAAATCCAAGTCTTAGCAGTAATGTATCCTACTTTGGTGCACGACTTGTATAAGTATGAATTATTTAGGAGAACCAAGAGAAATAAAAATGGATGAAGTCAGATAGGATCTTGTCTTGTGAAGAGGATATATCCTAAAACCTAGGATACCATTGAGATGTACATAAATTTCAGATCAGGGCTTGACCACATGACATCGAGGTTTCACAAGTTGGTATTAATTGAGGATTAATAATTCCCCTAGATTTTTTTGATAAACCAATATAAGCATATGATTTTATAGAGTATCTCTAAATGTAGAAAACCATATATTAGGGTAAAAGCATTAAAACCAAGAAAAAACTGGAAATGAGTCATCGATGGGTGAGTCGGTGATGTTGAGCCATATATGTTGATCCACCGTTGGGTGAGCAACCAATGTTACCTATCGATGATGAGCTACCAACACCATAACCTACCAATTCCTTGAAATACCATTACCCTTAACTACTGACACTGACGTCCTAGGATCACCAAATCCCTAACCTTCAAAAAATTAACAACCTAGACTCAATGATGCCTAAGACCCTTACTCACTAATGCCGAAGCCCCTTGACTCACTGATGCTGACACCACCAACATGTCGACATGCTAACATGTCGATGCCCTCACATGAAAATTGAAAAACTTGAAATTTGGAAACCTCTTTGAAATGGGCCCCTAATGGTCCCTGGAACACCTCAACACTGGAGTTTCATAAAGGAAGGGCTTGGGGAAAATCAGGTTATTAAAACCTTGGTGACTGAAAAGTAGATGTGTTTAATTTTGGTTTGAGACTTATCAGTATTATTCTTCTAGTGGTGGTGATGCAGTCACATTCACTATGATGGCTTTTAAATACATGGTAGGCTTTCCAAATGAGGAGGAAACTCAACTAAACTGATGCTGAGGTATAGAGGACAGACGCTTGGGTGAGTCAAGGTGTGAATAAAACATGGTCTAATGTCAAATGAAGCTAAGGGAGGGCCTCTGTGTCTACCAGATGAAGCAACGGGGTGACCTCCATGGGATGTGTTAGAGGGGGTAGGATATATTATAGGGATTGTGGGATAATTTGTAGTACTTCCATGTCTGTTTTCCTTAGGGGTGGAAAACAACGGGGGCCTTCATTCTGGTAAAACAGAACACGGGGAAGACATCTTCATTAGATGCCTATGAAAAGGGGCATACCTATGCTTCTCTAATTTCAAAGATTAATAGGTCCTACATCATCTGTGGTAATAATATGGGGAAGACCACCAATCTAGTTTTTGACGAGGTGAGGAGGATCATCAAATTGGTGACCTATGACAGGAGGAATGGTTCCATAACATGGATCTTGGGTGTGAAAGAAACCTGTGTACAAGATTTTAGTGAGGTGAGGGGGGACTTCACCTTGACTAATTCTGGAATTGAGATGACCATTATTCAAATCATGTGAGAGGGGAGGGATTTATATATTATTTATGGTGGAATGGGGAACACCTCCATGTTTGATGTCATCTCCGTGAGTCTACCCACAATGAGAATCACCACTTCTGGAGACCTGGAGAGTCGTCCCAACTTTCCCATGGGGCGGTTGGGGCCGTGATCTGCGTGGGGTGTATAAGGGACACTATTCATCATAAATGAGGCAATGACTGTACGCGTCGGTTATGGCACATTCCACTGTATCCATGGATGATGACACCCCCATGGAGAGAATCCCCCTAATATTGCACTAAATGTTGGTGTCTAGAAAACCATACTAGGTCTAGTGGTGCGGGAGTGAAACTCACCCGCTCCACAGACTATGGGACATGATGGTGGAACTAACACGACCTGGTGGGAGCCCTCCTTAGCAGCCCCTAGTATGGGATCACAATCTCCCATAAATGTTAAGATTTTGTTCGTGAAACATTCAACTAGTTCCAACTATTCATGGATGGCATTTAATTACACATCTTCTATGAGGAAATTCCAAGGGGTCAATTCGTGGAAGAAAAATTTGATCATGGGAGTAGTCATATTAGACATTGCTGGCCTATCTAGAGACTAAATAAATGATGAATCTTGGGTTATTTCACTTATCATAGGGCTTATGGAGGGTACAAAATATCAAGGAATCCCACTTCAAGTGCGGGGAATAATATTCTTTAAGAATGTCCCATAGGTTTTCCTCCTCTTCCCATGTTTATCATAGTGTATTTCACGTGTTTATAATCTAGTTGATATGTATTATATTTATCATAACAATGAAAATAGTGGATACGATGGGTATATCCCCAAGATGGAGCACCTGAGGCGTTTATTGGATGAGTGTATCAAAAGGTCCAATGAAGAAAGATTCAATGATGCATGGGACCCAACTATGGGAATTCCAAGGTATACCATTTATAGAGAATAAACATTAAGGAGGTTTCTTACGCACCCTACCTAAGAGATAGGGATCAAAACCCACGTTGTTAGAAGGGTTGATGAATTAGGGTGTACGCAAAGGAAAATGGCCCAAAGACATGCTGGGAATTACGCACAGATATCATCCCATCACAAAAAGGGGACTCCCTGTTTGATGGTTATGGATTATGTGAGTCTTTTGCATGGTTAGATACCCAAAGGAATGGATAGAATGAACCCAATGAGACTAAAAAACCTGAGTAACAATCATGATGGAAATAAATGGAGTTTTGATGAATAGAGTGAGTGGGAATGGAACAGATTTGAAGATGATGGTGATGTTGAGATTGAACCTCAGAGAGTCTTCATACATATCCCTGTGGCAATGAATAAAAGTCCATATATTTTAATGGGATGATGGGACACCTGAGGAGGAGGCCTATTAGGATAGACACATTGGTGGGAACTAGAGGGAGTTGAACCCCTAGGATGGGGCATGTCCATCCTGAAAAATATAGGCTCAAGGGGGAGGCTAGAATGAGATTTGAGTGATGGACATGAACCATGAGGATGTTTCATACATATCTCTGTAGCAGAGAATCAATGTACACTTACATTAGGATGTGGCATAGAATGAGCGTGCATGTAAAGGAAAATGACCTGAAAAAATTGGGGGTTATGTGTGCTTTGTGGCTTGAGTGTTGGTATGACGCAACTATTGGATAGATCATGGAAGTGGGTCCCATCAACATGGAAATCAATGTTTAACAATTATTGGGGTTAAACCTTAGGGATCCTTCCTATGTTCCCCTCATTAGGAGACAGGTATCAAAACCCACATAGTTTGGGTAGGTTTACTAGTGTTTGGTGTTGAACCTCAGTGAGGATTCCTACGTACCCATTGTAAGAGACAGAGATTAAAACCCAAATTGTTGGAAATCAAAAAGTATAACATCCTATGGGATTAAATGGGAATAGAGTTTAAAAACATGTAGGATGAGGGTGGTTCAAGGTGATGTGGTCGGGACCGATGGGTGTTGGGCTTGAAACTCAGAAAGGAATCTTATGTACCAATAATGGAATGGGAATGGATCCAAGTACACATAGTTAGATTGTTGGGGAGAAGGTCTTACAAACTAAGGTGGTCCATGGAGTATTCTTTGGTTGATTATTACTCTATTCCCATATGAGTCATGATCAGTGTGAGAAACATTAGGCATCAAGGACCTAATGAAAACATCACAATAGGTGCTTCTCCGAGGAATAGAGAAGGTATTACACATGGTTTTCGACCCAAAGAGGAAACATGGGAATATTATTGGCAAGTGTCCCATGGATATAGAGATTGTGACTTACTCCAGGATGGATTCCTAATGGCGATAAAGCCCAAATGGAGAGGTTTGTGGAATCGAAGGTCCTCGTGCCCATCTTTCCTATGGAATTTTTACATGGATGAAGAGTGGAGGTGAAAAAAGGTTACCTCCCACATAAAAGGATAGGGTCTTATACCAAGATGTTTTCTTGATACTTTGGACATATTCAATTATATTCAAGGAGGATATCATTCCATTTTAGAAAGATCTCACTTTCATTGAGACGAGTGGGCATGGAAAATGTCTAAGGCGGGTTAGCCCATGTATATTTCTTGGGGTGAGGTGACAATTTAACAACATGTTCTAAGGATTATGATTCATGTAAGATTAACGTCTTGTATCTAGATCTATTAAAATTCACTCCCCTACCCTAGGATGTATGTAACTGTTATGCTTTAACCCTTATTGAAGGGAAGTTATAGACAATGACATGGTGAGACGGGGTTGTGCAGTGATTCATTGACGAGATCACATTTTCATGGCTATGAGAAGAACTGATAGTTGTTAGCATGCCTATGAGAAGAAGAAGGAGGCTATGTAACATAATAAGAAGCACCAACCAATAGAACATGAAATCATTTCACACGAGCCTGAAGGTATGTATGTGAAAGGGGTGAGTAAAGCATCAGATGATGGAAATAAGTTCTTCATTAAGAGGTTATGTTTCCCAATGTTGGGTTACATCATGAAGAAGATATCCCACACAATAGGAATGGGATTTACAAAGAGGGTTGGATTCAAGATGTACATGGTCTTCGTGAATGCGGATATTTAATTGAGTATAGAGTTGCCTTATCAAACCACCCTTTATTTGGAGAGTGATTTGTGAAACCTCGAGCACCCCAAAGGGGACCATTACACTATGAAGGTCATATGCCTTCACAAAGGGAATCTCAACTATAGGATGAGACTGGAATGAACACAATGTGGTATATCATATAGAGGTCAAGTACCATTGGTGATCCATCTCTGGGTTTCAAGAATGTATGTTCAAATTTGCAGAAAAAAATTTTAAAGGTCAGAGTCACAATGATTTTGAAGGGGGTGAGACCTCTATTTATAAGAAAACACGATCAGTTAGGGTCACTAAAAGCGATTCAAGGACTAGTGATTCCAGGTAAGAGATCCACTTTGTAGGTGGGTGTTGGTCTGGTATAGGGTGTGACAAGCCACAAAGAGGCCCATTGAAATGGTCACTACGTAGAAGGTTGTAGAGGCTAAGTACACATCGGAGGGGCTTCGGGCTGGCATCAGACGCACACCAGGATGTGACACCCCAGAGAATATCGTGAAGGTTTCCTTGCTAAAACGGGCAAGGTTTGTGGAGGTATTCGTGGAGGAGCAGTTTTAGGATGGATTATAGGGACTTGTTCCACTTTGGAGTGTTGAGTCAATCTACCACATCGTTGAGTTTGATCAATGATCATGATGCGTTTTTTCAGCACTAATAATAACTAATTCATCTCATTAAATAAAGACACTATCCAAATGTTACATTCTATAATTGTAATTGAATAGGGTATTATGATAAAAAAATTCATTATAATTTACTTTGTAATTAGGATATAATAATACATTAAAATATCATGATTTCTATTTTTTATTACCATAAAAAATTTTATCATATATTAATGGGTACTAAAAACATTTTCAATAAATCCATTTGGACGCAAACTAGTCTTGGTACCCAAAAAACCTTATGCTTGATTTGTTTTGTTGGAAACCTTTATGAAGAGTTACAATGTGACATGATATGAGGACAATGATCTCTCAAGGAATATTAATGGTGAAATATAAAAATTATTTTCAATAAACTATTTTAATCGAAGTAAAATTAGTTTATGCAAAAACTCATAAGGTAAATATTATTGTTTTGGAAAAGTATTAATGTTAAAATCTATTATAATTTCTAAATTTCAATTTTTAGAATTTTTAAAACACAACCTATTAATTATATCACAACATATTGATAATGGAATAATTGATATTCTTGATGATTATAATGGTTATATTTATAGTGATAATATTGTTCTATTTTAGGATAATATATATATATATATATATATATATATATATATTATCTTCAATTTTAATTAATAGACCATGGAAATGAAAAATGATTAAATTCTGCTGATACATATCAATTTTTGTGCCACAGGAGGTTGGGACATGTTCATCACAATAAGTTCTACAAAGCTGGATAATCATGTTTAGTTCATGTATGTACTATGTATTTGATTCTTTTTTTAAAGGTAGGAATCACTGTGAATCATTTAGATATGTAAATAAGGTTAATTCTACTAGATTATAAGAAATTATACATATTGATCAGTTATGACACATGGGAACAACCAATTTCATATCTAAAAGATATATTTTTATAATTTTTTAATATTTTAGTATATTTACATTGACTAAATTCCTACCTCATAAAAGTGAAACACTAAACAAATTTCATACATCATATAGGAAAATTCAATATCATAATTGTTACATAATTTCTTCTATTAGATGTGGGAAATGAGGGAATTTTTAAATAATGAATTTGAAGAATTATTCCAAACAACTAGATATTTTCATAACTTCCTCCCATAGATCAACAATAGTTTTTTTATAGTATAAAATTCAAACTATTCATAAAATACAAAAAAGTGATTATTGAATTCATAGTTCCAAAATAGTTTGGTCTAAATCTCTCAGCACTGCTTGTAATATATTAGATAGAGTTTACATTATACCCTCATTGACGAAAACTCCATTGGAGCTATTTAATAATAAGAAACCCAAAAGTGGTTATTGTAATGTTTTTGGATGTAATTTCTATATTTAAAATACTAAAGATAAAATAAATAATTATGATTATAAAATAATGATTGTATATTATTATGATAAAATAATAATAGTATTAATTATAGGGTTACAATAAAATACTATCATAAGGTAAGATTTTATGTATGTTAAAATCATTTATAATAATTATGAGCAGAGTACTAAATCTTTTTCAAATGATAAATATTTTAATGAATTCAAATTTGATATAGATAATAATAAAATTAATAATGCATCAGCTGAGGGGGATCATATATCATCTCAAAATAATATATTAATTTTGAAAACCCACAATGAGAAGTCATTGTATAATGTAATAGAATATTTTGAACCAGGAATTAGAACAAGACATTATATTTTTTCATTTTGATGGAAATTCATATTTTGTAGCTGATTTTATTAATATTAATAGTAAATATGGTTTGAAATATTCTAAATGTGTTAATGTTATTTTTGATAAACATGACACTATTGTTTGAAATAATGAATGAATTCTAGTTGAGTTACCTAAAGACATAATTTCTATAATCAGAAAATGGATTTTTTAGAAATAAATTGGAAGATTATGGTAATATTGTCAGATTTAAAGCATGATTTGTTTTGAATGTTTACATTGAAGAAAAAGGTATTTATTTTGAAGATTCATTTTCACCAATTTATATATTTTAATACCTAAATAGTTTATTATTTTTTAAAATGTTTTAAAAATTTTAAACCATATTAAATCAATGTATGAAGTGATTTTTTAAAAGATGTAAATTTAGTATATATTTTATAAAGAATCTTCATTGTATCAAAACTAATGATGTTAAAAATATTTTTTTTCAAACCATCCAAAGCCATGTATGGTCATAATAATTATATTTGTTCTTATAATGAAAGGAACCTTATTTTTTAAAAATATATTTTTGTTAAATGTATTTATGATACAACAATATTCATAAAAATAATTTCAAATGATAGACTGTTTATGTAGATTTATTTTGATAATATCATTTTTGTATCTACAAATAATAAACTATGTAATGAGTTCTCATAATTAATGAAAAATTAATTTGAAATAAGTTATATCGGATATTTTTATATTTTTCTTAGTTTACAATTTTAAAAACATTAAAAAATTGGAATGATATTAAATTAATTCAATTATGTCAATGAACTTTTTTAAAATATTGGACTTGATTTGTGAATAATAATTAGAGACCCCATGAGAATATACTCAATATATGAAGAAGATGAATTTTGAATGTTTTTGTGTGATATGTTGTATACATATTCTAGAGAATATAGTATATTATATGTTTTTATTTGTGATATATATAAGTATGACAACAACTAATGTAAACATAAGAATATTAAAAGGGTAATTATGTATATCTATGGTCCTATAAGTATATAACTATTTTATTCTAATGATATTATTTTGATTTACTATCTACATCAGATTTTAAATTTGTAGGTTTCATATTTGATCAGTAAATCACATTAGATATGTATCACTTTTTAAAAAAGAGATTAATATCATGGATATCTAAGAGAAAATTACCAATAACATTATCAACAGTTGAGGCCAATTATATTTGTTTTACTATTTATTGAAAAAGTATTTGGATAAAAGAATAATTTACTATTTCAACACTAATTTTGATTAAATTCTTATTTGATGTGATAACACTAGTGATAATTAAATTTCTAAACATCATCTCTATCACACAAGAACATATCAAAATGAAGATAGATTTAATTTTAATATATATCAGGTAAATAAATGTGATATATGTTTAGATATAATTTTAGTTAAGAAATAATTAGGAATTATATTCACTAAAAAATTATATTATGTTAAATTTGAAAAAATAATGTTTGATTTTGTTATGATAAAAGATTAACATTTTCTTAGTATAATTTTCGTTTTCATAAATATATTCATTTTTATTTTTTTTGTCTTCTATAATTGAATTTTATTGGTTAAACTATGATTATGAATTATTAAATGACACTGTATAATTTAAAATTTGAACTATATGTTATTTTGTATATCTAAAAGATGTTTTTTCCATTTATTAAATGATAATTTGTTCAAAATGTTTAAGATTATTTGGTTTGATAATAAAATTGTATCATTATTTTTTATAAAATATCTAAAAAAATTTAAAATACAATGTAAAATGTTTGATATAAATTTTGATATAAAATAATAAAACATTTATTACGCTAACTTATTTCAACATTATTATTTAAAATAATGAAATAAAAATTTTATATTTTTCTAAACTAATGGTGAGTAATTATACAACATTGAAAATAGAGATCAGTGAGGCATTACTAAACACTGGAAAAGTCCAATGGTTGAATAGAATGTATTACCTAATTTTGCATTTTTTTGTAAAAATAGAAAGAATTTATATAAAATTAAAAAAATATCATTGAATCATAACACCAAATGGATCCATGAGAATAATAAAATGTCACATACTAATAGAATTATTCTTTTGATTAAAATATGTACTACTGGGTTACAAAAATTCTTTATAAAAAATATATCCACATAACACATTGATGATATGGATGATTGGAAAACTATTGTTTTAAAATATTCATATAATAGTGATATTAAAAACTAGATATTAAAAATATATCTACTATCATGTTAAAAATTATATATATTACTACATATATTCAATAAAAAATATGATTTCAAAATTCTTAATAAATATAAGAACACATAGCGAAATTTTTTAAAAAATCATAGAAGAATCGTATAAGGTGATAAATATTATGAAACAACTAGAGGAATGATAATTATGAACATATAGTGTAGAAAATGAACGAAAATTGTGGGAGGGAATATAACTCACTGTTGATATTTCAAAATATGGTAAACTTTCAAACTAATGAGGTAAAATAGTGAGAAAATATACTCAATGATGATCTTGATATTAGTGAAATAGTTACTCACTTTTTAATTATATTGGTTACAAGAAATACTCACCATTAGTAGAATCCAATAGTTTCAAAAAAATCACCCTCATAGAAAACCAATGGGGACTAAAAAGGACCACCATTAGATGATATATATATATTGAAAAACTAGTTATTATCAGTAAAAACCAATTCTGAAAAAATAATAATTGTTGTCTAAAAACCAATAGTGACACAAACAAGATGGTAAATGAAAATGTAAAGGGATCAATACAGATGAAATCATAGATAAATAAAAAACAAAGAAAATAATGGAAATACTCAAAATTTAGAATGAATCTAAAATAAATTATAGAAAAAACTGAGAATAAATGATATAAAACTATAACCTCGAATAAACAAAGTCCCATAATAATAATTAATGATTAAACAAAAAAAAATAAAACCAAATAATTATTAAATTTTGGAAAAAACTGATTTTATAAAGAACCATATAGATAATATATATAATATAACTTGATATGTGGAAGAAAAATCAGTATATTCATTGTTGATAAAGAGAAAAATAATGAGGTTAGTGAAAGAATATCGTTGAAAAATCATCTATGAAATAAAACGAGAAAAGGAAGAAAACACATCACATATGAGAGGAAAGGAAGAAAATGAGTTCAAACAGAGAGAGAGAATTCAAGATTATATTGTAGACTGATATATGAATTGATGTTTGAAGGAGATCAATGGGATAGAATGAATCACATGTATATATTTTTTCGTACATTGAATAAATGATATGAAGAATGAATGATATATAATGAAAATAACTATTTATATAATCAAGAAAAAATTATATCACACATTCACATATATATATATATATTCGTACATTAAATAGTATTATTTAATAAAAACTATCCAATGTGTAATAAATAGATTTAAATTAATGAACCTATAAAAAATATTAAATTTATTTATCCAAATATAACATGTTTTTAGAAAAAATTTAACATCAAATATATCAAATTCAAAACATACATTAGTAAATAAAATAGATACTCTCTTTTATAAAAAATGAACTACTATATAATAAATAATGTAATATATTCGATGAAAAAGTAGTAGAAAACTGATATTCTAAAAAATCATTACTAACCAAAATGATCTAATAAAATTAAATAATATTGATATGCATTTACCAAAAGATTTACACAAAATTGACAAGTTAATATTTTTTACATGTTTTTTTAATAATAATTAATGGAACAACACTAATACATTCTATTAAAATCAAATTTTCATTAATATATTAGAAAACAAATTATTCCAAATGAAATAAATAGGTTTATTTCTTTAGTGTTTTTAAGAGATATACCACTCTTATGTATAAACATATAAATATTATGTTTAAAACAATCAACAAAACAATTTTTATATTCAAAATTATATCAATTTTAGAATAAATTGACTTTTTAAAAAAAGTAATGATTCCAAAAATATTAATACTAAAAATTTTGAAATTCATAAATTTTAAACAAATATGATATTTATAAGCAAATTAAATAATTCCCTAGAGAAGTTTTTTAAAATATATTTAAACAAAATAGTTAATTTTTGCATAAAATAATTATTTAACCACTTATTTAAAACATATAGAAGAATATTATTTCAAATAACAAACAAGTGGTAACTGCCACCCTAAATTGATGCATCATTATATAGATATAGAAGAATATTATTTGAAAATTTTAATGAAAGTAAAAATAGAATTAGCATATTTATAACAGATTTTTTAATGATTTAAACAATAACATTTTCATATGCTGAGGAAAAATAAATGAATTCAAATGTTATTAATTGAGTCATAAATAAAATAATTTTTTAAAAAGATATCAAATATCTTGTATAGCGTCATATAAAATAATATTATAGTATATAGTATGTTGGATGGATACAAATATATTTATCTAGATAAAGTGACCAACATAGGTTAAATAATATTTTAATCATCCTATTAGAGGCCATGAAATCCATATATCAAATAACTATGGAACCCTTTAGGCATACTTTCTTCAAAATAAATCAAGAAATTTTTTATTTTATTATCCTGACTTGTTTGGGTCTAATTGTATTAGTAGAATGATATTTAAGAACCCATAAAGATGTTGACATGTATTATATTTTTATCTTGATAATAGATATTTAGAAATGAAAATCATAGTATATCCAAAATATTGATTATACATTAATGAAAAAACGTTACCATAATTCCCTTTCATGTAACATTTAATAAAGGCATCATTTTAAATATACAAATTAATTCATGAAAAGGAATATTTTCCACAAAATAAAAATCTGACTATTATTACGATAAACCTATTTGTGATATTCTGGTATGTTTATATCCATTATATAATAAAATTTCTCTTGTTCTTGAACAATAAAAGATATAGTCTCCTTTTACCAAGTTGTATCATTTTATGGGTTTCATTCTCCTTATGAATAACAACAATGTCATCGTAATATTTTAAAATCGATCATGATCAATATTTTGTCAGTTGATTATGTTCACATTTAATATGATTACATTAATTATGATTTTTATATAAATAATTAAAATATATTTTAAATCAATTGAGTATAACTCATCTGTACATCTCCATCCAAAAATATATTCCTTTCCTTTTATCATTCATGTATTAATTTTCCTTTACATCATTTTTTTTGGGAATAGTCTTAATTTATATCACTATTTTTTCATTCACTCAAAAAATATTAATTAATTAAAATCATACATACTAGTTTTTAACTTGTTTAATACCCAAACTTAACATTTTTAAATTACCATATAGTATGAATCTTAAAGAATATCATAACATTCATATACATGTAAAATCTTTTAGGTATATTTGAAATTAAATACTCACACTTTTTAGTATCTCAGAGTCTTAATAATTTCTTATGAAAATTATATTTGATTTAAATTCTATACCTTTCATTTTATAATGGTCATCCAAATTGACATTATTTATTTCCTACTTATATCGAATTGGTAATCCTATCAAATAATCCAAAGAATATTAAATAAAACCATAAATTTATTCAATAGATACTATATAGGAATTCATTTTATTAGGTAGATCATAAAGAATTAGTTCAATTAGAGAATCATTTTTACGGTATATCTGAGATCTACATTGTGGTTTATAATTTTATTGAATCTATTATAGATATCATTTATTATTTATTGATAAGTAATTATTAATTCATGAAACTAATCTCAATATATACATAGTTTGATTAATTTAGACATTTCAAGTCATTGTTATGTGACATTTATAGTTCTCCATATTGTAGAATCATTAATTACATAATCAAATATAACTATATCTATTTATACTTTATGGGAGGTATAAATAACTCAAGACATTATAATTATAAGAAAATTATGAATTATCATTACTGATAAGAGTATCTTAATTTTATTTATGTAATTTATTTGGATTGAAATTATGGACGAAAAATTTTATTTCAAATAGTAATAGTGACTTCAAATGTAGTGAGGTTCTCTGATGGGATTCAACTTCTAAAAATAAAAATTAGAAACAATAAATAATTATACCCCATCCTTATACTTTTAATTATCATATAATTGTTAGTTTTGAAATAGATAAGGAGACAATTACAACCAAATCCTAGAAAATGATCTAGAAACTAATAGACATTGTTAGGTCCCTTAGTATGGTAGTAGTGGCTTGAGCGGGGGAGGGAGTGAATATTAATTTTTTTATAAATTCATGTTAATTAGAGTTACAATATATTTGTATGTTTTAATGGAAATAATCATATAACATATGGGATTTTTATAAATGGTTAGTTAAAAAATATTGTATTACTCTATTCAAATTCCTATACTCATAAATGAGGTAGGTACACACTATGTCCACAATTACTTACAAGAATGATAACTCAGATTGAAGAAAATAAAAACATGCATTTTACACACCTTAATATATAATCCATGACATTTTAAGCATACACATCATAACATTATTTAGATTGTGTTGAATAACCCAAAAATATTTTTTAAATGTGAGAAAAAACCCAATGAAATATTTAGAAGTAAGAACATTCTACGAGGAATCTAAAGAAAAATTAGGTATTATTAAATATTAAAATATGATGTAATATAAAAAAGCTAAATGGAATCTTGATAAGATAATGTAGAAATTCAATGCAACTCATGTTCATTAATAACATAAATAGAGGAATATGAATGTGATTATGATATTTGGTGATCATAGAAGAATGGAAAATGTACAATATGATTCTTGATAAAATTGAGAGAAGCTAGAAAATTATTGTCGTATTATAATTTAATGAATCATATGTAATTATATATATGTTTTTATCCATGAATAAATATCCTAAAACATTAAAATGATGACCTGAAGGATATTTTTTTGGTCGAATGTCTTGATGACACTTTATAGTATATAATAATAAAATATTATGGCTATTTCATTATTTTGATTAATCTATGCTGTATAAAAACCATATTTTACTTATATTTATTAATTAGTAGTAATTAAAATATTAAAATAATAAGAGTTATATTTACAAAATAAATCACAATTGAAAACAAGTATAAATAATAATAAAATTATCCATATTTTACCTATAGTAGATTGTAATAAAAAAGGAGCATCATTTCATGAACACTATGTATGATAAGATGTCACTAAAAAATGATACAATTACTTTTTAAACAATTTCATTTATATTTCAATATAAAATTTAAATACATTCAGTAACATAATTTATTTCAAATATACTATTCAGAAAAATAAATAAAATTTTAGATTACAATTTTAACTAATAGTGACTCATGAATAACTATTGAAAATAGAGAGATATGAGACATTACTAACTATTTAAATTTCCAACAATGGAATAAAAAAGTGTTACCTACGGTTAATATTTTTAGTAAAAATAAAATTTATTAAATAAATAAAAACATATGAAAGTATTTTAATGGAAAATGGATTCATGAGACAATAAAATGTTACCTAATTTTTTGTGTCTAATGTTTAGTAAATTACAAACCATTAGGTTCCAAAATTATCTTATTAAAAATATTATCAGATAGTACATTGAAGCTGTATATAATTAAAATAAAATTGTTGATTCCCAAAGAAATAAAAAATTTATAAAATCAAACTAATAGATATTAAAAATAGATATGATATCATGATTCAAAAAAATTAAAGACCACATAAATTATGTACAAAAACCTAATTAATCACTAATAATAGAAATAATAACACAATTCTAAAATTATTAATATAACTATAGAAGAACCTCTAGGCCTTTGGTCCTCTTTAAGGCTTTTAGGTCACTTCATGGACATCTTACCACCCCAAGGCTTTTGGGCCACATGAATTTATTATTAATGGAATAATAAGACTTTATAAGGGGTAGAGTCTTAATGATGATTCAGAGAAGGGAACATTTCCTAGGGTAGAGCTAACATATTTGGAATAATGAGAGGTTATGGAAAATGCTATATGAACAATCCGATGTATTTATGGAAAGCCTATCTGAATTTACATGTGATTATGGAGAGATTAAAATAAGATATTTAATCCTAGGAGGATATGTTGTAACAATTTATAGTCCATATGAATCCCCCTAGGACCTTCTGACCATGTAATGCAACGATGATTATATTCCATGTAAGGTTTCCTGATCAACCTTTAAAAGGGGGTTCATCTTAATTAGATAGAAATTGAAGGAAATTAGGAAATTTAGAATATATAAAATTCATATAAGGAGTAAGAGATTATGAAAAATCTAAAGCAAGTATACTTCCAATCAGAAATTGCAGAGAAGGAAATAAAACAGTCGGAGGAAATATTAATTATAACAAACATGGATTTTTTGAAATATTATTTCAGTGAAATATTTTTTTTTTGATATTTTTCATTTTACTTAAACAAGAAAATTGTTATTTTATATATATTAAAAAACCATCTCTAGAATAAGTTATACATAATTCCATGATAATCGTTCTATACATGAAATATAATGTTTAGTTTTATTTATATAGAAAACTATGTTCAACATATGTAACCTGAAATAATGACTTTACTCAACAGAATCATTAAAATACTAGACCATGTTTTAAAAAACAAAAATATATTATTAAAAAATTTATAAAATAATATATTAAGACATAATCTACTTATTATGTTATATTTTATGAATATTATTAACAAACATATTAAAATATATGTTTTAAAACCAATATAAAATTAATTCATTTGTTACAAAATAAATTCAATATTATTAAAATAAATTAAAAATACAAAATTATACTCACAAATATATATTATCCTAATAAATTTAATTAATCACAATTATTGATAGATATTAATGTAATATAGATAATATAATAAATACCAAATTTATTAACTCATCCAATAGACTCGATATGCATACGATAAATACAAACCAAATTTTACACATAAAAACATACATTTTTCAAGGTTTATGTACTACATTTTCAAAGATAAAATTTTTTAAATATAATATTTGGAAATTTTATAAATTTTAATGCAAAAATAAAATTCACTTCAAAAATAAAAAAATAAAAATTAAAATATTGTTAATTTTTGGGATTTTTATGTGTTGTTTCATTTTTACTGAACAGTGAAAAATAAAGAAAAATAATTTATAAATGTTTTTTTAACAAATTTATTTATATTATTTTATAAATTGATTATAATTTTTAATTTGTCCAATTTTTTATCTATTTATCCAATATAAGTCATTGGAAAAAATTTTACATTGAAATTGGTTATAAAACTCTTGCAAGCTTTTGAACATTTTTACATTATAAACCCATATTATTGTCCTATATACTGGATTGAATTTAAATTAGTTTATTTTGACAATGTGATTTTCATTTATAATAATGGATTCCATATATACAATTATTATAATTTATAATTTCTAAGTAGAACAATTTTCGTTTTGACAAAAATGACAAGTGAAGGTAATTAAAATTAATTACAATGATTAAGATGAAATTACGATAAAAAGAGACTAAACCATAAACGTAAGTTCTAATATAACATGTTCTATTGTCCAAAAACCATGTTATGGCCATATATATACCATATCTTCCCTTTTTTAGTGTTTTAAAATTATGGGATTCACTTGCAATAAAAAACACTTGTCGGTTTTCCCTTTTCAAAAGTAGGATAATAGTTCCAGTACTCCTCCACTATAAAAATCCATCCTCTCATCCCACACCCACCCACCTCTCAACAAACTATATATCATAAAATCTATCCCCAATTATATTCTAAAAATAAATACCTTACTCCATGAGAAATCTCTTTGGGAATGAAAAAATGGAAGTTCTTTGGTGAAAACAAAAAAGAGTTACCCAAATAAGAGGAATTATCATCCCTTAAGCTCCATTATCTTTTTATCATTCTATATCCCCTAAAATATAATTATTAAATTATTATAAAATAAAAGAAATATCCTCCATTTACAGATATTCCATTATGATGTGAGTGTGACCTACACAAACACACACATTTGTCTAATGTGTAAGGAACAAAATGATAATGTGTATGGAAAACTACCACCTCACAAAACAATGATTTTTCATACTTCATTTACAACATCTAATGAAAGATATTATGATGGAATAAATATTTATATATATTATTTATGATATTTATATATTATTTATTATAATTTTCTTATTTTAGAAAACATATCATTATACATTACATTATGTGTAAATATGATAATTTTGTTTGGGAAAGTGTGGACTACCACCTCCTCAAAGAAATGTAATTCATTTTGACAGTTAATTGAATAAATTAAGGTTGAGATTATTGATATTATATGATATACATGAAAAAATAATTCTACTATAATAATATTATATATACATATATATATATTAACTTTATTACTTTAAATATGAAAGTAAAACAGAAAAAACGTTCACGCTTTTATACGTCCTACCGTCTCCATGGACAATGCATTAAATTTCATACATCTTTATTATATAGAATAATATAATAATCATATATTAAAAATAAATGAAACTTATATCATGATTTTAATTTTGGAAATCAGGTTATATGTATAATGACCAATGATATAAAAAATTAAGACAATGCGGAAAAGAAAGGGAATATTGCACAAAGTGAAAAATTAACATATAATTTTTAATAAAATTGTAACATTAAGAAAATATTAATCTATTCATGATACTAGTTATAATAACATGGTTCATAGATAGAATTATAATAAACATGCATTTATTATATAGTGTGTTTGTATGATTATGATGAGATTCAAGACACAGGGTATGAGAAATTCATGTTACTATATATTTATATGAGGTACATACCTTATTCAAAACTCAATAATTTTATATACTTTATATATACTTTACATGAATGCATCAAATTAATCTAATATATAAAGTAATGAGTATTTAAAAATCCATTATAAGACCTTTATTTAATATGGTTTATGTTCTTAAAGGGGTTTTAACAGTATTTTATGGAAAATAGATTTTAGATGGTTGCTTTTTTGTATGTTTCATGGATTTTTTTTCAAAATATATTGAATAATAATTTATAAATTTTCATGAAAATTTTAAAATAAATATGTTTTCAATAGGTTTTATTTATTAAAAATCAATTTTTAAAGATGAAATATATTTTCATCAGGAAATATTTTTAAAAGATCTTTCAAAATTATTTCACATATAAGATGTAATTTGTTGGTTTAAATCATCATATGGGTAAATAATTCACAAATTCCATTCAAATTATTCCAATGAATTGTTTATATTTTTATGTAATTATGTTTATGAAATTTTTTTCTCCTTCATAAAATATATGAGTTTAAAATTTTCTTCATTCTAATTGTTGTTCATTTGATGTAATGATTATGAAATATGTATATTTTTTCATCGGTTATGATATGGTTACATGTGTATGACATCCAATTAATTAAACGGGTTATGATATACTTTTTTATAATATTATTGCACATTTATGTATGATTTTATTTGAAGATGGGTGGGGCCCAAATCTCCAATCAATTCACTTGGTTAAGATTTAGATCTCATGATATAGACTAATATGGTCCTTGGAGTGAACGTTGAAAAAATATTTGCATGGGAGTGAACCATGAATATCATGATGGTAGGTGGAGTGAATTTATGCTACTAATATGGTCATTGTATTTAAACATGACTACAATGATGGTACAGATAGTGAACCCATAAAACTAATATTTTCTTGGGAGTGATGACATGTCTTTATAGAAATTATATACTATTCTTATATCTTTTCCATGATTTAATGTTTTGTTCTTTTTTATGATTTCATGGAGAATATTTATTATCTCCTTATTATACACGTCTTACAAACTATGATGATTTTTTCATTTATTAAATTTTATGATCTTTCATATATATGGAATAATCTTCAAAAAAATTCAACACGTTATCATAAAACAATTCTCATTTTTTTTCTTATATGTCTCCATGATTTACCATTAATGGGAATCTATTCTCACACCTTTTTATGTATCCTTCACCATGTATGAAGATATGTATTAATTATGATGTCAATAAGATGGTCTGTTGTGAATAAAAACATATTTTGACATAATATAGCTCACTTATGTATGAGTGTTCATGTTTCAATGTATCCAAAGGCACTAACCTAATATGGTGATTGGGTGTCTGTATGTATTATGTTATAAGTATTTCAATAAATTTATGTAATGTTAATGTATATCATATTTGATTTCTTATATTTTTAAACAAATAAAATATATAGTATTCCATTGGAATATAGGATTATATAATCATTGGTAGAACTCTATGGACTTGTTTAAGGACAATTATAATGATAAGAAAAAGTACAGGGGAATGTCATGGAATTTTGGTAAATGATAGAGTGACTGGTTTCCAATAAATACATCCCCATCTGAATACTAAATGTTTATGTCACTCTAATATTGATGTACATTGGTGAATAAAATATGAAAAGATGTCCAGAGACTGACTTGAGATAATTTGGTACAAGATTGTAGGCCTTCCTATAAAACTAGTTTGAAAGTCTTTGGGGATATGCCTTGGAAATTCATAAAATGATCTAAAAACCATATAAAGGATTTAAATAGAAGATGAATATGAATAAATTTGTATAATACTAAGGTCTAATACATTAAATGGAATGTGTCATGTCTTATAGATAATTTAAGTAACTTATCAGGATAATGTGGGTGTCTTCAATGACATGTGTTTCTCACCATGTGCTATCTGATTTCAGCCAACATAGAGAAATACAATGAAAATGGATGACATTGAAATTTTCATATGTGGAATGTACGAGCATTATGAAAATGAATTTCCCAAGTATAAATCTCAAAAATAGAGTTAATAAGGTGGTATGAGTATTGTTAATACATCCTATGTTAAAGATACCACAAATCAAATGTGAATAGTATGTATTGTTCTTCCACTATTTTTTACCATAACCATATGAATCATTATTATATTTATGTTTAGGAACCATAATATATGAATCATATTTTATATTATGGGAATGATTAATTAAGGAAACTTTTGATAAAGCTTGAGTAATGTTTTTATAATAAATTTTGATTAATGAAGTAAATATGTTTGGGAATTAAATTGTTATGTTACATGAATCATGAAATATATAACAATTTTCAGAATAAGTTTTCATTATAAATGTAATAGGATATGTATAATGGGGATGCATTTGTAGAAAATTGATAAATTTAAAGGTATGATGATCTTTAATTTGATCATGAAATTGAGAAAATATTGTTTCTCTTGGATAAAGGGATTATTGATTTGAAAAATGTAAATTTGATATCACTGATTACCTAGGATCTTATTACAGATTGATTTAAAATTTGTATATATCATCATGGATGAAGTTTAAAACAACTCAGATATATGTAATAAATCTAGTATACTTTGGAATAAAATATCCAGAATGTTTTCCAAATGTATTTATAGTTATTTATGTTATTATCATGTTTTATGAGAATATATGATGAAGGTATTCACATGATTGATACATGATAAGAAAGAGATACTTTGTGATATATAGGGGAACAATGTTAACCTATTTTGGCGACCTTGTTTCTAATTTTTTTAATACATATGTTTCAAAAGGGTTATAGTGTTACCTATTTATGTAAAAACTAAGGTGATCATTGGATGTTGTTTATGAGAATAAAGTATTATCTTGCCACATGAGGATTTATTCATATTTGATAACATGTTATAAGAACATATTGTTGATGACCAACGATGAAAGATGGAATAACATATAATGGATACTAAGATCTATTAGTCATTTAGGAATGAAAATATTTACTATCCTTTTTAGATAAATATGTGATTTGGATCATGGAAATATTGGATCTAAATTAATATGTTGATGGAATTCCATATGGGGGTGAATTTTATGATTAAAAAAATTTATTTTTAATCATTTAAAATAATTTTATAATATATTTAATGAAATTGTATTCATAATAACTACTATGTATTATAAGTATAATTTTATTAGTCCCTTGTTTATGATGAAAAGAATATCATAATCAACTAGATTTTGATATGTAGTCCATAGTTTTGATTCTAGTTAATATTGTTAAAATCAATAGGTTGTGTAATTATTTTCACTGTATAAAACAATATTTTAAAATATTCATAACAACTATTGTAATTCCGGAGTTTACAATTAATCCAAGATTTAAAAAAATTAGGGATTATATCTCAAAGAATAAATAATAATATTATAAGACAAATTGAATCCACAATGAAATATAGTTTAAGTAAAATGAATCATAATAAATTCTATTATGATACATATAATAAAAATATAAAGATGAATATAAAATAATTAACTTTGTATTAAAAATGTAGCATAATCTAAAAAAGTTACAAAGAAACAAGTAATACAATGAAATATAATTATTTTAACCCAATGTGAATTGTATAAATTAACCATGGATAAAAGTCCATTGATTTATACATTCCGAAAACTCAGTTTTACCACACTAGTGTTATCACATGATATGATTATTAGATTGTCTATGTTTTATAATCCTTATAATACTTTGATATGATGATCAGATCTGTCATGGTATCCACACAAGCCCTTGATCATGAAATAGAATCTCCCTACGTTAATAAAAAGTCTAAGAATAATTTGTTCATGATTTTACACTCTAGAAAAATGATTACCAAAACATAGAGTAGACACGCATGAGAATTGATGTCATCCACACAACATCATACTCTTAATATTTCTAGGTATTTAGATCCATACATCCCAATGGTCATCTTGATTTATAATGGATATATTTTCTCCAATTTTTTATAGAGGACCTAGACATCTAGAACCTAAATAGTTAAATTATAATTAGATGTAAAATATTATTTTGTATCATAAAATTTATAATAGAATACATGACATCATTTTTTCATTTTTTATTAAGAGTAAAATGTTCCATTATGATAAAATATTATTTTATATTTTGGATTATATAAGTGGTCAATACTATTTATTTACATGTAGAATGTCATTGCGAGTTTCTTTATGAGTGTGAATCTTATGGTGTGGGTTCCAAATTAAAATCAGAATAAATTTATAATCAGTATGAGTACCCAAAATAAAGATATTAAATATATTTTAATAGGTGTATCTGATAAAAATCATATACCTTTTCATTACAATAATTTGGTGGAAAATCATCAATACTTTATTAAATGACCTATTAAAACATTATGGACAGAAAGTATTTTTTATTGTGTATTAAATAAATAGTTGTGATTTCAAAAACAAAAGTAATTTAAATGTCAAAACGAGACTTTAGACTCAATAATATACCCCGTTTTGAAAATCCCAATCGAAAATCCTAAAGAAAAAATGAATTTTCAAAACATAGGTCTAAAATTACTTTAAAGAACCATTGTAATCCGAAACAAATATTTATACTCATATCACCTTGAGTTTATAAACACTTCTGAATATTATTTTAATTAATAACATCGCCCCCTTAAGATACAAATCCACTTAAGGACAATATTCTCTTATTTTTAAAATTTATCTCCCCCTTACTATGGAATTCTATTTATTTGTATAAATTTACCCCTATATATAGCACATTCTGGTTCTTTGGTTCTAATAAAGGAATGAGAATAATCTATTTAGAACCTGGAAAGGATTAGAAAAAAGTACCTCATAGAGAATAATGTATTTGATCATATAAAAATAAGTGAAAGAACATTCAACCAAAATAATTTGAAGACATTAAATCTAGTGTAATATAGAATAATAAGTAATTTCAATAATATTTGAATAAAAAATACAGTAGGAGTTCTTAACAAATTTGATTTTTCTTCAGTGGCATCAAGGATCTGACAATTTTCTTCATCTTTTCTAATTAGTTTTTTATATTCAACCATTTCAAAAAGCTACCCCTGAGAATTTATTATTTCATAGTACATCAATCCTTTCCTCTTGGATCATAATTCATTTATCTTCTTCATTATCATTTTCTTTGTGAGCATGAAAAATTTCTTCTAATAGATTATTTTGATCTTCCTAAGACCTGATTCTTTGTGATTAAATGTTTTTAGCAGTCATCAATTTAGTAAAATCATCTTTATAAACATTGATTCTGGAAATATATTTGATCAAAAAGTTAATGTTTTCTTGTTAATATGTCATATCTTTAGTTTTATTCTTAGAATCACTGCTGAATTTTTTATGAAATATTATCTTAATTTACTTATGTATTGTAAGATTTATTATGTAAATATTTTTCATCCAAATGTTACATGAATTTTTTGAGATATTCACCATGGTTCTTGATGACTAAATCTACACCTATATATAATTTCAAAATTTCATTGCAAATATTTTTGTGTACTTCAACATTTACTCTATACACATTGATATCTTCATAAAAAAGAAACAGAATGTATATTAAATAATTTAGTGAGTCCAAATTTTTTTTTGGTTTCCCACAATAATTTTTTTCCAATTCTGAAAGTAATGGAATCAACTTCTCTAATATACATAAGGACTGAAAAATATAAGTGATTAATTGAGAAGTGATAATATACTCTGATTTAGAATATGCTTAACTGATTATTTTTCTTTTTCTAATATTTTCATTAAATTAAATTCAAATAATTTTATTTTAATTTTGTTTCTATTATTTTCATTCATAATTATATACATCATAAATTTCTACTACGTAGAAAAAACCAGTATTAATTCGTTCACCCATTATATTAATACCATACCCCTTGGATAATGATATCATTTCTTAAATGAATAGAGAAAAAATTTTCTTTTGAATGTTTGAATTATCATTAAAATTTAGCAAGGATGATATTTTTTTAACGAATCTTTATATGTCATCAATTAGAGATTTTTATATTGATTTTAATCTTCCTTATCTCTATAGTTTTCTTTCATATCACTTTTATCACCTTCTTCTTAGTATTAACCTTAATCCTATTATTCGACTTATTCATATTTGACTTCATGCTATTCCTCTACAATTACATTTTATTCTTCTTCTTCTTATTATTTTTCTCATTCATATCCTTGTATTTTTCCTAAAAACATTTTCTTTTTCTTCAATTGCTTCAACATATTTCTATACCACATCATGAATTTTAGAATCTTATCTAAATCCATATTTTCATATTGGAATTGATTCTTAAAAAAAATTCCAAAGGTGGAGTCAACCTGAATTACATTTTATTATTGTAAATATATAACAATATATGGATTAGTTATAACAATTTTTTTAAAGGCGATTCTACACCATTTAACAACTTGTGACATAACATTGATTATGAAAACATTTTCCTCTACTTAATTTCACTAGATTATTTTTATAAAACGTATTTAACATGATTCCTTACTATAAAATCATTAGATGGGTAGAGATGAAATTGGGGTTCTTATTCTTTTCATTCATATTTCCTTTTTTATCTTTCGTTAACCACTTTCTTTGGGTTTTTCATTTTTTTCTTTTTTTTGTCAAAATGGAGCCATCATTTCTTTTCTTATCTACATTATAATTTTTCATTATCATATATGTTTCTTTATAAAATGAAAAAACATTATTAATATTAAAAAAAATTGATATAAAAAACAAATATCATTATTTTGATTTTATCTTAAATAATAAAAACTCTTTTGTTCATAGGAAGGTTTAGATGTCATTGAAACATTAAAATTTCTCAAAATTATTTCAATCATATAGAAAATCTTACGAAGAAAATTTAAAATATATGACTTTATATTTTTTTATATGATATTTTTCATTATCCCGAGGATAAATCTATTACTATTTATCATCCTCATTTTACCAATGTTATAAAAATGAAAACATTATGGATTTTGATAGTATCTCTATCACCTCATCTTGGAATAAGAAGGACATCAATCGAATTAGCTAATACTCAATGATCTAGAATAAAATAAGTTGATTTTCAGAAATTATAAGATGTTTTAAATAAATAAGATTCATCTAATTATTTTACAAAGGTACATATATAATCTTCTAACTTTTAAACTAAAAAAACATATCTCCTTCATCTAGACCACCAAAAAAACTGATGGTGGCTTTCATAGTTTTCTCCATTTTTTCATAAATACAAAAAGAAGACATATAGTTAACATGTTTCTTAAAAAACATGAATTAATGATATTAATAATTAATTTTAAAAAAATTAAATAAATCATAGTTTGGATCTAACAGTTCTACACATAACGATACCATTCCTTGAAATTTTATTATCCTTTTCAATGTTGAATAAAAACATTCATCAAATTATATAGAGACTATATTTTCATGAAATATTAACAATTTTAATTAATATTTTTTTTGAATCCATCATATTCGTGCGGGATATGGAAGAATTAGACATTGGGATAATTAAATTTGGAGTACAAAATTAGGCATCACTTCTAAAGGAAATCCCAGGATAAGATTTTTGGGATAGGGGTCCACTTTTTTAAAAAAAAATCGGAGCAATGTTTTTGATTCAAAGAAGTTATATCAATAGATTTTTAATCTATCTAATCCAATGGTTGAGATTTTATCTAAAAAATATTTACAATATATAATTATAAATATTTAATAAAGCTTCAATCATTTTTGGTCAATAGAAATGAGAATGTAATGAAATTTCAAAAACAATTATAATGAAAAATAGTAAAATAAAATAATAATAATTAGAATAAAGTAATTTTCATCATTTAATTGAAATAATAGACATTTTAGTGTAGAAGTATTGATATAATAATTTATTCTTCTTTGTTTTGTAAAAAAATATCACGATAGTGAAAATTAATATTCGATATCTATAAGTATTCAAATGACAATTTGAAAATGATTAAATTTTAAAATTCTCTTAAACATTTAATATGAAAACATTCAGAATATTATTTCAATCATGAATATGAAGACTATTTAGTTTTTATTAAAAACCATAAATATGATTTTATAATTCCAATTGAAAAAATTAATGAAAAAATATTAAAATTAACAATACATTGGAATGAAAAACATAAAAAATTTTGGTTCCCAAATTTAATATGATATATTTGGAAAATCAAATTTAAAATTAGAATCAGATTGTTTTTATAAATCTAATAAGAAATTCAAGTAAAATAAATTCCACATTCAATTTTTTTATCCGATTTTAAACATACTTAAGTCCAGAATAATTTTATTTTAATTTTGAAAAATAATTGTTTATTGAATGAGTAAAGGATCTGTAAAATGAAATAATATATACTCCACCTATGAAAAGGATTAAATAATTTTAATGATATTGATTAAATAATATATAGATATTAATGATTAGATTATTGTCCATATCCTTATAATTTGATTAATGTATTCAAATCTATTAGAAGTTAGAGGTTTTGTAAATGTACAGTGTTTTTTATATTGTATTATAATTAATTATGAAATTATACTTTTTTTTGTCTGTAATATATAAAAATTTAATGCCTAATATATATTTTTTTACTGAGAGTAATGCACTACTGGAAATCAAACCTTTCTCAATGATTCTATACCAACGGATTGTAAAAAACATTCGTATAGGTCCCCTTTCTTAATGGTTGGCCAAACCGTTGGCAATGGTTATGGATTTCATGACAGTTTGGCAAAACCATTGGTAAAAGCCCACATTTAGGACACTTTTCCCAACAGTTTTGACACAATTTTGGGAAAGGGTGGGTAACTATCCAAACGGTTCTAAAAATCATTAGGAAAGGCCTTTCCCAATGGTTTTGAGAACCATTTGGATATGTGACCTTATTTTTTATTAGTACATTTATCGAATATCATCATATGAATCTATGTATAAATTACAGATAAATAAATAAATAAATATATTTATTTATTTATACAAATATATTCACAAAGGGTACTCAGGGATATTGGTAATGTCATTGATATATAATGCGGAGGATGTGGGTTCAATCCTCTACTAGAAATATTTTATATATATATTTACCAATCCCAATGGTTTGGAAAACCATTGGGAAAGACCGATACCAACAGTTTTCAAACCATTTGGATAGGTTTTTCCCCATAGAAAATCACCCAATGGCTCCCCAAACCATTGGAATAAGTAATTTTTTCATTAGTGATGTGAAGTATTTTTACTAAGTGAAGTGGTAATTTGGTTATAAAAAAGTATTTTGGTCTCTATAAAATTCATGCCATATTTAGTGAGTCTTTCGTGCGTCCATACAACATGAGAACACAATCCTCTAGTTCCCACATATTCAGCTTCCTGAGTGGAAAGTTTCACTGAGTGATGTTTCTAAGAAATATCAAGAAACTAATGAATTAATTAATAAATGTTATGTTCCAGATATACTTTTTTATCCATTATAAATCCACTAATGTCTACTTAGAAAACATTTTTAAATAAAAATCATTTACAAAGGAATATAAAATTCATAAATACATAGATCTATTTAAATAAATGATAATATTTTAACAGATTTTAGATGGGATACATTTGGATTTGTTTGAAATGTTGATCCTATGAAAATAGGTAACATTAATTCAGGGTATCTAGATATTAATTATAGTATATTTTCTATCATACATATACAAATTGTTTGATCACCATGATTTTCATTTTCATTATTATAATTTGTATTTGAGGAACATATTGGAGTATTAATACTCTTTATATTTCATATTACATAATTTTTACGAAGATATTTGATTTAAATATGTTGAGATATATATGATTTAATACCCCGATCCCAGTTACCCAGAGTCGGTGCATTATTAAATAACATTGGCATGATAAAAAAAGATCAACCCTCAAAATAATGATTAGTTTGGTAGCCATGGAAACACTAGATAAATTCATAAGTCTTACTTTACATGATAAATTGAAAACATACAACAACATAGTCTCTATTGTTCACAATCATATCCTCTCAGACTATCCCTCTAGGCCAGTCATAAAATACTTCTTCACATCCTAGGAAAAATAAAACATAGAAAGGGGTGAGATCAGATGCTCAGTAAAGATAACTATATATCAGAAACATTCATAAATAAGCATTAACATTTATGGCAATGTATAACTAAAAAAAGAATTTTAAACATGAACTTCAGCATAACATTAAAAAAATTAAATTATATAATGCAATTTATTTATTAACATGGATATTATACTAGTAAAATTATCACATGCAATATCAATAACCACATTCATAAGTATGGAATGCATAATGCAAGGCTATCATAACAACATAGTCAAGGCCTTATACAAAGACTACAATTAAGATTTTGTCAAGGCCTTATGCCAATACCCAAGTTTGTCTAATGAGACCTAACGATGCATCAAAGGGATATATCGAACTCTACCCATCACATACTAAGTCCAATGGATTCATCTTAAGAAAATGTTTAAACATACGTAAACATTCTTATTAAAAATGGCATACGAAATTTCAATACATTACCCATAAACCATGAATAGTATAAAAATAACACATGCACAGTCAAACATATTACAAAACCTTCAGTACAATATGGAATATTTCTATCATAATAAATGAACTTCAAAAAAGTGTAAAATCCATTAATAGATTTTGACATAGATGAAAATGAATTGTAAAATTCTTTTAGAGAACTATCTATTTTTCATGAAAACATTTAGAAGTTACACTATTTAGAAATGACGACATTTAATTAAATTTTTAAATCAATGTGTCTCATACCAATGTGAAAATTTTGGATGTAATTTACACTTTAAAACATTCATTTCTCTTTAAATGAATCCTTAAAAACATTTTTAAAACATGGAAATTAATGAAAATGGTTTAAAAGAATAAATATTTAATACATTTAAAATGATAATTTAGTAAAAAGTACCATGAAATAATCCCTTTGAAAACTATTTAATGAAACATGGACATGGATAATAAATATTTCCCAGTATATAATTACGTAAAAAAACATTGAATATTAAAGAGATTGGGATATCAACCCTTAACGGTTTGGTAACTTTTGAAAACTACAACCTCTGAAAGAAGTATCATACAATGAATATGTAAATACACATAAATTAAATTGTATTACACAATTAATACAATTATGGGAAGTACATACACCACAAGAAGGTAATAGTGGAAATATGTAATGAATCACATGGGAATAAGGAGTGAGATGAAAACCCCTTACCTTGTACTTTTCTTTGGTCGTGGGTAGGTTAACTTCCTCTTCTTTGGGTTCTTCGATTTGATTTGATCAGAAGGACTCCTTAGGTTGGCTTTCTGACTAAAATAAGTCCTCTAGGATAAAGGGAGGACAATTGAGAGAGTATTTTGGTAGATGTTGGCTAAGCAAAATGGCTTTGATTGTGTGAGTTATAGATAAGGGGGAGTGCCATTTTATAAGAGGTGTGAGGGGCACCTTAGGAAAATTCTAGTAATATTATTTTATAATAAAACAATATTCAGGTTTCAATGGCTCATAAGTGTATTATTTAATGTATAAGGTGGTTATGGGTCGAAAACACTCAACCAATAGGTTTTAGACAAGTTTGGGTCACTGTATTAACCTTATCGTTTATATTTAACTCTTAGTTGTATAGTTTTACATTTACCATGTCTCTTTGTATTTTTTATATTATATGGTTAATAAACATACAATTAAATTCCAAAAGAACCCCAATAGGTTATCTCATGTCACATATATTATTATTTAGGCCCTTTTTCTGAACCATTGACTTTTAGTAATATCATATTAACAAATAATATTGTATTTGTTTTAAAAACTAATTTTGTCAATTTTGAGATTATTTAATAATTGATTTTTGTTAAATTCCTAAAAACATTATTACTTCGACCTAAAAACTTTAATCATCCCTAAAATGTCATATCCACCTATAAAGTTTTTATATGGAATAAAAAATTTCAAATTATATTTATTTTAATATTTATAATATCATTTAATTGATTCTTTCATTAACAAAGAAAATACTGCATCATCATTGTGTTATTAATAAATTTAACTATTCAATGTCTAAAAATTTAAAAAAAATACCATTATGTAAGAAATATTTTTATCTTTATAATTAATATTTATGGTCGAAGAGATAACATGTATAACCCTATGTGAAAATTATTTTACTAAAAGATATATGCTTATTTCATTTTGGTATTTACTTTAACTTAATTAATATAATGTGTCATTATCACTTAAAAGTGGATCCATAGAGTCCCAAAATATACCCATAGATTCCCATGGTAGGAAATGTATCATCAAATTGGGTTAAGAAACGTTTTAGGGTATTTTAATATTATTATAATATTATTTATTACCCTTATTTACCGGATTTATCTCTTAACCATGGTAAATAAAATATTTTACAAAGTAATTATTCATAATGTCAAAAAATAAAAGATACCTATTTATAGAAAATGGTCATACTTATTCCAAATATGGAATCCATTTATATAAATTCAAAACACATAAGTAATAGAAATTAATTTAAAATTAATTTCTGTAGTCAAAAAAAGTGTTTTTATGAAATAATAACTACCAAAAGATTGTCACTTATTTATGTAAAATTTAAATATAAAATTACTTATAATGACCTAAATTGTATTAGATTATAAAAAAATAATCTAATTATACAACCAAACTATTTAAATGCATAACTTATCACTATTTATTATTTTGATTAGAAAGTTGTTTTTAATTAAAATTTATTATTTATCACTATTTATAAGAAATTTATAATTTTCAGAAAAATACCAAAAATTCACCGTAGGATAATTTGGATATTCTTAATTTAAAAATTAATTCAGTTTTACAAAATTCAGAACATAGAAGTTGCATTTATTCATTTAAAATTAATTCCCCTTGTCAAAACCAAAAGGCGTATTTTTAAGAAACAATATTTATCAAATGATTGACACTTGTTTATATCTAATCTCAAAGTGAAATTACTTAAAATCACTATAATTGGATTAAATGGTAAAAATATAATCTCTTTATACAAACAAGACCTCATAAATTATAATTTATCAATATAAATTATTTTGATAAAATTTTTTTTTCAGTTACAATATTTTATTTTCAACTATTCACCCAAATATGAAAGTTATCAGAAAAACACCAAAAATTTATTGAAACTAAATTCTTATGACCCGATTCTAAATAAGATGGTTATTTTATGAAAGAAAATATATAAATTATTCATATATTTGATTTAAAAAGGGTATATCAATAAAAGAAAGTAAAAGTGCATTTTTTTAAATAAATACTTCTTTTATCTGGAAAAATGAATTTGTACTAAAATTATGTCCAAGGAACTCATAATATGGATTTTAAAATTTTAAGGATTATATATAGTTTTATATTCAATTAATACTATTCATAACCGCTTTTGAATGGCTAGTTTGGTAATCTTGTGGTACGCTGGAAGCCGGTGTTGCGTTTAGTGCATGCTACTGAATTACTTTGTAAAATGATGTACTATGAAATCATATGGTGTTACATAAGTTCCTTTTAGTTTTTTAGATATCTAAAATCCATGAAAAAATGATAACTCGCCCATCATAATCATTCCAATCCCAGATTTCATTAGATTCGAAAAAGAATTTTTTTATAACTATTGAGTTGATATGAATATAATGTCATCACATTCATTTGACAAATTTATACATTTCCAAAACCATTCATTACAAAAATATTTTAATCATCAATTCAAATAACACAATTTTTTTATTATAAAAATCAATTTATTCTAACATTCCATGCTCTATGGTCTTTATTATGGCCATATAAATCATTAGTGACTTTATTAACGTATTCAGGATGTTTATAGTCATAAAAAAATGAGACTGTTCTACAAAAACATTATTGAACGTATTCGTTATAGAAAGAAAATTTCACATTCATTTGAAATTTTCATTATTTAATGAATGATTTAATTGCTAAAAGAATTCAAAGATATTCATTTCTCACTACTAGATAATATGTTACGTCATAATAAATTCCAACTTGTTGATAATAACCTTTAGATAAAAGTTTTAATTTATTTATAATGATTATTCTATTTTCATCACACTTTACTTTGAAAACCCATTTTACACTAATTATAGAAGATTTATTAGGTCTTTTGAAGATGTTCCCTATACCTTTCCTTTAAAATTCATTTATATCATTTGGTTTTAAATTATTCTAATTTTCATTTCCTAATTCTTGACAAGGATTTTTATGTTCAGATTAAAAATGAAATAAAATATTTTCTACCTTATTTATTCAGAAGATTTTTTTATTTACTAGTTTATTAACATAAAACAAGGGAAAATAACTAGGGGAATTGTTATGAAACAAATTTGTTGGGTTTTTATAAACATATTCATCAAAAAAGTTAAAAGTCATCCCAAGTAAATCCTTTAAAAACAATTTCTTCTGTATTTTACTTAGGATGATATTTTCCTATTAGTGTATTAAAATTAGTTTTTGAAAACAAATATAAGGATTTCGGTTTGGTTTATTTAGAAATAATAATTTCATCATTTAAAAAAGTATTATTTCTTTAATAGTACATAATTTTTTTTTGAAAACATTATATGCCTTAAAAAAAGAGTAATAACTAAAAAATATACATTTTTCAACTTTTGATGAAAACTTTTGTAGGTTATCTTCAGTGCTAAAGATGAATACATTGAATCCAAATACTCAGCAATAATAAACATTTGGTTTTCATCATGTTCATAACTAATAAAAAATGTTATTATAAAAGGTCAAAATAAATATTAGTTTATATAATTTTTGTATGTACTAAGTGGATCAGCCTAAAAAATATTAGCAATTGAGTAATCACTCAAAATGGTTCTTTTTATTTATTAAAAAAGTCAATTAAATTTTTTAACAACACTATTTCTATGAGGAGGTTTAGGTGTTGAAAAGTAACATTTATTTCCATTCTTAATATAGGTCATTTCAAAATTTGAATTAAAAATGCACAACCATGATCACTATGTATTGTTATTAAAGGAACCTTTTTCTCATTTTGGACTTTAACTAAAAACGTTTTGAAATAAATATTTGATTCACATTTCTCTAGTATAATATAAAACCATGTTCATCTAGTGTAATAATGAATATATATATATATACTACTTTCCACCAATTTTTCGTGTCATTTATAGACCAAAGGGATCCATGTGCAATAACTATAAATCATTAGAATTTGTGACATCACTAATATATTTAAATCATAATTTATGCTTCTTTCTATATTTATACAAGTCACATACATTTTAACAATAAAATAGATGCTCAGGTAGATCCTTAACATTACTTTTCATTTCCAATTTTAATAATTTCCTTTGTTTACAGTATCTAATGATTTTATGCCATATTCAATATTTTCCTTCCATTGTAATGACACAAGGAACGTCTCTGACCATATGCTCTTCTATGAATTTTGTACAAGCGTTCTCATGATTGTGGGAGGAAATAATGAATTACAATTTTAAATTTATTAATTCACATATATCATTTAATAAATTGACACGGAAACCTTCTTCACATAATTAATTTATGCTTACAATGTTGTTCTTAATAGAATTAATAAATAAAATCTTTAAATATTAATCTTTTACATGAATAATAATATTACCTTATGTAGTAATTTCTCTATTATAATTATCTTTGAATGTAGAACATCCAACTATAATTATGAAAAAAAATTCAAATAAATTTTGATCAGTCATATGTCAGGGAAAAATATTATATATGTACAACATATTCTTGTTGGTGGTAATTTTGTTTTCATGAAAACAAAAGAACTATTATTTATGAAACAAAATTATCATGGGTCCTGAAGTGTTAGAAAACATGATTTTTGGTATCCACATTTGACTAAAAATGTGGTTTTATAAAAAACTATGGATACAATTTTATAATGTGAAATTTTATTATTATAGTTTCTACCACCTTGAAATTTTTTGAAAACAAATTCACTTATTTGAAAAAATTTAATTTTTAATAATATTTTTTTAGTAAAAATATCCCATTCCAGTACTACCCTCAATAGGACGGATTTTTCGAAAAATATTATCAAAATTAATTTCCCATAAGTAAACATAAAAACAAGTTTATTTTAGGAAAATGATCAAATTATAGTACGATAACTAATGTTTTGGACTCACAATTGTATATTTGAGATGTGAGTTTTGTTTCTAGAACATTATTATCAGTATTAAATTTATCCAAATTAATAGAAATTTTATCCTTTAAAAAATTACCTTTTTAATGGTTTTTAAAAATAAAATAAATTCCAAATGATTTCTTATCAAGATGTATAGAATTATTTGATACTTTTTTATATAAATATTTATTCTACTATTTTCTGTTTCAAGATTCCTTCAAACTATTCAATTCTCATTTAAATGAAGTTTGGAAAATCCTAAAACCTATACATAAGAATATAAAGTATTATTATCACTGGATGTGGGGGATTAATCAATGAAAGATATAGGATTATTTAAATATGGATAATTAACAATTAAATTGATATTTGTTAGTGATCTATAAGTGTGTACCTTATCCGTTAAATATTCAAATTAAAAAAAAGAATTATTATATATAGATCAATATTCATGTGTCTAAAATTTTCATTTTATAAAGACTCTTTTTATAAATCTCCTATACTAGTACTCTATGAATAATTACCTTTCAAGACCTTCCTCACATTTGTATTTTAATAATTTTTCTGATTTCTATCAGAATAACATTCTTTTATATCTTAATTTTTACCCTTTTGATAATAATATCTTATATGTCTACCAATTTTACATTCATATACTGACACCTCATAATAATAATTACCCTCCTTATCATTGTAAATTTTCTTATAAAAATACTAAAAATAATATTTCCAACAATCTTGTTCATTGTTTGAGTAATATTGGCCAACTCATTCGTAGAATTCATAAATTCACTTGAATCAGATTGAGAAACATCCTTTTTTTATTGAGGTGAAAGTTTTATCAGGAGTCTAAGACTTCATTTTATTTTATGTATAAGTAATAAAAACCACATGAATATTCTTTTTAGATATTTTGGAATTAATTTTTAATCTATTAATATATTAGAAAATATTTCTTGAAGATCCTCAAGAATAATAATAGTAATAATTCTTGACTAATCAACAATTTCTTTGTACATCCATTAATTATGATTGAATTAAAAAATATTTTCAACAAGGATTTAATCATTAAATAATTTCACTCCCATATATTGTAACCTATTTACATTGGACATAATTATTTGCTCTAACATTACAATAGGTTCACCATAAGGAAAATCAAAATATTGATAGTCGGATCTTATCATAAATTATCCAGTCCCAACAACTATAGAAGTTCCAATGTTATTCATCTATAACTTTTTCCATATACTATAATTATCATCATAAGATGAAAAAACATTATATTTATATATATATCTTATCACAAAATAGATTAAGGAGTTTTATAAGTTTTATTTCAATTTATATTCCTTATTCGGTTCATTATTGAAATATTTAACCTATTTATCTTTAAATTTTGTAACCTCTAGTGAGCATAATAAAATTTTCAACTCTAGAGTTAATTAAAATATTCTTCTTCACATGTCTCTTATACTCATAATCATGAAAAATTTGGGATTTTTTAGGATTGAGCATGTCTATTTATAGAAATTTTAATCATTCCACCATAAATATAATACATTTTTTGTTCAACCACAGCCAATAGTGTTTCAAATATTTATGAACAACATGTTTATAATTATAAATGAAGTTAACATTCAATAGTAAAGAGAGTCAGTATGTATTTGAGTAGTGGAATACTTCTTCGATGATAATTGTTGTTATTAGTAAAATTGAGGCTTTGATCTGATACCAATTGTAGGATGGAAATGTATATATAATCAAAAATAATAATAGGATAGTTGAATATAGAGTTTAAAACATTACTTTTTAATCTTAAGAGATGCATTGTTTTATAAAATTTTAAAAATTGTATTCATAGAACTAATAATGTTTTATAACTATAATCAAACTAGTCCCTTGGTTCCGATGATAAAAATCGCATATTAATGTATACTCTAATATAAAATCCACTTGTTTAATTATAGATAAACGAATTATATTCAATAGGTGTGTAATCAATTTCATAATATAAAACGTTATAACATAGTATTCATTAAATGTATTGTAATTTGTGATACTGTAATTATTCCGAGAAATATGAAATTTAATGATTCTACATTAATGCGTATAAAATTGTATGTAGATTAATATTTTATCCACAACATAATATAGAAAAATGAAAATGAATTGTAATTAATGTTTTAATGATACCTATAATTCAAATATGAATTCAGATATAAAATATTACGTTTTCTATTATAATTGTACATCAATATAAAATACTTGTCAGGAATCAAATAATAGATAAAATGGAATTCATTTAAACCAATTCGAAGGGTTTAATATAATCTTTATTAAGGTCCCTTCATTTATACATTAAGGAACATATGTCATATCAACATTAGGGTATGTCCTCGATACGATGATTGAAATTTATTTATCTAGCTATCCTCAAACATCATTGAAAGGATGATCAGAACAGTCTTGTTATCCCCCAATCCCTTGATCATGAAGTAGATCAACTCTGATATCTTCATACCATCAGATTCCCCCGATTGTAATCACATCAATAAGTCTCGCAGAAATCAATACAACTAATTTATAAAGAGACAAATAAAATATTGTCCATAAGAAAGAGATCCATCTAAATAATTCGAAAAGTCTATGGACATGTTGTTCATGATTTTACACATTATAAAAATGAGATCCAAATCAGAGCACACAGACAAATGAATATTGATACTGACCACACAACTACAGTCTCTTCAAATGAAAAGGTATTTATAAGAATTCATCCCAACGGTCATATTGATTTACAACAATCGTATTTTCACTATGATTTTAGGGAGGGCCAGGACACCTAGAACATCAATGATCATATTATAACTGAAATTATGGAATCAATTTTTCCATACCTTTTATAAAAGAATGCATGACATCATTTTATTTTTTTAGTATTAAGAATAATTTTTTTTATTAATGAGTTATCTATATTGATGATTAATATTAAATTCAATCCGATGTATTTACTTTCAAAATTTCATTATGATTTTCATTATAAATATGAATCAGATCCTATCATTTCCAATATCAAATAGGAAAAAAATAATTTATGTAAGAACGATTGACATAAATAATTTAAATCAATTTGATAAGAAGAATCAGATTATAATTAGATTCATGTTCATACTGATAATTGTATTGTAAATTAATGAATATTTTTGAAATGATCAATCGAAGAAATAAGGAAAAAATAATTTGGTTTTGTTTATTTATGAATGAGTTTTTGATTTCAAATCCAAAATAAATTGATATGTAAAAAGGTTACTTTTATGTCACCCTGAACAAAAAAAGGTGGGGTTTTCCTAAAATCAAAAAAATTTATATTTTTATGATTTATTTAATATTATAAAAAATCAACTGGAAAACAGATATTTTATCATAGTATATCTATTTCAGGTTAATCAGATTTTCACTTAGTTTATATAATATTTATGGTTTATTTTGTTGTTAAGTTTCTTATAACCATGTTCTCTATCACTCACCATAAAAACATTATGGACAGATTCATATTCCACTTCTATATTATCACATTCCTATTATGTTCTCCCATGTGGAAAAAATGTTATATGTTACTTAAGGTATCCATCATGTTTCCAAAATTCATTTTTCTAAAACAAGTTTATTTATTCATATTTTTGATGTGGGTTTCTATGAATGTAACATCCAAGTATTAAAAAATTCAAAACATAGATGAATATCGAGGGAAAAATTGATTTGGGGGGGGGGGGGGTATAATGAAACATCATGGTATTTTGTGATTTTTTTGAATTAATATATTATTTATGGTAATTTTCATTTTACACAACACTGAGAGTAGTTATTAGATGTATATATTAATGAACTATGATTAACATATGTTATTTTAAAATTAATTTTAATTATGAAGTACAAAAAATATAAATGTTATATTTCTTTATATAGAAAAATTGGGTTATCTTTTGTTAAGCCCTAGACTAACATTCCTTGATGGTCAGTGTAACACGAAATAATGAGTTTTACTAAGAAACAATTTATTTTTAAATTAATTTTTTTAATAAATTATGATATAAAGTAACCATTATATTAGATGTGATGAATATTATTGAAAGTCATCTGAAGACCTATCATTTAAAAAAATTATAAAATTAATTCATTAGTTTAAATGAACCAAATGAATATAAAGCGATTTTTTATAGAACACTATTTTTATGCACCAAAAATAGTTTTATCATAATATAATAAATTATTTATATTTATTGATTCATATTAAGGTAATATTTTTATATAATATTAAATAAATTATTTTTATAGTCATTAAATATATTCGATAGGCATAATATATGAACAATCCCAATTTTACACATAAATCCTTTATTTTTACTAATTAACATAAAATAAATTTTGATGGAAAATATTTTTTAAATCTAAATTTTGGATAATTTATAAAATTTTTATATCAAAATAAAAATAATTTTTGAAATAGGGTCATAAATATTAGGTTATTCTATGTTATTGGTTTTTTCAGTGAACATTAAATTTTTAATGAAACGTTAAAATACAAAAAATCATCAGAAAAGTGTTTTTCCTATAATATTTTTAACTAAAATTTTTCATTAATTTTAATATTTAATTATATCATATTTTAATTAATATATAAAAATTATTTCATTGCAATAAATATCCCATTGAAAATGGTTGTAAAAACCTATAAATTTTTTTAATGTCTTTAATTTAGAAACATTTTTTTCGTCCATTCTGCGGGATTAAATTTAATATAATTTCATCCAATTATATTATTATAATTTTTTAAAATGGATTCCATATTTTGAATCAAAATAATTTTTAATTTTAAATAAGATAATAATATATTTTAAATAAAAATAATACCAAAGGTATAAAATTTAATTACAAAGATTAAGATGAAATTAAACATAACAAATGACTAAAACTAAAGCAGAAGACCAAAAATGACTAATATATTTTTCAAAATGCCATATAATGGAAATATATTGACCCTATCCTCCCTTTTCATAAAATGATATCATTTTCAGATCCCCTTTCAATAAAAAAATGTTAGTGGTGTTTCCCTTTTCTAAAATATTACAGGAGTGTCACTCCTCCCCCATTATAAAAAGGCAACCTTTCCTCCCACATCCACACAAATATCAAGCAACATAAGTTCATCCTTGACCTACCCAGTAATATCCTAAACATAACCCCTTTCCTACATTAAGAATCCCTTAGTTCATAAATTCATCCAATGATGTCCTTTCATGAAAATTACAAGGAGTTACGAAATGAAGAGGTTACATCCTCTCTCAAACTCCCTAATCTTATTTTCATTCTATATTCTCGAAACAATCCAATTTTCAATTATTATATAATTATAATATTATATATTATATAATTAATTTATTATTACAATAATTAAACCTACAAAATATATACAACCATCTAATGGGGTTTGAACAACTGTTTAGGTGAACGGTGAACTTCCACCAAACAAAATTATGATTTTTCATTCATTCATTATGGCCTCCGATGGTTGAATTTATGATTAAAAATATGATTTTATGTATTATTTTTTTTATTTATACGTTTTAAATATTATTTAATTATTTGAAAACATATTTATTTATTATTTAAATTTTGTTTCATTAGGATAATTGGGTTTTAGGATGTTTTTAAAACCACCCCCTCAAAGTGATGTGATTTGTTCATTAACTACATGGAAGGAATTAAGGACATGTACAATAAAATTATATGATATATATGAAAAAATAGTTCTACTATAATGATATAATTACATATATATATACATATATGTTATTTAAATTATTTTTTCAATATGATAGAATAACAGATATAATGTTAATGAGTACGTATGGTCTACCATTTCCAAGAATGGTGTATTCAATTTCATACATAGTTGTTCTATTGATTAATATAAAACATTTTTACTAAAAATACATGATATTTATTTCATGGTTCTAATTCTATAAATAATTGTATAAGTATAATGAAAAAAGATTTAATAAATTAATATCGTGCATTAAACAAATCCAATACTATATGAAGTAAAATCATAACCTAGAATTAGTAAAAAGATGGAAATATAGAGTCATAATCAAAATATATATGATATTAGATGTAAGAATTTGGATCTGTTAAGTATTTATAATTATCATTTATTTATTATAATGGATTTTTTATAAGTATTGTGAGAGTCATGAAACAGGGTTTGGGAACTTCATCTCAGTCTTTATTTCATTGAGATACATGACATATTCACAACACACATAATTTGTGTGGTGTATATATACTATCCATGAATGAATTATATGAATACAATACTTAATTCAATGTCTTTTTACAAATTGATTATATTACATTTATTTAATATGGTTTATTATCTAAAAGGGGTTTTATGAGAATTTAAAGGATTATAGTTTTGAAATGGTTTACAAGTTTTTTAAAAAGTTTTAAATAAAATTGGTTTCATAATGTTTTCCAGAATTATTTGTATTTTTCTACTTATTTTTTATAATAAATTAATTTTCTAATGGATTCAAGGTCTAAAAATAAATTTTTAATACAGAGGATGATTTCATAACGAAAATATTTTAAAATATCTTTGAAAATTAATTCTTATATAGGAAAAAATCCATCAGTGTTAGTTATTAAATTCTATAGAAATGATTAAATTTATAAATTCAAATTTTTTCTCTGAATGGTTTATGGTTTTATGTAATTATGAATATGAGTCATATTTCTCATTCATCTGATATATGATTTTGAAAAAAACATCATTCCACTGATACTTATTTATTTTGTAATGATTATGAAACATGAATCATATTTTAGATTGTATGATATGATTATAAGTGTACAATTAAAATTTAATTCTATGGGTTGTAAAATGATTTTAATTATATAATGGTACATGTAAGTATTATTTCGTTTTGATATTAGTGGGACCTATATCTCCCTCCAATGCATTGGGAAATTGTTCAACTTCATTAGATTAAGTAAGATGTTATTGGTAGTGATGATTGACAACAATGATGGCCATAAGAGTGAAAAATAACTACCAATATGGTATTATGAGTGAAATAATGCTCTAATATGGACATGTGGGTGAACCAGGACTACTAATATTATATGGGGTCTGATTTCATTCTACTATGATGGTCTTGAATGTGGTGCATTTTCTACTTTAGAAAACATATTATATGGTCATGTGTTTTCCAAAATTCCATGTTTTGTTTTTATGTTATGATTTCAAGTATTATGTTTTTAATTTTCATATGATTCATGTAATATGAATTATCAATTATTTTGCTATGATTCATGATTGATATCATTGATATGTTGGTTATAATTTTTAAATGACTGGATGTCATTCTCATACTCATATGATCATGTTTATGATTATATGTCTATATTTTTCCTTATTGTTTATAAGAGACAACCTCGTTTTAATTTTTACAAACCTAGTATATAATGATATATATTATGTATGATTTATCTAAGAAGGGATTTTGTAAAGAAGGACATTGTCAGAGATAAAGTAGCTCACATATTTACAAGTGTTCTAGTTTCCATATTTTGAAAATCAAAAGACTATTATTGACATTGGGTGTCTGTTTTTATTATATTTTAATTATTCAAGAAAAACTGATGTAATGATAGTGTATTTCATGTTTTGGTTGTTATATAAATCATTGATTATATTTTCGTAGTGGGTAATTTTTCATACCATTGAGGAATAATTTTTACTAAATATCCTCACCATTGACCTCCTAGCAGTGAGTCAATGACTAACTTTTTCATTCCAATATTTATAAGAAATAAACACCATTAATAAAAAACCAATTGTGAAAAAAAACACACATAATATGTATAAACAATAGTGGGAAAATACACCCCATTTGTAGAAACCAACATTAAAAAACAGTCAATAATGTTTAAAAACATCATTGAAAAAAATACAATGAACATGTTAAATCCAAATGGGGACACCACCAAGAAGTGAAACAAAAATGTAAAGGGTTAGATATACATGAAATTATTCATAATTAACAACATATCAGAAGATAATGAAATTTGAAAGGTTGAATTTTTGTTAACAAAATTTGAAGAACATAGAGAGAATAAAATAGATGAATCTGAATATTTTATTAAAAAATAACATGAATAACTCTTAAAGATGAATTCAGAATAAAATATATGAAAAACAAAAATATGAATCAAAATTGAACCAAAAATGATTTTTTGAAGAACATAAATGATAATAAATAAATGATAACATCAGATGCTGAATGAAAATAGATATAGGATCCATCAATGAGGAGAAAATAATGATTTCATTGAAATAATGTTTCTGAAAAATATGATATAAAATAGAATGAGAGGAGAAGAAAAAATATAGCATTTAATATGAGAGAAAAAATTGGAGTTTAAATATAGAGAGAGTTTTTGGGATTGAAATTATGATCAATGGTTAAAGTATATCAATGTGGATATAATTGGATAGAATCAAATATCATGTTAAACTTTTCATCCAATTTAGAATACATGATTCATATAATGATGGGTATATTAAAAAATTGTGATGTATACTGGAAAAAACAAATCATGTCACCCAGTCACACAGCCTTTGAGCCTTTCGGGATACTTTTCCCAAAACATGAGGGTGCTCTCCTTGGGACTTATAAAATTTCCTAGTTAAGCGTCTACGATGACTATGCTGAGAGTTGTCTCTTTGCATCGTTCAATGATGGAACTCCCATGAGGGTATACCTCTATGAATCCTTACAAGTGGTTTATTATCATCTTGGATTCTTTCATTGATGTCCATAAAATTTAATTATCAAATAAGATTAAAATTTATATAAAATAACAATGGAATAAAAGAAATATTTATTAAAACATGTTATTAAGAAGCAATATTTTCGAAATAAAAAAATATTTAATTAAATATTTTGATAGTGTATTTTATAAAAACCATGAAATTTATAAAATAGTTAATAAATTACTATAATCATTTTCACTTTCATTATGCCTTCGATCCTATCTTTTTTATCATATCATTATCTTCATCCTATCACCTTCTCCCAAAAAATTCCGACCAATGATTTTCTTCTTCTCCAATATTTTTTAAGTATTCCTTTAGGTAATTTCTCCCCCTAAATGATTTTACGGATGACGTATCATCTTATTCTTTTGATTTCTTACCAATGTTTTCTAATTATGTAGAGATTATACTATTCCACTAGTAGCCCAGTTATGTTTATACCCATTTCCTTTTACCAATGGGGATTCGTTTTTATTATTATCAGTTTTTACCAATGGGGAGGCATTTTTTTAACACAATTGGTTTTTACCAATAATTTGACATTAAAATCACTTTTAAAAAATTCCAAAAGAGGAAATATTTACTCACTATTCCACCTCAATAGCTAGTAAATTTACCGACCCTTGATCTTCTTTGGTGATCTATATATTTACTCACTATTTGTTCTATTTACTACAATTTATGAATTGATGTGTCTTTAATGAATTAATATAACGAGATCCTCCCTATTTTAATGTTCTTATCCTTTTATTATTTTAATTTTTTAGTATTGGTTTCATATATTTATCATATGTTTTTTATATTGTGTATTGATTGAATATTTATGTAATTTTATTTTATTAGTAACATCAAAATATAATTTTTTGAATACCTTTTTATTTGGTCTTACATTTTTATGATTCCTTACGAAAATTTAGTTTTGTTTTAATAATATGCATCATCAATATGATGTCCGAAATTGTTTTTATTAATCCACCATTGGAACCCAATGTTAAGTAAATTACTATCCATTTGACTTCTAATGGTAGTAAAATATTTATTATTCTCATTTAACCATTTTGTTTTAAGATGTATTGATATGTTTTTAGTTCTTATATTATTCATTGTTTTCCAAAAAAATTATTTTTTTTGTAATATTTACTTTTTCAATAGTTAGATATTTACAATGGTGAGTAATTCCTCATCTCTCTCTGTTTTCAATAGTGATTCATGAATCACTATTATATAATTGTTTTTTTTTCAAATTTTTAATTGATTTAAATGTTTACTATTTTTTTAGAAATATGTATTTATTTAATTTCTTATTATTTTATCTACAAATATAAATGAAATATGTTTAAAAAGTTATAATATCATTTTTAGTTATATCTTCTCTTATATATTATTTTTCATATAACACAATTTTTTTTCTAACATTTTATTTTTTGTTTTATACGATGATTTATTTTATAAATTGATTTTTTTTCAATATTTATTTGATTAAAAATTACAATCCTTACCATAATAAATATTTCCTTTAATATTTCATGAATTAAAAATAGTCTGAATATGTTTTATTTACAGTCCGAAATAAAAATTTAAGGTAAAAGTAAAATTATTTTATTATTTAATACTAAAAAGTGTCATGGAGACATTGGAAATCAACACATAACTAAATATTTATATTGAAAATTAATCATGATTTTTCATTAAGGATAAAAATAAATTACCAGTTTTGATGATCTATTCAAAAAGAATATGATGATACATTTTCCGCTACTCTCGAATTGAATAGAAATATTATTTAACAATTTTTTGTATGTTGTGATCACTATAGATCCTCATATTCTCAAATTCCTCCAATGATTTTATCAATGGTCATGCCTTGTAATTGAAACATTATTCATATTCTCAATATTTTTTTCAATTGTTTAAAATTATTTATATGTTGTAATATTTCCCAATTTCTAGATTGCTCCCTCAAGTCATTGTTTAATACTTAACCAACCAAATTATATCATTAGGTTATTCATCTCACCTAAAATAATGGTTTTCTTATTCCAAACTGAAAAAATTATAGTAGTTAGTGACTTTTTTAAAAATTACTATACATCCCCTCTAGTCTGGGCTTCCATACAAAGGGACCTATCAATAAATAATTACATATTTGAATATATAACTATAGTGTTGTAAATTTCCAATATAAATATATAAAGAATATAAATTTTGAACAGTTTCCTTAATTTTGGGGATGTTCAGAAATTTTTGATCCTTGAATTACGATCATACCATTGAATACTATTGAACTCAAATTATTATAACTATTAGATTCCATTCACCACGAAACTAGCCTTTACTACTACATTATTTTCATAATATTGATAAGGGAATATTCAATTACATAGTGTCCATCATATATATTCCATGATGGTTGTGTTATATTAACCTAGATAACTATATTTTTTTTATCGAATGGGGAAATTTGGATATTCCAAAATTCAATTATTTATATATCAAAAATTATTTATTACATATCTATGATTTTTTAAGGTGTTCCTAAGGAAAAAATTTGATATTTGTTGTTTTATCCATTCAAATTATATATGAAATTTATTGAAATTATTATGTGATGGTTGGGGGATGAAATTATATATCACCCCAATGCGAGTTTAGGTCTCATGAGACATAATTACATGTGTAATTGGAGTTGTACTTTTCCTCTTATTTAATATTTTTTACCATACAGCCTTGAAATTTTGTTTATAGTGTATAAAATAAAAAATTATATAACCATGAGATTAATAATTCTTATCCCATAATATATATAATATGATGTAATCTATTGATATATTTCACTCATAGTTTCTATTTTATATATAATTTATTTCTTCCAATTATATTATTTATTCACTGTTAATATATATGAGCTTTTCATATAAAATAACCATTAATGAGTTCCTATGATCATACATTTATAATTTTTCTCATTTATATATGAAAATATAAATACTACTATGTACGAATTATGGATTACTAAACATAAATAATAAATCATTAGATTTTCAGTTGATGGGTGTCATGTTTATGGGCTAATGTAATGTTTATTTATATATCTAGTTTCATGAGATTGAAAAATTCATGGATCATCTGTATTGTGATCTATATATTATATAATATTAATACAAAATAACCACTTGATTTTTGATATTGGAATCATGGTTTAAATAAGAAATATAATTATTTGAAAATATTTTAATATTATAATTATAAAAATAAATCAAATAAAATAACCACAAATAAGGAAAAATAACACGTAAATTATAAGATAAAATTATAATCTTGTACTCCAAGTGATCTTACCCTATAAAGAATAAAAATAATAAATGTTGTATTATTATTATTATTCTGTATATAAATATATGAAATTCAAATGAATTCATAGAATAAATAAGAGAATTCTAAATATTAATTTATATGATAGAATTAATGTTATTTATAATGGGAAATATGACCATTGGAATAGTATAATATGAATTGTTACTGTAATGTTAATATTTTGTAAAATAATTAAATATCTAGTAAAATATATAATATCATTCGGTAATATTATTATTAATAAATACTTATAATTTGTATTGATAAAGGAACAATCTTTACAATTTTATTTCATTGAAACAAAAATATTTATTAATACATAGGGTTGTTTTTACATTTTGCAAAGAAATAATTGGTTTAAAAAAACGAATATTTTTTAAATATCAAAATTTCACGTTTAAAAGATCATGTATTAATTAAAAAATTAATGGGAAACACATCAACATTATTTTATGGTGGTTTTTTATTTTTTTAAAGATGATTTTTTTGGGGAATAGTAAATATGTAATTATTGAGATTAAAATAATTTTTTTGTAATCATTATGATAAAAAATTACATTATAACTTATAAAATATTTTTCATCAATTATAATTCATTAAAATATTTATATAATTTATTTAAATATATTAATATTAATTTCCATGCCCATAAATCAATTTTCAAATATATGGTAATATTATATTTAAAAAAATTCCTATATTCCTTTTATTACATTGAATAAAATATATTCCCGATTACATTAATTCATTGGTGTTTTTAAGTGCCCACAATAAATGTATTTCATAATTACAAATCATGAAAACTAAACATATTTAATGATATTCATAGTGTAGAGCTTAGATAATATGTATTTAAGTATTTAATTCAAATATAGAACTATCCTTTTCATATAAAAACGCTCCTTTTCTATGGATTTTCCACACAAAAAACAACATATATTATATATAATTTCCCAAATACCCAAATATAATCAATTTTGATTTTTTGATATCTACATTTACAACAAAAAAAACTTCTCTATGGGGTTAAGACTCAACTGAAAGGATGTATCACACAGAGTAAGGTACAATTTTCAAATATTATTTACTATCATTATATTTAATTAATGACAATTCTATAAGATAATTTATTTTATAATAACTATAAAATAATTGAATAATTAAACTATATTGTTTTTTTTGAAATCAATGAGTTTAATATTTTCCAATTCATATATTCTAATTTAAGAATATCATCCATCCATAATAGTTTATACTAATAAATTGAATGTAATTTTATTTTATTTTACCATATTTCATTAGTATATATTTTAAAATATCTATTTCACATATATGTATATAAATAATAACAAAATTTTATTATTTTCAGGATTCTAGACTGATAAAAAAACAACAACATAAGTGATATTAAAATGAAATTATATTTTTGAGTTTAATATCATATAATATAGTATACTGATAATATTTTTATGATTAGTATCTTTATATATTAAAATATTGAAATCTTGAACATATATAATAAATTCTATAATATATCTTGACACTATTGAGGAGTATGAAAATTGTTTTTGTGGTACAATGATAGTTACCACTATACTGATGTAATTTTTGGACTATTGATCAATATTTAGGAATAATAAACTGAAAAAATAATAAATTATTAAGTGAAATAAAAGAATAATAATTGATAATAATAATAATATATAATATAATAGGCTTATGAGATTAATATTTAATAATTTTAATTTTATTATTTAAAATTATAGATGTCAAATGGCGTATTTTGAGACTAAAGGTAAGTGTTCTCTTCTATGTTCTCATACTTTTCATGTAATATTTACTTATTAATTTTATTATATTCTATGCTACATCTAAAATATATAAAAATAATACCTTATCATTTATCATTTATTTTTGAGGTTTCAATTATATCATTACCAAAGGTATTCATTTATACATCATATCATACAATGTTCATAAAATAACACTTAAAATTATATTAATTTTTATTATTTATGTTAATTATCCTTAATTAACTATCTATTAACATTATCTCTTCATTATAAATAATTTTTATTAAAAAAAATGCAAGTAATTAAATTATTTATAGTACTATATATCTGGTTTTATAATATTCAAATAACTATATAACAATTACTCTATTAAAAGGTATTACATTATAATTAATATTTCATATTTAAGGGAGAATTACTATAATGTTATACCATTCATATTACCGTGAAAATTTGGAAAGTCCATGTACCCATTATTTCAATTAAAAACATTATTGAAAATATTTATATGATTTCATAATAGCTTCTATAGTGAAAATTAGTTAGTATATTTTATATACATTAGTTTAACATGATGAATGGATTCAATAGAATATGTGATGGGGGAGGATTGAACTTATATAGCTCCACAATTCATTGGTACGTCTCATGTGAATAATTTTTATAGTGTAATAAGAGTGTCCTTATTTTGTATTCAAGATGTCTTGGAATATGATATCAATTTTATATCTATGTTATATATTATTATTAATTCTGCCACTATGAGATCTATTATGGTTATCAATATGATTTTCGCCTCCATTTTTATGTCATACATTGATATTTTTGGACAATAAATCCAATTATATGTCATTTTTATTATTGTTAATATTCGATCATATCATGTTTCTAATGATTATTCATTGTAACAATCCATTTTATTTTTCAACATATTTATCTTTTTGAGATTCCCCAATATATTATTTCATAATTTTCATAGGAAACAATGAATAACACTTTTTATGAACTATGGATAAGAAATTAAAAATAATACTATTCTATGTGTCTTAATAATTTATTATAATGTTCCCATAAAATTTTATTATGTAATATATATATATATACATATCATCCTTTTATTAATAAAAAGTCGATCATGTGTATTATAGTCCCTGTAATTTTTATCCAATTTAATAAATTACCATTTTCTCTATGTTTCTAGATTCATTGTTTTCAGACATTACTATTATTTAAAAATATAAACCATGTTATTGAAATCATTATCATTTGGTATGGGTAAAATATTATAACTAATTCAATGTATATGTATTAATAGAATCTAAATTAATTTTCTTCCACCTAAAATTACCGGTTTCTAGTTTTCCCATTTATAAAATATGTTAAACTCATCATTAATTGCTCATCCTATAAAACAACATAAAATGATAAATATTTCATAGTTTTGAAAATGCCATTATTTATTTATATTGCATCCTAAGATATAATTCTATTGAATATTGATAGATATTGAAAATTATGGGGTATTCATTTATTGTTTTTTAGGATTTTATAAAAAATAAATATTTGATGAATGTCACACTACTTTTGAATATTTATGATTTATTATACTTATCTATTAAACAGAATATAAATAAAAATTAATGAAATTAAATAATCATATTTATTTTTAAAGTTATTATAAACATATATATCTTAATTGGTTTTCTATAAACACTAATGACAAATATTATCAATATTAGGTAAAATATAATGTCAACATATAGTCAATTATTAATAAGTGAACAAAACATTTAGAAAAACTAAAAATATAAATAGATATAAAAAATGATATGATCTAATAAAACTTGTGACTATAAATAAATTGTTTAACAATGAGTATCGCTGATTATTTTTCACATCTGATTGATAGGATTTATTATAATGTTTTCTGCACAACTATATTTACGAACATGTTCATTTTAGTACATTAACTATTAGTAATTATAGAATCTCCAAAACGATTAATGGATTTATTCCATAAAATTATTTATGATAAAAATGATAATATTGATTAAATTGTCATTATTAGATTATAATTTATGAAGGGGATAATATAAAAATGGCATTTTCTATGAAATTTCTTTGGTTAATGTATGACGACATTGTAATAAAATACATTTGTTTGTTGGAATATAATAACATCAAGTGTGGAATAATAGATAGTAGCTAATCTTCATAAAATATATTAGTTTAATTTACATTAAAATAAAACATGAAATAACACTTATTCCTTGAATTTATATCTTCTTATAACTCAAGGAATAACTCTTGATGAATCTTGTCCATAAATAGTTGCAGTGAAACCTTAAGTGTATTGATCAAATCTTTATCATTGACTTTTTTTAACAACATTAATTTTAAATCTCATTCCTATGAAAAAAACATAAATTAATTAAATAATGGTTTAGGCTTCCACTCTAATTTCATCACCCTCTACCTCAGATTAAAAAATAATAAATTAATATTATTATTCATTAAGATACATGTAATGTTTATTTGTCAAATTATTACAACGGGAAATGGAACAACATAATATTATGTGAAATTTTAATGTATTCACATAAAATATTTTTAAAACTATTGTCTAACAATTATTTCATAATTTTTTAGGTCCAAAATCCATCTTTCATACTTATCTATTACTCATTATCCCCGACCCCCCATGTTAATAAATATAAAAATCATCCAATGAACTAATTGCGTTCCTTTATCTTTTATAACAGATCAACCTTTTCTTTTGAAAAATTACACATATTCCTTATACATATATAAAATCTACATGATTTCATTTACATTTTAAAAAGCATTCTATAATGTCACATCTTATCAATTACTCTTTCCTAATAAACAATCATATCAATAAATTTCAATAAAACTAATCTCTAATTATCTAATGGATGGAGACTATACAAGGGTATAAAACACAAGACATCAGAGGAATTTCAACTTTTAAAAATATAATAAATAAAACAAAACAACAAATTTATCATCATGTTAAAAAATAATAATCCTTATAAAAATGAACACATGAATGAGTACATCAATAAAAAAATTAATGAATCATCTATTTAATATTAATGAAAAATATAAACAATGAATCTTCATATTTCAAGTAATGCCATCATGTGAATCGAGTAATATATTTCTATAACACCCTTAATATGAATCATTTTTAGTGAAAACGTTTTAAGTACAAACAAGATGAAAATAAATTTATATTCATTTTATTTTTCATCTTGATTATTCTACATTCGGTAAAATACCATAAAAATTCCACAATATATAACATATATTTGATTTATCATTTCATCACGAAATAAGATAAAAAATAGAAAAATATGTACATATTCCAATAACATATCATCCAATACTACATCAAAATTAGCACAACCAGATTATACATTCTAATAAAGTAATCCCCCTTATATGTTATCCTCACCTTTTTTGAAATTAATTTAACCAAATTTTTTTTATCATTTTATAAATGACCATATAGAAAAAAACAATATACATAATGATACTAGAAAAATAAAAACAACTAAATGTTTTGTAAGAATAATTCATACTTTCTAATATATAATCATAGGTGCTATCATTACTTTTTGATTATAAAATCCATGTACCACCTTTCATCAACAATAAATGAGTAAAACATCCCAATATTAACAACATTATATTTTTATCAACAATTGTTTTTAATATTTCACCCACATGAATTATGTATGATATATATATATCAAAAAGGGGAAAATTATATCTCACAAATAATAATATTAACATATTATTAATGCAAAAAATCCAAAACTATACCCACAACACAAAAATTAAATCACATAACAACAATCCATAAAAAATAGTTATAAAATAGAAATATATCAATATCCCATGATCATAATGTTCCCAAATAAAATTATAATTCACAATAGTATATTTATATCCTTATAGTATATTAATTTCATTCACATCATATATATTTTAAAACCACCTTGCACCACATTTTTTCATTACCCAAAACTATTAATATGTATATATGTTTTACTATCACATAGAAACTTCTCAAAAAATTCACATAATAATCCAAATATACATATTTCATTTACAATATAACAAAAATAATTCCATAACTTTGTATTAAAATTATATTTATAATCTCTCAGACACATGTTCTCCTTCACCTATAATCATTCTTCTAATTATAACGAATATAATACCAACAAAAATAACTATAGTTCAAAAGGATTATAAAATTTTAGTAAAATATTACCAGAATTGTATTGTATATGTACTAACATTATAATCAATAAAAATAAACTACATTTCCTCACATCATTAATAAGCCACATCATTATTTATGATTTTTTATTTTTTTACTCTATATAATATTTTCATCATGTATTATCAAGATTATTATTTCTTTTATAAAACAAGTCATTTACATTCCCACATTTATATAGACACATTCAATTAATTATTTTTTGTATACATTATACTCCTATGATTGAATATAAATACACATTATCCTATCAACGAAAATATAAAATTTAAATTAGAACACTTAAAAATAAATTTTATAATCCCCAACATCACATGAAATTAAAATAACACACTAAGAAATAATTATTTTCAATGAAATTCGAATTCCATGATCCTGCACGAATCCTTATACAATTAAGAACATAATCATAATTACATTAATCTATTATCAAATAAATATTTATTACACTACATGAAATATACATGATTATATAAAAAATATATATTTAAGTTAATTGAATAAATAGAACATTGTATACAAATAGTTTGATTACATATAACTATGAATCATTGGAAAATTTAATGAGAATCAAAATCCTTAAAATTTAAACAACACAATGTCCCCATATTGAAGAGAGAGAGAGAGAATATTTCAAATGTAAGAGGATGAAATATTTAATTTATTATATATACTCATATTAGTAAATATTCATTTAGTGAATAGCTAAACAGAACATTTTTACTCTTGGACAATTGAGATCCAACACAGACAGTGTTTTAAATTGACCATATCCCTTAATATGTCACTATATTTCTCTATAAATTCACATGAATTTACAATTATATTTCATTAAAAAATCATTCCATTACATGATGTTCATATCAAGTCACTAAATCCATGAACCTCAATGAAATATTCCACAACAACCTTGTAATTTTTCTTATATCATATATAGAATCCATTATAGAAATATTATGAAATATTCACCAAACTAGAATAAAAACCACTATAGTGAAAAAAAATTATTTTTCCTTTTCCGATTTTAATAAATAACAATAACCCAACACATTATTGACCATTATTAGTAAAATAGAAACAATAATATCATACTTCCGAACCACAATTTAAATAACATACAAAATGATTGGAATTAATTCAACACCACACATATATGAAAAATATCCAAGCCACTATGACCGTCTAGAACAAATGAAAAACCATTAAAATTATATAATAATTATTTCAATATGTAATGGTTTTATTTATAATAAGAATATAAATATATTGGTTCCCAAAAAATTCTAAAAAAATTATAGAATACCTCAAATACATCAAAATCATAATATAGAGTCCTATGAAAACATAATTCTCTATAATAGAAATGTATCAAATAATAAATTTTCTCAATGATGAAATTAATACATAGAGGGAAAGAATAATCATTAAACCCCAATATCCATGTTTGATACCCATCAAATAGAAATATCAGCATAAAAATAAATAACAATAATAAATGGTTGGAATTCATGAAAATATAATTTAACATAAAAATAATATATTAAAATCAATTAAAGAATAATGGAATAAGAAATATAAAAGAAATGGTTTCAGATTATTATATTTCATACATATATTTTAAATATGAAATAAAATGGTATTTATTCATTAAATTATTAGACTATTATTGATTTTTATTTATATATTTTCAAGACACATTTAAAAATATTCATGGATGAAAATATACAATCATAGATGAAGTTAATTATAAAAAAATAATCCATGATACATGATATGTCAAGGATTGAATATGATAGTTATAATTAGAGATTCATCCTTAAATAAATTTCGAACTAGTAAAAACAATAATTTATATCATAAATATGATATTTAAAAAAATTATAATTATAAAGGTATTATTAGTGAAAAAATGGCTGAAAATAAAACATTGTGGAATAAACCAAAATATCATACCATTATATATAGTGTAACACAATGAAACTTGTTTCATGGATGTGGAAATATTTAAATTATCTAAATGTAATGGTGAAATACAAAATTATTCTAATTAACCTCCAATGATTATATAGGAATATTCAGTAATTAATATTATTTCCCAAGGTGTAATTTTATTCTATAAAAGAAAATCAACATGGTGTTGTAACTAGAATAGGATTAGAGACCATACCTCTTGGGCAATCTTCTATTCATTGAAGATTCCTTCATTGGTCCTTCTTCACCATCAATGTTATATTTTTATAATATTTTTTATTTTTACTCTCAATGAAAGTATGAGGTTGTAAGTTTCTTATTTTCATTAGTATGAAATGTGAATATGAATATTATTAAAAAAAATATCATGTTTTATTTTAAATGACGTTTAAAATTTATCATAAATTATTTTTAATTTATTATTTTTATTTATTTATTCAATATCATTATATTATTTAGTTTGGGATAAATAACAGTTTAAATAATGTCATAACATAATCTAGGCTTTCACCATAAACTTTTGGTTGAAAAAATTCTTTGTTTACAGATTGTATAACTTACCACTTTTATTAATTTACAAAAGTACCATGAACATTAAGAAATAAAATTATTAGTGATAGAGTACTATTTTCCATAAAAATAGATTTACTAAAAATAATTTATGAAGAAAATTTAGTAGGATCATAAGATATCAAATTTATTAATTACAGAAACACATATTTAACTTATTTTACTTATATTTTTATTATCTATTCCCTCACTTAAATAAATAATAACAATAAATTAATGGAAAAAATTAGTTTCCATTATTTAAAATCTGTAATGTCGTGAATAAAAATACCAAAATTAAATATTCATGAATTAATTATGTAAAGAAAAATAGAAATATATAATTGACATAGAAAATGTTTATAAAAATTGACACTAGTATTCTAGTGCCAGTGTATGCTTTATTACATTGATGTAATATAATATGAATCTAGTCCCAAAGGAAAAATAGTTTATTTTTATTTCTAAACTAAATATATACAATATTATCATATTAAATATGAAAGGAAAAATTAAAATTTATAATTTTATAAATATCACTATTACATACTGAATAACCCTACATATCTATCAAATTACAGTTCACCGATTCTTGGGAAATTAAAAAACAAACTGATATCAAATTCTTATTAAGAGTTAATAAACACATAAGATATCCTATGTTGATATATATAATCAACATGTAATGGAAAATAACTCAAAAAACATGCCATATGAAAAAATTACCATCAAGATAAGATAAAGCTTAATTAATTTATAATTGTAAATAACTACAAAATATTCTATTTTATCAGTAAACTGAGAATTAAATTAATCCAGTGATAATTTCAATATAAAAAACTTAGGCATAATACTAACTAAATTCTTAATGATAGAAATTATTTTTTATTTGATTAAATTATTTTAGGCATCACGATCCTAGACTGTTAAGATCATTCACAAGACAATTTAAATAATAGGTACACAACTATTAAGGAAAGGTAATTAATTCACCTCATAAGACTATACTAGAATAAAAGTGATATATAATTTTGGGTCCATCACATTATTACATTTCCAAACATTCTTCATTTTTCAAATATTCAAAATAATTCATGAAATTCATCTATATCATCAAATGTTATTATTTTTTAAAAATATGGATTTATAAATATTTCCCCTGAAAAAATGAATTCTCAATGTTGAACTCCATATGTACAAATATTATATGATTTGAGAAATAAAAATATCTATTATAAACAATATGGATATTTTTATTAAATTTAATTTCCAATGATTAGAGAAAAGTGAATATATCATTTTATAGACAATGAATAAATAAATTAATTAAATATGCTTATTTCAATAATTTCCTTATTCAGAATGATTGTAATACATCTATATAAAGAATACAGATACTATACATACAACATAAATAAATTATTTTGAAATCAAGATAAAGGATTTCTATCATATATGAATTAAAATTCCATAAAATTTATTTCAAAAAATTCTTCAGTGAAATACCTATTTCATTTTACAAATATGATTTTGAAACTAGATATTCCCAAAATAATTTAATATTATTTTATTTGAAAATAAGCTTTCAGTTTTTTTAATATGATTCAAATTATTTTATTTGTCTTGATGGTTAAAAATTCCTTTCATTTCATACATGATAAAAAATTATTACTTCAACATTTTTTGTAAATGAAAAAATAATTTTTCCGAAAATTACTCTAAATATTATTCGAAAATATTTTCTATAAATTATAATATGATAAAATTATGTAATATATAGATTTGAAAAGGATAAAAATAGTTATAGAAACAATTTTATAAAACATTTATCTGGATTTAAAATTTTTTCATCCAAATAGAGAAATGAAATCATATTTTCATAAAATCTATTTTGAATTATTTTATATAGAAATGATTCGAAAAATGGAATTATTACATGAAGATTTTATGAATAATCATAGTAAACTAAAATTATGTGGTTTTATTGGGAAATCTTAATATACTTTCATTCAACATAAATTCATTAATAATAAATCTTGGATAGAATGGAATTTTGATAGAATCCTTCATAATTTTGATATCATTTAATTGAGAATTAATAAATTAATAGACAATGTGTATATCCATTAATGAAAAATAAAAATGGAAATAAATCATATCATAATAAAATATAATTTCACACATAATCATATCATATCAATGATGATTAAGAAGTAATTAAAAATAATGAATGTAATGATTGTTACAATATTAATTTCAACTTATTTACTCTTAGGTCAAATTAAAATTAGTAAAATTATTCAAATTGAAACGTAAAATAATTGGATGTATGGATGAATAATATTATCATATGTAAAATGGTTATTATATACACTATTGAAAAATATAGTATAAAAACATTACAATATGCTTCAATAAAGGGTAATTTATATGATGTCCCTTTCAATGAAAATATCATTAAATTAGGATTGCTACCATCATGAAGCAATGTGACTCTCTTTTCATCACCAAAACAATTAGATGATATAAAAAATAATATTTAATTAAATAATATATTAAATATAATAATAATAATATAATTTAATTATAAAATATTACTTAAAATCTTTCTATAATGATAACTAAAAATAAGAAATATTACTCATGCGTAAATATGACCTACTGTCTCCATGATTGTAACGAAGTTCATTTTTCAAAACTGCATTTCATGATTAGTTTTTGATGTATAATTTATTTATAAATATTACAATTATTTTATGAAAATATTATGTATATTATGGGAAATTATAATGTTCATAAGAATAATATATTTAATAAAAAATCAAAATTGAGAAAAAAAATTAACACTTGAAAAAACAAAAATAATGATTTTTTTGTGAAGAAAGGATGATAATATGTTATAATTGGATGATATGTTTTATTAAAAATAGTAATATGGTTATACAAAATTTCATTAATATGGTTGATAACACTGAATATTATAATAAATAAATATAAAAAAATGAAATAACGACGTAAGGGATTTATTTCAAAATTGCCTTACCTCTATGAGAAATAAGATATATTCACCACCTACTTATATTATTTGGATTTTATATTTTCTATGAATTTATTTTATGATGATTATATAGAAAAATTATTATGTTTTATAAAATCATTCTATGATATCCCTTTCATAAGGATTGTTATTGAAATTTACCAAAGGTGTAAGAGTTTATTTCATAATCTCATTATTTTTTAGATTATTTTTTATTATGTCTGAAATGTTGAAATAAAATCACCTTAATCACAACTATTCTCATGAATTTTATACTTTTGTGGTTATTAATGATATTTTTCATGAAACAGTTCCACCTTTCACTATTTATTATATATGTCATTTCAAAAAATATTTATATGAATCATTGTATTTATTTATAATTTTAGTCAAAGTCTAATTTTTTAACAAAATAATGTTATAAAAACAAATTGAATCATTAATTAATTAATTTATTAAATGAATTTATTATATTTTTTCCCATTTAAAATTTTTATATAAAATTTCATATCATTTTCTAAAAAATCCAATTAGTATTTGATTGTAAAATTAGAAATGTATATTTCATATTTGTACAAAATGAAAATAAGATTCCACTTTCATGAAAATTATTTCCTTAAATGATCCATTTATAATTTTTTATTATTATTAAAAATATTTTATTTGTCAATATGTTTTGAAACGATTTTTTTAAAAAAATGGATGAGATGTTTTCATCAGGATTTTTATATTAATTTTTAAATTATCCGATATATTTTTCTACAATGGATGTCAAATAAGAGGATTTTTACAATATTTATAGAATTATTTGTTTAAAAAAGTGACTTTAAATATTTAATGTTTCATTTCATCAAAATGTATTTAATAAAATATTTATTTTATTTTCACTTAACAATTATCCAAACCCTTATTGTTAGTTATGTATTAATGGGGATATTTTTTAATGATATCATATTCATTATTTCTCTAGATGGATTTTGATTTTTTCATATTGATTATTATGAAAAAAATTATTTTTCAGGAGTCAATCATTTTTCATTTATATTTTAATAGAACCAATTTATTTTCTTTTGGTTAACCATTTTTCAAAGAGATGATTATGTAACAAATTTACTTTCCCAATATCATCGTTTTAAACTGATATTAACATGAAGGAAATTTCATTTGAATGATTTAAAATTTTTATAAAATGAATTCGATTGATCCTATTAGTTTTATGATGAAATGAGAGATCTATGTACATTATTAATGTTTTGGTTCATGGAAATTATAAACGAGGTAAGAATATAGATAGAGCTAGGTAATACCATTACATCTTAAAAGATAGGGAGACCTAGATAACACAAAGTTATCCAATTATAGCTTATATGATGGAGTATATTAGAGAGTGTCTGATGTTCCAACTATAGATTAAATCATGGGTAATCCAAGAAATAATATGAATATGTTTGGAAATATACCTTTTCATGAGAAGAATGAGGGGGGAAGTTACTTAAGTGTTCCTCATATATATATATAACAAGGCTTCAGTTATATTTGAAATGTGTTTGTAATTAGTTATAAAGGAAATTTTCAATGACCCCAACATGTTTTTGGTATTTGATTTTATAGGTTTATAATGTCAGTGATGATATATATTGATGTCCCATAGAACATGATTATTTATTCTAGATAATCCTATGGTTTACTATGCTTTCAAATGTTATATTCCATGTAATTATGGGTATTAATGTTTTTATGATTATATCATTTAATATGATTATTTTTTTATAAGCATATGCATTTCATTTGTTCATTTATGACATATATATCTATTTTCTATTTTTAAATTTATTTATATTTTTATCTCAAACCACATTTGACTAATTTTCCCACTGTTATCATGAAATGATGTTTAGAAACTATTTTTATATTAGATTTCATATGAATAATTTTGATGGCCAAATTTGGAATATGAAAAATTTAGTTCAGCTGTATAAATATTCCTTTAAAGATATGGGTATTTATAATTTTAAGAGTTTTTCCCAATTCTATAATTCTATGAACATAAATTGTCATTTATAATGTATATAACCCAAATTTGTTTTTTATTCTTCAATGATTGGATGGAATAATATAGGATCAGAATAATCAGTATCCATTACCTAAATGCATGTTCTATTACTTCCACACCAGATTAGGGAGTGTATGTTTTTGGGTAGTTATAGTTTCCCTCATAGGTCAATTTATATAAATTTTGATATTAAGATGTTTTTGGTGATGTTATCATAAGATTTATTTATAACATTATAGGTATCCAATATTAAGGATGGTGATAATTTTTATGTCATTAGAAACACATTTAGTTTCTATGTGATTAGTTCATAATGTGATTAATGTAATTTTAGAAGATCTTTTAAAATGATGGTTTTTTTAAAGAACATGTTCAACATGAAATAAGAATTTAAATTGTGTGGAAATATGTTTTATGTTATGGATAATTATTAACATACTTATGATAATGAATATTCTGAAAAAATGTTTTATTATATACATAATCGTATGATTGAAAGGAAATTTGGAGACAATGTGATTAATGTTATATCAATAGAATAACAACATATATATTGAATTGAAATTTGAATTATATGATATAGTTTTATAGGATAATTTATTATTTTTAAAGGTAATTTTCTTTCATTGTGATATAGGGTTACAAATTGATTTAGTTTCAAAATTGGGTATTAAAATTGAATATTTATGATAAATGTTTCAAATAAAGGTATATTATTTTTGGGAATTACCTTAAAATGTTCACCACATTTGGTTATGGTTATTTTATAATGATAAAAGGTGTAAATATATATCCCATTTATGGTTATGTGGTTTTTAATAGTAAAATTTTTATATTCTCTTTGGAATAATACATCTGAAAATTAAATTTTTTTTATCAACACAGTTTTGAGAAAAAAGTGAAATACCATAATATCCAGCATTACAACCAAATAAAACCATAAAAGGTGATAAAATAGATGAAAACTACTGGATATGCCCCTCTCTAGGAACTACACTCTGATGGAAGGCCTCCTCTATCACATTACCACTCGGCTAGCCACCCCGTACAGGGTTCCACGGGCCCGTTACTGATGGAAGATCCATACCCTCTCAATCTTCCAAATCTGATTGGCATGGATTGGTGAAATCTTCATGCTATGAAGCTCATATTATGAAGATCCATGTACAGTGTTGGCTACATAGAACCAAAAAATAACATCAAATTTATACAAAAGAATAATATAAATACTCATTCAACACAAAACAACATTCATCCAAAACAAATCAGTATATTCCAAAAAATATATGTAACACAAAACTCCTTAAATGATCCTCTACTGAACTTAGTATATCAAAATTAAATCACATTCCCAAATGATTATTCAATTAGAGAAACTATCATCACTAAAATATGAATCATGCTTAAAATCATCATCGATGTCAGGAGGGAGAAGACGATCCCTAACTCAACACTTCCTCTGTCGTGACACCACCACCAAATAGAAGCACACCGAAGCTAAATATGAAATGATATCCCATAATAAATAACATCATATATACATCAAAAACATAAAATAGATGAAAATAGATGAAATGATAACAATCTTTAGAACTCCAGGTAAAATCCCAAATATAATCTAGATCAAGATCTTATCACCGTAATCCAGAACGCCCATAGATACCACACCCCCACAACTAAATACACAGATATGGAAAAAATTAGAACACAAAAACCATGGAAACTAGATCTCAATATCTATTCAAACACCACCTTTTTATTGATACCCTATCCTATGAGGTGGATTTGGGTGAGAAATGATTGGAAAAGGTGCACAATGCCGAGACAGCTGAGCCACAAAGTCACACGATTCCACCGTGATAGAGGAGCTGCCACTACGATCATCTGAGCTTCGAAAGGGGAGATATGACAATCTAGGATGAAGGAAGGAGGTGGCGATGAGAGGGAACCCTAGTGATGTAGCCCCCCTTACAGGCTAATTCAAATCACACCTTTCAGAATATTTCATCTTGAATACTCATCATTTGGATAAAAACAAGATATTATTGTTGAAATTGGGAAAATGTGGAAAATATACTAATTAAGTACATATATTTTGTTATTATCATAGTATATATGAAAAATAATTCATCATCACTAATGATTAGTTTGAAAAAAAATATATCTTATTACATTCATGGCAGATGAATATGATATGCGTATTTCATTGATGTATTTTATAGTGTTTAAATGCATTAATTTATGTAATTAAATGATGATTTTTTCCAATTTCTGAAAAAATAATTTTTTTAACGTTTAATGGTTGGATAAAACAATTCTTCAGAAGAATAATTGAAATTCCCGAATATTGGAGATAAACTTCATTTTTCTTCTTGAAGGGATGTGGTGCAGCACGACACTAGAAAATTGATGATGTAGTGGACCTATAGAACTCATGAAAGAAATTTAGAGGTAATGAATTTCATTATATGATGTGAGCTTATTAGGATAATATACCCCAATAATATGATAATTATGACATATTTCACTTTGTTCAAAGTCATTAACTCTAAAATAATTTATACAAATCATGTAATTTTTTATAAAAATATGATATGAAGAATTTTATGTAGATATAGATTACATGTCATGTAAAATCTAACATCAATAATGTATCACCTTATAGAAAATAACCACGCCATGTTACTAATGGATTCTTAAAAAATTATGCATTCCATCACCATACACTAAACTGAGTATATCTATGACAAAGTAGATCATGGCGAAACTGCTAGATTTGGAGGATGATCTTGAGCCATTCTCCACTAATGTTCTTCAGCTTTCTCATTCCATATTAGGTATCCATTCTTCTCATTCTTGTCATTCCTATAGTTTATTATTATTATTTATTTATTTTTTATTTTATTACAGGGGGATTAAATTTTATGTTTATATATTTATTTATTTTTCATTTTTTGGATTTTTGAAACTTTGATTATCGACTTCAATATTCATATTTTTAAATTTTTATGAACACTCAATGTGATTCGGGGAGATGAATTTTATTTAATCAAATAATTTAAATTTTTCTCTAAGACCATAATAGAAGTAAGTGTATTTCCATTTAAATATTTTATTTCATTTACAATTTTGAGATTGCACCTAGTTGACAAAAATTCTAAAGGAGAAATATCATGACTACTATAGGTTTCCAAATCCAAGGATCCTTCCTAACTAAAACCAATACTAAAATATGAATGAACATAAAATCAATTGAATCCACATCCCAAAAACCAAAAAAATCACGAAACTTTTCATACCTCATCTCCAAATATCAAACACTGTTTTTCATTTCCTTCTGTATGTACTTTCAATATATTAATCATTTTATATTGATTTTTTTTAAATTTAGAGAATACATACCATCATTGTGTGTTTGACCATAAAAAACATTTTACTCTCATTTTTTAGTTATTTTTTTATATTTTTATTATTCAATAAATTTTTGTGTTCCTATAATATTTAACAACTCATTACAAGATATCAAATATTAGGATCCATTGTTGTGTATGGTCATTTTTTTCTTTAAATTTTTTAGGCATCATGTTAATTGTAATTAATTTAATTCATTATGTTACTCTTGGTCTTTTCATGATTTTGTTTCGGGTAATATTCCATTACTAGAACACACCACTATTTGGAAGGAAAAAGTGGAAAATATTTCACATAAACTAGAGTAGAGGAATACATAATGCATGTAAATATATTTAAAGTAGGTGTCCCACCAAGAACATTACCTCATGGATATAATGGATCAATATTAAAGATCACATTAGGGTATGGGCTTCATTGGAGGACCACAGCTCAAAGAAATAATTTATGGGTAAATAATGATCAATAAAAGGATACCCTATGTCATGGGGCTCAATCCATGTATTCTCATACCCCCAATCACTGCTCAAAATTTCTAGATCAATTCTACGATCATCCAAATGGTAACACATTAACTCCAACATCACTATATACCTCACGTAGTACCCAACTAGTAGAATTTTAGTTTTCTCGAAATATGTGACATCCCCATTTCTGAATGTCACAAATGATGCTATAAGGAAACACTAATTCAAATTCCCTTTGATGGAAAAGGAATAAAAGTGGATTCATTTTTTACTTCTATATTCAATCACGACAAAGGATGATCTTTTTAGAATGTTTCTAATATGGGTTATCCGACCATTAATGTATATGGATGTATGAGTTAGTTTTTAAAAATTTTGAGCAAGTAAATAATGATAATTAATGTATTGGGATTTATAATTATAATGTGATGCACCCCTTATCAGGAAATAAAAATATGGTTATTAATTCAAATATTCTACCAAGTAATTTTATTGGGATATAACTCAATTTTTCATGGTACTATAGTAGGGTCATGTTTGAGAAAATATATATTTGAGCGCTAAAAAATATTTTAAAACACGTCTAGAAAAAAATTTATGTGGTGTTAAGAAGAGGGAAATGAAAATTTAGTGCTAATGGTACACAATATTTGGATTTTCACCCATAAAAATATCTTATCAATGAATTTTGTTATGATGATAGAAATCCCAAATCAAATATTTATGTACATTGAATATTTAAATTAATATGATTATAATCATGGAAATTATAACCATTGTTGGAGACTACAATAATTGAATTAGAAGAATATAAATCAAGGCTAAGGATTTCATCCAATTCATAAATGATTTCAACCTCAACACCAAGGAACATCACATATAGTCTTGTCCATTGACTAGTGGAGACCTATGTAACCTGAATTAACATAGTATAGGATGAAATTAAATATTTAACAATGTAATAAATTGATCAAGTAACAATGAATGTTGAATTTAAAATGAAATCACAATACCAACAAGATTAAAAAAGAAACATTTAAAATTATGCTGATTAAATTACCGATCGACTTATAAAAATTCATTGATCAATACATCATTGTCTACTAGTATGGTATCCCAATACGTATTTTAAAACTATTTTTCATAGAAGTGGAATGAGTAAAAAATCACCATCTTTAGAATTTATAGGAAATAATGTAAAATAATTATTTTAATAGTGAAAATAAAAACACATATAAGGTGATGAACATAATGAATAGGAATCAAAAACACCATACCGACCACAAATGCCATTTAAAAATTGAATTATTAATGTATTTGCTAAATAATGGAAAAAAATTCATAGATGTTTTAGAAAAGACAAATATCAAAGTACTTTTTTATAGGGAAATGAAAATGATGAATCGCTAAAAAAGATCATTAAGGGGTTGATGAAAAATAAAAATAAGTCTAATTAATTATCATCCATTCCACAAGTAGGAAAATGTTCAGAATTATTGTCATGAATTCTATAAAAGAGGCATTGTGATATAGGTAGTTTCTCTATAATGATTAATATTTATTCTCATGAGTATTGAAGTTATTTTATATGGTATAGGCGTAAATATAATGACAAAAGTAACATTATAGATCCCATTATTGAATATATTCAACCATGTCAAGTTATGATTCAACTAGATGAGACAATAGTGATATAATATCAAGGACTACATTCTGATTTTGTCATCAAGGTAGATAAGTTATATTTTCCTTTATATTTTATAGTGATTTAAATGTATTATGAGAAGGTAACTATATTGTTTTGAATGTCATTACATTCTATGAGTTGAGAAATTATTGATGTTCACAATGGGGAACTGTGTTTATGATTTATTGGATCATATTTGAAGTTAAATTTTCACTAGTAATTAATAAAATTAGAAGAAAATTATTATGAATTATCATTATATTGTATACAATAAAACATGGAAGATGTGGTGCATGGAAAAACAAATGCTGTTTATTATTATGAAATTAAATAATAATGCAAAAAAATGTTAACATAGGTAAGGAATTATTAGAAATATATGATAATATTGCTGAAAAATTCAGGCAAGAAGAATTCAAGTAAGTATAAATCGTTTGGGAAGCAAAGAATAGATTTCCTGCATTCTTTGGTGATAGAAAATCAAGGAAAGTAGGCCCAAATACTTCTTCAAAGGTAGTGGTTTATGTATTACCATTAGAAGTGTAAGAGAATATATTTTTGATTTCCATCACACTAACTAAATGGAGTAAGTGTAGGGAATAATATATCCGATGTATTTCTCGGAGTGTTTAATTTAGATATAGAAGTTCGAGAATATGGTCAAATATGACATGATTTTGAACTCCATAAATTTTAAACCATATAGAGCATCAGATGATATCAAGTTGTCGAATAATGGGTTGTGATTGTTTTTTGGATTTTTGCTCCTAGTTGTGACTATGAAAGACAAAAATGATATGATGAGATTAACTCATGTTGAGAGAATTGACATTTCATTTCCATTATCATATTCTACCAATATAGATGAAGGATCTCAAGTTATGACTATAATCTATGGAAAGAAAGGGTTTTATAAGATCTATTACATAACCATGGGGTGCCCATGGTTTGTACACATAAAAGAATATTGTTGTATTCAACAATAAGTCGATTATCAAAATCTAAACCATGTGATAGTGAAGAAAAAATAACCATTCCCAAAAATTGATGGACTTTTTGATCATATATTTTGATCCTAAAGGTTCTCCATGATTGATCATCAATTAATACTACACCAATTGTGGTTTTTGAGGGTAACATCATGGATTCAGAATTTCGTGGAACATATAGACTGAATGAGTACTTGGTGATATATTCTGAGATGAAAAACTATAAGGCCCCGACCTTAAACCTAACTTAATTATTGAATTAAATGAATAATTCACATTGAGGATCTTTTCAGGTTTAGAGTTTTAGAGAATTAGGTCAAAACTATTATATCTCAAAATATTACACAGTAGAGACTTCTACTAAGTGTCCATAATGTAAAAAAAACTTAAAAAGAAACATGTTTAGTTCCATGTTTTAGATAGCATGTCTTTCCATGATCCCATCCTTGACCCTATACATCTTTAAGTCCAGTGGAAAACATTTCAAAAACATGGGATGGGCATAAAAATCCCGGTAAAGGATAAAAAAAGAAGGAAAACTTTTAGTTTTTCCAAAACAACAAGTAAACCATGAGTACTTTACCAAAGTAATACTTTTCACCTTTATGAAGTAGTAAAAACACTTCACTGAATAAAAGACCATTACATACCCTTTTGTAACCAAAAGATTACCATAAACCCATGTAAAGAACACATAACATATAAAGGTAACTTGGGACATAAACATACTTAAATGGAATAACCATACAGTTGACTTCCACACATACTTAATGGAATATCCATACGGCCGACTTCCATACCCAATGCATTGGAGGTTAAAACGTAACCACCTGTCCTGGTATTCACGGCACCACCCGTCATATGGTTTATCACGTAACCACCCGTAAAATGTCCGAGTACCATCATTACACATAAAATATTGAAAATATAAACATTTCAATAACAAAATTTAATTTTCAATCACAATAAGTAATTTCAAGATATTGAATTAATCAATCTACATTCAAAAACCATTTAAAAGATATTTTTGAATCAAAGTGTCCCATAACACTTTGAAGCTTTTAATGGAATTATAATTTTAAAACATTAATGTCCGTATTAATAAATACTGAAAACCATTTTGAAAACATGGACATTAAAGATAAATATTTATAATAATGAATCTTTAAAACATCTAAAATTATACTTTTGTTAAAGAGTTTTTAACAAAATGATAGAATCATGAATACAAATAAACGTGGAATAACATTTAATATGAGATTTATAATATAATGAGAATAAAGGGATTCATGATATAATATGTCAAAGGACATTATACACTCCAAATAAGACTGAATTGGTTCATAACAACAATTAAGTCTCAATGGAAATGTAAATTTAGATGAAATCCATTATAAAGAGGGTATCCATAAACTAAGGATAAATATATCACATAATTATGTGTGAGAAATTAAAATACACCCAATATAAGTGGATATTAAGTGTGAAACAATATAATTACATTCAGAAATATTCATAGTATTACATGTTCAAGAAGTACAAGTTGAACCCAATGAAATCGAAATTGGGTTAAGATGTTCCCTTGTAAAATTTCGATAGCCTAACGGCGTCACTTCAAAATTCAGAAAATTAGTCGATGAGAGAGTGAATGGTATCTCATCACTTGGAAATAAACATTACATCAATAAGGATATATAAGAACATATGCCAACATAATAATATGTAATTTAAAATACTTAACAAAAGAGGTCTTTTAAAAAGAGGAGGGTGAATGGTCCCCTTACCGAGTTGGGTAACTTTCGAAATTTACACCCCATGGATGTGGGGACATACAATGAAGATGTAAATACCCATAAATGAAATTATACTACATAAAGTGTATAATAATGGGCAGTACATACACCACTCAAAGGAAATAGTGGCAAACGTAGCATAAATTTCACGAGAATAAAAGTGCGATGAAAAATCCCATACGAAAACTTGGCAGCCTAACGACACCACATAAAACTTACAAAAATGGATTGATGAGATAAAATAGGGTATCTCATAATATTAACATAAAGTTTCTGGAAATCGGAATATAAAAGAACATCCCCAACATAACAAAGAGGAGCTTAAAATAAGTGACATAAAGGAGAGTACTTAAAATGAATGAGAGAGGTTAGATCTCTTACGAAAATTCGGCAGCCTAACGACGCCACTCAAAACATCCAAAATGGATTGATGAGAGAGAATAGGGTCTATAATCATATTAACATAAAAATTACAGTAATATTAATATAAAAGAACATCCCAATAACAAGAAATACGATCTTTAAAAGGAATGACATAAAAGAGTGTACTAAAAAAGAAAGAGAGGAGTATGATCCCTTACCTCGGGTCTGACTTGACTCGATCATTCTTTAATCTCCTGAATAATAAACTTCAGTTAATTTATACTTGCTTAAGAACATTTTTCAAGTTAATTATTCTTTTTATATCAATTATTTACATGTTATAAACATTATGTAATCATTTACGTTAATAATGTTTGTTTTGTCGATATTTGGTTCTTAAGTCAAAAGTGGACTTCTTACAATTACTTGTTGTTCTTGTGGTCAAAGGTTCTTTATATCCAGAATGAATTTCCTGATTTGGATATCATATATATCATATATATCCAGCATATACATTTATTTATAATATTACATAATCATTTAGAGGTAAGAAATGAAAGGCACCGTTCATGGAGACGGTAAACCGTACGTATGCATGAACGCTACTTTCATTTCTATGTCATATTAATGGAATTAAAACTAAATGATAGATTTGTATTTTTTTAATCCCAGAATTATATTCATAATATAGATGTATCATACATCATATATATCCATTATATGTACTTATAATAGTACATTACATTTGAGGATAAGAAATGAAATGCATAGTTCATGGAGACGGTAAGCCATACGTACGCATGAACACTACTTTCATTTCTATCTAATACTTTAATGGAAAGAAAACAATAATTATATAAAGGTATATTATATTTCTAGTATAACATAATATATAATAATTTTAAATCCATCCTTTATACATCCCACATATGGCATTAACGAATCAAATCACTTTGAGGGGGCAGTAGTCCGCACTTCCTAAAATGAAATTATCATGTTTACCCACATTGGAAACCATAAAGGTATACCACAAATGAAAAATAAAGAAGCAAATTAAAACATAAAAATAATATATATCATATATAAATAGAGTGACATCTCAATGGATTCCTTTGAAGGTGTTATATGAGTGTTGAACAATCATCGTTTCGTGTGGCATAAATTCGCCATCCACAAAAACAGTATGTTCTTTAACCATTAGATAAAGGTGTGTGTTAGTGTAGCTCGAATAAATATTATAACAACATCCTAGTATATTGAAGATACTAAATTTTTTACAAATGAAATGAATAAAAAGAGTTTAGGGGGTTGGAGAAGAAAAATAATACAAAAGAGAACAAGTGAAGACGTTACCAAAAAATTGGGCAACTCCCTTTGGATTGAACCAAAAGGGTTTCTTGAAGAGCTTCCTGCCTATGTTAAGGCTTCTAGGATGCGGAGAGGGATTTGGAGAGACAAAATGATCAGAGCTTGGCCGAACCAAAGGCTTGAGAGGTGTGGGTATGGTGGTAGAGGTGGGGGCCTTTTATAAGAGGAGAGGAGGGGCACTCTTGGTAAAGTATAAAATGTTACTTTATATTCAAATGGTTTTCTGATTTTAATGGTCCCACATTAAAGTTTGTCGAGGATAAGGTGATAAGAGTTATAAATCCACCCATCCAATAGGTTTTTTACATGCGTAGGTCCTAGATTTTGCATTATCATTCAATTTTTTTTAATCATTAAATAATTAGGTCATCGATGCATCCTCATGATGTCATAAGGAATTTAATTTATTTAATGTCTAAAAATTATAAAAAACTACTATGATGTAGGAAATATTTTTATATTTCCAATTACTATTTATAGTCAAAATTCTGACTTGTATAACCACATGTAAAAATTGTTTTAGTAAAAAAAATCATGTTTGTGACATTTTTATTTTAACTTTAAATAAAAGGCATAAATGTCATTATCAAACCCTAGTGGCTCCATGGGGTACCAAAAATCGACCCATGGGTTGTCTTGGTCGGCCATAACTCATCCAATATTTTTAGCACAAGTGTCAAGATATTTTCATTTTATTCTAATATCATTTTTACCTTAAATCACACTAATTACCTTTAATCGCGATTAATAAAACTTAAAAGTTACTTTTCTTCAAAAATTATTTTCATCCCATTGAACCACATTTTAATTAACAATTAAAATCATTTTAATTGGATTTTTTAAATTCAAATCATAGAAGTGGTAAAGTCCCATTTAAACGAGAAATCAAATTTTGTAACCACCACTTTGTGGTTTCACTATTCATCAAAAATTGATGTTTTTCAGAAAAATACCAAAAATTCAACCTAAGAAATATTTTATATTCCGAATTAAAAAATGATGTCTATTTTACCAAATTCATAACATATAATTTGAATTAATTAATTTTATAATTAAATCCCTTTGTTAAAACAAATAGCGTGTTTTTATGAAACAATATCTTTGAAAAGATTGACACTCGTTTATGTCCAATATTAAAGTGATATTAATTAAATTGACCACCATTGGATTAAATAGTAAAAATATATTCTATTTACACTTTAAAACCAATTACAAATATAATATAATCATATAAATAAACTAGATTAAAATGATGTTTTGAATTAAAATACAACATTTTTCACTATTCATTAAAAAATGAACTTTTTCGGAAAAATACCAAAAATTTACACAAAGTAAATTTTGATGGCCCGATTATAAAGAAGAATTTTTATAACACATAAAATTGTCAAAAAGTGGATTTAAAAGAGGTTCTCCATCAAAAGGCGGTTAATTGGCCTTTTAATGAATATTAGACTGTCTACGCTTAAAATTGGATTCATTTGCATTTTTAATCCTCTATTATTTATTGTAATGAGTAAAAATATTTGACAAACACATATAATCATTTTGTAGTTAGTTTTTTTCATTCCCGCCATTACCACGGCTAGGAAATAACTACCATTTTAAAAAATATTATTTTATTATTAGAGTGCAACGTAAGATTTCCAAGAAACCCGTTGTTGCGTATTGGGTACGCCATCAAGCATAACATCCCCTTTAAAGTAATATTAATATTTTATTCACAAATATGGATAAATATAAAAATGTCATATTCTTTATTTACCTGGGGTGTTACATCCTTCCCCCCTTTTGGTAATTGTGTCCTCACAATTTTAAAATTGGGCTTGGAAATATCCTTGAAAGTCCCACATCGGAACAAGAGTCGGTAAAACAATCACTTTACAATAAAGAAAGATAAGTACAGAGGTCACCTGAGTTAACTCATACTAGGATTCCATGTAGGAAAACATTGAAATGGAGGAGAAAACATAGGATAATGTTCTTATGTAGATTGATAGAAAACATGTTTAGGAGAATGTTAACCACAAGAAAATCATAAACTTGTGATGGGTTAAACGGTATTCGATTCCCCAGTAGGAAAAGTTAACAGAAAACATTTTTGTTTTAAGTTACTCTTTAGTGAGGAATTTATCTTTGATCATGACTAAATCATAATGAAACATACTTACTTGTCACGTAGACTTCCAACTTTTACTAGATTCCTTAATCAAACTCATATTTTCTCCAAAAGACGAGTATTTAGGAAGACTTGTTTTCATTAAGAGTACTATAATAAATTTCTAGAGAATCACCTAATACATAAAAGAGAACAATATACTTCTCATGCCTTTATACTCTACCCAAAACCAAAACCAAAAAGGTTAGTACAAGTTAGATAATCTAGAAAAGGATAACCCTTTATAAAAAGAAAATCTATTCTTAATCTCCTAAATTTGTCCAAAAAAACCCAAAGTTCAACGAGGACCATTCGATAAACCATTTTTCCATAAAATTATTCAAAGTAAACCAAACTAATATTGAAATCCAAATATTTGAAGGATCTAGTCACATAGTCTTCCAAGTTAAATTGAAACATTAATCTCCAAACAACATCAGTTGCTCTTAATGTCTCGTATTGAAAAATAATTAACCTAATCACATATCCTCCATGATAGTTTAATAAATTTCCATAGATAACCCAAATTCAACTTAAACTTAATTCATAAACTCATGTAACTAAAATATCATTCAAACTAACCAGGGACTTCACGTAGTCCAGTGGTAGGCGATAAATACCAGTCGAACTTTGGTTGTGAGTTCGATTCCCGCAGCTTTGTCCGACGTGACGGGTTGTCACACGGTCTGTGTGTCATCCTTTTTCCAAAACTATATAATTCTTAAAAAATTTCCCAAAACGAGATAAAATCTTCAAAAATGATCATAACATATTTTAACCTCAATTTTATCTCATGCCATTCATTTTCCATCATAACATATAATAACCCATAATTACCTCAAAAGTAAGGATCATATAAACTCTAATGGTTACCTTTATAATTATTATCTGAACTTCCACATCGATTGGTCATCTTGTAGATGATGAATTACCGAACATACCAAGGTTCAAGTGGATGATCATGAATCCTTGATAGTTGGTTTAGAACAACCACACGTTTCCTCATTGAATACCCCATTTCATCCAGTCTCTTAATCAGAGAACCACCATAATTTCCATCAAACCTGTTGTCTCTTTGGTTCCTACTAGATCCATCCATTCACTAAAAACAAAAAAAATGTCAGTGTGAGTATATCAACAAAACCATCATGTACTAATGAGGAAGTTAAACACTAAGATATTATCTAAAACTTGGACTCCTTCTAAAATCCTAACCATTATGGTACTGTCACTTATGCTTAGAGAATACCCTAACCTCTAATGTTATCTAAACCAACCTTTGATACCAACTATAAGCCCCCAACCTTAAACCTTACTTAATTATTGAATTAAATGAATAATTCACACTGTGGATCTTTTCAGGTTTAGAGTTTTAGAGAATTAGGTCAAAACTATAACATCTCAAAAGATTACATAGTAGACACTTCTACTAAGTGTCCATAACATAAAAAGAAACATGTCTAGTTATATGTTTTAGATAGCATGTCTTTCCTTGATCCCATCCTTGACCCTATTCATCTTTATGTCCTGTGGAAAACATTTCAAAAACGTGGGATGAGCATAAAAAGCCCAGTAAAGGATAAACAAAGAAGGAAAACTGTTAGTTTTTCCAAAACAACAAGTAAACCATGAGTACTTTACCAAATTAATACTTTTCACCTTTATGAAGTAGTAAAAACTCTTCACTGAATAAAATAACATTACTTACCCTTTTGTATCCAAAAGATTACCATAAACCCATGTAAAGAACACATAACATATAAAGGTAAATTAGGACATAAACATACTTAAATGGAATAACCATATGGTCGACTTCCACACATACTTAATGGAATAGCCATACGGCCTACTTCCATACCCTATGCATTGGAGGTTATAACGTAACCACCCATCCTGGTACTCATGGAACCACCCGTCAAATGGTTTATCACGTAACCACCCGTAAAATGTCAAAGTACCATCATTACACATAAAATTTTGAAAATATAAACATTTCAATAACAACATTTCATTTTCAATCAAAATATTTAATTCCAAGATATTGAATTAATCAATCTACATTCAAAAACCATTTAAAAGAGATTTTTGAATCAATGTGTCCCATTCCACTTTGAAGATTTTAATGGAATTATAATTTTAAAACATTAATGTCCATATAAATAAATACTGAAAACCATTTTGAAAACATGGACATGAATGATAAATATTTATTATAATGAATCTTTAAAACATTTAAAACAATATTTTTGTTAAAGAGTTTTTAACAAAATGAGAGACTCTTGAATAAAAATAATCACAGAATAACATTTAATCCGAGCTTTATAATATCATGAGAAGAAAGGGATTCATGATATAATATGTCAAAGGATAGTATACACACCAAATAAGAGTGAATCGGTGCATAACAACAACGAAGTCTCAATGGAAATGTAAATTGAGATGAAATCCATTATAAAGAGGGTATCCATAATCTAAGGATAAATCTATCACATAATTATGTTTGAGAAATAAAAATACACCCAATATAAGTGGATATTAATTGTGAAACAATATAAGGTCATTCACAAATATTCATTGGATTACATGTTCAAGAAGTACAAGTTGAACCCAAAGTTATCGAAATTGGGCTAAGATGTTCCCTTGTAAAAATTCGATAGCCTAACATGTCACTTCAAAATTCAGAAAATTAGTCGATGAGAGAGTTGATGGTATCTCATCACTTGGAAATAAACTTTACATCAATAAGGATATATAAGAACGTATCCCAACATAATAATATGTAAATTAAAAGACTTAACAAAAGAAGTCTTTTAAAAAGAGGAGGGCGAAATGTCCCCTTACTGAGTTGGGTAACTTTCGAAACGTACACCCCATGGAAGAAGGGTCATACAATGAAGATGTAAATAACCATAAATGAAATTATACTACATAAACTTTATAATAATGGGCAGTACATACACCACTCAATGGAAATAGTGGCAAACATAGCATAAATGTCACTAGAATAAAAGTGGGATGAAAAATCCCATACGAAAACTCGGCAGCCTAACGGCGCCACATAAAACATTCAAAAATGGATTGATGAGATCAAATAGGGTATCTCATCATATTAAAATAATGTTTATAGAAAGGGGAATATAAAATAACATCCCCCAACATAACAAATAGTAGCTTAAAAGAAGTGACATAAAGGAGATTACTTAAAATGAATGAGAGAGGGTAGATCTCTTACGAAAATTCGGCAGCCTAACGGTGCCACTCAAAACTTCCAAAATGGATCGATGAGAGAGAATAGGGTCTCTCATAATATGAACATAAAAATTACAGTAAGATTAATATAAAAGAACATCCCAATAACAAGAAATATTGTCTTTAAAAGGAATGACATAAATGAGTGTACATAAAAAGAAAGAGAGGAGTATGATCCTTTACCTCGGGTCCGACTTGACTCCATCATTCTTTAATCTCCTGAATAATAAACTTGATTTAATTTATAATTTCTTAAGAACATTTTTCAAGTTCATTATTCCTTTTATATCTATTATTGAAATGTTATAATCATTCTGTAATCCTTTAAGTTAATAATGTTTGTTTTGTCGATATTTGGTTCTTAAGTCAAAAGTGGATTTCTTACAATTACATGTTGTTCTTGTGGTCAAAGGTTCTTTATATACAGAATTAAATTGCTGATTTAGATATCATATATATCATATATATCCAGAATATAAATTTATTTATAAAATTACATAATCATTTAGAGGTAAGAAATGAAATGCACCGTTCATGGATACAGTAAGCCGTACGTACGCATGAACGCTACATTCATTTCTATGTCATATTAATGGAATTAAAATTAAATGAGATATGTGTATTTTTTTAATTCATGAATTATATTAATCATTTATATTTATCATAAATCATATATATCCATTATATGTACTTATAATAGTACATTACATTTGAGGATAAGAAATGAAATGCGCCGTTCATGGAGACAGTAAGTCGTACGTACGCATGAACGCTACTTTCACTTCTATCTCATACATTAATGGAAAGAAAAAAATAATGATATAAAGGTATATTATAATTCCAGTATAACATCATATATAATAACTTTAAATCCATCCTTTATACATCCCACATATGGCATTAATGAATCAAATCACTTTGAGGGGGCGGTAGTCCGCACTTCCTAAAATGAAATTATCGTGTTTACCAACAATGGAAACAATAAAGGTATACCACAAATGAAAAATACAGAAGCATAATGAAAAAATAAACATAATATATATCATATATAAATAGAGTGACATCTTAATGACCACCATTAAAGGTGTTATATGAGTGTTGAACAATCATCGTTTCATGAGACAGAAATTCGTCATCCACAGAAACAGTAGGTTCTTTAACCATTATATGAAGGTGTGTGTAAGTGTAGATCGAATACATATTATAACAACATCCTATTATATTGAATATACTGAATTTGTTACAAAATAAATGAATAAAAAGAGTTTAGGGGTTGGAGAAGAAAAATAAAACAAAAGAGCACAAGTGAAGACGTTACCTTAAAATTGGGTAACTCTCTTTGGTTTGAACCAAAAAGGTTTCGTGAAGAGCTTAATGCCTAAGTTAAGGCTTCTAGGATTAGGAGAGGGATGTGGAGAGACAAAATGTTCAGAGCTTGTAATAACCAAAGGCTTTAGAGGTGTGGGTAAGGTGGTAGAGGTGGGGGCCTTTAATAAGAGGAGAGGAGGGGCACTCTTGGTAAAGTATAAAATGTTACTTTATTTTCAAATGTTTTTCGGATTTTAATGGTCCCAAATTGATGTGTTTCGAGGATATGGTGATAAGGGTTCGAAATACACCCATCCAATAGGTTTTTTACATATGTAGGTCCTAGAGTTTGCATTATCTTTCCATTTTATTTAAATCGTTAAATAATGAGATCATCGCTGCATCATCATGATGTCATAATGAATTTAATTTATTTAATGTCAAAAAATTATATAAAAAAATAATATGATGTAGATAATCTTATTATCTTTCCAATGACTATTTATAGTCAAAATTCTGACTTGTATAACAACATGTAATTTTTTTTAGTAAAACAAATCATGTTTGTGACATTTTTATTTTAACTTTAAATAAAAGGCATAAATGTCATTATCAAACCCATGTGGCTCCATGGGGTACCAAAAATCGACCCATGGGTTGTCTTGGTCGGACATAACTCATCCAATAGGGTTAGGACATGTGTCAAGATATTTTCATTTTATTATAATATCATTTTTACCTTAAATCACACTAATTACATTTAATCGCGATTAATAAAACCTAAAAGTTACATTTCATCAAAAATTATTTTCATCCCATTGAACCAAATTTTACTTAACAATTAAAATAATTTTTATCGAATTTTTTAAATTCAAATTACAGAAGTGGTAAAGTCCCATTTAAACGAAAAACCAAATTTTGTAACCACCACTTTGTGGTTTCACTATTCATCAAAAATTGATGTTTTTCATAAAAATACCAAAAATTAACCCTAAGATATATTTCATATTACTAATTCAAAAATGATGTCTATTTTACCAAATTCATAACATAGAATTTTCATTAATTAATTTTATAATTAAATCCCGCTGTTAAAACAAATAGTGTGTTTTTATAAAACAATATCTTTCAAAAGATTGACACTCGTTTATGTCCAATCTTAAAGTGATATTAATTAAAATGACCACCATTGGATTAAATGGTAAAAATATATTCTATTTACACTTTAAAAACAATTAAAAAGATAATCTAATCATATAAATAAACTAGATTAAAAAGAGGTTTTGAATTAAAATACAACATTTTTCACTATTCATTAAAAATTGAACTTTTTTGGAAAAATACCAAAAATTTACACAAAGTAAATTTTGATGTCCCGGTTATAAAGAAGAATTTTATTTTGTCAAATATTACACATAAAATTTTCAAAAAGTGTATTTGAAAGAGGTTCTCCATCAAAAGGCGGTTAATCGTCCTTTTAAAGAATATTAGACTGTCTACGCTTAAAATTGGATTCATTCGAATTTTTAATCCTCTATTATTTATTGTAAAGAGTAAAAATATTTGAGAAACACATATAATCATTTTTTAGTTAGTTATGTTCATTCCCGCCATTACCACGGCTAGGCATTAACTACCATTTAAAATAATATTATTTTATTTTTAGAGTGCAACGTAAGATGCCCAAGAAACTCGTTGTTGCGTATTGGGTACGCCATCGAGCATAGAATCCCCTTTAAAGTAATATTAATAATTTATTCACAAATATGTATAAATATAAAAATGTAATATTCTTTATTTACCCGGGGTGTTACAAAAACACACCATAGGTGTACATGAAACTCATGAACAATCTGATTCATCCATACAAGGAATATTTCATCATATTTTTTATTGGTGATATATTCGTATAATCATAGACACCATATCAACATGTTAGGTTCCTAGAGATTGTCCTAGGTAAACTTTGAGCACATAGGCTTGATTCCATGCTATCAAAATGAGACTGCTAGATTAAATTGTTGATGTTCCAAGGACATGTGGTGCCTTAAAACAATATATCAGTAATGTTGAAGAATATTAGGGAAATAATATCTTCAAAACGTCCCCAAAATGTGTTAATGATTAATATCGTTCTGGGTTTGGATGAATTTTATTAGAGGTTTTTTCCATGGATTCTCTAGATTATTACCAGCATTGAAAGCACAAAAAATTTAATGCCTCAAACATTTATCAATAAAATTTCGCTATTATTATAACAAATATATATTGTATAGGTCACATAGAATTACACAGAGGATATAATAAAATCATTATAAATTAATAATTAATGATATGAGAAGTATTTCTAGAAGTTAAGAAACCTATACTGATTAAATATTAATCTAACCATAGGAATAGTAATATGACCCTTACAAATAGTAAATCAGTGTAATGAATATTAGTGTCACCCATGAATTTATAAATAAAATTTAAGCATTCTAAAAAATATATTATGGTAAAATTTATAATATAATAAAAAATTAATTGCTGTAAAAAATTTAATTAAGTATCAAAATTTATGTAATTCAAAAATATTTAATTACAATTTTATTATTAAATTAATATTTTTAAAGAATTAATATTTTTATTAAATGTAATTATAAATTAATATTTTCATTTCTTTTTTTATAATATATTTAAGAGGCCTTAATTATGTTTTCAAAGGTTTTTAAAATTAGTAATAATTTGAAAATATTAATTTACCATGTTAATGATGGTTTTAATTCAAAATTAAATAATAAATATATAGAAAATTATTTTCAGTAAATAGAGTTCATTTTTCAATATTGAATTTTTAAAAAGAATTGGGGGAATTTTGGGGTTTCATTTTAATACAAGAATTTTTAGATGAATATAAAATAGAATAATTTACATTAAAAACTTAATACATGAATTATGAAGTCATATATATGATATAAAGAAGATATAAGGGAAAATATAGAACATTTTTTAATTACATTAATATTTAAAAGATAATTCTCATACTATTCATAGTCTTGATCCAAAATAAAAAATTAAATAATATAATATTGAGAAAACACCCCACTGCTCCACTATAATTACCGCCCTCACCCCTCTTCACTCACACATCTCAAGATTGTATATTTTCTTAAATTCACCTCAATAGTATTCTCTAGTAACTCCCCCAATACCATGAGCTCTCGGTCTTACTGAATGACTGAAACCATTCCCAATGGAGGTTCCCAAATAAGATAAATTCAAGCGGTACCATTTAATTTGCATTCAATTTCATTTGTTTTGTTATTATCTCCTTAACAAACTTCCTAAAATGGAAAGAAAATAGCAGTATGTTTGATATTGTTGAATTATATCATGTTAATGGATGATTCTTCATTAATATCCACCTTCTCTCGGTCTCTGTCTTTTATTTTGTTAATGAAATCCAAGTCGTAATATGTCAACTTACAGACATCATGGATGATACACTATCATTTTCATTTAACATCTTAAATGATTTTAATAAAACCATTATGTTTTTCAAAAAAGTTAATAATGTGTATTTTATAACCATATTTATGTTTCGACACTATTATTTATACATAATACTAAATTATATAACAAAACGACTTTGTTGTGATCAACAAACCACCAAATGTAACCTATGAAATAATCATTAATTTTTAACTAAATATTCGTCATCATTAAATGTGAAGAAATTATACTAAAGATCAATTAAAAAACTTTAATATAATTAATAATATATAATATAATTTTCAATATTTATCCATATTTTACATGAACTTCTAGTCTTGTATACAAGTGAAGTGATCATAAAATCTATGAAAACAAACACCCCCAAAACATGGAAATAAAATCTATAACTCGACCAGAGGCCAAAAAAATATACAACCATAATAAATAATATTCATTTATAAAAGGTTTTTAGGTTGTTAATTATTGAATCTAATGTGATTATATGTGACAATAATTTGAATCAAGCATTAAATCACAAGGTACTGTTAATTCTCAAACCCAACACTCTTTCATTGGGTATTCCATATTTATCCAAATTTTAAATATGGTTATTTATTAAATATAATTTCATCATCATTATATTAATTATTATGGAATATAAATATTTTCTACTAGAGTATATAAACAACATATTTTTTACAAAAGAATGATTCTTAAAAAACCCACATTTATCTTCTCGATATTGTTTCTTCTTCACTGAAGGTTGATGATTCTTATAACAAGTATAGTATTAACTCATTCATTTTTGAAACCAATGTTAATTAATGTATTATTAAGAAATGAATCCAATTCATTTACAAAAGTTATTTTTTATTTATGTTTGATATATGATCTATGTTGGAATCATCATAATGTAAATTTTATGATGTGATAGGTGCACCCAAAATTATGTAGCACAATCTAATTGATTTGAAGTTATAGGAATTACATAAATTATATACTACTATAATGCATTGGAAAATGTGATGTATTTCATGATTGTAGTGAAATACGGATGAACCTAATTCTAGGATTGTTTAAACCTATGTGTGGTAGTTTACCACTAAGGCATGATGTTTCATTTTTATGAATTATAACATTCCACACCTTTTCATAATGCTTATTCACAAGATTATGATTCGATGAATGTGTAATGATGATAATTATTATTATCACCGTATGTTATATTTTTTCGTGTTGTTATCTATCCGCATAATGGGCTTCTCTCTCACAGCCTTTTGATGTACATCTAAATTTGATTACTTGTCCTAAGGAAAAATCAAGAAAAATTAAAATCTAGAGAATAAAGAATTAAATAAATTTTTATATTTTTTTTTGTAGAAGATATTTATATTACTTTTTTTCCCAATATATTAACAATTGGATCCAAGTCATGTAACATTTTTGTGTTTTTTATCATTAAAATTATGTAATTTTCATTTAAGTAAAATTAGGGTCACTATAGTTTGTATCAAAGCACGGTTTAGTTAATTTGTGAATTTTTATTAGAGAACCATTGTGAAACCCCATAGTATGACACTAAGTATAAGTATGCACCCATGAAGAATTAGTTTTGGAAATTATAAACATAGTTATCCCATAATATATACATTTTTAATTAAATAAACAAATGAATATATTATTTATTTATGGCATGTAGGATTATGATTATTTGAAACCATTTTAATTTTAGAAATTAGTGGGAACTGGGAGAAACCATGACAACAACTCATACAAGGGACAATACAGTGATTAATGGCCCAAAAACCCCAATCCCATGGTATGTGGAATTTAAAATTTCATGGTGATTCATACCCACCTATATCCAATTATGAACAATAACCTTAATAATGTGTAATTCCCACATTCACCTAATATCGAGAGACATAAAATTGAGTGTTTTATGTATCAATGACCACCAATACATAGTGGAATAGTTGGTAAAATTTATGGAGAGTATCATATTTCTTCTTCACTGTTATATGATAGATATTATTAATATTGTTGTTTATTTTCTAGATAACGAGGACAATAAATTATGGTCATTGATTAATAACACCGAGAGGAAGGGTGAAATTGAATAGTTGAAGTGGAAAGACATTAATATAATGTGTTAAAATAAGTATTTCATTTGAAATATTAAGTCAAATACAGATATAGAATTCATAGAGGTGATGTAAAAAAGATAGTATGTCCTGACCTTTGAAGTGAATTTCAAAAAATTTTAGAGGTATGATTCTAGTTTTTTTATCGAAAATGATACCAAAATTGATAAATTATTTAGTGGCATAAAACCACAAATTCATATTGTTATAAAATTTAGAGGCATTAGGTGTTACGATGAAGCTATTTAAGTTTATCCCAATATGGATATGGATTTTTGAGTATTGTCCTATGGATATGGTTATAAGAAATAAAAGATGGAGATTCATGGTGGAGGATCTGAAGAGGAAGGTTGAAGGAAACATAATCCACCATCATTTCAAAAATATTTGACGAAAATTCATTGGAACTACCTAAATTGGATGGTGAAATTATTCAAGTGTTGGAGAGAAGGCCACCAACATCAGGAATGTTGAGATTCATGATGAAGGTTGGAAAACGTGGTAGAGGATAAAAAATCACCACCCATGATCCAATGCTACAACTGTTGGGAGAAAGGTAACTATACAATACAATGAATTAAACCTATATTCTTCAAGGGAAATCAAATTTACCAACCAAAAAATACAAAGGATAGATGGAAGAATTATTCCATCACAACTACTGAATTGCAGCATAGAAATGAAATCATACAAGGTACACCTCATATTTATTTATGAATGGATAAAAGTATTATTTTATTATAGTAATACACATTCAATTATATCATTAATATTTTCTAGATTTATTTAATTTAATCCTTGAATCCTTGAAGTAGAGATATCTATAAAAACAATAAGTTGTGAAATCATTGAAACTGAATTCATGGACCCTTATTCTATTGGGGTATGTGAAAATTTTCTTCCTATAAATATCAATGCACCTACATTGGTGGAATTGGACGGTATACATGGAATGAATTGGATCTTGTTATATAGTGTATATATAAACTGTCAGGAATATAAAATTTAATTTCATATACTAAACCATTACTTTCTCCAATACAAACCAAAGGATTATCACATATATCCTTTTGGAATTCATTAAATGGTGTGGGTTTTGATTCCCCATGAAGAAGTGTACCTCCCTCTAATGATTGAGTTAACTGAATTTATAAACCTATGGGAAATCCCCTTCAAGAGGGAATACAAGGATGTATTTTTTGAAGAGTTACCAAGAATCCCTTGGGATTTTGAGGTAGAGTTTTCAATAGAAATCATACATGGAACTATTCTTATATCAATGTGTCCCAATAAGATGTCTCCTATCAAACAAGTGGAGATAAAGAAGAAGGTGCAATATGCTTTGAGAAAAATGTCCATACACCCAAGTAGATCTCTTTGGGTGTTCCAATAATCTTTATCAAGAATAAGGATAGATTAATATGGTTGTGTACTGATTATTAAAAACTCAACAAGATAATCAAAAATAAAAAGTGTCATCTTCCAAGTATTGATGGCTTGTTTTATTAGTTGTGAAGAGTTTATTAATTTTCAAAGGTGGATATTCCTTAGTGATATCATAGGCTAAAGCTGAATATGGAAGATATTTCTAACATTTCGTTTCATATAATGATTGGTAACTATAACTTTTTGGGAATTCACTCCCGAAAAACTAATGTCACTGCAATATTCATGGATTTGATGAATAATGTCTTCACACATTACCTCGACTAATTTGTAGTAGTTTTTATTGATGATATTTTTATCTACTCCATGATCATGGAGGAATATAAAGAACATTTACGGATTGTGTTGGAGAAATTATGGAAGGTGAAATTGTACAATAAATTCCATAATGTTTTAATTATGGATGCAACAAGTCATATTCAGGGACATTAGATCAGAAGTGTTTGAATTTATATAGAACCTTAAAATACATAGGTTGTTGGGGAATACCCTAGAACCACTAGTGTAATAGAAATCAATAGTATTATAGGATTATAAATCTACTAAAAAAGTTTTTTATGAAATTTATCATGATTTTAAAGATCAGTAACTATGTTAACTATGTAAGGGATAATGAATATCTGGATAGAATAATGTAAGGAAACCTTCATGGAGATAAAGTGACGGCTAATAATTGGAAATATACTCACATTACCATAAAGTGTGGAGTTATTTATGATATAAATTTATCCTTCAATGAATGGATTGGGTCGTGTACTATTAGAAATTGAAATGAGATACACTATGACTCAAGACAATTGGAGATCCCTTAGAAGAACTACCTAATGCTTGATCAGGGGTTAGCTGCTGTGATTTTCCCTTAAAAATCATGAGTAACAACCACTATGTTTAGATGTATTACATACATTCTGATCAAAATAGTCTAATGTATATAATAAAAAAATATCACAAAATACATAAAAAGATATGGTTAGAGTTAATAAAATAATATGATATCTCTATTCACTATAAACAAGGAAACATAAACAATTTAGTTGATGCTCTTATTATAAAATAACCTTTTACTCTATCCATGATTTGGAATATGAAACACCTTATCATCATGGATATGAAAAGGATAGATTTGGAAATCATAATGATTGGGAATACATACTGACTTTCCCAAATGATTACCCAACCATATATCTAAGTGAATATTATGTAAGAAAAAATGGATAATCTATAATAACAATATTAGTTATAAAAATTAAATAAAGTGAAGCTGCAAGAGTTCCAAATCGATGATGATGGTGTGATTCAGTTTGGAAGAAGGATTTTTGTGCCTTAATAACCATGTAAAAATAAGCATATATTGGATAATTCATATAGATAATATTTCTCAATGTATAAAATGATTACTAAGATATAAATTTATTTCTATGAAAATATATGGGAGTATGACTTGATTAAGAATATTGTTGATTTTATCTCAAGGTTCTTTATATTTCATCAACTTAAAGCTGAGTGATTGAAGTTGAAAGGGATGATGCAAAAACATCCAATACCGTTGTGTAAATGGGATAATTTCATAAAGTAATTTTGTATGGGGATCTTGAAGAAAACCAAAATAAATAATGTGATATGGTTTTTGGTGGACAGACTCACCAAGGATGCCCACCTAATCGCTATTCGAGAATATCTCTTCCTTGAACATAATTCAATGATATATGTGAAAGTATTAGTGATACTACAAGAATTTTTATACTAATGTGACCCTAATCATGATCCAAGGTTCAAATATATATTCTAGTATATACATCATCATTCATTGAGTATTAAATTAAATTTCAGCATGGCATGTCACCCCTAATCTGATGGAGAATTTGAACGCTATATTCATTCAATCTAGAATACGGTAAGAGCCTTATATTTAGTTTTCAAAGCATAATGGGATTTCTATCTGAATTTGGGTTCAGTGATCATACCAATATATATTCCACTCATGAATTTAGATGTTCAATATGATGTTCTTTATAGAATGTAAAGTATAACTCCAACCAGTTAGGAGGAAATTGGATAAAGAATGATTTTAGTACCTGATTGTGTAAAATATTACAAACCTTCTCTCTATTACACACATAAACATGATTTATTTAGAAAACATTATATTAATTAAACATTGATTTTTGAGAGGTCTAGTGTTTTGGGAAAATTAGGAACATTACATAAAAACTTAAAACATAAAACACTACATCTTTATTAAAAAAATCTTTTAAATGACCACATCATTCTTTCGTACATAGCCTTTTATGAGATAACCTAAGGACATGAATAAGAAAAGGATAAGCTATAATGCATATTAATGGAATATATAAGGCACAATATAACGAATATAGTACATTCTAGGCAATAGTTATATCAATGAAACACAATAAGAACATGAACATAAAGTCATGATATAGCACGATTATCATAACATGGAAATTTGGAAACAACATTAAACATGATATTAGAATGAACCAAGGCTCATTGAACATAGGGTATTATTAAACCCTAATATCACTTGAATTATCATGATTAAACCCACATTGTACTTGATGTATCATGATACTAATCGTTACCCAATTCATTAGAGAGCTATCAAGGCACACTGATCTTAATCATTAAAGTGTGCCACATAAATCATACAACATGGATTCATTAAAAATCAATATATATTCTAAGATAATGGAATATTTAATTCCTAAAAGAAATAATATAATCAGTACTTAAATGTGAATGAAGGTGAATACCCTTGATAGTGAAATGGGCATTGTATTCACTACACAATGACTTTCCCTTGGAAAATCGCTGTGCAATTTCGGCAACATAACGACATGACATGAGAATTAATAAAAATGGTTGATGAAAGAGAATGTTCTATCATATAATATATATGTGAAAGGGAAAATAAGTTGTTCATATAGATACATGTCCCAACACATGTAATGGATTTTATATTGACATTATAAAATCATTTCTTGAATGTAAATTAGGAGAGTGAAATCTTGTATGAAATTTTGGCATAGTTACAGGTATACATGGGAGGAAATAATTAGAGATAACGGGGGTCTATAATCATTAAAACATAAGGAGTTCAGTATAAGGGATGTGAGAAATAATACCCCAAAATTTTTAATTGAAAATACAAGGTTGTAGCAACATAAATAAACTTGGACAAAAATGAGAAAGGAAGAAATCCCTTACACGGATGTGTGATCCCAATGGCATGGGAGAGGCTTAAGAGAAGAATATAGGGAGATTTGGGAGCCTTGGGAGATTATAGGGAGATTAGGGAAGAGGTATTTAATACACCAAATGGTTTGAGTGAAGTGAAACGTGATATTAAGTGGGATTATTTTGGAAAGGAGATTGAATTCTTTATTATTTAGGGTTTGGACACTACACTTTAATCTAATCAAAACCGAAAAAAATACCCTGGTTTTTTTACAGTGGTTTTTGAAAAATTGTATTGGAAAAAAATATTTTATAATGAAAATGTTTTAACTTATTAAAATAATATTCATTCATATTGGGAGGTGAGTCACACTCTCAAGGTAATCATTTTAAAATGTTAAAATCTTATATAACTCTTGCAGGGTTCACTAAGGATTTGTATAATTAATAAATAAACCTAAAAATCACATTTTTTTAAATGTAAAACATATATTGGCCGATAATACTAGTCATAGTATTTTATTACATCACTATTCGGGCATTATGATATCACAAAACACAATATATATATAGAAGATATTTTATTTTTTCCCTAAAAATCAATTGTCACAAAAATTTGTGAAAACATCACCATTGGATAATTTTGACGTCTTGATTCCAAAAATAATATTCATTTTATCTAAATAATTTCTATATATTTTAATTTTTAATTTGATAATAAATACCGAAATTTAATGAAAATTCATGGGATATGACCAAAACAACTTTCAAACCATAATATAAATTACAATTGTATTCATAAAAATTATATGATAATTTATATTTAATAAAATTTAATTTTTTAATAATATTTAATTAAAATAATATTTAATTTAAAAATACATTAATTCATCATAATAGATCTCTTAATTTAATATTAAATAAAATTACTATATTTTTCATTAAAAACTATTTACAATGTAAAAAATAATAAAATGAATGTATATTCATTATTCTATTAAAAAATAATTCACATAATCATAGATCTATGGTATTGTAGCATAACCCCTTATAACACAAGTATATGTCCTAAGGGTATGGTGGGATATAGTGACAAACTCTTGTGGTGGGTTAGATAACATCGCTCGGTTGGAAATCTCTATTAACTTCAAATTCTCCTTTAGGAGGTTTCGTTCAAGCTTAACGTGTTGAAGATCATCATAGGCTTGGTCAAGAGAGAATCCCTATGACGCCACCTATATTCCAAGAACTGATAAATGGTCTTCATATAGAGTAATTCTACTGGATAATGCCATTGATTACTTTCATTGGGTAAACTGGATTTCTTAAAGCCCTATATTTATAATAATCATGTGGTAAATGTTCAATGGGTTTATTAGTAATGAAAAAAATTCAAAACTCTATTTTAAAATAAAAAAACATAAAAAAAATTATTTTAATATGTTTTATATAACCATTATATATATTAATACATTTAATCTCATCAAGAGGAATTTTCATTAGTAAAATATTAGGACGTTTCAATCTTACACTCCTACAAAATTTCACCATAAAAATTTAATTTTTTCACACTAAAACAAATTAGGTAAATATGCTTCATCACTCCCTCAGATTCCCACAATGCCTTTCAAAATTTTGGTTTCTCCACAACACCTATACGATGGGCATTGTCTTATTTTGTTTAAATTTCCCCTTTGATCTAAGAACATCACTAGCATATCTTCATTGAAGAGGTCATTATACAATGGTTCCACCTATAGATTGAGTACATGCGATGAATCATGTTTGTACACCCTCAAGAGTGATACATGTAATACATCATTTACTTAAGACATGTTCGATGGTAATGTTAGTCGAAATTCCACTACTCCAATGAGATCATGGATCTCAAAAGGGTCGATGTAACTTGGATTAAGCTTTCCATTATTCTGAAATCTCCTAAATATCATCCACGGTGATATGTGGAGGAATAACAAGTCTCCAACATCCAACTCTAGGTCTCATTTAAGATTATTAGTATAACACTGTTGTCAACACTAAGTAGCTTTAATATGCTGCTGGATGGTCTTGACCTTCTCCACCATTTCGTCAACCACTTCTTGACCAATGTGCTCTCACTCCCCAACTACATCCCAACATGCTGGTGATCTCCTTCTCTTCCCATAAAGGTATTCATAAAGATCCATTTGGATGATTGAGTGAAAACTATTATTGTAATATTATTCAACTATAGGAAGATGTTAATCCAATCCTAATTTGAAGTCTATTATGTGTGATCTCTATATTTCTTATAGGGTTTGGATAGTTAGATCATATTTTAGATTAGTTAGAGGATGAAAATCCGTACAAAATATTAGAATAGTATTCGGATCACGTAGAAGACCCTTCCAGAACATATTGGTGAATCATGGATCTCAATCGGATAAAATAGATTTTGGTGCTCTATATAGACTTACTATATCTCTGATATATATCTTTTCCATTGGATCCAATGATAAATCCTCTCAAATTAAAATAATGTGTTCAGTCATTGTAGGACAATCCACATCTACGGAGATATCATTGTTTCCTTTGGATGTCTTTCTATTTTCATTGTTAAAGTCCATGTTGATGTTCTTCAATTTCCATATAGGTATGGGTACTGGTTGCATAATACCATTATAATTCCACCTCTTAGCCTTCATATTCTTATATACCAGGAACATTGATGTATACTTAGTGATCTCGTTCTTCATGTTATCTCACCAATAATGCTATTACAGATCTTGATACATCTTTTTTCCCTATGTGAATGGATCCATCACCAAAATGTTCATTCTTTGTCTCTCTATTTAATGGAAAACATTGTCTTCTCCCAAATAACACAATTCCTTCTTCATTGACATTGAACTATGTGGATTTCCTATATCTGATTGTTTAAAATTTCATATGAATTTATACATAATCCTTTTGAGAATCCTTTATCCTTTCCAAAAGAGAAGGTTTAGCCATCTTTTGTTAAATAATTTAATATGTTCCCTTATTTATGATTCCTATTTCCATCTTCATCAAATCATAGAAGATTGGATCCCTTTCAATTCTCATCAATGAAAAAATTGATGGTTCGTTTATTCTTAGAACATCTTAACCTTGTTCTCACTCCCAAGGTGGTATTGTATTGACTAGTTATAGTTTTTGATTAGATATAACCATCCTTGATGGTTTATATTCTTCTCTTTCTATAATAATATATAATTAAGGATTTTATGATCTGTATATATTCCATACTAAACCTCAAATAGATATTTTCACCAAATTTTATATGAAATGATTACTACAGCCAAATAAATATCATTCATTGGATAATTTTTCTCATGAAGATTCAATTTAATTGAATAATAAGAAATGAGTTTTCCATTTTACATCAAAACACATCTCATTACCTTCTCCAAAGCATCACTAAATAACACAAAAATTTCTCCACATGTGGGTAGTATGGGAATGGACACGGTGATAAGACTCCATATCAACTACTTAAATCTATCTTCACAATCACCACTCCATGAGAAATTTAATCCCATTCAAGTATTTTTGTTAAAGGGGTTTGAAAATCATGAGAAATTTCTCATAAATCTGAGATAATATCTAGATATCCCCAGGAAGCTGCGGATACCCATCACCGATGTTATCGTCAGACATCCCTCAATTGTAGCTATCTTGACGTATCCACAGATATCCAATTGCCTGTTATTATATGACCCAAGAATGTGACTTCCTTCAAAAAGAACTCACACTTTCTATACGTTGCATAGAGCTTCCCATTTCATAAGGTCTCTAGTATAGTGCTTGTATGATCCTCACTATCCTCCTTGATTTTTGAGTATATTAGAATATCATCTATAAAGACTACAAAACATTTGATGAGGTAATCCATAAAGACTATATTCATCAAGTCCATGAATATTTCTGGAGCATTAGTGAGTCCTAATGGCATTACTATGAACTCATAATACTCGTACATTGTATGAAAAGTAGTCTTTGGGATATCCTCCTTCTTTACCCATACATGGTAATATCCCGACAACAAATCCACCTTGGAGAAGTATTGTTCTCCCCATAGCTTATCGAACAAGTCATCAATTTAGGGAAAAGGATAGTTGTTCATTATCATGATTTTTTTGAGCTCACAATAATCAATGTAATGGAACATAGACCAATGATTTTTCATGGAGAATAGCACTGGTACACCCCATGGGGAAGCACATGGGTGTATAAACCCATTATCTATATTATAATGTTTTTGTTTCTTAATCTCCTCATGATCTAAAACAAAAATTTTATATGGAGTCATGGATATTATAAACACCCTACGTCTAAGATCAATCGAGAATTCAACATCTCTTCTAAGAGAAATAACATGAAATTCTTCGGGAAACAGTTTAGAAAATTTCCTCACAATTGGAATGTCATAATATATGTTTTCTTCCATACACTCAATCCATAGATAAAGATACACATGATCATAGAGAAATAATATCCATTATTGAGATGATGGTTCTAAAAGATATTCATCCTTCTCCTTGCACTTGTTCATAATGGGGGCTCGACTCACCATATGGAGAGTGATTTTCCTCTCACAACAATTTATATTGGCTCTATATATGGAAATATTATACCATCAAAGAATTTAATCAAATTCCACCAGAGGGAGTATGATGTGGTTCGGCAGGATGTAAAATATTGAAATTGTTATAGGGGAGGAGTAATATTAAAGAGTTTGAATGATTTCCCTATATTATATTCTCACTGATATCTTTACATCCATGATTTGTGGGGATGTTGGGTTTGTTATAAAAAAAATTGAGACATAAAAGAAATCTTAGAAACAGAATCAAAAAGATTGTTCTAAATTATTTAATAAATAACTATTATAACTAACACCGCATAATTTTTGGTTTTCTCTTCAATGGTAGCAATGAAAAAATATCACCCTTGATGACTTAGAGGTATTTGGTTGCCTCCTAAAACCCATAGCTTTTGAAATATTTTGAAAATTTCCCTAGTTCATTATAGTTGAAGAAATGAAAAGTGTGTTGAGGGTCTAACACAGTGGTCCTACCCTCTATTTCAGTACTGTGTATTTAATACTGACAGTTAATTCCTAGGTGACCCTCTATTTTACACCTAAATAATTTCCTTATCCCCTTCAGGCAATTTTTTGGGTTCTTTATTCAGCACCATTGGTTAGTGGGGTTATTGTATTTTGTATCACCTTTGGATTTATCCATTATACTGACAAAATTATATTCCACCTTACAATTATTATCCCTATGTTACCTTTGAGATTCTTGGATCTCCATTTCGTCTTTGAGGGGACATCAGACAATTTACTCATAGGTATCGATGTCACGTATCGATAGGGCTTTCCATAAGCTAGGATTCAACCCACTAAAGAATTTTTAATCCTTGAATTTGGGGGTAGCGGCAATTCTCCAGTAATATTGTGAAATCCTTATGTTGTTTTACACATACGCTGAAATGGATTCGTCATCTTTTTTTTTTTCTTGAGGTCAAAGAAGTCCCATTGAATTTTAAGTCGAAGGGTGCAGGGAAAATATTCATCAGAAACATTTTCTATAAATCCTACCATTCCAACACCTCAATATCCTCCTTAAGATTCATATTTTTTTATCAATGTCCACCATTTATCACCTTCACCCTCCATACAATAAGAAGCTATAAGTACCTTCTCATTTTCATAACATTGAAGGATGGAGAAGATCAACTCTATAGATTTGATCCATTGTTCGACGATTGAGGGATCATATGATCGATTAAAAGTAGGAGGCCATTGTCTCATGATGATCTTGATTTCATAATTTTATTTTTAGGGGTGGGGGGTGGATGGTACTCTTGACCCATTTTTCTGTTCAAAACATTAGTTATCTGAGAGTGTATCATGAAAAATGCAGAGATTCTCACTCACATTGGATTAGGCATCTCATTAGAATAGTCATCACATTGATACTCACATGGGTTGTTAGCTAGAGTCCTCTTATTACTAGATACTGGTGGGAATAAATGGAATGTTAGGGTTAAAACACAAATTGGAATCTAATAAATAAAAGGGATATCATATAAATTACATTTATTTCTATAATAAATGAATTCATAAGTTTAAATCTATGTTATCCATGATCTAATACGAAAAATATATTATAAATAGAATTGTATTTATTCCCATAATAATGGTTAAAACTAATATTATGAATTTACCAAAGCATACCCCACAAGACTATCATAAACAAGAGTGTAACAAGGCCTGTTTATGTGCACCAGTTCCCATCCACGTCTTGCTAAAAGTGGTGTTTTCAGGATTTACTCCTAAATAAATCTATTCCACAGCCACCTCTACTTGTTCATATCTAAACAAGGATGTATTTTCTTGATTAAACACTTAAAATATACTCTCCAAAATTTATGGATGTTTTTATTACACTTAGTTCATTCCCTAAGGCTTTTACTAGGGTTTTCTAATACTATTCCATGAAATAAATAAACATATCCTCTAATACCAATTGTACCAACCCTGCTCTTTATTGCACACATAAAAATGATTTATTACAGAAAAATGTCCTTAATAAAACTATGATTATTGATAGGTCATGTGACTGGGGAAAATTAGGAACATTATATAACAACATATAACATAAAACACAACATCTTTGTTGAAAATGTATTCTACATGACCATAAAATTCTTTCATACATGGCATTTCATGGGATAACCTGAGGACATGAATAAGAAATGGGTGAGCTATAAATATCGGTAAGGGATAAAACTAACGTACAAAATTAATAATATAGTTCATCTAGGCAATTGGAATATCAATGGATAAAAATAGAAACATGAACATAAAGGCATGATATAGCATTATTATCAAAACATGTAAATGTGGAATCGACATTTAACATGTTATTAGCATGATCCAAGTATTATTGAACATGTAGAATGATTAATACCTCATTAAACTTGATTTAACATGAGTAAACCCTCATTTCAAGATTTGTATCATGATACAAATCTTTACCCAATGAATTCCAGTGCTATTAGGGGAGACCATTTTTAATCATTTCATTTCATGCATAAGTGTGCTTGATAGATCACACAACATGGATTCATTAAAAATTATTATTTATTCCACGATAATGGAATGAGGAATTCATACATGAAACTGTATAATAAATAAGTAAATTTTCATGAAGGTGAATACCCTTGATTGGGAAATGGGCATGGTATTCACTACACAATGACTTTGGATTGGAAAATCATTGTACATTTTCGATAGCATAGTGACGTGACATAAAAATTAATAAAAATGATAGAGAAGATATAAATGGTTATCACATAATATATACATGAAATGGAAATTAAGGTGGTCCTATATATACATGTCCCAATATATGTAACTGAATTTTGATTCATAATATAAAAGAATTTCATGAATATAAATGAGGAGGGAGAAATCCATTACTGAATTTCATCATGGTAACATCTGTAAATGTGAGGCATTAATGAGAGAAAAAAGAGTTTATTGTCATTAAAACATCAAAAGGTATGTATACTAAAGGTGGAAAATCATACCCTAACATTTTTTATTGAAATGTCAAGGGTACAACAACATAAAGAAACTAGGAAAGAAATGAGGGAGGAAGAAATACCTTACATGAGAGTTTGATACCATGGGCTTGGGAAAGGCTTGACAGAGGATTATAGGGAGCTTGGGGTGACATGGAAGGATTATTGAGAGGATAAAAAGTTTTTTAGATCTAAAAATGGTTTGAGTGATGTGGAATTGTACATTGAGTTGGTTTATATAAGAAATGAGAGTCAATTATTTATTATTTAGTTTTAAACACTACACATTAAACTAATCAAAAAAACCAACCATCCCATGGTATTTGCCAAATTGGATTGGAAAACATTATTTTATAAGGAAAATGACAGAAATTATTGAAATATTAAGCTTTGTTATGTGGATGTGAGGAACACTCACAAGGAAATTATTTTAAAGTGTTAACCTATTTTATATGTCTTAAAATGTCCATTAAGGATTTTAAAAATAAATGATACAAAGATAAAATCTCATTATTTTAAAGTTAAAACATATGTTTTCTGAAAAAAATTTATATTATTTTATTACATCACTATTGGCTCATTGTGATTTCATAAAAAACATTATATATTTTAAAGTTATATAACATTACCCAAAAATCCGACTCTCAGAAAATTAGGAAAAATTTAATAATGGATAATTTAAACATCTTGATTCAGAAATTATTATTTATTTTATATAAATAATTTTCTAAATATGTGAATTTTTAGTATTAAAATAAAAACTGACATTTGTTGAAAATTCATGGGTTTTGAAAAAATAGCTTTCAAACATTTATTAAAATTACAATTGTTTTAATAAAAATTATATAATCATTTATATTTAATAAAAAGTAATTTAGTAATGATAATATTTTAAAAATTTATTTAATTTAAAAATCCATTAATTAATTGAAATAAATTTCATAATATAATTCTATGTAAAAATACTCTATGTGCTTTAAAAACAATTTACTATGTAACAATAATAAAATGATTTTATTTTTTTTGTTCTATAATAAAAATAATGCACATAAAAATAGTTCTAGGGTCTTTTAACACAACCCCTTATATCACCTGTATATGACCTAAGCGTAAGGTGTGTGATGATGACAGAATCATGGGGTGGCTCGAATAACATCACTTGGGAGGTAATATCTATTAAATTTCACTTCTCATGTAGGCAGTTTTGTTCAGGATTATCATGTGGATGATCATCATGGGCTTTTTAAAGAGCGAATCCCAATGACGTTACCTCATTTCTGAGCTCTACCAAATGGTATTCATACGGAACAATTCTACTGTATGAGGCCATTACTTCTTTTGTTTGAGTAAATAGGATTTCTTAAAGACCTATATTTATGATAGTCATGTGATCACTGTTCAACGACTATATTAGAAATGATAAAAATTCATAACGATATTTTAAAATCCAAAAACAAAAACCCAAGAAGTTCATAAGTCTTATATGACCACTTAACATAATTATTTATTTAATCATATCAAGAGGTGTTTTCATTTGTAATTGTTTGGGTCGTTAAATACAATATTTGACAGATAATGTTCACCCCATCTAGAAAAATACATAATATGATCAGAGTCAGAAAAAGAGATATGATGATAAATGTTGAGGGGACATGCAGTTAGATGTTTAATATAAATTATTAATTTCAATATCTATATAGAATAGGGTCCTATCATTTGAGATGAATTATAAGATAATGCCAAGTTACATTGGAAACTTTGATATCCTTTATCACATAGTATTAATAGCCTATAAAATTCCACATCCACTGAATATGGTTCATGTTATTGATGTGATCTACATATAAAACCTGAGGAAGTACATAATATATCCCACACATGTACTGAACTGAAATGTGGTTTAGTTGGAAGATGATATTTCTTATGATGAGTATCCTATAAATATTTAATTCTGGAGAGATACAGTTTTAAGTAAAAAGACCACTCACCTAGTAAAAGTGTGGTGGAATAACCATATATAAAAAGTAGCTACTTAGGAACCAGAGGAAGCAATTAATTAAATGTTCCTTAACCTGTTTATGTAAAATAAAATTTTTAGGGGAAAATTTCAAACGGTGGAAATAATGTAAAAATATAACTTTTATCAATGGAGTTTCTCTATTATTATTGTAAATTAATATAGTATAAATTACATAAAATTACATATAACCATAATAAAAACATTATAAATGAATAATTAGTGAAATTAGAATTATTTCTAGATGTTTAGGGGCATATAATGATGAAATAGTAACATGGCCTTATGAAATGTAATATGACCGTTATGAATATTAAACGAAAAAATGAATAGTAACCTCACCCATGAAAGTATAAAAAAAATTTAAGCATCATTTAAATGGAATTATGGTATAATTATATCATATACTATGTAATTCTATGTCTTATTAAATTATTGATGAAGTGTTGGAGTTTTTGTATGTCCTAAATATCTAATCAATTTTTTTAATTAATTAACATATTAAATGAAATTTTATTTTCATAAAATATATTCAGAAATTAATTTTATTAGTATTTATTGTTTAATGGTAAATTTATGATACTATAAGTATATATTCAAAGTGTTTTAAAATAAGTTATTAATATAAAAACTGTATTTTACATCTAAATTATGTTTTTAATTGAAAATTTAATTACACATATTTAGAAAAATATTTTCATTACATGGTGTTCATTTTTGAATTATACATATTGAAAAATGGTTAGGGTGAATATTTCGGTTTTTATGAAATACTTGAATTTTTTATTAATATTAAAATATTATAATTTACAATAAACTATAAATACATGAATTTTGGGGTTATAGATGATGTATGCCCAAAATCACAAACTATCATTAATTTATTTAATATTTCTAAAGATCAATATTATACTATTCATTGTATTAAGAAAAAATAATAAATTAATGAATATAATTTTGAGAAAACACCCGCATCTTATACTCGAAATAATAACCCTCAACTCCTCTTCTCGCCAAACCTCTCATTTTTTGGGCCTTTCTTAATTACATTCATGTACTCATTTTTAGTACCTCTACCATGTACATGAGATCTTGGTCACACCAAAATCACAAAACCATTCTTTAAGGACGTTCATAAGGATGATAAATTCAACAAGAAAAACATCTTCCACATTCTATTACTTTTTTTTCAATTTCATTTTTTATATTATTATATACTAATATGAGTTCATGAAAATGGAATTATAACTCCATTATGTTTGATATACTATAGTTATATCATAATAATGTAACATGAATCATTAAAATCCATACTTTTTATATTATATTTTAAAAACGAAATCGTCACCGGTGATATGTCAATTTACTTAGTGGGGATACACTTTCATATGTATTTAACAATATCTAATATGATAATAAAACCATTAAATAATTTAAATAATAATTTACTGTGTATTTTATTTCAATGTATATGATCTTGATCTACCATTTATATATAATACTAAACGATAAAACAAAAAAATGTTCTTGTGATCAGAAAACGACAAAAATTAACCGAGAACATTCATCATTAAATTTTATCTAAATATTTATCTCAGACTATATAACCAAGTAATTGAAAAGATAATAAAAACTTATAGAATATAATTAAAAATATATAATTATAATTTTTGATATTAATCCTCATTTTACACGAACATCCACTGATGTATACACGTGAAATGATCATGAAAATTATGAAAACATACACACCCAAAAGATGAAATTAAATTTTGTAACTCATCCAAATGCCCATAAAATAGATTAACAACACCATAATGAATCATGTTAACATATAAAAGGTAATGGAATGTTTAAATAAATAATCTAATGTGATTATACATGAAATTAAATTGATGAAATTATTCAGACACAAGTTAAGGGGAATTCTCAAACCGAGCCCTATTTCTTTGCCTCCCAAAATTGAGAATTTTTATTAAAAGATAATAGGGATTCAAGGACTAAAATGATTTACCGAGGTATAAAATAATTCATGCCTAAGGAATCAACATGAACCCGGATAACACACTCATGGGGGAGTGATCCAATACAACTAAAAATAATACAGGGGATGGAAAGATAAGCCCATGATTCCAAGAAGTCCATAACTTTATTTTATTATCTCCACGTGTGGTTAAGAATATTGTCATCATGTAGAGTCCTATTATAGTTTTGTATAAGGTTGGTGATAGCCCAGGGAGTGGTAGAGATAACAAGAATATATCTATTGAGAGTCATGGATTCTATTTTCACGTTGTGAATAATGAATCTGTGGGAGTGGCACAACACTAGCCACATAAGTAGAGAAAACTCCTCAGCCATAAGGGAATCACCTAGACCGAACCACCAAATGAAGGCCATTACAACAGACAAGACTGATTGCAAATAATTTCACTCCCCTCATGTAGTCGTTCATATATTAGCCTTCGACATTCTGTTTGAGGCCTGATCCAAGAGGGTTCCATCGATCCCAGTTACCTTGAGAGGGAACCCTTAGTGATGGAAAAAGAATCTTATTGCCTTCCATGAAACACCAAAGAGAAGGGACCAATCCACCCCACATGAGCAACAACCAAATATCCATTACTATAGACTTCTCCTTGTCCCTCAGTGATGTGAATGAGGTTACGGTCCCTTGTGTCTGGACCTGTTATGAGTATCCCATAATGGTTTACAGCCATTGGAAAACACCTCATCATTAACCTTCTGCTCATGCATGCAGTCCGTTGAGCCAATTAATTAAGCCTAGAAGAAGGCATCTCTAATGAGGCCATGTAATTTGTTCCCTGTGAAGTCTCTAAAAACTCTCTAGATATTGGTCACCCATTCTCCCTTAATGAAAAAATGTTCATTCATATCCTTATTATAATCGTTGCAATAGAGGCATTTGGAAGATAAAGAAATTATTCTTTGATGCACCTCATAATCTGTGGGTGGCACATGATTGTAGAGTATCAATATGAGGAAGTTAAACTTGGCCGAGATATCAGTGCACTAGAGGAATCGTCCCCAACAATCTTGACTTTCATTGGTATTGAATACTACATGATATGGCTTCGTTAAAAAAGAGTTGGAATGGGATCCTGTGAACACCAACCGGTCCGGTTCATTTGTGATCCTAATAATGTAGAGAAGGTCTAGTTGAGAGGGTGATATGATAGCTTGGGTGAAGGCATGGATATAAAGGGTCTGAAAGAAAAAAAATTCTTGAATGGGGTTGGTAGGAAAGACAAGGATACTCCCTGACCACTTGTCCCTCCAGAAGTTAATCGACACATCTCTAACAATCAACCACGAATGATACTGCATAGTAAGGAGGTGAAAAAAGCAACATTCCAAATATTGGAGCATCTCCAAAATGCAACATCAAACTGAGATCCATATTTTTTTTTAATACGGGACCATTCCCATAGTGATCTCCCCACCAAAACAACCCAACCTATCATTGCATCCAAATAGGACATGGAATCTGAAACCCTCATGAGATTAATACTACCCTCCTTAAAACTATGAGCCATCCATTCCCATGAATCCCAATAGTATTTACCATATACATGGGGATCCCAATGAGAGACAACTAGAATTCATTAAATTTTATGAAGAACCGTCTTGGGAGAAATTGTGGATCATAGAGCACACATGGGGGTGGATGTTAACACAATATTGACCAAGGTAATCCTTCCCCAATAGAAATAAAGCGGTTTTCCAATTAAGAATACGAGCATAAATTTTATCCCCAGTACCATTAAAATGATGAATTCTAATCGTAATCAGAGAAATTATAGACCTTATATAATCTATGGGAAAGTATCTCTGATAAACCCCCATGTTATCTTCTATCATCTTACTACATGCACCAGAGTACAACCATGATATATAAACACCACTATTCCAGCAATTGTTGACATTCCAACTCTAATTACAAAAAAATGTTAAGTATATAGTTGTTTTCGGGAATGTTCCTGCTACAACCATTGAGAATGATAAAGAGGTCATCCACAAAAATATGTGTGGGATGCCAGGGAGGTTTGGTTGGCACTAGAAGGGCCGAAAATAACCATCAGAGCAACATTTATTTAGGAATATACTAAAGGTATCATGAATCTTAATAACTACATTTGGTGGGAGGGGATCCACCTTTTGTAGCCCCTGAACCAATTTAAGGATGTAATAGATTCTCCACTGAATTATCATACCTTTTATTGTATATAAATGTTTTCTATTTCAGTTTTTTTACAAACATTATGTTTTCTAAAAGAACTCTTCATTCAGAAAAACACTTTTTACTTCTTGAAATTTTTTCTTCTTAACACAAGGACGAGGATTCTTATATCATATATGTTATTACTTCTTTTTTAGGACACATTGATTATGAATGATTGATTATAGAATAAAACACCTTCATTACATGGGTTATTTTTTGTTCAAGATTGAAATATTTTCTATGTGGAAAGCCTGATAATGTAAATATAGTGATGTGATAGGTGCTTCCAGAATTATGTAGCATAATGTAAACTTTTTATAATGATGGGTGATCCAAAAATTATATATTTATCCAATGCATTTGGTAATGTAAAATATCATAGGAGAAAATATAAATTTTCATGAACATTATGGTAGATTTCTTCGCAACTATTTGTGGTAATTTACAACTAATACATGTTGTTTTAGTTTTTTTACATTGATACATTCTATGAAATTTCTTATTTTTTCCTCATATGATTATGATTCAATTATTATGTTATTAAGATTTTGATTATTCTCACCCTATGTTTTATTATTTAATGTTCTTATATATGCTCTTATGGATATTTTATATCTCCTATTTTTGATGTATAACCATAGGTGATTACTTGTTCTAAGGGGAAATAATGGGACAAATAAAATATATTTAAGAAGGAATTAAATAAATTTTACTGTGTAATATTTTAAAATTATGAATAGTCATAGGTTTTCCAAGATAATAAATCATTGGATCTTGGTCGTGTAGTGCATTTATGTTGTTTATCAATAAAATTCTGTAATAGTAATGTTTGAAAAAGAAAGGATGTTATAAAGAAAGAGAGTAAAGATCTTGTGGTCATACCAGTGTGAGTAGGCATTCCTTGATCTAATGAAAAAACTAATGATTGTTCCAAAAATAACACTTCTTGGGAATTGGATTGGTTATGTATTGTATTGTGATACACCAGGAATTGGTCTATGAGTGGAGATGATGAAAATGGGTCTTGTAAGCTATGACCTGATTATATGAACTACCCTACCCGAGAATTGGTCTAGGATATATTGATTCAATATCTGAAGTGTTCGAGACACTATCTCATTGGTTATAGAGTTTTTTATTCATACCACAATATATTTCAGTATATCTTCACATAAGGGGAACTAAATGTTAGATAGATGTGTGGGGTTACGTATCTGAAGATGTTAAAATTTGAGATATTTTATGACCATCAATTGGGAAATTTGATAGCATATTACCATAGAAAATATACTCTGGATTGAATGAAACATGGGGTGAGGTCCATAGAGGGGAAGTGTTGTATGATGAGTTTATTGGATAATTGTTGTATGGATACAGTAGAGGACTAAAATTATATAAATTTTTATACCTTGATATTCACATCCCCAAATATGGAATGTGTAAAAGATGAATTAGAGTTAGCATCATAGTGTGGTAATTAGGAAACAACTACCTACTATAGTCTGGATGCCTGCATGGTTGATATAATTCAATAACTAGATCATGATATAGTAGATATTAGTACACCCTATTTAAATTAGAGAGGATATTGTTAAGTATTACAATATATATAGTTGGTTATTTGATCATGTTGTAAAATATATGTATCATGACATTAGATGAAATTTCTGGTGGTCATGGATGAAGTGAGAAATTTCTGGTTCTATATCTCTAGGTTTCACTGGTCAGAGTGTATAGGCTTAGCACAAGCATCCTTGTGGATTGTTACATCCACTCATAATACAAATGTGGATGTGAGAATATATAAGAATGGACATCATAATATGGTTATGTAGGACCTTGAGATGTGAGGACATAATTTCTGTTATTTTTGACTTGTTAACAATGTCTTATCACTTTTTTCTATTCATATAGACTCACACTATGGAAGATCTATGAAATATATAATACATAGAGATTGTATGATTTCATGGAGTCTGTTTGAGCATTATTTCTAAAAGATATGTTTGTTTTACATCACACGTTTGGTAGTTCTTACAATAAACCTTGGGGAATCAACTAAGATTAGGCACATTGTACCATTATAAGACTGAAAATGTAGTCTATGCAGTCCATGCACATGTTGGAGGATATTCTTTGTGCTTGAGTAGTAGTCCATGATAGAGCATTAGATGATCATCAATACTTTACTGAGATTTAATAAAAAAAATTATGAGGATTTTATTTGGATAGATCCTTAAAAGACTATTTTTGGGAGGTATTTTCATTCATAATTGTGTTTAAATGAGAAGGGTGAGGTAGTAGTTATTTCCCCTAGTATGGTTCAGGGGTCCTCAGATAGGTTGAAACAGACATGGATGAGATTTTTCACTACTAAATGAAAATATATATCATATATTGACTAGAGGGGGAGAACATTTATGTTCACTATGATTGAGTAGGTCCTCTTGAGAGTGAATCCACAGCTAGGGCATAGAATTTTGGGGATGTAGGGAAATTTATCACCATGTTTTGTTTCAACAATTTAGAATACATAGAGGATTGGGTTTGATGGATACCATTAATACCTACCATATTACTCTCGATGTATATACGGTGTGTTATGTTTGTCAAAACATTGGTGGAATATAACAGAACCTAAAAATGTAATTGATTGTAAGGGATTTGAGGTTAAGATAGAACAATGATATGAGGAGAATTAAATATAGTTCATTATTCGAGGTGAGAAGGCATTATGAGGGTAGATGATACAACTAGTTCAGATTCAGTGGTATCATGGGAGGATCGAGGAAAATACATTGGATAATGAGTATGATGTTGGTGATATGTGGCCAGTGTTTTTCAAGAATGAACAATATTGATACATCTTAAAGATGATATATCTATGGTGGGAGAGAATTATAATATCCAGATTTTTTATAATGAGAATTAAATTCTTATTTTTGAGAAATTATAAAATTCAATTATGAAGAAATTATTTATAAGATAAAAATGATATAAAATGTGTTTTATGGATTTTCATAAGGGAAATAGACCAGTTAACACATTAGAATATTCATTAGAATATTTTCAGAGTAGGACACTGTGTTTTTGGTTGATTCACTAAATCATAAGATTTGGTGTAAATAGAATAAATTTTATTTAATATGTTTTATTATGAAAGAAAATTAATTAAAAATTATTTAAAAATCCAAAATGGAACATCTTATAAGAAATATGAGACAACCGTTAGATCCGAAACATGATGTTTACCCAAGGAGGGGTGTGAAATTCAAATATTTCAGATGTGTGGATGCCTTGTTCATGACATAAAGTTATTAAATAATATATATTATTATATTCTATTTAAATTAATTCTATATCACCAAAAAAAATTATCGCACGAGAAATCTGAGACCACTGTTTGATTTGTAATGGGTGGTTTACCATGGGAGGGGTAAGATTTTTATATACAACAAGAATTTTGTCAGGTATCAACTAAAATTAACTGTTTTGATGATTATATTAAACAAAAAATTAATTTAATTAATAAAACAATATTATCTACCCACCATATTCTCCATAAAATGCCCACTCCTACATTATATCAAGAAGAATCATTAAAAAGAATCAAAATATTGCATTTTGTCATTAAAAAATTAATAACGTTATTAAGGGATGAATTAAAACCCCCCTAATCAAACGATGGGAACACCATTTGAATCATGGTATTTAAATGGTCCAAGGAAAATTCACATATTTGGGATCCTATATATCTATATTGGGTGTATTTTCAACCACGAAATAGAACCAATGAATACACAAAGTGGTCTTTGGTGAAGGATGAACCAATTCAATTTAGTTTTTTCAAATATGTAGGAGTATTCTCCCTCTCTGATGCTTGACATACCCCACCATTTAACTATTCTTCACTTATCATTCTTTTATTTTTAATTTTTGTCATCCCTTTTATTATTCTCAATATAAGTTAATATATAAAAACAAAGATAATTGGTCTCTAATTAAGGGAACAAATTTAATAATAAAAATATATTAAAAAATTTATATTATTTTTCAAAATATGTATATTTATATATTTTGATCATCATAAAAAAGGATACATATATTAAACCAAATTATAAATTCATTTTTGAAATGATTATTGTAAATAATGATTGAGTGCTAATTTGAATAAAAAATCATAAAGACATTCTGAAATGATAAATCAATAGAAAAAATTTCTAGAATATAATTAATAATTAAATATAATATATAATGATAATGTAATTATATATATTTATAAATTGAAAATTGTTATAATATTATTATATTATATTATTAATGAATAATTAATTATGAGAATTAATTATATAAAATTAATAACTCTAAAGAATAATTTGTAAAAAACTAAAAATATGATTTTAAAGGATAATTTTTAATAAAATTATCAAAGGAAATTTATTAAAGAAAAATTTAGAGAAATTACACAAATATATTTATAAGGGGATAATTTAAGAGAAATTATCAAAATATAATTGTAAAATAATAATTTAATAGAAATTATCATAAGATAATAATAGAGAATAAATTATAATAAATTATCCAGATATGATTATTATTGAAAGAGAATACCTCAAGAAAATGCATGGACCTAAATGATATATTGTAATTTTTTAGAGAGAATAAATATCATAACAACTGATATTTTATTACATTGTGAATTAAAATAACTAGTATTGGATTTAGGAAACCTTGATGAATGTTGATCATTGATCTGTCGATAAATCTGATGATTATGCTTTGAGGAGGTGTATCGACCCAGCCAGGGTGGTTTATCCTTGCCGATGATACTGATGAGTTTGAGATAGGATGTTCCTCACCTATATTTCTCTTGTTTACACATGTTTCCATGTTTATTTTTAGAGTAGAAATGATTGCTGACTGTTCATTATTATTATCACATGATGTTGTATATCCTTGAGATCATTATGTGTCACTTTTATCCTTGAGTAAATTGTAAGTAATTATGCATATTTTATATTGATCATATGTATTTTGGTGAAACCTTACTAATAATGACGTTTTACTTCTTATAACCCCTGATATGGTATGATTTTATTCATTGAGATTGATGTGGTAGATTGATGAAATAAATTTGTTCGATTCACAAATTGATGTATACAAGGATGAAATATTTCTCATAATGTTTATTGTGGATGTTATTTTGAAATGAAATTTCATGTTTTGCATTGGAATATTTGTATGTGGATAATTGAGAAGTGGTAATCTTGATATGAATAAAAATTATGTGGTGTGTGAATGTTGTGAAGTCGTGATGATGAGGCATCATGATAACATTGTCACCTTGAATCAACTAGATTCCTTATGGATTCAAGTAGATTGATGACATGTTATTCCCTATAGATTCAGAGTGTTAATCGATGAATGGTGGACTTCAGGTAGGTTATAGATACTCACTAGCATGTGGACACTGAGTATTAACAGATGGCCTGTGGATTTTAGGTAGGTTCTATTTACATTATGTTTTGTGGATTTTGGGTGACTATACAATTTCCTTGGTGTGGGTTTGGATACCTATCGACATACATTACATTTTCTGGAATGGATCCGAAGTAGGTACAATCCGGGGTTTGTGGTAACCTTATCAATGCATAAGAAATCATTTATTAATTGTGTTTTTCTATGCTTGTTACATATTTTTTTATAGAATACACATTTATACAGAATAACATAAGGATAAGGAGGAATTTGTGGTATCCTACAATGTATTGTACTCACACTCTACCTCTACACTTCAACACGCTTGTATATGTTATGAGGGATTTGGGGAAGGGAAAAGGCCCTATGGTTGATAGCTATGTTGAGAAGCATGGATCTAGTTGGATTCAATGATGAAATCCATATTATCAATTTATTATTAATTTAAATAATCAAATTTATTTTATATGGACATGGTTTCCACTTATGGGAAATTCTTTATATTACATGTATGTTATATCTAATTTTCTATGTGTTTTTTTTGATTATTTATTATGTCATTTATTGTGTATTATTGATCCATTCAGATGATTTTGATTGTTTAGTCTCCCTACTAATGGACTCATACCATCATTGCTATTTTGAAGCTTATTAAATATGGGGAGATTCGCATGAGGCCACGTTACACTGTACAATGGACCTGGTGATTTAGGACATGATGTTACATATCTAATATAATATTTATTTTTATTTCATAATGTGAATAATCTTTGGTCTGTTGGTTGTTACTGATGGTGTTTAGTAGGATATGATGACTTGTTATGATCAATATTATTGGAGTTATTCGAGGCTGATATATTGATCAGCACATCATGTGTACATCTGATAAATATTTTTTTTATCATTATTTGTGAAATGAGGATTCTATTATAATAATTTATTCCATTATAAACTTTTTATGAAGAATTCCAATATAAAATATAAATGAACTTTTGAATATTCTCAATTTTAAAAATAAGATTCCTTTCCACCTTTTTGGGATAATAATTAAACCAAACTTTTCCTCATATGTGATTTGAATTTTTAAAAAAAGACTCACACAATTTAAATAATTATAATATTTATATTCTAATAAGAATAAATTATTTTTTCCAACAATAATAGTGAATGATATAAAGATTAATTTAATAAATTAAGGTGAAACTAAACATAAAAATGAACTAAACATAAAAAATATAGGAAAAATGAAAAATCCACTTCTTGAATAGAATGTTTTAGGCTATATTTATACCATAAACCTTCAATTAATGTGTATTTATTATTCTTTTTTGGTAAAAATGTGGGTTCACCTTACCACTATTCGAAAATACCATATGTGTCCCCTCCCTTACCTAGAAAGGCCTCCATATATCCCCATATTAACACTTGTCAAACAACATAGTCATGGAAAATATTATCTCAATTCAATGTAAAACATCCATACCTTGATCCTTGAATCCTCATTTTGGCATGAAACCCAACCATGGAAGAACATCTGTGAAATGAATAAAAAGTGTTACTCAAAGAAAATGTAACATCCTTAATGAAGATCTTTCATTTATTTCATTTCTCCACAAAATCAATTATTTTTATTCCATTATCATATAAAAGAATCAAGAACTTAAATATACTGATATTTGTTTATTACAAGGGGTTTAAATTCACTAACACCCACTTACACCGACTGGGTAAAGAACATACATTTTTTATGTATGCTGAACTAAAACCTAATGAAAAGATACATTTTATTTTTATTTTAACAAATATTTTAGTTGGGAATTATAATGGAAAAAATATAATTATATGATACATATGATATTAAATATTTATTTATTATACTATAGTTATTATAAAAATCCTCCCTCCATTCATTCCATTTTTTGTAAATACGGTAATTTAATTTGGGGAAGTGTGGACTAACACCTCCTCAAAGAGAGATGATTCATTCAAACTCTACATGGAATGTATTAAGGATGGGTTTAAATAACATTGAATATATATTTGACATATTAATTATACTAAAACTATATTCTATATTCATATTGAAAACACATTGGATTAACAAAGTGGTTATTACTGGAAAAATTTCATTACTATTGAATTGTTAATAAATGGAAAATTTAATGTCATAAGGGAAAAATATATTGTAATACAAATAATAATACAATTATTTTATATATTTATAATAAACTGATACTTAATTTAAATTATGTTTGAATGAGTACAGTGAAATTTAAAAATTATGGTAACATGATTTCATCTCGTATTTTTCCCCTAAGATACATGACATATTCACAGCTTTCTTATTTTTTTGTCTATATACGATACTATGACATGATGAAAAATTAATTAAATTTATTTAAAGATTATATAAGCATTAAATTATGTAATTGTATGATGGGGGATCAAAATTCAATTGTTATTCAAGTAGTAAGGGTTTCCTTGTCTAACATTTATTTTCCTTGAGAAAAAAAGAAATGTTAACCAATTACTTCATATATATGATATTTTTATTTCATTTTTATGTATTATATGATTAATATACTAAAATTATGGGTTTTAGCATATAAATTTGATTATCCTTCCATAATGGGGCTTAGGATTCAAAATTTTCCATATCAGTAAAGTAAGTTGGTCTTAATTTTCTTTCTTTGAGTCACATATCATATTATGCACATATATTTTTATATAAGGTGTATATAATAAATTTTTAAATATTATACCATGTATATAATTATTTTAATTATTTTATAATATTAATTAATTTTTATTCTTTCGATGGAAATATGATTTAATGTTACTGAAGTGGTAAATATTTATAGATTTATTGTCATTGTTTATCGACATTGATTATGATTATGCTTCCATTGATGAAATAATATAATCCATATCTAAAGATCAACCATTAATTTTATTATCCTCTAGATATTAATTATATATCTATTTAAGGGTACAATTTCTACAGACTGTGTTATTTAATATAACTAAGGAATTTTTTATGGAAATCTATCTTTATTTCTTCATTCAGCAAGAAATATTTTTCTATGCTAATTTTTTTTAAATAAATTGATAATTTTTTTGTATAATGAAATCATGTATAAAGGATATTTTTACACATGTATCACCATCTTAAAATATGGGTTTTAAAATTAATCATCATATCCTTTTATGATCTAGGAACTTTTCTGAAAATATAATGCGCAAAAGGAATCTTCTGCATGTACGGAACTACCCTTCGTCATTAATATAATTTATATTGGAAAAATAATCCTTCAAGGTGTAACATAATAATTTTTTGGGTGTTATTGTTTTTTTGAAAAAGATAGGTGATTTAAAATGATAATGGATGGAATTTTCCGAATGTCGGTTTTAAGGTGCCACAATTTCTTAGTGTTTACCAAATTTTTGTGCCAAAAAATATGGAGTTTTGTGGTGACAAATGTGGGATATATTCATCAGATTGAATGGTATAAAGAATGATGAAAATAACATGAAATTGTTGAGAACCGCGTACCAAAATTCATGGACTACGTACCATGTTCTAGGAATGGTACGCAGAGCGGAAGAAACAGTACCATGGAGTGGTTCACAAAAAGAAAATGGATTGCAGCAGAAAGTGATGTAGTACGCGGATGGGTTGGAGTCGGTAGATGAAACTGACCACATAAGAAGAATTTAAGCACAAAGATGACATGGAAAAATGGTTCGTGGGTGGATTGCAGTTCGTGGTGGTGGAAGGATTGGTAAGAAGAGAAGGTGAGATTGATGATTTGGTAAATCATGGGTTAGTGGATTTTGAGGATATCTTTTCCAATATAAGAATCACTAATCCCACTAATTATTGTTGTGACAAAATATAAATAGAGAACATATATTTTGTCTTGGATTTAAGAAAAGCTTGATGGAGGTTCGTGAGGAAGAATTCTGTGAATTCCAAAGTGGTTCGCATGGAAGAAATTATGTCGAAGGATTTAGTGGAGAATTGAAAACCGCAAATAAAGCGGTACATGGAATGAGATAAATCAGTACGTTGAGGAGGAATATTTGATACATGAGAAAGAGGGTTACATGAGTGGTATGTCGAGGGATGATCCTGTACATGAAAGATGAAGGCATGGTATGCGGTAGTAGTTACCGAAGGTGTTACGCAAACATAGAATAATTTGTAGGTAGATAGTGATTTGCAGAGGAGGTTTGAGGAACAGTATGTGGCAGCGGTACAAAATATCAATGGAGGAGGCATTCCAAAAAAGAAGGGAGGTTTGCAGAATTGGAAGAATTGCAGAGAAGGGGTGATCCATCTACCAAACCCTGTAATCAGTATATATTAGAGAATGTGGTTCGCGATTTTCACAAGGAAGCTTGTGAAAGCTTCAAATACATTTTCAAATGTATTTTCCGGCACCTAACAGTACTCCTGAAGGTGGAATTAATCTGTGGGTGAAAAAGGTACATCAATAGAGAATCCACAAATATTTGAGGATGCATAAATTCATGAAAATAATGGGACCTACATGTCTATAAACTCTTTTTTACCTACAATAAATTATGGGATGATTCGACTACAAGACCATTGAGTGAAGGAAGAAGAAGATTGTGACCCATTCCACCAGCAATGCACCATAAGAATATACATAGGGAGTGACCCTTGGTAATGTAGTTATCAGACCCTAAACATTTTAATGGATGTGATCCTAGGCATAGAAGATCTATCATGAACATTGAAATCAGTATTTTCAGTGAACCACAACAAGTTTGGTACATTAGTACATAGTTATTTTATGCTCTATGGACGTAGCCCAGTGAGGGGGACAAAGTAAAAATCATTGTCTACTATTAATGATTTCTTATATGTTCGTATATTGCTACTGGAAGAAGACAGAATTGATTTTTTTCTAATAATGAAACAAGATCCAATCAGGTGAATGTTTTTATCTGTCATACCCAGATTCACCCCCCATCTCAGGGTATTCATCCTAGTGTACCTAAATGTTTCCTTGAAACATACTTTTTATGTTTATAATGATGATATTTTAAAATAATGTCGTTTCCTAATATTCTAATTTTTTTCATTAATTGGTTTTATAATGATATTTATTTTCAAAATTTGATTTATGTTAAACAATTTATGTGATTTTTAATTTTTCCGTTAAATGTTATGTATAATTTTTTTGAAGAAAATTTAATTCAGTAATCTCAAAGATTCTTTTTTATGTCTTCAATGTATTTTCATGTAATATTGTTTTAAAAAAATTCAATATTCTTTTCTATGTTCTAATATAAAATATATTTTGAATAGTTAACAAGTATCCTTTAAAATTTACCCATACCAATGGTTTTAAATAATATTTCAAACCTTCTTTATATGTTTTCAAAGTATTATCAAATAATTTTTTTAATGTTTTAGGTATTAGAAATATATTTTCTTGGATAAATTAAATTTTATATAAGAAATTTTAATACATGATATTTAAAAATTATATTAAATTTTAGATGAAATCCATTGATTTTACTCATTAATCGTTGGGAAAAGTTCCCATGGTTCAATTCTTATAATTTCTATGAATGGTATATTTTTTTATAAAATGATTTTTATGAAAACAAGTTCCTCTTTAAAGGGTTATGTATAAATTAATATCATTCCTCTTCCATGAGGTATCTTCTAATGAAACATATTTCTCTTCTCTAGGCTATACCTTGACAAATGAGTATAAAATTTGCATCCTTTAAATGGGTTACCCTAGGATGAAATAAGCATAAAACCTATATAGTTTCCATAGGTTATGAAATCATTAAAAAAATTTAATACATATTTCATTTCATAAGGTTATGATATTCAATTTACAAAACCGATATATTTTTACAGTTTATGATATGGCATGTTTTTTATTATCTTAGAGAATATGTATTTATAATTTGATTCTGTGACTGGTGGGACCTATATATATTACCAATTAATTTGGTAATGGAAAATTTTTATGAGATAAAGAGGTTACATGATTGGGAATTCCTAGACATAAACAAGAGATATCCCAATCCTGAAACAAGAGGGAATTTTATTTTCAAAATATGTTTGTAAAAGGGAGGGAATACAAATATAGAAAGAATAGGGAATATTAATACTAAAACAAGAGGGTACACTAGAGGTAATACCATCATTGAAACAAAAAGGTACAAAGTTGGGTATCCATATCTCAAAATAAGAGGCCAAGTTAATACTGAAACAATAGGGCATGCCATGACCTAAAAAGTAGGAATTTCAAGATCAAAATGAGAGGGTCCCCATGAGGTCATCCTAAGAATGAAATAAGTAGAAATATTAATACAAAAAAATGTTTCACAAGATATAATCCCAATCCAAAAATTAAGTTACCAGGGAGAGAATACGAATCATGATGCCTGAGATAATTTTGACCACGAAACAAGAGGGTACATGTGATGGCATCCCATTCTCCAAACAAGAGGGTACGTAGTAGGGCATACCTTTTGAGTATCAAGAGTGTACATGGGATACTTAGAAATCCTATAGTATGTTAAAAGTTTATTATCCAATGAATAACATGTTATTAAATCCTTAGTAGGTATCCTTGACATTGGGTTTTCTATGATTATGTAAATTCCACATGTTCAACGTATTATTCATATATTATGCATTCATGGATTATGATATTGATTACATTATGATTAAAGTTTTATGTATTGGTAATATTTCTTCCATGATTCATGTTTATGATCTTTGATATGAAGAGTATGATCATATAATGTTATGATCATGTTATTAGATATTCATGCTCATGTTTATACTTATATACCTCACTTTTTCAACCTAACAAAAAATATGAGCAGACAAATTTTTTTATTTTACCAATATTATTAATAAAGGATATAAGTACAAGTATTATAGGGGAATATCTTTAAGGTATAATTTGATGTTATTTCACTGAGTTAGAATTTTTTTTTTGTTACCAAAGACACTAAACTATTACGGACTAGCAGCTTGTACTGTTGTAATATGAAGAATATACATCTTAATTGATTTGATTTTCATGTATTTTTAGATTGGGTCACCATTGTTTCCATTATACCTATGATTTATATTATTATAGATCTATCCTAGAGTTTCTCCATGATTTTATTGATTCATTGTATTTTTAGAGAAATCAGAATTCATTATAGGGGTTTTAGTATCATTAGGAATTCATATTTGATTCCATTGGAATTCAAAATTCCATTGTCCTGGAAATTTATACATGGGAAAGGAGGAATAAAATCATTAATTTTTAATCCATCCATGTCAATGTGAATTTATTATATATTAATTAATTTTATAATAGTTCATATTATAACACATGAATCTATGAAATAGGAATAGAATTTATTTTGATGTTTTTAGCAACCAGAAGAGATAAAAACTATAAGGTTTAACTATATAGAAACAATATGATTTGATTTACTATATTACAATTTCTTTTGAAATAATTGGAGAAACATTTCTTCAAAGATTTGGTGTCTGAGGATTAGCCAAAAACATGTTTTTACCAAATGTATGAAAAATAATTTCATTGATGATGGTAAAAAATTTAGGTAAACCATACATGATTCCCAATTCTATTTTTTCGAAATTAAATCATGTATACATTATAACTTTGTACCAAATTTTCTATTTTCTCTTCCACTACCATGTAACATGATACTCACTATATGGAAAACCTCCTCAAAAATCCTCCATATTCGGGACTCCCACCATTCATGGGGATTCGATGAGAGATATTTCTGAATTTTTTATAAAACTTTGAGTTAGAAACTCCCCTTTAATATATTCTACCAAATAAAATATTTTTCAATATCTTTTTCCAAAAATGAAAAAAAGTGATTTTTAGGAATGAATAGGTTTTTTGCCCTAAAATTAGGTTCAGGTGATTCCAGGGCATATGGTATTTCTAATTATTTTTATAGTAATAATCATAGAATGAAACCCATTCTTATATGAATATAATTATATTGGTATATTTTTTCTCATTATCTATATTTTGTTTCTATTATTTTTTATTTAATGATTTATCAGTTTTATTTAATTTTTATTACAATATTTCTAATATTTTGTTTTAATAATAATTTTTAGTTTTACTATTATTAATATAGAGTAATATAGAGTTTCCGTCATTGAATTTGTGATATATATATATATACACTACTAAGTAGTTCATTCCATGTTAGGGAAAATTTAGTGAATTTACATTTTATGAGATGACTACAATTATGATGTTTTTATGTATTTTCAATGATAATTCATAAATATTTTACTTACCATTTACATGAAAATTTCACAATCTTATTGTGGGTAATGTGAATTTAGAATAATTTAGAATAAAATATTTGGATTCCCAAATTTGTCCCCAATTTGGATTGATAATATCATGAAGGGATATATTTTTCAATCATCGGGGTTTTAAATAAATTTGGGGTTTATAGATAAATTTATTATTTCAAATATAATTTCATTAAACTCACCCTATATTTTATACATCTTAGTGTAGCTTCTTGGTAATCATATTTCATTATTTAAAATTTATTCAGTTTAGGTCCTCTATCATTTAATTATTTTGATTTATGGACGTTTCAATGGATACCAAGCTAATTCATGGTTGTCAAAGATTATGGAAATTCATTATGGTCAATGTAGGAGACTATGATACTTTTTTTGATGTCCCATATTATGGAAAATGGTTAGGTATATTATTAGGAAAAAAACCCCTTCCCTATAATACTTGCATCTTGGGAATAATTCTTTTCACTTGGTTGGGGTATGAGTTATTAATATTTTTGAAAAAAAATTATCATCTTATAATACCAAAATGGTTAAATGTTTTTCAAACAACATTTCATAACATGTGGTAAAAATATGGAATGATAATTATTTAATATAATGAAATTTTAAAAATAAAATTACCTATATTTTTATTTCCTCAATGTGTTTCTGATTAAGGACATAAAAAATGAGTCTCATCTTATAGATGTTGGTTATTAATTTCCATTTGAATATTGTATTCAAGTATATACTTAGTGTTTGATCAAAATTATAAAAAAATTATTCATGTTTTTTTCAATTCATTATTATTATTTTATATATAAACTTCTCTATTTAGGGTATTTGTTGAATCTCATCAATATTGATCCAAAAAGAAATTAATTTTACTTTTTCACTATGAATTTATTATTTATGGTAAATACTCAATTTCTAATAGAAATTGTTAATTATGGATTGAGGTTTTTATGAGAGGGTTAATGTTTTAATTTTTTCATGGTATGTGTGTTTATGAATTTTATTTGGGGTATGAGTATTTTCTTATAATTTGTTCATTTATTTCGCTAAAATCATTGGAACACATGGTGTGTGATATTATTTTGAAAATTTAATTAAAAACAGTTGGGAATTCACCCTGAGGAGATATTTTTATGTATAATTTTCATTTATTAAAATGGATTTCTCCCAGTACATTATTAGTAGAATTTTTTTAATGAATGACATATATTATTTCATAAATAAAATTTTAATTGTATTATTCAATAAATTATAACATAACATCAAAAACTGATGACGAATAGAGCCATTATAATATATGAACTCTTACGAAAATAAATTTTTATTCAATGGTATTGTGAGAACTATTATCCCTATGTTTTGAAGTGGAACCACTCTCTAGATTTAAATCTTACACATATAAATGTTCATCTTGGTTAATATTAACACTATGTGACATACTGATCACATATATTGAATATGGATCCCCAATGACCAAAAAATTGTTATCTTATTGAAATATTTACCTAATATGATATTTAAATTAATTTTTAATGAGTTTTGACAGTTCATTGAATAAAAAGATATTTGTACCCTATAAGAACTATGATGTGGTAAATTTTCCTTGTTTTAAATTAAACTGTTTAAAAATGTACCTAATTCATAATCTATATATAAATTGGTAAAATTGTATTATTTTATAATCATTATTTATCAATTACATAATGAAATAAATCTATTATATTTTCTAATAACTTATAAGAATAACATTGAATTTATATACATTTTTATTTTATATAAGAAATAGAATGGATCAGTTTACTACCAATGAGATTGAGCATTAGTAGAGTTTTGAAGTGTGCTGGTGACTAAATTTCAAATATAGTTTGTATTTTGTAGTGTATGTTCCTTGGTTTGAAATTATGGTTTTGGAAAATATGTTTTATGATTATTATGCATCTATTCGAATGAAGTATTATGTTTTCATAAATATATTATATTATTTTATGTCATCATACATTATATTCATTGATTTTAACATGAATCTATAAGGTAGTTCATGTTGAGCTAGAGCTCATCACCATCCCATGAAGATTAAAAATATCATTCAGGCCATGCCAATTCATTCATGCCTAATGGATTTTTTGGAAATCTATTTATTTTCATGACATATTGAAAATTGAATGTTTCTTTTTTATTTAAAAAACTAAATTTTTTTCAAATATGTAATGGTTGCAAGGCTAAAAAATAATTTGAATTAACAGGAATTGTTTGAGGGAGTGTCTAGATAGATCAAAAAATAAATATTTTAATGATACCACTTATTCTTTGAAAAATTGAATATTGGGATTAATAATGTTTATAAAAATAGTAATTTTTTTCTATGAATAATTATATTTCATGATACTTATATAATTATAAATAGAAATTTACATCTGGGTCTCATTTTATTCTGTCTATATTTATTATTTATATATAAAATCATTCCACATAGTTTATATCAAATGTATCCATGGGAGGGTAATTACAATGATACAGGATATGGAAATATATTTTTTAATATCTCATTGAATCCACTGTTTGAAAAGTACGATATATGTACTAATGTTAGATAGATTCCCCTATTAGGGCTAGTTAGGTCAAACCACAAATAGAAAATGATAGGAATCATGATAATAAATTTTATAAAAAATATAAGATAAAGTTTTCTAAAGAAAAATATTTCCCTAGATGTGTAATATTCATTGGTGAATATTGAAGTAATTATTCTATTTCTTGAGACCCATATCTATGTAAACATGAGGTGTGATTTCTTCATGAATGGAACATAGAAAATAAGATCATAGGTCACTATTTTTTTTAATGGAGAAATGTTATTTTGTATTGAAAGGTCATTATCTGCATCATCAATGATAAAATATAATGAGAGAATTTTAAAATTGTGAAATATATAAAATTAATTTGCATTCTTAACATGTAACAAATAATGACTATGTACACTAATGTATTTTATTTAAAATATATATTATCCCATTTGGTTTTTTTCTATTGATATGATGATTTCATGGAGTTTTCAATATTTGTTTTGACATGATATTTGTTTTTAGGTATTAATGATATAACTTTGTATCTAATTCGAGTTTCTATATCTGTTGTTCATTTAAAATTTTAATATGGAAGTAAAATTTGTTTTAATCAGTGTTAATACAACTTTGGTGGATTCTATAGAGACACTTTTAAGTGTATGAGTGTGAATAGATAGTTTTATACAATAAATAATGGGGGTGTTTTAATGGTTCCTTTTCCTATGCCACAATTAGTGGTTGGTGGGTAGACATTATATTTTATTTGATAGGCATAGGAAAATATCAAACATATTAATATAATAGTAATGGATATTTAATTTTTTTACCCATTTATAATATTGATATCATATAATATATTTATTCCCCCCATACTAATTTAAATTCATTGGATTCTAAAGGATATTTACTATACTCATATTCTACATGCACTATAAGGATACATCAATAAGCCCACCGAAATATTAAGTTAGATATTGTTGTGTATTTTTTAATGGATGTTGATGTGGGTCATGTAATAATGATAGGAACCATTTCTAAATATTACTTCATAGTAACAGTTTAATTGATACATGTGACTCTCACTAATTAACCCTGTCACATATATTTGACAATTAAACATATAATTGAACACATGAATTTTATTATGGAATTAGTGACATCTCTTGGATTGAATAAGGGTTAAGGTTTTCAATTCACCTCATACCACTTCTCTCTGTGAGAATTTTAAATGCGTTTAGAAATAACATTTTCATTACTAAATACTACTCTTGGTTATTATAAAAAAGGATTTATTTATTTCTATTCTAGTTTGATTTGTATTAAAAATAATTATTTTATCTTGCATCCCCTGATGGTAAATCCCATGTGTTTCATGTTGAGTATGATATAAGGACTAGTCATTTAGTATAACCTATTTTAGATCACTATCTATTAATTTCATATTATTCATATATCTTATGACATAAAATCATCTAGAATAATCCTTCCTCTAGTAGTTAATTAATTTTATAATTTTTCCAAAAAAACATTTTATAAATTCACCTAATGTGAGAGGTTAATTTTATGCTCTAATTAATGTTTTTTATCCATAAATGTAACGCCCCGACCCCAGCTGCCCAGAGTCGGTGCATTAATTACATAACATTGGCATGATCACAAGAAAGATCAAATCTCGAAAGACCGATTGGTTTAGTAGCCTTGGAAACACTAGATATATTCATAAGTTTTACATTACATCATAAAATGAAAAACTAATACAACAACATAATGTTTCAACAATCCACACTATTAACCCCTCATAAAACCCCTGCAGGTCATTCATAACTTACTTCTTCACATCCTGGGAAAAATAAAACATAAAAAAAAGGGGTGAGCTCAAATGCCCAGTAAGGATAACAATAAAGTGGAAACTTTCATAAATAAGAATAAACATTTAAGGCAATGTATAACTAAAACAAAAGCCTTTTAAATACGAACTTTCAACATGGTATGGCATAAATAAAATGAAATAATGCCATTTACTTATTCACATGGATATTCTACTAATCGAATAATCACATGCAAAAATCAATAACCACTTTCATAATGTTGGAATGCATAATGCCAGACTATCATAACCACATAGCCAAGGCCTCGTGCCAAGAATACAAATAAGATTTTGTCAAGGCCTTGTGCCAAGACACTAGTTTGTCTCATGAGACCTACCGATGCATCGAGGAGCTATAGCGGGCTCCACCCGTCACTTATTAAGTCCAATGCATTCCCATATGAAAAGGTTTAAACATAACATAAACATTCGTATTAAAACTAGCATACGAAATCTCAATAATTTCACCATAAACTATGAATGGTATAAAAATAGCACATCCACAGTCAAACATATCACAAAACCTTCAATACAATATAGAAGTTTTGTATCATAATAAATCAACTTCAAATAATCTTAAAATCCATCAAAGGATGTTGACATAGATGTAATCAAAATTCTTTTTAAAGAAATATCTCCTTTTATTTTGAAATCATTTAAGATCCATATAAAATAAAACATTTTCATTGAAAATATTCTTATAAGCTTTTAAGGAAAGCTTTGAAGATTTTATAACGGCGTAAAATAACCGCACCCGCCGTATAAGTTAAAAAAAACATTCTTACCTCAATTCTGTCGAAAAGGTTAAAAAGGACCTTGTTTTGAAAACGACGGAATGATTCCTTTATAAACCTCTTATAAAAAGTCAAAAAAAGGTATAAATGACTTTAACCAATATTCTTGTAAATAGTAAAAATGTTTTGAAATATATTTTTAAGAAACACGGATGTGGATGATAAAGAGATCCCAGTAGATTATTACATATAAACAACCTCGGATAATGAAGAGATTGTGAAATAACCCTTACCTTGTACTTTTCCTTGGTTGGGGTAGGTTAACTTCCTGTATAATGGTGAAATAATTGTTATTAAATTATACAAGAATCATATACATTAATATGATATCATATATGATCTTTTAACATTGCTTTATTAATAATATCTTAGTATTATCGTCGTTTCGGGTGATAATCGATTCGTTCTTCTTAAATGTTAGGTTACGTAAGACATGTTTGTAATGGATAGATTATATATTATTCATAATCAGAATGATATTAACATTATTTTTAACCCTAAAATGAGAATAATACTTGAATGGATATGATGGAGAATGAATCTTATCGCGTTCGTGGAGACGGTAGTCCGTACGTACGCACGAACGCTACTTCCATTTAATTTTTATTTTAAAAGAATCAAATCCAAATGATACATAGGTATATTAATATTACAGTATAATATAATATTTTATATATGTTACTTAAGTTCATTAACACCATCCTTTATACGTTCCATGTGTGGTATGAACGAGTCATATCATTTTAAGGGGGCGGTAGTCCGCACTTCCTCAAATGAAATTATCGTATGTATATACAACATGAAACGAATAATGGTATGAAATAAAATGGAATTACAGAAGCTTATATATAAAATATATATCATTAATATCATATTTAATTACAGTGCCATCATAATGGCCACCATGAGAGGCGGTAAGATGTATTTGAACAATCATCGTTTCGTGAGGCGTTAGTTTGCCATCCACAGAAACATTATGTTCATCATCCATTAGATGGAGTTGTGTGTATGTGTAGTTTGAATCCTTCTTATAACAACATCCTAGTATATTTAGGATACTGTTTTTGTTACAAAAGAAAGGAAATAAAAAGAGTTTGGGGGTTGGAGAAGCAAAATAAATGAAAATAATTTAAGAGAAATCGTTACCTTTAATTTAGGTAACTCACTTTGGTTGGAACCAAAGGACTTCTTGAAATGCTTTCTTCCTAAGGGGAAGCTTCAAGGAGGAGGAGAGGGATGTGGGGAGCTTATTTGGGCAGGGTTTGGACGAGCCAAGTGGCTTGAGAGGTGTGAATAAATGAGAATGAGGAGTGCCCTTTTATAAGAGGGGTGAGGGGCACCTTTGGAAAATCTAGAAATATTAGTTTATATTAAATTCATATTCGGTTTCTAATGCCTCCAAAGTTGATTATTCAAAGGTTAAGGTGGGTATGGGTCGAAAACAACTCAACAAATAGAATTTAGACAGGTTTGGGTACTTATATTAACCTTATCTTTAAGTATTAACTCTAAGTTAATTAGTTTCACTTTTACAATGTCTCTTTGTATTTTTATATTATATGGTTAATAAACTTACCATATACATACAAGCGACCCCCAAGTAGTCCATTAATGATGAACCTATCATGATATAAGTCTCTTGGCCGAACCTTAGATTTTTAGGAATTTAATATCAATTAATAATATAATATTTGTTTTAAGAACTATTTTATGTCAATTTTGACACTATTCAATAGTTGATTTTTGTGAAACTCATAACAGATTGATTACTTCAAAAAAAGTCAATTAAATAAATCCTAATATATCATATTATCCTAGAAAATTATTTTAATTCATTAAAAGTTTCATATTATATTTATTTGGGTATTTATAATATCAATTATTTTAATTTTTCACTATTATAGTAATTACTGCATCATCATTGTGTCATAAATAAAATAAATTATTTAATGTCTAAAAATTATAAATAAAATATAATTATGTAGGAAATCATTTTATCTTTCTAATGAATATTTATAATCTAAAATCCAACATATATAACCCTATGTAACAATTGTTTTGCTAAAGGATATATGCTTGTGTCATATTTGTATTCATTTTGACTTAATTAAAATAAAGTGTCATTATCACTTACAAGTGGATCCATGGGGTCCCAAAATAGACCCAAAGATGCCCATGGTCGACCATGTATCAACCAATAGGGTTAAGACACGTTTTAGGGTAATTTAGTATTTTTATAATATTATTTTTTAACCCTTATTTACCGGATTTACCCTTAACCGTGGTAAATAAAATATTTACCGCAGTAATTATTCAAAATGTCTAAAACTAAAATTCACCTATTTACACAATTTGAACATCCTGATTCCAAATATGGAATCCATTTTCCTAAATTCAAAACACAGAAGTGGCAGAAATTAATTTAAAATTAATTCCCGCTGTCAAAACAAAAAGCGTGTTTTTAAGAGATAATAACTATCAAAAGATTGACACTTGTTTATGTTCGGTTTAATTGTAAAATTATGTCCAATGACCAACATTATATTAAATGGTAAAAATATATTCTAAATATACTTTAAAACCACTAAAATTCATAATTTATCACTATTAATTATTTTGATTAAAAAAGTTGTTTTTAATTAAAATTTAGTAATTTTCACTATTCATCAAAATATAAAAGTTATCCGAAAAGTACCAAAATTTCACCCTAGGCTAAATTCGATATTCCGAATCCAAAAATGAAGTCCATTTTGAAATATAAAATATATATAATTTAAAAAATTAGGTATTACTATTCATAACGGCTAGTTTGATCGGTTGTGGTGTGTGTTAAAACTCGAAGTTGCGTACAACACACGCTACTGTTTTATTCAAAGGAAAGCGTACCGTGTAAGCTTGGGATGTTTCATTTTAAATTTTTTGATGTCCCCATTTAGTCAAAAAGTATAAAATATTGTATTTAAAAAGGTTTCACTATTAAAATTTGATAAAAGTGTAATACTAAAAATGAATATGTTCTTGCATTATAACTAAGAAACTCATAATATGGATTATAAAATTATAAGGATTATATAAAGTTTAAAATTTAGTTAATAATATTCATAACCTCTTTTGAATGGCTTTTTCCTTTGGTAATTCATGGTGTGATTGAACTCGGTGTTGCGTGTAGTGCAAGTTATTGAATTATTTTGAAGAAATAACACACTATGAAATCTTGGGGTGTTACATTCTCCCCTCCTTCAATAAATTGCGTCCTCGCAATTTGAAATTGTTCTTCGAAAATAAAAGGTTGAAAATAGATAATATATTTGTGGGAAAACCCACATCGGAAATTGGGTTACTAAAATTTAGTCTTAATATGAGGAAAAGAGAAATCAAAGGGTCACCACCAAATTATGATCTCGATTAGGAGAACATTGGTGGAAATTTGAGACATATAATTGGAGGAAAAACGTAAATATTTATAGGTAGTGATTGAGGTCATCAATCAAAAACAAGTATAAAATTGAGGTACTTAAACTCATCAATCTATGATGATTTGAAATACCATCGGTTCAACAAAACATAGGGTATTAGGATAACACATTTTTGACGTTTCAAAATATCTTAGTTGAAATCCCACATTGAAAAATGAATTAATGAGGTCTCTATTTAAAATAAAGAGTGGAAAGTATGAAGATTACCGAAAATAACACATACTAGGGTTCCATGTAGGAAAATATGGATATGGAAGAGAAATCTAACCATCAATTATCTGATGGAGAGTGGTAGAGAACATGGCTATGAAAAGGCCAAAAATCCCAAAGCCATAAATTTGTGATGATTTAAGGTACCATCTAGGACAACATTTTTGTTCTATGTTTCTTTTATTAATGTTGGGGAATTTATTTATGAGATTGGCTAAGATCATAAGGAGATATACTTACTTTATAATTAGAGTTTTATCCATTAATAAATTTCTTCCACAAACTCATCTTTCACTGTAAAAGATAATAGAATGTAAAAAAAATTCTATTTACACTATTCATATAGGGTTCCAAAATAAACGAATTTACAAGATCTTTTAATAAAAGCTACATTATTTAATTCAGGACATCTCGTGGGCCAGTGGTAGGTGATACACCCTTATCGCCCTTCGGTTGCGGGTTCAAGTCTCGCAGCCTTTCCGGACGCAACGCGTTGCCGCCCGACCTCCGGGTTGTCGTTTTATGGAAATCCAAAATAATCTAAACTAGAACTATCCAAAATACTTCTATCCAAACTCACAGTCCAACATTTATAAGGAAGGTAAACATAATATAGATACTTTTTACCCCGTAATAGCATATGAATACCTTCATCATGTATTACCATATTCCTTATTGATTACATTCATATTCCCTTATTCCATATAGAATGCTGGATATACTTCATTAATCCAAAAATGTTTTAAAACCCAACAATGATGGAATATACAAATCATTAATCAGCTTCAAGGTAGTCAATAATATCCAATATAATTTATTCAAATCAATCATGTATTATTCTAAAATCACCACCTCGGTATCTGAACCATATTATGGTTTATCTTTCTCTCAACCATATATTTTCCAAACATTTAACCTGCTAATGAGTCACTTTTCTTTGTTCCACACCATCTCAAGTCCTTAATGAAATAGTACTGCAGTACAATCCTTTTATACACCATGATTATTGTAACAAGTACATTGTTGATACAACACTCAATTGACATAATCAACATAAGAACTCTAATCATTCCTCTTCATCTGTGGTAGTATCATAACTTGATTATTATCCGATAACATCATTTGAGGCATATTCTGATGACTGGGACATAGGTTCTCATAGTGTCCAAACTCCTTGCAAATGAAGCATTGTACATTTGAAACCATTTTCTTACCCTTCAAATCCATATGACTCAGTAAACTCTTCACTTATCTTATCAACACATGATATTATTTCTTTATATGATGATAATACATGGGAGACTATTTCTCTTATAAATTATAGCTTAAGACCATGAAAGATATGATCCTTCCTTCTCTTTGGATCATGTGCATTTCTGGAGTTCTCATTCCTTCTACTGGGCGCTATTTCTAAACAATGGAATACACTAGATCAGTTTATGAATCAAAATACATAATCCCATACTTATAATACACTTAACATAAATTGAACTATTTATGGATATAATCCATAATCATAAAAATGTCTCATTTGAGGATGTATATACTCATAAACCCTTCACAATGGTTTGTAAAGAAAATGAGAATTATCCTAAGCATATCCCCTGGGAGTGTCGTAACCAAGAGTGCAGCAAGGCCCGTTTTCGTGCACCAGTTCCCGTTCGAGTCTAGCTCAAAGCGGTGTTTTCGGGTTTTACCCCTAGGTACATCTGTGCCAGAGCCGACTCTACCTGCTCGTATCCAGACAGGGATGTATTGCTCAGAAAACTCACAAAATCTCTACAATACCAAAATTCTAGGAAGTTCTTCTATACTAATCCTCAAAGTTCATCTTAGGTCTACGTGCTCTAATCAGAGTTTATCTAAATCTTGATTCCAAGGTTTGTACTAAACTTCCTCTGATACCAACTGTAACGCCCCGACCCCAGCTGCCCAGAGTCGGTGCATTAATTACATAACATTGGCATGATCACAAGAAAGATCAAATCTCAAAAGACCGATTGGTTTAGTAGCCTTGGAAACACTAGATATATTCATAAGTTTTACATTACATCATAAAATGAAAAACTAATACAACAACATAATGTTTCCACAATCCACACTATTAACCCCTCATAAAACCCCTGCAGGTCATTCATAACTTACTTCTTCACATCCTGGGAAAAATAAAACATAAAAAAAAGGGGTGAGCTCAAATGCCCAGTAAGGATAACAATAAAGTGGAAACTTTCATAAATAAGAATAAACATTTAAGGCAATGTATAACTAAAACAAAAGCCTTTTAAATACGAACTTTCAACATGGTATGGCATAAATAAAATGAAATAATGCCATTTACTTATTCACATGGATATTCTACTAATCGAATAATCACATGCAAAAATCAATAACCACTTTCATAATGTTGGAATGCATAATGCCAGACTATCATAACCACATAGCCAAGGCCTCGTGCCAAGACTACAAATAAGATTTTGTCAAGGCCTTGTGCCAAGACACTAGTTTGTCTCATGAGACCTACCGATGCATCGAGGAGCTATAGCGGGCTCCACCTGTCACTTATTAAGTCCAATGCATTCCCATACGAAAAGGTTTAAACATAACATAAACATTCGTATTAAAACTAGCATACGAAATCTCAATAATTTCACCATAAACTATGAATGGTATAAAAATAGCACATCCACAGTCAAACATATCACAAAACCTTCAATACAATATAGAAGTTTTGTATCATAATAAATCAACTTCAAATAATCTTAAAATCCATCAAAGGATGTTGACATAGATGAAATCAAAATTCTTTTTAAAGAAATATCTCCTTTTATTTTGAAATCATTTAAGATCCATATAAAATAAAACATTTTCTTTGAAAATATTCTTATAAGCTTGTAAGGAAATCTTTGAAGATTTTATAACGGCGTAAAATAACCGCACCCGCCGTATAAGTTAAAAAAAACATTCTTACCTCAATTCTGTCGAAAAGGTTAAAAAGGACCTTGTTTTGAAAATGACGGAAAGATTCCTTTATAAACCTCTTATAAAAAGTCAAAAAAAGGTATAAATGACTTTAACCCATATTCTTGTAAATAGTAAAAATGTTTTGAATTATATTTTTAAGAAACACGGATGTGGATGATAAAGAGATCCCAGTAGATTATTACATATAAACAACCTCGGATAATGAAGAGATTGTGAAATAACCCTTACCTTGTACTTTTCCTTGGTTGGGGTAGGTTAACTTCCTGTATAATGGTGAAATAATTGTTATTAAATTATACAAGAATCATATACATTAATATGATATCATATATGATCTTTTAACATTGCTTTATTAATAATATCTTAGTATTATCGTCGTTTCGGGTGATAATCGATTCGTTCTTCTTAAATGTTAGGTTACGTAAGACATGTTTGTAATGGATAGATTATATATTATTCATAATCAGAATGATATTAACATTATTTTTAACCCTAAAATGAGAATAATACTTGAATGGATATGATGGAGAATGAATCTTATCGCGTTCATGGAGACGGTAGTCCGTACGTACGCACGAACGCTACTTCCATTTAATTTTAATTTTTAAAGAATCAAATACAAATGATACATAGGTATATTAATATTACAGTATAATATAATATTTTATATATGTTACTTAAGTTCATTAACACCATCCTTTATACGTTCCATGTGTGGTATGAACGAGTCATATCATTTTAAGGGGGCGGTAGTCCGCACTTCCTCAAATGAAATTATCGTATGTATATAAAACATGAAAAGAATAATGGTATGAAATAAAATGGAATTACAGAAGCTTATATATAAAATATATATCATTAATATCATATTTAATTACAGTGCCATCATAATGGCCACCATGAGAGGCGGTAAGATGTATTTGAACAATCATCGTTCCGTGAGGCGTTAGTTTGCCATCCGCAGAAACATTATGTTCATCATCCATTAGAAGGAGTTGTGTGTATGTGTAGTTTGAATCCTTCTTATAACAAAATCCTTGTATATTTAGGATACTGGTGTTGTTACAAAAGAAAGGAAATAAAAAGAGTTTGGGGGTTGGAGAAGCAAAATAAATGAAATTAATTTAAGAGAAATCGTTACCTTTAATTTAGGTAACTCACTTTGGTTGGAACCAAAGGACTTCTTGAAATGCTTTCTGCCTAAGGGGAAGCTTCAAGGAGGAGGATAGGGATGTGGGGAGCTTATTTGGGCAGGGTTTGGACGAGCCAAGTGGCTTGAGAGGTGTGAATAAATGAGAATGAGGAGTGCCCTTTTATAAGAGGGGTGAGGGGCACCTTTGGAAAAGCTAGAAATATTAGTTTATATTAAATTCATATTCGGTTTCTAATGCCTCCAAAGTTGATTATTCAAAGGTTAAGGTGGGTATGGGTCGAAAATAACTCAACCAATAGAATTTAGACAGGTTTGGGTACTTATATTAACCTTATCTTTAAGTATTAACTCTAAGTTAATTAGTTTCACTTTTACAATGTCTCTTTGTATTTTTATATTATATGGTTAATAAACTTACCATATACATACAAGCGACCCCCAAGTAGTCCATTAATGATGAACCTATCATGATGTAAGTCTCTTTGCCGAACCTTAGATTTTTAGGAATTTAATATCAATTAATAATATAATATTTGTTTTAAGAACTATTTTATGTCAATTTTGACACTATTCAATAGTTGATTTTTGTGAAACTCATAACAGATTGATTACTTCAAAAAAATTCAATTAAATAAATCCTAATATATCATATTATCCTCGAAAATTAGTTTAATTCATTAAAAGTTTCATATTATATTTATTTGGGTATTTATAATATCAATTATTTTAATTTTTCACTATTATAGTAATTACTGCATCATCATTGTGTCATAAATAAAATAAATTATTTAATGTCTAAAAATTATAAATAAAGTATAATTATGTAGGAAATCTTTTTATATTTTTAATGAATATTTATAATCTAAAAGCCAACATATATAACCCTATGTAACAATTTTTTTGCTAAAAGATATATGCTTGTGTCATATTTGTATTCATTTTGACTTAATTAAAATAAAGTGTCATTATCACTTACAAGTGGATCCATGGGGTCCCAAAATAGACCCAAAGATGCCCATGGTCGACCATGTATCAACCAATAGGGTTAAGACACGTTTTAGGGTAATTTAGTATTATTATAATATTATATTTTAACCCTTATTTACCGGATTTACCCTTAACCATGGTAAATAAAATATTTACCGCAGTAATTATTCAAAATGTCTAAAAATAAAAGTCACCTATTTACACAATTTGAACATCCTGATTCCAAATATGGAATCCATTTTCCTAAATTCAAAACACAGAAGTGGCAGATATTAATTTAAAATTAATTCCCGCTGTCAAAACAAAAAGCGTGTTTTTAAGAGATAATAACTATCAAAAGATTGACACTTGTTTATGTTCGGTTTAACTGTAAAATTATGTCCAATGACCAACATTATATTAAATGGTAAAAATATATTCTAAATATACTTTAAAACCACTAAAATTCATAATTTATCACTATTAATTATTTTGATTAAAAAAGTTGTTTTTAATTAAAATTTAGTAATTTTCACTATTCATCAAAATATAAAAGTTATCCGAAAAGTACCAAAATTTCACCCTAGGCTAAATTCGATATTCCGAATCCAAAAATGAAGTCCATTTTGAAATATAAAATATATATAATTTCAAAAATTAGGTATTACTATTCATAACGGCTAGTTTGATCGGTTGTGGTGTGTGTTAAAACTCGAAGTTGCGTACAACACACGATACTGTTTTATTCAAAGAAAAGCGTACCGTGTAAGCTTGGGATGTTTCATTTTAAATTTTTTGATGTCCCCATTTAGTCAAAAAGTATAAAATATTGTATTTAAAAAGGTTTCACTATTAAAATTTGATAAAAGTGTAATACTGAAAATGAATCTGTTCTTGCATTATAACTAAGAAACTCATAATATGGATTCTAAAATTATAAGGATTATATAAAGTTTAAAATTTAGTTAATAATATTCATAACCTCTTTTGAATGGCTTTTTCCTTTGGTAATTCATGGTGTGATTGAACTCGGTGTTGCGTGTAGTGCAAGTTATTGAATTATTTTGAAGAAATAACACACTATGAAATCTTGGGGTGTTACAATAAAATATAGATTCGATCATATTATAAGTCTATATAATTATTGTAATATATGATAGTCATGTTGGTTCCATTGAAAGCCAAATCCTTTATATTCTATAGTGTGTAGCCATGGGAAAACATGGGGCCATAATTTTATGATCTAATTAATGTTTGTCAAGTGTATTATAGTGATAAGATGTGGAATGTGGTGTTTAATTCTAGTTTTCAGTTCGAAGAAAATGATGGGGCCGTAAATTTTAATCATATCACTTATCAGTGGTGTGATAAGAAGAACATAGGAAATTTCCAAATTAAAACAATGAAAAGTTTTTTTTTGGGAATAAAGGACACATATATAACAATTTTCTATATGAGACAGTAATTAAGGTGATGGAGTAGAGGAATGCTTAGGTCTACCATCCACGAATTTTTAATTGAATCAACTATATAGAACTATGGCACATTTCCACCCTGGTCACCAATCTAGGGGTTTTTAGTGACAACAAAAAACCTCCAATGCAATAATGCAGAGCTTTTTCAATCACAACTACAGAGGTGGATCCTGAAAATTATTTTCTGACATGTACGCTACTTTTTTAATGAAAGATAATGAATTTTTCTTATTCTAGTTCTATGAATTCCATCATATCAAGAATGTTTATAATAAGAATTCAAACACCACAACAAATTAGTGATGTATAGTTATTGGTTAAAATGGTAAGTGGGTAAATAATATCTCCCCACATATATTTCTGTTCTCATGTCCAAATTTCTGTGCTGAAAACTCCATTGAAACTTTTCATACTCGCTTTGATAATATTTTAGGCAATTGTGGGAATATATTGGATTTAAATATATAGTTCTATCATAAATTACTGAACGAATTAAATCACTCTATCTATAATGAATTGAACCCAAATTCTATAAATGTGGAAGAGGATGATGAATCTTCATTATAACCATGATCCTAAGAATTGATATTATTTCATTATAAGGAATAATATCTTTAAAAAATTACTTTTTCTATAGAAAGAACCATCCTTAAAGACATTATTATTGTGAGGGAATATGCTAATATGTTTCCGGAGAAATCTACTTGTCTATCTCATAGGTGAGAGGTATAATTTTCAATCCAGTATATACATGGGGTGTTTTCATTATGAAAGACTCTATACATAATGGATATTGTGGAACATGTGAAGGTGAAGAAATAAATATGAGATAATCTTGCTAAATGGATCATATAGCCATGTTCTTCACAATGGGGTGAACCAGTCCTCTTCGTTGTGAAGAACAATGGATCAATGATCCTTTTAATTAATTATCGTGAGCTCAACAAGATCATGATAAAGAACAAATATCATCTTCAATGGATTTATGAATACTTTTATCAACTACATGGTGAAAAATACTTCTCCAAGGTGGATCTACCGTTATGATATTACCAAGTTTGGGTGAAGAAGGAGTATATCCCCATGCATTTTTTTTAACAATGTACAGTCACTATGAGTACATAGATATTTATTTTGAGGTCTATAATTATTCTAAAATCCTAATGGACATAATTAATAAATAATTAAGCAATTTCCTCAAAAAACTATATGTCTATAAAGATGATATTTTAATATACTCTAAAACTGAGGTGAATGAAGATAATCTGATAACTATTCTAAATGCATTACAAAATGAGAAGATTTATGCCTAGAATAACACATGTCATTTCAATTTTATGTAAGGTTCATTATTAGGAAATATCATCACAATCAATTTTATATCTATAGGCCTTTAATATATATTAGAAATTATATTTTGGCTGATTCCTACATCCATGAATGATATCAATTGTTTTATTGGATAAATTGGGCCATATCATCGGTTTGTGAGAAATTTATCAAGATTTTGTATCCTTGTAATCAAGATAAATCATAAGTGGGTCACATTTTCTAAAACATTCTATAAACACTGAGTTTAATATCTATAACACTTATCATCAACAAACTGATGGCCAATTCATGAAGAAAATTAAACACTATAAGATATAATGGGAACATGTTCTATGGAAATAAAAGGAGTATGGGACCATCTAGGGAATCATGTTGTGTTCTTATAAAATAATAGAATATATATGAGAATCCAAATGACTCCTTCAAAATAATTTTATATAATAGGTGATGATAACATTATTGTTCAAATGATGATGGAGAACAAAAACTATTAGGTCCGGAAATGGTCATGGAAATGGTAGAAATGGTTAAGACCATTATATAAAACATCAAGGTACTCATAGTAGATATAAAATTATGCTGAATATAATCAACGAGGCCTAGAGTTTGATATGGTAGAACTTGTATTTCTACATATATAACTGTGGAATAATGTTATTATATTAAGGAAGAATAGAAAGCTATGTCCAAGGTACATCGGCCCCTTTGTGATCCTTGACCGCATGAGAGTAGTGGCTTATCGACATGAACTCCCACCAAACATATCTCAAGTACATGATGTAATTCATGTATCTCTATTGAAAAATTACATACTAGACCACTCACAAGTAATAAATAATTTTTTTTTTCGATTTCATAATTATTTTTTGTGTGATGAGAAGTTGGCTATGAACAAAGATTGTAGATTCAATGTCTATTGAAATTAAAAAATCCACATTGTTAAAGTTTGTGGTGAAATGAAATGTTTGATGAAGTGATGTGGGAACTATATGATGTGACGAAACATAGTTCTCCTCATCTATTTTCGTGTGGGGAATGAAAATTTTAGGTGTGAAATTTCTTAAAGTGGGATGATTTTATCGACACAATCTATTATAAATAAAATTTCTCATTTGATTTAAATAAATTACTTATTATACAATATGTATATGAAAACCACATGCCCACATTTTTTTGCATAATATCTAATTTATTTTAAATGACCATTAAATATCATTTCCATTATTAATATAGGTTTTGAGTAGTGATCACATGATTCTTACAAATATAGAGGTTGAGCAGACCCAACTAACATAGAATAAGGATATGACTTCCAGAACTAGTAGGATCATACTATATGAAGCACATTAAACTGAGCTTCAGAGAGAGATATCATCTATGATATTTTCCCAATAATATGACTCATATGAGATCCAATAACGTATTCATGAGAAAATACATTTAAATGATAAGTTTAAGCTCATCGAGATAACAACCAAAACCATGTTTGGTGAATCACCCCATGATGTCTCCACCTAAATGCACCTTTCCCATTGAGTGTTTAATGGTTTTTTAAGTGGAAATGTATATATTCCCTAGTAATATGATTATTTCATTTGTTTTTTTTATCATAATTATTATATTCTAAACCAACTATTGTAAATTTATAAATGTATTTTTGTTTGACTAAATAAAAAGAAAAAAATATTTTTGGATAATATTCAAATTCAATTAATGATGTGATGAATTAATTGGTTTTTAAATAATTAATATTATACGAAAATATCGTGATTAAAAAATTTTCATCATATATAAATGATCAAATAATTTCTCATAAGTCAAATGTAATTACTATGAGGGTGAAAAATATTTTGTTGTCAAAAACAAATAATTTATTGATAAATTTTTATTTTATTTTAAAATTAAAAATGAAAATATTTATAAAAATATGTATTTAATATGAATACTATTTTTGGAATAAGAATATTGAAATTACCTGTTGGTGAGTCTTAATCAAAATTATAAGACATTCTAATTTTTGATTAAAAATTAAATACCATATAAATTTACATTTTGTATTATGAGAACATAATGTACAAAAGATAAGTGATAAATACTATAAAGGGAATAAAAAGAGAAATATATTTTTTTCTTTAAAGTAAGTCAATTTTAATTGAATTTTATTTATTTTATAAAACAATTATTAATCCTCAAAAACTATTAATATATTTTAATGTTTTCAAATCATTTCTTTAAGATTATGAGTTAACTCCACATATGAAAGTGATATAGTTTATTCTGATCATACCTTTAAAATATAAAAAAATAAAGACCAATCCCATATGGAAGAAATAATGGTCCAAACTATTGGATGGTTTGTGGTATTGGTTAATTTATTATGTGGAGACTAAAACCTAAATAATAATTAATCCCCCTCTTTTCAAATATAAACTCAGACAATAATTCTCATCAGTTGACTCAAATATCTTGGATCACATTTAATATATGAACTAAACACACTAGAATTATAACATTGATCCATGAACATCTCATGAAGCCCAAACCAATAATTTTTTGGGACAAACTCATGTTTGTGATCTTCTACTCTTAGGGTTTTATCATGAAATTCACTTATATAGTTTTATTTAATTTACAATTCCCTATATAGGGATATGTTCTTCCATATCAACATAAATATAAATTTACCGTAATAAATTAGATCACCCTTTTAATACTATTAATAGTCAAATAATCCTTTATTTTCACCTGTTACTATGAAAAAGTATAGTTTTATTTATTTTCTTTATTCTAGTTCCTTCATTGCCTTATGAATTTTATTTCCAAATTTAAAATGTTGGGATAAATTTTTTAAATGAACTTGTAACTAAACATTTTATGTCAATGTGATGAGTTACCCCTTTAAATCTTATCAAAACATTTTAATTAATCATCAATTGATGTCATTATGATTCTGAACATTCATTGTTATGTTTTATGTGAGAAAATTGTGTACTGAATACCATACTCATTCCATATCAAGGGTATTAATCTTTATAGAAAAAAACAATATGATTGGTGACCGACATGTATATACTCTAAAATCCATGATCATGGAATAAATTATTATTATGATTGAACCCATGTTGTTTGATCTATGGGGTATAATTACGCATCATAATGAAATAAATGTGATTGGTGCACACAAAATTATATAGAGCTCCCATGAATTGGGTAATGTTTAGCATAACGATACATCATGTTGCGATATAAAGAGAACATTATTTCTTTATAGTAATTTTTCCATCATGATTTATTGTGATTTTATCCTTGGCCTTATTTTATGATGAAATTTTTTAAGATGTATCAAAATGTCACTTGTTTCTTTTATGATTGTCATGGTATATCACATCTCGTTATTCATGAATATAATTCTTACGTTTTTAATGCCCCATTAATATTACTATTATCTATCATATATTAAATTATACAATATTTAATCACTTTCGATGATTTATAGCACAATCCTTTATTATTTTTGTCCCCATGTAATCCAGTGCAGTTTTGAAATAAATGTAGTTTTGAAAGCATTTAAATGATGTTCTTAAAAATTATGTAATATAACATGTTAATGATTTTATTCCATGTAAATAATTAATAAATAAACTATAATTATTTATTATTTCCATTGTATTATTTTTAATTTTATATATTAAATCATGCATTAATTTCTAATAAATTGAATTTATTCGATGGTAGGTATTAGAGAAATAGATTAGTTATTTTTTGGAATAGGATTAAAAACATATAGTGGATACCTTAGGGAATGACTGTATAATAAAACATTGGTTTTTTATTTATAAATCATATTTTTTATCAATAAAATACATCAAGATATATATACTGCAATTGGACATAGTTATAGCACACATGTACCTCAGTGTAAGAAATCTGACAATGTGTGTTGGGCCTGACTTATTGTTACATGGTACCCAACAACGGGCATTACTATGCACCTAGTTTAAATCTCATCAGATTTATTAATTGGAAAATTCATAACCCCATTATGGACAATTGTTAAGGGAACCAAAAAAAACATATGAATATATGTTAAGAAATAGATCATGGATAATAGATATCGATGCCTAGAAATTCATATGCTGATGAAATAACTAAACATTTTATGATATCCATTTAATTCCTTTGGGGTTCAAATATTGTTATTAAAATTTTAAAAAACTGATCGCTAATTTTTCTTTAAATCAAGATAATGGTCGAAAAAAGGTGGAATCAAGTAAATAGTCAACGTGACAGGGAATCTGATAGATACAATAATAACAATACCAACACAATTGGAGTGGTAATCACAAACCTTTCGATGAAACTCTATCAGCTGATAGATGATTTAAATTAAATCGTTGATCAAAGGGATCACCCAAAACCTATTAATAAATAAAAAGATACAATTGATTTCACCATGATAGAAAGATCTCTTATATTCAATGGATCATCATATCACTTAATCACAGAACAATTGATCAACTCCATTGGGAATATAATCTCCATCCTTTCCAGTTACAAATATGAGAATAAAAATCATGTAAAATATTTGAAGAGATGAAGTGAAGGAAATTGGGGATTTTTTGTTGATTTTTTTTCACTATCCGTCTTAAAATATAAATTATTTTATTTTCCATCAAGAAGACTGATGATAAATATTTTGGTTTATACAAGGAAAACATCACAATATTTTCATGATACACCTATTGATTCATAATTACTCTCGAATAAAAGGTATAACACATCCATTGTGGGATAGACACATCTCTTTGAAATTATATAGTGATCCATGATAAGGATAACTATAAAGAAGTTTTCCAATTTTCATTCAATGTAGAAATGGAGATTAAAAATATGTAAGGTATCATAAAAAATGAAGTGAAAAGTGGAGTTTAATCCAGGAATTCCAATGAAAAAATTTAAATAAATAATGAAATTTAAACGTACCAATTATTAAATTTTCAGAATAAAGAACCCTATAAATTTCCTAAAGGAATCAGAGAAAATATTTAGGTATAGGTAGTATGGACACCTAGATGACAATTACTGACATGATAATTTTACTAATTGGGTGGAGGAAAGTAATTCTCTATTCATTCTTTAGTGTGTTGTTCATTACACAAACAAAATTTAACTCTACCACATTAAAAACCAATAGACTAAGCCAATGGTTTTTTGAGACAACCAAAAACCTCCAAGGATTCAAGGGAAAGATTTATCTCCATCACAACCATTGACATGGATCATGACATTGAGGTGGTGACATATATTATAGTTTTATGTTATAGGATAGATAACATACTTGTTTATTCTGGTTTTATGCATTCATTCTTATCATGAACATTTAGTAGAACTATTCAATGCCCTCTAACAATCGTTGGAGTTGATTTATCACTAAAAATGGAAAATGGGGAAATTAATTCATCCAAATTATATAACTCATACCTTATTATAATTAGTGGGGTGATAATTCTATATATTGTTTCCAGAAACCCTTCAATGGTATTGCATGTAATTCTAAGAATGTATTTTATTTCCCTATATAAAGCCAAAATAAATTTCCAGAAGTTGTTATTAACTCTCCTAATGAAGAATCAACCCATGATTTTTTAAAAGTGGAATGAAGAGGATATAGCTTATTTAGCACCAAAATCACAATTGTGTATATTATTTCTCTTTGAGGAGTTGTATCATGCAAAAATGATTTAGTATCACGAATAAACCGAAAAAATTTATTTCTAATGTTAGGGAATAAACTGATTTCTTTCATGAGGAATTACATAGTATTCCTCCAAGCAGATAGGTTGAATTTTTTATTGATCTTATACCTAGGGTGTTTTCACTATCCAAGAATTCATATGTAATAGAAGGTGTCAAATATATAGTGATGAATATACAATTATAGGATAATTTGTATAAGGGGACTATACAACAAAGTACATCACAATAAGGTGTACTAATCATATTTTTCAAGAGGTAGGATGGGTCTGTGGTCACATAGATACTGTTTTCCACTATCTCTGATAATAATGGTATAAATTATCACAAATAATTTCATATGTTATCATATATCTTACCTCTTGTCATATCTTAAATTATATCAAAGCATTATCCTAAATAATATATCATTTCAATCATAAAACTATTTATGTATGTTTAGGTCTTAAGAAGATTATAACTGATTATCTCTCTTTAATTATGGGTATTACCATTCTCTATCTTTTTTGATTTGTAAATCATATAGAAAATATAAAATTATATATGTATGACTCACTGACACTAACAGACAGATGACTCACTAACATATATATGATGCATTGACATACAGTTTGAACAGGCATATATTCTATGTATGTGATGCTGACATCTTTGAAAAGAATCACCGGGCTCACCATTTCATATGACTCACCGATATAGACAACCTACAGTCAGTCAATGTGACCTAACATTGAATGGTGATACAGACACAAGGACTCACCCTTAGTTGAAATGAGTCACCATTGGTTCAACTGTATCACCGAACACCATTGACATGAGTCACTGATTGATCAACATTTCCACTGACAGGAAGAAGGACTCACTGTTGAAAAAAGTCACTGATGTAATGAGTCACTAACATATGGAAACACCAAAAAATTTCATACTGATACCTTCTTAATTAAACACTTATAGAAGGAGACACCGAGAGAAGACACTGATTGTCGAGTCACAAATAGACTGTTTAAATTTGCAATTATATATATTATTTCTAATAGACATATTAGTTTCATTAAATGAAAATTAGATATTTAATATTATTTATTATGACATTAATCAGATAGTACGAGGTACGATGATCCAATTAAATTGTAATGTAAATTATAAATTTCGGCCCTCAAAAATAAGAATAATTTTTAAAGAAATATAATAGACAGAATATGGACCGTCGTTTGGTGAATGCCTATGAGAGATATACTGAAGAACATATGAAACTCTCATTCAATCACTATGAACTAAAGAGTAGAAGAACACATGAGGTGATCTTAATCGTGCTGAAAACTAAATTGAAAAACTATTTCATCATATCATCAAAGGAGACGAATATAAATGAACAACCATACCTAAATCTAGAAGCCATAATACAACACAATGTTTTTGTGTCAAATTCCTATAGAAGATTCATAATTCAACTCCATTTCATCAAACAAGTCCATAGCTGCATTTCATAACACACAGAGCCTTCTAAACCTAACTCTACATTTTTATCACTGTTGTGTTCATTTAGTTACATTTCTGAGAAGTGTGTGTATTTGTCTGTTACACACAGACTGAATCATGTTAATAACTATAGGATACTTGACTTTTTTAATACCACACTCTTTTTATCCGTTTTTATCCCACGTAGAACAGTGGAATATGTCGTGTGTGACAGGTTTGTTGTTTTTACCATGAATAACTATGTTATAGGTCATGAGTGACCTGGAAATCCCTATGTGTTGTTGTGAACCCCAATCAAGGGTTTGGATCAACCTGTTTGATAATTTAAATTTCTTGGGGGTAGGGGATCACCTTCTGGATAGGATTAAGTTTCTTATTGAGGTTGAACCTCTAGTTTTATTTCTGCTATTTTTTTTCCTTTTAGTTTTACCCTTTTTATCACATATTTAATAAATCTAAATTTATCTTTGATAGATATTATTTTAAAGTGTTTATAAAAGTATTGACTTATTATATTATTTTCAAAATCTATATTAAATATCAAATTGATACAACTAAGAACTGTTCAATCTAATTTGAAATTAATTGAATATTCAAGCTCTTATAAATTCACTATCGACTAACATGAAAATTTTATTTTTAGTTTTTGGGGGAATTTAAAACAATACCTTCTTATAGAAAAGTTTTATAGATACTAAATTCACCCCTCTTGAGTAATGTACTCTGAAAAACATATTTTATCAATGGTTTGTAATTTCTTGTTTTCAATGCCTTTTCAAACATTTTCAACTGTGATTTTATTTGCATTTCAAATATATTAAAAGTTATGTTATTTTTATTTTTTTTATTTACATAAAAAATTGTTCTAAAATATTATTATGTATAATAGGCTTGAAGGTGCTTCTACCAATAGAACTATATTCTATAATGGAACAAACTTTTCATAATAGAATATTAAAATGAAAAATGACCTAGAAATTATGGGTTTTGAAAGTTAGTCATCAATTGTGGATGAATATAATATTACTGTTACAGGTATAACAACTTGGGATGAAGCATCTAAGACTTCTTATAATGAAAATTTCAAATCCATTAATGGCTTATACTGTTCTCTTGGAGATGAAGAATTTAACATAATTTTAGCATGTAAAACTGCCAATAAAATTTGGGATAATTAATATATTTCAAATGATGGAACTTCTAGTGTTAATGAAATGAGACATAAACCATATACTATTAAATATGAAAATTTTATGATTAAGCCTGATTAGCCTATTTTTTACCTGAATATTAGGTTCAATGAAATTTTGAACACTATGACCACTTTGGTAAGAATTGTTACTACAAAAGAACAAATCATGAGGATTCTCAGATGTTTACCAGATATATTGAGAGGAAATTCTGTCACAACTACAGAATCATGTGACATCAGTAAATTACCAGTTGAATAACTCATTGGAAAAATTATGATGTATGAGGAAGAGATGAATGTCCTAAAAGAAGACGAGGACGAACCTAAGATAAAGTATATAGCATTCAAGACTACTAGTTCTATAAATATGTTAAAAGAGAAGGTGATAGCTTTTGATGAATGCCCTAGTAATGATGAATAATAATAAAATTGTGCTGAAGAGATGGCTCAACTAGCCAGATGAATCAATAAATTCTATAGGAATAAGGAGCATTTCAAGAATCCCAATAAAACTGGATTATATGATCACAATGGGAACTTGAAAAAAGAATGGATGAAAAATTAAAAAACATAGGAGTTTTCTTGCAATTAATGTAAGAGGAGATGGCATGTCAAAGCTGACTTTCCAATGTTGAATCACAAAAATATGTATTAAAAAAAGACAAAAAGTGTATGAAAGCTATGAAGGCTACATGGTGTGTCCATATAGATATCTCCAATAAATCTAAGTTATCTAAAGATGAGAAATTTGACATTAAAAATATGTTATTTATAAGAAACACATCTATGGTAACCATATATTCTCTTACACACAATTCTAATTATTTTGAAAATAAACGTGAGTCTGAAAATATGACATTGATGAACTAGTTTAAAACTATAACATGCTAGAAGAGACTTGTAAAGAACAAAAAGAAAAATATAAATCTTTAATGAAATAATATGTTCATACTGTAATTGTTAATTATGAACTTAATACTGAAAAATAAAAATAATGGTCAACAACTCAAATAAACAATGAATTAAAATTAACAAATAACCATTTGAAAATATATTTAGAAAATATTACCAATAGATAATATAATATTACTCAAATTATTTGTAAATACATAGATATTATGTACACTTATATAATTGGCTATAATTCTGGATAAAGAAACTTATCTAAAACACTTTTTGTCACTAAATCTAGAAAATATTTTCATCTACCTAAAAATAAAGACTCAAATAAAAGTACTAGTTCAGAAAAAATCTCAACAAACACTAGTTTTTCTGGATTAAATAGAGTTTATTATCAAAATATGTTACATAATTCTTATAATAAACCTATAATGAAAATTTGGGTACCTACATTATTGATTATTCTAGAGGAAATCTGTTTGAATAGATCCTACAAGAGTCAATGGTATATAGATAGTGGATGTTAAAGACACATGATAAGAGATTATTCAAGATTCAGTAACATAATCAAGATTGATGGTTTATATGTCATCCTTGGTGACAATTCAAAAAATAATAATTATCTAAGGCATGATTGAAAACTCTAACTCAGTTTTAATTTCTACAATACATTATCTTGATGGAATGAAGTATAATATTCTTAGTATTTCACAATTATATGATGATGGATTTCTAGTAAAATTTAATAATTATTATTAAAATGTTTTTTTAACTCTATAAATGAATTAATATTTTTTGTATTTAGAAATGTAAATATATATCCTGTTAACATATATTCCTTAGATTCTCTAAATATTTCTTATATAAGTCCCTTTCACCAAGATTCTTGAATCTTCCATATGCGATTAGGAAACTGTAATGTATACTCTCTTAGAAAAATTACTAGAAAATAACTAGATAAGGATCTACCCAAACTTGAGTTTCCAAATGAAAAATTTTGTAATCCATGTCAAAAGGATAAACAACACAACATATCTTTCATATCAAATAATGAAGCTACAAGATCCCCACATTTAGGGTTGGATTACATGGATTTGTTTGGACCATCTAAAGTATCTATATTAAATGGGAATCACTATGTATATGTTGTTTTAGATTACTATTCTAGATATACATGAAGTTATTTCATTTCTCACAAAAGTGAATCATGTACATAGTTCACGAAGCATGCCAAAACAATTGAAAATCTAAGTGTACTATGAATAACATCTTTAAGAAGTTATCATGGTCATGAATTTTAAAATCAAGACTTTGAATCAATTTTATCAGAAAATGGAAATTGTAATAACTTCTCTACCCCTCATACAGTTCAAAAAAAGGAGTTATTGAAAGAAAGAATAAAACATTACCAGAGATTTCATGAAAAATGCTAAATATAAATAATCTACATGTTTAATTTTTGTCTAATGGTTTGAATACAACCTGGTATATAATTAAGACAATCATAATTAGACCAATCCTCAAAAAGACACCTTATGAGATTTCAGACAATGGAAAACCCAAATTTAGTACTTTAAATGTTTTTGTTTTCAAAGACTCTATCCATAACATTAATTATAATATTAAAAAATTCTCATCCAAGTGTGATGAGAGAATATTCCGAGGTTTCTCACCTCTATTAATGTTTATAAAGTCTTTAATAATATATTCAAGTGTGTGGAAGAAACTGTGCATATTATATTTGATGAAATAGATCTATATGAAACAAAGATCTATTTAGAAAACCATGAATTTTATATGTCAATCCTATACATATATTAAATATAATCTAATACTCCCTTCAAGAAATCTATTCAATCTATCAATTTAGGAAATTCCTCAGAATCATAACATGGTGATCCTAAACCAGTAGATGAACCTGATGCTACTAGACCCTCCTGTTCTATACCAACTAGAACTCATAAATACCATCATTTAGATGCAGTTTTTGGAGACATAGATAAAGGGACACTAACTAGATCTTTACATCGAAATCAAGATGAAAATTAGGCCTTCTTGTCACAACTTAAACCTAAAAATATTAATGATGTAATTAAAGATGAATTTTGGGTGATGGATATGCAAGAAGAACATAATAAATTTGTTATAAATTAAATTTTACATCTTTTGGATATACCAAAGGACACCATGACCGTAGGCACTATGTGGGTATTTAGGAATTAATTAAAGGAATATGGAAATATTTTTAGAAACAATGCTAGATTTGTTGAACATTGTTATAGTCCAAAACAAGGAATTGACTATGAAGAAACTTTTTAACCCATTTGTAGAATTGAGGACATCAGAAACTGTGCTTACTTATGTAGCCCATAACAATTTCAAACTATATCAAAATGGATTATAATATTGTATTTTTCAATGGGTAAATAATTGAGGATGTTTTTGTTAAACAACCCCTTGTTATTACAAACACTCATTTTCAAAATCATGTTTTCAAATTAACAAAATATTTATATGGATTAAAAAATATCCAAGGTCATGTAATTATAGATTAATTCATTTTCATATTTCAAAAGGTTTTTACAAAAGGAATTTTTGATCCTACAGTTTTTATAAAACAAATTTTTAACGACGTTTTTGTAGTTTATATTTATGTTTAAGATATTGTTTTTATATCATCGTGAAATTGTTTATGTATTCGGTTTTCAATGATTATGCATATTGAATTTGATGTGAATTTGATGGGTAAACTCCAATTATTTTTTGGATTTCAGATTTTTCAAAATAATGAAGGTATAATTTTAAATCAATGTAAATACAATGAAAGATATATTAAAATTATTTGGATTTGATAGAATTAAAATAAGTGACACTCCAATGAGTACTACTTGTTTGTGGGATATTTTTTATTATAGTAAACCTATTAATCAAACCACTTACTGAGGTATGATTGGATGTTTGTAGTACATGACAAAAAGTAGTCCAGGTATAATGTTTAGTGTGTGTATGTGTGCCCATTTTTAAGATAATCATAAAAATCTCACATAAATGAAGCTAAAATAATCTTCAAATACCTTCAAAATACTATCAATTTAGGTTTTATTTACCCCAAAGGACAATCAATTCATTTAGTGAATTATTCAAATGCTGGCATTGGTGGATTCAAGTTATATAGAAAAATATCCTCTGGGACATATCACATTTTTGGAATATATTTTGTTTCATATTGTATTAAAAATAAAATTCTATTTCAATATCTACTTCTGAAGCTGAATACATATATACTGGTAGATATTCTATCGTAATCATTTGTATGGAACACACTCTTCTAGACTATTGATATCATTTTAGAAATTTACCTATAAAATTTGACAATACATGTGCTATTAAAATTTCTAAGATCCCAGTTTTTCAATCTGAAACAAAACTTATTGATGTAAGACTTCAGTTTTTGAGGGATCATTATCAATAGGGTGATATCAGTTTAGAATTTATTGGAACTGAGTATATTCTTGATGACATATTCACAATGCCATTGAACTCTGAAATAATGATTTACATCAAACATTAGATAATAATGATCAATCAGTAAAACAATTTTTTTTATTTCATTTTATATTTTTATGTGAATTTGTCACACTGACACCATTTTCAAACCGATATCATTGCCATGCTGACATCCTGGTCATACAGACAATGTTGTTATGCCTACCCATTTATTGTTATATATAGCATGTCATGATGACATTGATGACTCATTATTTCAATATGTTTTATGTTTTTATCAAAATGAAATTGTTTCATTAATTCTTGTGAACCCAGTTAACAATTAGATAAATTTTATAAATTCAAAATCCCTAAAAGAAAAAATATTAATCAACCCACTCTTCTCATTTACCACTACTCTCTGTCAGATGACTCTCACTTTATTTACCCCTACCATTCACCTTCTAGCACCTAGACTGAACCGTTAAAAATGGAGCATGTGAAATGAACTCTCGAAGAGGGTGAGTCTCGTGTTCCCAACAAATAGAATGGGGAATCGAGAAAACATTAAGGTTTAATAAATCATGGTCTAGAAAACAATGATTTATCCTCTCAGAAATATGTATTGGTGGAATGAGAACTGGAGAGACAATCTTTGTTTTTGAAGTTGCTGCAAGATCAAGGATGGCATGAATGGTTTTCAAACAATTCCATTGTCTTCTACCCAAATCTGGTATATTAATTTTAACTGAATATGGACCTTTTTTTTATAGAGGTGATGTATTTTAAGTCATGTCTATTGGAAAAGGGAAGATAATTTCTTTCTCATTAAGACGTTGGGATGTATATATTAATGTTCTTCACAAAGGAAGGTATGATGATTTTTTGGGTAAATATGATCATGAAGGAGAATTTTTTTTATAATATTAATTTGAATATACTAACTGGAACTGAATAACATAAGGATCCCATTTCGTAAAAATTTAATAGCGTGTTTAGAATTTTATTTTGGTTTATTTAGCACTAGATTGGTCCCAATAAACAAGACTTTTCTTTTCTAAAGTATCTTGTTGTATACATAAAATATTTCTTACAAAAATGAGTTAAATTGAATCTATGAAGATTTATGATGGTTCACATTATTGACATAATAAAGCCTGGTTGTATTTCAAATTCTCTTTTCTACATCAAAATATAAATCTAGTAATGCTAATGATGAATGGCTGTGTATGTGATGACAATGATGTTGTAGTTAGTGGCTGTAGTGGTTTCGGTTTAAGTAATTATATATGGAAGTGAATAAATATTAACTTAACCCCATGGAGAATGGAATGGGTTTGTGAAGAAGATATATTTTATGAAATTTACAGTCCTATTGATCGTCTAGTTAGACCAAGGGATCTAGTGGATCTTGGCCTCGGTCTATATGAACAAGTAGTTTATTCATCTTATGAAGAGGTGGAGCCTACTACTATTTTCAGAGATGTGGGATCACCATGTTATGACAGAAGTGACCTAGACAAAGCTGGACCAACAAAAATAGTTTCTATTGAACCTCCATTTCCACCATTGGAATTACATTATCATGAACCTATTCTCAGATCTACTAGTACTGATGAAATATTTGTTGAAGGTTGGGTAGAATATTTCAGAAAATCTAGTGATGAAGAAGTCGAAGAAGAAGCCGGTAGTGTTGAATGTTGATCTAAATCAGGTAGTGAAGAGGAATATGAGAATGTTGATGATGGAAATGGAAATGAATATAGTGAAGATAGTGATAATGAATAAAGTAGTTTTAGTTAGAGTTACAATGAATCTGATCATCCTGATAGGAATCTAGATGTTGTGAGTATGGTAGTTTTCAATGATAATACTGGTGTATCTGTCAAGGGTGTTGTTCAAGAAAATAATATTTCTATTAATGAACCAGTTGAAACATTTTTATATACTTGAACAAAACTCTACATAAGTAGAAATAATCTTAGACATGAAGCATTGAATGAGGGGTATTAATCTTCCAAGAATGCTGAAGTTGAGTTGCGGAATCAAAAAAATGTCGATAAAGAAAATGAAGGGCATAATATTATAAGAATCATACTTGATACTCTTACTCCTATAGATTCTAATATATTCAATGATTGGGTGAGGCATCTTCGTTTTCTGGCATTGGGATGCGATTATGATGATTCTGATGATGAAGTCTGGACACTTTATGCAAGGGAACAAGAGGTTGGGACCTCTTTTATTGACTATGTCACTATGTCCGATTTTATCCTTTTCAAGCAATAAATTTGTGCCTACATAAGACCCTTGGTACAATTACCAATGATATATGATATTTATGAACCTAGATGAGAGAATATTGAGCTAACTGAAAATATTAATGCAATTCAGTTTGTGGTTTATAGTGTAATGAAATCGGGAGATTAAAATTATACTATTTCCACGACTAGTGTGTCTCAAGATGATGCTGCTTCAGTTTCCATGATGGTGATTAAATACATTAATACGAATTAAATTTCAATTTTGGAAACAATTATGACAAGAAAAACCAAGATCAAAATGAAATGAGGATTTTAATAACTTGTATCATTACATTGACAAATGAGTATATAAATGCAATGGAAAGTGTCATGAACGGTCTTGAGAACCTTGTTTCTAACTTTAAATAACTATTGATTTCTTTTATTGAAAAATATGATATGGAACATACCTCCTCTTCTCTTTTTTAATCAACTGCTCCAACAGTTCATCCTTCATAATCTAAAGATCTCACAACTATTAGCTTTGTTTTAAAAGATTAATTTTCAGATTTAATTTCTAGTATATAAATGGTTGAGGACACTTTAGATAAGATGCATGATCTTGTTAACTATTATACAAGGTGTACTCCACACACTCAAGAAGAGTTAACCAAAAAGAACAATTACTTTTCTTCAAACTCATCCCAAAGAAACAAATGAATAGTTATTTAATTTAATTAGACACCAGTCTTACTCTCCCCCCAGAAACAAAGGATTTTAAGGATTAGATTCAGAAGCTGAGATAATTTACTCCCATGTTGGTCATGTTTATAGAAAACAAAGATGACTTGGAAATGGTAATGAAAAATAGTGTATGGATAATGGAAGAGTTCATCAAGATGTCAAAACTATATCTCCATGTCCAAAGTGTAGCCATTGTTCTACCTCCTGCTACACCACTTGGCCTTACTATTTTAGTTCCTGCTCAACCTCATATGTCAGTTTCCTAATATTAATCTCATATCAGAATTTTAATTATAGAAACTGTTCATCCTACGATTATTTGTCATTACAGACCTTCCATAGCTTCTATAGTTCTTTAAGGAGTGCCTATACATCCACTAAAAATCCATTCATACCCTCCTTCTTCTCAACCTATCCCTCCTGATGAACATTCCTTTGAACATTCTAATATGGATAAGGAACCCCTTCACTATACCATGTAGTGTGGGGTGATTTTTTTGATAGGGTTGATTCCTTGTACCTTTTATCATTTAGTGTACTTTGCTTATGAATGGTATTTCCATGGTTTTACTTTTCAACCTTCCTCTTTTTGCTAATCCCAAATGTGGGAGAATTTTATTATGCTTTATTAAAATAGTGGGAATTTTTTTGTCCACTTTTAAAATTTGGAGAATATTATTGTGTTTTTGAATTATCATCTCCAATACATTCATATCATTATTATTCTCCCTAATAAATTTTTTTAGTATTCTCACTAAAATATTAATATGTGACTACTTTAATATTTATATGATTATAGTTAATTATGCAATGATTTGTGATTACCAAAAAGGTAGTGATTGTTGAACCATAGATACAGTTGGCCACTATCTCTGAGAATAATATTTTTAATTATCACAAATCATGTAATATATTAACATATATCATACCTCATGTGTGATCCTAAATTATGACAAAGAATTATCTTGAATATAATATCATTTCAATTATATAAATATTTATGTGTGTTCAAGTCTAATCACGCCTATAACTGATTATCTATCTGTAATTATGTATATTAACATTATCTGACATTGATATGATATGTGGATAAAAAACTTCTCCATGGTGGATCTGAATTTATGATATTACCAAATTTGGGTGAAGAAACGGGATATCCCCAAGATTAATTTTCAAACAAGGAATGGATAATATGAGTCCATTGTGATTCCTTTTGGACTCACTAATGCAGTATAAATATTCATGGTCCTAAGAAATATTATTAGTATTGATTACCTATAAAATTTTGATGTTGTGATTAAAAATGATATTATAATTTATTGATAAACTAAGGAGGATCATGAAGATAATCCAAACACTATGCTAAAGACATTACAAAAATATAATCTTTTCGCTAAGTACAAAAACTGAGAGAAATGGTTGAATAAAGTCACAATCACGGGGAAAATGATAACAAGAAGTGGGATTTATATGGAACCATTCAATAAAATAATTAATTTAATTATGGTCAATGACAACACATGTGATATGAATCATTACTTTCCTTATATTAGCTTGGTATTATAATTATTTTGATTGAATGTTCTCACCACTCTCAAACACTATAACCATTCTATCAATGAAAGGTGTTATGTTTTCTAAAAATGATGAGTGTGAAGAGATCATCATGGGAGTGATAATAGGGATTATCACATACTATGTTCTCATAATAACCATAAGTGGATAACATTTAATTTTATTTGTGATGCTTAGATGAAAGGATTGGGCTATGAGTTAATGCAGAATGGTAAGGTCATAGCATATGCTTCATGGTGTTTGAATGTTCACAAATGATCTACCCATGGCATGATCTGGAGTTGACTGCAAGGATATTAAATTTCAATATATGTTTGCATTGTCTATTTTTTGAAAAAAAATGAAATATAGATGGGTCAAAAAATACTCAAGTATATATTGAACGAGAAAAATATCAATATGAAAAAAATATGGTAAGAGATGATTAAAAACTATGAATTATCATTACACTATCATCTTAGTAATGATAATAAGGTGTTTGATTCACTAGGTATAATGTATCTAGTAATTCTATCACTAACAATAATTGAGAGTGATATGATCTTATTATATATGGAATGGATAGATATTGGTATCATAATTCGACAAACACCATCAATCCTTTCATAAATAATTTCTTAAAAATCTCATACATAGAGGTGAATGGATGCTAAAATAATTAATTTGGGAATATATAAGAAAGTTGAAACTATAAGGAAACTGAAATCCTTTGAGTAAAATGTCAATAAAAATGTTAGTGTGACATTTGGGTCAAGACTATTGTTTCCATCAAATTTTGAGTTATTGAATGACCTGTTAATTGATGCACATGATTACACTTTCTTCATTCAAGATGGATGCACTAACATGTATCAATATCATTGTGAGAACTACTGGATGGAAAGTATGATGAAGTAAAATGATGAATACACACCAATGTTCTGGGAATGTCAGCATGTGAAGTCTAAAAGGAATAATTCTAAGGTTATGATTCAATGATTAACCATACCGACATGGAAATGGGAAAACATCACCAAGAAATGTTTCACCAGACTATGGAAGAAATATAAAATTAATAATTCTATATGGGTTGTTGTGGATCATCATACAATTATAAATCACATTATCGCAATTATATAAGACATATCACTCAATCAACTAGTTATTATATTCATAATAGATGTGGTAAGGATGCATGTAGTACCACTGTAGATTGTTTCTGATCAATATCCAAGATTCATCTCCATGTTTTGGAAAACTCTACAGCATGATCAAAACACTGAGCTAATATTTAGTATGACCTTTCAGCCTTAAGATGATGGAAAATTTTGAGAGGAGTATTCGGATATTGAAAGACGTATTCCAAGAATGTTATATGGACATCAATGGATGATGGGATTAACATATGCCACTATTCAAGTTCTCATTCAATAAAATTTCACACTCAAGAGTTAAAATAACTCATTATGAATCCCATTATGGGAAGTGGTGGAGAGCATCTATATGTTGGGATGATGTTATTGAATAGAAACTGCTAGGGTATGAAATGGTCGAAGAAGCAGTGTAAATTGTTATGACCATTAAACATCACAGAAATGATGCTCATTGTCGATATAAGAGTTATGATGACAATTATCAATGGGACTTAGATTTTTCAATTATAGACATGATATTCTGCGAATAATATCCACAAAATAATGTGAGGAGATTTTAGAATAATTGAAAGATTACTTGACGATTCAACATCCTGAAAGAGATAATTTATGACATCAAATCTCTATCCTATCAAATAGAACTCCCATCAAATATTTAACAAGTACATATAGTTTTCCATGTATTATTGTTTATATTATATTATCCAAACCTCTAATATGTAGTAATACATGAGGTGGTACCATTTGATAATGATTTCTCAATTTATGATTATATGATAAAGATCATAGATCGTACTAATAATTTTCATTGAAATAAAACAATTTACCATTTTAAAGTGTCCTAGAGAAAACAAAATCAGGATTTAGTTATGCAGGAACCAGTTGAAGAGATTAAACATAGTTACTCACATCTATTTTAGAGTGGGAAATGAAAATTTTTATGGAAAATTTCTTAAGGGGGAATATTATAAAGACCTGAAATATTATAAAAAATTCCCCTTTCTAAGTATTTAAATTACTGATTATATAATATAGTAATAGATAAAACATACACTTCTTTTGATTTATTATATGGAATTGGATTTAAAATATTGTTGTATATCATTACCATTGATAATATTACTATTGTACCAAGATAACCAGATTAGTATGAATTTATGTTTTATAATAAAAAATTAATACAAAAAAGGATGTGATATCTCAAACCATTATGATCTTACATTATAAATCCCAATTTTCAGAGCATCTGATAGAGACAAAAAATATAATATTTTCTCTCAACAAATATCAAGATGAGATCCAACTATAGTTTCTTGATAAAAACAGTTTACCCTATAATTTCAAGCACATCAAGATGAAAACACAAAAAATGTTCGTTGAACCATCCATGAAATTCCCATCATCACATAGCTAGCCCATAGAACATTTTATGGTGTATAAAATAAATATTAAACAAGAACCTAGAAATATGAGTATGTATATTATATTTTATCGGAAAATGAATATATTTAATCGTATTATTGTATCCTTTTTAATTAATGTTATTTCGATCCAATAAATCAAAAATAGTACTTATTGGTAATATTATAATTCATTTAAATAATTTATTTTTATGAATAAATGGGTTTTTAAATAAATAATTTTGAATTAAAACATTATTTTAAAATATTATTTTTAATAAAATTTTGAATAGGTAAAATGAAATTATTAAATGGGTTAAAAATCTGATATTTTAAAAAATAGAATTTCATAGTAAAAGATGATTTTATTTTAAATGTGAAAATTCACATAGTTATAAATTTATTTATATAACATTATTTTTTTAATCATAATCTCAATATTATCCAGTTGTTAATATAACATATTGTTTTGATACAATCAGATTTTCTAGTAAAAATAAAGACCATATAAATATAATTCTAATATTTTGACATCGTATTTACCGAAAAGTCATTACATAACAATATAGATTGTATAAACGACCAAATATATGTTTTACATTAATAAAATTTTATATAATGTTAATTTGAATGATTTTATATTGTAATTATGAACACACCAATACCATTAATATATTTTATGGGTTTTAAATAATTTCATTAATAGTATGACTCAACTCTACAAATGAACGTGATTTTTTTATTATGTTAATCCCCAGACCTTATAAAACTGCTCAAAAATCCCATTTGAAGGAAACCATTTGAAAAAAATGGGATGGTCTGTGTTTTTTGTTATTTAATTACGTCTAGTCCAAAATCTAATTATTAATGAAATCCCACACTTTTCCTATATAAACCCAAAATATCTTTAATATCTCATATATAAAAATCCATGGATCACATCTATTTATTGACCTCCAATATTTATATTCCTCTCATGGTTCACCCACACTCTCAATTATCCAATCCCATGCATTTTCAGTCACACACTTTAGTAATGGATCTTCTACACTTCTCTTTTTACTAGGCACACACATTATGATTTGAAATTCAATTTTTACTTTCCAATGTTGAGATATGTTCTCAGATATCACCATTACTAAATGAGTAATATAAAAATGATAATACCCCCTTTCAATCCCATTAAGACTCTAATGACCATTTATGTTCCCATGTTACCATTTCAAAACAGAGTTAGGATTCATTTTTTTTATTTAGCTTTATTTCATTACATTATTCCTTCAGTTTTCAAATTTATTGTGTTTTTTTATCTTTTTTCCACATACATATTAATTAAAATTTGTTTTATATGTGATGTTATATGACTTTCCCACTTATAATCCAATTTTAATAAACTATTAAGTGACAATGTTATTCAATTGAAACTTCACTGTGATTTACATTGACAAATCAATCTCATAGTGAATACCATAAACATTTCCTATTAAAGGTCTTCATATTTATTCTCATAATATTTTTAACAGGGATATACATGTATTTATTACATATTAATGGATTGTGGAATAAGTTTTAATGATGAATGATCCCATTATTTATGATATATGTGGAACACTTATTCACTATATTGAAATGAATATGACAGGTTATCCCTGATATATATAATGCTCCAACGCATTGGGTAACGTTTAGAATAATGATAAATAATGTTGCAATATGTAGTGAACATGTTATGTTATGGGAATCTTACACCATGATGTCTTATAATTCTATCCTTCACATATGTTTATGATGTTGTGTTTTATGTCATTTCTATATTTCCCATTTTTCATTTCTGATTACAATGATATATCATGTACCATTTTCCATGATTTGGATTCCTACTATTTTATGCCCAATTGATATGAATATTATCTAACATATATCACATTATTCCATGATTATTCCCATACATAGCTTTATATATCACCAAATTGTTATGATTATCACTGGGTTATGTTGGGGAATTTTAAAAGACACTATATTTTAGAAGCATGGTAATGATTTTTTTATTAATTATCGTGTATCTCAAGTCCAAGATGTTAATTAATGTACCTAATTCTTACATTCACTATAAATATCGATGTTATGTGTTGTATTATTCATATTTTCATTAATAAATCAAGTATTACTGTGTATTAATAATATGGTTTGTTATATTAGTAGTTTTAAAATTGACAATAGCCCAATGAAAGGCATCAAGGGTCCATTCCAATGGATTCCTTTACTCAACATTGGCTTCATTTGTTGGGTGCATCTGGAAAATGATATCCATGTGGTCTCGAAAGGATTCCATGATCATATGAATATTGGATCACCATGAAGGAATTTTTTTCATTATCCTTTATACGTGATCTCTACATTCCCATAGATTTGTGGATTGTGAGATCTTCTTTTCATAAAATATATATTTATTAGTAACTAAGTGGGGATTCTAAATGGAAATATTCCATAAGGAATATATTTTTTTATGGGGAGATATAAAATAAGTATGGTCACCTTTTCAAGCCTCATGGTCTTCAAAAACTATGAAAATAATTTGGAAAAGGGTATGCAGTGGCTGTTAATAAAACCCACCTAATGAAAGGCCAAGGAAAAGTATGTGAAGGTTGTTTGTCTTTACATCCATTTCTAATAGGTGGTCTCTCAGATGAAACAAAACATATTTTCAAGACCATTTTAGAATTCCTTAATGTATAAAACTGATGCTTGGATATAGATCCCATTCATTTTCTACTAATGGGTTTTAATACAGGATTACAACCATAGTAGAAAAGTTAATTTTGAAAAAATACTCTAATGTAGGAAAATATAAAACAACCACTTCTTGAAAAACATTTGAACTTAGGATTATGGGAGAATCATATATTGTTGGGTATCCCATGTCTATTCCACTAGGACCGACATTAGTTGGAATTTTAGATGTTCTTGTTGAAAACATCATACCAAAACCACTTTTAGTATGGGAATATATATATATATATATGATGATTATCTCCCAAGTCATATAGAGTGTCAGGACACATGGAGTTCTCCCCTTGAATGAAATGATGGTGGTGTTTATTAAAATAGTTGGGAAAATCTATCAGTTTATGAAAAACCCAATATTTCCATCCATAATATCCCATCGGGATAGTATCTCATCCACATTCATGAATAATATTATGTTATATTAGTTGGTGCTTCCGAACAAGGAAAAGATATCTTCATACAATAATATACATGAATCGTCATTATCTATAGATGGATGAGAATAAATGGGTGCGAATACTGAATATGTGGAGTGGTCAAAGAGGAAACTTGTTTCATATATCCATGTTTTGGAGAAAATATGAAAGGTGAATATAATTTAAGATATATACCTTGTCCACCTTTGAATAAAAATTTCCTTATCAAATAATGATGATGTAAATTATGTCCTCTAAGGACCCTTCACGATTATCAACTATCAAGCCTGAAGGTTCATGTTAAAGGATGAACATAAAGAAGTAAAATAATTCAACAGTTCGAAGACATCATCAATTCTTGGGTAACATGGGAAAATTAAATAAGTATTATGCACTATAGAGAAATAGGAAGAATATGGAAATATTGTGGTTTTCTAGTATTCATACAACATACAATGTTCCAAAACCCATCCAATAACAATTGGAATGGACCACATTGACTTTTTAGAGACCTACCCTATTAAATATGGCCCAACAATTTTAAAATGTGATAAATTTTGTGCACAACTAGACTGATGGGATGTCCCTCCTCTAGTTAGATCACAAGCATAAAGGTGCAGACCCTAACACTGGTGTTGGCATCAATTGATGGGAATAGTAATAAACATTGTAACATGGAATTGAAATCCAACCACCAAGTTATAGGAGAGAAATATAGATAAATTATTTATACCCACGTTGTATTTTGGCCCATGTCAAGAGTTTCCCATTACAAATCCAAAATTCCATAAAAATATTAAATTGGATGAGTCCTTCTAAGTAAAACATTTATAATTGGACCACTAACTTATAGAAGCAACATTATCAAATCATTAAATTGAATGATTGAGCTAGCTTGGTGGGGGTAACCGAGAAATTACAATATTTCATTCAATAGGTCTATTTCCCATGGATATAATTTCATAAAGTTTCCAAATAATTATCTAGAAGGTGGAATTCATTATACATGCTACCATGAATGGGGATTCCAACAAGATGGTAGTCATCCCAAAGGATTATCAAGACATCCCCATATTATAAAGGAAATTATTAGTTCCCTAACATGAATGGATGATTTATTTGGGAACAACCTTCTTTATTGAATAAATTAAAAATTTAGAGTCTCACAATTCATTTTAAATTTTCACAACCTAAATTTTTAATTGAATTATATGTCATTATGGTGTACTTGGAATTGTCAACACTATTCATATAATATTTGATCTTAAAAAATTAGATAAAAAACTAATATACACCATTTATTCTATTTTTCTTACAATATTTTTAAAATAATTGAATAATCACGAATGATTCACTGTAAGGATAAATATATTTTTTGATGGTTTTATTATCTCCATATTAATCCATTTATAATGACGACGTTCACTTGAACTGAGCTAGAAATTCATTTCCCTATTACAAAGTTGTTAACACGAGGACTCTCCCAGGACATGAATGACCAAACCGATGGGACATTCAGATCATATAGTGGAAGGGGTCATCGTATTTAATTCTAATTTTATATACTATTATTTGGTATGAAAATCTTTTAGGTCAAAAGCTTTGGTGAAAGAAGGTTCTTCATAACACCCCCCTAAGGCACGATTTGATATTGATGAATCTATTCAGTGTTCATGGCTATAAAAGTTATTATTTTATTCAATGTCATCATAGTGGTGGAAAGAAAAATTCTATAACATCAATAAACCCTAAAAAATAAGTGAGACTAATTCTATAGTGATTCCAAAGTGTGGATATAAAACATTTTAACCTATGTTCCACATGGATCATGAAGCATAGGATGTTGAATTATCATTTTAGGGATCGCTAGAGCACAATGTACTTCTATAGAATCCAAAATTCATGATTTTATGGGAAACAATGCATGGGAAATAAATTATTATAGTTCACAATACTCTCAATACATCTGTAAATTAGTTAGCCACTAATCGGAAGAGAGAATTCCAATTCACAGGTGATGCAGTATAGTTCACAAAAAATCCATCCATGAATTTCTCTATATTAATAACAATTATGTGGACTAAATTTATATGGAGAAATATTCTCTTTAAGAAAATAATTGTATGAAAAATTATTAGGTACCACAAATTATAGGCATGTTCCCTTCTTTTGTGACAACTTGTGTTACAACAATTGATACAAAGAAGGAACAATTTAAGCACCAGAATAGACTTAACAACTACCCAATTGGAACCCAATCCTATGTGGATATTAATTGGGCCCTTGGAATTAGGAAAACATAATGAAAAAAATTCTATTAATATTGCAATTAATTGATCAAATATGCAGAAGAAGATTGATGAAAATTTTTCAAAGTGGGTGATATACAATAAAGGTCGATCTACTAAGTGAAAAACAGTTTGTGTATTGCTGCTTCACATACAACTATATAATTTATTAATCCAACAAATTTCTAAGAATCCCATGAATGGATTAATTTATTACATTGTGTGGTACCAATAATTACCACAAATGAAAATTATTCCATTGCGATACCAGGTGGTGATTTCATCCCCCACAAATGACCACCTCTATAAAGGAAATAGATTACGGGATGACACATACTGCTGGTGAGAATGAATGAATAAAATTGTATGGGGGTTGGTGGTGATTACCTCTCAACTGAATGCCCATCACCATGAATAAATAGTTTGATGGATGAGATATAGTAACGATGATTTTTAATGAAAGGACATTTTTTTCCCAGACAATTTGGTTATTTTTTCTTCTTTGAATGGACGACATCATGAAAGAAATTGTTCGTGGGCCAAAGCGCCCTCCTTGATTCTCTAATTAGAAGGATTTAGGACCATAGTGAATACCCATCCATGCCAGTGTCCTATTCATTCATCCTTAAATAAAAGGTAATGTGGGGGACTGAAAAATATATCACCTAATTCATGAGAGCCAATGAAGATGGGAGATAATAATACACAAAAAGTGAAACCACTGAGATGAATATAGAGATATCAATCAATTCATAATAGTTAAAAATAAACTATATATTATAAGGGATTAAATAATAAATAATTCATCCATATGGAAACTGAAAACCCATAACAGACACCATTCCGTGAGTCGTACAAAGACTGCCAATTTGAATACAAGACCCCTAATTGTGATAACAAACATAACTCCAATCAAACTAAATGAAACATATTCAAATATAAAAATTTATATATTCTTTAATTACATTCATTACATCCGAGGTAATCATAGAAATAGTATGATCCTATGACATCCATTTATTAGCTGAGGGTATCTAGATAAACAATTTCATGATATTATATCAATAGAAAATGAATCCCCAGGCATTCAAAATTGATTACATGATGGAAAATAAAACACCCCCAAGGTAAAAGATATTCAGCGGGATTTTAACTCATATAATTCACAACAATAATCAGAAAAGAAAAAAATCTCATTGTACAACACATTTCCCTGGCCCCAAAATATTGATCATAATATGATCATTTATTATTATTAATTTAATCTCAACTATCTTACCAATGTTTACATCCATAATAACCCTCTTGATGAACATTCCATTGATCTTTCTGATAAAGGGAAGGAACCCCTTAACTATACCATGTAGCGTGGGGTGGTTTTTTTGATAGGGCTGAGTCCATTCACTTTTTCTCATTCAGTACACTTTTCATATAAATGTTATTTCCCTTCTTTTACATTTCCACCTTCCACTTTTTTCTATTCCCAAATGGGGATAATAATATTATGAATTATTAAAATGGTTGCAATTTCCATAATCACTATTAAAATTGTGAGAAGAATTCAGTGTTAATTAATTATCATCTCTAATATATTCATATCACTATTATTATCTGTGATAAATTGTTTTATTCTTATCTCTCTTATATTATTATGTGACTACATGAATGTTTCTCTCATTATAGTTAATTATGCTATGATTTGTGATTATCAAAAAGGTGAAATATTGAACCATTGATATAGTTGGCCAATATCTCGGACAATAATGGTTTAAATTATCACAACTTATGTAAAATATTAACATATATCATACATCACGTGTTATCTTAAATTGGGTCAATGAATTATCTTGAATATCATATCATTTCAATCGAATAAATATTTATGTCTGTTCATGTCTAATCAGGCCTATAACTGATTACCTATGGGTAATTTTGGGTAATACCATTATCTAACTTTGATATGATATGTGGATAAATAACTTCTCCAAGGTGGATCTGATGTCTGGATATTACCAATTTAGGGTGATAAAATGGGATATCCCAAATACTAATTTTCATAAATGGAAAGAGAAATATACGACCATCGTGATGCCTTTCAGGCTCACTAATGTAGTACAAATATTCATGGACCTAAGGAATATTTTCTGTATAGAATTCCTAGAAATATTTGATGTTGTGATTAGAGATGATATTATAATTTAGGGAAAAACTTAGGGGGATCTTGAGGGTAATCTAAGAACTATTATAAAGACATTAAAAAAGAATAATATTTTTCAAAGTAAAAAAAATGAGAGAAATGGTTGAAGAAAGTCTAATTCATGAAGAAAATAATACCATGAAGTGGGATATATATTGAACCATAAATGAAATAATTAATTGAATGATGGTAAAGGTTTAAACTTGTGAAATGAATCTGTAGTTTACTTAGATTAGCTTGGTATTATCATCTATTTGTTAGAAAGTTATCAACTCTCTCAAATACTATAAATATTCTATTTATTAAAGGTTTTATGTTATATCGAAATGATTAATGTGAAGAGATCATCATGGGAGTGATAATGAGGCTTATCACTATCTATGTTCTCACAATACCCATATGTGGATAACTTCTCATTGTATTCAGCGATGCTTCAAAGAAAGCATTGGTATGTGAGTTTATGAAGAATTGTATAGTCATAGCCTATGCTTCACGGTATTTTAATGTTCACTAAATTATCTACCCATGGCATTATCTGGATTTTACTGAAGGGGTATTAGATTTAAAATTGTGGTAACATTGTCTCTTTTTTGAAAGGGATGAAAAATATATGGGTCAAAAAATACTCATGTATATATTCACTATGAAAAATATCAATATGAGATAAAAAATATTGTTAGAGATGTTCAAAAACTATGAATTCTCATTACACTAGAATCGTAGTAATGAGAATAAAGTGTTGGATTCACTAGGTAAAATTATCTAGTAATTATATCATTGAAAATAATTTAGAGGGATCTGATCTTATTATATATAGAATGGATAGATATTAGAATCATAATTCAACAAACACCATCAATCCATTCACAACTAATTTCATAACCACGTCATATGGAGAGGCGAATAGATGCTAAATGAATTAATTTGGGAATTCCAATGATAGTGTAAATTATAAGGAAATTGAAATCCTTTGAGTAAAATGTCAATGAAAATTATTTTGTGACATTTGGTTCAATACTATCTTTTCCACCAAATTTTGAGTTAATGAATGATCAGTAAATTGATGAACAAGATTACACTTTCTCTATTCAAGCATAAAGAAAAAATATGTATCTAGACCATCATGAGAACTACTGGAGGGAAAATATGATGAAATAAAATGATGAATACAAATAACTATTCCTGGAATGGAAACATGTGAAGGTTAAAAAGAATAATTCTACGGTTATGATTCAAAAATTAACCATACCAACATTGAAATGAGAAAACATCACCATGGACTATATCACCTGACTAAGGAAGATATCTAAAAGTAAAAATTATATATTGGTTGTTGTGGATCATCGTAAAATTATAAATCAAATTATAACAATTAGATAGGACATATCACTCAATCAACTAGTGATGATATTCCTAATAGAAGTGGTATAGATGCATGTAGTACCACTATAGATTGTTTCTGATCAAGATCCATGATTCACCTCCATGTTTTGAAAATCTCTCCAGCATGATATAAAAATAGATAAAATATTTACTATGACCTTTCATCTCAAGCACACACAAAAATCTAAGAGGACTATTCAGACAATGGTAGGAATATTTTGAGCATGTTATATGAACATCAATAGAGGATGGGATTAAAATATGCCTCTATTCAAATTTTCATACAATAAAATGTCACAGTCGAGAGTTAAAATATATCATTATGAATCCCTTTATGGGAATGGGTGGAGAGGATCTATATGTTATGATGAAGTTATGGAATAGAAACTGTTAGGGTATGATATGGTCGAGGAAGCGGTATAAATTTTTATGACTATTCAACAGCACAACAATGGTGCTCATTGTCAAAATAAGAGTTATGATGACAATAATCATCGGAATGTAGATTTTTCTATTAGGGACCTGATATTCCTCAAATTATATCCATAGAATAAATTGAGGAGATTTTATATTAATTTGGAGCATACTCCAAGATTAATCATTATGAATGATATAATTTATTGCATCATATAACTATCCTATCAAATATAGCTCCAATCAATCCTATAAAAAGTACATATTGTATTCCATGTATCGTTATTGATAATGTACATTCCAAACCACTAAAATGTAGTCATACATAAGGTGGTACCCTTTGATAATGATCTCTCAGTTGAGGAGTAGATTATGAAGATCATATATTTTACTAATAATTTTATTTGAAATAAGATAATTTACCATTATAATGTGTTCTAGGGAAACCAAAATCAAGATTAAGTTATGCGAGAACTAGTGGAATAGATTAAACAATGTTTTTCACATCTATTTTTGTGTCGGAAATGAAAATATCTAGGGATAAAGTTATTAAGTGGGAATATTGAAATGACATAATATATTATAAAAAAATTCCCCTTTTTATTTATTTAATTGACTCATTATATAATTTTGTTATAGAAAAAATATAATCTTCTTTTGATTTATTATATGGAACTGGATTTAAAATACCATTTTGTATCATTACCATCAATAATATTACTATTGTACCTAGATAACCAGATTAGTATAAATGTATGTTTTTATAGTAGATGATTAGAAAAACGATGTGATGTCTCCAACCATTATGATCATACACTATAAAGACGATTTTTTAGAGACAAAAATATAGTATTTTCCCTTGAGAAATCTCAAGATGAGATCAAACTACATATTCTTGAGTAAAACTATTTACCAGATAATTTCAAGCACATCAAGATCACAACCCAAAAAAATTTCACCGAACCATCCATGAAACTCCTATCATCACAAACCTAGCCCATAGAGAATATTATGGTGTATAAAATGAATATTAAACAAGAAACTAGAAATATGAGTATGAATATTATATTTTATAGGAAAATGAATATATTTCATGCTATTATTGTATCCTTTTTAATGATTGTTATTTCAATTACATAAAACAAAAGTAATACTTATTGGTAATATTCTAATTCAATTAAGGAATTTTTTTATGAATAAGTGGGGTTTTAAATAAATAATTTTGTAATATAATATTATTATTAAATATTATTTGTAATATAATTTGTAATAGGTAAAATTAAATTACTAAATGGGTTAAAAATATTTTATTGAAAAAAATATCATTTCATAGTAAAAGTTGATTTTATTTTAAATGTAAATATACCAACAAATATAAAATTATTTATATAAATTTACTTTTTTAATCATAATGTCGATATTATCCAGTTGTCAATATAACATAATATTTTGAGACAATCAAATTTTCCAGTAAAAATAATGACCATATAAATATAATTTCAATACTAGGACATCATAATGACCCAAAGGCATTACATAAACACTATAAATGGTATAATTGACAAAATTTATGTTATCCATTAATATAATGTTATTTTATGTTTATTTGTTTTATTTTATATTGTAATTATGAATCCAACAATATCATTAATATATTTATGGGTTTTAAATCATTTCATTTATAGTTTGACACACCTCTAAAAAAGAATTGATTTTTTATTTTGTTAAGCCCCTAGCCTTATAAAATAGCTAATAAAATTAAATTTTGAAGAAACCATTATAAAAACAATGGGATATTCTTTTTTTTGGTTATTTAATTATGTAGAGTCCAAAATATAATTAATAATGAAATCCTAATCTTTCTCAATATAAACCCATAGAATATCCCATCTACTATATATCAAAATCCATAGATCCCATCTATGTATTGACCTCAAATATTTATATTCCTCTCAAGTTTCACCCATGCTCTAAATAATCCCATCCCATGTATTTGGAGTCACACACTCTATTAAGGTATCTTCTAAACTTATCCTTTTACTAGGCACATATATTTTTATATGAAATTTAATTTATATTTTCCAATGTTCAGATATGCTCTCAATTATCACCATTACTAAACAAATCATATTAAAATGATTATATCACCCTTTCACTGTCATTAAGACTCAAATGACCATTTATGTTCACATGATACCATTCCAAAAAAAAAGTTAGCATTGTTTTTTTATTCATCTTTTTTTCATTACTTTATGCCTTCGGTTTTCAAATTTCTAGTGTTGGGTAATATTTTCACCATATAACTATTAATTAAAATTTTCATTATATGTGATGATATACCCATTTCCATCTTATAAATTAAATGTAATAAATCATTAACTGACACGTCTATTCTATTGAAATTTCACCGTGATTATATTTTCCTAATCAATCTCATACTGAATACCGTAACCATTTCCTATGAAAGGTACTCATATTTATTCTCAAATAATTTTTAATAGGGACATACATGTATTTATTACATTTTAATTAATTTTGGAATATGTTTTAATGATGAATGAACCCATGTTTTATGATATATGGGGCACACTTATGCACTTTAATGAAATGAATATGACAGGTTCTCCTAGAAATATATAATTCTCCAATGCATTGGGTAATATTTAGAATCATGATAAATAATGTAGGAATTTGTAGTGAACATGATTCTATTATGTGACACTTACACCATGAAGTCATTGAATTGTATCCTTGACCTATGTTTATGATTTTGTGTTTTAATTCATTTCTATATTTATCATGTTTCATTTCTAATTACCAAGCTATATCATTTATCATTTTCCATGTTTTGGATTCATACTATTTTATGCCCAATTGATATGAATATTATCTAACATATATCACATTATTCCATGATTATTCCCATACATGGCTTAATATATCACCCAATTGTTATGTGTATCCCTAGGTTGTGTAGTGGAGTTTTATATGACATTGATTTTTAGAAGCATGGTAGTGATGTTTTTATTAATGATCATGTATCTCATGACCGAGATGTTCTTTCATGTTCCTAATTCTAAATTTCACCATAAATATCGTTGTTCATTGTTGTATTATCCTTATTTTCTTTAATAAATCATGTATTAATGTGTATTAAAAATACGGTTTGTTATATTATTTGATCTAAAATTGATAATCTCACATTGAAAGGCATCAATGGTCCATTCCAATGGAATCATTTTCTCAACATTGGCTTCATCTATTTGGTGCATCTGCAAAATGATATCCATGTGGTCTCAATGTGCTTCCCTGATGATATGAATATTGTATCTAAATGATGTAATTTTATTCCTTATCATTTATAAGTGATATCTACATTCGCAATATTTGGTGGTTTGTGAGATCATTTGTTCATAAAATATATATTTATCAGTAACTATGTGTGGTTTACCAATGGTAATATACCACAAGGAATCTATTTGGTGATGGGGAGATATAAAATAAGTATGGAAACCCTTTTAAGCATCATGGTCTTCCCAAGATATGAAAATAATTTGGAAACGGTTATGCATGGGTTGTTATTAAATCCCTACCTCATGAATGTCCATGGAAAAGTAGGTGAAGGTTGATTGTTTTTACATCTATTTCTGAAAGGTGGTTTCTGAGATGAAAAAATATATATTTCCAAGACCACATTAAAATTCCCTAATGTATTAAATTGATGTCTGGATATAGATCCCATTCAATATCTACTAATGGTTCTTAATACAGGCTTGCAACCATAGTGGACATGTTCATTTTAAAAAAATACTCTAATGTAGGAAAATATAAAACATCCACATCATGAAAATAATTTGAAATTAGGTTGATGGGGGAATTATTTATTGTTGGGGATCCTAATGATATTACATAAGGATGAGCATTAGATGGAATTTTAGATGTTCCTATTGAAAATATCACTCCAAAACCACATTTAGTATGGGAATATCTATACGATTATTCTCTCCCAATACATATAGAGTGTCAAGACACATGGCGTTTTCCCCAAAAAGGAAATGTTGATGGTGTTCAAGAAACATGTTGGGAAAATCTACTAGTTTATGCAAAATTCATATTTCCATCCTTAATATCTTATTAGGATAGTATCTCATCCACATTCCCGAATACTATTTTGTAATATTAGTTTGTGCTTCCGAACAAAGAAATGTTATCCTCAGACAATAATATTAATGCTTCATAATTATCCATAGATGGTGGAGAATAACTAGGTGCAAATACTAATTCTGTGGAATGGTCAAAGAAGAAACGTGTTTCATATATCCAAATTGTAGAGAAAATATGAAAGGGGTATATAATTAAAAGATAGATACCATGTCCACCTTTGAATCCAAATTTTCGTATCACATATAAATGATGTAAAAGATTTCCTCAAAGGAACCTTCATGATTATCAATTGTCAAACCTGACGGTTCATGGTAAGGGGTGATCATAAAAAAGTAAAATCATTCAACAGTTCGAAGACATCATCAATTCATGGCAATCTTGGGAAAATTAAATAAGTATTATACAATGTGGTGAAAAAGGATGAATAAGGACATATTTTGAATTTATAGTATTCACACCATATACAATGTTTCTAAACCCATCATATAACAGTTGTAATGGACCAAAATTATGATATATAGACCTAACCTATTAAATATGGCCCAATAATTTTTCAATGTGAGAAATGGTGGGTACAACTAGACTGATGGGATGTCCCTCCTCTAGTTTGACATCCAGCATTAGGGTGCAAACCCTTAGACTTGTATATGCATCAATTTATGGGAAGAGTACTAAACATAGTAACATGGAATGGAAATACAACCATATAATTTTAGGAGATACATATAGATAAATTATATATACCCACATTATATATAGGCCCACGTCGAGAGTTTCCCATTAGATATCCAAAATTTCATAAAATGTTGATTTGGGTGTGTCCTTCTACATTGAAAAATTTAGAATTGGACCACTAACTTATAGAAGAAACATTATCCAATCATTAAATTGAATGACTGAGCTAGCATGGAGGGGGTAACCAAAAAATTACAATATTTCATTCAATAGGTTTCTTTAACATGGATATAATTTCTTGATATTTTCTAAATAATTATCTAGAAGGTGGATTTAATTATACATGCTACCATGAATGGAGATTCCATAAAGTTGGTAGAAATACCATAATATTATCAATACATCCCCATATACTAATGGGAAATTATTAGTTCCCTAGAATGAATTGATGATTTATTTGGGAAGAAGCTTCTTCATTGAATAAATTTAAAATTTAGAGTCTCACACTTCATGGTACAAGTTGAAAACCTCAATTTATTCCTGGAATTATATGTCATTATGGTCAAATAAGAATTCCCAATACCACTCATCTAAGATTCACCCTCAAAACATCAGATAAAATATTAAAATCCCCCATTTATTGGATTTTCCTTACAATATTTTTAATATAGATGAATAATCATGAATTATTGATTATAAGGATACAAATTTTCCCTACTGGTATCATTATCTCCTATATATCCTTTTAAAAAGACGACGTTCACTTGAGCTAAGCAAGAAATTCATTTTCCTTTTGCTAAGTTTTTAACATAGGGACTCTCCCAAGATATGAATGACCAAAATGACAAAATATTCAGATCATCTAGTTAAATAAGTCATCGTATTGAATTTAATTTTATAAATTGTTATTTGGTTGGAAAAAATTTTAGGTCAAAATAATTGGTGAAATTATGTCTTTATTTCACCCCCTAAGGTAGGATTTGATATTGATGATTCTCTATAATGTTCATAGCTATAGAAGTAATTATTTTAGTATATTTCATCAAGGTGGTGGCAAGATAAATTCTATAACATTAATGAACCATAAAAAATAAGTTATATCCATTCTATAATGATTCAAAAGATTAGATATAAAACAATAAATCCTATGTTCCACATGGATCATGAAGCATTGGATATTGAATTATGAGTTCTGGGAGCGCTAGTATACAATTTTCATCTAGTGAAACCAACATGAATGATGTTATGGGACAAAATGCAATGGAAATAAATTATTCTTGTTCACAAGACATCTCAATACATCAGGAAATTATTTATCCACTATCCGAAAGAAATAATTACAATTCATAGGTGATGGAGTATAGTTCACAAAAAAGCCACCCAAGAATTTCTCTATATTCTTAATAATTATGTGAACTAAATTAATCGGGAGAAATATGTTCTTCAAGAGAATTATTGGAAGCGAAATGAATAGGGACCATGAATTATTTCCATAGTCCCCACTTTTGGGTCAACTTGTGTAACAAAAAATGATTCTAAGAAGGAACAATTTAATAATCAGAATAAATTCATATTCTCCCCAATTGGAACCCAATACAATGAGGATATTAATTAGGCCCTGATAATTAGGAGAATGTGATGAATAAAATTCCATTAATATTGAAACTAATAGATCAAATAAGATGAAGAAGATAGATGAAAAATGTTCAAATGTGGTGAGTTAATAAAAAGTTCAATCTACTATGTGAAAAACAGTTTTTGTACTGCCACTTCACATACCACTACATATTTTTATATTCCCCCACATTTCGAAGAATTCCATGAATGAAATAATTTATTAGATGATGTGGTACCAATAATTACCACAAATGAAATTTTTTCCATTGTGAGACAAGATGGTGATTCTATCCTCCACTAATGACAATCTCTATAAAAGAAATATATTATTAGATTACACATATTTCTAGTGCCCATGAATAAAAAAAATTTACTGGGGGTGGGTGGTGATTACCTCTCAACTGAATGACCATCACCACAAATAATTAGTTAGAAGGATGAGCTAGAGTCTGATGATTATTAATGAAAGAACATTTTTTGCAACACCAATTGGTGATTTTTTTCTGTTGAGAATGGATGACACCATGAAAGGAATTGATTTTGGGCCAATAAACCCTCATAGATTCTTGAAATACATGGATTGTGGCCCATAGTGAATTACCATCCATTCTAGTGTCTAATTCCTTCATTATTCAATAAAAGGTAATGTGGGGTTTAGAAAAATATATTACCAAATTCTAGTGAGACAAAGGAGATGAGAGATAATAATACACAAAATAGTGAAACCACTTAGAAGAATACAGAGAGAACCATCAATTCATAATATGTAAAAATAAACCACATAAAAGTAGCAAGTAAATAAAAAATCATTCATAGAAATGGAAACCCAAAACCCATTACGAACAACATTCCATGAGTCATAAAAATCTTGCTAATTTGCAGACAAGACCCCTCCCCCAATAAAAGATTCTATTCAAGAAAATCCATTTCCTCTAAAACAATGTGCTACATGGGAAAAACTCTATCTCGTGAAGAAAGATGATACACCAACAAAACTTATCCTCACATTGAATCACACTACACTGGAAAAAAGAAGGTTCAAGTAGAACAAAACAATGCATATGGTATTGTGTAATAAGTTTCCCATCATAAATTTCCATCCCTATAATGTTGGAAATCATAACCACTTTATTAAATGTAATTTTACTAACTTTTTTGGTCCTAAGTGTTTTTGATTTTTTGGGTGGAAAAAATATTTTCAACCATATTTAAAATATTTTCTTATGAGTTTAAGATATAAAATTATAAATATTTATTATGGTTATTATAATTAAACAATGTCCGATATATATTAGGGTAACCATAATAAGATACCTTGTTAGTCATTATATATTTTCAATAATACATACAATGTATTAACTATTAGGCTAATACTAGTACCAACAAAATCAAGCTGACACTCTTAAATATTATTGTATTAACATTGACAAAACACTGTATTTGACTAAATATTTATAGAATTTGAATCATAAGACCAGTTTATAATTTAAGGAATATTATAATAACAATTATGGGTTTTACCAATATGACATTGAGCATTTAGTTATGAAATATTGATATGTTTATTTAATATTCATATGTTTTAATACATTAAAAAACACATTGAAATAAGACCATTGGAAGGATTCCTATAAATAGCAAGTCAATAAAAGGGTTTGATGCTAGCTACTTGATTAAATTCTGAATAGAATTTTCTCATGATCACCTAACATGATCAAATCATTCATATTTCATTTTAATTGTTTAAAAGTACTAATTTTAATGAATCATTATTAGGTTGTATCTATATGAATTTTTATTTTGATTTAACTTGTGTCCAATCATCATAATTGTCAAGGAATTTTGATGATTGGATGATTTGGTAAATGGTCCATCATATTGATGGATTATTGGGATACTAAAACAGAACCCATCATCATATATAGGGATTCTAAAGATAGGTTGGTAGAGCCAGCCTAATAATCGTATTGAAGTATTTCCTTATTAAGGAAATATGAACATTGTTCTTAGTATTAAATTATGGATACTATTACTCTAATTTATATACTACCTAACTTTTATGTTCAGAAGAATTTATATTTAAAATACCATGTAATTTATTCTTAATTATTCATTCATTTATATTAATTTTTTACTAAAAGAATTTATTTTTTCATAAAATGTAATAGAAAGTGAGTCTTCATATCTATCATTATAATATTATTTTTTTCTCATATTAAATCTGATTTTTATACATAATAAAATTAATTATCACCATTTTGATTATGATATTTCAACTTAGCAAAAATTGGGCCATTGTTTTCTTCCAATTCATTTAATGTTTTTCGGACAAATTCTGAGTTCAGTATCATACTTAATTTCCCCTCTGTCAAAAAGAAATTACATGATGATGATGGGTATCTTACTTAATGAGGATTTGGAATTGTTTAATATATTTCTTTTAATATATGATTTTGATACTATAATTAACCACCCCTATTGTATGTATATCCATATGTACATATCACAAATATCCTAATTAATATTATATATATACATTGATCTAATAATTAATACTAGAAAAATATTCAATAAACCAAATAGATTCAATATAATATTTACACTAATAAATATTTTTTGGTTTTGATTTATTGTAATAAATAGTATGATTATAAAAATATTATTACAATAAAATGTTTTTTTTGGAAAATAATATTTTTATTTGATTATAAAATGGTAGGAATGAATATCGGTTCAGTATAAAATCTCAATAAATATATACCACCTTTCAATGATGGTGATGATTATTAGTACTAGTAGGAAATATTGAATAATATTTTATGAACACAAGATATGACAATTATATAAGTTTACTATAGTTTATATGAATCCTGATAAAGAAATATCTTATTTTACCCATCTTGAAAAATTTGATTAATAGTCAAAATAGAGAGTATGGAATACGTTTTTATATTCTATGACTAAAATAATTTGTCGTGAGATTTTATACCATAAAAGCATGAAGAGTAAATAGATAATTCTTGAGATTCTAATATTTGGAAAATATAATGTAGTCGAGACAAAGAGTTATTTGTTAATAGAATACTACCAAGATATTTTAATTCTTTCTAGGATGATATTTTGAAAAATTGCACCACTGATTCGTTACTATTATATATTTATTCCGTAGATTTTTGAAAGAGGACATGATGATGAGATCCTTTTGGAAAAAATAATGGATATTATTTTTAATGAATTGGAATAAAAAACCAATAGTTAATGAGGAATAAAAGTTATATATTCTATTCATGTATGATATTATATCTATGATTATGTAGTATGAGGGTATGATCAAGATAGATGACAAGAAAAATAAAATGAAAATTGGTGGTCTTTCCAATGCTAAAACATCAACTTTAACATACAATGACTAATCTACTGAAATAGTGGATCATTCTTCTATAAAGAAAAATCTGGTTAGTCAATCTTATATATGAGTTTCTAAACATTATCATAATGAATTAGTAAGAACTCTCAGAATGATGAAAAAGATAGTCTATAATAATAGTTATCAACACTGATAAAAGAATGATCATAATGATATAATTGATAAGATAGATGATGTTACATGTTCAAAATTTATTAATCTATTAAAATTACAATATATTTCACCATGATGGAGAGTCAATAAATAAATAAAATTATTTAATAATGGAATCAGAAAAAATATTAAAAATTCAACATAAATAATGATATAAAGGATGTTAAAACCTGAATTTCTATTGTATGTTATTTTTCTAGGAGATCAACTAACAATTAATTATCCAAAAAAAGTAACATAGGACACTTCTCTAATATACCAAAATCTATTAAATTATTCATGGATGTGGTACAATGTGCTGACAACTATAACAACATCGCTTTAAATGATAAGAATCTTGACGAGAAGGACCTAACGTCTTTTAATTATGATTTTTTTTCATCTAGTGATGATAAATTTATTCCCACTTAAGATTTATTTTCTCACATTACAAAACATTTAGATAAAATAGAATTATAAACCTTTAAAAAATGATAATGTTAAATAAATACCAAATAATTATCAATTGAGGGTGAATTTATTAAAAAATGAAACATCAGATATTTCAAAAGACCACGGTGAGAATATTTATGAAATAGAACTATTTTATATATTTTATGAATAGTTTTTTCAAGGAATTTTTTTTATAAAAAACATACTTCTTAAAATATTACTAATGGGGTAAATACATTTTTTATTAAGCTAAAATATGAAGTAAATATTTTCCAAAACCATCAATCAATGATTACCATTAAAAATAATTGTTTTTATATAATGAATAATCATATCACTCATCATGGTGTTGATTTTTTAATGTTTTATACATATTAAAAGTTTAAATTTTCTAACAATTTTATTGTTCTTTAAAATACCCCTTTTGTACCATGTCTCAAAGAAGTAGTTATTGGAGAAAAAATGGTCAATAACAAAATTATAATCCCTTGGTTTTAGAAATCCTATTTGTCAAAAAAAATGCGGATCTCTAAAATTTTTATCCTAAACATTCCAGATAAATAAAAGTTCCAGTTTCAACAACTGAATAATTTTATTTTGAGGAAAATAGATAGAGTTCAATCAAAAAATGAATACATAATACAATGATTGTGAATGTTCTAGTTAAATCATTGGTAATAAATAATTTAAATAAATTTTTTTAAAATGAATGGTTGGAAATTACCATTTGGAGACAATTATCAAGGAATGATTTTCGGATTAGTAACATTTTCCAAATAGGATAGTATTTTATTTGAAATTATATTTTATTAATGTAATTAAGGATGATTTTATAATAATAATATAATTATGTGATGAGAGATACCTTGTGAAGTATAATAATGATAAATTTTTAGTACATAAATCCTATGATTAATTCTTTCTTTATTTCGATCAGTATGAGATTGATTAAGAACATACAACAAGAATACCTTACAACCAAGAAATACCAAATCATATTAAAACAGATGATCAATATAGTTTATGGAATAAAATGTTAGGAAATGGAAACCTTAGAAACATATATTTTTTGGATATGAAATTAATTTTTATTTATATACTATAACTTTTGTTTTATTCATTAAAACACAGTGATCCTAATCAATTTGTTATGTAGCATAAGAATAGTTTTCAATCTAATAGGGATATGTCAACTTCTAATGCTTTAGAGTAATTGATAATTTATTTATTCGGTCCTTCAAATATTGGGATTATTTTTTATGAATACTATGTATATTTCCTATTTTTTGATTACAGTACATACACAAGGGTGTATTTTCCCACAATGAAATACAATGATTTGTTTTATTTTAAAAATTTTATATTCAATGTTATATATGAGAAAAAAATTCCATTCATTACTATTCAAATTGATCATGGTGGTGTATTTGTGTATTTGTTTTGTAACATTATGTAGTAATAATGATGTAGAAAATAATTTTTTAGCACCTATAAACCCTTATAAAAATGGTGTAGATGAATGGAGAAATATAAATCATCATGAAAAAAACATCCTTGTTGAGTGGATACTAATTTTATAATAATATTTTGGCTGAAGTGGTCAGTACTACCTAATATAATATTAATTGAGTTATATATAATTATTTTATTAATAATTATTTTTATGATATATGGGAAATAAGAAAAAAAGTAGCATACTTGAATGTTTTTTCATGCAATGCTGTCTTCTTCAATACAAAAGGAAACATTCATAAATATTTCACCAAATTTGAGGCATGACTATTTTATGTTCCTTAAAAACTTATAAGGATTACTATGTAATGAGATAATATTATTATTGTAATATGGAAATAGTATATGTAAGAGTAGATGAAACTAATCATTTTTATTTCTAACAACCCCAACCGATATTCTCAGATTCAATTTCTAATACTAAATTTTATCATTTGTTACATCATTATTCTCATAATGATATATCCCAGGAATATTTTTCTGATGTAATTAATAAAGAATAGTATCTTCTTAGTGCTGAGCAAAAGTCTTTTCAAAACAAATGAAGTTGGTTTTTTCTTAGGAATCATCATTGTAAAAGTATCACTAGGATTTTGATAAACCAATTTGGAAGAGATGTTCCTTATTAAATAAGGTTTAACGTCTCGATTACATATCACAATTATATTCTAAAAAGTTTAAAAACATCAATAAATTGATAAAATGGTTCTTTTAATATAATTTTTTATGAGAATTGAATACTTGTATGAAATAAATGTACAAATGTTTTTATGGGTAAAAATCAAGAATTATGAATTGATTAAGATGAATACTATACACCAGTAGGATTATTTCATTTTACTAAAATACTAAAATAATTTTCATTATTTGTTAATTTCAAACATATTCAAATGGATGCGTTTTTTTTCATTACAGATATGGTTATGGGAATCTTATAGGGTGAAAAAAAAAACAATTTTGAATATAAAAATCACTTTTAATATATCTACAATCATAAAAAATCATTATATTTACCGATATAAGACCCTAAAGATTCGTCTGATTGATTATTTGGATTATTGTTATAAAAAATGAGAAGGGGGCTACATATAAAACATAATTTATAAAGCATATTAATAATAATATTATGATTTTACATAATTATTATTTTGCCTTTATATAATGAAAAACTCAAAAATATTTAATAGATTACTTTGCAGACATGATCATATATTAGTTATAAAATATTATTATAGGTGAATTTATGTTTTTTTTTCAAAATATCAAAAATATTTGAAGGTAATTTTTATTCTAAATATATTTATATAAAAGTTATTCTTAATAAATTTTGATATAAAAATAAAAAATGTATTATTAATCCCAAAGGAAATTTAAATTCTTTAGATATTGATGAGTCTAGGCATCTAGTTGATTAAAACGATTTAGATGTATGATATGATGTCTTCTATTAATAAATATTAGTCATATAGAAATTATTTATTCTGTATTCTTATTTGAAATATCACAATAAAATCCAATTAAAACATATCAAAAAGTATCAAAATGAAATTTTCCTTATACTAAGTGATCTATGAGTTTATGAGTTTTTAATTATTATAGGAATTTTTGGAAATCAAATTAATTTTTAGATACTGAATTTAGTGGTTTAAAAATGGATTGGAAGACACCATCAATAATTTTTCATTTCCAAGGAGAATTTTTAGCTTTATGTTCATTAATAAAAAAATTAGTAACACATTACACTACACAAGAAAAATATTAAGGAGCTTGATGTTTTTTTTATCAAGTTATCTGGATGAAAAAACTGCTCACTGACTATAGCTTGAGATTTAATAAAACTCAAATACATTGTGAATACACAAGTTTCAATTTCTTATGTAATAAATATACACAATACATACATGATAATCGCTTAGATATAAGAGACCATTTACATCAAATCACACCCATAATGGAGATATAACAATTAAAATTAATCAGAACACAAGAACAACATGGTAATGTTTTTAGAAAACATATTTTGTTTGATTGATTTTAATGTATTAGTCAATGTTTTAGAAATATGAATATAAATTATTAATCCGCATCTAATTCACGTTGAACCTTATCCCAACATTAAGATACTTTCTTATAGAGGTGGTGTACATATGATTTATGTTTTACGAAACTTTTTGTTATTCTTTAAACATTTTAGTTTAAAAAAATTAATATTCTGAAATAAAATTTCACATAAATATTCCATACCAATTTTTCATCATATAATTTTTAGAGTTAGAATTATAAAAGTTATTATTGACTCGAAATATGTTATAAATATTTTGGACACATATTTTTGTTTAATATAATTTTTTTTAATAATTTTTAATAAAAATATAATATTCAAAATCTCTATAAATTATTCTTCTAATAAAAAAAATTTATGTTTTAAAAATATCATAATTTTTTTAGAAAAAAATAATATTAGTCAATACATAAAAATTAATTTCAACACCCTAATAGAATCACTTTTATTATTTTATTTTTATTCACTCTATCATTATCATAGTTCATTAATTGTTGTTATACATTTATTTTGACTATGAATATTTTTAAAAAATAAAATTTATTCCTAATCAGATTCATTCTCAATAAAATAAATCATCTAAAGAAACATTTATATTTAGAAAATATTTTTAAAGCATTATTTGATGTATTATTTTCCATTAGATCATTTTTACATCATAAAAATTATTTTTTTTATTTGAAAGATGAATCATCACAGTCAATTCCAATAAAAAGATCCCCCACCCTACCTATGTCATAAATACATTTATCAAATAATTTTCTCTCGACATGCTGACCCATTCAAATTTTTATAACCAAAATATATTAATTATGTTAAATTAAACACATTTAATTCTAAATCATATATCCCCCAAAGTTGATGTGTCTATGAAGTATAATTTTATGGAATGTTCGATTTAATGTAATTTTTTATGTGTAATATGATTCACCATTGAAAAAATTAATAGCATTCCAAGTATCAGAATCAATGTGGGTTGAAAACCAAGATAAATACATTGATTTATTTGATCAATAAGTTATTCATGAATTAAATTTCTCTGTTATATTTTTAAAAATATATGGTAATGAAAATAAATCATGATCTACGACAAGAAATATACCATCTCACATAAGAAACATTACCTTTTTGTTGTAAACCGATATGACGGAGTAGTAGATTGTTGCTCACATATTTTTCCATAAAATATTTGTAAATTTTATAGGAAACAATTTGATAATTCAATGTCCAAATAATATGAAAACTTGTATAATCATCTTATATTTTATATGATAATTTGATTATTATTTTTTAGATGTAATGATTACTCAATTTTTATGAATGAGGATTGATATCTCTTTAATGTTTTAGATGTTTTTATAATAAATTTTTTATTATAAAAGGGGGAATTTATGTTATTTATGTATTACATTCTCAAAGACAAGAACCTCAAATTTGGAGAAGTAAAATCCAATATCATTGTGTTTCCATGATTTATAAGATTGATGGTTATTGAATGTATGATGTTTTTTAATGTTACCAAAAAATCACATCTGATCATAGAAAATATTTATTGTATAAATTATGGTATGATGAATATTATGATATTGGTTTCTAATAATATTTCCAAAATGATTTTTTATAGTGTTGATGGATCTACTTCAGAGGCTATCCCATCAAAAAAATAATTGGTGACTGATAATAAGAAGAAAATGATGGTTGAGACCAAACCATCAAATAAACAATAGAAGAAAAAGGATTTATATGTTGATCCTTTTACGATGAGATAATAAAAGAAAGAAAAAGAAACAAAGGAGATATAGAGTTTGGAACTAACCCTACTAAGTCTAATGAATTATAAAATCTTATAGCCTAAACACATGATGATGAACTAAAGATGATGAAATAAATGATTAATTCGACAAAAGCCTAGCTTGGTGTGGATTTTTAGGAGGAGTTGAAATATCATATGAGAAGTTTGTTCTTTAATTTGGTCATACCAATCATGAGAACCTGAGAGCCATATTATTATTTTGTTAAATTTTTCAGTATATAATTATCAAAACCCCTCCCTCCAAATATGCCCCTCCTGGGTTGGCAATGAACAAAGGTAGATAATGGACCCTGAGTCCCGCCTCTAGTAGGCCTCGAGGTGGCAACAATAACCAATAGTACAATGATCCCCCAAAATAGGATGCGTTTCCATTTTTTAAAGGAAACATGATCTGGATATAATATTTTCCAACCCAAAAAAATTCCATATTCTATAAATAAATCAATGCCAAATCCAATCCACATGAATTTTTAAACAGAAACAGTTTCAAACATAATAAAAAATAAAAGGTAAACACAAAATGTATTTCTAACCATCAACACAGCATATGCCCCAATTTCTGACCCAGTAATGGCCATCATGGTCCACATCGTCCTCCTGGAAACCTAAAAGTTGTTTTAAAGACATAGGGTGATCCTAAAAGTGTACACAGTTTGAAAAAGAAATGTATCTCCCGCACAAGTGGAAGAAGCATACTAATGAATCAGTGAGAAAATGACAAAACCCAATAGCACCTAAAAAGGATTAATATCTAACCAAACCTATCTAGTGAATTCTCAGCATATTATTCTAGTCAAATATTATAGTATAATCCAGATCAAATATAGGGTACCCCGCACCACTTTCCCACGGATTAGCTTCTCTCATACCCTAACAGAATACGTCATGGTTCTCCCACCCCTTCATAACAGACCACACCCCAACCCACTCACAGACACCTGTGTATAATAGTTATTCCCATAACATGTGAAATCAAATCTAATCACATCCCTCCTATAGTGATCTAGGACAAATTCCACATCACATCCCACATTTAGACACCTAGTCCATATACCATTTCCAATCCTACCCGATCACACCTTGGAAACAAAAAAATATCATCAAAATGACACATTGGAAAGCGCAACTCATCTCTCCCCAAAGATACCTGGAAAGTAAAACTAACCCACACACACATGGTCCCCACAACCCATCAACATCCTAAAGAATCATGATCTATAACCGCCTGGAATAGAGAGTAATTAAGAGTGTGTGGAAAACCATCCATCATCCCTCAAGGATTTTCGGAAAAGAAAACATCTCTCATGATGATGGTGGTGTTAAAATCATAGTTCTCAACAATGGTGGGATATATATAGAAATTACATATAATATATACATGTAATACATATTGATACCAAACACTCAACCCAAATTATGGGTTCTCAAAAAACAACCTTCCCAGAACCCTTCTATCCATGATGCAACATCTAAATACACATCTATAGAGCATGTCAAAACTCAAATCATACCCCAAATCCATTTCATTAAACCAAATCCCATTAATTTTTAAATAATTTAGCTATCCATTTCTTAAATATTAGGGGAAAATACAAAAAACAACACATAACAATCAACATAGTAAAAGACACAAAATCACACAGATATTATGAACCATGGTAAATTAACAAACTTCTGATTTTAGCTCCATTTTGTACCAATTCAAGATATAAAAGATATGGTCTCAATACAAATAGTGTTGATTTGGTAATTAAACATATGGTGAAAATATAAGAAAGTCACCCATACCTACACTTTCATGATCATTTATCAATTTCAACCCACCAAATCCTTGATATCATCTGAAAACCCCCCAACTCATAGCCACTCCCAACAACACGTCACATCATAACCTCATTCGATAGCCATGTTTCACAACAAAAAAAATATCAAAACATGATTGTAGGCCTACTAAAATGCACTACCCATATGTCCCACAATAAAACAGCATATTTACATGATATTACAATATTTAATCCAAACCACCCCAAAACACATAACTATGATTACAATCATACCACAACACAAACCAAATAAAACATATTAAAATTTTACAAGTCATATGTTTTCTAATTAAACATGTTAAATACTATGATTATCATATATATAGTTTGATCATTGGGTATCCATTTATTAGCCGAGTGTACGTGTTCGACTAATTTCATAACAATTTCTAAATAAAAAACCAAACATTATGTATTCTAGATTCATTACCCAGAGTGCATACTAAGACAATCTAATGACCCTGATTTTCAGTGTGGTGTTTATCCAATATAATTCCCAAAAAAAATTAAATAAATAACAAGTATACCATAGATGGCATTTCCCACGACCCATATACTGTTCTTTAACCGATACATTTTTTATTATCATGTCCTCACAAATGGGACATCCATAAACCCACCATCCATGATACAAAAACAAAAGATAGTTGAATGGATCCATACCTATAATAATATGTTATCAAAACATCTTTATTTCACTAAATAAGGGGGTTTTAATTCATTATGAAGAGCCTCTAAGAAATAACCCTATCCAAAATAGTGTAGCACAACACATGACTCCACGAGGAAGAAGGGATTGTGGCACACTAAGAGAAAATTGGAGCACACCTTAAAGAGATGATACAATATTTTGAATGTAAATATCCTAAATCAAAAGAATTATTAGTTTTTATAATCCATTAAAGGATATCTTGACTAATTCCACGTGGGTTGGAAGTAAAAATATTATGTATATTTTTAGAAGATAGATATGATTTTAATCGACTTAAAAATAATAAAATTGTGTATTAAATAGATTTTATGTAAAATAATATTTTAAAGGGAAGAACCCTGAAAAAAACAAAGAGATGTGGAATTTTGAATAATTATTGGAAATGAAAAATCATTATGTGAGTCATTCGTGTCAGTCACTGGTGTGAGATACTGGTGAAACACACTAGTGAAAGTTATAGTTCTAACTCATTGGTCATGACTCAACGTAGAGAGCTACTAGTGGAGAATCGTCAATATGATCTACCATTTTATAAATAAATAATCAAAGCTTTTGGTGGATAATTCAATGGTCCTGACACAGTATTACTGACTCGTCGTTGCAAGTTATCATTGTGACTCACTATAGGTGACCTACCTTCATGGCCTACAAGTCCTGAATCACCGTTTATAGTCATCATTATGATTCACCAATGGAGACCTACATTCAAAACCTACCATTATATTAAAAATATTAGTAACTAAAAATTATATGTCACCAATGAATTTAACATATAGAGTCCTACCCTTGTGACCTACCAATCCGGACTGACTGTTCGAAAAACTGGATTTTTCAGAAACTCTTAAAATTAGTCACCAGGAACTCCCTAAACACTTCAAACACTGAATTCTTAGGAATTAATGGACATGGTAGCATCAATATATTACATTAGATACCTTTAGAAAAAATCTCACACATTGAATTCAAATCCAAACCATAAATAAGGGGGGGGGGGTATAAATAGCTACATCGTGAGATACCTCTCAAGGATATCAATACACTTGAATCACCACTATAGTCATCAATTTTTAATGATAAACCAACCAATATATCCAACATCTACTAACACAACTGACCATAAGGAATACCAAACATGATAAAATACCACAATTTCCATATATGTGAATCAGCGAATTCCATCCTTTATGTCATGATATTAACCACTATAGGTGAATTGAATCACCCACACATGTTTAATTGCAATTTAATTAATGTTTCTTGATTAGAAATATATTATTCCCTTTATCCAACATAGTACATCATCAAGTAATTAGGAACAAGGAAACCACTCATCTCATATCAAACATGCTTCAAACATCACATTAAAAATAAAATCAGAACAAGGAAAAACAAAAAAAAAACTCTAGTTACTAGGAAAAAATCTTATATTCTTGCTCTTAATAACTATCCTCCAAGCCACCATGCCTCCTCAACACACAATACATGGGAAATGTTCTAAAAATGAAGCAAATTCTCCTTAAAATCCTAGAACTTTACTCGAATCTCCATGTACATCTTGTAATCATTGATATCCAAATCTCCCATGTTAATGACATGGGAATCATCAGGACGATATCAGTGAAGATGGGAGATTTGGAGTATATCAAGGATCCTCTCCATATGTGGTGGAAATGAAAACGGGTATGACCCCTTTCCAACAACCCCCAACACCTGTAAAGGATTCATGAACCGGGGAGAAATCATACCCCATCTACAAAACCGTTAATGCCCACATTTTGGGGAACCCTTCAAGAACACATGGACCCCAGCCATTAACACCGAGGACCTTATCCTAAAAGTTACATACAACTTATGCTAGTCCTTCTCCACCTTCATCATCTCACAAACAAAAAAAAACTTATATGTCATGCTCTAAAAAACCACAAGTCCATGAACAGATGTCTCTCCAACCTCTTCCCATCACAATTGGGAAAAACACTCTCTTTTGAAAAATGATACAAAGGGGCCATGCTAATGGAATAGTGACATATATTATTATAATAAAAGTATACTAATGGGAATTCTGATACCCAATATCCTCCAAAGACAAAGATTTATGACGGCACCATGTCTCCTAAAATCTAGATAGTCTACTCTATAGCCCAACTTTTCCAGGGTGGAAGGCATTGCTAAGGTATAAGTGAGTGTCAAAATAATTATTCAATCCCCTCCACGCATGTATAGTATAACATGTATCCCATTATGAGATAATGGATATTGGTACTTTGTGAAACTTAAAAAGCTCACCCACATACCACCTTGCCAAGGAATCCTATGTTCCCCTCTACTAGATCACTATATGTCAGTCAATTTTATAAACTTATCCAATACTACCCAGAAATCATAATAGCCTCACTATGCCTTGGGTAACCATGTGACTAAATCCATTGAGATTTAATCCTACTTTTACATGGGGATTTAAAAAGGCTGTAGAAAACATAAACGAACACCATGGTCATCCTTTAACTTATGGAATAATAAGAACCACTCCACACACTTCAATACAACCTATTTCATCCCCGACCTCCAAAACTACTCCCGCAAGACATAGTACATCATGGAAACTGTTGGTTGTATCTCTAAATGTGAGTTGTGAATCTCATGGAGGAATATCTCTCACATTGATACTAGATCAAATAGACACCGACATAATTACATCCAATTCAATTAATCCATGACCATCCCTCTAGAGAATAGCCATAGTAAACATGATCGTGCAACACATATGAAAAGGATTACCACACTTGGACTCCTCCACTATATGCATTAGAGAAGAATTCACAATCATGTGATACAAATAACACCTGTCATCATCCATTCATGCCTCTACATTAAATAATTACACCTCCTCTATCGACATCCAAATATCCAAATATTTCTAAACAGCCACCGTTTGTGACTTCCTACTCAATTCATTGACCACGAAATTCCCCATACATATGTTGTAGGAGATATCAAAAACTGAATCATGAAGAAAATCTATGAAGCTTCGCTATTCCATGTTTAAATATCACTAGAAAAGATATACCTCACCATATTGTAATATATAAAGACCAAAAAGAACTCCCCAATGAGGTAATGTAGCTACAACATCAGTTAAATCAAAAAAGCATCCAAATACATATCATGGGTGGAATAGTTACATTTGTGGGTATATAATTTCCTAGTCCCATAAGAGATAACTCTCAGCTAGTGCATCATCACACATCCCAATCCCAAATGTAAAACATAAAAAACAACTCAATAAAACCCCCCACCTCTAGTAATTGGAGCACTGGAGAATGGAACAAAATCCCCTTTAGATAGCCTTATACATTGTGGAACCACTCTCTCAAAAAAATCCTGGTCATTTCCTATCAGATCTGTCAATAGAGCTTCTACTCGAGAGAAATCGGGTACAAATCTCTAGTAATATCCTTCTAGGTAGATAAAACATCAATACTATACAACATTATAGGTTTATTTCCATGAAATAACTACCTTGACCTTTGAAAGGTAAACTTTTATGCACAATTAGTACACCACATGTCCATGGAAATTCACCTCTTGTGTCCAGAAAATTCCCTTAGACAACATTATATACAAATGGTGGCATCGAATGAATATCAAGACAATCCTTATATAGGTTGTATGGTACTCCCCCAACTACAAGTATATCAAGATTTTATCAATGAATATGTTGATGAACCAATCCTAGAAATCATAGAATATAGAGTTAGTAGTCCCCATTATCTTCTCTAGTGTGCTAGTAACAACTAAAGACAAGATTACATACATGATGTTCCCATATCTTCCCCTACCAAAAGACATCAGGACATCCCCCCTTCACCCTCAACTGGAGATATCCATATTGTTGATCGGTCTTAGAAAACCAACTCTCTCCTCTCAGTATGTCGATAATATCATCTATCCTTGGGAGACAGTTACAATTTTTGAATATCACCAGATTCAACCTCTGGAAGCCTATTAAAAACCTCAAACCACCATATTCTTTATTAACAAACAATAATGGAGAACCCCATAGTGACATAGTATGACGAATGAATCCATTATTCATGAGTTCATCAATATGATTCCTCAACTCCCGCAACTCTGAAGGTGTCATCTAACAAGGATCCATTCAAATCTGACAAGCTTGGGTCTTTAACTCTTCCATTTACACAACATCAAGGGGTGGGGGTGGGGGTGGGGGTGGTTGGGGTCGTGTGAGGTGGTGGGTAAATTCACAACCTCCTTTGGGAAAATATATATGTATTCTCTAAAAAAATATGGTGACCACCACCATCTCAGCATCCACTAATTCCACTGATAGCTCATCCATCAATGAAAAATGAGGCTTTCCAATCCAACTACCAATCTATAAACAATACATTCCAATGAAATCCACGTGAAAACCATCTACATCTGAAAAAGTAACTCTTCTCTCGATACAATTAAAAATAACATGAACATAATAAATATAATCTTTTCTAAGAATGACGTCATATTGTTGCATCAATAGCATGTATATATCCTAGTGGGATTGACGTGGACCCGTAATAAATCTACATTCATGTAACACATCAAAGAAGTTGGCCTAACCTTTTACTAATGTACACAACACCGAGAGAATGGTAATACTCTATATGTTTAGTCCCAACACATGGTATAGAATGGGTAAAACAAAGGAATATGAAGTTCCTAAATCAAAAACAAAAAATGCAAGAGAACAAAAAAATATGATCGTTACTCTAATGATTTATGGTCCATCCAGAACTGAAACCTATGTGGCATGAAATTATCAACTCCCAACTCCTCTTCCCCTCTAACAACTACCACCTCCATGACTATGCCCTGGGATGAGGTCCCTAATAAAGGCCATGAGGTTTTCCTCTACAAGTTTAATCTCCCATCATCGGGTCATGAGCCTGATATCCTTGCTACTAAAATGGTATAGTTGGAAACTGATGGTGAGGATCATATAGAACCGCTCCACCTCACTCAAACTAATCTTGAATATATTCTAGGAAATAGTTTGGAAGATGAAAACGATCCTCACAATGGAGTCAAATCATTCCCAAAACCACAGGAATGTCAAAAGGATCAGAAGTCGAAAGGAAAACTAATAAGGTTAAATCCCCACTAGTTATGACCCTGAAGTCCATAGTTCCTAAGACCTCCCATTGAAAACATTTCCTCTAGAGGAACTCCACAAACTCCCTTCTAATAGTGGTCATATTCTTGATTGAATCCAATGAATTATCTTCTCCATCTTTTAATCCTCCATGTACATCAACAACATAATGTGGGAAACAATATACTTGATGGAATGATAACTTACCTCCTATTGGAAGCGCTTATGTTAATCCTCAGGTAACACCCCCTGATTTCATGGTATGTTATATCTTCAAAGTAATTCAATAACTTGCATTACAGGAAACAATGAGTTCTAGCGCACCATGTCTTACCAAACTAGCCATTCAAAAGCGGTTATGAATAGTATTTACTAAATTTTGAACATTATATAATCCTTATAAATTTTTAATCCATATAATTAGTTTCTTAGATATAATTTGGGAACAAATATATTTTTTCAGATAAAGGAAGTATTTTTCAAAAAATGCAAGTTTTCCTCCTTTTAATGGCGAATCATTTTTAAATCCAATATTTGAAACTATTATATATTCAATTTGACAAAATAATATTCTTCTTTATAATCAGGATATAATAATTTAGTTTCAATAATGTTTTGTTGTTTTTCTAATAACTTTCATAATTGGGAGAATAATGGAAAATATTATATTTTAACTGAAAACAATATTTTTAATAAAAATAATTTATAGTGTTAATTTATACATTTTAATGGTTTGGAAGTATAAATAGAATATATTTTTACCATTTAATCCAATTATGTTCATTGTAAGTAGTTTCACATTGAAATTGGACATAAACAAGTGTAAATCTTTTGATAGTTATTATTTCCTAAAAATACGCCTTTTGGTTTTGATGCGGGAAATAATTTTAAATTAATAAATGAAACATATATGATTTTAATTTGGGAAAATAGACTTCATTATTGAATTCAGAATATCACAATTATCTTAGGGTGAATTTTTTGTGTTTTCCTGATAGGTTTTATGTTTTGATGAATAGTCAAAAACACTGAGTTATAGTTTAAAACCAAATTTTTTTTAAATAATTATTTATTTTACGTAAATTTATTTTATTTCAAAATAGATACATAATACCTATATAAGTTAAATTAAATTCATTGGAGTTAGTTTATAATAATTTTTGATATATAATTTTTTTTAACATTTCTCTATCTTTTACCCACCTCCAAGGAGAATTTTTAAATTCACATAATACATAATTTTACCTCTTCTTTGAGTTGAATTTCAAAAATCTGAGAGACATGGTTAATATCATGGAGTAAAATGTGGTCCCATAAGATAAAAATAATTTTTGGTGTATAGTAATTTTTTCATTTTTTTCCACGGTTAAAAGTAAATTGGGTAATTAAGAGTAAAATGATATTATTATTAACCCAAAACATGTCTAATGTAACGCCCCGACCCCAGCTACCCAGAGTCGGTGCATTACTTCGTAACATTGGCATGATCGCAAAAGATCAAGTCTCGAAAGACCGATTAGTTTAGTAGCCTTGGAAACACTAGATACATTCGTAAACGTTACATTACATCATAAAGTGAAAAACTACAATAACAAAGTCTCCATAGTCCACTCTCATATCCTCTTCTGACAATCCCTGCAGGTCATTCATAAAATACTTCTTCACATCCTAGAAAATATTAAAACATTGAAAGAGGTGAGCTCAGATGCTCAGTAAGGATAACAATAATGCGGAAGCTTTCATAAATTAACATAAAAATTTAAGGCAATGTATAACTAAAACAAAAGCCTTTTAAACTTGAACATCAACATAATATGGCAAAAGTAAAATGAGATAATTCCATTCACTTCCTCACATGGACATTCTACTGGTCAAATAATCACATGAAATATCAATAACCACTTTCATAATGAGGGAATGCATAATGTCAGACATTCTGAAACATTTTGTCAAGGCCTCGGCCAAGACGTCTAAAATGATTAAGGCCTCAGCCAAAACCATAAATCCAATTGGGAAAGGGCCTCAGAAAATTCCACATCTAGTTGTCTCATGAGACCTACCGATGCATCGAGGAGCTATAGCGGGCTCCACCCGTCACTTATTAAGTCCAATACATTCCTCATATGAATAGGTTTAAACATATCATAAACCATAACATAATCGTATCACATAAAACATGCATAAAGGAAACATAACATTTCCACATTTCAATCACAAGATATCAATACAACACATTGATATAATAAAAACGCTTTCAAAACCATTTTTAATACCAAAATAAAAGAAAGTTAAAACTTTGTATATATTTTTCATTAAAAAAAATGATGGCTTGTAGAGGAAGCTGAAACTCAAATAATGGTCATGGCGGTGGAGAATTCGTTGTCTCCGCATAAGTACGGAAATAAAATAATTCCCTTTTTGTCGTTTAGTAAATTGCTTCGTATAAAAAAGACTCCTTTTGAATAAACGTAAATGTCAAAGGGGTTTATACACCGTATAAAAGAAAGTTGTGTATAAAACCAAATATGCCTCAATGAAAGGAGGTTGAGACGAAGTCCTTAAAAGATCATTTTTAAAATAAAATAGATCTATTTTGTGTATTCACTATAAGTACACATAAAGAAAGTAAAAATACAAAATAGGACATAATAATATCATGACATAATTTGAAAGTAGGAGATTAACCCAAAGAATGGAAGTTGGGTTAAGAAATTCCCTTACCTTGTGTCCGACTTGATTCAACCGTTCTTTAACATCCTGAATAATAAACTAGAGTTAATATCTACCTTATTAAACACCATTTTCAATTTCATTATCCTTTTTATATCACTTATTACAATGTTATGAACATTATGTAATTATTTAAGTGAATAACGGTCGTTTTGCCGATCTTTGGTACTTGAGTCAACAATAAACTTCTTATAATTAAAAGTTGTTCATGTGGTGAAATATACATTATATCCAGAATTATATTCATGATTTAGTTATCATATATATCATATATATCCAGTATATACATTCATTCATAATATTACGTAACATTTAGAGGTAAGAAATGAAATGCACCGTTCATGGAGACGGTAAGCTGTACGTACGCATGAACGCTACTTTCATTTCTATTTCGTATTTAATGGAATGAAATCATAATTATATAAAGGTATAGTATAGTTCCAGTATAATATCATATATAATATCATTTACTCCATCCTTTACACATCCCACATATGGTATTAACGATTCACATCACTTTGAGGGGGCGGTAGTCCGCACTTCCTAAAATGAAAATATCGCGTTTACCCATAATGGAAATCATAAAGTATTCCATAAATGAGAAATACAGAAGCATAAGGAAAACATAAACATATTATATATCATATATAAATATAGTGACATCTTAATGGACACCTTTTAAGGTGTTATATGAGTGTTGAACAATCATCGTTTCGTGAGGCCGAAATTCGCCATCCACAGAAACCGTATGTTCTTTAACCATTAGATGTAGGTGTGTGTAAGTGTAGCTCGAATACTTTTTATAAAAACATCCTAGTATATTGAGGATACTGGTTTTGTTACAAATGAAAGGAATAAAAAGAATTTATCTGGTTGGAGAAGCAAAATAAAACAAAATAACATAAGAGAAGATATTACCTTAAAATCGGGTAACTCTTTTGATTTGAGCCAAAGGCTTCCATGGGAAGAATTATGCCCCAATTGATGCTTCTAGGAGTAAGGGGGGAATGTTGGGAGAGTATTTGGGCAGAGTTTGGCCGAGCCAAATGGCTTGAAAGTGTTAAGGAGGTGGTAGAGGTGGGGGCCTTTTATAAGAGGAGAGGAGGGGCACTCTTGGAAAGTAAGGAAGTTTTACATTATTATACAATGATTTTCTGATTCTAAAGGTCCCACAGTTATATAATTCGTGGCTAAGGTGATAAGGGTTCAAAATATACCCCTCCAATAGTCTTTGGACAAGTGTAAGCCTTGGATTTTACATTATATTTTCATTTTATTAAAATCGTTAAATAATGAGGTCATCGCTACATCATAATGATGTCATAAATAATTTAATTTATTTAATTTCCTAAAATTATAAAACAAATACTATGATGTAGGAAATATTTTTATCCTTCCAATTTCTATTTATAGTCAAAAATATGACTTTTATAACCCCATGTGAAAATTGTTTTAGTAAAACATTTCATGTTTGTGTCATTTTTTACTTTAACATTAAATAAAAAATATTTATGTAATTTTCCAACTAAAGTGGCTCCATGGGGTCCCCAAGTTGACCCATGGATTTTCTTGGTCGTACATGACTCATCCAATATATGTAATACAAGTTTCCAGCTCATATCATATTATTAAAACATTATTTTTACCTTAAACTACACTAATTACCTCTAATCGCGATTAAGAACTTAAAAGTTACTATTCACCAAAAAATAATTTTAATCTCATTGAACCACATTTTACTTCTTAATGAAAACCATGTATGTAGGATTTTTGAAAATCAAATAATAGAAGTGGTAATATTTCATTTAAACGAAAAATCAGTTATTTAACTACCACTTAGTGGTTTCACTATTCATCAAAAATTGATGTTTTTCAGAACAATGCCAAAATTTCACCCTAAGCTATAATTTATATTCTGAATTAAAAAATGATGTCTATTTTACAAATTTCCAAAAATATAAGTTGCATTAATTAATTTTATAATTAATTCCCAATGTCACAACAAATAGCGTGTTTTTAAGAAACAATTTATATCAAAAGATTGGCAATTGTTTATGTCCAATTTCAATGTTAAATTAATTCTAATGACCACCATTGGATAAAATGGTAAAAATATATTCTAATTATACTTTAAAACCACTAAATATTATAATTTATCACAATAAATTATTTTGATTTAAAAAGTTGTTTTAAGTATATTTCACTATTCATAAAAAAATGGAAGTTCTCAGAAAGTTACAAAAAATTCAACTTAGGATAATTTCGATATTAAAAATACAAAAATGAAGTCCATTTTGAAATATAAAATTTCTATAATTTTAAAATGTGGTTATTAATATTCATAATGGTTACATTGATTAGTCGCGGTGTGTTAGAACTCGAACTTGCGTACAATGCAAGCTATTGCATTATTGAATAAGAAGCGTATCGTGGAAGCTCGAGGTGTTACATTCTCCCCTCCTTCAATAAATTGCGTCCTCGCAATTTGAAATTTTTCTTTGAAAATAAATGGTTGAAAATAGAAAATACCTTTGAGGAAAACCCACATCGGAAATAAGATTAATAAAATTTAGCCTTAATAAGAGGGAAAGGGAAATGAAAAAGTCACCACCCAAATATGATCTCGATTAGGAGAACATTGGTGGAAATTAGATACATATAATTTGAGGAAAAACGTAAATATTTGTAGGGAGTGATTGAGGTCATCAATCACAATCAACTGTCTAATTGAGGGCCTCAAAGCCTTCAATCTGTGTTGATTTAAAATATCATCAGTTCAGCAAGACATAAGGTATTAGGATAACACATTTTTTTTTGTTTTAATATCCTTTTACTAAAGTTTAAGAATTAATTTATTCATTGAATAAGAGATAGGTATATATATATTTATTCTTGACAATTAGAGTTTCAACCTTCAACTCATCTTTCACTCCAAAAGATAATAGAACTCAAAAATATTATAATTATCCTAATTGTATAAGGGTCCAAATGTTAACACATAACATTTAGATTAGTAAAATTATTTTGTAATAACCAGAGACTTCCTGTAGGCTAGTGGTAGGAAATAAAGGCCTGTCGCACCATGATTGTGGGTTCGATTCCTGCAGCTTTGTCCGACTCGACGGGTTATGCCCCACCGTGAAGGTTGTCCTTTTCCTAAAACTATAGTATCATAATATTCCAAAAATAATCTTTCATAAATTTTTTAACCATAAACAATACTATCCAAAGATCAACATAATCCACTCCAACCTTTATAATTATCCAATATACCTCTGTCCAGACTTTCTCTAAAAGGTCTCTTAATTCCAAAATCAATTTATCAGATTCTCCAAACAAAGTAAAGTTTCTCTTATTGTCACATACTAAAAATATAATTACCTTCATCATATTAAAACCTTACTGAAATCAACAAGTACTGCAGTACAATCCTTGTATATATATCACATTATACTAATAGCCATAATATAATCCATGAGTCCAAAAGCACCAATACATTAGTTATTTTTCTTCAACTATAGTAACAGCATAAGATTGTCCTTGATCCCTTGGCCTTTTCTGAGGTAAGTTTCCCTAATGCTTAGGACATTCATTTGCATAATGACCCATTTCTATACAATTGTAGCATTCAACTTTGATAGCCTCTTTCATTCCCTTGAAATCAAGCGCTTGGTGACCCTTTTCTCCACATGTATAACAAACTCCCATTCCTTTTAGGCAAGTACCAGGGTGATTCTTCCCACAATTATCACATAATGTAAAATCCGTCTTTCCCTTTTTCCCTTTATCTGTCTGTTGTTCCACCGTTCTCTTCTTCTCTTGCTTTACTTTGTTGTCATAAGACTTAGAGAATTCCTTTTCTGTCTTGATAGCACATGAGACAATATCTTCGTATTTTGAGAAATATTGTGATACTAAAGCTCGACGTAGAAAAGTTTCTAACCCATCAAAGAAATGATCAATTTTACTTCTTGGGTTACGTATATAATCTGCAGCATGCCTCACTAACCTTGTAAAGTTAGCCTCATACTTTGTGACATTCTCATCCTCCTTCTGCCTCAGACTCAGAAATTTTCTTTCCATATCTGCTCTATGGTCACGAGGAAAGTATTTTTCTAAGAAAAGCCCTTTGAACTCCCTCCATTCTATATTCGATACGTCATCATCTTCCTTTTTATTTTGAATCAATGACCACCATTGATCGGCATCTCCAGGGAGGCGGTAAACTGCCATGATAACCTTCTCCATTTCGCTACTCCCGAAGGCGTGGAATATTTTCTCTAAGGAGTTTATCCATTGCTCACCTACTAAAGGATTTGTACCCCATTAAATGTTGGTTGTTGTTGCCTCATGAAGCGGTCTAACATTGATCCTCCAAGTTGCGGATCAGGGTGCTCCATACGAGTAAGGTTATTATTCATAACCTGAGTGAGTTGTCCTATTATGGTAATAAGTTGATCAGCACCAGTTGTATCTCTAGATCCACAATAATTATCTTGAGCAGGAGGTCAATCCCTACACGGAGTGCGTGCATTGATACGGTTTCCATTCCTTCCACTAGGTGCCATTTCTAAACAATTTCATAAACTAGATTAGTTTATGAATCAAAATACATAATTCAATACTTGTAAAATACTTAACATAAATTGAACTATTTATGGATATAATCCATAATCATAAAATGGTTTTATTTGAGGAAGTATATACTCATAACCCTTCATAGTGGTTTGTACAGAAAATGGGAATTATCCTAAGTATATCTCCCGGGAGTGTCGTAACCAAGAGTGCAACAACGACCGTTGTCGTGCACCAGTTCCTGTTCGAGTCTAGCTCAAAGTGGTGTTTTCAGGTTTTACCCCTAGTTACATCTGTGCCAGAGCTGCCTCTACCTGCTCGTATCCAGACAGGGATGTATTGCATGGAAAACTCACAAGATCTCTACAATAACAAAATTCTACGATGTTCTTCTATACTAATCATCAAAGTCTATCTGTGGGCTATGTTCTCTAATCAGAGTTTATCTAAATCTAGCTTCCAAGGTTAGTACTAAACTGCCTCTGATACCAACTGTAACACCCCGACCACAGCTACCCAAAGTCGGTGCATTACTTCGTAACATTGGCATGATCACAAAAGATCAAGTCTCGAAAGACCGATTAGTTTAGTAGCCTTGGAAACACTAGATACATTCGTAAATGTTACATTACATCATAAAGTGAAAAACTACAATAACAAAGTCTCCATAGTCCACTCTCATATCCTCTTCTGACAATCCATGCAGGTCATTCATAAAATACTTCTTCACATCCTGGAAAATATTAAATCATAGAAAGGGGTGAGCTCAGATGCTCAGTAAGGATAACAATAATGCAAAAGCTTTTATAAATAAACATAAAAATTTAAGGCAATGTATAACTAAAACAAAATCCTTTTAAACATGAACATCAACATAATATGGAAAAAGTAAAATGAGATAATTCCATTCACTTCCTCACATGGATATTCTACTGGTCGAATAATCACATGCAATATCAATAACCACTTTCATAATGATGGAATGCATAATGCCGGACATTCTGAAACATTTTGTCAAGGCCTCGGCCAAGACGTCTAAAATGATTAAGGCCTCGGCCAAAACCACAAATCAAATTGGGAAAGGGCCTCGGCCAATTCCACATCTAGTTGTCTCATGAGACCTACCGATGCATCAAAGAGCTATAGAGGGCTCCACCCATAACTTATTAAGTCCAATACATTCCTCATATGAATAGGTTTAAACATATAATAAACCATAACATAATCTTATCACATAAAACATGCATAAAGGAAACATAAAATTTCCACATTTAAATCACAAGATATCAATACAACACATTGATATAATAAAAACGCTTTCAAAACCATTTTTAATACCAGAATAAAATAAATTTAAAACTTTTTATTTATTTTTCATTAAAAAAAATGATGGCTTGTAGAGGAAGCCAAAACTCAAATAATGGTCACGGCGGCGGAGAAGTTGTTGTCGCCGCATAAGTACGGAAATAAAAACATTCCCTTTTCTTCGTTTAGTAAAACACTTCGTATAAAAAAGATTCCTTTTCAATAAACGTAAAAGTCAAAGGGGTTTATACACCGTATAAAAGAAAGTTGTGTATAAAACCAAATATGCCTCAATGAAAGGAGGTTGAGACGAAGTCCTTAAAAGATCATTTTTAAAATAAAATAGATCTATTTTGTGTATTCACTATAGGTACACATAAATAAAGTAATAATACAAAATAGGACATAATTATATCATGACATAATTTGAAAGTAGGAGATTAACCCAAAGAATGGAAGTTGGGTTAAGAAATTCCCTTACCTTGTGTCCGACTTCACTCAACCATTCTTTAACCTCCTGAATAGTAAACTAGAGTTAATATCTACCTTATTAAACACCATTTTCAATTTCATTATCCTTTTTATATCACTTATTACAATGTTATGAACATTATGTAATTATTTAAGTTAATAACGGTCGTTTTGTCGATCTTTGGTACTTGAGTCAACAATAAACTTCTTATAATTACAATTTGTTCATGTGGTAAAATATCCATTATATACAGAATTATATTCATGATGTAGTTATCATATATATCATATATATCCAGTATATACATTCATTCATAATATTACGTAACATTTAGAGGTAAGAAATGAAATGCACCGTTCATGGAGACGGTAAGCCGTACGTACGCATGAACGCTACTTTCATTTCTATTTCGTATTTAATGGAATGAAATCATAATTATATAAAGGTATAGTATAGTTCCAGTATAATATCATATATAATATCATTTACTCCATCCTTTACACATCCCACATATGGTATTAACGATTCACATCACTTTGAGGGGGCGGTAGTCCGCACTTCCTAAAATTAAAATATCGCGTTTACCCATAATGGAAATCATAAAGTATTCCATAAATGAGAAATACATAAGCATAAGGAAAACATAAAAATATTATATATCATATATAAATATAGTGACATCTTAATGGACACCTTTGAAGGTGTTATATGAGTGTTGAACAATCATCGTTTCGTGAGGCAGAAATTCGCCATCCACAGAAACCATAAGTTCTTTAACCATTAGATGTAGGTGTGTGTAAGTGTAGCTCGAATACTTTTTATAAAAATATCCTAGTATATTGAGGATACTGGCGTTGTTACAAAAGAAATGAATAAAAAGATTTTAAGGGGTTGGAGAAGCAAAATAAAAAAAATAACATAAGAGAATATATTACCTTAAAATCGGGTAACTCTTTTGATTTGAGCCAAAGGCTTCCTTGGGAAGAATTATTCCCAAAGTGATGCTTATAGGAGTAAGGTGGGAAAGTTGGGAGAGTATTTGGGAAGAGGTTGGCCGAGCCAAATGGCTTGAACGTGTGAAGGAGGTGGTAGAGGTGGGGGCCTTTTATAAGAGGAGAGGAGGGGCACTCTTGGAAAGTAAGGAAATGTTACATTATTATACAATTATTTTCGGATTCTAAAGGTCTCACACTTATATAATTCGTGTATAAGGTGATAAGGGCTCGAAATATACCCATACAATAGTCTTTGGACAAGTGTAAGCCTTTGATTTTACATTATCTTTTCATTTTATTAAAATCGTTAAATAATGAGGTCATCGCTGCATCATAATGATGTCATAAATAATTTAATTTATCTAATGTCTAAAAATTATAAAACAAATACTATGATGTAGTAAATCTTTTTAGATTTCCAATTACTATTTATAGTCAAAAATATGACTTTTATAACCCCATGTAAAATTTTTTTTAGTAAAACATTTCATGTTTGTGTCATTTTTTACTTTAACATTAAATAAATGGTATTTATGTAATTTTCCAACTAAAGTGGCTCCATGGGGTCCCCAAGTTGACCCATGGATTTTCTTGGTCGGCCATGACTCATCAAATAGGAGTAGGACAAGTTTCAAGCTCATATCATATTATTAAAACATTATTTTTACCTTAAACTACACTAATTACCTCTAATCGCGATTAAGAACTTAAAAGTTACTATTAACCAAAAAATTATTTTAATCTCATTGAACCACATTTTACTTTTTAATGATAACCATGTATGTCGGATTTTTGAAAATCAAATCACAGAAGTGGTAATATTTCATTTAAACAAAAAATCAGTTATTTAACTACCACTTAGTGGTTTCACTATTCATCAAAAATTGATGTTTTTCAGAACAATGCCAAAATTTCACCCTAAGCTATAATTGATATTCTGAATTCAAAAATGATGTCTATTTTACAAAATTCCAAACATATAAGTTGCATTAATTAATTTTATAATTAATTCATGCTGTCACAACAAATAGCGTGTTTTTAAGAAACAATTTATATCAAAAGATTGGCAATTATTTATGTCCAATTTCAATGTTAAATTAATTCTAATGAACACCATTGGATAAAATGGTAAAAATATATTCTAATTATACTTTAAAACCACTAAATATTATAATTTATCACAATAAATTATTTTGATTAAAAAAGTTGTTTTAAGTATTTTTCACTATTCATAAAAAAATTGGAAGATCTCAAAAAGTTACAAAAAATTCAACTTAGGATACTTTCGATATTAAAAATACAAAAATGAAGTTCTTTTTGATATATAAAATTTCTTTAATTTTAAAAAGTGGTTATTACTATTCGTAACGGCTACTTTGATTAGTCGCGGTGTGTTAGAACTCGAACTTGCATACAATGCAAGTTATTGCATTATTGAATGAGAATCGTATCGTGGAAGCTCGGGGTGTTACATCCAAATTCTATTGGAGAAGTGTAATTCAACAAAAAAAACCTTTTGAATAATATTTGACCCTTTATGTACACTTTTAATAGATTAGGACATTTATTATTATTTAATTTAAATAAGAGTTAAAAGTGTTAAATTCAGAGTTTATTAACTAAACCATTTTATTATAGGTTATTACATGAGATAAATTCAAATATAAATATTCATTAGAAATATGAAAATATTTCCTACATCATGGTATTTTATTCATAATTTTTATATATTAATTAATTAAATTTATTGATAACACAATGATAATGCATTAATTACCTTATTAATGAAAGAAACAAATAAATGGTATTATAAATATTAAAATAAATTTAATTTCAATGTTTTTATGACATCCACGAATTTTTTAGGTGACTATTACATGTTAGGGAGGATTCAATGTATCTTTTTCTATGTAATCAAGTTGTTATGACTTTCACAAAAACAAAATACCAAATAGTGTCAAAATTGACATAAATTAATAATTAAAACAAATACTATATTATTGGTTGATATAATATATTTAAAAATGTAAGGTTTAGACAAAGGGATTAAATAATATTACATATTTCATTAATGAGCCACTTGAGGTTATCTAAGAAATTTAGTGTAAGTTTTTTAACCATAAATAATAAGAATGCAATAAGACACGGTAAAAGTTAAACTATTTAACTCAGATTTAAATCTAAAAGATAAGCTTAAAATGGAAACCTAAACTTAACTAAAACCTATTGGTTGATATTAGTTAGACCCATAACCATCTAATCCTCGAAATAAATTCATTTGGAACCATTATAAACTGAATATCATTATATAATAAATTAATACTTTAATCTTTTCCTAAAGTGACCCTCACCCCTCTTATAAAAGGGAACTTACCCTTATCTCACAATAACACCTCCAAATCCATTTGGCTCGGCCAACCCCTACCGAAATATCCTCCCAACATCCCATACTTCAACCTAGATTCCTTAGTTTGATCAGAAATCCAACCTAATGAGCCCTTTTGGTCAAATCAAAAGGAAGAACCCGAAGAAGAGGTGATGATTTCACCACCCTCTTTCATGTTACATTCTTCTTCGACTTCTCCATTATTTATTATTTACAATCTAAAATAATAAATCCAGTAACATATATATACTGTTATGTTATTATAAATATTTCAAAACTATATTCATTATTCTATCCACCTATGAATGATAATGTCACCATGCGTCTATACGTATGCCTTACCGTTTCCACGTCGTGGTTTTATTTGTTATTCAAAACTATGTTATTTGTATGGATATAATGATGAGTAATATCTATATAAATAATGAAAATAACATGATAATGTATCTATAAAATTAATATACCATCCAATTACACACCTTTAAGAAAATGATATTTTTGCTCGTTCGTACATACAGATTACTGTCTATACGATGCTATGAGATTCATTTCCTCATTCACAATTAATTAACGATTATAAAAATATATATTACTAATATGTTTGTAATATATGACATAAAATCTAATGGAGATATATATATATATATATATATGTACTTACATATATTTTATTCACTTAGTTCTTTTCAATACGTTAGGAAAACAGAAACAGCGTTTATGCGTACGTATGAACTACCATCTCCATAAACGGTGTTTTCCATTTCATGTAAATGTATATTATACATATTTATATTCTAAATATATATGATATATAAATCCTGTTTTATATTCTGGAAGTATTTAAATAATGATCTAATTGATACAATCAATAGAAAAAAGATAAAACACGTACGATAAAGAAAGCAATTATTACCCGAAATGGAAATTAAACATGGAAATTATTATCAAATGGGTAGTATAATGTAATAAATGAATAATTTATGATACAATAAATATTAATATTGTTTTTTTATAATTCAATAACATACTATGGTCTTCATATAAGAGGTTAAACATACCCTCCACTAAAGGAAAGTGCAAGGTAAGGGGTTTTTATCTCACTCCTTATTCGAGTAAGATTCATGCCATGTTGCCACTATTACCTTTTGTGTTGTGTATGTACTGCCCATAATTTTATTTTATTTTTGTAATAAAATTTAATTTACTTGTATTTACATATTGAGTTTATGATACTTCTTTCAATGGGGTGTATTTTTCGTAAGTTACCAAATTGGTAACGGTTAATTTCAAAATCTCATTATTATCTGAGATTGTTTTTACACAAGTATCTACTGGGAAATATTTATTATCAATTTTCATGTTTCATGACATATTTTTAAAAGGGATTCTTCTAAGGGACGTTTTACTAAAACAGCATTTCAAATGTTTTGAATATTTATTCTACTAAATCATTCTCATTAATGTCCATGTCTTAAAAAAAATTAAGGATTTATTTATATGGACATGAATGCTTTTAAATGTTAATTCCTTTCAAAAGTTTCAAAGTGGTATGGGACACTTTAATTCAAAATTTCCTTTAAATGTATTCCTTTATAAATTGTGTGAATTGTAAATTTTTTCATGAAAAAACGGTATTTCACTCAAAGAGTTTTACAAATCATTTTCAACTATGTAAAAATCATTTAATAGATTTTAAACTAGTTTTGAAGTTGATTTATCATGATAAAAATATTCTATATTGTATTGAAGGTTTTGTGATATGTTTGACTATGGATGTTTTTTTTAATACCATTCATAGTTTCTAGATAATGTATTGACATTTCGTATGCAAGTTTTAATACAAATGTTTATGTTATGTTTAATCCTTTTCATATGAAGAATTTTTTTGACTTTTTATGTGAGTGGTGGAACCTGTTATAGCTCCTCGATGAATCGATAGGTCTCATGAGACAACTAGATGTGGAATTAGAAGATTCCCTTTCCAAATTTGATATATAGTTCTGGCCGAGGACTTAATCATTTTCAGACGTCTTGGATGAGGCCTTGAAAAAATGTTTCAGAATGTCTGGCATTATACATTCCTTCATTCTAGAAATAATATTGATGGTTCATGTGGTCATTCGACTAGTAGAATATCCATGTTTACATTTTATTATGGCTTTATTTACTCATCTCATATTATTTCAATAAAATTATTCATGTTTATTATTGGAAAATGCATGTGCTTTAAATTATTCACCATGATTAATATTTATGTTATCTTCTGATGTATAGCCTAACCTTACTAAGCATTTCATCTCACACCTTTTTATGTTTTATTTTTCCCAGGATTCTAAGAAGTGTATTATGATTGATATACATGGTTAAGAAAAAGGGAATAATATAATTCCCAAAGAACTATTTGAGATGTGTTTTAAGTTAGAAATTCTAATGTAATGTTAATATATTTAATCTATTTTCCAAGACTGCTAAACTGATCGGTCCTTCGGGACTTGATTCCTTGTAATCATGCCAATGTATTAAAATAATGCAACAACGTTGGCTAACTGGAGTCGAGGCGTTACACCTCACCTATAAATAGATCTATTAAAATATTAATGTGGTATTTGAGCACAATAAATATTTCTTATACTGACATACTCTGACATTAGAGGGATTATAAACCCAGTCTCTGACCAGCCTTCATGATCGATTAAAGGAACTCTTCTTGGAACTCCATCTCAAAATAAACCAACAGAATGTCATCCTCATTCTTCAATTCCATTTATAACATCTACCACTGATGTAAAACTCCCAACATATGATGCAATTCCGATGTAACACATCACTCTATCAATGCCCCTATTAAACTGAAGGTGACATCCAGATCCTCAAGCCAGCTATACCACTATATGTCAGAAACACAGCCTTCGTAGATTTCCATTTCCATCTACAAGAAAACATGTATTGTTATCTTACACTATGAATCCTCTTCCACTATAGCAACCCTCCATTTATTAAAAAAATTAGCCTACTGAGCCCCAACTACCAAATCCACATTCAGAGGATAAACAAGTTCTATAGTAGAAAAGGTACGAAATGAATTCATAATCCAGAGTAGTAAGGAATTTTATTTTAATTTTTTTAACTCATTGAACACATTCAATTATCAATTTCAAATTCCCTGAATCAAACCAATTAAAACAATTACTCAATTAATTATGATACATGTATATTTCATAAGGTCTATAACCAAAAAATGGTGTATCCTCACTTAGTCATTCTGTAGGCTTAGAGACCTTGCAATAAATCACATGGAGCCCTAAATCCCCATGTCCATACTGGTATTTTTCATTCCTATGTCACACACCATGATCACATTAATCTATTTCCATACAAACCCATACAATCCTCGTTGTTCCTACCCCAAAACACAATATTATCTGTCAACAATCATCCTCTGATATCATTCTTTAATGACCCCCTCACCCCAGTGAGACCCCTCCTAAGTTTGAAATAATGAAAAGAATATAATAAACACATGTCTCATCTCTCGTTGGCCTCGGGGTGGTGACTAGCACTAAGGGTACAACGATCTCACTAAATGGGAGGAGTTTACATTTTAAAAGAAAACAAGATCAAGAGATAAGATGATCCGTCCCAAAAAAAACACCAGGTAAAATATATCTAATGAAATCCAAAATTCATCTATCATGCATGTATAATATAAAAATATTAAAAATATATTAAAAACTACAAGGTAAATCCCAAATGTAAGTCTAAACAGGGATACATTAATGATCTTAGTGTCTGAGGTAGTAATGCCCAACATGGTCTACATAGTCCCCCTGGAAACTAGAAAGTAGTATTATATACGTATGGTGAGCATACAAGTATACTCAATAGAAGAAATGAATGTATATCATGCATCGGTAGAGGAATCATACTAATCCCCGAATGTTGAAGCAACAGATTCCAACAATACCAAGCAGTGTATACTAGAAAACCCGTCTTTATTAAGGAATCCCCACCAAGTACTAAATGAAAAAGAATATTGTATAATGAACAAGGATATTTGGGTACTCTGTACCACTTTCCCAATAATTAGAATCTCTCACACCCTAAAAACAAATTTCAATGAGCCCCCAACTCTTCCAAACATACCACACCACATCCAACCCCCACAAACATGGGTATTATAGTTAGTCTCTTCACATGGGAAAATGAAACTCATCATATCCCTTCTGTAGACAACTGGGATACATACCACATCACATACCATCCAAATACACACAGTCCACATACCACATCAATTCAGGCAGGCAATTTCCTATTCCCCAAACCACACATCATTTCGAAGACACTCAAGAAAACACAGAACATATCATCTTGAAGAGACCTGGGAAATAGAACTCACCCGCACACACATGGACTCACAAAATGAAACCTTCATGGTCAATATTGGGATATTTCCACTTGGTTGATGGATAAGGGAAGGGCGGGTGGCCATACATCCATTATCCCACTTGGATTTTGGTGAAAGAAAACTTCCCCGATGATTATTGGGGTTTTCTACACATAGTTCACAACTAAGGAGGGTTTATATTGAAATCACAAGGAAAGGAAACAAATAATAAATATACATACCAAACACTTAGCCAACCTATGGGTTCTAAACCAACAACCATCCCAGAAAATAGACAAACTTACTGCCACATCTAAATTTACACCAACAAAACATGTCACATAAATCATACCCCTATCTAGTTTATTTAACCAATTCACATTAATTAATAATCATTTTATTTATTCATTCAATCACTACCCATGGAAACTACATAGAACACCACATAAAAAGACTAAAAACAAAACACAAAAAAGTCACAGGGAGGGTGAAAAAACGTGGTAAATAAACCCAATTATTATTTTTCCTTGATTTGACACACATTCATTCTATAAAAACTGATTTTAAGACACAGAGTGAAGAATTCAGAATGCTAGTCATGGAGAAACAATGGGAGAATTACACATACCAACTGTATCCATCATCATTCTTCAAATTTAGGCCACCCAATAAATCCTCTCATCAGAACAACCAGCAAATCATAGCTACACCCATCAACATGTCCAATCACAACCAATCTTTGCATCCCTACATCAAAACCACACATCAAGTCATAAATCAATTTCAACCCCACCACACAACACTGCCAATCCATTCTACAGTCAATCAATCTCTCAACCGAAGATATCATTACACCTTCTGAACCAACCCAAAACACATAATGGTTATAACAATCATAACTCCAATCAAAACAAATGAATCATATTCATATTTAACAAGTCATCAATTCTTTAATTCCATTCATTAACTTCATAGGTTATCAAATAAGTAGTTTGATCCTAGGACATCTATTTATTAGCTAAGTTTATCTAAATAACCAATTTCCTGACATTAGTTCAATAAAAATCCAATCCTCAAGCATTCCAAATCCATTACCTGATGGAAAATAAAACACACCGAATGGAAATGATATTCAGTAGGGTTTTTAACTCATATAAATCACAAAAAAGATAAAAAAATTAAAAATCTTATTGAACAACACTTTTCCCCATCCCCAGAATATTGATCATAATATGATCATTTATTGTTATTAATTTAATATTATACTATCTTCACAATTGTTACATCCATACTACCACCCCTCATGATACATAAATAAAAGAGATATTATTGGATTAATACCTTTAATAAAGGACAATAATCTATTCTTGGTTTCACCAAAGATGGGGGTGCACATGCAGATCTTGGCCATGACTACATGGTATGGAAGAAAAATTATGCATTGGATTTTTTTAAGATATATACAATTAAAAATATCTCTTAAAACCATTAAAATTGGGTTTAAAAGTACATTAAATCTAATAAAAAATTAAAGGGGTGAATCTTGAAAGCCTATAGAAATCTAAATTTTTTAAAAACTATAGGATAAAAAATCATTATTAGGTTAGTCACTGATGTTAGTGATTGGTGTGAGATACTGGTGTGGTTCACCAATGGGAGCTACGACTGAGATTCATCAGTTTGAGTCATCATTTTTAATAAATAGTACTGACACACTATTGCGATATACCAGTGGATGAATCACAATTCAGAGCTACCAGTGGAGGAATCACTTTTTATTAATACCGGTTGACGAGCCACTGGTCCTAACTCAACTTCTATGACTCACCATTGTGGGTCACCATTACAACATACCGTCCACAATCAACTGTCAAAAACTATTAGCCTTGGCTCAATATTAGTGACTCACCGTTGAGATTCTCCATTGTTACTAACCTTTGGAGACCAAACATTGTAATCTATCGGTACAAAATCACTATAGTGAATCACCATTGGGACTCACCATTGTCTATCTACCATCATGATCAACCTTTCCTAACTCACCATTAGAAATCCCATATTTTGTACAAATTCCTGAAATGTTTCACCACAACCTCCTAGAAAAATTCAAACATCAATTTTTCACAATGTAACAGACCAGAGAGGTCTCACCCATTAGATTTTTGATTTTCTATACGAGGAATAATGAGGAAATGAAAAAATATTAATAATGAAATTTTTTTATGAAAAAAGGATATGAATTGAAAATTAATAAATGTGGATATCATTTAATCATGAGGTAGTTAAGAAAATTACACGAATATGATATTAGATAGGAAATTAATGTATAAAATGTTGATGTAAATGAAATTTCAAGATATAATTTATAAGAAAATGGATTAAAATATAAAAAATAGAATATATATAATAAGCAGTGGGGGATGATAAATAGTACCAGAATGTAGAGAATGAGAATGAAGAGGAATATAAAAATGAAAAGTTCAGTCTCATAATAAGTCACCAAATTCATAATAATAATAATAATTACCCTTTGATCTATCATAAAAAATAAATAAAGAATATAAATATTGATGTTATAAAGAATAATAATCCTCATGAATAAAAAACAAGTTGATTCTACATCTGATAAAAATGTGGAACATAAATATTATAAATCTAAAGTTGATGAGAGTGTTTAATCTGATAAAGATATTGATATCCTTGAGTTATGTGTTGGAAAAAAAATTTGTATCACCCTGACGCCAGTTACCTAGAGTTGGTTCATTATTACATAACATTGTCAAGATCACAAGGGATCAAATACTGAATGACCGATCAGTTTAGTAACATTGGAAGTACTAGATACATTCATATGTTTTACATTACATCATGAAATAAAAACATCAACAAATAATTTACCACTTTTGAACTCACTTATATCCTTAGCCTATCCCTCTAGGGAAACCATAAAATACTTCTTCGAATTTTTGGATAAATAAAACATAGAAAGTGGTGTTATCAAATGCTCATCAAGGATAAAAATATAGTGGAAACTTTCATAAATAAGCATAAACATTTAAAGCAATGTATAACACTAATACAAAATCCTTGTAAATTTAATCTTATGCATAATATGTGAAAGAAAAAATTAAATAATTCCATTTACGTATTCACATGAATATTCTACTAGTCCAATAATCACGTGTAATATCAGTTTCCACTTTCATATTGATGGAATGCATAATTCCGGACTTCATAAACACATAGTCAAAGCCTTATGCCAAGACTACAAATAACATTTTGTCAAGGAATTGTGCCAAGAAACTAGTTTGCCTCAGGAGACCTACTGATTAATTAAGGATCTATAGAGGGCTCCACCTGTCATTTACTAAGTCCAATGAATTACTCATATGAAAAGATTTATACATAAAATAAACATACTTATGAAAAGTATCAAACAAAATGAAAATACTTTGTCTATAGACCATGAATGGTGTAAAAAACACATCTATAGTAAAAAATATCAAAAAAAATTAAATATTATATGAAATATTTGTATCATAATAAATCAACTTCAAACAAGCTTAAAATTCATCAAAAAGATGTTGACATAGATGAAATCAAAACATTTTTAGAGAAATACGTCTTTCTATTTTGAAATAATTTAAAAGTGATATAATTATAAAAAGAAAACAATTATTTTTAAAATTTTCTTATAAGATTTTATGGGAATCTTATAAGATTATATAACGGTGGAAAATAGCCCCACCCACCGTATAAGATAAAAAAATACATTTTTACCTTAATTTTTTTCAAAAAGGTCATAAAGTACCTTGTTTGGAAATCGAAGGAAAGATTCTTTTCAAAAAAATTTCTAAAAAATCAATCAAGGGTAAAATGAATTTATCCCATAGTCTATTTAATAGTAAAAATGTTTTGAAATAAATTTTTAAGGAACATGGATGTGGATAAAAAAGAGGTCCCTGTAGATACTTACATAAAAACAATCTCAGATAACAAAGAGATTGTGAAATTTACCCTTACCTTGTACTTTTCCATATTCGAGGGTACGTTAACCACATGATAATAGTTAAATAATTGTTATTAAATTATGCAATAACTTTATACTTAAATATGATATCATATATTATCCTCAATATTTTTTTTGTTAATAATATTTCAGTAGTATCCTCGTTTCAAGTGTTAACTGATTTGTTTTTTATTATTTACATTGTTACATAAGCCATCTTTGTTATGGACTAGATGTATTTGAAACCATATCCAAAATGATATTATTTTCATAAACCTTATTTTTAATCATAAAAAGATAATTATTCTTGAAGGATTATGAGGGGGAATAAATCTCATCGCGTTCGTGGAGATGATAATCCGTACGTACGCATGAGTGATAACATCATTATATTGATTGTGAAATAATTTGTAATTGGATGGTAAATCATATATACAGAATCATTCACATGTTATATTTATTATTTATATCAGTTATACTCATTACTATACCCATCCAAAAAATGAAGTGTTGGAATAACAAAATACAGAACGATGTGGAGACGAAAAGTTGTACGTACGCACATATGGTGACTTAATCATTCATATGATGTATAAAATAATGAATATAGTTGTAAAATTTTTATAATAACATTAATTTATATATAATATAATTGAGTTATTATTTTATAATTGAAACAACAGTGAAAGAGGATGTTGATGAAGAAAAGAGCTTAAAAGAGGTGATGGAATATTTACCTCTTCTTCGGGTTCTTAATTTTCATTTTATCATAAGGGATCCATAAGATGCCATTGTGATAAATGTAATGCCTCTAGGATTATTTTAGGGATTTTGGGAGGATATTTGGGCAGTTTCCGGTCAATCCAAATGGATTTGGACATATAAAATTAAGATAAGGGAAGTACCCTTTTAAAAGAGAGGTAAGGGTCAATTTTCAAAATGGTTGAAATACTATTTTATAATAAAATAATTATCAATTTATAAAGTATCCAAAATAATTTATTTAGAGGATAAGGTGGGGATGGGTCAAAAACCACTGAGCCAATTGGTTTTAGACAGGTTTTGGTCACCATATTGAACTTATCTTTCATATTTAACTCTTAGTTAAATACTTTGTCATTTACCATGTCTATTTTTATTTATATATTATATGGTTAATAAACCTTCTATAACAAGAAAAAAAATCACATGTGTTTAATTATTGATATATATAACATTATCTAAGTCATTTCACCATGATATATATTTTTAGGACTATTATATCAATTAATAATATAGTATTTGTTTTAAAAAACTCAATTATGTCAATTTTGACATTTTTAGCATTGAATTTTTTTGAAAGCTATAGAACATTATCACTTCAATTAAAATTTATTTAACCAACCCTAAAATTTAATATTATACTATAATTTTTTTTTCTTTCATCAGAAGTCTCAATTAACATTTATTTGGATATTTGTAATATCAATTATCTTGATATTTCATTAATAAGGGAATTATGACATCATCATTGTGTAGTAAATAAATTATCTTATTTAAGGTCTAAAAATTATAAATAAAATACCATTATATAGGAAATCATTTTATCTGTCTAATGAATATTTATAGTCCAATTTATATTGTGTGTAAGCCTTTATCAAAAATGGATTAGTTATTAACCATTGAATTTCATTTTTTAACTATAATTTATATATAATAATAATAAATATCCTTATATAATCAATGTGGACCAAAAAAAGATCATATTTTATTCCTAATTTTGTTTTTGGACGAATTATACTTATCTAATTGAATTATTATATTTTTTAGAGTAATTATGATATCATTTAACACTTACGTACCATATTTACTTTTGACTGTTTGAACTAAAAGAAAATATGTTACTACTCACCAAAAAATATTTTCATCTTATTGAACAAAACTTTACTTACTGATATTAACCATGTCACTCATATTTTTGAAATATTATTCACAAAAGTGGTAAATTATTGTTTCATGAAAATTTTCTAATGCTCATAGGAGGTGGGTAAAAGACGGTAAAAAGTTCAATAAACTTTTTATATATCTAAACTTATTATAAAAGGACTCTAATGAATTTAATTGAGAATATATAGGTATTATGTATATATTTTGACCGAAAATAAATTTAAATAAAATAAATAATTATTAAAATAAAAAAATCTGTTTTAACCAATAACACTGGGTTTTTCAATATTCATAAAAAATTGAATGTTTTTAGATAAATACCAAAAATTAACCCTATGCTAATTTTGATATTTTGAATTCAAAAATGAAGTCCATTTTGAAAAATTAAATTTTAAAATTTCAAAACGTAGGTATTACTATTCATAACAATTAGTTTTATTGGTCACAATGTGTTATAATATCAATGTCGAGTATAATGAATGCTATTGCATTATTCAAAGGGAAACGTACCATGGATGCTTGGGGTGTTACCTTTTAACCTCCTTAAAATAATTTTCCCCTCAAAATTTATAATTTATTGCTGCATAAAATTATTCATGTGGTTCTTCATTATAAGATTATTGAGTTCCCACGTTTCCTCTTGCATCTTATGATTTCTCCACAAAACATTTACCAGGTGATTCGTTCAGTTTCTCAGCACTTGCTCTTTGGTATCATGAATTTTGACAGGCACTATACAACAAGACATATCAGTTTCCTGGTCAATTTCCTCCTAGTGAGTACATGATTTGGGCCAGACATGTATTTTCTCAAAAGTGATTCATGGAACACATCATGAACATTGTAGAGACTTAGAGGCATTTCTAAAAAATAATCTTCAACTCCAGTTCGTTCTAGAATTTCAAAAGGTCTGATTTACCTCAGACTCAATTTACCCATCTTACCATATTGTATACCACCCTTCCATGGAGATACATTCAAGAAAACATGGTCTCCTACATGAAATTAAAAATCCTTCATTTGGTTTTCAACATTTCTCTTTTTCCAACTGTGGGCTGCTTTGATGTGGGTTTTGATAACAATCACCTTTTCTATTGTATCCTGAACATGTTCTTGGCCAACGAGTTTTCTTTCACCAACATCATCCCAAAAAGTGGGTCTATGACATCTATTGATATATAATGCCTCATATGGTGCCATCTGAATACTTGAATGGAATCAATTGTAATAAGAAAAATCTACTAGAGGTTAATATTGTTCCCACAAAACATGAATGAAAAGTGAGAGAGATCCCAACATGTCTTCTATGATTTGAATAGCCCGTTCTGATTGTCCATCAGTTTGAGGTAGGTAGGCAGTGCTCAAACAAAGTTCATTATCCACAGCCTACTAAAGATTTTTCTAAAATCATGATGTAAATTGGGGATCGTGATCAGAAACAATCAATAGTGTTACTCTATGAAGACTTATAAATTCATTTATATACTATCATTCAAAACATTCATGTTGTAAATCATCTCGTATAGTAAGAAAATGTGCTGACTTGGTATGATGATCTATATTTAGTGGTTTTATATCATTTCTTCTTGGAGTCTTCGGTAGACCCATGACAATGTCAATCGTAATATCATCTCATTTCTACTCAGTTATGGGAAGTGGTTGCATGACCCCTCTAGGATAATGCCTTACAACTTTCACTTTTTAACAAACCATACACCTCGACACAAAATCAGAAATCTCTCTCTTCATATTGTCCATAAAAAAAAATTTCTTTCAAATATATATACATCATAGTGCTACCAGGGTGTATAGAGAAATTGGAGCTATGAGCATCATCCAACAATTTCCTTTTTAGATCAGGTCTGTTAGGAATAAAAATTATCTTCCAAAATTTCGAAATTCCATCTTTATATATCAAGGCAGTAATTCTCCCATCATTCAGAACATTAATCTTATTTTTAAACTCATTATAATCAGTCTAAGAACTCTTTATCATTTTTAGTAATTATGGTTTAGAGACCATTTGAAAAATTATTGATGTTTCACCTTCCATGGTTATTCCCATAACCATCTTTACTAGATCCCTAAAAATAGGATCCATTTCAACTCTTATCTTGTTAAAAAATCCATGATATTTTCTACTCAAAGCATATATCGCCATATTTTCCTTCTCCGAGTTGTTGTGTATAGTGAAATCGTAATCCTTGAGTACTTTAAGCCATCACCATTTCCTCATGTTTAGTTCTTTTTGTGAGAAAATATACTTCAAACTCTTGTGATCAGTATAAATCTGACATTTTTTACCATAGAGAATGTGTATCCATATTTTCAAAACAAATATTACAGCTTCTAACTCAAGATCATTAGTATGATAGTTTTTCTCATGAATTTTTAGTTGTCATGATGCATAGTAAATAACTCTATCATTATGCATAAGGACACAACCAAGTCCTTTATTTGAAGTATCACTATAAATAAAAAACCCGTCATTCCCCGATGGTAGAGTCAAGATAGGTGAATTAACTATTCTCTTCTTCAGTTCTCTAAAACATTCTTCATAGTAAATTTTCCAAAAAAAATAACCCCTTTACATGTGATCTTGGTAAAAAAAAAGTATGACAAATGGGACAATTTCTAGAAAAACATTTCGATAATAACTTTCTAGACAATAAAACATCGTACCTCAGTTATACTTTTTGGTTCTGGCTATTCCTGGATTTCCATGTTCATTAAAGTATAAACATGGATTCAATCCATAGATACAATATAGCCAAGAAAATAAATCCCATGAATCTATAATTAACATTTTCTAAACTTCCCATATAATTCAATTATTCTAAATGACTTCAAAATAATGTGCAACTGATTATTATGAACTTTGTAGATTTCAATGTATACCATGATATCATCAATAAATAAAACTAAAAAGTCATAAAGATATTCCTTAAAAACTCTATCCATTATATAGATGAATATAGAGGGTGAATTAGTCAAATCAAACGGCATTACTATAAACTCATAATTCCCATACCTGGTTCGAAATGATATTTTCAGAATGTCTTCCTTCTTCACACACCATGGATGATATCCATATCGATGGTCAATCGTTAAAAAAAACTGAGCTCCATGATGTTGGTAGAAAAAATAATCAATGTGAGGTAGGGGATACTTGTTCTTTATTATTATAGCATTGATCTCCCTGTAGTCAATGAATAATATCATAGAACTATCTTTCTATTGAACAAAAAGGACATGGGATCCACATGGAGAAAAACTTGGGTGAATAAATCCCTTAGTAATTAATTCCTCTAGATGTTTCATTAGTTCCACTAATTATAAAATCTCCATTCTATAAGGGGTCTTTTATATAGGCCATGAACCAGGAATTATAATCAATGGAAAACTCGATTTCATGTTCTGGAGGATGTCCAGGTAAATCCTCATGAATCACATCCATATATTCTTGCACAATAGGCACATCCTCTATTTGAACATTGAATTACTCACCAAAAGTTATTTATTTTTCATCCACCAAAATAATTTAATTTAGTTATGCTACTGGGGGTGGATCTAGATAAGGATCAGGTGGTGAATTTTTTTCACAAACGATAAGGTACTATTTTTCATCATCAAGAATTGTAACCTCTTTCTTCTTACAATAAAATTTGGCATCATGGTTTGAAATCCAATCCATTCCGAGGATTATATCAAATTCAATCATGGGTATGATAATGAGATCAGAAGATAAAGAACATTTATATGTTTTAATGGGAACTGATTCATAATACATTGTTGCAATGACATTCCCTTAGGAGTTTTGACTAAAAACTCCCATGTTAAGTCAAATTAGAAATATATTATTTTCATAGAAAACTAGGATGATATGATACAATTAGTTGATCTAAAATCAAATAAATCATTGACTAATCTTGAGGAAACCAATAAAATACCTACCATCATGTCTTTTGGCGCTTTAACCTCATCAGTAGTGATCGTATAAGCTTGGCCTTGACCTCTTGGCCTTCTATGAGGTATGTTTCCCTGAATCATAGAAAATTCAATTGAAAAATGTTCCATATCCCTATAATTTTAGCATTGAACATTGGTAGCTTCTTTCTTTCCCTTACAGTCATGAGCTTGGTGGCCTTTCTCACCACACTTGTTAAAGATTCCCATTCCCTTTAGTCAAGTATCTGGGTGTTTCTTGCCACATTTACCATAGGATGGATATTCAAATTTTTCTTTATTCCCCTTATTTCCATTTCCATAGTGTTCAACAAATATCTTTTTCTCTTGTTTTTCATTAAATTCATAAGATATAAGGATTTACTTTTCGGTCTTGATAGTGCATGATACAATATCATCATACGATGAGAAGGATTGTGAGACTAATGATCGACTGGGAAAAGGTCGTAATCCATCAATGAATCGATCAATATTACTCCTGCGGTTACATATATAATCTGATGCATGCATTGCTAACCTTGTAATGCTATTCTCATACTTTCTGACATTCTTATCCTCCTTTTTAGTCAGACTCAGGAAATGCCTTTCCATGTCTACTCTATGGTAACGAGGAAAGTATTTTTCTATGAAAATCTCTTTAAACATCCTCCATTAAATTATACTTATTCATCTTCCATTGTGTTTTTGATTATTAACCACCATTGATCGGCATCTCCCGTGAGGTGATAAACTACCATAATAACTACTGCCCTTTTGCTACTCCCCATAGCATGAAATCCTTTCACTAAGGAATTTATCCACTGCTCATCTACATATGTATTTTTACTCCAAATGAATTTTGTAGGTTTTTGCCTTATGAAGTAGTCTAATATTGAACCTCTACAGTGTGGATCTAGCTACTCCATATGGGTACAATTATTATTCTTAACCTGAGTGATTTGTCCCAGTATTGTGAAAATATGATCTACACTAGTTGCTTCATTAGAACCACTATATTTATCTTGAGTAGGAGGGAAATCCCAACATAGATTACGTGCATTGATATGTTTTCCATTCCTTCCAATTGGATCCATTTATAATAAATTTCATACAATAGATTAGTTTATGATTCACAATACATAATTCCGAACTTGTAAAACACTTAACATAAATTGAATAGTTTTTGGATATAATCTATAATAATAAAAATGTTTTCCTTGAGGAAGTATATACTCATAAACCCATCATAATGGTTTTTGAAGAAAATTAGAATTATCCAAATCATATCCCCCAAAAGTGTCATAACCAAGAGTGTAGAAAGTCCCATTATTGTGCACCAGTTCTTGTTTGAGTCTAGGACAAAGCAGAGTTTTTAGGTTTTACCCCTAGGAACATATGTGCCAAAGCAGCTTCTAACTGCTCGTATTTAGGCAGGAATGTATTTCTTGGAAAATTCAAAAAATCTATGATGTACCAAAATTCTAGGAAGTTCTTTTATACTAATCCTCAAGGTCAATATTAGGGTAAAGTAATCTAAACATAGTTTTTCTAAATATAGCTTCCATGGTATGTACGTAAATTCCACTAATACCAACTATAATGCCCCGATACCTACTACCAAAATTCAGTGCATTATTACATAACATTGGTATGATCACAAGGGATCAAATACTGAAATATCAGTCAGTTTAGTTGTAACGCCCCGACCCCAGATACCCAGAGTCGGTGCATTACTTCGTAACATTGGTATGATCACAAGAAAGATCAAACCTCGAAAGACCGATTGGTTTAGTAGCCTTGGAAATACTAGATATATTCATAAGTTTTACATTACATCATAAAATGAAAAACTACTACAATAACATAATGTCTCCATAATCCACACTCATATCCCCACATAATATCCATGCAGGTCATTCATAATTTACTTCTTCACTTCCTGGGAAAAATAAAACATAGAAAAGGGGTGAGCTCAAATGCCCAGTAAGGATAACAATATAGCGGAACATTCATAATAAGCATAAACATTTAAGGCAATGAATTACTAAAACAAAAGCCTTTTAAAATTGAACTTCAACATAGTATGGCAAAAATAAAAATGAAATAATGCCATTTACTTATTCACATGGATATTCTACTAATCGAATAATCACATGCAATATCAATAACCACTTTCATAATGTTGGAATGCATAATGATAAACGTTAATTTCTTTGTCTAGGCCTCATCCCAAGACCTAGGGGTTACTTCTGACCGGAACCCAACCCGGAGTGCCTCTAATAACCGGACACCAACCCGGAGTGCCTCTAATAACCGGACACCAACCCGGAGTGCCTCTAATAACCGGACACCAACCCGGAGGGCATACTTTTACCAGTCCCTAACCTGGAGGGCTTACTTTAACCAGTCCCCAACCTGGAGGGCTTACTTTTACCGGTCCCCAACCCGGAACATACTTGTTTAGAACATTCATCTGAAGAAAAGTTTGAAATATAACATAAACATTCGGATTAAAACTAGCATACGAAATGTCAATAGTTTCACCATAAACTATGAATGGTACAAAATAGCACATCCACAGTCAAACATATCACAAAACCTTCAATACAATATAGAAGTTTTCTATTATAATAAATCAACTTCAAATAAGCGTAAAATCCATTAAAGGATGTTGACATAGATGAAATCAAAACACTTTTTAGAGAAATATCTCTTTCTATTTTTGAAATCATTTAAGAGCCATATAAAATAAAACATTTTCTTGAAAATATTCTTGTAAGCTTTTAAGGAAAGCTTTGACGATTTTATAACGGCGGAAAATAACTGCATCCGCCGTATAAGTAAAAAAAACATTCTTATCTTAATTCTGTCAAAAAGGTTAAAAAGGACCTTGTTTTGAAAACGACGGAAATATTCCTTTATAAACCTCTTAAAACAAGGGTATAAATGAATTTAACCCATATTCTTGTAAATAATAAATATGTTTTGAAATACATTTCGAAGAAACATGGATGTGGATGATAAAGAAATCCCAGTAGATTATTACGTATAAACAACCTCGGATAATGAAGAGATTGTGAAATAACCCTTACCTTGTACTTTTCCTTGGTTGGGGTAGGTTAACCTCCTGTATAATGGTGAAATAGTTGTTATTAAATTATACAAGAATCATATATATTAATATGATATCATATATGATCTTTTAACATTGATTTGTTAATAATATCTTAGAATTATCGTCGTTTCGGGAGTTAACTTACTCATTTTCTTTTATATGTTTTGTTACATAAGCCATGGTTGTTGTATCTTATTCATATCCAGAATGATATACAGTCCTTAAATATCATTTTTAAATCATCAAATGATAATTATACTTGAATGGATACGATGGAGAATGAATCTCATCGCGTTCGTGGAGACGGTAGTCCGTACGTACGCACGAGCGACAATATCATTCTTTTGATATTAAAATAATATATAAATGGATGGTATATCATATATACAGAATCATTAACATGTTATATTTATTATTTACATGAGTTACACATCATTATTATACCCATCCAAATAATATTATATTGAATAACAATTACACCACGACGTGGAGACGGTAAGCCGTACGTACGCACGTATGGTGACATGTTATTCAAAGGGTGGATAGAATACTGAATATGATTGTACCATATTTATAATAACATCACAGTATATGTGAGATACTGGAGTTATTATTTCAGAATGGTAAGAACAAAGGAAGAAGAAGTGGAAGAAGAAATGAACTTAGAAAAGGGTGGTGAAATCATTACCTCTTCTTCGGGTTCTTCCTTTTGATTTGATCAAAAGGGCTCCTTAGGTTGGCTTTCTGATCAAACTAAGGCCTCTAGGTTGTAGTGAGGGATGTTGGGAGAGTATTTGGGCAGAGTTTGGCCGAACCAAAAGGCTTTGAAGGTGTGAAGAAATGAGAAGGAGGAGTGCCCTTTTATAAGAGGGGTGAGGGGCACCTTTGGAAAAGTTAGAAATATTAATATATAATAAATTCATATTCGGTTTCTAATGGCTCCAAAGCTTATTATTCAAAGGTTAAGGTGGGGATAAGTCAAAAACCACTCAACCAATAGAATTTAGACAGGTTTGGGTACTTATATTAACCTTATCTTTAAGTATTAACTCTAAGTTAATTAGTTTCACTTTTACAATGTCTCTTTGTATTTTTATATAATATGGTTAATAAACTTACTATATACATCCAAGCGACCCCCAAGTGGTCCATTAATGATGAACCTATCCTGATATAAGTCTCTTGGCCGAACCTTAGATTTTTAGGAATTTAATATCAATTAATAATATAATATTTGTTTTAAGAACTCTTTTATGTCAATTTTAACACTATTCAATAGTTGATTTTTGTGAAACTCATAAAAGATTGATTACTTATAAAAAAGTCAATTACATCAATCCTAATATATCATATTATCCTAGAAAATTAGTTTAATTCATTAAAAGGTTCATATTATATTTTTTTGGGTATTTATAATATCAATTATTTTAATTTTTCACTATTATAGTAATTACTGCATCATCATTGTGTCAGAAATAAAATAAATTATTTAATGTCTAAAAATTATAAATAAAATATCATTATGTAGGAAATATTTTTATCTTTCTAATTAATATTTATAATCTAAAATCAAACTTATATAACTCTATATAACAATTGTTTTGCTAAAGGATATATGCTTGTGTCATTTTTGTATTCATTTTGACTTAATTAAAATAAAGTGTCATTATCACTTACAAGTGGATCCATGGGGTCCCAAAATTGACACAAAGATGCCCATGGTCGACCATTTATCAACCAATAGGGTTAAGACACGTTTTAGGGTAATTTAGTATTATTATAATATTATTTTTTTAACCCTTATTTACCGGATTTACCCTTAACCATGGTAAATAAAATATTTACCGCAGTAATTATTCAAAATGTCTAAAAATAAAAGTTACCTATTTACACAATTTGAACATCCTGATTCCAAATATGGAATCCATTTTCCTAAATTCAAAACACAGAAGTGGCAGAAATTAATTTAAAATTAATTTCCGCTGTCAAAACAAAAAGCGTGTTTTTAAGAGATAATAACTATCAAAAGATTGACACTTGTTTATGTTCGGTTTAATTGTAAAATTATGTCCAATGATAAACATTAAATTGAATGGTAAAAATATATTCTAAATATACTTTAAAACCACTCAAATTCATAATTTATCACTATTAATTATTTTGATTAAAAAAGTTGTTTTTAATTAAAATTTAGAAATTTTCACTATTCATCAAAATATGAAAGTTATTCGAAATGTACCAAAATTTCACCCTAGGCTAATTTTGATATTCCGAATCCAAAAATGAAGTCCATTTTGAAATATAGAATATATATGATTTCAAAAAGTAGGTATTACTATTCATAACAGCTAGTTTGATTGGTTACGGTGTGTTAGAACTCGAAGTTGCGTACAACACACGCTACTGTTTTATTCAAAGGAAAGCGTACCGTGGAAGCTTGGGATGTTTCATTTTAAATTTTTGATGTCCCCATTTAGTCAAAAAGTTTAAAATATTGTATTTAAAAAGGTTTCACTATTATAAGTTGATAAAAGTGAAATACTGAAAATGAATATGTTCTTGCAATATGACTAAGAAACTCATAATAGGGATTCTAAAATTATAAGGATTATATAAAGTTCAAAATGTAGTTAATACTATTCATGACCTCTTTTAATGGTGTGATTGAACTCGGTGTTGCGTGTAGTGCAAGTTATTGAATTATTTTTAAGAAATAACACACTCTGAAATCCTGGGGTGTTACATTCTCCCCTCCTTCAATAAATTGCGTCCTCGCAATTTGAAATTGTTCTTCAAAAATAAAAGGTTGAAAGTAGAAAATATATTTGTGGGAAAACCCACATCAGAAATTGGGTTACTAAAATTTAGTCTTAATATGAGGAAAAGATAAATGAAAGGGTCACCACCAAATTATGATCTCGATTAGGAGAACATTGGTGGCAATTAGAGACATATAATTGGAGGAAAAATGTAAATATTTATAGGTAGTGATTGAGGTCATCAATCACAAACAAGTATAAAATTGAGGTCCTTAAACTCATCAATCTATGATGATTTGAAGTACCATCGGTTCAACAAAATATAGGGTATTGGGACAACACATTTTTGACATTTCAAAATATCTTAGTTGAAATCCCACATCGAAAAATGAGTTAATGAGGCCTCTATTTAAAATAAAGAGTGGAAAGTATGAAGATTACCAAAAATAACACATACTAGGGTTCCATGTAGGAAAATATGGATATGGAAGAGAAATCTAACCATCAATTATCTGATGGAGAGTGGTAGAGAACATGGATATGAAAAGGCCAACAATCCCAAAGGCATAAATTTGTGATGATTTAAGGTACCATCTAGGACAACATTTTTGTTCTAAGTTTCTATTATTAATGATGAGGAATTTATTTATGAGATTGGCTAAGATCATAAGGAGATATACTTACTTTATAATTAGAGTTTTGTCCATTAATAAATTTCTACCATAAACTCATCTTTCACTCGTAAAAAACATTATATTTATACTATTCGTACAGGGTTCCAAAATAAACGAATTTATAATTCATCTACCAGATCTTTTAAAAAAACTACATTATTTAATCCAGGACATCTCTTGGGCCAGTGGTAGGTGATACACCCTTGTTGCCCTTCGGTTGCGGGTTCAAGTCTCGCGGCCTTGCCGGACGCAACAGGTTGCTGCCCAACCTCCGGGTTGTCCTTTTATGGCAATCCAAAATAATCCAAATAAGAACTATCCAAAATAATTCTATCCAAACTCACAGTCCAACATTTATAAGGAAGGTAAACATAATATAGATCCTTTTTACCCCGTAATAGCATATAAATACCTTCATCATGTATTACCATATTCCGTATTGATTACATTCATGATCCCTTATTCCATATAGAATGCTGGATATACTTCATTAATCCAAAAATGTTTTAAAACCCCAACAATGATGGAATATACAAATCATTAATCAGTTCCAAGGTAGTCAAGAATATCCAATTTAATTTATCCAAAACAATCACATATTATTCCAAAATCACTACCTCAGTATCAGAACTATATTATGGTTTATCATTCTCTCAACCATATATTTTCCAAAAATCTATCCTACTAATGAGTAACTTTTCTTTGTTCCACACAATCTCAAGTCCTTAATGAAATAGTACTGCAGTACCATCCTTATATACTCCATAATTATTATAACAAGTACATTGTTGATACAACACTCAATTGACATAATCAACATAAGAACTCTAATCATTCCTCTTCATCTGTGGTAGTATCATAACTTGATTATTATCCAATAGCATCATTTGCGGCATAGTCTTATGACTGGGACATAGGTTCGCGTAGTGTCCAAACTCCTTGCAAATGAAGCATTGTACATTTAAAACCATTTTCTTACCCTTACAGTCACATACTTTGTGCCCTTTTCCTCCACACTTATAACAAACTCCCATTCCATTCAGGCAAGTTCCAGGGTGTTTCTTTCCACAGTTACCACATATGAGAAAATTATTCTTTTCCCTCTTACTTTTATCCATCTTTCTCTCTTCCATCCTTTTCTTCTCTTGCTTCCCTTCAAAGCCATAGGACTCAGTAAACTCTTTACTTATCTTATCAACACATGATATTATTTATTCATATGATGATAATACATGGGAGACTATTTCTCTTATAAATTCTAGCTTAAGACCATAAAAGATATGATCCTTCCTTCTCTTTGAATCATGTGTATTTCTGGAGTTCTCATTCCTTCTACTGGGCTCCATTTCTATACCATGGCATAATCTAGATCAGTTTATGAATCAAAATACATAATCCCATACTTATAAAACACCTAACATAAATTGAACTATTTATGGATATAATCCATAATCATAAGAATTTTTTCTTTGAGGAAGTATATACTCATAATCCCTTCAAAATGATTTGTAAATAAAATGAGAGTTATCCTAAGCATATCCCCCGGGAGTGTCGTAACCAAGAGTGCAGCAAGGCCCGTTGTCGTGCACCAGTTCCCGTTCGAGTCTAGCTCAAAGCGGTGTTTTCGGGTTTTACCCCTAGGTACATCTGTGCCAGAGCCGCCTCTACCTGCTCGTATCCAGACAGGGATGTATTGCTCAGAAAACTCACAAAATCTCTACGATACCAAAATTCTAGGAAGTTCTTCTATACTAATCCTCAAAGTTCATCTTAGGTCTACGTGCTCTAATCAGAGTTTATCTAAATCTAGTTTCCAAGGTTTGTACTAAACTTCCTCTGATACCAACTGTAACGCCCCGACCCCAGCTACCCAGAGTCGGTGCATTACTTCGTAACATTGGTATGATCACAATAAAGATCAAACCTCGAAAGACCGATTGGTTTAGTAGCCTTGGAAATACTAGATATATTCATAAGTTTTACATTACATCATAAAATGAAAAACTACTACAATAACATAATGTCTCCATAATCCACACTCATATCCCCACATAATATCCCTGCAGGTCATTCATAATTTACTTCTTCACTTCCTGGGAAAAATTAAACATAGAAAAGGGGTGAGCTCAAATGCCCAGTAAGGATAACAATATAGCGGAACATTCATAATAAGCATAAACATTTAAGGCAATGAATTACTAAAACAAAAGCCTTTTAAAATTGAACTTCAACATAGTATGGCAAAAATAAAAATGAAATAATGCCATTTACTTATTCACATGGATATTCTACTAATCGAATAATCACATGCAATATCAATAACCACTTTCAGAATGTTGGAATGCATAATGATAAACGTTAATTTCTTTGTCTAGGCCTCATCCCAAGACCTAGGGGTTACTTCTAACCGGAACCCAACCCGGAGTGCCTCTAATAACCGGACACCAACCCGGAGTGCCTCTAATAACCGGACACCAACCCGGAGTGCCTCTAATAACCGGACACCAACCCGGAGGGCATACTTTTACCAGTCCCTAACCTGGAGGGCTTACTTTAACCAGTTCCCAACCTGGAGGGCTTACTTTTACCGGTCCCCAACCCGGAACATACTTGTTTAGCACATTCATCTGAAGAAAAGTTTGAAATATAACATAAACATTCGGATTAAAACTAGCATACGAAATGTCAATAGTTTCACCATAAACTATGAATGGTACAAAATAGCACATCCACAGTCAAACATATCACAAAACCTTCAATACAATATAGAAGTTTTGTATTATAATAAATCAACTTCAAATAAGCGTAAAATCCTTTAAAGGATGTTGACATAGATGAAATCAAAACACTTTTTAGAGAAATATCTCTTCCTATTTTTGAAATCATTTAAGAGACATATAAAATAAAACATTTTCTTGAAAATATTCTTGTAAGCTTGTAAGGAAATCTTTGACGATTTTATAACGGCGGAAAATAACCGCAACCGCCGTATAAGTAAAAAAAAACATTCTTATCTTAATTCTGTCGAAAAGGTTAAAAAGGACCTTGTTTTGAAAACGACGGAAAGATTCCTTTATAAACCTCTTAAAACAAGGGTATAAATGAATTTAACCCATATTCTTGTAAATAATAAATATGTTTTGAAATACATTTTGAAGAAACATGGATGTGGATGATAAAGAAATCCCAGTAGATTATTACGTATAAACAACCTCGGATAATGAAGAGATTGTGAAATAACCCTTACCTTGTACTTTTCCTTGGTTGGGGTAGGTTAACCTCCTGTATAATGGTGAAATAGTTGTTATTAAATTATACAAGAATCATATATATTAATATGATATCATATATGATCTTTTAACATTGATTTGTTAATAATATCTTAGAATTATCGTCGTTTCGGGAGTTAACTTACTCATTTTCTTTTATATGTTTTGTTATATAAGCCATGGTTGTTGTATCTTATTCATATCCAGAATGATATACAGTCCTTAAATATCATTTTTAAATCATCAAATGATAATTATACTTGAATGGATACGATGGAGAATGAATCTCATCGCGTTTGTGGAGACGGTAGTCCGTACGTACGCACGAGCGACAATATCATTCTTTTGATATTAAAATAATATATAAATGGATGGTATATCATATATACAGAATCATTAACATGTTATATTTATTATTTACATGAGTTACACATCATTATTATACCCATCCAAATAATATTATATTGAATAACAATTACACCACGACGTGGAGACGGTAAGCCGTACGTACGCACGTATGGTGACATGTTATTCAAAGGGTGGATAGAATACTGAATATGATTGTACCATATTTATAATAACATCACAGTATATGTGAGATACTGGAGTTATTATTTCAGAATGGTAAGAACAAAGGAAGAAGAAGTGGAAGAAGAAATGAACTTAGAAAAGGGTGGTGAAATCATTACCTCTTCTTCGGTTTCTTGCTTTTGATTTGATCAAAAGGGCTCCTTAGGTTGGCTTTCTGATCAAACTAAGGCCTCTAGGTTGTAGTGAGGGATGTTGGGAGAGTATTTGGGCAGAGTTTGGCCGAACCAAAAGGCTTTGAAGGTGTGAAGAAATGAGAAGGAGGAGTGCCCTTTTATAAGAGGGGTGAGGGGCACCTTTGGAAAAGTTAGAAATATTAATTTATAATAAATTCATATTCGGTTTCTAATGGCTCCAAAGCTTATTATTCAAAGGTTAAGGTGGGGATAAGTCGAAAACCACTCAACCAATAGAATTTAGACAGGTTTGGGTACTTATATTAACCTTATCTTTAAGTATTAACTCTAAGTTAATTAGTTTCACTTTTACAATGTCTCTTTGTATTTTTATATAATATGGTTAATAAACATACTATATACATCCAAGCGACCCCCAAGTGGTCCATTAATGATGAACCTATCCTGATATAAGTCTCTTGGCCGAACCTTAGATTTTTAGGAATTTAATATCAATTAATAATATAATATTTGTTTTAAGAACTCTTTTATGTCAATTTTAACACTATTCAATAGTTGATTTTTGTGAAACTCATAAAAGATTGATTACTTCGAAAAAAGTCAATTAAATCAATCCTAATATATCATATTATCCTAGAAAATTAGTTTAATTCATTAAAAGTTTCATATTATATTTTTTTGGGTATTTATAATATCAATTATTTTAATTTTTCACTATTATAGTAATTACTGCATCATCATTGTGTCAGAAATAAAATAAATTATTTAATGTCTAAAAATTATAAATAAAATATCATTATGTAGGAAATCTTTTTATCTTTCTAATTAATATTTATAATCTAAAATCCAACTTATATAACTCTATATAACAATTGTTTTTCTAAAAGATATATGCTTGTGTCATTTTTGTATTCATTTTGACTTAATTAAAATAAAGTGTCATTATCACTTACAAGTGGATCCATGGGGTCCCAAAATTGACACAAAGATGCCCATGGTCGACCATTTATCAACCAATAGGGTTAAGACACGTTTTAGGGTAATTTAGTATTATTATAATATTATTTGTTTAACCCTTATTTACCGGATTTACCCTTAACCATGGTAAATAAAATATTTACCGCATTAATTATTCAAAATGTCTAAAAATAAAAGTTACCTATTTACACAATTTGAACATCCTGATTCCAAATATGGAATCCATTTTCCTAAATTCAAAACACAGAAGTGGCAGAAATTAATTTAAAATTAATTCCCGCTGTCAAAACAAAAAGCGTGTTTTTAAGAGATAATAACTATCAAAAGATTGACACTTGTTTACGTTCGGTTTAATTGTAAAATTATGTCCAATGATAAACATTAAATTGAATGGTAAAAATATATTCTAAATATACTTTAAAACCACTCAAATTCATAATTTATCACTATTAATTATTTTGATTAAAAAAGTTGTTTTTAATTAAAATTTAGAAATTTTCACTATTCATCAAAATATGAAAGTTATCCGAAATGTACCAAAATTTCACCCTAGGCTAATTTTGATATTCCGAATCCAAAAATGAAGTCCATTTTGAAATATAGAATATATATGATTTCAAAAAGTAGGTATTACTATTCATAACAGCTAGTTTGATTGGTTACGGTGTGTTAGAACTCGAAGTTGCGTACAACACACGCTACTGTTTTATTCAAAGGAAAGCGTACCGTGGAAGCTTGGGATGTTTCATTTTAAATTTTTGATGTCCCCATTTAGTCAAAAAGTTTAAAATATTGTATTTAAAAAGGTTTCACTATTATAAGTTGATAAAAGTGAAATACTGAAAATGAATATGTTCTTGCAATATGACTAAGAAACTCATAATAGGGATTCTAAAATTATAAGGATTATATAAAGTTCAAAATGTAGTTAATACTATTCATGACCTCTTTTAATGGTGTGATTGAACTCGGTGTTGCGTGTAGTGCAAGTTATTGAATTATTTTTAAGAAATAACACACTCTGAAATCCTGGGGTGTTACATTAGTAGCCTTGGAAGTACTAGATACATTATTATGTTTTAAATTATATCATGAAATAAAATAATCAAGAACATTTTGTCCCCTTTTGAACACACTTATATCCTTATCCAATCCCTATAGCTCAACCATAAAATACTTCTTCACATCCTAGAAAAAATAAAAAAAATAAAGGGGTGATCTCATTTTCTTAGTAAGGATAACAATATAGCAAAAACATTTTTAAATAAGAATAAACCTTTAATGCAATGTATAAGAGTAAAACAAAACCCTTTTAAACTTAACCATCAGCATAATATGGAGAATATAAAATTCAATAATTTTATTTACTTATTCACATGGATATTATACTAGTCTTATAATCCCATTCAATATCAATATCCACATTCATAATGATTGAATTCATAATTCCATCCTTCAAAAATTGAATGTTTTCAAAAATTTGATTTAACCACTAACATAGTGTTTTTACTATTCATCAAAAATTGAATGTTTTCAAAAAAATAACCAAAAATTGCCCTATGATAATTTTTGTAATATGAATTCAAAATTGAAGTCCATTTTGAAAAATTAAATTTATAAAATTTCAAAAAGGTGGGATTACTATTCATAACGGCTAGTTTGATTGGTCGTGGTGTGTAAGAATCTCGATGTTGTGTACAATGTAAGCTATTTCATTATTCAAAGGGAAATATACCATGGATGCTTGGGGTGTAACAATGTGGATGAAATGATTTTTTCTAATATAGTTTAATATATAAATTTTTTTAAATATATAAAGAATTATAAGGAGGTTGATATCATACTGAGCCGAATAAATCCTTCTGATATTCAAGAAGAATAATTTGATTCATATTTAAGAATTTCATTAAAAGGTTTTGATTATATTATTTGTGTTTTGATGATATTGAATGATAGAATTACATATATCCCATGAAATTATTCTTATTTCTAGCTGATCTAAATAATTATTTGTAATAAATTTGAAATGATAATGTTTTCAAAATATAACGTGTTGTGAATTTAAGCAGATTTGATTTTTTTATTAATGTTCCCATACAAATAAAAAGTAATAAAAATAGAATGTAAAATTATCAACATATTATTTTGGTGATTTTCATATTCATGATGATAATTTGTATTTAATATGGTATTTTTTTGTGTAGAATCATAAATTATTTTAAAAATTACTTTTGAATATGGATTAGATTGTGAAATTTTCAGATGTGATTAATTATGCCACCTATTGAAGAATTGATGATGTTCAAAATTTTGAGAAGATGATCGGAGACATTGATCCTGAGATGAATAGACACTAGTAATGTGAGTATGGAATTATATTACATAGAGACTAGAATTAATTTTTATCTAATAATGATCATATTCAATTATAAATGTGAATAAATATGAGAAAGATATTCACATTTTTAAGGCAGTAAAATCCATTATTTAAACATGGATGAATAATGTGTGACATATTTTTCAATATTTACATTACAATTGAAATGTAAAAACTTTATAGTTTTTTAATGAATTAATTTCATCACATTACTATTTTAAAATATATTTTAAAATTCTGATTGATTTAATATTCTATTTTTATTTTTTTGTAGATGATTGTTTAATTAATTTTTTTTTTGATATATTTTTCTATATGTATCTTTTTTGAACACAAAAGACATTTCCTCTTTTTTTAATTCACAAAGGAGTAGAAAAAATTATATGAGTATTGATTTCTTAAATTAAGATTATATTTTATAGAAAGGATGAAAAATGTTTATAAATGGGGGAGTATTATTAAAAGGTATGTTTTTATATTATGTAGTATAATAAAATCTTTTGGGTGTAATATTTACTAAGGGGTGATGTTATATTGACAGAGATCATTACTGATACCCAAATTTATTCTTATGTGGTAAAAATATAGAGGGAGCAAAGGTTTTAATAATTAACACTAAATATGAATATATTAAAATAAAATGGTTTTTATGACTTTCATTATTTTCATTTGTTACGTTTTGGGGTTCAAGATTTCAGAAAGTAGAGATATTTTTGAATGAGAAGATTTATTTTATAATTTTATATTCAATTAGTTTTGGAAATCACTATCACATTATTGAAAAATTATTATTAACATTTTATAACCTATCTGTTATAGAATATTTTTTTAGAATAATTATATTTTTCTATATTTATAATAGGTTCTTATGTATTTAAGATATAAACATATAAATGTTCATTATGACTATCAAAATGTGATTTTTTTGATATATATCGAAATCCACTTTTTCATATCATGTGTTAGTATTTCTATCATTTCTATTTTACTGGAAATTTCTTCCCAATCGTACTAATACTGGTAAAAATAAAATCATACTGATACTCATAAATATTATTGTATTGAAATGTTTAAGGAAGTCCATCTAACTGAACATGTTTATAATCAGAATAGAGGACTGGTTTATAATGTATATAATATACTAAACACTATGATGGTTTATACCAATGTTATTTCAAACACTCAATTACACAATATCAATATTAGTTTTTATGTAACATGTTTCTGATGAAGTGGGAGAAAACATGGAAAATTTGATGGTTGGAATGATTCCATTAAATACCACATCATTTGATGATTTTGGAGATGGTCGGTAGGTTACTCAGTGTTACAATTTTTTTTAATGATTACATAGAATGAACATATACTTTTTAGTTATTTTTAATTCATTAGATAGAGTCCAAATATAGAAACCTTGTCAGGTTTTCTCCTTATGATCTTCATTAATTATAATATTTTATGATCATCTGAATGATATAAGGATTAAGAGGATAGGAAAACTGGGAATTTGATTCATCAGATTGATGAATTATTGGGAGAGTATGATAGATATGATCATAAAATTAAGGGATTCTATGGATTGGAAGATAGATTAATTATATTATTTATATCATGTTCATTTCTTGGTAAAGGAAAAAATTATTTACTAAAATAATAAAATAGTAGACAGACATAGTCTAGGTATTATAAAACCATAATATTAAGTTACAAGAGTTTATCATTAATATATATTTTAAACCATTATTACATTTCATTTAATTTTATTAAATTTTTGTTTATATGATGTGATTTTTTTTTAACATTTTATAGAATGTGTGTCATCTTATCTATCTTTTTATACTATTTCTTGTATCATTCAAACTGTTATTGTGATAAAGTTGTTGATTAATCAGATCCATCATGATTCTGATCATTTTACTCTAATATAATCAACCTATTTCCATGTTCCAACTATGTGACTCTGTTAATTGGAATTATTTTGATTCAAATTATCTTACAAAAAGAGGATTTGGGATTGTTTATTTTAATTATTTTAAACTACAATTTTAAAATATCAATTCACCCACCGCTTTATATGTATAATGATCTCATCATATTCACTTGATCCTAATTTGTATTTTGGATACAAAGATTTAACAAATAGTACCCTCATCCAGGTTGTAACCAGATAGGTGGAGGGAACCCTATCCCAGCTAGGAACATGTTATGCATAATAGGCTATCCTAGGGTGTTCCACTCTCCACATCCCATAACTCCCTTTTTTCTAGGTCAACAGTTTCCATATTTGTAAAGATATAGGTATTTATAGAATAATAATTATTCATTTATTTTAATATTTATAAATAATAGATTAATTTTACCTTAAATGGGAATCATTTTTTGATAGCATACTCGTCAGACAATAAAACGATTCTCCTATGTTTCACACAACATTGAATTATACCGAAAAATAATACCCCAATAATATTATTTTTTTAAATGTTTGTTAATTACTAGACATTAGAATGATGGGAATGAATAGTATCCACTGAATTTTGAAATATTTTTTTCACATGTTTAAATAATGATTCATTTAATACAAAATATATTTTAAATCTAAAAAACCAATTCAATATAAAGGTATGTTTTTATGAAAACCTATTTAAAAGAGAATAGTTGTGTTTACAAAATCAGATCACTCTTTATGAATTTTTATTTAATGAAAAATATCTAATATATTTTAAATGTAACTTCTTAAATTAATCTAATATTTATTATATATGACCAAAGAACAAATTCAATTTTAGAGATAATAGAAGTTTTTTAATAAAAATATATTTTTTACGGCCTTATGATGGAGATCCCTTATTAAATCTTGTTTTAGCCACTATTAAATGTTTCTTTTTAACAAATAAACACGTTGTATAGAATAATAACCTAACGATTTACTTGGGTTATTTTTTTTAAATTTTCCGATAAAGATCTTTTTTAATGAATAGTAAAATGTACTATATTTTAATTCTAATATACCTTTTCATCCAATTTATTAATACAGTTAGAATACCATTTTAATTGTTTGTAAAGTGAAAGTAGATTTTTTTTATCATTTATCCAATTTTTTTCATTGGATTTAGTTTCTATTTTAAATTGGACATAAACACATGTCAATCATTTGAAAATTTTTACTTCTTAACAACACACGTTTTTGATTTGACAAGGGGAATTAATTTTACATTAATTTCTGTAAATTATTTATATTGAATTAGGAAAATCGGATTCTATATTTTAAATCATAAGGCCCAATTTTTTTAAATATGTACCTTTTATTTTTTGTACATAATGAATATTAACTTCATAAATTTTTTTATTTACCATTGTTAAAGGTTAAATATGGAAAATAAGGGTAAAAAATAATATTATAATAATACTATACTACCCTAAAGGATGTAATAATCATATTGGATGATATATGTCCAACCAGGGTCATCCTTGGTCTATTTTAGGATCCCATGGATCCACATGGGAGTGAAAATGTCCTGGTATAATATACAATTTAATGTAATGTGGAAAATAACGTAAACAATTATATTTTTACTAAATCATTTTTTATGGGATTATATACGTGATATCATTGATTATAAATATTAATTGGAAATATAAAACAATTTCCTATATCAGGATATTTTATTTTTGATTTTTAGTCATTAAAAATATAAATTTAATTATGACACAATGATAATGCATTGATTGCTTCATTAATAAACGATGAACACAAATAATATTTTAAGTTTTAAAATAAATATTATATGAAAAAATTTATGTCATCCGAAAAATTAATGGATTAATATAAATTTTTTGGACTGATTCAATGTTTCTTGTTCTTTGAAATAAGGATGTTATATATTTTTTTAAAATTTCATGCATGAATAGTTTCCAAAAATGACATAATTCGTAACATAAAATATAAAAGTGAATATTTAATGAAATAAAATAACTAAAAATATAACATTTGAAAAAATGGTTAAATTAACATCTATATATGTCATGAATGGAATTTTGTGGGTCGTTTGATAGGATATGGTAATTGAATTTACCAAAAATGTGTAAAAACATGATATCTTGGTATTATTAAAAAGGATAAAATATGGGATAAACAAAAATTATAAATATATAATTTTTTTTATAACATTTCTAAAAAATATAGACTGATGTGTATCTAAACAAAACTCATATTATATTATAATTTAATGTGTTTTCACCAATTTTTAATTGAAATTTAATTTATAAAAAAATTAACATTTCATGACATTCTAAAAGTGTCGCTCACCTCTTCTATAAAAGGGAACTTCTTCATCTCATTAACTCAAACATCCAATTACTTTTATTTCAGAAAATTTATTTTCAATACTCTCTATAGAATCCCACCATTACTCTTATAAGTTTTACCTTGGGAATACGTTAATTTAAGAAATACTTTTGGCTCAAATCAAATGATATTAATTGATTTAGAGGTAACATCAACTCTTAAATTCCTTTAATTTATTTCCACTATCAACTCCCTATGCTCTCTTTATTATTTGATGAAATAAAAAAATAGAATTATAAATATAATAGGTTTTTGAGGAGAACGATTTGAAATAAACTTACACATACAATTATCTAATGTATAGAATCATATTGTATCTGTAAACGACGAACTAATGTCTCACAAAACGATGATTATTGAAGTTTTATCCCACCACCTCTCATGGAAAAAATTATTATATTAATTTAATTATATAGTATATATATTATATTTCTATTGTCCCTATTCTTCTGTAATTTCTATTTACATCATACCTGCATTCATTCCATAATGTGTAAATATCATAATTTCATCTGAGGAAGAGCAGTCTACCGCCGCCTCAATGTGATAATAGTCGTTCATGCCATAAATGGAACATATAAAGGGTATATTTAAAAAAAATATGTAAAATATATAAAATATATCATTATGGGATTACAATATATCTATATATCATTTAGGTTTCATTCTTTCAATATGTCAAAGTAATGAAACTAGCGTTCATGCATACAAATGGCATACTACCTCCATGAACAGTGTGCTTCATTACATTTATCCAAATGTTATGGACTATTATAAAATATAATTATATGGGATATATATGATATTTAAGTCCTGAATAATATTCTAGACATGATTTAATGTTTAATACAAGGACAATTTATATCCATACAAGTTCATTTTTTACTCAAGTACAGAATGTCAAAAAAACAACCGATATGAATATAAGTAATATTTTAATTTTTAAAAAATAGTAGTAAGTGTATTCGATGATAAAAAAAATTTAAAAAATTTATAAATCAATTATAAATTTACATAATTTTATTATTCACTATATTAAAGATCGAATTAGACAAATTGGACTCAAGGTAAGGGAATTTCTAAACACAATTTCCACTCATTAGGTTTTATGCATACTTTGTTGATTATATTTTTCCATGATTATGTGTGAAATAATTGTTTATTTATTTATGTTGTATATTACACTTACCTTTGTGTGGATATAATATTTTTACTCATAATCACCCAATTGATAAATTCTTAAATCATTAATACAAAAATTGGATGAAAAATATTAACTCAATCTCATTTCATTATGTTAAATAAACATATCAATGGTTTTTATTTTACAAGAATATGTGAAAATGAACACTGATTTTTTAACACTAAATAATAACTTATATTGGGGGTATTTATAATTTTATCACATAATTTGTTCATTGATTTATCTTTAATAGATTTACATTATAATTTTTAGAGATTTCATCTCAATTTACATTCCACTGAGACTTATTTGGTGTTATGTGTAAATTAACTTTTATTTGGTTTATATACTATCCATTGATATATTTTTTCATGAATTTCATTATTATCAAGATATTATTTTTTTATTAATGCTATTCCTTAATTATTTTTATTCATGTATTTTCTCAGGTGTTAAGAAGCTCTTAAACTAACATGATGTTTTTAATGTTTCAATGATTTGATTATTTAAAATTTTAATTTCATTCCCATGTTTTAGAAATTGTTCTTATGAATTTACATATAAGGACATGATTTTTTAAAAATGTTTATTTCATTCAAATGATTCAATGTGTTATGGGACATATTGATTCAATCATCTCTTTAATAAATGTTTTAAATGTTTTTGGAAATTTATTGAATATATCATCATCTTGAATTGATTTCTTATGATTGATATGTGAAATGTTGAACATTTCATTCCTTTATGTGTTATGATTTTGTAAAAGTACATAGAAATTTTATGTATTGTTACACATTAAATGAAAAACGTGTGGTTCTGTGATAATCCAGGAGTGTTTGAGCCCATGATACCTCTCCAATGCATTTGGTAATGTGACTGAGGTAGATAAAAATATTTCTCTTTAGAGATTTGGGGAATATACTGTGATGGGTATTTCAAACACAACCATGATGGTTACTGCCTTTGTAGCTATGAAAGATACTATTAAGGGTTGTTATAGATTCCACATATTACCTTTATGTTTTATTGTTTTTATGATTTTTTGAATGAATATTATGATTACATGACATATGAAATATAGTTTTTTTTCTTAATGAACAATAAGAATTTGTGAGTAACAATTAGGGGTATTAAATATTCATGGAAAATTTTTTTATTCCATATTTTCTATTCTATACTGATATTTTTATGCACATCCCATTTTTCTAATTTTTTCACATTTTATAAATAATGATAATAGAATGGAAAAATTCAAGATGCTTTTTATCACGAAAACAATAATAAATTAATTTAAGGTGTACTATTGTTGTAAAAAAAATAGGAAAGAGTAAATGTTTAAAATTTGAAATATTTGAAATATATTGAAATATTTATGGTATAATTATCTAAAACTCTAAAACAAAAAATATCCTCAATGAGAAACAAGTAAATTCAAGATCAAAATTCATTATTATTTAGCTTTATGGATGAGGCCTTATAGTTGGTATGCATAGAATGATTTAGATAACATTGGATATTATGATGTTTTATTAATGATTAGAGATATGATATGGGATTATAAATTTAAGGTATATTATAACTTCTATTACTTAGAAACTCTTTTTTTAGGCTTATTTTATTTCAAGGTGATTAATGTTAGTTTTTGGATACATTCCACTTTGATTAAATTATAGGTTATTAGATTTTGGGATGAAATATCTAACATATGAAATTACCATTGATATTAATACTTGTTATGGAAATCTTTGACCATTTTATCACATTTTTTTATTGTTGTTAAAATTATATAATTTTGAAAAAAGGACAACACGCACACAATGTGACAACTTATCATGTCGGACAAAGGTGTGGGAATCAAACCCAAAAAAATGTTTCACTAAGATTTATCACTTACCATTATCCTATATGAAGTCCCTGGTTAGTATGAGATATTATTTTTAGTAAAAAAAATTAGTGATTAAGAATATATTTATATTGGGAACTTATGATTTATCAAATGTATATCCTTAATATAGGAAAATGACTATGTGGTTATGTGATAAATCATTTTTAGAATGATGTTCTCTATTTTGGTAAATTCATATGGTTATGATAAATAGAATAATGTGGTATTTAATTGAGTCATTGTGTATAAACTATATTTTGGTAATAATATATGATTTATATGTTAGACTTATAGGTAATTAGAATATTTAAGGATATGATTTACCTATCATTAAGAAAATGTGATTATGTTAATTAATTTGGTTATGAGACATTAAGAGTGGTTGATGTTATTTGAAGACAAATGTTAAAATATATATTAAAAAATATTTTATCTAATCCTTCTGAGTTTTATTTTTCATTAATTGTTGAATTATTTTGAGGAATTTGATTGATTTGTTTTGTTGAATGGTTTATGTAGAACGTGGGTTTACTATTATATTTTGGAGATTAAAATTATTCAATGTCCTTATAAAGAATTATAATTTTGCGGAATTATATGATATTTTACTAGCCATTTAGGTTTTTGTTAATTATTAATGATGGGGGAAAATATATAGTTCATCATTTAGGGATTATGGGATTATATAGAGAAATGATGAATGTGTAGTAGAAATTTATTAAAGGATAAATCTATAATTGTCATGTAATAATATTTCTTTATGTTATTATTATATATAGTAAATTAATTTCTCATGATAATGAAAAGAGTTTGTAAACTAATTTTTTGGAATTTTATTTTCTTATTGTGAAATCACTGACTATTTAACCTATAACTAGTTTATGGTTTCATGGTTGGTATCATTCTGTTTATCATGTATTCTATAACTCTCCATCTGAACATGATGGTTTGTTTTTATTCCATATCAATGTTTTCCTAAATGGAATCACATTATTTGATGTATTTGGTGACCTATATCCCTATCTTTATTTATGTTAAAGTGATTATTTTAATGCCTCTTATTATGATGTGATAACTTCATTGATGTTTTCGATCCAAATTTTAAAATTTCGATGATGCAATTTCCAAATGTTGGGATGTTGAAATAGCAAGAATATTTATATAATAATAATTTACCATTGGTTTTAATATTTATGAATAATATATTAATTTTATGTTCATGTGGTCCCTTTTTTTCATTTCATACTCAACCTGCAAAAACAGGATTCACGGAAATCCTTATGTTGCACAGAACATTGAGTTATACTAAATAATATTACTATAATATTATTATTATGTTCAATTTTTACTTTTTGCCTAGACATTGGAATGATTTGAATTAGTATTATCAACTAAATTTTGATATATGTTTTACACATGTTTTATTAATGATTCATTGGTAACATAATTTAATAAAAATGGATATAAGAAAACTAATGGAATATAAAGGATGGGGTTTTATGAAAAAATATTTAAAAGAAAATAATTGTGTTTATAAAAACACAACATGATTTATGGATTTTTATTTAATAAATAATATATGTCATATATTAAATTTATGGTTTTACATTAATTAATTTTTTTGTAGATATAATATTAGAAAAAATTTAATTTTTTGGATAAAGAAGTCTTTTTCTAAAAATGTAGTTTTAACTTATTTATTGGAGAACTCTATTTAAATCATGTTTTTTTCACTTATATTAATATATTACAAAAATAAAATTCATATATATATTTTGGACATCAAAATTTAATTATGTAAAATTTTAGGAAAAATTTCTGATTATGTTCATTTTTAATGAATAGTGAAAAATGTTGAATTTTCATTCAAGTATTCTTTTTTTTCTAATTTATTTATATATATATTTTTTAATTTATTTATTTTTAATGAATAATTGGATTATATTTTTATAAGTTTATCCAATTTTGGTCATTGTGTGTAGTTTGATCTTTAAATTGGAAAAAAACATGTCAATCTTTTGATAGGTTTTACTTCTTATAACACACCTTTTCATTTGGAAAAAATATTAATTATAGAATAATTTCAGAAAATTATTTTTTTTGGATTTGAAAAAATGGATAAAATATTATGAATAAGAAGTTCCAAATTGTGTAAATAATTACCATTTATTTTTGGACATTATGAATAGTAATTTTAGTAATTATTGTTATTTACCATCGTTAAAGGGTAAATATTATAATGAAGGGTAAAAAAATAATATAATAATAATAATAAAATACTCTAATGGTTGTCCAAATACAATTGTATTAGATATTTCCAACCATGGTCATCATTGGGTCTCTTTTAGGACCCCATGTGTCTACTTGGGAGTGATAATGACATGTTATAATAAGAAATTTCCTGTAATGAAAAAAATAACATAAACATGTCTATTCATTGTAATTTTTATTATATGGGATTATATTAGTTATATATTCAACTATAAATTGGAATGATAAATATTAACATATATTCCACATCATGACAATTTATTTATAGTTTTTAGAAATTTACTGAAAAATTTTGAATATGACACAATGATGATGCAGTGATTTCTTCATTATTAAAAGATTCAAATAAATGATATTATAAATATTAAATTAAATATTATTTTACATAGTTTATGTTATACATGAATTTTATGGATGTCTATTACATGTAAATATTGTTTCAATGTTTTTTGAGGAATGAGGTTGTTATGAATTTGTAAAAAATGTATGTATGAATTGTGACCAAAATTGACATAATTCATAAAATAAAATATAAACTAGTTTATTAAATGATATTAAATTAATAAAAAAATAATTAGCTTCCAAATTTGTTATAGAAGGCAACATATTTAATAAATAATATTTTGATTGATTTTTTACCTGATATGGTCACTACATTAACCAAAAATATGTAAATAACATGATATCACTATAAGATTGAAAATTGTAAAATAAGAGTTAAAAATAAAATATAGGGATAAAACAATATTCACAACATTTTTAAAATTTATTGTATAATGCGTTTTAGATCCAAAATCATATTAAAATTCAATTAAATTAGTTTTGGACCATTTTAATTCAAAATTGAATTTATAATAATTTATTATTTAAAGACATTACTAAAGTTCCCCCACATCTTATATAAAAGTGAAATTATTCATCTATTTATCTCAATAATCCATATGCTTTTAGTTATGATAATATCTATCCAATACTAATTCAATAATCCCTCCAATTCTCTTAGAATCCATACCATGGGAAGATTGAAATTCAATAAAGAATTTTGGCTAAAATAAAAATAAGTTTCCTGATTTAGATGTAACATCATTTCTAATGATTCTTTCATTTATTTTCCTTCTCCAACTCATCAAATCTCATAATTCATAGCTTACATACCATCAAAACTATCCAAAATGCACTGAGATATTGTTATGAGAAACTATCATGGGACATGGTGTTTGTGATCCGTAGATGTGCGCTCGCAATAGATTTTATGAGAATTGTAATGTATTATTGGAGAGTGGCTAACATTGCAGCAGATCTTCTTTCAAGGTTTGGAAGGCCGGAGGTTTTGATTTTCGATTATGATAGATTAGGTTCCCTTCCATAGTAATGTATGTCTTCTTAACAAGGGGATTCCCTTGTTTTACATCATTTTTACCCTCCCAAAGGATCTTAGTTGGGTGGTGTTTTGTGGCCACTGTTCTCTTTTATAATAAAAAAGAAAATTTCAGTGAGTTTTTATAGGAAGGATTATAACTAAACATACACACATATCTATATAATTATATGATCATATTTTTTTAGTGAACAATAAACTACAACCCCACAGAAGAATAAATTTTAAATTTTCTCCTACCACCTCTCATCGTGACCACTATGATGGAACTATAATTTTATATGATATATATTATATTTATATTGTACCTATGAATCTTTTATTTTTATTTAAAACATACCTTTATTCTTTCCATAAGTTTCAATATGATAACTTCATTTGAGGAAGAGCAGACTACCACCCGTCAAATTGATATAACTCGTTCATGCATATCTGGAATGTATAAAGGATGGAGTTAATGAAATTATGTAACATATATTACATAGATATAAAAATGGGACTACAATATATCTATCCATCATATTGTTTTCTTTTCTTTTAATATGACAATGAAATGAAAGTATCGTACATGCCTACGTATGGCCTACCGTCTCCATTAATAGTGCATTATAATTATTTTCTCCAAATGTAGTGGACTATTATAAAATACATTTATTCTGGATATATACAATACTTAAATAATGATTAATATTCTTGGAGAAGATTAACTATTTACTAAAAAGACTATATACATCAAAACAATTTAATTTTCGACTCAACAACTGAATATCAACTAAACGACTGGTATTAACATAAATAATTATATAATTTTTATAACATGGTAATAATGATATACAAAATAATAAAACATGAAAAATTTTATTAAGAAATAAAATATTAACCTATGTTTATTATTCACGAATTTAAAGACTGAATGTTAAAAGTTGGGATCAAGGTAAAGGAATTTATAATCTCAATTTCCACTAATTGGTTTTTACGTATAATTCATTGATTATATTATGCCACGATTTTTGGTGGAATCACTGTTTATTTGTTTAAGTTTAAATTTCCACTTTCCATTGTTTAGATATACTGCTGCTACACAGAATCACCCCATTGATAAATTATTTCGTCATTTATATGAACTTTTCAATTGAATTATAAACTCAATCTCATTTCATTGTGTTAAATACCTATGTTATTAGTTTTATTTTTCCGACAATATCTGAAAAAGAACTATGATTTTTTTACACTAAATATCTTCGTATATTGGGTGTATTTACATTTTTCCCACATAATTATGCCATTTATTTGTCCTTAATATATGAATTAGATCTTTGTAAGGAATTTCTTCTCAATTTACATTCCATTAAGACTTATTTGTTGGTATACACCAATTAACCTTTTTATGGTGTATATACTACCCTATGACATATAAAATCAGGATTTTCCTTATTAAATTAATATTATAATTTTTGTATAATATTATTATTTAACTATTTTTATAGAAGTATTTTCTCTATTGGTAGGAGAATATTTTAGTAAAACACTATTTTATCGATTAAAGGATTTTTAAATTTAAAATATTTTATTTCATGTACAAGTTTTCAAAATGGTTTATATGAATTTACTTATATGGGAATGATTTTTAAATAATTATAACATCTTTCAAATGTTTCAATGTGGTATAAGAATCTTAGATTCAAAAATCACATTATTAATTGTTTTTAATGGTTCTGGAAATAAATTGAATATTTTAATAGATTGAATTGATTTCATATAATAAATTAGTGAAATGTTTATAATTTCAATATTTTATGTGTTATGATTATGTAATGGTACTTGGACATTTTAAAAGAGGTTACATGATAAACCAAATAACTTTGGTTCTATAATAGAAGTAGAGTGGGTGTTCCCGTGATAGCTCTACAATACAATGGGTAACATGACATATATAAATGATAAATTTTCTTCTATGATGTATAAGGAATAAACTGTTAAAAGAATTCCATATGTAATGGTGAAGGTTACTCCCTATGTATCTATGATGGCTAAAATGTAGGTATGTTATGGATTCTATATGTTACCTTTATGTTTGAGGATTTCTATTATTTTTTGAAGGAATCTTATGATTACATAATGTAAGATAATAATTTTATATTTTATGTATGGAAAGTATGATTCTGTAAAAAAATTTTTAGGGTTTTTAAATTTTCCCAGAATAAAGGTTATATTCCTTATTTTATATTACTTACTGGGATTTTATGCTCATCCAACATTTTAATTTTTTTCACTATATATAAGGAACGATAAAAGAAATGGATATTTCAAGAATATTTTTATCAAGAAAAAAATTATTGTTTTATTTAAGGATTATTAATCATATGAAAAAATGGATAGAGTTTTAGTGTCTAATTAGCAATATTTGATATGTAATGAAATATTTATGGAATAATTCTCTAAAACTACCAAACTGAAAATATCCTTAATGTGAAAGAATGTAAATTCTTTATCAAAACTCGTGATTATGTATGGTTTAAGGTTGGGGCCTTATAATATCGACACCTCTATGAACTAGTCTACTAAAATTAGGCCATGGCTTCCACAAAATCTTCCTAACATTTATGATCAGATCACTGAGCACATAGAATATCATATCATGTCTGTATACCCATGGTAGGAGGTGTCACATGTTTAAGCTTATCAATAAGGAATACCATCAGAATGTATTTAGGAATAAATTCCATCTGTAAAAAGGGATCATACATTGGGATTCTTAAAAAAACCTCACAGTTTTTGAGGGAAGGATTCAGATCACACAAGCTATTCCAATTTATAAGGAATGAGATGCTTCACCAAAAGAAATTTAGGGCACCCTTCATAGAGTAATACAATAACCTTATTTGAGAGAGGTGGCACTCTTTCTTGTCTTCCCCTTATCCCTGAGAAGTAGATGGATAGATCCCCATAAGGGAATATAACTTCTAAAAAATAAACTTGTTAATGGTAACACTTAAAACTGTGTCCCTCTATCTTTGTGATTTAGAACTTCATCTAGAAGATAATAGTATGGATAATGTGATCATCACATCCACTTATTTCTTCTAATTCTCACAGTGATCTTGGATCACATGTGAGTGGATTTTAATAGCTATCACAACATACACCTTACCCTATATCCTCAAATTGTACTTCTCCATGGTTATATCCCCAATATCCATTCAAATGGGTCTTATATACAAATTAATACCATATTAATATCCAATCCAAAAGGAAGCATCCATGCATATTCCCCCACATGAAATGCAACCACAAGTAATCCACTTTCAAGGGGATTCTTCCATGAATAATCCCCAACCACAAGTGAATCCTATATGGGATAATACCGTAACCATGTCCCCTAAAAGGGGATGTTTCCCCATGTATTACCCTACTATATTGGCCTACAATAATGTGTATACCCCACACAACTAAAAAATGTTTTATCTGATTCGCAAATATCTCGGATACATATGATGCCTCTATAAGGCCTAAAACCAACACCCAAATTAACCCTAATGTTCTCTGGCCACATTCCTAGGAAAATAATATCCACCTGATAGAACACATACCTTATGGGTCCCTTGATAAACCATGATGTAATCCCTATAAAAAACGATGAACAGAAACATTTCACATGGTAATCCTAACTTCTTTACTTTAAACAGAATGGTTTAGTCCACATCATAAGAGCATAAAATGTGGTGGGTCATGTTATGTTGAAAAAAATACATGGTTTTTGACTCCTCTCATGTGGATATATTGGAATCCTGTATTATGGGTTCGATACCAACATCAAAATCACAATTATCTTCGTGGATGATTGTAAACTCTAGATTACCTCACTAATTGTGTTAAAACCATTGTCATTTTTATTGAGGACAAAAATGCCTTTAATACCAATATGAAAAGCTTAATGATGATTTAGAATCTTATATACATATAGACTCCTACTTTTATAGAATACCTTATAAACTAACATATAGTTCTGAACCAATCAATAATCATTATAGATTAATTCCTTGGGATAAAAAATATATATGTAATTATGAATAAATAATGTATTATAGAACATATCATAAACATATAACATATTCATGAAATATTAAATAGTTCCCCATAAATGGTTGTGATGAGCCTGAATTACCATCATCTTGACCAATTAGACTTTTTATGTATTGTTTCCCATGTTTCCAAACAATGGAATACCATTTGAATGAAGGTCTATAAATCATTATGAATATCAGATTTTTTTTAGGGTTTATAACCCCTAGAACAAATACTCTTATAGATCATTCAATGATGTTGTACTCTCTGTCAATTATATCACACAATTAAACCCCTTGAAATCAACTATTTGGTCAATAATTATTTTCCTTATAAATTGAGACATAACCTATTCTAGGAATAATAACTATAAACATATCATTGTTATCAATATAATGATTCAATGGAGTGATCTTGATGTTGATCATGATTTATCAATGAATGTTATTCTTGTTAGAATTGTTGGATACTATATAATTGTACTTCACGGTATAGTGATACCTTTAGTTGTAGTTCTATAATATCTAGTTCTAATTCACATGTAATGTGGGAGAGTGAGAGACTAATGAGAGAGAATTTTCCTCACCTTTTGGATATGGATGATTTTTGAATGGAATTCTAGGTGATGAATGCTTTTATAGTTGGGTGGTTGTAACACAACATTACATTTCTTTCAGGTACATTTTTAAATTAATTTTAGTTTTCCATTATTTTTTGTTTGGTAAATATAAGAAGGATGTGGGAGGATATATTTAATTTTCATGTGAAGAATATAATGAAATTTTCTATAAAAACTCATTTTTTTGTAGTCTCATGTAGATTTATATTACTCGAAAATGGGATTTCATGACTTATATTAATCCCAATGTTGATTTAATTAAAATGGTCCTCAACTTGAATAGGTAACATTATGATTACTACTTAGACAACAATTAAATATTTGAATTTTTTTTAAAAATTAAAATATTTTAATTAAGGTATAGAGGAATCGACAATTAAATTTTGTTGAATTGGTTATCATGATATATAAAATTATGAGAGTTGTGTTTAACCCATCATCTCAAATAGTGATCTTATTTAAATCCCCTAGTTTGCATTCCGTCTTAGCCTAGATCCATACCTAGAAAAAATTTGTGATAACAAGTTCATCTAGATCAGCAATCTAGTTAATGATCATCACGTTGGTTATAGTGTTTCTCTCTAGGTATGTGGTGTCTATATCTCCTTCAACTCTCTCTATTTTACACCTTGTATAACTATTAATGATCTTGAGATTCATGTATCTAAACTCAATGTAATTTAATATTGTTTATAGTTATTTTTTCTATATCATATGTGTTGTGTTTTAATTTGTGAGTCCATTCACAAGAATATAAATTCCTTGAAAATGGAATGTTGTTCAATTTATAAATTTATAGTTGTTTGAAACATAAATTTCATGTTGTTTTAAATTTATTATAATCTATTTCTACAAACCAACTCACTATGAATTTGAATTGAAATTGAATTATGACATATTTTTATTAAACCCCAAGAAATGAAATTGAACTAAAAATTGTAGGTTATTTTTGAAATTTAAGGATTTATGAATTGAATTTAGAGAATAATTTCTTAAATGGAATTCATAAAATCATATTATTTGTTATATTTTAAAATTTATTTAATTATTTTGATCCTATGTTTTTTTTAATTGAAATTTCAATATTGAATCTAAAAATATTGACATTTTATTTTAAACTTATTTGAAATAAGTTTTCCATTGTTGGAGGATTGATTGTGCATATACGAGCTAGGGTAGTTAATGAGTTAAATTTGAAATTCAAACAAGGTTGGTAATTAGCTAGTAACGTTTTTTAATTAAAAAAAATATAATTTATCAGATATTATCTCAAATAGGATGTTGATGGATCAAAATGAGGGTAACCTAGAGGGATGGGTGTATAAATACAATACATGATCACACACTTGAGATGTGTGAAGATACCATAATTGTAAACTATCATACGATCAAAATAATGTCAATTATTATTATATGGTTTTTTGTGGTTATATATTTTCCATTGACACAAAACTTTTTAAATCTATAATATTTATTTATATATAATTTTTTATATGAAATTATTTTAATTAATTTTTAAATGGCTTCCATAGTTCTGAAATAAATCATGTTTTTAATATGAAAATGATATGAAATAATTTTAATGATTAAAATTTATTTCAATATTTTGTTTATTATAATGGTATCTTATTATGGAACACATAGTGAGACACTACTATAGTTTTTTTATCACAAAATCCTTTTCCTTCAGGTGTATATTTAATTTATCCAACCATGTAAGATAAAATGGAATAGATAGTTAAAGGATTTGTATTATTATCATACATTGGTTCTTGGAGTGACATTGAATTTGAGACTTCGAGTTATTCGTTTTTTCTTACTAGTATTTGATGCTGAACTTGTAAGGGTTTTGATTTACATGATTTTTTCTAGCACTATATTATTTTTTAGGTTTTTAGTATAATGATAGGTTAATTATTTTCCCAATACTATATATGTTGAAAATTCATAAAGTATTTTTTGTTTTATTTTTCTCAATGATATCATCAACCCCTGGGGACCGGGACAACCCATCATGCTATATCGAGGCAAGATCTTGTATATGGGTATTCTACTATCTGGGATACCCTGAGACACATAGTTTAGGATTTAAAATATCTATGGGGTAAATGAATCAGATAATTACCTACTTATCCAATCCTATGATAAGTAACAATAAATTAATTCCCAAAATGAGATTAATAAAATTCCTTTAAACTCATCATTTTTTCTAATATTTTTTTTATTCCCTTATTTGACACACATAAACCATTTTCATGTTTTATTTATACATTTTACTAGAATTTTCCTTCCAAATTAACAACATTAATGAAAAATATATTTCATTCCTACTCGGTCTCTATCAGTCAAGGTTTATGTTTGGACTCCAATTGTTTTTTAATGTATAGATTTTTAGTCATTTTTTTCATAACAGATTATGAATAACCATGATATCGTTTAATCATATCATCATCCCATTTGATTTATCATTTTTATCACATTATCCTACATGTTAAATGATTACATGATTCCTTATAGATCCACCCAATGACTAAAACCCAAATAAAATGTATGATAAATTCTACCCATAGTGGGAAATCCACATAATCATTTATAGTGCGTCTAAATCTTGTAAAAATATTTTTAATATAATATATATTTTGGTTAACATAGCTCATTCATTTCCATAACCTAATCAAATACTTTTAATTTTTTATAATAAAACAAGATTTATCATAACTATATCCTTCATAATTATAAATAAAATTGTGAAAAAAACCCCAATTTTATTACTAGGTGATGATTGGGTATAAAAAAATGTTTTATTTTCAGTGTTATGACTTCTAGGTACATTATTGTAGAACCACGTATAAATTTATTATCCTAACAAGTATGTTTTACATGAAAAAAACATAATATTTATATATTTAAAAAACATTAGTATAATCATGTATAGTTTTCTATGAATATTATTTTAGGATTATTTTATATAATCTATGAATTAATAAATGTTGTTCAAAAGATATTAACAAAGCATTCCCTGATACCAACAATAGATTCCTCATCTCATTAATTCTATATCTTTTACCATAATTAATATGTTTGAATAATATATATGGAATCAAAAACTAATGGATAAATTAGTTTTTTAGAACTTGTATAGTAGATCAATACATGATACACTTTTTTCATACTGAATATAATGTAAGACATAATAAATAAAAAGTATTATAAAATAAACCGTTGCAAAAATTACAAGAATTATTCTTCATATCTTGGAGAAAGTAAACAAAAATAGTATTAACAATAATGACATGTAATGGAAAATTAAAGTGGAATATCCCAATACAAAATAATCAGAAAAAACATGGAATGGAAAATAACTTAACCCAAATTTTCATTAAATATATTGAATATCATGATAAAATAAGGAATAATCAATATTTGCTGGTAAATAAATGAAAAAATAATCCATTAAACTAATAAATTCGAATCAAATGCATTAATATATAATATCACTATGAATATATCATAGATAATTAGTATAATTTTATTTTCAATGAACAAAATGCGTAATTATTCTGAATTCTCTCTTGGGAACAAGATGCCTATACAGAAAGATCTATCCCCAGGATAGATTTTCCCAACTTGGTAGAAATTCACCTACTTTAGATGGGATTTAAATATAATAATTTCAAACTCATGTATAATTGAATTTTTTTTCCTCATTATACTAGTCTATTCATATTGGGTATGTATAAAATTAGTCCCTACACATGTATTCATATACTATGTATTCCTTAGATATCGAATAACCAATTTAATTCAAGGACAATGTTGATTATTAACTAATATCTGTAATGTGAATAGAATATTTATTTATCTATATTTCCCTAGATAAAAAAAATAATTTAAAACATATTATGTAGAAATTATAATATTTATGCAAAAAAATATTTATGATAAATAATATGGTTATTTATATGAAAATTAATTTCTACAAGAAACAGAATAATTAAAGACAGTGTTAATGAAAAAAAATGCATAATTAATATAAATGTTAATAAAATACTTGGAAAAAAACCTAAATCATATAGATATTGAATGATTATTCTATAAATACTATATATTACCATTGGGGAATTAATAATGGGATATTTTCATCAAACTATTTGAATAAAATTAAAAGATATTCTAAAAAACTTTTTGAGGAAAATGTATTTTTCCTTTTAAAAAATGTAGAAAACATCAAAACTAAATATGAAAAGAATAATAATTGAACAAAATATCTAAATCATATATGATAATATTTAAAAACAAATTATTTTTTATGATAGATAAAGTTTTTTTCATGTAGTATATGTAAAAATGATGATTCTTTTATCTTTTTCGGTAAAATCCAAAAAAATAGAGTCTTGAAAACTATAATGAAGATTCCATTGTTTTTATAAATTTAAAATGTGTACCATTTTATGAAAACACATTCTAAATATTTTAAATATTTTTAAAAAAAAATTTCTGAACATGACTATAGATGAAATCAAATTTTTGAATGATGATTGAAATTATGTTGGATATCATTAAAAACATTTTATTAAAAATTTAAGGTACTAATGAGTGTTAATAGGGTATATTTACATGAAAACATCCTCAATAAACATATTAGAATATAAATTTGTTCATTAAAAATAGATAATTACCTAGAATTGTAATTCATATAATAGAAATCATTATTAAAAAAAGGATTTTGAAATATACCCTTTCAAATACCACAATATTGAATATTGAATTAAAAAGTTATTTAATTATGTGTATGAAATATAAATAATTGTAAATAAATATGACATAAAAAATAATTTTCCTTATTTTATTAAACACATAATATTGGTATATCAATTTCAAAGGAGTAATATAATCCAATCAAATGAAATCGAATTATGATTTTCCATACCACATGAAAAAATTTAAGTTAAAACTCATCGGAAGAAGTAATTAAAAATGAAACCTAAATATTTTTTAATAAGGATAATTAATTTCTTAGGGTATTTATATAAACCATATAAAATGAATTTTTTCCTAACATACAAATATTCAATAATTGATGGAAATTGATATTGAATCTGTTACAATGATTATAACATTGAAGTGAGAATTAATTATAGGAATAAAAAATGTAAATCTAGAATAAAAAAATATATTTTAAGTTGGAAAATATAATAATATAATAAATTTCCATTTCACATAATCATATTATTAATTAATTTGTGGTGTGAATGTTTAACCTAATGAATGGAAATTCAGTTAAAAAATATTGTACCTTGAACGTCACTTTTGTAAAATACAATATAACCTCTTATATATTTGTTTAAATAAATATATTAACTATATACGTGAAAAATATTAATGTCTATAACATCATATATTATCATATTATAACATATATTTATCCATTCAATAATAATAATTTTTAATTTCCATTATTTTGGGTAGTAATTTCCACATTTCCCCATATCTAGTTTTTCACCAATGATCAAGTTCATGAACATATTAAATTATTCCAATATATATATATATATATTAAAAATAATGAAATATTTTTGGTATCATCACATTAATTATATTTATAAAACATATCGTGATTGATGGTTACAAAATGTTTACTTTGATGTAATAATGAAGATGGTAGGCCACAAGTATGCATGAGTAACATTTTAATTTATCTATGATCATTATGGAAATTTGTGATGTATTATTTTATTATTCCATAATTGTAAAAATTTAATAAAAACTATATTATTTATGGCATAATAATTATTTATCTTCGATTATTTTTGGTCTTCAAAATGTAGTGAGACAACTTCGTGAAGGAAATAGTTCTCATGTACATAACAATGTTATAATAATTCAATATAAAAATAATATGATATAATATTATTTATGAATGAAAAATCTGTAATTAATATTATAATTATGTAATTATATAAAATATATTAATTATTAATATTATTTTAAAATTCTATATTAATAATTTCTTATGGACGAGTCTCTTCTCTTAGTGTGGTGGTAGTATGCCATACACGCAAGATACGGTATCTTAAACCTATGTAATGGAAGGAAAATAAGTATATATGATATTATCCATATGAAAAAATACATGAAATCAAACTCATGGCCCTATTAATTTTTATTTATAAAATGAAATATTGATAAAAATAATGGTGTGAAATGAAAATTAAATAAATAGGGACAAAAAAATCCAAAAAATATATATCAATGATCAGTAAAATTGTTTCTTTAATACTACCCCTTCCCCAATATCCAAAATTAATCTTTAAATATATAACTTTTTACCACTACTATAGATCATTGTAGATATTTATTGATTAACAATACCACCTGATTCATCTTCCTCAACACAATTCTCAAAACCTTTACCCAAAGTTGACTATTTAAAAAGGTTATATCCATGGATGTTACAAAATTACTCATTGAACACATCCAAAAAGTTATTTATTTTAATAATTTCATCTAATGTATGAAAATTAAAAATAGAAACTATTTATCGAGGGTTAATGGTATCATCAGTTTTCATCTTCATTTCCAATATAAATGAATCGTCATCCATTTCTCTACATGTGATTAATACCACATTGTAATCATATGTATCCCATAGTAGATAAGATTATAGATCTCCAACAATAATATTTATTAGCATTATTGAATAAAAATCATAAATGTATTATTGGAAAGATACTCCTAATCATGAACATCAAGCTATATAGGTATATCCTTTTAAGTAAGATTTATGGAATTCATGGACATCCAAGGACTAAACAAATGGAAGCCCTATTGGTAAAAATAAACTTTTTTATCTTAACATTTTACCCTTATTACGTTTTTATAACTTTGGTTCCCATTTCCCTACCTTAGTATATTCATTCCTTCTCTTCTGGATGTGGAGAATTCACACTACTTCTTTGGTGATATTCCACTTCAAATCATGGTTTTTAGCTTCAGTTATATTAATTATTTTTTGTTTTCATCCACATTTCCCACCATTTCCTTATGTTCATTCGATTTTTTAGAGATGGGTAATCATATAGTTGATATTGGATTAATGTAGTGTTCATAATACTTTTAATGGATTGGTTTACAGTGAATTATGTTATTGAGGTTGTTTTTTATCACTTATAATTTGTTTTCATCAAGTAATATGAGCATTGAAACACTTTGGGAGGCTTTTGTATCATTTAATGGATGTTTTCATTATCATAAAATGTCATTGTAAATCACCATCAATATGTTGTTACAAAAAAAAATTATGGTTTTTTTGTATACCATGTTAGAATTTCCAAATGGAATGATTGGTTAATTAAATGAATGAAGATGGGACTTCCAAATAAGAGTTTTTTGTTTCACTCTAACTAATGGTTAAAATTAATTAATGGTTAATTATTAATTAAAATGGATTCCTAAAATATTTCTAGATATGGTCTCCACTAGTAGAATTTTTATTGATCAAATGAGGTCTGTTATGTGAAAAATGGTCCATAAAATGACATTGATTTATTTATAATAAGTTTTTTTTATTTTTCTATAATTTATTAATGCCTGGGAAAACATGGATGTGAGTGAAGGGTTTAATGAGGAACTATAAATTCCATCGGGGATAATGACACAAGATATTCCATCTTATTTCTAGAGGAACATAATTTTATTTTTTGTCGTATGACTATGTTACTATCCATTATTGGATATTGAGATACTATAAAAGATGATGGAGTTAGTATAGGGGAAGAAAGTGAGAGATTCCACTATACTATTACAGTTAGCATGCATACTTATGCTCACTCAAATTATAACCTTGATGGTATATCCCATGGAAAAGATAGTAATTATTGTTTTTTTAAATCTTTTTTCATTCGATAAATTTTTTTTCTGTGATGATAATAATTATTACTCCATTTTTTTATATAATTATTTATGGTGTTATACTCATTCCATTTATTCCAACTCTACATAATTTATATATTGTTCATTGGGCCCTAATACATTATTTTTCCATGGTGGAAATAATTCTGAAAAAATGATATGTTTTAAAATTTTAAAACCAAACTAATTAAAAATGTTTTAAAAAATGATTTATATTTTCAATTTTATTCAGTTATGAAGAGAGATTTAATATAATTTATTAGTTTTTATGGATACCATCATTAAATATATATATGTTGTTATCATACATGTATTTTATTCACCACACCCTGTAGATTCCATCAGTAATATGTATAAATATTTATGTAGGAAACATGTAATGAAAATACACCAATGTGCAAGGATTTATCTTCTTAATTATTAACATTTTCTAATTTTTTTATAAGATTGGGTATCATGGTCATGAAATTGATCATATGTCTTCAGTTCCCTTTATTATTTGTAATGGTTCCATTTTCGTGATATTTTATTTTTTATCTGATATATCTTGAATGTTTCCTCTGGTTATGCATTTTATTTGATGTGGAATATCATTTTTGATATCTACATATCATTGATATTATTCTATGTATTCCTACTCATAAATGTGGAATTTTATGTGTTTATGTTCCCATCTTATTCTGTGGATGGTTCATGGGTGTTTTCTATGGAAAAAATAATTCCAAAATGGAATGATGGATGTACATAATGCTTTTTACAAACATGTGGTTAAAGTGATAACTCTAAAGGCCATGTGAGGGGATGACATAAGTGATGGTATGGGTTATCTCATGGTATTATTTGAAACATTTATCAAAATATATTGTGAAAATTATTCAAATTCAAAAAAATAACCAACTACATTTTATAACCTTGAAATCCGAGTGTATTTTCCAAACCATTTCCCATAAATCCTTCAAACCTTATTTTAATTATAAGAAATACCAAATGCTCTTATTGTGATGATGTATGTAGTTTAATTTGATCAAAGTACATCATAAACATACATAGTGGTATTTACATTAATTTTGGTAGGTTGGATATAATATTTTTGTTGTCAAAAAATTATATAATTTGTTATGATATGGGCTTTTTATGAGATGATGATGTACATGTTTTAAGAAACCATGTACACTATTTCATTGATCATGATTTGAATTTCACTAGTGATAATTTATACTTTTTAAAATCATTGGTAAATATGAGGAACATATAAATCTCTTTAGTTTTTATGGATATTTTTTCCAATATCCTCAAAATAGATTTTTTTACATTAAAACCTAACAAGGTTTTTTAAAGAATTAATACCTATATAAAATATGAAAAAACATTATCAAATTCACAATATTTATAAAATTTATGTAATAGATCTAGAAACAAAAATAATAGTTCAAATCATATTTACTATGTAAAACATTAATAAATGGAATTATCTTATTTAAAAGATTCATTTTCATGACCTTAAATTAATATTTTTTTTCTTGAAAAATAAACATATCATAGATAATATATCAAAATAATATGTGTCTGATATAAAGATCATGTCAGTAAACTTTTATCATTTTGTGAGGACTTTTGACATTGTTCTTTTTAAAATAAATTGTATTTCTAGATGAAACATTAGCTGCATGATTTCATGATTTTAAATTTTTAATTACATTTTATTAATTAGAAATATGTTTTTATACACATTATTTGCAATGAATCATTTACAAGTGAGTGATAATAATGGGATTGATATTCACTCATGTTAGGTTGAGTGGTAGTAGTCTCAAGGTATTGTTCTGGTTGTATAATTGACATGTTTTTAGTAATATTTATATCTATGAACCATTATATGAACAATATATTTACGATCATAGATGTTGAGTGTGGGTAATTTATATAGAATAAATTCAATCCCATAGGGACTCAAAAATTAAGATGTCCTTATAATAAGTAGAGATTTATGTTAATTAAATCATCATTGTGTATAATGTTATTGATAATTCTCTTTCATGAGTCTAAAAATTGTATTCTATCTAATTGAATTAGGTTTCAGTGATCTTAATGTGAGTATTTATTGTTCAAATGAAGATTAATTAAATTATTTTAAGAGATTTTTTTTGGTATATGTTTCTCCACCAGTTGATACTAGATGATGAATCAATTGTGAAATTATCCCCCTTTTTACTAATGATGATATAGGTTCTGAATATGGCATATAACACATGAAGGATGAATCTTAATAGTTGGTAGTCTTTGTAATGATTAATATAACTTCATTTCAACCCTTTCACAAAGAATGTAATCACCAAAATGAAGATATTTATTAGGAATAATTTAATCATTTAGTTCTATAGAACATATTTTTATCAATTATTTCAGGTGGTAAGATTAAAATAGTATCATTAAATTTTTGATAAAAAAATATAAACATGTTATGATAGTAATATTTATATGTATTATGAAATATTAACTTAAGAAAAAATATTTAATAATGAGTTGATATAATAACATAGTAAATATAAGTCTGTTATAAAATAAAATCATTTTATTGAGTATTTTCAAACACAAGGGTTGATTATTGGGAGATAGTTTGAATACAGTTAGAGAATAACTACTTATTATCCAAAACAAATTTTCATGACCAATTGAGATTCATTTAAAACATAAGAAAATCTATTTTAGATTTTTATAAAAAATAAATGCCTATATAATCATCAATATATGTATCATGGGATATAACTTCAATAGAAACGTTGTAGCAGTCATATGTCTTGTAAATGATAACTTGACATATAAAACATCATAAAAAATATGAATTTAACACTTTTGAAAATTTAAAAGTTCTTCATTTTGATATTTTTGTAGAGACATGTTGTTTTATAATCAGTATAAGTATTATTACTCATGGATATGATCATTCAAGGAATTTTGACCATAATTCCCATTAAGATAATGATTTATTGTTTATGGATTCATATTTTCAATAAAATAAGGATGCATGTATTTTTTATAAAAAAAAATTGTTTAATGGATTTCAAATAATCAATCAACATTTAATTTTTGAAATAAATGATTGTGTTACTTCATGAGGTCATTGTGAGAACTATATAACCTAAATCATCTTCAAAGAAGAAGATCTATTTTCATAATGAATGTAGTTTCATGTTACCATCAATATTAAAAAAAATTATCCAGTAATGTTTTTCTCAAAATGTTCTTGTTATTTATTCCCCAAAATTATATGCCTCATGTTTTTCTGATGCCTAGTTTGATGCATTGATGATGTTGGTTATGAAGTGTGTAATAATTTATGATATAATGATCAATATTTAATATGTAACATTAAAAAATTGGTATGTTACCAAAAAATTTATTGAATATTTATATTATTAAATTTTAAAATGGATTGAAATGAATGTGGATGAGTTGCTTAAATTTAAAGGTTGATGTGCATTATGGCCTTCCATTTATGATTTAAACCACAACATATCTCGTTTTTTTAAATAAATATTTTATCATACAATGATATATATGAAATATAATATGATTTTATTTCAATAAATAAAAACCATTGATACTATAATATCAATTGTGTTTCCATTCATTGACATCAATCGGTTTTATCTATCCACAGTCTGAGAACCCTTTTTTAATATCTTTTATATAATCTTTCTTCGGATATCAAAATTTCATATATATTAGTATGGGAAATTTTTTTGGAGATTTTGATGATTCTTTGATTCCTATATCATTTAAACCTTCACACTATCCTCAAAAATTAAAAAGACCACTGGAGAAGTATTCTTCTATTAATCCAATGTTAATGGAATGATTCTCATTTTATATTTTTTATGGTTAATAGGTGATATTTTATTATTTATAAATAATATTTAATTATTACTTATTATTTACATAAATTCTGAATTTTTTAATGTTTAACAATGTTTATTTATGGGTTATTTAAAAGTTGTGATATATGTTTATGATTTTATCTATTGAATTTTTTCCTGGTTTTTTATTTCTGTTTTTTTTTTCATTTAATTACAACCTTTCCCCAAAATCTATTCTTATTTTTTATTTAATAATATTAATATTTAAACAAGTTGATTAGAAATAATGAATGTATTTCTTTTATTACTGATATTCTTTTTTTATCATAGAACAAGTGATAAGTGATCGAAAAAAATTTTATTGGAGGAGATTGAAAAAATACACACAATTGAATTTAAAATATTGATTAAAATAATAATATATTTTGAATCTATTGATTAACTAGTTATAAATTTTGGTATCATCATAGAGTGGGAGATTATTGGATATAATTATGTAGTCAAAACATATCTTGGTAAACTATATGTTTTATAATTTAAAAAATACCACTTTGTTTGCTGATGAGATTTTATTATGTACTTTAAAATATTATTTTTATTTATTCTTAATGGTTTTGAATATTTTTTTATCTATATTCATAATAAATTTATATAATTAGTATAAAGAGGAAAATTCTTATATCATGTAAACATAAGTAGATTTATTTGATGAACACTATAATTATGTTCTATGATGTGATTTTACCATTCATGTAGAGTCTATAATAAAACTAAAAACTACAAATAAAACATAATATAATGTGCTATATCCATTTAAAATTTATATTAAATTAATTTGGATATAATAAATGATTTATATAATTTAATTATGATTGAATTATATTTATAATACTGACTTGGTGTCTCCTTGATTCATAATAATTCAATAAAATGATTTAGTGTTTAAAATTGATTTATGGATTATGTAGTCAATCCTTGATTAACTATTTTTCACTAAAAAACATAAAATAAAATAATAATCATGTTATTATATTATTTTAATAATGTTATTAAAAAGTATAACATATATTGTTATTATATATTTTGGGACAATAATGTAAGGTATTACTTCAATATGGTGTGCAGTTATTATATATTGTGTGGGGATATTTATCATTAATCCATTGGAATGGTGTTTCCATTAAAATATATAAATTGGGATATTATAAAATTTTCAATGTATGTAGTGTCCTCAATATTTTATATTTTTAAATTACTATAAAATTTATTTCGTAGATATAAATTTTGGTTGTTATATATTTTTGAGGTACCCTTTAAATTTTTAGAATTGTATAGTGTGAGAATTACATTTATTTAGAAAATAAAAATGAAAAAGTATTATTATTATAGTTAGGTGACATTATATATGTATTATTGGATTTGTAATTTATTATTATTATTATTATTCATTATTTAAGTTCCTTCTATGTCGTACCATGGTCATGTGATTCAGATTAAAACAACGTACCGTTGGGGGAAAATCAACTTACATAATGGATATTTTTTACAATTAAATTTATAATTTAATTTATATATTTTTGGTTCCTTGAGAGTGCCACTATAGATTTTTAAATGAAAATTATTATTATTGGTATTTTTAAATTTGATTCGGGGACCCCGTATTATGTTTCCATGGATTAGATTATAAATATATATATATATATATATCATTTGGGGATCTTTGAGTATGTTCTATGGATCTATTCTACCCATATAATTTTACAAAAAAGGTTAATTTTAATATAAGAAGTGACACTATGAACTAGAAAAATATCAAATGATTATAGGGTCCCACCCTAGATAACAGGATTTATGATTATCTTATTATTTGATTATTATGTCACAATTTATTTCATATCAATCTCTAAATTTTATAAATTTACTCAGTCTTGATAAGATGTAGAAATAATTAGTGGTATAAAATTGAGTTATCCTCACAACATGATTGGGTTATCATTATTACCTTAGAAAACATCATGGTTGTTGGTTAGTGTAAGGTAATTTCCACTATAATATAGAGGCGATGTAAAATTTCAAGAGTGGATCATGCATCATGGGGCTAAGAAATCCTTAAAATATATATAGGTAGTACTCTTCTTATTTTCTATTAAATTTGGTTTTTTATGTATACAAAATGAAATAAATATTTCAAGATTATTTTATTCTATTAGGATAAAATTGAAAATAACATTATTTCATTTTTTTATTTGGTTTTCTTGATAATAATGCTATGATTTCAACTATGAAAAAACCCATAAATAAATTAAATACTCACCCTATCATTTGTTTTTACTGTCTCCACTGGTCAATAGACTGTATTTTATAGATTGGATATCTTAAGAGATTATTCCCTAATTTGGTTTCATATGAGTGAATTAGTCCATGGATGTTATAGTTTTTCCCTAAAATGATCTTTTCATAACATTAAAACGCACATTTATTCAATAATTGTTTTTATTTGTCAAATATAATGATTTAATATTTAATCATATAACGAGAATTTTCATTAAAAGTTATCAATTTTTAAAATTGTGTTAATACATTCATTCTCATATTAAATAAGATTATTCAAAACATGTTTAGTAATTTATAAAGGTATTTACATTTTTTCAGAGATTACATTTATTTTTTTCTTTATATTTCTATTTTATTAATTTGATGAACCGATCGTTGTAAAATAAAAACCTATCATAAAAATGATATATTTTTATATTAATAGGGTATAATAATGATAAAAATAATATTATGTACATCATTTATAAACTGGTATTTTTAAATAGATATTCCTATTAAAAAATATATATTTTTGGATTTCGTAACCATTTTATTAGTTATGAATATTCAAATATATGTTAACCTATATATTTTACTACTTGTTCATGCTTGATGTTATGAATACCTATCATAGTCCTATGTTTTCTATACATTATTCAAGATGTTAATTATATAAGATATATTTATATCATAGATTTGATAGCAAATATATATAAGGGAATGGATAAAACCTAAAAACCTAAATGATTAGTTTACTTCATCATCATATATTAAGTGTACAAAATTTTTTATTTATCAAATTATAATGAACATTTCATGTTTTTCAATAAAATAAAATTATTTATATTGATATCATATATTATGAATTTTAATGTTTTAGGTCCACCATTTGTTTTATAGAGTGTGATGGTCATTATGATAAAAATAACTATTTATGCCTGGATAATGATATAATATATCATTAATGCTATTATTAAATTGTGATCATATTTTTTACATGATAATTTCTATATTAAATGTTGAATTTTTCATCACCATGATTTTTCTTAATGATACAACACATTGTCATGTCACTAATTTAATGAATTAGTTCAAATATTTCCATATTCCTTTAGATAGAATGGTGTTAAAATTTATTTTGTATAAAATTTTCCATGTCTATGGGATTCTTATTATAACAAATATACCATTAACTATATACTCTATTGTTGTTGTAATGGTTTTATTACCAATTTATTATTTGTTTTATTCTATAGGATCTAAACAATCATGATATATATTGTAAATCCTTATATCATGTATGTAATTATTTTTGTTAGTAAACATTTTTATAATTATGTCCCTTAATTATTTATATGGGATATGTTATACCTAATGAAAATTCACACATATTTTTGAAAATGGGATATCACGTTCATGTATATTTATGTTTATTTACTATTTTACCGAGGCACCATTGGGTTTTCACTACCATGTATTTATTATTAAAAAATATAATAAAAACACTTTGTTTATGAAAATTACCATATTAATTTATTGTTTTATTTTATATAAAACCATTTTTTGCGTTTAATTATGTTATTGACAATTAGTAAGTATTCTGGATATGTTTTGACGAACTCAATGTTTAATCACAATGAGTAGAAACTACTCATTATCACAAATAAATTGTGTAGTGTGATGTTGGAAGTAAATAAGTAGCTGCACAGTTCGAGAACGGTTTTCAAAAATAATGATTTATTTATGAATCATTTTTGGATATATGTAGTGGTATATTCATGGCTGGTAGATGTATTTTCAAACTAGTTCATGAAAAAATATATGGTTTTTCCTTGAGAAAGTGGGACCACTTGGTTCTCAAGAAAATATTACAATAACACTGATGAGCCCTTGATATTTTATAGTTGTACATGAATATATAGGGAATAGATTGAAAAAACATGCTACCTAACCACGTGAAGTTCTTTTAATTCTCCAAACATTATCATATAAATCATATTAAGTCATCATAAGCCTCATTGTTGTACAATTATATTACATTATCAATCTCCCCTATTCAATTACGCTCACTTAGTGATTCCCATTAATCCAAAAGAACGAATTATTAAATATAGTCATATTAAATATCTTTAAAAAATGCCCTTATTATTTATATTACTTCTTAGATCTAAGAATCAATTCTCACCCTCATATTTACGTATAATTTTTTATGGATTTAACTATTATCATATATTTGTATTACATGTATATTTTTGGATATAATCAAGGGAAATAGATTTATTATTTTAAGTAGTGGTTTCTAATACCATACCATGAATTAGTTAACCATTGTAAACTATATGGATTATGTTTCTTTTTAGTAGTTTTATAATTTGAATTCATAGTGTTTTAATTCATTAAACAATTTTTTATTCGAAAATAAATCTTTACATTATAAAATAAATTCATTTTTTAGAATTATTCTCATATGGTGTTTGATGAAATCCATTAATTAATTTATTTCTAAATATAAATTTTTTATTTAGAATAATGTTATAAAACAGACATGAATACGTGGTTGTTTTTATTTATGCTAATTTTTGGATGAATCATGGAAATGAAGTTCCACTATAAATTTCGGACCATGATTTTTAATGAATTGACACCATCAAACGTATTGAAGAATGACCTCATTGAAAATGAAAGACACAAAACTACTTAGTATAGGTATTTTCATTAAAGGCATGAAATAATGTGTGTGTGTGTGGTTGTGAACATAGTGTTTTCTTCCATCTTGAAGGACAGGATGTTAACAATACACTACTAGAAATTTGATCTATATCCATGGACCTATATCCACGTTTTTATTGGTCCACTGCTATATCTTCTCTATAGCCACGATTGAGGGAACCCGCATGGCTAAAATGTGTCATCTATTTTTTTTCTCTAAAATTTGTTGGGGTCCTCCTCCCTCCCCTCCTTGATACATTCTGTAGGCAACCCTCGAATATACTCCGACACCCTCTTCCTCGATACTTATGGACCTTCTTGGCGGCACCCTCCTTCCCGATACCCTCTGCGCGTGACCCTCCGAACCCTCGACCTTCATGGCGGATCCCTCCACTCTAATACCCTCTGCGTGCGACCCTCCTTCCCCGATGGTGCCCATAGAGACTTCTCCTCTCTTCGATCCTCATCCACCGACTATACCCCTCGCTATGGAGACCCTCTCAATGGTTCCCCTCACTGCCACTGACTGAGGCAACCCCACCGAGATCTCTCATATCTGATTCTCCTCCCCATACACTACCACCGAATGCGGAACACCTCAACTCTCCCCACCGATACTACTCCTAGGTTTCCTCCCCACCTCTTCCGACGTGGCCAACCAACTTGTGGTGATCCCCTTACTCCTTATTATGAACAATTATGGGTTCATTATTTTGTAATCAGTTATTCATAACTATGTTGTATCAAATCTATACAATTTTTTGGAAATTTCATGAAATTCTACCTTCAATATCACTTGCTGAACTAGTTATTCTTGGATTGAGGTTGGTATTTTTTTGTATTTACTTTAATTATCATTTCATTTTGTGATTGGTGTTTTCTATAACATTTATTATCAAAGTAAATCAATATTTAATAGATAGTGTGGGTTTAAAAGGTGTTATAAATGTTTTTGTCTCTTGGAATATAGGTTTTATAAGGGTTTTCTAAATTTTAATTAATTTTTTTAAATGACAAGCATTTGTGGGAATGCCTTTACGACTAGTTTTAAAACAATTTATATAACAAAATGAATTTGAAACTACTTGGGTTTTGGTATGATTTTCAGGGATTTTTTGAAATAAAATTGGTTTAATGGATTTTAAAATTACTTGAATGAATAGGTTGTTTGTTTTACAAATCATTTTAAGTATGGTTTCACATAGAATAATTATAAAGAAGGTGATAAATTCGGTTTTAAATGGTTGAAATGACTTGACATTCCTAGTTAGTTTCTGAAAAGTCATATTTTCACTTTATATAAGATATTTTTATAATGAGTATCAGACCATTGATTATTCCCCTTGTTTTGATTATGAATGATTTAAATTGTGGCTCTCTAGGAGGGATTTTTTATTCTATTTTTGATATGGATGAAGTGAAATGAGTTATTGCATGTGAGGGAGTTGATGTTTGAGGTGAGATGAGATTTATTTAAAATAATTTTTTATCGATACTTGTGATTCTTTTGTTTTTATACCCCCACTAGATTTATTTACCAAGGTAACTTAGGTAAATAATATATTCTCTAGTGGTATATAATTCTAGCATATTTTATGTTAGCTGGATAGTTCCCTAGGAGATATGCACCCTACCAAGGGTCTACTTTATATGTGGAGGGGCTTAAACGGGGAAGCTGAATAAGATGATCTGATTTCACATAGGGTCCCAATGAGTAATATATTGAACTAGGTCTAGTATCACCCATTCTACATCCTAATGAGTTTCCCATAATCCCTATATTTCTTTCAATACTGATTAGAGGATCTTGTCCCATGCCTTATTTTTATCCCCATTATTACTTCATTTATTTCTTATTATCAATTTTCCATTGATATCTTGGTGCATGTTATGTTTCCATATTCCATTCTAGTTAGGGATTGGGTTTATATTCATACTGAATTAAAAAAAGTTTTGGAAGTTTATCATTAAAGAAAATAATGTTTGATTTAATGGTGTGGTTTTGAGATATGGATTTAGAAAAAAAATATAAAAGGATTAGTTTTATTTTAATGTATTTTAAACTCATTTTTTACTTAGTTTGAAAGCATTCTCTTTTTAAAATGAAAATGGAAGTTGTATTATAAAAGATGTTATGGCATGTTACCCTTTTTCTTTACACCATCTTCTCGAAAACATATTCCCTACTTATATTTTAAACTATCATTAATAAAATGTCTTTTCAAAGGAATTATACAATCTCCTTAGTGAAATCCTACTAGGCATAGTTTGGTTCACATCGTGCATACACCAATGGTTGTATAAAAATTTCATGTTTACATTAAAGAGCCCATATTATGTTCTTTTACTTTGTTTAATGTTCGATTTGGTCTAATGATAGATGATATATGATGGTATGGGGGATTGTTGGTCATAAATAGGTAGTCAGTAGTGATCCAGGTTTGGTCATATTTTTTGATGTTTATATATAATCCTTGTTGGGCCAGATATTACTGTTAGTTTTTTATATACTTGGGATTCTTCTTATTACATTATTATGTGATGATGTGATTTAGCATTAATTATTTCTATAATATTATACTATGTTTGATTGTTTCGTCTATATTGAAACTATTTATTTTGTCCATGTGTGACTGATGTATAAATGAGTGATGTTGGATTTATGGGTGCATTCCTTGATGTGGTTATTTCTATATAGAGGGTGAAACCATTACCAATGGTTATACTTTGATACCTTGACACTTGTCATGATCCAAAAAAAATAAGAGACATTATTTGGGCCTTGTGGAGATCCGGGTTGGCTGACATGTTAGATTGATCTAGGCCAGTTCATTACAAATTGGTATTAGAGGATTCTCTTATTATTTGGAGTTCATATTAGTATGAAGGAGATATGATCATCATCAGGACTCAATAGGTAGGCCATGAGTAGTTTATTGATCACCACTTTTCATAACAAAACTTGAGTTTCCATGGGTAGTTGTTATTTCAATATTTGATTTAGATTATTGTTTTAATTATTTTGATAATGTCGATTAGTTCCCCATCGAGTTATTTCAGGTTATTTGTGGGATTTATTTAAGATATGGGATGAAATTAGGAAGGAACCAAATTATCATCATCATATCATTTGGTAAGATAAAATATATTGAGACTATCTGTGTGGTATCGGAAATTTTTCTGATGTTATTGTATGATTGGTGTATGGTCAGCTAAACCATGTGTCCAAGTCATGCACATATTTTCATCAATTTGGATTTATTTTGTAAACCTATATTGATTTCCAAAGGATTTTAAGGAAATATGAACCCTGGGAGATAGATTAAAGGAAGTTTTAGTGATTTTTTGGTGTTATTGTAATGGATTTTGTATGTTGTGCCACATTATTGTTTTCTTATTTTTTTTGCTTCAATTTTTCTGTACAGAAGTAAATTTATTGAAATTTTTTGATTCCAAAACCGGTTTTGGGGGCATATTTGTAATGTATTTTAAATATCATGTATAATTTTTTTAAGATTAGTAAGGTTTAAAAAGAAATTGGGAGATAATTTAAAATGAAAATACATTTAATGAAGTATTTTAAATTAAACCCTTTTCCGTTATTAATTTAAAAATGGGACTCAAAAATATTTTGGATTAAGAAAATAGGTTTTATGATTTTTTTGACTTTCACACGATGCTTTGAATGTGTTTGATTTCATTATATAATTTTGGAAATGATTTAAAACGAAATTGGATTTGAGGAAATTTTTTGGTCTTATGATGAAATTCATGAGGTGTGTAAAAAATTGATGAGAACTTTATGAATTTTGAGTGACATTTTATTTTATATAATTGCAGGATTATCAAATCTGGTGTTAATTGTTTTTAAAATTCTATACATGGGAAGTTGTAATTTTACCCTATGAAATGGATTTTGTATTTTTTTAAGGATGTGAGATTCTTTTCAATGTTCTTTTATTTTTGAAAGTATTTGGCATAATTCTTTCAATAATGTGGGAATTTCTATGAATGATGTTTTTAGGTAGGTGGGGGTGAATGGGGGAGGGGGTGGGGTTGGGGGTTTCTGGTGCAGGGGCAGGGGGGTGCTGGTGCAGGGTGGGTGGTGCAGGGCGGGCTGGGGATATGCAGGGTGGCTGGGGATGTGCAGGGGATGGTGCTAGGGAAGGGAGCAGGGGGTGTGCAGGCCTTCCTGATTCATTGGAGGGAGTTATAGAATTTTTTATTTATTTCATAGTTAGTTAACTGTTTATCATTATAAGATTGCATTCTCATGTTTCCCTTAAAAGTGAGCAAGGAATTGAGATTGACAACAATGTTTATTTATTGTGTGGGATCAGTGTGGAGGTCAATGTTGGTGTTTCTATTTTGGATATCATTGATTTCTTTATCATGAAGAGTAATTACCCTGTTAACTTGTTTGGATTTGGTGTTACACGAAGATTCTAGGGTCTGTTGGAGGTTTTTTAGGTTGAGGTTGAAAGTAAAGTCATTATTAGTATGAGATATTGAGGACTACAAGTTTTGGATGACATGATTTCATTCATTATCAGAGATTTTCACATTATTGAAGTGAAAGGGTAACCTAGGATTCATGTCTTTGGTGGAAATGTTTAACATAATAGGATGATTATTAGATATCAGTCTGTGAAGAGTGATTCTATAGATAATGTCCTATTTATCTAGAGCCGAGACATTTGTAAAGGCTTTGTCCAATTTGGAAGAAACCAGTTTATTGTAATGTCTTCTATACTATGTGTATTTCTCACCAGTGAGATTAATTTCAATAATATTTTTGCCCTCGATCGAGGTTTTAAATTCTCTCTTACAGATAGAGGTGTGATATGGGCCAATTTTTTCACAGGAATTAAGAATATCATTCATGTCTCCCATAAAAAACAAGGGGGAATTATTTTTAGTTCATAAATAAGAGAGGTCATTCCAAAGAATTATTCATTCTTCGTATTTATTCTTAGCATAAACAAAGGTGTAGTAAATATTAGTACCATCAATAGTAATGGTGCACGTGATAATCTGATCAGAGATACTAAAAAAATTATAATCCTGTAAAGATGAATACAAAAAAATCAATAATGAATCATCATTTTGAAAAATATTGATTGAACCATAAAATATATAATTTTTTTGACACAAGTGATATTGTTTAGGGGAGAAAGATATTTTTGTTCCGCAATAGAAAAAAGAATAGGGTGATGCATGTTGACCATTCATTTCAAAACATTGAGGGTGTCATAGTTGGAAATACCCTGACAATTTGAAGAAAGGATCATTATTTTAACCTATTTTTGTTGTTAGAACTCCTTTTTTTATTTTTTTCAAATCCTTTATTTATAGTAGACCTTCTAATCTCTTTAGTATTAGTGGTATTTTCTTGTTCTTTGTGAGAAATGACATTTCTCTTATTTGTGGGTGCATTTATTTGTGTAGTAATATCTGAATCTATGGTATCCTTTGAGCCTTGAAATAGGTCATTGATACTTTGAGATACTAGGATTTCAGACACTGCAGCAGAGTTTGCATTTAATAAATTAAGGAGATTGGAATTACCTTGAACCTTTGTATCTATTGTTGATAGTGGCATGACAAAGTTAGATGAGAGTCTTTGTTTCTATTCCAGGGAGTTCTTATTTTCCTGTATATGGATCGGTTCTAGCACAATAGGTAGACTATCATGTAGAAAAATTCTAATGGCATGTTAACATATGTACTAAAATCAGTAAATATGGTCTCTGTCTCTGGTTGAACAACCCTGTTGAGAGAGACAGTGTGAGCAGAGGGAGATGAAAAATCATTTGTTTTGGATTCATTCCGCTTTTTGATAGTGGTATCACTTGGAATTAAACCAAGTTCCTAGTTTCTAGTATTTTTTGCAGCATTAAGGGTTGGGTCAGTGGTCTTCATATCACATAAGTGTAATGAAGTAGAATCACTATAGAAAAAAGTAGTGCATGAGTCTGTGGAACACTTGGAACTAAGTAGTAAATTGCTGATGTTTTGACTACAGAGCAGATTTTTAGACTTCAATGAATAATCTCCACCAGAAACAGTGGCATGAGTAGGTGTACCTGGGATAGGTGGATCCAATGTAGGTTGTTGTTTGACAGATTTCAAGTGACTATGCTTCTTCTCAAGAGGGTCTTTAAAAATCTACATATGTTTTGGTACTAGAACCAAAGGAGTATTGTTATGTAGGATAGGTTCCATGTTCTTTAACATGTCAACTTTTGTGAAGGATTTTTCCTGCTCAGTGGATAGCCTAATAGTGTCTAGGACCATATTATTAATTTCAATTAAGAGTCTTTGATCATTAATAAAATTGGATTGTTCTTCAACATCATCTTCCCAGCTAAGAACAATGTCTAATCCCTAGATCTCGATTTTAGGTGATGATGTAGGTTTACTTTATTCTCATATTTTTTTGATTTTTGATTTTTGAATTGGAAATTGAAGGTGATGGTTTAAAAATATAGGGATTTAATAATGATCATGTTATTTAGTATTAGGATGTACATATCAATTTGAATATTATTTGTTCATTTTTGGTTATGGATTTGTGTATCATTTATCATGTACAGTTGATACACTGATCACATATATATGAGAATTTGTTATATCTCATTTCTTTTCCCACTATTTTATAATAGGTGGTTTCTTAAGATATGAACGGTTCTATCCACCACCATTGAAGACAATGAGTTCATGATTTGGGTAAGGTTTATTCCGTTTTTATTCTTTGGCCCAATTTTAATTAGGGATTTTATGATTTTTGGGTTCATTATATTTTTTTTGTGTGTTTTGGATTTTGTTCAGGTGGATTTGAGTTGTCATTGACGAAGTCTTACATGTGTATTCTTAGGTAGGGATATGAATATAAAAGTTCCCCCTTTATATATATTCACTAATGGCAGTATGAATATTTATATTGGGGCTAGGTGTGCTTATATATAGATCTGAAAAATGCCTATGCGTGTAAGTGTAAAAGGGTATATGCAAGTATAAAGATATATCTAAGGAACCCCTTGTGCATATTTTCCAATAAAAATATGTACATATGGGATAGTTGTCCTTATATATATATTATGTTTCATATGCTTGCTCAGAGACAAAAAGATGATTCGAGTTTTTGTCGTCAAAAGAAAACGCGTCTTGAGGTTGAGGTAGGGTCCCTCTCCTATCCAATTTAACAAAGAATGTTTTAAATTTCATTTAGTATCCTTCTGAATTTTTCATGTTTATATTAAATTTAAATTATTTAATAAGTGTTAGTTAAGATAATTATTCCGTTTGATAAATAATTCATGGTTTTGTAATAAAACCCCTCCAACGGAGGTGCACTGTCTTCGAAAACTCACAGTGGTATACCTTGCTTATCATTATTGAATTGATGTTTTTCGTATACATGATGTTGTTGTTAGTTTTAAAGTACACATCATAATTGACCCTTTTTATATCCATGTAGGGTGTTTCCCTCCTTTTATTAAAACGGTTTTTTTGAACAAAGACACTCTTTAAGTGCCGTTATACTTTTAAGATGGGTACCATATTGTCTGACTATGTCACATGGTATGTGATATTTAAATCAAACCAAAAGGCCAGTTCCACAGCCCAGGGTTCCCACAGTACCAGTAATGTCAGATTACGTGTTATGTAACCTTTGATTTTCCTGATCCCATGGTGTATTCCTCTAGGTATTCCTACACATTGCTAGATCTCCAAACTTCACCGAATTAGGTAAATCAGGGGTCATCCAATCCTATAGTCATCACAGATTAGCATTCATTTCTTTAAAACAACTGAGAAAACCTCCTCTCATGCCATCCATATCATCCTTTTTGAAACTAAGTGGAACATATACTCCAATTCCATTCTAATCAACCTCCAAAATCCATGATAAAAATTACATAAATTGCCCTTATGAAAAACCAGGTAAAGGAAGGAACTGATTACCTTGTGGAGAACCACTAACCGACCAATTTCCACAGACGTTTTGGTTACAACCATCAACCATTCAGTAGTTAGTCTAGAGCCAACCCTCCCCCAATATCACTATTAATATGTTCATGGTGCTTTATAATATTAACAGGTGGACCCATCTACTGCTTTTTAGGATCACCACATACTTCTCCCCCCCATTACTAAATCCATCCACACGAAACATAATATTTTAATGAAAACTTAATCATTTTCACTATAATTCCCCAAAAGTAAAATTTAAGAACCCAACAAATAAATCCATAGTCATTACAAACTATCCACTATATAATTTCTCATCCATGAGAAACATTACTATGCATCACTGGTGACTTGAGGTTTCAGGGGTTTGGAGCTACCATCGAGCCTGCACCTTCCCTTCATAGTTTCCCATCCTTCAACTTATCTATTATTCAGTACCTTGAAGTATCATTTACATTCTTCTTCTATGTATTTTTTCCTGGGGTTTGACATGCATCAATTTTGAAATCACTTCTTTCAAGATAGATCAATAGTATTCTGGTTAACTACAATGTTTAAGTATTTTTGAAATGTTTTCCAGTAGTCGAAAATTATTCCGTCAAATTTGATAATTCTTTACATCCCTAATATAAGAATTGATCCACCATATGTGTAAAAAACTGAGTTCTCATTGATGTTGCGCCGCTGATGTTGCTGGACTGGGCCACCATGCTGCAGTCACGCCGCAGTAACTTTGCAGTCATGATGCGGTCACACCGTGGTCACGATCTGGTCATGTCGTGGTCATGCCTCGGTTATGCCGTAGTCACTCAGCGGTCACTCCACGTTCACGCCGCGGTCACGCCGTGGTCATTCCGTGATTTGGCCCTGCTCAAGAACGACACCCTGCTGCAGTTTATAGTAATAGTATTCCATGAGTCTTGTGATCAATGATGATACTGACTAATCAAAATTTCTACCAGTGGGGCGATGATCGGAATGTTGCTCCACCTCCTCTCACTCCATTTTCATATGGCCGGAAGATGTTGCCCTGCGGATGTCACTGGATCGGGACAACACGGCGTGGTCATGCCGCCGTCACGCCAGAGTCATGATGTAGTCACAGCGTGATTCTGCCCTGATCCAGGACGACATCCTATGGAAGTTCAAAATGATAATATTCCATGAGTCTTGTGATCAATGTTGAGACTTAATAATAACAATTTTTGTCGGTGGGCGATGGCTGGAATATTTCCCCACCTCCTCCAGCTCCCTTCGCTCCTTCCCGGAAAATTCTACCCCACGGATGTCACTGGATAGGGCCAACATGTCGTGGACATGCCGTGGTCAATCCGGGGTCACACCGCGGTCACACCGCAGTCACGCCGCGATCACTCCGCTGTCAATCCATGATTTGGCCCTGCTCCAGGATGAGACCCTGCGGCAGTTCACAGTGATGGTATTCCATGATTCTTGTGATCAATGTAGTGACTGACCAATCACAATTTCGGTTGGTGCGGTGATGATTGGAATGTTTCCCATCCACCTTTCGCTCCTTTTGCTTCTAGCAAGAAGATTCTACCCTGCAGATGTCGCTGTAACAGGAAAAAATTCCGTGGTGAAGTTGTGGTCACACCTCAGTCACTCCGTGATTTGTCCCTGCTCCAGGATGAAACCACGTGCAGTTCGCAATGATAATATTCCATGAGTCTTTGATCAATGTTGCGACTGACTAATCACAATTTCTGCCAGCGGGGCGATGGTCGGAATGTTGCACAGCCTCCTCCTTCTCCCTTCACTCCTGGCTGGAATATGCTTCCCAGTGGATGTAACTAGACATGTCCAACACGCCGCCCCATGCCGCGGTCATGCCTCGATCACGCCACGGTCATGCCGCAGTCACCTGGCAGTCATGCCGTGATCACGCCGCGGTCAGGCCACGGTAATTCCATGATTTGAGAATTCCCCAACTTTGTGCAAAAAATGCTCATGAATTGGTTACACTATAAATTAATGTGATACTCAATGTTAAAACCCTCAACCTACCCCTCTCTATAAATCTGTTTGGGTGGAAAAGGAAACCCTCATAAGGCCCCTATTTCTCAGATAGTTTCTACAGACTGCACTAATAACAAAAACCATTCGGGCCTCTCTTAATATTTAACCACCCTCCAATTATGATTTTGAGACCTTTCACTTCCCCAAGACTTCTAAATAAGAAAAGTAAGATACCGTCAATGCTGACTCACTTATTCTTAAAGTAAAAAACATATTCAAAGAGATAAAGTGGAGGTGCAATTGAATCATGAAGATCCCTTGCATGTGGACCTCATAACTTCTAAAGAAGGAATGAAAGTATTCAATGACGAATTGCCTATTCGTGAAGCCATAAGACCTATACAAAGAGATAAAGATGAGGTACATTCAGATCATGAAGATCTATTTCACATGTATAGATTGACAAACCCTGCCAATTGGAATAAGACTTCCTAAAATCAAGGTCTAGGAAAGGGGAGAAAGTATTGGTTGACTCACCTGGGTTCATCACTCCAAGTACTAGAAACACATGGAAGTATAGGTATAATTACAATTTTAAAATAAAAAATATATCATGTTCCCTAGCTGCCAACATGAAGGACCAAAACACAATACCCCCACATCCGGCCCCCACTAAATTAGTGTCTGCCCCATCTGATGCTTTAGAAAGCTCCTCCAATTCATCTGACTCAGATGAGTCATCCAGTGAGGATGATGAAAATGACACAGCTTATAGGGATGCCTACGTAATTCCAGAAAATCATGATTTTCCAAATGACCTCGACACATGGATGGATGAGAAATATCAATAAATTTATAGTATGACAACTCGATTGGAAAACCCCTTATTTACAAGGTTAACTATAAAAAAGGTGGAATCCATCAAAACATTCGAATTTGGGATCTTCTTGAATAAAATGGATCAGTCCAGGATGATATTACTTTATATGTGGAAAATTATAACTTCATTCATCAAAAAGACATTCTCTTATGGAAGGATACATCTAATGGAAATCATGACTTGAAAAGTTTCTACATGCACTTAATACAAGGACACACCCACTAGATTATTAGTTGGAATAAGAAAAGGCTTTCCCCCAGGTATAATATATTCTAGAGGCTGTAATCAAATAAACTCCCCGTGGACTTGAACCGATAGAAAATTGGTATATCTTTGTGCTCTAAATGTGTGATTTGTCACAAACAAAGGGAAGATATTAATCACCTATTACATATATGTAAAAAAAATTCTGTTTATAGTAGACGGTTCTGCTATTCTTTAACATGCATGTCACCCGAACAGACTCCATCTTCTCTTTCCTTGAGGAAATTAATTTAACGCCTCACTCAATGTAGAACATAGTCCTACTCAGAACTTCTTGTGCTGTGCTTTTGCATGAAATATGGACATGTTAGAATGATATTCTTGATAACTGTGCATGCTTTAATGTGAAGATAATCATGTGTAAGGTCCTCGTTGCAATAAAACTTGCCAACTCACTGCATGCTGAACATTGTAGTAACACGATTGCTGATTTTTTGATGCCTCAACATCTTCAAATACCAGGTAACTTTCCCTCCATATAGAGTACTAGGGATGTTTTCTGGACACCCCCCCCCCCTTGGATATTAGATCAAATTCAACACTGATGGATCCTCTAGGGGAAACCCATTCCCTTTAGGATATTACACTATCTTTATAGACAGTAATGGTGAAGTGATTGAATGCGTTGATGGTTCATGTGGCATATCTACTTCACTTGAGGTAGAAAATATGGACATTATTATGGCCATTGAAATTTCTAGTAAAAGAGGATCAAACCATCTTTGGATGGAAAACAATTCATCCACGATTGTGCAATAACTATTGGATTTATGCATTATAAAAATGGAGAGATATCAGCGGATGCATATCGTGATATCAGAAAGAGGATGTTCATCAAAGTGGTAGAGGATTTTAAAAGGAATCCAAGCTTCAATTATTATGCAATCCCATGTAAATGAAGCTGTTGAGATACTTATGATTCTCAGAAGCTAGTTCTTCATTGCCCTTCACTTTTTCTCTTTTTCAACCGATTCTACACAATGGAACTGTATAGTGTATGTTTGCAGACCTACACTATGGGGTCTTTGAAATGTTCTTCTGCCAGTTTCATAACATGATTTATCATGCAACCTTCTTTAATGAAGCTTATATGATGATTATTCTGGTGTTTGAGATATTTTGGCTAAAGAGAAGCTTCAGTCCATGGCTTCCTGGGTGTACTATTAACAGATTTTCTATTTTCCTTGATGTCATCAAGGGATGCTGTTGGTTTTTTAATGCATAAATCTGCTTTTCTATTGAGTTGTTATCTCGATGCACTAGTCAGGGGTAGGGGAATGCAAGGGGTGGGATATCCAGGTTCGGTGGGGGTTTAGGGGGATCTGTCTAGGTTTTGGGGGGTGTCTAGATTCTGGCGGTTCTGTCTAGGGTCTATCTGTGGGGGTTTGTCCAAGGGGTCTAGGGTTGTCTAATTTGGGGTGGGGGGGGGGGGGGGGTTGGACTGGCAGGGGGAGGGGGGGTAACAGGAAAGTGGGTAAAAGTGGTGTGGTGTCCAGGTTCTGGTGGGGGTCCGGGTACTGGGGGTGTCCTAGGTTTGGGGGGGTCTGTCCTAGAGGGTTTGTCCAGGTTCTATCTAGGGGGTCTGTTCAGGTGGTCTGGTGGGGTGTCCAGGTTTGGTGGGGGGGAGGACTGGCAGTGGGGGAGGGGGAACCAGTAGGGGGAGGTGGTAACTAGCACGGGGGATGGGACTAGTATGGGGAATGGAAGGGGGACGGGGGGTAAATAGAAGGGGGTGAAAGGGGTGGGGTGTACAGGTTCATAGGGGGTGTCCAGGGGGATCTTTGCAGGGTCTGGGGGTGTCTAGGTTTTGGGGGGAGGGGTTCATGTTCTTTCCAAGAGGGTGGGAGTGGGTTATGTCCTGGGGAGTGGCGGTCTCGGGGGGGGGGGGGGGGGGTTCAGGGTCTGTCCAGGAGGGTGTGGGTGGCTGTCTAGGGGAGTGGAGGTATGGGCACTCCTGGGGGATCTGTCCAGGGTCTGGGGGTGTCCTGGGTCAATCTGGGGGTGTCCAGGTTCTTTCTGGGGGGTGTCCAGGGTGTGTCTGGGGTGTGTCCTGGGTCTATCTGGGGGGGGGGGGTGTCCAGTATCTTTCCGGGGGGTGTCCAGGGTGTGTTTGGGGGGTGGGGGTGTCCTGGGTCTGTCTGGGGGGTGTCCATGGTCTATTTGGGGGGTGTCCCGGGTCTGGGGGGAGGTGTCTATGGTCTGTCTGGGGGGGGGGTTGTGTCCAGTGTCTGTCTAGGAGGGGGGCTTTGTAGGGGGCTGTCCAGGGGCGTTTCTGTAGGGTGGGGTGTCCAATGTCTACGTGGGAGGGGTCTGCATGGGGGTGGGCTACTACAGGGGGGTGTAGGGGGTGGGGGCTATTTTTTTTATAGTTTTCAAGACCCTATAGGAACGTTTAAAAAACATGGCTATATATCGATTTCCATGGTTACAAACCGTAGCTAAACTTTTAATGCCACAGTTTATAACCATGGCAATAAATTGTATCCCTCCACTAGTATAGCCACGGTTCTAAACCGTGGCTATAGAGATATTACCACGATTCAAACTCTGGTTGTATAACTAGAGCCACGGTTTAAACTATGGTTGTAGACCTAGAGCCATAGTTACAAACTGTGGCTATATGATTAGGCCTATTGCCATGCCAAACGTATCCATGGTTTCTCAAACCATGTCTATTACCTATTGCCATAGTTTTAGGACCTATAGCCACAGTTTTAAACCGTGGTTATAGCCTGAATTTCCTATAGTAATATTTTAATGTTTTTATACTTAAAAAATAATTGTGGTGTTGAATTAAATTAGTTATCTTCATCTATTTAATTATATATATATACGTATAAATTTTTTATCATGTTATTTTCCCGAAGATATATATACATGGTTGTCATTGAGGATTTTCATTTGAAATTATACTCACCACATACTTGGGAAATTTTGTTAATTTGATGATATTTTATATTGAGATACATGTATTTGAAAGGTAATTCATTTATCTAATATTTTATTATGAATTTTCCTCCTCAGTTTATTTTTTTATATTTGAGTTCAGGTTTATTATTGAAGTATTCATTTTACTTTGGTTTTTATGAATTTTATTTCTATTTATTAATTGCATAATCATTAATAGTGTATTAAATTATAATATGAGTTATGTTATTAAATATTTCTATTAAGTGTTTTATTTTTATTACTCCTTAGTCATAATGTTTGTTTGGTTGTTTTTATTATTTCTCTTTTTAATATGTTATCGCTTCTATGAAAATAACCCCTATTAATTTTGTAATAACATAGAATTTATTTATAGTATATGATTTCATGTGGATTTCTTCTAAGGTTAATCACATCTCTACCTCTTCCCAATCTAATGGGTGAGGAGTGTGATGTTAAAAATTGTATAAGTATTGTTATTTTCATTATTATGGGATGTTTAAATAGTGATAAAAGTTATTTTAAATAAAATTTAAAACATAAATTTTCTAAACTAACATATTTCTAAGAAACATTATTTTACTAATGTTTTTTTGGTATAAAATGGTGTTTTAAAACACATGTGTTTATAACTTTATCTAATAATCATGGGTTTTTATAATTATTTTTACGTATAATGTATTAGTACTAGTATGTTATCATTGATTTAATTTGTCGTGATGTGTTTAATGTTTTAAAATGGAAGAGGTAATAAAAGGTTATTATTATAATTTTTTATTTAATTTTTCCTTTTTAATAAATTTTTATTTGGATTCATTATATTTTAATAAAATAATGTATTTTTTTATTGGGACAAAATTAATTATTTTATTGTTGAAAAAATGGGTCAATATATACATCATAGAAATAATTTGGAATTGGATATGGAATTTTATTTCACTAGATCCACATGTGAAACATTATCATTAACATGGTATAATTCTATATTTCCAAGCCATTGATAAAGAAAATAAAATGAATGAATATTAAATGATAGATCACTCAAACATTTTCATGAAAAAAGAAATTTCCAAAAATTAAAGGATATTCAAATCCTAATAGAGTAATTATGGCTTAATAGAAGAAACAACATTATCAGTTTCCTTGGTAAGTACTTCATGTTGATGGTGATGTTAACACAAAAATGTTAGGGGCCTATCATTGTGATGATTTTATTTTTCAAGGAAATATTGAGTTGAATAATTCATTATATGGGATGACTCAAAAAACCATTTAATAAATAATTATAAAATAATATAATAAGTATTACCCAAAAAAGGATTTAATAATCCTAATTATAGATAATATATAACTGAATTATTATGGATCAATGTTTCTAAATATAGGTCATCTTTCATTATAGAATGATGAATACGCACCATTACAGACCCTCATTTTCCAATAAAGAATTGATATTCAGTTTAAAATATATATAAATATTAAATTTAATATAAATAGATTGTTTACATGTTAAATAAAGTGGAATATGATATTGATTGTAATATTATTGGTTGGAGTATTTTTATTTAAATTTCTAGGAACACTATTACTCGGAAAACTAATAATAAGAAAGCATATTCTTAAAGCGGCTGATCACCCCAAACAGTGGCCAATAAATTGTTTAAATATCCACTACAACACAATATCCATACTAGTGATTTCTTATTTAGTTAATTTAATCTTATAAATATATAATATACAGATCCATCATTATCATGTCACAATTTTAATATGATTTTACCACTATAAATTTATTATCATATCCTTGAAATGATTAATTTAAGAGTTTTGTCTCATCATGAATAAAAAAAATATTTATAAAATTTATGCCATCTCAATAAAATATATTTTCATAAAAAATACCGAAAAAAAATAATTTTATGAAATCCATGACTCTATAAGAAATCAAATAACAATATATAATCAAGGGAGAAGGGGGAATGAGTAAGAAATTGTTTGGTGTTGAGAAGATGATTGAGATGTATCAACCAATTCCTTCAATGATTCAGTGTAAAATTATCAATAATTAATCATTTAGGAAATACATTTTTGAAATAAAATAATATAACTTTATTATTTCTTCTCATTATTTTATCATATAGGATTTCATATAAGAGTTTATTCATTATATCATGAAACAAAAAAAATTACATCCTTAACAATGGGTGTGTCAACAATTTATGTTTTTTATTTTTTCTATAAATATATATGGTGATTAATTTGGTTTTGGATTTCACTGTACATGAGGGCAATGTACATAATTTATTAGTATAAGAGATTGGTTCACATAAATCAATGAACAAATCAAGATTCATTCCTAGTATGATAGGTTTATATATTATGATTATATTATTAATATCATTACTAGAGATTAGTTTGTGATTATAAAAAGTGTTGGTCCTTTTATAAATGTTTTTGAAATATTTCTTATCAATTAATAGATATAATCAGAAAATATATTTTTAAATAAAACATTTATATTTTCCAATAATACTTTACTTCTTTTAAGATGTATTTTACAAAAACATGTTAAGGTTTCTACATGAAGGAGATGTGTAATTTACTATTGATAACAAACCAATGAATTGACCTATTTAAAATTATTGTTATAGGATTCAACTAGTGGAATTGAAGAAATTTCATGTCTAGTTGGATTAGTTAAAATGAAAATGGTTTGTTTGGCCGTATTCATCTATATGGTGAGCACAATTTCTTTGGTTAAATATGGTAAATTCATATATTTTTATTTTTTGGATTAACAAATGATAAAACACGTTATGATTAGTAATCAGTTACGGATTTAAAAACTTGATTATTGTTTACCTATTAAGTGTATCTAAATCATTATAGAAGATAGATTTGTGATTTGGGAACAATAATCATAAATTTTGGAAGAATAAATTATTAAAAACTTATATATTCATAATAGAAATTACAAATTTGTTGTTATTCAATTTAATTAGATGAATACATTAATGGTGTTTATGGAATTGATGAATTATATAATTTATATTTATCATGATTAAATTATCATTGAATTTATCAGTTATATTTTGGAATATTATTATACAATATCAAATCCTAAAAAAGTATGGTCATAGTGTTTTTATACATAAGAAACATCTCATTCTATCTATGACATCGATAACTACTTTCTGGATAAAATTATTATGTTTATAGAAACTATATATTTTTTAAATAATTAGTCTCTGATTATATTTAGATGTAGTAAGATGTTATCATTGGTAATTTAGCCTATAATTTTTATGAGATTATTTTTTCTTCTTCCTTCATATATTTTATTCTCAATTTATATGATTTCACATAAATTGTATTATTAGTGAGATCCCGTAAAAGGAAAGTTGTTCCCTTAAAATGAATATAACAATTAAAAAATCATTTAAAATGACAATGGGTTTACTAAAAAACAGACAAATACTTACATTGAAAAAAATCTAGAAAAATCTACATGGTTTGTCAATGATGCTTCTAGTTAAGATCATTATGTATTCTAATGGAGGGAGATTATTTAGTCACATCTAGCTCATTATATTTAAAATTTAATGAGAGGGAATTCCAAATACATATTAGGTGAATATTATTTTAATCCATTACATGAAAATTTTATGACATTGTATTATTTTTTGTGAAATTAATAGTGTTTATGGATCAGAAGTGCATGCAAAAAATTGTCTTAAAATGAGATTTTAATCTAAAATAATAAATATGTATGGAATAACATTATATACTTGATATATAATTCATCCATACACCTTCTGAAGTGAAATATTTATACTATTAATTGTCTAGTATTTTTTATATTTAGATTGATAATGCCTCTTTATAACATTATCATATGAAGTAAGATGTATGTAATTGAAAATGAATTATGCTATATAAGGTCATATTGTGGTTTAAAAAAATCATCAATTGTTTCTAATTTTATTGAGTATTATAAAGATAATAAAAAAATGAGATGAATATTAGATAATAAGGTCAATACACTAAGGTGGAGAGACTATTTTTTATTTTGTATATATAGTAATGTTGTGTTTTTTTATTGATCATAATGTAGTTTCTCTTACATACCATAAAAAAATATTTCTTCCTAAAAAAATTGATATTTGTTCCTCAACAATTAAATAAGAATAGTTATATTGAACTATGTTAAGAAATTTTGTGTTATATAATTATAAAATAATTAGAGGAGATTTGGTCTCAGCATACATTACCTAACAGCTAGTCAATGTGGAGAACCAACAACTAGCTAGTATGTTGAAATCATTACCTATACCTAAGTAGAAATTGGAGTGGATAGTTTTAAATGTTTCTAAAGTTCTATAACGATTGATTATAATAGAAGATTCTATATTATTTGTTTTGGATTATTTCACAATGTCATCTCACTTCATCCAAATTTTTGAAACCATTAATGTGAAAGACATGTAAAAATATACATTTGACAAGTTTTATGAATGTGTAGAGTTATTGTTTCAATTTTATTATACTGGTCCCCTATTAAAAAATAATTTTTTTGTTTATTGTAGTAATTCATAAATAACCAGTAGAAAGATAGTGTGGATTATTATCCTCAAATTAATGTTCAATTTGAACATATGAACCATAATGCCAAATAAATTCCTAGAGAAATCTGTATATATTTTTTAGGCTCATAATAAGAAAATATTCATTTAGTGGATTTCTCATATAAAAATAGTAATCAAGTATAAAAACATATATATACCTTTAAATCATTGCATATCAATTGTTGTCAATTTCAAATTTTCCCCTGTATGTGGTTGAGAATTCCATTACAAATGTTTACCTTGTTGTTAAAAGATATGGTAAGATTAAAATGAACAATGAGATGATAATTATGGATAAAATTAATAAAAAAAATATTTATATCTCTTTCATATACTTTTATATTTTGAGATTTGAGATAGGATATTCTTGATATTTTCTACATGCACTTGAAATTGTGATTTAATAATAATAGGAAAATATTATCCATTTTAAAATTATACTTTTGATACAGGATAACTGGTTTTTGACGTGTATTATTTGTTATATCAACAACCCCAATTCAAATCTTTGAAGAATGTCTTTCATGTATATTAACTAATGAAGTACCAATCTAATCATGAACATGTTATTCCATGGTGATGTGTTAATATATAGATGGATTTTTGATTTATTTACATGAAAAAATAACTATGAGGAGATAATAGAATATTTTATATTATATGATAAATAGTTTTGTAATTGTTTTATTGAAGAATGATTAGATTCAAGAATTGATATGAGATATTGTGAAAGAGAATCCACAAAAATTATAGATCTATTCTATTGAATGGATAATCTACCTAATTATAATTACATAATGACTAGTTAATGGGAGAATATAAAAAACTACTTGTTGGAATAATATATTTTTGTTGATTTGATATTATATAATACTTGGGTTGAGATTATAGAGTTTTAGATAGATTTTAACATTATGGGAAGTGTTTTATATTGGAAATAATTTTGGAATGGATATAGGAATCATGAAAATATATTTAAGAAATAGTCAACATGATTTTGGGTGGCCCTGATCTAAAAGACGGTCTCTCAAAATAATTCTTATAATAGGGGAAACCATACTGATGGAGGATTTGGGACAATCACAGGAAAAAATTGTTTTAAAATGTGTGGGATAATAGGAGAATTTTTTGTCATCGAGATTGTTCCACCACATAGTTGGAGGATGGTTTTCGAGTCATTGTTGAAGAAACCATGATTCATCCAAGTGTTGCTATATATAAAACATATTTATGGTGAATGGTATAGATAACCATGTGATATAACATTTTTATTTTCAGTTAATGATTAAAAATTAGAAATTAGATTTTATTATGGTTATAAAAAACTTGTTTTTGAGTGATTATATCAAGATATGTTACTCTTGTAATCTCTTATACTCTCTTGATGACTCACATTGAGAAAGTTTTAACAATTGATGAATCCGAGAAAATGGATATATTAAACAAACAATATGACTTATTTTTATCTCTTTTATCAAAGATCATCTCAACTTCTCACATAAAAAACGTTGTATATATTATCTTATTTTAAATTTTTTAATCAATTATATTCCCTTGATGATTTTTTTTAGATATAATGATTGATGGATGATTCATGTCCTGATCAAGAGGATTCATATTACTCCCCTGATTTAAATAATAGTTGAATTCAATGTGGATTCAATCTCATTATTTTCATTATATATAATAAATTATTATTATTTAAATAAATTTGTCATTAAATATATTGAAAGGTATCATATTTTTATTGTCAAATACCTGGGTTTTTAAGTGATATGAAAAATATTTCTGATTAATTGTATCAATGATAATGTCTTTCAAGGTAAATAATTTATGTGGAATAATTTTATAAGATAACTAGGAATATATTGTGGGGTGTGTTAGTGTGAAATTTAGATGTATAATGTGATTGAAATAGAATATTTAATGTTGGAAGTCTGGGTTTTAATTACCACAACAAAATTGGATCCTGATTTGACAACATGGTGAATTGAAGAATATCCACTATAGACTGTAGAGTATCCTAAGCTAGAGATGTATATTTGATTATATGATTGTGAAATTGGAAGGGGGGGATTCATTATTTTATGAAATTTTGTTATAGTTTTTTTAATTCTTACATACAAGGAAATGTTTTTACAATTTTAATTAATGTTTCCTTATTCTCATAAATATTATATATAGAGTGATATTTTATGTTATTATATTAGTATTATTTTTGTTATGTATTTGGGAATTTCATTTGGAGTTAATAATAACCAACATCATGGGATCATTGGTAGGTTTAAATATATTTTAATCTAAGATAATAGTGTGAAAAATTTGAAAATTTTCTATATTTTTAAATTATGATGTTTTATTTAATGATTGGTGTTCAGTGAAATTTGTTTACTTTTTTAATCATTTTAGTGGAGCCTTATTAATATTTAAGTAGTAGGATGTCCATTGGTTTTTTTGTATCATCTTCCATTTAAATTTCATAACAACTACCATGGTTCAACTAATTTCGTACCCATTATAATTAAATTACTATTACTAATGCATCATTTAGGTTGTTTTAATATTATTATTAATCTTTTTTGGTTTTTTCTATTCATCATGGAAAATTATCAATCAACATTTTTTATGAAACTGGAATTCATTTATGGTCCTTCATATCCTATTTATGTCATGTTTGGTTAATGAATCCTCTTTATCATCCTATGAATATTTATTAGGTGTGGGGAATTATACCGAACAAGAACACCATCCCAGATATATAAATTGAGTAATTTAGTTATTTTATTTCCCAGGTAAAATTATAAAATTATTTTTTCATAAAAAATAGTTCACAATCATTAAATTTTATAGTTGGTTCACTGGGTTTCTAGATCATAGAAGGCATGTTTTTAGCATATAAGGTTATGGATCTATTAGTGTTTTTATTGTTATATATATTCTTTTTATTTTTTCAGGATTCATGATATATAATGAAATCTATATCTATTAATATCATTATTTTTCATTTAATTAAATATATCCACATTATATTTTTTTCTTTTTTAATGATACATATGTTTCATAATTATTTTTTATTGATATATTATAATGTATGGATTCCAAATAATAGTTATATTCTGATCAAATTAACATTATATTAGTTTTATAAAATGTAGTAAATCATTCGGAATAAAATTCAAACTATACTCAAGGTCAATGCTTCAATCCTCTGTGGACCAGGTAATTCTCATTGGTTGGGAAAAAAACTAATTCATCTACTGATCTTGTATTATAGAAAGGTTTACTATAATTAAAATTAGAAATTTATATTTTTTTTATCATATATTTAACATCAATGTATATCATATTTAATATCAATATATATGTTGGGAATGTAATATAAAAGTGGTGTAAATCTATAGTACCTGCTACATAAATGTACACTACTTTTGATATTTATGTGTATGATCAAGGATCAATATGTAACGACTTCACATCCATGTGGTGAGTTTCAAATTGATATTTCGAAATTTATTGTATTTTTATATGGATATTCTAGGATTACCTCATATTATCATTCCAATCATCATATGGTTTTTTATTCATTAAATCCATTTCTTTTTATTTATTTTATTAAAATGATGTATTAATGAACATAATTAACAAAATAAATGAAAATGATCAAAATAGTGTTATACTAGATATAATTGATGGTTTCATTTATTTATTAAAAATAATAGAGATATATAATCTTTTACAATTTTATAATCTACATCATTTTTTTATATATACATTATATATAGATATTATTATTACAATGTATACTTCATTATTAATATAATTCTGCAATGGAAAATTAGGCTAACATTTTTAAATTATCAATTTATTATAGGTGGAATAATTAATTTTATTTTTAAAAAATATTATCTTTTGATTGGTAATTTCATTTATAATGATTAATAATTTTTACAATTATCATTCATCATGTTTCTTAATTAAAAATTAACTATTGAATTTCTTGTGATTTTTATACTAAAATATCGTATATACTCCCAAACATAAATATTAGTTTAATATTTTCCCTTAATAGTTTTATATTATACAAAATGATTTCATCATGCAAGGCTAAACAAGGAAATATCACTAAGATATGACCAAAATAGCTCTAATAAAATTTGAATTTAATCTTTTTTGGGCATTTTATAATTTTAAAAATTAAAAAAAAATCGAATTAAATAAATTGAAACTTTTATTTTTTGTAATAGAAGTCAATGTTATTATATAACTAATCGCCACATTTGAAAATAAAAATAAACAATCATAACTATCTCCTTTTATTTACCACAATATAATACTATGTTCAATTCATACCTGTAAAAACACATTCCATGATTAGTTGTTATTGAATATAAAATTCACAGAAATGACTAATAGATACTATAAATAAAACTCTTCATGGGTAATGGAATATAGGTATTATCATGTATGATAATCCCCTCACTAACTCCACATAGTAAAATCACAGACATTCAAAAACACCATGATAAGTAGTTTCATCAAGAGATGGAAACATTATTTTTATTTTTAGTGGATAATTGAGAAATAGAAATGAGGAACATATAGTTTCACTTATCATATAACACAAAACCTCTTGAAATTTTTATTGTGTATAAATTCTATAAATAGATAAAATAATAGTTAATAACCACATAATATCACTATAATGGTGAAAAAAAATTATTCATCCATGGAAATTGATTTAGTATTCTATAGAGGAAAAGGTTTTTAATTCATATGGATATATGAAATATGAATCATTAAGAAGAACCAGTGAACATTATTTAAATTTAAGCATATGAGTTAAATAATGATTTAATAATTAAAAAAATGGTTGAAATTATTATTTGAGATATTTTACAAAATATAATAATATTTTTTTATTATACGACAATTTTATTTACAAAATAAAAATTTATTTCTTTGATCCCTATCTCTTCATAAATTGGTTTTCGTCTGAATGGAATAACAACATCTAAAAATTAATTAATGGAATCTCAATGTTTTCTATTATTCTATCTCATAATTCATTCATAATCATAATCATAATCATTACATCGATGAAGAATTTACAGAATAATTTTGAGGTGCTATCTTGATTAGAGAGAGGGATAAAATTTGTTAAAATATTTATTCTTTTAAAATAATATTGTTTTCAAATATATAACAATTTAATATGATGTAAAATACAAAATTTGGTATTAATCAAATAAGATAACTACTAGTGGATTATAGAACATGACTAGTGAACATGGATTTAAAATAATTTAACCGTACATTAGTTCTTGTCCTTGAGTAATAAATAATAGATGGGAAACATTCAAGTTTGGTTAATCATTTGTGGGAAATATATATTCTATGTTTAACCATATTTAATATTACATGATTATCATGTAAAGATATACTATTATATGAGGCATAATAGGATCAATTTGTCATATCAATAATTTCTTGGATTAATTAGATTCTATGGATTACATATATATATTCATATTGTTTAATTGAATTTATTATTTTGTAATGGGACTTTAATTTTATGCTATATGTCTTCCAGTATATCTGTCAAAATAAATATCACTATTTATTAAAGAATGGGATTTTTCTAAAACCAATTTTAACGTACGTAAACATTGTCGCAATCTCACATGGGCTCTTATTTATCCGTTAATAGGACACTACTATATAATGAATCTACGAAAGGGTACATTATAATATTGAGAGGATATATATAGGATTTAACCATTCATAACTTCTCAATTTATTGTTTAATATTACATGATCCATTGTAAAAGTAAATTAATAATTTGTGTCCCATACATAACCACTCATTACCTGTAAAGAAGTGTTTTAATTAATTATATTCATATAAATCTCCTTGAATTTCGATTAAAACAGAAATATTTTTTATTAATTCAATATTATATTAATAAATAACTATTTTCCAAATTAAAATAATGAATATTACATAATTCACATATTATTACAAAAAATTTAAAAATGTAATGATTTTATTCAAATAGTTCACAAATTAGTATATAAATAAAACTATAATTTATTCTAGTTCATGATAAATTTTATATCATTACAAATTTATTAATTATTTAATATTTCACATTATTAATGAAAATTTGATGAATAATAAGTAGTCAAAAAATTAAAATTTTTCATTTTTTATAATGTAATATTTTCCCCGTATAAAATAACTCTGTAAAAGAATTAATGGTATGAACCCAATTTATGATTTCATAAGTAGATGAAATATTTTTTTCACCCATAAATTTTATAAGGGAAATTATTTTGTTTTTTTTATTTGTCAATGAATATATGATATATTATGAAACAATGAAATATTATTTACAATGTAGAACTAAAATGTTCACTGACCTTATATATTTTTCTATAATTGTGTAGAGATAGTGTTAATTTTTATTATTGGAATTATATATATAATTTATAAGGAATGATTTTTTTGAAAAACTATAGTAATTTGGATTTAAATTTTTGGGTTAGTATATGATTCTCAAAGTGATTATAAAAATTTGAAAGACCATATAGTTTATAATAGATTAGTTAGGAAAAATATATTTAGGTTTTTTGTGATCTATATTGAATTTGGGAGTTCTATATCTAAATTATGTTGAATGATTTGGATATTTTTCTCTTCCATGTATTAACTTTTTTATTCTTAAAAATATATTCAATTTTATATTGTTCTTTATATTTCATTTGTGATCAAATATATTGTTCTTTATTAAAGTTTTTTTGATTTTTTTATTTATTAAATGATATTTTAAAAAAAATTAGTTAAAAATTTTAAGGATGAAGAATTTTATTGTTTGGGTTTGGGGATAATTTCCATCATTGTTATATTGGTATTTTTTTTATTTTTTTTTATTGAAAATTTTTTAGGAAACATTGAGTTTTGATGTTCCAATGTGGTTTTCAATAATGTTAATTGAGAATTCATTGGGATAGTGGGATCCAATACAATGGATAATTACCTACATTGATAGATTAGATTTTCATATTTATTAATGAGGTGAAATAATGTTTAGATAATATAATTTATGTTTAAAAATATCTATATAAAAGTTATAGGATATTAATAATTATTTCTTAATATTTCAGTCAAATGTTTTGAGGTAGATGAATTTAGTTTTTAAAGAAAATCAATTCATTTACGTAAACATAAGAATATATAAGACTAAGTAAAATTTTTTCATGATATTATTTTACATATTATTATCTTAGATAAGATAATAAAATTACATTTTTGGATAGTGATTTTTGATAAAAATTTTGTTTCATGCAATTAATATTATCAAAAATAATATATTAATGAATGAAATCTTCAAATATATACAATTAATTCATGTTGTGAGTTAGTTGTTTTCAAATGATGATGATAAATAGTGTACATTTTGAAAATTATGATACGTAGGTGAATGATTGATGGGGATAATCAATGTTACATGAGGGATCATGAATGACTATGAATTGGTCACCACCCATACCATATTTTTATTTTATAATGCATAGACATTATGAAAGATTTAATGTCACATTATTCTAAAATACCTTTTGTTTAATAATGATTTTGACAGGGAAAGAATAGTTCTATAATGAATAGAAACAAGTGTCTATTTGAAAATGACATTTTCATAGAAAATTAATTTTTTTTGGAAAAAGTTTTTTGTTCCGTGGAAAATTTAAGATATGGATTAAAGTTAGAAAATTATGAAAATTTAAATATTATCAAAATGTTAAGAATATTTTTGAATTTATTGAAATGGTTTTTGTGAATATAAAATTTAAACTATCTATATGGATGTTAATATAAATTTAGTTTTAAAATTATATTAATTATAAGGATGAATGTATAGATTCATGAAACACTCTATCAAGGGTAAACAACATTTGTTCATAAAAATTTATTTAAATAAACTGTGAGATCTATTATCATTATTCAACTGAAAGAGTAATGATAATTTAATGTGTCACTAGTTTTGAACCTAGAGGTACAGTGAGTCCTTTACATACATTGTAATAGTAGTTATGTATATATTATTTGTTATATTAACCCAATACCTTTGTGTTCCCCTTACAATAGACTAACTAATTATGAAAATAAGAAAAATATGTATATCTCATTCATTTTTTCATGTTTTCTCACACACATATATTTATATAAGTATGGAGTGTGATGGTTGTGACAATTAAACTTGATCCTATCATTTAGTTCTTTTAATATATAATACCATGATTCACCCCCCACTATACCCTCAAAATATTACATCACATAGTGGGGCCAATAAATGGAGTAAATGTGGTGGTTAATTTGAGTAAATCTATATTTTTTAAAGATAATGAAAATATAAATAAAATATGGATCATTATCATTAGTGCAACTCAATTATAAATATTCATGAACCAATTGAATCATTACATTTTTTAAATTGACAAGGATGATTATATTTATGTAACATATGTGATTTACATCATTTTAGAAAGAGTGGATGCATAAAATACTGAGTGACCAGAAAAAGATAATGATTCTATTAGAAATAATTCATTTTCAATTACACAATTCAATCTACAGGAATATAATGTCAGCTAAATCCCCACATTAAACATCTAAATATATATAATACAACTAAAAAGGCTATAAAAATGTTATAGGATGACATTTCTATTGAACACATGTGAAGAAATGTCGATGATAACTTATTTGTATACTAACAAATTATTTATATGGAGGAATGTGGATTTAAAATAAAATAATTCTCTTTAATATTTCATTAATGATATGAATAATTTCAAATTCACCAGATGAATAATACAACCCTAATTAAATCTATAATTCCATGTTTTTGTGGAAAAATATCCCAAGGAGCTGGAGTTATAATTTCTGCATCATAATGTTTTTATATATGTGATGTCAAATGATCATAATATATAAATGTAAAATGGTATGTCTAAGGATGTTTCATTAAAATATATTTAGAAGATAACCATAGGGGATAATAATAATGAAAATAAAATGGAGAGAGTTATGTCATTCCAATAATTAGTTCTATAATGGGAAATTGGACTATATAATGAGTAACATCAACATTAATGTTATTGATGTTTAATAGTTTGGAACTTTCTATAAATGTGTCTAAATATGTTTTATGAAAAAATATTAGGGGGATAAAATTACCATGAATATTCCATCAAAAATTTTGAGTTGTAGGAATGTAAATAAGAATAAATATATTAAAATTAGGAACCTCAAATCCAAATAAACATATAGTTTAGAAGAACATGATGTGTAATAAGTTTAATAAAAATATATTAGATTTTAAATTTTATGGTTTCTCTAAGGGGATATTCACCAACGTGTGAAGAGAGAAATGATGACGATGGATACAAGGAAAGATGAGTTGACCTCTAAGTCATAACTATGATTGAACATGAACAAATTAATGAATCGTGATCTAGAAAGTGGAAATTTAACCACCTTCCCATATATAAAGACAATATAAACATAAAATATAATTAGATATATATATATATTGATATTATAAATTTGTAATTTAAAACCAATAAAATGTGATTTTTTTGGAAAAAATATGTAGATGACATATTTTGAGGAAGGAGGAGGTTTTGGTGTTTTTTGATTAAAATAGTAAAAGGTATAGTAAAAAAATAAATGAAGTAGATGATAAATTTTTTATATTACAATGAAAATATGATTATCATGGGTGAACTTTTTCTATCAAGATAATATATTTAATGATAATCATAAAAGAAAACAAAAACAAAAACTGGAACACGGATGTATATAAGAAAATTTGAAGGATTAATATAAGAAAATTAAATATTTTAATTACCATTTCGCTAAAAAGGATGATAGTAAATATAATGTATTGATGATTATGGAACGGTCAAAATAACCGTACATTATTTTAATAGATTTTTTTTGTATGGCTCAGAATATTTTACAAATATAAGGGAAATTTTTAAGTATTAATGCAAAATATGAGTGCACACTGATATTATGTTATGGTTGGAGGAGAGAAAGTATCAAAATTTTCAATTATTTAAAAATGTTTAAAAAAATATAAAACAAGGAATAAAATGATAGTTCAATGTCATAAGGATTCATTTTACTGTGACTATTTCTAACATAGTAGATTTATAAAAATATAAAAGGATATATTAATTCACAAATGCATTAGAATGAGCCAAGGAGTATGATAAATGGTTTTACAATACTGTTAAAAGTATCATCCTGAGATATTTGATTAAAAATTCTATATCCATAAGTTAAAGATGTATTTGATTCAACTTACCAGAAAACTCAAACTATTATAAATCAATATAGTATTTCAAAATAACCCCTTGAACAAGTCTAGGAGATCGTATTGGTTTGTGGTTGAAGTAATTTCTATAATGGAATCAGACTATACAAGTTCATTAATAATCAATAAAGGATTCACCTCCCACATGATGTTCAATAATAATATTATGAAATTATATTTAAAAAATATTGTAGTTTATTTAAATTAAATAGTGATGGTTAGATAGTTATTGTTATGTCTTGGAAATCCAAATTAATTTGAAATGAAATAATATTTAATGATTTATTTTTTCTTGCATATCTTGATCCTTACTCTCTTAGTGAAACTGATGTATGTTAATCAATCCATAAAATAATAATTAAAATATTTTTTTACATTGGAAAATATGTTATAATTTTGTCTCATGTCAAACATATGAATGGAAATTTTTACCTTGTGAGTGGAGAAGTATATATCTGATTCTAGTCTACAGAAGAAGATAAGAGGTTATCAGAAAAACTATGTAATTATTTTAACATAAAATCATTTTATTGTATTATAAAATTAATTTCTTCGATATAATAGGATTAACAAAAAATAAATATTAAACAAACAATGACATATAATTAAATATCATAATTTTAAAATTCGTGTTATATCCCCACTGTAAAATTAGAAAGAATGAATAGTATTCACGAAATTATGAAATTTTTCAATTATATTTCTAATTATATTTGTCAGCATTCATCAAAAATATTTTATATGAATAATATATGAATGAATCCCATTTTACACAAAAAAATTCCATATTTTTGTAAATGTAGTCTTACTTCAATTTAATGGTGCACTTTTATTAAAAATAATTGTTGACATATTATAAATTATAGTAATAAAAATTTTATTTAATTTCAAATTCTGAATGTCAATATTAAATTATGGTTAATTTATTATTATTTTTTTGAAAATATTTATTTTTTAGAAAATATTTAAAACTCCAGATTTTTAAAAAACTATCATTTTATTTATAATTAATGGTATATATATGATTTGATAATTCAACCTAACATATAAAAGTTTAATCAAATTTACGTATTTTTTGAATTTTTATAAAATATTTTAATATCATGGAATATGTAAATGAACGTTTTTGAAATGATAAATTATGTATTAATATTTTTGTGAAATAAAAGTGTTTTTTTGAATATTAGAAATAAAATAATTTTAAAAAAAATAAGTTCCTAAAATATATTAATATATTTTGTCTTTTTCTCTTGTTATTATAAGAAAAATTTTATGAGACCTTATTTATTTTTTCAAAATGTTATTAAAATATTAATAATTTTAAAATTGGTATTTTTTTAATTAATTATTATTTTAATAAAAACTAATTATAATATTTAGAATTTATTTTCATAAAATCCAATATACTTTTTATTTATATATATTGAAAATTAGTTATCGTGAATTTTTAGGTTTTTTTAACAATTAAGTGATTTTTTTTGTGAATATGGAAATATAATAATTTTCAATATAAATTAAGGAAATGAAATATTGAGTCATTTTTTATGTATGTCTGATGTAAACAACTTTGGTATTAAATTACATTCACTAGATAGTGTAATTTTTCACATGATTCATCACGATTTCTTATTCTGAGCTAAAATAATAAAAAAACATAATAAAAAATGTGCACCCATCTCCTCTAATAATGAAGAATCCATGCACTATATCTTCTTCTCACTCAACAAAATCCCTTATTATTGTCTAATTTCATTACAATGACCTTATCATATATCTACCTCACATCTTTGTTCCTCATGATTCACCAAATTTCCAATAATAATAACATTATGGATGATCTCAATGTGGTTAATTCAATAGGTAAAACACGTAATCACTTTTCATTAAATATCATTCAATATAATTTTCTTTCTAATAATATTCTCAACACATCTATCCAAAAGTTAATCATAAATCCGTTATCTTATGTATACTAGATAATTATAGATTCAACGGAAAATCCACTATTATGTTACTAAACCTCTTCCTTTTATTCAATTAAATGAAAATATCATCCTTGAAGAGTCAATTTTCTACCATTATTGAGGATGTATTTTCATTTTAAATTATATTCTTTAAGGCTAGTCATGAAATCGTTTTGTATGTTTTAAAAAAATTATCATATTTATATTAAGTTATATTTTTTTTCTAGAAACATTAATTATATATAATATTAATTAATAAAATAGAACTAGTTCATTTTTATCAAAAAAATGTAGAAATAATATAATATATTATGAATAACATTTTCTCTACTGATTCATCATAATACTATATAACTAAATTATATATATAACCATTAAAAATTCTATAACTTCATTTATATCATATATTTTCAATTCAATAAAACTATTCTCATTTTACATGATTTTACAGGAATATATATAAGTAAACCATTCCTGGAAACCTAGGAAACAAATGCTCCCAAATGATAAAATAATTTAATATATCTCACTGAAAAGGCCAGAAATAAACTTAAATAAAATTAAAATAAATAATATAAATATATAAATATATAATTTTTTTAATTTTAATTAATTAATAGATTTAATCTTACTATATAAAAAGTTGATATCATGTTCTAAACACTTTTGGACATTTGTTTTGGGTAATCACACCTCACTTTTATTTTTCTAAGATTTTCCTTATTCTCCTCAATTTCTTATATGTGATATATGTATACATTCCATTTATGTATCATATCTTTCATATAATTATTTTTTGGTGTATTAACTATCTTATTTAATGATCATAAAATTTAGGGGGCACATGGTTTGATTATTCACAATGTGGAAAGGGATTCTTCCTTAACGTCCATTTTATATATTCAGGTCAAGCATTCACTCTATTTGACCAAATATAATCCTTCATTATTTGTATATTGTTGTTCTAAATTCTACTAATATGTTATAGAAACACTTTCCTATATCAATTAATATTTATTTTATGTATATATTCATGTTTTAACAGGTTTCAATTTTAATTCCCCTCGATAAACAAGCTCTGTTTAAAGGAAATACTAAATTTCAATCAAATGTTCAAGTACAAATCATAATCTATTTTAAAATATAAATATTTTTTAAAAATCCCTAATTTTATAATGAAAATATATATTTTTTAATTTCTTATTTTATAAAAACAATTTTTCATTTTTTATATTTACTGACTCTTTAATATTTTCCTTAAACCAAACAAGAGAGGATCAAATATAATGTTTCATAAAAAATACTTTTTAAATGTTGAAAATTATATGTTCCTCGAACAGAATTCAATTTTTATTCCACAATGTTTTATATTATATATATATATAATCTTTTATTATAAAAATATGAATAATTAACCTAAAGGACTCTTTATTCTTATGTTTAAAAGGTTTTCTCATCTCATATTATCTTATGTGAGATAACTATCTTCTTCACCACTTGTTCTTGTCTTGTAGTGTATATACTAGCTTTGATATGCCATATCATTTGTATTATTATTCTCATGATATTATATTTTTTGTTTTTTTCATTATAGGGATTATAATTAAAATGTTTCATGGCCGTATGGGAGACTATGGAAATCAAAATCATTATTTTACTCACAAAATTTTCAATGGTCTCATTTAAAAGTATCATTATCAATGTCAACATAATTTATTTAATATTATTCTCAATATAGATATTTTGACAATTCATATTTGTCATAAATTTAATATATTTATGAAGACTTTTTTGTAAATTCAGGGATATGATGGCCCTATTATATCCCCTTGATGCATCGAAATTTATCATGAGAAAAAGGAGTTAATGAAAAACCATTCGTTTCTATTTCTAAACATAATCAGAAATGTATCTAACCATATACCTAAATCGTATTGATAGTATAATGATTAATTTTCCTGATACATGACATCCAATACTTAATAATTTTCTTCAGTATTCAGTTAACAATATCTAGAGGAATTCTCCCTATAAAAAAATATATGGATAAATTTATGTTCTAAAAATATTAATGGCTTCTATTTTTCAGTTATTCACAATTCCATATTTATTATTCATAATTAATTATGATTCTCATATTTTTTGATTCATTTTTCTACTATATGAAACCCTTGCTACGCAATTGAGCTCAACCAGTTAATTTTTTTCATTACCTAGGTTCTAAAGATGAATCTATTAAATAATTGTCACAGAATCAATTTATTTTCTTTTTTTGTTTTTATTTAATAGTCTAATCATGTAACCATTTATGTATCTTTTTTATTCAAGAATTATAAACTGATCGACCAATAGTGATGAGAGATATTTTATATATTCCATTTTTATTAATAGAACTACCATTCATGGGCTACTCAGGTAACATTTTTTACAATTATTGTATAAAACCATTAGTTTAATTGGTAAAATGTAAAGAATATTGATCTATCGCAAATATATCACATAATCATTCACACAAGTGGTGTTTTTACCTAAAAGAGACGAATCCATAAAAGAAAAATTAATATATTTTGACATGATTATATGTGTTGGGGAAAGTTTATTTCATTTGACTTATCTTACTAATTTCCACTAATTTGAAGAGGTATTATGATCAATTCAATGATTACTGCATTAGAATGGAATGAATAGTCATTGTTACTTACATTTATGTGGATTATTGTTTAATTAGTCAATATATATGAGATGATGAAATTATTTTTCTACATAAACTTATAATTTAATGAACAGATAATGGGATGCAGCTATAAAATAAACATTTAGTCAATTATCATAAAAATAATTGGATGATGAATGATGTCATTATTTGATAACTCATAAGTAAATTTGTTTCTCTTAGAGACTAAACTATATCATAATTAATAAGAAGGAACTAATATTATTGATAAATATCTTTATGAAATTATTTGCAAAAAAAGAAATATTGAAATCCATATTTATATATTCCATAGGTATATAATTCTTAAGGAAAGAGAATAGTCTATAAAATTTTTAAAATGAGAAGATGAAAAAATGTAATATATTTTACTCTTCATATGTAATTATTTTATTTTCTTTATGGATATGAAATGTATTATTAATACTATAAATGTGATTGGAAATTTCATTAATATATTTGATAAAAAAACCTAAAAAAAGTTCATAAAGAGGAAAATATGTTTTTTAGGATAACTAGTGTTGCATTGATGGTGAATGTGTAGAATTATGTGAGTGTTAGTAAACAATATTAGGATGTTAGTGATGAAAATAATAGTATATAATATGAATTTTAATGCATGCAATGGAATCAAAAGATGATTTAGATGATGATTAAAATAAATATTGATATATATAGATACACAAAGACCTAATAAATGAACAAGATTATATATGGTGAACTTGATCGGGGAATTAATATACCCATGTAGATTAAACAATTAATGTATCCAAACCAAACATCTTTATTTTTGTAGTTAGAGGCAAAGATTGTGAATTGAGTAACATGAGAGGATCATCTGGTTCAGGTGGTGAATGGGGAGCTTGAACAAGTTGAAATTAATCAGGAAGGGAATGTTAGTTATATAAAAAGTAAATAATTATTTCATTTTATGAAAATATAGACTATATAATGAAATAATGTATTATAATGGGGTTATTCTAGAGAACAAATTACTAGATTTAATGGGGTACTACCAGATTTATAGAAATTTTCTTAATGAGACATTTTCACCCATTAAATAGACGGAATCAATAAAAATATTTTTTATCCATTTTATAATGAGTTATGGTTATGTTAATCTATATTAATATCATGTTATCATTTATAAATAACATTCATAAAAAATTTGTATACATTTAAAACCCAGTTGGTATTATTCTTCAATTGGTGGATAAAAATATTTTTTTTAAATTGAAATATTAATATAGGTCATTGAGGGCATTGAGAGTATGGTATTCAAGAGAGGAACATTATATCAATAATCATAGTTTCCACCATATAATTGTTTTTTAAAATCAATATGTATATAGTCATTTTAATCAAAGGAATGCGGATTTTATTTTGTGTGGGAAACATAATTTACATTGTGTATATGTTTCATAATGAACACAATTTTTCTAATTCATTGTATAATAGTTTGAATCATTGATGAGGGGAAAATAGTGTTCTTCCATTATTTAATATATTATTATTAATAAATATAACATTTTCTTATAAATTTAAATTTATATAGACCATTTTGAAAATTCTCAAGGGATAAAACTATAGTGATGGATTTAATTTTTTCTACATAGATAATTGTTTATTAATGAATATAGGAATATTTTAAATTTTTGTTTATATAGGAAACTATTTTGGAGTCTGATATAGCTAAACATTTCAAGAAACTATATTTTATTCCTCTTTCAAAGAAGCATGAATTTAATGTAACAAAATAATGCACTTTACTAATGTGAAATTAAGAATATGATATATATAATGACCTTTTTATATAAATTTTTTTTAAGGATAACAACTGAAAGTGTTATTGGCATATATTTATGGTGATTGAATTTGTTTAGTGGATGAATAAAAGTATATATCATTCAGTAAATTATATCATGGAAGACTGTATATTTAATTTCTAATTTATGAAATAGAATATTGATTCCTTAAAATTCAAGATAGTGAAATAATTATTGTCATTAATTCTTCATTTTAGATAACACAACTAATTAAAAAGGATTCATTTATGGTAGTAGATGTATAATAAATAATAAAAATTCATTGTGATAATATAAGATATATAAATACTAGAAAAACATTTTAATTACATATAGTTTACATTACATTGTTATAAAATATCAATAAATAGATGATAAATTAAAATATTAGCTTGCTATAGTTGATTCTCTACCTAGATAACATATGATTGTATATATTATGAAATTTTTCGTTCAATATAATTCATTAAAAAGACATATGTTGTCTATCTGAAACAAATCAATCACCCAACATCAAATAATATATATATATATATATACTTACCCACCCCATGAGAGTATTATGTTTCCTATTTTTTATAACAGTTCTTTTACAATCATAAAACCCAAATGATTCGCTATTTACATTATTTACAAATACAGATAATTGAGAAAAATTGATATTTTGATAAGTAATATATGATACAAGGGAAGTAAGGTGATGAAATATTATAATGATTATATCTATTGAATATGGGGGAGTATTAGAACATACTAATTTCATATATAAATATCTCATATTATAAAATTAATCTTTTTAAAAATCATCACTACCAATAATATAATAGTATATATTTAATATCATTAGTATCTTTGATAAATAAAATCCTTGATCACCAAAATAAAGAAATTTTCCCACTGAGTTCATCACATATAAAATATTTTATATCGATATCATACATATAACACTTTTTCATTACCTTGTAAAAATTTAAATATGCGATGAGTTTTGCTAAGATTATCTATACTAGTAAACATTAGAGCTACCCATAATTGATCACATTAAAACATAGAAAATAATAAGTGTAGGGAACACGACCATTATATATAACATTCATCCCCAGTGTATCATAAGTAATAAACATTATTCATGTCATAAAGTTTTTTATTTTCCAATAAATGATTCCTAATATTGAGGATTAATCATAAATCAATCATGAACCATGAATTCAAATAATAGTAACAAAACATGACAAAATACCATGGAAACATCATTTTGAACGAAATTATAACATTTATAAATGATAAATACTGATTCAATAATATCATTAATTATGATAAAGAACCACATGATTCATATGTCATATAGTATCAACCATCACCACTTATTTCTCAAATAATTTATACCATGTTTTGCCATGTGTTTCTGAAACAATATAGGATAATGCATCGCCACATATTTCCAATATCATAGTTAATCATTCATGATCAATAATTCACCGTACTTGAAGGTTAGAAAACATCATTTACAATATTTATCTAATGAGACATAAGGCTTCACCCAATTAATTGGAGTGATATAACATAACCACCCATCATTTAATGAAAATTACTCAAATATGTTCCATAATATCATAAAGAATATATAAATTTACCATATAATAAAAAATCGAAATAAAAAAAGCATCATATAAATTTCATAATCAAATAATCATAATCCATCTAGAAAATTAACATAGGAGGTATTGATATATCATATCCACACTGATGAATAATAAATATCGAATTATGATTTCATTGAACATATAAAAATTTAAAATATTGTATGATCATTTCATTAAAATATGGGAAAATATACTATTCCATGAATAAAAATTAAATAACCTTGAGTATTTAGAAATAAATGTTCATTGAAAATAGAGATGATAACATGTAAATTAGGATTCAATGTAAAAGATTTAATTTTTTGTAGAAAAAATATTCTCATATTTTAATTGTTTAAATAATACATTCCTTTCAAGCATTTTAAAAATTAATAACATGATTTATGTGAAAATGTTTTCCAAAAGTAAATTTATATAAATTAAAAATTTTAACTCAAATTGAAAATTATAATTTTATATAATTTCATTTATTTTTATGAACCATTTTAAAATAATTTTCAAATATATTTACAGAAAATAAATGTTTTATTGACTAAAAAGGAAATAAAGGCTCTATTTTATTGAATACTTTTTTGAAACAATTTTAAGTACAATAGAGATAGAAAAAGATATAATACTATAATATTATATTTTATAAAATATTTTTGAATAAATAATATTATTAATAAATAATAAAATCATGAAAATAAAACTAAATGGTAATTTATAAAAGTTGATCAAAAAGAAAATGAGATTCCATCATAATCCCATAATAATTTGTTAACATAAAGTACAAACACCCCAAAATTAAATAACATCAAATGAAATAATTTTTATTAAATATAAGTATATTAAAGGGAAATAATATAGGAGGGACAAAATTACACCTCATAAACATAAAAAGGTGCATAACACTATATAAGTCTCAATAAAATAAAATTGAGTTGAGGAACCATTACCATATTTTCAATATATGTATCAAAACATCATGATAGAGAAAACCTTATATTTTTTTTAAATAAGAGTTAATTTCATCAGATAAATGATAAAATATTTTTATCATCATTATATTCCCAACTCAAGGGAAATATGTTCTAAATATTGTACTATTATCACCGAAATAAAATTAAGGTTGTAAAATATTATGAAAATTGTTTCATTTCATGGAACAAGTTAATGAACCATAAAAAATAAATATAGACATTTTTTAAATAAGTTTTTTAATAATTAATAAATTAATCATAACATGTATGATGTACTAATAACATATTATCACTGATTTATTAAAAAAAATTATGAAATTAAATTTTTCATTGAGAGATATATATATATATATATCTATGTTTTGATTTGGTAGTCCATTTAAATTTAAATTTTTCATGGTCACATCATCTAATTACATTTAATTATTTAATAATTATATAATCATACATAACAATTCATATAAATCTTTATTGGTAAATGAATTATATAAATTCATAATGATTATAGTTTTTGAATACATTATACTGATGTTTCCAGTTTTCAATATTCAGTATTTAATAAATTTAAATAATAAATTACCATCAATATTGTATAAAAATATCATTAATATAATATATATATATATTTCATAAATCTATTATTATTACCATCAATGTGATTTTTTTAGGAATCACATAACATATCCCTTCATTGAGGGGTTGTCCAGTCATGTACATGAATGATGTTTTATTTTAATAAAATATGTAATTTTTATGGATAATGGTTGTTACATAATCATTATAACAAATATTAATATTTATGATACATAATTGTATATTTTATACTTCGTAACATAGATTTAGGGGAGATAGAAGAAAAATGAAATTGAATATATTTTCTCTGGTTTTAAAACTCTTCCATGAGAAACCTTTTTCATCATACACCATAAACCTTGATAAGATATTTTCAGAATATAAAAAAAATCATGGGGAAGGAATATAGTTAGATATTATAGTATGTATTGTTTGAGGTGTAAAGCTCAAATTTTTTTATTGATGATGTGGGTAGGGGCCCTTCAATATGGGTGGATAAGAGTAACCATGAAATAATATAAACTATTAAATTAAAATAGATTAATGTTCAAAATAACATTGATGAAAAACTATTTATTTAAAAAATAGGATTATTAGAGGTAAAAGTATATAGAAATTTTAATATTTAAAATGTTTGAGTTAACATTAAAACATCATTATATCTATATTTACAATCCATTATCACTTTTTATAATTATCATTATATTAATATTTTTTACTATTAATGATAATTAATGGTATAATAAATAGATATTGACAGATAGATAGAAAATTATTTATATTTTAGGCTTTATAACCTTCAAATGGGTGATTTATTTAATATTTTTATTCATTTATTAAATATTATTAAATATAAAATACAATTAATATAATTTCTAATCGTATTAAAATATTTTTTCTCTAGAAATAATGAGATATGTATTCAATTTACGTATAAAACCTTTCACCATCCATTATAATTATTATTAAGAATAATACTAATCTAAAAAAATAATTTAATTACAAATATATAACATTTTTTTATTTAAATATCACAAAATTTGTTCATCTAGTGCTTTCAAAAGAAGAATATCAGTGATTTGAAATAATTTAGGGTAATTATTCAATCACTAAATATTAAATATAAAAATTAATCCTTACAATAATTTAATTATTATATGAATTTATATATAAATGAAATAATATCATTTCCATATCCATATATTAATATTCATGATAAATTTAAATTATTAGTATGCCATTGATAATATTTCAAATAAATACAACATATTAAAGGTTATCATCAATGAGAAATGAAATAAAACTTACATATTTCTAATTATTTGTATATTTACTTCTAATTACATCAATACAATGTATTTTTGTCATGTGTATGGATTATTTTTAACCGTTATCTCTTAGTTTTAACATTGTTCTCCACATTTTACCAATACCAATGTTATAACATTTTTACTATTGATACTATTAAAAATGTACAAAATGTGATCCTATTTATAAATTTTTAACCTTCTTATTCCAAATATTAATCCATGTTTAATATATTCAATTTATATTTTCAGTGATAAATTTTAAAATATACCATAATAAAATGACTTGAAATTATATTCTGAATAAATAATTTTCTGCATATAAATTTTTTTTAACAAAAAATATATATAATGTCAGATCCATTAATAATAAATATTTTCTATATAATACATAGTACCAAATGGAATTTTTAAATAAATTTATATAGTGATACTTCATAAACATATGAATGAAAACTTTATTTCCAAATAAAATTATCATTTTTCATAAATAACTGACAAATTAATTTTCTAAAAAAATAAGAAAATTATTCAATTATTTTCTTCTAAGATAATATTTTTTATCAATTTAAAAAAGAAATATTTCTAAATTTATTTGAAATTAAAATAATATTAAATAAAATATCATCAAAAATCATTTTCCCATGAAACAAAATTTTGGAAGCATAATTTAAATTCAATTAATATTGAATGCTTCATTTCTAAGACATTGTAAATATATTACACTGTTTTATGAACATTATAACTATATATTATAATTTTGGGTATTTTATTCTTACAGAATAATTTGATAGGTGGGTTATAATAGACACATTTATATAACAATATGGTTATTGTATAAAAAACTTTCTTAAATATATAGTTGTATGTTATCATAGTTAGTATTATTGATAGTTTAATTTTTTTGGTAGAGAGAGAAATCATGTTAGGGGAGATTTATCTATAATGTTTATAAAGACGTTTATTAATTGGTTATTAATCACTAAAATATAAACTTTGGTTATCTGATGTTATAATAAAAACAATGTGGATAATTAAATGGACTTAACTGAATCTATATATGTTGTAATGATAAACAAATTGATTTGGATGGTATTTTTATTGGAAAGAATATTGTTTTCACACAACATGATATTTTTTTAAATTATTAATTGTCAAAAACATTATGTATATGATTTTTGTGATGTAGTGAAAATGAATGTATGATAATCTTGTTTTTCATAAAAACATGGATGTTGTGTTTTATAGTATTTTTTGGGTAAATCAATTGACAATATCTAGAGTCACAATATATTAATATTGGATGAATATGGATGTGAACAATTTTTCACAATGAGATGGAAAATTATTGTTTCTAGTTGTATCAATTATTATTTGACCATTCAACCCAATGATATAAATTATTGAAAAGATAACATAATTTGAATTTTTTTCATTTTATTTCATTTATTAAAAAAATAAATTGAAAAATTATTATGTAATTTAATTATAATTTTTTAAATTATTTATTCAATAATATATAAGATAATATATACCATTATGAACTCAAAAAATATATAGTGAGATATGAGTGGAGGCTAACAAAAAATAAGATCATTGAGGTATAAAAAATATTAGGTGTTCATGATGTTTGAAATAAAAGATGATTTTAATCATTGAAATGAAATAAATTTCATCAAGTGAAAAGTTTCTATAATGTGAGAAATTGTTTCCAAATATTATACACATATTCAAAAACAAATTCACCACATAAAAATTTGAAGATGGTTTGTCTTTCATGAATTCTATGTGGTTTCATGGATTCCATGGATGTGTAAATCATAAAATGTTTGAAGATACTATGAAATAAATTTTAATTTTTTCCTATTCATAAGAGTAATATTATAAATTAAATTATAAATTAATTGTGTTTGGTGAACTATGAAGGATTCATAACAGTTTATTTGGTATATAATATCTCATAACAATGCTAAAAAAGGCTAAAAAACTATTCACCCCTAACATTTTAGGTATCCAACCATTAGATAATATATTTTATTTCATTTTCACTATGTGTTTCATTATAATTATTATACTTAATGATTTAACAAAAACTGAAATTCAAATATTAAGGAGAAATTATTCTATATGATGAAGTGAGTTATGTAAAAACTAAACATTTATTTGATATTATTTTATTCCTTTGTATGATGAATATTTTTTAAAAACATTCTAATTCTACAAAAGTCAGATATTTTCATCTAATTGAAGTTCTATATATTAATTTGATTAATATATTTGAGAAAATAAATTTTCTAGAAAAAAAAATAATTTTCTTGAAATTATATGCTAAATAATGTATAATAATTTAGATAAATTTATAGACTCATGAGATAAAAAAAGAGTAGTGAATAGTTTATTAAATAAATCCATAGAAAACTAATCTCTTGGAGTAAAATGTATACTTCAATTGAAAGTGCAGTGAAATTTTAATGTGTGCAATGTAGTGAAATATCAAAGACAATGAGTTTTATTTGAACATTGTAACAATGGTGTGCTATTGTTGACTTTGTACATTGGGATATATTATTTTAATTATCATCGGATCGTTACAGTGAATGTGGAATGATGTAAAATAATTTGTTCTTATTCGAGTTTTTATTTATACCTATACATTTCCATAGAATGGAAAGATGTATTTTTTGTTTAATAAGGAAAAATTATCCCAAAATACTGATCCTTTTAACCTATCATACAATAATTTACCTATTATTCACTCAGTGTAATAAAAATTTTGGTTCCAATAATAGATGTTATAAATTATCATGTCTCAGAATACAAATTTAAAAAAAATTCAATATATTTATTGAAATTCATAGCTTTAGAACATATATAATTTTATTTTTTTATAACTTTTTGGGAACGATTTGTTAATTTCATAAATTTTCATTAATTTTCATTTTTTAGGATGAAATCAATTATTTTTAACCAATTAATTGAAGTTTATATTATTTTTTCTTGGTTTTGGTGTTGTTAAGTAGTGGAACTGACTCCAATTTATATCTTCTGGGGGAAATATTTATTTGGTGTGGGGTATCTAAAAATCCACAAGGTAAAACATATTTGAAGTGGTTTTTTTTAACCGAAAGATATCTTTTCGATATATAAATAAAAAATGGTGTCCAAAAACTATTTGTTTGAATAAATTTAATCTTCTCCATTTTTCATCCATTCTATTTATCAATTTAGGAGTCTCTTAGAATACATAGTTTTTCCTTCATTGAAATATCTTCATTATATCATTCATTACCATCTTTACCTATCTATTTACATAATTTTGACAGTTTGATTCATGTTTGCGTTCCTTTTGAAATTATATTAATTTTTTTTTATTTTATATGTTCTTTATTTATTTTCTCTTTCTCCATCATTTTCTACCACCATTAAAAATGTATTTATAATTTTAATTTCCCTATACCATCATGAGATCAAATAATTGAATAAAACTTCTACTTTTTGTTTTTTATATAATGAAATATATATCGGGTGATGGCTCATTCAATGTTTTTATCTTGCCTTGAATTTAGCATGGAAAAAACTCTAAATGGGGTGATATTTGCTCAGTTAATGCTGATAGTGATCAGGAGTTGGATCATTCTGAGTAGTTAGAAGAGTAATTCGTTACTCAAGGTAAGTTGGGTATTTTCTCTTATAGTGGGATAAGAACTAATATTACTAATTCTTATGATCATTCTACTACACAAAGGGGTGTGCTAGGTTATATTTTCAGGAATGCTACTGCTTCTCATACTAATACTCACATAGTATGGGCCTTACAAGCCTCTAGTTCTCCTACAGATGGACTCACAATAGGTATTGCATCATCTAGGAACATGGGGGATGTGAATACTGGGCAGACCTCCCATATTAATATATCAGCATCTCTTGAGGCCCCCACTGAGCTTGTTTCTATTTATTTGGGTGAACCTGGTAACACTATAGCAGCATCACTAGAGGCCTCTTCTGTGAAAGAATTTGCCATGCCCTCTTCCAATGCCAAGGCCATTCATGCCTTTGATGAACGTGTTTTATCACATGATCTCCATGTGCCTTTGAATGAATATACCATCAAAAAGTCAGTGACTTATAAAGCTGTTGTTGTGGTTGTTACTGCTAACATTGGTGTTTAAAATTTCTCTTCCATGCTGGATTCAAATAATTCTTTTAATTTTGATCTGCTCTATATGGAGAGATGTGAAAGGAAATATAATTTCACCATGAATAGTCCTATTTTTGATACCTCTTCTTTGGTTGCATAGGCTTGTGCTGAGCAGGTTGGATAACCCTGTACTGAGGAGCGTCTGGAACAGGGGCTCAAGGCGCTGCTAGAAATGATCATGATGTTATTCATGTTGATAATACAAATAGTCTGGTTGATGTCTATCCTGATAATCATGACATTCATGATGGAGGAACGAATGATTTGGATGATGAATTAATGATTCTGAATTAGTGGAAATGATGCAGTAACCCAAGAGGATGTGTTGGTCATCACAGAAGGGGCGGGAGATGAGGCATGAACAGACGATGATTATGTTTGGATTACATTGGCTTTTATTGCATGTACCCTGAAAATTTATCCTTCATGTAAGCTTGAACATTATTTTAATAATATTTTTTCGGATCATGGACTCATCTCTATGAATCCACTGTTATGGTATAATGAAATATATATGTTTTCTTTTCTTTATATTTCATTATAAAAAAATAAATGATATAAGTCTTATTAAAATAATTAAATATTTTTTTATAAAATTGGGGGATGATTTGGTTTTGTAATTTTTTAATTTTTGATATTATAAAATATTTTCTATCTATATATTTATATATTTTATTTTTTTTAACATTAATATAATAGAGTGTTTAAATTTTCTGAATAAATTATTTGATATCTAACATTTACAAGAATTGAATTTGATGATTTTTACAGAATAATTATATTGCATATTCTTTTTCCTTATGTTTAAATTTATAATTTATTGAATTATATAACATTTAGTTTTATTTATAATTAAATTAAATGGGACATATTAAATTATATAAAGAAAAAAATATAACACATAGTAATAAAAAAGAAGTGTATTGGCTGGACACAGACAAGATATCTCTTATAAAAATAGTTGAAGAATAATTTTCATGGGGAATTTACTATTATTGGGTGGGATCAATAATTTTATATTCGACTATGAAAATATAGGAATAAAATAATATTATCAGGAAACAGTACGGGAAAACCCAAAATTACACATCTATTAACTGGTTCTAATGTCATGGATTATTGAGATGGTCCTATTCTATAATAATTTATTTTTTGGGTCTGTTGAATAATGGACATATCCATAAAAATAATATATTGTTATGGGTATGATATTTCATATGATATTAAGTTTCATATGTTGTTATATTCACTATTTCTATCATATCTAATTGGGGAATGACTACCATTACGAAAAACGTCTATAAGAATGGTGTGAGATGAATGTAGGGGTTATGGAGAAATATTTCATCGATAGTTGGATAAATCTAGATATACTAATATACTTGATGTAATCATTAGATAAGTAGATATATAAATTTAAAAATAGTGTCACTATTGAAATAAATCATGGAATATAGATGTGTTATATGTATAATATTTAAACTGACTCAATAAAAACTTTAACATGAGAGCCTTGGGAATCATTGATAATTTATTTAGGTTGTCAAGGTTATTTATGATATAGTCTTAGTTGGTTAGTTTCATTTGATGTTTTAGGTGATTCAAAGGAAATATGAATGTTATATACATATTTTACTATGAGAAGTGTAATATTTATTTAATAAATGGGGAAGAAGTAGAATATAATATAATTTCCCATCAATATATAGAGTATTATGTTTTTGAGTAATTATAAATCTTTCGTTTTTGTCATGATGGTTGTGAAATGGGAGGGTCCAATATAAAATAATCAGAAAAATAGAATTTGAAACATACTTTTTAATAAAATGTCATTAATTTGAGGACCCTTTTTTTCCATTGGTGAGAAACTATTATATTTTTTGGGTCATATAGATATATTTAAAATTGAAATTTCATGAAACCCACAAGATTTTTGAGGAATATATTTTATGAGATTCTATTTGAGATTAATTTGGAATATTATATATTGATAAATTAATTTATTCAAGGGAGATATTCACTAATGAAATCACATAATAGTTTCAAACTATTGGAATCCTTCTTCATTCTACAATCACATTAAATACTAAGATTATGGTATATAAAAAAAGGTTATATGGTTTCTGGACCTTGGTATTTATACATTATAGTACTATATCATTCCTACTATGAGGTGTAGACATTAATATCCAATTTCATGTAAGAGTGTATGATATCTGAGACCCATTTCACATTTGATGAAATTAACCAGTTGGTCACATAGCATGAAGTTCTCCTCCCTATATGAAAAACAAATATGACTAGTTGTGATGTTCTATGGTGTTATAGATTGGATATTATAGCTTTATTATCAAAGTGTATAATAGTGCTAAATAATGGATAAATCATACGGTAAAACATTATAATATATTAGTGGATGTAAATAATTGAGATAATATTAAATGGAAGAAACAATATCATATACCAAAATTATTTCATCTATATTTACAATATTTAGGAATACAAGGAAATATAGAAACATATAATACATAATTATGAAATTAAAAGAATACCAAATTATATCCCCTTGAACATCTATAGTGGTTTCTAAAAAATATACACCCATTCTCTAGACTAAAACATTTGGAATTCATTTCTGGAAGGTTTACTTTATACCTAATTCTATCTATAAATTATGAAATGTGTACTGAACATAGGCCCACATAGGGTTTGAATAAAACATATTAAGACACTATCCACAATCTATAATAATAATATATACTATGAATATAATATTTAAAATCATTTAGTTATAAAAATATATGAATCAATAAGGGAATATATTTTGGAAACTATAATGTGAAATTAAAAATGATCATAGTGAAATATCTGATGCATTGAACTTGTATATTAGACACATGAGTTGTATATAGAATATGATTATGAATCTAGAAATGTTGAAAATATTTTGCACACAATTAATATATATTAATATAGGCCTTTGAGTAGTCTAGGAACTGAATACCCATGATTGAGAATTCTTAATTGAGTCTAGGCAATAAATCTAAAATAGCATCATTACATACGTGATTGAAGACTAATGATACATCGCAATGCTATCAATGTCCCTGGAAATGCTGGTGAAATCATGGGAATTATCCATAAAATTATAATTTATATTACAATATTGGTTAATTATTGATTTCAACTTGACGTATTTACTTATATAAGGAATTGGATTAGTCTAAGGATGGTTTACAAATTCGATATCCCATCAATTAATTGAGATGGAGTGGTTTGAATGGTCAAGTCATTCACTTTGGATGTACAACGTTCTCAATCCACACAACTACATTTATAAATGATATCAAAGAAAACATAATAATCATGCACTATATTTTAAAATAAGAAAATTAACAAATTGCAATTCCATATCATTTCATAACTTCTATAAAAGACATTTTATAAAATAAAAATAACCCAAGGGAGATTATTATAGTATTTGAAAAAACATTCATATCATTCATCCTTAAAATTAATATTTAGAAATGGGGAATGAGTTATTAGCTATTAATTTAATAATTACATTAATTTTTTACCATATCCATCAACTATTTAGAATTCTCAAATCACTCAATAAGAGGTTTAGGAAGAAAGCTATGATGATAGTCACTATCATGTAATTGATCACACTTTAAGGTGAGGTTATAGTATATATTTATATCACACACCCATGTTAATTATTATTAGGACCTCTATAGTAATGTATTAATTAATTAATTTTAGTTACTGATAATTTCGGAGAAATATGTATTCCTTCCATTATTCGGAAAAATTTCAAAAATCATAAACACTATGAAATTTAGGGAGATGTATTAGAACAAATTAATTAATTAATTATCAGACACCAATTTCATTATTATCCGATAATTCTATCTAGAATTAATTAAAATAAGAAAACAATAAAAGCATGTCCAAAATTGGTTATATATGTAACATCCTCAATTGATAAAGGGTTAAATAACTAAATGATATGACTCATGACAACAAGGTGCACCATCATTTTCAGGAGCCTACCTGATTAGAACTCCACAGTTACGCGTGTTTGGACTAGAGTAGTAATTAGGATGGGTGACCTCTTGGGAAGTTCCCCAGGGTGTGTGTCAGTGAGGACAAAGCACACTAAAAAGGACATGTGTTGGCATGTGGGGACTATCATCAGTCAGATGACCCGTTCATGCACGTGGGTGGACCTTGGGGTGGGCCCCACGTATCTGCGGGGCAACTGGTGGTACCTGGTGGGCTAGGACCCGATGACAATGTTAAGGCGGGGTGGTTGTGCTATCGTTGGGGCCCAGTTGTCACATTTGGTATCAGAGGAGGAACCCAGCCTTAAGTGTGCGGAGCACTGCCTGGGTAGAGAAGTAGGGCCCACAATGAGGACGTTGTGCTCTAAATGGGGGGATTATAACATCCCCAATTGATAAAGGGTTAACTGACTAAATGATATGACTCATGTCAACAAGGTGCACCTTCCTTTTCGGGAGACTACCTGATTAGAACTCCACAGTTAAGCGTTCTTGTCCTGGAGTAGTGATTAGGATGGGTGACCTCCTGGGAAGTTCCCCGGGGTGTGAGAGAGAGAGGAAAAAGCACACTGAAAAGGACATGTGTTGGCCTGTGGGGACTATCATTAGTCAGATGACCCATTTAGGCATGTGGGTGGACCCTGGGGTGGGCCCCACGTGTCTGCGGGGCAACTGGTGGTACTTGGTGGGCCAGGACCCGATGGCCATGTTAAGGCGGGGTGGTTGTGCTGTCACTGGGGCCTAGTTTTCACAATATAATCACCCACTAAAATAATTTCTGTTATGGTAAAAGTATCTAAGTACATTTGGATTTGGAAACCTAAACCAATAGTGGGTTATCCACCATAACCGATAACATTATGTTTGAAAATTGAAAGTATGTGATCTCACAAATATCATAGAGGATGATATGGGAACTCCTTAGTGACTATTTTTCCTGAAATATTAATAAATATGGCCCATATATAATATTCATATAGAGAGAGTTGTATAAACCACATTTTAATTGGGGAACATTTTGGTCACATGTTTTTTCTAGTCACATTCCAACCTTGCAGTCTCTACAATCGGGTAGGCCACACCTCGCATGGCTTCGGGTCTTGGTTAGACATGTCAAAAAAATACATCCGAGATACAGTCTAATTCCCCCCCCCCCAAAACAATGGTTGTTCTTATGTTTTTCGATAAACATATAATTTATTTGGATGGTTCCAATACAAAAAGCTATAGGCATTTCAATTCATTGTGGCAACACATTTAAATTTTAAAATATAGGTGGCAACCATATGGAAAACTTGGATGAGTATAAATGTTTTCATTAACCAATGCATAATGGTTCACCTTTCTTATTAGATTAAAAATATTAATCCTTGGCCTCAAACAAATCATAAACACACATGACACCTAAATACACTATTTATTGGCTCCTATTAAAATATAATTAAATATTAATATATAGTATGAAAGGATTCATACGTTAAGGATGAATTAAGATCTTATAACCACTCCTCAGTAAAACAACTCAACCCTGATTTCCCGTTTTGAGTGTTATAGTACTGTATTAAATAATTACTTTATAAACTTATTTTATTCACTATAAAATATATCCCAGTTATCATGATATAAAAATTATGCACCTATATCACCAGAAATAATGAAACTGATGTTGTATGAATATTTTTTATTATATGATCGATAACAAAAACTGGAGACCCGTCAAAATAAGTATCCTATCAAAATAAACCACATCAGCAAAAAAATGGGGAAATTGGTCATATTGTAGATGAAAAATATGATAAATAAGGAATAAAAATTTTGATTCTTAATATTTTTATTTAAGTTTGATAAGATTAAGTACATGATGTATACTCCATATGATAAAAAATATCCTAAAAACTATTCTTTTAAGAATCCCTTAGTCATAATTCATTAATTTATAAATATACATGATACATGTAAACAGATAAAATCTTCAAAAATGAAATCCTATTGAAGATGAAAACAATATGTATATTAATTATTCAAGTAGTCAAAAAAGACAGACTCTACCATATCAACAATATCTATTCTAATGCCTCTTGTACAATATGTGGTTATAATAATCTTTCCCTTTTATATCCATCTAAATTAAAGGTGAATGAAATCATATCCCATATATTGTCTCATAAAAATCCATATAGATACTAGATTGAATATTATTAATAAAGTATTACACAACTAGAATAATTTATTTATCAAAATATCCCTTATACTGAAGGGAAAATAATCGGTTCCGGACCTTTAGTACATATATAATATCCTCAGATTGACCATTTGTATGAGGGTGTAATTTTCTACATAGAAGCACCAATGAACCAATATACTTCACCGATCCCATCCTATATTAAGAAATGAATTTAGTTTCTATGTTGATTATTACACTACTGGGATTCTTAATAATTGTGACGGCCTATTTGCGATGGTATCCCATCTCAAATAGCCCGTTACAGAAAACACTGTCCCAAATACATGTATTTCCGATGAGCCCGTCGCAAAAAAATGTAATTTGTGACGGTAAAAATCCTGGTCACAAATAATCTTATAATTATATGTATTATATATACATAAACATTTTCGCGACGGGTCATTAGCAAAAACTATTTGTGACGGGCTCTCGTCTCATCCCAAAAACTATATATATATATATATAACAATTTTTGTGACGGGCCCGTCACAAAAAATTATTTGCGACTGTCATGTAGTACTGTCGCAAATATGTTTTCAAAAATATTTTGTTATAATATTTGCGATGGGACCCCATCGCAAACAGTCCAGTCCCAAATAATAAATTACTTTTGTAAAAAATAAAATTTATTAAAATTAAGTTCAATGAAAATATAATATTACTATTATTAAAAAAATAAAAAAAATAAAAAATAGTAATATTCTCAATATTCACAAAAAAATATAAAAAAATCATAAAATAATAAAAATTAAATTATTTAATATTTTCACCTATTTAAAAGAAATAAAATGTAAATAATTCATATTACAATGATAAATTCAAATGTTTGTGACATAAAAAAATCACTAGGGGTCGTCTTTTGGAGAATGTTGAGGAGATGAAGGATCTGGTTGAGGAAACTCCATCCCTAAACTACGGGTCAGACGGCCCATGTAATCTATCTTCTTGTGATGATGTTGCTGCCATCGATGCATCTGCTCCTCGTAATGTTGCTCCTGCTACTGATGTCGCTGACACATCTCTTTTTGCTGCTTCTGCAAAGTCCATATATGCTCAGCCTAAGCTCGCAACTGCTCCTGATACTGTGAGCCAGAAGATGATGCCTCTCCATGAGCTCCTCTCGACCTGGACGTCGTCATCACAACAGTAATATAATAAGTACCTGGAGTCAAATGATAGCTAATTTCAACTACTTTTCCCTTCTCAAATAAATACTGAGTGGCATGCATCCATGCCGCCACATCGAAATGGTGTGCACTGGTATACTCAACCATCTCGTCCTGACCCTCAGCCTGTTTCTGAGAGGTCTCAGCCTTATATGACTCCATCAATTCCAATTTAAAATAAAAAAATTCAAAATATTATATGCAGTTAATTGTTAAACTGAAAAAAACTCTAACCACAATCTGACGCTCGTGATCACCACTAATATCTCCATTAGCTGGATCACTGTACATCATCCAATAAACGTCGAACTCCTTAATATCAGGATTCTCGACTGCCTACAAAAATATAAAATAAAATGTTTATATTTAAAATTATATAAAATATTTAAAAAATATACATACAAGATTCTCTCTATACGAACTAAGTGTACAGCTACATACTCGATGTGTCACCTCCTGTATCCCTCGGTTCTATCATCCCAATGAAGACCTAATCTGAAATCCACCACCCAATCCATCCCAAACATGAGATTAAATGTACTTTGGTCGGTTGGCTCTACATGACTCATCAAATTCGGTCACCCATACTATTTTAATGGTCATCCTTCTCAAATTGTGCATAAACTGGTGGAAACAGTCACACATAGAAATATTCCATACCGCGTGGATAGCGTTGTGCATCCTATCATCGTTATGATACCATAAAACCTAAAAATAATTTATAATATCATGTTGTTAATAAAATAAATTTCAAAATAAATATTATTTATTTACGTACCAGCCAATGTTGGAACATGTCGTGTCGCACATCAACGAGAATCTATTCCCATTTGATCCATGGCTAATAAAAATAATTGTGCAATATAGCACTCCCCTATCCAATAATTACATGCTGAAAACTATGAAAAAGGAATAAATAATCAAACAATTAGTATGTATATAAATAAATTATGGAAATTTAACTAAAATATACAGGTTACCATACCTCTGTGTGTGTAGATCAAAACCAAGATGTCGACGTCTTTCGGGGATAGGGTCAGTAATAATCAGTAGCGCAAGATCGTTCCCCCTCTATGTATCTCCTTAGCCACTAGTAGGATGAGGGTCAGCTGATCCCACATCCTCAACATCCAACGGTAGCTCATCCTCCTCTAAATCATGCAATAGATCAAAGTCCATCTGAAACAAAAAATAATTTTTATTAGTAGATAGTTTAAATAACTATAATATATAGATATATATTAGTAATGATTATAACAATCATTTAACTATCTCAATGTTCATCTTCATCCTCTTCTCTATAGCTGTCAATGTCTATGTCTTCATCTTCCACCTCAGCATAATCAATATGCATATGAGTTTCAGTAGTAGCATCTCTTTTCATTTAAAATTCATATGTAACAACATTAACATCTTCATCACCATCGATCCTTAATTACGGGGTGTCATCGTTGATATTCATAGCTCTTTGTGAATCAGATGGATTGTGATTCGTCTCTTGAAAAATTTCAATTCCTTCCACTTCAGCGGAACCACATTCAGTTTGAGTAAATTTATTTTCATGAGATTTCATATTTATTATGCTCCACCAATCGGTCAATTCTCTTGATGTTGCACAATACTTTTCATAATATGTTTTATGTTCATGTTGAGCTAGTAAAAATCTTTCATTTAGTGCAATAAGACATTTATATTTAATATCGACAATTCTATGTGTTTGATGAACATGAAAACCCCTCTCTGTATCAAACCACTGACATTTAAACATTTTTATGTCATTATTTCCAAGATAACACAGCTCAATAATATTATCCAAAAGGCTATAAAAGTCATCTTCAGTCTCTCTATGATGTGTTCCTCTCAAGAAAACTCCATTTTTCATTGTTTTCTAATGATTCCCCATATGCATGTGTATGAAATTGAAACCCATTCACCACATATTCATTATAAGATTTAACCATTTTGGATGGTGGGTTACTCAATATACATAGTCTCTTATCAACTTTATCAGCATATTGAGACACCTAAAAATTTGTAAAATAATTATCAATATAATAAATAATAATTGGAATTGATATTAATTCGTCAATAATTTATGTTAAAAGTTTTTGAAACCATTGAGATTTTTTTGTTTGCATTCTTCAAGAGCAGCTGCTATAATTTGTGGAAGTTGTTTCTTAATATGATTATCATATAACCTACAAATAAAAGAAGTTTAAATACTGTAACATAAATTATAGAATAAGTGATAGAAGCAGTCACAATACAAATGATGTCATTTCTTCATAGTTGGGTGGAACGTATGTATGAGCTCTGTGATTTTCATCATCTGAAATCCACTGTTCTTGAACTCCACCGAAACCAATATTTTTATGATTAAAACCTATTAATTGATTGTCTATTTCATCCTTAAAATTCCCCTCATATCATCCCATGAGATTCTATATTGAGGTATACTAAGATTCAAAATAATGAGAGCAGAGAAAAGCAATTTCCTCTTGAAAATACGCTTCAGCAATTGAGACTTCAACTGATTCATTGTTTTGTATATTTTTCTTCAATTTCTACATACATCTCTCGAATAGGTACATCAATCAAAAATGTACTAGACCTCCACATTTAGCTTCATGTGGAATATGTAATATCAGATGTTCCATTGAGTCAATGAAAGCTTGCGGAAATATGTTTTCCAGTTTACAAATAATTACAACAACATCTTCTTCCAGTTTTCTTAGTGCATCATAGTCTGTTGTCACTACACAAATGTCTCGAAAAAAATATGATACGTCTGTTATCGAATCCCAAATCATATAATTCAACAGAACTCTGAATCAAATAGGAATAATCCTTTCTATTATAATATTACAATCATGAATTTTTTATCCAGTAATATAACAATTCTTAACACTTCTTCCCAAATAAGAAGCATACCCATCTGGAAGTCTCAAATCTACAATCCACTGAAAAAATAATAAGCAAATATCTTTGGATAGTGAATAAGATTCATTTGGCTTCATTAACCTCTTTGATATGACATTTTCAAATAATTCAAGTTCTGGTCGCCTGCAGATTTGGGCATGATATAATTGTGCCTTTATATTATCTTTGGTCGAACCTGGTGTATCCAAAACTATATGAAATAAATTATCGAAATTGTCCTTCTCAATATGAATAACATCTAACATGTGGCGGACCAAAAAATAAATACAATACGGAAGATCCCAAAAAATGATTTTTTTTATACAATTAGGTTCTTTCCCAAAGCCATGAATTTTTTGTCGGTTTACTGTTGGTCCAAATGTGACGGGGGGTAATGAAAATACAACTGATTTTAACATTGTACCTGAGATAATCATTGTAGGTTTATCCATTTCTATTTTAAATTTTCTAAAATGATATTTTATCCTCTGAAAAGGATGATCAGTTGAAATAATATACGCTGACAATCAAAATAGAATGGTTTTTTTCCATTGACCAGCATAAAGGATATGTTTTCTTTCATACAACAAAGACATGATTTCGGACCATGTGTACTCAAACCAGATAACATACCATATGCTGGAAAATCACTAATCATCCCCACCAATGCAGCTTTTAATATGAAATTTTGTTTTACAGCAACATCATATGTATTAACACCATCACTTCACAATTCATTTAACTCATCAATCAATGGTTTCAAATAAACATCAATATTCTTTTTTGGATGTCCTGTGATTAATAGATTCAAATAGATATGAGGCTCCTTCATCAACATCCATGGAGGAAAATTTTTTAGAGTTATAAAGACAGGCCAACATGAATACTGACTACCATAAGAACCAAACGGATAAAAACCGTCAACAGAAAGACCCAATCACACATATCGGGCTTCTATAGAAAAAGGCGGTTACAAAATGTCAAAATGTTTCCATGAATCATCATAAAATGGATGATTCAAGCTTTTATCAGTTGAAATTATGGTTTTGTGCCATGACATCATTGATGTTGTGTTCTAAGACATAAATAAACACTGCAACCTGGGTGTAAGAGGAAAATATCATTACTTTTTTACAGGAATCGATCTAGACTTCCATGGTTGAACATCTTTATAGATCGATTGTCCACATGTGGGAAAATTATCCAATGACTCATTTTTTCCTGAATATAAGATGCAATCATTTGGACATGCATGAATAATTCGATAACTGAGACCCAAATTACGAATCAACCTCTTGCACTCATTGTAATTAGCAGACAACACATTTCATTCAGATAACAGTGTTTTAACCAAAGAAAATATCTGATCAAAATAGTTTTTTGACATTGAATTATCTGATTTAATAGCCATAAATTTTGCAACCACTTCTAATTTTCTTAACAATAAACCAGGATATAATGCATCCTCATCATACCTCAACAACTCATTAAATTCTTATGGTGACAAATAAGGAGTAAAATAAATAAAATTATGAGTTTCAGTTTGTTTCACAGATGGATCTGCAACATCATGTAATAAATTTTGAAATCAGGATGGATCTGGATTCATGTTATCAGGATATTCTTTGGAAAAGTGTTCACCGTGTTGATACCAAAAAACATAATCTGGTTGAAAACCAAACTGCAAGAGATGTCCCCCAACCTTTTCAAATGTGTCAAACGTTCTTAGAGAACATTTTTTACAAGGACACAGAATTGTGACTTATGAAACATAATCTAGTTTTGATGATGAAAACGCTAAAAAAGATTCAACACCCTCAATATATATTGGATTTAAACCAGAACCATTGGTATTTCTACACTGATTTATCCAAGCTTGATCATCTAACAATGACTTATGTCGACTTTCTTGTTCAATATTTTTCTACATAAAATATAAAATAATCACATTTTTTGAATAGTTTGAAATTATAAAAACACTGTTTGAAAAAGAAGATAAATAATTATAACTATTTAATAATTATCATGAATTAATGGAAACACATTTTCCAATGGATTGACGGCTACACCCTTGTCCTACAGCTCATTTAATTTCACCATTCTCATACTTATTATTGCTAATTATTGCTAATTATTCCTAATTATTCCTAATTATTCTTAATTATTACAAATTATTACTAATTATTACTAATTGTTACTAATTATTATAATTTATTACTCATTATTACAATTTATTACTAATTATTACTAATTATTAATAATTATTACAATTTTTACTAATTATTACTATTTATTACTATTTATTACTAATTTATAAATACTATCCAATACATAGAAAAAGGCAAACTGCTTGAATATGGAAAGAAAATTTGGTAATCATCATTATGAAGATAATTACAAATTTTCCTTTCATTATCCAAGCAGATTTCATTTACTAATTACTAGTAATTAAAAAAAAATATTATCAATATTTAAGAATATACAATATTAATATTATTAAAATAATAAAATATTAATAAAATATTAAAATTATCAATATTCAAAACAGACTTTGTTCTATTCTTAACAAGTTAAAATCTCAAAGAGTCATCAAATTGTTAAGTCATGCACAATAAAAATTTTATGTCAGTCATGACCAATGTGAACTCTATAATTGTACATGCATGGTTGAGCACCTCGGAAGTAGTGTTACAATAGGACGACCAACATAATGATGTTCTCATCTCTAAGAATCATCTCACATGACACTTTACATAATTCATTTTTCCTTAAAATTTGAGGGGATATCATTATTTTTCCATTAAATTATCATGGAATAATGGTCTATATAAAGGTTCATGTGAGATAATTCTTATAGATAAGAATGGCATGACTTGGTTTATCCGATTGCAACACTACTTGCGAGGTGATCAACCATGCAAGCACAATTATAAGTTTACATTGGAAATTGCTGACAAAAACTATTTATTGCGCATGACCTGACAATTGGTGACCCCTTGAGATTTGAACATATTAAGAATAGAGAAAAACCTGTTGCGAATATTGATAATTTTTTTTATTTTAATTATAATAATATTTTTTTCATAAAAATTGATAATATAATTTTTTATTTAATAATTATTGCTAATTATTGCTTATTATATTTAATAATTACAAATTATTACAAATTATTGTTAATTATTACTAATTATTAATAATTATTATAAATTGTTCCTAAGTATATTTAATTTTTCCTAATTATTACTAATTATTTCTAATTATTACTAATTATTACTATTTATAGCTAATTATTACTAATTATATCTAATTACTCCTAATTATAGCTAATTATAGGTAATTCTTGCTAATTGTAACTAATTATTTCTAATTGTAGCTAATTCCTGCTAATTGTAGATATATATATAACTATTTATAGCTAATTATAGATTTTTATAAATAATTGTAGCTAATTCTTGCTAATTGTATCTAATTGTAGCTATTTGTAACCAATGGTATCTAATTGTACAAAATTGTATCAAATTGTAGAAAATTATAGCAAATTTTATCTAATTGTAGAAAAATATAGCAAATTTTAGCAAATTGTAACAAATTGTAGCAAATTGTAGCAAATTGAACCAAATTGTTTTAAATTGTACCAAATTGTAGCTAATTATTACTAATTGTAGCTAATTCATACTAACTTTATCAAATTTGTACTAACTAAAGCTAATTCATTCTAACTGTAGCTAATTCATACTAATTGTAGCTAATTATTACTAACTGTAGCTAATTCTTCCGAATTATTCCTAATTATTGCTAATTATTCCTAATTATTCCTAATTATAGTTTATTATTTCTAATTATTCCTAATTATTACAAATTATATCTAATTATTCTTAATTATTCCTATTTATTCCTATTTATTCCTATTTATTCCTAATTATTCCTAATTATTCCTAATTATTTCTAATTATTTCTAATTATTCCTAATTATTCCTAATTATTACTAATTATTCATAATTATAACTAATTATTCCTAATTATTCCTAATTAATCCTAATTAATCATAATTATTCCTAATTATTCTTAATTATTCTGAATTATTCCTAATTATAGCTAATTTTTCCAAATTATAGGTAATTATTCTTAATTGTAGAAAATTATTCCTAAATATACCTATTTATTCTTAATAATAGAAAATTATATCTAATTATTCTTAATTATAGCTAATTATTCCTAATTATTCCTAATTATTTCTATTTATTCCATATTATTCCAAATTATTCCAAATTATTCCAAATTATTCATTATTATTCCTAATTATTCTTAATTATTCCAAATTATTCAAATAATTTTTAATTATTCTTAATTATTTCTAATTATTCCAAATTATTCCAAATTATTCCTAATTATTCATAATTATTCATAATAATTCCTAACTATTCTTAATTATTCCTAATTATTACTAATTATTCCTAATTATTCCTAATTATTACTAATTATTCATAATTGTGTGTAATTATTCCTAATTATTCCTAATTAATCCTTATTATTCCTAATTATTCCTAATTATTCTTAATTATTCCTAATTATTCTTAATTATTCCTAATTATTACTAAATATTCCTAATTATTCCTAATTATTACTAATTATTCCTAATTATTCCTAATTATTCCTAATTATTTATAATTATTCCTAATTATTCCCAATTATTCATAATTATTCCTAATTATTCATAATTATTACTAATAATTCCTAATTATAGCTAATTATAGGTAATTAAATCTAATTATAGCTATTTATATCAATTTATAGCAAATTATACATAATTATTACTAGTTATAGATAATTATTACTAATTATACATAATTATTACTAATTATTACTAATTATTCCTAATTATTCCTAATTATATTTATTTGTTCCTTAATATATCTATTTATTCCTAATTATATCTATTTATTCCTAATTATATCTATTTATTCATAATTATAACTATTTATTCCGAATTATATCAATTTATTCATAATTATATCTATTTATTGCTAATTATATCTAATTAATATTAAATATATCTAATTATTTATAATTATAACTAACAATATCAATTTCCTAATAAAACAAAATATAAATAAAAATCAATTGAAATCTAATTAAATTAGAACTAATAAACAACAATTAAAATTAACATAAAAAATAAATAAATATAAAAAAATAAAATATAAATATCTTTAACATTGATATTTTGAAGATACTGACGCCTTCTGATCGCTCTCGTATGAAAAAACATCAACTAAATGAAAATTTCTCTTTGAAACTAAAGAATGAAGAGAGAGAGAGAGAGCATGATCTGAATGATTTGGGAAAAACCGGATATGGGTATATATAGGTTAGATTTGTTGGAACAGGATTATTAGCGACGGGCTTCCCGTCGTAAATTGTGGTATTTGCGATGGGGCTGGTCGCAATTAGCATCGCCTGAATTAATTACAACCAGCGGTTAAAAGGTTATTTGTTACGGGACACATTGCAATTAGTACCTGACAACTGTCTTTTTGCGACGGAATGACATCCCAACGCAAAAAGGTATTGACGGCTGCCGGGTTTTTGAGACGGGTCCCGTCACAAATACCCCTACGTGGTTTGGCGCGCAGGCCGCGCGGTTTGGCGTGCAAGTCACGCCAAACTATTTGCGACTAGAGATGAAATCTCATCGTAAATAACCAATTATTTGCAATGGGCTACTTTCCACATCGCAAATAGCTTCCTAGACGGGTTATTTGCGACAAGAAGAAATCTGGTCGTAAATATTGAATTTTCCATTAGTGTTAGTACATGAGAATTCATAATGGTTCTTAAAATATCATATATAGAGACTCCCTAGATCTTCTATGATGAATGCATCCATGATTGGAATTAAATGGGCAACCGTGATTATCATATCTATGATTACCAATACCTTTTCAATAACTCAAGGGCTCTTCAATAATACTAATAAGAAATCTATAGTAATATCATCCAATTTCCTTTCATGAATTGGTAATAAATATAAAATAAAAGTAGGAATCTATTTTTATACCTTCACCTACATAATGTTGGAACACATAGTAATAAATTGCATTATCTGATAATATATATTATTCCACCAACACTAGTGGAGTAAATCATAGTACAGAAAAATTTGTTGGGGATTTACTAGACATTTTGAATCATTATATTCTAAAATAAACTCTTCTCACATGTCTATATGATCCCATATATTAACAGGTCTATTAATCATATCATCCTTAATTAATACCCATCCAATTGATGGTTCCTCCCATAAAACACATTAAAATAGAAAAATACCTTAGAATAAAAATTATTCCATGTTTTTATGAATTCCTCGTCATATTAAATCAGTATTAAATCATTAATGACTTACTACATATGTCACTCTATAAAATCTAAATACATTACAAAAGTAAGACTTATCAACTTCCATTCATAACTATATTACTAAAAAAACATGATTCTGACAATTCAAGACCAATTAATGAACTATTATGTTTCCATTTTAGAGGATATAGTCAATATACAAATGAATATTATGATATTTTCAAACCCATCATCAATGTCCGAGGTTCCAATCATCTTGGTTGAAAATGTATATCATGTATTTATGTCCAATGTACACAATGATCCATTCCCTTTATTAGTAATGTCTCAATCATAATAATGCCTAAATAACTGTTACATTTTCATAGTCATTAGTTATTTAATTAATGTCATGAGGTCACAACTAGATATAATAGTACACAATGAAGCATTACAAATACCTCAATATAGAACATATCCTGATGTTTGATGCCACAAAATATATTATATTTCCCCTTTCATGAACATGGATAGTCCATATCTCTGCAGAGGTCAACCTTTATAGTAACTACCAAATGGATTTCACTCAAATTTAAGGCCATTTGAAGACTACAACATTCTTGGGTAGTCATTTATGTATTGAATCCAAGCATGAATTATTTTTAATGAATTTTTGATTGTAACATGAAACCCCTACATAAATTTGTATCTAAAATACATTCATTGGAATCTTCCAGGATTAAATGGATCTCAAAATATCTCAATCCTCTTATAACACAATTCAATTATAAAGTTACCCAATAAGAGAACATTTTTTTATAAAAGATTCATTTTTTATATTCTCATAGAACCTATTCAATATTAGTTTTCATTATAAGGTCTCATGGTGTGTGGAATAATCATGTCTTGTATAAGAACACAATATGATTCAATACACTAAAATGACAACATATTAATATTGTTCTCTGTGGAAAATATGTTTCATTAGATCCATACAAATATGGGGAAATTCTTACGACAAAATAGTATAAGAACATTTTCATATAAGATATGAATTATCTAATGTGTTTTAAATTGTATACATGAGGGTCCTGATCACACCAGATGATATACTGGCCTAAAAAGGCCTATTTAGAAGAACATTTACCCTTATATATTAATCAATATTTCATAAAAACATACATGCGGGAAAGGGTACAAGTATGCCGGGTGATTCAACTATTGATAATCCCCACACATCCTAATTGTTCCATTCACATTGTTAGTGAATGGGTTAGGTGATCCCTTGGATAAATACCTTTTAATATAATTTTTTTTTATTCTATGTCATCTAAATAATATTATTTTTTCAAATATTTTTGTAGGATCCACCAGTTTTAATGTTATAGATACTATCACTTTTCATAAATCAAGATAAATAGTGAACTCTACCTCTCCCTCAAAAGGTATCGTAGAAGTATTTTCTTGAAAACAATATCTGAATGAATCTAGCACTACATGGGAGATCTATTTTCGTACTCTTAGATCATCTAACAAATTAATTAATGTATATTCTTATAATGAACCTTCTCAATGAAGAACATTCCATATTTAATTTCTTGGGAATCTGATTCTCCCTTATGAACAAAGATACCACCCTCATGTGATATAAAATAATCGCTATATTGATTAAAATCAATATGGGTGTGATATGGTAATAAATATTCCATGTTATGGATATATTAAAGAAATATAATATATATGAATAAAAATTTCTATATGAAATAGTAAGCAATAATTTGAAGGATTCACTAGTTACTTTGAAAAACACATTTTGACATCACTCCCTACGGATAATCTTGATTTTTCACTACATAATTGTACTAAATATTAATTGACAATACTCTATAAAATATAAAAATATGTAAATGTATACAATGTGATTCTATAAAATAAGTATGATGATAATTTTTACGCTATTAAGATTATTATTCTCACTATTGATGGAAAATATTTATGAACCTCAAGTATAGGATATATTAAATTTTAAAAACATGAAACCATTCCTAGAATTATGACATTATTTCCCAATTAAGTTACTCTATACTGGTGAAAAAAAATAAAATTTATTACTTCCAACACATCCACTACCTCCTTGACCTATATGGTATGTGGTTATCCATCTATATTCCTTGAATAGAGCTATAGATGATACTATATAAAATGGTCACGTGAGGATTATATTCTATTATTAACAAGAGTAATTCCCTTAAAAATATATAATGATGGAATTTTTTTAATAGGATTGGAAATTAACATACTCATGTTCTTACTAAGGAATCATATAGCCATAACTACTACATAGATAACATACCATGTAACTACATGTAGGCATATTTTGACTTACACGTCCCTCATGGTATGTATAAAATAAATTATCACAACTAATAGATGATATAAAATGACATGTATATTCTAAACCACTAGGTATTGAACATTAATAATATAATATGATATGCTCATTGACAAGTTACCATTTCACAATCTTATAAATGGACCAAAATAAGAGCACAATCATATTTTACCGTATGGGATACTTAATCCCATCCTCGAAGGATCTCACCCTTGTAATCAAATCAATGGTGTATGTTAGTGAAAGAAAATAAATATTGGTCAAGGGATAGGAACAATTAATAACTAATATGTTACCCGATTCGTAGATTATATATTAACATCATAGATAATCTCTCGACATTTTCAATACAGAGTGATAATTAAAAATACATTGGGAATCAATCAATACCTTAATTAGAGGAATCTACTCTTCATTTAAAATGTGAAACCATCCCTTCATTGATCAACACACCCCAAAATAAATGAGTTTAAGACTCATTTCTGGTGGTTTCTCTAAATTTGAGAACATAGATATAATTTCCTATATCCGTGAATCAACAGCCTAGGGTATAAAATCCCCATTAAACATAGACATATATTAATGATTGAATTACATCACAAACTATGAAATATCCATTGATGGTGATGGTTTTTACATCTATATACTTCACTATGATCAATAAAACCTCTCAATGCTGAGAATCATATCTTAGTCGAGGTCTAACAGGTTAGTACTATAGGAGGGTCTAGTGGGGGCACTACAGATTGCTCAGGTCTAACCCTGTATGATAACTGATTACCCCTATCAAGTTTTATAACGAAGGCCATCATTGTGTAATATATTTATAATTGCAAGAACAATCATCCAACCCCAACAGATATAAATTTATTATAATTATGATAATTAGACAATGTTAATAAGTCAGAAACCAAAAAAAATACGGATATCAAATGTCCTGGTATTGGTCATTTTTACACACTCAAATCAAAGAGGATACAGTTTATGAAGTTTCAATTTCTTTTATTTTAGAAAATAACCATTTAATATTTAATAGGAATCTACAATTTAGGATAATTAATTAACTTATAATTCATAAATGAATGAATTTTAGGTATATACAATGGGTTCATTAAATGAATTGCCATTATGATGGTATATATAAAAAATATTCATAAGTTAAAATTGGAACATAATATAACTACATGAATAAATTTTACATCATGTTTTATGATATAAAAATCTGTCTTCAAAGACACAATCATATGGATTACCATTGAAAATTTATGTAAATAAAAAAATTATAAATAATAATTTGAATAATATTAATCATATCCCACTAATATTTCTTCCCATATAACTAACATTCTAGTGCATAAAAATTTCTTAATTTGATATTTTAGGTTTCACCATCAATCTATGCAATATATTATTATTTATGATCATTAAGAGACATCAAGTAACTATATATTTTCTCATTCTTCCAAAAAGGAACACAAAAAAGATAATTTTTTTTCAATAAAGTAATATATGATATGCAACAAATCACATCACATACCTCAAGGCCCGTGCCATGAATACCCCAATCCCACCTCCCATAGGCGAGGGGTTTGCGACTAGCACCATAAAGGAATTTACATATAATTGGGAAGGCATTTCCTTTAAGTCCTCCAACACAAAAACCAAGAACACGAGAATTTGAAATCAACATATTAAAGCTACAGTCGTAAAAGTGTGTACTGAATGTAAAGGGAGAAAGAATACAAGACCAACTGAAAGATACAACTACAAGAAAAACCATCTAATGAGATCATCCACCAAGGATTCTAACTTAAGGGTAGGTATGGATCGTCTCAGTGACTCTCCATGTAAACCAGTCACCTCTATGTACCGCCTTGTCCTAGGTCCCTAATGTCTTAGCCACGCTGCTTGTTGTCTACACAGGACATGACCAGTTATGGGAAAATCCCATGCATGTGTGAGTATAACAATACACAGTATGGACCCTGAGACCCCCGAAGGTGTCCCAAAATTCCACAAAGGAATAACCAAAACGCATTACCTCAAACAGAAAGCATGAAATAAAGTCATCCTACACTAGGTATAAAACTCATAGATCAGTAATAAAGATGATTAGTCTTAATCTGTATTATTTTATTATATGCAGGTGTTCCACAACTGTACCATGAAGAATTTTTTTCATTGTCAACCCACATAGGGTCGTTTTTCACTAATCCACGACGGGATTCTCTAGTGTTGGCCCTCGTCGGATCGCACACTGTTGATCCAAACAGGGTTGCTAGGATGCTAATCCACACAGGGTCACTATGAGGATGATAAGAATAATTTCTCAATGATGTTGATCCACATAGGTTTTCTATGATTCAGATTCACAGTGGGATGTTATGATGCAGGTCTACAAAGATTCATTATTATACTGATTCACAAGGGGTCTCTCTCCAATTGAAAGTCTCCCATAGGATTCCCCGCACTCGGTGATCTTGAGTTCCATAGAATCTACTCTTCATGATATGAATAATTTCTCAACTTCCACGTATTTCCACAAAGGGGTAACCCAAAAAACTACAATTTTTTTAGATTATAAAGAGACAAATGGGGCATCAATCGGGTGCCTGACCTGTGAGTTATAAGCATTTTAGTATCATGGGCCTGGCTAGATTCAGGTTCCATACAACCCGGTTGTACTCCAACATTCATCAAAACTCAGGGTTATTATATCAAATGGAACATCTTTTTTCAAGGATTCAATGTTTTATACTGTTATTCAAATAGAGGTCTAATATGTGAGATACTTCCATTTAAGCGAAATTGGGTTGAAAAGTGTCTGGGTCAGGTCCGACTCGGTCGGGCCCACCCGACACACCCCAACCTAGGAAGACCCGGCCGATTTCAGGCCACCCCAAACTGGTACCGACCCGGCCTGGCCCAAACCGGATGGGCCATACTAAGAGACCTGGGCCACGGTGGGCTCAGCCCACAGGGCCACGAATAGGCTCGATCCAACTTGGTTGGGTATGAACAACTGGGTCGTGCGGGGGTCACCTCCCCTTCTGAATGGAAATTATTCCGTTCATTTTGCAATAGGGGTGTCATGTGGCATCACACCCTCTCTCAGCAGGTCCCATGGGGAACGATTCTCCCTCAACCATGGATTGAAGTCGTGGCCTCCCTCTGCGGAATGTGTTGGTGATCCTTCAACTTCCATTTAGGCAGGCCAAGGGCCAATCGTCCCTGATGTCTGCAGGAGTGCCATTGTGCACCCGCTTCCTTTAAGACCGTCAATAACTGGCTACTGCAGTTGCCTATCGGCGTCGGTCCCCTGTGTGGCGGGGCATCCATAGGCCACTAGGTGAGTTCTGATGGTATTTTTTCCCTTCTGATTACATATATGGACCTCCCAAAATGCTACCATCACTGCATGGCTCCTGGATTCATCATGCCATCATATTTTCTGGTTTCCCAAGAAGACACAGTCAAAGCTGCAAAGGTAGATGGTTAGGGCCTTGTTCGGTTGGCATGTTCCCTTCACGTTAGCAATATAACAATGGTGAAATTTCAGACATAATCAAAAGAAGACTTAACCATATTGAAAACCCCACAACAACCACCCACAAGTTCATATGAATCTCATATTGACATATTTTGGTTAATATGTGTTTTTAATGTTTTCAAGTATAATATATTAAAACAAAATCACATGAATTCAATCAAAAACCCATACCTAATATTCGTAAGATATTTCATGGTTTTGGGAGAATAATCCACATTCCTTGAATCCATTAGCATACATTATTTTGGGATTTATTCATCCAACGTCATCGATTAAGCCTCTGTTCATCGTTGGAGGTTATGAACATTCTTTGTTTATTAATCAAAAATTCTCCCATGATTACCCAAATCTCATTCCCACCCATTTCAATAATATAAATGAAACGTTATGAGTTTAACATTCCTTTCAATTTATGGTTCATTAATATGTGTAATTATTGAGGCATATTAATTATATGAGGGGTGATTACACAACCTATGTGTAACTGGGCATTTAATGTCCCTCCTTTAATGTCTTACCATTTTCATGGTCCTCACTAACGTCACTCAAGAGGTGGTAGAAAATTAAAATAACATTTTATGATATTTTATTATCCTTTAAAAAATTCCATAAAACTATCTTTTTCAACCGACTATCTATGGTTTAATTTACGCCTCCCTTAAAATAATCCTGGATCATTGAGTTCAATCCTTCCCTCAGATTTCAATTTCTAGCATCAGTTCAAAAGATAAGAAACACCTCCTACAAGTATATTGAACCTATATTATAAAGATGTTCAATATTCTGTTTCAGGCTTTATGGGCCTCAGAATCCTGCACCGTCAATTTTTCACAGACTCATAATAATTCAATTTTAATTTAAAAAAAATTCATGGAATTTAGGTGTGTTTACATTCCCCCCACCTTATGGATTTTAGTCCACAAAAGATTCTAAGAATCATATAGAATAAGATGGGGGTGCTGAGAATGTAACTGATCTTACCACTCCCATGTGATCTTATGGAGGATCCTATGCTGCCAAACAAACTACCACCATAGAAATTGACCTCCCACGTAGGACCCACTCATACTGATCCTCTATATCCATCATGAATTCCACAAACGTCACACCATCATCAATGTCTAGATCTCCCCAGTCTATAATTCGAAATGGATCATGCACATACCTCATTCGCTAGAACACATGGAAAATGTTATGCATCTATTGAATCTATGGGATAAAAGCCTGACTGTATTCCACCTTTCCTACTCTACTGATGATTTGGAAAGGTTCGGTGATCCTTAGTGATATCGTGTCACCCAAGCCAAAACTCCGCAATCATATTCAAGGTGAGACTTGTAGGAAGACATGATATCCCTCCTCGAACTCCAATGGTCCCTATCTCCTATCAGCATAAGACATATGTTTTCTCTGTGAAATATTCATCCTCTCATGAATGATCTACACTTCCTCAATGGTGGCCCGTACAAACTCTGGAACCATAATTGCTGACTCCCCTGGGTTTTTCCATCATAGAGGTGATCTGCATGGTCACCTGGACAATGCCTCAAATGGAGTCATGACAATGGTGGAGTGATAATTGTTGTTTTATGTATACTAAATCAGTGGAAGGTTTTCCTCCCAACTGTAGCTAAAATCAAGGACACTAGCACGAAGCATGTCTTCAAGTGTCTATATGGTTCTCTCTATCTAACCATCTATATAAGTATTGATATTGGTACTCTAACATAGTTGAGTCATTTACCCCTCCTATAATCCCTTCCACCGGAGGGATGTAAAACAAGCATCACAATTTGAGATGATCGTTGATGGAACACAATGAAGCAGAAGAATCTCTTGTACATAGTGATTTCACATGCCCTCTACTGATCCCTGATCTCGATTGGGTAGGAAGTGGGATGACTTGGTGAGTAATTCAACGATCACCCAAATGGAATTGTGGCCCTTGGACATACGTGGTAGCCTTTTCAAAAATTCCATGGATATACCATCCGACTTCCTCTCTTGTACCTCAAGTGGTTGTGCTAAACCTGCTAGATCTTGATACTCAGCCTTCACTTGCTAACAAGTGAGGCATCATGACATGAACATCACCATTTCTTTATTTATACATGGCCACCAATAAAGACACTGGAGGTCCTGGTACATCTTTTACACACCTGGATATAATGCCAAAGGGGGTGTTTGAAATACTCGCAACACCTCCTCATGTAATTTCACTGGTACTATGGTGCATCCTATGAAGAGGATAAAGTGCTCACAACCCTCTTAGAATTCATCAGGTGCATGCCCTAATGATATATAATCACGTCGGGCTTCGCAGTATATGTCCCCAAGTTGTGCCTCCTTTACGCACTGAAGGAGTGGAAGAGTAACTATCAAAGACTGGAGGTAAGCTGGTCCATCACTATCCACAAAGGAGAGCTACAACACTGCTAGATGATTTATCCCCTCACTCAGAAAATTGTAGAGCATACCTCTTACTGAGTGCGTCTTCCACCACATTCCCCTTCCTAGGAGTGTATAGTATCTAAAATTCATAGTTTTGAAGGAACTCTAGAAATCCTTATTGTCTCGGGTTTAGGTCCTACATTGAGAAGTTATACCAGAGACTCTGGTGATCAAAGTAGATAGTAAACCATTCTCCCCTCAAGTAGTGTCTCCACATCTTCATGTTGAAGAACACTGCTGCTAACTTAAGGTCATGGGTAGCATAGTTCTACTCATTCTGTCTTATCTGATGTGATTTGTAGGCTATTACAACTCGCTCCTCCATCAGGACACATCCAATTCCGGTCCCTGATCTGTCACAATAGACTACATACCCAACACCCTATTCAAGTAACATCAAGATGGGGGTAAACATAAGACTCTTCCTCACCTATTGAAAACATTGTTGGCATCTCTCCATCCACATGAAGGGTTTTCACATGGATGTAAATAATGTCAAGGGTGTAGTAACTTTGGAAAACTAATGTAAAAATATCATGTAGTACCCTTCCAACCCTAGGAAACTCTTCACCTCGGTCACACTCCTGGGTGGCTCTCTATGAATTTGCTGCTTCTATCATCAATAGATCCACTGCAACTCCAACCTATGAGATAACATGTAAAAAAATAGGAACTCTCTTATCCAAAACTAGCATTTAGAAAGCTTTCCATAATGATGGTTTCCTCAGAGTGTATCTAAAACTATCTACAAGTTAGTGGCACGCTCCCCCTCCATCGCGGAGTAAACTATATTTCATCAATGAAGAAAACCATGATGAATTTGAGGTAAGGCTCAAAGATCATGTTCATGAGTCTCATGAACACTACTAGGGAACTGGTCATGCCGAAAAGAATTAAAAATAACTCAGATTGGCCATACAATCATCTGATGGCCATCTTCTTATACAACCTCATCTCATACCCTAAGATGATGACTCCACAATCTCTGGTCTATCTTCAAAAACCATGAATCCCCATTTAGTTGGACTAAGAGATCATCAATCCTCAGGAGTGGATACTCGTTCTTCATGTCCACCTATTTCCGGAATTGATAGTCCATGAAAATCCTCAGACTCCAATCTTCCTTTTTGGTGAAAATAACTAGGTATGCCCATTAAGAAACATCGGGCCTTATGAAATTCTTCCTATGCAAGTCCACTAGTTGTAACTGTAACTCACGATGCTCTTTGGGAGAAATTAAATATGATGGAGTAGATATCAGTGTCATTCCTGGTTACAAGTCGATGTATAAGTCTACATATATGTGAGGAGGTAGTCCCAGATCATCCTCAAGAATGACATCAGCATACCAGTCCTCCACTACAGGATAGATCAGATTCATATCATCAAATAATCTGAAATAAATCATAGCCAACTGATGTGTGATTGGATACACCCTTGTATGGTAAAGTACATCTGGAGCTCCAAAGTTTCCCTTATCACTGGTGAAGTAATTCCTTGTCCCATCCTTCGGACACACCACACATTGCTCCTAAAACAGTCATTCTGTGCGCATATATCACATTTTCCAATTGTTTTTTAATTTTTGACATTTGTTAGACCTACTCAAACATAATACAAAATGTTTTCCCGTGAGGAATCTAATTTTGTTATTAATTTATTAAAAGTAATAATTTACTATAAAGTTAAGTATTTATTATAATGGTATAGATTAAAAACAACCATATATTTAAGATCATATATTTTATGGATCTTTTACACTCTCATTTATATTTTTATTAATTATTTACATTGTTATAATTGATCAAAAATATTAATATATTTTTTTGAATATAAATAAAATATAAGCGATAAAATTGATATTCGATTAATTTTATTTAAAAAAAATTATTTTTCTATATAGCCTATTTTGATATTTATTTTTAAAAATATTATGACACACATATATTAGTTTAATTATGTTAAATAATAATTAATAGTGTGTAATATCCTCCAATAAGTCAGCTAAACGACATCCTAAATAATGTATAGTATGAATATTTGAATGACTCCATATATAATTTAGTATATAGACTAGCGGTTACATTATACAAAAAGCATGGGGAAACAATATTATCTATAACATAAAATTAAATAATGGTGATAAAAATATAATTTATTAAATATAATATTGGTCATAAGTAATAAAAACTAACATTGATATATTAGTATCTATAAAATATATTTTCAATTATAAATAATTTTGATGTCTGCAAATTCTCATAAAACATGAGTTATCTAGATAGATAAAAAACCAAAAGAGTAAGGATAACATAAAAAATGTAAGATTGTCAGAAAAATGGTATCATCCTCATACTAGTCTCCCAAATCAATCCATCAAAACATGCCAAATCACCCATCACTGTTAGCCTATATGAATCCATATTTTATGATTTCACATGCACTAGGGTTCCCATGTAGTGTGTGATAATACATATTAGTTTCTTTATCCCATGTTCCACAATCGTATGATGTGATGTACCAAACAGGGATTCCACTTAGGGGTGACCCAAGCCCTGTGGTTTACTATGCCTCATGAACGTCTCACAGAACAATAGTGGTTTCCCACTAGAAGTGAGGGACTTGGATGCATTCATCGGTAGGCAATTACTTCATTTCAAGAGTGCATAAGTGAGTTTAAAAATAATTTATATATGGTAAATATCAAAAGAAAAATTATAAATAGGTGACATATCAGAAGAAGAGTAAAGTGATATATAACTGAATAATTGATATTGATATAAAAATGATGATAATAAATGTAATTTCTATAGAAATCTAGAATACATGGATTCAGTGACATAGGAAATAAATTTTATAACAATATTGAAAAGAAGAATCCCAAAAAATCCCAATAATATTGAACTCTTGCATGGTCCTATGATACCATCTGCATCTTAAGAATTCTATTAGTCATTTATTTGATGAAAATATATTCTCATTTTCATCACATGTATATATTTCGTCTTCTTGGGTTCCAATGGAATCCCAAATATGGTGAGAGATGAACAATATGAGGCGAATACCTACAGTTTCTATAATATAGTTTCCAGATAATATATACTAAAATACCCTACAAGCATGCATATATAAAAATAATGTAGTATTGTAACATAAATACCAAAATTTTTTCATTACCCCTCGGTTGGTGTATGAACATATAACCTGTGTATTAAAAAATAATTTTCATGTTCACATAATTATGTCATGTTAGGTACATCCAAAACTATAACCCTAGTTTGATAAAAATAATAATGGATCCAATATGCAACAAGTTATAAATGGTTATATTAATAATTATGCGGTTACATGGAAATATCCATGGAATCCTTGTACTCAAGGGTCAACAACTCAATAGTCCCTATATCCTAGATAATGTGTATATTTTTAATCTATGAGTGTCATCCATGTAATTTCATGATAGTGTTATTAATATTGAGTCCATGATATCTATCTAGTGTATAATTGTACAACAAATCTCTAGGTAGATGGATACAACCAAGAAACCTCATGTATGTAAAGGCCCTACTGGATCAAAATAGTTTATCCGTGGAACCCTATAGTAGTAATGGAGGGATCCAATGGGGTCATATTAGAAATCCACATATAGGAAAATATTGGGTTAATGTGGGGTCTCACAATAGGGAATTCTCAAATATGAATTTGACTGGGGTCCATGAATTCTCAATTAATTCAAATGAGAATATAAAATCTAACAACAGTCTAACCACTCCAAAAACAATTTCAAGGTTCATATACAAGGACCATTATTATTGATTAATTTAATTAATTGCTTATATGTAATGGTCTTATTATTTAACAGGTTTATTTATTTCAAACCATTCATTTCATTTGCGTGATAATGCCAAATGTGTGAAACAATTTAATTCACTCTATATTTAATTATTAGGTCCCCTCATCTAAATTTCATTATTATGAAAATGAGGGAAATGTACATGCAACCAAAAAATCAATCCCTTTAAATAATTTATTATAACATTTCTTGGTTCTCCCATTTATCATTAATTAACAAGAATAAAACTGCTTAGGGAAAAGAACAAAATGTAATAATTGATATAGAGTTGTGTTATGTGATATTAATTATGCATACATTCCAATGACCAATTAATAGATTTATCTGGTTGAATCAATTAACATAGGAGGGTCAATTGATAATCATACATCTTATACAAATTAAAAATTTTATGGTCATTTAATTAAGGATGAATTTCAATTATCATGGATAACCATATGCACTCACAAACAATTACCTAGACGATGAAATAAAACCATAGAATACAAAATACACAAATCACCCATCATAGGGTTGTAATATTTGGGGAAAAAACCATCAATTATGGATTCCAAATTTAGCTAGATACATATAATACAGTTTTAAAAACTATAATCAAGGCACTCTAATTTAAAAAGACACACCTAATAAAATCAACATACACATGTAAATTTTTAAAATGTCGAAAAATGGGGGATGAGTAATAGAACAACTACCACAATATCATACAAAACACATTGACAAGAATCGATCATTAGATTTTCATAAATTAAATGAAATCAAAATCACTAATCAAGTCCCAAAAAAGTGAAGATATAATCATGCATCAAACTACAAATTTCAAGAGGAAGAATAGTTATTAAAGAATCAAGTGGATTGAAGCATATACAGACACACATTAAATTTTAAAAAAGTTATAAAATGGGGTCTATATGGGGATTTAGTGGAAGTACCTATGTTAATGTTCCTTTAGGTGTTGTTAATAAGGGGGGTGTGAGGTGTTAGGCTCTTTCCAAAACATTGGAGGCCTTGCAACTATATTTTAAAATGACTGCATAAGAATTTTGGAGAACTATAAATGATTTACACATCATGTAATTGTTGTTTTTTTGTCACCTTATTAAAACATGTACCCAACTTAAAAAATTATGGACATACCATTACATGTAGTTAATTAAATTTAAAATGTGTGTATATGGCCAGTAGTCAACCTAAATCCCTCCTACCACAACCTTTCGAAAACAACCACACTAGATCACAACCAGTAATTATGGCATATTAAAAAAGGTGAACCTTAAAGGAGAATAAATATAAAATTGTGTTGATCCATATAAGAGAGAAAAAATAGGTTCTTAGAGTATTCACCACTTTATGGAGATCACCCCTAAATTTACCTTCCAATTGAGAAGAAACAATGTGTGATAACAACTCTAACCACTAGGCATGTACGTCGTCCTCCCATTCACATGTTGCATCATGTACACAGAATGCATTCATATAGCCAATAATAAGATATTATGTTTGTTTCGATGAGACATCATGATCTGACCAATAATGAGTATACTATACTATTAAAAATAAGCATCATAATTTAACTAAAATTTATTGCGATCAAAAGTATCAGATATGTCGGCCTAATAATAGTGAAACTATGAAACATGGAAGACAACCAGAATTGAATGGTACCTCTAAGGTGGTAAAACATTATAGGATACTAGCCCAACACTATCAATAATCTCAAAATACATGACAATGAATTATGAAAATTTTTCTTCAATAAAAAATATTCCATTCCCTAGACTCTGTTATAACAATAGATAATCATGATCCCTGACCTTGAACAACAAAGTATATCAACAAAAATTGACATTGGATTTATGTTAAGACTAATAATTAAACATAAACTTCTTGGTTAGATGAAACTAATCTAATGATTCTTATTTGAGATGCCAACATAGTAGAGATGTGTCACAAGAATCTAATAATAACTGAGGTTAATGAAACAACCATCCATATAAGGCCTCAAAAGGAACTATCAGAAGTTTTCCATGAAATATGTTATTATAGGTAAAGTTGATAAAAGGGATATGATATTCCCATGAATTGATGATGTCATATATGTTTGATCAGAGAATTTAATCTAGAACATGTATCTTTTATTCCAACTTACCATATGATGGAGGGTAAAAATAAGTTCTCATAAGAATTTTTGTATTGATCTCATTCACTAATCCATGCCTAGACCATGATATGGGGTGAGAATTCATAACTAAATGATATTATAAGGGATCCCGTGAAATATCATGGTTCTTATTTGATGGTATAATTTAATTTTTCCATTCTTTGTAAGATTATTTTGTTAGATATGGCCTATGGTTGATTCCTGTTGAGATTATAGAGGGCTTAGTGTGTTTGGGGATGGACTAGAACCTAGAACCCAATTTTCGGTTGAATTTATTCTAGAGAAAATATAGTAAAAATTATGCAGGGAACGTCACAAGGTTTGAAAAAACATTGTGTTTATAGAAATTTCGGGAATTGTAGGTTCCTTATTTTTGGTAATCCATGTTATTTGAGCTGCAAGGATGCGCAATAGTTCTACATTTTAATGATGTTTTCAAAGAGGGTTTTAGTGTGGTTTCATCATGGATTATAAAAATTATTGGGTAACTGTGTGATATACCCCACGGTCATAATATAGAATGAGTAGTTTACCTATGGGTTTTCGAAGAATGCGTGTAAACCGTGTGATCCCTATTGTGTCAGATTTTTTTATTTTATAATTTAAATTAAAATTTTTTAAACAGTTTTTGGGTCTTATTTGAACCCGATAGTATGGGGGCTCCCTTGAGCTCTCTCATTACCCTTTTGTTCAATTTTCTACCCCTTATCCATTCGATATATTATTTGATCATTTTTTATCTATTTTTATATGCTATGATAATTCCACGAATATTTTTTAGCCATTCTTGATTCTTTTGGATATCAATTGTGGTATTTGGAGTTGCAATCATACAACCTAATTCCCCTTTTTTGTTCATTAGATTTAATAGAAACTTGGATGAATCACAGCCTGATACTGGATGAACTATCTAGCATGTGCATATGGTAAGTGGTCTCATGTTTTTTGATGATTTTCATGCTATTTATATATTCCAAGGTGCCACATGCCTATTTTATGGGATTCTCCATAAATTTAAATTGGACCCTGTTATTTCATATAATTATTTAATTAATTGAATATGTTTTTTATTCATTTTAAGGGTTTTTTACCTTAATTTGACTAAACCATGGTTGAGTTCCCTATAATAGTTGTTTTTAGATTATCCCATCGATACGTTTTGGGCCATACCATTTTCACTTTTATGGTTTCATAAAAATGGAGTATATTATAAATTAAATTTCAATATTGTTAAAATGTAATTGATTTTAACTAAGAATATGGGATTGATGAATTTGTCATTGATCGATGTATACCATTATTTCTAATGCATGTTTTCCTTTACCATGAGAATAAAGTAATTGATATGACATGAATGGAAAAATTGGATTGAATTTCTCATAAATGATTTTCCCATGTGAGATATAGGACATCTAAGACTTTTTGTAGCTTTTTAAAATTGTTATATTTTTATGATAAAAACAACCATGTGACTATTTGTATGAAAACCTTTGACACTGACCGTGTTATTCAATTTCCTTAATAGGAATTAATTTCCCCTTGACCCATGTTGTAGTTGTTGTTAATGAATGTTTTCCTTTCCCATGTGAGTAATGTAATGTATATGACTTTAATCATTAAAATTGGGATTAATTGATCATGTTTTTTATTCCCACATGAGATATATGAAAAATATTCCATTTATTAGATTGTTATGCTTGTTAATCAATAAATACCATGTTAGTATTTGAAAAGAAGCCTTTGACATGGGCCACCATTTGATATTTCCAAAATAGGAATGAATTTCTCATGTTTCTAATATTCCCGTTTGAGTAAAAATATTACCAATACATTTACTATATTATTATACCCTTCAACCCTATTAATAAAAATATTACCATGTCAGTAGAGGAAATTCCAAGACTTATGAGGTTGGACAATTCTTGAGTCAACCAATTGAGGTGTTTTTAATATTCGATGATCATTATTCTGACCTTATCATGTTAAAAGATGTGTTAAATGGAATTGAAATTGTTAAATAATGAATTGAAATGATTGAAACGTTGATTAATTTTAGAATTCCATTGATGGACTCATTTGACTATTATTATTTTCACCTTGTTTGATTCCCAAGCATGACTCATTATTTAGTTAGAGTGGTGAATTATTTATAGAAATTAATTTAATGAACTGATTTTTATATATGTTATTTTGATCTATAAACATTGATAATGATCATGATATTTGGCATTTGTATGGCATTGAAGAGTCATACCACAATGAAAACCACAAGTTTTAAGTCATGAGGGTTGTGATGATCATACTCCATAGGTTGTAGTCCATGGGCTACTAGTGGGACATCAAGTTACTGTAGTTGTGGAACCAATTGTAATAGTGGATGTAATTGAGGTGTTATTATTCCATGAAGGATTTTTATGGTTCATGCATACCGTTTTGGTATTACCACAACAATCATCGGCTATGTTAGTGTTGATTTGTGAGTTTTAGAAGTTATATACAGCCATGTATTGGGGGAATGGGAATCCCAGTTTGTCGATTCATTGATAGAGTCCATGTTGGATATTTTCAAGCCTTGAAAGATTCCTCATGATAGGCTAGTAATGCTCGATGTGTACATGTTGTGTGATTCTCCCATGAGATGGTGAAAAGTTATCACTCATAATTATTATCATTTTGAGATGAATTGGATGTATTTTATTATGTAATTGTATGATTACATAAATCCAAACACCATGATAACAGATAGATCTTGGGAATTTTTTTATCTGTAGAAGCGTGAACTATTAGTTATTTAGTACTCAGCCCGTTTTATAGAGAATAAGTTCTTTGCACCAATTCTGATGGGAGAAAAATTATCTAAATCTAGAAGATTTGAGGATGGCACTATGTATGAAATCAAATAACATTTAAATATATTCCTACTTCTTATTGTATTTTTCATAGTTTATAAGGTGATGATTACCGGGCGTAACCTGAGGGAATCTAGAGGTGTGAGCTAGGGAGTTGCAGTGCCTTGTTCTGTTGCTACATCGAACAGAAGTACAAAGTGTCATTTGGAGAATCTAGGTAGTGATATTGGTAGTTATAAAATCTCATTAGGTTTCTTGGTGATGTTCTACCAATGCAGTAGGCTAGAACATAAAAGGCTATAGTGTATTAATGACCTAGTTGAGTTCTGATATAATTGTAGTATGGGTCATCAACAGTGTTTTTGTAGGATGTTTCCACCAGCATCCATTGAGAGAGGGTCTTCACTAAATCATCATTTAAGTGCATAGATAGTATATTCTCACTAGATAGGTGGGTTCGGTGCAACATGCCATTCAAGCTGATGTGGTGGTCATGGCCATGGTTGTCAGACCACATGTTCATAATAATATTTGGGTGGATAAGTTAAGTGTAGCTAGACAGTGTCATTGGGTCATGGTACAGGGAAAGAACATGCAGTGAATCAAACCCAACAGGAGTAGCTTTCCATGCCTTCTACTATATTAGGTATTTTTTTAGTACCCACCAATTTACCATAGTAATTATTGATACAGGGGATTAACATAGGTTCATATATGTTGATGTTGTGGAGAGACTCATACTCTATGAGTAATCATCTAATCAGGTTATCATGATAGAGTCATCATTGTGTCATATGATAGTAGACGCACATCAATGACTAGAGTTCCCCTTTGATTTTTGTGGGTGTCACTTCGTATGGGGCCTATACCTCCTCAAGATGACTTGTTTTGATCTCATTAATATAATTGATTGGATGGTTCCGTTTTGAGAAGTTATTGATTTCTATCACCATTGAGTGAGTTTCATGTCATTATATGGTGATGAATATATTCAAAAAGGTAAATTCGATGTCCATACAAGCCGATATAGACAGGAGCATTGTGTATTGGGTGGGGTGATAACCTATATTTTGAGTTTTCATGTGGATTATTGGGTAACATGTTAGGATTATTTCCAACTAGCAGTTGGTCATTCCAAAGATAGATTTCTAGCTAGTATTTTAGGATTATATTTTATGAGATAGGAATAGTTATCTATTGATCTTGTATAGGGATCTAACCCGGTATCCATTCCTCATTATTGGATGGATACTACTAAGTTGAAAGGGCTCAATAGGAAGTTATATAATCTAGAGGCAAAAGGAATATTCTGACCCAATACATTTAGTTGGGGTTCATCGGTCCTTTTTGAAGAAATGTGGACAATATACTCATGAAATGTTAGGATTACCAGAAATTGAACCAGATGACTATTATGAACTAATAACCTCTTCCATGGATAGATCATCTCTTCAACCATCTTCAAGGAGCTATGATTTTTCTCAAACATTGATTGGAGATATAGTTATCATCCGGTGTGTGTTATAAAATCATACATACAACACATAAACAATTATATAAGGCACCTTCTATATCAGTATTCTGATAATCTTTTTGGTCGCACAAACATTCAATCAGTATTATGGAACTGATGAACTCATAGTTCCCACCATATATTGAATCATTTATTGTGTTGTTCAGGGTTGGAATATTTGTGTATTTTCACAATCCACAAGATAATGAAAAAAAAATCAAATCATTTTTAACACACAAAAAGAGCATAAAATATACGAAAAGATCACAAATATCCACTTATAACTAGATCAGATTACCTTCCAGAGTCACATAATCTAAGAAATATAAGTATAAGTGGACCTAATGATTGTTAGAGTATTAAGTTATTGTGCGAATCACAAGAATATATTCGTGGTGTATATATTTTTAGGGATGGATGGTTACTAAAAAAATATAATAAAAGTATTCTTATACTGAGAAGCCCAATTAATGGGATTAACTATAATGTGTGTACAGTAGGTTTTGTAAAATTCCTATGAGGCAGTCTATAAAGAGTTTAATGAGATATTGACTTATGTATCGATACTAATTTTTCTATGGTCAGGAAAGATTTACACAGTGTTCAATGGTGCATTATTCATCTGGCTAGAAGAATTAATTATAATTTAAATGGATTTATTGAGTAAGGATATCATTATTTGAGGCTACATGAGAGGAATTACATGACACATGATATTGAGTTAGTTGTGGTTGTTCACGCATTGTGTTGTTGGAGAAATTAATTTTTTTTTGGAGAATTATATGGTGTACATAGACTGAAAAACCTCACGTACATATTTAAAAAACATGATTTGAATCTGAGGCATTAAATTCGAGTTTAATACCTTTAGTATTTTGAAATCGAGCGTGGATACACTCTTGGTAATGACAATATGGTGGTTGATGCATAGAACATGTGGAATCAAATATGAGCTGTGCAGTATACCCATAGTGAGTGGCGGCTCATGATGTTAATATCTAAGATGGTCATGGAAGATTAAAACATCCATGGGATTACATTTCTATCATCTTATACCATTTCCAATATCGTGATAGAATCAGATAGGATGAGACAGATATTCAATTATGAAGTCCTAGTTCTACAATATTGTGTGGAAGGTGAGAACCCTCCTCGTGGTTGAACAATATGTGAGGAAATTTGTTTTTGTTTACATCATTGTGTATGTCATTTATCAGACACTGTTGAGGAGATGGTTTGGGATGTTCATGACACTAAATGGAATGGTCTCCCAATTTAACCATGATGCATCAGGATTTATGTCCTCAATTTGTGTCTGAGTATTAAAAGATATTTAGTTGGTTTTGTCGTAAGGTGTTTCCCCTCATAGTAGGTGAAGCCGGGAAAACAGTTTTTACTTATACTATTATATTTTCAAACCATTCTTTAGTGAAAATGAAATTATTTTAAAATAAAATGTTTGATGGGTTTATCAAGTTCTCCTCAATTTAAATAGGTTTTATTGGTTTTTTATTATTTTTTATAAAGGTTTCACAACTATTTATGATCCTAAAAAACCTTCAGTGTTTATGAGATAGGAATGTTATACATTTGTGATATTTTACCACTATAATAGGTCTTGAATTCTATTGTTACATAGAGGAATGACTGATTTAATATTGGATTCTAGAATGGGTTATAGATGTATTTGGTTCAAAAGGAAATTCTATGCACATCAGACCACCCCCAAAAATATATCCAATCAATGTACACAATTCCGGTGCATGAGGACATGTTTCAGGAATGTGTTTGAGATATTGGGGTCTCATGGGAGTGGAATATAGACCTTGTTGAGTTATCCTATAATAATATCATTTAAGATAACATACCTATGGTTTCTTATGAGGACTTGTACGGTATGGAATGTAGATCATTCTTATGTTGGATAGAGGTAGGAGAGGTAGATTAGCTGCAACCTCTTCTTTTCCATGAGACAATTAATAAAATTTATTTGATTCAGATGCATTTGCCCTTTGCATAGTATCCTAATAAATCGTATTTTGATCACCATAGACTAACTCTAGAATTCATGGTCATTGATAATGTTTTCCTACATGTCTCAACAATGTTTTGAAATAATAGGATTACCAGATAGGGAAAGCATTCACGTATATATATCAGGAAGTTTGATATTTTGGAGAGTGTTTGGCTAGTTGTCTATCAGTTGCATTTTCCTCAAATATATTGTGTAATTTATGATCTCAATCATGTTTCTTATCTATGAAGTTACTTCTCAGACCTGTGTCATGCTTTTCAGCTTGAGTAGGTTGTGTTTCATATAGATGCAACCCTTGAGATTAATCCTATACCTATTTTGGATCAGAACAAGAAGGTTATCTAAGGACAGTTCGCTCCTTATCATGAGTACTATGGCTGAACAACCGATTGTAGTACAAGACCTAGGAGTGGTAGTTCTATGTATGAGCATAATGTCTAGTTTTTTTCCCAAATATTACTGCACTTCCATGGAAATGTAAATTTTGGGTCAATATTCTTTAAGTGGGGTAATTTTTAAGCACCCAGTTCTTTTTTTCAAAATGAATAATTTTTTCCATTAATTCTTGTATAATGACAAAAATATTTCCAACGGTTGATTCTCGTTTAGTTCATAGAGGGAACATGGGTGTCTAGGGTTGGTCTATGACTTGGAACCCCACATGTGGTGTCTTTATCTTGACACATAGTTAGTGAAAATAGTGTGTGTAAAGCAACATTATTTTACAAAACCATGCTATGATAGATAGTCGAGGCATAAGGGCCACATAGATTGGATAAATGGCGTGAGAGGATCTGCATGACTGTGCAGTTGGTGGCCTATTTTCAACTATTTTTCATATTGGGTATTAGCATGGTTTGTGTAGGGTTGATACTATTTATGGGGTAACCATACACTTTTCACCAAGGATATATAAGTATATGCACCATTTCTACATGGTTTCCTTAAACATGCAGTTGAAACCATGTGATTCCTACTGTGTTGGATTTTTTATAATTTTATATATTAAATTAAAATTTTCTTTTACCCCTAACTTGGGTATTATTTCACAAATATAATAGGATGTATCATTTAAGAGATCCCCACATCATCCATTATTGGATTTTAGATCCCTTCTTTGTCCAATATTATATTTTAATGTTGTTGATCTCCGTGGATCCACAATGGTATGTCCTCGATTCTTGGTTAGACACTTTATATTCTTCTATATATCAATTTTCTTATTTGGATTTAGGCTCATATTACATAATTTCCCTTTCATTGTCAATTTATCTGATTTCTTCAAAACTTGGATGATTCATATCCTAATACAAGACAAGTTATATATACCAAGCCTAAGGTAAGTTGTCCCATACCATTCACTGAATGTCTTGCTATTTATATATTCCAGGTTGTCATATGTCCTATTTTGTCTAATAACCTCAAATTGAAAATAAAAAATTTTATTTTCTACTAAAATTTACATAATTGAAATGGATTTTTTGCACGTTAATGGACTATTACCTTTAACGGATCACCCATGGACAACATTCCTTGTGTGGAACTTTTAGCTTATGCCTTGGACACCCTTTTGGGTGTGCCTTTATCCTTTTAAAGGGTTATAAAAAAAAGAATTTTTATTAAATAGACATGAAAAATTGATAGAATTTAATTTCATTGAATTAACTGTATGGGATAAGTAATTTTTTCCTTGAAACTTTTCTTCCCTTTTGGTCAATGCATGTCTTCATTTCACATGTGAGTAAATAAATGACTGAATTTAATCAATAAAAGTAGATCAAATTTCTCAAATTATTGGATTTATACAAGGGTTTTAGGATAACTAATACCTTTGGAATCATGTTTGTCCCATTAGTCTTTTTATTCTAGAAAGGCCCATGTGGTAATTTGAATGCAAGCTTACGAGATTGGCCTTGTATTGTAGATTACATAAGAGAAATAAATTTCCCCTTGACCAATATTTTCCATTGTTGTTAAAGAATGTTTTCCATACGCATGTGAGTAATGTAATGTATATGACTTGAATCATTACAATTGTATTGAATTGATGAAATTTATTTTTTCCCAATGAGATATATGATAACTAATATTTTCACTAGATTGATAGGATCATGATAATAATAATTCACATGTGAGTATTTGATGAAAATCCAATGATCTTGTCCCTACTTTGACATTTCTTTAATAGTAATGAATTTCTTCTTTTACTACTTTTACAATTTGAGTTATATGATAAAAATTCCATATAGTAGTTTTTTAATAATTTTAACCCGATTATACAAAATATTCCCTTGTGAGTAAATGAAATGTTGTGCCATATTAGGTATTCCAATGCTTAAGTCACTACTTGAGGTTTGTTTGATATTTGATGATATTGGTTTTAACCTAATCATGTAAAAAAATGTAAAATTTAAATTAAATTATTTAAATTATAATTATACTTGAGTGACACAAGGAGACTTCTTATAATATCATTTATAGACTCATTTGACTATTATACTTTTTACCTTAGGTGATATATGGATCCACATTAGGGTTCAATGGACAGACTCAATTGTTAAATGTGATTCTTCCATGGGTGTTTCATGGATACATTGGGGGATTCTAGGGATGGACATAGTGAGTATATACTTTCATTCCATTTGATACATCAATCCATGTGAGGGATTCATTTTATAGATTGAAGGGAATTTGGTTATATATCATTGTTTATACATTCTGAATTCATACAAGACAACCAAGGATGGACTCAGATGACATGGACATTATGTCACTCCTAGAGTGATACCATGTTCCATAGTGGTTCTCCATGGATGGGCTTCTGGGTTGTCAATTGTTATTTTTCCTAGAGAAATACATGAATTATTGATGAGGAATGTAAAGGATGGGATTAGATTATACACAAAAAATGAAATGGAATAACATATGATGCATCTGTCGTGAAAAAGAACATCCTTGGATAATTTTATTACTTATATTATTAAGATGGTGTCGAAGGAATATATTTTCCATCCAATTAGATAGGGATTCCAAGTTTGAGTTCGATCTTGGGGATTATAAATTCATTTTGATTGAATTTTTAATGATGATGAATTTCCTGGGAATTCCTCTAGTGATATGGGATGTTTAAATTTTAGAACTTCTTTTTTTACTACTTTTCTTATTAAAAAAATTCTAGATATACATATTCACTAACTATTGGGCATGGACCCTGGGTGGTTTCATACAGGGTTATAATCTCACACACTTTTTGGGACAATTTTCTGACCCATAGTTGTACATGATTTTCTATATTAGAGAAAGAGTGAATGAAACCATGATGAGGCTTTTGATGTACTAGGATTATTTGTTACGTTTTTGACTTTTCGGAGATGTATTATAAGTGACTGTTCTGAACATAATTTTTCTATTTTATTAGATACATGTCTCATTTATAGTCATACTTATGAATAATATGAAATTTGGATTCCTTATACTATTTTGATTCCTTAGTTTACTTCTGTTGTATGCTTTATTGCTTCTTATAATGAATTTTTATTGTATTTATGATGGGGTGCACTATTATAATGATGGAATAGTCTCCCAAATATCACAATAAGGCCAAATATACATGTAAGATGCCTATAAAATTTGGGGATATGTTCTTGAATCTATGTAGCCAAATAGGGTTGGGGCACCATTGAGTGGAATTTGGAACCAAGATGTTATAAAGTGGTATTAGTGTAGTCATTTTTGTTTTTCATTACTATTTTTTTACAATGTATAGACATAGACATTAAATGGAATTTGGTAGTGAGATTATCCCATTTGTAGATAACCCTTTTATTGGTGGAATGCAAATGGCCTTGAATTGAATTGTTGATTCTGGATATTGAGCTATTATAGTGGATTGGACTCAAAAATTGTGTGATGACGATTCTTATAATGTTATTATTGATATGATTATTGTTCTATTAGGATTATACATGATGAGTTGATTGTATAAAATCTTCTTCCTCATATAGGAACTTTTTTAAAATCCCATTTCATGCATTTTTTCCATTCCATTTAGACAAAATTATGTATTTCATGTGGTTATGTTAGATGAAAATATATATATTAAAGTATTTTTGATAGGTATATTTGAATATATTATGGATTGAGTAGATGGATTCCATGATTTGTATCATGAGGTGTATGAGGCCACTTGGATTTCAATTTGGATGATCATATTTCATCCCTAAAGTGAAATCTGTTATGATGTTCCATACATGGATTCCATGGCCTGATTATTGAGGAGTATAAGACCCCACAGATCAGTATTTATCATATTATTAGTTAAACCTTCTAAAAAGAATGCGATAAATATTAAATGAGAATAATTTTTTAAGTTACCCCTCTATGGTTTTGGGTTCCACTACATATTGACCTCAAGGCCCTATAGATGAAAGGTATTGATTTTATTCTTGAAATATATTGGTTGGTTCTATTTAGAGTATCTTTTGATTTTTATCAATGCTGGGTGAGTTTCAAGTAACTAGACGGTGAAGATTATCTTCAAAAATGTGATTGCGATATCCAGGAAAGAAGATATTGACACGAGTTTCATTTGTTAGGTGGGATGAAAAACATGACTGAGAGATTTTATCCAGTTGATCAGGGAACACGTCTTTCTAATTTACCTCCAATAGTTGACATTTTCAAGGTTTTATTTTGAGATGACATTACTAGAGTACATCCAGTGAGAGTGGATCGATTATATACTGATCTAGTGACATGATCTTTATGTATATAAATTCATTCTTATGGATGTATAATACTATGTCATATGATTTCAAGAGGAAAATAGATTATTTTGATGAAAAGGATTTCACCAAACCCAATACTTCTCAGTGTGGTTCAATGGTCTATTTTTTTATAACTAAAAATGTTACCCTTAGATTATGTATTGTTTACCATAAATTCAACTCAAAAATGTTTAAGAACCAATATCCCCTACTTTGGGTAGATGATCTCTTCTACCAGCTCCAAAGAGCGTGGTCATTCTTAATTATTGATTTTTATATCTAGTTATCATCAAGTGAATTTACACCCTAAGATATACATCTCATAACAATTCAGTGTAGCTATGGTCGCTATGAGTATTTGGTTCTACCTTTTTTTATGATGAGCACACTATCAGTCTTCATGGAACTGATAAACAAGGTGTTCTTTCCGAATCATGACTCAATTTTGTGATTTTTTTGGAATATATCATATTTTATTCTCAATATTTAAATGAAAATGTCAAAAATAAGGAGATAATTTTGAATACACTGAGGGATAATCAGTTATATTATATGATAAAAAATTACCACTACTAGATGTATCTAAATCACTTCTGAGGTCACATAATCCAAGAGAAAAGAGTATTAGTGGAACCCGAAAAGGTGAGATCTATAGTTTACTGGAAGAAGCCCAGTTGCTTCATTGAGGTTAAGTGTTTCTTAGGTATTTTTTGTTACTATATACGTCTCATACATTACATTACATGCTTAGAAATCCCATTGATGTTCCTGACTATGAAGTGTGTGACGTATGTTTGGTCAGATTCCAATGGGAGGACCATTGCAATGATGAATGAAAGATTAAATTCAGCTCTTATACTGATTTTTCATAAGTTTGGAAGGATTTACACTGTATACTACGATTCATCCAATATCGGGCATGGAGCTTTTCTTTTTCCATTAGATTGAGTCTTTGTATATAGTCTCAGCTTTTTAGGTCACAAGAGAGGAATTACCTGATGCAGGATCTCATGTTGGTAGTGGCTATTAATGAATAATGTTTTGGGGAACATTAATTATTGGTGGAGAATATAATAGTGTACATGTAAACAAAACTGTCAAGTACAAATTTACACAGTGTGATCAAAAACCGATATTTAAAAGGTGAGTCAAATATGATTAGTCATAAAACATTGATCTTTCCTACATGCCTAGTAAAGGAAATGAACTAGAGATGAAATGAGCTAGATGACTCATATATAGTCATTCAAACATGCTAGTAGTGAGTGAAAACGTATGATTTTATACTCTATGATGAACTTGGAAGTGATTTCTAGGAATTGAAAAAATTTCCAATCATACTTATGTGTTACCTATAACCTACTAGACTAAGTGGGGATTAGGAAGCTTTTGTATTCAGAAGTCCTGCTTCTATGGAGAGTGTGGAGGGTGAGGACCCTCTTTGAAGTTAGAAAAACAATGAGATTGTGTTTTAAGTTTACCTGGTAATGAATTGGTTTTAGAAGTCATAGATGATGATATTGTGTGGACCATTCATGCCACTTCATGGGTAGTTCGTCTTAGTTTAACCAAGATGTATCAAGATTTACATCATTAGTATTGGTGGAAGGGTATGAAAAGATATGTCGCTAGTTTTATTCATGAGGTGTTCCATCTATCAATATGTGAAGTTGGAACACAAGATACCAGTCAATCATTTAGAACAACTTACCATTCCCAATTTGAATTTATATGATTTTGTGATTGATATCATGATGGGTTTGTTTACATTTACTTATCGTAATGATGTCGTATGTGTTTTTGTGGACATGAACAAGATAGATTCCCATTTCTAGATGATTAAAGAAACCATCAGGTTTTATGTTCTTTGGAAGTTGAACATCCATGGTATTTTTTTACTACAATAGGACCTAAATACTATATTTTTCAGATAGGGACTCCTAGATTACATTATTTTTCTTGAATGGACTATAAAGGTGATTGGGCCCATTAGTGATTCTACGAATGACATAACCTACCTAGGAGAAGGCCTACTAGATTTCACATTTCTTTTTCTTTGAGTACATGATATAGGAATGGTTATTAGACTTTGGTGGCTATTGAGAGAGGGATATACCACTAGATGAGTTCATATTTATTAATTATATATAGAATACTATAAAGATGGAGCCTTATGAGGCCTTCTATGATTGTTCATGTTGATCACCCCTATATTGGATGGTGGAAGGATATAATGATATAAATTTAACTCTTCTTGTCATGGAGACAACTGGGATGGTGTAGTTTATTTATTAGTGGTTGGATATTCTATAGTCTTATAAAAAATCTAATGTTGACTTCTACAGATGTCCTCTAGAGTGTGATGACGGGGATCTGGTTTTCCTATTCATTTCACCGAGGGTTCGGAAAATGAGGATCAAGAGACTAGGAAATCATTCACTGAGAGATTTCTGGAAATTCATCATTTATAGAGTGTTCGGATGGTTCCATATCAATTGAAATTACATCAGAGGTGTTAGGACCTTCACAATGCCTTACATGATTCTCAGCTGTGATGTTATTATTGAGACTCATCTCATGCTTTTAATCCTTAGTAGGTTTAGTTTCATGTAGATAGGTCTTTTAAGAATAATTCTATACAAATTTTGGATCGAATAACGGTGAGTCTCTTTGGTAGGTCCATTCCATTTGTATGTGTTAAATGGAAACAAAGATGAGCGAAAAAGAAGACCTCGAAGAGGGATGACGATGTATGAGAATAGTTTACATGTTGTTCTCTGATATTGCTTCACTACCCTAGGAATGGATATTTGGAGTTTATTTTTATTAAGGGATAATTTTTAAGACCCCAGTTCTTTATTGATTTGATGATTCCATATCATCCATTGATAATCAATTTTACTATGTAAATATAAAATATGGATGCAACATGTTGTGGTTATACAGGGCTTGGTGGTGTTTGGGGTTGGTCTAGAGGATGGATCCCCAAGTTTGTTTGTTTTTTCCTAGTGCATGGTAAGTGAAAACCTTATTGGATAGTCTTCATGGTATCACTAATATGTTTAAGGCATGATAGTGGGGGAATATAGGCAACCATATTTTATTAAACCATGTGAGTGAAGCAGTATGGCCATGAGGTGGTTTATTATTTTTCATATATTTTTTGACTGAGACTTTTCACATGGTATAAAACCATGCTGGGTAACCAGGTATTATTCCCCAATGCAATAGAAACCCATCAATAATTTCCACATGGTTTGTCAAACCATGTGGGAAATCCATCTGATCGCAGTATTGTAAGAATGTTAAATAAAAATTTCATTAAATTAAAATTTCCTTTTAAACCTATTTCGGGTCATATTTCACCTTGATATCAAGGGTCTCCCCTGAAATAATTCACTTGTTATATACTTGGATTTTAGATCCCTTCAATATCCAATATCTGATTTGAATTTGGTTAATCACCTTGGTTCAAAAATTCTCATGTCCTCAACATCTTTATTATGTTCATGATTCTTTTATATATCAATTGTGTTATTTGTATTTAGGTTCATATTCCCAAATTTCACATTCTTCATATGTTCTTCATATTTATTATAAATAGTTAAAAATTTAATCATGATACTTGATGATATATCTTGTATGATCCAATGGTAGGGGGTCTCATTCATTTCACTAAATGTTAAGAACATTTTATATGTTGGGGTACTACAAACCCATTTTTGGGGAATCACCATAAATTGAAACTGATGTACTTCATTTCCCATCATTATTTTGGTAATTTAATCTTCTTGTTTATTGATGTTAAGGATTTAGAAGCATGAAAGGAATACCCCATGGGTGACACTCCTAGAATGACCCCATCTAGACTATTCCTTAGACACCCTTTGTAGAGTCACTCTATCCCTTTCATGGGTTGTTAAAATTTGATTATGTTTTATATGAAACTGAAATTTTTATATATTGTAATTAAATATAATTAATAGTATGGAGTTGTTTTATTTCCCCTTGATCCATTAATGATATTTTTTATTAGTTATTGTTCTCCTTTTTCAGGTGTGTAATGTAATTAATTGGAGATGAATATATGACATTGGATCGAATTCCTCAAATTATTGTTTTTTCCATGTGAGATATATGATATCTATGAACATTGTTATATTAATGATATTGTTAGACTTGTTATGATAAAATTTACAATGTGAGTATTTGAAGGAAAACCATTGATCTTGAACATGTTTTGAAATTTCTTTAATAGGAATAAATTGCTCCATGTTTATGTATGCCTTCGATGTCAAAGCATGTTTTCCTAGCCCATGGGAGTAATGTAATGGATATGAATTGAATCGATGAGATTAGATATAATTAATTGAATTTTTAATTTTCCCTCATGATATATATGAAAAATAATTCCATCGGTATCTTGTTAGACTTTTTATAATAAAAAAAACCCTTGTGAGTATTTGAATTAAAGCCTTCGATATTGGACTTGTTTTGCAATATCCGTATTAGGAATTGATTATACCCTTAATTTCTATTCCCATGTGTCTTAAAGGATTACCATGATATGTAGTAGATTGTTATTCATTTGAACCATCCTATAAAAAAAATTCCAACATGATTTAAATAATAGAATCAACAAATGAGTGTTTCATATTCTTAAGTCACTCCATTTTTGTGAGTTTTTTATTGGATGATTATTTATAAGACTATATCATGTTAACCAAACTGTTAAATAGAATTGATGTGGTTAAATTATAAATATACTTTATTGACACATGGATTCATCTTAGAATTATATTAATGGATTCACGTGATTGTTGACCTATTTACCTTGGGTGATTCATGGATCCACCATAGTATATTAATGAAAAACACACTGGATAAATGTGATTATTCCATGGGTGATACATGGATCCATTGAGGGATTCCATCAATGGACTCGTTGAGGATGGAATTGTATATTGAGAGATACATGGACCCTATTTAGGGATTACAAGGATGAGATCATTGAGAATTTAGTTATAAGATATGGGTGATATTTGGAGCTTCGATATAGGACCTCAAAGGACAGACATAGAGAAAATGGATTTATATCACACCTAGGGAAAAACTAAGGTCTATAGAGGTTCTCTAGGGATGGCCTTGTATGGTGTTGATTGATATTTCACAAAGAGAGATAAATTAATTCCAACTAAGGAATGGGTAGTATGGGCTATGTAATAATTTGAAAATGAAATGTAATGAGTTATGACATGTCTTCCATGTAAAATCACAAGCGCAGATTTAGTATTAACAAGTATAAGGAAAACATTTTGCTTCCAGTTATACAAGGGATGCCGACAATTCCCAGATCTCAAGATAAAAAAATTAATTATGATTAAATTGTTAATGAATACTAATTAAATGATAATGGAACTAGTGCATGTAGAGTGTATACTTTTTATTACATCCTTGAATAATTATATTATTTTTTAACACAGCCTATTATATATATTCAATGAATGTAGGGAATGTAACATGAATGATTACCAATTGGGACATAGTATCACATATAGTTTGGGTAACGTTTTGGACCCTAAATGATTGTTTTATTAAAGGAAATGCTGACGGAATGTGTCCTCTTAAAGATACCAGATTTTCTTCATAGAAGTATGACAACATGGGACCATACTGAGGATTTTGACGAAACTAGGATTCAATAAGATATTATTTAATTATGGGGGATTTTTTATATGTGAATTTAGTTTAACTTTGTTTTTGTTTTATTAGAAACACATGAAATGTATATTATAACCATGTATGATATTAATTATATATTAATCATAGTATAAGTCTTCATTTGTTTAATTCCTTTTTATAGTTTATTTATATTTCTACTGAACTGTTAGTGTATTCCCTTGGTTATCCACTATTATAATGAGGTCATAGTCTAATGATTAACATCTCTAGGTAGTCCTTGTTATTAAGAATCCGCAGGCATTCGGTGAGATCTACAGGAACCCATGTGGCCAACATGGTAGGAGGCACCCCTGTGTAGCATCCAAAACAAAGAAGTTACACCACGTGTTCTCTAATTATCTAATTAACAAACATTCCTCCATGATCATTAACTAATAAGGTATCATATATAGTAAGTATGTGGGAAACTTGTTTTATTCTAAAAATAGAAACCATTTTATCATTTCTACATATTGGTGACCACTATAAAATGAACACAATGTCCATGGACACATCATCCCATTTCCATTATGGGAAATAATTTCCAAAATAATCATGCAGTTCAATGGTTCCCTAACTTATCTTATTGAAATATGGAAAACATATTGATAAATTCTTCAGTTCGATATTTCTACCCATGGTACTAATACTAGTGTTTCATATCTCGATACATCTTAGAAATTCTAGTACAATTTTCAAAGGAAAAGCGTCATAATTGGGCATCAACTCCTCTCCCATATTTGTAAGAACCAATATACATCCATAAAAAAGATAATGTCATACTTGTAAACAATCCAATAAATAAGAAGGTCATCATTTGAAATACTCTCATGGGAACAATTCATTCAGTATTTCTAAATTTCCTTCAAATCATCTTCTAATGAAGTGAATATGTAACAATCAAGGAAGATTTATTGGATTTTAATTGACTATATTGAATCAAAAGATGCATGTAAATAAAGAGTTAAATAAACATCGAATCATCACTGGCTTCCCGTATTCCCTATTCTTGAGTTTTCTGACTTAGCACATCAGCCGCTACAATGTACTTTACAGGCAAATAGGAATGCTAAAAATAAATGGAATAATTCTATTTGAACTATATTCTACGCCTAATTTTCACATCATGTTTTTTAAAGAAATATTTGATTCTATTTTGTTATGTATACAACACCATGTGGTCACTAATCAAGTAGTGTATCTAGTAATGTAAGGCATGGAAAATATATAAATGATATGTGTTATGTATCTGTTAGAATCTGTCAGGAGGCCTCACCATTCAAGATGCATGCTCAACAAATATTTCCTCTTACATCAGCACTGCTCGTAGTTCAATTGAATATTCATCACAGATTAATTTAAATATTCATCCATGACAAGAAGTATCTTAATAGGCACCGATACAAGTCTCCATATTTCCTTTTGAAAGCCTTTCTTGCACTTTTCTATCCAAATGTAACCTAAAACTATTATTTTTATGACTAGTATGTGGGGTAAAAAAGGAAGATAATTATTCTATTAAATATATATAATATACATATACTACAATATAATTCTAAATATAAAGAAATCAAGGGATTTCTCCATCACACCATTGTACTCTCCTTCTACAGGTCATAATAGACTCATTTTTTGGACAATATACGAGCCAAGAAGTGAACATATTTTATCTAGATGTGGACCTTATCAATAATTGAATAATTATGATACTATATTAGTGTACTCATATCAATCTCATGGTTTATAACCTATTGTCTATGAGTGTGAGAATACCTGAAGATGTTTTCCATCAAGTCCACAACTAAAGATCCTAGATAAGAGTAAAGCCCCATATTCATACGAGCCCTGAAATTGGATGGAATTTCATGAGACTAAACAATATTATGTGAAACTCATACACACCACACATTCTACAAAATATTTTAGAAGGTATATTCTTTTTCCTAACATACACATGATGATAACCTAGTCTCAAGTATATCTTTGAGAATAAACTATCTCCTCAAATATAGTAAAAAATTACATCTAATAGAGGAAGTGAATACATGTTATTTATTTTATGTTGGTTCAAATTTTGGTAGGCCACGAATAGATGAATGTTCTCATCTACCTTATTAGTGAATACCACAGGAGGACCCCAAGTGGATGTGATAGGTCATAAAAATCTTTTGGCCTTAAAGTCCTCTAAAAGAATCTTGAGCAGCTAGTGCTCAACAGGTCTTGTCTTATATATAGGACTAGAGTCAAGAGAAAATCCTATAATAATATCAAACATTAACATAACCCTTATCTTAAGAGGTATTCAATAAAAATAATCCATAAATACATCCCTAAAATAATCTATAACGGATGAAAATTTAGAATTATTTTAACCATGACCCCCTATAATGATATTTGAAATCTGGGCAGTCAGTACACCTACACCATGATTCTATATTACATATCTAATAGATTAGAAATCACATTTCCTATAATGTACTCAACAGATGCCCATTGGGGATGTAAATGATACCCCCTAGAAAAAGTAGTCTTAAAAGGCATGATACTATACCAAAAAATTCATAATTATAATGATATTGAAACCCTTCATATTGAGAAAAAAGAGGTCCCACATGTAAGGGTAATTTCATTCTTCAAGGGGATAGATGTTGTATTGGTGTATTCCCTCTAACTGTATTCCCAATGGTGTACCTATGCTCAATACCCCATAAAAATAATGTTTTTATATCTCCATACATTTCATGATATATTAGGGGAGGATGGCATGTGAAGAACCTTTATCAAAAAAAAAGAAACTTCATGGGATGATACTTGAATTGTACCTCATAACATACATGGTCCTATATTTTGACCCTCAGGTATTTGAAAATTTATGAATCCAATCCGATCCACGACCCTTGGCAACAACTAGAATACCATTATCATGACCACTCTATTGGTGTTACTAGTAATATGAATGATAACTACCCTATAAAAAATTATTCCTTGGATAGTCTTTATAGTGATACACTAACTCTCCGCCTAATGTGGAAATAAAGAACACCATTTTGAAGGAGGAGCTAGTGTAGAACATCTTCCACAAGAAATAGATGGAATGGTACCTAAGAATCTATGAATATTCCCATAACAATGCATGCTTAGTACTCTAGTGGTGCTCTATCATAGCGATGAATCAGGTTCACCTATCATCCACAATAATGACACATCATAATTCTACTAGTATTGGTATTGTGGCTACCACATCCTTGATAAGAATCCAGAATATAACAATTCCTACAAAAGGATGAACAACAATCCAGCCTCATCTTTGATCCTCTATGCTCAATAATATCACCATCCCTCATATTTTACTAAAATATTAGAGCCTTATTTGCTATTTCAGAAAATATATGTAGCTGAAATATATTCACCTGAGCACGAATGACTATGTGATCCCTCCATTGAATCATCTAGCACACAAAATATCACCACTTTCTAGAAGTAGTACAAAACACTAAAACTAAGGGAAACATGATGAATATTCCATAACTGGCATCGAATCCTTCTTGGGATTCATGATGTCTATGTATTTGATAGCTATATGAATTAAGGAAAATGGTAATAGATGTAAATCTAGAAATAAACCAATACCATACCCTGATGGACACCAATCTGCATAATCACATAACCCTAACATGTGGCAAATTCATGCATCATGTTCATAGAAATATTTACCCTACATTGTGGAGGTGTATCTATATTATTAAGGATATAAAATGTGTGTTCTATATATGAGTTAGCATCTTTTGTAACACCATCCCCCAAAAATGATTCAGGATGCTACTACAAGAACATTCGAGTCAGATCCGCCATCATAGATTCACACAATAGAGAACCTTGAATGAATTGCATCATATGTATGAAACAATCATGGAGTTGTTTAGCATTGTCTAGATCATGTATAACAAGCAGTTCCTCACAATAATGTCTTAGAAATAAGACTATAGAATCATGTCCAACCAGATTGAGGGAATAGTCATCACTGCTATCTGGGTGAATGACATGATGACATTGTGGCATCATTTTTCTACAAATTCCAATAGCATTCCTCCCATAAATTTTAATCATATAGATTAAAACAATAGAATAATATGAATGAACATGAATAGAACAATTCCCATGGTATAATACCCAAAAAAACGAAATCTAATGGCAATTTATCATCATTTTATCTTATATAAAATACAAGGGTTTCAATAGATTATGGTACAATAGTACCTTGCCACATTTTTGTAATGGTATCCATTTAATTTTTCAAGTCATGGTTCATATTTATTTATTTATTTTCTATTTCCACATAACAATTCTAATTTAAAACATTTTTTTTCTACCTAGTGAATTATGGTTCATAATTATTCTCACTGATATCTATACCCATTTAAATTATAAATTAGGTATTGACATAGTATATTACTCATTCCAATCCACTATGGCCCACACACCTCATGAACTTAAAAAGAAAATCACCCAATTACATCTAAATTGTACCACATAGTCAATATAAAATCAATTCACACCCAATAATCGTAGGAATATCAAGAAACTCAAGAAGTGAAATTATCCTTTATGGAATGTCAATAGCATGGAATGTGAATTCTAGGTTCCTGCGGAGATGAATGTAAGAATTACCCTTTCAATGATATCATCAAGCCAAGGATAAAATGAAATAATCATTCATAATAATTATAACAACCATCACATAGAATGTGAATCATTGAACAATGAAAGGATATCCAGACTAATAAGATAAAATAGGAAAACGAATCTTATTAGGGAAATTAGTATTTACCATGATCCTAGGATAACTAACCCCATGAATGACTTATTACCATGTTCCATAGATATTATAATCTGCATTTTATGTTATAAAATTATAAAGCAATAACGAACGACCTATGATACCACATTGTGATGTCCCTAACCCAGATGCCACTAAGGGGTGCCCCGAGCCCAGTGGCTCAATAGGAATCAACAACATCTACCGGAACTCCATAGGTTTTTTACTTCCAAGGAGGTTCTTTTATTTTCCATGGTGATAATATTCAATAATTACCATTGTGTAAAATAGTGTATAAAGAAAATATAATAGGTTGTAAATATAATAATAAATATATCAAACAAAATAAAGAATTGAAGAAAACTCGAGTAATAACAAATTGAATAACTAATAATGATATAAAAACTATCCTGATATATGTAATATCTCAAGAAATATGAAAAATGTATATAATGTTTTATCAAAAAGATTCAATAAAAAATTTGAAAAAATTAATCCAAAACTCTCTCCATCATCAATATCCCCTACTCTTTCATATGCTACAATCTCCATCTGAATTAAGCAAGCAATGATGTTTCCAAATCCAGACACTTCCCTCTTCGAACGACATCATACATTGAGTATTCTTAGATTCTAACTGTGGCCAAAATTATTTGTGGGGTAATTAAATGTAAGACACCAAAAATGGTGTCTATAACATCCAATAAATGAAATATCAGTTTCAATAACATTCCCACAAGTATACATAAAACCGAGGTAGTACTGTAACATAGTTACCCACCTTATTCAACATTTGACTTCTGCCTAAACATGTAAAAAGTTCCCTAATTAATAATGTTATATATTATTTCATTCATAAATGTGAGTTATAACTAGGAGTGACTTCATAACATGATAATAACCATAATGTATCCATGATGTAACAATGTATCAATGATGATATTAATATCGATGTTATTTCAAGGTAATAACCATGTTAAAATTTCCCTCAAGGGATACTTAATCATTTTTAACATTAACCCATATAAATGGTAAGAGGTTAATTAAAGGATAATAATATAATTAATTATATAATACATTCCTTATAAGAATGTACATGTAATAAATCCATGGTAAAACATGATAAATAATTGTTATGTATATATTTATAACTAAGGAAAATCTTTTCCATAGAATTCATAAGGTATCCGATTAATTTTTGAATGGAATTAAATAATATTAATGGAGGGATCCTACGATTTCATACATAACATCCACTAATTGACGATGATTAGGTTCTAATTTTGTCCCCAACCTTGGAAATCGACAAATCTGAATCAAACTAGTTTCTTGAGGTTCCCAATTCATTCCCTCAAATATCCAAGATGTTACATGAGTCTAACCCCTCTTATTATAAGGTCATGGTCTTAAACAAGGCATCATAAAAGTAAATAATTTATTTAATGTATTTTTTTAAATGATGATACCATTTAATATGTTTAGTTTCTTTAATACAATCCATTCATTGGTGTCACAATGTTATTGGCATGAAATTAGTTAATTAAATCATTATATAATTATTTGGTTCACTCATTTACCTTTAATTAGTATAAAATGGAGAACTAAGGATATGAAACCAAATTATCAATATAATTAAAAAATATCATATATAATTACATGGTTCTCTTATTTAAATCTCGTTAACATGACAATGTAGGCTATAGATGAGAAACCACATGATATTAATTTATCATGATCTAGAAAAAGTGATATCAATTATATATACATGTAAATTACCTATTATAATGATTTATCATGTTGAATAAAATTCAATTGGTTGTTCAAGTAATGTGAATACATGCGTTGATAATTAAAAATCAAATATTAATTTAATTAAGGACCACTTATCATTATTATTGTTAATCATAGGCACAGCGGAACGGTGCTGTTGACAATGATGTAAAACCACTAAATGGCCAAATATGGAAATCACCATACCTGGGGTGGACTTATTTGATGTCACAACATAAATTTAAGTTTTTCATATTTAGAAAGAGTCTCATAATATTGTTTTTATGATTATTATCATGGAATATTATTTATGTAGGTGACGCCGGATGAAATCAGTGTAAACAAATGATTATTTATAAAATGAAGAATTGTGAGGGATGAACTGTAAACCTCAACCATATGATCATATGAATTTTCTTCATCATGGTTAAAACATTAGTTTAGTATATATAGTAATAGACATAAATAATGGATCGACTAAATAAATATATCGCATATGTTCTTAAATCAAAATAGTGCCACCAATAAGAATAAGAGCAATAAAATAAGCTAAATAACTGAGGGACAAATAGATTTCATTATAATGAGACCAACATATATGAAAATGTTTTATATATGTTGAAGTTATAGTATAACCTATCTTAGTGACCATTAATTTGAAGATTGACATGATATAAGGGAGTTGTGACTCTCTGTCGAAAAAGTATAAGGCCCTATCATTTTCAAAACAAACATATCAAGAAATTTACATGTTATGTAATGATTAATGACTTTACCCTAGTTAAAACCCTTTACCAGATTTCAACTAAAACATTTAGAATATTAAATGTAATTTTTTCCATCTACATAGTTTCTAATTGGAATGCATCCAACCTACATCCCTCCTACCACATACTTCCAAAAAATACTCAATAGCCAAGAGGTAGGATTATAGGGTCTAATCTAAAAGGGATATTTAAAGGAGAATATAGCGAAAATTATAAGTATCTATACTAGAGTGAAAAATGTGTTCTTACATACAACATAATGTATTTCTTATCAATTTACATGTTACAATAAAATATGAATCATATAAAACAATCCAGAAACTAATTAAGATCTTTATATGATAAATTGGTCACTAAAAATATAATCATCCAAGCCCCACAATAGGTATAATTAAATCAATATAAGAATTTAATATTATCATTGAAACTATAATATATTATTATTTATGACATCATCCAATGATATTTTGATTATGTATCATATCAATGTATTACTAAATAAATCATTATCAAAAAGGATTCCCAATAGCAAAAAACTAGTGAAAATATTCTAGTAATATCCATAATTGGGTGGTCTAATGCTTGGTTACATAACCATTAATTATCTTCATTACTGGTTAATGTATAGAATATAAATAAAAATTCTCCATAAAAATAAAAAACACAACAACACATTTCTTGTTCTATTAATAATCCAAAATATTTAATAAAAATATCTCGGAATAAAACATACATATTGAATCAATTTTCTATAGTCTATCCCCGAACTAGCTCAAAATAGAATCCTATATATCATATAGAGTATATCCCGCAAATAAAATAATAATATTCTATAAATAATCTCATCATAAAACATAATCAAAGTCACTATAAAAAATAACTTACTTGATGATCATATCCCTCAGGTTGTAGTTATATTTTAACCTGATTCCAATGTTTAATCAAGAATGTACCAATCAAATTCAACAAACCATCTAAATTTAATGCCTAAAAACTGAACACATGCTTATCAATTAGTTTCACACATGGGTGATCCGCTAACCCTACGGCGATGGCGGCTGCAGTGAGGGTGATCCGCTAACCCTACGGCGATGGTGGCCACCATGGCACCTCCCCCCATCAGGGGGAGGGGTCTTCGTCTCCAACTCATGCCTCAAGAGTTGCGCGACCGCGAGGTAGGGATTGCTTTGGATCCTCACCGGACGCGTGTTTCTTCCTCCCCACAATCGACGTTGCTCCGAAGGTACCTGGGTGCGTTTCAGGTCAACCTATTGTTCTGGTCTCAGAATATTGTGTTATTGAGATCAATAGGCAACTCGATAGGGCATTTTGTATGTAGTGATCAAAGAATAGCTTCCATGTCTCATCCCTTTTCGGCTAGAATTTGCGTGGAAATGGACCTTGCAAGAGTGCCTCCAGAGCTTGTCTGGATTGTAGTTGAAGAGGAGTACAGGTATGATTAATCAATAGTCTATGAATCCTGGATCCCATTCTGCTCCTTTTGTCACAAGTAGGGCCATGATGAACATGGTTGTCGAAGGAGGTTCAGGGGTGGTGGAAGTTCTGATGTTCTAGCTGTACCAGCGAGTGTTCCCTCAGAAGGATAAGTGGTCACCAATGGTGCCGAGAAAGGCAGCGATCAGTCTTCACCTGCAGGTAGGCCTCAAGCTTGTCACGCTCCCTCCAAAAAAGTTGGGGACATTGAGCCGATGGTTCAGGGGGTGCTGTCATGGGAGGTTTATGTTCCATTGGTAGGAGTATAGGTGGAAGTGAATGAATCTATGAGAAAGGAGACCATATCAGGGGCTGTGGTGTCTACCCCTCCTGAGGTTTCTGGATCGACCAACCAGGATAATAGTAATCATAATGAATTGAGCCTTGATGCTGCAATCAATATACAGGACCGGAACATGGATGGGGTATGTAATCTCCAGTATATGGAAAGGGGACTTGAGCTTCAGCAGGGCTTGGGTGAGCCTGAGATGCTAGACCAGAACACCTCAACAAGTCTGATTAAGGTTGGGGTGGATGAGGCTATTCCTTGTTCCCCAAACCGTTTGGTTTACTGGAAAATCCAAATGTTGTAGTGGACCATGCTGGGGAAGATGAACCAATACCTTTCTATCAACAGAATGAAGGTGATATAACTAATTGTGGTATTTCCCATGGAATGATGGTTATACAGTCTGGTGGTGGTGTGGCTAATTTGGAGGGAGTCAACATGGTTTCATCGGGTCATGTGATTGAGGGGGTTCCAACTCAGAAGCATAGTATGAGTTGTAAAAAGAGGAAGGGGAAAAAAGATTACTCCTTGCTTCCCCCTCCATTGGAGACCCGCTCTGCGAAGAAACTACCGGTGACAATGTCCAATGTGGTTAACCAGGCTTTAAGAAAGGGGAAGATAAATGAAATGGAAATTTCTACTGGGATGATAGGCACTAGAAAGGAACCCATCCTTAGTTCCGAGGAGGATATGGTCGAGGAGTTCCTGTATGTTGACATTCCACAGGAAGAGGCTGACATGATGGGAAGGGCGGTAAGAGTGGATGTCGATCATGAATAAGAAAAGTGGATTGACAAGCAAGATTTGATCTTAATGAGAGGCTTCAATGATAAGAAAATCAGCAAAGTAGAATATATCCTCACTTGGGACAAAATGGAGAACTCTTTGGAAGAAGTTATTGGAGAATATCCTGGGGCTAACGTATGGATAATACATTGGAATCTCTATAGGGAAGAAAGAAATATTTGGCTAAGGTTGTGTTTTGTTAACAGTTCTTTTTCTAATGAGGCTTCGACCCCGGTTTGACATGGGAAGTGCAGGCGGGGCTTCCTCGTCGGGCTAGTGCACTCTACCATTTCATTGGAAGGTCATTTGGGACATGGCTGATTCAAAGGGATGGCAACATCGGGAGGGACCATGCTTGCATGGGATCGCCGAGTGTCCAGCTTAGGGATGGTTGTTTTGTTGTTGCGTGTATGTGGTAGTTCCGGCTCTTTCTGGGGTTTTTTGGGTTTGTTTTACTTTATTGTTGGACTTTTGGTTTCTCACTTTTTCCACAAAAGTTTTTTCTTAATAAAATAAATAATTGTCAGTCCAATTAGTTTCACACATGATGATAAGTTACATATAAAAGAAATTAGTTTTAAAAATCCCAATAAAAGATTAATGAAAATGCATATGGTTCAATTTATATCTATGGCATTCCTAACACAATAAATGATCCTAAAAACATCTCACTTAGTGTCTATAATTATTAATCTCTTATATCTTGAGGTGTATAGGGTGGAATTTTTCACAACCTATTTTTTGAACATAAAACATAGTTAATATCAATGTTTTAAAATAATTTTTAGTGTGAATTTTTTTTAAAATTTCATTACAAAGGTCTCTAAATTATCATTAATATTTATTCAATATGATAGCTATAGTTATGAATTTATAACTATATATATATATAACCCTAAATCTAAATTCATTTAATATAATTCATAGATTATTTATTTTTCTACATTCTATTAATCATAAATAGTTATAAAGTTATCAATTTTATACAATATGAAATGAATGTCGAATGAAATAATTCAGTGATTTTCCTACTTATTTTAGTTTATAGGTGTAACTATTATACAATGATATATCTTATATATTTGACAGAATTATTTTTTATTTGATTCCTAGAATCAATAATTAATATAATTTTAACATAACAAGATAATTTAAAGATTCATAATATTTGGCTATATAAATAATCATGGAATCAACCATTATTTAGTTTCATCAATTATTTATTTGAATATTACTATAGAAACATAAATTTGTTATAGATTTAATAATTTTTATTTTAGATTTTTTTTATGGATACCATATATTGGTGTCGAAGGATTGATCAATTTTGAATTTATTTATTAATCATTAAAATGAGGTATCTATTTGATAGATAATTAAGTATTTTAGAGGTATATTTAAGTTTATATAAATAAAAATAAATGATGAATGGTATTAAAAAGTCCCTCTTTATTTGATGGAAATAATTATGTTTTGTGGTATTCCACAATAGAGTTGTATCACTATTAGTAGAGAATAAAAAATTGGCTAATCATTAGAAAATGATCTTAATTACTTAAATCATGAATGGATACTCTTATATTGATTTACGCTGGTAGATATGTTTTAAATTAAAATGTGTTATAATTTAATTTTATTATATAATCAAAAATTATTTTAGTCATGTATGTTAATATAAAATATCTCATGAAATATGGAAGATAATAAATTTTTTGACACTTCTAAAGTAATTTTTTTGAACTATGAATAGAATAACTTGTGCTATGTTCTTTGAATTTATGATGGGTGAATATGAAAATGATTATCAAATTTACACTAATTCACAAAGATTTTGAATGGAATTAATTCAGATTGAGAGACATTAAATACAATATTAATTTTTAAATGAATTATAATATTAAAAAAAAGGCATGTAATGAAGGTACACATTCAAGAAATAATCTAAATAATTGGGTACACACTTTTTGATTTTATTGGATTATATCTTCGCTATGAACTAGAATTGATGAAAATATCCAATATGTGTATAATGAAATTAATAAATGTATCATTTAAATATTTACATTTTCATTCTATATAATATTTTAATTCGGAACTATATTATTATGAATGAAATGAGATGGATCATATAAATTTGGAGTTTCAAAATATTATAATTAAATTATTCTAGAGAAAAATTTCAAAAATGGTCAAAGGGTATAATGAAAGGGATATATTAGTGGTATTGAAAATTATAATACTTTATATCATACATTTTCTGATTATTTAATGAAATGTAAGACAAATCATGACTATCCAAAACATAATATTAAAAAATATAAAAATATAAGGACTAAAAAATCAGTAAAAACATATCGCAGTTATACGGATGAATCTGATTACATCAAAATATGTGGACATGGAAAATAATAATCTAATGTTTTATTTTATGGATTAGTTGAATAATGATAATGATTCATGAATTTATTTTTTATGATAAAATTATTTTTCTTATTCTGAATATCTCATTTTTTGTGGGTTAAAAGAAGAAATAGAGGATTGGGAATATATATTTTCAGAGAAGCTAATTATATCATGAAACTAATGAAAATACAGATAAACATGGTAATTAAAATTGTTTGAATTAAAATGGAATGAAAAATTAATAATTATATTTAATAAATTGAATTGAGATATTTATGATTATTTTAAATATGATCAGGATGTGATTGGAAAAATGAAAATGGGTGTTCAATTTATTACGATATGTTTATAGAATTTTATTCAAGGACATTTAAAATATCATAATGGGATTTATTTCCAATGAAGGAAAAATATTTTGTACCATAAATTATCTATGACCACGAAAACATTATCAAGAGTTTTTTTTAAATTATAATATTGTATTCACTTCTACGGTTACATCTTTTCAATGTTCAATGAATGTTCCCAATGAAAAAAATTTATCTCTTAGAGACACAAATTTTTTGAATTTTTTAAAAAACCCATATATCTAAATATTATTTATTTATAGTACACTATTATGGATATTTAATTTTTATTAGGGTGTAAATTTTTTTTTTAATATTATTATTAGACCAACAATAGCATGGTTACCAAACATGTAATGTGTTTGAATTGTTTTTATGATTTAATTGGATGTATCAAAAATAAAAAATTGTATATAGAATGTGATTACTCTAGGAATATGATAATATACATGAATGTTTTTATCACATAAAAAATGAATGAGGGTTTCATTTTTATATTTGGAGATAGTTTCAATTGGAATGTAATAGTTTTTGGTAATGTTGGTAATTATAATTATATAATTATTTAAAATAATTAATATGAAGAATATTGAAGAAATAATTGAATTTATATCCATTAATTATTTTATTATCTAATCGATGTGAATTGTAAAAATAATAATCATTTATTTGGATTATTATTTATTACTCTATGGTAATCATTTTGAAAATATTTATAATATTAATTTTTTTTTTAATTTAAAGATGAATATTGTGAATTGTTTGATTGTTTTATTGAGTGTTATAATTATAATGTATCAATGATGAGGTCATTATAATTTTAGATTCATAAATATGAAATCTAAATCATACAATTTTTTACATTGACCTATCGTGAGTATATAGTAATATCAAAATTGTGAAGATTAAAATAATGATGAATAATATTAATCTTCATTGAGATAAAGCCCATAGTCCAATAATGATAATCTTTTATAGTTAGTACTTATTGAGAAATTTGGCTATAGAGAAAAATCTTGTTTAGAATAAATAATTTTTTTATTTTCTGTGATTATAATAAATTTAAATTTGTTTATCATCACTTATTTAATAATGATACATTATAAAAATTTATTTTATTAAAAATTTCATTCAACATCAAAAGTGTTTTTTGATTGTCTTGATTTTTAGTGATAAATTTGGATAAATTTATAATTGTGAATTTATTATAAAAATTTTAGATTTTTTTTTATAATTTACCTTATCATGGAACAATATCGAAAATTGATGTTATAGAATTCAAAAATATTAATCCTATTGTAATTTACATAACATTATTCTCTCAATATAATTTTTATTGATATTTTTAAACTAAAAAACCTTTTTATTTTTTATTTTTCAAATATAATTATTATTAAACATCTAGAATAGAAAATTTATGATGAAATATTTAATGGATAAAACCAAAAAATATTTTTGTTTTTTTGTTTGTAATGATCTTATTTTTAATACGTAGGATAAAATATAAAAAAATTCAAAAACTGATTACGTAATTTTTCATAGATATTATATGTATTGAAGAAAGTATTTATAATATAATAAAATATATATGTTTATTAATGAATAATTTCATTTTATATTTTTTGTAAATAATGTAAAATTAAATTTTTATTTTGATTTTTAAATAGTTTTTTTTAGATTTTAGTAACGAAGAAATATAACCATACATAAAAGATATATTAACTATGTATAATAGTAATCTATATCAATCTAATCCTAGATCCTTGATGATTCATAGATATCATCACGTTGAAAAACATATTTATATTAAAGAATCTGGTATTAAGAAAAGAATTTATATTTTTGTTCGATTTAGTAATTATTATATTAACTACGATTGTATTAATATTTATGTTAATAATTAATTAAATCATATTAATTTAACTACTTCTATGAATTATGAGATTAATGAGATTTATCGATATATTTTTAGTTTTTTAGTAAATGAACCATTTTATAAAATTATTTTCTGATTTGAATTTAATTTTTAGAAATAATATTGATAAATTTGAAATGTTTGTTAAGAATAAATCTTCAAATTTTTTTCTAGGTTAACGTTAAGAATAAGGTAACAATTTTGATGAATATTTTTAACCTAGTGCATGAATTTAGTCAATTAAATTGTAATTACTTTTGTTGATTTCCAAAATTTAATGACATTTCTAATGGATGATAAAATATTATTTTTACATGGTTTTATATATGAAGAGGTTTATGTTTCTCAACCGAATTGTATAGAAAATAAATAAAATTAACACTTTTTTTTGTTACAAAATTCTTCATATGTTCTTAATAAGTGACCTAATTATTCATAATATGTAATTAAAAAAATTATATGGAAAAATAAGTTTAATAAATTTAAATTATATTGTACATTGTTTAGAACAACAATGTCTTCTAATTTATTATATTCACTAATTTATTTTAATGATATTTTTTCAGATCATCAAATGATTTTATTTTCAATGATTATTTATATTTGATGGAAAGTGAGTTTGAAATTAGTATTTTTGGATAAATAATTTTCATTCCCTGATGTAAAATTTTTCAAACAAATGATGGTATATTTTTGATTCATTAAAATTCTTATGATAATTTAGTCTGATGTTCCATCATTTATTATCAAAAATAATTTAAAACACAAATGTGTTTTAGTTCAGAATTATTTTTTGATGTCCATGAAATATATTTATTATAAATTAATTACAGGGAATGATTTGATGTATTATTGATTTTGTTATATCTAGACTTGTTATAATGTTCACTATTATTTTATGTTCTATGTGTTACATCCGCGATACAGATTTAGTCTCTATATGCTTTAGTAAACAAAAATATGATTCATTATCACATTATAAATATCAATTTATGTCTACAAAATCTTATTTCACTTCTTTATGAATTACAAAACATTACATAAATACAATTTTTATTTCAATTGAATTTATATTTATTATGATTATTCATCTACAATATGTATTTCAAATAATAATAATAGAATTGTATACCTATGAGTATATAAATTCACATTCAATTAAATATATATTATGATAATAAATTTGATAATATTTTTGAATATATTCCATCTAAAAGTCACATGGGATTTATTTAGTATTTTTATATAAATTTTTTTGAATATTACAAGCACTGTCAATAGTTTATGTTAATGAAATTAATGGAAATTATTTTTAACTATTACCCTATATTTTTATTTTTTTATTAGTTTTAGATTGTGTAATTATATAAATATAATTTTTTATAGATGATATGATGATTTTTTATTTAAATAAAACATTGTCTAAAATAAATATCTAAATAATCTCCCATTTTGTATTATCATATCTTTTGATTTTTTACATCATGTTTTTTAATTTAACATTTATTTATTCTGTTATAAAATTAATTATATAGATCCCAATTTCAAACAAATTTTTCTTTGAATTAAAAAAAATATTTACATTTCATTCAATTACATGATGTTTGATGTCATTGTTTTTGCGCCTTAATAAATTTTTAAATTACCTTCAACTTATATAGAATAATACAACTTATAGAATATTATATATTATATTAGTCAATGATAGTTATATTTAAATTATTTTTAATCACAAATAAGTCCATGAGATGGAAATATAATAAATCAATATAAATTTCACATAACATCATTAAAGTGTAAAATTTCAATTGAGATACAAAAAAAATGTATTGATGTTCTACAATATTTTATTTCTTTTTTACACATCATTAAATTTATGTATCTCATTCACTTTCAAAGAGATATCATGGTAAAAATGCAATATTGAAGTGATAATTGAAATGTTGGAATGTCATGGAATTTGTAAACATTTATGTTAGTTGGACCAATTTTTTATTCTGATATTTATGATGATTAAAAACTCCATGAAACATGGGTTATCTAGACACATATCAATCATGCACACATTTTTTAATTTTATGTGATTTATTTTTATTATTGTGAGAAATATACATTATATATTAGTAATCATAATATTCTTTTTGGATGGGAAAATATATCTTTCCCCATTTTTGACATGATTTTTTCATCATCCTATATTAGGTGTTATAGTTCCAAATGTCCATAAATTTTCAATGAAAAATAGAATAGAACAATGGTTTTTCCATTGTATTCTTTACATCACTTCAAATTAGATATTACATGGAACCATATAGAGTTACTGAAATATGAATTCCTAAAACATCAATTCTAAACCATCAGCCTCCAATAATTAATATGAACTAAGCACTTATGCTGCCACCTCATATATTACATTTTGGTTAAACCATGCCTCTTATAGATGATTAACTAAATAAGGGAATTTGTTTACAATTATCTTTTATAAGTCCCCTCTAACATGAAATTATGAGGACATATACAAAACATCATTGTATCATTCTAGTAAACTTATAGGTAAAATCTATAATGAATTTGTTATTGGTGATTGTCATTAAATGATTTGTATTGACAACCTAACATTAAAAATAGTTATCACACCTTATATGTGTTCTCAATGTTAATTTAGTTACCATACCTTATATTATTTCTCATGGAAAGTACTATTTACACACCATATATCTGTTCTCAGAGTTTGTATTTTACTAAAATTTATATTTTCCACATATTTAATATAGTTACCACACCTTATATTTTTTCTAATTGATAGTATAGTGACAACACATTTTATTTCATTGAAACATCAGTTTGCTAACTACAAGGAATATGTGTTACAGTCATTTGAAAAAAAATTATTCATATTCTTTTATTTTTATTAAATATTGAATTTTTAGAATGATGTATTGTTTTATTATTTTTTAAATTGAATACATATATTAATTATTGTATGTAATATATTTACTTTAAATCATTATTTCTATTATATTATATTCATAATAAGTGTTTTTATACTATTCTAAAAATCACTAAAATATGATATATTTTATTCAATATTCATGTATATTCGTAGAATATTTTATTATTATTAAATTTTTTATATTTTAAGTAGAATTATTGGAATTATTCTCTTATAAGTTAATATTTAGTGAAGAAAATAATATGAAATCATATAATTTTTTTATTTAATGATGTATAATTATGTTTTGGGTCATTCAGGAATTTATAAATTTATAATATATAGATAAATGTACATTAACATTTAAATATTTATTGTGAAATTAAATAATATATATTACATATTATTATAGAAATTGTATGAATTATTTAACAGGAAAATCAAATTAGTTTTTATTAGATAATAATACTGGATTAAAATTATTTCTGAATGATTATGATGTAACGATAATGTTTTATATTAATGGTAATTATATAATTGAATTTGACAGACATTACTCAATCATAGATATTTTTTTTGGTTTTTTCGACCATATATATAGTATTTGGGTTGTATTCAAAGAATATGAGTTATATTAAAATGAAAATTCAATGATTATAAGATTTTGATGCTTATAATTTAAATGTTCTACCAAACTAGTGTTTTAATATATTTTTGTTCATATTATTGATATATTTTTTTAAGTGGATAAGAAAAAAATCCATGACATCTGCTATTTCATAGACTAGAAAACTGAATACATTACCAATGAACCAATATATGTGAATTTTTTTAGATCTTCTATTTTAAACTAGTTTCTTATGACTCTAACAATTCATCACATATAACTTACACCTTCATAAATTTATTTATTGTATAACAAAATTAATTTGAAATTCTTTTATTCATTGATAATTGTCTCCGAAAATAATTTTTTTACCATTTGGATAATGAGTCCCATAATCCAATATTTTTGTTGTAATTTGATTTTGAATACCAATAATTGTTTTGGGATCCATTGTTATTATTATACTATAAAATGTAGTTTATTAATTCATATTAAGATATCTATATATATATATAAGTTCACAACATACCCCTTATCGAGTAGAGAGGTGTATGAGAAGAATAGGTCTACTTTGGGATAAACTATAATATACCATTCAATGTGGGTTTTCATTATTCTATGCGTCAAAAAAATTACTCTTTTATTATCCATATTTAATAATATAGATATATAGTTAACCTATTTATTTAATAAATATTACCGTGGTGTATTGTAACGTCCTAAACCGACTCATCTCTAAGATGGTGGTGGGACTGGTGGGTCACATGACCTCAAGCGTGTATCCCCGTATGATAGAGGCTTCTAACTAGTATCAAGGGTCTATGGATAGTCAGTGGGGAGACTATACCCTCAAATTTAGAGTGCATAGTAGAAATAGTTAATAAACACAGAAAATAGGAGAAGAATATAAATCAATATTCAACTAGATAATAAAAATGGACAACACCGGTTTATACGATGCATCCATGTCAGGGTGATACATATCAGAAATATGTAAACAAAACATCATGCAATAAATTAAAATATACAAATAATGAAAGTAACAAGTCCACTTGGGCGATCACTAAGAGTATCCTAAACTCCCTCTCGGTCCTTTTCTCCAAACTCCCAGGTACAGGTAACAACCATAAGAAAAGGTCCAGAGTCCTGCAAACAAGAATGTATACTCGGGTACCCTTGTGCAATGGACGACCTAATAGGCTGTGAGATATACACCTCAGTAGGCCAGGACAACTGGTTGTCTAGATCAATATAGAAAATACAATATAACAAATTATGTGAAAATATAATAAGGTAATAAAAAAACTAAAAAAATGAACCAACAACCCATCCAGGTACCAAAGGGACACTTGACAGCGATACATTCTTCAGACCATGGACGGAATAAGATTTTTCTCATGAATAATACAAGACTATTTATCAATCATAAATACCTTTAAACAATATACCCTTTATTCTCTGTTTAATGATTTATTATCTCTAATGGTCTCATGGTATCACGCACATCAATACTAACTTCGATTCATGCCAGAATTCTACTCATTCTCAGTCTTTCTTTATTTAATAATATTCAACTCAAAAATTATTCATAAGTCTCATCCATTTCATAATTCATTCATATAATATATTATATACATAGGACACTATGTCTAGCACCAAAAAACCCCATTCATATATTTATTTTATTTGTGTTAGAATGCCATATCATACACCGATTTCACATTAAGTTTAGATAACTGTTTCTAACACTTTTTCCAGGGCGCGTGCACATCCGTCACACAGAGGATGCACTATTGTTGCCCTGCATTACCGATTTCCAATGGAGGGCGGCATCCTCTCCTTATTCAGGTATGTCCGCAGCTTGATCGAAACAGGATGATGGGATGTTGGTTCTTCCATCTGTGGTTTTTTCCTCAGATCTCGTCACCTAGTCCAGGTCTCCCTCATAGATTTAAAATGTAATTCATGAAGCTCTTACTGGTGCCATATCTTCATGGAAACCAATTAATTACACTGCTTCTGTCAGGACTTTCCAATGGTTCCGGTAAGGGCAGAAACCTTCGGTTAGGAGAGTTGTCGCATTGGGGCATCACTGGCATGTCTTGATGATGGGGTATGGAATTTCTATCTTTTATCCCTTATTATAGGGGGGTTTTAAGCCGCGTAAGCCCAAGGAATCCCATATCAAACACGTGGAACTGTATGCCATTGGCATGTATGTGAGGTTTTCCTCACCTTCCCATGTTTAACACATGGTATGCTGCAATATTAATGTCCAATGGAGATAGATCAGACTGATTGGAACACTAGATAGAGTGTATCAAATTGAAGAACCCCTAGAAGGGACATTGATGTTGGTTCCAGCACGTGGGTGACTTCCCGAATGATCTGACGGGGAATGGGGAATGAAGTGGCATGATCCCACTAGGATGTGGCGGCCCGAGTAAGAATCATGATGAATGATGGCTTTTTGATTTGGTCTCGAAGAGACTTCCTACGTATCGATGTGGCAGGGAATCAAAGTCCACATAGTTTTATAATATGGTGGGACACCTGAAGAGGCAACCAATGAGAATGAACACATGGATGGGACCTAGAGGAAGTGGATCCCCCCGGGTTAGGTCATGAGATTCCCGAAATGCATGGGCTGGAGGAAGATGCCAGTATAAGACATGAGTTATGGTATTGAGCCTCATAGAGGCCCCCTACATATACATGTGTCATGGAATAAATTTCTTCATAGTTCAGGTGGAAGATACTATTTAACATCATGCGGGACGATTATGGGGCTTACACTCAGAGGTGGCTCATGGTGTTGGCGAACTGACATGAATGGATTCTGAATGACCGGGTGGTGGGCTTGAACCATGTGGAGGCCTTCTATGTACAATACCTTAGCACATACCAATGTCCCCGTAGTTCGGGAGGGAATGCAGTTCAACATCATGTGGGATAGGTGAATTTGGAGCATACACTCTATGACGACCAAAAGGTGGAGCCGATGAACCGACATGAAGTGGGACTTGGGGTCCAGGTGGATTGGTGCTTACACTCTGAGGCTTCCCAAGGTGTAAATGGGTCTTGTTACACTGACACAGATATGGTTGGGACCAATGGATTGGTGGTCATGAACCTCATGGAAGATTCCTATGTACCATTCCTTAGCACAGATCGAAGTCCCCGTAGTTCAGGAAGGAATGTAGTTTAACGTCATGCAGGACAGGGGAATTTGGGGTTTATGCTCTAATACGACCCAATGATGGTGGGTCTTGAACCTTCTGGAGGCTTCCTATATACCATGCCTTAGAAGAGATCCATGTCCCTATAGTTCAGGATGATTCGGTCTTACGCTCTGAGACAGCCTAAGGTGGTGGGGCATGAACCTGGTGGAGGCTTCCTACGTACCATGCCTTAGTACGGATCAAAGTCCTCGTAGTTTGGGATGGATGGGGGCATATGCTCTGAGACGGCCCAAGGTGGTTGGGCTTGATCCTCATGGAGGCTTCTTACGTACCATGCCTTATCATGGATCAAAGTCCCCATAGTTCGGGATGGATGGGGATTATGCTCTAAGATTCCCCATGGTGGTGGGGCTTTAACCTCTTGGAGGCTTCCTACGTATCAAGTCTTAGCATGGATCAAAGTCCCCATAGTTCGTGATGGTTAGGGATTGCACTCTAAGACAGCCTCTGGTTGTGGGGCTTGAACCTCGTGGAGGCTTCCAACATGCCAAGCCATAGCACAGATCAAAGTCCCTATAGTTCGAGATGGTTGGGGCTTATGATCTGAGACGACCCAAGGTGGTGTGGTTGGATCCTCATGGAGGATTTTTACATACCATGCCTTAGCATGGATTAAAGTCCCTATAGTACGAGATGGATGGGGCTTATGCTCTGACACTGCCCATGGTGGCCAGGCTAGAACCTTATGGAGGCTTCCTATGTACCATGTCTTTGGACAGATCAAAGTCCCCGTAGTTCGGGATGGTTGGGGTTTACGCTCTGAGATGACCCAAGGTGTTGGGGCTTGTACCTCGTAGAGGCTTTCTACGTACCATTCCTTAGCAATGATCAAAGTCCCCGTAGTTCAGGATGGTTTGTGATTATACTCTGAAATGGCCCAAGGTGTGGGGCTTGAACCTCGTGAAGGCTTCCTACGTACCATGCCTTCGCACAGATCAATGACCCCATAGTTCGGGATGGTTGGGGATTACACTCTAAGAGGGCCCAAGGTGGTGGGGCTTGATCCTCATGGACGCTTCCTACGTACCATGCCTTAGCACGGATCAAAGTCCCCATAGTTCGGGATGGTTGGGGCTTATGCTCTGAGACGGCCCAAGGGGGTGGGTCTTGAACCTAGTTGAGGATTCCTACGTACCATGCCTTAGCATGGATCAAATTCCATGTAGTTCAAGATGGTTGGAGATTACGCTGCGAGATGGCCCAAGGTGGTGGGGCTTGATCCTCCGGAGTCTTCCTACGTACCATGCCTTAGCACGGATCAAAGTTCTCGTAGTTTTTGATGGTTGGGGATTACGCTCGGAGATGGCCCAAGGTGGTGGGGCTTGAACCTCGTAGAGGCTTCTTACATACCATTCTTTAGCATGGATCGAAGTCCCCATAGTTTGGGATGGATGGGGATTATGCTCTGAGACATCCCAATGTTTTCATTGTCGGTGCTTACTCTAAGCTCACGGAAGTCATGATCAGTGTGATAATCAAGAGCTACCAAGGAACAGACGATCACGTCACGAAGGGTGCGTCTGTGGGATGCAAAGAGGGACTTAGGCATTGAGCGGACCATGGTTTTAGGACTTACACTGGGATGGAGGCCCAAGTGCGACAAAGCACATTGGGAGAGGGATTTGGAAACAAGTAAGAGAGGATGGGGCCCCATTCCCTATCACGCCCTCTGCTGGACTCTGCACCAAGGAAGTGAGGAAGAGCAGTAGTTCTGCCTCCTGGAAGGAAGTCTAAGGGCTTACACAATGGTGTATTCCTTTCCCTGCATAAAAAAACCACTCCATTAAATCACACCCGTGAGGGGTGATCCCATCCCCGTGGAGATGAGTGGGCGTGGAGAATATCTAAGGTGGGGGGACCCTGCCAGCGATGCACGGGGCCAGGTCACAGTTTAACATCATGTGTTGAGGATGAGGTGATTGGCAGTTTAACTTCCTGCAACTCAGACAAGGATGGTTCGCTCTTCACCCCTAGGACATACATGACCAATTCCCTCAAACCCTTTTGGAAGGGAAGGCATCGGCAAGGCCGTAACGAAGGGGTGTCGTGAGGCGAACCATCGAAGGGTCCATGTTAACATGGATATGTGATGATGCAATAGTAGTTAGATTGCCAATGCGCAGAAGCAAGAGGCAGAGAAACACAATGGGAAGGATTGTCCAAGGGACCTGGAGGTTACTTCGTACAAGTCAAGAAGGTCGTATGGGAAACCGATGCATGATGTTGATGCCCAGGGTGTACGAGACACCAACGAATGGCCCCTAGAAGGAGGGCATTGGGCTTTCATGGAAGAGGGCTCCCGGGGAGCACTGAGGTGAAGGGCACCAGAAGATTGCGTGCAACCCTTGGGCTTGTGCGAAATAAGGGATTCCAGCGTGAAAAATCCCTAGTCTGGCGCAAAAACAGTGTTGCATGCCCAAAATTGGGGGCAGAGGCATTCCACGTGACTCAAAGGTATTGTGCACAAAGAAAAGGATTGAGCATAAAGGAATGGGTTGCACGTAAAAGAAAGTATGGCGTTCAAAGGAAGGGCTTGCACACAAAGGGAGGTTGATTGTGCGCAAAGAGAGGATGATTGAGAGCAAAGGGAGGACCCTGAAGGGGGTGGAGTTATGTCTACACCATGGGGACCTCGCACGAAGGCAGACCCTGAGGTGACTTTGCATGAAAAATAACCTGACCTGAAATCCATATTGTGCAAGCACGGAATGCCAATCATGTGCACATGAGGTGGTTAGAGTTATTCATTCCTCAAAAGGAAGGGGGTCAGATTCTATTTATAGGAATCCGGTGGCACAGAATTTAGTGATGTGCAAAAAAATTGCGTGGAAAAGGTGGAGGCACGAAATATCAACTGCACGGGGTGGGGGCGTGATATTATTTCGTGCCCTCGCCTGAGAAACTTCATGAATCCTGGCGCATTCCGCGCAGGACAACTTTTTTTTGCGCACCACATTCTTTTTTTAGCACGACACATCCAGGCCCCCCGGACAGGGTCTCCGAGTCGGAATATGACTTCACTTTGTCATTTTGGATCTTTTTCTATGAAACTTAAGCACTTTTCCGCGTCTACAAATGAACCCCCTCAGAATGGGATCGGAGAGGGGTCACAATGATCAGATTCCAAAGGGATATGCCGAAATGTAGGGCTTCGTGGGCCCCGTGGGAGAAAAATTTTCAAGCGTCATGGAAAACATGGCCAGGTGTGAAAATGGGCTTTTCACGTAGGCACGGAACCCATGTTGTGCCTATAAAAGCTGTTGTGGGTCCCATGCTCCGTACATAATTTTATCGCAAAATATGTTCAGAGCCCTCGGGCATGAATTTTCTTCTCCTCCTGCGTGAACAATCGCCTCGACCACGCGTAATTCTCCAAAGATTTAGTATCCTTTTACCCACAAACCCGAGATTTTTCACACAACGGCCGAAAATATCACGCATCCCACTAGTTTTCTACACATGCCTCTCAGATCTTGCTCCATACTCCCAGATTTCGCGCAACACACTTGTACATAGTCTGAAGAAGATGTTTGCAAACCGGGCTGATGAGGGGGAGGCCACTGCCTGTAGAGCTGAGATGACTACGAACCTAGAGTTTTATGTCGTAAAGAGGGTATTCTTTGAAAACAAAACCCTCTTCAACATGCTAACCCCCACCCAGAAAGAGTGTTCCCTATCTGATGATCTACCATTAGGGAAATTCCGCATTCTGGAGGAGGTTCCCTTGCCCGGTGTCGATGTTGATACCCCGCTATCATGGGTGACCCACGAAGACGACCTTCCTCGATACAACATCAACAATAACGGTCAACCTTCCAAATAAACTAGGTACATGGATGTATATGTTCTCAACCCCAGGACTAGGACCATTTCAGGGGGTGACCCTATTGCGGAGGGCTCACCGGACCTCTACACGAGTACTTTCCATCAATGCATCACAGAATAGACCAAGGGTTGCTTGAAGGACTAATACATGTGGTCTGGAGGTAACTTCACCACTGAATGGGCCTAGGTGTAATGGGTTCACCACACATGTGACCTATTTTGGGCCAAGATGCGGCACATTGGACTATTCGAGGCGGTGTGGACATCACAGTTCCACTTCTACCGAAGGCCTGATATTGGACTAGAGTTGTTCGCCTGATGGTCCCCTGACACCAACACATTCCATCTTCACCATGGGGATGACATAATTAGTGTCTGGGTTGTCCAATTCATCAGAGGCATCCCTTTGGAGGTCCATCAATACGATGAGTTCCTCCCATCGAGAACATATTGGGTGACAGCTCTCGGAACCCATACTGGTGTGGCACCTACTGGAGTTGGCCAAGGAGAAGCTGAAGGTCAACGACTTCTTGAAAGACATCACCTACAGGGAATGGTTTGACCTATCCCTGGAGAAGAATCCAGAGGTGAAGATGCCAGGGAGGGGAAAACGTTGTCCAAACACGGTTAATAGGACCAAGAGCGGATCCTACTGGAGGATCCTGGAGGTGGGGAAATACCTATCATCAGGCTACCGCATCAATGAACCTTGGGACCCAAATGTCTGGTACGCCGGATTACTCACCACATTCCAGAGAAGGTGGCTCTTTCTAGTAGGGATTCATGGAATTGCATCCTTCCAGTGACTCTGGTGATGGTGGGCATCATGGATTCAAACAAGAGGTTCAACCTAGGGTTCCCCATGCTAGTTCGGTTTTACGCCCTCTTAGGACGCATCTCGAGAGGGGGGTCGCCTAGGAATGTATGTGGCCCCTTCAATATCATCCATTACTGGGATTCGGCTCACTGTGGTTTCTATAACTTTTCAAGTTCCATCTGTCCCCCAGGCAACGACCTTTGACCCTCTCTGATAAACATTTCTTGTGTCATGCCAATGATGCTTAAGGAAGAGGGGGTACTGATCAGGATTAGTAACCATTCCAACATCGCCTTTATCCCATTCCCCACCCCAACTGTTCAGTTGATAAATGATGGGAAAGGCTCTCTAGAGTAGAAAGAGTACTTCTAAATCATCAGATGTAGGGTGCTTGTGGCCCGGATTGATGGGATGATTCTTTTTGAGCCTTATGTGCCATCTAGGTTTGCTAGGTAGTTCAGATTCCTCCATCGAATGCTGATGAAAGTATACATAGTTGTCCTGGAGGAGAGGCATCCCTTTGTTCATTTTCAGGTGTGGCTGATGTTCACAACCTACGGCTCTAGCGACATCATCACATTCCCTCCCACTGGCATGGACGGTGGCCTTTCGACTGAGTATGCTGAACATTAGACCATAGTATATGCTGAGGGGCTTCTGCGAAAGCAAGTTCAGCAGGTTAAGGTCTCCAGTGCAGAACCTCGATGGCAAGAGTGCAGGTAGGGTGATGCTTCTGAAGGAGGACCAGTAGCACCCCAGGAAATGGGGCCTACATAGGCGGGGACCACATTAGCGGGGGGATCGCATGGCGTGCTCGTGCCCTCGTTGCCCGGAGTAGGTGGGTCACATGGAGTGCCCAGGAAACTTCTGCTGAAGAAAATAAGATACCTGCTTCATCCTTCCCAGTATTTCTTCATCCCATCACTATGGTCATCTTAGATAACCCTGCAGCAATCAATGAGTATTGAATCTCTCTAGTAGAAGATAATGCGAGAAGGGATCCATATACCAGAAGTCGGCCTTGTCCAGGTCACCGACAGAGTGAACTTCCACCGAAGGCATGCATATTTAAAGGCCATGGACACATACACATGACAACGAGGTTGGAACAAGGAGCCGTACTTCTTGGTGAAAGTGGTTATCAGCCATGAACATGACCCCGAAAAGCTTCCGTCAGAGGATGATGACTAGAGTGATGAGTCAGATGTTTGAGAAATAGGAGAGGAGGAAAGAGGGGAGGGTGAAGGTGCACCCAAAGGTGAAGGGTCTCAGGGGGCGTCCCAGCAAGGGAGTCTCCGGGAAAGTGTCAAGATCATCGACTCTAATATGGATGTAACCAAGATACTCGAGGTATCCTTCGACCCTCATCTTCTCATGTATTCTCTTTCCCTTATAATACTTATCCCACCTTCCTTATCTTACATAGGAACACATAGGTACTGATCAAGCATCTCTAATTGAAGGAGGGGAGGAAGCGCCAATGGGGAAATGTTGGGCACCAATTCTCGTTATCGAGCTGATGAGTGCAGAGGGATTCTATGCCACGATATCTCCTATAGTGGCCAGACCAATATAGGTTGTGTCCTTGGGTTCCTGTAAGTTCCTTACTTCGATACCGTGACTCACAGTCGGAGGACTCAACTAATCAGGGTGCTCCTTGTCTTTACAGTGATCATGGCTCTGGAAGATCATCAGGCTGCTGAGCCCAGACCATTTGTTATCATGTCGATGGCTAACATGCCACCCCATCCAGAACATGCCTCCCAAACTATGTTAGCTCTGGAAATTTTTGAAAAGGGAGAGGCAAAAATTAGTGGTGTTGTCGTTGAGGTAGGGTTGGAAATTGACGCGGGCACAACCAGGACTGAGGGGAGAGAGGAAGGTCGCCCAGATGGTGAGGAGCATATTACCCTGGGAGGAATATTTGAGGAAGACCCCGCTACTGCCCTGCTGGTTGTCTTCCCTGTCTATCAGCTTGATGATCCTGAAGAAATTGATGATTCATATTAAGAAGCGTCCGAGGGGTGCCAGATGACATGATGAAAGGGATGGAAGTGAATCAGGTGTTGTCTCAATCATCCCAAGGAGGAATGGCTGAAGAAAATTGGGTACCTCCACACCTAGATGCGCTTTCTGTGTGCTGTAAGAGAGGATTCTAAAAGTCTTCACCTGATGGTATGTGAGTACATGGCCGATAATATGCGGGAGAGAAGCCGGCCTACCGATGTCATCTGGTGCCAGGAGGAGTCAGGGAGTACCCAAGCATTTCTGAGGGTGGATCAGGAGGTTCTATGCCCCAATGAAAAGGCAAAATAGAAGGAGGTATTCATTGCAAACTACTCCAGGCTCATGGAGTAGTTGACGGACCAGCTAGATGATGCTCAAGATCAACTCATAGAAGCGAGTCTTTGGATAAATGAGATCCAAATCTGAACAGGCACGGGCACAGGTTAGGGTTAGCGAACTACGCTCCACGGCTGCCGATGAAGAAAGAGTTATCATGGGATGGGAGGAAGTCCTGGAGGCCACCATCGAAAAGGTGGAGGCATTGGAGAGATCTATCAAAGAAGCCGACAACTAGGGGACCAGTTTTGGCCAAAACCATAAACATGTCCTGCCTTACTACTTTCTGTTCTTTTGAACTATATGTATAGACAAATTTATTGTCCCCTATCCTTAACATACTTTTCCCATTGGTTTATCCTTCTCTACCATAATCCAGAAATAAATTTCAATCCATCCCTAAGCTCACATGGGCTGTGAGAAATATATGAGGCTCGTACTATCTCATTTTTTGATTATGGGAGTTTCAAACAAGATTCGAGCATTCCAAATTCGAACACAGATTTCAATAGAGAAGAGGGAGGCCCGTCCAATGTAACAGGACCTCAGACCAATAGATGAATCGTCTTCTCAACGTGCTCAAATGCATGATCAGGGCAATTCCAAGGTCATTGGAATCAGTCCAAACATAAGGGAATGGGAAATTTGAATCATGTTACCCAAATACAGAACACTATGGGAGGGGAATAGTAATAAAGAATGAATGTTGACTATGTTCGAAACACAGCATCCCCCTTGCACTATCCTAGAATGGGGACAACAAATGAGGGATGACCAATGACCATGTTCTAAAAATGAGGCCTAACTCAAATATTGTCAATCAGCCTTCCGGAACATTGTCCCAGGATAGCAGGCAGGTCATGGATCAAGCATCCATATGGTTAGGGAGTCCCTCCAAACATGATCAGTCATCGAGAACATTGTCCTAGATAGTAGGTAGACCATATGTCAGACATCCATACCATTAGGGGGTCCCTTCAAATGTGAAAGAGGATGAAGATCCGAATAAAGGGTCACAAAAAGTGTGGAATGTTAATTGGTGGTTTGATCGAACAAAAAACAAAACTCCCATGATTATGCCACCATGGTGGAAGCACGTTAGGCATGCACATTAATATGGTCACAGATCATTCCTACATTTGGACATGACCTCTCTGTTGAGGGAACCATCACTTCCCAATGTCATTATAGGGCATCCCAAATTTATTCAGGGCAAAGGATATAGTTACACAATTCCCTGAGAAGTTAGGATAAGGGGAAAATAATGAGGGGTCGATATACTTGTGATTCCTAGTGTAGGACCTGAGACAAAATGTCTGGGCATTCCTACGTATCCCATAATGATGGGAATCAAGATGAAAATAGTTATGGAAAGGGTCTTAGTTTAAGATCTTTGAACTAGGATCAAGGATGGGTAAGGAGTACAGGAGACACATGGTAAGGTTTTTACATAACATGACGTGGATGAGAACATAATCCCTACATAACATGTGTTCTCTTGGGATGTGTTCCGGTCAAGGGATCGAACACGAATGTTAAGGTGGGCCTGCGGGGAAGTGCCTTGGCACTCCAACATATATCATGAGGATGAGAATCAAGCCATACATAGTTCTTGGTGGGTGGAATGGAATTGTAAGATACCTGTTCAATGGATGAAAGGGGCATGCAGGTCTAGCCCTCGATTCAAAAGAAGTGGCATTTGATGTATCTTGTTTGTCCTTTAAGTTGAATGGTTTTTCTTTTTTGGAGTGACCGACCAAGGGTTGATGTTCCTGGAATCCCCAAAATAATCAAGCCATATATGGGAATTGAAAAATTTTATGGTAAATGACTGATACCCAATGTTATTTCCTCTATGATGAGGTCATCCTAATGCAATGTGGTTTTTCGTCGTGCGACCGGGACGATATCATCACAGTTTATGGTCACGTGCTAGGAACAAACAGTATAGTTTAAGGTATTATGGCTTGGACCTGGGGGAATGTGCATGACACAATAAAACCAACCCAACATGAATGTGGGAGAGGTCCATATCATCACTGTGTGTGATTCGGGGAGAAGAGCATCGGGCTAGGAGGCCAGTGAGAGTCAGATGATAAGGCGCAGGATAGACTAGCTCCCACCTGAGCTAGACCTAGAATCTCGATGTTCAGGTGATCCCACCTATCCCATGGCGATGAAGATCAAGCTTTCCATATCCCTTAATGAAGATCCCACCCTATAGCCTTAGCGCTCGGATCGCGAGAGACTCGAGAGATGCCGTATTACATCTTTGTCACCCTGACGTGCGAATGTGCACTACGGGATAATGCCAAGAGTGTCAAGATTCCACCTGGACAAGATGGGGTGGAACATAATGTGAATCATGCAACCAAAATTCAAGGCCTAAAGGTCCTGGATTGATGACATAGGATTACTGTTGACTATGGTCGAAACTCAACATCCCGTCGTGCTAGCCTGAAATGGGGACAAACAAATGGGCATCAACCGCTGACCGAATTCCGAAGACAGGATTTGTGTCAATTTGTTTTCCAAACCCTTTGGGGGCGTTGGACCGTAATGGTGGGAGATCCCTTATGTGTGGTATCCAGGCCATTTTTGGGGGTCGCTTCTGGTGTGAGAGATAACGGAGGCCCATATGAAGGTGAACATGAAGCCTGACAAGTGGAAGGAACTTGCCTAAGCTGAATCTGACACACCTGGTGCGAGACCAGAGTACTCTAAACACATTGGTGGACCACTGTAATGGGTCGAGGGACTCAATTTGAGGGTATCTAAGAGATGGTGGATTCTCGGGAGAAGGGTGGCATGGCACAAAAAACCCTGTAAGACACCTATATATCCGCCTCATAGAGAGGGACATGCCAAGGGGGCTAGGAGACCGAGTGATCGAGGAGATCACTTAAGAGATGGGGTGGACCTAAAATCTAGATGATCAGGTGCTTCTACATATTCCCTAAGAATGGGAATCATGCCACACATAGTTCTGGAATGTGGCGCCCATGGGTAAGATAACCTATCAATGGGGGGAGGTGTACGGCACGATGAAAAAACCGACGTGAATGAGGACATAATCCCACACCACACCGTTCACTCTGAGAAGAACTGGGGATGGAGTCTTAGAAGGCCAAGGGGCCTGAGGCTGGGCCACGATTAGGAACACCGTACTAGCATGTAGTTTAACATCATACGGGATGAGCGTGGAGTTGAAGGTCATGCGGGACTATTGGGGCCCGAATGTAGGACCAAACAAAGTTTAAGGTCATGCAGGACAAAATACAGTTTAAGTTCATGCAGGAACGAATGCACTTTAAGGTCGTGCAGGACCCAAGGCAGTTAATGGTCATCCAGGACCGAATGTAGTTTATGTTCATGCAGGACCAACATGCAGTTAAAGGTTCTGTAGGACCAAATGCAGTTGAAGATCGTGCAAGGCCAACATGCAGTTGAAGGTTCTGTAGGACCGAATGGCGTTTATGGTCGAGAAGGACTGACATGCAGTATAAGGTCGTGAAGGACCGAATTTATTTTAAGGTCATGTAGGATCGAATGCAGTTTAAGGTCATGTATGACTGAATGCAGTTTAAGGTCATGCAGAATCCAATGCAGTTTAAAGTCATGCGCGATCGACATGTAGTTTAAGGTCGTGCAGGACTGAATGCAGTTTAAGTTCATGCATGACCGAATGCAGTTTATGGTTATGCAGGATGAATGCAGTTTAAGGTTGTGCAGGATCAAATGCAGTTTAAGGTTTTGGAGGACCGACATGCAGTTTAAGGTCGTGCAGGACCAAATGCTGTTTAAGGTCATGCCGGTCCAAATGCAGTTTTAGGTCGTGCAGGACCGAATGGATTAGGAAACTTATTGCTTAAGGAATTTGGAATTGGTGGGAGGAGTTATATTCTCACCATCCATGGTCACTAGGGAGTATGATCCATTGGGATATACCTTATGAACAATGAAAGGCCCTTCCCATTTGGGCTCCATCTTTGGTGGTATCCTCCCGGGGGTCATTAGCGCTCTGAGGGTTAATACCAAGTCACTTCGTAGGAAAGAGTGAAGGAAATCCTTCTTGATGAAAGCTTGAGCCATCCTGCTCGGATGCCCCATTATTTTGTCCAGGACATGAGGCCTATTTTCATCCAATGATTCTAATTCATCTATATGTATTTCAGCCACTCTATCTAGTGTTTTCTGGTCATATACCGCTATGTGTAATGAGGGAAATTGAATCTCGATGGGTATGACAGCCTTTGATAATCCTAGAGGGCGTTAGGGGGCTTATCCATCCAACTCTTCTTATTCTGAGAAACAATTTTCTGCAGAATGTAAGACAGGGTTTTATTGAACCCCTCAATCTGGAAATTTTCATTCACATGATAGCGGGAGGTATGGTTGGATCGAATGTTGTATGTGGCATACAATTTCATCATCTCGGTTCTCAGATTTTTTTGCCGTTATCAGTGAGGATAGAATGAGATACCCCAACTCTATAGATGATTTTGGAACTCACAATGTCGACGATTGAAAGTCCTTGACTTCCATGAATGGAATTGCCTCTGCCCACATGGAAATGAAATCCATAGCAGTCCGAATGAACCGGCATCGGTGAGTTGTTGATGATGTGTATGGTCCCACGACATCTAACCCCCAAACTGCAAAGGGCCAAGAGTACTTGATAGTATGGAGAGGCTCTGGTGGCCGATGTACAGAGTTAGCATGAACATGGAATTCATGGAACCACTTGGAGAAATCATTGCAGTTGTGTATCATGGAGGGCCAAAAATACCCTTGTCTCTGAATCTTGTGTGACAGCTTTGGCCCTGATTGATGGGTACCACTGGAACCAGCATGAACCTCTTGCATGACCTATGGAATCTTTAATCCTTAAAGGCAACAGAGGAGAACACCATCACATCCACATTTATAGAAGATCTTCTCAAGGATGGGGACTCTCTGAAGGGTAAACTGCAGCGCACGGCGTTCAATTTTCTCATTCTTGGCCTGGTATGAAGGGAGATTACCGTGTTGGAGGTATTCAACCAAAGGTGCCCTCCAATTGGAAATAAATTCATTCACTGCATCTAAAGAACATGGTATTCATGACATAGAGGCAGCGGTGGTAATATGGTTTATCTACGGGCCGTTATCATCCAATGGGGTGACGGGAGAAATTACCCTTTGGTGCATCATGTGGATAATCAGATCATCCTACTCAGGCTCTACAAGCGTTGCAGCCAGGTTTTCCAAAGCATCTTCTCGATTGTTCTATGACTGAGGGACATGGATAACCTTTGGGAGATAAGGGACCTGGGCCATTATTCTGAGAGTGCGTTATAACAATTGTACGAGCTCTGGCTTCATGAAAACATAGTCACCATTGACTAGCTTGATGTCCAGCTCGACATCCCCTTTCTCATGCAAATGAGGCACGTCTATATTTATGGCCATCTCGAGAAAGCAATGATGGATTGATACTCTTCCTCATTGTTGGTGTAGAATTCTAATAATAATAATGATTATGGATGAATGGCTTGTGCAGGGGTGATGAAGACGATACCCAGGCCCACTCTGTTGAGCCTAGGTTCATTGAGCCTCCAACCTGTGGGGCTCTGGGAGGCACCACTGAAGTGCATCTGCCAACATGGGATGACATGGTATACCAAGAGAATTGCCTCATCGAGAAAATCCTGGTCTTGGGGCTATTTCAATGTGGTTTGATGGGCAACTAGGAAGTCTTCCAATGCGTGTCCCTTTATAGCCTTCTGGGGCACGATCCTGATGTCGAACTATAGGAGGATCACCTTCCACCGTGCTAGTCAGGTAGTCAACATGGGTCGATTCAGAATATACTCCAGTGGGTCCACTCGAGAGACTGACTATACCTTGTGGTGATGCAGGTAATGCCACGGTTTCTAAACAAAAAATACGAACAGAAGGCATCTTTTCTTGATGGCGGAGTATCTTGTTTCTATATCAAGGAGCATGCAGGTGAGGTAGTAGAGGCTATTCATCGGCCCCTCATTGTTCTTCGGGGAATGAAGGGTGCCATGTGATCATTTTAGGGCAGTGACATAGTGAATCAATTGTATCCCGTAGAAGTGTTGAATCAAGACCATAGGTTGGAGAAAATATTTTTTGATCTACTTAAAGGTGGTTTGGCACTCCTCATTCCACTCATAAGATATTCCCTTCTTCATGAGTAAATAAAAGGGCTTACACCTGCCATCCAGATTGTCAATGAATCAGCGTATATAGGCTAAGTGGCCTTGGGGACCTCAGAGCTCCCAAATATTACTTTGGGGAAGCATCTGGCCAATTTCCTTGATCTTCTATAGGTCGATCTTGATTCCTCGGTATTGGACAATAAAGTCAGGATACTTCCTGGAGGAGACCCCGAAGCCACACTTCAACGAGTTCATCTTCAGGTGGCGAGAACAGGGGGAACCAAACACTTTCTCTATGTCCTGGAGATGGTCCTGGAGCTGGCGAGATTTTACCACCAGTTTATCCACATAGCATTCCACCAACGTTCCCAAGATTGGATTGAATATGTGATGCATGGTCTGTTGATAGGTGGCGCCTGTATTCTTCAGGCCAAAGGACATAACCCTGTAACAGAAAGTACCTTAGGGAGCCTTGAAAGTGGTATATTCCTCATCCTCAGGGGCCGTATGGATCTAATTATATACAAAGTAACTATCCATGATGGAGAGGGCTTGGAATCCAGCTTTATCATCAATCATCAATTCTGTCACTCGAAGGGGAAAAGCATCCTTTAGACAGTGAAGATTGAGATATCAGAAGTCGATACAGAATCTGATCTGTCTATTATTCTTTCGGACTAGCATGATTTTGGCTAGAAACATGTGCTACTGTACCTCCTTGATGAAGTTGGATCTGATGAGGTTTTCAATATCATCCTCGACCATCGCACCGTGAGACCAATACATCCTTCGGGGAGGCTGCTTGAACCCGTGATGGTTTGCAGAAATACCGAGGTGGTGGATCTCTACCTGAGGATCTAGTAATGGAATCTCATCGTAACTCCAGGCTAATACATCATAGTGTCGTTTCCGAAAGCCTACGTACCACTGCTGCTCCTTGAGGTTCATGGAGGTACTGATCAACGTGGGTCTTGGGTCAGCCTCTCCATCGAGGTTCACTTGTAGCAATTCATCGACTGTGGTAGAGAATCCTTACTCAAATGTAGGGGGAGAATCCTCTATATTTTATTCTCCAATTATGGAGGGATATTCCCCGGGAGAAGCTTCTTTTGAGCTTTTGAACCAAAATGGTAGGCTACTACCCTCTTGTTCGGCCGTGGTCATTACATCGAGGCACTCTGGTGATGTTGAGACCACAGCTATGAAAGCTGTCGACATGATCCCATCTGGTATTCCCCCAAGGGGCCACTCTTGATAATATCATAGAAGTAGAGGAGCATTTTCCAGAGACGACTTTTCTCAGCCTGGTGAAACAGACAAGTATGATGAACTATCGTTGCATTGAGCCGGACATCTTGATACCTGACGGGAGTTGGAGGCTCTGGGATCCCAGGATCCTAGTTCGTATAAGAATATGAAGTGATCCTCTGATGCCTCTAGGATTTAGAAGCATGATTCCTAATTTTCCCAAAAATGACAAAACAAAACCCCATATCAGGGGTTGTGGCCTCAAACTGATGGATCTGGAAGACATAGGCGTCATTCAGGCCTGTCTAAGGGTCGGTCGTAGCAACAACGGGCTAAAACATGCTTGCCTGGACATGCATATCCTTGCTACTGTAATAATCAACGTCCAAGTAGCAGGATTCAAAAGAGGATAAAGGAGATGCATCACATTGGAGTACACCTACTCGACCATTAAGGGAGTACTTGAGGCATTGGTGAAATGACAAGGGGACGACCACGCGAAGGTGGAGACATGGCCTACCCATCAATGCATTCTACATGGTGTCTTGGGAGAAAACCAGGAACTAAGTGCTGGAAATTAGTCCACCGAACTGAGTCTTTAGATGGATCTTACCGACCAGGGTCTGCTCTTTCCTGTCATATCCCTGGATCCTCAAATTAGTGGGATTCTGGTCATCTTCAGATATCCCTATCTTCTGTAGTTTCTGTGTTAGGATAAGGTTGATCCTGAAGCCAGTGACAATGAGATAGTGGCGAACCTCAAAGTCATTGAATTTTCCCATGATATATAGCGGGCGGAGGTTACCTTGTATGAGAGAGCCTTCATCTTCTCCCGCAAATGAGATGATGGCCTGGAATTCGGCATTCTCAATTGCTTTAGCATGGAAGGCTTCTGAACCTACCACCTACTTCTACAACTGGAGGGGGTTTCTCAAATCCTCGGAGAGTGCTTCGCAAATATCTGACGAAATGAGAAGGGCTTGAAGGATAGAGAGCCTTGCTGGGATACTATCGAGGTGCTTCCAAACTGCATACTTCTGCTCCAGGCGCAATCTTCTGCTTACAGGAGGCTGCTCTATGGTGGAAGGAATGGCGGACCCGTCCGGCTGGACCGACGACTAACTGGTACTGGGGACATCCCTATACTCACTAGTCAATGCTCATAGGGTAGCTTCCGGATGAGGACTTGGAGATTTAGATTGACCAGTTGTAGGGAGAAGGTTGTCGTGATATGACTGAAGTGGCTCTGCCTAATCTAGTAGAATAATCGATGGGGGAGGCGGGCCTTTCATCACCAGATAAAGAGGCTTCGCGTGCTCAGTTCTACACTGGACCTGTTGTCTTCTCTCAACAGCATGCACGGCTTGGCTGGAGGTGCCATCTGACATGCCCTAGTGACCCATATGGAAACGGTTCCACTGACGTTGGTGTCAGTTTGGTACATTGTGAAGGTTCATCTGGGGCTCCCCCTCATCTAGAGTCAAATAGGGATTTACCAACTCGACGGTTTTAACCGAAGTGCACCCATTACTGTCACTTTATGAATCATCCACCACTGGGAAAATTCTAGGAGGGATTCCCATCTCCGGGGGCATGAAGTCACCGATTGTGTGGGAGGACGATGACATTGGAAGGGTGTGTTCCTTCTTCTTGTGTCGCCGATGCTTTCTCTTCTGGGAAGAGGCCGGCTGAGATGATGATGCAGAAGTTGTGGCCACATGTTCTGAAGGCTCCCGACAATTCAGGCATGCACATATAATTCCATTGGCGCAAGCGACCATCGTGCGAGCCATCTTGTCTTTATATTACTGGGACCCATGGTCAGGAACCTGCTTCAACTCGCCACCATTGTCCCCACTGCTATATGATGTCACAAAGACACCCTCCACTTGTGTCGGGGCTAGGGCCAACCTGAAAATGTTGTTGTTAATCTGGTCTTGGAGCCATTCCTTAAAAACATTGCATTTCTTGATGGTGTTCCCAAGGATCCGGTGATAAGGGAAGTAGTTGGGGTGATCAGTGATATGTGCCTCTTCCGGCTTCCAGCACTCAAGAAGGCATATGATTCTCTGCTATATGTTACTGCGGAAGTAGCCATGGACCTAAGCCTCGTCAAATGAGTAGGTAAGCTTCCTTCAATCCGAAAAGGGGGCTCTAGGAGACTTACCCTGACGGGGGACGAAGGAGCCTACCAAGGGGGTGGAACTTGATTATCTCACATAGGTTGCGACGGTACGTTATGTGGAGGTGCCTTCCAATTCTGGGGTGGGTACTACTGGGCTAGAAACTGTGCCCACGATGGAGGGCCTCTGCGAGGCGATGGAGATGGCTCCACCGGTAGCAATTCTAGCTGCATGTGGGACACTATGCGGGCCATGGCGGCGGGCTCGGATCTGGAAGATCTCCTTGATGGGATTATAGGAGGAAGATGGCAAGTATGGCTATCCAGTTGCAGGGCATCATTGAGGCACTGGGCCTTATCTGAAACTTCCCCGAACTCTCCAGGATAATTTTAAGTGATCAAGGAGGGAACCAATTCCGTCTTGACATTCCCCATGCACATCGTTAGTAATTTCTCTTTAGTCATTGGCATGTAAAGGGAGTATGTAAGCCCCTTCCACTGGGCGATGAAGTTCGTGACTTGCCCATCAGGCCTTTTCTTGCACCATAAGAGGTCTGTGACGATTGTCTTCTAGGTGGTAAAGCTAAACAAGATGAAGAGGTCTGCGATGATCATCTTCCAGGTGGTAGAGCTAAACTTGTAAAGGAACTGCCTACGAATGTCCTCCCAACTTCTCACTGATCCAACGTGGAGCTTGTAGTACCAAACGAATGTTGGCATGTCCAGCGTCTGAATATAGCAACGAATCATGGAGGCATCCTTCTAAGTTGGGGTCCCTTACATAGTCCCACACATTGAGTTGAAGTGGGCCAGGTGTTGCGGTGGGTCCCCAGTCTTATTAAAATGGGAGAAAGTGGGATTCACATATCTCGGGGTTGTTGGCATGTCATCCACCGATGTCGGGTATGGACGGCCATCATGTGGGACAACCACATGTCGCATTTACAAATCTTCCTAGTGGGAAATGAGAACCACCATTAAATCATCCATGTGGTGGGCCCCGGTCCTGATAATGATCCTTAACCACGGGTGCATTTTCGTGCCCTTCAATGTGGTACCCATGTTCAGCGGATCGTGGAGAGGCTGGTGGAGCGACCCTTGGGGAAGCTGGAGGAGCTAGGGCAGGGTTCCCTTGGTGGTCATGTAATTCGACTGGGTTTAGCGAGACAAAAATCACCCTCTTTCTTTGGGCTCCAGCTTCCGCCCTGTCAGCGAATATGGCATGACCAAGTTTTCCAGGGAGAATCTCGCCGAGAGGTAGTTGTTCCTGACTCAGCTGCCTTGGCCTAGGATCACCGTAGTCGGGTCGCCACTCAATAATGCATTCTTCCAGAAGTTCATCGACCAACTTCCCCTGCTCAGCAAGATGATGTTGTAGCGCGACCTTTTCGGGGTCCTCTTCCGTCTTCTGCACTGAGGTTGATGGGTCAGAGTTCTTGACAACTCTGACATGTTCTTTGCCTTTACTAACATCCCAGCTCAGTATCATTGCTTCTGTGGTTAGAGAGAGACCTAGGAGGTTCTTTTGATGGTGAGTAATCTTCCCTAATGGGTCTAGTGGCAGCATGTGCTTAGGGGCGATGCCTCTATCGAAAAGTCTGAACTCATTCGACTTTCCTGTTAGATCGGTCATGTTGACTACCACTCTTCCTGGGGGCATTTCCTCACGACCACCAAGTGATTCTGGCTTCTGGAGAATTGCACTAAAGAGGAGGGCAGTGTACTGCCCCCAGCCACGAACTTGCACATGGGGGTAGCCTCCTTGATAACATTGCGGAGTACTTGAATAATCTGAATGCACCATTGTAGGAGGGCCATGTGTTTTCCAGGTAATATAGGGTGTCAGACCGCAAGAAGTGTAGCCAGGTCAAACAGATGACATTGATCCCCAATGTCTTCGAGGTGGACTTGCCTCCCATTATTAGTCAACCGCTGGTGGAAAATATGGAGTTGAGTCACCCAGATGGTGTGTTGGAAACATTCAAACTCCTCTGCAGTGAGCGATTCTGGCGTATCAAAGTTCGACCCTACAACCAACCAAAACATCATGGGGAAGTGGCCCACCACGAGGTAGGTCCAGAAGCTCGTCTTCTTAGATTCACAGCATGGCCTTTGATTTCCCCACTCATCAACTGAATATTGATGAGGAACAGGCTGCTATGCTCAGGAAGGACACATGGCCGATAGGCTGGCCTGTGGAGAATTTAGAAAACGGGCTGATTGGCCGCTGAATCCTGGGCTGTCCTATGAGGGTTGCAGCAACCTGGCCTCCATGTCACAATAAGATGGATCGACGACCAGAGTTACTGACACAAAATTAGTGTCTTCCGTGGGTGGGTGATGCCCCGAATCTTCTGTCATCGACCCCCAAAATAACACAGAGGTAAAGGGTTCTTCTGGAGACGATGGTGGCAACTGCGTGGTCATCCCCTGGAAATTTTCTAGGGTCTCATCCTCCTAGATATACCTTTGGATGGAAACATGGATCTTGTGGATCTCACATTCTGAGATCATGTGGCTGATGCACCACGTTCCTGCCCCAACACATGACTCGGAGGGCTAAGGGGAGGGTTCCTGTGTGGAATCGTCCTCCGCCTCGGAGTCTAAGAAGCGGAATGGCCTAATTACTACCCTACCTTCCCCAGGATTCCTCTTGCGACGGCGGTGACCTTCCCTCCTTCCTTTGGATTATTTTTTAGGGCGGGGCTGATTTCCAACATTCGGTCCTACGGCTGTACTAGTATCGGAGCGAAGAATGTTTCCACCCACAGAAGTCGGGGTGTGAGGAGCACCGAGAAAAATGTCGAAAGGGACATGGGGAGGATTTTTGTGCAGGGTGTTGGTGAAGAGGGGTTGGCTTCCACCTCTTCTGTTGTTGGGGTAAGGAGGACCTTTGATGGTTAGCATGGGGACATGGGGGGGACCTCTATGTCGGCGAGTGACTGGACATGTGATGTCTCCATGATCGTGGTTCGTTGTAGGGGGAGTGACCCTGCATCTAGTGCTGTGACAATGGGAGGGAACCCTATATGGAGTATTGTTCTCACTGGGAAGACTCTTTCCTGGTTTGAAGGTGGCACAGGGTAGACTTTCAAGCTGAGGTTAGAAGCTGGGAGAGAACACATCTTCCGTAAGGTTGGTACGGAGTGAGCCTCCACGCAGGGCGACACTGCTACGGATTGGTCTGTGGCGGCCATCAACTGTGCTGGTGACTAGTAGAGTTGACCAAACATGCCCGTGGGGTGGTTGGGGCCTAAATTATTTTCGGGCATATAGCTTCCTTTGCCCAACATATGCAGGGATTTGATAATATGAACCTGCAGTGGCTTGGGACTCATTAGTAACTGACATTGACGCCCCACAACTAGCGTCTTCCTCTTCTCATTCCTGATGCTGGAATTGGGTCAGGTGAACTTCAACTAGTCATGAAGACGCATGGACTATATGATTCATGGGTCGGGGAACCGGGCGTGAGTTCTTCGGCGGCCTGGTGGGGTCCCTCGCTAGGAGTCCTTGAAGAAGGACTCCGATTGGGTCACTCGGATACCTCTTACGTTGTCGGCATAGGGGAGGGAGCTGTCGTGGTGCTCCAGGGACAAGCTACCAAAGCGATTGAAAATTTGGGTGGGAAGCATCGGCTCCCTGCTAGGCCATCGGGGGTGGCGTGGACGGTGGGGCACAACAGCCTCAAGATCTAAGCAGGCCATATCCCTGATGGGGATGACCCCCTCTTCCTCATACCTGCGTACAAGGTCATTTATTACCATTGACTAGATGATATCTGATGGAGATAGGGGGCATAGGTTCCCAACACTTTTTGACATCACAACCATCGTGGAAGAGGTAGAACCGCTCGGAGTATCCGGGTCGATATTGCCCCTACCCCTACATCGGTGGGAAGATGATCGACCTCTGAATGAAATGACTTAATTCCTAAAGAAGAGAGAGGAACTCATTAATACTGCTAGGAAAGGGAATCAACACCCAGTGCCCCAACACCGTTCTATCCCCTATGGTCAGCAAGAGGGATCCCCGCAGACAACGTCGTAGAACAGAATGCTCAATGTTCTGAATGTCCCAACTTCTGGCGACTTCCATGTTAGGCTTGTTTGGTGGGAACTGGTACCAACTGACGAGTTCAGACAACATTCTTATCCATTGATGTCTGGAACACTACTAGCCTCCAGAATTAGTAGATGAGATTCTCCTCGGGTTCACCATTTTCTATTTCTGATGCTTTCGTAGGGGCACACACACATTCGTCACATAGAGGATGCACTGCTATTACCCCTCATTCCTACTTTAAAAAGGTGGGCGGCACCCACTCTGTATTTATGGATTTATATTCCTTCATTTAAATAAGATGATTGGATTTCGGTTCTTCCTTCTATGGATTCCTTGTCGGATCTCGTTACCTAGTCTTGGACTCTCTCACATATTTAAAACGTAATTCGTGAAGCTATTCCCGACGCCATATCTTCATGGACACCAGTTAATTACACCTCTTCTGTCAGGACCATCCATGGGTTCTAGTCCGGGAAGCGACCTTCGGATTAGAGATCAGTCACGTTGGGTCATCATTGGCATGTCTTGACACTAGGGATTGGCCTTTCTATCTTTTTTCCCTTGTTATTGGGATTATCTAGGGCGTAGAATCCCGATGCATCCCACATCGAATATAGGTAATTGTATGTTATTGGCATGTATCTATGATTTTCCTAATCTTCCAATGTTTAACATATAGAGTGCCGAAAGTTTAACGTCCATAAGAGATGGATCAGACTGATCGGAACACTATCTAGAGTGGATCATATTGAATAACCCCCTAGATGGGACCAAGATGTTGGGGCCAGTACGTGGATGGCTTTCCGAATGCTCAGGCAGGGAATGGGGAATGAAGTTTCATGATCCCACCAGGATCTAGTATCACAGGTAAGAATCAGGATGAATGATGGCTTTGGGATTTTGTCTCAAAGAGACTTCATACGTATCCCCGTGGCATGGAATCAATTTCCACATTGTTCGATGATACGATGGGACACCTGATGAGTCACATCATGATAATTAATGTGTGGATGGGACCTAGAGGAAGTGTAACCCCTCGGGATAGGGCATTAGCTTCACGAGATGTGTGGGCTCGATGGAGAAACTAGGATGAGTCACGAGTGATGGGATTGATCCTCGTAGAGGCCTATTATATATACCTGTGGCAAGGAATCAAGTAATCTTTATTTTAGGTGGCAGATATAGTTTAACGTCATGCGGGAAGAGTATGGGGCTTACACTCTGAGGCAGCCTTTTGTGTTGGTGAACCGATGTGAATGTAGTCAGAACGACTAGGTGGTGGGCTTGAACCTAGTGGAGGCATCCTACATACCCTACCTTAGCATGGATCAAAGTCCATGGAGTTCGGGATGGAATGATGTTTAACGTCATGCGGGATGGGGGAATTTGGGGTTTATGGTCTAGGATGTCCCAAAGTTGGATTTGGAGAACCGACGTGAAGAGGGACCTAGTTTCATGTTGCATTGGGGCGTACACTCAGAGGCGGACCACGATGGAAATGGGGCTTCACCCACTGAAACAGAGATGGTTGGGCCAATGGTTTTGAGGGATTGATCCTCATGGAGGCTTCCTACGTACCAAGCCTTATCACAGATCATAGTCCCCTTTGTTCAGGATGGAATGCAGTTTAACATCATGCAGGACAGGGGAATTTTGGGATTACACTCTGAGACGACCTAATGTTTGTGGGGATTGAACCTTGTTGAAGCTTCCTACATACCATTCCATAGCACTGATCAAAGTCCCTATAGTTCAAGATGGTTGGGGGCTTATGCTCTTTGACGACCCATGGTGGTGGGGCTTGAACCTCGTGGAGGCTTCCTACGTACCATGCCTTAGTAAGGATCAAATTACCCATAGTTCAGGATGGTTGGGGATTACGCTCTAAGACAGCCCAAGGTGGTGGGGCTTGAACCTCATGGAGGCTTCCTTTGTACCATTCCTCAGCACGGATCAATGTCCTCGTAGTTCGGGATGGTTGGGGCTTACACTCTGAGACGACCAAAGGTGTTGGGGCATGAACAGTGTGGAAGCTTCCTACATACCATGCCTTAGAACGCATCGAAGTCCCCATAGTTCGGGATGGTTGGTGCATACGCTCTGAAACATCCCAAGGTGGTGGGGCTTGAACCTTGTGTAGGTTTCGTACGCACCATGTATTAGCATGGTTCAAAGTCTCAATAGTTTGGGATGGTTGGTTCTTACTCTCTAAGACGGCTCCAGGTGGTGGGGCATGAACCTCGTGGAGGATTCCTAAGTACCATGCCATAGCACGGATCAAATTCCCCATAGTTTGGAATGGTTTGTGCTTATGCTCTAAGAAAACCCATGGTGGTGGAGCTGGAACCTCGTGGAGGCTTCCTAGGTACCATGAAATAGCACGAATGAATGTCCCCATAGTTCGCGATGTTTGGGGATTACGCTCTAAGATTGACCATGATTGTGTGGCTTGAACCTTGTGGAGTCATCCTACGTCCCATTCCTTAGCACAGATCATAGTCCTTGTAGTTTGAGATGGTTGGGGCTTACGCTCTAAGATGACCCAAGGTGGTGGAGCTTGAACCTCGTGGAGGCTTCATGCGTACCATGCCTTACCACGGGTCAAAGTCACCATAGTTTGGGATGGTTGTGGCTTACACTCTAAGACTGCCCACGGTTGTGGGGCTTAAAAATCAGGGAGGATTCTTACGTACCATGCCTTAGCACAGATCAAAGACCCCATAGATCGGGATGGATTGGTTTTAATCTCTAAGACTGCCCATGGTTGTGGGTCTTGAACCTCATGGAGGATTCCTACGTACCATGATTTAGCATGGATCAAAGTCCCCGTTGTTAGGGATGGATGGGGATTACACTCTGAGACGACCCAAGGTTGTGGGTATTGATCCACGCAAAGGCTTCCTACCTAACATCCCTTACCACGAAACAAAGTCCCCATAGTTTGGGATGGTTGGGGCTTACACTCTGAGACCACCCAAGGTGGTGGGGATTGAAACTCGTGGAGGCTTCCTATGTAGAATGCCTTATCATGGATCAAATTCCCTATAGTTTAGGATGGATGGGGCATACGCTCTGAGACATCCCATGGTTTTTCATGGTTGTAGATTACTCTAAGATCATTGGAGTCATGCTCGGTGTGGGAAACAAGATCTAGAAGGGACCTGATGATCACATCATGAAGGGTGCATCTGTGTGAAGCGAAGTGGGGCTTACACGTTGAGCAGCCCAAGGTGCCGAGACTTACTCCGGGATGGAGGCCCATGCGTGACACAGCGCAGCGGGAGAGGGATTTGGCACCTAGGGAGTGTGGAGGGGCACCCGTTACCTATCACGCCCTCCGCTGGCCCTAGCACCAAGGAAGTGAGGAGGAGCAAGGGTTCTTCCTACTGGAATGAAGTCTAGGGGCCTATGGTAGTTTGGCTTCCCTTAACCATGGACAAACACCACTCCAATAAATCACCCCCTGTGAGGGGTGATCCCATCCCCATGGGGAAGTGTGGGAATGGAGAATGTCCGAGGCCAGGGACCCTGTGTGTGAGTCACGAGGTCAGGTCATAGTTCAACGTCATGTATCGAGGACGAGGTGCTTGGCAGTTTAATTTCCTACATCTCGGACAAGGATGGGTTAGCTCCACACCCCTAGGAATTACATGACTGATGCCCTCATCCCCTTCTGGAAGGGAAGGAATCATCAAGTCCATGGCGAGGGGGTGTTTCAGGGTGAACCATCGAGGGGTCGATGTTAGTGTGGCAATGCCAATAAGCAATAGCCGTTAGCGTGCCTATGAGAAGAAGCATGAGGCGGAGCAACACAATGGGAGGGATTGTCAAAGGGACCTTGAGGTTACATCGTACAATCCTATAAGGTCGTACGGGAAAACCATGCAAGATGTGGTTACCCGGGGTGTACGAGACACATGCAAAGGGTACCCAGAAAAATGGCATCAAGCGTTCATATAAGAGGGATCCCGGGGTTTACTGATGTAAAGGGCACTAGGAGATTGTGCGAAACCCTTGGACTTGCGCGAAATAAGGGTCTCTAGCACTAAAAATCCTCGAGCATGCATGAAACTAGTGTTTCTTACATGAAATAGATTGTTGAGTCTTTGTGCATGACTCGAATGGATAACGTGCAATGAAAATGATTGCACGTAAAGGAAGGGTTTTCACACAATGCAAGGGATTGCATGCAAAGGGAGGATGATTGAGGGTAAAGGGAGGTTGATTTCATGCAATGGGAGGACCCCAAAGGGGATGATGTTTAGTCTATTCCATGGGGATATCGGGTGATGGTGGAACCTAGGGTGACTTGGCCCAAAAAAGAACCTTACCTAAAATCCACATTGCACGTGCACAGAATGCCAATTACGTGCACGAGAGGGGGTTTAAATTCTTTATCCCTCAAAAGGAAGGTGGTTTTCTTCTATTTATAAGCATATGGCAGCGCAGAAATCATGGTTGCGTGAAGGAATTGCATGAAAGATGTGGCTATGAAAAATATCAACCATGTGGGGCGGGGCCACGAAATTATTTCACGCCCGTGCCGGGGACCCTTGGAGAATCCCAGCACATTCCGTGTGGTACAAATTTTTTTCATGCACCTCATCATTTCTTTCATGCAACACCTCCGGGCCCTCTGGACCAGTCTTTAATTCCGAATATGACTTAACTATTTTGTTTCAAAACATTCTCCGGCACTTAAGCACTATTCTGCATCTACAATTACATTTCTAGAACCATTAAATCTATGTATGTAGATTACTATTGGGGAGGAATGCCATGTCCAATTCCCAAATTATACATTGGTCTAGGATTACATACCTAACACAAAATTCTTATTCATTTACATCATTTGATAACTATTGGGATGGAAAGTCATGTCCATGTCCCAACTTTTACATTGTTCTTGGATTCCCTACCTGGCACCATAAAATATCATCCCTTTAATCATTCATTAAGTAATAAGAATCTTCCACATTATTCAATTACTTATCTAAAGATTAGCCAAGAATTTAAAAGGAAATTTGTTAATTAAAAATTTTTATAATCATATAACCCATTAATTAACTCATCAAATAATAAATCAATCCACACAATTCTCATTTGATAATTAATTATTATTAAATAAATATTTGAAACATTACTACAAGAGCATATAACTAATACACCAATAATTATATCATTTTATTCCAAGCATTAAAAAAAGTAATCCACTTATTAATTAGCACATTTATTCATTTCAATATTTTCTAATTAATCCCCAGAATGATTATTTATATTTCAAGGTGAAGTACTGTAAGAAATCGGAGCTTCAGTTTCAGGTACGGATCTCTTTTACGGGCTTTTTAAGGGAAAAAAGAATCTGTAAATTTTCCGTGTACACACCGTGTAATTTTTTAGTACATGCCGTGTACTCCTCGGCCACTTGAAGCCATGTGTTGGCTGAGACCCGGCCACATACACGGTGTGTAAGGCTGAGGTGGAGGCCGATTAATTTGGAGTATGGAAAAATTTTAGTACACGCCATGTACTCAAGAAGTTCACACTGAGTACTTTCTTTTTTGTCATTAATCAACCCGGTGTCTTGCCTAATGATGGGAAATATCTTCTTCTCTGCCTAATTACGTCCAAAGCATCTGAGGAGGCCAATTATTCTCTAAGATGCCGATCTGTCACCAGTTGTCCGAATTGAACTCCATCGATTGCAGAAGAATCGCAGCGGTGAGTTCTTGGTTTTTCTTTAGCCTCATTCCCCGATTCTTCCTCCCGTGTGAGTTATCTGAGGTTGAGAATTTTAGACGTTTTTGCAGATCTACTGCATTCTATGATGATTCATGGGAAAATTTTCTCGTATATCGATCTTCGAGGATCTAGGATGGTGGTTTGTTGCCCTACGTTGAAGTTCTTTGAGTTTTGGTTGCAAAAGTACCGGATACCCATGTATCGGGTATCCCGGGTTTAGGATTTTGATCCTATTGTTTATCTTTCTAGATTGCTTGTTAGCATATGATGAATTTCTGCTAATTTATACTTGGTTTCATGCATGAGGATCACCCCATGGGTGTTTTCCTCCCATTTTACGCTATTTATTGCTGTATGGCATGGGTTTCCTATGAGGCAACCCTCTCTGCACATTGCTAGTATGTCTGTAGACTTGATTGCATGTATTGTCTGTTGTTTATATGATTCTGGATGCATTTGTAGCCATTAGCCAAGTAGTTTTTTAACGTACATAGGGCTTCTAATAGTCGATTTCGCATGACTGGACTTCTCAGGGCAGTGAGAACCTGGTGCGGGAGATTAAAGAGAGAATACACGAATAAGTGCTTCCCTAGAGGGACTGTTGCTTTTAGTTTCATACGCAGGACCTACGGGAATCAGACTTTGTGCTTCCCAAAAGTGTTCTTAGTTTATCCACGCATTAATTCCATAGGAGGAATTAGACGTAAGTGCTTACTCATAGAGTCTGTAGCTATCATTTCAAGACCATAGGGGAATTGACGTAAGAGCTTCCAAGAGTGTATGTGCCATGTTTGATTACTGGACTATAGGGGTCTTCTAGTTTAATTCACCCAGAGAGTCAGTGTGAATTTTGATGGTTGGTTTTGAAGATTCCACCACGCCAAAGAACAAGTTTGGGTTTTGTTCTGCTTGTGTTATGCAGTCTTTTTAGATACCTATTTTGTTAATTTCTTATCTTGGAATAGCAAATTTTCTTGTTTTCCCTGGTTGTGAAGTTAAATTAATGTGAATGGTAATTGGTAGAATTGTTTACTGTATTTATTGACCTTTACTTTTTCTATATCACTCACTGATAGTAGGGAACAAATCTTGTAGTGGTTTCCTACTGGGATTAGTCTCACACCGTGTTTTGGTCCTTCTTTTCATCCCAAGAAGATTATATGGTTGCAGGTATAGGTAGGGATTGCAGCCCTTCTACCTCAGGTACATGATTTCAAGTCGGAGATAGAGTGCATGGGATCGGGACTTGGTCCGCGATGCTGCTAGAGTTGCTGTTTAAATTTAGTACTTTGTTTTTAGTTGTATTTCATCATGTTGTTTTTCTTACTGCTTTTCATGGATACATGTACCATTCTGCATCATTATTATATCAGAAATTGTTTTTACTTTCAGTTCAGTTATTGCATGCTATTTACTGATTCTGCAACTGTTTATGCTTATTCTTCCACTGCATACTTTACGAAATGAGAGCCTAGTTTCCCCACTGACTCACCAAGGCCCTCGCTGCTAGTCGGCAGCCTCTGGAGTTTGGGGAAATGTGCTTGAAGTCATGTGGTGAACCGGGTATGGGGCACCAGTGGAAGGGCACTAGATTCGGGTCATTAGAAGTACATAATTAATTCAAAATTAATTAATCCATTATAAATATCAACTTTCCTTAATTAATTCATCACGATTAATTATCCAAATCAAACATCAAAATATCATAATTATTTCACACAATTAATTATATTTAACCAACATAATGGAATATAATTAATTAACCATTAATTATCTCATTTTTTTTTAATAATCAAATCACTGTTATTTTCCCCCAATTTACAAATTCAATATCACAATTACAATTCTATATGTTCTAAATTAGTTATCAAATTAATTATCTCAATGTATCCCACACAATACACATAAATTCCCATTTACATAATTGTGTCAACAAAAAAGGTCAGAAATAATATTTCCCATGACTACAAGTTAATCGAATATGTCACATTAATCATTATGTTTCTATATTGAAGGTTTTTCACCTCAGTTAGAGGTGTTTTATTAGATTGAATGATTTTGGAATCTAAAAGATAGTTTTATACCAATAGGAATTTTTCACTAGTATGGAAGTCAAATTTTTCGAAAGATGTAGATTAAAAAAACATCATTTTCCAAATAAATTCCATGTTTAGAACCCGACCTCAAGGAATTTTCTGAACCAAGTTTTTCTAACTAAAACCACAAACTTCTCATGAAAATGCATCTCCGCAAAGGCATGTGCACACTCTGAATTCATTAATGCACCTAAAAATAAATAACCGCGCTCATAAATAGTGCAGCAGAGGCCAACAAACACCCAATAAAATCACTTCAACTCAAAATACACCGTAAGACCTAATTCTTGGGTGTGAAACCAACTAATTATTATAACCCCTTACCAAAAAATTGAATCCATGAACCAAATCCATAAAAACTACCAGAAATTCGATAGTGGTTGTCAAAATATATAATCACGGGTCCCAAGACATCATCTGCACCACCTAGAATATGAAGAAGGGAAGAAACTGAATTATCCTCGGGCCTTTGGTTTTTATCCTAATGGAGACTAGGCAGAGAATATCCAAAATGGCTGATGCAAAGAAAACATCATGTGGAGGACATACCTCAACCAAAAAAACACCCTCTGTGATGGCACCACATTGATCCAACTTGAATTGATAGAGCCGAGTTGGGAAGTGGTGTTCCCCACCTTGGAAGAACAAGGGGTGGTGGTCATGCCTCATCCTGCTGTGTGCCTACCACATAAAACCACAAATTTTTTATAATAATTAATACAGTGATAATAATAATAATAACCATATTATTATTATAATTTAAATTTAAAATATTCATTGATAAACCCCATAACTTCTCTATTACACCTCATTTAATTAAATTCCTCTCCAACAAATTGAATTAAATAAAAACTCATTTTTAAATCATTTAATTAAATTCCCTTTAATGAATTTAATTAATAAAACTCTCACTCATCAGTATTTAATTTTATTATTTCAAAATAAAATTTGATTAAATTATTTCCCCCACTTTTCATTAAATAAATAAATTAACCATAATCTTGAACTTAAATAGGTAAAACCCCAACTAAAAAATTATTCTTCCTTTAATTAAAATACATTGACATTGATATAAATAAATAAAACTCTAACTAATTTAATATAATTGTTTCAATTTATTTATGTAATATAATTCCAATTTTGAATCAATTTATTATATTCCCTTTAACCAAGAATTTAATCAATTATAAACCCCCCATATTAAATCATTTTATTAAATCCCTCATGGTCGGAAATTTAATTATATAAAATTACCCAAAAAAATGGATAAGCCGCACAGTTTGTCTCGCACAGTCTAGAAAACCATGCAACAATAGTGCAGGACCTTCTGTCTAAGAAACCATCTTCACTTGGTTTGTCCCGAATAGTTTTCATATCCCTTCAATGACTATGTGAGAACTTATATCTCACCTTTATCAAGCAGTACAATTTTATCAACACATTTTGGCCAACCATTCTCAGCCCGTGCAAGTGGTACTGCCAGCTTTACTACTACTAAACCCCATTGAACCATCTGTTAAACACATAAAAACATTAACCAAGACTATTATCAACACTTTTAAATGGCCCAAACTCACAAAATATTAACCCGAATCTTGGTTTTTAGACATACCCATCTGAAAAAAGAAAATGTCCAATAACCTTCATATTATAAAATGATTTAAAAACATAGGACATTAAAAATTACCCAAAATAAAAAATTCTCATACCTAAGTAGCAAACGGAAACAAATACAACATTAACTGGCCCACCAAGGTCATAAAGTCTCATTTTATCAATTACATTTCATTTCTCAACACAAAACACACCTTTATCCAAATCACAATCCCAATGACTTAAACATTTCACACCCGATCCAAAGCATCAAATCCAACCCACACAATCAAAATGACACATAACCTAGCCCACACTACTAGAGACATGATCTCATCCTCGTATCCTCAATGGATATGGCAAAGAAGAAATCATACAGTCATAGTTAACTCTGCGACGTGCCTTTAAAAATATTTTATCACTGACCAAAAGTGAACAAAGTCCTCACTCACTTTCGGTGACCTTTCCACATCAATCCATCTCAAGGCTACCTTAAAACACTTGTTTCTTGACAAAAATAAAAGTTCAACCAAAATTAACCACACATCCCATGTATAACCCAATTAACAAGTACTTATCAACTCAAAAAACTTTTAAAACATTTGCAAAGTGTATGACCGATGATATCTTTATGCCTCCAAAATGAGGTCAATATTGCTGACATGCGCATATCCTCAAAGAGTGAACACAAAGAATAAAAAAGGTTCAATAAATGACCAGTTGAACTATCATTGATTGACTCTTTTTCAAAAGGATAAGCATATCCCACCGATGTGTCATCAACCAAACCTTGATTGCTCCATCACCAAGGAATCCTTGTTCCATCAAATTTTACCACTAAAAAACATTGAAAAACGTTCCAATGCGACATTACCCACCTTAGTAGTTTCCATGTCATAAAATAAAATATCAATCGCTCACAATTGAACTATTTTAGATAGATTATAAATGCAAGTGTGATGTTCAATGAACCATGATCACCACATCAACATATTATATGAAATTCTACAACATAAACCTATCAGCGTGTCAAAACACCAGTGTCCCAAAATAAATAGTATGGGAAACAATATTATGACAACACCCAAATCAAAATATCACAGTAGAACAAAGCATATTATGCTCTAGTTGTGCTACCTACCACATGAATGTCCTTTACAAATCATACACATCAACCCAATCACATGGTTACACAGAACATAAATCACTTGGATAAAATTACCTATGTTTCATTTTAGTCATTACATTGAATTCATTTCAACCTATAAACATTGAATTAATTTAAACAAAGACAAAAGTATTGTTCCACAGTAAAAAAAATTGTCTTTACACAACTCCTCTTGGCTAAAATATGAAAGCTATATAAACATATTCTTAAAATTTTAACATTTTGTGTCAATTCATTTTGAAATAGAAAATTTTTCATTTAATTTACATTTAATCTAAAGGAGACCTTTGAGGGTCAAATTTAATTCAAAACATATAGGATCATCAAAAACCAACCTTATTACAGTTTATTTCAATAGAAACTAAATAGTTTTACATTTATAGCCATTTTCAATCACACTATGGTAATACTATGATTAGTCGCATGGGTGGCCATATACCAATTGATAAGGCACCCATACACCATACCTCTTGAATTTTTCTCCCATTTATCAAAATTAATTTCCATTTACCATTTTTTAACTTTGGAAGCAAATTTTTCTATCATTCGAATAAACATGATAACCTTTTCCCAGTTATAAGGCACTCATACACAATAAAACTGAAATTGGAGCCCGTTGAAGACATATTCAAAAAAAATATTTGCATACTCATGCAGCCATTTACACACCAAAACTACTCTAGTATGTTATCAATACCAATAACTCATCATCATTTTATAACAAAATAACATGGAACAACATCAAAACATGATAGTAACAGAGGTATCATGGAATATAAATACCCAATAATGTTATATATATATATCTAAAACATGCTATCGAATAGGGAATTCTAAAAAAATTAGAGCATGAAATTCTACCCATGGGACACAATTAAAATTAGCTGGCACCCAACTAATGCAACTACATGGCATGTGACATGCGTGGAATTTGAATTTATATGTTCCTAAAATGATGCATGTAAGGAAATTTTCCTTCCATATCCAGCCAATAAAATTTTTAAAAACTCTAAAAATCAATACGCAGTGGAAATACACAAGTCACAAAAGGTGAAATCCTATCAACCATTACCTCAAAAATTAAAAACATAAATTCCCATCCATGGGTACTTAGTAATTCCCCAACATGGATGATCAGTCTAAAGTAGAGTTATTAACCGTGCGATGACACTTTCCATGCCTCTTGTCTACCAACCCAAAATAGAATGAAAACAGAAAAAGAATTGAAACCTGAACCTCTAATACCACCTTGTAACATCCCGAACCGGATCACCTCTAAGACGGTGTCTGGATAGGTGGGTCACATGAACTCATGCACATATCCTTGTATGATAGAGGCGGAAGACTAGCTGCGGGGGTCTATGTATATTTAGTAAAGAGACTATAAAATCATATTTTGAGTGCACAATTAATATAAATAATAAACTCAGAAAACAGTAGAAGCATATAAAATAATATTCAACTAGAAAATAAAAATGGAAATTTATAGTTGATATAATACATGCATTTTAGGGTGATACATATTAAAAATTAATAAACAACATTGCATTCATTATATTACAATATAATAAATAAAGAATGTAACCAATCCCCAAGGGAGATCTCAATGAGAATCTTGAACTCCCACTCAGTCCTTTGATCCTAAATCCCATGTACACATAACACCCACATGCAAAGGTCCACAATCCTGCAAACCAGAATGTCTACTCGTGTATCCTAGTGAAATGGTGGCCTGAATAGTCTGTGAGATATACATCTCAGTAGGTCGGGACCACCGGTTGTCTAGATCAATATAGAAAATGCAATAGAAAAAATTATGTGGAGGTATAATAAAGTAATAACATAACTAAAATAAATAACTAACAAACTATCCATGTTCCAAAGGGACACCTTTTGGTGATACCTGCTTCGGCCCATGGCTGGAATAAGAGTCTACTAAAGAATCATAAAATAATATTTATCAAACATAAATAACATTCAAGACATTACACATTATTATCTATTTAATCATTTAATATCTCCCAGGTTTCCATGGAATCATGTACCTCAATACCATATTTGTCCCATGTCGGAATTCTACTCATTCTCAATGTCTCCTTATTTAATCACATTCAAATCGAGCATGACACATATCTCTCATTCATTTCAAAATTCGTTAATATAATATACTATTGGTGTAGAACTCATCTTCTAGCACCAAAAAACATTGATCATATATTTATACTATTGGTGTTAGAACACCATATCAACCATATATTTCTCCTTTGGTGTAGAAATCCATTTATAACACCCTTACATCTAAGAACATAGATAAATATTTGGGTGGAATTCTATGTCTATGTTCCAACTTCTACATTGGTCTTTGCAACCCTACCTAGAACCACATACTCATTCATTTACATCATTAGATCACTGATGGGGAGGAACATCATTCCCAAGTCCCAACATATTCATTGGTCTAGGATGACATACCTTTCACCACAAAATCTCATCCATTAATTCATTAATTAATTAATATGAATTTTCCTCATTACTCATTTACTAATCCAACGATTAGCTAAACATTTCAATGTTCATTGGTTAATTAAATAATTAACTGAGAATATAACCCATTAATTAGATCATCAATTAAATAATCAATAAACAAAATTCACATTTAATAATTAATAATTAATAATTAATAATTAATTATCCAAAAACATTACTACAAGAGAATATAATTGAAACATAATTAACTATCTAATTTTATTCAATGCATCAAATCACAATTACTCCACCGATTAATTATTTCAATTATATATCTCAATATCTTATAATTAATCCACCGATTACTTATCTATTTTTCAGGTTCATGCATATAATTAATTAAAAATTACATAATCCATTCTAAATCTCATCTTTCTTTAATTAATTTGTCAAAATTAATTATCCAATTCAAATATCAACTTTTCATAATTATTTATCACAATAAATTAACTTTAATCAGCATTATGGAAGATAATTAATTCACCATTGATTATCTCATTTTATTGAAAATATCAATTGTCAATTTATTTCCACCAATTAACTAATTCAATATCTCAATTAAAATTTTAAGGGTTCACAATTAATTAACTATTTAATTATCTTACCTTATCCAATTAAAATCTCATAATTATTTCCCCAATTAATTATTTCATCTTATCCCACCCAATACTAATAATTTCCACTTAACCCAAGTGAATCCACAAAAAAGCGATGAAATAGTAATTAATATGATGGTTAACTAAACAAACATTTCACTTTAAATGTTATGTTCTTTGGTTGAAGGAAGCACATATCTATTAGAGGTATTTTTGTTAAAAAATGGTTTTTTTAGTAATCTAACAACTACTTTTAACTGATTTGGAATTTTTCACCAATATTGCAGTCAACATTATCAAAAGCATTAAATTTGCAATAAACTTCATTTTTTGAAATAAAATCAATTTTGAGGACCCTACTTTAAGGAATTAGCCAAACCAATGCTTTCTAAATGAAACAACAAACTCATGGTGCACATTCACCTCCACAAAAGCATACACAAACTTAAAATTCATAGTTTCACCTAAGAACAAGTTACCGACACTCATAAATAGTTCCTTGAAACCCAATGCACACCCAAATAATTCAACCCAACTAAAAATAAACTATTAGCACTAATTCATGGGAGAATACCCAATTAACAAGTATAAAACCTTACCCAAATATGGCGGTGGTGAACCAAATCGAGACAAACTACCTTTCTTTCTATATAAATTGTTGAAATATGGACTAAAAGATCTTGAGATGTCATATGCATCCCCAAGAATCAGATAAAGGGAAGAAACTGAAGTAACCATGGGCCTTAGGGTTTTTTCCAGACAGAGACTGGGTGAAGAAGATATGAAATGGACGATGTGAAGAATGAAACATTCAGAGAAGGACTTACATCAATGAGACAAACAACTTACATGAAGAAACAATAATGATCTGATGTGCGTAGAGGATGCCGAGTTGGGGAGTTGTGGGCCTCACCAAGGGAAAATGAGGGGAGGGGGTCATGCCTCAGCCTAATGTGTTCCTCCCTCTTATAACCCCAAAAAGTTTTATTAATATTAATACAATAATAATAATAATAATATAAAAGACCACATTTTTATTATCATTTTAATTTAAATGATTCATTCATAATCCCCATATATCCCCCATTACACCTCATTTAATTAAATTCTTCTAAAACTAATTTAATTAAATAAAACAGCTTCCTTAAATCATTTAATTAAATTCCCTTCAATGAATTAATTTTATAAAACTCCAATTCATCAATATTTAATTAAATTATTCCTATTGAAAATTTAATTAATTAATTTCCCCCACTTTTCATTATATAATTATATTCATCATATCCTTGAAATTAATTAGGTAACACCCCAACTCCACACTTATTCCTCATTTAATTACAATCCACTGACTTCAATATAATTCAATAAAACTCCAACTCATTTCATTAAATTATCTCACATTAATTTTAAAAAATGAATGCAAATATTTCATCAATTAATTAAATTACTTTTAACCTTGAATTTAATCAATCAAAAACCACCATGTTACATTATTTAACCAAATCCCACCCATCCAAAAATTTAATTAAATAAAATTACCTGAAACCCAAAACTGGGTAAGCCATGTAGTTTTTCTTGCATGGTCTAACAAATTGTACACTAACCATGAGGGAGATTCTGTCTAATAAACCTACATCACATGGTTTGTCCCACACAATTTTTATAACCATATGAAGACAATAGGAGTGAATATATATCACCTTTATCAAGTGGAATTGTTTGACCCGCATGGTTTGACCAACCATGCTCAGCACGTACAAATGAAAATTCCAGGTGGCGTGCTCGTGAAACCCATTGATCCACCCGTAGAACTTCTCAAACCTCTACCCAAGCCTATTATTAAAACTTTTAAATGGTCTAAACACAAAAAACATAAACATGAATCTTTTATTTTACAACGAACCATCTGAAAAACAAATCATTTCATAAAATTTTGTATTTTATCTTTGTTAAAAAATCATGGGACATTACATATATCCAACCCCTCTAAACCATTAGGAATGATCATTATAGACCATATAAATATTACACAATAAGTATGATCTTTAACAATTAAATAGGGTTCTAACCTATATAGAAAATACAAATTAATATTACCATTATATGTGTCAAAACATTTATAATAATGTTTATTATATAGCGTAACATTGAATATAACAAATCAAAAAGGCCACAGATCATGTTGAAAATAAAATAAATTTAGTACTCACTAAAAAATACATTGTACCTCATGAATAATTTTACAAACATTTATCTCTATCAAAACCATATACCCTCATTAGGGTAAAAATAGTTTACACTAATGTTTCATTATATCTATAATATATACTTTAATAAATATCACAAAATCCTCACAACTTGGGTGCTCCAAAAATAGAAAAGTTAAAAAAAATTTGTTAATGTATATTGTCCGTATATAAAAATGATTATCAGGGGGAGAATATTCCTATTACAAGAAATTAACCAACACCTAAACAAATAAATATTAAATGAAAACAATTGTATTTGATTTAGTAACTCAAACATTTAAAATTTCTAGATCAATGTTTTTCTTCAATACCAATATGTTATTAGGGTCAATATTTTAAATTCATTACTAAAATATTATTCAAATTAGGAAAAAAATACATAATCTTACTATATGAAAATAACTCTAAGATATTCATAAATATAATTACATTATAAAAATGTAATCGAAAGTATTTTATGTTTCTTAATGGAACTATATTAAAACAATACAAACATTTTATTATTAATTTAGACCATCTTAGCTTCCATGGACTCATCTATGATATTTTTCTTTTTTAATCACACCATATCCTTTTTTATATACTAATTTTATTACACATTATATAAAAACATAATTTTATCTAAATATAGTAATAAGGATCAATTTATATAATATTTACACAAACATTTTTTTTTGAAAAGATATTGATATAAACATGTTTTCATATAAACTACAGGTATCATGTATCAGTCATCTGAATATTATTTCTAAAGAACTATGAAAGTAATTTGAATCCTAAATGAACTAAAATAATTCCTCAACACACCTTATCTATCATCAAATAACAATGTGTTAAAATCCAATTAATATGTGACAAAAAATAAATAAGATTTTTACTAAAGATGTATGTCAAATATGACTATAAATATTGAAATAAATATGTAAAAAGTAATAAACATGGTAACTGTTGGTAATCCATATTGTCTGGATAGATCAATAGCCTGCATGATATAGTTATCATGGCCTAGTTTCTATTATTTTTATTTATACCAATATTAAATAGATATAAAAAATGTGACACCTCAAATAAAACATTGGTGATTTTGTTCCACCTATTCTCTTAAAGCATTCATATATTGATGATCATAATTGTAACTTAGACATGAATCCATGTCAACTCTAAGATATCGATAAGTGACTGGGGTATATAAGAACATTTTAGGCACAATATATCATCTATTAAATTTATATACTTTACTATAAAAAATTGAAATTTGTAAAATGTTCTAATTATCTATCTCATATAATACATGAAAATATTTAATTGCTAAAAAACCCTCTTATAATAAGATTTATACAATGCATATCCATATATATACCTTGTGGGTGGATCATAAACAAAGGATAACAGATAATAAATTATAATTATTCTAAAAATAATCCATAATAGAATTTATTCTTACCAACCCCATCACTATACTCTAATATAGAATTCAATGAAATTACTCATACATTAGTCCCATTCCATAATACTGTATTCTCTGAAAAGTGAAAACGTATTCATGGGATCCACAATTCTATAAATTACCAATAACTGTGTGTGTATAAATCTATATGAGAACCACAACTGTTTATCATAAATTACTACTAGGTTAAAAAATATCTTGTATTATCCGTACTGATAAAAAAAATTCATAATTTACAAACATTTAATTATGATTCTTGGACAATAAATTAAACCAAGGATCCTTGATGAGTCTATGTAATGGAATATATTTACAATTTATTGTGTCTGGAAGTCTTTAAGAACATCAAAAATGACTGCATCATCCCATATCCCTACCCGGTTTTTACTCACATTCTTGGTCAAATAACCAACACCTTGGCTTATACACCATTATTTAAGGATAAATATGTATATATTGGGCTATAATTTACCCTTTATTATATTATAAAACAAATCCACCTAACAATTTTATTATCATTTGATTCAATAACTACATCAAATCCACTTGAGATTTAGTTTAAACCAATTTCTATAATGAAATACCAAAATAAATTGTTTTTATAGAATGAAATACCTTTAACATATAATCATATATATATAGAACAAATAAATAGACAATAATTATCATACCCTAAATGTAATAGTTACAATTAAAAATTATCATTATATATTATTTTTTCAAATATAAGTTAGAACACCCAATGTTCTATTTCAATTGCCAAATAATAATAAAAAATAGTATTCTTATAACAACCCACATTGATACTATTATAATAATGAACCAAAATCACATTTACTAAAGAATCCATTTCCAGTGACATTACGTAAAAAAAACATTTTCTTACAGAGGATTATTCTTTAAATATTCCATTATCAAAATATTTAACCCATGACCATTGAATTTCCACATACCATTCCAAAATATATTACCATGACCCAACATTTATCCCAATAAAACTATTTTACATTGATAAAACAATATTAAATTTAATTGTCTCAAAATATTTTAATAAATTTGGAAAACATCACAAAATTATAGGTATTATATGGAAAATAATAAATAATCTATTTTTAAAACACATTACTATTTCAATGATCCAGATAAGGAGATATTTTGTTTTAACTAAACAAAAGATCATGAGATTTCATTCCTTTATAAATGAGTTACAAAGCATAATCACTTCATCAATCTGCTGAAATATGGGAAAACTAATTTATATAATATATGTATATTATGTATAATTATAAAATATAATGGAATAATTGTTATATTATACAAAATATAATACCATTAATTATATTAATGTTCATCACCAAAAAACCATTGATACAAAAAACCTCGTTTATTGAAAATAAAAGTTGGACTATGGTTAACATTTTGGGAAAACTGCCTTATTCATAGACACTACCACATGACCAGTATCAGACTATAATTAATCCTAGGTAAACATAAATAATAAAGATAAAAATTATCAATAAACTATTATTACTATATAAATCAAGTGGAAGAACATGTGACATTGAGAAAATAAAACTCAATGGGAGGTGGTGGGGTAGATCAATATTAAACTCTCAATCATGAACTATGTCACTCAATTGTGATTAGTTAATAGGGAGATCAATTCATAGGAGAGGAATATGATGAAGGTGGATCTTATGTCCCAAATACTTTATTTAATGCGGTTTAATATTATTTGAGAAGTTCATATGGTAAAATAGATTGAAATCCATTTTACCCTACTAATAAAATATATTATGAATCCACATTATCCAGCTAATAGGATTAAACTAGCTACTATGTGAGGTTAATATCTCAATAGGGATACGATTATGTCTACCATATTTCAGTTTGACCTATACCTGCCAACTGGAAGTACTCTAGTAGTGTTCTCTAGTCCAAAATAATTCACTAGTCCTTACGTATACTCATGTGAAAAATTCATCCACCATTAAAACATTCATTTAAATTATAAGAAACAAAATTTATAATGTTTGAAGATAAATAACATAAATTTATATCCCACAAAAAATTTGGACCATCAACAAATTCGTAATCAATGCCTTGCAATAAAATTTTATTATATTATGAGAAGAAGTAATTGGACAATACTATACTAAAATACTTTTAATATCACAGTCAACACAACTTGGTAGTCACACTGTGCCATACAATATTCCATTTCACATACATAAATATTTCCAAGGATGCATGTCAGCTCAAATATCATCCTCTCCACATGAAACCATTTTAGTACATTTTTAACATTTTATTTGTCTTCCCTTGAAAACTATGAACTATCAAAATGTCGATAATCCCTCTTGTATCCATTAATTACCTATTCACACTATCCAATTTTTGGGATATTTGGGATGGAACATAAATACATACCCTCATATTAAATAACCAAAAACCTCAAATAAAGATGGATTCATGATTATTTCAAACATTAAAGATTGGTGGGCCTTAATCAAAAATTATAATACCCAATAGTATTAAATTATAATTAATTTTGAATAAATTAAGTACATAAGATAAATAATAAATAGAAAATTCCTAGAAAACAAAGCTACCATACTTATACCTATAATAATAAATCCTCATCAATATCCTCACTATGTAATGAATATCTCTAACCCTCAATCATATGATTTGACACATAAATATTTAGGACAAAAAAATTATAATTTTTAACCCTATTTAATTCAATGATTAATATCTACATCAAAATATGAATAATCCCCCATGACACCAAAAACACATTGAAAATTATTAATAATACAAATGCCACGCCTTATTTACTCTTGTAGACTCAAGTCACACAAATCATTGTTTATATGATCATCAATAAAAATAATTTTTTGGTGAATATCTATGAAAGTCGTTGATGTGAAATAAATCTTACAAAACATCTTGAAATGGGAAACATTAATCTTCATTAATCATCTTCATGGATCTATACCACAAATCATGATCATCTAATTATGATTCCAATATTACTTTTAGGAATCATAAACAAAAATCTAGTTCTTATATGTGGAAATGTATATGGGGATTAAAGTTGGGGAATAGAGGAATTGGTAATGGATACTGTACTCTAATAATATTATTGAAATAACATAATAGATACATATCAATTGGTATCCATGGCTGATCCATAGGTTTTAATAGAGGAAAGAGGGGACAAAAATTGAATCCTTAAGGATCCTATTGATATGATGATGGATGCTGTTTGACCTTAAAATTAAACTCCTTACACATGTTAAAATGAATACATAGCCCGACACTATTTCTAATAAACACCTATATGACACCCAATATCCTTCAAAAGAGGGATATAACATTTCCCATTGTACTATATACCTATTACCACAATATTATCTACAAAATGATCTCTTATTTTTATTTTAAACCCACCCATGTGGGTAGAAAATTTTTTCCGATGCAATTATGTATTATATGGATGGTATAATATTCTATATTATACTAATATCTATCTCTCCAACACCTAAAATTCATAATATAGGTAATTTATTTCCAATACAACTTAGATATTTTATTTGGATTCGAAATATATGAAGATTGATTTTTTAACACCCTTGTGTGAGATAAAAAAAATTCATAATTCCTTTGAATTTATAAACCCTATAGGATTCATTAAATTATAAACACACAATATATATATTCAGATCCATGAGAATAATCTTTTCTAATAAAATGATACATGATTCTTAAAGATTAATTTGATAGCATGACTCACATATATTCTCTTGTAGTAACTAATCTATTATGATCATTGACAATCTAGAAAATCACCCAAATTAATGAAATTGATAAATTGATACATCCAAATCATCCAAGAACCATTCTAATAATTTTTATAAATCAAAAACTGAAATACTATTCTAAAATACATGAAAATTTTTATAATTATTTTATTATGACATTACATTCTCGAAATATAAAATAGTACACAATGAAAGAATCATTAGAACCCTAATATAACACCTAAAAGAAACAATTTCTTCAAACACAAAGCACCACCCATTCCATTAACAAAAAAACTAGTGATCAGTTCAAATGAATAAAATAGTACAATCCACCATTTCATGATTACTGAATATGATATATTCAAAAAAAGATATGATTCATCTTGCATCCATAAAATGAAGCACAAAATTCATCTAATAACTCACTACACCAATTATTATCCCTCCCACCAAATGATTATGTCACTTTTTAAAGGCTAGTTTGATACAATCCATAAATTTCTTTTCCAAACCATCATTCTACATATTCAGCTATTCTAGAACAATAACAACCTAAAGGAATTTTATAAAAATTTCCATCTGTCAAAATTACCAAAAATATTAATCCCTAAATATACCGTCGAAACCACTAATGTCAATCTATACCAATAAAGTTAAAACATGTCATGAGACTCCATTAGTTGAATCTACCTACCACATCCTACCTTGTAACCCTTAGAGTACTTATAATATATCCATCATATTATTCCTAAATTGTCCTGGTGGTTCATATTCCCTCTTCTATAATAACCCAAAACCACCTGATGGCACAGAAAATCTCTACATTTTATAGAATAGAATGATATTTCAACCTTAGGGAACAATTATCATCAATAACAAAAGGGGATGGTTTCATAAAATTCTAAAATTAATGTCTCTCACTTTTAATCAACTAACATTGAGGTATATATATTGATGAAATATTTGATCCCTTGATTGAATTAAATAGATCTATAATGGTGTCCTCACAATCCTCTATGGACCTTAAAATTTTCAATAATTACCTAAACCATACTATTCCCTTATTAATTCTTGTAAACCACCACTTAAAGATCCATTTGTTGAACATATTCTCTCTCTTGTTCTATTATCACTTGGTCAAATAAAATTAATTTTACTTATAAACCATGTTTTATGTTATATATGAAACAGTGTTTTGGAATTGATAATTGATTCCATGATACTCACATAATGTTCACACCACTATGAATTTTTGTCCTATTCAACCATTATCCATATATGTTCACAACGTTCCAAAATTGCATCCCATCCAAAACATATTGTAATTCTGAAACAGACTCAATGAGAATAATAGATAACCAAATAGAATAATGAAACCTTTTTTCATTGATATATCTATTATAAATCTGATAATAATTAGTTAAAAATCATAAAATAAATAATGTTTTTAATAAAATATATTAGAAGAAAAATCCCATATTACCCAAATATGAAATAGGAAAATTTTATATCATTGATATAAGTGTTTCATAAATTATTAGTATCCCAAAAATAATTCATATTCAAAATATTCTACCAATACCACCTAGTGTATATTTCATCTAACCATTGAATAATTCACATTATGTCATCATATCATAGGATTAAACATATAATAAATTGATACAAAAATACCTCTATCATATTAATTTTTAATGATGAGTAACTGAACCATACAAGATAATAAATGAGAACATCCCAATTGGAAGAACCATAATACTTAAATTATTATCATCCCAGAATATAAAATAAATTTAAATATCAAACAATCTCAATAAGCCTCTGAAATATATATTGAAACACATAATAATATGAAATAAATAAATTTACATAATGAAGATAAAAGTATGTACATTAACATTCCTCCGTAATTACCAAATAAAAAAACACTTTCCATGAGCATATTAATATAAATATTTATTATAATAGAAGAATAACTAGATCAATAAAAATATGTGAAAAAAATTACACATAAATTTCTCAATCAATTAAGGTAATAAAAATATTTTATTTCTGAAAATGAAGAATAATTTAATGTTAACATATTAGTTAATTATATCCACCAACAAATTATACATTTCATTTTAATTGATTATCAAAATATATTACCCATTTTGGAAAAACATTTAACATAAATACAAAGTCATTGACAAGTCTAAGATTACCTATCTTACTTGTATGATTTACGAACAAATTTTCTCTTACCACCTTCATGAAGGAGAAATAAATTAATACAAATATCGCCCAAGAATTTCATTTCTAAATTAAATAAATAATCAAAATAATAATTTGAAGAGAAAAAATTTTTATTCTTGTTCGTATAAACATTCCATTTATATTTTATATAATTTCATATGATGAATTTATATGTCATTATGTAAAAATATATCACATCCAACTATAAATCCTATATATCATCGAAATGAAAAAATTCCATGTTTCAACTTGTATTGTGTCGTTTTTAGAATCTCATGAAGTGTACACTTTCAAAAGATACAGAATTCAACAAGAATTCCCTCCATAAGCAAATATATGTTGACTAACGATTAGAGTTTATAACAGGAGTGAATAGACTGTAATATATGTGACATCATTTATAAAATGGGATAATAATTATACCATCATATATATAATCATAATAGTATTATGAAATTTAAAATATGTTTCAACATACATTAATTATTAGGCATTGTAATGTTATAAATTAACTTATACCCATGATCATCATATATATTTACAACTAGACTGTGCCACCATAATACATGTTTATAATAAACCATGATAAAATATCAAGGTAATATCAGCATTAAATATATATATCCCAACTTAATCTTATATCTCAAATATATTTTTAGAACCATTCCTGAAACCACATACTAGATATAATATGGAATAAATACATAATGTAGGAATATACAATAGGTAGCTTCAAGAATTTTTTATCATATTTTACAACAGAATATCAAAATATTACCTATACATGTAACAATATAAACGATTTATTAATTTATATAAAATATAAATTTTGAATTAAAGTCAATTAAAAATATATAACGGCTTTTCCATAAGTGCTAACAAGTAAACCATGACCCATGATCATAGTAAAATTAAAAAATGTTAGTATTATTTTTAATAAATAGTATTTTTATAAAAATATTATTAAAATGAGGCTTGTAATTTAAAAATGGAAAGACAATATCTAACATCACACATAATAATAACTATCACATTTAGTGTATAGTCACCTGGTAATTTCTTATACGTACTAATCAACTCATTATGTGTTTTTAAGAGTACTCTAGAGAAATTCTCAAAGAAACCATTAAACAAGAATCAAAGGAGGCAAGGATGGTGGATAATCTCATACCCATATTTCAAATAATATGTGGACAGAAAGGATAACCTCAATGGGAAAAATCCTATACATTAAAATGAACACAAACAACATGTTGGACCCATAGATAGTCAATAATTACTCTAGTGTGACATGGGAAAAATAGGTTTGCGGATCATATCAAAAATATAACACATAATTGTCAACAAAACTGAACCATGATATCAATTTGAGGATATAATATATAATTCACTTCATGACACCCTAACTAATACTTTTAAAAACGATAATCATATAGAAAATAAATAAAATATCAAAATAATCCATTGATGTATAGTCATACAATACTCATATCATAACCCCATTGTTATACAGAAACAAAACGTGATATTTTCAACTTTCAATCAAAATATTTGACATATCATCACAACAAAGGAATATATAGAGATATAAGAGTTGATTCTTGTGAATTATCCATCGCATTCCTTAAACTAAACATATAGGTGGACTGACCAATTCCCCTCTTGTTAAGCTATTTGGTTCATAATTATTCTCTCAATCCATGTACTCCAAAGGTTCTTTAAAGTGTTCTAAACATTTCCATCCCTCCTCCCATTTCACTAATGTGATCCCAATACACTATGAATCTAAATCATGTATATAAATATGAATAAATAAAACCTGTAACACTATATAGAGTGGTCAATATATCTGAAAAATTATTCATCATGGCCATATAAATCTCAACAACACCAATAGAATTCTTGATCCCTCAAGGAGTACTACATATCATACTCAAATAATCAAAACCTCTCAATATTGTTTCTCTATAACGAAAAAAGTAATACCCTATACACATTATCAAACGAAATATGTACTCATTGCCTAAACCAAGTTCAATTCCTTAAACCAACATTTCAAGGCTCATATCAAGAAAAAACAATATTTATTACGTGTTCTAGAATTATGGTGGAATCCATTGAATATCCATATAATCTATCACCTTGAGACACAATGAAAATTAACACTCAACAAAGGAAGTGAAAATTGTTATTATTATGACTCTCATACAGATGTATCTATAATCCACATGAATAGAAACCAATAAAATTATGTATTTAAACAAAATTTTATTATACCCTTTTTGTGTATACTGTTCAGTTCAAAAATTATATGGGTTTCTAAAAAATGATAAGTCTTTCCACTATTTAAATTTTTCTTGCATTACATGTTACACTCCTCAATCCATTATTTTGTTATTTTAAAAACCAACTTTTGGTCTATTGAGATGAAAATAAAATACCAAAGTCTCCTATACCCTGTAAATAAATATATCTTTTCAAATTTCAACATTAAAAATGAAATAATAAAATAGACCCATCATCACATCCCTAATCTAGGAATATCCTTGCATCTCCCACCCTAATAGAAATGGAATTCACAGTCACCACTTTCTCAATGATACGGTCCACTCACGAGATTCCATCTTCTCCATCAAAATTACACATTTAATGAACAAAAATAAAAATAAATAATCTAAGAAACTCCACTATTACTATAAACATCAAGAACACTAGTGACCCAATTTCAGAGACAAATGTACCATGAGTGACACCTCCTATAATTTTTTTTCCTTTTCTAAAACTACAAATCAAGAAAAAAACATAAAAACAACAACATCCCAGTTTTCCCTTTGAATTATTGTCTTATAAATTTTATTTTTTGATTTAGATACTATGAGATGAGATGAAATTTGATTTTGAGGGCTTGTTTCTCTAGAACAATTTTTTGGAAATGATTAAACATTAAATAGAATGGGAATATAGTTTTCTTAAAAAACTACAAAAAGTATTAAATGGTTTTTAGGATATGAAATTTAATGGAACCATTGAGTTCAGAATAGTGGACTTACCCAAGGCATGAAATAACTTTTCTCAGTACGGGTCATCATTAAAAAACACACTGAGGAAAAAAATGCATTTAAAATAATTTTAAAAACTGAATTTTTTAAACATCAATTTTTTTTATTTCATTTTACCCTTTTTAAGAATTTCTTGTTATCACTATAACCATTGAATTAAATTATATATGGATAATGAAGTATATCCTACAGATAGTGAAGGATCATGGATGAATGATCACTGCATAGACGATTTGAAGGAACCTTACCAACAAGGATGATACAACAATAATTATTTAATTTAGACTGATTTATATCATGTAAGGGTTGTTGTTTCTTTGTGGATTATCCATTCATGACTTTCACAATGAACGTGGGTCAATCCATGAACAAATTGATCCATGGTTCAATCACTGTGGGATGGTATATAATTTCAGAGAATAATTTTGTACATTTCAATATTATTATTCATTATTTGTTATAACAATAATGAATTGAGGCGAACATGAAAAAAGTATGGGGCTAAATCATCTGGGTATTAATTTTTCTTTTCTATCCCCAATTCATATATTTCTTCTAATTTGGACACTTGTCTCCATGGTTCGACTTACAGGGTGGATCAGAACATGATCAGACCTCCTAATCTAAGGAAAACTGACAATAGTGGTCATATTTATATTGATTTAGTCCCAAGGAGTGATAATATGTGACCATTTGGAAGTAAAATTATTTTAGGTGGATTTATGGTAAATTTAAGTGACCACATGAATTGGTCCATAACAATGGTTTGATGATGTGATACAGTGGCATCAGTGATCAGAGGTAGTATCAATTGGGGTGATATTGATCGAATGCACTGTCGGCAACCCCAATATTTGGAGGCACCATGATGCATGGTAGAGGGAGAATATAAGCCAAGGATTAAATGGAATCAATGTCCATCTGTGATGAATCCAAAAAACATGTTGACTGAGCCAGGATAGGTGGTCGATGCTCTAGTACGCTGGGGTGAGGGAACAGGTTGGGCCAAATAGGATGGGTCAGAAGTGGGTCAAACATAGGGGAATCGGGAAAAAGATATTCTAGGATTGAATGTAGTGGTTTACTGTGAGCCACTATCACTCCAGGTTCCCCACCACTACATATGCTTGTGGTTTAGTTGACCATGTTGGTCATCCACAACAGCTGTGTGGTGGCAAGACTAGGTGCTCAACCGAGGTAGTCGACTGCTAGTAATTGTGGACTAACTGTGTGGTCAGTCTACGGGCCCAGTGACCCCCTTCTTCTGAAATTTCAAACTTCTCTAGCATTCAAAATGTATGTCAATTTTACCATCTATCTGTATCATTGTGTCCCCAAAATGGAGATACTAATTTTGAGATAGTGTGGTGAGTTTCTATCTCAGAAAAGTATGGGATGAAATCATTCTATCGGTCCTTTCCACGAGAGATCAGTATAATGTTTCATGCACATTACTAGATTGTATTCCCCTCCTAGAAGATTATCCCCAAATAGATTTAGGGTATTCCTCCTTAGGGATGAGGAAATCCTCTATCAACCATTGTATATTTCTTTGGATCAAATTATCCTCTGAGAGCAGGGGATTGATCCTCTATCTAGAAGCATGTGTTAGTAGGGTTAGTGGTATTCCCTAATGTGAATGGAATATATCCCCTCCATACATATCAAAATTTTCCTTGACCAATATGACCTAATTTGGATAGGGCCTAAGTGATCTAGAAATATTCATGAGAAAATCAAATGATATCTTGCCTAGTGGAGTTAGATCTCTCTAAATGAGCATTCTTCAAGAAGAATCCCATTGAAGGAAATTTCAAGGGGATTACCTCTGGTTAGTTTTCTTGGATTGATTATATCAAGATATTATTACTATATGTTTTGTAGATATATTACATTTAGGATATTAATGTTCTTTCCTTTTTGGTATTAATTTGCGGTTTTGGGGTGTCCTACTAGGAATTTTTATACTCACCCCTACACGATCTTTGTCTACAAATATCGTGTCATGTGGAAACGAACACCTTTTGGACAGAGTTCTAGGAAGATGAGGACCTGTTAGTGGGTAGTGAGGACACATAGACTCAGGTTTGTTCCTATGTATCATACAGTATCCACAATACCTATTTTCATAAATGTTGTATATATTTTAAAGACTCATTGTGGTGGGCTTTTATTTGGTCCTATTTAATTCTAGTACAAATATTTTCATAATCTATTTTGAGATCTTGGTGGTATGCATGAATTTTTTTCTTTTTATTTTTAAATTTAATCATTTGGTGGCATGGAGATTTGTGTGTGTGTGTGTACAAGTACATATAAAAATGCCACCGATTTGATGGATATTCCTACATGGCTGTATTCACCAACCCCTGTACTATTAGAGGCGGGCTATGGTTAGTCATTGAATGGGACACATGGATATTGGTTTTCGTACAGTGGTAATAGAGGTTTTTAGTAATACCTTAGGACTGAATGTTTTCCATGTTACATGGGGGAAATTGTCTTGAGTTTTTTGAGTATTATTTCATGGAAAAGGCTTTAGTGTAGGTGATACATCTGATGTATCCATACACAAGGACTCTGACTACATGTTCTTCAACTCGATATATGAAAATCTGGTTGTGGTGAAAACAATGGTGCATACATCATATATAAATTGTTGTGATTTCCATTATAGTAATGAGTCAACTCTACATGTATTTTAACCTTATCGTCATATATCTTTTTTTAGTAAAATATTCCAACACAAATAATGCGGCATTGGATTCCACTATGCGATCATAATGATGATCTTCTTAGTAAGGAGGCATAAATACAAGACAATGCACATGGTATAACAACACAAGGTGGTTTAATAGATATACAACTCATAATAGAACACCATATACTAATTGCACTATTAGATGAGGATGCAAGTAGGCATAGTGTGTTTAACTTGTTTCAATGGTTCAATCATAATGGTTTCCATGTGTTCCAAACACCCAATTGGTTGAGGATAGATAGAGGCAGTCACCCATGCTTTCCACCCATAGGGGATTCATACAGACCAGATGATATTCCTCGCAACAAGAATTCTTTTTTGATCCATGGGGTGATAATGGATTTTGGTGACAAAGTCTCATGAAGAGACAATTTTTTCTTGGATAGACTTTGAGTTTCTATTATAAGAGGATTTATATCTAGCCATGTTGTGATCAGTATTCATACAAGAGATTTAGAATCTATAATAGAAATATATGATGAGGTAGGAATATTAAATGAGGTTCATTGAGCTTTCATGCGACTATATAGATCCACTATGAGATTAGTTTGTTAGGAATTGAGCCCTCAACCAGGGATTATGTTGAGACATTAGGGATTCACTAGTATAACATAGCATTTATATGAGATATATGGAATTTAGTGAGCCAGGCTTGTGGAATGTTTCCTATCAGATTAGACATTTGAAGTGAGAGCTAGTAGTGGGCACTGGGGAGTTGAGAACTCAGAAGTAGGCATCTGATGGAAGTAACATGGATCCATATAGGAAGAGAACATTAGGGGGTGATACTATGAATCAGGTCTAGTAGTTTAGGGCTCCCAAGGTGGCCCGAGTAAACCCAAAGATGGATTGTGTTACTCATATGGTGGTCGAGAACAACTCACACAAGATAGCCTGAATCATCACACAACATATCGGGAGATGATAAAGGGACCCCCAAGGTAGAAGAAAAGTAGGAGAATGGTGGTACATTGGGTGACGGGCATGCTAGAGGATCATGTTGGGAAACTAAAGGTTGTTTGGGGATTGATCCATTTCCACTACCACCCCCAAGTATTCCACACCCGTTTCCGGGAACTGGTGGTAAAGGATGAGGCTAGCTTGAAGCGGAGGAGGAGGAATGGACCATGGGATTCAAGGATAGTAAGATATTTTATCCTTGTATTTTCTACCATTATTGAAATTTTGATAGACATTGGTTCTAGTCATTCATTTATATACATAAATCTTTTTGGGACTCAAAAATAAAGGATAAACTATTGATTCATACATTATTCTGGGAGAATATTATGCGAAGAGATTTGATGATTACACAATGGTGTCATCATTGTACCATGACCCTTAGTTGTGATTATTTTGGTTGAGATCTATTGGTAGATACATTGAGGCCTTACGAAATCATCCTGGGTATACAATGGTTATCCAAAGTTCATGCTCATATTAGCAATTTTACGCTAAGAGTGAGGTGTCTATGCAATAGTATAACTATGTTTCCATTTTTTGGTGAAAGGAAATGAAGTCATCATTGGATGGAATTGTACACAAGAGGGTGCAGATGAGTACTAATTAGTTTGATATCCTCACTGTAGGTGTAGTGGATAACATGAGTCCCAAGTTTCTTATAGTGGTTGAGGAATAATGGTAGTTCATACCTAATGATGTTACAAGATTCCATCCCTATAGGTTGATGTACATGTGGATCAATCTATACCCCAAGATGACACTAATATAAAGACTTTCAGATCTGATGGCTCCAACATTGCAATGTGAACTGATGGTTCAGTTGGAGGAAATGCAAAGATAGGTCTTCATATGACCCAATGTTTCACCTAGGGTAGCATAGATTTTACTTCCCAATATGGAATCTGGGATCTTGAGGTTTTGTGTGTATTATAGATTCATGAACCATCTGAATTTTGTGAAAATATATCCAATACCAAGGATCAATGACATCTTTGATTAGTTAAAGTGGGCACGATGGTTTTCAAATATTTACCTTGGACAGAAAATCACTAGTGGCGAGTACGGGATAAGGATATACTAAAGACATATTTTAGATGTGTGTAGGCTCACCATGAGTTATTGGTGAGGTCATTTTTTGTGAAAGAATCCATTGTAATGTTCAGTAGACACATGAACTATATCGTTCGTCCTTATGTAGACTTTTTCATGGTGGCCTTACTCGATTGCATCCTCGTGTATTGTTTGTCTAAGGAAGAGAACACGAGACACTTGAGGATGGCTGTAGATACACTCCATGAGCACAAAATCTACCAGAATAACATGAAGTGTCAGTTCTGGATATGATATTTCCATTTTATGGGGCAGATCATATCATTGACAGGAGTTGTAGTGGACCCAATGAACGTTGAAATAATTATTTCTTGGGATCCACATAACATTGTTATTTAGGTGTGGAGATTTTATGGTTTTTAAAGTTTATATCAATTGATTGTAACCAATGTATCTACATTAGAAGAACCCTTGATAGCTTTGGCATGCAATTGGAATCATTTCATTTTGGACAGAGAACTCCTATTAGTGATTTCATGACCGGATGTAAGGTTTGACAAGAGGTCCCATCCTGAAGTTATGAGACGAAGCCCATCGATTACATGGTGTTCTATGTTGCACTAGGCTTGGTTGTGTCCTCATTAAGGATCAAGCATGGATTTCCTATGGTTCATGATAGTTGAAACTATATGAGAATAACTATGAAACCCATGATCTTGAGTTATCGGTGTTAGTCATTGAATTGAATATTTTGTGACACAACCTGATTATTGAATAGTATATAAAATAATATGATCATAAGAGTGTCATGTATATATCCTATCATAATGATATTTTCTTGAGACATATGTGATTGATAGAATTCTTTTAGGATCTTGTCTTTGAGAATTTATCCCTCGTTGGAAGGTAATTGTGGTGGAAGATGATCTTAGTATTAGATCTATTTTGCAGTTGCCGAATAGGGAATGCATGTAGTTAGCCTTGTTTCAGATATCATTTTTGGATGGAGATGGTGAATAATTCCTCCAGTCAATGGTTTTCACCCAACTACACTTATATTAAGTAAGTGAGGTAGAACATGGGGATACCTACTGCAAGATCCTCTATACATAATTTTCCACAGGTCATGCTCCTAATATATATTTCAATGGTGGGGAGAAAATCATTATTTTTCGAGGATACATAGTTGTACCTTTTGTTTTATTAGAATATGGTTTTAAATACATAAAAAACACCCATTATTGGAACATATATGTTTGGTAATGATGTACTAGGACCTCTAACATCAGTTTTTGTGGCCAGGGATGAAGGAAGGTGATTCAGAGTTTGTCTTTTGATGTCTCACCTTTGAGAAAGTGATGTTTGAGCACCAATTTCCTATGGGATTTTTTCGACACCCTGAGGTGCCATAATGTTTGTGGTGTTTGATATTTAGGGACATAAATATGAGTTTCCTACAAATTTCTTGGGGAAATGATTTAATCTGGGTGATCATTGACAAACTCATCAAGTCGGCCCAATTTCTGAATATCTGATAGAATACATCACTCGAGAGATTGATACTTCTCAATGTACAGGATATTCTAAATCACCATGGAGTCCCATCAACTATTGTTTCATATCATGATGATAAATTCACATCATGGTTGTGGAAGGGATTCTGGGTTGTGTTTGGGACCCAGTTACATTGGAGTATAGAATTTCACCCCTAGAAAGATGACCAATCTAAGTGGACCATTATGTTCTGGATGATGTGTTGTGGGTGTTCATGTAAGAATTTTTACGTAGTTGGGTGGATTACCTACCACTATAAGAGTTTTAATACATAAATATATTTCATTCCTCTATCGATATGAAACCACTCAAGGCCTTTTCTGGGTGACCCCGTAGGCCACCCCTTTGCTAGAATAACAAGGACATTCAACACTCATGGGGCCGAAGATAGTGTGAGATAATATTAAGAATTTTTAGATCATCAATAGAAGATGTATACATCAAAAAGACATCATTAATACTTTACTAATAAAAAAATTACCCTTTTGATTTCAAGGATAACGATTATGTGTTCCTTGGTATTTCAAATCAATACGGATAATAAAGATTTGGCAGTGTGGTAAGCTTTATCTAGGGTTCATCAGACCATTCCAGCTACTATATAGAGTTGGCGAGGATACATACAACCTGTCTCTTCAAATGATGTTAGATTGGGTACACAAAATCATCCATGTGTCACAGATGAGGAGGTAAGTTCCAGACCAATCACAGGTCATCTCCTAGGAGAATCCAGACATTAAGGATGGGGAGACTATTGCTAAAAACCTGATGGAGATTATGGATTTTAGGAGAAGATATTTTTTTGGGGGTTGATTCATTTGGTTCGTGTCTGAATGTTGAAAAGAAATCCCTAGGAGAGCACATGGGAGTATGAGAATCAGACTCATGCTCTATACCATTATTTGATTTATCAGCCCTTGGTAAGGCATTCAAGGACATAATTCCACCATGTGAGAAGAATTTATCATCCCATATTTTCCCATGAATTGTTTTTAGAAATTATATTGATTTTTTTATAGATCAATAATTGAGAAAGAGTGTTATTATGATGCTCATTTATCATGGAATAATGATTTGAAAAGTATTATACTTTTAATAGCACACATGAACAATTTTCCAAAAAAGTGAATCAATCATAAAGGGTTTCCCAGATATGATGTTTTAGGGAATTTTTGAGTTCATAATAGTTCCATTACCCTAGGTGTGACATAACATTTTTAGGTTCCGATCATCTAATGAAAAAGTCAGAGAGGACGAAAGTGTAAGGATAATAATTTTTTTAAATATAACTTTTAATGTAGTGAAATATCATTTTATTAAGAATTTTTTGGAATTAAGGATTATCACCAAAACCATGGAATTCATCCTAGAGGTGGAGATGGAACTCTTTCTAAAAACGGTGTTGTATCCTTGATCCATGATCAATGCGCAACAGATTCGAATGAACCTCTGCAATGATGAAAAAACCATGATCATACTTCATCTGCAACTAATCCAAATCATGGTTGGTTAGATTTTTCTTTTTGGTTTTCCGATAATTGATTTCCATGATGAATGCAGGTGAATCCCAAAATAGATTAATCTATGTTTATATGGTTGCATGATAGATTGTAATTATGGTGATTTTTTCAGATGTTTTTTATTCTTATTCGCCCTTAATTCTAATGAGAATGGATTGAGTTAACTTGAACAATTGTTGAGCATCATTCCTCATGGTATTATATGTGCTTTTATCTCCCATGTTATTTGATATCTTCAACATTGGACCCCTATAGCAATGGTTTGACTTGATTGGTGGCTCCGAACGTGATCACCCCCTCAGATCAGTGATAAAAGGACAACGAAAGTCGAGTAAGTTTAAATCAGGGCCCAAGGAGCATTAATCAGTGACACTTTTGATTTCCTTGCTTCAGAGGTTCCTCTTCAGTCCATGGAATGGAAAATGGGTGTTGGTATTTCAGGACTATATGGTAGGGAAAGGTAGTGGAATTTCCAATTAGTGGAGGCATTAATTGGAGTAGTGATGATCTAAGGTGGTGGTGGTGGCTGTGTGGGACATTGATGGAGACCGCATAGACCTAATGGGCCATTTCACCCACACACCAATCGGTTAGGTCAGAACTGTGGTGACCAGTCCTGATCTTGGTTAAGGTCGGCCACAATGGTCGACCGTGAGCCATATTCACCCCAGAAACTACACTGTTGCATTGTTTGGGGGCACAATCAATAATGGTGGTCAACCATGGGAGTTATGGTGTGGCTGATCCGTGTGGTCGACCATAGTAGTCAACTGTCACGGTTGTTGGACTAATTGTGTGGTTGGTCCTTTTTATCATGGACCCATTCTTTTAAACATCAAACATCCCTAACATTCATATGGTATATCTGTTTGATGAGCCACTTGTGGAATGCTACCATGATGTTTAGATGATCCTATTGAGATAATTAGGTTTGATTTTATCTTGGACTAGTATCTATTGAGAGTGATCCCCTGGACCTTATCTCAAGGGTTTAGTATTGTATTTCTTCCAAATTACAGAATTATAGTACCCTCTATAGTTATATTCCTATATTGGGTTATTGTATCCCTCCATGGGACTAGAATGATACTCTATCACCCCTAGTGGATTTTTGTGGAATCAATATATCCTTCAAGAACATATAACTGGTCCCCCATATATTTGGCATCATCATTAGAGTTAGTGGTATTTCCCATTGTGATTAGGTGGCATCCCCCCATTGTGTATCATAATCATCATTCAATAATACATTCTCATTTGGGTAGGGATTAAATGAGAGAGAATTATTCGTTAGTGTCTTAAATGATATCATGTATCGAGGATTGAGTTCTCCCAAAACAAGTGTTCATAGAGCAGAATCTTGTGGTAGGTAATTGGTTGTGGATTACGTGTAGATTATTCATCTTGGATTTAGTATATCTATATATACTTGTTAAATTTTTTATAGAAATATACTTGTTTGGAGATGAATGCACTTTTCTTTTTGGTATTACTTTGGGGTTTTGAGGTTTCCAAATTGGTACTGTTATACTCACCCTTGCATGGGATTTCCCCATACAATCATGTCTTGGGAAAACGATCTAACATTTGATAGAGATTTAGGAATATCAGGACCAAGCACTGTTTAGTGAGGACCGGCAGACCTACATGTGTTCATGTTTTTGATACATAACTCCCAATACCTCATTTCAGTGAGGCTAGAATTTTTTTACATTATATTTTTGGTGGTATTTTATATTTTCATGCTTACATCTAGTGCATTTTCTTTGACACTTTATTTTGAGATCAATGTGTTATGCATGCATTCTTATGCTTAGTGATTTTACATTTGAGCATTTTATGTCTTGGAGATGTGTGCATGTTTATAGGTACAGATATGAATGCCTATCATTAGTTGGATATTCCTACTAAGTACTAGTTACTAGCCTCTAGAATACTGGATGCAATCTTCTAGTATTCATAGCTTGGGACCCACAATAAAGGTTCATGAAAAAAAACCACCACTTAATTCCAACCGGGAGAATATTTGTGAGATCCATGTTCTGTAAAAGAATAAAGAATCGACAATGAGAAGAAATCATCATCATGAGTAGAAAAATCTACAATTGGAACCACCATCAAATAATGAAATTCATGATTCCATATTTATTATTTTTGAAGAATCATTGACTGTCACGACCCATCCTCAGGGCTCGTGCCGTGACTACCCCAAGCCCGCCTTTCTATAGGCCAAGGGCTGGAGACCAGCACCAAGGCATAAATCCCGGTAAAAAGAAAAGGAATTGCCTTTGTAAATTAAACAAACACCACAAAGCAAGCAACAAAAGTAGTATACACTACGTAAAAACTGAGTGGAAAAGTAAGTGCGGAAAAGTAAGTGGGCCAGTATACAAACCCAAACTGAATGTAAAGTACAACTGGAAAGGGAAAACATGAACTGAAAAGTAAAGCCGCAATTCCAAGATGTCCACTGGAAATCCCACCTGAAGGGTGTGTACAGATAGCCTCGACTACTTCTCAGGTCCCGCCGTCTGCTCCGAGTACGTCCCGCCCAGTGGTCCACCTCTAGGTACCGTCCTACTCCGCAAGCCTCAACCACGATCAATGTTGTCCGTCGTTTGCAGCCAACATAACGTAGTGCGGGCATAGCCCGTGCAGGGGTGAGTATAAGCTACTTAGTAGGGACCTCGAGACCCACGAAGGTCTCCCATAATCCACAAAGGATAAACAAAAAAGGAAATATGAATCACGAAGTAACATCGGACACTGCTTAGGTATATGACCATACTTATACCTAAGTCATCATTTGTAGTTCGACTTCAACATCCGAGCTCATGTACAGCCCAGTCCACACCGGAAAGCAAAACGTAAATCCACACAGGATAGCACGACACAATCCCCATAGGAAAGCAAATCAGGATTCACCTCACAAAGGTATACATCTTTGTATGACTATAGAGATGATCAGATATATCCACTGATTCATCTAAGTCGTCAGACCCACAACGGATTGATAGGTACTAACCCCCACAATGACCCAGGAAGGGTCTGGCCCAAACAGGATCGATATGTAAATAACCCCCGAAAAGACCCACACAGGATCGGACCCACACAGGATATATAGGCGCTGGCTCACACAGAACCACTGAGCGCTGACCCAAACAGGATCGGACCCACACAGGATCAGTAGCACTGATCCCCGTAGGATCACTAAGTGCTACAGTCGTCACCGTCAAATCCACTGAGGATCTTTGTACAGTCGTCATCATCGTCATAGTGGCAAACATAGCCAGCTCTAGGGTTCCCGGACACAACAAGCTCGTTCGGGAGGATCCGCTCCACGAGCCGAGAGGCTGATACATCAACTGTCACAACGTCCAGAGTTGATGTATCCAAAAGTTCGGTATCGTCAACAGGAACTCAACGCAACAGACGACGCGTCAATCAGACACCCGGTCTGAGAGTTATTGGCCTTTTCGTCCCAGTGTCCAGGTTGGTTTTTAAGGCAAAACCAACCTGACCATACTCCACCTGCATCCAATCATCGGGAGGAGTAAGCCAAAAGATCCTTCACACATAGAGGAATCCAACAAAGTCGACGACACGTCAATCGGACGTCCGAAGCGTTTGTTATGAGCATTTCCGCTCCGAGGGCCCGGTTGGTTTCGTGTATGAACCAACTCGGCTGAAACCAAAGTATTCGGAAACCTTGAGTGCGATATACAGACACGACCGTCCCGATCCAAGGATCGCATCGCAATAGAAGGTGCGTCGATCAGAGGTCTGTATCCTAGGATATGGTAAAAAGACCGAAGAGGGTTTGAAAACGGGGGTTTTGGGCTCGAACCGACCCAGCCCGAGACCCCCTGGGTCGGCCCGGCTGGGCGCAGCCTAGCCCAGATCAGCTGCCGGCCTGGCAGCCCGGCGCGCTGGCGCGCGACGCCAGCTGGCTCGGTCGAACGGCCGAGCCATTCGGTTTGCGCGGGGGGGGGGGGGGGGGGGGTGCTACCCCCCGCATTTTGTAACCGTGGCCCCCCTTAATGGGGGCCGCCAGCTGGCCGGCCGGGGGTTTGAACCCATGGCTCCTCTCCTGCCCGGCCGTCCCGCCCCGGCCGGCTGGTTATTGCCACCACGGGACCGGTGACGGCTGGTCCCCTCCCTTCTCCGACACCGGCGCCCCGCTTCCGGCCACCGGTTCCCATGCTCCGCCGCAGCCTGGTATCCACCGCGGCCTTCATTCGACCAGTGCTACGCGACGGCGCCGCACCCCTCCGCCATGGCCCCGCTCTAGCTGCGGTGCTTTTGCGGTTCTCCGGCATGGTGTGATGGAACCGTGACTTGGTACAATTTCACTGTGCGGCGCGACGGCGCCACTCATTACTTGCTGCATGATCCCGCGCGGTGCGACGACACCGCGCCATTCCCGTTCCAACCACATTAGAAACAATAACATGGATAAGGGAGGAGGGTCTGCCGAGTTTGTGCGGTCTGGCCCCCTCTTGTTAATTGATAGAAATTTGTCATATTTTCACGAAGAACGACAAGGTAGTATTCACGAACAAATAAATAAATAAACCCCTACCTCGAGCATAGCTCGAACGGAGGGTCGTCGAATGAGAATTTGTCATGGAAAACCCGTCATGGAAAGAGACGTCGTGAATGAAGACGTCGTCAGTGTCGTGGTACACGGCGTCGCGTAATCGGTTTCCAATAACTCAGCATTCTTCATTGGAGACCGATGTGTTCATCGCGTTCTCCATCGATGATGAAGAAGTTCCTCAAGTCCTTAGCCATTTCTCCAAAAGACTCTACCACAAGAAACTAACCCAAAATAAATTAAGCCCGTACTTAATTTATTAACTAGACATTAGTTTGAATTTCAAGAGTTTGAATTAATTCCACTTAATTAATTCATGAAAAGTTGTCATCCATAATGGTGAGTTGAGGGGGATTAAGAAAGAGAAGGGGTGGGATTCATGTGGGCCCCACCACCCTCATAACCTCCCTTGGGAAGTTGGGTAGTCACCCAACTTCCACCCAAAGCTAAATCCCACTTAGAGAAAATAAATATTGTAGTTTAATTATTAATTAAACTTCCACAATTTTTATCATCTTCTCTCGTGAAAACGCAACTCCGAAATAGGTGTTCCTAAGTAATTACGGGAACTGTGGTTCCATCGGTGCCCTCGGAATTCGATTACGAGAACCGGTTCAAATGTTATAATTTCCCGCTCTTCGTTCACTGAACGTACCCGAGCTAAACTTCGAATAGAAATTCCGGGAACACCGGGCCTCGGAATCAAGTTCCGTCAGAAACTGCATTCTTGTAAAACCCCAATGAAAATTAAGAAAAAATAGCCCTTGAATTTTACTGGTCTTTACATTACTCACACCTCGAGGCTTTACGTCCCCATAATGATACATCAAAACTAGGGAAAAAAATGTGGGTACTGAGAACGCATATGAGCCTCCCACTTCCCTGTGCTCTCCTGGAGATTCTCGTGTTTCCATCTTATGCACACTATAGGGATCGACCGTCCACGTAGGACACGCTCCTGTCGATCCTCGATCTCCACTCGGACCTTTGTAAAAGTCGCCCCATCATCAACGTCTAGCTACCCATGGTCAATGATATGCGTCGGATCGAGCACGTATCTCCTCAGCTGAGATACATGGAAGACGTCGTGCACCCGGTGCAACTGAGGTGGTAGATCCAGGCAATAAGCTACCTCGCCAATCCTGCTGAGGACCTGGAACGGTCCGATTAAGCATGGAGACAACTTGCCTCCTTGGACAAATATCTGTAATCCTCATCGAGGTGAGACACGCATGAAGACGTGGTCACCATCCTCAAAATCTAGTGGCCACCGCCTCCTATCAGCATAAGACTTCTGCCGGCTCTGAGCTGTCGTCATCCACTCCGGGATGACCTGGACCTTCTCTGTCGTGGCCTGGACCATCTCCGGTCCCACAAGTGCTAACTCCCCAGGGTCTGTCCAACACAAAGGAGATCTACAAGGTCGGTCGTACAACGCCTCGAATGGTGCCATCCCGATGGTGGAGTGGTAGCTGTTGTTGTACGCAAACTCCACCATGGGTAGGTGGTCCTCCCAGCTGCGACCAAAGTCGAGGACATATGCGTGGAGCATGTCCTCGAGAGTCTGAATGGTCCTCTCTGTCTGACCATCCGTCTGAGGGTGAAAGGCAGTGCTCAGACGTAGCTGCGTCCCGAATGCCTCTTCCAACCCCTTCCAAAGCCGGGATGTAAATCGAGCATCTCGATCGGAGACGATAGATGATGGCACACCGTGAATCCATACAATCTCATGAACGTAGAGTCTTCCCAAGCTCTCCACTGATCCCTTATCTCTGATGGGTAAGAAGTGTTCTGACTTGGTGTGTCCGCCGATAATCACCCAGATGGAGTCGTGACCTCTGGAAGTGCATGGAAGTCCAGTCACGAAGTCCATAGATATCTCGTCCCACTTCCACTCCGGGACCTACAAGGTCTGTACCAAGATTGCTGGTACCTAATGATCTGCCTTCACCTGCTGGCAGGTGAGGCATCGAGAAACGATCTCTTCTACAGCCTTCTTCATGCCTGGCCACCAGTGCTGTCGTCTGAGATCTAGGTACATATTCGCCACTCCAGGATGTACCTCCAAAGGAGAAGTGTGAAACTCTCTCAGCACCTCCTCCCATAAAGAATCTGGTACCATGGTACGTCCTTTGAAAAGGAAGTCATGCTCTGCTCCAAAGGATAAATCATCAGATGCTTGTCCTGAGGATATCTGTGCACGCCACGTCTCACAGTGAGCATCCCCACGCTGTTCCTATCTGACCCGCTGCAATAGTGGAGGGGTGACTATGAGAGACTGAAGGAAGGCTACTCCATCTCTATCCACGAGGATATCTTCAAAGAGGCTAGATGTTTTGTCGCCTCCTCAAGTAGCTGAATGATTGTCCTCCTACTGAGAGCATCGGCTACTACATTCCCCTTCCCAGGAGTATAGACTATCTCAAATTCATAGTCCTGGAGGAAATCGAGCCATCTTCGTTGTCTCAGGATCAGGTCCTTCTGAGAGAAGATGTACTAGAGACTCTAATGGTCAGAAAAGACTGTAAAGCGCTCACCCATCAGGTAATGTTGCCATGTCTTCAGAGCGAAGACCACTGCCGCTAAATCCAGGTCATGGGTATCGTAGTTCTGCTCATGTGGCCTCAACTGATGTGATCCATAGGCGATCACGACCCTCTCCTGCATCAGGACACATCCGAGTCTGGTCCCTGATGCATCGCAGTAGACTTCATACCCTACTCCCTCCTCAGTCAACCTCAAGATAGGTGTGCATCTCAATCTCTGTCTTAGCTCCTGGAAACTCTGCTGACATTTGTCAGTCCACACAAAGGGTTTCCCCTTCTTTGTCCAAGATAAGAGTGGTGCCACAACACTGGAGAAGTCTGGCACAAATCTCCAATTGTATCCATCTAGTCCCAAGAAACTCCACACCTCCTTCATACTCCTGGGTGGCTCCCAAGCTAGCACTGCATCGATCTTCGCAGGATCCACTGCAACTCCCACCTCAGAGATGATGTGTCCCAAGAATTGGACCTCACCTATCCAGAACTAGCACTTTGAGAGCTTACAATAAATATGGTGCTCTCGGAGTGTGTCTAGTACAACCCGCAAGTGGTAGGCGTGCTCCTCCTCAGTTGTCGAGTAAATCAAATTGTCGTCGATGAAGACCACAAAAAATAGATCGAGGTATGGCTGAATGATCCTATTCATGAGGGCCATGAACACTTCTGGAGCATTGGTTATGCCGAATGGCATAACCAAGAACTCATAGTGGCCATACCGACACATGAAGTCCGTCTTCTGCACATCCTCGTATCGAAATCTGAGCTGATGATAGCCTGACCTGAGGTCTATCTTTGAGAACCACCGTGCTCCCTTGAGCTGATCGAAGAGTTCATAAATCCTCGGTAGCGGATACTTGTTCCTCACTGTCACCTGGTTCAGGTGACGATAGTCAACACAAAGTCGCAAGCTCCCGTCCGCCTTCTTGGCGAACAAAATCGGGGAAGCCCAGGGTGAAACACTGGGTCAGATGAACCCCTTGCCCTGTAAGTCCTCCAACTATACTCGTAGCTCTCGAAGCTCAGTGGGGGCCATCCAATATGCTGGAGTCGATATCGGGGCTCTCCCAGGGCACATGTCAATATAAATGTCTACCTCTCTGTGAGGAGGTAGTCCTGGAACGTCGTCGGGAAAGACGTCCGCATACTGATCCACCACTGTAGGAAAAGAAGTACTCTGCACGTCAACTGCTCCTAGGATGATACTAGCCAAATGATGAGTGATGGGATGTCGTCTCCTCTGTGAGAGTCCATCATGTACTGCAAAGGCTTCCTTCTCGCTGGTGAAGGTGAACCTGCTCCCGTCGGTGCGTACACATGGGAGCTTGCGCCTAATACAGTCGATCTGAGCATGGACTGTAGATAACCAGTCCATGCCCAAGATGGCGTCGTAAGGCCTCGATGTCACTACAAGAAGATCCCAGCCGAAGCTCTCGCCTCCTAGAGTAAGCTCACACTGCTGGCACCAGTGCGTAATCGTCTAGTCTGCTCCCGTAAGAGTCTCTAGCCGTAAGTATCGAGCCAACGGCTCTGTTGGAATCTCCGAGCTCCGAACAAGGGTAGCGGCTATGAAATAATGAATCACTCTTGTGTCTATAAGTACTGCATAAAGGGTGGAATAGACACAGATAGTACCTCTAATCATCTCGGGTGTGCTATGGTCATAGGCCTCCGCTGCCTGGAGCTGTGCCTGACTCTACCCGCCAGCTCCATGTAGTCAGGGTGGACCTCCTGCTATTGGTGGTGGTAGAGCCTCAAAGTGTCGTCCACCACCTTCTTCTCGACCTACTCCTCTGCCTCATCTGCCTGCTCCCTGTGGACTGCCACGGTCGACCCTCTGCCTCTTCCTGGGTGGCCCCTCAATCGTTTTATGCTCCTCGGCATGGCGGGTTGAGCAGTCAAGAGCCATGTGACCCTGCCCGCCGCATGAGTAGCACTGTCTGCCTCTCGAAAGACTGGCCCCGTACTGTGTTTCCCCCACAGCTGAGCCAGTGTACTGAGGTCATCTGCCCGAGGGTTTGGTTTGGCTAGACCCATGAGTCATCCGTCGACTGCCTGCTGCAGAAGACTCTGCTACGTGTCATCCTGCGGTGGGTCTTGGCGCTGATGAAGGCTCAACAAGAAAGATCTAAATCATAAGGGCTCGCTCCAGTACTCCTGCCTGGGTCGGAATGCTGAGGGAGATCAGCGATTCCCAAATATCATGTCTCAATCCCTGCTCAATGGTCTAGGACCAAAGAATGGGTCACATACCATGTCTGTCGAGTAGGGAGAGAGATCGGTAAATCTCGCCGAGTACTGGGCGACCGTCATACTGCCCTGCCGCAGCTGAAGAAGGTCCTGGATGCGCACCACACGGAGGGTGGCTGGGACGAACTCTGAGCAGAAGAGGCTCTCAAAGTCTGTCTAGAGGAGAGATGCCTCATCATTCACCTGGAGCATCAACCTCCACCATCTGCATGATTCCGTGTGCATTCAGATCGTTGCGAGGATCACCATGAGGTCCGCTGGTGTCGTCACTAACCTGAAAACTCGTACGACTGCCTCTAGCCAGTCCTCGGTTGCCTGGGGGTCCGTCTCCCCGCGGAACCTGGGTGGTCGCTGGCGCTGGAACTCGTGCAGTGCACTAAGGTGACGTGCATCGTCAGCGGCCTGGGCTGGTAGCATCGGTGGCTCCGCGGGTTGAGGTACCGCCGGTGCCTCTGCTGTCAAAGGGACCTGCACCGAGGCCTCGTCACCAGGTGGGCTGTCATCACGCACAACTCTCAGAACTCTAGCTAGCTGTCATCATGGGGCCATCCTGAAAAGAAACAGGTGCTCCACGGTCAAACAGTATACCTGGTGAGCTGACATAGAGTAATAATATAGAAAACATTAAACACACATGCAATCAATGTTTTCATGCATTATGTCAGAAATCAGAAGTCAGGGTCCTGTTGTACGGATCCGTCGGCCGCCACACCAACACTGGACTCCCGGGATAGATAACCACACCGAATACGCATTACACTATTTCTTCACATAGAAAAAGATCAGAGTCCAGAGTTCAGAACCTCCCTTTGATACCAATTTGTCACGACCTGTCCTTGGGGCACGTGCCGTGACTACCCCAAGCCCGCCTTCCATAGGCCAGGGGCTAGCGACTAGCACCAAGGCCCAAATCCCGGTAAAAAGGGAAGGCATTGCCCTTTTAAAGTAAACAAACACCATAGAGAAAGAAACAGAAGAAGTATACACTAATTAAAAACTGAGTACAACAGTAAGTGCGGAAAAGTAATTGGGCCAATATATAATCCCAAACTGAAAGTAAAGTACAACTGGAAAGGGAAAACAGCAACTGAAAAGTAATGCCACAACGCTGAGCTGTCCATTGGAAATCCCACCTGAAGGGTGGGTACAGATAGCCTCCACTGCTCCTTAGATCCCGCCGTCCGCTCCGAGTACATCCCGCCCAGTGGTCCACCTCCAGGTACCGTCCTGCTCTGCAAGCCTCAACGACGATGAACGATGTTCGTCGTCTGAAACCAACACAACATAGTGCGGGCCTAGCCCGTGTAGGGGTGAGTATAAGCTACTCAGTAGGGTCCCCGAGACCCCCGAAGGTCTCCCAAAATCCACAAATGATAAACCAAAAAGGAAAGATGCAATAAGGAAGTAACATCCGACACTGCATAGGTATATGCCCATACTTATACCTAAGTCATCATTTCCCGTTCGACTTCAACATCCGAGCTCAAGTAAAACCCAGTCCACACAGGAAAGAAAAACATAAATCCACACAGGATAGCACGCCACAATCCACATAGGAATGAAAATCAGGATTCAGGTCACATAGGTATACATCTTCGTATGACGATAGAGATGATCAGATATATCCACTGATTCATCTATGTCATCGAACCCACAATGGATCGATAGGTAATAACCCCCGCAATGACCCAGGAAGGGTCTGACCCACACAGGATCGATAGATAACTAACCCCCGCAAATACCCACACAGGATCAGACCCACACTAGATCTGTAGGCACTGGCTCACACAGAACCGCTGAGCGCTGACCCACACAGGATCAGACCCACACAAGATCGGTAGTAGAGATCCACGTAGGATCGCTGAGTGCTGCAGTTTTCGCCGTCGAATCCACAGAGGATCTCTGTACAGTCTTCATTGTCATCATAATCGCAAACACAGCCAGCTCTAGGGTTCCCGCACAAAGCAAGCTCGTTCGGGGGGGGGGGGGGTACGCTCCACGATTCAAGAGGCTGATACATAAACTATCATAAAGTTCAGTGTTGATGTATCCAAAAGTTTCGTATCGTCAACAAGAACTCAATACAATAGACGGCACATCAATCGGACGCCCGGTCTGAGATTTATTGGCGTTTTCGTCCTAGGGCCCGGTTGGGTTTTAAGAAAAAACCAATCACACCGTACTCCACCAGCATCCAAACCTTGGGTGGTATATGCCAAAAAAACTGTCTCACATAGAGGAATCCAACAAAGTTGACGGCACGTCAATCAGACGTCCGGAGATTAAGTTATGAGCATTTCCGCTCCGAGGGCCCGGTTGGTTTCGTGTACAAACCAACTTGGTCGAACACAAAGTATTCTGAAACCTTGAGTGCGATATTCCGAAACGACCGCCTAGATCCAAGGATCACATTGTATCTGACGGTGTGTCGATCTGAGGTCCGTAACATAAGATATGGGCAAAAGACCGAAGAGGGTACGAAAATGGGGGTTTTGGGCCCAGACCGACCCGGTCCGAGACCCCCTGGGTCGGCCCGAACCGGGTGGACTTGACCCGAGTTCGGGTCGGCCCGGCCCGGCGGCCCGGTGCGCTGGCGCGCGGCAACAGCTGGCTCGGACGAACGGCCGATTTGTTCAGTTTGTGGGGGGGGGGCTGCCCTTCGTGTGTTGTAAAAGCGGCCCCCCTTAATGGGGGCCGCTAGCTGGCTGGATGGGGGTTTGAACCCTCGGCTCCTCTCATGCCCGGTCAGCCGGTTATTTCCACCACGCGACCAGTGAAAGGCCGGTCCCCTCCCTGCTCCGACACTGGTGGCCCGCTTCCGGCCGCCAGTTCCCGTGCTCCGCCGTGGCTCGGTATCAGCCGTGGCCTTCAGTCATCCGGGGCGGCGCGACGGCGCCACATCCCTCCGCCGCGGCCCCACTCTGGCCGCGGTGCTTTTGCGGTTCTCCAGCACGGCGCAACGGTTCCGCAACATGTTTCAATTTCACGGCGCAGCGCGACGGCGCCTTTCATTACTTGTCTCACAATCCCACACGGTGCGACGGCACGGCGCCATTCCCGTTCCAACAACATTAGAAACAATAACACAGATAAGGGAGGAGGGTCAGCCGAGTTTCTTAGGTCTGGCCCCCTCTCGATAATTGATAGCAATTGGTCGTATTTTCACGAAGAACGACAAGGTAGTATTCACGAACAAAATAAATAAATAAAACCCTAACTCGAGCGGAGCTTGAATGAAGGGTCGTCAAACAAGAATTCATCATGGAAAAACAGTCGCGGAAATAGACGGCGTGAATGAAGAAGTCATCAGCGTCGTGGTACATGACGTCGAGGTACACGGCGTCACGTAATCGGTTTCTGAGAACTCGATGTTCTTCGTCGGAGACCAATGTGTTCTCCGCATTCTTCGTCGAAGTTGAAGAAGTTCCTCAAGTCCTTATCCTTTTCTCCCAAAGACTCCACCACAAGATACTAACCCAAAATAAATTTTTCCCTCACTTAATTTATTAACTAGACATTAGTTTGAATTTCAATAATTTTAATTAATTCCACTTAATTAATTCTTGACAAGTTTTCATCCATAAAGGTGAGTTGAGGGGGTTTAATAAAGTGAAGGGGTGGGGTTAGTGTGGGACCCACCACCCTCATAACATCCCTTGGGAAGTTAGGTAGTTACCCAAATTCCACCCAAATCTAAAACCCACTTAGAGAAAATAAAAATTGTTGTTTAATTATTAATTAATCTTCCACAATTTTTATCATCTTCTCTCGTGAAAACGCAACTCCAGAATAGGTGTTCCTAAGAAATTGCCGTGCGTTGCGGTTCCATTGGTACCCTCAGAATTCGATTCTGAGCACCAGTTCAAAAGTTAGAATTTCCCGCTCGTTCGTTCACTGAATGTACCCGAGCTAAACTTCTGATTGAAATTTTGGGCACACAGGGCCTCAAAATCAAGTGCCGTTAGAAACTGTGTTATTTTAAAAACCCAAAATAAAATTAATAAAAAATTTCCCTTGAATTTTACGGGTCTTTACATTGATTAACTGATAACCCTAGATAAACAACAACACATTATTACGCTTCAAATTTAACAATCCAACAATATTGTAAACTACTAGTGGGATAGTTGAGGAAGTTTGGAAGCACAAAGAAATGTATCATCATGTACCACATTAATACCTTGGGGCATTGTGAAGCTAAACCACTAGTGCACCACCCTTCGATGCTGATTATAGAATCCTATACAATATAGTGACAATATATCAACACTTAACCAATTCACTATAGATGACTGAAACCAAAAAACAACTCCAACCACTTTCCCCAAAAACAACTCATCAGAGAATAACTAGCATCTAAATGAATGGACAGTAAACCATCACTATGTGTGGAACAACTAATCCTAAGACTATAACAATGAGAAGAAAATCCATAGAACAACACCATTAGATCCATACAAAAAAACATTCTAATAAAAAACAACTAAAATATTTAAGAAAAATGAGTATATAACAACCTATATCCAAATGAATGAAACCCATAATCACTTTAACCCACTATCCTTAATAAATACATTATCACAATAAAGAATCTATTCTGCGCCCAAGAAAGGGGACCAAACCATCACTATTATAGGCTGGAATGGATAACACCAATACATGTGAGTGTTGTAACCAATGTTGTTTGTTTATAATAATGGATTTTGGTTTGTTGTTTTTTATTAATCTACACATAGATAACTAAGGAGTTAACATGGAATGCATTCATACGTTTGGGGCTGGAAGCAGTATTGAAGGTGGTGCAGTTTTCTAGTGTTTTCCAGATTCATGGGCCTAAATATCGAAAGTTTGGTAGTAGTATGAGATGATGGTAGATGGTACATGGTGAAGGAACATGGTACGTGGTACAGGCGCATGGTATTCAGTGAAGGAAAGTGGTTCACTGTGTGGGAAGTGGGAATGGTATGTAGAGCGGTGCGTGGAACTGAAAACATTTCAACGTAATGATACATAGTGAAGGATTTTGGTACGAGAAATGTTGATGGTTGAAATGAAAAATTTATCATAGCTATGTTATGTAGTGAAGGCATGCATTACGTAGAATATGAAGGTTGGTGAGATTTTTGTGTTTGCAAAATAAGAGTGATATGCGGTGGATACTAACCGTACACAAATGGAGTATCGATTGTCCACATTAAAAATTGGGGTAAAATAGTTTGGGAATTTTTTCGGAGTTTTGTTCTTATTTAAGGATTAGTAATACCCTTATTTAGAGGAGAATATTAGAGAATAGAATTTCATGGATAAATCTTGAGATGTTTGAATTGGTTAATGGAGGAGAAGACGGTACACAGAGAGACTCATCTGCCTAAGGAAAATAGTTTTTGGAAGATTGAATGGTTCGTGATGGAAGCTCTTGCAGTATATAGAAGGGTGAGGAAATACGTGGAGCTGGATGGTACTTGGTGGGGTGGAGAAGTAATAGATTAGGGAGGAGTGCAAATCCTCGTGGTTCCCAGAGGATCTGGATGGTACTCGGAATAGATGGATGATACGTGAAAATAGCAGTGGTATACGGAAACAACAATAGTACATGGAACACCAAAGGATGCCTAAAAAATGGACAAATTAGTTTGCCAAATTATTTTCCAAAACATATTAGTATAATGAAAAATAAATTTAATATGTGGGTGATTATGGGACTTCAGTAGAAAATCCATTTACAGTTGAGGTTTCAAGATTTAATTCTAAAAAATTAAAGAGACCTTCAAATCGATAAACTGTCTAAATATTCATCATATACAATGAAAATGGAGAGTCATCATAATTTTTCTAAAGGAAAAAGTGTTCTATCCCTTAAATCATGTAATGGTAGTGTTCTTGGAACATAGTTACTATGATGAACACTTGTAATCCAAAACATGTGATGATTAGTGTTTTTGGTACGACCGACACACTGACAGCATATGCTCTTTGGATGTAGCCCTTAGTGGGGAACAAAGTAAAATTTTACTATCATTTCATTCATTATGAATGTTGATTTTCTGCACAATTTCTTCAGACAGGTCTAACTGGTTCCTACAAACATGGGAACAAGATCCATCAGTAAAAATGATAAATATGACACCCTGATTCACCCCTCACATCTCTGGGTGATCCAAGGCCTTTCAAGTGGTATCATATGGTAAAGGTTTCTGGTGTTTAATCTATCATTTTCTGTCATGGAAAATCCAGTTAATTTTAGGGGAGTTCCCCACTTCGATGGAAGTAAAATTTAAATATGAAAAAATAATATAAGATATAACCTAAGATATATAGGAATGGAAGACATAATTGTTACTTCATTGAGAATAAATGTCACTAATCCTATAGGACTATCGATGAAATATACAGATAGTAAATTCCATGATGTTGATTCAAATGCACAAAATGCTCTCACTACTGCCGTTTCTGATCTGACTTATCTAAAGGTAATGAGTTACACATCATTCAAGTCAATATGAGATAAAATAAAAATTATCTATGAAGGAGATAGAATAGTGGAGGAGGGAAAACATCAAGTTATACACAATAGGTTTGATGATCTAAAGATACACCCAGATAAGAATAAAGACTCCTTCATACATCGTATAACTGATGTTATTGGAGAAATATATGGTTTGGGAAAGCAAATCAATGAAATTGAAATAATGATGAAAATTTTGAGAATAGTTCCACCCCTATATGATGAAAAGGGTTCAGCCCTTGAGGAATAATATTTCTTGAAAATCTTTGTGGATGATCTTTTGAGAAATAAATTAGCTTATGAAATGAGAATCAAACTCGATGAATCTACAAAATTTGTGAGAAAGGGAATGACATTAAAATACATGGAATAATTAATATTTTAGGATATATTATTAAATCATATGTTGAGGATGATGAAACAATTTCTCTCATTCCCAATTAGATCAAGAAGGGAACATGGAAATTTGAAGGCATGCTACCTGTGGCATGTTTTCTGTGTGGACGGGTTGGGAACATCGCATCTCAGTGCTCAAAATAATTTCTTGATGAAGAATGTGATGTTGAAAACATTGATATGCCTTGTAAAAGATTCATCAAAAAGGTAAAAATATAATTTAAAATTTATGTTTAGAAGAAGCGTTTTTTTTATGAGGAGGAGTATGAGTATAATTAATTTTATGAGGAAGAGTAACCATAATTTAAGACAGGAAACCATGCGTCAAAGATGGTTACCATTGAGAAGTCAGAACCATTGACAAATAAAGTTTGAGATAATAATTTTACTACTAATGTAGATCCTAGGTATCATCACAAGGATTCATCTGGGAAGTTTGTGATTAAATGTAAGATATGTAATGAGTGGAATGAAGTGGTGGAGGAATCATCCAAATATATTGATCAGCTGGATGTGGAAATTGAATGACTGTAAGAATAGGTGAATGTTCAATAATCAATACTTGAATGTACTGATGATGTTGTGGAACTAAAACTCAGAATAAAAGTGCCATAAAAGGTCATCAATGACCATACCTCGAGACTAGAAGAGAATTCCATGACCAATGAAGGACTAGAAGAATAATTTTTTAATCTGATAAGTAAACATGAATGTGATTCATTTTCAAATGATGTAAAGAAGAAAATACAATTTCGGAGGTTCTCGGATCCTGAGCTGCTAGATAGAGATATAAAAATGGTTCTGATGGTGTAAAAAACGTCTTGAATGATCAAAGACCCACATTTTTTTTGAAATATTGGAATTGGTTTTGATGATGAAATGTAAAATGTTATAAATAAGGTGAAATAGAATAAAGGAAAAATGAAATTTGATCTTTTTGAAAAGCCACAAGATGTTCTGAAAACGAAACCCTTAAATCTAACTGAATTAAGTACTTTTGATTATCCCCGAGTCGTCATAAATTATTGGTAGCCAAACATTTTTACTAAGGAAGAGGTAATGTGGAAAAATAAATGTTATACGACATTTCCATTCATGAATTATCAGTTTTTTTTCTATTAGGGCCATACCATGTCATAATGAAAAGTGGAAATGAGAAATATGAATGGGTAAGAGTTGAGAGATCAACTAAGGAGCACAAATTCATATTATTCTTCTAAAAAAGAAATAATTTCTTTGGAAATTGTTTCATCTATTTTAACTTTTCCAATAAAACTATGTATTTCAGGAAAAATTATGACAAGATAAATTCATTCAATAGTCATAGATGATTCAATACACATCAAGTAGATAGTGTTGCTATTTTAAAATTTTTTTCTCATATTAAATAGGAATTTGAAAATTAATAGCTCATGTATATGGAAGAGATAATTGAAATACCATCATCATTTCACACTCAATACAATGTATATTGGACAAGAAAGAGGAAAAATCGAGTGTCCAATTTGGCATAAGTTTCCCTCAAAGATACAAAGAAAAAAAGAAAATGGATTATTGATAGAAGATGTTCATCCCATATGATAGGTAATGAAGACCTATTAAAAAATTTTAATAAATAGTTTGATGGAATGGTGAGGTTTGGTAACGATGGTTCTTTGATGATAAAAGGTTGTGGAGGTACTGATATAGCTAATGGAGAGCTGAAAAAAACTGATGTCCATTATGTGGATGGCCTGCATCCCAATTTCCGTAGTGTTATTCAACTTTGTGAAAACGGACTTAATGATAAATTCAATCTATATGGTTGTTCTATATGAGTAGTGTCTGATAATTCTCTCATGAAAGTTTGTAGAACAAATGGCATCTTATATTAAGTTCACATCAAAGAGAACATTTTCTACTTAATAGTTGAATTGAAAAACAACTTAAGGCATTGTCGATTAGGGGACTTCAATTATCAAGGCATGGAAATGATATCTATGCTGATGATAGTCATGTATATCCCTAATCTAATGTGTAAATGAGAAATGACCTATGTTGCATACATGCGAGGTAAACTATTCTGCACTTCCTACAGGCCAATGAAGAAAAGAGTATCAAATCTCATTGACCTCATCCATACAAATGTATGTGTCATGATAAATGATACTAGAAAACATGGAGAAAGATACCTTGTTATCATCTTAGATTATTATAGTAGAATGGCATGTGTGATCATTATACACATGTAGCGAAATGTGCCTGATTTCATGAAAACCTATCATCGAATTGCCGAGACTGATACTAAACAGATGATCAAAGACCTATGGTCTGAAAATGGAGGGGAATACACATCCATTTTATTTTTATATTACCTATTGAATCATGGGATAAAACATGAGGCGGATTCTGAGAGAACTGTACATCAAAATAGAGTTGTATCGAACGTGAATTGAAAGGTAAACAACATGGGAAGAACTATGCTAAATGAGAGTCATATTCCTCAAAATTATAGGAAATAAGCAGTACAAGAAGCAATGTATATTCAAAATAGAACAGGGCTATATATGGGTGAGACAAAGACATCCAATGAGTTGTGTCTTAGAAGGAATACCTCTATGAAATATTATCTTTTTTCAAAATAAAATGTTTTATCCGAAACAAAGAAGGGAATCAAGGGAAATATGGTGTCAATGCAGAAAAAGAAATATTTAATGGACACTAAATGAATAGAAAATCCTACAAGTGTTTCAATAGATGCTAGGGAAGAATTGTAGAAATCATTGATGTAGAGGTCATTGAAATGAAAAATAAGAATTATTCATTGAATTCTTATGCTGATGTAATAGAAGATGAGGAAGGTTGTGAACATAGAATCAATGTTAACACAGAGGTAGAGGAATGAGTGAAAAACTATAAAGAGTCACAACATGATGTTGATTCTGCATATGAATCAGAAGAGGAATCGATAGCTAGAGATAATTCTATTGAACTTCAAAGGAGAAATCAAAGGGCAAATATTGATCAGTATAATAATATTGTGGATCGTAATGAACCTACACCAACAATGAGAATGAGGAATAATGCACATTCTTCATTTATATTAGGTGTGAAACCAAATTCATGTGAAGAGGCTACAATGGACGAGTCATGGTTAAAATAAATGAATGTTGAGTTAGATCCGGTTGAAAAAAATCATAATTGGGATCTTGTCAAAATACATAAAGGTCAAAATGTATTTGGGACAACGTGTATTAACCAGAAAAAAACTTGATGAGAATGGAAATGTGATCATAAATATGGCACGCTTGGTCTGTAAAATATATTCACAAATTTAAGCTGTTGATGTTGGGGAGACATTTTTTCCCATAGAGAAATTGGAGTCAGTATGTCTAATTCTTTCCATGGAAATCCAAATAAGTTTTAAGGTTTATCAAATGGATTTCAAGATAACATTCTTAAATTGAGTTTTAGAGGAAGAATCCTATATTGACCAACTTGTAGGGTTCTTGATTTGTAATGATGAACTGAATGATTGAAAAATTAATGAATGATCTCTATGGCCTGAAACAGTCACCACCGGCATGGTAATCTTGATTGGACTGATATATGAGAAAGATTGAGTTTTAAAGAGGAGGACATGATCACAATATCCATATGAAGAACTATCAATAATATCATTTCGTTGTAATGGTATACATGGATGCTATTATTTTTTGTGGAATTTGACATGGATCAGTGGATGAATTTTCCAATTACAAGAAATATGAAATTGAAATGCTATGATTGGTGAACTCACATACTTTTTATGGATGGAGGTAATTCAGAAGAAGGATTACACATTCTTTTCTCAAGAAATGTATGTAAGATATCTATATAAGAAATTCAATATGCATCATTTCAATCCAATGTCAACTCTGATTTCATTAGGATCAATGCTCAGAGAGCATTAAGAAGGGACTTTGTGGATCCAACATTGTACAGATGAATCATTGGAAGCCTGTTATACCTGACGATGACACATCTAGGAATTTTATTTGCAAATTTCCTTGCGGCCTACATTCAGAGTAATCCTAAGGATTCAAATTTGGTAGAAGTGAACTAAATATTGAGATAAATTCATGGAACACAAAATTACGGGCTATACTTTATTGTAGGAAGATATTGTGAACTATACGCATTTTTTGATGTTGACTGGGTTGGATATGTAGTAGATAAAAAATCAATCTGTGGTGAAGCGTTCCATATTCGGAAGAAATGTGTGGGCTAGTTAAGCATGAAAAAAGTTAGTACATAACATAGTACTAATGAATTTGAATACAAATATGCAACCAAAGAATGCAATCAGTTACATTGGATGAAGCAACAAATGTTTGACATAGGTGATTAGGTGAAAAAACCAATGTTGATTTACATTGATAATAAGATAACAATTGTTATTATAAATAGTCATGTTCATAATTCTTGTATGAAACGTATTGAGATAAGATATCACTTCATCAAAGAAAGTGTTAAACAACCCATGATTAAAATGGACCTTATGGGAACTATTGAGCAAGTAGATGACATTATGACCAAGCCACTATCAATGACTTTGTGTGAGAAACATCAGTTGTTCCTTGGTGTTCATCCACCTCGAAGTGCATAAGGAGGTTATGAGATTCCCCACTGGTTTAAGGGAGAGATACAATCCATGGGAGCATGTTTTTTTAACTCTATAAACCAATATTCACTTCATTGGGATTATTTCCAAAGGGGGAGATAATGGATATATTCAATGGAGATTGATTTGGATACCGGAAAGATGTAGAATATAAAAATACATAACTACAACTATGGTGGAAAAGAGGAAAATTATAAGAAATCAATTCATGATCTCTATCTTTTTTTCTACACCGAGTACTGCTCAAGTAGACTTAGAATGATGGGTGAGTTATTACTTGATGGTTTCAGTTTTGATCATGGTTGGCACATCAGTCAATTTATCTTGGGATTTAAAACAAACCCATAGGGGTAGATTGTTGGAACCAAGGTTGTTAGTTATTAATAATTGAGTTTGGTTAGTTTTTTTTTGCTAATTTGGCCATAGATGTCTAGGGATTTTGCATGGAATATGGTCATACGATTGGGTCTAAAAGTTGTATTGAAGGTGGAATAGTTTCCTAGTGTTTTCAAAAATTTTGGGCTGAGAAATAGGTTATCTGGATATGGTACGTGGTGAAGGTGAAAAGTACATTGTGAAGGATCATGGTACGTGGTGTAGGCCCATGTTATGCAGTGTAGCTAGTGGGAATAGTACACAGAGCGATGCGAGGAACCAAAAAAAGTTTGCATCAATGGTACGTAGTGAAGGATTTTTGTATGCAGAATGATGAATGTTGGAACAAAAAATCATTCCTAGTGATGGTATGCGGTGAAGGCATGTGGTATGAATATGATGGAGGATGGTAGGGTTTCTTGGGTTCGTGAAACTAGATTGGTATGGAATGGAGGCTAACCTTAAACATATGGAAGGAAGATTGTCCCATAGTAAAAAATTTGGGTAAAATATATTAGCGATTTTTTTGGAATTTGGGATTATTTAATGAAAAATAATACCCATTGTTAGAGTAGGATATTATAGATTATAATTTTGCAAAGAAATCTGGAAATGAATGAATAGGTTTTTGGATGAGAAGATGGTATGTGGAGAGACTCATCTGCATAAGGATAACAGTCCGTATAAGAGTGTGTTGTTCGTGTTGGAAGCCCTTACAGTACATGATAGTGCAATGAAATACGCGAAGTAGGAAGGTACACATGGGTGTGGAGAAGTACACAGAGTAGGGAGGAACATAGAGTAGTGTGGTTCATAAAAAAGATGGATGGTACACTGAGGACCTGAATGGTATGCGAAAATAGCAGTGGTGCGCAGAAACAGAAGTAGTACGCATAACACCCAAGGTTGGATGATAATTGGCCAAATCAGTTTTCAAATTTAATTTCCATATCATTTAAGTATAAGGGAAAATAAATTAAATATATGGGTGATTATGGGACTTTTAATGATAATCCATTTAGAGTTGAGGATTCCTGATTTAATGTGAATCAATTTAAGCAACATTCATGTCGATAAACTGAGTGATGATTCTTCGAGTGTAGTGAGTAAGGGGGAGTAAGAGGTAGTGATCCTAGGGATGTAGTTTTCTATACCTAAAACCATCTAAAGGTAGTTCAATAGGAATAGATAGAATATTCTAAATGCTTTTAATCAATATGTTGTGAAGATTAGATTTTTTGGTATGACCGACACACTGTCAGCATGTGCTCCATGGATGTAGATCATAGTGGGGAACCGAGTAAAATTTATGTGTCGTTAATTTGCATGTGATGGTTGATATCTTCACATTCTCTCCTAACATGTTTAACTGGTTCTTACCAACGCGGTAACAAGATCATTCAATCTAAACGAAAATGTTGACACCCTGATTCACCCATCCCCTCTCAGGTTGTTCTAGGGTCCTTCATAGAGGACCCCTACAAAAGTCTCTATAAATACCTAGAAACATGGCTTCCAAAAAGATATTTACTTTAGATATAGAATATGAATGTAAGGATAAATCTAGTTGATGTTGGAATCCCAATTAAAATGAATGGGAGGAATCATGGGAAATAAGGACACATTAGGATTAAGCTAAATTTAATTAGTGGAGGAATACCATTTGGAAAATGAATCATAGAAAATGGATAACAATATGTAAGAAATTATCTACTGGAAAATCACAATATTTGAAATCATCATGAAGAACAATAAACATAAAAAATACCTTAGTAATGAAAAAAAATAGTTGTATTGTCTCAAATCCTCCAATTAGAATTACAATCTCAATTGTTTAATAATTTTCTTCTTTAATGATCAATAATCACAATTTATTTATAATTATATTGATTTGAAAAAAATGATCATTATAAATATTTATATATGAATACAATAATACCATGATTTTAATTTATTCTATATATAAATTATTTATAATGATAATTGGAGGATGAATATTTATTATCATGAGAAAAGTGATTTGATAAATCTTGTTTTTATAAGATCTTTATATTTTTTATCATATTTATAAAGAATAATTTAATTAAAAATATTTTATTAAATATTATATATGTATTATACAATAAATATGAGATATTTTATTATATTTAATAATTATTCCATAGATGTCTAATAAATATTTTTTACAAAACTCATTCAAAATCCATTATTCCGGAGATTTTCTCAGTATATACCTCAAAAATAGAATATTATTTTATACTAATCTAAAACACCATGACATTTTTTGTATTTATATTACTAGGGAATTCATTTAAAATGTAATTAAATATCTTTTTTATTTCTAACTAGACTTATGTTATATTTATTTATAAATCAACAATGATAGTGTTTTTACAGTATGGGAATATGTATTGAATTTCATACTATCCATCAAATCCTACTCATATAATTTTTTATTCATTTAAATATAAAATAAATTATAGGAAGAGTATATGAATGATTTTGAAAGGGTATGATCTTTAGATCAATGTGATAACATGTGATCATATCAATTGATGTGACTGGTTGATATAGATTTTTTAAAATTAAAATTTCATTATGTTTCAATGTATAAAATTTTGAAAAGGATTAAAAATATATAATGAAATGAAAATATATATATATATATAACTAGGTGAATATTTATTTATTATATTTTTTAATCCTTTCAGATGTCTATGTTATAGGAAAAATGTGAAGATTGTGGTCTTATTATTATTGTATATTTTAAATAATGATATTTTCTATTCATTAATTAATTTATTTTATGCATTATAATTTCTATTGTAAAATCTATTTTATAAATAAAAATTATTTTTAAGCTAATAATCCTACAAAACATAATAATTAGAGGCAATATACCATATAATCAATCATCTTGTTTTTTCATTAATTTCAATATTATGTTATTTATGCTCATTAGGATATTCTATTTGGATCATATACATGATATGATCATTACGGTAATCTATAGGATATTCATAGATGATAGAAATAAATAATGTCTATATAGATCAAGAATTTCCTTGAATAATTAAATTAATATGAAATATATGAGTAAGTGTAATGGGAGTTAATTTCAATTAGATGAAGAAAATCTGAATACAAGGTTGATTGATACCTATATAAATGGGAAGTTAAAATTATGATATTATATAAAGGATAAACATTTTTCTCTCATTACTAATAGTTTGTAAAAATTTATTATTTTTTAAAGATTAGATATCATGGTTTTTCTTTAGGATGATATGGATATAGATCATAGATTAATTTATCATTTTAATATATCAATTTAAATTTACATATAAAATTATGTAATAATTTTTAATTTATATTCAAACGGTTTAATATGCTTTTTTCCTCAATGTTACAATTTTTATCATATTTTTAAGGAATTTAATATACATGTAATAATGAAAATTTTTATTCGATATACAAATATTAAAATAAAAGAGATGAAAGTTTTGAAAAATTTATAGAGACCTAAATTTTTCATTTCATGATTTTTAAACACTTATACATATATTTCCAGAAACAAGAACAAAGATTGTGTACGATTTTGAGGCCCAATGAACCCAAATTTAATTTTTTTAAAATTTAAAATATATTATAGATTACATGTATGATGTTTCTTAAATCTAAGGGTATAACCCTTAAATAGAATCTTAGATAAGAAGATTCAAAATATGGTTGAGTATTTAATGGTATTATTATAGTAGTACTGGCCTAAAATAAGTTAGTGTGGGGTGTTCTTATATCTCACCCATTAGCAGTACATTCCTTGGAAAAATTAGTAAAGTATGGTAACTAATTTATCTATTTTTCCTTAAAGATATTTCCATATGAATAAATCCTTGGAATATAATCCAAGGATATCCACATATTCCCTTGTATTATTGCAATGTTTCTTCCTCACATTCATTTTGGCAATCAAATCAGATGATGATAATACTCTAGATTAAAGCATATCGGGATTCATCGAATGTAAAGACTTCCTTCAACCATGGGTGATCATGTTTTTCGAAGATGATTGATCCAATATCATGATCATCGAATTGAATTTTTGGATTAGTCCAATTTTTAATGAAATTATTGAAAAGTTCAAACCCCTCTTTTAATCTATTTCAATTTTTGAATTAGCAGGAATCCAACTGAAGATTAAATGCACTACTAGAAATTGACCCTATACCAACATTCTTGGAAAAAACCATGTTTATATGTCACCACTATACCCACTGTTTTCCTAATTACATGGGAATATGAATTTTCTGGGAACATATACCCATGATTTAATAAAATCATTTGTGTGGGTTATAATTTCAAACATATACCCACAGTTTTACAAAAACCGTTGGAATAGAATTTCCACGTTAAGGAAAAATTGTTCTTCTAGCATAAGAAAAAAAACTCTATAAGAACACATATATCCATATTTTACACCTCTATCAATGGTTTGGATAAATATATTTTTGTGTATATATATTTATGTACCAATAATCCAATACCTATTAGTGGTTAGGTCTGTGAATAGGATAAAGGCTGTCAAGGGATCAAAACCTAGGGCAGATAATTTTTTAATCATATAGACATGATTTAAATATCAGGGTTATAAGGTTAATGAAATGTTATAATACCCCTTTCCATATAGTTCATTATTATGGGTATTGTATTTTTCAGACAACGGGTGTATATCAATGTTATTCTATGACCCAAAAATTCCATGTTTTTGAAAACCATGAGTATAACCTATAACAACTATTTCAGGTTCTATAACAATTGTTTTGATCTCTTGGTATAGGTTACTTATCTATTGGTGGTTGTTTAATAATTTTTTACTCTGGATATCCACTATTAATATATTTTCTGAATAACTTCTCAAAAAAATTATTAAATATTTTTTATTGTACATTTAACCATAATTTCCTTCTTGTTCTTCATCTATATGACTCTGCGGACCCGGTTTGATGTTTACAAGTGGCACATAGCCTGATAAAATCTATAAAATTAAAAAAAATGAATATTGATGATTTATTAATTAATCATGCATAAATAAATTTTTCTTATTCTAAGTGGGATATCATTTCAATGATTGGAGGCCAAATATTCAATGTCGTAGGAAATAGGGTTGTGCAATATGTGTAATGAACTGCTGATGTTTGATAAAATCTATTTTAATCCATTAGATGGTGAGAAATAAAAAATCAGGATTAGATCCACAGTTCCCATGTAGAAATGATTCTGTAATCGATTGAGAATGGCCATATTCATAGCATAGACCATGAAAGAGAATAATGAGGGAAAACCCGACTACACAACATGTATTATGATGAAAAAATGGTATGTATCCCATTTATTATAGAGGTTATAGTTTCAAGGTTATATATGGATGGAATGCTATGTGGTATCCATTACTAATTGTTACCCACTTCCCTCTGTGGATGAGCTTTGTTATAGATCACTTGGCTGGGGACACACCATGTTCCTACGTACAATTTCCTAGAAAGTGAACATGAGTGGCACCAATGTAAATACGAAAATGTTGTACTAAAGTAAACCAACACATGGGAACAACATGGATACACATGAATGACGAAGCGCCATGGAGATTCTTCTAGTTTCATGGGGATTCTATTAATTTATCCCAAATGTCATGTACTACTATATGGTTGTCGAGTTGTATAGAACCAGGGTCATGGATAAAATAATTTCTGAGACCACACACTATGTGTGTACCCTGACATGTCATATACCTATTTTTTAGTTTGAGGAAATTTCAATCATCTATATCTTGATAATTTTGTCTATGATTTTTCAAGTGATTAGCCTATCTTGAGTTGTTTTCAACATTAAATGTTATAGTTACCTATTTTAATACCTTATAGATATGATGTGAAATGTTCAGGGCGAGACACCTAATTAAGATACACTCCAAAATGGTACTGATTTTGTATAGTATCATTATATGACTCAAATAGGGTGGACCTCAAATCAGATTAGGTGTGGTTACCCTATCTATTGACTATAACCCTAGTCATATAAGTCATTCTTGCTTCTGAATCTAATGTGGAACTCCCTTACATACCAAGGAATGGGTCATCTACAAATAAATATTGAGTGGAACCACTATTGGATAGGACGAGGGTCATCATATCATAAGAATGGAAACCTTCATTAGCATTGTAATGTGTCATCTACAGATGCTCAATGAGTGTAAACCCCTATTTGATATTGTGATGGTCCCAATGGCAAGTGATTGGACCCCCCAATAGGTTGAGATTGAGTCTATTAATGATAAAATATATGTATAAACCCCATATGGGATAGAGAGAGGGTCTATTTGACACTTGAGTAAAACCAACTAATGAATTAGGGAATGTGTCCTCTATGGATAATTATATAATAGATCTTCAATAACACCCCAGTGTGTTGTTATGAAACTTTTAGATTATCCCCCCATCAGCTATGCGTTATAGTGGCAAGGTGTGAGACATCAAATAGATATTTCTAGGATAACACCTAAGATGACGGGAATCAATTATGGCCTTTTAGATATTTTTATTAATCTACTACTTGATATGAAATCTGATATGGATATCCCATTAAACCCAAGCTCTGGTTTCTATTAAATTTTCATATATATAAACACTATCATTCAATCCTCTAGATTTGATTATTCATCCAACATGGGTTATAGAGATGAGTGGTTTATGCCACATGATTTCAATGTTTTTTCATCTCCCGGATCGAGTATAACACTATAATACAATAGATGTGAATTAAACTACGAGTAGTTCATTTAAACACCATGTCGATTCTTGTATGTTCGGATTGGGTTACACTGTCTTTTTCTTTGAATTTTTTTGTTCTATTTAACTATTATTGGAATCATTTTCATATATAATATCATTCAATTCCCATTGAATCTCTCAATATACCACCGTTATTACTCATGTTTTCATACTGGGTATTTATATACTAACCCCTATATGGAAATTTCTATATGTGTCATGTCTCGTACAGATTGATAATAGGCCAATAGTGGATTTAGAATATTTTTGGGTTTTGGTTGTCATATCATGTTGAATAAAATAATTGATATCTCAATTTTTTACTTTTTTTGGATGGTATATAATTATGGTTGGGTGTGTATTTTCCACATTAAATTTCAATTTACACTACTATAATCTAATAATCTCTAGATGGTTTTCATTCCTGTATGTTTCTATATTGTTTAGAAACTTTTATATTTATTCTACTACACATATACATTTTTTTTGGTTGTGAGTGTTTGTAGGTTCTTATGAAAATTCCTTGCTTTGTTATTTATGACTTTAGAAATGGCCATGAGAATATTTCCCATTGTGGGGGGCTTGGTGTAGTTATGGCTCGAGCATCAGTTTGGGATAGGTCGAGACATATTTCTAACAAAGGATATAATTCATTGGGGATTTTTTTGGAGTAATCACCTAATGTATATGTTTTCAGGATTAAGGATAGATGTTAATGTGTTTTTATTTGGGTATCATGCTAGAGAATCTAGTGTTTGAATGGGTGTCCAACTTATGCATTCACTTGAGAGTGACTACCTTTTATTCACTCAGTATACCGATGCATGGGTTACATTTTTTAGTTGTACACGAATCAAATATGATGAAGCCTATTAATGTGTTCCACGAGTCTTCACCCCATGTTTGTTATATATATATATATTCACATTCGATCAAGTTGTGTCTGTATAACATTCACGATACACCACCATGATTGTCGGCCTTTATAAAAATTCATTTTCATGATGACGATCTAATGAGCAGTGATTCCAAATTTAAGGGTACATCATAGAAGCTTCTTCCTCAATATAGGAATGTAGTAGTCCCTCATCCTATAAATTGGATGATTATCCATGTAGATAAGGATGAGTATGAGGGCATCATTAGTACAAACTACTATTTCTAGTGTCGTAGGCAACTGAGGTTCCACAGTAAGAAAAATACACAGGAAGAAGATGATTTTAAATATTTGGTAGTGCATGTCTCCAAGATCGTCAGAAAACTAACATCTTTGGTGGTTAAACTATCATCAATCTTTTTCCATGGTTCATTTTGGAATTATTAGAGTCTTGTTACATTGATGCACAATGATTTGAAACACTTTTGTCCTGACTTTGATAATCTATTATGTGAGGAGTTCTACCACTATTGAATTAATTTTTTTTATTTAATGTATTTTAGAGTTAGAGCATGGAGTGATGATTTTTCATGAGCATGAAATAATTATCAAAGACCATATCTGGAACACCATTGACCTAATATGGGATGGCTACATCTAGGTACTAATAATTGAGAAGGGGATGTATAGAGTGATTCATTCCATCATTGATCATTTTTGAAACCCAACCCATGTTGGGATGCTGGACATGAAATTAGGGATAGATATTATTCTATCATTGTGATGCGAGACTCCAAGAGATGGATATGGCCATAAAATGGATGTCTGGTTTGTAGTAGGTAGAAGGCACTAGATTATGCGATCTCAATATATAAGACCTCTTCATGATAACACTCTGGAACATAGTCATTAGCATAGGAGGGGGACATGGTATCCTGGATAGGGGTGGTGAAATGTATTGTGATGGGTGAGGGCACATGTCATGATACTTTCAAACCATATGTGAAATTGAGATAATGAAGATAGATGAAAAACAACCACTATATATGCAACACTATGACCAGGGAGCTACAAGGTGAGGCAATGTTGGACCATATGGAGGCATAAGTGGTAGTAGAGCAGGAGGATATTTGGTGTTAGAATAAAATATGAGATACTTCCACTTATATCACTAGCTGGACCATATTAGGATTAGGGAGATAGCCACTATGGTCCCACATAGATTCATCCTTTTTAGGCTTAGGAAACTACAATTCACAAGATGATAAGACATATGGTTTGCTTTTATTCAACTATTTATTGAGTATTGGTAGACATATGCTATGATATTTCTATGATCACTATATTCCAGGTTCTATATATGATGCTCCATATTTAGGAACTAACCATATGATGTAATCATGTGTGTGTATTTTTTTTCCATGGTCAAATCACATAATTATTTTCACCACAAGTTATTCAGATTCCATTGAATTGATTGGATACGATTATCATTTATTGATGTGAAAGGTTTCAAGGATGTATGAGTGGGTTCCATGAGAAATAGGTTGAAACCCATCACCCATCAGTTTGTGATTATAACTATTGGTGAAACATTCTCATCAAAAAGTCCTGATTCCTTTAGTTACGAATAAATATATAGAGATCATTATTAAGGACATTTCAAGACTACGTCTCTAGTGGTATATGTATTTTTACATTATCATGCATCCCATTACCACTCTTATGTCTTCTAAGGTGTATTGGATAGACCCTACCGAGCTCTAGGACCTATGATTAAAGATGGAGGACCTTCGATTGAAGAATTTTATCATGAATAGTGTGTCGATTTTGTAATCTCATAAATTTTTAATGAAAAAAGATGTTTGGATAATATCACATTATGTGGATTCTTACCACTATATCTGAAATATGATAAAGAAAATTTAAACATTAGCAATTATTGGTGACCTATTTGACTAGTTGCAAGGTTCCAGATGAACTACGATGATTTATCATAGGTAAGTGTACTACTAGTTGAGAAATCAAGATTTTTATTGTCCAAATCTAGAATTATGATGTAGTAATGGACATTATGATTTCCTGGTCATTCACTTTGGTATGATGAATACAAAACCCATTTTTATAGCACTGATGATATTTTTTTCCAACCATTCTTGGACTAGTTTCAAATTATCTTTATTAAAGACTTATTCATGTACTCTATATTATAGGATGATAATGAAAAACACTTGAGTATGGTTCTCGATTTCAATCAAGTTACCAATATTTATGGAAAAAAATTTATCTTCTAGATCTGGATTCATTAGTTTCACATTATGGTTCTTTTCATTTTGTTACATGGTTAGTGCATAGTAGCAGTAATGAGTGATTTATTTACTTCATCGGATCTTCACAAGTTCTGGTCAATAGTAAAAAGTTTTATTGTCTTTGTGAGGTACTATATGTGTTTTTTGGTAAATATCTACAAGATCGTATCATCAATGACCACCTATGCATGGAAGAGGTAATTATTTATGTGTACTAAGATGTTCCAGATCGCTTTCAAGTAGTATAGGATGTGGATGATTAGTTATCATGATTTTAGAATTCTAGAGGAGGGAATGGAGTGTATAGTTTATCTCAAATCATCAGGATCATGACTTGACTAAGTGTTTATGCCGTAGTTGTTAGTTATCATATACGAGTCGAGATAGTTGACACCCCATGATAACAAATACATGACTCTTGATGTGGAGATGTAAATGGTAGTATTATCCCCTAGAATATAGAGCCTCTACCTTTTGGGGGTGAACATTATGGTTTACTCAGACAATTAGAGTATCAGTTACATCCTTACATAGAGATACTTGATCCTGAGAAAATAGTCCTTGATAGAGTTCCACCAAGACTATTACTTTGATATTGTCTATACACCATGGAAAGAAAATGAGTTAGAATATTTCTTTAGACAGATGTTCAAGGATCACATGATTTATGAGGCATAGAAGTAGTTCTCTTCCTTATTGCTAACTCTAGTGGAGCAATAGAGTATTAGTTTTCTATATTCTTTGCTGCAGAAACATATTATTATAGAGTGTATAAGAGTGTACAACATGAGAGAAATAGATTTTGATGTATCATGTGAAAATATATCTATAGTATATTCTCAAAATGGATTTTAAATAGGAGAGAATCACAACATCCTTTTCTAGGGATGGATTTCGGTCCCATTCATGATGATTGAGGGTGTGATATGGGAGTTCTTCACATGTTCCCTAGTTATACATCCTAATTTGGACTGACATAAAATCACCATTATTGTAATTTTTCATTTTCTGACCTAAGACAATGCTTAGCTAGGTTCGTTTCTTGGTGCCTCTCCATTCAGCAAATAAAGACAAAGCACTGGGTTCCTGTAGGTTTTTTGATACCCCTTGAAATCCCAGAGTGGAATTAGGATAACTTGTCCATGAAAATTGTGTCTAGGAAACATGAATACTGAAGTGACACGAGATAATTTGGATGATATATGATTTATTTATAAATCCAACACACTTGAATTATATAAGGTTGTATTGTTCGGTGGAGAGTTTGGGGAATTTTTACATACAATATGTTATTATCCATCCTGGGGTGTCGTTGAAGATTATCCCTTATCATAATGTACGTTTACAACATGATTGTGGAGAGTCTTATTGGATTTATAATGGAACAAGAATTATAGGATTACATACTTTCACAGTTGACCGTTTGGAAGAAATATAGAAATATTCATGTAATAGATGATATGTTTAGGGTATGTGTGATACATTATGGCTATAGATGGGAGGGACACATTCTCTTTGTAGAGTTATCATAAAACAACAACTAACTCTCTACCATGAAAATGGACCATTTTGAGTACTTGTATGGGAGGCCATACATCTCACCCTTGTAATAGAAAGATATTGGAGAGGCATATCTTGTGGTTCCAGAGTTGGAGATAGTGAAAACAGAGAATTTCCATGTCATCTATGAGTGTATGAGGGTGTCTAATAGCAGGGAACATTCTTTTTTTTTATCATCATCATAGGACCATAGAGTTTGATCATATAGACCACATTTTCTAGGAAGTCTCCCCATGATGATGATTGTCATGGTTAGGATGGTAGTGGGGAGTTTTGAAGGAGGCAAAATATTCCATTTGAGGTTATATAGAGGGATGGATATTTTTCTTACCCATTATATTTAACCTCATAAATATAGTGGGTGAATGATTTATTTTACTTGTAACATTCGAGTATATACACAAATGACCCTATGTACATCTTCTACAATGGTGAGATAAACATCAAGGAATGTTTCACCATTTCAAAGAACTTTGTGGAGATTAATAACTAATATGAGAGGAATCTTCCTCGATTGAAAACCCATAGTGTTCTCATGTCATGGATGTATGGGAACATACAAAACAAATCTTGGATGTTGGAGAGTGAGTTGCGAGTTTATTAATCCTTGTTTTTGGGGTAGATTTTCTTGATGGTTAAAATAATAAATAAGGCCAACATTATGTATATAATTTTTTTTCTTTATAATACTTATAAATATTTCTAAATATATTTCCAGATCCAGATGATGTGGAGACGTGTGATTTAGAGGCCCAATGATCGCTAAATTACTGCTTTTTAAAATTATAATTATATTTAATATTTCATGACAAAAATTGGTTAAATAAAATTTTATTAAACATAAATATATTCTAATATCATAAATCCATGACCATGGTTCAGTTTGGACATGATTTTTACCCTAGTTGTCTCCCAAAATAGGGATACCCTATGAGTTTTTATATCTCTCTTGTTAGAAGTATGTTCAGTTAATTAATAGTTTAATTAAATAAAAGTTTTTATATATGTGACCTAGAAGAAATGATTAATAATAATTACATGGAGAATCAATGTGGGTTAGCCGCATGAAATCTAGGAGGATTCAAGTGTGATTTCCCCAACATCAATTATAGAATCACATCCAGTGACGATGAAACACTATATCGAAGAATATTAGGACAGAAGGAACACAATATATTCATTTGATCATTAGAGATAATGTCCTTCTAAAATGTATGATAAAATATCTTGTTATGAATCATAAATTTTTTTATTATACAGATTTTCATTAAATTTATTGAGAATATTAACCCCCTCCATTGATATATGCCAATTGTTTCGTTTAAATGTTCCAAAGTATTGGTAAAATAGTTTATTCTTTGGTTTTATAACCACGGATATCCAAATTAAAGATCCTTGTAAAATATAACAAGGAAATATCTATTAAATATTATTACTATGCCTTTCCCCAAATATTAGTTATTATTCTTAACCATTATATTCATATGGTCCCTGTTGGGCATTTCCATGTGGTAGAGAGCCAAAGCGGATGCCAAATATTTTGACGAAATGTCGAATGGGTGAGAAATTGATGAATAATGAAAAAAAATGTTGTATTTTTTTACATGGGTGATCTTTTTTGTTATCATAGGTTGAATCGTCACTAGTGTAGGTACCCATGGCATGTGAGATGTGGGACGAGCTACTGATGTGTGAAGAAATAATTTTCTGACCACTAGAAGGCCAAAAACGATGAATCCTGACCAAACCTTCTAATATCCATTGGAAATGAGGTCTTTTTTGAAGAAGAATGGTTTTATTTGAATCCTAAAATGTGGATATATGAAACTATGAATAAATACACTACATTTAATGTACTATGATGAACACACAACATGTAGCTGCCCATGTTGCATCATATATGGTTTAATTATTTTATAAGGATGGCACAGCATATAGAATCCATTCTTGTAATGTACAACGGTTTCCTTTTGTATGATACTTGTGATATAGAAGACAACCATGCACATTCCATGTTCCTATGTAGATGGACATAGATAGATAACACGATCCACTACCAATGTGATGATTCATGTCGTATACTACAATACATAGACAAGGGGAAATGTACACAGACACAACTGGGATACACAAGAATGACCAGGAACATGGGTGGGACCCCACAGGGCATGTTCATGTCATGTATATCCCCCGCACAACGTTTACCCCATCATATTTGAGGAGTCACATACCTTAATGGAATCAAAGATGTTATGGGGAAGGATAACATGTCATGTGGTAACCTAACAAACCACTTTCCATTTGGATTCATTTCAGGAAACCTCAATCTAGGGTATCTCTTTCCTATATACTAGGATTTTGGCCCAAAAGTGGCCTATCATGAGTTTTATTCTAGGATGAACATGATGGTTCCATCCATTGGGGATTTTTTTATTATGAAGTTAAATTTAAATGGCATGGTTATTATTTACGTGATTCTCAATGATGTTTGTGATTAGGTAGATATCATTAGAGGCTTCATATATTGTGGGAACCATTATATTTTGAATATGTCCTATATCTACTAAGTCGAACCCTATATCAGATAGGGGTCATGTCCTTATCAAACATGAGTGGAAGCCTTTGATTTATAAGTGAATGGGTCCTCTATAAATTCTTATAAACATTCACCATCTATCAGATGGGGTGTTGGTAATTAGAACACTAGAGTTAGACCACTCATTATTATGGGTGATGTTACCATATAGATAAAAACATAGTGAGACCACCTACTAGAAAGGTGTCGGTCCTCATGACACTAGAGTGGAACCCCTATCTGCCAACGTAGTGGTCCTCTATAGATAATTTCATAGTGGAACCCCACTATCATCCCCCTCCCCCTGATGTACTATGGTGGGGGTCCTCTATAGATATAGATAGAGTATAACCCACCAAAATAATTATGTCTAAGGTCCTATATGGAATGTTTATGCCCTCTCAGTTTCAAGCAATATTGGCAAGTTTATAGAATTCACACAGTAACAATTGGGAAGATATGTGATATATTGGGATTCATTGATGGACATTTAGAAACGATGACGAATCTTTTAATTAGTACTGGAAGTGATATGGAGATCCCCTTACATTTATATTAGGTCATTTTTTGATTTATGATATATATATATGTACATATATACCCATACCATTGGATTTATTTAAACTTCATCCAAGGGTTGCGATGAAGTGTGAAGTATTCCACAAGATTTATATATTTAGATTCACATGGATGGATGTTCTAGCTCTCCTACAATATTTGGAAAAGTTATGATTTTTTGTTCATCTAAATAATGTGTAGATCCCATTATGTTTGGATAGGGTTACTCTATACCTTGGATTATGTTAAGCTATTCCCTTTCACCAATTTTCATATCCTTTTTACAATGTACCATCTTACTGTTAATGTGTTATCACTTATAGCTACCCCCATTAACATTCATAGAGTCTTACTGGATATGTATATACTCACACACACAAGGTATTTTCCCTCACCCATAATATCACATAAAAATTGCGGACAGATCTAAAGTAACAGTAGATGATCATAGTGATACCCAGTAATTTGACAATATATGGTTGTTACTTTATTGAAATTAATTAATAGTCAATATTACTGTATTACTTTGTCTTTTTCTCATTTTGGGAAATATTTCATCATTCATGTGTATGTTTTCACTTTAAATTTCAGTTTACACTGCCATAAACATGTACTATCCAGATGTTGTACATGCATGATTATATCATTAGTGTTTTGTGTCTATGAAATTTATTCCAAGAACAGATATTCATTGAGATGGATGTATGTGTGTAGAGGTTCTTATAAAGAGGCCTCCACATGATAGTTTTTTAAATGGTGTTGGTCACCAGTACCTAGAATATGGAGGCAGTCTTGGGGTAGTTGCATCTGGAGCCTATTTTTTGGTCAAGTTGTGACAAAACATGATCAGAATTGGTAATAGATTCGTTTTTCCAATATTTCATTATAATAAAAATTTTATATCAATGAAACAAGAAATTTGAATCATTGAGATGTAACTATAGTGAAACAATATGTTGATTTGTGTTGTGGTGATCATATATTGAATTTTAAAGAATTGGGTTGATGCACTACCCAGTACGTCATAAAAAATTATTATGTTGATAATCACTCCATTTCATATTATCGCTATGACATACAAAATGAATACACGATATTATACTCTAGAATGTGCGATATATTAGTTGATATGTTTATGTTAAATATACATTACATTTTATGGATATCACTGTCTAAAATAATATCATCTAGTTTATAATCATCCCAAAATATTTTATATTACTATAATTACACAAATTGGATGGTATTATAAGAGTCAAACAAAAATATTGAGATAGATTTGTGATTGTGATAGATTAAAATAAAATATCTGAAATGATAACACTTAAAATTTCTGATTTATATGTATCATTTAAAATGAAATGAAGACCGCTATTCTATTGGGCATGATTTTCCTTGGTGATTCCCCATAAATAAAAAAATTAACATGTTTTGAAGATATTATCAGTGATGAGAAAATTCCTAATTATTTTATATCAATGATTAGAATTACCAATAGATTAATAAATTAATGTCACTATTTGAATGAATTAAATGGTTTATTGTATCATTTTGATTTTATCAAAAGTCTCTCAAGAGACGAATTAATTGTCGTACATAGTAATGCGGTTGTAGAAAAAACATCCACAACATTGGTTATTTTTATTATTGTATAGTTTTTAATATATATGGGAATGCTTACCAAAAAAAATTCATATAATATCACACTTTTAATATGATCCTTAATATTATTATATAATGTGTTATGATAAATTCCAATTTACAAAAAAGGAAGGAGCGATGGTGTCGACTGGTAGGAATATACCATAGGAAACCAATTAATTAAAGCTTATGAGACTAATGGAATTATTGGGTATCACAGTATAAATATCAAAAGAAGAAATTAATTAACTATATCATCAGTGGGACTAGCATGGGATAAGTTCACGATCATTGGGGTCGTCACCCTAACCATGTTCTACAAAATTCCCCTTGAAATAATACTCCATCATACACTATAATATTATGGTGTGGAATGGTTTAATGATTGGTAATGTATACAGACCATATTAGAATAAATTTATATATATTACTTTATTAATAACTTCTTTTATTTTGATCTATTATTAAATAATAATAATTAAATTATATGGTTTGTGAAAATTTTATTATAATATAATGAAACAATACTTTTATTTTCTAGAAATATATAATGTGAGTCATTAGAATCTTTAAGATTAAATAAAGAGTTTTTTTGTTAAATTATTATTTAATAAAATATTGTTATTAAATAATATTTCTTAATATTAATTGATAATATATTTTTTCAATGTTAAATGTAATAATTGTAAGCCTCTAGAAATATATATGGTAAAAATATCATTTCAATATATAGGGATACATTTTATTTAAACGTTTATATTTTAAAATTTTTATAATTTTCATTATAAAGTAAAAAATGTTTTTGAAAGAATCACATCATTATTATCCTGTGGTAAATTTATCATAAATTTTTATGATAATTGATTATTTGGGGAAAATAGATAAATTATAAAAATAGGCAATGTATTGTGACACTATAAAATCAATAAAGTGACGTAATAAATACTTTAAAGAGTTTAAATAACCAAAATTGTTCCTAAAATTTAATTAATTTGTTTTAATACATTTGATTCACTTTAAAACCCATAATGAATCCTTCAAAACCAATAGTGTATTTTATGTTTTTAAAATCAATATTTTATAAACTTTTCCCACATCTAAACCACTAACATTATTACATTTATGAGCAATGTTCATGGAATTATAAATTAATTAAATTCCACACACATTTTCTAAAACATTTGGAATCACCATGTGATAGATTGTGGTTCGTATTAATTTGTTCTATGTAGTCTAAAACCATTCTTTATAAATTAATAAATTATATCCCTAACTATTTCTATATAAACTAAATAAACCGATCATTCATATTCTAAAATACCCAATATTCCTTAATAGTAACTACTTTTTAATATCAATAACCCTAAAATGCTACCCTAAATATCTTAAGATTATCTTCCCTCAATTATAGATGAACCCTTTCATGGTTTGAGATACTCTAATTTTCTAATAAAATCAAGGAACTCAATTATATTATAAAATTTTTATCAATTTTTTCATGTTTTTAATGTCATTCGCATGTTAATATGAATTCGAATATGATTTCCATGCGATGAGAGATTCCTATCATTATCAATAAGTCCACTAATGGTTAATTTCGTACCGCCATTATGGTACTAATATCATCATGTGTATTTCTATACAAGCCATTTTGGTAGTGAATTCCCATCAAAATTTAAACACAATAGTGTTTATATATATGTATTTATAGTTTATTTAATATGTAAATTATTTAATGTAATACACACTCATTAATTATATTATTTATAGTAATTAAACAAATAAATATTTTAATTATCTATGTAAAACACTTATGGTTGTACCTATAGTTTTCCTATAAATTGGTAACAATTTTTATCTCCAGAGATACAATATATGTTGAAAATTTAGTTATCTTTAGATTACTATGTTTTGATGTCATGTAGATTACCCTTCAATTATATTTATGATGACATGATTTATTTTATTCTACCATTCCTATGGTTATTTTAAGTTAAAATTTCATATCATACTTGATTACTCATATTTATGATTCTTAACCCTATTTTGAAACATTGATATTACATCTTTCATAGGCCTACTAATTTACCTTACTATTTTAATTTATTATTTCATTACTTTTATTTATATCACACAGCTTCTATTTTTATTTCCAATGGAAATCCGTTTTAGTTTTAGAAGAGTAATGGAATATTTTGGATCATGTTAGTTTGATTTTAATAATATCATTATATCCCATTTTTATATTTTTATGTCATGTTACTTTTTACACAAATACAGTAGTCCTTGTGGTCTTATAGTGGTTTATTATTTGATTAATTATGTAATAAATCATGAATAAAAGTGTATTAATGATTATATATTTAATTTAAAAAAAGGATACTGGGTTTGGGAAAAAATATTAGAAAAACATTAGTAAATAATTTTTAATATTTTTACACTATTTAAAACATTGATACAATTTTTTAAATTAATGGGAAATTGAATTCAGTTAAAATACATCCATATCATGTCACTATAAAGATATATAGATTTTAGAATGATGAACTAAGGGATAAAAAACTAAAAAATGTTCAATGAGAGGGAATCAATCTTTCCTTTGTTTATCGAAAATAGGTCTTTCAACAGTCCCAGATTGAATATATTAAAGGATATATTATTTTAAGTTCACATGATCCTCAATAACCATTATTATTCAAATAATAATTCCCATAAGGTTTTATTTTAAGAGATAAATCATGGAAACAAAAATAGAAAACATTAAATTCAATTAATTCTAACACATATGAGATATTTATTTAATTTCAATGATTTTATATTCATGTATAGAATTTTATAAATATTATCTTTCTGAGTAACATTTTTATTATATTAAATGGGTTTAAAAAATTGAATTTGTGTCAAACCAATGAGAGGGGTGATTTGATTGCAGCTCAATTGAGATTCCCAACAGTATGGTGGATGGAATGAGAATAATCATAATGATATAGTCAAAATTTTAACTGTTAATTAAAACAACAATGAGTAGTAGTGAAAACCCACATCACTAGAATGAATAAAAATGTTTCAAATCAGATGATTAAGAAAAAACACATTGAACATTAACTGTATCTTTATATCCCTTAATTAAAGTTTATTGACTCCACACAGTAGAAATGATAATCATCATTATTTATTGAATAGAGTAGTAAAAGGAAACATTTCATGTTTATCAAATAAAATGTTAAGCCAATAAATGTTTTATGTTGATGAAATATGTGTATAATGAGGATGATATATATGAGACAGAGTAGAACAGAATAAATTAAACGTTGTTTAGAAATTAATTCCCAGAATAATCCCACATAATATTTGGATTGTCCTTGAGATAATAGAATAAAAATAATTTAGTATAGATGAGTAAAAAATTAGATGATATTAATAACATTCCTTCAGAAATTTCAATTCCTCCAAAATTAATGTTGATCTCTTATTTTTCTAGAAATGATGTGTGTATGATTATATTTTTTTCATTGTGGAAAGATATATATAAAATGAAACTATTTTATATTCCTTTATTGTTGAAAAATATTTTAAAAAATATAAACAGTATCATAGGAATACAAAAAAAGAAACAAGAAATTTAATTATTGATATACAATATTGAAATATTTTGGCTGAATTATTTTCTAAAATACCACTTCTAAAATGAAGGGGAATTGTTGTTTTATAAATTTATTGTTGGGGAATAGGAAATACACTGGGTAATGTATATTTGAAAACAAAAAAAGAATTTAAAATGATAAAACCCAGTTAATGTGATAAAAGAATTGAATTATCTACTAACCCATCTTCTTATTTTTGAATGTGTCAACTACAAGTTAAAAGGGAACTACAGAATTAATTTCTCAAAAAAAAGTGGTGGGATGAAAACTAAAAAAATACCCTTAATCTTGAGTTATTACAAGATTACACATTGAGGATCTTTTTGGGTTTAGAGTTTTAGAGAATTAGATCATGAAACTTGCATTACATTCCAAATTTAGACAAAGTGGTTACATAAAAGACAGTATTCATTCTTCCCATCAACGGAAACATACTTAAAATAAAACATGGATTCTTTTTTGAAACATCCTTGACACTATCATAACATCATGTACCCTTCCCTTGACCTGTGAAAAACATTTCAAAAACTTGGGATGAGCATAAAAAGCTCAGTAAGGGATATAAAAATATGGAAAGGAAACATGAGTACATGTATACATAAGAATGAAATCATAGTTTACCCATAAAACATAATCTCTTTAACATACCTCATAAAATCATAGAAATCATATGACATAAAGGTAACCTGAGGCATTCATAACATTCTTACGTAGGGAGTAACCCTCTTGGTTATGTTTGGAATACCCATCACAGTATATTCCCTAAATCTCTTCAGAGAAACCTTATCATTTCAGTCCTTCGCGTTACCCAATGCATTGGAGAGCTATATCGGGCTCACCCGCCCTTAGTTTATCACAGAACCACCCGTTTTCATAAAAATTCCCAAGAACCATAACATATATGTATCACATAAAACATGCATAAAGGAAATATAACATTTCCACATTTCAATCACAATATAACATTTTAGGATTTTGAAATAATGAATCCATTAAAAAACCATTTTCAAAACCATTTAAAACATTTAATAAAGAGATTTTTGAATCAAAGTGTCCCATACCACCTTGAATATTTTAACATTTTCATCCATTAATATCCATATAAATAAATCATTAAAACCATTTTTAAAACATGGATATTAATAATAACAAATCATTAAAGCATTTAAAGCGATATTTTGGTTAAAGGGTTTTTACCAAAATTAGAGACACTTGAATACAATAATTGAGGAATAACATTTAATCAGAACTTTATAATATCATGAGAATAAATGGATTCATGATATAATATTCCAAAGGACAGTATATACACCATATAAGAGTGAATTGGTCCATAACAACAATGAAGTCTCAATAGAGATTTCAAATGTGATGAAATCCCTTATAAAGAAGGTATCCTTAAATTAAGGATAAATCAATCTCAAAATTATGTGTGACAAATATAAATACACCCAATATAAGTGGATATTAAGTGTAAAATAATAAAAGGTCATTCACACATATTCAAAGGATGACATATTCAATAACTACATGTTGAACCCAAAGAAATAGAAATTGGGTTAAGAAGTTCCCTTGACAGCCTAACGGTGTCACATCAAAATTAGTTGTTGAGAGATAAAAGAAAAGGGTATCTCATCACATGGACAAAATATTTACATCAATAAGGATATATGAGAACATATACCAACATAACAATATGTAAATTAAAAGACCCAACAAAATAAGTCTTTTAAAAAGAGGAGGGTGAAAGGTTCCCATTACGACATGGGTATCTTACGAAACATATACCTCGTGAAAGAAGGACAATAAAACATTGATTTAAATACTCATAAAAGAAAGTATACTACACAATGAGTAAAATAATGGGTAGTACATACACCACTCAATGGAAATTGTGGAAAATGTAGCATAAATCTCACAGGAATGAAAGTGAGATGAAAAATCCCTTACGAAAACTCGGCAGCCTAACGACGCCACATAAAACTTACAAAAATGAATTTATGAGTTCAAATAGGGTATCTAATAAAATGACCATAAAAATTTACAGTATTAGGAATATAAAATAATATCCCCAAATATAAGAAAGATGAGCTTAAAAGAAATGACATAAAAGAGAGTACTTAAAAAGAAAGAGAGATGTTAAATCTCTTACGAAAATTCGGCCGCCTAACGGCGCCACTCAAAACATCCAAAATGGATTGATGAGAGAGAATAGGGTCTCTCATAACATGAACATAAAAATTAAAGTATGATTAATATAGAAGAACATCCCAATAACAATAAATATGATCATTAAAAAGGAATGACATAAAAGAGTGTACTTAAAAAGAAAGAGAGGTGTATGATCCCTTACCTCGGGTCCGACTTGACTCGATCGTTCTTTAATCTCCTAAATAATAAACATGAGTTAATTTATACTTCCTTAAGAACCTTTTTCAAGATCATTATTCCTTTTATATCACTTATTCCAATGTTATAAACATTATGTAATCATTTAAGTTAATAATATTTGTTTTGTCGATATTTGGTTCTTAAGTCAAAAGTGGACTTCTTACAATTACATGTTGATCGTGTGGTCAATGGTTCATTATATCCAGAATGATATTCATGATTTTTATATCATATATATCATATATATCCAGAATATACATTTATTTATAATATTACATAATCAATTAGAGGTAAAAATGAAATGCACCGTTAATGGAGACGGTAAGCCGTACGTACGCATGAACGCTACTTTCATTTTTTTGTAATATTAATGGAATTAAAACTAAATGAGAGGTATGTATATTTTAATTCCATACTTTTATTCATCATTTATACGTAACATAACTTATATATATCCATTATAAATATGAACTTATAATAGTACATTACATTTGGGGATAAGAAATGAAATGCACCGTTCATGGAGACGGTAAGCCGTACGTACGCATGAACGCTACTTTCATTTATATCTCATACATTAATGGAAATAAATAATAATGATATATAGGTATATTATAATTACAGTATAACATTATATATAATAACTTTAAATCCATCCTTTATGCGTCCCACATATGGCATTAACGAATCACATCACTTGGAGGGGGCGGTAGTCCGCACTTCCTTAAATGAAGATATCACGTTTACCCATAATGGAAACCATAATGGTATGACCAAAACGAAGAATAAAGAAGCTTAAATAAAACATAAACATATTATATATCATATATAAATATATTTTCATCTTAATTTCCACCTTTTAAGGTGTTAAAAGAATGTTGAACAATCATCATTTCAGGAGGCAGAAAATCACCATCCACGGAAACAGTATGTTCTTTAACCATTAGATGTAGGTGTGTGTAATTGTAGCTCAAATCGTTCTTATAACTACATCATAGTATATTTAGGGTACTGGAGTTGTTACAAAAGAAAAGAATAAAAATATTTTAGGGGGTTGGAGAAGCAAAATAAAACAGAAGGACTCAAAAGAAGACATTACCTTAAAATCTGGTAAATCCCTTTGGTTTGAGCTCAAAGGCTTCCTTAAGAAGACTACTGCCCAATGTGAGGCGTCAAGGAGTAATAGAGGGAAGTGGAGAGACAAAATGGTAAGGGTTTGGCCGAGCCAAAGGCTTTGGAAGTTTGGGTAAGGAGGTAGAGGTGGGGGCCTTTTATAAGAGGAGAGGAGGGGCACTTTTAGAATGTAAAGAAATATTACTTCATTTGAAAATGAGTTTCGGATTTAAAGGGACCCACATTGATATAATTCTAGTAAAAGGTGATAAGTTTTCGAAATCCACCCATCCAATTGCTTTTTTACATGTGTAGGTCTTAGATTTTACATTATCTTTCCATTTTATTTAAATCGTTAAATAATGAGTTCATCGCTGCATCATCATGATGTCATAAATAATTTAATTTATTTAGTGTCTAAAAATTATAAAAAAACTATCATGATGTTTGAAATATTATTATCTTTCCAATGACTAGTTATAATCAAAAATATGAATTTCATAACCCATTTGTAACAATTGCTTTAGTAAAACATGTAATGTTTGTGTAATTTTTACTTTAACATTAAATAAAAAGATATTTATGTCATTTTCCAACAAAAGTGGCTCCATGGGGTCTCCAAGTTGACCCATGGGTTATCTTGGTCGGCCATGACACATCCAATGAGTTTAGGAAATGTTTCATGTTCATTTCATATTATTAAAACATTATTTTTACCTTAAACTACACTAATTACCTCTAATCGCGATTAAAAACTTAATAAGTTACTGTTCACCAAAAAATAATTTTATCCCATTGAACCCCATTTTACTTCTTAATGACAAACATTTACATCGGATTTTTGAAATTCAAAACACAAAGATGACAAAAATTCATTTAAACGGAAAAATCAGTTTTTATAAGTACCACTTAGTGGTTTCACTATTCATGAAAGATTGAAGTTTTTCAGAAAAATCCCAAAAATTCACCCTAAGATATATTTGATATTCCGAATTCAAAAATGAAGTCTATTTTAAGAAAATTCAGAACATATAAGTCACATTAATTAATTTAATAATTAATTCCCACTGTCAGAGCGAATAGCGTGTTTTTATGAAACAATAAGTATCAAAAGATTGACACTAGTTTAAGATTGATTTCAAAGTGAAATTAATTCCAACAACCACTATTGGATTTAATAGTAAAAATATATTCTAATTTCACTTTAAAATCAATTCAAAAGATAATCTAATCATATAAATAAATTAGATTAAAAAGAGGTTTTGAATTAAAATACAACATTTTACACTATTCATTAAAAAAAGGATCTTTATCGGAAAGATACCATAAATTTACACAAAGTAAATTTTGATGTCCCAATTCTTAAGAAGTGTTGTATTTGGTCCAATAGTATATATAAGAGTGAACAAATCTATATTTAATGACGGTTCACCATCAAAAGGCGATAAGTGAACCTTTAGTGAAAACTATGGCATATACGCCTAAAATTGAATTCTTTCTGTATTTTATGCCTTTATCTTTTATTGGATAAATGAAAAAATATTTAAAAACATATATAATCATATTTTAGTTATTTTTATCCATTCCCGCCAATACAACAGCTACATGTTAACTACCATTTAAAATAATACTATTTTATTATTAGAGTGCAACGTAAGATTCCCAAGAAACTCGTTGTTGTGTGTTGGGTACGCCATCCAGCATAGCATCCCCTTTAAAGACATATTAATTTTTTATTCACAAAATATGGATAAATATGGAAATTTCATATTCTTTATTTACCTGGGGTGTTACATCCTTCCCCCCTTTTGGGAATTGCGTCCTCGCAATTTATAAAATTGAGCTTGGAAACATCCTTGAAAGTCCCACATCGGAACAAGAGTCGGTATAACAATCACTTTAAAATAAAGAAAGATAAGTACAAAGGTCACCCGATTTAACCCATACTAGGATTCCAAGTATGAAAATATGGACATGGAGGAAAAAACAAAGGTTCATGTTCTGATGGAGAGTGATAGAAAACATGTTTAGGAGAAAGTTAACCACGAGAAAATCACAAACTTGTGATGGGTTAAACGGTATTCGATTCCCCAGTAGGAAAAGTTAATAGACAACATTTTTGTTTTAAGTTACTTTTTATTGAGGAATTTATTCATAAGGAAACATAATCACTTATCATGTTGACTTTCAACATTTATTATATTCCTTACACAAAATCATATTTTCTCCAAAACATGAGTATTTAGGAAGACTTGTTCCCATTAAGAGTACTATAATCAACTTCAATAGAATCACCTAATCCACAAAAGAGAACTATATACTTCCCATGTCTTTAGACTTTAACCAAAACCAAAACCAAAAAGGCTAGTACAAGATCAGATAATCCAGAAAAGGATAACCCCTTATAAATAGAAAATCTATGCTTAATCTCCAAAATTTGTCCAACAAAACCCAAAGTTCAATGAGGACCACTAGATAAACAATTTGTCCATAAAATTCTTCAAAGTAACCAAAATAAGGTTGAAACCCAAATATTTGAAGGATTTAGTCACATTTTCTTCCAATTTAAGTCGTAACATTTATCTCCAAACAACATCAGTTTCTCCTAAAGTCTCGTATTGAAATGTAATTAACCTAATCACATATCCTCCATGATAGGTTAATCATTTTCATAAATAACCCAAAATCAGCTTACTCATAATTCATAAAATCATATAACTAGAATGAATCAGTCAAACTAACCAGGGAATTCACGTAGTCCATTGGTAGGCGATAAATACCAGTCACACTGGTTGTGGGTTCGATTCCCGCAGCTTTGTCCAACGCGACGGGTTGTCACACGGTCTGTGTGTTGTCCTTTTTCCAAAACTATATAATTCTTAAAACATCCCCCAAAATGAGATAAAATCTTCAAAAATGATCATAACATATTTTAACCTCATGTTTATCTCATTCCTTTCATTTTCTATCATATCATAGAGTAACCCATAATTACCTAAAAAGTATGGATCATATAAACCCTAATGGTTACCGTAATAATAATTACCTGAATTTCCACATCGAGTTGGCCATATCGTACATGATGCATTAGAGAACTCACCAAGGTTGAAGTGGTTGATCATGACTCCTTGATAGTTGGTTTAGAACAACCATGAGATTCCTCATTGAATCCCCCATCTCATCCAGTCTCTTAATCAGAGAACCACCACAGATTCCTTCAAACCCATTGTCACTTTGGTGCCTACTAGATCCATCCATTTACTAAAACCAAAAAGGTCAGTGTGAGGATATCAACATAACCATTATGTACTAATGATGAAGATAAACATTAAGATATACTTAATCATTCACTTTATCTAAAACTAGGACTCTTTCTGAAATCCTAACCATTATGGTAATGTCACTTGTGCTTAGAGAATACCCTAACCTCTAAAGTTATATAAACCGACCTTTGATACCAACTATAAGTCCCCAACCTTAAACCTTACTTAATCTTGAGTTATTACAAGATTACAAATTGAGGATCTTTTCAGGTTTAGAGTTTTAGAGAATTAGATCATGAAACTTGCATTACATTCCACATTTAGACAAAGTGGTTACATAAAAGACAATATTCATTCTTCCCATCAACAGAAACATACTTAAAATAAAACATACATTCTTTCTTGACACTTCCTTGACACTATCATCACATCATGTACCCTTCCCTTGACCTGTGAAAAACATTTCAAAAACATGGGATGAGCATAAAAAGCTTAGTAAGGGATATAAAAATATGGAATGGAAACATGAGTACATGTATACAGAAGAATGAAATCATAGTTTACCCATAAAACATAAGCACTTTAACATACCTCATAAAATCATAGAAATCATATGACATAAAGGTAACTTGAGGCATTCATAACATTATTACGCAGGGAGTAACCCTCTTGGTTACGTTTGGAATACCCATCACAGTATATTCCCTAAATCTCTTCGGGGAAACCTTAACGGTTTACTCCTTCGCGTTACCCAATGCATTGGAGAGCTATATCGGGCTCACCCGCCCTTAGTTTATCACGGAACCACCTGTTTTCATAATAATTCCCAAGAACCATAACATAAATGTATCACATAAAACATGCATAAAGGAAATATAACATTTCCATATTTCAATCACAATATAACATTTTAGGATATTGAAATAATGAATCCATTAAATAACCATTTTCAAAACCATTTAAAAAATTTAATAAAGTGATTTTTGAATCAAAGTGTCCCATACCACCTTGAAGATTTTTAATTTTTAAACCATTAATATCCATATAAATAAATCCTTAAAACCATTTTGAAAACATGGATATTAATAAGAACAAATCATTAAAACATTTAAAGTGGTATTTTGGTTAAAGGGTTTTTACCAAAATTAGAGACACTTGAATACAATAATTGAGGAATAAAATTTAATCAGAACTTTATAATATCATTAGAATAAATGGATTCATGATATAATATTCCAAAGGAAAGTATATACACCATATAAGAGTGAATTGGTGCATAACAACAATGAAGTCTCAATAGAACTGTCAAATGTGATGAAATCCCTTATAAAGAAGGTATCCTTAAATTAAGGATAAATCAATATCAAAATTATGTGTGACAAATATAAATACACCAAATATAAGTGGATATTAAGTGTAAAACAATAAAATGTCATTAACACATATTCAAAGGATGACATATTCAATAACTACATGTTGAACCCAAAGAAATAGAAATTGGGTTAAGCAGTTCCCTTGACAGCCTAACGACGTCACATCAAAATGAGTTGTTGAGAGATAAAAGAAAATGGTATCTCATCACTTGGACATAAAATTTACATCAATAAGGATATATGATAACATATACCAACATAACAATATGTAAATTAAAATACCCAACAAAAGAAGTCTTTTAAAAAGAGGAGGGTGAAAGGTTCCCTTACCGACATGGGTATCTTTCGAAACATATACCTCGTGAAAGAAGGACAATACAGCATTGATGTAAATACTCATAAAAGAAATTATATTACACAATGAGTAAAATAATGGGCATTACATACACCACTCAAAGGAAATTGTGGCAAATGTAGCATAAAACTCACGGGAATGAAAGTGAGATGAAAAATCCCTTACGAAAACTCGGCAGCATAACGACACCACATAAAACTTACAAAAATGAATTTATGAGATCAAATAGGGTATCTCATAAAATGACCATAAAAAATTACATTATTAGGAATATAAAATAATATCCTTAAACATAATAATGATGAGCTCAAAATAAATGACATAAAAGAGAGTACTTAAGAAGAATGAGAGAGGTTAGATCTCTTACGAAAATTCGGCAGCCTAACGGCGCCACTCAAAACTTCCAAAATGGATTGATGAGATAGAATAGGGTCTCTCATCACATGAAAATAAAAATTAAAGTAATATTAATATAAAATAACATCCCAATAACAAGAAATATGAGCTTTAAAAGGAATGACATAAAAGAGTGTACTTAAAAAGAAAGAGAGGTGTAGGATCCCTTACCTCAGGTCCGACATGACTCGATCGTTCTTTAATCTCATGAATAATAATCTTGAGTTAATTTCTACTTCCTTAAAAACCTTTTTAAAGATCATTATTCCTTTTATATCCTTTATTTCCATGTTATAAACATTATGTAATCATTTCAGTTAATAATGTTTGTTTTGTCGATATTTGGTTCTAAAGTCAAAAGTGGACTTCTTACAATTACATGTTGATCGTGTGGTCAATGGGTCATTATATCCAGAATGATATTCGTGACTTGTATATCATATATATCATATATATCCAGAATATACATGTATTTATAATATTACATAATCATTTAGAGGTAAGAAATGAAATGCACCGTTCATGGAGACGGTAAGTCGTACGTATGCATGAACGCTACTTTCATTTCTTTGTCATATTAATGGAATTAAAAATAAATGAGAGGTATGTATATTTTAATTCCAGAATTATATTCATCATTTATATGTAACATACCTTATATATATCCATTATAAATATGTACTTATAATAGTACATTACATTTGGGGATAAGAAATGAAATGCACTGTTCATGGAGATGGTAAGTCGTACGCACGCATGAACGCTACTTTCAATTCTTTCTCATACATTAATGGAAATAAATAATAATGATATAGAGGTATATTATAATTCCAGTATAATATCATATATAATAACTTTAAATACATCCTTTATACGTCCCACATATGGCATTAACGAATCACATCACTTTGAGGGGGCGGTAGTCCGCACTTCCTTAAATGAAGATATCGTGTTTACCCATAATGGAAACCATAAAGGTATTCCCAAAATGAAGAATACAGAAGCTTATAGAAAACATAAAAATATTATATATCATATATAAATATAGTGTCATCTTAATGGCCACCTTTGAAGGTGTTAAAATAATGTTGAATAATCATCGTTTCGGGAGGCAGAAATTCACCATCCACGGAAACAGTATGTTCTTTAACCATTAGATGTAGGTGTGTGTAAGTGTAGCTATAATATTTCTTATAAAAACATCTTAGTATACATAGGATACTGGATTTTTTACAAAAGAAAATAATAAAAAGAGATTAGGGGGTTGGAGAAGCAAAATAAAACAAAAGGACTCAAAAGAAGACATTACCTTAAAATCGGGTAAATCCCTTTGGTTTGAGCTCAAAGGCTTCCTTGTAAAGACTTATGCCCAAGGTGAGTCTTCAAGGAGTAAGAGAGAGAAGTGTAGAGACAAAATGGGCAGGGGTTGGCCGAGCCAAAGGCTTTGGAAGTTTGGGTAAGGAGGTAGAGGTGGGGGCCTTTTATAAGAGGTGAGGAGAGACACTTTTGGAAAGTAAAGAAATATTACTTTATTTGAAAATGAGTTTCGGATATAAAGGGTCCCAAATAGATATAATTTGAGGATAAGGTGATAAGGTTTCGAAATCCACACATCCTATTGGTTTTGGACATGTGTAGGTCTTAGATTTTACATTATCTTTCCATTTTATTTAAATCGTTAAATAATGAGGTCATCACTGCATCATCATGATGTCATAAATAATTTAATTTATTTAGTGTCTAAAAATTATAAAAAAACTATCATGATTTTTTAAATCTTTTTATCTTTACAATGACTATTTATAATCAAAAATATGAATTGTATAACCCCATGTAACAATTGTTTTAGAAAAACATGTCATGTTTGTGTTATTTTTTCTTTAACATTAAATAAAAAGATATTTATGTCATTTTCCAACCAAAGTGGCTCCATGGGGTCCCCAAGTTGACCCATGGGTTTTCTTGGTCGGACATGACACATCAAATGAGGTTAGGACATATGTAAAGTTCATTTAATATTATTAAAACATTATTTTTACCTTAAACTACACTAATTACATCTAAGCGCGATTAAAAACTTAATAAGTTACTATTCACCAAAAAATTATTTTTATCCCATTGAACCCCATTTTACTTCTTAATGACAACCATGTATGTTGGATTTTTTAAATTCAAAACACAAAGATGGCAAAATTTCTTTTAATCGGAAAAATCAGTTTTTATAAGTACCACTTAGTGGTTTCACTATTCATCAAAAATTGAAGTTTTTCAGAAAAATCCCAAAAATTCACCCTAAGCTATATTTGATATTCCAAATTCAAAAATGAAGCCTATTTTAAAAAATTCAGAACATATAAGTCACATTAATTAATTTAATAATTAATTCCCGTTGTCAGGGGAAATAGCGTGTTTTTATGAAACAATAAGTATCAAAAGATTGACACTAGTTTAAGTATGATTTCAAAGTGAAATTAATTCCAAGAACCACTATTGGATTTAATAGTAAAAATATATTCTAATTTCACTTTAAAACAAATTCAAAATATAATCTAATCATATAAATAAATTAGATTAAAAAGTGGTTTTGAATTAAAATACAACATTTTACACTATTCATTAAAAAATGAACTTTATCGGAAAGATACCAAAAATTTACACAAAGTAAATTTTGATGTCCCAATTCTTAAGAAAAATTGTATTTGGTCCAATAGAATATATAACAGTGAACAAAACTATATTTAATGACGGATCGCCATCAAAAGGCGATAAGTGAACCTTTAGTGAAAACTAGGGCATATATGCCTAAAATTGAATTCTTTCTGTATTATATGCCTTTATATTTTATTGGATAAATGCAAAAATATTTAAAAACATATATAATAATATTTTAGTTATTTTTATCCATTCCCGCCAATACAATGGCTACATGTTAACTACCATTTAAAATAATATTATTTTATTATTAGAGTGCAACGTAAGATTCCCAAGAAACTCGTTGTTGCGTGTTGGGTATGCCATCGAGCATAGCGTCCCCTTTAAAGACATATTAATATTTTATTCACAAATATGGATAAATATGAAAATGTCATATTCTTTATTTACCTGGGGTGTTACAAGTATAATAAATAAAACTATTCCAAATTTACCAACCAGTTGAATTTGATTTGTGATCTATATTGATGCTTCAAAAAAGGGTTTGATTGTTTTAGTCAAGTATTTTAAAAAATGGGATCCTTATTCCACCCTCTAATAAATTATCATGGTCCTGAAGTACATAACTCGGGATCTAGAAATGGTTGGAATAACTTTTTCATTGATTATTTGGATACTATATATATATATATATAAATGTTTGAAGTTTATATAGTTTTTAAAATCCTTTTGTATATATTCACACAATATGGGAATAATACTCAACATCTATATTGGTAAGAGATGATCTTGAATTATGATTATCATTCTATTAGCATCCATGGAAGGAGGTGATTGTGGTATATTCATTGCATAGATGGGATCCCACAAAAATATTCATGAAGTGGATTTAAAATATTTTAATGATCATGGACATGAATTAGATATGCATGGTAATAGTAAACGAATCTTTATCTCACCTAATTGAAATAACTCCTATGTCATCTATTCATGAGAGGATAAATGAGGGGCATAAATCAATTGGAGTGATAAAAAATGATAGTATATTAGGGAGTTAAAACCATCTATTCAAATTCCTATATTATATGGATATTGGATATATTTTTTTTAAAAATAAAACTATAGAGGATGAAATAGATTATGTGTAAATATAATTACAATATTTTTTCCATTATGTATCGAGTTTTTGTGACATTTGATTCATAAAATCTTGTGGGAAACCATAAAGTGAGATATTTAAGTATTCATATATCGATGATTTGTATGAAAAAATTAATATGATGAATAATAGAAGTCTAATGGATAATGAAAGTATTACCCATATTAGTTTGGAAATGGACTAAAACCATAGATTTCATCATATTACTCCCTATGAATCTTAAACTAACTAACACCATAAAGGTGGGTGTTGAAAAGCATACATAGATAGCATATTTTATTTCAATAAATAATGATTTCTTCGGAGATAAACTCTGTATTATATATATATATATGATAAGTCATAATTTTTAATGGATTTACAATATAAATTATATCATAATTAGTTATGAGTATTAAGATAAGATTCTCAAGATTCTATTTCAAAGAATTTCATATTGATCCATATTTTAGTATTTCTTTCAAACAATATATTGATGGTTTTTATTTCTTAATTAATTCACATGAGATTATTCTAATATCATTTTTAATTGATTTAAAAGGATATTTTGATAAAAAATTCCATATCCATGTTAACCTATGTCAATAATATCAATTATATAATTATAATGAAACATTATGAGGCACTGTATGGGTTGAGGTTTTGGGATATGATATTATGGAATAGTGGTTGATATAGGAAGCTTATAGTACATAATACTATCCAAAAGATGAAAAATAATGACCCAGACAATAATTTATCATATGAAATAAAATCATATTGGTTAGTAATTTAATATAGAAAATCATCAATGAAATCTAGATATTGAGATCATTTATAACGTATACACACATATTTTATTGGGGAATAATTTCATTTATTTTGGAATGATGGGAAATTTATTCACTACATATATCATCCCCTATTAGATCCCTAATCTCATCAATATATTATACTATAAAATATATTTGTATCCAAACCTATTACTTGAACATGAAGCATTTCAAGTATCCATCTTGAAGTTGTAAAAAACAAAACCATAAAATATACTAAATTGATAGGATTAACCATTCATAAATATTTCGTATCAGGAGAAGTGAGTGATGATCTCAGATTAAAGAGACAATGTTTTTTCTAAATAGTCTGACTAACTATTAAATTTTCAAATAGTGGAACGTAATATTTTACGAAGTGGAATGGGACACAATTGTGTTGATGTAACAATAGTACCATCATGTATTTGATTATATGAATTGAAAATTTGGAATTAAAGATTTCTAATAGTGGGGTTAAAGTAAGAATACAAATATTTATAACTAATATTCCATATTTTAATCATATATCCCTATAACAAATATTATAAATAAAAAAGGAATAATATAATGTTAGTGTTTGAATTGAAAGAAATATATAATGCCTTACCTTTATAGTCTACATCCAGAGTCATGGGGGAACACTATGACATATCAATAGAGGGAATGTCTGAGTAAATTCCTCATATAAGGTTACAGTGTAACATTCCATGTTTTCTAAAAAGAAATAGTATGTCTCAAAGAATACATGATATGACACATTGTGTTTAAGTGAATAATTATATATTAGTAGTAGAATGTCACCATTATAATGTATAGGATACAATCATTGTAATGAAATGTATTAACTGTATTCTGATAATACGGTATACAAATTTATACATAATATATTAAACAATTTTTTATTAACTAATGAAAAACCATTTATTAATGGAATATAAAATGTTTTCCTAACAAACTATATCAATGTAAAATGGGTGGTTTATACCAATAAAAAATAAAATTACACTTGTTACATTATATTAATTAAATATATATATATATATATATATATTATTCATTCTAGTGATTAAAATTTATTTTATGTGTGTTCTAGTCATGATGTAAACCCAATACAAATATATGTATAAAAGTTATATTTTTCTAAAATGTCAGTTTACCACATTTTTAGGGAGAAACTTTTTTATGTCTAGTTTTAAAAATATTATAAATAACAATTTAAAAAATAATTTTCTTATATTAAAGCAGAATATCAAAATTCAATTTTGTTCAATTATTGATAATTTTATGATATGATTCATGTTTTAATAGTTAGTGATAAAATATAGAATCATATAGTGATATAGTGATAAATGTCATAAATGATCCACTTATGGTTTGTTTGGTAGTTTATAGTATCTATATTAACCATCATTAGGTAAAAAAGAAGATTCCAGGGTAAGAATTAAAGAGGTAAAATTATGATTAAAATGAATTTATAAGAATTAAAAAAAATATTCAAAACTTTTATAATTTTTTAAATGAATTAATTTAGACCCATCAACATCCTAAATTGGAAATAAGATATATTTTAGCAGAATGAAATATAAAATTAATTTATATTAATTTATTATTTTGAGAAATTCCAAGAGTACACCTCCCTCTATTATAAAAATGAACATCTTATTCTGATTTCATAACCCTAAAAAATTTTGTTTCTATAAATATAATATAAAATATCTTCCTTGAATCCCTCAACACATTATTCAGATCATAGTTTCATAATAAAAAATTATGCGTTCTCTAAATGTGTTAATAAAAGAGGTGGTATGAGAAAGAGGTATTGTATAATGACCCATACATTACATACATGGTTAATACTTCAAAATTGAAGCATACTTATTACAACATATAACAGAACCATGAAAGGACTGTATAGGAATAGTGTCTTTAGAAACCTGGAAACATAAACAACTGGTTCATAAAGCATTTACACTATCTCCCATTTATTTCATCATATCTATAGTCCCTTTTTGGCATATCTTACTTAATAACCTTATTCCAGACCTAGGGAAATAAAACATACCAAAGTGTGAGCTCAAATTCTCAGTAAGGGTAAACAAAAGAAATATCAATCACATCATATACATAAGAACATAACTTTTGGAAATCTTAACCTGCAAAAGAGATCATAATTTCATAACATGGGATAAATCATAGTGGTGAAATGTAATCTCAATAATCTTAACATAAAACATGAAACTTTGTGGCATAAACACATAATCATAGAGAACAAATTCTTATCAGTCAGGACTCATTTCCAAGACTATCTTAGTGGACAAATGCCATTTTTGAACCGAGTTCACTCCTCGTTTCAGTCTTATTTCACTGAACCGGTTTAATATGTCGTTCCAGCCATGTCTATCTCATGAGATGTAAAATATTTACCCAACGCATTGGAGGGAGATATAGGTCCCAGCCATCTCATAATGATACCATTCTTATGTGTGCCACAAAATCCTAAATCATACATCATTGCATAACCCATGTAATAAAAATGGGAATCATAAACATCGTGAAATCATAAAACAATTCATATAAGACAAGGGAATTTATAAAAATAATTCCATCACAACAAAATCAAATCAATATAATAATAGGTATAGAAATATAACCCTTTATTATCTTATATGGGAAATTATTTTGATTAAACACTTGAACTCCATTCTTTTGGAAAATATCCTTTCTACTTCAAAAACACTTTTCCTTTCTTAACATGTCATACAATTATAAACTAAAAGAAGTTTATTAAAAATAAACTTGAAAACTTTTAAGGGATGGTTCTTGGAAATAATTTTTTAAATATCCATTCATGCTGTATAAGTTAAAAAAACATTCTTCTCGAACTTTTATCGGAAAAGTCAAAAAGTACCTCGTACGAAAAATGAAAAAATATTCCTTTCATATATATAGTCTATAAAAACTCACCAAAGGGTAAAATTGGATATATACTATTGTAGAAAGATATAAATATTACATATTTTGGAAACATGGATTTGGATGATAAAATACACCCCAGTAAATTCAAAAGTATAAACAATCTCGGATAAAAATGAGATTGTGATATTTCCCTTACCTTAAGTCTGATTTGCTTCATAAGTGTCTGAACCTCTTGTAAAATGATTTAAATAATGTTATTGACTTATTCCAGAATCATATGTATTTTTATGATATCCAATATGGTCATATTCTTTGATTCTTATTAGTAATATTTCATTACTACTTGTTATTCGGTTGTTTATTAATTTTTGTTCTTATGCGTGTTTTGTCAAATAAATTATTATTTTCCTTTTTAGGTTATAGATACATCATTTCCAAAATGGTATTAGTGTAATATATATCATATTCATTAATTAAATTCATTTATATAATCATTATGGATTGAAGATCGTGTAGAACGAGTCGAATCACATCGTGGAGACGGTATTCCGTACGTACACACGAGCGATGATATCGTTCCCATGATCGTGGAATTGTATTGGAGTGTATGTATACTATTTAATAATCAATATCACTTTACAATAATCATATATAGTCCTTATTTACAACATTATACCCATCCATGTAAGGTGGTGGTGGAAAATAGTTTACAACCCGGCGTGGAGACAGTATTCCGTATGTACGCACGCGCGGTGGTTTAGTTTTCCTTAGAATAGATAGATAGTGAAATAGGGTTGTTTCATACATATAATAACATATCATTATATGAGTGATACTGATGTTATTACTTCATAATGAAACAACTAATGAAGAAGAAGTGGAAGAAGAAATAAAGTTGAAAGAATCGGTAATGGACATTACCTCTCCTTTGAAGCGCTTCATTGATACCTCCTTTTAGGGAACTAACATTGGTCTTTTAATAATACTAGTACCTCTAGGATGTTTATAGGGAAGTGGAGAGGAGAAATCAGTAGGGTTTGGACGATCTTGAAGGCTCAATGTGGTGTTAGGAAGAGAGGGAGGAGGTGAGCTTTTATAAGGGATGAGAGGGGCACCTTTGGAATAACTAAAAATATTATTCTATTATAAAACCATATTCGGATTTTAATAGCTCAAAATTTATTTATTTAGAATATAAGGTGGGTATGGGACTAAATACTTCCATACAATATAATTTATACAAGTTTAGGTCATTATATTAACCTTATCCTTTAGTTTTAACTCTTAGTTAATTTGATTGACATTTACCATGTCACTTTGTATTTTTATATTATATAGTTAATAAACATACCATATACATCCAAGATACCCCCAAGTAGTTTATTATTAATATATATAACCATATCTAAGTCATTTTTCCAAACCATAGATTTTTAGGAATAAAATAACAATTAATAATATAATATTTGTTTTAAAAACTATTTTATGTCAATTTTGACACTATTTGGTAATTGATTTTTGTGAAAATCATATCAGAATTATTAGTTAAAAATAAGTCAATTAAACCACTAATAACATGTCATATTAACCTAAAAAGTTATTTGAATTCATAAAAAGTTTCAAATTACATTTATTTCGGTATTTATAACATCAATTACGTCAATATTTCATTAATAAGATATTTACTGCATCATCATTGTGTCAAAAATAAATTAAATTATTTATTGTCTATAAATTATAAATAAAATACCATTATGTATGAAATGGTTTTACCTTTCTAATTAATATTTATAGTCGAATTTATCTTATGTATAACCTTATATTAAAATTTATTTATTTATTAAACATTGATTTTAACTATTTTAACCCTTCTTTAAATAAATTGATAATAAATGTCCTAATCTAATCCAAGTGGTAATAAATGGTCATATTTTATTAATAAGGTTGCTTTTGGTCGAATTAAACATATCCAATAGAATTAGGAAATTTTTTAGGGTAATAATAATAACACTTTTACCCTTAATTAACCTATTTACTTTTAACCGTGGTTAAAAAAAGTAAAAAGATACTATTCACCAATAATTATTTTCATCTCATTGAACAACATTTTAGTCCTTGATATTAACCATGTCTCTCGAATTTTCTAAATTCTACTCACAGAAGCGGTAAAATTAAGTTTCATGAAAAATTCATTTTTTTTAACTACCACTTAGTGGTTTCAATATTCATCAAAAAATGAAACTTTTCAGAAAAATATCAAAAATTAGGCCTATGATATATTTGATATTATGAATTTAAAAACGATGTTTATTTTACCAAATTAAAAACATATCAGTTATATTAACTAATTTAAAAATTAATTCCCGTCTTCAAAACAAATAGCGTGTTTTTAAGAGATAATAACTATCAAAAGATTGACACTTGGTTATATCTGGTTTAAATTTGAATTTACTTCCAATGAACAAAATTGTATTAAATGTAAAAATATATTACAAATATACTTTAAAACCACTCAAATTAGTAATTTATCACTATTAATTATTTCGATTAAAAAAATTGTTTTTAGTTAAAATTTAGTAATTTTCACTATTCATCAGAATATGAATGTTATCCGAAAAGTACCAAAATTTCTCCCTAATCTAATTTCTATATTCCGAATCCAAAAATGAAGTCCATTTTGAAATATAAAATTTACAAAATTTTAAAAAGTGGTTATTACTATTCATAAAGGCTAGTTTTAATAATATTTTAATAGCATATCGTTGTTTAGGGAAACTTTGTATTGCGTATGATGCAAGCTATTGAGGAAGACAGCGGTTGCGTGTAAAGAAAGCTAGTGTTATGTGAAAGATTCCTTTTGATGATTTATATAACATAAAAACAATATAATTCTCATAAAAGTCTCGGGTGTTACATATTGTAAAAAAAATTGACATTAACCTAATTAATTAGATATTTTTTATAACATGAAAATAAGTTATATGAAAGAAATATTAAAATTCAAAAAGATACAAAATATTGATAATAATTAAAAAAATTTATTAATAAATATTATAATGATTGAACGAGACTATTCATTATCAAGATAAGACAATTCATATAAATATCTTTTAATTTAGTCATATATTGATGTTACACACCCACCATCTTTTGTAAGGTGTATATACATCCAAATTAACTTAATGTTTCAGTAATTCTAATGTTATCTTGTTATTTAATTTTATTTAAATTTTATTATTTCATAGGGATTATGATTTAAATTTTAATAGTTGTATGGGACATAATTAATGATTAATGATTTAATTATAAAATCATTTTCTCCATGTAAATTTTCTTGGTATTATATTTCATATTTATTAATATAAATATAAATTATTTTAAATGAAAATATATAAAAAAATTAAATTACACTAAAAGGGTTTCAAAAAGAATATTTTTATTTTTATTATAAGGAATGTTTTAAAAAACGTGAAAAAGAATTTTCTATTGTTAACATACACGGTGACAATGAAATTATTTCTAAATTGAAAATTATTTTATTTCTAGAATCTATTTAAATAATACATAGTTTCATAAATGAAATCAATTATTATAATTTTTAGGTATTTTAGAGTTGAAATTAGTTATTTAAAAAAAATTCTTTTTATATGAATTTTTTTCATATGAAATTAAATGTATTTTTTGAAGGTTTTAATGATGAACAATTTCTATTAAAAAAATACTATTTGAGAATTATATGAAATGGGTGATCCTGATATAGATTATATAAAGGGATAATTCCCATTATAGCTCATGGGTGATCCCAATACTACACATTCAAAGGGTTGATTCCCATTATAGATCATGAGAAACGATTGAGCCTGATGTTGATTATACGATGTTTTGACACCAAACGTAACTCATGAGTGAGATCTATATAGCTTATCAAAATATTATTCCCCACTATAGATCTCTAATGTGTTTTGTAACAGTAATATTGTAAGTCTCCCATTTTGTTATTCTAACTAAAAAGGTTTTGAATAGTATTAATGTGTATGACACTATATGTCACCAAAAATAGTTTTCAATATATATTTTCATAATTATTTATATTTGGATATCATGTGTTATTTTTCGATGTAAAAAGGTTTTATTTACATTTCTCACGGAATATATTATGTTATTTCATATTTTGATGATTTCTTTCATAATTATTATATCCATTAAAAATATTTTTTTCTCATACATTGTTTCAAAATGGAAATCCAAGGTCCTGTGATTTGTAAGGACATGAAATATTTAATAAAGAAATTATTAATGATCATTAATGAAAACAAAATAGGTTTATTTTTTAAAAGGTAGTCATTTAGTGAATAATTTGGATAATGAGTATATTTTACAAATGGAAGTGTAATGGTCTAATTTGATACATTTTCCCGTTATTCCATAAAAAAATAAACTAAAAATTACCACTATTTGAATTCTAGTTCAAAAAAACTATATTAAGTAATGCTTTATGATGGGTGTAAACATTTGGTATCAAATTATGGTTTAGAAAACATTGGATATTATGATATTTGGTTGAGTGTTTTATATATTACCCTTGGTTTATGAATTTAATACCTTTTGTAAGTTAAATTTTATTTAAAACCCATTTTTAGGATTTATGTTTATAAAATTTTAAGGTTTCTAGTGGTGCTTTTAGAGTAATTGGTTTTTAGGTAAATATGAGTTATATATTTTGGGATGCCAAGGGAGTGGTATAAGATATAAATTAGGTTTAAAATAAATTAAGGAAAATTTTACTATGTTTCTCATATTTATAGGAATTTTAATATAATTATAATAAGATAGTATTAGGAAAACGATAAATTGTTGGACGAGTTTCAAACGATAGCATCCAAAAATATTGTGGTAATTAAACCCCAAACTGAAGGGTGATAAAGTGAAATCACCTACCAATGGCCATAATGATATCCCGATTGGTATGAATTTTTCTTTTCTGATTAAAAATTTAATTGATAACGAATATGTTTATTATGTTTAATTTATATGACATAGGTAAATAGATTATTGTTATATTTTATTTGAGAAAAATAGGTTGAATTTTATTTTAAATGAAAATATGGTTTTATAGTTATTAATTTTATTTATGGAAATGGAAATCATGAACGAAGATCAATAAGGAAATAACAATATTCGTTTAGAGTTAAAGCGTAATTGATGTTATTTGGGGATAAATATTAAAATATTTCATGAAAGACAATGTGATTATATAATTTTGATTATTTCATTTCATTCATAGTCGAAAATATATTGGATTATTTTTAAGGATAATTATTTGTGGAATATTTTATATTCAAATTTTGGTAGTACTGTTGACTGTTGAAGATTAAAATTAGTATTTATTCTCTTAATGGTTTACTATATTTAGAAATTTTATTTTCATATCCTACCATTTTTAGTTTTGGTTAATGAATCAAGACCCTATAAATATTAATAAAATATTTTTTGGATTATGTAATTCTATTGATGTTGATTCTTGTGATTCAGTAGTATGAAAATCATTTTGTATACTCATAATTGTGATAAAAAAATTGTAGAAATTTATTAAATGATGAATCTATAAATATCATGTATGTATAATTAATTATTCATGTAGTCTTGGTATTAAACATAATCAATTCTATTATCTTAATCATGTATCAAAGATTTTATCCGTTTTATTTTTTTTTCTATTAATTGAATGGACTTTTTTATCAATAATTTATTTTTTATCTTTGGATTTTTACCATTCCAATGGAAATGTCCTTTATCACTCTCCATCATCGCATGGTATGTATTATTCTCATCCATGTCTATGTTTTCCGAATTTGATTCCCAGTAAGTGTTATCTTAGGAAACCTTCATACATTCCATTCATTATTTAAATGTACAACACTAATTAATCATTTTTTCTGATGTGGTATTTCAATAAATTTATTTAGAAAATATAAACCATAGTTTTGATTAGTGATTTATAATTAGAGATGACTCAATATAAAAATTGGGGGGGGGGATGTATCATCCCATTTTGTTAAAAATGAAATTCTAAGTTTCATAGTGTACATGACATGACACATCAAGCATAGTGAAAATCAATAAATATTATAATATAAATTTAATTATTACAACCTAGATGTTAGAATGAAGGAATTAACAATATTAACTGAATTATGAAAATAAAATTCAAATGTTTATATATAATTCATTGACCACATCCTTATAGATGAATGTAAATAATTTCTTAAATAAAGGAAATAGTTTTCTAAAAGACTATTTTAATGTCCAAAATTATGTTTTATAATAATAAATAAAAAATCACAATTTCGGTATTATATTAATTATATACATACTCTTGGGTTTTCCATCCATATTATGTGTTTTCTAGAATAATGTTATAAAAAATCCAACTTTACGTAGAAATGAGGTATTTTTCTAAATCTGCATCCATGTCACCCTTTGAAAGAGAACATGTTTTAAATATTGTATTAACACTATTACTAATTATATTTGAAAATATATACTTATTATTTTATAACAGATCATAAAAATTTACATTGGTTGAATTTCTTTTATAATTTTCATGTTTTGATATATAGTAAAAATTGATTCATTAAATTTCAAAACAACTTTTTCATCTAAATAATGTATCATTATAATTTGATTACAAAATTTTAAAGAAAAATAATATATTTTATTATCTGTTAATCAAATTCATCTAATTGTAGTCAATTTAACATTAAATTTTTATATGAAAACCTTTCAATATTTTGACTATTTTTATTTTTAAAGGCCATTTTTCCATTACATCAATGTGATTAATTTTAAATTAAATTCATCCAATTATGGGCATTGAATTTTGTGAAATGAATTATAATATTCAATCATAAGGTCCATATTTATTAAATTTGGTTGCTTTTTTTAGAAAATATGAATATTAATGTTAATATTTTTAAAAAATTTCATGGATAATGTTAAATCAAGTAATTAAGTATTAAAAAATTATATACATTAGAAAATTACGCCATTACTTTTCATTGATTTTATTTGACTAGTTATATTCAATAAAAAAATCTTTTTCCAAATATATGATTTCTTTTAGGCACTTCGATGAAATTATGACCTTTATCATTTTTATTCTAAAGAAATATCAAATATGTCCTAATTATATTTTAATAAATAGAAATTTTTTAGTATAGGGTTATTTTGAAGTCATATTCTAAAATAAAGGTTATTTGTTAATATAAAATGTTTATCTTTATTAGGTATTTTTTTTATTTTAGGAAATCAAATATTAAATTAATGGATGACACAATGATAATGTAGTAATTGTTTAATTAATAGAAATTTTAAATAAATGATATAAAAAATATATAAATAAATATAACTACTCTTGATTAATGTCATAAACTAATTTTTTGAATTAATTTATCATATAATTCTCTTATAGAATAATTGATTCAATGATATCAAATTGTTATGATAATTTTCTAAAGTCAACTTACAAATATTGTCAACATTTACATTATTGATATTTTTTACATAAATAGAATTTTATTAAATGATAAAAATACATAAAATTGAAAAAATAGAATGAAATTATTTCTATAAATTTTTAATTGTCATAAATTATACTTTTAGGATTATTTTATCATTTTATTACAACTATATTAACCATGAGTGAGTTAAAAATAGTTTTCAATGTAAATAATTAAAGAGGCTAAATGAGGATTAAAAAAATATAAGGATTAAAATATTAAAACACCCCAGGTAAATAAAGAATATGAAATTTTCACATTTATCCATATTTTTGAATAAAATATTAATATTATTTTAAAGGGGATGCTATGCTCGATGGCATACCCAATACGCAACAACGAGTTTCTTGGGAATCTTACATTGCACTCTAATAATAAAATAATATTATTTTAATTGGTAGTTAAGTCATAGTTGTTGTAATGGCAGGAATGAATAGAACTAACTACAAAATGATTATATATGTTTGTCAAATATTTTTACTTTTTACAATAAATGATAGAGGATTTAAAATGCGAATGAATCTAATTTTAAGCGTAAACATTCTAATATTCTTTAAAAGGTCGATTAACCGCCTTTTGATAGTGAACTTATTTTAAATCCACTTTTTGACCATTTTATGGGTTATATTTGACAAAATAAAATTCTTATTTAGAATCGGGACATCAAAATTTACTTTGTTTAAATTTTTGGTATTTTTCCGAAAAAGTTCAATTTATAATGAATAGTGAAAAATGTTGTATTTTAATTAAAAACCTCTATTTAATATAATTTTTTTATATGATTATATTATATTTTTATTTGGTTGTAAAGTTAAATTAGAATATATTTTTACCATTTAATCCAATAGTGGTCGTTGGAATTAATTTCACTTTGAAATCGGACTTAAAATAGTGTCAATCTTTTGATACATTTTTTTTCAGAAAAACACGCTATTTGTTTTGACAGCGGGAATTAATTATTAAATTAATTAATGAAACTTATATGTTTTGAATTTTTTAAAATATATATCATTTTTTAACTCGGAATATCAAATATAGCTTAGGGTGAATTTTTGGTAATTTTCTGAAAATGTTAAATTTTTTATGAATAGTGAAACCACTATGTGGTACTTATAAAAATTGATTTTCTGTTTAAATGAAATTTTTCCATCTTTTTGTTTTGAATTTCAAAAATCCGACATACATGGTTGTCATTATGAATTAAAATGCAGTTCAATGGGGTTAAAATAATTTTTTTGGTGAATAGTATCTTATTAAGTTTTTAATCGCGATTAGATGTAATTAGTGAAGTTTATGGTTAAAATAATGTTTTAATAAACTTAAATGACCTATACACATGTCCTACCCTCATTATATGAGTCATGGCCGACCAAGACAATCCATGGGTCAACTTGGGGACCCCGTGGAGCCACCTTGGTTGGGAAATGACATAAATAACTTTTTATTTAATGTTAAAGTAAAAATGACACAAACATGAGATGTTTTACTAAAACAATTGTTAAATGGGGTTATACAATTCATATTTTTTACTATAAATATTAATTATAAAGATAATAAGATTTACTACATCATGAATTTTTTTATAATTTTTAGACATTAAATATATTAAATTATTTATGACATCATGATGATGCAGCGATTACCTCATTAATAATGGATTTAAATAAAATGGAAAGATAATGTAAAATATTAGACCTACACATGTCCAAAACCTATTGGATGGGTGGATTTCGATCCGTTATCACCTTATCCTCTAAACACTTCAATTAGGGACCATTAAGATCCGAAACGCATTCTTAAATAAAGTAACATTTCTTTACTTTCCAAGAGTGCCCCTCCTCTCCTCTTATAAAAGGCCCCCACCTCTACCTCTTTACTCACACTTTCAAAGCCTTTTCCTCCTCCAAACCCTGCCCATTTTGTCTCTCCACATCCCTATCTTACTCCTAGAAGCCTGAAATTGGCCAGAAGTCTTCCCGAGGAATCCTTTGAGCTCAAATCAAAAAGAGTTACCCGATTTTAAGGTAATGTCTTCACTTGTGTTCTTTTGTTTTATTTTTCTTCTCCAACACCCTAATCTCTTTTTATTCATTTCTTTTGTAACAACTACAGTATCTTAAACATAGTATGATTTTGTTTTAAGAATATTTAGAGCTATACTTACACACACCTACATCAAATTGTTAAAGAACATACTGTTACTATGGATGGCGAATTTCTGCCTCACGAAATGATGATTGTTCAACACTCATATAAGACCTTAAAAGGTGGCCATTAAGATGTAAATATATTTATATATGATATATAATATGTTTATGTTTTACGTAAGCTTATGTATTTTTCTTTTGGGGCATACTTTTATGGTTTCCATTGTTTGTAAACACGATAATTTCATTTTAGAAGTGCGGACTACAGCCCCCTCAAAGTGATTTGATTCGTTAATGCCATATGTGGGATGTATAAAGTATGTATTTAAAGTTTTTATATATGATGTATGTTACATATAAATGATGAATATAATTATGGAATTAATATATACATAACTCTCATTTAGTTTTAATTCCATTAATAGGAAATAGAAATGAAAGTAGCGTTCATGCGTACGTATGGCTTACCGTCTACATGAACGGTGCAGTTCATTTCATACCTATAAATGATTATCTAATATTATAAATACATGTATATTCTGGATATATATGATATATATGATATCCAAATCATTAATATCATTCTGGATATAATGATCCTTTTACCACACGAACAACATGTAATTGTAAGAAGTCCACTTTCGACTTAAGAACCAAATATCGACAAAACAAACATTATTAACTTAAATGATTACATAATGTTTATAACATGGAAATAAGTGATATAAAAGGAATAATGAACTTTAAAATGGTTCTTAATCAAGTATAAATTAACTCAAGTTTATTATTCATGACGTTAAAGAACGATAGAGTCAAGTCGGACCCGAGGTAAGGGATCCTACACCTCTCTTTCTTTTTAAGTACACTCTTTTATGCCATTCCTTTTAAGATCATCTTTCTTATGATTGGGATGTTATATTATATTAATCCTAATTTACATTCAATGGTCATATGATGAGAGACCCTATTTTCTCTCATAAATCCATTCTTGGAAGTTTTGAGTGGTGCCGTTAGGCTACCAAATTTTTGTAAGAGATATAACCTCTCTCTTTCTTTTTAAGTACTCTCCTTTATGTCACTTATTTTAAGCTCCTATTTGTTATGATGGGGGATGTTCTTTTATATTCCTCTTTCTGTACATTTTATTTTAATATGATGAGAGACCCTATTTGATATCATCAATCCATTTTTGGAAGTTTTAAGCGGCGCCGTTAGGCTGCCGAGTTTTCGTAAGGGATTTTTCATCTCACTTTTAGTCCCGTGAGATTTATGCTACATTTCCCACCATTTCCATTGAGTGGTGTATGTACTTCCCATTATTATACTCTTTTTGAAATATAATTTCATTTATGGGTATTTGCATATTCATTGTATGACCCTTCTTCAATGGGGTGTATGTTTCGAAAGTTACCCAAGTCGGTAAGGGAACCTTTCACCCTCCTATTTTTAAAAGACTTCTTTTGTTATGTCTTTTAATTCACATACTATTATGTTGGGATATGTTAATATATATCTTTATTGATGTAAATTTTATTTCCATGTAATGAGATACCCTTTTTACTTCTCATCAACTAATTTTCTGAATTTTGAAGTGACGCCGTTAGGGTGTCGAATTTTACCAAGGGAACTTTTTAACCCAATTTCGATTTCTTTGGGTTCAACACGTAGTTATTGAATATGTCATCCTTTGAATATGTGTTAATGACCTTTTATTGTTTTACACGTAATATACACTTATATTGGGTGTATTTATATTTGTCACACATAATTTTGAGATTGATTTATCCTTAATTTAAGGATACCTTCATTATAATGGGTTTCATCACATTTTACATTTCTATTGAGACTTCATTGTTGTTATGCACCAATTCACTATTATATGGTGTATATAATGTCCTTTGGATTATTATATCATGAATCCATTTATTCTCATGATATTATAAAGTTCTGACTAAATTTTATTCCTCAATTATTGTATTCAAGTGTCTCTAATTTTGGTAAAAACCCTTTAACCAAAATACCGCTTTAAATTTTTTAATGATTTGTTCTTATTAATATCCATGTTTTCAAAATGTTTTTAAGGATTTATTTATATGGATATTAATGGTTTAAAATGTTAAAATCCTCATGGTGGTATGGGACACTTTGATTCAAAAATCTCTTTATTAAATGTTTTAAATGGTTCTGAAAATGGGTTTTTTGACTGGATTCATTATTTTAATATCCTAAAATGTTATATTGTGATGTGGAAATGTTATGTTTCCTTTATGCATGTTTTATGTGATACGTTTATGATATGGTTCTTGGGCATTGTTATGAAAACGGGTGGTTCCGTGATAAACTAAGGGTGGGTGAGCCCGATATATCTCTCCAATGCATTGGGTAACGCGAAGGGGTTAAAGGTTGAGGATTCTTCTAAGAGATTTAGGGAATATACTATGATAAGTATTACAAAAGTAACCAAGAGGGTTACTCCTTATGTAAGAATGTTATGAATGCCTCAAGTTACCTTTATGTCTTTTTATTTCTATGATTTATTAATGATTTTATGATGTATGTTAAAGTGCGTATGTTTTATGGGTAAAGTATGATTTCATTATTATGTATACATGTACTCATGTTTCCTTTCCATATTTTTATATCCCTTACTGAGCATTTTATGCTCATCCCATGTTTTTGAAATTTTTTTCACAGGTCAAGGGAAGGGTACATGATATGATGATAGTGTCATGGAAGTGTCAAGAAAGAATCCATGTTTTATTTTAAATATGTTTTCGTTTATTAGAAAAATGAATACTATCTTTTATGTAACCAATTTGTTTAAATGTGGAATGTATTGAAAGTTTTATGATCTAATTCTCTAAAACTCTAAACCTGAAAAGATACTCAATGTGTAATCTTTTATTAACTCAATATTAAGTAAGGTTTAAGGCTGGGGCCTTATAGTTTGTATCAGAGGTCGATTTAGATAACTTTAGAGGTTAGGTTATTCTCTAAGCACAAGTGACATTACCATAATGGTAAGGATTTTAGAAAGAGTCCTAGTTTTAGATAAAGTTAATGAGTAAGTATATCTTAGTGTTTACCTTCCTCATTAGTACATGATGGTTTTGTTTATATACTCACACTGACATTTCTGTTTTTAGTGAATGGATGGATCTAGATGGAACCAAAGAGACAACAAGTTTGATGGAAACTGTGGTGGTTCTCTGATTAAGATACTAGATAAAATTGGGGATTCAATGAGGAAACTCATGGTTGTTCTAAACCAACTATCCAGGAGTCATGATCAACCACTTGTACCTTGGTATATTCTGTAATGCATCATGTACGAGATGACGAATCGATGTGGAAGTTAATGTAATAATTATAAAGGTAACCATTAGGGTTTATATGATCCTTACTTTCGAGCTAATTATGGGTTATTATATGTTATGATGGAAAATAAAAGGCATGAGATAAACATGAGGTTAAAATATGTTATGATTATTTTTGAAGATTTTTTCTCATTTTAGGAAATGTTTTAAAAATTAAATAGTTTGGGAAAAAGGAAAACACGCAGACCGTGTGACAACCCGTCGTGTCGGACAAAGCCGCGGGAATCGAACCCACAACCGAAGTGCGACTGGTATTTATTGCCTACAATCGGGTTACGTGAATTCCCTGGTTAGTTTGACTGATTCTTTTTAGTTAGATTATTTTATGAATTAAGAGTAAGTTGATTTTGGGTTATCTATATAAATTTATTAACCTATCATGGAGGATATGTGATTAGGTTAATTACTTTTCAATACGAGACATTAAGAGCAACTGATGTTGTTTGGAGGTAAATGTTACAATTTAACTTAGAGAACTATGTGACTAAATCCTTCAAATATTTGGGTTTCAATATTAGTTTGGTTTACATTGAATAATTTTATGGAAAAATTGTTTATCAAATGGTCTTTGTTGAACTTTTGTTTTTTTGGACAAATTTTGGAGATTAAGAATAGATTTTCTTTTTATAAAGGGTTATCCTTTTCTAGATTAGCTGATCTTGTACTAACATTTTTGGTTTTGGTTTTGGTTAGAGTCTAAAGACATGGGAAGTATATAGTTCTCTTTTTTGGATTAGTTGATTCTCTAGAAATTGATTATAGTACTCTTAATTCGAACAGGTCTTCCTAAATACTCATCTTTTAGAGAAAATATGAGTTTGATTAAGGAATCTAGTAAAAGTTGAAAGTCTACATGACAAGTAAGTATGTTTCATTATGATTTAGTTAAGCTCAAAAATAAATTCCTCAATGAAATGTAACTTAAAACAAAAATGTTGTCTGTTAACTTTTCCTACTGGCGAATCGAATACTGTTTAACCCATCACAAGTTTGTGATTTCTTTATGGTTAACTTTCTCCTAGACATGTTTACTATCACTCTCCATCAGAACATGACCCTTTGTTTTTTCCTCCATGTCCATATTTTCAATCATGGAATCCTAATAAGGGTTAACTCGGGTGACCTCTGTACTTATCTTCCTTTATTTTTAAGTGATTGTTTTTCCGACTCTTGTTCCGATGTGGGACTTTCAAGGATGTTTCCAAGCTCAATTCTAAAATTGCGAGGATGCAATTCCCAAAAAGGGGGAAGTATGTAACACCCCAGGTAAATAAAGAATATGAAATTTTCACATTTATCCGTATTTGTGAATAAAATATTAATATTACTTTAAATGGGACGTTATGCTCGATGGCTTACCCAGTACGCAAAAACGAGTTTCTTGGAAATCTTACGTTGCACTCTAATAATAAAATAATATTATTTTAAATGGTAGTTAGGGAATTGTTGTTTTGATGGCAGGAATTAATAGAAGAAACTAAAAAAAATTTATATATGTTTGTCAAATATTTTTACTTTTTACAAAAAAATTTAGAGGATTAAAAATGCGAATGAATCCAATTTTAAGCGTAAACATTCTAATATTCTTTAAAAGGTTGATTAACCACCTTTTGATGGCGAACCTCTTTTAAATCTACTTTTTGACAATTTTATGTGTTAAATTTGACAAAATAAAATTCTTTTTTAGAATCGGGACATCAAAATTTACTTTGTGTAAATTTTTTGTATTTTTCCGAAAAAAGTTCATTTTTTAATGAATAGTGAAAAATGTTGTATTTTATTTCAAAACCCTTTTTAATATAATTCATTTATATGATTAGAATATCTTTTGAATTGGTTTTAAGGTGAAATTATAATATATTTTTACCATTTAATTCAATAGTGGTCGTTGGAATTAATTTCACTTTGAAATCGGACTTAAACTAGTGTCAATCTTTTGATACGTTTTGTTTTATAAAAACACGCTATTTGTTTTGACAGCCAGATTTAATAATTAAATTAATAAATGAAACTTATATGTTTTGAATTTTGTAAAATAGAAATCATGTTTGAATTCAGAATATCAAATATAGCTTAGGGTGAATTTTTGGTAATTTTCTGAAAAACTTCAATTTTTGATGAATAGTGACACCACTAAGTGGTACTTATAAAAACCGATTTTCTGTTTAAATGAAATTTTTCCATATTTGTGTTTTGAATTTCAAAAATCCAACATACATGGTTTTCATTAAGAAGTAAAATGTGGTTCAATGAGATTAAATTAATTTTTTGGTGAATAGTAACTTATTAAGTTTTTAATCGCGATTAGAGGTAATTAGTGTAGTTTAAGGTAAAAATAATGTTTTTATAATATGAAATGACCTAGAAACATGTCCTACCCACATTTGATGATTCATGGCCGACCAATACAATCCATGTGTCAACTTGAGGACCACATGGAGCCACTTTGGTTGGTAAATGACATAAATAACCTTTTATTTAATGTTAAAGTAAAAATGACACAATCATGAGATGTTTTACTAAAACAATTGTTACATGGGGTTATACAATTCATATTTTTGACTATAAATATTTCATAGAAAGCTAAAAATAATTCCTACATCATGATATTTTTTTTATAATTTTTATACATTATATATATTAAATTATTTATGACATCATGATGATGCAGCGATTACCTCATTAATAAAGGATTTAAATAAAATGGAATGATAATGTAAAATCTATGACCTACACATTTCCAAAACTTATTGGATAGGTGGAGTTAGAACCCTTATCACCTTATCCTTGAAACACATCAATGTGGGACCATTAAAATCCGAAACACATTCTAAAATAAAGTAACATTACTTTACTTTCCAAGAGTGCCCCTCCTCTCCTCTTATAAAAGGCCCCCACCTCAACCTCTTGACCCACACTTCTAAATCCTTTGGCTCGAAAAAACCCTGCCCATTTTGTCTCTCCACATCCCTCTATTACTCCTAGAAGCCTCACATTGGGCATAAGTCTTCCCAAGGAAGCCTTTGAGCTTAAATCAAAAAGAGTTACCTGGTTTTAAGGTAATGTCTTCACTTGTGTTATTTTGTTTTACTTTACTTATCCAACCCCCTAAACTCTTTTTATTCATTTATTTTGTAACCAATACAGTATCTTCAACATACTATGATGTTTTTATAAGAAAATTTCGAGCTACACTTATACAAACCTACATCAAATGGTTAAAGAACATACTGTTTCTGTGGATGGCAAATTTCTGCCTCACGAAACGATGATTGTTCAACACTCATATAACACCTTAAAATGTGTCAATTAAGATGTCATTATATTTATATATGATATATAATATGTTTATGTTTTACTTAATCTTCTGTATTTTTCTTTTGTGGCATACCCTTATGGTTTCCATTGTGGGTAAACACTATAATTTCATTTTAGGAAGTGCGGACTACCACCCACTCAAAGTGATTTGATTCGTAAATGACATATGTGGGATGTATGAAGGATGTATTTAAAGTTATTATATATGATGTATGTTACCTATAAAAGAGAATATAATTCTGGAATTAAAATATACATACCTCTCATTTAGTTTTAATTCTATTAATATGACATAGAAATGAAAGTAGCATTCATGCGTACGTACGGCTTACCGTCTTCATGAACGGTGAATTTTATTTCTTACCTCTAAATGATTATATAATATTATAAATACATGTATATTATGGATATATATGATATATATGATATCCAAAAAATGAATATCATTCTGGATATAATGAACCTTTGACCACACAAACAACATGTAATTGTAAGAAGTCCACTTTCGACTTAAGAACCAAATATCGACAAAACAATCATTATTAACTTAAATGATTACAGAATGTTTATAACATGGAAATAAGTGATATAAAAGGAATAATTAACTTGAAAAAGGTTATTAATCAGGTAGAAATTAACTCAAGTTTATTATTTAGGACGTTAAAGAACGATCGAGTCAAGTCGGACCCGAGGTAAGGGATCCTACTCCTCTCTTTCTTTTTAAGTACACTCTTTTATGTCATTCATTTTAAGCTCATATTTCATACGATTTGGATGTTATTTTATATTAATCCTACTTTAATTTTTATGTTAATATGATTAGAGACCCTATTTTCTCTCATCAATCCATTTTTGGAAGTTTTGAGTGGCGCCGTTAGGCTGCCGAATTTTCGTATGAGATCTAACCTCTCTATTTCTTTTTAAGTACTATCCTTTATGTCACTTTTTTAAGCTACAATTTGTTATGATATGGGATGTTATTTTATATTCCTCTTTCTGTACATTTTATTGTAATATGATGAGAGACCCTATTTGATCTCATCAATCCATTTTTGGAAGTTTTAAGTGGCGTCGTTAGGCTGCCGAGTTTTCGTAAAGGATTTTTCATCTCACTTTTAGTCCCGTGATATTTATGCTACATTTGCCACCATTTCATTTGAGTGGTGTATGTAATTCCCATTATTATACTATCTGTGTAATATAATTTCATTTATAGGTATTTACATATTCATTGTACGACCCTTCTTCAATGGGGTGTATGTTTCGAAAGTTACCCAAGTCGGTAAGGGAACCTTTCACCCTCCTCTTTTTAAAAGACTTCTTTTGTTATGTCTTTTAATTAACATAGTATTATTTTGGGATATGTTCATCTATATCCTTATTGATGTAAATTTTATGTCCAAGTACTGAGATACCCTTTTTATCTATCATCAACTCATTTTATGAATTTTGAAGTGACGCCGTTAGGCTATCGAATTTTACCAAGGGAACTTTTTAACCCAATTTCGATTTCTTTGGGTTCAACATGTAGTTATTGAATATGTCATAATTTGAATATGTGTGAATGAACTTTTATTGTTTTACACGTAATATCCACTTATATTGGGTGTATTTATATTTTTCACACATAATTTTGAGATTGATTTATCCTTAATTTCAGGATACCTTCATTATAAGGGACTTCATCGCATTTTACATTTCTATTGAGACATTATTGTTGTTATGCACCAATTCACTCTTATATGGTGTATATACTGTTCTTTGGAATATTATATCATGAATCCATTTATTCTCATGATATTATAACGTTCTGACTATAGTTATTCCTCAATTATTGTATTCAAGTGTCTCTAATTTTGGTAAAAACCCTTTAACTAAAATATCGCTTTAAAGTTTTAATGATTTGTTCTTATTAATAACCTTGTTTTCAAAATGTTTTTAAGGATTTTTTTATATGGATATTAATGGTTTAAAATGTTAAAATCTTCACGGTGGTATGGGAAACATTGATTCAAAAATATCTTTATTAAATGTTATAAATGTTTTTGAAAATGGGTTTTTTTGAATGGATTCATTATTTCAATATCCTAAAATGGTATATTGTGATGTGGAAATGTTATGTTTCCATTAGGCTTGTTTTATGTGATACGTTTATGTTATGGTTCTTGGGAATTGTTATGAAAATGGGTGGTTCCGTGATAAACTAAGGCCGGGTGAGCCCGATATAGCTCTCCAATGCATTGGGTAACGCGGAGGGGTTAAATGTTGAGGTTTCTCCGAAGAGATTTAGGTAATATACTGTGATGGGTATTCCAAACGTAACCAAGAGGGTGACTCCCTATGTAAGAATGTTATGAATGACTCATGTTACCTTTATGTCTTATGATTTCTATGATTTATTCATGATTTTATGAGGTATGTTAAAGTGCTTATGTTTTATGGGTAAAGAATGATTTCATTCTTACGTATACAAGTACTCATGTTTCCTTTCCATATTTTTATATCCCTTACTAAGCTTTGTATGCTCATCCCATGTTTTTGAAATGTTTTTCATAGGTCAATGGGAGGGTTCATGATATGATGATAGTGTTAAGGAAGTGTCAAGAAAGAAACCATGTTTTATTTTAAATAGGTTTCCATTGATGGGAAAAATGAATACTATATTTTATGTAACCACTTTGTTTAAATGTGGAATGTAATGCAAGTTTTATGATCTAATTCTCTAAAACTCTAAACCTGAAAAGATCCTCAATGTGTAATCTTGTAATAACTCAAGATTAAGTAAGGTTTAAGTCCGTGGACTTATAAATATAGTCACAACATGTATAATTTTCAATTAATTAATTTATTTAAACCCTTAATTATTATATATTTGATATAAAACGTTTTGGATACATTCTGTTTATAAAATTATTTTTTAATAATTTCATATTTTGAGAAATTTCCAAAGTTCCCCACATCTCACCTAAAAAGGGAACATCATATTATCATTTCCTCCATTAAAGAAGACTATTAATATTTGACAATAAATTCCAATATTTTATCCTTGAATCTATGAACATATTTTATAGATCATATTTTACTTATAAAACCATCCTTAGATAACAAAATGCATTAAGTAATGGAGGTGGTCTATGAAAGATATATCGTTTTTAATCAAGTATTAATATTTAATTTCATCATCTACATTCATGAAATCATATTCAACCACGATGAAATAATATTTCTAGTATCCTAAATATACTAATATTTTATTATGTTAATATCATAACTGAAATACATCTCCAATTACATCCAATGAGAATCGAATTAATCATTCAGTTGTGCGGTGGACTACCACCTCGTGAACCATTATAATTCGTTTCAATCATCATATCTCCAGACTGGATATAATGATAGAATTGGTATTTCTATATATAAAATTAATTAAATACCTCTAATTATTAATTAACATTATATCATTATATTATTACTTTTCCATGCATAAAAACATCAAAATGTAGTTCGTGTGTATGTCTTAACTATCACAACCATGATGTGATGTGATTCCTTTATTCAAACAAAATCACAACAGAAATATATAAAAATATATTTAAATTATTAATATTAATGTAGTTATTTTATTATAATTATTTCCATAAAAAATAATACTTACCTTCATTCTATATTTATCATTGAAAATTTGAAACAATACTCATCTGTTTGTACGGGATACCGTCTCCATGATTGTAACATAGTTCATTTTTATCTATCCACGTGTAATTTTTGTATTTGAAATTATATTATATTTATAAATGTCTTAATTATTTCTTAATTATTATTTTATATATTCTGAACTAATTACCACGTTGATTGAACACATCATAACTATGTTATTATTCACTTACATTCCAAATATCTCCATAATGTGTAATGTGTACATAACTAATTCTATAATTTTAAAACATTATATTATGTGATATAAATCGATTAAAAAAATTAAAAATGGTAAACATGAAAATAAATAACTAGCCTAATTTTATTATTATTGTTGATATATATTTTACATGATGAGTCATACTCATGGTAAGTTACTTCATCTTAATGTTATGTCATTGAGTCATATATTGATATAAAAAACCAAACATATATAATAATGTGTATTTACAAACCCTTTTACATATAATGTCAATAATTTATTTATTCTAATGTAAATAATTTTTTTAAAATTGTATTATTTCAGGAGTCTTTTTATTTATATGTTCAAAGTGGTATGGGACACCTTGAATGTATAATGATTTTATTAGAAAATTATTTTCACCATGTCAATATGTTTGATATTATTTATCATGTTTATTTATATGGATACAAAAAAATTTGAAATATAATAGTATTTTTAATAATAATATCATTAAATTGTATTCAAATGAAATATTCTATGTGTTATATACGGAACATATATAAAAATTAAAAAAAGTGTGTTCTATTCATAACATAAACAGTGACAATGACTTTGGTCCCATTTTGATTGTTATTTAATACATACCCTCCATTTATTAAATAAATTTTTTCTTGAATTAAAATCCATATTTTCCTTGTTGGGTATTTTATAATTGAAAAAGTGTTTTTAAAAGAAATGTCTATTTTTTGAAAAATGTCTTTTTATATAGAGTTAAAAGAGTTTTTCAAAGGGTTTTATGATGAATGTGTTTTTTATGAAATATTAATACATAATTGTATAAAGTTATTTACCTATATAAGGATTATATGAAGGATTGAGCCTCATTATATTTCATTAGTGAGAATGATATATCATAAATGAAATTTTAATCCCCATTATAGCTCATGTGAAATGGGTGAGCCTGATATTTCAAATATTAAGGGTTGATCCCCATTATTGCATAGGGGTGAGATAGATAAAACTATTACGAATGAAGATCCCATTATATATAATTGATTTATTGTGTAATAATAATAATTTAATTTTGAAATTTTTTTAATCAAATTTAGTGGGTTTTGAAAGGGTTTTAGATATATGATTCTCTAAGTATACTAAAATTGTTTAAATTACATTCCATTTTATTCAATGATTGTCATTGAGAAAAAAAAATATTTATGTGTTTACTGTCAAAATATTTTGTTTCCATTTCTCATAAAACATTAAATGGGTTTCCATGTTTTTATTACACTAATGTTTTTATTTTCTCTTATATCCCTTACTGAGTTTTTTTCATGTCCCAGTTTTTATAATATTTTCCAGATGTCCAATTATTGTTAAGGGAAATGATAATTTGAGGATAAAAATATTTATGTGGGGTTATGTAATCAAAATATTTATTTCTACTTAGGTGAAAAAATTGTTACAGAGTATAATTAACTATTGTAATGTTCAGTATACATTTTATATGTTTTTTGTTATTCTATAAAACTCTAAACTGAAAAGATACATCAATGTTAATTATAGTTCAAAAAACAAGAATATTAAATGATTAAGGATTCATTCTTATATAATTGGTGGAGTCTAATGATTTTCTGAGTGATTTTTTTACCAAATAGAAATTAATTTGTTATTTTTTTTAAACATAACATTTGGACTCAATATAATAAATTATTACAAACCATAAACCATCCGATTTTTTTCCCCATTGTATCTTTCAAATATGGGGGAATTCCAATATTTTATAATGATATGAACAAAACTCATTAAATTAGTCTAATTTCAATTGTAGGATTCAGTGATATTTGTAAAAAATATATAAAATAAAGGAATATTATTTATATCATGCATTACTCACGGATGGTATATAAATTTTAAAAAATCATTTCCAAAACATAATTTTTTAAATGGTATTAATATTTCATCCCATGGAGAATACTTATTTTCTTTTTTTCTTCATTTTTAACATTCATGTTTCTCAAATTATAACATCATATTTATGTTGTATAAAATTCATTACTAATTATTTCAAAAGAATATTAATTTTATTAATTAATTATCATATTTTTATAATGAAAACATGTAAATCACAATACATATTTATTGAAATAATATGGTTTTATAATAGAATTTTTCTATAAAATATAAAAAATATATTTACCTTTTTTCCAATCATATTATATATCATATATTAAAATATAATAGTTAATTATTATATTTTATCAAAATAATATATATTTAATACCTTCCAGAACTGAACAAATATATTTTTATGATTTGAACTTTGTTGTTTCTGAAAATAAAAAATTTGTTTCATCCTAATAAAATCAATCTTTTCTCAAACCAATTATTTTTTATTTTATGATGTAAATAATAAAAGTGAAATTTTATAATCATCAATTGTTTACAATATATTACCTTCGAAATCATATTATTAATGTTTAAGTATATAACTATTTATTAAACCAATTTATTCCCAAACGGTAATGTGTGTTATGGTGAACATTTCTTATGTTTTTTCAGTAAACATGGTTTGATTAGTTCTCTTTATAATATTGTATTTATCCCATCCACAATTTTTCCCATACTTAGTTTTTGAGTCATAGATTAGGATTGGTTAAGGAAAATACCCAGTGATACCATACCCCTCAATAGATCTGATAAATAGGATACATAGTGTATCATCCTACAATTTTAAGCTATCTAAAAATTATTCAGTATCAATGGAAAACTATATTTTACATAAATATATTTTAATCATATTGGATTCAAAAAAATTTCAATATTCTCAAAGGAGATGATTAAAAAAAATTCTAATAAAGTGTAAATCTATAAAATAAACAATATAGATCATTTTTTTGGTATAACTACTTAAAAAAATAATTAATGTTTTTAATTTTATACATGAATTTAATTTATAACAGTTTCTTTTTCCCCCGTTTGAAATTACAGTATTGATCTTTTCTGTTTATACACTAAATCATATAACAGATATTCTATTTCATGTCCTATTTATGTTACTATACTTTTTCCTCAAACATATGGTTTCACCAAATAATTTTTACTAGGTGTGTTTTATTTTTCTATATATTTTCATATATATTATCAAATATCATCACCATTTAATCATCATTTAAATTATTTTTACCACATGAACCAATTATAAAATTTTTATTATTCATTTTCTTTTTTTAAACCTCATGATTTTCTCAAAATATAATATAACAATGGACACATAATCATTAAATTCAAACTCATAGTCTCATCAATGATTGTCTATATAGATAACATGTAAACATTTTGAATATTTCATATGATGTTGAATATTTTGAAACTCCTCTATAATATCATTAATAGTATATAGTACCATTATATTCCTCTCTCCAAATTCATCTAAGAAAAAAGTAATATGGGTCATATTTCTTATTGATCCTTCCATTTTAATTGATGAATTGAATCTATTGACATGTGAGATCTTACGTAGGGGAATGTGTTGACACCAAAATCCATGGAAATACATTGAAAAATATCTAAACATATCATATATGGTTTTAATATTTCCATTAGACTAACAACTCATTAGACGGTGATAATATGTATTTATACATATATCAATATGTAGTTCTAACTGAATTAATTTATAATATATCTTGGTAAATGTTAGATCATTATCTAATATGATAGGGATTTAGAGTCCCATTAATTTTAAGCATTCAAATATATATATATATATATAACTGCAAGCAATCTATAATTAAAATCATCATTAATATAAAATAAATTTGACAGATTTGAAAGGAAATCAATTAAATCCACGTTTATGATATTTAATTTATATTTCATGGGGGAGTTCTTTAATAAAATCCATTTTATGATTTTAATTTATATAATGGTATGGGCTATAGTTTCATCATAATGATAGTCTTATGTTATTCTTCATTAACTTAATGGTATTTCAATCATCAAATACATGATTTTAAATCTCTATAATCAAGTTATCGTAATATATGTTTTTCATTATATATAGAAATTATAGTGATTTTGAGATGAATAGTAATGATGTCAAATGTGTATCATACAAAAGTTCCCACCAAAACTCTGACATTTATGGGATAAAATATCATAGTTCCAAACCATATAAGTACAATGTCGCAATGTTGAACTCTATAATATTCTCAATCAGTTTTTCTTTCATTTCATCATCTAGTTTTCTCTCCATGATCCTTTATATAATTATTGATTTAGGATTTAATTAAAAAATATATGAAAATAATCATATTATTATTCACATGACCATAATTGTTTTCTCCATTAATAATGGATCCCTTTTATAACATTTCATGGATTATATTTTTGTATCATCAAAATTCAAATAATTATCTTCTTCGATTTCCTTCCTTATATTGAAATAGACAAAAAATTCATAATTCATGAGCATATATAACCAACCTCATCAGATCATATTAAGAAATTGTTTTTTAAATATATACTTAATGATTTAATGATATAAATATATATTATATATATATATAACCATAGAAATAATGATGAAATAAATATTTTGTGATGATTTTTATAGCTAATTCTTGAACATTATATGGTTATTTTTTCCTAGGAACATTAATGAGAGGTCTGTATAAACTACCCCATCTTCATATTTCTTTAGTAAAAAACCCAACTTCTACTTAAATAATTCCCATTAGATAAAAATTCCTTCCTTTATATGGGGTAATGTGATAACATGTGTAGTGACTATCCTCTTCATTAAATCGACAAATATTTCATATCATTAATTATTCTAGATAGACATGAATCTCTTTCAAGCGAGCTGGTTTTTGTATTAAAAAATTGATTATAATATTATCAAAAATTTTTGATAATACCAAATTATTACAAAGAAACTATAGATATTATTCATAAATATTAATATATTCATCCTTAAATTTAAAAAAAAATTAAATAGTCAATATATATTCATTTGGTAGTTAAATTATTTCACAATAATATTAGTTACATGATTAAAAAATAAATTTTCTTCTTAAAAAATAACATTAAATTTCATAATGTCTTCGTCATATATTTCACATATTCCACCCATTCCAACTTGATTTTGGAGTATATAAGGAAATATTATATAGTGAACAATTCTTGCATATATTTAAAAATACTATATTCATCAAATCCTTCAATATTTGTGGAGAAATCACGAGTCCAAATTGAATCCATGTTTACTCAAAGTTCCCATATCATATTTGAGAAGTAATCATGGTGATATCCTGCTATATCTTCTTAATATTGTAATATCATTAATGAAGTTCAAATATATAGATATACTATACTCTAAGATGATGACCAATAAATTCATCAATGAATGGACGATGTTAGTATTTATTTATATTTTTTGATATCAAGATATTAAATGTATTGGTTCATTGAAACAATATTCGTATTTATTACAAGGAAATGTAAACAACATAGTAATGAACATGGTTATATACGCCCTTTATCACAAATTTATTTTCAAATTAGTATAATCTCCTTAGGTTCCAAAATGTATATTGTAAATAAATTATCAGATATTTGAAATGCACAAGGTATATGATATATTGAGAACTCAAACACACTGTTCTGTTCAAGGAAAAAAATTTCTCATAAAACAATTCAATGTATTCCCTTAAAATGTGTATGTCATAAATGATCACATTTTGTTTAATAAAAATGTATTTTTAAATATAATATTTCTCATATGGGAAATTAATCCATGTTTTAGATGATAACACAAAATAAAATTTTAGTACCCCCATTTTGAGGTATGCATCCTTTGTTAATGTATTTTTATTGGCTTAAATCTCATGGGGTGAGTTTGGAAGAGTTTGGGAGAGTTTTGAATGGTTTTGGAAGAGTTTGTAGGATTCTAAAGGGGTTCACGGTTTGAGAATAGTTAGTGGAAACCATGCGGGTTCTCCAAAAAAACTATGCAAGGGATATAGTAGGCTTCGCACAGCCTACACATAGTTTTCCAAACCGTTAAAGGAAACCATGTGGACCCTAGATCCCGAGGCAGTAGCATGCGCATGGTTAGCGCATGGTTTGGCAATCCATTCGGGCTACCCGTTTGGCCACTTAAAAATAGGTTTATAAGTTCTAGGCTCCCTCGGGCCTAACCAATTTCACCCCAAACTTCTTCCCACTCATGACTCACTCTAGATTTTTGGTTCTCAAGGGTTGGAGGGGATATCCCACTCGGTTAGGAAGTGTTTTGAATAGGTTTCGTGGTGGTTTGATGGTGGTTTCTCCTGGGTAAGATTCTCCTCTTGATTTCATTGTGGTTTCCTCTAGATCTACATCTCCCCCTGTCTCAGTTTTCTATATCTATACACTTTTTGAATAGATCTAGGGTTTTGGATGACTTGAATGATGATTTTAAATCTTTTGTATGGTAGATAAAGGGATCTAGAGAGGTTTTGGTGGTGTGTTCGTCGGATTTGAGGCCCGATTTCATGTGGGTCATTTTCACCGGAACCCTAAAGGTAGGTGTCTTTTATCTTGACTCCACTTGGATAGAGCTAGTTTTTTTTTGTTAAAATTATTTTTTTTCCTTGATATTAATTGTCTTTGATGTGTGAAACTGTTTGGAAATCAATTTGGGGATTTTTGGGTAAAAGGGGGGTTTTATGGTTAAATGTTATTCTTGTGGATTTTAAAATGGAACTTTTAAAATGGGATGCTATAGTTGATTTGTGGAAATGATCATTGGAAATGGTTTTATATAAAGATTATGTTTAATTTAAATATTGTTTGGTATGGAAGATGATTTTCAATAAATGGGTTATTTATTGAAATGGATTCATATGCAAGGGAATTTGGTTTATTGCATGATGTTGTGACCTCGATGGATTATATTCTTGGTTGTGATTGATTGTAAGGTTGTGTTGAAGTGGTGAGAAGTACAACTATAAAAAGGGAATGGATAGTAGACAGAAGGGACACCATCAAGGATAAGTTGATGGGAAGTGCCGCTTGGTGTGAATGGGGGAACGAGTTGGACGGTAGCTCCATTGTTTGGTTGTTATGGTTGTGTGGTGGTGCATTGATTTTCATGATGTAATTTTTGTGCTACTGTGTACATTTTTTAATGGTTTGGGGCTAGTTTTTTTGGCTTTCCCTCGATAGTTTGGTTTGGGTGAAATGGCTTGGTATGGGTGTGGTTGACTCATGGTAATGGTATAACTTGTGATTATTTTATATAAACTATTTTAAATAATTGTGTTAACGGTTTTATCCAAGTGGCATGTGTAGGGAATTCAATTAGGGAATGAATACTATGTTTTAGTACTCACCCACTACTTTGGCACTATCTTGTCTTTGTAGATACCGTGTTCCATGATGTGGGAAAAGGTAAGGCATCACCCTCCTTTGGTGGAGCATTGTGATTTCTTGGTGGAGCTTGGAGCTTGAAGCTTGGTATGTAGCTATGGTGATGTCAAGGCATGTGGTGTTTGGTTTTTTAGTTTCCACAATCTACTCTGATTTATTATGGACATGTCTAGTTGTATTGTTTTTGAGTTGTGTTTGGGAACAACTTGGATGTCTTTTGGGAATGCCTGGCTGGGTAATTTAGTAGACATGAATCATATAGTGGTTGTTATTGGATTGTTGGTTGGTTGTGTCTTAAGGGAAAATTTTTCTAGAAGCCCTTGACATTTATTTCAAGACTTTGGCGCCTTGGGAATGTCGCTTAAAGTCATATAGCACTCACCACCTCCTCAAGCCAATGAGGTAGGGGCGGGGTGTTACAATTGGTATCTGTTTGTTCGGCCCTTTGGTGTTGATCCTTGGATTTGGAGTTGACATTCATTGTGGTATATTCCATGAGTAGGGATGGTATCAAGGCATAGGAATGTCAGAACATGGAATTTATATCATTAAATGACGTAGCTAACCCTTTTATGCTAGAATTCATGTTACCAAGGAGTTGGGTGTATAAGTGTTTTGGATACACTTATAGGCATTTGAAATCTCATTATTTTCGTTGTAGCCAATGAGATGTTCATGGCATATATAGTAGAAATGACTTCCCACTATGATGAAAATTTCATTATGGTATAATTATTTATGGTGTGATATGAATGTGTAAAATTGTAATGTGAATAAATTTGGTATTTTGAAAATGTTTTGGTTTTCAAAATGGAGAAACATGGAACATGTGTAAAAGGTGGAAAGCCTTGTTGTGATAGTGTGGTGTAATGTGATTTGTAAAGGTAATTATTGATGTCTATGGTTGTGATACTCATTGTTGTTTGTTTTATGTTGATAGAAATGGCACCGGGTAGGTGTCTTAGAGACCAACCGGATGAGGCTACTGAGAATGTGGTATCACCTAAGGCTCCAGTGAACCAGCAGCTAGTGCAAAGAATAGTGAAACCTTTCCAATCAGTGGAAAGTGGAAATAAAATGGATGAAACAAGGCATGTGGATCATGTGGTTCAGATTCAATAGCAGAATCCGCCCATCTTCTGTGGTGATTCAGAGCTGGAGAGGGAATAAACAGGGATGAATACAATGAACAAGATCTTCGAGTTCTTGGGAACACTGGTAGAGTTAAAAGAGAAGTTTTCCATGTATATGATGGAATATCTTTCCCTTCACTGGTGGGAGTTGGTAGTCCAAGCGGGGACTGACCAGGGTATGATGTGGGAAGGCTTTGAAGAATTTGTTAATAAAAAATTCCATCCACATATGTTCCAAATTCATCACCCGACTGATTTATTCAGTTTTAAGCAACAACTTCTGTCAGTGATGGAGCATGATTCTATGTTTATGAACATAGTGCGGTTTGAACACAAGGTGGTAGGTAGCATGTCGTTGAGGGAAAGGATCATTGAAGTGGGGTTAAGGTAATAAATATGTTAAATGATAGTGTTGATGTGTATAGATCATTACACATAGATGGTGAATAGATCCTCTGTGGTTGAGTGGGATCTGTTTGGTGCCCCAGGTGGAGGAAGCATGGTGGTACCCAAAGGGAATAGTGGGATCTCTAATGATGGGTTCAACTAGAGGAGTGAAACTTATTCCCAAGGTGGTAGTATGAAATATTATATGACGGCAGGATCAGTTAATCTTCCTCTGATGCCCTAGAGCAATCCGGGATGTTTTCAGTGTGGTTCGACGAGCCACATCAAGAGAGATTGTAAGGCACAACCTCGAGCATGTCATAATTGTAAGTAGATGGGGCATCTGTAATGTTACTATCAGAATGCTTCGAGGTCTGGTGCACGTGACACTCCTTAGGGATCACATATGTCGTATGCTTCGACAGGATGGGGACAGTAGCATACCCTTCATCAGTAGGGTAAAGTGGGTCATGGTGATTCTCGGAATACAACGATGCCTCAGCACGGCAATAAAAAGAAAAGTGTGGAAAGTAAACATGTGTTTGGAGCTTAGTAGGTTGTGTTGGATGATCCGTCGAGACCCACCACAGTGCGAGGTAATATTCTTTTAAATTCTACCTTGATGCATGTACTGTTTGATAAGGGTGCTTCACACTCTTTTATTTCTCACGTGTGGTTTATTTGCTGTGTTTAAGGGTAGAAATGATGCCCTTGGTTTTAAAACATCAAACTCCTATAGGTCGAAGAGAGTGTCGATCCTTCTTGTTTAGAGAATGTTGTATCATTGTGGGAGAGGTTGAGATAATGTGTAATTTCTCAGTGCTTGAGATATATGTGTATGATGTAATCCTGGGAATGAATTGGCTGGTGGCGTTTATGGCCCTCATCGACTGCAATGAGCGAACAATTACTCTTACGACACACGATGGTGTTAGACATCTCTTTAGAGGAGAGAGGCATGAATGGTAGAGTGCAATGTAACGCCCTGACCCTAGTTATCCAGAGTCAGTGCATTATTACATAACATTGGCATGATCACAAGAAAGATCAAATCTCGAAAGACCTATTAGTTTAGTAGCCTTGGAATAACTAGATACATTCTTAATGTTTACATTACATCATAAAGTGAAAACTACTACAACAACATCTTGTCTTCATATCCCCTCATACTATCCCTGCTGGTCCTTCATAAATTATTTCATCACTTCCAGGGAAAAATAAGACATTGAAAGGGGTGAGCTCAGATACTCAGTAAGGATGAAAATATAGCAAAAACATTCATAAATAAGCATAAACATTTAACGTAATGTATAACTAAAACACGAGCCTTTTAAACTAGAACTTCCGCATAATATGGAAAAGATAAAATGAAATAATTACATTTACATATTCACATGGATATTCTACTAGTCGAATAATCACATGAAATATCGATAACCACTTTCATAATGATGGAATACAAAATGCCAGACTATCATAACCACATAGTCAAGGCCTCGTCCCAAGACAACAATTAATATTTTGTCAAGGGATTGTGCCAACAAAACTAGTTTGTCTCATGAGACCTACTGATGCATCAACGAGCTATAGCGGGCTCCACACATAACATAATAAGTCTAATGGATTCCTCATATGAAAAGGTTTAAACATAATATAAACATTCGTATATAAACGAGCATACGAAATGTCAATATGTTAGACATAAACCATGAATGGTATAAAAATAACACATCCACAGTCAAATATATTACAAAACATTCAATAAAAAATTGAAGTTTTGTATCATAATAAATCAACTTCAGAAAAACATAAAATACTTCAAATGATGTTGACATAGATGAAATCAAAAAAACCTTTTTTAGAGAAATATATCTCTCTATTTTGAAATCATTTAAGAGTCACAGAATTATAAAGAAAAAATTCATTTTGAAAATATTGTTATAACATTGTAAGGGAATCTCTGATGATTTTGTAATTGAGGAATATAGCCACACCCATCGTATAAGTGAAAAAAAATTTCTTACCATAAATTTTTCGAAAAGGTCAAAATTTACCTTGTTTGGAAAACGACGGAAAGATTCCGTTCAAAATCGTATAAGGGTATAAATGACAATTACCCATTTAATATTAAATAGTAAAAATGTTTTGAATACATTTCTAAGAAACATGGATGTAGATTATAAAGAGGTACTAATATATAATTACATATATAAAACCTTGAATAATGAAGAGGTTGCAGAAATAACCCTTACCTTGTACTTTTCCTTAGTCGATGGTATGTTAACCTCCTCTTCTTCAGGTTCTTCATTTTGATTTGATCAAAAGGGCTCAATAGGTTGGCTTTCTGACTAATGAAATGCCTTTTGGTTGAAGGGAGGATATTTGAGAGGGTATTTGGGCAGAGGTTGGCTGAGCCAAAAGGCTTTGAATGTGTGAATTAGTGAGAAGGGTGAGTGCCCTTTTATAAGAGGGGTGAGGGGAACCTTTGGAAAAGCTAGAAATATTATTTTATAATAAATTCATATTCAGTTTCTAACAGCTTTAAAGTGGATTATTTAATTTTTAAGGTTTGGATAGTTTGAGAACCATCTAACCAATAGGTTTTAGACAGGTTTGGGTCACTATATTAACCTTATCTTTTAGTTTTAACTCTTAGTTAATTGGTTTGACATTTACCATGTCACTTTGTATTTTTAAATTATATAGTTAATAAAAATAATATATACATCCATGCGACCCCCAAGTGGTCCATTAATGATACACCTATCATGATATATGTCTGTTTGTCGAACCTTAGATTTTTAGGAATTGAATATAAATTAATAATATAATATTTGTTTCAAAAACTATTTTATGTCAATTTTGGCAGTATTGGGTATTTTTTTTTTGATAAATTTATAACTGCATTTTTACTTCGAATAAAATTTATATATACAATTCTAATATGTAATATTAACCTAGAAAATTAATTTAATTTATATAAAGTCTCAAACTACATTTATTTGGGTACTTATAATATCAATTATCTTAATAATTCATTAATAGGGTAATTACTGCATCATCATTATGTCATAAATAAATTATATTATTTAATATCTAAAAATTATAAATAAAATACCATTATGTAGGAAATCTTTTTATATTTCTATGTAATATTTATAATTTAATTTACCTTATGTAAAACCATATATTAAAAATGTTTTATTTAATAAACATTCATTTTAACTCTTTTAACTCTTCATTGAATTAAATAATAATAAATGTTCTAATCTAATACATGTGGAACTAAATGATAATATTTTATTCCTATTGTTGTTTTTGGTTGAGATATATTTTTCCAATAGAATTAGGACATGTGTTAGGGTAATATTATTATTATTATTACCCTTAATTACCCTATTTACATTCAACCGTAGTAAATAAACTTAAAAAGTTACTATTCGCCAAATATTATTTTCATCTCAATGAACCACATTTTTCTCCTTGATATTAACCATGTATCTCAGAATTTTTAAATTTCACTCACAGAAGCGGTAAAATTATGTTTTCTGTGAATTTGCAAAATTCTCCTAGGAGATGGGTAAAAGACGGTGAAAAGTTCTATAAAATTTTTATATGTCTAAAATTTTTATAAACTGAATATAATGAATTACATTGAACATATATAGGTATTACATATCTATTTTGACCAAAAATAAATTTAAATAATGTAAATAATTATTTAAATAAAAATTCAGTTTTAACCAATAACTTAGTGTTTTTCACTATTCATCAAAAATTGAATGTTTTCAGAAAAATACCAAAAATTCACCCTAGGATAATTTCGATATTCTGAATCCAAAAATGAATTCCATTTTTAATTATAAAATTTATAAAATATCAAAAAGGTTTTATTACTATTCATAATGGCTAGTTTGATTGGTTGTGGTGTGTGTTAGAACTCGAAGTTGCATACAACACAGGCTACTATATTATTTAAAGAGAAGAGTACCGTGGAAGCATGGGGGTTACATTCTCCCCTCATTCAAATAATTTCATCCTTGAAATTTATAAAATACTACTGCATGGAAATACATGGGTGGTTCTTCATCATATGTTCCTCCACGTTGCCTCTTCCATCTTATGGTTTCTCTATATAACTTTTACCAGATGAGTCGTCTGGTTTCTTAGCACTTGTTCTCTTTTATCAAGAATCCTTACGGGCTCTCCGTGATAAGATAGATCGGGTTCCAGTTCTAATTCCTCATAGGTGAGTAAATGTGTTGGGTGAAGCATGTATTTTTTCAACAGTGATACATGGAACATATTGTGAACTTTGGAGATACTTGGCGGCATTGCCAAACGGTAAGCTACAACACCAATTCGTTCGAGAATTTCAAAAGGTCCAATGTACCTAGGACTCATTTTACATTTCTTACCGAAACGTATAACTCCCTTCCATGGAGATACCTTCAAGTAAACATGATCTCAAACCTGAAATTCCAAATCCATCATTTGGTTATCGGCGTAGCTCTTTCTCCTACATTGGGATGCTTTGATGTGGTTATAGATTACCTTTACCTTTTCCATTGTTTCCTCCACCAGTTCTGGGCCTACAAGATTTCATTCACCAACGTCATCCCAACAGGTTGGTGTGCGAAATCACATTCTGTATAACGCTTTATATGGTGCCATCTGAATACTTGAATGGAAGCTATTATTATAGTAAAATTCTATAAGAGGTTAATATTGATCCAAAATACCCTAAATATCAAGTGAGAATGATCTCAACAAGTCTTATAAGGTTTGATTAATCCATTCTGATTGTCCATCTATTTGAGGGTGGTAGGTAGTGCTCAAATGAAGATCAGTACCCAGGGCCTTCTGAAAACATTTCCAGAACTTTGAAGTAAAACGAGGATCACGATCCGACAGAATTGATAGGATTACTCCATGAAGACTCACAACTTCATTAATATATAGTATTTCTAAATGTTCAAGTGGTAGATCTTCTCTTATAGCAAGAAAATGTTCTGACTTAGTACGACGATCAACAATAACCCATATTTCATTATTCCTTCTAGGAGTCTTTGGTAGTCCCATGACAAAGTCCATCACGATATTATCTCATTTCTACTCAGGTATGGGAAGAGGTTGCATGAATCTTCCAGGATGTTTCCTTCCAGCATTCAATTGTTGAGAAACCATACATATTGAATCAAAATTAGCAATATCCCGCTTCATGTGGTCCCACCAAAAATGATCCTTCAAATATTTATACATTTTGGTGCTCCCTGGGTGTATAGAGAAATTGGAACTATGAGCATCATCCAACAATTCCCTTTTTAGATTAGGTATATTGGGGAAACAATGTCTCTTCCCAAATTTCAAAATTCCATCTTCATACACAAAGTCACTCAATCTTCCATCATTCACATCTTAAATCTTCATTTGAAATTATTCATCATCGGTCTGAGAACTCTTTATTCATTCTAGTAAATATGGTTTGGAAACCATTGGAAAAATCATTCATGTTTCACCCTCCATGGTTATTCCCATGTCTATCTTCACTAGATCCATGAAAATAGAATCCCTATCAATTCTCATCTTGATGAAAAATCCATGATCTTTTCTACTCAAAGCATATGCCACTTTATTTTCCTTCCCCTGGTGGTAGTGTATAATTAAATCCTAATCCTTGAGTAACTCAAGCCATCTCCTTTGCCTCATGTTTAGTTCTTTTGATGAGAAAATATACTTCAAAATCATGTGATTAGTATAAATCTCACATTTGTCACCATAGAGGTAGTGTCTCCATATATTCAAAGAAAGGATCATAGATGCTAACTCAAGATCATGAGTAGGACAGTTTTTCTCATGAATTTTCAACTGTCGTGATGCATAAGCAATAACACTATCATTCTGCATAAGGAAACAAACTATTCCTTTCTTCGATGTATCGCTATAAGTAACGAACCCATCATTCCCTGATGGTAGATTCAATATAGGATCATTGACTAATCTTTTCTACAGTTCTTCAAAACATTCTTCACACTCTTTTGTCCAAACAAATTTAACCCCTTTACATGCGAGCTTTGTTAATGTGTTAGAAAATCGGGCAAAATTCCGGACGAAACATCGATAATAACCTGCTAAACCAATAAAACAGTTCACCTCAGTTATGATCATCGGTTCATGACATTCTTGGATTTCCTTAGACATTGAAGAATCAACAAATATTCTATCTTAAGTGACAATATGGCCAAGAAAATAAATCTCTTGAATCCATAATTCACACATTCAAAACATCCAATATAATTCATGTATTCTCAGAGTCTTCAGGGTAATGCACAAGTGATTTTCATGATATTCGTAGATTTTGTAGTATACCAGGATATAATCAATTAATAACACAATAACATCATCGAGATATTCCTTGAAAACTATATTCATTAGATCCATGAATACAGATGGTGCATTAGTTTTCCCAAAAGGTATTACTGTAAACATGTAATGCTCGTACCTCATCTGAAATGCTGTCTTCAGATTGTATTCCTTCTTCACACACAACTGATGGTATCCAGATCGAAGGTCAATATTTGAAAAGTATTGAGATCCATGCAGGTGGTCCAATAATTCATCAAAGCGAGGTAGGGGATAGTTTTTCTTTATTGTTATGACATTGATTTCCCTATAGCCGAGACAGAACCTCATAGAATCATCTTTCTTTTTAACAAAATGAACAGGGGCTCCCCATGGAGAAACACTAGGGAGAATAAATCCCTTATTAATCAATTACTCATGTAGTTTATTTGGATCCACTAATTCTATTGTGGGAATTCTATAAGGGGTCTTCGAAATAGGACTTCATCCAGGAATTAAATCTATGGAAAACTAAAATTCTTATTCTAGAGATTGTCCAGGAAAATCTTCTGGAAACACATATACATATTCATTCACAATAGGTAAATCCTCTATTTGGACATTCCTTTCCTCACCCATAGTCATTTTATTATCTTCATCCCTAATAATTGAATGTAGTTAAGCTATTGGGGTGGATCTAGATAAGAATTTGGTTGTGGCAATTCTTCTCTAAAGATAAGGTGTTCCTTATCATCATCATCAAAAATCTTAATCTCCTTCTTCTTACAATAAATCATTACATCATTGTCTGAAATCCAATCCACACCGAGGATAATATCAAACTCAATCATAGGTATGCCGATGAGATCAGCGGATAGAAATCATTTATGTGCTCTAATGTGGACTGATTCACAAAACATTATTGCAATGATAATTCCCTTAGGAGTTTTAACTGACAACTCCCTTCTTAAAACAAATTGGAAATATCTAATTTTGATAGAAAACTAGGAAGATATGAAACAATGAGATGATCCAGAATCAAATAATGAATTGGCCCAACTTGAGGAAACCATTAAATTACCCACCAACACGTCTATCGGAGCTTCTACCTCAGTAGTAGTGATAGCATATTCTTGGCCTTGATCCCTTCGCCTTTTCTGAGGTAAGTTCCCCTGAAGCTTAGGACATTAATTTGCATAATGTCCCATCTACCTAAAATTGTAGCATTGGATATCGGTAGCTTCCTTCTTCCCCTTGCAATCATGAGCTTGGTGGCCTTTTCCCCACACTAGTAACAGACTCCCAATCCTTTTAAGCAAGTACCTGGATGTTTCTTCCCACATTTACTGCAGGATGGATATTAAACATTTCCATTCTTCCCATTATATCCATTCCCAGATTGATCATCAGATCGCTTCTTCTCTTTCATTTCTTTAAAGACATAAGACTAAGAGAATTACTTTTCTCTCTTGAGAGCACATGAGACAATGTCTTCGTACAAAGAGAAGGAATGTGAGACTAAAGCTCGACGGAGAAATGGTTTTAACCCATCAATTAAAAAATAAATATTACTTCTTCGGTTATGTATATAATCTATAGCTTACCTTGATAACCTTGTATTGTTAGCCTCATACTTTGCGACAATATCATCCTCCTTTTATCTCGGACTCAGAAATTTCATTTCTATATATTCTGAATGGTCACGAGAAATGTTTTTTTTTTCTAAAAACCTATCTTTGAACTCCCTCCATTCCATATTTGATACTTCATCATATTCCATCATGTTTTGAATCGATGAAAACCATTGATCAGCATCTCCAATGAGGCAGTAAACTGCCATGATAAATTTTCCATTTCACTACTCACCAAAGCCTGAAATATTTTTTCTAGGGAACTTATCCATTGATCGGCTACCAACTTATTTGAACTCCCATTGAATGTTGGTGGTTGTTTCTTCATGAAGCGATTTAACATTGAACCTCCATGCCATGGATCAGGGTGCTCCAAACGGGTAAATTTATTATTCATAACTTAAGAGTGTTGTCCCAATATGGTGATAAGCTGACCAGAACCAGTTGTATCACCAACTCCACTATAATTATCTTGAGAAGGACCAGAATACCTACATGGAGTTTGTGCATTGATACAGATTCCATTTCTTCCACTAGGTTACTTTTCTAAACAATGAAATAATCTAGATTAATTTATGAATCAAAATACATAATTCCATACTTATAAAACACTTAACATAAATTAAACTATTTATGGATATAATCCATAATCAAAAAAATGTTTTCATTGAGGAAGTATATACTCATAAACCCTTCATAATGGGTTGTAATGAAAATGAAAAATATCCTAAGCATATCCCTTAGGAGTGTCATAACCAAGAGTGTCGCAAGGTCCATTGTCGTGCACCAGTTCCCGTTTGAGTCTAACTTGAAGTGGTGTTTTCGGGGCTTACCCCTAGGAACATCTGTGTCAGAGCCGCCTCTACCTGCTCGTATCCAAACATGGATGTATTGATCGGAAAACTCACAAAATAGGTAAAATACCAAAATTCTAGGAAGTTCTTATATACTAATCCTCAAAGTATATCTTAGGCCTATGTGCCCTAATTAGAGTTTATCTAAATCTTGCTTCCAAGGATTATACTAAACTTCCTCTGATAAAAACTATAACGCCCCAACCCTAGTTACCCAGAGTCAGTCCATTATTACATAACATTGGAAATATCAAAAGAAATATCAAATCTCGAATGACCGATTAGTTTAGAAGCCTCGGAATAACTGGATACATTCATAAAGTTTACATTACATCATAAAGTGAAAAATACTAAAACTAAATCTTGTCTTCATATCCCATCATACTATCCCTGCAGGTGATTCATAAATTATTTCATCACATACTGGGAAAAATATGTCATTGAAAGGGGTGAGATCAGATTCTCGGTAAGGATAAAAATATAGTGGAAACGTTCATAAATAATAATAAACATTTAAGGCAATTTATAATGAAAACAAAATCCTTTTAAACATGAACTTCAGCATAATATGGAAAAGATAAAATGAAGTAATTATATTTTCTTATACACATGGATATTCAACTAGTAAAATAATCACATGCAATATCAATAACCAATTTTATAATTATGGAATGCATAATGCCAGACTATCATAACCACATAGTGAAAGCCTCATGCCAAGACTACAAATAATATTTTGTCGAGGCCTTGTGCCAAAACACTAGTTTTTCTCATGATACCTACCGATGCATCGAGGAGCTATAGTGGGCTCCACCCGTCACTTAATAAGTCAAATGCATTCCTCATTTGAAAAGTTTTAAACATAACATAAACATTCGTATTAAAACTAGCATACGAAATGTCAATACATTATCCATAAACCATGAATGGTATAAAAATAACACAACCACAGTAAACCATATAACAAAACAATCAATAAAATATTGATGTTTTGTATCATAATAAATTAACATCAAATAAACTTAAAATCCATCAAAGGATGATTCCATAGATAAAATCAAAAAAACCATTTTTTACAGAAATATCTCTTTATATTTTTAAATCATTTAAGAGTAACATAATTATAAATAAAAAATTCATTTTGAAAATATTCTTATAAACATGTAAGGGAACATCTGATGATGTTGTAACGGCAGAATATAGCCACACCCGCCATATTAGTTGAAAAAGTCAAAAAGTACCTTATTTGGAAAACGACAGAATGATTCCTTTCAAAAACGTATAAGGGTATAAATGACAATTACCCATTTTCTATTAAATAGTAAAAATGTTTTGTAGACATTTTTATGAACCATGGATGTGGATGATAAAGAGGTTCTAATAGATAATTAAATATATACAACCTTGAATAATGAAGAGGTTGTAGAATTAACCCTTACGTTGTACTTTTCCTTAGTCGATGGTATGTTAACCTCCTATTCTTCGTGTTCCTTCTTTTGATTTGATCAAAAGGGAACCATAGGATGACTTTCTGACTAAAGGAAGGCCTTTATAATGAAGGGAGGATATTTCCGAGGGTATTTGGGTAGAGGTTGGATGATCCAAAAGATTTTGAATGTGTGAATTAGTGAGAAGGTGGGGTTCCCTTATATAAGAGGGGTGAGGGGCACCTTTGGAAAAGCTAGAAATATTATTTCATAATAAAATCATATTCAGTTTCTAATTTTTCCAAAGTAGATTATTTAAATGTTAAGGTGTGGATAGGTCGAAAACCATTCAACCAATAGGTTTTATAAATGTTAGAGTAACTATATTAAAATTATCTTTTAGATTTAACTCTTAGTTAATTAGTTTTACATTTACCATGTCACTTTGTATTTTTATACTATATAGTTAATAAACATACAATATACATCCATGAAAACCCCAACTGGTCCATTAATGAAACACATATCATGATATAAGTAACTTGGATGAGCCTTACATTTTTATGAATTTAATATCAATTAATAATATAATATTTCTTTTAAAAACTCTCTTATGTAAATGTTGACACTATTGGTTATTTTGTTTTTGAAAAATTTATAACATCATTATTACTTAGAAAAAAATTTATATAAAAAACCGTAATATGTCATATTAACATAAAAAATATTTTATTTTATAAAAAGTCTCATATTACAATTATTTGGGTATTTATAATATCAATTATCTTAATCTTTCATTAATATGGGTATTACTGCATTATCTTTTTGTCATAAATAAATTAAATTATTTAATGTCCAAAAATTATAAATAAAATACCATTATGTATGAAATTTTTTTTTTCTTTCTAATCATTATTTATAATCGAATTTATCTTTTTTAAAACCTTATATTAATAAAGTTTTAGTTAATAAACATTGATTTTAACTCTTTTAACTCTTCTTTGAATTAAATAATAATAAATGTCCTAATCTAGTACATGTGGACCTAAATGATAAAATTTTATTACTAAGGTTGTTTTTGGTCATTATACACTTGTCCAATAGAATTAGTACATGTGTTATGGTAATATTAATATCATTTTTACCCATAATTACCCTATTTACTTTCAACTGTGGTAAATAAAAGAAAAAATTTACTATTCACCAAATATTATTTTCATCTCATTGAACCACATTTTACTAATTGATATTGACTGTGTATCTCGGATTTTTTGAAATTCCACTCACAGAAGCGGTAAAATTATGTTTTATTGAAATTTCCAAAATTCTCCTAGGAGATGGATAAAAGATGGTGAAAAGTTCAATAAAATTTTTATATGTCTAAAATTATTATAAACTTAATCCAATGAATTAAATTGAACATATATAGGTATTAAGATTATATTTTGACCTTAAATGAATTTTAATAAATTAAATAATTATTTAAATAAAATGTCGGTTTGAGCCAATTACTCAGTGTTTTTCACTATTAATAAAAAATTGAATGTTTTCAGAAAAATACCTAAAATTCACCCAATGATAATATCGATATTCCGAATCCAAAAATGAAGTCCATTTTGAATGATAAAATTTATAATGTTTCAAAAATTTGGTATTACTATTCCTAATGGCTAGTTTGATTGGTTGTGGTGTGTGTTAGAACTCGAAGTTGCATACAACACACTCTACTGTATTATTCAAAGAGAAGCATATCATGGAAGCTTAGGGTGTTACATGCAACGGGTTTGTTGGAACCAGCTGTGGGTACATTATCGTATTAGTGGGTGGTGTTTTCATTTGAATCAGTAAAGGGTGTTGAGAAGAGGGTTATTCCAAAAGTAGTAGATCAGTTCATGGTTGTTTTTATTGAATAATTCTATGGGTTACCTCCCGTAAGAGAATTGGAGATTACGATTGATCTCCTTCCGGGGGTCATTCCTATCTCACCTTCATCTTACCAGATGCCATCTACTGAATTGTGGGAATTGAAAGTCCAGTTGGAAGAGTTTGAAAACAAAGGGTTTTTCCAGCCTAGTATGTCCATGTGGGAAGTGCTGGTGTCTTTTATGAAAAAGGTGGATAGAATTTTGAGTCTCTGTGTTGATTATTGTAGACTTATCCAAGTTAAGATAAAGAATATATATCCACTTCCATGAATTGAGGATTTGTTCAACCTGTTGAGGGGGGCCCAGTGGTTCTCCAAGATCGACCTGAGGTTGGGATATCATCAATTGCAGGTGAAAAAGGAGGATATTCCAAAAACAGCTTTCATAAGTACATATGGCCATTATGAATATGTGGTTATGCCCTTTGGTCTATCAAATGTGCAAGAGGTGATTAAGGAATTTATGAATCAGATATTTCAGATATATCAGGATTCATTTTTGGTGGTGTTTGTAGACAATATTATGTTCTATTCAAAGAAAAGGGTAGAGCATGAGAAGAACTTGGAAATATTGCAGGGGATCTTGAGGGATCATCTATTGTATACCAAATTGTCAAAGTGTGACATTTGGATACATGAAGTTCATTTTCTTGGCCATGTGATTTCTGAAATAGGTGTTTCCGTGGATCCTGAAATGATAGAGGCTATTATCTCATGGAAACCACCAAAGAATTTGTTTGAGATACAGAGTGTCTTTGGTCTAGCTGGGTATTATCGGAATTTTGTTCGTGTATTTTCACGTTTGGCTTCACCAATGACAGCTTTGAAAAAAAATAATGTTCTATTCCAGTGGACGGAACAGTGTCAGCTATGTTTTGAAGTGCTAATGTTTCGTCTTACATTAGCACCAATCATTGTTTTACCAAAACCAGGAAAACGGTACGTTGTGTATTTCGATGCATTGGGATCAGGGTTGGGGTGCGTTCTCATGAAAGGTAAACATGAGGTTGCTTAAGGAAACGACAGTTGAGGGTGCATGAGAAGAACTACCCAACTCATGATTTTGAGTTAGCAGTAGGGGTGCATGCTTTGAAAATGTGGCATCATTTTTGCTCCGTTGAGAAATTCATGGTATATACAGATCATAAGAGATTGAAGAAAATTTTCTCCAAAGGGATTTGAACTGGAGGCAATGGTGATGGATGGAATATCTCCAGATGTTTGATTTTGACTTAATGTACCCACAAGGTAAGGGACATTTGGGGGCGGATGCATTAAGAAGAAAACCATATGCATATATGGTGAAACATGCATCCAAGCAGTGGCAGTTGATGTCAGTTATAACCGATATATAGTTAGAATGTTAGGAATAGGATGATAGAGTGGTCTTCTTTCCAGTTTTGTTTATTCCTGACATGGTTGGCCTGTTTAGAGAGGCACAATTATCCGATTATGAGTTTGTGACCATGAGGTCGTGACTCAATGGTGGGGACTTCAATGAGGGTTGGAAACTAAATGGAGATTCAGTTTTGTGTTTTTGGAATTAGATGGTTGTACATTAATCTTGTTAAGAGGATCTTCTCAGGGTGTATCATCATTCCAGGTGGGTTGTTCATCCTAGAATTAAGAAAATGTTTAAAGCATTGAAAGCATAGTTTTTGGAATCAAATGGTTGTACCTATTTGGCTTTCATAATATTGGTTTGGATTGTAATTCCCCATCACAGAGCTAATATTATACATATTTTAATTTTTTTTTTCTATAAAATTATACATAATTAAGAAAATCAATGCAACGTACTGAATACCCAAAAATAGTACAAAAAAGATAATTCACAATATCGCATTAAAATAGCATGGACCATCTTTAGAATTTATAATCCGTTGAACACTACAGGGTTTATGACCACATGTTATCACACACATAGGTCTACAATTATATATTAATTAAATTTCAAATAATTTTTATAAAATAATATGAAAACTAATATGAATGTGGGATATGAGTATGGTAATGTTAATGTAACTAAAATATAAAAAATAATCAAATAAATAAATAGGGTTTAAATAGGATGGTTACCTATTGTATTTGTGTTGATATGTTACCTCACCATCACACTCACATGAATAATAGGTTAACACAATAAATATGTTTTATATTGTATACAATCATATCTCATTTGACATCTTGTGACAATTTTTATATGTCACCCATGTATCACATTATGTACTACACATTTATCTCCTTAACGTAAATCCACATAGATATTTCACACTAATGAAAATACAATTGTTTCTCTAAGTAAATTAATCAGAACCAAATAATCACTCATTCATCATGTACCATATTCTAGAAACAAAAGTAAAGAGAGTGAAAATAATTAATAGATAAAAACATAAAATATAGAATGAACAATAATAAAGTAACTCTTATTTGAATCCTATACTAAAACACATAAAATCATTGAAGATATTACATCAAAGAAACTAACATATTTCTAATAGATATAGAAATTCTCCAAACATTTAAAAATTTATACATCAATATCTCTCAAAATTTAAATTTTGTGGTAGTTCACGTTAAAAAAATATTATTCAAATGGTAAAAAGAGCGATGATTATTACATTATAACTGAACTGAACATTTTAAATATATCCAACTATTCAGTATTCTATGTCACTATATGAGGAATCATATTCTAATCAAAATATTAAATCACCATAAAATTTGTGTCTCCTTGAGTATTCATAAATTAACTCCCCATTTTCTTCCCCTCAATGATTTTTGAAACTGGGAATTAAAATCCCATAATCGAATTATTATATATATGTAATTTAATCTATATAGACTTTTCTTTAAAAAAATAAAAAATAGCATTAAAAATATGATATGTTGATCCAAAAAGTTTTCCTTATTCTATTAATGTCAAGATTTTGGAATTTAATTTTGATCAATGACTGTTATTTTATTGATCATTTACTCCCTTGCGGTGTACAATATATGTTTCTAGGTATTTTTAGTTGAGTTAAATTGTTTTCCTTCAATTTATGTTACACATTAGTGTGTCAAAATACATTGTGTGTGAGAAAGTAATTTGTATATGTTAATTGATGACTAGTTGATATTTAAATAATAGATTAATTTTTTATTTGTAAATACACATGGTGTAAACATAGACACAATAATATACAATAATGATTTATAGGGAATGGTATCACACTATTAAGGATATTATGTAGAGTTAAAAATCAATGTGAACATTAAATTACATTATGGATGTGATAAATAGATTTATTTTTAGATATCAGGATCCATATTGATTCAAAAATATATTTTTTTTGATATTTTTTATGGATGCTCCAATAAGAGTACAATGCATTTTACTCACTAGTAATATTACTCTATGAGAAAACAATATCTCAGGTAATCAACTCATTGTTTATTTCTTGAAATTGTATTCTAAGTCTTATACATAAGAAAAAACTAGTGTGCTGAATTTTTTTGTATAATATTCCAAAAACAACAATTAATCTTTTGTTTCATTACATTAAACTAATTAATAAATAGTTTTACAAACAATTCATGACGATGTCATTACATGACAAGCATAACTCTAGGGCACAAATTGATATGTCATTGTTGAGTTAGATCATTACCAGTCTCAAAAAATGCATCTATTGTATAGATAATATAAACTGAAATACTATGTATTTCCTATTTAATTACATACTATTATTCATTTTCAGGGATCTCTCAAAAACATAATAGTGGAATCCGTAAAAAAAAAACAAAACGTATTTTCAACCAAATTTTACAAATATTGTTATAAAAATATTCAAAAAATATAATTTTATTATCATGCCAATATATCATAAACTATTTAATATTTTATACACATAATAATTTATTCAATTTAAATGGGGATATAGTCAATGAATAATTTTGTGAATGTATAGGAATTTTTTAATGAATCAATCATCCATATCAATGAACTCTAGAAGGAGATGGAATCTTTGATCAATGTATTTGGCCATTTGGTAAAAATAAGGTTCTCTTCCCTTTGAAATTGATCATTTTTTATCATAGTAAAACATATTTAGTCCATAAAAACTGGTAACTGTGCCAATTATATGAGAAATTGTATTTATAATAGAAAATTCATCCTTTATATATTCTAATATAATTATATGAAATAACTATATTTTTTAGTCTTCCATTGTAGGTATCAATTTATTATTAAATCTAAGAGATTCAATATTTTTGAAAGAAAAGAATAATTATGAAGATATCATATCATTTTTAATTATAGAAAAAAAAAATTTATTTACCTTTATAATGACGTCCTCAACACAAAATATATAAAAAATGGAGTCCTTTTTTTCTTTCCATGTGCATTAGTATGATCCTTATTGAATCCCATGGAATATTAACAAAATTATATTGGAATATACTTATACGTCCAAAAACATATGTGACATTGTTTTGAGTTCACATTATGGAATTATTTATGGATCATAAGCATAATGTATGAATATATATATTTTTTATATCTAATTATATGGATCCTTAATATGCATATGATATTTGTAGTAGAATAATATACAAGGCCACACCAAAATGTTCTGAACTCAAAATAATTTTATTACATTACAAATAATTATGTCCTCACTTAGTCTGAGAACACTATATTACTTATCTATATAGATATCCATACTTAATATATAGTATTATTTTCTAAATAAATGTTCTGATAATCAAATTATTAACAACATAGTATCAAAATAAATTATATTAAAATCATTTAAAATATTACAATTATAATAAAATTAAGATTTTATGAATTCAATAATTATCCCATAGACCATCATTTATAAGAATCCAAATTCATTCCTGATGACTGTAATTTTTTTATTATGATATTTCATTTAATTTAATAACATTAATATTATTTTTCATATTTAAATAGTCACCATTTAAAATTATAAATATTAATTTTAAATACTTAATTTCATAAACATAAATATTAATTATATTCACATTATGAATAGAAATAGTGTTATGTAAAATGGTTCAAAATATTTTTAAAATATCAAATTTTTATAATCGTATGTTTTGAGGAGAAATATTTGAATTTAATTTATCATTAGAGAAAAAATAAAATTTATTTATCATATTCAAAATAATGAATTTTTATTTCTATTTAATTTTAGACATATTTGTTGGTAGACACCATACTATCAATGTAAAATTTATATTTTCAACATCTTGGACACCTTTAGGTATGAACTCATTTGGTGATTATTTTATGTAGTAAAAATGAATATTTTTAAATAAATTTTTTCATATTTTTCATGTATTTTATCTATATCCTAGAATTTCAACAATCTATAACCTATGTGCAGGTAGTAGGATCCTTATTCATGAACATTACTTTAACACCATTTTCTATAAAAATTCAAATAACCTAGTGTTTGGATGAATCAAACATGAAAATGGAGGTTCTTATGTTGCCTAATAATAATCAAGATTCTAATCGTATTATACATTCTTATTAGATAGTTGAGTACACAACCCTTTTTGGAAAAGAAATTATAAAGAAAAAAATCATCTATATCACTCTTGAATCAGAATCCTATTTTATTTTACAATCCATTTTTAAACATAATCACACAGTGGTATATGATAACATAATCCAGTGACTATCACAATAAATAGAATTCCCTGCCTATTGTAATCCCTTCGAGCCTATCAATAGTATGACACACGTAGTTGGATAATCATGATATTGAAATGTATATGATTTTATAGGAATTTAAATTAATTTTATTAGTTTTTTTATCTCCCAAATTTAAATATCCATTATATAAATATAATAAATAATATTTATAGAATATGAGTTTATTATTTAAACAATTTTTATTCTTATATATAATTATATGAATGCATATTTGGATTTAGGTTTAAAATGGATATTATATTATTTTACCTAATTGGTCCAAACCATATAAATTTAAAACTTTTTAAACTAATAAAAATATATTTACATATAAAAAATATAGGAATAATATACTTATATAGATCTAAAATAATCATTCATATATGTTTTATGAATATTTTTTGTGTAAATGAATATAACATTACACAATAAAAAAATGCATACTAGACTATTTTTTCTATTAAAGTTAGGAAATATCATATATTCTATATATAGTACATGATTCTAGGTTTTGATATATGAAAATAAGAATCTCTTTAATAATTTCTATTTAATCAACAGATATTTAAATTTCATCATTAATATAGTTCCTTTTATGTACCAATTATACTCAACCTTCAAAATCATTAAAAAAACTCTTCAAACCACATTTTAAAAGAATAAGAAAAATAAAATATATTATTTTAATACCTATAATGTATTACTTTGTATAATAGTTTTATGAAATGATATTTATAAAATAAAATATCCAAGGTGATATTTTAATTAAAAATATTCATTTTACATCCTTAAATATTAATATTAGTGTAACTTAAAAAACGTTTTATCTTATGTGTAATCATTATTGTTCTATATAATTATTAATAAATTATTATATAGAGAAATATTCCACATATAGTGTATGAAAAATATATTTTATAATTATTTTATAAACCATAGGAACATTTCAAAAAATAATTATTTTTACCTTATTATCGTATCTTTTATTTATATGATTGATAATATGTACCACACTATATAAATAAATTGCTATATATAGTATGTAAATGAATTTTTTTCCTACTATTTTTTGATTATTCACTATATTATATTGTATATTTAATAATATAAAATACATTAAATATATTAGCTATAATATATGACCAATACTCTAAAATGGAATAATTAGAAATACCATATTAGCAGTAAAATCCTATATTAATTATTCTTATTTTTCTTAATGTATTGTGTTATTATATTAATTGATTAATGATATGTTATTATTACTCAAATAATACCATATAAGACGAAAAAACAGTAAGTTATTTACAATGATATTTGATTTCAAAAATATTGTCACAATAATTAAAGGACTAATAATTATCCGTGTTATATAACACAATATTACATTTCATTTAGCATCAATTGATACATAATTTTCATAATATTAGTTGAAAAACATAATGAATCCATAATTATGGATTATTTAATAATTGTATTGTGTTTTGTATTATTATATTTAAATAATAAATAATAATATATTTATTTATTGATAGACTTGTCATCAATGATTCATCATGTAAATGAGAAATATAAATGTCATCAATATTACCTCCGGTCATGTTACATCCATTTTGATACATTATTCATGAAGATGACAACTGTGAAATCCATCTACGGATCTTTCCTCAAAAGGAAAAACATTTCCCCAATAAAACAATGTGCTATATAAATACACATCATCAAACTAGGTTGATATTCTATATTCATTACAAAAAAATAAAATAGATAATATGGGTAATTGTTGAATCAATACATCTTAACAATACACCACACATCAATAATAAGGATCATTATATTTGTATAATATAAAATATATCAATGAATATAGTGAGACATAAACTTCCATTATTTGGAAGCCACCATATATTAAAAATTATTTATACCGATACGGTATTTCTATCATGAAACATATAAATGTTCAAAATATAAAATTTATGATATAAATGAATCCTATCTTTGATTTATAACTAATGGTAATTTTATAAAAATTTCATGCAAGTTTCCTTGCATATAATATAACCTATAAAAATTCACTATGTACATCATACAATACAACATACATACCACCACCCAAAGTTATATAAATTGATAAAATATCATTATATGAGGATTGAATAAACCTGTAGAAGACCTCAGTGTTGATCACAATTAAGAATCAAAATGTATTCATAAACAACAATACATTAATAGTACATGGGAAATTATAAAATTCTATAGATTATTTGAGTTGTATATCCCCAAACCACTTTAAAATAATGAATAATCATAAAATGAATTCATTATACAGATATAGTTGGTAATGATATCTAAGAGTATTGTGTAATACAATTATACAATAATGAGTAACATAAAACAAAAAATTGTGATCAACTCTATGGTGTGTGTATTTGAATAAATAATTATATTGAAATTAGGAATATCAATGTCATTTGTTTCATTTAAGGTAATATTCATTTTCAATGATTATTAAATATTTTTATAAAGCATTATTTTATTATTGGAGTTCCCTATAGTGAACAAATAGTTTGATTTTTCAAAAAACACATGGGAGTTTGTTTCAAGAGAAATTTAATTTAGACTAGTTTAATTGTGTTTTCAAGAAATATGTAGAAAATAGATCAAGATGATTAATTGGATTAGTATAATAATCTAATTCAGTTGGATATTTTGATAAATTAATTATTTGATTTAATGATTTATTGTAAACTAAATAGTATTTATGAGCGATTAATAAGAATTATTATATATGGATGAATGGGAGAGGTATTTTTGGATGGGATATATGTTTTGTAATATGTGTGGAATATATGTGGTGGGATATAAAAAATAAGAAACGATAGATTGTGGGATAATCCAAAAATGGATGTATAATATTATTTTAGGTAATAAATAATGTTTTAACCATTTTGAGAATCTATTGTATCATAGAATTATGATAGTTGTTCATTGTTTTCTAATTATTGTATAATAGGGATGTGTTAACATGTTTGGAAAAGTAATATTTCATATTAATTTTATAAATGGAGATTATTATTTGGATAATTAATAAAAAATATTTTAAATTAGCTACCCACATATAAATTAAATTTATTATAGTGTTAGTAATATGACTGTATCATATTCCATGAGTATTATGTTTGGAAATAATAATATGCATACACTCTCACCACTGCACATATTTATATAATGAAATATATACATCACCTTTTTTTAAAATATTAATCGAAAAAAACTATTTTTTCATGGTGGTTCATCGTAAGAGTGGATATTATAGTTGATGTTGTAGAATTTAGATATTCTCTTGAAGGTTGAAATGTAATTTTGGGACATGTATTTTCTTAGTATTTTATGACATTAAATTTTGTTGATTTATATTCAATTTAATTTTAAAAATAGTTGTAATATTAAAATATATGATTAATTGGTATATGATATTGTTGATTTTCGAATGTAGGAATATCATTTCCCAAGTATTGTGACCATCTCTCTACACTATGTTGATATCATTTATTTATCATTTATCTTGATTGAGTTAATATAGTAGTCATAGATTGGGTTATATGATATAGGATCCTCATATGAGGTTTACATAAATGGGTATGATATTTTGTTTATTATTGTTATTTTTGAATATATTTATTTCATTATTGAATATAGTAATCAAAAATCAAGATATACTCATAAAAATGATGAAATGACATCATTATGGGGAAAATTGAGTTAACATAATGTATTAATAAAAAATTTATTTTGTGAATCCATCGAAGGATATTGGTATAAAATTGCCTATAGTTGAATATGCATATGATCAATTATGATGGTTATTATGATCACTCATTGCGGAAGGAACTTTTATGTATGAATTACAATTTCATTCGATTTTTAAAAGGTACTTAAGGCTTGAAGTAATATTTATAAATTTTAATGAGTTAATTTTTATATTAATATTTTTTACATTCATTATGAATCCCAAAAGGAAAATAATTTTTAAATGTATCACTATCATGATAATAGAAAAACATAGATATATAATTGAGATATCGTTCTAGGGATTTTATGAATTTAGATGAATTATTTTTTTATAGTTTATATTTTGAGTTTCAATTAATACAATTTTGGTTATATAAATTATTCTACATTGAGTTTTTGAAGGAAAATTATTTTTAATGGAATTTTAGAATTTATGTGAGGATCGATCATAGAATAATCCCAACAATCATTTACACTAGAATATATTGGTTTATTTTACATATACACTTCATATATTAATCGATAATGATTAATATAATGTATTTTATCATTAAAATTTGTTTCAAATAAATATTTTTATTATGTTAACATGTGATAACTGAGTTGAAGAAAATAAAAATTGGTTTGAAAAGACCGATCCCTATTTTAGTTGATCAATACCACTATGTTTTGAATGGATTATTTTTCAACATAGATGATTTAAGGAACATTGAATAGTTATTAGGATTTCAATATGGATGAAAATATAGATTCATGTATGAATTTTTTTATATTGTATATGTTTTATAGTTAATAATATTATTTTTACAAGATGAATAATATAATATATCAAGAGGTATTTGATATATATATATATATATATATAATGATATTAAGGTATGTTTATTTATTTTTCAATAAATATTTGGTCTCCTAAGATAGTTTCAAAACATGATTTTTTAAAATAACTCATTTATCTATGATTTTGATGAGGGTAAACATCCCTGGTTTAAATTTATATATGAAAAATGTAAATAGGGAATTTTCCTTTGTATATGGAATGTAGAATAAGATTTAGTGATTTTTTTTTGATATCATCATAAGAGAAGAAAATAATTTTCTATCAGAAAATGAAGAAACAATATGTTTATCAATAGTGATGTTGTCGTTTGAAATTAAGAAACATGTATTTTATCAATGGATGAAACATATTTTATCTTATAATTCCCTTGGTATGGAACATCATATGATGAACTATTGGAATGATAATATTTTATGTTACTGATGTCATAATAAAAAGAATTTGATAGAGTTATATAATTTTATATCTGAAAGAAATGAAATTTTATGATCAATCAATATATAGTTATCAAGGATATCATAAGTGAAGGAAATGAAATAAAAAATTAAATTAACATGGATTACTACTGTTAATCCTCATCAATTTCAATAGCGTAAGCTCTATAGAGAGGTTTATACTATATAGAATATGTTATAGTTTTCCACAGTTGGATATGTTATAATAATGGTTACATATCTTATTTGTTCCTATGTAGTTTCAAATATATCTGATATGGGTCCTTTCTATTTTTAATATTTTTTATATATAAGGTTATCCAATGTAAAAAACAGGAGTTGGGTTATTTTTTATTGAATGTTGTTATTCATATTCAAGATAAGATATAATGGGCTTTTGGTTTCTACTATGTTACATTTTTATATGTTGTGATTAAATATAATGGTACATCATGGATATTGATAGAATAATTCCAGTTTCATTAACATAATAAATTACATAGGGATTTTTTGACACATGTTTACTACTATGATATAATTTACTAAAATAAACAAATAGATGGGCGTGTTTTCCCATTTAAAGGGAAGTGGTTTTTTCCTTCTAGTTGGGAATGAATTAATATTAATGGAATATATGATACTATAATCATTCTGCCGAGGTATGATCATCTATCATAACAATATAAATATTATTTTGATTATATCATAGTGGTTGGTAATTTAATGAATGGGTCCATGAAGGAATTATCATGAAAATAAATTGAATGGGATGTAATATATTTCCATTATTTCATGAATTGAAGTATTCTGAAATAATTTACTTCTTATCATATAATACATTTAGTTCTATGGTAGAAAATTATATTTTTAGAGTATTTTAACATAATTAATTTTATTGATAAAATTATTTATTCATGTGTTGTTCCAATTTTTCTTGATATGTAAGGATTTTGTAAAATGATATTTAATATTATCTAAATGATGTTAATGTATATTAAAACAATTTGAAAAAATATACATAAAATGACAATGATAATCTATTCAATTATATGATAGGATCAATTATTTATTTTCAAATTTATTTCAAATAATCATGTATATATTTAATATTGTATTGGAAGTTCATTCCAATAAATTCATTTTGGAATATTTACAAGGAATCTAGGATTTTGTTAAATTTATTTTGGAATAAAAACTAGCATTAATGTTTTTTGTCTATAATTAATGATTTCATATATATGTACTTTGACTCATTAATCTTGTGTTTTTAAAATATATATTTTTTTCTTTGGATGAGGGGATGATCATCATCACAAAAAAATAACAAATAATGAGCCTTTTTTCAAATCAAGTACCTATGTAGGATCTTTATTGAATCTCAGGGGAGTTCTTGAATCTTTGGCGGCTTCTTAAGTATCTCAGTGGGATTGAATAACAGTATTCATAGTTTGGGAAGATATAATGATGTCTTAAACATGAATATATTCCCTTTAACTTGTTATGAATTACATGTTGTTAGTATCCTAATTGGACACGAGTCATCTGGTATGGACTTACTCGCTGTGGCCACCCAAGTAGATAGAATGGATGGATTGTGGTCTCACTGAGATTAAGGTGAAGTGATGGATTAAGTGATTGTGGGAGGATCAGAACACCTAGTGAGGTGGATCTAGGGGGTATCCCATAAAGGGAATATGTCATGAAACGATAGTATGTCCCATGAAGGAGCACCATAGTTTACTGTTAATTGGGATTGAACATCAGATAGGCTTCTTTTCTACCATATTTAGAAGATAAATATAAAAACCATGTATAGTTCAAAAATGAGGTTCATTGATTATACACACAGAGGAATCCTAGATGAATTTATGGTCACTCTTAATCTCTATAACCACATAACGCATTATCGGTGTGGGAAATAAGAGTTAGAAGTAGACTAGATGATCATGTTGTGAATGGTTCATCCACAAGTGGTGTTTTGGAGTTTATACAATAAGATGGGCAAATGATATGTAGATTTTGAATAACTCTACGATGGATGTGTGAGGAAGATCCTGATCTGCATGTAAAGGATATAATTTCTATCAGGAGGTCTAAGGATATCTCAGTCCCACAGAGATGAGTGGGAATATAGAATGCCTGAGGAGTGATACCACATATTCATTGTAGGGTGAGGCAAAATTTTAAAGTCGTGTTCTAATGATGATGGGGATTGGTATTTTTACATCTGTTATCTCATTTAGGGTTGCGGGATCCTAAACATTTGGACATACATAACTGATAAAAACCCACACATCCAGAAGAGAAGGCATCAACAACACCAGAATACAACAGGGTGGTGGAGTGGTCAATTGTGGGGTCAATGTTAGCTTGGCTATGTGAAGAAGAAATATTTATTAGCATACATATGTGAAGAAAAATTCAAAAGATAAATTCAACATGATACACCACATGATGTACTATGAGATGATTTGGAATCCCCAAATAGGTCATGCTAGATGTTGGATTCCAATACCTCATATTCTCTTTGGAATACTGACATTTTCTCAATAAGATTACATCGTATGATACAGTCATCTACTATTGATCATCATAATTCTAGAATAATTATCCATTCTGAGCTTCGAGAGTTACTCAACATGGTAATGGGTCACACGTGAAGATAGATTCTTATGGTATAACATCACCAATCATGGAAATATAGTGTGTGATACTCATTAGATGTATGTATATGTTTCAATCCCAAAAAACATGAAAAGTCATAGGTAATTATCCTTCGGTTGAAGAATATCCCCATTAAAATGATAGAACCTTCAGAAGTAGGATAATGATAGAATGTTTGTACTGGAATCAAGATTGGGACCTAATGTATAGAGGTAATTATATGATTGAATGGGAATATTAACACTAGGTGTGCCAAAATTGTAATGACCTTGTAGAAGATCTACGAATCATTAGGGTGTTTGATGTTGTATGGTCATTGCATTTTCACTTCTAACGCCAACAAGAACTGGTGCCAGAGCTATTTATATGGTGGTCCCCTAAAATAAAAACATTACACCTCCACCTTGGGGAAGTCGGTATCAATCTTTGTGACATTCATAATATTGGGGGAACCCCCCTATATGGATTTCAATATGATAACATCCTTTCATTTGAGACTATATGGGAGAATAGAGCATTAACCCCTATCATGACGTGGAGTATATTAGATGTGATGAAAGAGAATATGGGGTACAAATACATTATTATGGGAAAACGATAATTGTAATTTATTAACCTATTCTAGACATGGGATGATAGTGTGATAATTCTAGTCTTGGGAGACAATTATTAAAAACATCAATAAAAGGAATGGTTGGATGATATTTTCTGATCATGGAAGCATTCGAATATTAGGCATGGGGATTTAGTGTGAAGGAGATTGAATATCACAGAGTGATATATGAAATATTACTTTCATTCTTCCTTAGTGGTTGTATTATTTTAATGAGAGACATAGAGATGGGTGTTTGTCGAGGGACACTGTTAATGGCTGGGATCATGATAGGCCGCAATAAGGCCATTCTGGGTGTTTCTGTATTGGAAATGTTCTATAGTAATCATGGATGATCCTCATGGATATGAACACCAAGGATAATATAAGTACCATTCCAGAGCATCCATGGATTAATCGAATCTCATTTTGTTGGATATAACTTCCCATCATCAATTTTTTTCAATATGAAATGACCTAAAACTCTATTTGATGAAATTTTCTAGGGTCCGAACACTGTTTCTCAATAATTAATTGGTCAAGATCCAGATTGGGAATTAGGAAAATATAAATTTACACCCATTCCACACTCCTTAATGTTATATAGAGGATGAGCTAAGAGGACCATTATATTAGTGGTAATATTTTTTGAGGGTTAGGGGAGGTTTTTTGGTAGCCCAATTTGATGGAAAGAATATTTTTGACGCTCATGTGCAATCTTTATTTTCTAGATATTTCAAAATACTATAGATATTTTTTGAATAAAATGTATACCAATTTCCATGAATAGTGAAACCCTTTTAGCCTCCGTCAATTTTGTTTCATTATTTTTGACTTGGAACTTTGATGAAACAATCACTCTACCCCCATTAATGTTAATTTTATCCAATCAAAATAATTTATTAAACACTAGGTGTAAAAATAATGAAAATTAATTTTATAGAAACACATTCAATAGATCATTGATGCAATAATATAGTATAGAAAGAGATTAAATAAGAAAGATACCACTTGGGAAGTAAGAATATGTGTGTTCCATGAGACTAGAAAAAAACGAAATGAAGATTCAATGGTGGTAACACATCAAGGTGCAACCACACCCCCATATTCATAGGAGAGGTGGTCCCGATATAGGCATATCAGGATAGCTAAGGAATACCTTATGATGAAATTTAGACACCTACATCAAAAAACTACTTGCTTGATCTTTCACAACCTTTGGTTACATGGGAATAAACTAAGACAATGGATAATTAAAGAAATCATGTTGTGAAAATTGACATGAAATGGTATCCATCATCTAGAAATTGGGCTTATATTTGTCAATGACATGGTTGATTTTCAACTGAGGTAAGCATATCTGATTTCCATAAACATGTATGAATTCCGATGAGTGAAATATAATTATTTGAATATTTTGGTGAATGTGATTCTTTGAAAAGAGAATGACCTATAAGAATTGCCACATGAAGATGACAATGATGATGATGAAGATGTAGAGAAAGATGAATGAGAGGTTGAGGAATAAGATGAATAAGATTAAGAGGTATATATTGGTAAAGAAGGGCCTGAAAATGGGGAATCCCAAGAGATAATGAATCAACTGGGGAGTCCACAAGAGAGAGGTGATATTTTAGGCTCTATTGATGGACTTTATGATTATATTAAAGTAATCCATAACTTTCATATTGTCGGTATCATCTCTTATGAGTGTCATATACCCTAATCATACCTTGTACTGTGTAGGGAAATATCAATGCGGAAGCGAAATACCGTAATATATATCAAAATAAAGTGCCAATGGATATGGATGTGTGCACCCCTTAGCCCACACCTGGTGATGAGAAAGAAAATGATCTGGTGTACCATATATTGATTGTGGTGGGTCAACAAAAAGGGTAAAATTAAAAACATCAGAATTTGGGAAAATTCTTGTTCTAGTTCTGATTACTGATGTAACAAGCACATGATAGTCTCTAGTTGTGGAAGTTCATGTAGTGACCAAATCACCTGATCCAGATGCACTTATCCCTCATAAGGTTCCATCATCTTATATTAATATCCATCATTTTATGATCTTGTGAAATGTGGTGTCCATCCCAAACAATTATTTTTATACTAGAATACCGAAAAGACAACTATTTTTGGACATCTATAGAAGCTCTCATGATGACTGTATTCTTAAGTGAGCAGTCATCCACTAATGTTGATCTGACCTCAACACATGCTGTGAAATAGGTTGTGGCTATGGGTGATGCCACTTCTAGTGTGGATCGGGAAGCTAGAAGATGTGATTTTACTATGGAAGAAATTAGTGAAGTGGGTTACCCAAAATTCATAGAGCCCATTCCAACAGAAAGAATACCAGACGAATATCCTTCTTCTAAACATATGACCATCTTTATTTGGTACAATGCTACAGACCATGAAGTGTTGGACAATTCTAATCCAGATATAGGCAAGGAGAGTAACATGACATACTATAGTGAATGGATGTTCAGAATGCATTTCCATGATTCCATAGAGGCACACTAGAAATGATTAATGGTGTTAAACTACACTTGGATGTTCAATCAATGTAGTAGAGGTATGGATTATGTTCATCACAATTTAATGATCTCTGATATCCATTTTGAGAAGATTTGGAAACAAAGCCAAAACAAATATGTTTCACAATTCCCAAAGAAATATGAAAACCTCCAAAATGTATAGGAGGCTCGATATGAGATATAGTGTATATAATTATATGTGAATAAGTGTTCCAGAATTTTTACCAATCAATAGAAAGTCATTTCACAGTTGTAGTTCTTCTTAGGGGAGGCCCAAGATCAGCATAAGCATGCGATATTCCATGTAGAGAACCTATGAGATAAACACAATTTAAGGTAGATACAATCGAATTAGCTTCACTATATAGCTACTAATGAAAAGAGGGAGATCAGAATTTAGAAGGTGACTCAAGAATTCACATGCCATAAAGTGATGGTGTTTAAGCATTCCATCAAAGTGGAGGACCCATTTGGATATTTTCTTCCAATCTTTTGAAACATACATTATTTATATATTAAATTTTTAAACTCTTTGCATTGAAATATTTCTTAGTTTCTTCAATTACTGTTAATCAATAATACATGTGATGAAATTAATGATCAATACCAATGCTCTTGTGGGTCATGACTAGTGTGATAAATAAGGGATGACCGAATTACTGTTCACATTGTAGGAATGTCCCATATCCACATTGAATAATTGGGTATAGATATTGTTGATGGACCACATAGATTGATTGAGTTGAGATATGTTTTGGATAACGAACAAGGCTCTCGGAGTACCCAAATCGTTTTTCACAACATGTTTAGTTCACTTATGGGATAAAACCAGTGGTGTTGGAAGAAATCATTACAAAGGGCTAAAGTGAGGATCACATCACGATGACCACTAATTAAGAACACATAAAGGATAGAATCAAAATAAATAATTAGTTATGATTGTAATCAGAACACAACTTGAGTACCACTTTCCTGGAATGGAATAAAATAACAGTTGACTACTGATGAATTTTGAAATATGGGGAGATATCGTGAATTGTTTGTCCGATGTAATATGTATTGTTGTCCTAGGATGGTTGGTGGAAAAAAGCATAATGGGACCGACCCATTATGTGGTCCCTTTTGATGTGAAAGATGATGATGATCAATATAAATGGCGAGAACCCAATGTTTGGGATGTGGTGGTGGAATATTAAAAAGGTTTAAAAAACAATTAAATCTATGAAATCATGACTAATGAACATAGTTGTGTATATCGGTTTGGAAAATTGATCAATCCATTTATTTATACATGACCAATATGATTTTTTCATCAGATTTCCAACATATTTGAATCATAAAAACAAGGATTTTAGGCTTTCAATTTAGCATTATACAGGGACGTCGATGCATGTTACAGTTTTACATCATACGATGAATGTGAATCTCTCCATTTAATATTATATGATTGGAAAATTTCACATAGTTTACGGTAATTCATCCAAGACAATGACCAAAATTTTTGGTTCATGTTTCAAGGAAGGTGGAAATATCTATTCTTTTAATTTTTTGCCACAAATATTGAAGGAGACAAAGGAGGATTATTCACCATCATAGGATCATGGTATAGTGATGAAGGAAGCATGTGTGATATAGAAAAGGGTGAAAATACCAGTGGTACATTTAGTTTATTATAATATTGTTTGTATTGTGATCAATGGTATTCTAAATTGGTATATAAGGGGTGGAGTTAGGATAAAGCCAATGTGAATGAGGGCCTTGAAGGCCGACATTCACCACATATGCATTTGAGAAGAAGCTTGGACCAAATTATGGGGCATCCAAAATAAAAATTTGTAGTGTGTTACTAATAATCAAGAGGACATGAATGGTAGTCAAGGAGTCATGAAATCTCAAAAAAAAATCTATGAAGAAGTCAAACAAATATTAATGGCATAGTGGACAAAGAAAATATTTGGGGAGAGTTTATGGTCGGATCTAACGACATTGTTTCTGGGCATTACTACATATCTCATCCTGATGGGAATAATACCATTCATTATTTTAAAACATAGTGTGGTAGTGGGAAATCATTGTAATGGAAATCCTCACTATATAGAAAGTGGAATCATCTCCCTATTATCATGTGGAATCCTAGACATTTCATGGTAGGATTGTAGTTTCACACCGTTCATAGGACTTCATCTCTTAGATTAATGTGATTGAGTTTGGACCATGTAGATGAGACATAAAATGTAAAAATATTAAGAGAGGAATCATGAGGCTACCTAATGTGAATGAGGAACAACATGACCCAACTCACACCACACATCTTAATGGAATCGCAACAAAAAAGTTAAATTCATAAGGGCTGGACTTGGGTGATCAGTTTATCATCATGAACCTGGCATGTAAACTCCTAGTTTAATGTCATAGAGTTTTGATGAAAGGAATCAGGCAACTTTTTCTTGATTTTAAAAACCCTACAAAGAATCAAAATCCCATGTAAGGTTGGTTTTATTTAGGAAATGAGGATATGATAGGATTTCCATGACACGTGGATAGGAATAGAATGGGAATGGATGAGTTGGGTTAGGGAAGTCCCAATGGAGATAAACATACATATCAACACACAAAGGTGCATAAATGGGTAACACCAAGGGTGTTGGAGTTCCTATTAATCGTACAGAGGGGACGATATATGAATATCAACATCTGATATTTAGGACACAATGAGGGTTTCATGATGATGGAGTATGACAAATGACTGTGTTCAAAACAAATAAAGAATATTTTGTTACATAGGATGAGAAAAAAAATGTAGGGTTGACCGCTAACCATGTTTAGAACGTGGGGAATATCTCAAAATATTGTCCAAAATCATCGCAGTTGTTGTCCCAGAATGGTAGGTGAGCTGATGCCAGGCACCATGCTAGTAGGGGGTCCATTTAGATGAGAAAGATGACAGAGATGAAAATAAAGTAATACAAGGATCATGGAAACATAATAAGAGAATTTATGTGAGAAATCCAACACTAAATATCCAACAAAATGACAAATTTTATTACATTAATGAGTCATATGATATATAGGGATTCACACCCATTTGTTTGGATAGAATCCTTAAGAGGGATCGTGGATTTGGCTAGTAGTGGACTAATGCTAAAAGAAGAGGTCGAGGTGGGATTAAAAAGAATAATGAACATATATCATAGTCCTAATAATTTTTTTGGGAGTCCCTAAGTATCCTCTAAGGATACAAATCCAACCATATATAGTTCATGATATCTGTGAAGTTTATTACCTTATGGAGAGGATTTTGGTGCACACTAGATTACTTACATACCACTAGGACATCTATGGGGTGTACATTCATAGGTTTAAATATGATGTGGCTATTGTAACCTAGTTCTAATGAGGATAAAAGGAGTCCATGCATCACCATATGTTTCTAGGTAAGACATTTGCATTGTTTAAAGTATTATTTCATGGACATGGGATTCTAGTATAAGGTAATAGATCCAAGAACATGGGGTGATTCTCTAATGGATATGTGTAATATAATGAACCCAATGTGAATGAGGAACATGTGGATGATTTCTATACCACATATTCCTATGAAACATGCATACTATTTAGATTCATGAGGATTGGACATGAACAACCAGTTTATGGTTATAGAGTTCAAACCATAGTGGAAAAAATGGGTCCAATTTTTTTGATGAACCTAGGACAGGACCCAAAAAAATATGATGGAAAATATATGTATCCAATAAAGATAATAATAAATACAAATATAGTACTTCAGTTCCCTTCAGTTTAATATCATACAGTGAGGAATCTATTTTCAAGACATTCGATTGCCATTTGATTAGGACATATGGGGCGAAATATCCATATGGGGACATTTATATCATGAAAAAATAAAGCATCATGAATAAGGACCAAGAGGTATGAAGACCTCACCACACATTCCCAAGTAAAGACATAGGAGAAGGGGTTGAAAAAAAGAAATTTTGGATATCCCCAAATACTGAATATCTCAGCATTCTTTTGTATCCCATAAATATGGGAATCGAGCCATAAGTAGTTATTCAGTTATTGGTAGATTAACATTATATGGTGAGTATGATGGTATGGAGGGGTATTTTTAAGGGAGATACATAGTGTATATGATATACACTGATATGAATGAGGGCCATTGACTCCCAATTCCACACCACATACTCCAAGAGGAAACTAAGGATGAGAGGTTAAAAGACTTGAAGGAGTTTATATCTGCACTATAGATGGATTTTCTAGGAATTTCTATGAATCACATAAGAATAAGAATCATGTCATACCTAGTTATTGTGTTCAATGTATTTTAACAACATGAAGTGATGATGAAGAGGATCACACAGTCTATCATCATACAACATAGATGAGGAATCATACAATGCAAGATCATGTGATTAGGATGAGGGTAATTATGAAATTTAGTGCCATGATACCATGAAGTTGATGAGGATGTTCAGTTTAACAACATGGTAAAAGGATGATGGTGTTGGGAATTTTTATGTCTTATAGATTGAAAAGAGGACTGCTATGAAAAGTATTTCAATATGGACATTGAATTGGTTCGAGGAGTGACACACCCCCCATCATTGGTGAAAATAGAATATATGCTATTAGGGTAATTCTTATCGATTATGTAATATCATTACCATATGGGGTCTACATTCGGTGGCTCCATGCTGGGTATCGTTGGCGTCCATAAAGCAAGTAATATGTCACATTCAAGTAAGTTTTGGAGAACAAAATTCTGGTTGGAATCTCTATCTATCTTCTTATAATACTACTCTATATTTTTAATTTTTAGGATATTATTCTTATTGAGGGTTATCAATTTATCTAGACAGACATCAAATATTTGGTCCGATGCCTTATAGTTATATATAGTTGTGAAATGCGATGGAAACAAAATCATAATGGATAAGACATTTTTTGCTTTATAAAACATGTAAAATGGGGTCACTTGGGTGGTATTTCGAGTATTTATCTTATATGTTCAGAGGGTGTTGGGAATCTTTTCCATCTCAAATTTTTTTATACATGCCATATTTTGAAGATTGTTGGAGAGGATCTTTCTAAAATCCTCGATATGTCCATTTTCAAGGGCACAATTATGATATGTATGGTTGTACCAGATGTTGTACTTGGCGTACAATTTCATCAGCTCAACTTCTCATAAATTTGATTCATTATCAGTGATAAAATATTGAGGAAATCTAAATCGATGAACAATGATAGAGGTCCCAAACACAACCATAGAATAGTCCTTTATTTACATGAGAGGAACAGTATCTATCAACATGTAAATGGAATCTTTCATTGTAAGATTGAACCTGGAATAGTGAGATTTCAATGGTGGATATGGTCCCACAACATTGACTGACACAAATAAAATGTAAGAAGAATATATGATAGTATCGAGGGGATCTAGTGGTCGATGAAAAAAAAATCCATGGATCAAACATATGGGGATCCTTTTAGGGAACTCAAATTAGTCATAGACCGTGGTTTTCCAAATGATTCCATACCATTGAATCTAGGGGAAGAGTTTTAACCCTAGATAATAAGATCAATAAGAACTTTCATGAACCACATGCATGACCTAGGGAATCTCATTCCATTGATTTCAATGGAGGATAATTCCACTGAACCATTATTGTTGAGGAACTTCTCAAGGATGGGACCACTAAAGAGAGTGAACTATATTTCACAACAATGGAAATTATCACCCTTATATCAATTTGGTGGGAAATCAACAAACTAGAGGTACTAAAGAAAGTAGTTTTCTAATAATATTTATCCTCCACTATGATACGGGGGTATGGAATTCTAGTTGTGGAATAATTAGTGGTATGATGGATAACATGTTGGTTTCCATTATCATCCAGAGTGACCAGATAGATTAACCTTCAATGCGCCAAATGGATGATCAATTCTTACTAGTTAGGTTCTTCGATATAGGTTTTGAAGATAGATTCACCATCATACTAGACATTCATTGATAATGGAATATGAGGGACCTCTGGTAGAAAACGGGACTAGGCCATCAACTAGAGAGTGTGTTCTAACAGGGGCATGATCTCTAGCTTTCGGATGTTGTAGTCATCATTTATCTATTTGATGAACTACATACCTTCTACCTTTAAATTAAGTATGGGAACATGAACCTAGATATACAACTATAGACTAGTTATGAGAGTCATATAATTGGACTCAGGGTTGTCTAATCTATCTGAAAAAATCAAAAAAGGGATGAAAAATTTTGTAGGGGTGTTGAAGACAATTACTTAGGCTAATCTATTGAGTATGGGTCATTAAGTATTCTCCTTTCCAGACACTGTGATACACTGTTGAAGTGAATCTTCTATAATTTCACATCATTATCCACTGAGAGGATGGAATCTTTCAAAAATTCAGGATATAGTGACTAATATTTGGGGGTGGATGAGCTACATGAATATCTACAAGCTCTATAATCTTGAAATAATTCTATGAGACAAACATAATGTAGACCTGTTGAAGGATCAGTACCCTCCAAGACATTATTCAGGTTGACATGGTGTAGCTGGAAATATACTTTATCCAATCCACTGAGAACACCAGATGTATCTTAGGATGCTATAAATATTGATGCATCTTCTACACTAGAAAAACCATTGAGTGGATTCTCTTATACATATAATAATATCTAGTATACATTTCTAAGAGAATATATATGATATAGTATAACCTATTCTCCATCCGTATATAATTATTTTGTGTGACTAGTGTGTCGATGGATCGTTCTGGTGTGGTCACATAAAAGAGCAATGGCTTCTCAGAGACATGTGGTGTTATAACCAATGGTTGTAATAGATACTACTTGATATCTTCAAAAGTATTCTGGCTATATTCATCCCATATCTAGATGCAACAGTTTTTCTTGGGTATGTAAAATGGATTACACCTTCCATCCAGATTCCTAATGAATCGATGTGTGTAGGCTATGTAGCCTTTAAAGACACTAAGTTCTCATAGGTTTCTTAGAGGAATAATCTGGTTTGTAGCCTTGAGTTTTTTGGGTCGATCTCGATGAATCTATATCTGAAAAAGTATCAACAAAATTTCTAGTGGTCACTCAAAAATAACAAATTCAAGAGGTTCATTTTTGACTGCTTGGAGAAAATAAGGACAATCACTTTCTGAATATCCCTTAGATGTTCCCTACACTGGAAATTTTTGACCACCAAATCATCCAACTAGGATTCCAATAGTTTCCTGAATATTAGTTTGGAAATGTTGTGCATTTCATGCTCATGGTCAGACCATTAATTCATTGAAATAATTGGCATTACGTGATAACACAAGGTACCTTGTGGAGCTCTGACGGTTTTGGATTACTCATTATTGTGGTACATTCAAGTCTAATTATACCGATATTATTCATTCTTATAGGTGAGATCATATATCATATTGTTGGAATCAATCAATATTTATATCACAGGAAGTATATAATCTTTCTCCAAACAATTATGATTGATATATCATAAGATGATTAATACTATGATCTATTCATTCTTCTTCTTGGAGGTAATTTTGTTAGTTAACCCGATGGGAAACTAAAATTCCTTGATAATGTAGTCTTCAATAATATTATCAACTTATTCCATGACCATGGAACAATGAAATGGATGAATATTTCTTGGAGGATATTTGAACCCATGATGGATCGTTAGGAGACAAAGACTGTGGATGATGACTTGATGATAAAGTCATAGAATGTCATCATAAATCCATGAAAAATGATCCTAATTCTACTTCAGGAAATCCATATACTGTTATTGTTCCCCTGAAAGAATATCCATACTTATCATTGTTGGCCTCCAGTTTGTCTTGTTGTGAAGATTCATTTATACTTACTCATTGAATGTGTAGGAGACACAATCATTGATTGTATGAGGAGCATCTTCCAAATCATCTTTATCATATACAGTAGAGGAATTTATAGGAGTAGATGCTTTATCTAAATAAAGAAATTGAAGGGGAACACAAGTTCCAAAATGGTATAATGTTTAATATTCACTAGGAAACTCATGCACTACTAAAATAAGGAAAAAAAGTATGATTTCATGATTCCATTAGGCTATTGACCAAGGGGTCCACTCTTGATGATGTCAAATAATTATTGGCATGCCATTTTGTGTCAGTTTAAATTGGCTCGGTGGGATAGGTAGGTATAGCCTACATATTTTCTAGGGGTCAAACATCGTGATACCTCATTAGTGAAAGGGGATTTGGTTTCAATCTAGCCAGATCCTTGTAGGTTTATGATGTTGTATTTTGTAATTCCCTGTACATGGGGATGTGCTTCACTCTCTTTTCAAAAACAAAAATGAATTGTCCCATGTATGGTTTTGTGGAATGCAACTGGTGAATCGAGAGGATAAAAATGTTATTCAAGTATTTCCATTAGTCGGACATAGATGTAGTGTGCTCAAGATCATTGTTCTAAAACCATATTTCTTTTTTAATAGAATAGTTAACTTCTAGGTAAGGGATTCACAAGAGGAAAAGGGATATTACTCACATTTGATCAAACACAATCAATATTTGAGGGAGTACATGAGACATTGGTTATTAATGGAAGTAAATAAGGCTTGCAGATGGATCCATCTTCTACCCATAAGTGCATTTTATGTGGTATCCAATGAGACAACCATAATTTTAGTGCTTCTTATCAGGTCACTGATCTCGGGATTCAAGGGGATTTTTGCAAATGGTTTTTTCTCAGTAATGTCATAACATTGTATCTTCATGTTACATGGACTGATATCATCTTAATTCAGTCCTAGATTGTGGATTGTCCTCTTCTATATATGATTTATCTCCGAACCTATGTCAAGAGGCAATAATGGACTTCCACTCCATCAAACATGCCAATGATAAATGTAGGTGAATGTGTCCCTATACAGGAGAGCCTACCTCATCTCTTTAGAATGGGATGGTGTCTTGGAATTATGTCTGCTCCACTACCTATGCATGTAAGGCATATGTTCCCACTACCCCTATCTCAAACCATAGGGGGATATTAAGGAATATACGAGGGATTGACATATATAATCTAATTGGAATAGATACTCTAGAATTTGGACCATTATAGGAATGCTGGAAAGGTGACTTATCACATCATACTTCTGTGTTAGGCACACTTTTCTTCTACTAGTATGATTATATGTGTTTGGATGCTTGAAATGCATCATTGGTTAAACCATAGGATTTAGGTTGTTGCATTTAATATCTTATTGTTCACTCATTGAGAAATGAGAATTTATTATTAGATGTGTATTAGATGACTGAGGATGGACCACATCTGGACATGGCTATCCATGACACTATCATCGATGCTCGACCTGGTTTAGTGGCATGATCAATAACTATAATGAATATGATGAGATATGATGAGATAAATATTCATGATGAACATTGCACTAAAAATGCTATCTAATCTGAGTAGAATCCATGGATTGGATAGAATCACTATTTTGAGAGTTTAGATGATTCATTTATCCATGGACTTATTGACGAATGCATCATTCGAGGATATTAGCAGGACATACGTAAGATTTCTCATCACTGAGAACCATGATAGGGTCCACAAGAAAATAGTATTTATTAAGTCAATGTTCTGATTACCCTCTTTGAAATCCTCTAATATTGGGTGAATTATATGGGATAATTTTATATCCTAGGGCATGAATTCATAGAGTGTATGAGATGACTACAAACACCAGTGAGGGTTTTTTCATTCCCTTATGCCATCAGTGCCTACTCATCTGAGGGGTATAAGGATGATATGTGGATACAAGAGAAGAAAATGGGGAGGTGTGGAAATATCAGGAGGCATAGTCCAATTCAAATGGGCATGGATAATACTATTGGAATGAAAACCTATCTTGCATGTCAATCAATCATTGTTCTTTTGTGACAAGTGGCTAGAGACCTCCTACCATGCGCCTATATAGTCGAAGTTAGGATTTTCTGATATACACACCAACTAAACTGAAGAGGTGACCAATATGACTACTACATTTTTCAACACAGTCTTAGATCCATTAAATTATCACATAGAATCCCCTGATTTTATTTATGAGGATTTTGTAGTAGGGTTAGTAGTCGGGGCGATCAGTGAGATCAGTCTCTTGTGGATATCTGCAATCCAAAAACCTCGATATTCCCTTATCAAGGGAACTTCATAAATAACTAGGAATATATTATTTATCTAAGAGTAGGTCTAAAATATCATAACCATGAAAGGAACCCAAGGAGCATAAACATAATGATGACATCGTGCCCGGTGGGGAGATGGAATTTGGTTGTTCCACCTAGACAGAATCGGTGCATTACGCAGCTGTGGAAACTGAATCTATAATGAATGTTGTTGAGCCTTATGCTAGTACTGGGGAATTCCCCAAATTAAGGCTACGAGTAAGGCTCTGTTAGAAACAAATTATATGCACTGTCATTATGTTTCCATCATGACTTCAATCATGTATCTTCTAATTTTACCACTCAAAATGGCCATCTATGGTGAACACAGTTTTCACCATCTTCGCACATGAATAGAAATAGTGTGCAAATCCATGGCCTATCCAATGTGATGTTAAATAGGAAATTGTTCACTCACCTAACATGGATCAGGGAATGGTTGTTTAGAAGGCCTAATAATCACCCAATACATTTCATGCTACTATATAAAGGAACATCATTATATTTAAGAACACCACCTTTTATCAGGTTATTCCTATAGATGTCAAAGTGTTCATGTGTTGTGTGTATGAATGGTATACAACGTCAAAATGAAATAATGGTATCCACATGTTATATGATATTTCATTATAGGTTTGTTGGAGGTACCCCTTCACGTTTGACTATTTTGTCTTGACCCTCATCTATCTTTTTTCTGGCTCAGGCATGTGCATACAAAATACCCCCTTTCCCACTCCACTAGACTTATTATGAAGACAATATTTCAATCAACCCCTTCACGTAAATGAAACTCTCCAATCCTGAATGCACCCCCAATTTGATTATCCATGTATTGTTCCTTTGTCAAAAAACCATTTTTGATATCCTCTTTCATGAAATCCCCATCCATTCATTGTTGTACTTTGGTGTATCCCATTAGGTTCATGATTAATGACATCCTGATCCCTCGTGAGATTTCCCCTATGACCCTTATTAATGTGTTTTTGTACCTCTATATTTTCTATATATGTAATCTAGTGACATTTTTTTTCATAATATGGATCCAAAAATGGACCTCTTGAGTAAACACACCACCACACCATTCCATATTGGGATTGAAGAAGCCATCCCCCTCCCTAGGTACGATGATAAATGTTTATTTAAGACTAGGGGGTGGAGTTAATCCCCCATGCTCGAGATGTATTACATTATCATTCCTAGAATCAATGTCCCTAAAACTAGATTAAAAATGTGATATATCCCTATGAAAAAAATTTAGGATGTCTCCAGGTATGATTGATAATGAATGAGATCCTCCTAACATGGAATGGAATCTTCCACCTAGGATTAGACAGGGGATAGTCACCATGAGCCTTATCACCTCTCATACTCTCAATCATCCACCCCTCTACCTTTTGTCTTTATCTTCAGATGTTACTTGTGTAGTTTCCTCATGTAATCCCAAACCCACATTTTATTTTATTGTATGTGTACAAATATCATGGAATTAGATATTCCTTATATAGAGTGATATCCTCCAAATAAATAATGTCATCCTCCTTGTGAAACGTCTATTTCTAATACCCACATTATCATTCATTGTAATATCTTTCCTGATAAGACTTTTAGATCAATTACATCATCTTGTTTCTCATAACAATAATGACTCATGTGGGAATGGAGGTTATCTATGAAAACATATCCCATAAATATCTTTCCCATGAGAATACATCCAAGAAAATTCTCCATTATTCATCCATATTACTAGGACTCACACATGCATAACAACCTACAAAATTGGAATCACTACTTCTGCAATCTGCAACCATATAATTAGATATCATGGGAATCCTCCATTGGTGTACCCCCAACTCCCCATGTTAATATATGGGATATTTTATTCATAATCACATTGGATATGTAGGTAGCTTTGTGGTGGTCTAATCCTATCAAACCAACACTTAATCCACTCCATCAATTATATACACTTCAACTATAATCCATCTTGATTATTCCCAAGGATCCACATCCCGATAATATTATTCCACCCACAGCCAATCCACATAATCTCATCTCATAGAAACACCTAGGTAGATTCCAGGATTATACCCCATTAATTCCAAAACAATCAAAACAAGAGAAATCCTATTGTGATGGGGAATCTCATGCATAATAACAACAGTAAATGAAAAATTATGTTTCTTTTAATAATTTTATATTAAATATGGTATGTATGATGGATCATTGAGTTTCAATCATAAAAACCGACAAACATTGCAGTCCCCTCATAGTGATTCACCTCCCTAAACCACTTCTAGTATTGTCCAAATCAACATTAATAGTGTGACATATTCTAATTAAGAGGAATGAATCACATTGATGAGATCCATGAAGCTTTTTCTTCCACCCCTTGGTAATCCATCTAGATGATCCCTCCTAGGGATGTATCTCCCCGATCAATGACCACATGGAATTATGATCATTCTCATTCCATATATGAAGGGCGTTAAAATGGAGACGTTCCACATTGATACCACATCTTAATCCTGGGATTCTTGAGTAAAAAATATAAATATATTAATTTGGAATTAGATACCCAATGATAAAAATGGGATGCCTTTGTTTTTACACACAAGATGCCTCCATGATATCCCTTCTTAAGAAGAATAATACAGGTGACCAATTATCATGTGACCATATTTTTCAGTGATTCCCAACATGAATACTCACATAAACAGAGGATGATTCCCTCTAAATACCCCTTGTAATTTCTAGATAATATCATCATAAATAACTGATATCCACAATAATATTACCCCATGATTGAGTTTCATTAAAATATCTTAATCGATCAGGGGAACTAGAACACGGAAAATATTTTCATGGATAAATCCATGGAAGGAGGAACATACATACCATTTTTTCATTATGATCATAGAGCCTAAATCATTGTCAGTATTGATTAATGTCCATAACATTGAAAAGTGCAAATGGGTGAAAACAATGAATGCCAAATAACAATAACACATGACGCGATGCTCCCTAGGGAAAGCTTTTGATACACAAACGTTGAACCCAGTATGATAATTTTTTCCAAAACATATAGACTAGTAGAGTTTTATACATTAATATATTATCATTTCACTAGATCTAGTTATCCGGCACCATGAACCAATCAATCTAATTTTTGGCATGGCATTGAAGTCACTAGAAAAATTTGTTGTTAATCATTTAGAATTATGGTCATTAATATTGTCAGCATGAATCTCCCATTCTAATCATGGAATATTGGATGATTATGTGGAATGAAGAATTGATTTAATTGAATTGGTATTATTATCAAAATCATCCTTTATTTCACAAACCATAATATAGGAAATCAATTTCCACCTACTAGTAGATATATTGGAAGAATAAATCACCACACGACAATCACGCATGAGTCCATATCCACCCTAAATAATGCAGTGGCCATGGATACCAGGATCATGGGACCTATCGCACCATTGGTAATCATCACAAGGAGGTTTAATGAAAAACTCAAAAAATGTTACGAATATGAGGGAAGCATTTTCCTAGGAAATATGGATTTCCAAAATTTGGATTATTTTTATCCTCACTAACAGAAACACCCCAAAAGGCCGCATAGGGCTCTTCTACTCCACACTATAACAACTTCCCCTTTGGTATACTCTCCCCAAATTGATATTATGACTCCCTCTACAATTTTGTGGACATAGTTTATTTTAGTGTCACCACGGCTATGAATACTACCTGAGAGACACCACAAAGGCCTCCCACAAGGCAGTATTTATGCCAACAATGACTGGGCTCTCTGGTCCAGAAATAGGTGTACTATGTTGGTGCTTCACCGACATCAGTTAAGATGGTTTTATTCTAACATAAAGACCTTTCTCATGAGGATACCTCTTAGAGTGGAATCATCTTCCACACCTCATGTGGCTCCTTCCATAACCAGCACTGTCCAATAGATCCCTTCTTCTACATTGTAATGACCAATTATTTCTATATTGGTATTAAGACTCCATCCTCTATATATGTAGGTTGAGTTGAAACTACCAACCAACGGTGCAACCAGTAGTTGTCATGGGCTGAACCATGTTGATGATATTCAATATATTGTTCCTCCTTATATCATCACCAGTTTGATTATATGTCATCCATGTTGTCACACTTAGCATTGTGGTCCTCATAATGATACTAGTATCGATCAATTTGACAGTCCTCCCTGATTCATCATCATATAGAACATATTTCCTCTCCATGCATATGGTTTCCAATATAGAGGCCCCCACCATATCAGGATTTTTCAGCAAGAGGGTTTCATCATGATATGTATAGAACAAGTTGATTTTATCCCATATCAATCTTCCTTCCAAATAGGGGTCCTCTTCCCTTCATCCACGATAAGTACATAGGACCTCCTCATATAGCCATTGACATACAAAGAGGTCCTCTTCATCTAATAAGAAACCAGCATGGAGTTCCTCAGCATTCATCTACTACCTAATCTGAATGTCCCCCCTACTCCATAACCAATTAATGTAGAGTTCATATGTTATCCATCGATAACATGCACCAATTCCTTCATCATGTATAGTTCAATCAGAAAGAAGTTCCTTATCGTGCTTCCACCCACAAGTATGAAGGTCATCCCCATGTTGTTACCAAAAGTCTACAGAGATGTCCTACCCATGTTCTTACTGATAGGAGAAGATGTTGTTCCTGTTATATCAATATATATAGTGCATTCCTTCCACACTCTCACAAATATCCACATTTTGGTCCTCTATTCAGTGATAGTAATTAATATATATATCATCCATGTATCATAGTATTCCAATGTAGTGTTCCTCCTCACTATAGCTCCACCTTTTATTAAGGTCATACCTATAACAAAGAACCTCTATTTCATGAAGAACCATCCTCGTGTAGAATAGAGAATCACAATAACTGAAGGAAAAACATTGAGAACCACCAAGTCATTGTCAATCTCCTTCGATTCTTAGATTACATTGCAGAATATAATTAAATGATGGAGTTATCATCATAATAATCTACATTAGATTTTGGGGTAGAATAATGGAATGTGAAATTCATTTTCATGAATGGTGAGATCCAAAAAATCCAGAAACCTCTTCACAAGTGCAGGTAGGAGGAGGAAGATTTGTATGTATATAATAGGATCATATTTCAGTCATTTATATCATAGCTAGTTTCGTTATCTAAAACAACCTAAGGTCACATAGAGTTATTCAAGGATTTTATAGAAAAATACCATTCAGTAGACCAACCGATGAATGTCACAACTCTCATGCATGATATAGTGGTAAATAATACTACTCTGTGGGCTTGATAATGTGGCCGACACATTCTTTGAGGGATGACACCGATTTTTGTCATCATTTAGCTTTCACAATGTCTTATCCTTTGGTTATTTCCCCACTACATCAGTCAAAATCCATGAAGCCACTAGTTTCTTAGCTAGCACCGATTAAATCATGGATGAACCAAGAGTCAGACCTTACATTCGAGCTGGTATGATTGTGGGAGCCTCCTAAAAATTTTGAGATATTCATGGATTTATAGAAGAATCCATTGTGTGATGTTGACATTTAAGAGTCAGACACCCAAGATGAGGTCACATGTTCTTGTTCAACTATCGAGGTGATGTGTTTTCACATACGTGTCTATTAGTTGGTTTACAGAGGGATACGATATCATTTTTATTTCATTGATATGAACCTTTTCGTGGTTGTTTTTGGAGTGATCATGATAGATCAACCACCTACATCACCCATCTGACACAAGACCCTCCAAATAAGACTCATCCAAAGTTTTGTAGTTCTCTGAAATTTTATTGAAGATTTTTCCTTGGAAAATCAGATTCGAGTCTAGGGGAAGGACAATACTATCAATTTCAGTTAAATCATGCCATATCATAACATTCCAAGTAATATCGAGTATATTAATCTCATTATAGCTATGGATAATATGGTTGATCATGTATCTAACAAGGAAAAGGAAAATAGAATAGGTTCCAAAAAAGAGGACCACCCTGTGGGGTGGTGAAATATTTGGTATTCCCTCAAAGGGGTACCCTCACTTTCCTTTAAAGGTAGGAACATGGCCATAGTGGGTCATAAACACCATTTACCATTAGTTGGGACACAAATAATGGGAATTAGAATATTAGAACCTCAAAGGAATCTATCCCCTTTTATGATTCTCAGATGACTGTGGTTGATACCATAATTGATTAAATGTTTAGCAGATCACATATCAGACGAGGCTTATTGGTGATGTCCTTGATCATCACGTTTTAGAGCCACACACAAACTATGGTAATCCTCTATTGGATCATGTTCCACCACTACTAGTGCAGTAGGGGAAGAAAAATATCATTATCACCCATTCGACCCCAATTGAGCTTCACAATCTTATGTATCCCAATATGGTATAGACCATGGTTAATAAAAATACCACAGTATGATTAAACAAATCCACACAAGAAATGTGATTAAATTCATCTAAAGCTTTATCAATAGGCATATAAATATGCATTATAAAATTCAGAATGAATCATTGAGACTATCTATCATGTTGATGAGAAAATAATTGTTTCTGTGGTTAGGAATCCTAATATATAGAAACCCCCACCAATCTGATTTGATACCTACACTCATCTCTCACCTATAGGCCATTATACATGTTGAAATATGACCATATAGAAAGTAAAATCAAGCATGTGTGGATGGTATCATAGCACTCAATGATTTAAGTAATAATACTTTCACCCATTTCAATGGGAGGGGTGACCCGTAGTAGAATCTGACCAACTTCCTCTCAAGGTGCAGACCCATGTTGGGAAATAGAGAGTAGCAAGAGGCCACTATGGTTTGATGTTTCATTAAAAAAAATAAGAGTTTTGTTTGATTGGTACAACCAGTTACTGATTATTTCTATAACTATCATGAAATTCATCCATATGATTTTAATATACCATTTTAGTACAAATATCTACATGATATGTATTTTATTTCACATAATGTGGAAGAAACCTCATTGGGTGTTTTCATAGATTCTTTCTCCAAGTGAAAATGGATCATGTATTCACTCGATATGATGCTGACTCGAGAGAATATTATATCACTGTGGATGGGGAAGGTATGTACTGGGCTTGTCCCCTCCCTTATCACTCATAATATCCTAGTTTTATTTCATGATTTCTATGGCACAACCTATCACCTAGGAGAACCTAGGAGTAGGCTCGGTAGGCACGTCCATTTCCCCTTCCAACTCCTGTGATAAGTACCTCTATTGAAGAGACAATGCAGTATAGGATAGATTTTGAGATGATGTGGACATTACGAAAATAGCCTCTCCAAACACCACCTTAGCAAGCACATCCTTGCCGAGAAAAACTGCCATAGACTCATCATTTACCACTTATGATCTGGCAGGAACCACCCAGAAAAGGACCGCCACCTAAATGATACAACATGGATCAATTACCCCATTAGTATCCATCCACTCTTCTAGAATAATCTCCCAGTGTTCCCTTCAAACAAATGATGGAAAACCATACTATACCCTTTAAATATGAATATGTACATAGTTATTTCTGTAGTTCCTCCAACAATGGTTCCTGAAACTTCTAGAGTGAACAAATCCATATGAGGTTGATCTCACTAATCTCTATAAAATTTTCCCAATTTATAGAATCATTGAAATTTCTTCTATAGATGTTTATTTGATCAAATATCTGTCCTAGGAACATGTGTAAAATGGAATAGTCATATATTCCCCTATTACGACATAGTTCATATACATATATGTTGATCTTGATAATTATAGTGAAGGTTCTAGTTAGAGGAAAATAGTTTCCAACTATGGGAATTTTAATTATGACCACTGGTTGTCTTATATAGTAGTAAGTCACACACATGGAATAATTTATGTCATCCTACGCTATCTGAATTCTTCTAGAAGTCATTATGACTTCTCTGGATGTTGATTCCTCATCTATATCACAACATTACCGGTCTTAGAATAGTATGATCCAATGAAATAATGGAAAAAAATACACCTGTGGGTGATCAAACAAACATTCAATCATGGATAATTCATTCCTCCATAGATGGCAGTCTCCAACAGAGTCAATCTAACATTTAATGAATCCCCTGATGACATTTAGTAGTATGCCTCAATGAATAATATTGAGCCAGTGTATCACTATATAGTCCCCGATGAAATGGTGGATTAGAAAAATTCTAAATGTATATCCAGTTGATACCATTGAAGAATTAACTAAGAACATGATAATTAATATAATCTTCATTTGGGTGGTTCAAATCAGGTTTTTTCATTCTATTGAGGCCAGATATCTGGTTCTCTAGAGAGCTTAGGTGGCATAGTCCTGTCATTTTTTTCTACCACCTCCAATAATGCTTTTTGATGATTCTGAACTACAATAACCACCTGGTGATCATCCACAAATAAGAAGTGGTCAGGCATCATCCAAACAAACATCAACATGTAGTGATTCATAGAAATATTTCTTATGAGAAGTAGGAAATTTCCAACACCATCCCGAATAAAAGGGTTTATCAAACTATATCCACAATGCCTTATTCGAAATAGTACCACATGGGTAAAGAAAGTTGAAATTGTTGAGTATGTAATATGTTATTAATAATCTCACTATCATTACTTCTAGTATCATGATCGTAGATTCCTTCCTCTAATTAGAAGACATGCACTATGACCTTATAGGCTCCTGGAAAACACCACCAAATTCAGAAAAGTTATGATGACCTTATATATATATATTTATTCAATAATGAAAAGGTTGAACAATACTAATTCCAAAATATCATTACATTCTCTAGAGAAGATGATGGACCTTGAATTTAGGGAACATCTTCCCATTGTACATCACATTCTTGTTCAATGGAGTAGAGTTGTTTCACTCTCTGATCGTCATATGTTTTTGGATCAATCACATTCCAAGTCAAATGCTACACACATTTGGACCTATTGAATTAGAATTGAGTCCCCCTAACATAATGATTTATGGTTATGAACGGACTGAGGAATATCAATGTGGAATAATATATTTTATGACTCACAACAAAGGTTTAGTATCAAACACTGAATTCAAAAATGTATCATAAGATACTACCTAAAGTTCACATAGTGGAAGGCCCTTGCACCACCTACATGAATTAGTTCCCTCTTTATATAACTAATTCCTAAAATGATAACATGTTGATCAAGTTGGAATCCTGTATGGTGATTCATATCAGATTGAATCCTATGAGGCCATCTTTGTGGATACCATCGTTTAACAAATAATTGAAAAGAATATTCATACTGATTAGCTTGAGAACCCAAACACTTTTGAAAACCAGTGGAAAGACATATATGATTCCTTCATCCTCTCGAGTCATTGTTTAGAACCCATCACACTAAACACGGGACACTAATTCATCATTCCTGAGAAGAAGGGGAGATGTGTCCCTATGTAAAATAAATTATTGAATATTACCTCATAATCCTAAAAAGTTCATGAATTTGTAAATCAAAACATGCAAACCCCTGTAATGTACCAGTACATTCTCCCAATATCCACAATTTACGGGAAACATTATATGTTCTGTGCATTTTGGATGATATAATAGAAACTAACCTTCGATGAATCCTTTTACATTACGAATGGACCCTTTGGTAGAAGGCCTCATGGGATTCGGATGATAGTTGTAGTCTCCATGGTTTTTATAGGGTAAAAATTCTACAAAAATTATACTTTATAATCCCTTGAAGGTACCCTTTTCCATCTAGAATTAGTAGGATTAGATAGATAATCTCCTCCCAATGAGGGCCTAACATTAGATAATAGATAGGAATTATAAGAATCTCAACTCTCATTAAAAGAGGATTTATCCACCACCATCAATGAGTTTGTTCAAGTAAATATCAGCACTAAGAAAGATATGAGGCCAAGGTTGACCATCATAGCCATTCATACAATGGAAAAGTAGAAGTATGTGTATTTCATGATATATAATCACGATTTTTTTTCTAAGGGCTTTGACGAGATTCCACGGATCGACCGTTTTGTTTTCTCCACCATCATGGTCACCTAGCAATTCATCGGGGCTTCAAAAATCCTCCTAGGAAAATGAACTCTCATCACGGGTGTATGGTTGTGGATGATGTTGATAATCCCACAAGTGGGATCATTTCCATAATTTTTAGTACACCAAATGTCTAGATTATATCATTCCAATAAAGATTAATATAAAAAATATCAGAGTTTTTATGGAATTCAGGTCCTCAACCACCATTCTTTAGAAGTTTATTGTCTTCTATTTTGAGAGTGATATGGATTGATGCCACATCAAGGTTCTAGGCTATATCATTTATGAATGGATACACTAGATAAAATTGAATATGGATTCCAATATTGACTAGGACTGTATTGTCTTTAGTTAACCACAAGGAACGTTATGATATATCCTAAGTCTCTTTAGTCTATGGATGGAAGGTTCCACCAATCAGTGTGATATGAACCACATTTTGAAATTATTCATTAGTACACTAGAGGAATGTTATGTGGATGATTTGGTGGTTAAGTAAATCTATCATGAGAATCATATCATAGATTTTTAGAAAGTGTTATGTTTCCTCCATTCCCTATAGTTGAAGATAATCCCATTGCAGTGTATCATTAGGTTAACCTCTGGGATGTTTCTCAGTTTCATAGTTAGATACAATGGAACTAAAATCATCCAAGAGAAGATCATTGAAATTATCCAAATGCATCCCCCATGTAACCTATGTGAGATCTAAGGACATAAAGTCAACTTAACCTATATATGATGATTCATCATGAATTTCTCTCAAAATTTAATCCATTATTTAAGTTTAGGTTGAAAGGTACATTCAATTAGTGGGATGAAGTTTGTGAATATGAGTTTGAAGAAACCATGATGTATATGTTTTATCCTATGGTTTTGATGCCACCCATCGTAGGGTAACCTTTGTTCCACTACATGACCACACAATAATGATCCCTTGGTGCCCTCATTGATCATAATAACTATAAGGGGATAAAAATAGGTTATACTATCTCAGTTTTATCTACCTTGACATAGAATAATGATACTCTCCTATCGAGAATAGCTACGTCACACTTGTTTTAACATAAAATGTTTTACAGCAGCACATGCATCACCCTGAGATATAGTTGTTATCCCATTTGGATCCACTATAATATGTGCTCAAACACCACACAATTAATGGGAGAATAGAATTTTGGGAAGTGATCTGTCATTAGTTTGACAATAGGTTCTTTCTAAAAAAGGCCATCGAGGGTCAGAAATTTGTAGAATTAATATCCCCCCATCAATCCCTAGTAGAGGAGTCATAAGATATAGATTTTTCAAATGAGTAAATCATGTCAATAGACCACGATAGGTCTTTTTAAAACATTAATTTTGACAATACCCCTCAAAATCCATCAAGTAGAAGGAACACATGTCCTACGATTATCATAGTTAGGAATGTTGATTGTCTTCCTAAAACTGACACATGATGTTATTCCCTACATGTTCTTCTAATCAGAAAGATGAACCATTAATTAGAGAAAGTGTTAGGATCCCATTACAAGTCTCTTGATTTTTATTCTGATTGATAATTCCCCCATTCATCATAAGGGATACTATATGATAGTCCATTAGTAGATTAGAAATGAATACATCGTCATGAAGCAATACCGTGTGCCATTTTGGAAGTTGAGTCACTAGATGATGGTCTGATTCTTTTCTCACATAGAAGCAACTCAAGTTCCCTAGTCAAAAATGAATTATCCAACGTCATTGTTAGTATATCTTCCTCTGTTTCCATGTTCAACTGGAATACTAGTTCATTCATTTGTCATGTATAAGGGTTATCAATCCCATCCTTCAAGATGACGATGATGGCTATTATGTAAACCAGATGACTATTGTTTCGTCCAGGTCATGAAATATGAATCTCCTTACAGGAGAATAAGCTTCCAAAAAGACATCAACATTCATTTCTTATATCTTGTGTGATATTATACCAGTCGATAATGTCTATGATGAGTGAATCTATATGAGCGCCCCTCAATTTACCCATGAGAGTGGGCCCAAACTAAAACCATTTCTATAGAATGTTGGTTTTTTGGAATTATACTCCACTAAACGCAATGATATGATATTTACATGTTTATGGTAGAGGGTCATGTGGGGTTTTTTGGTGCTCATTATGCGCGGTTGAATCTATACCACCAAATTCTATGGTTGGGCTACTTCTGTCCCACCTAGTTCCATAACTATAATGAGTTCACCAAGAGGTGTAACACATTTACGATCAATGATAAATTTTTGAATCAAAGTCTTAATCCCACCCATTATAACATGTATTATTGGACCTTCTATGTATGGGGACTTGATGTCATTAGACTATATCCACCATCAATAGATCATCAGTGCAATTTAATTCTGACAAAATTGAATACGTTATCTAAGTGGGATGTAACAATTCCTATATAGGAAGTCATGTCCCCGTTAGTCATAGAATTTGAGAGTACCCACATTATATAATGACTAAGAGTATCTCATTCCATTACCACGTACAACAACATTATCATCATATATTTAGAGCTAAATAAGTTTAACATCGAGTACAATATTTGGTCCATCCATACTACTCACTACCACAAGTAATAAAATTAATAGATTAAGGCATTCAAAAAAACCCTAACGACCATTCTATTGAGGATAGTTGTATAGACCAAGAACAGGTAGTCAGAGAATCTACCCAATTCTCACTGGGATTATCGAATGATATATGGAAATTCCACCTCAGTAACTCCATGTTCAACAGATTATGGAACTGAGTTCATCCTACCCATCAAGATTCATTTACCATTTCTAAAAATTGTTGTCTAGGAACAAATTATTTAAGAAAACATTTCTAAAGTCAATCTACAAAAACATGAATCTCATGAAGAAAACATGCTTTGTTCCTTGGAAAATCTTGAGAGGAACAAAAAAAGATATCTAGAGCATTCATCAGGAATTCATTCATATTATATTTCCTCTAAGGTGATAAATTGGTGGCTCTCTAAACACCAATGATGCCAACTATGAATCCAAAAATGTTGGAACCCAAATTGGAGGGACCATACATTATTCATAGGATTTATCCAAACAGTTTGTAATAATTGTTCACCATGGATGGGGAGTGTGTCACTCATCCAAATAATCCCATTTTCCACAAGATGTACTTTTATGAGGAGTTCGCTATCCCCAAAACATGATCTTATATTGGATGACAGAGTACAGTCATGAGGAATTTAAATAGTGGGTGGGATTTCCTTGGTTATATGTCATGTGTTTCATGCCTCCATTGTCCCTCATTCACTTTAGGTTCTTCCAATATAAATAAACATGTCAATATTTTCATAACCACCCTATTACACTTTTAGATATGTGAATTTAAACTATCGTGCATTAACATCTCGGTCAGAGACCACTAAATTGGGAATATGGTCTGATATATACAACTATACACTAGAAGTTCAGGCCTAGTCATCATGAATTTAAACTATGGATAGATCTTAATTGGGAGCATATTATGCAACATGGACATCCTTGGTCTTCATTCACATTCCTCCCAAAGAAATTCTCCAAGATCTCCGTATCTTTATAATGATATATATTGTAGTAAATAGTGTCCATGTCGTACAACGTTAATCTTCATGGACCAATCCAATCACATATCCTTAAAAACCCAATATCATCCCTTTCTCATTTTGAAAAATGGAATTGTAGCATGATTTCCACACCAGAGAGGACGTTTTTTCCTCCATCGTCTTCCAACCATGCCATCATTTTAGAAATTTGTGTGGGTTGATTCCCATCCTTATGGGAGACCTAAAGACACCAAAAAAAAATTTATTTGGGACCGACCAAAAAATTTTCTTGCCTTTTTTTCTCTATCAAGAACCATTTAAGAAACATGATCCTCCATGGACTATTCGCGTTAGCTATTTCATTGATTAAAACAATAATGATATCTATAGGGCCAATCTCGAAATCATCCTCGGGAAAATGTGGTGCGACATTATCCCACAATGGTCTTCATTCACATCAATTGTATTACTCTTCCATTCCCCATATACCTATATTGGGGAGTCTCATACCCAAGGTATGAACTCCATCACCATAAACTACAATTCAATAGTCATATAATCATGAGTTTAAATTGTCTATATATCTAGTATGGGATGTGTCATGTGGTTTTGAGCCTCCTTGGACTCATTCACATTTGGATTTAAAAAAAACTACACTACACATGTCCACTTGAGATATCTTACTCATTTATCTAAAAAGTATGTCAATAAACTGTGTTCTAACAACTTCAATGCACAACATTAAACTAAAAAAAATTATTATAAAATTTTAGGAATCTCCATGATAACCATGGGATGCCTTTCTTCCATGACCAAAGAGGAATCCCCCCTTAATTTTTCTCCCCACCATGTTTCAAAACTAAATGAGGATTGATTATCATACTTAATGGTACGTAGTGATGTCAATACATTTCATCCTTAGGACCATATACAATTTTTTAATCCTTCTTCCCCACGGTTTCAATTATGGTTCATGTATATGAACATAAATTTTACACAGTCTATTTCAAGTTATGTAGGTGGTACCATGCCTCATTAATCTCATTTAATGTTAGTCTATACATATTTGGTGTTACATAGATACACTCTAATAATTCCATAATGGTATCTTAATGGTATAAACTCCATGAAATTATCCTAAGAGTCTCACACAGGATGTGTAGTGAAACATGTGTCGCATTGTCCTACGTCACATCGACATTCATCTATTTCTTATGTCTTCTGTGGTACAAAATCTGCTTTTATACTATTCACGTTTTTTATATTTCCTCCATACTACAGAGAAGTATTGGTAATAGACATTTCCATAGTTCATGAAGTGTTAATTTGAACTGTTCTCCTGGGTCCCAGAAGTACGGCCTTAAACTATGTTCAATGCCATTGTCACATAACATTAAATTATTTAATGCATCCTAATCACATAAAATTCAAATGTACCATAAATAATCCTCGACATGTATGGCTATATTTTATTAATAACCCTTTATATAATGACATAAACTACATTGAATACTAGGCCCTCCCCAAATATTTCATTTACCTCAGTTCTAGTCAGCTATGACATTGTTCTCATTTTCCACAATTTCATTGAACATGAGATGGTTCTCCACTAGAATATGGGTTGGATATTTTGTCAGAATATTACACTTATACAACTGTTACCTAGGACATGGTAGAAAAATTGAAAGAGTGTTCGAATCCATTTGAACAATACATCATTCAATTCAAAACAATATCATGTACCATATTTGGATACTCATCATCTTTCATGTATAACAGGAACCCCTAACAGTTTGGTATTATGCCACATTGGTAAAGCTACCATCTTTAGTGAACATTCCCAATGACATTGGATGAAATTTTGAGAAATGTTTCATATTTTGATCATGATCAAAAGTTTATGCTTATTGGTTTTTCCCCATTTCAGGATAACAGTACAAATACTATGTTTTGAACATGGTCAATTGTTATTAAATGACACAATGTAACCCTAACCATGAATTTAATTTTAGGTATTTTTTACACTTATCATGTCCATTTTATTGGATATAATCTAATGATAAGGAATTACCTCATTTATACACTAGCGCATATCATGGAATAATGTCGGCTGCTCCAGGAGGCCTATTCTCCATCCACCACCACTCTTAGCCCAAATGATTTTGGAGTTCAGTAAACAATATAAAACCCTAAGGGTTCAATCACTATCCAACATTATCATAAAAGATAAACAATCAGGTGTTCTTACAATGTTTTTCACACCAGTCGAGACCCCTATGTTCTTTGGGATTGGTCATCAATTGCCTCACAAATATGATTTAATTTAGATCAATAATGTAACAAATGAAATGTATCCTTGAATAAAAATGGTTTAAATGTATGAAAATAAATTTCATTGTAGACAGGGTCCTCAACATAATATATCCTCTCATTATTTTTAGAATAATTTCCTCTACATCCTCAGTCTCGTGATTGAGGAAATCAACTCTTCCTGCCTCTTGCATATAGATTTTTTATCTAGCTTCCTTATCCAAATATATTATTCTTCATCCCTGGCTACTTGACTATGTTCATCAGTTATTTTATATGATTGAAACCACTCAACATTGACATAAATAATTTTCATTGTAAGATGCTTCATTTAGTTCTCAGCCTTTTCCAGCTAAGCCCTTAGTTTACTAGTGAATCTCGCTTCAGTTATGAGGATGGAAACATGGTCAGTCTTTTTATCCTTCATTTTCATATCTATTGGTTGACATATTGAATCATTCACATTATGCTAGAAATATACTAACTCTAGAAAATATCTTAATTTTGGCTCACCTCTCATATTTCCCATTTCTATACTCGTGGAACAACACATTGGGGCCTCAAGAATTAGTACATATGACACATATATAGTGTATAAAGTAGTGAATTGATCCCATCTGGATCACTAGTTGGGAATACAGTGTATTTTCAATGATGTTTTGAATGCACCTCTATTACCTATTTCAGATTATGTTATTCTCTTCAGCTACCACATGTTGGGATATATCCAAATCATTAGAATATACAGGCTCATACTCTAGGAAAGAATCAATATGTTTTAAAGATGTTTCTTCCCCATGTATCTTAATTGATGAAATTGGTTCCATATTAGGGTGGCATCCCTATTCATCTGATTCCATCACCTCTCAAATATATCTCAAACTAGCTTCAACTTCTTCCTCGCCTATCAGATCACTCACAACCACAACAACCTATTTATCTAGAACCACCATGAATGGATTGGTTTGGATAAATGACTCCCAATGAACATGATAATACATAAAAAGATATATCATGGATCCCCTAACCCATCTTCTCACTAGGATCATTGTCTTATAAGAAATTTAATGAATAAAGGATCTTAGTCAATATGATTTTCATATAGATGTTATGACTTTGTGAAACTAAAGTCATAAGGTGTTGAGTGCCATTAGGTCATGCTATCGAGTTATTATAGGTACATCATACTTGAGAGATCATATAAAAATTGTATTTAAATGATAGGCACATGTTCTCCTTGTGTCATTTTAGAATGAGACACATTATATTGGTAAAATTTGATGCTAAATATTTAGAGAAACCTAATTATGATGAGATAGTTTATGATGTTCTATTACATAGAGGAGGAATAATGATGATAATATATCTCAACGTTTTCTACTCGATCATTACTTTGTGATTCCATAGGAATATTAGGACATGGCCCCAATAGATGACTGGGTGTACCTAGGGTTTTGTGGTTTCGATCCTAAAATCCTTGGTTGGCCCACCACTAGCCCCCTCAACCATGACTCGAAGACCATCTACCTCAGTCATCGGTGTAATACCTTAAGTACACACCTCCACAGCCATCGACACATCTTCAACCCCAATATTGGGGGATGCATGCTCAACACCAATTTTATATTGTTCATGAAGAGTTATAAATAGAAAATCTATGCAGTGAGAAAAAGAAAAAAAGGAAATAAATGACTATGTTATGCTTACAAAGATATTATCGGTAAAATCATCATCAGATCCCACAACCACACAACATTCCCAACAAATCCATTATTGAGAATCCATCATATTTGACACCCCATCTTATGTATCCTGTTATTATTTTTCTTCATTATCTATTTTTTAATTGGGTGATATCTCCTCTCAATCTAACTCTTGGCAATGAATTACCTATAATAAGGGGGGAGTTGCCACATTCTTCCCCTTCTGGAATGTGTAGATATCCATTAATTTCATGTAAAATTAATCTGATATAATTTAACCATGTATTCCACTTAAATGTTCCCAACTCAAACCAATTTTATATTTTCATGCATCATCTTCAAGAAATGGTCATCAGATGATATCGCTGTTATAATTTCTTCCAGGATGAATAGATGTATGGGAAGAAAACATCAATGAAACGTTTTAAGAGATTCATAACCTTCATTCCAGAATCTTATTTTGATGTCCCCCAAGATCACTTTTATGACCTTTAAGCTTTTGGAGGGCTAGGTGATACCATGCTAATGGATGTCCCCATCACCACAGTTTTGTATTTTTCTGACGAAGGATACTGGATTACCTCATGTGTTGAATCCTATCTTCCATTCAATTTTTTGAATCCATGATCTCTGGTTCAATCATATGAATGTGTTTTCATAAAATTTCATATGTATATGAAACCATAATGTTTTTTTGTATAGTCTATTGATAGGCTAGACTATATGTCCATAAGCGGCATCATGATTATTTAATAAAACACAATAATAGTTTTCTTGTACCATATTTGGTAAAGGATAACTGGGTGTCACTATTCCTGAACATCGATGAACATTTTCATCACCACCATCTAAATTCATTAGAACATCATAGAGAAAAAATTATATCACCAACGCCTCACCATAAACATTGACAATGTCCAAGAGAACCAAAAAACAACACCTAGAAACACGACATGTACTCTCTCTTCTCACATGAACCTCACAAGTTTTCCACCATCAGAAAAAATAATGTGAGGATGATGCAAAATTTAATGATTATGTGGTTTTAAAAATTTTGTATGATATCTTCTTCACAATGTCTCAGTAAATTAACCCCAATATAGTTTAGTAGGATGTACATAGACTAGTTCGTGGAGGGAGGATGTAATTCTGGAATTCGTACTCCCTATGATGTGTTGGAATCCATCCATACAGTAACTAGAATGATTAAAAAATTATGTTATTTTTTATTCCCCATCCAACAAGTAGCATGATTTTATAGATCCTTAATAACACATGCACACCAAGGTTTAACCTATTGTGAGTTCCCAAAATCAAAGAAATCACCATGGTCCCTAGGCGTATCCCCATCCTTGTGTTGATGATGGAAAATAACCCTCATCTCTGTATAGTGGGAATAATGGTGGGGTATGGAACCAATGGGTCCCATAATATAACCATGTTGTGCCCCGACATATTATATTATCCTACCTCATATATCACCTAATTTGATTCCACTTTTCACCTTTATGACATATTAGGGTAGTGATTACGTCATCCTGACATTATTCACTTTTGTTCATTCTCGAGGAACTGGTCGAACATTTTTGAAATTGAATATACTTTTGGATGAATTTTATCATCACCTTCTTATTTTCGTCCGCTAAGTGATTTCTGCTAGGATAGAGGTCTATTCATTGTAATCACATTTATTCTATTACAAATTGATCTTCTTGAGTTATAATCCATATAGAAGAATTCTTATGATGTAGTGAATGTACCTCAAGTTGTTGTCAATGTCTTTATGGTGGTGGTGGAAGGTGATCATATCTTGAGACCATCGACTAAGGATATCATTCCCTAGATCCTACTGATTATAGATTTGGAAACCCATAGACTATTTCACAATATATTACCTATTATTTCATTATTATAATAAAAAATTCATTCATTTTATCATACACGTCACACCCATTCCCATTCACTTGTATAGTTTCCCCTGGGCCTTAGTTTACAATTCTACATTCAACCCACACTATCATTCCACATACTAAAACATGAGGTACTATTACAGTGGAAATTAAACTAATATTCATCTACATCATCTACCAATATTGTACTATTAATAGAATTTATAACATATATGTCCATGTCCTGATGATATCATTTGGCATGCACATGAGAATTGATGTTCTTTTTTCTAGAGGATGACTCTATACATGGACCATGACCTCAGTGAATAAAATTTCAAACATGGGATGGAAGTATCATCTGGTATCCTGATGATCCACAATGGGAGACTTCCATATAAGAGGTAATCCTTTTTTAACTGCATCATCATGCCTAGAATCATTTAATTTTACTATACATACCACTAGCTAGGATGTATCTGAGGAATCCTGGTCATCTATAATCATCATGTGGCAACCAAATCTTTGATATTAGTAGAATTATTTTACAATAAATGTTGGATTGGCCTTGAAATACAAAGATGGATGTGTGAAAGAATAAATATTTTTCATTAAAGAGATGATTTTAAGAAACATATTAGTGATCATTCATAGAAAAGGGCATAATTATCACATATAGAGAATCTAGTATGAATTAGAGGATACAATAAATTACAGTCATATCATGGTGTTTCACACATCAAATTCCATCTTATTTTCAAGATAATGGTTTTATTATCACATTTGATTATAATGTTACAATTATAGGTCCCCCTCAACATAAATATAATCATGGACAAGGGCCTTTGTTTGCACACAGGTCGCCTTTCATCTAGCCATTTTTTTGTGTAGATCAAGCAATCAAATGTTTTTCTTCATGGATTCCCGAAGAACCTGACCATATGGTTACCAATATGCTCAAATTATGAAGGGGGGGGGGATTTGTGAGACTGAGATTCTTAGGAATTCAAAATTGAAAAAATTTTGGAAATCAAAAGGTACCATATGACCCATTAGAACAATCTAAGAATATGAAAGAATGTGTAGGCATGTTTCGTAGTGTGTAAAAATGATTGAAACTCACAAAAAACCCCTATTGTTCCCAATGTGACTAAAAAATGGTATATTCAATGGAGTAAACTCAAAATTTCCATGAATGTGGTTTACCAGTTTCATTCTCTACATGCAGGAAATGGAATTGTGAGAAAATCCCATGTGCACCCATTATGACGTCAAATGTTCCTTTGAACACTTTACCACAGCATATCAATGACTATATTCTTGGAAACCCACATCCGCATCTAAAATATTGTGTTCCTTCACAAACATTCTCTTCTATATATTGAAATTTTCTCATTTGTCAAGGTGATCCTCTATAAGGCGATGTATCTAAATTCTACATCTAATACTGGACTTCTACAATGAATAAATGAGAACAACAATGTAAAATAAATGTCGTGATATTCTAACAAAGGCCCCCCTTTATGTGGGGGACACATTGAATTGACCCTCATCTAAATCCATTTATCATATGCTATGTTCACACAAAATTCCCCCATTAACACACCCTTTGTCTGGTGTGAAACTCAATATTTTTGTCATCATTCCATCATATTAGAAATATAAAAACATCGAGAAACAAGTCTATAATGCTCCATTACATGATAGTTTGTGAAAAAAACATTTTAAGTTCACCTATTAAGTGAAAAAACCATCAATTTTACAGGCCCTCTTCACACAACCCTCCGTGATTCTGTGTAAGGAAATTGTTGTCTATAAGAAGATATCCTTTATTCCCCTAGTGCATGTTTTCCATACCTATTTATTTTTAGCATAGTTATGATAATTTACCATTATTTTATGTATAGGGATTCCAACATAGAATTTTTTTGTGAACAATCCTCCACCCCTATTCCATCATGGAATTTTTTAAGACATCCATGTAGAGTCCATAAGGTTTCCTTATGACATTTCTATTCCTTTTTTGGGCGATTTTTGAGTCAATAAGGTTTCCTTATGAAATTTATATTACTTCTTGTTTTGAAAATCAAAAACATCTTATCATATGGAAAATTTCAATTTACCCTATGTTTTACTTTCATAAGGAAAATTTTCTTTTCCCAAGGAAATTTATCCTTACCATGTTTTTCATTGTTCATTTTGTCTAGATATAAAATTAGGGTTCATATCCAAAACCTCGGAATCATATATATATACATTTAGGTATAATGAATTATGTTTTCAGAATCTGAATTTAGGTTCTGAGTTCTCTGGATATAGACTCTGAAGTCCTGTGAGCTCTGACTCTGATATCTATGAATTGAGAATCCACACTCTTATGAGTTCTGACTCATAGTTCTCTGAATTGAGACTCCGAACTCTTATAAGTTTTGACTCCATGTTATCTGAAATCATACACCAAACTCTTATGAGTTCTGAATTCGAGTTCTCCGAATTCAGGCTATGAACTCTTATGAGTTTTGACTCTGATATCAATGAATTTAGACACTGAACTCTTCTGAGGTCAAACTCTGAATTCTTATAAATTCAGATTCCGAAGTGTCTATGTTCAGGTTCCGAATTCATGCGAATCTAGATTCTGAATTTCCTTGAAATTCAGACTCTAGAATTCTATAGAATTCAGGATCCAAGTTCCTTGGAAAACTGAATCCAAATATCCTTGTATTATAGACTCCTAATAGTTTATAGGTAGAATCCAAACATTCATTTTTTTCTTACATTCCGAAAAATGATTTTGTTTTAGCAACCATATTTTTTCTTACACATGTTTTTGTTATAAAATGATGTCATGAATTAAGTTACTGACCAACTGTTGTTTGAGTTACACATGTACATGTCCCTCTAAAATTCAAGGAAAAATATGACCATTGGAGGAGGGAGCCAAATGTTGGAGCTATGCCTATAGATAGAAGCTCAGTTGAAAGATATCATAACTTTTTCACAGAAAGTTCTAAGAAGTTGATCAATCTAGATATTTCATGTTGTTGATGTAATTTATTAAGAGAGATGATCTTATAAACTCTCAGGAATTGTGTATAATGTTTGAATGTCTTGTTTAAACATTTCTTCGTGCAGAATTTCTTTGTGTAGCAGGGTGATTTCCTTAAAATCTGATACATCGGGTTTTGAAGTCAGAGGTGATGATTTCCTTACAAATCGAGGGCTTGTGGAGATATCAAGATAGATATCGGTCATCAGATTGAGGTCAAACCTGGGTATGGGTAAGACATAATTTCTTGAAAATATATATCAATTGACTTTTATCCAAGGTTGTTGGATACCATTCTCTTTGGTTTAAAACATTTACTTGTTACATGTATTGTTTCAAATTTATTTTCTGCATAATTTTGGTTTTTGAGAAAAGTATAACTAACTTCTACATCCTTAGAATTGTACTTTGATTAAAAATATTCTCTACTATTTAAGGTTGAATCATTTTTTTTATCCTTTTTCAAAGTTCTTTTCCAAAATCTCCTCTTCCGAATTACATTTCGGGAATCAATCAAGTTATTAGAACATAGATCTGTTGTGAATTTTGTTAATAAAAAATTTCCTTAGGGAATTTTTATAGTATACAATTCACCCCCCTTTTTTATATTGATTTTCTACACCATAGTTTGATTCAATAATCGGTATCATATCTATCATACTATTGATCCATCAATGGGTATCAGAGGATTGGTTCAATCTGAATTAATTTCATGATTAGATTCAGAAAAGAAATCTTTTTATTTCCTTTTTCAGAATCATGTTTTCATACTCATAATGTTCATATTCATATTTTTGTTAGAGATACTCAAGTGTTATTTTCCTTTTTTATTTTTTTATAAACATATATTACTAACAAGTTTTTGTTCCAATATTATCCATAAGATTGCAGGTTTAAATGTTGGTTCTATCGAAAATATAAATCCTTCCAGACCTCCTATGTTTTATGGAATGGATTATGAGTACTGTAGAGATAGGATGAAGACATTAGTTATTAACACTAGAGTTGATAACTACCTAATAATGACTGGATACTATAAGATTTCCGATAATGAATTGATATCTTTTACTAATCTGGAGAAATCCAAATATCAGGAAAATATCAGTGTCATAAAAGCATTGCTATGTTCAATGACTAGGAACTTCTATAGGCAAATATCATCATGTGAACTTGAAAAAATTATCTGGAAGAAACATTAAGTTACACATTTTGGTACTTCTAAAGTTATAGAGGCAAGAAGAGCTATGTTGAGATCTAAATACCATGGCATTAACATTCCATATGGATAACCTATTTGAAATGTTCATCAAAGGTTTATGACAATAATGAATATATTACAGTCTATGGGAGAAAAAGAATTGGATGATGAGGCCCTTGTAGATAAGATCATAGACATTATGCCAAATGAGTGGGAGTCCAATAGGACTACAATTGATGAGAATACGAAAGTCATAATGATTTCCATAGATTAATTAGTTAATCTTGCTCAGAGAATGAAAAAGATAGTAGCTCATACGAACTATCAGAATAAGTTCAAGAAGAGAGACAACAAAGAGAAGAAAATGGGGAAGTTACTTGTTATGAATGTAGTAGAAAATGTCATATTAGTCCTCACTGCCCTCTACTTGAAAAGAAGGAAAATAATGAAAGGAATTTAGAGGGAAAAAGAAAAAGTTCTGTCACTCAATGTAGAAGACAAGTTTTAAAGAAAACTATACTAGGAGTGCTAGATGTAGAGACTCTTATTTAAGTGAATATTTTAAATATGAATCATCATAACATATAAATATTAGATTCATTTCTATTAATTCTTTCCCAAATACATGTCTTCTGGACAAGGTACGCTCTACCGAGGCTTTATCAAATTTATCTCTTGATACGAATTACTATTTTGACGATATTACTTCTAATGAAGATACAAAAAATTCAAATAATGAATAAATACATTCTTATGAAGAAGTATGTATATTTTACATGTTTTTAGGAGAAAAAAATTATATAATTTCATGGAAACTATACAAGGAAAATACTAGGGAGGATGTTCGTACAAAAGAGATTTCAGACCCTTCTAGAGATCTTAAAGATAAGGATGAGCTTCTAGATAAACATTATAAATTCCTTAAGGAAGTAAATACTGAAAATGAAAAACATTCTAAAGATCATAAGAATGATATTATAAAAATAAATTTTTTTGAGGATACATCTAACTGTAAGGAAATAATTTTTGAGGATAGGAATTTAGTCATAAGAATAAAATCCGAAATATATTCCCATAAGAAACTTCTTGAAAACATTACTTCTGGTAATGAAAATTTTTACAAGATGTATTCTCAAATAAAACCAAAAAACATACTATTGGAGTATGTTATAATCGCAGAAAACCTGTTTTTAAAAACAACTATTGTAATCAAACTAGGGCCCCTTTTGTACTAAATTTCAAATTGGTGGATATTGGAAGAAAAAATTTTCTTTAAAATATGTTTAATCTCTTGGGATTCATAAAGCCTATTTTTCTGAACAAATGTGGATACCCAACATTTTATGGTCTAAAAATTACGGATCCAAGAAAGTTTGTATTCCGAAAGTCTAACATTATTATTTTCATGAAAATAATGAAAATAAAAACAATAATAATTGGTACAAGGATAATTGTATTTTACCGACATATTACTGGTAAGAAAAACAACTTTGAAATTATTATAAAAACAAAAATAGGGAATGTAACATTGAAATATAATGAAAAGGGTAAAGTTATTGGTATAGGTAACATCATTTTTCTTGGAAAAACATTGATAGAAAATGTGTTATTTGTTAAAAGTATTAAGAACAACCTCATTAGCATATGTCAATTATGTGATTAAGGCTACCTTGTGAATTTTCAGAATGAAAAGTGCTAAGTACACAATTTCGAGGGAGAGTTTATTCTTTCTGCGATAGGCAAGAGAATGTTAGCACACTAAATATAAAAGACATTAGGAACCATGATATACCTTTACTTCGTGCAATGGAATATCATTCTTGGTTGTGGCATAGAAGGTTAAGACATTGTAATCTTAGGAACCTATGAAATCTATCTATGAAATTACTAGCTAAGGATCTTCCAGGTATTTTATTTGATTATTCACAAGTTTTTTATCCTTGTAATTGGGAATGCATCATAATTCATGTTTTCAATCAGTCAGTGAAGTCTCAACCACTGATGCATTACAGTTAGTGCATATGGAGCTTTTTGTCCCAAAACAAACTAGACGCAGTGGAGGAAAATATTATGTATTTATCTTAGTTGATGATTACACTAGATTTATGCGGGTCTATTTTCTTGAAAAGAAATATGTAGCTTTTTATCAATTCAAAAGTTTTAGAGCCCATGTTAAAAATGTGAAAAAAAATTCTTTTATATCTATTCATAGTGATCATGGAGGAGAATTTCAAAATTCTTATTCCGAAAATTATTGTAGTAGAAAATCAATTACTCATAACTTCTCAGCACCTAGAACCCCCAAAAAAATAGTATTGCTGAAAGAAGAAATAGAATTAATCAATAGATAAAAAGAACAATGTTGAGGGAATTTTATATACCAAAACATATTGGGTCTGAATCTGTACGTACTTCTTGCTATAATATAAATAGTGTTTTGATTAGACCTTTTCTTAATAAAACATATTATGAGGTATGGAATGGTAGAAAACCTAGACTTTTCTACTTCAAGGATTTTAGTTGAAAGGTATTAATTTTGAATACTAATGATAAATTACACAAATTTGCACCAAAATCTGATGAATGAATTTTCTTAGGCTACTCCACAACTTCTAAGGCTTATAAAGATTTCAATAAAAACACTTGCACTGTTAAAGAAATAGTACTTGTCAAATTTGATGAAACGGATCCCTTTGTTTTTAAATAACCTCAAGAAACATCTTTTGTTGTGTTTTAAAAAACAAATTTTCATCCTTTTTAAGAAAATCCGTATGATATTGAAAATACCCGAGAAGATGTTTCTGATGTATTTACCCCAGAATATTTCCTAAATTATTTTGATGAATACGTTTTACAAAACCCAAAACAGTTGTTTCTTAAGAATCATCCCAGTGATAGTATCATTGGCGATGTAAATCAACCTGTAAGGACTAGATGTTCTTTATGGAATAATGTAGAACATCTAGCAATCCTTTCCCAATTAGATCCAAAAAGCACTGATGAATCTTTAGGTGATGATTATTGGATAAAATCTATGCAAGATAAACTAAATGAATTCGAATGGAATAATGTCTGAACCTTGGCTGAATTTCTTAAGTAAACATCTATTATTGGAGTAAAATTGGTTCTCAGAGATAAATGTGATGAAAATGGAATCATAGTTTGAAATAAAGCTAGATTTATTGCTAAAGGCTATAATAAACAAGAAGGAATAGACTATGAAAAAACCAATGCTTCAGTAGCTAGACATTAATCTATTCATATTTTACTTTCCTTTTTAGCATTTTTCAACTTCAAACATTTAAAATGGATGTGAAATGGGCTTTCCTTAATGGTTTTGTAGAAGAGGAAGTTTTTATTGAACAAACTCCTGGTTTTGAAGATACATAAAATCTAGAACATGTTTATAAACATACCAAATCTTTGTATGGACTTAAAGAGGCCCCTTGAGCTCAATATGATAGACTTAAATGAAATTTTATTCAAAATAATTATGTTAAGGGAAATGCAGATCCAACCATTTTTCTAGAGAATGATATGAAAATTTTTATGATTGTTAAAATTTACGCTGATGACAATATATTTGGTTCAACTCAAAATTTTTTAACTGATTCCATTGCAGATTTAATGAAACCTGAGTTTAAAATGAGTATTATGGGTGAGTTAACATTTTCCTTTGTTTTTAAAATTTCTCATAAAGCAGAAAGAATCTACATATCCCAACATAAAAATACTAAAGATCATATTAAATGTTATATTATATGAAAAAACTAAGACTATATGTACACCTATTGGAACCTCAAATTACCTTTATCATGATGATGCGAGGAACCTAGTAGATCAATCATCTTTGATAGGTATGATAGGATGATTACTTTATTTGACAGATATTCATCTAGACTTAATGTTTTCAATAATCATATGTGCAAGATATAAATCCAATCCTAAGGAATCTCATTTAAAGGCAGTGAAAATAATTTTTCGCTACTTAAAGGGAACCATGGATTTAGGACTCTTTCATACTTCTGGAAATGATTTTGTTTTAAAATGTTTTTCTGATGCTGACATTGGTGGATATAGAATGGATAGAAAAAGTACATCTGAAAAATGTCATTTCTTAAGAGATTCATTAGTTTTTTTGGTCATGTATGAATCAACACTCAGTAGCACTTTCCACTGCTGAAGCTCAATACGTAGAAGCTAGATATTGTTGTTCTCAAGTGTTGTGGATGCAAAACACATTAACAGACAATGGTATGTTTTTTACCAAAACGAAAATTTTGTGTGATAATATTAGTGACATTTCCATTTTTAAAACCCATGCACATCACTCTCATGAAAAAATACATAAATATTAGGCATCACATTCTTAGGGATAACACAAAAAAGGGGATATCATTCTTCAATTTATCGAAACAGAAGATCAACTTGAAGATATTTTCACAAACTCCTTACCCTTTTATAGATTTTAATACATTAAACAGAAGTTAGGAATGATAAAAAAAGGTAATATTCACAGTTATCTTTTTATTAAATCCAATATCCTTATAGTAATAATCTCATTTTTCATAGGGGAGTACAATTTCTTGTTTGTTTTAATGTTTTTTTGTAATGAAAATTTACATAGTCAGATTTTCAAATATTTCATAATGAAAATATCCATAGTTATATTTTTGAAATCTTTCGTAATGAAAATTTTCATAGATTGATTTTTCAAATCATTCGTAATGGAAATTTTCGTAGTCATATTATTCAAATTTTTTGTAATGGATATTTTTGTAGTTTGATTTTATAAAATTTTCTGTAGTCTAATGTTTTTCGTAGTAATTTTTGTTAGTCTATGGACTTTCATAATGATGATATTTTACATTTTACTAATGAAAATTTTCTATGTTTTCATAATGATGATTTTCTAAAATTTCATAATAAATATTTTCCAATCTTTTCATAACTTTATAAAAATTTGTAGTTAGTTTTTTCAAATTTTTGTAATCAAATTTTTTGGAATCTAAATTCTTCAAGAATAATTTTACCCATTATGAATATTCTTCCTAGAAATATGAAATGTTTTTTCCATTTTTGAGTTTTCGTAATCATCCTTTACTTTCTGGTAGTTTCTTTTGGTTTTAAATTTTTCGGATTCTATTTTCCTTAAATCCAAATGTTTATATTAAAAAAACGTTAAAACATCAGATCCATGATTTCCTTGCGTCTATCATATCAACCACCAGATCTGATAAGATGGATTTTCAGCAATTGGATTGGGTTTAGAAGATGAAATGTCAAATCCAATGCCTACATAAAGGACCCCCCCTATGGTTATCCCACATCAAATCTCAAGCTCTCGCATCCTGGAGTTCTTCCCTTCAACATAATCTCAATCCATCTATTCAAAGGTTTCTGAATTGTTAACTTCCATAGATGAATATTCATAGAATGAAATGTCTACTCAAATGCCAGTCCTAGAGTGGATTGTCTATTGAGAAAGGATGGTGCATCTGAACATCACTACCAAGTATGATTCTATAATCTTGAAAAAACATCAATCTCAATAGGTGGGGTAGTGTTTGCATATTGAAGCCAGGTGCTCAACATTTTGTGTATCCGAACATGCTAGTTCAATTTTATGAATCAGTCAGTTTTTCATGGAATAAGGTAGACAAAAGTTTTCCTTAAAAAGCTATGGAAAGACTTAAGATCTATCATATACTAAGGAAGCTAGTTTGGTTGGTATTCCATACAAATGCTAAGATGAGTTCTTTTCACATATGTTTCCTAATGTCAAAATAATATTTTTTAAGATTAAATCTATGGAGTTCCTCAGCCTTACTTATGTAAAGACTTTGATGATCAGAAACATTCTTAAAAATCATCAGATTCAAAAATTATGGGTTCAGGGATTCTTCATTTTGAGAAAATGGGTCAAAGATACATTGACAAAACGTGACATGTATACTTGGATTTCTTGGTAGATCAGAGGATGATCAATCTAGTTAAGCATATTCTCATTACGATTGAGAATATTTAGAATGGAAACTTGAAGGGTCAGATATTCATGTATCCAACCATTCTCTCCATGATAATAGTTCGGTGCTTAGAATCTATTAATATTCCACGCATCTCCTTTCTAATGAATTGCATAGTCATGTTATTCAGTGATGATACCATGATGAGGATGAACATTGGTTATTCCACAAACTGTGGATAATTTTATGACTTACTAGATGAAGAAAATGAAGTTGTTCTAAAAAAACAAGAAGTGGTTGAACCGTCCAAAACGGGAAGAAGAAAGAGGAAAGTGATGGATGTGAATGAAATCGTAAAATCTCTTGTGGCCAAGGAAGTTAAATCTGCACCTCTATAGCCTAAGAAGAAAAGGTCCTATCGAGATAAGGTAGTTTCTAAGTGGATGGAAGATAAATAGTACAGGAATGCAAGGGAGACATGTTTTGGTTTGGATCCTACAGATGAAAATGCCTTAAAAGAGAAGAGAACTGATGATCTTGAAAAGCAAGCCATTGAAAAGAAGAAAAAGAAGAAGTTGAATGAAGTATAGATTGTTTAATAACCTCTAAGGGATACTATGAAAGCATCCATAAATATTCCAATATGAGAATCCTTCCTGGTAGAAGTGATACATAAAACATCGGGAAAAAATTATGTGACTCCAAAAAATATCAAAGAAAAAGATGTAGAATAAGTATAAAAAGAAGAGAATGAAAAAGGTATCGGTGATACTGAAGATCTCATTAAGAATGTAGAAGAGTTTCATGAGAAGGAAATTCCATCGAAGAATCACTCAATCTGAACTTCTCACACCGAATCTTCAAAGCAGGCTACTCCTTGGGAGGATGAAAGAAATGATGATGATGTAGTAAATAAGCCCTTTGATGAAGAAACTATAAATAGAGATTACATTCATCTTGAGGATGTTGTGGCAGGAGATAATAAATAAGAAATACATGAAGATGAATTTTTTCTGTTGTGTGATAGTGAACATGAATCTCTGGATGAGGAAGCCATTCTGATAGAAGATAAGGGTAAATATTTGGTTGTTGATACACTTAGTAAAGCTTTTGTAAAGAAGAAGGAAGATGGTGGATCTTCCAAGAGGAATCTTGCAGAGATAGAGAAAGAGCCCTCACCTATAAAAGTTCCAGATTCGGAATTAACATCCCTTGGACATGATTTCATTGTTTAATCATTGAATAAGCTTATTGGAACCATTCTGATTTTTCAAAGCATTGAATCGAGATGTCACATCCTTTAATAGACCTTGAACCAGAAATCAGATTCAGTATCCATTGTGATGGATACGTTTGTAAAGATTGAAGTTGATTTCAAGAATTTTTTCATTAACCACATTGCCCAAAAAAAGTCTTGTATGAAAATGGTTAGTTGGTAAAAGAAGATAGTTGGATATTTGCGATATCTTGATGAGTTCCAAGATAGTTTCAAAGAGTCATTTGACATTGAAGATGTTAAGATAAAGGATATCACAAGTATCGTTGAGAAGAATCTTACTCTGGAAAAAAATTCTCGAAGTCAAGAAGTGATGGATTTGAATGGGAAACTATATTTAGTGGCTCAATACTGGAAGAGGGAAAGGGATCTTCCGATTGAGATAGAAGAAAATCGTGTCTTGCAGGAAGAAGTCCAGAAGGACTAGGAAGAGGTTCTTAAGGCTCAAGAAGATAGAATCAATTCATAAGAGATGAAATCTGAGGATTTGTATCAGATTATTAATTGAGAAGTGGAAGATCATAAGGAGAATAAGAATCTCAAATCAATTGTGAATAATCTGATGCCCAAGGAAAAGGAAGGATAATATACCCAATCAGATTTTCTGTTGTATTTTAGTAGTATAAAATATTTTCTATCAAATTGAAATTTTTTGTTTCTTGTCTTTTTGATGTGTTGTACTAATAATTTAGCTACCATAATTTCTTTTCCATTCCCTGAAATTCCATTTTGAAAATCACAAAGGGGGATAATGGAAAAACAATCTATAAAAAGAAGATATATCCCTATGTAAGGGGTAATTTATCTAAGGGGGTGTTTTCATTACAATGATTTCCATATTCAAAATAATGAAAAATCACATTATTAAAATCAATAATATGATCCTTAGAATTCAAATACTAAGGAGGAGTTAGTAATATTCATCCTGGCCCATGTGTTAATAGAGATAAGTTTTATTTTCAAAGTAAAGACATATATTTTCTATGTCCCTATATTCTTTTTCGTAAGGATGTTTGTGCTTTCCAAAAAGCGGGAGACTGTTGGGTCAATAATGAATCTTTATGACTTTTCTATTCCATTATTATTAGGCAGATTGGTGAGTCTATAAATTTTTTATGACTTTTCAATTCCTTATTGTTTTAAAAATCACAAACACCTTATCATAAGGAAAATTTCATTTTACCCTATATTTTACTTTGATAAGGAAAATTTTCCTTTCCTGTGGAAATTTTTCCTTACCGTGTTTTTCATTATTCATTTTGTCTAAGTATAATATTTGGTTTCATCTCAAAAACCTCTGAATCTTTTATATACTTTGGTATAAAGCATTCTGTTTTCAGGATCCAAATTTAGGTCTTGAGTTCTCTAAATATAGACTCCAAACTCTTATGAGTTTTGACTCCGAGCTCTCTGAATTCAGACTCCAAACTATTATGAGTTATATCTCCTAGTTATCTGAAATCGGACTATGAACTCTTATGATTTCTGACTCTGTGTTCTCTAAAATCAGACTCCAAACTCTTATGAGTTTTGATTTCATGTTCTCTAAATTCAGACACTGAACACTTATGAGTTCTGACTCCAAACACTCTGAATTCAGACTCTGAACTCTTCTGAGTTCAGACTCCGAATTCTAATGAATTCAAATTAAGCACATTCTATATTCAGGATCCAAATTCTGGCTCGTGTAGATTCCAAATTTCTTTGAAATTCATACTCTGGAATTATATAGAAATCATGTTTCGAATTCTTTAGAAAACAGAATCCGAATATCCTTGTATTATAGACTCTCAATAGTTTTTAGATAGATTCCGAACATTAATTTTTTCCTACATTCTGAATGTTGAATTTATTCAAGTAATCACATTTTTTCATACTCATGTTTTGTTTATAAAACAATTTCATGATTTTGGTTACTAAGTATCCTTTGATTGAGTGACACGTGTATAGGTCCCTCCGAAATTCAATGAAAAATATGACAGTTGGACGAGGGAGCCGACCGTTGGGGCTATACCTGTAAATAGGATCTCATTTGAAAGAGATCATAACTTTTGAAAACAAGTGGTAAGAAGTTGATAATTTTGAGCTTACATGATATTGAAGTGATTTCAAGAGAGAGAGAGGCTCTAATAAACTCTCAGGCTTTGTGAAGAATATTTGAATGACTTGTTCAAATGTGGCTTCGTGAAGAATTGCTTTGTGAAGAGGTTCAATTTCTGTAAAATTAGAGACTTCATGTGGTAAATTAAGAGGTGCCAATTTCCTTCAAATAGAGGGATTGAGGGGAAAAAAAATACAGATACCGATCTTCGGATTGAGGGCTTACCTAGGTTTGGGTAAGACATACTTTCTTGAAAGTATAAATCAAGGTACCATTATCCAAGATTGTTGGATAAACTTCTCTTTGGGATAAAAGATTTACTACTTGTTACTTGTAGTGTTTCAACTTCTTTTTCCACTGTAATTTTGGTTGTTGATGAATATATAAATATCTTATACTTCCTTGGACTTGTACTCTGATTAAATAATATTTTATATGATATAAGTTAGAATATTTATTGTGGTAAACATTTGTTAAATTTAATTTTTATAATCTATTTTTTTGAATTACATTTCCAGAATAATGAATGTTATTAGATTATAGAGGTGTTGTAAATTTTTTGTATACAAAATCTCCTTATGTAATTCCTAAAGTATACAATTCACCCCCTCTTTTATATTGAGTATCTTCACAATATTTTGATACTAAAATCAGTATAATATCTATCTTACTATCTATCTAACAATCCCCCTCCTTAGTGTATATTAGATACAATTATATAAGCCTGTGCGGTGAGTAATGAGTCCCCCATGTATGAACTTCATGCCATAATACATCCTGGAACTAAATTCCTCAACTTGTGATGATAAAATATGATCATTACCATTGAAGAAAAAGAACTCCTTCTTGATGTATGAGTGACATGGCATTACATACTACTCATGTGGAATTACATCATTTTCCCATGATCAGAAAGGGGTTGATTACTGGTAGCTTTCACACCTCTCACACTCTCAACTATCTAACCCTATCCATTTGGGCTTTTTATCAATGTGTGCCTCAGTAAGTCACCATGTGTAATCCCCCCACACCATTTATAGAATGATCTTGTTACAAAAACCATTGACTGAAAATTCCTCACTTTGAATGTGATCCTCCTAGTACAGAATGACTGTCACATCATGAATGTCATGTCAATATATTCCTATTATTTGTCACACATTCCATGACTAATGTTGGAATAATTGTTTGTAGTGACCTTGACACCCATCCACATTTTCCTCATGGGAATCCCAAATGTAGCAAGTTATACTTTTCTTCCACCCACATGGGATGTACACGTGTGTAATCCATTACCAAATGAGCGTCCCTCATGGAGTAATCCCCAACTATATGATCTATTTTTTTGTCCCCCCTCTTCTGTAGGAGGTCCCAAATCCTATTTCCAGACTATGTGGCTTCGATTCCCTATCACATGGGATTTGTATGGACCCTCTATGTGGTCCAAAATCTGAAACCCCAAACTCCATCCACTCTATCCATTATACCCCCTTCACTCATAATTCATCCTGATTTTACTTGGGACACTACATCCTTGTAAAATCATGTGGCCCATATAGTTGATCCCATATGTAATCTGCATCCGCGTCGTCTATTCTAATAAATATACATGGGAAGCTTACATGGATGTATCCTATATAAGACAATATAATAAAACCAATAGAAATAATCTTTTTGTGTAATGAAATTAGGTATAATACACACAACATACACCTATCTATGTTGATTATGATCCATGTCCCCTAAATAGGCTATGTAGGATGCCTGATTGAGGTTCAATCCTGACCAATGTTAAACTTGGTGTCCCCATAAAATTGTTGAACCACCCAGTTCCACCTCCAGTGGTGTTTGGATTCCCCTTCTTGGTGTGACATCCTCTCTCTATTGGACACACCTCAGATTTTCCACAACTACAGGTACTTATGATTCATCCATCAGTAAACCTTCTAGATTCTCCATCCCATGGATGCATCTGCCTAATACACTCCCATAGCGTGTTCATATCAATATCATTCTATATTTGAGTGACATTAAAATCATGACATATCACACATAAACCTCATGTTAATAATGTGATGCATGGAAAAAACCTCTAATGATATACCTTTGGCATCATATTACAAATGATCAACATGGGATTCTTTAGGTTCTATGATAGAGTTTACTCCATGAGATTCCATCGTGTGGGGAAGAATAAAAGTGACCAATGTCCCATCATCCAGACAATATAGTGATTACCAAACTTTCCAATCTATTATTTTAGGTCTTATCCTCTATCAAGACCCCTTGGAATGTCATGAAAGAAGTATTGCAATCATCAGGAATCCACAATGTGAGGGAACCATGATTGAATTTCATGAAATCATTTAATAGGTGATGGAGACCTGAACTAGGTGACAAGTTCCATGGATAAATCCTTGGTAAGTGGAACTGCCATCCCATCATCCAATTTTTATAACGAAGAAGACATCAGAATCTAGAGTTATGAATTTATCCATGCTTTGGCTAGTTGAAATATGTGAAAAAAATGCACGCTAGAAAACAATATAATGAGAGGTGGTGTGCCCCATCCATAGAATTGAGAGAAATTAAAACTAGAAGAAACTTTGTAGCCTGAATAAGAAAATTTTATCTGTCCCACACCAAATATAAGGATCCAAAATTATCTAAATTTTAATGGCATGGGGGACCTATAAAAACATTTGGCTAATTATATGTCCTTCTATGATCCCATGATGGTATACCCTAAACAACATGATATAGAGAAAATTAATTTCTTCACGAAATCACTATAAGATATAACCATCCTATGGTACACAATTTTTATATCATAGTAAATCATGTTATTCAATAACCTATATCTATTTTTTTAATTCAATGAAATTATTCTTATGACAATAGATATCATCATTTAAAACTACAACAACAAGAGATGTATATGGAATATATTTTCATTTCTCGGTGGATAGGGTTTACAAACTCCATAAACATGATGAATTTCATTAAATATTTGTGGTCCCTATGTATAGAGAATATTTTAGTGAACGATCAAAAACCACTTATCCATGTGATATATAGACGGGGGTTTTGTGATTTTTACAACATTCATATGGATTTGAAGAATCCATATTTCAAAACAAATTCCATTTCTGAAATAATTACATCATCTAAAAGAAAGACAATAGGGATTGAATAGTTTCTCATTTTTATGATTTATATAATCTTTAAACCCATCTCAATCTCTAAATACAATGCCATATCAAATGATACCCCAACAATAATTTCCTCAACAAGACCCACCTCCTCAGGATGTGTGAACGACGAAGTGGAGAAACATGTGTTAGAATATAAAGATCATTTTTTATATGTTATGAGATGAAAAAATCACTCGAAAGTTCATCATGGCATTGGGGAATAACTTTTTCATGTTCCCAATGAAGTAGAGTCCTGATTATGGTAATCTAGATGAAATCTCAAACTATTTCTCATTTCACCAAACACCGGGACACATAATCGAGGAATAATTTTTCTCAAATAAGTCCTATCATTAATGGTGGAATTTGGAAAAATTAAAGCGTGGAAATCTAATGACACATATATCTTGTATTTTGTCCAAAAGTATGAAATAATATTGTTAATAGAAGAAAGTTAATATGAAGAATTTGTATTATTGTATGCATTGGATGACATTAAAATAATAAATTAAACTCAATATATAGAGACATTACTTTTTATACATTACTATTAAATTATTTTTACGATGAAAATATAATAGTGTAATAAAACTAGTATATAATAGATTATTGTCTTTGAAAAATTATGATCAAACCAAGCATTAAAATAATAAAAATTAATCATTATTAAATTCCATATTTTCTAGATTATTAATTTTCCTCATTTTATCCATATAACATGTTATCACATGAGTATATACATTAATGAATGTGATTGGAAAAAGTTCAGTAAGAGGATAGGTAATAAAATGAATCAATATAACATGGGTGAGTGTCATATTCATAATCTTAATATAATAATGGGATAATCATCATAATCAGGAGAGGAAGCATTTGATAATGTAAAGTAATGTGAAAATCTATAATAATGAATCATTATATATTTTTTGTCAACTACCACACATATCAATTAACAAAACTATAGTCTTCTTTACCCATAAAAAATGTACATCATTATAAAATCATAATGTTAAATAAATATATTGTAATTTTCATAGATAATTAAAATTATATCATCAGATACATACAATTACACAATAATTTTGAGAACTAAATAATTCCAGATGCACCTGTCACATAATAACATCTACATGCCACATGGTGTATATATCGTTCATAGACATAAAATAACTCATGTATGGGAAATGAGAGTAATTATTATTTCACAATTAATACATTCTTAAACAATAATTAAGGTTCAAAAAAAAATTATCCATTAATCTATAGAATAATTAATAAGCATTAGTGAAGAATAATTAATGACAAATGAATTAAATGATGTGTTTTTTTAGGAAGGATATATCCCTTTGAAAAATAATTTCATTTTTCATAAAATAAGACTAGAAACATTATAATCCTGGAAAATAAAATGGAAGGATAATGAAATTATATTTATGGATCATAGAATGAAATAACCACATTGAAATATAGAATGATGTGATAATACAAATAAAGGGAGACGAGATTGAGAATGTCCTTAGTATAAGTCTGAATGCATTCCTAAAAAAACACGGGTAATCCAACGATATTAAATAATTTAAATAACCAAAAGCATTGAATCATGTATTTAATTCATTATAATTTTTTTTGTTTTATTATAGCCATTTTTAAAAGTTATATTATTCAATTTCATCATTTGAGAGTGGCCATTTTCTTGGTTTTCATAATCGATTCCCATGTATACATATTTGGATAATCATTTAAAACATAGTTAATGAACAATAATTTAGATTGAATGTTATTAATATACTTATATAAGTTTATTTGGTTTATATAATTTATTTTCTTTAATGACGAGGATTATTAGATAAATAAAATGTTAATGTTAATCATTAGCATTAATTTTGGCTGGTTTTGATCAGAGTGGACTCATTTTGTTTTATGATTTAGTTTTATGTATATATGTTAGTGTAAGAACATTAAAATGGTTATAATATAATTTAAAAAATATTTCTCAACATATGTAATCATTTTATGTGTAGTATTTAATAGGTTAATGGAAAATGAAATCATGTCATCCTGGAAGGTGATAAATGATCACCTCATAGCTGATTATTCTAATTTTATAATTAAATGAAGAGGATAAGAGGATTTCATATTTATTATAAATTTACCATAATAAAATTATAGTTTATATATTGTACATTATTTAGCATGAATCATGGGTGAGGTGATACGTGGAGAAAAATAGGAAAAAATGAAACAAAATTAAATGAAATGAAAGAGGATTTAACATTTTGAATTCTTACCCTAGATAACCCTCTTAATGAAATTGAGTTTTGTATTTTTGTGAAACAAGTTGAATATTAATGTTGGGAGATTATTTGGAAGAGTATTGGGAACATATTGTAAAATATTCATGGTTTTGGAGTATTTTGGAGAGGAGGTGGTGATGGGTGGTATTTATAGTAGATGAAAGGGGTGTTATTTATTATTTTATTCATTAGTATATTATTTTGGAATATTACTATGAATATTAGTAATGTTATTAGTAAATATATTAAATAATTAAGTATAAATTGATATTATTGTAATTATATAAAAATTTACTAATGTAATAGTGCATTTTACTTTTAATGTATATATATGGTAAATTACCATATTTTTATATTGGCCTAAAATTATACCACTTAAGAAAAATTTCAGAATTACACTTCAACCATTTTCCTATATTTATAATTAAAAAATGAACTTCATTATATAAATATATATTCTTAAATAAGATAAATTTCATTTTTAAATAAATTGATCATTTATTACAAAAATAGAAATTTTAAAATTATAATATATTTTATGAAACCTTATTAAATTACATATCGTCAAATGAAATTATCTTATAATCATAAAAAAATAATTTAACAATATAACAGATGAAAATAAATTTTATTTTATATAATTATATTAATTGTAAAATTTGTCTTAAATATTTATAACATACAAAAATATCAACACAAAATTTATCATTTCAGACATCTTTATTTACTCAAACCTTGAAATGATTATATCATTATTTTATTCATAAAATACCAATGTTTTATTTAAAATTTAATAAGTGAGGTTACCATTCTATTTTATAACCAATTATTCATATTGGCCTCTTCACTACAACAATAGATAATTTTTTATTCTAATAGTATAGGTTCCATAAATTCTAGAAATAACACTAATTCTAGTAATTCATCATTTATTAAATTAATATAATGTCATTTATTTGATTTTATGTGATTTAAACTAAGTAGAAAAATTATAATAAAAAATTGTACATTAATATTGTTTTGGTTTATTACATTCATCCTCCCTTATGAAATTTCCTCTCTTAAATTTATTTTACATTCTATTATCTAAATTGGAGAGGGTACTTCTCCTACATATCATTTTATGGTTCCCATGTTGCCTATAAATTCATATAATTTCACCATTGTACAATGAAAATATGATAAATATAGTTCCACTCTAGATTATATCTATGGTGAATTAGTGTCACTAGTTTCTCATCATAAGAGAGAAGATTTTCCAATTATACCACCTTTACATAAAATACATGTTAGGGATCTTATATATACATACATAAGATGTATATGTGGAATACATCATGTACATGAGAAATTATAGGTTGAATTGTGGTTCTATATAACAAAGCTCCCACATGAACATGGTTCTCGAAGGGTATGATGCACCCTGGACATATATATCCAATCATCCCAAATCTAATTATCCTCTTCTAGGATGTTATGTTAGCGGAATACCATGTTTCAAAACTCAAACTCAAGTTCTCTTGGATAATTGTCTCCATAGATATTCATTCAAATATTTGTTACCATGATATGATATTTAATGGTTCCCACTTTTTCAATATTTCATGTCCTATATAATTTCTTAGATTTAATTTATCCCATCATAAAAATTTTATTAATATTTTCCCAAAAAGGGTTTTATATTAAGCAATTTGGGTTCTCTGATGGATGTTATTGTTGTTGGAGAACTTAGTCCCTGGTGGTTTTTGGTCACATCCTCTATTGAATAACATATAACATGATCCCAAAATTTCATCTATAGTCTTAATATTCTTGACATATGGGTCATAAGTGTGATGATGATAAGGTAGATTGAAGTTAGTTCAGTGTTTAGAGAATGTAGGAGACATTTTCAAAACACAAAGTTGAATTGTATATCTCAATAGGATACATTTGATAGTAGTACCTATATAGCCTAACCACTTCTAAAATAAATATATATTTTCAATATTATCTTTTGAGAAGTACTCTTGAATTCTGAAAAAGTAAGCTGTAATTTTTAGAATATGCCCAATAACACGTATAGTAATGTTTCTTGTGGATGTCTTTGGACGCCTGGGGAAAACGTACATGGTAATGTTTTATAATATAAAAGTTCATATGGGTAATTGTTGCATCATGACCTTAGATTTTATCCTTTAATATTTCAAATTCTTACAAACCATGAAAATTGGTTTATGATCAATGATCTCCTTTTTCATAGTATCCAAACAATAGTACTCTCATAGGTCATTATACATCATTGTGCTCTATGGGTAAATTTAGAATGTTATGTTTTGTGCAACATTAATAAGATTGTTCTTTATATCTAATTTGTATGGAAGAAATAGTTATGAACCAAATCATAAAACTCCTTTCTCATCAATTTTTACCTCTAAGAATTCCCCATTTCTAGCATCATTTACGTTTTTCATAATTTCCACATCATTCCTCTGAGAATATTTCTTTTTATCAATAGTGGATGGTTGATAAATCATTAAATAAAGATTAATGGTGATCATTTCATTATTATTCCCACGTACATCCATTATAATTAAAATAATATTGGATGTTTATTAATTTACATAATTTATAATGTTCCATGAACATATCTACATAGAGTTTCTTCTAATTTAATCACTTTGAGAGGATAATAGTGGATTGATAAGTCTTAATACATGATTAGCACTAAGAATCATCACCTGATAGTATTATGATCCTTCTGTGTGAATTTATATTTGAGGCTCTTAAGATTGCAATATACTTCATACATCTCCCCATTTAGATAATTTTTTCATATTTTCATTGTGATGATACACAACCACCAAAATTAGATTATGATTAGGATAATATTTCTAATTATTATTTAATATCCTTATGGAATAGGATATCAAATTATGAATTCTTATTATTAAATAAGACAATCCATTCATTAAATCATATATGAATACCAAAAATATTTCACCAATTTTAAAAAGTGTGAGTACATGAATGGTGATATTCGTCTTTTTTAACTCTATTAATAATTCTTTTCTTTCATAAATATAGACAAAAATTTTCTCTTCAGATTCATCTTGGTTAGTGGGTTTGACCATCAAGATATGTTCTCTACAAATATTTGGTAATAAATAGGAAGTCTAATGAAACTATACATATATATTAGAGATGTTGTCCTAGGACACTCGTTGATTTCTATTATTTGTAATGGTCCATATAGATTTTCATTTTTTGGTGAAAACATGCCCAAATAATGATACATCCTCCATCATGATTTATAATTTTATATATATTTCATAATGTTTCCACCTTATCATAGTCATTAAAAATATATTCATATGTTACCCATTTTCTAACATTACATTAGAGTATATATGAATATCACAAATAATTACTACCACATATATGTCATGGTAATATCTAATGACTATATTAATTATGTCCATGAATATTTATGGAGAATTATTGATTAATCCTTCTTCTTGAAAAATAAGACTAGTACACTCCATAGTGAATCCCTCACTCATATAAATTCACTATCCATATTTTATTGTAATGTATTTTTCAGTTCTTCCCATTCAATGGTGGCTATTCTATACGGTTTCTTTGATATATGAATAGATCCATGAATAATTACTATTGAGAACTCTACCACCCAGTTAATAGGAATACTAGTTTATTCCTCCAATAAAACATCAGTGTAGTCCAGTATAATGGGAATGCCTTCAATCATGATTCTCTTATTGTCATAATAACTTATTCGAGATATTATTTCTCATTCTGAAAAAATATCTACACTTGAGACAATAATTCCGAAGTAGATTCATCGTCATACATACACTAGTTCTGAATAGGAGGACGCATTGGGATGTGATGGGTGATCTCCCTTTCCCAACAGTTGATACTAGATTTATATAATGATAGGAAATCACTTCCCAAAATAGCATTTAAATCCATAAAAATGTTATACTACTAATTATAGGATGAATAGACAAAAAAAATACTTAGGAGGAGTTATATAATTATCAAATAATTATTACCCCATTTTATGTTCTCATAGATAACTCAACCTTGATATTTTTATGTGTTTTTGAATTATTATACAAAACATGCAGGCCATAAAAGAATGGATGGAAGGAGAATAATATATTATGTTAATGATTCTTAAATGTATAAAAATTGTAATATCATCACATAATTATCATCATCTATAGCAGTTTTAGTGCAGGAATAATCATTCTTTTTCTTTATTAGATTTGGTGGTTGCCGAAATTCATTACCCTCAATGACTCAGGGTTTGGAGCACTGGCTTGTATAATCCCCTTTCGCCACTACAAAGAACCAATTAAACATAGGTGGTGCTCTTAAATTCCTCACCACATTTTCCAACCTCATCACGATAACATTATTGAGATTGGTGGCCTTCTCTACCACAATTGGAGAATTTACGTATCCCTTTGGGAAAATTCATATAATTCATCTTCCTAGATTTTTATAATGCGAGTGGTTTAGTTTTCATTCCAAAATTTTTATTTTGTCCTCCATATTGAAAATCCTTTTGAAATATCTTATCTCCATATCCATGGGTCCATTCATCCAACATCATCTCAAATTTCCTAGCACATCACACAATATTTTGATAATTCATAAATACTTGAATTTCTAGAGCCTTTTGAAGGAGTGGATTTAAACAAATTATGAAAATATTTATTTTTATATATTTATTGATAACAAAAACTGAGTCTTAGTAAGAAATATTTTCATAGTGTATTATAATTCTATTTCAAAAAAATATTCCTTTTTCATGGTTTTAATAATCAAAAAGATCCATTTATTATCCTCCTTATCTCATCAATAATGGACAGAGTCACCATATAAATCTTACAACAATGAAGCACGTAAAATAACTTCTCCGTTGATTTAATTTTTTTTCTGCAGCTAGTGGATCAGAATATGAACCAAATGATTTTGTTTGATTCCACATAAACGAATCAATTTAACATTACTATATATTATATGAAGGTGATAGTTTTATATTATTCAGGTAATTATTCATATCCAAAGACATTTGTATAAGAAGCATATTGGAAGTATGAACTTCACTACTAAATTCACTTGGGATATCGCTTGGGCAATCACTTCACTTCCCCCTGTTGGGTTGTTGTCTAAAAATCTTCAGGTTAAAACCATTTTATAATATATAATTGGTTTAGACAAAACATTATTCAACATATCCAGAATAAATAATTTATTTCATTTTTCAATTAACTCTAATGGCATATATTTTGGGATAAATATGTTTATAATTAATATATAACAAAATCTTTTTGCGTATTAAATATACATAGTCATATATTATGTTAATTAACTATTGTTATAAAATCTTAATTACCAAATAAACTAATTATTGTTATGAAACAAACATTTAAACCCTAATATTCTTACATTACTATTTTATCATTCTAAATATAAAAAATATTATTGTGTTACAAAACCTGGATCCAATGGTATATTTTCCATGGAATATTTTGATAATTTTTTTTAAAAAATTAAAACATAATAAATATTCAATTACCACTAATATATATTATTATTGGCCATTGTGTTATCCTTAGTTCATGTAATCATATAGGTATATACATTAATGGAAGTGGTGATCTAAAATCCTATTATGTGGATTGATACAAACATGAATTTATAAAACATGGGTGAGTATAATAATCAACATCATAACATTAGCAAGTGGTCATCATAAAAATTTTGTGACAAATAATTAGATAATGGCATGGAAAATTACAATTCAGATTAATGAAACATCATGAATTAGTGGTCAACTACCATACATAGTTTTGAACAAATCTAACATCATTTTATAGCATAAAATAATTTCATCGACATAACATCCTCATTGTGAAACAATATAGAAACACATTCATGAATATTGATCATTATAACTTTAGATACATCAGTTTATCCAATTCCATAGATCACTATAAAATTATCGACAATTTCATCACATCAAATGAATTATATAATCAAGCATTCCAAAAAGATTGTATATATGTCATAGACATAAAATAACAAGTAGAAAAAAATGGGATGAATTATAATTTCATTGAAGATAAATTCATGATGATACATTATGGTTTCATTAATAAAAATGTAATAACATAATTTCTATAATAATCATCATTATTGATTAATGAAGAAACAATATCAAGAGAATTAAAAGAATCATTTTTTCAAAATAAGTGTTATCTTCAAAAAACAATTGGATTTTCAAAAAAAAAATAGAATGATTTTTATATTAGTAAATGAATGGGATGGATATTGAAATTATATTTATTTAACAATGAGAAAAAATATCCAAAATGAAATTTGAAATGGAATATTTATAACCTAAATAAATTAAGTTGGGGTTGATAATACACATAACATATGATTAAATGCTTTTCTCACATTAGTTTACATGGATAATAAAATTATATTCATTAGTTAATAAATCTAGAACATATTCTACATTTATTTTTGTCATTATAATTTGATTTTGATCTTTTATGGGTGTTTTTATGGGTTGTTATTTTTATTACATTGTTTTGGAGTGTTCATTTTCATTATTTTCATGATTGGTTCAATGTATACATGTACAAAAGATTGTATAAAATGAGGATAACTAAATAGAATTGAAATTGAATGTTATTTAAGAACATAAATAATTTTAATATGTCTTATATATTATTTTTTACGTATATTTGGATGATTCATTATAAAGAATGTTAATTATAATTGTTTCGTTTATTATTTGTGGTTTTCAATCACATGGAACACATTTTTTTTATCATTTATTATTATATATATATTTATGTTCCATAAAATAAAAATTGGTTATAAAATAAATATTAAAATATTACTCCTCCATTATAATGGTTTTAAGGCCATCCCTGAAGGTGTTAATGGAAAATGATAAAATGTTATCTAAAAAGGTCCTAAAACAAAAACTCACGAACAACGATTCAATTTTTAGAAAAAAGTGAGAGGGGAAGGGGATTGAGATAAATTGTCACATTAACATAATAATATTCCACTATATAGAAGATACTATAATTATCATGAATATTGGATAAGAGGATATGACAAGGTAATGATAAATTTAAATGAAAGAAAAAAATAATGATTTTCCTCTTGAATTCCTCTCATTAAAAACCTCCTTAGGGATATTTTTCCCCTTTGGTAGGGAACAAATGATCATGTACATTGGGGAGATTCATGGGAATATTATTGGGAAAAAAAAAATCATCAGGGATTTGGAGTTGCGAGGAGAAGATGTGATGGGAAGAGGGGATGAGAGAGAGGTGTTCATTGATTATTTTATTCATTAGTTTCTTATAATGGATCAAAGGTATGAATATGTAAAAACCTATAATATAATATATTAATATATGTAAGGGGAGTATGATATTATGGTTATTACAACAATAATGAATCAAGTAAAAGTATATTTAAATTATAGTGTATAGATAATGCAAATTATCGTATTTTACTATTCAAAAAATTATATATTTTAGAAAAATCGAATAATTTCAACCTAATTTTTTTAGATTTGCAGAATTCATTACTGAAATACATATTATTAAAATTAATTTATAAATATGAGAAATTTAATTTCTATTTTATGTCATTATTTATTATAAAGTGCATATTTTTATATATGAATTTATTTTATAACACATTGAAAAATTACATAAGGCCTCATAAAATTATCTTATAATCATAACAGAAAAAAATAAAAAATTATGAAAATAGTTTTTGATACTAAATTTAATTTTAATCAATTATATTATTGATAAAATTGAAATTATTTATTTATAACTTACCAAAACCCCAACACTAAATTTATCATTTCTGAAATGTTTATTTACTTATACAATTTTATAAATATATAATTTATTTATTATTAACAAAACTAAATTGTTTTTTAATTTTCATATGTGTTATTACTATTATATTTACAGATTATTATTCCAAATTGTCACATTATTATTCAAATGGTATATTTAATATTATATTGGTATAAGTTCCTTAACATATTTAAATACCTTTTAATACATTCATTCATCATTTTTAATGTTTATATTATGTCTTGTATGTGTTTTTATGTCATTTATACTATATTACATAATTATATGATGTTAATTTACATAGATCAATTATTTGGTTGTTAAATATACTATAATCATGTTATTGTTGAAGATCCAATAATTCCCCATCCTTGTCTACTATGACACAAACGACACAATTGACACCAGATTCATCTAAAGACGAGTCTTAAAAAAATTAAATTCATTGAAGGGAGAGAAAAAATGTAGGAAGATAATCCAATAATAAGTGAAAACTTTATCATTGAATCTCTCAATCTTCATTCCAAAAATCCCAAAATCGTTGGCACTACACCACTAAATATAACCGCAATATTTGACCCACCATATATAGTTATAAACAAATATAGAATCAATATTCAATTAAATGGATGTAGTTCAATTAATGGATCACTTATATAATGATGATTTTGCCTATAAATATTGGTTCTCATAAACTAATTGGAGAAATAGGGGAATTCTACATGAGATTTGAGGTTACAAAAGAAGACATTGTAATGAAAAAATAAATACTCAAGCAGCATAACATTTCAGATAATCTATAATAATGAAACATGTGGAAGATCCTTCATTGGAGCCACCAAGAGAGTGAAATGTTACCTAAAAACTTCCATTGGTCCCCCTGACCCAACAATCCTTGATGATCGATTAGAGATGATGAAATTGTCTAATATACCATGGAATTAAGGTATAACAAATTAAAAAAATTAAAGGGATTGAGAGACTCCAAAATCATATTCTAAATGTTGGTTTTCCTGCATCTTGAAATTAAGATCATGAAGACCTTGCAAGTAGAATCTACATTTTAGGAAATTCATACAACAATCCGATAATTTTGGTATTCTAATGAAATGGATCCTGATGTTGAACATGATAATGAATTCAGATTCTCTAGGTATATTAAAATACCATCGTAAAACACTCCATGGGGACATGCTATTCCATAATGAGATCCAAGATGATGTTCCCATTGATGAAACCTATCAACCATATATCAATCCTATATAATTCCATTTCATAATATCACTAACATAATGAAATAAATATTAATTTTTATATGGTTACATTGGAAAAATTTGTCTGTTTACTAGGATAACAGACATTGGTTTATGTTGGGCTTTTATTAACAGAGGCACAAGTGTCAACATCATTACTGTCGATGAAAATTATCAACACAGTTATATTGAGGTCTACTCATTACATTATTATATATCACTATAGAGTTAGGAATAGAGTGAGAATTATAATTTTACAGGGAATATTCTTCTGGATTAGGTTTCAATCTATTATCTAACTCAGAGTTAATGGTTGTTTCTAAAGTCACAAACAACTTCATTAAGCTAGGAAGGAAATGGTTTATTAATCAAATTGTTTTCACCTCATCATACCACTAATTCATAAAAAAAATTAATTTATTGTATAATTGAAACATTTTACAGTTATATAACAACATTTGAATCATTAAAATTATATTAAATTGATGGCGTATTAAAATATAGGGGAGTGAAAAAACCAATTAATGATTGTGTCACTCAGGTCACTAAAATAAATGGTCTAGAAATAACCCTATATAATCCCATCAATAATCTTGTTAATGAATTTGTATTTAAAAATAATTATATAGAATAATTTGGACCAATTTTTGGTGTGAATTAAAGAATCATCCAGATATAATTTTTTAAAAATAAACCCAATAGCACAGAAAATATCATTAAATTTCCTAATAGTCGTCAAATCATGTAAAAATTCCATCATTCCATTCCCTAAACATCCACAGATCACATCCTCAATAGACGTTTTATAAAGTTCCATAATTTCACCTAGATGGAGTAATGAAACTATTCATATATATATATCTTACACCATCTAGCTATTCAATGTATCAAAAAATTCATAGTAGGGTTAAAGGAAGTTGCTTCACAATCCAAATGTTGACACCTCTACAAACTCTATGAAATATATTTGATCACAATATCCCACTATGAATATAAAATTATAGAAATATTATGTGGGAGAAGAAATTTTTTTTTGAAGAGAATAAGGATAATAACATCAAGAATTCCCATTTATCATATGTCTATGATGTCTCTACCAATATTGACAGACATAGAAAAATAATACATGGTAAATTGAAGTACCCCATACCCAAAATGACTAGAAGGATAATGTATTTCAAAGAACATATGTTATATAAATATAATCTAAATAAACATCAAGGGGAGTTTTATTGGATGTATGTGGAAAATTCACGATTCTCCCATGAGAATCTAATTCTCCACCTAACATTCATTGACAACCACAATGTATATATATAGGGAAAAAAGGACACATGAAAAACATTATTCCAATATTTTTGAAGATGATGATGATATTATGGGATATTATTTCATTCACTATGTTTATTATCAAAATGGATATCCATCATTATCTTAGTGAATAAGATGAATGGGAAAATCCGTGAGTAAATGAAAATCAAGGATTTTGACAAGCACAGTCTGAAAAATAATTTCCTATACCCAATCACAGAGCTATTGATTCGTGCCAGGGTTGGATATTAGAGCCCTTCCTTCTTGGTATTATATTATGATTAATAAATTGGGATATACTATGATGTTGATTATGATAACACATTTACATAAACTAATCAGTTATATATCTATCAAGTAATGACCATTTTCATTAAGAATGATCTCTCTACATACCTACAGGCCATGCATAGAATCTTAAAACTATTTTTGGGGAGGTTTATATAATTTATTTATAATGATTTTATGGATATGTATCAACTTATTTTTGATAATATGGATGATATTATTTCCATATTAAAAAACTATGATTGTATATATTTATGTTTAAAACCTTTAAATTCACTTTATGAGTCACCTTAAGAATGATTCCAGACATTGTCATATTAAAAAGTTATATCATCATCGATCACAAGAATAAAAACGATGTAATTAATATGTTCTATCCTAGATACCTAAATGTGTTGATGATATTACATTGATATATATCCAAATTTCCTTGATTTTCAAAAAACCTCATAGGTGACTATTTTCTATTCACTAGGTTGTGGAAAAAGTTGGTGACATATTTCTGTACTAATGACTATCATAATTATTTGATAGTCTCAATAAATATATTTTGTTTCCACACATGTTAATGATCCATTTATAATGTAATTATATCATTTTAATGTGAAAAACATTAATGATAACTAGATATTTAATAACACAAATCAATGACACTAGGAAACAAAACACTAATTATTCTCTTTTTCAAACCATGCTCAATACCAAGAATAATTATTCTTACACTCCAAAGAGTACTATGTCATTAATATTTATTGTTCTAAAGATGATGCACTACCAACAACACCATGAATTATATTTGTTCTCTCATATAAAATCCCGCAAATACAACCTCAGTGAATGTTGATTTTTATGGCGTTAGGAATAGTGGGGGTGATTTTGAAATAGTTTTACAATGAATTCATACTTCTGAATTCAAAAAATTTCCAAGAATTTTTTGAAATCTATTATGATCATTCAATTCCAGAAACCACATTATTGAACACTATATTTCATTATAAAGTTATACGGATTTTTTTCAAAATACTATAGACGTCGGAAATGTATTTTCACAGTGCAAATAGAAGCTCTATAGGGAGGATAATTATTGAACCAAATATTAACAATTATACAATGGGAATCATTATCATCAAATTATAATTACATTCATCAATTAATCTTATAATGGAAAAATGGTTACACAAATAACGAGGTTAAATATCAATACCTTAGTATAGTTCTTGAATTAGAACATAAAATTATAATCATATACTACATGAGATATTGTTTTTTTGTAGTTGGTAATAAAGGAGATATACTGTTTTTATACCATTAGAAAGGAAGATATAGTCCCCTTTTATGAAAATTTATATTAACTATTGAGAAATTTCACATTGATTCCACATTTAATCACATCACAAATAACATAATTACTAGATATATTCATTGGAAAATGTTTATATGACATTTTTGGATCCAAAATTGGTTTAAATAGTGATAAAAATTTGTCACTGTTGAAAAGTATCACCTTTTGTTCATTGTGATATTTAAGAAATCAATGAGGATTATTACATCCCTAGAATAGAACATCTAATAACAGTTTGGATGATTCCTGTCATATAATACCTTCAAAATTGAATTACCTCCTTTGAGAAATATAGAACAGATTAATGCTGAAGATGAGTGAATGATATCAAACATTATAAAAACCTAAATCACCATAAATTACTCTTCAAATAGTGATTTTATTAAGTCCTCATAATGGCTATGAAGGTAGAAAATATTGTTTCATTCATGAAATAATTATAAATGGGAGCTTTTGGTGCCCATCGGTCAGGGTTCAAGATTTGTAATTAGATTTAATGTCATTGATTCGTCTAGCCTTTAATGATGACGAAATTAAAAAATTTACCAAAACATTTCATTATAGAGAATTTAATTCCATCAACATCTGCATTCCCTATGATTTTATACACATTAAAAATTCGTCTATCCATTATTTGAAAGGGTAATTAATGTTTTAGGTATATAATCTATATATATTTCTAAGATGTTAAAATATATCCTAACTAGTACCGACTTATTCTCAAAATGGATTGATGTAGTATCGATCAAATTACATGGGACTAGAAGAATTTTTTAATTCTTGTAAGATAGAATATGTATCATATTTTTTGCCCCTCATATGATATTAATGGAAAATGGAAACAGTTTAGGTTATTATTTGACTGATAAGATATACAATGAGTAAAATTTCAAATCCGACAATTTTTTTGCTATAATGTAGTCGCTAATTGATGTATACATGACATAAATAATAAACATACCTACATAATCTAGAATATGTTGTATGAAGATAAATAATATTTTCCTAAAAACCCTTTCTAAACTTATTTCCCTCTAATACTACTACCTGATCATCTACAAGGGTTACAATATATTTACTTGAGTGTGGGTATGAATCAATCATTCACATTGAGGTCCAATTTAGTTCTTTTTATTTCCATATTTGATAATATATCATCAAATGTTAAATCCACATAATATCTAGGTAAATGGGAATGATTTTATGTGAAAAGAATACAAACTTTTCATCACATGGATGTCCAAAAAATCAGATAGTAAATGTTTTTATCAAGAAAAAATCCCCCCACAGGGTCTTCTAAATATACATGGAACTTTTCATCCAGAACCTAATGATACTAGTGTAGAAACCCGAAAATCATGATTCGTAGGGGCAGGGTCATTATCAGATACACATTGTCCACTGGAATGGAGCATATTCTTTTATCACACAATATAAGGTTATGTTGGAATGGATCATATAAATTCAAAATTTATAAATAAATACACCACGTGACAAATCCACATATATTAATTCACATCGAATGAAGATAAATATCAAATTTAACAGTCCTCGATTCGATAGACTAAAACAAATTGATATTTGATTCATAACATTAAATGGAATGAAAAATGGTCCAATTCATGTGATGTATGACTAAGAGGTATCAGAGTCTAAGCTATAAGTCATTAAAATAACTAGAAAAACAACCAATTAAAATGATGTTAAACATTATGAAAAATTCATTTCCACAAGAAAAAAAATTCAGTGTCCAGTTACATATTTAATTATTAAAACATCATACCATTATTGTCCATTTTGAATGGATCATAATACATGTAGTTTGTCTCTGACCAAAACATAATTGTTGAACTATTTGTGGGCTGATTCTCTTCACGTGATACACAGTGAAAAAATTCTTATGTATTTGGACATTCCAAGAAGAAAATATAGTGCACCCTCCCCATCATATAAATAAAACTCTATGTAGAAAACATTACACACCATAAGAAATACAAGAATAAATACTCCATTTGTGATCATAAAAATTCATTCAACAAATGTCACTATTTTTAATAGATAGCATGGATGTCTTTGATCATTTAGTGTCCATTGATAATAGAATGTAACATAACTAATGACTTAATTTTTATTATGAATTGAAAATATCTCGTTTTTCTCCAAACAAATATCCAAAAAAATATCAATGATATGAATTCATTGTTTGACTATTCATTGAAACTCACCAGTATGGATTTGAAAAAATAAACCCCAAGGGGAATGTCATCTTAAAGAACTTCCATGATCAAGAAAAAAGTCTTCAATCATTTTTATCCCTAATAAATATAATCATGATACCACTTTTTGAAATTATTTATCTATTACTCCTTTAATACTTTTTCCATATCACATCTCTTTACCAGAGAACCCACAATATCAATGTTTACAATTTCAATCATCATATCTAAGGTTTGGCAGAACATTCTAATCTAGATATGACTTATATCACTCATCATTATCATATTGAATGGAAATAGATATATGACCTAAATCTATAAAAAATATCAAAAATTTCGGAAATGATACTTAATTTAGATGGCTTAATAGAATATAGTATTGTTCTGTTATCATTGAAATGAGATTTGTAGTGATAAAAAGATCATACGTCCTTATACAGCCACAAAAAAATCATAATTCATATTTCCATCAAATTAATCACATCACCTTGGTGAAAGAAATATTTTACACTAATTATTTATAACACTAAGAATATAACATATGGGCATAGGTTTTTTGTTAAGGTATTCCCCACATGTTAAAAAAATATCACTTAACATATGTTTGACAATCATCCTATCTATATGATAATAAATGGCAAACCACACATCTTTAATACATGGAATTAAATTGTATGGTTCTTGTATCATACATGTATTACATCAAAGAAATATATGTTGAATTATGATCTCAAGTATACTGTATGGGTTGATTATTGGATCCTACGTCATTGTCCAATTACAATAATATAATGCACCAATTTTCATAAATATCTACCATATATAACATATATTTATAGGATTTTCTAGTGTGGATTCTTAACATTCTCATGAGACCGTATTATATAGGGGGCCACTCTGTAGTATATTTTGATAAGTATCGGTAATTTATTGTATAATGAAATTTGGTTTGTTTCCCTCTTATATAAGATATATAGAAACATATAGATCCCATTTATTCACCCCAATAGTATTAAAAATATTCTCACTTACAAACACATGGGTCATGACATTGTAGGAAATATTTCTCCAAATTCATGGTGGATATTGACATGAAACAATCCTTCCATACTTAGGAAACAGTTTTCCAGAAACCAATACATGTGTTTGAGGAAATATAGATCTCTAGAATATTTCATTATCCATTAGTGATATAATTTCTAATTCCCGAGGAGACCGTTATTTTAAAAATGAATTGATATTCAGTGGATTAAATTTTTATAAGTCTAGAAAAATATAACTATCAATTATTAGATTATATTGTTTTACTATTAATTCATATGAACAGCTATTGATATTTATATATCACCCAAAAAAGTCCTATCGACTATATAAACATTCTTCCTCATTAAAAACCTATTTTATCAAGGTAATGAACAAATAAAATTACTCTAAAAAAAAAAATCAAACATGGTCCACTGTCAGTCCTTCCATACTTGTCCCATGCCACTTTACGAATCTAGATTCCCCAAAATCATACATTAAAAAACCCCAACACTCTTGAAAATTATGGAGAATTTATAGTCAGATCATTTCTTAATGGAAATTAGTTAATTATTCAATATATTCTACATGAAATTTAATAGTATCCCTGAATTTCCATTTAATATGATGTTAATGTATGTTCTCCTCATCATGGTAACATGAAATTAAATTAGGTGATGTATCAAACCTAGTGTAGGATGATCATATGGTCATGATATTGGCTATCCAATATTTAACCTTAAAGAACAATATACAAATTTATAATCATTCCGTAATTATATGTACTGATTATATGATTCATTATTCTAGGACCACCTACTATGGAAGCCAAAATGATTTTTTCCACCATTCATAGAGATAAAAAAATCGATGTGGGAGGATTTGTCCCAATACAACTATAATTCATGCATACTGTATAAATTGAAATATCCCGTCTATATATAAACCAATTTTTTTTAGTATAGGATTCTCCTTCCTGGACAGTGCGAACAAAAATTCTCTCTTCAATCTCAGAAACATTCCATTCCCAATGCACCATATATGGCTTCTTGAAATCCTGATCTTCACAATCTCAATTAACATTAGTAATAGATTGTTTTATCATTTATGAAATATTTTTTTATAATGCAATCATATTCCCTATCTGGAATTTGAATTAGTCACCCTAAAAAGGGAAATAAATCATAGACACCTTCATCCCTAGGAGAATCCCATTTAATATATAATTCATATAAATACCATAATGGGATACACTTTTCAAACATGGAATATGATCATAGATAGACTAATTTTCTCATATCATGTTTTAGAATTTTAAATAAAATGATTATATCTTATTATCCTACTTTGTGTATCTAATAAGTGGGGGAGAATTCTTATCTAAAAAAGAATACAAATATATTCATCCCATAAATCATGATAAAATATGTTCAATGGTATGCACCAGTTACATTATTCCACCCTTAGAGCCTTGAAACATCCCATGAGAGGACAAGAAATACTCACTACTTTAAAAACTCCTAAAAGGGAGCCCTATGAAGGAGTTGAGTTTCGGAAAAATGGACATAAAATCGATATGGTTTAGGGTAAATAATTTAGAAATAAATATATAATGGAATATAAAATATTTGGTTTAAAACCTACAAAGGGAGGTACATGAAAAAGGAATATTATTCCCAATAATTGTTATTCATCAATAAATTATGATATAATTAACAAAATTAAATAGAATGCACAAAATTTTATAGTCTTTCATGTATCTATATCAAAAGTATTACTATGATGACCATTTCATACGACCAGGGAAAAATTAGATCAATCATGTATTCCTTTCATTGTGATTACAACAAACTTTTATTGTTAAATTTGAAAAAATGAGTCAGCATTATTTTTATGTTTCCATTATAGGGGAAACTAGTGATGAAGACTTATATGATTGGAAACGAAAATAATTTCTTTTATAGAGAAATCGTAAGAGGATAATAAATATATTGTTGTATATATTTTATTTTTTACAAAATATAATCAATGCAACTCTTGATTTACTAATGATATTATATACCATCATATAAAAACTATCAATTATTGGATATTTCTATAGCATCTGCTAACCAATCCAAGTGGAGGTCATCTACCATGACTTTAATGAATTTATTCCCCATACCATGAACCACATACATAAAATGAGGATGTTATTCAGGATCCCCTATAGCTATGTCCATTTCTTGTTTGAGTAATGCTATTTCAGTAGAACTATACATAAGATAATTATCTTAATCCTGCTATATAATGTTGTGGTAGAGTCCCCCCTGGGATGATGTTGTTAAAAAATCATCAGTTTTGGGATGTAATAATGCTTGATAAAGATACATTGAGACCCATTATATTTATCCCATTGGTGAAAATATCCTCCAACATAATATTGGGCATTCATTAGATTAATTCCCCACACCTCATATGAAAATATTGCTCTAGAAGTGAAGGAGTTTTTATTGTAGATCATTGATTGGTGTCCTTGATATAATCACTTGGATGTGCTACCATGCTAATAAAGAGTATTCCCAAAAGATATCATGAATGAATTCAATTGTTGTTGAGCTAGTCATTGGTGTATCAATATATACTCTAAATTTAGTTCACAAAGGGAATATATTTATATTTTATTTATTTAATTGATGTTCCATATCCAACTAAGTATGAATGTGTCAGGGTGGTGGCAACCGCTATGTATTCAATCACTATGACTGGTGCTACTAATTGTAAAATTAAATTAGTCATAAAAATTGAAAACCATAATTGATAATAGAATATTTGGATTAAATAATCTGATGTAACTCACTCTTTTCTGGACTAGTTTAATGGATGGATTTCACCATATAATCCTCAATATCAGTATTTTGGACTTGTACATCTTATTAAGGAACCCTATAGTGTGTTTTATTAGTCCCAAATATGTAAGGATTTTGATAATGTCCCACTTTAGATCCCACATATATCATTCCCCCATAAGAAGGATAATAACGGACACTACTTAAGCAGTTTTGGTACAACATTATATTATTTACTACAGACAATGTTAAGCTAATCAATATAAGCAATTTTATATATTTGATGTGAAAATGTCAGTCATGGGTGAAACACTAAAACTGGAAATTGATTCACATATAACTCATTATTTAAGTACCCAATATCCTCTAAGAATAAAATAATGTAAATATCTTGATTATTTTATTCCATTAAATCATTATATAGTATAAAAAATCTCATAGAATCCTCACCATTATGGGTTTTCATAATACGAGGATTAGGAACCAAAATTTTCACCCTTCAGTATAATAAATAATACCTTTCAAAAGAACATCCCTTTGAAGACCCTCCAAATCATGATTTTTTCTACCACCTTTATCAGATGATTGGACGTCTACGTAACCCACATTCGGAGTCATGACCAGAATGAACAAGGTGGTCATAGGGCCCTCCAATATAAGTTACATATATTTTTATCACAAGTGAGGGATATCAGTAAATTTTACATGAATTATATGGTGAAAATTTGACATTATAACTATTTCCCTCCCATTATAATGTTATATGAACGGATTTTTCCTCATAACTTGACAATTCTCATGTCGAAGGTATGTACATACACATATGAATATGTGAGAGATATTTAATTTGTACATAATTTCTAAATGTGTAGTCTATATGAACATTGAGAGAAAAGAGTGGTGTGTATTCTCTAACAAAAAGAATATTAATTTATTTATTCCATACCATTCAATTGAAAATTATGTCAAGATAACATTCCATGACTAATAATGCTCTTGGATAAAGACATTATTGTATACCACAACATCTATTTCTACAAATATAATATTTAAATTTCTTCCTAAAATTTCAGTTTCATAGGGAACTATTATGAAGTCTATCCCACCATCTCACCTTCCATCATCCTCTAAACTGGTGATATTTCCCTTAATTTAAGAGATTATCCCTCTTCCATTAAATTATTTACTACCAAGGATTTTTTTTGTGATGGTATCATAGTTGATTCTATCTCTACCTATTACTAATTTGGGTTACCTTATCATTATTAATTAAATATTATTAAAAATAATGAATAATAGAAAAACATATGAATATTTGAAAGTAACAATTAAATCCTAAGGAACAATGATTTCCTCTGATTTATATGTGGCATTTTCAAGAACCACATTTTCCCCTAATTCATCATGTCCTCAATGACCCCATAACTGGGATTCCACAATCAATGGATAATATGAGAATCTCTATCTATATGTTTTGTATTGCAAAATAAATGGGTGTTTCATCAAACATAATGGTAGGAGGGTTTAATATATCCACTATTTGATGAATCTACAATCCGGAAAGGATGAGTGACCTGAGATCCTTATAGAAGGAATGAATTTTTTTCGAACAGTGATCCTCCTAAGGTCTCATGTAAAATTTTGTTTTTTGGGGCTACTATGAAGAATACCCAACACTACTCGATTTCCATATATTTTAGACTGTAAATATCATTGTCAAATGATTGGAAGGTGGGGCCTGATATTCCACAAGGTAATACTGCCTAGACCGTATGTGCTCAACCTCAACTTGTGTAACCCATTTGACCATAACTTGTAGACTAAATAATTCATGGGGTATCCGGTGCGAGATCATGGGTTCGTAATTTTCACCATCTGGAGAGTGTGGATCATGTTTTCCACATATCTCCCTCTAATAAGTAGGGAGATATTTTAATCAGGGTATTCTAATTATGAGCATCCAATGGTGGTATGATGAAATCAAGGATTCAAGATACTACTAGGAAATACTTGTGTATTATTTCATTGGAGGTATTTAAATTACCTCTTTATTAACGTGCAAATATGTTATGACACATATTTTTTCAGAAACCATTTGGTGTATTTCTGATCGAACATGATTTTGAGGATATATAGTTTGTTTTTTTATTGAATAAAAGGGATTGTAAATCTATAAGGGTATAGGTTTCACAAAAACGTCACTATAAATTAATTAAACAATCATTTTATCACTGATGAAAATCATGTATAATCTTAGTTTTTCATCATCTTTTAGATCAACCTTAAAAGTCATTTTGGGTGGATCATCATATTGAAAAAAGATTTACTCATTACCTAGAATCTTATAATTCAGGGTTTCAAAGAACATCATTGATAGGGATCAGATGCTATAAATGGTTAGAATCAATGGTTAAAACCAAACTATAGTAATAGTGATTCCACAGAATAAGGATGAACAAAAATATTCCTTCACTATTTCCCCATAGTACATGAAACATTCATGAAATTATGAAGTAATATTTTAGTTTATACATCTTCAATAATAATTAGTATATCATATCTATTATTGGGGTGTTTTTGATTTTATGTGGCCGACCTCTACATGATTTTATACAAAAAATTACCATATATATATACTCCTATAATAGAATTTGGAAATGGTATCATATAGATGCATAACTAAAACTCTAAAAATCTAATTAAATTTTATTGGTAGGTATATATCACATGAATATATTCCCCTATTTGATATGATGTAGTTGTTAAAATTTGGGAAATTACTTACCATGAACATCCACTTTTACATTGTGGTACATCCCTTGGGAAATTTCCATGTACAAACCTCCCCCTCGGTCTCTATCAAAGAATCATCATGCCTTGGAGTGAACACCACCCTTAGATAAGGATCTTATTATTTTATATCACAGTAATTAACCAAAACAACATGAACCAATGATGTAATCTTTTTAATATCATTTTTTATATCTCTAGGAGGGATAAAATATTCATACATCAATCAAGGTATAAGAATTATAATGGTCCTATAAACAACCCATATGATGATGTATCCTTTATCATGCATCAAGATTAAAGAGTTTGTATGTGTTCTCCATAATCGAAATAGATCAGGGATAATATCTTGATTCTAGAATATATATGACTAGTCTACCCATATAACCTCATAAATTTTAACATCCATTATATTTAACTAAAAATTATCATACATTTCATGCACCTAGTACACCGACATCCATTATGGATTCATACACAATCTGGGGTGGAGGTCCCAATATTAATTATTTTCTTTTTATATGAATGTTATAGAATCTTGGAATATGAATGGGTAATGGTGATGCTTTATTTCGGGATTATGAGGGTTTATATCTATAGAAGAACTGCTACGAGCCAGCATGCAGACTGAATTGGATGTTCCCTCGCTGTTAATAATATCCATGGATGAGGTGGTATATGAATTAAAATTCATCAACTCATTTAACTAGGAGAGAGTGTAAAATTATTCAAAATCAGTATGAGGACATTAGTTAGAATGTTATGGTGTTAATGTAGAATATAATTAATCTATGTTTCTTAGTGATGATACTTAAACTAATGATCCAACAAATCTGGTAGATTAGTACAGCATGTATCATAATAATATAGTTGAGTAACTTATAACATATACTTAATATGATTAAAATCCAATCTACCAAATAATATGTCTTTATAAACAACCTTAGGTAAATTCAAATGATTTAAAAAATTATAATTATATATAAAATCATGGTTTTGAAGACCCATATAAATTCATAAATATGGAAAATTAGTGACCTCTCAGATGTCACAATCCTATGTTCCCTCACATAGGTCACCCTCCCATGTTACCTCACTTAGGCCATTTACCAGGTGCATGAATCATCAAGATATGTTCATATTGGGTCAACGTGAATGGATAACTTATAAAGAACTTGAGGAGAGGACAAGAATAATGATAGTGCCAGTATTAAATTTTTTGTAAAGATGATATGAATAATCATCAAGTAGTTGAAAGTATTTAAATAGATTTAGACACATGAATGGTCAAATAGAATATAACAAATACACATAATGAACAAATTTTATCCACCAGAACATCAAACCAATATGAACCATCTTTTTGTTACTCCCTTGCATGCTACTCAATTAATAATTCTCATCATGACCTATAACTAATTTACACAAACACGGGGATTAAATAAGTGACGAATCATACATTTTTCCTACATAATTATCATTCAATAATCATAAAATTATATAAAATACATATGGGGTATTATTTGAGGTTCATTTTTATATTATAGGTTGATTAATGTAACACATAGATATTTTGTGAAGTAATTTTTTGAATTAAAATTTATTTTTTATAATTTCCATTTCCTGAAACATTCAATATAGTGTTTTATACAAAAGAACTAATTATTTATTGTGTTTTACTGATCACAAAGTTAATATTGAATAACCAGAATCACTATGTTTGGTTTTTATTACATACCATACAAATTCTCTTTAATAGAATACATTACATGAGAAGCTGGTTTTACCAAACTAAAATATTCTCTTAATTTTATTATTGTAATATTATTATAGTTCTCACCAAGCAATTGGAATAGAATTTTAACATACCACCCCTTATCATGGGATTCAGATGGTTTTGATAAGTTATATGGCTTTAAGTGTCATCCCTAAGATGAAAAATGATGGAAATGAATGTGTATTGTCATCATTATAAGTGGGGGAGATTTTCCCTTTGAAAATAAAACAACAATCTAAATAAATCATAACCAAATAAGAATTTCTTGATGGGGGATAAAAATAAAAGCCAACTCAACATTTAATTATATTCGAAACAAATAAAAATGATTCCACATCAGAAGAACAAATAAGTCCAATGTAAATAGTGGATGTCAAACTATCAAAACTGAATGAAAACCACATAACTCCAAATCACTGCATTCCACCAGATCCAACCCCACTAACAGCCCAAGTATCACGAAAAATTAGAAAGGATGTGGGATAAATAACATTTTCATGTATCTTAATAGTTGATATTTGGAAAATCAATAATGTTACAATGTAGGGGTGAGAAATAAAACACAATACATTTTCCATGATGAAATCCCTATTCACACCAATAGGATATAAATTTTTAGCAACATTCACTTGAAAAAATTATATTAAAAATTTTTAAAATTAGTTTATAAATAAAAAATTAACAAATTATATAGGAAAAAAGTTTCTATGGATATCACATAAAAATTCATTAAATCATTTAACATTAAAATTTGGACTACACATTCCATAGTTCACAACACCCAATCATATACATTATATATTGACAGTTCCATACTAATGAGTGGACAATCATCCAAACCCATTATATCTTATTGGTACATTCCCTAGATCTAGCGTCGCGTCCTGAGAATCCCACTAGTACACATCCCTTATAAAGGGGCCCATCGAACATGAACTCACACAAGAACAATTAATTTAAAATAATTTAAAACAAATAAATTCTAAATATATAAATAAAAATTCATTTTTATTTAAACCCACCCCAAAAAAACATTTCAAAAATTAAGAAATGTCATATTTTAAAATAAACATTTTAAAATCATGAAACATAAGAACATTTCAAAACCAATTAAAACAATTCCTCAATTTCACCAAAAACCCAAAAAATTCTAGTAAAGAGTATTTAAAACCCCAAATGAACAATAATTTCATCAAAAATAAAAAAAATAAAAAACATGAAACTAATCTTTCATGTTCCAAATAGATGACTCAATAATAATGCCACATTCCTCTAGTGTTTTGGTGAAAAAGATATATAGAATGTAAAAAATCATAAAACATGGTTTATATCTCAATGAAAACAGCTTTAATATTTTCCAATATCATCAAAAATGCAAAATATAATAATACTTTTCATTTAAATCCCTATATCTAACCATATTGGGCATAGATATAAGAAATATTGTGATGGAAAAAATTTTCTCTAAGAATACAATTAATAAAAAAAATAAATGATGCCTTACCAAAATAATATGACTTCAAAAAACATAGAAATTCATTTGAATTTCTTCTAGAATGATGGGAGATCCATCCCAAACATTTAATTGAGTAAAATACTGAGTTAGGTATATTTTTTGGAAAAAACTGAAACATTATAATGTTAAAACATATTAGATCCACAATTTAAAGATCTAACTTTTTCCGTATGCATGGTTTTGTCACATGATTAAGATTCAAGGTGATAATAATTATCATACCTAATCCATAATGGATTCCTTGAACGGTTTTCTTGCATGGTTACCAAAAAATGCACCAACTATTCCATTGATCACTTTTAAATGTATGATCATAACATCATGTTTTTCCATGTTTTTCACTATTTATTCAAATCATGCCCTTTTTGTGTGCATTCAAAATTTCCCTAATTTGACCATGCACTGTTTCTTATAGGTTTTGTATAGTATTCCCAAAAAATTCACCGATTGTGAACCTTTATAAAATCTGAAAAAACAATCCAATTGTTTTGCTGACTCTCCCAAAAATTACCATATACTATACATACAAGAAAATATTAAATAAAGGGTTACATAATTGACACATGTGGTACTACATTCAAACAATATTGGCCTTTTCTATTCTCAGAAACATGAAAATAACCACATCCCTGAAATTGTTTTGGCAATTTTCATTTCATTTACTTCTCATATTCCCATGTCTCATCTTGAATCTAACCAAGATTCCACATAATATACACTGTACTTATCCATTTTCCAGACAATAGTTTTTAATGACTATACAAAATCATCACTAAGATATGAACCAATGAATAATATGGCTCTATTTCAACATGATCACATTGAATCAAATAGTTAGGATCAGGCTGATAATTTTTCAAATGAGGTACATGAAACACATTTGGAAATACACAAAACAATGGTAGAAATTCCAAACTATATTCCACCTTATTGACTCATTCTAGTAAATAAAAGTTACTTATTCATTGAGGATATTACTATACCTTAATCCCATAACATTTATGGTGATGTTTTGGCAAGAAACCCATGAAAAAATAATCACTCACCTCATATGACAATGACCATCAATGATGATCTGCATATGATTTCAGATGACTCTGACCTATTTTCATCCTCTTTCTGATCAACTAAATCATCTTCATTATTTTTGGGAAAATACTTGGACCAACATGTGATATCTCACTTATTTCTAACCAAAAATGTGTATAACGATACAGATTATGATATAGTTCTTCAAACAAAGCCATGTGTATCAAGGCCAGATAACATTTTTTATATTAGAACTCCACTTATAGCACACGCTTTTCCCATGGGTCACAAAAATCGATTACATATTACCACAAAAAATATGATAAGGATTTTTTCATCCACTTGGGATGAACATCCATGTGTTGACCATACACTATACTAATAGTCAATTGATCCCTAATGGAATTATTTATGAATTTCTAGAATGAGACACAACCATCAAATATAATTCTGATATGATGAAATCTAGTATACCATTTCTCTTTACCACTTCTGGGATATATATTTATGAGAAGTACTCCACAATATGATATTCATGAATAGGAAGGAAATGATCAGACATCGTAAATGGATCCATAGTCAATCATATGGAATCATGTTTTTGAACAATTATTAGGATACCAAAAACAAAATACATAACAATTTTCTCCCACTTTAAAACTAGAGTAGGTAAATAATACAACATACTTTCTAATTGTTAGTTCTTTTCCTTAACATAGTGATATGTTAATCATCTCATAAATAAGATCATCCACTATACATTTCATTATAACCTTCCAAAATTGTGCTTTTAACAACTGATATATATTTTACAATCCTTGATGATAAACCCAATTTTAATTATGGATATAATGAGGAAGTTATTCCATATAGACCATTGGTACGACAATCCGATATCGAAACAAAAAAAAACTTAACAAAATTCCATGGAAAACCCTCAAAAGTCGTCACACCATTTATTTTTAAACTAATTACACGAAAATATGAGTTATACATTTGTGCCTCCTTAACAAACATTATAATATTTGTAACCACCTAAACTATGATGGAAACTAAAACATAAACTCAATATTCTTATTCCATAAGTGTGTTGGAGAGGACTGAAATAAATTCCCACTCATAAAGATATTTTTTTCATCTATGATTATAAATTTATTATTATTTCATCGTCCACCAAATCTCCTTTACCTGGTGTAAAAATTAAGTCAATGTTGAACATTGGGAGATTTTCAATCCATCATTGTTGACTCATGGTCAATTCATATTGTGATAAAATATTTTTCAATATCTTATTATCCTTGAACATAATAAATTTATCACCAATTAGTTAATGATGCCATGTCTTCAAGCCATTGACCTCAATAGGTAAGTCCAAATAACATTTTTGGGTAGTTTTTCACATGCACAAGTAACTTCCTTGAACCCTAATCATCAAAAATGTCTCCATGCTTGAGAAAACACACCAACCCAGATCCCGATGAATCAAAATACAATGTGTATCCTTTTATGGATTCCATAGAAATCATGATTGGTGTAGATGTACGGTGACCAATTAGCTCTTTCAAATATTGTTGGCATCACTCGCATAATTGGAAAGGATGATTCTTTATTATCAAAGATTTTATAGGAAAATATAGTCATGAAAAATCATGAATGAAAAATATTTAATAACCAACTACCCCAATAAATATTTTTATCTCAGTTTCATTAATTTTTGGTTTACAATATATAACCACTTAAATATTTTCAGCTATATTAAAACACTTTTTTTTGAATTACAATACCAAAAAATCATACATCTTGTACCCAAAAATCACAAATTTATATTTTGGAGTACAATTAATGTTCACATATGATTCCCAACACTGTCGTCAAGTGTTTCTCATGTTTAGCCCTAGTGGTGGAATACACCAATAATCCATCAACAAACACAAACATGAAAGAAAAAACAAAATTTTTGAAATATCATATTCATAAAATCCAAAAATAATTTTTTTTCCATTTGTAATACCTTATGGGATTACCAAAAAAAATCATAATTTCAGTATAAACATCTATAGTTTCCTTTATAATTTCCTCATTCCACACTCAAAAGTGGTGATATCCAGATCAAAATTCAATATTAGAGAACCATTATGCTCCTCTAAATTGATTGAAAAGATCATTAATTAATTAAATTAGACACATTTTCATTATTTTAAATTGATTAAGATTAAAATAATCCCAACACAGCCTTAGAGTTCCATATGCCTTTTTTGCAAACTAGTCCAGTGCTACCCATAATGTATTCTTGTATGAATGAAACCCTTTCATTATATCACTTCTAAAAACACTTTAGAATACCTTAATTTAGTATGTTTCATATTATTAGATGAAAGAGAAAAATTATGGGTCCTTAAGAGAAGGTCAATTATAAAATCAAACTCCTTTATAGGTGGAAACCAATATTAATTTTTGAGAAATTTATCTGGAAACTGAGCCACCACCATTTGAAACTTTTCTTCTTAGTCTCATTCATTAACACCAAAGATAGCATATCCAACTTCTAAGATGGTCTTCCAACTGCTGGTTCTACCAGTACCATTTTACCAACCTCTAAGTTCTAGTACCCTTAAAAGAGATACTCGACATCATCCTTAGTAGTAATGTTATCCTTATGATTATAATAGTTGATGTGAGCCTTGAACATTTTCAACCAATAAATACCTATAACTATATCATAGACATCCAACAACAAAAATAAGAAGAATCATTTCATCTTTACTCTATGAATAGTGATATAAAATTCTCAACACAAAAAGCTTATTATTCTATTTAGAGAAGAGGAGTTTTATGATTTATTACAAAAGGCAACATAACAACATTTTATCTTTTAAAATAAATAGCACATAAATAAATAATGGAATTAGATTCCCTGGTATCAATGAGAACATGAATAATGGTAGAATTCAGAAGAATCATATCTCTCACCATAAATGTTTCATACATGTCATCAATAATATCCTTTTCATATCTGTAAAATTTCGTACTCGCAAAACATTTCTAATTTCGTACATTTGGATATTTCCCTTGTTATAGAATCAAGGTATTCATAGAATCACAGTGGCTATCTCTATTATGTTTATTAGATTTTTCTGTTTCCCTTTCTCCATTAAATTATATGAATATTTTGAAACATGAGAAGTGTCCCAAACATGTGACCTCAGAGCATTGTGATAATTTCAATTTAGATTCCCCATTATATTAAAATTATGGCCTGATCTTGGTAGTTTCATTAACTCTATTTTCAAGTGTTTGAAGGAACCACATTAGAAACATCAATCTGTAATTTTGGGTATTGGATGAAGGTTCAATGATACATCTATGTGATTTTGATTCATCTTTACACCTTGTGAATGTGCATCCCTCTTCTAGTTTATACTTTCATTTGAGTTCCCAACAATTCCCATTTTTATCGACATTCATTTTCCTCCTATAGCTATTGAGATGTCTTGTTCAGCCATTGTCCCTCAAGTCATTAACATTGTTTAGTATGTAATATAGAGCAAAAATATCATCAATAATATATCATGTCTCAACCCTTTGTCCGTAATGTGTTCCTTCAAGGATGCACTAGCATAAAGATCGAGTTAAAAGCGTACAGAATTCCAAAATTTTGATGCATACTCCGGGATAGATAGATTATCTTGCTTCAAGATTAATAAGTGCTTCATTCATTAATTCTTGATGGTGTTAGGATATTATTTTTTATTGAATAATTATTCAATATCTTCACAGGAAATGCCTTGGTATAAATTATTCTAAACTGCTAAATCCCACCAATTTCATGCAAGGCCCTAAAACATATACATTTCCATCATTACTGTCAAATCTGATGGAGTGCTGGTGAAATTAAAGACATGGTTCATCCTATTCAGAATATAATCATTCATATCTAATTTAGAATCATCCTAGATTATAGGTGGTTTCTTTTTCAGGAATTGTACAGGATGATCCACTTTTCGTGGCTCATCCCTTATTTTACAGGAATCCAATTCATGAAATACTTGACTTATACTCTGAGCCAGCTGTCAGTTCACATGTTGCTAAAGTTAAAAGACATTAATATAAAAATTATAATGTTGGTTAAAAGGACCCCTTATATCACAGATGATTGTTTCCTATCTATAGTTTAATGTTCCAGTGCTATGCTAATGTGTATGACAACACTCATGTCGAATCTATAATGATAATAATTTTTAATAGTGAATTGTTGTTAGTTGATTGTATTCTGATTGAGGAGTTTGTTTGCGGAGCATATGAAATTATTGATTGATTAAGATTGATTTAAAAAAATTATATATATTAGGGTTAGTTCTTCATTAGGTAGTTATGCTTTTGATATCCTTGATCCTTGCTTTATATTTCATTAAATTAACACCCTGGACACATGTTAAGGTTGATTGGAATTCTTAAGTGTTAATGCTCTAATCCAAGACTTACCATAACAATGGTTCGAATATCAATTAGTATTTTATTGTTTTATTTTACATATGTTTCCTATAATCAATGTAATCCATATGTAAAACCAAAAAAGTAAATAATCCATGACATTGTTAGTCCAACATACACAACATTAATTTAATGAATAGTCATCCAGAAAAATATCTCAATATCATAAGATACATAAATTATAACACACCCCAATGATAGATTTCCTCATTCATTGAAATGATTAGTAATCTGGTTATAATTATTTATATATTAAATTAGCATTATAAGAAAAATAATTGGATAAGAAAATATTGGTGCGACGAACACACACACAAATAATGGTGGTAATTAAAAGTGAACATTAGATTGAATGAGAAAGTAAAGGAAGGGAAAAGGATTCTACTATATTTAATCTTCTTTATGAAAACTTATATTAATATACTGATGGTGGATAATAATAAGTGATACTTAAGAAGAATCTTTCACTAAAACAGAATTATTATGAAAATACTAACAACATTACAAAAATGAAGTTCAAAAAAGTAGAAGGAAATATAGAGAGAATGATGTGTATCTCTAGTGAAAACATGAGTATAGAAGGTCCTCCCAAGACATTGTAAAGTCTTTGGTCGTTCCAATAATTTCTCTTGTCTTCGAAAATGAAATCTCTTTTGAATGTAAGGGGGGAGATGTATTTATATCCCAAGGAAGTGGACTGTTTGCATTCCCAATGTGTCCCTCCACTTGCATCGCCATGTTGATAATTTAGATAGCTGAATATCATGATATCTTCTTTGTAAAAGTTTTATAGAATAATTTTGGATGAATAATATAAATATTTAGTGGAATTTGGACTTATGGAGACAATGTTATGGCAATTTTATTGAACAATGTAAGTCTGTCCATTTCATTATAGAATTTTTAAAAGGTCAAAATTTGAATGGGATTATCAATAATAAGATGCCTTCGAATACGAATTAATTCTTCAAAAAAGTCGGCCGACTATATATCATATTTTACAATCCAAAGTCTCAACATGATTCTATTATTATTTTAGGAGACATTTTATGAATACAGTACTAATTTTAATTACCAAATCAACTGGTGGGATGAGATTAAATGAATTAGCTGGGCCCCTTTTCATTGAATTTGGGTGTGGATATTTTAATCAAAGACTCCTTACATTTCCCCCCCAAAATTGTAGTAGAATAATTTAATTTGAAATTCTGTATTGAGCCCAGTAATTCAATATTCATATATGGTCTAGTTTCATCATAGTTTTTTTAGGTCTTATTATGAGGATCATATGACCAATAAAATGTATATATTGGTCCATTATTCCATCTAATGAAATGATTTATATTTAAAGAGTAATAAAAAACCATTCAATGTTGATCAATATGGTGGTAGGTATTATTAAAAAAAATAAACATACATGAATATGTATGAATTGAAATAGTGTTCAAAAATTATATTTAATATTTATACATTAATATTTCACACAAATTATGCACATTTTCTATAAAATTGTTAAATGGGATATATAAATATTTATGAAAATATAAATAACATCTACTCCCCCACACATAGTATTCTTCATGTTCTCATGTGTAACAAATATAAAAAATGACGCAATCATTTTCACTGAACAACTAATATTAAAATTCAGTTTTCCACAATCAGGGCCGGTTTAGAAAATTTCACTCATCCATATTGAATTACACCACATGTTTTTAATGACACAATGTTCCAAAAACAATTAATTTTTTAATGCTCCAATTTAGAAATGGAAAATGGTGGAACAGAAAACATACTCCTCTCAATATGATAAAATTAATTTATGGAGTTGCACTCATTCACCATCCAAAAGTGAAAATATCAGAGTCTCAAAGAGCTCTGAGCTTTCACTCCCTATCCAAATGTGCTAAAAACTAAATAGGCCATTTATGGGTTTTTATGTGGCTATATGATGGTAGGAAGATGATATACAAAAGAATGGAAAGGGGGGGTAAAATACAATCATGGAAAAGGAAATGTACATTTTTTGTAAGGAGACATGACAGGAAACCGAAAAAATATTTACAAGGGAATTATTGAGCGAAGAAAGACACAAGATAAGAAGAACATTTGAAGGGGATGAAAAGATGGAATATTTACAAATCACAAATCCTCTCTGAATGACATAAGTGTTCTTATTTTCTCTTATCTTTTTTTTCGAAAGTTGAACATGAAAAATATATCACCCTCATATACCAACCCTTGATTGATCTCCTCACAAAACTAATTGTAATATTTATAACAAGATCAATGGGTGATGAAGTGTTATTTTTTACCTACCCAAGACAAAACCCATTTTTTTGTTCCTTTTAATTTTTTTTTGATTTTTTTAACACATGTCGATAACATTTAAAAAATTACATAAATGAAAGTACATTACATTCCTCAAAACTCACTTATTGGCAACCTCTCCGCCACACTAAAATGGATTCTTTCCCTCAAGAATATTATTACTAGTTTTAAATCAATAATAGGGAACCCAAAAATTGAAATCCATTCCCCCCATAGATAAATTTCAAAAAGAAATTATGTAATGAATGTCCATGTTGATATTGGGTGTGACAAGGTATTGGGATTGTAATGTGGATATCAAAGAAAATGTTTTCATATGCTCTAAGGTGAATTCAAAAGGAGGATTAATGAATGTTAAAGAGGAGGCTATTGGGCTGTTATAATTCTCATAGGGTTCAAAAATGACTCTATAATATTAATTCACACAAAAGTTGGAAATTCAGATTGATGGTCCACAAACTAATGAATCAAAAATGGGGGTGAAAAATAAACATTTTGAAAAGATGTTCATAGGTAGCCTTGACATGAAATAAAATATTGTTCATCATAGGTGGGGAAAATAACTTTCAAAATGAATAACTGAGCATTACAAATTTACTATTCCAAACCAAAAATTATTTATCCAAAGTTATGATGAAAAATCCAAATTGTTGTGATGAAAACATGTATTTTTTAATCGACATAGATTTTGGGAAAAAATTAAAAATTTGAAGGTGAGTAATCATGATTTATATTAATATATTGTTTTCAAATTTTTATTTGTTCTGTTTTTTGGTTTTTTTTGGTTTGTTTTATTTTTTTATAATAACACACCCACAAAAAAATATTAAATAATAACTCTTATGAGGAAACTAGAAATAAAATGAAAGAGAGGGGAAGAACAAGAAAGATGGAAAGAGAGAGGAATAGGTAGAGAGAGCTAGAAGGAGAGTTAAAAAAATGGAGGTGCCCCAAGTTTGGATTGGGAGGGTTTCTATCTCTATCTAGGGGGGGTCAACTATAAAATATGGGGATCGTTTGGAAGTCGATGTTGTTCTAGGATTGTGGGTCCTCTCATGGTAATGATTTGGAAAATTTACATTACCTAAAATAGAATAAAAAATTCATTATTAAATTAATGAAAAACAAAAATGATATTAAAATTTCATAAATGTAAAAGAAAACATGGGTGGCCTCGTAAGAAGTGCTCCATTTATTTGTCTCAAACTAGACAGTTGTAATGGACTACCCATAGTGTGATAGCTTCCATCATAATTTTTATACTCTAGTGTGCTTCCAGATAATCTTTTCCTTCTAAAAAACATTTATTTATTGGATAACTTCATCTCTTACTTGTTGTTTCTCTTGCAATTAAATGGGGATGGGAAGATAATATAACTATCCACCCTTCGATCTTCAATGTGAGGAATGATTTAATCCAAAAAGTGATGATTTTCTATGCGTGAAAAATTATGAAGAAGTCTTAATTTTTATGGTCTGTTTATTTAAGGTCTGGATAACACGAGACCAAAGTATGAGATCCCAATTGTATTAGACTCATTTATATCATTAGTTAACAATGTAGAGTAATGAGGATTAATGGAGTCATAATACTGAATAAATTTTTCAATATCCTTTATATCAATATTTCTCGTCAATGAGTGGTCAATTTCAACATCACCAATGGTCCCTCAATTAATTATGGAACAAATCTCACAACCTTCACTCCAATCAGGAAAATATAAACACATTGGCTCAGGGTTTAACTCACAAATAACAGAATTTTTAGAATCCTGGATAGGAAATGATGAATGTTGGATAATTAGATGTGAATCAAAAAATGAACATGCCTTTTATTTTTTACCAATACCATCCTTGTTAGAGCGTTTGGAAGCCACATGTGAGATGGGATTTTAAAGAGTTTTCTAGATCTTTTAGATCAATGGAGTTTTAATTTTTTATGTCAATATAAACTTCTCCATTTATGAGTTGGTTAATCATAGTACAGATTTCACAAGATCCATTATCAGTAAAACATAGAGAACATGATGGATTTGGATTCAACACAAAATCAAAGAAACATTCAGAAGCATGGATAGAGAATACATATTGATTATAAAATGGGTATCACATGGATTGAAAAATATTGAACATGACCAGTTGGTCACCAAATTCCTGGGATAAGATTCCAGTATGGACATCATTTTTGTTTTAGATGTCATAAGGAATGGTAAACCTATATTTAAAGGATATTGTTAAGATTTCACCTCACATTCCATGTTAAGGACATAGAAATGAATAGGTATTATTAGATGATTCGCACAAACAAAAATATCATCAATTATTCCCTCTAGACTGGTTGTGATTTGATTGGCTAACTGAATAAAAACAGCCTTTGTATGTAATAGACCTAGACCGAGCTTGAAGAATATGTATTTGGGAATGACCTTAATTGAGTCTCTAATGACTATGTGTGCATTGTCAAGGTTTGAACATCCAATTAATCCTAGAACTATAAAGTTCCTTGGATCATTTCACTTTATTGGAGTACACTACTGTGTGGAAACATTTCCGATGGTCCTAAGATGCCTATAGTGGGTTCACAATTCCTTATGAAAATTGGTATACATTGGAATTTTTATTATGGAATCTAAGAGTGTATGTTGACTTCAACACGTCTAAACATGTCGAGCATTTTAGGATCTTGTTAAACAGACTTATTTGGATTAGAAATGGATCCAAGAAAAGGAATTGGATTTCTAAGTGGAATAGAATGAGGTAATAGAATGGATTCAGGTACCTTTCCATGTTTTTTTCTTTAAATATTCAAGGAAATCATTTAAATTGGAGTGGGAGATATAATCATGAGGCATAAGAATTTTCTTTCACGATCTCAGTGCAATATCATTTATGTTACCCTAGGGGTTGGGTAATGGTTGAGCTGGGAGTTGGGAATAATTTTATTGTTGTTTCTAGCTTAGGTGGGATACATGTTCAACAATTTGTGATTCAATTTTTTTAGGCTAGAACAGGTTAAGGAGGAAAGATAATCCCATGCTCATTCCCATGGTTTCATGGATGAAGAGACTTGTCTAGGATTGGGATTACCTTGATTATGGTTCAGGGGAAGGTGATTATATTGTTTTTGGAATTGGGATGTTATACTGGTGTAGTGGAAACCTAGAAGAGTAAAGGAAGGATTGATACTTCTAGGTTTAAGAACAAAAGGATAAGGTTGTTGGAGGTTACCAACACAAAGACTATAGTAGAACCGAATCATGTTTTGAGGAGGGAATTGATGGGGATAAGAAATGGGAGTACAATATCTCAAGTTAGGTTTATATATTGAAGATAATGCATCAAAATGGGGTTGGATGATGTTTCTAACAAATTTACCTGATTGATGAGGGTTGGGCTTCGACTGAGCATATGTTGCATTATTCTACATCGGTCAAAATAAATCAGATGGTTCATCTTGAATTTGTGGATAAGTGTCAGTTGGATGATGTAGTGAGTTGCAGATTCCATAGATTTTGATAGATCTTGGAAAAATTGTTTGTTGAGAAGATGAGGTTGGGGATTTGGAAGCCCCAACTACATGTCGTAGAAGACATGTAAGATCACTCTTCCACTCTTTCATCTTGTTCTGCATATCTTGGGTTTGTTTGACTTGAGCATGTGCTCGAGTTTGGATTTTTTTTGTGTTAGCATCTATGTTTCTTATGATATATCTTGCATTCATTGGAGTTTTATCCACAAGAGCACGACCACTTGTGTCCTCAATGAGAGTTATCTCTATATCCTATAACCCTCGTAAGAGTATTGGATCAAGAGTTGGTCAGGGATTTGGTGGTGTGGGTAGGTTGCAACAATAATTTTTAACCTCTCTCAGTATTATTTGTGTGATTCACTTTGGAAATGATGGATACCACTTATTTCATTTCGGGTAGAAGCAGTACGAGAAGCAGAAAATAATTTCTCTAAGAAGAGTCACTTCATGTCATTCCATGTGGTCTTGGTAACATGAGGAAGGTATTAGATCCATGACATAGCAGTGTAATATTGGGAGAAAGGAAATGCTCAGAGTTTTTTTTGTTCCTCAGAAACCCCTTGAGGATTTATGGTAGAACACACCACTTGGAACTCTATAGTGAGGATGGGGATCCTCACCAGCTAGCCTATTGTAATGAGAGAGAAGATCAATCAAACCCGATCTGAGTTCGAAGTCAGCTTATATGATTGGATATTGAATACCCAGAGGTTGGTAATTCATATCAGGGGTATAAAGTTCATTATGTGTTTGTTCCTTATTATTTTTCATTTATAATTCAACAAGTTGGAGAAGGACTAGTTATTGAATTATTTTATTACCACGAATGTTCCTACTGAGTTGGTGAAGCGTTCACTCAATTTTTGGGTCGAACAAATCTGAGGGATTGTTTGGGAGGATATGGGGATATCCAAGAGATGTTTGAAAAAAAGGAAGATGTGTCTTTCTTTGTGTTTTTTTAGTTTATGGTTTTTATGAGATGTCATGTTTTTCGTTGTTTTTATTTTGAATTTTTTTAAAATTTTGTTATTTTGGTTTTTTTATAATAATTAGAAACTAATGACTAGATAAAGAACCATCCCTGAAAATGGATCCATTTGACTGTGAGGCCTATTGTTTACTATTGACCATTAAATTTTTTGGTTCTCTGCTAATGTGTATGGTAGCACTCAAGTCAAATCCTTGGTGATGATACTTTTTTATAGTCGATTGTTTTTAGTTGATTATATTCTGATTAGGGGGTTTGTTTATAGAGCTTATGAAATGATTGATTGATTGATTAATATTGATTTATCAAATTTATAAATATTGGGGTGAGTTCATCATTATTTAGTTAAACTTGTGATATCCTTGAGCCTTGAATTATATTGTAATAAATTACCACCCTTGTCACAAGTTGGCGTTGATTAGAATTACTAAGTGTTAAGGCGTTGATCCAAGACATAACATAATAAGATTCTTATCTCAATAAGTATTTCATTGTGAAAGTGTATTTACGAGTCCAATAATCTATGGAATCCATACGTTATACAAAACTTGTCATTAATCCATAAAATGTAAAGTCCAATATACATAATGTAAATTTAAGGAATATACATGGAGCGAAAAATCTCAATCCATTAAAATACCTAAATTGTAAATCACTCCATTTATATAATTACTCATCCATTGAAATTATTATAAATCTGGTTATAATTATTATGATGATAAATTATGATGATAAGAAAAAGAAAGTGATAAGAAAATATTGGTGCAATGAACACACACACAAACGATGATGATAATTTAAAACGAACATTAGATTAAATGAGAAAGAAAAAGAAGGGAAGAGGATTAAAATTTATCAAAACTATTTGAAGAAATTTAATTTTAAAAAACAGAATGTTTATGATAATAAGAGATAATTATGAATAAATATGCATTAAAACAGAATAAAAAGAAAAGGCTTACAATATTACAATAATGAGGAACAGAAAAGTAAAAGGAATCTATGAGAGGAGGAATGGTATCTCATGTAAAAACATGAGTATGGAAGGTAATACCAATCCATTTGAAAGTATTTGGTCATGAAAATATGTGCTCCTCATTTCTTAAATTCGAACTCTTTTGATGGAGTAGAGGGGTAAGTATTTATAGCCCAAAGAAGAGGACTATTTGCATTCCCAATCTCGCCATCCACCTGCATCACCATTATAGTATTTCAGACATCCTAATCTCAAGATATCTCTCTATTAAAAGTTTTAGATAATAATTTTTTCTGAATACTATAAAAATATGGAGGATTTTAGACTTACAGATCCAATGTTATGGCCATTTTATTAAACAATGTTAATTTTTCCATTTAAATACATACTTTTTAGAAGCCCAACATTTGAATGGGCATATCAATATAAAGATGCCTTCAAATCTGAATGATTTTATCTAAATATTAAGCATCCTATATATCTTCATTTACATTACAAAATCCCAACATGATTTATTGATTATTTCAAGAGACATTTCATGAATACTATACTAATTTTAATTCCCGACCAGAATGGGGGGATGCGTTTAAATGAATCAGTTGGGACCCTTGTCTTTAGATTTGGGCCTTGAAAATTTTATCCAAGACCCCTTAAATTTTCCCTATAACATTGTAGAATAATAAAATAATTTTTAATACTGGATTTATCCCATTAATACAATCATCATAGCTAATCCAGTTTTTCACTGTTTCATTGAGTCTTATTGTGTGGACCATATGTCCCTTAAAAATAATAAATTGGCCCATGATTCTTTATAATGAAATGTCTTTTATTTAATGAGTAATAAATCAAAACATTATTCATTCAATTTTAATCATTAGGGTGATATGTATTATTAATACATTAAAAATTGTAGAATCTGGATGAATTCAAATAGATCTCAAAAATTATATTTAATATTTATACATTAATATTTCATAAAAATTATGCACATTTCTAATAAAATATGTAAATGGAGTATATAAAAATTTATGAAAATTTTAATTACATCAACCCCAAATAGGTTCAATTTTCGATACAGAAAATACTCCATATGTCACTCTCTCTATCAAGTGAAGGCTAAAAAATTTAAAATTATACCCAAAACAATTATCACAACAATGAATTCAAAAATAATTTTTTTTCATATTTATCAATTTTTTTTTAAAAATACTTTAAAAATCAAACTATTTATGAAATTCAAAGACCAATACATTTTTCATAATAATTCATTTGAAAAATTTATTCACAATTTATTGAAAAATCCATAGATTTCACTAAAACATAAATCAATAATCAAAATTCAATCTAAAAAATTAGTGAGAAATCAATATTATAATTCATTTTATGATCATATCCTTATCTAAACTGATAAAAATGTGGCTGAGATTCTTATAAGTGTCTCCAATAAACTTATATAGAAAACTCCCTAGTAACATTGTTTTCATCATATAATGGTCATATAAATCATTTTAGGATATAAATTTCTAGTCCCAATTATAAAAATATTATCTACAAACCCAAAAAAAATTAATAACCATAATGAATTTCAACTCCAAGACCAAAAACCCAAACAATGTCAATGACCAACAAAGTATATCTATAATTATTTAGTAATGAAATTAGTAATACCGAGACTAATATGAATTTTCTAAAGGGAGTTTTGGTAGAATATTGATACCAAGGATAACATCATACATCTTCTCAATGTAATGATATTGTGGTGATATGTTTCTTCGCCTTAAGTGGCTTCACAAAGATGAAAAGGTCTAGTAATAAATTTTTGATGGATTCAATAGACATGGGGGACTATTTTAACTTTTAAAATAAAACAACCAACCAATAATATCATAAAAAATTAATTAATACACGATGTATGATAAAAAATAATTAATAATCAACATTTCCTTATATCTAAAACCTTCTAAAAAGAGTTCCACATCAGTAGAACAAAAAATACAAAATTAAATAGGGAGAGAAAAACTATCAAAACTTTTAGACAACCACATGACTCCAAAGAACCACATGCTCCCAGGTCTAACTCCACTAAATAGACCATGTATCATGAGGAATTACTAAGTATATCTGATTCATTTACTTTAAATTTGTCCATATATATGATATCTTTAAAAGAACCAAATTTCCAAAGAAGTGATGGGTACTAAAATATATTTGATTTTCCTTGATTAGTTCCCTACTCACACCACTAGGATAGAAAGTGTTAGAAACATTATTATAAATAAAATTATATTACAAACATCTAAATCATTTTATATAAACACATAAACAAAATATATAAGAATAAATTTACAAGGAACATTCAAAAATAATTATTTAAATAATTTAAAATTCTATTTTGGCATAAACATTCCAGGCATCACAACAAAACCACACATTCATGATTGTTTGACAGTTACATACTAATGAGTGGTATCTCATCCATTTTACCTTGATTCCCACTGAGACATGACATAGATACAAGGTCCCATACCTAGGACCCCACTTGTACATGTCCCTCTATACTGGGCATATCTAACAAAACTCAGACAAAAAACATATACATAAATACAATTTCAAACAATAAAATTAAAATTATGTATATAATACATATTTTTTAATGAAACCCATTCCAAAACTATTTTAAAAAATTCCCCCAAATAATTTTTTGGATATAAAATATTTTAATTAAAGAAATTGCATTACATTCCATAGCCAATTAACATTTTTATACAATTTACATGAAAACCTATAAATCATTACTAAAGAGGATTTATAACATACATTTCTTGACAATTAAAAAATGTAAAACAAGAAATTTATCTAATTTAAATCTAATATATAATTTTCTAAATAGAGGTGTCAACAGTGAATCCACCTACAACATGAGTTTTGATAAAAATGAAAACCAACATGACATACATCACAAAATCAGGTTGAAACTTAGGAAACACACTTATATCATTTTATATATCAGCAAAAAGGCCAAACATAATCATATTTGGAATCCAAACCATATTTCTAGCCAAATATGGAATATATATTTGAAAATGAGATAATGGGTGACGTAGATATTTCAAAAACAATCATAGAAAACTATGAAATATGCATTAACATTGGAATTCAGCTTTTGAACACTGATATCTCACACCACATTACTTCAAAAATGAGGGAAGATCCATTTTTTACCATTGAGATGGAAAAATACATTTTTAGGTACATTTTTAGGGAAACAAGAAGCACTAAAATATGAATATTCATTAGATCTACAACTTTAGAATATAAATTTTGACCAATGCATAGTTTAGTGACACTATAAGGAAAAGTGTTTAGTAACCATGATTCTTTATCATACTAAATGTAGACCTAGCAAGATTGTCTCACATGGTAACGAAAATATCCAAAAATAGTTCCAAATCTCACAATCTAATATATTCTCAACACATCAAAACATCTCCTTAGATTTATCATGGTTTTTGAAAACTGTGCACAAATTTTACGCCATCCCTTCGACCCTTATTTCATTGTGCATAGTATTAGGGAGGTGTTTCACAGTTTTCCCAATCAATGCACCAACCATGGTCCTATATAAAATCCCCAAAAAAATCCAATAGTTCTACAAACACTGCCAAACATCACTCATATACATTACATAATTAAAAAACATAATGAAAGGGATATTAACATAAAAATGGGGGTACTACAAGAAGTTTAAAATAATATTAACTAAATTTCAAAAATATTTTCCACACATATATATAAAATAAATATTTTCCATTCTATTAAGTAAAAATAGATTATATATCAATTTGATAATGAATAAATTCATATAATATGAAAATACCATTCTTTATAGAAACTTACTTTTATCTCAATAAATAATGAAAAACAGTTTTGATTAATTTATTCAATAATATTTGGATAATATACAATCACTAACTATTTTTTATAGTCATTAAACATATTTTATAGGTATAATACAATAATAAATCTCATTTTAGGAAAAAAATCAATTTTTTTTTTCTGAAAGTCATTTAAATTCTATTTAACTAAATCCACATTTTAAATATAATTTTTTAAAAATATCTAATTTTTAAATTGAATGATAAATTTATTTTCTTGATAAAAAACATAAATATTTACATTGGTAGAATTTGTGGTAATTTTCAGAAATTTTTAAATAATTCAATAATAGTAACTAATAATGAATTTTAATTCAAAACTACATGTCATCAAATTTATCAATATAGTTAAATTAAATTTTAGTTCTATTTAAAATTTTAATTAGATCAAATTTACATATATTAAAAAAATGTATTAAGAATAAAATTGACATTCAAATTATATATAACTACATTTCAAACATTTATACTTTTTCACATTAATAACCCATGTTTTCATCCCATCTAAGAGATAAAATTTAAATTTATTTCAAATATATATCTCAATATTATTTCAAAAAATGTATCCTAATTTTGAAATCTGAATAAATCAAAACACCTAAAAAGGTCAACTTAGATTTCTTTACCAATATATATAGTGAATGTGGTTAAAATTAACTACAACTATTAAGTCAAAAAATTATTTAAAGGAAAGACTAAATTATAAAATTATGTGAAACAACGACCAAGAAACATTTCCAAAAGAAATTTGCGGGTAATATTTTTATCATATTCTCCAATTAATTTAATTTGGGGCCATTATTATATCAATCTGTATTTGTAAAAACGTGGGTGGAATTCGTATTTCAAAAAATTAAAAAACTGTCGCTCCTCCACTATAAAATGGAACTCTACACTCCCAAATTTTTAAATCTATAAATCACATTGAATCAACAAAACTATACTACAATAGTATCCCATAATCCCTTCATTTATCATATAAGAATCCAATTGAGAATAAATCCATACAAGGAATCCCTTACATGAAAACCAAATTTAGTTACCCAAAGAAGAGGTAACATCCTTGTCTATAACCCATAGTTAATTCATTTAACAGTTACCGTCACAACATGATTCATAAAATTTGGGGATAATATAATAAAAATAAAATAATAAAAGAACCCAAAATGGATACATTATGACATATTTAACATTATTATAGTCATTTGGATAATATTATTTTTTATTTAACTTTATATCATTTTATAGAATATTATTTATTTCAAATTATAATTTAGGCCAATTTCAATACTAAAAATTATTTAGATTTTCACAAATTTCAAAAAAAAAATGATAACATCTATTACAAAAATCTAATATATCACTGAAAAGTCGATGTTATCTATTAAATTTTTTTGATGTCCTAAATTATTTAATTGCAATTTTTTTTAAATTTTTAATATTTGTTTTTGATATTTCAATTGATTAATCATATACAACATCATTATTACGGATGCCATCAATTAAGTTAGCTATTATATAAAAAGTAAATATAAATTATCATGATTAAGATAAATTTATTAAATTTCAAATTAATAATATTATTCAAATTTATCTTTAGTATAACATGATATCAAAAATTAATTTTTATTAAAAATATGGGGATGACGTTTTTAACTTATTATTTAATAAAATTATAGAAATACTATATTACTACCCAAGTGAAATAAAATGGCTAAAATTTCTTCCTATGTATGTATTTGTTCTAAATACACATATAAAAATATTGAACATGTTTTAGGGCATATAGTAATTTAAACATTAATTACCTGATTTACCCTATACCATGGTAAAAAAAAGTTCTAATGGAATGATACATAAGATATCAAATACTATGTTGATCCAATTAGACTCAAAATATCATATATATTAAAAACACGAGTGTTCTTATTTAAAATGAAATTCACTGAAGTGTATAAATTATGTTTTACTCCAATACCACATATGTAGGGAGACGACAGATAAAATGAGAAATTCCCAAGTTTAATATGATTTCATATCTAATTTCACGATAATATAAATTATAATTACATAAATTGGTTTAATATTTTTTTAATGATCTATTTTGATGTGATAAAAATCAATATATAATTCAATAATTCATTAAAATTAAAAAGTCTGTTTGGAAGTAAAATTAAATTTTTTTCACCATTTATAAAAGAATTAATCGTCTTTATAAAATTATTAATATTCCACATATACAATTTTTTATATTAAAATTTAAAAAATTATTTCAAATTTCAATGATAATGTTTAGAACATTTCGGTAATTTATGTTTTTTAAATTGGTGGACCATTAAAATATTGTAAAACAACTTTTATAAAAATATAGGTTTTTATGTGTAATATTGTGTTTGTAATTATCATATTACTATCAAATATATTTTATGAATATGAAAAATATTAGATAAAACATATAATATTTATATTTCATTAATAACATTCTATAATAGTAATAAATTTAATTATTTAGGATAAAAATATTTTGTGAGCATAAAAATAATTCTTTATAAAAATATTTTTTATATATTCAATTGGTTCTTATATTTATTTTTAATTAATTTATAACCAATGAATCGGTCAATTATTTTCATAATCTAGTTTATACTATTCATGACAGCTGACATAAAAGCTCGTTTATAAATAATAATAATGTAATATTCTATTATTGTTTGGTAAAATTCGGTATCGCGTGTAACGTAAGAAAACTCATTTTTTATACCATAAACATATCATGGATGTTTATAAATCACAATATAACGTATAAATTTTACTTATTTAGGACGACAAAGAATATAAAATATTGGGGTGTTACATTATCTCTTTGTTCAATAAATTATGTCTTTCGAATTTGAACTCGAGATCAGAAACTAGGGTTTTGAATTTTCAAAATATTATCATTGAAATACAGAATTAGAAAATAGATTAAAGATAAATAATAAATAAAATAATTAGATACATATGAATGTCACCGAAGCTAAAACGGTTTGGGGTTCCATATTGAAAAACAAGGACATGGAATGGAAATATAACCATCGTGTTCTTATTGAGAGTGATATTGAATAAGATTCAGAGAATTTAATCATTCTCACTGAAATTATTTTGATGATCTAAGAGACCATCTAAATCAATAGAAATAAATATTCTAAGATAAAATTAATTTTACTATATACTTACCCTCTTGGAAAAAAATTAATTTACTTCACTAACTAAGAGAATAAGGAATATAGACTTTCATCCAGTATCAAATCTGTACTAGTAACTCATCCTTGTCTACAAAAGTTAATATAATTAAAAAATATATTAATATCTAGATCATATAAGGATCCATAAATGTAATTATACTACAGCGGTTATAACGTTTACATAATGAAAACCATGATTTAATAACAAGGACATAATGTTGGTGAGTTGTACATTATGAACCCTTATTTCCTTTTGGTTGTATATTCTAGTCTCACTACCTTGGTGGATGATAATGGGTTTCACAATACCTATGGTTAATCATTTATATAAAACTATATAATTATAAACATATATAAATAACCTTGATACATTCCACTTTAATGAAATTTATTAACCTCAAACAATAATACACAACGTTCAACTGAATCCATTCCAATCTTTAGAGTCTTCCATAATCCTTCTATCAAAATTAACAGTCCAAAAAGGTCTCAAAATTTACAAAATTAATCTTAACAAATTATTCTTAAAATAAATTTATGTACCTCATATTTTCACATAACAAATATATTAAAACCATCATCACCAAAATAACATAATGACAACATGCAGACTTCAAAATTCTTAAAGAAAAAGTAATATAGTATAAAACTTATATATATGATGATTATTATAACCATAATATCACAACATAATTCATGAGCCTTTAAACAAAAATACATTTTTTATTACACATATACTAGAGTAATTTTATAAGCCTGAATTTTATTCAATTTCTTTTTCTAAGCTATATTTGTTTGTTGTGTGGCATATCCATTTGTGTAGAGGCCCATTTAATTAAATTTTTATTCTTTTCATCTTATAATCATTTTCCATTTCCATTTAATCCCAAAAATAGTGTGATTTCTATCCTCACATGTATTAAAATATAATTCACTTTAATAAAGTACCATTGTGATTGTTTCAGCTATTAAATATGAAGAAACTTCTTTCCCTTCATCACATTATTAAATTTCTTACCAGATATCCTATTATACCCATTAATCCATCTAAATCCATGAACATTTGGGTAATCTATTCATTTCCCAATATAAAATGATAATATCTCTTCATATGATGAGAATTCAGGGGATACTATTACCCTTTGAATTATTAGCATAGCACAATGAACATTATGACCCTTCTTACTCACTAGATCTATTGAATTGGTGAGGTTCACATTCCTTTTACTAAGAGGCATATATAAATGATTAAATACACTACAATAGATCATATAATAAAGAATAATACTTAAATTAGTATGTCATATAACATAGATTATAAAATTTAGGTGTATTTAGTCTCATTATCATAAAAATGGCTCCTTTGGGGGCATATTTACTTATAAATAATTCAGTATGGTTTGTAAGGAAAATTAAAATTATCTAAAACATATCCCCATTGATTTGTATAACTAGATGCATGTTATGACCCATTAGTAGGTACTGGGTTATAAAATGTCAATACAGACAGACCATGTAAAATTTTTTACTCATAGGTACATCGTTGTTAGAACCATGTCCCCTTATAATATATAGATATCGATGTATTGTTAAAAATAATCACATAATATGTATATTACCGAAACAATATTATATTATTAAATGAATATATGAAAATTATATCTTACATTTTTGTTACATAATCAGTTTGTTTTTAATATAGTATCCAAGGTTACAATTAAATTCCATTCGATACAAACTGTAATGACATGGTCACAGAAGAATGAAATCAGTGTATTATCTTAATAAATTTTAATAATTACAAGGATTAAAATAATAAATGGAAGACTTGTTTAGCTATTTTGGAAAAATGATTTCATATATGAAGCATAATATACATTTTAAAACATAATGTACATCAAAGAAAATATTTTCATAGCGTCATTCTTTTCCTAGTGTAACCCAGTATATCAGTAATAATAATCATATTAACATCCTATAATAAATTTTTCATAAGAAATTAGTGAGATCAAATTCTAAATAAAGGGGGGGGGGGAATATTGGGGAATGTATAAATAATAACAAATTAAAAAATTAATGTAAATTTTATAACTAATAAAAAATATATTTATAAAAAAGATTTATCATAAATTAGAAAAAATTACTCCATATAAAATAGTAACATTATCTTGAAACAATCACCATGGATATTATAAAAGTCCAATATCGACATGAAATATCAATAAATAAAATTATAATGGGATAATTCATAATGGTTGGATCTCCACTATAATGAAAAATCCTCAATATATATATTATAAATATCTATCCTCTTGAAAATTTAAAACAAGTTGCAAACAAAAATGATGGTTTTTTCAAAAAATAAATTCATCAAGGGAAAAATGTAGTCCACTTCCATCACTTACTATCTCTAATGGATTCCTTATATATAAATTTAAAAAAGATAAAAAAAATACATTTTAAAAAACTATTATATAAAATTTGAATACTTTTTCCACAAAACATGAATAAAATCCAAATAACACATATAGATTGAAACTTCCCATAAATCCTTCAATAAAATAAGGTATAATGAATGATAATATGTCCACTTAAATTAACCATAAAATTCTATAATAGATTTTTATATAGATGAAAATACACTAATTAAATTGAATGAAATATCATTTGAAAAATATTGTTTTACTCTTAAATTAATTATTCAATGTACACAAATCTATAAATGAAATATATTGTTTTTAAATATCATATTAAACATGATAAATGTTTTTCAAAAATTAAATTCCTTTTGATGGATTAAAATATAATCATTCGATATGATATAAAAATAAAAAATATTTCTATATTTTCACTAATAATTTCCTAAAGTTCTTCTGTTTTAAGACAAAAAAATGATTGATTCAAATAAATTTAACTAAAAATTATAGTCAAAACACTTATGAATAATAGAATAATAGTAATAAGATTTTTTTGACAATTGTTTTAAGAAATATGTCCATGGATGTTCAATATTCCCCTACAAATACATATAAACAATCTTTAATAATAATTTCATTGTAAAATTAACCATTACCTTGTAATTTAATTTAGTTTAATATTCATTAAACTCATGTATAATGGTTTAAAACTAGGAATTATATTATAATGACCAATATAGATATTTATTATATCATATATTATCCTTTTATATCTTTGGTTAATAATATTTTTGTGTTACCATTGTTTTTGGTGTTAACAACTTCATTTTCTTATGTATGTTATGTTATTTAAGCATATATTTGTATAAATAACATATTTTCTTTAATTTTATTATATATTTTTCTTTATATAATTTTTAAATATTATATGTATTAATTTTGAGAGTAGGAATTGATACAGCTTGAGATTCTAAGGCCTGGTGTTTCACAAATATGGTTCTGAAATATATTTAAATATTATATAGCACACACAAATTGTTTTACAGAAAAAGGGGACTAACATCATAATAGGTTCTGAAATCAGAAATATGGGGGCACCATTATTTTTGAAACGGTGACATTACCCTAGGGGTGACCTTTTATTGCTCAGTGTGGGTCGACTAGGAAAATTCGCTATATGTGTCTTAATGAATAAAATAAACATTCAAAATTTATTTTAAAGATATTTTATCTACACGGTGACACATTGATATATTTTATTTTTAAATGATCTTTTTGGAATATTTATTAGTTTGGAATCATAACCATGGAATCCTCTAGAGGACCAGAAGAGAGAAACCTATTGAATCATTTTGGAAAATGAAAACAGAACCCTAGATCAATGATTGGGGAACATAGTTCTTGAACGATCTCACCAACAGTGATGTCTCATAAATCTATCATAATCATTGGTAAATAAAAAATATAATTAGTATCTATTATTTCAATTATATTTTATCATTCTTGATTATTATAAAGAACACGGAGTAATCTATAAATAGATTAGCCTACTGATCGATATTGTATGCGGGATATAATGATATTTTAGGGGTTTATCAGTACTTTTTCCTAAATATTGAATTAATTATTAATTTATCAGTATTAGATGAAAGAATCCTGGAAGACACAAATAATGACCTAGTTTCATTCCATGATATTGTTCCTTCTGTATTTTCTCTCACAATTTCTAATTTTCTTGACACACGCCTGTCAACCTTCTCAAAAAATTTGAATAATCGATCATCTCAACCTCTATTCCCACCATAAAAATACTAAATTTTAGATCCTACATCAATATGACTTCGAGGAGGTGATATGGATATGAAGGTGGGAAGATCTAAGAGAGTTTATAGAAATCATTCTTCTAGAAATTTGTATTTTAATGGATTAAAATGGATTTCCATGACAATTGAAGGCCTAAAACCAAATTTTTTTGTGTTTGGGTGGTGAAATGAACCTTGATCTTGAGTTACAAGATGAACAAAGCACTTGAGCAGTTCTATATAAATCATATATGGAATGAAGAGTATGAACATGAATTTATAGAAAAATCTAGAACACATAGTGTGTAGTCCCTTCTACACGGTGTGTGTTCACCACTGGACCACTTAGTGTGTACTCTATAGATTACCCAGACATGGTGTGGAGTGAACGAGATACCACCATGGCATGTAATCCACCACATTATAAGGCCTAATGTAGATACACCGGCTACCCTATGTACATGTACATGGGGATGGTTACACGAGTTGTTTATGTGTACTAGAACATGACCCAAGAAAAAGTACAGACACACGATGGTAGCGCATGGCATGTTAGTCCTTCGACACAATATTTACACATCTTTTAAATTACATGTTATAATGATATGGGTCATTGTACTCAAGAAGTCTTTAGGGTTAAAGGACATAACCCGTGACTCTACTAAACTATGTGTACCAAATTTCAACAATGATTGATTATCTGGTCCACCATATCATGGATAAGATTCATTAGATTTCATTCAATTCATTATTTTGATGAAGTAAGGTATAAATCCTTTAAAACTTACAAGACTATGATTTCATCACTAGTATATCCTAGATTGAGTATTTTGAATCCCCTGAGATGCCCGTACAAATAGAATCTATTCATTATTCATGCCCTAGGTGGAGTTCCCAATATCATTGTCGAAAAAATAGGATCAATGTCAATCCTTTACTCAGTTAGTTAATCTTGATAGAGTTTTTGGTATCACCCCATGACCCAAACATAGATATTTATTTTTTTATCATATCTATATTACAAATATATCTATTTATCTCTCTCATGGAGAGGCTATATGTTTAGTACCACTAAGTTAGACATCATTAGTGATATCTTCCTCATGAGTGTGTTCTTGTAGATGAGTGATTTGTGGAATCTCCATGCTGAATTCAAATTGTTGGTCTGAAGTGGTTGGGACATACCTCAAAACTATGTGTCCTTGTTGAGTATATCTGGATATTCTTTTTATATGTATTAAGACAAATACCTATGGATAGATGACTATATATTTCATTTTTTTGAACTGTTTTCAGGTTTTTTGTGTCCTTTAGAGAATTCTTATACTCATCCCTACACATACTTTTCCCATGCATGTCAGCTCTTATGAAGACAATTTACTTTTTGATAATTCATATGGGAAATAGGACTAGACGGTTCTTTTTGAGACATTAAAAACCATGGTGCATTCATGTGGCTATCTACCACTAGTCCCAATACTTTTTCTCTTTCTAATTAGAAATTTCTTATATACCTTTTTGGTCGAAATGTATTCTGGACTTATTTACTTTTCCTTACGTTCTTTTGTACTAATTTTGTTGGATGTAGTGGTATGCATGCATTGTTTACTTAGTGGTTTTTACATTTAATGATTTATTGTACATAGAGATGTGTGTCTGTATAAATGTACATTTTTAATGCCTCACATATTAAGAATTTTCCTACTTGGTGATAGTCACTAGACCCAATCCTATTATAGGTGGTCTTATGGATTTATGGTTTGGGCCCACTAGGATTGGTCATGAAAGATGTATTTCATAAATCTTTTCATGCCCATTATTCAATGAGCATAGTGTTTCACCAATTGATGGATGCATAGATAGAGAAATATATTCTGGTCCTAGAGGACATGATATACACTTTCATGTTAGACTTCAGCCATAGTTTAAATGATCACCTACCACTAGTGGAGTTCACATACAAAAATTGATTTCATACCACTATTTGTACAACAAAATTCTTTGTTTTGTATGGTTGACCCTGCAGGTCACCACTATACAGGACCGATCGAGGAGATTCATAACTCATGGGCCGATAGTTATTAATAAGTACTACAAAAATGATGTAGATTATTCAAGAGCATATGAAGAAAATTCAAAGTCTTCAGAAGTATTATTCGAACAGAAAATGGAAGAATTTGGACTTAGAGGAAATAGAAAATGTGTTCCTTTGTGATTCACCTAGACATAGATTAAAAAGATTTGTTCATGGAGGAATGATATCTATTAGGTTTATAATCCCTTTTCAGATATTGCCTAGTGTTGGTTAAGTGTAATAACACATGGATATAACCCCATAGATAGACTGGTTACATGACATATTCCATGTGTCATTAATGAGGAGATATGTTCATGACACATCCCACATCATTGACTGTGGTGAGCTGGACATTGAGGATGAAGCAACATTTTCAAGGTAGCCATTGTAGATCATGTTTAGGTAGGAGAGGAACCTTCGTGGGTGACCGATTCCTTTAGTTCATGTCTTGTAGAAGAAAATGAAACACCATAGATAACTTAGGAGTGGGATTCTAAGATTCTTTCCCAGTTACATCATCATTTTTAGTTGTCTTTTTTTTTGTATTTTTAGGGATGTAATTCCCCCTAGTGGGGAGAATGTAATCCCTCGTATGTTTTTTCTTATATTATTTTAAAAATTTATATGGGTTAATTTCAAGACCATGCACTAAGAGAAAGTGTTATTGTTTAGAATTGGAGCACCTGAATGTAATTTTTGAAATATATTAAAATATATAAAATCATGAGCACACAGTTTTCCAAAAAAGAGTAATAACATATAAACACGTATCCAAACAAGAAACTTACAGGCATCAATGCATTCATATAAGTGCGTTTACACTACTTGAGACCAAACAATGGTCATAGTGTGTTGAATATGGAAAATTTCAATTGGAAATTAAATGAATAATACAAATTGATGAAAAAATTTGTTTATTTAAATTTCTGCAACATATTGACACAGTATATAATGTATTTGTAAATAAATTATTAGGGTGAGATTCTGGGTTACGATCATAACCCCTATATTTTCTAGAGGCCCTAGATAGAGATACATGGATAATCCTCTCAGAAATAAACAATATGACCTCAGATCAATGATTGAAAAACATCACTACTAATGGACCTTATCAATGGATATATCCCTAAAATCTATGTTTGTTAGACTTAAATAGAAAAAATTAGTAGGATTTATTATTAAAATTATTCAATCCTAGTCATCATTCCCATAATTAATATAGAAAATTACATGAATAGATTATCCCAAGAATTTATTTTATATGGTGGGTGAGAGGATATTTGCAGGGATTATAAGGAGATGTGCCTAGATAATTTTTTTTATTTGATTATCATCCATAATATAATGGTCTGATGATGTAAAATGAAATGACCAAGGTTTACTCCGTGGGATATTTCCATGTTCATTTTCTCCAATGATTTTTGATATTCTTAACACATGTTCTCTGTCCTCCCCACAAACCTTTAATAATCGATCGTTTCACATTCGATTATTGGTACAACAAAAAAAATTTGAGATCTATCATTAGGATGACCGAACTGAGGTGCGATAAAGATGATGTTAGATAGATAAAAGTGAATTTGGAGAAATTATTATTTTGATGATTTTTAATGGCATGGATTAAAATGGTTTTTGAGCCAGTTGGATTTTCAAAACCCATTTTTTTCATTTGCATCATGAAACAAACTTATATCTCCACGTTCGAGGTGAATTGGGGACCAGATTGGATCTCATGTTATGGGACGGGGTGTGTAGAGGAATAGCATGACTTTCTATAAAATCTAGAACACATGACTTGGAGTCCCATCTTCACGTCCCATATTCATCATTGGACCACTCCACTAGTAATATTGATACTAAATAGACATGGGGTGGAGTAAAAAGGTTTACTATATAGTGTGTACTCCCCCCCAAAGCATGGACTAAATTCGATACATGTTCTACCCAATGTACTGGTACATGGGAAAGGTTACATGGGTTGACAGCATCTATTGACACATGGATGGGGTACACAGGAAGACCCCACATAGTAGGACATGAATTGTTACTCCTTATACATGTCGCCCACCCATATTATATATGACATGTTCTTAAGATATGGGGTGATGTAGACAAGAAATACTCATGTTCATGGTCCAAGATATGCGACTCTATTAGATGAATTGTACCCCTGTCTACATGTCTTGATTCTCAATTCCTCCGTATCTTGTAAAAGTATTAGTAGGTTTCATTCCCTTTATCATTTAATTGATGGTATGTATGAATTATTTCTTACTCAAATGACTAATCTCCCATCAGTAGGATATCATGGATTGATTTGTGGGAATCCCACAAGTTGATCAGCGTAGGGTACTATATTCATTCATTGTGAACTAGGTTGAGTTATCAATATCGATGTAACATGCACTACGCAAGCACTGAACCTCTATATGGTCATTTAATCCCAACTGAGTTGTCAGTATCTGCACATGGACCTAGATGAGATCCTAATATGTTGTATCATATCACTCTTCCATATATATATATATGTATATCTACCATAGAGAGACTCAATGAGCGATACCGTTCAGACAAAAATCATAATTTCTATCAGACAGAAAAGTGTGTTCTCTTAGATGAGTGCTTCATGGAATCTTCAAGGTGAATTCTCAGTGTTGGTATGAAGTTGTTGTGATTTCCCAATAGACTATGTGTCTTGGTTGAGTATATCTCAATATTATTATAATATATTCTTTTGACATATACCTATATCGAGATTACACTACATTTACTTTTTTATATCTCCTTGTTGTAGTAGGGTGTCGAAATGAGTATTGTTATGCTCACCCCTATATGGGATTTTTCTGCATGTTTCCTGTCTGGTGAAGATGATAAACATTTTCACAAGGTCCTATGTTGACTAGGAAGAGATGATTCATGGTGATATTGGACATATTGAGGTGCATTACTACATAATTCACAATGTATTCCAAATACATTTCTACTTAAATATTGGAATTGTGGTTATAGTATCTGTTTTTTGGGATTGTATTGTTGACCAGTTTCCATTAAGTTACTTTCCGACATTCTATAATTGCAAGATATATTGGTATCCATTCATTTTTTACTTTTGTGTATTTTATATTTATCTATTTTGGTAGCATGGAAATGTGTGTATACATTTAGGTACATAATATATTCTTCTCATGTTCGTGATATTCCTACTCAGTGCAAGTCACCTGCCCTTGACATATTGGAGGAAGGATTGTGGAATTATGGAAAGGCCACCTTTGGATGGGTTGTTCAAATTTTCATCATATCCATAGTGATATTATGTTTAAAGATATAATTTTCACTCATTATGAATTTATTTTTTAATCAATATTGAATGATAAATATGGAGAATGAGTCTCCAAACGTCATGGATATGGTAGGTCATACATAAGCACAAGCAGTGATATCATTCCATTAATGTAATAAGAGGTAATGAATTATAAGATATATTAGTTATAATAAATCAATATCATTCCATATTTATAATTTATCTCAATTATATTCATCATTATACACATCCAAATAATCTGGTGTTGAATAGAATCACACCACATCATGTATATAGTAAGCCATACGTATGCAAGAATTTTTTTTATCATTATTAATAGGATGGATACAAGGTTGAATACGATAGACCCATAATATTTATAAAATAAAATAATATATATATTACATTATTTATTACTTTTCGATAGAATCAATATTGTAATATGATATATAATAATATATTAACTTGAAGGAGTTTGTAATATAATTAAACATTATTCAATGTACATCTATTGGATCTCCTTTTAAGAAGACCATGCATGGCATTTTTAGAAGACCTAGACATCTAGAACATTGATAAGAATGTTTGGAAGTGAAATGAGTATGGTCTGGTTGATCTAGAAGGCCCAAAGTGGTGTACAAAATTTAGAGAAGAGGTTTGGTTTTATATTATAGTTGAGGGAATATTTTAGAATACTTTAAAAAAATAAATCAAAATAAATTATTTTTACATTATAAATATATACAAAGTAATTAATTTAGAATATATGTACTGTGTGGCTCTAAATAATTATATCCAATGATTTTTAGACAAGTTTTTGTCACATTATTATCCTTATATTTTTTCATTAACCCTCAGTTATTCTTTCTAAATATTTTCATCACGATAAGTCTTTTTTAATATCTAGGTTTAATATAATTACAATATAATGCAAAATGAAGGCGAAATGGGTCATTTATGAAATATTTAATAGATCATAGTGTTATGGATGAATATTAGATATTTATAAATTTATTATCATTTAATAAAATATTATATATTTTAAAGTACAATTAATATCAATTTGGATAATATTCAATATTTTTCTTTTTTAAAATATAATAACAACAATAAAACTTCTCAAAAAAATAAAATATATTATTAACATGAATATTATGTCTATAAATATCATGTTTTTCATTAATTATTTAAAATTTCTTTTATTATTGTATTTTAAATATCATTTATTTGAAATTTCTATTAATTAATCAATTAGTGAATCACTATTATGAATGCATTTAATTAAATTATTTCTTCCCATAAAATTTTAAATAAATTATCATGATGAATATATTTTTTTATCATTCAAAGGAATGTTAATTGTAAAACTTTTTATAAAACTATATTACAAATTATTTGGTTATTAATAATATGAGTACGATATTTTAACCTTATATTTACATAAAATATAATAAAAGTCATATTCTTACCCATATGGAAAAAATGATATATTTTAATCAGAGTATTTTCTTCTCTAATCCCATTTATCCAATTAAATTATGGAAAGTGTTAGGTTCTGTTTATAATAGTATAATATTAGTTTTATGTTTAATTACCATATTTACCCTAAACTATGGTAAATTAAAAATTTTCTAAAGTTAAAATTCAAAATATCATAAATATTATGTTGCTCCTATTTTACTATAGATATCATAATAAATACAACCTACAATGTATATTTTTTCAAATTGAATTTCAATATGGGAATAAATTATGATAAACAGTAATGATGCAGATGTTGTGAGAAGGTGGGTAAAAGGAAGCGTTCCAAAGTTCAATATGATTAATATCAAATATAAATATAAAAATAATTGATATAAAGAACACTAGATTAATATATGTATTATTAATATGTTCTGATTTTTAAAAATTTAAATTTAAAATATAATAATTCTTTAAATGAAAAGTCTGTTACTAACTATAATTTTTTTTATTCATTATTCATCAAAAAATGAAACTGCTCAAAAATTTCATCAAAATCACCATAAGATAATTTTAGTATTCCATATTTAAAAATTAATTCTATTTTTCAAATTAATATTAAGAAAATTTATAGACATTACTTTTAAAAGAGGAACACATTTAAAATGAGGTAAAACTACTTTTATTAACATTTAGTTTATTATGTGAAGTATTGTATTTGTTCTTAACCTATATATATCGAATCATTTAGATGAATATAAAAAATATTTGATTTAATATATAAAATATAGATTTTATTAAAATCATTCTTTAATATAAAATAATTTAAATCATTTTGATAAAATGACATTTTGTGAAAAATAGTTCATTATAAAAAAATTCCCTATATTTTCAATTGGTCACTATATAAATTTCTAATTAATATTCAAACAATGAATTCACCCATATATTTTAATTAAATATTTAATAATATTAATTACCAATAATATAAGGACTATGTTATAAATAATAATATTTTAGGAATATATTTTCAATTTTTAAAACTCATCCTTGTGTGCAACGCAAGACAACTAATTGTTTTGTATAGTGTGATATTATCATGGTGTTTCACACTATGAATGATATCAATGAAATTGAATTTATTTAGGAAGAGACAGACAAATGAATCATGGGGTGTTACAATGTCCACAAAAAATTCATATATTTTGTATGTATGATTACCATGGAATTATTATTTCATTATTATACTTAAATTTATGTGTACTTAAAAATTTTATTTACGATCTTTCTTTCTTGTGGATAATTGTTCAAGAGTTACAAAATTGTTAAACTAATTTTAGGCTAAATTTTTCTTCTCTGAAATGCATGTCGTTTTATGAACCTATATTCTGATATGAGGTAAATATTCCTCATTTTGAGATTTTATATCATTTATCTATTTCAATCATGATATATAATTCTTCATGAAATGTTATTATCTCATTTAGAAATTGATTCAAATATACCAATGTGTCAATATATTATTAATAAAATATCATCATTTTTCAGCATTGTTTATGAATATACATCATTTAAGGAAATATTATGATCCATATCTCAATAACACTGAAGAATATTTTTATAATATTGTTATTATTTATATATATAGGCATTGGTACCATTTTTAAACTATTTTTCACTTATGATAATTATGATTTTTCAAATTAAATACCACTATACCACTCTCGGCGATGAAAAATCTATGTTCACTAAAAATTATTTTTTTATAAAATAGTGTTAGAAAATAAATTATTTTCCTAATGATTTCATTATTTTTTTAATATATTTTTTATATTATAGTATTTTTATAATAAAATCGTGATTATATTATAATTTCTCAAATAAAAATGTATTCAAAAAGTTTTAAATAATTAATTATATGTTTTCCAAGTATATTCGAAGAATATGGTTTTCAAAACAAATTCATAAATCTTTTATTAGTTTTATATGTATATTAAAAGAAAATCGTTTTCAAATTTTTTCATTCAATCTATATAAAATTTAAATTAAATTTCAATGAAAATGTTTTTCAAAAAGTTTTCAATATTTCATTAGAAGATTTAAATTGTTTCCTAAGGAAAAGGATTAAAACATTTTTGTAAACATCATTTTTATCTTTTCATGACAAAATCTATTTTTAATGCTTACATTATCCATTTTTTGAAAAACAATTTGTTCAATATTATTTTGAATCAATATTTATATGTTTCAAAATCTATTTTTCATGAAAAATGATTTGAGAAAGGTAATATATTTTAAAAGAAATTTTTCAAAGATGAAAATGCTATTTTTCATATGAAGTGTATTTAAATGTACCTTTAAATTATTTTCCATATAAGATGAAATCAATTGTTTTTACTGTAGCCTTTGAGTGGAAATGATCTAAATCTTCCATACATATTTTTCCTCGGAATGTATTATGTTTATATAGATTTGTGTTTATGAATATTTTTTCTATTTCCTTGGTTATATGATTATGAAAAGTGTTTCTTGTTTATAGGTTATTTTTTTATGAAACACATTTATATGCAATATTTTATATGATTATGAAACCCACATAATTTCATGGGTTATTATTTGATCATATTATTAGGAAACCTATCTCTTTTCTACATTTTATGACATTGTTAAATAATTATGAAATCCATTTCATTTCATGGGTAATAATATGTTTGATAATGATTTTGTGGAACAGATATTTATATTTCATTATGTTATGGGTAGGACCTATAAATCATTAAAATGTATTTTCTAATTTTATATATCTCATGCTATAATGGTCGATATCTTGTAAATGAGTAAGATCCATTGTTGATGATGTTGAATCCTAAGCCACTATAGAAGATGGGTAATCTTAATTCATCATGGGAAGATGTGGAAACCTGATCTATTATGGGAATATGGATAAAATGGGGTACTTTCCGACATTCTATAATTGCAAGATATATTGGTATCTATTCATTTTTTACTTTTGTGTATTTTATATTTATCTATTTTGGTAGCATGGAAATGTGTGTATACATTTAGGTACATAATATATTCTTCTCATGTTCGTGATATTCCTACTCAGTGCCAGTCACCTGCCCTTGACATATTGGAGGAAGGATTGTGGAATTATGGAAAGGCCACCTTTGGATGGGTTGTTCCAATTTTCATCATATCCATAGTGATATTATGTTTAAAGATATAATTTTCACTCATTATGAATTTATTTTTTAATCAATATTGAATGATAAATATGGAGAATGAGTCTCCAAACGTCATGGATATGGTAGGTCATACATAAGCACAAGCAGTGATATCATTCCATTAATGTAATAAGAGGTAATGAATTATAAGATATATTAGTTATAATAAATCAATATCATTCCATATTTATAATTTATCTCAATTATATTCATCATTATACACATCCAAATAATCTGGTGTTGAATAGAATCACACCACATCATGTATATAGTAAGCCATACGTATGCAAGAATTTTTTTATCATTATTAATAGGATGGATACAAGGTTGAATACGATAGACCCATAATATTTATAAAATAAAATAATATATATATTACATTATTTATTACATTTCGATAGAATCAATATTGTAATATGATATATAATAATATATTAACTTGAAGGAGTTTGTAATATAATTAAACATTATTCAATGTACATCTATTGGATCTCCTTTTAAGAAGACCATGCATGGCATTTTTAGAAGACCTAGACATCTAGAACATTGATAAGAATGTTTGGAAGTGAAATGAGTATGGTTTGGTTGATCTAGAAGGCCCAAAGTGGTGTACAAAATTTAGAGAAGAGGTTTGGTTTTATATTATAGTTGAGGGAAAATTTTAGAATACTTTAAAAAAATAAATCAAAATAAATTATTTTTACATTATAAATATATACAAAGTAATTAATTTAGAATATATGTACTGTGTGGCTCTAAATAATTATATCCAATGATTTTTAGACAAGTTTTTGTCACATTATTAACTTTATATTTTTTCATTAACCCTCAGTTATTCTTTCTAAATATTTTCATCACGATAAGTCTTTTTTAATATCTAGGTTTAATATAATTACAATATAATGCAAAATGAAGGCGAAATGGGTCATTTATGAAATATTTAATAGATCATAGTGTTATGGATGAATATTAGATTTTTATAAATTTATTATCATTTAATAAAATATTATATATTTTAAAGTACAATTAATATCAATTTGGATAATATTCAATATTTTTCTTTTTTAAAATATAATAACAACAATAAAACTTCTCAAAAAAATAAAATATATTATTAACATGAATATTATGTCTATAAATATCATGTTTTTCATTAATTATTTAAAATTTCTTTTATTATTGTATTTTAAATATCATTTATTTGATATTTCTATTAATTAATCAATTAGTGAATCACTATTATGAATGCATTTAATTAAATTATTTCTTCCCATAAAATTTTAAATAAATTATCATGATGAATAGATTTTTTTATCATTCAAAGGAATATTAATTGTAAAACTTTTTATAAAACTATATTACAAATTATTTGGTTATTAATAATATGAGTACGATATTTTAACCTTATATTTACATAAAATATAATAAAAGTCATATTCTTACCCATATGGAAAAAATGATATATTTTAATCAGAGTATTTTCTTCTCTAATCCCATTTATCCAATTAAATTATGGAAAGTGTTAGGTTCTGTTTATAATAATATAATATTAGTTTTATGTTTAATTACCATATTTACCCTAAACTATGGTAAATTAAAAATTTTCTAAAGTTAAAATTCAAAATATCATAAATATTATGTTGCTCCTATTTTACTCTAGATATCATAATAAATACAACCTATAATGTATATTTTTTCAAATTGAATTTACATATGGGAATAAATTATGATAAACAGTAATGATGCAGATGTTGTGAGAAGGTGGGTAAAAGGAAGCGTTCCAAAGTTCAATATGATTAATATCAAATATAAATATAAAAATAATTGATATAAAGAACACTAGATTAATATATGTATTATTAATATGTTCTGATTTTTAAAAATTTAAATTTAAAATATAATAATTCTTTAAATGAAAAGTCTATTACTAACTATAATTTTTTTTATTCATTATTCATCAAAAAATGAAACTGCTCAAAAATTTCATCAAAATCACCATAAGATAATTTTAGTATTCCATATTTAAAAATTAATTCTATTTTTCAAATTAATATTAAGAAAATTTATAGACATTACTTTTAAAAGAGGAACACATTTAAAATGAGGTAAAACTACTTTTATTAACATTTAGTTTATTATGTGAAGTATTGTATTTGTTCTTAACCTATATATATCGAATCATTTAGATGAATATAAAAAATATTTGATTTAATATATAAAATATAGATTTTATTAAAATAAATCTTTAATATAAAATAATTTAAATCATTTTGATAAAATGACATTTTGTGAAAAATAGTTCATTATAAAAAAATTCCCTATATTTTCAATTGGTCACTATATAAATTTATAATTAATATTCAAACAATGAATTCACCCATATATTTTAATTAAATATTTAATAATATTAATTACCAATAATATAAGGACTATGTTATAAATAATAATATTTTAGGAATATATTTTCAATTTTTAAAACTCATCCTTGTGTGCAACGCAAGACAACTAATTGTTTTGTATAGTGTGATCTTATCATGGTGTTTCACACTATGAATGATATCAATGAAATTGAATTTATTTAGGAAGAGACAGACAAATGAATCATGGGGTGTTACAATGTCCACAAAAAAATTCATATATTTTGTATGTATGATTACCATGGAATTATTATTTCATTATTATACTTAAATTTATGTGTACTTAAAAATTTATTTTACGATCTTTCTTTCTTGTGGATTTTTGTTCAAGAGTTACAAAATTGTTAAACTAATTTTAGGCTAAATTTTTCTTCTCTGAAATGCATGTCGTTTTATGAACCTATATTCTGATATGAGGTAAATATTCCTCATTTTGAGATTTTATATCATTAATCTCTTTCAATCATGATATATAATTCTTCATGAAATGTTGTTATCTCATTTAGACATTGATTCAAATATACCAATGTGTCAACAGATTATTAATAAAATATCATCATTTTTCAGCATTGTTTATGAATATACATCATTTAAGGAAATATTATGATCCATATCTCAATAACACTGAAGAATATTTTTATAATATTGTTATTATTTATATATATAGGCATTGGTACCATTTTTAAACTATTTTTCACTTATGATAATTATGATTTTTCAAATTAAATACCACTATACCACTCTCGGCGATGAAAAATCTATGTTCACTAAAAATTATTTTTTTATAAAATAGTGTTAGAAAATAAATTATTTTCCTAATGATTTCATTATTTTTTTAATATATTTTTTATATTATAGTATTTTTATAATAAAATCGTGATTATATTATAATTTCTCAAATAAAAATGTATTCAAAAAGTTTTAAATAATTAATTATATGTTTTCCAAGTATATTCGAAGAATATGGTTTTCAAAACAAATTCATAAATCTTTTATTAGTTTTATATGTATATTAAAAGAAAATCGTTTTCAAATTTTTTCATTCAATCTATATAAAATTTAAATTAAATTTCAATGAAAATGTTTTTCAAAAAGTTTTCAATATTTCATTAGAAGATTTAAATTGTTTCCTAAGGAAAAGGATTAAAACATTTTTGTAAACATCATTTTTATCTTTTCATGACAAAATCTATTTTTAATGCTTACATTATCCATTTTTTGAAAAACAATTTGTTCAATATTATTTTGAATCAATATTTATATGTTTCAAAATCTATTTTTCATGAAAAATGATTTGAGAAAGGTAATATATTTTAAAAGAAATTTTTCAAAGATGAAAATGCTATATTTCATATGAAGTGTATTTAAATGTACCTTTAAATTATTTTCCATATAAGATGAAATCAATTGTTTTTACTGTAGCCTTTGAGTGGAAATGATCTAAATCTTCCATACATATTTTTCCTCGGAATGTATTATGTTTATATAGATTTGTGTTTATGAATATTTTTTCTATTTCCTTGGTTATATGATTATGAAAAGTGTTTCTTGTTTATAGGTTATTTTTTTATGAAACACATTTATATGCAATATTTTATATGATTATGAAACCCACATAATTTCATGGGTTATTCTTTGATCATATTATTAGGAAACCTATCTCTTTTCTACATTTTATGACATTGTTAAATAATTATGAAACCCATTTCATTTCATGGGTAATAATATGTTTGATAATGATTTTGTGGAACAGATATTTATATTTCATTATGTTATGGGTAGGACCTATAAATCATTAAAATGTATTTTCTAATTTTATATATCTCATGCTATAATGGTCTATATCTTGTAAATGAGTAAGATCCATTGTTGATGATGTTGAATCCTAAGCCACTATAGAAGATGGGTAATCTTAATTCATCATGGGAAGATGTGGAAACCTGATCTATTATGGGAATATGGATAAAATGGGGTCCTTATAAGTAATGGGTTGTGACAGGGGATGGTGGTGTGTTCAACCCTGTAGGCATAGTCCCCAATAAGTGCATTGGTGTTTTTAATGAAATGATCACTGACTTTTATGGAATGATATTACATGTTTATGGTTTTTCCTAAAATTTTATGTCTAACTCCTATTATATGATCACATTGTTATGTTGTTGATTATCTTATGAATAATGCCCTATAAACATCCAATCATTATTCCATTCCCTATGATTATGATATTTTAATATAGGGTATGATCTTCTAATGACATGCTAATGTTCTTATGCACTTATGTTCTTATTATACCACTGTATTTATTTTTTAACCCTTATTTATCAGTCAATTTCACCAAATTATTATGTTCCATTAAATCATGACATGAATAAATGTTCTTGTATGTATAATAAAGAGGATTAACATTGTGGTATTTGTTGAAAACCCATCACAAAATAGAATAATATGTTCCACACTTCTAATGACACTAAACTATTATGGTTCTCAGGAATGTATTTTTCTATTGTATTTTTTATTTATATAATATTATAAAATATCAATTTATTATAATAATATGATTCTAAAATAAGAATCAAAATGGGAAACCCAATAAAAAAATTTATGTTAATGATATAATAGATCACATGATTTCCCCAAGGTATCACTACATAAGGCCCATTCAGGGTCATCACACATGTCTGGGAAGCACACTAGTGTCATTACACATTCTTAGATGGCATAATAACATCATAATTATGGTCATGTATATGTGACAATTCCATTTTATTTTCACTAAACAGGTGAACCCATGAAAGACATTCGTGTCGTGAAACCGTGATTACCAATTCAACGCACTTTTATGATAAAACTCTATCAGATAGAGTCCTAATATATCTATAAATAGGACCCTCGGGCTCCCCATTTATATTGAATGAAATAATTGAATAATCCTCAATGTTTTTATCAACCTATTACATCAACCACATCCTCCAAAATATCATGAAATTCCATAAACCATGAAAATGAGAATATAATGGATGATTTACAAATAATAGCTCCCCTAGTGATTCAAAAACAATGTGTGATCCAACTCCCATATTCAAATAAAACATAGTAAATAACCCCTACATGATCCCAATTCATAATCTATAGTCATATTTTGATCCATAAGGAGACCCTGTTATCCATTAGAATGGACTCAATAAATATTTATCCCTAGTTTTTTATTACAAAAATATCACTTCATCTCACCCAGGTCTACCCTACACAAGTCCTCCATCGCTCACCTAGGAAAACCCTAATTAAGTCCTCTTCCAATCATCCAGTTCATCCTCTAGGAGATAAAGTCATATCACCTTGTTATAATGTGGGTGATCCCCCTTATATCTTCCAAAGACAAACATACATGATCCATTCTATGGGTGCCTTCTATATAAAACATATGGGATGGAACCACTTCCCCTGGATTCATCATCAATAAAGGACCAATCAATTTTTTCATAAATTTCAATTGATATTAGAATTATATCATAGGGAGGATCAACATGACCCTTCAATTTTATAATCTTTTTGTAATATTGGTCCTTTATTTACCATACCTAAAAGATAATATCCATAAAATTTCCTTGATATTTTCAATATCATGAGAATGAGAGGACAATGATGGGGAAAATTACAAGGACCTCCCCATTCATGTCTGTGAGAGGACTGGAATCCATTAACCCTTCATGCGAACTATTTCTTTATAGTACCTTCATCTTCTTTGAAATTGGGAAAAGTGAATACCACCGAGATTAATCTACTCGGGTTTCGTTCGGTATGTATCCAATTGATTGCATATGTCATAGATCAGGTCATGATAATAGGAGATGATATGGTCACACCAAATCCACATTTATCTCATGAATGTTGGAATTTATCTCATAAATGTTGGAGTTCATCCAATAAAAGACAAATGATATTGTGATGTTTTTTCATATTTTCTAGTTCATCTTATTTCTCACACAGATCATAAATCGTGTTGGATGGTAGGTCAAGGACTATCATGAATCCACATGATCACATATCTATTTCAATAGATATACCATATGAAAGATCATTCTACCATTGTTAAATGGGTATCTTATTTTTCCTAGGTCCCCACATCGTTGTACACATCTCAGTGGGATATATACCTTACGAGGTAGTCCATCAAAGGGAAAAATTTATGATTAAGAATCCTAGGGCCTTATATTTAGTATTAGACTCGAAATAATTGTATCAATCTCAATAACACATGTATCGTATGAGACAATCCATAAATGGTCTTCCTATAAAAGTTTAAGCCCCATCCCATTGGAATGACGTGGAAATTGATTATCATTCGATCGTCAAACATAAGAATCCCCCTTGCTGCTCATTCCCAAAACCCCATACAGTTCATAATATTCCATTGGAAAATATCCATTAGGGTATAATATATCATGGTAAGCTACATTATTTTCAATTACCTATGTTCTCCTTGCCATATGACCCCAACCAACAATTGAATAGAAAACCTTTTAATATGATACCATTTTGTATAATGTTAAAAAATATGGTTTCATCTATATCACGTAACCTTAAAATAATTTGTATACCTTGTTCTATTGAACAAAACTATATTGGTTATGATTCCATTCACCATTATACAATAGATTCCCTTATAGATGCCCCGATATAAGTATTAGAAAAACAAATATCTTCCTGTTTCAAATTAAAATACATAGCTCTAACATTGTGGTTTAAAACTAGCATCGTAATAATATCATACAATGTAATGTTTAGTACATTTAAAAATAGGGACCATCGATTGAGATCCATGGCTGTATATATATTCACTCATCGATGAAGATCCTATGATACAAATAGAGGTCTCTAAGTCCAACACATGATACCAACTTGTTACCATCCTTATGGAATCCTATGTTAAATTTACAATTTAAGAAACGATACATGAATATATCTTCAATCTATATTATTGTCTCAAAATATGACTAAAATACAATTAATTGGGCGATATGTGCCCAAACTCTGATAATAATTAAAAATGTGAGCCGTTAAGTATCATTTGATACATTTTCAAATGGACAGAATCCATTGGATTGAAGATACATGAAACATTTTAATAAGTTAATCATTATGTGTTTCCATTTTGTTAAACATAAACTATTAGAATTGATATAGAGATAATGACGACATATATAGTTTTTTTGTGAAGGTTCTTCCACCCCAATAATATTATTCCTTTCTCACACCAAATGGTCTTCTAGAATGATAAAGCAGTGATCCATTAATGATTTATTGTTGAACATTATTTACCTCACAACCCATCCCCACCCCAACAGACTGAATCATTATCCCCAATTTTCAACATAAGAAAAAAAACAAAGATAAACCCCATAGAATAAAAATAAAATAAGATAATAAGTTGTAATGATAAATGATTATATATAACATCCAAACTACCCATTTGCCTTAAGAATAATCCTATAAGGAACAATAATAAATCAATGGTAATTGAATCCACAGGTCATAACTACTCTAACTCATAGCTAAAATAATCCTCAAATTAGTTATCCATACAAAACATATGAAAACAATAATATGAAGGAAAAATAATAATCAAACACTTCATAAACCTCCATTGTTTACATGAATATAAATCATCACATATCTAACTATTTTATAAAACAAAATTTCTTTAATCCACCAACCAAATATGATTCCCATATAAACATATTAATAGGTATAATAGTGAAAAAATTTATTACCACATCACATTATGTTGATTAAAACACACGTACAAAAATTTTGATTCTATAATGTGTTCATAACCAAAAGGGAGAGTTATTACCTAATGCATGAAATATACAGTTTACAATAGACATTTATTGGGTGTTTTCACAATTCCACAAAACACATGCACCAATAAATGTCCATGGACCTAATGAAATTTTAAACACCAAATATTTCAAAATGATCTCATTAAATACTATATAAAATCATAGAAACATTTATTTAGGTGTCCCATAAATCAATTATACAAACAAATAACAATTATAATGTTGTTTATTTTAAATAAAATCAAAATTGGAACCAATTTAAAATTCGAAACACATTCCTTAAATATACAAGGAAAATTTAAAATAATTAAAAATATAATTTCAATCCTACACCAAATTATTTTAAAATCAATGAACAGTTTATGATTTCTTTATAAAAATAAATAGTTATATTATTAAAAAATTTCAAATTGTGGAGCACTTAGATTTTACACACTATATGAATGAACGTAAACTAGAAAAAATAAAATTCTAATAAATAATTGGGTACACATAAGATAAGACCTCATATGTTATAGTATTTCACAATGCCAAAACAATTGATCCATTTAATTACTAAAAAATAGAATATTCACTTGATTATAAAATTAATAATAACTAAAAAAATCCAATATATGGTTGTATTAATATTTATAAACTCCATAAAATTATATAGTATCCATCAAATCCCAATTTCATAATTATAATTTCATTAAAAAAAATATAAACGAAATATAAATTTACAATGATGTTCTTTGTCATTATTTCAAATTGAAATAATTTTTCTCCAGAAATCCCTATTGACATATGAAAAATTGATTTCATGTAACACCCAAAACCACCAAAACCATTTATTTATATATATTTCAACTAAAAAACCTATCCAATGGTGCTAAAATTTCTTAACTCTATCCATGAATCCATTATAATTTTTGTTAACAAATTTCTAATGATTGTAGTATTTTATATAAAATGACAAACTGATGGGGATTTTTAAACGTGATCCACAGTGAATAATTTTTGAAAATATATATTCATTCATAACATAGTCTCTAGAATTTTCTTATCTGGAACATTTTTTCCATGTTGAGTTATATTCTCTACAAACCCTATAATCATTCTAATTAAAACTCAAATATATTTCCCAAATGATCCAATTAAGGACCAAAATAAATCATTTCTAAACAAATGAGGATAAAAACCCAACAAACATAGGTGAAATATAATAATCCAATAAATATATAAAATCATAATCAATAATAAATTATAAAATATGAATCAAATATGAAAATAAAAGGTTTATTTCACAAAATACATTGTGAAAATATCCAGTTGTCTACCTATTTTGATTTTCCATGCCCAAATAAAGAAAATCAAATTTTCATAGAATATGAGTTTGCATCCAAAGGAAAAACCCATTAAAGAATATAGAATTTTATATTATTTTTATATAACATTATTATGATTCCAGCTGAACTCGTACCCGAAAATTTATGCTATTAGCCAAAGGGAATTACGAATCACTAGGGGTCATTAACTAGTTTCTTGAAATCAATGGAATAAATTTGGGAATTATTTCGCAATCAAATAAAAGAGAGAATATTTTATTATTTTCAATATAAAATCGACATTTTCTTTTTGGACTTTGAGACGGGAATGAAAAATCAAATATGATGGAATAGGTAGAATGAAGTTAAAAAGTAATTAGATATTATCAATTTAAATTATTTATAATCCTTCTCACTACCAACTACCTATACTATGACATCATCGAATATTAACCATAATATCTATATATATATTGTGAATCCACCAATAACCAATTTAATAAGGTTATAATTTCTAAACTTAGAAATGAAACAATGTAATTGAGAAAAAATTCTGAAGAATAACAACTTCAAGATCCCAAGGGACTTCTAAAACCATGAATAATAAATTATCTATAATTGGTCAATAAGGGAATAAAATAAATGAAAATAAAATTAATAATATTATTGAATATAAACTTGCCCAATTTTCAACTACTAATATTGGAATATAGAATAAATATATTTAGTGGTATTTAATCAAGATTGTTTATAATATACAGTATAAAATATGACTTGACATAAGATTTAATGAGAAATATCCCAATTCTACAAATATTTTTTCCACATCAACCACCTTCTATAGAGGAAAAAATGGAAGGAAACAGAAAATGTTCCAAAATAGTGTAATATAATTTTGAAAAAAAAGTTTCATTAATCCAAAATCAAAAGTATTATAAAATCCAATAAATAATGGAATTTAATTTTAATTCATTGAATAATGAGGAATGTTATTATGTAAGATCACAACATAAAATATTCTGGTCAGTTATATATTCCTATTCATTTATTTCATTTTATTTATTAATTCACATATTTTTTTGAATTTTAAATGACTAATAGATTTTAAATAATTATAAATATTAATATATAAATTAAAACCAGTCCATAAAATTATTACATGAAAATTATACATCCCCACATCATAGAAATACAAAATTAGATAAATGAGATAAATTGAGAATAAACCATCAATGAGTAAGGGTTGCAATTGAGAAGATACAAAAATCCTCTATATAATCATAAAATTGATTATATGCATCATACAAAACTTAAAAATTATATTGGAATAAATAAATTAAGAAAAGATAAGGAACCTTGGAAAGTATTACCAAAATGTTTCAATTCCTTGACATTCCCATCATAATATCTGTAAAAACACCATATGATCTTATTCGATACCATGGTAATAATTGTTTCTATAATAAAAATCCCACTACCCCTCTTACACATTAAAAGTAGTGAATATAGTTATAATTCTATACTCATACAACTTATAAAATTTTTCCATCATAACTATAATTTCTCCAAATATATTTTTATGAATCTTGAGATTATTCGATGGGTGTTGAGAATTAAATATTTTCATAAAACAGTTACATATAATTTTAATGAAACTCAATATTCCTCTAATATTGAAATATATTAAACTTCCCCAATATTTTAATCAGGTAAACCCATTATAAAATGAACAAATAATAACACATCCACCATAGGTTATACAAAAAACAATGTCCTTAATATTTACTTGAAAAAATTAGAGAGTCTTATGCATATTATAATACATTTTAATAATATAAATTGTATTTAATAATATAAATCCCATTATATTGGTACATTTCAAATATTTTGGCAATTAATTAGATAAATAATTTCAAATATGACATAGAATCCACCCCTTTGAAAATGAATTTAATAAATTTAAATTAAAAGAATACTTAATAAAATATGAAATAAAATATTTCATTACAACCCCCAGATTTCACATAAAACCACCATGTGTGAAAATAGTAACCAAAAATGATACATAACATCCCAATAGGGGTTAATCCATTATGAAATATCATATTTAAATAAATTTTTTTCTGGAAATATGTTATGAAAACATTAAATTTTCTTCTATAACATGATATTCCATTTAAAATATTTCATAATTACATTTTTTCTAAAATAACCATTAAGTTATCTTATATTGAACACAATGTCCATTTATGTAATTTTAAAACACATGGAATTCATATTATAATAAAAAATAATGTAATCCTATATTTAAATAATTTAATCACTTAAATTTCATAAAATCCCATAATGAAACCTAATTTCAATTGTATAAATATATAAATTAAAAGACAAAAATTTATTACTAATAGAAAAATAAAATTATTATATCAAGGAAATAAATATTATAGGATTAAATTTTAGTAAATGTGAATCAAAACCATTGGTCAGTAGCTGTTAATTTTAACTTAATCACCATTAATAGTTAATAATCCAATGACTGTGAAAATTTCCCAGTAAAACCAAAAGCATAATAATTATAAATTTTATGACAATTTTATACTACAATAGTAGAAATGGAATATATTGGGATCACATGAGGATAAAAAAATCAATGAAAAATTGGTGAACTGGTAAAATAGATGAATGAAGAGTTCATATATGCAATATTTTCCCCAATTTCTGATGAATGGAAGAGAAGTCACTATGAATGTAGAGAAACCATTTGACGGAGTGGTGAAAAGGAGTGTAAATTGCCTAGGAATAAATTTTCCTATTACATGGGATCAAAAAATGGGATACCATTAGATTAATTTGGAGGTATATTTGTTGTAATGTTTTAAAATCAAAACTAAGAAACCCAGATAGTTTACCAAAACTATTTAATAAACTAATTTTTGGTTGTGAGAAATTAATTTTTCAGAGAATATTTTCTTGACATGAAAAAAAAATGAACAATAGGAATGAATACCAATTCAAGGCTTATTATTAGTTTTATAATCTTCTTATAGATCTTGTCCAACAATTTTAATAATGATATTCCAAAGACAGTGAAACTAATATGATGCAAAAAAATTACAATTACAATCATGAATAATAGATAACAAGAAAAAAATTAAATTCATAAAATGTACAATTCTCATTGATAAGAATGGTGTCATAATTATCCCCACTCTACCAATTTATTTAGATTGAATATACTATTTCAATGTTTTTGTTAATTAAAAGTTACTGTTAATATCAGATATATTCTCAGATAAAAAATTAAAATGAATGATTGTTTTTATGAAAATATGTCGAATTCAATATTTCATCATGAATCTTTAAATAGGGAAAAACATTTACAAGTCAAAGTCTCTATGAGACATTTCATATATATCAACTCTAATAAAGACCCAAAATTTCCATTTATTTTTTTAAATATATGGGAATTGTATGAGTCCGCAAAAATTGACGGCGCATGATTCTGAGGCCTAGTGTGCGCAAAAATAATTTCTGAACATTATTTCACGTAAGTAGAGTAAACATAAGAGAATGTTTTTGTAACTTCTGAACCGATGCTCAGAATTGAAATATGAGGGTGTCGTTGAACTCGTAGTGTGGATATTCACTTAAAGAGACCTTCACCTCGACTGCAGTAGGTCGAGGGTGAAAGACAGTTTTCGGGTTTTTTTGTGGGAAGGAAAAATAATATTTTATTTAATTTTATTTTATTTTTAATAAACCTCCCATTTCAAGGTTATGGAGGTAAGGACCATGGGGGTTAAAACCTCCCATTTTTAATTCTTGGTGGTGGGGACCACTCAATCTAGTAAAACCCCCAATCTAATTCTTGGTGGTGGGGACCACATGAACCCCATTAGTATGAGAAAAACCACTCAACTTTTACATTTATTATTCCAACTCTCTTTTAATTAAATAATCCCACTCCCCTATAATTAATTAATCTAATTGAATATGTTCCAACAATTTAATATTTTAGAAACCTATTTTTTATCTTGGCACCTCTATTCATGGGAGGGGATTTTTTGTTTGAAAAATAGAAGGGGGAAACATGGAAGAAAGCTCTCCAATAAAGAACGCACTCCGGAATTGATGAACATGAAAAACGTTCAAACAGACTTCGGAAGCATGACCATGGAATCAACTATCGTTTTCACTCACTTCTCCATCATCGTTTCCATCTCATGATCTCCGTAAACAGTTATCCAAGGTAAGGGTGTCTTTTAATTTGATCAATGTTAAATTCCCTCCCTCATTGAATCATCTTCCTTGAGCTATACGCTACCACCCTAACGTGGAGGGTACGGGCCAAAAAAACATGGAACAAACCCTCCTCAACTCTTTTGTATCATTTGTGTGTTCTTCGTGATGGTGATGGAGGCCGGTGCCAGCTGTTGGCACTGGTGGAACTCGAGAACCAGGACGATGGCGATGAACAAAGGGCGGCTACTGAATCCTGCCACCGACCATAGTAAGGCGTGCGACCGCACCGCACGACCAGCCTCAACTGATCACCACCACCCGGCCTCACCATGCCACCCCACAACATCACCGAATGTGACCACCGCCGTCCATGGCCTTCGCTGCTCTGTGGCCTTACAGCACATGTGGCCTCTCTGCACCACCCCGCAGCCACGCCTCCCCGCGGTCGCGCCACACTACGGCATCTCCACATCGCGCTGCCTCGCGGACTTGCCGCCCCTTTCATCCACTTCCCCGTGACGCTTGCAGCCTCACACCGTCTCACAGGATCCGCCACGCCGTGGCACACACAGCCTCACGCCGCCCTGTGACACCCACAGCCCTGTGCCGCTCTACGTCCACCGTCGGCCCATGGCACCCGTGGCCCCCTGCGGCCTTCGCGGCACATGAGGCCTATGTGCCACCCTGTGCCGAGCAGGCCGGGTTTCCAAGCCATGTCACCCAGCATAGGTTGGGCCAGACATCGTAGGTCGGGCCGAGTCAGGCCGATTCTGTCCGACGGGGTCGGACCGGACCTGGACCCACATCCACTCTTTTTTGAACATTCCACCAAAACATTGCCACCAGGCGTTCATTTGAAAAACCGTGAATGGAATTGTAAACCATGGAATGAGATAGTCTCTTTGGTATACCCCACCTGAGATTTGTATAGGGTTGGGCTATGGTCAGGTTGGATCTAGCATGAATCCAACCAGGCCCTCGAAACTAAAAGTCTAATAACATATAGACTGGGTGTCTGATTGACATGTTTTCTATTGTGTTGAGACCCCTAAGACATGGTTGCCCTTTAGGATACTACATTGTTGGAATTCGTGGATGATGGAGTATTGACCAGTGGCTTGAGGAGAGGAACCTCCTAGAGATGATCAATCTTAGCACGGGAACCCATGTGCATATAGTTACTTGAGGAAGAGATCCATCATGTGTCTGTGACTGAGGGTACCACAAGGAACTGCTCTAGGATTCCATGCGGGACTACCTGAGTGATCTTCTGTTGCTCAGCACCTAGAGATCTTGTTTGGTTCAGCACCTAGTGATCCTATGTGGTTCCGCACCTAGCGATCCTCTGTGGGTCCGCACCGAGCGATCCTGTTTGGGTCAACATCAAGTGACCCTTTTTGGGTCAGCACCGATCCATCTTATGTGGTTCAACACCTAAGAATCCTATGTGGGTCTGATAATGATTAGAAATCCTTCGTGGGTCTACCTCTTAACAGAGTATAATGATTCAATAGTTACATCTAATCATCTCTTCTACAGTACGTATGTTATACCTAGTGTGAGAAATGTATTTACCTTGTAGTATTTTTACATCTTGGTAATACCTTGGTTGTATTATTCTATGTGGAGTATCTATGTGGTACTCACCTTCATAGTATTCCTTCCTTTGTGTAATAATTGAGATTTGGGATTTGAGTTGGACTCTGTGTTTTCCTCATGATTGAATTGGGTATACTTGATAACTTAGGTATATGTATGAGCATATACCTATGTTGGGTTGTTAGTTGATTTCATGCTATGTGGTTTATCCTTGGTGGAGTTTTTGAGACCTTTAGGGTCTTGGGGTCCCGAATGAGTATCGTTATACTCACACCTGTATGGGATATGCCCGCACGCTATTCTGTTTGGTGGAGACGATGGACAACGCTGACTGAGGACAAGAGTACCAAGACTAGAGGTGGCCTGAAGGTGGACATTAGACAAGGTGAACTGCAGAGACAACCGTTCATGAGTTGTACCTACCCTTCAGTTAGGATTCATGATGGAATATACAGAAGCTTCTTTTCACCTATCATTCATCTTGTACATTTAATTTTTCCATGTACATTCCAGTTTGGTTTGTATTCAGGCCCCCTTTACTTACTGTACTCACTATGTTTACAATTTAGTTTACATGTTTTTGTATCATGCTGTGTGAATGGTAGTGTTTGTTATAGAATATAAAGGAAATGCCTTCCTAGTTTTATGTAATATGCCTTCGGTGCTAGTCACTAGCCCCAAGCCTATTGAAGGAGGGCTTGGGGTAGTCACGACACGGGCCACGGGGGACAGTTCATGAAAAATATATTTTATGAAAAATATAAAATTATATAAATATTGAAAAACCCTTTTTCAAAAAAAATCGATACATTAAAAATCTGAGTATTTTAAATCTCAAAAAATTGATCATAGTAGATTAAAAATATAACCATCCATAATGAAATATATTAATATAATAATGTGGAGAAAATAAATAATCATTTTGAAGGATTAAAATATCATATCTAAAAATCCATATCGTCATGAATCCGTGGAAAAAATAATAACTGAATTTCCACTGAAAAAAAATAATAAGACACCATCCATAATGTCACACATTAGATATGAGGTCACATATATATAATCTAATGAAAAAATATTTCAATATGATACTATTGGAAGGGATCCACTTGGAGACACCCAACATCCAATAAGAACCATACCATACCCTTAGCCCACCATGTATATAACTAGGGTTATCCCTAGTGTCTAAGACATTGTCAAGAGAAAAAAAGATTCAATCTCAAGCACATTATTAACAACACCGTTGAGAATCCATTAAATGACCTATCAAATCATACAACCAGATGAAAATATAATACAAAGATAACTATAAAGACTAACACGATAAAAATACTCGAAAAGACAAATCGTATCCAACTCATTGAGTAAAAAATAAATAACACTTAACCATGGGAAATAAATGCAACAAGGAATTAAATGAATACCATAACATAAAAAATTTAATCAAACTAAATCCTCTCATAAAATGTTGATCCTCATTGATCTAATTATCCATCTAGGCTCATTAGTCTAAAAATTATTCCTTATATGATTACACTGATGAACAATCAATGATTAAAATGTTGAATAATATAAAGACACATAACTATGATTATTGTAGAACACATTCCACTATATTAATATGTTTGGATGTTTTTTAATCGAATTTGAGGAAATACACCTAGAAAAACATTGAAATATTCTATATTAGACTATTCTGAGAGGATGGAACTAAAATATATAGGAAATCATCCATTAAAAAATAATGTCTATAATTCCAAAAATAACATCCATATAATCAAAATACTCTAAAAAAGAACATTTAAATCCAAAATCCCATTTAACTGGGTGTCCCAAAACATATTCTAAACACCACTGATGCCGTAAAATTGGGCCTATTTTTTTAATAATATAAATTCAATCCATTATATAAAATTCAACAAAATACATTAACATTACATGGTTAATTATAGAATAATTAAAAATTATTATAAAATAAATTAGACTCTATTTAAATCCCAATCATCAATATTGAGTGTTATATTCAAAATAAAAATTTAGATATTGAACCTATTTTTAAATATAATTAGCCATTGGAAAATAAAATATTGTAGAGAAAAAAACGAGATAACAAACACACATTCAAAATATCATTATGTTTATTTATTTGATTTATATCCATGGAAATTCCAATTTAAAAATGCCAACTTTATCCATTTAATCCACTCAAAACACACTTTACTTTTGATTATAAAATAAAAAATCATAATAAATCACACATCCACTTAATTATCGTTGAGAAAAATCTTTATCCAATTAAAAAACATTTTTAATCTTTTCATAATGAAATAAATAACATATATGTATTTTATAAATATATTCCTAATTATATCCGTAATATATAATTCCCAGTTTTAATTATAAAAACATTTCATATTTAAATGTATTTTTCTTATGATAACATAACATTTAAAAAATATGAAATTAACTAAAAAATTAATAATTCAATCCTCTACATAAAATCTAATCCATGTGTTATAATATATTCCTTGTCCCACCTTGACTTCATCATCATTTCATTAACACCCTATATATTTCATGAAAATTTTTATATAATTTGGAAAACATATAGGGATGTGGAACCGTTCTTATATTGGTAAAATGGTTGAAAACAACATTTTAATAATGAAATCATCCCTAAATAGTGTTTTATATATTTTTCATTATCATCGCATTATGTTTAATATACATGATAGGCAAACAAATACAATAATTAATTCTCTTATATCCCTCACAAAATAATAAATTGTGATCCCCAGGGAAAAAATCATTTTTTATAATGACGGTCAAATCACCATGGATCGAAGAATCATATCATAATCCATAATAATCATTAAATATGCATATACAATTAAAAATTAAAAAATTTATTCCCTTAAAATAATAATGATATGGAAAAAAAGTTATCAGGATAATCTTATCAACTCTTCTCCATGAGCTCCAAATCCATTTCGATATACTAACACTTCCACAAATAATACAAGTTGGATTAATAAACTAAGGCCACCTAATTATCCTAGACTATAATATCATTTGACAAAAACATACACATGATTGCATATATATCGGTTATACAAATGGTCATACATTGGTCCAAATGACATTCTGGATCTCCAAGTGTTATAAACTAGTTCCTAAAAAGAAATTGTTTAATCATGGGAATGGTTTCAACCATTAATAAAATTTAAGGACTAATGTGAATATCTAATTAAAATCCAAAATAGATGTATATTGATAGTACATTCACACCCAATATGATAAGAGGATATATATTAATTATTTAAACTATAATGTAAATGAAAATATTTTAAAATATTTTCATTTTATCCACTCACCATAACTCCATAAATATATACAAAAAATAAGTATCTCGTATCTCCACATATATTATCTGACTCCACATATAAATATTATATACAACTATAAAAACTTATTTGGAAAATTTGAAAATTAAACTCAACAAAAAAATAAAGAATACTATAATAATCAATATCAAAGGTACCAAAAAATCCCAAAAAAATAATTAGTTCAAGAGAATTAAATTGGTTATTTAGATGATTGCCAAAAAAATATTATATGATGGATTTTAAAAACAATAAATAGTCCACAACTAGCCTTTATGTATTCCACCCCATTAATTCATCATCATGATTCCATAAATATATGACACATAGATACAAAACATGGATTTAAAAACACATTCATCAAAACAAATATTATTTAATAAGTCAATTTTATCAAAATTTATCTATCAATAATGTTAAAAATGAATGGAGAAACAAAAACTAGTTATTTTAACAACCTAATAACTAATATAAAATCATTCTCTATCATATGGGAGAAATCCATATTTTATATCTAACCCACAAATTTGGGATTTTATTTAAATCAAAAGAAAACCACATGAAGTATGAAATTTAAATTTTCAAATTTTAGAATAATGTTTTAATTAATTTCTTATAACATATATAAAATTATACTTTCCAAATAATTAACATTTTTAATTTTAAATAATCTATAAATTTATATTAAGTTTAAAAATTAAATCAATGTTATAAAAATGGATCAATTCAATGGAGGAATGCACTCATAAAAAACATCCAATAACATTAAATTGAACATAATAGAAGAAGTGCCAATGGTTAGCCGATGAGATTAATGATTAAATGAAACCACCTAAATAATTATATAATAGGATTGATTAGCCTTGGTAAATCAATAAAGGCACCAGTAATATATAATAAACAGGGGAATGTCAATCTACTTTGACAGTACAATGTAGATATAAATAATATGTTATCTCATCCTACTATCATGGAATAAATATATGTGGATATACATCTCTACCTTAATAATGAATTTTTTTAATGTTCATATTACCCACTAAAACTTATAATCTAAAAGGTGATGTATTACTGGGAATCATTCATTAGTCAATAAATTGTAATTCTTTTGGGATTTATCTCATACATGTCACCTACTTTATTCGTAGGGCTCCTATGAAATTTCAAACGATGATTATAAATATATAATAACATAAATCAAGTGTCAATAATTAGAATAAAACTCACATCAAACAACCTATAAATTTAACAAAAAATATTCTATATATTACATTAATTTATATGAATCATAATATTTAAATCAAATTAAACCCTTGTACCAATGGGGTTACAAGAGACAATATGGACATGATTCATGTATGTTTAATGGTCAGTCCCAATGTTTCAAAATCTACTCATTGGTCTATATGGTCCATTACCACATAATTCTCTAAATGGAGATCTATTCTTCTAAAGTTCATAAATAACTTTAATCTATATATCAAATTTCTAATTAAATATTATAATATAAAAAAAATCAATGAAATCAATTTAAATAAACAATATTGTTGTCAAAAAATGTTGGGAAAATCCATAATCATCTTCAAAAAAACACATTTCATAATAATCCTCTAGTGGTAATAGAATTTAATTTATAATTATTATATGAATCTAATTATGTAATCCTATATGGAAACGTAATATTTATTTTTAATAATTTATTTGAAATAATTGTCAACAAATATAATATACATTTTCCAATAGAATAACCAATTAAAACCTTTTTGAATTTAAATTGAAAGCTAAAATACCATTCAAATCATATATTTCACAATATAATTACATTCACTTATTTCCTCAACACTTTTATGAATTGTTCTATAAAAAATTTATTAAACCAATCAATAATGAAACAAAACCTTTCACATTAAAGATATCCTAGAATGAAGATCAATTTAATATACTATATTTTCTAAACAAAACCGATATAATTATTTAGATGTTAAAAAATTTTAATTAAAACTAATTAAATCATTGATAATAGATTTTAAGTGTTAGGGATTTTCAAGATAAACCTTAGTAAAACATGAATTGATCAAGAATGAGTCTCTGTTGATAATAAATACTATAAAAAATTATATAACTAAAATTTGAATCATATATACCAAACTTTTATTATTATAACAACACTATACATAAACTTTATCAGTATAATACATAGGTTTTCAATGAGTAATTAGAAATAAATTTAAAAATGGAGAGTTATGGAGACGAGTTGGAAGATGTTTTCCAAGAGAAGTTATTCATTTATAAATAAGGAACAAATTTCATAGAATAACCATTAATAGTGGGAGATCCAATGGTCATGTCAATAGAATAAGGGGATTAGTGGTATGGTGTCATAAAGTGAGGGAGGGGAGGACGAATAGAATACTTGGATATTAATTAATGTTGGGAACTATTATAATTTCTCACTAATTAAAACTGATAAATCCATTTGGGTTACTAGTATGGTTTCCATAACTATTTGTAAATTTGGTGTCTTGAACAACATAGATAAAATTGATTTTCACATTTAATCAAGGCAAACCATATTGATTAATAGACCATGAAATAAGTAATCAAAAAGAAAAAATTAATTTATATACTGAATAACATGATTTCTACATTGTTACTCTTATCGCTACTCATATTTTGAGAAACCATATAAATATGTAGATATTTAAAATCATAGGATTGTAATTAAGGGTGAAAAAATAACTACAAATAAAATTAATTAATATTATATATACTCCACTATAGCCTGGTCAGTGTCATGGATCCATTCAAGGAATCCAATTTGGGTATGTATAATCCATAAGGGACCTTAAAATTACAGATCTATGTCCAAATACATCCTCAATATGATACAATGGGTATATATATATAAATTAAATTTGTGTCAAAAATAATCCACCCCGTGGGAACATATTTTAACGCTATCATAGAAGGACACTTAACCCTTATTCATGATATACTATTCTATCCTCTATATGAGTCCATATATATATAAGTACATGTTTTCAATATATTGGAAGGTATATATATATATATATTCATCCTCCTATAATGGAATATATACACAATGTAATATATGAGGCATCATCTTTTAAAGATAATAATTTATATATATACATATATATCAAAATAAAATAGTGATATAAACCACCCACATATATAATAGGAGATAAATTGATATATCTAAGACCTATATTTATAATTGGTATATAAAACATGACCATGAACCTAAAAGAAAACTAGATCATAACTAAATATACCATACATGGAAACATGTTTCGATTTGAACAATATTAATAATATTACACCACACATCATTGTATATGTAGACAAATCACATAAGACATGAGCACATAAAATTCATGGAAATTCCTCTAAAACCTTTGTTTAGTTACTTAATTTTTATAATAAATATATTATTTCAAAGAAACACATTTAGAAATACTATAACTGATATCATATAATGGAAAAATAATATTCCACATTGACAATCATTTTCCCCATAGCCATAAAAAAGAGTACATAAACATTCTTCTATAGGGATATCACTATCTATTTACTAATAGGATTGATTTTAAACAAAATTACAAGTATATTGTTAAATTTATCGATTTAATATTTCGAACCCCCTTTCAAATACTGTCATTGATAAACTATTATATCCAGAACATCATGACTTATAATTAATTTTTGTTCAAAAACGACCAATTTTGATATGATTCAGTATGACCACTCAATGATCAAATTAAGTTAATGTTTTCAATATAATTTGTAACAATATATGATAAGAAAGTGATAATTTTTTTTCATAAATGTATTTAAATACTGAAAAAAAGTTTACAATATAGAAATGTACTTGGGAAAGATAAATTTTTCATAGAAAATGTATAAATATTATATTTTCTCCATTAATAATTTAAAAATTGTAAACTATTGTAAAATATTAATGCATCAATTATACCTGATTGAAACCTATACACATCTTGTATGGTATTTTTTTAACTTTGTATAACCATCATTTAATATCAAGGGTATATCCAGGGAATTGTATAGATTGAATCAAGAAACCAATTCCAATATTGGACAAAAATACTCATCTATACTTTGTAATGAAATCATTTTATAAATTTTATTCATAAGGAAAATGAAAATATTGGGAACTCAGTTATACATCCTGTAACACACCAAGATTCTATAAATGAGTATTTAATGCATAAAAAAATTAGTCTCAACAAAAAAAACTTGTTTATATCCTAGCAGAGCCTAAAATAATAATTTGTCTAGTTTTCTGAATTGAATTTCAAAAAACTGGCATACACAATTGTGATTAGTAATATATTTAGAGTCATATAGGATTAACATACATTTTTGTGAAAAGTAATTTGACCCATAAGAATAATAACATACCCTTGTGAGTAGTAATGTATGTTAAATCATCCATAAAATTGATAATTCAACTGTGAATGTATAAAAACAATTTATATATCTTACAAGTGACAATTTTATCATATCATAAGTATTGGTATATTTTTTTAAATAATAAAAATTTTAATTACAATTTTATGCTGCAATTAATAATTTAAATTGAAAATATATTTTCATAAAATGTAATCATAAAATTGTATTGAATTTTCTTATGGAGATAAAATAATTTAATGAGACCTTGATTAAATTTTTATAGTGTTATAAAATGAGTTATAGATTTGAATTTGTCTTTTAATAAATTATGATTTTAATTATAAAATGGATTATTTTTTATTAATTTTTTATTAAAAAAATGTATTACATTTTATAATTATACATGTCAAAAATTGTGTTTGGTGACTTTATGGGAATTTTTTAAAATACTAGATTTTTTAATGAAAGGTGAAATAGGGTGATTTACCATATATATACATTATGAGATAAATACACAATTCCTAGAATCATTGCTAATTTAATCCCCCATGGTTCAAAATCAAATGATCTTATTTATATTTTTTTGTCATGGAATCATCATTATTGATTGTCTTTTCGAAAAATAATAAAATAATGCTCAAAATATTAAGAAAGCCCTCCTCTCCTCTATTATAAAAAACCCACAATCATCTCTTATATTCACTAATATCAATCATTTTCCATTTTCTAAATTCAAATAAAATGTCCTCTCAAGATCCTCCCCCACATCTACCATACCTAGTTGTCATAAATTTCCAAATCCTATCTGCTAAAGTGGCACTCAAAGAAGATTAATTTACAAGGAAAATTCATCTTTTAAATAATTTTACTTTAATTTCATGTTCATTTTTTTTTCTTTTAGATCCTTATATATCCTCATACTAATCTTATGAAAACACTGGTACCTTATATTTACTCTAATTGTTTTTATTATGGAAAAATCATTATCATCTATTCTTTACCATTCTTTTAAGCTAGTTGTAGAAAACACCATATGAGTTGTTCTAATTTACCACATTCCTGGAAGATGGGTTTTCAATTTCATTTACAATCATCAATAATGGTCATGGAACCATTCAAGTGGACAACACCATCAGACTTAAGTTACGGGTTTCTTCATCTTAATTCCTTTTTCAGGAGTTATTTTGTATTAAATATTATTACATGTTTATGGTGTATGTTTGCTACCCAATAATGATTAATTTCATTAATCTCATTATTTTATTGATATTAAATGTATCCTTTTATAATTTTTAAATTTGTGTCATCCAATTTAATTGAATACAATGTTATAAGGGATTTCTACCCAAACCTCGATTTTCATTAGGGTAACTCTTATCCTCTACTAATATAATTTAAATTATTATTTATTATTATGTAAACCCAATGAATTCTATGTAAATGTTATATGTGTGTGTATCAGTCAAATTCATTATTTATTTTATGGGGAGTTATATGTTTCAAAACTATCTTTCAAAACCATCTTCCCAATAAACAAACCCATTTCAAAGCAATTCCTCAAATTCTTACCTATTTTGAAGTCCAATAGGTATTATATTTTAAGTCATTATTTTCTTTATAGAATCCAAAATTTAGCCTGAAAAAAACATCATTAATATAGGGTTTTACTAAAGAAACACCTTCATTTTTCCATTATAATAACTTTAATATTTTTTTTAAACTTCATTAAAATGAATTACTTTTAAAGCTTCTTCAAAAACACTATTTACATTATTTCACTTTAGTGGGACATCATTTATGAATAAAAAATAATTTCAATGTCCAGTAGTATTATTTTTAGTGATATACATTTTTACAATCTGATTTCATGGAAAATATAAATGTTTTTCCGATATATGTCTTCTTTCTTGTATAAATAGAATTTATCTCGTATCATATTATCTTTTGTGAAATATATTCTTTGTTAACCAATCATTAAATTTATGTGGTGTATATAAATACCTTTGGTATATCATATAAAAAGTATTATTATTCTCATGATATTCTGAGGGATTATTATATGAATGTTACATGGTGAAATTGGATACATTGAAATGTTTAAGTATTATTTCCTCAAGAATTTTTCAATAGCCTCATTTAAATGTATCTCCATTTATGAAAACATTCCATTATATATATTGTACATTATTGAGGTCTATATATTATGATATCATCTACAATATTTTTATGAATGGTTAATAATTAGTTTTATTATGAATGTTCTATGTTGATACCACTCTCCATTTTACACTGGAAGGATAGTGTTTATGTTAATAGATTGGAGAACGTTATTTACTTTTCAATTGTTAATTTCAATATGAATGTATATGTAGTTTATCTTAATACTCATTTATTTGAGTAATGAATTGGTCTTAGTAAGTTCCATGTGTGTCCCGTTATATCCCTTCTATGCATCGGTAGGTCTCGGGATTCATTTAGATCTAGACTTGGCTGAGGCCTTGCCCATTTTTAGATATGATTTTTAAGGCCTTAATTATTTCTAAATTAATTGTACAATGACTATATTTTATGTTTAAGAGTATGTAAAATATATATATCCCAAATTATGAAACCGGTAACTGATTGTCCATGTGGTTATTCAACTAGAATAATACCCCTAATTGTGTTTTATTATGGGATTTTTTATTGAGATCTTATTCCTTCCATGATGCATTCATGTTTATTTTTAATGGAATGTGTTTTTAATTATTTTCCATGAATAATTATTATTTTTATGAATTCTACCACTATATTGCTTACCCTTACAGAGTTTTTTAGCTCACCCCATTTTTATGATTCATTTTAATGACCTGAAGATATTTTTTTATGAATTTCCTTTGGATATATACTTTGAGGTATAGATGTTCTCAATAAAATTTTTAGTTGTATTTAATTTCTAAATTTTAATGTAAAACCAATGTATGTGTTTTGTTTTTGAAAACAGTTAAACTACTTAGTCCTTCAGGATCCATCATTTTTTAAGGATGCCAATGTAATGAAATAATTCACCGACTCCAACCAACATGGGCTTGTGCGTTACAATCAGTATTAGATTATGTATTCAAAATTCATGGAAACTAGAATTGGAGAATATTTATTAGAGAAATAATCCCCAATATATTCATTGAGGATATGTATACATGAATATCCCCAAAATTTGGTATGTAATAGATTAGGTGGATCCTTATTGAATGTATATCCATGTATATATACTATATAATTCGTCATGGATTTGGAACAGATGAACCTATGTGATTTAATTTAGTCAAGGAGTTTTATGGTTGACTCAGGGAATCCTGGTACATGACAACAGACCTGACTGCGCAACTATTTTGACACTTTAGGGGGATATTCTTAGTATAATTCACATTTTCTTCACCCACTATTATGAAGGACTCCTGATCCCAATGTAACCATTGGAAATATATATAGGATTTACAATGAATTAATATATACTATGTTTTGAGTTATATAGTGTTAATTATTTTAATATCTAATAAATTATATGTAATTGAATAGAAATGGAAAATAGAAGAATGGATGAGATCTTCACTAATGCACACAATGAAAAGATTATGAAGGGCCATATCTCTTATAGTCTTAAGAAATAATTTCAAAATAAGATAGTCACCCATGTATCCTCATCATATGTTGAAATAATATCATATGCTAACAAGATATGTAACGAATTAACTGAGTCTTATGGATTTTAAGGGATGATAGAAATGAAGAGGATGGCTGAGAAAAATAAGGATAATGGGAGGAAGGGAACATTCGGTTTTTCACACATGTGATAAATATGGAAAGAATAAACATGGTAAATTCAGGAATAGAATTAGTGTTTTTTATAAGTGTGCATAAAATTGACCCAAATTTCATGATTGAAAGGGAATAGAAGAGGTTTCTAATGTACAATTCCTTGACTACATGGAGATGTGACACTATGTGAATCAATGTCCAAATCGAAAAAGGAATATTCCAAAGTTGATGTTTATGGATAATTATAAAATCCTGATACTGCCGCAGATGAAGTGAAATGATTAATATTCTTACTAAACATTTATTCTATTTGAATATTTTCTATGTAATATTCTAGTTATAATAATTTTAAAATATATTAGGATTGTACTGTAGTTCCATTTCATTATGTATTTGAGGTTGAATGAGGATTTGTACGAAGGATAAGTGACTCTTAAGAAATTTTATATCTTGGGAAATAATCATGTTAAAGGAAAGACAACGATAAATATATTCTTGATGATTACGATAATGATAAAGAAATCATTTATTTGGATAAGTACTAACTTCCTAAAAATTATTATTAACATGTCAAAAAACTTATTATATAATTTATAGAGTTTACATCATTTTTTTATATAAGTAATATATTCAATAGTATGTGTACTGATTAATTAATTGTTAAAATATGGTATTATGGTAATTCTCATTATTGAAATATTTTGAGAAAACAAATGATGATGAAATTCACATGTTTTGAATGTGAATATTTAATGAAGCTTCATCTTGATTAATGGAAGATAGGGTAAAAGATACATTTAGTAGGATAAATTGTGGTGTTCTAAATAAAATGTGGACATCCAAGGACCCTATGTACCAAGATCTAGAAAGTATGGATATGGGAATGATTTTAAATCATTTTTTCATGTTTTTTTAGAATGTTAAACCATTTAAGAAATGGTTTATGTGGGAAAATTTTTGATCCTTTATAGCTTAATGTCACCACATGATGCAACTTGTTCTATGTAAAATAGTATTGATAGTTAAAGAACAAATGAATGATAAGACCATGTTTATGAAATTGAAATATATATTTATACTCTTATACAGTGGAATAATTTCTTACCACTAGGAAAAGAGTACTAAACCAAAAAAATATCCATTAATAATATTTTTTTTCATGATATAATTGGAAATTTTTATAATAATAGTTTATATATTTTTGGGTAACGATCTTTCATCTGAGCATGCTCTCTATCTTTTTATATTAGAAAATGATGGTTTGGTTATTATTCCTTGACTATGATTCCTAATTATAATGTGAGGTTAGCTAGTAATTGATGCTTTTCCATTTCACTCTTATTAAGAGGATATTTTAACCATATTCTTGTTGTGGGATTCCCAGAAAGGGAATTTTCATGTATAAACAATTACCATTCGATGTTTCATTTCAAATTTCAGGGGTGAAATTTTTGTAAGGAAGGCAGAATGTAGCACCCCAACGATTTTCAAATAATTATTTAATGCATAAAGCACTATGTCTCTAAAAAAACATTTTTATAACCTAACCTATCTAATAAACATAGTTTTGTAACATCTATGATTTGATTTTTGATAAACTGATATACACGGTTGTTTTCAGTAAGATATTTAGAGCCAGATAGGATCAACATACAATTTCATTAATATTATCATGAACCTTATGAATATTAAAATAACTTTATTAATATTAATGAATAGTAAATTAGGAAAAATCAATAATTCTCCTATTATTGTATAAATACAATTTATACATCTTATAAGTAACAAAATTATCAGAGCATAATTATTAATATTTTTAAGTCATTAATATTTTAATTTCCATTTTGAGATTAATTTAATTATATAAAATGGAAATATATTTTCATAAAGTCTAATCCAAAATTTTTATTTTAATCTATTATGGTTATAAAATAATTCTATTACACAATGATTATCTTTTCAATATGTTATAAAACAAGTTATAGTTTTGAAGATGTTTTTTAATAAAAAATGATTTTATTTTAAAATGGAATTAAAACTATTTATAAAATTATTTTCTCAAAATGCATTTCATTTATGAATAATATGAATTTATAATTGGTTGGGGTAAATTTTATTGATTTATCAAAAATACTTGTTTTTTATGAATAGTTAAATGGTGATTTACCATATATATACATTATGAGTTTAATAAATTATTCCTAGATTCATAAATAATGTCATAACCCATGGATTTAACTAACATGCACTTATTACTATTTTTTCATCGAATCATCACAATTTATTTTCTTATGATAAAAATTATAAACTAATGATTAAAATATTACGAAAACCATCATATACACCACTCACTACTACAAATACCGCTTCTAATAATGCTAATAACTGCCTTTAATAGTCCTCGAAAAGAGATGTTAATCATAGAGAATATAAAGGGGTGTCATTTTCATCAGTGCTTGTTTAGTAATGATAAATACCACCTTTATCAATGCTATTTTGGGCATTGATATAATACAGATTTTTCTTCGCTTAATTAGAATATATAGTGGGTGTGTTTCTTGAGAAAACTAAGCACTCACACAACACCTGCACACCTCAGATAACACCTGCACACATACCACAAACAACACCTACACATAAACAAATAATAGAAGAATAAAATAGCACACACAAGAGTTTCCAAAACAATGCTATATACATTAACTTGAAATCATGAATACAAAAAAAAACTTCTATATTCCTTTCATACAATTTTAAATATGTTTTTAGTTACAATTATCAAACAAAATGGTAATAACATTAATGTCTCATACTTTTTTCAACTGTGATAATCTCTAAAAAATTTCCATCGTTGTTCTTAGTTGCTGAAAAATGCATTTAAAACACATTAAAAAAATTTCACCTATATAAGAAAAGAAATATTCTGTTAGTAATACAATAATTAAATAAATTAATCATTAATATGGAATAATAAATTAATAAAATTTCAATTCCAACCTGTTACTACCTTTACATGTCCATATTTCCATGGATTGAATTAATATTTTAGAATAGGATCAACATGATTCACTGACATATTAATATTGTTTTGATATGATTTCATAGAAGAGAAAATAAGAATATGAAATGTCAAAAAAATCATGGAATCCCAAATGTTTCATTTATTAACAATAAAAAAGGAAGGAATCTCCACAGGATATACAATATGACCCATTCATTATGGTGTATTTGATTTCTAAGCAGTATTGAAATTTAGAATAAATTCAAACATTTTCTGAGAGATATCGCCATCCTATATAGTTTATAAACCTAATAATTATAAATATTAGGATATTATATGAGAGTACTCTCTCATGCTAGGTCAAAGGGAATGAGTGCTAGCTCATCTGCATCAGACATCAAGACCCTCCCTATTTCGACCTTAACCCCTTATGACTCTACAAGGAACCCATACTATATATAAGGTTCTGTTGAAGGTATGTAAGGAATGTATTTCTTAGTTTTAGAGAGGGACCGATGAGAACACACACAATTAGATATTCAATGATCATACCAGTACCCATTTCACTTTATCTCCGTCTTTTTTAGTGTGATTAGTCAGACCCCCTCTATCCCCTCCCCGAGACAGCACCCCTAGATAGCCCCCTTTTTACCCCTAGACAAACCCCTCTCTAAACCCTCCCCCACGACTCCTCCTTTATCCCCCCTCATGGAAAACCCCCCTACTACCCCCTCCCATTCACTAGAAAACCCCCACCCCACCCCAGGATAGGCCTTTCCCACAACTAGACATCCCCCTCCATTCATGGACACCCCCACACTCCTGGACCACCCCACTCCTAGACACGCCCTCCCTCTTGAACACACCGTCCTTCATGGACACACCGACCCACCCACCCACCTAGACCCTCAATCCGTCCTAGACACCCCCACCCTCCTATTTCATTAGTGTGATCCGCCAAACCCTCCCTCCTCTCCCAAATACATCCCTCTCAGATGGCCCCCTCCCTACCCCTATAATGCACCCCGCCACCAATCCATCGATATCCCCTCCCTCCCCTAGACAACCCCCCTCCCCCTCTGCAGCACCGCACCCTATCCCTTGATACCCCCCACTTCTCCTAAAACCCCCTATTTTTTCCTATACAATGTAACAAAACAAGATTTAATAAGATATATTCTTTTTAATTTCTTCTGTTGTACGGTACACCACGATTATCTTTCACTATACGCAACATCATATTAATTAGCAGTATACGCAACACTAATCTTGGATCGTGTTACACACAATTTCATGTTTGTTTGATAGTAGTTATTCTACGAAACATATAGTATATATATATATATTCAAATTATTTGTTATACGCAACAAAAAAGGTGTCGTGCAATACACGCAACCGTGACTTGGCTTGCATTACACGCCATCACGACCTTCCTCGATAGAGTGTGTTGTAAGCAATACCGGGTTTTACTAAACAACGATATATTATTATAATATTATTATGAACTAGCCGTTATGAATAATATTAACTAAATTTTGAATTTCATAGCATTATTATTCATCTTACACATTTTCTAGATCATGATATAAGAACAAAATAAATTTTTCGGGTAAAATAAGTATTTTTCAAAAAATGCAGTTTTTCCGCCTTTTGATGGAGCACCCACATTAAATATAGTTTTTTACATGTTTATAAGTTCAAAGTTAAAAAATAAAATTATTCTTTGGAACCAGGATATAAAATTTTACCTTGCATAAATTCTTCATATTATTCTGATAACTTTCATATTTTAATGAATAGTAAAAACATGCTATATTTTAATTAAAAACAAATGTTTTCATTGTAATAATTTATGTGGTTAAATTATAATATTGAATGGTTTTAAAGTATAAATAGGATATATTTTTATTATTTAATATAATGTATGTAATTAGCATTGTTTTGACAATGAATTCGCAGGTTAAATAAATTCAATCTTTTGCAATGTTTTAAAAAAACCTGTTTCTTTCTACAATGGGATTAATTTTAATTTAAGTTATGCAAATTCTGTGTATTGAATTTGGAAAAATGGATTCCATATTTGGAATAAGTGGGTCCAAATTATATTAATAGAATACTTTTTATTTTTGTTCTTTATGAATAGAAGCAACTGTAAATTTTATTTACTATAGTAAAAGGTAAATTGGGTAATTAAGCGTAAATATAATTTTATAAAATTATCCTAATACTTTTCTTAATAAAATTTGATGATTATATTTAGTACTAAGTCATATTTGGGTAGAAATTGAATTCATTAGAACCCACTTGGAGGTGATTAAGACCTTTAGTTTATTTTATTTAAAGGAATGTGAAATATGTCTCACTGAACTCTAATAATTAATGTATTTTTAATATAAGTTTATATAGAATATAAATTCGGTTAAAAATACTCATTTGTAAGATAATTTTTTTTTTCTTTATCATGGTAATTTATTTGTAATTTTTAAGAGTTATTTAATTTCCTTATTATCTTATACATTAATGATGTAGAAATTATTTATTTTGTAAAAAATCAATAATATAGTTTTTATTGAAATAATAATACATATCAAAAGTCCCAAAAATCTGCACAAAACATATTAGTAGTGTATATATAAACCATAATCATCCACCGGCTTAATGTTTTACCATTTTGATCATTATTATGGTGATTATGACACTTATAATATTTTATTTTAAATGATTCAAAGGTTGTCACCTTCATAATTTAATAACTATAACAATTTTCATGTTGTTATTTTAAAAAAATAAATTCGAGTAAAATTATTATTATAAAATATTTGATATTTATCTTAATCAGAGGATTTTAATTTTAATTTTTATGCACCAAATAATTATATTAAATAATTATACCGAAATGTTGTACTAATTATTTTATTAAGAGATATACCAAAACAATGGTTTTAAAAATATTAATATAAATAATATATGAACTATTTTATGTTCTATAATAATTTTATAGACAAATTAGACATGTTATAAATCTATTAAATATTTTAGTTAGAATATATCCTCTGTGTAGATTTTATTTAAATTCAAATAAATCAATACTGTCAAAATTGACACTATTGTTATTTTATAAAAATAACATATTATTAAATTGTTTAAAAATCAAAAAAATATATAAAAATTATAAATTTAAATTTATGTAGTATAAAATGTCATAAAGTATCCAATTATGGAAAATTATGAACACAGGAGCGATTATTTATAACCATTTAAAATTTAGAATTTTATTACCACAAATAAACTTAAATAGATTAAATAAGGATAAATCAAAATGATAAGGTTTAAAAAAAGTTCAAAACATGTTTTAATTTTATTGGTTGATGATATTATAACCATATCTCATATAATCTTCTCATTGTGTTATTTTTGGAGGTTTTTATGTGGGGCTTGAATTTATATTAAACTAATATTTTTGAGGATTCCAAAGGTGCCCCTCTCCTCACTTATAAAAGGGAACCTCCTCCCTCTCTTCCTCACACAATTTCTATCCTTGAATCTCGGCACAAATCTGACCATTTAACATCCTCACTTCCCTAGAAACTTTATAGTGGTATTGGTCTTCTCAAAAAACTAACCCTATTGCCCTAAGAAGAAGTTTAAAGGAGGTGCGCCGAAGAAGAGGTAATCTCTTCTACCGATTATTTCAAGCTTATTTCTTCTTCAATTATTCTTCTTCAGTTGTATCATTATAAAGTAATACCATTAGTCTAACTAATATAATTATAGTTTATTATAAATATGAAACAACCCCATTTCACCTTCTATCCATCCTACGGAAAACGAAATCACCGTGCATGTGTACGTACGGAATACCGTCTCTACGCCGTGGTGTAATCTGTTTTTCCAACACCACCTTACTTGGATGGGTATAATGGTGTAAAGAATAACTATACACAGTAATTATAACATCATACTGATTCTGATATATTGTATCACCCACTCCAATTCAATTCAATAATTATTGGAATGATATCATTGCTCGTGCGTACGTACGGACTGTCGTCTCTACGACGCGATGAGATTCATTCTTCAATGATTAACCATTCATGAATGATTAAAAGTATATATAATAAGTAATCATGAAATATATGACAAAATAATGATACTGTATTTATTTATATACATATATGTATGTCATCCAATTAATTCCATTCAATTCAATGAGGAAATAAAAATCACGTTCATGCGTACGTACGGCCTACCGTCTCCATGAATGGTGTATTTCATTCCATTTATCAATCTATTATATATATGTATATTATGAATATATATTATATATAAATAATTTTTTATATTCTTTAAATAAGTAATCATGATTTAAGTAATCATATGAATTATTACAAGTCAAAACACGGACGACAAATGAAACGATTTTACCCAAAACACTCTTTAACATGGAATTTACAAAAGAACGGGTAATATAAAGTAATAAGTGAACCATATATGATATAATGACAATGAATATGATACCTTAATAATTCAATGACATTATTTGAATCATTATACAGGAGGTTCAGATACGTACGAAAAATATTGGACCTACCGTAAGCGATAACTTTTCCAATCTCATTTTTTTTCGTGATTGTTTATTCTTAAGTATTCACTGGGGTAATAATTATCATCCATGTTACTATTTTCAAAAAATTATTTCATGTATTTTTAAAGTCCTTTTTAAACATTTTTTACTTTTACTACATGGTATGTAAGGAATCTTTCTTTTTTTACATTACAAGGTACTTTTTTGACTTTTCTGGAAAAAATACAAGAAGAATGTTTTTTTAACATATACGACATGAAAGGATTTTTACAGTTTTATAAAGCCCAATTTTCATGAATCTTCCTCCAAAATATTTCATGACTATTTTCATCAAAATACTTTTCTCTTAAAATTTCATGAAATTTTGTGGAAAGAGAATGATTTTGAAGAAGAAAGGATATTTTCCCCAAGAATTCATTTCAAGTGTTTTACCAAAACCATTTTTCATTTAAGATGACATCATTTCAAATGTGTATGTTTCAAGTATCATGTCTCTATGATTTACATGATTTCACTTTTCTTATTTTTAAATGATATCCATTTCTTTTATATGGATTATGTGATGATGGGATAATGTTTATGAAAACCATTTTATTTATTGGGTTATTATGAATGATGTATGTTTATTTTGTAGCACAAGTAAAAAAGATTTCATTATGAGATGGGTGGGACCTATATCTCCATCTAATGAATTGGGTAATGATTTATACCTCATGAGATAGATATGGCTGGAATGGTATGTTAATCCGGTTCAGTGTTACAGGATTGAAATGAGGAGTGAACTCGATTCAGAATGGGTCTTTTTCCACTATGATGGTCTTGGAAGCTATTCCATGGCTACGTTGGAAATCATAACATGTGCTGAATGGTTTCCACAATTACATGTTTTATTACCATTATAATTTTTCATGGTTGATGTTCCATTATGATATATTCCTTACATACTTCCACGATTTATGTCTTTGCTCAAGATTTTGATGTTTAAATTTCATTTTCAATTTTTTTTCTTTCAAATGTTTATGGAATGTTTTATGTTCTCTATGATTTCCCTTACTGAACATTTGAGATCACCCTTTTTATGTTTTATTTTCCCCAGGAAATAAAAAATGATTTAGGTATGGGAACAAAAAGGGAAATATCATTATGGGAGTTGTTGAAGATCTTTCAACATGATTAGAAGTTTATATTCCATGTTTCCGAAGTCAATAAACTATTATGATCCCTATGTGTCTGTTTTTGTTATATATTAAGTATTCCGCAAGAGTAACGTAATGTCCATGTACGCCAATATTCGGGTCTCTACAGTTGGTATTAGAGGAAAGGTTTAGTTAACATTTGGAGACTAGGATGTGAAAACCTTAGTGAGATCCCTAGTGATATTTCTGAGGTATGTCTAGGTATGTCCCTAAGGATAAGTATACATGTAGGTTATAGTCCTAGAATTGTGCTTAAGATCATAGAATTAAACCTAATATGTTAGGTAATGAAGCTAATCCCCCTTTATTATTTTATTTTCCTAGCATGATTTTTTCCTCTCACACTATTCTTTCTGGGTTTTAGAAATGGATGGAAACAGGAATATTCACGATAATGGAGGATATGATGGACAATGTAATGATATTCTTCATGAGCAACCAAATGAAATTGGATCTGGAGGTCCACATTTCGTTATTTTCCCTAATCATCAATCTCATAATTTTATCAATAATCTCAACTTTGGTAAGTTTCCTGACTCAGCTAATAAGAGAAAGATGGAGTTTAATGATGATCATAGAGGAAAGAAAGTTCAATTCCCCTCATGTAAATCATGTGGGATGAGGCATCAGGGAGAATGTTTTAAAGGAACAGTAAGATGCTTTGGGTGTGGAAAAGAAGGACACAAAGCTAGTAATTTTAATGTAAAAGGTTCAGTTAACACCATGGCCAAGGATAATGGTATTGATAAGACATCAACAACGGTTACGTGTTTTAAATGTGGAATGTACGGGAATTATTCAAACCAATTCCCTAAAGAAAAATATGATAAAGAGAAGCAGCATTGTCATATGGGTAGTATTTATGTAGATGATGATGAAGAGAGTAATAATGATATGTGAAGTGAATGAATTGTTCAATCTCGGTGAATGGTTTAAGAAAGTAGTGGAATGATTACATGTTTATCAATAGTAATGTTGTATAAGTAATCTCATGGTACTATGGAATAAAGAAAAATCGAAGGATTGTTACACTGTTGTCATTCACTTCTTTTTGAAAGTGTATGATTAATGGTACCGATAACGATGAAAGTTTATTCAGATATTTTTGGAAAGTGGATGATATGCGCATAATGAAGGGATACAAAGATAATGAGATGTTTGATTGTATTCATGATCTCATGACTGATATAAGGACTATGTGATATTATGGTTTGAGTATATATAATTTTTTAGATTTTGGTATGTGGAAAGTGTTAAAATTTAACAACATTCATGTTTTCACTAAGTTTCAATGGGTATTCATTCTTCAAGAGAATACATGATTATTTTATTCACATGTTTGTAATTTGACCAACTAGATATATCTTATGATATATGGGGGATAAATTATTGAATTCACATGATTGTTATGTGACATTTTATGTAATCATTTTCTTTATAAAATGAACTTGGACTGAAGTATTTTAGATAAGCCTAAAGATTGTAATGGATTATATTGGACATAAGTTACTATAGTTTAAGGATAGAACTTTTTTTGATATTATTGATGGGATGTTATAGTAATGTAGTTTTAGAAAAAGGACAACCTACAGGACGAGCGACAACCCATCGCGTCGGACAAGGCTGTGGGAATTGAACCCACAACCGAAGTGTGCCAGGCCTTTATCACCTACAACTGGCCTACAGTATGTCCCTAGTTTTTAGAAACTAGTTTTATTTTATTAAGCGGTATGATAGATGAAGTATAAGTCAATTTTTGGAATCATATTTGATTAACCTCACCAAACATGGACTTATGTATTCGATAACATTTTCTAACCTTTTCATTGAGATAGATGGAATGACCCATCATTATCTCACACGATCTGTTAACACTTCACGAATAACAAATTCAACTTCATTTCTTTATGAGAAGAAGTGGAAATTGTTCAAAGAAACAAAAACAATGCGATTGTAAAAAAATCAAGAAAGTATTTCTTCTAATTCAAAATTTTCAACTTTAGGGAAATGATATTGAAAACCAAAAATGTTGTCCTAGTGGTCTTATATCTGATTAATCAGATGGTACCTTAGATCATCACAAATTTATGGTTTTGTGATTGATGGCTTTTTCATATCCATGTTCTCTACCAATCTCCATAAGAACATGATGGTTAGATTTCTCTTCCATATCCATATTTTTTAACCTATTTTCTCCATTGTGGAAACCCAGTGATTAGTTAATTCAAGTAACCATTACGTTTCATAATCTAGTTTTTGAAGTTAATTTTTTGTATTCCTTTTTACAATGTGTGTTTCTATTAAAGAAACTTTCAAGTAGTAAACCAATTATAACCCATACGAATTTCGAGGGCGAAATTCCTTTTAAGGGGGGGTGGGTCGAATGTAACAACCTGAGATTTATTAAGATATATGATTTTTAATATCTTCTATTGTACGCTACACCAATATTATTTTGCGCTATATGCAACACTGTAATAGCTTGCAGTATACAGATCACTAATCTTGGATCGTGTTACACACAATTTCATGTTTGTTTGATAGTATCTATTCTACGAAACAATGAATATATATATATATATATTCAATGTATATTGTTATACGCAACAACAAAGGAGTCGTGCACTACACGCAACCATGACTTGCGTTGAATTACACTCAATCACAACCTTCCTCGATAGCGTGTGTTGTACGCAATACCGGGTTTTACTAAAAAAGTATATATTATTATAATTGTACTATGAACTAGATGTTATAAATAGTATTAACTATATTTTTCATTTTATAACATTATTTTTCATCTTACACTTTTTCTAGAATATAGTATAGGATCAAAATAAATTTTTCGGGTAAAATAAGTATTTTTCAAAAAATGAAATTTTGTCGCCTTTTGATGGCGCACCCACTTTAAATCTAGTTTTTGACATGTTTATAAGTTCAAAATTAAAAAATAAAATTATTATTTGTAACCAGGATATAATATTTTACCTTGGATGAATTTTTCATATTATTCTGATAACTTTAATATTTTAATGAATTGTAAAAACACGCTATATTTTAATTAAAAACAACGTTGTTCATCATAATAACTTATGTGGTTAAATTATAATATTTAATGGTTTTAACTTATAAATAGAATATATTTTTACCATTTAATATAATTTATGTCATTAGCATTGATTTTACATTGAATATGTAGGTTAAATAAATTCAATCTTTTGCAATGTTTTAAACAAAAACCCATTTTCTTTCGACAATGGGATTTATATTAATTTATTTTCTACAAATTCAGAGCATTGAATTTGGAAAAATGGATTCCATATTTGGAATCTGTGGGTCCAAATTATATTAATAGACTACTTTTTATTTTTTGGGCATTATGAATAGTAAAAATGATAAATTTTATTTACAATAGTAAAAGGTAAATTGGGCAGTTAAGGGAAAATATAATATTATAAAATTATCTTAATAGTTGTCTTAATATAATTGTGTGATTATATTTAGTCCTAATTCATATTTTGGACGAAATGGAATTCATTAGAACCCACTTGGAGGTGATTAAGGCCTTTAGTTTATTTTATTTAATGGAAAGTGAAATATGTCTCTCCCAACATTAATAATTAAAGTACATTTAATATAAGTTTATACAGAATATAAATTCTTTTATAAATACTCATTTCAAATATAAAATGTTTTTATTTATCATGGTAATTTATTTGTAATTTTTATGAGATATTTAATTACATTATTATCTTATACATTAATGATGCAGAAATTATTTATTTAGTGAAAAATCAATAATATAGTATTTATTGAAATAGTAATACATATCAAAAGGCCCAAATATCTGCACAAAACATATTAGTAGTGTATATATAAACCCTAATCATACACTGGCCTAATTTTTGACCATTTCGATCATTATTATGGCGATTATTACACTTATAATATTTTATTTTAAATGATTCCAAAGTTGACACCTTCATAATTTAATATAGATAACAATTTACATGTTATTATTTTAAGATGATAAATTAGAGAAAAATTATTATTATAAAATATTTCATATTTATCATCATCGAAGGATTTTATTTTTAATTTTTATTAAAATATATTTATATTAAATAATTATAAAAAAATTTTGTACTAATTATTTTATTAAGAGATATACAAAATTAAATGGTTTTAAGAATATTAAAAAATATATTATATGAACTATTTAATGTGATCCACGAATTTTCTATACAAATTTGAAATGTTATAAATCTATTAAATATTTTAGTTTGAATATATCCTCTGTGTTGATTTTATTTAAATTCAACTAAATTAATAGTGTCAAAATTGACACTATTGTAATTTTATAAAAATAACATATTATTAAATTGTTTAAAAATAACAAAAATATTTAAAAATTATAAATTGAAATTTATGTAGTGGAAAAATTCATAAAGTATCCAATTATGGAAAATTAACAATACATAAGTGATTATTTATAACCATTTAAAATAAAGAATTTTATTTCCACAAATAAACTTAAATAGATTAAATAAGGATAAATCAAAATGATAAGGTTTAAAATAAGATCAAAACATGTCTCAATTTTATTTGTTGATGATATTACAACCCTATCTCATCTATTCATCGAATTGAGTTATTTTTGGAGGTTTTTATGTGGGGTTTGAATTTATATTAAAATAATATTTTTGAGGATTCCAAAGGTGCCCCTCTCCTCCCTTATAAAAGGGAACCTCCTCCCTCTCTTCCTCACACCATTTTGAGCCTCGATGCTCAGCCAACGTCTTCCCATTTAACTTCCCCACTTCCCTAGAAACCTTATAGAAGTACTGGTCGTCTCAAAAGACCAACCCTAGTGCCCTCAGAAAAAGATTAAAGGAGGTGCGTCGAAGAAGAGGTAATATCTTCTACCGATTATTTCAAGCTTATTTCATCATCAAAATATTCTTCTTTAGTTGTTTCATTATAAAGTAATAACATAATTATCACTAATATACTGATATGTTATTATAAATATGAAACAACCCCATTTCACCTTCTATCCATCCTATGAAAAATGAAATCACAGCGTGTGTGTACGTACGGAATACCGTCTCCACGCCGTGGTGTAATCTGTTGTTTCAACAACACCTTACTTGTATTGGTATAATAGTGTAACGAATAACTATAAATAGTTATTATAACATCATACTGATTCTGATATATTGTATCATCCACTCAAATTCAATTCAATAATTATGGAAAGGATATCATCGCTCGTGCGTACGTACGGACTACCGTCTCCACGACACGATGAGATTCATTCTTAATGATTAACCATTCATGAATGATTATAAAGTATATATAATAAGTAATAATGAAATATAAGACAGATTAATGATACAGGATTAATGTATATATATATATGTATGTCATCCAATTAATTCCATTCAATTCAATGAGGAAACGAATACAACGTTCAAACGTACGTACAGCCTACCGCCTCCATGAATAGTGTATTTCATTCCATTTATTGATCTATTATATATATGTGTATTATGAATATATATTTTATATAAATCATTTTTTATATTCTGGAATTTTTTAATCATGATCTATGTAATCATATGAATAATTACAAGTGAAAACATGGACGACAAATGAAACAATTTTACCCAAAACTCTCTTTAACATGGAAGTTACAAAAGAACAGGTAATATAAAGTCAAAAGTGAACCATATATGATATCATAACAATGAATATGATTCCTTAATAAGTCAATGACATTATCTAAATCATTATACAGGAGGTTTAGATACATATAAAGCATATCAGACCTAAGGTAAGGGATAAATTTTCCAATCTCATTTTTATCCGAGAGAGTTTATTCGTATGTATTCACTGGGGTTATATTTATCATCCATGTTCATGTTTTCTTAAAATGATTTCATTTATTTTTAAAGTCCTTTTTAACCATTTTTTACTTTAACTACATGGTATGTAAGGAATCGTTCTTTTGTATAGATTACGAGGTACTTTTTTTACATTTCTGGAAAAAATATGTGGAGAATGTTTTTTTAACTTATACGGCAAGAAAGGATTTTTACTGTTTTATAAAGCCTTATTTTCATGAAGCTTAATCCAAAATATTTCATTAATATTTTCAAAAAAATCCTTTTCTTTTAAATTTTCATGAAATTTTGTGGAAAGAGAATGATTTTGAAGAAGAAATGATATTTTCCTCAAGAATTCATTTCAAGTGTTTTATCAAAACCATTTTTAATCAACGATGACAACATTTCATATGTGTTTGTTTCAAGTATCATGTCTCTATGATTTACATGGTTTCACTTTTCTTATTATGAAATGATATAAATTTCTTTTATATGGATTATGTGATGATGGGATAATGTTTATGAAACCCATTTTATTTATTAGGTTATTATGAATGATGTATGTTTATTTTGTGGCACAAGTAAGAATGAATTATTTATGAGATGGGTGTGACCTATATCTCCCTCCAATTAATTGCATAAAGATTTATATCTCATGAGATAGATATGGATGAATTGGTATGTTAATCCGGTTCAGTGTTACAGGACTGAAACGAGGAGTGAACTCGATTCAGAATGGGACATTGTCCACTAAGATGGTCTTGGCAGCTATGCCTTGGCTACGTTGGAAATCAAAACATGTGATGAATGGTTTCCACAATTAAATGTTTTATTACCATTATATTTTATCATGGTTGATGTTCCATTATGATATATGTCTTACATACTTCCACGATTTATGTCTTTTCTCATGATTTTGATATTCAAATTTCAGGTTCAAGTTTTTTCTTTCAAATGTTTATGGATTGTTTTATGTTCTCTGTGTTTTCCCTTGCTGAGAATTTGAGCTCACCCTTTTTATGTTTTATTTTCCCCCGGAAATAAAGAATGGTTTTAGGTATGGAAACAAAAAGGGGAAGATCATTATGGGAGTTTTTGAAGATCTTTCAACATGATTAGAAGTTTATATTACATGTTTCCAAAGACACTAAACTATTACGATCATTGTGTGTCTTTTTTTTTATGCTTTAAGTATTCCTCAAAAGTAATGTAATGTCCTTGTACGTCAAGATTTGGGTCTCTATAGTTGGTATAAGAGGAAAGGATTAGTTATCCTTTGGAAACTAGGATGCGAAAACATTAGTGAGATCCCTACAGATATTTCTATGGTATGTCTAGGGATGTCCCTAAGGTTAAGTATACGTATAGGTTATATTTCTAGAATTGAGCTAAAGATCATAGAATTAAACCTAAGATGTTAGATATTTAAGGTACTACCCCTTTATTATGTTGTTTTCCTTGCATGATTTTTTCCTCTCACACTATTCTTTTTGGGTTTTAGAAAATGGCTGGAAAGAGGAAGATTCACGATAATGGAGGATATGATGGACAATGGAACGATATTCTTCATGAAAAACCTAATGAAATTGGATATGGAGGTCCACATATCATTATTATTCATAATCAGAAATCTCATAATATGATCAATAATCTCAACTTTGGTAAGTTTCATGAATCAACTAATAAGAGAAAGATAGAGTTTAATGATGATCATAGAGGAACGAATGTTCGATTCCCCTCATGTAAATCATGTGGGAAGAGGCATCAGGGAGAGTGTTTTGAAGGAACAGGAAGATGATTTGGGTGTGGAAAATAAGGACACACAGCTAGTAATTGTAAAGAAAATGGTTCAGTTAACACCATGGACAACGATAATGGTGTTGCTAAGACATCAACAACAGTTAATTATTTTAAATGTGGAATGTACGAGAATTATGAAAACCAATGCCATAAGGAAAAATCTGATAAAGAGAATCAACATGGTCATATGGGTAGTATTTATGTGGATGATGATGAAGAGACTAAAAATGATATGTGAAGTGAAAGAATTTGTCAATCTCGGTCAATTTTTTAAGAAGGTAGTGGAATGATTACATGTTTATCAAGAGTAATGTTGTATAAGTAATCTCATGGTACTATGGAATAAAGAGACATCTAAGGATTGTTACACTGTTTCCTTTCCTTTCGTTTTGAAAGTGTATGATGAATGGTACAGGTAACCATGAAAGGTTATTCAGATATTTTTGGAAAGTGGATGATATATGCATAATGAAGTGATAAGAAGATAATGAGATGTTTGATTGTATTCATGAGCTCATGACTAATATAAGGACTAAGTGATATTATGGTTTGTGTATATAAATTTTTTGGGATTTTGGTATGTGGAAAGTGTTAAAATTTATCAACATTCATGTTTTCATTAAGGTTAAATGGGTATTCATTCTTAAAGAGAATAATTGATTACGTTATTCACATGTTTGTAATTTTACCAACAAGATATATCTTATTATATATGGGGGATAAATGATGGAATTCACGTAATTGTTATGTGACATTTCAAGTAATAATTTTCTTTATACTATGATCTTGGACCGAAGTATTTTAGATAAGCCTAATGATTGGAATTGATTATGTTGGACATATGTTAGTATTGTTTAAGGATAGAACTTTTTTCGATATTATTGATGGGATGTTATAGTAATGTAGTTTTAGAAAAAGGAAAACCTGTAGGATGGGTGACAACCCATCGCGTCGGACAAGGCTGTGGGAATCATACCCACAACCGAAGTGCGCCAGGCCTTTATCGCCTACCACTGGCCTACAGGAAGTCCCCGGTTAGTAGAAACTTCTTTTATTTTATTAATAGGTATAAAAGATGAAGTATAAGTCCATTTTTGGAATCATATCTGATTAACCTCACCATACATGGACTTATGTATTCAATAACTTTATCTAACCTTTTCTTTGAGATAGATGGAATGACCCATCATTCTATCAAAAGATCTATTAACACTTCACGAATAACTAATTCAACTTCATTTCTTTAAGAGATGAAGTGGATATTGTTCAAATCACCAACAACAGTGAGATTGTACCAAAATCAAGAAAGTATTTATTCTAATTCAAGATTTTCAACTTTAGGGAAATGATATTGAAAACAAAAAATGATGTCCTAGTGATCTTATATCTGATGAATCAGATGGTACCTTAGATCATCACTAATTTATTACTTTGTGATTGATGGATTTTTCATAGCCATGTTCTCTACCACTATCCATCAGAACATGATGGTTAGATTTATCTTCCATATCCATATTTTTTCACCAATGTTCTTCTATGTGGAAACCCAGTGATTAGTTAATTCAGGTAATCATTACGTTTCATAATCTGGTTTTTAATGTTAAGTTTTGGTATTCCTTTTTACGATGTGGGTTTCTATAAAGAAACTTTCAAGTAATAACCATTTATAACCTCGATGAATTTCGAGGGAAATATTCATTTTAAGGGGGGTAGAATGTAACAACCCGAGATTTTATAAGATATATTCGTTTTAATATCTTCTGTTGTACGCAACACTACGATTATCTTGCGCCATACGCAACACCGTATTAGCTTGCAGTATACACAACACTAATCTTGGATCGTGTTACACACAATTTCATGTTTGTTTGATAATAGTTATTCTACGAAACATTTAGTATATATATATATATAATTAATGTAAATTATTATACGCAACAATAAAGGAGTCGTGCACTACACGCAACCGTGACTTGGCTTGCATTACACGTAATCACGACATTCCTCGATAGCCTGTGTTGTACGCAATACCGGGTTTTACTAAACAACGATATATTATTTTAATATTATTATGAACTAGATGATATGAATAGTATTAACTAAAATTTAAATTTTATAACATTATTATTCATCTTACACATTTTCTAAAACATGGTATAGGAACAAAATAAATTTTTTGGGTAAAATAAGTATTTAAAAAAAACGCAGTTTTGCCGCCTTTTGATGGAACACCCACATTAAATCTAGTTTTTGACATGTTTATAAGTTACAATTTACAAAAAATAATTATTATTTGGAATCAGGATATAAAAATTTACCTTGGATAAATTTTTCATATTATTCTGATAACTTTCATATTTTAAGGAATTGTAAAAACACGGTATATATTGATAAAAAAAACATTATTCATCGTAATAACTTATGTGGTTAAATTATAATATTTAATGGTTTTAAAGTATAAATGGAATATATTTCTACCATTTAATATAATTTATGTCATTAGCATTGATTTTACATTGAATTCGTAGGTTAAATAAATTCAATCTTTTGCAATGTTTTAAACAAAAACTTATTTTCTTTCGACAATGGGATTAATTTTAATTTAATTTCTGCAACTTCTATGTATTGAATTTGGAAAAACGGATTCCATATTTGGAATTAGTGGTTATAAATTATATTAATTTACTAGTTTTAATTTTTGGGCTTTATGAATAGTAACAACGGTAAATTTTATTTACCATAGTAAAATGTAAATTGGGTAATTAAGGGTAAATATAATATTATGCAATTGTCCTAATACTTGTATTAATTAATTTGGATGATTATATTAAGACCTAATTCATATTTGGGTCTAAATGGAATTCATTAGAACCCACTTGGAGGTGATTAAGACCTTTAGTTTATTTTATTTAAAGGAAAGTGAAATATGTCTCACTCAACTTTAATAATTAAAGTATTTTTAATATAAAATTATACAGAATATAAATTCATATATAAATACTCATTTGAATTATAAAATGTTTTTCTTTATCACGGTAATTTATATGTAATTTTTAAGAATTATTTAATTACCTTATTATCTTATACATTAACGATGCAGAAATTATTTATTTAGTGAAAAATCAATAATATTGTTTTTATTGAAATATTAATACATATAAAAAGCCCTAAAATCTTCACAAAACTTATTAGTTGTGTATATATATACCCTAATCATCCACTGACCTAATTTTGGACCATTTGGATCATTATTATGGCGATTATGACACTTATAATATTTTATTTTAAATGATTCCAAAGTTCTCACCTTTAAAATTTAATAAACATAACAATTTAAGTGTTTTTATTTTAAGATGATAAATTCAAGTAAAGTTATTATAATGAATTCTTTGAAATTTATCTTCATCAAATGATTTTATTTTTAATTTTTATGCAACAAATAATTATATTAAATAATTATACAAATTTTTTTACTAATGATCTTATTAAGAGATATACCAAATAAATGGATTTAAAAATATTAAAATATATATTTTATGAACTATTTAATGTGATCCACGAATTATATAGACAAATTTAACATGTTAGGAATCTATCAAAAAATTTATTTCGAATATATCCTCTGTGTAGATTTTATTTAAATTCAAATAAATTAATTGTTTCAAAATTGACACTATTGTTATTTTATAAAAATAACATATTATTAAATTGTTTAAAAATCACAAAAGTATTTAAAAATTATAAACTTAAATTTATGTAGTTGAAAGTGGAAAAACGTATCCAATTATGGGAAATTGATAACACATAAGTTATTATTTATAACCATTTAAAATTTAGAATTTTATTACCAGAAAAAACATAAATAGATTAAATAAGGATAAATCAAAATAATAAGGTTTAAAATAATATTAAAACAATTATTAATTTTACTGGTTGATGAGATTACAACCCTACCTCATATTTTATTCTAATTTATTTAATTTTGGAGGTTTTTATGTGGGGTTTGAATTTATATTAAACTAATATTTTTGAGGATTCCAAAGGTTCCCCTCTCCTCCCTTATAAAAGGGCACCTCCTCCCTCTCTTCCTCACACCATTTTGAGCCTTGAATCTCGTCCATAATCTTCCCATTTCACTTCCCCACTTCCCTAGAAACCATATAGAGGTACTGTTCCTCTCAAAAGACAAACCCAAGTGCCCTAAGAAGATGTTTAAAGGAGGTGCGTCGAAGGAGAGATAATCTCTTCTACCAATAATTTCAAGATTATTTCTACTTCAACGTCTTCTTCTTTAGTTGTTTCATTATAAAGTAATAACATATGTATCACTAATATACTGATATGTTATTATAAATATGAAACAACCCCATTTCACCTTATATCCATCCTATGGAAAATGAAATCATCACGCGTGCATACGTACGGAATACCGTCTCCACGCCGTGGTGTAATCTGTTTTTCCAACACCACCTTACTTGGATGGGTATAATGGTGTAAATAATTACTATACATAGTTATTATAACATCATACTGGTTCTGATATATTGTATCATCCACTCTAATTAAATTCAATATTTATGGGAATGATATCATCACTCGTTTGTACGTACAGACTACCGTCTCTATGACGCGATGAGATTCATTCCCAATGATTAACCAATCATGAATGATTATAAAGTATATATAATAAGTAATCATGAAATATATGAAATAATAATGATACTGGATTTATATATATATATATATATGTCATCCAATTAATTCCATTCAATTCAATGTGGAAACGAAAACAACGTTCATGCGTACGTACGGCCTACCGTCTCCATGAACGGTGTATTTCTTTCCATTTATAGATCTATTATATATATTTATATAAAGAATATATATTGTATAAAAATAATGTTTAATATTATGGAATTAAATAATCATGATCTAAGTAATCATATGAATAATTACAAGTCAAAACACGGACGACAAATTAAACGATTTTACCAAAAACGATCTTTAACAAGGAATTTACAAAAGAACGGGTAATATGATGTCATAAGTGAACCATATATGATATCATAACAATGAATATAATTCCTTAATAAGTCAATGATATTATTTAAATCATTATATAGGAGGTTTGGATACGTACGAAGCATGTCAGACCTATGGTAAGGGATAACTTTTCCAATCTCGTTTTTATCCAAGATTGTTTATTCGTAAGTATTCACTGGGGTTATATTTATCATCAATTATCATGTTTTCTAAAAATGGTTTCAGGTATTTTTAAAGTCCTTTTTATCCATTTTTTACTTTTACTACATGTTATGTAAGTAATTTTCTTTTGTTTACATTATAAGGTACTTTTTGGACTTTTCTGGCAAAAAAATGAGAAGAATGTTTTTTTAACTTACACTACATGAAAGGATTTTTACGGTTTTATAAAGCCTAATTTCATGAATCTTCCTCCAAAATATTTCATGAATATTTTAAAAAAAATCAATTTCTTTTAAAATTGCACGACATTTTGTGGAAGGATAATGATTCTGAAGAAGAAAGGATATTTTCCTCAAGAATTCATTTCAAGTGTTTTATCAAAACCATCATTCATCTAAGATGACATCATTTCATATGTGTATGTATCAAGTATCATGTCTCTATGATTTACATGTTTTAACTTTTATTATTATGAAATGATATCCATTTCTTTTATATGGATTATGTGATGATGGGATAATGTTTATAAAACCCATTTTATTTATTGGGTTATTATGAATGATGTATGTTTATTTTTTGGCACAAGTAAGAATGATTTCGTTATGAGATGGGTGGGACCAATATCTCCCTCCAATGCATTGGGTAAATATTTATATCTCATTAGATAGTAATGGATGGAATGGTAAGTTAATCCGGTTCAGTGTTACAGGACTGAAATGAGGAGTGAAATCGATTCAGAAAGGGACTTTGTACACTAAGATGGTATGGGTAGCTATGCCTTGGATACTTTGGAAATCATAACATGTGATCATGTAAATAAGTCATGAATACCTGAATCATGGTTCCTGTGAATTAAATTTATTAATTATGTGATTTTTTATGTGATTTGATCATGTGATGAGATCACACAATCAGTTCACATGAAGGATTCATACAAAAGATCTTATGTGACACGATCACATGAATAGTCTTATGTGAAGTAAAGTAATAACCTAAGAGTTCTCATATAGGTATAAAATATTGATTCATTAGTGAAATAGATTCCCCATTACCTCTGTGATTCAGCAAACACAACATCATTTCTCTTCCTACACAGGAATGTCACATTGAAACAAATCGTTTCTAATAAACAAACCATTTATGGAATCATGAAAATATATTCAATGTTTCATTATTTTTTTTTGTTAAAATAGAAATATTATATCGTAACATTAGCTTTACATCTATCCAAAAGGTTTCACTGGTCCCGATATAAGATAATTACAGAGGTAATGATTCATTGTGCACTTTACTATAGTTGGTTAACTATCGCTAACACCATCATTAGTTCTGAACATCCGATTCTAGTCCCCTATGATGCTCTCATCTGACACCATATATATGATATCATCATTCATCATTAACTTTTCCTTCTCTTGATGCACCCATATACAATGTATATTGGTTCAGGAAGAGAAAGAAAAGTGAAGGCTGAATGTTGATATCATAGAGATGGTGACGAATGAGTGTATCATGGTGATGTAAGGTCTGATGTTTAGATTAGAAGTTATGCTAACTGGTAGTTGACCTAAAATAGAGAATAATCTTTAGTTTTGTTATTAAATTTTTGAGTTCTACAAAAACAGTATTCTTTCAACACACTACATATGTATAAACGGCTGTATAAATAAAAAAAATATCAAATATAAAAGATCCATTTCATAATAGTTTTCATCTAGTGATTTTGGAAGCATTGAAACATAAATAATAAGTGAATAAAAGTCCCTCATTATGATATGCATTACTAGAACAAAATAAAATTTCTAAAATAATTCCCCTTAACCAAAGGATATGAAACATAATAAAGGACGATCATATATGCTCAATAAGTGTAAAACAGGGAGATATCAATGATCATATAAGGATAACATAAGTATTAAGAATTCACCTTCATCCTATTAGTGTCCAATCATCTATCAAGTGTGATTCCCATTCATTTCTAAAAATATATCTATTATCTTTTGAAAATGTGTTTTTGTGACAGTCATGGTAATACTGAAAAAATATAAATACACAAAGGATTAGTAAATATTTAAAATGAACATGTCATTATTTTCAATAAATACCTCTTCAGGGGTGCAATTTTGTTGACGAAATATGATCTCTTTCATAATTATACAATCACAATAAATGTGGTCCTTTCCGTTTGTTTGTTTTTCACACTGGAAAAACATCGAGAAAAATAAGTAATTTATTTTTAAATGTATTTGGATAGTGAAAAGTTGTTATATGTACCAATTTACATTTCTAGTTGTAGATCTTATAGATTTTATTGTCCTTAGGCCCTGGATTCATTCTAGTATGTAGGCAATATTGATACACCATCATATCATTACAGAAGCCTCATTAAAAGAAAGTATAAATTATATAACTAGATTTTTAGTTGTAAAATGTTGGATCTAGTGTATTACAAATCAACAAATTCCATCATGTGTTATGTTTTTCGCATATCAATGTATTGAATATAGAAAATAAATCATTGGAGTATCCAAATTGACTGCAATCAGTATCCAATTATTCCTAAAATGAAAAAATGAAAATTCAATGAATGAAATTTAAATATTGTTTATATAATTAAAATACAGAGTCATCCCCTACATCATTGGTATTTAAAAGTGTCTGTTATCCATAATTATTTTTTTAAAATTTGAGGACAGATAACATTATTTCATACTCATTATCATAATCTATTTATTCTTTGGAAGAGGTGATGTGGGGAATAAAATGTCCAAAATTTTGTTCATGGGGAATTCCTTTCAATTGTTTTTCATGTATATGCCGATAAAAAAATGAAATGTATTATGTTATAATTATCATAGTATATCATCTTTTGTAAGATAATATAATGAAAACATAACTCATGTAAACATTTTAAACTAATGTGACTAGACATTCTTACATGAGAATTTCATTTACATTTTTAGGACTAATTAAATCAGATTATTCCTCTACGTACATATTATTTTCAAAATCAAATGTGTGAGTTTTTCAATCTATCATATGTTATACCTATCCAAAATAGGTCCAAGGAGATTTAGGGATGGTACATGTCTAGTTAAACACTTTTACTAGTCAACAGTGGGATTTTATTTCCCATCTTTGTTATCTGCTTTTGGTTTGTTTATTTTTTGTGTATCTACTATTTTCCTAGATTTTCATATTATGAATGGGACATGTCTTCCTATCAGGATAAATATAATTTTAAATTTACTCAAATTCAGGGGTAAAATATTCCACATTAATTTTATCTTTTTCCCAGTGAATTTTTGTTATCCCTTATGTATCATGAGCGCCTCTTAGGTTTGTGTAATGTCATGCCAATTATTGTTTATGATTCTAGAATTGGTCATATCATTACATATCCAATTTTAATTTTCCCCTGTCTATTTAAATATGGGATTTGGGAGGGAGAGGGGAAATACAATAATATATAGAAGTATTAAGAGAGGTAAAAATTATCCTAGGATATCCAATAAAAGTGATGAAAGATGAAACATACACTGGGTGAAGGGGAACCACAACATAGGAGAGGAAGAGGAGGGTTGCATAGGGAAGAGGGGTTCTCAATGAGAAATCTAATAAAAATCCGTTAAAACATAAAAGGTAGTAAGGGGTAGTTGAGTGGCCGGTTCAGGGGGTGTGGGTGGTACATGGGTGTGGGGAGGGGTCCCATGGATAAACTCACATATATAAAAAAGAATCTAAAGAGGAATAACCAATATAACATTCAACACAATCCAAACCACAAAAATAATTTCTGTATTCTGTAAAACTGCATATACCCCATTATGTATAGAAAAACATAATCTTTATAAAATTTGAAAGAATGTTAACCATGGTGGGGTATCTCTAAATTGTAATATGTATGGCTATATGCTTCATCATCATTATTGATATATAATAATTATTAATATATAATCAAAAATCATGAAAGATAAGCCTCATCCAAGATCATTGATAGAAAATGATTGATACCAAGCATCAAGTGAGAGGCTATTACATAAGAAGATCCTACATGATAAATCATAAGAATCCACACTAAACATATCCATAATTAGAACATCCTGTAGTTAAAAAATATATCATAATGATTCCAAGACCTATAGGTAACAATATATCAATAAGAAGTCTATTTATTCTTATTTAGATACCTAACTACACCACCCCATGTGTGGATTTCCCTACCCTTAAGGTCATAAAGAATCCAAATTATCATTTCCACTAACATAATAATCAAACCCACTCCTTGTACTATACCTATAAGGGTTTTATGGGAGATGACATAATTTCATATAGCCATGATAAATATTTTCTGTGTGATAATCACCACAAACCATGTACTCAACATGATAGAAGAATTAAACTAATCATTGATATATCTCAGATAACAACCGACCCATTGGTTATTCCATCACTAGTACTGACCCTGTCATCCCCCCAATCGAATGGTTGTGGGATAGATATAATTAGAGAAAAAAATAAGATGGTACATAATATTCTATCTCCTTACATTCCATGATCTAATGATCATTATCTAATCTATTATTTCACTCGGCCTAGTGGGCCACCATATAATTATTATAGATATCATATAAATGGTTTAAACATATTCAGATAAATACATAGTCTCTTAAGAGTCATAAGACATCCAACAAGGTGGTTATAAATCAATAAATTATATGCATCAAGAATCATCTAAATTAAATACATTTATAAATAAATGATCGCCCAATTTGTAATTCCCTAGAAACAAACATCCCCCTTCTCAATCAGAAGAACACCACATGTATATATAACCACACATTAGTTAGAAAAAAGGGTAATAATTTGATCGTAATTATTTTTTTAAAAAAATTTCTCATAATGTACCAAATGAACAAAAAATATTTCAATGGTAAGAATCCAAATAAAATGATTTAAAATAGCATCCACATCCACCCATAAGACCAATATTATGAATATAATTTTATAAAGGCACATTAGATCCAAAATCAAATATAATAATATTTTTAATAATGAATTTTTATCCCAATGTTTAGAATATAAATCATATGTGTTAACACACCCTTGTAAAATCTAACAATCCCTTTAAGACACTTCAAGAACATTACAAACCCCAAACACATTATTTAGAAATCAGTAGTTGTAAAACTAAATTTAAAAACTCTTATATATTACGGATTTTGAATTTTAATAATATTTTCCTACATTGAAGTCCACATGAGATATTTTCAATGCAATTGGTACTAAAAATATTCCATAATAAGGCATAAAAACCTCTTCAAAATTAAAATTATTCTATCATCTCACACATACATATAAACAAGATGGATGCATATTCATTCTATGAAAAATAATAAACCATGAAAAAATATGTCATTATAACCCATTAAGGGTCACCAAGTAGGAAGGATAATAATGCAAGGGGGATCACTGAAGATGAGGGATCGCAGCAGAGGCCTAGGTAGTAGAGGCAGTGGTGGGGGAGGAAGATGCGGTGGAGGGAGGAATAGAAGAGGAGGAGGAGGACAGTCGTGGTAGGGGAGGAGGAAAAGGTAGTCACTATAGAAGAGGAGGAGGAGGAGGAGGGGTCATGATAGTGGAGGGGTTGGGCTCATCTTCCATGAAGGCCTCAACGGGTGTGGGAGAGGAGGGGCCTATTAGGGTTCTTCTATAAAAACATCTGGATACTTTATCTTCACATGATAAAATCGCTAATAATGATAGAAATTAATCAATGCTAAAAATCGCTGATAAAGACATAACTTTATCAATGCTAAAAAAGCACTGATAAATACTTATTTTAAAAAATTATGATTCTAAATATTAATTTATATTCTTATTTATTTTTTTAAAATGTTATATAGGATAAATATAAATTTATTTATTAATAATTATAATAATAAAGAGTCTCTATTTATGAATACTGGTATATAATTGTTAATATATATAAATAAAATTATAATTAAAATGTAATTGAAAAGTATATATATATTTCATTAAAAATATAATAATATATATTTATTATTTAAATATTTTTAACGTAATTTTATATGTACAATTTTTAGAACATAGATAGTTCATATGTGTAACATTATGAATTAATCAATATATACCACATCATGTAAAATACAAATGAACATTCATGCATACATAACATATAGTCATATATTCATTGACCAAATTCACTGGAAAACACATATATATTCCATAAGTTTAATTATAAATATATATATTAAAAGTAATTATATATTTAGAAATAAAATAAATATATTAAATATATTTATTATAACAAATATAATAAATATATTGAATTAATCTAATAAATATTTAATAAATATTATAAAATTAATAAATATAATAAATATAATAAATATAATAAATATATTTATAATTTAATGTAATTTATTATAATATTATATTTATTTAAATATATATATATATGTATATTTATTTATAATCATAGAAATAAATTTTCAATTAAAACATTATATATATATATTTGAATTATTAAAAATATATATGTTCAATATAAAAAATTGTTTTTTATTTAATGTATACAAATAAACATAATTTCTTCATATTAATATAATAATTATATATTAATTAATAATAGAAACTACTATCAGTGCTAATAACAGCACTGATAAATATACAATTTATCATCGCTAAAAAAATAGCCTACAAAGGGTACAACATTATTAGAGATTGTTTTTGAAATGATAAAGTGTACCATTAACAACTCTTTTAGCTAGAGCTGATAAAGGAACACACCGTTTTCAATTCTTTTTGTTTAGAACTAGTAAAGGGTAGCACTTCCCTTTCCATGTATTGTGGTATTGACTTCAAAAAACTACACACACTCTCATCTTATCTTCACGACTCTCAAGCCATGTCCCGTTTCTAAATTCCTCTCAAGAATCCACCATTCTCATCCACGTTGTCAAGAATAACATATTCTCAGGAAAATACAAATTCTATCTCCTAATGGGTCTCTCAAAGAAGAGTAATTCAAGAGGTAAATTCAGTTTTTCGATTCTTTTACTTTCATTTCAATTACCCTTTTTTACTATTATTTCATCACTTTTCCTCAGACCAATAATATGAAAAATACATTACCTTAAATGTACTGGAATTTTATTATTATTATGGGATAAGTTATTTAAATTTCTCATTTACCCTTCATTTATGCTAGTAGTACAACAACACTATCCGAGATATGCTAATTTACCACGTTCATGGACGATGGATTTTAAATTTCTATTATTATAATCACATATAGTCATAAAACCATTAAAAATATTTAACCATACTATTGCATATGTTTTTTATTTCATATATGGTTCTATAATAATTTTTTATTCATGGTATAAATTTTTACAGAACAATGTGTTTGTTGTCTTCAAAAAAATAGCTTATTATTCCAAACAGTTGTCATTAAATAATTTATATAATGGTTCATCTTCAATAAAAGAATCAGAAAGTAATTTAAAAACATTTAACCTTATATATGTTCACTGTTAACACATATCTTCAATTATATAAAACCATACTCATTTTACATGATTTTTAATTCATGTATATATGAAAACTAGTAATGGATTCCAAGGAAAAAAACACATCCAAACAATAAAATTGAACCTCTTAAAACCATCAAGAAAGACATGAATGAACTTCATAAGGATATTACAAGAAAAAATAAATAAACAATATTTTCTTGAAATATTAATTAATGAATTTAATTTTGTTATCCAGGATAGTATCATTATGTGAAGAACCCCATCAGACTTAAGGTAAGAGTTTTTTATCTCACATCCTTTTTCCTGAGATATTCTGTATTCAATAATATTAGATGTGTATGGTGTATGTATACTAACCATTGATATATTATATCATGAATATCGTTATTTTAATTATATACTATATTATCGTTTTATTATTATTATTTATTGGCATATGATTCAAATGATTACAATGTTTTAATGGTATCTTACCCAAACCTCCATTTTCATGATGATCACTCTTATCCTCAAATTATCAAAATTAAACCCTTATTTTTTCTTATGTAATCCAAATAAGTTATTATTGAATTTTATATATGTGTGTATCAGTTAGATTACTTATTTTTTCAAGTGTTCTATATGTTTCGATTGTATCATTCAAAATCTTTTTCCCGATAAACAACCCTGTTTCAATGGAATTTCTCATTTTCATACCAATTTTCAAGTGAAATATATAGTCCATTTTAATAAATAATTCTTTTTAAAAAATCAAACATTGTAAAATGAAAATATCCTCAGTTCATCTCTGGTTTTTTGAAATAAAAAATGGCTTCCTTCATTTGAATCTATCTAATAGTTTTTTGAACTACACAAAAAAATTTATTTTCAAAGATTCTTTAAAAACACTATTTAAATGATTTAACATTAGGGGACACAATTTATGAATAAAATATAATTTCAATGTCCAAGAAGTTTATTTTTTGGACATACGTATTTACAATATCATTTCTTGGTATATATAAATTATTTTCCAAAAGAACCATTCTATAAAAAGTAAAAATTATTTGTGTAGTCTCACATTCTCTTTTATGAAATATATTCCTTGTTCACCACTCATTAAATACATGTAGAGTACGTTCTGACCTTAATAATATCATATTAATAGTCTCTTTAGTCACATGATATTCTAATGGATTATTATTTAATTGTTTCAAGGTGGAATGGGACACTATAAAATGAGTAAGGGCTATTTCTTCCAGAATTTTTCAATGGACTAATTTAAAAGTATCATAATCTATGTAAACATCAGTAGTTTAATATTTTACATCATTGCGGTATATCTATTATGATAAAAAATAAAATATTTTTTTGAAGGGTTTCTGATTATTTTGATCGTGGATGTGCTATCTTGATACCATTCACAATTTTACTCTGAATGGTTGGTATTTATGTCAAATGATTTGGGAATGTAATTTACAAACAAATTTTTATATTCAACATTAATGTATATGTTATTTATGATTATCCCCATTAATATGCGGAATACATTGGGCATAGTATATGACTTATGGGGAATAATTTAACCCCTCTATGCATCGATTGGTATTATGAGAGAAATATAAATCAACATGACCAATCCCTTTCCCACTTTTAGATATAGTTTTACATAAGGCCTTAATAATTATTAGATGTCCTGACTGAGGCATTGACGGTATGAATCATAATGTCCAGCTATATTCAATTCCGTCATTATTAAAATAGTAATTGATTTTTCATGTGGTATTTCGACTAGTAGAATACCCATGATTTTTTTATTATGGAATTTTTTATTCATCAATTATTCTTTCCATGATGTGTTCATGTTGATTTTTAATGTCATGTGTTTTTAGTTATTTACCCGGTATAGTGTTTATGTTTATGAAATCTTCCATATTATTTCATATCCTTGTTGAGTTCTTGAGATCACCCATTTCTTTTGTTTAATTTTCTCAGGACATGAGGAATTTTTTATGAAAAACATATAGGAATTTATGTAGAGTTATAGATGTTCCCAATATAAAACATACGTTTTATTTAATTTCATGTGGTAATGTTGAACATATGTTTGTATCATGATTTCTAAAACTACTAAACTACTCTTCCTTCGAGATCCATATTTCTTGTAAGGATTCCAATGTATTTAAATAATGCACTAGATCAGGGAAATAGGGGTTGGGGAATTACACAACCAATTACGTTAGTTTTATTTACACATGAGAGGATAAGGTAAATATGATATTTTACTAACTATAATCGATAGAGATAAAAAACCGTATTCTGAGAAGGATAGACATGAAACCACTAACATGATATATATCTTTATCTTCCAAAAAATGATTGCTTATACCACTACCATAATTTATAAATAATGAATAAAATAGAAATATAAATATAAATACATATAATCAATTAAAAAATTCAGCATATTATGGTATACCAATCCCCTTAAAAGTTTTACTAAATTATATCTAACACAAATTTCCATAAAATGCAGCCCAACGTTCGATTTTACTAATTTATCTGGTAAAATAGGTTTATATTCTTCAACATTGATCTAATGTAATTCATCCATATTTTAATCCCCATATATTTATCCTAGAACTATATGACCTTCTAAAAATAAATATGATTATAGGGGGAATCCATAAAACGGATGAACTATAAATTCATGTAAGTCAATGTGCTTCATCTATAAGAAAACCATTTTAGTCAAATGGAATAACATAATATTTAAATCAAAAATCTCTTGAATAATAATATAGATTCACAACAACATTAACTTTTTATCATATGTTAACAGAATAATATATTGTCAAATAAACATAAATAATAATTTATGCACATGTAATAAAAAAATCATAAAAAATATAATCATGTTTTGTGAATCCTATCACAGATTTTTTTTACTACATAATACAATATAAATTTCATGAAATAAAAATATTAAATAATTTATTGGATCACTATATGGGTTCCCCCATCATATTAAATGTATCAAATTGATTGAAACAAAGCAGAATCAAAATAAATTCCTAAGAAAAAAAGAAATATACATCGATGGTAATGGGTTATATAATCACCCGTAGAGAAATATTCAATGGATATTTAATAATGTTTCCATATATAGTTAATAATTAAATCAATTTTCCATTTAAATTAGAATAAGTAAGAATATGTCTCATATATATTGTTTACTTTAATGAATAATGAAGTGCCCAGATCAGTGTGAATCACTGAGAGGGGGAGGGGGTGAATCAGTGATCCCTTAAAACTTTTTACTAATTGATTCTTTATCAATTAAACCTCTATGGCTGGTTAAAGCCTCGATCCACTCTTCTTGTATCTCTCAACCTTTCCCGAATGATGCAGTAATGAAAAGGCACAGGACACAAGGATTTACAAGGTTCGGCACCAAAGGCCTACATCCTTGCCATGCTCTCCCAACATGGATTCTCCATTATAACCTGTCAAAATTACAATGGTCGATACAGAGTCCCACTGTATCTCTCCTGAGTCCCACAGGAGGGTCTTTATACTGCGTCCCACAGTGTTACCAGAGTCCCACTGGCCTGCTCCAGAATCCCACTGAAGACTTCTTCTCCCTGAGTCCCACAGGGTCTTCTCCTGGCTGCTCGAGTCACACGAGTAGCTCTTCTTCTTGTTCAGCTCTTCAAGTATCTTCAGCAGCCTGGGATAAAGGCTGCTAGCCTTGCTCGGTACCTCTGATCACTTGAGTTGATCAGGTCTTCTCGTCTTGCTCGGGCTTTATCACCTTCTTCTAAGGATGACCCGGCTTCTCTCCAATTACTGAATACTCAGACAATTGATGTCTTTAACTTCAGTCTGGTCCAGTCTCACAGCAAATCATCTTCATGCACTGAGTGCATGGAAACTCTTCAAGATCTTCAAGTCTTGGACTCCTCAGATGCACACCACTGATTTAGTACTGTTCACGTGTGCACGTGCATGCATGTAAGCATGCACTCCCCTTCTTCTCTTTTTGGTGCAATAAACCCACAAAGGGTGTAGTCAATTATAGCACACACCTTCTCACTTGAACTTCACACTTTGTTCAATGTGTTTACACACATAAATGTGTGTTATACTTTGTGTGAGTCTTCTTCTTCTTCTAAGTGTGTTCACTCCACTTAGAGCACACACATAGGTTCGGCCACTTCACTTTGTTGTTTTGCACACACAACTTTGTTCTTTGATTTGCAGACACACAATGAGTGTGTATTTGGCCTTCACTTAGCACACTCACTTTGTTTTTATCTTTTAATCTTCAAGTGTGCACAACCTCCAAGGGCTACGGCCTCTTCTTGTTCTTTTTGCACACAAAGGCACAAAGGCCTCGGCCTTCCTTCTTCACATCTCACACACACAAAGTGTGGTATACTTGGCCTCAACTCTTTTGCACACACTCAACCCGTAGGTTCTTCACTTGGCACTTGTGCACACACTTCGGTTCTCCATTATTTGCACACCTACTGCCCGTAGGGCCTTCTTCTTTATGCACACACAAAGTGTATGTCTCGGCCAAGGTGTGTTCAACCCGAACTCCAACTCAAGTGAGGCGCGCAAGGGGTGTGTCCCTCCTTCTCTTCACAGCCGCGCTAATTCCACTGGCCGTGGGTCGCGCAAGCCACAAGGCACGCAAGTGCAAGGCACAAGCCGCGGGTGTGAAAGCCTTCAGGCGCGCAGGGTGTCAAGCACCTCAGCCACTCAAGCTCCTCCTTCCGCGCAAGTTTGCGGGCAGTGAGGGCTCCTTCTGCCGCGCGAGTACGCGGGCAGGGACTTCCTTCTGAGCCTCGGGTGGCTCCGGAACTTCAGCCGCGCAAGGGTGTTGCACGGGGCTTCGGCTTCGCAAGGCACAAGGTGCACTCACGGTTCTCCGGATCTTCAACAAAGAATCAGAAAAACCCAATGAGGTCTCGGCCTCTCCTTTTACAGGCAGAGAATCCTCAAGACTTCCGCGTGGGATATCTTTAAACCACCGAGATTTTCGGATCTCAAGTTTCTGTAAAATCTCGTTTTTCTCCTCAGTTTCCACCGCGGGTTCTTTCCTTATTTTTCGGCCTTCTTCTCATGCATGCATTTCGGAACGTTTTCATGGCCTCCTTTAAGTCGATACATGCAAAGCATAAACCCCACGTGGCCTCGGCATTCTCTTTTGCCTCGGCCGAACTCGAAATCCTCATCACCCTGCATGCATGTTTATTTTATTGCATGGTCGTGTTCGGTGTGGAGAGACGAGCTCAATGGAGCCTTTGGCTTCGGCAATGGTGGTCGGGAACTCGAAATAGGTCGTCGGGATGCCTCTGGTTCAGCGGCGGCAAGCGGGTGGCTTCGGGGAGGCCTTGGACGAGCTCGATGATGAAGACGAGCTCTCGGCCGTCGATGTTTAATGATGCTCAACGGCCAGGATTATAACATCTCGGCGCTAGATGAGATAAGCGGTCCAGATCGGCGCGCGATGGAACGGACGGCCGCGATTAGATCCCTGATGAATTTTCGCCGTCCCACATCGAAACGCCGCGGGATTTTTCCGCGGCTTATTACCCTGGCGCTGCCTCAACCCGGCAATTGAACTTCCAACCTCCACGGTGCCGCCCCGCACCGTGTTCTCCCTGCGGGCGCGCTCTGCGCCCACTCTCGCCTCTGCGGGCGCGCTCCTAGCGCCCACTATGCACACACGGGTGCGCGGGCTTCACCACCGCGTTCCCTCGGGGCTTATACACGGCCCCTCTGCGCTCCTCCGGGCGTGCCCCAGGCGCCCATGCGGTGTCCTTGGGTGCGCCCCCTGCCTCAAGGTTGCTGCCCTGGCCTTGAGGGTTCCCCATGGGCATGGTGACCTTGAGTCCCACATGTGCCTTGGGTGATTACCCTCGGCTGGCCTCCTTGGTGGCCTATTTTTTGCAAGAAAAACACTAAGTCCTTTGTGAAACAAAGTGACCAAGTGTAACATGCCAAGTGCCACTCCAAGCCATTCTTCTTCCCATCTCTATTCTTCTTCTTCTTAAGAATTCCTCCAATTCTTCAACACTTATTCATCACATTGTAAGGGAATTCACGAAGGGTCTTCATCTTCAACTGAGCTCCTTAATCACATAATTTCTTCAATGTTCTTTATTGATCTAATCAGAGATCAATTGGATCATCTTCATGTTCACATGCACTGAGTGATAGTGCATGGACTTCATTAATGCACATCATCCACTTAGTAGTTGTGGATGGAACTCCTTTCAACTCCTCATGCATTGTGAAGACAATGCATGGTCTTCTATCATTGTTGTGACTTGGATCATCAGGATACAAGTTCTATGAACTTAAAGATCAGCTCATCAATCGTCAGATGTACATGGATAATGTTTCAACCACAATTTCCAATACCACTTAGTGAATCTCCTAAGTGACATGCCTCTTAGTACCATGGCCATTCTCCTTCATCACCAACACCATCACAACCTTTGGCATTCACATCTTGACATTCCTTGACTTCCATTCATTCCAAGACAACTTCATGTCTCATTGACAACAAATGCAACACAATGCACTTTAATCTCCCCCTTTGTATTTGTTGTCAATACACTCCATCAGCACATATGAATGGGTCAATATGTGTGCCAATATTTTCTCCCCCTTATTGGCAATCAAATGCAAAGGTGTGGTGTGGTTCTCTTTCAAAAATATTATTCCTCCCTTTGAATAGCATCTTCTTGAAAATCACTAAGAGAGGGATGATGCCACATGTTCTTCTTTAGCAAAGAACCTTTAGTAAATCAACTCTAAGTCTACTTGGGATAACCCGGTGTAGAAAACAAGAGTGATGTAACCAAGGAACTCAATGATGTCCACAATTCTCTACACATGTGAGATCATTCTTAGGGGCTTGAAATTTTTCAGATATAACAATGAATTGCTAAATCCTGCACATACATCACAAAACTCATTTGAAAGTTCAGGTGCAAAGATAAAGCTCCCCCATTAATCCATTTTCTTAAGATGATATTAATTCTTAGAATTCCATCTTCTTCTGATTGGCTCCCCCTCAAGGGGTGCACTAAATTCTTTCCAAACCATCCTCCAGTTGAGAATGATCATCATCTTCAATTCCCTGCAATGTTAGCACATATATATACCAAGAGTATAAGGGAATAATATGGAACCTCCTTGGTTCATCAATGTGAACAACAAGGTTGAGAAGATTCTCTCAACCGAGATGTCCCATTTTCACCAGTCTTCACACTTGCACATTTGATCTTCATTGATGATTGTGCTGGTGTGGATCTCAATACATCTTCATGTGAAATTTTCTTCTTCCCTTTTGCCTTACCAATTGCCAGAACTTCATCTTCATCTCTCTGTAGATCTTTGGCAAGTTGCAACTGATTTGGCCATATGACAAACATGTCATTTGAAAGTGAGGCCTCAGTTTTGGAAATTCCACATGGTTCTTTTGATACTGCCAAGCTACCTCTCTTAGGCAACTTGTTTTCAATAAATCCCTTCTTCTTCTTCTGGATTGATTTTCTTTTTGAGTCCAGTTGGCTTCTATTGAATTTCATGGCTTCTTTACAAAGATCCATGGTATGACCATTCCTTCCACAGTAGAAGCACTTCTTCTTGGTGGTCCTTCTGGATGACTCACCCTTCTTGGATTTAGAATCCAAGGACTTCTCTTCCTTTTTCATAATCTTCTTGGGAGTATCTTCCAATTTCTTATGCTTGCTTCCCAAGGATTCTTTCTGAGCCAGGTTCTGTGATCTTTTCTTCTTTTGAGCTCTGGATACAGTTGGAGATTGACATGTATCTTTTTGACCACTTTTGCAACCATCCCAGATGTTGTCAAGTAATCCAAATCTGTTAGCAGTAAACAGATGTCTCTGGACCGGTGGATGCTGCTTCTTTTCTTCTGGCTTGCTCCCCCTAGGCATGGGCTTCCTCTGTGCTTTGGCATTCACTGGATTGTACCAAAAATCCTTTGCACAATGCCCATACTTGTTACAACACCAACATTGACCCACAAATCTTGACTTTTTGATTCCTTCTGATTGTAGGGTACTTGTCTTGAATTGTTGTGCTGCTTCAGGAGAGCTTTGCTTCTTCACCTTCCTCATCCAGATGGATGGAACCTTCTTCTTAGAAGATGTTGCACTTTCACTAGAGGATGTCCTTCTTTTAGAATAATCATTCTCAATGCTCACTTGAGTGGCAACATTTCTTCTACCAGCTGACTGGGAGGTTTCAGCTTTGGGTGATTGCAGATTTGTCAATATCACCTCTAGTTCTAAGCACTTCATGTTAAGGGAGTTCTTTTCATCCTCAACAGCTCTTAGCTTTCCTTCCCAACATTCTTTCAGCTGATTCATCTGGTCATCATGCACTGTCTTCAATTCAAACAATTAATTGTCAAGCTCCTTTACCCTTTTTGCTTTGTCTTCAAGTTGAGCATCTTTGACAACCATTGAAACTCTGTGTCTCTTTTCCAGTGCATGGAAAACATCTTTGATCATTATCAAAAATATTTCTTCCTCAGAAGAGCTCCTTTGCAATTCTTCACAGGTATCTTCATATCTTTCATTGCAAAGGGAAACAGTTTCATCCTTGGCATTCACCAGCTTTCTGAGAGTGTTGGTTATGCCAACCCTTTTTGCCAGCTGATCTTCCATAGCATTGGATTCTTCTTCTAACTGTGATTTTTCCTCTCGAAGATCATGGATGCCAGTAGCTATACACTTTGCCACTCCCATGGGGACAGTCTTTTGAAGATATTTGATTGCACTTTGAATATCTTTCATTGTTCCAACTTCATCACAGCTAGGACATGCTTTCTTCATCTTCTTGGCCTGTTTCTTCTTTCTATTTTTCTGAGTCTTGGCAGATATCTCCATTTGAGGATGGTCGCTCGTTTCCTCAAATCTGCACTTCATGTAGACTCCCTTGGATCTTTTAGAGGCAACCTCCCTCTGATACCAATTGAAGTGCCCAGATCAGTGTGAATCACTGAGAGGGGGAGGGGGTGAATCAGTGATCCCTTAAAACTTTTTACTAATTGATTCTTTATCAATTAAACCTCTATGGCTGGTTAAAGCCTCGATCCACTCTTCTTGTATCTCTCAACCTTTCCCGAATGATGCAGTAATGAAAAGGCACAGGACACAAGGATTTACAAGGTTCGGCACCAAAGGCTTACATCCTTGCCATGCTCTCCCAGCATGGATTCTCCATTATAACCTGTTAAAATTACAATGGTCGATACAGAGTCCCACTGTATCTCTCCTGAGTCCCACAGGAGGGTCTTTATACTGCGTCCCACAGTGTTACCAGAGTCCCACTGGCCTGCTCCAGAATCCCACTGAAGACTTCTTCTCCCTGAGTCCCACAGGGTCTTCTCCTAGCTGCTCGAGTCACACGAGTAGCTCTTCTTCTTGTTCAGCTCTTCAAGTATCTTCAGCAGCCTGGGATAAAGGCTGCTGGCCTTGCTCGGTACCTCTGATCACTTGAGTTGATCAGGTCTTCTCGTCTTGCTCGGGCTTTATCACCTTCTTCTAAGGATGACCCGGCTTCTATCCAATTACTGAATACTCAGACAATTGATGTCTTTAACTTCAGTCTGGTCCAGTCTCACAGCAAATCATCTTCATGCACTGAGTGCATGGCAACTCTTCAAGATCTTCAAGTCTTGGACTCCTCAGATGCACACCACTGATTTAGTACTGTTCACGTGTGCACGTGCATGCATGTAAGCATGCACTCCCCTTCTTCTCTTTTTGGTGCAATAAACCCACAAAGGGTGTAGTCAATTATAGCACAAACCTTCTCACTTGAACTTCACACTTTGTTCAATGTGTTTACACACTTAAATGTGTGTTATACTTTGTGTGAGTCTTCTTCTTCTTCTAAGTGTGTTCACTCCACTTAGAGCACACACATAGGTTCGGCCACTTCACTTTGTTGTTTTGCACACACAACTTTGTTCTTTGATTTGCACACACACAATGAGTGTGTATTTGGCCTTCACTTAGCACACTCACTTTGTTTTTCTCTTTTAATCTTCAAGTGTGCCCAACCTCCAAGGGCTACGGCCTCTTCTTGTTCTTTTTGCACACAAAGGCACAAAGGCCTCGGCCTTCCTTCTTCACATCTCACACACACAAAGTGTGGTATACTTGGCCTCAACTCTTTTTCACACACTCAACCCGTAGGTTCTTCACTTGGCACTTGTGCACACACTTCGGTTCTCCTTTATTTGCACACCTACTGCCCGTAGGGCCTTCTTCTTTATGCACACACAAAGTGTATGTCTCGGCCAAGGTGTGTTCAACCCGAACTCCAACTCAAGTGAGGCGCGCAAGGGGTGTGGCCCTCCTTCTCTTCACAGCCGCGCTAATTCCACTGGCCGTGGGTCGCGCAAGCCACAAGGCACGCAAGTGCAAGGCACAAGCCGCGGGTGTGCAAGCCTTCGGGCGCGCAGGGTGTCAAGCACCTTAGCCACTCAAGCTCCTCCTGCCGCGCAAGTTTGCGGGCAGTGAGGGCTCCTTCTGCCACGCGAGTACGCGGGCAGGGACTTCCTTCAGAGCCTCGGGTGGCTCCGGAACTTCAGCCGCGCAAGGGTGTTGCGCGGGGCTTCGGCTTCGCAAGGCACAAGGTGTACTCACGGTTCTCCGGATCTGCAACAAAGAATCAGCAAAACCCAATGAGGTCTCGGCCTCTCCTTTTATAGGCAGAGAATCCTCAAGACTTCCGCGTGGGATATCTTTAAACCACTGAGATTTTCGGATCTCAAGTTTCTGTAAAATCTTGTTTTTCTCCTCAGTTTCCACCGCGGGTTCTTTCCTTATTTTTCGGCCTTCTTCTCATGCATGCATTTCGGAACGTTTTCATGGCCTCCTTTAAGTCGATACATGCAAAGCATAAACCCCACGTGGCCTCAGCATTCTCTTTTGCCTCGGCCGAACTCGAAATCCTCATCACCCTGCATGCATGCTTATTTTATTGCATGGTCGTGTTCGGTGTGGAGAGACGAGCTCAATGGAGCCTTTGGCTTCGGCAATGGTGGCCGGGAACTCGAAATAGGTCGTCGGGATGCCTCTGGTTCAGCGGCGGCAAGCGGGTGGCTTCGGGGAGGCCTTGGACGAGCTCGATGATGAAGACGAGCTCTCGGCCGTCGATGTTTAATGATGCTCAACGGCCATGATTATAACATCTCGGCGCTAGATGAGATAAGCGGTCCAGATCGACGCGCGATGGAACGGACGGCCGCGATTAGATCCCTGATGAATTTTCGCCGTCCCACATCGAAACGCCGCGGGATTTTGCCGCGGCTTATTACCCTGGCGCTGCCTCAACACGGCAATTGAACTTCCAACCTCCACGGTGCCACCCCGCACCGTGTTCTCCCTGTGGGCGCGCTATGCGCCCACTCTCGCCTCTGCGGGCGCGCTCCTAGTGCCCACTATGCACACACGGGTGCGCGGGCTTCACCACCGCGTGCCCTCGGGGCTTATACACGGCCCCTCTGCGCTCCTCCGGGCGTGCCCCAGGCGCCCATGCAGTGTCCTTGGGTGCGCCCCCTGCCTCAAGGTTGTTGCCCTGGCCTTGAGGGTTCCCCATGGGCGTGGTGACCTTGAGTCCCACATGTGCCTTGGGTGATTACCCTCGGCTGGCCTCCTTGGTGGCCTATTTTTTGCAACAAAAACACTAAGTCCTTTGTTAAACAAAGTGACCAAGTGTAACATGCCAAGTGCCACTCCAAGCCATTCTTCTTCCCATCTCTATTCTTCTTCTTCTTAAGAATTCCTCCAATTCTTCAACACTTATTCATCACTTTGTAAGGGAATTCACGAAGGGTCTTCATCTTCAACTGAGCTCCTTAATCACATAATTTCTTCAATGTTCTTTATTGATCTAATCAGAGATCAATTGGATCATCTTCATGTTCACATGCACTGAGTGATAGTGCATGGACTTCATTATTGCACATCATCTACTTAGTAGTTGTGGATGGAACTCCTTTCAACTCCTCATGCATTGTGAAGACAATGCATGGTCTTCTATCATTGTTGTGACTTGGATCATCAGGATACAAGTTCTATGAACTTAAAGATCAGCTCATCAATCGTCAGATGTAAATGGAGAATGTTTCAACCACAATTTCCAATACCACTTAGTGAATCTCCTATGTGACATGCCTCTTAGTACCATGGCCATTCTCCTTCATCACCAACACCATCACAACCTTTGGCATTCACATCTTGACATTCCTTGACTTCCATTCATTCCAAGACAACTTCATGTCTCATTGACAACAAATGCAACACAATGCACTTCAAATAATTATTGAGAAAGGGTTAAAAATCGATATAGACACAACATTTTAAAAATAGTTTTATTTATGTTTATCTAAAATAAATTAAAATAATCAAATAACAAATTATTTTTACTGAAAAAAGAGGATAAAAAATTGATGACCTAGATGTAGTTCATATTTTATAAAATATGGTAATTTTTTTTAAAAAAATTACAATATTATTATATAAAATTTTTAATGGGTAAAAATTTCCACTTATTCATTTTTTTAATGATGGTACAGAAAAATGAATATAAGACATGTATAAACCCATCAAAAAAGAAGGAAAAAAATCTAAGATATATATAATAGAAAAAAAATTAAATTAATTATATGAATTTAATAATAATTATCAAATTTAGAAATACATATACCTTGGGATACATATAACTGCATGGAAAGAAGGTGGTTCAGAGAATTCATTACATAATATATGTATTCATTCTTCATTTCTAAATTACATCATAAATAATAAAAAATTATTTCATGAACACATTATTGAGAACACTGTTCTTCTAAATTTTTATTATATTTAAGATTTTAGATTATTTTATAGTAATTCATTTGAGAAATTTAGACTATATTATTTTCCAAATGTTATTTGATTTATTCTTCTATGGTCATATAACTGTATTATGATTATAGATGTTCGTTTTTGAATTGATAGATATCATTAGAAGTATAATATAATCAATGTCATGTGTTGTTTATGGTTCAATTGATTTATAGAATAAAATATTTGTCAAATCCTGGAATGATTCATATAATATATGTCTTATTTCATAACACATGTTTCCTTTAAGTGGTTTTTCCAACCATGAAGAAGAAGTTGGGATTAGATTCATATTATTAATATATATATATATATATTAAATAATTTAATTAAAATATAAAATAATAATACCAATAATTTCTCCAAAATATTAATGTATTAAGACAATCTTTTAATATAGTACAGATAAATGATGTATTTTGATTTTAGAGGTGGTGAAGATTACATATTATAAAAAAAATTCATATTGAAAAGAGACGTGGTTTTAAATTGGCCATAATAACATTCCAAAATATTTATTATAAGGGAGTGAGTATTCCATGATGGATATAAGAGTAATAATGAGGTAGAGGAAGGAAATAATTTAATTGACATAGATTCATATAATTAAATCATTGAATTACATGTCAATATATACAACTTATGGATCATTGGTAGTGACTTTATTTAGAAAAACACTATGAATATGTGTGGGAGATATTTTTAAGGATAAATATTTAGAATTATTTCCTTTTACATGTCATATAATGTCTGATAAGGTGTTTTAAGTGGTGATATTTATAAGGGGAAGGATGGGACAATTTATTAATATTTAACTCATTATATCTTTTATCTACATGAAGTCTATAAGTATTGATACTTATTCTAACTATATACATTTATCAGTTAATTTTAGTTCAAACTACTAATTTGAATCATAATATATGACTCATTATTTCATGCATTTAGTATATAAAGTTACATATATTGTTTCATCATATTTTACTCATAAATAATGTCATATATATTAGGAAAGCACAAATAAATAACCATAACCAATTTTAAATGTATATATTTCAAAAATAAAATCCGTTTTATAATAAAATAATAAACATATGGGAAATATATTATTTATATAAAATTATTATATATTTTAAAATGAAATTATTTTAAGTAGTCATATATTTTTTACGGTTTTAATAATTTTTTAGGATAATTTAAATTTATTTTATCTTTATTAAGAAACATTATATTATATTTTAAATAAATTTTATATAAAAATATTATTTAAAATTTATGGTTTTATCATAAAAATATTAATAAAATATATATTTCTCACAACAAAAAACATATGAATTATGAAAACTTATTTTTTACGTTATAAATTTATAATATCTTCATATATAAGATACATAAATATTAATTTGCAATTAAATGAGTGAGGTAAAAAATTATAATATTTTAGTTACTATTTTAAATATACTTATGATAATAGAATTGGTAAGATCATTATTAAATCATTCAGTTTGCGTAACAATTATTTGAGTTGTGTATATACCTTATATTTCATTCATCTTTCGTTCAATTATATACTCTAACAAGATTATATTAATATTAGTTTTAAATAAATATATATTTTCTAATATTATATTAATTTTATATAGTGTGGATCATTAGTAAAAATTTTATATGGAATTAAGGAAATCATAATTAGGTATTTAAATTTTTCTGATTTTCTGTTAACCCAGGTTATATCACATTCATGTCATATGGAAATAATTATATGTATATATAATTTATAATTCAACAAAAATTGTTTTCCTATCATGTCGTGTAAGATCTTTATATAAATATAAATTACTAAATTTTTTATATTTATATTATCAGAAAATTATTTCTAAATGTATACTTTTTTATTGTTTCATTCATATAACCTTTATCATTATCGAACTAAAAATTTTACATCACCCATAAATATTTACTAATATGTGTTTACATATATTTAATTTCTTCCTCTGTGTCCCATGCCACTAAAAAATATGTATGGTTCTCCTAATGTACATTTACTATGATTGTAGACCTATAATTAAGAACCTTTTATCTACTTCTTCGGATATAAAATGATTTAACCTTAAAAGAGAGATAATTCCCGAACAGTACAACCACTATATTTAGTATAAGGGTGGGATTATCTGTTTATATTCCCTAGGTATATATTTTAAACCACACTATTATAAGATATAATGTTAGTGGGGAATATATTTTATAATCCATAAAACTAATGTGATCAATGATATCAAACTTTTCAATGTATCTAGGATATATAATTCCTTTATCAGGAAATATCATGACTAAATTCTACTTTCCAGACATTACATAAATAATTCTCCAAATCTACTTAATCGAGACAAACATGTAATTATCTCTTCTAGGTTTAGAATAAATCCATTGTAAAAGGTCCTATTACAAGTAAATATTTTAATGGTGGTTGGGTATGTGATGAGTCATCACTAACTCAACTTCTTATTGATATTCATTTTAATAGGTCAATAATTAGCACTAGAAACTACCACATATTATTCATTACCATCCAATGTTAACTTGGATTTGGGATGACATTTTTATAGATTTATTCTATTTTCAATCATACATATAATTAAAATAATTTTATATTAGTTTTTATTCATTTAATGCCCAAATCAGATCAATTTATACCTATTTTCTATGTAACCAATGTCATCCAAAAATTCAACTCATATAAACATTACGTTTCTAGGGTTCATAGTTTTAAATGTATCATAATATTTTATAGGGGTCGTCTAATTAAATATAATTTTTAGAGAGTCCTACATGAGACAATGAGACCCCATATATGTTGGATAATTTAATTTATCCACAAATAGATAGCTAAGAAAAAGTGAGATAAATAAATTCTCAAACACCTGACTCATAAATGTATCTCTTGTGTCAGTATATCTTTAGAAATATACATGTTATTGGTTGTTTCTTCTTAATATAAAATTTAAAGATCATCCATTTTTATAGAAATAATTGAGGTATTCTACATAACTATTTAAATTTACCTAATGATGGTAAGATATTTGTTAATATTACATGGGTGGTCTGTTTTTTGACAACTAAATAATGAAGATAATTCATTTTATTCAATAGATAATAGTTATTTCTCATAGTTTCTATAAATCCTATTACGATCAATTCCATTGGAAATTGTATTTAATGGCTTGCAACTCAGATTTTTATATTTTATATTATCTTGGGTCATATGTGACTTTTTATATAAGGGTCATTAATATCTAGTTTCTGGAGAAGATAGAGATTTCCTTGGGGGATGGGAATTTTTTTTATCATTAGGAAAAAACAACAAATATTGTAATGAAAAAATATGATTTATTTTTCATAGAATAAGAATAAATTTTATAGAGACCTCTCATGTCATGAGATTTAAATGCATTTCTGTTGATACTAATATATCTATGGTTAAGAATACAGTTGTGTTCATTGATTTAGCAACAATGGTTCTTCATAGAAACCAGATAACACTTCATTACTTTCTATTAAACAATTTTTATGGGTTTCTTGATATTTGTGAGCATGACTCGTTAATTGGAAAACAGTGGAATTATAACATTGAACTGGATTCCTTTGAAATTATTTTCTAGGGAATTAATGTGTTAATGGTGGGGAGGTTGGAATATAATGATACCTTCATTCAGGTACCCCATAATCGTTTTTTTATATCCCCCAATTTGGGTATCATGTTGAGATAATTTGGAGAGTGTTTTTAATAATAGGGAACCCTATGTAGGGGATGTCCTATATTGGCACAAAGCTATTGAATTACTGTTTTATTTGATCCAAAACATAATTTTCTCTTTATTGATCTACATGAATGGCGGACATGGTTTTCCATAACCATTCTATAAACCCCACTAAACCGTAAACACTATAATAATGATTCTTTTCATGGTTGGATCATGTGAAAAAATATTGTGTGCCAAAACCATGTGAAACATCCATAAGTCTTATATGGGAATAATGTTAAAGAGAATAGTAAATACTATCTTTGTGTCCCCTCCTAAAAATAGTGTGTCTTGTTTTGGATTCATATAAATATTATATTAAAATTAATAAAATACCCAATTTATCACCTAATCAAACTATTTTCAACATAATATTTTTCAAATGTATTTAATGGATCTCAAATTGTGAACATTAATCCCCATTCATCTTTTCATTCCAAATCTATGTCCTTATGATTTCATTTGACCCCCCTTCTAGATAGGGGATCTAATATCTTGTAGAATCTCTTGATCACCTCCTCACCCCTTCATAGATTTTTATTGATGACCATATAATTAATGCAAATAATATTTTTATATATATTTTAATCATGATATTTTTCATTATCTTCATTGCCTTCATTCTTAATTTAAATTACATTGTGGATGTTTTTTGTAATCCACTAATTAAAGTTCATTGGTTTGATATGATTTATAACATAAATTTAAACCATATTTTTATTTAATAATTTTATATTAGTTTTACAGTGATGTAAAAACAAAAATTGTGAGAATTGATATATTTATTATGGAAATGACATTTCAATTTATAAAAAATCTTAAATTCAATTGAAATTATGTGATGAGTTTGAGAAATATGACATGATTCATGAATTTGATTTGATGTTTAATTTTTTTAATAATTATTTATTAAGTAATTTAAATTAAAATATATTTAAAATAAATTATATGATTGAAACCTTACATTTAGTTTTTAATGGAAGTGGGATGATATAATATGTTTTTTGATTTCTATTAGAAAATGATTATTTAATTTAAATGAGAATATTTTCACAAGAATGATTGAATTAAGGATTTATATATAAGTCATGGGATCCAAGGTATTTATTTGTTGATTAGGAAAATAAATCATGGATACTAAATCTCTATAAATGGATTGGTGATGAAAACACTGTTTATAAGATATTATACATGATTTATTATAATTCAATCTACTAATGAAATGTAGATTATCACTCGTAATGGGATAAAAAAGGATAATAATATAAATTTATTATTGGGATCCTCTAAGGGGTTGTTTATATGAATGGTCACCTCATTCTTGAGTGAAGGTGATGATTGATAATTATGATGAAACTATTAATAGAAACTAATGTACCACAATCTTTTTGAAAATTATTTTTTTCTTGAATATTTCAACTACTCATTATTAGAATTTTTTTCACTCTAATGGATTGAAATATATATTTATATATAAAATATTCTTTTAAAATAATTTAAATATATTTTCTCTATATTTAAATGGAATCATTTTTTTTGTTTTAGATATTTAAATTTATTCTCATTCATTAATATATTTAAATTGGAAGGAATTATAGTTTAATTTTTATAGTGTTGATTGTAGAACAAATAGAGACCCTAATAGTTTTATATCTCAATATTTATATATTGGTTATTGATTTTTTATATCATAGAATTATAGATATAGGGTAAGTGAATGCTCCACATGAAACTGTATGTTTTTACCGATCAAGGATAATATTGTGTGATGATGGAAACCAGGAGAGATGTCATCCATTTTTTTCATATTAGATTTAGACCACTATTTGGTAACTGATTAAAAAATTTACATTATATTTTATCTATGGATTTTATTATAGTAATTTTTCCCAGTATATTCATTTCAAATTGAATTATATTTTCTATCATCTCTTGGTATCTCAAAAAATAATTCCATTTAAATTCATGTGATAGAAGGTTATACTCGAAAACACATAGGGTTCAAGAAGTCCATTCGAATCTTATCATGGATGGATTAGATATTGTTATACTTTTTAATGTTTTTAGACTATTAAATCCATAGTGATATATAGAGGAATAGTTTATCTCTAATGTAAAACTCTAATTATACCTAATGGCTATAAACATAGCACTGTTTTAAAGTACATTCTTTCTTGTTGTTCTTGTAAATGTATTTTAATATTTCTAATAATTATTCAACCTTTTCAGGTCAAAAAATATAGTACTCAAAAGCCTCCCATAATTAATACATGTTCCAAATATTCAAAATATGGATATCACGCGGGAAAATATTAATTATTCAATGGATGTTACTATAATTTAAAAACATGACATGTGAAAGATATTGATTTCATCCTCTATAGATTTTAATTGAAAATTATCTAAAAATATAATCTATTTAATAAATATTTTAAAAATAATCACTTTTATTATAGTATTTATTATTAATACTAAATCATAACACAGTGTTTGGATACATCATGAGATATTTATAGAACAAATCGGTAAAACATTGAACTTGATCATACCAAATCAATAATTGTATTCCATAAAGCATGAGCACTGGCCAAAAGTACATCAATGCAATTCAATCACATTATATGTCATATATTATAAAATTATGTAAGTATCCAATTTAATATGATATATCTTAACACATATGAATTTATTTCATATTTTTTTTTGAATTAACTATTACAATGTCTATAGTTTTGCTTTACCATTTCATTATAGGTATCGGTAACTATAGTATAATTTCATTGTTCTTTTTCCTATCAAGAATCTATTTTTACAAAACATTAAATTTTATGTTATTTCCATGTACTTTTTTGTTATATTATAAAATAAATATTTCCATAAGAGAGATATTAAAACATTATAATGATACCGTGGTGGATGGAAAATGTTGAGTTAGGAGAATAATTCAAAAAATGTTTATTAATTTCATATAATTATTACATATATAGTCCTGGAAAAATTCATTCAACTTTTTAAACATCTATTATTACCTTCAAGGATTTCACATGTCATATAGTTCCATCTCTATTTGTTATCTACACATCATCACAATGACCACCTATTATATTCTCTAGAAAGTATGGATGAGTTTTTTTAGTCTAGGATGGGAATAATTCATTCCACTAAAACATGTATGAACATAATTTTAAATAATAATAATATTTTATCCGTATGAATTATAATATTTGATAATTTTGTTGGAACATATATACATATGGGATTATTCCACATCATTTTCCATCCCATGATGTAAATGGATTGAGTAACATAGTACATAAACCAATATAACCATATTCACTATTACATATTAATAACATTATATATGAATTTAAAAGTGAATTATATGATACTTATATATTTCCAAAAAATCCTCATTGAGATAATATCTTAAATTATTCAACTTGACGTTCTCTACAAATAACACTAATCATGCACTGGATATTTATAATAATTCCCAATAATCATCCACGAGGTATTGACTATCACATTATTCATTTACATTAGTATATATCTTAATAAAATATAAAATATAACATTTTATATGATTGGATGTTATCCAAATGGGAGATGTATGAGAACAAATGTAGTGGAAAGACTCTATTAAGATTCATTGAAGATCTATTTAAAATCCATGGTCAAGAAAAATGTTATCCACTTCATAAATATTCTTATTCATTTCATTTTAAAATTGTGTTTAGTTACTATTTTTTTATATATCCCATATAGTCCATGTTATTGAGATATCACTTTCATATATGTTGGTTTTAAACACTCCTATACCACCATTATCTTATACGTAACCTCTAAAATACATTATAGGTGATAAAATGCCAAATTATTGAAAATAATAAATCAAAAACAATTATTTACTATACTTTTGATGTCGAGCCTCCTTTAAAATGAAATTATCATAATATTCATCTATTATTAATCGAACCCTATGATTTTAGAGTATATCACTATATTATCAAAATGGACAAACACAACATCTTGAGGTAATCTATTAAAATAATACAAAATCTACACCTTGTGATTTTGGGATGGTTAGTTATTGAAAATAGAATAACTATGAACACATAGTTATAATACCTTTATTTAATAGCATTAATGTGAATATTTCCATTCTTCTACATTAATTTGTGAAAAATCGACCTCAAATCCAACTTAGAGAATTATTATTCCCTATGTTGTTGACTCAACATGTTATCAATCTATTGTAGTGGATAATATTTCATTACCACAATTTTTTAATTTTCAAATAATCAATGAAAAGGAACATTTACCCATCCCGATTCATGATGATGTGATCCAATATACCACATAGTTAATCTCTCGTAAAAATAATCCCCCGATACATATTCTCGGTTACCTTTTTCTTCATTTCATCAAATTGAATGGTGTTCATTTCATATTAATTCATAAATATCAATAGAAATTCATGTATATGTTTAATTTAACTCTCAAACTAGGATAATGGGGGAATAGTAAGAAAATAACTAGGGTTAAATTATTATAGCAATATTGTATTGTAATTTCATTAATGATTAATCAATCAATTTAATAATCATTTGAGCATGATATGCTTGATCATTAAAAAATAATATCCAGTATTTATAAGTAGAACACTTTAAGCGTTCATAATCCTCTATATAGTTTTACATAATTGTATGATGACCCATTATATGGGGACTAATTTCACTCTCTTAAAATTCGATTTTGGAATTAAATAAGGGAAGGTAATCTATGGATTTCATTACAAAAAATTACACTATAGTATGTATAAAAAGATATTATGTGAGGTTTAGTAATTGAATATTGAATGGGAATGAGTAAATTATATGGGATAAAAAATCCCCCATTTAATTAAATCATATATAAATAATACATTATTAACTATAGGGGTGCTAAAATAGTTATATTGAACATTCATGATAAGATAGAATGTGAAGAACCATTATTAAGAAATATTTTATCCGTTATTGTGTGTATAAGTAGCATAGATTTCATTTCGACATTATTCGTGTCAACCATAGTATAAGTGACATAATAAACACATTATTTAACACTATTACATGGATGAAGTGTTCATTGATTATCTTGAATAAACCATATCGTAACGAACTAGATTGGTTAATGTCCACATTCCATAAAATGTTGAGTCATTGGGTTATATAATGAGTGATGTTTGAAATATACCCTTATTCTATGAAATTTGTGGTATTTTTTATATCCCATTGACATTTGTTAGACTAATTCCATTTTAATTTTTATCTGATGAATCTAACCCGCTAATTGAGATTGTTTGTAGGATTATTCAACTACCAATTCTGGAAAATGGGTTAATTTTCTCACATTTCCTATATATTTCGTAAAAATTTACAATATATTAAATCATTTTCTATTGAACACAATGTATATTTGAATTTAACCATGCACATCCCCTATTGGTGTCAAACCATCTCTGTAAAAATTCTAATATGTCATATAATAGTTATAGATCGTATTAACACCTAAATATTTTTATCACGATTATTACCCTATGTTTGTATATTCTAGAGACTTATAAACTTGTAATATCTAGATAATTATTTAATATCTTATACAAAATAATCTCTAAAAATTAAAAAATTTCTTTATTCATCCTTAAAGATAGAAAAATACACATGTTATTTTAATAAATTATTTTCCTCCTAATAAATAAAAAATAGATCTTCCACTAAAATAAACAATCTCAGCCCAAGATTAATAAACATATTATTACCTGAACAATAATATAAATATCCCGAAACATTATATACATAATAAGAAAAATATTTTGTTTTTTAGAATATGTTAATATTATAGAAACATTTAAATAAAATAAAAAATCTATTTTTTAATCTCTTTGATGTACGCCTAGACCTATTTGTGATTTTATTTCCAATATGGATAACATTGAGAGAAAATAAAGAAGTATTGTGATATAAGTCCATTAAAGTTACTGATAATTATAATGATTCATCATATATAATATAACTAAAATTATATAATATCACAAATGTATTAGAAGATAAATCATCTATTTGAATCATGTAAAAAATAATGCAATGTTTGGAATGTGGCAATAACATAATGCATGATAACAGTAAAATTCAAGGATAACTACCAATAAAACATATCCCATTTGATAGATTATGATAATTTTGTGGGAGTATTCCCAAATACCAGTTTATTCATCACATTATATTTAAAAATCAAACAACTCGTCAGAACTCTATCTCGGGGCACCCATCAAAACATAAAATTGAATAAGTGTTCCACATTTTAATGAAATAAATAAAATATGTATAATAAATACCAATTGAATTTAATTATTGAGTAATACATCATCAATGAAAATTAAAATTATATATAATATTGTTGAAATGATATGTAGGAATTATGAATATTTTACATTCATTTTTGAATAATGAAATATATATCTTAAATTTAATGTTTATTTGTAACACATGATCATTAATTATATATATTTAAACATCCACATTAATGATAACGAGTAAAATTGATATTTTAATATTCTACATAAATGATATTCTGATATTACATCATGAATGTATATTTTTTTCTTAAAATTTTAAAATATTATTATAAATCATTTTTTAATTTTTCCAACAGAAAGAGGATTTTCTGAAAAATTTAAAAATAAAAAATTATAATGTATTATTTTTATTTATAATATTGGTTTTAAATATAAAAAAATAATTTTATATTGATTTGACATTTTATTTAAATAAATTCATAATTCATATAAGGTAAGAATAATTATTTTCTCGAAAAAGTTTAAAATTGTATTCAATTTTTAAAATTAATATAAACCATAATGATGATTTAGTTAAAAATATTTATGTATTATATATCTAAATATAAAAATTTAAATTCTTTTAATTATTATTATTATTTATAAACATAATGTTATATTGTCTAATCATTGAGAAATAAATTCACCTATAAAATGAAATTACTTATATAAAATTTAGGTTTAATTTTTCGATAATTTATACAACATAAATAAATGAAATATTAATATTGGACTACATAATTTTAATTATGAAATTAAAATTTTGAAAATATTTCCCTTTTATTTATAGTCCATATGAATAACATACATAGTAAAACTTGTCACCTAATTAAAGGGTAAAATGTTTTTATTTATATTAGAAATTTAGAGAAAATATTCAATATCATCGATACAAAATTTTAAAATTTTATTCTACGAGAGTAATTATACCAAAACATTCAAAAAATCAAAACAATGGACTCTTGGATGAATTTTTATTTATTAAAGTCTTTTTTATTTAATTAAATAATATATATCCCTTTGTATTAATTTATATTAAATATTTAAATCCGAATAACATAATGTAAAAAATAAATGAAAATTTACATAGAAAAAAAATATTTTTTTTGAAATTTGATATTTTAAAAAATATTGTTTTAATGATATAATTAATTTATATTCACAAATAATAGTGTCTTTTTCATGAACATGTAGTATAAAAATAATTTATGCTGTTTAAAAAAATGAATATTAATTTAATTTTTTAATATTATTTGGGATTCACATTAATTTTATTCTTATTAATAATTTGAAATTAATTATTAATAAATATAGATAAAATTTCCATTACATTCATGGTTTTTTTTAATGTAAAAATAAGTGAATTGTTCTTAAAATAAATGTCTCATTTTATAAAAAAAATTATTATTTAATTATTAAAAAAAATGAATCATGAAATATTAATTTTGGGATTCATTATAGTATAATATATAATCCAATTTCCTTTTTGGACCTAAATATACTTTAGTTGTAATCTTATAACCTCTAAGAATTGAAAATTTAGTTATGATTATTAACAAAAAAACGGTTATTGTATGTGTCAAACAAAATGACATGGTTTGAAATTCCATATAATGTTACAAAAAATTTATTAGGTTAAGGTATTTCACTCTTACCCTATTTAAGGTATCAATGTCTTCCACATTTTACTAATTTCAAAAAAAAATAATTTTATTATAATTAAATCTTTTTTAAAATTCTATGTGGGACCATTAATTCAATAACAAGTAACCACTTCTCCACTATTATTCTCACCATTTTACCAACATATATCAACTAACCCCATTCCAAAAATAATAACAAAATTCATTTCAATGTTCTTTATATTATTTTCTCCATTAACTAATACCCTTATAATACTTATGAACAAATATAAAAAAGGTCTAAAATTTTAGGTAATCATGCTTACTGATGACATTCATATTTCATCATCTTATACCTCAAAAAATTATATACAAATATATAAAGACGAAATAAAAACATTATCTCCCCTATAATGAGATGATAATAATTATTTTTATAAAAATCATCAAACTTTTTTTAAATCTTTTATGAAATGATATGGTTATCCATCAATATGGTAGTACTTCCACTTCCTCGAATGTATATTTTTTTCACCACCACTTTTTATTAATTGTTATAATAGTTTAAATAGTGAATCAATATGGAATTTACATTATTAATATATTTATATAGATGATTAAACATTCATGAGATAAGTAAACTGTTATCCCTAAATGAATAATAATTCATTGATATTGATAATAATAAGAAATTAGAATATATAATGAAATTAAAAAATAAAATGGTTCTTGAATTAATTAATAACAATATAAAAATCATTATATATAAGTTTAAAAAACATTTCAACTATGTGTAAGCATGATTTAAGGAATTTTCATATCAGTTTTCACTTCATTGAGACATATATTTTTTTAGAATCATATTCCCATTTATGTTGTGTATAAATAACCTCATTTATATATTTATCATTAATACAAATTCATTATACTATTTTAATATATAATTTATCTTTTTTATTTCAATATATTATAATTAAAATTTTATGAGAGTTGAATGATATTATTTTTATAGTCTCATTTTTCGGATCACATAAATTTTATATGAACAATTATTATAATATATTATCCATAAACCCATTTTATATTCTTCTCCTATATATATTGAAGGTTTTTAATGGTTATCCCAAATGATTTCCTAAATTTTACCCTTAAATCAATCAAATAAATATTTATATGAAATCATGAACATTGTTCCCATGTTGTTCTAGAATATTTTCAACTATAATCAACTTTTACGAAAACAAATTCATAATAATGTTACATTTAATCAAATAATTTATTAAGGATATAATATTTTATCCTTAACATTCTTTAAATTTGCAAAGGAATCTTTTTAATGTGATCATAATATTTTACATTCAAATTTTTTCATATCTTTGAAATGAATATTTCATTTCTATGTATAAAGCGTTTATAGATTTTCCTGACACTAAAATAGTTTTTCTACATTTGGATTATTATGTCATTTTACCATTTTATTAAAAAAAATTATTAATAATTATTTTAAATAATTTTTTCCATATTATTTAACTATTTAAATAGATATTTTTTCTGTAGGACATATATTTCAATTAAATCATAAATCATTCATTATATCTAATTTTTTTTCTAAATAATCATTCCATGAATAGATGCTCTCTATTTTTATTATATTCCTCAAAAAATTCCTTTTCTATTCCATATAAATGTTTGACGTATCATGGTTATTAATATTTATTAATCTATATTAGATTTAAATATGCATTTTTCTCAATATGAATTTCAATTTATTGAATGAATATATATTGTTATTTTGTATTATTTAAATATATATATACATTAGAAGAGAATGAAAAAGTTAAATGAGTTAAAATTTTCATTAAAAGTATTAGTAATTCATTTGACATGTAGTAATTTGTTGTTCCCATTATTTGATAGCCTCTCGATGCATTATTGGGTCTAATTAGAAAAAATTAGTTGGCTAGCATTATTAAATGGGTTTGGGTGTATTCGTAAATATATTTGAACTTATCATGGAACAATACATTGTTTAATTGTTCCTACATTATTAATATAACTCCTATAAAAAATTATTTTTTCCCTGGTGATTACATCATCGATAATATAGATAGATTCATTTAATGATAAAGTTATTAACTTATTCAAATAAATTTTCAACTATCTACCATGTTATATAGATTATTCCTAATTTTCTAATTTTATATTCCATTTCTTTAAATCATTAGTGAGAGTATAAAGGAACTGATATTTTTATCTTTACACAATATATGTATAATAAATCAATGTAAAAATTTAAAGGATATGTATTGATTATATTAAACATGGTTCATTTTATTCGTGAAATATAATATTACAGTAATGTGTGACTCATGTTATTAAAAACTACTAAACTCATCATTCAATATAGAATTAAAACCATGTATATTATTCCTATCTAATATAGTTTATTTCAACTAAATATTATTGGATATGGGTCCATTTCAATTTGTATTAGTAAAAAAAATTTCAGAATTATAGGATCTATATATTGTAAAACATATATAAGAGTACATTAACAAATGAATTAACTTAATGATAAGTCTATTTATATGATAATATATATTAGTCTGGTATAGTAGTTACTATATGAGGTTCTTATAATCAATATCCAAGAGTAGATATTATATAGTAGTTTTTGTAGTCATACAGATGAACATTAGTGAAAACATTTATATATTATCACATGGCATATTCTCATAATTTTATATTGATATTTTTTAACCATTATAAAATATTTGGGAACATATTAATGATATTCTAAAATTCCAAAAGATAATATCATTATGATTTTTAGATTAAGTATCAATTTTTTAAAAACTCGGATTATTTTTACACTATATTTAGAATTATATTCTATTATTTAAATTTCATAATGGTATCCGATCATTTAGTAATTTCAATTTCATAGATATCAAGCATGTAGAAATTAATGATATCAATACACATGGAAAATTTTGATATTTCCATGATGATAAATCCAGTAATACTAGTGTTGGAGTTGAGAAGAAGATGGTATTGTTATAGTTGCTAATGTAGATTATAAGTAATAACAATAAAAATAAGGAGAAACATGATGTTCCATGACATGATAACCCTATATTAAATCATTTTTTTCCATAAAATATAGTATATTATGTTGAAAATATTGAATCAAAAATAACCCATAAATGGATTATATCCCTTTAAAATATATTTCAAACAATTGGATGTATTGAAAAACAATTAGATATATAAGAAATATATTTTTGTAAATATTATTGAGGTAAATGGTGTTAATTTATATTGTATGGAAAATGTTAATAGAAAATATATCAGGTCTTATAGATATGTTAATGTAAAATTCATTTATAAATATTTCCCTCATGTGAAATGAATTCAAAATAAAATAATGTTCCTCAACATAAATATTAAATGAGTGGAATTTGTTTTAATATATATGATACCTTTACAAATCATTCACAATATAATACGTAATATAAAAATAATTCAAAAAGATAACCATTTATTTTAAAGAGTTATGGAATTTTCTTATGGGAACCGGTTTCTCAATAATTTTCCTCATATGACTAAATAACATTTTTCTATAATAACAATGAGATAATTTTCATATCCTATGTCTTCTAGAAAAATAAATTGAATAAAGGGTTGTATGAGATCTAAAAAAATGGGATGCATCCATAATTATGAAATAAATAACGAAATTTTTGTTATGTGAAATTTATTATATTAATCATATAAAAAATGTTTAATGTGATTTTTATTGTATAACGATTATAAATAAAAGTCCCGTATTTCCTATTAATAAAAGGAAAATATATTAACCAATAATATAAAGTTATATTCTACTAAATAAATAAAATAAAGATATAAAAAATAATATTTATTATTTTTCATATCTTATAGATTACATTGGATTTGTCCCATATGATTTTAATTTAAATCAGTTGGGTAATTCGGATGATATAAAGTTGGGATAATTTCTTTTTCTGAAAATAAGTCTATTACTTTATTTTTTCTGTAAGGGAAAAATTTTTAATATATATTATTGAATAAAAAACATTATATTTTGTTTATTGAATAATGTTTAGAATAATTTTATCATGCTTGAAAATGGATAAGAATATATATGGATGATGCAGAGCACCATTTCTTCAAATTTTATTGGTAATTTTAAAACTGTATAATTATCTATAGGATTCATTGCAATTTTGAAAACAAAATCAATTGATTCTCATTCCATTATTAATCATATTATGAGTAGATTTTCATACATGTGTTTCATGTTAATCATCAATGTGTAAAAAAATAAATATGAAATTATTTTTCATCAAAAATGAAAATTCCTTCCATTCAATAATAATATATATTTTTAGAATATGACTAATTTCGGTAAAGATCATTGATATTTTACTACACCAATATTGTAGTTATATCCTCCAAAATTATTATAATCTTATAATTATCACCAAGATTGAAACAAATACAATTTTGGGTGGGTGATAAAAAAGGAATTATTTACAATATATTTATAATAAAAACAGTAATGATACATACTTTCTCAATGCTGGAAAAAATTATTCAATAGTTCAAATTGGTTTGTTTAATTTTTTAATAATAAATAATTTGGAAAGACATTTGAATTATTAAAAAATAAAAATTCTCTATAACTGCTCTAATATGATGAAAATAATCACCTTAATATAAATAATTAATGTCTAAATGTAATTTGGTTACCTCATCAGATTAGAATTTTCAAAAAACCATGAAATACAAAATTATAAATGAAAAACATAATATGAAAAATAAACATAAATGTTAGAATGGATTTTTAAAATTTAACATCATTTGAATAGTATTTCTATATTTATGATTGAAAATCACCACAAACATTTATTTCATTGAACATTAAAATATTAAAATCCAAATTGGAAGTGTATTTATCATTAAATATCTTTTTTTCATCCATTTAATCACTTCATATAGATTCATTAATCATATATAAATGTGTTTCCAACATATTTTCTTGGGTAAAATAGTGGGAATAATAGTTCTCAAAAAAAATGTCCCACATTTTTATTGGATATCTCTAGTTTACTATATAGAGAATCACCCAACTACTTACTTATACAATATCATCAAACAAATAAACAATTAATATTTAATTTTTATATTATCTATTGTGAATATTCATTTGAAATAAATTCTATATTTCTACTAATGCTATTCCAATGTGATCTATAGATTTTATAGTGACCACCTTTAGAAAGGTTTCATGGGTATATCATCTAGTCTAGTCTAAAACATTTATAATTCACTCTATTTATTGTATTCCACAAAATCCAAAACACATATTTTTAGGTTCTTACATTATTATTTAATGAATATTATTAATTATATTATGTATACATATCATAACATTATAACATATATAGATATTTTTTCATTAAGACAAACAATCTAATAATAATTTTTTTAAAATAAATCATTAAATAATTTCAAGAAATTTTTATCTTCGAACTATACCTTTATTACCATTTAGTACCTATGAAATAAAATATATATTATAAATAAAATTGCATGAAACTGATAATGCTGATAGTAATATTAGGATTATAACATCAATAATTATTCCAATGATTGATCATCATATCCTCTATAATCTTCTGGATGAAATAGTATTTCATCTCAATGTTCTCGGTAAAAGTTTGAAAAACCGTTATTATTTTAATAATATTTTAATCTAAATATGACAAAAAAATACATTATCCTATCAAAATTAAATATAAATCAGTAGAAAATATGTATATATATATTCTTGCATCTCATTTGTATTGATCGCATACTATAATTCTTCTATGGATATGGAAACTATTTTCTAGAGACATATCATATAACATATAGTTATCCATCTTAGAAAAATAAATAAATTACATAGAAAAAATATTGATTCTATATCCCCCATAATATATATATTAAATATAATTTAAATGACCATATTTTTAGAAACACATAAACACATCTTCTATACAATTGAGATATAGGTGAATCAACTTCAATACATCCCATTAAAGGTTCCATTAAAATTCTAATAACCAATAGATAATTCATTCTAATTTTTATATTAACAATTATATACACATGATAATGTTCATATGATATCTAGCCAATAATGGTATCAAATATTCTCTATTAAAACATCATAATTTTCACTTTTTCTTTTTATATTGTTACTGTTATGTTTTTTTATAAAGGTGAATACACTAAATTTAATTTGATCAAACATGTTATTTATCAGGCCTTTAAAATATGAATCTTCTATGTAAAAAAATGTTTAATTATTTTTATGTCACTGTATTTAATGTTGAAAAATACATATTTAATTATAAATACCATTCATCTCAACTTGTTAGGGAAATAATCAATTTTCCATTTTTAGTATAATTAAATCATGAAACCCCATATAACATCACACACACACACACATATATATATATATATATATATATTTGAAACTCAATTAATTTATATCCTATGAAAGAAAAGAATTTATATGTTTCTTTTGATAATCAGTTTTAAATTTATACTGGAATGAATTGTCATGTTTCATTTCATCTATGATTGATTCAAAACATAATGAAATAATTTAATCATAAATTTTTTTTACCACTATGTTATTATATGAAAGTATTTGGTTATATAGAATATAATTCCTCCGCCAAAAGAATAGTAATAAATATCATAATCACATCTATCTAATCCATATAGAAAAATTATGAATCAATGAATCCTATCATTTTTTATATTTTTAAATGATAAACAGTATGTAAGAATCATTTTGAGACATCTATTCTAACCTTATTCTATTACCCTTTGAAAACCATCCTTCTTTTGTACTACATTCACGTATCTCAATATTAATAGAATATATAAAACATTTTGGATTGTATAAATTTAGGGAATTGTGGTATATATTTATTCACATAGGTTTGGTATTCATGCAATGAATATATTTAAACACTCATGGTGTCTCATATTTTTCATAATCATTAAGACTTACATATTCTTTAAGTATCTCTGTATATAATATATCAATAATATTATAGTAATAAATCTAAATGAAAAAACATTAAATTTGTCCACTGATTCATTATGATATATACTGCTCAAATGACGTTCATATTATTTATAGACCACTACATGAGAAATATCACCTTCGAATGAATTTCCCTTGTCATTGAAAGTTCAAAATATTTATAGTACATCTTATTTTATTTCGGATCATTCCATAATATTCTTCATAGAACCTAAAAATTTCAAAACATTATTCATTCTGGATCACTACTACTAGAAAAAAACGGATGAGATTAGTTACTTTTTTTTTCAACCCCTTCATTCCTCACTATCTACACATTACACAATACTAACACATTTATGGGTAAATTATTTTTTATAAGTATCATAGGTGTTCTATTATATCAAATAATAAATCGAATATTTTTATTAACATACATATAATAAATAAATTTCTATGATATTTTTTTAGGATCTAATCCATATGAAAATGATTAAATCTCATTCAAAAAATATAAATTTGTTATGATATTTGGATTACTAATTATAAATAGATAAATGGAAACACTAAAATCAATATGATTAGATATTCATATCTAATTTATATCTAATTTCAATAGAAAATCCTTAACCCGTGTCTAAGACATTCATTGGTGATGCTTTTGATGACAAAATCATTGTGTACTATAATAGTAGTGTCATTACTAATGGTTTAATCCATCTTTTGGTTTTCCAAAAAATCACCAAAAACCATAAAATGTAACTAAAAAGATCTAAATGATAAAATATGAATGATTTATAAAAATAAAATATTATTTAATTAATACCATGGATATTAAATATTGATTAAAATGATTTTTTCCGTTATATTTAATGTTGAAAGGGTGGTGGAGTAGAAATAATCTCAGTTCTCAAGAGAATTCCACAGGAATAATTATTTTGGTTTTGTGAGAATTCTCTTTGAAACTACTTTACACACCCTGATCATTATATTTAGTCATTTTATAATTTTTCTATAAATAATTTAAGGCTTTAGATAATAATAATTTCACATATTACCTAATCATTATTTAAATCACATTTAATTCCATTTTCTAATGAATTATAATTTGTTTTCATGAAATTAAATATATTAATGGAGAAATAAATGTGATTTTGTAATTTAATGTATTATAATTTATTCTATTAATATATAATATATTTTTTCTCAATATACCATTAAATCAGCTATTTATTTCACAATTATATTTACCAAACAATTAATATTTATTCTTTTTTAAAATAATTAAATATCACTCCATTACACGGTGAATTATATACAAATATTATATTCTATAATGTATATAATATTTTTTTTGTTAAATATTCCATACAAATTTATTCCCCTCAACAACTACATACTAAATATTTTTTCATCAATATGGTCATGATTAATTATTAAAACACATAGTAAATTATACATTTTCCAATATAGTATATTTATTTAGAATGTAACTGAGCTTTTGGATTTTACATGGGGTGTCACCATAAACACCACATTCGTAGTGTAACATTTAATAATTACTTAAAATACAAGGGTAGAATCAATCATATATTAAATAACCCGTAGATAATAAACCTATGGCCTTAATAAAACAATACATTTTATTAACATAATCTGTGCAATATAATCCCTATATCAAAAAAATTATCATGAAAGTTGAATAATTCTATATCACTCTTGATACATCACTTGTATCATATTATTCTATTAGAATATAAAAAAATGGGAACCATAAATATATTACGGTACCGTACTAAAGGCAGACATTAATAACTACAATAATGTCTAAGGATCATTCAACACATCCACTTATATGTACAATCAACAACACATATAAATATCAATTTCCAATTGGATGGATAAGTTATTGTAATATAGATTCTAAATATTACCACAAATGAGTGTCAAAATAAAATAGAATAATTTCTTTTGAACCCCTACCCATGATATAAATAATTTTTAATATCACATCAAATGATTTAACCTAACCATATGAAATTTATTTAATAAAATTATTAATTCACATTAGGTATTGCATCATATAAGGGAACATCAATAACAATACCATGTGTTACATACCCTTAAGAAATTATTAAACATAATATAACATATAGGAAAAATAATGATGTGATCAGAAAATAAATTTTATTAAATAAAACAAATAATGGAAAACATAATTTACGTAGATTCTTATTTTATGGTTTAAAATCAAATATTCATCTAATTTCACCATATCCCACTATAAATTATATTTAGGTTTATTAATATTTCCTGATATTAAATATTTTATAGATATATAGAATTTTTAATCAATAACACTAAATTATCATCTGTTGAATGTATCCTCACTATGAGAACACTAAATCAAGTAATACCTCAAAATAGGTTATATTTTCCTTAAAGTTCATCATTTTTTATAAGTTCATGGATTATTTTTGAAGAACTCTAAAATCATTTCTATTATAATAAAATGTGATTTATCCTTTACTATTTGTTACCATATAATAATATTGATTAATATCCACATACCAACATCATCATTAATCTAATAAAAAGTCACAATATTCACATTTTCGTAGAAAATTTGTTAAAAAGTTACTAAATTGAAATATTTTATATTTTATCAACACTTTTGAGACTAAAGAGATATTCTGAATACATTTTCAAATCATTGGGATGTATTAAAAAATAGTTTCAATATTTCCCTTTATTTAAAACATTCTTAACTCTTATTAATAAATGTAATATTTCTGTAGAATTCCTTAAATACTTATGGTTTCTGTCAAAAAAAAACAAATCCTTTTATTTATATAATTATATGTTATCAATATAATCATTGAAATATATTTGATCTTACTCATCTTATCTTTCCATCTCTATATCTATTACCCTCATTTGGATTATGAGTACACAGTTTTTTCATATTAGAACATGTGAAACTAAAAATAATTTCTACTCAAATTATTAGACAGAAAATCACTTCCATATCATGAGAATATATTTATATTAACTTCTTCAATGAATCATCTAGGTAATTTTTTGAATGATCTTGATCTTATGAATTTCAGTTATATCTCCTAATTCTATCATGGACGATAAAAAATTTTACAATCCATTAAACAATAATAATATTTGTAAGTTACATCCATTCTATAATATATTATAAAAATTATTACTCCACATATCATAAATAAACAATTGCTACCATATTTTTACAATGGGTTGAATAGTCATATATTATATGGTTCAGTAAAGTGTATAGTTTTATGTGATTATAAATATCACCTAAATATAATACCCTTATAATACATCATAGAGACATCCCATTAATATAAATTTCCTTCACAATAATTTGTTACACAAATTTAGAAACCTATTTTGTTAAATGAAAATATTTCTTCAATAATGTTTAATCCCTAAAATTTAGTTTGTATCATTAAATAATTTGTACTATTAATTATATCTTGCTAAAAGGATTTGAAAACCTCGGATGAGTAGTAATGTCACTGATAGGGGAAAAAAGTGAATGAAATTTGTTAGTAAGTTTTGATAATCATATAATCTAACAAGATGAATCTAGTTTATTAAAATAATAAATGATAATATTAAATATACATTTACTTACTCCTTAATTATTTTTAATTTCAAAGAGATATTTAAATAATAGATCAAATGAAATCATAATTGGAATGAATAATCCTGATACTTTCATGTAAAACATTAATACTCAGGAAAACAATTTTATTAAGAAAATATTTTTTTCAACCATACAATCTCCTTAAAAATTAATTTAAAGGGTCAAGGTGGTTTATTTTATTCCCTTTAATAAATGAAAACAATTTACTCTATGAATAAGAGATGGCGGTTGTTGGTTAAGCTTTTGATTATGAATTGGTTGATGACAATGTCCATTTTTACATGTTTTTTTATTTGGGCGTGGGTTATTTGACATTGTATATTTTTTATGTTTTGTACATTAATTTTTGATTAATAAAAAGTTAAGTTCCTTTCCATCTTGAGAGATTGATCTTGGTTTATAATTATCATAGCATATGAAAAATTAAATACATGAAATCTAATTTACACTGATATAACCTTTTTTACATTGCTTGGGATATCATTTTAATTTCCAAATTATAGTAAATCATGCATGATAATTCCATCATAATTTCAAAAAAACAAAAATTATGATTAATTTCTTTAGAGGGGTATATAAGAATCATGAATCATTACTATCATGTTTATGGGGATTAAAAAATATATAAAACACCTACAATATTGAAATTCCATAATTTTATCTCACACTATAATATATTATACACAAATAAAAAATATCCATCGGGCTTCCTTTTCTCTTAGTGAATAATATAATTTGTTTTCATAAACTCATATATGGAAATATTTGATGGGCAATGAATAATACAAAAATATATAAAAAATCTATAGAATGATTATCAGAAAACTATTTACTAATAATAATATCATGGTGGGAAATTCATATCAAGTAGTAAATGTTTAAACATATATTAATTTCATACATTAAATAAAATGTTGAAAATTACGAATTTTGGAAATATTTAAAAGACATAACTAAAGAAAATCATAAATAATTTTAAAAAAGTTTTTAAATAAAATGGAAATTTATTTTATTTATATCAATATAATTACTTTAATATTGTACATAATATATAAATTTATAAAAATCAAAACAAATTATATTAAAACATTTAAAATAACATTGTAATGATAAACCATGTACCACGAGCATATACCCAAATGTGTGTACATTAAATACAATATGAAAGTAATTTGTTAATTTTATTATTTTTTATTAATATTTTTCGTATGTTTTCTATTTTAGTTAATCCATGCATTTCAATTTGCTGATATTAATGATGTCATTTTCATGTCGTAATTTTTTGGGGTGTTTAGATGATAATAACAAAAAATCCACTAATGGATAACAATAGTAAAAACTATTATTATTCAATAATCTCCACAAAAAAAATAATTAAATGATTATAATATTTATACATTATATATAATTTTACAACCATCCATCTAAAAATTAATGAAAAAATTTAAATTTATTTGTAAAGGTTGTAATCCACATGTATGCATGAATGATGTGAACATTTTCAATTGGATTGAATGTTATGTATATTTATATTATATTATCATTCAATATTTATAATTATATATTTAATATATATATCTATAAATATAATCATTACATTGTTGTAAACTTCATTAATATGTGGTGGTGGAAAATGAAACATATCTACTATAAGAGTAGGTAGTCAACCTTAATAAAAAATATATTTTTCCTTGAACATAGTATTGAAAATGAGATGAAAAATGTTATAATATAATAACAATAACATTTTAGTATATTAATGTACTTTTGGTATTATTATATATTGTTTTAATAATATATTAAGGTGGTAGAAGAGGAAATAAAATTAAAACGCCCGGTTAAGAGCTATATATCTTCCTTGGAAAACCTATATTGCCTTAATACAAAAAGACTATATGTTTATTTTGGGTGATGCTTGAAAATTTGGGTTATGGGAATTAATATTTGGAATAGTTTAGGTTTTGAATTGGTTAATCTATAGAACTCAAAAGGTGTGATTAATGATTGAGAATAGGTTCCCATTTATAAATTTGGTTACTCAAATGCTTGTTATTAATGTAAACATTTAAATTTCAATTTTCATAAAGATGGTTGATGAAAAAAAACCCAATTTGAAGAAAAGGGTGATAAGGGTTGACATTACATCTATTAATAAAAAAGGAATATGTAATAGGGTGGCTTATTACAAAATTATTTAAACTGGTTAATGTGATTTACCCTCTACAAAAAACAAATTTTTATAGTGGTTATTTGGTAAAAATAAATTTCACATTTAACTCAATAATTAATATTAAAATATTGATGTCAATTAATGAACCCATTTTTAGTGAATTAATTTATAGGTCTGGATGAAATTACATTTATTAAATTTATAGGAATGACAATTTAGTTATACAAGAATCAAATAATTGGTTTATTCTAATGATATTATTTATATTCGGTATAATAGAAAGTATATTAGTTTACATTCATTCAAAATAAATATGATAATTGTATTTTTATATTTATTTTATAATTTATTTGATGATATTTGTTCTGAAATCGATAACTATTGAAGAATAAAAAAAATATTTCCGAAAAAAATTCATCCAAATATATAATTAATATTATTATATAAAATTGAAATAAAATTTATAAAAATTAAAATTCTAAAATATTAACATTTTTTTAAATAAATTCATATAATATATTGTGAAAAATAATTTTATAATAATTCTATATATTTACAAAATCAAATATAAAATATAATAATTATAGTGAATATGACTCCATTAAAAATAATAAAAAAAATTTATAAGACATGGAATTTTTATAGTAATTAAATTAAATAAATTTTCAAAAGAATCCTCTATTTATTTAATTAATTCATTAATGGTTTATTCACCATATTAGCTAGTTAAATATTTTTCTAAAAATTACATTTCAGGTTCCCATGATTCTTCCTTAATCAAGTTGTTCCTCCCTAGAAATAAAAACAAAATTTATTACCATTTTATGTTTCACATTCCATATATTACTTAAACTATTCCCTAGGTTTACCTCATATAAAAAATTATTTTTCAAATATACTATCTCAGGGAACAATGAATGTGATTCATGAAGTACATATTTCTATAAAAACATTAGACACATCCTTTTCTTGGGATAAAATCATATGAAATGACAATGAAAAAAAATCCATCAATTTAAAAATATCATAATATACACTAAACAATCATATTATTTTTCCATTCATTATAAAATATTATAAAAATAATGATGAGATGTTTGAGATTCAAATAATGATATATCTCAAATAAGTTGTCTATCATCCTATTATTTACATAACACTCATAATAGTTATAGTCATTTATCTTGTTATGTTGCATAATATGCACATTCAGAATATATTCATCTATAATTTATGATCCCAATTTTTTTTGGAATCATCCCATCATGCTAGATTTTTATATCAGGTTCCACATAATTCATAATTCGGAGACATATTTATAAATGAACTAACACCATTATTAATAGAAAATAACATTAATAAATGATATCTATCCCACCATACATGGTAAAATATTAAGATATATAAGAGAATAATCTATAATGTATTATTATTATATATGAAATTTTATTACATTGATGTAGAAAAGTTTAATACTAAAATATTATATTAAAAAAGAGTTTTTGACACTTTTATTTATGTCTAATTAAATTCATTTATCGTTTCCAAATAAAACTCATAGTTTATCTCAATATAATTTGACTCTCAGATTAATATAATTTCATGAAACATAACTCTAAGGTGTATAATATTCAATAGGTATAAAATGAATTAATTTATTAAAAATGATCAATATGATCGTCAATTATATTCCTTATTTCGATCTATATTTGTGAATCTCAGCACAAAATCTATAGATATATTATATCATTCTAATTCATGCACTAGGAAAGGATGAGGTATGCCCTTCTGCAGTGGTCACATTAATTTAACATTTTTATAAGTAAAACATATTATATTTAAATGATCATTATAATTTTTCATTTTTTCTGAAAAATAATATTCCAAAAGGACTATGTGCATCAATTTTCATCCCATATAAACATAAAATGGGAGCTAAGACATTCAAATAACGATTCCTTCTTCAAAAGGATATCATATTGAATAAAAATTATATTTTAAAAATATCAAGAACCATATGTTTCAAAATTAAATTCAATAAACATACCCATATTAAAATATTGTAATAATTCATTCCAGGCATGATCACCCTTCTATGTGTGGAAAATACTATTTAAAAATATTGAATTCATGTACACATTAAAAAAATGAAATTTAGTTCCTTTATACATAATGTATTAACCTAAATTAATTTATTAATTAACTTAAGGATCATTTCCTAAATATTTCATAATCTAAGAGACAATATCTTATCAAATAAAACAGTAAACTACATTTTTACACTAGTTAGATGGTATTAAATTTTATAATAATACATCATTTTCAGTTTGAACCATATTTTAACCTCATATTGAAAAAAAAATTAGTTAATATAGTTTTTAAACACTTATCATTTATATATTTTTATCATTTTATCCCTTGAAAATTAAATACCCATATTTTTATATTTAAAACGGTTGATATTTTAATATCATGAATATTGTAACTCCATTCGTGGATTTTAAATCTTGAATGATGAATATTTAATTACCCAATTATCTTGATCATGAAAATACCAAGTCTATTCAAAGCTGAAACACTATGAAAGGAACTGTCATGGATGCTCTCAAATTATGATCGAATTTAGGTTATTTAGGTGTGTTAGAGTGGACGACCAAGGTAGTATCTCAAAGGAAGAAGAAATTTAAAACAAAATATTAATGGTATTTCGAAAATAACACACAATTTAGTATTATATCAGGTTTATCATTTACAAATAGAATATAAGTATACTGAAGGAAAATTGAATTTTTTTTGATTTTATTTTTTGAAAGAAATTTGGTTAAAAAGTCATTACAAGAAGATTAATTTTTAGAAAACATTTAAAAGGATTTATTGATCTAAAGATACCTATTTACTAACTTATTAATCAATTTAATTTATATTAATATTAACTTAATTATGATCCCCTAATATTTCGAATCCTGAACTGTACACGAAATAACTTAACCACAAATATGAAGTGAATTAAAGTCTACGCTAGATTCGGGACATCCTATTATAGCACCCATCATGGATGGACATTCTATTTATAGCTTATGATTATTGGTAAATTATGGAACATATCCATTCTAGAAAATGAGGACGAGTTCTATTTGGGGAATACAATATAACTCTACTAATTTATCCAGTGTTCTTTTATCTCACCAGTTATGGTCGTTCTTTAACAATTCACACATTACTCATCCTCAGGTGTTTTTGCATGATTTTTTCAATTTCTTACTTAGATTGTATTATATTAAATAAATAGTTCATAGATAATATAAGAAAAATTATATAATCTTAGTGATTCAAAATAAATTAATAAATAATGTTATAGGTTGATTAATTAATAAAAACATATATTCTTCCATGCTTGATGTAGTCATTGTAGAAATGTTGGGCATGTGCAGCAGTTTCAAACGGGTATAAAAAATCACATTTATAGACATTATTATAGACCAAATAGGATGGTTAAATAAGACTATAATTGCGGAAAAACATAATAAAAGTGAAGAAATAATATAGGTCCAAATAAGCTTATTATGAAAACTCAATCATTACCACATGATAAATAAGGGAAGACTTCGATGAAGAGATCCTCAATGCAACAGATCTCCCTATGAGTATAGAGAGTTCTAGAACCTCATTTGTTATTAGAGGACTCCCCTAGAACTCCAAATTGGTTGTACTTAACTGCGTGATCAAACATTTAAATGAGGTGTCAAACGTGTCAATTCATATCCAAAATGGGATGTGGTTTTGGGAACCCATATTTCTAAATACACATTTTGTATCGATTTTGGGTTGGAAAATTTCCTTATATAGACTTGGATAATAAAAATAAGATGTGTTTAAGAATTCTTAATATCTCTATGTCAAATTTGGACATCAATAGATGATTACAGGTGGATATATGGCCACAATAAAGAACCAAGTCCTTGAATTTTTTATGATTCTGTCCCCTGGACATATTAGTCTCAATATCCTAGTTAATGGTTGAATTTGGAATATGTTTCCTAAGATGAATTGTAGCCCATGAAATTAAAGATTGGCCTAAAAAATCACATCCCACATTTTGGAAAGGATTATTCAAATTGTTCAACATAATGGACATTTTTCAATAGGATTCCAAGTTGTTTGGTACATTTTCATTCTGGATCATCTCAGACCCTCCAAATCACCACCATAGATTATGAAATCTTCAAAACAGAAATTATTTTCCATTTTAACAGTGATAAATATTTAATAATAGAATATTGTTATATTTTAAATTTTAGATAATATTTTTATTTTAAATAAAAAACATGTTTGAAACATTTATGTAAGGGTGAAATAATATTGGGAATCATGATACGATCGCACCCCCACACATACCATTTTTCTCCCATTCTAAATACCACATATCATGTATTAGAAAAAATATGACAATAAGAAAAAAAAATAATGAATCCACCAAAAAACATTATTTCATGTTCTTAATTTATATCATTCAATTTACAATTCGTTTATCCTCCAATGCATACAAAATACTAAAATCATATGAATTTTCACTTATCATAAAAATGTAAATTTTTTTGCAATGTATTTATCATCCAAACAATAAAAAGGGTCACCATCGGTAGGATAAATTACTACATTTACACCTAATATGAGTAAATGACATGTGATTATCATATAGAATTTCCAGAGTTGTTCTTTGTCATTCCTTTAGAAGTATTTAGATATAATACATTCTGATGTTGAATGAGGTGGGCAAGACGCATTTTTAAGAAACCATTGATCACTATAATTTTCTCATTAGTATAGTCTCCACATCACTCCAATTACTATCAATTCATATCCACCGTCATGAAAACTCATAAATTATTACATCATTCATCAATCCTTCAAAAAAATCAATCATCTTAAATTTAGTTTTTCATAAAATCTTCAGATAGACATGACGTTCATTCTTAATTAGAAGCTCCAAAAAGGGATACCTTCTTTTCACATGAATGATCAAGAAAAATAAAAACATTAAAAATAATTTTTTTAGTAGAAAACACATCTCTTTAGAATTTAATTTTCCACCAAATGAATCAATAAATTTTTTAGTTCAAAAAATAATATCTTCTCCTACACTTTTGACCAATTATATTATACAATTTTAATTCAAGAGTAGGATGGATTTGGAGATTTCGCTTGTAATGCAGAAAACACAGTAGGATGTTTGTGGATTATAAGGTCTCCATGGATTAATTGTTTAAATTATTCCATTATAAAAATTATTATTATGAAATTAGGACTTTCATACCAAAGAATGTCATCAATCATTTTAAACACATGTCCCTCAAACACTCATGTTTTGACAGAAACAAACCAAATTTTGGTTAATTAAAGAATGTTTCGGTTCCCATAAGAAGTGACTTAAATTTAGAGAATATGAAAACATTGGTCCTGAAGCCTCATAATAATGTTATTTCATATATAAAGGTAGTTTTATGTTTCATGAGATTTAATATTTGGTGCACGTTTCATGAAATTACTAATGATTTTAACTTTAAACAAAATCATTTTTATCATTCATTTATGCTTAGTTTCATGGGATAAATTATTTAATTTATTTATATGGATTTAAAAAGGGTGATGAGATTCATTAATTCTTATAATTATCATAAACACACATGAAAATTAAAGAAACTCATTTTTTTAAAAAAATAAAAATAAATTGATATTAATAAACTAGAAGGTTCCCTCCACACACATAAAAAACACATTTTACGTTATTTTATCCCATGAGATGATATGTGCTCATTAAAATCATATATTTTAATAGGATAACTAATTTAAATGTGCGAGTATTAGGAACATTATGATATGATAATGTCATGACGAGGTCATGTAGTGTCATAAAATCCAATAAATTAGTTGAATTTTTCTCAATGTATTGCTTCAAATTTATTCCCATTGAATGTAGAAATTCTTGTAGTATATTATTGTGTTGTCTCCTCTCTACTATAAGAAAAAAATTGTATAACATATAATGTACTCACTATGTTGGACTCAAATTACTAGGCCTCGCCTTTATTAGTGAACTATATTGTATGACTTTCCCTCCAACATGAAACTCTCTATGCTAGTTCATTCAATCATGATCATATTTTTACATTACATTATAGATCCTTGAGTTATCAAATTATTACAATTTATTCTCCTAAATATCTTTAATTACAAAAATTCTTTGCATTCCAGCTCAGTCAATATCAATAATGAATTCCATTATAGGCCAACATGCCTAATTTTAGACTTCAAGGAGGAGATTACTTTCATTCCCAAAAACAATAAAAAATGGGGACATAACGATGGGTGTCTGGAATGATGTCACATATCCCCACAGTGGAGCATCCAATAGCTTCCTCCAGTCCATCATATTTAGATACTCATTTTTCTCCCAAAAAACAACTACCGATTTGAAACCTCAATGTGCCCATTTGTTTGGGGGTGGTATAGAGTCGAAGATTTGTTATCTCCCCATACAGCATAATGTGAGAATCTCAATTTTGATTGTATAATTTTGTACCTTGGTCACTGATGATGGTCTTTGGTACTCTAAACATGCAAAAAAAATTGTTTCATGACAAATTCCACCATAACATGACAATCATCAGTCTTGGTAGCCTTATCCCACACAAATTTAATCAAATTATCAAGAAAAACCAAAATATAAAAAAACCAAATGAACTAGGAAATATAACCATAACAATTGTTCCTCATTCAAAAAAATCTACCAGAATAATATGGGTTGTTGGGTCATCTCATGTACCCTAAAAATCATCCCAGTGTGTTGGTTACCTGATCCCAAAATAGAAAACTCATGAAAATCATGGAATAATATTGTCCAATATAATCCAGAGTCTAAAACATTATTATCTATTATTTGGGGTATAACGTTTCCTCCACCTGAACTGATATGGGAAAAATATAGAATAGACTCAAAATCATGATAAAAAACACACATACAAATGTTTTGATCAATACACATGTTCCAGAGGTATGGATCATCCCAAACATAAAATCTTGACTCATTCTTTAACTTTTGGACATGATGTTTATTTATCTTTTCAGTAATTGTATAAGAAACAATGTAGTTAACTAAATCATTATACCAAGGATGTGTACCTAAGATTGCATAATGATGCTCAATGGGGTAATTTCCCTTAATTGGTACCAGGTCCAAGGTGTTGTCCACTAATTTGTGAGTAAGAATACTCATGTGGACCACCGCCCAGATTTATGACCCTTTCCTATATTTTATTTAAATATTATATTCTTGAAGGAGCTTCTACTGAATAATTTTGAGTTTTGCATTTAGCATCTTCACGTGGTACATCAGAGATGCCTTGTCAGAAAAACAAAAGTACTTGGGAATCCAATAAATATGAAAGGAATTTATCTAAAAAAATATTTTAGCATGAAAATCCAATCTTATGGAAGTGTAGTTTCATTGTTCTGAATACACTATCCTTGATGCGTAAGAAATCACATGTGATCATCCCTCCACCCTCGTATATTTGACATCTGCTACCGTGAAGTTGGAGGCCTCACAAATAAGCTCAAAATGAAGCTCCCTCTATGGGGTATGTATGATTGCTGGAGTGGTTAGAAACTTTTTAACTCATTATTGGAATTCCTTCATGAATCATCGAACACAAAATCTTAATCATTTTGGGGTAATAATTACATCTGATGATCAATATTAATAAAATCATTGATGAATCACCGATAAAAGTATGCTTTCCCTAGTAAAGATCTAACATCACACACATAGTTGATGGATATTGTAAGGATGAAATAACTTTTAAAATAGATATATCAACCCCAATCCCATTATTAGACAATAGATACCCTAAAATAATGCCATGATCTACCTTGAAACGACACTTTTCAATGTTTAAGACCAGATTCATTTCAATATAATGATTCAGAACATTTCCCAAAATGGATATATAATCATTAAATTAGGACCCATAAAATATAAAATAATCCACAAATACCTCCACATTGGTCTCAATAAAATAATACAAAATACTCACCACGCTTCTATAAATGGTACATGGGGCATCATAATGTACAAATTTCATATTCCAAGTGGAAAATGTGCCTAATGGACAAGTGAATGTTGTGTTATCCTGATCCTCCAGTGAAATAGAAATCTGAAAATATCCATAAAATCCTTGTAATAAAAAATAGTGTTTTATTCTTATTGTCTCTAAAACATTTGATCAATTAGTTGGAGAAAAAAATGGTCCTTGTGAGTGGAATGATTTAGTTTCCTATAATCAATAATCACATGCCAACTACTTTTTACCCTTATTTGTACTATCTCTTCTATATCATTGTTAACAATTGTAACACAACTTTTCATAAGAACTACGTGAATAGGAGTCACCTGATGGGAATCTAAAATCAGATAGATTATAGTGTCCTTGAAAAAAAAATTAATTCTTTTTTAACAACATTCAGAAGCATTGGATTTAGTCTCATTTGTGGCAACCTAATTGGTTTAGTTCTTTCCTCAACAAGAATCCTAAGCATGAAAATTGAGGGACAGATAAATTATATATCATCCCAAGTCCTCCCAATTTCCCAAAGTTTCTACATAAAAATATTCAAATGTTTTTCATAAGGTTCAAAAGGGAGATTATTCCCAATTATAACTGGTAATAACTCATGATATTATAAGTATGAGTATTTGATATTAGGTGGAAATTTATTGAGTTCCAATGATGTGGGGAATGGTAAGGATGTAGACATTGAGGGAACATATATATATGAACAATTAACATCAGTATCAAAATATTCATTATCAAAATGATAGAATAAAGCACTAAATCCATCATCATAATCAATAGCACTTTCATAATAATAGTTCACTTGAGCAATGTAAGAATATGAATCCATTTCAAAATCAAATCTATTGGAGGATGTTTCATCAAAAGGCGGATAGGAAGAACTCATATACATAAAACACGAACCAATACATATGATGTACATAAGAATATGACAATAAAATTATATGGGGTTCTTACTTGGTGGATCAAAATGAAAAATAACTAAGTAATAATGTTCCTCCGAGAAGTAATTCATGGAGTTCGTAACATTACATATAACAACTTCATCTCCAAACTCAATGGAAACTATACCATCATGAAAATTTATGATTGTTTTTGTTAAGTATGGTTTTAAATAAGACAATGGGTGTATGAGAACATTCATAATCCACCTCCATGTTATGCACATAGAAATGTATTGTAATATTCATGTCTCATACCAAAACATGTACATCCTCAATGATTCCCACCGGATATATTGTATCCTTATTCACCAACTGAACCACTATCCTCATTTTCTTCAACACTTCTATAAATAAAGAAGAGGATACATAGTGAGGCATAACATTTATGAATTATCATAAATCACAATGATCATAAAAAGTGATACTTCTATATGGTGCATGAGATGGGGAATGTCCCAAGATCCTTGCACTTTGCTGTCTTTCCTAGAGTTGGTGTAATGAGTGTTGAAACATTATTTCTTTGATTGAACCTATCATTTCTATTGATCCCTCAATAATTGGTACATAGATTTTTTATGTGTTTTTTAGAACATGGAATTTGTTTAATGGGATCATGTATATAGATGTTTTGATATCCACACACGTATATGTGTCTAAAAATTATTTTGGAATTACCACCTTAGGCATCTTCAAGGTTTGTAAAACCCTATTTGTAAAGGGAATGGGTTTAGGAGGAACATAATTTATATTTTTCTTACCATTCACTTTCTCTATGGGCTTCTCATTAATGGTTCTTGAATGGGGCCTCTACAGAGTTGAGGTGAATCTATGTGGTAATATTGGTGTACATGTATCAGTTTTTTCCTTTCCAAATCTCAATTTAAAGGAACTGACATTCTCCTAGGGATTTGAAGTTGGTTGGGATAGTAGATTTCTAGAATTATTAATTTACGTGTTCATGGAGGGTAGTGGAAATCATGTTCATTTGAGTCTTCAACTTTTTCAACTCTGAACCGTGACACTTCAGCTCATTTTTTTTGATTACGAACAATTTGATTCAAAATTTCATCAAAGTTAGAATATACCTTGGATGGTGGAATCACTTTTTATTGGATTTATAATTCATGGTCATAAAATCCCTTTTCATGATTTTGGAAACCTTTCATTAAGGTATAGGATGATTGGTGTTGTTTTGAAAAGGGGGTGTTTCTTGTCATCCAGAGTCATACCTCATGTCTGATTGATCCTTCCATCACTACCTGTTTGTTAGAGAAATGGAATCATACTTCTTTCAAGGGTAGTATTTTTTTTGTTGTTGATATGGTCTATAAGGTAATACATCCAAAATATCTTCAGTCTCCAATAGTTTGAGGAAAAAAATTTTTGTGTTGTCTAATTATATAAAAATTCCACAAGGTCTCACTAGAGTGGGTTTGGATGTCTTTTTACCAAAAGCAATATATCCCACAGTAGTGGTCAATTATTCTAACATTGTATCAATTAAATGACTTTAAATAGAATATGTACTTACCTGATTTACTGCCCACACATGTGTATTAACTCGATTAAAAAATGGTTTAGAGTTTTTTTTCATATTTTCTACCAACTCACATGATACTGTTGTTGTTTTTCCAATAATTCCCCTATAAAAACGATGTCCACCATGATTCTCTCAATAGGTTTTAGTCCTTAATTGAAGTATGAGGAGTTTCTCCCAAATTTTTTGTTGTGGGAATCATTCAAAAAAATTATTGAATCCATCCCAATATTCATACATTGACTCCCCTTGTACTTTATTGAACCCCGATACATCCATGAGAATGGATGTGGACCGTGATGATGGAAAATTGTTCTTAAAGAAAACACATTTCAAATTATTCTAACATGTCACATCTTCATGTATTAAATAATACATCCAATCTATTGCAGCATTATTAATTTAAAATGGGAATGCCCTTAGTTTTATTTCATTTTCATATATATTTCATGGTTTTATGGTTGAGAAAAAAACAATAAATTATTTTAAATATTTTTTTGAAGCATCACCTGATAATCAATTAAATTCTAGAAGTAGGTTAATTAACATATATTTCAGTTTAATGTCTGATTCATGATTTTGGTATGAAATATGATTTGGTTTATAGTTAATATTTGGTACATCCAACCCTCAAATTGTTCAATTATGTTCATTCTTAAATTATTATCTGTGGGATCCTGTTTTTTGATTGATTTTGAAATGCATAAAATTTTAATGTTAATAGAGTCATGGAATTATCTAACTAGTTGAATGTTGAATCATCCTGAAGACTATGAATGTTTGATTCGATCCTTAAGGCTTCATACAATATCAGGTTCATGATCAAATAGATCCTTAAGATTTTTTCATATTGTACATCATTGAAAAATAAAAAATTACAAAAGAAATGCGGAAAATAATAAAATTATATGATGTTTGATTTGATGGTATGATAAAAGGAAAACAAGACAAAAAAATTGAAAACTTCAGATAGGGAAAAGGTGAAAGAAAGAGGAGAATAAAATAATAAAAAATAAAAATTAAAAAAATATCTATAATTGGTGGAATAAGTCACTTTCCTACAAGGAACTGGTGACAATTTTTTCAGACGATATAATGGGTGCCCCAAATTATTTTTCAATTTTGGATATTTAGGGGGAGCAGCGTGGCTAACCATGGTCATCTCACCAAGGAGGATACAATTTAAAACAACATCTACAATTTATTTTTAAAATTATATAATATAAAATAAACACACTATATAATATTATGGGACTTTATCATTTATAAAATGAGAATATGTATGCTGGAAGGGGATTTTAATATTTTGGTTTTGGTTTTATGAAATAAAATTAGATTAAAAAACACAGAATGAAGATGTTTTTTAAAAAAAAATTAAAATGTGTAATATATATAATTTTACTTATTTACATAATTATTAATCATTATAATTTAAATTAATATTCACATAATTATGATCCCATAATTTTATAATTCCCAAAATCTATGAAAAATAACATTACAACAACGAGAGAGTTAATTAATGACTATTCTAACTTTAAAACATGCTATCATAGCACGCTGCTTTTATTGAAATTCTATGTATAGCTTATGGTAAGTGGAAAATTAGGCCACTTACACTCTCTGGAAAATGATGATGTGTTTTGTTTAGGGAATAAAGTTTAACACACAAAAAATATTTCTGGTGTGCTTTTATTTCACTGGCTAAGGTCGCACTCTCACAATTCACCAATTACTCAACCATATGGGGGTTTCTATGAATCGTTCAATTGTTTGTTTATTTTCGATTAAATTAAAAAATTATTAATAGTTCATATAAGTGAATTACAGTATCTCATTGATTCAAAATAAATGAATGAACAATGTTATTGGTAGACCAATTACAGAAAATAACTACTCTTTAATGGGTGGTGTTTTCATCATAGAATCATTGTTCATGAGAAAATGTTTAGAAAGGTATAGCCCAATATCATTTCTACTCATGATTCCAAACCAAATGAGATGAGTAAATAAGTATATATTTTAACAATACACAATGTAATAAAAGAAATAAAATAGGAACAATGATGTTTATTATGAAAACAAAACTATACAACCTGATAAATATAGGAAGTCATCGATCAGGGTATTATTGCTTCAAGAGGCCTCCATATGAGTATAGAGAGATCCAAAACCTCCAACATGCTGAAAAGACTCCCTTAGAGCTCAATATGTTCATCAAGTCACTCCTTGGTCATATTGGAAAATGAGGTTCCTAGGTTGTCAATTTATATCCAAAATAGGATGTTGTAACACCCCAATCTTCCACGGTACATTTCCCTCTGAATAATGCAATGGAGTGCATTGTACGCAACTTCGAGATTCTATCACACCACAACCAATCAAACTAGCCATTATGAATATTAATACCTAATTTTTGAAATTTTATAAATATTATCTTTCTAAATTGACTTCATTTTTGTATTCATAATATCAAAATTATCTTTGGGTGAATGTTTGGTACTTTTCAGATAACATTAATATTTTGATGAATTGTGAAAATTACTAAATTTTAATTAAAAACAATTTTTTTAATAAAAATAATTAATAGTGATGATTTATTAATTTAAGTGGTTATAAAGTATATTTAGAGTATATTTTTACAATTTAATACAATGTTGGTCATTGGATGTAATTTCACATTTAAACCAAACATAAACAAGTGTCAATCTGTTGATAGTTATTTCTCTTAAAAACACGCTATGTGTTTTGACGACGGTAATTAATTTTGAAATTAACTAATGAAAATTATATGTTATGAATTTGGTAAAATAGTCATCATTTTTAATTCATAATATCAAATATAGCTTAGGCCTAATTTTTGGTATTTTTTTGGGAACTTTCATTTTTTGATGAATAGTGAAACCACTAAGTGGAAGTTAAAAACTGAATTTCTCATAAAACATAATTTTAACGCTTCTGTGAGTGGAATTTCAGAAATCTGAGAGACATGGTTAATATCAAGGAGTAAAATTTGGTTCAATGAGATGAACATAATTTTTGGTGAATAGTAACTTTTTTACTTTTATTTACCACTATTAAAAGTAAATATGAGAATTAAGGGTAGAAATGATATTAATATTACCCAAAAAAATGTCTTAATTCTATTGGAAAGTGTATCTCGACTAAAAACAACCTTAGGAGTAAAATATTATCATTTAGGTCCACTTTTATTAGATTAGGACATTTATTATTATTTAATTCAAGGAATAGTTAAAAAAGTTAAAATCAAAGTTTATTTACAAAAACATTTATAATATAGGGTTATATATATGATAAATTCAACTATAAATATTAATTAGAAAGATAAAACTATTTCCTATATAATGGATTTTTATTTATAATTTTTAGACATTAAATAATTTAATTTATTTATGACACAATGGTGATGCAGTAATTACATAATTAATGAAATATTAAAATAATTGATATTATAAATAACAAAATAAATGTAATTTGAGACTTTTTATGAATTTCACTAATTTTCTAGGTTAATATGACATATTATGATTGATTATTTAAATTGTGTTCGTTGTAATAATTCTGTTATGAATTTATCAAAAACAAAATACCCAATAGTGTCAAAATTGACATAAAAGAGATTTTAAAACAAACATTATATTATTAATTTATATTAAATTCCTAAAAATCTATGGTTCGGCCAAAAGACTTATATCATGATAAGTGTATCATTAAGGGACCACTTTGGGGTCTCTTGGATGTATATAGTATGTTTATTAACTGTAACGCCCCGACCCCAGTTACCCAGAGTCAGTGCATTATTACATAACATTGGCATGATCACAAGAATGATCAAATCTCAAAAGACTGATTGGTTTAGTATCCTTGGAAATACTAGATATATTAATAATGTTTTACATTACATCATGAAGTGAAAAACTACTACAACAACATATTCTCTTCATAATCCACAGTATTATCCCCTCATAATATCCATGCAGGTCATTCATAATTTACCTCTTCACATCCTAGGAAAAATAAAACATAGAAAAGGGGTGAGATAAAATGCCTAGTAAGGATAACAATATAGCGGAAACTCTCATAAATAAGAATAAAAATTTAAGGAAATGTATAACTAAAACAAACACATTTTAAACTTGAACTTCAACATTGTTTGGAAAAAATAAAATGAAATAATTCCATTTACTTATTCAAATTGATATTCTACTAATAGAATAATCACATGCAATATCAATAACCACTTTCATAATGATGGAATGCATAATGGTAGACTATCATAACCACATAGCCAAGGCCTCGTGCCAAGACTACAAATAAAATTTTGCCAAGGCCTTATGGAAATACACTAGTTTGTCTCCGGAGACCTACCGATGCATCGAGGAGCTATAGCGGGCTCCACCTGTCACATATTAATTCCAATGCATTCCCATATGAAAAGGTTTAAACATAACATAAACATTCGTATTAAAACTAGCATATGAAATGTCAATAATTTCACTATAAACCATGAATGGTATAAAAATAGAACATCCACAGTCAGACATATCACAAAACCTTCAATACAATATAGAATTTTTGTATCATAATAAATCAACTTTAAATAAGCGTAAAATCCACCAAAGGATGTTGACATAGATGAAATAAAAACTCTTTTTAGAGAAATATGCCTTTCTATTTTTGAAATCATTTACGAGTCATATGTTTATAAAATAAATCATTTTTTTGAAAGTATTCTTATAAGCTTGTGAGGAAAGCTTCGATGATTTTATAGCGGTGGAAAATAGCCGCACCCGCCGTATATGTTAAAAAACATTCTTACGTTAATTTTTTCGAAAAGGTTAAAAAGCACCTTGTTTGGAAAACATCGGAAATATTCATTTATAAACCTCTTATAAAAAGTCAAATAAGGGTATAAAAGACATTAACCTATATTCTAGTAAATAGTAAAAATGTTTTGAAATTTCATTTTTAAGAAACATGGATGTGGATGATAAAGAGATCTCAGTAGATTATTACGTATAAACAACCTCGAATAATGAAGACATTGTGAAATAACCATTTCCTTGTACTATTCCTTGGTTGCGGTAGGTTAACCTCCTATATAATAGTGAAATTATTGTTATTAAATTATACAAGAATCATATACATTCATATGATATGATATATGATCTTCTAACATTGCTTTGTTAATAATATCTTAGTATTATCGTCGTTTCGGGTGTTCAATTACTCATTTACTTTTATATGTTTTCTTCCATAAGACATGATTTTCATGGATTGGTTTTATATTATTCATATACATAATTATATCAATTCCTTAAACATTATTTTTAAATCATCAAATGAAAATTATAATTGAATGGATACGATGGAGAATGAATCTCATCGTGTTCGTGGAGATGGTAGTCCGTACGTACGCACGAGCGACAATATAATTCTTTTGACATTAAAATAATATATAAATGTATGGTTTATCATATATACAGAATCATTAACATGTTATATTTATTTTTTACATGAGTTACACATCATTATTATACCCATCCAAATAATAATATATTGAATAACAATTACACCATGACGTGGAGACAGTAAGCCGTAAGTACGCACGTATGGTGACATGTTATTTAAAGGGTGGATAAAATACTGAATATTGTTGTACCATATTTATAATAACATCACAGTATATATATGATACTGGAGTTATTATTTTATAATGGTAATAACAAAGGATGAAGAAGTGGAAAAAGAAAGGAACTTGGAAAAGGGTGGTGAAATCATTACCTCTTCTTCGGGTTTTTCCTTTTGATTTGATCAAATGGGCTTCTTAGGATGGTATTATGATCAAACTAAGGCCTCTAGTTTGTAGTTAGGGATGTTGGGAGAGTATTTGGGCAGAGTTTGGAGGAACCAAAAGGCATTGAAGGTGTGAAAAAATGAGAAGGAGGAGTGCCCATTTATAAGAGGGGTGAGGGGCACCTTTGGAAAAGCTAGAAATATTAATTTATAATAAATTTATATTCGGTTTATAATGTCTAAAAAGTTTATTATTTAAATTATAATGTGGGGATGGGTCGAAAACCACTCTACCAATAGAATTTACACAGGTTTGGGTACTTATATTAACCTTATCTTTAAGTATTAACTCTAAGTTAATTTGTTTCACTTTTACAATGTCTCTTTGTATTTTTATATTATATGGTTAATAAACTTACTATATACATCCAAGAGACCCCCAAGTGGTCCATTAATGATACACCTATCACTATATAAGTCTCTTGGCCGATCCATATATTTATAGGAAATTAATATCAATTAATAATATAATATTTGTTTTAAGAACTCTTTTATGTCAATTTTGACACTATTCAATAGTTGATTTTTGTGAAATTTGTAACAGAATGATTACTTCAAAAAAAGTTAATTAAATCAATCCTAATATGTTGTATTATCCTAAAAAATTATTTTAATTCATTAAAAGTCTCAAATTATATTTATTTGGGTGTTTATAAATAAATTAAATTCTATAATGTCTAAAAATTATAAATAAAATATCATTATGTACTAAATTTTATTAGCTTTCTAATGAATATTTATAGTCGAAAATACAACATATATAAACCTAGGTAAAATTTGTTTCCTAAAAGATATATGCTTATGTCATTTTTGTATTCATTTTAACTAAATTAAAATAAAGTGTCCCTATCACTTACAAGTGGCACCATGGAGTCCCAAAATCGACCCAAAGATGCCCATGGTCGAACATGTATCATCCAATAAGGTTAGGACACGTTTTAGGGTAATTGTTTATTATTATAATATTATTTTTCAACCCTTATTTACCGGATTTACCCTTAACCATGGTAAATAAAATATTTACCGCGGTAATTATTCAAAATGTCTAAAAATAAAAGTTACCTATTTAAATAATTTGAACATCCTGATTCCAAATATGGAATACATTTCTATAAATTCAAAACACAGAAGTGGTAGAAATTAATTTAAAATTAATTCCCATTGTTAAAACAAAAAGCGTGTTTTTAAGAGATAATAACTATCAAAAGATTGACACTTGTTTATGTTCGGTTTAATTGTAAAATTATGTCCAATGACCAACATTATATTAAATGGTAAAACTATATTCTAAATATACTTTAAAACCACTCAAATTCATAATTTATCAATATAAATTATTTTTATTAAAAAATTTGCTTTTAATTAAAATTTATTAATTTTCACTATTCATCAAAATATTACAGTTATCCGAAAAGTACCAATATTTCACCTTAGGCTAAATTCGATATTCAGAATCCAAAAATGAAGTCCATTTTGAAATATAAAATATATATAATTTCAAAAAGTAGTTATTACTATTCATTACGGCTAGTTTGATTGGTTATGGTGTGTTAGAACTCGGTGTTGCGTACAACACACGCTATCACATTATTCAATGAAAAGCATACCGTAAAAAAAATTGGGGTGTTTCATTCTCCCCTCCTTCAAATAATTTCGTCCTCGAAATTTCTAGAATATTATTGCCTGAAAGGACTCAGGTGGTTCTTCATCATAAGTTCCTCGGGTTCCCACGTTTCCTCTTCCATCTTATGGTTTCTCCACAAAACTTTTACCCGACGCATCGTCCGGTTTCTCAGTACTTGTTCTCTCGTATCAAGAATCCTGACGGGCTCTTCGCAATAAGACAGATCGGGTTCCAGTTCTAATTCCTCGTAAGTGAGTACATGCGTTGGGTTAAACATGTATTTTCTCAACAGAGATACGTGGAACACATCGTAAACTTTGGAGAGACATGGCGGTATTTCCAATCAGTAAGCTACATCCCCAATTCGTTCTAGAATTTCGAATGGTCCGATGTACCTGGGACACAATTTACCTTTCTTACAAAAACGTATAACTCCCTTCCATGGAGATACCTTCAGGAAAAAATTATCACCGACTTGAAATTCCAAATCCTTCCTTCGATTATCGGCATAGCTCTTCTGCCTACTTTGAGCTACTTTGATGTGATTTTGGATTACCTTCACCTTTTCCATCGTTTCCTCCACCAGTTCTGGACCTACATGTTTTCTTTCACCAACGTCATCCCAACAGGTTGGTGTGCGACATCTCTTTCCGTATAACGCTTCATATGGTGCCATTTGAATACTCAAATGGAAGATATTGTTATAGGAAAATTCAACCAGAGGTAAATACTAATCCCACATACCCTGAAAGTCAAGTGAGCCGGATCTCAAAATGTCTTCTATGGTTTGAATAGTCCGTTCTGATTGTCTGTCTGTCTGAGGGTGGTAGGCAGTTCTCAAATGGAGTTCAGTATCTAGGGATTTCTGAAGACTCTTCTTGAATCTTGAAGTAAAATGGGGATCACGATCAGAAACAATCGATAGGGGTACTCCATGAAGTCTCACAACTTCATTAATATATAGTCTTGCTAGACGTTCTAGTGGTAGATCTTCTCTTATAGAAAGAAAATGTTCTGACTTGGTAAGACGATCAACAATAACCTATATTGCATCGTTCCTTATAGGAGAATTTGTTAGCCCCGTGACAAAGTCCATCGTAATATTGTCCCATTTCCACTCCGGAATGGGAAGAGGTTGCATGACTCCTCCAGGGTGTTGCCTTCCAGCTTTCACTTGTTGAAAAACCATACATCTTAACACAAAATCAGCAATCTCCCTCTTCATATTGTCCCACCAAAAATGTTCCTTCAAATCTCTATACATTTTGGTGCTCCCAGGGTGTATAGAGAAATTAGAACTATGAGCATAATTGAGAAATTTCCTTTTTAGATCAGGTATATCGGGAACACAAAGTCTCTTCCTGAATTTCAGAATTCCATCTTCGTACACAAAGTCTCTCAATCTCCCATCATTCACAGCATTAATCTTCTTTTGAAATTCTCCATCATCAGTCTGAGAACTCTTAATACTTTATAGTAAAGATGGTTTGGAAACAATTTGAAAAATAATTGATGTTTATCCTTCCCTGATTATTCCAATGTCCATCTTCACTAGATCCATCAAAATTGGATCCCTTTCAATTCTCATCACGTTCAAAACTCCATGGTCTTTTCTGCTCAAATCATATACCACCTTGTTTGCTTTCCCCGAGAGGTAGTGTATCATACAATCATAATCCTTGAGTAATTCAAGACATCTCCTTTGCCTCATGTTGAGTTATTTTTTTGAGAAAATATACTTCAAACTCTTGTGATCAGTATAAATCTCACATTTTTCACCATAGAGGTAGTGCCTCCATATCTTCAAAGCAAAGATCACAACTGCTAACTCGAGATCATGAGTATGATAGTTTTGTTCATTAATTTTCAACTGTCGTGATACATAGACAATAAACCTATCATTCTGCATAAGGACACAACCAAGTCCTTTCTTCGATGAATCACTATAAATAACGAACCCATCATTCCCCGATGGTAGATTCAATATAGGAGCATTGGCTAATCTCTCTTTAGTTCTTCAAAACATTCTTCACAGTCTTTTGTCCAAACAAAATTAACACCTTTACGTGTGATCTTCATTAATGGGTTAGCCAATCTGGCAAAATTTTGGATAAAACGTCGATAATAACCTGCTAAACCAATAAAACTACATACCTCAGTTCTATTTGTAGGTTCTGGCCATTCTTGGATTTCCTTGGTCTTAGAAGGATCAATAGAGATTCCATCTTTAGAGAAAATATGGCCAAGAAATGAAATCTCATGAAGCCAGAATTCACACTTGCTAAACTTCCCATATAATTCATGTCTTCTCAGAGTCTTCAGGATAATGCCCAAGTGATTTTCATGATTTTCGTAGCTTTTTGAGTATACCAATATATCATCAATAAATACCACCACAAATTCATCGAGATATTCCTTGAAAACACTATTCATCAGAACCATGAATACAGAGGGTGCATTAGTCAATCAAAAAGGCATTACAGTAAACTCGTAATGCCCGTACCTGGTTCTAAATGCTGTCTTCGGAATGTCTTCCTTCATCACGCACAACTGATTGTATCCAGATCGAAGGTCAATCTTTGAAAAGTATTGAGCTCCATGCAGTTGGTAAAATAAATCATCAATGTGTGGTAGGGGATACTTGTTCTTTATTGTTATAGCATTGATCTCCCTGTAGACGATACATAACCTCATAGATCCGTCTTTCTTTTTAACAAAAATAACACGGGCTCCCCATGGAGAAACACTAGGGCTAATAAATCCTTTATTAATCAATTACTCAAGTTTTTTCTTTAGTTCGACTAATTCTACAGTGGACATTCTATTTGGGGTCTTCGATATAGGGCTTGATCCATGAATTAAATCAATGGAACACTCAACTTCTCGTTCTGGAGGATGTCCAGGTAAATCTTCCGAAAATACATCTACAAATTCTTTCACAACAGGTACATCCCATATTTGAACATTCCTTTCCTCACCAACATTTATTTCATTTTTTCCTCCCCAATAATTGAATTTAGTTGAGCTACTGGGGGTGGATCTAGATAAGAATTAGGTGGTGATGATTCTGCTCTAAAGATAAGGTGTTCCTTATCATCATCATCATGAATCGTAACCTCTTCCTTTTTACAATAAATCTTCGCATCATAGTCCTAATGCCAGTCTATACTAAGGATTATATCAGACTCAATCATAGGTATGACGATGAGATCAGAAGATAAAGAACATTTATGTGCTCTAATGGGGACTGATTCAAAAAACTTTGTTGCAATGATACTTCCCTTAAGAGTTTTAACTAAAAACTCCCTTGTTAAATCAAATTGGAAATATATAATTTTCTTAGAAAACTGGGAAGATATGTAACAATGCGATGATCCAAAATCAAATAATGCATTTCCTAAACTTGAGGAAACCATTAAATTACATGCCACCACGCCTTTCGGAGCTTCTAACGAAAGCAGTTTTGATAGAATAAGCTTGGCCTTGATCCCTTGGCCATTTCTGAGGTAATTTATCCTGACGTTTAGGACATTCATTTGCATAATTCCCCATCTCCCAACAATTGTAGCACTGAGCATTGTTAGCTTCATTCATCCCCTTGCATTCACGAGCTTGGTGGCATTTTTCACCACACTTGTAACAGACTCATGTTCCCTTCAAGCAAATACCAGGGTGTTTCTTACCACATTTACCACAGGATGGATATTCATCCATTCCCTTCTTCCCCTTATATCCATTCCCAGATTGATTAGCAGGTCTCTTCTTGTCTTTCTTTTCTTTAAAGTCATAAGTCTTAGAGAATTCCTTTTCGGTCTTGATAGCACATGAGACAATGTCTTCATACGACGAGAAGGATTGTGAGACTGATGCTCGATGGAGAAATGGTTTTAACCCATCAAAGAAACGATCAATTATACTTCTTGGGATACATATATAATCTCCGGCATACCTTTCTATCCTTGTAATGTTAGCCTCATACTTTGAGACATTCTCATCCTCCTTCTGTCTCAGACTCAGAAATTGCCTTTCCATATCTGCTCGGTGGTCGCGAGGAAAGTATTTTTCTAAAAACAGATCATTGAACTCCCTCCATTCCATATTTGATACTTCATCATATTACTTCATTCTTTGAATCAATGACCACCATTGATCAGCATCTCCAGTGAGGCGGTAAACTGCCATGATAACTTTTTCCCTTTCACTACTCCCCAAAGCCTGAAATATTTTCTCTAGTGAAAATATACATTGCTCAGCTACTAAGGGATGTGTACTCCCATTGAACGTTTGTGGTTGTTGCCTCATGAATCGATCTAACATTGATCCTCCACACTACGGATCAGGGTGCTCCATACGGGTAAGGTTATTATTCATAACCTGAGTGAGTTGTCCCAGTATGGTGATTAGCTGATTGGCACCAGTTTCATCACCAGCTCCACTATAATTATCTTGAGCAGGAGGGAAATACCTGCATGGAGTGCGTGCATTTATACGGTTTCCATTTCTTCCACTAGGCGCCATTTCTAAACAATGGAATGAACTAGATCAGTTTATGAATCAAAATACATAATTCCATACTTATAAAACACTTAACATAAATTGAACTATTTATGGATATAATCCATAATCAGAAGAATGTTTTCTTTGAGGAAGTATATACTCATAAACCCTTCATAATGATTTGTAAAGAAAATGAGAGTTATCCTAAGCATATCCCCCTGTAGTGTCGTAACCAAGAGTGCAGCAAGGCCCGTTGTCGTGCACCAGTTCCCATTCGATTCTAGCTCAAAGCGGTGTTTTCTTTTTTACCCCTAGGTACATCTGTGCTAGAGCCGCCTTTACCTGCTCGTATCTAGACAAGGATGTATTGCTTGGAAAACTCACAAAATCTCTACAATACCATGATTCTAGGAAGTTATTCTACACTAATCCTCAATGTTCATCTTAGGTCTGCGTGCTCTAATCAGAGTTTATCTAAATCTAGCTTCCAAGGTTTGTACTAAACTTCCTTTGATACCAACTGTAATGCCCCGACCCCAGTTACCCAGAGTCGGTGCATTATTACATAACATTGGCATGATCATAAGAAAGATCAAATCACGAAATACTGATTGGTTTAGTAGCCATGGAAACACTATATATATTCATAAGGTTTTATATTACATCATGAAGTGAGAAACAACTACAACAACATATTGTCTCCATAATCCACACTATTATCCCCTCATAATATCCCTGCAGGTCATTCATAATTTACTTCTTCACATCCTGGAAAAAATAAAATATAGAAAAGGGGTGAGCTCAAATGCCTAGTAAGGATAACAATATAGCAGAAACATTCATAAATAAGAATAAACATTTAAGGCAATGTATAACTAAAACAAAATCCTTTTAAACTTGAAATTAAAAATTTTATGGAAAAAATAAAATGAAATATTGAAATTTACTTATTCACATGGATATTCTACTAATCGAATAATCACATTAAATATCAATAACCACTTTCATAATGATGGAATGCATAATGCCAGACTATCATAACCACATAGCCAAGGCCTCGTGCCAGGACTACAAATAAGACTTTTTCAAGGCCTTGTACCAAGACACTAGTTTGTCTCATGAGACCTACTGATGCATCGAGGAGCTATAGCGGGCTCCACCCGTCATATATTAAGTCCAATGCATTCCCGTATGAAAAGGTTGAAACATAACATAAACATTCGTTTTAAAACTAGCATACGAAATGTCAATACATTCACCATAAACCATGAATGGAATAAAAATATCACATCCACAGTCAAACATATCACAAAACCTTCAATACAATATATTAGTTTTGTATCATAATAAATCAACTTTAAATAAGAGTAAAATCTATCAAAGGATGTTGACATAGATGAAATCAATAATCTTTTTAGAGAAATATCTCTTTCTATTTTTTAAATCATTTAAGGGTCGTATATTTATAAAATAAAACATTTTTTTTGAAATTATTATTATAAGAATGTAAGGGAAACTTCGACGATTTTATAATGGTGGAAAATAGCCGCACCCGCTGTATAAGATAAAAAAACATTCTTACCTTAATTTTGTCGAAAAGGTTAAAAAGCACCTTGTTTGGAAAACGACGGAAAGATTCCTTTATAAACCTCTTATAAAAAGTAAAATAAGGGTATAAATGACTTTAACCCATATTCTAGTAAATAGTAAAAATGTTTTGAAATTTCATTTTTAAGAAACATACATGTGGATGATAAAGAGATCCTAGTAGATTATTACGTATAAACAACCTCGGATAATGTAGATATTGTGAAATAAACCTTACCTTGTACTTTTCCTTGGTTGGGGTAGGTAAACCTCCTGTATCATAGTGAAATAATTGTCATTAAATTATACAAGAATCATATACATTCATATGATATCATATATGATCTTTGAACATTGCTTTGTTAATAATATCTTAGTATTATCATCGTTTTGGGTGTTAACATACTCGTTTTATTTTATATGTTTTGTTACATAAGTCATGTTTGTCATGGATAGGTTGTATATTATTCATATACAGAATGATATCATGTCCTTAAACATTATTTTTAAATCATCAAATGATAATTATTCTTGAATGGATACGATGGAGAATGAATCTCATCGCGTTCGTGGAGATGGTAGTCCGTAAGTACGCACGAGCGACAATATCATACTTTTGATATTAAAATAATATATAAATGGATGGTATATCATATATAGAGAATCATTAAAATGTTATGTTTGTTATTTACATGAGTTACGGATCATTATTATACCCATCCAAATAATAATATATTGAAAAACAATTACACCACGACGTGGAGACGGCAAGCCGTACGTACGCACGTATGGTGACATGTTATTCAAAGGGTGGATAGAATACTGAATATGGTTGTACCATATTTATAATAACATCAAAGTATATATATGATACATGATTTATTATTTTATAATGGTAATAACAAAGGAAGATTGAGTGGAAGAAGAAAGAAACTTGGAAAATGGTGGTGAAATCATTACCTCTTCTTTAGGTTCTTCCTTTTAATTTGATCGAAATGGCTCCATAGGATGGCTTTATGATCAAACTAAGGACTCTAGGTTGTAGTGAGGGATGTTTGGAGAGTATTTGGGAAGAGTTTGTCCGAACAAAAATGCTTTGATGGTGTGAATAAATGATAAGGAGGAGTGCCCTTTTATAATAGTGGTGAGGGTCACCTTTGGAAAAGCTAGAAATATTAATTTATAATAAATTTATATTCGGTTTCTAATGGCTCCAAAGTTTATTATTTAAATTTTAAGGTGGTTATGGGTTGAAAAACACTCAAACAATAGAATTTAGACAGGTTTGGGTACTTATATTAACCTTATCTTTAAGTATTAACTCTAAGTTAAATAGTTTCACTTTTACAATGTCTCTTTGTATTTTTATATCATATGGTTAATAAACTTACTATATACATCCAAGATACCCCAAGTGGTCCATTAATGATAAACCTATCATTATGTATGTCTCTTGGCTTATCCTTAGATTTTTAGGAATTTAATATTAATTAATATTATAATATTTTTTTTAAAAACTCTTTTATATCAATTTTGACACTATTCAATAGTTGATATTTGTGAAACTCATAACAGAATGATTACTTAGAAAAAATTTAATTACATCAATCCTAATATGTCATATTATCCTAGAAAATTAATTTAATTCATTAAAAGTCTAAAATTATATTTATTTAGGTATTTATAATATCAATTATTTTAATTTTTCACTAATATGTTAATTACTGCATCATCATTGTGCCATAAATAAATTAAATTATTTAATGTCTAAAAATAATAAATAAAATATCATTATGTAGGAAATATTTGTATCTTTCTAATTAATATTTTTATTCAAAAATCCAACATATATAACCCTATGTAAAAATTGTTTTTCTAAAAGATATATGCTTATGTCATTTTTGTATTCATTTTAACTTAATTAAAATAAAGTGTCCCTATCACTTACAAGTGGCACCATGGGGTCCCAGAATCGACCAAAAGATGACCATGGTCGAACATGTATCAACCAATATGGTTAGGACACGTTTTAGGATAATTTTTTTTATTATAATATTATTTTTTAACCCTTATTTACCAGATTTACCCTTAACCATGGAAAATAAAATATTCACTGCAGTAATTATTCAAAATGCCTAAAAATAAAAGTCACCTATTTAAAAAAATTGAAATTCCTGATTCCAAATATGGAATCCATTTTTCTAAATTCAAAACATATAAGTGGCAGAAATTAATTTAAAATTAATTCCCGTTGTTAAAACAAAAAGCGTGTTTTTAAGAGATAATAACTATCAAAAGATTGACAATTATTTATGTCTGGTTTAATTGTTAAATTATGTCCTATGACCAACATTATATTAAATGGTAAAAATATATTCTAAATATACTTTAAAACCACTCAAATTCATAATTTATCAATATAAATTATTTCGATTAAAAAAATTTCTTTTAATTTAAATTTAGTAATTTTCACTATTCTTCAAAATATTAAGGTTATCCGAAAAGTACCAAAATTTCACCTTAGGCTGAATTCGATATTCCGAATCCAAAAATGAAGTCCCTTTTGAAATATAAAATATATATAATTTCAAAATGTAGGTATTACTATTCATAACAGCTAGTTTGATTGGTTATGGTGTGTTTGAACTCGGTGATGCGTACAACACGCACTATCACATTATTCAAAGAGAAGCGTACCATAGAAACATGGGGTGTTACATTAACCATATAATATAAAAATACAAAGAGACATTGTAAAAGTGAAACTAATTAACTAAGAGTTAATACTTATTGATAAGGTTAATATAATGACCCAAACCTGTCTAAATTCTATTAGTTGAGTGGTTTTCGACCCATCCCAAACATAACCTTTAAATAATCCAGTTTGGAGGCATTAGAAACCGAATATGAATATATTATAAAATAATATTTTGAGCTTTTCTAAAGGTACCCCTCAAACCTCTTATAAGAGGGCTCTCCCCCTTATCACTAATTCAAACATTAAAAGCCTTTTGGCTTGGCCAAAACCTGCCCAAATACTCTCTCAACTTCCCTCACTACAACATAGATGCCTTAGTTTGATCAGAAATCCATCCTAAGGATCACTTTTGATCAAATCAAAAGGAATAACCCGAAGAAGAGGTAATGTTTTCACCACCCACTTTCAAGTTCCTTTCTTTTTCAACTTCCTACATCATTGTTTTTTCTATTCTAAAATAATAACTCTTGTATCCTCTATATACTGTAATGTTATTATAAATATGTTACAACCTTATTCAGTGTTCTATCCATCCTCTGAATGGAATGTCACCATACGTGCGTACGTACGGCATACCATCTCCACGTCGTGGTGTAATTGTCATTCAATAAATTATTATTTGGATGGGTATAATAATGATGTGTCAATCATGTAAATAATAAATATAACATGATAATAATTCTGTCTATATGATATACCGTCCAATTATATATTATTTTAACATCAAATGAATGATATTGTCGCTTGTGCGTACGTAAGGAGTACCGTCTCCACGAAGGCAATGAGATTCATTCCCCATCGTATTCATTCATGTATATTTATAATTTGGTGATTAAAAATAATTTTTAAGGAAATGAAATAAATTTGAATATGAATAAGATACAACCTATCCATAACAAAAACGGCTTACGTAACAAATAATATAATGGAAAATGATTAAGTTAACATGAGAAATGACGATAATACTAAGATATTATTAACAAATAAATGTTAAAACATCATATATGATATCATATTAATGTAAATTATTCATGTATAATTCAATTACAATTATTTCACCATTATACAGGAGTTTAACCAACCATCGACCAAGGAAAATGTACAAATTAAGGGGTTTCTTATCTCACTTTTAATTTCGTGAGAATTCCATTGTTCACCACTTATTTATTACATGTGGTGTGTGTACTGCCCATGTTTGTATTAATAGTTTAATATACGTTAATTCATATAAATTTACATCATCATTGTATAATCCTTCTTTCATGGGTGTATTTTTTTATGTTACCAAATCAATAAGGGAATTTTAAATTTCAATTTCCACTCATTCAGCTTTATGCATACTTCATTGATTAGTTTATTCCATGATTATGTGTAGATTCACTAATCATTTGATTATGGCCTAAATTACACTCCCCTTTCTATGGATATACTTTTGATACACATAATCACTCCATTGATAAATTATCAGGTCATCAGTATGAACTTGATACGATTAATTTTTACTCAATCTCGATTTCTTGAGTTAAAAATCCAATTCATTGGTGTTGTTTTTATAAGAATATGTGTGAATGTCCTTTGATTGTTTTACACTGAATATCCAATCATATTTAGTGTATTTATATTTTTCACTCATAATTATGTCGTTGATTTATCCTTAACCTGAGGATACGACCATTATGACAGATTTCACCTCAATTTACATTCCATTGAGACTCCTTTATTGTTATACACCAAATCACTTTTATATGGTGTATATAATGCAATTTTACATAATATATCATGAATCCATCTATTCTCATGATATTACAATGTTTTTATTTTATCAATCATTTTTATTCAAGTGTCTCTCTTTTGGTTAGGAACTCTAACTAAAATGACATTTTAAAATGTTTTAAAGATATATTATTCTAAACCATTCTCATTAATGTCCATGTTTTCAAAATGGTTTTAAGGATTTTTTTTATATGGACATTAATGTTTTCAAACTAAAATTACTGTTAAATATTCAAAGTGGTATAAGACACTTTGATTCAAAAATCTATTTTTAAATGGCTTCATGACAAATAGTGTGACTTTTAAATGATTTCATGAAAAAGGGGGATATTTCTCTCTAATAGTTTTGAAGATGATTTTCATCTATGTTAATATCCTTCATTATTCATGATTGAGATTAATATGATACAATAAAATCTTCAATATTGTATCCAATGAGTAATTTTTGACTATGGATGTGCTATTTTTATACCATTCATGGTTTGTCGATTACGTATTGACATTTCGTATGCTAGTTTAATAAGAAGGTTTACGTCATATTTCAAACATTTCATATGAGGAATGCATTGGACTTAGTATGTGACAAGTGGATCCCGATATAGCTCTTCGATACATTGGTAGTTCTCAAGAGACAAACTAGTGTCTTGGCACGAGGCCTTGAAAAAATCTTATTTGTAGTCTTGGCACAAGGCCTTGGCTATGTGGTTATGACAGTATGGCATTATGTATTCCGTCATTATGAAAGTGGTTCTTAATATTTTCATGTGATTATTCGACTAGTATAATATCCATGTGAATAATTAAGTGGATTTATTTAATTTTATCTTTTCCATATTAAGCTGGAGTTTAAGTTTAAAAGGCTTTTGTTTTAGTTATACATCTCCTTAAATTTTCATGTTTATTTATGAAAGCTTTCGCTATATTGTTATCCTTACTGATCATCAGAGCACACCACTTTCATTGTTTTATTTTTCCCAGGGTGTGAGGAATTATATTATGAATCAACTATTGGGATAATATGGGGGATATGAAGACAACATATTTTTTTAGTTTTTCACTTATTGATGTAATGTAAACATTATAAATATATCTAGTGTTTCCAAGGCTACTAAACTAATATTTCTTTTGAGACTTGGTCTTTCTTGTGATCATTCCAATGTTATGTAATAATGCACTGACTCTGGGTATCTAGGGTCGGGGCATTACAGTTGGTATCAGAGAAATTTTAGTACAAACCTTGGAAGTTATATTTAGATAAACTCTGATTAGAGCACGTATACCTAAGGTGAACTTTGAGGATTAGTATAGAAGAACTTCCTAGAATTTTGGTGTTGTAGAGATTTTGTGAGTTTTCTGAGCAATAAATCCCTGTCTGGATACGAGTAGGAAGAGGCGGCTCTGGCATATATTTACCTAGGGGTAAAACCTGAAAACACTGCTTTGAGATATACTAGAATGGGAACTGGTGCACGAAAACGGGCCTAGCAGCACTCTTGGTTACGACACTCCCGGAGGATATGCTTAGGATAATTTACATTTTCATTACAAACCGATTTGAAGTATAATATATATAAGATGAGATTAAATGACCTTGGTTAATCCTAATGTGTTTCAAATTGATAATATTGTGACACGTTAATCTCTAAATGATTTTATAACTACTATTACTCACACAATTATTTTTGGTTTTAGTCAATGGTTGGATTCCAAGGAAGTCATAGTGACTTTGAGAATGATTTACAAAGTAGGAACTGTGGTGGCAATGAGCAAAAAAATGGAATGTTGATCGGCGTAAAAGATATCATCATTATGCCAACTCAAATTTCCAAAAATATGATCAACAATATATATATTAACCAATTCCCGGACTCAAAAAAGAAGAGAAATGTGATGAATGAAAAGAGCTCCAGTAGTTGAGACCATGGAGAAAGGAATCCTCAATTTCAATCATGCAGGAAATGTGGAAGGAGACACCCAGGAAAGTGTCTCAATGGGAAAAAGAAATGCTTTACATGGGGGAAGGAATAGCATAAGGTGCAGAATTGCCGAAGAAAAATGAAGAGAACTATGGAAGAAGATAATAATGGTCCCAAGAATCTATTTATAATCATTTTCCATTAATATAGGGGACCTGGCCATTACACAAGTGAATTCCCTATTCTATAGTATATTTTCTTGGTCAAAGAAGAAGCTTTGTGGTAATAAATGGTTGGTGAAATTATTAAAGAGTATTAGTTCTCCTTGTTCATGGGTATACTTTGTACTAATTTTTTCTTGATTTTTAACCATGGATTTTTTCTTGTGAGAATGATATTTGAGGAAGAATTATATTTTCTCTTGTGGATATAGTTATAAATAACCATTTGGTTTTATATGACCCTTGGGTTTGAAGCGATTATAAGTTATTATAATTTGGGATGAAAATGCAAGGTATGAGATAAGATTTGTGGTTAAATTATGTTATGGTTATTTTGAGGAATTTATCTCATTTTGGTAATGTTATAAAATATAGTTTTCTAAAAAGGAAAACATGCAGACTGTGTGACAACCCGCCACGTCGGCCAAAGCTGTGGGAATCCAACCCAAACCCAAAGTGCGATTGGAATTTATCACTTACCACTAGACTATGTGAAGTCCCTGGATAGTGTGACTATTATTTTTAGTTAAATGATTTTATTGATCAATAATAATTTCATTTGGGATCTTATGTCTTATCAAATGAATACCCTTAGTATAAGAAAATGATTTGGTGATTAAGTGATAAATGTTATTTTGGAAGTTGTTTGCTCTGTTGTGAACACTACATGCCCAAGGAAAATAGAACAGTATGGGATTTTATTTGAGGAGTAATGGTGGATTTTTATCTATGTTATTATTGTAGATTTATAGTGATTTGGTTTATTTATGGAAATGATTAGGTTAATTACATTTATCTATGTGTCTTTAAGAGTAATTAATGTCATTTGGAGACACAATTTTACGTGGAAGACTACATTATTATATGTTTTTGGTTTCATTATTAGTTTGGATTATATTTGAGGATTTGAAGGACATTTGATTATTGAATTGTATTTATTTAACTTTGGGGTATTGATGTTTTAATTTTAGAAATTATGATTAGTGTTTTTTCTCTAATAGAATATCCATTTGGGGGATCATCAGATATTATAGTAACCATTTTGGTTTTGATTAATCTCTAAAGACAAGGTAAATATATAGTTTGTCCTACATGGATCATGTATTTCTATAGAAGTTTATTCTAGATCTTTCATTGTGACCATGTCTTCTTGAATACTCATTGTTCAAAAAAATGAGTTAGTGGTAAAAATTTATTAAAGAATGAAACTGTACTTAAAAAGTAAGTATATCTCTTTATGTTACTATTCAATGTCATAAATGAATTCTTCTTCCTTATGTAATGTAACTTAAATCACAAAATTTTGTCCGTTTACTTTTCCTACTAGGATACTAATGACCGTCTGTCCCAACACAAGTTTGTGATTTTCTTATTGTTAACTTTCTCTGGATCATGTTTTCTATCCCCCTCTATCAGAACAAAACACTTATTTTATCGTCCATATCCATTTTTTCCTACATGGAATCCAAGTATGGGTTATCTTGGGTGACCTTTATACATCTCTTCCTTCCTTTTAACGTGATAGTTTTATTGACTCTTTTTCCAATGTGGGACTTTCCATTATATTCTCAAGCCCAATTTTAAAAAAATTCCTTGAACACAATTTATTGAAGTAGGGGAGAATGTAACACCCAAAGCTTCCACGGTACGCTTCCTTTTGAATAATTCAATGGCGTGCATTGTACGCAACATCGAGATTCTAACACACCACAACAAATCAAACTAGCCGTCATGAATAGTAATACCTAATTTTTGAAATTTTATAAATTTTATCTTTCAAAATGGACTTTATTTTTGGATTTTTAATATTTAAATTATCTTAGGTGAAATTTTGGTACTTTTCGGATAACTTTCATATTTTTATGAATAGTGAAAATTACTAAATTTTAATTAAAAACAACTTTTTTAATTGAAATAATTAATATTGATAAATTATTAATTTCAGGGGTTTTAAAGTATATTTAGAATATATTTTTACCATTTAATTCAATGTTGGTCATTGGATGTAATTTCACATTTAAACTATATATAAACAATTGTTAATCTTTTGATAGTTATTATCTCTTGAAAACACGCTATTTGTTTTGACGACGAGAATTTATTTTTAAATTAATTAATGCAACTTATATTTTTTAATTTGGTAAAATAGATATCATTTTTGAATTCATAATATCAAATATATCTCAACAATATTTTTTGGTATTTTTTCGGAAACTTTCATTTTTTGATGAATAGTGAAACCCCTAAGTGGTAATTAAAAAAACATAATTTTCCATAAAACATGATTTTACCGCTTCTGTGAGTGGAATATTGAAACTATGAGAGACATGGTTAATATCAAGGAGTAAAATTTGGTTCAATGAGAAGGAAATAATTTTTGGTAAATAGTAACTTTTTACTTTTATTTACCACAGTTAAAAGTAAATAGTGTAATTAAGGGTAAATATGATATTAATATTACCCTAACACATTACCTAATTCTATTGTACAACTGTATCTCTACCAATAACAACCATAGGAGTTAAATATTATCATTTAGGTCCAGTTGTATTAGATTAGGACATTTATTATTATTTAATTCAAAGAAGAGTTAAAAGATTTAAAATCAATGTTTATTTACTAAAAGATTTTTAATATAGGGTTATACATAAGATGAATTCAATTTTAAATATTCCTTAGAAAGGTAAAAATATTTCATACATAATGGTATTTTATTTATAATTTTTAAACATTAAATAATTTAATATAGTTATGACACAATGGTGATGCAGTAATTACCTAATTAAGAAAATATGAAAATAATTGACATTATAAATATCAAACTAAATGTAATTTGAGACTTTTTATGAATTACACTAATTTTCTAGGTTAATATTACATATTAGGATTGATTATATAAATTTATTTCGAATTAATAATGATGTTATGAATTTATCAAAAACAAAATACCCAATAGTGTCATAATTGACATAAAATAGTTTTTAAAACAAATATTATATTATTGATTAATAATCAATTCCTAAAAATCTAAGGTTCGGTCAAGAGACATATACAATAATAGGTGTATCATTAATGGACCAATTTGGGGTCTCTTGGATGTATATAGTAATTTTATTAACCATATAATATAAAAATACAAAGAGACATTGTAAACGTGAAACTAATTAACTAAGAGTTGATACTTAAAGATAAGGTTAATATAATGACCCAAACCTATATAAATTATATTGGTTGAGTGGTTTTAGGCCAATACCCACTTTAACCTTTAAATAATCCACATTGGAGATATTATAAAACGAATATGAATTTATTATAAAATAATATTTTTAGCTTTTCCAAAGCTGCCCCTCACCCCCCTTATAAAAGGGCACAGACCCTTCTCACTAATTCACACATTCAAAGCATTTTGGCTCAGCCAAAACCTACGTAAATACTCTATCAACTTCCCTAAATACAACCTATAGTCCTTAGTTTGAACATAAAGAAAACATAAGGTGTCCTTTTGATCAAATCAAAAGGAAGAACCAGAAGAAGAGGTAATGATTTCACCACCCTCTTTCAAGTTCTTCTCTTCTTCAACTTCTTCTTTCATTTTTATTTATGTTGTAAAATAATAACTCATGTATCTTTTATATAATGTGATGTTATTATAAATATGGTACAACCATATTCAATATTCTATCCATCCTTTGAATGGCATGTCACCATATGTGCGTACGTACGGCATACCGTCTCCACGTCATGGTGTAATTGTCATTCAATAAGTTATTATTTTGATGGGTATAATAATGACATTTAATTCATGTAAATAATAAATATAACATGATAATAATTTTTTCTATATGATATAATATCCAAATATATATTACTTTAACATCAAAACAATGATATTGTTGCTCGTGCGTACGTACGGACTACCGTCTCCACGAACGTGATGAGATTCATTCTTTATCATATCCATTCAAGTATAATTCTTATTTGATGATTAAAAATAATTTTTAAGGACTTCATATAATTCTGGATATTAATAAGATACAACCTATCCATAACAAAAATATCTTACGTAACAAAGAATATAAAGTAAAATGAGTAAGTTAACACCCGAAATGACGATAATACTAAGATATTATTAACAAATCAAAGTTAAAAGATAAAATATGATATCACATTAATGTAAATTATTATTGTATAATTAAATAACATTTATTTAACCATTATACAGGAGTTTAACCAACCGTCTACCAAGGAAAAAGTAAAAAGTAAGGGGTTTCTTATCTCACTTTTAATTATGTGAGAATGCCATTGTTCACCACTTATTTATTACATGTGTTGTGTTTACTGACCATGTTTGTATTCATTTTGTAATATATTATAATTTATGTATATTTACATCATCACTGTATGATACTTCTTTCATGGGTGTATGTTTTGTATGTTACCTAATCAATAAGGTAATTTGAAATTTCAATTTCCACTCATTCGTCTTTACACATACATCATTGATTATTTTACACCATGATTATGTTTAGAATCACTATTCATTTGATTATGTCATAAATTCAACTCCCCTTTATTTGGATATACTTTTGATACATGTAATCACAACATTGATAAATTATAAGGTGATCGATATGAACTTGATAGGAGTAATTTTTACTCAATCTCGATTTGTTGAGTTAAACATCGAATTCATTGGTCTTGTTTTTACAGGAATATGTGTGAATGTCCTTTGATTGTTTTACAACGAATATCCAATAATATTGAGTGTATTTATATATTTCACTCATAATTATTTCATTTATTTATCCTCTACCTAAGGATATGGCCTTTATGGGAGATTTCATCTCAATTGACATTCCATTAAAACGGCTTTATTGTTATACACCAAATCACTATTATATGGTGTATATAATTTACTTTGATATAATATATCATGAATACCTTTATTCTCATGATATTACAAAGTTTTTATTTCGTCAATTATTTTTAGTCAAGTGACCCTCTTTTGGTTAGGAACTCTATATAAAATGACATTTTAAAATGTTTTAAAGATTGATTATTCTAAATCTTTCTAATTAATTTCCATGTTTTAATAATGGTTATGAGGATTTATTTATATGGAAATTAATGTTTTGAAACTAAAATTACTTTTAAACGTTTCAAAGTGGTATGGGACACATTGATTCAAAAATCTATTTTTAAATGGATTCTTGAAAAATAGTGTGACTTTTAAATGATTTCAATAAAAATGGGGATATTTCTCTCTAATAGTTTTGAAGATTATTTTCATCTATGTCAATATCCTTCATTATTTTTGATTGAGATTAATCTGATACAATACAATCATCCATGTTGTATCCAATGAGTTAGGTTTGACTATGGATGTGTTATTTTTATACCATTCATGGTTTGTCGATTATGTATTGACATTTCCTATGCTAGTTTAATATGAATGTTTATGTCATATTTCAAAATTTTAATATGAGGAATGCATTGGACTTAGAATGTGATAGGTGGAGCCTGTTATAGCTTCTCAATGCATCGGTAGGTATCATGAGACAAACTAGTGTCTTGGAATGACGCCGTGAAAAAATCTTATTTATAGTCTTGGCACGATGCCTTGGCTACGTGGTTATGATAGTCTGGCATTATCCATTCTGTCATTATGAAAGTGGTCATTAATATTTTCATGTGATTATTAGACTAGTTGAATATCCATGTGAATAAGTAAATGGAATTATTTCATTTTATCCTTTCCGTATTATGATGAAGTTCATGTTTGAAAGGCTTTTGTTTTTGTTAAACATTACTTTAAATTTTTATGTTTATTTATGAATGTTTCTGCTATATTGTTATCCTTACTGAGCAACTGAGCTCACCCCTTTCATTGTTTTAGTTTTCCCAGGATGTGAAGAAGTATTTTATTAATGACCTATATAGATAGTATGGGGTGTATGAAGACAATATGTTGTTTAGTTTTTCACTTCTTGATGCAATGTAAAATTTATGAATATATCTAGTGTTTCCAAGGATACTAAACTAGTCGGTCTTTCGAGACATGGTATTTCTTGTGATCATGCCAATGTTATTTAATAATGCACCGACTATGGGTATCTTGGGTCGGGGAATTACAGTTGGTATCAGAAGAAGTTTATTACAAACCATGGAAGCTAGATTTAGATAAACTCTGATTAGAGAACGTAGCCCTAAGGTGAAATTTGAGGATTAGTATAGAAGAACTTCCTAGAATTTTGGTACTTTATAGATTTTGTGGGTTATCTGAGCAATAAATACCTGTCTAGATACGAACAGGTAGAGGCGGCTCTGGCACAGATGTACCTAGGGGTAAAACCCAAAAACCCCGCTTTGAGCTAGACTCGAACGGGAACTGGTGCACGAAAATGGGCCTTGCTGTACTCTTGGTTACGACACTCCCGAGGGAAATTCTTAGGATAATTTACATTTTCATTACAAACCGATTTGAAGTATTATATATATAAGATGAGAGTAAATGACCATGGTTAATCCTAATGTTTTTCAAATTGAGAATATGGTGACATGTTTATCTCTAAATGATTTTATGACTACTGTTACTCACACAATGACTTATGGTTTTAGTTAGTGGCTGGATTCCATGGAAGTCATAGTGATTTTGAGAATGATGTACAAGGTGGGAACGGTGGTGGCAATGAGAAAAAAATGGAATGTTGATAGGCGTAAAAGATATCGTCATTATGCCAAATAAATTTTACAAAAATATGATCAAAAATATATATATTAACCAATTCCTGGACTCCACAAAGAAGAGATAGGTGATGAATGATAAGATCTCTAATAGTGGAGACCACGAAGAAAGGAATCCTCAATTTCCATCATGCATGAAATGTGGAAGGAGAAACCCAAGAAAGTGTCTCAATGGGACAAAGAAATTCCATACGTGTGGTTAGGAAGGACATACAGTCAAGAATTGCCGACGAAAAATGAGGAGTACTATGGAAGAAGATAAAAATGGTCCAAAGAATTCATTTACAGTCATTTGCCATAAATGTAGGGGACCTGTCCATTACCCGGGTGAATGCCCTATTCTATAGGATATTTTCATGGTCAAAGAAGAAGCTATGTCGGATTAAATGGTTGGAGAAATGTTTAAAAATTATTAGTTGTCCTTGTTGATGGGTTTACTTTTGAATTATTTTCTCTTGTATTTTTAACCCTGCTATTTCCCATGTGAGAATGATATTTGAGGAAGAATTATATTTTTATCTTGTTGATATATTTATAAATAACCATTTGGTTTTATATGATCGTTGGGTTTGGTTCAATTATAAGTTATTATAATTTGGGATGAAAATTCAAGGTATGAGATAAGATTTGTGGTTAAATTATCATATGGTTATTTTGAAGACATTATCTCATTTTGGTAATGTTATAAAATATAGTTTTTAAAAAAGAACAACACGTAGACCGTGTGATAACCTGTCGCGTCGGACAAAGCAGTGGGAATCGAACCCACAACCGATGAGTGATTGGGATATATCGCCTACCACTGGACTACGTGAAGTCCCTGGTTATTGTGACTATTATTTTTAGTTAATTGATTTTATTGTTCAGTAATAATTTCATTTGGAATCTTATGTCTTGTCAAATGAATACCCTTAGTATAGGAAAATGATTTGGTGATTAATGATAAATGTTAGTTTGGAAGTTGATCACTTTTTTGTGAACACTATATGCCCAACAAAAATAAATAGTAATAGATTTCATTTTAGGAGTAATGGTGGATTTTTATCTATGTTTTTATTGTGGATTTATAGTGATTTGGGTTATTTTTGGAAATTATTAGGTTAATTACTTTTATGTATGTGACTTTAAGAGTAACTAATGTCATTTGGAGATACAATTTAACATGGAGGACTACATTCTTATATGTTTTGGGTTTCAATATTAGTTTGGATTATATTGTAGGATTTTAAGGACAATTGATTATTGAATGGTATTTATTTAACATTGGGTATTGATGGTTTAATTTTAGAAATTAAGATTAGTGATTTTTCTAATAGAATTTCCATTTGGGGGATCATCAGATATTATACTAACCATTTTGGTTTTGATTAATCTATAAAGACAAGGTAAATCTATAGTTTTTCCTACGTGGATCATTTATTTCTATAGAAGTTTATTCTAGCTCTTCCATTGTGACCAAGTCTTCCTGAATACTCATTGTTCAAAAAAATGATTTAGTGGTAAATATTTATTAAATAATGAAAATATACTAAAAAGTAAGTATATTTCTTTATGTTCTTAGTCAATATCATAAATGAATTCCTCTTCCTTATGTAATGTAAATTAAAACAAAAAAAGTTGTCTGTTTACTTTTCCTACTGCGAGACTAATGACCGTTTGTCCCCACACAAGTTTTTGATTTTCTTATTGTTAACATTCTTCTGATCATGTTTTCTATCCCTCTCTATCAGAACGTAACACGTAGTTTATCGTCCATATCCATGTTTTCATACATGGAATCCTAGTATGGGTTATCTTGGGTGACCTTTATACATCTCTTCCTTTCTTTTAAAGTGATAGTTTTATTAACTCTTATTCTAATGTGGGACATTCCATTATATTCTCAAGCCCAATTTTAAAAAATTGTGAGGACGCAATTTATTGAAGGAGGTAAGAATCTAACACTCCAAGCTTCCACGGTACGTTTCCATTTGAATAATGAAATGGCGTGCATTGTACGCAACTTCGAGATCCATACACTCCATAACCAATCAAACTAGCCATTATGCATCGTAATACATACTTTTTAAAATTTTATAAATTTTATCATTCGAAATGGAATTAATTTTTGTATTTTTAATATCGAAATTATCTTAGGGTGAAATTTTGGTACTTTTCGGATAACTTTCATATTTTGATGAACATTGAAAATTACTAAATTTTAATTAAAAAAAACTATTTTAATCGAAATAATTAATAATGATAAATTATAAATTTGAGTGGTTTTAAATTATATTTAGAATATATTTTTACCATTTAATACAATGTTGGTCATTGGATGTAATTTCACATTTAAACCAAACATAAACAAGTGTCAATCTTTTGATAGTTATTATCTCTTAAAAACATGCTATTTGTTTTGACGATGAAATTAATTTTTAAATTAATTAATGAAAATGATATGTTTTGAATTTGGTAAAATAGACATAATTTTTGAATTCATAATATCAAATACAGCGTAGTCTTAATTTTTTGTATTTTTCTGGAAACATTCTTTTTTTCGATGAATAGTAAAACAACTAAGTGGTAGTTAAAAAAACTGAATTTTCCATAAAACTTAATTTTACTGCTTCTGTGAGTGGAATTTCGAAAATCTGAGAGACACGGTTAATATCAATGAGCGAAATGTGGTTCAATGAGATAAAAATAATTTTTGGTGAATAGTAACTTTTTACTATTATTTACCACGGTTGAAAGTAAATAGGGTAATTAAGGATAAAATCATATTAATAATACCTTAACACATGACCTAATTCTATTTGAAAGTGTATCTCGACCAAAAACAACATTAGGCATAAAATATTATCATTTATGTCCACTTGTATTAGATTAGGACATTTATTTTTGTTTAATTCAAAGAAGAGTTAAAATAGTTAAAATCAAAGTTTGTTTACTAAAACATTTTTAATATAGTGCTATAAATAAGATAAATTCGATTGTAAATATTAATTAAAAATATAAATATATTTCCTACATAATGGTATTTTATTTATAATTTTTAAACAGTAAAAAATTGAATTTATTTATGACACAATGGTGATGCAGTAATTACCTAATTAATAAATTATTAAAATAATTCATACTATAAATATCAAAATAAATGTAATTTGATACTTTTTAAAAATTACACTAATTTTCTAGGTTAATATCACATATTAGGATTGATTATATAAATTGTTTTCGAAGTAATAATGTTGTTATGAATTTATCAAAAACAAAATACCCAATAGTGTCAAAATTGACATAAATGAGTTTTTAAAACAAATATTATATTATTAATTTATATTCAATTCATAAAAATTTAAGGATCAGAAAAGAGACCTATATCATAATAGGTGTATCATTAATGGACCACTTGGGGGTCGCTTGGATGTATATAGTATGTTTATTAACAATATAATAGAAAAATACAAAGAGACATTGTAAAAGTGATGCTAATTAACTAAAAGTTAATACTTAAAGATAAGGTTAATATAATGACTCAAACCTGTCTAAATTCTATTGGTTGAGTGGTTTTAGACCCATCTCCACCTTAATCTTTAAATAATCCACTTTTGAGCCATTATAAACCGAATATAAATTTATTATAGAATAATATTTTCATCTTTTCCAAAGGTCCCCTCACCCCTCTTATAAAAGGGAACTCCCCCTTATCAATAATTCACACACTTAAAGCCTTTTGGATCGTCCAAACACTGCCCAAATACTCTCTTAACTTCCCTCACAACAACCTAGATGCCTTAGTTTGATCAGAAAGCCAACCTAAGAGCCCTTTTGATCAAATCAAAAGGAAGAACCTGAAGAAGAGGTAATGTTTTCACCACCCTCTTTCAAGTTCCTTTCTTATTAAACATATTCATTATTTGTTATTTCTATTATATAATAATAACTCCAGTATCTTATATATACTATGATGTTATTATAAATATGGTACAATAATATTCAGTATTCTATCCAACCTTTGAATGGCATGTCACCATACGCGCGTACGTACGGCTTACAGTCTCCACGTCATGGTGTAATTGTCATTCAATAAATTATTATTTGGATGGATATAATAATTAAGATTAATTCATGTAAATAATATATATAACATGATAATAATTCTTTAAATATGATATACCATCCAATTATATATTATTTTAACATCAAAAAAATGATATTGTCGCTCGTGCGTACATATAGACTACCGTCTCCACGAACGCGATGAGATTCATTCTCCATTATATTCATTCAAGTATAATTCTCATTTGATAAATAAAAATAATGTTTAAGGATTTGATATAATTTTGGATATGAATAAGATACAACCTATCCATAATAAACACGGCTTACGTAACAAAGAATATAAAGAAAAACAAGTAAGTTAACACCCGAAATAGCGATAATACTAAGATATTATTAACAAATCAATGTTAAAAGATCATATATGATATCATATTAATGTAAATCATTCTTGTATAATTAACTAACAATTATTTCACAATTATAAAGGAGGTTTACCAACCGCCGACCAAAGAAAAATTACAAAGTATGGGTTTTCTTGTCTAACTTTTAATTCCCTGAGAATTCCATTGTTCACCGCTTATTTATTACATGTGGTGTGTGTAATTCCCATGTTTGTATTAATTTTGTAATATAATTTAATTCAATTATATTTAAAACATCATTTTATGATCCTTATTTCATGGGAGTATGTTTTTTTGTTACCAAATCAATAAGGGAATTTAAATTTTCAATTTCCACTCATTCGGCTTTACGCATACTTCTTTGATTATTTTACTCCAAGATTATGTGTAGAATAACTATTAATTTGATTATGTCATAAATTACACTCCACATTCTGTAGATATACTTTTTATACACATAATCACTCAATTTATAAATTATCAGTTCATCGGTATGAACTTGATAAGAGTAATTTTTACTCAATCTCGATTTGTTGAGTTAAACATCCAATTCATTGGTGTTGTTTTTACAAGGATATGTGTGAATGTCCTTTTATTGTTTTACACTGAATATCCAATAATATTGAGTGTATTTATATTTTCCACTTATAATTATGTCATTGATTTATCTTTAACCTAAGGATACTGCCTTTATGAGAGATTTCATCTCAATTTACATTCCATTGAGACTCCATTATTGTTATACACCAAATAACTTTTATATGGTTTCTATAATGTACTTTGACATAATATATCATTAATTCCCTTATTCTCATGATATTACAATGTTCTTATTTCCTCAATTATTTTTATACAAGTTTCTCTCTTTAGGTTAGAATCTCTAACTAAAATGATATTTTAAAATGTTTTAAAGATTGATTTTTATAAATCTTTCTCATTAATGTCAATGTTTTAAAAATGGTTTTAAGTATTTATTTATATGGACATTGACGTTTTCAAACTAAAATTACTTTTAAAAGTTTCAAAGTGGTATGGGACACTTTGATTCAAAAATCTATTTTTAAATGGGTTCTTGACAAATAGAGTGACTTTTAAATGATTTCCAGAAAATGGGTGATATTTCTCTCTAATATTTTTGACGATTATTTTCATCTATGTCAATATCCTTAATTATTCTTGATTGAGATTAATCTGAAAAAAATAAAATCTTCCATATTTTATCCAATGAGTTATGTTTGACTTTGGATGTGATATTTTTATACCATTCCTGATTTTTCGATTATGTATTGACCTTTCGTATGCTAGTTTAATACGAATGTTTATGTTATATTTCAAAATTTTCATATGCTGAATGAATTGGAATTAGTAAGTGATGGGTGGAGCCTGCTATAGCTCCTCGATGCATCAGTAGGTCTCATGAGACAAACTAGTGTCCTGGCATGAGGTCTTGACAAAATCTTATTTTTAGTCTTGGCACGAGGCCTTGGCTACGTGGTTATGATAGTATGGCATTATGCATTCCGTCCTTATGAAAGTGGTTATTAATATTTTCATTTGATTATTCGACTAGTAGAATATTCATGTGAATAATTAAATGACGTTATTTAGTTTTATCATTGCCATATTTTGCTAAAGTTAATATTTAAAAGGATTTTGTTTTAGTTATACATTGACTTAAATTTTTATGTTTATTTATGAAAGTTTCCACTATATTGTTATCCTTACTGAGCATCTGAGCTCACCCCTTTCAATTTTTTATTTTTCCCAGGATGTGAAGAAGTATTTAATGAATGAACTGTGGGTATAGTATGGGGGATATGAAGACAATATGTTGTTTTTGTTTTTCACTTATTGATGTAATGTAAACATTATGAATATATCTAGTGTTTCCAAGGATACTAAACTTATTAGTCTTCTGAGACCTGATCTTACTTGTGATCATGACAATGTTATGTAATAATGCAACAACTCTGGGTATCTAGGGTCGAGGCATTACAGAAGTGGTTTTAGGCACACCTCACTACAACACAAATAGGTTTTAGCGGCGGTTTTGTGGTGGCGGTTCACAAAACCGCCGCTAAATATTTTCCGAAAAAGGTTTCGCATCGGTTTTTAATAAACCGCCGCTAAACCCATATTTTTTTAAAAAAATCCCGACCCTTCCATGCCTAGATCCTGGTTTCCCCCAACCCTCCCAACCTCACACTCCCTTCTTCCCGCAACCCCCCCCCTTTGGCGACCCCGTGACGACTCCGGCGTGACCTCCGTCTCCGGTGACCCTGCAACCAGCGCCTATGGCGGAGCCTGCGACCAGCGACACCTGACCCCCTTCTCCCGGCGACCCTTCTCACTGCGACCGCGACCCCAAAGTGAAATTCCCAACATTATTCATCTTTTTTTACAATATTTTGTGCAATATATATTTATTATTTAAATCCGAGGTTCGTTTCAGAGGGCGGTTTGGTTCGGATCGACTTTTAGTTTTTGGATTGTGTGAACATTTTTGTGGCTTTAATTTTATTTTTTAATAAATTACCTTTGTTTATTATGAGAGGATAAAGTGGAATGTTATGATTTAAGATATATAATAATATAATATAAATGATTTTTTATCCTAGGATTTTCTTGGTACATTGCATATAAATTCATCCACAATGTAAATTAATTGTTGGTAGTCATAAATAGTAAAGTGATGTAAATAGTGCAAAATTGTAAGAAAATCACTAACTGTAGCATTTGATATACTTTTTGTTGGAAGGTGAATTTTATACACATTCAATTTACTCAATGTGATGCTAATTTTCAAAATATGTATTAAAATATTTGTAATTGCAGGGGCAGTGCATTGAATAAAATACTCAAATGTATTCATCATCTTAATTATTTTTCTTTTTTTTAGAAATATTTTGATTTTTGTGCCCATTGATAACATGGTGTTTGATTATTTTTCAAATATGCATTGAAAGTTTATGCATTCACTGGTTATAGTGTATTGTTAGGAAATAATGGATGGGGAGATTGAATGTTTAAATTTGGATGTGTGATATAGAGAGTTATACATATTGTGTTTGATGAGTTTACGTGAAGGGTTGTAATGAGTTTATGTGAACGGTTTAACACAACATAAATTTAGTAAGTCGAAAATTACATTATATTGATAGATATGCTAATGGAAAAGGCACAAAATGAAGAAATAGTAGACATTGAGCTTCATGAAGAAGAGAAAGGAGAGACGCTTGAAGCGTTTCATGATTTTAATATGACATGGAAGTGTAAGTTATTGTAGAGATCCTAGAATTCAGATTCATGTCCGAGGTTGAGGCCAACACTTCATGAGATAGAGAGGAAGAAATGAGAGACTTGGAGCCGTTGGCATCTAGATGACGACCTCCGAGGTTCTGTTTCCAGAAATTATGCAGTGAATTCCATTGCAACAAACAAGCCTGACTGTACTTGGACAACACCAGGTACACTATATCCTGGTCTCAGACAACGGACTTTGGCACTCATAGGGATAACTTTTCCAGAATCAAAAGGTCGAGGTCCAGATCCACACAGATTCATGCCACTATAGTCTCCTCGCTGCGGTGAGTGCGCTTGGCCGAGCAAAGATACCTTAGTGTGGCTTTCCCTTAGATTCGAGCAATTTCTTACAATCCATACATCTTTAAGTGTGGAGTTGACATGTGTTAATGTAGACCCCATGGTAAAGATGTTAATTTGGTTGGTTGGGTTGAAAATGGAATACTAAAAGTTTTTCCTAGGGTTGATAATTACACAATGGATTGTTTGGTAATGACATGAAAATGGGATTAATTGAGTTAATTAAGATTGTACCAATTGACTTATGAAATACATTGAAATTCCTAAGAGGATTAGTGTATACAAAATTATGAATATGTTAAATTTGTAATGGATTATGTATTGAAGAATATGTTAAATGGATTTTCTTAATGTAATTCATGAATATGTTAAAAGGGTTAATATAAGGGAATTATTGAATATGCCTCATTGGATGGGGCATGAGAATGGAAATTTGGCTAAATTGGCTTTGTAATGTAAATGGAAAATGTGTTAATGGGTTATGGAATAATATTAATTCATATATTGATTGTTATGGATTGATATTCTTATGTGTATTTTTTTGAGTATGGTTATGATATGGTGTGTGTGTGTGTGTGGAAATGGATAAATAAGCATGTGCACATGGATTGGTGGTGGGATAAAGGACTGAGGCTCCTTCCATAGGTCGGTTTGGACTGATGCTCTAACCCCACCCATGAATGAATGGGTTATGGAGTCGTACTGATTCTCTATACCCCTAATGGTTGAATTTTATGGAACCACCTAGACTGAGGCTCCAAGGTAAGTGTGATGTATTGTTAGGAATGTTTATAACTTGTGAGATAAGGAACTTTAATTATACTCTTATGCATGATAACTAAACTATATTTATGATAACGTAGACTAGAATGTTGTATGTGAAAGACTTTTGAATCATGAATTGTATCTAGTAATAGTTACACGATGTGTAACCTAGTTATATAGTGTGAAAGACTTCTGAATTATGTAGAAAAAGATGGTTAAAGATGAAAGCACAACAAATATTTGACTTCACCGTTTTAGGTATCTTACTAAATAAATGGTTAATAGATGAAAAAACATTGAAATTAAGTGGGGGAATTATCATAATGTGTTATCACTGTGTTCGATCTAGTGAGAAGAATATTCATTGGCTTATAAACATGTATCAACAACATTGTTCAAATTATGAAACTAAATATGGAAAAAAATATTCCATATTATTTTTATTGATCTATAATATTGATAAGTGAAGGTAATGATTATTAAACATAATCCAATGAGGGGAAACTATACAAATGGGAACCCATGCATTGGTATTATATTCTAGTGATTTTGGATGGATGTTATAAATACTGACTAGTATCCCATTTCTAGATATGGAAAATAAAATTAAACATTTAATTGAGATGACCAAGCATGTGAGTACATGAGATGTTCTGGAAAGTTGTAGTATTTTTTTGTGAGGGTGTGGAAGTAATCTGAGTGGACCAATGTATCTCATTAATGTAGTGGGGATATAAATTGTTTGAGGAAACATAAATGTGTGATTGACAGTGTTATGATAATTGTGTATCCCGATATTCTTACTTCTCCTCAATGAGGAGTTCACGCTATCTCCTAAGGACCAGACTTGTTTGGTTTGTCCAGTCATTCTAAGTAAGTGGTAAATGTGATCAATGAATCATCTTTATTATATTATGCATACATTATGATCAATTGGTCATCTTTAATATATTATGATTTTGCAGTCTTACACTATCATATATTTTGTGTAGGCACATTGTGATATACATGGATAAAAGCTGGATCACCTTACCGAGGAACACACCTCAGTATGTTAAGGGTTTGAATGAGTTTTTAGATTTTGCGATTTCTAATCGATCCGTTGAAGGGAGAATAAGATGTCCATGTCCTAAATGTAAATTTATAACATGGTTGAAGAGAGATGAAGTTTATGAACATTTAATACTGAAGCAAATCCCTGGTCAATATTTGTGTTGGAATTGGCATGGAGAATCGAACAATACAGAAAGATTGAGCACTGATGTTAATCCACAGAATGAGGTCCCAAGTTCATCGAAAATGGAAAATGAAATGCAAAACCTCATAAATGATGCATTCGGCACTACAAGACACCACTATTAGCATCAAAACATATCAGAACAACCAGAAGACGGTGCTACAAATTACAACGTGACAAGTGATGTTTTTGAGACTGTAACACAAGTAGATCAAGATTGGAACATATCATTGGATCCTCCTCTTGATTCTGTAGAGCCAAATGTAATGGAAAAATTCACTGATAAAAATGTGTTTCATGATTTAGATGACGATGGAAACCAAGAGTTGTATAGTGGGTGTTCGAAATATTCAATGCTTTCATTTCTACTGATGTTGTACCATATCAAATGTCTATGTGGAATTACAAATAAGGCAATGTCCGTGATATTGGAATTGATTCATGATGCATTTCTTGAAGCAAAAATCCCAGAATCATTTTATGATATGAAAAAAGTTGTTAACAATCTTGTTCTGAATTATATAAAAATACATACGTGTCCCAATGATTGTATGCTTTATTTGGGAGAGGATTCAAGTAGACAGAATTGCAAGAAATGTTCTTCTTCTAGATGGCAGTCAAAGGGTGATGTTGGAAGTCTGACTGAATAGAATTTCATGAAGAAGAAGAAAATGAACACACCTTCAAAGGTTTTGCGTTACATTCTTTTGAAGCCGTGATTGCAAAGATTATTCATATCATCAAAAACTGCCGAACACATGAAGTGGCATTCTGTAGATAATAAAAATGATGGGTTAATGACACATCCACGAGATTCCCAATCATGGAAGAAATTTGATTCATTACATCCAGATTTCTCAGCTGATCCTAGGAATGTTCGATTGGGATTGGCTGCCGATGGATTCAACCCATTTGGGACTTTGAGTACAAGTTATAGCATTTGGCCACTTGTTTTGATCCCTTACAATCTGCCTCCGTGGATGTGTATGAAACAATCATCTTTTCTCATTTAAATGATTATTCCTGGAAAACAAATTCCTGGAAATCATATTGATGTATACTTGCATCCTTTGATTGAAGAATTTCAGGAGTTATGGAGTAACGGTGTTGAGATATTTGATGTTTGTTCTAAAACAATGTTCAAAATGCTTTCTGCTTTACTGTGGACCATTAGTGACTTCCATGGGCTTGGGAATTTATCTGGTTGGAACACTTATACGGGTTTGGCTTGTCCCATTTGTAACATTGATTTTGAGCCCAAACGGCTACCTCACAATAGAAAATGGTGCTTCTTATGCCATCGAATATTTCTCGATGCATCTCATAGATTCCGGCTAAACAAATCAAAATTTAATGGTTTCATTGATCGTAGACCACCTCCAAAGTTGATAACCAGTTCTTAAATATTGACACAGCTTGAAAACGTTGAAACATAATTTGGGAAGGTTCATCATTTGAATGATAGTTGAAAACGGGGCCGAAGTGCATCGTCAAGTGAAATTAGAACGCAACAATGGAAGAAAAAAAGTATATTCTTTAAACTTTTTTATTGGGAATTTAATTTGTTGCACCACAATATTGATGTGATGCATATTGAGAAGAATTTCTGTGATAATTTTTTTTTCACAATACATAATGATCATGTAAAGTTGAAGGATCATCGTAATGCTCGCAAAGACTTACGAGTAATGAACATAAAACATGATCTCTGTCCAGATGAGAATGAAAAGTATGCTCCGGCCATTTTCCTAATGAAAAATAGGGATAAAGATACGTTCCTTCGAATTTTAATGAGTGTGAAGGTATCTGATGGGTATTTGAGTAACATCTCGAGGTGTGTTGACTTGATGAATCGTAAGTTACATGGATTGAAAAGTCACGATTCGCATATTTTGTTACAGCAGTTACTACCATTGGCATTGCATACATTATTATCTGAAAAATTTACTGCTGTTGTACTCCAATTCTACACATTTTTCAGGCAATTATGTGAGAATGTTGTACATCCATTTCATCTTGACAACCTCCAGGAGAGGTTTGTATTGACACTTTGTGAAATGGAGATGATCTTCCCTCCATCTTTTTTTACTATCATGATGTATTTAACTATGCATTTGGTTGAAGAAGCTAAATTAGGAGGCCCCGTTCATTATCGATGGATGTATCCAATTGAGAGGTATTTTATTTATATGTTTTCCAGTTAAGTAAAAAAAATTGACATTTAAATAAAACCATAATATTATTATTTTATTTCACAGATATCTTGGTCATTTGAAATCATACGTGAGCAATAAAGCTCAACCAGAAGGCTCTATTGCTGAAGGCTATTTGGCCGAGGAATGACTTACCTTTTGTTCCAGGTATTTAGATGATATTGAGACAAGAATTAATTGAGTTGGACGTGTTGACGACACATCAACTAAATCTCAAATGCAACATAAATCAAAAATATTTCCTGCTATTGGCCGATCAGTTGGGAGGACCTCAAATGTGATACTGACAGAATTAGAATTATTACAGGCACATAGATATGTGCTGCTGAATAGTGAAATTGCAGATCCATTTATTGAAGAATTGAGGATACAAACAAAGAGACGAATGAGAGGCCAAACACGAAATGAGAAAGATATAATGAAAGCTGTGAATAAAGAGATTGTAGAATGATTTGGACGACGTGTAAGTTCAAAAATATTGCAATAAATAAGAATATTAGTTTGACACATACAATTTGTAAATCTATTAAATTATATTTCTTTTTTCAGATCATGAATACTGATACTTGAGCAGACTTGTCAGAAGATTTGAAGTTTCTTTCTAGAGGTCCTATAAAGCAAGTTAGAAAGTTTGACTCTTATAATGTGAATGGATTTATATTTCGTACAGTTGATCAAGAAGTGGGTTTGAAAACACAAAATAGTGGTATATTTATATTTTCTAAAGTGGAATACTATTGAAAGATGCATGATATTATTGAATTAAACTACCATGGACATTTTTCTGTTGTTTTATTCAAATTAAAATGGGTCGATATTATCAGAGGTGTTAAAAGAGATTCATTGCAATTTACTTCTGTGAACATCTCTCGCTTGATGGATTTTGGTGATCATGAAATGCATGGTCCATATATCATAGCATCGCAAGAAAAAATGGTATATTATGTGAATGATGTTGTGGATGAAGGGTGGAGTGTATTTACTCACATAATACAAAGAGATTTGTATGATATGGGTGATGAAGTGGAAGATTTGACATCTGAAGTTGAATGTCATCAACAACAGTAAGCCGAATTATTTTTCCATCATGATATTGAAAATATTAGTCTTGCAAGGATGAATGAAGTGGATGAAGTAATGGAGCAGGAAACCGACATTATTGAAAGGGAAAATGATTGTATGTACAATTATTCATTCATGCTGTAACCACTTGTTTCATTTTTGCAGTCATTCATTATCATTGTTATATATATTTGGTTTGTTAGTACTGGGAATATATTATCATTTTTAATTTTTTTTCTACTTAATTTTTCTGAAATATATATTCTGAACTTAATTTTATTTGATTAAATGATAGGAATTCCATGGAGGAAGAGGTATACTATTTCTTCTAGTCCTGCGACGGATGTCGATCTATCTGGGTCACTCCCAACGACATCTGAGGCACCAGCTGCCTACACCCCTGCACCATCTCCCCCTGCACCGTCTCTCACACCATCAGAGAGTCTCCCATTAGAGGCTGAGTCGTCGAATCCCCCTACAGGTGCGTCATCAGTTGGGCGGTGACAGACCCCTTCAAGTTCATCCCAAACACACTAGAGGGTCACAGTCATAGGTATAAATTTTAATTAAATAAATTTATTGCATTTTGTTTATACTAATTCATTGCTCATTGAAGATGAAAAAAATAAAACTGTGGAGAAACTCTTAAAAAGATCAGATGTTTGGAACTTGAATGGCGAAAAGATAGTCGTTCCATTTGATTCTTATGGGGTCCCTACGGATGATGTCGTGGGGTTACTTGGCCAGATTATAGGTTAGTTGGCAGCGGAGCCCATTTCCCTTCCCATTTCATATGATGATTGGAGATATATGCCTCCAAACTAGAAAAATGAAGTTTTAGATTCTCAAATAAAGGTAATTTTATTACATTATGGTTTAATTGAATTTCATGTTACTAATATGTTCAAAATGAATTTCTGTATACAGATGTTCTTCCAATTCACAGTTGATGATGTGATAGCACGGAAGTGGACTTTGAAAAATATCGATAAAAAATGGAAAGATTTCAAATGGAGATTGTGGTGTGATGTCAACGATACTTCGTTGACCTTGGAAAAAATGTATGACAAGCTACCCAGTGGGGTACCGAAAGAGTAGTGGAAAGTTTTTCTTGACAGACATCGTGATGAGAAGCGGATGGTATTGAAATATATATTATTATATTATCTTCATTTTACATTAATAAATGTATATGAAGAGGAGATGACATTGGATACATTACTGTTAAATTTCATTTTATTTATTTCCGGATCATTCACGACAGAATGCATCAAACAGGGTGAAGCAAGTCATCCCTCACACAGCGGGCTCAAAAAGCTTTTCTAGAAGCCGAATGTCATTGGTAATATTTTAAATAGTTTAAATATTTATAATACAATATTATCTATTTAATATATTTAATTTTTGATTTATCTTTGCTTAATGCAGTCACAGAATTTAGGGCACGAAGCCTCCTGGACTGAACTGTGCTTGGATGTTAACAGAAAATCAGATGGATCTTTTGTTAATGAGCCTACCAAAGAAGTTGGGGTATGAAGTCAAATTTTTAACTTATTATCAGTTTTTACTGTGTTAATATGTATTGATATTTGATTTACAGGTAAAAATTAATGAACTATGGGATGCCAATCCTGGGATGTCCTACTCAGTCTCCCAGGATGACCTGATTTCTCAAGTACTTGGGAAGGAGCATCCTGGTAGAGTGCGCAGGATGGGTTTGGGACCCTTACCATCTGAGGTCTTTAGCAGGCCATTAGGGATTCCAGCCGCATCTAATCCTAGTTATGGTCAGCCCATACCCGAAGATACTCAGAGGGAGATTTCTTCTCTATGAGCCACATTTCAAGACTAAGGGGCTCGGATAGCCACTATGCAGAAAGCATTGACAGATTTATCTCAGCAGATGAGAAGATATGCCCATAGTGGTAGTGCACCGAGTGGTGGTGAGTAGCTAAATCACAAAAAATCACAATCATTTAGTTTTCAAACTTTTATTGGTTTTATGTTTAATTATAAATATGCAACAATATTCAATTTTCGATATAATGTTCTTACAGGTGGCAGTAGGAGATAGAGGTGGAGAGGGTGACGGTGCATCATCGGACCATGAGTAGTATTGTTGATGTGTTGAACAAATATGAGAAATGTTGGTTTGTATATATAACATGTGTGGTGTATGGAACCTTTAAAAAACCATTGGTCTTAGAGGAGCTTCAGTGGATAACCTTGAATGATCACAATAACATCAGGTGTTTAAGAGAATGATGTGTTTGTTTCATTGGTTAGATGATCTATGGTAATAGGCTCTTTGATGTTTCTGTTGTAAATTCAGCATTGGGAATTTGACTCATTAGAGTGTTGCATGTCCAAACAGGGGGTGAGAGGCTGGTCATTTGACCGGTGACATGAAGCTCCATAGCTCTCAAAACCCTATCTCTCGTGCATTTGTTTTGCAAGACAACTTTGCATGACCTCATCACAAGAACCATACAAGAGACATAATCATGTGATCATGTCACTTGACCTCTTTGTGTGATCACCTTGTCTAAATATCTCACTTAATCAATCCATGAACTAATCAATGGTAATTTATTAGAACTTTGATGCACACCCTTGTATAAATATCTCACTTAATTTCGGACATGATATTCAAATTCATTATGTGTAATAATAGATGGCTGAGGATACATGAAATTCATGGGAATTTTGAAATATGGGAATTCATGTCATGAATTGGATACACAATGTGAATTATCCGAGTTTAATATTTTAAATGAGGTTTTTTAGATATTTTCTCTATTATTTAATACATAATACCCAACTACCATTCTGAGTGAACACTAGGTGTCTTGAGGAAAAAATATATCCCACTTCATCCATTATTTGATTCATGGGATATGGTGGATTCCTCTTGGAGATCCATGATGTGTTCTCCTATTTTTATATTTCTTTCATTATGTACCTATTTTGGAGATCCAATATATAGGTGGTATTTTTCTTTGATGCGTGAATGTGCATGAATTTATACAACCCCTTGTATAGGTGTATTTTCATGCATGGTTTCTATGTGTGGTTGTGGTTTTTGAGTTTATATTTCTTCATCCTACAGTGAAGAGTTAGAAGTGATTGCTTCCATGTGGTATAGGATACCCATTCTCAATCTTCTATATTATATGTGTGGTATAATCAAGTTCTTTCTCTCTTTCAAGTAAATATTAAGGGTTTTTAATAATAAAATAATTTATGAAAAATATAAATTTATGATAATGGGTAATTTTCTCATGCTTTACTACATTATTATATGTTTTTGAGATATCTATGCATGATTACATACAATTCCAAATATAAGTACTATTGGAACCCTATTTGTAATATAGTTGTAATGTTTTGAGGACACTTTCAATGTTGTAATGTAATTTATAGCTGAATAAAAATAAAAGGAATATATTTTTGTATAGTAATTGGTGTCCCATTGATGTATTTTTTTGTGTGGGGATAACCACGATTAGTAAAAATGATATGGGAAAATTCCCATAAATATTCATTGAAGTCGTTATCTGTGATGTTGTGGATAATTCATCTTATTATGTTTCACTATATGGTTTAGGAAGTTGTATGGTGATGTTATTGACCAGATTGGTTGTTTAGTACAAGGGGTTGTGATTCTTTGGTCGATTTTCATGTATGTGATTTTTGTAATAGTGAAATGTCCTATGAAGAGGTTGTGGTACATGGTAATGGGGTCATCGATGTGGTGTAGTGGTTGTAGAATAATGTTTTTGTAGAAGATTCGTTGATTTGGTATGTGGTGATAGAGTTTCATGATGGTTTTAAGGAGTATTTGATTTTGTGATATGGTTTGGGCAATGTGGTGTGGAAACAGTGGTGGATGTGTGGTGTTGTGGTGATAGTTTTGTGAGTTGAATTAGTTGTAGCATGGAGTGGATATGTCAGTTTCTCAGTTATCCATGAGATGAACTATGTTGATAATGTAAATAATCTAGGTTAGTAAATAAAAAATATTTATTGGAAATAGATATGTTATAAATTAATCAAATGAAAATGTAAAGTGTTATGTGAATTGTAATGGATAAAAAATAAAGGTGGTGAAACATGTATGTGGAAAGTGGAATGTTGTGTTGATAGTGTTGTGATTGTCTTGGGTGATTCAAATAGTGATTTAATTGGTTGTGATTATTGATTTGTGTTATGGTGTGGTGATCAATTAAGCTCAAGTGTAGTTTATGTGTACACATAGGTTTGGTATTGTGGGATATCTATATACCATGGATGTTTCTATTATTTTATTCACCAAGCATAATTTATATAAAATTACCACTACTCAATGGTTTAGAGTTTTAGGTATTTTCACCAATAAATATGATGGTGGTGAAATTTAGGCATGGTTTCACACACATCCTCTCACTTCATTCAAAATTAGTGACGCATGTTGGTGTTGGAGAATTCATAGAAATGATGTCATGTCCATGGTGCCTTCCAGTGGGAATTGATCTATTAGACCCAATTTCTATGAGTGATAAGTTATGTGTTTCTATGTGATATATTGTGGGGTAATTGATGGTAGGGGGAGGGGACAATGATTATGTCCATCACATTCATGATACCTTAAGACTCTTGGTCTAGTTTGGATGCCATTTTACAGAATATGTGTCCGTGGGTGGGAATAGATGTTAGGTGGTAGTTTATTTGTCTACAAGTATGATTTATTATGAAGTGATGGACTATGTGTCTACTGGTGGTATGTGATGTGATGTGATGGCCTAGGTGACTACTGTTGGGATGTTGTGTGATGTGATAACCCATTTGTATATGGGAAGGATTTAATGTGATGTGACGTGGTTTGTTTGGATGGGATGGGAGAATTTCTAATTAGATATAAGGTTGTGAGAGTGGAAAAGTAACGTATAATCTATAGTGGGGTTACATTAATTTTTTGTTGAACACATTTCCATATTATAATATTGGATCAATTATTTGATGAGTAATCCATGGTGTACAAAGGATTATTTAGATGAAATGTATGGGGTTATATGGTTTATTCTATTTGATGGCCAGCACATTAACACACCATTTTCACCTAAAATTGATGACTTCATTAAGACCTAGATGATTATATCTTTTTTTTCTCCCACTACATATATATTATTGTTTTCAGGATACAAGAATAACTTTTGAGACTAAACTGGACATTACCAATTCAAATAGTATTCATGTTACTTAACTGGATTTCAATTATCATTTGGAACATTGGGATACTTATATGGAATCAAATATTTTCAATTTTGATCAACTGTAAACTATAAGTATAAATCCATGTGACCCCCAATATTTTGTTTCATTTGATGTTATCTTGTGTTTCATTCTAAATCCATAATTTTAGGTATTTTGTATGCTTTAGGTATTCTTATGGTATTGGATCAACTTTTTCATCAACATTAAAAGAAAGGGTGTTTATGAATATTGCATAGGTGGTGCATAAATTTTTTCCTTATTATATATATGTTGTATGTGTTGTTTGGTTTGTTTTCCAGGGCAGTGGTGGAGTATAAACGGAAATGGATTTTTTTTTCCGGGTCAGCATTTTGCGGCGGTTTTAACCGCCGCTAATATTTTACCTCTTATACATTTAGTGGCTGTTTAAACCGCTGCTAAATGTATTCAGAAGACTGTTTATCAGCGGATATAACCGCCACGAAATCACGTCGGAATTTGCAGCGGTTTTAACCGCCGCTACGAAGTCACTTGGCACACCTGAATTTCGCAGTGATTATAGCCGCCGCTAATTAAATAGCCCTTAAAACCGCCGCTAAATTTAACAAAAACCGCCATGAAATGATGTACTACGACACTTTTATTTGACATCCGCGAAATTCATAAAACCGCTGCTAATATATTTCCGACGCCAAGTTTAGCGGCGGTTTAAACCGCCGCTATAGGAAAAAAACCGCCGCTAAGAGGCTGTTTTTCTGTAGTGCCTATTCTGAGATACTAATTGTGTCTATGTTTTGGGTTGGTAAAATTCCCTATCTCGTCCTGAAAAAAAGATAAATGTTGTTGGAATGAATACTGATTGTTTGTATGTAAAATATGGATGCCAATAGATTATTACAGCTTGATATATAGCTGATGTACATAACCAAATCATTGATGTTGTGCCAATTCTATCCTTGAGAGAGATTGGTTCGGATGTAACCCATAATTGATGAATTAGGCTTCTGTTTCTTAATATTTGTTTTATCCCATTATGTTATGTAAATGATGATAAAATATCACCCAATTTGGACGCACATATTTTTCTAAATGTTTAATATAGTGGACATATGTCCTTGGTCTTTCATGAAGATTGTCCCATTTTCCAACTAGATCATCTCTGAACCCCCAAATAACCTCTTCCTACAATGAAATCGCCAAAAACAATAATTTCCCATTATAATAGTGATAAAAAAAATTAACAATTAAATCAATTGGGATGTAAAATTCGAGATGATAATTATAATTATAAATATAATACATGATTAAAATACTGATATAAGGGTGAAATAATGTAGTGAATCAGGTTGTGATCACACTTCTAATAACGTATTAAAAAAAATTGATATAAATTATAACAACGGAGAATTAAAAACCATCATATAAATTCATGAAAAATGTATCTATTCATTTATCAAGATGAATTTATGTTTGTTTCTGAGTGAAATTTGTTGGATAGATACTGATGTAATGTTTCCTATATGCCAACAATATTAACACTATAATTTAATAAAACTATGAATCCTAGTGACATTAGTAGGTCATATCCAAACATTTAGCATTCTAGATTTTTAGGATTAATAGTTATTTCACATTTAGAGATAATATATCAATTCAGTAAAATACATTGTAATCCAAATTCACATTTAAATCAGATTTTAAAAATCATTTTCCATTTAATTTGTATAGAAAAATAATTATTGGTATTTCATGACCATCAAAAACATTTTTAAAAAAAATTCATCAAGTAAAAAATAAAAACATTGCAATGGAAAATATTATTCAATATGAAAAGATATAGGTAATAATATTTTTATTCAAAATAGCTCAACCATAATCACATAATTGCTATAAATACTACACATTTGTATATTCATAATGTATTATTCCTTATAATTCTTCTAATTATATCTATATATTATATAAATTATTTTAAAATATAATGATCCATAATTATAAATAAACATGTCAATTTTTCAACTTATACAAGTTAATGATATTATCCTTATTGAAAACACTATAATTCATGAAAATCATGACTAAATATTCACTCATTTTAAAAAAATTTGACACATATATATGAATTCATAGGATATATAATATAATTTCAAAGAAACTCTAGTATATACATATATTAAATTACAACACTCTAATAAATCCATTCAATATGTACATTTTGGAATTATATTAGCTTCTACCAATAAGTAAATTGTTAATTTAAGATCCAATTCTTGAATTAAAAATATAAAATAAATAGTAAATATATATACATATTAATATAAAATTGGATAATTAATAATATAAAGGATTCCATTTTATTGAAAATATTTCGTTGATTTATTTCACTGAAATTAGATAATAGTTTCCCATCTCCAATATTTGTAATCATATAATTGATATCATCCTTATGTAAAACCTCAAAAAACATTGTGAAGTTATTAATTAATATTTAGATCTATAGTCTATGTTGGAAAGAAAAATTATATCTATTTCATAACATTTATAAGAAAAAAATAATCCATGGACAATAAAAGAACATATTCGAGAAAATTAATTCTTGAAATAATCAATGTAAAATCCTTAAAAAATATTTTTACCATAAAAATAAACTATTAATGTTCACTCATATTTAGTTAAATATTTTATAATGTAATAATCCCATTTTACATATATATTAATAATAATTAAAATTTATTATTGACCACATGCTGAATAAGTATTTTTCATAATCTAATTAAACATTTAATGTACATTTTACCGTATCATTGAATGATCCTATATTTTTAGAGGTAATTTATAATGATTTTCCCAAGAAAAATACTTAGAACACAAATTATTCCATTAATTCATTATTTTCATAAAAAATGATTAAACATAATAGCCCAGATCATTTCATTTAATGTATCTCAATAGGCCCTCATAAAATTTGGTCTGACCATTACACTGACTTGTTTCATTGAAATTATGATTCAAATTTCCTATTATTCTACATTGATTTCAATTTCCAAATATCACATGAAAATCGTCAGTATTATTCAAACAAAAACTATCATAGTAGGCCAATTTAGGCCTCATAACAAAATATTTCAACAATATATACATTACCATTTCCTGACACCATAACATAATATAAAATTTCTTTTATATATGAAAAAACCTTCATAAAATTATCACCACATCATAATTTATTTTATATTGTTAAATTAAAAAGAAGTCTAAATCTATCAGTTACCATAATTTCATTCATGATTAAAACAAAAAAATTTACTATAATATGCAATAATTACATTTATTTCCTTACTGGTATTGTGTTAAAATTACTTTAATAGGCTACAACATATTTTCCACCATTATGTTATTTATAAAAAATTACATATCCATGGTATTTCGAGAAAACAAAACAAAAATACTTCTCAAGGTAAATGTATTTAAATAAAATTTAATTTATCAAATAATTCTAATTTTCTTCTATGGTATTATTACTAAAAGGCCACCATTGATTTAATTTTCCCAAAAAATAATCAATAAAAGAACTATTTTTTCACATAAAAAGAATGAAAAATATTGATTTCCATTCCAATATAGTCTATTTAGTCATTGAAAATGACTAGTTCTGCGGTACCACAAAAATATTGAGGGTTCAATTTCTCAAAATTCTCCACTATAGACTTGGTATCACATTGTAAAATTTATCACACTATATAATAAGAAACACCATTAATAGTCAGTTCCACATATGTAAATATATCATTTAATTATTATCATCCAATTTCCCCCATTCATTTTTTAGTATTATAGATGAAATTTTCCTCTTAGGCCATTTTCCTTCATTCACAATACTTCATATTTGAATTTTTATTTAAAATTGGAACAGAACAAAAGAAAAAACATAGAATACATCAACCTTTTCATGTAAATATAAAATAAATAGGTTACCATAAATTATAAAAAATTTCTTAATGAAATAAAACCCTCAGATTTCCTATAAAATATTCCTTTTATACCAATTTCTATGCTCCAAAAATTAAAAACATCTATTATTATATGATTTTTAACAAGGGTTTACCATTCCTCTAGTTTGGGGATATTTTTATATTTTAGTTACAATGAATTGAAAAAAAATATAAATATTAATCCATTATAATATTAATTAGATATGAAGATTCAATATAAAATTTTTCAATAATTAATGATACATAAATTTAGACTCTGATGCCCTTAAAAATATTCACTAATTTAATCACGAGTCTTCATATCCAACAATTATGTATTTAAATATTTACTAATAATAAATATTCCCAAAGAAAAAATTATTAATACTTTTTGGATGATTATAAAAATATCAATATGGGATACAATAATAACTAAACTCATTAATACAATTTCATATCATGCTATGCCAAGATTTTTTTCCCATTTATAGATAATACACTTAATTATAAAACATTTGTCTTCTAACTCATGTAATAATCTTATTTTCTTATTACTTATGTTTAAACCAATCAAAATAAATTATAACCTACAATTAAGAATATTTTTTAATTATTGTATGAAATGGGAACCCATTGAATATTTTTATTTAAAAATAATATTTTTACGCTAAAAAGATGTTTAAAATTCCTATAAACATAAATTAAATAGAGTGGACTATTTAAGATATATAATTTTTTTAAAATATCATTTTAAAGAATATAAAATTAATATTGGTACCTTGGATATCATCCATATATATATATATTATTATTGATTCTACTAATGAAATAACCTAACTAGTTAAGTCCATCTTAATTTCCCTTCAAACATAATCATCACCTAGATCTATTGAGACATATATTAAGATCACACATCATCAATAAAATATAAAATTACCATAACATATATAGAAAAAGTCAATGATTTTATTTTTAATATAAATTCCGAAAAATTTATTAGTTTAATACATAAGAATATGAAAATATACTTTCATTTAAATAATTAAGTATATAAATCCATTTTTATTAAATAATTGATAAAATAACTTCCTAGAAGAAAGGGAAATATGATTTTATTTTGATACTCTTTAAAAATTATATATATATTATATAAATTAATAATAATAATAATTTTATAAACTAATTATCAGGTTGTATAAGTAATAAAACTATTCCATACACACATTAGATAAAATAACATAAATATCCCTTTAAAAAACATTTATAAGTATTATTTTAAAAACAGAAAAAGAAATAAAATAATTATTTAAAATCAATTTGATTATATTTTTTATTATATTTTTAAAAGACTAAAATTAATTTAAATATCATGTAAATTAATTGTAATTATTGGAAAAGCTATTAAAAATGAAAATAATGTCTTAAGAAAAATTCTCTTACCTCGAGTCAGAAATACAAAAGATATACTTCATACCTTCTATAATAAAGACCTTTTTTGTTGATTAAGATCCAATTTATGGTGTATTTAACCAATATTATCCAATTTATTCTCTTTAAATTCATTTTATGTACAATAATTAAATTAATTTAGTTCATGTCCTGTGATTATTGGAATATTTGTTCATAGTCTCGCAAATAATGTGTATGGTGGACTTTTATTTAAATGGATATATTCATGTAATATTAAAATATTTTTTTCCTAAAATAAATTTAATTTTATATATTAAATAAAATTATAAAACCATCCATGATTGGAAGACATTGAAAAAATATCATATCACTTTATGAATTCGATAATCTACACTCATTCAAGAATGAAATTATAAATTTCTAACATTCAAAAGAGTGAGAAAAATAATGACATATTATAATTACATAATAATAATAATTTTATAAACATCATATATATTCTATGAATTTCATGTTTATAAAGATCCATGAGATGTGTTAACGAAGAAAACATAAATAACTTCACATTATAAGTACTTGAAACATTTCAATGAATGAAATTTTTATTCCCAAAATGATAAATGAAACATTAAAATGGTTTTACCATATATTATTAAAAAACCATCATATGGACGATAATAATTATAAATTTTAATCATTGTTAAATAAGATTTAATTATGGTAGAAGATTAAATATAAAAATAAGTATTAGTTATGTGTTATACCAATTCTTTGGAAAACAACATTTGTATAAAAAATTATGCCTTGTATGATATCCATTAAATGAGAATTGGGCATCAAAGTATTAGGGTGTAGTTTTTTGAAGTGGTTTTGTTATGGATTATCCAAACTATAATCACACCCCTCCAAAAAATTTAATACAAGGGGGAGAGAGAGATTATTATTTCGCAAGTCACTCTTCTAGTTGGCACCGGTTTTGTGGCTATTAATGATGGTATAACTAACATGATATATATAGGCATTACCCTCTATGAGAACCATTTTTATGATATAGATAAAATATATCAAACAATGAAAACCTACACATAAAATTTATATAAAAGAATCCAAATCACAAACCAGAAATGACATAAAATACTAATAATTGAATGGATAACTACAAGTACAAAGAAGGTAAAGATTATAGTGACCACGAATCCCAAACACCTCATACTAAACTATGATCTTGTTATATTTAACCTGATCCTCGTACTTCTCAAATTGACATGAATTGTTTTATATATATATATAGGGTTTAGTATAAAAGTATACCTATTAAGATCCTCCATATATCTCCTATTAAAAATTGTAATGAAATCCTAGTCAATCGTAGTGATAAACAAGGAAACTAACTCATTAACTAAATAGGTATACCATGTTCAAATCCCCACATTGTCTAATTCTCACCACGTATTCCACACTAGCGAGTGTATTATATAATAATAAAACATCATCAGTATCCATATACCTCATACATACCGTTTTTATGAACTACCCCAATGTCACATGTCCTTAGCATATCTCTCCAAATTAAGCCACATCAAAAACACCTGGGAAAGGCACCATGACTTGACCCTCTTGAATCACATAGCCACACCACACCCAATGAAAAAAATAATAACTGAGCATTTTATTGGAGCTATAATATCCCATATAACATATATAAAACATCAATTATTATACCCCATGCCATTATAGACCATACATAGAATAATTACCTCATACAATTATATCCTATACACATCATACCTATAATAATCCATTAGATACTATATCACTTAATACATGAGTGTAAAATTACAAAAATTCATTACATCACACTATACAGATAATTTCCCGACCAAGATGATAATAAATCGATGGTTTGAGCTATTGGGTTACAGAACATTATATTGTTATCCTTGTAATCCAAATTCCTCCATATAGTAGTGAGGTCCTAGGGTGTGATAGTGGAGACACTATTCTAAATAACATAGTATGTAAAAATGGGAAAAATCGCTATGTATCGTACACAGTGAATAGAAAATATAGTGAAGAAGAAGTAAAAAAGGAAATATAACATGATTTATTAATAAATGTAATGTTGTAAAATCATGCACAACCATGTCATACAATACAATATGGGTTACCCATTGGGAAGAACATGTATATTAAAATGTAAAAAATAAAATGAATTTAAAAGTACAAGGATATACTACAGACTCATATCCATCCAACTTACCCGATATATAGACACTGTTGGACTGCACTAGCTTAATCATATGAACCCACTCGAGCATCTCTACTTAACCATGAAACAATTTGCCTCAACCCAATGAACAATGAAACTAATGCTGAGAACTTAAAGTAGTCATATTCTTTACACATATAATGAGGTTCATGTGTAGGGATGAGAAATTATCTCAATAGGAAAACCCGGTAAAAAAACCTATATTTGTGTAGCTAAAATTGTATCCACAAGCCACATGCTCAGCCTAGTTTAAACACAACAAAAAAGGAAATTAAAACAAACATGAGCCCATAGTCAAACCCAGGGTTTGTAATCTATACAAACTAGTAAAGTTCAAACATATATTTCCATATCAATATTTGTATCCATGAATAGTCCATTACATATAAATATAATTACATAAATATGATTATTAATTTTAATGTGAAACATTAACATGAATCCAAATCAATAGTTGACCTATGATCCATAATCCTGCGAAATTGGACATCATTTTCAAGGGTATTGAGATGGATGTCGTTCCAATCATGTTGTGTACCATTTTTTCGGTCTCTATGCTAGTAATCCAAAAAAACATATACCTGCTTTATACAAAATTGGAAAGTCAGTGAGTAAGTTACGTCACCTCATGGGTGTACTCTTCCTAACAAAGGGTTCACATGTACTCGTCTTCAGTCGATGAAGATAGTATTTAATATATAGATATCCAATTCAATAAATAATGTTCTTATATGTTCCATCAAGTCATCTGGAGAGACTCCATGCTACCCCTTGAGTAATCTATCTTATCAGAATTATCATCATCATTCTGATCGTCCATCATCCAATACGTGAGTCCATCCAAAGCATCCCACAACTTGATCCAAGTGTCCCAAATAGTTGGGAGGTCATGAACCCTATGATATTTTCCACGGAATCCCTCAACTAGCACCACGAATTACATAAATCACCTTAGTTATCCCCTACTGATCCCGTCCATGGATTCCCCCAACTATATCCTTGTATCACTAATGGGGTAACTATAAGACTCATGTGATCCCTTTCATGGAATCCTAGGACCCCATAAATGAATTTCCCAAGGATTAAATATAATAAACCATTTATCTAATCCCTAAAATCCCCCAACAGGATCCAGGTGTCACTCAATGTTTGTAAAAAATAACCATCTATTCCCAATAAAGGCCTCTGAAAATTGGATCCAGGTATCAGTCTGGGTAAATAAGTGTATAACTCGTAGAACCCATCCAAGGAATCCCTCAACTGGATCCATGGGCCACTCTAGGTGTAAACCTATCCAACTATTTAGTCCATTCATGAAATCACTGAATTAGATCCATTGATCATTCATAGTTTAAATAAAAATCCAATTTATCCAACCCAAGTCCATCACCCAACTAGAATCCATGTCTCGCTATGTGAATACAATAAACATGTAATTCTCAATATCTGATATCCTGGAATAAAATTTGAACATTACCACAAATAATATATCAAAATGTGTATATATTTATACCATCAGTCTCAATTGCCAACTCCCATGTAATACCTCTGGGTACGGGTAAAATATCTAAAATAACATGGATCAGAAGCCAGGTCATAGGAAAGCATATATTAAAATCCCATTACAAAATAAAGATCATAGGGAGAACATATGGACATCCCTAGAGAAATAAAGATTCCTTGTGTCATGATTAATAACCACCAACCAGGATGTAAATATGGTTAACATGGATACATCAGAAAAAACCATTTCAAGTAGAATAAAATGAGTGTGGTTTTCATGAACACCCAACCAAGATGCATCCACACCCACATGGGCTTACCAGTTCAACACAAATTCTAGGCGACCCTTGAACACACACTCTCCCCAAACCTAATGGAATAAATCAGTGTTAGTCTATCAATGAGAACCTGATAGGTCCTTCAATCCAATCACTAAAATCAATTCTACATGGGATCCTCTTGGTAAACATGAGAGAAGGAATCCTACATGGTATCTATAGCTGTAAAGGTAAAGGTGGAATCCTAAATTAGATCCCATAACGATGAAACATATAGACATATTATAATAGGGATCCTCTAAATGATACACAAGTGAAGTATCATACAAGAGACTCCCTCGATCATCATGGTAGAAAAGGTACCCCTCGGCGGATCCGTATGAGAAACATGTGTCACAACCTCATTGAAAAAAAGGGAACATATCACAAGGGGTATGCACTCAAAATAGAAATGTCTTGGGAAATATCTCATAGCTCATTTTAGTTCAAAGGTCTCGACATTGTCAGTCTGAACAATAAACTGGTTAGTCATGCTCTGGTCAAACTCTGATGAGACTAATGAAATATAAATTTATAAGAATAACCTCTCCATGTAGATAACACCAAGAAACACACATTATAATTTCTCATTATAGCCGTTGGATTCAAGATTAAAATCTATATGGAAGAGTACTCATAATGGACAATACTTGGGTCCAAAACTGACATCAGGACACAAAAACATGAAAAACCCCCAATGGATTATAATGGTGAGGTACACATCATTTATGATTGGTACACGATGTGTACTCCCATTACGCTATGTGGGTGTATAATCTCACCATCCTTGGCATATAAATCCCTAGTTACATGGTGTGTAAAAAGGGAAAATGGAATGTATAATACATGGGGTACATGCTCGTGTACCTCAACAAGCTTAGACATTTACCTATCCAATTCATATACCTCTAAATGGTGTATCACCCTAAATGGGATATTGTCATGTAATCCACCAGGTCGTGTACCTGTAAATAGGTAAACATGGCAACATACACAGATACACGGATGAGTACCACTACTCAGTTTGTATACACCTGTACATGGCATGTAATAATTAAAAATTTATTTTCCCAAAGGGGAGAATATGTGGCGTGTCTTGTCAAACTATATGTCGTGTAACATTGTTTCCATAAATAGAAAATCCTAAGAATTTCAAAATCACCGATTTAAAATCCATAAACTATAGATATTTCTTCAAGAGGTCACCAAAAATAAATATACATCTCTAAAAACATGAATCAACACATTGAAATTGAATTGATGATGAAAACATAAATGGGCATATCTTCTGGCAGAAACCACTGAGGCATGGGTCAATTTGATTGTCCATATATGCCGAACGTCAGAGTAACTAATCGTGGGGTCCATGACAGTACCATGTTTCCCTTCCCCCCTCTCTCAATTTATCCCTCCCCTTGTTATATCCTTAGTCCTACGAATAATGATACTACAAGAGGTTTATTAAGGGTAAATCTATATAAAGATGTAAAAATAAAAGAAGAGAAAGAAAATAAAATAAAAAGGGGATGGGAAAGTCTTGGCACCCGACTCAATTTTTTTCCTCACCTAGGTTAAACTACCCATTGATGACTCAGTCAAAGAGATAAAATATCAATAAGATAATCCATTAAAAATTTATGACTAAAAAACTTATAGAAATTTAATTTAAATTTAATTTAATAAATATTAATTAATAATTATTTTGCCAAAATTTAAACTGCTCATATTTCCACCATACTCGATTCCTATGGTAAAAAACTTATTGCAGGACCAAAAGAGTGGTTAGAAAAATTATATGAGATCACATGTAAGGTGAGAAAGACTATTTTTACCATAATTATAGAAATATGAAAAAAAAAATTAATTTCTAATCTAAATTGCAGTCTGAAAAAACATGGGATCTTAAAAACTACCCACTATAAATAGTCTCATCCCCAGATCCATGGTTGACGTACTATCATTCACACTCTCATTACAAGAATCATCATAACCATGAAATCTAGAATATCTAATGACCATCCTAATAGTGTCAAAAACTACATTTTTGGTAGAAGACATTTAACTGTGACTGATATGGAACTTCCGACCATAAGAATACCCTTATATTCTCATCAATAGACACATCTAAGCCCAATGACCCCCCCAAAAAATCAATGTTTCAATTTAAAATGATGATCACCACCACCAATTGTCCAATGAGTCAATCCCTGTTATATATCATACCTTACACCACCCTAGAGTGAAAACACATCATGTTCCATTCTTCAGTACGGGAAAAATATTTGTAAATAAAATAAGGTAGGAGTAAGGGAGATGCTATCTCAGCATACTCAAGACAAATCATAATTGCATATGATCATCTATAATAGGATTAAACTATGATTCCACCTTAGAATATACATATCTCTTCGATCCATGATCACATGCTACCAAACACTGACCAAAATTCATCCACAGGTCAACTACCAAATGGTGATAAAAAATATCATGATATCACCTCTACTACAACGATAAATTACAAAAAAAAACTATTGGTATCCAATCCTTCAAAAATTATGAAAAACCTCATTCGGTAGTTCAAACATGGGCTCTCATTGATTTAGATTAAAATGATACAACACATAATAGTGTGTATATTTATCACCAAACCCTTAGACATAGTGTCACACGAGTGATGAGAATCTACCCACACTCTTAATACATTGGTAAGAGTGGACACACAGATTGTATAGTTGTGGTATCTGAACGGTCCTTCCTGTCACACTAGTCATGAAAAAAAATCATGTCAGGTGCTTCATTAACAATTAAGGTATTGACATGCCTATAACGCAATCTCAACAACCTAGTATGACTTGATCACAATATGTGAATAAAACCTTGATCACTTCCAAAAAATATCAAGAACAATATGGGACAATATCTCACGTAGGATTACCTTGAACAAAAAACATGTCGTCCTACATGGTTTGAAGCCGAACTAAGGGCCTCATGGTCTTCCACCTAGCCCTATAGAAAAAATCTCACAATTCGGTAACAAAGTCTAACCACCTTAATATGATGATCAAATCCACTCGGAATCTGGTAATTTTCACAATGACCAATGGTGTTCAAAGAAATAAACACAACCTATGAGAGACTTGATCCTCTCTGAGAATCCTTTGAAGGAACTGCACCTTGGTGGATCAACTCACAAGAAATGTTGTGGAATATATTGGAATCACACTCATCGATCCGACTATATAACCATAGTCCTGATAAATAACACCCAAAAAGGGACACATAAAAGGAAATTACATTTCAAATTTACCTACTAATGTAACTAAACCATCCTATTCAAGAGGACTAAGTCATTAAAATCATAAAAAAAATCCATGACGTTAATCCACATAACAATCCATCAGATTGAAATATAGATGTTAGAATTCCACAAAGCCACATTCATTAGTAAAATCATACACTAGCATGCCAATATTTTTTGAAACATACGTGAAAAGTATGATGCATGAGATAGCACTATGCATTCCTATAAAAGATTAAAAATCCACCCCTAGACTCATTCCTAGGCCCAAAATCTAGATATCCAAATTAAATCATATCATTTGCACAACATGTGCATCCCTCAATAAGAGTTCATATACAACTATAACATCATAAATTAGAATTGAAATCCCAAATACTATAAAAATTTTGACATCAAACATGAACAAGTGTCCTAGATGCGCCAGTTTGATATCAATCATATGATCCATCACACTCTTAATTCTCATATCAAACATATCCCAAAAATAATGTATAGGACAATAAACCCTATGATTCCACATTATAACTTCCAGTACTAGATGACACTAAACTGATACTCTGAGATCACTGTTTATAAGGCCTCAATCCCTCCTTCCATTAAACATGAGGCTACTAACTAGCTTCAAGGGATTAGGGTGTGTGGTGAAGAAATAATTCCCTCATATTAAAGTAAGATTCATTGTTAAAATATCTATTTATAAAATGTATTTGATGGTAAATATATTTTTAATGTATTAAACAACTAAACTAGACTATGTAGTAATAATAAATAAAATACTATAACAGACCTAACAACCATGTCATACAATACAACACTGGTCACCCATTGGGTCGACCATACAGTTACAATATTACAAAAGAAACTAAATTTAATATTGTAGGGCTCTACTACCATCGCTGAGATAGACACCGTACTTGTTCTCCATGCACTATTGAGGTTCTCATGAAATGGTGAGTAACAAATTTTGTAGTCCCACATGGCAAGAAACCTTTAACTATGAAACTAAATGTGTGTAAAAAGTATCATGCTCATATAATCTAAAAAACATCCAATAAGGGAGGTCAAAACAACTTGAGCCTACAGTCAACCTGAGGGTATATAATCCTTGTCAATAGGGAATTTCCACCATGGATGTTTATATCTATATATGTATACATCTATAGTCCCATACATTTATATATATAAACATAAATATTAATATTCATTGTATGTGAATGAGAAAACATGAATCCACATCAGCAGTCAAATGTCGTGTCCATAATCCGGCTTTGTTGGACAGGTTGTGCATTGGCATTGATCTAGACATCATGCCATTCAAGACATGTATCATTATGTCGATCTATAGTTATGAAATCCCAATCAAAATATACTTACTTCGACCAATGTGAGGGTGTCTCTAAGTAATATATGTCACCACAAGGGAGTACTCGTCCTACACCGGGGTTCACACATACTCTCCTCCTATCACTAACGAAAGGGTTCTGTATACCAATGGTCAATCCTATAAAGAGTGATTCGAAGATAACTTTCCATATATATAGGGAGACACCATGTTACCCCTTGATTCTTGTAAATAATCTGAATGATACTTTTCATTTGAATCATAGAACGTTCAAGATGTGATTTTGTACAAGGAATATCCAAAATGGATCCACGTAAAACACTAGTCGTGGAAGTCATCAGCCCTCTTAGAACTTCTATGTAATCCCGCAATGAGATCCAGAATAACTCAGAAATCATCAATAATCACCCACTATGCCAATCCAAATAATCCCTCAACTAGATTCATGTATCACTCTTGGTCATATTTTAGTCATTGAGTGAGACGATCCATAGAATCCTTGTACGTGATCCACTATATGCTCCAGGAATAAACATAAACAACAATTGAGACCATCACTAGTATCCATTAACTAGATTCAGTGGTCACTCAAGGTTCATAACATAATAACTCACTGATTCCTTTTATGGAATCCTTCAATTAGATCCATATATGCCTCAGGGTACATACGCCTACATCCCACTGAGCCCGTCTGTCACGAACCAACCCGGGTTGACCCTAAACTGGTCACCCGAGCCGGCCCAAGACAAGGCCTCAAGCGCATCTCCCCTTACGCCATAGGTTTCAGACTAGCGGCGAGGGTGTAAGGTAAGTCAGGGGGGACACTATACCCTCTTATAAAAGTGAATCAAAGGGAACAAAAATAACGCAACAACGGAAGTAGTGTAAATAATAAAAAAGCAGTGGAAAAAACATTTTTCATTTATAAGGTTTGAATAAAATTGGTGAACGTTAGTTTATATAAGAGATGCATGCATGAAATTCTAATGATAAAATGGAATCATTAAACCACGCTACATTCTTACACATCAATGAAGAAGTATATAAACAAAAGTATCATGCCCTGAGGGCGATCTCCATGAGCATCCCAAGCCCCAACTCGGTCCATTGCTCCTAACTCCAAGTACAAGAAACAACAACGACAAGGTCCTGCAACCGAATAGAATCTACATGGGTAACCCAGTGCAATGGAGGCCCGAGTAGGGTGTGAGATATACATCTCAATAGGCTGGAACCATTGAGGTCTAGCCCACTCTAGACCATGAAATATAATTAAACAATTTGCTGGTAAATCCAAACAAAAGCGATACAATCCAAATAATAAACTCATGTCCAGGTTCCAAAAAGGGCACATGACGGCAATACCTGCCTCGGCCCATAGCCAGAATAAGAACCTGTTTAAAACAAAAAAAGTAAATTTGGTTCAAGCATAAAAACACTTTTTATAATTTTTCTCACTTACTCTATATATTCACTTATCATTTCAACTTAGATTGGAAATCCATTCATTCTTACCTTTCTTTATTTGATCACAATTCACACAGGTTTTACCCACATCTCTCATTGTTTTCATAAATCATTGTTATCATTCGTTTGGTGTTGAACGCCATGTCAAGCACCCCAATTTTCATTTGGTGTAGATCGCTATATCTAACACCTTGAATCACATTTGGTGTAGATTGCCATGTCTAACACCTAGATAATTATTCAGTGTAGATCACCATGTCTAACACCCCGAATAAAATTTGGTGTAGATCTCCATGTCTAACACCTAGATAATTATTCGGTGTAGATCGCCATATCTAACACCTTATATCACAAGCTTGGATAACCATTGGGAAGGAATTCCATGTCAAAACCCAACGTTTAAATCGGTCTAGAACGCCATGTCTAGGACCCAGAATATCATTTATTTATTACCATTTATCAATTAATTAATCATTCGACACAATTCCCATTACATATTTAATTCTTCCCATTAAATTATCCAGATCAGATATCGACTTTTTATAATCAATTCTCACGATTAATTATCCTTGATCAACATTCTGGAACTTGCACGATCAATAAAAGGTAAACAAAAGTGTATGGCATCAACATGCATCTATGGTAGGTGATTAATGACATTAAATGGTACAATCTAACAAACTTGTTCAAGCAAGGAATTCAATTCATACTATTAAATTAAATTTATAACTTAATGAACAAGGAAAAATGGGCATTTAGGAGGGGCACACCCAAAGGGGTGTCCAAGGGGTAAGGTGCACACCTAGGATGGACTTCACCATAAATGAAGGCCACAATGGGAATGAGCGAACCATCCAAGAATTTTAATAAGAAATAATGAGGCATCGCCAGAAGGTTGCGACAAGCTGCACAAGATGTGGCACGACATAAGCGCCGAAGTAAAGGGAAGAGGGTAAACACCCTACCCTAAAAGTTCTAATTACATGTTAAGCCATGAACTTAGGAGCTTCAATGGCTCATTTATTATTTTTCAAGAAGCAACGTCATTTGAGGTAACCAGTAAGGTACAAGTATAAGCATGTCATTTATCAAGTATAATTTCAAGAATAAAGAGTCATAAGACATTTAACCAAGTAAGCACAAAAAAATCTACTACTAAATTTTTATTTTGAATATAGCTCACCTCCATGGGAGGAGTTTTATTAGAAAACATGTCATTACTTTATCAAAAAATTTATTTAGTGATATATAGAATTTACTGTAAAACTCATTCAACACTTGACAAAGTTAAGAATCCAAACAATAAGGAAGGAAATCATGAAACGCTATTGCTACATTTTTAGATTGAAGGTAGTGAACCTCGAAAGAGGGGTTATATTATTAAATCATTAGTTTAGTGACCAAGAAAACTCTTTTATCTTATTCCTGCAATTCACACAATTTTCACAGAAGAATTTAATCGAAACTAATCTTGAATAATTAAAATGACAAGGAAGTTCAATATGAAACTCACTATTACTTTACTTAAATTTAAAGGTCAAGGAGAAGGACCCTACCTCCAGGTGGATCCATCCATCCACTCCGGCTCTTGGTGCTTTATATCTAAATTCACCACTACTGCTCCCCCAGGTGGCATATGTGATTTCACATACGTATAAGGAAACCTAGCCTCTATGCACACGCTCTGCATGGCCATGAGCGTGGGCAAGAGGATCCTTACACATATTCTTATACACATAAGCCTCTCTCCGCTCACCTGTGTAGGCATTTTTTATATATTCAATGGGGACAACTAGCCTCGTACGTGTATATTCGCTGCCATGAACAAATATATGCATGCCGAGGGAACCCGCATACATATAAATACGTACCTATGCCTACGTAGGAGAGTCGCCTAAGCTCTGGAAAGGAAAAACCATCTCCAAAGGTCCAACACACTATCAAACAACCACAACCAACCTGAAGACACAAATAGAAACTAATTTAAGTGAGGCAAGACCAACCAACGGTATTAAATCCTAACCTCAGGTGTTAGCGACAATGTGAAACGAAGTGAAACCACCCGACGCCGTCGCAACGTTGGCAACGAACCGAAACCACCCGAACCACATTCCCTTCAGTGACGGTTTCCGGAACACACCTCATGGGACCCCAAGAGAACCTTAGCACCGACTATGATGATTCATAGAGAAGCCGAGAGGAAAACAGGGAAGAAATGGCGTCGAAGAGGAGGTCGTTGGAGGGTTGTTGCACGCGGCTCGCGGGAGAGAAGGGAGGGGGGGTGTTTCATGGGGGTTCTTCTGAGTGAGGTTTAGGGAGAGTTAGATAGGTTTTAATTTTAATTTATTTATTTTCATTTATTTTAATTTTAAACAAAACCATAAATGCACCCGACCGCACGGTTTGACCCGCACCGTCTGAAAAACCATGCGCAGCCCTCACGCCTGCTACCGGATACCCGAGGTATCCCGCAAGACTGACCTTCATGTTTAAACCTACGGTGTACAGTCCGATATCACTGCTTAAAATGGCTCCCGATCTCGGGACTTCATTCCGAAGCTCGGTTTTAAAACCGACCTGCTGATAAAAGAAAATGTTCAAAAACCTTCACATTTTATCCGCTCTAAAAAACGGTTCATTACGAACTACCCACCTGAAAAAACCTCTCGTCCCTGAGAATCCTTCGGAAAACAACAAAAACATCACCCGACCCGAAATTCACACTCACCCTTAAACAGACGACATGCTTTTAAAACTGTTCCGTTTTCAACCACGAGTACACCGAAGTCCTCACACGACCTTCGGTGATATTCTCAAGTCATGCCATCACAAGACTATTATAAAACTATCGTGCCTCAGCACGAAGCTTAACTCTAAGAAACCATACATCCCACGCACAACCAGAGAGATATTACGAAACAAAACCAAAACTTTTAAACATTAACGTGGCGTATAACCGACACTATCTTATTATATCCAAGATGACGTCAAGATGGGGGACATGCTTGTCTCATCCAGCAGAGTGCACTAAGATTAAACTAAGGTCACCGAGAAGATCAATCAGACCAAACTCTGATGCCTATACCACCAGAGGCATTCATTTTTGTCGAAGCTTAACCACTGAAACTCTTCCCGCACTAACGGAGTTTCTAAAGCATTGCACACACTGCCAACCTTATCAAAGTTGTGCTACCAAGCAAGCACCAACATGAAACCCGAAAATCATGCGACACTACCCACCTCAGGAGTGTCCATGTCGTCGCAAGAACTAGCCTCTCACCGGCAGGCTATTTTTTAAACACTTTAATGCACGATTTACGTTCCTCGAACTACGATCACCACATAATAATATCACCCCGAAAACAAGGCAACTCAAGCTCTAAGGGTACTACCTAGCATGGGATAGTCCCTTACAAAGCACACGCGTCGACCCTATCTCTTGGTCATGCAAAAGAAGGATTACTAGGCTCAAAACCCCTTTCCATTTTATCCATTTCATTAATTCATTTCAACCTTTAATCATTTGAAAGAAGATTTTAACAAACCCACAAGTACTATTTCACAACAAAGTACTTGGTTTTCAAACAACACCTCACTGGAAAAACATGCAAGTTGTAATGAAATTCCTTTTCATCATTTAACATTTAATCTTTAGCATCCATCTTTTAAAAAGATTGAAAACACGATTTACCCTTTTCCCAATTATAAGGCCCCCATACACCCTATAATGGAAAATTGGCTTTGTCGTAATCGCAACCAAAAATTTCAGCCAAAGCAACCAAGCGCTTACCAGCAAGTTAACAAGCCACTACAAACAGCTAACACAAAGCAACAAGCTGAAATCACTAAAACATGCTATAACACAGAGCATGACACACAAACAAGTTAAAAAACATTACATATTATCACCCAAAAATTTTAACTATCACCGAAACATGATTTCTAAAGAGGAGTGCTAAATAAATCTAGGCATGAAAAATTTTCAAGGCACACAATCAAAATCAGCAAGAAACCTACTAATGAAACTACATGGAATGGCACATATGCATGACATGCGAATCTCTAAGTGCATAATATGATGCATGAAATGCAATTTCCTAGTAGTATCGGGCAAAGGAAAATTTTCAAAACATCTTCATAAACAAATAAGCAGTGGAAAGTACAACATTCACCCAAGGTGAAATTACATCAACTGTAACAACAAACAGCATGGACATCAATTCCTAGCCCTGGCCACTTGGTCATTTATTGTACGTGGGGTGATCAGTCCTAGACACTACTATTACCCAAGCACCGACACATTCCTAGTCTACTGTCTACCAACCCAAAATAGTAAGACAAAGGAAAAGGAGGGTCCTCTGATACCATTTTGTCACGAACCACCCTGGTCGACCCTAAACCGGTCACCCGAGCTGGCCCGCGACCTGGCCTCAAGCGCGTCTCCCCTTATGCCAGAGGTTGCCGACTAGCAGCGAGGGTGTAAGGTAAGTCAGGGGAGATTATACCCCCTTATCAAAGTGAATCAAAGGGACAAAAAATACAGCAACAACAAAAGTAGTGTAAATAAAAAGAAAGTAGTGGAAAAAACATTTTTCATTTATAAGGTTTGAATAAAATTGGAGAACGTCAGTTTATATAAGAGATGCAAGAATGAAATTCTAATGATACAATGGAAGCATTAAACCACGCGACATACTTACAAATCAATGCAGAAGTAAATAAAAAAAAGTCTCAAGCCCCGAGGGTGATCTCCATGATCATCCTAAGCCCCAACTCGGTCATTTGCTCCTAACTCCAATTACAAGAAACAGCAACAACAAGGTCCTGCAACCAAATAGAATCTACTCGGGTACCCCAGTGCAATGGTGGCCTGATTAGGGTGTGAGATATATATCTCAGTAGGCCGGAACCACCGGGGTCTAGTCCACTCAAGACCATGAAATATAATTACAAAATGTGTTGGTAAATCCAAACAAAAGCGATAGAATCCAAACAATAAACGCCCTTCCAGGTTCCAAAAAGGGCACCTGACGGCAATACCTGCCTCGGCCCATATCCAGAATAAGAATCTGTTTTAAACAACACATGTAAATTTGGTTCAAGCATAATAATACTTTTTATAATTTTTCACACTTACTCTATTTATTCAGTTATCATTTCAACTTAGATTGGAAATCCATTCATTCATACATTTGTTTATTTGATCACAATTCACTCGGGTTTTAACCACATCTCTCATTCTTTTCATAAATCATTATTATCATTCGTTTGGTGCGGAACACCATGTCAAGAAACCCAAATCTCATTTGGTGTAGATCGCCATGTATAACACCTCGAATCACATTTGGTGTAGATTTCAATGTCTAACACTTAGATATTTATTCGATATAGATCGCCATGTCTAACACACCAAATAACATTTGGTGTCTATCTCCATGTCTAACACCTAGATAATTATTCGGTGTAGATCTCCATGTCTAACACCTTATATAACAAGCTTGGATAACCATTGGGAAGGAACGCCATGTCCAAAACCAATGTTTATATCGGTATAGAATGCCATTCATAGGAACCAGAATCTCATTTATTTATTACCATTTATCAATTAATTAATCAGTCAACACAATTCCCATCTCATAATTAATTCTTCACATTTAATTATCCAGATCAGATCTCAACTTTTTATAATCAATTCTCACAATTAATAATCCTTGATCAACATTCTAGAACTTTCACGAGAAATAGAAGGTAAACAAAAGTGTATGGAATCAACATGCCTCTATGGTATGTGATTAATGAAATTAAATGGTACAATCTAACAAACTTGTTCAAGAAAGGAATTCAATTCAAACTATTACATTAAATTTATAACTTACAGAACAAGGAAAATGGCATTTAGGTGGGGCACACCCAAAGGGGTGTCCAAGGGGCAAGGCGAGCACCTAAAATGGGCTTCACCATAAACGAATGCCACAATGGGAATGACCGAACCACCTAAGAATTTCAATAAAAAATAATGAGGCATCGCAAGAAGGTTGCGACAAGTTGCACAAGATGTGGCACGACATAAGCGTTGAAGTAAAGGGAAGATGGTAAACACCCTACCCTAAAAGTTCTAATTACATGTTAAGCAATGAACTTTGGAGGTTCATTGTCTCATTTATTATTTTTCAAGAAGCAACGTCATTTGAGGTAACCAGTAAGGTAAAAGTACAAGAATGTCATTTATCAATTATAACGTCAAGCATAAAGAGTCATAAGACATTTAAGCAAGAAAGCCTGAAAAAATATACTACTACATTTTTATTTTGAAGACAGATCACCTCCATGGGAGGACTTTTATTAGAAATCATTTCATTACTTTATCAAACAATTCATTTAGTGACATATAGAATTTACTTTAAAACTAACTCAACACTTAACAAAGTTAAGAATCCAAACAATAAAGAATGAAATTATGAAACGCTATTGCTACATTTTTAGATTGAAGGAAGCGCACATCGAAAGAGGGGTTTTATTATTAAATAGTTAGTTTAGTGACCAAGCAACCTCTTTTATCTTATTCCTGCAATTCACACGATAGGAACAAAAGAATTTAATCATAACTAAACTTGCATAATTAAAATGCTAAGGAAGTGCAATATGAATATCATTATTACTTTACATAAATTTAAAGGGCAAGGATAGTGACCCTACCTCCAGGTGGATCCATCCGTCCACTTTGGCTCTTGGAACATTCTAACTAAAGTCACTACTACTGCTCCCCCATGAGGAATATGTGATTTCACATACGTATAAGGACACCTAGCCTCTATGCACATGCTCTGCATGTCCATGAGCGTGCACAAGAGGATACTTACAAATATGCTTATACACATAAGCCTGTCTCCACTCACTTGCGCATGAATTTTTTATATATGCAATGGGGACAACTAGCCTCGTACTTTTATATTCGCTTCTAGCACAAATATATGCACGCCGAGGGAACCCACATACATATAAATACATACCTATTCCTACGCAGGCGAGTCGCCTAAGCTCTGGCAAGGAAAACCCAACTCTAAAGGTCCAATGCACAATCAAACAACCACATCCAACCTCAAGACACAAAGAGGTAAAAATTTAAGTTAGTCAAGACCAACCAATGTTATTAAATCCATACCTCGGGTGTTAGCGACAACGTGAAACCAAGTGAAACCACCCAACACCCTCACAACATTGGAGACTAACTGAAACCACCAAAACCGCTTCGCCATCAATGGAGGTTTCTGGAATGCACCTCATGGGACCCCAAGAGAACCTTCACACCGACCATGATGATTCGGAGAGAAGCCGCGAGGGAAACCGGGAAGAAACGGCGTGGAAGAGGAGGCCGTAGGAGGGGTGTCGCACATGGCTCGCGGGAGAGAAGGGAGGGGGTGCGTCGCGTGGGGGTTCTTCTGAGTGAGGGTGAGAGAGAGTTCGATAGGTTTTAATTTTAATTAATTTATTTTAATTTATTTTAATTTTAAACAAAATCTTAAACGCATCCGACCGCACGGTTTGACCGGCACCGTCGGAAAAACCATGCGCAGCCCGCGCACCTGCTACCGGATACCCGGGGTATCTTGCATGGATGACCCGGACGGTTAATCCTACTATGCACAGTCGAATATCACCGCTTAAAATGGCTCCAGAACTCGGGACATTGTTCCGAAGCTCGGTTTTAAAACCAACCCACTGATAAAAGAAAAAGTTCACAAACCATCGCATTTTATCCGCTCTAAAAAACGGTTCGTTACACCGTCCTAGACATCCCTCTACCATATCCATGTATATCATAAGCTGTTAACATATACATCCATTGATTCCATTCAAGTAATACATGGACTAAATACTTGGTTCACCGTTGGTTGAATTAAACCTACCACTATTCTTGTCCAAGGTATACACCTAACTGGAAAATAAGTATTGGTCATGTCAGAAAATAAACAGATAAGGCTCAACATCGGAATTCTAGTAATCTACTCTGGATATCCCAAAAAAAATAAATCATAATATATATATCAACTAGATCAATATCCAAATCCAAGTTAATCTCTATGGGTACCAGTAAAATATCATTAATAACATGGCTCAGAAGCTGGATTCCAGGAATTCACGTCAAAGAATCCAAAAAATGAATGTGGACCCCATGGAGAACATCTTGGAATCCCAAGGAAATTAAAGACTCCTCTCATAAATATCAACTTCCACAAACTATGTAGAGCCTCATGTGAACATTTTTCATAAGAAAAAACCATGTCGAGAAGAAATAAATTATTGTGGGTGGACCGAATGTCCAAACCAACACTGCCACCCTTGCCCCATGCGCATACCTATTCCTCCAGGGTTTTAGGAGACACACGAACACCATTACTAACCTAACTCGACATTACAAATCAGGATCATTCAAACGAAATGTACTCTCTATGTCCCTCATCCCATGCACCAAAAGGAATCCTGCTATAGATTGTTCATGTAATCATCAGTAATAGAATCATGCTTGGGATGCCTAGATACAAAGGGAAAAGAGGAATCCTACAATGCATCCTCAAATGATAAACCATGGAGACATCCTAAAATAGGGATCCTCGATATGATTAAAAAGAGAGGGAACCTACAATTGAATCCTTATATCATCTTGTATGAAAAGGATTCCCTTAGGGGATCCATAAGAGGAAGAGGTTTCATGGCCCCATAGGATAGAAGGGCACATGTCACAAGTGAAATATCTTCAATTGAAAACATTCATGGGAGATAGCTCATAGAAAATCACGGATCAAAGGGATTCACTAGGTTGATCCAAACACTAAACTAATCATTCATGATCTAGTATCACTATCAGTAGACATCTATACTCTTAATCTAGAGGAAGAACCTATACATTTAAATAATATAGTGAAACCCCTATTAGATTTCTCTAAATGCTGTAGGGGTTTAAACATCACGATCTACCATGAAAATTATTCAAAATGGGATATTCTAAGGTCGAAAACATTCATCTGGGAAAGAAGATATGAAAAAACCCATCAATGGGATGGAAATGCGTAGTACATGGTTTGTAACTTCAGTATACATCATGTTATCCCATTGCACTACACAGTCATGTACTATCACTGGCCTTGGTGTGTAAATTCCTAGGTACATGACATGAAAAATGGTCACATGACATGTACCCCACCAAGGGTACATTCCAGGGTCCTTCAACTGGATTTGCCTTTTACCTGGCCACGTTGTGTTCTTCAACATGGTGTGTCACCCTATACAGGGTTAGGTTGTGTACCCCTACACCTTTTGACATTCCTAGATACCAAGATTCATGGATGAGTACAATTAAATAGCATATATACCCTAAAAATACCATATACCCCTTTAAAAATCAACAACATAGAATGGGAATAATTCATGGCGTTTCACCTCAGACAGCACGCCCTGTAATGTAGTTTCCATGGACGGTAAACCATCGTATCACCGAAATCTCTTGTTTAAACCCATGAAAGTAAGGATTAGACCTCATGAGGCCACAAGATGGAAATATACAACAATAAATAGTTGAAAAAATAAATATAAAGGTGATATATGATGAAAATGATAATAAGGGTACCATTGGATAGAAACCACTAATGTTGTGGTCAATTTGATGGTCCAAGGACATCACACACTAAACTTGCTCATTGAGGGCTTTGTGATAGTACCACTCATCACTTCCCCATCTCAGTATCTATCTCCCTATATAGGTTTCTCTTTATGTTTTCATGAAGGGGGATTCCATAGGATGGTAGTATGCATTATTATAGGGGATGAAGAGAAAATAAATTGAAAATAATGAAATTAGGAAAAGGGATGAAAAAAGGGGCTCGAGACGATCCTGAGGCCTGAAATGGGTCTATGCCTTGCCTAGGCTAAACTCCCCTTTTTAGAATCAATGGTGGTAATGGAATCTAAAATATAGAATATGATAGATATGTAATATACAGTTCCCCCATTTAATTACATAATCGAATTAAATTCCATTTCCGCCTATAAAAACCAAGACAAATAGATGGTTTATGAAGATTTAAATCTTTTTTGCTTTTATGTTGCATCGTCATCAAAACCCACGTGTTTAACATATATCCATTAATTAAGAATTATTCTATATGAGGGTATTCTATGAAAAAAAATCCCTGTAAACTACCAAGAGATAACATGAAACCAAAACCATCCTAATACCTCAAGCAGTTGTTAAAGTAATAATGATGAACAAGTACCACAACAATCATCCACTAAAGAGAATAATGTATGAATACCATGCATAGACATATAATTAATGTGTAAACCAATTTTCAACCTATTATATCCCATATTGTTCCATCCAAAAACCCACATTCTTATATTTATGTATCTATCCATCAGAGGTGTCAACTGATTACACATCATTCGTGACTCCCTGCTCACATACCACAACTTCCATCCATGATCATCCATCCTAAGAGAACAGCATATTTTTGATTCCTACCCCATATTACATCATCCCTTAAATATCACGCTTACATAGATAATATCATATGGGAACTATTTATTTAAAATCATAAATAGGAAAGACCATCCAATAATATAAAATGGAATGCGGGACCACGATTTATGGAATCCGGCCTTATATTTCCATAGAGCTCCCCTGAATCCCAACTAAGGAAATCATCCTTCTCAAAAAAATTGGAAACTCAAGCCCTAGAAAATTATCATTATTATTTAACTAGATACTATTATATATAAAATTTTCTAATTCATTTATTATTTATTCCCAACTATGGGCACAAGGCATCCAACATTGACACGATTCAAATAATTAATTAAAAAAATTATTTATCAATATTATTATCATGAATTAATTATTTTGGTGACTTGGGGCAAATAGATAATTAGTTTGTTATTATTCATTTATGATCATGAATAATCATAATTATGGTTTTGTAAATAAATTTAAATAAACATAAAAACAATAATCAATTATATTCCCTTCAATTTACAAAAAAAAATCTATATTCATTAAAAATACCTCATTGATCCTTCTCCAAATAAATATATATTAATTCTTGATTCACAATATTTACCGATTTCCACATTATATAATTAGAATAGATAATCATTATGCAAATAATGGAGTAAATATCATCATCTTTAGAAAATAATTTTGAATACCACTATCATGGTAAATATAAACCGCATAGACAATATGATATCACTATCCACATAATTAGTAAAGTCCAGTGAATATATGGTCAATAATTTTTCATTCAAATTAATAAATCCTTAAAACATTAAAATTTCACATAAATAAAAGACAAGAAACAAATATCCAGCCTAAAAATTAGTCAACGTTCTTCTCACAATATGGTAACACATTAAAGATCTCTAATCACCTCAATAATGAGAACTACATTCATACATGGACTCCACGACACAATTGTGCCTAAAAACAACCATGTAACCCACATTATAATAATTATATATCATCAACCATAAAATTGAAGGAATAATTGTAGGGAAAACAAGATATATTTGAGATAACCATCTTAAAATGGAGGTAGAACATACCTTGGTTAAACTGAGGTCAAATCTGGTTGAAGACAGAATACTATTGATTGATCCCCATCGAAGATATCGCTAAAATGACAAAATGAGATTCAGTGGACACTAGAAATGATAAGAATCACTATATACATGGTGTCTTTAAATACATTATTGGAAAATTTTAAAAAAAAATGTACAGTATTGTCGATTTACATGAAGTGTAATCCCTTTTAACATGGTTTAATCATTCAGGTTCACCTTCATCAGAAAATGGACATCTTTTTAATATTTTAGCCTGATTAATTGCACTTCATGAATCATCCCATCATATGTTGTGAACTAATATTACACTACTTTTATGGCCTAGAAGACATGAAGCACCCTTCATCCATCATTTTGAATAAAAAAAAACCCCATACCACTTCCATGACATAGAAACATGCAATGGTCTTACCCACACATATGTGGGACCATACATTAGATACGTATCAGACTACTAAATTACATTAGAATTCAAACCAATCCCATAGAATAATAAAAAAGGGGTCATCCAAATTTCCACCATTGAAGATACCTCTCAATGTTCATTCCACAACAGGATCTCAACCATCTTATATATAGGAACATAACATTGACTGCATGAAAACCACAACCATGTACTTAAATAAATATATGGAAGATAAATCTCAATCGGGATTTTGAAATAGTAAGAAAAAATAGAATACCTTCCTATAACTAGAATATTCCACATCCATAAGAGAAACAATGTTACATGAGAAGAGTTAAACATCAAACATCTCAAGGTAATGTGCTCTCATATATGACTCACGATTCTTGATACACTCTCCTATGACATCATGAAATCCCCAGAAACTATATAACGGATTGTAATTCTTGTGAAACACATTTTCCTGGATGACCAAGATCCCCAATGACTACTCCATGATGGTCGTATATTTTTCAATATCGTCTTTTCCCCCATTGAATCACATGAGATTCATCATGGACATAATAGCAGATATATAAATTGTGTAAAACAACATTTATTCTTCTCATCTATGAGGGATGTGATACCCTATACGTCATGGATCAATAAGATCAAACAGCTCCAAATCCCCAATAAATCACAGATAAATTATATTATAATGGACAAATCTTCACACCCCATGATGAGGACTCAATTACATAAATAGTTGACCACCAATGAAAATTCATAGAGTATTACTCCATCCATCAGCATAGGATTTATAATCTTGTTCTCATTTTTGTCTCTCAATAATTACCTAAAGAAAATCTATCATATTCTATAGTAGTTTCAACAAATGAATTATTGCCTCTAAAACCATATTGCAACGCAACATAGAATGACATGATTGGCCAAAAAATATTTAAAAGGATCTATAACTCTTTTGGTCTGGAAAATATTTTGAAAAAAAAATTGACATATGGATGTTTCCTCATCTATAATCCTTTAAAATATATGTCACATTATTGCAATATGTCCTTTAATGTCCAGATAGTCCAATTTGTCCAACAATCCAAATATATATGAAAAGTAGTTATATAGAATAAATGAGAAAAAAATAAAGATTAACACCTCTCCAAAATCAAAATTAAAAATGGGCATCTCAATCATAAATGATCTTAATTAATGTTCCATGTAGTTTCACCACCACTTCAATATATTACATTAAAAAATAAAATGATTTCGACTTCCTAGTCCCTATAAAGTGGGTTGATTTCATAAAAAATCAACTCTAAATTATATATCATCATAGAATTTTTATGTGTGAGGTAAAATGGTAACATAGCCCATAGATACTTTATCACACTTACACATGAGAACATATATTGTCTAGGGAAAGCAATCAGAAACATGGTTCTTAGCATTCACCTTATGGATGACCAAAAATTAAAAAACATCCAAACTACATAATTCAACCCAGGATTACCAAAATTACCACATAATACATGGTATGTCATTGTCACACTGTGAAATACCAGATTTGGTGAACTACGGGACTCATAGAGAAAAATATTACACATTACATAAGGAAAGAAAATTTTTCCTTTGATCAACACTTAGTGGTGCCCATCTACAAAAGTACCATTATGGGAATTTCAATAACCAACTTGATACCTATATACCTCCACCTAAGAATCCACCATCTAGTTATCATCCACATGCTACACCAAATAATAAAGCTCATTCTTCTATTAAATAACATCGCTACCTTCAACCAATATCATATCAAATTCATCACATTAAGTTCTTTCAGATCTATCTATAAATCCTTAGATTCATGTATATCATAACTACATGACATTATTCTCAGTGAATCAACAACAGAATTTCCATTTCCTATATTATATGAGTTTTCAAAGTCATTATTTTTCATAAATTACATCCACCAAAGTCGTCACAAGTTCATTTCATATAGGGAGAAATCATTCCACAAGATCTCATGGTTAGTAAATACCACAGAATTCTCACAAAAAAGGTAGAGTCACCATTACATCAATGAAAAAAAATTTATCCAAATCAATATCATGAGTGGTATAGTTATACTCATTGTGATGTAACTACAGATACCCATAAAAAATAGCATAGATCTAATTCATCCAAACCCATCCAAATATATGATTCAAAGCATCCCAAAAAACCTCAACCTAATCTACCTCATCTCAAAAAAATTAATTCGAGAGATTAAATACTACTCTTTTAGGGAATAAAAAGATAATTAAAACAGTTCAAACAATATTGACCCATGATCCTTTCTATTATAATCTATCATGGTATTTTCAACATATGAAAAATCAGATACAATACTCTTATAATAGCCTATAATACCATGGAAACTCAAAATATTGGGAACTATATTGGTGTCCACCAAAGAAAAAAATTCCCATATATTAAATGAATCCATTGATACACCCTTTTGGGATACCACATTCCACATAAAATAGACTTCCCAATCCCATAACATAAATTTTAATAAATTCCAAAATACCTACTCCATACAATAAACTACCAAAATAACCCATAGATGTCATCTATGACCCTCCATAGATTTAGAGTACATGAATATTCCATAGATGAAAAATTAAAAGAACATATCAAGTAACAAGTTGAAAAATTCATTCATCAATCCCATGAACATAGATTAAGCATTACTCACGCTAAATAGAATGGTAATGAACATGTAATTTCCCTCGATAAAATGAAATAAATATTCTAAATATCCTCATACTTCACATGCATCTGGTGATATCCGGACCGCAAGTCGATCATCAAAAAATAACATTCTTTTTTGATCATAACAATAAAATAATTTATATGTAGAAGTGTATAGTATTTCTTCATTTTCACCATTTTCAAGTAATGATAACCGATAAAAAACAACAAACATACATAAGTATTATTCAAGAATATAAAAGGTTCACACAAAGGTGACTAACCTATTTGATAAAACTACACTCCAATGGATCATCAAGTAAAACTATGAGATCTTGTATCTATTAAGGAATCATATATGGATATATCTGGGTAAGAGACACACTTAACAATGTATTGAACCCAAAATTGATATCCCATAAAGGTGTTAATGATACTATATCCTCTGTAATGACATTAGGGTACTCATCGAAAACCATGGTATCACCAACTTACGACCATCTAATATTGTCAGTATAAACTATGTCATCAATGATAACAATAATAAAGTATCATAATAACCCATTCAAGAGTCTTTCATTCAAAAAAAATTAATGTATTAACCTATAATGGACCATAAATAACATATAGATATTACTTAATCATTGAATAATATTTATTCTATAACATAACAAAAACCACCCCATGAACATATATGATTAGTGTCCTTAGAAATTGGGAAACATAAAGAATAGGTTCATAAAACATCCACATTGTCCCCACAAATTTCTTAATACCTTGATTCCATTGTGAAATATCTTACCTAATATATCCATTCATTACCTAGGGAAAAGAAACATATGAATGGGTGGGCTCAAATACTCGATAAGCGTAAACAAGGGAAATATCAATGATTTCATAATCATAAGAACATAACATTTGATAATCTTATCTTGCATATAAAAGATCATAATATGATGTCATGGGATAATTCCTAACATTGAAATAAAATTCAAATATTCATAACATAATAAATGAAATTTCATTGAATAAACTTATAGTAATTAACAATTATTTCATATTAGTGATGGCTCATTTCCGAGACCATCATATTACACAAAGTCCATTTCTAAACCGAGATCACTCCTCATTCCAGCCCTATATTTCTAAACGAGATATACTTTACATTATATTCATGTCTATTTTATGATATATAAATCTATACCCAATGAATTTGAGAGAGATGTAAGAACCTCCCATTTCATAATGAAACAATTCTTAAAAGTTCTAGAAAAACATAATGACAATCATCATTGCATATCCCTTGAAATAAAATGTGATTCATAGTCATCCTTCCACCATTAATTATATAAAAACTAGATTTCCTATAAATCACATAATCAATAATAGTAATAAAGGAGTTATAAATATTACCATATTTAATGATTTTTAACTAAGGTGGAAAATAATTTTGAGAGGACTATTGTAATTAATTCCTAATGAGAATATCTGTTCTTTAAAAAAACATCATCCTTCCTCAAAATGCCACAGAATTTTAGAAGAAATAATTTTATGAAAAAATAACCTTGTAATTTTATAGGGGACGATTCAAGGTAATAAAGCATTATAAAAGTGAAAAAATCCATCATATCATACATCTTAAAAATCATATCCACGTACTTTTTCTAGAAAAGTCAAAATGTACTTAAAATCGAATAATGAAAAAATATTACATTTATACTATTTAATAAAAATTCACCAAAGGGTAAAATAAACAACTAAACAATTTGAGGACATTAGGAATAAAATAAAATAATTAGGAATCATTTATTTTGATGAAAAATATAACACAATTAATTCTTATGTATAAACAATCTCAGATGAAAAAATGAGATTGTAAATTTATTCTTTACCATAGGTTCAATATACTTTGAATGTATATGAAATTATTGTATAATGATAAATATTATTAATTATTTAATCCATAATCCCAATAATTTTTATGATAATATTTATTATCATTTTTATATCATTTTTAGTAACATTTGATTGTAACTCGTTATTCAAGTATTAACTGCTTTGTGTTCTAATGCATCTTTGGTCGAATAAGTTCATAATAATATTTTTAGGTAATAGTTATATACCTTAAAGCATGGGATTGCAAAAAAATATCATATATATTCTTTAAATATATATATATATATAATCATTATTTAATTAATATTATGTAGAACAAATAACATCGCATCGTGGAGATGGTAAGTGGTACACACACACGAGCAATGATATCAATTCCATACATGTTGAATGGTATCGAAGTCGATGGTATATAGTATATCAAAATAAATATCATTTTATATTATTTATTTATATACTTATAAATTCCATCATTATACCCATCCATGTATGTTGGTGGTGAAAAATAGAATACACCACGGTGTGGAGATGGTATATTGTATGTAATCACGCACGGTGATTTTGTTTTTCCTAGGATAAATAAAAGGTTAAATATGATTGTTTAATATTTATAAAAAATAAATTTATATAAGTTATAATGATCCTATTACATTACACTGAAATAAATAAATATGATGATGTTGAATAAGAAATATGTTCGAATGAATTGTTTGAAGAAATTTCCTTTTCCTTTACGTGATTCCTCTAAATGTTTTCTTAGATCACTAGAGTTGGTCTATGAAGATAAAGAGAATAGAAAGAATGAAAATACGGAAGTTAGGAAGTAAAAAGGAAAGGGGGTGGCCGAGCTTTAAGGCTCAAAATGATGGGATGATGTGAGGGATAAAGTGCCCTTTTTTAATTTCAGTGAGGTTCACTTTTGGAATCTTCAAAAAAATTAATTTAAAATAAAATAAAACCACACTTAAAATTCAAAAAAATATCCCAATTTCAAAGACGTGACATTATAGGGTTGAAATATCATTAAAAAATAAATTTTAGATGTTTTTTATGTCAATTTATGCAATATAATATTTTATTAACACTTAGTTATTTGAAATAATATTTAACAAGTTTAAAAAATAATTAAATATTAAAAGTTTAAAATATTTAGCTATTTGAAGATTATTAGACTATAAATTAATAATTTATAATCTTCTGTACAATATAAAAATTATTATATATTTTTAAAAATGTTTTATGATTTTTAAATAATTTATAAAAACTTTATTTTGAAAAAATATGAATAATGACCATTTTACATTATTTATTTCATGGATTTTTAAAAATATCAAAATAAGATGTAAAGTAATATAAATATATGTAACTATCTATAATGGGAAAATTAAATCTAAAGAACTCATTTTACTTCATAATTACCCTAAATTATATTTATTAAAATATTTTTAATAACATTTATTTGATCTCATCATTAATAAAATAATTACATCCTCAATTTCATGTAAATATTTTATAAACATATATGATGAATAAAAAATGAAAATAAAATAATATGATTAATATTAATCTATAGTATATCATTATAATACTTTTAATAGAATTTATCTTCTTAAAAACAATTGCTAAAAATGATATACTATTTAAAAACTTGAATGTCAGAAATTTATATTTACTTTAAATAAAATAATATCAGTTCCATAATCTCTTCTACGGGCCAAAAAATGATCAATAAATCTACCCCTGGATTCTTAGGGTAGACATATACTCTAACAATACAGTTTCATCAAGTTTTTGGACCTTCTAAGGGTTTTCAATATAAAAAATTTTACATTGATGTCTCATCAATTAATTAATTTTCTCATCATCTAAGTATAAATTTTTAAGGTAATTATTTATTTCCATAAAATTAAAAATATACTTTCATGATAAATAAAAACATGTTAGATTTCAAATTATTTTTTATAATAAAATTTATCTTTTTTTAACTTATATTGAAAATATTTTAATTATTAATGTTTGCGTGAAACATATTGCACTTTTCATTAAATATATTAAATTAAATGTCCTTATCTCATCCACGTGGGTTATAATGGATAAAATTTCATCCCAATAAAGTTTTAGCTATAATTATAACCATCAAATTATATTTTGATAAGTGTTAGGGTATTTTTATAATATTATTTTTATATTTACATACCTTATTTACCCTTTTACGCTATTAATAAAATTTACCGAAGTCACAATTTATTTTTCCCAAAAATAAAATAAATATACTTAAATAATAATTTCTTACTAATAAAAAATATGGATTATTTTTAAAAAAAATTAAAAACCCATAATTTTTTTTAATAAATTTATAATTTACCCTTTTGTTTTAATGAGAAAATAAGTTTTAAATGTTTAAATGATGCTAAATATTGATTTTTTTTGACATATGTATTTAATGTAAAATAAATTCTAATGACCTAAATTGTATTAAATGTTAAAAATATATTCTATTTATACTTTGAAACAGTTAAATAATATAATTTATACATATAAATTATTCTGATGAAAAAAATTTATATTTAATTAAAATTTAATTTATTTTTATAATTCATTAAAACATGGAAGTTATCAAAAAAATATCATAAATTCCTAAAAAGTAAATTTTCATTCCCTACTTTAAAAGAAGATGTTATGTTGTCATATAAAAATTATTAATGTGTAAAAATCATAATTTATAATGGATTCTTCATTTAATGGTGGAAACTCATCCTTTTAAAATATATCTTTTTTTATACAACAAATAGTGTTTATTCGTATTCCCCGAAAAAAATATCTAATAGATGATTATAAAAAATACTTTATTAAGTATATAACCCATATATATGTCATTTATCTCATTACCAAATTTAATTCACTCAAAAGTAAAAATATCTAACTGATTTATTTTTCTCATAAATAATTTATAGTAAATGATTTTAAAATGCATTTTAATAAGTTAGTAATAATTATTCCCGCTAACCTAAAAACTAAACTATAACAATAATTGTATAATGAGAGCATCCAGATGTTTTTTTAAACTCTCAATTCCATTTAAATAATGATACTGATGAATAAAAATTATGCCATGAAAATAATTCATAAAAAACATTCGAGTGTCACATTCTACACCCCAATAAGTGAATTTCACCAATGAAATTCATCACTTGGAAATAAAAACATAAGGATACCTCTCTCTCATTATATCCTCATGTTCCCATATAGATTCTACAAATATGTGGTTCCTCAATAAAACCTTAACCAAGTGAGTGGTCTTTTTCATAGAACTTTTCCGCTTCGATCCAGCTTCTATATCATTTTTTCAGTATAAGATAGATCTTTCTCCAACGGTACGACTCATGAGTATTATACATGTGAAGGATTGGTTATATACATTATTAGGATAGATAAATGGAACACATCTTGAACTTGAGGGAGATTCAGTGGAAGTGACAATTAGTAAGCTACCTTACCAACAAGATCTAGAATTTCAAAATGGACAATATACATAGGGCTTCGCTTTCCCTTCCTTTCAAATATTATTACTCTCTTGAAGGTAGATATTCATAGAAACTCCTTATCAAAAAATTAAATCTCTATGTCTTCATTTATATTGTTAACATAACTATTTTTTTACTATGATATGTTCTTATTTTTTGTTGAATATATTTGACATTGTCTCCCGTTTCATCATCAATATCTGATACTAACAGCTTTCTTTTACCAACTACATCCTAGCATGTTAGAGTTATTCACTTTGTTTCATAGATGGATCCCTAAAGAGAGATTAGAATGTTTGATTGAATGCTATTTTTGTAAAAAAATCCCACCATTGGAAGGTGTAGATCCCAACCACCTTTGAAATAAATAGTGAAATTTTTCAACATGTCTTCTTGAGTTTGCATTGTCTTCTCAGACTGATAATCTATATGATGATGTTAAGGAGTGCTAAATGTTAACTCTGTATTTAGAGCATGCTGAAGACTTCTCCCGAACATTGAGGAATACCTAAAATTCTGATCAGATATAATTTAATGCAGTACTCTATGCAATCATACCACTTCCATTACATATATCCTTTCATGATGATCAAGATCGAAATCCTCTCTAATAGAAATCAAGTGTGCCGACATTTTATGGTGATCAACTATAAAATATATAGAATTACAGCCTTTAGATGTTTTCCGACGTCTGAAAATAAAGTTGATATAGTTGTTTTACCATTAACATTATGGTATTGGTAATGATTGTAACATCCCATTAAAATTATGTCTCTTAGCCTTAACATGATATCAAACCATGCATTGAGAGAGATATTTGGAAATATCTATTTTCATACCTTCCCACTAGAAAGACTCTTTCTGGTTGTTGTACATATTTTTGATTCCAGGATTAATATAGAATGATGAACTATGAGATTCATCCAATAAATCCTTCTTTAATTCTCATATGGAAGGATTATAAAGGCATTTTATTAACATTATTATTACACCACAATAAAAGTTGAATTCAAGAATATTTCTCACTATCTTTTTTAACATTACATCTTCCTTCAACACCTCTTTAATTATCACTTGTGTAGACGGTTTACCATTAATATAAGAAAGATGTAATTTCTTCCCTTTCACTGATATTTAAATACCCATATTTTTCAAATCCATAAATATTGAATCATTTTTTATCCTTATCATGGATTTGGTAGCGTAATAATTTCAACATAAAGCTTCTTCTAGCTTGTTTGTTTTCCCAAGGTGATAATATATTGAGCAGTTATAATATTTAATTAACTCCAACCATCATCTTTGATGAATATTCAGCTTATTTTGTGTGAAAATATACTATAAACATTTGTGATCATTATAAATATAAATCCTTTCACAATAAATATAATTAATCTATATCATTAATGCAATGATTAGCGCAACTAACTCCAAATACTGATGTGTGTAATTTTTCTCATTGATTTCCAACTTTTGTGAGGCCTAAGCTATCACCATATCATTTTACTGAAAAATCATCATAGAACATTCTCGAATGAATCACTGTAGAACACAATCTTTTATTTACACTGGGGTAGTGTGAGCACATTTTCACTAGATAACCATTTTTTAGATCTCTGAAATCTTATTCATATTCATCAATTCAAATGAACAAAACTCATTTTCAAGTGAACAAGGTGAGTGGATTGGGTAATAGTGAAATGTATTTCATAAAATGTCAATAATATAATAAAACCAAGAAGACTTGAGATCTCAGTTACTGTTGTTGGTATCAACTATCATTCATTAAACTCTATTTTTTTGAATCCACAAATATCCCCTCTCAAGAGATTATGTGACAAACAAAGGAAATTTCTGAATCCAACATTCATAATTTGTAAATTTATCATAATTCTTCTCCTTTCCCAGGGTCTTAATTATTATTCTAATGTAATAATTACATTCTTAAATGAAATTTTAATACTTATATATGTCATCTATAAATTATAACACAAAATGTTCCTGACAGTCTCTAAAGACTCTATTCATTAAATCCATGAAGATAGTAGAGTAATTAATTAGACCCAAAGGCATCACTATAAATTAAATGTTTCATTAGCTTGTACATAATTATTTCATTGTTATATGCTTATTTGTACCCTTAATATATCATATCCTTAATGAAGATCAATTGTGTAGAATGATTGATCTACGCATAGTATGTCGAACAAGTCATCAAGGTAGGAAAATGGATATTTCTTCCTGAGAGTGATCTTGTTATGTTCTCAAATTTCAATGAAGAATACCATTGATCCATCATTCCTCTTAACAAAATGAATATGTTCTCTCCAAGGTGACATAGTAGAGAGTATGTATCCCTTACTAATATTCTCTTGGAGTTACTTCTACATTTAGTTCAACTAAATTGGGGACATTCTATAATGTATCTTTTTAATAATCATAGCACTCGATATGAGTAATATTAAATACTCAACATTGTTATTTGGTGGAGGACCTTGAAGTGAATATGTAATGAAATCATTAGTCTCCCATACAATGGGTTTATTCTTAATCCTGAGTATCTCTCAAACCATTTTAGATAAAAAAAACATTCATTTATAGGAGGAATAATGACCCATTAGAGAGATGAAATTTATACTAGAATGTTATATTCATCCATGCATTGTTAGATGACCATATATTGACTTTAATATAAAATGTGTGTTCCCTTTATTGAAAATTTATATAAGATCCAAATAGAGGGTTCCAGTCCATGCCTAGAATCATATATATTATACTATAATAAAGATAACAATATTTTTAGGAAGCACATTCCCATAATCATTATTGATAGAATAATTAGAAACTTTTGATGCTATTGTTGTTCTATTTGGAGGGGTCATAACTAAATAAATACCTTATTATTGAGGTAATATTGTGATAACATTAGAAAATTCTTCCAAAATAAATTATTTTGGGGATCCATAATCCTATAAAACAGTTTCTTCATTAGAGTAGATGGTACATGTACCTTTAACCACATCATTATCATAATCAACATCGCTAATAGTAATTACATATGTATTTCTATTGTATTGGCCTTATGAGTTTATTAATGTTGATAATCATCAATAACCTCTTTATTATGCCATTTATTGGAATAATGCACCATTTCTTTACAATTGTAACATTGATGTTTAGGAGGTGAATTCTGTGTATCATTTTATATGTTTTCATCATTAAAAATATATTTCTCAACACTTGGGCATTCAACTGACTGATGAACATAATTTCCACACATAAAAAATTTACTAGTCCCTTCAATACAGTTACCTACATTTTTCTTCCAACACTTTGAGCATAAGGGAAACCACATCTTATTTTTTGTACCATCTTTGGTTTTTTCCTTTGAATTCCAAATTCATCTTCTTAACAATTCCATATGACTCATGGGTTACTCCAATATCCAAATCACCATTGAGATAACATAAAAAATTTATTTACACCAATTTCAGTCATTTATGGCAAGGGTCCTTTAGATACTTGGTTTTAAGCCACTAAAAACTCGATCAATTTTTCTGTCAGGTTGGATAATAATTCTAGAAGTGTGCCTTGCAAGTCTTGTAAAATTTTAATCGTAGGTACCAAAACATTCATCACCCATCTTACTAAATTTTAGAACTACTTATCAATATTTGTTCGAATATTACAAGGAATGGACATAGTTAAAAATATGTTCTTGAACATTCTCAATTACATTGAATCAATTTCAACTCTTTGCCTTGTATTCATGATAATATTCCACGATTGATCAGATTCAAATTCCAAATTATATATTACTAAGATGAATTTACCATGTTCAGAACACTGTAGAACTGAAAATATCTTTTCAGTAGTACTGATCAATTTTTCATCCACTAATGAATCAGAAGACCTTCTGAATGATCGAGTATGTTTCTTCCTTAAGGATTCAACAAAATGATGTTGCATCATTTTATATTATTGAGATCTATGATGATACGTATCATGATAATGTTGTGAGATCATGTATACATGATTTTACATTCCATCACTCAAAACATTTGGTTCCATAGGGGGCACTAATTTCATTTCCCATCGCATTCAGCATTAACACAAATCCCTCAAGTTCAATCCAGTAACTAAACCCAATAAGCATACTGTGAGAAACACTAACCATAATGGGAAAAACATAATTCATAAACTAAATATAAGTTTAGGACACATTTGGTTTTATCCTATGTTATTCTCGAACTTCTCAGAAACACTAATATGTGACTATAACATATACTTATAAATATTATTAGGGTTATTAATAAGGTACTCTCATCATATTTTCCAAAGGAGAACTATTAATTTTCTCTGATAGCAACTATATTGTCCCATACATTATATATTTATATTACATCAAAATTAAATAAGTTTTATTACAAAACATAACAAAACCCCCACTAGGACTGTAATGGTTTAATGTCATTAGAAACTGGGAAAGATAAACATGTTGTTCATAAAACATCCATATTTTATCTTACTTATTTCATCATAATAGGAATCGTTTTTTACAAATCTTACTTAATACCTTTCCTCCTCACTCCAGGAAAAGAAACATATGAAAGTGTGATATCAAATACTCTATAAGGGAATATAATTAAAATAACTATCATATCATAATCGTAAGAATATAACATTTGAAAATCATATCCTGCATATAAAAGTCATAATAATATGTCATGGGATAAATTATAAAAGTGAAATGAAATCCCAATAGACATAATATAAGACATTAATTTTCAGAGAATACACACATAATCATAGAAAATCATTTCATATTATTTAAGACTCATTACCAAGACCATCATAGTGGAAAAAGTACTTTATTGAACCAATTTTACTCCCCATTCTAGACATGTAGTACTAAATAAGATTTACATGTCTTCCAGTCATGTCTATCTCATGAGATATAAATCTTTACCAAATGCATTAGAGGGAAATATAGGTTCCACCCATCTCATAATGGATCAATTCTTACAAGTTCCAGAAAAACATAACAACATTCACTGGAGCATTGCCCATGAAATAAAAGGGGATTCTTAAACATCATTCAATCATAATTGATATAAAAATTGAATTTCCTAAATACTAAACAAACAAATATTTATAATAATATGGATAGAAATATAACCCTATTTAAATAGATTCATCTTTTCTAGAAAATAATTCTAAGAAAACACATGAAATTATTTACCATGGAAAATATCATTTCATATTTAAAAAATATTTTCCTTCCTCACAACGTGATACAATTTAATAAGAAATAAATTTATTTTAAAATAGAATAGTAATCATGTATGGAATTTTTAATGTTAATAAGGAATTATGAAAGTGTAAAAATCCTTTCATGTCATACATGTAAAAAACATTTTTTCATACTTTTGATGAAGAAGTCAAAAGTACCACAAATTGAATAATGAACAAAGATTCCTTCCATACTGTTTAATAAAAATTTCCAAATGGGTAAAATTAACTCTAAATTTTATTTAGGTTAATATATATAACATTACATAATTTGGAAACATAGATACAGAAGAGGAATATACCCTAATAAATACTTATGTGTAAACAATAAGAGATAAAAATTGAGATTGTAAAATTGTCCCATAATATAGGTATGATATTTTTCGCATTTATCCAAACCTCTTGTATAATGATCAAAGTAATTTTAAAAAAAAATTAAGGAATAATAATAATTTTTATGTTTACATTGATGATCATATTTTCATCCATATTTTAGTAACATTTCGATGTTACTTGTTATTCGAATATTAACTGCATTATTTTCTAATGCTTGTTTTGTGGGATAAGTTCATTTTCCCCTATTTATGTTTTATTAATATAATTTACAACATTATATTAGAATAATATATATCATATTTTTTCATTAAATTCATATTTATAATCATGATTTAATAATAATAAGGTATAAATAATCAGATCACATCATGGAGACGGTTAGTTGTACATACACACGAGTGACAATATCATTAACATAATTGGTTAATTGTATTGAAGTTGATGATATATAGTACATCATAATAAATATAATTTTATATTGTTAATATTTATATTTATCAATTACATCTGTATAACCACCCTAGTATGGTGGTGCTGAATAATATATTACACCATTGTGTGGAGATGGTAAGCCATATAAACGCACGTGTGATGATTTTGTTTTTCAATGGATTGATGAAAGGAGAAATATTATTGATTCATATTTATAATAAAATATCATTATATGATTGATACTGATATTTTTAATTTATAATGAAATAACAAATAAGAGTATGTACAAGAATAATGAAGAGTGAATGTATCAATATAAGATATTACCTCTTCCTTGAAATGCTTCCTCTAAATATCTTCATAGAGAAATAGAGTTGGAATTTGATGATGGACAAAATATATAAATGAAAATAGGTAATTTTGAACAAAAAATGTATGTTTATTGTTGATAATTAAGGCTCAAAATTAATTTAAGAGGTGAGGGAGGATGTTCCCTTTTATAATTTCTGTGAGGGGATCTTTAGGAAACTTCAAAAGTATTAATTTATATTAAAATCAGAACCCACATAAAAACAACCAAAATGTCTCAATTTTGAAGATGATTTTATATAGGGTTGTAATATGATAAACCAATAAATTTTAGACATGTTTTAATGTCAATTTTGTCATTATAATTTTAATTAACACTTTGGTATTCTATTTAATTTCTTATTAAAGTAACAAATATATTAATATTAAAAGGGTGAATCATTTTCTTATTTGAAGTAAATTAGAAAATAAATGAATAATATACAACATTTTATATGGAATCATAAATATTATTTATTTTTATTATGTTATATTATTTTTATATAATTTAAGAAATCTTTATATTGACAAAATATCAATAGTGCCAATTTTTACACTATTTATTTCATAGAATTTTAAAAATATCAAAATAAGAAGTACAACTCGATTGAAATAGTCTATTATATCCGAAATGGGTCAAATTAATCAATAAAATAAATTTTACATAATAATTTTCCCAAATTATATTTATTATAATTTTGTAAATAACATTTATTAGATCCTTTAATTTATTAAATAATTACTACTTCAATATTGTGTAATTATTTTATATAATAGTTTTTTGAATAAAAATTAAAAATTAAATAATATGATGAATATATTTCCATAGTATTTCATTAGAATACTTGTAATCAATGTTATCTTCTTCAAAACCCAACATATAAAATGTTATACTTTTTAATACATGAATGTGAAAAAAAATTCTTCCCTATAAATAAAATCATATCATTGTCATAATCACCTATATAAGCCTCCAACTGGTCAATAAGATGACCTGTTAGTGCTTATGGTGTATATATACATTACCAATATGTTTTGGATGAATGTTTGGGCCTTTGGATGATAATTTATATAATTTTTTATGGATTTTACATCAATTAATTAATTTTTACAACATTCAAGTATTAGACTTTATGATTATTATTGATTTCATAAAAATAAAAACTAAAATTTCATGGCAAAGAAGAAAAATTTATATTGCAAAAGAGTATTTTTAATATAATTTATCTTCTATATATCCTCATATTAAAAATAATTTAATTATTAATGATTTAGTGGTAAATATTTCATATTTCATTAATTAAAATAAATTAAATATCCTAATCTCATCCTAGTGGGTTCCAATGGATACCATTTTTACCGAAGTTATTTTTAAGGAAAATTAAAATCAAACTATTATATTATTGGATTAGTTATGGTAATTTTATTATATTATTTTTTCCCTTAGTTACATGATTTAACCTTTTACTAGGTAAATAAAACTCAGCGATGTTACTATTCATATTTCCCAAAAATAAAATAGTGCTCTTTGAATAATTTAGGCCTAATGATTCGAAATATGGTACCTGTTTTTAAAAATTCAATACAATGAAGTTTAAATATATAATTTTATGTTAATCATGTAGTTGAAATTAGAAAACGAGTTTTATATGATAAAATGTTGTAAAATATTGAAATGTTTTTACATTAGAATATAATGTAAAATTAATTCTAATGACCTAAATTATATTAAATGGTCAGAAGATTATATTTATATTTTGAAACCATTGAATAATATTATTTTAAATTTCAAATTATTTCAATGAAAAAATATTATTTTTAATTAAAATTTAATCTATATTTACTATTATACAATACAAGAATGTTATTTTAAAAATATGAAAAATTGATCCGATGTAAATTTTTTTATCCCCCTTATAAATGAAATTTCTTCCTTCTCATATGAAAATTATTAATGTGTAAAAATATTAATTTCAAATCTGTTTTCCATTTAATGGTTCAAAATCATCATTTAAACATATATCGGTTTTTGTAAAACAAATACATTTTATTTTTGTCCCATAACAAACAATTAAAATAGATGGATATAAATTTTTTTAATGTATCTAACAAATATATATATAATTAGTTTAATTACAAAAATTAATTATCTCAAAAATACAAATATTTGATTGATATGTATATTTTCATTTATAATTGATAGCGAATGAATTCACAATGAATTTTCATAATTTATTTATAATTATTCTCACTAACCTAATGGCTAGGATATAAATGTAATTTTATAATGACCAAATCCCATGGTTTTTTTAAACTCGTCATTTCCATGAAATAAATGTACTAAATTATAGAAATATATTTATAAAACAATTCATAAAAACATATGGGTGTTACACTCCATAAGAATAATTGAACATGAATTTCCTCATAATTTAATAAAGGATATCATACCCTATGTAAAACCATTAATATCCATATATGATGTAATATATACAGATCCATTATCATATGTAATCTCTCTAATAGTGGTCTTACACCATTATTAACTCATAGTCTATACAATCATGATAGAAGTCAGCTAGAACTCCAACCGGTGTCGTCGACATCAAGGGAACTTGAAGCCTGTCTTTCATAAGTCCAAAATCACGAATAAGGGTTGGTGATATATAATTTCGTGTCAGTCATGAATCAAAAAATGAATTCAATATGCAGTAAAAAAATAATATGGTATATCAAATTAAATCTATCATTCATGACATTTACAACGCTAAAGAATGTTGTTTACCACGACCATTTTCACGACCTCTCTAAACCATCTGATGACTATATCCATTTCAAAAATATATTATCTATCTATGATGGGAATATCAATGCTACCCTATTCTAACCCCATATCATGTTTCTTGATCCCAAAATAGACAACCATGTTGCGGATTCTTGGGCAAAAATGTCTCATTGGAGGAACCTAGTGTTGAATAACTATCACGTTCTTACATATCCGTATGTTTGAAAACACACACTTCTAATTTAAAAGGTATCCACATGAATAAACATGTACGTACAAATGGTATAGGTCTAAGAGACACCACCCCTAGGGATCTTTAGGATGGGACCAGTCGCATACCAACTAGAAATTCATTTCCCTTATAACTAGGAACAATGTACCACATCATTGAATAATTTGGAATCATGAAATATAACCTCTCATTATAACACTATTCTAGAATGAATCCTCTCTATAATGACCACTCTTTATAGAACCTCAAGGAAGATATTTAGTATAAACAATGTGAAACGGCACAAGATCTATGGATATAAAGAGACCTTGAAATGCCTCTCAATATCCTCCTCCCCGGGAAACAATTCTGAATCCTGTCATGAGATGGCAAGAATCTTTTTGAGACTGGGAATCTTCACGATCCAAGAAATATACTCCTCTATAATATTGTCACAAAACTACCCACACATGAAATCTAACTCACCATTATCCACTAGGAACAAAAACCCCCACTACCTCACTTCCCCAAGAAGCATAGTAATGGAGTAATAATCAAAGTGGTCATGTACTTCACCATTCAAACAGAATGCAATGTCAACCACCTCAAACTAGTATTATATGAATGCATCTTAAATGGACACCACATACATCTACAAACTCTACAACTAAACCTCTCATGTTTTAATCCACGTGTTATCATCCTACCCAAACTGTTTATAGTAATAAATTGTCATTTCCATGTGAAAATATTCATTGTGAACATTATGAGGACTTAGACCAGGATCCAATCTTGACAAAATGAAATAATTTAGAGCTCCAAATTTTTGGATATGTAATACATTCCATTGATATGTTAATATTTTTTAAATACATTACCTTTCACATATTCTAACCATATCAAATACAACTATAATGAATAATGAATCATGATCCATTATTTTTTCTATACCATGAAGTTGACATCACATTATTTAATAATATACATAATCATAAATATCTATGATTTAGATCCTAGGGGGCCCAAGATAGCCATGTTTCATCCATTCTCTCGTGTTTACATTGATTACAGAATTTAGCTACAATTGATTCCCTACTAACCAGTGAAACATACCCAATGCCTAACTCCATCCTCTATATGATCTCTCAAACCTTAACCTCTAATAAGACTTTATATGAACCCCTACACATAATGATATCTCAATGATGTAATAAATAAGGTTAATTCATGAGTCCTACCTCAAGTATCCCCTAGGATGGCATGCAACACTAGGGTATAGTAAAAATTCAAATGGGATGTATTTCCCACTAAGAGAAACATTTATAAGTGATATGTAATAATGATAAAATTAACACAACTATGTTTGAAGATAATGAAAAATAAATCCAAATTACCAAATAAAATTTCATAAATTACTAATTAATTTATTGTAAATATACAATTACAAAAAAGGTGAAGACTATAGAGACCACAAATCCCAAAAAACTCATACTAATCCTTGTTATAGTAATATCCAGCCCAATTTCCAACTACTCTAGCTCACCCGAAAAAACTGTTATATACAATGTTGGTGGAGTATAATAGTTCACTCAGTAGTATTATAATTGGGAACTCTCAAGAAAAATATAGTGAAATCCTAATAATGCACAATGAACAACATTGAAATTAACACATCACATTTAAAGGTTTACTACATTACCAACCACTCCATGGATATCTCCACCAAATTACACATGCGAGATAACAAACAATATAATAATAAAATATAAAGGGTACCCAAATCCCTCTTCCCCACATGGTTTCTTCTCTTCCCCAACATCACACGGCCTAATCATATCTTTACAATGTAATTCATCCCAAAATAAACTAAGGATGAAACCACTATATAACCCTTGAGAATCATGTCTCTAGACCATATCGCATCAAAAAACATAGTGTATTTAAGTCGACGTCATGATCCCGCATTTATCATATGTTGTATATCAAAAAACATGTATTATACCTAAATTACTCATAACTCATACAATGTGTTACTACCTCAATAGATCACATCTTATACCCGACATACCAATACAAATCCATCAGATATTATATCGGGTAATAGAAATTTTGGAAAAAAAAATTATTTATCACAACCCTCAATAAACTTATATGGGAAAAATAACATCAATAAATACAAGTACAAGTAATTACAAATTAAAGATAGTAGGCCCAGTGGGGATATCCAGTCATTGATTATCCCCCCCACGATATTGCAAAAAATAACATTCCATAGTCCATTATGTGTCACATCTATTATCCAAAATTGGAGGGTATCATATGAAATCATAGATTATATATTATATAATTTATATCACAACCTTTGTATGGGAATAAACTATCATTAGAAATAAACTAAACTAATTTCCAACAGATTCTCACCCAAGAATACTAAGAATATGTATCTGTAATGTCCTAGATTTTTCCATGTATAAATTTAATTTTATATAGGAATTAATTCGAGACCAGTCTCTGAGACGGCATGCAGTTCTGAGGGCCAGTGAGCCCGAAACAAATGTTTGAATTTAATTTAATAATTAAATTAGCCGTGCATGTGGTATTCCTGGAAAAAAATTGAATAACAACTAAATGGATGCTCGAATCAGAAATCTAAAGGCACCGTTGCATTCAGAACAGCAATTTTACCTTAGGCAAGAACTAACATCGGCTGGCGCAGGTTGGTGGTGAAATCCAGATTTTGGGACGTAAGAGTAATAAAATATTTAAACAAAAATATCTTATTATGCAGTGATATTTTATTAAATATTTTATTGTGGATATCTTTATCCTTTTTAGATAATGGTTAGCACAGGGTTCCGGGGTTACCAACCTCATAACACTAAATCCCTTGGTGGCTATGGAGGTTCTGGAGAAAACCTCCCAATGCGGCAATGAAGACGCGGCGACCAGATCTTCGCCAACGAACGCCACAGATCCAGGTAGGATGTTAGTTTGATGATTTCATCCCCGTTTTTGATTCCCAGGATGAACGCAGACTAATACATGAACAAATTATCCCACAAATTTATTGTTCATGAGATATGGGATATTTTTGGGAATCGTGGGGATTTGATACTTGAAATTAATTTGGTTTTCTTTCAACCTTCTAATTGTGATGAACCATGATTGACACGAACATCGATCGAGGTTCGTCCCTCTCGATTGTGTTGTTTTTCACTCCTGTTTCCAACATGTTATTCGTGTTCATTCAACATGTTCTTGGAGGAAATCGATTGTTGCACATTCGTTTGTTGTCCCAACAATCTAAAATCAAAGATCCAACATCGAGACGACCTAGTGGAGGTGCGACTACGACAGCGGAAGAAAAATCGATGTGGTTTGGAATTTTCGTTCTTCGAGCGTTTTCATACGGATGGATCGGGATGAGCTATCAAGGCCGATGGAGAGACCAAAACTAATGGAATCGGTTTCTTAGGTGCGGGAAGACCCCAAAACCGGAGTTTAATGATGATCAGATGGTTGGATAATGATCCGGAGGATCAGCCGTGGCGCGCGGAGGAAGAAAATGATTCTAGAAATTTACAGACTACGTGACGTTTGGTATGGGCTACATGAAGTGTTTTCTTCGGAGGAATTACCTCACATGTGCTCCAGGAGTACACGGACACGGGTTGGGTACATGACCAAGGACACGGAGTGTATAACCCTCCCTGGCAACACCCAACCAAATATAGGGGATACCCCGTGTACTGGTACACGGGCTGGTGACACGGACATAGGCCATATACGGGCACATGGCCAGTGAACACGAAGCAAGCCCAGGTGCTCAAAAACAGCATCTGACTCTTCTACATGTCATGTAGTTGCTTTTTATCCGACAATCTATATGACACGGGCCGTTTACATGGGCAGTACACGGATTCAAGGAACACAGTGTGAGATTGCTCTACACATCGTGTAGTTTAGTTTTACACAACATCGATGGATGACACTGTCCATTTACAAGGGCAGTACCCAGGGTCAAGGAACATGGTGTATAACCATACAACACACAGTGTAACCAATTACTCATTGTAACACCCCAAGCTTCTACGGTACGCTTCTCTTTGAATAATGTGATAGCGTGTGTTGTACGCAACACCGAGTTCTAACACACCATAACTAATCAAACTAGCCATTATGAATAGTAACACCTACTTTTTGAAATTATATATATTTTATATTTGAAAATGGACTTCATTTTTGGATTCGGAATATCGAATTTAGCCTAAGGTGAAATTTTGGTACATTTCGAATAACTTTCATATTTTGATGAATAGTGAAAATTACTAAATTTTAATTAAAAACAACTTTTTTAATCAAAATAATTAATAGTGATAAATTATGAATTTGAGTGGTTTTAAAGTATATTTAGAATATATTTTTACCATTTAATATAATGTTGGTCATTGGACATAATTTTACAATTAAACCGAACATAAACGAGTGTCAATCTTTTGATAGTTATTATCTCTTAAAAACACGCTTTTTGTTTTGACAGCGGGAATTAATTTTAAATTAATTTCTACCACTTCTGTGTTTTGAATTTAGGAAAATGGATTCCATATTTGGAATCAGGATTTTCAAATTGTGTAAATAGGTAACTTTTATTTTTAGACATTTTGAATAATTACTGCGGTAAATATTTTATTTACCATGGTTAAGGGTAAATCCGGTAAATAAGGGTTAAAAAATAATATTATAATAATACTAAATTACCCTAAAACGTGTCTTAACCCTATTGGTTGATAAATGGTCGACCATGGGAATCTTTGGGTCTATTTTGGGACCCCATGGATCCACTTGTAAGTGATAATGACACTTTATTTTAATTAAGACACAAGCATATATCTTTTAGAAAAACAATTGTTACATAGGGTTATATATGTTGGATTTTAGATTATAAATATTCATTAGAAAAATAAAACGATTTCCTACATAATTATATTTTATTTATAATTTTTAGACATTAAATAATTTATTTTATTTATGACACAATGATGATGCAGTAATTACTATAATAGTGAAAAATTAAAATAATTGATATTATAAATACCCAAATAAATATAATATGAAACTTTTAATGAATTAAACTAATTTTATAGGATAATATGATATATTAGGATTCATTTAATTGACTTTGTTCAAAGTAATCAATCTGTTATGAGTTTCACAAAAATCAACTATTGAATAGTGTTAAAATTGACATAAAAGAGTTCTTAAACAAATATTATATTATTAATTGATATTAAATTCCTAAAAATCTAAGGTTCGGCCAAGAGACTTATATCATGATAGGTTCATCATTAATGTACCACTTGGGGGTCTCTTGGATGTATATAGTAAGTTTATTAACCATATTATATAAAAATACAAAGAGATATTGTAAAAGTGAAACTAATTAACTTAGAGTTAATACTTAAAGATAAGGTTAATATAAGTACCCAAACCTGTCTAAATTCTATTGGTTGAGTGGTTTTCGACATATCCCCACCTTTAACTTTGAATAATAAGCTTTGGAGCCATTAGAAACCGAATATGAATTTATTATAAATTAATATTTCTAGCTTTTCCAAAGGTGCCCCTCACCCCTCTTATAAAAGGGCACTCCTCCTTCTCATTTCTTCACACCTTCAAAGCCTTTTGGTTCGGCCAAACTCTGCCCAAATACTCTCCCAGAATCCCTCAATACAACCTAGATGCCTTAGTTTGATCCGAAAGCCAACCTAAGGAGCCCTTTTGATCAAATCAAAAGGAAGAACCCGAAGAAGAGGTAATGATTTCACCACCCTTCTCCAAGTTCATTTCTTCTTCCACTTCTTCTTCCTTTGTTCTTACCATTCTAAAATAATAACTCCAGTATCTCACATATACTGTGATGTTATTATAAATATGGTACAACCATATTCAGTATTCTATCCACCCTTTGAATAACATGTCACCATACGTGCGTACGTACGGACTACCGTCTCCACGTCGTGGTGTAATTGTTATTCAATATAATATTATTTGGCTGGGTATAATAATGATGTGTAACTCATGTAAATAATAAATATAACATGTTAATGATTCTGTATATATGATATACCATCCATTTATATATTATTTTAATATCAAAAGAATGATATTGTCGCTCGTGCGTACGTACGGACTACCGTCTCCACGAACGCGATGAGATTCATTCTCCATCGTATCCATTCAAGTATAATTATCATTTGATGATTTAAAAATGATGTTTAAGGACTAGATATCATTCTGTATATGAATAAGATACAACAACCATGGCTTATGTAACAAAACATATAAAAGAAAATGAGTAAGTTAACTCCCGAAACGACGATAATTCTAAGATATTATTAACAAATCAATGTTAAAAGATCATATATGATATCATATTATTATATATGATTCTTGTATAATTTAATAACAATTATTTCACCATTATACAGGAGGTTAACCTACCCCAACCAAGGAAAAGTACAAGGTAAGGGTTATTTCACAATCTCTTCATTATCCGAGGTTGTTTATACGTAATAATCTACTGGGATCTCGTTATCATCCACATCCATGTTTCTTCAAAATGTATTTCAAAATTTTTTTAATATTTAAAAGAATATGGGTTAAAGTCATTTATACCCTTGTTTGACTTTTTATAAGAGGTTTATAAGGGAATCTTTCCGTCGTTTTCCAAACAAGGTGCTTTTTAACCTTTTCGACAGAATTAAGATATGAATGTTTTTTTAACTTATACGGCGGGTGCGGTTATTTTCCGCCATTATAAAATCGTCAAAGCTTCCCTTACAAGCTTATAAAAATATTTTCAAGAAAATGTTTTATTTTATATGACTCTTAAATGATTTCAAAAATAGAAAGAGATATTTCTCTAAAAAGTGTTTTGATTTCATCTATGTCAACATCCTTCGACGGATTTTAAGCTTATTTGAAGTTGATTTATTATAATACAAAACTTCTATATTGTATTGAAGGTTTTGTGATATGTTTGACTGTGGATGTGCTACTTTTATACCATTCATAGTTTATGGTGAAATTATTGACATTTCGTATGCTAGTTTTAATACGAATGTTTATGTTATGTTTAAACCTTTTCATATGGGAATGCATTGGACTTAATATGTGACGGGTGGAGCCCGCTATAGCTCCTCGATGCATCGGTAGGTCTCATGAGACAAACTAGTGTCTTGGCACAAGGCCTTGACAAAATCTTATTTGTAGTCTTGGCACGAGGCCTTGGCTATGTGGTTATGATAGTCTGGCATTATGCATTCCAACATTATGAAAGTGGTTATTGATTTTTGCATGTGATTATTCGATTAGTAGAATATCCATGTGAATAATTAAATGTCATTATTTCATTTTATTTATGCCATACCATGTTGAAATTTCATGTTTAAAAGGCTTTTGTTTTAGTTATACATTGCCTTAAATGTTTATTCTTATTGATGAAAGTTTCCGCTATATTGTTATCCTTACTGGGCATTTGAGCTCACCCCTTTTCTATGTTTTATTTTTCCCAGGAAGTGAAGATGTAAGTTATGAATGACCTGCAGGGATATTACGAGGGGATTATAGTGTGGACTGTGGAAACATTATGTTGTTGTAGTAGTTTTTCATTTTATGATGTAATGTAAAACTTATGAATATATCTAGTGTTTCCAAGGCTACTAAACCAATCGGTCTTTCGAGATTTGATATTTCTTGTGATCATGCCAATGTTATGTAATAATGCACCGACTCTAGGCAACTAGGGTCGGGGCGTTACAGTTGGTATCAGAGGAAGTTTAGTACAAACCTTGGAAGCTAGATTTAGATAAACTCTGATTAGAGCACGTAGACCTAAGATGAACTTTGAGGATTAGTATAGAAGAACTTCCTAGAATTTTGGTATTGTAGAGATTTTGTGAGTTTTCCGAGAAATACATCCCTGTCTGGATACGAGCAGGTAGAGGCGGCTCTGGCACAGATGTACCTAGGGGTAAAACCCGAAAACACCGCTTTGAGCTAGACTCGAACGGGAACTGGTGCACGACAACGGGTCTTGCTGCACTCTTGGTTACGACACTCCCGGGGGATATGCTTAGGATAACTCTCATTTTCTTTACAAATCATTTTGAAGGGATTATGAGTATATACATCCTCAAAGAAAAAAATTCTTATGATTATGGATTATATCCATAAATAGTTCAATTTATGTTAAGTGTTTTATAAGTATGGGATTATGTATTTTGATTCATAAACTGATCTAGTTTATGCCATTGTTTAGAAATGGAGCCTAGTGGAAGAAATGGAAACTGTATCAATGCACGCACTCCATGTAGGGATTTCCCTCCTGCTCAAGATAATTATAGTGGGGCTGGTGATGCAACTGGTGCTGATCAGCTAATCACCATACTGTGACAACTTACTCAGGTTATGAATAATAACCTTACCCGTATGGAGCACCCTGATCCGCAGCGTGGAGGATCAATGTTAGATCGATTCATGAGGCAACAACCACCAACGTTCAATGGGAATACAAATCCCTTAGTAGCTGAGCAATGGATATTTTCCCTAGAGAAAATATTTCAGGCTTTGGGGAGCAGTGAAAGGGAAAAAGTTATCATGGCAGTTTACCGCCTCACTGGAGATGCTGATCAATGGTGGTCATTGATTCAGAACATGAAGGAAGATGATGAAGTATCAAATATGGAATGGAGGGAGTTCAAAGATCTGTTTTTAGAAAAATACTTTCCTCGCGACCATCGAGCAGATATGGAAAGACAATTTCTGAGTCTGAGACAAAAGGAGGATGAGAATGTCACAAAGTATGAGGCTAACTTTACAAGGTTAGCGAGGTATGCTAGAGATTATATTCTCAACCCAAGAAGTAAGATTGATCGTTTCTTTGATGAGTTAAAACCATTTCTCCGTCGAGCATTAGTCTCACAATCCTTTTCATCGTACGAAGACATTGTCTCATGTGCTATCAAGACCGAAAAGGAATTCTCTAAGTCTTATGACTTTAAAGCAAAGCAAGAGAAGAAGAGACCTGCTGATCAATCTGGGAATGGAAATAAGGGGAAGAAGGGAAAGGTTGAATATCCATCTTGTGGTAAATGCGGGAAGAAACATCCTGGTACTTGCTTGAAGGGAATGGGAGTCTGTTACAAGTGAGGTGAAAAAGGACACCAAGCTCATGATTGCAAGGGGAAGAAGGAAGCTACCAACGTTCAGTGCTATAATTGCAGGGAGATGGGGCATTATGAAAATTCATGTCCTAAGCGTCAGGAGAACTTACCTCAGAAAAGGCCAAGGGATCAAGGCCAGGCTTATGCTATCACTACTGCTGAGGTAGATGCTCTGAAAGACGTAGTGGCAGGTAATTTAATGGTTTCCTCAAGTTTAGCAAATCCATTATTTGATTCTGGATCATCGCATTGTTTCATATCTTCCCAGTTTGCTAAGAAAATTAGATATTTCCAATTTGATTTAATAAGTGAGTTGTCAGTTAAAACTCCTAAGGGAAGTATCTTTGCAACAAAGTTTTTTGAATCAGTCCCCATTAGAGCACATAAATTTTCTTTATCTGCTGATCTCATCGTCATACCTATGATTGAGTTTGATATAATCCTCGGTATGGACTGGCTTTCGGACTATGATGCGAAGATTTATTGTAAGAAGAAAGAGGTTACGATTCTTGATGATAATGATAAGGAACACCTTATATTTAGAGCAGAATCGTCACCACCTAATTCTTATTTAGATCCACCCTCAATAGCTCAACTAAATTCAATTATTGGGGAGGAAGAGAATGAAATAACTGCGTGTGAGGAAATAAATGTTTAAATAGAGGATGTACCTGTTGTGAAAGAATTTGTAGATGTATTTCCGGAAGATTTACCTGGACATCCTCCAGAACGAGAAGTTGAGTTTTCCATTGATTTGATTCCTGGATCAAGGCCTATATCGAAGACCCCTTATAGAATGGCCACTGTAGAGTTAGTCGAACTAAAGAAACAACTAGAGGAATTGAGTAATAAGGGATTTATTCTCCCTAGTGTTTCTCCATGGGGAGCCCCTGTTCTTTTTGTTAAAAAGAAATATGGATCTATGAGGTTATGTATCGACTACAGGGAGATCAATGCTATAATGATAAAGAACAAGTATCCCCTACCTCGTATTGATGATTTATTTGACCAACTGCATGGAGCTCAATACTTTTCAAAGATTGACCTACGATCTGGATACCATCAGTTGTGTGTGAAGAAGGAAGACATTCCGAAGACAGCATTTCGAACTAGGTACGGGCATTACGAGTTTACTGTAATGCCGTTTGGATTGACTAATGCACCCTCTGTATTCATGGATCTGGTGAATAGTGTTTTCAAGGAGTATCTCGATGAATTTGTGGTGGTATTTATTGATGATATCTTGGTATACTCCAAAACCTACGAAGATCATGAAAATCACTTGCGCATTATCTTGAAGACTCTGAGGAGGCATGAATTATATGGGAAGTTTAGCAAGTGTGAATTCTGGCTTCAGGAGATTTCTTTTCTTGGCCATATTGTCTCTAAAGATGGAATCTCTGTTGATCCTTCTAAGACCAAGGAAATCCAAGAATGGCCAGCACCTACGAGTATAACTGAGGTACGTAGTTTTATTGGTTTGGCAGGTTATTATCAACGTTTCGTCCAGAATTTATGCCGATTGGCTAACCCATTAACGAAGCTCACACGTAAAGGGGTTAAATTTGTTTGGACAAAAGAGTGTGAAGAATGTTTCGAAGAACTGAAGAGAAGATTAGTCAATGCTCCTATATTGACTCTACCATCGGGGAATGATGGGTTCGTTATTTATAGTGATGCATCAAAGAAAGGACTTGGTTGTGTCCTTATGCAGAATGATAGAGTTATTGCCTATGCATGACGACAGTTGAAAATTCATGAACAAAACTATCCTACTCATGATCTCGAGTTAGCAGCTGTGATCTTTTCTTTGAAGATATGGAGGCACTACCTCTATGGTGAAAAATGTGAGATTTATACTGATCACAAGAGTTTGAAGTATATTTTCTCACAAAAAGAACTCAACATGAGGCAAAGGAGATGGCTTGAATTACTCAAGGATTATGATTGTACGATACACTACCACCCAGGGAAGGCAAACAAGGTGGCAGATGCTTTGAGTAGAAAAGACCATGGAGTTTTGAACAAAATGAGAATTGAAAGGGATCCAATTTTTATGGATCTAGTGAAGATGGACATGGGAATAACCAGGGAAGGTGAAACATCAATGCTTTTTCAAATGGTTGCCAAACCATCTTTACTAGAAAGGATTAAGAGTTCTCAGACCGATGATGAAGAATTCCAAAAGAAGATTAAAGTTGTGAATGATGGGAGATTGAGAGACTTTGTGTATGAAGATGGAATTTTGAAATTCGGGAAGAGACTTCGTGTTCCCAATATACCTGATCTAAAAAGGGAATTGCTGGATGATGCTCATAGTTCCAATTTCTCTATACACTCTGGGAGCACCAAAATGTATAGAGATTTGAAGGAACATTTTTTGTGGGACAACATGAAGAGGGAGATTGCTGATTTTGTGTAAAGATGAATGGTTTGTCAACAAGTGAAAGCTGGAAGGCAACAGCCTGGAGGAGTCATGCAACCTCTTCCCATACCGGAGTGGAAATGGGACAATGTTACGATGGACTTTGTCATGGGGCTACCAAAGACTCCTAGAAGAAATGATGCAATATGGGTTATTGTTGATCGTCTTACCAAGACAGCTCATTTTCTTGCTATAAGAGAAGATCTACCCCTGGAACGTCTAGCAAGACTATATATTAATGAAGTTGTGATACTTCATGGAATACCCCTATCGATTTTTTCTGATCGTGATCCCCGTTTTACTTCAAGATTCTGGAAAAGTCTTCAGAAATCCCTGGATACTGAACTTCATTTGAGCACTTCTTACCACCCTCAGACAGACGGACAATCAGAACGGACTATTCAAACCCTAGAAGACATGTTGAGATCTTGCTCACTTGACTTTCAGGGTATGTGGGATCAATATTTACCACTGGTAGAATTTTCATATAACAATAGCTTCCATTCGAGTATTCAGATGGCACCATATGAAGCGTTATACGGAAAGAGATGTCGTACACCAACCTGTTGGGATGACGTTGTTGAAAGAAAACTTGTAGGCCCAGAACTGGTGGAGGAAACGGTGGAAAAGGTGACAGTAATCCAAAATCACATCAAAGCAGCTCAAAGTAGGCAGAAGAGCTATGCCGATAATCGAAGGAAGGATTTGGAATTTCATGTCGGTGATCATGTTTTTCTGAAGGTATCTCCGTGTAAGGGAGTCATACGTTTTGGTAAGAAAGGTAAATTGAGTCCCAGGTACATCGGACCTTTCGAAATTCTAGAACGAATTGGGGTTGTAGCTTACTGATTGGCAATGCCGCCAAGTCTCTCCAAAGTTCACGATGTCTTCCACGTATCTCTATTGAGGAAATACATGCCTGATCCGACGCATGTACTCACCTATGAGGAATTAGAACTGGAACCCGATCTGTCTTATTGCGAAGAGCCTGTCAAGATTCTTGATACGAGAGAACAAGTGCTGAGAAACCGGACGACGCGTCTGGTAAAAGTTTTGTGGAGAAACCATATGATGGAAGAGGCAACGTGGGAACCCGAGGAGCTTATGATGAAGAACCACCCGAGTATTTTTATGCAGTAATACCCTAGAAATTGTGAGGACGCAATTATTTGAAGGAGGGGAGAATTTAACACCCCAAGCTTCTACGGTACGCTTCTCTTTGAATAATGTGATAGCGTGTGTTGTACGCAACACCGAGTTCTAACACACCATAACTAATCAAACTAGCCGTTATGAATAGTAAAACCTACTTTTTGAAATTATATATATTTTATATTTGAAAATGGACTTCATTTTTGGATTCGGAATATCGAATTTAGCCTAAGGTGAAATTTTGGTACATTTCGGATAACTTTCATATTTTGATGAATAGTGAAAATTACTAAATTTTAATTAAAAAAACTTTTTTAATCAAAATAATTAATAGTGATAAATTATGAATTTGAGTGGTTTTAAAGTATATTTAGAATATATTTTTACCATTTAATATAATGTTGGTCATTAGACATAATTTTACAATTAAACCGAACATAAACGAGTGTCAATCTTTTGATAGTTATTATCTCTTAAAAACACGCTTTTTGTTTTGACAGCGGGAATTAATTTTAAATTAATTTTTGCCACTTCTTTGTTTTGAATTTAGGAAAATCGATTCCATATTTGTAATCAGGATGTTCAAATTGTGTAAATAGGTAACTTTTATTTTTAGACATTTTGAATAATTACTGCGGTAAATATTTTATTTACCATGGTTAAGGGTAAATCCGGTAAATAAGGGTTAAAAAATAATATTATAATAATACTAAATTACCCTAAAACGTGTCTTAACCCTATTGGTTGATACATGGTCGACCATGGGAATATTTGGGTCTATTTTGGGACCCCATGGATCCACTTGTAAGTGATAATGACACTTTATTTTAATTAAGACACAAGCATATATCTTTTAGAAAAACAATTGTTACATAGGGTTATATATGTTTGATTTTAGATTATAAATATTCATTAGAAAGCTAAAAAGATTTCCTACATAATGATATTTTATTTATAATTTTTAGACATTAAATAATTTATTTTATTTATGACACAATGATGATGCAGTAATTACTATAATAGTGAAAAATTAAAATAATTGATATTATAAATACCCAAATAAATATAATATGAAACTTTTAATGAATTAAACTAATTTTATAGGATAATATGATATATTAGGATTCATTTAATTGACTTTTTTCGAATTAATCAATCTGTTATGAGTTTCACAAAAATCAACTATTGAATAGTGTCAAAATTGACATAAAAGAGTTCTTAAACAAATATTATATTATTAATTGATATTAAATTCCTAAAAATCTAAGGTTCGGCCAAGAGACTTATATCATGATAGGTTCATCATTAATGTACCACTTGGGGGTCGCTTGGATGTATATAGTAAGTTTATTAACCATATTATATAAAAATACAAAGAGACATTGTAAAAGTGAAACTAATTAAGTTAGAGTTAATACTTAAAGATAAGGTTAATATAAGTACCCAAACCTGTCTAAATTCTATTGGTTGAGTGGTTTTCGACCTCTCCCCACCTTAACCTTCTGAATAATAATCTTTGGAGCCATTAGAAACCGAATATGAATTTATTATAAATTAATATTTCTAGCTTTTCCAAAGGTTCCCCTCACCCCTCTTATAAAAGGGCACTCCTCCTTCTCATTTATTCACACCTTCAAAGCCTTTTGGTTTGGCCAAACTCTGCCCCAATACTCTCCCAATGTAACGCTCTGACCCCAGCTACCCAGAGTCGGTGCATTACTTCGTAACATTGGCATGATCACAAGAAAGATCAAATCCCGAAAGACCGATTGGTTTAGTAGCCTTGGAAACACTAGATATAATCATAAAGTTTTACATTACATTTCAAAGTGAAAAACTACTACAACAACAAAGTCTTCATATCCACACTATTAACCCCTCATAATATCCCTGCAATTCATTCATAATTTACTTCTTCACTACCTGGGAAAAATAAAACATAGAAAAGGGGTGAGCTCAAATGCCCAGTAAGGATAACAATATAGCGGAAACTTTCATAAATAAGAATAAACATTTAAAGCAATGTATAACTAAAACAAAAGCCTTTTAAACATGAACTTTAAACATGGTATGGCATAAATAAAATGAAATAATGCCATTTACTTATTCACATGGATATTCTACTAATCGAATAATCACATGCATAAATCAATAACCACTTTCATAATGTTGGAATGCATAATTCCAGACTATCATAACCACATAGACAGGGCCTCGTGCCAAGACTACAAATAAGATTTTGTCAAGGCCTTGTGCCAAGACACTAGTTTGTCTCATGATACCTACCGATGCATCGAGGAGCTATAGCGGGCTCCACCCGTCACTTATTAAGTCCAATGCATTCCCATATGAAAAGGTTTAAACATAACATAAACATTCGTATTAAAACTAGCATACGAAATGTCAATAATTTCACCATAAACTATGAATGGTATAAAAATAGCACATCCACAGTCAAACATATCACAAAACCTTCAATACAATATAGAATTTTTGTATCATAATAAATCAACTTCAAATAATCTTAAAATCCATCAAAGGATGTTGACATAGATGAAATCAAAATTCTTTTTAAAGAAGTATCTCCTTTTATTTTAAAATCATTTAAGATCCATATAAAATAAAACATTTTCTTTGAAAATATTCTTATAAGCTTGTATGGAAAGCTTCGACGATTTTATAACGGCGGAAAATAACCGCACCCGCCGTATAAGTTAAAAAAACATTCTTACCTCAATTCTGTCGAAAAGGTTAAAAAGGACCTTGTTTTGAAAATGACGGAAAGATTCCTTTATAAACCACTTATAAAAGTCAAAAAGGGTATAAATGACTTTAACTCATATTTTAGTAAATAGTAAAAATGTTTTGAAATACATTTTTAAGAAACATGGATGTGGATGATAAAGATATCCCAGTATATTATTACGTATAAACAACCTCGGATAATGAAGAGATTATGAAATAACCCTTACCTTGTAATTTTCCTTTGTTGGGGTAGGTTAACCTCCTGTATAATGGTGAAATAATTGTTATTAAATTATACAAGAATCATATATATTAATATGATATCATATATGATCTTTTAACATTGATTTGTTAATAATATCTTAGAATTATCGTCGTTTCGGGTGATAACTTACTCATTTTATTTATATGTTTTGTTACATAAGCCATGTTTGTTGTATCTTATTCATATCCAGAATGATATCTAGTCCTTAAAAATCATTTTTAAATCATCAAATGATAATTATACTTGAATGGTTACGATGGAGAATGAATCTCATCGCGTTCGTGGAGACGGTAGTCCGTACGTACGCACGAGCGACAATATCATTCTTTTGATATTAAAATAATATATAAATGAATGGTATATCATATATAAAGAATCATTAACATGTTATATTTATTATTTACATGAGTTACACATCATTATTATACCCATCCAAATAATATTATATTGAATAACAATTACACCACGACGTGGAGACGGTAAGCCGTACGTACGCACGTATGGTGACATGTTATTCAAAGGGTGGATAGAATACTGAATATGGTTGTACCATACTTATAATAACATCACAGTATATGTGAGATACTGGAGTTATTATTTTAGAATGGTAAGAACAAAGGAAGAAGAAGTGGAAGAATAAATGAACTTAGAAAAGGGTGGTGAAATCATTACCTCTTCTTCGGGTTCTTCCTTTTGATTTGATCAAAAGGGCTCCTTAGGTTGGCTTTCTGATCAAACTAAGGCCTCTAGGTTGTATTGAGGGATGTTGGGAGAGTATTTGGGAAGAGTTTGACCGAACCAAAAGGCTTTAGAGGTGTGAAGAAATGAGAAGTATGAGTGCCCTTTTATAAGAGGGGTGAGGGGCACCTTTGGAAAAGCTAGAAATATTAATTTATAATAAATTCATATTCGGTTTATAATGGCTACAAAGTTGATTATTTAAATGTTAAGGTGGGGATAGTTCGAAAAAAACTCAACCAATAGAAGTTAGACAAGTTTGGGTACTAATATTAACCTTATCTTTAAGTATTAACTCTAAGTTAATTAGTTTCACTTTTACAATGTCTCTTTGTAGTTTTATATAATATGGTTAATAAACTTACTATATACATCCAAGAGACCCCCAAATGGTCCATTAATAATTAACCTATCATGATATAAGTCTCTTTCCCGAACCTTAGATTTTTAGGAATTTAATATCAATTAATAATATAATATTTGTTTTAAGAACTCTTTTATGTCAATTTTGACACTATTCAATAGTTGATTTTTCTGAAACTCATAACAGATTTATTACTTCGAAAAAAGTCAATACAATCAATAATAATATATCATATTATCCTATAAAATTATTTTAATTCATTAAAAGTTTCATATTATATTTATTTTGGTATTTATAATATCAATTATTTTAATTTTTCACTATTATAGTAATTACCGCATCATCATTGTGTCATAAATAAAATAACTTATTTAATGTCTAAAAATTATACATAAAATATCATTATGTAGGAAATCTTTTTATCTTTCTAATGAATATTTATAATCGAAAATCCAACATGTATAACCCTATGTAAAATGTGTTCTTTTAAAATATGTAAGCTTATGCCATTTATATTTTTATTTTAACTTTATTAATATAAAGTGTCCCTACCACATACAAGTGGCTCCAAGGGGTCCCCAAATTGACCCAAGGATGCTCATGGTCGGGTATGTGTCCACCAATAAGGTTAGGACACGTTTTAGGGTAATTTTGTATTATTATAATATTATTTTTTAACCCTTATTTACCGGATTTACCCTTAACCATGGTAAATAAAATATTTACCACAATAATTATTCAAAATGTCTAAAAATAAAAGTTACCTATTTACACAATTTGGACATCCTGATTCCAAATATGGAATCCATTTTTCTAAATTCAAAACACAGAAGTGGCAGAAATTTATTTAAAATTAATTCCCGCTGTCAAAACAAAAAGCGTGTTTTTAAGAGATAATAACTATCAAAAGATTGACACTTGTTTATGTTCAGTTTAATTGTAAAATTATGTCCAATGACCAACATTATATTAAATGGTAAAAATATATTCTAAATATACTTTAAAACTACTAAAATTCATAATTTATCACTATTAATTATTTTGATTAAAAAAGTTGTTTTTAATTAAAATTTAGTAATTTTCACTATTCATCAAAATATGAAAGCTATCCAAAAAGTACCAAAATTTCACCTTAGGCTAAATTCGATATTCTGAATCCAAAAATGATATCTATTTTAAAATATAAAATATATATAATTTCAAAATTTAGGTATTACTATTCATAACGGCTAGTTTGATTGGTTGTGGCGTGTGTTAAAACTCAAGGTTGCGTACAACACACGCTACTATTTTATTCAAAGGAAAGCGTACCGTGGAAGCTTGGGATGTTTCATTTTAAATTTTTTTGATGTCCCAATTTATTCAGATAGTTTAAAATATTTTATTTAAAAAGGTTTCACTATTAAAGTTGATAAAAGTGCAATACTGAAAATGAATCTGTTCTTGCATTATGACTAAGAAACTCATAATATGGATTCTAAAATTATAAGGATTATATAAAGTTAAAAATGTAGTTAATGCTATTCATGACCTCTTTTAATGGCTTTTTTTTTGTAAGTCATGATGCAATTGAACTCGGTGTTGCGTGTAGTGCAAGTTATTGAATTATTTTGAAGAAATAACACACTATGAAATCTTGTGGTGTTACATTCTCCCCTCCTCCAATAAATTGCGTCCTCGCAATTTGAAATTGTTCTTCAAAAATAAAAGGTTGAAAGTAGAAAATATATTTGTGGGAAAACCCACATCGGAAATTGGGTTACTAAAATTTAGTCTTAATATGAGGAAAAGAGAAATCAAAGGGTCACCACCAAATTATGATCTCGATTAGGAGAACATTGGTGGAAATTAGAGACATATAATCGGAGGAAAAACGTAAATATTTATAGGTAGTGATTGAGGTCATCAATCACAAAAAAATGTATAATTGAGGTCCTTAAATTCATCAATCTATGATGATTTGAAATACCATCGGTTCAACAAAACATAGGGTATTAGGATAACACATTTTTGACGTTTCAAAATATCTTAGTTGAAATCCCACATCGAAAAATGAATTAATGAGGCCTCTATTTAAAATAAAGAGTGGAAAGTATGAAGATTACCAAAAATAACACATACTAGGGTTCCATGTAGGAAAATATGGATATGGAAGAAAAATCTAACCATCAATTATCTGATGGAGAGTGGTAGAGAACATGGCTATGAAAAGGCCAACAATCCCAAAGCCATAAATTAGTGATGATTTAAGGTACCATCTAGGACAACATTTTTGTTCTAAGTTGCTTTTCTTAATATTGAGGAATTTATTTATGAGATTGGCTAAGATCATAAGGAGATACTTACTTTATAATTAGAGTTTTGTCCATTAATAAATTTCTACCATAAACTCATCTTTCACTCGTAAAAAAAATTATATTTATACTATTTGTACAGGGTTCCAAAATAAATGAATTTATAATTCATCTACCAGATCTTTTAAAAAAACTACATTATTTAATCCAGGACATCTCTTGGGCCAGTGGTAGGTGATACACCCTTGTCACCCTTCGGTTACGGGTTCAAGTCTCGCAGCCTTGTCGGACGCGACGGGTTGCCGCCCGACCTCCGGGTTGTCCTTTTATGGAAATCCAAAATAATCCAAACTAGAACTATCCAAAATACTTCTGTCCAAACTCAAAGTCCAACATTTATAAGGAAGGTAAACATAATATAGATCCTTTTTACCCTGTAATAGCATATGAATACCTTCATCATGTACTACCATATTCCTTATTGATTACATTCATGTTCCCTTATTCCATATAGAATGATGGATATACTTCATTAATCCAAAAATGTTTTAAACCCCAACAATGATGGAATATACAAATCATTAATCAGCTTCAAGGTAGTCAATAATATCCAATATAATTTATCCAAAATAATCACATATTATTCCAAAATCACTACCTCAGTATCAGAACTATATTATGATTTATCATTCTCTCAACCATATATTTTCCAAAAATTTAACCTTCTATTGAGTCACTTTTCTTTGTTCCACACAATCTCAAGTCCTTAATGAAATAGTACTGCAGTACAATCCTTATATACTCCATAATTATTATAACAAGTACATTGTTGATACAACACTCAATTGACATAATCAACATAAGAACTCTAATCATTCCTCTTCATCTGTGGTAGTATCATAACTTGATTATTATCCAATAGCATCATTTGCGTCATAGACTGATGACTGGGACATAGGTTTGCGTAGTATCCAAACTCCTTGCAAATGAAGCATTGTACATTTGAAACCATTTTCTTACCCTTGCAGTCGCGTACTTTGTGCCCTTTTCCTCCACACTTATAACAAACTCTCATTCCTTTCAGGCAAGTTCCAGGGTGTTTCTTTCCACAGTTACCACATATGGGAAAATTCTTCTTTTCCCTCTTCCCTTTATCCATATTTCTCTCTTCCATCCTTTTCTTCTCTTGCTTCCCTTCAAAGCCATTGGACTCAGTAAACTCTTTAATTATCTTATCAATACATGATATTATTTCTTCATATGATGATAATACATGGGAGACTATTTATCTTATAAATTCTAGCTTAAGACCATGAAAGATATGATCCTTCCTTCTCTTTGGATCATGTGCATTTATGGAGTTCTCATTCCTTCTACTGGGCGCCATTTCTAAACAATGGCATAAACTAGATCAGTTTATGAATCAAAATACATAATCCCATACTTATAAAATACCTAACATAAATTGAACTATTTATTGATATAATCCATAATCATAAGAATGTTTTCTTTGAGGAAGTATATACTCATAATCCCTTCAAAATGATTTGTAAAGAAAATGAGAGTTATCCTAAGCATATCCCCCGGGAGTGTCGTAACCAAGAGTGCAGCAAGGCCCGTTGTCGTGCACCAGTTCCCGTTCGAGTCTAGCTCAAAGCGGTGTTTTCGGGTTTTACCCCTAGGTACATCTGTGCCAGAGCCGCCTCTACCTGCTCGTATCCAGACAGGGATGTATTGCTCGGAAAACTCACAAAATCTCTACAATACCAAAATTCTAGGAAGTTCTTCTATACTAATCCTCAAAGTTCATCTTAGGACTACGTGCTCTAATCAGAGTTTATCTAAATCTAGCTTCCAAGGTTTGTACTAAACTTCCTCTGATACCAACTCTAACGCTCCGACCCCAGCTACCCAGAGTCGGTGCATTACTTCTTAACATTGGCATGATCACAAGAAAGATCAAATCCCGAAAAACCGATTGGTTTAGTAGCCTTGGAAACACTAGATATAATCATAAAGTTTTACATTACATTTCAAAGTGAAAAACTACTACAACAACAAAGTCTTCATATCCACACTATTAACCCCTCATAATATCCTTGCAAGTCATTCATAATTTACTTCTTCACTACCTGGGAAAAATAAAACATAGAAAAGTGGTGAGCTCAAATGCCCAGTAAGGATAACAATATAGCGGAAACTTTCATAAATAAGAATAAACATTTAAAGCAATGTATAACTAAAACAAAAGCCTTTTAAACATGAACTTTCAACATGGTATGGCATAAATAAAATGAAATAATGCCATTTACTTATTCACATGGATATTCTACTAATCGAATAATCACATGCATAAATCAATAACCACTTTCATAATGTTGGAATGCATAATGCCAGACTATCATAACCACATAGCCAAGGCCTCGTGCCAAGACTACAAATAAGATTTTGTCAAGGCCTTGTGCCAAGACACTAGTTTGTCTCATGAGACCTACCGATGCATCGAGGAGCTATAGCGGGCTCCACCCGTCACTTATTAAGTCCAATGCATTCCCATATGAAAAGGTTTAAACATAACATAAACATTCGTATTAAAACTAGCATACGAAATGTCAATAATTTCACCATAAACTATGAATGGTATAAAAATAGCACATCCACAGTCAAACATATCACAAAACCTTCAATACAATATAGAATTTTTGTATCATAATAAATCAACTTCAAATAATCTTAAAATCCATCAAAGGATGTTGACATAGATGAAATCAAAATTCTTTTTAAAGAAGTATCTCCTTTTATTTTAAAATCATTTAAGATCCATATAAAATAAAACATTTTCTTTGAAAATATTCTTATAAGCTTGTATGGAAAGCTTCGACGATTTTATAACGGCGGAAAATAACCGCACCCGCCGTATAAGTTAAAAAAAACATTCTTACCTCAATTCTGTCGAAAAGGTTAAAAAGGACCTTGTTTTGAAAATGACGGAAAGATTCCTTTATAAACCACTTATAAAAGTCAAAAAGGGTATAAATGACTTTAACTCATATTTTAGTAAATAGTAAAAATGTTTTGAAATACATTTTTAAGAAACATGGATGTGGATGATAAAGATATCCCAGTAGATTATTACGTATAAACAACCTCGGATAATGAAGAGATTGCGAAATAACCCTTACCTTGTACTTTTCCTTTGTTGGGGTAGGTTAACCTCCTGTATAATGATGAAATAATTGTTATTAAATTATACAAGAATCATATATATTAATATGATATCATATATGATCTTTTAACATTGATTTGTTAATAATATCTTAGAATTATCGTCGTTTCGGGTGTTAACTTACTCATTTTATTTATATGTTTTGTTACATAAGCCATGGTTGTTGTATCTTATTCATATCCAGAATGATATATAGTCCTTAAAAATCATTTTTAAATCATCAAATGATAATTATACTTGAATGGTTACGATGGAAAATGAATCTCATCGCGTTCGTGGAGACGGTAGTCCGTACGTACGCACGAGCGACAATATCATTCTTTTGATATTAAAATAATATATAAATGAATGGTATATCATATATAAAGAATCATTAACATGTTATATTTATTATTTACATGAGTTACACATCATTATTATACCCATCCAAATAATATTATATTGAATAACAATTACACCACGACGTGGAGACGGTAAGCCGTACGTACGCACGTATGGTGACATGTTATTCAAAGGGTGGATAGAATACTGAATATGGTTGTACCATACTTATAATAACATCACAGTATATGTTAGATACTGGATTTATTATTTTAGAATGGTAAGAACAAAGGAAGAAGAAGTGGAAGAAGAAATGAACTTAGAAAAGGGTGGTGAAATCATTACCTCTTCTTCGGGTTCTTCCTTTTGATTTGATCAAAAGGGCTCCTTAGGTTGGCTTTCTGATCAAACTAAGGCCTCTAGGTTGTAGTGAGGGATGTTGGGAGAGTATTTGGGCAGATTTTGGACGAACCAAAATGCTTTAGAGGTGTGAAGAAATGAGAAGGAGGAGTGCCCTTTTATAAGAGGGGTGAGGGGCACCTTTGGAAAAGCTAGAAATATTAATTTATAATAAATTCATATTCGGTTTCTAATGGCTCCAAAGTTGATTATTTAAATTTTAATGTGGGGATAGGTCGAAAAAAACTCAACCAATAGAAGTTAGACAGGTTTGGGTGCTAATATTAACCTTATCTTTAAGTATTAACTCTAAGTTAATTAGTTTCACTTTTACAATGTCTCTTTGTAGTTTTATATAATATGGTTAATAAACTTACTATATACATCCAAGCGACCCCCAAGTGGTCCATTAATGATTAACCTATCATGATATAAGTCTCTTGGCCGAACCTTAGATTTTTAAGAATTTAATATCAATTAATAATATAATATTTGTTTTAAGAACTCTTTTATGTCAATTTTGACACTATTCAATAGTTGATTTTTTTGAAACTCATAACAGATTTATTACTTCGAAAAAAGTCAATAAAATCAATACTAATATATCATATTATCCTATAAAATTAGTTTAATTCATTAAAAGTTTCATATTATATTTATTTTGGTATTTATAATATCAATTATTTTAATTTTTCACTATTATAGTAATTACCGCATCATCATTGTGTCATAAATAAAATAACTTATTTAGTGTCTAAAAATTATAAATAAACTATAATTATGTAGGAAATCTTTTTAGATTTCTAATGAATATTTATAATCGAAAATCCAACATGTATAACCCTATGTAAAATGTGTTCTTCTAAAATATGTAAGCTTATGCCATTTTTATTTTTATTTTAACTTTATTAATATAAAGTGTCCCTACCACATACAAGTGGCTCCAAGGGGTCCCCAAATTGACCCAAGGATGCTCATGGTCGGGTATGTGTCCACCAACAAGGTTAGGACACGTTTTAGGGTAATGTTGTATTATTATAATATTATTTTTTAACCCTTATTTACCGGATTTACCCTTAACCATGGTAAATAAAATATTTACCACAGTAATTATTCAAAATGTCTAAAAATAAAAGTTACCTATTTACACAATTTGGACATCCTGATTCCAAATATGGAATCCATTTTTCTAAATTCAAAACACAGAAGTGGCAGAAATTTATTTAAAATTAATTCCCGCTGTCAAAACAAAAAGCGTGTTTTTAAGAGATAATAACTATCAAAAGATTGACACTTGTTTATGTTCAGTTTAATTGTAAAATTATGTCCAATGACCAACATTATATTAAATGGTAAAAATATATTCTAAATATACTTTAAAACTACTAAAATTCATAATTTATCACTATTAATTATTTTGATTAAAAAAGTTGTTTTTAATTAAAATTTAGTAATTTTCACTATTCATCAAAATATGAAAGTTATCCAAAAAGTACCAAAATTTCACCTTAGGCTAAATTCGATATTCCGAATCCAAAAATGAAGTCCATTTTAAAATATAAAATATATATAATTTCAAAATTTAGGTATTACTATTCATAACGGCTAGTTTGATTGGTTGTGGCGTGTGTTAAAACTCAAGGTTGCGTACAACACACACTACTATTTTATTCAAAGGAAAGCGTACCGTGGAAGCTTGGGATGTTTCATTTTAAATTTTTTTGATGTCCCAATTTATTCAGATAGTTTAAAATATTTTACTTAAAAAGGTTTCACTATTAAAGTTGATAAAAGTGCAATACTGAAAATGAATCTGTTCTTGCATTATGACTAAGAAACTAATAATATGGATTCTAAAATTATAAGGATTATATAAAGTTAAAAACTTAGTAAATGCTATTCATGGCCTCTTTTAATGGCTCCTTTTTGGTAAGTCATGGTGCAATTGAACTCGGTGTTGCGTGTAGTGCAAGTTATTGAATTATTTTGAAGAAATAACACACTTTGAAATCTTGGGGTGTTACACCCAACATCCCTCACTACAACCTAGAGGCCTTAGTTTGATCAGAAAGCCAACCTAAGGAGCCCTTTTGATCTAATCAAAAGGAAGAACCCGAAGAAGAGGTAATGATTTCACCACCCTTCTCCAAGTTCATTTCTTCTTCCACTTCTTCTTCCTTTGTTCTTACCATTCTAAAATAATAACTCCAGTATCTCACATATACTGTGATGTTATTATAAATATGGTACAACCATATTAAGTATTCTATCCACCCTTTGAATAACATGTCACCATACGTGCGTACGTACGGACTACCGTCTCCACGTCGTGGTGTAATTGTAATTCAATATAATATTATTTGGATGGGTATAATAATGATGTGTAACTCATGTAAATAATAAATATTACATGTTAATGATTCTGTATATATGATATACCATCCATTTATATATTATTTTAATATCAAAAAAATGATATTGTCGCTCGTGCGTACGTACGGACTACCGTCTCCACGAACGCGATGAGATTCATTCTCCATCGTATCCATTCAAGTATAATTATCATTTGATGATTTAAAAATGATGTTTAAGGACTAGATATCATTCTGGATATGAATAAGATACAACAACCATGGCTTATGTAACAAAACATATAAAAGAAAATGAGTAAGTTAACTCCCGAAACGACGATAATTCTAAGATATTATTAACAAATCAATGTTAAAAGATCATATATGATATCATATTATTATATATTATTCTTGTATAATTTAATAATAATTATTTCACCATTATACAGGAGGTTAACCTACCCCAACCAAGGAAAAGTACAAGGTAAGGGTTATTTCACAATCTCTTCATTATCCGAGGTTGTTTATACGTAATAATCTACTGGGATCTCGTTATCATCCACATCCATGTTTCTTCAAAATGTATTTCAAAACATTTTTAATATTTAAAAGAATATGGGTTAAAGTCATTTATACCCTTGTTTGACTTTTTATAAGAGGTTTATAAGGGAATCTTTCCGTCGTTTTCCAAACAAGGTGCTTTTTAACCTTTTCGACAGAATTAAGATAAGAATGTTTTTTTAACTTATACGGCGGGTACGGTTATTTTCCGCCATTATAAAATCGTCAAAGCTTCCCTTACAAGCTTATAAGAATATTTTCAAGAAAATGTTTTATTTTATATGACTCTTAAATGATTTCAAAAATAGAAATCGATATTTCTCTAAAAAGTGTTTTGATTTCATCTATGTCAACATCCTTCGACGGATTTTACGCTTATTTGAAGTTGATTTATTATAATACAAAACTTCTATATTGTATTGAAGGTTTTGTGATATGTTTGACTGTGTATGTGCTATTTTTATACCATTCATAGTTTATGGTGAAATTATTGACATTTCTTATGCTAGTTTTAATACGAATGTTTATGTTATGTTTAAACCTTTTCATATGGGAATGCATTGGACTTAATATGTGACGGGTGTAGCCCGCTATAGCTCCTAGATGCATCGGTAGGTCTCATGAGACAAACTGGTGTCTTGGCCCAAGGCCTTGACAAAATCTTATTTGTAGTCTTGGCACGAGGCCTTGGCTATGTGGTTATGATAGTCTGTCATTATGCATTCCAACATTATGAAAGTGGTTATTGATTTTTGCATGTGATTATTCGATTAGTAGAATATCCATGTGAATAATTAAATGGAATTATTTCATTTTATTTATGCCATACCATGTTGAAAGTTCATGTTTAAAAGGCTTTTGTTTTAGTTATACATTGCCTTAAATGTTTATTCTTATTGATGAAAGTTTCCGCTATATTGTTATCCTTACTGGGCATTTGAGCTCACCCCTTTTCTATGTTTTATTTTTCCCAGGAAGTGAAGATGTAAGTTATGAATGACCTGCAGGGATATTATGAGGGGATTATAGTGTAGACTGTGGAAACATTATGTTGTTGTAGTAGTTTTTCATTTTATGATGTAATGTAAAACTTATGAATATATCTAGTGTTTCCAATGCTACTAAACCAATCGGTCTTTCTAGATTTGATCTTTCTTGTGATCATGCCAATGTTATGTAATAATGCACTGACTCTAGGAAACTCGGGTCGGGGCGTTACACTCATGCCTGGATCCACTTGTCTTCTGTGACTTTGACTAGTTTTCTTAGGGTTCGTGCCCTCGGTTTTTTCCTGAAGGTTCTGGTATCGTTTCCTTTATACAGGAGTATGATCTCTTCATCAGGACTTCCTGAATATAGTTTTTGGAATCCCCCTCTATGAGACTTAAATCCAGATCCTCTATTCATTCATATATCCCTAGGTAGAGTTCTTGGTATGGACGTGACCAACTTTACCAGGGTGATGATCTTCTGCTTAGCGGATTAACTCAGACTGAGTTGTCAGAATCACCCCATGACATGGTCATAATCCTCATCTGAGCATCGTGTTCTCATAGTAATTGTGGAGTTCGTTCTCCTGGAACGATTACTTCTCATCTCTCTCTCTTCAGAAATAGGAGTGTGTTCCCCTTGGTTTGTGCTTAGTGGAATCTTCGAGCTGGATCCTAGTGGTTTTATCATGGTGATCAATTGTGTATGAGTATATCCAGATATTCTTGTTATATGTTCTGTAGCCATATCCTATTTAGAGCTGATTGTATCTTTCCTTGGTGGTATTTCCCTTGTTTTATTTCCATTGTGTTTTCGGGGTGTCCTACTGGGTATTGTTATACTCACCCCTACTAGGGATTTTCCCACACGTGTCGTGTATTGTGCAGACGAGCGAGCCTTTGACAGGATTCTAGGTGGACCAGGACTGGACGGTGCCCAGTGAGATCAGACGGGCCGAGGTTTGTTCCTACGGCTACTGACAGCAGTCCTAGCAGCATTCTTTACAGTTTGGACTTTGTTACAGACATTCTTTTGGTGGGATTATTCTTTTGGCCCAGGGTTTTACTTTCATGTTCATTACTTTCATGTTGTACTCTGTTGGTAAGGTTTTAGTGTATGCATGCATCTATTATTTTTGTAGTTTTACTTTTCTATTTTGTGGGCTTGGAGATGTCTGTGCGTGTGTACAGGTTTATAGGCAATGCCTTCCATATTAGTAGCATGCCTACTCAGTGCTAATCACCAGCCCCTAGCCTATTGAAGACGGACTTGGGGAGTTGCAGCTCAGGCCCCACCGGGACTGGTTGTGACAGATTGGTATTAGAGGTTGTCGGTTCTACCATAGGACCATGATTCTGTGAGTTGGTTGGGGGTAAAAATATTTAGTGTTTCGAGTTTAGCTTTCAGGCTCGGGATCCCAGTCTGGGTGCGGGCGGCCGACGTATCCTTACACCAGGACTCTGATAACCTTCATTTCGACTCAGAGCTTGAGAACCCTAGTTTTAGTGGATAATATTGGTACATGAATCATATAGGAAGGGGTTGGGGTTTCCATTTCCTTCTTGAGTCATCCCTCCAGATATATTCACTGACTAAGATACATCTTGTTTCTTTACAGGATACCTCCGCGACGCATACCCGCTAGGATCCAGCAGCTCGATCACAAGGATGACCCCATCAGTGATGATGCTTCGATACAGGGACTGGATCCCCCAGTTTTACCATTAGGTCATGTTCTAGTTATCCTTCCACCTGTGGAGTAGTGTTTTGTACCTTCTATACCAGTGGAGGTTGATCGAAGGATAAGCGTACTCCATGATTTTCAATGACAGAGACCCCTCAGGTTTCAAGGCTAGCATGACCCTTAGGCCACAGAGGACTGGCTTGATACAGTGACCAGAGTCTTCCATTCTGTCAGGACACCAGTAGACCAGATGGCGATCCTGGAAGTGAGCCTTCTGCAGGACTCGGTAGGACGATGGTGGTGTTTGGATGTCAAGAACAATGACGAGGAGACTCATGAGTGGTCGGAGTTTGAGCGTCTCTTCATAGAGGAGATTTCACCAGTTACCCTGAGAGTAATAGGTATACAGGAGCTTCATTAGATCTAGTATGGAACCATGTCGGTTGCTGACTATTCATCGAGGTTTACCGACCTCTCCTAGTACTCGATGGATATGGTCAGAGATCAGTACATCAGAGCTCAGACTTTTAAGACGGGCTTGCGCAAGGACATCTGAGATAGCATCATCCCTATGAGAATTCCTACTTATTCTGGGGTTCTTGAGCGGGATTTGGTGGTTGAGAGATTCTTGGCAGAGCAGAGACAGCCCGCAATTGTTAGTTGTGGGAAAGTGGAGCAGAGACCTCGGCAGTAGGGAGCCGACGTCGGGGACCCAGGCATGGGATACATTTTTAACAAAGATCTCAGGACAGGGGATCTACCGTACAGTGTTTGCATGGTGCATCCATCCAGCCTCGAGAGAGGTGATTCTACTCATGTGATGGTAGGGGACATCTCGATCGAGATTTTCTAACCTGTCGTAATACTGACACGGGAGCAGTGGATGTACCACCGAGGCAGAGGAAACATGTGGAGCAGACATATCCATGGGGTGGTAGATGCAATAGAGGAGTTGGGAGAGCAGCTGGAGGTTGTCTGAGCTTTTACCCTTTACCACCACCACCCCCAGGAGGACCACCCCAAGCTTAGGGAGCTGGTGGACAGAGGTAGGGACAACTGTAGGTGGAATAGGCTATGACCCAGGTAGTCCGGAATAATTAGAGGTACAATATGTGAATTTTCTACTTTGGCTGCCGTAATGATAGACACAGGTGCTAGTCATTCCTTCATGGCTGCTTATCTTGTTCGAGAACTTGAGATTATAGTTGATCCATTGACTCGACCATTACTCTTAGAAACACCGACTAGAGATGATTTAGAGATCACACACCTCTGTAGATAGTGTGACCTGACCCTTGGAGGTGAGAGTTTCGGTTGGAACCACTTTGTGGTAGCGTCGAGGCCTTACGATGTCATTAATTGTATGGATTGTCTATCCACAGTTCATGCCCAGATAGATTGTTTTAGGCGAAGTGTGTGGTGTGTCGGCCGTGATGGAATGAGGTTATCTTTTTTTGGTGAATGAGAAACCTTGGCAGCGTAGGATGGACTCGTGCATTGACGGTAGAACCGATTTCATATCAGTTGGCTAGCCTATCCCTTGGAGAGACATGTGTTACGAGTTTCCAGTTTCCAACATTAGGGGGTGAGTAGGAGGACGTATTTTCAGAGGATATCCCCGGACTACCTCCCCATCATGAGATAGATTTCGACATTGATTTGCAACCCGGGACGACATTGATATCAGCACCAGCATATCGGATGGCTCCTGCAAAGCATCGTGAGCTGAGAGTGTAGATGGGAAACTTGCAAAAGAAGGGCTTTGTGTGACCCAGTGTTTCACCATGGGCGGCCCCAGTTCTATTTGCCAAGAAGGTAGATAGGAGCTTGGGGCATTTTGTGGATTATCGGGGCTTGAATCAGTTGACCGTGAAGAACCGGTATCCACTATCGAGGATTGATGACCTCTTCGACCAGTTGAGAGGGGCATGATGGTTCTTGAAGGTTGACCTACGATCAGGCAATAACCAGTTGCGGGTGCTGGATGAGGATATACCAATGACGGATTTCAGATGCCGGTACGGTCACTATGATTACTCAGTGATGCCCTTCGGCATGACGAACGCCCTAGAAGTGTTAATTGGACTCATGAAACGGATATTTCAGCCCAATCTAGATCGGTTTTTAGTGGTCTTCATCGATGATATCCTTTTGTACTCTACGTCCAACGAGAAGCATGTGAGACACCTAAGGATGGTTCTGGACGCAGTTTGAGAGCACCAGTTGTACGGGAAACTCTCGAAGTGACAGTTATGGATATAGGAGTTCCACTTTCTGGGACACTTTATCTTAGCAGATGGTGTAGCATTAGACCCTGCCAAGGTGGAGGCAATACTAGAATGGGAGCCACCACGAAGCGTGAGGGAGGGGCAGAGCATTCTTGGGTTGGCATGATACTATCAGAGATTCATTATTGATTTCTCCAGGATTTGAGCACCCATGAAATCTTTGACCCGAAAGGGGAAGCCTTTCATATGGACTGAGAGATTCCAGCATACTTTCCAGAAGTTGAGACTGAGTCTGACGAGCACCACGATCTTTAGATTACCGGAGGAGGGTATCAAGTACGTAGTGTTCTGCGCCACATTAGCAACTGGGCTTGGTTGTTTCCTGATGCAGAGGCAAGTGATGATTGCATATGGCTCACAGTAGTTGAGGTCACATGAGTAGAACTATGCAACCCATGATCTTGAGTAGGCAGCGGTAGTCTTCGCATTGAATATGTGGCGAAACTACCTTATGGGAGAGCGGTTTACCATATACTCTGATCACAAGAGTCTCAGATATATCTTTTCTCAGAAGGAAATGGATTTGAGACAAATACGATGGCTTGAGTTCCTCCTGGATTACGACATTGATATCATTTACACACCTGGGAAGGGGAACGTTGTGGCAGATTCTCTCTGCAGAAAATCTTGTTCGCAGTTGCTGGATCAGGCGACGAGGCAGTTGGCCTCTTTATAGTTATCCTTTGTGTATGGAGATGAGGGATCATACCTTCAATCAATGGTTTTTACCACTCAACATTTACATCGTGTAAGGGAAGCACAGTGCGAGGATGCAAGCTGTGGGACTCTACGTGCTAAGATATCCACAGGTGTTGCTAATGATGGATATTCAGAAGGTGGGGATAATGTTGTTCTTTTCAAAGGACATATAGTATTACCAGTGACCTTATAGGAAGAGGTTCTAAGAGAGTTCCATACATACACTTTGTCGGTGCATCCAGGCGTGGAAAAGATGTATCAAGACCTCCGACGTCAGTTATGGTGGCCATGAATGAAGAAGTGTGTGGCAGAGTTTGTTTCTCGGTGCCATACTTTTCAACAAGTAAAAGCTGAGCACCAGGTGCCAACAGGCTTGACTCCTCCCCTTGAGGTGCCAGAGTTGATGTGGGATGGGATATCCATGGATGTTGTGATGGGTTTACAATGCACTTCCTGGGGACATGATACCATCTAGGTGATCATTGATTGACTCACCCAGTCATCCCACTTCCTAGCCATATGGGATCAGAGTTTAGTAGAGAGCTTGGGACGCCTCTACATGAAAGAGATTGTTCGAATTCATGGAGTTCCATCCACGATCATCTCAGATCATGATGCTCGTTTCACATCCCGGTTGTGGAAGGGATAGTATGATTCATTTGGGACTCAGTTACGCTTGAGCACAACATTTCATCCTCATAATGATGGTCAGATAAGGCAGACCATCAAAGTCATTGAGGATATGCATCGAGCTTGCATAGTTGACTTCAGTCATATTTGGGAGGATCACCTACCACTAGTGGAATTTTCTTATAACAATTGTTATCATTACACTATTGGTATGGAACCATTTGAGGCTCTGTATGGGTGACCTTGTAGGTCACCACTTTGTTGGACTGACCCAGGAGAGTCTGCACTTATGGGCCCAGAGATGCTAAAAGAAAATATAGAGAAGGTGGATGTCATCCAGGAGCGGATGAAGACTGCACAGAGTCAGAGAATGTCTTATGCTGACAGGAGGTGGTGGCCCTTGGTGTTCGAAGAGGAAGATGATGTGTTCCTTTAGGTCTCACCTCCATGGGGATTACAGAGATTTGGCCGAGGCGGAAATATCTCTTTGAGTTTCGTTGGTCCTTTCCAGATTCTAAGTATAGTTTCCGAGGTGGCGTATCGCATGGCTCTACCTCCTCAAATGGACCGGGTAAACAATGTCTTCCATGTGTCACAACTGCGGAGGTACGTTCATGATCCATCGCATGTCATCGATTGAGGAGGGCTGGAAATAGATGATGGAGCGACCTTTGCTGAGTACCCAATGGAGATCGAGGATCGGCAGGAGGAGATCCATTGTGGGCGAGCTATTCCATTAGTGAGTGTCCGGTGGCAGCACGAGAAACTCCAGGAGAGCACGTGGGAGTCGGGGGCTCAGATTCCCATGCAGTACCCACATCATTTTGAGTAGTCTTTGTTTTGGCTTTTCAGGGACATAAAATCCATAAGGTGGGTGTGATGTAAGGTCCCATATTTTTCCAAGTATTATTTTAATATTATATGGGAATTAATTCGAGACTAGTATCTAAGATGGCGTGCAGTTACGAGGCCCGGGGAGCCCGAAGAAAAGGTTTGAATTTAATTTAATAATTAAATTTGGCGCCCATGTTGTTTTCCTGAAAAAAAATTTAATAGCTCCTAAACGGGTGCTCAGATCAGAAATCTGAAAGCACTGTTACGTTCCGGACAGCGATTTTACCTTAGTCAAGGCCTAACATCGGTCGGCGTAGGTTGGTGGTGAAATCTAGTTTTTGGGACGTAAGAGTATTAAAATATTTAAATAAAAATATTTTATTCTGCAATGCTATTTTATTAAATCTTTTGCAGTGGATATCAATTTCTTTTTTAAATAATGGCTAGCGCATGGGTCCTGGGTTACCAACATCATAACCCTGAAACCCTTGGCGGCTCTGGAGGCTCTAGAGAAAACCTCCCAATATGGAAACGAAGACGCGGAGACCGGATATTCACCAACAAATGTCGCGGATCCAGTTAGGATGTTTGTTTGATGATTTATTCACTGTTTTTGATTTCCTTGATGAACGCGGACTAATACAAGAACAGATTAGCCAACAGATCAGTCGTTCGTTTTCGATTGGATATTTGCGGGAATCGTGGGGATTTGATTCTTGAAATTAATTTGGTTTTCGTTCAACCTTATAACGGTGACGAACCAAGATCGACATGAACATCGATCGAGGTTCATCCCTCTCGATTGTTGTGTTTTTCTCTCCCGGTTCAAATGTGTTCTTCGTGTGCATTCTATATGTTCTTGGAGTAAATCGATTGTTGCACATTCGTTGGTTGGAGAAACGATCTGAAATCAATGATATAACATCGAGACGACCTAGCAGAGGTGCGACGGTGACGACGGTGGACAAATTGACATGGTTCGTAATTACCGTTCTTCAAGTGTTTTTTTTTGCGGACGGATCGACATGCGCTATCAAGGCCAATCAGGAGCCCAAAACCGACGGAATCGGTTCGTAGGAGCGGGACGACCCCAAATATAGTGTTTCGTGATGATCGGACGGTTGTATCATGGTACGTAGGATCAGCCGAGGCGTGCTGAGGAAAATGACGCATCTAGAAATTTCCCGACTACAAGTCGTGTAGTATGGTCTACACAGCGTGTGTTCTTCGGCGGATTTACCTGGCGTGTACTCCGGGAGTACACATACACGGTTTGGGTACGTGTCCAAGGACATGATGTGTATACCCCTCCCCAGCTAGACCTGGTCAGATACATGGGATACCCCGTGTACTGGTGCACGGGCAGGCGACACAAACAGAGGTTGTGTATGGGCAAATGGCCAACATACACTAAGCGAGCCCAGGTGCTCTGACACAGCCTGTGACTCTTCTACATGCTGTGTAGTTTCTTCTATCCTACAATCCAAATGACATGGGCCATTTACACGAGCAGCACCTGGAGTCAAGGAACATGGCGTGTGATTTCTCTACAGGACGTGTAGTTTAGTTTTACACAACATGGACAGATGACCCAGCCCATTAACATGGGCAGTACTCGAGGTCATGGAACCCAGCATGTAACCATAATATACGCCGTGTAACAAATTATTCATGGCTTGAGCCACTTGGTTTTTGTTACTTGGACTAGCTTTCTTAGGGTTCATGCCCTTGGTCTTTTCCCTGAAGGTTCTGGTACCATTTACATTATACAGGAGTATGATCCCTTCAGCAGGACTTCCTTAATAGTGTTTTTGGAATCCCCCTCTGTGAGACTTAGAGCTAGATCCTCCACTCATTCTTAGAACCCTGTGTGGAGTTATTTGTATCGACGTGACCAACTTTACCCGGGCACCGATCCTTTGCTAGCGGATTAACTCAGACTAAGTTGTCATAATCACCCCATGACTTGGCCGTGATCCTAATCTGAGCATCGTGTTCTCATTGTACATGTGGAGTGCGTTCTCCCGGAATGAGAACTTCGCATCTCTCTCTTCAGACCATAGAGTGGGTTCTCCTTGTTTTGTGCATAGTGGATTCTTCGAGCTGGATCCTAGTGGAGGTATCGCGGTGGTCGATCGTGTATTAGTATATACTGATATCATTGTTATATTTTCTGTTGACATATACTGTGTGGAGATGACTGTATCTTTCCTTGGAGGTATTTTCCTTGTTTCATTTCCTTTGTGGTTTTGGGGTGTCCTACTGGGTATTTCTATACTCACTCCGTCACGAGGTTTTCCCCCACGTGTCATGTCTTGTGCAGACGAGCGAGACTTTGAAAGGATTCTAGGCGGACCAGGACTGGACGGTGCCTAGTGAGATTAGAGAGGCTGAGGTGTGTTCCTACGACTACTGACTGCAGTCCCATCAACTTTAATTACTGGTTGGACTTTATTACAGACTTTCTTTTGGTGGGCTTTTACTTTTGGCTAGGGTTTTACTTTCTAGTAATTTACATTCTTTTCATACTATGTTGGTTGGGTTTTAGTGTATGCATGCATCTATTCCTTTTTATAGTATTAATTTTCAGCTCTGTGGGCTTGGAGATGTGTGTGCATGTGTACATGATTATAGGAAATGCCTCTCATATTAGTATCATCCCAACTTGGTGGTAGTCATCATCCCCTGGCCTATTGGAGGCGGGTGTGGGGAGTTGCGGCTCGGGCCCCACCGGGACGGTTCGTGACAATATCCTACAAGAAAACAAACATACAAAAGATATTCATTAAAGTTATTATTTTAATTATTAGTTCATTACATTAATTATCTCATAAAAATGTTTTAACCACTAGAATTTATCCACGTTTCATTGCAGATATTTAATTAAATAATCTAAGTAATGTTTATTACCTCAAGGAAAAACCCAACCATATCAACGGTTTATCAAGATTAAAAAAATTATGAATTTTCATTCCTTCATAAACTAATCCTCTAGGTTAATTTTTTTTTTAAATTATGAATTATACCATATATATGTACAATTAGAAAAAGATCATATGACTCTAATTAGAGAAAACATTCAATCATGCACAAATATCTAGCTCATTTAATAGTGTAAGGAATAAATATATACAAGAAACCAAATCATATTCCATTAAATACATTTTAGTGGGTATACCAACACATAGAATCTCATAAATAGGTAATACCATCTTCAACATGTTATATCCCGTCCAGATCCATTATAGGAACACACATGCATATACCAATGGATCACACCATAACAAGCTTCCACCAATGACACATCATCTAGGCCTCCATACCCATATACCACAAAAACCATGCTATGATCATCCATACCAGGCTCACAACACATCAAGGCCTCCCCATGCCATTTCATGTCATCCCAATAAGGTCTTTCATTATATGATCACATCAGAATACTATTGTTAATGTTGGCCGGAGTGGATACTGAAGACGGTGGGGGTGAATTGAGTTCCAATTAAAATTTCTGCTAAAATATTGTCTATTTAAAATCCACAAATTTATATAACATGTTAAACTTTAGTGAATTTATACAGATTTTAAATGTTCACTTAGCTTCTCAAAGATTGATTAGGTCTCAGTTAATTTAACCACAAGAATAAACAAACTTTTGAATCTAACCTACTGAATTACAATAAGTGTAAACACTTGCTAATATAAGTATCAATGTAAATTTAAAATGGTTTTATATTTCAAAGTAACAGCAGCGGAATATAAAATACATATATAGTATACTTTAAACTTAAAATAAATATGCACACTAGATATAACAAGACGTTTAGTCTCAATCCGAGACGTAGTCCTCTCAAATTTATATAAATTTTATCCACACCCTGGATCAGGGTTAACGACAGTTTACAAAACTATCCAGGCCACACACGGACCTCTACCACAGTTCATTATGGGAAATAAAATAAATTCAATGACACAAAAGTACCTCTTCAACAGTTGATGAGGGTAAACAAGCGTTAAGAGTTTAGGAGTGAGGATTTTGATATCATCTAGTTCAGTGCAGGAGAGAGTGTGTGTGGGAGAGATATACTGAGTACACCACATAGCTCGAAAGGAAATAAACAAATCACGTAGAGAGAACATATAAGAGTTTAGAAAGATCTAGTGATTAGAAATGCAGCTCTGGGATCGTTGGATTCAGTAGAAATGTATCTGAGTCATTCTCTGGTTTTTCTATTGAAAAATAGAGTGTCGTATACTAGCTTGTGTTCTACAAGAGTGAAAATTATCTCTTGGTTCGTCATGTGTTCTTCAGTGGTGTTAGATTGAACTCATGAGAGTTCTTTCAAAGTCCTGTAATCTATTTCTTTATCAGGATTGTTCTTTTTATTTAGCACAGTTCTCTCGAGCGTGTGTAAGTTCTTCATGTTGTATCGTCACACTTGCATGCGTGTACTACAACTCAATCTTCCTTATATTCCACAAGCTTTGGAAGTAGGAAATGATTCCCTTTTCATAGGTATGAGATACGATTTCCTGAAATGCCAACGACTATCATTAATTTCATTAAAAACTTCAAATATGACCGTTAGAATTATTTAATTAATATTTACAAAAAGTTAATAAATAGTGCCACACTGATTATGTAAACGGTGTCTTCTTCACGGTATATTCTCCACGGTATGTGATTTACTGTGTCTCCATGTCATGGTGTCTAGCTCATGGTGTCTCGGTCACAGTGTGTCCTTCATGGTGTATGAGTCATAGTTTGGCCTTCATAGTGTCTAGGTCACGGTTTTTCCTTCAAAGTGTCTGGGTCACGGTTTGTCCTTCACAGTGTCTGTCTGACTGTGACTGTGTCTTGTACACAGTATGTCTTACCGTGTCAAACATCATGGTGTCTCAATACATAGACAAATATCTATATCTATATTTAGATAGTAATATGCAGAATATGGATTAAGATTAACTAGTAGAGAGTAAGATAACATGAATCATAAATATAAAGGCTTGATAATATAAGAGAGATTTGTGATCATGCATAAGACTTGTAAATACTAAAGAGAGTAATTAACATCAATAGGACTTTCTATCATTAAAACATGATGTGTAGTTATTATTTAGATTGGAGAGCATTAACACGATGGTCAATTAAGATTGATATTAAGTAATAGTAATGGGATTTGTGATCATTAAAAAATGATTAATGCATGAGGAGTCCAACAATATCCCCCTTTTTGATGATTACAAATCATGTATAGGTAAAAATATAAATTAAATGCCACAAAATAATAGACTCAAAAATTAGAATACTAATACTTGTACTTTTAATTACTTTTACTTGTTTGTCCCCCTTTTGGGATTATCAAAAAGCAAAGAAAATGAATTGAAACAACGCATTTTTCATTAAAAAGGTTCAGAATAAACACACAGGAGAAATAAAAATAGTAAACAACAAATGAAATCCCTTCAGAAAAAAAGAAAACAGTTCATGGAATCTTCAAGGGGTCGTCTTTTCCTTGCCTTTATCATTAGCAGGATCTGGGACCGATGTAGAAGAAGGCATAGATGTGGTAGACAAAGAGTGTAAGGGTAGACCTTCAAAAACGGATGGATCCAAAGTAGGAGCAGTAGAATATCTAGGTAGTGGTTGGTCAATAATGACTAGATGGATCTGAGAAAGAGCTTGGTTGACTATCATGGCAGTTGAGGCATGGGTAGGTTGACCAGGTCTAAGGGGTGTAGCCGCTGGAGCAACTATAGTAGTACTCTGCACATGAAGTAACAGATTCAAAATATTTATGAAATCACTAATGATTTCTCAACCATATTGCATATCTTTTTCAAAATCTTATTTATTCTCCATGAATTTGTCTAATTGTCTGGTGAACTCTGTAAGCTTCTGAATATGATCTTTAAAAGCATGAGTTACAAGAAGGATTTTCAGGTTTTCCACAAGATACTTAAAGTGAATTTTCATGTCACTTTTGGAGAAAATCTGGGTGAGATAAAATATATTTTCTTAGTGATCTCCTATTGAGAATCATTGGCTATATTAGAATGAATTCTAACCAATTCCAATGCTCGACCCCTGTTCTTAACCACTTCTGACAAAGAAGACAGATCCAAGCCACTAAAGGAATTCTGAAGTTCTTCCTTGATTATGGATCTCAGCAGAGAATCATCCAAAGGAGAAACAAAAGGAAAATTTTAAGAAAGAGAAGCCATGATAGCTTTGGTTAGAACATTGAGCTATTTCAGACCTTTTTTCAGGCATCCAGTGTATTCATTTATGAGATTATTCAGATTTTCTGCAAGCTCCATCATGCGTTACAGCATTTTAATGTGTCTTTCTCTAATTTTCTCATCAAAATTCAGTAGATATTGATTCACTTGTGACACAATATCTCTAGAAAGGGTGGAATTAGTTGGTTCAGGAGAAGCAGAAACAGGTGCAGGGGCAGAAACAGGAGCAGGCTCTGATCTCAAAGACAACTCATTCTGCAAGTTTGCTACCATACTTTTCAGGTTTGCAACATCAGCACTCAGTAGCATATTTTCTAATCTGACCTCTTGAATTTCTTGGATCATTATTGGTTGAATATGAAATATAATATTTTTCATGATCATTGATGAATCTTCTTGAGTCAGTTGAGTTACTGGACGTGGTTGAGTGGATATGATCTTCTCAAATCTAACTAAAATAGTCTTTCCAAATAATTTCATATCATCTTTAGTTACAAAGGACTGTTGCCTGGGTAAAAGGGTAGGTAAAGTTCGTGGATCAGTTTATGGTTGCGGTTCAGAGTCATCATCAGACTCAGATTCCGATTCAGATTGAGAATGGGGCCTTGGTTCAGGTTCAGGTTCTGGTTCAAGTTCTGGATGAGCTATAGACATTAGTTGAAACATAGAAGAGAGATCCATTCCAGTTGTAGTCACTTGATATGACTCATTCCCATCATGATATCTTGGGAAAACATATCTACTGTAAACAGAGAATGACTCATTAACAGTTTCAGATTCATATTCCATAATCTTGGATGGACTAGTCTCAAGGTTTTGAGGCTCCTCCCCCACAAATTGTGTTTCCATTTTAGAGACTATAGGCTCAGAAACTTGGTCAAGATCAATAGGATCATATCTAATCTCTTCAGAAAACTCTTTCCTAGCCATATGAAATGCAATTTCCATACTCTCTTTAGTAGAGGGAATTATCTCAGGAACCTACTGTTCCATAGGCAGTGCTTCCAGATTGACATTCTTTTTAACAGGGAGTTCATCTACACCAGCAGTCTCTTCCATGGATTTTGGCTTTGATTTTGTTACTACAGAATCTCTTACATCCTCATATTTTATATCCATATTTACAACATCACTAGAAGTAGGAGAATCTTCCTAACTAAGAACAAATGAAGGATCCATTGTCCTTTCCTTTTCAACAATAACTTCCTCTCCTTGAGGTATTTCTACTTCTTCTCTATGTGGTACATCAGCTACCACTTCCTCTTATTCTTTATCATCTGAGTACTCAGCCACTTCATCTGGTTCCAAAAAAGGATCATCTAGGTTCTTAGGTCTTCTTGGATAATCAACAAGATTAAAATTCTTATATAATTGATCATTATCCTCAACCCATTGCTTCTTCTAGGGGTTCCAACTAATCTTTATCCTTCTGATGATAGGCTTGGATAAGCCGAAATCATAGTCCTCTAACTTTTCTTTATTTGGTCCAACCATCCCTTTGGAAACTAGCAAGGATGAAATCATCCTTGAGTAAAACAAGGACGTGGATTTTGAAGTGACTTTAATCATCTCACAAATATGGTTAATAACATACTTTCATAGGTTGATCATATGTCTATTATTCAATAGGTGAATCAGGAACACATCATGATACTTCATTAAAAAAAATCCCCTTTTCATGGACTGATCAAATTCTGAACAAATTTGAATAGTAGCCTAGTTTCTCTATCTAGATTTGTAGTTATATCCCTTCGCTTGGTGCAGTTAATAGTTAATGTTCCCAAATCATTTTCTAGATCGAAGATCTCAGATGATGAGGAGGGTCTCTCTTGTAGTCTTCAAAAACTCCTTCATGTGGAATTCTTAGGCATGCAGCCCACAACCTCGAAGTGAAAGAACACTTCTGACCATTGATCCAGCTGGTCACCATAATTTTTTCTCCAAAATCAAAAGAAAAATTCACATTTTGGTATAATTGAGATACCAATCTAGGGTAAATCGGTCTATCTTGTCTAGAGAACCATCCAAACCATCCTTGTTCTTTTAAGACATTCATGACTAACGACTTGCTAGACAGCATCCACTCAGGGAACATCTCTTTTCCAGGTAGAATAGTATGGCTTACCAGGTTTGGGTTTAGAGGTCATTCGGGAGCTATCCTCGGTATTCTCTTCTATTTCTTAGAGTGGCACTTCTCAGACGAGGGTGAAGAAGGAGGCTTCATCCTAGGCATCCACTTAAGGTTCAGGCGAGAGAGGAGAAGGTTTTCAGGAGTGAGAATATTCATTAGAGAGTTCAGGTAAGGAATATAATGAAACCATTATGTTTTATCATTTGGGAATGTCAAACGTCATAAAAACAAAAACACGGGAAATCAAATATCGGCGAAATAAAAATAATCGCGATACGGGTTAAAATAAGAGTATAAATAATCTTTACAGTGAGACCGTGAGTAGGAATTATGGTGTGATGGAAACCAGTCATCATGGTGAGGCAGTTGGTGGTCGTCACGGTGAGATAATTACTATTCTGTGCAGTCACAGTGAGACAGTTGTTTGACAGACCGTGAGCACAAGGTCATAACGGTGAGACCGTATGCATGAAACAGTAACTGTAAAACAGTGAGCATGAAACTGTAAAATAAAATACATGAAATTATTAAACATTAAGTTCATTAAGATATCTATTTACGATTAATCATACCAAGATCATGTATGATGTGGTATAATCTTTCAAAATTAAATGGTTTAGTGAATATATCAGCAAGTTGATATTCAATACCAATGAATTCCAAAGTGATATCACCTTTTTGATAATGATCCCTCAAAAAGTGATGTCTTATGTCAATATGTTTTGTCCTAGAATGAGAAACAGGATTCTTAGAAATATTAATAGCACTTGTGTGGTCACAATTTATTGGGACATGTCTGAATTGATATCCATAGTCTAGAAATGTGTGTTTTATCCACAAAATATGTGCACAACAACTTCCAGCAGCTATGTATTCAGCTTCTACAGTAGATAATGCAACAAAATAGTGTTTCTTACTACAACATGATACGAGTGACATTCCTAAAAGGTGACATGTTCCAGAGGTTCTTTTTCAATTTAACTTACATCCAGAAAAATCAACATGAAAATAACTAACTAATTCAAATTATTTTCCTTTGGGATAGAACAGTTTTAATTTGGGAGTATGCTTGAGGTATTTGAAAATTATCGTTACAGCATTTAAATGTTACTCTGTAGGGTTTTATTGAAAAAGAGCACACATACACACACTAAACATAGTATCAAGACGACTTGAAGTCAGGTAGAGTAGACTTACAATGATTCCTCTATAAGTGGTTTGATCAACATATTTACCATCTTCATCAAGATCTAACTTACAGGTGGTACTCATGGGAGTGTAACTAATTTTTGTGTTATACAATAAAAAACATTTTGAAAAGATATCTTGTATATTTAGCTTGTGTTAAAATAATCCCATCATCATTTTGAAAGATTTGAAATCCAAGAAAGAATTTTAGGTCACCCATTAATCTCATTTCAAATTCATTTTGCATCATTTTAGAAAAAGTAGTACATAGGGAATTTCTTGAAGATCCAAAAATAATATCATCTACATAAATTTGTAATACTAAATAATCATTAAAAATTTGTTTTATAAAAATAGTAGGGTCAGCTATACCTTTTGTAAAACCATTGGAAATTAGAAAAGTTCATCACCTATCATACCAACCTCTTGGAGCTTTCATTAACCCATATAAAGCCTTTGATAAATTAAAAATCTGATTTGGAAAATGTGGGTTTGTAAATCTAGGTGGTTGTTCAACAAAAACATCCTCAGAAATATATCCATTTAACAAAGCACTCTTAAAATCCATTTGATAGAGTTTGAAATTTAGATGTGTAGCATATGAAAGGAAAATCATAATAGCTTCTAATCTGGCTAATCGAGTAACAGTCTCCTCATAGTCAATTCCTTCCTCTTGACTATAGCCTTGTGCAACTAGCCTAGATTTGTTTCTAACTATGTTTCCAGATTCATCTACTTTCTTTCTAAACACCATTTAGTTCCTATTGTGAATCTGTCTTTAGGTCTTTCAACAAAATTCCAAACTTTATTTCATTCAAACTGATTGAGTTCTTCTTGCATGGAAATCACAAAAAATTATTCATTAATAACATCATCAATGTTTTTAGGTTCAAGCTGTGACAAGAAGGCTTGATGTTCAACCTGATTTCTAAGAGAAGCTTCAGTCTATGTCCCCCTATCCAGATTTCCTACAACAGCATATAAAGGATAATTATTTAGAATTCTAGTTGATCTAGTAATGGTTGGATTAGAAATTTCAGGCTCTTCTCTAGGATCAGGTTCATTAGAAGTAGATTCTGGATTAAGTCCAGAACTGGTTGTCTTTATAGCAGGATCAATAGATTTGTTATTAAAGTCCAGAACACTCAAATATTTTTCATGATTTTCAAGAGAGGTTGTAGACTCATGTGGATCAGTTTCATCAAATTTGATGCGAACATATTCTTCCACCCACTTGGTTCTCTTATTGAAAACTCTATAGGCTTTACTTGTTATAGAATTTCCTAAAAAGATTCCTTCATCACTCTTAGAAGAAAACTAATAAAGATTATCCTTAGTATTAAGAATAAAGACTTTGCAACCAAATAATCTAATGAAAATGGATTGAGGATTTCTATTGTTCCAATGTTCATAAGGAGTGTTCTTAAGAACAGGTCTAACCAAGACTCTATTGATGATATAACAATATGTATTTACAGCTTCAGCCCAAAAATAAATAGTTATTTCATACTCATTAAACATGGTTCTAGCTATTTGTTGAAGGTTTCTATTTCTTCTCTCTACCACACCATTCTGCTGAGGTGTCTTAGTAGCAGAAAAGTTATGACTATAGCTATTGTGTGAGCAATAGGATTCAAATTCATGATTTTCAAACTCACGACCATGATCACTTCTTAGAGTTTTAATCTAATGTCCACTATGATTTTCTACAGAGTTGGAGTATTTAACAAAATAAGAACAAGATTCTATTTTGTGAGATAAGAAGTATACCCAAGTATATCTAGAAAAGCCATCAACTAGGACATAGACATAGTTCTTGTCATTTAAGTTAGAAACTCTAGATGGTCCAAATAGATCCATGTGAACCAACTCAAGAGGTTTTGAAATTGAGACTTCTTTCTTTGGTTTAAAAGATATTTTGTGTTGCTTTCCCTTTTAACAGGTACTACACACTTTTTCATTTGGAAACTCAAGTTTTGGTAAGTCTCTAACTAAGTTCTTCCTAGTCAGTTTTCTATGTGAATGGATTTTGTAGTGTCCTAATCTTTTGTTCCAAAGCTATGACTGTTTATGAAAAGCATTTAGGAAAGTAACATTTTTCTTAGCTATTGAATTTAAATCAACTACATAAACATTTTGATTTATTAAACAAGAAAAGACTAAAACTTTCTTAGAATTAAAAACTTTACAAGAATAATTTTCAAATTTTACATTAAAACCATCATCACACAATTGAGAAATACATAACAGATTATATTTCAGTCCATCAACAAATAAATATTTGGATATTATAGCTGAATTAGAATTACCAATTTTGAATAGGCTGATGATATTTCCTTTAGAATTATCACCAAAGGTGACATAGACTGCATCAACCATTATTAAACTCTTGAATCATCAGTAATCCCGAAAACTATGTCTTGAATATCCATTGTCCAAATAACATGCCTTCTTGTGGGAACTCTTCAAACAGGTTTCCTAAAAAAAGTTTTAGATATAATATGATTTTGGTACCCAAATATTCTTGGGTCCATATAGGTTAGAAATCAATGATTTTGGTACCCAAATTTGTCTTATGGGTCTCATATAATTTACAGAATAAAAATATATTGAGAGATAAACTCTATTTTATTGATAATTATGTGAATAACTAGTTGGAGCATATAAATGTCCATAACTAGAACAAGCAGTATTCTGTCCAAATTTAGAAATAAATATATTCTTAGTAACCTGTCTCTTTCCATGTTTGTAGCCTATTCCAGTAGTGTATTTAGGTTCCACTTTCTTTCCTAGCATTTGAGTAAGTGTATCCTTTCCATTTTTGATTTTTTCTAAGTCTTTTCTATGTTGCTCATTAGACATTTTCAGTTTAGTGTTCTCTTTTAACAGTTGAGAATTTTTCTCTTTTTCAATAGTAATTTTAGTTTTTACAGTTGTAGTGAGAACATGTTGTTTCTTCAATGATGTGTATTTATCCTTAAGTTCATAGCATGTCTCTTCCAGCATATTACAATATTCAAATAATTACTCACTAGTCATGTTTTCAGAAACTGAATCTGATCCTGCATCATCTCCAGAATAATAAGAATTTAAAATAAGAGTATCTAAGGTTACCTCAGATGTGTTTGTCATGAAACACATGTTGGAACGTTTCTTTTCAGAATCAGACATTTCAGATTCACTTGTGTTGTCTTCAAAAGAACTCCAGGTAGCCTTAAAATATTTCTTGTACTTACTGTCCTTGTAATCATACTTCTTCTTGACTTTTAGCTTTGGGCAGTCTGTATTAATGTGTCCTTTTCTTTTTCACTTGTAACAAACAACTTCGTCACTTTTATCTGTCCTTTTACAGTACTTCTTCCAATGTCCCTTATTGTCACACTTACCCTTGTAATTTGTTTTTCTGAAAAATTTCTTCTTCCTATAAAATTTCTTAATCCTTCTGGTAATCTAAGCCATTTCAGCATCACTATCAGAGTCTGAGCATTCACTTTTTTAACTGTAAGTTTGTATTTGAGATTTTTCCATGTCCTTTTTCTTTGAAGAAGTAGTCATAAAAGCCACTGATTTCATATTTGGTTCATTCTCTTCCTCTTTATTCACCTTGAGTTCTTCCTCATACATAATAAGATTACCAAGGAATTCATTGACAGGTAGAGCAGAAATGTCACATGACTCTCTGATTAAAATATATGTGCCACTCCATCGGTCTGGTAGACACCTCAATATCCTCATAATTTTTTCCTTTCCTGGAACAGCCTTTCCGAGTGAAATAATTGTATTGTCTATCTATTTGAACCTGAGATACATATCAAAAATGGGTTCATCAGTTTTCATTTTAAAATTATCATATTTAATAGTATAAGTTTTCAATCAAATTTCTTTAACATTAGTTTTTCCTTCATGAGAAACACCTAATGTATCCCAAATTTCATAAGAAGTTTCACAAGCAGATATTCTGTTAAATTCCTTATCTCTTAAATCACAGTAAAAATCATTCATAGCTTTATAGTTATTGTTGTAAGCAATCTTTTTAGGTTCATCCCAAGATGTTATTTTAGTTTTTCGAATTTTATACTCTGATTCTATAGCAGTCCAGATATCAAAACCCATACTTTCCAAATGAATTTTCATTTTCCATTTCCACTGAGCATAGTGCGTACCATAAAAGAAAGGTGGTATTTTAGTAGTAGCACCCTCTAGTCTATTATATATATATATATTTTAGAAAAAAAAAGAGTTAAAATTTATAAATTAAATAAATTCAATATCTTCAACGATGAAACTAATAACACTGTTGAAAAACATAGTATTTCAAAAATCCTTAAACAAAAACAACCTTTGATAGAAAATTTTTATTGGAGTGGATACTCAAGAGGGGGGTGAATTGAGTTCCAACTAAAATTTCTGTTAAAATATTGTCTATTTAAAATCTCCCAATTTATAAAACAAGTTAAACTGTATTGAATTTATACAGATTGGAAATGTTCACTTAGCTTCTCAAAGATTGATTAGGTGTCAGTTAAGTTGACCACAATATTAGACAAAATTTTTAAACTAACCTACTGAATTACAATAAGTGTAAACACTTGCTAATTTAACTATCAATGTAACGTTAAAATGGTTTTATATTTCAATTTAATGTCAGATGAATGTAAAAGATATATGTAGTATATTTTAAACTTAATCTAAAGATGCAAAGTAGATATATCAAGAGGTTCAGTCTCAAATCGATATGTAGTCCTCTAAAATTTATATAAATTTGATCCACATCCTGGATCGGGGTTAAAAATAGTTTACAAAACTGTCCAGGCCATGTAGGGACCTCTACCACAGTTCTTTCGTGGGAAAAAAATAATGTCCATGCCACACAAGGACCTCTTCCATAGTTGACGTGGGTAAACAAGCGTTAAGATTTTTGGAGTGAGGATTGCAATATCCTCCAGTTCAGTGCAGGAGAAATTGTGTGTGTGTGAGATATACAGAGTACACTACACTTCTCGAAAGTAAATAAACAAATCACTTAGAGATAACATATAAGATTTTAGAAAGATCTACTAATTAGAAATGTAGCTATGGACTCGTTGGATTCTGCAGAAAAGCTTTTGAGTCCTTCTCTGATTTTTTGTTGAAAAACAGAGTGTTGTAGACTAGCTTGTGTTCTACAAGAGTGAAAATGATCACTTGATTTGTCATGTGTTCTTCAGTGGTGTTGGATTGCACTCATTAGAGTTCTTTGAAAGTCTGGAAATCTCCGTCTTGATCATGATTTTTATATTCATTCAGTACAGTGCTCTCGGGTGTATGTAATTTCTTCTAGTTGTATCGTCACACTTGAATGCGTGTACTGCAGGTCAATCTTCCTTATATTCCATGAGCTTTGGCAGTAGGAAATGATTTCCTTTTCGTAGGTATGAGATACATTTTTCTGACATGCCGACAACTATCATTAAATAACATTAATTTCATTACAAACATCGAATTTGATCATTAGCATTATTTAATTAATATTGACAAAATGTTAACAAATGGTGTCACAGTGATTATGTAAGCGGTGTCTTATTCACAGTATACGCTCCACGGTATGTGATTCACTATGTCTCCATGTCACAGTGTCTAGCTGGCGGTGTCTCAGTCATGGGTTGCCCTTCATGGTGTTTGGGTCATAGTTTCTCATTCACGTTTTCTGGGTCACGGTTTGTCCTTCACGGTTTCTAGGTCATGGTTTGTCCTTCACGGTGACTCTCTGATTGTGACTGTGTCTTGTACACAGTCTGTCTTACTGTTTTAAACATCACGGTTTCTCTATACATAGACAAATATCTGTATCTAGATTTAGACAACAATACGTTGAATATGGATTAAGCTTAACCAGTAGAGAGTAAGAGAACTTGAATCATAAATATAAAGGTTTGATAATATAAGTCAGATTTGTGATCATGCATAAGAATTAAAAATACTAAAGAGAGTAATTAACATCAATAGGACATGCTATAATTAAAACATTATGTGTAGTTATTATTGAGATTGGATAGAATTAACACGATGGTCAATTAAGATTGAGATTATGTAACAGTAATAAGATTTGTTATCATTAAAACAAGATTAATGCATGAGGAGTCAAATAGTTAATAACACATCATAAACAATATGAAAATTCTAACCATGAAACACGAAAATTTCACCCTCAAACCAATACATTCATCCTTCTCATGAATGAGAGATCCCACTGCTCCGAAACAATGAACTCTCCCTTCCCTATGTAATAGTAAACATCATCCATAACAGATAAACTTTTTATAAAACCTATTTCTTATTCCATCATGAATTAAATGATTAATTTATTAATATTGACCAACTACAAGAACTTATGGAATAATTATTTTATAGGAAATCAAAAATTATTTGAAAAATTAATTTAACATGCTTCAAACTATATATTCTATGTTCAACTGACCAAGGAATTTTAAATAATTAGTCGGAAATTATTATTTCATAAATAACAAATAATATGATACATTTTCATTAACCAATTAAAATAAATATTCATACTAGCATGAATATGATTATATTCATATTATAAAAACAACAAAGATCATTAAATATTCCAAGTAATCATTATCCAATGATTTATTAATTAATTATATATTTACATTTTAACCAATTTTCACATGATATTCAGTTCATCGAAATGAATGCTAAAAAATAAAGAATATATAAAAAACTATATATAAAATAGTGTGGCATACATTAATCACTATAAAAAGAGACAACATCAACCACATGAAATATATATCCAAATAATTAATACGGTTGAATAATTATTAGCTCAATTCCATTACATTCAATAGGTTAAATACTTTCAACATTATTATTGCTTGAAAATAAAATAGTACCAATGAATCGACTACCAAAAAAGCTATAAACATTCCTCTTATCATTGTAGAGAACTTTGCAGATCTTTGATCACCTCTCCCCTATGAATTATAATTTTTTTTCGATTACTCCACACAACAACACAAAAAAATTAACTTGTAAACCCCATTAGAAACATGAGATTTCATCTTTCATCACCTAGAAAGAATAAAGATAGAGAAAATGAAATAAGACTATGAGATAATTTTGAAACAAAGGAACAACTCAACATGGATCATCTCAGATCACCACTAATCGAATAACGAATACCAGGGATCAACACTCATTGAAACAATATATAAAAATCCTAATAGGATGTCATTAGACACTAACAAAGTTAGGAATTATGACACCCACATAGTTTGTGAAACATTTGTGTTGCTAAAACGTTTAAAATTGATAACCATCATTTATTTACATGATGTGTAATTCCCTATCAATTCCTATTATCCTAAGGGTGAGTTTTCCTCATAAAATTCATAACAATTTTATTATTTTATCCTAATTAATTAAACATTATTAACATATCTAGATAATTCATCAACTGAGATTACACAATTTGTATGTCTTATATATTTTGTAATATCCTTGCTTCCATTATTTTGTAGCCAAACTCCTATTGACCACCTCTATATCATGGAGACATGAAAAATGTTATACATCACTAATCTAATTACATAAAACTAAAATTCTCAAAATTTAACATCAATGAATGATAGAAATACCCATTCATGATTGGAAGAGTGGAATAATTTTAATTTTAATTTTTTTTTAAATTACAATGTCATAATCAATGTAGGTGTATTAAAATCTATCAAATTCCGATTATAAGTTCATATGCAAAAAATATAATCCAATATGAATTAAAATGAAATTTTGCTTTTAATCACAATGATTTTACCTAAATTAAATTTGTTTTACCTAAAATGCGAAGAGACATTTTTAGCGTGGTTACTATTTGTAATGAAATGGTTGAAATTAACCCCATTAATAAATTAGAACAATTTAATTCCAAAAATGGAATCCATTTTTCATTATTTACTTAATATTAAATTATAAATAGACTTTTAATATATATTAAAAAACACAAAGAACATTATTTATAAAATTATCAATTAACAAATAGAGATGAACATGTGTCAAAACAGGATAATGTATTGATTCCTATGTAATTAAAAAAATTCATAAATATTATATTATTTTAATGTAAAGAAATATTATAATTATAAATTTACATTTAAATTAATTTATCTAAATAAATTAAATTACATTTTTTAAAATATTATTATTTATACATATTCCCTGAAATTTCTATCATTTTTTAAATAATCAAAACAATTTCGATAGTTATATATTTTATATACTCATACTATTTTTTCACATTATAAAATTAAATTTCAAGAATTTATTAATTTAACTTATAATTATGACCATTTAATTCATATAAAACAGTTAAGTTAGATTAAATCTATTTTTTTAGTTGAAAAATTATATAAAGTTGTTATGTTGAATATGAACCCATTAATGATAATCCTGATTATTATTAAGACATTGTATTGGATTATTATTAAAATAACATGGGTTTTCAATGGAGAATACTACTATTAATACAAAAATACTCCAACTAAACCACTTTAAAAAAATGGATTACGTTGATTCATATTGTCTAAATATTTAATTATAGATTAATTAATACACAATATTAGTTATCTAGATGCATAATATAATAAAAAAATTGATTTATATATCATTTGTGAAAAATTAAAATTATATACTCTTACAAACAATTCTAGTTTTGTTATTTTTTAATCTTCGTAAACATTCTTCTCACATAAATTTTTTTTACCTATATCCATAACAATTAGTGTCCCTTGAAATAAATTAAGTAGAATGGAACTATGATATATTTTTTCCAATAAATAAAGATAAAAAATTTCCTCCTGATCAATTCTATGTTGAATATTTATCACTCTAGTGTGAAATTTTGATTGATAGGTACTTATATTACCTTTATGTATACTTTTATATTGAATACTCATTATTACATAATATGAATTACAACCACTAATGGGTTGACCAGATTCCATTTGTGGTTCTAATTCATGGAATCAATCTCATAACTCATGCCCTTACAGAATAATGATATACGGAGTTCCCTATAGTCTAATTGTAAAAAACAATATCATAATAGTAGACTAGTTATGAGTTACTCACCCATTTAACAAAAAACCAATATCATTCTAATCCACAAACTCTGGAAATCCAATATATTAACAATTTTTCTTGAAAAAACTCATCTATGGGGATTTATGAAATGTTTTCCAGCACAAACTAGTGTGTATCTTAAGTATATCTCTTTTTTAAATTTTTCTGATGTTAGTTATACCTTTTAAATATTATCTACCTCCCAGGTTATCTAGAGTGTAATATTATAAAATGAATATATTATTCAAGGGTTTACATATATAATTATACTTTCATGTTTGGGATATGTTAAAAAGATAAAATACATGCCCCAGGGATAAAATTTTTCCTCGGTTGGAGTTAAAAAAAATTCTCAAAACCGCACACATCAGTATGTGATGTTACTTGTTTTATAAAATATAAATGTCAAATGGAATCATGGTTTAAATAATATTTTCAACATGTTTTGGAGTTTAATATACAGTAAAAATATATATCAATAAGTGGATATAAAATGTATTCATGATAAATATCATATTATAACATATATAACATGTAACAGTTCCCCCATCACTAACACCATCCTATTTTAATGATTAACAAGAACTGAGAAGATATAAAATCCTAAACCTCAATCAATAATAAAAATTGACTTTTAAGATAGTCATCACATTGATAATATTAAATCATTTTTATCTTCATAGCGATTATATTCAATAATTTCTTGATAAATTAATCGAATTAATCAATTTATTCAATCATATACCTCATCATGTAAAAATTTTCACATCTTTTTAGGAAGTCATTTAGGGTAAATAAATTTTAATACCACCTATAACATTCATTATGGAATCTATGAATATATTTATGTGATCTATTTAATGATTTTTTTTATCATTTACCATATATCATAAAGGTGTTGTGGTAATAATTCTAGGAGAAGAATAAAGACATTTAAAAAAATGTATTTATTGAAAAGAATGTAAATGTCATGTTTGAAGCTAATTTTTAGTTTATTTTTATTTATATGTCATTTTGGGTATTTACATAACTGATAGTGAAATGATTATGGGGAACATTATTAATTATAAACTTCCAATACATTGTTATCTTAATAAAATACATAAATTTCCATTTGTAATGGTTCTAAACCATAATTTTTTCATTATAAAATATATATTTTTTATTTATAAATTTGAACATAAAATTACCAAAATACTGAAGGGATATAGAATTAAATTTTTTAAAATATAGTTTCATTATGAAAATAATTCAGAATAGTTATCATATATATTTGTAGAAGAAGTTAGTAGTATATTATATACAAGGAATAAATTCACGTTCCAACGGAATAAAAAATACCCATCTATCATTTTTCATTTATCAACTATCTATATGATTAATGAATGTTAATAATATATTTGGTATAATAAGGTATTTATTTTTCCCATATTTATATATGTTGAAATATTTCAATTCATAATTGATGCACCAATAGTAGAAACCAACTTATTTAACTATGTAAATTTCGTCATCAATTGTCCGCGATGTCGATAAAAATTATAATTCATCATTCTCCATCAAAACATATTTGATCATCCTATATTGAAATAAAATTTAACTTGTATATTTACTTATTAAGAGAGGTAAGGTTCCATTTTCCATTTTCCTTCATTGATTAATTATATGGAATGTTAGTTTTCTAAAAAAAATCTATATAAACTTGTAAAATCATATTAAGGATTTTCAATGCATGTTGTCACTGTTTATTTCATATTAATTATTAATGATACTATTGATTATATAATTTTGTGAGTTTAAAATGGGATACGTATATAATCATAAAATGTATACAATGTCCAAAAATCATGGAATTATCTATATAGAAAATCATCTATAGTGACATATATCTTTTTTCTCATTGACAATCTATAATGATAATGTGAATATGTAATTAGATATCTCATATCATGTTTTTATAAAAATATTATAATAAGGATCATGAAAGGCGAACCCCATAATATGTATATCCAAATACTCAAGTTTTTTAAGAGGATATTAGACATAGATTATGTAATTAATTATTTAATATATAAATAATCTTATAAATTTTTATTTTAGACTAGGATTTATTCTCCACCATTAATTTTGTTAGGATATTTTGGAATTTTTGTTTCTAGTAATGTAAATTTCTACTCAAGCTATAGAAAAATAGATAAATTCTTATACAATTACTTAAAAAGTAATCGAGGGAGATGTTTATACTTCTATCATATACATCATAATAATATTTTCAACATCATATGACTTTATCTTACAATTATAAATTATAGAATTTTTTAATTCATATTGTTTATAAATTTTGATAATAAAATTTATAATTTTATTAATTTCTAAATATTTGGTTTAAAATTACCATTTCTCTCACCATTGGGTTTGGATCATCACAATTTATTGATACTCTAGTTCAAGAGATCATATTACCCTTATCGTATACCAGAAATGGTCTTCAAGTGTCACATATATGTATTTTTGTGGTCTGAATTTCCAACTTTACCAATTGAAAAATACATAGACCATTACATAGACTACCCAATCAGAAAATCATTGAGAATTATTTCATTAACAGATATCTATTATTGAAATAGTGTCATTCTTAAATTGTAAATACATTTTGTTATCCTATATATTTCAACCCAAAAACACACGTCCAAATTATAAAATTTTTAAAATTACTCTAATTTGGGATAGATATAGAATGTGTACCATGGTTTAATCATTACCTAAAAAATGGATAACTATAATAAATGAAATTTTTTTTTAAGGATTTAAATATTTTATTCATAAATAACCTATTTTATCTTTTTAAATTCGTATTAATAATAAAAGGATTCTAATAAATTTATTAGACAAGTTTTGATGAATTATATACATGTTATAATTTTTAATTTCCTCAGTCATGGTTAAAAATTATTATTATTATTTTGATAAATAAAATGAATCTATAAATAATTTACAATTAAAATAATAGAAATATTATTATTAAAGGGTATGATCACTAGCTTCACTAATGGTTGGTTTTCCTCAGGTATGATAAGAAAATACAATAACAAGATAAATAACTCCATGAACCATGAAAGGAAAAAAGTACAACATTTCAATAATTCATGTATCTATCACCTTGGATGGTTTTAACATGAATCCCTATTTAGACCGCCTCTATTTTCTGTTGTTCCTTATCTATGTTATATGTTTTGACATATACAATCATGATCTAACAAAGTATTTTTATACATGTTTTACCTAATTGTATCCATAAACACATCAGTCTTACCTACTATAGTGGAGGTAATGACATGAGGGTATTTTCATTAAACTAATAATAATACATAAAAAGAATAAAATGGATTTCAATGTTAATTGTAATCTAAAGACCATCTATGCCTGGAATGAATACTCAATTATAACTATAGTATTAATTATAATCCTTCATAATTAATATGATATATATAATACTATTTTAATTATAATCAATATCCAATTAATTAATTTATTTTAATTAACATTGTTAATTTCCATCATATTCCCATCCATTGTAATTTACTACTAATAAAAATAATAATATTATATGAAATTAACAAAGTGAAAAACAAAATTAATAGATGTAGCATAGTGAGTGCATGTCCACACATCCCAATATTTATTAGAGCCATATACAGTCTACTCAATATATATATAATAAATGTTTTTTCATAAAAACATATTTATTATTATTAATTATGTATTATGGAATACATATTAATTTATGGAGCATATAATTATTTAAAGGCAAGTGTAATTATTATGTTATGAAAATAAATTTTATGGAGTTCATAATATTATATAGAAAACATTTTAGAATTTCATGTATATAAATCCAATAATATTGTATGTATTACCAAAAAATTAAACATAAAAAAAATTTCATTATGATTAACGGGAAATGTTATATAATTTAACATTGCATAAAAAATGTTTGTAACACATTACGTATTTCTAATGTATGTACCTTATAATGCATTGATTATTATCTGAAACATAATACAATGGAATGGATATATATATCATCCATCCATATTTATTCGGTACAAGAATTATATAGGATTTACCTATAAAATAAACTCAATGTTACATGAATTTTAGTTACATGCATCATGAAATTAAAATAAGATGTAGGGCCCGGAACACTCTGATCCATTACATTGTAAACTTTGATGTTGTCAAACACGACACATGTTATAATAATAATTTTTTAAAATAATAAATGATAATTGTGGTGTGAAAATTTTTGGTGTTAATTTGATTAAATGTTTTTAATTTGATCCTTGTCAAATTAGAGCAATAAAATTGAATATATTTAATTAAATGAGGGAAGGTGAGTGGTTTATTTTTGATTTATTTAAATTTTAATAAATAATAAATTATCTATGTAATGGACATGTAATGGGAGGCTGCTCGACGTTGACGTAATGGTTGTTGGACATGGTAAATTCAACGAACGTCAACAATAATAATAATTATTCATAATCATTGGTGACGAGTTAATAAATTTTAATTGGGTATTTGATATTATTATTATACTAAATAATTATAATAATAATGTTGGCATTAATTCTAAAAGATCCGTTAATAAAGATTTAATGAGATTTAAATTTTTAATTCTATGCAATGAGATTTGAGATATGACGATAGATGAGAGATGTTATTATTTATGATAATTGTGTTAAAAATAATGATAAATGTTTAAAATTGGGCGTGTTGGGTATGGAATAAAAGGGGAGGCACTGCATTGGCGTTGGAGTGTGAGAAACTTGAAAAAGAATATGGAAGACTGGAGAGAGGAAATTAAAAATAATGATGATTAAAAAATAAATAAATAAATGATAAGGAAGGAATAAATCATGGGGGAGGGGATTATGCACTTCACTCTTAAAAAGGTTGAGCGTGGGTTTTTATTTGAGTTGTAAAGAAAATCAATGTTAAATTAAATTAAATAATATAATAATGTAATTATTAATTATGTTGGGAAAACCATGTTTAGTCCATAACTCCTTCGTGCGACCTCGGTTTTACGAACCATTAGCGGTAGTGCGACACTGACTTCGAGATGGAAGTTATGAGTCCAATATTGGAATTCTTGTTTGGGTTTTCGGATTGGGTATCTAAAACACTTTTGAATAAATAGATTTAATATTATTATTAAATCTTTTATCCATCATAACTCCCACATGCGACGTCCGACTGAATTCTCATTAGTGGAGATGTGATCTTGTCATTAATATAATCGATTCATGTCTATTCTTGGATATTAAATTATAGTTTGTGGCTCAGGTCCACGAAACGTCCAATAATAATAATAATATAATTATTATAATGGGATCTTTTATCAAACGTATCTTCCTCATACGTTGTTGGAATGGCGAACCGTATGTGACGTTGAAACCCTGAAATTATGACGTTCATTTCAAGACCAATGATGAATACCTTTTTATGACTCATGTCTCAGGTCAATAAAACACTGATTATTAATTGAAGTTATTATTATCATTAAACGCATGGAAACTACATGATGTGTCATGTTTTGACCAGTCAATCAACGTAACAGTTGTACGGTCATGTCATGTATTCAATAATACACAATTCATAAAATTTTCCATTTTCTTTTCCTATATAAGAGAGGGTCACATGTTATTTACGGACCCCTCTTCTTCCCCGCACAGCGATGCTCCCGGATGACCCAGAAGCTTTCCTCTTATCTTTTTCATCTGGACACCGATCGTCGATCTTTCGGTAGATACATTATCATGTCGATGAGGTGAACATCGTTCACCTCATTCCATTCCCTCTTCTTCGACTTCCCCTTCATAGTTTCCTACTGAGGAGATTGCTGATATTTTACGGGAACGAAGCTCTTCGATGAACGTCTTCTTAAGGTTAAGTACTACCCCGTTCCTCGATATTTTCTTTTTGTTCTTCCTTTCAATGCTATGAAAAGTGACACCTTAAACCATAATAAAATCTCTCTTGGTTGTTAGTGCGATTGTGCCGCAACGTCCATGGGAGAACATAGTCATCGGGAGGATTGATCGAAGTCCTCATGGTGGTTGTTCTTACAGAAGGACATCAAAACATGTTTAGGTAGGGATCTTACCTTCGTATCTCTCTCTCTTGTGCATCATGCAGGGTGGTCATGTTCTTTTTTTTTGTGAGATATGGTTGAACTATTAAATAAAGATAATAACTAGTTAAGGAACGAGTTTTGGTAAATTTTGTTGATATTGTTGTTTTATTTCCATCAATTAATATCCATTGATTATGTTGTGAATTGAATCGGCTTATTCCTACATAAAATCAAAGTCATTGGGGGCCTTTCCTTGTGCAATTAAATGTTTCCCTATTTTTCCCGATTGTTTTGTGGATGTAATTTCATCATATCTGAAAATTGGTTAATCATGTAAATTTTCCTGATTAAATGAATACCTGGAACCCTTGTATGATCACCCTGGTTAAACTAAATGAATGAATGAATTTTGTGGGTTCTGGTTGGGGTTTAATTAGGTGAAGGGTTGTTTTGTGGGTTGTTGTGGAACGAGTGAGCAGCAAGGCTGCGGTTGGCATGGTAGTGGGTTGGCATGTATGATAAGGTTTTGATGGGAAGAAGAGTTGCGGTAAATGGTATTAATGAGATAATGATGTGGTACAGGTATATTTTGTGATGTTTTTGTGGTTATGGTGGTTGATAGCAGGGCTTCATGGATGGGTTGTGAATATGAATAAAAATGGAAGAGATAACTAATGAATTGTGGGACATGGTAGTTGATTAAATACGAAAAATAAATGGAATTGGTTGGCTGATAAAAGAAAATGGTATTGTGTTGCTTGTGTTTTAACTATCTCTATTTGTGGTTGGTAGGGATATGTTTTATGAATGATTGAACTGGTTTGGTTGTTGTTAGTTGCTCGGAAGTTAAGGAACTGATATACTAAAACTGTTGAAACATGAAAATCCTAATGGGGTTTGGGGCTGTTTATTGTGTGCATACATTCGAGGTAGCAGTGTCGAGGCATGTGCTCAGATATTTTGTGTAGAAGACTTAGGATAGGCTGAGTGGTTGATATAATTATATAAATATGTACATTTTTTGTTTCTTTATGAAACCCAGCCATGTTGAGCACTATATGACGAACACCCGTGGGATGGTGGGTGAAGTTCTCAAATATCTAAATGATGGCTGGTTACTGTTCTTCCCTGTGCTCCCTCTTCCATGTTCTATAGCCCATTATCCTTCGGATAGGTTGCAATAGATGTTTCCCAAGAGTCTTTGGGATGAGGATTTGGTAAGTTCCCAGGTGTCTTCAGGATGTGATGTGATGTTGTTCCCGGGTGTCTTCAGGATGAGAGATGTGGTTATGGCCGAGGATTTAGTGTCGGCAGGATACTATGAGCTTCATATGGACAGGTTGCAGCACAAGCTCATGCTTCATATGGCCAGGTTGTGGCACTAGCTCCAGAAGAGGGGGAAGCATCAGAGCGTTACGCATGAGGGCTTGAGCAGTATTCAGTGGGAAGGTGGTGCGGGGTACCCATACATTAATAATATTACTCTAAAACTCTATTGACATACAATATTTGGTGAGTGTGGCTTGTAAGGTTGGGTGGATAGATTCCTTTCTAGGCTTTGGTTCCATCTGTTATCACACAGGGAATTAGGATGTCTCACCACATGTACATGAGAGCTTTAGGTTTTCCAACTGAGAATACTTGTATAACCACCCTATGATTAGTTTTAGGTTTTCAAGAGGACTTCGGGGACCATTTGGGACCTTTCTAGTTGGGCGTTGGAGTTTTGTTGGTTGCAGTATTTGCTTTCTTTTTTTTTTGTATCGTACTTTGATGCTTTTCTTGTACTTATAATTTTGTTTCAGTATTGTATAAAACATGCATATGGGTTTAATTTTGAGTTTAATTTCATTTACTTGTTCATTTTTCTTTTGTTGATTGACTCATCCTATTAACCGGTATTAAAAAATAAAAAGGGTAATCCCTCCCATATTTGTGAAAATTCATACCCTTGGTGCTAGTCGCCACTCCGGGGCCTACTAGAGGCAGGAAAAAGGGGGTTATTATCTCCCTTTCACCATTTCTAGCTCAGGAGGGGCATCATTGGTGGGAGGGAGTCGTGACATAAAATTTTTATCCAAATAAATGTTTTCATATATAAAAATTACTGGAATAATGATTAGAATGTGACCTATGTGAAATGAGATATGTTTAACTATTTTACACACTAGAATGGTATATATGCAATGTTTCAATTAATTTGTTTATTGTTTAATACATGACTTCAGATATTAAATTCAATTTTATTTTAGATACATTGTAAATTTTTCCACACACTGTACCTTCACAGAACACATTGGGTCATCCCGTCTAATCTGATTATAATTCTTGGATACAAAAAAATTTCACTTTCTATGTTCATTGTATATTTTTATTCTATAATTTTTATATTAGTTATATAATTTTTACTTAGATAAGATCTCAAAATTCTAATTTTATATGATGATTTAAGTAAGGGGATGAAATAGTAATGTAAATAATTATGTCATTAAACAGTCAATAAATAATTAATAATTTTTATTTAAACACATTAATAATAGGCCGAATTCTTTTCCACATCAGAAGTCATATAAACATTGATAAACAAGTGAAATTCATCAAAATTTATGGATATATAATTACAAAAATATGAATAAAATCACTACAATCCCATAAATATGAAAACTACATATAAATAAAATGTAATTCATATAAAACATTTAATATATCACATTGAAATTTGTTCATCTTAGAAGATTAAAAAGTCAGACATCATGGTGTATCATTGGTGTGGGACATGATTCATCATATAACTCCATGGAATAGTGATCTAAATGTGCATAACGAATGTTTTAACTTTTTTATGAGTTCATAACGTGATAAAAACATGTTATTCTCATGATTTTATCATTTATTAGTAATTGGAATGAGAATTTATTTGAGGGTTATATGATTCTTATTTTTCATTATATAGATAAGAGGGTTGAATGCAAGACTCTCTATTTATTCTTCAAATATTTCTTAACGAACATCTATCTAGGTACTAGGGGGCTTATATATAAAATGTTTCAAACAATTATAATTTATTATGGGACTTTATAATTATCTTGATCCCCAATGATGATCATGAATAGATAAAAATATTATAATTATTAATTAATTGATTTTTTCTATACTCAAAAAATTATACTATTTTGAATAATGAAAATGAAAATAAAAATGAAATGTAATTAAATAATATTTAATATATTATTCTACTAGACATTAAATTTTAATTGTAATCATTCTCATTATTTTTTAATCCATGGTTAATGACTATTTATTTAAATAATGAAATATCACTAGATTGATCCCGTAAAAATAAATATGAATTTCATCCACTAAAATAGGGAAAAATAATTACTAAATATTATATTGAAATTAGTTTCCTAAAAAAATAGGGAGTAGATAATTATTATAAAAAAGCATGAATATTTATTTACCCGTTTAAGATAATAATGTCTTTTCAACATTTTAACTACAACATAAATTTAATGCACAATCTTGATACAATTATTGTTGATAGTCTATACACATTTCCATTAACAATTAGGAAGAACAAATAATCATATTTGTTTTAGAATTTTAAAATTCTAATGATGTAATAGATAAAGTAATAAAAATCACAATGAATTGTCACCATATATGGATATACACCATATAATCTATTACAATTAACATGATATATTTAATCTAGAAGCTCGCATGAGGTTATAATCTACCAGTGTGGTAAAGCTATCATTAATTTAATTTCCCCAAGAGTTAATATAGATTGAATACTATGGAATACTTCGAAATTATGTAGTTTCACTCTTGTTAAATGAAATTAGAGATTAAAAACCATTTTATTGTATAAGTATATAATTTTTACCATACTATTCTAAAATTAAATACCAATAAATGAATTAAAATTTTCATACTTTTTAGCAATTACATATAATTACTATTTTCATAAAATCATCAATGTACCTATCTATTGACTTTTTTATAACCTTATATTAAATCATAAGGAGAGTTACAAACATATTACATAAAGAACAACCGAATAAAAATAATTTTTTTATTATCTAATGACCAATCATGTCTTAATAATCACTATTTTTTGGAAAAAATGTATGAACATCATGAATAAATGTCACAATGTATTATCTTCCCATACCACAAACAGTTTATAAAAATATTTTTAGAGAAATTTAAATTATCTAACCATAGATCGTATTTTTAAGAATATATTAATTTAAACTTTATTTTATCATTTTAAGGAAGAACTATTATTAAAATAATGATCCATAGGTTCAAATATGACCTTATTAGATACAATGTACCATTAATAAAAAAATTATGTGTTATTAAAATAAATTATTTTCAAAACCATGAAAATTTAAAATAAAAAGGAATATAGATGTTGTTTCATTAGAAAAATCCCTAATAATAGTTTCATGTAATCGTAATCTATGTAATTAGTATGACTATTTTATATATAAGTAATAACAGTTAGATGCTTACTTAAAAAATAATTTTAGGATTATGATGTTCTATAAACTCTCTGTCCAATTCTATAGATAGAGTTTTGTTAGAATATAAGAGAGAAGATAGATTTAGCACAACGAAATATAATTGTTCAATTTAAAATGTATTCACCTACAATATGATTTCTCAGTTATTGATTGGTTTATCCACTACATTAAACTTCTTTATTTAAATGTGTGTTGAACTTTCTTCTCAAATATAATTTTAATTAAACTAAAACACCTCTATATTTCCCATCTACCATAAATAATACAGTTATTAGACCACACATAATTAATCATAAAATTGGTAATATAATATGCATTAAGCATATATTTACTAAACCATTTGACCAAATTATTTTTTAAGGATATAAACTCAATTTTTAATGTTTTATTTATGAATCAATGTTTAATGACCGACCAAAATAACATTATTGTGAATGATTACAAATCATAGTAAACAAATTATCTATCATTATAAATTTATGTGTCATTTAATTTAATAAAAATGTAACAGTTATCTCATTTCCAGTTATATTACTCATATGTGTCAGAAAATAAATTTCACTAATAATAAGTATACATTTATTCAAAAAAAACGTATTAAGCTCAAATAGGTACCTGAGAATGTATTTTTAGAATTCAAATCTAAGTGAAGTTTCCATTGTAAAAATGGTTTTCCAGGAAATATTGAATTGATATATAGTGACCCATCATTAAATACTCTACCTAATATTATTAATCTATAAACAATCATCTATAATAAATATTTTAATCATGTAAAAAAACATCATTTTGTTTTCCAATGGGAATCAAATTATTTTAGAAACCTATAATGTGTTGATCTAATTATATATATATATAATATTTAAAAAATATCCATGCATTTATATTATCATTTACAATGATATTTAGAATATTATAATTGTATTGATGAATCCTACCAATATTTCCATAAAAATAATTGACCATAACAACTATCTAAAAAATAAGATGAAATGAATTTATATAATAAATTATAATTTATTCAAAATTAATATTATCACATTTTAATAAATATTTCACAATAATTGTATTAGTATTTGAAAACTTTTAAATATTAATAAATACCATCTAAAAATCAAATAGTATTACATGAAATATTATTATGGTTTATCTTTTTGAAAAAAAAGATAACATAAATGTCATCAACTAGTTAATTTAAAATGAAATAAACATCTGGTTTTATGCTAAAATTTCATTAAATAGTATTTTAAAATTAAATCATATTTATACAATTTTTATCAAGGGTTTCATATGTCTATTTAATTACATCTATCTAATATATTAAATAAAAATTAATATCAAATATCAAAAAATATGTTTCACATTTCCTTAATGTGTTACCTCCATTAATAACCATGATGTCCCCTGATGTTAAATGTGAAAGAAATTAAATGTGTTCTCAAATACCCTCCATGGTCACCAATTTAAATAATTCAATAATACTCTATTATATTAATGATATCATAGTTTAATTCTATTTGAAATTATCAAGCTAAATAACATCCAAAAAATTTACACATTATTCATTGATATTTTTTCTAAAACAATCTTATAAAATTATTAGCCATCTCTATTGTGGTCTATACCTCCTTGATGTTTCTAGAATCATTATATGTCACTAAAATAATTAACAATATATTTATTATCCTATTAATATTTTCTCATCCTTATATTATGGTCTCATTTTGTTCAACTCATATTAATTGAGCCCAGAATTCGATATTAAATAAGTAATTCCACATTAATATTTACGTGAATATCTAGTCAGTCCCTGAGAATATTTCACTATAGTTTTTATTATTCCAATACCTTTCAGTACAAAACATATTAATCAATAAAAATAAATACAATAATGATATAATACTATTAGTATATATGTTCTTTGATGACTGTGAAAATTCATGATGAACCACAATATTTGATACCATTTATTTGGATTCAATACCATAAGGAAAACTATTGTATGATATGTTTCCATAATAATACAATGAAATAAAATAGATATATATAATACTAGTATATAAAATAATTGTAAATATAAATAAAAACGTGAAATTTTTATCTACCCTAGATCAAGACCCTTGTTTACAATGAAAAACTCCCATAAAAACAAAAAATAAGTCAGTAATAAATGAAAATAAAAAATTTTGAAAAGAAAATTATTGTGTTTAGTATTCACGTTATATATAAGTTGATGGAATTGACTAATTCATTTAATTTCACATTATAAATGTTAATTGATCAAACTTATATATTGTATCGTTGAACCATAAATGTTGTCTTACCCAGTCAATCCATTCCAATAATATTTGATTTTTTTTGAGAGAAACATTATAAATCTTTGATTCTTCCAATTTCTTATAGATCTCTCTTCTCTAACCAATACATTGTGAATGTATAAATCTTTATCACATCAAAAACTAATTACTAATATGAAATAAAATTTAAAACCTACTTGGATCACCCAATTTTATCACATAAAATTTATTCATATATGATACATTATGTTTTATATCATTCACCGAGACATGACCTCAAACAAATCTTATAACAACCCTGATTTTTTACAAACATGAACATGATTTGTTATGTAAAATTTTCACTTCATAAAACATGGAAGATAGAGAGGTATAGTGTCATTGGGGCTTATGGTCATTACATAACAACATAAGACATGAAATACAACATCTTTATTGAAAACATTCTTCACATGAAAACTAAATTCCCTCATATTTAGCATTTCATGGGATAACCTGAGGACATGCATAAGAAAAGGATGAGCTATAAAGCTGAGTAAGGGAATAAACAAGGAATACCTTTAAGAATACAATAAATGTTATAAATTTGGAATATTATTGGAGAAAAAGTGAAACAAGTACATAAATGAATGATAAATCATGGTAATAATAACATGGAAATGTAGAAACAACACTTAACATGGAATTTAGCATCTGCCATGGCTCATTGCACATGGAGCCTCAGTAAATACTCATTGCAAAATAAGCACAAGTAAAAACACATTGCTCTTTAAATATCATGTTTCAACACTCATTGCACATTACGTGTCATGATACTATACTTTACCTAATGCATTGGAGTACTATTAGGGAACACCTTTCTAAAACATTTCATTTCATACATAAGTGTGCAACATGGATCATACAACATGTAATAAATCATCATCATTTATTCCAAGATATAGGGATTTGAAATATATACATTAAGATTTATAATCAATAAGAAAAATTTCATAAAGGTTATTACCATTGATAATGAAATGGGCATGGTATTCACTATACTTTTACATTAGCTTGGAAAATTGTAGTGAAATTTCTGCAGCATAATGGCGTGAGATAAGAAATTATAAAAATTTATTAATGAGAGATAAATGGGTGTATCATAATATTTAAATGAAATGGACAGTAAGTGGGTAATATAAATACATTTTCCAACAAATTTAATGTAATTTAGTTTCATAATTTAAAATAATTACGTGGATGTAAAAGAGGAGAGAGAAATCCCTCACAAAATTTTGGTATGGTAACGAGTGTACATGGGAGGAATTAATGAGGGATAAAGTGGTCTCCCACAATCCAAAAATAAAGAGGGAAATATGAGGGAGGTGATAAATTATACTCCAACATTTGTAATTGAAACAAAAAGGGCATAAAAACATAATGAAAACTGGACAAAAATGAGAAAAAAGAAATCCCTTACTTGGAATTGTGATCCCAAAGGCTTGGTGGAGGCTTGGGAGATTCTTCCTGGGGGCTTCGGGCACCATGTGAGTATTTTATAGAGAAGAGGGAAGGTATTTGTTGAACTCCAAAGGATTTTAGTGAAGCAGATGTGGGAGCTTGGATTGGTTTATATAGGAAAAGAGAGGAATTCTTTATTATATAGGTTTGGGACACCTCACATTAAACTAATCAAAACCACACACCAGCCCATCATTTTTGCCCATGTATTTTTTCCAAGGGGGGTGGAAGACAAAATTTAATAAGTCCAATGGCCTATATTCTTAAAATAATATGGTTGCTTATGTGGAGGTGTGTCACACTCTCAAGCAAAACAGCTAAAAAATACAAAATGTTTTATAAGCATTGATTGGTCCACTAAATATTTTTATAATAAATATAAAAACCCAAAAATCCAATTATTTTAATGGTAAAACGTATTTTGTCCGAACATAGTGTTTATAGTATTTATTACACACTATTGGGTAATTATTATGTCATAATACACATTATATATTTAAACCGTATTTAATTTTTACCCAAAAATTATACTATTACAGAAAATAATGAAAAATTAATCATTGAATAATTTTGATGTCCAGATTACAAATATAATATTAATTTTATCAAAATAATTTTCATAATATGTGAATTTTTTACTTTTAATATAAAAAACAACATTTACAATAAATTAATGGCATTTGAGAAAAACATCGTTCAAACCTTAATAAAAATTTCGATCGCACTCATAAAATTATAAAATAATTTATATTTAATAAAATGTAATTTAATAATAATAATATTTTTTTAAAAAAATTAATATTTAATTAAAAATATATTAATTTATCAAAGAATATTTCACAGTTTAATATTATATAAAAATATTATTTTAACTTTATAAACAATTTACAAAAAAACAAGAATAAAAATAATGCACATTCATTATAAAAAAATAATTTTCATAAAATAGTGATAGGGGCTCATTACATAACCCCTTATAACAACCGCATTCGACCTATGTGTAAGGTGTGCGATGGTGACAGACTCTTGGGGTGTCTTGGATATCATTGCTCGGGTGTGAATCACTATTAACTTCCACTTCTCCTATAGTCGGTTCCACTCAAGCTTAATGTGTTTATGATCGGCTTGGGTTTGGTCAAGAGAAAAGACCAAGGACGCCGCCCCCTTTCCGAACTCCATCTAATGGGCTTCATAAAGGGAAATTCATTTGGATGAGTCCATCACATCCTTTATCTGAGTAAATTGGATTCGTTAAAGCCTTATATTTATATTGATCATGTGATCACTGTTCAACGACTATACTAGAAACAATCACAATTGAAAATTGTATTTCAAAATTAAAAAACAGAAAACCAATGATGTTGAATTTTTATAAAACCATAATAAATCATTTAATTTTATGATGAAGAATTTCCATTAATGAATGTTTGGGTTGTTACAATCTTCCACCCATAATTAATTTTGCACTCGAAATTTCCTCTTCCCGCCCAAAAACATATGTGGGTATCTATGCTTCATCATTTCATCTGATTACCATGTTTCTTCTTCAAACTTTTGGGTTTTCCCCAACACCATAATGAGGGGAATTGTCTAACTTAAAATGACATTTTATCTATGATCTATGATCTTCAGTGGTTACTCCCCATAAGAATGATCATCCTCTAGCTGTACTACCTCTGAAGAGAGTATATGTGAAGGGTCTGGTATGTACTTCAATAAGAGGGATACATGAAATATATCATGTACTGTGGCCATGGTAGGTGGAATTTTTAGTCGATAGCTGACAGCCCCAAGACGATCTAGAATCTCGAAGGGGACGATGTACCAAGGAAATAACATACCTTTCCTTCCAAACCTCATGAACTTATTCTGTGGAGATATATGTAGAAATACGATCTCTCTAACATTAAACTCAATGTTTCATCTACGGTTATCTACAGAACTCTTTTGTAGACTCTACGCTTCCATGATATGGTGTTGAATGGTTTTCACCTTCTCCGTCATTTCTTCATCCATTTCTGGTCCTAGTAGCTGACACTCATCGACCTCATCCCTACATTTCAGTGTTCTTCTTGTCTCGCAATACATGTGTTGATGAGGTGCCATTCAGATAATCTACTAGAAACTGTTATTGTAGAATAATTTAACTAGTGGAAGACGTTGATCCCACCATCCTTTGAAGTCCATGGAATATTATCTTAACATATCCTCTAGGGTCTGGATACCTCACTCAGATTACCCATCAGTTTGAGGGTGATGAGCCGTACTAATGTTCAGTTCTGTTTCCAGAGCATGTTGAAGACTCTTCCAAAAAATGAAGTGAATCATGGATCTCGATTATATACAATAGATAGTGGTACTACATCCATCTTTTCTACTTCCCTATTATATATCCATACTAGTTGATCTAATGAGAAATCATCATGAATTGAAATAAAGAGTACATACAATGAAAGACGATCCTCAACAATTCAGATTGCATTATTTCCATCAGATGTCTTTGGAAGGATGGTGACAATTTTAGTGGTGATTTTCTCCCATTTCCATAATGGTATGGGAAGTGGTTGCATCATCCGCATAGAATTATTCTTCTCTTCCATCGGGTGATGAAACAGGAAGCACTTTGACGTATACTCAGTGATCTCTTTATTCATAGTATCCCACCAATAATGCCTTTGGAGATCTTGATACATCATTGTGTTTCCTAGGGGAATAGAGAAATTTGAACTATGCACTTCATCCAAAAGATCCTTCTTCAACTATAGACTTGATGGATAACATATTATTTTACCAAAACTCACAATTCCTTATTTGTTAACATTGAACTCCGTGGATTTCCATTTTCTGATAGTTTCCACTTTTTTCTGAATTCCCACATCATCTTTTTGAGATTCCTTTAATATTTCCAAAAGAGACTGTTAGGAAATCATTTGTGAAAGGATTGATGGTGTTCCCCTCTTTATAATTCCCATGTCAATCATCATCAAATATAATATGATTAGATCCTTCTTAATTCTCATCAATGATAGAATCACTGGGTCTTTTCTACATAGAGCATATGCCACCCTGTTCGCTTTCCCAGTTTGGTAATGAATTGAGCAGTCATAGTCTTTGATCTGCTATAGCCATCATCATTGGAACATGTTCAACTCTTTCTGAGTGAGTAAATACTTTAGGTTTTTATGGTCAATATATATTTCACACTTTTCCCCAAAGTGGTAATGCTGCCAAATTTTTAATGCTGATATCACCGAAGCCAACTCCCGATCATGTGTTGGATAATTCAACTAATGAAATTTCAATTTCCTTGAAGCATAGGAAATGAAATTTTCATTTTTCATCAACACACAACCCATGCCCTTCTTCAAAGCATCACTTAATACCATAAAAATTTATCTACTTGTGGGTAAAGGGAGCAAGAATGCAGTGGATAACATCCTCTTAAACTCCTTTCATCTTTCTTCACATTCATTACTCCAAGAAATCTTTACTCCCTTCTGGGTAATATTTGTAAGAGGGATGGGCAATCGTGATAATTTTCTCACAAATCATCGATAATATACAGTAATCTTTAATAAATTACGAATATCCATTAACGACTTTGGCCTTTACCATCCCTCAATTGAATATGTACTAGAGGTATCCACGGATATCCCATTTCATGTGAGGATATGGAACAACAATGAGTCCTCCTTTAACCATAACTCACACTTGATGTACATTTCATAGAGATTCTCCTTCTACAAGGTCACTAGTATAGTTATTAGATGCTCATCATTATTCTTCATGGTTTAGGAGAATATCATAATATCATCTATAATGAATACCAAAAATTTGTCGGGTTAATACATAAAGAATCTATTCATCATCACCTTGAAGATTTCTGGAGCATTAGTGGGTCCGAAATGCATTACGATTTATTCATAGTGGTAGTATCTTGTATGAAAATCATTCTGGGTGATATCTACAATCTTCATTCTTACTTGATAATATCTTAGCCAAAAATCCACCTTGGAGAAGTATTGTGCTACACACAGCTGATTGAATAATTCATAGATTCGTGGGATAGAATACTTGTTCTTTATCATGATTTTTGTTAAGCTCACAATAATCGATGCAACAGTGAATTGACACATCTTTCTTCATGATGAAGAGGACTGGTGCACCCCATCGTGAGTCACTTGGGTGTATAAACCATTAATCCAAATTCACCTGTAGTTGTTTAATTAACTCCTCAATATCCACAATATCCATTCTATATGGATTCATGGATATTAGAAGCACCCATGTATACGGTTTATTGAGAATTAAAATTCTATTCTATGAGGAAGACCAGGTAATTCCTTGGGAAACACTTCAGTTAATTCCTTCACAATTGGATTGTATTCATGGATGGTAGCCTCCTTAGACTCAATCATGTGATCCAGATAAGGATTATCATATAATATTAATATCCACTCTTAAGATGATAGAGCAATAGAAGATTCATATTTCTCCTTTCACATGTCTAAAATTAGGGTTAAATTCTCCACATGGAGAGTGATTTCCCTTTCATGGAATTTTATGTAGTTTTTGTATAAGGAAAGACAATACATGAAGATAATTGAATCAAATTCCACCAGAGGGAGTATGATGAGGTTTATTAGTAGAATCAGTCAACAGATTATGACCGGAGAGGAGTTATATTCATTGGATGGAATGATTTCCCCATTTTTCGTATTCACTGACATATTTACTTCCATGGTTTGTGGTGCTACTATGATTTTTATACTAACCTTTTGGGATATTAAAGAATCATTAGAACCTGAATCAAAAAATATGTTCACTATTCATGAATGAATAAATACCTTACCTGTCACAACTTAATTTTTGCGGTTCACTTTGGTAGTAGGGATGGTAAAATCTCTACCTTGTTTCCTGGGAGGTTGTTGTTTTCCTCCAAAAACCCTTGTATTAGGGCACTAATTTTCAAGGTGCCCTGGTTTATTGTAGTTTTAGAAATGATCAACATGTTGATTTTCGATTAGAGCATTCATTTCCTCTGGTGCAGCCGCATGTTTATCTTATCTACAGATAATAGCTATGTGCCCTTCACTTCCACACCTAAAGCATTTCGCCATCCCCTTTAGGCTATTTTTGAGGTTATTCTTTCCTCGCCTCTAGTAAGTGGGGTGTGATATATTGTTAGAACCATTGAATTTATCCATCAGACCACCAGTATTGAATTCCACCTTACACTTCTTATCCACAAGATACCCCTAAGATTCTCCAATCTCCATTTAGACCTTGATGGAACATCAGCCAATCTCCTCATAGCTATCAAATTCACAGATCACCAAATCATTCAGTAGGATAGTTTTCATCCCACAAAAGAAGTTGTCAACATTGCATTTGGGGGTAATGACAATGTTGGATGCTTATTGTGCAAACCTTGTAATGTTTCCCTTGTACGCTCCAACAGATTCATCATCTTTTTGGCTTGAGGGAAAGAAAGTCCCTTTCAATCTTAAGCCGAAGGGTATGCGGAAAATACTTATAAGAAAACATCTTCTTGAAATCTTTCCATTCCATTACATTGATATCCTCCTCAGGTTTCATATTTTTTATCAATTTCCACCATTGATATGCTTCACCCTCCATACGATAAGCAGCATGGAGATCCATCTCTTGATTAGAACATTGAATGATGGATAAGATCTTGTCAATGGAGTTGATCCATTTTTCAGAGATTTAGGGATCATACGATCCATTAAAATTAGGAGACCTTTGTCTCATTAAGCTCTTGATAGCGAATTGTTATTAATTGTGGTGGGGGGGGGGGGGGTTGAACGTTCCTATTGACCCAATTTTCTATTCAAAGCATTAATTAACTGAGATAGAATGCTGAAAAAGTTAATGATTCCCACTCTAATTGTATTGGGAATCTCATTAGCACAATCATCACATTGATCTTCATATCGGTTGTTTTCCCGAGTCCTCATATTACCTGGAAATAGCTGGAATAAAAGTAATGTTAGGGGTATCACATAAAAATATAATCCAAGGAAAAAGCTAATGACTTATAAATTACTTTTATTTACATAAATTATAAATACATAGGCTTCAATATATTCTATTCAGGAACTAATTTCTCACATATATTATTAGGGGAATGTTTTTAATATCCATAATAAGGATTCATATTAATCTTTTGAATTTACTAAATCATATCCCTTGCTAGTTTCGTATCCATGAGAGCAACAAAACCAATTATCGTGCAGCTGTTCCCATTCAAGTCTCACTCAAAGCGGTGCATTCATGTTTTACACCTTGGATACATATGTGACAATTCCACCTCTACCAGCTTGTATGCTAACAATGATGCCTTTGATTGATAAACCACTAACACAATACTAACCAATACATATGGATTATTTATCATACTTATTCTTGTCTCTAAGACTTCACTAGGGGTTTCTAATCCAAATCCCAAAAATAACTATACCTATCGTGTGATACCAACTATAACAACCCTACATTTATTACCAATATAAACCTGATTTACTACATAAACCCTTCACATGATAGAACATGGATGATCAAGAGGTATAGTTTCATTGGGGATTAGGATATTTACATAACAACTTAAAACATAATATACAACATCTTTATTGAATAAATCCATTACCTGACCACTAGATTCCCTTGTACTTATCATTTCATGGGATAACCTGAGGACATGCATAAGAAAAGAGTAGTCTATAAAGCCCAGTAAGGGAATAAACATGAAATAACATGAGGAATACAATTCATGTTAGACAACAGTAATATCAATGGAGAACAAGAGAAACATGAACATAAAGGCGTGATAAATCATGATAATCTTCACATGGAAATGTTGCAACAATACTTAACATCGAATTCGGTAGGAGCCAAGGTTCATTGGACATGGAGAATGAGTAAATCCTCATTGAACATGAATCACAGGTAAAACCTCATTTCACTTGAATTAGAATGATTCAACACTCATTGTACATGATGTATCATTATACTGTACTTTACCCAATGCGTTGGAGCTCTATCAGGGCACACCATTCTTAAAATTTTCATTTCATTCATAATTGTGCCACATGGATCATACAACATAGAATCAATCATCATAATTAATTATACGGTAAATGTATGTGGAATAAACACATGAAGCATTATAATCAATAAGTAAATGTTCATAAAATAGAATACCCTTGATAGAGAAATGGGTAAGGTATACACTACATAATGACATTGGCATGAAATATTGTAGTGAAATTTCAGCAACATAATGTCATGAAATTAGAAGTCATAAAAATGGTTGATGACAGATAAAGGAGTTTCTCATCATATTTACAGGAAATTTACAGTTCGAAGGTAATGTAGATACATGTCCCAAAAAACATAATGGAATTTAGATGCATAATTCAAAAGAATTTCATGGATGTAAAAGAGGAGAGAGAAATCACTCATGAAATTTCAGCATGGTAATCGGTGCACATGGGAGGCATTAATGAGAGATAAAGGGTTCTTCCATCATATAAAAATAAAAAGGGAAGTATGGGGGAGGTGAAAAATTATACCCCCAACATTTGTAATTGAAAAAAAATGGAATAATATATTAATTAAAATTTGACAAAAATGAGAAAAGAAAAAATCCATTACATGGAAGTCTGATTCCAATGGTTTGAGAGAGGCTTTAGATATGATTCTTGAGAGATTGTGTCACCTTGAGATGATTCTAGATAATGGAGGGCTGGGGTTGGTTGAACTCCAAATGATTTGAGTGAAGGGTAAGTGGGACCTTGTGTGGGTTTATATAGGAATGGAGAGGGAATTCATTATTATTTAGGTTTGGGAAATCTCAATTAAACTAATAAAAACTACAATCTAGCTCATGGATTTTGGACATGGTTTTTTTAAAGGGGAGTGTATGACAGTATATTATATGTCCAACAGCCAAACGTCTTGAAATAATGGTGTTTCTTATGTAGAGGGGAGTCACACTCTCAAGTAAAACATTTCGTAAAGTCAAAATGTTTGGTAATCCTTGATGAGTCCACTAAAGCTTCGTTATAAAAAATACCCACAATCAAATTATTTTAATGGTAAAACATATATTCTATGAAAATAATGTTTATTGTATTTTATTACATCACTATTGTGTAATGACCAAGAAATTTCAAGAAAATTTGTTTTATTAATTTCATTGGGATTTCACAAGAACAACGTTTCTGACAGCACCTGATTTTGAGGCCCGGTGTGCCCGGAATCAATTTCTGAAGTTATCATTGGTACGTTCAGGGAACGAACGAGCGGGTTTTTCTAAATTGTGAACCGGTGCTCAGAATTGAAATATGAGGGCACCGATGAACTCGCAGCGCCTGTAATTGCTTAATAAGACCTTTTCCGAAGGTGCGCTTTCTCGGGAGGAGTTGTTTAAAATTTGAGGTGTAAGTGAAGAATAAAATAATATTTGTAATCCAATTTTATTTTTATTCTAAGTAGATTTATCCTTTGTATGGAAGTTGGGTTGGTAACTTCTCTTGGGAGAATTAAGGTGAGGTGGAGCCCACACCAGCCCCCACCTTTTCACTTTCCCCAAAACCCCTTGAAACTCTTCTTTAATGTTGTGACTTTACCTCTCCTCTTTTAATGAATGCCAACACACTCTCTACTCAATTAATTGAACACATTAACTAATTTAATTAGTTTATAATTTTAAAAGTGTTTCCATGTGTGAATAAATTAAGAAAAAGTCTTAATTTATTTTGGTTGATGGGTTGAGAGGGGAAATGGAGGTGATAGAACTCGCCTTCTTCATTGGAGAACATAAATAACGTCAAGAACCCAACGAAGAATGCCTTCACCACAAGGAGTGAATGACGTTCCATCCTTCTTCCCTCTCCGTAGCAGGTGAGAGACGCCTTCATCGAAGAACGATGATGTGCCGCGTCCTTCATCGGGTGAACGCTGGCGATGCTTACGGAACCTTGTCCCACAACGCTGTCTACCGCGAGGTTCGACTTTCGCGACTCGACGACGTGAGATGTCGATTTCGAGGTAGGGGTTGTTTTATTGTTCATGAATATATTTCCTTGCCATCCATTGTATTATTCTTGCGCTGCCTGTTATCATTATAATGGGAGGAGGTCGGACCGCACAAACACGACCAACCCTGCTCCCCCTTCGATGTTCAGTATGTCGCCAGATGAACGAAGGTGATGCGGTTCCATCACACCGTGCGAAAAAAAAAGAAGAACGTGCGAAGAAGCGCGGTGCAATCGCACCGCGCCGGAAAACCACGAAGAGGCCGTTGTTTGTTTATTTGACATGAGGATCATCGGGCGACGAAGAAGCGGGCCACAAGGGCATTTGAATCCTTTCGCATTGAAGATCGGGTCCCAGGAAGAACGTTGGCGAAGACGATAGGCGAAACGGACCCCCAGAGCGTGTCTGGTGGTCCGCAGAAGGCGGAGGCGGCACGCTGCCGGAGCTAACCGCCGCGGCTAAGCCGCTGTGGTAGGGGAAGAATAGGAACGGCTTAGGCTGTTCCAGATTGGGGCGGGGGGTTGTAACCCCCCCCCCCCTGCACCCGCTGGCCACGCGGGCGTCGTGCCAGCGCTAGGCCGGTCGGGCTGCCCAAGACATGCCGGGCCACGCCGGCCGGGCCGTGCGACGTCCTATTGGGCCAGACTAGGACCCGGGTCAGGTCGACACGATTCGGGACGACCGAGGGGGTCTCGGGCCGGGTCCGACCGGGCCCGAACCCCCTATTTTCGGGCAATTTTCATTCAAACGCCCATCACATGGTCTACGAACCTCTGAACGACACACCGTCAGTTGAAATGTGATCCTTGGATCGAGTCAGTCATTTCGGTATATTAAACTCAAGGTTTTGGAGAACAATGGGTATGGCCTGGTTTGTTCGAACCCGAAGCCAATCGGGCCCCCGGAGCGAAAACGCTTATAACTTGAGCTCCGGATGTCTGATTGACGTGTCGTCGACTTTGTTGGATTCCTCTTGATGAGGCGGAACATTTGGCATACTTCTCCTGAGGATTGGACATAGTTGTATAGTGGTAACATTGGATTGAACCTGAAATCCAATTGTGCCCCTCGAACGGTAAAGCTGATAACTTTCAGACAGGACGTCCGTTTGAAGAACCGTCAGTGGTGTTGGTGATCACGTTGAGAGATAGTCCCTATGAGTATACCCTATGAGAGTTCGGGGTAAATTTGAGAAGCGGTCGGGTTGGTTCGTACATGAAAACAACTGGGCCCCTGGGACGAAAAGGCCAATAACTCACAGACCAGGCGTCCGATTGATGTGTCATCTGTTGCGTTGAGACCCCTATGACAAGGCGGTCCTTTGAGATACTTCTTCATGGGACATTGTGTTACATGGACCTATATCTAGTGGAGAGGACCCTCTCATAGATGAGCGTACGGAGTACAAAGACCGTGTAGCTAGATGAGAACTAACGACAGCTTGACCGACTCAACTTGTAGTGAGTCGACTAGCCCAGTGGACGGAGCACTACTTTGTTTGGGTACAGACCCATGGTGGATGGAGCACTACAGTGTTTGGGTGCAGACCCGCGGTACTCAATAGAAGGAGTACCTCTACATGCTATGAGGGGGGTACACTATTGTGTTTGGGTGGCAGACCCTGGCGAGAAGCACTACTGTGTTTGGGTGGCTGACACATGGTACTTGAGAGGAGGAGTACCTCAGTAGTCTTAGGTTAGTGAGCAGTACCTCGGAGTCGTGATAGGAACAATTTACTTGACATAGACGAGGCTCTTTAGAAGTTACGGTTTCGATAATGAAAATCCCGGTTTGAGTTGTGTCTATGACCTTTTTGTTTACCTCATGATTGAGATGGGTCACTTGATAACATAGGTATATGTATGGGCATATACCTAGGTAGTGGTTATCCGTTGATTTCATAACCTTTGTGTTTCCTCATGATTGATATGGGTTACTTGATACCTTAAGTATATGTATGGGGATATACCTAAGTAGAGGTTATCTGTTGATATATTCTATTGTGGTTATCCATGTTGGATTTAAAGAGACCTTGAGGTTCTCGGGGTCCCTACTATGTATCGTTATACTCACCCATGCACAGGCTATGCCCGCACCCCGTTGTGTTGTTTGCAGATGATGGGCAGCGCCGACAGAGGCCGAGTGTTCGAGGACTGGATGGTACCCGGAGGTGGACCTCACGATAAGTCAGTATCTGGTGGTGGACTTCACGAAGAGACGATACTCGGAGTTGGTTGATGGGCTAGAGCATTTTGGAGGCTATCTGTACCAACCCTTCAGGTAGGATCTATGGTGGATGATCCAGGAGCTGCGCTATCTATACCTACCCTTCATGTAAGATCCGTGGTGGATGATCCAGGAGCTGCGCTATCTGTTCCTACCCTTCAAGTAGGATCCGAGGTGGATGACATAAGAGCTGCTTATATTCTTCCTGCTTCTTGTCTTTTCTGTTGTACTTTCGTTCAGTTGTAGCTATACATTCCATTGGGTTTGTATTCTTGGCCATTTACTTTTCAGCACTTCCTTTTGTATTTAGTTTATTACATCCCTTTATACTCAGTACAGTTTTGTTTACTTTTATAAAGGAATTACCTTCCCCTTTTTGTCGGGATTTGCGCCTTGGTCCTAGTCGCCAGCACCTGGCCTATGGGATCCTGGCTTGGGGTAGTCACGACACAGGCCCCCAGGATGGGTCGTGACAAATAGTTTGGGTGGAAGACCCTGGAAGGATGAAATTCTGTGTTTAGGTGGCTGACTGGAGATACTCGGCATGAGGATTAACTTAGTAGTCTTAGGTTAGTGAGCTGTACCTCAGAGTCGTGACTGGATCACTGTACTCCAAAGAGACGGGGCTCTTCAACAGTTACAGTTTCGATAATGAAAATCCTGGTTTGAGCTGAGTCTATGACCTTTGTGTTTACCTCATGATTGGGATGAGTCACTTGATAACTTAGATATATGTATGTGCATATACCTAGGTAGTGGTTATCCTTTGATTTTATAACCTTTGTGTTTCCTCATTATTGAGATGGGTTACTTGATAACTTAGGTATATGTATGGGAATACATAAGTAGAGGTTATCTATGGAGATCTTCCTTTGTGGCTATCCTTGTTTGATTTAGTTAGACCTTGAGGGTCTCGGGGTCCCTACTGAGTATCGTTATACTCACCCATGCATGGGCTATTCCCGCACCTAGTTGAGTTGGTTACAAACGATGGCCAGCGCTGACAAAGGCCGAGTGTTCGAGGACCGGACGGTACTCGGAGGTGGACCCCAAGACAAGTCAGAATTCAGAGGTGGACATAACGACGAGACGATACACGAAGGAGGTTGACGGGAGAGAGAATTGTGGAGGCTATATGTACCTACCCTTCAGGTAGGATCCAAGGTGGATGACCTAAGAGCTTCTTCTATTCTCCCATCTTCATGTCTTTTATGTTGTACCTTCGTTTAGTTGTAGTTGTACTTTTGATTGGGTTTGTATTCTGGACCATTTACTTTTTAGTACATCCTTTTGTAAATAGTGTATTACTTCCGCATTTACTCTGTGGTGTTTTGTTTTCTTTTATAAAGGCAATTCCTTCCCGTTTCTGTCGAGATTTACACCTTGGTGCTAGTCACCAGCCTCTGGCCTATTGGAGGTGGGCTTGGGGTAGTCACGACACTGGCCTTGAGGAAGAGTCATGACAAATTGGTGTCAGAGGAATCGGTTCTACCGTAGGACTTATAACTCTAATATTTTCTTTTCTGTGATGCAATAGTGTTAAGGGTACCAAGTGTGGTCTTTAGTTCTTGGAGTCTAGTGTAGGTGTGGTGGTTGACGTATCCGTACACCAGGACCCTGACTACTAATTTCTGACTTTGTGCACGAAAACACTGATTGCGTGTGTGTTTCCAAAAGTTTTAAAGTCATCTCAAACCAGGTCATATCACCAGGTATAAAATGTTGATCGTGTTGCATCTGTTCAGGATGTCTCCATGAAGACAGTTAGTTAGAGTTCTGAGATTGTACTCGATGGAGGCCCACCGAGCGATGAGGCTCCAGTGCAGGGCCCTCTTTCTATGTTGGAACCCTTGGGTGGTGTACCAGTAGCAGCACCACCTATTGGGCAGCAGATGCAACCATCCATACTTGTGAACTGTGCACGCTGGCAGAGCACGTTGCACGTGTTCTAGTAGTAGTGGCCACCCAGGATACGAGGCGAGGTAGGTTTCCAGATAGCAGAGCACTGGCTGGAGGCGATTGCTAGAGTTTTTATCCTAGCAGACACATCAGTAGAGTGGATGGTGGACTTGGCTACTAGTTTTTTCCAGTGAATGACCATGATGATGGTCCACATAGTTATGAGGCTTCTGTATGTGGACCGATGCCTGATATAGTACCTTAGGGTAGTGTGTCAGCTATACATCACTACCTATTGGTCAGCAGTTACAACCGACTGTACCAGTAGGTGGCACATGTAAGCTTACTTCCTTACACGTGTTCTAGCATCAGATTCCCTCATGTTCTGAGGAAAACCTGACTCATAGGAGGCTGAGGATTAGCTTGAAAAGGTGGCTGAATGTTTTCTAGAACTTATACAGCATCAGCAGGACGACGTGTCAGTAGCTGAGAATTCATCGAGGCATACCGAACAATCTAGGTACTCAATTAATACGATTCGATCAGTGCTATAGGGCTCGGACCTCTGAGTGTGGTGTGTTTAAGGTTATTCGAGCCATCAACGTTTCCTCTATGCATTCCTACTCACGTTAGGGTGCTAGAGAGAACCCTGAGGTGGAATGTTCTTTGGATGAACGAATACATCTAGAGAATGTTAGAAGTTGGAACACAGCGAGCTAGTTCTAGTCTCAGAGACGTGGGCATGCGAATGTTTCGAGAATAGGAAATATTAAGGATAGATAAATCTGCAGAGAAGAAGATGTGGGGGTAGAGCTAGGAGAGCAGCATGAGGTAGTGTACATTTCAACATGTTACAACCACCCGATTTGTTGTCCCGTCCAGGCTGAGGGAGCTGGAGGGCAGGGGAAGAGAGTAGCTTCATGCGGTCATGTATTGTGACCCAATGGCTCTAAAAATGATTCAAGGGACTGTCTCTGTCCACTACTAGCTACCGGAGTAATAGACATTGATATGAATCATTCCTTACTTCCACAAATCTTTTCCCAGACCTAGAGTTTCTGGTATGCCGTGGACTTGACCCTCACGTCTGGAGATACCCTTGGGAGGAGACTCGATAATCACACATACTCCAACAGTGTCGTCTGACCCACGAGGCTGGAGTTTCGGTTTGAATCTCTTGGTGGTAGCGTCGAGGCCTTACGACGTTGGTCTCGGTATGGATTTCATTCACTGTTCAAGCTCAGATTACTGTATTAGTAAAAAAGGTTGTGGTTTTTCTAAAATGTTGGGATGGGGTTTTCTTTGGTTGCCGAAAAGGAAAACCCAGGCAGCACATTATGAATCTTGCATATGAAGGTGTAGTTGATCACTCTTGAGTCGGCAAACTTCACCCACGTGGTAGTAGGAGTTTTGAGTTTCATTTCTAATCAGGAAAGGGAGAACTCTAAAGATCAAGGATGATGAGGGAATCCTTATTCGGGTCTCACCTCGATGAGGTTTATAGACCTCTATAGGTCCTCATCAGGGTAGGTGAGGTGGTTTACCGCTTGACCATTCCACCTTAGTTGCACCAGGTGCATAATATCATTCACGTACCTCAGCAGAAGTGATACGCGCGTGAGCCTTCACAAATCATCGCTCCCAAGTATTTGGACATCAATGACCGGATGACTTCCACGTATCTAAATTGGGGAGATATGTGCTTGACCTGACGCATATCATCCACCATAGGGAGCTAAACATTGTTGATGGGGTGAATTTTGCATAGTTCCAGTAGTGGTTGAGGATTGACAGGAGTGGATCCTACGAGGACTGTTGACTCATCTTGTTTTTTTTCATAGGCAGCACGAGAACCTCTAGGTGAGCACATGGTAGTGGAAGGCTCTGATGCATGCTCAGTACCGCTTTTGTATCCCCGGTTTGTGTGAAAGCATTACGGGGATGTAAAACCCTAAGGTGGGAGTAATGTAAAGGCCCAGAAATTTCAAGGAATTTTTTTTCTTAATTTTTTTGGGATTCTACAAGAATCTAGTTTCTGACAGAACCTTATTCTGATTCCCGGTGTGCCCAGAATCAATTTCTGAAGTTTACCTCGGGTACATTCAGTGAACGAACGAGCGGGTTTTTCTAAATTTTGAACCATTTCTCGAAATTGAAATCTGAGGGCACCGATGAACTCGTAGCACTGGTAATTTCTTAGGAAGACCATTTCAGAAGGTGCGTTTTCTCGAGAGGAGTTGTTTAAAATATGAGGTGTAAGTGAAGAATATAATAAAATTTGTAATCAAATTTTATTTTTCTTCTAAGTAGATTTATCATTTGTGTGGAAGTTGGGTTGGTAACTTCCCTTGGGAGAATAAAAGAGAGGTGGGGACCACACGAGCCCCAACCTTTTCACTTTACCCATAACTCCTTGAAATTCCTCCTTAATGTTGTGTCTTTACCTATCCTCTTTTAATGAATGCCAACACACTCTCTACTCAATTAATTGAACACATTAATTAATTGAATTAGTTTTTAATTTTAAAAGTGTTGGCATGTGTGAATAAATTATGACAAAGTATTAATTTATTTTCATTGATGGGTTGTGTGGGGAAATGGAGGAGATAAAACTCGTCTTCTTCGTTGGAGAACAGGAATAACGTCAAGAACCCGAAGAAGAACGCCGTCACCGTAAGGAGTGAATGACGTGCCGTCTTTCTTCCCTCTCCGCAGCCAGTGAGAAACGCCTTCATCGAAGAACAATGACGCACCACATCCTTCATCATGTGAACATTGTCGACACTTAAGGAACCTTGTCCCACAACGCCGTCTACTGTGATGTACGAGTTCCATGACTCGACGACGTGCGACGTCAATTTTGAGGTTGGGGATATTTTCTTGTTCGTGAATATTTTTCCTTGCTGTCCATCGTATTATTCTTGCACCACCTGTTATCATTATAATGAGAGGAGGTCGGAGCGCATGAACATGGCCGACCCTCCTCCCCCATCGATGTTGAGTTTTTCGGGGCATGAATGAAGGTGACGCGGTGCCATCGCACTGCGCAGAAACAAAGAAGAACAAGCGAAGAAGCGCGGCGTCGTCGCGCTGCGCCGTGGAGGCCGAACAAAGCCACGACGCCGTAGAGCCGCGCCAGAAAACCACAAAGAGGCCGCGGTTTGTTTATATGACGATAGAATCGACGGGCGACGACGAATCGGGCCACAGGGGCATTTAAATCCTTTCGTAGTGAAGATCGGGTCCCAGGAGGAATGTTGGCGAAGATGGCAGGCGAAACAGACCACCAGAGCGTGTCTAGTGGTCCGTAAGAAGGCGGCGGCGCGCCGCCAGAGCAAACCACCACGGCTGAGCCGCGGCCGTGGGGGAACATCCAGAATGGCATCGGCTGTTCCAGATTGGGGGCGGCGCGGCCTAAGGCGCACCGGTTCATCAACTGCGGGGGGGTGTAACCCCCCCCCCCCCTGCCCGCACCCGCTGGCCACACGAGTGTCGCGCCAACGCTAGGTGGGCCGGGCCGCTCAGGCCTGGCCGAGCCGCGCTGGTCGGGCTGGGCGGTGCCCTATTGGGCCAGACCCGGACCCATGGGGTCTTGGGCCATGTCCGACCGAGCCCGAACCCCCTATTTTCGGGCAATTTTTGTTCGAATGCCCATAAATTGGGATATAGACATCTGAACGACACACCTTCAGTTGCGAAGAGATCCTTGGATTGAGATGGTCATTTCGGTATATTACACTCAAGGTTTAGAAGAACTTTGGGTAAAGCCGGGTTGGTTCGAAGCCGAAACCAACCGGGCCCTCGGCGCGGAAACGCTTATAAATTGAGCTTTGGACATCCGATTGATGTGACATTGGATTTGATGTATTCCTCTTGATGAGATGGAACTTTTGGAATACATCGCATGAGGATTGTACATAGTTGTATAGTGGCCATTTTGGATTGAACCCGGAATCCAACCGGGCCCCAGGAACGATAAATCTGATGAATTTCAGACCGGATGTTCGTTTGACGAACCGCCAGCAGTGTTGGTGATAACATTGAGAAAAGGTCCCTATGAGTATACCCTATGAGAGTTCGGGGTAGAAATGAGATGTGGTCTGGTTGGTTCGTACACGAAACCAACCGGGCACCTGGGACGAAAAGGCTGATAACTCGCAGACAGTGCGTCCGATTGACGCACCGTCTTTTTCTTTGAGACCCCTATGACGAGGCGGTCCTATGAGATACTTCTTCGTGGAACATTCTGATACTTGGAGTATCGACATGTATCTCGTGGATCGGACCCTCCTAGAGACGAGCGTATGGAGTATGGAAACCGTGTAGCTGGTTGAGACCTGAGGACTGATTGACCGAATTGACTTGGAGTGAGTCGACCAGCCTAGTGGATGGAGCACTACTATGTTTGGGTGAAAACCCATGGAGGATGGAGAACTACTGTGTTTGGATGCAGACCTGCAGTACTCAACAGAAGGAGTACCTCTGCAGGATATTAGGGGAGGGGTGCACTATTGTGTTTGGGTGGCAGACCCCCGTGGGAAGCACTACTGTGTTTGGGTGGCTGACCCGCGGTACTCGAGAGGAGGAGTACCTCAGCAGTCTTAGGTTAGTGAGCAGTACCTCGGAGTCGTGACATGATCACTATACTCGACAGAGATGGGGCTCTTCAGTAGTTACGGTTTCGATAATGAAAATCCTGGTTTGAGCTAAGTCTATGAAATTTGTGTTTACCTCATGATTGAGATGGGTAACTTGATAACTTAGGTATATGTATGGGAATATATCTAGGTTGTGGTAATCTGTTGATTTCATAACCTTTGTGTTTCATCGTGATTGAGATGGGTTATTTGATAACTTAGGTATATGTATGGGCATATACCAAAGTAGGGGTTATCTGTTGAGATCTTCCTTTGTGGTTATCGTTGTTGGATTTAGTGAGACCTTGATCGTCAAGGGTTACCTACTGAGTATCGTTATACTCGCCCCTAAACGGGCTATTCCCGCACCTCGTTGTGTTGGTTGCAGACGACAGGAAGGGCGGACAGAGGTAGAGTGTTCGAGGACTGGACGGTACCCAGAGGTGGAACTCATGACAATTTAGTATTCATAGGTGGAATTCACGATGAGACGATACTCAGAGGAGTTTGACGGGAGAGAGCATTGTGGAGGCTATATATACCAACCCTTCAGGTAGGATCCGTGGTGGATGATCCAGGAGTTGCGCTATCTGTACCGTCCCTTCATCTAGGATCTGTGGTGGACGATCCAGGAGCTGCGCTATCTGTACCTACCTTTCATGTAGGATCCGGTTGTGGACGACCTATGAGCTGCTTCAATTCTTCTAGCTTCTTGTCTTTTCTGTTGTACATTCATTCAGTTGTAACTTTAATTTCGATTGGGTTTTTATTATGGCCCATTTACTTTTCAGCTCTTTCTTTTGTACTTAGTGTATTTCTTCCGCCTATACTCTGTGGTGTTTTGTTTACTATTATAAAGGCAATGCCTTCCCCTTTTTGTCTGGATTTATGCCTTGGTTCTAGTCGCCAGCCCCTGGCCTATGGGGGGCGGGCATGGGGTAGTGACGGTACGGGCCCCGAGAACAGGTCGTGAAATATTCGGTCATTATGAGGTTTTAAAACGCATAATATATTTAAACGGTATTTAATTATTACCCAAAAATTTGACTGTCTCAAAAAATTATGAAAAAATCATTGTTGGATAATTTCGATGTCCTAATTCCAAATATTATATTAATTTTATAATAATAATATTCTAAATATGTGAATTTTTATTTTTAAAATTCAAACTAACATTTATAAAAAACAATGGGTTTTGACAAAAACGATGTTCAAACCATAAAAAAAAATTACAATTTCATTCATTAAATTATACGATAATTTATATTTGATAAAAATTAATTTAATAATATTATTATTATTTTATTAAAATATTATTTAATTCAAAAATATATTAATTCGCGAATAATTGATTTGTTATTTTTTATCTAAATATACTATTTTATCATTAAAAATTATTTTCAAAGTAATAATAATATAATGAAAGAACATTTGTTATACAAAAATAATGTACATAGTTATAATGCTAGGGTATAATTACATAATTGTTACAAAAACCACATAATTCTGAAGGGTATGGTGTGTGATGGTGAAAGACTCTTGGGGTGGCTTAGATAACATTTCTCAGGTGGTAGTCACTATTATCATTCACATATATCATAGTCAGTTCTTCAAAAGCATAATGCGTTCATGCTCAACTTGGGCTTTGTCAAGAGTAAAACCGAATGACTCCACCTCCTTCCCAGGCACTAAAAAATGGGATTCATATGGGAAGGTTCTAATGGATTAGGCCATTTCTTCTTTTTTCTGAGTAAATTGGATTTGTTAAAGCCCTATATTAATACTAATCATGTGATCAATGATCAATGAATATATAAGAAACTTTCAAAATTCATAATGTAATTTTAAAATACAAAAACATAAAAAAAATGATGTTGGTATTTTATATGACGAAAATAATACATTTAATTAGATTAAGAAGAATTCCCATTAACTAAAGTTTGGGTCATTACAGAAATAGTTTATGGAAAAAAATCATGACCAGCCATACTATGATAGACATCCTACTTCTATTTTATTTTATCGTGTTATAGAATACATGATCCATTGTTCCTCCTTTTAGGCATTGTGATCCATAAATATGAAATATTCTTCGTATTTAATAATATTGTAAACACATTATTGTGAATATATAATCACATCAAAGATTCTAATTTGACACCCTTATATGGGTTAATTTTATTTTCAATATATTTGATTAAAAATTAGTATTTTTATAAAATACCAATTTTTATAAATCATAAACACCAATGTATTTTAATTTAATCAACTGGTTGATAATGAATCCAATAACAATCAGATCTACGTAGACATATAAAGAAGAAATTTTTTCTTTGGAAGAAACCCATAATATTAGTTGGTATGTGTCTTTCACATGTTTTTTATAAAATTATATTTTCAATTCACATCACATTCAATGAATCTTAGTAGAAGATGTACTAAAAACATTTTTATATTGAAAATTTACATAATGAATGGTATAATAATCCATATATCACATTTGGGGAATGATTTCAATTAATTTCTTATATGTAGTAGATATTCTTAAGAAAATTTAAAATATGATGAAATGTGTTTTTGGAAGCATGTTTCATTTTATTAGGATACGTGGTCCGAAAAGATAATATAAGGAATAGATTGGAAGAACCATTGGAGGACATATTTTATGTTTTATAATTTATGGGATAAATCATAAATGGTTTAAAGCATATTAATTCCATGTGTTTATTATTTTTGTCCCCAATTAATATTTTGATTTCTTACTTCATTTTTGAGATTGAGGAAATGAAATATACAATAAATTATAATAGTGCATCATTCAATGGATTATATGAAATAATTATAAGTATCTCCTAGTTTATGAAAATGAATATTAATTGTTTCTTACCCATTATAAATTACCATGAACCATGATTTTACATCATTGGATTTGTTTTTATAGGTGGCTACACATTTAGTTTATAGATTCAATTGGTCACCCATATAGAACATGAAACGAATATATTATTTAATTATATGATTGTTTAAAAACAAATTTTAATAATGTATTTTTTATTTAATATCATATCATATTATGGAAATGAACCAGTGTTTCTTGGGGAGGAAATTATTTAAAATACTACATCATAAGACAAATCTTCGACTAGGAGAAATCTAATATAAAAATGACCTATATTTTTTGTCTATTAAAAAATATACATTCTTACATATATATATTTTTTATCATTATATTATAATTATTTACTAGATAAAATTTTCTTTATATATTAGGCCATTTCATATAATTTTTTATTAGATTCATGAATGGAATAATCAAAATAACATGTTTTTTTACAATGGAATTAGAAGATTAATTAATGGTTTCTAAAAAAGAACACGGGTAATTGGATCCTCTCATTCTTGTTATTTATGTCAGGTGGTTAAAATTTACTAATTATGGAATTATGATTTCTTAATTTGAGAATATTGTTCATATAATAAATTTACCATAATGAATGGATGTCATATAATATGATTGAAGTATATATTATAAATATTTATTTATTGACAAAGAATTAACAGTGTTTTTTAATTAAAAATTTTAGTTTGTCTAAAATACATTTAAAATTCAAACATGAGACTTATTTTTTTTTATTTTTTTTAAGAAAATAATTTGTGTTACTTAAATTTGTAAATATTATAAATAATAATTAATGGGTTATATCGGTAAACTATTTTTCGAATTTGAAAATGGGTTTTGAAGTTAATGTTTTTTCTTGTTATAGTCGGTGATGTTAAATATATATGCGGTGCATTTATTTATTACATGGTAATTTTCATCACATTCATGTTACCAATGTGGTCTTCAATGAAATTTAGAAATAAATCAAACTGGTTGTTCACTTTTTAATGTAGATTATATGATCCTTGGAATGAATTTTATTTATATGTTGGTTTTTTTAATGTCACAAGATATTTTTATTTTTATTTATAGGATGATTATTTGTGTGGATCCAAATAGTTTTACATTGTTCTGGAAAATAATTAGTTCTATTATATTCATAAATAAATTTTATTATCTAGAATTGAAATACACTATACTGTTACATCTATTAACTACATTTAATTGTAATTTCATACATAATTGGGAGTATTTTGATTTGTGATATAATGAGTGTTAGTTTGGTAAATCATATTATGTGTTAATTATCACCTCAAATTACACATATCAGTGCACTTATAGATGTCTAATGTCAGGATAGTTCATAAGAAATTACATTCATTTTCTAGTTCACATATCATAGGTTCATTGTTCAAGGAGGATAAGGTGTGGTAAATCCATATGGTTGAGGTGAAGTTGAAATATTTATGTAAAATAGGTATCATAGTATGGGTTTCTATTTCATAACAGAAAACGAACTTGTTGAAAATTTTCTTTTTAACATTCTATTTAGTAGTTTTATGTGATGAATTTATTTAATATGGGAATGGAATTATAATTTAAGTTTATTATTATCACATAGTTATTATTTCTTAATTAGTTATTTTAATTCCCTCTATGATTATTTCTATTTCAATGAACTATTTTCTAGCCTATATAGATTAGGAATTACACACATAGCATTGCGGACCACCGGAATTGAGACACATGTAATATTCTCTAAGTTTGGTGTTGTTATAAATTATAAATCCCTTGTTCAAATAATATTTTAACACTAAATAAATTTTTGTCAATTATATATATCTGGGATAATTTATTTTTATTTATATCACCTTGATTATTATTTTACTAAAGAATATTCCATTAATTAAAAATGTATATATTTATATAAAAAATTATGTAGGTGTGGAATATAACATTTAAAAAATTGAATAATACATCATCCATAGTCTCATAATTTTCAACCAATATTATCATAATTACTGATTTCATCCAAAAAAATTACATAATTCTAATATATTTCACATGAAATTCCACAATTAAAAATTTCTTATGTCCTTATATTTTTTAGAATTAATTCAAATATAAAGAACATGTAATATCCATAATGTTATTTTGTCCTTAAAATTTTATTTGGTCGTCTACCTCATCTAATGTAAATCACTCTAAACACATCATATATAAATACCATATTTATTGATGAAATATTATTGAAACCATGAATTGAATATTATATATTTGGATATGGAAATTTACATAAGTATTTTCACCAATATTTTCTCAACAAAATCATAGTAGTTCCTCTAATACATACTTAAATACAAGAAATTTGTTTCTAACCTGTGTAGTTAATTTATTATATTTTATATAAATAGTCAGTCTTAAATAATTATTATGTTATCTTTTGAAAAAAAACATAATTTATTATTTAATAAATAATTATTAGACTATCATTTGAAAATATCATAATTCCACCAAAATCATTTCCCAGGGTAAACACCCTATTTTATAAACTATTTAGTTGTTTGAAAAATTATATTAGGACATATTCAATTTTAGAATTAATATATTACCCCTTACATATATCTTAATGAAAAAAAATTCATATTTATGGTAAAAAACTTAGTCCAGAAAAACACAGGTCCTCACACTGAAAGTAGAAGAACAATTTTCTGGGGTAAAAAATGTTTGAGAAAAAAAATTATTATTTTATTTTTGATATTTTTATTAAATTATCATAAAAATATTTATAATTTCAATTTTAAAGAGGTTGGTATTTTATTTCAATAAATAATTGTAATTTGTGCTTACTAGAAAAAAGGGATATTCCATTAATGGAAGATTTTAATAGTGGAAGCCAATCATTCCTCATTATAGAGAGAATATGTGATGACATTGGACTAAACAAGTAAAATTTATGGTTTCAGTATTGATTTCAAAATGTAATATTATGTAATGTGAGGATGAGGGAGTTTTTGTTATGTTGAATTAAACTACATCATATTTTTTCTCCACGGGTGAAGTCATTAAATTTTATATTATCAAATAATAATTTTTATCTGAGATATAATTTCTATGAACATTAATTCTTATAAATTGAGAAATAAATATGTATTTTGTATGCCAAATATGATACATAAAAACATTATCGGACTAAAGAATGATATTTCTATCAAACAACGCATGTGGAAATGCTCATATGTGATCATAATAAATTAGAAAATATTATATCTTTTCAATGATGTTTTTATCCACGAAAAGAATTATGTATCTCTGGTTTCTGTTAGAATATAATTATTTCATAACCATGAGTTCTGCCTATGTATTATATGTTATTTATTGTGTAAGATTATAGGATCTTAATGACTAATCACATGAAATAAATTTATTGATGTTATCTTTTGTGGTGATGATAATATTTTTATAAATACATATTACGATGAAAATAAATAATTTTTGTATGAGTTATTTAACATAGTCAGAGTTCATAGATTCCTCTACCAATTGATGTAATGAAGTATAATGGTATGTTGGGTTAAAAAATTACCATGAACCTTCAAATATTGTATTTGAGTTGATTTTTCATCTAAATAAAATGATATAGAAAAGAGGAAGGTGTGATATGTTATATTTTATTGTAAATATAGATTAATTATGATATATTTCATATTATATTTCTTATAAAATGGGATATTGGAGTATAATGACGATGAAAAATATTTGAAGACGTGTATAAGGGATTATGAGAATTTTATGATATGTTAGGATTTAAAATCTCCACATATAGTGGGGGTATATATAAATGAATGAAGTAAAATCATTCCTTCAATTCAGTCTGAATGAATAATGACATATATGAAATGGTTTTCTATCATTATAATAGTTTTAAGTCATGTATATGAATTGAAAAAAATTACACGAAAAATTTACATAAATTATTAATAGTAGATAAATAATAATGAAGTTGTTTAGTATGATTAATATATGGTAGAATATATAACTTTTTTCTACATGAAGAAGATTATGAAACTTCTCTTTTGAGGTGTTACATTATTTTTTGGAAGTCATAGTAGAAATTTATATAGTTTTAAATATAGTAACACAATTAGAGAAATGTTTATGAGATTCATTAAAATGATAATATTGATGTACTACATTTGGTATGTTAATTATTCATATATAATAAATGAATCAGCTTGTGTTTTAAAAATTTGAAACAATATTTAATGAATAAGAGTTCTAAAAAATAAATTTATATTGCATCATGATTGTGAAATTAATACAACTAAGACTGATCTAGTTTTTTTTCAATTGAAATGGGGAACATTAATTAATTAGTATTTTAGTTCTTAGATAATTATTTGTTTCATTTTGAAATATATGAAAAGTAAGAAGTGTCACAATGGAATAAACATCATATGTTAATGTTTATGAATTAGTCTATATTAGATTGTCATGTTGTTGAGTTTATTTATTTTTAATAGTAACATCTTGAGTGCATGTTGATGATTCTATAATATTTTAGAAATATATAATATACTGTATCATACATTGAATAAATTCCAACAAATCTAGTTGTTATATAATTTGATAATATACAGTTATTCTAAAACGATCACTATCTCAGTGGATACATTTAAATACCAGTTGTATTCTTATGTGTGACACGAATGGAAACTATATTAATTTTAATGGTATAATCCTTAGATATAACTCCATTAATATAGTGCAGAACCTATAATCTAGTAGGATAACACATTGTATAAATATGTAGTTATTTATACCATATTTTTAAAATTTTAATTTTTGAACATTAATTACATTATGTGTTTCATGTTTTAAAAATAGCATTTTGATTATATAGTATCTATTGTGAAAAAATATTACATAGGTTGAATTAATATGGTTTAATATAAAATTAAAATAATTTAATAAAATAATTCCAACCTAATTCCCCGAGTTTAAATTCTTGATCCATTAGGCACATCAATTGGGGCTATATGGGGAGTCTCCTCTGAATTTTTTATATTATTATACATGTTGTTCATATCAGAACTTTGTGATGTGAGGATGTGATTATTATTATTCATTTACAATATAGAATATAATAGAAAATAAAATATATATTCATTTGATACCAATTTCTTTGTTTTAATTAAATAAATGAATTAGTATAGCAAAAATATAGATAATGAAACAAGTTATGAATTCCATGATGAAGTAAGATCATCGTCTTTTTTAAGGTATTCAACTTGGAAATCATAAAAAAATTATTTCATTCTAATTCAGATGAATCAACATCTTGATTTGAATAATATTATTTTAATTAATAAATCATGGATATGTTGAATAATTTTCCAAAAAATTGGAAACGTTTATTTATAGAGTAATCAAAAAACATCTTGATGAGAATGAAAAAAATAAACAAGATGTTTAGGCAATATATGTAGCATTATCAATTTAGATTTCAAAAATAAAATAGTTTATCATAATATAATGGAATCTAGTATAGAAGTCACAAATTATAAAAATAAACATTTATCACGGATGAAGAATAAAATGATTAAATGTAGGTTTCATTAATGTTTAATGAACTATAATAGTGATGAAGAATTAAGAATGACATTATGTTATAATGATATTACAAAAAGAGTTTTTACACAAGTTCTTTATGAAATATAAAATCTATATAATATATTAATTGTTAAAAAACATACACCACTAGAGGATAAAATAATAGAGAAATAAGGATATTGATAAATTCAATACTAATGTCTAATTGACATATGATCATAATTTAAATGATAGTTAGAGAATATAATATTAGATAATAAATTTTAAAAGATTTTAATTACTGAGAAAAATAAACAAAGATATAAGATTAAATCCATAATAACCATGTATTAATATATTAAATGATAGTTAAAAATGGTATCCCTTTTTCATTGAAAATGTATACATAATATAATTTCCATTATTACTAACACAGATTTAATATTAAAATATTGAAAATCATTAATAAAGAATAATTATCAGAAATCTGCAAAATAATCAATGGTTTATGTGGATATGTATCGGAAATTTATATTTACAAAGGAATCTAAAAATTTGTAATTTTGTTCTACAATTAAGAAATATATAAAAAATATCAAATATATGTCCTCATAAAATAAATATATTTTGTTTGTTTTGATTAGTGTTTCCCGATGTTTTGGAATCATTCCAATATATAGTTGGTAAAATAATTCAATATATGACAATTAAGTAAGGTCTATATTTATGGACACCAATACGATGAACATGAGAATACATGAACCAAATTATAATGTGTCATAGAAAATATATTTTTTAAAACAAATTTTTTTACGTGAGTATTTAATGGATTAATGAGACATAAATTCCGATTATTATGATCACTTCAGGTCTGATCCAATCAAATTTAAATTTTATTTGGATATAAAGTGAAGAACAATAATTGAAATATTTTAGTTAGACTATGAATATTATTAGTCATTCATATGATATTAATAGAAAAAATGTTAAAAATGACTATATACATGATGTAATTGGTGATTTGTTTTAATAGTGTCTCATGAAAAAAATATTCATCTACTATGGAAGGAATGACTACATCATGGAACATTTAAAATTATCTCTGAAAATCTATTACTAATGAATGATAATTACAATCAATTAATGAATTGAATGATAAAAAACAATATGATTGATATAGTTAATGAAAGATTTTATGATGAATCTCAATAGATTTTTACATGGGCTAACATGATAAAATTTATTTTTTTGTGTGAAAGGTGAAATATTTCTATAAATTTAATTAATAATTTCTAGTAATAATTTACAAAACAAGATGAACACATTTGGAAACAAAGTGATTTATCATGTGAATTATTTTTTAAAAAAAGTACACAATTATGTTGAATTCAACACGTACAATTATAATTGGGTGTGTTTTTAAAAAATTATTAATTTATAATACAATTCTAGTTTGAGGCGAATGTGATTATATATGAATTAATTAAAATCTACTTCTCCTCTATAGAAAATTATAAAAATCATATTCTATCAATGAATATAGTTGTGTTGACCTGAATCTATATTCCATTATTATCTAACTATAGAATATTTTATAACCCACATAATACTATATAATTTAGTTTTCTATACATTAATTAGAAGGTGAACCATGTAATTCATGGGTATCAATAACATGATAAATAATATGAATATCATACTTATGGATAGTTATTCATAATATTGTACTATTGGATTTATTTTACCTCATAAAATATCTATAATTAATATCAAAAGATGCATGAATTTTATTATTTAAAAAATCCTCTCATAATCGTCAACTATAAACTGCCTCTATTTAAAGGTATCATATAAATAAATACACTAGATATCTATATCATATTCAATACCTAAAAAATATATAAATTTATTGTGAGTTTATATATGATGATTTTAGATTACAAAACTCATAGATTGGGTATTTTCATCTTTTACCTATTTTTATTCCTTTTTATATCACTATAAATTAAAAATAATGAAAAAATTAGATATTGATTAACTGATCATAAATGGAAAATGAAGATAAAAATGGTGTATATAGATTAAGTACCATGAATCATTAAGATATATGTTTTGATACAAATTTATGAGATCATTGGATAATTTTTTGATAACACGATGAATGTTGGTTTTAGTGTTGGAATCACATACTAATAATTTATTGATAACATTAAGGTTATAATTGATGATTCCTTTTTTACAATAGCTTTCATGACTCACATAGTTATATATATATTCTTAATTAAATCTCATATTAAATATGATAGTTATTCCATACATACCTTAGTAGAATCAGGATGTAAGAATTATATGTTAAGATTATGATATAATGAAACATTGCTGAATGATATTTAAATTCCTTCAAATAATTATTCATTTTATTTATTTTTAACATGATTGTGAATACTAAAATGACAATAAAAATTAAATTTTCATTAGAAATAAAAAAAATGTGGTGGTATATAAAATAAAATTATTTATTGAATCTTAATATATAATAGTATTTTATTATTTTTAAATATGTTATCAGAAAAGAATTCAATGAATTATTAATATTGATATTTTTATATCTTGTATCATTAAGTCCATATCATGTTACATTCACATTAAGTTAAAGTATATTTTTTTAATCTATCTAAGAAATTTTTATTGAATTTATAATGTTTTTTTCAATAAATAAATTAATTTTATTTTTATTGAAGAGGGAAATATTTTTACAGTGATAAAAATATATAAATGAATAAATTGTACACTGTTTCAATCCCATTAAGATATTTCATATGGTTTTCTAGAAATATTGAATTGATAATGATATTGTGATTGAATAATTTTTGAAATTATATTCTAAAGCTAATATTACAAAAAAGTGATTAATCTTGTAGAAAAAAACATAAAGATTTTGGGAAATAATATGGATGTTTAGAATGCATAAAATAGAATATATATTTTTAATTAAATTTACATGGTTTCGAATGCATTAAAAATATTTATTTTTGAAAGAAATAATTTGGTAAATATTACCTTGGGAAGAGATTAATAGTTGTGGAAAAAAAAATATTCCAAGGAAGGTTAATGTTTCTTAACAGTTTACGATAAAATGACTGTAGCGTTCAACATGGGGTTATGCTACTATTCTCCCAAAATGAAATCAAAAACATAAAACTAGTTAAAAAAATTCAAGGTATATTATTATGAAATTTTATTTATTTTGATCCATTTATGTTTGATTTTCTCCTCTAACACATGATTAAAAAATATAATAAATATTTAAAAAAACAACAGTATGTTTGACAATCTAATTATTGCTTCTAGATCTATTTAAGTCAATTTATACTTTGAGCAGTGTGATATTTTTTATTTGATATAGATGACACACTTCACAAGACCTAATGATCAACGTGATATTTATTTAAGATAAAAATATCATGATAATGATCATATCTGATCCTAAATAACATTATAATATCATACTATGATCTATGAATTATCCAACAATGAATGAAGCTCAGTATCAAATGTGGTGTTTATAATAAAATTCTTTTGTAAATAGGGTTTGTGTCTCTATATTGAAATATTTTCATTGTTTATACTAAGAGACTTTTTTGTTGAATCGTGTGATAAAGCCTCATGGAAGAAAACTTTTATTGTGATGATAAAAATTATGTCACAAAATTTGATGATGATAAGATGGACATGTAATTTGATTTGGCATAATCATGATAAATGAGTCAGTGAAGATTGTATTTTAATAAATAGATTATATCGGTGTATTGGGAATATAAATATTATTCAACCAACATTGTTTTTTTATTATTTTCAAAACATACATTGATGTATTGATAGAGAAAAATATAAAGAGTTGTGATTTTCATAGTATTCATGGGTATAAAAATGCATCCTTTTATGTTATACCATAAACCTTTTACAACATTTGAAATGGTAGCATAATGATGATTCATAGATACGAGACCCATCTTTGTGGTATTACACATAATTTAGTAAACATGATTAAGATCCAAATTCAGGTAAAAATGTTATATTTGAAAAGGAATAAAAAAAATTATTAATTTAATTTTGTTTAATTAAATATTGAGTTAAAAAATGTATATCATATCATGATAAATAGTGAATAAATTATGATTTTGTAGATATGTGGTGACAATATTTTTCGACGAATTATGATGAAATATGATAAATACTGAATAAATACTGATGGAAGAATAGCATGTCTGAAATAACACATAATATAGTACTATTTTCATGAGGATGACTGTGATTGTTTTTTTGGTCTTATAAGATGATGTGAACATCGTTCTTATATTTGTAAGAGGAATTTATAGAAGAAATTTGAATATTGTATATGACAAACATCAATATGAGTTGTAATAAAAGATTATATGATTTAAATGAATAACTTATTAATGACACATGATAAACAAATTTAATAATATTTTTCATTTTACATTAATAAATTATATTATAGAGCATTTATTATATATTTAATAAATTGTGTGAAGTTATGAAAAATAGAAATTGAAGACTAAATATTTTTGCTTAATAAAACGGGAGATTTAATACCCATTTATTTATTGTAATGAGGAAATATATATCATCTAATGGTCAATGTATAATTTGAATGATAAAAATTTTATGGTCATTATTTTTCAATTTTAATAATTTATTTTACAATATCATATCAGGTGATTGAATTTTTTAATGTTTAAATCATGAGGTTGCTCATTAGATAACCGATTAAAATAAAAAACTTTTTTATATTTGTAACATATTTTTTATAGAATTTGGTTACTCGAAATAGAATTTATAGTGAGAATATAATTTATTTCTCGGTAGATGAATATTTTAGTGATAATTTTTTTAGTGGTATTATAATCTAGGAAATCCATGGCAGACACTTTTATTGGGAATGTGATTTCATTGGTTATAACCATTTACATAGAAAGACAAATTAATAACCTAGGAAAAAACCAATTCTAAAATGATATTTATATATTTATATATAGTGATTGATCCATGAAGAAAAAATGTGAAGTGATGAAATTACATTAATTGTTTAATGTTGTGAAAATATGAATTTGAATATTTATGATCAAATCATTGTTAAATGAAATTATGTTTTGTATTTTTTGGCATTAATTGAAAGTTCCTAACCCGAGAAACCCATAGTTAGTTCATTATTGTAATACATTTTAATTCTTAAAAGGAATCAAATCATGATGGACCAATCAATTTAACATCCTTAGGAAACATATTATATAAACGAAAATTACATTACAATTCAAAAAAAGTTTGTATCATAGATAATTCTTCTTGGATTCCAATTTTAACCCATATTAACACTAAATATTAATCATAATACACTTCTTGGCATCATGGGAAAATACAACAGATGAAAGGGGTGAGATCAGATGATTAGTGAAGTTAAATAATACATCAGAAAATTTCATTAATAACCTTAAATTTTAAGGCATGTATAAAACTGAATCACAAGAAATTTAAACATAAAATTGAACGTATCATGGAAGAAATAAATCAAATAATTCTATTTAAACACTCGCATGGATATTATACTAATCGAACGATCACATGTAATATTAGTAACTAATATAATAATAAATATATATATAATTTTGGATATCATGACTATACTATCAAAGCCTCGTGCTAAGAAAATACATGACCATAGCATCAAGGCCTCTTTCCAAAACACTGGTTTTTCTCTCGATTCCTACTGATGAATTCAGTGGATAAAGAGGTAACTAACCGTCAATTACTATGTCCAATGAATTCCCTATATTAAAAGGCTGAAACCTAACATAAATATTCACCTTAAAAATAGCATACGAAATGTTAATAGTTTAACTATACACCATAATGGTATCAAAATAGAATATCATTAGTAAAAAAATAAAAAATAATCAGATCAATTTTCATGATTGTTCCATACTAATTAAACCTCAATAAATATTAAAACCCAAAAAAGTATGTTGTTATATATGAAAAAAATCTAACAAATTCATTAAATTTTGTTTAGAGAAATACCCATTTTTTACATTGAAATCAATCAAAATCCATTAAATTATAAAAGGAAATTTTTATTTTTAAAATAACCTTGCAATCATCTATGTTAATATTTAAATGGTTATAGCTTCATAATGGTAGAAAATATCTTCTCAAACTGTATAAGTTTAAAAAAATTATTTCTTTCATTTTATGAAAAATGTTATAAAGTACCACTTTTGGAAAATGACTGAATAATTCCATTGTTAACATTTTATACAAATTAATACATGTGTAATAATAAATTAAAATATAGTCAACAATATTTTGAAATACATTTGAAGATACATGAACATGGATGATAAAGATGCCTTTGTTGATACATATGTATAACCAACCTCATATAACAATGAGATTGTGAAATTAACCCTTAACATGTACATTTATTTTGTTGTTGATGCGTTAATATCCTGAATAATGGAAAAATTACATTATTAAATTATACCAGAACCAGAATAAAATACATATTTATGATATCATATTTGATCCTCTGAGACCTTTTTTGAATAATATTTCAATATTACAATGGATTCAGGTTATAATTACTTGAGCTTCCCATTCATTTTATGTCATGTAAGTCATAATTTCTAAAATATAATGTAATTTATTCATATAATGAATGATATTATGTACATAATTATTATTATTTACTTATCATAATACTTTTATAATCATTTCTTAATATCTATTGTGTATAATGAATCTCCTTGGGTCGTCGCGACAATTGGCCGTACAAACGCATGAGTGATAATATCATTACCTAGATGGTTAAATGATATAAAATTGGATGATTTATTAATTATATAGAATCCATAAAATTTATATTACTTATTTATATTGATACAATCATCATTAAACACATCCAAATAATTTAGTATGGAATATAAAATTACACCATAAAACTGAGACAGTAAGACTTCAGTACAAATGCATGGTGATATTTTTATTAATAAGATTGATAAAAATAAGAAAATTGTAGTATCACAATACTAAAAATGTCTAATAATATAATTATACATTATATTTTACTTTAGTATAGAAATAATATAGTAAGAGTAGAAAAAGAAAATATATTGAATTGAATTGTTTAAAAATTACCTCTTATTTGCATGTCTCCTTTCGATTTCCATAAAATGTCTCTGTAGGTAGGATTTTTACCCAAAGTATGGTATATATGTTTTATTTAGATAATTATTTAGTAGAATTTGGAATTTTTTGTTCAATATAGTGATATTTATAGGTGTCATTAAAAGTGATGGATATGTGCCCTTTTATAAGAGGGTTCAGGCACACATTATAAAACTCTCAATGTGTTAAATTGATATAAAATAATATTCAATTCAAAATGGATCCAATGCAAATTTTATGAAATCTAAGATTATTATTGGACTAAATCATTTATACCAATAAAATTTATACATGTTTTGATTTATTTTTAAATCTTATCATTTAGATTTATCCTTAATTAATCGATTGAGTTTTAATGGTGGTAATAATATTCTAGATATTTATAGGTTATTAGTATTTACATAAATGGTCCATATTTTCAAAAAAATGTATATTTTATGATATTTTTACCATATAATTATCAATATTTAGTTTTTAAATATATTAATGATTTCTAAATAATTTAATAAAATGTTATTTTTATAATATATCAATACTGTCAATTAACAATTTAATCGTATATTTGAGTTTAAATAAAATCCAAATAAAATTATATCATTAAAAAATTAATTTAATATACCCATAACATGTCATATTAATCAATAATATTAGTGGAGGACATTAATTAAATTAAATTATGTTTCATTTAATATTTTATAAAACATTTATTTTATATTTCTGTTAATAAAATAATGTCTTCGTCTTTGTTGTGTCATCATTAATCAAACATATTTAATATATAATAACTATAATTAAATTACTATATCTTAGTTAGTTATTTTTTATTTATGTAGTCTATTTATAGTTGATGTTATCTTCATATTATCTCTATATTAAAACTATTATACTTATAAGAAAATGGAATGTGGTATTTTTTCACGTTCAATGATTTTAATAATATTCTTGTCATATTCCTAGAAACAAGTATATGAAATGATTATATTTACAAAATTAGATGATATAAATAAAATTAATTTTTCCAAAATGTTTTTACTGGTGTTATGATAATATTATAATCTTATTTTTACATTAAATTACGAGATTTAACCATAAGTATGTTAAATAAAAATAATCGTAGTTATTATTAATAATATACAAAAAAATAAAAGTAATATAATAAAATAATTTAGAACAATGAATTAAAAATATGAATCCATTTTTCAAAATTTAAAACACACAATTTTTAGTTATTAATTTAATATTAATCTCGTTTATTGAATGAGAAAAAAGTTTATTGAAAGTTAAAACCATCAAAGGATTGACCTGTGCTAGTATAGAATTTTAATATGAAAATAATTGCATTTTTGATAAATAGATTAAGTGAAAAAATTTAACCTATTTATACTTTAATACCCAAAAAATTAAAATTTCATTCTCTAAATTATTATGATTAAGAAAAAACCAATTAAAATTTATTATTTCTCATTATTCATCAAAACATGAAACCTATCAAAAAATACAAAAAAAATTAAACTAATGTAATTTTTGAAACCAACAAGATTATTTTTAAAAATTAAATATATAAATATTTTGAAAATTTTATTTCAATTGGGTTCTCTATTAAACTGGTAAAAACAACATTTTAAAAAATACTTCTTTTATATGAAAAATTAAAATTTTTCTTATATAATGTCTATGAGGATACATAAAATGAATGGTAAAATTATATGGAATATATTAAAATATATTATTTAGAATATTTATAAATTCTAATTTATCGTCTTGGTTATTTATTATATTAAATGATAATATTATATTTTACTATTTTTTTCAATTAAACTGAGCATTTCTTGTAACTAAAACCAACTCATCATTGTTTTTATCATAAGATTAATATGTTGTTGTTTAAAAAGAATGAAATAAGAAAAAACTAAATTTATTCCTAAATGAAATATATTTTAAATTCTTAGGGTGTTAAATTCTCCCCCTTCAATAAATTGCATCCTCAATATATTTACATGGGATCGAAAACTAGGGGTTTGACATTTCAAAACATCGTTATTGAAATTCCACATCGAAAAAAAGATTAATGAGACCCCCAAATTAAAATTAATAAAGGGAATTATGAAGGTCACCATATCTGACACATTCAAGGGTCCCATGATAGAAAACATATACATGAATGAAAAACATAACCATAATGTTTTTAGGGAGAATGATAGAGATCATATTTAGGAGAACATTAATAATCACCACGCTATATATATATGATGTTCTAATGGAGCATTTGATTCATCAGAAAAAATATTAGGATACCATTTTTTGTTTCTAGATAATTTTCATGTAATTGATAAATTAAATAACTTATTATAATTTCATGAAATGGGAAAACAATTACTTGATTAGTAGTGTTTCATCATTTAATCAATTAATACAACAAAATATTTTTTCTCTCCAAAAGATAAAAAAATTAAAAAATATAAGATTGTTCCTAATCACAATGGGCCATAAAAATGTACACATACATCATCTATCATACCATTTAAATAATTATGACAATGATATACTAACCATAACATCACGTAGGCTAGTGGAAGGTGATGCACTTTTTTCCTCGTTCAATTGCGGGTTCAGGTCTCACAATATTACTGGATGTGACACGTTGTTAATTGACCTATTGGGTGTCCTTTTTATAAAACAATATCATCAATATGATTCTGAAAATGCATCCTTCATAAATATTTTAACTTTAAAAAATTATATCCAATTCATTTCAACCATGAGACTCATATAAAATACATATGTCTAAATTAACAGTCCAATAAGGCCTCTAACGTTCCAAAACAAATATTAAAATCATATTCCCCAAATAACATAATGTGTCTCTTATGATCAAATATCTAATATTTTATCAACATAAAAACACAATAAAAATATTCACACATCCAAATCATTAACCAAAATGTAATATAGTAAAATCCTAAATTTTTTCTATAGTTCATATCATTACATAATTATTGAAACCAAAAATAAAAATACGATAATTGTCCAACCTAAGCTATAATAACATCATATGCTTTAATTTAATCACTTTTCTTCATGTGAGATATATTTTCTTGATGCTTTGGAAATTATTTGGAATTATTTCCCATCATATTACAATTATTGAATTACAAATTGAAATCATTATTATTTCCTTTAAAATCAAGAGCCTTGTGTCCTTTCCTCCACATGTACAAAAAATCCCTATTCTACTAATGCAATAACATAGGTATTTCATCCCACAATTATCACATATGTTAAAGTAATCCTGTCTCTTTTCCCATTATCTACCTCTTACAATAGAGTTATATTATTCACTTGCATTACTTTAATGTTATAAGGCATGGAGAATTAATTTTATAGCTTGATATAACATCAAACAATATTTTCATATAATGAGAATGGTTGTGTGACCAGTGTGAGTGGAATGGTTTTAAATAAATATGAGATTTTATGAAACGATCATGTTTCTATGGTTTCCACTGCAACATCGCCCCACATCTCTTCTCGCTTTATCTCCCTCCTAGTGTGCCATCCTCTCCTGTGACTCCCTATGTTGATGTCTACGACGATAAAGATACCAGTAACTTCGTATCACTGTGAGGTTTCTAGTGACTATGAATCAACCTTTTTCTCCCTCATTAGTGTTTCACCATTCTCTCTTAACAGTGGCATATGAAACTCCAGATTCCCTTGTGGTTTGATGTGTTGCAGTACCACCATTATCGACAGTTTAGATCTATCCTCTTGCTGACTCGACATCCAGATCTAGTCTTTTGCATCGTATATTATTCCCACTAGATCAACCCCTTCCCCAAATGGTGTACCCTAGCCTGAAGATTCCCCAGATGGCCAATGTTTCATCTGGTGCTCCTAATATTGTCTAGGCATGACTTCATCAGGTGTCACAGTGTTCGGAGTGGCTTTTTTGTTGTGCCCTTGTTGCGTACTAGTTTGGTTTCATTGAATTAATATTATGGTAAGGTTATAATTGAAAACCTAGGCATTTTGGCGGACATGGGTTTTCATTAATAGAGCGCTCTGTGTCGATGGTGTTCTTCTACTCTCCATATCGGTCCATAATTCCATACCAGTGTGTCCTCTAGTGCTTTTGTTTCTTCTTTGTGCATCTATGGCTCTGCTTCTTTTTATTTTATCATCCATTTCTATGTGATCCTTATCAAATAACCCCATCTTGGTTGCGTGTGATGGATTCTATGATGATTGGTATTTTGTTGGTGTCTTCGGTGAAGACAAATATATTGGGGTGCACATTTTTCTAGGTGGTTTCTTAGCTGTGTTTCAATGAAGCTCTTTCGATCTATTGTCCTCTACATCTATTTTGGTTTTTAGGTTGGTTCTATCCCATGTATACAATGGTGGATCCCCTTTGAAACACAAATTTTCTTATAGTTCTTCTTTTTTTGGTTACAATTAGAATCAATGTGATTTTTTTAGGTTCTCACATTTCCCAAATGTAATTTATTTGAAAAAAAATGTTTGGTGATGTGAGATGTGGCCATTGAAGGAATAGTTTTAACCCATAAATGAAACAAACGATATGAAATCATGAGTTATGTATTTAGTTTTTAGCGTGAATTTAAATCATCTTTATATTGGCCTCATTCATTGCATCATTCAAATTACCCTTTTTCATCAGACACAAAAAATGTGTCTCTATATACACTCTCTTCTTAGGAGGGAAATATGTTTCCATGAAAACATCACTAAAATCATTTCATTCAATATTTTCAAATTTTCCTCCACTATCATGTTTTGAATCAAAAACCACCATTAGTTCCCACCTCCAGATTAGAGATAGAATATAATGAAAACCATATCCCATTCATTTCTTCCTAAAGAATAAAATATCTTTTCTATAGAACATAGTTGTTTTTTATCTATAAATTGATTAGTAGTCCCTCTTAATTTTAGAGGATATCTTCATATAAGGTTGTAAAAAATTATTCCTCCACATTATGGATCAGGACACTCCATATGGGTAATGTAATTGTTCATAACATGAGTTAGTTGTCCAAATATGGTTATAAATTGTTCAGAACCAGTTACAGCTCGTGCTCCAACATAATTATTAGGAACATGATGGAAACCCTACAAGAATTATATGTGTTGATACGATTTTGATTTATTCTATTGGACTCAATTTCTATATAATAACATACTCTAGGGTAGATCACAACATTAGGAAACATAATGTATAATCACAAAACTAGTGAATCACATAACCTAAAGTAAAAATTTAGGTACCCAAATATCTAAATAATAAAATTGGTTTTGTTGGGGGTATAATTACATTAAAATACATTATAATGTTTGGAAAATATAATATTAATTATACTATGCATATCCCCTAGGATTTTCAAACTAGGTGCGTAGTATTGCTGTTTATCATGATTCATGTTAACGAGATTTAGGCCTGGAACACCATGACATATTTACTACTCCTAGGTACTTATGATCCAGAACCATATGAACATGTAGTAACGACACATTGATATATTTTTTAGGAAACATATATATTTTCTACTTAAAAACATAATTCTAGGAATTTCTTCAATAATAACTCTCATATTTAATTATTGGTTATTGTTCCCTAATATTTTATTTCTAAATTTATATTCAAATGTCTTTTTAAACTTCTTCTGATACCAACTTAAATTACCTAACCCCATAAACTCTGAGTAGATGTATTTTTTAAACACAATAAAATGACTATAAGGAATAAAATCCAAAAGCACCGATCAGTTAAGAATCCATGGGAAATAGATTATATCAATAGACCTTAAATTATAATTTTAAAACATAATTCATATCATATATAATTCATTTAGGGTAACTTTATTAAATTATGATAACCATTCATGCAAATATTAAAACACTTCTGGGAATCTATTGAATATAAAAAAAATAAAAGGGTTAGAACCGATGCTCAGTATGGTTTTCAAATATAGAATAAGATTTCATAAATAACCATAAACATGAAAAATTGTATAAAACCTAATCACAATCCTTTTAAACAGGAACATAAATAAAATATGGAAATAATAAATCTAATTATTACATTTAATAATTCACATGGATATTCTAGTATTCTACTAATAACATGTAACATAAATAACTAATCTCATAATGAGTAAATTCATAATTTTGGACATTATAACCATACAATAAAGGCCTTGTGCCAAGACCGTACATAACCAACCCATCTAGGTCTCATACCAAGACACTAGTTTGTCTCATGAGACCTATCAGTGCATCGAGGGGCTATAGTAGAGCCCACCCATCAAATACCAAGTCCAATGCATTAATTGTATGAAAATTTGTAAACATAACATAATCATTCGTATTAAAACAATCATATAAAATTTTAATACATCAACTATAAAACATTAATGGTATCCAAATATCTCATCAACTATCAAACATATCATAGAAAATTTTATACAACATGGAGTATTTTATTATACTAAATAAACCCCTTTTATATATAAAATCCAACAATTAATGATGAATGAAATTAAATTAATCTAAAAAACATTAATATTTTGGGAAAAATATATCCATTTATACATTGAAATCATTTAAAAGCCGCACAATTATAAAAGAAATATTTTTCGAAAATAAAAATGTATTATTTCATGGAATACATAATAATGTTAAGGATTTATAATATATTAAACCAGCCTATTGAGCTATATATGTTAAAAAATTATTTCTTTAATTAGTTAAAATGGTCATAATGTACGTCATTTGTAAAACGAGGGAATGATTCCAAATTTTTTTTATGAAAAGTAAATTATTGGTAAAACTAAATTTAGTCAATAGTCAATAATATTTTTAAATACATTTTATGAAACATGGAATGGATGATAAATATGTTGTAGTAGATATATATAAAAAACCTAAGAAAATAATGAGATAGTCAAATTAACCATAACCTTGAACTTACATTTATTCAAGGGTATATTAACCTCATGTATAATTGATAATGAAATTAATTAAATTATATCAAAACCAAATGCATATTTATGATATCATATATGATCCACTTATATTTTTTTGTTAAGAATAATTATGTATTATCATTGTTTCGGGTGTTAACTTCTTCATTTTCCAATTCCTGTTTTGTCATGTAACTAATTTTTTTTATGAATTAGATGTATTTTAATAGTATTAAAAATGATATTATTGGAATAATTATTTATTTAATAATCATATAAATTTTATAATCATTTTGTAATGGTTTTCAGGGAAAATTAATCTCACAGTGTCCGGATATTATAGGTCCAACATACGCAGGAGCGATGATTTCATTCCCTTAAATGTTAAATGGTATGGAATTGGATGTTATATAAATTATATAGATTCAAAATATTGTTATATTGATAATTTATATCCATTATAATAATAATTATTCCCATAAAAATAATGTAGTTTGGATAAAAAATTACACCATGGGGTAGAGACAGTATGTTTTACGTAAGAACGCATGTTTATATTTTTATTCATATGATGTATAATAAAGAAATATGGTTTTACAATAATCATAACAACATATTATAATATATATAATAATGAGTTTCTCCTTTAAAATGGATGAAACATTGGAAGAGTAATTGTAATATGGAAATAAATTGAATTAAAATGGGAAAATAATTGCCACTTCTTCAAGTATCTCTTTTTTTATTTTTCACAAATGGACTGCCTAAGATAACATTATTCCCTATTTTTTTAATGTAGGATGAAGTTAGGGATTTTTTAGGATAATTTTTATGGTTTTCCAATACTAATGGATTTATTTGTGTGATTAATAGAAAAGGGGAGGTACCCTTTTATAAGAGAGGTGAGGGAAACTTTTGGAAAATCTCAAAGTATTAAATTAATATAAAATAATATTCAATTCAAAATGGATCCAAATTAAAATATATAAATGTTAAGATGAGTATGGTGCTAAATTAACTTAAAATATAATTTATATATGCATTTTTATATTTTATTTCAAGCATAATCATATTGATTTATACTTCATTATTATATTTAATTTTTATCATTGTTATAATATTCTAAAAATTAAATGGTTATAAAAATTTTCTTATATAGTGAAAATTGTCCAAAATTGGACTATTTAGGAAATAAAATTATAAATTCAAAGTTTTTAAATATTTCTAGGATATCTAAATAATTTAATAAAATGCAATTTTTTAAAAATATAAATAGTGTATATTTTAAAACTATTCTGTTCGTTTACATCGAATAAAATTAAAACATATTGATATAATAGAAAACAATAATATAATATAATGATAACATGTCATAGTAACAATTAATATTCATGGAACACCTTAATTAATTCAAATTATACTTCATTTATTATTTTTAAAACCATTTATTTGATATTTTTATTAATATAATAATTTTTGTGTCACTATAGTGTAATCATTAATGGTTAATATTTTATCTCTAAAAATTATAAAAGAATAACATTGATTTATTTGATTATTTTATATTTCTATATACATCATATAATTTATGTTATCTCATATTTATCTCAATATAAAAATTATTAACCATATAATAAATGAGAGTGTGTCATTTTTTCACATTCAACAATTTTAAAAATATTCATGTCATCTTCATCGAATAGTGTCCATTAGATGATTAAATTCAGAAAAATAGTTGACAAGTGTCTAATTTTTTCATCTAATAGTATTTTTACAAGTTTTAGGGTAATATTGTCATATTATTTTTCTAATTAATTACTTTATTTATCTATAACACTGTTAAAATATTACCATAATAAATATTCATAATATCAAAAAAAATTAAAGTAATATATTAACATAATTTTGACATATTTATTATAATTATAGAATCAATATTTAAAAATTTAAATCCAATATTATTTATTAAAAAATTTCATATTAATTTTGTGTATGGAATGAGAAAACTGATTTTTTTAAAATTAAAGACAATCAAATGATTAATATGTGTTCATAACCATTTTTAATGTGAACATAATTCAAATGATTGTCATTATATGAAAAAAAATCTCATAAAATTATACATTAATACCAATATAATTTATAGTTTAACACTAAAAATAAATGTATAAATTTTTTTTATTAATTAAAATTTAATAAGATTAACTATTCCTAAAAACATTAAACATATCAAAAAATTCCCAAAATTAAACCAATGTAAATTCGTACATAATGACTTTAAACATGAATTTTATTTTTTAAAATTAAATAATTAAATGATTCAAACATTGGATATAAAAAAGATTCTCCATATAAATAAAGCAAACCATACATTTTTAGTAATATACATCTTTTATCCCAAAAAATGATTTTTTTTTATATTATAACTAGATAATACATAAGATGAATTTTAAAATTATAATGACTATATAAAATTCAAAATTTAGTTTATAATATTCATAACAGCTAATTTAACAGATATGATATTTAATATATTAAATATAAATATGTTATTAATATAATATTGTTCGACAAAACTAGAACTTGAATATAAGGCTATACAACTAATTAATATGTATAGAATAAGATTAATATCATGTAATTTAAAAAAGAATGATATCAATTAAAATTTAATCATAATTGGAAAATATTTTAATATCTCGAGGTGTTAAATGTCACAAACCGTCCTCGGGACCCGTGTCGTGACTACCCCAAGCCCGCCTTCCATAGGCGTGGGGCTGGTGACTAGTACCAAAGGTGTAATCCCAATAGAAGGGAAGACATTGCCTTTATCCTGAAACACACACAGTCTGAACACAATCAGTAGAGGCAATAACTGAAAAAAAGCACAATGTAAAAATGAATAAAAAACTAAGTGCTGAAAGGAAAGGGGTCGGAAATAAAAGCCCAACAGTAAGGTATATCTGCAGAAAAGTAAACAGAAACTACTGAGTCATCCTCCAGAAATCCCACCTGAAGGGTGCGTACAAATGGCCTCCTCAACAACTCAGGTCCCTTCGTCCACTCTGTGTACGTCTCACCAAGTGATCCACCTCTGGGAATCATCTATCTACCCAACGTTGTGCCTCGATCAGTGTTATCTATATTATGCAACCAACACAACGAAGTGCATGAATTTCTCGTGTAGAAGTAAGTATTACGATACTTAGTAGGGACCCTGAGACCCTCGAATGTCTCACGGAATCCAAGAAGTATAAACCACAAAAGTAATTATACAATCACAAAGTATCAAACAACCCTACTTAGGTATATTCCAATACATATACCTAAGTTATCAATTTCATTTCGACTCCAACTCTCTACCCCAAACACAACCCAGTCCATATAGGAAGTAAAGTCAGTCACATCGATGATAAGGATTGAAAGTCACATCTCAGCTCAAACAGGTATACATATTTCTTATTACGATAGAGATGATCAGATGTAGTCACTGATTCAACATAAGTTGTCAGACCCACACAGGATACAAGACCAACTAAGCTGTCCGACCCTCACGGGATACAAGACCAGCTACTCTTTCAGACCCACTAATGATACATATACAGAGTTCCATCTTCCAGAACCACACAAAATTCAATAACATAGTCATCATTGTCAGACCCACAGATCATTCTGTTACATTTTATATCGTCGTCGAACCCACATAGGATCCCAATATGGTAGATGTCTCAGTTGCAGCAAGCTCTAGGGTTCCCTCACACAGAACGCTCAATTTTGAGAGGGTCCGCTCCTCGAGCAAATGGTTTGATACATCAACTATCAAAAAGTACTGAGTCGATGTATCCCAATGTTATATCTCATCAAAATGAACCCAACACGAAAGACGGCATGTCAATCGGATGCCCGATCTGAGTGTTATTGTCCTTTCCTTCGTAGGGGCCCGGTTGGATTTACGCTAGTTCCAAACCTAGCCATTTTTTGAAGTTTTCCAGAACTCACTCAGTGTAATGAAAAAGGACTGCCTCGTCGCAGGGGTCCCAGTGCTATAGACAATGCGTCTATCAAACGCGCGAACTAGAAATTATTTGTGTTTAAAAAAAACGGTCACGTCACAACAAGACCAGTGGGATGGCAGGTCAGCCCATCCTAGCTCAGTGGGTCTAACTTGGCTGGGGGATCGGCCCGGCCCAGTGGAGCGTGGCCCAGCCCGAAGGTTGTGGCCCAACCCGGGAGAGGGCGGCCGGGCCCGCGCAGCTGGCAGCCCGACTAGCGTAAGGGTGGACCGTCCCGCGGCTAGTCACGGCTCGGACTGCTGGCCGAGCGGAGTGGGAGGCCTGCATAACAAACGGTGGATCCTCCACAAGCAGTCCCATAGGCGACAGGGTTTCATCCGCCCGGCCAGAAGGTGGCCGGTCGGTTGACCCACAGAAGTGGCCCGCCCAGCACGACGCCTTGTGGCGCCATGGTCTTCTGCCCGGCTGGCCATAGCCGGCTAGTTCATCCGGCAAGCAGCCCACATTTCGGGCTAAAATTTTCCCATAACACGACGCTAAGGGCGCGACACAGTCCTCTAGCTCGGGTGGCTACGACCGGCATGTTCGCTTCATGAGAGCAGCCCACGGATGCAGGTTGCGGTTCTCCTCTAGGAAGCCGGTGCACAACCGTTGCTTCTTCTGTCCACCGCGGCCGACATAGTCGTGACCCCTTCCTTCCTCAGGCACGGTGTGAGGGCACCATGCCCTACCGGTTCTGAAACCGTCATCAACTAAAGAGAAAAAATAGAGGGTCATCGGGCTATGTTTGTTCGGTCTGCGCCCTCCGCGTATGGTGGTAACAAGAAGCCAACGTCAAACCATATAAAAACGTGGAATGATTATTTAATTTAAACAAGTGAAACCCCAACCTTTAATGAAGGTACATTGCACGTCGAAGAGTCGTGGAAGATGGTGTCGTGGATGTCAAGGATCGTGGAAGACGTACATCGATTCCGTCGATGTCAGGGTGCGTCCAAGCGTCGTTAGAGAATTCCCTCGCGGTATCCATCAGAGATGGTGAATTATCCAAAGACTTCCCACCAAAATAAAATGTACAACCAAACTAAAAATAAAAACAAACCACCTATATAAAAGGATGGATTATAGTTTTCAAAATTCAAACACTTAAATTAATTAATTGTGGAGTTCAATTAATTAATTAAAAGGTGATGGGAAATTTTATGGGAGAGTGAAAGAGGTGGAGAGTCACAATTAAAGAGGGGAGGTTTCAAATTAATTATGGGGAGTTAATAGACAGTTTAGGTGGATGTTGAGGGGTTAGGCTCGTGTAGGCCCCACCCTTAGTTATATCCTCCCAAGGGAGGTTATGTGGGGTTGGGCCCCACCTCCATCTTCCATTTTGAGGAAATAACCACCACCCTAAATAAAACTATGTAACACATAATTTTATTTAGTTTAATAAAATTCGTGAAAATTAACTTCTCCTCCCAACCAAATGAAACTACGGTAAAGGTAAACATAAGATAATACTGGTGCTGCGAGTACATCGGTGCACTCAGATATCATTTCCGAGTGTCGGTTCAAAAGAAATAAAAACCAGCATGTACGTTTACTTAAAGTACCTGACCAGAACATAAAAAATTTATTCTAGTCACACTGGGCCTTGGAATCAGGCACTGTAAGAAACTGAATACTCTTATAATTACAAAGGATTTAAGAAAAAAATTTCCTTGAAAATTTTGTGTCTTTACATTAACCCCACCTCAGGGATTTACGTCCCCGTAAAGCTATAACACACACTAGGAAACAAATGTGGGTACTGAGCACGCATCTGAGCCTCGCATTCCCAAGTTCGCTCCTGGAGGTTCCTGTGTTTTCAGTGAATGCACACCAGTGGAAACGACCGTCCACATAGGACCCACTCATGTCGATCCTCGATCTCCCCTGGAACCTCCATGAATGTCGCCCCTTCATCAATGTCTATCTCCCCATAGTTGAAGATGTTTGACGGATCGTGCACGTATCTCCTCATCTGAGAGTCGTTTCCTTTTATATTCCAGGGGCCCGGTTGGATTTATGATCATTCCAAACCCGACCGTTTTCCATGTTTTCCCAAACTAAATTAGAGTATCACAAAAAGACAACCTCATCATGAGGATCCTAGTGCCACATATGGCGCGTTAATCGGTCACACGGTCTACAAGTTATTCACGGAGCAGACGGAGGGACATGAGGTGCTGAGGAGGCCATCTGTACCCACCCTTTAGGTGGAATTTCTGGAAGATGACTCAGTAGGTACAATTTAGTTTTCTTCGATTGTACTTTAATGTTGGGATTGTATTTATGACCACTTTATTTTCTTCACTTACTTTTTTATTCAGTTTAACGTTGTGCTTATTTTTAGTTGTTTCCTCTACTACTTGTGTTCAGACTGTGTGTGAGTTTTAAATGATAAAGTAAATGCCTTCCCTTTTATTGGGATTATGATTTTGGTGCTAGTGACCAGCCCCTGGCCTTTGGAAGGTGGGCTTGGGGTAGTCACGGCATGGGCCCCGAGAACAGGTTGTGACAAATTGGTATTAGAGGGTGGTTTCAAGGAGTTTAAGGGAAGTTGAAGAGTTAAATGCACATGTAGGCCCAACCACATATTATCCTCCCATGGGGGGTTATGTGGGTGTATTCCCCACCAACAACCTCCCTTTAGATATAATAACCACCTAAAAATAAAATTGTGTAACACAACAATTTTATTTAATTTATTACGAATCCCCCAAAAATAACGTCTAATCTCGACCAAGCACAACTGTGGTAAAGGTCTCCTTAAGCGAATACTAGCGCTATGAGTTAATTGGTGTCCTAAAATTTCAATTCCAATCACTCGTTCAAAAGATATAAATTCCCGCTCGTACTATTACTGATCATACATGAAAAAAAATTCAGAAAATTATTCTGGGCACATTGGTCCTCAGTATCAGTTGCCGTCAGAAACAACAAACTCGTAAAATTCCAAAAAATTTAAGAAAAAATATTCCTTGAAATTTCTGGGACTTTACATTAAATTATAAGGAAAAGTTACTATATTAAATAATCCAAACTAGAATCAATCCTACACCGAGTGTTACTGTAAAATACCACGATTACTTAAATCATAAATCCCAACTGGAAAACTATTCAATCTCAATATCATTAATGTCAGGGTTATTTTTCTACCAATATAAAAAAACATTTCATGAAAAAAATTCATGTAACATTATCTTGAAATATCATATATATTTTTGTCAATAACTATGGCATGAAATTTCATTCTCTTATTAATAGTAGTAATAATCAAAAAAATAAACTGTTTTGGAAATACTGTATTTTATATCTAATAGAAATATATACAAATAATAATTGTTTTAGGAACCATTACTATTATTATATTTGTTGAGGGACATTAATTGAAATGTTCTATTTTTTTATAACTCTTAGTAAATTTAATCTAATTTATATATAAATATCTGTGATACAAATATTTTTAAATTCATTAAGAGTGCTTACATAAAAATTACATCGTCATTTAATTAATGGTCTGTTAAATCTATATAATTTCAATGTAATGTAAATATATAACAACATATTCATCAACTTATTCTAATCAATATGAATAATAACAATACACTATCATCAAATAAATCATTATCTCATTATTAAAATTTTCATTAATAAGAAAAACTAATCTGAAGTGAAATTTATAGAAAGAGAATTGATAACTAAAATCCTTAAACTACATCAATGTAAGAGAATTATATATTATGAAATTAGATTTTGGGTATTAAATTTTAGAACACATAATAACATAAATAAATTTAACAACCTGAAAACTAATTCAATTCCTCTATAGAGAAATGATTAATAATAATTTAATATTATTTGAAAATATTAAAATTAGTAAAATATATAAATAATGATATCAAGATAAAAAAATCATATAAAAAATTTACCAATCTATATATAAAAAATATATTTCATGTAAATATTGTAATGGAATATAGAATCATAGTTTAACTCATTCAACCACTTATAATGTAATATTTCTGTTCTTTTATCCCAACACTATGATTGTTCAATGAATTATTTTTTGATAATATATAATTTATAACTCAAAATAGAATAATGTGGGTCACATTAGTCTAGGTGGACACCATTTATTTTATAAAATTATATAATATTAATTGAAAATTATTATTATTAAATTACAAGAACTCTTCAAGAATATATAATAATATGATTCTTCGGCTTGTTCAAATAAAAATTTTGGTTCCCCCAACATGGATGTATAGCATCCAAATTTGTTAGTAAAATTAAATTATGCCAGAAATAAAACATGATTCTTATCTATATATATAGAGGATACACATGAGATCAGTATTAATAAAATCCCATATGCATCTTAATAATGTGTAAAAAATATGATATTATGTTTTCAAGTCAAACATATATAAAATCACCTCTATCTATTGAATGTGATAAATCATTTCATAAATTTATAAAAATTATTATTCTGGGAAAAATATGATTACTTAAATGTGAGCGATTCATAATTGGAATGTTGTAGAAGGTAATGGTATTGTTTATGATACAATAAATTATTTTCAATTATATTCCTAGTGTTTTATGTTATATAATATTTCATATAGTTCAATGGATCATATTTATTTCGACAAATGTCTAGTAAAATGAAATTTCTTGAAAACATAAATAGAGGTTTATGTTTTTCATTATCCTCAATCAGATAAATTTTACATTCATAAGTGGTGATAATCATTCCAATATTATATAATATTAAAGTATTTTTTAGTGTTTTTCTATATTGACAATTATATATAAAATATCGCTTGTTGTAGTTTACAATAAACATTTCTCTTCCTACGTATGGTAGAAATTATCGTAATGAGTTGATTACTAATAAATTTTATTATATGATTTTATATTTTTCTACAATAACCCATAAAATAAATCATGTTATAATAAACTATATAATCTAAACTACAATTCCCTTTAAATTAGAATTTATCATTAGTGCATGTGTTATGATTAAGTGAATTGTAGTAAAAACATTTAATATTCTTCTAAAATCCTCAATGTTTCCATCATTGACTACCCAATATTGTTTATTAATTAGGATATCGTCACTCCAATGTTGAGGTTAATGTTTATATCTTAATGTATGAATGGTTTTGTTTGGAAATTTGTTCACAATAATTGAATCTTTAATGTCATTAATATTTACACATTCATAGTTAAATACCCTGAATTGGAATTTCTCACATTACATATTTACATTATTGCTCACATATTTATATCAATTATAATATATAATTATTTTTAATTTTCTAGTTTCAATTATTGTCATAGAATTTTAGATTTCTTGGATAATAATACAGACCACATCCACCCCCTGTAGACCATGTCACAACTAATGAATCATAAATTTTACCTTTGGGAATACATAGAAAATAAATTCTAACTAATTATATTTTAATTATATTATGAAATATTTATAGAAATTTTTAAACATAAATAAATCACCAATAATGAAATAAAGTATAGAATGTTGTTTCATAAATTTTCAAATATTTTGTTAAATGCATATATTTTAAAAATGAATATAATGTTAAATAAATTTAAAAATAATCAAAAAAACATTTATATTAATTAATCTATAAATTATTAATAATATAAAATATGTTTTAAAAAATATTATATAAAAAAAGAAATTTTATTTTATATCAATTATCCCACACATGATGTGTTGTTTTATTGGAAAAATTCCAAAACTATCAAATAAAATGACAGAACTAATTATAATTTGAAAATATGAATCACAGATTCAAAATTATTAAAATCATAACAAACATATTATAATTCCTATATATGAATTCAAAAATAAATTAATTATCCATCTACATAATTCGTTATAATAATATATTTCCAAAAACCAAATTATAACAAACATTCAAATAAATTTTAATATATTTACTCAAGAGTAAAAAATTTTAAATTTTATTTTAATTATTTTTAATATTCACTATAATAATATTTATTTTTTATATTATTTAACTATACATAATGATAAAATAATATGATGATATTGATATTTTAAATGAGTTGTTTGTAATTATTTAGAAACCAGAAGTAATATATGATAATTTAAAGCATAAAAAATATATGATTACTTATAAAGTATATTGTAAGATTATAAATTAAAAAATACCTAATAAATCCCTAAATTTTTAATAATCATAATTATATTATCCTAAATAATCATTACCCTAATATATATACACTATTATACTCAAAACCTAACCATAAATATCATTATGTTATTATTTGTATTCAATGTTTTGAATTAGAATCATTATTTTTTACAATTTCCACATCAATTATTTGATTCCAGTTATTTAAATTAGAAATCATTTTTTCCTTCCTACATGTTACAATATACATTAATTATTAAATTGGGTCATAATACATGTATTTGAAACTAAAATCAATGTAAATTCACTATTTCAATGCCTTGATCAAGACACTCTCATGGAAATAGAATAAATTAATAATATATTAAATAGGTCAATCGTTCTAATTAAGATGATGATATTTTTGTTGCATTGGATTAACTATCAATGTATCACATGTTTAGTCTACATTAATAAATTTTTTATGAAACATATTTTTTTATATAAAACATGTCAAAAATCATCTAAAACGCACAATTTAAATAATATAGTACCTCTTATTTGTATATATAGTCAGAATGTAATTTGGGTATTCAATTATAAAGAAAGTGATAAAAATAAGTATTAAGAAAATAACAAAATAAAAAAAATTAATAACAAGTAAATCCAAAGTATATCCTAAAATTATTTTTCCCTCTAAAAGAACCATTTTTCTAATATATGAAAAAAAGTATTACATTATATTATATAATTTAATAATATATTATTTTAGAAATAAATATAAACAATTTTATATAAATAAAGAATATAGTAATTAATCAATGTTTTTTTTGATTATAGTGAGAAACAAAAATATATTTTATATAAATACTCTATAAAATAATTTGATCATCTATACAATAATATTGGAATATTTAATATATTTATCAGAAATTATGTCAATTATACATTAGGGGGAAACATATGAATAACATAGTTTTGTATTCACCCCAATTTTTTACCATGAATTTATATTTAAATAAATGTATATTACAATATTTCATTTCAAATATAAAAAAAATATTTTTCGAATTTATCATGTAATGCCATATCAAATTCCATTAATTCAATTATCATACATTTTTTAAATTTTACAATAACTCTATAAATTAAAACTTTTTATTTTTTGGTATATTTTTTGAATATTCATATCTAATTAAAAGTAATACTCTCTGGATAGTTACAATATCATACGAAATCATATTTCACAGATGTAAATATTATTGAGATCCAGAAAGTAGTAATTTTACAAAAGTTATTAATCCATTCATTTTCTCAAGTATAACATAACTAGAAGTATAATAGTATATTAAATATTCTTGACTCATTTTAAAATAAATTTGTTTGGATTAATAATATTTGGATTATATTTATATGATATATTATATAAATATTAATTCTTCCTCAACAAAGCCTCCATTATTATACTCTAGAAATTTATAACTGTTATAATGATTGTTATTTTGTTGATTTGGAACCTAATAATTATATCATCCCAAATCAGATATCCCACATATAGATTCCGCTATCAATTACATTATAATAATTATAGTGAATGAAATCCTTGAGGATGGAGTGTGTAGAGGTATTGGTAAACTATATAAATATATATATATATATATATATGAGTCTTGTATTACAAAATAATACAATAATTATAAAAAATTTTACATCTTATTTATAAATAAATACAATCGTGGATGACTTTATTCTATATATTATATCCATACATATCATTAATAGTATTTTCCATTTATTCTTAGGGAAGGAAATATAATAAGATTGATATGAAATTATCAGTAAGGGAAAAATATAGTGTAATAGAAAATGAATCATTTAGAATAGTTAATATAGAAATGTAAATAACTTAACGCTCATGCCAAATATTATCATACAATTAAAATACTTTCGTCATATATCAAATAATCAATTAGACAATGTTCCCTATAAAATAAGCATATAGAGTAATAAATACAAGTTTATCAATATTTACCCCAACAATGAAATAAAGTTCAATGTAAAAACACTATAAAAATGGTATATGGTTTAGGGTATAAACGTATCCAGGATAAATTATAGAGTAGATTATGTAAAATTCAATGTTCAGTGATCATTAAAATATAATATTTCTAAGGGACTGATGAAATCAATTAATTTAATTTGAATATTATCCTTGGTTGAGTAAATCAAAAACCATCACAAGGAATATTAATGATTGAATCAAAACAACATACCTCCAGTGGAGTAAAATAAATATTTAATGTAATTGATGATTGGAAATAGTATATAAAGATAAGATTAAAATTTTTATGGATTAAAATATCATTTTGATATTGAAAAAACTTGGAAAAATTAAATTTTCAAACATTTTCATTAAATTTTTTCTTTTTATCAATTAATTGAATATTCAAATGAATGATGGTGGGAAATTATATACATTCTATACAAGGTAAAAAGAACATTTATTTTTCATAATAAATTTTCATAATTTTTATTTATTCTTACTAAAATAATTATATTAAATTGAAAATGTTTTTCAACGAAAAAATTGTAAAAAAAATTATGAAAAAAATATGAATTTTTTTTTATTTTTTGTTTATTAAAATCATGGTTTTTAAATGAAAAATGTTTTTTTTGAATAAACATATAAATTATAATGGTGTTTCATAAAAACATTTCCTAAAACTCCATGTATAAAAATGAGTAAAAAATGGGACAAAAACAAGAAATAGGTTATGATTACCTGAAATATAGTAAAATAAATGGTTTTATTGAACAATGGACATATAATTTCCTTAATTAGAAATAAATGATCGTTAAAATTATTCTTGAAAAATATAATCTTGAAATATTTCAAAGTGTCTAGTAACACTATGAAACATTTCAAATCATAAGCGTCATAAATTAATAAAGATAATTTATTGTTATAAAATCATGGGAGTATGGATATTCATTATATATCTTAAAAAAATGAATTATAAACACCACATAAAAGCTACTTGGTCTAGAATAATATACAAATCTTTGTGAAATATAAATTGAGATTAAATCTCTTACAGTGTGTTTATTTTCAGTTGAACATCCTTCAAATTACAGTATAATAAAAATATATTAATTATTTAACTATTTAATGTATATATTTACTTTTATTTCACTTATTTCGATGTTTTATATAACTACATAAACAATTGTGTTTTTGAATGATGTATGACCAAATTCGGTTTTTCTGTAAATAAATAACTTTGGAATGTCAACTTCGTTCAATGAGGACACTATATAATATCCATAGAATAATAATAATGAAATAATAATCTTATTTATATATCATTTATACTTTTAAAATGAACAATTAAACCATTAAATGAAAAAGAAATCAATGTTACAGTCATGTAGATGGTAGGTCGTAGGTACACACGAGTGACATTCCATTTTTTCAATGATCATTATGGATGGATATTAATTAATATTGTATCATTATAGATGGATAATTATATTATAAATGTCATAATATATAATAATTTATAATACTATATATAATTATTGTGATGTAAAAGGAATCACATCATGTCGAGAAGGTCATAGTACAGACATCCCTGAATGATGTTTTAATTTATTATGTGTCTAAAAGGGTAATAAAGAAAATTATATATATTATATTTATATAGAAGTAATTATATTATTATTATAATATATATTAATTATGTGTCACATGTGTTCACTTAAAACCATCATTTATACATTTTATGTATAGTGTAAATGAATCACATCACTTTGATTGGAAGTAGTGCACACTTCCACAAAGGATGTTATCTTTTGAACATAAAATTTAATGTACGAAGATATGATTTTTAAAATGATTAAATATGATTAATTGACAGTTTCCATCATAATTTATACCATGATAGGTGGGAAAAGAAAAATAAACAACCATCATATCGTGAGGAGGTAGTTTTCCATAAATGTAAACAATATGTTTATAATCCATTAGATCGAATTTTGTGTAATTTTCTGTCACACTAGTATCATAAATACATTATAGTAGTTTTAGCATAAAATTTTTTATATAAATATTCAATAACTATAATTGGATTAGTTTATAAAGGAATAAATACTAGATAGCTTAAGGAATAATGTTACCACTTAATCAAGTTACACTATTTGGTTAACCCTAAGGTGATTCACTATATTTATTATATCTCAATGTGTGAAAACTAAGATAAAGGGACGTATTTAGATCATTTTTTTTGGTATATCATGGTTGAACCAATATTTCCCAGGATATGGGAAGGTGTGGGAGGAGTGGAAGTTCTTTTATAGTGTTAGAGGAGTGACACTCTTGTAATATTTTGACAAATGAAATTTATAAATGTTATTCACTTTACATATGGATCACATTATACAACCAATTTTATAAAAAGGGTGATATAAACTAAATATTACAATCTAATGACATTAATACTTTTCTCTCATTTATTCGGATAATTAAGATTAATGTTTTGTCCCTTATTAATCATAATTATACCTTAATCGTTTTAAATAATTTGAATTAATGTCACTATTATTTTTTGTAAAAAATAATTTGAAATTATTGTAAATTTTAAATTATTATTATTCCAAATATGGAATCTAGTTGTAAAAAGTTCAATCATTGATGTGGGATAAATTAATTATAAACTAAATCATGTAGAATTCATGGAAATTCAAGGTTTTATGGTAAAAATGTTAGAATACATTCTATGTTTTTATTATATATTTCTATGTGAATTTGTTAAAAATTAAATTAATATGATTTATTTCTAAAAATTTGATCAAATAACCATTAAAACAAATTATAATTATAATTTATGGTTATAAATAAATAAGTTTAAAAATATTTTTAGAATTAAAATTTATAATTTTGCAAAATTCATTAAAAATGAATGTACTATTTAAAATAGGAAAAATATACCAAATATTAATTTTTAATATTTAATAAAAAACATTATGTGTTTTAAAAATATTACATTTATATAATTGTAAGAAATTGGATTTCATATACATTCACCCTTAAAATGCGGTAAAAGTACCTTTATATAAATATATGTTTTCATGAGTAAATTTTGTTTTTTTTATTATATTATTATTATCATTTCTATTTGATGAATACGAAAAATATTTTATTGAATATAATATATATATTTAATTAATATCACTCTCTAATTGTAAATAATCTAATAAATTCGGATAAAGTTTCTTTCTATGTATAAAAAGTGTTTTCGATAAAGTATTTCTTTTTATATTTAATGTGTTGTTATATTTTATTAAACTGCAATTAATGAAGTTATTTTATACTTTTTTAAAAAAGGTTTCTTATTAATTATTTATTACAATTCATAAATACTAATATAACAGGTAGTTTAAATATTTTTATACTGAATAATAAGATTTATGGATATATTGTGTATTGGTAAACCTCGGTATTGTTTCAAATGAAATACACTGAAGAAACGAATTGTTATGTGTTTCGTATTCTATCTCAATGAATCATTCATTAAAATAAATAAATTATATTAAATTTATTTAATATATAAATTTTATTATAAATACTCGGTTTATTATATTCCCTTATGTGATTGGTGTCATGTGGCATACACGCTACTGAATACGATGTTCCTATTTTATCTTCTTGATGCATTTCATTATCGGAACATTAATCAAATTTTTTATTTAAAATTTAAACATGATCTTGGTAATAAATTGTTTGATATTTTAATTGTATAAAATCCCACATTTTTAGATGTTTTTTTTGAAATATCCTCTAGATAAACAATAATGGTAAGTACAGAGGCCACATAAAATAACATATAAATAGATGTCTATGTTGGGGAACATCTTTTGAATATAAAGATACATACTTGGATGAAAAAATAATATTTATACTGATTAAGTGAGGTCATCATTCCAAAAAACTAAATGAAAAAAAGAAAGTCGAGGGCCTTAATTCCGAAAATCATAGGTGATGTTGAAAAGACCGATTCAAACAAAATTACAGAAGTATGGAAGCATTATTTAATCCTGTTTTTTATTATTTGATTATTTATTTACTCTATAAGGATATATGAAAATTTAATTTCATGAAATATTTCTAAAACCTCAAAATAATACATTTTTTATTCTTAGATTTGTTTTCCATCTTAACAAAAAAATAATTATCAAGTGTAAAGTATTAAAATTTGATTCTAAAGGATCATAATTCCCATAACAGAGTAAAATGTTAAAATAGTTTTCTCTAACTATTTTCCAAAATTAATATGGTTTGGTATGTAATCTCAAAACCTAATTATAAAAACTATAGGTTCAAAAATTATATTTATTTATCAAACTGGTTATTTAAAATTAATGTCATATTTTCCAAAACATTCCATATGTCAATGGTTGGAATTCATACCATATCATCCTTAATTCAAGGGCTTAAGACAAATTTCCTTACCAGAATAATTGGTTATCACATGACATAAATGTTATCCTTTTTCAAATTTAAATTAAAATAATTTCCAAAATAAATTTGATGGACATCCATTACAATAGGATAATAACTATATATACATTTAATAATGGTATTTAATACCACCCCAATACATAAATACTTCATCAATTTCATTCCAAATTGGACCTTTTATGGTCAAGAATATTTCCATAACATCATTAATATGATTTCTAATTCATGAAACCTTATTTTCAATCCACAAGACCTTAGGCTTAACCACGGTTGTTTATTACTATAATTCATCATGGTGTTTTTTAATTAAAATGTGAATTATCCTTATAATATCCCTCGAGTTTTTTCAATATAGGTTCACAGTAACGCCCTTTGTCATATACAAGGTTATGCTGATTCACACCCACCACACATTGTCAGATTTGTTGCTCCTATGTATATCTGTTCCACAACCATGGTGATGAATCTCATATTTTCACAAGTTTTATTATATAATTTAAAGTTTTTAAACACACCAAAATTGAATTTAATGTTAAAATATCACATTTATATTATTTTTTTGTAATTTTAAGCATAAATGACAAAATACACTTATTCAAGATTTGTTACAATTCTTCATCACAACTGTATTTTGGTCATTTAAATCAAAATATAATTCAAAATTTGTGTGATTCTTTGTTTTAAACAATGGATTTATTTCCTATATCCTTTTATTCTAGTATAGGAGCTGATTTGAGCATCTAACATCTCTAAAAATTCAAACAAATTAATGAATTCTTTAGGGGGACATCGTGGACCCCAGCTGTATATCATATATATAACTTGGGCTATAAATATCCAATTGATGGAATTCTAAATTCATATGAATTATTATTCATATAATCATAACAGAAAAACAGTTATCTGGATTTGAACACTTTTGTTGGGTCATTACAAGTTTTACATTGGGTAAATAATTATAGAATTCTCTTCCAAAAAATGTCCACATATATATAAAATCATTAACCATTCTATAATTTCAAGAGATAGACATTTTAAGGGTGCTAAGGTGGAGGTTTGTTTGTGTAATATTATTTTTATTTTAAATATACATTTTGTTATTCTTATTCTTCATTTTTTTATTCTCCCATTTCACTTCTTTCTTATATTTAATTTCTACCACCATGCTTTCAACTCCATGTTTGTGGAAAACTAATCGTTAACATTGATCTAGAGGGGTGTGGTGGAAATTATGTTTATTAAAAATTAATCATTTATCATGTTTTATTCTAATGAATCATTAGTGGTTAAAATGATTTTGGTGAGTGGTCTCCCCACATTCTGTACTATTGTTTTCTTCCTCCTAATTCACTCGTGTTCCTTTTCATTGATATTTGAGTCATTAAAATGGTAACATTTTGATTATGTATTGATGTAAGAGATATTACTCTTACATGTAGAGTTATCGGTTTAAGGTAATAGTATTTTAATTATAGGATGTAGAGTAAAAGGATTATATCTATACGTTGAGTAAAATAATGATAAAGTGTTTTGAATAACAATGATAACACCACCATGACACCCTGAGAGCAATGGTTTTTGACCAAAAAAATCATTATGTAATTTATCCATTTTCATTGTGTAATTTATGTTAATATATTTATATATTTATATTAAATTAATATTTAAAAAATTTATATCCAATCATATTACTATATATGTTCATTTTATATTAGTTAAATAATAATAAAGACAAAAGGAAGACAATGTGTGGAAATGGACTCCCTATGATTGACCCTAGTTTTTTTACTATGTTGAATTATTAAGAAAAATAAAAATTTAATTGAATAGGGTAAAATGAATTAAAACCATTTTTATAAATTTTATGTCATTGTAGGGGTGTCCAAGTGCTTATGCTTGCTTTTTTCATAAATAATACCAAATAAATAATATATTTTAATAAAAAAACAAATATTTCATTTCATATCCTTCATTTCATTGAATAATAAGGATAATTTTTGGGATTACTATAATTATTGTGAAGTATACAACATTGACGGTGAACCTATCTGGGATGATTCATCAATGATGCAAATAGATAAAACTGCCTTGATGCTTCAAGAGAATTTACAACTACTCAAGAAAGCAAGCAAGATGATGGAATTTCAGGATTCCGAAGTGTAAGTAGATTCCTTTCGATTGACCCTAGTGTGTGATACAGTGTTGAATTATTAGGAATAATAATATTTAATTTGAATATGGTAAAATTATTGAAAACTCATGTCATCAATTGGGCACCTTTTTGGGGATCAAACCAGGGTAATCTATGTGATAGGTAGATATAATAAATTGATGATAATGGTTGAACCCAATTCATCCCCAACAATAACACCAATAATGGTTTCTTTTCATTTTTCCTTATTGAATTAAATTCAACTGATTTCTTATGAATTCACCATAGTTGCACATCCTAGGGTCGATTACAAGGAGGCTAGTTCTGCTCACAATGTTCATATTGTCATTATTATTGTATAAATAATATAATAAAAATATATATATTATATATGGTTGTTAGAAATATTTGAAATAAAAATATAATATAAATTTATAAATATATGAAAATAAAAATCTCTCAAAAATTTGAGAAAATACACAATGAATTTTGTGGATGAAAAATCATTTCTCTCGGGGTTCATGGTGGTGTTATAATTGTTATTAAATATATTTTCTCATTATTTTAAAAAATGTAGAGATCTAAAACCACCTCTCATCTGAATGTTAATACCTGAAATTGATGCCTCTTCTTGTTGGAGTGATCTCTTACACTTAAACACCTAATCCAAACTCCATTGTTAGAAAGATTGAAATATCAATGAGAAAGAAAATGAGTGAATGAGGAGTAAGAAACCAATATCTATTTAATGGGGGATAAGGTAAAATCTTATGAAAAAGAATAATTTAGTTGAATATGGAAGTATGAATGAAATCACTTATCATTAATTTTTATCTATTTCCAAAAAAGAATGAAATAATTGTTCCACGTACCATTAATGAAGAATATATTTTGGTTGAAGAAAACTTGTTTATCCACTTCCCTCTTCATAAAATGAATTCCCACATACCTTTAATGAATAAAAACATTATGAATATGATCTTATTGATGGAGATTTTATAAGGTCCCAGCCTTAAACCTTACTTGAAATTGAATTAAATGAATAATTCACATTGAGGATCTTTTCAGGTTTAGAGTTTTAGAGAAATAGGACATAACTATTACATCTCAAAAGATTACAAAGTAGTCTCTTCTACTAAATTTCCATAAAATAAAAACTCTTAAAAAGAAACATGTCTAGTTTCATGTTTTAGGTAGCATGACTTTCCCTTGATCTCATCCTTGACCCTATTCCACGCTAAGTCCTGGGAAAAACATTTCAAAAACATGGGATGATCATAAAAACTCAGTAAGGGATACACAAAGAATAAACACTGTTAGTTTATCAAAACAAAACGTAAACCATGTATACTTTATCAAAGTAATACTTTTTACCTTTATGAAGTAGTAAAAACTCTTCACTGAATAAAATATCATTACTTACCATTTTGTAACCAAAGGATTACCATAAAACCCTTATAAAGAACACATAACATATATAAAGGTAACTTGGGACATAAACATACATAAGTGGAATAACCATATGGTCGACTTCCACACATATCACTTAATGGAATAGCCATACGGCCAATTTCCATACATACTTAATGGAATAACCATACGGCTGACTTCCATACCCAATGCATTGGAGGTTATAATGTAACCACCCATCCTGGTATTCACGGCACCACCCGTCATAATGTCCAAGTACCATTATTACACATAAAATATATAAAATATAAACATTTCAATAACAATATTTCATTTTCAATCACAATAAATAATTCCCAGATATTGAATTAATCAATCCATTTTCAAAAACCATTTAAAAGAGATTTTTGAATCAAAGTGTCACATACCACTTTGAAGCTTTTAATGGAATTATAATTTTAAAACATTAATGTACATATAAATAAATACTGAAAACCATTTTGAAAACATGGACATTAAAGATAAAGATTTAGAATAATAAATCTTTAAAACATTTAAATTGATATTTTTGTTAAAGAGATTTTTACAAAATGAGAGACTCTTGAATACAAATAATAGCGGAATAACATTTAATACGAACATTATAATATCATGAGAATAAAATGATTCATGATATAATATGTCAAAGGACAGTATACACACCATATAAGTGTGAATTGGTGCATAACAACAATGAACTTTCAATAGAAATGTCAAATGTGATGAAATCCCTTATGAAGAAGGTATCCTTGAATTAAGGACAAATCAATCTCAAAAATATGTGTGACAAATATAAATACACCCAATATAAGTGGATATTATGTGTAAAACAATAAAAGGTCATTCACACATATTCAATGGATGACATATTCAATGACTACATGTTGAACCCAAAGAAATCGAAATTGGGTTAAAAAAGTTCCCTTGACAGCCTAACGGCATCACATCAAAATGAGTTGATGAGAGATAAAAAGTGTATCTCATCACTTGGACATAAAATTTACATCAATAAGGATATATGAGAACATATCCCAACATAACAATATGTAAATTAAAATACCCAACAAAAGAAGTCTTTTAAAAAATAGGAGGGTGAAAGGTTCCCTTACCGACTTGGGTATCTTTCAAAACATACACCCCATGAAAGTAGGACAATAGATCATTGATGTAAATACTCATAAACGAATGTATATTACACAAAGAGTATAATAATGGGAAGTACATACACCACTCAAAAGAAATTGTGGCAAATGTAGCATAAATCTCACGGGAATAAAAGTGAGATGAAAAATCCCTTACGAAAAATTCGCCAGCCTAACGGCGCCACTCAAAACTTCCAAAATGGATTAATGAGAGGAAATAGGGTCTCTCATAATATGAACATAATAATTACAGAAGGAGTAATATAAAATAACATCCCAATCATAAGAAATATGAGCTTTAAAAGGAATGACATGAAAGAGTGTACCTAAAAAGAAAGAGAGGTGTAGGATCCCTTACCTCGGGTCCGACTTGACTCGATCGTTCTTTAACGTCCTGAATAATAAACTTGAGTTAATTTCCAATTTATTAAGAACCTTTTTCTAGTTCATTATTTCTATTAGATCACTTATTTCCATGTTATAAACATTATGTAAACATTTAAGTTAATAATGTTTTTTTGTCGATATTTGGTTCTTAAGTCGAAAGTGGACTTCTTACAATTACATGTTGTTCGTGTGGTCAAATGTTTATTATATCCAGAATTATATTCATGATTTGGATATCATATATTTCATATATATCCAGTACATGCATTCATTTATAACATTACATAATCATTTAGAGGTAAGAAACGAAATGCGCAGTTCATGGAGACGGTAAGCCGTACGTACGCATGAACGCTACTTTCATTTCTATTTCATATTTTATAGAATGGAATAATAATGATATAAAGGTATATTATAATTACATTATAATATCATATATAATATCATAGTTCCATCCTTTATACGTCCAACATATGGTATTTAACGAATCAAATCACTTTGAGGGGGCGGTAGTCCGCACTTCCTTAAATGAAGATATCGCGTTTACCCATAATGGAAACCATAAAGGTATGCCCAAAATGATAAAAAACAGAAGCTTAAGGAAAACATAAACTTATTATATATCATATATAAAAACAGTGAAATCATAATGGCCACCTTTGAAGGTGATAAATGAGTATTGAACAATCATCATTTCGGGAGGCAGAATTTCGTCATCCACGAAAACTGTATGTTCTTTAACCATTTGATGTAGTTTTGTGAGAGTGTATCTAGAATAAATCTTATAACAACATCCTAGTATATTGAAGATAATGGTGTTGTTACAAAAGAAGTATATAAAAAGAGTTTAGGGGGTTGGAGAAGCAAAATAAAACAAATGAACATGAGAGAATGAATTACCTTTAAAAGTGTATCTCTTTTTGATTTGAGCCTAAAGGCTTCCTTTGAAAGGATTCTGCCCAAAGGGAATCCTCTAGGATGAGGAGAGGGATTTGGAGAGATTAAATGGTCAGGGTTTGGCCTAGCCAAAGGCTTGAGGAGTGTGTGAAATGAGGTAGAGGTGGGTGCCTTTTTTAAGAGGAGAGGAGGGGCACTTTTGGAAAGTAAAGAAATATTACATTATTTGAACATGTGTTTCGGTTTTAAAAGGTCCCACATTGATATAATTCGTGTATAAGGTGATAAGGGTTCGAAATCCACCCATCCAATAAGTTTTGGACATGTTTAATTCATATATTTTACATTATCTTTCCATTTTATTTAAATCTTCAAATAATGATGTCATCGCTTCATCATTATTATGTCATAAATAATTTAATTTATTTAATGTCTACAAATTATAAAAAAATTAATATGATGTAGGAAATCTTTTTAGCTTTCCAATGACTATTTATAATCAAAAATATGATCTTTATAACACCATGTAAATTTTTTTTTGTAAAGCATATTATGTTTGTGTCATTTTTACTTTTACATTAAATAAAAAGTTATTTATGTCATTTCTCAACCAAAGTGTCTCCATGGGATCCCCAAGTTTACCCATGGCTTGTATTGGTCGTCCATGACAAAAAAAATGAGGATATGACATGTTTCAAGCTCATCTTATTTTATTAAAGCATTATTTTTACCTTAAACTACACTAATTACCACTAATCGCGATTAAGAACTTAATAAGTTACTATTCACCAAAAAAATTATTATAATCTCATTGAACCACATTTTACTTCTTAATGACAACCATGTATGTCAGATTTTTGAAATTAAAAACACAATGATGGCAAAATTTCATTTTAACGGAAAATCTGTCTTTATAAGTACCACTTAGTGGTTTCACTATTCATCAAAAATTGACGTTTTTCAGAAAATTACCAAAAATTCACCCTAAGCTATATTTGATATTCCGAATTCAAAAATGAAGTCTATTTTACAAAATTCAAAACATATAAGTCACATTAATTAATTTAATAATTAATTCCCACTGTCAGAGCAAATAGCGTGTTTTTATGAAACAATAAGTATCAAAAGATTGACACTAGTTTAAGTCCGATTTCAAAGTGAAATAAATTCCAACAACCACTATTAGATTTAATGGTAAAAATATTTTCTAATTTCACATTAAAAACAATTCAAATGACAATATAATCATATAAATAAATTAGATTAAAAAGTGGTTTTGAATTAAAATACAACATTTTACACTATTCATTAAAAAATGAACTTTATCAGAAAAATACCAAAAATTTACACAAAGTAAAATTTGATGTCCCGATTCTAAATAAGAGTTTTATTTGGTCCAAAAGAATTTATAAGAGTGATCAAAACTATATTTAGTGACAGTTCGTCATCAGAAGGCGATAAGTGAACCTTTAGTGAAAATTAGGTTATAAAGGCCTAAAATTGAATTCTTTCCATATTTTAAGCCTTTGGATAGATGTAAAAACATTTAAAAAAACATATATATTCATATTTTAATTATTTCTATCCATTCCCGCCAATACAACGGCTACATGTTAACTTCCATTTAAAATAATATTATTTTATCATTAGAGTGCAACATAAGATTCCCAAGAAACTCGTTGTTGCGTATTGGGTACGCCATCGGGCATAGCATCCCCTTTAAAGTAATATTAATATTTGATTCACAAATATGGGTAAATATAAAGATGTCATATTCTTTATTTACCTGGGCTGTTACATCCTTCCCCCCTTTTGGGAATTGCGTCCTTGCAATTTTAAAATTGCGCTTGGAAACATCCTGGAAAGTCCCACATCGGAACAAGAGTCAGTAAAACAATCACTTTAAAATAAAGAAATATAAGAACAGAGGTCACCCGAGTTAACCCATACTAGGATTCCAAGTACGAAAATATGGACATGGAGGAAAAAACAAAGGGTCATGTTCTGATGGAGATTGATAGAAAAAATGTTTAGGAGAAAGTTAACCACGAGAAAATCACAAACTTGTGATGGGTTAAACGGTATTCGATTCCCCAATAGGAAAAGTTAATAGACAACATTTTTGTTTTAAGTTACTTTTTATTGAGGAATTTATTCATAAGGAAACACAATCACTTATCATGTTGACTTTCAAATTTTATTAGATTCCTTATACAAACTCCTATTTTCTCCAAAAGGCGAGTATCTAGGAAGACTTGTTCACATTAAGAGTACTATAATCATCTTTTAGAGAAGCTCCTAATCCACAAAAGAGAACTATATACTTCCCATGTATTTATACTTTAACCAAAACCAAAACCAAAAAGGCTAGTACAAGATCAGATAACCCAAGAAAAGGATAACCCATTAGAAAGAAAATCTATTCTTAATCTCCAAAATTTTTCCAACAAAACCCAAAGTTCAACGAGGACCACCCGATAAGCAATTTTTCCGTAAAATTATTCAAAGTAAAACAATCTAAGATTGAAACCCAAATATTTTAAGGATTTAGTCACATAGTCTTCCCAGTTAAATCGTAACATTTATCTCCAAACAAAATCAGTTTCTCTTAAAGTCTCGCATTGAAAAGTAATAAACCTAATCACATATCCTCCAAGATAGGTTAATCATTTTCATTGATAACCCAAAATCAAATTACTCTTAATTAATAAAATCATATAACTAAAAATAATTAGTCAAACTAACTAGGTACTTCACGTATTCCAGTGGTAGGCGATAAATACCAGTCGCACTTTGGTTGTGGGTTCGATTCCCGCAGCATTGTCCGACGCGACGGGTTGTCACACGGTCTGCGTGTTGTCCTTTTTCCAAAACTATATAATTCTTAAAAAATTCCCCAAAATGAGATAAAATCTTCAAGAATAATAATAACATATTTTAACCTCAAGTTTATCTCATTCCTTTCATTTTCCATCATATCATAGAGTAACCCATAATTACATAAAAAAATGGATCATATAAACCCTAATGGTTACCTTAATAATTATTACCTGAATTTCCACATCGAGTTGGCCATCTCGTACATGATGCACTAGAGAACTCACCAAGGTTCAAGCGGTTGATCATGACTCCTTGATATTTGGTTTAGAACAACCATGATTTTCCTCATTGAATCCTCTATTTTATCTAGTCTCTTAATCAGAGAACCACCACAGTTTCCTTCAAACCTGTTGTCTCTTTGGTGCCTGCTAGATCCATCCATTCACTAAAAACAGAAAAGTCAGTGTGAGTATATCAACAAAACCATCATGTACTAATGAGGAAGATATACTTACTCATTCACTTTGTCTAAAAACTATGAATCTTTATGAAATCCTAACCATTATTGTAATGTCATTTATGCTTAAAGAATACCCTAACCTCTAAAGTAATCTAAACCGACCTTTGATACCAACTATAAGGCCCCAGCCTTAAACCTTACTTAAAATTTAATTAAATGAATAATTCACATTGAGGATCTTTTCAGGTTTAGAGTTTTAGAGAAATAGGACATAACTATTACATCTCAAAAGATTACAAAGTAGTCTCTTCTACTAAATTTCCATAAAATAAAAACTCTTAAAAAGAAACATGTCTAGTTTCCTGTTTTTGGTAGCATGACTTTCCCTTGATCCCATCCTTGACCCTATTCCACGCTAAGTCCTGTGAAAAACATTTCAAAAACTTGGGATGATCATAAAAACTCAGTAAGGGATACACAAAGAATAAAAACTGCTAGTTTATCAAAACAAAACGTAAACCATGTATACATTATCAAAGTAATACTTTACACCTTTATGAAGTAGTAAAAACTCTTCACTGAATAAAATATCATTACTTACCTTTTTGTAACCAAAGTATTACCATAAAACCCTTATAAAGAACACATAACATATATAAAGGTAACATGGGACACAAACATACTTAAGTGGAATAACCATACGGTCGAATTCCACACATATCACTTAATGGAATAGCCATACGGCCAATTTCCATACATACTTAATGGAATAGCCATACGGCCGACTTCCATACCCAATGCATTGGAGGTTATAACGTAACTACCCGTCCTGGTATTCACGACACCACCCGTCATAATTTCCAAGTACCATTATAACACATAAAATATGGAAAATATAAACATTTTAATATCAATATTTCATTTGCAATCACAATAAATAATTCCCAGATATTGAATTAATCAATCCATTTTCAAAAACCATTTAAAAGAGATTTTTGAATAAAAGTGTCTCATACCACTTTGAAGCTTTTAATGTAATTATAATTTTAAAACATTAATGTCTATATAAATAAATACTGAAAACCATTTTGAAAACATGGACATTAAAGATACTGATTTAGAATAATAAATATTTAAAACATTTAAAATGATATTTTTGTTAAAGAGATTTTAACAAAATGAGAGACTCTTGAATACAAATAATAGAGGAATAACATTTAATACAAACATTATAATATCATGAGAATAAAAGGATTCATGATGTAATATGTCAAAGGACAGTATACACACCATATAAGAGTGAATTGGGGCATAACAACAATGAACTATCAATAGAAATGTCAAATGTGATGAAATCCCTTATAAAGAAGGTATCCTTGAATTAAGGACAAATAAATCTCAAAAATATGTGTGACAAATATAAATACACCCAATATAAGTGGATATTAAGTGTAAAACAATAAAAGGTCATTCACACATATTCAATGGATGACATATTCAATGACTACATGTTGAACCCAAAGAAATCGAAATTGGGTTAAAAAAGTTCCCTTGACAGCCTAACGACATCACATCAAAATGAGTTGATGAGAGATATAAAGTGTATCTCATCAATTGGAAATAAACTTTACATCAATAAATATATATGAGAACATATCCCAACATAAAAATATGTAAATTAATAGACCCAACAAAAGAAGTCCTTTAAAAAAGAGGAGGGTGAAAGGTTCCCTTACCGACATGGGTATCTTTCAAAACATACACCCCATGAAAGAAGGACAATAGATCATTGATGTAAATACCTATAAACGAAATTATATTACACAAAGAGAAGAATAATGGGCAGTACATACACCAATCAAAGGAAATTGTGCAAAATGTAGCATAAATCTCACGAGAATAAAAGTGAGATGAAAAATCCCTTACGAAAAATTCGGCAGCCTAACGGCGCCACTCAAAACTTCCAAAATGGATTAATGAGAGGAAATAGGGTCTCTCATCATATGAAAATAATAATTACAGTAGGAGTAATATAAAATAACATCCCAATCATAAGAAATATGAGCTTTAAAAGGAATGACATGAAAGAGTGTAATTAAAAAGAAAGAGAGGTGTAGGATCCCTTACCTCGGGTCCGACTTGACTCGATCGTTCTTTAACGTCCTAAATAATAAACATAAGTTAATTTCCAATTTATTAAGAACCTTTTTCTAGTTCATTATTCCTATTAGATCACTTATTTCCATGTTATAAACATTATGTAAACATTTAAGTTAATAATGTTTGTTTTGTCGATATTTGGTTCTTAAGTCGAAAGTGGACTTCTTACAATTACATGTTGTTCGTGTCGTCAAATGTTTTTTATATCCAGAATTATATTAATGATTTGGATATCATATATGTCATATATATCCAGTACATTCATGCATTTATAAAATTACATAATCATTTAGAGGTAAGAAATGAAATGCACCGTTCATGGAGACGGTAAGCCGTACGTACGCATGAATGCTACTTTCATTTCTATTTCATATTTTATAGAATGGAATAATAATGATATAAAGGTATATTATAATTAAAGTATAATATCATATATAATATCATATTTCCATCCGTTATACGTCCAACATATGGTATTTAACGAATCAAATCACTTTGAGGGGGCGGTAGTCCGCACTTCCTTAAATGAAGATATCGCGTTTACCCATAATGGAAACCATAATGGTAAGCCCAAAATGAAAAAAAAACAGAAGATTAAGGAAAAAATAAACATATTATATATCATATATAAAAATAGTGACATCATAATGGCCACCTTTGAAGGTGTTAAATGATTATTGAACAATCATCGTTTCGGGAGGCAGAATTTCGCCATCCATGGAAACCGTATGTTCTTTAACCATTTGATGTAGTTTTGTGAGAGTGTAGCTAGAATAAATCTTATAACAACATCCTAGTATATTTAATATACTGTTTTTGTTACAAAATAAGTATATAAAAAGATTTTAGGGGGTTGGAGAAGCAAAATAAAACAAATGAACATGAGAGAATGAATTACCTTTAAAAGTGTATCTCCTTTTGATTTGGGCCTAAAGCCTTCCATTGAAAGGATTATGCCCAAAGGGAATCCTCTAGGATTAGGAGAGGGATGTGGAGAGAGTAAATGGTCAGGGTTTGGCCGATCCAATGGCTTGAGGAGTGTGTTAACTGAGGTAGAGGTAGGGGCCTTTTATAAGTGGAGAGGAGGGGCACTTTTGGAAAGTAAGGAAATATTACTTTATTTGAAAATGTGTTTCGGTTTTAAATGGTCCCACATTGATATAATTCGTGGATAAGTTGATAAGGGTTCTAAATCCACCCATACAATATGTTTTGGACATGTGTAGTTTATAGATTTTACATTATCATTCCATTTTATTTAAATCTTCAAATAATGATGTCATCGCTGCATCATTATTATGTCATAAATAATTTAATTTATTTAATGTCTAAAAATTATAAAAAAATTACTATGATATAGGAAATATTTGTATCTTTCCAATTAATATTTATAATCAAAAATATGATCTTTATAACCCCATATAAAAATTGTTTTTGTAAATCATATTATGTTTGTGTCATTTTTACTTTTACATTAAATAAAAAGTTATTTATGTCATTTCTCAAACAAAGTGTCTCCATGGGGTCCCCAAGATGACCCATGGCTTTTCTTGGTCGGCCATGACACAACCAATGAGGGTATGACATGTGTCAAGCTCATCTTATTTTATTAAAGCATTATTTTTACCTTAAACTACACTAATTACCACTAATCGTGATTAAGAACTTAATAAGTTACTATTCACCAAAAAAATTATTATAATCTCATTGAACAAAATTTTACTTCTTAATGACAACCATGTATGTAGGATTTTTGAAATTCAAAACACGATGATGGAAAAATTTCATTTAAACGGAAAATCAGTCTTTATATGTACCACTTAGTGGTTTCACTATTCATCAAAAATTAAAGTTTTTCAGAAAATTACCAAAACATCACCCTAAGATATATTTGATATTCCGAATTGAAAAATGAAGTCTATTTTACCAAATTAAAAACATATAAGTCACATTAATTAATTTAATAATTAATTCCCGCTGTCAGAGCAAATAGCGTGTTTTTATGAAACAATAAGTATCAAAAGATTGACACTAGTTTAAGTCCGATTTCAAAGTGAAATAAATTCCAACAACCACTATTAGAATTTAATGGTAAAAATATTTTATAATTTCACTTTAAAAACAATTAAAATGACAATATAATCATATAAATAAATTAGATTAAAAAGAGGTTTTGAATTAAAATACAACATTTTACACTATTCATTAAAAAATGAACTTTATCGGAAAAATACCAAAAATTTACACAAAGTAAAATTTGATGTCCCTATTCTAAAGAAGAGTTTTATTTGGTCCAAAATAATGTATAAGAGTTATCAAAACTATATTTAATGACAGTTCGTCATCAGAAGGCGATAAGTGAACCTTTAGTGAAAATTAGGTTATAAAAGCCTAATATTGAATTCTTTCCATAATTTAAGCCTTTGGATAGATGTAAAAACATTTACAAAAACATATATATTCATATTTTAGTTATTTCTATCCATTCCCGCCAATACAATGGCTACATGTTAACTTCCATTTAAAATAAATTATTTTATTATTAGAGTGCAACGTAATATTCCCAAGAAACTCGTTGTTGCGTATTGGGTACGCCATCGGGCATAGCAACCCCTTTAAATTCATATTAATATTTGATTCACAAATATGGGTAAATATAAAGATGACATATTCTTTATTTATCTGGGGTGTTACAGATTTAATTTCTAAGCAATCTTTTCATTCAAATTTTAATAATTCTAAATTGAAAACTAGTATCCGTTATTATGAATTTGCTGATTTATAACTTCTATTACAGTCCCATGATGATGGATAATAATTTACATGGGATGAGGTGAGAATATAGGATTTGGTTTAGTTATACATTGATTAAAATAAGGATGGTGTCAGAAAAGAAGAAATCCAAGAAGAATCATTTTATGAACCTGATATAGAGGTGAATCCATATAATACTCTTCCATTTTTGACAATGGTAAACACCAATATTCTAGATGAAAAATACATGGAGCACCCATTTATCACCCCCCTCTGAAAGTCAAATTTTTTCTTTAATATTTTCTAGGGGTTGGGGATATTTTTATTTTTTTTATGTATTCCCACACCTCGAATCCTCGAACGGATGTCGTGAATTTTTTTTGGTTGTTTCAAATAATGAAACTTCATCCACCTTAGGATTGGGGTTAACTTATAACAACTACATGAATTTGAGAAGTAAACAGATATCACATACATAGGGGTGAATCTAAGAATTATCCATTTTCTTTCTCAATTCTATTTCTCATTTTTTTGTCATTTATTTCAATTATGTTTAATGAAATGGAAGCTAGGATCCTTGCTTAATGATTACATGATAAATTATCTTCAAGTTATATCTTCCCTTATATTTATATTTTCTACCTTATTTATATTTTGTTGATCTAAAGTAATGGGTAGTGAAATTAATATTTGTGTGGGGGTGGGGAGTGTTTCAACCATCCTTTTTTGCTCTATGATTTTTTTTCTTTATTTTGAAACCTTGAGATTTAATAAATATTCATATCAATTTTCGAACACTGATTGATTTTCAGAGAATTTAAATGACTTTAGAAATAAAATATTGTAAATGACTTGTTATGTGAAAATATATTTCATGTATTGATCTTCCAATTGTTTTTATTTGTTTGACCAATTTTTGAAATCCATGCTCCTGAAAACACTAACTCACAATATTTTTCTAGTCTTGTGTGGTTTTGTAAAGCACATTGGAATACTCTTTCTAAATCAAACACTATGAGAGAATCATTTATTTTTTATGAGAACCAGAATTTTTTATTTTTTTCTTTGAATTATTTTTATTTAATGTTTTTTTGAAATCATTGTGGCACAACTTGGGCATGCCACGTTTTTTCTTGTAACCCACCCTTACATATATACTTCATTAGACCTTATATTCCATTAATTTTTGTTTTGGTTTATGCCACATTACATGGTGGTATTTATTTATATACCCATTGTTTTATTATTATTTTCATAGTTATTTAATGATTGAGTGTGGGGGGAGGGCTATTTGTGTGTGTTCTTTGGAATGTATTTCATCTATGGGGTGTGTATGGTGGGTGTAATAATTTTGGTCTATGTATTATTATAAAATTGTTTTTCCATCATCATTTTATTAGGATTCATTTTTTTCAAGTGTTTCTCATTGTAAAAAATAAAAAAATTAAAGGTATAATGTTGTGCCTTTCTGGAGCATTACAAAAAAAAGAAAATAATGTTTTCCCATTTCATATCATTGCAAAAGAAAGTGGAAAAAAGATAAAAGGGGGACAAAATAGATTATATAATTAATTGTAATCAATAATTCACTAATGTGTCAGGACAATAACTGGGTGGTGTTGTGTTATTGATTTAAAATGGGGATGTTTGAGTAATTTTTTATGTTTACCTTTGATTATTCATGCATTTTATATAAGAGTCATGCCTCCTCTCTCTTTTCGTAAATTTTTTATCATTTACCCACAAACCCAAAGAAAAATAGTCATTTGAACCATTAATGAAATCTATAATAGTTGAATTAATTTTCATGTTTAACACTATGTAGAAATTGGAATTTTTACAATCCTATGGTGATATTTGAAAATATATAGTATGAACACAATTCTATAAATGATTTCTATTGAGTGAAGAGTGACATAAAATTCAATGTGAGGTGTGTTTTGATTCGAAAATGGATGGATTTATGAGATTGAACATATTTAAATACTGGGAATGAAAATGATATAAAATTCTATTTAATATAAGTTACAATATGGGATTTGTTTGGGTTGTGACCATTGATGATTTCTCATTTCTGATTATTGTGTTAATATTAATTTAAAATATATGATAATTGTTTGAGATTGCAATGCTTAATTGTGGGAGATTGATGATGCTCATATTTTTACATATTGATATGTATAATTCAATTTTTTAGACCAACAAAAATGTTATTTAATAGTGTATTTTTAAATTTTTATGTTTTTGTGTTATTATAAGCCTAAAGATACAAATCGTCATCTTTGGGATTTTTAACATATTTTAGTCACAATGATATTTTGGTCATTTAGTTAAAAATATAATTCCCAAGTGAGTGATTATTTTTTAAAATCCTTGATTTATTACCGTCAAATTTTTATTTTGGATCAAGATCTCATTCGATCATCAAGAATATCTATAAAAATCTAATGACTTGAATGTTGTTTGGGCAGATAGAGTGTACCCCACATCTATAATAGAATAATAACATGGGCTACAAGTCTCTAATTATTGTGATTATAAATTAATATGAAATATTTTTTATATATAAATTAAAAAATTGAATTCCATGTGGATTTGAACTCATTAAGAGGGTCATTGGACATTTTATATTGGATAAATAATTCTTGAATTATCGGACATAAAACATTTACCTCATTGTTAAATCAATAACACCCCCATACCAGGGAAAATGAAACTAAAATTTTGATGGTGAATGTATGAGATATTGTGGAGAATAATTCATGTAGAATCTTATAGAAAATAAGGTCATTTAATGGCGCATTCACGTGGAATATTTTAGATTAAATGTTTTTACTGTGAATTCATTACCCCTTCCCCCTGTAAACATGTGTGCCTTCTCCAATTTCAAGAGATATCCATTTCAATGGTGATAAGGTATAGTATTGTTATGTATTTGTTCTTTATATTTTTATTATACATTATTTTATTCTTCTTCTTCATTTTTATTCTTCTTCAATTTCTCTTTTTTCTTATATTGAGTTTCTCCCACCTACATTCAACTATATGTTTCTCCAAAATTAATCGTCACCATTGTTATGGGTGGTGGATGTGGTGGAATTTGAATTTATTGATCATTAATGAATTTTCACATTTTATTCTATGTAATATTTAGAGGATAATATAGTTTTGTTGAGTGGTCACTATATTTTCAGAGTATTGTTTTCATCCACCCCATTCACTCATTTTCCTTCTTGTTGATATATGAGTCATTAAAATAGTGTAGTTTGTATTAGGGGTTGATGTGGAATATATTACTACTAATTGAAGAGGCCTTATTTTAGTATAATAACATTAAAATATGAGTTTTTAGAGAAAATTTTTTGGATCTTTACATTAATTAAAATAATGAGGATGTATTTTTAATGACAATGATAACACCACCATGATAGCCTAAGAGAAATGATTTTATTCCCCAAAAATCATTTTGTATTTTCTCTATTTTATTTGGTTTTTTAATTTTCTTATATTTATATATTTATATTTCACTAATTTTAAACACCCATATATTTTATATATGTCAGATTTATATTAGCTAAATAATTATAGTTACAATAGGATGACAGCGTGTGGAAGTAGCCTCCTTGTGATCGAACCTAGCGTCTGTTATTATGGTTCATTATTAAGAAAAATAATAATTTATATTAATATGGTAAAAAATATGAAAACCCATCTCATCACTCCATAAATTGTAGTGTCTAGACATTGACATATTTCTATGAAGACACATATAATCTCTACTTTAATAAAATTTAATGGTGTTATTAAATAATTATCATCAAATTATACCATAGGGTAACATTATATATTCTATTTTTCATAAATCTAGTTCCAATATTTTCAACTTAATAATAATTGATAAAAACCATATAAACCCAACCCTAGATAGCCCAGAGGTAGTGTCTGATATTAATTAGATTGACATAATTACATGGAGTCAAATCTCGAAGGATCAAGAGTTTAGCACTCTTTGAAAACCATATCCATAAATGAGTATTTTATTATAAATGAATACACTAATTTCAGAATAAGGTTTTCCTTCATTCTAGATAACAAACAATGTGGTTTTCATTATTCCAAATTTTATATCAATGTGTATAATTCATCGTATTCTGATCGTATTCTGGGAGAATGAAACATATCAATTGTGAACACAAATACTTAGTAGGGGAAAATATATAGGAAGCAATAATGAATGAATGATAATAGTCAATATGTAAGGTTAAAGAACTTAATTCACATTCCTAGTCATTATTAGGATAAAAATAATTTAATAAAAAATTAAGGTAATGAAAATTAAAACACATTCCATTAAAATAAATATATAATAAAATATATGAATATGTCATGCTATAAAACTAAAACACATTACATTAAATTAGTGTACTAAAAATGAAATGTATCAATAAATATATTGACACGAAATATCATCTATGAGTAATAAATGAATCAAAAAGTGGTAAATACAATATAATTGGACACCATGATTGTTTGGTATATAGTAAATTTACCATCTAGAACATTCACAAGATTGTTTACAACATATAGTTTTTAAAACAGAACAAAGTAGGAAATCAAAATTACTCATCCAATGGGACAATTGATGAACTGAGGGAGTTTATATATTGTTGCCCCACCCAAGACGTACCATTCCAAAACATTTCCTAAAACTCCATGTGTAAAAATGAGTAAAAAATGGAACAAAAACAAGAAATAGGTTATGATTACCTAAAATATAGAAAAATAAATGGATTTATTGAACAATGGACATATAATTTCCTCAATTAGAAATAAATGATCAGTAAAATTATTCTTTAAAAATATAATCTTTAAATATTTCAAAGTGTCTAGTAACAGTATGAAACATTTCAAATCATAAGCGTCAGGAATAAATAAAGATAAATTATTGTTATAAAATCATGGAAGTATGGATATTCATTATATATCTTATAAGAATGAATTATCAACACCACATAAATGCTAATATGTCTATAATAATATACAAATCTCTGTGAAATATAAATTGAGATGAAATCTCTTACATTTTGTTTATTTTCGGTTGAACATCCTTAAAATTACAATATAATAAAAATATAATAATTATTTAACTATTTAATGTATATATTTACTTTTATTTCACTTATTTCTATGTTTTATATAGCTATATAAACAATTGTGTTTGTGAATGATGTTTGACGAAATTCGGGTTTTCTGTAAATAAATAAATTTGGTATGTCAACTACGGTCAACGAGGACACTATATATTATCCATAGAATAATAATAATGAAATAACAATCTTATTTATACATCATTTATAATTTTAAAATGAACAATTAAACCATTAAATTAAAAAACAATCAATGTTACAGTCATGTAGATGGTAGGTCGTAGGTACACACGAGTAACATTCCATTTTTTCAATTATCATCCAATTATACCATAGGGTAAAATTATATATTCTATGTTTCATAAATCTAGTTTCAATGTTTTCTAGAATATTAATTGATAAAAACCATATAAACCCGACCCTAGATAGCCCAGAGCTAGTGTATGATATTAATTACATTGACATAATTACATGGAGTCAAATATCGAAGGAACCGAAGTTTAGAACTCTTTGAAAACCATATCCGTAAATGAGAATTTTATTATAAATTAATACACTAATATCATAATAATTTTTTCCTTCATTCTAGATAAAAAACATTATGTTTATCATTATTCCAAATTTTATATCAATGCATATAATTCATCGTATTCTACTCATATTCTGGGAGAATGAAATATATCAATTGTGAACACAAATACTCAGTAGGGTAAAATATATAGGAAGCAATAATGAATGAATGATAATAGTCAATATATAATGGTAAATAACATAATTCACATTCCTAGTCATTATTAGGATAAAAATAATTTCATAAAAAATTAAGGTAACGAAAATTAAAACACATTCCATTAAAATAACTATATAATAAAATATATAAATATGGTATGCTAGAAAACTAAAACACATTACATTAAATAAGTGTACTAAAAATGAAATGTACCAACAAATATATTGACACGAAATATCTTGTATGAGTAATAAATGAATCAAAAAGTGGTATATACAATATAATTGGACACCATGATTGTTTGGTATATAATACATTTACCATCTAGACCATTCACAAGATTGTTTACAACATATAGTTTTTAAACCACAACAAAGGAGAAAATCAAAATTACTCATCCAATGGGACAATTGATGAATTGAGGGAGTTTATATTTTAATTCCCCACCCATGACATACCATTCCAAAACTGTACTCATATTTTGAATAACTGAATTAATAATGTGTCTTATGAAATATCAATATGGTGAATGAAATACATATTTATAAATATTTATCCTAACAAACCTATATTATTTTATATAAACACCGTATAAAAATGATATATGGTTTTATTAAAAGTAATGTATCCATGATACATTATATGGTAAATTAGATTAAATTCAATGTTCATCGATCATTTGAAACATTACATGATATGAGGAATAAAAATAACAATGGAAGTGAATGTGAATACTGTCCTTGAAAAAATCAATTATAACCCATCCAAAGAAATATTAGATATGGATGCAATACAATAAATATATAATAGAGTAAAATATATTGATGTTTTTGTGTAAGAATTTAAATATTATAAAAATAAATTTTAAATACATTCCTATGGGAAATATCAATTTTTTAAGAAAAAAATTAAGAAAAATTATGTTTAGAAGTCCAATTTTAATCATTTTAATTATAGTTAGAACATTTAAACATGAAAAGTATGATCTTAATGATTAATGTTATGTAAATCTATACATGTCATACAAGGAAGAATAATATTCTTTTTGAATAGAAAAAGGTTATACATTCCTTTATTAGTATAAAAAATGGATATTCCATTGATGAAATTTGTAAAATATGAATATTGTTAAAAATTTATTTAAAAATTAATTATTAAAAAAATTTAAACATTTTAATAAAATTAGGTTTTTAGAAGAAAACATGTTATCCAACTAAAGAGATAAAATTAGTCGAAATTCCATAACTACATTTTCTAAAAGACATATTTTACAAAAGTGTTGAAAAATTTTACCAATATATCAAAAAGTATATGATTGACCATTGGATAGGAAAATTAATTTTTTCACGTAATTTTCATATAATTTCCTCAAATTGAAGTGAATGGTAAAAAAAATTATTCATCCATAAAATGGTCTTTTAGTAATACGAAGTCTCCCATACCACATTAAAAAAATTTAAATAATATGGTTCATGATGAAATAAAAGAAAATAAAGTTAGTTATAATATTATTTTATGTAGATTCATGGAATATCATATAAAAGGGATGTATGTATAATATATAAAAGAAACTAGTTTTAAAAAAAATTAAGCACCAACAGAATGTAAAATGAGATGAAATCCTTTAACGTGTGTTTTCCTTTGGGTGAAAATCAAAACAAAATCCAATACAATTAAATTATGTTAATTATTTACATTATTGAGAACATTTTTCATGTTTATAATTATTTCTATTTCCCTAATTACTATGTTGTATAAACATATATAAACAGTTATTTTTTTCTGTTGTTTGGGCCAAATTCATTTAAAGTGTCACAAAAACATTGGTGTGTCGAATATAGTTAAAGGGGTGTTTATATAATATATAAATAATAATAATAATGGCATATTTTTAAAATATATACCAGAATAATACAGTTAAAAATAATCATTAAATATGGTCTTGAAAAATGAATCAACATTAAAATCTTGGGGATAGTAGGGAATACGTATGAATGAGTAAAATTCACATTTATTTAGTGATAATTATTGAAAGAAGGTAATTAATATTTTATCTTTCTATAATGATAATTATATAATAATTCCAATATTATTTAATCACATGTACTTATATGTATATTTATTGTGTTTTAAGTGGAATCACATTATATCGATAATGTAATAGTCTACACATCCACAAACTACCTTATCACATTATATGTACTTGAAATGGTAATAAAGAAAAATTATATATTATATTTTATGATATGTAATTATTTCAATAATATATTCTAAATTAAGTTTATATTAAGTATTTATAACTAAATCTATCATTTACGTACTGAATGTAAACTATAAAGTAGTCACATATTATTAAGGGGGTGTTAGTCCTCACTTCCACAGACAATTCTATAATTTTTTAATGGGAAGTAATATATATAAGTTTAAAATGATCTTAAAATGAATAAATTAACAATAAATATCATATTTATCATATAAGATCTAATTTTTCATTATAATGGCTACCATGAGGGGTAATAAAGGAAAAATAAAAATAATATTTTTGTTAGGCGGTAGTATTTAGTATACATAAAAGGTATATTCATTATATATTAGATGGATGTGCCTATAGATGTAGGTTAAAATATTTACATAGAAACATCATATTTTATTTCAAACACTAATTTTATTATATAAACATGGAAAATTATAATTGGAGTAGTGGAAAATGGACATAATAGTAGAGACTTTTAAGAAATATGTTATATCTTAATTGGGTAACACTATTTGGTTTGAACCAACAGACATCTTTGGATTGATAACAGACCAAAGTGAGTATTATTGGATAAGTTTAGCGATTTTTAGGTGATACTTTTTTAAATAATTGTATAAAAAATGTGGATTGATATTTTTGAGGATGTGGGAGGAGAGGTGGCATTTTTTAGTGGTGGAAGAGTGATACACTTGTAATATTTTGACAACATAATTCCTTACACGTTTTTCACATTTAAATTGGATAAAATATAATAAAACAATATATAAAAGGGATAATAATGTATTAATATGACATTAAAATTTATTTTGAAAATAATTTTAGGTCATTTAGACCCTTAAGAGTAAGGTTTAGTGCCTTATTATGCATAATTTTTCCTTAATTGCTGCAATTAATATTATTTAATTTAACAAATATATTTCTTATAAAGGTTTTTTGATATTATTAGATAATATTAATTATTCTAATTCCAAATATGGAGTCAATTTTTTATAATTCCAATAAAATAAGATTTATAAATAAATTTAAACATAATCCCATTGACAGGATGACGATGCATGTTATAAAAGTATAAATGTATGAAAGTGTTTTTTGTTTATAAAATCAATTTCAATGTAAAATTGATTCCAATGATATAAATGGTATTAATTCATAAATATTTCATCTTATGAAACTTTAAACACAATTAAATGTATAATATATCCTTAAAAATAAAATGTATGAAAATGATTTTTTGAATTAAATTTCAATATTTTTAACTTTTATTTAACAATAAATCATCATATAAATATAAAAAAGATTTACCCTAACCAATTTGTTATGATTATTTTTCAAAATATAAAGTTAATATTGACATATTAAATTATTTAAAGGATCAAAATTTAAACATAAAACATGTTCTCCATTGAAAGGTGGAAAAATTGCTTTTATTATCATGAAGGTTTTCTTGTATAAAATTTGATTTGATGTTATAATATTCTTATCAAATGATTTTGATGTATAAAAAAAATTTAAACATTATATATATAAAATTTATATCATCCAATAATTGAAATAAATTTAATTTAACATGATTAAACTGATTTCTAAGAATTAAAATAGGTTTCCATTAAATTTTTCCTGGTATATTCAATTGGTTTCTATATTTATATATAATTACATTGTAATCAATGAAGTTGTTTAAAAAAATTGACCTATAATAATTATTAGTCAATAATTAGTATTCATACATATTAATTTCATTTCCAGATTATATCTTATAATATTGAAAAGTGATATTTAATAACAAATTGTTTTCTGGTAAATCTCAATCTACTAAGCGACGCAAGACATTGAATAATATCATTACTGAGTGTTACAAAAATAACTCATTGTTCCATGTATTTAAATATATAAATAATATTTAATTTATTTATATTAGTAATTATTTTATAAATACTCAGGGTATTGTAAATATTATCTTTCTTGGTGTTTCGGGTCATACAATTTATTGAATACAATGTTCCAAAAGTAGATTCCTATTGTGTGTCATCAAAAATATAAATTTTGAGGTTTAACCATTAGTTTTTCTGTTAAGTGTATAGTGTACAAAAAACCATGGAATGAGAAATACATGAATGAACACAACGAGACTCACACTCGAGACCTCACTGTGACCCATCGAGGCAGCTACCAACTGAGCTCCATCCAAGGTGAATACAAAAGATATAGATGATTATAAAAAATATAAAGAAATTTATATCATTAGTATTATTTTTTTCCTTGTTAGTAAATTGAAATAATATTAAAAATATATGTTAGTATAATGTATAGATAGAATTTTACACATAAAACAATATTCTAAAAAAAATGGTTATCAAAAAAGCTCATTGTATTACAACCGTAACCTAGAATCTCATAAACTAGTTCCTAGATCTGGGACTCCACATGACATCAATAGTTTCTCCTCATATGACATAGGATACTGACTAGATGTGAGGGTATAATTTATCACATTGGGAGACTATAACCTCAAAGTTAGAATAATCTATTGTAGAATAAAATTTAAATGAGAGAAACAAAGTGATAAATTATGAAACATGTATTACCAATGAATTCACCAAGAGGATACTATGCAAAACCAAATGAAAAATATTTCATTTTTTTCTAATAGGGCCAATATTGAATGAAAAAAATAGATATAAAAATTTGTATCCCCAATAAATCGTGACTCCAGGCCCGGATCCTCATCCATGAATTCCAAAACTCAAATCATCTTTCTAAAATGGGTTCCTTGTCATTATCCTATCTTGAAAAAACATAATTCTACTAAAATATCTAAAGGAAGAGAGAATAGGGTGTGAGTAAAATTAAATAGGCTTCTACCAACATTTTATACAAAATTTGTAGTCTAAATATATGCATGTGAAGGCAATAAATAAATGAACAGGTAAACAAAATACAAATTGTTTTCTATCAGTAAGAATATTTGCTTACTTTTTTTCCATAATTATTTCAATTTTCATCAGTTATACCATAATCATTACTAATTTTTCTCTCATATAATTATCTATGAATTATGCATTTACTTCATTGACATAATATCATAAGAAGTTGAAATTACTATGTATAAGTAAATATTTCATATTCCCAGTATAACTAGGGATTACATTTCATTAAAAACACAATTAAATTTCCTTAGAGCCATAGTCTTGGTAGTTTCATCAAATACAGTTGTTAGGTTTGTATAGACACATCCCCCTTCAGCAACCATTGAATTATTGGGTGGAGTTTAGAGCTTCAGTCTAACCCAACTTGTGGGAGTATATTGCCATGTTAAATTCCCCTCAACTACCAATCCATATTTATATGCTTATTTATATATTTACTACAAAAAGATTTTCTCAAACCATACTCAAACATATTCTATAAAATTTACAAATTATAATTTAATACAACACATGAATTATCCACAATCTTTAACACATTTGTACATTTATCAATTACATTCCACAACCAACGTAATAGATTTACCTTTTATATCATAAACCAATTAACATATTTACATATTTTCATACATTATTCCATTTTATATGTTTTACTAATTTATTTAATTAGCCCATTTAATACAGTTAATATTTCATATTCCTTAACCGATTAACCTATTTCATTATTAATTCCATAGCCACATGAATCATTAACCATAAACCATTTAAACCCTTTTTGGTTTTATGACAAACATTCATTTATTATGTTGACAAAAACATGAGACAACATCATTTAATTCCACTAACTGATTTATATTATCATAAAAATTGTCTCTAAAAGGGATTTATTTATCACAAGACCATTTCTTGCATCACATTATCATGTTCCATGTTCGGGAATGATAGGGCACCCCAGTGGTTCCCCTAACCCGATCTACTCACTCTTGAGGCATCCCATGGGGATAATGAGGGATTTAATTTATAATTTAGCCTTCATTTTTACTGAATAATTATAAAGGAATTTAACTCACATCTAGTGGAATGAAATATAACATCTATACATGCAGGAAACCTATAAAAAAACTATGTCATATATCATATGGACCAGATGGTATGAATCTAAATAATAATTCACCACTAACATTAATATTTAACCCATAATCCAAAAAAATTGAAGAACCAACCTACAATCCATCTAAAAAATGGGGTTTAGGGCTTCAAAATAATAAGAATGAATTTACAACCCCGTGTCCATAAAAGAGAAGTAATAGAGGTGGTGGACTCATTGAACTCTTTGATCTATAACCAATGACATTGAAAATGTCATATAATCGGTTTATATCCTCTATTGGGATGAATTGGATGCTTCAGTACGTCTCTATGGTTTAAAAAAGAATAATATAATGAAAATCGGGTGAGATAATTAAAATAAAAAGGGGTATTTGGTTAAAATTAAACATTTAAAGGGGGTAAACAGTTCAGAATTAATGTCTTCCAAACTTCTCACAAACCATAAACTTAACTATTTACAAGAGGGACTAAGTAAAATTTTTATCTTGGTAGGCCCACAATGTTTGATAATCAATACACAAACAATGATGAATGGGTATTTACATGGTCGTATGACATTTCCTCCCACTAGCTTGGTTTACTCTAACCGTGTGTTAATATTGCTTCATGCACTGGATAAACATTCATCGATTTTTTTCATTCCCTCATCCTCTATTACTCCCTTGAGAATCCTCATAAACCCATTAAATATTCTATGAATCAATATTAATATATTTTAACAAGAATTCAATAAAGGACATACCTCTATGATGTTTTGGATTTTTCAACATTCCAACCTTAAAATAGCTCTTCCTTGAGTCACACTACCATGAATCACTATTCATATAAATTAAAAAATTGTGAAATGTATCCCGTATATCTAAATATATCTCTCAGGTCTCTTCTTGAACCTTACCATGCATCTAGTAAACTCTAAACAAAGAAAAAAATCATATCCCACAAGACATACACTACAATTAAAAATATGAATAGGTTTCTCCACAAATGATTCATTGAAATAATAATAAACATCCTCAAAATAAGGCACATTAGATGGTTTAGGGTTATTATATTGATGACATGTCACATTAAGAACATTATTCATTCCACTATACTATTCTAGATGATCCATTCCTCATTACACTGGTTTGATTCACTCCACAATTGAGAACAACCCACGTACTTGGGAACCAACAACCCCTTCATCTGAATCTAATGGTGTCCCAATTTTGGTGAGACCTTATGGAACACATGATCACCAAACATAAACTCAATAGGAATACAAATATTATTCATAAATTACTTCTTCCTAATAATTTCCCATTCCAAATGTTTTTAGATAAACATCTTCTTTTATGACGTCTCCAACAGACAACTCAGTCCCAATGACTATGATTTCTCATCCTTTAACAAAGACATCATACATGTACATGGTCTACCATGTAGGTACTCAAATGGTGAACTCTTAATTATATCCTAGTAACTATTGTTGTATGAAAACTAAACATGTTCAAAATTGTTTCCCACAATCTATAAAAAACTTGGACACAAGCCATCAACAGGTCCTCTAGAACTCAAATAGTATGCTCCAATTTCCTGTTCATCTATGGGTGTAACATCTTACTCAAAACACCTTAGCGCAAAAGGAAATCTATAGTCTCTACCAGATGCATGATGTGTAACATAGATATTTATCTAATACTATCATATGTGGTACCCCATTAAACATTACATTTTTCAAAACATAGAACTCACCCAACTGCTCCACGATGAATGACTCTCGAATTAAAAATAATTTAGATACCTTAGACAATAAATGAACAACAACCCAGATCACATCATTTTTTCACAGAATACTTAGAAGAAATATTAAAATTATAATCATCTTTCCATATCATTTCCATTCTTGAATGAGAAATGGATGCAATTAACCACACTTCTTTGGATGCTCAAACATCACCTGTGGGCAGGTAAGGGATCATGACCTGAAGAATACCACCAAATTCCTCAACCATAGACACCAATACTTCCTAAAATTATCAGGATATATTTTTTATAAACTACAATTCATTTTTCACATTGATTCATGAAACTTGCACATCAAAACCTCATTCACACATGCCGGAGAACCGACCTGGACACGAACTTAATATTTTACAACATCACTAAAGGGCCATCCAAAATGAAAATCCCATCCATATGGGATTTACCTCATTGGAATTTTTTATTAATCCTCATGTTTCTTAACCATGATCATGATATTTAGCACAAAATCAAATTAAAATGATGCAATGTTCATCTATCTCTGTAAATCCTCACCTAAATATTCATCTCCTCAAACTAGTCCAGCATCTTCCACTCCGAACATAATTTCTAAAGAACATGGTTTTGGGTCTTCTAACCCAAAATCTAAACAACATTGTTTCCCATTCCATGTAAATAAGCTATCGTAAATCCAAAGGATTTCATGAAATTAAAAAAAATCGATAATATATATTTACATCACACTAAGATAAATTGTATTTTAGGATCTTATGACCGTTATACGACCTAAAATTTTATCCAATCATATATGTCCTCCCACACATTATGAAATAAATAACTACAACCAAATAATGATGATGAATAATATAATTTCATTATGAGGCTCAATTGTCATGGACCATATGAAAAAACCCGATCATCCAACTTCAACACTGCCCAAATTCCAACAGTAGATGCATCACAAAATATGTTATACTTCTTAACTTGATTACGTATGATCGAAATTGAGGTAGTCGTCAACAACCTCATTAGTTCTTGAAAAAAGTCTCACATGTCCCAAACCACTCAAACATTATTCCATATATGGAAAAAAATTACATTGGTTCCCCCAATAGATAATCGTGTGTAATTAACATTTTTTAGCTCATAGCACATCCCAAAAAAAATTCCGACATTAAAAATATTCATGGGTTACACTCAATACACTTCTATGTTGACTTTCTTTGGGTCTACAGACATAAATTTTTTGAGGTATTATTCCATAATAAAAATAACATTTCAATCAAGAAATATAAGTGGTATAGATTGGAAAATAGTATATTCTCTATTTGTGAAGTTAAGATAATATTTAGATATTTGAAATCATCTCAATGAGTTTTAGAGTAAACTGTGATTTAATCAACCAAGACAATCATTAATTGATCTTGATAAGGAAGAATCATTTGGTTTATTATATCCATAAACAATATCAGTAAATTTAGTCAACCCTAGTTGAAATAAACTCATTTAACCTATACCTTGTCCTAAAAGATGTATGTGGTATACTATAAGGAATAACCCATAGATGAAGATTTTATGATGTAATATCAATCTTGGGAATCAGTGAAGAACGCCTCATCGATTCAATAAGAAATTTTATTCAATGAAGAGGGTATCAATTATTTACTATCATCTGATTAATATTTCTATAATCAACACCCAACAACAATCATCGATCAAAATTCATGGAAATCAATATAGGCGATTCATTAGGATATGTACTAGGATGACTGAAAAATTTATTCTCCTTCTCCAACAAAATAACATTAAATTCATATAGTTCACATAGTTACATTAAATATGGTGGAATGGAAATTAATTCTTCTTAAAAATCATTCATTAACCAGAAATTATCATCCCTGTCTATTGTAAGACCTTTGATGTCCTCAAGAAACACATCATGAATCTAATAGATCATAAAAGAGATAAAAACATGAAATACTAAAACAACCCTTCTCTTTATTACACACATAAACGTGATTTATTACATTATAATTCACATAAAAACCCCTTAGGACCGATATGTATCAGGTTTTGGAAAAATTAGGAACATTACATAACAACATAGAATATAAAACAGAACATATTTTTTGTAAACATTTTTTACATGACCACAATATTCCTTCTTACTTAGCAATGTAGGGAATAACATAAGGACATGCATATAAAAAGGGTGAGCTATAAATCATATTAATGTAGTAAATAAGGCATACATGAAATAATATAGCATATGTTAGGAATTTATAATATCAATGTAGAACAATAGAAACACAAATATAAGTCATGATATAGCATTATTATCATAACATTGAAATGTGGCAGAAATATTTAACATGATATTAGCATGATCCATAGATCATTTCACATAGAGAATAATTATACCATCATTGATCTTGAATAAGAATTAGAAAACCCTAATTTCACTTAATTAGCATGAATAAACCCTCATTACTTATGACATATCATGATACTAATCCTTACCCAATGCGTTGGAGTGATTTCAGGGCACACTCATCTTCAACATTTCATTTCATGCATAATTGTGCCACATGGATAATACAACATGGATTCATTAAACATTATTATTTATTCCATGAATAATAGATGTAGAATACATTAATCTATGTACTAAATAAATATATACATGTTCATAATGGTGAATATCCTAGATTGGAAAATGAGTATGATATTCACTTACACGATGATTTTGGAAAGGGAAATTTTGGTGTAACTTCGACAGCGTAACTACGTCAAACGGAAATGGTTAAATGGTTTGATGAGAGAGAAATGGTTCTGTCATAATGTAAAAATGAAATGGATCGTAAGGGGAAATTAAACATAATATCTGTACATATCTAATGAAATTTACATGGATAATAAAAAATAATTTCAAGAATGTTAATGAGAAGAGAGAAATTCCTTACAGAATTTTGATATGGTAATGGGTGTACATAGGATAAATTAATGAGTGTTAAATAAGACTCTATTAATTCATAAAAGGAGAAAAGTATGGGGGGTCAAAAATAGCAGCCCGACATTTTTAAATGAAAATAAATTGGTATAACAATGCATTGTAATTTGGAAAAAAATGGGAATGGCAGAAATCCCATACATGAATGTTTGATCCCAAAGTCTTGGTAGAGGTTTGAGAGAGGATTAAATAGAGATTTGGGACCCCTTATGGGATTATAAAGATATGAGGGAAATTTTTGATTGAGATACTAATTTGTTAGTGAAAAGGGTGGGAGATTGAGTTGGTTTATATAGGAAGGAAGAGGGAATTCTTTAATATTTCAAAAACATAGGTTTTGGAATATATATAATTAAACATTTAAACCCACAATCCAACCCATGGTATTTTCCCATGGTTTTCTCCAAAGTGGAGGGGAAAATATATTTTATAAGCCCAATGGGTGAAATTATTAATATATTAGTCTTGCTTATGTGGAGGTGAGTCACACTCACTAGAAAATTAGTTTAAAATGATAAAATATTTTACAAGTCATGGAGTGTCCACTAAGGCATCATAAAAATAATCAAAACAAATCTAAAATCACATTATTTTATAAGTAAAACATATATTGGCCAAAAATAAAATTTATAATATTTTATTACATCATTATTGGGTCATTATGATTTCACAAAATACATTTTATATTTAAATGATATTTAATTTTTACATAAAAAAATCGATTATCATAGAAAATTATAAAATAATCACCGTTATATAATTTTGACATCCTGAATCCAAAAATGATATTAATTTTATCTAAATAATTTCATAAATATATGAATTTACATTTCTGAAACAGGAAACATACATTTATTAAAAATTCATCGGTCTTGAAAAAAACAACTTTCAAAACATAATAAAAATAAAATTTATATTCAAAAATAATTATACGATAATTTATATTTAATAAAAATGTAATTTTATGATAAAAAATTATTAAAAAATTATTTAATTCAATATTCAATTAATTCATCAAAATATATCTCTTAATTTTATAATAACTAAAAATTCTATTTTTAACATTAAAACTATTTATAAAGTAACAATAATAAAATGAATATATATTAATTATACCAAAAATAATGTACATATTCATTGTTCTAGTGCCTTGTTCATAAATCATTATAACACCCTCATAATACCTAAGGGTATGGTGCGTAAGGTTGAAAGACTATGGGGCGGCTCATATAACGTTCCACTTATGGTAATCTATATTATCTTCCCCTTCTCCCCTAGGTGGTTGTGTTAATGATTAAAGTGTTGATGCTTGACTTCAGCTTGGTTAGGAGTGAAGCCCATAGATGCTACCTCCATTCTGAGATCAGAAAAATGGGCTTCCTATGGAGTAATTCAACTAGATGAGGCCATTGCTACTACTTTCGTAGTAAATAAGAAATGTTAAAGCCCTGTATTAATACTAATTATGTGATAACATTTCAATGGATATATTAGAGACATTAATTATTATTAATTATATTTTAAAATCAAAAAACATAAAAACAACAGAGTGTATATGTTCTACATAACCACATTACATAATAATATTTAATTAGATCAAGAGTGATTTTCATTTAAAAAGTTTGGTTCATTACAATCTTCCCCCTTAAGAAATTTTCCCCTCGAAATTTTCTTTTCCCACCCTAAAATAGATGAGGGTAAATCTTCTTCATCAATTCCTATGATTCCCATGTTTTTCTTCAAAAATGTGCTTTCACCACAACTCCTTGACGAGGAGAATTTTTATACTTCGTAGAACATTTTACCAACAATATAAGGTCTTCACAGTCTTATCTTCATTGGAGAGGTCATTATAAAATTGCAAAACATATGTATTGAGTACATGTGATGGGTTAGGTATGTACTTCCTCAAGTGTGATACATGGAATACATCATGTACATGACATAGGTTCAGTGGGATATATATTTGAAATTCCACTAATTAAATGTGATCAAGAATCTCAAAAGTGATGATGTTCTATGTGATAAGCCTTCCCTTCTTCACAAATAACATAAATCTATTGCATGGTGATATGTGGAGGAACAATAGATCTCCATCATTAAGTACTAGGTCTCATTAATAATGACCAACATAGATCTTTTGTCTGCTCTGAGCATCGTTAATGTGTTTTTGGATGGTATTAAAATTCATCAGCACTTCTTAGACCATTTATAGACCTATTAGTTTTCGCTCCCCATCTTCATCCCATCATTCCACTATTCTACACCTCTTTCCAAAAAGGGCTTAATAAAGAGCCATTTGGATTCCTGAGTGGAAACTATTATGGTATGTGAAATCTACAAGGGGATGATGTTCATATTATCCTCCTTTGAATCCCATTGAGCATGCTTTATTAGTTTTACAATTTTTTTTGGATATCCCACTCAGATTTTCTATTAGTTTGAGGATTATAATTCGTACTAAAGTTCAGCTATGTATTCAGAACATATTGGAGACTCATCCAAATCATATAGGAGAATCTGGGTTCACGATCAGATATAATAGATAGTTGTAATCCAAGCAGCCTTACCACTTATCTTATTTATATTAATGTGAGTTCATCCAATGGTAAATCCCTCCGAATTTAAATGAACTATTAATTATTTATATGACAATCCAAAAAACGTTGATATATCATTGTTTCCATTTGATGTCTTCGGATGTTCGATGACAAAGTCCTGGGTGATGTACTCCCATTTCCATGTTGGTATGGGTAATGGTGGTATCATCCTCATGGAATTCTACCTCTCATCCATCACTTGATGACATACCATGCACATTGATGTACACTTACTTCTCTACTAATTCATGATATCCCACAACTAATGCTCTCGGATATCTCGATATATCGTTGTGTTTCCGGGGTGAATGGATAAATTTTGGACAATATACATAATACAAATGTTTATTCATTAACCCTTGATATTATGGAACACATATTTTTGTCCTAAATACCAAAACTAAATATACATTAACATTGAACTCTAAGGATTTCCCATTTTTTATAGATTAAAAAATTCTTCTAAATTCCCACATCATCCTTTTAAGCATACTAAAACAATTCCAAAAGAGACTATTGAGCAATCAATTGTGAAAGGATTGATGATTTTACCTTATTTATGATTCCCATGTCCATCATCATCAAATCTATGAATAATGGATCATTTTCAATTATCATCAATGATAGAATCTGGAAAGACCAGGAATTTTAGGGAAATATTTTTAAAATAAATATAAATTTTACGAGTCTGTGAAAATTAATGACATGTGATTCCAAGGCCCAGAGTGCATTGAATGAATTTATGAACTTTTGTTTGTGTAATTTTAGTAAATCTGTTAGAAGGTTTTTCTAACATTTGAACCGGTGCTCAGAATTTAAATATGGGGGCAATGTCGACCTAGCAGTGCCGACTTTCAATTAAAGATACATTCACCTCGACGGTAGTTGGTCGAGGGTATAAGTTTTCTTCTGGGATTTTCATGAATGAATAAAATAAAAATAAAGTACTGTAGATTTTATTTTTATATTGTCTTTTAAAACATCAATGTAAAAGTTTAGAAGTGGGGACCACCAGAACATAACCTCCCATGAGAGGATATGGTGGTGAAGACCACCTGAGCCTAACATCACAGGACATGTTATGGTGGTGGGGACCACCTGAGGCCTAAACCATTCAACTCCCTCATATATTGTGGGATATCCTCTTCAAATCCTCCAATAATAATTATGCCAAAACTCATCCACAATAATATAGCCAACACACCACTTTAATTGGGCCAACCTATGAGATTAATTAACCCAATTTGAATAATAATCCAACAAACATAATAGATCACATAATATATTATTTTGGGGATACAATTTAATTTTGGAGGAGTCTGGAGAGGAGGAGATTTGAGAGAAAATATCTCCAATGAAGAACACCGATGATGAATGCATCTCCTTAGATTTCTTCATCTCCAAACTCTATCACATGATCTCCAACAATGCACAAACCGACAATCAAGGAAAACGACGATGACACCGACTTCCATCTATTCCCAATGATTCATCTTCTTCTTTGCGACCTCATCGACATCATCAAGCGATCATATAGGGGTTTATTTTTTTTACCATTTCCCATGTATAACCTTCATTTTCTTTTATGGGTTGGAAACATTCATTACGGGTGGTTAGGATTTGATGTTCACGTTCATGTTCTTGTTGAGCCACATGCTACCACCCTATCATAGAGGGAACAGGCCAAACCAACAAGGTCTAACCCTTCAGAATATCATGTGGTGTTCTTTGCGATGGAGGAGGATAAAAACCATCTATGGTTGGGGCATGAGAATGGCGGCAAACCCCACCACCAACCGCGACGAAGGTGACGGCGCTGCCCTACGGTCCCCACCACCATCTACGGCTATGCACCTCCGCGCGGCCAGACCACCACCCTATGTCCAAGAACCCTCGCCGAACCATCCCTACCAATGTAGCCACATGTAGCCCTCCGCAGAACCTCACTGCCTACCAGGCTGGAATCAGCATGACGGGTTAGGCCGAGCCGGTCAGACCGGGTCGGACCGGACCTAGGCCCAGTATGACCTAATTACATTCTTTTTGCCATATCTTTTGCACTGTAATTCCATTAGATGAAATTTTAGTGGCATAGGGAACATTAGAGTGAGTCGGTCCCTTTGAGTGATACCCTATATTGTTTTTAATTAAGATGGGGAATGATCAGGTTGCATCGATCAGGAATCTAACTGGGCCTCTGGGACTAAAAGTCCAATAACTCACAGACCGAGCGTCTTATTGACATGTCCACTGTTATATTGAGACCCCTATGATGTGGATGAACATTGAAATACTTCTTTATGGGTCTTCATGGTAGTTGGAATATCGACTAGTATCATGTGGAGCGGATCCTCCGATAGACGAGCGAGCATAGTGCGGGAACCTAGTGGCTTTTTGAGACGTGACGAATGCTGACTATTTCGACTTGGAATGACTTGAATGGCCCAGTGGGGGGCCTTGGTGATGTGGAAGACCCATGGTGGGGAGTTCCATGGTGATGTGGCAGAACCACTATACTCGATAAGAAGAGGACCTCAGCAGGACACGAGGGGTAGTGTCCTGGTGATGCAGCAGACACACATTGGCGAGCACCTTGGCGATGTGGCAGACCCACGGTACTCGACAGGAGGAGTAACTCAACAGTCAATGGTTAGTGGGATGTACCTCTATGTGATGCATCAGTCCCACTGTACTCGACAGAGGAGAATTTCTCCAGCAACCAAGGTTTTCGACGTTGTGACATGGAATGTTACTTGACACTACCCCTAGAATAAACCATGGTTTGAGCTGAGTCAGTACCTTTGTGCTTTTCTAATTATTGATATTGATAAATTGATTACTTAGGTATATGTATAAACTTATAACTAATTATTTTTATCAATTGATTCCATACTTTTTGATTTATCCTCGATGGATTCGTTGAGCCCAATAGGGTCTCGGGGGTCCCTACGGAGTATTGTTATACTCACCCCTTCACATTCTATGCCTGCACCTTTTGTGTTGTATATAGACTATAGACAGTGCTGACTGATGCTGAGAGTACCAGGACTGGATGGTACCAGGATGTGGACCATATGGTGTGTCGGTATGCCGAGGATATGGGTGGACATGGAGTGAGTAGGAGGCAATCTGTACCTACCATTAAGGTAGGAACCTCGACGAATGACCCATCAGCTGACATTCCCTTTTCTTCAGTTGTATTGTATCATGACTGGGCTTGTATTCTTTCCCATTTTAATTACTACACTCTATTTCATTACATATCAGTTTACTTGAGTTTCTATATTGTTGTGTTCTTTGTTATGTGTGGTTATAGGTTATAAAGGAAATTCCTTCCCGGTTTTATGGAATACACCTACGGTGCTAGTCGCCATCCCATGTTCTATGGAAGGTGGGCCTGGGGTAGTCACGTCACGGGCCCCGGGGGACATGTCGCGACAAATTGGTATCATAGGAATTGGTTCTACCATATAACATAGGACTCTGATATTTATTTTTAATGGAAATAGTTTTAGGTGTAGTGAGCATGGTTATCAGTTTAGGGAAAGAAATGATGGTGCGATGGGCAACGTATCCATACACCAGAACCCTGACATCTAATTTCTGACGTAGTCCACAATAAAAATGATTGTGTTTCAGTGATTTCAATAGTTTTCTTTGTTATATCTTGATTTAGCTCACCAGGTATGACTTATTAACCGTGGAACCACTGTTTCATTTTAGGATGCCTCCATGCAGATAGCCGGCTAGGGTTCCGAGAGTTGTATGAACTGATAGCCCACTGAGCAATGAGGTCGTGGTGTGTGGCCCTTTTCTAGTATAGGAACTAGTGGAGGCACCAGTGGTACCACTACTCATTGGGACACCGATGCCACCAGCCCCAGCAGCAGATGGTACATGCCGCTTGAGCGCATTTCACGAGTTCCAGCACTAGTGGCCACCTAGGTTCAGGGGAGATATGGATCCGTAGGTGGATAAGGATTGGCTGGAGGCTATGGTAAGACTCTTCCGACTCGTAGGGACACCATTCTAACACATGGTCACCCTTTCCTCTATCCTTCTACAGGTAGTAGCAAGCATATGTTGGATCTTGATAATCTAGGTTTACAACGAGGTGACGCTTCAATGGGTAGACATCGAGAGATTATTTCAGGTAGAGTTTGTCTCAACGACTCTTCACATAGTGCACATACATGATATTCTTAATTTGTAGTAGGGTAGCATGACTTTGGATTAGTACTCAGTTGGGATCACTGACCTCTCATGATACTCCTCAGATATTGTGCGAGACCCTTTCTTCAGGGCCCAAGCCTTAGAGTTTCGGCTCAGGCGAGATATCAAGGATTTTATGATCTCACTAAGCATCCCGACGCATGCGGGGGGATTAGATAAGGCCCTCTTGGTTGAGAGTTTTCTTAATGACCAGTCACTAGTAGTGATACCCACTACCATTCAACACGTAGTTGAGTCTTCTGTAGATAGAAGTAGACATACGTCACAGAGGTCCAAGCGGACCAGACCTACAGGTGGACGACTGCATGACTCAGGATCAGTTTTGCGAGGAAACTGAGGCAGATCCAGTTATACAAGGAGTGGGAAGTTTTTAAAATGTGGAGGGCAGGGTCACATGGCTTGTGACTATATGAACCGTCGTATGTATGATCAGAAGATGGTGGAAGGACCGCCCAGGAAGAGACATAGGTTCGACCAAGGATATCTACAGGGAGCAGGCAGACGTGTCAAGGGAGCAGGCCATGCAGCTGGTGGTGGGAACGATTTGAGATGTTAATACCACCACAACCAGGAGGTCTACCCCGACCATATGGAGTAGGAGGACATGGTAGATATCAACTCCAGGTAGCTGATGCCTACGATCATGGCACTCCGGAGATGGTACGAGGTATGATCTGTGTCTACTCCACCATAGCTACAGTACATATAGACATATGTGTCTGGAATTATTTTATTGCCACAACCCTCTTTCAAAGCATAGAGATTATAATAGAGCTGTTGGCTCGATCCTTACAACTAGATACTCTTATGAAAGTAGATTTGACTATTACACACTGGTGTCATTAGTTTGAGTTTATTCTAGGAGGCAAGAGATTTGGATGGGATCTACTAGTAGCATCATCTAGGATTTACAACATCATCATGGGTATGGACTGGTTATCGATAATCCATGCTCATATTGACTATATTAGGCGCAAGTTATGGTGTGTCCAAACGAATGGGACTAGGTTTACCTTCACCAGTGAGAGGTGAGACTCTCCAGAGTAGGATGAACTTAACATTGATAGAGAGAAGTCGATCACAAATGAGTTTTCTTTTCGTACCCTCATAGCAATTGATGTAGATTGTCTGAGCAATCATGTATTGGTGGACTAGTACACAGATGTTTTCACTGATTATGTTCTAGGTCTACCTCTTCGTAGAGAGGTGGAATTATACATTAACTTGTACCTTGGGATGACACTGATATCTACACCAACATATCAGATGGCTCTCGTGGAGCATCGTGAGCTTCAGGAATAGTTAGAGGAATTTCAGGTGAAGGGATTCATCTATCCAAGTGTTTCTCCTTGGGTAACCCCATTTTTTCCATGAAGGAGGATAGGAGTTTGAGGCTTTGTGTTGACTATCATCACCTGAACCAGGTGATCGTGAAGAATATGTTCCCACTGCCGATGATTGAAGACCTCTTTGATCAGCTGAAGGGAGCACATTTGTTCTCGAGGATAGACCTCAGATCAGGCTATCACTATCTCAGAGTACGATAATAGGATGTGCATAAGATGACCTTCATTTATTGGTATGACCATTATGAGTTCATGGTTATGTCATTTAGTGGGACCAATGCTCTAGAAGTGTTCATGGGACTCATGAATAGGTTCTTTCAGCCATACCTTGTTCACATTGTAGTGGTCTTCATTGACAACATTCTGATATACACGACTACTGATAAGAAGCATGCCTATCATTTTCAGGTAGTACTGGACACACTTCAAGAGCACCAACTTTAGGTAATCTCGCGAAGTGCGAGTTCTAGATCCAAGAGGTTAAATTTTTGGGAAATTTCATATCGGAGGATGGAGTTGCAGTAGATCTAGTGAAGATTTAGGCGATACATTCTTTGGAGCCACCCAAGAGTGTGACGTATGTAAGAAGTTTCTTGGGTTTGTTCGGATATTACCGGAGGATTGTGCAAGATTTCTCTAGAATTGAAACACCACTATCATCCTTTAAAAATAAGGGGAAACCCTTGATTTGGTCAGAGAGATGCCAATAGAGTTTTCAAGAGCAGAGGTATAGGATGACTAATTACCCCATCTTGAGGGTACCATAGGGGGCGTAGGGTAAGTAGTCTACTGCAACGAATCATGGAGTGAAATCGGATGTTTTCTGATGCAGGATCGAGTTGTGATCACATTTGGTTTTTAATAGCTGAGATCACACAAGCAGAATTACACTAACCATGACCTAGAGTTAATAGCAGTGTTCTTCACCTTGATGAAGTGGCAACACTATCTGATGGGGGAGCATTTAACAGTGTACTCCGATCACAAGAGTCTCAGGTATATCTTCTATCAGAAAGACCTAAAACTGAGACAACAACCTTGGTTTGATTTTCTCTAGGACTATGACTATGAGATATTCTATACTCCGGGTAAGGGGAACGTTGTAGCAGATTCACTAAGTAGGAGGTCTGGTATACAAATTCTAGGTGAGGCGACAGAGCATCTGGCCACTTTACATATATCCTTTATGGATATAGACAAAGACGTTTTTATATAGTCTCTTACAGTCACTCCCCTACTTCTTTAGCGAGTCGGGGAGGTGAAATGTGGGGACACTAACTATGAGGCATGATGTGTTTAGATACCCACATGATAGGCAGCTGATGGATTTTCTGAAGGTGGAGAGCACGTCATCCTCTTCAGAGGATGTACGATGGTACCAGTGTCACTTCAGAAAGAAGTGTTGATGGAGATCCACATATCTCCTCAAGTGTTACATCCAGGAGTGGCGAAGATGTACCAGGATATCTGACGATAGCCCTGGTGGCCTGGATTAATGAAAGCAGTAGCAGATTTTGTCTCTTAGTGCCTCACATGTCTACAAGTGAAGGAGGAGAATCAGGTACCAGTAGGCTTGGTTAAGCCTTTAGAGGTCCCAGAGTGTAATTAGGATGGGATATCCATCGACTTCGTGACAAGACATCCACGTACATCTAGGGGATATGACTCGATTTGGGTGATCATCGACCGAATCACCACATCATCACACTTCCTACAGAATAGAGAGCAGTGTTCAGTAATGAGCTTGGACGCCTATATATGCAGGATATTGTGCGGTTACATGGATTACCCTAGAAGATTGTCTCTGATCATGACACAGGTTTTACATCCGAGATATGGAAGGGGTTTCCAGTGGCATTTGGGATGCATCATTTTTTGAGAATTGCCTTCCATCATCAGACAGATGGTCAGAATGAGAAGACAATTTAGAACCTCAAGGACCTTTTGTGTGCTTGGTTATACAACATTGATCTCACCTGGGAGGATCACTTTCATTGGGTGTATTTTGCATACAACAACAACTATCACTCCACCATTGGTACAGAACCTTTCGATGCGTTATAGGGGAGACATTACAGATCAACATTGTTCTAGACTGACCTAGGGGAGTTAGCACTAGAGGGACTAGATATGGTATGAGGTACCACATAGAAGGTGAAGATCATCCAGGAAAGGATGAAGACTGCACAGAGCAGGCAGAAATCGTATGCTGATAAGAGACAAAGACCTTTGGAGTTCAAGGATGGTGACCATGCCTTTTTTGTGTCTCACCTCGATGAGGTTAGTGGAGATTTGGCGGAGGTGGAAAGTTATCTCTGGGTTTCATCAGACCTTTTCATGTCAATATTAGAGTTGGAGAGGGGGAATACCACTTAGCTCTTCTTCCACAGTTTCAATGGTTGCATGACGTCTTCCATGTATCCCAACTGAGGAGATACGTGCATGAACCTTCTCACATCATCAACCATGGCGAGTTGGACATCGCCAATGGGGTGACTTTTACAACGGTTCCAACAGTGACTGAGGATCGACATAAGAGGGTCCTTCATGGATGGTCTATTCCTTTGGTGCACGTTCGCTGGTAGCACGAGATCATCCAGGAGAGCACATGGGAGCGGGAGTCTCAGATGCATGATCAGTACCCCCACTTGTTTATCATGATTGAGTTGTGGATTATGGGGAAATAGTTCCATGAGGTTGGTAGAATGTAAAGACACATAATTTCCAAGTTAATTTTTTTAAAATAAATTGGAATTTTAAGAGTTTGCGAAAATTGACGACATGTGATTCCGAGGCCAGGAGTGCCCAGAATGAATTTCTGGACATTTTTTCAGGTACGTTCATTAAACAATTGAACGGGTTTTTCTAACTTTTTAACCAGTGCTCGGAATTGATATCCAAGGGAACCATTGAACACGAAGCGCCCATTTTCTCATAAAGAGAAATTCCCCTCGATGATAGTTGGTCGAGGATGGAAGTTAGTTTCTGAATATTTCGTGAATGAATAAAATAATAATTAAGTTTTCTAGCTTTAATTTATATTTAATTTGGTAAAATTTCCATGTGGAAGTTGAGAAGTGGGGACCACAAGACCTAAACCTTCCATGAGAGGTTATGGTGGTGGGGGCCACTCGAGCCTGACCTCCCATGACAGGTTATGGTGGTGGGGACCACCCGGGGCCTAATACTCTAAACTCCCAAATTAAATGTGGGAGAACCACTTCAACTCTTCCAATATTAATTATGCCAACCCTCCTCCAAAATAATTAATCCAATGCACCACTTTAATTGTTCCAACCTATGAGATTAAATAACCCAAATTGAATTATATGACAAAAAACATATTAGATAACATAATCTATTAGTTGGGGGAAACCATGTCATATTGGTGGATTTGGTAGAGGAGGAGATTTTGGAGAAATGCTATCCAAATAAGAACTCCATCTAAGAATGCCTATCCTTCGACCTTTTCTTCTCCAAAATCTGTCAAAGGATCTCCAATGATACACGAACCGAAAATCGAGGAAAACGCCGATGAAATCGACATCCATCATTTCCCAATGATTAGTATTCTTCCTTGTGGCCCCATTGATGTCATCAGGAAAACAAGTAGGGGTTTATTTCTTTTTGTTTATCACTTCCAATGTACACCCTTAATTTTAATTTATGGTTTGGGAACAATCATTGCAGGAGGATAGGATTTGACGTTTATTTTCAAGTTCATGATGAGTAATATGCTACCAATCTAACGTGGAGGGCCCGGGACAAACCCACATGGCCCAAAACTTTTGAAAATCTTGTGGTGTTCTTCATGATGGGGGAGGATGGAAACCATCCATGGTTGGGGCATGATAATGGCTGCTGACACCACCGTCGGCCGCTCCGAAGGTGAATGTGCAACAATGTCGGGACGCGGCCACTGCCGCCACCCTGCGGCCTCGGTGCCGACCATGGCCCCCACCGCTTTCTGCGGCACCACACTACAACGCAACAAAGGTGGCACCCTGCGGACGAGGAACCTCCCCGCGGACAAGGCCCAACCGCGGCCACCGCCACCGTCCGTGGCTCTGCAACGCCCTGTGGGTGGGGCGCCACCCCACGGCTACCCCGCCGCCCTACGGACGGACTGCCACCCCGTGGCCAGACCACCACCCTACGGCCGGACCACCCCCCGCATGACCGGACTTCACCCCTGCAACGAAACCGCCTCCCCGCAACCGAACTGCCACCCCTCGGCTGAACCGCCGCCCCACGGATGGACTGGAACCCCACAGTCAGATCTCCACCCCGTGCGGCCGGACCACCACCCCATAGCTGGACAACCACCCTGTGACAGGACCCACACCCCATGGATGAACCGCCATCCCTTTCCAAGGCGCCCCATTACTACATTCCCTTACGACACCCTCCTTGGTCTCACAGCCACCCACAACCCTCTACGGCCACTCACGACCTGCCAAGCTGGACCCATCAGGCCGGGCCAGACCCAGATGGTTAGGTCGGGTTGACCTGAATCGGGTCGGCCCATGCCGAGTGTGGCCGAGTAGGGTAGATTAGGTCGGAACGGACCCCATCCCACTATGACACAATTACATTGTTTTGGAAATAACATTGGTACCAAACGTCTGATAGACAAACTGTCAGTGGCATTGGAAAACATGGATCTAGTCGGTCCCTTTGAGTGATACCCCTCTGTGTATTGAATTATGATGTATAATGGTCAAGTTGGATCGAGCACGAATCCCACTGGGCCCCTTGGACTAAAAGCCTAATAACTCACAGACCAAGCATATGATTGACTCGCTGTCAATTATGTTGATACCAATATTACATGGAGGACCTTTGAGATACTTCTTCATGGGAATTCATGGATGCTTTAATATTTACTAGTATCATGTGGAGAGGATCCTCCCAGAGGCGATCGAGAATAGTGCAGGGACCCATTGGCTGGCTGATACTTGACGACTGCTGATCATTTCAACTCGAAGTGACTTGACAGGCCCAGTGGGGAGCGCCATGGTGACATGGAAAACCCACGATGGGGAGTTCCTTAGTGACGTGGCATACCCACAATACTCGACATGATGAGTACCTCGACATTCCACGAGGGGGTGTGCCTTGGTGATGTCGTAGACCCATGGTGGGGTTCTCCTTGGTGATGTGGAAGACCCAGTGTACTCGACTGGAGGAGTACCTCAACAACCGATGGTTAGTGGGAAGCACCTCTCTGTGACATGACATGCCCACTGTACTCGATAGTGGAAGAGTTCTCCAGAAGCCAAGGTGTTCAACGTTGTGACTGGAAATGTTATGTGACACTACCCCTAGAATAATTCATGGTGTGAGCTGAGTTAGTACCTCAATATTTTCCTCATGATTGAGATGGATTAATTGATAACTTAGGTATATGTAGAGGAATATACATATTTAAGGTTATCAGTTGATTTAATATTTTATGATTTATCGTTGATGGATTTTCTGAGACCTAGAGGGTCTCGGGGTCCCTACTGAGTTTCATTTTACTCATCCCTGCACTGGAAATGGTGGCACCTTGTTGTGTAGGATGTAGACGACAGACAACACTGACTGAGGCTAAGAGTACCAGGACGAGATGGTACCTGGAGGTGGACCATATGGAATGTTGGTACACAGAGAAGATGGGTGCACGTGGAGTGATGAGAAAGTTATATGTACTTACCCATCAGGTAGAACCACAGTGGCTAAACCATCATCTGACTTTCCCTTTTCATCAGTTGTATTGTATCACAGTTGTACTTATTCTTTCCTATTGGGCTTGTATTCTGGCACCTTTTACTTACTGCACTCACTGTTTTTACAGTTCAGTTTACTTGTGTTTCTATCATTTTGTGTTCTGGGTTCCATGGGCTTACAGGTTATAAAGGCAATGCCTTCCCATTTTTTGGTAATACGTCTTCGGTGCTAGTCGCCAGCCCCAGGCCTATGGAAGATATGCTTGGGGTAGTCACGGCATGGGCCCCAAGGGATGGGTCATGACAGAATCACACTGTTCATTCTACCTAGAGAATCCACCACCATGTTTGCTTCCTAGGGTGTTAATGGATTGAGTAGTAATAGCCTTTTATCTCCTCTAGTAATAAATTCGAGTGCATATTCATATTTTTCTTGTGAATATTTTCTATAAGATTTTCTGATCCTTATATATTTCAAAATTCACCCCAAATACATAATGTCGCCAAATTTGTAATGTGAAGATTATTTTTTCCATGTCCAGATCATGTGTTGTATAGGTTCTCTCATGTACATTCTATTTCCATGAAGCATAGGAAATGAGTTTGACATTTTGAATCAACACATTTCTCATTTCCTTCTTTGAAGCATCACTGAATAGTTGGAATAGTTATCCGCTTGTGGGTAGTGTGAGGATTGGTGTAGTGAAATGCCTCATTTTCAACTACTTGATGTTTTCAATGCATTTATCACTAAAAAACATGACTCTCTTCGGAGTTATCTTGTAAAGAGGTTTTTCAAATCCTAGGAAATTTATCAGAATTTGACAATAATATCAAGTTAAACCCTAGAAGCTATGAATATTTGTCATAGATAATGGCCTCTTCCATCAATCAATTGTAGAATTCGTTACAGAATCCACAGATATCCCATTTTCTGGGATATTATGACACAAGAACGAGACATCCTTCAACCAGAACTCACACATGTTGTACTTTTCATAGAGCTTATCCTTTAAAAAGATCTCTAGTATAGTTATACGATGATCCTCATGTTCCTCTAAGGTTTTGGAGTATATTAGAATTTTGTCTATAAATAATTCCACAAATTTGTCAAGGTAATCTCTAAAGAATCTGTTCTTCAAGTACATAATTATTTATTGAGCATTAGTGAGACCAAACGGAATTTCTATGAATTAATAGTGCATTTACCTTGTATAAAAACAGTCTTGGGGATTTCCTCCTTCATCCATACATGGTAATATCATGTCCAAAAATAAATCGTACTGAATTATTTTTCTCCATGTATCTAATAGAACAATTCATCAATTTGGGGAATAGGAAACTTGTTCTTTATTGTGATTTGTTGAGCTCACGATAATCAATTCAAAGGAGAATTGAAACATTCTTCTTCTTGAGGAAGAGGACTCGTTCACCCCATGGTGATACCCTTGGGTTTATAATCACTTTGTTAGTATTCTATAGTACATGTTTAATTAGATCATTAAGCTCTAAAATAGCCATTTTATACAGTTTCTTAGATATTGGAAAAGTCGTAGGTATAATATCAATCGAGAATTCAACATTTCATCCAGGAGGAAGACAGAGAAATTCCACAGGAAACACTTCAATGAATTTCTTCACAATAGGAATGTTTTCAAGGATGGATGTTTTTGTAGACTGTTTCATATAAGAAAGATATGCATTCTCAGAGTGCAGTAATATCAATGCTTGAGATGATGGTTCTATGGAAGACTAATCCACCTCCATCAACTTGTACACAATAAGGGATCTATTCTCTCTATGGAGAGTGATTTTTCTCTCATGAAAATTTATGTTGGATCTATATAATGAAATACAATCCATGAAAATAATGTTATAAAATTCCACTATATGGAGTATGAAGAAATTATCCTAAATGTTTTATCTATAAATTGTTATAGGGACGGAGTTATGTTCATTGGTTTCAATGATTTTCCATTTTCCGTTCTAGCCGACATCTATACTTCCATGATTTTTTGTGTTGTTATGCTTGTTCTCCTAAAATATTGTGATATAAAATATTGATTAGAAGCGTATTCTAAAAGAATGATCTCTATTCCAGAATGAATAACTTCTATTCCAATCACCACTTTTTTTTCGGGGTATTATTCAGTGGTAGTGATGAAAAAATCTCACCCTTTTTGCCTTGGAGGTTATTGGTTTCCCCCAAAAAGTCATTTCATAGGGCACTGGTTTCAATTCTCTCATGTTTCCTTCCAGTCGAATCAATGAACAATTCCATGATGGTTGAACATAGTGTTCCTCTCTTCTATCACAATAGCTATTTTTTCTGGCCAATTGTTAATGGCCAGATTCCCTTCTCTTCCACACCTAAAACATTTCTTCAACATCTTCAGGTAATTTTAGAGGTACATCCATCTACACCATTGGAATATGAGGTACTGGATTTGCATAACATTGTTGACTTTATCCAGAAGGCTTCCAAAAGAAATGTCCACTTTCCACTTCACTTATCTATGATACCCCATAAATTCTAAAATCTAAATGTTTCCTTTGAGTTAAAATCAAACAATTTCATCATATCTATAGAAGTCACAGACCACCATGGATTTCAGTAGTGTAGGTTTTATCCCAAAAAAGAGGCGGTAAACCATGCATTGGTGGGTAACGACAATTCCAGAGGCACATCGTGAAAGCCTTTTGATTTTTTTTCTTGTATTATCCAATATATTCTTCTTTTTTTTGAGGGCACAGAAGTACCTTTCAATCATAAGTCATAGGTTGTGAGGAAAATATTTATCAAAAAATCATTTTCCAGAAATCATTCACTTCTCATTCCTCGATCTTTTCCACATTCTTAATATTATTGATCAATTTCCACCATTGAATAGCATCACCCTCCATAAAATAAGAACACAGAAGAACCTTCTCTTGTACAAGTTATTGATGGATGGAAAGTACCTTTTAAAAGGAGTTAATCTATGGTTTGGTGATTGAGGGATCAGATGAACCATTAAAAGTATGATTCATTTGTATCATGAATCTCTCTTTTATGGATTGTTTTTTATTGTGGGGGGGGGGGGGGGGTTGAACATTCTTCGTGACCCATGTTTCTATTCAGAACATGAGTTAATTGAGAGAGTATCAAAAAAAATTATTTGATCCCCCCTCCCATAATATTGGGAATATCATTAGAACATTCATCACATTGATCATCGCAGTGGATGTTTTCTAGAGTCCTCCTATTACCATCCATTGGATGAAAAAAAAATAAAGTTAGTGGTAGTACATAAATGGGAATCCAATAAAAAAGGCATAACTTATAATTTAACTTTATTTAAATTAATTATGATTTTATATGAATCAATATATGTTATCAATGATCTACATGATAATATATATATTCTTAGGGGAATTTTTTTATTTCTTTAATAAGGGTTGATACAAAGATTATGAATTTACCAAAGCATATCCGCCAGGAGTGTCAAAACCAATAGTGCAGTGAGGACCATTGTCATGCACAGGTTCCTATTCGACTGTTGCATAATGTGGTGTTTTTGGATTTTACCCCTAGAAAAATCTGTCCCAGAGCCACCTCTAAATTTTCATATCTAGACAAGGATTTATTTTTTGATAAACCTATTACTCTATACTATCCAAAATTTATTGATCTTTTTATTATACTTAGTCTTATCCCAAAGTTGTTCACCATTGTTTTCTAATCCTATTCCCAAAAATAAAAAAAATATCTACTTTGATACCAACTATAACAACCCAACTCTTTATTATGTACATAATGATGATTTATTACATATAATTCACATAAGAAATTATTGTGGATCAAGAGTTATAATATTTCGGAAAATATTAGAACATTATATAACACCTTAGAACATAAAATAGAAAATCATTATTTAAAACATCTTTGAGGTGACAAGAACATTTTTCGTACTTAGCTTTGCATGGGATAACCTGAGGGCACATATAAGAATATGGTGATCTATAAATCCAAGTAAGGGAGTAAACAAGGACTAACATGAATAATATTGTAAATTTTATGAAATAGTATTATAAGTAGAGAACACGAGAAACATGAACATAAAGGCATGATATATCATGATTTTCATAACATATAAATGTGGAAACAACATTTAACATGATATTAGCATGAGAAAATGATAATTGAAAATAGAGCATGAGTAAACCCTCATTTCAATTGAATTAGTATTAATAAAGCATCTTTTAAATTTTATTATCTTGAGTAAACCCTGATAGCAGTTGATGTATCATGATACTAATATTAAACCAATGCATTGATGTGTTATTAGGGTTCACCCTTCTTAATCATTTAATTTCATGCATAAGTGTGCCACATGGATCACACAACCTATATTCATTAAGAATAATAATTTATTCCATGAATAAGAGATAATGAATAAATAAATTAAATTCTAAATCAACATGTATATGTTCATATTGGGGAATTACGTTGATATGGAAATGGGTTTGGTAATAACTTACATGATGATTATGGCATGGGAAATTTATTTGTAACTTTGGAAACATAAGAACATAAAATGGAAATCATGAAATGGGTTGATGAGATAGAAAGGGGTATCAGATCATTTATACATGAAATGGATAGTATGAGATTCGTGGATCATAATATACCATCATATGTAATGTAATTTAGATGAATAAAATAAAGTAATTTCTTGAATTTAAATGAGAAGAGTGAAATACCTTACAGAATATCGTCATGGTAATGATTGTATATGGGATGAATTAATGAGGCATAAAGAGGTAACACATCATTAAAACATAAGTAGGGAAGAATGGGGGAGGAGGAAAATCATAACTCAACATAATTAATTGAAAATAAAATGGTTTAACAATATAAAAACATTAGGAAAAAAATGAGAAATGAAGAAATACCTTACTTTGAAGTGTGATCCCAAAGTCTTGGGGGAGGCTGAGGAGAGGATTCTAGGGATCCTGGGGCCCCATTAGAGGATTCAAGAGAGGGTAAGGAAGTTTTTGGTCGATATCAAAATTTTTTTAGTGAAAAAATGGATGATTGAGTGGGTTTATATATGAAATGAGTGGCAATTCTATAAAAATTCACAAAATGGGGTTTTAGAATCGATATAATTATATATTTAAAACCACAAAACAAAACAAGGATTTTCCCTTTTTTTTCAAAAGTGGATAGGAAAAATTATTTTATAAGGCCAATGTATAAACTTATCAAAATATTAGGCTATTTTATGTGGAGGTGACTCACACTCTCAAGAAAATCAATTTAAACTATTAAAATATTTTATAAGTCATTGAGGGTTCGCTAAGGCATCATAAAAATTATAAAACAAATATAAAAATACATTATATTAGAGGTAAAATTTATATTATCTGAACATTCCTTTTATAGTATTTTATTACAATACTATTGTGTCATTATTATGTCAAAAAACACTTTATATATTTAATCAGTATTTAATTTTTACAATAAAATTCGACTGTCTCAGAAAATAAGGATAAATTAACCATTAGATAATTTCGAAATCCTAAACCCAAAAATGACATTAATTTTATCTGAATAATTTTCTAGTGATGTGAATTTTTACTTTTAAAATAAATACTGATAATAATAGAAAATTCATGGGTTTTGACCTAAACAGAATTCAAAACATAATAAAAATTACAAATGTATTAATAAAAAAATATACGATGATATATATCCAATAAAAAATTCATTTAGTAGTAATATTTTTTAAAAATATTATTTAATTAAAAATATGTTAATTTATCAAAGTAGATTTCATAATTGAATATTAACTAATAATAACATTTGTTCTTTAAAACCCACATAAAAAGTAACAATTTTAAAATGAATGTATATTAATTATAAAAAAAAATTGTACATAATCATAGCTATAGGTTATTGTTAAATAACCCCTTATAAAAACCTCATCAGAACTAATAGTATGGTGTACGATGGTGATATACTCTTGGGGCATCTTAGATAACATCGCTCGTGTGGCAATCTCTATTAAATTCCACATCTCCTGTAGGTGGTTACGTTCCAGCTTAGCATGTTAAATCTCTGCTTGGTCAGGGTCATGGGTGAAGATCAGTTATGCTACCTATATTATTTGCTCTGAGAAATTGGCTTATTATGGAGAAATTCTACTGGATGGGGCAATCACTTCCATTGTATGAGTAAATTGGATTTTGAAAAGCCCAATATGTATACTAATCATGTGATCATTGTTCAATGGATATATTAGCAATAATAAAAATTCTTAACGGTAAACTAAAAACCAAAAACATAAAACCAAGTAAATTCATATGTTTCGTATAACCATTTTATTTAAGAATACATTTAACGAGATAAAGAGGAATTTTCATTAATGAATTTTTGGGTCCTTACAAATACTCACTCATTATCAATAATGATACAATCCACACAGGTTTTGTGTCCACCCAACTACTTACAATCATTCCCTTCATGGATTTCTCAGATATACCATTCACCATGGCCGACATACATTTCATCCTCAATATATGTGAAGTTTAGACTACAATGGTAATAATCAATATTCTATTTGTACAATACTATAAAATATATGCATGAAATAGGGAATAAACTGAAATCTCAATAAAAATCAAGTCACATAAAAAATAGTACACACTATCTTTGAGAGATCCCCCTAACATTTCCTGAATTTCTCAGTTCTCACCTATAATAGTGTTCCAATCATGATGATCCCACACATAGGTTCCAATTGTAGAGCCAGCATAACCATTAAAAAAGCAGATATAAAAGAGTGGATGACACCTTTATTTAATAATGTAATAGAAATCATAGAATCTATATGGATCATACCTCAAATTGTCAACGGTATTGCCTTTCCACCTCTAGGTGTCGACTGAAATTTATGAAGCAAAATCTACCGTATACCCTTGTCCTCAGACTAAATCCTAACACTACAATGGCATGCTGATATGGATTCTCTCATCGATGAGTTAAATTCCTACCACACCTAATTGTGTGTTTAGTAAACCTCCAAATTCCTTCATGACATGGGTCATTCAATCGATTCATTCACTATAAATAGGTCATTATCCTCCTGTTGTTCCCATTAAACAAGGGTTCCAAAGAACATCTTCAAAATCCCCAATCAATCGAGAAATCATCACTCAACTATTGGTTGGGAGAACTGGCCCCACATGTTTCCTAGCCTTCCAATCATATAGAAAAACACATGGTCACCACCCCAAGAGAGTGATCCAATCATCTGCCTACTTTGAAAACTTCAACCATGTTTTATATTGCCAAAATTCCATTATCTTCCTTTAGAAGAAACAAAATTATTAAATCCCACTAGAAAAACAAACTCCTACCTAAATATAGTTTTTTGTTTCACAATGAAATCATTTCCTAATTAAACACATCCAAAAAAAATTAAACAGATTATGTTTACCTAGTACGTAAACTAGTGTCTATGACCATGCTATAAATATATAGCTATAGAATCCTGATCTCATACCAATGTTGAAAAATATCCTTTCATGTTCATGAAACAACCTATATAATCCATCACAAACATATTTCCATGTCTAAACATCATTAACTCTATAGACTGGTCTTGTATAAATGTCTCTGGATAAATGTGTAGAAGAAATTATTCAAGGAAGTCCATCCATATCTTTCCATAAACCTATTACATTTGAACAATGATATCTGTCTATCATTTAATCGGTCCTTTCAAATAATATGGTTCCAACACGACTGTCTTTTCCACATGAGTTTATAAGTGATCGTAAATAGTTTGGATGAACTAGAAAGATAAATATTTCCTCATGTCCTCCCTCCTAGGAAAAATTTGGTCAGTGATGTGACTAAAACATTCAAGAAAGATAAAAAATACATGGCATTAATCACCCTAGTTCGTGTTCCATCATCTGTACAAAATGAGAAATGTTATTCACGAATGGGTCCCATCCTATGATATTGTGAACAAAAGGAATATCCTTCCCACTTTAGGATGAACATTCCCTCCCATGTCCTCTTATCTCTTAACAAGAATGCATTGATGTGGTGGTTTTTTTACACAGTTTCAAGAATTATATTTTTATCATATTTAAAAAATCTTCCACAAATCACATAATATAATAATCTTAGCTAGCCATATCAACATATAATATACACACTTTTTCAATGAACATCATCAAACCTAGAACACTACCCTCAACCAACCCTATTGTGGATCATGGTTCATGGTTATCATGTGATTTAGAAACATACATAGTCATGAGTCTCTCATTGGACACATTTTTATAACCATTTCCAATCAAATAATTAAATTATTCCTTTTATGGAAATTTATCATTTTCTACCTTGTTACAACCTATACGAAAACTCATTTATATCTATTCATTATGAAAAATCTACTAACGATTCTTTAAAATTAATTCCATTTACTCATTTTCATAATTTTTAGTATCTATTTATTTATTTAAAATTTTCTATATGTCAAATGAATCCAACACAACAAGTCCCCAAAACCTATTCCATGTGTTCCTAGGATGATGGGTGCCACCTACATCCCTATGTGATTATAATGATGCAGGAATGCAAAACCACATACCATTCAGACCTTGAGAACACTATTATAAAATAGTCACATCACAAAACATCTACATCACCCAATGGTGATAATCCATTCAACCATAACACTGCACACCAAGATCATCAATACCACCCTAGGTGACTTGGATTTTCTCTTCTCAAAGGGCGAGCTACTCACAAATATGAGATCATTCCAAAGGATATACAAATTCTAATCCACAATCAACCATCCCAAACCAATAAAACCACAGTAATGAATTTATCAGATACCACTTCTAACATCACTGACCTAGATCCCACTAATCCAATTATAACATCGATTTTTTTGAACTATAAGGAAATTAAGAAGCATTTGAAATAATTACATTTACTCAACAATCCAATTTTAATACAGATATTTGATATTTAATTCCATGAGTTGGAATCATTAGGGGTAATTTATCAGACTTGGGGGAAGGCCTCAAACTTATTGTGGGTGTACCAAAGAGGTTTGGGAGTTACAAATGCTGATAATCAATTTCTAAAGGATATGCAGAGGGCACATAGTATTTCAAAAATTTTGCATCGTTCAACAGTAGACCACATGACCTATTATAGGCGGAAAAATGTATTTTTCATAGGCTATGAATAGTTTTTCAAAACCATGCTCCTATCCCTCACACAGTTTGGGAATTTTTTTTTGAAAACTTTGTGGGTCAAACGAATCGGTATACCATATTTTAATAATTTCAATTAAAATAAAATTAAAAAATAATAACATTCCCCTTACCTCCACTATCTCAAACCTGTGTGGAACCCCCTAGGGGTTCTCCTAGCTGTGTGATACTCACCCTCTTCAGTACCCTCATATCATAATGATCTTTGATGGAATCTTCCTGATTTATCTTTGATCCTTCATGTATCGTTTATATACTCCATCACTTCTCCATTTCTAGTTGATTCATGGTCTCCCCATTTTCCAATAATTTCTTCGAAAACCCTAGTTTATGTTTAACCTATATTTTTTCGTTGTTATGAATTTAGGGTTTTTAGTGTCTCTTCAAGATGGTTTTCATGAATATTTTAACATCGGATGCCAAAGGAGAATGGGGTTAGGTCAGATCAATTTTTCACATCCATCTGAGGGGAGGTTCTTTCTCAGTTTAATAGTTTCACAATTTTAATGTTGAATAATATATATTTTATGGTCCCGGTTAATTTTATTGAGGTTTGTTTTACCTTTACAGTTTGTTTTTATGGTTATAGTATTTCTGGAAAAGAATTTCAATAGTCTGGGATGGAACACACACACACACAAAGGTCAGTGTGTGTCTATATATATATTCATTGTATATATTCCTTTTTAAATTGAGGATTAACTAATTTTCGATTAAATTATATATAATTATGTATATAATTTTATGTTCTTGTGGGTGTGGGGTAGTTTTGGGTGTTCCCCACTAATCCTAATATGTGTTTAGTGTCAAAATGGTATACTACTTGATGTATTATCCAATTCCTTGCCATTTTTATTTCAAAAAGAGATTTCTATTTACTTTCTCCCCCCAAAAAAATTATTTTATTCCCGTACAAGTATGATATATTATTTTAAAATTACTTTTTAATAATGATAATAAAATGATTAATTGTTATAAATGACATGTTAGAAAATAATGTAATTTTTTTGTCATCAAACCCCTCCAATGGAGGTGTGCTACCCTCGATGTAAAAATTAGTGTTTATACATTTTATCGTCTTGAGATATGATGTTGTTGTTTCTATATTCTTGAGGTCATGTAAGTGATATTGTATATTTTTCACATGATTATAACAGATATTCATGAATGGAGTTTCCTAGTATTAGGAATGTATTTATTAAACCAAATAACATTTTAGTCATTGGTTTTCTTATTAATTATAATGGCTTGGACCATATTTTATAGGGAATTTTTCATGTATTCAATTTTCATCTTGATGATCACACCTATCTTAAGGGCCTCATGTCATTAGTAAATAATTTTCCATTCTCAGATGAATAGTAAAATCGTATTTCATTAATTACAACTATTAACATATATTTAGGATGGATATACCATGCCTTTTTACATGTTTTCATGAAATGATCCTTAATAAAATGTGATTCATTAATCGATATAGCTAATGAATATAATGATATCTCCTTGCCTCATGTTTGGGATTATATATTTTATCATTCCTATAATAAGTTATTAATTGAAATTCATATGATTTATTGTCCAAATTATTATTGTGGTAAATGAATATTCATCTTATTAAGATATGGATTTATAAGAATGTGAGTGTTTTATACCTCTTGCTTTATGATATAAATTTAATGGGTTAGTTAGATGAATGAGGGGTAAATTCTTCATGAATCAGGGTTTGTGAATGATCATTCCATGTAGCCTACGGTGCTATGGGATCATGAGATCCCTTAAAAAGAATAACTAGGTGGTATTTTAATGTAGAGATAGTGAAATGTAAGACTCATTGAGTAGCAACAAAATGTGAGATAACATGAGGAATCTAATGGACCATGAGAACCTTTGGGTGAGGAAGAAAATGAGAGATTCATTATGGGTTTTGAGGAGTCTTTGGGAGCTATTCGATTTGGCCTTCGGTTAGTCGATGAGTGATTCTATAATGCTGGATTTCTATGAGTTATGTCCCAGTCCATCCCATCTATATATATATATATATATTGTATATATATAATATATATTTCATATTATATATATATTTAGGATTAGTCACTTATTCCAGCTATGAACCAAATCATGTATATCCATTTGGTGTCCCTAAGGAATCTATATGACTTGTTTTTTATATATTTATTTCTTTTATAACATATAGAAAACTAAACACTACTTAATTTAAAATGAACTATCTTGAGTGGCATATATACTATGGGATATATCCAACTGAGATTATTTTCTCACACCTTAATAGGGAAATCACTGCACTGATGTACCTGAGTAGACATTCATGTTCACAGGACCATGGATTCTTGTTAATTCTATTCTACATATTACCAAGGAGTTTGAAGAATTTGAATGATTGGGAGCTCATGATTATAATATAGGGCCCTTGGTGCTATTTAGTTATTTATTCTCAATTACTATATTATGATATATTGTATGAATGTTTTATTCTAGTTGTTCTATCATATATATCTTCATATGTCACAATTGATTTGTATAAAATCTCATTTACCTATCTTATTCAGATATTATATTGTTATTCTTATGAATTTTTTTTTGTTATTTAATCCTTATAATATTTTATGTTGTTAATTATCTAATAATATAGTTATCTCTCTCGTATACGAGTTTATAGTCTCTCCACTATCACCTCTTGAGACCCTAAATGGTAGTCGTCAGCCTCTGGCATATGAGGAGGCTTGCATAATTCCATGTGACCCTCCAATCCAGTAATGAGTTTACTATTAATCTAGTCTACGATGTTGAAATGTGGTATCAGAGCCAATAAAATCCTTTAGTCTTCCTATATTGGGTTAGTTTAAAGGAGACAAGAAATGTGTCCGTGTTAGGTTAATAGTTTTTCATGGGACTAATCACCTAATGAATGGGAACTGGACATGGGTCAAAGAAATGGATTATGGTTTATAATGTTGTTATAGATGGATTTTCTTTCACCTTTAGTGACTGGTGTATTTTTTCATAACATATTAATTTATGAAATTTCTTGAATATTTACCCTTGGTTTGGTTTGAAAATGATGAATAATTACATTCATTATATTAGAAAAATAGAAAATTCAAAATCCATTCCCTATAATTTTATTTTATATTTTCTTTATAGAATTTTTAATCATTATTATTCTATGTTATTTTTTTTAGCATGACATTCGTATTTAAGTACAGTGATTATGTGTTATCACATGATTTTATATTTAATGAATAAGGTGACATGTTCTTATTTGTATTAAAAATGTAAATGATGGACTGTGAAAATCATATTGATTATAAAGACAACAAAAACAAGTTCATAGTTGTACTGAGTATGAGCACCTTATGACTTGGAAAAGTTATCATGTGTATTCAAACACTAAAACGAAGAATATGTTCTATTATTAAAATATTTTTTCCCACTAATGGGATAAAAAATTCCAAACATTCTTGTGTATGGGCTCTTTATAGGTTGGTTGGTGCCACATATATGACATTACCATTGATTCTAAGCATGGAGAGTTTTGAAGTTAAATTGGTTTGGATTAATTGGAGCCAATTTTCTATCCATGAAGTGTATCAGTTCTTAATGAAATAAGAAATATTGTTTCATATTAAATGTATAGCATTGTATATCTATTGAGATGGTTTAAAATGAAATTATGTTTATTTGTAATATAAAAATAATTGGTTAATTTAGAAAAAATGCTTAAATGGACCGATATAGGTCAGATGGGGGAATATTTCTTATGAGATTACTTGTTTGGGTGTTTATAATTTTAAAAACTAAACAACTACAATTTATTTGGTTTTTAATAAACCTGGGATGGCTTAGTAGGACCCTTGGAATTGATATTACATGTTAATAACAAATTAGATGATAAATTTATGAATTATGACTAAATATCCTAAGTGTGTAATGTTTCAAAAAGGATATTTATTGATACTTTCTTACATTCCCTTTATGTGTTTGTTAAATGTTTTATATGGTTAAATATTTAAATTTAATTAATTGTAACGGTAATATAAATGGATATTATAGTGGTTTCCTCCCTTATGGACCCTGAGAAAGGGTCATTTATGTTTCTCCTTGAGTTACCATAGAAAGAAACCATATGTGTATTCCGTAAGATATATCCTATTTAGAAATGTCAAAAAAATTAGTCCATTGATCCTATGACTTTTTTGGAGTGTGTAAATGATTTGTTCGACATATGTTCTTCAAAAGGGGTATATGTGGTAGTTAACAATTTTAGTGTTCAAATGATTTACGTGTTCCATGATCTTTTTGATGTTTAGTGTCATTTGAGTGTTTTTTCCTATTAGAAACTCTATTTTTAAGGGAACCTTTGTTTGAACAGGTGATCATGTCTTCATTTGACCCTTGAATGGTATTGAGTATTGGGTAATGCACATTTTCCGAAGGTTCGACATGTCTGGGTCATGTTCAAACACTTCAGAGGTTATGTGAACCTTTATATTTCAATAGTAGTGGTTGATGTTGTGTATCGTCATCTAGGATAATGGTTGTATGGGGAATAAGATATTGGTATAAATATCTTATATGACCATTAAATACTTGAATTTATAGGGATGTTAAGAATATGAATAATATCATGGATGGTCTCTTTTATTTTGAGACCTCTAGGTAGTATTAATTGATGCACATGATAACATCATGTTCTAAATCATACGATGTACCAGGTGAGTTCGATTAAAAAATTGATTCTTTTGTAGTTTTGTATGGTCTCAGGTCATCTCCATAGTAGTGTGACGTTAGAGTTAAATGAATCATGTTCTTCCCAATAATTTGGATGGATTCTATTGTATATTGGTGTTTTTATATAACATTTGTTCTGGTCTTAGATTCCATTTAACAATTTGATGTTTTCATCTTGGATCGAAGGAGCGTCACATGTTCGCTTATGGTAAATATGATCTAGCACAATCATGGGTGTCAAGATTATCTTTTATTTCTATAAATATAATAATCATATGTTGGGGAGTTCCTTTTTAGTTCTTGTAAATCATTTTCAATTAGGTATAATGAATTAAACCAAATAAGACCACATAGAAATGGTTGAGTTTTCTTGAATGCCTTTTAGGATTATGATATATAAATCATGCCAAGGCATTCATGGATGTATGATTTTAATATGGTTGGTATTTATTGACTCCTATGATGAACACCATTAGTATTGGATGGGCAGTTATATCGTGATGATCACATGAATCATTTGGTGGTGAAGGCATGTGATCATTTTGTGTTGGTGCATAGAAAAGTGATGTCGGTCACTCTATCATGGGAAGTCGACTAGTTGTGGTTCAACAATTATTTTCACCATTTTTGGGTGTGAATAACTATATGTATTTTATATTCTCTTAATTTATTATACTATGTGATGAGTATTTCCCCGGTCTTAACACCATTCTAGATGCACTATGTAAGTGTCGAACATATACAATGATACAGTTCAAAATGATGTTGGTTTTATTTTGTGGGTTTCTCAGTGTTCCATGTTGAATGGGTTGTTTTCCTTTAGGATTGGATAGTCCTAAGTGAAGCTATGGTACCCAGGTATGAATTCTTTGTAGGATCTCTCATATGCCATATATTTCAATTAATGTGAAATCCAAGAAGATGACACTCTGAGAAAATTAATTGATCTTTTGATAATTTCTAACTTCATAATAATGTGCAATTTCAAAATATGGTGTATAGAATACCTTGGTTAGTTCTTGGGATTCCAAATATGTTGAATCTATAGTTGTCCAATAATTTTTTAGCATGAAGGTTTCATTTAAAATAGTGGTTATTATAGTGTACTGGATTTGGATTTCACCTCATCTCATGCTTTATAAATACTGATTTGAGTTGGTCAGATTATTTTTTGACCAAGTATATTCATTAAGATTTTGGTGTAGGATTCAACAATAATTATTGTGCTAATCAAATGTTTCATTAGAAATGTTCATTGTATTTTAGTTTAATATATACGGGTTTGTAATTCTATGAATCTTGAGAATAGTTGACAAAATTGATATGACATTTTTCTATATTTATTGTTTTTTACGGTTAGTGAATTGCATTTTTTGGGATTCCATATAGTTATGGAGTGTGTTTTATGGGACGGATGATGCTTTTCATAAAAATATGGTTCATCATGGCTAATGGGTTTGGTGTGTCTTAGGTATTTGTTCCATATTTAAAGCATTCCAATGGTATCATTATAACTCTTAGAGGTGTTCTTGTAAGGCACTTCCAATGGTTGGTAGAACCGTGGCGTGGAAATTTTGACATAACAAAAATGAACAATGTGTGGGGAACTATTGGAATGTTGACTAATGGGTTGAATATTTGGTCATGTCTATATCAAAATGAGATCTCTTAAAAACAATCCTGGTTTATTGTGGAAAATGATCAATGGATCATGTAGCATAACATATGTTACATATGATTTAGTAATGCTATAAGGTTTATTGGAAGTTTGTATACGAAATGGACCCACATAAATTTGGATTCATGAACCATGTATATTGTGTGATATATTCATTATTCTTGAAGTATTATCACAGATGATATTCTCAAGGGGGATTGGTTTTAATGTCTGGTGTTTTGATCTCGATGAAAATGCAAAACAATTTTAAACAATTATTTTTACTTAACATTAAATTTTTTAAATTGAGAATTAGAATTTAATTATGAGAGATTAAAAATTCATGATGATGTTATTAGAAATGGGGGAAAGACTAAAAAGTTTTATAGGTGTCTATAGAAGTTTTGAGAGCACTAGACCTAGAGAACCTTCTTTTAATTGAGATGTATTCGGCACATGGTTTTCCTAAAACTGTGTGTCATTCAGAAAAAATCATGCGACCTATTTTATGTGGCCAAAGGTGGTGCGCACTGACTATGTATGGTTTTTGAAACCATGCACCAATCCTTCACAGTGTTTTTTTGGAGTAAATTAACTCACAATATTCATAGCATTGTTTAAGTAAGGTTTGGAAAAAGGTTTAGGTGAAACCATGTGGTACACCATATTTAAATAATTTGAATTAAATTAAATTAAATTAAAAATGTAAATATTAAAAAATATCCCTCACCTATTATCCCTATAAGACTCATGTGAAACCCATAGGTTTTCTCCTTCGATACATGACACACACCCCATCCGAAAACCATATCATATGCCAATCATCCATAGATTCATCTAATTTATCGTTGATCCATCATGGCATCGTTCTATTATCCTTCTCACATCAATTTTTAGTTGATTATGCCACTCCTCATCAACTAGTATGGTTCGACAGAAAATCTATGGTCATATTGATCCAATATTTTTGGGTTCTTTGGAATTTAGGGATTGAAATGCATCTCCAACGTAATGTTTATGCATAATATGACATCTTCTTCCAAAGGAAATGTTGATTTGGTCTATTTAGTTTACTCCCACGATTTGAGGTGAGGTTCATTCTCCACTGCCATGTTTTGTACATTATAATCTAGGTTCTTAAGGTGTATATGGGTCCATGGTAAATTTATTCAGGTGTGTTGAACATTGACACAATGTTTTTTGGAATCTTCTTTCTGTTATTGAGATTTACAATTATCTGTTAATGCCCACACATATATACATAGGTGTGTATATCTATATATATATATACACACACATATATATAAATATATCTTCCTTCTATTTATTCCCTCATGGTGAGTGGAATACTTTGTTTGGATTAAATTATATATAAATATTTATATATGTGAATGTGTATGTAGGAGTGGGTAGTTTTAGGTTGTCGCTACCAAATCAGAAAAGTGTCGAGTTTCAACATGGTCTTCTTCTTCAGGTAGGATCCCTTTTATTCCCATTTTTATTTAGTATATGACTAAATATTTAATTTCCTATTTGTATCACATTTATTTAGTGATTTTCTATTTATATTAGTTTATTTTAAAATGATTTCCAAAAAATATAATGAAATTATTAAAAATTTTGCATAATTTTTTTGACAACAACTCCATGATTTTTTAATAAGACCCTTTCAATATAGGTTCACTGTATTCTTGATAAAATGTAATTTCTCTGATTTTTGTTTTCTTTGATGACTAAATTTTATTCTCATTATGTTTGTGGTTTTTTAGAATATAATATGTTTTATGTATGATTATCATTGAATTAATGAATTCTTTTATTCACCCATGAGATAGTGTTTAATAAACGAAGTCACTTTTTTGTTCATGGGTGTAATATTATATTAAATGGCTTGTCCTATCATTTATTGGCAATTTACCATGTATGAAATTACACACTTTATAATGGCACCTCACTAAGTGCATCTTACCATTGATAAATGATATTACATCCTTAACTAATTGACTAAATAGTACATCAGTAATTAAAATTGTTGAAAAATATATTGGATTGTTCAACTATGACATTGTATATGTTTAGTTGAAATTATCCTTAATAAAATGTGATTCATTAATTTTTATGATTATTAAAAGTGATATAGGTCATTTCCCAATTTTTTATTGTATATGTGACCATGCCACTAATAAGGTTTTCATTGAAATGATTAATAAATTTTCCTAAATTAAATTGTTATAATTGAATATTCCTTTTATATTCATATGTATTAATAAGAGAGTTCTAGTATTACACCTCCTTCCATATGATAAAAATAAATGGGTTAATGTGATTCCTTAGAGGTTAATTCCACATGAATAATATTTTGTGAATGATAATGCCATATAGGGTGTGGTGTAAAGGAACTATGATATCCCTTTGGAGGAAATATAGTGTACACATTCCATGTGCGTATAGTGGTGCATGAGATTTTTTGACTATGAAGGCTGTCTAAGCATCCATACAGAGTCCAAAGTATTGTAAGTGCCCTTGGTTAAAAAGTCAATAAGCAGTTACATGTGGATTTCCATGAGAGCATGAGATGTTTGTCTCTATTCTCTATTTGTAGAGATCTATATATGCCCATATTGTACTACCGTATAGGGGGTCTAATACCTTTATAACATTAACTCCTTCATTTTCAGCCTCTCCCTTAGCTCATTGATTCTCCCCTATGTTCTAGGCCTTGTCCTCTCCTCTGGTACTCACTAGTATGTGATTTTTTCATAACTTACTCGCTTCCAATGATGGTATATGTTGTAGATTACATCAATCTACATACTCCACTCTGGCCTCATGTTTCTCTATGCCTCTCTTGGATGGATTTTTAGTTGTGATAACATTTAGGCTTTGAGATATATAGTGCCTTGGATGCTGGTTTTCAGACATTACTAGAGTAGTTCCTTTTGTTTGCTGAGTTTCATTCTAGTTCCCACTAACATACTCTAACCCAGGGTTCCACCACTCTTCTCTAGGTTATAGTTGGAGTGATGGATACACCGAGATTTGGGGAATAAAATTAGGCAGTCGTGATGGTTCCTTCTAGGGATCATCCTAACCATTATTCATGGATTCATCCCTAGATTAGATTCATCTATTTTGGCCATCATTAATATTGGTTTTGTTTGTTCTCATTGATGTTCATGCTTTGGGTTGGGTCTTTTTTGGAATGAGGATGAGTCAGTGGCGACTAATGGTTTTGCTGATGGGTTTCCGTGTTCTGTTGGTATGTTTTAACAGTAATGATGGTAGATGTTTTCTAGACGTCATAGGTATTTTTGATGATGTCAATGATGATGATGTTGAACATCTGAGGAGGGTGATGATGGTTCCAGATGTAAGTGATGGCCTTATCAGCATCAGGATACTTCGACATCGACGATGGGTATCTGTTCTTGGAAGAGATGATGATGACTTCTCCTACAGTGATGATTGTTTACGGTGGTGTGTCTCAATAGATATTTTGGTGTAATTACCACTGTCGGCAATAGATAATGGTGGTTCTCTCCCATGATGATGATGGTGATCTCAATAATGATGGTATATGGTGGAGACAATAATCTGTCTATGTGTGTGTCTCAAGGTGACAATGACAGAGGCATGATGATGGTCGTACTGCTACTGATTTTTAAATCTGGAAATAGTTTGTTTGTAGTGGAATTGTGGAGTCAAGGTTGTTGAATTAAATCCTCGATTAGAACATGGGATTTGTAGAATTTATTGTGATGTTGGTTCTTTTTAATTTTGAAATATAATTCTTTTAATTGTTTCAGGGCTCTGATGGATCATTTTTATTTTTATTTTTGAATTTTGATCTCTGTCATGTGTATTTTGTAACGGTGTTTCTTGATGTAGGTACCGACATACCCTCAAGGTTTATTTTAAATAAAATTAAATAAAAATTCAATATTTCATGCAATAGAACATGATATCTCTAGGAGTTGAGCCCCATGTTATTCCATGAGAGATAACCTTGTATTGGATGTTTTTGAGTTACGTACTGGTTCATCCGAAATATATATATATTATAAATATAAAAAGTAACATATATATATATATATATTATGACATGATAAAACTATTATACCTTATATGAGACTAAACAGGTTTATCCATCAGGTATCCCTATGGAACGAATATATGAATTTGATTATTTATTCAGTTTTTATTACTTTTCTATACCATAAAACATGTAATTTAAATTTTAATAATAAGATTGGTCTTGAAAACAATAGTTCCGGCCTACTGGGATTATTATCTCACACCCTGGTCAAGAAGCCATTGAATTGGGGTCCATAGTAGTTATTATTTTCTGAATTACCAAGGATTCATATTTTTTGTTTTGTTTCATACCTAATAGTTGTGAGAATAGGTTCAAGAGGTAGCACATGATGCTCACAAAGATCACCTTGGTATTATTTATTTATGATCCATTCATGATTCCTATAATGTATTGTATTCTATTCATGCTATATCTTTACTAATTTAGGATATGTATCATCGTCTATCATTCAATCATTGAATAAAATGGCATTTAACATTGTTATTAAAATATATTATTATTCATATACTTCACATTTATTTGTTAGTTTATTCTTCTGTTCCATAATAATTTTTATTATCCGATAATACCACATTTCATCTTGAATTAGAAAGTATCATCTCCCCACAATAACCACCCAATACTTTTTCTCATTGTTGGAGGTCTCTTATGTTTGGGGAGATGAAATTTAGGTTATGTGACCCACCATATTAGTTACTGATTTAGTACTAAGAAGGGTTAGGATATTACACCAGTTCCCTGGTCTGATTCCCCTTATGACCTCAATCGCGCCACCTTGTATTCTAGTGGTATACCACAAGCAAGGATTTTATAATGCTTCAAATAGAAATACTATAACCTCAATATCATATTAATTTATAAAAAATAACAAATTAAATAAAAGAATCAATTAGAAAAATTCATGAATCACGAATTACCAAAATATATCCCATGAAGGTAAAAATGATAACCAAAAAATAAGGAATCCATGGCATGATAATAATTCCAAATGAGTAACAATACCCAGATTAATGATAGATAAATGATTCCACAATAGGCCCAAAATCCTAATTAGGATCCTGATATATATATATATCTAATTCCCAACTCAACTTCAAAGAATAGATCCATTTCTCTTAACCTGACGTGCATCAAAAAATTCTACTCTAGTACCCAACCACAGCCCAAGTAGTGTGTGAGTATAAATCAGTTGGCCTCCACCAATAGTGTCTCTAAAATAACTAGTCGAAATTTTTAATTAAGGAAACTGAAAAATATATAAAAGAAATGGTATTCAAAAGACAAATTGGGTTCCATCATGTTAGAATATTGACATAGTCCATTTCCATAATTATTTTCATTTACATCAGTAATACAATTTTGTTAAATAAACTCTTTTTCATCACATTCTTTATTTTTTAGGAAATTACATCATTGAAATCACGGCCTGATCTGGTCATATTACTATGATTACTGAAAGTGGTTTATTATTTTTAAAAAAACATTTTAAAGGAAAAGTTAGAAACCATAAAACAACAATACAACCAAAAAATCCTAATAAAAAACAAAACACGGTCAAACCACTTGGTCTTCCCAACCCGAGGAAATATTTTATGACCCCAATCCTTCACCAAAATAAGACCCTTCTGCAAGAAGTCCCATGAAGAAGTGTATGAGCACAGAATCGATGGAGAATCCATACCCTCTCAAGAATCCTGATCCAAAAGGCCAGTAATTTTGAAGGCTTCATGATCCGTTATGAGTGTAGGGCATTGGTCCTTTCCCCAAAATAATGCATCATGGGTTTGGGTTTAGTGATTTAGTATAATCCAAACTATGGGTGTATATACTAAATTACAATACCCAACTACTACCAACCCATGTTCCAATGGTTATTTATCCCTTTAACAAAAAACCAATCACAATCCACCGTAAAACATAACACATAATATTTACAAATTCACTTTTAATAAAACAAAAGGTTCATCATCATTCCATAATACAATTTTCCATTTACTAATTAAATTTCATATCATATTTAAACAAATATACCTTTTTTATATCTTAACCTATTAATCACATTTAAAATTTCACAAACAGTAATGATTGTAATTTGATTAGAAATTTACATGATTTTTTCCATTTAACAAATTTCCCATTCCATATGCTTTACCCCATTAAAAATAATTAAATATTCTATAACCATTTAACACATTCACTTTAATCTATTTACCCTCATTTTGGAATTATGCCAAACAATCCCTTATCCCATTGAAATAAACGTTAAAACATATATTAATAACTAATGTTTATTTTCTCACTAGTGTGAACATTTTATTAACAATGTACACTTACATTGTAGCCTCAGTCTAGGTAGAATCATCAAATGCATCTGGTTGGGGTGTAGTGTGTTGCTCCATTTCGTGAAATAGTGCATCATGGGTTAGTGTGTATAGATTTATTCCAACCCAACCCATGAGTGTAAAACCGCATGTACCATACCCAATAACTACAAAGCCATGTGAACATGCTTATTTATCTATTTTAAAAAACCAGTCACTAACCATGGCCAAACAGAAAATATAAAATTTTAAAATTCACATTTAATTCAAAAAATGAATCATTATCATGACTTATAAATTTTTTTGATTTTCCAATTACATTTCATAGACCATTTAACAAATTTCACATTTTATATCGTATACAATTAAAAATATTTAACAATTCCAAACAATAATAATTTTAACGTGTTCTTCAATTTACATGATTTATCACATTTAAAACATTTATCATTATATATCCCTTATCCTATTAAAATATTTTATTAAATATTTCATAGCCATTTGATACGTTCACCTTAATCCATTTATACCCTTTTTCATTATGGGAAACAATCTCATATCTCATAGTATAAATATTTATAAAAAACATTTATTTATGCACCTATAAAATTTATCCATACATAATAATGGGTTAATCATGGGCTCTATTTTAACCCAATTAAATTTCACTCTTCTTTTTACCATGTTCCATGTTCGTTAATGTTATTACACCCCGTGGGTGCCCCTAAATCAGTCTAGTAACTATCCTCAAATCCCATAGGGATAATGAGAGGTTTAATTTACTATTTATTAAACAGTATTACCAAATCCTACTAAATGTGCGACAATTGGGTCCTAGTGACAGTACAAACACCCCACTTTAACATGTTCGTTAGGTTCTGGCCTGATATATACCATTAGTTTCCCCACAAACACATGGTCACCACCCCGGGGCCCAGCCAAGTGACTGAACGTGTTATCTGACTAATGACTGTCTTCAAAGGAAACACATGTCCTTTCCAGTATACTATATCCTCACTCACACTCACCATAGGTAACTTCGTAGAAGGTCACCCATCTTGATCACTACTCTATGTCAAGCATGTTTATCTATGATGTTTTAATTGGGATGGCTTCAGAAATGGATTGTACACCTTGTTGACATGACTTGTATCATTTCCTCGATTTATCCTTTATCATAATGGGGGGTTTTATTAAAAACACACCCCCATATAGAACACCACATCATCATTGTGGGCCGTATAGATGAACTCAGGTAGTGTGCCACACTTAAGGTCGTGTACCACCTATGAGTACAAATTTTTCAATTTAGCCCCAGTGATAGGACACACATATCCTTTAACATGGTCGTCATGTAATGCCCCGCCAGGTACCACCAGTTTCCCCGAAGACATGTGTTCCACACCCTAGGGCCCACTTCTTTTCCTAAATGTGTTATCTAGATAATTATTTTCCCCACAATCCAACACATGTCCTTTAAAGGTTGCATTGTCCTCACTCACACACACCCTGGGAAACATCTCCAAAGTTTACCCATCCTGATCACTATTCCTGAACAAGCATGCTAAACTGTGTTTTTCTAATAAGGTAAGATCTTGAAAATTAAGGGGAACCTTGTTGTCATGAGTCATATAATTTATTCATTAAAACCTATATCTTTTTAGGGTGTAAAAAAATGTATCAAATTATCATAAGGAGTAAATATATATCGCAACTACACATGTATAACTTAACAATAAAACTATGGGATATAACATGTATTACTCATACCATTAATTTTCATTCGTACACACACATTACCTTATCCTTAGATCCAAATTCAATAACCCTTAAATCCAAAACAACTAATATATCATAATATGATGGTTAATGTGATTTTTATAAGAAGATAAAATATACAAGCCCCAATCAGGAAATATGATTTTAGTGTATCATTAGACTAAACAAAATAATCAATCCCTGATCAACAGTTCTCCAAACAGTCTATAATCGATGAATATACACCCTCAGGAATATAGGGATATTGAATTCATCACTAGGGTTTCAAGGGAGAAAATGTAGAAGGAAATCAGATGAGATTCTTAAATTACTAATAGGATGTTTTGTAAAATTACAATTTTTTATGGGGTGATTGGCTTGGATGAATGATTTGAAAAATAGTGAGAAAATGAGCATAATGACTCTATCCAAGGTCTTAGATTTTGGACTTCCCCTCAAATGGTTTACCTTTACCATACACTAACCCTGAAACATCCAATAGATGTTATTTTTTCCTTTTATGTCTTTCTAGAAAAAATATTAACACCAACAAGCATCCTCATACACCTAGAAATAAGTCCATTAACAATCATTAAGATATTTAAAAGAAAATAATTAATTAAGAACATAAATGCAAGATGTTCCGGATCTTACACCAGTGTTGTTTGTTTGTATCATGTATTGTATTATTTATTTATAATAATTTATTCATTATTTAATTTTAAAAAAAAATTATTTAATGGAATAGTGTATCATTTTATAATTTAATTTTTTATATATTCATATATAGCCATGAGAGATTTGTAGAATATTATTGGATAATTTTTAGAAAATGATCAAAACAGATTTCATAATACTTTTTGTTGATGGAGGATTTCTAGATTATAAAATGAATATGTCAACTACTGAAAAAAATCCAATAAGGGCATCGTATTTACGAATATCTACCAACCCTAAATGTTTTGTATCACAATGAAATATTCAAAAAGGATTGATATTATAAATATTAAATGTAATTGATTATCTTGATATTAATTCTTTAGAAAACAAAATCCTACAAAATTATTAGAATATAATTTTTACAGAATATATCATAAGGATTCATGATAAGAGTAATAAATTAATTTATATTATAATTGAATTAAATGAACATTATTAAATATCAACAAATTTATCATGAACTTCTTCTTGATGGTAGAATAATATACTTTAATTAGATCTAATGTCCATAATTTTTTGAAAATGAGATGTAACAATGCATCTACTTTTTATGAGAAATATATCCTTACCATAATACTAGAATCATCAAACATAAATTCAGAAGGTAGATCCCTATAATGTTGATTGATGATTTTTGGGTAATGAAACATCTCCTAAAAACATAACATTTTTTCATGGAAAATAAATAAAATGTAATTTCTCATTTAAAATATTTTTTTACAATGGAAATGAGATTTGAATAATTTATTTAATAAAACAAAAATATAATAATTTAAAAACAATTAGTTATTTATTATTATTTTTAATATAATATGATATTTGTACATTTATCTGTAATGATTATATTATTCAAAAATTCATAAATTACTTATTTTTTTACCAATGTATCATTTATCAATGATTCACACTATTTTTTAATACAATATTTAATCATATATTAAAATGTAAATTTTTTTTAATTAAATTTGAATCTATAAACTATTAATTTATTATTAAATTCATCCAAAACAATATTTCACAAATATAAAATAGTATATAACATACATATTTGGTGGTATCATATATATCCCATAATCTGAATATTATTAACTTTTATGAGAATTCACTAATGTGGTATACAAATGAATGTTTATATTTGTCATAACATGTAATTGGAACCAATGATTATACATTGAACCCATCTCAGAATATTTTTTTTTTCAAAATAATTAGGGTTATTTAGACTATTTAGATAATTTTGAAATGTATTCTTCTTATGACATGGTTTATTTTTATATATTTAATGAATACACTCCAAATATTTGGAATTATCATAATAATGTCTTCATTTATAACAATTTTGAAAGATATCATTAATTTGGATTTTAATATAAATCAAATTTGTCTTAATTTTTTTGAATACAAAAAAGTTTATTAAATTACAATATGTATATGTTTATACATCTTATTCTTGAGAACAACATGAAATGTGTAATTATGGAATATATATGTTTTCTGGTGAAATTTGTTATCAATTTCAATAAGTAACCTTTTAATGAAAAATATGGATATAATTCATTTGCTGATACCTCAATTATAAACAACTCTATTAAATATTTTAACTATTATTCTCGAAAATTGCCATTCTTTTTTGGGAATTTTTTTAATTATAGAAATGAATCCTATAATAAATTATTTTGTAAACATAAATCATATTTTATATAATTCTATTATGTTTAAATTTGTGTTTGTGTGAGGGATACCAATTAAATAATAATGTAGATATTTAGGAAACTAGAGTTCTCTATAATGAATGTGAAATAACATTTTTTCAGAAATAAAATAAAAAGAAAACCAATAATTAAATTATTCAATAACAAAATTACATAACAATAAAAAACAAAATATATATATAACCCCAGTATTAATTATATTATAAATACTCATCATAAATTTTTCATTAATGATATTACTTTTTATATTCATGATTTCCCATAAAAAATGATTATCCACTATAAAATTTATTTACATAATGTGATAGAGATAAAGAAGAATGTTAACAATATTGGTATTTGATGTATAAAATAATTTTAAATTTTGTAATATTATTTAAATACATACATGATAGTTTCATTGTTTGGAAATTTGTTGTTTTATATTTTTTTTGAAAATATCTTACATTAATTATAGGGGGATGAATGTTAACGGATTCCACTTCAATATATTTCCCATAAATGTTTGTATGTAATATTATGATCATTTTCCTTTAAACAATATCATTAAATATAATTATTTAAAATCTATTCTAACATATGATTCTAATTAATCCGCCATTATATTATTTTGTTCATTATTTTAAAAGAAAAAATATTATACAAAGTCCCTAGTCATATTTATTGATGATCTTTTACCACACAATGAATCAATGTTAGTTAATATTTTTATTATGGATTCCATTTTTAAAAACTATGGATATTATAACATTATTTACTTGTTGGACTTATAAATAAGGATAGATTTTTACTTAATGTTAATATAACATGTGATTAGTCCCTCATACAATTTTATTACAATAATTTTAAAAAATTATTTTCATTATTTATTTATATAATTGTTTAGTGATTTCAATTTTATAAATTCAACATTGATGTCTCGTGGAGTAATTTTCTTATGTTAAATTATTAGATTTAATCATCCCTAATGGAATGGAAAATTGTATATGTGGATTGACCTAAATCATTTTGTATCCTTTCTAAAACAATTATGCTTTTTTAATGTTATAAGAACTAAATTATCTCATGAGTTATTTTAAACATTTCATGGGTTTTTTAAAGTTGATTTGAGTTATAGTATATTTTTTATTTATTGGATCAAAATTCCATTTATAATATTCATTACATTATACATACTTCCCTATTTATCTTATGTTGGGATGCATGTTTCATAAAACCATAAATATTATTAAAATAAATTCTATTTTTTATTTACCTCTTTGAAATATTAACTTATTTCTTCCACACATTTTAATGAGTAGGCTAAATAATTAAAAATTTATATATATTGGATAAATTTTTTAATATATATATATATATATAATAAATATATGATATATTTCCTTTATACAATTAGTAAATATTATTTGATTAATCGATGATCGATGGTGAAGTAATTAAATTACATATAGGAATGGTGTATTTTTCATTTTTAACCAATTTAATACATGAAGTTAGAATTATCTGTCCACCAAAGGATATATAGTTGTTTTTATGTAGTGTTCCTTGAGAAAAATAAACACTAATATCTAATTCATTTGATAATAGATATTAATAATTAAAATTTATAAGAGAATTATAAGTTCCCAAAATCGTACGTCATGTGGGATATATTGTCATTTAGTTGACTGTTATTTGTAAATAGATTGAGGATATATTATCATCTATAAATTATTAAATAATTTGTAAATAATATTATATAAATAAACCTACTTAGTTATATAACTCTTTATTCGGTATGGTGGGAATTTTGATAAATTATCGTAATTATTGAATTTTGATAAATATGAACATTTTCTAATAATATAAAATCACATAATTCATTAATTAGGTTCTTGTAATTATCAACAATCCCATGATATATGATCCCTATGAATTAGATTTGATTTATTTTTTGTTGTTTTCAAACATTTAAGAAAAATATTAAATTTAACAATTTTCTATCAATGGGGGTTTCCACGGACACGTTTAAGGAAAATATTTCCATATATGTTGTATTTAATTATAATTTTGGGGAAATAGTTTTATTTTAATAATATATTAATATCATAATAGTTGGTAACATATTTTTGTTATTTAATATATAGTTAAACATAGTTAATCGTTCTTGTGATGATAAATATCCCATCCATTTTTTATCCCTTTTTTAAACATCGACATAGTTTGTTAAAGTGAATACTCCTTGCAATGTGTTTTTTGGGGAATCAACATAATTGAAATAGTATATATGAATATCGTTAATATTAAAAAATATCATACTGATGTTGGATATTAAATTATACTATTTTATAGATAAATTTTTGTTCAATTATTTCCCATAAAATTAAATATAGTTCAGTAATTATTCAACTCATTCATTTAAAATAATTCCCATAATTTCTTGACATAGAGGATTCAAATATATCAATGGGGTAAATTTTTGTAAAATTAGTTCATAAATTACCTTTAATAAAAAACTATATACAACTATTAGATTCAACCAATATATATATATATATATATATTGGTTGAATTTAATTTAGATATAAGTGCATGAATTTTTTTTAAATAATCATTTTTTATTATCAAAATAGAAAAAAAAATTGATAATATAATGTGTTAACAAATCCACAATTAACTGAGAGTAAAGGTTTTTATTAATTTGAAATGATGTAGTCTTTGTCAAAACACAAACCAAAATAACCACTCTACAGAAAAATAGGAAAAACAAAACGAATTATCCTATAGTCATTATAATAAAAAAACATCAGAAATTAATTATTCATTTAATACTACTCACTACTATTCAATAATAATAATTAATATTTATAAATATATAAAATATAGAAAATGTATTGAAATGAAATAATGTAGATGACGAATGATTTAGGGAAGACTTACCAACCCAGATACTTCATATGAGATTTACATATACCATTGTATATGACTAAAATAAATGTAATCAGATATAACTATATATCCATTCAAAAATTATTTGTTTTCTCCATAGATATAAAAACAACGTGGAATTTCATTCCATTTATTAATGGTGACTATATAGAACAGGAAAATATATGAAGATAATATATTAATGTATTAAAAATATTTAATCACCCTTTGACTATGTTTATATTATTTTATCTATATAATGACTTAATTATATTACTATACTATTTTAATTCGTTTGGTATCAATAAATTTTGAATAAATCATATGATTTACACTAATGGTCAACTAATCAATTCCAATCATATAGATCCCTTTATGTCATTTTGATTCTCTAATAGTAGATTTTTTAACACTATAACAACATGATTCTTCTCAATATTTTTATATGAGATTAATGTATTCATATTTGTGAAATTTTATTTTTTAGTAAGAGTATATGAAAAAATAATATATTTCCATATATATGTCTGCCATATATTAAATGTATTTAATCCACAATATGAGGAATATAACAGAATCCCATCATCTAGATTCCTATAATATGGCACCTGTTTAAACATTGTGATCACATTCATTCATAATAGAATTGATTAGAATATTTAATAAGAGATTATGATGATGTAAATGACATACAATGATTTAATTACATTTTTATGATATAGTAATCATAATATATTAAATTAATCCACTAAAATTTGTTATAATTTGTATATATTTTGATGAATCATAATAAAAATGTTACAATTATGGTATCATTTATCACTATATAAAAATATACATGAAAAAGGTATAAATATAAAATATTTTTTTATACTATGGAAAATAATCATTCCCAGGAGAGTAAAAAAAAAATTATTATATTATCATATTTTATTACATTCAATTTACATTTTTATAATGATCAAAATCTTTGTATTTTAGAGTCACTATAATTTAAAATTAAAATTTAGTATTTTAACACATGATGGAATAAATTAAACTGTATGATATTTAATGGTAATTTTTTTTATTAGAGTAATATTATCATTATAATGTTTTTTTGTTTTAAAGTAAACTAAAATTGAATATATTATAGAAACATTAAAAAAATAATTTATTTATATATATAGTTTACATTATTTTTTTATTTGGAATAATATGGTTATTATTAAATGTTATGTGACTCAATACTATATTTATAAACATAACATTAATTATAACACATAGATTTTTATTTAGTGTTAATGTTTTCCATGAATAGAATAATAATGAATATTCTCATACTTATAATTATTTAAATATTTATTTACAAAATTGTTTTAAAAAAATATTATTATTTAAATATATATAATTTAATATCTCACTCCACCAAGATTATCAATGAAATTTGATTTTAACAATTTATATCTAATTTTATATAGTGTTCTGGTCATGTCAAATGTTTTTTTAATATGTTTATAAATAACTGGTAAAACCCCCTCAAAATAATTATTTAACAACATTTTTGGGGGGGAGGTAGATAAATTAAGGTTCTTATAAAGGTTATTATGTTCCTAAAGGTAATATTTCTGATGTAAAAGAATCATTTAATTCTCGTCACTAGTAATTCATTATTGTATTTTGTAGTTTTTTGTTACATTATCATAAAATTTTAAAATAAATTTTAACTAAATTTAATCATATATTTGAATAAAATTGTATTTAATTAATAATATTAGTTATGTTATTTTCTTTAATTTTAAACATATGTCACCAATTCAATATATATTTTAAAATTGTAAAATAAAATTATAGATGATATAAATATTTTAGTATTTTATAGAATTATGTATTTTCTAAATCATTATATGTTGCATATGATTATGTTATCCATAAAAAAATTATTATGTTAAAATTATTATTCAAAAATATTTTCATAGACACCACAACTATCCTATTGGGAACGAATTTTCAGCTCCAACTATTTGTTTTTTGACAGTGTATTATATTGTTGAATGTAGTATTTGGAATTTTGATGTTATTTAAATATTGAAATGTTTTTAGATAATTCGTATATATAATTTATTTCATGATATTACATGGTTAAATGGACTATAAAGTTATATTTTGGGGAATATAACTTTTATTCTAATTTTGAGTGGGTGTTGTGGTTGTCTGTGCATACAATATAGCGACACTCACGAGTTCACTAGAACAGTATTACATGTTTATGGATGAAACTCAACATGGATAGTCTACTAATATTTGAACATGACTTTGGAATCCATATGTGATAACAATTAGGATAATTATTATCAATTTATTTGTGTATATAAATCTGGTTTTGAGTTTTTGATATAATAAATTAATATCGTTTCACATAGAAACCATACAACATATGATTGACCTAAATATCACATAGAACATAAAAAAATGAAAATATATAATCTAATAAGTCTAAAAGTTTCATAAATGAGTTAGTTTTACTATAATTGAATCAATCAATGTAGAATATCTATATTTACTACCATTATAGTACAATTGAATTAATATTGTATCTAGGAAATATGATAGTTTTCAATCATTGAAGAGAAATTTTTATTAATCCATATTTGAGATAGGAAAGATAATAAATATGTTTATTTGTTATGTTGAGGAATTATTTTCTATTAGGGTTATTATGTTAAAATTTAGTAGTTTATATCATATTTGGGGAAGTATAATTTATAGGTTTTTAATCACATGAAAGTAAAATAAATTAAAAAATCTTATTGAATCCTATATTAATGGATTTGGGAGAAAAAAATTTAAATTTATATCCACAGTAATAATTTCCCTCATGAAAATATCATAATATTATATAATAAATATAACCTCCAAATCCATTAATTGATTTTTAATTTTTAAAATTTTAATTACTATTGTTTATCAATTGTGAGTATTCAATATATATAATATTCAAATTTAGAATTATAATATACAATAATAATTATCACTATGACATCATGTTGAATAAATCAATAAAAATATATGATTATAATTCCAACCATTAGCCAAGGGCCAAATGTCTATTTCAATAATACTTTTTATCACATATTGAAAAAATACATTTTTTATTTAGGATAAATTTTTAATAACATAATTTATATTTTTTTACAATTTCATTTTTAGATCACAATGATATAGGTTAGAATATAAATAGTGATCATTAAAATATAATTTATAGTATATTAGAATATTTAACGGTTATATTAGAGGTCATATAGCTCAATAGAATATTTTATAACCCAATTAATTCTCAGATAAATAAATCATAATGGTATCATTATTAATTTGATTTTAACCACATAAAATTATAAAATTTATAAAATATTTTCTTTGTCTTACAATATGTTTAGATTTCATGAAACATATAAATTGATAATGATTAAAAGTGTTATTTTCAGGGAACATCTGGTCATGATTATAATAAATATGAACAATTTTAGTCTACTAGAATACATATTAACTGGTTTTGATAATTATAACATTATAAACCATGAAAAAATAATGTACTTATAATTTTTCAATATGGAATGATCCATTATAAATATATATAAATTTGGAAGAGGGGTGATAAATTAGGATTCATAATAATATTACCATAGTCTAAAATTTACTAATATTCAATATATATGAATAAATAAATTTATACTTTAAATAATGAACACAATGTAATAATTAATTTTGTTTATAGATTATATATAAATGTGTGGTATCTATAATCTAATATTTTAATACATTTAGATAATAAACATTCAGTTGTTTATTATTATTATTATTATATTTATCATAATGGTAGTCAATTTTTAGTATAGGTCCCTAGATTATGAAGTAATATTTTAGGATTTTTTGTTATAATTTCACCTATTAAACTACATTTTAATAAATTAAGATCAGTTGTTCATGGAACAACTTGTATTAAATTAAATATTAACCTTGATATTTCTACATAACAAGTATTATGTGTGATGATGATTTCATAAATGTTAAACAATGTTTTCAACATTTCTCAAAATAAATGATATTGTATAATTATAGAGAATTTTCTCAATTATTTATTTGATAATATTTTCATTACTGTAGCTAAAATTTAATAGGAAACAATTATGTAGATATTACGAAGATTCCATTAATGATAATGAAAAATATGATGTTCTCTGATAGTTATAATGATGTTATCAAAATATCCAATTATAGATTCATGATTAGTGTTATCGGATCATATGCATGATTTCATATTTAATTTAATATTAAATCATATATTTTGAGTACCACTGATGAAAATTCACCACCCAAGGAACTTTTTACCATATGGGACCAAACAAACATTGTGGGAGTGGAAAAGAGTAATAAATATCCCATAGAAATTGTTTTTATGCCATGTGATTAATGTGTAGATTGTATAGACATGTTATATATATTACCATTGAAATGATGGTATAAAAAATTTCTTCTACAATTCATCCATGGTAATGTGATTTTCAATATAATGGGTGAAAAGAGTATCTATAATTCATGATGTGAGGTTTTAGGACTAGCTATGATGGGGCTTTTAAGAGTTGTTTTTTGGGTGTGGATTTATTTAATGATACTATGATTCATATTATATATTATATGTTATTTAATGGATGATGTAAATTATGAATAATGAGATTAAATGTTCTAATTAATATTTCTTATCAACTATTAAATGATAATTTATTGGAAAATACATGCACCTAAATTTTATTTAATAGGTACTATGATAATTTATTAATAATGATTAACCAGGTATAACTCTATATGTTATTTTAAATATTGTAAATGTCTTTTCATATTATTTTACTATAATATGCATTACATATTATTGGAATTACCATATTTTACCATTAATATATGATGTTCTAAAACATATACATATGAAGTACCCATCATATTATATTTATATTTTTTCCATAATTTCTTGGTCCTATATAGTTAAATTATCAAAGATACTGATGTGGAAAGTGAAAATTTAATGTTTTATGATTTTTAATCATCCATGATGGTATATATGTGGTTTTACATTATAAAATTATATGGTGTTATCATTTATATTTGATAGGTTTATTTTTTATTGATATCTCTTATCTTAAAATAATATACAATTTTGTATAATATTCATGATATCAAATGATCAATAATTTTTTAATTATTATATTTTACTAGTTTTCATTTTTAACTGAAATCCATTATATTTCATCATAGAAATTTTCTTTAATTTATGATATTAATATATACTATTCTAGTTTTCAATCCATGAAATATTAAAGGTATAATTCAAGGAGGAAACATGGTTTCACTGAAAAGAAACAAGTTAATATTAATAGAAAATGTTTTTCAAAAAAATTATTGTGATTTGTTTTTGAAATTTTTTGATATTATGATTTAGGTATATTTATGATTATATTTTGTCTCGGATGAAAAGTTACATGTGTTTAGAGGCATGAGAGTTTAAATTTAATGTATACCAAAATTTTCCTTGATATTAGTGTAAAATTTATTCCTCTTCAAGGAAAATAATTATTTATTTTTTCTATGGTATGATTATATTGATATGTGATTCATATATGCCATTCTATGTTGTCTATGATCATGAATTAATTTTATAGAATAATTGTTCATGTGACAAAATATTATGAAATTTAGGTGATATTTTCATATCCTATAATAATATAAATAAAAAATATTCAAATTATTCATTACATTTAATAGAATTTTATTTCCCTCGTTAAATAATATATAACCACTTAAGAAAAGTTTGATCAAGTCTGCACCTATCAAAATTATATTAACAATAATTCATGGTGAATGAAATAAATTTATCCAATGACCTATGAATGGTGTCTCATTAAGAACATATTATAATGTCCATCTCTCACATTGGATGTTAATCTGAAGGAGAAAGTACCTCAGGTGGATTGGGGATATTATGAGATTCATTGAATGAATCTACTCGCATGGTGGGGTTATCAATAGTAAAATTAGTGGGGTTATAATATGGTAGATATAATGGAAGATTTTTCTAAATAAGAAATCCAAATTTTAGTAGACCTATATCTAGATAAATAGTATCAATAATTATATGAGAATAATAAAATATGATAATATCTTCATAGGACATGAGTAGCTAGATCAAGAGATAGAATAAATATTATTTTGACCATAATTAAATATTAAATTTTATGATGGATTGATGGAATTACATATGCATGTTATAATCTATTCATTGATATGTATACAAATTATAATTGGATTTTGGATTGTTTAGTTTATATGAGAGGATGATTGACGAATTTTTGATGACTCACAATTTTTTCATGAGTTACATATGAGTTCCTAAAGTGATATTACTTATTTATTTTCCTTTATCAATTAGTTTATAAAGAATAGATTACACTATATCAATGTTTAATGAATTTTAATAGATACACCAATAAATTGAATGAAAATATAAATGATTAAGTGAGAAAAAATTTTAATGGAATTCTTCTTCGATTAAGTGGATTAAATTTAAAACAAATAACTTATTTTATGGAAATAAGATATAAATTTGAACATAAAATATATAATGGTTTGTTCACATTGTGTTTAGAAATTATGGATTAAAAATAACATGATTTGAGTGTGTGAGATTAACATAACTAATTGAATTCATCTACCCAATCCTACACTAAATAGACCCGCAAATTTGTCAATTATAATCCTCGATGAATATTCCTGATCTTTATGGGGTTGAAACGTGGGTATTTGAATCAAATGTAAAAAAATGGGAATTAATTTTGTAAATAAATTAAAATTAAATTTTGTGTTTCATTAAAAAACATTATATTATCCTTCTATATTTTGGTGCATCCTTGTTAAAAAAAATAATTTTTAAATAAAACAAAATCCATCGATATTTCGAATGAACTATGTTATCAACATAAACTATACAGAATAATAGTAGGATTAAAATAAAAAATAAAAAATAGGGGGTACCAAAAACAAAATTTGTAAATTTTGTGATCAATATTATAAAAAAATATTTTATCTGAATTAGATTGGATTCCCAATTGGTTGAGTAAAATGAAATCATCGCTATATACTACCAAATAAAATTCAACATGTGAACACCCTAAACCCATATCCATGTAATATGACTATAAGTCCCCCAAGTCACAAGTCCTAAATAACTAAAAATTATCCATTGACCATATAACATTATACTATAACCATCAGATAATCTAATCCGAAAAAAGGTCTACAATAAAATTATATACATTGTGAGAAAATCATGGAAGGTAATAATCATCAATAATATTTTTTTATAATAATTATGAAATAATATAATCAAATATAGATTGAACTATAAATTTGAATGTATCTATTTTTATCTTCAAATAAAAAAATTGAAAATATTATTGTCTATTAAAATATATTTTTATTATCATAATTTCATAGAAATAATAACATTTTTACAATAGATAATATAAATATACATTATAATTTAATAAGGTAAAAATAATATTTTTGTTATATTCTAAACCATATCCGATCTATTCATTGGAATATTAAAAATGTTATTGGGAATCACTACGATCATACATAAATTTTTTACTCATTGGTGACAATCCATAGATAAAATAAAATCATTTGAGGAATGCACTATTGAATGGATAATTTATTCTTTTTAGAATACCCAAATAGATATAGATAAAATATAATTCAAAACAAATCATGTAACACCTCATCCTGAATAATCTTGTTTTTGATGTAGATCTAAATGATGACATCAATGCTTCCCCAAATTTAAGAGGTTGACTAACACCAATAAGGATTAGAATGGTATAAGGGGTAGAGTATATCCACTATATTAGTAGATATCCTCTATAATAATAATAATAAAAAATATTATCCAAAACAACAGTATATAAGAAAGCAACAAAAAATCAATATGATATTGTTTGATTTGTTTCATAGAGTTATAAAAGTAATAAACCAAGGAGCAACAATGTGTATATTGCATCCATGGAATATATGTTGAATATATAAGAATTTAATTTATAATAAGAGTCATCCAAATAGGTTCCATCTTAGTTCCTCTATTAAACACTATGATATATATTCTTAGATACATTATATTTGTCTTTTCCCCTACTTGGATCCATATTCATGATATTGTTATAGAAAAAAATATTGTATAAAAGAGTGTGTGTGTTTTTAAACCTTATCAGACTCCAGTAATGCATCTTCAAACATATTTAACCAGCTTATGTTTTTCATTCCAAGATAATTAGAAAATTCACATGAAAAAAATATTCAATTTGTTTAATGGGTGATCATTTATAAATCAATATTACATGAATGAAGGATTTAAATACTACGGCTCCATGTTAGATTGTATTCTACATTTGAATTCATCATCGTGTGTTTTACATATAACCACCATATATCACTAATATTCAAAAAGTAAAATGATGTTCAATTCAGTCAATAATTCCATCCTGAAGCATCCCTCCCACGATTCAATCAAAAATCCCAACATATCAGAACATTTCATCTAGTATATCCCATCATTTTTCTAACCACATGATTTCCTTCTCCTTAATGTCAATTAATTCATAGACTATCCCATTTTTTGGCCTATCTTATTCTTTACAACTTACTACACATGCTCCCCCTATAATTTGATTAAAACCCTCAACAAACCACCTTTAATTTTCTACAATAATTAATTATTTTATATGACATTTATTAATAATCTCTAGATTGTAATACATACTGAAACAACATATAATATCCTTCCTACGTCTCCAAATACACACACACATGAAATCAAAATAAATCATGGTTTATTAGATAAACACACACAATTGATGTAGAATTAAAAAATGGTATAATGTGAGATCATCCAAAAAAATGAAATAAAATTAATGGAAGAACTTATATGAGTCCTTCATATGGTTATGAACATACAGAAAATCATGTTTTTTTCAAAACAACATGATTTATCATAATTTGATAATCAAATCACACATATATACCATCTACCCCAAACCCAAACACTATTTGTTCATAGATTCATCACAATTCAACTACATGTGTTCCAGATAACATATAATGAATAATATAGAATCATTAACCTATAATCAATTCATATTACATATTATAAAATAAATCTATTTTTTATCAATATCTTATCTGAGGAAAAGAAAACAACTATTTTGATTTGATGTTGGAATATTAAAAAGTGAATTATACTTCATTGGATCATTATTTAACCGAATGATATTAAAAATATATCTTAGATTTATTGGATATTATATATTAATAAGATGATTCATGTGTGAAGATATGAATCTACCATCATGTAAGCCAGGAGATCGACCAATAATTTATGTAACCATTATAAGATATGTTCATGAAAAAATTATCCAAATAAGATCTATTACACTTATATATTTCATATAATGGGTTTACTATATGATGATATTATTAAATTTGATAGTTTGGGATGTACTTTGGAGGTTCATATACTTATTAGTCTATCTGGGTACCAATGTCTGGTTGGCGCAGGGCATTCAAATCCATAGTATTCCAAGATGAGGAACTACAACTCTTCCACTAGTTGTCGTGTGGGGCCTAAATTAGTGTAGTTCATATTTACCCAATGTAAATTTCGCGTCATTATACATGGTATGTGGTGTCACACCAGCAACTCATTTTAGCTGATGGGCTCCACTAACATATTTATCTCTTATTCCATTGCCCATAACACCTGTAACATATTTCGGAAAAACAATTATTTTATTCCTGAACATGAGTTAATGAAAAATAAAAATTTTAGGATATCATAAATCTATCCATTGAATGAAATCTTGGCATTATGTTTTTCCTATAAAAGTAATGTTATAACAATATGAACAATTAATATATAATAGTATACTCCAACTCCAGTATATCCTATTGGATTTTTCTATGGTGAAACATTTCACAAAAATGGGGTACCATATACCCCAATAAAAATAGTATCACTAAAATATATAATTCACACTGGTTGCTCCAAAAAATATCTATATGGTTAGAATTCAATATCACTCAATTTAATCTATTTTTTATGTTCTGTATCATACATATAATGTTTATATTTATTTAAAAAAATTATAACTAAATATTATATAGGATTATCGAATCACTTTCCCACTACTCTGATTCATTGTTTTATCTAAAATAGTCTCAAAATTCATGAAATCACCATCCATTGCCTCTACAAATTATGATTCCTCAATAGAGAGTGTAATACTAATAAATAATTTTCATAAAATGTGAAATATAGTAGTCATCTACATTACTAATAATTTGATAATTGTATAATGTAAAAGTTAATCAACCCCTTCTAGTTTAACTAAGCCATTTTTTTGATCTCCTATGCCATACTCAACTAAATGAAAATAGAATCGCCATCATTATGGAAACAAATTATTGAAATAAATTGATGGAAATTAACATCATTAAAATGTTCCATCTGAATTTTTTAAGAAATTATTATTTTATACCAACTATATAAAGGATATATATTCATCTACTTCCCTAGCCTAAGTACACGACGAAATTAAAATTCATATACTCTAATTTCTATATTACCCACTTTTATAACTTTTAACTTATATATGATATTTTTTATTCATCTTAAAATGATTCCACAAATCCTTCTATAGGTATTTTAATGACTATGGTGTCAACTATATAAATCAATATGGTTATATTGAATGCAACTCCAAGAAATATTGTAGTATCCCATATGAATTTCATTCTCTAAGAGTATATTGAGTGATTCAATCATATTGAAATGAATCATACCATATTTTCCTACCATTATCATATCACAAAAACTACATAGTGACATATCAAGGTCGTTGGAAGCAACGTACCATGTTCCATTATTACCTATTCCATCTTTATTATTTCCATGATAATAGGATGAATAAATAATCTATGACCATGATACCCCTCCTTTTAACCACTCAAATTTCAGGTAATATTAGTGGAATATTATGATTTCTCACATTATTCTCTGATTCCACATGTGAAACATGATATCTTAATACATATTTCCCAGACATGGGTTTTTTCCCACTACGAGGCATTAGTGACCATCAACATTGATTACATAATTTGATCTAGAAATTAAACAATATTAAAAATGACAAAATATGATCATACATCAACAGTATTAGAACCATTTAACATTACCAAACACCTTTTCACATAAAACTTAATTTAGTTTAGGAATTATGGAATACAAGTACCCTATCAATAAATAAAAAACAACATTTAATAGAGAACAAATAATTAAACATTAGTTCATAGAAGAATCCAACATCCATTCAGATATCAATGTCCTCAATAAGGAATCCACTATATACGATATATGTCAATGAATGTATGATTTCTTAATAAGTTAATGTGTACCAAAATTTCCCACTATTGAAGATGTATCCATCTCAATATTTAATTTATTTTGATACTCAACCCATAGAATCTATCAAATAGTCATGTTCCATTGATATAATATGATAATTAATCTCTTACGATTATTGTATATGAAAAATCTATTGTTGTATAGAAAATATTTAGGACACATGTGTTCAAGGAAAATGATTGAAAACTAAATGAAAATTTTAGGATAGTTATACTTAATGGGTAATAAAATAAAAGAATAATTATTCACAACCTAATCATTATATTTCATTACTGATAAAAACTAACACCATAAGATTCATATTAAATTACATATACAATATAATATTAAATGAATATCTAAATTAGATCAATCATCAATCATTTATCTAGCTAGATAAAGGCCTTATCCAATATATTAGTAGAAAAAATTGTCACCCATATCTTTGTAATCTTATTAATAGTCTCTACCAAGTGGGAGAAATTTCGAATAATGTATTGTTAGTACCCTTAGATCCCAAGAAAACTCATTATATCTTACATGTTAATTTAGAGTATTAGATGCATTATAGATTCTGATTTCTCTTATTCCATTTAAATGTATTCTATAAATATTAAATGGAGATGAAAATGTAACTTAATGGTTCTTAAGTAATATATCAAACCATTTTTATATCGATGTTAGGCATGAATTGCATTTGAAGAAATATCCATGATTCTACAATGGATATCCATGTTCAAAGAGTACATGAGGATATAGGAAATTAATAATATAATGTAATATCCCAGGTAAATAAAAATAATACATATTTTATATTAATTAATATTTTTGAATTAAATATTAATTTTACTTTAAGTGGGTTTCAATATTCGATATCACACCTGATACGCAACAATGTGTTTCTTGGAAATCTTACGTTGCACAGTAATAATATAATAATTTTATTTTAAATGGTAGTTAACTCCTAGCCATTTTATTGGTGGAAATATGAAAAATTAACTACAATATACTTATAAATGTTTGTTAAATTTATTTAAATTTATCCATTAAACATTTTGAGGCTTAAAATATGAATGAATCTAATTTTAAGAATAATTTACATTAAAAGGATGATTTACACCATTTAATTGAAAACCCTCTTTAAATCTTGGTTTGATCACTTTAATACATTCAATTTGACTTAATAAAACCGTTCTTTATAAATGGGACATCAAAATTTAATTTGTGTAAATATTTGGATTTTTTCCGATAAAGTTCATTTTAAATTAATAGTGAAAATATTTTATTTTAATTCAAAACTACATTTTAATATAATTTATTTATATAGATATATTATATTTCTAATTGGATATAATGTGTAATTGGAATATATTTTTACAATTTGATCCAATTTTGGTATTTGAAATTAATTTCACTTTGAAAGTGGATATAAACAAGTGTCAATCTTATGATAGTTATTGTTTATTAAAAACACGCTATTTTTTTAACAATGAGAATTAATAATAAATTAATTTATGCCACATAAATGTTTATAATTTTGATAAATATACATCAATTTTGAATTTGGAATATCAAATATAGCATTGGATGAATTTTTTGTATTTTTTTAAAAAAACATCAATTTTTTATGAATATTGAAATCACTTAGTAGTTGTAAAAAAACTGGATTTTTCATTTAAATGAAATTTTACTACTTCTGTGAATTGAATTTCAAAAATACAACATACATGGTTGTTATTAATATGTAAAATTTGGTTCAATAAGATGAATGTAAAATTTGGTGAATTGAAACTTTTGAATTTTATTTAACTCGGTTAAAGGTAAATAGGGTAATTTAAGGTAAAAAGAATGTTATAAAAATTCAAAATTACCATTAAACTAATCCAAAACATATTATATTTTTCATTTACGACCAAGGGAATATTTGGGTCTATTTTTGGACTCCATTGAGGCACATATGAGTGATAATGACACTTTAGATTAATTAATGTAAAGACAAAAATGACATAAACAAAAATATTTTAATAAATCCATTTTTACATCGATTTATATAGGTATTAATTCCAACTATAAATTTTTTTAGACATAGAAAATGATTTCCTACATCATGTTATTTGTTTAATAATGTTTAGTCATCTAATAAATTAAATTACTTATGACACACTAATGATGCAGTATTAACCACATTTCAAAATGATTTAAAAAAATAAGATTAAAATGATTAATATAGTATCCAAACCCATCCCAATTCCAGTTGTATGATATTATTTCGACAATTAGTTTTCTTATCTTCGACGCTAATTATTTTTGGAACTTTATAAAGTGAATATCATTATATAATAAAATATTATTTTCTCACATTCCAAAAGAGCCCCTCCCCCAATAAAAGGAGACCATATATAAACAATTCATCACAAATCTCTAGACATGTTTCTAGTTCAATGTATTCCTAATTAAGCTCCCTAAATCCCTCTCCTCCTTCGAGATGCCTTACATTAGGCAGAAGGCACGTCAAGAAGTCATTTGGGTTCAAATGAATTGAAGTTACCAAAATTAAAGGTAACAAATTCTCTTAACATATTTTATTTTATTTTACTTCTCCAAACCCTAAACTCTTTTTATTACATTATTTATTTACCAAAACATAATCTCAAATATACTAGGATGTTTTTATAAGAATTATTTGAACTACACTTACACACACCTCCATCTAATGGGTGAACAACATACTATTTCTGTGGATGGAAAACTAACGACTCACGAGACGATGATTGTTCGATTATCTCCTACCGCCTATCATGGTGAACATTAAGATGAATATATATATATATATATATATATATATATATATATATTATGGTCAGGTTTTATTTATGACTATGTATTTTCCTTTTATAGAATACCATTATGGTTTCCATTATGGGTAAATGCGATAATATAATTTGAGGAAGTGCATACTACCACCCCCTCAAAGTTATATGACTCGTTAATGGCATATGTGGGATTTATAAAGGATGATGTTAATGATATTATATATGAAATTATACTGGAATAATAATATACCTATGTATCATTATTTTTTAATTCCATAAAAAAAATAGAAATGAAAGTATCATTCATGCGTATGTACAACTTACAAGCTCCATGAATGGTGCATTTCATTTCTTACCTAAAAATGATATGAACTGTTATAAATATCTATATATACTAGATTTATATGATATATATGATATAAATGATATCTAAATAATTAATATCATCTTGGATATAATTGACTATTGACCACATGTACAACTTGTAAATATAAGGTATTCATTTTTGAAACAAATACCAAATATCGACAAAACAAACATTATTAACATAAATGATTAAATAATGTTTATAACATGGTAATAAGTGATATAAAAATAATAAAAACGATAAAAATGTTCTTATGAAAGTAGAAGATAACTTTAGTTTATTATTCATGAGTTTAAAGAGTTATCGAGTCATGTCGGACACGAGGTAAGAGACTTCATCTCAATATCATTTCGTTGAGGAATATTTTGTTTTAATAGACGATATTATTTTATACGATGTATATACACCTTTTAATTTTCATTTCATTCAAAGGGAATCTTTTTTTATGAGTAATTTTAGTAAATTACAAAAAAGATTGTTTCTTTTTAATGTATGCGGCGACAATAACCTTTCCGCCGCCACGAGGATTATTTGATCTTTGACTTCCTTAACAAGTCGTATTATTTGTAATATAAAAATAAATACCTTATACTCTATTATGTATTTTGGTATTTAAAATGGTTTTGATAATGGATTTGTTATGTCAACATATTTAAATGATATGTAGAGATTTAAATGTGGAAATTTTATCTTTATTTTTTATTTTTTTTATGTGTTATGAACATGTTATCGTTCTTGGGAACTGTTTACATATACGGGTGGTTCCATGATAAACCTTGGGCTGGTGAGCTCTAAATAGCTCTCCAATGCATTGTGTAATGTTACAGAGGTAAACATGGATGTTTCTCCTAAGAGTTTTAGGGAATATACTTTAATGGGTATTCCAAAGTAAATCCATATGTAGATGTGATAGCTAAATTTAATTATGTTAGGGAGGCCACAAGTTACCTTTATGACATATGATTTCTATGTGTCATTCATAAATGATATTATTTAATGAGGTAAGTAAAAGATTTTATGATTTGTATTTATTTATAAACTAATTTTTTCTTTCATTGTTTTATAACCTTTAAAGAGATTTTTATACTCATCCCATATTTTGAAATTTTTTCATAGGACTTAAAGATGAATATGCTCAAGGTTGGAATCAATGAAAATTCTTGTTGTCTAATGAATGGAACTAGACATGACTCTTTTTTTCAAGAGTTTTTATTTTATAAAAAAAATGGAAACTGAGTAGAAGTGTCTACTTTATAATCTTTTGATATGTAATTGTTATGTCCTAATTCACTAAAACTCTAGACATAAAAAGATCCTCAATGTGAATTTTTCATTTAATTCAATATTATGTAATCTTTTAAGGCTGATTCCTAATAGTTGGTTTCATAGGTCGGTTTAAAAAACATTAGAAATTAGGGTATTGCTAAATAAATGTCCATAAAATAATTTATGGTAATATTGAAATGATATAGAATTTACATATTACCATATTGCATAGACTAAGATATTTTTTGTTTACAATGGTCTTATGTGGAGGAAACATAGCAGCAATGTGGGGAAGACATCAGGAGGAAGAAAACCTTCCTAATCAGCAACCTGAGACGGTTGGAATCGGAACTGATCAGATTGTTTCAATGATAGAAAAGCAGACTTAGGCTTTAAATGGTTGTGGTAGCCATGTACGAGATCATCTATATCAACAACAAAGGAACATGTCAGTGGTGGAGCATTTCATGAGTCAACATACCCCATAATTTAGAGGATCATCTGACCCAATGATAGCATAAGGGTGGATTAGATCAATGGAAAAGATTTTTGTTGTCATGGGTTGTTCAGAACATCAAAAGGTTAGTCTCGTTGTTTACCATTTTGAAGATGAAGCTGATCAGTGGTGGTCAATGGTTAAAATTGTTAGGGATAATGAGGATATTGATGCTCTTTATTCGGATGAATTCAAAGGTATGTTTCTTGAGAAATATGTTCCTATGGAGGTTCGTCTTAGGATGGAAATACAATTTCTTGACATAGGGCAGGAAGATGACTCTGTGGATTCGAATGAAGAAAAATTCACTTGACTGTAAAGGTATGATCCAAAATTTATACGATATCATGAAAGTAAAATCAATTGTTTCTACTCAGGATAAACGCCAATGTTTCGAAGGGATTTATCTTCTCGTGTGTTTAAAAAGTTATGAAAAACTTTTTCGTTTTGTGGAGAAGGTGGAAATGGTATTTTTTGATGATCATGTGTTATTTTAAAAACAATAGAATAAGAGGATGAGGTGGTATGGGAAAGGTAAGAACACTTCAAGAAATTCTGATATTAAGAATCTTATGTTTATAGTTTTTGAAAATTTTGTTAAGATACATGATGGGGAATGAAATTTGAAATTTGTTATGTGCTAATTATGTGGTAAAATGAGACATAAGGATCATAATTTCACAACAAAGTATCAGGGTAATGGTAAGACAACTTATGATTTATAGTTAGTAAAATGTTTTAAGTGAAATGAAATGGGTCATTATGGAAATGAGTGTCCAATAACGAACTCTACTGGGAGAAAGCAGCCAAACTACAATCAGAAAGGGGTTGTGAAATCCTTTGCAACTACTTCATTAGATGATGGGCCATCAAATGAAGTAGTATTAGGTACACTGTTTTTTTTTTTCAGACTATGCCAATGTGTTGTTTGATTCTGGGTCTACACATTCGTTTATTTATCATTAGTTTTATAGTAAATTGGAAATTCCATCTCATGATATGAATACAGAACTTGTGGTAAAAACACATGGAGGAAATGTCGAGACAAAAAAGAAAACATAAGAATATTCATGTCCTTGTGTGTAGAAATAATGTGCATGCAAACATTATTTTTTTTGCCTCTAGTAGAGTTTGATGTTATTATAGGTATGGATTGAATTTATATTTATCATGCTAAGATTGAATGCAGAGAAAAAGTGGTTTATTTTTAGAATGATTTTCAGTTTGTGTACATGAATTAACCCTTGATTTTGATAACATATCAGGATGATGAGAAACTAGTAAATGATGGCAATGATTGTTACCTTGATCATATTATAAAAAATAAAGGAAGTGTTGATATTAATTATCAGGTTGTGTTAAATGAGTACCTTGATGTTTTTCCTGATGAGTTTCCTGGTATTATACTTGATTAGGATGTTTAATTTTCTGTTGTCTTAGTTCCTGATGCTATAAAAATTTCAAAACCCCCCATTATCTAATGGCTCAAATTGAACATTTAGAGGTAAATATAGAATTTCTAGAGTATTTAGATAAAGTGTCATTAGAACTATCAAATCACCATGGGGTGATCCTATCTTGTTTTTCAAAAAGAAATTCAGTTCATTGAGACTTTTAATTTATTATAGAGCATTTAATAACATCACTATTAATAACAAGTATCATTTGCATCATATTAAAGATTTTTTTGATCAGCTCCAGGGAGCTCAGTATTTTTTGATGTTTTATTTGTGGTTGGGGTACCATTAGATGAATGTAAAGGAATCAAACATTCTAATGATATAATTTCATACTAGATATGTCCATTATGAATTTGTATTTATGCCTTTTGGTTTAACTAGTTCACCTACTATATTCATGGATCTTATGAATAAAATTTTCCGGGAGTTCGTGGATAAGTTTTTGGTTGTATTCATTGATTATATTTTGGTTTATTCCATTAGTAATGTGGAAAATGAAATTCATTTATGGGTTGTCTTACAAAACATATAAAAAAATAAAATGAATGGGAAATTCAGAATGTGTGAGTTTTGGTTGCAAAATATTTCATTCCTTACTCACATTGTTTCATAAGTTGTTAAAAAAGTTGATCCTACTAAAACAATAGTTTTTGAATAATGTACAAGACCAACAAATATAACTGATATTCATAGTTCTCATGGATTGGTATGTTATTATAGGAGGTTAGTTGAAAATTATTCAAGGTTATATCGTCCAATTTATAAGATAACTCGAAAAGGTGTTAAGTTCATTTGGACAAAAGAATGTGATGAATGCTTTCATGAATTGAAATGAATATTGGAGAATGCTTCAGTTTTGGCACAACCATCCTGAAATGGTGAGTTTGTTAACTACAGTGATGCTTCTTAGAATTGACTTGGTTGTGTCCCAATGAATAATGATCAAGTAATTGCTTATGCCTCATGTCAGTTGAAGCCACATGAGTTAAATTACCTTACACATGATTTAGAAAAGCTGATGTTTTTATTGTTTAAAAAATATGGAGGCATCATTTGTATTTAGTAAAATGTGAAATATATACCGATCAAAAATGTTTAAAGTATATATTCACTCAAAAGTAATTGAACATGATAAAAAGGAGATTGTTGGAATTTACCAAGTATTATGATTGTACATTCCATTAAAAACCTGGAAAATAATATAAATCGTCTTATGATTTGAGTCGAAAATTTAATGCTTCATTAATAATGTTATGTTTAGAACAAGATCTTTTGGTTTTTTATTTAATAAACTTTGGCATCGAAGTTGTTGGTGAAGAAAATTCTTTTGTTTTGTAATAGGTGTCAGTAAGATCATCTCTATCAAACAGAATTAAACAAGCATAGAAGGAAGACAGTGAGTTATAGAAAAAGGTATAGTTGGTTCAGAAGGGTATGTTGCTTGATTTTAACATTGATAGTGATTGTGTTTTGAGTTTTGGAAAATGATAATGAGTGACTTGTGATTCACAGTTGAAGAATGAGTTGTTATTTAAAGCTCATAGTTCCCCATTTTAAGTTCATCCTGGTAGTACTAATATATATAGTGATCGTCAGGAGTATTACTTGTGGTTTGGAATGAAAATATATATTTCCGATTTTACATGGAAGTGTTTGACTTGTCACCAGGTTAACGCAGAGCGATAATTACCAAAAGGGATGATTCAGACTTTACCGGTGCGAGAGTAGAATTTAGATAATATATCAATGGAATTTGTTTTGGGATTACTGAAGACATCTCGATGAAATAATTCAATCTGGGTTATAGTTGATCGATTGACTAAATCTTTTCATTTCTTTCTTATTCAAGATAATTTTTCTCAAGATCAACTTGATCGGTTTTATGTTAAAGAGATAATCGGGTTGCATGGGGTTCCCCTCTCTATTGTATCTGATCGTGATCCCAGGTTTACTTATAAATTTTAGAAAGACCTTCAGAAGTCGTTGGGTACTGAATTAAATTTTAGTATAGCTTATCATCCACAATCAGATGGGAAGTCAGAATGAACAATTCATACCTCGGAGGATATGCTACATGCTTTTTCACTAGATTACCAGGGACGTTGGGACTAACATATTTCATTGGTTTAATTTTCGTATAGAAATAGCTTCTAATCTAGTATACATATGGCTCCATTTTTGCATTATATGAAAAGTGTTGTTGAACAGTTTCATTTTGGGATAAAGTAGGTGAATGGAAGCTGATGGGATTAGATTTGGTAGAAGAGATAGAAGAGAAAGTTCAGTTGATTCAGAAACACATGAGAAAAGCTCATAGCAGATAGAAACTTTATGCATATAATAGGAGGAAGAATATTTTTTGAGGTAGGTGATCATGTCTTTATCAATGTTTCACCATGGAAAAGTGTGATTCATTTTGGTAAGAAGGTAAAGTTGAGTCTGAGGTTCATTGGAAGTTATGAAATCCTAGAGAATGGTGGATCAGTTGTGTAAATAGTGGCATTACCTCTATGTTTATCCCAGGTACACAATTTTTTTCATGTTTAGATTTTGAGAAAGTATATCCAAGATCCATCTCATTTTTTGGGCCCTAAGGTAGTATAGTTGGAAGGGAATGTCTCTTACAAAGAACAGCCAGTCCTGATTCTTGATTGTAGAAAGAAACATTTGCGGAATAAGGTAATTAACTATGTAAAAGATTTGTATAAAACTCATATGGTTGAAAAGGCAACGTGGGAATCTAAAAATGCTATGAGAGATAAATACCCCTGTTATTTTGATATGTAAAATTGTGAGGACCCAATTCCAAAAAGGGGGATGGATGTAACATCCCAGGTAAATAAAGAATATGAAATATTTCATATTTATTAATATTTGTGATTTAAAAATTAATTTTACATTAAAGGGGTTTCTATGTTCGATAGCGTACCTGATACGCAACAACAGGTTTCTTTGAAATCTTACGTCACACAATAATAATATAATATTATTATTATAAATGGTAGTTTACTCCTAGACATTGTATTCGCAGGAATGATAAAAACTAACTACAATATGATTATACATGTTTGTTAAATGTATATACATGTTTGTTAAATGTATATACATTTATCCAATAAAAATTTTGAGGCTTCAAATATGAATGAATCTAATTTTATGCTTAATTTACATTAAAAGGCCAAATTATGGATTTTAATGGAAAACCCTCATTAAATCTAGTTTTGGTCACTTTAATACATTCTATTTGACTGAATAAAATCCTTCTCTAGAATGGGGACATCAAGATTTACTTTGGGTAAATTTTTGGTATTTTTATGATAAAGTTCATTTTTACTGAATAGTGAAAATATAATATTTTAATTCAAAACTGCATTTTAATCTCATTTATTTATATTGTTAGAATATATTTTAATTGTTTTTTAAGTTTAATTAGAATATATTTTTACCATTTAATTCAATATTGGTCATTGAAATTAATTTCACTTTGAATGTGGATATAAACAAATGTCAGTTTTTTGATAGTTATTGTTTCTTAAAAACAGGTTATTTGTTTTAACAACATGATTTAATTTTAAATTAATTAATTCCAATTATATGTTTTGAATTTAGAAAAATAGGCTTCATTTTTTAATTCATAATATCAAATGTAAATTAGGCAGAATTTTTTGTATTTTTTTTGAAAAACTTCATTTTTTGATGAATAGTGAAATCACTTAGTAGTAGTTAAAAAATTGACATTTTCATTTAAATGATATTTTACAACTTCTGTGAATTTAATTTCAAAAATCAAACAAACATGGTTGTTATTAATAAGTAAAATGTGGTTCAATAAGATGAAAATAATTTTTGTGAATAGTAACTTTTGACTTTTATTTACCACGGTTAAAGATAAATATGGTAATTCAAGGAAAAAATAATATTATAATAATTTAAAATTACCTTAACACTTTTACACACATTTTTGGTTGAGTCATTTACGACCATGGGCATCTTTGGGTCGATTTTGGGACCCCTTTGAGCCTCGTGGGAGTGATAATGACACTTCAGATTAATTAACATAAAGTAAAGACAAAAATGACATAAACAAAAATATTTTTGTAAACCAATTTTTACATGAAGTTATATCAGTCATAATTTCAAATATTAATATTTTTTATTAAGCTAAATTTATTTCCTACATCATGAAATTTCTTTATAATTTTTATATATCTAATAAATAAAATTATTTATGACACACTAATGATGCAGTATTTACCTCATTATTAAATGCTTTAAATAAATAACATTATAATGATTAAAATCTTATCCAAAACCTATAAAATTATTATTGGATTATATTATTTCTACTTTTAGTCATTTTATATTCTACTCTAATGATTTTTGGTCCTTTAGAAACCGAATATAATTATATAATAAAATAATATTTTCACACTTTACTAAAGAGACCCTCCTCCCCCTTATAAAAAGAACACCATTTATATCAAATTCCTCAAACCTCCCATGCCATTTGGATAATGAAAACTCTTCCCAACTAAGATCCCTAAATCCATCTCCTCCTCCTAGAAGCCTTACTTTATACATAAGTAACTTCAAGAAGTTATTTTTGGTTCAAACCAAAGAATGTTACCCAAATAAAATGTAACAATTTCTCTTGAATTCTTTTCATTTATTTTACTTCTCAAACCCCTAAACAATTTTTATTAAAATATTTTATATCAAAACCAATATTCTAAATATAGTAGGATTTTTTTATAAGAAGTATTCGAACTATACTAACACAAACCTCCATCTAATGGGTGAATAACATATTGTTTCTATGGTGGAAAACTAACGCCTCACGAGACGATGATTGTTCGATTATCTCCTACCACCTATCCTGGTGGACAATAAGATGACACTATATTTATATATGATATATATTTTATTTTAATGTTTTTTATGCTTCTTTATTTTCCTTTTATAGCATACCATTATGGTTTCCATTATGGGTAAACATGACAATTTCATTTGAGAAAGTCTAGACTATCGCCCCCTCAATGTGATATTACTCGTTAATGCCATATGTGGGATGTATAAACGATGAATTTAATGATATTATATATGATTTTAAACTAAAGTTATTACATAACTATGTTTAATTATGTTTTAATTCCATAAAAAAAGAAATAAAAATTAAATTAGGGTTCATGCGTGCATACAACTTACCGTCTCAATGAACGGTGCATTTCATTTCATACCTTCAGATGATATGTACTGTTCAAAATATCAATATATACTAGATATATATAATATATATGATATATATGATATCTAAATAATGATTATCATTCTGAATAAAATGTACTATTGACCACATGGACAACTTGTAAATATACATTGTTCATTTTTGACTCATGTACAAAATATCGACAAAACGAACACTATTAACATAAATGATTACATAATGTTTATAACATAGTAATAAGTGATATAAAACGATTAATAAACTTGAAAAACGTTCTAAAGAATGTATAAATTATCTTTAGTTTATTATACTGGAGATTAAAGAGAGATCGAGTCATGTCGGACAAGAGGTAAGGGACTTAATCTCAATCTCCATTCATTGAGGCATATTTTGTTTTAATAAATGATTTTCCTTTATACACTGTATAAACACAAATCAATTTTCATTTCATTCAAAGGGAATCTTTTTCTATGAGGAATTTTACTAAACAAAAAAAAAATAATGTTTCTTTTTAACGTAAGCGGCGACAATAACCATTCTACTCCCGCGAGTATAATTTGATCATTGGATTCCTTAACAAGGCATAATATTTTTAAAAGGAAAATAAATACAATATTCTCTTTTATTTATTTTGGTATTGAAAATGGTTTTTATAATGGATTTTTTATGTCAATATATTAAAATTATATATGGTGATTGAAATGTTGAAATGTTATCTTTATTTTATGTTTTTTTATGTGTTACTAACATGTTATGGTTCATGGGTATTGTTTACATATATGGGTGGTTCCTTGAAAAAATAGGGCGGGTGAGACAGAGAAGGCTCTCCAATGCATTGGGTAACATGGAAAAGGTAAACATAGATGTTTCTTCTATGATATTTAGGAAATATACTATGATGGGTATTCCAAAGTAACTCCATATGTATCTGTTATAGCTACAATGTATGTTTGTTATCGATGTCACAAGAAACCGTTGTGATTTATGATTTTTATGTGTCATTCATAAATATTATGATTTCATGAGGTATGTAAAAGAGTGTATGATCTGTATGTATTTATGAACAAATGTTTTCTTTCATTTTTCATAACCCTTATTGAGATTTTTATGCTCTCTTCCAAAATTATGAAATGTTTCTCACAAGACTTAAAGATGAATAGGGTCAAGGATGGAATCAAGAAAAATAATGCTATCTAAAACATGGAACTAGACATGACTCTTCTTTTTCAAGTGTTCTTATTTTATGAAAAAATGGAAACTGAGTAGACATGACTCTTTATCTTCTACATGTATCCCCCCATCAACATGGCCCTAGGGCCCGATTCTCTCCCTCTCCAATCATCGCATAGACACCCCAACTCATGCCGCTACCCACTCCCCTCAACCTCCCATCTTACACCCTAGCTCCCCACTCTCTAGTTGACCCTCCCCCTACTCCCCTCACCTTATCTCGCCTTCTTGCTTCATATCTTATCCACTTACCTAAGTAACTACACAGCAGCATCCCACCCTTCAACATATATAGTGGATGTTTCAACCTCTATCTTCCCAACATGTGCAACTATTTTTTGGGATTGACGACATCATTATGTGTGTGTGTAGGTTTCATTTTCATTTGAAGATAGATAAATTGCTTGTTTATTCACACAAAAAAATAGTGAAAAGGAGTAGATTGTTTCTTCCGTTAACATGGTTTTATATTACATGTCCTATAATATCATTACCATGTTCATTTTTTCAATCATAATGTCAGGGTAACCTTCATTGTATCGGGGTGTTATTCGAGTAATTAAAGATATTTCACATTCCATGTGATGTTTTGATTTCTTGATTAATTATCAGATGATTTTATAATAATTGAATTATAAATTGTTTAAAATTGTTTTGCAATAAGCTAATGGGAACATAAATTAACTATGAGACATAAAATGTGTATCTAAAAAATTCTTATATTTTCGATTCTGATGATGATTAGACATAATAAATAATTAATCATATAAAAGAAAATGTAAAATGGCAATGTATTAGGGTTTTTATGATAATACTATCCTCGTCACACTTTATTGATTCATATCTCATCATCATTTTTAAATACACATTAAATTATTATTTCCCTACACATATTTTAGTTTAATTATAATAATAATTAAAATAAAATAGGAATTCCCTCAACAATTGTTTATTTGGACATTCACTTATTGTACAATTAGAGTCAAATAAATTTCGTGGTCTCTGTGTTTCGACCCTCCACACCACATTTACAAAATCCAGTTAGTGATAAAAATTTTAAAATTAGATGTATTGCGACACACATTACATATTTATGGAACCATTTACAGAGAGCACACACACTTCTAACATTACGAAAATTTCATGTAGTCTTGGATTTGGGAAATGTTCGCCAAAATGGTGAACAATAATAATTTGGTTCCACTGAAAAATTACCCACCCCTTCATCCACAACATGAGCATCAAGGAAAAGAAGAAGACTAAATTGGTAGGTCAATGAAAAATAACATGAATCCACTAGGGGAATTCTTGTATACATATATTCCATATAATCCCAATGGAATATTTTAACACCTCTTTCAAAACCCCAGTGATAATCAAGGGCCTCAGACAACTATGAGATATGAGTTGCAACCCAACACAGTTAGAGTCCGCTCATGCATAATGATACCCATAATTCAAGAAACACACATATAATTGAATCCATTTAGGATCAACCTACTCCCACAAAAAGCACAATTTCATGGATTGAGAGGTGAAGACACTTATATGCATGTGAACTGATTTCTCGAAGTCTATAAACCATTTTAATATAATTGTGTGACCGATGATGTGTTGATGTTGTGATTGTTTCCATTCTCTTTGTAAGGGAATGAAATAGACCTATTGTAAATTCTTGACCTATAAACAGTTTTCACATGGGAATTGAAAAGAAGAAAATATCATTACTGATACTACCCGAAAACTCAATATTAGAAAAAAAAAGAGAGCCAATGGCTTCTTTTTTAAAAGTTAATTAGAATCATTTAGAGAATCATGGGAATGATTAAAGTCAATCATAAGGTGTTGTACTCAACATGGGATGAAGATGGAAACCCACATGATTTCTTTCTACTATGATCATAAACCTAAGAGTAACTCTATAATAGTCATAGCTACTGGATGGAAATGGTCCTGAAGATCAGTGCACATTAATTCAAAACATGGTAGAACATTGTTTTTAGTTACAATAATAATTTTCATGATAAAATGAATGAGTGTATCAAGTTGATTCCAAAATATTCATTGATACTCAATTTGATGCTCTCAATAAGAGGATTGAAATCTCTTCCGTAAGACCACCTAAGAAAGTCCATGTGGTTCATGCTTCTCTATTCCTTAATTGTGGTGGACATGATGATTATCCCATATTAACATATAACACATCTGAGAAAAATATGTCTAAAGTAAACTATGTCTACAACAACAAATGGTAATTATGGAAACAATTAAAAAAATGGAAAAGAAGTAACCATAATCATGTTTTGAAGGAACCAATTCCTACTAAGTCAATGAACCAAAAAAGGCATACACCTTGGTTCCCAGTCCAATATTCCTTCAGAACCACCATGAAATCAAATTAAAAATTGATCTCAGTAGATATAATAACAAATATTCCCTCAACATTAAAAATATATAGAGAAAAAGAAAACAATATACATGGACCATCTTGTAATGCATTGTCAATACGATTGTAGAGACACTATAGAAAAAATTATGATGGAAAATCAATCAAGGTTTGATTTACCAGTGATAGAAACCCAAAACATTCATACTAACACCCAAAACATGCAAAAAGAAACTCCATAATCATATAAAATCACCCATATCCTGAATTAATCTATGGGAATCATTGAAAATAATATCAGTCAGATAGTAGAACAAATGCAGAACTGACAGCCGGGAACTATACCAAGTAGCACAAGAGTTAACCCAAAAATAGAGGAAAAATATATCACATTGTGATGTGGAACATGGCTTCCAGAGCATCAAATTCCTAATCATAATCCAACAGATGACATGCCTACACCTACCAATGATAATGTTGGCTCAACAAACAATGCAATACAAATTATAGACAAATTGAAGGAAGATCGAAAAAACATGAAAAATTTGAAAAATAATGAAAAGAACAGGAAAATAAGAAACTCAATGTTAGAGTGATATCTGATATACAACCACATAAATTTCCTTAAAGATTGTTGCAAAGGAAGCTACATAATCAATTTTCAAAACTCACAGAGATGATCAAAAAGCGTCACATAAATATTCCTATTAGGGATACCATTACACAAATGCCCCACAATGATAAATTTCTGAATAAGATTCTATCTTAAAGAAGAAAAATAGATGTTTTGGGAATAGTCGTAGATCAAGAGGAATTCCCAGTAGTAATACCCAGATCTATACCACCTAAACTAAGAGACCATGAATGTTTCACTGTTCTATAAAATGTTGGAGGGTTACAATTCAAAAGAGCATTGTATGACCCCAAAGCTAGTGTAATCCCCATGCCATATGGTGTCCATTATGAAATAGGCATCAAGAAATTAATTTCAGTGTGGGTCTACATGTTTATAGAAACCGATCAGTAAAGCATTCTCGAGGAATTCTAGAGGACATTCTCATAAATATTGATAAATATTACTTCCATGTTTTTTTCATTGTCCCTGATGTGGAATATTATAACGATGTCCTGCTAATTATAGAAAGAGAGTTTTCAGATACTAACTGATCATTTGTTGAATTCTAAGAAGGAATATAAATATTTAGATGTGGGGATGAAAATATTTCATATTATGTCCTATAGTCTATGGAAAATCCTCTCAACCAGGCTATCATTTGATGGATATAATTGAATAATGTGATGAGTTAGCAAGAAATTCACTAAATATTGAAGATTTATAGAATGAAAATGACGATTTTACTAAATTAATAAAGGTATTAGAATCCATAAATATGATAATCGAGTATTTATATAATAAGAAGTTCACCTCATTGACTCCATCACATTAAAAACATTCAACACCTGAGATGAAACAACATTACCCAAGCCTGACACCCAGTTACATCGAAGATTTAATTACCTTATCATTAATCATAAATTCAAATCATCGTAGAGAACAAGAAACCAAATTTCATAATGTAATTTTACAAAGAAAGACATCAATATGTTATATGATTTAAAATTTACAATGTTTAAGTCATGTAGTCTGTACTCACAGAATACATATGAATGATACTTCAAAACCATGCATGAAACTAAAAGGACACTTAACACCTCGAAATGAAAGAAGTTTTCAAGAAATAAATAATTAAAACTCTTGATTCTTGTTTAATAATTCATATACATGATAGTTAGTTGGTCAGACCATTTCATGTGGTACCAAAAAATGGTGAACCAAATTAGTTGATAATGATAAAAGACAATTGATTACAACAAGAATAGTAATTTAATGGAGGGTGTGTGTCGACTATCAAAAATTGTATGATACCATTAAAAATAAATGTTTACCACTACATTTTATTCATATAATCCTTGAAGGGTTTGTAAGAATAGATTACATTTTTTTGATATGGAAACTTAGGCTATAATCAAATAGTGGTTACACCTGTAGATCAAGTGAAAATTTCATTCACTTGTCCATATGGTACATTCTCTAATCATAGAATTCTATTCGGAATGTGCAATGTTCCAACCACATTTAAATGATGAATGATGGAAATCTTCTTTGAAATTATTGAATATTTCTTCAAAATATTCATGAATTACTTCCCTATGTGTTAAGATTCTTTTTCTATCTATCTGGAACATTTGGATAATGATTTGGTAGTATTTGAAGAAAGTAAACACCTGACCAATAGTGAAAAATCACACTTAATTGTACAAAGTGAGATAGTTTTAGGTCATCAAATTTCAAATAATGGAAATGAAGTCGACACTTCCTAGATTAGTGACTTCTTTGGTTGACACATGCATATTTCTGTTATTTCAGTTTGAGGTTTTATGTGCATGTTGGATTCTGATAACATTTCAATAAATATTCTCATTTTTTATTATCCCCTTACAACCACTTTGGGGAAATATAGCTCATTACACATTGGGTCTGATTGTCAGAACCCATTTCAAATATTAAAGAAACGTTTGGTTGAATCATTGGTAATTATTTCACCATATTAGGAGCATCCATTTGAGTTAATGTTAGTGATAGTGATTGGGTAGTTGGTGCACCCTTAGTTCAAAGTAAAGAAATGATCTTTTGACCAATCTATCATGTTGGACAATCATTTAATGAGCCTCAACATATTTACAATTGTTTTTTTTTGAAAAAGATGTTATTAATGTTGAATTCACCCTCAGTAATTATTTATCTCATCTGTTTTTCTCTAATGTCTCCATCTATATGAATCACACTACCCCATGGTATTTTATTACCAAGAAATATTTGAATCCTAGACTCATTCGATGAATATTATTACTTTAGTAATTTTAATTTTAATTCAAGGACATAAGGGTAATTAAGAATGTAGTTAATGATCATTTATCAAACCTCAACCACGACACATGTGAAATAAATTTGGAACTAATAAATGAATCATTATATGATGAGCAACTCTATGCAATTGTCATAATCACAACACTGAATAACAATTTCATGAATTACATAGCTTCCGGTGTGGTACATACTAATTTTTCAAAGGACCATAGAAAATGATTTTTGACTAAACAATTCCATTACTATTGTGATGATCTATTACATTTCAAGGATTGTGCAGATGTAATGATCAAAAGATACATCCCTGAAGAAGAAGTTGATAGTGTTTTGAACTACTGTCATGCTAGGGAAGCCATTGGACACCATGGAATTCATTTAATGAAATCATTAAAGAGTTTCAAAATAGTTTATAATGTCTTACCAAGAATAAGGATATTTATTAATTCGTTGTGAATTTTGATAAATGCCATTGAACTAGTGTTTGAGATGGAACAATGAAATGTCACAATATTAAATCATGGGGATCAAATTTGTTGACATATGGGGAATAAAATTCATTATTCCATTCCCTAAATCTTCAGGAAAATCTTAAATCCTTGTCTATGTGGTTTATTTATCCATGTTGGGAGAAGCTAAAGCAGTATCAAAAAACAATGCTCGTGTTGTCATTAAATTTCTAAATAAATACATTTTTACCTAATTTAGAATTCTAAGGATCATCATTTGTGACTATGGTATCCAGTTATATAATGTGTTAATTCTGAAGAAAATGACTCTACAGGGATGTCACAACTACATGAGCACCCCATTACCTCCCCAAAATAATGTTCAAGTTGAGGTTTCATAAAGATATATTATGTTAATTTTATAGAAAACAGTGACTACACCATGGAATGATTGGGTTTCCCAACATGATGACATGCATTGGGATTATACGAATATGTACTAGACATATATTTAAATGACCATATATCTCTTGGTATTTGAAAAAACCTTCCACTTCCTTGTAGATTTATAATTTTAGGAATATTGGGATTTCAAGAAGCTGAATTTGGATTTAAAAACTCCCCAAGAGATGCTTAATTAGCTGATGAATGAATTAGATGAGATGATGAGAGAAGATTGTAAAACTAATTTAATTTATAAATAGAAAACTAGGGCTGGGAAGGATAAACATATCAAATATATAAATTTTACACAAGGTGTAAAAGTTCTAAATTTAATAAAATTACTTTGGAGGACATCATGAAAACACATATATATGTGGTTGGGTCCTTACACTATTACAATTGTTTATCCACAAGGTGCTGTGAAAATTATTTTTTGGTAGATTACTATATTCAAGGTTTATGGTAAACTCCTGAAAAATTAACATGCTTTTAATATATTAGGCATCATTGAAGAATTCAAATTTCAATGATAGGTTATCATTCTGGCTGAATATGTTAAATGTAGCACGGATCAAGAGGCAATCTGAATGCTTCTATATTCCTTGGTCTCTATTTTATAAATCTCTCTCTATCACTCTATCTATTTTTTGGGTGTAGTAAAAAAAATCTTTTCTCCAGTTACTCATTCGTTATCATCGATTTGTGTGTTCCATCATCATATAACATAGTAAGACGGGTGGCTAAGCATCTGGATGGTGTTGAGCTCCATATTTAGGATCATTCTTTAGAGATCAGTGCTCAGTAGTCATCACAACCATGATAAGCACAAATAAAACTCCATCTCAACAAGATTCAATATAACTACACTCTTGAGGTGGTTATTTACACTAAGTGTCCCCATGAGATCAATGACACAACCATTTGTTCTTGAAATGGGCATAGAAGTTCAGAGCTAATGGAACTAGACGATTGACAACTGTCCATATGTCTGGATGAAGACATGAAACAAAACATTTGCTGGGAGGCAACCCATTTTTTTACAATAATCTTTTTCAGTTGTAGTTTGTTTTATTAAATAAACCTATAATGTGTGTAATATTTTTAGCTAATCTCGATATTTTTGTCCAATTTTCATTCTCTTACATATCGACATCCATTTGTATGATATTTTGTGTAATATTTATGATATAATGTAGGTATTTTGTGTTAATGTATTGATTTTAGAGGTAAATCTTATTTTGATCTTATTCGAATACATAAAACATCTCTATGTGTATCATCTCTTACCCATGGAAGTGTTTTATTTTTTCCATATTTTATGTTTCCAAACATACCATGTAAACTAAAAAAACATGATTTTTTGTAAATAAAAGAATAAAACAACTATCATTCTTGTCATTAATGAACCCATATGAAAGCTGATGTACTTTTGTCATAACACAGTAAAAAACATACCCCATTTATACCTTGGTTTTTCTAAACACATTATTCTTTTTTGGAATGCTATGATACTTGATCTCATAACATAGATGATTTCAAAATTTATTCCATTCTTCAAAAACGTTTTTTGAGAGATATTTTCATTGGGAGACACTTATTTTCACTCATGCTTATCAATGATCTCCAAAATATTATTTCCATACCTATGATGACTATGAAATATTTTTTAATCATATTTTTTTCCTTGATCAAATCATGACAATGTTATGTCTTCTAGAACAAAGTATGTTTTTCTATAAAATTGATATGGATTTTGATAGCTTCACTAAAATGACTGGGGATTCAATTTGATATTCAGCCTCTTTGACCCACATAGACACCAGTACCTTTTCTCCGTCATGTAGCCCTTTAAAATCCATGAAGATTCATTTTTTATGAACCCATTTTTTATACAATTCTTTAACCATTTCTTGACTAGTTAAATAATAATTTTCAATCTAACTGTGGGGGATAGAATTATTCATTAAAAGGGTTATTTGATGGGATGTGATCCATTTTATGCACATAGATTAAAATCATCTCATACTGATCATATGTTTTATTTTTCATAGAATAAAAATTCATTACATATATTTATATATAGAATTATAGAATCTATTTCTATTCCGATAATGAGTACATTAGTGGTAATTACGCGGTAACCCTCACATTTAGGGATACCTATAAAAGTGATGACTCATTACTCTGGGAGCAAGAAAGTTTTATATATGACCTACTTACACTTAAATGAAATTTTATACAGGCTACTTATGTACCTTTCATGGTATATTGTCTAACATATGTTTCATCTGTTTAGGGTTGAAACTCATTAGTTTTTTTTGTCTATCTTATTTGAGTGGGTTGTGTCCCTTAAGAAAAACATTGGATTTTCATATGGTTGTGTAAAAACATATTAAATGTGGGGGAGAAAGATTTTGATGATGAAATTTTGATTGAAACGTATCCCTCATTTATTTGAATAATTGACCCTCTTTTGTGCACAAAAATTGCAAAATTTGTTTTCAGACCTACAGTCCCACAAGCTGAAAGAAGTTTGAACCTAATTTAATGTCCTCAAGATTGGTTATTTTTCATATTTATTCTATTTGAGATATAGAAATCATGGAATGAATATGGTAAGAATGCATGTGTATGATAATGGAGCATAATTTTGATAAAATATTTTGACAGATAATAGTGATAGTGAGGTAGGTCACATGATACATGAGTGCACATACTAGTTTTGTAACGAATGTTACTTGATGAAAAATAGTTTCTAAAAATTTGTTTTTTTAATTGATCATGATATTTTTTGGGTAATTGAGAATGAAAAATTATAAACATGAAATTTTAATGTTTTCATTCGTTTATGGGTCCACTTGTGTATTCTTTCTGATCATTTTCCTAGGACTGCAAAAGATCATGTTTGGGGGATTCGATGTATATAATGTTTTAAAACTTTTTTATATAAATTTTTAATTTATTTTCAATTTATTTTTAATTTATTTTTTAACTAATTCTTGTTTTTTAGTTTTATTTTGTTGATTTTAATATTTTATTTATTTTTATAGTTTTTAGTTATTTTTATTAAATATTTTTCATTTATATTCATTTTTTAATTTATAATAATTTATAATTTATTCATGTTTCATATTATATTTTTTAGTTTAATTAATATTATTTATTATTATTAGTTTATTAAATATTTATATTTACTTATTATGTAAATATATATATAATTTTATATAATTTTATTTATTATTATTATTTCTACTTTTATTATTATTAATTTAATAATAATATTATTATTATTATTGGTATTATTATTTATCTTTTTTAGATAATTAGATTTATAATTTTGGAATTTTCAATTTGATTTTTAAATAATAAATTTTGAGGTAATTTTTTCTTTCCTCTCGCCGCCTACCATCCATAACCCATTACCTACACCTCTTCAATATCTTATACCCACATTCCCTATACCCTTGGCCCTATGACCTGCCCCTATCCCTCTCACAATTATCACTCGCCCGCACCCGCCCATGCCGCAACACGCTACCCTCTCCCCTCCCCCTCCCCTCTCATCACCCAACTCCCTACTACCCAGCCATCCCTCAACCATTATCCCCTTACAATTTCTCGCCTATCTTGCAGCAGATATCCTCCACTAAGTAAAGGAACTAAAATGAATCCATGCTCCATTCACCATATACAGTTGATGCTCCTCCCTCTATCCATTCAACTTCTTCAATGGGTTTTCCATAGTGACAACATCAACATGGGTCTGCCGAGGGAACGTTTTTTATTTTAATATAGATGTATCTCATGTTTCTTCATGAACCAATATTGAAAATGAGATGATTATTTCTTTCGGCAACGTGGTTTTATTTTAAATGAATTATAATTAAATTATAGGATTTATTTTTATAGATGTGATGTTTGGGTAACCTACTTTGTGTTGGGATGTTGGTCGAGTAAATAATTTTATTGTGCAGGCCATGTGATTTTTTCATTTTTTGATTAATCATCATTTAAATTTATTTAATAATAATTTTTATCCATTAAAATTATTTTTTTGCAATGAATTAATGTTTTGAATTGAAATTGGACATTTTAATAATATGTACGTTTTTCATTCCAAGATTTTAAACTGTGTTGACCGATTGTTTTGAAAATTTGTGGAACTGCACTGTGAGAAATCGAATGTGTCGTTTTTTTAGTTCTGTACTTGAATGATTCTGAAATTTTATTTATACCACCAAATAATAGTAAGATAAATAAATTAGTATATTTAAATTGACCATATATAAAATGATTATATTTTTGGAACTGGTGATAATTAGACAGAATACATTTTTAATCATATAAAAGTACAATATACATGGTTTTTGTTAAGGTTTTTTATGATGTCATCATCCCCAACACATTTTATTGATTCATATATCATCATCTTTTTTAATTACACTTCTCTTTATTTATTTATCATTCTCATCATTTAGTTTAAATAAACTAATAATAAAAAACAAGATAGGAATCCCCAAAACTGTTGTCCATCTGAACATTATCTAACAAGATAATTATATTGAACATGATTTCATTCTCACTATGATTTCACCCTACTCTCCACTTTTACAGTAACCAGTTGGTTATAAAAATTTTCAAATTGAAAATGATGTAACATGTATACCCCCTTCCCCCTAAGGCGTCAGGAGGGTACAACACTAATGATCATTCCCGGTCAGTACCATACTCAAAAACAACATAAGTAATTTTATAACATATAAAATCTCACATGGAATATCAAAAAAGTAAAAAAGGGATACAATCACATTCAATGGTTGAAAAAACAAATTATAGGCTATATGGGATAAAAAATCTGAGTCCCAGTGAAGTTGATATGAAAAGAATAAGTTTTTTGATAAGGATGTATGGGGTACAATGAATGTAAAGGGACCAAAAATGTGTATAGTCTCGTATATATTCCTTGCCTTATCCCTATCAGTATATGGATCAATGCACTAGCAATCTTACAAGATATGTATGGGTACTAGATGTTGTACCTCAGCCACCCCGGGTCCCTTCTGTGCACTTGGTATTGTATCTGTAAACTATCCCATAACTATATAATATATTATAGGGTGTTCTACCCCGCCGGGTGTTACTCCCATTTCCTCAATTCCATGTGTAATACCCTATAAATTTAATGTATGAGAATTATATTTAATTGTTTGTATGAAACAGATACCCAAGAATATAAGAGAATGTGATATCTTGAATATTTATAATATATTTTCAATTTTAATATTTTTCTAAATAATTTTAGATAGAAATTCTAGTGACACTGAGTTAGAATGTGACATAAGAAACAACAAGTTTCTTCAATGGATTGCACTACACATAAGATAATGGTTTTATAGAATACTAATATATTAATAAATTATTATAAGTTAACATAATAATAGATAACCAAAATCTTAAATTACTGTTTATTAACATTATATACATTCAATTGATGGTATAATTTTTTAAAAAATATAAAATTTATAAATTTCTTAACAATTAATTACAAATGAATATATAAACCAATTAAATTTAAAAATTTTATTATTATTTTTATTCTCACAGAGGTGTTTATCCTTATTAAAATAAATAAATAACAATTATTGTAATAAATAAATGAAATATATATGTTATATATTCTATAAAATATTTTGGACTATATTCCAATATTTTTGATAATCATATGATAAGAAAAAGAATTTACATAGAATGATATATTTCCTATAATAGTGTGTTTACTACCTTTTAATGGTTGACCTATTTTAAATAAACTTTTTTTGTACACTCGAATTCTATTATGTAATCCTTACCATATGTTTTTATGTATGTAATAGTTGTGGGTGATGGATGGGAGTGTTTTGTAATCTCTGAATAAGTTCTGGGGCCAATGGAGAGCTACAAGGTATGTGTAAGGTTTGTGCAAACCATGCGGAGGTTCAAGGAGAAACCGTGCACACATGTAGTTTTTTGAAAATGGAAAATGCATGGATAGTGAATGGTTTAACATGTCATTCAGACTAAATGTCCGTATAAATAATATAAGATCCTGTTTCTCAAGAAATTAATCATTTTTCTCATACGTGCTCATTTTTTCTCTTTAATGGACCTAATTAAATATTTCTCTCCATTAAACATTGGGGAACCTCTCCCCTATGTTTTTAACTGATCTGGATCCCTCCCTTTGTGTTTGAAAGACCAATTATCTTGTTAAGTACATTATTATTTGTCTGTGTCGTGATTATTCATATGTATTTGGATATAATTCACCTTTTTAATATCATTCATAGATCTAAGACTATTATGAGAATATATAAGATGGTATATTCCAATTGTGATTATTATTGTTACTGGTTGTGATTGTAGAAGGTATCTAAGGCCTTTTTGAAGAATCAACTTGGTTGCTATAGTAGTCTTCGTCTCTTGTCAGCTTTCATCTAAACGTTCATTATAGGTGGGTTCTCTCTCAACTACTCTTGGTATAATTTATTCTATTACTATCAAATTGGTTTATATAAATTTAATAGATTGTGAAATTCATAGAATAAATCATATTTAGTGATGATATATGGATTTGGGTAAAATAGTGTGATCTTAGTGAATTTTTGTGCAATGTGACTCTGTTTCTTGAATATAAAATGATGATTTTAAATAAGGGATTTTTTTGGAATTGAAAAATGGTTTGAGGTAAAAAAAATTTTCAATAAAAAAAAGGTGTTTTATTGATTTTTTTGGCATTGAAATGGTTTTTATAGAAATGGTTTTAATAAAAATGTGTTGTTATTGAAAGGGTTTTTCTTTCATTTTCCTTGGTCATAATTTTTGTGTGTTTTCATATAGTATTTATAGGTCTTGGTCTAAATATAACCTCTATCTCAGTTCCAAAGGTCAAATGGAAAGTTTCATATAATTACCTTGTGATAACATGGTATATTCATGAGAAATTGATCATGATTATGGAATTGTCATCGTGTAGAATGCATGGTTGGTTGTGTAGATGTGTGGAATCGATTTAGTATACTGAAGGAATATTGAAAAATGTATTTACATATTTGTTTAGTAATTTTTTTGGAAAAATAAAAATCCAGATAATTTATTTCAATTACACTTGTAATAATTTTTTTTTAAAAAAAATTGGAAACAAGTTTTTATTTATTTATACAGTGTTTTGTGAAATTGTTTTATATAAGCAGTTTTATGTATATGTTTCTAAAGATTTTACTCTTGTTTCATTACTAGGGAAGTAATTTTGGAAATCCTATTGAGTAATATACTCACCCCTAATTTGGAACTTTGGTTCTTTTTCAGATGCTTTTTTCCAGGACATGGGTAAAGGTAAAGTATGAAATATGGTTAGAACAACCTCATGATACTTGGGTTGTTCGGGGATTGGGGATCATTGATATTATGAAGCACGAATTCTTATTTTATATTTCGAGTTTATTTTATTTCTTCCACTATTAACTTTGATAACTGTTTTGTATTTCACTAAGTTACACTTTGCTGTGGTTTTTATATGAATAATGTAATTTTGTTGTCATTATTTTTTACATGTATAATTTTAAGAATGGATTGGTTATTGTTTTTTGTTTTAGTGGTTTGTTAAATAAATGTTAAACCAAACCCCACTTGTATTTTAAACCCTGTGACATTTATTTCTAACCATTTTCATCATGGCGATATCACTTAATGCCATATTATGAATCATATGTACTCTCGAAACTACAATAAATAAGGAGTCATTAATTTTTTAACCATTTAATAATTTTAATATATAGATATTAAATTAATATGAAATTGAATCAAAAAAAGATCTTATAAATAATTTTTGTACTTGTTCAATGAAGATTCATTTTTAATGAATAATGATAAATACTGAAATTTAATTCAATATATCATTTTCATCTAATTTTGTAAAAATGTTGAAATATAAATTTTTAATGGTTTTATTGAATAATATTTTTATTAATTATTCCAATTTTGGTCATTGGAATCATTTTCACATCTAAATTTATAAAAAAAACATAGAAATCCTAGGATTGTGTTCACATTAAAACCTAGCATTGTCATACCATATATGGGATTAAATTGATTTTAATATCTATCACCTCTATTATTGTAATCTGGATAAATTAATTCCATATTTGGAATCTGCATAATTTATAATGTCTAATAATTTCAAATTTGTTTTTACCAAAACTTATAGTATAATTAATTAAAATTGGTTACAACAATTAAAATTAAACTAAGCAATTTAATGGAAAAAACCATATACATCAGTCTTAATATGACATAGAATTTTATCATAAATCTATTTGAGGAAAACATATAGCTTCTATAATTTATTGGTTGTACATTTGAAAATTATTGATTCACATTCAATATATCAACATGGTTGGTAATTCCCTTTTCCAAAATATTACAAGATTTCCACTCCTCCTCCATTATTAAAGGCCTCCCTCCTCCTAATTCCACACACCTCTAATTCAAATTATGATTGGAAAATGTTGTACCAAATATATCCCCAATAACCCTCTCTTTCTCCTTGAATCACCCCATTTGGATGAGATAAATCAATGGAATCCTTGTTTTAAAAACCAAAAGAGTTACCTGATTAAGAGGCAACATCTTTCCAAAAAATTCCATAATTTAATTTACATTCCACACTACCAAAATTATAAGTATTACACATTAATATAATAAAAAAGTATATTAAATATACTAGTATGTTTTATTCTATGGGTTCATTATACACTTACACACACCTCTATTTAATGGGTAAGGGACAATCAGTTTATGTGTATGGTGAACAACCGCCTCATTAAAAACTAATTGTACATTTTCTCATAACCACATATCATGGAAGCTAGTATGATGGAAAATATGTTTATATATGTCATATATTGAATTTATTATAATTAAAAACGTAATTATTTATTTTAATACAAATTTCATTACACTTGTCATTTAAAAAAATGATTACGTCATTTGTAAAAGTGTGGATTACCACCACTCAATGTGATGTGATTTGTTCAGATGGTAGATGGAATGTCAAAAAAGAATTTTTTTTAATTAGATATATTTGAACAAAATAAAATATATATGATATTAATGAAATTATTACACTTTTAGAAATATAATATATCATTTTACTTATTTTTCTTTCACACACATAAAAAGTGATAACGTCATTTGTGGACGGGTGGACTACCACCCTCTCAACACAATGTGGTTCCATTTACATAAAAAAATCTATATATAATTATATATAATTAAAAAATATGGTATTATAATATAATGATCATTTTGGAAATATTTTATTGAATTACTTCTTTCTATAATGATAAATGAAAATTTTGAATTTCTGTCATGAATACAAATGTCCTTCTATCATTATGTGTGTAACTATAGGTCATTATTTATGATCATATATAACGATTACATTTAATAGTATAACTAATGTGTAAAAATAATAATAATTTCGTAGATATTTTTATTTTGATGTTTTATAATGACACGTTTGACCAAAGTTGACCTACCAATGTTATTTTGGATATATAATCATAAATTGGTCAAACCACCAGACATAAACATAATTATTTAAGTACGGATATAAAACATACTAACAAGTGAAATAAAAGTAATAATTTAAATTTAAATTTATTAGAATAAATTAAATAATTAACATATGTTTACTTTAAATTAATTTTAAGAATTTTAAATCAAAAGTAAGTGCAAGGTAAGGGATTTTCGTCTCACTTTCAACGTCAATAAGAAAAATGTCATGTTCACCACTAACATCTTTTGCATAGTGTATATACTTCCCATTTTAATTTATCACATGCAAGAAAAATTATCAAGAGGGTGTTTTTAGTTTCCTTCCCAATTATATCTTCTTTGGGGTTTTAAATTAAAAATTACCATGTGGAAATCAATTTCATAATCCAATATCCTTTACTTTTCTTAGATTACAACCTCATTATATAAAATTTTTAATTATTATTTATATAATCACCATTTTACTATATATTGTTTTATTTACACTTTTCTATGTAGATTTAGATTTGACACACATAATATATTCATTGATTTATTTTCACAAAAATAATATGTTCTTTTCATGTTATTACATTAGAATCTCATATTATTCGGGATTGTTTATACTTCAGTTTTCATCAGTGGAAATTATTTGATAATTTCATAATAAACATTTCCATTTTTTTATCAGGTTATTTGGGAAAAATTTAAATAATAAAAACTTTTTTTCAGTCCTTGGTAGTCAATGTGTATTAGAAAATTCATTTAACAAAACCAACCACTATTTCAGCCTTTAGTCGGCAAACTTGTTTTCTTCTCAATACCATGTTTTATTAAAATGTTTTCAAAAATATTTTTAATGTGATTTGGTAAATTTATAGATATTTTTATAAGGAACATTTTTCATGAATATGGGTAAATATTTGGACGGATAAAACATCGGTGAGGACAGATTATTGATATCCCTTGGATACATGATTTGTCTCGTGGGAAAATTCATTTGGATAGTTTATTTAGATAGATTTTTCTCATTATTCTGTAAACTATCTTTTGAAATTTTTTGATGACAATTGTATCATATACAAAGGAAACATTTCATCATATAAATAATAATTTACCTCATTAATATTATGTTATTGTCCTACAATTAAATTTTGTGTCGGCCATTATATGGAATCATTTTATTCTCTATTAATTTATTAAACACAATTTTTTAGTTATTGACCATGCCATACTCATATTCCCTTATCCAGATATTTAAACAGAATGTGTTGTTATTCATTTAACATTAAATTTAATTATTCTCATCAATTAATTATTAAATCCACCTTATATTCCATTATTGAGAATTTAAAATCACTTCCACAATCATTTATTTCCCCATGTTATGAAGAAGAAAAATATGAATTAAAATTGAAGTATGTATTTTATTTATTTATATTATTTATCATTTTTTAATTCATAATTTCAAATATATTACGGGTATCACATATGTAATATGGATTCCCAATACTACTAATCTAAATGGTTCATCAATATTTGATTCATTGTAATGATGGAAATGAAATAAAATATTGCACTGGTGATGGGTTTCTAGGGTTTGGTCACTACAGTTTGTATAAAAAGATATTTATTAGTAACCTTGGAAACTGTATTTAGAATACATATATTGGGGATTAAACCCTAAGATAGAAATGGATTTTAATTACACAAGAACATCTCATAATTTTGGTATGACATAGAATATGTGGGTATTCATAGAAACACATCAATTTATTTATATTAAAAAGTGGACATTGTTCTGGCATAAATGTACCTAGTAGTAACAACTCTAACATGGAATCTCGAACATTACATAGGATAACTTGGTATATGAAAATTGGCCTTACAGCACCCCTGGTTTGACCATATCGATGGATATTATTAGGATGATACACATTTCCATTACAAACCATTTTGAAGGATTTTGATAATGAATTACCAAGGATAAGTAAATGGTGTTTTATGATGAAGATAAGGTGACCTGATTTGGATATTAAACTAATGATATTAGGGATGACCCCTAGACTGTGGGAGGACATATTTTTATATAAATGGATAAAGTATTATTGTATTGTGATTGTTTTAACATGATATGTAAAAGGCAATTTAGCGATTAAATAAATTTCAAAAATGTCCAAAATTTTTTTGGAATTATAATATTTTATTTATAAAATGAAAAAAATTGGGTCACAACTAATCAGTTCCTCTAATTCTTTTGGTCTTAAACCCATTATTCAATGATGATAAGGGTTTCACACAAACCACTGAGCTACACAATTTCCATGTTTATATGGTGTGGTTTTTTGTCAAAAAAATTGGGGAATAAATAATAGTGATGACACTATAGTGTTTTTTTAGGTTTTGATATTAATATATTAAAAAATTTGACATTGGTAATAGTTAGAGATAAGTAATTCGACATGTCACTCTTTTATGGGCCATAAAATCCATTAAATGTTTTAGTGATTCTGGGATCAACATTAATTTCTTTATACCCATTTATTGAGGTAAAGTATGAATTAAATTTTGATCCAAGTACAAAAAAGATGAAATTTATGTGTATCAATAAATTATACATCATAATACAATTATGATTCAAAATAATTACTCAAAAATATGATAATGGTAAAAAATATTTTTGTCCCATTACCTTACAATTTTTTACCTACGGTCTACCATATCATTACAGATTTATGGTTTTGAGGCCCCTAACATTTCATTGATCATTCAGTTGTTTTTTATTGATGATCGAAATCATCCCTATAAATATTTATTCTTTTCCTCCAAGTATTAATCTCGAATTTCCAATAATTTTCCCATACATAAAGACCCTGTTATATGTACTTCCTTGTGAACCTTTTACTACCCATTAATAAATTTATATAGGATTTTTTACGAACCATTATCACATGGTCTGATTTTAAAATAGAAAATATCATAAAATTTATCACTATGATTGATTTTAAATTATGATGAAGGAATTCAATTAAGTTGGGGAGAATGCACTCAAAAAAATATCAAGTAGTTATATTTTATTCAACTGTGTGTATGACATGAAAGCCCCAAGCATGTAATGGAATATAATATCCTATATATTTATAACATATTTAGTATATCAAATAGACTAAATATAATTTATAGTTAGAATTTCATATGTTGTTGTGTTATTATGAGACACACAACAATGAGTTTCTTCAAGGACTGGTTTTACAAACAAGAATAAGTTTTATGTAAAAATAATATATTTTTTAAATATTGTTATTTAATCTAATAATATATAACGAAGTGGATAAATTAGTTTTTATAAATTCTATTATCATAAAAACGAAGATATATTCTTTGAACGAATGTAAAATGAATTAGTAAGTAAAAAATAAATTATAAATGAAATCATAAACTGATTGAATATAAATGAAATATTAATATTTTATGTTCACCAGTGGGTTTTTTGTTATGAAATTAAATTAATTACAATTATTGAATTCAATTAATCAAATCTATATGATATGTATTCAATAAAATATTTTTTACATTAATATAATATTTTTGATAAGCATATGATATGAACAAACAAACTTTTACAAATAAAAAACATTATTTTTTTAAGGTACATTTACAGCCCTTTACTCGAGAACATATTTTAAATAATATTATTTACTCTTTCATAAATTTAATATTTCAATATAAAATTAATATTTGAGAATAGAATATAAAAATTAGGTTTTTTTTTTCTTTTTTGTAAAAATTCAATTTTTTTTAATAGTCAAAAATAATGAAATCTAGTTCAGAACTACTTTTAATGTAAATTGTTTACTAGGATAATTTATATTTTTAAAAAAAAAATTATGTAGATACTAATTTTATCAATTAATCTAATTTAGTATATTTACATCAATTTCATAATGAAATTGACTATAAGAACATATAAATCGTGTGTATGTTTTTACTTTAAAACCCCTCATTATTGACCCATTTATGGGTTTAAAATTAAATTAATTTATTCTACATATATTATTGGAATTTATAAATATGGATTCAATATTTGAAATCATAATAATTATATTTTCTAATAATTTTAACATATTTTTTATCAAAAAAAACATTAAAAGTAATTAAAATTGATTAGATCAATTAAAGTGATATTAAGATTTCCCAAAAATTATATCAAATACTTACGGCCTATTATGACTTATATTTTTTTATCCAAAATCCATTTTATGTACATATTTAAATGATATAATCCCTTGTATATACATGGGACCATTCTATATTCCCTTTAAGTAATATTAATGTGGGTGGGGTTTTTTTTAGAAAATATTAAATGAGTGACACTCATCCTCCACTATAAAAGTCATCATCTCCTCTCACTCCCCTACACCTGTAAAGACACGAACGCTTGGAAAAATTCTACCAGAATACCTCTCAATAATCTCTCCATTAATCCTTGAATCTTAAAATTTGGACAAATTCAATAAAAGGAAGCATTTTGGTCAAATCAAAAAAGAGCCTCCCAATTAAAAAACTATTTCATTCCTAACGCTCATTAATTTTATTTTTATTCTCCACTCATTAAATTATCCTTTTTCCAATATAATATAACTAATATGTTATCATCAATATAATATTCTTTTTTTATTAAAATTTTTCAACTTACACTTATACATACATCCATGTAATGGGTAACAAACAAACTATTTATGTGCACAATGAACTGCCTCCTAATGAAATGATGATTGTTCATTATTAATTTACCACATATATTGGTGGAAATTTTCATAGAAATATATATATATATATATATTATCATATTTGTTGTTTCTTTAAATTTTTTTACTAATTTTACAGCACATATCTTCATAATTTTTTTTTAAAAAAAACCATAACATTATTTGTGAATGCATGTAATGTCACAACCTCAAAGTAACGTGATCCATAAAAAAAATTACATAGAATTTTTATATGATGGTATACATTTAAATAATTATACATAAAAACTATTGTATAAAATTAATTTTGTATTACCATAATTTAAATAAAATATATCATTTCCATTGTCATCCTTTCACACACATAATAAGTGATAACATCGCTCGTAGACGTGTGGACTAGGACCTCCTTGAAATTATATGATTCCAACTGAATCATATTAATTATATATATATAAATATATTATTAAATAAAATGTTATTTATTAAATAACTTTTATTCTTTAATGTTTTGATTCAGTTACCTTCTTTTCAAAATGATCATTGACCAATTGGAAGGTTACTCATGCGTACGTACATCCTACTATCTCCATGACTGTAACATTTGTTCATTTTATATATCCATATTTCATTATTAGTTTTAAAATTATTATTTATGTATAAATATGATAATTAATTAATTTTATGTTTATTTATATGTTTTATAATGACCCCTTTGACCATAGTTGGCAACCGAAAATTTAATTTTGATATAGAAACTGAATTTGGTCAAAACAACAAACGTAAAATTATTTATTTGGGTAGTTTCATTCAACATAGTTATAATTGTAATAAAAATAATGATAAACATGAAAAATATTCCAAATAATGTAAATAATTAACATATTTTTATTATACAAGTAGTTAATCGACGTTCAACTGAACATATACATAAGGTAAGGTATTATTGTCTAAGTTTCTATGTCCTTGAGATAAATTTAATGTTCACCACTTACTTCTTTTTACTACTATATCTACATACCATATTAATATATCATACTGAGAAATAAATTATTTTCATGGTATATTTAGTTTCAATATGAATTTTTTATTCTAAAGGTATTTGAAGTAAAAATTTCAAAGTATAAAATAATTTCATATCCAAATTTCTTTTCATTTGGTTGAATTACATTCTTGATGTTTTTAATACTATATAATTTTTATTAAAATTTAGTTTTTACTATCAATTTTTGAATTTAAAATTTTTATGTTAATTTTCAATTGATACACATAATATATTCATTTATTTATTTTTCACATCAATGTTACGATCATTTTGAGGGTTTACTTCACAATATCACTTTATTGGGGATTTTTTAAACTTGAATTTACATCAAATGAAATTATTTGATCATTTTCTAATAAAAAAATTCATTTTATTATACTCTTGTTATTCATGATACTTTTCAAGTAATAATTCCATTTTTTATCTTTTTGGTACTGAATTGTCTTTTGAAAATATTCTAAAGAAAACCCACCTTCATTAATCTCTTAATTCTAGTGACATGTTTTCATCTGAAGACCGGGTTTTATGAAAATAAATTCCAAAAACATTTCCAACATATTATGTAATGAAAATTTTACCCATTTTTTCTTTTAAATTTTGTCTTTATAATCTTCTTATCTCTTTTGGATTGAGTCATTTTGTAACCTTTTTACCGAGAGACAAGTAATATTTTGTTACCTCATACAACATGTCTATATTTACCCTCAATAATTTATTAAAATCCTCCTTTTAATTTTTAAAAGGATAAATTTTTAATGATTAGTTTTATAAATTTTATTTTTTTATATTCTGATTCATTTGTATAAAATGCGACCTAAATTTAGATTTCATTGAGACTAATTTTTTAGTATTCATCTATTCAATTGTTTTTTTATTTAATAAATTTATCATGGTATATCAGCAATATTATTACACTCATGATATTATAAGTTTCATTTTATATTATCCATTCATGGAAATTAACATATGAATGATTCAATGTTTTATTAGACACATTGTAATTTTTAAAATTTCATTTCCCTTATGATTGTTTTCATGATCTTACAATGTAATTTCCATTGATTAATATCAATAATATTTTTTATATATCCTCTCATAGGTAAATATTGATTAATCTGTATCCTTTAATCAATATGTGTATTTTGATAAGGGACATTCATCATGAAGATGGTTACTGATTTGGTCTGGTACGACATTGGTGTGGACTTGTTATAGATCGACCCTTGATGATTCGAATGTCTCATGGGACAAATAATTTGGATGGCCACTTTAGATGGGGTTTTACCTGATATATTATAAATCATCGTGTGAAAGGTTTTGACAGTAAAGGTAACATGTACCGATGGACCATGGAATCCAATAATTATTCATTTACATCATTTAGATTCGTTTATTATTCATCTAAGAGATTTTTTTGAAACAATAATCGATTCATTTCAATATCAGTTGTTTTAAATGGAATGGGTTTCAGTTATTCGTTTTTTCATACTATTGTTTTCTTCTCTAGTTATTTTAATGGAATGTGTTACCATTTATTAACCATTCCATGATAACTATTATCATAAATTCATTATTTATTTCTCTTTACTTAACCATATTGATAATTTGAGTTCTCCATTATTATGTTAAATTTTTTCATTTTATTAAGAATTAATCAAAGAATAAGATTAGAATGACAAAAATATAATTATATTATTATGTTAGAGATTTCTATTTTCATATTTTAAATATATTATAGTTATCAATTATATAATTTCACATTCCAAGAATGATACACTAACCAGTCCTTAGAGATTTGATTCCATGAAATCATTCAAATTAAATATAATATTGCACCGACATCATGCTTCGTGGGATAGGGTGATACACCATGTTCATGTGCTTCGGTCATGTTATGGTATGTGACATTTGAAAAAAATTTCATTTTCATGTACTCTTGGGGTACCCATTGGTGCTCAGAATGAGGTCCCATGGTGTATGGTGTGTCCCTGATTGAATGTGATAAATATAATCTGTAAGGAGCCTGGCCCGAAATTTTTGGAGAAAGTACCATAATTTATTTAATTTTTATAATAATCATGTAAGTCGCATCCCAGCCAAATTAATAGTTTACTTTTTATGGAAGACAAATTATGCACACGAACATTATATTACAACTTAAAATGAAAAAAACCTATAAAATTACTTATAAAAATTCAAATATCCTATATTTCCCTTGAAAACAAATTATAATATACATATTTTTATCCTACAAATAAATAAAACATAAGAAAGGGTTGAGATAATATGCTAATTATGCGTATGAATTATATAAAATTATTCTATAAAATAGAATTCATAGAGAATGAATAAAAACACATGTCATTAGTACATTATCATGAGAATAATATTGAATGAATAAAACCTAAATAAACAATTTCATTTAAATTATCACTTGAGAATGAAGTTTAATCATGTATATTATACTAGTCGAATAATCACATGTATTATTAATTAGTAATATCATTAAATGATAATGCATAATTATTTACATCATAAACATACTTACATTTTTAATACCATGAAACCTAAAAATAAATGACTAAGGCCGCAGTAAATTCCATATATGTTTTTTCTCTTAAGACCAAATAAAGCATCAATAGTCAATAACGGGTCCACCCATCATTACCGAGTCCAATTAATTCCTCATTTAAATGTGGTTAAACATAAAAAATATTAAAAGATGAAATTTAAATACCATTACTAATATATAAACATAGTAACTAACCATTAAATGTACTTTGGTGAATGCAATCAACATAGCACATCCACCATCAAACTAATCAAAAACGATCTAACAAAATATGATTGATGATAATCATAAAAGACAAGATTGAAAATTTTTGTTTAAATAGACTAAAATACTCTAATAACATACTTGAGTAATTAATGGGAGAAAACCAATTTTTTTACTTTACAATGAATAGTTTTTTTAAAAAATAATTTTTATTTTACATTATTATTTTTATAAGTCCATAAATTATCAAATATTGTTTTCAAATGAAAAATTATTGATTTTATCAAAATATTTGTTTCTTATAATTGATTATGGTTGGTAATTAATAATTTGTAACGTATAAGAAATCTCCATTTAATCATGTTAGTTTATCAAATAAAATTCTAAACGGAACATTTATAAAATTTTACGTACAAATAAATGAAATATCAACTAGTGTCGATACATGAGTTTGAAACATATTTAATGAATTTAGAATAACTATATAAAATTAATGATTTAATAAATTAGTGTGAAAAAGGAGAAAGAATAACATGAATTAAAATGGAGGTTCGAGAATAAACACTTACACATTTGTAATAAATTGAATTGAATGAAGAAAAAAATTAATAGCCATAAAATGATACATTTTATATGAATAAGGTAAATATATTAATGATATTATACATCATTGGTTAGTATAAATACTTCACACATAGTATCTAACACCCCAATACCTTAAAATAATATTTTCTGTTAATATAAATTTAATTTTTTAGCTATTATGGTTATATACAATTCACGTATAAGGAAACTCTATACACAACACTATATATATTATGTAACATGTAATACTAATTTGTACGCCCTTTTATTGGTGTACCTATCTGCAAATTATTTTCTTAACATTTAATAATTATTTTTCTCAAAATAAATATAATTTTTGGTGTTAGAATGTAGATATTATATTTGGGAGAATTTGTTATATTTTTTTGAGAAGTATAATTTTTTGACGATGTATAAAAATACAACATTATAACTAAATCTATATTTTCATTTAAATAACTTGTAGCTACAAATAATTTTTTAAATTGGTTATTAAAGTCAAAATATATCAATTATAAATATATTACTCCAATGTAGATCATTTTAGTCATTTTTATATTAAATTTGAAATATAAACCTAATTTACTTATGAATGTTCCTACTTAAAAAAACCTTCTTTCTCACCACGTTATCAAGATTAACATTATTCTTAAATTTCCCACATCAATGATTTTAATTTTTAAAAATATAAATACAATTATGTAATCAGTACAATATTTTTGTTCTAATATGATCAAATTAATTTTTAACCAATATAATAAGTGGAAGTGATTTAAAATAATTCTAGTGACGCTAGTTTGATTAAGCATAATAAGAAACTAAAACATAATATTAAGGACCAAAATGAACCTGAAACATGTTTAAAATCCATATGCTGACAATAATTCGACCATCTAACCACCTGGGTCTAATTTTGTGGTTTATTTAGAAATTATTAAATTGATTATTTTTATATAAAATTATATTAATGGATAAAGAAAAGGGTAAAATTTCGTACATTTATCATTTATAAAGCATTGAGATATGTAATAAACAACATATAATATGTTATATATATCCTTGTGAAATATAAATTGGTTATTTGTATCATAAGAATATATTTATAATTTGTAATTATTATTTAGTTACTTTAAATTCTTGTGAAATGCCAACATAGTGATTGTATAGTTATAAATTAACTAAAATAAAAGATACTATAAATATTAAAAGGTAATTTAATGGATTAAATTATTGCATTGATTTTTTTTATATGATTAATATATCATGTTACTCATATTTAAATAAAATATATTTTAGTTAAAATATTAGATTTATATTCTTAAATTCATATTAAATAAATAATGTCAATATTGATATTGTTGTAATTCTAAAAGAAAATATATTTTATTAAATTATTTAAAATTAGTAAAAAAAAATATAAATCAAAGGTTCCTTTTAATGTTAATATATAATAAATATGTTATATAATGGGACAAATTTATCTTTTTATAATTAACTTATTAACCCATATATTGTAAATTTATTGTTAACCCAGTTAGGGTTTAAGTAGTTTTTAGCACGTCCCATAAACATGTTTTAAATTTAATTTATAAAATACATGGTATTTTTATTTTATAAATTATATGTCAAATTAATAATATATTTTATCAATATTTTATATCAAATATATATTTATTATATACTTAATCTTAAAATTAATTAGATTACAAATTTAGATGCTTTCACAAAAACTAAAATGATAAATTTGGGGAATCATAGATGTTAATGAGAAAAATTACTATAATGCACAAATTTTATGTGTTGGAGGTTTTAATAGAACAGTATTCCCCTTTATTACAATATTTTCCTATTTCATAGTAACTATATGGGAGACATACCCCCATTAATGAATACCTATTGATATTTTCAATATTTCCACTCCCCCGACACTACAAAAAGGCATGCACTCTACCCCTTACTCACACCTCTCAATCCCCATTGGTTCAACCATTATCTAAAAAATATTCTCCCAATGTACCAACCCTAAAACTATAAGTATCTATTTTAGAAGAAAGCAATATAGGGAATCCTTTTCATATAAACCAAAAGTACTTATCCGATTAAGTGGTATCGTCTCATCTTGAGCTCTCTAGTTTCATTTCCATTAACCTCCACCAAAAATCTACTTATTAAATGATTATATAAAAAATATCCTAAATATAATTGTTTGTTTTTACTTTTATATTTCTACTGACTCTAATATACACCTTCATCTAATGGTTAATACACATATTGTTTTCTTTTATGGTGTCCTACTACCTCAAAAAATGTTGATTGTTCATTTTTACATAAAATCTCATCATTGTATACATTATTAAGATAATTATATTTTAATTTATTATTTAATATATTGATAAAAATTTTATTCTTCATTATTTTTTATTTATAACATAACTTTATTCTTACCAACTTGTGTCAATATAATAATTTCATTTCATGAAAAATGGACTTGCACTCCCTTGAAGTGATATGACTCATTTATTCCAAACATGGAATTCATAAATGATATTTTTAATAAATAATTTTAACATATATTCATATATATAATATTTGATACAGAAATTATAATATACACTTTTTTTCTTTAGTTTTCATTCTTTTCATACGACAAATAAATGAAAGTATTGTTCTTGTAAACACAATTTTCATTTAGTTTTCATTCTTTTTCTCCAGGCCCGAATGGATTTCGTAATCTTTTTTTTTCAAACATATTTGTATATAATTTATAATGATATTTGAAGGCTTTAAATTCAATTTTTAAAGGGAGGTTCTCTTCCTCAGTGCCTGAATGATCTGTTCCTCACTTTAATTCCCAAAAGTGGAAAATTCTAAGGAAATTCATCTCTTTAGTTTTGTTTCTATGGTTAACATGGTTTATAAAATCAATTATAAAATTCTAGCTACATGGTTATCTCTAGTTACAATAAGGATTATTTCTCTTAATCAGTTTTTTTTATTAAAGGATGTACCATCCAAGATTTTCTCATTACTACTTTGGAATGTGTAAATATTTTAACGAAACCTTCTAGGGGTTGGAATATTATTCTCAATATTGATGTTAGGAATGCTTTTGACACAATGAACTGGGGATTCATTTTCAATGATCTGGGTATGTTTGGTTTTAATGGTTACTTTATTAATTGGATCAGAACCATTCTTAGTTCACTCACATATCCATCCTAATTAATGGATCTTCAGATGTATTCATTGATTGTTCAAGAGGGCTCCAGCAGGGTGACCCTCTTTCTGACATTATCTTCTCTGTTGTAAAAGATTATCTTAGCAGACATTTATCCATCAGGGAAGGTAAAGGAAAATTGAAGGCTATTAGTGGAGTTAATGGATTTTTTCCCCCAATTAGTTGTTTTATGATGATGATATTATCCTTTTCACCCTAGTTTATAAGAGGAATATCATAAATATCGAGAGGGCCTTCTCTGATTATTCCACTATTTCAGGTCAAGAGATAAGTTGGGGAAAATATTTTGTTTACGTTAGAAGGAATATTTCAATTCCCATGAAGAGTGACCTTTCTAGAGTGTTTGGAATTCTTGAGGGGACCCTTCCTTTCAATTACACGGGTGATCATTTTTTTGTGGGAAGCCTAAAGCATGTTATTTTGTAGATATTCTTTGCAAAGTCAGATGTTATTTGGCTACATGGAAGGGGAAAACTCACTCCATGGTTGGAAGAGACTTATTGGTAAGTTATATTATTGCCTCCAAGTTTGTTTGTTCCATTATGTTCTATATATGACACCTATCTCTCATTAAAAATATAAATGATTCTCTTAATAATTTCATTTGGAGTGGCATTATCCTTGAAAATAAACAGGCTACGGTTCCATGGAATACCTACATCCATCCATATGACATGAGTGGTTTGGGGAGTAAAAATATTCTCCTCTTTAATGATTCATTGCAAGCTTCTTTTATGTGGAGAATTTTCAACAAAAATTATGAGGCTCATTCATTCTTTTAGAGTAAATTTATGAATTAGTTAATTATTGGTGATATTAACCATCTTGATTCCTCTGTGTGGACTGAATTCAAAACTATCATTGTCTCAATTGTTTCTCACTCAAGGGGGTTTGTATCCAAGGATTCATATCTCTATTTTTTGAAATCCAACTGAACCAGTACTCCTCTTGCATGTTTGATTGAAGGTGATTATTCAAACTTGGATTTGGATATTTCAATCAAGGATCATCCTTTTAGAATATAGGGACATCCAAGACGAATTTTCAACATTGTTAGCAATTACTATTTCTTTAATAAAGAGGATTTTTGGGATTGCTAGCCTGCTACAAATGGTATTCTCTCATTGATGTTATTTTAACGGCTTTATTTTCATTGTGACTCGACCTCGTGCTTGATGGAGTGGTAGCACATAAATTATATCAGACACTTCAAATCAATATTTTCATGGAGAGTTTCTCATCATAAAATCCTAACATAGTCTTATCTTCAGTCTTGAAGAATATCTCTTTACTCTATGTGTGTTATTTTCCACCAACACAGGGAGGATGCAGATCATCTCTTCCTCATCTGTCTGGATTCTGCTTCAATGTGGAATGACATTGGATATCTATTTAAAGAATATTTATTGTAGATTATAATTATCCCTGACTTCATGAAGAGTATGAGGTCGCATTCCCTATCCATATATTTGCTTAATATTTTTATGGTCGCTGATGTAGATTTGTTGCATTATATCTGGTATCCTCGAAACTGGGCTCTTCTTATTGGAATTCCTTTCTCGGACCACACCACTCAAACTCAGTTTCTCATTGCTGTTCATGAGTCCTCCACCCCAAAAGATTATTTTTTTTCCTATTCAATTCATGAGATTACTGTTTTATCTCTAATAGGAATCATTGGTTTTTTCTGAGCACTGTATGGTACTCTAGAAGTGGTTTTCTAGCATCCCCTTTCTAGTTGGATTAAATCCAATTTTGATGGAGATTCTTGTGGTAATATTGGACCCTCTGGAAATGGAACCATATTTAGAGATCATAGAGGCAGCATTCGTGGATTTATCCATGGTCCTTGTGGATTCACCTCCACTCTTAAGGTTAAGATGATTGGAATTATTGTTGTGGTGGATCAGGCAGAGAGACATGGTTGATATAACATTGGTCTTGAATGTGATTCTACTACTATTATTTCTACTATCAGGTTGGGATCTTCTAATTTATCATGGACACTCACCTATTGTTTGATCAATTTCTTGGACATTATTCATTCTATAAATAATATAATCACTCTTACCTATAGAGAGGCTAATTCAGTGGAGAATGTCCTTACAAACAAGGGGGTCAGTGGATTAGATTTTATCTGGAATGACCAGCTTCCTGATGAATTTTTATCTCTTTATAATATGGTTTATGACAAGACTCTCATTTATATAATTGTGTAATATTCTTATTTTTATTCAATAAAGGAGCCTTTCACTTCTGGTCAAGGTCTAATCTCTTTAAGAAAAGAAATGTTTTTCATCAAACGGGTAATGATATTATATTAATAGATAATATATGGTGTTATGAACATGATTACTGTTATAATATTAGTTATTAAGATATTTTTGACAAATATACAAGATGATAAAGACAACAAAAAAATGGAAATATATGGTAAGGTAATTTTCTCCCAATTTACATTTCATTGAGGCTTGATTTTTATTATGAACCAATTACATTTTATTTTATCTATATAAATTTTTTTTCATGTTATATATGGATTTATATTACATTAATTATATTAAATGATTCATTTAATTTCATACCTTTTTATATAATATGATTCAAATATTAAAAATTTGCATGGTACACTATGTAATTTTAAAAAATATTGTCCTCAAGAATATTCTATGTGATTATCTTTGAAATATAAAAAACTTTTAACATTTTAATAATTCTATTTAATCAATAACTTTATTTTAATCATTTTTCATTTTAAATTTTCATGAATATAAATATATTCAAATATATTTTTTAGTATTCTCTAAACCACATACCATTTTACATATTGTGTTTTGTTTGACAGTTATTTGATTATATATGGAGTTGTTGATAAATATATATTCATTATTCAATACGAGTAGTTGATACAGAATATAATTTATTTTTATTGTTGAATATGATTAATGTGTTGGACTGGAAATGTCAGATGGATCTTGGACATTATATATATCCTCGATGCATCGACTAGGTCTCATGCTACATATAAGTTGACCAAATTAAATAGGACACTATGAATATTTTTAAATAATACTGTGAATAGGCTTAATGGTAAATGTTTTCATGTACCTCAAACATTACATCCATTGAAAAAAATTCCCTCATTTAGTTTAAGTAATTATTCATCCATGATAGAATGCGTCGACATATCTATGGATACATTTTATTTTAGATCATCGATTAAATGGAATGTATTTCCGTTTCTTACCCTGACAACTTGATTTTTTTAATTATGGAGTTACTTTAATGACTTTCATTATTTGTTATTTTTTGTGAAATGTCAATTTATTCTCAATTATTCACAATATCCTAATATTTGAATACCCATACTGATCATTTGATATCACACTTATTATGTTGAATTTCTCCACATAATGATGAATTAATATTTGAATAATATTTAGTGGATGTAGTTAATTTCGTTTATTTATGTCTAATTTTTATAATATCCATTTTCCAATGTATTATGGGTATCCATTATTTTATATTTCATTCCAAAATAGAAAAATTTGTCAAATCCTTTGAAATTTATTCTTGTTAATCCTACCAAACAAATAATTTAATTCAGCGTCTCTAAGCATCTTATGTTAGGGTGTTATAGATACTATCAGTGGATGATTAATAAAAACCATGAAAAAAATTTAAAATCATATATGAGTAACTGTAACACTAAGATAAAATTTTGTATTAATTTATAAAAACATCCCAGATTTTTTATGGTATGTATTATCATGGTATTCCAGGAAATACATCACTATGTGGATTGTACTAGTTGATGTGGTTCTAGCATAGATGAACCTAGGAGTACTGACTCTGAAAAATTGTTCCCGGCATGCCTCAAGGTATCTGAGTACACAAAAACATTCTTTACTAGGAACACGGTTTGACACTCATATGGTTTATACGTAGAATAATTCACATTTTATTAAACTATAATTAAGATTTATTTGAATGTAATGATTACCACATAGTATCCAATGATTGAAAATCTAGAATTTAAGATGCTAAAAATTAGGTAATATACTATATTTGGATATATATTATGTTTTGATATAATCAAATGTATTCAATTTTTTTGAAATGTTTCATAGTTGAAGGAATGAGAACATCACTGTTTCATGTGATCTAGAGAGTAAAAATGATTAAATCATTCATAGTATTAAGAAAATATTTCAAAAAAAAATTATCCCAAACATTCTTCTAATATGAGGAGATAATATCATGTGATAGTGGGATGGGTTAATAATTATGAAATTTCTATGTCTTTGAAGGAAACCATGACATGAAGTGGCTATATGAGAACAATGAAAAAGGTAATGAGTCACTGAATATGAAGGGAAAAATGATTTTTAGCATGTTATATTTATAGAATGAAATAATCGTGTACTTGTTTGATAGAAATGGGTGTTTTTATAAGTGTGGGTGTAAACTATACAATGATAATTATTTCAAGTTAATGAAAAATGTTTCCCTTATACAATACTTCAACTACAAGGAGATGGGAATCGATATGGATAAATGTCCCATGTGTGAAAGAAATATACCCCAAATGAAACTATTGTATAATGATCAAGTTATTCTATTACGGTGGATGAAGTGGAGTGATAATATTCTTATTCAAGATTTATGTAATTTGAATATTTTATCTATAGTGTGACCTTGTAGACTGTCACATGAAGGAGTTAGGTTGTAGTGTTACCCTATTCTTAAATCCTCGTATTCCATAAGAATCAAAGGAAACCATATTGGTCCCATACAAGTTTACTATGTCCTAAATAATAAAATATGGAATCGTAGAATCACATTTTATTTTCATTTAATTTCTATTTTGTAAATGTATAATTGTGAATAATAAGTTTCAGGAATTGGTAATTATCACATTTAGTGTATTATATAACCAATACACAATGGTACAACTAAGCACCCAAGGATTGGATTTATATGAGTTTAGTTTACTAGTTAGGATTTTGATGTTATTTCACTATGGATGAATCACATGTTATGTGATGTTATGATTTTATGAGATTTAAATAATGTTCTCGTATGAAATGAGATGAGTCTATATACATCATGATTGACGTGTTGGAATATATTTTTATAGGCATTGTTCATATCAGGGACATATTTACTACATGAATCATGTGTTACCATTTGAACATTGAAGTGATAATCCGTGATATAAATTAGGAGATTAAATAAAAGAGAAAATAATTTTATTCAAAATTTTATATTAATCCATGTATAGGGGGACATTAATTCAATGGTCCTGTATTGTTTTAAAAAATTGGGGATAACTTTTATGGATAAAAATTTTTATACGGTATATATCAATCCTCATTAAAGAAATTCATACTTTTTTTTAAATTGAAAATTATGAGAGAGGAAATTAAATTTCTCCTAAAATAGCTGATCTTAGAAATCCATCAACTTAATAAAATTAAATTTTCAGTCAACACTGAAATGTTTTTCACAGGGTCACGTGATCAATCGAAAGGTTTTTATATCTCATCACATCATAGATTTATGACTAATGGATAGAATTCAATCTAGATTATTATCCAATGTTTAGTTGTTGTGGTAACCTCACTTATAGATTGATTCAATAATTAAGATCTTCAATCACCTTGATACACACATTATCAAGAGTGTAATGATTGATAATTACATCTATGAAGGACCATCTAGAAATAGTTGGAATATTCTATACAATGATGGGGAGATAGAGAAGTTATGTTTGAATAAAATCATTGTAATTTTATATAGATACATTAATATATAGAAATTGAGGGATGAAAAGTATGACATGTTCATGCACCTTTTATAGAGTAATCTTTAGTGGATGGGTTTTGTTGGATATTCCATTAACTTGAAGTAATTTTTTAATATTCTTGTTAACTGAAATGGTTATATGAATGCGATATATATAGGACATAATTTTTATTGAGATATTCTAACTATATATTTAATTTTAATTTATAATTATTCAATACATGACGAATTTTTATATCCTCATATAGAGAATCTTAATAGTGGCCCTGAGTTGATGCCTTATTAATTATGATATGTGATCTATGAGATATTATTCTACTAGATGTAAATTTTTCTATTATTATGTATATATGTAAATATAAGAAAATGTATATAGGGTAGTATGTGGCTATCCAAGAATATATACATGCTTCATTACTTCGAGGGTGGAGTTATTTTCCATAATAAATAAAATTTTCATTACATCATTGTGGTTTTTTGTCTTCTAATAGGTTAGGTTTTCTCCAAAGGATCAATATTGACACATAGAAACAGAACAATAGTAGGGGACTTATATAGAAACCATAGTCTATAATGTACTCATCTACCCCAAATCAGATAGTTTTTTGGTGTTCTACTAGACATTAATGATTTTGAATGAGATGGGGTACCTTAGTAAAAGTATGATTGTACCAATAGATGAATAAAAATGTGTGATTCAGATAGGATCATTTGGTAGAGTTGAGAGTGATACAGATACTAAAATTTATATTATGACATGTACGGATGAAAAACCTTATACCTTAAATGGTAAAATAATTACGTTCTCTATAATTTCATGATTCTTGGTTGATATTACATAATTTTATTCCAATTTTATCTTCCTAATATTCATATGTAATTGACTTAGTTATAGAAAAAATGATTAATGTAATGACTAATGATAAACTTTTTGGGGTTTGGTAAGACAATAAAAATGTTTTAGTGAATGTTTTCTTCAAATTGGTTTCTATCAATTTATTTTTTAATTATTTTTCATGAAAGGGAAATATTCAATAGGAACATGGGCATGGATTATATTTTTATATACCAGAATCATATAAAGTGTTATTCAAGGAGGGTTAACATTATAAATCGAAAATGTAGAAATAATACTCACAGTGAAGATTAGGATCTTCATGATACTCATGTAGGACTAATAGAGTAGAAACATCATTTTGTCTTCTATTGGATATAATATCATATTCTAAATTATGGATGAATGATACAAGATACATTTATTTTATATAGGAGTATTTTGTGGTAAACAATCATGAATAGTTTTATAGATTTACACATATGTGTGAGATCGAGTTCTCATTTTAGTTTGTTTAATGTGTTGATACAATTTCTCTAAAAACATGATGAATATATCTAATGGAGCATCATGAGTTTAATGTTCATTTCGAATTTCTAGAATTTAAATTATACATATATCTAGTAATTCACAAGGGGATTCTCCAATTATTTTTTTCAAGGATGGATGATAATAAATTATTCTTATATTTGGATTCATGGTGACTGAACCAGAATATAGACCAATACTATTACCTCCACAGACAAATATATTCATATTAATTAGTTGTGAGGTTATATGATATTCTCTATGATTTAAATGTGTTCAAATTCCACCCATTGAGGGTGAGTCCATCAAAAATACATAGAACATTAATTTTGATTAGGTATACTTTTGTATGCATTTTTGGTTATGTTGTTTCATCTAATGAAAAACGTGATATATTCATTGACATGATTAATTAGTTTATTCAACCCTTTTTATATTACTATATTTTATAATTTTCATAATGAAATCTCAATGTAAACTAACTCATTAAAAAATGTCATCCAACACCTTGAAATCAACCTGAGTACATTGAGATACCCAAAAATTTCATTAAATATTTCTAAATATTTATTCGAGATTTATATTGTAAAATTCATAGGCCATGTCATCTCATTGTCTAGAGTTTCATTGGACCTATAGTTGATTTCATCAATAGTATAATCGGTAAGTCCCTTTAAGGTATTTAATATTCATTGTTTTATTTATCTACATGGTTAATATTGATGTTTCATCTAGTAATTCTCAAGCTTGGAAGATATGATGAATGAGATGACTAAGAAAATGCTGATTTTTTTATTCAGATTCATATGAAAAATACTTTCAAGAGATAAAGAGAAGGTTTACATTAACTCTGACACTCACTTTTCTTATGGAAGTCAATGATTATACCTTTCACTAAAACACATCTACAAATTGATCATATGTAGTTTTGATACAAGAGTATATAGTAGGTATATATTTATCTATAAAGCTGATACCACATTAATGGAATTACCTACCCATGATTTTAAGTTATATTTGATTATTCACACCCTAAATTATAGGGAAATAATATATCGCATGATAGGTTGTCATTGTATAATGAACACAATATATTTAATTATATATTTTCTAATAGAGGCCTAAAGTATGAAAAGTGTTGGTGAGTGGATTTTATATATTCATTTTAATTTAATCTGGTATGAACACCATCCAAATATAATAGTATTTTTGATAACTTGAGCTATATAAAAATGACACCTGTTTTTGAGGGAGTATAATGAGAAATGATAGCTGATTTGACTCAATGATAATAAGAAGATGAATTATTTTGAGTGTTTTGGATGATAATATCTTACTTAAAAATCCTCATTAGTAATGTTTTTTTCAAAATTAATATATAATCAAATCTATAGACCAGGGATCTATGGTATATCTTATATAGAAGTGATACAATATTAGGATGGGCTTTTTGAAAAAATGGAATTCTTTTTTTCTCAGGCTATCTGTGGGTTCTTATTGGATTTCTCCAGTAGAAGGTGATGGTGTTTCAGGTTTTAAATGGATATGGGAATAACTTTCAAAAAAGATATATCATTTTCTCATTATATATAGTTGGTTCCATTTATAAAAAAAATCTGAAAATATAATTTTTTATGATGCATCACATATCTGTAGGTGAAGGATGAAAATATAAGAGGAATGTTTGTTCTAGACTCTATCCATTCCAGATTATAAGTGGTTGATTTTATTATAGTCTATATCTTACGATTACTAAGAACACACTGTATGATTAATGCAATAATGTCAATCATGGTACAACTGATGAATGTATACCACTTAATTCTTTTTAGTTAGACCTTCACTTTCAAATGACATGGTAGATTTTTGTTTGAGATATATATCAATTAAATGGTTTTTCATGAATTATGATTCCTAATTGAGATCCTTAATTCACTTATGGATATGATAGGGAATAAATATTATTTTGGTATCATAGGTTTTTTATAGTACATTCTATTATTCATAAAATGATGATTAATCTCAATATATATTTTAGATTTTAGAGGAATGTGGGGAGCTTATGTCTTAGAAATCAGTGGTCCATAAGAGAACCCTATAGTTATTAAAGTGTTCACATATAATAAAATCTTATAGGAAACAAAAAAAAACCTTCCATATTATTATTATTATTGTATTATACGAGGCTACTAGGTTTTTTTGGAGGAAGGTGATTCAATGATTATTATACATAGACTTGTGTTGAAGTCATCTGATCAGTTCAAGTTTGTTATGATGTAGTTTGTGACCCCACAATGATGGAATAGATTTTATGATCACTATCGATGATATATTATATAGAACATGGATGGTATTAATCATTACATTATTTCTACTTGAATAAGAAAACAAATATTAGGATACAGTGTAATCCACATTTCATGTTTTAAAGGCCATTTGAGATATTATAATGGGTAGTTTGAGTGGAATATAATTTTTATTGTCAATAATTTTACAATACATTTGAAGATATTTTTTTGTGTCAAAAATTTAGGGATATCATCCCAACACATCCCTTTTGATATAATTTTGTGACAAAAAACATGATGTGTATATATTAATTTAAGATCATACAGTTCATAATATGAACTTTAGTGATAATAATCACTAGGGTATCTTCATAACTCTATTGTTAGTGAAGTGGATGAATATGTATGTTTAGTTAGAAACCTTGGAGAGGGAATATGATATCAGAATAGTGAGAAAATACCTATTGTATTTATGTTCAATGATACTATGGATAAAATCTTAGGGATCATCTATTGTATATTGGGGATGTTGTAAGATCCCATATTTTTCTTGGAATGACTCTCTTTTATATTTGATAATAATCATTGGGTTTGGAAGTCATATGTTTAATAATAAGTTGTGTTTTTTACAGTATTTGAATATAAATCACAAATATGTTATAGTAATAAGGGAGGTTAATCCATTCGAATGAACTCATAATATACATTACAATTTTTCAACATTAATTTGTAAAGTGTGTTGACCCCATAAATCATTTTCCAATAGTAAACTCTATCGGGTGACCCTCTAAAACCTTTTTACACCATGATTTGTGAAATAAACTATAAACCATATTTACATCATGAAATAGATATATTTGATTTAATATTGGGATTTAATCTATTGTAATCCCTAGTGGTAGGATTTTAATAAAAAATGGTAATTATGAAATTTACAATGTTAATTACATGTTTACATCATGGATTAGCCACAATAAATATTTTAATTCTAGCACCCATCATTCATATATGTCATGATTTTCATATATCACATTAGTCCTTCCAATGGGTGATTTATGAGGATTCTCATAATCTAGGGTATTTTTTTAATATTTCATGGAATTAAGGATCTATAAAATAATAGTTTACTGATTTTATTTTAATGTGAGGAATGTGAATGAACATTTTTCCCTATATACATATAATTATGCTTGACATATCAATATATATGTATGGTGGTCATGAAACAAACTTTTTTATTTATTTATATTTATTTTATTCAGTAAAATAGGAGTGATATAATTAGTATTGCACTTTCATGACCAGGATAACTGAATAAAGCAAAATTATGATCATAAACATCTTGTATGTATCTCCTATGGATCTTGTCAGATTCATTGTGGTTGATGCCAATCATTCTGCAACTTGAGAGGTGAACTAACAAATGAATTGATGAAACACTTGTATACAAATTTAATGTGAATTTAGAATAACATTTTCACTATGATAGTTGGTTATTTGGAAAAATGAAATTAATTTATTTAAAATCTTAATTTTAATGACATATTTAACAAGTGAAATATTTTTCCATGTGTAATATTTGATCAGGTTATTTTCTCAGGATGAATTTTGATTATGTTATTATTCCTTGAGGAATCAATGCAAATATGATGAAATAAATGTAGGTCACTACCTTGATATGATGTATTGAATATAGGGATCTTCTTGGATATATTTAAACAGTTAGATGATTTTCCCATATATGCATCCATTCTCCAAGGGATTTGACTGAATATGGTGTAATGCATAAATTTATTTTCATAGAAATGTTGTAATGATATGATGTATCCCTCCAATATCACCTGGATGATTTGTTGGATTTACAAAAGGGTGGTAATGGAAAAAAATTATGGTTTTAAAATACATTCATATTTATCTAACAACAAGTAAAAGGAGGTTTGGTTGGCCCTGAGAGTCAATTTAGAACTCACATGTTAGGGGATATATTGAATTATAAGTAATAAATAATTCAATAAATAGACTTATTTTTCACTCTATTATAAGTACAATAATAATTTAAATTATATTTTTTTATATAATGTTGTTTATCATTCCTGAGTTATACAATGACCCTGTTCATACCAATATTTGGTACCCTAGAATATAACATAAAAAATAATATTGAAAAGCGGAAGGGGAAATACATTGATTAAAAATTTCATGAGGGTTTAATGACAAGTGATGGGACCAAAATTGGATACACAAATAGGTCTTGGAGTATTTTTAAATTTATTTTTGACTAAATTTTTTTGATATAAATTATTTTACCTAGTTAATCTCATCCTGATAATATGTGATTCAATTATTATTCAACTCCACAATTCAATTTCTACATTGATATTAATTCCCTGTGATTATTTTTATTATTTCTTCTCATCTTATTTTATTAATCAACGTTTACTAATATAGTTTACAAGAGTGTATAGTCTCCCTAGAATATTACATAAAGTTGTACTAATAGTAGGTATCCTATAGAAACTCAGTGGTGTATATGGTGGTCTTGCATGATGTATATTTATAATGATCTTTCTTATCAGTGCCTCTCATGTAAATAGGTAAAATATAAAAACCATGTTAGATCCATTTGGACACCATATTTTGAGATTAAATGAAGGGTAGGGGTGGAGTGTAAATTGATCATCAGATGGGTCTTCCACATATATTCTATATTCTATGACTCTATATATGATATTTTTTAATAAAATAAAATATCAATATAGATACATGTCATATGACAGTGGAGTGTGGTTAATTTTTTGGATAAGTTGAACATGAGAGCGTTTTTTTGACTTCTTATGTTACCCATAGAGATCATTTTAGAATTTGATACATGTATTGCAATATGGTTTTGGAGTGGGTAGATTGAAGCTTTATTGATTTTTCTATGGATAAATATAGTGTTTCAACTATAGAGAGATTAATAGAATTAAAATTATCTCCAGGTTCTAGAAAATATATTGAGATCTAATGTGTTGGACATGTCTAAATCAAGAAGGATTAGTCTTTTTTGGTGGAGTGTCCTTAAAATAATTTACCTCACTCCACTATTATCATAGAACAATTCGTGTCCATGTACTGGAGACCATATTTCATCGCATTATGAAATATAAAATGTGTGATATATCAGTCATTAGATGTGATATACTATAAGAAATTATTTATGATTTTATATGATCCATGTTAATATTAATATATACATGAACAAAGATAAAAATTATATATATCTATGTCATGGGACATTGATGATTTATAAGGGAGACCCTATTATCTTTAGAGTCTCTACATGAAGTGGGTCGGGGAAATTTCCAAGGGAAGTATCCTATAGTGACCCTGTATTTTTAAAAAAGTTTATTAAATATTTTTAAAATAATATTCATTAATTTAAAAAATCACATTCTTGAGGACTATAATAATTTAGTTCCTTTCTAAACATGGGAGATGTTGTTATTAATTCATCAATTTTATTCAATGTAATCTATAAATATTTGTACCTTAAGAATCATAAATAAAAATTTATCTTCATAAATTAGTGAAAGGAAATGTTTGAAATAGTTTTTTAAGATCCACAGTAAGGGTAAACAAGGGCGATACATAATCATAACCTGGGGATATGGGTTTGATAACATGAGAAAAACATTTTAAAACCAAACCCATTATATCAAATATTATATTCGTGAGTCATGTAAAATATATTTTTATTATATCTGATAAGATTCATAAGGGAATCATTGAATATGATAAAAGAGAGAATATCATTTTTATAAGACATTTAATTTTGGAATGCATACAAGCATATAAAATCTTATTTCAATGATACACACCATCACATTCATAATATATCTATTATAGGAAACCCTCTTTTGTACGTATTTTGAGTTTGGTATTAACTACCATTTATTGTAATGAATCATATTTTCTTGAATTTATATTTATAAATTATTTGGGAAAATTCAGAGACTAGGTGCTGAGATGGAGTGTGTTTCAGAGGCCCAGTTTTCCTGTAAAATTTTGTTACAAATGTTCATGTTTTTAATAGAACACATATATTTTTTTCATGAATAAGTTTATTAACCCTTAAATGGGTTCTTGTATAAAAACATGGAGGGCATGATAGTGTTCATACAATCAAATTTACATTAGGATAGGAAAAAGATCGTCCATCGCAGGTCGGATGTGAAGGATATTTCTTGGACATTACTATGAATAAAATAATAAAATAAAACAATATTATTCTAAAATACTAATAAGTCATGAACAGATACTCTTATTCAAAATATGAGACCATTGTTGAGTTTATAATGTGTTTTTTCCCTTATCACGAGATAAAATCAGTTGGAACATGTAATTTGTGGAAAAACACTAAAAAGGATATAAAAATCATAAAATAAATTTTTGGTTCATTATTATGTTGATGAAGTGATGATATCATTTAAAATAATCCTTGTAAAAAATACTATGTTTAGTAGTGTAACCCTAAGAAATAAGGGGAATATCTATGAAGAGCATAGAGGATTTTACCATAGAATATGATGACCAAATCCTGGATCACAGATCGAAGCGTGACGAAATTAAAGGCTATCGCCAATGATCATAGTGTAAGAACATTATTCCTCAGAATTTAAACCCATCATGGTTGGTTTTTTTATTTATTTTTTATTTATTTTTCATGTTTGTAGATTATATGATGAATTTAGGATAATCAATGAATAATTTATGAAATTCATCAATCGTATATTGTGGGAGGGATTGTGTAGTTGCTTATCGAGAGTTTTGTCTTGGTTTTCTTACCTGAAATTTTCAATCGTAATTGTTTGCAAGGAAAACATGGCCAATGATGATAAACCCTTTTTCTAATTTTTCTCCCTCTGTTCTTCACATTCATCATTGTTGGTCCCTTGTGGCCACATATAGACATTTCTTGGTGTTTCTAAGTATGATCAGTCCCCCAGGCTTGAGGCTATTTGACACCAAAGGATAGATATGTATATATTGGTACCCAGAGTTCTCATATCCAAAACGGATTTAAAATATACATGTCAATGTTTCCCAAGTGGTCCGCAGATAGGACCAATGCTGTGGGTCAATAAATGTGTTCAGATGAGTCACATCAATAGGAGTGACACCGTGTATGGTGAAGACAGTCAGTAGAGGCCAATGTCTGAGGATGCAGTCAAACTAGGCGAGAATCATCTTGTGTCCAGGGGATAGTGTCGGCATGTGGTTGGGCGACCATGGAAGAGACAATGGGAGCAGTTGATTGCGGTAGAGAGTCAGCAAGGGGGAATTCGTTATGAGGGTTTGTACGCTACATGGGGGTCCTATGGAGCCGATGAAATTAGCAAGGCCATGAGGTATGCAGACGACAAGCTTGTTGAAAAAGAAGCGGTGCAAAACAGTGTCAATTCGGTAAGAGCACAGTTTTTATGGACTTAGTGTGGCGTAGCAGGCCGGCCTACGCATATGTGGGTGTGACTAGTGGGAAATCGGGATGCTCCAGTGACTCAATGGGCTATACCGAGTAGCCCAGTGTATAAGGCCCCGACCTTAAACCTTACTTATAATTGAATTAAATGAATAATTAACATTGAGGATCTTTTCAGGTTTAGAGTTTTAGAGAATTAGGGTATAACTATTACATCTCAAAAGATTACAAAGTAGACAATTCTACTATGTTTCCATAAAAATTGAAACTCTTAAAAATAAACATGTCTACTTCCACATTTTATATAGCATGTCTTTTCCATGATCCCATCCTTGACCCTACTCCACATTAAGTCCTGTGAAAAAAATTTCAAAAAAACTTAGGGTGAGCATAAAAAGCTCAGTAAGGGATACCCAATGAATGAAAACTGTTAGTTTTTTTCAAAACCACAAGTAAACCATGTATACTTTATCAAGGTAATACTTTTCACCTTTATGAAGTAGTAAAAACTGTTCACGGAATAAAAGATCATTAATTACCCTTTTGTAACCAAAATATTACCATAAAAACTATATAATGAACACATAACATATAAAGGTAACTTGGGACATAAACATACTTAAATGGAATAACCATACGGTCGACTTCCAAACATATCACATAATGGAATAGCCATAATGCTGAATTCCATACCCAATGCATTGGAGGTTATAACGTAACCACCCATCCTGGTATTCATGGAATCACCCGTCATATGTTTTATCACGTAACCACCCATCAAATGTCCAATTACCATTATAAAATAATAAGACATAAAACAAATATAATTGAAAGAAAACATTTCCACACATATATCACAATATATCACTAAAATATATGGACATAACAAATCCATTATAAAAAAAATTTCAATACCAAAATATATAAAATATTATATGGTATTTATTTCATTTTAAAAACATTACGACTTTTTGATGAATCCAAAGACCAAATAATATTCGCGGAGGTGGAAAAGGTTGTTGTCACCGCGTATGTTAAAAGAAACATTCCTTTTTTTCATTTTGTAAAACGCTTCGTAGAAAAAGATTCCCTTTGAAGGAAATGAAAATTCAAAGGTGTTTTATACAGCGTATAAAATAATGTCTTGTATTAGAACAAAATATGCCTCAATGAAAGGAGATTGAGATGATGTCCCTTACGTCAGGTCCGACTTGACTCGATCGTTCTTTAATGTCCTGAATAATAAACTTGAGTTAATTTCTATTTGCTTAAGAACCTTTTTCAAGTTCATTATTCCTTTTATATCACTTATTACCATGTTATGAACATTATTTAATCATTTAAGTTAATAAAAGTCGTTTTGTGGATATTTGGTACTTGAGTCAAAAGTGAACTTCTTATATTTACATGTTGTTCACGTAGTCAAATATCCAATATCTCAAAAATGTTATTCATGATTAAGATGACATATATATCATTTAAATCCAGTATATATGTGAATTTATAATATTACATAATCATTTAGAGGTAAGAAATGAAATACACCGTTCATGGAGACGGTAAGCCGTACATATGCATGAACGCAACTTTCATTTCTATTTCATATTAATGGAATTAAAAAAAATGAGAGGTATTTATATTTTAATTCCAGAATTATATTCGTCATTTACATGTAACATACATCATATATATCCATTATATATATGTACTTATAATAATACATTATATTTGGGGATAACAAATGAAATGCACCGTTCATGGAGACGGTAATCCGTACGTACGCATGAACGCTACTTTCATTTCTATCTAATACTTTAATAGAAATAAATAATAATTATATAAAGGAATATTATAATTCCAGTATAAATCATATATAATATCATTAAATCTATCCTTTACATGTACCACATATGGTATTAACGAATCAAATCACTTTGAGGGGGCGGTAGTCCGCACTTCCTAAAATAAAGATATCACGTTTACCCATAATGGAAACTATAAAGGTATGCCACAAATGAAAAATAAAGAAGCATAAGGAAAACATAAACATAATATATATCATATATAAATATATTTAAGTCTTAATGGCCACCATTAATGGTGTTAAAAGAAGATTGAATAATCATCATTTCGTGAGGCAGAAATTCGCCAACCACAGAAACAGTATGTTCTTTAACCATTAGATGAAGGTGTGTGTAAGTCTTGCTCGAATAATTCTTATAAAAACAGCCAAGTATATTGAAGATTCTGGTTTTTTTACAAAATAAATTAATAAAAATAATTTAGGGGGTTGTAGAAGAAAAATAAAACAAAATAAAATTAGAGAAGACTATACCTTTAAATCGGGTAACTACCCTTGGATTGAGCCTAAAAGGTTTCTTGAAGAGCATTATGCCTAAGTTAAGGCTTCTAGGATTAAGAGTGGTATGTGGAGAGAAAAAATGATCAGATATTGAATGATCCAAAGGCTATAGAGTTGTGAGTAAGGAGGTAGAGGTGGGGGCATTTTATAAGAGTAGAGGAGGGGCACTCTTGGAAAGGTATAAAATGTTACTCTATTTTCAAATGATTTTCGGATTTTAAAGGTCCCACATTGATTTCATTCAAGGATAAGGTGATAAAATTTCTAAATCCACAACTCAAATAGGTTTTTTTACATGTTTAGTTCTTAGATTTTACATTATCTTTCAATTTTATTTGAATCGTTAAATAATGAGGTAATCGATGCATCATCATGATGTCATAAATAATTTAATTTATTTAATGTCTAAAAATTATAAAAAAAAAATACTATGATGTAGGAAATAGTTTTATCATTCCAATGGATATTTATATTCAAAATATTGAATTATATACACCCATTTAAAATATTTTTTACTAAAACAATACATGTTTGTGTCATTTTTACTTTTACTTTAAATAAAAGGCTTTAATGTCATTATCTTACACAAGTGGCTCCATGGTGACACTTAAATAAACCCATGGGTTTTCTAGGTCATCCATGACTCATCCAATAGGGTTATGACAGGTGTCAAGATATTTTCATATTATTATAATATAATTTTTACATTAAATCACACTAATTACCTTTAATCGCGATTAATAAAACTTAAAAGTTACTTTTCATCAAAAATTATTTTCATCCCATCGAACAACATTTTAATTATTAATGAAAATAATTTATATTGGATTTTTGAAATAAAAATCACAGAAGTGGTAAAGTCCCATTTAAACAAAAAATCGGTTTTTGTATCTACCACATTGTGGTTTCACTATTCATTAAAAATTAAGGGTTTTCCGAAAAATACCAAAAATTCACCCTAAGCTATATTTGATATTCCGAATTAAAAAATGATGTCTATTTTTCCAAATTCATAGAATATAAGATGCATTAGTTAATTTTATAATTAAATCCCGATGTTAAATCAAATAGCGTGTTTTTAAGAAACAATATCTATCAAAAGATTGACACTCGTTTATGTCCAATTTCAATGTGATATTAATTTCAATGACCACCATTGAATTAAATGGTAAAAATATATTCTATTTTCACTTTAAAATCAATTAAAAAGATAATCTAACTATATAAATAAATTATATTAAAAAGATGTTTTGAATTAAAATACATCACTTTTCACTATTCATTAAAAAATGAACATTATCAGAAAAATACCATAAATTTATCCAAAGTAAATTTCAATGTCCCAATCATAATGAATAAGTTTATTTTGACAAATATATCTTATAAAATTGTGAAAAGTTATATTTAAAAATTGTTCTCCAATAAAAGGCTGTAAAACAGTCTTTTAAAAATATTAGAGTATTCCATGCTTAAGATTGGATTTATTCTCATTTTAAGCCTCTGAAACACTATATAATTCATAAATAGATATAGATAAAAATATCTATTATTCATTACATACTTTGGATGTTACTTCCTTCCCCCCTTTTCGAAATTTCTTCCTCACAATTTTATTCGATTTTCAAAATAAGTGGGGGTATTTATCCCTCATAGCATTTTCAGATTCTCACATTGCCTTTTCAACCATATGGTTTTTCCATAAAACCATTACCTGGTGAATTTCCTTATTCCGAAACACTTTATCTCTACGGTCAAGAATCTGAACCGGTTTTTCCTCCTAAGATAGATTCTCTTCCAATTGAACTACCTCTGGGCTCAAAACATGAGATGGATCTGGCATATACTTTCTCAACATCGAAACATGAAAGACATTGTGTACCTAAGATAAACTCGGACGTAATGCCACTCTGTATGCAACTGATCCAACTTTATCCAGAATTTTATATGGTCCAAGGAACCTTGGACTCAACTTTCCTTTCTCACCAAATCGCTTCACACTTTTCCATGGTGAAACTTTGAGAAAAACATGATCACCTACCTCGAAATATAGATCCTTACTCTGGTTATCTAGATAACTTTTCTGTCTGCTCTGAGCTGTTTTCATGTGTTTCTGAATCAACTGAACTTTTTCTGCCATCTCTTCTACCAATTCTGGTCCCATCAGCTTCCTTTCACCCACTTCATTCCAAAATTATGGAGTTCGATACCGCTTCCCATATAATGCCTCAAATGGAGCAATCTGTATACTAGAATGAAAACTGCTATTATAGGAAATCTCAACCAATGAAAGATGTTGGTCCCAACATCTCTGATAATCCATAGAGAAAGCACGTATCATATCCTTCGTGGTCTGAATTTTTCATTCTGACTGCCCATATGATTGCGGATGAAAATCTGTACTAAAATTTAATTTAGTACCCGACAACTTTTGAAGGCATTTGCAAAAGTTAGAAGTAAACCTTGGATCATGATCAGATACAATAGAGATGGGATCTCAATGAAACATGACTATCTCTTTAAGATAAAACCGACCAAGTTGATCTAGAGACAAAGTATCTCGAATAGGAAAGAAATGAGGAGATTTAATCAATCGATCAACAATAACCCAGATTGCATTATTACCTCTAGATGTCTTCGGTAATCCCACAACAAAGTCCATGGATATATTTTCCCATTTCTACTCTGGAACTGGTAAAGGATGAATCATCCCATTAGGTAAATGCCGCTCTGCTTTAACCTGCTGACAAGTCAAACACTTCACAGTAAAATCAGCAATATCTATTTTCATTCCATCCCACCAGTTATACTCCCGCGGATCTCTGTACATCTTAGTATGGCCAGGATAAATTGAAAACGGGGAACAATAAGCCTCACATAACAAGTCATTCTTCAACTGTCAATCGCAAGGAACACCTAACCTCTTCCCAAACCTCAAAACACAATCGTTATCAATGTTAAACTCAGGTACCTTAACCTTCTAAATCGGTTCTACCTTTTTCTGCAATCGACTGTCTTTCCTCTGCGCTTGCATAATTCTATCTGATAGGGACGATCGCACTGATACCAGAAACAAAATAGAAGAACCTCATGCACCAACAACTTCTATGCCAAAGCTCAGGAAATCAAAAACCAAAGGATCTCGTTCCAAATGTATCATGGTTAATGAAGCATTACTTTTTCGACTCTAAGCATCATCCACTTTATTTGCTTTTCCCAGATGGTAATGAAATGTACTATCATAATCCTTGATTAATTCTAGCCATCTCCTCTGTCTCATGTTCAATTATTTCTAAGTGAATATATACTTTAAAATCTTTTTATCATTATATATTTCAAACTTTACTCCATACAAATGACGCCTTCCAATTTTTAGAGCAAAAACAACAATAGCTAATTCCAAATCATGTGTAGGGTAATTTTGTTCATGAGTTTTCAACTGACGTGAAGCATATGAAATTACCTCATCATTCTGCATTAGGATGCAACCATGTCCTTTCAATTAAGCATCACTATAGATAACAAACTCGCCATTCCTAGAAGGAAGTGCCAAAACTGGAGCATTCACCAGTCTTCTATTCAACTCCTAAAAACAATCATCACATTTTTTTGTCTAGATAAACTTATCACCCTGACGAGTTAGCTTAGTCATTGGAATAGATAATCATGAAAAATATCCAAAAAACCTTCTGTAGTAACCTGCCAAACCAAGAATACTACAGATCTCGGTTACATTTTTGGTCCTTGTCCATTCTTCAACAACTTTTGTTTTAGCCGGATCAAAAGTTATGTCATCTTTTGAAACAATGTGACCAAGGATCAAAATTTGTTGTAACCAAAACTCACACGTTGTAAATTTTCCATACATTTTCTTTTCTTTTAAGGTTTTCAAGACAACCCTTAAATTACTTTCATGCTCCTTTTTACTTTTATAAAACACCAAAATATCATCGATGAAAACAACCACAAACTTATCCATGAAATCATGGAAAATACTATTCAAAAGGTCCATGAATACATCAGGTGTATTGGTTAACCCAAAAGGCATAACTACAAATTCATAATGGTCATATCTATTATGGAACATAGTCTTCGGAACATCTACTTCTTTTACTTTCAACTTATGGTACCCCGACCTCAAGTCAATCTTCGAAAAATACTGATCTCCCTGGAGCTGATCAAAAAAATCATTGATATGAGGCAAAAGACACTTGTTCTTAATAGTTATATTATTCAAGTCTCTATAATCAATGCAAAGTATCATTTATCCATCTTTATTTTTAACAAACAAGACAGGATCACCCCATGGTGATGTTCTAGGTCGAATGAAACCTTTATCTAATAACTCCTGCAATTGTTTCTTTATCTCTAAAAGCTAAACTTGAGCCATTTGATAAGGGGGTTTTGAAATTGGCTTAGGATCAGGAAGTAATTCAACAGTAAATTCAACCTCTCGATCATGAATAATACCAGGAAACTCATCAAGAAAAAAATCAAGATACTCATTTACCACTATCACATCATTAATATGAATAGTTCCCTTGTTTTCAACGATATGTGCAAGATAACATTCATTTCCAAATTTTACTAGTTTCTCAACTTCCTAAAATGTTATCAAAAGCAAGGGTTCATTCTTGTACACAAACTGAAAATATTTTTGAAAGGAAACCATATTAACTCTGTAGTCAATCTAAACATGATAAACAGAAATCCAATCCATGCCCAAAATAACATCAAACTCTACTAGAGGCAAAACAATAAGTTTTACAGGTAGATTCTTTCCGCACAGAAGGATAGAAAGGTTCTTATAATTTCTTTTAGTCTCCACATTTCCTCCGGGTGTTTTTACCATATGTTCAGGATTCATATAATGATATGGAATTTATAATTTAATATAAATCTTATCAGAAATGAAATAATGTGTAGACCCTGAATCGAAAAACACATTGGCATATTCTGAACAAACAAACTGTGTACTTTATACTACTTCATTCGATGGACCAACATCTGCTGAAGTAGTTGAAAAGGATTTCACCACCCCTTTCTACTTGTACTCTGGCTGCTTTCCCTCAGTTGAGTTCTTCATTAGACACTCATTTTCATAATGACCCATTTCATTACACTTAAAACATCTTACCACTGGATTTTCATTTCCTACTTGATCATCTTCCTTACTATTACAAGCAATATGACCATACTTACCACACTGAGAGCACTTTCCAGACTTGGATAAACATTATCCAGGATGAATTTTACCACACTTATCATAGGATGAATATATAGTTTTCTTACATACTTACTTCATTGATGAATTCTTCCCTTTTTTCTGCCAAATGGGACTCTTATTCTATTGTTTTTCAAAGAACACCTGATCATCAGAAAAATCCATTTCCACCTTCTCCGCACATCGAACAAGATTTTCATAACTTTTGAACTCGCGAGAAGATAAATCCCTTCGATACCTTGGCTTTAACCCTGAGAAAAAATGGTTGATTTTACTATCAAGATCTCGTATAAAATTTGGAGCATACCTTGCCATTCGAGTGAACTTTACTTCATAATCAGCTACTATGTCATCCTTTTACCTCAATTCTTGGAATTGTTTTTCCATCCTAAGACTAACCAATATAGGAAAATATTTCTCATGACACATACCATTGAATTCGTCCTAGTGAATATCATCAATATCATCACTTTCCCTGATATTTTTCATCATCGACCACCACTGATCTGCTTCACCTTCAAAACGGTAAATAGAAAGACTAACGTTTTGATGTTCTGAACACCCCATGACATCAAAAATGTTCTATAGTGATTTAATCCCCCCTTCAGCTTGTACTGGGTTAGATGATCCTCTAAATGATGGGGGGTGTTGCCTCATGAAATGTTCCACCACTGACATGTTCTTCTGTGGTTGATCGAGTTGATCTCATGCATGGATACCACCACCATTTATAGCCTGATCCAATTGTTCCATCCCTGCAACAGACTATTCAGTTCCAATTCCGACCATCTCAGGTTGCTGATTTGGAAGGTTGTCTTCCTCCTGATCTCATCCCAACATAGCTGCCTTTTTTCCTCTGTGGAAAACCATTCTGAACAAAATAATATCTTAGTCGAAGAAACATGGTAATCTTTAAATTCCATATCATTTTAGTCATATAATAAAATAATTTATAATTTAACGATTTTCTAACTTCTAAAGTTGTCTAAAACGTCCTTTGATACCAACTATAAGGCCCCATCCTTAAACTATACTTAATATTGAATTAAATGAATAATTCATATTGAGGATCTTTTCATGTTTAGAGTTTTAGAGAATTAGTACATAACTATTACATCTCAAAAGATTACAAAGTAGAAACTTTTACTAAGTTTACATAGAAATAAAAACTCATAAAAAGAAACATGTCTAGTTCAACATTTTATATAGCATGACTATTCCTTGATCCCATCTTTGACCCTACTCGACATTAAGTCCTGTGAAAAACATTTCAAAAAAAACATGGGGTGAGCATAAAAAGCTCAATAAGGGATACACATTGAATAAAAACTGTTAGTTTTTTCCAAACCACAATTAAACCATGTATAATTTTTCAAAGTAATACTTTTAACTTTTATGAAGTAGTAAAAACTCTTCACTGAATAAAAGATCAATATTTACCATTTTGTAACCAAACTATTACCATGAAATCCATATAAAGATCACATAATATATAAAGGGAACTTTGGACATAAACATACTTAAATAGAATAACCATACGGTCGACTTCCACACATATCACTTAATAGAATAGCCATACGGACGACTTCCATACTTAATGCATTGGAGGTTATAACGTAACCAGCCGTCCTGGTATTCACGGAACCACCTTTCATTTGGATTATCACGTAACCACCCGTCAAATGTCCATGTACCATTATAAAATCTTAAGACATAAAACAAATATAATGGAAAGAAAACATTTCCACACTTTTATCACAATATATCACTAAAATATATTGACATAACAAATACATTATAAATACCATTTTCAGTACCAAAATAAATAGAATAGTATATGGTATTTATTTCATTTTAAAAGCATTATGGCTTGTTGAGGAAGTTAAAGACCAAATAATACTTGCGGCGGCAGAAAAGGTCGTTGTCACCGCGTAAGTTAAAAGAAACATTCATTTTTTGTCGTTTTTTAAAATGATTCATAGGAAAAGATTCCATTTGAATGAAATGAAAATTCAAAGGTGTTTTATGCAGCATATGAAATAAAGTCTTGTATTAGAACAAAATATGCCTCAATGAATGGAGATTGAGACGAAGTCCCTTACCTCAGGTCCGACTTGACACAATCGTTCTTTAATGTCCTGAATAATAAACATGAGTTAATTTCTACTTTCATAAGAACCTTTTTCAAGTTAATTCTTACTTTTATATCACTTATAACCATGTTATTTACAATATGTAATCATTTAAGTTAATAACGGTCGTTTTGTCGATATTTGGTACTTGAGTCAAAAGTGAACATCTTATATTTACAAGTTGTTCACGTAGTCAAATATCCATTATCTCAAGAATGATATTCATGATGTAGATGACATATATATCTTATACATCCAGTATATACATGAATTTATAATATTACATAATCATTTAGAGGTAAAAAATTAAATGCATCGTTCATGGAGACGGTAAGCCTTAAGTACGCATGAACAATACTTTCATTTCTATGTCATATTAATGGAATTAATACTAAATGAGAGATATGTATATTTTAATTCAAGAATTTTATTCATCATTTAAATTTAAAATACATAATATATATCCCTTATATATATTTACTTATAATAGTTCATTACATTTGGGGATAAGAAATGAAATGCACCGTTCATGGAGATGGTAAGCCGTACGTACGCATGAACGTTACTTACATTTCTATCTCATATTTTAATGGAAAGAAATAATAATTATATAAAGGTATATTATAATTACAGTATAATATAATATATAATATAATTAAATATATCCTTTACATGTACCGCATATGGTATTAGCGAATCAAATCACTTTGAGGGGGCGGTTGTCCGCACTTCCTAAAATGAAGATATCGCGTTTACCCATAATGGAAACCATAAAGGAATGACACAAATGAAAAATACAGAATCATAAGAAGAAAATAAGCATAATATATATAAAATATAAATAGAGTGACATCTTAATTTCCACCATTAAAGGTGTTAAAAGAAGATTGAACAATCATCGTTTCGTGAGGCAGAAATTCGCCAACCACAGAAACAGTATGTTCTTTAACCATTAGATAAAGGTGTCTATAATTGTAGCTCGAATACATCTTATAAAAACATCATAGTATATTCAAGATACTTTTTTGGTTACAAAAGTAATTAATAAAAAGAGTTTAGGGGGTTGGAGACGCAAAAAAAAGAACATTAGAGCAGACATTAGCTTTTAATCAAGTAACTCCCCTTGGTTTGTGCCTAAAGGGTTTCTAGAAGAGCTTTATACCTAAGATAAGGATTCTAGGATGAATATAGGGATGTGGAGAGACAAAATGATCATAGATTGTCCGATCCAAAGGCTTTATAGGAGTGGGTAAGGAGGTAGAGGTGATGGACATTTATAAGAGGAGAGGAGGGGCACTCTTGGAAAGGTATAAAATGTTACTTTATTTTCAAATGAGTTTTGGATTTTAAAGGTCCCACGTTGATTTATTTAGAGGATAAGGTGATAAGAGCTCGAAATCTATCCATACAATAGGTTTTTGACATGTTTAGGTCTTATATTTTACATTACCTTTTCATTTTATTTAAATCGTTAAATAATGAGGTAATCGATGCATGATCATGATGTCATAAATAATTTAATTTATTTAATGTCCAAAAATTATAAAAAAATACTCTGATTTAGGAAATCATTTTATCATTCCAATTTATTTTTATAGTCCAAAATCTGACTTGCATAACCCCATGTAAAAATTGTTTTAGTAAAACAATACATGTTTGTGTCATTTTTACTTTTACTTTAAATAAAAGGCATTAATGTCATTATCTTACCCAAGTGGCTCCATGGGGTCCCGCAAATTGACCCATGGGATTTCTTGGTAGTAAATGACTCATCCAATAGGGTTATGACAAGTGTCAAGATATTTTAATTTTATTATAATATCTTTTTTACCTTAAATCACACTAATTACCTTTAATCAGGATTAATAAAACATAAAAGTTACTTTTCATCAAAAATTATTTTCATCCCATTGAACCACATTTTACTTTATAATGAAAATAATTTATATTGGATTTTTGAAATTCGAATCATAGAAGTGGTAAAGTCCCATTAAAATGAAAAATCAGTTTTTGTAACTACCACTTTGTGGTTTCACTATTCATCAAAAGTTATGGTTTTCCGAAAAATACCAAAAATTCACCCTAATATATATTTGATATTCCGAATTAAAAAATGATTTATATTGTACCAAATTCATAACATATACGTTTCATTAATTAATTTTATAATTAAATCCCACAGTTAAATCAAATAGCGTGTTTTTAAGAAACAATATCTATCAAAAGATTGACACTCGTTTATATCCAATCTCAATGTGATATTAATTCCAATGACCACCATTGGATTAAATGGTAAAAATATATTCTAATTAAACTTTAATACAATTAATAAGACAATCTATCTATATAAATAAATTAGATTAAAAATAGGTTTTGAATTAAAATACAACACTTTTCACTATTCATTAAAAAATGAACATTATCAGAAAAATACCAGAAATTTCTCCAAAGTAAATATCAATTCCCCAATCATAATGAATACATTTATTTTGACAAATATAGCTTTTAAAATTGTCAAAGGTTATATTTAAAAATTGTTCTCCATCAAAAGGCTGTAAAAAATCTTTTAAAAATATTAGAGTATTCAATGCTTATGATTGGATTTATTCTCATTTTAAGCCTCTAAAGCACTATATAATTCTTAAATATACATAGATAAAAATATCTATTATTCAATAATTACTTGGGATGTTACACAGTGGGCTGGAGCGAGTGTCCCAGTGGGTCGGGCTAGTTTGGCATAGAACAAACTATGTCAGGCCAAGAGTTTGGACCCGTACCAGACCCAATTCAATCATTTTTATTAAAACATCCATAACATTCCAAAAATGTATCTATTTAATGAGAGGTTTGAAGTGTTTCGATCTTTGATATGAAAATGTCCTTTTGATATACTTTAATTTATTTTTTGTGGATGTTTTAGTATTTAATAATCACTCTAGTAGTAGGCTCACCCTGAACAAGAAAGTTACGAGCAGAATCTTGTGGGTTGTTGTTACTATGTGACTATTTGACATATTGGAAAATTGTGTCATATAAAGACTATGTGTTTCATTGAGGATGTATGTATTGTAGAGACTATGTTTCATATCAGTATTGAGTGTTGATAAATGATAGTGTCGGTACACCCCTATCATACCAGGATGTGGGTCCTCTAGTCACTGAGTGTCACTACCCTACTGAGTTAGGAGGAGGTTCTGGAAGATTGTGTATCTTATCCAGACAGTGTGTCTTATCGAGGCAGAGTGGCTTATTGAGAATATTTGTCTTATTAAGATAGGGTGTCTTATTATGTGGGGAGTAGGTCCTCCCATGGAAATTGATCTCCCTCATATTATGAATACAGTTGCGAGGAGGAAGGCCATTCAAATGGGGTAAACGATACCAAGATAGGTATTAGTGCTCCATCGACGGACTATGGAGCGGGATTCTCTATTATGAATTAAAATAAGTTTCACATGTTAGTTTGGGGCAGTACTTCACAATGGTAGTTCATATGATAGGTTTTAGTCCCTCCACTCTCTCTTTCTATAGAAGATGCACGTGGTGCATAGTTTAGAGCTATGATCCCTCAATTGTGTGTAGTGGTGTAGGGATGACCACTTCACATGGGATTCTTTGCTACTTCGGGGCACAGGGAAATAAAGATAGGACCTATGGTTCTAGGAGCTAAAGTAATACATAGTAACATGTTCCTGATAGAGTATGTTTTATTGGATCTACAATTCATAATAATTGGGAATTTTCTGATGGATTGCGTCACTCTAACAGATACCATATATGTTTTATGAGATCGTGGAGTGTTTCCTCCTAGATTTCTTGTTACTATTCAACCTTATAATTAAAATCTTATTACCTTCAATGAGGTTTGAACCTAAAGATACATATTGTCTAAAATTTGTATATCTGAATTTTATTGATATTTGATTTGTATATATATATATGTGTGTGTGGATCTGACTATACTATGTTTTATGGTATATATTGTGAACATCATAGTGGTATCCTTTTTGGTTTTGGTCTTTCCAAATTAATATTATTTTAATCACCCCTGTGAGGGTTTTTACACTTGTGTCTGGTCTTTTGAAGACAATCGATGCTTTAACAGAGAGCCAAGTAGTCTAGGACTTTGAGCATTATAGAGAGATAAGACAGTCGAGGAGTGCTCCTGACTCTTCTTCTAGTAGTCTCAGTACCTACCAATTAGGTAGAGCTTTCTATGGATGAGTTTTAAGAACCTAGTTTTTCACTTTTACAGTTTTTTTGTGGGCTTGTGTTCTGAACATGTGTAGATTTTTTTTCTACAATTATATTATTTTTTGGGTATCTTAGTGGTATGAATGCATGTTTACATAGTGTCTTCGTTCTATCATTTTGGGTTTGGTGATGTTTGTGTGTGTACTGGTACATAGGAAGATGTATCCCTTGTGTGGGATATACGATCTCAGTACTAGTCACTAGCATATGGCCTATTGGATGTAGGCTTGGTGTAGTCACAACACGAGCTCATTTGGGATGGTTCATGATAGAGTGTTATGAGAGACGGATGGGTCTACTTAAGAACTGATAACATGCATGGTTTTTTCAATAAAGTATTTTTATGTGTTTCATGATGCAATTTTCAGCTAGGGATTCCACTGTTGGTTCGATGGCTAACATATCCATTCATCCGGACTTTGGTCTCATTCTTTTCAACATGGTTCATGAAAAACATAGTTTTAGGGGAAATAATTTTTAGATTCATCATGTAGGAATTGGTTTTGGTTTTATGTCCTTCATGAGTCATCAATCTATATCTAATCTATTAACCATTATGCATCTTTTTTTACATCATGATGAATCCACATATGTTGTCATCTAGGTTTCTATTGTGTAATCATGATGATGATCCTTAGTGTTTCAATATATATGTATAGTGATATATAAAAAAATCACTTATGTCTGGTGTAACAGCTATACCACAATCTATAGAGTAGCACATGGTGCATGCATTAACTGTGGATGAGATGTGAAAGATGAGAACGCTTCTTGAGTTTCACCAAAAGAAACCCCTTAGGTTACAAGGATTATCTGATAGTAATGTTGTTAAGAACTCTACTTAGGTAGTAACCCATGCTTTTTGTCTATTCAAGACACCTTAAAATTAAAAGGTGGTCATAGAAGTGAGCTATTATTGGCCCATTGGGGTGATAGATGGGTTTGGTTACCTAGTCATATAATGTGTTGACACTTCTATGGAAACTGACATAGAACCTTTTCATAAAAGATGTGTCAAATTATAAGATATGGGATATTCATGTATGGAAGATTCTACATTTCCAAAAGGACGACATGTTGGTATTTGAGTATTCATTATGGCATATCGACCACTCTATGTCCTCGATGCATATGATATGTGATAGTGACTCGAGGCTCAAGCCTTTAAGATAGGAATTCTTATGGATATCTAAACCAATGTTATCCCTCTATTAATTACTACATATTATTGGATTCTAGTGTAATCCTTTGTTTTTGAGAGTCCTCTGGATAAAAAAATAATCAATTAATTATAAAAAGTGGGTACTTATGAACAAATATATACATAGTGTGGAAGATGTGTTAGAGGAACGGGGAGAGAAACAAAGGGTGGTATTAATTTTGACCTATTAACACCACAAACCCCAGGTGATCCACACAATGATTTAGGAGCTTGAGGTAGGGAAGGGAAAACATCAAGCGGTTGACACATTGGACCCATGGCCCCTAGAAGTGATTTGGGGTATGCCTTTCTCTATTGTACCTTAGGATCTATGTTGATAAAAAAGGTTATAATAAATAATTTATTTCCATGAATCTTTTTTCATACACGAAGATTCCGTTTGAGCAGTTGACTAGATCCTTGCACTAGGAGTCTCTTACTAGAGTAGACCTGATGATCATGAACTAGTGTGATAGTGTGACCCGAATCTTCAAGGAGATAGTTTGGGTTGGGGTATCTTGATAGTGGCATCAAGGCCTTACGATTTCTCTCATGGTATGGGTTGTTTATCCATAGTTAATACTAAGATTGACTATTTTAGGTGATGAATTTTTGGTGTCCATAGTGGTGTATTGAGGCTTTCACTATTAGGGAAATGGAATCCCAAGAAACACCGAACAGACTCACATAAAGGAGGACGGAGCTAGTTGACCATCATTTGGTTAGCATAACCCACTATGTAGTGGGCATTAAGAGTCCTCGAGTTCTTACTGTAGTGGAAGAGTTTCACTAGATCATGCACTAGTTAAGACAGAATCATTGTCTAGCATTCATCTGTACTCCTGGGAAGGGGAACATATTGAAGGATGATTGAAACATGAGATATATTTTTCTATTTCTGAATGAGGTTTAGAATCAGTTTGCCTCATTATAGTTACCATTTATGGATGATGATGGAGTAGCTTATCTCTAGTCGATGGTTTCTACCACTCCACTATTATAGTTAGTCAAGGAGACAGAGCATGAAGAGACTTACTGTGAGAACCTATGTACCCCGATGTCTATTGGGAATACCCGTAATAGACATTCGAATGGTGGGAGCATTTCATGGGATGCACCATAGTAACAGTTATGTTGAGGGAGGATGTTTTAATGATGTTCCACAAATTCTATTTTGTTAGTGCATCCCCTTCAGTGCCTTGAGATCTCATTGTGTGGGAAAGATGAATGCCTTGCTTTTGGGCCAAAATCCTTATTTCAATGTAAATTTCCTACATTATGTAATGTAATGTGAGCCATGGATGCATATTCTTGGACTACTATTGTGATATGTAGTGTAGGGAGGTCCAACATTTGTGGGGGTTGTGGATTCTTATAATTGTGAGATACATGAGGATATACATGTGGGTGTTGGGAAAGAAAATGGGGTTGATATAATGGTTTAAAGCTGGCCTTACCTATTGATATGAATGTTGGGTTCTTGTTTGAATAATTTTTTTGTTTATCAACTCTCCCTATAAAGCCACATTTTCTGCAAAAGGTATTATCATTTTCATTCAAGGGGTTCCCAAAAATATGTGGGAAATTATATATATTGGCTTCTTGGTATGTTTACCACATACATTCAAGGGATATGATACTATCTAGTTGATCGTTGACCCCCACTGAGTCAGCCCACTTTTTAGCTTAAGGGGATCAATGTTCAATTGAAGTATTGGGATGACTCTACATGTAGGAGACATTTCAACTCCATGGATTCACTTTGATGATAGTTTCATATTTTGATGATCACTTTACATTTCAGTTATGGAATGGATTGTCTGAGGCATTTTCGATTCAGTTACACATTACCCCGTTTTTTCTCTGACAAACTGACAGATAGAATGAGTGGACCATCCAAGTTATATAGGGGATGGTACATGATTTCATGTCAAATATTTTACTGGATCTGTGATTATTCTTCATGAGTGACCAATTCCATGAGTTTTCATTTGATGGAAGCAATGGAATCTCGAGGAGAGCACATGGGAACAGGAGGCTCATATTCATTCACAGTACCTTCATCTGTTGGGGTAGTAATTAGTTTGGATTTCAAGGATGTCAATACCTAAGGATAGGATAATATAATGGATTTTATTTTCCTTAATTAATCATTAAAAATTATTTGGGAATATTCCTCGAACTGAAAATGAGTCTGTGTCCAATTTCAAGGACATGTGTGCCCAGAACACTTCCTTGCAAAATGTCAATTTTTAAATTACACGTGTTCTCTATTTTATAGAAAAATGTTAAATAAATACTAAATGGGTTGTAAGATTTATAATCTAAGGGCATAATTTTTATTAATAGCATCAAAATTACTATATGATAGTTATAATATTGGCTGGTGCAGGTTGGCTCTGAATGATTGTGTTTTGGACATAACTGTAAACATAATATTTAAATAAAAAAAGTATTCTCAAATCCTATTTAGTACTGAATGGAGACTCATATTGAAAATATCAGACCACTAATGAGTTCATAATGTGGTTTTTTCCCAAGGATCCACTTATCATCGGTTGTCATGTGTCTTTTGTGAAAAAATAAAAAAATTTCATAATCATCATTAAAAAATATAAAGAAAAATTATTTGATGATGTAGTGTAGGTTTCATTTAAAAAAATCCTTATTAAGGGATACATTGGTTATCCACATGACCCTTGGAACTGCAAAGAATCTATAGGGAGATCATGGAGTCTTTTCCCTTGGAGAACGATGATCAGATAATGGATCGACGATCAGTACATGATGAAATAAACGGATCTCGCCATTGCTCACGACGCAGCTTCATTATTCCTATATTTTTTTATCCCAAAGAGGAATGTATTTGAATTTATTTTGATTTATTTTCCCCATTCATATATTATATGATTGTATCAGGCTAATTCATAGATTGATTTGCCTATGAATCATGTATATATTGGGGTTGGGATTATTTTGCAGGTAATCTGGTGTTTTGTCTTTGTTTTCTAACATGAAAATCCTTATCATTATCGTTGGCCCAATATAAATGGTAAATTATATTAAACCCATATAATATGTTATTTTATACTTCCATTAATTTTTTTCACCATTGCTAGAACCCCATGGCCATAGTTCTACTTTATCTGGTGGTTTGGAGTACAATCGGACTCCTGAACTCAATGTCATTTGACACCAAATGTTAGATATGTGTAGATCCGGACATGTATGACCCAAATATACAATCATTTGGAAATATAGAATCCACTAGTGTCTTGGTGGTGTTTTTATGGGACCAACTGTTCATATTTGGCATGGTGTCCTAACGAGGAACGCCATTGGGAGTGTGGAAGTGTACGGTGGAGGAGGTCAGCAGTGGCTCGAGGTGGTGGATTTAGTCGGTCCAGGAGAGCAGCAGCTTAGGTCTAAGGGGTCAGTTCTATCTATTTTTCAGGTTACTATAGGTGGATATAGAGACATCCATGTGAGTAGGTGAGGTGTTGGTGAGGCCGTGTGGGGAATGCAGTGATGAGGCTGCATGCACAGGGGAGTTTTGGGGTATGATGAATGGTGGCTGAATGGATCTTATATAGGTATTGAGGTGATGGGGAAGATAGATGGTAGGCCGACCCTGTTACCTACTACGTCGATCTGTATGTAGCTGTGAGGCACACGTTTGGGATAGACTGCATGCAGCACTATATCCCGGCCCATGCTAATGTGGGTCGGCCAAGATTGGAGCTAGCCCCCTACAGTGGCCACCAAGCCCAATAGGGTTGGTTAGTTTGGGGTATACCAAACATGGTTGGGTTTGTTCATCTGGACAAGGTCGGGTCATGCCAGCCAGACCAGGTCTTGTCGGGCCGGTCGAACCACATCAGGTCAGTCCTCCAGGTTGAACCCAGAATGGACTCGAGTCAAACTATTTTAAAAAAACAAGCATAATATTCAAAGAAATTTTTCTGTTGATTATCCATTTTCAGAAGTGATACCCTTGATAAGATATGTTCCTTTTGAGTTTCTCTTTGGGATTTAATGAATATATTTAAATATGAATTAATAAATTGAGTGGTTGGTTATCCCAGAACAATAGCATTTTAGGTTTTGAGCACAGTGGAAGCACATTGGTGGGTGTACACAAATTTAAGTTTAGCATAACAAAGATCAATTTTGTACTTGTCACGATTATAAAATTCCATATCATCAAAATATAACTAACAATGATAATGAAAAATAGGGGAGTCTCAGAAACATAGAGACGTTCATAATATGTTAGTTATAATTAATTTAATTAATTGAAAAGAATTACCTTGTTGGAATTATTTCTTATATGTTTTTTTGATCACAATATAATGTGATCCGTCGTTGAGTCATAGATTCCATTTGTATGATTCCTCTTGTGGTGATCCACAGATTCTCCACATTATCTTTGGATGTCACCAAAGGGATCTCTGGGTGTTAGGGTGGAAGATAATTGGCTTGGGATGTCCGCCTTTGACAACCTTGATCGTGTGGAGGAGGATATCTATATCGTAGCATGAGAGCGTTATTGGAAGAAAAAAAATTCACTATTAGCTTGATAGATTTTTTTTATATCTATTGAGCACGACCGAAAAAATTGGCTAGGACAATGAGAAATAATTTATTGGTAATTTTAATTAAATAGAATAATATGGTGAATGAATTACCTGAATGCATTTATTCATTTCATTTAATTCATAGTAGTACCCCTTGTCTAATAATAACTATTTAATATTATTATTACCTAACATGCACCCCGCGAATTACACCTTATATTATATAATTAAATAAATAATATTATTTCTTATAAATTCCTAGAAAAAAATACATGGTGGGTTTATTTAATATACATGGATTGAAATTTCGTTTTTCCATTTTTATTTATTTCCACCTCAACATTTATTAAACCATGAATAATGGATATTTATTTCTAACATAAATATCACATCATTACTCATTAATAAATTTATTTTTTCACCCAAAATATTTTCTCTCAAATAACTAGTGTCGAAATAAATTCGACCAAGCATCCTTAAATATTTATTAAACCACAATTGGGAATAATATTTATTCAACTTGTTAAATTAATATTTAACTGAGACACTTGGACACAATTAGTGTGTAACCCTCTAGTGAAATTTCTCAGTGGCATTAGGTGGAGCGTACCTAAACTCCAATTTTATCTTCTAGCAACATGCCATGTCACCCATAGAGAATGAAGTTAATGCCGCAATAATGTGTCACCTCCTATGAAACCATAACGTCTAATATAATCCCTTTTCCTTGATATCTCCAATCAAGTGGGTTTCATGCTAGTGCCATCAAACCATGTGCTCGATTATTCTTTATTTGACTTTCCGAAATTGAACATGCCCATTTTTCACCATAGCCATGGATTTATTTAGGCTATATCAACTCCATCAGAGGGCATAAGATATCTAAATCAATTATGGAACAGAAGGGACAACTCTTTCTCACATTATCTATTATTGCAGTATCACTCGTGACGTATCCAACATACCCAACCAAGATTCAATCATTGTGTCATCACAGTTTTCATCAATACATATAAGTGAGAGAGTTGTAATACCCATTAATAATAATCTCAAAGTATAATCATAGTATGGATCCATTATGACCCTTTAATGAAACAACTATCCTTAGGCAATTATCACATGCATTGTCACGCAGAAGAACAATCAATATGTGATAATTTATTTATTAATGAATTAAGTACAAAGTAGTTTGTTCTAGGCTAATAACTCTAAAAGACTCACACATGGACTATAACCATCTACAAAAAAAATTAACCCACTAGATCTCACATGATATTCATGATTCTTTTGAGATAGGCCTTTATTCAGGGGGTTTTAATGTGAGTTGATCTTTACTGAAATGGCACCACAAACAGCTCCTGGACAATGTAATGAATCCAGAAGGCATATTTGGTGTCATTAGAAGTCGCTATATATTCGGACTCCATTTTTGAATTGGCGACAACTAGTTTCTTTGATCTCTTATAGTTCACAACTCCTCTATTGAGACTGAAAACATATCTATATTGCGACTTCTGATCGTTCTGATCTTTCTGAAAACAAGCATCTACATACCCTCTGATGACAAGCTCCTTGTCTCATACATACACGAGAAATAGATCCATAGTTCTTCTGAGATACTAAAGGATTGTCTTTACTACAGTCCAATGTTGTTATCTAGGATCTTCTTCATATCATCATACCATGCTCAGTGCATAGGCAACATCAAGTCTATTATATAACATTACATACATGATGGATCATATAGCTGAAGTGTATGAGATATTACGAATTCTATAATTCTCTTGTTTTGTCCGAGGAAATATTTTCATATAATGATATAGGCCATGAGACACTAGAACCAATCCCCTCTTGGATTGTTCCATACTAAATCTCTTTAGTATCTGGTCAATAAATTTTCTCTGACATAGTTCACGAATCCTCTTGGATCTATCTTGAATGATCTTGATCCCTATAATGTAGGCTACTTCACCCTTGTCCTTCATGGAGAAACACATGTTCAACTAGTCCTAAACTATCTAAAAGACTTGTACATCATTTCCTATAATAAGTATGTCGTCAATATATAATACTAGAATAACTAACTCATTACCATTAAACCAATTATAAACGCATGTCTCAAATTCATTCTCAATGAAACCAAATTCATTTATGGATTCATCAAATCGAATGTTCCACAACCTCAATGGGTGATTCAATCCATGAATGGATTTATGAAACTTTAAAACCCATTTCTCTTCACCTGGTGTCACAAACCCTATTAGTTGTGTCATATAGACATATTCTGGAAGGATATCGTTAAGGAATTTTTTATTGACACCCATTTTCCAAATCCTGTAGTCATGGTAAGCTGCTATGTAAAGTATTATTCTTATGGATTTAAACATAGAAAAAGGAGACAAGGTTTCATCATAGTCAATTCCTTGAAATTGACTGAATCTTTAGGCTCTATCCTTTCTTTATAGGTTCTAACATGACCTTCCAGGTCAAATTGTTTCATTAGAACCCATTTGCATCCAACTAGCATTACATCAACTGGCTCATCAACTAGAACCAAGTCTTGTTTCTAATACATGGAATCCATCTCAGAATTCATAGCTACTATCCATATTGAAACTTCTAGGCTTCCTAATAATTCAATTTAATATAGAGGTTACTCATTGTCCAACAATAATTATTCACCATTCTCGGTGACATGGAAAACAAATCTCTCTCGCTCTCTTACCTTTCTTGAGATCCTATGCAGTACTTGGGTATTTTGAACCTCTTCCATAGGGACCTATGGATATTTTCATGGCACCAATTCCCATGTAACATGATAATCAACTTCTCAAAGTCAATATTACTCCCACTATACCTTTTAATTATGTGCCATATCTCAAGAAAGACGGTGTAGAGGTGATAGTCAATTTTTAGTTTGAAGGGTTATATTGGTAATATGATTTCCCTACCTTAGGATATCCAATAATGATACACTCTCTGCCCCATGAAACTAGTATGTTTTTCGATAAGGCCTTAACAAATGCCTCACATCGCCATGCATGTATGAGTGACAAAATGGGTTTCATTCCATTCCATAATTAAGAGGGAATACTATTTTCCTCCATAGTTTGTATTCTATTTCATGTGTTTGTAATAGTTTGTAATGCATATCATTAAAAGGATATTGGAATATCTACATGACTCGTCATCGACCTCACCATGTACAACAAGCTATAGTGCTTCTTTTCACTAACTATATTCAACGTCCGTGTATATGTGAGAGTAAGTTGAGATAGAATCCCAGACTGTTGTAGAAGATCAATGAACTCTTGGTTCAGATATTATCCATCTCGATCTGATCGCGGCATCTTTATCTTCTTACTAAGAGGATTTTATTCTTCATTCGTGAATTCCTCAAATTTATCTATGTATTCTGACTTATACCTCATTATGTAGACACGGCCATATCAAGTCGAATCATCAGTAAAATTAATGAAGTAAGAATATCCCACATTAGAATTTACTAGAAATGGTCCAAACACATTTGTGTGCACCAATCCATGAAGCTATACATTCTTCTAACCCTATCCACTGAAAGGAGTCTTGTTCATTTTACCTTTTAAAAAAGTGTGAAATATAACAAGTGGTTTTAACTCAGTAGAGACTAAATAGCCGTCTTGGAAGTGGTTTTCCATCTTCTTCTAATTTACACGACCAAGACGGTGGTTCCGCAACTGGGTGATGTATGAGTTACATGAGTTGGATTCGTTATCGACTGCCAATACTAGGTTTTCATAATTTAATACATATAAACAATTATTTAAATGTGTAATACCATAACATTCATTATACTGATAAATAATCAACCCTTATTTCCAAACATGAAAATAAATCTATCCATATCCAAACACGATACAAAAATTATATTTTTGGTATCACTAGGCACATAATAACCTTAGTGTGAAACAAAAATCATCCCATAAGGACTGTAAGTTATTCATTCCCTATGTCATTATCTACAAGGAGAATTAAGGATAGATGTTTCGATAGACATTTCTCATTTTTTTATCATGTTATAGTTGACAATAATGCTTGAGAAGGACTTGGGTGATGATGTTATGGAAAGATCAGTACGTTTCTCATCCGAGAACATAATCCTTATGATTTCCATGCATTTAATATAGACATTAATCTTGACTACATGATGCATAGATGGAACAAAATCTCCATGCTAAGTTGAAAAAAATCATTTGTAGATCTCATATATCTCTTGTCTCACCTTCTATTGGTAGATATCCTTCAGGTGAGACATCATGCTATACGCGTCCATATTTTCAGGTTGCTTCTAGGGATCATTATATGTGGCTAATTTCACGAAAAAGTGAAAATCTATAGCATCATTCATATGTTTTTTGTAGATTGATATTTCCTAATCACTCTCCTTTTTCCTAGGCACAGCTAGAACAGGCTCATCCAGCACATACAAATTCCTCTCGCGGTCAAGGATAACACCTAAATGCCTTTGCCACTCTAGGAAATTGGTACTAGTGAGAAGTTTTTCCATCTCGAGTATGGTCTCCAATTATATGTTTGAAGTCAATTTTCTTTTTTTAAAAAATTAAAATAAAAAAAGGTTTAGTACTTAATTATGATAAAACTAAGACAAATAAATTAATTATACTTATTAGTCTACCACTATTTTAACGAAATCTAACATCCCTCACCTTTGACATCAGAATATTCTATTGCCTGAATAGACTAGGGGAAATGATCCATATATCCCTTCACATTAATCCAACAATGGTTGTTTAAGAAACATGAAGGGATTTCGGTAGGCATTCCAAATGCACACTGTGTTAACTCGCACCTCCTTGATCCTCTTAGTGGAATCCCCATTCATGAAATCCTTTCATATTTGATTTCTATAATGTTTTCCTCTTGGTAACCCCATTTCCTATTGCGATACTCAACCCTTGATGAAAACCATGTCAATCCAACCCAGAACCTTGAATTAGAATTTCCAGATAATTAAAATAACTTTAACTTGGAATGGACAGGCACTTTGAACTATGGTTCAATTCTAACAAAGATTATTGAAGTCTATAACGACTTGATATATTCATTTAGGGATTTTATCCTTATATGTAAATTTCCATTTTATTATCATTTATTACGTGATTGTTAAAATTAAGTGATATTTACATATGTGATTAACCATTTTTATGATAATATTTTACACATATGTTGGTCATATTTTAGTTTCATCTTGCAAGCTTGTTTAATTCATAAATTGTTTGACCATGAAAACACTCCCAAAAAAATAAACCATGCAACTGAAAGAAGTAAAAAAATTGGTATGATCATGATCTTGTTATATTGGTAAGTTTATCTAGAGGTTAATATACTAACCCAAGTCCCATGGTAGAAACACCTTGAATTTTTTGGATTTATGTTTACATTTTCCCACCTGTCCACCTTTGTATCTCAATGGATTGTTTTTAAATTGTCTCCTAACATGAACTGCCTCCACTGTATTGAGAGCTCTATCCATTACATATGCTTTTATCTAAAACAAATGTGAGGGTTAAAATGGGGTTTTATATAAAATAATCCTTGGGCATGTGGGCCCTACATATTAATGAGGAGATAGCTAACATGACAAAAAATTTAATTTAAATAAATAAATAAAATGAAAAAATTGGCATAAAAAGTTCTCATTCTAACTCATTATCAACCATTCATTCAACGATATTTACACACAAATACAACTAGCATTCAATTCATTAATTTTTCTTATTTATGAAAAATCACACTCGAATTAATTAATTATTTTTAGTTAATCAATCCTTTTACCTTGAGCCCTTTTTTCTGAAATTCCTTGAGATTCTCATCCATCATATTTTTAAACAAATAAATTCACTTAAAATTATTTTTGTATGTAGTTCGACCTAGGAGACAACTTGATAAAATCCCATTCATAACTACCCAATGAGTATAAATGAACATTACACAGATGTTAATTTATACACATATATATAAAACACCTATAATGTGTTCTGCCGTAGCATTACACCTACACTATGGTACACATCTCAAGGGTCTGTATAATATAATAATAAATTTTAATAAATCTGCGTTATTTTGATGAGTAAACGGTCTATAGTTTTGACTAAATGATGTGTACATTTCTTCATGGTCCATCCCATGTAAAAACCTAGGGTCATTACATGTAAATTCACTTTAGAAATTTTTCAGAGTACATGATGTGTTCAGTGAGACACATGCCATGTAGTATCCAAGTTACATGGTTCCATATGGGAAAATAGTGCATGGGGTACATGGTCAAACACTATCCCAAAGGGACTACATGAGGTGTTTAGTGGACCACATGGCATGTATTCCTGAAAAAATGTGCCACCTTTTCCTCATCAACACATGGTATCATTTATAACGTAGAAATACTCCAACACACTGCCTAATTTGGAAGACCAGTCTGATGCATTAAACCAAGATTACATTGCATGTACTGTCGAATACAGACCATGTATTCTAGTCCTATATGGCCAGGAACATTTTTGTATTTCTGGATTAGATACTCTATATTATTTTAATCAAAATTAAAAAAAATCGTTTTTGTATGGTGAATGAGAAATGAGAGTGGTGGAAGAGATCTCCAGATTAATAATTATTGAACGATTAACATGAATTGAAACAAATAAATTATCAAATTTTTAAATAACCAACAATGTACTAAAGAATTATAATCAACGATATGACCCCTCTGATTCCAATTGCAGGTTCTGGGTGATGTAGAAGCAAATTGGTGGGAGTACCCAACATTTATTTTAGCATCAACAATGATCAATTTGAGATCCATCATGGTAATAAAACACCAGATCTTCAAAATGGAACGAAGAACGAAAAAGAAAAAGAGGGGAGTCTTAGAACAATATATAAGACCATCATATGAATGTTATAATTAATTTAGTTTATTGAAAAGAATTACCTTAATGGAATTATCTCTTTGTAGATGTTTATGGTCATGATCTGATGTAATTCATCATTACATAATAGAATCTATGTGTAATATTCTTCTATCAATGATCCACATGTACTTCATGTGTCTCAGGAAGTCGTCGAAGGGATCTATAGGTGCTAGTGAGTTAGATCCTTCCCATGTGATGTCTACCTTCAATCACTGTGATCTGGGAGAGGAGGGTCTCTCTCTCGTAGCATGAGAGAATTCTAGAAAGAAATGTATTCTCTCTTGGCATGAGAGATTTCACTAGATCAGTTGTCCACAACCAAAAAAATGTCTAGGATAATGAGAAATATATTATTGGGATTTTTAATTACATGGAATAATAAAATTAATTAATTACCCTAAAACATTTATTCATTTCATTTAATTTTTATTAATAACACATGACTAATAAAAATAGTTGACTATTATTATTTTATGACATGCGCCCAATGAAATACACCTAATATTATTTAATTATATAAATAATATTATTTCACATAAATGTTTAGAAAAGAAATTCACGGTATGTATATTTAATATACACGAAGTTTGTATTTTTTCTACTATTATTTATTTCCTTCACCAAATTTATTAGAAATTTAATAAAAGATATTTATTTCTAAAATAAATATCACTACATTACTCAACAATAAATATATTATTTCACCGATAATATATTCACTTGAATAACTAGTGTTGAAATAAATTCGACCAGGCATCCTTAAATAATTATTAATCCACAATCTGTAATAACATTTATTCAACTTGTTAAATTAGTAATTAACAATGAGTCTTGGACACACTTAGTGTGTGACCCTCTAGGCCACTTTCATAGTGGAATTAGGCAGATGCTTCCTAAAGTCCAATGTTAGCATTTAAAAACATGCCAAGTCACCCATATAGATAGAAGTTAACTCTGAAATGTCATGTCACCTTATACAAACATATTTCAATGTAAAATAATCCCTTTGTCTCAATATATCAGATCAAGAAGCTTTCATGATTTTTCGATCCACCCATGTGCTAGATTATTCTTTCTTTTGACATTCAGGAATTGAACTTGCCCGTTAATCACCATGGACATGGATTTAATTAGGCTATATCAATTCCGTAAATGGGCCTGAGATATCTACTTCTGTTATGGAAGAGAAGGGACAACACCTTTCCTGCATTATCAATTAATGCAGTATCTCTCGTGATTCCCCCAACGTATCCTACATAGCTGTGAAATGTGTGTCATCACAGTTTTCATTAATACATCTAAGTGCACGATTTGTAATACCACTTAATAATAATTTTAATTTCTAAGGACCAATACACATGTCCCCTTATAGGAACATCCAATGACACTATAAAATATAGATTTTGAATTGGTGGGACTCGTTCTCATTATATCCTCCTAGATATTACCAAGGGTGCACACAATGAGAAGGTGCCTCAATGTTTTATGAGTCCTCTTCCCTAATGGGCTATATTATTTATTTCCCTCAAATATCATCACCCGACCATATAACATATATTCAAGAACATTGATAAGGGACATCGGGTTCTCATCATAGTAGGGATTCACTAAGACACATTAATGTAAAAGTTATCCTTAGGACATTATCACATGAATTTTCACACAGAAGAACAATCAAGATGTTATAATGTAGTTATTAAAAAATAACGTACAATGTGGTTGGTTCTAGGCCACTAACTCCAACACGCACTATGAGTGGAATCAAGTGGCTAGTTGTGACCATGATACTATGTGATTATAGAGAATCTGGTTTTTAGAGATACTATATGTATTACAATGGTTTAGTGTCTTATTGATAATGGTTTCCATATATTGACATTGTGTATTATTTAGACTTATTGTGTTATCATGACTGAGTTGGTACTCCCTTGTCCTAACAAGGTACGAGTCCTCTAGCCACTAGGTGGAACTCCCCTACCGATTTAGGGTGTAGGTACTTGAAAGAATTGTCTTATAATGACTATGTGTCTTATCAGAACTGATTTTCATATCTATATTGGGAGTCCTATTGAGAATTTGTGTCTTATAATGTAGTGGGTGAGTCGTTAATTGGAGATGGATCTCCATCGCCTATTGGATATAGTTATGTGTAGTGGTCCTATTTATGTTGTGTGTATTATACCAAGATATTAGTTAGTGTACCATCGATATAATGAGGAGTGGGATACTCCATTTAGAAGTTAAAGAAGTTTGTGTGTTAGATAGGGGATGTACTCCCTCAAATGTTGGGGAAGAGATAAGGTGTGAGTCCCTATACTAATTATAACTAGAGAATATGCATTTGGTGAAAAGTTTAGAGAATGTATCCCTAATCATTGAATAGTGCTGAGGGTAGGACCTCTTCATGTGGGTTAAAGGGCTTGCACTAGGTGCAAAGCGGTGATGACAGAACCTCTGGTGCAGGGATCTTGAGTTGTACATAACCTGTTTCGGATAGATTATTTTCCCTTGAATGTACCTTTATGTTTGATAGAGTTTTTCATTATGGAGTAAATCTCTATGATGGGTTCTATATGATATGTATGGGCTCGTAGGGGTATTCCTTTTTGGTTTTGGGGTTTCCTAATGATTATTGTTTTACTCACACCAACCCAAGATTTTCCCACATGTATCTGTCTAGTGATGATGATCTATGATATGATAGAGTCCTATGTGGACTAGGAATAGTTGGTTGTTAGAAATAATAAACAATCTATGTGCACCCATAAGTCATTAAACAGTTGTCCCCATACGTACCCTTTATGTAGGTTTTTCTATGGTTGAGTTTCAAGAACATGTGTGTTCATTTTTATAGATACTTTGTTATGGTGGGCTTGTATTCAGGCTCTATGTACATTACAATTTTCTACTATCTTACCATGTTGATTTCATCATACTGTTACGAATTCATATTTACATAGTGATTTTATTTAATCATTTTAGTATTGTGGTGTGTGACTATTTACATGTACAAAGTAAAATACATACCATTTGTTGGATACAACTACTCAAACCTCTCAATTAAAATTGGATATACCATAATCTACTGAAATAGTCTCCCAAAGTACCTCCCCTAAAACTATAAGTATCTCTTTTAGAAGGAAGAAATATTGGGAATCCTTTTCGTATAAACCAAAAGTAGTTACTCGATTAAGTGGTAATGTATCCTCTCAATATATCTATTTTCATTTCCATTCACCTCCACATAAACACTACATATTCTATGATTATATAAAAATAACCTAAATATAGTTTTTTGCTTTTACTTTTATATATCTACCTACTCTTATAAAGACCTCTATCTAATGGATAATATAAATACTGTTTTCTTGTACGGAGGCCTACTACCTCATGAAATGGTGATTATTCATTTTTTCTTAACCTCCCATCATTCTGGCAATTATTAAGAATACTATATTTTAATTTATTATTTAATATATTGACAATAATTTTATTCATATTTATTTTTTATTTAGAACAAAACATGATTCTTGGCGACTTGTGTAATATAATAATCTCATTTCAATATATATGGACTTCCACTCCCTAGAGGAAATATGACTAATTTATTCCAAAAATGGAATTCATAAATGATGGTTTTAAATAATCATTGTAACATATATATAAAATATATGATACTAGTATTATAATATACAAATTTTTCATGTAGTTTTCATTCTTTTCATATGAAAAATAAATGAAAGCAGCGTTCATGTAAACACATTTTTCATTTAGTTTTTATTCTTTTTATCCGGGCCCGGATGGATTTGGTAATCTCTTTTTTCAATAGTATTGGGATATAGTTAAAAATGATGTCTGTAGGCTTGACATTCATTTTTTCAAGAGAGGTTCTCTTCATCATGGTCTCAATGCTCAGTTCCTAGAATTGGTTCCCATTGTGGAAAATTTCAATGAAATTTATCTTTTCATGCCAATTTCTTCGGCCAACACTATTTACAAATTCATTTGTAAAATTCTAGTAACAAATTTATCTCTTGTTGCAAGAAGTATTGTTTCTCCTAATTAGTTTGAATTCATTAAAGGAAGGCCCGTCCAAGATTGTCTCATTACTGCATTGGAATATGGGAATCATTTAAGGAAACCCTCCAGGCATGGGAATATTGCTCTCAATCATGAAGTCATGAAAGCTTTTGATATAATGAACTAGGGATTCATTTGCGATGATATGGATAAGATTGGTTTTAATGGTAACTTTATTAGTTTGATCAAAACCATTCTTACTTCTTATCACATCTCCAACCTAATTAATGGATCTCTATAGGTATTCATTTATTGTTCCAGAGGGGTCAGGAAGGGTGAACCTCTTTTTGACATTATCTAATCCACTATAGAGGATTATCTTAGAATTCCATTATCCATCATGGAAGGTAATGGAAAAATTAAGGCTATTCGTGTAGGTAGAGGACATGTTGCCCCCACACAGTGTTTTTATGTTGATGAAATTATCTTTTTCACCTTGGCAGAAAAAAGTAATATCAGAAATATCAAGAGGGACTTCTCTCATTATTCTATTGTTTCGGGTCCGGAGATAAGTTAGGGAAAATCATTTATTTACTTTGGTAGGAATATTTCTATTCCTAGGAAGAGTAATAATTATATAGAGTTAGGAATTCATGGGGGTACCCTTCATTTCAATTATTTGGGGCCCCTTTATTATGGGGGAGGCCTAAATAATGTTATTGGAAGAGATACATAGCATGGTCAGAAGGAATTTGGCTACATGGTAGGGGAAAACTCTCTATATGGCTAGAAGAGTTTTTTTGTTAAAATATATTCTTATCTCCATGTTTGTTTATTCTTTTATGGTTTATATGTGGCCCTTATCTCCCATTAGGAATATCTATGTTTCTCTTATGAATATCATTTTGAGAGGAAACATCCTTGAAAATAAACTAGCTTGGGGTTGATGGAATACCTGCTGCCAGCCATATGACATGAGGGGTTTGGGGATCAAAAATATTCTTCTCTTAAATGATACACTCCAAGATTTTTTTTGTGGAGACTTTTCAATTGAAATTATGAGGCACATTCATTCCTTTGGAGTAAATTTATGAATAGGTTAATGATTGGGACTTTTCACCGTTTTGATTCATCAATGTGGACAACATTCAATTCTATCTTTGTCTCAATTGATTCTCAATCATGGTGGTTTGTATCGAAGGATTCATCTCTTGGTTTTTTGGAAAATCAACAGAACCAGTACTACTACTGAAGATTTGATTTAAGGTGACAGTTCTATATTGGATTTGGATATTTCAATCGAGGATCATCTTGGTAGCATAGAGGGCCTTCAAAGCCAAATTGTCAACATTGTTATAAATTAGTGTTTCTATAATAAGGACGATTTTTGGGCTTGGAATCCTTCTATAAATGATATTCTTTATTCCAAATTGTTTTAAAGGTTTAATTTGCATTGTGAATCAGCTTCCCACTAGATGTTGGGGTTGCACCAGAATTATATTAGACCCTTCAGCTCAATATTGTCATGAAGGGTTTCTCATCCTAAAATCCCTACAGAGTGTTATCTTTAGTCTCAAGGAATATCTCTTTGCTCCATATGTGTTATTTTTCATCAACTCAGGGAGGATGAAGATCATCTTTTCCTCATCTGAACTGCTTCTGCTTCAATGTAGAATGCCATTGAGGATCTGTTTGAAGTCTCTCTGACATATATGATCATCATCCATGACTTCATGCAGAGCTGGGGGTGCCTTCCCCTATCCATTCCGTTTCTAGATCTCTTTATGGTCGTTGTAGTATATATGTTTCATTATATCTAGTACGCTCGAAACCAAGCTCTTCATTTGGGTATTACTTTATCGTCACACACTACTCTAATTCAGGTTCTCATGGTAGTTCATGAGGACTCCACCACAAAAAAATAATTTTTTTTCTAATTCAATTCATGATATTACTATTTTATCTCGAATGGGAATCATTGGTTTTTTATGACCACTATATGGTACTCTAGAAGTGTTTTGGAAGCATCCCCTATTCGGTTGGAAGAAAGACAATTTGGATGGAGCTTCTCGTGGTAATCATGCTACCTCTAGATATGGAACCATATTCAATAACCATAGAGGCAACATTCTTGGATGTTTCCATGGTCCTTGTGGCTTCACCTCCTCTCTTAAGGCTGATATGATTGGAATTATTCTTGTGGTGGAGCAGGCGAAGAGACATGGTTGGAGTAACATTTGGATTGAAAGTGATTCTAATACTATTATTTCTGCTATCAGGTTGGGATATTCTAATTTATCATGGAATCACACCTATTTTTGGATCAATTTCCTAGATTCTCTTCATTATATGAATAATATCATCATTCATAACTATAGAGAAGCTAACTCGGTGGGGGTGGCCTTTGCATACAAGGGGGTTAGTGGAGTTGATTTCATCTGGCATGACCAGATTCCTGATGATTTTTTTATCTATTCATAAGTGGTATTATGACAAGACTCCCATTTTTATAATTGTTTATGCTTCTTAATTTTATTTAATAAAGGAGTTGTGCTCTTCTAGGTAAGGTCTCATCTCTTAAAAAATGAATGTTTTTCAACAAACAGGTAATGATATATTATAAGAGGGTAATATATGGTGTTATAAACATGAGTATGGTTATAATATTAGTTTGTATCATATTTTTAACTAATATATATATGATTCTAAAGAGCACACAAAAAAAAGTTAATATATGGTGAGTGAACTTTCTCCCAATTTATATTTCATTGAGGCTTGATTTTTATTATGAACCAATTCCATTATATTTGATCTATATAAATAGTTTTAATGATATATTTGGAGTTATATTACTCTAATTATATTCAATGATTCATTTAATTTCATAAATTTTTATATAATATGACTCAAATGTAACAAATTTTTGTGGTACACTATGGAATGTTTAAAAATTATTACCCTCCAGAATATTCAAAATGATTTTCGTTGAATTATAAATAACATTTATTATTTTAATACATTTATTGAATCAAAAACGTTATTTTAATCATTTTTCATTTTAAATATTCATGAATATCATTATATTAAAAAAATTAGTTTAGTATTCTCTAAACAAAATTCCATTTTATATATTGTGTCTACATGGACATTTATTTAATTATATAGGGAGTTATTGATAATTACATACTAATTATTCAATACTGATAGTTGATAGGTAATATTATTTATTTTGATGAATATGTATAATGTGTTTGACTAGAAATGTTGGAGGGATCGTGGACATTATATATATCCTTGATGCATCGAGAAGTTCTCATGAGACAAATAGTTTGACCAAATTAATGAAGTTTCTATGAATATTTTGAAATCATATTGTGAATGGGCTGAATGGGATAGGTTTTCATGTACCTCAGACATTGCATCCATTGAAAAATAATTTCCCTCATTTAGTATTAGTTATGATTCATCCATGATACTATTCATTGAAATATCTAAGGATACATTTTATTTTAGTTTATTGATTAAATTGAAAGTGTTTCAGTTTCTTACATTGATAATTTGATTTTTTTCATTATTGAGTTATTTTGATGAATTTCATTATTTTTAATTTTCCTTGAAATGTAAATTTATTCTTATTAATTCATTATTTTCACATCTTTAAATACCCATACTGATCATTTGGAACCACGCTTATTATGTTGAATTTCTCCACATAATAATAAATAAATATTTAACTAAGATTTAAAGGATGTTGTTTATTTTATTTATTTTTGTATAATTTTTATAATATGTATTTAACAATTTATTATAAGTATCCATTATGTAATATTTCTTCCTAAATAGCTAAAATGATTAGTCCATTGAGATTGGATTCCTGGTATTCCTACCAATGAAATAAGATAATTCAGCATCTCTGACCATCTTCTATGAGGGTGTTATAGATGCTACTAGAAGAAGGTTATCAATAAACATGAGTATATATATATATATATATATATATATATATATATATCAGTAAACATAACACTATAATATATTTTTTTTATTAGTTTATAACAACATCGTATATTTTTTAAGGTAGGTATTATCTTATCATTCTAGGAAATAAATCCCTATGTGGATTCTACTTGTGGATGTGGTTCTAGTATATATGATCCTAGTATTAATGTCTCTGAAAAAGTGTTCCACACCTGCTTCAATGTATCCGAGTTCACAACAACATTCTTTACTAGGAACCTAGTATGAAATTCATATGGTAAATACATTGTATAATTCACATTTTACAAAACTACCAGTAAGATGTATTTAAAAGTAATGATTACCACATAGTAGCCAATGATTCGAAATCTAGAATTTAAGATGCTAAAATTTTGGTAATATACTATATTTGGATATATATTATGTTCTGATAAAATCCAATGTATTTCCTTTTTTTGAAAATTATTCCTTTTAAAAGGAATGTGAACATATCTGATGCATGTGATCTAGATAGTATAAATGATCAAATCATTCAAGGTATTAAGAAAAAAAATTAATGTGAAATAGTCTCCAAAAAAATTCTCATAATATGAGGAGATAATATCATGTTATAGTGATATGGGTTAATAATTATCCAATTCCTATGTCTTTTAAGGAATCCAAGACATGAAGAGGCTATCTGAGAACAATGAAAAAGTGAATGAGTCAAAGAAGATCAAGGGAAAAATGATATTTAGAAATGTTATATTTATATAAAGAAAAAAATAGGGTACTTGCATGATGGAAATTGGTGTTTTTATAAGTGTGGGGTAAATTAATAAATGTTAATTATTTTAAGGTAAGAAAAAAAATTTCTGATATAAAATTCTTTAACTAAAAAGAGATGGGAATCTTTGTGGATCAATGTCCCAGGTGTGAAATAAATATACCCCAAATGGTACTATCGTATAACAATCAAGTTATTCTATTAACACTGATGAAGTGGAATGAAATTATTATTATTCAATAATTATGTAATTTGAATATTTTATCTACAATGTGACCAAATACTCTCTCACATGAAGGAATCAGTTTGTAGTGTGACCCTATTCTCAATTCCTCATCATCCATAAGACTCATAGCCAACCATATCGATCACATGAGAGTTTAAAATGACCTAAATAATAAAATATGGAATCATTGAATCAAATTTTATTTAAATTTCAGTACAATTTTGAAATTGTAGAATTGAGAATAATATGTTACAGAAATTGGTGTTTATCTCATTTAGGGTATTATATAACCTATACACAATGGAACAACTTAGCACCCAATGATTGGATTTAAATTCGTGTTGTTTACTAGTTAGGTTTTTGAGGTTATTTCACTATGGTTGATTCACATGTTATGTGATGTTACTATTTTATGATATTTAAATCATGTTCTCATATGAAATGAGATGAGTATACATATATCATTATAGACATTATGGGATATATATTTACAGGTATTGTTTATATCAGGGACATACTTACTACATGAATCATGTGTTCCCATTTGAACATTTAAATGATAATCCATGATATTATTGATGAGATTAAATATAGGAAGCAATAATTTTATTAAAAATTAAATATTAATCCATGTTTATAAAGAAACTGATTCAATGGTCCTCTATTGTTTTAAAAATTTGGTGTTAAATTTTATGGGTAACTATTTTTCTACGGTGTATATCAATCCCCATATTAAAAATTCATACGTTTTTTAAATTAAAAATTAGGAAAGAGGAAATTAATGTTATCCTAAAATAGTAGATATTATAAATCCTTTAACATAATAAAATTAGATTTTCATTCAACATTGAAACATTTTTCTAAGGGTCACATGATCAATCGAAATGTCTATATTTCCCATCACATCATAAATTTTTGAATAAAGGATATAATTCAATCTAAATGATTTTCCAACAATTAGTTGTGGTGGAAACCTCACTTATGGATTCAGTCAATCTATAAGATCTTCAATCCCAATTATACACACGTTATCATGAATGTAAAGATTCATAATTACATCATTAAAGAACTTATAAGAATTGATGGAATATTCTATGGAATAATGGGGAGAAATAGAAGTAATGTTATAAGAACATATTTGTAATTTTATATAGAAAAATTAAAATATAGAAATTGTGGGATGAAATTTATTACATGTTCATGAACCTTTTATAGGATGAACTTTATGGGATGGAATATGTTGGACATTCCATTAACTAGAAATCATTTGTCAATATCTTTGGTAACTCAAATGGTCGTATGAATGCGATATTAATAGGATGTAATTTTTATTTTGATAGCATAACTATATATTGTATTCCAAATTCAAATTATTCAATATATGATGATTTTTGATATCATTATATAGATAATCCAAATAGAGTCCCTGAGTTTTGTCCTTTCTATTTATGATGTCTGATCTATGAGATATTATTCTACAAGATGGAAATTGTGATATTATCTTTACTATAATGAAATATCAGAAAATTTATATAGGTTAGTATGTGGATATCCTGGAAAAGTTACACGCTTCATTTCTTCTTTGTTGGAGTTTATATCCCTGAGAAAGAACCTTTTCATTCCATCATTGTGGTTTTTTGGCTTGTAATAGGTTAAGATTTCTCCAAAGGATAAACAGTGACTCTGAGAAAGTAAACAATGGTAGGTGATTAAGATATACAACATAGTCTATAATGTACTCACATACCCCAAATCAGATAGTTTTTTGGTGTTCTACCAGACACTAATGATGTGGAATGATATGGGGTACCATTTGAAAATAGTGATTATACCAATAGGGGGATCATAATGTGTGAGTCAGAGAGGATCATTGGGTAGAGTTGAGAGTGATACAGACACTAAAATTTTTATTTTCACATGTATGGATGAAAAACCATATACCTTCAATGGTAAAATAATTGTAGCATATAAAATTTCATGATTTCTGTTTGATATAAGATAATTATATTCCAATTTTATCTTCAAAATATTCATATGGAGTTGTAATAGTTATAGAGAATATGAATAATTTTATAACCATTAATACATATTTTGGAGTTTGGTAAGACAATAAAAATGTTTTAGATAATGTTTTATTGAAATGGGTGGCTATAATTTTATTTTTTAATTATTTTTTATGAAGGGGAAAATTTAAACATTAACTAGCGAATGGATTAGATTTTTATATACCAAATTTATATATAATGTTATCGAAGGATAGTTAACTTTATAAATCGATAATGTAGAAACAATACTCACCGAGATTATTTGGATATTCATGCGAGTCATGTAAGGCCAATAGATTATAAACTGCATTATATCTTCTATTAGATATAATATCATATTCCAGATGATGGAGGAATAATACATGATACTTTTATTTTATATAAATGTATTTTGAGTTAAATAATCATGAATAGTTGTATATATTAACACATATGTGCGAGATCGAGTTCACGTTTGATTTTTTTAATGTGTTGATCTTGTTTCTCTCCAAGAAAGATGAATATAACTAGTGGAGCATCATGATTTTATGGTTTATTTGGAATTTATTGAATTTAAATTATACATATTTCAAGAAATTCATAATTGGATTCTCCCACTATTTTTTACAAGGACGGATGATAAGAAATTATTCTTATATTTGGATTCATGGTGACTGAACCAGAAGATGGACCAATACTATTACCTCCATAGACACACATATATTCATATTAATAAGTTACGAGGTTCTATTATCATCCCTATGATTTAAATGATTTCAAATTCCACCCATTTAGGGTGAGTCGATCAAAAATACCTAGAACATGAATTTTGATTAGTTATATTTGAATGATTTTTTTATTATATTGTTTCATCTAATGAAAAAACATGAAATATTCATGGCCATGATAAATTACATTATTCAACCCTTCTTATATTAGTATATTTTATATTTTTGTTAATGAAATCACACTATAAACCAACTCATTAAAAAATTGCATCCAACACCATGAAATCAACCAGAGTACATTGAGATACCCAAAAATTTCTATAAATATTACTAAATATAGATTCTAGATTTGTATTTTAAAATTTATAGGCCATGTTATATAATTTTCTAGAGTTTCATGTGACCTAGAGATGATTTCATCAATAGTATAATGGGTGAGTCCCTTGAAGGTTGATAATATTCCTTTTTTTATTTATCAATATGGTTAATATTGATGTTTCATCCAGGAATTATCATACTTGAATGATATGATAAACTAGATGACTAAGAAAATGATGATTTTTTATTCAGATTCATATGAAAAATATTTTCAAGAGATAAAGTGATGGTTGACATCAACTCTAATACTCACTTTTGTTCTGGAATTCAATGATTATATCTAGCACAAAAACACATCAATAAATTCATCCTATGTAGTTTTGATACTAGAGGATATAGTAGGTTTATATAATTCTATAAAACATATACCACCATAATTGAATTATCCTACACATTATTTGAAGTTAGATTTTATTTTTCACACCCTAAATTATCGAGAAATAATCTATCTCTTGATATGTGGTTATTGTATAGTGAACACAATATGTTTAATTATATATTTACAAATAGAGGCCTAAAGCATCAAAATTGTTGTTGAGTGGACATTTGATATTCAATTTAATGTAATTTTGGATTCACACCATCCCAATGAAAATACATTTGGATACCTTGATCTATATAATAATGACAAAGGTTTTGAGGTATTATAATTAGGAATGATAGCTCATTTTACTCAATGGTAATAGGAAGATAAATTATTTTGAGTCATATGGATGTGTAGATATAACTAAAAAATCATCATTACAATATTGTTTTGATGAAATTAATATATAATCAAATTTAGAGATCTTTGATCTAAGTTATATCTTATATAGAGGTGATAAAATATTAGTTTGTTATTTTTGAATCAAATGAATTATTTTCTTCCCATTCCAACTATGGGTTCTTATTAGATTCCTTGAGGAGAAGATGAGGGTTTTGAGTGTTTTAAATAGGTACGAAAATATGGCTCAACTATGATATATCATTTTTTCATTATATAGTGTTAGTTACATGTACAAAAAAGTGAAAATCGGAATGTTGTTTTGATGCATCACCTATCTCTATGTGAAGGATGATAAATTGAAGTAGAATGTTTGTTCCCAACTCCGTCAATTCTAGATTAGAAGAGGTTGATTTCAGTATAGTCTTTGTCGTATGATTACTAAGAACACACAATATGAATTATGCAATAATTTTAATCATTGTACAACTGTTGAATGCTTCCAACATAATTTTTTCATGGAGATCTTAACTTTTAATTTTCTTGGTGGAATTTTGTTTGAGATATTGATCAATTAAATGGTGTTTCATGAATAATGATTCCTAATTGAGATCCTTAATTCACATGATTGATATGGAGGGGAATAAAAATGGTTTCGGTATCATAGGTTCTTTATAGTACATTCCATTATTTATAGAATGTTGTTTAATGTCAATGGATAGTTTAGATTTCAAAGGAATGCTGGGAACTTATCTCTTAGACATCAGTGCTCTATTAGAGGAAACTATAGATATTAATGAGTTCACTTATAAATAAATAGTATAGAAATCGATAAACAAATTCCATTTTATTATTTTTATCAGATTATATGATGTTACTATGTTTTCTGTTTGGAGGAAGGTGAGTTATTGATTTTTATACATAGTTTTGTATTGATTTCATTTGATTAGTTCATGTTGGATTGGATGTAGTTTGTGACCCCACAGAGCTGGGATAAATTTTATGATCACTATCAATGATAAATTACATAGAACATGAATTCTATTAATGATTACTATTTTTTCTCCTGGAATATGAAAACAAATATTAGGAAATAGTGGAATCCACATTCCTTGTTTTAAAGGCCATTTGAGATATTAGAAAGGGTTGTTCTAGTGGAATATATTTTTGACTATCAATACTTTTACAATAAATTTCAAGATTTTTTATGTCACAAATTTAGGGATATCATCATAACCCTTCCCTCTTGATATAATTTTGTAACATAAAACTGGATTTCGATTCATTCATTGAGGATCATAAACTTTATAATATGGATTTTAAGGATAAAAATCATTGGGGTAACTTTATAACGTTATTTTTAGTGAAGTGGAAGTATTTGAATGTTTATTTAGAATCCTTGGATAGGGAATATGATATTTGAATAGTGAGAAAAAACATAGTCTATTTATGTTCCATGATAATATGGATAAAATCTTAGTGATCATGTGTTGTATATTGTGGTTGGTGTAAGATCACATATTTTCTAGGAATTTCTCTATTTTATTTTTGATAATAATTTGAGGGTTAGGTTGTCATATGTTTGATAATCAGATGTGTTGTTTACATTATTTGAATAAAATCACCTATGTTTTATAGTAATCATGAAGGTTCATCTATTTGAAAGAACTCATAACATATTTTACAATTTTTCAACTTCAATTTTTAATGTGTTTCGACCACATAAATTATTTTCCAATAGTAAAATATACAGGGCCACCCTCTAAAACCATTTAATACCATTATTTGTGAAACAAACTATAAACCATATTTACATAATGAAATTTATATATATGATTTAATATTGGGATTTATTCTATTTTAGTCTTTAGTGGTGGGATTTTAAACAATAATGGTAATTCTGAAATTCACAATGTTAATTACATCTTTACATCATGGATTAATCAGAAACATTATTTTAATTCTAGCACCCATCATTCATATATTTCATGATTCTTATATCTCACATCAGTCTATCCAATGGGTGATTTATGAAGATTATCATAATCTTGGGTATTTTTTTAATATATCATGTAATTAAGGATCTATAAAATAATACTTTATTGATTTTATTTTAAGGGAAGGAATTCGAATGAAAAATTTACCTCATTGACTTATAATTATGTATGACATGTCAATATATATGTATGGTGGTAAAGATTTTTTTTATTTATTTACAATTAATTTATTCATTAATATTTGAATGATATTATTAGTACTACTGATTCATGACCATCCTAACTAAATAAATAACTATTGTGATCAAAAAAATATTTCATGTATCTCATATAGATCTTATTAAATCCATTGTGGTTGATACAAAACATTCTGCAACTTGAGAGGTGAACCAACCAATGAATTGATGAAAAAAAGGTATCCATGTTTAATGTGAATTTAGAATAACATCCCCATTATGATAGCTTGTTATTTAGAAAAATGAAAAAAAAATTGTTTAAATTTTTAATTTTTATGACATATTTAACAAGCGCAATGTTTTCCCATGTGTTATATTTGATTGGGTTATTTTCTCCGGATGAATTTTGATTACATTATTATTCCTAGAGGACTCAATGAAAATATGATGAAATAAATTTAGGTCACCACCATGATATGATGTATTGAATATAGGGATCTTGTTGGATATATTGTAACAATTAAATGATTTTCCCATATATGCAGCAATTATCAAAGGGATTTGACTGAAAATGTTGTAATGAATAAATGTATTTTCATAGAAATGTTGTAATGATATAATGTATCCTTACATTATAACCTTGATGATTTTGGGAATAATCAATGTCTGGTTATGGAAAAATAATTATGGTTTGAAAATACATTTAGACATATCTAACAACAATCTAAAGAAGGTTTGGTTGGCCCAGAGTGTCAATCTAGAAATCAGATGATAGGGGATTTATTAAATTATAATTAATAAATAATTAAATAAGTAGATTTATTTTTCACTTTATTATAGCTATTATGATAATTTAAATTATATTCTTTATATAAATTAGTTTATCTTTTCCTGAGTTATAGTCTGACTATGTTCATACCAATATTTGGTACCCTAGCATATTACATAAAAACTGAATTTGTTAAGTGGAAGATTTCATACATTGATTAACAATTTATTGATGTTTTAAAGACCAGTGATGGGACAAAAATGGGATACAAAAATAGTTTATGGTGTATTTTATCAATTTATTTATTCTTAAATTTTTTTGATGAAAATTATTTCACCCAGATACATTCATCCTGATAAAATTTGATTCAATTATTATTAGATTCCATAATTCATTATCAAACATTTCATGATTTCCTTATGATTATTTCTATTATTTCTTTTCATCTGATTTTATTAATCAACATTTACCGATATATTTTAAAAAAAATGTATACTCTCCCTACCATATTCCCTAGACCCGTACTAAAAGTCGGTATCCTATAGAAACTCAGTGGTGTAAATGGTGGGCTTTCATGATGTATATTTATAATGAGTTTTTTATCAGCCCCTCACATGTAAATTAATAAAATATATACACCACGTTCGATCCATTTTGACACCACATTTTGAGATTAATGAATAGCAGCAAGTGGAGTATTAATTGATCATCTGATGGGTCTACCACAGACGTGTATTTTCTAAGACTCTATATGTGATATTTTTTAAAAAAAATGCATGTCAACACAGATACATCTCACATGTGAGTGGAGTGTGGTTAATTGTTTTTGGAGAAGTTGAATAAGAGATTGATTTTTTTCCTTATTGTGATACCCATAGAGATCATTTTTTAATTTGATATATGGATTGAAACATGGTTTTAGATTGGCTAGATTGAGGCTTTAAAATTTTTCTATGGATGATAATAGTGTTTCAACCATAGATAAATGAATAGTCATATAGTTATCATCAGGTTTTAGGAAATATATTTAGATCTAATGTGTAGGACTTTGGATAAATCAAGAAGGATTAGTTTCTTTTTGTGGAGTGTCCTTATAATAGTTGACATAACTCCACATTTATCATGGAACCTTTCACAGCCATGTACTAGAGACCCTATTGCACCCCATTATGCATTAAAAAATTGGGATATATCACTTATTAGATGTGATATACTATAAGAAATTATTGAATGATTTTATTTAATCCACGGTAACATTAATATATACATGAACAAAGATAAAACATATATATATCTTTGTCATGGGTCTTTGATGTTTTATAAGGGAGACCATATTATCTATAGAGTCTCAACATAAAGAGGGTTGAAGATATTTCCAAGGTAAGTATCCTATAGTGACCCTGGATTTTTAAAAAAGTACATTACAATTTGTTTTGAATAATATTCATTAATTTAAAAAATAACATTCTTTAGGAATATAACATTTTAGTTCCTTTATAATCATGGGAGATATTTTTATTAATTCATGAATTTTATTCAATATAATCTATAAATATTTATCCCATAAAAATTATACATAAAAACATTTCATCATAAATTAGTGAATTGAAATAAATGAAATCCTTTGTTAAGAACCCCAGTAAGGGTAAACAAGTGAGATTCATAATCATAACTTGGGGATATGGGTTTGATAACATGAGAAATTTTTTTTAAAACCAAACCCATTATATAAAATATTATATTTTTTAGTCATGTAAAATGGATTTTTATTATATATTACATGATTCCTTAGAAAATCAATGTACACGAGACATGAGAGAATATCAATTTCATAAGACAGAGAATTTTGGAATACATTTAATGATATAAAATATTATTTCAATGATACACACCATCAAATTCATAACATGTTATTCTTAGGAGAACATCTTGTGTAAAAAAAATTAGCTTGGTCTTAAAAACCATGTAATGTAATGAATCATAAATTTTCGGAATTTATATTTATTAATTATTTAGGAAAATTTTAAGAATAGGCGCTGAGATGGAGTGTATTTCTGAGGGCCGGTTTTCCAGTAACAATTTTTTTCCAAAGTTCATGTTTTTAATAAAACACAATCTTTTTTTTCCTGAATAAGTTTAATAACACATAAACATGTTCATGAATAAAACATTTTGGGGCGTGATTGTGTTCTTACAAGCGAATTTTCTTTTGGAGAGGCAAAAGATCGACCATCATAGGTCAGTTGTGACTGATAGTTTTTGGAAATTCCTATGAATAAAATAATTAAATAAAACTATTTTATTCTAAAATAATAATAACTCATGAACGGATACTCATATTACAAATATGAGATCATTGTTGAGTTCATAATGTGTTTTTCCCTAGGAATGAATTAACATTAGATGGAACGTGTATTTTGTTGAAAAACACTAAGATGAACGCAATTATCATTAAATATTTTTTTAGTATATTATTATGTTTATGAAGTGATGATTTCATTTAAAAAAGTACTTATAAAAATGCTATAGTTAGTAGCATAACCCTACGAAATAGGTGGAATCTCTAGGGAGAACATAGAGGATTTTCCCCTAGCGAATGATGACAAGATTGTGGATCACCGATGTATTCGTTAAGAAATCCAAGGATATTTCCAATAATCATAGTGTAACAAAATTATTCATCATAATTTGAGCCCAGCATGGTTGGGATTTTGATTTCATTATTATTTATTTTCCATGTTCGTAGATTATATGATGAATTATGGCTAATCAATGAATAATTTATTCAATGGATCAGTCGTATATTGTGGGAGGGATTGTGTTGTGGGTTATTGAGATTTTTGTCTTGGTTTACTTACATGAACATCCCAATATTAATTATTGTCATGGAAAACATGGCCAATGTTGGTAAAATGTTTTTTTATTTTTTACCCCTTTGTTTTTTCACATTAATCATTGTCGGTCACCAGTGGCCAAATACTTCATTTTCGGGTTTTTCTTGAGTACGATCGGTCACCCAGACTTGAGGCTATTTCACACCAAAGGATAGAGATGTATATATTGGTACCCATAGTGCTCGTATCTACAACAGTTTCAAAATACATAGGACAAAGTTGTCCTACTGGTCTGTGGATGTGATCAATGTTGTGGGTTAGGAAAGGTTTTCAGACGAGGCACAATGATAGTAGTGAGATGGTGTATGGTGAAGAGAGTCAACGGAGGCCAAAGGTAGAGGCCCTGGTCAATCTTGGGGAGAATCATCTTGGGTATAGGGGATAGTTCAAGCTTGCAGTGGCCTGGCCATGGGGGAGACAATTGGATTAGTTAATGGTGGTATAGATTCCACAGGTGGGACATGGTTATGATGGTATGTATGTTACAGGGGTGGTCGTACGGACCCGATGGAATTAGCGAGGCCATGAGGTATGTGGAAAAATATCTGATTTCAAGAGAATTGGTGCAACACTGTGTCGAGTTAGGAGGAACACAGTTGTTATGGACCATGTGCGGCATAGAAGTTCGGTCGGCGCATAGGCGGGTATGACTAGTGGAAACTCTGGTTTCTCCATTGACTCAATGGGCTAGACTGAGGTGCCCAGTAGGCTGGACTGAGTGGCCCAGTGGGCCGAGCTAGTTTGGGATAGACCAAAGTCATTAGGCTAGGATTGTGGACCCTAACCCGACCCAATTCAATATTTTTTATGAAAAAATCTATAACATTCCAACCGTGTGTCCATTTAATGAGAGGTTTGAAGTGTTTCGATCATTGAGATGATAAGGTCCTTTCGATATACATTAATTGATTTTTTTGTGGATGTTTTCATATGTAATAATCAACCTAGTTGTTGAATCAACTTAAACAATAATGCTATGAGAAAAATCTTGTGGCTTGTTGTGACTTTGTGACTAATTGACTTATAGTGAAATTGTGTAATATAGGGACTATGTGTCCTATTGAAAGTGTATGAATTGTAGAAACTATGTGTTGCATCATTATTGAGTGTCATAAAATGATAGTGTCGGTACACCCATATCATACTAGGTTGATACTCCTCTAGTCACTGAGTTTCACTACCCTACGGAGTTAGGGGAGTTTTGGAAGTCTGAGTTTCTTATCTAGGCATTGTGTCTTATCGAGACAGAGTGGGTTATCAAGAATACGAGTCTTATGGAGATAATGTGTCTTTTTATGTGGATAGTGAGTCCTCCCAGGGAAAAGGATCTCCCTCGTTATTTGGATACAATTGGGAGGTGGAATCCCATTCACATAGTGTAAACGATACCAAGATAAGTGAGAGTGCTCCCTCGATGGACTGTGTAGTGGTTTTCTCTATTAAGAATTGACATAAGTTTCACATTTTGGTTTGGGAAGTACCACACAACTGTATTTCATTTGATAGGTTTGAGTCCCTTCGCTCTCTCTTTATATAAAAGATGCACGTGGTGAAATGTATAGAGTTGTGATCCCTCAATTTTGTGTAGTGGTGTAGGGAGGGAATCCTCACATGGTGTTCTTAGATACTTCAGGGAGCAAGGCATTGAATATTGGAACTCAAGTTCTTGGAACTAAAGTTAGACATAGTAACTTTTTCATGATGGATTTTGTTCTCTTGTATGTACAATTTAGAATAATTAGGTTTTTCCTGAAAGAGTGAATCTCTCGAACGGATACCATCTATGATTTATGAGATCGTGGAGTGTTTCCTTCTAGATTTTGTGTTATGATTCAAACATATAATTAAAATCATAATACATTTAATGAGGATGGAATGTAAAGATAATTATTGTCTAAAATGAGTATATCTGGGTTTTATTGATATATGTTATATATATATATGTGTGTGTGTGTGTGTGTGTGGAGATGACTATACAATGTTTTATGGTATAAATTGAGATCATTATAGTGGTTTCCTTTGTGGTTTCAGTGTTTCCAACCGAATATTATTTTAATCACCCCTATGAGGGATTTTCACTCATGTGTCTGGTCTTTTGAATATAATCAATGCTTTAATGGAGTCCTAGGTAGTCTAGGACTTTTTGGTTTATAGAGAGATATGAAAATTGAGGTGTTCTCCAGCAGATTCAGACAGTAATCCCAGTACCTACCCATTAGGTTGGTCTTTCTATGGAAGAGTTTCAAGAACATGGGTGTTCACTTTTACAGTTTTTTTTGGTGGGCTTGTGTTCTAGCTTTGTGTACATTTTTTCTAGTGTTATATTCTTTTTTTGTTATATTAGTGGTACTCATTCTTGTTTACATAGTATTTTTCATTCAATCATTTTGGGATTGGTGATGTCTATGTGTGTACTAGTACTATGGAAAATGCCTCCCATGTGTGGGATAAACCTGCTCAGTACCAGTCACTAGTCCCTAGCCTATTGGATGTAGGTTTAGTGTAGTCACAGATTGAGCTCCTCTGGGACGGTTTGTGATATAGTGGTGTTAGAGGAGGTCAGGTCTACATAAGGATGGAAAATATGCATGGGTTGTTCTGTAATGTATTTTTAAGTGTTTTATGTTGGGATTTTCAGATTGGTATTCAATTATTGGTGTGATGACCAACATATACATACATCAGGACTCTGGAAAACTTATTTTTAACATCATCCATGATTAGGCCATATTTAGGGAAAATAACTTTTACATTAATCTTGTAGGAATTGGTTTTGGTTCTATGTCCTTCAATATTCATCAATCTAGATCTAATCTATTGACCATGGGATATCTTTTTTTACATAAATATGCAACCCCATAGGTTGTCATCTAGGATTCCATTGTGTGATAATGAGTATGATCCATAGTGTGTCAAGATATATGTATAGGGATATGTACATAAAAACATCTATGGGTGGTTTAACAACTATACCACCACATATAGATTAGCACATGGTATCCGTAGTACCAGTAGATGAGATGTGCAAGGTAAGCATGCTTCACGGGTTTCACCAAAAGAAACCCCTTAGGTTCCAAGGAGAATATAGAAGTCATGTGGTTAAGAACAATATTAAGGTGGTAACCCTTGCTTTCTGTCTAGTCAATACACCTGAAAATCAAATGGTGGTCATGGTTGTGATCAATCTATGTGGCTCATTGGGGTGATAGTTGGGTTTGGTTACCCGGTCATATAATGAGGTGACTCTTCTATGGAAATAGATTGTGATCATTTCATAAAATCGGTCACATATTATAAGATAATGGATATTCATGATCAGAAGTTTCAACAACTCCAAAAGGATTACATGTCAGTATTTGAGTATTGATTGAGGCATATCGACCATTCTAGGTCCTCCATGCATATGTTATGTGACTAGTTCCTCAAGGCTCAATCCTTCGAGATAGTAATGCTTAGGGATATATGAGCCAATTTTGTCCCAATATGAATTAATACATATTCGTGTGATATATTTCAATCCATTGTTATTGAGAGACCCTTGGCTATGAAAATTCTTCAATTAATTATGAACAGTGTAAAATTATGAGCAGTGGATAATTATGAGCCGATAGATCCATTGTGTGGAATATGTGGTAGAGGAACTGGGAGATAAACATGGGGTGGTATAAATTTTGACCTATATATACCCCTCCACTATTATAGTTATTCAAGGAGATAAATCTTAAGGATATGAACTAAGAGACACTATGTGGTCTGATGTCTATTAGGAATACCCCTAATAGACATTATAATGGTGGGAGTATTTTTGGGGATGTACCATAGTAATAGTTATTTTGAGGGAGGATCTGATGTAGTTCTACACATTCTATTTTGTTAGTACATCACCTACAGTGCCTTGAGATATCATTGGGTGGGAAGGATGAATACCTCTCTTTGGGGAAAAGATCCTTGTTTATATGTAATATTCTTACATCTTGTGACGTAATATGATCCATGGATGCATATTACTGGACAAAAATTGTGATATGTAGTGTAAGGAGGCCTATAATTTGTGGTATCCGTGGATTCCTAAAATTGCGAGATACATTAGGATATACATGTGGGAGTTGGGGAAGAAACTGAGGGTGATATAATGGTTTAAAAATGGTCGTACCTGTTGATATGAATGTTGGGTGCTTGTTTGAATATGTATTTTTTTATCAACTCACTCTGTAAAGACACGTTTTCTTTGAAAGGTTTTTTCATTTCCATTCATGGGGTTCATAAAATAATGTGGGAAATTATATATATGGGCTTCTTAATTATTTTACCACATATATCCAGGGGATACGATACTATCAAGGTGATCATTGAATCCCACTGAGTCTGTCCTCCTCCTATCTTGGCGGGATCATAGTTTGATAGATGGATTAGGATGCCTCTACATATAGGAGACAGTTCACCTCCATGGAATAACATCAATGATAGTTTCATATTGGGATGATCACCTTACATCCCAGCTGTGGAAAGGATTTTCCAAGGAATTTTGGATTTAGTTACACATGAGCCCATCATTTCACCAATAAACTGGTAGATAGTATGAGTAGACCATTCAGGTTATGGAGGGAATGCTATAGGATTTCCTATAATTGTTTTTACTAGATCAGGGATTATTCTTCATAAGTGATCTATTCCTTGAGTTTTTATTTGGTTGAATAAATGTAATCCCCATGAGACCACATGGGAGCATGAGGCTGATATTTCTGCATAGTACCATCATCTATTGGGTTAGCCCTTAGTTAGGGTTTTAGGTATGTCAATCCCTTATGTTTGGATTATATAATGGATCTGATATTCCATAATTTATCATTAAAAATTATTTGGGAATATTCCAAGACCAGAAACTAAGTTGGTGTGCAATTTCGAGGCCTTGTGGGCCCAGAACATTTCCTTACAATATGTCACTTTTTTAATAGAACTTGTGCAATGTTTTCTAGAGAAATGATGAATAACTATTAACTGGGATCTATGATCCAAAATCAAATGGAATAGTTCTGTTGATAGCATCAACATTACTATAGGATAGGTATAATATTGACCGGTGCAGGTTGGCTCTGAATTATTGTGTTTTGGACATAATTATAAACAAAATAATTAAATAAAAAAAGTGTATTCTCAAATCCAATTTAATAATGAATGGATACTAATATAGGAAATATTATACCACAGACAAGTTTATAATTTGGTTTTTTTTCAACGATCCACTAATCATTAGTTGGCATGGGACTTTCTTTAAAAAACATGAAAATGGAATAATCATCATTAATTATTTTAAAGATAAATTATTTTGATGACACAATAGTAATTTCTTCTAAATGAATCCTTATGAAGCAATTAAAGGGTTAGACTCATAATACTAGGAAATACAATGAATCTATAGGGATAGAATACATAATTTTTCCTTGGATAACAATGATCATATAATGGATCGATGATCAACACATGATGAAATCAGGATAATTCAAATATCGATTTGCCACTGAGTCTAGCATATATTGGTGTCGGGATTATTTTGCATGTTTTCTAGTATTTTGTCATTGTTTTCTATCATGAACATCCCAATCTTAATCGTTCGCCAAGTACACATGGAAAATGATATTAAACACATATTTCATGTTATTTTCTACTTCTATTAATTTTTATCTCCATCATTGGAACCCCATATCTAGGGTCCTGCATTGTTCGGTGGTATGGAGTAAAATCGGACCCATGAACTCAAGGTCATTTGACACCAAATGGAAGATCTTTATAGATAATGACATTTAAATCCCAAATGTACATCCATTTTGAAATCTAGAGGTTACCAGGATATTGGTAGTCTTTTTATTGGACCACCAGTGTAGGTTTTATGTGGTGGTCTTACGAGGCACGCTAGGGGTCGTGTTGTAGTGTATGGTGGAAGAGGTCACCAGTAGCCAGAGGTGCCGTCTTTAGTCGGTTCAGGAGAGAAGTAGTTTAGTTCTAGGGGACAGTTCTGTTTAGTGGTGGGGTGACTGGAGGCATCTTTAGAAATATCCATGTGAGTTGGTGAGTTGGTGGTGAGGCCACAAGGGGGATACAGTTGGGAGGTCGCATACACAGAAGGGTTTTGGGTAGGATAAAGCATGACAGCATAGAGACCGATGATGTAGTGAGGTGATGAGGTAGTTAGACTGTTGTCCAACCTTGTGACATGTGACATGGAACTGTGTGTAGCCATGCTGCACAGATTTGAGATGGACTGCATGCAGCACAATATTCCGACCCATGCAAATGCGGGCTGGTCAAGATGGGAGATAGCCCACTATATTGGCCCAGTAAGCCAAATGGGCTAGGTCAGTTTGAGACATACCATACTGGGTTGGTTCTATTCATCTGGACCAAGTCAGGTTGGGCCTGCCAAACCAGGACTTGTCAGGCTGATCAGGCCATGTCAGGTCAGTCCTTCTGGTCGAACCCGTAACGGAATCGAGTAATACTCTTTTAAAAAAACAACCATAAAATTCAACAAATTGCTCTTTTGATTATCCATTTTTATAATTGTTACCCTTCAGATGATAAGGTATTTTGAGTCTCTCATTGTGAGTTAATGATGAATTTTTAAAACGACTTAATGGCTTGAGTTGTAGTTTACCCTAGAACGAGCACGTTGTAGCTTTCGGGTGCAGTGGAAGCACATTTTTGGGTATACCCACATTTAATTTTATTATTAACAATGATCAATTCGAGATCAGTCATGATAATAAAATGCCAGATCTATGGAATATAACGAAGAATGAAAAAGAAAAATAGGGGAGGCCCAAAACCATAGAAAGGATCATCATATGATGGTTATAATTAATTTAATTAATTAACAAGAATAACCTTGATGGAATTATTACTTCTTTGTTGTTTCCGATCACGATCTAATATGATCCATTGTTGTGTCATTGATTCCATATGCATGATTCCTCTAGTGGTGATACAAACATGTGCCACATATCTCTGGATGTTGCCGAAGGGATCTCTGGGTGCTAGGGTGTAAGAGCCTTCTCTTAATATGTCTACCATCGATCTCCTTGATCTGGTGGAGGAGGATATCTCTCTCGTATATTGATAGAGTTCTGGAAGAAAAAAAAATTCTCTCTTGTCTTGAGATATTTCTTTATATCTGTTGTGTATAACCACAAAAAATGGCTATGCTAATGAGAAATATATAATTGAGATTTTTAATTAAATATAATAATAAAATGTTTTAATTATCCAAAAGCATTTATTCATTTCATTTAATTCTTAGCAATACCCCAAGTCAAATAATAATAGTTTACTATTATTATTACCTAACATGCACCCACCAAATTACACCTAATATTATTTAATTACATAAATAATATTATTTCTCATAAATTCCCAAAAAAAATATATGGTGGGTATATTTAATATACATGGAATGTACTTTTGTTTTTCAATTTTACTTAATTTCCGCCACCACATTTTTTAGATCATTAAAAATGGTTATTTATAACTAAAATAAATATCACTTCATTCCTCACTAATAAATATATTATTTCATGCACAATATATTGTATCAAATAACTAGTGTCGAAATAAATTTGATTAGGCATCCATAAATAATTATTAAACCATAATTTGGAGTAATATATACTGAACTTGTTAAATTAATATTTTACTGAGATACTTGGACACACTTTTTGTGTAACCCTCTAGTCATCTTTCTCAGTGGCATTAGGTGGAGTGTACCTAAATTTCAATGTTAGCGTCTTGAAACACACCAAGGCACCCATTGAGAATGAAGATAATGTCGCAATGAAATTTCACCTACTATTAAAGATTAACATTTAATATAATCCCATTGTCTTGATATCTCGAATAAAGTGGGTTGCATTAAAGTGCCATCAACCCATGTGCTCGATTATTCATTCTTTGACATTCGGGAATTTAGCTTGCCCCTTCCTCACCATATCCTTGGATTTATATAGCCTATATCAATTCCATCAAAGGGCCTGAGATATCTACTTCCATTAAGGAACATAAGGGATAAATCCTTTCTCACATTATCTATTTATGCAGCATCACTCGTGACGCATCCAACGTATCTAGCCTAGCGGTGAATAGTGTTTCATTACAGTTTTCATCAATACATATAAATGAGAAAGTTGTAATTCCAATTAAAAATAATCTTAAACTCTAAGGACTAATTAAAATGTTCACAGATTGGAACTTCTAATAAAACTATGAAATGTGGATTTCCTACTAGTGGGTCTCATTCTCATAAAATCCTCATGGATATTATCAAAGGAGCACACCAAGAGAAGGAGTCTCAATGTTTTATGAGTCATCATGCCTAGTGGCCTGTATTAATTTATTCCCTCAAATAACATCATCCAACCATAGAACAATGATATGGAACTTTCGAGTTCTAATCATATTAGGGATCTGTTATAACCCTTTAATGTAATGGTTATCCTTTGGACATTATCACATGAATTTTCATGGAGAAGAACAATCCAAATGTGATAAAGTATTTATTAATTAATAAAGTACAAAGTAGTTGGTTCCAGGCCACCAACACCAACATACTCCCACATAGACTAGAACCAACTATAAACTACTTTTAACCCGCTAGCTCTAACATGATATTCACGATTCTTATGAGAAAGGCCTTTATTCATGGAGTCTTCCACATTCACTTCCATGGATACTCTACTCACTTCAAACATCAACCCTTTGATATAAATCCCTCAAGATGAGGTACATTCAAAGTATGTTCTTTATTTGTTGATGTGACCTTGATTATTTTGAGAGATCCATCGTTGCAGTGTTAAGAAAATATAATGTGATAGGATCTTTAATAATAGGCACCACATAAAGATAATGGACAATGTTCTGAATCAAAATAGCTTCCTTGGCTGCATTAGAAGCCACAATATATTCAGACTCTACTGTAGAATCAGTTACCACTGGTTTCTTTGATCTCTTCTAGCTCACAACTTCTTTATTGAGACAAGAAACATATCTAGATTTCGTCTTCAGATCATTCTGATCTATCTGAAAACTAGTATCCAAATACCCTCTGATAACATGCTCCTTGCCTCCTCCATACACAATGAACATATCCTTAGTTCTGTTCAAATAATTAAGGATTGTATTTACATTAGTCCATTTTTTTTCTCCACGATCTTCTTGATATCTGCTTACCATGCCCAATACATAGGAAACTTCATGCCTGGTACATAACATGACATACATGATGGATCCTATAGAAAAAGTGTATGAGATATTACTCATTCTTTCATTCTCTTGTTGTGTCTACGGACACATTTTCTTATAATGATGTAGGCCATGTGACACCAGAACCAATCCCCTCTTGGATTGTTCCATACTAAATATATTTAGTATCTAGTCAATATATTTACACTGACATAGTCCAAGAATCCTCTTGGATCTATCACGAATTGTCTTGATCTCTATAATGTAGGATGCTTCACCCAAGTCCTTCATGGATAAACACATGTTCAACAAGTCCTTAACTGATTGTAATACTGGTACATCGTTTCCAATAACCAGTATGTCCTCAACATATAATACTATGATAATGACCGCATTTCCATTAAACCACTTATAAAAACATGACTTACATTCATTCTTAATGAAAACCAATTAATTTATGGATCCATCAAATTGAATGTTCCACAACCTCGGTGCTTTCTTTAGTCAATATGTGGATTTCTACAACTTGAAAACCCATTTTTCTTGACCTGGTGTCGCAAACCCTTCTATTTGTATCATATAGTCATCTTCTAGAAGGTTCCCATTATGGAATACTGTTTTGACATCTATTTTAAAAATATCATAGTCATGTTAAATTGTTATGTAAAGTTTGATTATTATGGATTTAAACATGGAAACTTATGAGAAGGTTTCATAATTTTCAATTCCTTGACACTAACTGAATCCTTTAGCCACTATCCTTTCTTTATAGGTGCTAACATGACCTTCCATGTCTGGTTTTCTCATGAGAAACCATTTGCAACCAATAAGCTTTAAATTAACTGGGTTATCAACCAGAACCCAGACATGGTTCAAATACATGTAATCCATCTCATAATTCATAGATTTTATCCATATTGTAGCTTCTGAGCATTCAACTACTTCCATGTAAGAGAGAGTTTCATCATTGTCCAACAATAATGATTCACCATTCGTTGTGTCAAGGAAATCAAATATTTCTAGTTCTCTTACCTCTCTTGGGGTTCTATGCAGTACTTGAGTTTCTGGAACCTCTTCCACAAATACCTATAGAACTTTTCCCTATACCACTTCTTATGTAACTTGAACATCAACTTATCAAAGTCAACATTTACCCCACTATCCTTTTTTAGGATGTGGTCCATCTCAAGAAAGACGATGTGTCTGGGGATTTTCACTTTCTTGTTTGAAGCGTTATATAGGTAATATCCTATTGTTACCTTGGGAAATCTTATAATGATACACTTCATGCCCTGGGGATCTAGTTTATTTCCTGATAAAGCCTTAAAAAATGCCTTACATGCACATGCACGTTTGTATGACAAAATGAAATTTATTCTGTTACAAAATTCGGAGTAAATTCCATTTCATGCCTTATTTCGTACTCGGTTTAATGTGTATGTTGTAGTTTATAATTCATACCTTAAAAGGATAATGGATGATCTGCATGAAAAATCATTGACCTCGCCATGTTCAACATTCTATGGTTCCTCCTTTCACTAACACCATTCAATGGTGGTGAATAAGGAGGGGTATGTTGAGATATAATCCTAGACTATTGTAGAAGACGAATGAAATGTTGGTTCAAATATTCTTCATCTTGATCTGATCGAAGTATCTTTATCTTCTTACCAAGTGGATTTTCTACTTCATTCTAGAATTCCAAAAATTCCTCTAAGGATTATAACTTAGACATCATTAAGTAGACATAGCCATATCTAGTCATGTCATCATTAAAAGCAATGAAGTAAGAATATCCACCTCAATATTTAACTAGAAATGGTCCACACACATTTGTGTGCACCAATCCAAGAAGCTCGATGTTCCCCTCACCCTGTCCTCCAAAATGAGGCTTGGTTATTTTACCTTGTAAACATGTGGGATATATATCAAGTTGTTTTAGATTACTAGAGTTTAAATATCCATCATGGCAGTGATTTTCCAAGCGCTACTTGTTTACATGAATGAGATTGTGATTCCACAATTGGGTGACGTATGAGTCATGTGAGTTGGTTTCATTATAGATTTATAATACTTGGTTTCCAAAATTTAATACATACAAACCATTATTTAAATTTGTCATACAATAACAGACATTGTTCTTATGAAGGAAAAAATCCTTACTTCGAAACATTAAAATATATCCATCCATATCCAAATATGATACAGAAATTATATTTTTGGTAACACAAGGCACATAATAATAGATATGTAAAACAAAAATCATCCTAGTTGGAAATGAGAGGGGGTAATCACCAATGGCCATCACAACCATCCTTACACCATTGGCTGCTCAATGATCCACATATCCTCTGGAAATATTTCAATATCAACTTGGTTCCTGCATTTGAATACATATGTGAGCACGACAAGCTATATCTAATACCCAATGTGTAGAAATGTAATGATTACAATCGATAACGAACACACCTTTAGTTCCCCCACTTATCTAGGTAAAATTCTTCTTCTAGTGTCTAGGCATTACCCATGAAATACATACCACCTCCCATTCATTTCCCTGCCTCTGGATCATCCCCTTTTGGGAGGGACAACGCTCAGGGTCTTCAGACCGTTTATAAGTCCTTCACACCTTTTTTGTGTTATTTCTTTTTTTATTCACCATAAGGACTATAGGTTTTTGATTCCCTATGTCATTATCTAGAAGATAAATTAAGGTCAGAAGATTTGATAAACATTTCTCAATTTTTCATAGGTTATAGTTCACAATAAATATAGAGATTGACCAGGTCAATGATTATATGAAAATTTATGTATGTATGTCATCCAACAACAAAATCCTTAATATGTATAGGCATTCAATGTTGCCAATAATCATGAAAACATGAGACCTGAAGGGCACATAATCCCAATTCCTAATTATAGAAAAAGCATTGGATATCTCATATATCTCATGTCTCACCTTCTCTTGGTAGAAATCCTTAGGGTGATACATCATTATATACACATCCATGTTTTCCTATTGCTTAAAGAGATCATTAGACATGGATGATTGTAAGAAAAGTTAGAAATCTGTAGCATCATCCATATGTTTCATATAGGGAGATAATACCTCATCATTGGCCTCTTCCCCAGGCACGACTAGAATAGGATCTTCAAGCACATACAATTTTCTCTCATGGTGAAGGATGATGCATAAACGCTTCTGCCACACATGGAAATTGGTTTTGGTGAGAAGGTTTTACTTCTTGAGTATGGTTAAAAATGATATGTTTGAAGTCATTTTTTTTCATATTTACAAATAAAAATTAAAAAAGGTTTAGTAATTAATTATGATTAAAATTATAAAAATAAATAAATTAATACTTATTAGTCTTCCACTATTTTATCGAAATCAAATATCCCTCACCATTGAATTTGGAATATAATGTTGACTATGTATTCTAGTGGAAAATATATATATTTTCCTTCACATTACCCAAACTAGGGTTGGTTAGGAAACATGAAGGGTTTTATGTTGGCATTCTTAATTCCAATTTCATTAACTCGCAGCTCCTTGATCTACATAATGAACTCCCCAATCATGAAATCCTTTTATTTTGGATTTCCTAAACATTTTCCACTTGGTCACCCCAAGTCCTACTGTGGTAGTCAAACCTTGATGAAAACCATATCAAGTCAACCTAAAACCTTGAATTATAATTCCACTATAATTGAAATCACTCCAACTTGGGTTGGACAGAAACTTTGAAATATGGTTCGCTTCTAACCAAGATTATGGAAGCCTATACCGAATTGATATTTTTTGATGGATTTTATCCATATAACTAAATATCCATTTTATTATCATTGATTACATGATAGTTAAAATTAAGTAGGATATAGTTATGTGATTAAACATTTCTATGATAATATATTACAGTTAAGGCAGTCTAATTTCAGTTCCATCTTGCATGTTTGTTTAATTCATTAATTGATTGATTGTGAGAAAAAAACCAAAATAAATAAACTATGCAACCAATAGAAATAATATAAATGGTATTTTCATTATCTTGTTCTATTGGTTAGATTATTTGGAGGTTAATAAAAAATCTCAAGACATAGGGGACAAACACCTTGAGCTTTTTGGATTCAGGTTTACATTTTTCCACCTGTCCACCTTTATATCTCCATGGATGGGTTTTACCTTGCCTCCTAACTTGAGCTGCCTCCACTAGCTTGGGAGCTCCATCTATTACATATGCTTTTATCTCACATGTAGGTGAAGGATAAAATGGGGTTTTACATTAATGTAACCTTGGGCATGGAGGCCCTACATATTAATGAGGAGAAGGCTCACAGGACAACAAATTTAATTTAAAAAAATTAATTAAAATAAAGAATTCACAAACAAAGGTCTTAGTCTAGATCATTATCATCCATGCATACTAAGAGATTTTAGGATAAATAAAACTATCGTTCAGTTATTTTATTGTTCCTGTTTAAGTCAAATCACAATTGAATTAATTAATTATCTTTAATTAATCAATCCTATTATCTTGAACCCTTTTTCTGAACTTCTTTGAGATTCTCATCCATCATAATTTTAAAAAATAAATATCAATTAAAATTATCTTTGTATGTAACTTGACCTTGGAGACAACCCGATGAATTTCCATTCATAACTTCCAAATGATTAGAAATGAACATTAAAAAGATGTTAATTTAGACAAATATATATAAAACACTTATCATGTGTTGTGCCTCAGCTTTACACCTCCAATATGGTACACATCTCATGGGTTTGTATAATATAATATTAAACATTAATAAATATACATAATTATGATGATTACATGATGTGTAGTTCCGACTACATGATGTGTAATTTTGTTAACTGTCCATCCGAAGTACATGAACAGGGACATCGTGTGTAAATGTACTTCAGAATTTTTTTGGAGTAGATGCCATGTTCCGTGAGATACACACCATGTAGTATTCACGTTACAAAGTTTATAGTCTGGAAAACCTTGTATGGGGTACATAGTCATACCCTAACCTAAATGAAATACACATCATTTTCATTAGACCACATGGTTGGTAATCCCAAAACCATGTGCCACCAATTTTTCCTAAAAACACGGTGTCATTTAAGACTTCTAAATACTCCAACACATGACATCATTTGGTAGACTAGTTTGATGGATTGAACTTAGACTACACGACATGTACTATCGAATACACACCGTGTATTCTAGTTCTATATATACATGAATGTTTTGTACTAATGGATGAGATCCTCTAATTTATTTTAATAAAAATTAAAAAAAAAATTCCGTAAGGTGAATGAGAAATGATAGAGGATGAAGAGGTCTCGATATTCATATTTAAAGAACTATTTACATGAATTAAAACAACAAAATTTTTAAATTTTTAAATCACCAATGAAAAAAATAATAATTATAATCAACATTATGACCCATATGATTCTACTTGCAGGTTTCAGGCGCGTTAGAAGTGTGTTGGTGGGTGTACCTAAATTTAATTTTATCATTAACAATGATCAATATGAGATCCTTCATGAAAATAAAATGTTAGATCATCGAAATGGTACAAAGAACGAAAAATAAAAAGGGGAGAGTCTTAAAACCATAGATAGAATCATCGTATGTTTGTTATAATTAATTTACTTTATTGACAAGAATTTCCTTAATTTAATTCTTTTATCGTTGTTGTTTCTGGTCAAGATATGATGTGATTCATCATTGTTTCGTAGAATCCGGGTGTGGGATTCCTCTAGCGGTAATACACATGTTATTCATGTATCCCAGGAAGTCGCCGAAGGGATCTCCTGGTGCTATTTAGAAATATCCTTCCCTTGCAATGTACGTCTTCAATCACCTTGATATGGGAGAGGAGGATCTATTTATCGTAGCTGGAGATCGTTATTGGAAGAAAATGATTCTCTCTTAGCTTGATAGGTTTTTCTCGATCTGTTTTCCACAACCACAAAAAATTTCTAGGCTAATGAGAAATATATTATTGGGATTTTTAATTAAATAGAATAATAAAATTAATTAATTACAAAAAAATGTATTCATTTCATTTAATTCTTAGTAATATCCCATGTATAATAATTAAATTTGACTATTATTATTACCTGGCATACGCCCATCGAATTACAGAAAATATTATTTAATTATATAAATAATATTATTTCTCATAAATTTCCAGAAAAAATACAGGGCATGTATATTTAATATACAGGGAATGTACTTTTGTTTTTCTATTTTTCATTATTTCCTTCATCAAATTTATTATACATTGAAAAATGGAAATTTATTTCTAAAATAGATACCACTACATTACTCACTAATAAATATATTATTTCACCTAAAATATATTCTCTCGAATAACTAGTGTCGAAATAAATGCGACCAGGAATCCTTAGAAAATTATTAAACCAAAATCGGAAATAATATTTATTCAACCTATCAAATTAATAATTAACAATTATACTTGGACACACTTAGGGTGTGACCCTCTTTGACACATTATCAGTGGAGTTAGGCAGAGCCTGCCAAATTTCCAAGGTTAGCATCTAGAAACACACCAATGAACCAATAGAGAATGAATTTAACATCTCAATGACATGTCACCTCCTACAAACGCTTTTCCATGTCATATAATTCATTTGTCTTTATATCTCAAATAAAGTAGGTTACCTTAAAGTGTGATCAACCCAAGTGCTGGATTATTCTTTTCTTTGACTTTTCATAATTGATCTTTCAAATGCCTCACTATGGCCATGGATTTATTTAGGATATATCAATTCAATTAAAGTGCCTGAAATATCTATATCTTTTATAGAAGAGAAGGGACATATCCTTTCTCAAATTATCTATTAATTCAGTATCACTTGTGATGCACCCAACGTATCCAACATTGTTGTGAATAGTGTGTCATCCCAGTTTTCGTCAATACATCTAAGTGCACGAGTTGTAATGACCATTAATAATAATATTAATGTCCAATGAACAATACAAATGTCCTTATACAGGAACATCCAATGAAAAAATAAAATGGGGATTTACAATGGTTGGGACTCATTCACATAATATCCTCATGGAAATTTCCAAGGGATCAAACCATGATAAGGTGCCTCAATGTTTTATGAGTCCTCATCCATAATGGCCTATATTTTTTGTGTCCCTCAAATAACATCACATGGTCATAGAACATGTATTCAAGAACATTCTTATGACACTTATGAGTTCTCATCATAGTATGGATCAACTATGACCCTTTAATGCAACATATATCCTTAGGACATTATCACATGAAATGTCACATAGAATAACAATCAAGATGGGATAAGGTAGTTATTAATGAATAATGTACAAAGTAGTTGGTTATAGGCCACTAACTCCAGCACGCGCTACTACTGTCATCCTATGGATAGTTGTGACCTTTCTAATATTTGAATTATAGGGACTGTGTTTCATAGAGTGACTACATGTATTGAAAAGGTTTAGTGTCTTATTGATAATGTTTTTATAATATTGACTTTGTGTCTTTTTGAGACTTCTTGTCTTATCATAACTGAGTCTTTACTCCACAGTACTAACAGGGTTTGGGTCCTTTAGTCACTAGGTGGAACTACCCAACCGATTTAGGGTGATGGTCCTTGAAATAACATTTTTATAATGAATATGTGTTTTATCAACACTGATTTTTTATCGACATTGGGTGTCCTATTGAGACCGTGTTTCTTAAAATGCAGCGATTGAATCCTTTATTGGAGACGGGTCTCCATCACCTGTTTGATATAGTTATGAGTAGTGATCTAATTTACTTGGTCTGTATTATACCAAGATATGAGTTAGTCTACCATCGATAGACTGAGGAGTGGGGTACTCCCTTTAGGAGTGAAAGAAGTTTGTGTGTTAGTTAGGTGAAGTACTCCCTCGACTGTAGGAGAAGAGGTGAGGTGACTGTCCCACCTCTTTTATTACTAGAGAATATGAATTTGGTTAATTTTTTAGATAATATATCCATAAAAATTGTGTAGTGGTGAGGGTAGGGCCTCTTCATGCAGGTTTATGGGATTGCACTAGGTGCAAGGTGGTGATGACAGAACCTCTGGTGTTGGGAACTTGAGCTATACGTAACAAGTTCCTGACAGATTTCATTCTCTCAAATGTACCATTTGGATTGCTTGAGTTTTTCCTGATAGACTGCATCTCTAGTATGGGTTCCATATGATTTGGATGGGCTCATGTAGTGTGCCCTCCCAGTTTTGGAGCTACGATTTGACCCCATGTTAGGAATCATATTGCCTTCTATGAGATTGGAACCATATGATACCTAGTGTTTTAAATGAATATATCTGAATTTTATTGATATATATGTTGTAGATATATATCAATGTAGAGATTGTTATATTATTATTTCCATCATAATCCTGGAACTTCATAGGGGTATTATTTTTTGGTTTTGGGGTTTCCTACTGGGCATTGTTTAACTCATCCCAACACAAGATTTTCCCCCATGTGTTGTCTCTAGTGATGATGATATATCCTTTAAAGAATCCTAAGTGGACTTGGACCATGTGGTTATTAGAGAGAATAAACAATCTATGTGCACCCAAATGACTTTAAACAGTTGTCCCCATACATACTCTTTAGGTAGTTTTTTTTGTGTTTTAGTGTCATGAACATGTGTGTTCATTTTTAGGGAAACATTCTTTGGTGGGCTTGTATTCATGCTCTATGTACTTTATAATTTTGTACAATCGTACCCATTTGATTTCATCTTACTATTATGAATTAAAATATAAATAGTGGTTTATATTTAATCATTTTTGTTTTTGAGGTGAGACACTTTATAGGAACTTAGTAAAATACCTTCCATTTGTTGGATACAACTACTCAGTTCTAGTCATCGTCCCCTAGACAATTAGATATGGGCTTAGGGCAGTCACGACACGATACCCATTAGAATGAAGAGTGGCATGTTTTCTTATTTTTTCATTGACTAACTGCCTTGGGTTGGAAACCCATCCATCCATACTAGTATCTTGTTCTCCATAGTTCTATGGGTTCACTCCCCAATTCATCATGTTATTCAATGTTAAATCTCATGATAATCATTTTGGATAAATTCCCTTACTGAATTGATTTAACTCCTCATTCTATTCATTTCAATCACATGAGATATAAATAATTAAATATTTAATTGAATGGACATATATTTCCAACAAATTATTATCTATACTATAGCTACAATCCTTGTATATGACATAACCATAATATTATAATGAAAATCATATGTATACATGTTCCATAATATTATAAAATAATTATCATATATTTACCCATAAAACTGAATAAATTTCATAAACATTTCATCGCATAATCCCATTTGAAAAGAGAGAATAATTGTAATAATTCCTCATTTAATCATAGAATAACCCTTTTACAATTAAGTAGGGTTCATAAGAATTTTATTATTTTATAACCCATGGTTAGGAAGTGGCTTTCATAAACATAATTCCATCATAAATATAACATGTTCAAATAAATAATAAGAATTACATCCTTTGTCTATAACCCCAATAAACCATAATTTACATCAATAGACATCATCTTATATGTAGAAGTATTTTAATAAAACACTTGAAGAAATTATAAATGAAAAAAAATTAACTAAATATATTTTACAAATATATAAAACGTTTTAAAATAACTTTATATAAATATAAAACTACAATCATATTAATGGAAACCTAAAAATAATCTAAAACATTAATTTTGGAAAATATCATTTTTTTAGAAATATAATTTAAAAAACTACCCATCAGGAAAACCCATTTTATTAAAAATAACCTTCATAACTAATTATATAATATTCGCGAATAAAATGGGAATGATGATGGGAAGTTTTATTCATGTCGTACATATTAAAATATATATTCCAATCATATTTTTTATAAAAATCATACAGGAATTGTTTTTTAAAAAGTAGTCAATATTAATTTTAAAACGTATTTTAATAGAAAAATGTGTAAAAATACACTTAAAATCATTAAATTGAAATTTAAAGTGAATATTTGTAAAATTTATTTTTGAAAAAAAATTGTTTCTAATGAGAAATAGTTAACAAAAATTAATATATTCTTAATGATATTTGGTTTGCGAACTCATGAATATTTAATGGGAGAAAAAATGAAGGGAAATTTGAATTCTCATGGAATGACAAAAAAATATCAAATTATTGATAATTAATGTGATTTATTTCATGAGATATAAACATTGGACACTTAATCAAATAAAACTGATGAATTATGAGATTTTTACATAAAAACCATATCAATATTTTAACCCTAAACCATAATACTATTTAAATAACAAAAAATCATAGAATATAAAATTTAAATAAAATAAATTAATCCATAATATTATATGTCAAATGGAATTTATAAAAAACACATGAAATTAGATAGGATCATAAAATTTTGAATATATATATGAAGGAAAATTGTGACCAATTTCCATTATCGATTTGTTATCTTTTGAACCGTATTCACCATGAAATTGAGATCAATGAATAGATATGTAAACCGAATTTTTTTTTCACTACATGTATATATATATATATATATATTATTGGGTACTATATAGACTACATTAAATAAATGTTATGTGGATTTTACATATGTACCACATAAGTAAAAAATTAAGACCGATATCCCTTCCCAAATGTCTTGATATCCTTCTCAGTCGTTCGAACCTATTGTATATTAAATAAAATATTCATATAATTTTTTCATAGAAATATAAATATATATATATATATATATCATACCATTTATTATTTTCTTTTTTTTATTACCTATTTTTTAAAAATTCTATGTTAATTTTAAATTTCTGGTAATAATAAATTTTTATTCATATATGTTTTGGTTTTTTTTTAATTTTATTCCTTTTATATTGATAATTATTTCTTGAATTACACAAAAATAATAATAAATTACATTTCATATTAATATATAAAATAAACTTATAATACATATAATTATGATGTTTTTTTAGAAATGATGTACATTATGATAATTTAGATGGTAGATCATACATATAAATCGATAAAATTTTCCTTTTCCAATGATCACTAATGATTGGAAATTTTTAAAATAATATCCTTAAATAATGATGTAAATATCATAATTTTTTTTCATTAAATATTGTTATATATATCATACATGAAGAGTTGTGATGAAAATGTGGTCACATCGCATGGTAAATGTGGTCATCCACACATACATGAGTAGAATTTTCAACAATCATTGAGTGAAATAGTAATAAATGAAATGAAATATATTATAGTTTCACAATATAATGTATTTTATTAATTTTGTTATTATTTCATGTATATCACATATAATCATTCAATCAACAATTATCTCCATTCATGGAAAATAATGAATTAATTATATTACTTCATGAGGAAATATCATTTCGAACACATGAGAATCATTATCATATTCCCACAAATAATATAAATAGTTCCATATGTCATATAATAATATAGAAATTATATTATATAACAATGTCCAAAATAAATAATTAATCCATCATTACTTCCAACTACTATAGGTAGTAATGGGAAATTGAATAACATTAGTTTTAGGGTCGATAGTCCGCTATACACATGAATGTTGATTCCATAACCCATTAGATGGGGGTGGAGAATGTTTTAGGTATTTAATATAAATAAAAAATACCATTATATAGAATATACTAAGGATATATTGTCAACAAAAATTTAAAATATTTGATATAATATGAGAAAGAAATAAAATAAAGACGCTCATTGAAGAACACTACCTCTTATTTGGATATCCTCATTAGTATTGCACTAAATCATTCCTAGGATAGATATATATATCCAAAAATATTATAGTAATATTATAGGGTATTTTTTAAGTGTTTCGTGTAGTTAATTTCTAAAAAAATATTGTTATTTAGTTAATAAAAGATGAGATAGAGTTCCCATTTATAACTATAGGAGAGAACATAATTTATATTTTTGAATATAATAAAGTGATATAATGTTATTCATATGCATTAAGGGTAAAAATTAAATAAATATCACAAATTAAATGTGTTTCAGTTAAAAAAATATGGAATTTAGTTTTTTGAAATTTTTATATGTTATTTTAACCGTACTAGTTCTAGTTTAACCACCCAATAAACAAAATTTTAAATTGTCATTTGTATTTAATATTTACTGCATTCCCTATTAATTATGGTCAAAATATAGTTGAAAATATTAAAAATGAAAAATTATACAAATTTCAAAAATTGAATCAACTTTTCTAAAATCTATTCAAATAAATGGAAAATTAAATTTTAAATTACTCATGTAGATGTGAACAAAATCCTATTTTTATTGAGGAAAAAGATCGAAATATTAAAATGTTTTTATATAAAAATTAAATTTGAAATAAATTACAATGACATATATTTTATTCATAGAAAAAAATATAAACTAATTTTTCTTCAAAAATAATATATAATTATCAATTAGAATAATGTAAACTGAATGTTCATTTTAAATTTGAATTCAACAAATTTTAATATTTAATAAAATGAATTTTAACAGAAACATACCAAAAAATAACCCTAATATAATTAATAAATTAATATTTAAATATTTTTTTTATTTCAAAAATTTCTTTTTATAAACATGAATGAAAATAATTTTATAATAAGTGATCAAAATTTTATATGAACAATATTTTAGAAAAATATAGCGCTATGTGAAAAAATTATTGATTTATACTATTTGTCTACATAACACATACGAATAATTTTGAAAATTTGGTTGAATATATAATATGTAAATTTAAGTAATGTCATAAATACAATATGATTTAGTTAGTTAATTTATATGAAATGAACTTTTGTGCATAAAATTAGTTTTTCTGATGAATGATGTTGTTTTAATATAAGAAGGGATTTATTATAATTTCATATTAATTCACAACTAATCGATTAATTTTTAAAATAAAACCCATATTTTCAGAATTTATTTTTTCTTATTTATAACCACCATTCCAACAACAAGGCTTTGACTATTATAATGATATTTTTATAATATTTTTCTTTTCATTTAAACTTAATTTTGTTTGTAATGATGGCTAAGCTTCATGATACTTGTATACAATGAAACAATCAGTGTTTTATGTTTCTGAATATTAAAAAAATGTTTCTTATGAAAAAAATATAGATAATATAAATTTTGGACTTAATAAATTTTACAAATCCCAAGGTGTGACATTCTACCCCGCCTAAATTAAATTTCAACAACTATAGTCCTCTTAGTCATTGAAGGATTACCAGTTGAATTTACTTCATTGAAACCATAATAGTAAATGGTTTTAATAAAATAACCTCTTTAAAAAGAAAAAGGTATATTTATATGTCTATTATAATAACTCCAAATATGATTCAAATTGGTTGTACATAAGTAGGATGTGGAATAATTAACAAATAATATATAAATAATACCAAAATACTGATGGATAACGATATAGAACATGAATCACATGAATTTCAGTGACCCTGATAAGGTTACTGGAAATAAATCCATAAACCAAATAGGTGTGTAAATGGATATTGATATCATAACAAATGTTCAGCAGAGGAAAACTATAAGGACCTAACCTTAAACATTACGTAATCTTGAATTAAGTTAATAATAAACATTGAGTATATTTTTAGGTTTGGAGTATTATAGAATTAAACAATAACTATTACATTACTTATAAAATATTAAAAAGTAAAAATTTCTACTCATTATACATTTTCCTCATAAAATAAAAACTCTTAAAATAATAAAAGAATTATTTTCTATATATAAATCTTTTTCAATTCTTTCTTTCTCTTACCTTTCCTTTTATCCTTTTAAAATCATTTCAGAAACAAGGGATGAGCATAATAAACTGACTAAGGGTAATAATATAAAGAAAGAGAACATTATTATATCATTACATACAAAAAATAAATAAATTTAACTTACCTTATGAAATAATAAGAAAAATGAATAACACATAGTAGTCAAAAATCTTAATGGTAACTAGTGGAATCAATAACATACACATGATGTAGCTTTCATAGCAACATAGGGAGTTACATATTGAATACCCATCACATTATACTCCCTAAATATAATAGGAGAAGCATTAATGTTTACCTCTATCACATTACACAATGCATTAAAAACTATCATGGGTTCACCCACCCTAGGTTTATCATGGAATCACCTGTATAGGTAATGAATTCGTAATAGCCATAATATAATCATAACACATGAACAAAAATAAAGGAATGATAAAATTTTCACATTATAATTTCAATATAAGAGTTCAATATATTGACATAATCAATCCATTATTAAAACCATTTTAGATACCAAAATAAATAAAAATATTATATTATATTTATTTTCTTTTTAAAAACATTACACCTTGTTAAGGATTCCAAATATAAAATAATGCTCAGGGTGGTAGAAAGGTCATTGTCACCGCATATGTTAAAAAAGAAACATCCCATTTTTCTTTTAGTAAAATGGTACATATAAAAATATGCCCTTTTAATAAAATTAATAGTCAGAGGGGATTATACACTGCATAAAAAAGTCATGTAAAAATAAAAATATATTTCAATGAAAGGAGTTTTAGACGAAGTCCCTTACATCGTGACCAACTTGACTCGTTCATTATTTAATATCCTGAATAATACACTAATATTAATTTATAATTTATTAAGAAAACATTTCATCATTATTATTTGTTTTATATTACTTATTTCATAATTATATACATTACATAATCATTTAAGTTAATAACGGTCATTTTTTCGGTATTTGATACTTGAGTCAAAAATGAACTTCTTATAATTTCAATTTATCCATGTAGTCAAAATAACATTTCCTACAAAATTATATTCATGATATATATATCTTATATATCATATATATCCGGTATATATATATGTATTTATATTAGTAGATAAAATTTGGAAATAAGAAATGAAAGGCATCGTTCATAGAGACCGTAAGTCGTACAAACGCATGAAAACTACATTTATTTCTATTTCATATTTAATGGAATAAAAACATAATGATAAATAGGAACAATATAATTCAGTATAAAATTATATATAATTTATGTAACTCTATATTTTTTATGTTCCATGTATGGCATGAACGAGTCATTTCAATTTGAGGGGGCGGTAGTCCGCCCTTCCCCAATTAAAATAATCATATTTAACCACTATATAAAACATAATGGTATTCTATACATGAATGATAAAAAATAATATAGACAATATAAATATAATATATATAACATATAAATACAGTTCTATAATAATTTCCATCATAAGAGGCGGTTTGAGAAAATTGAACAATCATCATTTAATGAGGCAGGTGTTTGACGTTCCCAGAAACAGTATGCTCGTATCCATTAGATAGAGGTGTGTGGATGTGTAGTTAAAATACTCAAAATAAAGACATCACAATATATTTATGATACTTTTTTTTCTAAAATAATTAAATAAATATAGTTTAGGGGGTTGGAGAAGGAAAATAATAGAAAAGGTTTTCATAGAAGACTATACCTTTAATTTGGGTAACTCCCTTCTGTTGGAAACAAAAAAATTTATTGAAGCTCCATCTGCCCATTTTAAGGCTTCTGGTAGTAATAGAGAGATTTTAAGAGCTTATTTTGGATGAGTTGGGATAATACAAGGGGGATTTAGAGGTGTGATTAATGGTTAAAGTTGATGTCATTCTTTAAGAGGGGTGAGGAGCTCTTTAGGAATGTTTTAAAATATTATTTTATTATAAATAGATTTTCGATTTCCAAAAGGTCAGCAACTCATTTAATTTAAATATAAGGTGATTATAATTATAAATCCTCTTATACAATGGATTTAAGAGAATTTTAGGGCCTAAAATTAACCTTATCTTATATCTTTGACAGTTACTTAATTAATATAACATTTACCATGTACTTCTGTATATTCATAATATATGATATGTATATTAAAAATAAAATTCCAAGAGACCCGAAATCGACAATTAATGAAATATGAAACATTATATATGTCATTTTGATGAATATTAGATCTATATCACTATTTTTCATTTTATAAAATAGTATTCATTTACAAAATTTATTTATGTCAATTTATAATCTATTCATATCAATACATTTAAAAAACCTATTACCACTTAATTATTTAGAAGAACCTACATCAATGTAAATATAAATACTTATAATGATCCATAAAATTCATTTATGGAATAAAACGTTTCAATATAAAAAAAATTAGTATTTATAATCCAATTTATTTAAAATATTCATTAATGAGATAATCATTACATCATCATTGTGTCATAAATAAATTAATTTTTTTGATGTCTAAAATTATAAATAAAATAAAATGATGTTGGAAATATTTTTATATTTTTAAATACTATTTAGAGTCAACAAAATCATTTATATAACCTATTATATAAATTATTTTACTAAACGATATATGTTTTTGTTACATTTTCTTTAACATTAAATTTATTTTTATAGTGTCATCTTCACATACAAGTGGCTTTATGGGGTCCCAGAATCGACCCAATGATGCCCATGGTCAGACATTTATCCTCCAAAAGTATAAAGACTCATGTTAAGGTAATTTAGTATTATTATTATATTATTTATTACAATTATTTATCATATTTACCCTTTAACCATGGCAAACAAAATATTTAGTAAAGTTTCTATGCATAATGACTAAAAATAAAAGATATATATTTAACCAATTGGGAACTCATGTTTAAAAATATGGAATCCCTGTTTTCAAATTAAAAAAAGAGATGTTTCCGAAATTATGTAAAAATTAACTCTAGTTTTCAAAACCAAAAAGCGCGTTTTTATGAAACAATAACTATCAAAATATTATAAATTCTTTTTGACTAATTTCACTATGAAATTACATCCAATAAAAAACATCAGATTAAATAATAAAAATTTATTATAATTATACGTTTAAAAAATGTAAAAAGATAATCTACCCATATAAATAAATTAGATTAAAAAGATGTTTTGAATTAAAATGCAGTATTTTTCACTATTAATTAAAAAATATTATTTTAAAAATACCAAAATTTATTCAAAAGTAAATTTTGATGTCCTGATTCAATATAATATTTTTATATCGTTTAATATAGAACATAAAAGGGACTAAAAACTTGATTTAAAAAGGGTTCTCAATAAAAAGGCGATAAATCGACCTGTTAAATATTTTTTGGGTATTATTGCTTAAAATTAGATTCCTTCACATTTTAAACCTCTAAAATTTATTTGGAAAATGTAAAAAAATGTAACAAATATTTATATTCCTATTTTAGTTAGTTATATTAACTCTAACCAATACAGAGGCTAGGTGTTTACAGTCACGACCTGTCCTTGGGCCCCGTGCCGTGACTACCCCAAGCCCGCCTTCCAAAGGCTAGAGGCTGGCAACTACCACCAAAGGCGTAAATCCTGATTAACGGGAAGAAATTTCCTTTATAATGTAAACAAACACCATAGAGTATGCAAGCAGAAGTAAACACTAAGTAAACTGAGTACAAAAGTCAGTGCTGGAAAGTAAATGGGCCAGAATACAATCCCAACTGAAAGTAAAGTACAACCTAAAGAAAGTACAGTAGTAGAAAAGTAAAGTACCAACACAGAGCCGTCCACTGGAATTCCCACTTGAATGGTGGGTACATATAGTCTCCTCAGCTCCTCGGGTTCGGTCGTCCACTCCGTGTACATCCAGTCTAGTGATCTTCCTCCAGGTATCGTCCAGCTCCACGAGCGTCCTCCTCGATCAGCATTGTCTGTCATCTGCATCCAACATGACGTAGTGCAGCCATATCCCATGCAGGGGTGAGTATACAATACTCAGTAGGGACCCTGAGACTCCCAAAGGTGTCCCAGAATCGAAGAAGGATAAACCACAAAGGAAAGATGCAATCACTAAGTATCAACCAACACTACTTAGGTATATACCCATACATATACCTAAGTCATCAATTCCAGTTCTTCTCCAACTCATGAGCCCAAGTTCCACCCAGTCCACATAGGAATGTACAACCCAATCCACACAGGAAATCACTACCCAATCCACACAGGATATCAAGTCAATCATATTGAAGGTAATGATTGAATGTCAAGACTCAGCTCACACAGGTATACTACTCACGAACAGGGGTGGTGATGATAGATGCAGCCACTGAATTATCTCCTATGTCGAACCCATGTAGGATCCAAGTATAGAAGTCATCGCTGCTGAACCCACATAGGATCCAAGTACAGTAACCATCACTGCCGAACAAATGTAGGATCCAAGTACAGTCGTCATCGCTGCCGAACCGACGGAGGATCCAAGTACAGTCATCCTCTCTTCCGAACCCATGCAGGATCTAAGTACAGTCATCATCGTTTTCGCAGTCACAGTTGGCTCTGGGGTTCCCGCACACAGCTTGCTCGATTCCAGGAGGGTCCGCTCCACGAGCCAAAGGGTTGATACATCAACTTTCACAAATTCCAGTGTTTATGTATCACAAAGTTCCTTCTCTTCAATAGGAACTCAACGCAATAGACGGCGCGTAAATCGGATGCCCGGTCTAGGTGTTATTGGCTTTTTCGTCCGAGGGGCCTAATTGGATTTTAGGCTAAAACCAACCCGACTGTACTCCAGCTGCATCCAAACCTCGAGTGGAGAAATCCAAAATAATTTTCTCACTATGTGGAATCAAAAAAAGTCTACGACACATCAAGCGGACATCCGGAGCTTATGTTATAAGTGTTTCTACTCGGAGGGGCCGGTTGGTTTTTTGTTCGAACCAACATGGACATACCCAAAGTTTTCTTAAACCTTAAGTGTAATATACCAAAACGACCATCGTGATACAATGATCTCTATGCAACTGGCGTTGCATCAATCGGAGGTCTGCAGACCATGTTATGGGCGTTTGAATGGATCTGTCCGAAAATAGGGTGTTGGGGCCCGGGTCGACCCATCCATGGTTCGGGTCCGGTGCATTTGGGCCCAGCCAGACCCGGCTGGCGCGGCCCAGCTCGGCAATGGTGGCCCATCCCGGTGCGGGATTTCTGGCCTGGTGTGGACGGTCTGGCCCAGTGCGGGCGGTCCGACCCAGCACGGGCAGCTCGGCGCTGGCCAAGCGGTGCAGCTCGACGCAGGCCGAGCGGGGTGCAATGGGGGGCGTCACCCCTTGCGCTAGCCGGTGGATTCAACTCCTGGATTTTCTAGAATGGCCGACCATTATGGTCGGCCTTGTGTAACCGCAGGACCTGAGGGTGTCCCGACTCCTAGTGGTGTCGGCGGCTAGCCGAGCCCGACTGCCTCCTTCTGAATTGTCGAGGCCTAAGGGCGCGACTTCCATCCGACCAGCACCACGCGACGGCGCTGCACCCCTCCTCCACGGCCTACTCTTGGCAGCGGCCTCCTTCGACCTCACCGGCATGGTGCGACGGCGCATCGCACCTTCATCACGGTCCGCCTTGGCCATGACCCCATTTTCGTTCCCGTGTGGTGCAACGGCACCGCGCCGCCGTTGTCTCAAGCTTCAACAATAAACAACAAGAGAAGGGGAGGCGAATCGGCCGTTTTTTTGTGGTCCGACCTCCTCCCATCATGATGATAACCATTAGACAAAATAATAAGTATTCTTAACCACAAAACAATGCGTTATATTAATTAAATGAAATTGAACATAACCCCTACCTCGACACAAGTTGTTGAATGATGATCGTCGTGGAAAACAGCATCGCGGGGTGAAGCTCCGTATACGTCAACGAAGAACATCTGAGGAGGAAGAAGCGTCTCCCTTCCTTTATCATAGAGAGAAGACTGAATAACATGATGTCGTTGGCGATTTTCCGTGTTGGTTCCTCCACCTTTGTCGTGGAGGAAGAAGAGAATGGAAGAGACCGGGTCGCTGAGTCGTTGCTCTTCCTCGGAGAAATACTGTTCTTCATTGAAGTGGGGACATTCTTCACTGGAGAAGATGAAGTTCTTCCAAGGGAAACTAATACTCAAGAGCTCCCCCCCCCCTTTTCTTAACACAAAAAAAATCCAACCAAAAAAAAATAAAGCTCTGCCTTATTTTATTTACCCATGAAAGGAATTCAAAACTTCAAAATTCAAACTCTTAATTAAATTAATTGAAGAGATTTAATAAATTAATTTAATGTGAGAGTTGGCAAGCAATAAAGAGGGAGAGAGGGTGTGTTACAAATTAATGAGGGATTTTTCCAACATTAAGATGGGTTAGAGGAATTTGAAGGGGTGGGGCTCGTGTGGTCCCCACCTCACAAATATCCTAACAAGAGGAGTTACGATCTAGTGGATCCCACCCCTACTCCCAAACATATGATAAAACCAGTTAGGTTAGAAGTTAAATTTTTTCCACAAATTTTACTTGCCTCACATATAATCCTCAATTTTTAACAACTCCTCCCGAGAAAATGCTCCCTTGGAAAAATTCCTATTAAGAATATAATGTCGTTGCGGTTTCATTGGTGCTCTCGGATTTTGATTCAAAGCATCGGTAAAAAAGATAGAAACATTGGAAATTGATTCCAGGCACACCATGCCTCGGAAATTAGGTGCCTTCAGAAACAGTGTACTCGTAAAATTCAAAAGAATTTAAGAAAAAAAATTTCATTGAAATTTACGGGTCCTTACATTACTCCCACCTCAGGGATTTATGTCCCCGTAATGATACATCCTAAACTAGGGGAAAAAATGGGGTTACTGTGCATGAATCTGAGCCTCCCGATCCCATGTGCTCTCCTGGAGGTTCCCATGCTGCAATCTGATGTGCACTAGAAGAATCGACTATCCATGTAGGACCCGCTCCTTTCGATCCTAGATCTCCACCGAATCCTCTGAAAATGTAGCCCCATTATTGATGTCCATCCCCCATGATAGATGATATGCATCAGGTTGTGTATGTACCTCCTTAGATAAGATACGCGGAAGACGTCGTGCACTCAGTGCAACTGAGGTGGTATGACCAGGCGATAATCCACCTCACCTATCCTGATGATTACCTGGAATGGTCCGATGAAGAGAGGAGATAACATGCTGCCTCTTCCAAATCTCCTTTATCCACGTAGAGGCGAGACCCGTAAGAAAACATAGTCTCCATACTTGAACTCTATTGGTCTCCTCCTCATGTCAGCATAGGAGTTCTGTCGGCTCTGAGCAGTCCTCATCAGCTTCTGAATAATCTATATCTTCTTCGTCGTGGCCAGGACCATCTCTGGTCCTACAATTGCTGACTCCCCATGTTATGTCCTGCACAGGGGTGATCTGCAAGGTCGGTCGTACTATTATATGTATGGTGCCATACCCATGGTGGAGTGGTAGTTGTTGTTGTACGCAAACTCCACCAAGGGTAGGTGATCCTCCCAGCTGCGACCAAAGTCAATGACACATGCACGGAGCATGTCCTCAAGATTCTCAATGGTCTTCTCCGTGTGACCATCTGTCGGTGGGAGAAATGCGGTGCTCAGGCATAGCTGCATCCCAAATGCTTCCTTCCACCCCTTCCAAAGCTGGGAATTAAAGCGATCATCCCGATCGGAGATTATTTTCAATGGAACACCATGAAGCCGTATGATCTCTTGAACATAGATATGTCTTAAGATCTCCACCGAGCCCTTCTCTCTGATGGGTATGAAGTGGGCCGACATGGTCAGTCGGTCAACAATCACCCAAATGGAGTCATGGCCTCTGGAAGTACATGGAACCCCTGTCACGAAATCCATGGATATCTTGTCCCACTTCCACTTCGGGACCTCTAAGGGATGTACCAAGCTTGTTGGTACCTGGTCCTCCGCCTTCACCTGCTGATAGGTGAGGCATCGGGAAACGAACTCTGCCACAAACTTCTTCATACGCTGCCACCAGTGCTGTCGTCTGAGATCCTGTTACATCATTTCTACTCCTGGATGTACCGCCAAATGGGTAGTATGAAACTATCTCATAACCTACTCCTTTAAATCAACTGGTACCATGGTTCACCCGCTGAAAAGGATGATGTTCTCTCCACCTACAGAGAATCCATCACGTGCATGTCCTGAGGATATCTGTGCATGTTGCATCTCACAGTCAACGTCACCACGTTGTGCCTCTCTGACCTGCTGAAGAAGTGGATGAGTGACTATGAGAGACTGTAGAAAGGATTCCCCATCTCTATCCATGATGGATATCTGCAAAACGGCTAGCAGCTCTGTCACCTATCCATGTAGATGAATGCCTGACCTCTTGCTGAGAACATCAGCTATTACATTCCCCTTCCCAGGAGTATAGACTATCTCAAAGTCATAATCCTAGAGGAACTCGAGCCATCGCCGCAGTCTTAGGTTCATTTTATTCTGTGAGAAGATGAACTTGAGACTCTGGTGGTCAGAATAGACTGTAAAGCGCTCACCCATCAGATAGTGTCGCCACATCTTCAGGACAAAGATCAATGTTTCTAGTTCCAGGTCAGGGGTAGCGTAGTTCTACTCGTGCTGCCTCATCATTCGGGATCCATAGGTGATCACTGCCTGGTCCTGTATCCGGACACACCCAAGTCCGGTCTCTGATGCATCGTAGTAAACTACGTACCCTACACCCTCATCTGGTACCCTCAAGATGGGTGCACTAGTCAATCTCTGTCTCAGCTTCAAAAAGCTCTGCTGACATCTATCTGACCAGACGAAGGGTTTACCTTTCTTCGTCAAAGCTGAAAGTGGTGCCCAAACTCTAGAGAAGTCTGGCACAAATCTTTGATAGTACACATCCAGACCTAGAAAACTCTCCACCTCTATCATGCTCCTTGGTGGCTCCCAAGATAGCACTGGCTCAATCTTCACAGGATCCAATACAATTCCCACCTCAGAGATGACGTGCCCCATGAAGTGGACCTATCGAATCCAGAACTAACACATCGAGATCTTACCAAAAATATGGTTCTATCGGAGTGTATCCAACACATCGTAAGTGGTAGGCATGATCCTCCTCAGTTGTCGAGTAAAACAATATGTTGTTAATGAAGACTACGAAAAATCGATTGAGGTATGGCTGGAATAGCCTTCTCATGAGACTCATGAACACTGCTGGAGAATTGGTTATTCCGAAAGGCATAACCAAGAACTCATAGTGGCCATACCGACACCTAAAGGCCGTATTCTGCACATCCACATCTCGAACTCTGAGGTGATTATAGCCTGACCTGAGGTCTATCATCAAGAACCATAGTGATCCCTTGAGCTGATCGAAGAGGTCGTCAATCCTCGGAAGTGGATACTTGTTCATCACGGTCACATGGTTTAGGTGACGGTAATCGACACAAATTCACATGCTCTCATCCACCTTATTAGAAAACAATATCGGGGAAGCCCAGTGTGAAACACTGGGTCGGATGAATCCCTTTCCCTGCAAGTCCTCCAGCTATTCCCACAACTCAAGAAGCTCTGTGGGAGCCATCCGATATGCTGGAGTAGATATCGGGTATGTCCTAGGGTACAGGTCAATATAGAAGCCTACCACTCTGCGAGGAGGTAGTCAGGGAATGTCGTCAGGAAAAACTTCTGCATACTGAACTACCACAATAGGGAAGCTCAGACTCCGCCCATCAACTGCTCCTAGGATTAGAATAGAGAACTGATGAGTGATCGGTTGTCCTCTCCTCTGTGTGGGTCCATCCTGCAATACAAAGGCTTCCTTCTCACCGGTTAAGGTGAACCTGTTCCCATCAGTGCAAACACATCACACCTTGAGCCTAATACAGTCGATCTGTCCATGGAACATAGATAACCAATCCATGCACAAGATGACATTGTAAGGCCTCGACGCCGCCACAAAAAGATCCCACCCGAATCTCTCGCCTCCTAGAGTAATATCACACTGCTGGCACCAGTGCATAATCGTCGAGTCTGCTCCCGTAGGAGTCTCTAGCCGTAAGGATCGATCCAACGGCTCTGTCAGAATCTCCAAGCTCTGAACAAGGCAGCAGCAAAGAAAGAATGACTCACTTCTATTTCTATAAGAACTGCAGCAAGGGTGGATTAGACACAAATAGTACCTTGAATCATTTTAGGTTTTCCATGGTTGTATGCCTCCACTGCCGGTAGTTGATCCTGCCACTGTCCGCCAGCTCCCTAAGTTCGGGGGTGGACCTCCTTGTAGTGGAGGTGGTAGATCCTCAAAGCATCGCCCACCACCCACTGCTCGTCCAGCTCCTCTGCCTCGTCCACCTTCTCCCTGCTGACCGCCACAGTCGAACCTTTGCCTCTACCTGGGTGGTCCCTCAACCATTTTCCTCTCCTCTGTATGGCGGTTCAGACAGTCCGGACCCATGTGGCCCTGTCCGCCGCATGCATATCACTGTCTGCCTCTCGAATGACTGGCTCTACTGCGTGTTCCCCGCACCTCCGAGCAAGTATCCAGAGGTCTCTCACCTGATGGTCTGGTCTTCTTGGACCCCTGTGACATCCGTTGACAGCCAGTTTCAGAATACATCGCAATGTTCCACCCTGCGGTAGGTCTCTCTACTCGTGTAGGCTCAGTAAGAAAGCTCTCTACAATAAGGGATTTCTCTAGTACTCATGCCCGTGTCAGAATACTGAGGGAGATCATCGAGGACCTGATCACATGCCTCAGTCCCTGCACGATGGTCAGATCCTGGAAGAATGTGTCTCGTACCATGTCCATGGAGTAGTGCAAGAGATCAGTAAACCTCACTGAGTACTGGGCTATAGTCATGCTGCCCTGCCGTAGCTATAGAAACTCATGAATGCGCAGTGCATGGAGGGTGGCTAGAACAAAAAATGAGCAGAAGAGGCTCTCGAAGTCTGTCCGTAGATGAGATGCCTTATCGTGCACCTGGAGCATCAGGATCCACCATCTACCTACTGTCGCCTGTAGGAGACTTGCCTCTAGGATCACCATGAGGTCAACTAGTGTTGCTACTAATCTGAAAACTCAAACAACAGCCTCCAGCCAGTCCTTGGCTGCCTGAGGTTCAGTCTCTCCATGGAATATGGGCGGTCTCTGACACTAAAACTCGTACAGTGCACTTAGGCGACGTGCACTCTCACCTGCTGGGCTGGTGACATCGGTGGCTGGTGGGAAGAGGTATTGCTAGTGCCTCCGTTGTAATGGGGCCCTACACTGAGGCATCATCACTCGGTGGGATGCCATCTCGCACAAAACTTGAAACCCAATCTAGATGTCATCGTGGGTCCATCCTGAAAAGAAACAAGTGTGCCACGATCAATACAGTATACCTGGTGAGCTGACACAAAGTAATCACAAAGAAAATTTTTGAAACACACAGGCAAATAAATTTTTTCGGGCACTGAGTCGGAAATCAGAAGTTAAGGTCCTGGTGTATGGATACATCGACCGCCGCACCAACACTGGACTCCCTAGACTAATAACCACACTCAATACACTTAACAATATTTCTTCACATAGAACAAATTATTAGAGTCCAGAGTTCTGTGGTAGAACCGACACGTCTGATACCAATTTTTCACGACCCGTCCTCGGGGCCCATGCGTTGACTACCCCAATCCAGCCTTCCATAGGCCTGGGGCTGGCGACTAGCACCAAAGTTGTAAATCATGATAAAAGGGAAGTCATTTCCTTTATAAAGTAAACAAACACCCCAGAGTACGTATACTGATGTAATAACTAAGTAAACTGAGTACAAAAATAAGTGTTGGAAAGTAAATGGGCCAGAATACAAACCCAACTGATTGTAAAGTACAACCGAAAGAATGTATAATAGCAGAAAAGTAAAGCAGAAACACCAAGCTGTCCACATGAATTCCAACGTGATGGGTGGGTACAGATAGTCTCCTATACTCCTTGGGTCCGGCCATCCGCTCCATGTACATCCCATCCAGTGATCCTCCTCCAGGTACCGTCCAGCTCCATGAGCCTCCTCCTCGATCAGTGTTGTCGGTCATCTTCATCCAACACGACGTAGTGCGGGCGTTGCCCGTGTAGGGGTGAGTATACAGTACTCAGTGGGGACCCTAAGACTCCCAAAGGTCTCCCAGAATCCACGAATGATAAACCAAAAAGGAAAGATACAATAACAAAGTATCAACCAACAATACATATGTATATTCCCATACATATACATAATTCATCAATTCCAGTTCTGCTCAAACTCATGGGACCAAGTCCAACCCAGTCCACATAAGAAAGTACAACCCAATCCATACAGGAAAGTAAAACCCAATTCACACAGGATAACAAGTCAATCATATCGAAGATAATGATTGAATGTCATGAATCAGCTCACACAGGTATACTACTCACGAAGAGGGGTGGTGATGATAAATGTAGCCTCAGAATAATATCCCCTACCGAACCCACGTAGGATCTAAGTACAGAAGTAGTCGCGGCCAAACCCACGTAGGATCCAAGTACAGTAACCATCGCTGCCGAAACCATGTAGAATACAAGTACAGTCGTCATCTCTATCGAACCCACGGAGGATCCATGTACATTCGTCCTTTCTTCCGAACTCACACAGGATCCAAGTACAGTCCTCATCGTTGTCAAAGTCGCAACCACCTCTATGGTTACCGCACACAACATGCTCGATTCTGGGAGGGTCCACTCCACAAACCAAGGGTTTGATACATCAAAATTCAAGATGTATAGAGTTGATGTATCACAATGTTCGGTCTCTTCAATAGGAACTCAATTCAATAGACGGCGCGTCAATCAGACACCCGGGCTGGGAGTTATTGGCTATTTCATCTTTGGAGCCCGGTTGGTTTTTAAGCTAATACCATCCCGACTATATGCCAGTTGCATCCAAACCTCTAGTGGATTTATCCAAAAGAACTGTCTCACTATTTTTAATCCAATAAAGTCGACGACACGCCAATCGGATGTCCGCAGATTAAATTATAAGTGTTTCTTCTTTGAGGGCCTGGTTGGTTTCGTGTTCAAACCAACCCGACCATACACAAAGTTCCCTGAAAAAATTAGTGTAATATACCTAAATGACCCTCTCAATCCATGGATCGCTACCCACTTGACGGTGCATCAATCAGAGGCCCGACGCCCATGTTATGGGCGTTTGAATAGATTTGTCCGAAAATAGTCGGTTTGGGCCCGGTCTGACCCGTCCTGATACCCCCTCGGTCGTCCCAAACCGGGTAGACCCAACCTGGGTCCGGGGTTGGCCCATTTCGGCGTGGCCCAGCCTGGCCTCACCGGCGTAGCCCGACCCGGCGTTGGGGGCCTGTCTCGGCACGGTCCGGCCCGGTGCGGGTGGTCCGGCCTAGCACGGGCGGCTCGATGCTGGCCGAGTGGGGTGGCTCGGCGCTGGCCGAGTTGGGTGGGTCGGCGCTGGCCGAGCGGGGTGAAAAGTGGGGCACCGGCCCTTACACTTGTCGGGTGTTTCAACCCCCGACTTTTCTGGAATGGCCGGCCATTAAGGCTAGCCTTGTGTAACAGCGGGACCCGAGGGGGTCCTGCCTCTATGTGGCGCCGGCAGCCGGCTGATCCCAACCGCCTCCTACTGTACTACCACTGCCTAAGGTCATGTCTTCTTTCTGACTGGAAAGGCGTGATAGCGTCGCGCCCCTTCGCTGTGGCCCGTTCTTGGTTGTGGCCTCCTTCGGCCTCACCGGCGTGGTGCGAGGGTGCTGCACACCTTCGCCGCGACCCCTTTTTCGTTCCTGCGTGGTGCAACAGCACCGCGCCACCGTTCTCTCAAGCTTCAACAATAAACAACAATAGAAGGGGAGGAGAATCAGCCGTGTTTGTGTGGTCTGAACTCCTCCCATAATATTAATAACCAGCGGTAAAAATAACTAGTATTCTCAACGACAAAACATAGCTCAATTTTAATTAAATAAAATTTAACATAACCCCTACCTCGACACAAGTTTTCTAACGATGATCATCGTGGAAAATGGTGTCACGGGGTGAAGCTCTATATACTTTGACGTAGAACGTCCGAGGAGGAAGCGGCGTCTCCCTTCCTTTGACTCGTAGAGAAGAATGAATAGTGTGACGTCGTTGGCGAGTTTTCGCGTCGGTGCCTCCCCCTTTTTCATTGAGGAAGAAGAGAATGGAAGAGACCTGGTCGCCGAGTCATGTCTCTTCCTCGGAGAAATAGTGTTCTTCCTTGAATTGGGGACGTTCTTTTCCGAAGAAGATGAAGTTCTTCAAAGGGAAAACAATACTCAAGAGCTCTCCCCCCTTTTCTTAAAACAACAAAATCCAACCAAAAAATAAGGCTTTGCCTTATTTTATCTACCAACTCAAGAAATTCAAAACATCAAAATTAAAACTCTTAATTAAATAAATTGAATATATTTATTCATTTAATTTAATGTGAGAGTTGGCATGAAATAAAGTGGGAGAGAGGGTGAGTTACAAATTAATGGGAGAGGTTTCCAACTTTAATAGGGGTTAGAGGAATTTGAAGGGGTGGGGCTCGTGTGGGCCCCTCCTCACAAATAACCTAACAAGAGGATTTAAGATCTAGTGGGTCCCACAAAACCTCCCAAACATAGGATAAAACCACTTAGGTTAGAAGTAAAATTTGTTCCCCAAATTTTATTTACTTCACATTTAATCCTCAATTTCTAACAACTCCTCCCAAGATAGCACACCTTCGGAAAATGTCCTCATAAGAAAATACCATTATTGCGGTTTCATAGGTGCCCTCAGATTTCGATTCCGAGCATCGGTTCAAAATATTGAAAAACCTGCTGATTCGTTCACTGAACGTACCCGATCTAAACATTGGAAATCAATTCTGGGCACACCGGGCCTCGGAATCAGGTGCTTTCAGAAACTACGTACTCGTAAAATCTCATAGAATTTACGAAAAAAAATTTCTTATGGGTATTTACATTAACAACCTTTTAAAATAATATAATTTTTGTTATATTTTTTCAGTTTGACTCAGCATTGTGTGAAACCCGAGATTTCAATGAAGCCTAATATTAGGTGTCATGTTCCCCATTAAACATAGCATACTATTAAATGTAAAATTAATATTTATATCACAAAAATAAATAAATAAAAAATATCATATTCTTTATTTACCTATGATGTTACAACAATATGTTTTTCATGTATTTTCCAAATATTTAATAATTTCCAGATTTAAATACATTTTATATGAACAATCTCACCATTTATGTGGTGACATATTAAATCTAAAGATCATATAATAATATATGAAGTGATGGTGAATTTTTTATTCCAAAAGAACTAAAAGGTAATAATATATATAATATAATGATATGAAATCCCTTTTAACTATATTTGAAAACAATATAACTTGTTATCCAACATTGCAAAATCTTCATATGGTGAAGTACTACATTAATCATTAAATATATTATAAAATTCCACATAATCATTTATATAAATGGTTTACTATATGAAAATTAAAATATATTCAAAAAATAAAATTATAAATATGGTCACTAATGTTCCAAAATAAACTTATCATTAATCCCTTATACATTATATGTTGTAACATGATTGTAACATTCAAAACATGTCCCTCCCTTCATTATTTACTATATTGAAACATGGTAATGGAATGAATTACCATAAAACAATATAGAATTTATAAATTATTCATCAATACATGAATTAACCACTAATTATTAATTATATTTCATAGATCTAATAATTTTTGTAATCCCAATCAATGATAACAAAAACAATATATTCAATATGTTTCTTATCAGTTCTATGTTCATCAATATGCTATTATTTATATTATCCATATCAATAATGATCATACCAAAGATAAACACTATTTTATCAATATTTGATCCATATTAAGGGTATCCTTTCAAAAATAATGTTTTCCGAAAAAATAACCTTTTCATCAAATCAGTTTTCTAGTTCATTATTACCATTAATCATATTCCTCCAATTATTAATAAAAAACATAAACTAAAAATAAATATTTATTTCATAATTATATAATTATTATATATAAACACAATAATTATTCCACAAAATACTTATCAAATTAACTAAGATTCCCCATATTATTCCCAAATACAATTTTACTTGCACACATAATTTATAGTATCATCATCATTAATAGTGTATCTATTAATCATAACACCATGCTGATTTTCAACCACATCGTTCAAAAAATAACTCAATAATTATAAAATAAATTGTTTAAAGATTTATATCATTCAATATTCAATTATATATTTGAGAGTCCATTATTCCCTTAAATTCTCTTAACCGTTCATTTACTTATACATTTTTAGTAACATTCCTTATGTCCCTCTTTTTCAATGTCGAAAAATATTCCAGATACACAACAGAATTCAAATGATTGATTATTTACACATTACCAACATATATGATATTAATAATCATTCCTCTATGTTTTCTTCATCCAAACACTCATAGTACTATTTCCTTATATTTTTTTGTGAGTATGTGTGATTTTTAAGATAGAAATTGTTAATCATGGTCCATGATAAGATATTAAAAATCCCTACAAAATCCATTACAATAGTAATAATTTAATATATATTCTCATTACAAAATAATCATTCAAAATAAATTTTAATTATGTATCTTTTTGTTCCCTCCATTTACTAATACAAGACTAAAAAGTGTGTAAAATTGTAATCATAATTGAGAATCACTGTCTAAAAATTATTTATAAAGTGCAAATCAAGACACATTATATTGAACATATAAAGTCTATGTTTTATAAAAGTTCAGTAATAATAATTATCCATTTAAATCCTTAATGATGTTTCATAAATAATTTTATAATATCCATAGCATACCCCCTATCATGTCAAATTGTTTGTATAGTATAGCCCATTATCATAAACTAGTTCATAATTGAGTATAGATCAATACGGTCATTTAGGGTTAATTCTCTTATGTATATATATTAAAAATCCACATCAATGTGTAGTACCAATTAATGGATTTCATTTCATATACACCAGTCACTCTGTCCTTTATAAATGTTCTACGTCTTTTTAAAAGACATTAACCAATCATTATTCATATATACATCCGTAGACATATCATTACCAACATCCCTATGGATCTCAATAAATATTAATCGTCATAGTTTCAAAAATAATAACTAAAAAATTTATATAATACCAACTACAATGATTCGGGATTATCATAGAAAGATATTAAATCTATTTATATGAATATTCTTTACATTATGAAAATACACAACTGATGACCTTAATAGTTTATATCATTTAGAAAATAAAATAAAATCTTCATAATTTTAGAAATATTTTCAATGTTTCCATTAAATATTTTACCCATTACTATTCTTACCAAAAAACAATAATTAATAACTATGGAATCTGACTGTAAGAATGGTTATGCACAAATGAGCAGCAAGTGTAGAAAAGAGAGTTACATCAACATACCATGATCATAAGGTTATTGTATCAAGATCACATATTTTGAAAACCACTCCATTAATATTCTAAGACCGTAATTTTGATTCATGGAATACTTATTGGTAGTTCATAATACATATGTCATTACAGAGCGAATGAAAATTATCCATTAGATCATAAAATTTTCATAAGATATATAATTGTTTAATACACAGAATTATATAATATATTATATATAGGCCTCACACCTAGCCATTAATAACAAGATAGTATGGTAATAACAACTTATGTATCTTTTTCAAGCATGTGATAACCACTCAGAATACAATTTTTTAGGTAGATATACCTCCTCAATGGGACACACTAAAAATCATAGTGGTATCCCATTCAATATCATGGAATGGATTAACTCTCTAAAAAATAATTTTAGTCAAGTATCACTCCCAAGAATATCATTTTGGATAAGGTCCCTTAATATAACATTGTTCCCTCCTGGATTAAGTTTTATGTATATCATGAAACATAAATCATTTCCTATGGAATTGGAGTGAGATATTACTCTACATCTTCGATAGTTATAATGTAACAATCATCCATGGTTATAATAAAAAATTTGAATAATAATAATCATTATATATATGTGTTAAACAAGATAATAAACAAACTTCATATAATAATATATTAAATTAAATTGGATTCATAAACATTTAATAATATCAATCCCAACCGTATAAGATATGATTTATAATCATTTCATTATTTCTCCAAAAATTAACCAATTGAAAAATAAATGGTTTTCGAAATATGTTTAACTTGTATAACCAATGGGAATGAATTAGGGTTATTAAAAATCATTCCATCATAATCCTAAACCATTTAAATAATGAATAAAAATGGTATCATTTTTTGTATCTATTTAAAATAATAATCACCATTAAATGATATAATCGATGATAGAGAAGGATTTTTAAAATCAGATGGACCATTACTTAATGAAAATAACCATTCATTAAGAATAAATTTTTAATATGTAAAACATTTTTAAAATACATTCTAGTAAAATAAAATTTAAAACTTCTAAAGTAATCTTTTCAAATATTATGAAATATCTATTGAGAATAATATCCCCTCCAATATCCATAGAAAATTTTAAAAAATAATTTTTTTGAAAATATATTATTTTAAAAATACCTTTGAATACATATAATATATTATTAATTGAGATTTATAGTGATAAAAATATTATGTTTCATTCATGTAGTTGTTTTTATAATAATTATTGCTTTAACATTTTCATTAAAAGAAAGAAATGAATTTTTTTGTAAAATTAAATAATGATTAATTTATAATAAAGTTGTAAAAAGTCAATCATAGGTAAAAATTTAATCAATAAATAAACTTTTATAAATGTTAAAATCATTATTGAGAATGATTTAGAATTTCTTCTTTTGGATGAAAATGGTGCTCAACAAGAAAATATGATTTTTCATAAACAAAATTTAACTCTATAATACATTAATTGAGTAATATTAAAGAGAAAATAAATTGTTATTTCAATACTATAGAATAATAAAATTTAACAAAATAAATTATATTAATATCATGAGATATTAACATAGTAAACTTAATCATATAAAATCCAAGGAAACAATGTGATTATAACAAAATAAATATTAACACATTAGAAACCGTGAATAATAAGACCCTTGAAATAAATAACATATAATATCATTATTATAAAAAAATTCATCATATTAAATGAAAAATATTCGTTATATATATTTGATTAAAGAATATAGATCCCTAAAAACGTTAATCGCAAATATGGAAATTTAAGACCAAAATCCCTTACAGATTTGTTAATTTATAAACAACAATCCCCATTAAAGATAGATACTAAAATTGATATGTAAACCCCAATATTTTTAATTATTTTAATAATAATATACGTTCATGGTATGTTTACAAACAACAAAATATAAATATTTAGTGAAAATGATTTATATCTAAAATGTGTAAAATGTGAGTCATAAATCCCATACATTAAATATTAAATTCCTTAAAACTAAATATAAAAACATGTATAATAAAAATATGTGAATTATAATTTTATTTAAAACCAATAATTATAATGATAATGACATATATTATTTACATATGCCATTTTTTTTACCATTTTATTAATAATTTCTATGTTAAATTCAATTTTTGGGTAATAACCTCATTGTTTTCCGTATAATTTTTTATTAGTTATTTATTGTCTTCGTACATAAGTCATTTTAATATCATAGAAACAATAACTAAAATTAAACAACTATCATATTTAAACATAAAATATACTTTTAATTAAAATCAGTAATGTTGGTTTTGAGTAATTAATTATGTTATGTTTGTGGTGACTATAGGGTATAAATACACATGAGTAACATTTACATATATAAATGATAATTGTTGAAATAAATGTTCATTAATGTCCTATATTTATTGAATTATGATAATATAATACGTAAATATAAACTATTTATTTATACATATAAATATTTTACCTGTCGCATGGGGATGAAAATTGAGTCATGTCGCTAATCAAGGGGGTAGTCCACACATACACAACTGATATTATCTTCATTCATTGAGTGGTACCAGAAGAAAGAAAATAGTTATATTTATTTTCAATGATTCATATTTTATTATTTTAATAATTATTTTATTTATATAACATATAATCATTAACATTAAATTTTTCCCCATCCATTTAACTATGAATGAATCAAATAAGTTCGTAAGGGAGTTGTATTCTATTCACACGATAGACGTTACAGTATTCCCAAAAATAAAAATTTTAATTTTATGTTTAATATAGTAATTTTAAATAAATAATAATATCATATATATAATATATAATCAATATATGAAAAACTATTTCGAACAATTAGTGGTGGAATTGAAAAATGAACGAAAATGTTTTGCGGGGCCATATTATGTCGTACATATGAAGAATGATTTTGGAATATAATTGGTGGATGTGTAGTAGGATTTAGATAATTATAAGATTATAAAAATAATTTTATATTGACTATAACATATTTATTATATCATAATTCATTAGAATAAATTTATTTTTATGGATAAATAAATAAAATAAATAACCTTGCTGAAGAACAATACCACTTCTTTGAGATTTCTCCAATGGCCTTCCCTAAACCCTCACTAGGAATGTTTTCATTACAAAATAAGGAGTATATGATGACAATATGTATGTTTGGAACTGATTTAGTCATATATTGGGCAATTATAACTGGTTTTGTTGTGTGAATATTATTATAGATTCTGTGTCATTTAATAAGTTGGGGGAGAGGACACAATTATCATTTTTAGAAATAACTAATTTCTCCCACATTATTCAGATGTCACATTGAAGCAAATTATTCAAAAATCAATAAATAATGGATTATTTACCGAATAATTTTTAGATAAATTTTTATTAAATTTTTTTTCTATTTTTTTGTTATAATTTATGTTTAACATCTATTTACCGATTTTTACCTTAACTATGGAAATTAAAATTTACTACAAACACTATTTATCTAGGTAAAAAATCAAGTTAAACGTATTTTAAATTATTATGTATTCTAATTATAATTATGGAATCATTCTAAAAAATTTCATTTCACTAATACAGGAAAATTTACATGAAAATTAATCTCACAAACATGATGAGAAAAAATATTTTTATAGAGAAGAATATAAAATATTTGAATATTACTTATAATAGAATTTAATATGAAAATAATTCCAATTACCTAAATTCGATTAAATGAAATATTATTGATTATATTTATCTTTATATTCACATTAAAATTTATCTTAATGCTAAAAATAATATAATTGAGATTAATGTTCTTAATTAAAAATCATTATTTTTCATTATTTATGATAAATGAACATTTTTAGAAAAAACTCACAACATTATAGTTTTGAAAATATTATTTCAAATTTTATTTCTATTTGACAAAAATAATTTTTTGAAATACCCAAAAATAATTATTTTTAATATTTCAAAAAATGTGATGTAATTTATTTTTACAAAAAATACATTTTTTAAGAGTAAAATTTAACTTATTCATGTTTTTTATTGAAAAAAATAATATGAATTTATTAGAAAATTAGTATATAATATATAAATTTAATTAAAATAATTGATAGATATTTATTTTTTTTATTAATTGAAATATATAATTTTTTTTGCTTAATGTTTTTTGAATAATAATTTTAATTTATTTTTGAAATTATTTTATTTGTCATTATAATTATATTTTCAAAAAATATCTCAATTTATATAAATGTTTGAAGTATTTTCTTCATAATTTAGTTTATCTTCTTTATAACCACTATTCTAATATCAGGATGAAAAAAATTGTAATAACATTATAATAATATTGAATGATTTATTTAATCTTAGTGTTGCTCGTAATAGAATCATAGATCGGTATTCCATGTAACAAAATTAAAATCATGTTTTTGTAACAATATAAAAACATAGTGTTATGTGTAAAGAAAAATATTAAATTTTATTAATTAAAAAAATATACATTCTTTAGGTTTTACAAAAATGTATCTCAGAGGATAACTAGTCCATTTGAGATCACAGAGAGGGTTATTGAAACTCATGGCCTTGTGTTGATAGTTAGAATAAGTCCATAATGTCACATATGGGTCATATATATGGATCTATGTAAAATACATGAAACACATTATGGACTAGGGAGAGTATGTCGTCAAGGATAGAGCCCACAATGCGGAGTCCCAAGTTGAAATCAAGGACTAACATGAGATAATAATTCATATATTGAACATTACTATGATTAGTGTGGTTTAAATTCATTAGACTGTTCATGAGAGACCATTGGATCATAAGATTCATAAGTTGACGTACTACCCACTCATTTTTTATATAATGCTCTTTTCTAGGTGAAAAGTATTAAATTTGGGAGATAATGTAAATACACCATAATTTTTTAATCAATTAAATATTTTTATATAGATCGTGATATTTTTTCTTGATGTTTGTGTTGTGTTTGCGTATCACATGGACTTTTAAATTAATATATTAAAAATATGGGAATATATTACAACAAAAGTTTTATTATTTTTATAATAATTATGTTTAGTTTTTATTTGTAATAGATATTCGATTTCTATGAACAATTTCATTTCTATAATGTATGGTTTACCCTAGCGGAGACTTGATGCTAGTCAAAATTAGATATTTTGTTAAAGGAAACCATTGTAATGGCCCTTAAGTGAATTAGTATAATTATTTAGTTAATTAATTTAATTTTGAAAACTCTATTAATCTTCGATTTAATCCTTGTAAAATATATTACTTAAGGTTATCCTAAAAAGCCTTGAAAATTAGAGTAGATGAGGAGATATTTGTTAGAGTTGGATAATAGGGATCAAAGATAGTTGGTGAACATAAGAGGGGAATAATGAGACAAATAACTTATACAATTGGATCATTGTATTGATCACTATTAGACACGTTCCTCATAAAATAATGATCCAAACTCCTTATGTTTCATGTTACTTTATCTTTTTATAATCATTATGTTATTTGCTATTTGTTTTTATAGATCCACTTATTTATGGTGATAATAATATTCACATGATCCTCATTTCCATTGGTATTTTTGAAGCCAATATATTTCATAACAATTTCATTAATATTTCGTCGAGAATGCATCTGAACATTATGTTTTCATCATGTGTAAAATATTTCCTACTATTATTTTGGATTTTATTCATTAGACTGCATAGATGGTGGTTCGATATTACTATGTCAGATTCAATAATTATTGGACCCTCGTATTTGTGATGGATATATGAACCAAATACAAATCATTCTGTTGGGATAAAATTTTAATGAAATGGATGTTAATAGTGTTGGTGACATGAATTAGATGCTAGATTATGGGATCCATTCAATGGGTGGTTTGACATAATGGTATGGTGTGACATAAAGAATTTGTACGTGTTTGGGTTGAATGAATCCATTAACCAAAAATGAAATTGGTGTAGTCAACTTTACATTATATTTCCTTAGGGAATTTTTTGGTGGATCTAGTGGTGGTGGATGGTTATGCATGATGTGTGAATGTTTATTAGTTTATTATAAATCTCATCATACACATCATGTTGTCTAGAAACACACATTATGAATCCCCATTGCTTAAACTCAAAGAGTTTATATAGTAATTTAATATCACACATCTTTTATTTATCATATATTCAATGTGACCTGATGATAGAATCATTCCATGCACCCAATGATTATAGTGGAACGTAAACAATCAGTTACATAGTAATGAAAATAATACACCAGATGAGTCATGTACTAAAATATTTCTTAGGTACCCAGAGATGTTAATTCAACATGGAAACAACTATATTACATGGTCATGGGTTTAAAAAATTGGCATACTACATATAAAAAACCCACCTTGTATTAACTAAACACACCATGTACATTTGTTTGAGAATTCCACCGTGGGAATCCACTTCTTCATTAATCAAATTTAGGTTCATGAGTTTCCTATACAAAGTACCATTTCAAGTCGACTGTGATAGTATTCTTTATTTTGAAATCAGAGATATTATATGAGGTGATATAGGATGGATGAATCATTTCATCATTTTTTCCTGATGATTGATATTTGGTTGAAAAGAGATATTAGGGTAGGTACCCCCAACCCACCATGGTTTTGTTCCCCTCTACTATTTATGTTATTATAATATGACATTAGCTGATATAAGACTGATGAATATTTTCATCTTAAATTGATTGTTGGTAGATATAGTCTAACTCAACATTCCAATATGGATATGGAAATGGAGATACCTTATCACTACCATTTGGTTTTCATTATAAGGGTATCTATTAGTGATTTATTTTCTCCAATTTCTTATGGGTTTATTTTATTTTCCTATAATTATAGTGATACCTTCATATGTTTTAGGTAAACAAGGTTGTATCTTATATAGTATCACCATTATGGGGATCTCAAAAAAATGTAGTAAAAATATGACTCGTGGATCAATAATGACCATGGTAGTCATAGATTTAGGGGATCATTGTGGCTCTTAGTGATGATATATTTTAGTGGTTATCCTAGAATATTTTGATCCAAGATCACATTATTCATTGATTTTATCCTTTTTTTGGATCTCATTTCTATTTATATGTGTATTTATCACCTTTATAATATTTTTTCATAGATATTGTACAATGATTATTTCTTATAGATTGCTTCATACATAAATCAAAATCTAGAATATTATTCTTCTATTGTATCTCTAATTTTTTGAATATTGATACTTGTTTTTTTTTATTTTAGGTATATTGGATATGACTCCAATTTTGTTTTCATTCCTACATGGTGACTGCCTCTATAAATTTTCCTTTTGGTGGAGTGCTTAGTGTGTATCACTCAACATACCATAGTAAAAACATGCACCACTATGTTAGGCAATGAAAATATAATTCAATATAAAATTACTTTAAAAATATATTAAATAATAATATTGTAATAATAAATTAAAATCTATATTTAAATGAAATAAACAACATACTACTATTATATAGCTATTAGAGGAAAAATATATCACGTCTAGAAATGATTACTTGATTTTAAATATAATTATTATTCTTTAAGGAATATTTTAATTCAATACAGATAGATTTCATTATGTTGTTTACATTATTTCACTTTTTATTGTCATTACAATCATCCTTCATGATTAAATTTTATTTTAACATTCTAATTAAATTATTTCATCTAACGTTATACGACATGAATTTTACCAATATATATGATATTTATTATGGTAATTTACATTTATTGTGATATGAAAAATACTTAATTTACATTGATATTAAAATTTTTTATGTAAATTAATCTTTAAATTTATATATTATTTATTTAAACATGGTTTTTTGGATGTAAATATATTCATATATTCACATCAGGGAATAAATATCACATCAAAATTAATGAATTTTTAAATAGTGTTTTTTGTATAAAAATATTTTTATTGATACATGTTTTGTTCCATGTACAAAAATATTCTTATATGGTGTACATAATTCATCATGATTAATTATTTAATTATTACTTTATAACCTTCATTTTATTTATAGTTAAATATAATTTTATTTCTTTCATTAATTTTTATTTGAAAATTACCAAAGTAAAAAAAATTAACTCTTATTATCAATTCATTATTATAATTGGAATGTTCCCCAAGGGAAATCATATTATCTTTTGTTCATAAACCACCTCAATTTTCATCTCTTAAAGTTATGAATGAATTTTCATATTTAAAATCCATTTCCTTTATTATTGATTAGTAATATATCATGAATGTAGATCATAAGTGATATAAATCCTCCAAATTCATTTAAATTGGCTATCTTTTAGTACAATATACTTGATTTTTAAAATATTTAAATTAATGGTTTTATATAAATAGAAATTATTTCATAATTTAATATTACACTATAATTTACATCTATTAAAAAGTCTTTGAAATTTATTTTATTATCTTATTTAGTATGGGTCACATATGACACTCTTTAGAAATGATTAAAAGTAATACAAATTTATATCATTTATCACATGAATTTATTTTCTTTCATCATGATTATAATTTTATTTGAGTATTCTATTATTAGTTTCGAATTACAATTTTTAAAAAATTGGCATTCAAAAAAATTATATGATTTTGGAATATTAAAAGGTATTTTCAATGATGAAGTTGTATTTTTATCATGAATCATTTTAATTATCTTTTAATAGAATTTATTTTAATAAAATGTTTAAAATAATTATATATCTTATGATCCAAAATGGGTTATTTTTCATGATACTATCCTCATTAATTTTATTCTTAGAATTTTTTTCTCCATTGAGGTTGTTATGGATCATGATTCTTTTCTATTAAAAAAATAAATAAATGAAAGAATAAATTGTTTTTCAATTTTGACGAAAAATGGAATATTTCATGAGTTTGCAATATTGTATAGTATTTTTACATTTCATATAATAATGGGTGACCTTGATGTTGCTTAGTATATTTTTTGATCTTGATATTGCTCTCCAATTATTTTAGTAAAGTGATTATATTACCTATTATGGATTCATAATTAGATAATATTGAAATTTACCATGTAATTGACTCCATTTATACGAGTGATTATAAGAGTGATATGAAAATGATTTTCAAAATTTCCGTCATTTTCTCATTATTCAAACATCATATTATAATGTATAATTTATTAAAATTCTATTTTGATATGTATGAGGATTGTTGAATTCTATGAAAACTTATCTTATGTTGAAGAGTTACTCCACGTTTCATGATTGATGATCTAGGATTTGATGTGAATAAATACTCTCATGGTATTCTCGAGCTTAATGATTTGGATATTATATCTTTATTAGCTTATTATGATCTTGTATGAAATTCAATTTTTAATTGTTATGTTTACCCTTGTTGGTAATTCAACCATACCTTTCATATGTTTTATATTCTCGTGGATATGAATAATAATATTGTTTCTATTATCCATATGAATGTTACTATTTGTAGAGAACTTTATATGAGATGACATATATTATAAGGAATATTTTTTGAAAATGTTTTTATAACAGTTTCACATTATTCTATAAAATTAGAAACCTAAAAAGTCTATATGTATATATGTTATCAAATATTTCATTTACATGTTATAATATTATTTTGGTTAGGTATTTGGATCGTTCATTAATATAAAATAAATTAATAAAATGATTATTTTTTATCATCAGATCGGGGATTATGTGTTAATGGATGTTATTTTTGGTTTCAGATAATTTATTGGGTAAGTTTTTTTGATTATTATTTTTTAATGTTATTATTTTATATGATTTGTAGATACTAACATGATTTTATATGTTTATGTTTGATAAAAATTTACAATAAATACTCAACCCATTCGGGATTTTTTTGGGATTTAATGTTCATAAGGATATATTGAGAGACTAGTTATTGGGTTTAGTTATATATATCTTAATGTCTAAACAAGAATGATTATTTGGAAATAATTTCCTTATATAATAGGTGATGTATGAAAAATATAATGAGAAAACTTTTGAGGTAAATCATTATATATAATTAATTATTTTTGGTATGATGTAATTTGAACATTGGGTGTTGTTGTAAAATTTAGGATACTAATGAATTATTTCATTATGTGGATGTTTATATATTTTTGATATTATCATAGATTATTCTAACCATTTTTGTTTATTAAAATATATAAGGACAAGAGGAATAATCTTATATCTTTCATGGATTCAATTATTTGATAGAATTTATTTTAGTGCTTCATGTATAGAAATTTCATAGTTAATTCAATATATTTGAATAAAAGGATGATATTATAGTTGATATTTATTAACGGGTTATTTTTTACTTCTTAATAATTATTATGTCCTCAGGTTAATTGTGTAACACCTCGAGCTTCCACGATACGCTTCTCATTCAGTAATGCAATAGCTTGCATTATACGCAACTTCGAGTTCTAAAACACCGCGACTAATCAAAGTAGCCATTATGAATAGTAATAACAACTTTTTAAAATTATATAAATTTTATATTTCAAAATGGACTTAATTTTTGTATTTGGAATATCAATTATATCTTAGGGTGAAATTTTTGCATTGTTCTGAAAAACTTCGATTTTTGATGAATAGTGAAACCACTAAGTGGTAGTTAAATAACTGATTTTTCGTTTAAATAAAATATAACCACTACTGTGATTTGATTTTCAAAAAACTTGACATACATGGTTGTCATTAATAAGTAAAATGTGGTTCAATGAGATTAAAATAAATTTTTGGTGAATAGTAACTTTTAAGTTCTTAATCGCGATTAGAGGTAATTAGTGTAGTTTAAGGTAAAAACAGTGTTTTAATAATATGATATGAGCTTGACACTTGTCCTACTCATATTGGATGAGTCATGGCCGACCAAGACAACCCATGGGTCAACTTGGGTACCCCATGGAGCAACTTTAGTTGGAAAATGACATTAATATATATTTATTTAATGTTAAAATTAAATTTACACAAACATGAGTTGTTTTACTAAAACAGTTTTTAAGTGGGGTTACACAAGTCCAAATTTTGACTATAAATATTCATTAGAAAGATAAAAAGATTTCCAACATCATAGTATTTTTTTATAATTTTTATACAATAAATAAATTAAATTATTTATGACATAATTATGATGCAGCGATGACCTCATTATTTAACGATTTTAATAAAATGAAACGATAATGTAAAATCCAAGGCGTACACTTGTCCAAAGACTATTGGATGGGTAGATTTCGAACCCTTATCACCTTATCCACGAATTATATAAGTTTGGGACCTTTAGAATCCGAAAATAATTGTGTAATAATGTAACATTTCAATCTTTCCAAAAGAGCCCCTCCTCTCCACTTATAAAAGGCCCCCACCTATCCCACATTATTCACACCTTCAAGCCATTTGGCACGGCCGAACTCTGTCCAAATACTCTCCCAACTTCCCCCTCTTACTCCTAGAAGCCTCACTTTGGGCAGAACTCTTCCCAAGGAATCCTTTGGCTCAAATCAAAAAGAGTTACCCGATTTTGAGGTAATGTCTCCTCTAATGTTGTTTTGTTTTGTTTTTCTTCTCCAACCCCCTAAACTATTTTTATTCATTTCTTTTGTAACAAAAACAGTATCCTCAATATACTTTGATGTTGTTATAATATGGATTCGAGATACACTTACACATACCTACATCTAATGGTTAAAGAACATACGGTTTCTGTGGATGGCGAATTTCTGCCTCACGAAACGATGATTGTTCAACACTCATATAATACCTTCAAAGGTGGCCATTAAGATATAAATATATTTATATATGATATATAATGTGTTTATGTTTTACTTATGCTTCTTTATTTCTCATTTATGGCATACTTTATGATTTCCATTATGGGTAAAACGTGATAATTTCATTTTAGGAAGTGCGGACTACCGCCCCCTCAAAGTGATTTGAATCGTTAATTCCATCTGTGGGATGTATAAAGGATGGATTAAATGGTATTATACACTATATTATACTGTAATTATATTATAAATTTATATCATTATGATTTTATTCCATTAAATACGAAATAGAAATGAAAGTAGCGTTCATGCGTACGTACGGCTTACCGTCTCCATGAATGGTGCATTTCATTTCTTACCTCTAAATGTTACATGTCATTATGAATGAATGTATATAATGTATATATATGATATATATGATATCTACATCATGAATATAATTCTTGATATAATGGATATTTCGCCACATCAACAACTTGTAATTATAAGAAGTTTATTTTTGACTCAAGTACCAAAGATCGACAAAACGACCGTTATTAACTTAAATAATTAAATAATGTTAATAAAATGGTAATAAGTGATATAAATGGAATAATTAACATGAAAAAGGTTCTTATGTAAATAAAAATTAACTCTAGTTTATTATTCAGGAGGTTAAAGAACGGTCGAGTCAGGACAAGACGCAAGGTAAGGGAACTTCTTAACCCAACTTCCATTCTTTGGGTTAATCTCCTACATTCAAATTATGTCATGATATTATTATGTCCTATATTGTATTTGTACATTATTTATGTGTATATATAATTAATACACATAATAGATCTATTTTATTTTAAAAATGATCTTTGTAAGGACTTCGTCTCAATCTCCTTTCACTGAGGCATATTTCGTTTTATACACAACTTTATTTTATACGGTGTATAAACCCCTTTGACTTTTATGTTTATTCAAAAAGAATCTTTTTTATACAAAGAATTTTTCTAAAAGACAAAAGGAAATGTTTTTTTTTCCGTACTTATGCGGCGACAACGACTTCTCAGCCGCCATGTCCATTATTTGAGTTTCGGCTTCCTCTACAAGCCATCATTTTTTTAATGAAAAATAAATACAAAGTTTTAACTTTATTTTATTTTTTTATTGAAAATGGTTTTGAAAGCGTTTTTATTATATCAATTTGTTGTATTGATATCTTGTGATTGAAATGTGGAAATGTTATGTTTCCTTTATGCATGTTTTATGTGATACGATTATGTTATGGTTTATGATATGTTTAAACCTATTCATATTAGGAATGCATTGGACTTAATAAGTGACGGGTGGAGCCCGCTATAGCTCCTCGATGCATCGGTAGGTCTCATGAGAAAACTAGATGTGGAATTGGCCAAGGCCCTTTCCCAATTTGATTTATGTTTTTGGCCGAGGCCTTAATCATTTTAGACATCTTGGCCGAGGCCTTGACAAAATGTTTCAGAATGTCTGGCATTATACATTCCCTCATTATGAAAGTGGTTATTTATATTGCATGTGATTATCTGACCAGTAGAATATCCATGTGAAGAAGTAAATGGAATTATCTCATTTTACTTTTTCCATATTATGTTGATGTTCAAGTTTAAAAGGCTTTTGTTTTAGTTATACATTGCCTTAAATGTTTATGTTTATTAATGAAGGCTTCCGCAATATTGTTAACCTTACTGAGCATCTGAGCTCACCCCTTTCAATGTTTTAATATTTTCTAGGATGTGAAGAATTATTTTATGAATGACCTGCAGGGATTGTCAGACGAAGATATGAGAGTAGACTATGGAGACTTTGTTATTGTAGTTTTTCACTTTATGATGTAATGTAACGTTTACGAATATATCTAGTGTTTCCAAGGCTACTAAAAAAATAGGTCTTTCGAGACTTGATCTTTTGTGATCATGCCAATGTTACGAATTAATGCACCGGCTCTGGGTAGCTGGGGTCGGGGTGTTACAGTTGGTATCAGAGGCATTTTAGTACTAACCTTGGAAGATAGATTTAGATAAACTCTGATTAGAGCACATTTCCGGAAGATAGACTTTGAGGATTAGTATAGAAGAACATCCTAGAATTTTGTTATTGTAGAGATTTTGTGATTTTTCTGAGCAATACATCCCTGTCTGGGTATGAGAAAGTAGAGGCGGCTCTGGCACAGATGTACCTAGGGGTAAAACCCGAAAACACCGCTTTGAGGTAGACTCGAACGGGAACTGGTGCACGACAACGGGCCTTGCTGCACTCTTGGTTACGACACTCCTGGGGGATATTCTTTGGATAATTCTCATTTTCTTTATAAACCACTATGAAGGGTTATGAGGATATACTTCCTCAAAGAAAACATTTTTATGGATTATATCCATAAATAGTTCAATTTATGTTAAGTATCTTACAAGTATGGAATTATGTATTTTGATTTTTAAACTAATATAGTTTATGCCATTGTTTAGAAATGGCGCCTAGTGGAAGGAATGGAAACTGTATCAATGCACGCACTCCGTGTAGGGATTGCCCTCCTGATCAAGATAATTATGGTGGAGCTAGTGATACAACTGGTGCTGATCAGCTTCTCACCGTACTGGGACAACTCACGCAGGTTATGAATAATAACCTTACTCGTATGGAGCACCCTGATCCACAACATGGAGGATCAATTTTAGACCGCTTCATGAGGCAACAACCACCAACATTTAATAGGGGTACAAATCCATTAGTAGCTGAGCAATGGATAAACTCCTTAGAGAAAATATTCCATGCCTTGGGGAGTAGCGAAAGGGAGAAGGTTGTCATGGTAGTTTACCGCCTCACTGGAGATGCCGATCAATGGTGGTCGCTGATTCAAAACACAAAGGAATATGATGAAGTATCGAATATGGAATGGAGGTAGTTCAAAGAGATTTTATTAGAAAAATACTTTCCTCGTGACCATCGAGCAGATATGGAAAGACAATTTCTGAGTCTGTGGCAGAAGGAGGATGAGAATGTCGCAAATTATGAGGCTAACTTTACAAGGTTAGCGAGGCATGCTGCCGATTATATACGTAACCCAAGGAGTAAGATTGATCGTTTCATTGATGGGTTAAAACCATTTCTCCATCGATCTTTAGTATCACAATCCTTCTCATCATACGAGGATATTGTCTCGTGTGCTATCAAGACAGAAAAGGAATTCCTTAAGTCTTATGACAACAAAGTAAAGCAAGAGAAGAAGAGAATGGTGGAACAAGAGACAGATAAAGGGAAAAAGGGAAAGAAGGATTTTCCATTATGTGATTATTGTGGGAAGAATCACCCTGGTACTTTCCTAAAAGGAATGGGAGTTTGTTATAAATGTGGAGAAAAGGGTCACCAGACTTGTGATTGCAAGGGAAAGAAAGAGGCTATCAAAGTTGAATGCTAAAATTGTAGAGAAATGGGTCATTATGAAAATGAATGTCATAAGCGTCAGGGAAACTTACCTCAGAAAATGCCAAGGGATCAAGGACAATCTTATGCTGTTACTACAGTTGATGCAGAATAATTAATGTATTGGTGCTTTTGGACTCATGGATTATATTCTGGTTATTATAATAATGTGATATATATATAAGGATTGTACTGCAGTACTTATTGATTTCAGTAAGGTTTTAATATGATGAAGGTAATTATATTTTTAGTATGTTACAATAAGAGAAACTTTACTTTGTTTGGAGAATCTGATAAATTGATTTTGGAATTAAGAGTCCTTTTAGAGAAAGTCTGGACAGAGGTATTTTGGATAACTATAATGGTTGGAGTGGATTAAGTTGATCTTTGGATAGTATTGTTTAAGTTTAAAAAATTTATGAAGATTATTTTTGGAATATTATAATACTATAGTTTTAGGAAAAGGACAACCCGCAGGGTGGGGCATAACCCATCGCGTCGGACAAATCTGCAGGAATCGAACCCACAACCATAGTGCGACAGGCCTTTATTTCCTACCACTAGCCTACAGGAAGTCCCTGGTTTTTACAAAATAATTTTACTAATCTAAATGGTATGTGTTAACATTTGGAACCTTATAAAATTAGGATAAGTATAATATTTTTGAGTTCTATTATCTTTTTGAGTGAAAGATGAGTTGAAGGTTGAAACTCTAATTGTCAAGCATAAATATATATATACCTATCTCTTATTCAATGAATAAATTAATTCTTAAACTTTAGTAAAGTGATATTAAAACAAAAAAATGTGTTATCCTAATACCTTATGTCTTGTTGAACTGATGATATTTTAAATCAACATAGATTGAAGGCTTTGAGGCCCTCAATTTGACAGTTGATTGTGATTGATGACCTCAATCTCTCCCTACAAATATTTACGTTTTTCTTCCAATTATATGTCTCTAATTGCCACTAATGTTCTCCTTATCGAGATCATAATTTGGTGGTGACTTTCTTATTTCCATTTCCCTCTTATTAAGACTAAATTTTATTAACCTTATTTCCGATGTGGGTTTTCCACAAAGGTATTTTCTATTTTCAACCTTTTATTTTCCAAGAAAAATTTCAAATTTCGAGGACGCAATTTATTGAAGGAGGGGAGAATGTAACACCCCGAGCTTCCACGATATGCTTCTCATTCAATAATGCAATAGCTTGCATTATACGCAACTTCGAGTTCTAAAACACCGCGACTAATCAAAGTAGCCGTTATGAATAGTAATAACCACTTTTTAAAATTATATAAATTTTATATTTCAAAATGGACTTAATTTTAGAATTCGGAATATCAATTATAGCTTAGGGTGAAATTTTGGCATTGTTCTGAAAAACTTCGATTTTTGATGAATAGTGAAACCACTAAGTGGTAGTTAAATAACTGATTTTTCGTTTAAATGAAATATTACCACTTCTGTGATTTGATTTTCAAAAATCCGACATACATGGTTTTCATTAAGAAGTAAAATGTGGTTCAATGAGATTAAAATAATTTTTTGGTGAATAGTAACTTTTAAGTTCTTAATCGCGATTAGAGGTAATTAGTGTAGTTTAAGGTAAAAACAATGTTTTAATAATATGATATGAGCTTGACACTTGTCCTACTCCTATTGGATGAGTCATGGCCGACCAAGAAAACCCATGGGTCAACTTGGGGACCCCATGGAGCCACTTTAGTTGGAAATGACATTAATATATATTTATTTAATGTTAAAATTAAATTGACACAAACATGAGTTGTTTTACTAAAACAGTTTTGAAGTGTGGTTACACAAGTCAAAATTTTGACTATAAATATTAATTAGAAAGATAACAAGATTTCCTACATCATAGTATTTTTTTTATAATTTTTAGACATTAAATAAATTAAATTATTTATGACATCATTATGATGCAGCGATGACCTCATTATTTAACGATTTTAATAAAATGAAAAGATAATGTAAAATCCAAGGCTTACACTTGTCCAAAGACTATTGGATGGGTAGATTTAGAACCCTTATTACCTTATCCACGAATTATATAAGTTTGGGACCTTTAGAATCCGAAAATCACTGTGTAATAATGTAACATTTCAATCTTTCCAAAAGAGCCCCTCCTCTCCACTTATAAAAGGCCCCCACCTCTCCCACCTTATTCACACCGTCAAGCCATTTGGCTCAGCCAACCTCTTCCCAAATACTGTCCCAACTTCCCCCTCTTACACCTAGAAGCCTCACTTTGGGCATAACTCTTCCCAAGGAAGCCTTTGGCTCAAATCAAAAAGAGTTACCCGATTTTGAGGTAATGTCTCCTCCAATGTTGTTTTGTTTTGTTTTTCTTCTCCAACCCCCTAAACTCTTTTTATTCATTTCTTTTGTAACAACACCAGTATCCTCGATATACTAGTATGTTTTTATAAGATGGATTCGAGCTACACTTACACACACCTACATCTAATGGTTAAAGAACATACGGTTTCTGTGGATGGCGAATTTCTGCCTCACGAAACGATGATTGTTCAACACTCATATAACACCTTCAAAGGTGGCCATTAAAATGTAACTATATTTATATATGATATATAATGTCTTTATGTTTTACTTATGCTTCTGTAATTCTCATTTATGGCATACTTTATGATTTCCATTATGGGTAAAACACGATAATTTCATTTTAGGAAGTGCGGACTACCGCCCCCTCAAAGTGATTTGAATCGTTAATGCCATATGTGGGATGTATAAAGGATGGATCAAATGGTATTATACACTATATTATACTGTAATTATATTATAAATTTATATCATTATGATTTAATTCCATTAAATACAAAATAGAAATGAAAGTAGCGTTCATGCGTACGTACGGCTTACCGACTCCATGAACGGTGCATTTCATTTCTTACCTCTAAATGTTACGTGACGTTATGAATGAATGTATATACTGTATATATATGATATATATGATATCTACATCATGAATATAATTCTGGATATAATGGATATTTCACCACATGAACAACTTGTAATTATAAGAAGTTTATTTTTGACTCAAGTACCAAAGATCGACAAAACGACCGTTATTAACATAAATAATTAAATAATGTTCATAACATGGTAATAAGTGATATAAATGGAATAATGAACATGAAAAAGGTTCTTAAGTAAATAGAAATTAACTCTAGTTTATTATTCAGGAGGTTAAAGAACGGTTGAGTCAGGACAAGACGCAAGGTAAGGGAACTTCTTAACCCAACTTTCATTCTTTGGGTTAATCTCCTACTTTCAAATTATGTCATGATATTATTATATCCTATATTGTATTTGTACTTTATTTATGTGTATATATAATGAATACACATAATAGATCTATTTTATTTTAAAAATGATCTTTGTAAGGACTTCGTCTCAATCTCCTTTCATTGAGGCATATTTCGTTTTATACACAACTTTATTTTATACGGTGTATAAACCCCTTTGACTTTTATGTTTATTCAAAAGGAATCTTTTTTATACAAAGCATTTTGCTAAACGACAAAAGGAAATGTTTTTCTTTTTGTACTTATGCGGCGACAATGAATTCTCCGCCGCCGTGTCCATTATTTGAGTTTCGGCTTCCTCTACAAGCCATCATTTTTTTAATGAAAAATAAATACAAAGTTTTAACTTTCTTTTATTTTTTTATTGAAAATGGTTTTGAAAGAGTTTTTATTATATCAATGTGTTGTATTGATATCTTGTGATTGAAATGTGGAAATGTTATGTTTCCTTTATTCATGTTTTATGTGATACGATTATGTTATGGTTTATGATATGTTTAAACCTATTCATATGAGAAATGCATTGGACTTAATAAGTGACGGGTGGAGCCCGCTATAGCTCCTCGATGCATCGGTAGGTCTCATGAGACAACTAGACGTGGAATTGGCCGAGGCCCTTTCCCAATTTGATTTATGGTTTTGGCCGAGGCCTTAATCATTTTAGACGTCTTGGCCGAGGCCTTGAAAAAATGTTTCAGAATGTCTGGCATTATACATTCCCTCATTATGAAAGTGGTTATTGATATTTCATGTGATTATTCGACCAGTAGAATATCCATGTGAAGAAGTAAATGGAATTATCTCATTTTACTTTTGCCATATTATGTTGATGTTCAAGTTTAAAAGTCTTTTGTTTTATTTATACATTGCCTTAAATGTTTATGTTTATTTATGAAGGCTTCTGCAACATTGTTATCCTTACTGAGCATCTGAGCTCACCCCTTTCAATGTTTTAATATTTTACAGGATGTGAAGAAGTATTTTATGAATGACCTGCAGGGATTGTCAGACGAAGATATGAGAGTGGACTATGGAGACTTTGTTATTATAGTTTTTCACTTTATGATGTAATGTAACGTTTACGAATATATCTATTGTTTCCAAGGCTACTAAACTAATCGGTCTTTCGAGACTTGATCTTTTGTGATCATGCCAATGTTACGAAGTAATGCACCGGCTCTGGGTAGCTGGGGTCGGGGCGTTACAAATTGTCTAAATTGTAATGAAATTATTCAACATTATGAAAAGTAACATGAAATAAAAATGTAATATTACTAGCTTAATTTTCATAAATTAATTGTCTCATTAGTCATTTATTAATTTTTGGTTCTGGGGACATTAACCTGTGTATGGAATCTTCTTCTATCAATTCCCCTTATTTGGACAATACATTTCAGCTTGATGACCATATTTTCACTCCACATTAATATTATTTAATTAGGAATCATAATTATGTATTATTATATATTACATTTAAATTTTCCTACCCTCATTTAGAAAAGAACATTAATTATCATATTTTTTATCAATTTCAAACATATTTAATTTTAAAATATATTTTTTCTCTTTAATGGATATCTATTTTATTTTCCACTACTAGGAATTTATTTTGAAATTTTAATAAATTTATTATATTCATAAACAAAAAAAATTGTCAGAATAAATTTCAAAAATGGTAATAATTGTAAAAATTAGATATTTATATTATTAAATAAATTTAATGTAATATTTATTCATATAAATTTTGTTTTTAAAATTATATTTAATATAATAATGTTAGATAGTTATTCAGTAAAATTAAAAACGAATAGTTTATAAGAATATTTGGTATTAATTTTTTATATGGTTATATCTAAATATAAAATTCATATAAAATAGAGATTTTTTATATAAAAAATTTACATTGTAATTTCGAAGATCAAAATTTTTAGTTAGTGAAATTTTCCGTCTAATCTGAATATATTCATTTTTAGTGATTACTGACTAATAAATATTTCTATAAAACTATCATATTAGATAATTATATAAATTAATATAAAATTAAAAATAGATTTTTAATTAACATATGTATGAATAAATTATTAATAATATAACAACATACATTTGATGAATAGTTTTTTTTTATAAAAGTTGGATTTTTGTCACAAAGATCATTTAAAAAAATATATTTCAATTTTTTTATTTATTTAAAAAATAAATCTCTTGAAAGTATAAAACTAGAATAAGAAATTATTTTCAATAAGTGTACTTATGTTGTTTAATTTTTTATAATATTTTTCTTTTATATATTGTCATATTAAATGGTTACTCTATGAATCATTTGTTAACATGGTAAGTGTATATTATGAATAATTGATTAGAAATAATAATAAAATGAAAAAAATAATCATAACACATTACCTTAATCTATTTTAAAATTTTAATTTATACATACTCATACAAAATTCATGATTATTGGAATTATGTTACATTTTTCTTTTGAAAATTTATTATAAGATATTTTATGTACGGAGTAATTTGAAAAACCACTCTCATGTTATTAAATTTATCTTATATGTTGACATAGTAATAAAAACAAATTTTTAAATAATTATAAAGAATTCATTTAAAATAACTGAAGAATTATTATGGTGTTAATTCAATTTAAATTTTTTTTTCAAATATTTATATATTTTTGTTTACGTAATTCTTATATAGCATGCATAAAATAGTAGAAAAGTCATGTAAATGATTTTAAAAAATACTAAAGTAATAGTGTATGAGTTTTATAGTGTCCAAAAAATTTTATAGGAAAATATAACAGATTACATTTGACTATTATGTCTAATATTTGAATTAAAATTTACATATATTTTCTTAAAGAAAATAATAAACTAATAATTTAACATTTTTAATTATTTATATTTTATAATTAATCATTTATTTGTTAAATTATTAACAATAAGTCTTTATAAATTTGAATTGGATAATCTTTTGAATAACATAAATGTTCTATTTATGCACCCCACATCATTTTTGTGAAAATTATTTGATCCCTAATGGTAAAAAATTTTGTTTTCTTCATATTGGACAAATGGTATAAAACTGGGTTGAAATGTAGTTATTTGGGTGATAATATCAAAAAAATGTAAATATCATTATTTTTTATATTATATAGACTCGTGCTCATCCAATATATAATTTATATCATTTTTTTAAATTTTATAGAACATTTATTTATATTAAGGTAATATATATGTCTATTCCAGGATTTATCCTTCCCTAACTTATAAATGGAATCCACCAATACTATCTCACTCAAAAATATATATGATGTATGTTTTTAAATATCTCCATCAGTTACTTTAAAATATCCCACCGATTAATATTTTTTCACTTTTTGGGGAAAACACTAACCTTATAGGTCTTGTGTTCGAAATCAAAATAGGTCGTCTTTTGTAGAGGTATAACTTTTAACCTTATGTATATGTAATATTTATTATTATAACAACAAACAATCTTCATTATTCATGATTAACTAATGAAATAAGTTTCTTATAAATACATATACTTTATTTTGTCAATTTAATATCCCATAACTCTCTAATTTTCCATAAATTGGTGAATAACTCCAATGTTAATATGTATGATAGGTTATCACCTCTCAAACAAATGTAATTAATTTCCTATAGAAATAGATTATATATATAATGATATATTTCATATATATACATTATTCATTGTATAATTATTATTCTTTCATGATAGGAAATCATATAAATTCTTACCTTTTCTTTCATTGACAATTGTTATCATGGTTCATGCATATGTGTGGATTAGAACCTCCATCAAATGATATGATTCCTTATTCATTATCAAATCTCATATTATATATATAAATATATATTTAAGTATGTATAAATTTATAATAGAATATTAATTATGTAATACTCATTTGGGAATATAAAAACAATATTTACATTCTTTTCTTTATGATCCATGAAAAATGTAATCTATACAATTTTATACGTATGACCTAAGTTCATTGTGATTGAATCATAATCCATATTCCATAACTGTAATACATTTATTTTTATAAAAAATATAATTAATATTTAAATATAATATTTATATCCATGTTACTGTTCTAGATATGATGTAATATTGACCCCATTGACCACTGTCAACATTTAGAATCAAATTTTAAATGATGAACATAACATCCTCCAAACACTCAACAATAAATTTCATAAGTAACATATTATATAATCATAATAGAAGAAATAAATTTGTTTATATATTATTTAATGACTCTATAATATATTTATGAGAAATAAAATAACTCAAATATTATTATTATACCAATTTTAAATGATAAACAATGAAATACTGGATTCGAGATAAGGGACTTCATCTAAATTTCCATTCATTGTGGAATTGTATAATTTTAATAAACTAATTTAATTTATATGGTTTATATATTGATTTATATTTCTTTTATATGATGAATCAATCTTACATCACCGTTTTTCATGTTTTAATTCAAATTATTTCCCTATAGATATTAGAATTAAATGTTACCATGTGATAATGAATTTCATAACTCAATTTCTATTTAACCGGTTAAACATATACATCATATAAACATTTTTACCATTTTTATGAGTGAATTTGTATAAGCACATGATTTAAAAAATTAATTTCTTTCAAAATAAATTTAATTTCCTTATAATTTATTTCATTCATCACATAGATTTTAAACAAAACATGGTATAATATAAAAATATAACTATTTCATATGATAGTTATCACCTTGAAATTGGAATAGTGGTTATGAATTGGATTATCTAAATAATGAAAATATATGTTTTTCTATAATATTTTTTATAATTAATTAGAAACGAAAATAGGAACAATATTTATGTTCACAAACATGTTATATCATAATAAAATGTTTTAATCACATGAATAATTATGTAAGTAAATGAAAATATTATATATTAATTACATTTTAAAAAAAATCTTTTATATTTTTTATTGATATGATATTAGAATATATAATATATCATGAATCAAAACAACGTATTTTTTAAAGTATTTTAATTAAAATTTTACACCTTTCTTTAAAAATTCATTTTTAATCTTTTTGAAAAAACATAATTGATACCATAAAACTATATTATTAAATAATCATACCATAATTTAAATATGTAGAATTATTTTTTTATTTTTTGTAATCTATTTTTCTATCAATGAATTGTAAAAAATAATGATTTTTATAAAAAATTTAATTTTATTCGAATAAATTGAAGTAATTAATATTACCATTATATTTTTATTGCGATATAATGTAATATCAGAATGATTTAGTAATATTTTATAATCATTGTCACATTTTAATCACCATTAAATTAGATTTTATTATAAGATTATATTTGCGTTCAAAAAGGGAATTTTCAAAATATCGTTTTAATTTTTAGAATTCTTCATTATTAAAATTAATTATTATAACCACTATTTTGGAATTTTCCAAATGAATGATTTGTTTTCTATATCAATTGAAATTTGATTAATGATTTTTATTCATCATTGTTTTAATAAAAAGATCATTTTCGTAAAAAATAAACATATTGAAAACATGATTATGTATTGCAAATGTAGCGTAAATTTTAAAATTTAATTTTTTACATGTTTTAGTATAATATTCAATAAATTATTTCACCTTTTTAATCATCTTAATAATTTTTTTTCTAATAAGTTCTACATAATTTTTCACCATAATGAAGAGTGGAAATTTTAATAAAATTATATTGTAATGGTAAAAAAGATTTAATGAATTTTAATCTAAATTGATAATATTTAAAATGTCTAATACCCATGTGAAATTATTATTTTTGGAATATTTCATCCATTCCACCATTATGTTTTTAGAGTGTCTCATACAAGAGATCAGGTGACCAGTTTGGGGTCGATCGGGATTTGTTCAAGAAAAAATGGTATCAAATGAGGCCCTTATTATTTTGGGTGTTTGTTCGATAGACATATGGACTGTCAAAACTTGAGAGGTAGTTATTTTAAAGACCTATAAATTACAATGAATTTTTTTTCTTAATTTCTTTGGGATTTTACAAGTATGCAGTTACTAACGGCACCTGATTCGGAGGCCCAGTGTGTCTGGAATCAATTTACGAAGATTAGCTCAGGTACGATCAGTGAACGAACGAGCGGGTTTTTCTATCTCTTGAACCGGTGCTTGGAATTGAAATCTGAGGGCACTCATGGAACCGCAGTTCTGGTAATTTCTTAACAGTACCTTTACCAAAGATACGTTTCCTTTGGAAGAGTTATTAAAAATTGTTGATTAAATAAAAAAATTGAATAATATTTGTGGTAAAATTTTATTCCTAACTAAGGTGGTTATATCCTACATGGGGGAGTTAGGGAGGGACCCAATAACATCATAACTACCCATGTGAGGATAAAAGTGATTTGGGGCCTGCACGAGCCCCAACCCATCACATTCTCTTAAACCCCAACCCCCCCATTTAAACCCCTTGTATTTAATTGGGTGTCTTCTCCTCTCCCACTTTAAAAATGCCAACACACAAATAATCAATTAATTTAACAATGTGTTTGAATTTTTAATGTTTGAATGCCTGGAAAAATAATAAAATAAGGAGGGTCCTTGTTTCATTTTGTTAGTTTTGTTGTGTGAGAGAATTCAGGAGAGAGCTCTATTCTCTTTTGAAGAACTTCATCTTCAACGAAGAACGCCAACTCATGGACGAAGAACATCGACCCGCAGGCCCGATTTCTTCATCCTCTTCTTCCTCCATGACAAAAGAGGAGACACCTACGATGACGGAAATGATGCCATCGTCCACGAAACTTGGAAACTGTGAACTTCCTTTGAGGTAGGGGTTATGTTCATTTTTAATGAATTAAAATTGTGCTTGTTTTATTATTGAGCATGTCGTATACTATGCCCGCTTGTTATCAAAGGAACGAGAAAAGATGAGACCGCACAAACCCGGCCGATCCTCCTCCCCGCTTTCTTCTTAATCAACTATTGAAGTTTGTGGTGATGGAAATGTGGTGCCATTGCACCACGTGGGAATGAAGAGGACCGTGGCCGAAGCGGGCCGCGATGGTGGTGTGCGGCGCCGACGCGATGCACCAGTCGAGGAAGAGCCACGGCCTTAGGCTGCGGAGGTCCAGCAGGGGGAGGCCGGCCAAGTCGGCCACCGGCACTCTAGGTGGCGGGACTCCCGCAGGTCCCGCGGCGGCTCAACCGGCCCGCCATAATGGCCGGCCGTTTTTTTAGAAATCCGAGGGGTCGTAAACCCCCGACCCTCCTTTAGGGAGAACCCCACCAGGGGGCCGCCAATTACAAAACAAAGGGGGTCGCGCCCCCTTCGCACCCCGCTCGGCCGAAAGCCGAGCTGTATCAGGCTTCGGAGTAGGGCCGCAGGCTAGGCCTGGCCGCACCCAATTATGCTGAACCGAGGTCAGGTCGACCCAGGGGATATTTGGTCGGGTCGGACCGGGGCCAAACCCCCTTATTTTCGGACCAGGTTTGTTCAAACTACCATATCTTGGGCTACAGACCTATGATCGATGAACCATCAGTTGAGTTGGGATTCTTCGATCGAGACGGTCGGTTCGGTATATTACACTTGAGGTTTCATTGTTTTTTGGGTATGGCCAGGTTGGTTCAAACCCCGAAACCAACCTGGCTCTTGGAGAGGAAACACTTATAACATAACAATTAGATGTCCAAATGAGGCGTCGTCAATCACGTTGTATTCTTCTTAATGAGACATTTCTTTTGGATTACTCTACATGAGGTTTGGACACATCTGGAGTACGTTCGGGTGGGTTTTAGCTAAAAAACTAACCGAGCCATTAAGGACTGAAAAGCAAATATCTCTCAAACTGGGCGTCCGATTGACGCATCTTATGTCATGTTGACTTCCTTTTGATGAGAAAGAAATATGGGATACATCAACTCTGGACTTCGTGGTAGTTGATGCATCGACCCCTTGGCTCATGGAGCGGACCCTCCTAGAATCGAGTGTTCTGCGTGAAGGAACCCTAGAGCTGGCAGCGACTGCGACGACGATGGCGACTATACTTGAATCCTACGTGGGTTCGGCAGCGAGGACGACTGTACTTGGATCCTCCATGAGATTGGTAGCGATGAAAACTGTACTTGGATCCTACGTGGGTTCGGCAGCGACGACTTCTGTACTTGGATCATACGTGGGTTCAGTAGAGAGGATGATTTAGAGATTACATATAATCATCTCCACGCTTCTTCATGAGTAGTATACCTGTGTGATATGAGTCTTGAAATTCAATAATTATCTTCGATATGATTGTCTTGCTTCCCTCTATGGACTGAGTTGTACATTCCTGTGTGGACTGAGTTGTACTTTCCGGTGTGGAATAGGTTGTTTTTTTGATCTTGATTTGGAGTCAAACTAGAATTGATGACTTAGTTATATGTATGGGTATATACCTAAGTAGAGTTAGTTGATACTTCATGTTTGTATCTTTCCTTTGTGGTGTATCATTTATGGATTCTGGGAGGCCTTTAGGGGTCTCGGGGTCCCTACTGAGTATCTTATACTCCCCCATGCACGGTCTATGCCTGCACTATGTTGTGTTGGTTGCAGACGACAGATTGTGCTGACCGTGGTTGAGGCTGGTGGAGCGGGACGGTACCCGGAGGTGGACTATTAGGCAGGACATACACGGAGCGGACGGACGAATTCCAGGAGATGAGGAAACCATATGTACCCACCCTTCAAGTGGGAATTTTATAGGACGCCTCGGTGGTTGGTATTTACTTTTCAGCTATTGTATTATACATTTCTCAGTTGTAATGTACTTTCAGTTGGGTTTGTATACTGGCCCCTTTACTTTCCATCACTTACTTTTGTACTCAGTTTACTTAGTATTACTTCATCTTCCGTAATCGGTGGTGTTTGTTTTCTTATATAAAGGAACTGCCTTCCCTTTTATCAGGATTTATGCCTTTGATTCTAGTCGCTAGCCCATATCCTATGGAAGGCAGGTTTGGTGTAGTCACTGCACGGGCCCCGAGGACAAGTCGTGACAAATTTGTATCAGACGAGTAGATTCTACCACAGAACATAGGACTATGATAATTTATTCTCTCTGATGAAATAATGTTTAGATTGTTGAGTATTGTTATCAGTCCAAGGAGTCCAGTGTTGGTGCAGCGGCCGACGTATCTGTACACCAGGACGCTGACTTCTGATTTCCAACTCAGTGCACGAAATCATTGATTGCATGTGTGTTTCAGAAGTTTTCTTTGTGATTAGTTTGTGTCATCTCACCAAGTATACTGTATTAACCGTGACGCACCTGTTTCATTTCAGGATGTCCCCATGATGGCTGCCAGCTAGGGTTCTGTGCTTCGTGAGAAATGGAAGCCCACTAAGCGACGAGGCCTCGGTGCAGGGCCCCATTACAGCGGAGGCACCAGCGGTACCTCTACCCGTCGAGCCACCGATGCCACAATCCCCAGCAGCTAAGAGTGCATATCGCCTGAGTGCACTGCACAAGTTTCAGCGTCATATGCCACCCAGGTTCCACGAAGAAATGTACCCTCCGGATGCCGAGGATTGGCGGAAGACTATTGTCTATGTCTTCATATTATTAGGGACACCAGCTGACCTCATGGTGATACATGCGGAGAAACTCCTACACGCAGCAGCAGGTAGATGGTGGAGCATGATGCTCGAGGTGCACAACAAGGCATCTCTTCTTTGTATGGACATTGAGAGCCTCTTCTGCTCGGAGTTCGTTCCAGGAAACCTCCATGCAGTTCGCATTCAGGAGTTACTAAAGTTGCGGTAGGGTAGTATGACAGTAGCCTAGTACTCGCCTAGATTTACCGACCTCTCGCGCTACTCAATAGACAGGTTACGAGACCCATTCTTCCAGGATCGGACCTTCGAGCACGGGCTGAGGCATGAGATCATGGATTCGATGATCTCCCTCATCATTTCGACACAGGCAGGTGTACTGGAGTGATCCCTTCTTGTGGAGAGCTTTCTTGCTGAGCCTACACCAGAAGTGAGGCCTACCGTAGGGCGACACGTAGCGGAGTCTTCTACAGCCGGCAGTAAACAGTTATTGCAGAGGTCCAAGCGGACCAGACCATCAAGTGGGCAACCTCAGGACACTGGTTCGGAGGTTCAGGGCACCCTCCGCAGAGCCAATCATACGAGAGGCAGACAATGCTATGCATGTGGCGGGCAGGGCCACATGGATCGTGACTGCCTGACCCACTATGCAGAGGAGTAGCAGACGGTTGAGGGGCCACCATGTAAGATGTAGAGGTTCGACCGTGGCAGTACGCAGGGATCATGCTTATGAGGTAGGGGAGCTGGACGAGCAACGAGTGTTGGGCGGGGATTTGAGGCTCTACCACCACCACCACCAGGAGGTCCACTCTGACCACAGGGAGCTGGCGGATAGAGGCAGGCTTAGTTTCAGGCAGTGGAGGCTTACAACCACGGTGCACCAGATATTATTCGAGGTACTATCTGTGTCTACTCTAACCATGCTACAGTTCTTATAGACACAGGAGCAAGTTATTATTTTATTGTTGTTTCCCTTGTTCGGAGCTCGGAGATTCCGACGGAGATGTTGGCTCGATCCTTATGGGTAGGGACTTCTATGGGAGCACAATCGACGATTACGCACTGGTGCTGGTAGTGTGATCTTACTCTAAGAGGAGATACCTTCGACTGGGATCTTCTTGTAGCATCATTGAGGCCTTACGACGTCATCTTGGGCATATATTGGTTATCTATGGTCCATGCTTAGATCGACTGTATTAGGCTCAAGGTGCGGTATGTTCGCACAGATGGGATCAGGTTCACCTTCACCGGTGAGAAGGGAGACTTTGAAGAATAGGATGGACTCACACAGAGGAGAGGATAGCCGATCACCCATCAGTTGGCTAGTCTCGTCCGTGGTGTAGTTGATGTGAGGAGTCCGAGTTATCCTGTTGTGGAGGATCAGTATGCAGACATTTTTCCTAACGACATACCATGACTACCTCCTGGAAGAGAGGTAGACATCTATATTGACCTATACCATGGTACAACCCCGATATCTACCCCAGCATATCGTATGGATCTCGCTGAGCTTCGTGAGCAACGAGTAGAGTTGGAGGACTTTCATGGAAAGAGATTCATTCGACCTAGTATTTCACACTGGGATTCCCCTATTTTGTTCTCCATGAAAGAGGATGTGAGCTTTCTACTATGTGTCTACTACAGTCACCTAAACCAGGTGGCCTTGAAGAACAAGTATCCACTTCCGAGGATTGACAACCTATTCGATCTGCTCAAGGGAGCATGATGTTTCTCGAAGATAGGCCTCAAGTCAGACTATCATCAGCTTAGAGTTCGAGATGAGGATGTGAAAAAGATGGCCTTCAGGTGTCGGTATGGACACTATGAGTTCTTTGTTATGCCTTTCGGCGTAACCAACGCTCCAGTTGTGTTCATGAGTCTGATAAACAGGATCCTACAGCCTTACCTCGATCGATTTGTCATAGTATTCATCGACGACATATTGATTTAATCGACTACTAAGGAGGAGAACACCTACCAATTGCGGTTTGTACTGGATAGGCTCTGAGAGAACTAGATTTATGGTAATCTCTCGAAGTGTCAATTCTGGATTTGAGATGTCCACTTCTTGGGGCACGTCATCTCTGAAGCGGGAGTTGCAATGGATTCTGTGAAGATCGATACAGTAGTATCTTGGGAGCCACCCAGGAGTGTGATGGAGGTGTGGTGTTTCTTATGTATGGGTGGGTACTATCAAAGATTTGTGCCAGACTTCTCCGGACTTGCAGCACCGCTTTCAGCATTGACAAAGAAAGGGAAACCCTTCGTGTGGTTAGATAGTTTACTGCGATGCATTATGGACCGGACTTAGGTGTGTCCTTATGCAAGAGCTGGCAGTGATCACTTATGGTTCATGAATGTTGAGGCAACACGATCAGAACTATGCTACCCACGACATGGAGTTAGCAGCTGTGGTCTTCTCCTTGAAGATGTGGCAGCACTATCTGATGGACAAGCGATTTACAGTCTACTTTGACCACCAGTCTAAGGTACATCTTCTCGTAGAAGGACCTGAATCGGAGACAGCGGCAATGGCATGAGTTCCTCCCAGACTATGACTTTGAGATAGTATATACTTCTGACAAGGGGAACGTAGTAGCTGATGCTCTCAGCATGAGGTCGGACATTCAGCTACTTGGAGTGGCGACAGAGCAGTTATCCACTTTGTAGATATCCTTCGTGGATATTGATGGGGTAGCCTTTCTACAGTAGCTCATAGTCACTCCTATACTACTTCAGCGGGTCAGGTGTAGGATCGAAATAATGATGTAGATGCTCAAAATACAAGAGGGGGGGTGGTAAATTGTACACTTTAAAAAATTTCTCTGGAATCATTAAATTTTGTTATAGATAACTATTTTTTCCTTAGACAAGGAATGCTCTACGTTTAACAAAGTTAAGCTAAGCATATTCACAACACCTCTAACACAAAAGTAGGATTGGAACTAAAATTTACAATATGAGATTCTTCATTAAAACGTATAGAATCTAAACTTATCAGAGTATAAGTGTAAGGAATTACTAGAAGGTACATTCCTTACAATACAGTATGCCGCAGAAAAACAAGTATTAAAACTACAAGTAACAAGATATAAGTCTTTTAAATCAAAGAGAAGGGTATCCAACAACCTTCGATAAAGGTCCCTTTATTTATACTTTCAAGTATGTTTGTCTTACCCACAGCAGGGTAAGCCATCGATACGAAGACCGGAATCTCTGTCTTGCTATCCCCGCAAGCCCTAAACTTCAAGGTAGTTGGAACCTCTGTCTTCCTCAGCAAGGAAGCCCTCAATCTTCATGGTAGTCATCACCTATGTCTTCCAATACCTGGAAGTCCTCGAATGTAATCACCAACATTCGGAGTCGCACAAAGCAATCTGAACGAGCGGTTCAGTATGCAAAAGGCATGAAAAGCTTCCCTCTCTAGAAATCACCTTAACAGTGTGTGGTCACTAGATTGATCAACTTATTGTTTTTTTCTTGATCTCTTCCAAATGAGCTTCTATTTATAGGAAAAATTCCAACGGTCGGCTCCCTCCTCCAACGGTCATATTTTCCATGAAATTCAGAGGGACCTATACACGTGTAACTCAACCAATGGTTAATTAGAAACAGAATAGATGACATCGTTTTATAACAAACCATGTATAACTGAATAAACGACATGGTTTTGAAATGAAGCATATGTAAGTAAAAAACTATTCAACATTTTGGAGTGTATGTAAATTAAAACTTCAGAGTCTTTGTTAAGAAATGTTCAGAATCTGTTTTATAGGGATTCAAAGTCATGTTTCACCATAGATTGGAATCTGAATTTTCATATTTCAGAGTCGAACTAGTAAGAGTTCGGAGTCGAGCAACTTAAGAGTTCAGAGTCGAACTACTTAAGATTTTGGATTCAAACTACTTCAGAGTTTGGAGTCGAGCTACTTAAGGGTTTGGAGTCGAGCTACTTAAGAGTTCGGAGTTGAGCTACATAAGATTTCAGAGTCGAAATACGTAAGAGTTCAGAGTCGACCTGCTTAAGAGTTCGGAGATGAACTTCTTAAGAGTTCGGATTTGAGCTACTTAAGAGGTCGGAGTCGAACTACTTAAGAGTTTGAAGTCGACCTACTTAAGAGTTTGGACTCGAACTTCTTATGAGTTCGGAGTCGAGCTACTTAAGATTTTGGAGTAGACCTACATAAGAGTTCGGAGTCGAACTTCTTAAGAGTTCAGAGTCAAGCTACATAAGATTTCGGAGTCCAAAATTTGGATCCTAAACACAGAATACTCCAATACTTGTCATTATATGATTCCAGGATTTTGGATAACAATTCGTGTTTTATACTTTAAAAAAATATTGCTATGTATAAGAAACTCTAGGTAAAGTTAAATTTCCTTAAAGAAGTAAATTTTCCTTATGAGGGTAAAATTTATATTTGCTTTAGTATAAGGTGTTTGTGATTTTCAAAACAAGAAGTATTGGAAAATTCATAAGGAAAACCTTATTGACTCAACAATCTCCCCCTTTTTGGAAAGCACATAAAACCTTACAAAAAACTATATAAGGACTCTAAAAAATTTCCTTAGACTTTGAAATTCAAATTATATCCCTTTGTTCATGGATGAAAATGAATGCAACTAACTCCCCCTTAGGTATTGAAACTCTAAGGATTTTATTCTGACCTTCTGGAGTGGAGTTCAAATTAACATGATATTGAAAAACATCGAAGTGATAAACTCCCCATTTCTTTAAGAATATTTTACATAGAAATTTTTCTTCCTCCTCCTGAGGAGTAGCTCTTTTTCCTTCTCCCCCTTTGTGATTTTCAAAAAGAATTGAAGGGAATGAAAAACAAAACATTGTACCTGAAACATTATTATATGACAAGATATAACCAACCAAATAATCATTTCATTACAGATGGAAAATTTTATAAATAAAGACAATTACAACAAATGATCGGAGTGAGTTCATTTGTCTTCCTTTCCTTCGGTATGAGATTATTTAACCTGGTTTTGAGTTTTTTCATGTCTCTTTGATCTTCCTCTCGTTTCCTCTCCATGGATTTTACCTTTTTTTCCTAGACATTTAAATCTTCTTTCTGAGCCTCCAAGGCTTCTTTCTGCAACTTTATTATCTCATCTAGCCTTTCCATATTCTACTGAAACTCAATCCGGAAATCTCTTTCAGTTTTCCAATTCTGAGATACTGTGTTAAGCTTCCCATTGTGGTCCCTGACCTATTGATTCTGAGAATTTTTCTCCTGGGTCAGCTTTTCATAAATCTCATTAACCTTTTTATCCTCCATTTCCAAAGAATCTTGAAATTCAGCCTAAAAATTATTAAAGTGAACTAAATCTTTATCAAATCATTAAGAACACTTGGTTAACTTACTATAGGACCTTATATGGACATTATAATCGATAAGAAAACTTTTCTGTTCAGCTTCAAACATCACAAACATATCCATAAACATGGATAAAGAATCAGATTTATGATTCCTACTTTGTTGCAGCATCTGGGATCTCGAATCTATTGCTGGAAGAATTATAATTGTGTCCACCAACTTCCTCAGATACTGAACCATAAAATCATGCCCATGATATGATGATTCCGAATCAGATACATCCCTTTGAGATTTCTCCTCTTCAAATTGAACTAGCTTCCTTTTAGAGGTACCAACAACCTCTTTCCTCCTGATGACATCTTTTATAGGTGTTCCCATGAGATTTGTCTTCCCCTTATCAGATTTCTAAATAGGTTCTTTATTAAGGGATACTTCCTAGGATTCAGAAACTTGGACGATCTGGTCTTCATCTGGTTTTTGTTTTTCTTGTCCATCAACATGAAAATTTCGTTCATAACATTCATCCTCATTATACAAGACATTATCATCTTCTTATTCTTGTTGTTTCATGTTAGCTTCGTCATATCTCTTTACTAGAGTAACTTACATTATGGATTCAGCCTTATAGTTATAGTCTTGTACATGCTTGATCAGGGTATCCAAATCTTTACTCTCCTCTTCTTCTTCTTCTTCTTATTCCCCAAATTCTTCAACAAATTCTTTAAAAACTTCTTTCTCAAGTTCTTCAACTATTTCTTTACCCTTGGATCTATCTAGAGAGACATAGATCTTAGCTGGAGTTTCTAGTAAAGATGGTTCAAAACCAAAAGTTTCCGGAACGGGAAGCATTCCGGAAGCCAACTCTCTAGCTTTCAGCAATGATTGCACCACTTCAGCTTCGGACATCATCTTTTCCAATTTCATATCCTTCGCTTGTTTCTCTAGCTCCTCCGCAAATTTTTCTTTTATGGATTTATCCTCTGTAGGGTCCAATCTGAATTGTGGATCCCCTTCCTTCCTCTTTTCTTTATCTTCCCTCCACTTGGCTGCTACTTCTTCTGCATATGTTTTCTACTTCTTCGGCTTCGGGGGAGCAGATTGAGTATCATCAACCTGAGGATTTTCTTCATCAGTAACCACTTCCTTAACTTTTCTTTTCCTCATTTTCTTTTTGAATGGTTCCAGATTCTGTGATTCTTTCTGAGATGCTTAAACCTCTTCCACAGTCATAGGGTAATATTCTCCGAATTCACTGGAAAAACCCGCCATCATCCTCTTGAGGGTATCATCACTAACTAGCATAAGCTTTCAATTTTGGATCATTGATTTTCAGGAAACGTTGAAGGATTCTAAGAACCGAACTATCAGCTTCGATAGTATGGCAAGAAACATGATAATATGAGATCTCAAATTTCCTTCATTGATTTTCTTGATCGTAACCAAGACATGCCTCATTAGATTTATCTTTCTTATATTTACCAAAAAAATCTAGGACATAGATATCACTTTTCTTCAGATTTTCTTTATCACTTATTCTTGGAACCAAAAAGCATTGCACCCAAAGTTGAAGAAATCTATTATTCGGAGTGAGACGAGAAATCATGATAGTTGAATCATCCTTAAGACCAAGAAACATCAGTGCCTTCTCCTTGTTGAAACATCCTTGTACATCGGGGAGTTTGTGTGAGCAGAATTCAGCTTCTCCTTTATATGAAAAACCAACCTTGCTCTCGGACTTGGTGTAGTAAAGCCTATAAGTGTTCCCATAAGACTTGAAAGAAACCCACTCTCTTCCATCTTCCATCAGGAAGGAAACAGACTCGTAGAACTCGGTCAGAAAATCCGTATAAACCGGATCCTGTTTATCTGACTTTGCTACACAGACATCTTCCCATCCATTAATATTTATATTCATGGAAATAAGGGAATCAAGATTATAGAAATCTGGATGAAATAACCTTTCCATAAAGACTAACCACTTAGAGATTGGTTTTGTAGTCGACATATCTTGAGATGTTGCTTCTACAGACATTCGGAGTGAAGAAATCTAAAAGATTCAGATCGGCTTTGCAAAGATCAGAACTGGCCTTAAGAAGAGCAGCAGGGCTTCGAGATGCAAAATATTGAAAAACGGATGTGGGACGAGTCTCGGGGTCCCCATTATATAGGAAATGGATGTGACCATTGGTCTTCTAGAAGCCATCTAACGGTTGAAAAAACTTTTATCTTTTCTGACAGTTAAGAACAATCCCGCAAGAAAAACTTGACTCTGATCTTTTGAGGTTTTTTAAAGAAAACATTCGGATTTGAAGAAAACAATAATCCGATCTTTTATAAACGTATGAAAATACCAGCAAGAAAAATATTATTACGAAACTATTAGTAAGAAATTCACAACTCTCGGATTGGCTAGAAACATTGTTCGTAATTAGTAAAATTCTTCTTATAGAAAAAGAAATTTTAAAAAAAATCATTACTAAAGTTCCAGTACGAGAATCTCATTACAAAAACTCAAGTCCAAAAATTTTCCTTCCAGATGTTCCAGTAGGAAAAAAACCCATTCCAGATGTTCTTATTCCGAGAATTTCAATCCTGAAAATTTCAGTTCCGGAAATTCCCATTCCGGAAATTTTAGTTTTAGAAACATCCATTCCAAAAACATCAGTTCCTAAAGGTTTAAAAAACTATATACGAATAATTTAGATATACTAATTTTTAAAAACAGATTCCAAAAAATTTTAGTTACACTATCATTCAAATGTACTCCCCCTATGGGAAGGAGTTTATTACTGTTAGGAGAATTTTTCAACAAGAAGTCAATGAAGAATGATTACCTTATAGATATCATTCCTAACTTTTGTTTAATGTATTCAAATCTATAGGAGGTTAAAAATATTGTGAAAATATCAGCAAGTTGATCTTGTGTTCCGATAAACTGAAGAATGATATCTCCTTTAAGTGTGTGATCCCTAAGAAAGTGATGCCTAATGTCTATGTGTTTTGCACGAGAGTGATGTGCAGGGTTCTTACTTAGGGCAATGGCACTTGTGTTATCACACAAAATTTGAGTCTTAGTAAAACTCATTCCATAGACTGTGAGTGTGTGTTGCATCTATAACACTTGAGCACAACTACTTCCAGCTACTACATATTCAGATTCAACAGTGGAAAGTGCTACATAATTTTTCTTCTTGCACGACCAATAAACTAACGAATCTTCTATGAAATGACAAGTTCCAGATGTGCTCTTTCTATCCATCCTACATCCACCAAAGTCAGCATCAGAAAAGCTTTTTAGTATAAAATCATTTCCAGAAGTATAAAATAATCCTAGATCCACGGTTCCTTTAAGGTAGTGAAAAATTATTTTTACTTCCTTTAAGTGAGATTCCTTAGGATTGGATTGATATATTGCACATAAGTATACTGAGAACATTATGTCCGGTCGACTAGCTGTTAAGTAAAGTAAACTTCCTATCATACCTCCAAAAGATGTTGGATCTACTAGTTTCCCAGCTTCATCAAGATCTATATAGTTTGAGGTACCAATGAGAGTACATATACTTTTAGTTTTGTCATAACTATACTTTTTGAGAAGATCTTTAATATACTTATGTTGAGATATATAGGTTCCTTCTGGTTTTTGCGAAATTTGAAAACCAGGGAAAATATTTAACTCACCCATCATACTCATTTCAAACTCAGATTTCATTAGATTTTCAAAAGAATCAGTTAAATATTTCCGAGTTGAACCAAATATGATGTCATCGACCTAAATTTGAACAATCAAAACATATTTCTTATCTTTCTTTATAAAAATGGTTGGATCTGCATTTCCCTTAACATAGTTATTTTGAATAAAAAATTATATGAGTCTATCATACCAGGCTCATGGGTCTTGTTTAAGACCATACAAAGCTTTGGTAAGTCTAAAAACATGATCAGGATGTTTCGTATCTTCAAAGCCAGGAGGTTGTTCAAAAAACTTACTCTGGAACAAAACCATTAAGAAAATCACATTTCACATCTATTTGAAAAAGTTTAAAATTGAAGAATGCTGCAATGGCATGTAGAATACGAATAGATTCATGTCTAGCTACTGGAGCATAGGCTTCTTCATAGTCTATTCCCTCTTTCTGATTATAGCCTTTAACAACAAGTCTAGCTTTATTCATTACTATGACTCCATTTTCAAGACACTTGTTTCTGAAGACCCATTTTACCTCAATGACAGAATTTTCCTTAGGTCTTTCAACCAAGGCCCAGACATTGTTCCTTTAAAATTCATTTAGTTCATCTTGCATAGCTTTGATCAAATCATCATCACATAGAGATTCATCGGTGATTTTTGGTTCCAGTTGGGAAAGAAATTATAGATGTTCTACTTCATTTCATAAGGAACTTCTAGTCCTTACAGGTTGATTTAAATCACCAATGATGCTATCACTGGGATGATTCTTAAGAAACACCTGATTTAGGTTTTGTAAAGTATGTTCATTAATATAGGGTATAAAGTCTTTTGGGGTAAATGTTCCAGAAGTATCTTCTTGAACATTTTCCTTATCAGAAGGATCTTATATCAAAGGATAACAATCAGTTTTTGAAAACACATCTGAGGATGTAGGTTGGGATGGTTTGAAAATGAAAGGATCAGACTCACAAATTTTACATGCACTGTTTCTTCAACATGACATGTATTTTTATTGAATACTCTATATTCCATAGAAGTTGTGCAGTAGCCTAATAAAATTCCTTCATCAGATTTTTGTGCGAATTTATGTTGATTATATTTAGTATTCAGAATGAATAATTTGCAACCAAAAACCTTGAAGTATGTAATACTTGATTTTCCACCATTCCATAACTCATAAAAAGTTTTATTATGAAAAGGTCTAATCAAAACACTATTTATAGTATAAAAAGAAGTACTTACAACTTCAGCCCAGAAATGTCTATCAATAGAATATTCTCTCAACTTGGTTCTAGTTATTTCTTAAAGAATTCTATTTCTTCTTTTGACTACACAATTTTGTTGAGGAGTTCTAGGTGCTGAAAAGTTAGGAGTAATAACTTTTCTACTAAAAAATGTTTCAAAATCAGAATTTTGAAATTCTCCCCCATGATCACTATGAATAGTTTTCAATGGAAGATTTTTCTTATTTTTAACTTGTTCTCTATGTCTTTTGAAATAATAAAAAGCGTCAGACTTCTTTGCTAGAAAATAGACCCAAGTAAATATGTTGTAATCATCAACTAGAACAAACACATAGTATTTGCCTCCAATACTTCCAATTTGTGTTGGACCAAAAATATCCATGTGCACTAAATGTAATTCATCATTTGTTGAGACTTTACCAATTGATTTAAAACCAGATTTATATTGATTTCCATATTGACAAGGATCAGAATCTTTAGAAGAATCAAATCTAGGCTCCGATAGATCCTTAACTAGTTTCTTCTTAGAGAGTTTACACAAGTTCCTAAGGTTGCAGTGACCTAATATTCTATGCCATAACTAGGAATGATATTCCATTACACTTAGGAAAGGTAAATCATGGCTCCTGAGGTCTTCTATGTTCAAAGTGTAAACATTCTCTTGCCTATTGGCTGAGAGAATAAATTCTTCCATAGAATTGTGTACTAAGCACCTATCTGAAAGTTACCTTTTCTCCTTTCGTTTTGATAATCTTTTCAAAATAGCTTTTGTTACCAGTCATGTGCCGGCAACATCCACTATCCATGTACCATGTATTATTGTTGGTACATCCTCTATTTTCCTGAAAATAATATGGGAATTAGACTTTCGGAATCCAAACTTGACTGCATCCGAGATTTACAGAAAACAAAATTTTATGAACCCACATCTTCTTTGAAAAATATGCCTTATGAAAGCCAAACTATTGGGTTTTATTTAAAGAACAGTTCTTTGCCCAGTGACCACCCCATTGACACTTGGTACAAAATGGGGCACATTGTGAAACAAAATAGTTGTTACTAAAAATTGGTTTTTCATGGGTATAACCAAATCCGGATTTGTTTCTTAAAGGTCGTATTTTAGAATACATTTTATCAAAATTTTCATTTCCACAGGTAAATTTTGATAAACACTTCTTTAAGGAAAAAAATTCGGACTTCAGTTTTATAACCAAGTTTTTATCATCAGAATCATTGGATTTAGAAATAGAGCTAGGATCGAAGATACATTTCTTAGAAATTACTTTTTCTAACTCTTTAGAAAGTTTGTTCTTCTCAGAACTTACTTCGTCATGATTTTTTGAAATATTTACAAAATCAGCATTTTTCCTATCAAGATCTTTAGTAAGATCTGATATTGCATTTGTAAGAATAAAATTCCTAGAGTTTTCCTTATCAAGTTTTTTATTAAGTTTAGAATTCTTTATTCATATAAGTTCAGAAAACCTAGAAATTTCTTCATAAGTAGGTAAAATATTTTCTTCATCAGAAGAGTTATAATATTCTTTATCATTATAATTTAAAGAAACATTGGTCAATGATTTAACATTTTGTACCTTATCCATAAAACAATGATTGTGAATGGGTAATCGGGCTATAAGACTATGATTCTTTTGTCCTGAATATTCGTAATCAGAAGATTCATTTATAGAGTCTCCACCACTGGCACTCTAGGTATCATTTTCTTTTAGAACATTCTATGCTTTGGTTTTGTAGTACTTTCTTATGTTCCTCTCATAATTCCTTTCTTTCCTTTAATTATTTTTGAGCAAAGGACAATCTGGTCTAATATATCCAGCTCTCCTTCATTCATAACAAGGGACGTCTCCATCTTTCCAATATTTCCTTTCCTTTTTCTTATACATGGACTGAAAATTTATCTAGCCAGCTATGTTTTTCATCCTTCGAGCAAGATTTTCTAACTCATTTTCTGATATTTCACTTTCACTAGAATCTGATTGAATAACCATCTTCTTATACATGGATTTGGTTACTCTCTCTGGAGTCGTAGCTTTCTTATGATTTGATGTTGTTGTAAAAGAACAGTACCATTCCCACTCTTCTTCTTGATTTTGACATTATCTCTCTTCATTCTAGTTTCATGTTGGAGAAGAGTTCCAAATAACTCATCAAGAGAACTTTGAGTGGCATTTCTGTTCTCATCTATTGTTGTTCTCTTTGATTCCCACTCATTGGGCATAATATCAATTATCTTATCCACAAGGGCTTCATCATCTAAACCTTTTTCTCACATAGACTGTAAGTTGTTAACTATAGTCATAAATCTCTGTTGAACTTTGCAGATTGGTTCACCATAAGGAAAATTGAATCCATGGTATTCATCTCTAAGCATATCTCTCCAAGTCTCAATTACTTTAGATGTGCCAAAGTGTGTAACCTCTAACTTCTTCCAGATACATTTAGCTTCTTTACAAGAATAAATTTGGCTATATATATTTCTAGTCACTGAACATAGTAATGTATTGGGTACCTTATAATTGAGTTGATACTACTGCTTTTCTAGGTTAGTGAATGTTCTAACTTCCTTATCAGGAATTTTATAATCCCTAGCAAGAATAACTAAGTTTTCCACTCAAGTATTGATAACAAAAGTCTTCCTTCGATCTCTCCAGTACTCATAGTCATTACCATAAAAGATTGGTGGTCTCGTAGGATTTATATTATCAATAGAACAAACATTGACTCCTGTCATTTCAATAAAAAATTGGCAACCAAACCAGTTAGTAGACACAGTTCATAACCACAATGTTCATAATGAAAACATTCATAATGAAAAACATCGGAATGAAAAAGTTTGGAATGAAAATGTTCGGAATGAAAATGTTCGGAATGAAAAAGTTATACGCGAGTATAATTATTTCAGAGACCTCCTCTAATACCAATTTTAGGAATGAAATAATGATTTAGATGCTCAAAATAAAAGAGGGGGGTGAATTTTACACTTTAAAAAATTTCTCTGGAATCATTAATGTTGGTTATAGATAACTATGTCTTCCGTAGACAAGGAAAGATCTAAATTTAACGAAGTTAAACTAAGCAGATTCACAACACCTCTAACACAAATGTAGGATTGGAACTAAAATTTACAATATGAGATTCTACCTTAAAGCGTATAGAATCTAAACTTATCAGATTACAAGTGTAAGGAATTACAAGAAGGTACTTTCCATACAATACAGTATAAAGAAGAAAAACAAGTACTAAAACTACAAGTAACAAGATATATGTCTTTTAACCCAAAGAGAAGGGTATCCAACAACCTTGCATAATGGTCCCTTGATTTATACATTCATGTAATTCTATCTTACCCACACCAGGGTAAGCCCTCGTTACGAAGATTGGAATCTCTGTCTTGCTATCCCCACAAGCCCTCAACTTCAAGGTAGTTGGAACCTCTGTCTTCCTCAGCAAGGAATCCCTCAAACTTCAAGTTAGTCGGTACTTTTGTCTTCCTATCCCTGGAATTCCTCGAATGTAATCACCAACATTCAGAGTCGCACAAAGCAATCTAAACGAGTGGTTCAGTACACACAAGTCATGAAAAGCATCTCTCTCTAGAAATCACCTTAACAGCGTGTGGTATCTAGATTGATAAACTTCTTGTTTTTTTCTTGAGATCTTTCAAATGAGCTCCTATTTATAGGTAAAATTCCAATGGTCGGCTCCCTCCTCCAATGGTCATATTTTCCATGAAATTCGGAGGGACCTATACACGTGTAACTCAACAAACAGTTAATTTGAAACAGAATAGATGACATCGTTTTATAACAATCCATTTATAACTGAATGCACGACATCGTTTTGAAATGAAGCATATGTAAGTAAAAAACTATTCAACATTTCGGAGTGTAATTAAATTAAAAGTTTGGAGTCTATGTTAAGAAATGTTCAGAATCTGTTTTATAAGGATTTAGAGACTGGTTTCACCGGAGATTGGAATCTGAATTTGCAGAGTTCAGAGTCGAACCAGTAAGAGTTCGGAGTCGAGCTACCTAAGAGTTCGGAGTCTACCTACTTAATATTTTGTGGTCGAACTACTTATGAGTTCAGAGTCGAGCTACTTAAGGGTTCGGAGTCGAGCTACTTAAGAGTTCGGAGTCGAGCTACTTAATAGTTCAGAGTCGACCTACTTAAGAGTTTGGAGTAAAACTTATTAAGAGTTTGGGATCGAACTTCTTAGGAGTTCGGAGTCGAGCTACTTAAGAGTTCGGAGTCGAACTACTTAAGGGTTAGGAGTCGACCTACTTAAGAGTTCAGAGTCTAACTTCATAAGAGTTTGGAGTCGAACTACTTAAGAGTTCGGAGTCGAACTACTTATGAGTTCGGAGTCGAACTTCTTAAGAGTTTGGAGTCGAGAAACTTAAGATTTCGGAGTCCAGAATTCGTATCCTAAACACAGAATACTCCAATACTTGTCATTATATGATTCTGGGATTTTGGATAACAATCCGGGTTTTATACATTAGAAAAATATTTCTATGTATAAGAAACTCTAGGTAAGGTTAAATTTCCTTAAATAAGTAAATTTTCCTTTTGGGGGTAAAATTTATAATTTCTTTAGTATAAGGTGTTTGTGATTTTCAAAACATGAAGTAATGGAAAAGTCATATGGAAACCCTTATTGAATCAACATCAGGGAGGCACAGTGTGGGGATGTTGACTGTGAGACGCAACGTGCACAGATATCCACATGACAGGCACATGATGGATTTTTTATTGAAGGAGAGTGAGTCATCCTTTTCAGAGGATGTACCATGGTACCAGATGCTTTATAAGAAGAGGTTCTGAGAGAGTTTCACACTTCCCCATTGGAGGTATATCCATGAGTAGAGAAGATGTACCAGGATCTCAGACGACAGCACTGGTGGCCGGGTATGAAGAAGGCTGTGGAAGATTTCGTTTCACGATGCCTCACCTGCGAGCAGGTGATGGGAGAGCACCAGGTACCAGTAGGCTTGGTAAAACCCTTAGAGATCCCAGAGTGGAACTGGGACGAGAAATCTTTGTATTTCGTTACGGGACATTGACGTACTTCTAGAGGACACGACTCCATCTGGGTGATCGTGGACCGACTCACCAAGTCGGCCCACTTCTTACCTATCAAAGAGCAGGGATCAGTGGAGAGCTTGGGATGCCTCTACATTCTGGAGATCGTACAACTTCATTGTGTGACATAGTCTATCATCTCTGATCAAGATGCTCTCTTTACTTCCAATCTTCGGAAGGGGTTGCAGGAGGAATTTGGGATGCAGTTATGCATGAGAAATTCCCTTCACCCTCAGAAAGATGGCCAGACGGAGAAGACCATTCAGACACTCGAGGACATGCTCTGTTCAAGTGTCCTCGACTTTGGTAATAGCTGGGAGGATCACCTAGCTTTAGTGGAGTATGCGTACAACAACAGCTACCACTCCACCATCAGGATGACACCATATGAGGCATTGTACGACTGACCTTACAGATCACCTCTGTGCTGGACAGACCCTGGGGAGTCAGCAATTGAAGGACCAGAGAATGGCCAGGCTACGTCAGAGAATGTATAGATCATCCAGGAGCGTATGAGAACTGCTTTGAGCTGACATAAGTTCTATGGTGACAGGAGGCGGAGACCACTAGAGTTTGAGGATGGCGACCATGTTTTCTTATGTGTCTCACCTCGATGTGGACTATGGAGATTTGACTGGGGCAGATAGTTATATTCTCACTACATTAGACTATTCCAGGTTCTCAGAATGATAGGCGACGTGGATTATCGCCTGGCTCATCGACCTCAGTTGCACCAGGTGGATGACGTCTTCCACATATCTCAGTTGATAAGATACGTGCATGACCCGATGCAAATCATTGATCACGGGGAGCTGTACATAGATGATGGGGTGGCATTTGTAGAGTTTCTGGTGGAGAGAGATGATCGAGAGAGGCAAGTCCTACATGGATGGTTAACTCCTCTAGTACACATCAAGTGGCAGTACGGGAACCACTAGGAGAGCACATGGGAGTGTTTTCGACGCTTTCGCTGGGGCGCGCGCATCCGTCTGTGGAGGAGGACGCGCTGCTTGTTACCCTGCATTCCCGCTTTCCAAAGGTGGGTGACATCTGTTCCTTGTTCAGGGACGTCTGCTCCTTGATCGAAACCGGGATGATGAGATGTCAGTTCTTCCTTCAGTGGAATCCTCCTCAGAGCTCATCACCTAGTCCGGGTCTCCCTCATAGATTTAAGACGGGTTCATGAATCTCATTCCCAGTGCCGTATCTTCATGGATGCCGGTTAATTACACTACTTCTGTCAAGACATTCCATGGGGTCTTGACATGGTAGCGACCTTTGGTCGGAGTAGATGACAGCAGCAGGCATGTCTGGGCATCTCTGGGTGTGTGGACATTGGGGAACCTGTATTCTTCATCACAAGAGGGCATATTAAGGGTGCAGAACCTGATGAATCCCACATCGGATGTGGGGAATCATATGACATCTGAGGTTTTCCTCAGCTTCCCATGTTTATCACGGGGAATGCGATGAGTTTAATGTCGTGTAGAGACGGTTACGCCAAAGGTGTGTCATCCGTGTTTTTCCTCAGGCATCTCATGTTTATCACGAGGTCGGCCGTGAGTTTAACGTCTGCCGGAGACGAAATGAGGGTAATCAGAACATCCCATAGAGATGGATCAGATTGGTATATCCTAAAGGTAGAACACCTGGAAGATGGGTGGATCAGAACACCCAATGAGGACGGATCCGAGGTGGTGCACTCCCAAGAGGGGAGATGTCACACCACGGCTGATATGAACACCACTGAGGGCGGATCAGGGAGAGTGTACCCTAAAATGGGAGACACCAGGGTTTACCATCAGATGGGATTGAGCCTCTTGGAGGTTTCCTACGTACCCTGTTTAGGGGACAGGGATCAAAACCCACGTAGTTCGAAGGGGTGATGGTCCGGGGTGTACAAAAAGGAAAACGACCCGTATACATGCTGGGGATTACACATGGATAGCTGCCCGGGGCCGTAGGGAGCGGCGCTGGTGGATGAATGGCATGATCTCACCGGGATGTGGTGGCCCGGGTAGGAATCAGGATGGGTGGTGGATGGATTAATGAAATGGAGGGGGAATGAAATGGGATCGTCGCAAGGGCGACAATGTAGTTGGGCTTGAGCCTTGAAGAGGCTTCCTACGTATCTCTGTGGCAGGGAATCAAAGTCCATGTAGTTCGAGAAGGATTGGGGCTTACACAATGGAGCTGCCCAGTTGCCGCTAGGGAGCGGCAATGGTGAATGGGGCCTATGCTCTAAGGTTGCCCACAATGTAAGGAAGGGGCTTATGAACTGATGCGGCCCAAAGTAGTATGGGGCTTATGCTCTGAGGCAGCCTAAAGTGTGTATGGGGATTACGCTCTGAGGTAGCCTATGGTGGTATGGGGCTTACGCTCTGAGGCAACCCCTGGTGGTATGGGGCTTATGCTCTGAGGCATTCCATGTTGTTTTGGGCTTACGCTCGGAGGTGGCCCTTGGTTGATAGTGAACTGATGTGAAGAGGTCGGAACAACTGGGTGGTGGGCTTGAACCTCGTGGAGACTTCCTACGTATCTCTGTGGTAGGGAATCAAAGTCCATGTAGTTCGGGAAGGATTGGGGCTTACGCCAGGCTGTTGTCCGGGTGCCGCTAGGGAGCGGAAAAGGTGTATGGGGCTTACGCTCTGAGGCGGCCCACAGTGTATGGGGCTTACGCTCTGAGGCGGCCCATGGTGGATGGGGCTTATGCTCTGAGGCGGCCCACAGTGTATGGGGCTTACGCTCTGAGGCGGCCCATGGTGGATGGGGCTTACACTCGGAGGCGGCCCACAGTGTATGGGGCTTATGATCTGAGGCAGCCCATGGTGGATAGGGATTACGCTCTGACGCGTCCCACAGTGTCTTCCTCATGTCTGGCCATGAGGGCATCCCAACTCACTAGCGGGTCGAGGTAATCTCCTATGCTCTAGTTCACAAGCGGGATAATGCCAAGGGCATTGGAATCTATCCAAACAAAGGGAGATGAAAAGTGTGAATCACATGACCAATATTCAGAACATCGTGAGAGTGGCGTGGTGATGGAGGATAACTGTTAACCGTGTCGGAAACGCAGCATCCATATCACGTTATCCAGAAATGAGGACAAACAAATGAGGGTCGACTGCTGGCCATGTTCGAAACACAGGACCTAACTCAAAGTGTCGCCCAAAGTCTTCCAGGGCATTGGCCTAAGACCGCAGGCGGACCAATGGTCTATCATCCATACTATTACAACAGGTGGACTGTAGGTCTATCATTCATACTATTAGGGGGTCACATTAGACATGGATGTGAGTGACGATCCGAATGAAGGACACCCAAAGTGTGAGGTGGAGTGATGGAATGTTTGAATGGATTCCAATTCTCTTGATAGTATGCCACTGTGATCATGGAATAATGGATCCTATACATAGAGCATAAGGCATCTCTTATTTGGAATAAGAGGCATCCTATGTTTGGAACATGGGGAGTACTACAGTTTAAAGTCATGTATATAGGACTACTGGCATCTCATGCTAGGAGCATAAGGCATCTCTCGTATAGGGCAAGAGGCATCCTATGTTTGGAACATAGGGATTAATACAGTTTATAGTCATGTAGATAGGACTACAGGCATCTCATGCTAGGAGCATAAGGCATCTCTCGTATAGGGTAAGAGGCATCCTATGTTTGGAACATAGGGATTACTACAGTTTATAGTCATGTAGATAGGACTACTGCCATAAGGTGCCTAGAACGGCTGGTGTTGGGTCTTACGCAAGGGTGGCCCATCCTGATTCAACCTGACATAAGAGCCATGGGATAGGGTTTGACAGAGTTTCCTGAGGAATGGTTCGACTCAAGGTACTCGGGGAATTGATGATGAGAATCTCGACCCACGACACATGACAGGGACCAAGAGGAATATGTCAACTCAAGGTATTTTAGGGTGTGCAGAGGAGTATCTCAAATCATACTATTCCATAGTTGTAATGAGGTTGTGCATAAGGGTGTAATGGAAAACCTCGATGTCCCGGCCCGAGAAGTTCATAGTGCGACTCTCCATTTTTCTTGGGGGTGGGTGACGGTAGTGAAGGGACCGACCTGGAGGGTCGGGACCGCAGCCCGGCACCGACCCCGAGCGGGGGTGGGGGTCGCAGCCCCCGTGGTTTGGACCAACGGGTGTAGTCCTAAACACTACTGTGTTGGGCAGGCATGCGTGCAATTGAGGCTGTTGCGCAGGAAACACCAGATGCGGGCGCGCAATAGTGGAGGTCGCACAATAGCAGTGACGCGCTCAATAGCAGCGGGGCATGCATTATGGAAGCCTTGCGCGCAATAGGACCGGTGCTGCACTGGCGCGAGAAAAATCGGGCTCAGCGGCAATGTTGCGCGCAAAAATTATGAGTTGCGCGGAAAACTGGTCAGGTTGGCCCTTTTCCGCGCAAAACTAATGTTTTGCGTGCCGGAGGGGAGTTTTCTGCGCAGGCGTGGAAACTGCGGACTTACGTGAATCAGAGCGGCGGCCGACCTCCAGGGATCCTCCTTCTCAGAGGGGGGGGGGTGCCCTCGTATTTATAGGTGGAACACGGGTGCCGGTGCGGGGAAAATTCCGCGCCCGCGAAGTGTTTTCCGCGCGCCAGGCAGTGCGCGTAGAATTTCGTGCGGGAAAAGGCGGTGCATGCAAAATTTCGTGCGGGCAAAGTGCTGCGCCTAAACTTCCGCACCCACAAATATGGGTGCATAATATTCCGCGCACGCATATGGTTTTCCGCGTTGAACTCCTTTTTTACACGCAAATCCATACTTCGCCCCAAAACCATCCTGGATGGCCATCCCCAGTAGTCCAACTTCAAACAGCCATAACATCTGATCCGTAACTCCGTTTGGGGTCCATGACCAGTCAAATCGAAGCTTACGGAACGATCTACACTCCGAGATCATCTATGCGGAAGTTTGGAAAATTTTGGGGACGCGTTTTCAGGGGTCAACAGGGAGCGAGAGGCTCAGATTCGTGCACAATACCCTCATTTGTTTCCCTAGATTATGATGTATCATTATTGGGATGTAAAGCCCTAAGTGGGAGTAATGTAATGTCCTGTAAATTTCAAGGAATTTTTTTTAAATTATTTGGAATTTTACAAGTATGCACTTTCTGACGGCACCTGATTCTGGGGGCCAGTGTCCCAGAAATCATATTTCGAGGATTAGCATGGGTACGTTCAATGAACGAACGAGTGGTTTATTCTATCTTTTGAACCGGTGCTCAGAATTAAAATCTGAGGGCACCGATGGAACCACAATGCCAGTAATTGCATGAGAGGACCATTACTGAAGACACGTTTTCTTTGGAGGAGTTCTTAAAAAATGTGGTTTAAATAAAAAAGGTGAATAAAATATGTGATACAATTTTATTCCTAACTAACGTGGTTTTATCCTACATGGGGATGTTAGGGTGGGACCTACTAACATTCTAACTACCCATGTGAGGATAAATGTGAGTTGGGGCCCACATGAGCCCCAACAATTCACATTCTCTTAAACCCCTTAAACATTCCATTTAAACCCCTTGTATTTAATTGGGTGACTTCTCCTCTTCCACTTTAATAATGAAAACACACAATTAATAAATTAATTTAACGAAGTGTCTGATTTTTTAAAGATTGAATGCATGGAAAAATAATAAAATAAGGAGTGTCCTTATTTTATTTTTTTAGTTTTGTTGTGTAAGATAATTTGGGAGTGAGCTATTTTCTCTTTTGAAGAACATCTTCTTCAACGAAGAATGCCAACTCTCTGACGAAGAACGTCGACCCGGTGGCCCGATTTCTTCATCCTCTTTTTCCTCCGCGATAAGGGAGGTGACACCGACGACAACGGAAACGATGACATAGTCTGTGGAACTTGACAACCGTGAACTTAATTTGAGGTAGGGGTTAAGTTCATTTTTAATGAATTAAAATTTTGTTTGTTTTATCGTTGATCATCTCGTATACATTGGCTGCTTGTTATCGAAATAACGGGAGGAGATCAGACCACACAAACCCGGTCAATCCCCCTCCCTGCTTTCTTTTTAATCAAATGTTGACATTTGTGATGAAGGAGGCACGGTGTCGTTGAACTGTGCGGGAACAAAGAGGACCGCAGCCAGAGAGGGTTGTGGCGGCAGTGCGCGGCACTGTCACGCCGTGCCGGTGAGGCCGAAGGGACCACGCCCGAAGTGGGCCGCGGTGGAGGTGTGCAGCACCCTCGCGCCACGCAGGAGAAATCAAGGGAGGTCGTGGCAAGATCCGGCCGCAATGGTTGGGCGCGGCGCCATTGCGCCGTGCCAGTCGTGGAAGATCAGTGGCCTTAGGTCGCAGCGGTCCAGCAGGGGGCTGCCGGCCAAGTTGGCCGCCGGCACTCAAGGAGGGAGGACCCCTGTTGTTCCTGCCGCGGCTCAACCAGACGACCATATAGGCCAGCCGTTTCCCCAAAAAACCGGGGGGTCATAACCCCCCGACCCTCCTTTAGGGTGGACCCCACCAGGGGCCGCCTTTTCCGAATCAAAGGGGGCCGTGCCACCTTCACACCCCGCTTGGCCGAAAGCTGAGCCACGACCGGCTTCTGAGCAGGGCCTCCAGTGCCGGGTCAGGTCGCACCAGCTGGGTCGGGCCGCACCCAATATGGCCGAATCCGGACCCAGGTCGGGTTGACCTAATTCGGGTCGAACGAGGTGTATTGGGCAGGGTCGGACCGGGATCAAACCCCCTATTTTGGAACATATTCGATCAAACGCCCATATCATGTGCTATGGACCTCCGATCGATAACTGTTAGTTGCGTTGAGATCCTTGGATCGAGTTGGTCGTTTTGGTATATTACACTCGAGGTTTCAGCAAATATTGTGTATAGCTGGATTGGTTCAAACCCGAAACTAACCTGGCCCTTGGAGTGGAAACGCTTATAACATAATGACCAAACTTCTGAATGATGTGTCGTCAATCACATTGTTTTTCTATTAGTGAGACGGTTCTTATGGATTACTCCTCTTGAGGTTTGGATTCACTGGAGTATGGTCGGGTTGGTTTTAGCTTAAAAACCAACCAGGCCCCTGGGACGGAAAAACCAATATCTCATAGACCGGGCGTCCGATTGACGCTCCGTCTGTCGCGTTGAGTTCCTTTTGACAAGACGAAACATTGTGATACATCATACTTGGACTTTTTGACAGTTTATGTATTGACCCCTTGGCTCGAGGAGCGGACCCTACCGGAATCAAGCGTGCTTTGTGTGAGAACCCTAGAGCTGGCTACGACTGCGACGACGATGGCGATCGTACTTGGATTATACGTGGGTTTGGAAGTGAAGCCGACTGTACTTGGATCCTCCATGGGTTCGACAGTGATGACGACTATACTTGGATCCTACGTGGGTTCGGTAGTGATGGTTACTGTACTTCGATCTTATGTGGGTTCGATAGCGACAACTTTTGTACTTGGATCCTATGTGGGTTCGACAGAGACGATGATTCAGAGATTACATCTAATCATCTCCACCCCTCTTCATTAGTACTGTACCTGTGTGATCTGAGTCTTTAAATTAAATCATTATCTTTGATATGATTTTCTTTCTTCCCTGTGTGGACTGAGTTGTAATTTCCTGTGTGGAATGAGTTGTACTTTCCTGTGTGGACTGGGTTGTTCTTGGGCTCTTGAGTTTGAGTCGAACTAGAATTGATGACTTAGGTATATGTGTGGGAATATACCTAGGTAGAGTTTTTTTATACATCGGTTTTGTATCATTCCTTTTTTTTATATCATTTGTGGATTTTGGGAGGACTTCGGGGGTCTCGGGGTCCCTACTGAGTATCGTATACTCACCCATGCATGGAATATGCCCGCACTACGTTGTGTTGGTTACAGACGACAGAAATCGCTAACCGTGGTTGAAGCTTGTGGAGCAGAATAATACTTGGAGGTGGACTATCAGGCAGGATGTACATGGAGTGGACGGACAGATTTGAGGAGTTGAGGAGACTATCTGTACCCACCCGTCAGGTGGAAATTCCGGAGGACATCTCGGTGGTTTGTGTTTACAGTTTAGCTATTATACTTTACTTTTCTCAGTTTTACTATACTTTTAGTTGGGTTTGTATACTAGCCCATTTAATATCCAGAACATACTTTTGTACTTAGTTTACATAGTGATTACATCAGCTTCCGTACTCTGTGGTGTTTGTTTTCTTATAAAAAGTCAATGCCTTTCCTTTTATCAGGATTTACGCCATTGGTTCTAGTTGCCAGTCCCTGGCTTGTGGAAGGCGGGCATTGTGTAGTCACGACATGGGCCCCGAGGATGGGTCGTGACATGTATAAGGTAGGAATCATGAACCCTTTCATGTTAGGAACCATGAGTTTTTAGAGTTAGTCCTAGAATTGAGTAGTTTTTCTTTGTTTCAGATTGAGATATGACAACGGAGGTGAGACAATTTCACATTGTAAACACACAGAGAGTAGTGACCCATGTGGAGTATCAGTGAATTGTTCAATACCCTCTTAAAATTATGACCTACTTGAGAAATTCCCCACTACTATGTCACTATGTAAGGAATAAACAATAGTCCATACTTTTAGAAGTTTGGTATAATTTATTATTTGTCTTGGTTTTGGATGGTGTAAGTGTGATTTGGATTTTTAAAATAGTTTTGAAATTGAAATTATTTCTTCCTAATTTATTTATCATTGTAAAGTGGGTTATATAATTTAAATCACCTTCATTTGAAAGCATGGTGCTTCTTTATAATTCTTAAATAATGGGATTATTGTGACCCATGGGTTTCCTTATGAGTGTTTTCACATGTGAGGGTGTGTACAAAATGCTTGTGTTGGGACGTTTTAATGGAAGATAATAAAAATAGTCTCAATAATTCATTAGACTCCATTAGTGTGTGTTTGAGATTAAATATAAGGACTATATTTTGAAATTTTCTTTCTAATTGAAAATGAATTTGAGAATTGAATATAGTTAAAAATGTGGGATTTGGTGTTTGGAAAGTGTCCTTGATAAAATGATGTTTTGGAATTGAAAATAAAAATGGTATTTTGTAAATGGATTTTTTTAATTCATTGATGTTTTTGGATTAATAGCCAGTTTTTTAGCATGATATGTTCTATTTTGTTCTGATTCCTATTGATGATGGATTTTATATTATGTTACTCATGTTTTTCAGAAAATTTTATCTATAAATGTCCCAAAATATTCCGATGAGTCATGCCCAGTTTTTGGTTCTTCTCAATTGTTTCATATCCTTTGTTGTGATCAGAGTCTCTTTAAGGTAGTGGAGTCACTTTTGGATGTATAGGGAATCTTCTAAATATTCGTATCTCCCAATGTTGTCAGAGTGCATGATGTACTAGGTCTGTTTTATAGACAATATTTGGATGAATGTGATCTGTTTTCCAGGCCATCATTTAATTTTAGGATGACATGTGATATCTTTAAATCTGTATTCATCCTATAGTTCATTTCAAAATTGGTTAAGATGGTGAAAATGGAATAACTCATGCATATTCAATTAGGCCAACATATAGTGAAGGTGTATGTTGTCCATTTCAAGGAGATGGTTTCCTTTTTCTAGAGGAAGAGTCACATGATTTGATGAATACATATATCTTCATCAGGGATACTATTTATGAGATAAAGGAGAATTTATTCTATTAAAAGGAAATTTTTTTTGAGATTCTGGAAGATCGATTTTTTTTAGCTAAGTTGGTTTCTGGAGTGCAGAGGGTTGGTAATAAATCCTTTACAATTTCTCGTGATGGTTCCCCATATCGCGAGAGGACCACACCGGAGGAACTATTTAATAGAGATTTGTCATTATTAGTTTTGGATTCTTGTTCGTGATACTTCATTCTGGTGTTCCATTAGTTTCTTCGGCCCCAGAATTCTAATCCTTTTTTTGAATCCCTCAAAAGAGGTGTCATAATTGTGTTTATATGGGTCATATGGAAATGTTTTTGAAGAAGCATAGCCTATAGAGGTAATTTTGACAAAAATATTCTGGTGCTTACTATGTGAAAAGAGATACATTAGAAATTAGATCCTCATCCACTACTGTCACGGTGAATCTCACTCATAGTCATGAGTTTCCAGAGATATGTAAAACCTTGGTCTAACATTTGGTTTTCATATTTGTATTGGAACATTTAATTTATTTACATTCTATTTTCTTTTATTGATTTTTTTTAATCAAATTATGCTCATCATTTCTTTTAGAGATTAAAATGGTCATTCCCTATTGTTATACCAGTAGAACAAATTTCTAAAATGTGGATTTTAGAATAAGTAATTTTTTGACACGTGTTATCCCCTCACGTTGGATTCCTTTTGGGTTTTTTCTGCTAATATTTGGGGTCTGTTGGGTTTGAGAAAAGTTCCTAGTTCTATAGGTGGGTTCTTTCATTCATGATATTGAATCTGGGTTGGATTGGTTTGGATTTTCCATGTTCTCCCCTCCCATGGGTCAAATGTTTGTGTTTTCATATCTATTTTAGTCAAGTCAGTGTGGTGGGGAGAACCCTCTTGTGTTCCACTATTTTCATACACTCTGGTTTCCTCGGTATTGGTCAGGTGGGAATTGTTGAGTGAACACCCCACATGTGGTTCTAGATTTATCTTGGTCTTAGTTGGTCATGAACTGTTGTATTGCCTATCGTTGGTCTTGGAGAATTTTTGGGGGTAAAATGTGTCTGTGGTGGGGATAATTTTTACACCCGACCCTGGAAACTCCATTATTCTATAATTTTCATGGTCAGGATTTTTCAAATTGTTGTTTGGATTGAGTCCCAGTTAAAAATTTCAGATTTTAAAACATTTGAGTGAGCTTTTTCCCTTTTCACGATCTGCCAGACCATGCATCCAGCTCTGTTTTTGAAAATAATAAAATTAGATATAAAATAAAATTGGAATAAAATTATCATTTATAATAACAACAATAATAATATTATGATCATGATGATTAATATTATTATTATTATTTAGTTTGTTTTTTTTCTATAAGAAACCCTTGAGGGTTCACGACCTCCTCCTTTCTCTCTCCCATTTCCGTTCTGACCCCCCCCCCCCTCGTTCTCTTGCTCTCATGTGACCACCCTGCCTGCAACCATCATTTCTACACCCACTCTAGAAAGAACCTTTCTCTAATAGTCCTTTCATCCTCACACCAACCCTACTCCATGAATTGCCTATCCTCTACGAGGATCCCTCGCAAGATCCCATACTCATGTGGCGCTCCTTTTTCCACCTCTTCTCTTGTACGGAACTTCATTGGTGGCCTTCCCTACTCGTGGCATGACCAACATCCCATCTTCCCCCCCTAGTATGTATTCCTTTGTTTTGGGGATTTTTTATTGGGGTTTTCTTATATGGAAAAACAATATTATATAAGGTTTCTATTTATTTTGATTTTATTGGATTTTAGGGGGTTCAGATGGATCATTGGTGTGTACTATTCCTCCTCGGAATGTTTCATCACGTTCGTACAACATTACTGTATGTGATTAAATGTTTTTACCTTCAAAAGAAGTATTCTAAGGCTTTAAGTGTTTCAAAAAATTATTTACACATGATTCACATTACCCATTAATCACTTTCTTTTTATATTATGGTGTTTCCAAATTGGTTGAATTTTAGAAAAATAGGATTCTAGGTGATTTTCGGTATATGAATACATGTCTCTATGCATTCAATTAAAATTTTATTATTTTCAAAAAACTTTTGAGGAGAATGTGAGAAACCAAGAGTGCAGAAACCATTACATATCATAGGAGCCATACACATCACCACATTCTCTATAAGGTTCTTCCTCTGCAGTGGCCTATTCCCACTAATAACCCGGGTTATAATTCCACCATAGATTTTTAGGTTGATTGTTAAGATTTGGTTGTTCCATTGAACTCACTTCAAGACATATCCAGTTTACCACAAAATCATTCCCAAAAGCAAGGAAAACCCCTTTTCCCCTCTTCGTGGTGGACCTTGTTTTCATTGGTTTCGGTAGGTAAGAATAATCATTCCTCATTTTTCTCTTACCTACTGCTGACATAACATCATCACTCTCGGGTATCCTATGTTTTCCACATTTCAAAATATCACTAATGGAATATCTTTCCAGGCAGCTCACATTCTCCTTGACTATATCCCCCTCTTTTCTAATGTTTTCCCAACTTCATTACCCATGCATCCATCCTTTTCGAGCAGCAGGGGATGCAGGTTAGAGTTAATCGGGTTAAGGTATTGAACCACATTATCATGGATGTCTTCCATTCCCATCGAACCCTCAACCACTTCCATATGAACGCTGGAATCCTTTTGTATGATAACAACATAGTAGACTTAATTTTTACCTGACAGAGGTCCCACTTTTTTGGTATCTGCAGGTAATTCTTGTGACTCTTCCATTTTTTCTTCTTGATCATACCTTCCTCAAGAACCTTAGAATGTCCAGAAACCTCCTCATACCCTGCACAATTTGAACTGTTTCCATCATGATCATAAGAAGCCACATGAGAGATCACCTCTATATCCATACACTCAAAATAATTATGAGTTTGGACACTCCCCTGAAACAAACTTGGAATGTATACTTATTGGTTGATCCACATAGAAGAAGCTGCTAGGGGGTCGCTCACCGTGCCACCCGTCCAAAACCCAACCACCTTTCCAGATAGCCTCCCACCTCCAGATTGAGGAAACATTGGGGAAATCCCATCAAACCAGATTTCCTCACGTGGAGGATCAAGAACGCTTCTCTACCTATTTATAATAATATTAAAATAATCATCCTTATAATGGCATCCTATTGTGTTTATTGTGTGAACACAAGAAAAGAGATTATGATCTATATCTCTATCAAAGGGGAGTGGGCTCACTAGTTTTGGGGATTCTCTAGGGAGCTTCAGAGTTCTCATACAATGTGACAAGTCACCACACCTTACTGGAGTACTGGTTCCAATGGATACACGGTTTAGATAGGTATAGTTCAGAGAGATTTATTATCTTACCTGTGGGTTGCTGATGCTTATGGAATAAAATAAATCGGGCCAGTCTTGAAGGTATTAATTCCACAAGAAGATATATTATCACTCGAGAAATTTTCATAATGGTTGATATGGTTTAAATTGATGTGAACTGAAAGTGGTCTCCCTCCCATTCTATGCTATAAGAACCTAAAGTCGGGGCATATAAGACAGGTACTAGGAAACATAGGTAATGTGTTTAGTGGAGTCCTCATGGAGTTGGCCTTAAACATAATACCGATGGATATTGTATACTGCAGGGAAATGAATTGTGGTGGTGTGGTCCATGATTCAAGGGGAAACATGGCTTTGGGCTTCACGATGCATTATAGAAGTGTAAATTCGTTTTAGGAGAGGCCAATGCAGTTTATACAGGTATCACCATTTATAATTGGAAGTTTCATTACATCTCCCATGTGGAATCATATTCCATTATTTTTCATGATGCCCTGCATGGTAAAGGTAACATAAATATGTCTATATTATACATCATCATGATATACAATTCCTTGCTTGATTGAATCACTATTTTTATCTGTTCCTGTAGAGAGAGGAAAATACAGTGGATTGCCATTCCTCTATGTCAACCGTTGGAAACTCAACTAATTTTCATTCTCATGTTTCTCAATTTAAACACGAGGGGGTGATATTGATTCCGGGCGATGCTCTTATCCTCTGTTATTTCCGCACCCCTAGGCCTTGGTTTTCTACTTATTTGTATTCATTCTTTTTGAAAAAAAATAGTAATGATGATTATGATGCCAGAACGAATTTCTGTGAGGTGTTCTCAAGAAAAATTATATGATGATAGCTTATACCTCATTGTAGTTGAAAATCCATGAGAAAAATTACAAGACTTATGATTTTAACATAGTTGTGGTAATTTTTTCATTAAATATATGTCTCTGTTATCATTATGGTGAATTTTGTTATATTTAATTGATAATAAAAGATTAATGTCTATTTTTACACAAAAGGTGTATAATTTATGCCAAAGAAAATGGATGGTGTAGATTAATGATTATGAATGGTCAATATATTAAAACCCTCAGAAATCTGAACATGGTGTCAAATTCTTTGTGCTGAAAAGACAAATCTAGATTATCCATGATAAGGATCATGAATGGTCCAGTATTTATGTTTATGAAAAGGATGGATTGTAAAATATTAAGGGAAGAGGATAAATCATATTTTCATAAATTAATGTCCAAAAATCTATAAAAGTAAATATAAAGGAGGTGTAGATGGAATATTTGGAGTTACAAAAGAATGTGAGAAATATTCTTGAATTCAACCTTGATTTTAATGAAATAACATGGTTTAGAAACTGAATTTGTGTTGCTCCCATTCAAGAATTAAATAAGTATCAATTTTAGGAGGCTCATGGTTCTTCATTATCTATTCATCCTAGAAGTAAAAAAGATATACAGGGACCTGAAATATTCTTTCTGGTTTGATTCCATGTAAATAGATGTTGCAGAATATGTATCTCAGTGCTTGGTTTTTCACCATGTTAATGATTAGAAATGGTAGACTAAGGGGATGTCATGAGAATTTCTTATAACATAAAATAAATTGAAAAACATGACAATTGTATTTTTTCAGACTTTCTAAAAAATATAAAGGCCATAATGTTATATAGGTTGTAATTGAACTCCTTACGAAGTATGCACAATTCATTGATATTAATGTGAATTTCTCTTTCGATAAAATTTCCGGGATAAATATAATGGAAGTTTAATTATTTCATGGAGTACATTTTTCCAATATATCTGACATGGACTTGAGGTCTACATAGATGTTCTAGAAAAGTCGTCTACATTTTAAGGATAAAGAGTGATGTTTAAGCACTGCTTATCCTTATTAAATTGATGGTCTGTCTAAGAGGACAATTTAAACACCTAAATACATGTTGAGATCTTACTCTACGAATATCAATGGTTGATGGGATCAACACCTTCTATTGGATTAATTTTCATATAATAATACCTTTAAATCCAGTATTTTGATGTCTCCTTATGAATACCTATATTGAAAGAAGTGAAGAACTCCAACTTGTTGAGATGATGCTGGGAAGGAAATTTTTTAGGACCTGATCCTGTTGATGAAATAAAATAAAATGTAAGATCTATTCAACAACACATAAGATCTTCTCATATTCTAAAAAAATGTTATTCGGAAAGACGATGAAAAGACCAATAGATTGATATGGGTAATAAGGTGATTTTAGGAATATATCACTGGAAGAGAGTAATGTTGTAAGAACCCGGATCTTCGTTTCAGGTATGCCTTCCTTTTTATTTATTTTTTAAGAACAATGGACTTCCTGGAAAATATCAAAGTACACGCCGTGTAATTTATGAGTACATGACATGTACTCTTCTCCGGCTCATAGACTTGTGTTGGCCGTGTCCGGGCCACACACATGGTGTGTAAGGGTGATGTGGATGCAGTTTTTTGCGGAGTATGTAAAAACCTAGTACACTCCGTGTGCTTTAAAAGTACATGTCGTGTACATTTCTTTTTTTCACTAAACGCATCGGGGTCGCACCTGATGGAAATAACACACCCCTTATCCTGGTTTTTCATCGAAGTCCAACCCGTACGGCCGGATTTTCCCAGAGCCCCTGCCTCTCCATATGTTCTATGATTCAAGCATGATCACTTGAGTTGGAATCATAGCAGTGACTTCTTCATTCTGCTTGAGCCTTTTTTCCAATTCCCCCTCCTTCTCGAGTTATCATGGTTTATGTGTTTCAGACGTTTTTTCAGATCTACGATGTTCTATGGAGAATCTATTGTCGCTGTTCACATATATTGATCCTCTAGGATCGAGGTAGGTGGTTTGTTCCTTTCTGTAGACATTCGATGAGTATTCTGTGAAAATTCCACCAATACCCTTGAACAGGGTATTGCGTGTTCCTGTTTTTCCCTTCTTGCATTTCCTTCTTTGCTTGATTGGTAGAGTAGATATATTTTCCTGTGATTATGGTAGTGTTTACTATACTCTGGATGTTTTCCATGCTTTTTTTCTTGTTTGGCGTTTTTCCGGTTTCCATGCCTAGTCATAGGATAGTGGAATAGCTGCTTTGTTATACTGTTGTGCCTTATATTGATAGCCAAGTAGTTCTTGAGGTTTACTTGGATGATACACGTGGGCTGAGCATTTTATTTTCACACAAGACTGTGAGATCTATTGTAGTAGACAACATAAAGAATAGACGTAAGGGCTTCTCCAAGGTGTCTTTTAATATAATGCAAGACCACAGCGGGAATTGACGATGAGTGCTTCCTCAGAGAGTCTGTAGATCCTCGACGCGGGCCACCGGGGGAATGATACGTTGAGTGGTTCCCCAGAGAGTCTTTAGCAAGATACTAGACTATAGGGGGAATTGACGGTGATTTCTTCTTTAGAGAGTCTACTCTTAGCTAAACCATAGGGGTGAGACTGTGTGGGCCTCCTAGAGGGTTGTTGGTACTTTTAGGATGAACCATAAGGGTTAGGCTGTGAGAGATACCTAGAGGGTTACCTGTTTTCTTCTTTTTGTTGGCTATTTACTTGTGTACTTTCTATGCTAGAACGGTGGACTGTGACTGCTGAGTATTTCTTGTTTACTGTTCTTATAGTTTTCTTGCCATGTATTCATTGACTGTTAGGCGTAGATCTTTGGGTGTTTGCCTACTGGGACTCTATCTCACATCCTGTTGGGGTTGTGCTTTTGGGCCTAAGAAGATTATGTTGTTGCAGGGATAGATAAGGCCAAGAACACTTCTACTTCAGGTACCTAACTTGCTGGAGCTGGAGAGCATGGGACCAAGTTGAGGCTTGCGATGCTGAGGATTTCCTCTACTATTTACTTTTTCTGTTGCTTTAGTACTTGTGATCAGTTTTATTTAAGAACGTTGGTTTGTTTATTACTTTCCATAGACTTATGTACAATGTTGCATCATTATTAGTTAATACATTGCTTCCTCTGTTAAGTTCAGTTGTTGTATGCTGTTATTGTTCCCGCAATTGTGACTTGTTGTTCTTCCACTATATAATTTACCGAATGAGGGCATAGTTTCTCCACCGACTCACCAAGGCCCTCACTGTTAGTCAGCAGCCTTTGGCATTTGGTAAATGCACTTGAGGTCATGTGGCGAACCGGGTACATGGCACCAGTTAAGGGGCTCCAGATTCGGGTCATTACAAAGTGGTATCAGAGGAGTTCTTTTCTCTTTCTTTACTGTTTGGAGACTTTATCCAGGGATTGGACGGATTCGGTACTTGGTATTAAGCTATTATCAGGTGTGGCTAACCCGTTTATAGGAAAAATCCATAATACCTCGTTAAATGTAGTTTTTTGGTTCTACGATTTTATGGTTGGTCTGATTTTACATAGAGTGATTCACTTTCCTTGTGTTGTTATTTTCTTGATTATTGCAGTTCTATTTCTGTCGCAACCCGATGAGATGAGGGTATGCCATATCATGCATCATATAGGCACTTGTGGAAATATCATTCCATGCATTATTTCCATGCCATCTAGGATGCATTAGCGATTGCATGCTATTGTGATAGACTTCCTGTAGATTATTCATGCTGTTATGATAGATGCTTGATAGAATCTATGCTGCCTTTTTAGAAGATTGTTTTCTTCCTAATTTTCATAAATGAATGCTAAACATGGATTCTTGAGGTGTTATGGGACCTCTCGAATCAGAAATTGCAGGATCATGATCCTATCTTCTCTTATCTATGGCTATAGGGGATTCCAAGATTTGATTCACGGGGAGTATGGGCCCTCACGGCTCAGAATTTGGAACCTCCTTGCCTTGTTTCTATTGTTTCTGGGCTTTTGTGCAGTTTCTGAGTTACTGCCCAAACAAACCAAGAATACACGGCGTGTACCTTTTGGATAGACGCCTTATAGTTTTCAGGTCGTGTCACTGACCGTGTGAGACGAAACACGGTATCTTGAGAATATCTTCTGGAACACGCCTGGTACGGTTGGTACACGCCGTGAAGCTTGGAGTTGTGTACCTGGCCGTGACACTGACATCACAGGTTGGGGAATCTTGAGTAGGACACGCCATGTTGTAAAGGAACACGCCGTATAGTCTTTTCATGGTACCTGGCCTTGTCACGAAAAACACGAGCCAACGTAACCTTCTTTTAAACACGCCGTGTGTTTTCGACACACGTTGTGTAGTCTTGTTCAGGTACCAGACCGTGTCATGAACAACACGGGACGAAGTCCCTTTCACCTATACATGTCGTGTTTGTTTGGAACACACTATGTAAAGTTCATCCATGTAGACAGCCGTGTATTTAACAACATGGTCCACCGATGCCATGCCTAGTACACGCCGTGTGTGTTTAGAAAACGTCGTGTAGTCTCGGGTTAAGTCAGACAATGTGGGTTAGCAGTGTAAAGAGACTTAGGAAGGCGAGTGGTTTTCATGTACATGTCGTTTGTGGGGTCAACACACTGTGTAGTTTGAGGTTTTACAAAACCTGTATGGCAGGGGTACACGCCCATGTCAGTGGCCTAAGAAGACATGCCATGTATTTTTTATACACGCCCTGTTGTTGTGTTCTATAGACATGCATGTTTTTCCCTCCTGTTCCCATTTTATACTCATCTATTTCCTATCCATGATGTTCTAATCTAAAGTGTTCTTTGATCTTTCAGATCTATGCCTTCGAGACGTCCTATGGTTGTATGTATGTTGTCAGGCAGTGATCAGATGCCAGATATGGCTGATCAGGGACTTCCCTGCCGACCCTCAAGTCGGGCCATCCTTGGCACCGACCATCATACCAGTTGCAAGCGCTGATGTGCAGTTAGGTGAAGGTTTTCTGAGGATGATGCAGACCTTCCAAGGAGAACCGCCTCCTGCCATGAATATGGAAGACTTGATGTGGTGTTTTCCGCAGTAGCAACCTCCTACGTTCTTGGGGGAAGGAGGACCTCATGGTGCAGAGTCTTGGCTGGAAGCCATGCTGACTATCTTTGAGCATCTGGAGACACCTCCAGAGAAGCGGGACAAGCTCCCCACTTACATGCACCGAGAATCCTCCAAGAGGTGGTGGGACGTGATCTCACGGGAGGGTCACCAGCTGATTATGGCGTGGGAGGAGTTTCAGTGCGTCTTTTACTACTACCTCTACCCGGAGACCCTGAGGGCCGACTGAGCCCGAGAGTTCATGAGATTAGAGCAGGGTACTCATTCTGTCATGGAGTATTCCTCTCATTTCACCGAGCTGCAGTGCTTCACACCCCTCCGGGATGGGAGTGGGGTGTTTCTGGGAAGAAAGTTCGAGGATGGTCTCAAGCGGGAGATCCACTCTCAGCTGAATAACTTCCATTAGGCCTCCATCACATCCATCTTCAAACAAGAACTGATTGTGGAACGCAATCTGAGGGACTCTAGAGCTGCGAGCTAGGGTGGTTCTGCTTCCAAAGCTAGTTTTCCTCCAGATGACACCATGAAGTGCCACCGAAAGTCTACACACGGTGATCCGAGGAAGCGAGATGCATCATCAGGCAGCCAGGTGGTATGCTACCAGTGTGTCTGGTTTGTGAACACGAGGTCGCAGTGCTAGAGAGACCCTGTGGAGTGCCGATCTTGTGGCAAGATGGGTCACCTTTAGTGTTTCTGCCAGGTTTTCTCACCAGCAGCTGGTGACTGGGGTTCTTCCATGACTCCTCGTTCAGGATCAGCACCACCTGTTTCCCATCAGTCGGAGAACTTGAGTTCATTTGGCCGTTCGGGCCGAGGTGGAGGTGGAGGTCATGGTGGTCAGCCACCAGTCCCTCAGCACTAGCAAGGAGGATCTTCTAAGAGTGGTCATCCATGGTCACAGGCCCGCGGTGCAGGACAGTATTTTTCCATGGAGCAGACATATCAGGAGCCGGATCCTGACCCCTCTAAAGTTCAAGTTATAATCTTAGTAGCCTCAGTTTTATCTTCAGCTCATTACGATACTGGTGCTATGCATAACTTTATCTCTGTTAATTTCGTGGAGAGCCTTGAGATCTACAACATTTTTTCTGGCGACCCGTTGACACTAGACACACCTTTGGGGATGAGGAAATCTAGTGTATGCCAGTGTAGAGAGTTCCCTCTCAAGGTTGTAGGGTCTCGTTTCTTATGGGATCTCTACATTCGAGAGATGACAAGCAATGATTTCATTTTCGGGATGGGCTGGTTAGTTCCCTTCCGGGCAGTCATCGACTGCTATTGCCGCATAGTGAGTTTCGTTTCACCATAGGGCGAGTCTTTTCTTCATAGAGGTGAATGGGATGTTCAAGAGAGTCTTGCAGGACTCGAGCATCATTGTCTATGAAGGGTGACATCCCATATTTCTAGTCTTTATCTAGATGATTAGGGGACTTCACAGTTGGACATTCATCCAGTGGTGGATAATTTCAGGGACGTCATTCCAGAGGACTTTTTGAGTTTTCCTCCGGATCGTGAGGTATAATTTTTTATTGCGCTCATGCCAGGAGCAGCACCGATGTCCATTCCTCCTTATAGGATGGCTACACCTGAGTTACATGAGCTTAAGAAGTATTTGGTGGAGTTTCAGGCAAAGGGATTCATCCAACCTTGTACTTCTCCTAGGGGTTCTCCTGTCGTGATTTCGAAGAAGGCAGATGGTACCCATCGGCTTTGCATGGATTATCTGAAGTTGAACCAATTGACGGTCAAGAACCGATAACCCTTGTCGAGGATAGATGACCTCTTTTATCAGCTTCGAGGAGCCCAGGTGTTCTCGAAGATCGACTTGAGGTCCGATTATCATCATATGTGCGTTAGGCCATAAGATATACCTCTAACCAGCTTCAGAAGCAGGTAATGTCTATACGAGTATATAGTCATGCAGTTCGGTCTTATGAACGCGCCTTCAGTTTTCATGGCACTGATGAACTGAGTGTTCCATCCCTACTTGGATTTCATTTTCGTGGTCTTTGTGGACAATATCTTAGTGTACTCTCACACCCAACACGACCATTCCACACATTTTGTGATCATTCTGAGTACACTGAGAGAGCATTGGCTTTATGCTAAACTCTCGAAGTGCCACTTTTTGATGGAATAGATTCACTTTTTGGGTCACATCATCTATGAGGTAGAAGTTTCTATGCACCCAGAGAAAGTGAGAGATGTAGTCTCCTGGGAGAAACCAACAAACTTTTTTGAGGTGCGGAGTTTTCTTGGGCTTTCCGGATACTACAGACTCTTCATTCCAGACTTCTCACACCAAGCAGCTCTATTGACAGGTCTGACCTAGAAGGGGGAGAAGTTCTTATGGTTAGATTCTTATGAGTCAGCCTTTCAGGAGCTGAAGGGAAAGCTGACGTCAGCACCGATACTAGCCTTGTCAGAGCCAAGAAAGAGCTACACTATTTATTGTGATGATTCAGGTATCGGACTAGGCACTGTGCTTATGCAGGGAGATGAAGTCGTTGCGTACGGGTCTTAGAAGTTGAGGCCACATGAGAGGAATTACCCTACCCACGATCTAGATTTGGGAGCTATTGTTCATGTATTATGCAGTTGGAGACATTATCTTCTGGGAGAGCATGCTTTGGTCTTCACCGACCACAACAGTCTCAATTACATCTTCACTCAGCATGATATGAAGCTGAGGCAATGCAGGTCGGTCGAGTATCTTCAGTTATTTGATTTCGAGCCTGCCTATACACTGAGAAAGGGCAGCGTAGTGGCAGTAGCGTTGAGCAAGAGAACTCAGATTTAGGTAGTTTAGGAGGCCAGTAGTGAGTGGCATCTCATGGATTTGTTCTCTGAGATGCATCTGGAGGTGCATGAAAGATAGGGACATACATTCCTATCATTTGTACCTGTTACCTTGACACTACTTGATCGGGTTCAAATGAGGAAGCTATTAGACTCCGAAGGATTAGTACTTCTGGAGAGTGTGTTAGGAGAGGACCCTATTCCTGGATGGATAGTGGGTGAGGATGAGGTCCTGCATTTCCAAGAATGCATATGGGTGCTGACAGACATACGTGAGGAACTGATGTGGGATTTTCATTCCTCAATTTGGACAGTTCAACCTAGCATCACCATGATGTATCAGGATCTTCATCGCCAGTACTGTTGGCCAGGTATGAAGAATGATGTTGCTGGTTTCATCTTGCAGTGTTCTACTTTTCAGTAGGTGAAGGCAGAGCACCACCGACCAGCAGGCCTTTTACTGTAGTTACCCATTCTAGAGTGGAGGTGGAACGATGTTGCAATAGACTTCGTGACTGGGTTGGTGAGGTTGCCTCAGGGGAACGATGTTGTTTGGGTTGTTGTCGAAAGGCTCATGAAGGTTTCCCACTTCTTTCCGATCAAGGAGACCTTCAGTGTCGATGATCTAGGACAACATTACATCGGAGAGATCATTTTTCATCATGGAGTTCAACACTCTATTGTTTCAGACAGGGATGCATGGTTTAATTCTCTGTTATGCAGGGACTTCAGAAGGCTTCGAGTACCCATGTACTTTTGAGTACAACATACCATCCCCAGACAGATGGCTCTTCCAAGTGTACGATCTAGGTGCTAGAGGATATGCTCAGAGCTTGCATTCTGGACATCGGCGGTTCCTGGGAGAAGCATCTCCCTCTGGTGGAGTTCTCCTACAACAACAGTTTTCAGGAAACCATTCAGATGGAACCTTACGAGGCCTTGTACGTTGGGCCATGCCGATCACCCTTATGCTGGCTGGAGATAGGAGAGGCAGCTTTGCTGGGACATTGTGTTGTTTAGGATACATCAGAGAAGACCGAGCTGATTCAGAAGAGGATGGATACAACACAGTCTTGACAAAAGTTCTATGCTGATCAGCAGAGAGGACCTTTGGAGTTCGAGGTCGAGGATCAGGTTTTCCTGCATGTCACACCGAGGTTGGGACACAAAAATATTTGGAGATAGGGTAAGCTTTCACCACGGTACATCAGGCCATTTGAGATTTTGGAGAGAGTTGGGCTGGTTTCCTATCGGTTGTAGCTACCTCAGAGGTACCAGGCCATGTACGACGTCTTCTATGTCTCTCCGCTCCGACGTTACTTTTCAGACCCGTCTCATGTCTTTCATCCTGAAGAAGTTGAGCTCAAAGAATATGCGTCATTTGAGGAGCATCCTATCCAGATTGTCGATCGAAGTCAGATGGTTCTCTGAGGCTGGTCTATTCCTCTGGTATGAGTGCTATGGAAGCATGGTCGAGTACATGACGATACTTAGGAGAGGGAGGTCGTGGTTCGATCGCAGTGGTTGGAGCTGTTCGAGGTTTCTTCTTTTACGACTCGCTAGGGAAATTCCGGGATGAATTTATTCAAGGTGGGAAGTTTGTGAGAACCCAGATCTTCGTTTGAAGTACACCTTCCTTTTTTGGGGTTTTTATTAATAGTGGAGTTTCTGGAAAATTTCGATTTTCACGCTGTGTACTTTTTTAGTACACGCCGTGTACTCTTCCCCGGCTCGAAGCCTTGTGTTGGCCTTGTCTGGGCTACACACACGGTGTGTAAGGGTGACGTGGAGGCTTTTTATGGCAGAGTACGGAAAAACCAAGTACACGCCTTGTACTTTTATTTTTTCACTAAATGCACCGGGGTCGCGCCTGATGGACATAACACAGCCCTTCTCCAATTTTTTCATCCGAGAGCGACCCGTATGGCCAGATCTTCCCCGAGCCCCCGCCTCTCTGTCCGTTCTACGATTCAAGAACAATTGATTTCATTGGAAGCGCAATAGTGAGTTCTTCCTTCTGCTTGAGCCTTGTTTTCCAATTCCCCCTCCTTCTCGAGTTATCGTGGTTTATGTGTTTCAGTCGTTTTTTCAGATCTACGATGTTCTAAGAGAATGTTTTGTCACTGTTCACGTATATCGATCTCCTAGGATCAAGGTAGGTGGTTTGTGCCTTTCTGTAGAAAGTCGATGATTATTTTGTGAAAATTCCATCAATACCCATGAACAGAGTATTGCGTGTTCCTATTTTTCCCTTGTTGTAATGCCTACTTTTCTTGATTTCTAGAGTAGATATTTTTGCCTGTAATTATGGTTGTTTTTAATGTACTCTGGATGTTTTCCATGATTTTCTTGATTGTTTGGTTTTTTTCCAGTTTCCATGACTATTTTAATGATATTGGAACACCTGCTTTGTTATGCTGTTGATCCTTAGATTGATAGCCAAGTAGTTTTTGAGGTTTACTTGGGTTATACACACACACTGAGCATGTTAGTTTTACACAGGGCTGTGAGAACCTAGTATAGTAGACCATAGGTAGAATAGATGTAAGGGATTATTCAGAGTGTCTTTTAATACGATGCAAGACCCCATGCCGAATTGATGATGGGTGATTCCTCAGAGAGTCTATAGATCCTCGATGGGGGTCACATGGGTAATGAGATGTTGAGTGTTTCCCTAGAGAGCCTTTAGCATTATACGAGACTATAGAGGGAATTGACGGTGAGTGATTCATCAGAGAGTCTATTCTTAGCTGAAACAGTGGGGTGAGACTGTGTGTGATTTCAAGAGGGTCTCTGGTACTTGTAGGTTAAACCATAGGGGTTAGGCTGTGAGAGAAACCTAGAGGGTTACCTATTTTCTTTTTATTGCTAGTTGTTTACTTGTGTACTTTCTATGCTAGAACAGTGGACTGTTACTGCTGAGTATTTCCTATTTACTGTTCCTATACTTTTCTTTCCATGTATTCATTGACTGTTAGGCACAGATCTTTAGGTGGTTTCCTAATATGACTCTATCTCATACCATTTTTGGTCCATGCTTTTGGGACCAAGTAGATTATATTGTTGTAGGGATAGATAAGGGAAAGAGCCCTTCTACTTCAGGTAGCTGACTTGCTAGAGCTGGAGAGCATGGGACCGAGACGTGGCTTGCGATGCTGAGGAGTTGCTCTTCTGTTTTCTTTTACTTTTACTTTAGTACTTGTGATCAGTTGTATTTCAGCACATTGGTTTGTTTATTGATTTCCATAGACATATGTACCATGTTGCATCATTATTAGTTTATACATTTCTTGGGTTATTCAGTTTAGTTGTTGTATGCTGTTATTGTTTCTGCTATTGTGACTTGTTGTTCTTCAACTGTATACTTTACTGAATGGGGGCATAGTTTCCCCACCAACTCACCAAGGCCCTCGCTGCTAGTCAGCAGCCTCTGGCATTTGGGGAAACGCGCTTGAGTTAATGTGGCGAACCGGGTACAGGGCACCAGTGGAGGGGATCCAGATTCAGGTCGTTACAAATGTGATTTGGAAAGAACGGAAAATAATCCCTAGATATATCGATCATTTTGAAATTATCGATCGTGATGGGATGTTAGCTTAGAAATTTAATATATTTTCAGATCTATATCATGTTCATGATGTGTTCCGTGTATCTTTATAGATAACATACTTATCCAATCCCTCACATGTACAATGATTAGAATATGTACAGCAGGAGCATGACTTTTCTTATGAAGTACAATTGATAGGTATTATGGATCATAGGGAAAATATTCAACGACACAAGACCTGTAACACCCCAAGCTTCTACGGTACACTTCTTTTTGAATAATGTGATAGCATGTGTTGTACGCAACACCGAGTTCTAACACACCATAACCAATCAAACTAGCCATTATGAATAGTAATACCTACTTTTTGAAATTACATATATTTTAAATTTCAAAATGGACTTCATTTTGGGATTTGGAATATCAAATTTAGACGAAGGTTAAATTTTGGTACTTTTCGGATAAATTTAATATTTCGATGAAAAGTGAAAATTACTATATTTTAATTAAAAAAACTTTTTTAATCGAAATAATTCATGTTGATAAATTATGAATTTTAGTGGTTTAAAAGTATATTTAGAATATATTTTTACCATTTAATACAATGTTGGTAATTGGACATAATTTCACAATTAAACCGAATAGAAACAAGTATCAATCTTTTGATAGTTATTATATCATAAAAACACGCTCTTTGTTTTGACAATAGGAATTAATTTTAAATTACTTTCTTCCACTTCTGTGTTTTGAATTTGGAAAAATGGATTCCATATTTGGAATCAGGATTTTCATATTGTTTAAATAGTAAACTATTATTTTTAGATATTTTGAATAATTACTTCGGTAAATATTTTATTTACCATGGTTAAGGGTAAATCCGGTAAATAAGGGTTAAAAAAATAATATTATAATAATACTAAATTACACTAAAACGTGTGTCCTAACCTTATTGGATGAAACATGTTCGACCATAGGCATCTTTGGGTCGATTCTGGGACCCCATGGAGCCACATGTAGGTGATAGGGACACTTTATTTTAATTAAGTTTAAATAAGTCCAAAAATGACATAAGCATATATCTTTTAGAAAAAAAAAATTTAACATAGGGTTATATATTTTGGATTTTCGACAATAATTATTTATTAGAAATATAATAGGATTTCCTACATAATTATATTTTATTTATAATTTTTAGACTTTAAATAATTTAATATATTTATGACACAATGATGATGCAGTTATTACCATAATAGTGACAAATTGAAATAATTAATATTATAAATACCCAAATAAATATAATTTGAGACTTTTAATGAATTAAACCAATTTTCTAAGTTAATATGACATGTTATTAATTATTTAATTAACGTTTTTCGAAGTAATAATTCTGTTATGAGTTTCAGAAAAATCAACTATTGAATAGTGTCAAAATCGACATAAAAGAGTTTTTAAAACAAATATTATATTATTAATTGATATTAAATTCCTAAAAATATAAGGTTCGGCCAAGAGACTTATATCATGATATTTGTATCATTAATGGACCACTTGGGGGTCTCTTGGATGTATATAGTATGTTTATTAACCATATAATATAAAAATTAAAAGAGACATTGTAAAAGTGAAACTAATTAACTAAGAGTTAATACTAAAAGATAAGGTTAATATAGTAATCCAAACCTATCTAGATTCTATTGGTTGAGTTTCTTTCAACCCGTAACCACCTTAAACTTTAAATATTCATCTTTGGACCCATTAGAAACCGAATATGAATTTATTATAAATTAATATTTCTAGCTTTTCCAAAGGTTCCCCTCACCCCTCTTATAAAAGGGCACTCCCTCTTCTCATTAACTCACACCTTAAAAGACTTTTGGTTCGGACAAACTCTACCCAAATACTCTCTCAATATCCCTCACTACAACCTAGAGGCCTTATTTTGATCATAAATCAATCCTACGGAGCCCTTTTGATCAAATCAAAAGGAAGAACCCGAAGAAGAGGTAATGTTTTCAACACCCTTTTTCAAGTTTCTTCCTTCTTCCACTTCTTCTTTATTTGTTATTACCATTATAAAATAATTAATCCAGTATATTATATATACTGTAATGTTACTATAAATATGGTACAACCATATTCAGTATTCTATCCACCCTTTGAATAACATGTCACCATACGTGTGTACGTACGGCTTACCGTCTCCATGTCGTGGTGTAATTGTTATTCAATATATTATTATTTGGATGGGTATAATAATGATGTGTAACTCATGTAAATAATAAATATAACATGATAATGATTCTTTATATATGATATACCATCCAATTATATATTATTTTAACATCAAATGAATGATATTGTCGCTCGTGCGTACGTACAGACTACCGTCTCCACGAACGCGATGAGATTCATTCTCCATCCTATCCATTCAAGTATATTTCTCATTTGATGATTAATAATAGTATCTAAGGACTTTATATCATTCTGGATATGATTATGATACAACCTATCCATTAAAAACATGTCTTACGTTACAAAACATATAAAAGAAAACGACTAAGTTAACAACTGAAACCACGATAATACTAAGATATTATTATTAAATCAATGTTAAAAGATCATTTATGATATCATATTAATGTATATGATTCTTGTATAATTTAATAACAATTATTTCACTATTATAAAATATTTTAACCCACCCCGTCCAAGGAAAAGTACACGGTAAGGGTTATTTCACAATCTCCTCATTATCCGAGGTTGTTTATATGTAATAATCTAATGTGATATCTTTATCATCCACATACATGTTTCTTAAAAATGTATTTCAAAACATTTTTACTATTTAAAATAATATGGGTTAAAGTCATTTATACCCTTGTTTTACTTTTTATAAGTGTTTTATAAAGGAATCTTTCTGTCGTTTTCCAAATAAGGTGCTTTTTAACCTTTTCGACAGAATTAAGGTAAGAATGTTTTTTTAAAATTATACGGCGGGTTCGGTTATTTTCCGCTGTTATAAATTCGTCGAAGCATCCCTTACAAGATTATAGGAATATTTTCCAATAAAATGTTTTATTTTATAAATATATGACTCTTAAATGATTTCAATATAGACAGATATATTTCTCTAAAAAGAGTTTTGATTTCATCTATGTCAACATCCTTTGATGGATTTTACGCTTATTTGAAGTTGATTTATTATGATACAATACTTCTATATTGTATTGATGGTTTTGTGATATGTTTGACTGTGGATGTGCTATTTTTATTCCATTCATAGTTTATGGTGAAAGTATTGAAATTTTGTATGCTAGTTTTAATAAAAATGTTTATGTTATGTCTAAACCTTTTCATATGGGAATTCATTGGACATAATATGTGACGGGTGGAGCCCGCTATAGCCCCTAAATGCATCAGTAGGTCTCATGAGACAAACTAGTGTCTTGGCACAAGGCCTTGGGAAAATCTTATTTGTAGTCTTGGCACGAGGCCTTGACTATGTGGTTATGATAGTCTGGAATTATGCATTCCATCATTATGAAAGTGGTTATTAGTATTGCATGTGATTATTTTATTAGTAGAATATCCATGTGAATAATTAACTAGAATTATTTCATTTTATTTTTTCCATACAATGTTGATGTTCAATTTTAAAAGGATTTTGTTTTAGTTATACATTGCATTAAATGCTTATTCTTATTTATGAATGTTTCCTCTATATTGTTATCCTTACTGGGCATTTGAGCTCACCCCTTTCAATGTTTTATTTTTCCTAGGATGTGAAGAAGTAATTTATTAATGACCTGTAGGGATAGTATGTGGGGATATGAGTGTGGTCTATGAAGAAAATATGTTTTTGTAGTAGTTTTTCACTTTATGATGTAATGTAAAACATTATGAATATATCTAGTGTTTCCAAGGATACTAAACCAATCGGTCTTTCCAGATTTGACCTCTCTTGTGATCATTCTAATGTTATGTAATAATGCACCAAATCTAGGTAACTAGGGTCGAGGCGTTACCGTTGGTCTCAGATGAATTTTAGTAAAAACCTTGGAAGCTATATTTTTATAAACAATGATTAGAGCAAGTGGACCTAATATGAACTTTGAGGATTAGTATAGAAGAACTTTCTAGAATATTGGTATTGTATAGATTTTGTGAGTTTTCCGAGCAATACATCCCTGTCTGGATACGAGTAGGTAGAGGCGGCTCTGGCACAGATGTACCTAGGGGTAAAACCCGAAAACACAGCTTTGAGCTTGACTCGAACGGGAACTGGTGCAGGACAACGGGCCTTGCTGCACTCTTGGTTACGACAATCCTGGGGGATATTCTTAGGATAACTCTCATTTTCTTTAAAAATCATTATGAAAGGTTTATGAGTATATAATTCCTCAAAGAAAACATTTTTATGATTATGGATTATATCCATAAATTGTTCAATTTATGTTAAGTGTTTTATAAGTATGGATTTATGTATTTTGATTCATAAATTGATCTAGTTTAGGCCATTGCATAGAAATGGTGCATAGTGGAAGAAATGGAATCTGTATCAATGCACGCACTCCTTGTAGGGATTGCCCCCCTACTCAAGATAATTATAGTGGAGCTGGTGATGCGACTGGTGCCGATCAGCTAATCACCAAACTAGGACAACTCACTCAGGTTATGAATAATAACCTTACCCATATAGAGCACCCTGATCCGCAGCGTGGAGGATCAATGTTAGATCGATTCATGAGGCAACAAACACCAATGTTCAATGGGAGTACAAATCCCCTACTAGCTGAGAAATGGATAAATTTCCTAGAGAAAATATTTCAGGCTTTGGGGAGTAATGAAAGGGAAAAAGTTATCATGGAAGTTTACCGCCTCACTGAAGATGCTGATCAATGGTGGTCATTGATTCAAAACACGAAGGAAGATGATGAAGTATCAAATATGGAATGGAGGGAGTTCAAAGATCTGTTTTTAGAAAAATACTTTCCTCACGACCATCGAGCAGATATGGAAAGGAAATTTCTGAGTCTGAGACAAAAGGAGGATATGAATGTCACAAAGTATGAGGCTAACATTACAAGGATATCAAGGTATGCTGGAGATTATATACGTAACCCAAGAAGTAGGATTGATCGTTTCTTTGATGGGTTAAAATCATTTCTCCGTCGAGCATTAGTCTCACAATCCTTCTCATCGTACGAAGACATTGTCTCATGTGCTATCAAGACCGAAATGGAATTCTCTAAATCTTATGACTTTAAAGCAAAGAAAGAGAATAATAGATCTGCTGATCAATCTTGGAATGGAAATAAGGAGAAGAAGGGAAAGGTTGAATATCCATCGTGTGGTAAATGTGGGAAGAAACACCCCGGTACTTGCTTGAAGGGAACAGGAGTCTGTTACAAGGGTGGTGAAAAAGGCCACCATGCTTGTGATTGCAAGGGGAAGAAGGAATCCACCAATGTTTAGTGCTAAAATTGTAGGGAGATGGGGCATTATGAAAATGAATTTCCTAAGCATCAGGAGAACTTACCTCAGAAAAGGCCAAGGGATCAATTCCAAGGTTATTCTATCACTACTGTTGAGGTAGAAGCTCTGAAATACATGGTAGCAGGTAATTTAATGGTTTCCTCAAGTTTAGAAAAAGCATTATATGATTCTGGATCATCACATTGTTTCATATCATCCCATTTTTCTAAGAAAATTAGATATTTACAATTTCATTTAACAAGGTAGTTGTCAGTTAAAACTCCTAAGGGAAGTATCATTGCAACAAAGTTTTGTGAATTAGTCCCCATTAGAGCACATAGATGTTCCTTATCTGCTAATCTCATCGTCATACCTATGATTGAGTTTGATATAATACATGGTATGGACTAGCTTTAGGACTATGATGCGAATATTTATTGTAAGAATAAAGAGGTTACGATTCATGATGATGATGATAAGGAACACCTTATCTTTAGATCAGAATCGTCACCACCAAATTCTTATCCAGATCCACCCCCAGTAGCTCAAATAAATTCAATTATTGGGGAGGAAGAGAATGAAATAATTGTGTTTGAGGAAAGGAATGTTCAAATAGAGAATGTACCTGTTCTGAAAGAATATGTAGATGTATTTCCGAAAGATTTACCTGGAAATCCTCCAGAACGAGAAGTTGAGTTTTCCATTGATTTAATTCATGGATCAATGACTATATCAAATACCCATTATAGAATGGACACTATATAATTAGTTGAAATAAAGAAACAACTAGAGGAATTGAGTAAAAAGGGATTTATTCGCCCTGGTTTTTCTCCATGGGGAGCCCCTATTCTTTTTGTTAAAAAGAAAGATGGATCTATGAGGTTATGTATTGACTACAGTGAGATCAATGCTATAACGATAAAGAAAAATTATCCCCTACCTCACATTAATGATTTATTTGACCAACTTCATAGAGCTTAATACTTTTCAAAGATTGCCCTTTGATCTGAATACCATCAGTTGTGTGTGAAGAAGTAAGACGTTTCGAAGAAAGCATTTTGAACCAGGTATGGGCATTATGAGTTTACTATAATGCCTTTTGGATTGACTAATGCACCCTGTGTATTCATGGATCTGATGAATAGATTTTTCAAGGAATATCTCAATGAATTTGTGGTGGTATTTATTGATGATATCTTTGTATACTCAAAATTCTACAAAGATCATGAAAATCACTTGCGCGTTATCCTGAAGACTCTGAGAAGACATGAATTATATGGAATGTTTAGGAAGTTTTAATTCTGGCTTCATGAGATTTCATTTCTTGGCCATATTTTCTCTAAAGATGGAATCTATGTTGATCCTTCTATGACCAAGGAAATCCATGAATGGCCAGCACCAATAAATATAACTAAGGTACGTAGATTTATTGGTTTAGCAGGTTATTATCGACATTTCGTCCAGAATTTTGCCCGATTGGCTAACCCATTAACGAAGCTCACACGTAAAGGGGTTAAATTTGTTTGGAAAATAGAGTGTGAAGAATGTTTCGAAGATCTGAAGAGAAGTTTATTCAATGCTCTTATATTGACTCTACCATCAGGGAATGATGGGTTCGTTATTTATAGTGATGCATCAAAGAAAGGACTTGGTTGTTTCCTTATGCAGAATGATAGAGTTATTTCCTATGCATCACGATAGTTGAAAATTCATGAACAAAACTATCCTACTCATGACCTCGAGTTAGAAGCTGTGATCTTTTCTTTGAAGATATGGAGGCACTACCTCTATGGTGAACGATGTGAGATTTATACTGATCAAAAGAGTTTGAAATATATTTTCTCACAAAAAGAACTCAACATGAGGCAAAGGAGATGGCTTGAATTACTCAAGGATTATTATTGTACGATACACTACCACCTGGGGAAAGCAAACAAGATGGAAGATGCATTGAGAAGAAATGACCATGCAGTTTTGAATGTGATGAGAATGGAAAGGGATCCAATTTTGATGGATATAGTGATGATGGACCTGGGAATAACCAGGGAAGGTGAAACATCAATGCTTTTTCAAATGGTTTCCAAACCATCATTACTAGAAACGATTAAGAGTTCTCAAAGCGATGATGAAGAATTTCAAAAGAAGATTAAAGCTGTGAATGATGGGATATTGAGAGACTTTGTGTATGAAGATGGAATTTTGAAATTCGGTAAGAGACTTTGTGTTCCCGATATAACTTATCTAAAAAGGGAGTTGCTGGATGATACCCATAGTTCCAATTTCTCTATACACCCTGGGAGCATCAAAATGTATAGAGATTTTAAGGAACATTTTTGGTGGGACAATATGAGGAGGGAGATTGCTGATTTATTATCAAGATGTATGGTTTGTCAACAAGTGAAAGCTAGAAGGCAACAACCTGGATGAGTCATGCAACCTCTTCCCATATCGGAGTGGAAATGTGAAAATATTACAAAGGACTTTGTCATGGGGCTACCAAAGACTCCTAGAAGGAACGATGAAATATGGGTTATTGTTGATCGTCTTACCAAGTCATCACATTTTCTTGCTATAAGAGAAGATCTACCACTGGAATGTCTAGAAAGACTATATATTAATGAAGTTATGAGACTTCATGGAGTACCACTATCGATTGTTTCTGATCGTGATCCCCGTTTTACTTCATGATTCTGGAAGAGTGTTCAAAAATCCCTGGATACTGAACTTCATTTGAGCACTTCCTACCACCCTCAGACAGACGGACAATCAAAATAGATTATTCAAACCTTAGAAGACATTTTGAGATCTTTCTCACTTGACTTTTAGGGTATGTGGGATCAGTATTTACCTCTGGTAGAATTTTCATATAACAAAAGCTTCCATACAAGTATTCTGATGGCACCATATGAAGCGTTAAATGGAAAAATATGTCGCACACCAACCTGTTGGGATGACATTGGTGAAAGAAAATTGGTAGGTCCAGAACTGGAGGAGGAAACAATGGAAAAGGTGAAGGTAATCCAAAATCATATCAAAACAGCTCAAAGTAGGCAGAGGAGCTATGGCGATAATCGAAGGAAGGATTTGGAATTTCAGGTCGGTGATCATGTTTTCCTCAAGGTATCTCCATGGAAGGGAGTCATACGTTTTGGTAAGAAAGGTAAATTGAGTCCCAAATACATCCGACCTTTCGAAATTATAGAACGAATTGGGGTCGTAGCTTACCGTTTGGAAATTCCGCCAAGTCTCTCCAAAGTTCACAATGTGTTCCACGTATCTCTGTTGAGGAAATATATGCCTGACCCAATGCATGTACTCACCTATGAGGTGTTAGAACTAGAACCCGATATGTCTTATTGTGATGTTCCCGTCAGGATTCTTGATAATAGAGAACAAGTACTGAGAAACCGGACGACTCATCTGGTAAAAGTCTTGTGGAGAAACCATAAGATGGAAGAGGCAACATCGGAACCCGAGGAACTTATAATAAAGAACAACCCGAGTCTTTTAATGCGGTAGTATTCCAGAAATTTCGAGGACGAAATTATTTGAAGGAGGGGAGAATGTAATACCCCAAGCTTCTATGGTACGCTTCTCTTTGAATAATGTGATAGCGTGTGTTGTATGCAACACCGAGTTCTAACACACCATAACCAATCAAACTAGCCGTAATGAATAGTAATACCTACTTTTTGAAATTATATATATTTTATATTTCAAAATGGACTTCATTTTTGGATTCGGAATATTGAATATATCCTAAGGTGAAATTTTGGTACTTTTCGGATAACTTTAATATTTTGATGAATAGTGAAAATTACTAAATTTTAATTAAAAAAATATTTTTTAATCGAAATAATTTATATTGATAAATTATGAATTTGTGTGGTTTTAAAGTATATTTATAATATATTTTTACCATTTAATACAATGTTTGTAATTGGACATAATTTCACAATTAAACCGAAAATAAAAAGTATCAATCTTTTGATAGTTATTATATCTTAAAAACCCGCTCTTTGTTTTGACAGCGGGAATTAATTTTAAATTAATTTCTGTGACTTCTGTGTTTTGAATTTTGAAAAATGGATTCCATATTTGGAATCATTTTGTTCAAATTGTGTAAATAGGTAACTTTTATTTTTAGACATTTTAAATAATTACTTTGGTAAATATTTTATTTATCATGGTTAAGGGTAAATCTGGTAAATAAGGGTTAAGAAAATAATATTATAATAATAATAAATTACACTAAAACGTGTAATACCCTTATTTGTTGATACATTTTCGACCATAGTTATCTTTGGGTCGATTTTGGGACCCCATGGAGCCCCTTGTAGGTGATAGGGACACTTTATTTTAATTAAGTTAAAATATGTACAAAAATGACATAAGCATATATCTTTTCGAAGAACAATTTTTACATAGGGATATGTTGGATTTTCTACTATAAATATTAATTATAAAAATAAAAAGATTTCCTAAATAATGATATTTTATTTATAATTTTTAGACTTTATATAATTTAATTTATTTATGACACAATGATGATTCAATAATTACCATAATAGTGAAAAATTAAAATAATTGATATTATAAATACCCAAATAAATATAATTTGAGACCTTTTATTAATTACACTAATTTTATATGTTAATATGACATTTTTGGAATGATTTTATTAACTTTTTTCGAAGTAATCATTCTGTTATGAGTTTCAAAAAAATCAACTATTGAATAGTGTCAAAATTGACATAAAAGAGTTTTTAAAACAAATATTATATTATTAATAGATATTAAATTCCTAAAAATCTAAGGTTCGGCCAAGAGACTTATATAATGATAGGTGTATCATTAATGGACCAGTTGGGGGTCTCTTGGATGTGTATAGTAAGTTTATTAACCATATAATATAAAAGTACAAAGAGACATTGTAAAAGTGAAACTAATAAACTAATAGTTAATACTTAAAGATAAGGTTAATATAGTGACCCAAACCTATCCAAATTAGATTGGTTGAGTGTTTTTAGACCCATCCCTACGTTAAACTTTAAATAATCAACTTCGGATCCATTAGAAACTGAATATGAATTTATTATAAATTAATATTTCTAGCTCTTCCAAAAGTGCCCCTCACCCCTCTTATAAAAGGGAACTCCATCTTCTCATTAACTCATACCTTCAAAGCCTTTTCGTTGGGCCAAACTCTGCCCAAATACTCTATTAACTTACTTCACTACAACCTAGAGGCATTAGTTTTATCAGAATGCCAACCTAAGGAGCCCTTTTGATCAAATCAAAAGGAAGAACCCGAAGAAGAGGTAATGTTTTCACCACCCTTTTTCAAGTTCCTTTCTTCATCCACTTCTTATTTATTTGTTATTACCGTTATAAAATAATAAATCCAGTATCTTATATATACTGTAATGTTATTATAAATATGGTACAACCATATTCAGTATTATATACACCCTGTGAATAATATGTCACCATACGTGCGTACGTACGGCTTACCGTCTCCACGTCGTGGTGTAATTGTTATTCAATATATTATTATTTGGATGGGTATAATAATGATGTGTAACTCATGTAAATAACAAATATAACATGATAATGATTCTGTATATATGATATACCATCCAATTATATATTATTTTAATATCAAAAGAATGATATTGTCACTCGTAGGTACGTACGAACTACCGTCTCCACGAACGCGATGAGATTCATTCTCCATCGTATCCATTCAAGTATAATTCTCATTTGATGATTAATAATAGTATCTGAGAACTTGATATCATTCTGGAAATGATTAATATACATCATATCCATTGCAAACATGGATTATGTAACAAAACATATAAAATAAAACGAGTAAGTTAACACCTGAAACAACGATAATACTAAGATATTATTAATAAATCAATGTTAAAAGATCATATATCATATCATATTAATGTATATGATTATTGTATAATTTAATAACAATTATTTAAGCATTATACATGAGGTTAACCTAACCCAACCAAGGAAATGTACAAGGAAAGGGTTATTTCACAATCTGTTCATTATCCGAGGTTGTTTATACGCAATAATCTACTGGGATCTCTTTATCATCCACATCCATGTTTCTTAAAAATGTATTTCAAAACATTTTTACTATTTAAAATAATATGGGTTAAAGACATTTATACCCTTTTTTGACTTTTTATAAGAGTTTTATAAAGGAATGTTTCCGTTGTTTTCCAAACAAGGTGCTTTTTAACCTTTTCGACAGAATTAAGGTAAGAATTTTTTTTGACTTATACGACGGGTGGGGTTATTTTCTGCCGTTATAAAATCATCGAAGCATCCCTTACAAGATTATAAGAATATTTTCGAAGAAAATGTTTTATTTTATAAATATATGACTCTTAAATGATTTCAAAATTGAATGATATATTTCTATAAAAAGAGTTTTGATTTCATCTATGTCAACATCCTTTGATGGATTTTACGCTTATTTGAAGTTGTTTTATTATGATACCAAAAATCTATATTATATTGAAGGTTTTTTGATATTTTTTACTGTGGATGTGATATTTTTATACCATTCATAGTTTATGGTGAAATTATGGACATTTCGTATGCTAGTTTTAATACAAATGATTATGTCATGTTTAAACCTTTTCATATGGGAATGCATTGGACTTAATATGTGACGGGTGGAGCCTGCTATAGCTACTCGATGCATCGGTAGGTATCATGAGAAAATCTAGTGTCTTGGAACAAGTACTTGGAAAAATCTTATTTGTAGTCTTGGCACGAGGCCTTGGCTATGTGGTTATGATAGTCTGACATTATGCATTCCATCATTATGAAAGTGGTTATTGATATTGCATGTGATTATCCAATTAGTAGAATATCCACATGAATAAGTAAATGTAATTATTTCATTTTATTTTTTCCATACTATGTTGAAGATCAAGTTTAAAAGTCTTTTGTATTAGTTATACATTTCTTTAAATGCTTATTCTTATTTATGAATGTTTCCTCTATATTGTTATCCTTACTGGGAATTTGAGCTCACCCCTTTCAATGTTTTATTTTTCCCATGATGTGAAGAAGTAATTTATGAATGAATTGTAGGGATAGTATGTGGGGATATGAGTGTGGTCTATGAAGAAAATATGTTGTTGTAGTATTTTTTACTTTATGATGTAATGTAAAACTTTATAAATATATCTAGTGTTTCCAAGGCTACTAAACCAATCGGTCTATCAAGATTTGATCTTTCATGTGATCATTCCAATGTTATGTAATAATGCATCGACTCTAGGTAACTGGGGTCGGGGCGTTATAGTTGGTATCAGAGAAATTTAAGTAAAAACCATGGAAGCTAGATTTAGATAATCTCGGATTAGAGAACGTAGACCTAAGATGAACTTTGAGGATTAGTATAGAAGAACTTCCTAGAATTTTGGTATTGTAGAGATTTTGTGAGTTTTCCAAGCAATACATACCTATCTGGTTACGAGAAGGTAGAGGCGGCTCTGGCACAGATGTACCTAGGGGTAAAACCCGAAAACATCGCTTTGAGCTAGACTCGAACGAGAATTGGTGCACGACAACGGGCCTTGCTGCAATCTTGGTTACGACACTCTCGGGGGATATGCTTAGGATAACTCTCATATTCTATAAAAATCATTATGAAAGGTTTATGAGGATATACTTCCTCAAAGAAAACCATTTTATGATTATGGATTATATCCATAAATAGTTCAATTTATGTTAAGTGTTTTATAAGTATGAAATTATGTATTTTGATTCATAAACTGATCGAGTTTTTGCCATTGTTTAGAAATGGAACCTAGTGGAAGAAATGGAAACAGTATCAATGAACACACTCCATGTAGGGATTTCCCTCCTACTAAAGATAATTATAGTGGATCTGGTGATGCCACTGGTGCCGATCAGCTAATCACCATACTGGGACAACTCACTCAAGTTATGAATAATAACCTTACCCATAAAGAGCACCCTGATCCGCCGTGTGGAGGATAAATGTTAGATCGATTCATGAGGAAACAACCACAAATGTTCAATGGGAGTACAAATCCCTTAGTAGCTGAGCAATGGATAAATTTCCCAGAGAAAATATTTCAGGCTTTGGGGAGTAGTGAAAGAGAAAAAGTTATCATGGCAGTTTATCGCCTCACTGGAGATGCTGATCAATGGTGGTCATTGATTCAAAACACGAAAGAAGATGATGAAGTATCAAATATGGAATGTAGGGAGTTAAAAGATCTGTTTTCAGAAAAATACTTTTCTCGCGACCATCGAGCAGATATGGAAAGGCAATTTTTTAGTCTGAGACAAAAGGAGGATGAGAATGTCACAAAGTATGAGGCTAACTTTACAAGGTTAGCAAGGTATGCTGGAGATTATATACGTAACCTAAGAAGTAATATTGATCATTTATTTGATGGGATAAAACCATTTGTCCATAGAGCATTAGTCTCACAATCCTTCTCGTCGTACGAAGACATTGTCTCATGTGCTATCAAGACTGAAAAGGAATTCTCTAAGACTTATGACATTAAACAAAGCAAGAGAAGAAGAGATCTGCTGATCAATATGGGAATGGAAATAAGGGTAATAATGGAAAGGTTGAATATCCATCCTGTGGTAAATGTGGGTGGAAACACCCCGGTACATGCTTGAAGGGAACAAGAGTCTGTTACAAGTGTGGTGAAAAAGGCCACCAAGCTCGTGATTGCACGGGGAAGATGGAAGCTACCAATGTTCAGTGTTACAATTGGAGGGAGATGTGGCATTATGAAAACGAATGTCCTAAGCGTCAGGAGAACTTACCTCAGAAAAGGCCATGGGATCAAGGGAAAGCTTATGCTATCACTACTGGTGAGGTAGAAGCTCTGAAAGACGTGGTGGCAGGTAATTTAATGATTTCCTCAAGTTTAGCATCTGCATTATTTGATTCTGGGTCATCGCATTGTTTCATATCTTCCTAGTTTTCTATGAAAATTAGATATTTCCAATTTTATTTAACAAGGGAGTTTTGAGATAAAACTCCTAAGGGAAGTATCATTGCAACAAAGTTTTGTGAATCAGTCCCCATTAGAGAACATAAATGTTCATTATCTGCTAATCTCATCGTCATACCTATGATTGAGTTTCATATAATCCTCTGTATGTACTGGCTTTCAGACTATGATGTGATGATTTATTGTAAGAATAAAGAGGTTAATATTCTTGATGATGATGATAAGGAACAACTTATCTTTAGAGAAGAATCGTCACCACCTAATTCTTATTTAGATCGACCCCCCAGTAGCTCAATTAAATACAATTATTGGGGAGGAAGAGAATGAAATAACTATGGGTGAGGAATGGAATCTTCAAATAGAGGATGTACCTGTTGTGAAAGAATATGTAGATGTAATTCCGGAAGATTTACCTGGACATCCTCCAGAATGAGAAGTTGAGTTTTACCTTGATTTAATTCCTGGATCAAGGCCTATATCAATGAACCCTTATAGAATGGCCACTGTAGAATTAGTTGAACTAAATAAACAACTAGATGAATTGAGTAATAATGGATTTATTCTCCCTAGTGTTTCTCCATTGGGGAGCCCCTGTTATTTTTGTTAAAAATAAAGATGGATCTATGGGGTTATGTATTGACTTCCGGGAGATCAATGCTATAACGATAAAGAACAAGTATACCTTACCTTGAATTGATGATTTATTTGACCAACTGCATGGAGCTCAATAAATTTAAAAGATTGAACTTCGATCTGGAAACCATCAGTTGTGTGTGAAGAAGGAAGACATTCCGAAGATAGCATTTCGAACCAGGTACGAGCATTATGAGTTTACTGTAATTCCTTTTGGATTGACTAATTCCCCCTCTGTATTCATGGATCTGATAAATAGAGTTTTCATGGAATATATCAATGAATTTGTGGTGGTATTTATTGATGATATCTTGGCATACTCCAAAAGCAACGAAGATCCTGAAAATCACTCGCATGTAATCCTGAAGACTCTGAGAAGACATGAATTATATAGAATGTTTAGCATGTGTGAATTATGGCTTCATGAGATTTCATTTCATGGCCATAAAGTCTCTAATGAAGGAATATATGTTGATACTTCTAAGACCAAGGAAATCAAAGAATGGCCAGCACCAATGAATATAACTGAGGTACGTAGTTTTATTGGTTTAGCAGGTTATTATCGACGTTTCATCCAGAATTTTGCCCAATTGGCTAACCCATTAACGAAGCTCCCATTTAAAGGGGTTAAATTTTATTGGACAAAAGATTGTGAAGAATGTTTTGAAGAAATAAAGAGAAGATTAGTCAATTCTCCTATATTGACTATACCATCGGGGAATGATGGGTTCGTTATTTATAGTGATGCATCAAAGAAAGGACTTGGTTGTGTCCTTATGTAGAATGATAGAGTTATTGCATATTCATCATGACCGTTGAAAATTAATGAACAAAACTATCCTACTCATGATCTTGGGTTAGCAGCTGTGATATTTAATTTGAAGATATGGAGGCACTACCTCTATGGTGAAAAATGTGAGATTTATACTGATCACAAGAGTTTGAAGTATATTTTCTCACAAAAAGAACTCAACATGAGGCAAAGGAGATGTCTTGAATTACTCAAAAATTATGATTGTACGATACACTACCACTCGGGGAAAGCAAACAAGGTGGCAGATTCCTTGAGCAGAAAATACCATGGAGTTTTGAACATGATGAGAATTGAAAGGGATCCAATTTTGATGGATATAGTAAATATGGACATGGGAATAACTAGGGAAGGTGAAACATCAATGCTTTTTCAAAGGTTTGCCAAACCATCTTTAATAGAAAGGATTAAGAGTTCTCAGACTGATGATGAAGAATTTCAAAAGAAGATTAATGCTGTGAATGATGGGAGATTGAGAGACTTTGTGTATGAAGATGGAATTTTGAAATTCGGGAAGAGACTTTCTGTTCCAGATATACCTGATCTAAAAAGGGAGTTTCTAGATGATGATCATCGTTCCAATTTCTCTACACACCCTGGGAGCACCAAAATGTATAGAGATTTGAAGGAACATTTTTTGTGGGACAATATGAAGAGGGAGATTGCTGATTTTTTATCAAGATGTATGGTTTGTCAATAAGTGAAAGCTAGAAGACAACACCCTGGATGATTCATGCAACATCTTCCCATACCAAAGTGGAAATGGGACAATATTACGAAGGAATTTGTCATGGGGCTACCAAAGAATCCTAGAAGGAACGATGCAATATGGGTTATTGTTGATCGTCTTACCAAGTCAACACATTTTCATGATATAAGAGAAGATCTACCACTGGAACGTCTAGAAAGACTATATATTAATGATGTTGTGAGACTTCATGGAGTAACCCTATCGATTTTTTCTGATCAGGATCCCCGTTTTACTTCAAGATTCTGGAAGAGTCTTCAGAAATCCCTGGATACTGAACTTCATTTGAGCAGTGCCTACCACCCTCGGACTGACGGACAATCAAAACGGACTATTCAAACCATAGATAACATGTTGAGATCTTGCTCACTTGAATTTCAGGGTATGTGAGATCAATATTTCCCTCTGGTAGAATTTTCCTATAACAATAGCTTCCATACGAGTATTCAGATGGCACCATATGAAGCATTATATAGAAAGAGATGTCGCACACCAACCTATTGGGATGATGTTGGTGAAAGAAAACTGTTTGGTCCAGAACTGGTGGAGGAAATGATGGAAAAGGTGATTGTAATCCAAAATCACATCAAAACAGCTCAATGTAGGCAGAAGAGCTATGCCGATAATTGAAGGAAGGATTTGGAATTTCAAGTCGGTGATCATGTTTTCCTGAAGGTATATCCATGGAAGGGAGTAATAAGTTTTGGTAAGAAAGATAAATTGAGTCCCAGGTACATCAGACCTTTCGAAATTCTAGAATAAATTGGGGTCGTAGCTTACCATTTGTCAATGCCGCCAAGTCTCTACAAAGTTCACGATGTGTTCCACGTATCTCTGTTGAGGAAATACATGCCTGACCCAACGCATGTACTCACCTGTGAGGAGTTAGAACTGGAACCCGATCTATCTTATTGTGAAGAGCCCGTCAGGATTCTTGATACGAGAGAACAAGTACTAAGAAACTGGAAGACTCGTCTGGTAAAAGTCTTGTGGAGAAACCATAAGATGGAAGAGGCAATGTGGGAACCTGAGGAACTTATGATGAAGAACCACCCGAGTCTTTTCATGGGGTAGTATTTTAGAAATTTTGAGGACGAAATTATTTGATGTAGGGGAGAATGTAACACCCCATGCTTCTATGGTACGCTTCTCTTTGAATAATATGATAGTGTGTGTTGTACGCAACACCGAGTTCTAACACACCATAACCAATCAAACTAGCCGTTATGAATAGTAATACCTACTTTTTTAAATTATATATATTTTATATTTCAAAATGGACTTCATATTTGGATTCGGAATATCGAATATATCCTAAGGTGAAATTTTGGAACTTTTCGGATAACTTTAATATTTAGATGAATAGTGAATATTACTAAATTTTAATTAAAAACAACTTTTTTAATCAAAATAATTTGTATTGATAAATTATGAATTTGTGTGGTTTTAAAAAATATTTATATTATATTTTTACCATTTAATACAATGTTGGTCATTGGAAATAATTTCACAATTAAACCGAATATAAACAAGTATCAATCCTTTGATAGTTATTATAACTTAAAAACACGCTCTTTGTTTTGACAGTAGGAAATAATTTTAAATTATTTTCTGCCACTTCTGTGTTTTGAATTTGGAAAAATTGATTCCATATTTGGAATCAGGATGTTCAAATTTTGAAAATAGGTAACTTTTATTTTTAGACATTTTGAATAATTATTTCGGTAAATATTTTATTTACCATAGTTAAGGGTAAATCCGATAAATAAGGGTTTAAAAAATTATATTATAATATTACTAAATTACCCTAAAACGTGTCCGAACCATATTTTTTGAAACATGTTCAACCATAGGCATATTGGGTTCGATTTGGGGACCCCATGGAGCCACTTGTAGGTGATAGGGACACTTTATTTTAATTAAGTTAAAATAAGAAAAAAATGACATAAGTATATATCTTTTAGAAGAACAATTTTTACATAAGGTTATATATGTTGGATTTTCTACTATAAATATTCATTATAAAGATAAATTGATTTCCTACATAGGGATATTTTATTTATAATTTTTAGACGTTAAATAATTTAATTTATTTATCACACAATGATGATTCAGTAATTATCATAATAGTGACAAATTAAAATAATTGATATTATAAATACCCAAAAAATAAAATTTGAGACTTTTTATGAATTACACTAATTTTATAAGTTAAAATTACATGTTAGAAATTATTTAATGTACGTTGTTCGAAGTAATCATTCTGTTATGAGTTTCACAAAAATCAACTATTTAATAGTGTCAAAATGGATATAAAAGTGTTTTTAAAACAAATATTATATTATTAATTGATATTAAATTCCTTAAAATATAAGGTTCGGAAAATAGACTTATATCATGATAGTTGTATCATTAATGGACCACTTGGGGGTCTCTTGGATGTATATAGTATGTTTATTTACCATATAATATAAAAATACAAAGAGACATTGTAAAAGTGAAACTAATTAACTAAAAGTTAATACTTAATGATAAGGTTAATATAGTAACCCAAACCTATCTAAATTCTATTGGTTGAATCTTTTTCGACCCATAACCACCTTTAAATTTAAATAATAAACTTTGGAGCCGTTAGAAACCGAATATAAATTTATTATAAATTAATATTTCTAGCTTTTCCAAAGGTTCCCCTCACCCCTCTTATAAAAGTGAACTCCCACTTCTCATTAACTCACACCTTCAAAGCCTTTTGGTTCAGCCAAACTCTACCCAAATACACCCTAAACGTCCGTCACTACAACCTAGAGGCCTTAGTTTGATCAGAAAGACAACCTAAGGATCCCTTTTGATCAAATCAAAAGGAAGAACCTGAAGAAGAGGTAATGATTTCACCACCATTTTCCATGTTTCTTTCTTCTTCCACTTCATATTCCTTTGTTTTTACCATTATAAAATAATAACTCCAGTATCATATATATAATGTGATGTTATTATAAATATGGTACAACCATATTCATTATTCTATCCACCCTTTGAATAACATGTCACCATATGTGCGTACGTACGGCTTATCGTCTCCAGGTCGTGGTGTAATTGTTATTCAATATATTATTATCTGGATGGGTATAATAATGATGTTTAACTCATGTAAATAATAAATATAACATGATAATGATTCTGTATATATTATATACTATTTAATTATATATTATTTTAATATAAAAATAATGATATTGTCGCTCGTGTGTACGTACAGACTACCATCTCCACGAACGTGATGAGATTCATTCTCCACCGTATCCATTCAAGAATAATTCTCATTTGATGATTAATAATAGTATATAAGGACTTGATATCATTATGAATATGATTAAGATACAACCTATCCATTACAAACATGGCTTATGTAACCAAACATATAAATGAAAACGAGTACATTAACACCCGGAACAACGATAATACTAAGATATAATTAACAAATCAATGTTAAAAGATCATATATGATATCATATTAATGTATATGGTTATTGTATAATTAAATAAAAATTATTTCACCCTTATACAGGATGTTAACCTACCCTATCCACGGAAAAGTACAAGGTAAGGGTTATTTCACAATCTCTTCATTATCCGATGTTGTTTATACGTAATAATCTACTGGGATATCTTAATCATCCACATCCATGTTTCTTAAAAATGTATTTCAAAACATTTTTACTATTTAAAATAATATGGGTTAAAGTCATTTATACCCTTTTTTGACTTTTTATAATAGTTTTATAAAGTAATATTTCCGTCATTTTCCAAACAAGGTGCTTTTTAACCATTTCGACAGAATTAAGGTAAGAATGTTTTTTTAACTTATATGGCGGGTGATGTTATTTTCCGCCGTTATAAAATCTTCGAAGCATCCCTTACAAGCTTATAAGAATATTTTCAAAGAATATGTTTTATTTTATAAATATATGACTCTTAAGTGATTTCAAAATAGAAGGAGATATTTCTCTAAAAGGTGTTTTGATTTCATCTATGTCAACATCCTTTGATGGATTTTATGCTTATTTGAAGTTGATTTATTATGATACAAACTTCTATATTGTATTGAAGGTTTTGTGATATGTTTGACTATAGATGTGCTATTTTTATACCATTCATAGTTTATGGTGAAAGTATTGACATTTCGTATGCTAGTTTTAATATGAATGTTTATGTTTTGTTTAAACCTTTTCATATGGGAATGCATTGGACTTAATATGTGACAGGTGGAGCCCGCTATAGCTCCTCGATGCATCGGTAGGTCTCATGAGACAAACTAGTGTCTTGGCACAAGGACTTGGAAAAAATATTATTTTTAGTCATGGCACGAGGCCTTGGATATGTGGTTATAATTGTCTGGAATTATCAATTCCATCATTAGGAAAGTCGTTATTGATATTGCATGTGATTATTCGATTAGTAGAATATCCATATCAATAATTAAATGGAATTATTTCATTTTATTTTTTCCATACTATTTTGATGTTCATGTTTAAAAGTCTTTTGTTTTAGTTATACATTTCCTTAAATGCTTCTTCTTATTTATGAAATTTTCCTCTATATAGTTAGCCTTACTGGGCATTTGAGCTCACCCCTTTCAATGTTTTATTTTTCCCAGGATGTGAAGAAGTAATTTATGAATGACCTGAAGGGATAGTATGTGGAGATATGAGTTTTTTCTATGAAGAAAATATGTCGTTGTAGTAGTTTTTCACTTTATGATGTAATTTAAAACATTATGAATATATCTAGTGTTTCCAAGGCTACTAATCCGATCAGTCTTTCGAGATTTGATCTTTCTTGTGATCATATCAATATTATGTAATAATGAACCGACTCTAGGTAAATGGGGTTGGGGCATTACAAGACCACTCACTTGGTAAATGTTTTATGGAGGAACCACCAATTTGAAGAATCAATATTAGAACATGAGGATATGTTAAGGGAGAGGTATACTAAACTGATTGTTTCCAAGTGATAATTATCGAGGGTGAAATTTAGTTTATGTGGGTAGAATGTGACAGTTAAATTTATTTATGAAATAGTCTCATTAAAAAAATTATTCTTAATTAGAATTATTTGAATGAAATTGTGAGTTTAAATGAAATATAAGACCCCCTAATTATAAAATTATTGTAATAGACTAGTAGTTAGGATACCAATACTAATTATAACTAACTTACGAAAATGCATTGTGAATTTATTGGCTATCAATTATTTATAAAAAATATAAATCAATTAGACTTTGGCATTTTTGAATATTTTTTGGTAAATAAAATAATGAGATATATATGTGTGTTATATACATAATAAAATCATTATGTTATTAATCAATTAGTTATTTTTGTCATCAGATATCAATAAACCCTACTTGTGGTATAAAAGCCTATATATTTTAAAAATGTTATTTTTTTTCTTAGAATAGAGAACCCCTTTAAAATTAATATTTTTACAAATTAATAATATTTATATGACAATACAAACATTTTTTTTTCAATGCGGGATATAAAAATATAATTTCAATGAATATTTTATTTTAATCTTATAACATTAATGTTTTTATGAATAGTAAAAAATACGTTAAATTTTAAATGAAAATATCTTTTTTAATTGAAATAATTAATATGTATAAATTTTATTATTTAATTGTTTAAAAGTATAAATATAGTTTATTTTTACAATTTAACATAATTTAGGTCAATAGAATTTATTTTATATTAATTTCAGATGTACAAACATTTCAATCATTGGCAAAATTTTATCTTCTAAAACTCATTTTCTCATTTACAAAAGGGAATTTATTTTAAATTAATTACAGTTACTTATGGGTTTAGAATTTTTAAAAATAGATTTCATATTTTGAATCATTTTTCCCAAATTATGTAAATGGATTTATTTTATTTTAGGGAAATATGAATATTAACCTTAGTAAATTTTATTAACACAGTAAAAGGGTAAATCGAGTAATTGTAAAAATAAAATTATAAAATTATGATTATCTTAATATACTTATATGATTTTAATTTTACAAAAAACATAATTTTGTCTAAATGGTATCCATTGGAACCCAAATTCATGTTATTAGAGAATAAAATATATTTAATTTAATAAAAAGTGAAATATGTCTCACTCAAACAATAATAATTAAATTTTTTTTAATATCTGGTTTTATAGAAGTAAAATTCGATTAAAAATAATCATTACAAATATATAATTATATTATTTTTAATGATAATATATTTTTAAATTTTTATTGATAAATATTAACATAATGGACTTATACATAGACGATGTAAAAATAAATTATTTGATTGGAAATCAATAAAACAATTTATATTAAAATATTAATAATAATCGAAATGCCAAAACACTTGACGAAAAAGTATTGTTTGAGTATCACACTTACATAAGCATCCAAGGGATGACTTATTGGACATTTGGTTGCTTATATAAGAGATTATGAAACTTATATTATTTTATTTAATGTAATGAAATATTTTCCACAGTTAAGTATTAAAAGATTATATCGTATTTAATGATGGGTTATTCATAAGATAAATCCTTATTGAATTATTATTATGAAATATTAAATATTTCACTTCATCGTATTATATTATTTTTAATTTTTTTAAAATAATTATTATATTTAATAATTACAATTTATTTAGGTAGTAATTATTTTATTACTTATGCGATCAAATCAGTGTTATTAAAAATATATTAATAAATATAATTTTTGAAAATTATTATATAAAATTAATTTTCAAGAATATCATGTCCCCTTACAGATATAATAAAATATTTTGAATGTGGTTTACTTTTTATTTTGATATTTTTAAAAATCTATGAAATAAATATTGTAAAAATTAATACTTGATATTTTCTCAAAATATGGTTTTCTTAAATTATTAAAAAATCATAAAATATTTATAAAATTATATAATAATTGTTATATGGTATTTAATGTTCTAAATTATTAATTTATGATCCAATTGACTTCAAATAACTAAATATTTCACTCTTTTAATATTAAAATATTTGTTACCCTAGTTAAATCATATTACTAAGTGTTAATTAAAACGAAAATGATTAAATTGAAAACAAAACATGCCTACAATTTATTGGATGATGATATTACCATCAAATATCATATCATATTTAAAATTGGGTAATTTTTGAGGTTTATATGTGGGGTTGGATTTTATTATAAATTAATATTTTTGTGGTTTCCAAAAGTGCTCCTCACCTAAATTATAAAAGGGCACTCTCTACCACACATATTTAGTTCATTTTGTACCTAAAGACACATCCATCCCCTGACTTAATTCCTCATAAACATACATATTTCAATTATATAGGTTCTTGTAATCATCAAAGGACATCTATAGTGCTCTATACAAATATTTAGAGGAACCACATCAAGGAAGAGGTAATATCTTCTACTGATTCATTAAATCATCATTCATCTTCTACTTCATATTCACCATTTATTTCATTATAAACTAATAACATAATTAAAATTCATGAAAATTTATGTTATTATAAATATTAAACAACATTATTTCACATTCTATCAATCTAATGAAAAATTAAATCATTGTGGGTACATACGACTTATTGTCTCCACGCCGCGGTGTAATCTGTTTTTCACCACCACCATACATGGATGGGTATAATGATGGAATTGATATATATATGATTAATATAAAATTATATTGATTAAAATATATTATAAAACATCCACTTCAATACCATTCAATTATTATGGGAACCATATCATCACTTTTTCGTACGTACAACTAACCGTCTCCACGGTGTGATGTCATTCGTTCTACATAATCATCATTAAAGAATGATTATATTAATTAATTAAATAAATAAATATGATATATATTATACTAATTCCATTATGTAAATGATATAAATATATCATAAAATTAATAATATGGTCTTATCTGATAAAACATGAATAAGAACATAAAGGAATTAATACCAGAATAACAAGTAACAATGAAATTTTACTAAATAACAGATGAAAATATTATCCTAAATGATATCATAAAAAATATTATGATTCTAGAATATATCAGAAAAAATTATTTAAATCATTATATAGTATTTTTAAATTTATACTATGTATCTCAAACCTACGGAAAAGGATCATTTTACAATCGCATTTTTTTATATGAGATTTTTTATAATAAAGTATTTACATGTTTATATTCATTATACACATATATATTTGATAGTAATTTATTATAATTTTGATTAGAATACAATTTTTGAAATTTTATTTTACCCATTGGTGAATTTTTTTATTAAATGGTATAAAAAGAATCTATTTCTGTTATTCGATTTGAGGTGATTTTTGACTCTTCCTGCTAAATTACAAGGATAAAGGTTATTTTACCATCTATTGCATGAATGTGTTTTTATTCTTTCATAATTCCTTATTACCTTGATGATACCCCTACAAGATTAAAATTTTATTTTTACATAAAATTATTTCTACAAATATATTGTGTCATTTTGAGGAAGGAAATGATTATGAAGAAGAAAGGATATTTTCTTTAGGAATTAATTTCAAATGTTTTCTCAAAAAAAATTCAATCTAAGAAGATTCTCATTAAATGGTTTTATATAAATAATCATATTATAACTATTATTTGATTCTATGTTATTTAGGGAATCCATTTTTATATCAATTTTCATGGAATTAGGTTTATGAAAACCATTTTATTTCATGGGTTATACTAGGGTGAATTTTTTTATGTTTTTGTGGAACCCGTATGAATGGTTTCACTATGATATGGGCAGGACATAAATCTCCATCCATTTCATTGGTAAAGTATTTATATCTCATGATAAATTCATGACTATAATGATAATTAAATTTAGTTTAGTAATATAGGGATAGAAGGAGGAGTCAACATGGTTTAGTAGTGGACATTATCCACTATGATGGTCTCAAGAATGATCCTTGACTAATAAAAAATGAAATTCTATGGTTATGAGTGTATGAAATGAAATATCATGTCTTATATTATAAATAATGTAATTTAATTTCTATTTTTTGATTTACCCCTTTCCATGATATTATGATCTTTTATATACAGGACTATGTTTTCAAATGCAAAGTTCTTATGATTATGATATGACTGATATTTCCTAGTTTCTAAAGACACTAATCCTATATGGTTCTGGCATGGTTTTTTATGTAATGTAATAAATATTCATCTATTTTGAATTAATATCTATATGTAACATATGGTCTGTTTTAGGTGGTGACACATGATGTCACATTGAGTTTTATTTTTTATTGAAACTCTATTCATTTTTCCAAAGCTACAGTTTATTTATTCTGTTTAGTCCATATTTATTTATATAAAATCTATTTAGGGAAAAATCATTCCCTTATATTTTAATATGATTCCCAACACTAGTTCATATTCTATGAGGATCAGGAACACCCTTTTGTCTATGCCGCGGACCAGCTCGGGTGATTGGATCAAGGTCAACCAAGGGTGGTTCATGACAAATCTGATGGTTTGAAAGAGATTATCATGGACCCATTTTCGTTTATATGGTTAATAAATTATATTATTTAATTTTTTTATTATGATTATGAATTAAATATGTACTATATTATCTTTATATTAAGATTCATGGAAATTTATTAGACAGAGATGTGGGCCTAATAGATGGCACAAAAATGGGTAATCATAACAGGATATAAAAATTAATTAGAAAACTTTATTGAGAGAAATAATTATAGGTTTTTTATAAGATAGTATTTTATTTTATAGGTTATGTTATTCTATTAGTAATAAATATTATAATAGTTATTTAAAAATGATGTTCCAATATAGAAACATGATGTCTTTTTTGCTTGTATCAACTTATAATTTATCATTTATTCTAAAATTATTTTCACATTTCTCAATATTTATTAATTATATTACTCATTTATTATGTAGATTATTTAAGGCATGAATATTGATTTATATATTTTTTTATGGGTATATTTAATATTATTATGTGAATATAATCCTCTATTATTAAATCATACAATTATGTGACTCCTATGATAACTAATAACATTCAATTTGTAAAGATTATGATTCAAATTAATAATTATTTATGATCGTCCTTATAATGAATCATTTTCCCTATGATGTTAGGAATTGATTTATGTTTGTTACTACAAATAATGTAAATAAATATGAAGAACATAGTGGTATATAACATTTATATTTATTCAGATATCGTTTTTTACCCATGATGTAACATAAGAGATTGTAGTAATTATGTAAAATTGTATAAAAACTGTTCCATAACTATTTAAATGAAATAATATTTTGGTATTATGTTATGTTTTGTAAAGGGTTGAATTTATAATATTATTTATATTTATAAATGAAAAAATTAAATTATTTTTATTAGCACAATATCTGTGTGTATGTGCTTGGGGTTGTTATATAATTCTTACAAACATTATAAATAACAATAATAGTAAGGATATGGTTTTAAATAAATAAATTATTTTATATTATTTCACTTTTACAACTAATATGTGAATTATATAAATTCTTTAATATAATGATAACAACTCAATGATTTCAAGACACGTTCTAAAAAAATAGAATATCCTAATATGTGATGCAGAATGTAAAATATTTGTTTCTATAATACATTTAATAAATAATTATTATTTAAAGAATATAAATTCTATTAAATTCTATTAATGATATTAAATATTGGAATGTGACTATTTTATTATTATAAATTCTGTTATATCAAGTCGATTTTGGGAGTATAGGTACTAGTTTCTAATATCAATTATAAATTAATTATGATGTCCAAAATTAACCCCTTGAATTATTTTTTTGCGGTGTATATACGTATCATGTATGTATATTATTATAAATATCATGTAATAATATATATATATATATGTATGATTATCTATTCAAATTGAAATTCATTGCAAACTTATCAATGTCTTATGATTTTATCATTCCAATATCACATTGAAATCAAGATTGTTCATGAACAACTTTCCATTGTGAAATAATTGTATTCACGTTCTCTCTGAAAGACATTTATTTTCTTTTTTATATTAATTATTTTAGTTTAAATATACTCATAACATTTCACCATGTATTTATAATATCACATAAAAATGAAACTTGAACATGATAAGAAAGTTTTCAATTATTTTAAATCGACAATAATTCCACAAAATTTCTATATTATTTGTATTTCATTATGGATTTCATACTAAATAAATAAATTATTTCTTATGGTCATTTTAAAATGATTTTAAAATTATTTACCAATCAATCAAATGGATTTTCTTTTAAAATTTTCCATATGATACGTTTTCTATTGATTGATCTTCCTTAACAAAATATTGAAAGGATACTTACTTTTTAAATATTTTCAAATGATAAACATTTCCATCTATTTAATCTATGTTTCACGCTGAATGTTCTATACCATGATTTCTGTATTATTATGTTAATTTTTATTTCATTGTTTTTATGTATAATTTAAATGAATTTAACGTTATTATAAATAAATATAGTTTTTTCCTTGTTATGTATAAAAATAATTTTTTAATAGAAATAAAACATGATATTTATTCTTTTTAAATTTCATTAATTTTTTATATAAATTATTTGTTATATATTCTATTGATATTATCCACCTTCCTTATTTGGGATTTATATTATCATTATTTAGAGATTCTAGGATAGAAACCTCTTTATTAATATGAATCAGAAAAAATTAATTATAAATGGTGTCATAGAAGCATTCATTCCCTAATTTCATGTACATTAACAGATATAGAAACATTAATGATCAAAATCATGATAATTGAAAGCATCATAATCATCACAGCAAACTGATTCAGTGTGTGAGAGTTAATAAGACCTAGTAAACATAATTGTATTACTGTATGAGTTGTCCATCAAATATCATATTCTCTATAATTGAAGGGTTTGGAATTTTTTTTCATCCTTGTGATGTTTTTTCCGATCAAAAATGCTTGGATAAAGGGAGGATTATTATTGAATCATCATCTATGCCATCCTAATTATGATGGATTCCCCATGTTGTTGTTAATTTATTAATTTTCCCATTTATGATTTAAATATTCACTCCATCATAGGGGTTTGTTTTTTAATTAGGTTCATTGGAATTGGTTTGCGTAAAATTAAACTTTTAAAAATTTCCTACTAGTTTGAGACATCAGTTATTTAAATTTATTTTCTCTCATTTCACTATCACCAATGGTAGTGGCGTCCCTATCCCTAATCTAGTAACAAGTGTGAATTCCACCATATCATATAACTATAACCCTTATTCAATACCATTTGAGTCTTAAGTTTATTTTTATAGCAATTTAATTGATTATATAATTTTTGTGGTACCAACAGTGACATTCACTTTTCTTGTATCATGGGGGGATTATCTACTATCATGAAAAACAACCAGATTCCACATTTCCCATCCCCACCCTCAAAATCAACATACAACATTCCTCATTATTCATCGTTAATGAAAAAATAATTTTACAATATTCATAACAATTTCATCCTCAAAATAAAAATTGATTTAACAGACCTAAGAAAAATTAGTTATTCTCTCATAATTCACTTTTTGAATATAATTCATCATCTAAATCTAAATAAAATATATTATCATTAAATCTAGACAATATTCTAACATCATGTAAGGAAATTTTATAATGTCTGGATTTTGATATCTTAATTTTCTTATACATTATTATTAGGTATCCAACAATATACTCAATATAATATAGAATATTTGGGATCCATATAATCTAGTTATAAAAAACTATTGACATAGATGTAATACCTAGTACTTTTCATAGAAAATGGGTTGAACTAGAATTCCATATATTGAATGAGAAAAATACCTAAATATAATGTAAATGATACAATTTACTAAAGTTTTAACTACATACCCCTTTTGGGAAACATATGTGAAAAAAACATGGCCTATGTTTGTGCATATATACTTAGTGGAACAATATATATATATATATATATATATATGATTATGATCCAGATCAAAAAATTGACAATATTTGACTCTAGTATATAGAATAAAAAACGAATGTTTTTATTTTAACATATCATAATTATGACATGGATAACCACATTATTAGAATGAACATTTAAAATTTCACCCTTTCTCATGAACCTCCAAGGAGGGAAGCCCGTTAAAGAGGATAAATGTTTTTTATTAGAGTATATTTTATATTCATTAGGATATATTAATACTAATGAATTAACCTTCTAGATGTTAAAGCAGCTATTGAAATCCCCATTAAATTCACCATAGTAGAAGGACTTGGATTCCATGATAACCAAGGATGGAAATTATTGGGTATATAAGGCATGAAAATTCATCCTACAATGATATAGATAGGCCATTGTTTCATCATGGTCACGTAAATTTCCATTGAAAAACATGTCATGCCCCCAACTATTTCATTCATTATTGTCTGACTCATTATGGTCACACTAATGTCCAGTTTGGAAGTCTAAAATGTATTCATTTTTTTAACTTCCATCAATGATGATCAATGTACACCACTCACCCTAGACTCCACCACTACAATACATCATGGACTAATCACCATGGAGGGCAATGATTTGATGCACCAACCACAATTAAACAATGTTTCCTCTATCACACTCAACTACGAACTACTGACAGAGTCTCCCACCCCATATCATAATGCATTTTTCCACTTTAGTGACTCATCTATTCTGAAAACAAATTATAATGATCTACTGATTGTCTCCAAGACCACTCTAATTGAATATCATGGGCCTTTATATCCATCTCTTCCAGCTAAAAGGATATTACCACAAAAATTACGAAATAATAATTTCATGTGGCTAACATATATAAGATAAATCATTGATGGACGGTTGGGAATTTTATCTTCATTTAATGAATGCTTTATTATTTTATAACCTTTTGAGATTGTGATAGGACATGAGTTGCTTCTTATATACACTATAAAATATGACCCATTTTCTTATCCATGATATACTCGGTTACAGGAAATATTTGGTTATGTCATGTATACTTTTTTGTATGACACAATTTTTTCAATTACAATATTTATTATAACATGGAATATGAGACCCAAGCCCCTGATGTTATGTTATTATGTACATACAAGTTTATTTTGATATGATTCCCTTAATGATTATCTTTGACATGTGTTATAATTTATAATATTATCTTTTTTGATATTATTATTCTATTAAATGTTCTTATGTAATTTATTCATTACTAACAATACTAACTCATATTCCCCAAATCTTGTGACTCATTAAATTTGAAATGAAAATATGTATATTCAATGTCAATGTTTTAGGATCCAATTTTTATTATGTCTCATGTAATAATATTTTTCATTTAACATTGATTATGTTTTCATTCCCACAGAAATATTTTATGATCTATTAAGAAAGTAAATTTAAATAATTAGTTTCGATGCTTAATAATAATATGATATCACCTAATTTATATTTTTAATGAACTTGGTTATAACATATGTTATGACATGAAGGGGTCTTATTATATGTATATTTTTTATAAATATTCAAAATGATTTAAATGAATTTCTATTTATTTAATCCTATAAAAACTAAATACTATTCATTTATGGTGTTTTATTTGGTATTTAGTTTAACTGTTATATGATTATAGATTTTTAGATAGCTGTATCAATATTAGAGTATATGATTATTGTTTGATTTTAAGCACATGATCATGAACTATTGGTCCAGATAATCATTGTTTGTAGTTATGTAGGATGTAATATTTTTTATTTTATTTTATGACTAATATCAAGATAAATCCTAAATTATAATATATTAAAGAAGGAGATAAGTAGTATGATACTAATATTGCAAAATTGTTTATTATGATTTCATAATTATGTAAATCTTATCTATTATCATATAATCACATACTGATATTACATTTTCATGATACAGAAAATACCATTTTCTTTTAGGAACTAACTTAATCTAGGTGGACATGTGTAAAAATTAATAATGAAGGACAATGAAATAGTTATACCATTAAGAATCATAATAAGATAATCTTTATAGAAACAAAAAAAATTGTTATTTTATATTATGTTATTGGTAATATTCAAATTCATGCTTATATCCAATGAACACTAATGAAGAAGATAATAACTATTTATTTTTCAATGATTCTAACACCACAAATCAATATTTTATCTATAGATCAACTAATTTCTATAAAAATGAAATAAAAATCATACTTCCTCTTCTCTAGATATTTGTGAATGAAAATAAATTTCAATCTATTTATCATATTGATTTTGATGGGGATTAGTATTGTCTATTTATAATGAACCTAAGCCTAGTATAAGATGTCCTGTTCTATACATTCAATGTTTTATGGAAGATATTTTTTAGTAAATATTTACCCAATATATCCACACAAAAATATTTAGTGAATTCATTTAATTTATTGAAATTAGTGTTGAATCCATTATTATGTATGTATATGAATTGACAATACATTAAATTTATGGTATAGGTTTTATTATTGACCAATAATGAATAATTATCTTATTATTTTTTCAATAACAATGAATCCTCATAATTTACTTGTTTATATTAGACATTAGTAGTCAGGGATAAATAGTTTTCATATGATATTGTGGTAAAAATAGTGATTCAAGATTCCTATTATCCTCGTCATTTTTAAACAATATTAAAAATAAAATGATTCATGAGATTTCAAATGATGAAACACAAAATGGAAAAAATGAATCAATTTTTTATAAACCCGTATTTTTCATAAACATGGATGAACTATTTACCAATATATTTATGAGGTGTCAAAAATTGATTTCCCTTCAAAGCTGAATAAATTTGTTGCTAGTGGCAGTCTGGGTGGATACCACATGGAAAGTGTAAAATGTAAACAAAAAATTATTGTTGGAAAGGAACAGACAGTTATCTAAAAATAATGATAGATATGTTATTAAAAGAATGAAATTATTTTCCAATATTAGTTGAAAAAGAATAAGGAAAATAATTAATAGTAGAAAACATGTCTGGGATTCAGCCTTATTACGGATAAATAAAAAAAACTGTATGAAAATTATTTATTAAATAGTAATACCATGGGGAATTAATTGTATTAGTATTTCATTGTTCGAAAATAATAAATTGTGTATTGAAACACCAAAACCTTATTCTGGTAATTTAATGTTTAAATATAAATTAATTAAATACAACTAATATAGTGACAATAGAATCACCCAATAGTCTTGTATTTTTATGTATATAGTTCTTTATTTATCACCATTTATGTAATTCTTCAAACATGATTAAACATATAGTAATGTTAGGAGTTTTACAAATATGGTAATTAAAATAAAAAATCAAAATAAAAAAAATACATCAGAAGTTATATTACACAACAACCAACATTAGAAAATCATCATATTTTGAAAAAATTCAATGTGTGAGGATTGAGTAAAAAATATTTTCCAACCATGTATATGAATTTAAAAGGGTATGTGAAATAAATTACATGGTAAAAATATAGAATGTAGATGAAACACAAATGAATTTGAGGGAAGATCAATGTCAATGAGTGGGAGTACCACCACCATGGATATCCTAGACCAAAATCTATTAGGATTCTACATTGGATTTATTATAAAATGAAGTACATGGTGTAAAAAAAATAAAGTAAATGAATTGTACTTGGTTAACCATTGATTTTTTTTATCTTCTTCGTTGATATGTGTTTATTTGTGCCTCTATTTCAATTACATTTCTCAATAGTTAATAGGCCGGGGAACACGATGTGTAAATACATATTACATATATCTTATATATCATCCAAAAAACTGCTTCTAGAGGACAAACATGGCATTTATAATAAATAATAATAATTTTTATTATTAAAGGAATCATGTGTCTGTACATGGCCTTGTCAATGTGTACCTATTCACATTACATGGTGTTAATTTATGAACTATATATGGTGTATATTTAAAGAAATCAATTATACCTGATGTGTTAGTTTAATGAGAAACAATTGAAAAATGAAATGAACATAGAAGTAACCAATTTAATCCATCAATAAATGGTTATATAGGTAAAAATGTTTTATCAATAAGTAAAAATTAATTAATTAAAATACAACATCTTACACTTCACACTCCCCCACCCCCAATTTTCATTTTCTTTTCCTCAAAAAAATATCACCTTCAAATTAACAGAATACAAAATCTATAAATTATTCATTCAAAAATTTATACATATAACTATTAAGACATTGATAATTATTTTCAAATGATAGAAAATATATTTTTATTTCAATGTAATTCCAGTTTTCCCAGATAAATAATTTAATTAAATACATTCATCATATTTTAGTTTCATTATTAATTATTTAATAAAAGAAGTATACAGTATGATGATTTACCTCTCCATGAAAATGATTCTCTAATAACTCATGATCATTTAACCACAATTATTCTCAACATTACGTAAATGAACTCAGCCCATAATATTTCAGGTTATCTAGTAATCAAATTAGAAATTAAATTTCAAAAATCACAAAAGCATCAAATATGGTTTTGATGGTTATAAGGCTATATAATGGTATGTAGTGATGTTAAAAAAATATCAACTAATTGAAAAATGATATGTAATTATCAAATAATAAAACCTGATATTTAATGATAAATGTTAATGAAAATGCATACCTATCATGAATTTGTAATTGTTATTATCACAATGATAATACCTTTCAAATATGGGTTTGTAAACCATCTATAAATTTAATGAAATAATCTGATACTATATTAATTTTTTTCCTCAATAGATTATTTTCAGTATGGGAGGCCACATAAAAATATATTGAATGGTGGTTTTAGAACCCTTATTCCAAAATTAAATAGAGGTACTCCCCTACATAAATAGTTCATATTCACTCACCAATATATATCATGAGTGTCTAACATCCTAATATAGAAATAAATTAATTACCTTACAAGATATCATATAATTTGTATAGTAATGATAAATTGGATTTTAATACATCTTCCTAACAAGGATGTTCATGGTTTCTATGAGGATCTAAAATATAAGAGGTATGATGGGTCTAAATGTAAAAATGGTATAAAAATATCTCTCAAATACCTCATTCATTTAAAATTTGTACAAAATTTACATATATTCAAATGAAATATATGAATGTTCTATTAGTTGTGAATATCCCATAATTTATAATATAAATTAGGTAAAAGGAAGAATATCAAAAATAAATTATATTACCTTTTATGAAAGAGGATATAAATGGAAAAATCAGGTCATGAATTTAATATAAATAATTTGAATAATAAATTAAAATGGACAATAATTTAAATCAATATCCAAACTATATCAATAAACATTTACGAATACAAAAAAAATTAATGAAATAATATAATTTTTAGAATTTCTATATATGTCTTAATTAAATATAATTATAAATACTCAAAAAAAAATTAAATAGAAAATATTTCCGGAAAATAATGTTGTATTCTAGAATAGAAAAATAGAGAATCATATTGTTGTCAAGAGACTCAACCCCCCCCCCCCTCATTAAAGCACACACACCTCTCCATGTGAAAACACTACAGAATAGAATAATATATGTAAGGACACAACTTGATGGGATCAAATCTGAGTAGGGGGTGTAGTAGTCCAAATAAAAGGCATGAAAAAAATACTTCCCTTATTATGGGATTTAAAATATTTAAATATGTAAAATGAAGACACCCAAGAAGTTCTAGAGGAATCCTTAAAATTTATGAATTCTAAAAATATCCAATATGAATAAATACCAACACATACAAAAAATCAATATTTAAAATTGGTGAAGTGTATTTTAGAAACAGTCACACATTTGGCTAATTATAGAAACTTTTTGATACATGGAAATCATTTATATGGGGGGATACAAGTCAAATAGATACTGAGGAGTTGTGTCCCATATCATGATTTTTGTTCATGGATTGTAAACCCTAGTCTCCAATGGTAATGATGTGGTGCATGGACCAACAAAACATTCTATAATATCATTGTGGCAAGGGATTTGAATGTGGAATAAAGTCTTTAGTATAAAGGATCATGTCATGCAGAAGTTACAGTTGAGAAAAAATGGAATATGTGGTGAAAAATAATTATCCACATGCCCCAAATCTATTAGAGTTTGCAATCATAGAGGTAGAGGTACTGGTAGATAACACTGTATTAGGAATTGACTAAGGGTTAAACTAAAGTCAAGGGTGGAGGTAGGGAACTATATGTCCATGTACATTGAATTGATATATTTGAAAGAATGGAGGAATAAGTGAGGACAGGTTACGAATTAATTTATGACAGTGGAGGTGTTGGTGGTGGGATCAAAGAATCATTACCCATTATGTAATGTGGGTCCTCTCTTTCCATAGTTGGTGCTGGGAGAACCTTCATGATAACATAATTGATCCCTTGCTTCCAGACCATGATAATGAAAAAAATTTAAATTACTATCATATGGGATTTTCTTAAGATAGTGAGAGGGAGGGAGGGCCCGAATCCTTTAAAATGAGGTAATATCCTAGTGGTGTAGGTCCCACCATTCAGGTTACCCAGATGGTCAGTGAATATAAAATTAAAATAAAAAGAATTGAAGTAGTACAAGTAAGGGTAATTGAGCTATATGACAAAATTCTGGAGATCCATGTCACATCCATCTTTGAAAACCATGTCCTCATGGAGGGGAATGAGACTGAACTAAAAAAATGGTGGATGAAGCAATTTGTATTGAAAATGATCATGAGGATTTTCAATGATGTCAGAACATATCAGTAACCGGGACCAGCAATCTCATACAATATAAAGTGTATGTATGATTTTTTAGGATAGGTAAGGGTGGAAACATGGGATTTGGTGTATTGATTACTATATAACAAAACCCTATAAAAATATTCCATCATCTATGTGAAAGGTCATTAATTGTTCCTTAATATGATCAAAATCATTTTGTCATTGGGGGTATCATGATTTGTCACACGATATAACTCAAAAGTTGAAGAAAATTTGTTAAATTAATATATGAATATTTGTATTGGGACCAGATGAACTGAAATGAGTTGTGTTTTCCCAAGCGTATCCTTGATCTATTGACAGATTCTTTGTCCTAGGGTGAACTAATATTGAGGAATCATATGCTCATCTAGATTATATGATGATTGACACATATCATATATTCTCTTTTAGGATTCTACTCATGAACTATTTTATAGGGGTGTGTATATATAGATGAATCAATATGTACTAGCTGTGGTGGGGAACAAGCCAATTAATTAGAGTGATCTTTTGGTTTGACAGTTACTGATGGGATCATAGTTTCTATAAATGATTCCACAGTAATGGTAAGAGCTATGAAACTAGGACCCCTGATAGTTGTGGAATAGATGATGATGGATGTAGTGGTGGGATCATTTCAAAGGACGATAGATTAAATAGTGGTAGGTATCACATCGATGACTTCCACGTCTCCATTATTCAAACATGGTGGGGAGTAGAATGCTCCTCCAAGGTTGAGGGAATTTTCATCTTACGCAGTCACACATATCAATCATTCATTGTTGGAAAATAATGAAAAATTAAAACTAAATGAAACAGATTTTAAAATAGTAAAAAAATAAAATAGTAACACATTATGATTATACCTATAATATCTTATGTGTAGTATAATTAGGAAGCCAACCTATGTTATTTTGATACAAATACTGAGGGGTCCAGGGTTTTGATAAATCAATGTAAAAAATGTTTAAAATGGAATTTACCATGCGTTTGGGCATGGGTATCCTGTCCATCTATCACGGTGACTTATCCTCTATGTATTGGGGGATTCTATCAAATGACATTATGTATACTGAGTGAACATGTTGTGTGTTTGAAAAAGGGAACCATGTCAATCTGGGTTCAACAACATGACTAATTCATTATAGAAATAATACAATGTCTGAACCAAATTAAGACATTATGTTCCATTAATGTACATTTTCAATTTTTTGGGTCCTTTTCCAAGGGTCTTCTAGGCGGGGGAAATACCTTAGTACATATACAAATCCAAAAACACACAACATGTGTATTCATATTAAAAACATATGAAATTAGGGTATGTACACAAAATATAAATAGTGTTTTCTTTGTGTCGTCAATAGTACTATGTGTTTTTACTGAACGTCATCATGATCTGAAAACCACCCCAAATTAATAATATAATTTTATAAAATATCCATTCAACTACATAACTAGATCACGTATCATAATTAGGATAGAATCTAGTCCTGAATCACACTAATAATGTTGATTAACACATGGAGTGAATGAATTATGGATGAAAAAGGATAAAAATTAAGAGATGGATTGTGATCAGATAGGGATACGGTTCCCCATTTTTATAGATAAGTCCCATGCCATGTATTTTATTACAATCACGTCTGCTTATTTTTTCACATATTTTTTCTTTTATAAACTCTATATTATTTATTATTTTCAATTATTAGTATATATATATATATAATCCTATACAATTAATGTATCAAGAAAAGACATGTAATTTGTGTAATTCCTCACATGGATTCATTAAATCTTTCATCTGGGGTAACACAGTATATTTTCTCCTTGTTTACTAGATATTTTCCTCCAAAGGTCATGTTTCGGGCTATGAATAAGCCATTAAAACCATTAAAACCTCAATATCCTCTTATGGTATTCTCATTATTCTGTAAAGAATAATTTAAGCTCCAAAAAAATGCATATGTACTTATAATAAAATCCGAGTTATTATATATTTTACTTCCCTAAAAATATATTAATTTTAAACAGGGTACTAAGGATTGAGGATTGACATATCCATTACTAAACCTATACAAAAATAATTTATAATTACATATATATTATATGAATCAAGAAAATCTAGTGTGATGGATCCACATTCCCCCAGTTCTCCCGACACAATCAGAAATCCACCTTCATCCCCTTTCTTTTAGGGGATTTCTAGCTTCGCCGCTTTTTCCCATTGCTCTCGGTGCTCTTTTTTGGCCATCTCTTTCTCCAAGACCTCTCCCTATTTTCCTTCGATGGTTCCTGGTATCCTCTCCATATTTATCCTCTCCATATTTCTCCTCTCCCGACTTCACGATGTCCTTTCTTAGGTGCCTTTATATGCTCTAGCTCAGAGTTCCACCACTCCTATACAGGTCGGATCTAGATTGGAGAGCAAAATGAGATTTTGAAATATGGTTTGGAGATTGAGGATCCTCTCTGTGATTCATATATCCTTCATTCAGGGTTTTAGCCCCCGGTCTCCTTCTAGTGTTTCATTCACTAGTTTGATTTTCCCAGTTTCCACCTCAGGTTATTATCCCATTCTTTATTCCTCGCTCTCTGTGATTTAGGGTTGTCTTTTTCTAGGGATTTTCATTGTTCTATTATTTGTTCATTGTTGAATGTGGTGTTGGCATAGGGGTTTTTTGGTGTTGCGACGTGGACGGTAGCGGCGGAGGCCCTAGTGTGAGGTCTCCTAGTCTATGACGGTATTTCCACTGTCTCATCCTGCAAAAGCCCATTTTTCACTAAATTAGAGCAATGCTTCCACCATTCTCTCTGAGGTGAAGATGCACATCGGTGTTCATGGTTCTTTGGGAAGTGAGTTTGAGCGGGCGGTTTGGGGAGGTGATGGTGATGATGATCATTCAATGGCGGCGAGGTGATGGTGTTCTCAGTGATTTTTGGAGTGTCGGTGTAATGGTGGCCTTGAATCTTCGATGACGGGAGTCACTCAATGGCGACGATGATGGTTCGAAGTCGATGATTTCTGATGGGTCTTGCCATCATGGTTGGTGGATCGGGCGTTGATGGCAGTGACATAGGTGACGAGATGTTCATGATGACGGAGAATGGTTTGAGGTGATTAGGTTGGTGATGTGTCAATGGTATTGGAGGGCGGTTCAAAGAGGTTTGGTCCCATGGCAGTAAATGGTTTTCTGTATTTTGATTTTAAATTTTGACTCAGTTCTATTGTGGCAGCAATGTGGAAAGTTGTTTGGTTGGTGCATGTGGCGGTTTGATTTTTGTATGTTGATTGAAATTCTTTATGGGGCATGTTCTGGTGACAATATAGATTTTTTTGGGTTCACACTTACCCATAAAATGGTTTTAATAATGAAAAAATGGATTTTAGGCATATATATTATGTTGAAAATAAAAAATGTGTAACTAATTTATGACTACTAAATGATAAATTCTTAAAATTATAATTGTTATTAAATATTTTACATCTTATAAAATTATTGATTATAATTTTTTGGATTATTCTACATGTTGTTAATGTGATATTATTGAATCCAAGAGTAAATGTATATGTCTCACATCTCCCAAATCCATTTATTAATATATTCCAAATATTCACTACATTTCATTTTTTGGGATGCATATAAATACTTGTTTTTCATTTATAATTATTAAAATTTGATTTAATGGATATGAAACGTTATATAATATTATATTTTTTAAGGTATTTTCATTCAAAATTTAAAATTTCCATATGGGGTTTTCATTATAATATCTTCTTGAAATTGATATTTTTCATGACTACACTACTATTGTTGGTAAATTATATAATTTTATCTCAATTTTTTTGAGTTTTAGTTTTATATTTACCCTTTCCCCCATGTAAATAATTCTCTTAAATTTAAACTTATATGTCTAATCAGCCAAGTCAATTATTTTCAATAATAAATAATTATCATACATTTCCATATTCACTCTATTAATTTATGGTTTAACTTCACTACGAATTAGTGATTTCTTTATTATGGTTACTTTTTCATATGATCTTTATTTAAAAACAATTATTAACATATCTATTTAATGTTTTCTATTTTATTTTTATGTTATTTATTAATAATTCAATTTAAAAAAATATTTGAATTATTTTTTCAAAGAATCCTTATGAAGTAATTTCCATTAAATTTTATACATTATTACTTTAAATTTATTTCAAAATGAAACATTTTTTGAAAAATAATGTTGTGAAATATATTTTATAATATAATTTCTGTTAAAAAATGTTATCAAAATGTTATATAAATTTTCTAAAAATTGTATTGATGTTTTAATGTTCCTAAAAAAACATTTACTTCAAATATGTTATTTTTATTTATTTATTATTATTATTAAATGGGGAAATTAACTAATGATGAATACAAATTATATAATTAGATTGATTATGGTCATGTCTAGTTGAAATAATCACTAAAAATATTAATTTTTATAGTTAACATTATTTTATTACAAGATTATTAATGTTTTAATGTTTGAATAAATATATATGGTTTGAAAATATATAATAGCTGGGATTAATATGGAATTTCAATTAATTTGTTGATTTAATATATCTCATATGATTAATATGGATGAAGGGAATATTTCTCATTTCTTCTATGTTATTGGAAATGAGCAGTTAGACCATTTCAATTGTGTTACATGACATTTGTTGTAATACCATAACCATTATATAATTGGACATAGGTGGAAAAAATTTTCCCACAACTTTATGGGTTGTTGGTTATCATAGTAAATTATTATAATAATTATTTTTTAGTAAAACATGACATGTGAAATAATTTATATAATAATATTGATACCCATTCATATGTTTTGTAACTTACCTATTTTTTTTGCTCATGGATCATGAATATTGAATTATATATCATTAATTTTGTCAATTATGTCATATTTTATAGATAAATCATTATTTCGTTAATCTTGATTTTTAAAATTCAATTTATTAATATTATTTCATTATTATTTTTTATGTTCCTTGATTATATTCATATAAAAACATGTTCATATTATACTATATATGGATCTTTTAATGATATCTATTATGATTAAAAATATTGAGAATCTGATGTCACCAATTTAATTTTTTATTCCCTTGGTTATAAATATATGATAACGTACGATATTCCTATAATACGTTCTATATTATAAAAACTATGTAGAATTTAATAATATTTTTAGATAAATTTATTATGTATCTAATCGATTACGAAACTAAAACATTATGGTTGAAGAGTATGTTTTACTATTGAAATTAAATTTTTATTAATATTTTACATCATTATCTCTATTTTTTATTAGAATATATTTATCAGAATTTTGTATTTTAGTTCTAAATAATAGAATATATTTATTGGAAATCTCAAATACCCTCTGTCACCCATTAAGAAATTCACAAAAAAATTCATCCAATTTCTCTTCAATTTTATGCATCAATTTTGTAGGACACATTAGAATATTGGTTACTTTTTTCTCACACGTATCTTAGAAATATAGAAAGTACCCCAAAAAAATTGTGAATCAACACATATGTTGTACCTCCATTATCCTACAATATCTTTTTTCAGTTTTATTAAAATATTATCACATATAATTTTTACAACGCTAATTACATTTATGTATAAATGTGCTTGAAATGAATATGTGTTATCACTATAATTCTTATCATGTTTGAGAATTCAATTTTTATATTACGGAAGACCCCCCCCCCCCCAATAGGGTTAGAAATGGATAATTCCGACAACATCACCTGTTATAATGAGTTTACATCCATCTATAATGTACCCCATACAAGAATAAATAATAATCCCTCACCTTGAAACCCATTTCTTTTTAATGAATAGATAGAATATTTTCTATCTCTCTATGTTCGGTCCTAACCCATTCAATTTTTAATCAACTTTATATATTTCATCACTAGATAGATAGGTTTATAAGGACTTTTTTGTGTTCTAGGATTATGTCTTAAAAAAGTAGAAATTTTTATTCTTCGTATGAAATATTATTATTGTAAAACATTCATAGGTAAATTCCTATGTCCATCACCCATTCTGTTGGTATATATAATTTTTATGTATCATAAAATTATTTGAAACCCATGAACACCAACCTATGATTATCCAACACTATCCCCCCCCCTCTAATTTATTCTGAAATGCACAAACCATCCAAATTCATCATCAACCATAAATTCATACGATTCTATCTCTATATCCCAATTCTATATTTTACATACCCAAATGAATTTATAAATACTATTGAATGAATCCTTCATCATCATCATATATGACCCCCATCCATTAACAATAACACGAAGCTCCACCATAATATATTTCGTATGGCCCCTAAAAATAAAGTAGATTCCATTATTCCATCTCTCATATTATTGATAGCTTCCCAAATATCATAAGAAATTACATTGAATGAAAATATTTTCACTATAACATACACTTCTTATATCCAGTATCCTGGTACCATACCCCTTTAAAGTGACATATATCTTCCTTGATCATAATTATTCCTAGGACATTCCAATAAAATCCCAAATAAATATCACCGATTAAATCTTAAAAACTAGTTCTAGACTATTTTCAATCTCAGGGATGTGTATAAATTACACTGCGATGCAAGGGAAGTGCATTTCTTTTGTATATTTTCATTTGTGGGAGGAGCATGATTTCTCAACCACAAAATGTGTAAATTCATCCTAATTGGAATCCCTTGGAAAAATATCTCTTAACATCATTAATCTGTTTTGATATTTTCTTGCACTAAATCTCCATGTTCATGGACATTGATATTTATATATGATGAATCAATGAAAATAAAATGTTCAGGATCATCAGTTCAAATATTTTCATGTTAGTTTGTCTATTACAGATCAATAATGTTGTTGATAAAATCAGTATACATTTTGGATTCCCAAAAAAAATCCCCAATGCTGGAAATTTTATAAAATATAGGGTTTCTCATACCTATTCCCCTCCAAATTGTTAATACCCCATTTCCCATAATAAAATAGGTTTTACCCTCAAATACCTCAATGTGGTCAAAGATGTATCTTGCCATGATGGATGTTATTCCATTTCCATCTTGTGATATCTTTTAGTTTTAACAACATCGTATCTACATAAACCATTACGTCATGAACTACACTTCAATTGCATCTCACACATGATTCACCTATATATTGAATATGTATTCAATCGCACAATGTAAATCTAACCCTCCATTTTCAAATGGTCTTTCTGTTTTCTTATACTATGCCCAATTATTCATCAACATACAGTTCTCTTTCCTAATGTAATCTAAAATTTATATTTTCCAATTTCTCATGATTCATCATTTTTAATAATCAATGAATTAATTTTATCGATATGACGACATTATAAAATAGTGTTATCTCTCACCCAAAGGAGTGAAAATGGTTTCCAAGATTCAAATTCATCATGTTATCAAATTTCCATTATAATGAAAAAATACCTTCTTAATTCATTAATCTTAGAGGATATATCCAATATACACCATCATAAAGAATCTATTTTTAATTTATACTATTTACTTATTCATTTTACTATAACATATAAGTTATTTATTTGACCATAAAAATGAGGCTTTTCAAATGGTTGAAATTTTTTCCACTATGTTATCTATATCCTTCCATTATGATTAATTCACCACTGTTTTCATAAAATTTACCCTTTCTATGTATTTAAACTATGTAACAATTTTTGGTGATGTTTTGAATGTTGTTTAAGACATATGTATTCTTTTGGGGTATTTTCTATCAGTTTATGAGTTGACTATGGTTGGTAAAACCCATGATACTCAAATAGAAAACTATGAAAGTAGAGGTATTAGGCTCTTGGAAGGTGAATGGTTAACAGAATAGTTTGGAAAAATTATGGAACCTCTTAAATGAATCAAATAAAAGTGTAACATATGGGAAAATTGGTTTGGTGAATGAATTGTAAAACCATTTTATCTATCCTTCATAATGGAGTCACGAGTCAAGGAATAGTGCTTTGTTGGTGCCTAGTTTTTCTAACTAATTTATCCAACCATGTATAGTTAAATGTTGGATCCTAAAAAGTAGATGTTACTCACTTTTAACATATATAAAATTGGTTTAAAATATTTTATATCCTAACTCTTTTTTATTTCATCCAATGGTTTTGATGACATTCCCTTATAATCTATTAAGGATCTAATGGGAAATACTAATGTTTTAATGGATGGATTCCTTTCTATGTTCATGTTGTAGGTCATTATTAATAGATCTACACTATATCCCTCTATTTGATTCATTGATACGATAAATTTTTATATATCCATGACAGTGGATGTAAAAAATGATGATATACTGATATACTGATGTTATGAAATCAGATCTACTTTTGGGTATTTTAGATCCATCCTTGTTTAATTGAAAACTTATTTTGAGTACTAATATTCCCCATAAATTTTTATGTAGGTGTATTCCCTCTCAACTCATCTTCTTAAAAGGTTGTGTTTTAGTTTCAAATGGATTGAATTGAATGAATTGTATTTTGAAATTTGGGAATTATTGTGCAAAGTTGTTTGTTGTAGAGTTTTAAAATCAAGCATTTTAAAATGGGTAGTTTGGAATTATTTTTAACGAAATGTTTTCTTGCATTATTTTTTTAAAAAAATTGATTGAAATTTATTATGAAAAAATTGGTATTATTTTTTCATGATTCGTTGGCGTGTATCCATTTAAACTAACAAGAATATGTGGATGGGGTTTCTTCCATTGGTACATTTTCTTATAGTTTCCTAGTGATGACCTATTAAATCAATGAGAGACCCCTCATGAGTTTGAAACTATTACGTAAGCATCCTTGATTGGATATGAGGACATATAAAATGAAATGGGTTGTGCCAAATGAATTTTTAAAATAGTTATAAAGGATTTTTGGATGTTTTCCTTGGAAAATACTTTTTTTTTAAATTTCATGGCATATTAAAAACAATTATAAAATTTCTTATATAAATTTATTTATATAATTTTCTTTATATTAATTTGTTTATATAAATTTCCCAGCATCTTCCATCTAATTTTTCTGATTTGGGATGTCATTTTATGAAAATCTATTGGGTTTCATTACTCACCTACTACTTTTAAAACTTTTATGAGTTCGATGATTTTTTTTTCGAGTCACCAGTATAGGAAATGTATCTGATTTTACAATTGATGTGTCGTGATATGTTAGGTTGTATTTTTGATTTGTATAGTGGATCATGTTGAGAACTATTATGTTTTGTATTTGAAATCATTGATCATTGTTATTTTAGTCTTATGATTTTGTACTCTGATATAATTTAGGGTTGTATTTTTTATTTTATTATAAGTTTTTATACTTGAATCTATATACACTATTATCACGCATCATTTAATAGTTTTGGTTTTATATATTCGTTATAGATGTTTTTTAATAGGTAAAATAATTCAGGAATTTTACTGAATCCCTTGGATTTTTTTCAATCATTTGGTATCTTGGGGATGTCTGCTTATGCCAAGTACGAATTTTTCACTGTCTCAATCCAATTAGATGAGGAAAGATGTTATAAGTGTAATCACCTTGTTTAGTCCTTGACATATAAATTATAGGGACCCAACCACAAAAATTTCATAATCTTGAATTAAATGAATAATTCACATTGAGGATATTTTCAGGTTTAGATATTTATAGATTTAGGTCATAACATATACATTACAACGTGAATATTACATGTAGACACATATACACAGTTTTCATTTCTTTCATAAAATAAAAACTATTTGAAAAAAAGAGTCATGTATAGTTCCATGTTTTAGACAACATGAATTTTTCTTGATCTCATCCTTAACCCCATTAAACATTATATCTTGTGGAAAATCATTTCAAAAACATGGGATGAGCCTAAAAAGCTCAGTAAGGGATACACAAAGGAGGAAGACAATTAGTTTTTATAAAAAACAACAAAACCATGATTACTTTATCACAAGAAATACTTTTCACCTTTAAGAAGTAGTAAATACTCTTTGTTGAATAAAATATCAATTCTTACAATTTTGTAACCAGAAGATTACCATAAAATAAATATAAAGAACACATAACATCTAAAGGTAACTTTGATCATAAACATACATAAATGGAATAACCATACGATCGACTTCCACACATATCACTAAATGGAATAGCCATACGACCGACTTCAATACCCAATGCATTGGAGGTTATAACGTAACCACCAATCCTAGTTTATCATGGCACCAACCATCATTTGGATTATCACATAACCACCCATCAAATGTCCAAGTACCATTATAAAATCATAACACATAAAATATTATAAATATAAACATTTCACTAATAACTTTAAATTTGAAATCACAAGAAATAATTTCAAGATGTTGTAATAATCATTCAATTTCAAAAAACATTTTCAATACAAAAAAAAATAAAAAATAGAATAAGGGATTTTCATTTCATTTTAGAAACCATTAAGGAATATAGAGGAAGCCAAATAATGATTACGGTGGTGGAGATGTCATTGGAACCGAAAACATAAAAAACATTCTATTGGAAATTTAGTAAAATGATTAATAGAAAAAACGATTCCCTTTGAATGAATGTAAAATTTAAAGGGTTTTATAATACACCATGTAAAAGAAGAAGGTATATTTTATCAAAATATTCCTCAATGAGAGGAGATTGAGATGATTACCCTTACCTCGTGTCCGACTTGAACCGTTTGTTCTTTAATCCTACAACAAATAAACTAATGTTTATTTCTATTCTCTAAGAACCCTTTAAAATATTTTTCAATCTATTATATAACTTATTTAAATGTTAGAAACATTATTTAATCATTAAAGTTAATAATGGTTGTTTCGTCGATATTGGGTACTTGAGTCACAAATGAACACCATATAATTACAAGTTGTCCATGTGGTCAACAGTCCATTATCTCCATAATGATATTAATTTTTTAGATATCACATATTTAATATATGTCTGTTATATATATATATATATATATATAATAGTACATAATATTTTGTAGAAAATAAATGAAATGCACCGTTCATGGAGACGGTTTGTCGTACGTGTGCATGAATGCTACTTTCATTTATATTTTGTACTATAATGGAACTTAAAAATAATGATATATAGGTATATTATAATTCTAGTATAATATCATATATAATATCATCAACACTATCCGTCATACATCCCACCTATGGTACTAACGAGTCATATCACTTTGAGGGGGATGTAGTCCGCACTTCCTCAAGTGATATTATCGTGTTTACCAATAATGGAAACCATAAAGGTAAGATATAAAAGAAAAATATAGACGAATAAAGAAAAAATAAACATAATATATATCATATATAAGTATAGTGCCATCTTAATGGCCACCATGGGATGCGGTAGGAGAAAATCGAACAATCATCGTTTCGTGAGGCGTTAGTTTTCCATCCACAGAAACAGTATGTTCTTCACCCATTAGATGGAGGTCTGTGTAAGTGTAGTTATAATATTTCTCAAAACAATATCCTAGTATATTTAGGATACTGGTGCTGTTATAAAATAATGTAATAAAATGTTTTTAGTTGTTGGAGAAGTAAAATAAAATAAAATAATTTAAGAGAAATTGTACCTTTAATTTGGGTAACTTCCTTTGGTTTGACTGAAAAGGTCTTCTTGGTGTTCCATCTACCTAAGTTCAGGCATCTAGAAGGAGGATAGGGATATTGAGAGATTATTTTTTCAGGAGTTGGTCATGAGAAGAGGCTTGAGAGGTGTGAGGAAAGAGTATTAATTGAGGGATTTTTATTAGGGGGAAAGGTTCTATAGGAATGTTTGAAATAATTGTTTTATTATAAACTTATATTCTGTTTCAAAAGGTCCAAAAAACCCTTAAAGTGGAACATATGAAGACTCATTATCAAAATAAAATCATAAAATAATAATTGGACTGGTTTTGGATATTATTTTAATATTTATAATCTTATTTATTTAATTCATTTATTAATGAGGTAAATACTGCATCATTTTGTGTCCAAAATAATTTTATATATTTAATGTATAAAAATTATAAAAATAATACTGTGATGTAGGAAATAATTTTATATTTCCAATGAATATTTATATTTTAAACGATAACGTATATAATCTTATGTAAACTTCAATTTACTAAAATATATTTGTTTGTGTAATTTTTCTCTTTACATAAATTCAATTAATGTAATGTGTGATTATCACTCTTGAGTGGTGCTATGGGGTCCTAAAATCGACCCAAAGATGCCCATGGTCGAAATTAACACAACCAATAAGGTTAGGAAAAGGGTTAAGTAAATTTTTTATTATTATGATATTCCATTTACCATGAATTACCCTATTTACCTTTGACAATGGTAAATAAAAGCCAAAGGTTATTTTTCACAAAAAATTATCTTAATCTTATTGAAACAAATTTTACTTACTAATAAAAACCATGAAAGTCAGATTTTCAAAATTCAATTTACAGAAGTGGTAAAATTTCATTTAACTGAAAAAGTCAGTTTTTAACTACTACTAAGTGGTTTCACTATTCATCAAAAATTAAAGGTTTTTAGAAAAATACCAACAAAATTTCCTAAGATATATTTGATATTAAAAATTCAAATATGATGCCTATTTTACCAAATTAATAGCAGAGAAGTTTCATTAATTAATTTAAAATTAATTCTCATTATCGCAACAAATAGCGTGTATTTAATAATCAATAACTATTAAAAGATTGATACTTGTTAATGTCCAATTTCAAAGTGAAATTAATTTCAATGGACAAAATTGCATTAAATGGTTAAAATATATTATAATTATGATTTAAAACCAATTAAAAAGATAATATAACCATATAAACAAATTCGATTAAAAGGCACATTTGAATACAAATATAATATTTTTTACTATTCATAAAAACATGAACTTTACCAGAAAAATAACAAAAATTTTCAAAAAGTAAATTATGTTGTTGTGATTCTAAAGAATAATTTTTTTGTCAAATAGAACATATAAAAATAAACAAAACAATATTTAAAGAGGGTTCACCATCAAAAGGCAGTAAATCAACCTTTTAGTAAATATTAGAGTATTTATGCTTAAAATTAAATACATTCATATTTTAATCCTTGAACATTTATTGGATCAATATAAAAGAATTTAAAAAACATGTTTAGTAATATTGTAGTTAGTTCTGTCCATTCCCGCTAATATAAAGGCTAGTAGTTAACTAGCATTTTAAAAAATAATATTATATTATTAGTGCGCAACATAAGATTTCGAAGAAACCTATTGCTTCATGTCGTGTAAGCCATTGAATATATCCTATCCATTAAATTAATATTAATATTTAATTCAAGAATATTAATAAATATTAAAATATCATATTTCATTATTTACATGGGATGTAACATAAATGGCGTTGGTTACCGATATTTGAGTTGAAATAATTTCTTATTAGTTCTCATGTTGTGAGAGTGGAAATGAATATTATTGTTGGGACATGAAATATAGATCCTAAAAAGGTGTATGTTTTAATTTTATGCTAAACATCATGATAATAAGGAGTTAGAAACCTAATTGTTTTGGGGAAATATATAGGAGTTTTAATCTCACTAACAATGTTTTAAAAAATGATAAGAGCATGAAATGAATTTTAGAAATGACTTTCCAATAGGAATTTGAATTTTATTTTGTGTAATGTTCAATTTTTTGGTACACAATATATTGATTTTTGAAAAATCTTTTGAATTTTTTTCAAATGAGTGATTTTGAAGAGACGTGATTTCAGTATTTTAAAATGGTTATATATTTAAAATCATGGTAAAATTTTTAAAATGGTTAAATGTGGATTGAGTTTAATTTTGAGAATTATTTGTTCTAATAGATTGATATTATATATTTAAAATTTTTAAACATTAAATTTCTAGAGATTGAAGCATGTAGTGGTTGTTTTTTTTATAAAAAAAGGAACCTACTAGGTGTCGTAGAAACTAATTGAAAGAAGAATCTGAGAAAATGGTTTCACCTGATCCACAGGTGAACTAATTTCTAGCTTAGTGTTTTTTCATACTTTTTAGGTGATGGGTATATTTAATTGAAGGGGTGATCAATGGAAATATGATCAATCTATTTTGTTCTAGAAACATTTTCCACAATTAAATTTGGGTGATATAAAATGAGTGAATTTGAAGGTGGGGTTGAATATTATGAATCAAATATTTCATATCACTGGGAAACTAGAAAATCTAATAGAAGAGTGGGATAAATACATACTAGAGGACCATTAATTATAGTGGTGGTAATTTTGTGTACAATATAAATTGAGAAATGGAATTTCTTGGGGGTATTTTAAAAAGAAATTCACATACAAATTCTATCCTCAACTGATTCATTTTTTTATGATGTTGAGATTTTTCTAATTGAGTTAGGTAAACCTCTAAATGAAATAGTATTTGGGTAAATTTATTTATTTATTCCACATTTTACACTATGGTTCTTCATGTGATTCCCTAAATAAAAACATAATTGACTGAGGTCTGAAGAATGATATTCTCTTGAGGATTTATACATTTTTTATATAAAATTATACCAAGATGTTCAATAATTTGTCAGTGGTAGAAAAGAAACATATAAACACTACTCTTATTTTTAATTTTTTTTCACTAATGCGAAACAGTGGGAACTATATTGTCAGGAATATTAAGAATAGATACACCCACTTCTAATTGAGTAGAATAACTCTAAATTAGATAGGTGAATCTCTGAATGTTCCTCAAAAAATCAATAGTAAGGAAAGATTTTTTAAACTGGATCACTTGACTCTATGAAGTGGGAGTGTATTATTAAACTATAAAAATCCCTAATTAAAATCAAATTGTGAATATTCTATTCTTTTGTTATAATGCTCCACATGTGGGTGTTTATTAAACTTCTCATGTATCAAATTGGTCGTATGATTTGATGGGATATTGGAAGTATAATAATCCTATTTAGTAGAACTAAACTATCCATTGTGATTCTTTCAATATGATGTCTCCCATGAATGGGAAATATTGATAGTGGATAAAGACCTATCTGATGCGAGAAAGTAGTTATATAAAACATAGAATGTTATCATAGGTGATCAACTAGACCATCAACAGTATGCTATATGACAAAATTTATTTTTTCCCTTACGTAACATTTGTATGATATGTGGTTAACCCATTCATTTATTTCTTCTAACTCTATTTATTTTCTAGGTATAAAAATTGAGATGATTCATTCTATTTTGATTCATTATGCTTCTCTAGGTCAATTAGTATATGAAGACCTTGTGTGTATAGAATTTTATATAACTATGGATGGAGATGTGGTTATATTTTATTTCAATATACATGATATGAATGTCTATGAAATAATAATATTTATCAATTGGTTGAATGTTTTTTAAGAACGTATTCATTAATATATGTGGAATGTTAGATTTATGACTTAAGATGACATCAAGCATCTCTATAGAGATGTGTAGACAATAATTAAAGGTGAAACGAGATTTTTGGAACCATCAATTAGAATGATATCATACCAGTTGGTTCTGTTCTATTTAGAATCATTAGACGAGTCTGATACTCATAGTATCCTAGTTATCTTTCATCTGTATTTGGTTAATATCATGATTATTTATCTGGGTTTCCACCCACATGATATGTGGAGATTATAATTGATTTACATACCATGACCATTAATATTTTCCTTCCATCTCATCATATTTCATGATTATAGTTAAGGAGAATTAATGTCAGTTGGATGGTTTGGAAGGAAAAAGGTTCATTTGTCCAAGCATGTATCCCAGAGAAGCACTAGTATAGTTTAACAAGATGGCGGAAACTCTTTTGTTGTGTGTATACTATCATATACTTAACCATGTCTTGATCAATAATTGGTATCCACATCCTTGACTTGGTGATCTATTTGATCATTTTATGGGATCCCAGTTGTACTGTTAAATTGAATATTTATTTGGATTTATCTTATTGTGGTTTTAGAAGGAGTGTATTCCAATGATAAAATATTACGAGTAGATTTGGACACTATGAATATCTGTTAATTCCTATAAATCTAATGAATTCACTAGTGTCCATTATATATATGATAAATAAAACATTTTATAGTTCTCAAGATTATTTTTTGGTTGGGTTTTCTGAACAATTATTGGTATATTACAGGACAAGGGATGTGCATGAGAAAAACATTGTGGTAATGTTGGGAATATTGAATTATGATTATTTTTATATAGAATTATCGAATTATGATTTGTGGATTCATGAAATATGTTTTATTATACTTGTTAAATCTGAAATATGTGTTTATATAGATCTAAAAATTAAGATAACCTCTTGGTAACCAAAAAAATAATTTTGTTGAGATATGTTGTTTCTTTGGGTTTCCTTGTTATTATCAAAATTTTATTTGTGATTTCCCATTACTAGCTTCCCTAATGAATTATTTGAGCATGAAAAATGTTTCATTCTAATGGGATGAGTAATTTTAGTTATATTTTCAATAGCTTATGGTTTAACTTAAATGAATCCAAATATTTATATTTCATGAATTAGGATAAGGGTATGTGGTGTATTTTTAATGCTTCAGGATCTGGTTTGGTATGTGTTATTAGGAAAGGATGTCATTTTTTGGTTATATATCACTGATGTTATGGTTTCATGATATGAACAAAACAATTCTCTATATGGAGTAATCATTCATAGTTGATCCTTTGAAATAATTTCATCAATACATATTTGGTGATAAATTTATCATTTTTTCAGATATGAAGAGATTGAAACATATTTTATCAAATGGGAAATGAAAATGAAACTATGAAGAAGGATTAGGTATAAGTAAATTTTTTAATTTTATGTGATGTATACCATGAGTAATGTAATTTTAATATCAATAGAAATAAGAATAAATTTATATGTCCATTTGGAAACAGAGGCTTTAGATCAGTGGCAGTTGATGTCATTCATAGCTGACATGCACATGGAATGTGAAGGCCGATATAATGTCATCTTTTTATTTGAAAATAAATTCAATATTTATTGGGTTGAGGTAATTAAAGTGGCATTGACATTTTATTTTGAATGTTTTTCCATGATTTCAGTATATAATGGTGTAGAGATCATTGAGGGGTGGAATCATTAGTTGATTCTAGTGTTCTATTTTTGAAATTAAATGGTCATACCTATGTCTTTCTTGGAATAAAATCTTTATTATTACCTCCATTAATGATAAGTTGTCCCTTCTAGAATACAATATATGTATAACAAATTGAGTTTATATTTCTGGCAGGGCATTTTGAAAAGGAAGGTAGCTGAGTTAGTTTGGAGGTGTTGATCTTATTTGTGGTTTATGCCGGAACAAGAGGGAAAAATGTTTGTTTCATTCATTGCCTATTACTATTTTTAAATGGGACTCATGGACATGGGTTTTGTAATAGGTCTCTAATTAACGACTTTTAAATATGATTTGATATGGTAGGTAGTGGATCAGCTCACCATTTTGTCCCATTTCATCCAAAATCCCGATTTTAATATAGTTGATTAATTGCCCATAATATATATCAAATAAGAGGTAATGTAGCATGGGGTACCTATTTCAACTGTATCATACTGAGTATTGAGGTTTATATATCATTTATATAAATCAATATAGGAAGTCCTTGGGACACAGATTAAAATGAGTGTGGTGTATCACCCTCAGATTGAGGAAAATCTAAATAGATGATAAAAATATTAGAAGACACGATTCAAGATTATAATAATTGTTTTCATTCTTCCAGGGGAGTACTACATTGCCTTGGTAGAGTCCTCATATAACAATAGTTTTCAATCATTAATACATAAGACTCCTAATGTTATTTTTTATTGGAATTCTTATTATCCTCAACATTTTTGGGATGACAAATTTGTTCTTTCACAGGTTGGCCTAAGCCTAGTCCAAGAGATAACATAGAAGATTCATTTGGTCAGGAAAATTGAAGGAGAAAACTCAAAGTCAGCTGAAAACATATGTTGATCATCGGCAATGACTGAAATCTTTCTAGGTGGGGGGCCCTGTACTCTTGATAATCGATCCATGAGTTGGACATTGTTTCATTGGGAATGATCAAATTTAATTTCCTTTCAGAATATGCCCTTTTGGGATACATGAATGGGTTGGTGAGTTGGTATATCAGATGGATTTTCCCCCGCCATATAGTGTGGTACAGAATTTGATTCACGTATCTCAGTGGGAAGCATATAAGCTTTATGGATGGAAAGTCCAATGGTGGAAATTATGTAAAACCACTGGTTTCACAAATGTAACACATGATTTATGTATTTTAGGAATATAACGTGTTTGGTTAATTATTGGAAGGGTTTAGACAAATTTTGAATTTTTTTTTGTGATTTTCTATGGGGGAACAATTTTATCATGGTTACAACAGACCACAAAACACATAGAGGAAATTGTAAAAATTAAGGAAATGGTTTCATGCATTGTACATGGTTTGGACAGACCACAAGGAAACATATGAAAAATATTGAAAAAATGAATAGACGAAGAAAACCCAGTAGCTGAATGGATTCCCAATCCATGATATAAAACCATGTAAAGAATATTGGGAGGTAGTGGTGTGTGCACGGTTGGCACATAGTTTTCCTAACAATCCCGGACAACTATTCATAGAGAGACATTAGATCTGAAAAGATTAGATCTATTTTTTACCGCAAATACCATATTTTTAAATGTTTACATACACAACTATGTTTTTATTCCTTAAAAATATTACTTGAACATTCTATTTTGACCTGAGAGTGATTTGTTGGGAAATCATGTCGCATTGAAATTTTTATTACTCAGTCAGTATTTATTTATGGTTTATTTTCATAGTTATACTCTTCTTCCTTATATTAGATTAATAGATATGATCATTTTGGGATATATATATATGTTTTTTTATTCCAATAATATTTAGATATGGATATTTTGATGTTAAGGAATATATTTTTATCGTTTTATTTGGATGATTCAACCCAGTTTAATTGAATAATTAAAATTATTAATCATTTTTTCCATAATTTCTATGGTATGTGGAATCACTCTAATATCTTCATTTTAAAACATGATTTATTTTTATCAAATTTTAAGAATGGCATGTCATGGGTTATGAAGTCGTTTAACTGTTGTGAAAATTGAATTTATGAATTATTATAAAATGAATGATTTAAAAATAGGTTTTTAGGGAGGATTTATGAAAAGTGGTTCTATTGAATTGATTTATATAAAACTGTGGTTTTATTTGAATGGTTTGAAACCATTTTTTGGAATGTATAGTGATTACGTTTACATATTGGCGAATGTTATTTAAATTTAATCTATATATGTTGTTTATTATTATCTTCATTCTTATTAGGAATGCATTGGAAATAGAATGTAATGTTTAGGGCCCGTTATAGCCTCTCGATGCATTTTTAGGTCTCCCAAGACAATACAGATGGGGTTTTTACCTAATATATATAGTTTCTTTATCAGGATGTGATGGAATTTTTATGATGTCTATCATTATTCATTCGATCATTCTGAAACTTGTAATCAATATTCAATGTGATTACAAGAGTAGTATAATATACATGGTTTTTCTTTATTGTGGAATTATTTAATCATAGATTATTCCATCCATTTGATGCTCAAAATTATGTTTATTAACCTATGTTTTTAGTTATTCACCATGTGTTAATGTTTATATTTGTTATTGCTTCCTCTGTATTTCTTAATAGTACTAATCATAGGAGATTACCCCTTTCATATATTTTTCTATTCCCAGGATATCAAGATCAATATTATCATTGACATAAAGGGATAAACTTGGAGTTATTGATGTTTCTAATGGAATTTTTACATCGTATTTTGTTTCTTGTTGTAATACATAACTTATGATTGAATATGGTTTTCTAAAACTATTAATCTATTCGGTATATAGGGTTTCAAATTCCTTGTTTATTATTCTGTCATAATGAAGTAATGCACCAGATCAAGGAAAATAGTGTCAGGCACTCTACGGTTCATAACAAATAAAGTTTGTAGAAACCAAGGAAACTGGATTTAGAAAACATAGATTACGGAACACAACCCCAAGACCGAATTTGAGGATAATAATAGAAGAAAGACATATAATTTTGGTTAGGTATAGATTATGTTGATCATATAAGAAGTACATACATGTCTAGATATTAAAAGTTGACATGATTTATGAACAGATGTTCGTAGAGGTAACAACTTTGACAAGGGTTCCCAGGCCAGACTCAGTGTAACCTAGTACATGAAATTACGCCTAAATGTGAATTTGGGGTTTACACTCTCAAATAATATTCAAGGGATAATTAAAATTTTAATTAAAACCCATAATAATGGATTTAAATGTAAACATGTCTCCAATGAATCAAGGTTGATTATTATGAGAATAGTTATGCATAAAAATTTTATTTATGTAATGATTTTTTCAAGTTTGAGATTATACATTAATATTAATAAATTAATCTAGTATTTCCTATTTTTAAAAAATGGTTCCTAATGAATGTATTGTAAATCATATCAATTTAAATATCCCATGTAGGGAATTTCATCCAACTAAAATTGTCTCACCCAAATTTACCAATTATTTTAGGGTTATGAAGTCTCTTGTTGTATAGCTTGGGTTGTCGAATACTCAGAGACCTAAGAATTATCCTACCAACATGTATATTCTATGGACAGTTTTTAGCTACTAAGTGGCCAACATCGGGTTGATTTTAGATGGGTTTATGTGAACACTAAATGTCTTAGGTTTATTCAAATTATTAGAAGGTTTGATCCTATGTTATTACAAGGGGTGGATTGGAGGAATTATTTTTTTAAAAAAAATATTTTAATTTCTTATATTTGAGATGGGTTCATTTAAGGAGGTCAAACAAATCATCACTTACTGGTTCAATGCCTACACACTATAATATTACCTATACACATGAAGGATCTATGATTTGAGCACTCCAAGGTAAAGGTTCATATTAGCACTTGAAGTGTATGACCATAAAATCAATAAGGATGAAGTGGTTTTAAAATCCTAAAAAATCCCATTTAAATGAATTGATTAGCCACTAATGGTTTCATAAACCAAACCGGGATGACCCTGAACCAATCAACTAACCTGATACGCAACATGGCCCGAGAGGCATTCCTGATCCTCTCGGGCTAGTGACAAGCAGTTAGGCATCAAAAGAGAGAAAGAGGGAACGATTTCGCACAATGAAAATAAATAAATCAACAGAAAGAAAATAGAACAACTCAATGTAAATCGACAACACGAAAATAATGAATGACCAAAAACAACAAAAAACTAACATGACCATGACCAAAACTCATCGTGACCCTGAAAGTTTCTCACTAATCCACAACCAAGTCTTTCTCAGGGCGTTCACGATTGATTCGAAACTAAAACAGAAAATAAAAACATGAAAACACTATAGGCATGAGTATTAAAATTCAGCAGGTATGCCCGACCAAATCTATTCCCAATGCACACACCATTAAATAATTAATTTATCAATTCCATGTTTGAAATAAATCATATAAAATATAGGTTTCCACACACGCATTCATTTTTGAAATAAGTAACAGTCCATTTCCCTTTTTAATTCAAAAACAATATTAATGTTTGAAAGGAACATGTGCATTGCAGTTTAATGAGTTTTTTTCATGAACAATTTATAAATCCAAATTTTAGTTGTTAGTAAAAAGTAAAAACACATACGGCACAAAAAACACACTAAGGGAAATAGAAAAAGTGGGACAGAGGGGCCAACAACCACACTAGACCACTCAATCGTCTGTCATATTAAAATACACTAATGAAAACATGGGTCGAACCTAGGAGCTCGTGAACAATCCAGAACGTATCATACATGAGACTCATCCTGAAGGCATGCCTACTCTCTATGACATCATAATTCCTTAATTCCCGACCATCACCCTACCTATCTTGGTCGATGCGCCCCATACCATAACAATAATAACAAAACACCTCTCTATTAAGGGCTACTAGCTAGTGCGTAATCTAAACTGGTGCGACAATCATTCTCAAAAAATTCACTCACTATGCCAGGTTCCCATGTCAACACGTATAATAAAAAGAAAAGGGGTGTGTGATCAAAACCAATCAAGTAGCACAAACATCACACACAACTCATGTAGTCAAGCTACACCAAATACCACCGCTGAGTCACCCCAAAGAGAGTTTTCCAAAATAACTTATTTTATTAAAGTTCCAAATGGGCCTTCAACAATCCTAATGAAAATCCACATTTCTCAAGTGAACCAAAAAACATATTCACACTTCAAAAGAAATCATTTATAAACAAACCCTAACTCTATATGAAATTATTTCAATTATGTTTAATGGTCAAACATGCATTCCTTCACTACTGGTTTTCCTCTCTTCATGAAAATATTTCATGTGTTGTGTGTAAAATAAACGGCTCTTTTTACACAAAATAATCATTTTAAAATTAATTATCTTATACTATTTCTCAATTATTTAAATTAATAAAATATCAAGAAATTAATAAATTATGAATTTAAAGGCGAGTGCCATGGAGGAACTACCTCAGATCGTTGTTGAAATAGAAAGGCACACCACGCATTGCACATATGCACATGTATGCATAAGCCGACGACCGCAACATCGTGGGTTTTCCTTGCAGACACGTTGCAGCAACCGCACAAGCAAAAACACATAAACACAGACTTATAACAATTCAAATAAACAAACAGTGCAAACAACACCTCGACGTGTTTTCAACACACAAATTGAACCATCTTCAATATTCAATAAATGACATAAAAATTTATTAAACAATTTCCAAAGAGTAACCCCGGACATACACATCCAAAAAAACCCTTTCAAAAACCTTTTTTAAGATCAATCACACATCCTTAACATTCTAGACTAGAAAATGCACAACTTTCACCATTAAATAAACTAATTGCATAAAAAAATTAAAATACAACACATGACAAGACCCATATCAAAACCATGCACACACCACTTTAAATTCCACAATCTAAAACTCTATTTTTGAAATCATGTGCTCATCACAATATTCCCAAAACATAATGTGCATCATATATAATATTTAATTAACAAGTCAAAAGTTTAAAAAAATAATTTTCAAAACATTGCAACCCACCAATTAATTATCACAAACAGTGTTAAATACATGAAACAAGTGAATATTAAATAAAGATGATTTATGAAAAAGAGGAAACTCACCAGAATTGACAAAGAACACCCCAAAATTGGTGTGAAACACCATTCACACTTCAAGCGCACACATCATAATTTTAATTAAACCCTAGGAAAAAAATATTGAATCCAATGTGATGAATTTATCTAGAAAACTAACACCAAAACATATTGTTGTAGAAACAACTAATACCTCTTCAAAGAACCTACTAATGATAAAATGAACATACATAAAAATAAAGAAAAAAAACCAAGAAGGTTAGGTTGCCGAAGGAGGACCGTGCTGGCGAGGTAGTGTGCATGAGGATTTTCGCTGGCAAGATAGGTCACCAGAGTGGGGAGTTCTAGAATACATTGTGTCCGCAAGGGGAGGTGTCTTGTTGGCTGGATGGACTCTGTAAATAGTTGAAGAGAGGGGGGCATGTTGTCTTGGGGAAGGAGGGAGCGGGTTGGATGGCAGGGAGAAGTCACGTCGGTCAGTGGGTCGGTCGGACGGGAGGTGAGGCAGTAGGGAACTACGTGGGGATGGGGATGTTTGGTAAAAGTTGGTTCGGGTTGTGCGAGAGTTGCAAGAAGAAGGGGGCGAGCTGCATATAACAGAGGTGGGCAATGATGGAGACGTACTGGCCCGAAGGCGCTGCATGAACGAGGGGGACGACACCTGACGCTGGGTTGCGACGACGAGGAGGAGAGGGCCTCTTTGGGTGGGAGGGAAGCTTAGTGTGCAGGCGAGGTCAAGAGAGGTAGCGGTTTGAGTAACATACCGCGTTGAAGGGGGTGGGACGAAGCAAGGAGGGGAGACCGGGTGCAGGCGTGTGCGCAGAGGGCTGTGGGGAGGGAAGGTCAGGCGCGTCTGAGGAGTACTATAGGCCGAGGTGAGGTGCGTCGGGACTTGAAAGGGAGTGGAAAGGGTGAGGAGAAATGTGGCACATAGAAGAATAGGGTTACAGTGCTCTGTTCTCGACGGGGAGAGAAAGAAGGGAGAGGGTGTAAAAATAAAATAAAATAAAATAAATTAAATTAAATTAAATAAATGAAAATAAATGGGGAAAACTAAAAAATATGAAAGAATAAAAATAAAATGATAATAACATTAATCTATTATACTAATAATACTATTAATGACAATAATAAAAATAAAAATAATCTTATTATTAATAAGTACCCTTATTATTGATAACAATAATAATACCCATAATAATAATAATAACAACTTTAATAATAATATAAAAATGATAATAATAATAATTATAATAATAAAAATTCCTCAAAAATATTATAATATTATTTAACTAGGTATTAATTTTAATTATTTTTTATTTAACTCATTTAATTCAATTTTATTTGGCCGACTCAAAATCTGCAACTGCACAGTACTCAGGCTGACTGCATGGCTTCCGCTCGTAGTGCGGTTCCTGTGCATCGGCCTAAAGTAGTAGTAATAATAATAATAATAATAATAATAATAATAAATTCATATTAATAATAATATAATTAATGATAATATTTATCATACTGATAAAATATAAATAATATAGATATTCCATTCATTTTATAAATAATACAATTATTATCAATAATAAATAACACATAAAATTACAAAAGTTTCTCATTTTAATTTTCTAAAGATAAGCATGTTTTGCAGTTGCATGGGACAAGACGTGCGAGGTATCCAAAATGTGCACTGTCCGGGATTTCAGTGACGTCAACTAAAATATGCGTAGTTATTTTTGAAATAACTCAAATGTTTTTCATCCGGGACTCAACCCGGACCCCAATAAAATTTTAGAAGTATAATAAATTATAAAATAAAATAAAAGATAGGCTGGGGTGTTACAATTCTTCCCACCATAATGCTTTCATACATCGAAAAGCCACAATAATTTCAAGACCCAAAGATGAGACTCCTTATGTGAGACTCACTCCCAAACATTTATGTGCCTCCAGTTAAATGCTCCAAATGAACACTGAACATCAATGACATGCAACATATCCCTAATACACGAACACATAAAACACCATCAAAATTTAACACGAAACAAAACACTGATAATGACCTGGGGAGGCCCGAACGGACTCCCCACCATAAAAATAAAGCCAAACTAAATTCAGCGAGACCCAGGATGGGTCTCCCAACTATAAGGGCTGACGAGATTATTCGAACATTAACGATTTACACGTGGACCAAAAACCCCACCATGAGGGGGGAGAAGGGAAGGGCTAAACAGGTAGAGAATCAAAACTACCACCATTAGTATATAAAAATCATTGCACCCTCCAAATAAAACAAACCATGAAAAAATATGGAAAAATGTCAACCCAATTCCCTTTTTACCATTGAGGTTATCTTGACTACGCACCAGTTTCACTCCAGGACCTATGGTTGGAGCACCAATGATTGAATCCTCTCATACCTCATAGGAAGGCTTTATAAATTCTCAAACCTAACACACAAACAAGAATTTCACCAAACCCTCTTCCAATAAAATAGAAGTTTCAAAGAGGATCGATAATAAACATTCTTACAACTGAATAAAAAAACACACGAAAAAACGCCACAAGAGACAACCACTACATCCAAGGAACACTGCAAAATGAACACCTCAAATTGGTCCCCAAACATCACACTATTCCTGCTGACAGGTTGAGATGACCTTCGACGAGCCAGGTCTAGCTTTAGCATGCTTCATGGAAACACCATGGTAGAATCACTGTAGGTGACGCATACATCCAGAGATGTGGCAGGGTCTTGGACCAATTGACACATCAGCCTCTTGTGACCATGCCTACCACACCGGTGACAAATCATGACCATTCTCTTTAAAGAAGATGATTGATGGTCTGAAGGCCTCTTCATTCCTCTAATAGAGCCACCGGCATCATTTCGCTTCTCATTCATCCTATCATCATCCTTTTCACTGATTCCAAAGGCAGGGGGAGGATTCACCACCTCATGTCCTCTAGATAACTCTGCTTCATCCAGAAGGGCTTTTCCCATAGCATCTGAGAATGTAGTTTGGTTGATATCATCAATTTTTTATCGCAGTTTGGGTAGTAGTTTAGACTCAAATTGTCGAGCCTTCCCAGGATTGATTGGAAAAAACCATTGGTCATAAAATACTAGGTCTACGAAATGTCGATTGAGTTATAGTACTGATTCAACACCCTAATCATAACAACAAAACTCCATCCTCTTTCTTTAGATTCGTCAACTCAGAGAAGTATTGTAGGATGAACTAATACTTGAAGAATTCCCAAGTGAGATCTTCTCAAGGCTTTCTTCGAGAAATGGACATCCACCATTTCTTAGGTTGGACCTTCATGCATAAAGGTAGCGAACTTCACCTTCAATGACTCATGCAACCCAATGAAACAGAAGTTCCTCTCAATATTCTGCAACCACTCCTCCACTACAAAAGGATCTTCTTCACCATAAAATAGTGTAGGGTTCGACATCTAGAACTCGAGGACGTAGTCTATGGATTGATCAACTAGAGGATTTTCTAAAGATTCCCCACCCGAAGCTGCACCTTGGGCATCCATCAAACCATTGTGGGGAGAACACAAAGGAACAAGAAAATAAAGAACAAGATAAAAACATGGTCATTTCTATTAAAAAATTCATCTTTCCACTATTTCAAAAAAAATAAAAACAATTCTTAGAAATAAAGATGACCCCAAACAATCTAAATGGAGAAACCAGCGCCGATGGGTGACTCAGACATATAGTTGGCGGCCATATGCCAGTCACACCACCGTCAGAAGGAGCACTCTAGGGTAATGTCACCTACTCCAGATTGCTTTCCAGACAATGGGAGCTCACGAAGATCACTTTTATAGCTTCCATTTAATTTCCCAACATAAATCAACTAAAAATATCTAAAGGACACCAACAACCCGAACATACCATAGTGTCCTGAGGTTCGGAATGAGTAATGGTTCATGATATCCTTCTCAGTTGTATGCCCCGAGTCCCAACAATTCTACTCCTTATTCCTTGACAACCGCAAATAACAATGGGCTCTCTGAGAAAAAAAGGTCGCTCAATAGAAACCCACCCTCTAAAACCATTTTGAAAAAACTAGCTCAGGTTAACCCTGAACCAATCACCGGACCCAGTCCGCGACATGGCCCTAGAAGAATTCCCGATCCTCCCTGGCTGGTGACAAGCACCAGGGCATTAAAAGGCAGAAAGTGGGAATGATTTCTTCGAATGAAAATAAATAATGCAGTGTAATTTTTTTTAGAAAAACACAAATTAAATCAACAACATGAAAAGAATGAACAACCAACAACAACAACAAACTAACCTGACCATGACCAAAATTCCTCACGACCTTGAGAGTCACTCACCAATACACAACCAACTCTTTCCCATGGCGAGAAAGCTCGATTCGAACCTTCAACAGAAACTAAACACAGGAAAACACTATAGGCGTGTGTATTAAAACTCAGTAGGTAGGCCCAACTAATTCTATTATCAATGCGCATACAATTAAATAAAGAATATATCAACTCCAAGTTTGAAAAATCATAATATATATGGGTTTCCACACACACACTTTCATTTCTAAAACAACTAACAGTCTATTGCCGTTTTTAATTCAAAAACAAATTTTATGTTTGAAAGGAACATGTGCATTTCATTTTAAAACATTTTTTTGTAAACATTTTATATACCCAAATTTTAGTTGTTAGTAAAAAGGAAAACAACACACAACACACACAAAGGGAAATGGAAAAAGTGGCACAGAAGGGCCAATAAATGAACTAGACCACTCAATCGTCCACCACATACAAATAAATACTAAAGAAAACATGGGTCAAACCAATGATCTTGTGAACCATCCAGAACGTACCATACATGTGACTCATCCAAAAGGAATGCCTACCATTTATGACGTCATAACGCCCTAACACTTTACCATCTCCCTACATGGCTTTGTCGAGGGGCCCAATCCCAAAGAAACAATAAAAAAACACCTCTGTACTATGGTCCACTAGCTAGTGCATAATCTAAACAAGTGCGGAAATATTTCCATAAAATTCACTCACTATGCCTGGTTCCCATGTCAACTCATATAATAAAAAGGAAAGGGGTGAGTCAACAAATTCAATCAAGTAGCACAAACATCACACACAACTCATGTAGTAAAGGTAAACCAAATATCTCCCTGATGTCACCCCAAATTGAGTTTTCCAACATAATTTATTTCATTAAAGTGTGAAACGTACCTTCACCAATCATAAATAAAATCTTCATTTCTCAAGAGAACAAAAACAATTGTTCATGCTTGATAATAAATCATTTATCAATAAACCATAACTAAATTATAAAATCCGTGATTTATTTTTAAAATCCAAATGGAAAATATTTCACTACTGGGTGTCCATTCATCATGAAAATATTTCAAGTGTCGTGTATAAAATAAAATGCTCTATTTACACCAAATAATGATTTAAAAATTAATTATCTTATATTATTTCTCATTTATTAAATTTAATAAAATATCAAGAAATTAAAAAATTCTGAATTTAAAGGTGAGGGCAGTGGGAGACCTACGTCGGCTCGCGTTCTAAACACCAACATGTGTCACGCCTCACACAGACACACAAGCACATGCAAGTTGACGAACGCAACATCATAGGTTTTCCTCACCGACATGCTGCAACAACCACACAAATAAAATTGCATATAAACAGACTTAAAAAAATTCAAATAAAGAAATTGTACAAACACCACCTCGACATGTTTTCAACACACAAATCGCACCATCGGTACATTTCAATACACCACTTAAATATCTATAAAATAATTTCCAAAGAGTATCCCATAGTTAAACCACCCAAAAAAACCTTTCGAAAACCTCTTTTATGATCAACCGCACATCCTCAACATTCTAGATCAGAAAATGCACCACTTGAACAATTAAATAAACTAATTGCAAAAAAAATACCCCACATGACAAGACCCATTTCAAAACCATGAACACACAACTTTAAAACCGATAATCCAAAACTCTAATTTTGAAATCATGTGCACATAAACATATTTCTAAATTATATTTCGCAGCACATATAATATATAATTAACTAGTCAAAAGCCTATAAAGTAATTTTAATAACATCACACCCCCCATTTAATTATCATAAACAATGTGAAATTTTAAAAATAGGTGAATACTAAATAAAAAATAATTTTTCAAAATGGGAATGATTCCTCAATTGATGATGAAAACCCCAAAAGTTGTGCGAAACACCATTCACACCATAACCGCACACATCAGAATTTTAATTAAACCCTATGAAACAAATATTGAACCCAAAGTGAAGGATATATCAAGAAAACTAACCCCAACACATAGGGTTTTTGAAAAAATTAAAACCTCCACAATGAACCTATTAACGATAAAATAACCTCACATCAAAAAAGGGGGAAAACCAAGAAGGGGAGGCTTCTAGAGGAGGACAGTGCCGGTGAGGCAGTGCACAAGAGGATTTGAGCTTGGAGGATTGGTCTCCAGAGTGGGGAGTGCTGGAAAATGGTTCACCAGAAAGGGGAGGTGTTGTGTTGGTTGGAGGGATAGTAGAAACATACGGAGAGCAGGGGGTGCATTGGCTCAGGGAAAGAGGGAGTGGGATGGTTGGTCGGGGGAAGTCGCGTCCTTCGGTGGGTCAGTAAGATGGGAGGTGCAGCAAGATGGAGTTGTTACGAATATGGGGATGTAGGGTAAAAGAAGGTTCGGGGTGTGTGGGAGGTGCAGGAAGAAGTGGTTGAGCTGCATATGGGGGTGGGGCACAAATATGGGGAGGCGTTGGCCTGATGATGTTGCGCCAGCATGGGGGGGGGGTTACCCATCGCTAGGTTGCGACAACGAGGAGGAGTGGGACGCAATGAGGGGGATGCACATTGATGTGTGTATATAGGGTCAAGAGAGGCGAAAGGTTTGCGCAACTAACCTAGGGGAAGGAGGTGCGCCGAAGCAAGGAGGAGAGACTAGGAGGAGGCGTATGCGCAGAGGGCTACGGGCAGGGAAGGTCGGGCACGTCCGGGGAGTAGTGCAGGCCGAGGCGAGGTGTACCGAGACTCGAAAGGGTTTGGGGAGGGTGAGTAGAAAGGCGGCGCAAAAAATAATATGGTTACAAGGGGGGTTGTTCGCGATTGGGGGAGAATGAACGCATAGTGAGTGAAAATAAAATAATAAATAAATAAATAATGAAATGCAATGAAATGGGAAAAAACTAAATAAAATGAATGAATAAAAATTAAATGATAATAAAATTAATCTATATTACGAATAATACTATTAATGGTAATAATAATAATAATCATATTAACAAGTACCCATATTTTGGATAATAATAATAATACTCATAAAAATAATAAAAAAATTTATAATAATAATATAAAAATGATACAAATAATAATTCTAATAATAAAAATTCTTTAATAAAAATATAATATTATTTAACTTAGTTTTAATTTTAATTATTTTCAATTTAACTCATTTAATTCATTTTTATTTGACCCACTCAAACTCCACAACTGTGCGGTACTCTGGCTAACTTCACTACTTTCGCTAGTCGTGCAGTGCCAGTGCGTCGGCCTAAAGTATTAACAACAAAAACAAAAACAACAACAACAATAATAATAATTAAGTCTTAATAATAATAATAATCATCATCATCATCATCGTCGTCATCGTCATACTGATAAAATATAAATAATATAGATATTCAGTTAACTTTAATAATAATAACATTATTAAAAATAATAAATATCACATCAAATTACAAAAGATTCACATTTTAATTTTCCAAAGATAAGAGGGTTATTCTGTTGCATGGGATAAGCCGTGCAGCGTATCCAAAATGCCGTTTGTCTGAGCATTCAATGATGTCAACTCAAAAAAAATGTGTTTTTTTACATAACTGAAAATTTTTTCATCAGGGATTCATCCTAGATGCCAACAAAATTTTAAAACTGAAAGAAATTTATAAAATAAAAAAATGATAGGTCAGTGTGTGAAAAATGGAGTTATAAATTACATCCAATCCAGCCCCTTTCTACTCCCTAGGATCACCCCATAAGTGGGATTTCCCTCAATGGATCATATGGTTTCAATGGAAGTGTGATGTAAACTCATGAGGGAGGAATTTGGGAAGTAAAAAAACCATGAAATAACGAACACTCAACTGTTTTGTGATAATATCAAAAGGTTTGGTGTGAACAAGTTTACACCTTAAGACAATGTTATCAAATAAATAAGAAGAATAATATAAAATGACAATATTAATAACTATTATAAAGAAGCTAAGGTAATTCAAGAACATAGAATTGAAGGAATTCAATTACAACATCAAATTGGATGCATTACATTAAAATAAAACAATGCTCAATGATCATAAAATCCTTCAACAAAACTACCTTAAATAGTCAATTTGGGATCCTTTGGTCGAGTCTTGAATAGTAAAAAGCTTCCCAATTTATAATGGTAGTCCTAGGGTGGTGGAAAGTTTGTGAGAGTGGGCTTCTCTATCCCTGACTTGATGTGGCGGCCATCTTGCATCCACCAAACAGACTCACCTATATGGCATTCTAGATGGAATAATTAGAGTGGGACATATAAGAAAAAAGAGAATATACAGATTTCTCCTATATCCCCATAAAATTTCATCCTAAATACATTTGTGGTTGCAGTGATATGATTATATTGGTGGGCTCTTCTTCTGGGCCACAGAATCTGGGTCAGAATTTTATATCTGACTAGGTCCACTTGAATATCCACAATGAGGGTCTAATTAGCACTAGATTATTCTTACATATAAGTTTCTATATATTTCTTCTATCATATTACTAAATTTGGGATTCATTGGATCATTATTGTGGTCCCCACATTCTCATCCGTTGGCTGGTGTCTAATTTACATTCTCCACAATTGTTTCCTTTCGTCACCAAATATCCCCGTCAGAATTTATGAATCCTCCCTTCATCCCTAAATAAAAAATTTTCATATTAAAGTGTAGATACATTTCTCAAAAATTCAAATTAAACTATGGATAATTATATTTCATAAAATCAGATGAATCATTAGGCCTAAATTGGTTAATATTTGGCGTGAAGTGCACAAATGATGAGAATGGATGTTCAAAATTAAAATCCACTAAATCATGCCCATAAGATCTAAAATGAACATTTAATACCATTGGAATGTAATTAACATATGTATTTTTATTGTCTAATCACACCCCAACATGAAATTTTCTACCCCCGAGAAAAATGTATCTCAACTATATAAATTCAAATTCCCCTTTCCAAAAAGATTTGAAGACACTAGGATCACCAAAAACCCTTATAACAGACAATCATAAAACCCATAAATATATTTTCGTACATGATAGTTTCATGAGTAGATCCCAATCCCATGCCCATTAATTTTTTCAAATTTATCATCATATTTTATCCAATATCAGTCAAGAGTGATGATGTGTTGTGCATCGCAATAGGCTTGGGGGTTCATCTTTGTTCAAGGGGGAAATGATGGAAGCACAGGGTGGAATAAAATTTCAATATTAAAATGAGTATTCAATATTTTTATTGTATTTTATTTTTAGTTTTTTGTTTGTTATTTGTTTGTTTTTGTGCAATTTTTTCATGGTAAATGAAATTGCACTCAAAAGAGTGAACCCCTGTAGCATGACTTTTCCAAGGACTCCAAGGCTCAAATACCTTAGGGAACCAAGTGAATCCCACAAAATCGGGCATCCTATCAAGTTAACTTAGTCAAAAAAAATTCAAATTACTATAAATAGAGATAAAATTACTGACACTGGTCGAGACAACTATGGAATCCAGATCTCCATGTGACGAAAGCCACACATTATGTTATTTCATTACCCTATGAGCACATTTATTGTTTTTTTGAATACTCATATTAAAACTGAAAATATTATGAAAACTTTGATATTTATTTGGGGGAACCTATAAACTCAAACTAATACCCCTCTATCTGAAGGACGTGCATTGTGATTCTTTTTTTATATGGATGAATATATAAACAATGAAATATCACATTAGACAGTCAAACTTTCCAAATTATATTCTCATGAAATATACATGGATTAAAATCAGAATCAGGGAATGGAAAATTATTTGATATTCAGTTTCAATGTGTTCAATGTATATTATCTTGTTCAATGTTAAAGAAAAATTTCCTTCCATTAAGGGGCACATTTTTTCAAATCATTCATATTTTTAACAGAAAATAAATATTTTTATTTTATCTCTCCTCAACATAAAATAACATTATCCCTGGTGATTAATGAAATGATAATTTATATGGGGGGTAGAGGTAGAGAATGGGAGTTAAAATAAATTGAAAATGAGAATCATGGAATGAAGTCACCTGGTTGATGAAGTTGAAATTCTTGCGGCTCCCTTTCAATCCATTGATCTCCAGGTCACTCTGAGAATTCTCTAGTGGATGAAAAAAACAAACAAACAATAAAAAAATATAAATATATAGATATAAATATTTTTTCATATAATAAAAAATCTAAAATATAATTATATATACATAAATTATAGAAAAAGGAATCACTATAAGCTGTAGGTCAGTGGTAAGCGCGCGTCCCTCTCTCCCTTCGGTCCCAAGTTCTTGACCCTGTGGCTTTGCATTTTGTGACATGGTTATCCCCTCAACCTACAATGTGGACTTTTGATTTTAATATTATTATTATATTATTTTATTTTAACATACAGACACATAACAAATAAAAATAAAATTATGATACATTGTCTTCTTTTTAAATTTTTGGGTAAGGTATTACTCAAGGATCACACCATGTGACATGGATATAAATGGTGCTCCCCTTTCATACCCATCCATTATCATTATAGATGAATAGGTAAATAGTCTATTCTTTTTCATTTTTCAATATCATAATGATTCATTAATCCTATTTAAAAAATAAAGTTGATTAAAACAAAAAAATGATTGGAAACATGAAAACCAAGGGTTGCCTCCTATACAATGCTCTGATTAACATCGTTAGCTTTAATTTTACCCCTAATTGATTTTTTTTTCATATAATGTTGGCTCACACAATTCATCATCAACATCATGTTTTGGGATTGATTCTGTGAATGGTTTGACTCAATGACCATTAACATTAAATGTTTGACCATGGGTGGGATCTTGAAATTCAACAGCCCCATGAGGATGGACCAAATGCACTATGTATAGACCTGACCATATAGACCTCAAGTTTCCCATGTGTATGTGATGTTTAGAATTATACAATAGAACAGGTTTTCTCGGTTCAATTTTTTTGGTTTTATGGTTTTAATATATGTAGGCTTGTACTTTGTTTATTGATCCTTGAATTTTCTTATGCCTCCATCCTAAGATTCCCAAGTTCAATGAGATCTAATTTCCTTTTTGTTCTGGCCAATTAGAGGTCATAATTAATTTCATTAATTTCCCAAATATCCTTATGTTTAATTTCCAATAGAAAATGACATGATTTTCCATAAAATAATCTATATGGGGACATTCGAAAAATGGGTTTAAATGTGGTTCAATAATCCGAAAGAGCATCTAAGAGTTTGCTTGATCAATCAATTCTAGATCAATTAATAGTTTTCTCAATACTTTTTTTGATTTCTCGATTAGCTAACTCATTAATACCATTGGTATGTTAGTGGTATGCAATGGTCACTTTTATAGAAATTTCATACTTTTCCATGAGTGTTGAGAAAGTATGATTGCATAAATTAGTTCCACAATCTGTAATTATAGCACTAGGAATTCCAAATCTAGAGAGAATATTTTCCTTGATAAATCTTATCACAGATTGATGATCATCAGATTTTGTAGGAATGGCCTCAACACATTTTGTGACACAATCGATAGCTAAAAGGATGTGTAGATATCCCCTAGTGTTTGGGAAGGGACCCATGAAATCGATTCCCCAACATTCCAATATTTCAATTACCAAGATGAGAGTGAGTTACATTTGATTTTTTTATAGGATGGACACCACCTGAAAGCATTGAAAAATTTTGTAGGATTCCCATGACATGGTGGGATAGAAGAAGCCACACAAAAGAACCATAGTAGATGTTTTCATAGAGGAAAAGTGACCTTCAGATGCCTCACTATGACAGAATTTAATGATGGAATCCTGTTCAGATTCAGGGACACACCTATTAATGTCATTGTCTGGGAAGAACATATTAATGTATGGGACATCAAACACATAGTTCATAACATATGAAAATAATTTCTTTCGATATTGAGTCCCTAAGAATTTTGGAATGACTCTTATAACTAATAAGTTGAATATGTCAGCATACCAAGGGAAAACACTCACAGAGTATAGGTGTTCATCAAGGAATGAATCATACACAGAAAGGTGAATTATGTTGTCTTTGAATTCCATCCTAGATAGGATATCATCTAAAAAATTTTCAACACCCTTTTTTCCCTTGATTGTGAGGTCAAATTCTTGAAAGACAAGGACCAACCGAATCAGTCTAGCTTAGGCATCTTGTTTTTTGAAGTGGTATTTCAGGGATGAATGGTCAGTGAAGACAATGATGGGATATCCTAAGATATTTGACATGAATTTATCTAAGGCAAAGACAACATCAAGAAACTCATTCTTAGTGGTTTTGTAGTTGATTTTTTCATAATTTAATGATTTTATTTCATAAGAAATTACAAATGGATTTTTCCCACCCCATTTTCCTAAGACTGCTCTTACAACAATGCCAATAACATCACACATGAGCTCAAAAAAAATGTTTCAAATTTGGAGATTGTATGATAGGTGGAGAGATAAAAGCAGACTTCAGTGTAGAGAATTATTCCTCACAACTTTATGTTTTAAAAAATGGAGCAACTTCGACCAATAGAGCACAATGTTGTCAAGAATATAGCTGAAATTCCAAATGGACCGTCTATGTAAATAAGAATGTTATAATAAATAACTCACATTCATGAATTTTTTTGGTGATGAAAGGTGATGAATGATGTCAAACATGGATTTATCAACATCAATATTCATACCTGAGACTAGATAGCCTGGAACTAGTCCCTCTTTAACTATGAAATGGCATTTCTTCCAGATTTGGACAAGGCTGTTTTCTTTAAATTTCGACAAAACTCTATCCACATTACTCATACATCCCTCAAATTTATCCTCAAGAATAGAGAAGTCATCCATGAATACCTATAGAAAATCTTCTACCATGTTTGAAAATATTCTCATCATGCACCGCTGGAAGGTTCCAGGGGAATTGCATAACCTGAAGGTAATGCATTTGAAGGAAAAGGTGTGGAATGGACATGTGAATGTAGTATTACCTTGATCCTCTTGGGAGACCTCAATTTGATTATACCCATTGTACCCATCTAAGAAGCAGTAGAAGGCAAGGCCTACCACTCTCTCAAGAAATTTGTAAATGACTGGTAAGAGGAGATTTTCCTTCTTGTTAAATGTGTTTAGCTTCCTATAGTCAATGCTGTCTCACCAGTCCATACTCACCCTTGTCGGAAGAATCTCTCCATCCTAATTGGTTATAACTATGATTCCTTCCTTTTCTTGAACCACTTGGATTGGGATCACCTACTCAATCTCAGCTATGAGATAGATGGAACCAGATATTAACAATTTTAAAAGTTCTTTTCTCACTACTTCAATGATATTAGGATTGATTCTCCGTCGAGGATGACGATATGGCTTTAAATCTGCTTCTAGAACAATCCTATGAGTCTCGATAAGTGGTCTAATCCCAAGATCATCAGACAGGGTCCAACAAATGGCTTTCTAATTTTCCTGAGGACATCGTGAAGCATCCTCTCATTATTGGATTCATGAGATGAATAAATGGCAATAGGATGTGTTCCATTTTAACTTAGGAAGGCATAAATAAGTGAAAAAGGATGTTCTATCAATTCAAGATTAGGTTGGTTCAAAATTTCTACAGAATATTGGGACATTGTCTCATGATAAATTATTTATTTTATATTTAATAATAGGATTGATTACCCACATGTAGATGTTTCAGCTACATGATTGGTTTGATTTTTAGGTCCACAAGGCTGAATACCCTAAGAGTTGGGGGGGCGTGAATCTGGGTATGACTAATTTAAAATTAAATCCCATTCTGATATTGTTTCACTATTAATAAAAGCACTCTTATCTATCTTTTCTGGTGCACAATGTAAACAGAAAGTAAAGCATGCACAAAACACAACAATTTGTACTTGGTTCACCCTCACCGGGCTACATCCGAGGAGCATACACTAGAAATGTGCCGATGCCCCAAATCCACTAAAAGAGAAATTCTATTTACAAGGTTTGTGATAGTTCACTCCTATTTCTGGGCTCACTACCTTTAAAATGTTTTGTCCCATCTCACTACTTTACCAAGGGTCGCTCCCTGTTTCTCTCTCTCCGGATCACTGCCGGTGGATAGGATCACCTTCATTATATTCCTTTACTCACTGCTCTGGAAAGAATCCACTCATAGTGTATAGAAATGTAGTTCTCTTCATTATCACTAATTAATGCATCTAATTTTGTATGTAGATGATCTGTTGAAGTCCAACTTTCACCCTTATATGAATCTCACTTTGCACCGAAGATATCGAGTAATATTAAAGCTTTCACACAGCCCTGAATCATTGCTGTGATTCAACCTTACCTACCACCCCTCTCCAAGCTGGCGCACAAGTATTAGCGCACATGTTATAACTGGTGCGCAAGTCCACCTCAACCACTTGCGCGACACAAGATTCTACAACTCTAAACTTGCACGACTCACACCCTTTTACACCCAAACCAATATTGGCATGCAACAACCAACTATCGCGCTTCATCAAAATTGGCATGCAGGTTCACCTCAACCCCATGCACGACAACACCATCATCAACTCAAAACATGGGTAACTCACTACCTTTCTCACCCAAACCTCCTTGGGCGTGCAATAAACAACTGGCGCGCAACTTCTACTTGTGCAAACAAACCACCAATTGTGCGACCACCACACCTGCGTGACGGGAGCTCTGATTTTTTATATGTTTTTAACTCGTACTGAATGTGGAGGGGTAAACCTATCTTTATAGTCATTTGGACACCATACGCGATGTGCACAAGTCTCCCCTTGGTGCGCAAGTTTCAGTGTGAATGTATGTAACGACCCGACCCCAGCTACCCAGAGCCGGTGCATTACTTCGTAACATTGGAATGATCACAAAAGATCAAGTCTCGAAAGACCGATTAGTTTAGTAGCCTTGGAAACACTAGATACATTCATAAACGTTACATTACATCATAAAGTGAAAAACTACAATAACATGGTCTTCATAGTCCACACTCATATCCTCTTCTGACAATCCCTGTAGGTCATTCATAAAATACTTCTTCACATCCTGGAAAATATTAAAACATTGAAAGGGGTGAGCTCAGATGCTCAGTAAGGATAACAATAATGCGGAAGCTTTCATAAATAAACATTAACATTTAAGGCAATGTATAACTAAAACAAAAGCCTTTTAAACTTTAACTTCAACATAATATGGCAAAAGTAAAATGAGACAATGCCATTTACTTCTTCACATGGATATTCTACTGGTCGAATAATCACATGCAATATCAATAACCACTTTCATAATGATGGAATGCATAATGCCAGACTATCATAACCACGTAGTCAAGGCCTCGTGCCAAGAACACAAATAAGATTTTGTCAAGGCCTTGTGCCAAGACACTAGTTTGTCTCATGAGACCTGCCGATGCATCGAGGAGCTATAGCGGGCTCCACCCGTCACTTATTAATTCCAATACATTCCTCATATGAATAGGTTTAAACATATCATAAACCATAACATAATCATATCACATAAAAAATGCATAAAGGAAAAATAACATTTCCACATTTCAATCACAAGATATAAATACAACACATTGATATAATAAAAAAGCTTTCAAAACCATTTTCAATACCAAAATAAAAGAAAGTTAAAACTTTGTATTCATTTTTCATTAAAAGAAAATGATGGCTTGTAGAGGAAGCCAAAACTCAAATAATGGTCACGGCGGCGGAGAAGTCGTTGTCGCCGCATAAGTACGGAAAGAAAAACAATCCCTTTTTGTCGTTTAGTAAAACGCTTCGTATAAAAAAGATTCCTATTGAATAAACGTAAAAGTCAAAGGGGTTTATACACCGTATAAAAGAAAGTTGTGTATAAAACCAAATATGGCTCAATGAAAGGAGATTGAGACGAAGTCCTTAAAAAGATCATTTTTAAAATGAAATAGATCTATTATGTGTATTCACTATAGGTACTCATAAAGAAAGTAAAAATACAAAATAATACATAATAATATCATGACATAATTGGAAATTAGGAGATTAACCAAAAGAATGGAAGTTGGGTTAAGAAGTTCCCTTACCTTGTGTCCGACTTGACTCAACCGTTCTTTAACCTCCTGAATAATAAACTAGAGTTAATATCTAACTCATTAAGAACCATTTTCAATTTCATTATCCTTTTTATATCACTTATTACAATTTTATGAACATTATGTAATTATTTAAGTTAATAACAGTCGTTTTGTCGATCTTTGGTACTTGAGTCAACAATCAACTTCTTATAATTATAAGTTGTTCATGTGGTGAAATATACATTATATCCAGAATTATATTAATGATGTAGATATCATATATATAATATATATACAGTATATACATTCATTTATAATATTACGTAACATTTAGAGGTAAGAAATGAAATGCACCGTTCATGGAGACGGTAAGCCGTACGTACACATGAGCGCTACTTTCATTTCAATTTCATATTTAATGGAATGAAATCATAATTATATAAATGTATAATATAATTCCAGTATAATATAGTGTATAATACCATTTAATCCATCCTTTATACATCCCACATATGGCATTAACGATTCAAATCACTTTGAGGGGGCGGTAGTCCGCACTTCCTAAAATGAAATTATCGCGTTTTACCCATAATGGAAATCATAAAGTATGCCATAAATGAGAAATACATAAGCATAAGTAAAACATAAACATATTATATATCATATATAAAAATAGTGACATCTTAATGGCAACCTTTGAAGGTGTTATATGAGTGTTGAACAATCATCGTTTCGTGAGGCAGAAATTCGCCATCCACAGAAACCGTATGTTCTTTAACCATTAGATGTAGGTGTGTGTAAGTGTAGCTCGAATCCTTCTTATAAGAAAATCCTAGTATATTGAGGATACTGGTGTTGTCACAAAATAATTGAATAAAAAGAGTTTAGGGGGTTGGAGAAGAAAAATAAAACAAAACAACATTAGAGAAGACATTACCTCAAAATCGGGTAACTCTTTTTGATTTGAGACAAAGGCTTACTTGTGATGAGTTCTGCCCAAAGTGAGGCTTCTAGGAGTAAGAGAGGGATGTTGGGAGAGTATTTGGTCAGAGGTTGGCCGAGACAAATGGCTTGAAGGTGTGAATAAGGTGGGAGAGGTGGGGGCCTTTTATAAGTGGAGAGGAGGGGCTCTTTTGGAAAGATTGAAATGTTACATTATTACACAATGCCTTTCGGATTCTAAAGGTCCCACACTTATATAATTCGAGGCTAAGGTGATAAGGGTTCGAAATCTCCTCATCCAATTGGCTTTGGACAAGTTTAAGCCTTGGATTTTTTATTATCTTCTCATTTTATTTAAATCGTTAAATAATGAGGTCATCGCTGCATCATAATGATGTCATAAATAATTTAATTTATTTAATGTCTAAAAATTATAAAAAAAATACCATGATGTATGAAATCTTTTTAGATTTCTAATAAATATTTATAGTCAAAATTTGGACTTGTGTATCCCCACTTAAAAACTGTTTTAGTAAAATAACTCATGTTTGTGTCAATTTAATTTTAACATTAAATAAATATATATTAATGTCATTTTCCAACTAAAGTGGCTCCATGGGATCCCCAAGTTGACCCATGGGTTGTCTTGGTCGGCCATGACTCATCCAATAGGAGTAGGACAAGTTTCAAGCTCATATCATATTATTAAAACATTATTTTTACCTTAAACTACACTAATTACCTCTAATCGCGATTAAGAACTTAAAAGTTACTATTCACCAAAAAATTATTTTAATCTAATTGAACCACATTTTACTTCTTAATGACAACCATGTATGTCGGATTTTTGAAAATCAAATCACAGAAGTGGTAATATTTCATTTAAACGAAAAATCAGTTATTTAACTACCACTTAGTGGTTTCACTATTCATCAAAAATTGAAGTTTTTCAGAACAAGGCCAACATTTCACCCTAAGCTATAATTGATATTCTGGATTCAAAAATGATGTCTATTTTAAATAATTCCAAACATATAAGTTGCATTAATTAATTTTATAATTAATTCCCGCTGTTACGACTAATAGCGTGTTTTTAAGAAACAATTTATATCAAAAGATTGGCAATTGTTTATGTCCAATTTCAATGTTAAATTAATTCTAATGACCACTATTGAATAAAATGGTAAAAATATATTCTAATTATACCTTAAAACCACTAAATAGTATAATTTATCACAATAAATTATTTTGATTAAAAAAGTTGTTTTAAAGTATTTTTCACTATTCATAAAAATTAGAAGTTCTCCGAAAAATACCAAAAATTCAACATAGGCTAATTTCGATATTCCAAATCCAAAAATGAAGTCCATTTTGAAATATAAAATTTCTATAATTTTAAAAAGTGGTTATTACTATTCATAACGGCTACTTTGATTAGTCGCGGTGTTTTAGAACTCGAAGTTGCGTACAATGCAAGCTATTGCATTATTGAATGAGAAGCGTACCGTGTAAACTAGGGGTGTTACATTATCCCCTCCTTCAATAAATTGCGTCCTCGCAATTTGAAATTTTTCTTTGAAAATAAAAGGTTGAAAAGAGAAAATACCTTTGAGGAAAACCCACATCGGAAATAAGATTAATAAAATTTAGCCTTAATAAGAGGGAAAGGGAAATGAACAAGTCACCACCCAATTATGATCTCGATTAGGAGAACATTGGTGGCAATTAGAGACATATAATTAGAGGAAAAACGTAAATATTTGTAGGGAGCGATTGGGGTCATCAATCACAATCAACTGTCAAATTGAGGGCCTCAAAGCCTTCAATCTATGTTGATTTAAAATATCATCAGTTCAACAAGACATAGGGTATTAGGATAACATATTTTTTTGTTTTAATATCCCTTTACTAAAGTTTAAGAATTAATTTATTCATTGAATAAGAGATAGGTATATATATATTTATGCTTGACAATTAGAGTTTCAACCTTCAACTCATCTTTCACTCAAAAAGATAATATAACACAAAAATATTATACTTATCCTAATTGTATAATGTTCCAAATGTTAACACATACCATTTAGATTAGTAAAATTATTTTGTAATAACCAGGGACTTCCTGTAGGCTAGTGGTAGGAAATAAAGGCCTGTCGCACTATGATTGTGGGTTCGATTCCTGCAACTTTGTCCGACGCGACGGGTTATGCCCCACCCTGCAGGTTGTCCTTTTACTAAAACTATAGTATTATAATATTCCAAAAATAATCTTCAAAAATGTTTTAACCATAAACAATACTATCCAAAGATCAACTTAATCCATTCCAACCTTTATAGTTATCCAAAATACTTCTGTCCAACTCACAGTCCAAATTTTATAAGGAAGGTAAACATAATGAAGATCCTTTTTTCCATGTAACAACATGTGAACACCTTCATAATGTATTCTTTTTAAACATACTGAATTACCATGATCCCTTATTCCTTATAGAATACTAGATATACTCCTTCTATCCAAAAATGTATACAAATCATCAATCAGTTTCAAGGAAGTTAAGAATATCCAATATAATTTATCCAAATCAATCACGTCTTATTCCAAAATCACTATCTCGGTATCAGAACCATATTATGGTTTATCTTTCTCTCAACCATATATTTTCCAAAAATTTAACCTACTGTGGAGTCACTTTTCTTGGTTCCACACAATCTCAAGCCCTTGATGAAATAGTACTGCAGTACAATCCTTATATACTCCATAATTATTATAACCAGTACATCATTGATACAACACTCAAATTACAAAATTCTTTAATAACAACATAAGAACTCTAATCATTACTACTCATCTGTGGTAGTATCATAACTTGATTATTATCCAATAACATCATTTGGGGCATACTCTGATGATTTGGACATTGGTTTGCGTAGTGTCCCCAATCCTTGCAGAAGAAGCATTGTACATTTGAAACCATTTTCTTACCCTTGCAGTCACGCACTTTGTGTCCTTTTTCTCTACACTTATAACAAACTCTCATTCCCTTTAGGCAAGTTCCATGATGTTTCTTCCCACAATTACCACATATTGGAAAATTCTTCTTTCCCCTCATCCCTTTATCCATCATTCTCTCTTCCATCCCTTTCGTCTCTTGCTTTGCTTCAAAGCCATAGGACTCAGAGAATTCTTTACTTATCTTATTAACACATGATACTATTTCTTCATATGTTGAGAACACATGGGAGACTATTTCCCTTCGAAATGTTGGCTTAATACCGTGAAAGATACGATCCTTCTTACTCTTTGGATCATACGTATTGCTGGAGTTCACATTCCTTCTATTGGGCGCCATTTCTATACAATGACATAAACTAGGTTAGTTTATGAATTATAGTGAATAATTCAAAACTTTTAAAATAATTAATGTAAATTGAACAGTTTATGGATATAATCCATAATCATAAAAAGAAATGTTTTCTTTGAGGAAGTATATACTCATAACCCTTCATAGTGGTTTGTAAATAAAATGAGAATTATCCTAAGCATATCCCCCGGGAGTGTCGAAACCAAGAGTGCAGCAAGGCCTGTTGTCGTGCACCAGTTCCCGTTTGAGTCTAGCTCAAAGCGGTGTTTTCGGGTTTTACCCCTAGGTACATCTGTGCCAGAGCCGCCTCTACCTGCTCGTATCCAGACAGGGATGTATTGCTAGGAAAACTCACAAAATATCTACAATAACAAAATTCTAGGATGTTCTTCTATACTAATCCTCAAAGTCTATCTTTGGGCTATGTGCTCTAATCAGAGTTTATCTAAATCTAGCTTCCAAGGTTAGTACTAAACTGCCTCTGATACCAACTGTAATGCCCCGACCCCAGCTACCCAGAGCCGGTGCATTACTTCGTAACATTGGCATGATCACAAAAGATCAAGTCTCGAAAGACCGATTAGTTTAGTAGCCTTGGAAACACTAGATACATTCATAAACGTTACATTACATCATAAAGTGAAAAACTACAATAACATGGTCTTCATAGTCCACACTCATATCCTCTTCTGACAATCCCTGTAGGTCATTCATAAAATACTTCTTCACATCCTGGAAAATATTAAAACATTCAAAGGGGTGAGCTCAGATGCTCAGTAAGGATAACAATAATGCGGAAGCTTTCATAAATAAACATTAACATTTAAGGCAATGTATAACTAAAACAAAAGCCTTTTAATCTTGAACTTCACCATAATATGGCAAAAGTAAAATGAGACAATGCCATTTACTTCTTCACATGGATATTCTACTGGTCGAATAATCACATGCAATATCAATAACCACTTTCATAATGATGGAATGCATAATGCCAGACTATCATAACCACGTAGTCAAGGCCTCGTTCCAAGACCACAAATAAGATTTTGTCAAGGCCTTGTGCCAAGACACTAGTTTGTCTCATGAGACCTGCCGATGCATCGAGGAGCTATAGCGGGCTCCACCCGTCACTTATTAAGTCCAATGCATTCCTCATATGAATAGGTTTAAACATATCATAAACCATAACATAATCATATCACATAAAACATGCATAAAGGAAACATAACATTTCCACATTTTAATCACAAGATATAAATACAACACATTTATATAATAAAAACGCTTTCAAAACCATTTTCAATACCAAAATAAAAGAAAGTTAAAACTTTGTATTCATTTTTCATTAAAAAAATGATGGCTTGTAGAGGAAGCCAAAACTCAAATAATGGTCACGGCGGCGGAGAAGTCATTATCGCCGCATAATTACGGAAAGAAAAACATTCCCTTTTTGTCATTTAGTAAAACGCTTCGTATAAAAAAGATTCCTTTTGAATAAACATAAAAGTCAAAGGGGTTTATACACCGTATAAAAGAAAGCTGTGTATAAAACCAAATATGGCTCAATGAAAGGAGATTGAGACGAAGTCCTTAAAAAGATCATTTTTAAAATGAAATAGATCTATTATGTGTATTCACTATAGGTACACATAAAGAAAGTAAAAATACAAAATAATACATAATAATATCATGACATAATTGGAAATTAGGAGATTAACCCAAAGAATGCAAGTTGGGTTAAGAAGTTCCCTTACCTTGTGTCCGACTTGACTCAACCATTATTTAACCTCCTGAATAATAAACTAGAGTTAATATCTACCTTATTAAGAACCATTTTCAATTTCATTATCCTTTTTATATCACTTATTACAATGTTATGAACATTATGTAATTATTTAAGTTAATAACGGTCGTTTTGTCGATCTTTGGTACTTGAGTCAACAATAAACTTCTTATAATTATAAGTTGTTCATGTGGTGAAATATCCATTATATCCAGAATTATATTAATGATGTAGATATAATATATATAATATATATACAGTATATACATTCATTTATAATATTACGTAACATTTAGAGGTAAGAAATGAAATGCACCGTTCATGGAGACGGTAAGCCGTACGTACGCATGAGCGCTACTTTCATTTCAATTTCATATTTAATGGAATGAAATCATAATGATATAAATGTATAATATAATTCCAGTATAATATAGTGTATAATACCATTTACTCCATCCTTTATACATCCCACATATGGCATTAACGATTCAAATCACTTTGAGGGGGCGGTAGTCCGCACTTCCTAAAATGAAATTATCGCGTTTTACCCATAATGGAAATCATAAAGTATGCCATAAATGAGAAATACAGAAGCATAAGTAAAACATAAACATATTATATATCATATATAAAAATAGTGACATCTTAATGGCCACCTTTGAAGGTGTTATATGAGTGTTGAACAATCATCGTTTCGTGAGGCAGAAATTCGCCATCCACAGAAACCGTATGTTCTTTAACCATTAGATGTAGGTGTGTGTAAGTGTAGCTCGAATCATTCTTATAACAACATACTAGTATATTGAGGATACTAGTGTTGTTACAAAAGAATTGAATAAAAAGAGTTTAGGGGGTTGGAGAAGAAAAATAAAACAAAACAACATTAGAGAAGACTTTACCTCAAAATCGGGTAACTCTTTTTGATTTGACCCAAAGGCTTCCTTGGGAAGAGTTATGCCCAAAGTGAGGCTTCTAGGAGTAAGAGAGGGATGTTGGTAGAGTATTTGGGCAGAGGTTGGCTGAGACAAATGGCTTTATGGTGTGAATAAGGTGGGAGAGGTGGGGGCCTTTTATAAGTGGAGAGAAGGGGCTCTTTTGGAAAGATTGAAATGTTACATTATTACACAATGATTTTCGGATTCTAAAGGTCCCAAACTTATATAATTCGAGGATAAGGTGATAAGGGTTAGAAATCTCCTCATCCAATTGGGTTTGGACAAGTGTAAGCCTTGGATTTTGCATTATCTTCTCATTTTATTTAAATCGTTAAATAATGAGGTCATCGCTGCATCATAATGATGTCATAAATAATTTAATTTATTTAATGTCTAAAAATTATAAAAAAATACTATGATGTAGGAAATCTTTTTATATTTCTAATGAATATTTATAGTCAAAATTTGGACTTGTGTAACCCCACTTAAAAACTGTTTTAGTAAAATAACTCATGTTTGTGTCAATTTAATTTTAACATTAAATAAATATATATTAATGTCATTTTCCAACTAAAGTGGCTCCATGGGGTCCCCAAGTTGACCCATGGGTTGTCTTGGTCGGCCATGACTCATCCAATAGGAGTAGGACAAGTGTCAAGCTCATATCATATTATTAAAACATTATTTTTATCTTAAACTACACTATTTACCTCTAATCGCGATTAAGAACTTAAAAGTTACTATTCACCAAAAAATTATTTTAATCTCATTGAACCACATTTTACTTCTTAATGAAAACCATGTATTTCGGATTTTTGAAAATCAAATAACAGAAGTGGTAATATTTCATTTAAACGAAAAATCAGTTATTTAACTACCACTTAGTGGTTTCACTATTTATCAAAAATTGAAGTTTTTCAGAACAAGGCCAAAATTTCACCCTAAGCTATAATTGATATTCCGGATTCAAAAATGATGTCTATTTTACAAAATTCCAAACATTTAAGTTGAATTAATTAATTTTATAATTAATTCCCGCTGTTACGACAAATAGCGTGTTTTTAAGAAACAATTTATATCAAAAGATTGGCAATTGTTTATGTCCAATTTCAATGTTAAATTAATTCTAATGACCACCATTGGATAAAATGGTAAAAATATATTCTAATTATACCTTAAAACCACTAAATATTATAATTTATCACAATAAATTATTTTGATTAAAAAAGTTGTTTTAAAGTATTTTTCACTATTCATAAAAATTAGAAGTTCTCAGAAAAATACAAAAAAATCAACATAGGCTAATTTCGATATTCCGAATCCAAAAATGAAGTCCATTTTGAAATATAAAATTTCTATAATTTTAAAAAGTGGTTATTACTATTCATAACGGCTACTTTGATTAGTCGCGGTGTTTTAGAACTCGAAGTTGCGTACAATGCAAGCTATTGCATTATTGAATGAGAAGCGTACCGTGGAAACTCGGGGTGTTACAATGTCTTGGTGCGCAAGTCACATGCGCGAACAACCCTAAACATGGGCTCCCCTTTTCCATTTTCCATATTTTGGCATTATGATCTTGAAAGACATATGTTGCACATGTTTACTCTCTTTCAAGTAAACAGAACAGAAGTCCCTTTTCCAAAAACCAATTTTCTCCAATTTTCTATTTTCAGTCCCAAAAATTTGGTAAACACTGGAAAACAGCACCACTCTGTATCTACTCTTTTTGTACCACCTCCAGACCATCCATTCCTTTGTCAACGTTCTTGAATAAAACATGGATCATTATCCATAGCCCTTGAACTCGACATCGCACAATGAAATACCTTTTTTCAACAAATTTGTATGTCATTGTTTTCTTTTTCAATAATCATAACACAGATGTCCACTTTTTCAACAAACAGAATCACCTCAAAAATGCATCAGTGATTCCTTGAGGGATTTTTTCCCAACAGATCAGATTTAGGGAATGATGTTTTATTGATCTCCAAGAAAGTGGTTTCATGAATGATTCCATTGATTTTTGGAGCTAAGACATCATCAAAATAGAAATTGGAAAATGATTCACGCCAATGAGATAATCTTATTTCATGTGACAATGGAAATAAATCTCATCTATACTTAAAAATCCATAAAATATTCCTTGATGTTCTATGGATTCATTATCAATTCTTCCTGTCCTGTTTACTTCATGAATGTCCTCATCATCCACTATTTGTGATCTTCCATTATAGATTTTCATGTCTAGACTCATTTTTTCAATGGTGATGGTCATGTTCTAGTTTTAAACTCAGATAACAGAGTTGATTGTTGCAAGGAATGGAAGACCAAGGATGAATGGGGTTTGTTCATTACTTCCTATTTTTGGATGGTTGTCAAGGAAAATGAAGTCAGTAGGGTAGATGTTGTTTTCCACCGTTACCATAACGTCCTTTAAAATCACCTTTGGAACCCTAATGCTACGATCAACATGTTAAAGTGTGACAGATGTGGATTGGAGCTCTTCTAGGCCTAATTGGAAGTACACAACAAATGGAATGAGATTGGAACTATCACCTTGGTCACAAAAGGCCTTGAAAACATTTCTCACTCCTTGTTGAACATTGATTTAAAAGAATCCTGTGCCTTTCAACATAGAAGGAATTGTCCCTTGAATGGTAGTACTCCCATTAGCAGCCAAAATGACTGGGTTTTTATGTGAAATTTATGTTTTTAATGTGCAAAGGTCCATATGGTACTTTGAGTAGTCCGGTACGGTTTGGATTGCATAGAGAAGGGGAATGTCCAACATGACTTGTGAGAATATTTTCCTAAATATTGTACTCAATTCAGTCTGGGTTTTCCCCCTCATCCATTGAGGAGATTGTGCATGTTGTTGGGTTGTTTGTTGAAGAGTTGTTTTTTTTGACAATGATATCATGTTTTCCAGTTTGATCATTTGGATCATTTGAATTTTCATTAATGTTTTAATATTCAGATGTGTTCTGAATTAGTTGTTTAGGTTTCTCAATTTATTTCTCACTTCTTAAAATAGTCACAACCTTTAGTTTTTCATGATTTGTTTTAGTGAAACATGACTCTCCCCTTACTGTTTTTTGTGGAATGACTTGTGTAAGAATGGGTGCATTTCCAGTTTTAATGGTTTGAAGTTCTTGATTTACGGAAGAGACTTTGGATTTCATCCTTTCAATTTGTTTATATAATTGTTCTAGTAAGATTTGTGGAACAGTTTGGGTTGGTACATGAGAATATTGGTTTATCCTAGGGGGATATTTTTGAGGTGGGATGGTTTGTTTAAAATGGACCTTTGGCTATTGGTATTGGATTGGTTGGGTTTGGAACTGGTTATGGGTTATCTAGTTCTAATGGGGTTTGGTATTTTGTCCTTGTCTTTGGCTAGGTTGTTGGACATCTTTCGAGAAGAAGCCTAGGTGGTAATTATACCTTGGGTTAAAGGTGATTTGGTATTTATGCTTTTGAATGTTCAAGGCATTTACATTGGCAGGGGGTACTCCAAAAAAACATCCTTGATGGATGGAATGGTTGGTTAGTTGTCTGTTCTATGGTCTTTTTTGTCACAAATTGGGAAATCAGGGTCTACAGTTTGGATTTCATGGAATTTTTAAGGTCTATATCTTCAACCATTATGGATAGTGTTGTGAGATTATCCATGAGGCTTTACTCTTCACTATGTGTATGATTTACATTAGTTCTTCTTGAGGCTTTTTATAATTAGTTTAATTTCCCCTTGGTTGGTTTTCTTTCAGCAAGGATTTCTAGATACTCATAAGAATCATTTGGGGTTTTTTTTAAATATATATTACACATCAAGTTAATGAATTATTTGTTCCCTGGACCTAATCCTTCAATGGAAATTCTCACATGTTTAGGTATTGAAAAACCATGATTTCAAACCAGGTTTATGGTGTCTTGAACCTCTCCCATGTTTCATAGAATGACTCTCCATCATTATCAAAAAAATTGGATTCTCTTTTTATGTGAAATTTGTTTGTGGTGGGGAATGTATTTTTTGTAGAATTATCTTCGTAATTGGTCCCAAGGGATTATGGATGATGGTCTCAACTTGTTTAGCCAACTTTTTTATCGATCCTTTAAAGAAAAAGGAAATAGCCTCATGTTAGAATACTCTAGTTGATGTGGGGGACACATGGTTTCAAAAATGTCATTGAACTATTTAACATGAAGGTAGGGAATATCATAATCCAATACAAGGAATGTGGGAATGTGGTTTAGGAGATTGGGTTTAAAGATGTAGTTTTCATCTCCTAGGGAATTGTGTCTAATGCATGAGGGGACATTGGTCTAGACTGGTGTGAGGTAGTCATTCATTGTTTGATCAACTACATTCCCCGTGTTTGGGGTTACCTCATTTGACTTTCCATTTTGGTTCCCACAGGGGTTTATGATTTGGTTTCATTAAATATCATCCATTGAAATGGGCTCAATTTTTGACTATATAGTATTAGGAAGATTAAGTGGTCGCTTGTAGTTTAGCTAGGGTTTTCAAATCCTCAGAGACCTAAGAAGTAACCTACGGACATATACATTCTATGGACTGTTTTTATCTGTTTTGTTGCCTTCTTTTGGTTGTTTTTATATTGTTTTAAGTGAACACTAGATGTATAATGTGAATTCAAATTATGATAAGGGTTGAACCTACTTTATTACAAGGGGTGGATTGTATGAATTCTTTTTTTTGAAAAAAATTATTTCAATTTCTTATATTTGAGATAGGTACATTTAAGGAGATAAAAAAATAATAATCTACTATTTCAATGCCTACAAAACCTAATATTAATCTCCAATACACTTTATGGAGAATAATTTTGAGCACTCCAAGGTAAAGGTTCATATTAGCACTTGATTTGTGTGACCTTATATTCAATAAGGATGAAGTTGTTTTAAATTAATCAAATAAAAATATAATTTAAATGAAGTGACTATAAATTAATATAGTGAGAAATAATATCCAATCCAGAACCATGATACTCCCTTAGATCAACCCTTAAGTGGGTTAGCCATCCGTAGATCATATGGTTTCAATAGAAGCGGGAAGTAGACTCATGAGGTATGATTTGGAGAAGAAAAAAATCCATGAAATAACGATCACACCACTGTTGTGTGATAATCACAGAAGTTTTGAGGGGGAAAAGATCACACCTTTAGAAAACGGTATCAATTTGATATGAATTGAAAAAAGAAATGAGAATATTAAGATATTTTATAACGAATCTAAGGTAATTCAAGAACCTAATTTTTAAGAAATGTGATTACAAAATCAAATTGGCAGAATAACATTAAAATGAATCATAGCTCGATGATCCAAAAATCCATCAACAACACCTCCTCAAATAGGAATTTTGGTAGCCTTGGGTCGTGCCTCTAGTAGTACAAAACCTATAACTATATTATGGTAGGCCTAGGGTGGTGAAAATTATGGAAAAGTGGGAATCTTAAACCTTGACTTGAAGTTTCCGCCACCGGGCATCCCCCAATCAGACATGCCTTGATGGCCATCAAGAAGAATGAATTGTAGTGAGCCATAGGAGAAAAAAGTGACTCTCAGATATCTCTTAGCTCTCTGTAATTTTTCAGCTCAATTAAATTTGTGGATTATGATATATGATTAAATACGTGGGATTTTTTTCTGGGATGAAGAATCTGGGACATAATTGTATCTCTAACTCAGGCCGTCTGAATAGAAAAAATGTAGGCCGAATTTTCACTTCCTCCGGATGGATTATAGGATAATACACATCTCTTTTATCATTCCACGAAATTTGGGCTTGATTGGGTCTTTATTGTGGGCCTCACATTCTCATCAGTGGGCTGGTGTAAAATATGTCTTTTCTATAATTATTTCCTTTCATCGCCAAATATCCCCATCATACTTTTTGAATCATCCATTGATCCATGAATGAGAAATGTTCATATTAATGTTGACATCCTTTTATAAAGATATCAAATTAAAATATGGTTAATTACATTTCTTAACATCAGATGAATCATTGGTAGAAAATAGTTGTACATTAGTCATGAAGTGCACAAATAATGAGAATGGATGTTCAAAATTAAAATCTACAAACATAGGCCCATAATATCAAAAATAAAAATTTAATACCATTAAAATGTAATTATAATATATATTTTTAATGGATAATGACACCACCAACTAGAGATTGGATAGTCCCGAAAAAAATGTATCTCAATAAGTTGACATTTTAATTCACTTTTCCATAAATATATTAATACACATTGACCACCAAAAACCTTTATACCAAAAAATCATGAAACCCATCAAAATAATTTAATACACCGATAGTTTCATAAGAATATCTAAACCGCAAGCCCGTTCCATAGTTCAAATTCATTTCCATATTTCATCCAACACCAATTACGAGTGATTATGTGTTGTGAATCACAATAGACATTGGGGTTCATAATTATTCAAGGTGGAAAAGATAGAAGCTCTAGGAGGAATAAAAATTCAATATTAATATTAGTATTCATTTTTTATTGTATTTTTTTAATTTTTCCATTGTAATTGAAATTGCACTCATATAGTCAACCCCTGTATTGAAACGTTGCCGATAGCTCCTAGGTTCAAAGACATAAGGGAACAAAGTGAAACCCACATACTCAGGCATTATCTTGAGTTAACTCAGTAAAAAACAAAGTCAAATAACAAAAAGTAGATATTAAATTATTATCCCTGGGCTTGAAAACTATAGAGTCACGATCCCTAGGTGATGAAAGCCACGCATTAGTCCATTTCATTTATCTATGCGCACATTTATTGTTTATTATTTGCATATTAATATTACAACTAAAATGATCACAAAACCTATGATATTTATTTGGGGGACCCTATGAACTCAAAATAATACCCCAATTTTCAATGTACGCTCTTTGTGATTCTTTTTTTATTTGGATGAAAATATAAACAATGAAATATCACATTAGACAACCACACTTTCAAAAATATATGCTCATGAAATATATATGGATTAAAATTAAAATAAAGGCATGCTAAATTATATAATATTTAGTTTCAATGTGTTCAATGTATATTATCATTTTCAAGGTTAAAGAAATTATTCCTTCCATTAAGGAGAACTTTTTTTTTCAAATCTTTCATTTTATTACAAAAAGGCAATTTTTTTCCCTCCCCCCTAGGTAAAATAACATTGTCCCCAGAGTTCATAGAATAGAAGTTTTTGATGGAGGTAGAGGTAGTGAATGGGACTTCAAAAAGGAAATTGAAAATTAGTATCATGGAATGAAGTCACCTGGTGGTTGATGTTGAAATTCTTGCTGCACTTTTTAATATCTGGATCTCCTTGTGACTCTGAGAATTCTTTAGTGGAAGGAAAAAAAATAAACAAATATATATATATATATATATATATATATATTCATATAATAATAAAGTAAAATAAAATGATATATAAAAAAATTATTGAATAAGGAATAACTATAAGCTGTAGGTCAGTGGTAACCGTACACCCATGTCTCCCTTCGGTCCCGAGTTCAAGTTCCCGTAGCATTGCAGGTTGTAACAGGGATTTCTCCATGACCTACTATGTGGCCTTATAATTTTATTATTATTATTATATTATATTTTAACCTAAAAAAACAAAAAAACGATCTGATTATACATTGTCTTCTTTTAAAATTTTTTGGTAAGGTATTACTAAAAGATCACACCACGTTACACGAATTAATATGTCGCTCCCCATTCACACCCATCTATATTCATAATAAAAGAAAAGGTCCAAAGTCTATATTATTTTATTTTTAAATATCAAAATTATTCATTAATCATATATAAAAATAACGTTGATTAAAAAATGATTTGAAACTGGAAAACCATGGGTAGCCTTCCAGGAAATTCTTTTTTTAACGTCATTATCTTGACTTGGTCCCCTAATTTATTAATTATTTTTGTCATATACGGTAGGTTCACACAATTCTTTATCAAATTCTTGTTTTGGGAATGATTCTATGAATGGATTGACTCTATGACCATTAACTTTAAATTTTTGACCATTGGTGGGATCTTGAATTTCAACAGCCCTATGGGAAAGCACCTTATTCACTATGTATGGACCTGGACATCTAGAAATTAATTTTCCTAAGTGTATGTGATGCTTAGAATTATACAAAATAACAGGTTTTCCCAGTTCAATGTATTTGGTTTTATGGTTTTTATATAGACAGACTTATACTTTTTTTGATACTTGAATTTCTATAAGCCACTATCCTATGTTCCTCAAGCTTATTAATATCTAATTTACGTTTATTTCCGGCCAATGAGAGGTCATAATTCATTTTCATAATTTCCCCAAAAGCCTTATATTTAATTTCCACTGGAAAATGACATGCTTGGCCATAATCCAACCTATATGTGGTCTTTCCAAAATTGGTTTTAAATGCAGTTCGATAGGCCCAAAGATCATCTAAGAGTTTGAATGACAAATCATTCCTAGATTGATTAATTTTTTTCTAAAGAATATCTTTGATTTCTAAATTGACTAACTCATCTTGACCATTGGTATGTGGGTGGTAAGCAGTGGAAAATTTGAGATAAATTTCATACTTTTCCATGAGTGTAGAGGAATGATGATTGCCGAAATGAGTTCAACGAACAATAATGATAGCCCTAGGAATTCGAATTCTAGAGAGGATGTTTTCATCTAGAAATCTAATCACAGTTTGATGATCATTGGATTTTGTAGGAATGGCCTCAACCCATTTAGAGATATAATCAACAGCTAAAATGACATATAGATATCCCCTTGAGTTTTGGAAGGTATCAATGAAATTGAGACCCCAGCAATCAAATATTTCAATTACTAATATGCGAGTGAGTGGCATTTGATTCTTTTTTGTGATGGAACCTAATTTTGACACTTAGGGCAACTTTGAAAAAATGTGTAGGAGTCCCTTGAGAGGGTGGGCCAAAATAGATCACACTGAAGAACCTTATAAGTTGTTTTCTTAGAAGAAAGGTGACCTCCACATGCCTCACTATGACAAAATTTATGGATGGACTCTTGTTCAGATGTTGGGACACACCACCAAATGACTTGTTCAGGGTAGAAATTATAGAGTAATAGATCATCAAACACATAATTCTTAATATTAGAAATTAATTTCCATCGATCATGATTCCGTATGTATTTTGGAATGACTCCTGTAACTATTAAGTTAGAAATGTCAGCATACCAAGGGTAGTCACTCACAAGGTATATGTGTTTATCAGGGAATGAATCTGAACTAGAAAGGTGATTTGAGTTGTCTTTTAATTCCATCCTAAATAGGTGATCGACTACAACATTTTCAACTCCCTTTTTTTCATGATTATGAGTTCAAATTATTGTAAGTGAAGGACCCACCTAATTAGTCTAGCCAGGGAATATTGTTTTTTGATGGGGAATTTCAGGGGTGAATAGTAAGTGAAGAAAATGATGGGTGATCCTATGAGATATGACTTGAATTTATCTAACTCAAACATAATGGTCATACATTCTTTCTCAGCGGTGGTGTAGTTTATTTTTTCATAATTTAAGGATTTTCTGTCATACATAATGAAACAAGGATTTTTCTCACACCGTTGTTCAAATACTACTCCTACAACAATGTCACTCGCCTCAGACAAGAGCTCAAATAGACATTTCTAATTTCCAGATTTCATGATATGTGGAGGGATAAGAGTTGAATTGATTGTAGAGAATGATTCCTCATAGCTTTATGTCCATACAAATTGATCATCATTCAAAAATAGAGCAAAAAGTGGTAATGAAATAGAGTTGAAATTCATAATGATTCTTTTGTAGAAACCATTATATCCTAAAAAAAGTCCTCACTTCCATGAGATTTTGGGTGATGGAAGGTGAGGAATGAAGTCAACCTTCGATTTATCATCTTCAATCCCCCAACCAAAGTCCAGATGGCCTAGAACTAGTCCCTCAATAACCATGAAATGCAATTTTCCCAGTTTAGGACTAGATTATTTTATTCACATCATGACAAGACTCTCTCCACATTCCTCATAAATCCCTCAAATATATCCCCAAACACAAATAATTCATCTATGTAGACCTCTATAAAATCCCCTACCATATCTTAGAATATTCCAATCGAGCACCTTTGGAAGGTTCCAGGGGCATTGCATAATCCAAAGGGCATGTGTTTGAAAGAAAAGGTGTTGAATGGACATGTGAATGTAGTATTCCCTTGATCCTCTGGGGAGACCCCAATTTGATTATACCCCAAGTAACCATCTAAAAAATTGTATAAGGCATGAAATACCACTCTCTCAAGAAGTTGGTTAATAAATGGTAAGGGAAAATGGTCCTTCTTGGTAAATGAGTTTAGCTTCTAATAGTCGATGCAAACTCTACAGCCCCAACTCAACCATGTTAGAAGAATCTATCTATCTTTATTGGTTGTCACTGTGATTATAGCCTTTTTTGGAATCACTTTGATTGGTCTCAACCACTCACTATGAGCTATGGGTTAGATGATACCAAATTTTTATAATTTCAGAAGTTATTTTCTCACTACTTCCATTATATTAGTATTTTTTCCCGTTGAGGTTGACAACATGGCTTTGAATCAGAATCAAGAAAAATATTATGAGTCCTGATAAGTGGGAAAATCCCAAGACTATCAGACAGGGTCCAACCAATGGAATTATAATGTTTACAAAGGATATCTACAAGAATCCTCTCATGATTGGCTTCACGAGAAGAAGAAATTAAAATATAATGGGTTCCATTTTCGCCTAGTAAGGAATACATAAGTGAAAAAAATAAGTTCCTTCAATTTATGATCAGTTTGGTTAAAAAATTCATCAGAATATTTGGACATTGGATCAAGATCATTTTATTTTTTAGAGTATCAGATAGGATTGATCCCCCATGAGTAAATGTTTCAACTACAAGTCCAACATCTCGACCTTAATCTGGTATGAACCATTATTTTTATTTTTTCAGGTTAATTAATTATGTGATTGGGGCGCATGCCTATGTACCTCATTGCAGGTCTCGAACAACTATCTATTAATTTAATTAACTACAACTTTTTAATGAAAAATGAAATATCATGACTTAGCGTGATGTTCAGTTATAAATAATTAATTAAATATTGAATAATAATAATAATATATTTAAATAAATTTAAATTAATGAAATAAAGGATGAAAATAAATATTAAAATAAAATTGAAATGGGTCTTTGAGAAAAATAAAAAAAATTAAAATGGGGGATTCCCATTTTAAAATATTTTTATCTTTTATTTACCATCAATTATTTTAATTTCTTTTAATCATTTTTTTTATTTTTTTCATTATATTGTATATTTATCTTATTATTAATTTTTTCTTTTCATTTCTTTTCGTTCTTTTCTTTCTTTTTTCTCTTATCCTCTCTCCCTGTCCCTTTACTCTTGTTGCACCCCTCCTCTCCCCTAGATGGCGCACCAACCAGCAGGCCCTTCGAAAGGCCGATGCTCCTCCATCCGATTTTTGATTCATTCACCATCTAGTGGGTAGTAAACCATAGAGAATTTCTATAGTTACGCATTTGGAATTGTGCATCTTTGTTGAGTAATCTTCCCATAGTTCGTCATAGAAGATTTTTACCCTATTTTGGGTTTTTATAAAATCCTATGTCTTCATCCGTTTTAGGTCAAATCAAATCCTACTGCGGATCATAGAGTCATCTACAAAAACTAGGTAGAGCACCTACTCACTTTCCCTATGTTTCTTTACGGTTTATAAAAACGCATCATTGTGCCATTACTCGGTTCCTACTAGCTTTGTGTAATTTTACCAAATTTAATTAAATTAGTAGTTCTTCCTAATTATTTTAACCGTAATCACATTAGATTAATTTTTTTGAATTGTTTCAAAAATATTGGACACCCCTTTGGGTGTGCTGACATTGTTGGTGTATTTTTCCATTTGCCGAGTTTTTAATTTAATTAATTTCAGGTATAATGCTACCATTTTTTATTGTTTGGAAATTAAATAAATAGTTGATCAAATTGTTACAACAAAGTTAGAAACCCCTTTGTTCATGCAGCCATGGTAAGTGTAATATTCAGTTAGCTGGGTTTATTTTTAGATTAATTTCATGAGTTGTGAATCCCCTTTTTATTGTAATTAAATGTAATAAATAGTTGCTTTGAACATGAACATGAAATGTTGGATCATTGGAAATTGTTTTTCTGAACTTCATATTATGTTAATGTGAACTATCCACTGAGGTTGATAAGATATATATATTTCCTTTCCATTTGTTATGTTGTAATGTTAAATTTATGCTTTGTGATGCACAGGTGTATTTGGTTAGTTTTCAAGCTGTGAACTTATATGCTGATTATGTCATATATGCTAGTGTTAAAACAGTAATTAAATTATGTGCGGGGAAAGGAGTTGGGTCCCATATTAAGGGAAACACTTAGATCCTTAATTCTTGACGGGTTACCTCTATGTGATGGGGCATGGTGTCATCGTCTTTGCCAGACAGGGACTTCCCGGTGTTTTCTAATAATTTTGAGTGATACAGGTTCCAATATGGACCATTGGGATAAATCCATTGTTAATGTGGCTAAGCCAGCCTCTGATGACACCCGACCCCTTTTTGTGAGATTGGGACGGACTCAGGGTAATTCCATGCCTCGGGAAATATTGTTCTTTTGAAAAATTGCCTTGGATGGGCTCAGTGGTATATGAAAAATTAAAGGATGTTCTGTAATGATACCTTCTAGACTGGATCAAACTCCAACTCTCAACTTGAATCTTTAATAATGATGCACTTAAATATTATGTTTTTTCCATTTGAGTATCATGAGATTTGATCTATTCCTCAGATATGTGGAAGTGCACCTAGTTGACTTTGAACATAGACCCCATGTTAAAGCACAAGATTGGGGTATATTTTTTCCCTTGATTTACATTGATTTCTGGGTTTTATATATAAATATTTGTGTTCATTCATTCAACTGATAGGTACCCTTTCAAACTACCAGATTTGACAGAAGCAGGTGACTATGAATGGGTACCATTTGGGACCTAGGATGACTCATTTATTTCATTCCACTTGAATTAATTTATTTTAAATGGTTATGTAATGGCACACTTCATATATTTATTTTTTCATGAAATGCAATGGTTTAGACACCGTGGGTGCCAACCTACAAGGATTTTATCTCACACCCTACTCGGGCGTCATAGACACCCAAGTATATTAAATTCTCGCAAGTATTGACAATGTGATGCATTCTGCTTCTGATGCTTGATTTTTCATTACTTCATGGGATAGAGACTAGGGTAGAGGTTCGGGCCTTGATCATGATGTAGTTGATGCTTTTTGCCTTTTTTAGTTTATTGTGTGTTTGAATTTTGTTTTTTGTACTTCTAGTTTAGAACTACATCATGGAATGACATATTTTTGGGAGCATTCGCACTTGAATATTATCTTTCATTTGGATTATTTACATTGCTTCTTCAGTAGATTAATTATTCACGTGCTTCTTTTATATATTATTTGTTGTTGTTTACTTTTTTCTGAGATATTATCTATTACCTATGAGGGAATACTCTCTCCCACAGACACAAAATGGTCCCTCGCTGCTAACCGGAAGCCTCTGGTGTTCGGGGAGATTCCCATGAGGTTATGTGACCCACAGGTCCAAAAACAGTCTTAGAGGTGAGATGGGTCGGGACGTTACAATGTGGTATCATAGGAGGTTTTTCCATTTGTCTAACTATTTGGGTTAGACAGGAGACTAGGATATTGGAATTTGAGATGTACTCGGTGCATGGACGTAGCTAACCCATGTATAAGGGAACACTCAAAATCTTGGTTTGGGATTGCAGTTATTGATTAGGAAACTTACTGTTGATATGATTTCACCTTTGGTGACTCACTTGTATTGTGTTGTTATTGTGCTGGTATTATAGAAATAATGGGTTTACCATTGCATCCCAATGATACGAGGGAAAAACATCCCATGCACCACAATAGGCACTATAGGATTTAAATTCCATACATATTTCCATGCCATACTTACTTTCAGCGTTCATTTTCCTATTGCATTTGAGTTCTGTTGTGCCTAGTGGTAAAATTCTAAAATACTTTTGTTAAAGATAAATTTGTGATAATTTGTTAGATGTTAGAATGAATTATCTAAGGAATGTATAACTATTTATATTCCATTTTAGTTGTCTCTTCCATTTGGAAACACAACCTTGGAGACGGTTTTCTATTGTTTAGTACTTAGAGGCAGGCTATATACCTAACCACTTTTTCACCATACTTGTTTTCTCACCTTCTTTACTCCTTGTATGATGTTGTGTGTTTGTATGTTGTAGACAAATGTTGCTGCGACGTCTTGGTGTTGGGCCTCAAAAGAGTGGAAAAGAGTGCATTCAAGAGATTGTGGGTCATGAACCACCAGTGGTTCCTCACGTAGAGCCTCTTATGGAACTACATCATGTTGATCTTTCACGGGACCCTGATGCTCAGTTCAAGGACAATCTCTTAATGTTTATGTAGTTGGATCAGAATGTCCCCAGACCTGCACCATCTATGGCAGACCTTATGCATGAATTTCTGTAGTAGTACCCTCCCACCATCTCGGGGAGTGGGGGCCCTCATGTTGCACAGTCATGGATATAATCTTTAAGTTCTATCTTCGACCACCTTGAAGAGCTTCCAGAGCGAAGGGTCAATCTTACAGTCTACATGCTTCGTGACTCTGCCAAGAACTGGTGGTATGTTGTTTCTCAAGGTAATTAGAATAGTGGTATGGATTGGGTCGATTTCCAACAAGCCTTCTACAATAATTATTTCTCATAGATTCTGAGAGATGATCTTGTGCGAGAGTTCCTAAATCATCAGCAGGGCCCTATGACTCTGTTAGAGTATTCTACTTGTTTCACATAACATCGGCGTTTTTCTCTATCTCTAACTGGTGAAGAGTAGACTAATACAAGGCGTTTTGAGGATGTAATTGAGTATACTATCCGATCACATGTTAACGTCTTCCATTTAACCACTATTATGAAGATCATGAACCAAGATCTAATCTCATAGGGAAATTTTTTGGGAAGATAAACTAGTGATCCAGGGCGGTTCAGTTCTGATACAGGGTGATGGATTTTTTGGCAGCATGAAACACCATTTAGAAAGTGCACGTGGAGGAAATACATGCCAAACATCACCACTTGATAGCTATTTAACATGTTATCAGTGTGGTAGGGATGGTCACAAGAGGCCGTAGTGAACATGGGATCTGAAGGAGTGACAAAATTACGGCAGGATGGGTCACCTTTAGAATTATTTCCATTCCTTCTCTTCAGCTTCATGTGGTAGAGGACCCACACATGCAACCCTATCAAGAATGGGATCTATGCCTCTACAGCAGGATGAAAGTTCTTTTTCCACCAGTCGATCCAGCCAAGGTAATGGTGGAGGTCATGGTTGAGGAAATCATGTAGAAAATTATCAGCATCAACAGAGTGGACCTGATTAGGCAGTCGAGGTAGCATATCTGGGTGGTATCTCTGGTCTCATGTATATAGTACAATCATCCCCATAGGAGTAGAGTTCAGGTCCATCTACAGTGATATGTACTATCCTAGTATCCTTTACATTAGTCTATTCTATTTTTGATACAAGTGCATAACACTTCTTTATATCTTCTTTTTTGATGAGAGTCCTCGTTTTCCAATTGAGTATCATTACAGAATCATGTATCTTGAAACTCATCTTGGGGTCAAGGCAGAGGGAATACGCTAGTGCCAAGAGTGCCCCCTCAAGTAGGTGGGTACCATCTTGTTTGGAATTTCTATATGTTTGATACGTTTGGAATCAATTCATTCATGGTATGAACGAGCTCTCTCTTTATCATTCTCAAGTGGATTGATATCGTCGTTGGGTGTCCTTAACATACCCTGAGGGTGACACATATCTTCCCAAGGTAGAATGGGATATGAAGGCAGACCAATATAAGCCTAAATATGAAGGGTTTGGTAGAGTGAATGCTTAGTTGGAAAGTATCTTCATGAGAAATTAGGGAACACACCTCGTTGAATTTCTTCTAGTGGTGGAACTTTTTAGGGATGTCTTCCTAGACGATTTCTCTCCCTTACCTCTTATGAGAGATGTGGATTTCATTATAGAGATCATTCCTGGTGCAACACTCGTGTCTATTACTCCCTATAGGATGGCACCAACATAGATACATGAACTCAAAAAAAATGCTCGATGACCTTGAGGATAAGGGATTCATCAGACCTATAACATCGTCACGAGGTTCCTCTATCATTTTTTCTAAGATGGCAGACGGTACCCTCAAGTCCTGTGTGGATTATCGTCATCTCAACCATCTCATGATAATAAATCGACACCCATTGCCTCTTATAGATGATCTCTTTGACCTGCTCCAGGGAGCAACTATTTTCTCCATGATTTATCTGAGGTCGAGATATCACCACGTGCATGTGCAACCATATGACATACAATGTATGGGATTTCGAAGCAGGTATAGCTTATATGAGTACATGGTTATGCCATTTGGCCTCACGAATGCACCAGCAGTATTCATGGCGCTGATTAACTGGGGTTTTCATATGTATCATGATTCTGTTGTGTTAGTCTTTGTGGATGACATCTTAGTGTATTCGCATTCTAGACACGACCATGTTATCCATCTTGAGATTGTGTTTTGTACACCTATATAGCACCATCTATAAGATAATATTACTAAATTCCACTTCTGGATTGATAAGTTAGACATATTGGGTCATAATTTTCGTAATTTAGGGGTATCAGTTGACCTAGAAAAGGTGAGTACCATGGTTTCATGGAAGTTGGGAAAGAGTATCTTCGACATCCTCAGTTTCATGGGTCTTTTTGGATATTATATGAATTTCATTTAGGATTTATCCCACATAGTAGCGCCACTAATAGCCCTTTTAAGAATGGTGTATAGTTGACCTGGTCAGAATCTTGTGAATTGTCTTTTTTGGAATTAATTGGAAGACTAACCTCATCCCCAATCATGATTCTTCCAGAACCTGGTAGGAGAAAAACTGTTTATTGTGATGATTCGGGAATTGGACTAGGTGTAGTCTCGATACATGGTGAACAAGTTATGACATAAGGATCCTGACACCTAAGACCTCACGAGCAGAATTATCCTACAAACAACCTTGATTTGGAAGCTGTGGTTCATGCTCTACGCTATTGGAGACACTATTTTAGGGGTGATAGATTCATTGTTTACATGGATCATAAAAGCATGAAATATATCTCCACTCAATGATACTTGAACTTAAGTCAATGATGGTGGGTTGGATACTTTCACTCAATCAACTTTGAGCTTCCTTATACCCATGGTAAGGTTAATGTTGTGGCAGATGCTTTATGCTGTAAGACACAGACTCAGGCCTTGCAGGAAGCCATTAGGGAGTGGCAGATGATGGCTTTGTTTTCAGAGATGCATTTGGTGGTTTAGGAGCAGAGTGGAAAACCGGTTCTAGCAGCTCTCACAGTGACATCCTCCCTTCTTGAGAAAGTCCACAAGCAATAATTTACAGATTATAAGGGTATCATTTTGAGGGAAATATTTACAAGAGGGAACCCACCTCCTAGTCAGGATGTTGATAGAAATGAAACTCTCTTTTATGGTGGTTGTATATGGGTATCGTCAGGTATACGTGAAGCAATGATGGAGGATTATCACAACTCCGGTTGGGAAATTCAAACTGGCATGACCATGATTTATGGAGACATGTGTCGATAGTATTGGTGGCCTAGTATGAAAAAGGAAATAGAAGGTTTCATCACTTGGTGTTGCACCTGCCAACATGTGAAGGCAGAGCACCGACGACCTTCTAGACTCTTATCACCTCTATCCATTCCTAAATAAAAGTGGAATGAAATCAACATGGATTTCGTTACATTCTACCAAAGATCTCCTCAAGTCAGTTATGCAGTATGGGTGGTTGTTGATAGGTTAACCAAGGTAGCACACTTGTTGGCTATCCGAGAGACCTTAAAGATTTATGAGTTGGGAAGGCTTTATATCCTTGAGATTTTTAAACATCACGGTGTACCACGATATATTTTCTTAGACAGGGATGCTCGCTTTACATCATGGTTCTGGAAAGTGTTGTAAAAGGCACTGGGCTCACATGTATTTTTTTGTACTACATATCTCCCTTTGACCGATGGATAGTCCAAGAGAACTATATGAGTCTTAGAGGATATGTTATGTGCCTTTATCCTTGATTTTGGAGGTTATTGGGAGAAGAATTTACCCCTTGATGAGTTTACCTATAATAACAGCTTCCAGGTGACAATTCAAATGGCTCTGTACGAGTTTCTCTATGGTAAACCTTGTCGTTTTCCTTTATGTTGGCTCGAATCAGGTATGGTAGCTCTGTTGGGTCCTCATCTCGTTTAGGAGACATCTGAGGTAGTTCAGTTGATTCTGTAGTGTGTGACTACAGTGCAGTCCAGGAAAAATTCTTATACTGATCATCACCACAGTCCTTTAGAGTTTGAGGTGGGGCATCGAGTCTTTCTATGTCTATCTCCGAGGCTGGGTCAATGGTGGATCAGGAGGCAAGGGTTGTTTTCACCAAGATATGTCGTGTCATTCGAGATAGTAGAGAGAGTTGGCCCAATATCCTATCAGTTACTGCTACCTCAAAGGTACTATGCCATGCATGAAGATTTCAATGTATCTCAACTCCGACAATGTCATCTAGATTTGCCTCATTCTTTTAACCCTGATGACATCAAACTATATATAGATGCATCTTTAGTGGAGCATCTAATCCTTATCATCGACACTATCATGAAAGTCCTTCGGAGCAAGACATTCCCATTGGACAAGGTTTTTTGGAAATACGAACGCCTTCAGGATGTGACCTGGGAGTGAGAGACAGATATATGTGTGCAGTGGCCAGAACGTTTCTCTGGAGTCATTCCACCACCATTAGAAGGGAAACTCGGGTTAGAGTTGTCTTAAATAGGGAAGGTTATAACACCCTATCCTTAATCAGGTACATACCATTATTTATTTATTGTGGTCTAATTAATTAAGTCACTAGTGTGTGCGCCTTTTCACCCTGTTGCGGGTCCTAGATAGCTTTTTAATTAATATAATTAACAATAACGTTTTATTGAAACATTAAATGTTGCACCTTACCAAGTTTTTTGGGTTTAAATAAATAATTAAAGAATGAAGAAGAATAATAAGTTATTTAAAGTATATTTAAAAGAAATCAATAAAGGATGAAATGAAATTTTAATATAAAATTGAAAGGGGGCTACAGAAAAGTTAAAATAATTAAAATTGGGGATTCCCATTATAAAATATTTTTATCTTTTATTTCCCTTCGATCCTTTTATTTTATTTAATTCTTTTCTTTGTCTTTTTTAATTTTTTTTTAATTCTTTTTTATGCCCTCCTCTCCCTCTCTCCCTTAACTCACGTCACACCCCTCCACTCCCCTAGCTGGCGCACCAACCAGCAGGCCTTCAGAAATCCTCTACTCCCCTTCTGAAGTTTGATTCCTTCACCGTCAGGTGTGTCGTACACCTTAGAGAAATGATAAAGTTGAGCATTTTGAATCGTTCGTTTTCTTTGATAAATCTGCACACAGTTCATCGCAATATATATTTACCCCTTTTTGGGGTTATTTAAATCCATAATTTTCATGTGTTTTAGATAAAATAAATACCTACCGCAGATCATAGAGTCATCTATGACTATATGTTAGGGTGAATACTCACATTCCCTCCATTTCATTGTAGTTTATAAAAACGCACCATTGTTCCATTAGTCTGTGCCTACCTGCTTTGTCAAATTATACCCAATGTAATTACCTTAATTTTCTTACCTATTTATAGCATCTTTAATAACCATATATTTTTTTGAATTATTGCAACAACATCAGACACCCCGTTGGGCAGGCCGACATTATCGGTGTATTTTTATGTCAGCTGGGTTATTAATTTAATTGACTAAATGTATAGCGCATCCACTTTATATTGTATTAAAATTAAATAAATAGTTGTTTGAATTGTTGAAACACATTTGGAAACCCCTTTGGGAACGCTGGCATGGTCGGTGTAATCTTCTGTTACCTATGTTTATTGTTTGATTAATTGCATGTGTTGCATATCACCTTTTTATTGTAATTAAATTTAATAAATTGTTTCATTGAACATGAACATGAAATTTTGGATAATTGGAACTTATTTTGAAGAAATGATTATTATTTAAATGTGAATTATCCACTGATGTTGATATGAGATATATATTTCCTTGGAAGCTGTTATGTTGTATTATTAAAATTATTCCTTCTGATTCACAGGTGTATCTATTTAGTTATCAAGATGCAACCCTATATTATTATTAATTCATATCTGCTACTGTGAAGATTTTAATTAAATTATGGGCAGGGAAATGTGGTGGGTCCCTTATTAAGGGAAACACATAGATCCTCCATTCCTGACGGGTTACCTCAACGTGCCGAGGGCGATGCCATTGGATTTTCTAGACCGAGACTTACTCGGGAATTCTAATACTTTTGATTGTTACTAGTTCCAAATGGGAAATCGGGTCGAATCCATTAGCAATGCGGGTAAGCCATCTTTGGATGAAAAATGATCCCTTTTTGTGAGATCGGGGAAGAATCATGGTAAATCTATTCCTCGCGCGATACTTGTTCATTTGAAAGACAGCCTTGGACGGTCTCGGTGTAATTTGATAAATTGAAGGATGATTCGTATCTATAACATCCAGATTGGCTTGGACACCAGCCCTCATATTTAACCTTAAATAATGACGCACATAATATTTTTTAATTTCTATTTGTGTCTCTTGAGATTTGAGATATACCTATGTTATGTGGAAGTGCACCTGGTTGACACTGGACTTTGACCCCATGTTAATGCACAATCTTGGGGTATATTTTTTCCTTGTTTTACCTTTATTTATTAGTTATATATATATATATAAGTATGTATATATGTATATGCGTTTTTCTGCATTCTACTGACTGGTACCCTTTCAGACTACCATCTTAGGCTAATGCAGGTGACTAGGCATGGGTGTTGTTTGGGACCTGGGCCGACTCACTTATTTTAATTCACTTAAATTAATTTATTTGAAATAGTTATGTAATGGCACACTAATTTTTTTTATTTTTGCACGAAATAGAAATTTTTAGATGCTATGGGCGTCAGACTACTGAGATTTGATCTCACACCCTGCTCGGGCACCCTGGACACCTGAGTAGATTACATGCTCACATGTTTTGACAAAGGGAAGCATACTGCTTCTGATGATTGACGGTTCATTACTACTTAGGATGGGGACTCGGGCCGAGGATCGGGCCTTACTCCTGATGCAATTGTAGCATTGTGTATTTTCTTTTAGTTGATTGTGTTTTTGAGTTCTATTTTCCGTACTTCCATTTTACACCTACATTATGGCATGACAACTTTTTGTGAGCTACGACACATGATTAATATCTTTCAGTTGGATTTTTTACATTGCTTCTGATACAGTTTTCTTATTCACATGATTTGGTTATTTATTATTTGTTGTTGTTTACTTTAGATGTGATAATATCTCTTACCTATGAGGGCATTGTCTCCCCCATGGATAGAAAAAGGACCTCACTGGTAGTCAGTAGCCTATGGCATTCGACGAGATTCCCTTGAAGCTATGTTACCCACCAGACCGGCCACCGTCATAGAGGTGTGCCGAGTTGTGATGTTACAACAAGATTGGTTTGATCAGATTTAGGGAATGAAGTTTCATTAGCCTCCATGAATATGAATTTCTGAAGGGTTCCATTTATTATTGGATCCAAGAAATTATTATAAGTTAATTTTAAAATGATTCAAACCAAGGGGATAAACATCCTTCATGTGTAAAAATGAAATCAATCTCATCCTGACTTAAATATCCTTCAAATATTCCTTAATGTAATATAGACTCATTATTAATATTTCTTATCAGGTTTACTTCAAGAATTTCATCATCATCCTCTTTTTGTTAGCTTGCATTATAGATGTTAAAGTCTAGACACAAGTTTCCAAAGATGAAGGTCATGTTCCAATTTCGAACTCGAATAACATAGTTGACTGTTTCAAGGAAATGATGAACAAGGATAAATGGGGTTTGTTCATTATTTCCAATTTTTGGATGGTTGTGAAGGACAATGAAGGACCAATGTTTAGGGTGTCTATGAACCTCTTACATGTTTAATAGAATGACTCTTCCTATTTTTCAAAAAAGTTTTGGATTTCCTATTTACGAGAAATTGTTATGTAGTGGGGAGTGTATTTTTTTAGAATTATCTTTTAAATTTCTCTAAACTATTTAGGAACGATGGTTTCAAAATTTTTAGCCAATTTTTAGCTCGATCATTTAATGAAAATGTAAATATCATCATCTTAGATGATTCTAGACAACGAGCATGTACCATAGTGGTACAGGCTCCTGCTTGGCTTCCAAAAGACCCAGGATCAAATCCGGGCAGGGGTGAATTTCCCAGGTATTGTAGCAGGTAATGTAGCAACGACGGAGGGACTGTAGCAGATACTGTAGTAGTGGTGGTACTGTAGCAGGGACTGTAGAAGCGCGGGCACTGTAGCAGTACTGTTAACTAAGGGGTCCTTTGGGCCTTTTAAATGGTCTTTCAAGCCTTGTATTCAGGCCACTTGGCCTTGGGCCTTCAGGCTATGAAATGGGTCTCCCTCTAACTAGTTTAAAGAGGTCTCTTCTTTCAAATAATAAATAGAGGCTTCGTCCCCAACCTTTAAAAAAAATATTAGCTGATTCTAGTTAATGTGGGCGACCCATGGTTTCAACAATGTCATTGAACTCCTTAACATGAAGGTAGGGAATCTCAGACTTCATTCCAAGGAATATGGGAAGGTATTTTAGGACATGTGGTTTAATGATTTAGTTGGAATCTTCTAAGGAATTATATCTAATTCATTAGGGTGCATTGGTCCAGGCCGGTGTGACGTAGTCATTCATGGTTTGATCAACTGGGTTCCCCATGTTTTGGGATGCCTCATTTGGATTTCCATTATGGTTCTGACGTGTGTTTATGAGATGGTTTATTTGAAGTCCATCCACTATAATTGGCTCAATTGTTGACTCTAGAGTATTAGAAATATTATGATCAAAAGGAAAGATATCCCATGCAGTTTAGCTTGGGTTGTCGAATCCTCAGAGACCTAAGAAATAACTTATGGACACGTACATTCTATGGAATGTTTTTAGGTATTAAGTGGAAAACTTGGGGTTTATTTTAAATGGATTAATGTGAACACTATTTGTCTTAAATGAATTAAAATTATGAGAAGGTTTGATCCTAGGTAATTAAAAGGGGTTGATTGGATGCATTCTTTTTAAAAAAATATATATTTCAATTTCTTATATTTGAGTTGGGTTCATTTAAGGGGATCAAAAAAATCATCACTTAATAGTTTAATTCCTACACACCCTAATACTAATCACCTATACACTTGAAGGATCAATTTTTTGAGCACAATAATGAAAATGTTCGTATTATAACTTGAAGTGTGTGACCTTAAATTCAATAAGGATGAAGAAGTTTTAAATTCATCAAAAAAACTCATTTAAAAGAAGTGATTATACATTAATTAAGTGAGAAATAACATCAAATATAGCCTCTTTCAATTCCCTTTAATTAATCCATATGTGGGTTTTCCATCCATTGATCCAATGATTTCATTGGAAGCAGGAAGTACACTCATCAGGGATGAATTGGAGAAGAAAAGAAATCCATGAAATAATGATCACTCCACCATTGTGTTATAATCTCACAAGGCTTGGTGTGATCAAGTTCACACCATGAGGAAAAATTATCAAAGATATATAAATAAGTATAGGAAACGAGAATATGAAGAACATTTATAAAGATTCTAAGGTAAATCAAGAACATACAATTGATGGAATGTGATTACAACATCAAATTGGCATCATAACATTAAAATTAAAAAAGATCAATGATCTTAAAATACCTCAACATCACTACCATAAATATGCATTTTTTGAGCCTTTGGTTGAGCCTCCAATAGTAAAAAGCATCCCACATGATTATGGTAGGCCTAGGATGGTGGAAAGTAAGAGAGAGTGGACTTCTTTATCCTTGACTCTAAGTGGCAGCCAACTTGCATCCACCGATCATACGTGCCAAGATTGCCATCTATATGGCCGAATTAGAGTGGTCCATAGAAGAAAAAAGTTAATATTTGGATGTCTATTAGACCTTTATAAATGTTCAGCCCAAAAAAATTTGTGGTTGCATAGATATTTTTAAATTGGTTGGTGGTGATTCTAAGCGGCAGAATCTGGCCCAGAATTTTATTACTAACGTGGGATGCCTAAATGACCACAATAGAAGCCGAATTATCACTTTTTCATGTATAATTATATGTTGTTATATATTTATTCTATGATCACAAGAAATTTGGGATTTATTCGGTCTGTATTGTGGGCCCCACATTCTCATCAGTGTGAGGGAGTTTAATATGACTTCTCCAGAATTATTTCCTTTCATCTCCAAATATCGCCATCATCTATTATAAATCCTCCATTGACCCATAAATGAAAATTTTTTATATTTAATGTTAGATACATTTCTCAAAATATAAAATTAAAATATGTATAATTATATTCCTGAAAATCATATTAATCATTAGGCCTAAATTGGTGTACATTATGCATGAAGTGCACAAATGATGAGAATGGATGTTCAAAATTAAAATCCACTTACCCAGGAAAATAAGATCCAAAATGAACATTTAATACCATTAAATTGTAATTAAAATATGCATTTTTATTGGATAATCAGAAATATAATGATGTCAGAATTGGAGTTGTATCTTTAGCTAGGAAACATATAACTTAACTAGGAGAAGTGACTCATGTTATTAACAATAAACATAATTAGACGGAGTATCCTGATCCACAATGTGGAGGATAAATGATATTACACATTATGAGACAATGTCCTCCATAATTTAAAGGGACTATAAACCCATTTGTAGTAGAGCATTGGATAAGTTCCATTGAGAATATTTTTCTCCCTTTGGTAAGTAATGTAAGGGTGAAGGTTGTTATGGATGTTTATCTTCTATCAGCTGTTGCATATAAATTGTGGTCATTAACACAAAACACAAGGGGGTATATAAATTACTTATATGGAATTTTGGTATTTTAATGAAATTTACATAGAAAATAATTTCCCTCATGAAAATTTAGTAGATATGGAGAGGAATTGTTTTATACTAACACATTAAGAGGATTAAAATGTTGTGAAATATGAGGCCATTGTTATGAGGATCGAAATACATTCCGTGGAAAACAAAATAATATAAATATTATGATTGATTGATTATTTGATTGTTTAAAACAATTACTCTGAAAGGGAACTAGTCTCCAAAAATTTCTCATCATATGAAGATACATTCTAATGTGCTACAATGGTTGAAAAATAATTCTCCTTTTCATATGACATTAAAGGGAAAAAAGATAATATGTATGAACAATACTATGGAAAAGGAAACATGGTATTGGGTATGTGGGGAAGAATTTATTTTCCATTTTGTGATAATTGTTGGATGAAACCCACTTTTACTTTCCAGAAGGGTATGGGAGTTTGTTTCATGTATAGAGAAAAGTGACACCAAGATCATGATTATATTTTTAATAAAAAGGATACCAAAGATCAATACTACAATTTTTAAGAGATAGAATATTATGAAAATGATTTCCAATAGCATCAAGGAAACTTTCTCCACTGAAATCCTAGGGGGAAAGGCCAAGATTTTATTGTCATCAATCATATAGTTTATGTGCTTAATAATGTGGTTAAAGGTAAATTAATGTTATCTTAAAAAATATCCAATTAAAATTTTTATTATGGAACACCACATTCTTTTATATCTTACTAGTTTTCAAATAAAATTATACATTTACATTTTGATTTAATAATAAAGCTATTCTTCCAAACTCTTGAGTGAAGTGTCATTACAAAAAATATATCTCGGTCAGTCAATTTTTTTGAAACATAAAGATGATTTATTTTTTAACCCATTCATCATAAATATGATATAATTTTACTTAATTATAAATATAGACTATATTTCAGAATATTGAACGAAAATATATTGAAAAAAGAATGAAATAAAAACTGGTGAGGAGGTTGTGAAATACCTTATCAGTAGAGGATGAAACAAATTATTTTATTCTTATATAGATCCACTGTCTAGTAGCTCTACTAAATAAAATTGTGGAAGAGTAAAATTAAAACATCATATATGAATGAAAGAAAAAAATCATTAAATTGAATGTGTACCTATAGTGAATGAATATATTGATGTATTTCGAAATTATTTACCTATACATCATCTAATGTTGGATGTTGAGTTCCCAATTGATTTAACTCCTAGTGAAAGACATTTATAAATTGATTATTATAGAATCGTCATTGTAGAATTATTATAATATAAGAAAAAACCATTGGAATCAAGTGTTAATGAATTTATTCAAACTATTTATTCTCCATAGGGATCTCTGGTTATCTTTGTCAATAAAAAATATAGATCCATGATACTGTGCACTGAATATAGAGAAATCAATGTCATCTAAATAAATATGTTTATCCCATGTCACACATTTAGGATTTATTTGATCTATTTCATAGAGATAAATACTTTTCGATTATGGACTTGTGATATGGATAAAATAAGTTTCATGTGAGGAAGGAATATATTCCAAAGACAACATTGTGAAAATCATATGGACATTAAATTTTTACAATAATTCTATTTGTACTGAACAATTATACCTATATATATATGAATATAATGAACATATTGATCAAGGAATATTGTGTTTTTTTGGAATTTATTGAAGAAATATTTTTATATATTCTAGATTCTATGAGGACTATGAGAATAACTTGATGAGTGTTTTGGATACTCTTATAGGAAAGAAGATATAACATAAATTTATAAATTGAAAATTATTGCATTAAAAATTTTCTTTAATTGAGTATATTGTCTATAAGGATTAAATATCAGTTGATCATATGAAGAAATAGGTAGTTTCGGAAAGGCTTACATAGACGATCATAACAGAGGTGTGAATTATTATTGGTTTTTGATGTTATTATTAGTGTTCCATTAAGAACATAACCTAATTAACTATCATATTATGAAATATTATGTATAAAAGGGATAATTTAATATTTATAATAGAATGTGAAGAAGTTTTTTTATAATTGATAAGAAGAGTTATGAATTCCCCAATTTTAACACTACTATCGATAAATAGTGTATTTTCAATTTTAAGTGACATGTCATGGAAAAGAGTCGGGTGTATCCTTATGAAGAATGTTATTGTTATATCCTATGCATGATGTCAGTTAAAAAATGATGAACAGAACAATCCATCTAATGATCTTGAGTTAGGAGTTGTAGTATTCAATATTAATATTTGGAGAAACAATATCTATAGAGAAAGTTGTGAGTAATATACCGATCATAAGATCTTGAAATATATATTCACAATGAAATAAATCAAAATATGGAAAAGGTGGTATAACTATCTACTCATAGATTATAATTTTTCAACAAAAAAAACGAAAAAACGTAAATAAGCATGAAGATTCATTTTGTAGGAATCCTCCTTGATTTATGGGCCAAATGATGATTGATGGGGACCTTGACTATATGTATTTTGAAAAGATGGATTTTGGAATTACCATGGATGATGAAACATAATTATTTTTTCAATTAGTTTAATAACCATATTTAATGGAGATGATTAAAAGTTCTCATTCTGATAATACAAATCACTAAAATAAAATTAAACATTGTGAATGATGGTTAATATGTAGACTTCTTGTATGAGGATGGAATTATGATATTTTTGAAGAGGCTTTGTTTTTCAGCCAAACTCTGGATAGAAATGGATTTATTGATTATGAACATTTCATGACTTTATATCCGTATCCTAATAGCAGTAATATATATATATATAAAGTAAAATTTTTGGTTTCATAATATAAAATGGAATATTTCTGATTATTTGTCATTTTTTTAGTCTTCAAACTAGTGAAGGCTGAATGAAAACATCCTAGAAAGGTCCTGATGATTATGAAAATTATTAAATGGAAATGGGATAATATCCCCATGGATTTTCTCACTAGATTATGAAAAACTCTAAGAAATAATGATGCAATATGGGTTATTATTGACCAACATACCAAATAATCACATATAGTCTTTATATAGGATAATATTATACCATTAAACTTTTTATTAAAGTATATTCATGATGTTGTAAGACATCATGGAACACCTTTATACATTGTGTCTAATATTGATCCATGATTTAAATCTAAATTCAATAGATGTAACTAGAAATCATTGGATAATGAGAATAATTTGAGTATTACATGTCACCATCAAATTGAGGGGTAGTGATAAAGGATGTCACAAACGTTAAAATACATATTGATGTCCTAATCACATGACTTTCAAGGTATGTGGGTTAAATATTTATCTTTCTTGGAGTTTCTCAACAATAATATATTCCATATATTATTCAAATGGATCTGTATGATATGTTGTATTGATATAGATTTCAGACACCAAATTGTTCATATTAATTTGGTGAATGGAAGCTTGCATTCCCTATTAGTTTAGAAAAATCAATTGAAAATGAAAATTTTATTCAATCCCACATTAAATCAGATCTATATAAGAAAAAGTTCTATAAAGATTACTGAATGAAGGATTTCAAATTTCATGTGAGAGATCATATTTTATTAAATGTATCTCCATGGAAGGGTCTAATAATATGTAGAACCATAGGGAAACTAAGCCCTGATTACAATGGCCCTCTTGAAATATTAGAGAGATATGGAATTGTGGATTATCATTTAGAAATTCCACCCAGCCTTTAGAAATTACCAAATTTGTTCTATATCTTTTTATTTAGGATATACATGTGATACCCAACACATGTACTCACTTCTAAAATAATAATATCGCATCCTTAAATTTCTTATTTTAAAGAGTCTATCCAAATTTTTTACTCTAAATAATTGTTGTTGGGGAATTAGATGACATACATGGCAAAGGTTCTTTTGAATAATCATTGAATTGAAGTGGTGATGTGGGGGGCCAATGGAAATTATGATTAAGAAAAACCCAAATCTTGGTTGGGGTGACATTCTAGAAATATAAAGGACATCATTTTTATTATATGGGTTAATGTAATGAAACAAAAATCTATCATTGATATTTCCCATATTATGTTTATTTTATATAGTACAGATCACAAAAAATCACTGTTAGAACACAACACGAATTTTATAAATGAAGAATGAGTGAAATAAGTGTTATTTATAGAAATTAAGAAACCTATTCTGATATAATAGTATCATGACCATAGGAATACTAATATGACCATTATGAATAGTAAATCAGTCAAATGATACTAACCACTTACATGAAATTATAAAAACAATTATCCGTCTAATAAATGAAGGTATATAATGATTATGTCCAAATATATGTAAATTAATATTTTAATAACTATTAATTAAATGTTATTAATTTTGTAATACAAAAATAATTTATTAAAATTTTATAATTAATAAATTTATTTGAAAGAAATATTATTTTATTAAAATTTATTCATAAAAAATCTTATGAATTTATGATAATTTTATGAGACCTTGGTAAAGTTTTATATTTCTTTTAGAAGTAGTTATAAGTTTAAGATCATTATTTTTAGAGTAAATGATGACTTTGAATAAATATTTATATATTCATATTTATAAAATAGAATCCATTTTTTAATTTAAAACATCAAAAATTGTATATAGTGAGTTTTGGGAATTTTCTAAAAATACTTGAATTACTGGTGAACAGAAAATATGATTAATTATGATAAATAATAAAATACATGTATTATTGAGTCCTAAGTTATTCATTAATGATATAATCCAATTATATTAAATAGTCAGTAATTATTTTAATGTATATGATGATATGTCTAAAACTATTAAATGTCTTTATCCAAAATAATGAAAAAATGAACAAAATAATCAAAAAAAGTCCCATCTTCACTATAATAAATACCGCCGTCACCACCCATTCTCTACAAACCTTCAAATATATTTGTAATATAATATTTATTAGAAATCATATTCACTATAATCTCCCCACTTACATCTTCTATTTTTCTCACAAAAACATCAAAACCAATATGCTCACGGAGGTTCGCACGGCATATAATTTAAGAGGTCAAATCTTTCTTCCTTTTTCAATTGTATACTTTTTAAGTTCTTATATTTTATTATTTTCTCCTCACCTCCACTCATCCAAATGTCTTGATTAATCCAGTACATTAAATTCCCTATAAATTTATTATTCTAATGTAAATATCCATCAACCAGACCCTTTTACACTTCCTTTTATTCGAAAAATGGAATCCTCGTTCGTGAGGAGTTGTTTTATCGCCTTCAATGACGACAAGTTTTCTTATTTCCTTCACCATAATCAATATGGTTCATAAAACTATTATTTATTCTAAATATATTTTTAAATTTCTACTATAACCCTTTTTTTGTTCTATATGTAAAGTATTTACATAACACTAAATAATAAAATAGAATGTGTTCATTGTGATCTCAAAACTCTTTAAATTATTCTATATAAAGACCATTAACAAGTTATCATATGATTCATCCTAATAGATGAAAAAAAACAAAATTTCAATACAATTAAACTTATCAATGTTAAAAAATAACATATAATTTAAATTTTGGAAAATTTAACCCCTTTTGGAAGATCTAGGTTACTTCTAAATAAGAAAACTCACCCCAAAAATCAAGAAAAGGAATGCTCTGAAATGAGAAAATTATACTCTATAATGAATCAATAAGGTCAAAATGATGTTAATAAAAATATAATTAATAAATAAATGATGAAATATTTCCTATTTAATTAATTAATGAATTTTATTTGATTATATAAGAAATTAATGTCATGTTCAATACATTTTCTGACACAAGTTAAATGTTTTATTCCAGAACCATTATTGTCATTATGGTTTTAAATTCCTCCCCCTATACATGATATAGGTTGTTAATTATTTTATATATTTATTATAAATTTTGATTATACATTCTAAACTCATGTATCCAGAACATTTCATTTTTTCATTTCAGAATTACATGTTTTACAATAGTTCCCTTCTCAATTCAGCTAGATATGCCAGCCCGATTAAAGGAAAAATCTTTATTTCATACTAATTTTCATGTGCCATTCATAATCTATTTTAATAATCCATTGTAACTAATTTGGTCCGGATTTTTTTTATTTAGGTGTTTTTTAAAAATCATGTAAAATAAATTTTCCAATATAACTCTTCTTTTTAAAGAAAAAATTATATTTCTCTCAATAATTTGTTAATGAATTTACTAGAGTGTTTTCATCTATTTAGACACCACTATTTAATTTTGTTAAATATTGAGCATTATCATTTATTTTTCTCATCCACCATATTTTATTATCTTTTTATGATAATTTTGACAGTGTATTTTGTATCTTGATACCTTACTACTAAAAATGGTAATTGATTATATTTATAGATCGGGGAATGTTATTTATATTTAATATGTATATTTTATTTATTATTATCCATTTTAATATAGAGAATTCATCGGAAAAATTATGTTATGGGTGGGACCCAATATAGCCCCGCAATGAATCGGTAGGTCTAATGAGACATACTATTCGAGGATTTTACCCAATATGTATTTGTGTATTTTCTGAGGCCATGGTGATATGTTTACGATTTTCAAAATTTAGAATTTTCCCATTATGAAAATATTAATTAATAGTTTTGGTTACTATTAGAATCATAAAATATCTATCTGTCACGAACCAGGCCGGTGCGTCATCCGACCCGGCGCCCGACCCGGTCCGCGACATGGCCCGAAGGGCGTTCCCGATCCCCACGGGCTGGCAACAAGTGCCGGGCATCAAAACAAACTAGTTGGGAACGGTTTGGCCCATGAAAAAGATAAGCAAACATAAACTGAACAAGCATATAAATAAAGGAAAACAAACTGAACGACGTGGCAGCAGAAAAAGGAATAAATAAAGAAACGCGACATACCTCAGGTGACCCCGTGGATCACCACGGTACGACAACCACTCACTTCCAAAAGCGATCCAAGACTGAAACCTGCAACTGAAATGCAAAGTAGGCGTGAGCACCGAGATGCTCAGTAGGAAAGCCAAGAAAAACCACTCCCAATGCCCTTACCTTTAAAAATAAATCCAATCATGCTAGTTTGAAAATAAGACATAATAAAATATTGTTTTCTCTTTTTTTCAAATTCAAGTCACGAGTTTGCATTTTCAAATAAAGCATTTTTACTCTTACTATATTTTCGAAATAGGTTCCAAGCGTGCATTAACATTTCAAAATGAAAAGAAACCAGTATGGAATAAAATGTGATTTTTACGAAACAAGTCACCAGGTATGAAACAACTGGAAAGAAAGTTACATCACAAGCAGCATGTCACAAAAGAGCACTATGGGTAATCCCTATAGGTAGCTAGAGTATGTGGGAACCTAGAGACCTCGTACCTCGGTGAAACGTGGCTTAGAAGGCCACGACCCTCAGAAAACCTGGCTTAGAAGGCCACGACCCTCAGAAATTCATGTGTTTAGTTAGTGTTGTTGTTGCGTCAATCCTGCTAGAAAAACCGGGACGAACCCCTGCTGTTTCATCTAGCGTACTAGTCCTGGTCACCCACCTAGATACACAAGGTTTCCCATGTGCTCTATTTCAAAGGGTGGTGAGGTTTTATCAAAAACATACAAAGGACATAACACTTTCTTATCCAAAGTCCATTTTACCTCTCACCACCGTTCTCCCTCCTTAAGCGTATCCCCGTTTTTATGTTACATAACATCGCATAAGCCTCTTCATTCGGCACATATCACAAATCACACACTTAACACACACATCATGTTTCTACAACAACGGGGCATGCATTAAGAGGGGTTTTGTTTCACTTTCGCAACCCATTCTCAAAGTGCCAAGCGGGCTTAATTAATAAAAATAAACATTTTTCATTTTGAACACATAATCACTCAACACTTAAGTTTCCAAAACCATTTGAAAGTTCAATTAAACAACCATGGTGATACATATTTAAAAGCAAGCTAGAAAACATGTTTAAATCTAAAAAGAAAAACATTGGAAATACTTATTACACGCTAAAATCATTGAGGAAACCACTTTTAAAGAACCATGACCATTTATGTATATACACACACACACATATATATATATAGCTTGTGCATCTCATATAAAAGCAGAAGACGCATTAAAAAAAAACACCAAGCAAAAATGGAAATTCTAATTAAAGACTAGGGCATAGGGGACCTACCTCAAACTTGTCGCTATCTGTCGATGGCCACTCGAACCGACACTTGGCGCGCACACGCACATGCACTTATACATATATATATATACGCGCCACTAGCTGCATTGCACATATTCCCTGCGCCATGAGGGAATATGTACAAAGAGGGCACATATATATATGTGTCTTACCCTATGCATGTACATGTAGGATTTCTCGACACGCGCGGCCCAAAACCTACGAAGCAAAGCGCAACGCCCTACACATAAAATTTAATAAAACAAATAAACACATAAACAATCTACAAAACATTTCAGAAAGACACATCACATTAACGCACCAGATGAAACAAGACACGCTGCACAAATTACAAAAACAATAATAAGCAATCCGAAAGTAAAATCTTATAAAACATATTACAATAAATAACTTGAAGTTACCCACTAAACCCACACCAACCCCTCTTTTACGACTTACACACCCGACATCATGACACAAATACAATTTGCATCACTTGCATAACTTAACAAGATAACCGCACAATTCAAAATTACTAACAGAGTTCTTAGAAGAAAAACACACTCCTAATATAACCAACCTACTAAGTAATTTCCAATTCAAATCAAACATCAAATAAATCCAACTTCGCACAACAAAAATTAATTGAATAATATGTCAAAGAAATTAAGCATTGCAAATTAATTCGTCAAATAATAAATTGAACGTGGAACCACCTACCTCGGTGTGGTAGACTTCACAAATATGGTGCGCAAAGATCATCGCACACCAACTGCAACTCAAACAAACCACAAATGACCCTAAATCAATCAATTAAACCAACATCATCAATAATCTACCCTAAAATCTAACATATACTCACTGGAAAAGAGAAACAACGAAATAAAATAAAATAAAACTCAAATAAAAAAATGGGGAAAACTTATCCGAAAGGGGTGCAAGAGGTCCGATGGCCGGACCGAGGCACGGCGCTGCGATTTGTCTTCTGGAAAAAGGCATGGTGCCATGGAGGGGGTTTCCGCAGAGGTGTGTGCAGCTGGTCGAGGAGGCCGGAGATGAGGAGGCCGGCAGAAGGCGGTCGCCGGAGGGAATAGAAGGATGACGGTTGGTTCGCCAGATGAAACAAGAGGGCAGCACCTAAGATGGGTGCGACACGGCTGAAAAGAAGAAAAAAAGAAGAGGAGGCACTGGACAGAGGGGGGGGGGGGGGGTTGCGCTGGGTTTTGTCGGACCAGGTGAGGGGGAATGGGGGCGATGCCGGCTCGGAGGAGGGTGCGCCGGAGCTGGTGCGGCGACGATGAACCGCGGTGGCGGCGGGCTCCGAGGCGGCGAGTCGAAACAGGACGGCGGCAGCAGCGGGTCGCGGAGGGGTGAGGGAGCGGCTGCGAGCGGGAGAGTGAGAGGGAGGGGGCCTCCGGATGAAGTAGGGGCGCGACGGGGCTGGCGCGAGCTCAACCGCCGTAGGAAGGGGAGCCGATGAAGTGCGGCTGGCTTGGAGAAGGGAGGAGCGGCGGTAGGGTTAGGGGGAAAAATGGGTAGCGCGACGGGGTGAGATGATGGGGGAAAGGGGGGGCGGCGCGAGCGAGAGAGATGAGGGAAAGCAAAAAAAAAACAGTAAAAAAAAAAGAAAAGAAAGAAAGAATAATAATAAAAAAAAGAATAATGAGATGATATAAAATAAAACTAAATAAAAATAAAATAAAAATTTCATAATAATAATAAAAACAATAAGAAACATAATAATAATAATATATATAAAAACTTTAAGAAACCCAAAAAAAACAAATATAAGTATAATTAAAAATTACGACCGGAACTGATAGTTGCAACCGCAGAGACATCTAGCCGCGACCGCTACAACATCAAATAGTAGTCACGACCATAACTAGTATGTGCGACCGCAACTAATAGTAATGACTGAAAATAATAAAACAAACAAATTATTATTATTATTATTATTATAATCATTGAGACCGAGAAACACACGTGGTCACGGGCATGGTCTCGCGCGTGGTCACGCGCGCGATCACGCGCGCGGTCACGCGCATGGTTGCGCGTCTCAATAATAACACATAATAATAAAAAAAACATTCCACTATTAAGATTAGGAACTACGCAGGGCGTGCATACGCTTGCGCGCCCATCTAAGAACCCAATTTCTTTTAAATTAAAACCGGTTCAAAACGTGGTTCAAAAACGAGACCCAAAATATTAAAATAAAGTATCGGGCATTGCTAATTCTATGCACATCTATCAGCAACGCACAACTCACATTGAGTCCATCACGCATCTCAACATAAAAAAAAACTTAATGCCAAATAATAATTATAGAATAAGAATAAAATTAAAAGTCACTGTCATAGTGCGAAGTTCGGGTGTGACAATTCTCCCCACCACAAAAACTTTCTGCCCCCAGAAAGTCACCCAGCCAAACGAGGAAACAAACTCGAGTTCAGAAATAAATGAGGCCAAAAAAATCACAAGTCGGCGTGACCTTTCACTCCATCAGTCACACCCGACCAACTCTGAGGGAAACTGAAAAGAAAAGAACCCTCAGGAAAAGAGGGGGGTTCTCCCCACCACAAGAACCCGACTAGCACAACCGACCTTGAGACTCTTAGCATGAACTTACTCTCGAACTGCTAACTTGATCCAAGAGAGAACCTCCACACAGACTAAACCTTGAAAAAAAACACGACAAGATTCATGGTGAGTCTCCCTACCATTTAAGAACCGACTAGCTTAAACCAACCAGTAGAGATCAACCTGAGAACTTCCAAACCAAACCAGAAACCACTAACACATGAGAAAACCCACAGAAGAATTCTACCAAAAGACAAACTTAACCATTACTCATCATTTCCACAAGAGGTGAGAATCTCCAAAACGAGCATGTACTAAAACAAAACATGTAACACTTGAGGAGGCACAACTACTAGAATCACATGAAAACAAGATCACCATGCCTTTTTTTACAACCATAGTGGGGTACTCAAGGAAAAAAGACCACAACGAGAAAAAGAGACCTTTACGCCTCTTACAGCAATATAGAACCTTCAAAGATGGGAGAGATGCAATAGGGAAATTCAGATCGTCCCCATTTAATCATTGGAGGCAAAAATTAGACCAAGGTGCCCCACACCCGACGATTCCTGACTGCGTGAAAAGCTTCACTCCGAGACCTATGGCTGGAGCTCTGATGTCTTGAAGCATCTACTGCCCCGCAGTCAGGAGCTGACAATCTCCTGTCAAGACTCCTCCTGATAAAGCCGCTAGCGGAACTTCTCTGGCCACACTAACGGCAGGCCTTCGGAGGATGATGGCAAGACAGCTTAAAGTACCCAAACCGGCCACAAAAGAGGCGAACAAGTGCTGGACACTCACAAGCCTTGTCGCTTCCATCACCTTCGCTTCCACAAATATGAACCAACTAATGAGAGTGGTCCTAAACACCTTCCAAGACATACCATCATGCAACGACGCTAGGATTATCTCCTCCACCAATCCCAAGTTGCAGCTTCAAACGGACCTGAACCAACACGAACAATCTTAGCTTTGGGAGTTTCCAATAACCTGAAAACACCAACGGTTTCACCAAGCCAGTCCGCTACCTTTGATAGATCATGATCACCACGGAATATGACCAACAACCGGAAAGAATTCAATTCCACCACCCCGCTAAGAGTCTAGGTAGAACCAACAACTAGAAGAGACTCACTAGAAACTTCTGGGACTTTTCTGGGAAGCATATTCAAAACAAGAGGCACGAATCCGAATCAAAAGTTATCATAAATCAAAAATCCACACCACAATCACAAACAAAAGCTCAAACTCAAATCACTATTCCAACCACAATTCAGTACGTCAAAACCAAGAACTCACGAAAAGGAATACCCAACACAAAAAGAGAACGCCAAACAATTTCTCACTCACTTTTCTAACCATTTGGAAAACCCTTTTTGAAAACCACTTTTTAGCAACCAAAACAACTTAAATATCCACCATTGATATCCCATGGAGTCTCTCACATACAAATCCCCGTGCTAGCTCAAGCACCCATCCACTCACATCACCAATTTCCCCACTTTCCACATGCGTACCTCAATGTATGTGATCACTCATAGGAATACCAACGGTCAATTCAAGACACTTCTCATTTCCAAGTCAGACCATTAAGCACACATCACAAATTCCCAACCAATTTGAAAAAAGTAACTTATCATTAAGGCAATACATTTCCAATTTCCAAAAACATTTCCAATTCACATTCCAAAAAGTATTACTGAGATTTCAAAACAACTTCCAAAACACCTCCCGTTTTTTTCCCTTTTGAAACCACACATTTGTTAAAAGAAAACAATTTCCATTTAAAAACCACTTTTCCACTCTAACAACACATTCCCATTTTTAAACCACCTTTACACAAACCCATTTTCATTTTCAAGATCTACTCACATCAACCAAAATGAAGGTCAAACATAAATCACATTAAACTTTCAAAAATAAGGGACTAGTGGCTATGCCAACCCGGTAACATGGCTTAGCAGACCCTGCTCCGAGCGGGCATCCACCACAGGAAGTATCTTGAACCGTGCACTCGGGCTGTACATGGGTCGCTACTCCATGCAAGTCCGTCGCGTAACACTGACTCACTTCCTTGGTCATCCCTCACCCACACCTACCAATCCAAAGAAGAAAAATTCAAATCCCGAACTACCCCTGGCAACTCGAGTCTCGGGACGGGAAAGGGTTCATGACGTCCTTCCCGCACCTACCTCTCGAGTCCCAACACACCTAATCACCAAGCTACTCGACAACCCAAATAACAAGGGCACCTCTGATACCATTTGTCACGAACCAGGCCGGTGCGTCATCCGACCCGGCGCCCGACCCGGTCCGCGACGTGGCCCGAAGGGCGTTCCCGATCCCCAGGGCTGGCAACAAGTGCCGGGAATCAAAACAAACCAGTTGGGAACGGTTTGGCCCATGAAAAAGATAAGCAAACATAAACTGAACAAGCATATAAATAAAGGAAAACAAACTGAACGACGTGGCACCAGAAAAAGGAATAAATAAAGAAACGCGACATACCTCAGGTGACCCCGTGGATCACCACGGTACGACAACCACTCACTTCCAAAAGCGATCCAAGACTGAAACCTGCAACTGAAAAGAAAAGTAGGCGTGAGCACCGAGATGCTCAGTAGGAAAGCCAAGAAAAACCACGCCCAATGCCCTTACCTTTAAAAAGAAATCCAATCATGCTAGTTTGAAAATAAGACATAATAAAATATTGTTTTCCCTTTTTTTCAAATTCAAGTCACGAGTTTTCATTTTCAAATAAAGCATTTTTACTCTTACTATATTTTCAAAATAGGTTCCAAGCGTGCATTAACATTTCAAAATGAAAAGAAACCAGTATGGAATAAAATGTGATTTTTACGAAACAAGTCCCCAGGTATGAAACAACTGGAAAGAAAGTTATATCACAAGCAGCATGTCACAAAAGAGCACTATGGGTAATCCCTATAGGTAGCTAGAGTATGTGGGAACCTAGAGACCTCGTACCTCGGTGAAACATGGCTTAGAAGGCCACGACCCTCAGAAAACGTGGCTTAGAAGGCCACGACCCTCAGAAATTCATGTGTTTAGTTAGTGTTGTTGTTGCGTCAATCCTGCTAGACAAACCGGGACGAACCCCTGCCGTTTCATCTAGCGTACTAGTCCTGGTCACCCACCTAGATACCCAAGGTTTCCCATGTGCTCTATTTCAAAGGGTGGTGAGGTTTTATCAAAAACATACAAAGGACATAACACTTTCTTATCCAAAGTCCATTTTACCTCTCACCACCGTTCTCCCTCCTTAAGCGTATCCCCATTTTTATGTTACATAACATCGCATAAGCCTCTTTATTCGGCACATATCACAAATCACACACTTAACACACACATCATGTTTCTACAACAACGGGGCATGCATTAAGAGGGGTTTTGTTTCACTTTCGCAACCCATTCTCAAAGTGCCAAGTGGGCTTAATTAATCAAAATAAACATTTTTCATTTTGAACACATAATCACTTAACACTTAAGTTTCCAAAACCATTTGAAAGTTCAATTAAACAACCAAGGTGATACATATTTAAAAGCAAGCTAGAAAACATGTTTAAATCTAAAAATAAAAACATTGGAAATACTTATTACACGCTAAAATCATTGAGGAAACCACTTTTAAAGAACCATGACCATTTATGTATATACACACATATATATATATATATATCTTGTGCATCTCATATAAAAGCAGAAGACGCATTAAAAAAAAACACCAAGCAAAAATGGAAATTCTAATTAAAGACTAGGGCATAGGGGACCTACCTCAAACTTGTCGCTATCTGTCGATGGCCACTCGAACCGACACTTGGCGCGCACACGCACATGCACTTATACATATATATATACGCGCCACTAGCTGCATTGCACATATTCCCCGCGCCATGAGGGAATATGTACAAAGAGGGCACATATATATATGTGTCTTACCCTATGCATGTACATGTAGGATTTCTCGACACGCGCGGCCCAAAACCTACGAAGCAAAGCGCAACGCCCTACACATAAAATTTAATAAAACAAATAAACACAAAAACAATCTACAAAACATTTCCGAAAGACACATCACATTAACGCACCAGATGAAACAAGACACGCTGCACAAATTACAAAAACAATAATAAACAATCCGAAAGTAAAATCTTATAAAACATATTACAATAAATAACTTGAATTTACCCACTAAACCCACACCAACCCCTCTTTTACGACTTACACACCCGACATCATGACACAAATAAAATTTGCATCACTTGCATAACTTAACAAGATAACCGCACAATTCAAAATTACTAACAGAGTTCTTAGAAGAAAAACACACTCCTAATATAACCAACCTACTAAGTAATTTCCAATTCAAATCAAACATCAAATAAATCCAACTTCGCACAAAAAAAATTAATTGAATAATATTTCAAAGAAATTAAGCATTGCAAATTAATTCGTCAAATAATAAATTGAACGTGGAACCACCTACCTCGGTGTGGTAGACTTCTCAAATATGGTGCGCAAAGATCATCGCACACCAACCGCAACTCAAACAAACCACAAATGACCCTAAATCAATCAATTAAACCAACATCATCAATAATCTACCCTAAAATCTAACATATACTCACTGGAAAAGAGAAACAAAGAAATAAAATAAAATAAAACTCAAATAAAAAAAATGGGGAAAACTTATCCGAAAGGGGTGCAAGAGGTCCGATGGCCGGACCGAGGCACAGCGCTGCGATTTGTCTTCTGGAAAAAGGCATGGTGCCATGGAGGGGGTTTTCGCAGAGGTGTGTGCAGCTGGTCGAGGAGGCCGGAGATGAGGAGGCCAGCAGAAGGCGGTCGCCGGAGGGAATAGAAGGATGACGGTTGGTTCGCCGGAGGAAACAAGAGGGCAGCACCTAAGATGGGTGCGACGTGGCTGAAAAGAAGAAAAAAAGAAGAGGAGGCGCTGGACAGAGGGGGGGGGGGTTGCGCTGGTTTTTGTCGGACCAGGTGAGGGGGAAGGGGGGCGATGCCGGCTCGGAGGAGGGTGCGCCGGAGCTGGTGCGGCGACGATGAACCGCGGTGGTGGCGGGCTCCGAGGCGGCGAGTCGAAACAGGACGGAGGCAGCAGCGGGTCACGGAGGGGTGAGGGAGGTCGGCTGCGAGCGGGAGAGTGAGAGGGAGGGGGCCGCCGGATGAAGTAGTGGCGCGACGGGGCCGGCGCGAGCTCAACCGCCGTAGGAAGGGGAGCCGATGAAGTGCGGCTGGCTTGGAGAAGGGAGGAGCGGCGGTAGGCTTAGGGGGAAAAATGGGTAGCGCGACGGGGTGAGATGAGGGGGGAAAGGGGGGGCGGCGCGAGCGGGAGAGATGAGGGAAAGCCAAAAAAAAAAACAGTAAAAAAAAAGAAAAGAAAGAAAGAATAATAATAAAAAAAAAGAATAATGAGATGATATAAAATAAAACTAAATAAAAATAAAATAAAAATTTCATAATAATAATAAAAACAATAAGAAACATAATAATAATAATATATATAAAAACTTTAAGAAACCCAAAAAAAACAAATATAACTACAATTAAAAATTACGACCGGAACTGATAGTTGCAACCGCAGAGACATCTAGCCGCGACCGCTACAGCATCAAATAGTAGTCACGACCATAACTAGTATGTGCGACCGCAACTAATAGTAATGACTGAAAATAATAAAACAAACAAATTATTATTATTATTATTATTATAATCATTGAGACCGAGAAACACACGTGGTCACGGGCATGGTCTCGCGCGTGGTCACGCGCGCGATCACGCGCGCGGTCACGCGCATGGTTGCGCGTCTCAATAATAACACATAATAATAATAAAAAACATTCCACTATTAAGATTAGGAACTACGCAGGGCGTGCATACACTTGCACGCCCATCTAAGAACCCAATTTCTTTTAAATTAAAACCGGTTCAAAACGTGGTTCAAAAACGAGACCCAAAATATTAAAATAAAGTATCGGGCATTGCTAATTCTATGCACATCTATCAGCAACGCACAACTCACATTGAGTCCATCACGCATCTCAACATAAAAAAAAAACTTAATGCCAAATAATAATTATATAATAAGAATAAAATTAAAAGTCACTGTCATAGTGCGAAGTTCGGGTGTGACACTATCATTAGGTTGTATAACTGTATTATTTATATAAATTTTATTACTTCAATTCTAATCTGAAATTTATGTTTTATATTATTACATTTTATGATATTCACCCTGCCTTATTGTTTAAGCCTGTAGGATCTTACGATATATTATATAATCTTAAAAAAAATATTTTGTCAAACATTTGTTATGTTTTTTCCTCGATATGTGAAGATTAAAATTATGAACTACTTTCAGGGATAATCTATGAGTTATTTATGTTTCCAATGAAATTTATATATTGTATTTCCTTGCATGTTTCAAGGTAAAAATTATTTATTTATCTTTATTTTCAAAACTGCTAAACTATTCATTATTTCATGATAAGAATTCGTTGTTTATTATTTTCATGTATTGAATTATGTAACCAAATCTATGAAACTTGGGTCAAGGTATCTATAATATATATTTTGTACATGCCCCAAAATATATATTTTTTAATACATGGATCACAATATAATTATCTGTGGGTCAAATCTTAATATCCATGACATAATTTATTCTAAAATAATTTTTTTTAAAACTATATTCATAGGGATATAATGATTTTGTGTTATGAATTTAAATTATTAGTGATACATATCCACTATTACATCATATTAAATTATTCATCAAATAGAATAAATTACCACCTTGCACTAAGTACTCATTCAGGGATGAGCTGATAAATTCCATTTGGATATAAGTAATCGATAGTTATAATTATTCTTTCATTATATTCTTTGTGTGTGTTTTTTCCATAATATAATTCACCGCATGTATATGTAAATTCATTTATAATTGTTAGAATACTATCTTCCATTTTGTATTTCCCCTATTGTCGAATTATTATTGGTATAATTATCTAACACAATTTAATAATATCTTATATTCCATATAATTAGACTAAAAAACACATGAATTATTCTTCTGTCACTACAGAGACATTTTCAATTAGGTATGTTCCTTTTATAATTATTCAAAATTCATTCCCTTAAAAAATAGTTTTTTTAAATATTTGGATTTCCAATCTGATTAAATATAATTGGATTTATTTATTTTTATTAAGACAATGAAAAATCCCACTAATAGAAATATCAGTCCCTTTGATCGACACTTATTTTTTCATTCCTTTTGTTACTTATCATATATAATGTATATATTCCATGTTATATTTATAATGCCCTTTTACGAATAATATTTGTAATCCGAGTCTAATTATTGAATATTTATAATGTCTATCTAATATTAATATATTAAAATATTTCATTTTTTATAACCATGGAAATGATATTAAACCATTATGAGTCATTTTAATTAAACTGTTTATGTGGTGAAGGGGTAATATAATGATAGTCTATGTTATTTAATCTATAATAATATAAATGTATTGAAACAAATGTTATTAAGATAATATTTTCTATATGGAAAATAAAACATTATTCATTTCATTATTTTTATGTAAATTAAAATATATATGAAACAAATTTATGATACATAGTAGAGGATCAATTATTTATAATGTGTGTTTCCCCACAATGATTACGATTTTTTTTGTCATTTCAAACATTTAATAATATCCCTTATATGAAAAATCATTAGAGTAGTTATTCTAGAAAATATGGTTTGTTTTTTATATATTTTTTATGTTTTCCATTGATTTATAGTATAAAATATATATTAATATTTCTTTATGTATATTATCTTGTGAGAATAACAGAGTATGAATAAAAATGGTGGATGCTGATGGATAAGTGGTTTTATAAGTAAAAATTAATACAATTATAACATCCTCACCCTTGTAAAATATTTGAAAAATACTGTTTATATAAAGTTGTTATAATTAATATAATATTTGTGAGTAAAAATACAATTTCAGTTTGTGGAATTTAAAAAATCATCAAATTTTCAATATAAAATATTTAATTAGTTCACTATGATTACAAAAAAAATATATGAGTTTGATTATTTAACATAGAAATTATTTTATTAAATGATTCATTATATTATAATAAATTGTACATATTTTAAATTTTATATAATCATACTTTTTCTGATATATTAAAATTATCATTGATTAAAATAATTTTTTTAAATTTTTTTATAATATGAAATCAATTTAATTGATTGAAATAAGGAATATTAATATGATGCTAATATGATTTAAAATGTTTCGAATTTATGTTAATAACCCTTAGGGGTATATTTAATACTATAATAATAGTTTAACTAAAATAAAAATATAATTATAAAGATGGTTAAATGGATATTGAATTCAAGGAATGGAAGATAAAATAAAAATTATGTTTTGATGAATGTTAATGGTGAACAACTTCCACCAAATAAATGAATTCAAATATTTTGTATAATGATAATTAATCATAATATTGATAAAACGTTATGTTGGTTTCATGATTGTTTTAAAAAAAATATTGAAATTACTTAATAGGAATATTATTCCACCAGAACATATTTGAGATGCTTATAATAAAATAATTTATAACGAAACAAATTATTAGGTAGTTGGGAAGGTCATATATCATGGTATACATTCAAAAATTATTTTCAATTAATTATGAAATGAAAATAAATGATTTCTTAATTTATAATACAGAACTATATTTTATCCATTGAATTTATAACTCAATCATATGATTTACATGTGAGTGTCAATGTCATGTCACCATCAATGAAAACAAGATTTTTTTTTAAAATAAGGAATATTTCTAGATGTCATCATATATATTCGAATAAAATATTTTCATATAATTTAGGGTTCATTGAAAATATTTTTATGTAGGTGAAATAATTAATATTTTTTTGGAAACCATTATATTTGATATGGAAGATAAATGCATTCCCCTAAAATTTTGGAATAACTTTTTAGAAATTTAATGTGCACTAATGGATTTAAAAAATTGTGAAGTTATAAATATTAATTATTTGGCACTATTTAATGATTACTCTATATAAAATAATGATACCATATATTTGTTATAATATTAATTAAAATGGGATGAAAAGAAAATATTTTAAAGATAATTAAATTTGAGAAGCTAAAATTATAATAGAATGGAGAAACTGTTTATTTATAATATAAAATATTATTGAGCATGTTGTTAAAAAATAATAATACATATATTTATAAAAATATTTAGAATGATTTAAATATTTTAATATTATTAAAAAAAATATTTGAAGGATAATTTGTTTGGTTAATATATTATTTATAATTATCTTTCCTAGAAAATTTAAAATATTGTTCTCAAGTCTTAATGGATTTGGAGATGTTTTTACCATATTGAAACATGTATTTCATTTTAAAAAATTTGTATATTTATCCATGATTTTGCACATAAAATAAGATGACTCATTGATATAAAAACATATCATCATTTAATTATTATGTAACATAATAGGATATGAGTTATAATCAAACTAATATAGTGACATGAATTTAATTTATTGGGAAAATTTTTATTTTGATAATTTCTTAATCAATTTTTATTTATTTTTAATTTATGATTAGAAGAAATCAAGATATTATAAATAAAATCACAGAATGTTAATTTTTAATTGATGAGATATATTTGGATATATATATATTGATAAAAGGATGTTTTATTGAATATAATCACAATTATTTATTAATGTACTAATCATAAATAAATGTGGATTATATTTTTAGATTTCCTAAAATTCTATACATCTTATATTCATGTATAAAAATTATTAATTTATATGACCTAAGTTATAAATTTTAAATATTTAAATAGTTATAATATAATAAATTTCATGGTAATATCATCCCACATTTCTACACATGTAATCATTAATAAATTTAAATATGTCATTTTATTGGTGGATAACAAAAAAATTTTTTATTTCAATACTGATATGCTAAATCACGATTTTGGTAAATAGATTGAATCACACACACATATATATATAAATGAATGGATTTATTTTAGAATACAATAATTTTTTTATATTATAATTACATTATATATTTTGGGAATGTGATGAATGGATGATTATGATTTTATTGAAATTCCGGATCATGAATGTGCATTTTTTAAAAAAATATTTAGAAAATGAATTTATAAAAAGGGATTAAAATATAGAGGTACATGTTCTAAATTGTATTTGTAAAAAATTAAATTTTAAAATATTAAATTTGAAAAATAGTTTTGTGTGTTGTTTTTATAATATTTATAGATGTTAATCTATTTTTTTTCTTTTAAATGTGAATGGGAATTGTTTCCATCACATTTTCCATTGAAAAAATCATTTATTTTATAAATAATTTTAATGGATATCATTCGATCAAGAAAAAAACTAATTACAAAAACAATTTTATAAAAATATATAATGAATTATTTTATATTCTATATTATGTGAAAATAAAGGATAAAATTTTGAAAAAAGTGGATCACCGAGTAGATTGGTTTTTTGAAAAAGTGATGAATTCAAAATTATTTTACATGTGATCCATGATAATTAATTCATATATGATAGAATAATAAATAAATTTTATGGAGACATATTTTTTATCCAAACTAGGTTAAATACACCATGTAGGGGGGAGGATAATTATTGTATTGCAAAAGAAAGAAATTTCACTTTTAGATGTTTTTTCTTCTATAATCAAAAGACTCTTCCCTGTATTTCCAATAAAAATATATTAATATGTACAAAAGAATGCATGACAAAAAGAAATTTTATTGATTAAACATCACTAGGCTACATCCTTAGAGAATATAATGGAATTTCGACTATGTTCCATATCAAATAAAGATCACAACCAATAAAATTATTGGAGTTCAATCACTGTCCCCCATAGTTTATATCCAATCATAATTTCAATTATCACTCATATCATGGATATAGTGTGATAAATACTATTTCCCAGTAATATTCTATTATTCTAAAATACATCTGAAATGTTTCAGACATGTGTGTTCCATAAATCTATTTTTTCACCCGATGGATTATGTACACTTCTCCACATGGTATTTTCTTGGCATAGAGAAATTTAAAAAAATATTTGTTCTTCATTAAGAATAACTATAATACTATTATGAAATTATATTCACCGCACAGTGTGACTTACTAATGGAATTCCATCACTTTTTTTATATCATTTTCTATTTAGACTTCCAACATTTCATGAACGACTAGTACATTGTCACTCTATCTCTTTTACAAGAAATATTACCCCATAAAAACCCTGTATGAAAAATCATTCTGATGTATCTCCATTTGATAATTTATCCATCCCGAACCACTCTAGGAAGAGAGTAATTATTCTAGTGATGATATTCTCTAATGAAATTATGCCATATTAGTGATTTTATAGGTGTCCTTGTTATAGGTAAAAATCAGTAATAACTCACCAATCACAATTACCATAAACACATTTATAGATTATACATAATTGTGTATTTTTAATTATACATGGGTTTCATAGTATTTGATTTTTTAAAGGCACCCTTTAAATAATTATCCCCTTGCATAAAAAATATCTTTTAGAAGCTATAAACACACTATCTTCATCCTCAAATGATGATCCTCTCATGTGGTTCTCTAATGGAGTATCCCTTCATATGTCCCCAATCATTGTTATCATAACTTATCAACAATATAAATGGAGCTCCAAAAATAACCATGATGACCTTATTTTACAATAAACACAATCACCCCGAAAACACTATTACATTACACTAATGGAATGTACCAAATAATAATATTTTTATTAGGATTGTGTTTTGTCATATTTATGTATATGTTCTTCCTTATGTTCTTAAAATTATTTTAGAACATAATATTTCGATTCGTGAATTGTATATCCATCATAATACATTGGTTCTAATATATGATATATTGAAATTTAACAAAATTATATTTTTATTTTTTTAAATAAAAAAATTCCGGAATAAATTAAATTTTAATAGACTGTAAAATTTGTATATTTATTTTACGATTAAAATTTGAGTATGAAAATAGCTATTATGTCATGTGGAAACAATGAATTAAAAAATTATAAATAAAATTAATTAATGTTAGGAATAATATAATTTTAAAGAAAATAATCACTTAATTTCCTTCTACAAAATATGGAATCAAGTCTTGTAACATCATTTAAAAATCATAGAATTGATAAGAGATACAGATTTTCTAATTTTTTGTAACTTTCACAGGACTATAATGGACAATAATAAAGCCAATGTAAAAAAAATACAGTAATGATTTTCATTAAATGTGAAAAAACAATTACATTTAATATATAAAACTTCAATAATGTTATATTATGCAATATTATTAATAATAAACCCCATATAATAATCAATTATAACAATGGTATCAGTTAAAAAAGGAAACATGGAAAATCAAAATGTAGAGAAAATTGTAGTATGAAAAAATTACATCATTTCGAGTGATCCTTGTACAAACTGAACCACATCCAAGACACAACCCCTTATTATTTGTCCAAGGTATCAAGGTGTATTTCTAGAGAAATAATATACAATAATATTTCTAATTACGTTGTACATGACTTGTATAGAAGCACCACTATCCACATGAAGGGGGTATGTAATAATTCCATTGGCATTACTCATGGAAATCCAAAACGACCCACCAGTGCATGAACCTGTAATCATATTTTACTTGAAAATATTGAAAATACATTTAAAATATTATATTATTTCATAACACAAGTCAATGTTGGAAATTAAATATCAATATTATTTCCATCCATTCATATTTTTCACTATCATTCCCATATCCACACAAACCAAACCAATGACATAAAAACCATAACCTCGTTATTGGTGATACATTGATAGTGGTACTACATGACCGTAATCCATCCTACATTGACATAGTTTCATCCGAAAATACCTTTCCACATTGAAAAAAATCCAGTAAAATTATGTAAAATTACATTTTGTTAATTGTATATAGAACCATTATTACAATAAAATAATTTCATAAAGTAAATTTTAATCATAAATTCGATATCATAATTTTAAAATCATAATTTTTAATTTATAATAAAATTATTTTTCATACATTATTATAGTTTATCTTTTTTTACAAAACTCAAACTGAAAAACCTTCATTAATGAAATCAACCATTTACACTGTGTCCAAACAAATACTTTTAAACATACTATTCAATAATGTTATTTAATATTGAAAATGATATAGAATATGAATACCTATCATTTAATATAAAATATAAATAATTGATCATATATATTCTAGATACGTGTTTTAAAAAATCATTTAAAAGATATAACAGTAATCCCACAAGATTCACAACTTTTCACATAGAAATAGAATCAAAAGAATTGATATATGTATCTAATAGATATTACATGAGTATCTCTATAAATAATTGAGAACAATGACATACAATGATTTCATCTATCTAACACACATAGATTTTTTTAGTAGTAAATTTTATTTGGAAGGTAATTATCTTGGTAGCCTAGGCTGGGAGAGAAATTTAGGACACTATGAGAAAAGGTTACTAATGAGGCATCTAATCCAAAATCAGAATATAATCAATAAATTCTTGGGAATTTAATTCAAATCACAATTCTAGGTCACACAGTTTGTCAAACCATTAACCATCCATGAATATACATCTAGAGAAGATCAAAATAGTTGTTTAGTTATTCTAGATGGTTTGGAAAACTGTATGAAAACCATATAGTATTATTACTTGAATTCCAACACCATGAAAATTTATATCACATGTTTAATCAAACCATACATGAAAAATGATTTTATATATTTTAAAACAATCACTATTTCCTCTAGGAACCCTTTGTTTGGTCCAAACCATGTACTAAGAATGCTCTTACCATGTGAAGTTCATACTCACCAACATGGTTTCCTAGAGATGGTTCAAGGTTTCTACTACCCACGATTAATCCTATGACTCCACAATATACCTCTAAAACCCTACAAAACATACCAAAAGTCATGAAATGTGATTCAATATTAATATTAATAGAAAATATTCAAAAAGTGTCAAATATACCTGAAACAAACTGTATAAAAGTATCCACATAATTTGTATTTATAACCCATTTATGTAGAAAATGGTGTTGCACCAAAAGGTCACATGAAACAGTTCCATCATTTCTCTTCTATGATCCAACATGTATTTATGAATGGTTTTAATTATAACACACGTACCAAACTAATGAAATTATATTCAATAGATTATATATCAAATCCCCAATATTTTTAGATACATGAATGACTATATCATTTAAGTCCATATTTATTTGGTCCCATAGAATGAAATTGTTTAGAACATGCTGATACATATTCAATTGAGATTCAAGAAACACAAAATACACTGAAATTTACCATGGTAGAAATGATAACATATAATCAAAATCAAAAAGAAGTTCATGTATGTAAAAACGGTCAATATATTATGTATTAAGCATTCAATTTGATCGAAAACATTGTTTTCCTTACAAGGGAGAGTTTACCAAGAAAATATGACCAGTAACTATAATTAAAATCGGTCATCAAAGTTGATATACATATAATAAATTGTGAATATGTTTCTTCACCATCATTTTTTACAACATCTTAATCTTATTTATCTTCACTTACATGAATTAGGGATTGATATTTAATGTTTAGAAATATTCCTCCATACAATCGGTATAATAATAATGACCAAAATAAAATACTTCAAAAGGATCCATATAAATTACTTCATGGAAACTATTATTTTATCTTAAATCGATGAAATGAATATTATCCTCCTATGAGCCACCATAATCCATTATAAAAATCTCGATTCATTTTATCAAATCATTGGATCATTTGTTATAGGATCATTTATTTCTTGGATGATAATATATAATCTTAAAAATTTTGTCTGAAATGAATTTTAAAGTCACTTCTAGAATAGGGAAGGAAACCTAGGGGATATATTATAATAAAATCAAACTAAAACATCTTTAATCTCTAAAACATTTGGAAAGTAATTTTTGGAAAAGTCAACCACCATATTGTATTAAAAAATATCGATGAATTGATACAACATCATGAATGAATCCACAATCACCCCCACAAAATCATAATTTTAAAACATTATAATATGAACTAAAAAATATCCATTTATATATACTCATAATATTAAATAGTAATTGATAAACAGTACATCAAATCAATATAGTTTTAGTGCTCCACCATTTCCTATTAACGTGTGTGCCTTCATTGAAAAAACGTGGCAACATTCCAATTTATACCATCCCAAAAAATATACTCTCAATTATATTTAAATCATAAATATTCCATAAAAAGTTGCTTGTTTAAGATGGTTGTTGGAATAAAGATATTGTTTATAATACGTTATTGGAAACACAATATATTCTATATGATGGAGAAAATATTTCCCATCTAGCATCAAAACCACAGTGGTCTCACTCCCATTAAATTATGATATCATAGCTAATAATTGTTTATAATATTTTGCAGAATATTAATCATCATTAATGAAGTCATAAATAAAAAAATAGAAATGAAAATGAAAATATTACCATTCTCAGCACAATGATGATGGAAATCAACAATAAATGACATTAACATGGATTGATTGGAATCACCATTATCTAACTGATTATATGAAATCCTACTCAATGAAACCACTATTTCATTTCAATTTCCATGTTTATAAAAAAATATGATAATTACATTTGAATATTCCATATTTCGATGATTTTTTAATTCAAATCCTTTTGTTTGAAAATGTGTTCCAATATATTTTTTTTGGGAAAATTATATATTTATTACCAAAAAGATAAAAATGTTATTTATTTATGGAATAAACTATAGAATCAAATTTTAATTCCTTTGTGTGGTATTTCATCAGATGAACTTATAACTTTTTTCATTCATAAACCACAACATGGTCTCATTACATTAAAACACAACCCATCCATGATCTCAATTCATCATAATAGAATATGTACCTCGGTATCACCTCAAGAAATAGAAGAATAGGTTAATGATATAAGATTGACCTTGATCTCACAGATAGATTTAGAGAACACATTATTCAATTTCAAAGGAAACCTATTTCATTTTTAGGAAATAATTTTTGAGGTTAGATATGAAAAATCAAGAATAATGTGTTAGTACTATCCTACCGTGGCATGAAAACTATATATCTCGAAAAAATTATTTAATTTTCACCATGATACAAAATTCAATCTATGTTTATGATCCACTAAAACACATAATTCATAAATTATATGTCCCAGAAATCATATATGTAGTATTCAGAAATCACACATTAAAAATATAGAATAAACAATATTTTCCAACAAGGTAACCATCATTACTTCAATGTGTTCTTAATGATCATAATTTTCATTAAAACACTAGAATATAATCAACTAATACAACTAAAATGGAATCAATATACCACATAATTATCTAATTCCTATATTCTATTGACAAATGTATATGATTCTTAATATCAAAGGGAATCACTATTTTCACATAGTGTCTATAACATATCATAAATAATTTCTTCAAAATATCCTCTATATGAAATTTCATTTGGATATATATTGTTAATAAATTATATAGAACTAATCTTATGGCACAAAATTTTAAAAAAATCATATATTTATGAAATATAATACTTAACAATTTCTATAATGTTATTATTCTTATTATAATCCAAAAAAATCATGACAATTCAATCTAACTACATTACAAAAAAATTATTCTACCAATGGGGTGTTCTCAATCGACTGAGCCATGTTCATTCCCATTCCTCAAGATGGATTTAAAATTATCTATATAATTTTGGATCCATCATAATTGAAGGATATGAAACATGAAATGTCTATAATATAAGTTCAATAAAAAACTGCACTTATTTCAGTGGTAGAAACGTAGCTATGTTGTAATGACATGCACTAGTAATGTTTTTAGTGGTGGTCAAAGATCCAATATTTCTAATATCATCCATAGATTTTAATCATAAACATTTGATACTAATTATAGATAGTCTCATCCACTAGTATCAATGGTTATTCCCTGCTGTCTTTTATAATGTAGTATCCTCTAAATTGGTTCTTATAACTATCAAAAGATGTCCAACTATCATTTTTTCATAACAATTAATTTATGACATGAATTAATTCAACCAATACATATCCAAATTAAGTCATATATTTCTATTTCATGAAATGATAAATCTGATACTAACATAGCATCATCCATTGTTATACATAACTCTACAAACATAAAGGCTCAACAGTCTAAATATCTCAGAGGTATTTGTGTTTAAAAATAGAATATATAATATACACTTGTAATCATAGTTTATTTACCATATAATAGGAATATAATGTTTGGGATAAACCCTTATAAATAAATGCTATAATTATTTAACACTTTATAAAAACCATAAATAAAAAATTACTATGTACGATTGATCATCCACGATCATTTTATTATCAATCAAAAACTGAATTATAGCTCACTATTAATACATGATTATTTGATGAGGTTTTATAATATGATGATTAATTTTGTTACTGGAATCACCTTTAATACAAATTTTCCTAGGATTAGAATATTATTTATGATTTTCCCTATTGATTTATATAAGGTTTGAGATGTATGGTTTTAATTTCAAATACTAAAATTTTTATTTTTGTGGAAATTATATTAAAGACATCGGATATGGTCATAATTATATAAAACAGAAGGTGATGTGGTACAGTCTCACTTCATATTGAATGTAGATACACATCGGTAGAATCTATTCTTTATATTGGGTCCTAGAGGCAAAGTAATAGATCAGGTTATTTGATTATAAGATGTTTTTTAACCTTTTATTTTGGTTTTATTTGTCCTTTTATTCATTGTGTTTGGTTCCAATATATTCAGATAGTAATAAAATGACACCATCTTGTTATATTTGGTATGATACATTTTTTTGAAAATATTTCATTGTATATCACATCCATATATTTGGTAATATTAATATTTGTTTACATATAGAGAATATCTTATTATAGTCTAAACATAATGGTGAGTACCATCATGTAAGCATAAGAAGTATATTATCTAGAAAAGAGGAATTTTTTTATAATTATAGAAACATACACTTTGACAGATTGATTCTATTATATCATGAAGAATAAATTAGTTGTCCTTATAATTATAAATGTGTGAGGATATATTTTTTTGGATAAAAATTAAACCTAATATAACCCAATTAATTCCATGTTTGACATTACTATAAAAAATAAATCACGTGGAAAAATGATCTTGATGTGTATTGGTTTCTTAAAAAATATTAAAGCATATAGTATAACTAACCATTCCAAATAAAAATTCTTTGATTCTTACAAATTAGAATTTATTCAATAAAAAACTCACTATATTAGCTTGGTGGACTCTCATTTTGATGCAAAAATATGCGGTCAAACATTCAAGGATCATCATTCTTATTTTATTTATATTTGGATTGAAAATATTTAATTCCTTTAATGATCATTATTAAGTGCACATATGGCTCAGCTGAAACTAAATTATTTAGCATCATCGTCTTGGTAATTCATATATTATGTACCAGTTTCCATTATCCTTAACTAATAAAATACTTTTTATTTATTACACCTCATGTTACTAAATAAATATAATAGTTTTAGATATGAAAATATTAAAAAAACTAGCATCATTATTTCCAAAATGTGAACCATCTTAACTATTTTTAGAAATCATCAATCTCAAAATGAACAATATGGTCATAGTGGGTAGCATCTCTAATAATTAAATAAATGGAATAATAATCATCTAAAGTCACAAAAATGAGATAAAAAGATCCAAAAAGAGCATTCTAATTATATAACCCAGACCACATTTTTATCAGAACATTCAACAAAAAAATGTTTAGATATTTTTTTTATATACATTCCATGTATTGACATTACATTAATTATACTACTATCCCATCAAATAGAAAAACTGACCATGACTAATAACAATGGTTAAATCCATCCCATACTCATTGACTTGTTACGAGATGGAGTTCCACCAATCCTACATATAATCCCCATCAAATAAATGGATTAAAATCAATTGTAAGGGTTTAATCAAATATTGGGGATAATTTTACTTATAAAATAAAAAAATGTACAACCCAAAACAAAACATATCCAATAATTCTATTTGACACATCATTCACAATAACACTACAAGAATCATAATCTAATATAAAAAAATATAATGTAATAAATGAATTGTAATGACCCGAATCTGGATCCCCTCCATTGGTGCCTGGTACCTGGTTCACCACATGACCTCAAGCGCATTTCCCCAAATGCCAAAGGCTGCCGACTAGAAGTGAGGGCATTGGTATGTTATTTGGGAAACTATGCCCACTTTCGGTAAGGTATACTAGGGAAGGAAAACAATAGTAAAATATCGGAAGCAGTAAACAATACGCACAACTAAAACCAAACAGAGAATGCAATGAATATATAGTAATGATGATAATAAAGCAGTAGGTACAAGTTTCCATGGAAAGTAGCAAGCATTAAAACGTGCTGAAATACAAGTAAAACAATGTACTAAAATAACAACAACTCCTATAGCATCGCAAGCCTATGCTTGGTCCATTGCTCCCCAGAACCAATAAATCTAGTTACGGAAGTTGAATGACGCTTTCCATTATCAATACCTGCAACGAAAAAGTCTACTTGGGCCCAAAAGCAAGTCCTAAACAGGGTGTGAGATACGATCCCAGTAGGCAGTCACCCAATTATTTGTGCCTAATAGTCAATGAATACAAGGCATGTAAAAGTGCAGGAAGTAGTAAATAGAAAAGAACACAGCAGCTACAATCCACAATTTTAGAATAAAAAGTACACAAGTAAAAAACCAACAATTAGTAGAAAATAGGTAACCATTTGGGTAGCTCTCACATCCTAACCCCTATTGTTCAACCTACAAGTACTAACAACCCTCTAGGAGGCACACACAATCTCGCCACACTGGTTCAAGTAAGAGTATACTTTCTGAGGAATCACTCTCCGTCAATTCCCCCTATAGTCTCGTATCATACTAAAGGATCTCTAGAAAAGCACACAATGTTAATTCCCCCAGTGGCCCGCATCGAGGAACTACAGACTCTCTGAGGAAGCACTCAACGTCAATTCCCCCTGTGGTCTTGCATTGTCATTTAAAGACACTCTGGAGAAGCCCTTACGTCCATTCTTTCTTTGGTCCATACACTAGGTTCTCTCAGCCCTGTGTAATATAAACATGAATAATGTGCGTCTATCTCCCAAGTAAACCTCAAGAACTACATGGATATCATTCTAAAGATCAGCATCAAAATAGCACAATAGTTCCACTATCCTAACACTAGGCATAGCAACTGGCAAAAATCCTAACAGGAAAAACAAGTACGGCAAAACATACAGAGTACAAGAAAACTACTCTATTCAAAAAGGTGAACCTCTACTATAAAAATCAAAAAAGTAGGAAATAAATCAATGGAAAAACAGGAAAACACACAATTCCCGTTCAAGGGAATTGGTGAAATTTCACAACATACTCAAAGACTTTCTACAGAAAGACACAAACCACCTACCTCGATCCTAGGAGATCTATATACTTGAACCACGACAATTGATTCTCCCCCGAACATTGTAGATCACTGCGATTCCAATGCAATTGATCATGCTCGAATTTGAGAAAATACAGAGATGCAGGGGATCTTCAAAGATTCACTGATTCTCGGCACTCTCAGATGAACATGACCTAGAAGAAGATGCTTCTGTGCGTCAGGAGTGGCCCCGGTCCACTTAATGAAAAAATAAAGTACACGGTGTGTACTTTTAAAGTACACGGCGTGTACTTGGTCTATCCGTTGTCCGCTAAAATCGGCCTCCACATCACCCCTACACACCGTGTCTGTGCCCTGGACACGACTAGCACACAGGTTCGAGCTGGGGAAGATTACACGGTGTGTACTCAGAATGTACATGTCGTGTACTTCAAAAATTTACAGAAAATTTATTTTTTTCAAAAACACCAGAAAAGATAAAAAAATACATCAATGAAAGTATGGGTTCTTAAAAACTTCCCCGATTAAAGAAATTCATCCCCAAATTTACCTAATAAGGTGTGAAAGAAGAAACCATGAATAACTCTGGCAACTTCGATCGTACATCATCCTCCCTTTCCCAGTTCTCGTCCTGTACTCACCCATGCTGCCATAACACCCGTTATAGAGGAATAGATAGCCCACAGAGAACCATCGTACTATGATCGACATTCAGGATTGAATGCACCTCAAACGATGCATCTGTTTCGAGCTCATCCTCCTCGGGCTGAAAGACATGAGATGGATCTAGAAAGTAATGTCTGAGTTGAGAGATGTGGAAGACTTCGTGCATGGCCGGGTACCTCTCAGGTAACTAGAAACCTATAGGCAACCGGCCCAACTCTCTACAAAACCTCAAATGGCCCGACGTACCGAAATGAAAGCTTACCCTATCTCCGAATACTCTTGTGTCCCATCCTTGGTGTGACACGCAGGAAAAACTGATCGCCAACCTCGAACTCCAGAGGTCGTCTCCGCTGATCAGCATAAGACTTCTGTCGAGGCTGTGTTGTAGCCATCCTCTTCTGAATCAACTCTATCTACTCTGAGGTCTCCTGAAGAAGACGAGGTCCCAGCAAAGCTACCTCTCCTACCTCTATCCAACATAAGGGTGATCGGCACGGGCTACCGTACAAAGCCTCATAAGGTTCCATCTAAATAGTCGCCTGAAAACAGTTTTCGTAGGCGAACTCCACCAGAGGGATATGCTTCTCCCAAGAACCTCCAAGGTCTAGAATGCAAGCTTGGAACATATCCTCTAGCACCTGGATCGTACACTCAGACTACCCATTTGTCTGGGGATGGTATACTGTACTCAAAAGTACCTATGTACCCAAGGCCATCGGATGTCCCAGCCAGAACCGAGAGGTAAAGTGCGCATCCTTGTCTAAAACATTGGAGTGTGAAAATCCATGTAGACGAACAATCTATCTGATGTAAAGTCATCCCAGATCATCGACACTGATGGTCTCATTGATCAGTATGAAGTGAGCAACCTTCGTGAGCCTGTCGACGACAACCCAGACAGCATAGTTCCCCTGAGGTGACCTTGGATACCAGGTCACGAAGTCCATCATAACATCGTTCCAATTCCACTCCTGAATGGATAACTGCTGTAAAAGGCCTTCTGGTCACTGATGCTTTGCCTTCACCTGCTCTCATGTAGAGCATCTCAAGACCAAACCAGCAACATCTTTCTTCATACCTGGACCCCAGTACTAGAGATGAAGATCTTGATACCTCTTGGGAACACCAGGATGAACTTCCCAAATAGAGGAATGAAAATCTCGTATCAGCTCCTCGGGTATGTCTGCTGGCAGCCATACGCATCCTTGGAATCACAAGATTTCATCCTCACCCACTATCCATCTAGAAAAATGGTCCTCTCCTGACACTCTCTCCTACAAGACTAAGCCTATTGAGTCTGATAGAAGGATCATTTGTAGCCGATCAAGTAGTGTATTGGTAATAGCTACAGAAGATAATAAGGTTTGTCCCTTTTTTTCATGCACCTCCAGATGCATATCGGAGAACAGAGCCATAAGCTGCCACTCACTGCTGGCATCCAGAACTGCTTGAATCTGAATTCGCTTGCTCAACGTATCTGCCACCACGTTGCCCCTTCCCAGAATATAGGCTAGCACGAAATCAAAAGACTGAAGATACTCAACCATCCTGCGCTGCCTCAGATTCAGATCACAGTGAGTGAAGATATACTTGAGACTCTGGTGGTCGGTTAAGACCACAAAGTGCTCTCCCAGATGATAGAGTCTCCAACAGCGTAAGTGATGAAAAACAACTGCAAACTCCAGATCGTGCTTAGGGTAGTTCCTCTCATGTGGCTTCAACTTCCGAGACCCGTACGCAATAGCCCCATCTACCTACATAAGCAAAGCGCCTTGTCTGATACCTGAAGCATCACAATAGAGAGTATAGATACTTCCTGGATCAGGAAAGACTAGTATCGATTCCAACGTCAACCTTCTCTTCAGCTCCGAAAATGCTAGCTCACAAGGGTCTGACCATAAGAATTGTGCCCCCTTCTAAGTCAGACCTATCAATGGCGCTGCAAGGCATGACATGTCTTGGATTAAAAGTCTGTAGTATCCAGCCAAACCTAGGAAACTCTGCACCTTAAAAACGATCTTCGACTGATCCCAGGAAACTACAGCTCTCCCCTTCTCTAGGTCCATGGATCTCTTGCCTCTAAGATGAAATGACCCAAGAAGTGAATCTGATCCATCCAAAGTAGAACTTATGGAGTTTAGCATAGAGACGATTCACTCTCAGTGTACTCAGAATGACCTCATGATGTGTTTCATGGTCATGTCGAGTGTGAAAGTACACCAAGTTATCGTCCACAAAGACCATGAAGAAGGAGTCCATGTAAGGATGAAACACTCGGTTCATCAGTGCCATGAAAACTACATGCGAATTCGTGATACCGAATGGCATAACTGTATACTCGTATAGACCATACCTGCTCCTAAAGGCTGTCAGATGTATATCTGATGGTCTAACGCGCAACTGATGATAATCGGACCTCAATTCGATATTTGAGAACACCTGGGATCCTGGAAGCTGATCAAAGATGCCATCGATCCTCGGTAAGGGATATTGGTTCTTTACCATCAATTGGTTTAGATTCTGATAATCCATACAATGTTGATGGGTATCGTCTTCCTTATTCGCAAACAGAACAGGTGAACCCCAAAGAGAAGTACTGGGTTGGATGAAACCCTTTTCTTGCAACTCCTCTAACTACTTCTTAAGCTCCTGCAACTCAGGTGTATCCATTCTATAGGGAGTAATGGACATAGGTAACACTCCTTACACGATCTCAATCGATAAATCTACCTCACGGTCCGAAGGAAAACAAGAAAAGTCTTCTAAAAAGACATCCCTGCAACGATCTACCACAGGAGGAAAGTCCAACTGTGAAGTCCCCTGGTCATCCAGATCGAGACTAGCAATCTGAACCTTCACCCTTCCTAGTCCATGGTGCTCGAGTCCTGCTCGACTCACCTGAACATCCCATTCACCTCAATGAATAAAATATTCACCTTCTGGTGAAATGAAACTCACCCTACGACAATAACAGTAGACAACATCCTGGGAGGTAACCAACCAGTCCATCTTGAGAATGACATCATAGCCTGTTATCTCTAGGACGTAGAGATCCCATAAGAAATGATACCCTTCAACCTCGAGAGGGAACTCTCTACACTGACATACACTAGATGTCCTTGTCCCCATAGGTTTGTCTAGTGTCAACGAGTCAGCAGATGAAAAGATGCAGAGCCCAAGGCTCTCCATGACAATAACAGAGATAAATCTATGCATAGAAACATTATAAAAAAGAGTTGAAGATAAAACTGTGGCTACTAAAATCGTACCTAGAACTGTAGAAGGGCCATGATCTTCCTCATGATAGGTTTGCTGTACAGTGAAAGACTGGCTTGCACTGCGACCATGCGCCCCTAGCTGACCACTCTGGGATGATCCACCCTGCAGGTGCTGAGGGACTGGTGGCTGACTGCCACGTCCTCGACCTCCACCTCGGCCTGAATGGCCGGAAGAACTAAAAGTTCCTGACTGGTGAGAAACTGGTGGTTCTTCCCCTGAACGAGGAGTCATGGAAGAACCCCGGTCACCAGCTGCTGGTGAGAAAACCTAGCGGAAACGCTAAAGGTGACCCATCTTGTCGCATGATCGGCACTCCATGGGGACTCTCTGGCACTGCAGCCTCGTGTGCCATGACCGGCCACACTGGTAGCATATCACCTGACTACCTGACGATGCATCTCACTTCCTCAGATTACCACGTGTAGACTCCCTACGGCTCTTCTTGCAGTCATCTGGAAGAAAACTAGCTCGGGAAGAAGAACCACCCTGGTTCGCAGCTCCGGTGTCTCTCTGATTTCGCTCCGCAATCAGTGCCTGGTTGACAATGGATGTGATGAATGTCAACTCGAAGAGATTCACCTACGAGAGGATCTACTGCCTGAGACCATCCCATAACTTCTGTGCCAAGAACACCCCACTCCCAACCCGGAGGGGTGTGAAACAGTGCAACTCGCTGAAATGAGAGGAATACTCAATTATAGAAAGAGTAACATACTCTAATCTCATAAACACTCTATCTTGGTCGGCCCCCATGGTCTCCAGGTAAAAATAGTCATAGAACATGCGCTGGAACACCTCCCAAGACATAACTTGCTGATGACCCGCCTATAAGATCACGTCCCACCAACTCTTGGTAGAGTCTCGGAGGTTGTAGGTAGGGAGCTTGACTCGCCTTTCTGGAGGTGTCTCTATATGCCCAATGATATCCTGCATAGCTTATAGCCATGACTCTATAGCTAGTGGTCCTCCTTCCCCAGAGAAAGTAGGAGGATGTTGCTGCTGGAAAACCCACGTCAAGTCTACAATAGTCATGGAAGGAGGCGGTGCTCCCTGGAAGGTCTGAATCATCCTCATAAAACCTTCCCTGAACTGTGCATCAGTGCCTGCAACTGGTATGACAGTCGGTTCCAAGGCTGGCCCGACCGGAGGATCGACATGAATTCCCTAATCAACCATATCTGGCATCTGATCACTACCTGAAACTTGACTTACAACTAGAGTATGTCTCAAAGGAATATCTCTGAAAGGTCAAAATCACACCGTAGATTAGGAAAATAATGACAAGAAACACAAGAGTACAAAACAGAAACAAGAGAAGGAAAATACACAAGTTTACAAAACACGACAACACGATGTGTGTAAAAATGACACGTCGTGTCTTCTTAAGCCACTGACATGGGTGTGTACCCCTTCCCTACAGGTCATGTTACACCTCAAACTACACAACGTGTTTTCCCTACACACGGTGTGTACTTGAGAACTATTCCCCTACCTGATTCCCTTTACACGGCTTGTACTAGACATGGCTTCGACGGCCCGTGTTATTAAATACATGACCGTCTACATGGTTGGACCTTACAAAGTGTTTTCGGAACAAACAAGGTGTGCATAGGTTAAGGTGACACCATCCCGTGTGGTTCGTGACATGGTCGAGTACATGAACAAGACTACACCGCGTGTTCCTAAAATAACATGATGTGTCTATGAGAAGGTAACACCAACCTGTGTTGTTCAGGACATGGTTGGGTACCTGGAAAAGACCACACAATGTTTTCCATTACAACATGGCGGGTTCTACTCGAGCTTCCCTGACCTGTTTTGTTAGTGATAACGCCGGGTACACGACGCCAAACTACACTTCGTGTATCTACCGTTCACGTCGTGTTCCTGATGTTACTTCTACAATAGTGTGTCCCTGCTCATATGGTTAGTGAAATAGTCTAAAAACTACACAGTGTGTCGTCAAAAGTACACGCAGTGTATTCTTGGTTTTTCTTGGGTAGTAGCACAGAACTGGACAGAAGCCCAGAAAACACAGAAAACAAACCAGATAGGTGCCAAATTCTAATTTTTGAGGGGCCATACTCCCTGCGAATCAAAACTCAGGATTTATTTATACAAGGAAGAATACAATCAATCCTATAACAAGGCAGCATAGATTCTATCAAACATCTATCACAACAGCATATATAACATACACAATGTCTTTCACAATATCATGCAATCGCTAATGCATCCTAGAGGGCATGATAAGAATGCATGGAATGTAATTTCTACAAGTGACTATATGATGCATGAAATGAGATACTGTCATCTCATCGAGTTGTGACAGAAATAGAGTCTCTATAGTCGAGACAATAATAACACAATTCATGTGAATCACCCTAGGTGAAATCATATCAATCGTAAATCTCAAAACCAGAAAAATACAATAAATGAGGTAGTATGTCTTTTCCCTGTACACGGGTCAGCTAATCCAAAGCACAACTTAATACCAAGTACCAAATCCGTCCTACCCCTAGGTAAAGGCTCCAAACAATAAATCAAGAAAAAAAACCTCTGATACCAATTTGTAACAACCTGAATCTAGATCCCCTCCATTGGTGCCTTGTACCCGGTTCTCCACAAGACCTCAAGCGTGTTTCGAAAAACGCCAGAGGCTGCCGACTAGCAGCGAGGGCCTTGTTATGTTATTTGGGAAACTATGACCTCATTTGGTAAGGTATACTAGGAAAGGGGAAAAACAGTAAAATAGCGGAAGCAATAAACAATATGCACAACTGAAACCAAATAATGAAAGAAATGAATACATAGTAATGATGATAATGACGCAGAAGGTACAAGTTTCTAAGGAAAGAAGAAAACATAACAACATGATGAAATAAAAGTAAATCAATGTACTAAAATAAAAGCAACTGTTGCAGCATCGCAAGCCTATGCTTGGTCCCATGATCCCCATCTTCAAGCAATCAAGTACCAGAAGTCAAAGGGAGCTTGAACTTATCTATACCTACAACGAAAAAGTCTTCTTGGGCCTAAAATCATGGCCCAAATATGGTGTGAGATAAGATCCTAGTACGAAATCACCCAAATATTTGGACCTAATAGACAATGAATACAAGGTAAGTAAAAGTGCAGGAAAAAGTAAACAGAAAAGCACACAGTAGATACAATCCACAGTTCTAGCATAAAAAGTACACAAGTAAACAACTAGAAATATGTAGAAAATAGGTAACCCTCTTGGAAGATCTCATAGCCTAACCCCTATGGTTCATCTTACATGTACTAGAAACCCTCTAAGAGGCACACACAGTATCACCCCTCTAGTTCAACTAAGTATATACTTTCTGAGGAAACACTCACTGTCAATTCCCCCTATAGACTCATATCGTACTAAAGGATCTCTGGGAAAGCACTAAACGTCAATTCCCCCTATGGCCCGTGTTGATAAACTAACGACTCTATGAGGAATCACTCAACGTTAATTCCCCCAGTGGTATCACATCGTAAATTAAAGACACTCTGAATAATCCCTTATATACATTCCTCCTTTGGTCCATACACTATGTTCTCTTAGCCCTGTGTAATATAAACATGAATAACATGTGTGTATCGTCCAATTAAACCTCAAGAACAACTTGGCTATCATTCTAAGGTTTAGCAGCAGAACATCACAACAGTTCCACTATCCTATAACTAGGAATAGGAACTGGAAAAATGACTAACAGTAAAAACAAGTATAGAAATCATCTAGAGTACAACAAAACTACTCTATTCACAAAGGTATACCACTACTATAGAAATCATGCAAGCAGGAAATCAATCAAGGGAAAAATAGGAAAACACACAATTCTTGTTCAAGGGAATTGGCGAAATTTCACAAGATACTCAAAGACTTTCGACAAAAAGGCACAAACCACCTACCTCGATCCTAGGCGATCAATATACTTGAACCACGACGACTAATTCTCCCCTGAACGTCATAGATCGCTACGATTCCAACACAATTGACCATGCCCGAATCGGAGAATGGACAGAGAGGTGGGGGCTCGTTGAAGATTCACAGATTCTCGGCACTCTCGGATGAACGAGACCAAGAAGAAGATGCTTCTGTGCGTCAAGCGCGACCCCAGTCCGTTTAATGAAAAAAAAGAAAGTACAGGGCATGTACTTTTGGAGTACACGACATGTACTAGGTCTTTTAGTACTACATCAAAATCAGCCTCCACATCACCACTACATACCATGTGGGTGGCACAGACACAGCTAGCACACGGCTTCGAGCCGGAGAAGAGTACAAGTAGTGTACTCAGAAAGTATACGACGTGTACTTTAAAAATTTCCAGAAACATTAATTTTTTTCCAAAAACTCCAGAAAAGAGAAAAACATACCTCAATGAAGGTCTAGGTTCTTACATGAATCATGGAATATAAAAATACAAACCAAAAGATAGAATGACACAAAGGCACTATGTGATATGATCCCACATTCCACCAAAACCATCTGTAATATCCAAACCCTTCTCTAATAACCATTCTATTATGGTCCATCACTAGAGATATAAGATATCATCATATTTATAGTGACTTACTATATAAAATTTCAATATTACATAATGTTGCAATAAAATTGGTTTGTATAATCATATTATGAATTTATCATTTACATCTACACGCACTCTATAAATATGTTAATTAGTTTGAAAATTTTATATAATACAATTGAATATAAGTTAAACATGTTGTTTAATACCATTAGGAATATAAATTTGAGAATAATTTAAAATTCATTTCCATCCACTATTATTTTGATTTATATGTCACATATTCACACACAAAAACCCATCGAGATGCACACAACAAGTATCCCATTCTTATTGATCCATTGATTGTGGTAAACTATAAACCTAATCTATCATTCCTCAGTAGAGACACATTCTACCAAAAAATTACACATTATACCCATTCCAAATGAATTATGGAAATATCAATGAACAATACTCATTTAATACAATTCTATCATTAAATTTATTTCATAAAATAATAATAAATCATAAGAACTATATGATATTTTTAAAATCGTCATTAAAAAATTATAAGAAAATTGGGTTTTCCTAAAACCATGATAATTTCCATTTTTTCCTATAAAAAACCAAATTAGTTCAAATGAAATATTTACTTAACATTCAATAGAATATCCAATCAAACTAAAAAACTAAAATATTTTTTGAATAATTTTTTTGGAATTTATTTATCTTTATTGTATTTTTCAATTATTATGACACTAGAAATATATATATATATATATATATAACTCTACGTCAAACATCCCTTGAAACTATATTTAAATCTCATAAGATACACAAAATACTGGCTTATATTTCCCTACATGCATTATCGAGTTGTTTTGCACTACCCACAACAATGAATTGAGGAAACATTACACACAACACTGGATTCCTATGAAGGAACAATTTGGTATTTTTAATAATGATATAATTATAAAATAAAAATTAAACACATTAATATTAATCATAATAAATTATCTTAAATTTATTATTTTAGATTTTATTATATAAGAAAAACATATTGATAATAAATGATATGATTTTTGGTAGAGTCATTTAACGATTAAAAAAATATTTCCCCCAATGATTCTCATTAAAAATTACATTTAATTTTAGAAACATTAAAACATTTAATCGGATTAAATATAATTAATTTATGAATATATAATGATAAAATTATATTCGTGTGAGTTTTTTATATTTTTCTAAGAAACATCATTTATTGATGAATAGTGATAAATACTTATTTGAGGATAAGAACTACGTTATCGTATAAATAAAAAGTAATGAAAATTTATATTTTAATTTTTTTTGAAGGATACTTTAGATCAATTATAAATCTATTAATACAATTTATTTCATTATAATAAATTTTACTTTTACATAGAATATAAAAACATAATATACTTTTGATCATCTTTTTAGTTTCACTGCTCGTAATTTCATCTCGCTTGTGGGATTTGAATTAATTTTAATTTTTACACTAACATGAATTGAATTTAAAAACAAAAAATAAACCATTATCTTGAGATTAATAATAAGATTATAATTATATAATTTTGGTTTTTTACCAAAAAAAATTACAAAAAAAGATTAAAATTAATTATATTGATTATGAAAAAAGTAAGAATAATTGTGGACTAAACCATAATAATATGTGATTAATAAACAATATAATTGTAAAAAAATAATTTTATGGAAATTTTTGGACCAAACACTATCTTATGTCAACATTGGATCAATTTTGGATCCACTTGAAACTTGTGAAATGTGGGTGGAACACTCTATTCTAATATTTACAATAGTGCCACTCCTCCTTCCCTATAAAAGGCCACCATATCTCTCTATTCATCACAACTATTAAAACACATAGTATATTCAATGATATACCCAATAATATTTCCAAAATCTCCATGTTCCTATTTGAAGAATCCATTTGGGATTAAACAAACCCATGAAATCCTTTTTCTATAGACTATAATAAGTTACCTAATTAAGAGGTATCAAGTTCTCTTAAACTCCACTCTTTTTTTCTCATTCTGCCCAACTCCAATACCTTTATTAAATTATTGAATTAAAAAATAAATATCCAAAATATTAATTTTATATTCTATGATTTATACCTAATCTTAAACACACCTCCATCTAGTGGGTAATGAACATATTGAATATGTGTACGATGAACTTCTTCCTCAAAAAACGATGATTTATCAATTTTTCTTACCACCTCTCAAGGTGAAACTTATATAGGAAACTATGTTTATATATATTTTATATTATATTAAATATTTATTGAATCTTATTTTTTTCATTTTTCAACACATTTTGGTTAATTTTAATATTGTGTTTGAACGATAGTTACGTTTGATGAAGAATGGAAACCGCCCCCTCAAATAAGTATGTTTCATTAAAACACTTGATAGATTGTAATATCAATGTCAATATAGAAATTATATGATATATATAACATTATTTTAAAAATTTAATGATATTATATATATATATGTATACATATATTTCATTTTCATTCTTTCATTCAATGGGACAATAGAAACAGAAACGACGTGAATGCGTATGTACGACGTACCATCTCCATGAATGGTGTATTCTATTTTGTACTTTTATGTAATATATATTATTATAAAAAAATATAATACATATAAGTTATATTTATGTCATTTTTTATATTCTAAAATCATGATATATTTATAAGGACAAATGATATTACTAATTGAGATATAGGCGAAGAACAAAACAAATATTATCCAATGTGAAACGATAACATATGATGGGTTATAAGGGGGTAATATAAGGACATAATAAAACCTTATACGGTATTAGATATAATAATATGGTTCTTTTAATGATTTTTAATAATTTTAAAATTACTATACAGGTGGTTTTAATGAGTATGCTGAAAGTAATGACACATGTTAGGGGGATATCATCTTAAATTTAATTTTCGTGAGATACATGATTTATTCACCACCCATTCCTCCTTAGTAGTGTGTACAATAAAAATGGATATATTCAATGATTAATATAGTAATATTTTTGGGTACATGATAATACATTACATGAAATTTATTTCATGGTGATTATGTTTCAAAAGATACCAAATGTGTAAAATTGTTTTGTGTTAATTTTTCTTTTTTGAGACTCATGTTTTTTTCATTCCTTAAATTAAGTTTGAGGGGTATTTACTTCCATATATATTATATATAATGAATATCCAAGATTTCATGATGTTAAAATATTCATTTAATTTTCTTTTCTTACATTTAGGGAATGATCTCGTTTAACCATGTGATTAGTGATTCTGGAAACAAACTCAATGCCTTTCAAGATTATTTATGTTTATGATTACTCTAATGAAATAATATAACCAATATCTCAAAAAATTCATGAAATATCATATACTATGGTTATTAATGATTTATTCATATGTTTTAAAGAATACTCTTTGGTACATAAGATAATTAATAAATTATTTTTAATGATGCTTGAATTTACCCTCTCTTCAGTTGGAAATCTGGATCCTTAAAATCTATGATTTCTAGAAATGTTTTCCAATAATATTCTAATATTATCCAAAAATTGTAAAAATAAATTATACCCCTTTGGTATATCACCAATTTTTTTCAATTTAATACTCGTGTATCCTTTTTAATGAAGAATTTTCTGAAGTTTTTTCCATGAAAATGTAATCTTATTGTTACCCAATTCCACATGTATAACTTTACCTTCCTTAAATTCTTTAATGATTTATTTTCATTATTAAAATGTTAATTTTGTATGAAAATATTTTTATATGATATTATGAATGATATTGTTTTCATATTGTTTTTAGGAATCTTTTATATGTTGTTAAGGAAAATATTCTTTAAAAGGGGTTTTTTTAAATATCCTTTTCCAATGATGAAAGTATATTTACATCATGAAATTTTATAAAAATATACTTGAATATTATTTCTCATCTATGTAAATATTTTTTTGATGTAACTCATGATATTATATGAAAATATCCAAAGGTTACATTCATATTTTTTTTATTGATTTATGTTTTTATTGAATGATTCTTTATACACCTGTTTCACTTCCTGGGTTTTAATGATTTTGAATGTATATTCTTTTCATGGGTTATGAATTCATGATGTTATTAGGAAACCTATATCTTTTTCATTGGTTATGACGTGATGAAATATTAATTTTTCAAATTTAATTTCATGGGATATCATTTTATTTATATAAAACCATTATATTTTTTTCAAGACATGATATGATGAATTTTTTTATCTTGTGTAACATGAATGATGGACTTTATTATCATATGGGTGAAACCTATATATCCCTCCATGGAATTGGGTATTGATACGTTTTATATTTTCAATAAGTGGTTTCACGAGTTGTATACAATGCCCAATAACACGACGATACATGGGTTGTAACACATTTCTAAAATAAGGACTGTACACTGGTTATAGACCAAGAAGAGAACAAGAAAGTACATGGGTAGTAGCTGAATCCCAAAAGAATGAGGGAACACAAGTAGTAGCCCAAGAATGAAAACAATATGTTACTTGGTTTTTATCCCAAGAATAAAATAAATAGGGTACACAAGTTGTACATCAATCTTAATAAAATTAATGTAAATTTTCTAAATCCACAGACTAAATAATTGAGGGTACGTAGGATGTTGTTGATTTCCAGAAATATGATGCTACTTGGGTTGTATTCCAATCTTAAATGAAATAGGTTACATGGTTTAATATCCTAAGTCCAAATTTGGTACATAGGTCATAGCCCAATCATATCATGTTATAAAGGTATTGGTATGTATCATTGACATAAAATTTTATATTCTTATATGTTTCCAAAAATCCTATGTATTATTCATTATTTATGATTTCATGGATTAGGATGTTTATTTAATTTTGACTTATGTTTTATGAAAAACCCATATTTATCTCATTAATTCTTTTTCTGATCTTTGATATGATGTTTATGATCTCCTAATGTTATGATCACATTTTCATACCCTAATGTTCATAATAATGCCTACTTGTCTCTTTTTTTACCCTTATTAAGAATCTGATCTCATCCATTTTTACATTTCCTTGCTCGATATTATGAAAAAATATATTAAATAGAATTCATAAATTTAGAGATATTTATGGGATATGTTGAATATATTTCACTAGGAATTGTTTTTTCATTTTTTCAAAGACATGTAACTTTTATGTTACTCTGGAATGTATTTTTGTAATTTATTAAATATTCATAAATGATGTAATATACATGTATGTTAAGCTAGTGTACTATAGTTTCTATCAAAATAAATTGATAGTTGTACATATAAAACATGGGTCAAAAATTATTAGTTAGATCCGTAGGTATATTTAAAAGTATATATCTATGGAAATCTAAAAGGATATGTATATAGATGAGTCAACATTTATGGAAATGACCTAGAACTTTTTTAAAAGATATATTGAGTGGTTTCCTAGAAATAAATCTATGTCCGGATATTACAAGTCGATGTGGCTCTAGAACAGATGTTCCATGGGGAAACAACTCTTACATGATCATAATGGCCAGACATGGGTTAATCTGGTACACAACAATGGGTATTGATGCCCACCTAGTTTCATAATCCCATGGGATATGATTTGGGAATTCATAAACTCATTGCGTACCATCATGGGGGATTTAAAAAAAGAATTAATTTGAATAACCTAGGATAAACATATGGTTTCATAGATTGATAAAGTATGAGCCCTAATTCAGGCACACTATAAGTAAATTTTCCTGATTATATGGCCTCCCAATATGATAAATATTTCTCACCCTATGTTTTCTAGTTTTAGTCGATGGAGAGTACTAAATTGAATATGGTTAAAATTTAATTTTTCATATGTGGAATGTATGGGAATTATGGGAATTAATTTCCCATGTGTAAATATCATAAATTGAATTAATAAGGTGCTATAAGTATTGGTTATACTTCTAAATATAATTATACTATAAATGATATGTGAATGGTATGTGATGTACTTCAAGTATTGTTTACAATGCTCATAATATAACTGATTAGATTTAGATTTAGGATAATCAATAAATGATTCATATTTTATATTATATGAATGTGGTATTATGGAATTGTTTGTTGAATCTTATGTAATGTATTACAAATTATGGAGGATTAATGAAGTATTTCTATTTTTAATTTGGAGATTATGTTATATGAATAAGTAAACATAGAATTATTTTGTGTATAAGTTTTTTTATGGATTTAAAATGACATGTTTAATAGTGATGTAGGCCTAAACATGTGATTTCCTAGAAAGGTTATATATTGACTAGGGTAAGGTAATCCAAAACTAATCTATGTGGTTAAGATAGTGTTATTTGGATAATGATATTTTGTATTTGAGTAAGTAAGTTGGATGGTTAAAATTACCCTATAAATTAATATTGAAAATGACTTCCATGTCATGAAGGATGAATTTAAAGCCAACACGGATTTAAAGAATATATCCATTAATCATTTCAATAAAGAAGCATTATTTTTTTTTCATATGTATTTATGGTAATTTAGGTTGTTATCATGTTCCATGAGAATTTACCATGACAGTGTTCACATTATCGAAATGCAAAAAAAGAGAAACATTGTGATATATGGGTGATCTATATTAAGCTGGGTACATGAATTTATATATAATGTTTAATATTTACAACATTTATAAGGATTATATGGTATACCATTAATGAATATTGTATGTTAAAATTTAGAGGACGTATTTATGCACTGGGTTTGTATTTAAAACCATGGTTAAAAGACTATTTTGTGATTTGACTTATTTAATGGATGCCAATAGTATTTTTGAAATTATATTATTATGGTTTAGAATAGGATATCATGTATGTTGGGTAACAAAAAATCATATATAGAAAGGTCGTGTGTCATGAAACCATCACTAAAGGAAAACAATTGTTTCACGCATACCACTAGACAATGTGAAATTATGGTTAATGTATAATTATTTTGGATGAATAACAATTAATGATGAAAAATATTTTTAATTTTTTGTTTAGAGATAAATTTGTAAACCATATAGATATTTTATTTATAATTTTCTTAAATAATTATACATTTCATTCCATTATTGGCCATATAATCTAGTAAAAGTATATTTTAACACCACCAGAATCATAGTTAATAAATGGATGCAACTATAGAATGTAATGGATTAATTGGAAGGTGATATAATTAAAAATAATGAATGATTTTTTATAGAAATACAACTTGTAAATACCCATAAAATCTATATAATTGTTTTAAAATTATATGGGATTTTTATGATTCTGAAAAAATTGACGGCACCGGATTCCAAGGCCTGGTGTGCTTGGAATGGAATTTTGAACCTTTGTTAAGGAAACATTAGTAAAAACATGAGATTTATTTTGTATCTTTTGAACCGGTACTTGGATTAATAATCCGAGGGATGTGTTGAATCCATAGTGCCAAATTTTCATAAGGGTGGTTTAATTTCGACCATAGTAGGTCAGGTGAAAAAGTAACTATTTATGAATTTTAAAAAATAATAAAATAACAAAAAACGTATTATATTCTCCAACATTTTATTGAGTGGAAGTGGTGGTACCGATGGGTTGACAGTCCATTAAATAGCTTGACTCTCTTATTTTGCAACAACACCATTGGGAATTAAGTGGTTATTACATTAATGAAACTCATTAATTCTTTCGATGCATTACACACCCTAACATATATTTAAATGCTTCTAAGGTTGGGGTTTTTGAAAAGTCTTCAACATGATATGATCCTTTGGTGAATTACTGTGGAAACATCTACTAACAGAGGATAGATGCTTGGGAGGCAATGATTCTGGATCGACGAATGCCTGCGTTTTCATCAAGCGAGCACACTTCTCCCTCAACGACCATGACATCACCTACATTTTTGAGGTTGGAGTTTTCTTATTAAATTATTATGAAATGTTTCATTCCCACATTCATGAAAATAATTATGAATTGACGAAGTAATATAGTTATCAATGTTTAATTAATTCCCTCGTTTGACATAATGCTAACGTTGAGTGTACTAGTCAAACGAATAAGGCCTCAACCTTAAAACAATTTTTTTTTCAATGCGTTCCTTGGGGGACGATTCTTCAACTAGATAGAACCTTGAAAGCAAGAGGCATGCATCGACGTCTATATCTTGTAGGGCCCAGAAGGGATTCCAGAAGTGAAAACGGACCACAAGAGGTCACCCGGTTGCCCGTAAAAGTCATGTCTGTGTGGTGGCCCCGGTGATCAGCGGACAACACTCACTAGCCTTGGAAGAGTGAAGCGCCGCATGACGCCACAGTGTACCAGCAGGGGAGTCTGGCTCCCGACTATTTGTGTTGGAGAAGGCAGCGCACCGTCACACACCATGGGGAAGGAAGCCGATGCTTCAAAGTCGCGGTTAAGGGGACATAAACCACATGGAACTACTGTTTCAAAGAATGTAAATAGACCATTGTAACATTCAGGAGGGGAACCATGAAAAAAATTATGCGAGTCCCACCAACCGGTGGGCCAAACTAATCTGCTGCCCACCAGGACGAGCTGCCGTGGCCCTGCCCAACCGTGGCGGGTTGGGCCATTACACGGCCCAGAGGGCCGAGCACCCCTGCGGCCCATCCCATTCGGGCCTGGATGGGTCAGATCATGGTCGGTCCAACCCGAACCAAGCTCGGTTGGCCTAGACCGGGTCAGTAGGGGCAAGTCCGGGTCGATGGGTCCAGGCCGCGGTGGGTCGGGTCGGCCAGACCGGGTCGGATTGGACCCAAATCCAATTTGGCCCAAATACGCTTAAAAAGGTGGTATCTCGTAAACTGGACGTCCATTTGATAAACCTTCTATGATGATAGATTCCTTGGAAGTAAACGGTCCTTTTGAGATAATCCGCCTATGTATTATATAAATTTGAAGTACAACCAGGTTGGATCATAACCGAATCCAACTGGGCCCTTGGCTCTAAAATGACAATAACTCTCAGACCGGGTACCCGATTAACACACCATTAATTGCAATGGAACCCTTATTACGTGAAAGATCATTAAGTTACTAATTCTTGGGACGTCATGCTGGTTGAATCATGAATGATGGATTGTGGAGATGATCCTCCCAGAATCATGCGTACTATTTATGGGAAACTATTAGTAATCTGAGACGTGATGAATTAATAGAGATCTTATGTGGATTAACATCAAGTGATCATGTGTGGATTAGAACCTAGCGATCCTATGTGGAACAGTACAAAGTGATCCTATGTGGATCAATACCTATCGATTTTGTGTGGATCATCACCTAGAAACCCTTTTTATGATCATCAACAATCCTCGGTGGGTCCGATTCAGTGTCGGTCAGCATTCAGCAATCTGATGTGGGTCATCACGTTCTTATACTATGTGAGTTAGCAAGGGTTAGTGCCTATCGATCCTAGGAAGGTCGGATCCTATGTGGGTCAGTTGAGGTTAGTACCTATCGATCATGGGTGGGTCGGATCCTGTGTGGGTTAGTGGGTGTCAGTACATATCGATCTGGTGTGGGTCAGCAGAACTGCCACTTAACAGAATTAGATAATATACCCTTACGACTAATCATTTATTCATCTGTAATAATGTTATACCATGTTTTTGATGAGTATTTTTCTATGTTCTTTGTGACTGAGAAATTTATTTGTGGTTTTCCTTTGAGGAATTCTTAGAGTCCTTTTGGGGGAATGGGGCCCCTACTAGATATTGTTATACTCAACCTTGAATGGTCTTTGGCCGCACCTTGTTGTGTCGTTGGCAGACATCTGGTAGCCTAGTCCGAGACTTAGGGAACTAGGACCGAACTATAGATAGTAGGGATGGTTAACATGGAGAGAATTGGAGAGGATCTGAACCTAACCTTCAGGTAGGATCCCTGGTGGATGATCATAGAAGCTAATTACTATTTTATATTTTAGTTGTATCATTCATTTGGGCTTATATTCTGGACCCTATACTCTCAGTACACACTTTTACTACAGTAGTTTTACTTCATGGTTTCATCTAGTTGTGTTCATTGACTGTGGGTTTGAACATATTTGAATTCAAATCCACCTCAAATTTGGGATATACCTTTTCAGTGCTTGTCACCAACCCCTATACTATGAAATATGGGCTTGTGGTAGTCACGACATGGGCCATGAGGGACAGGTCATGACAATGTTGTATCAATGGAGTCTGTTCTACCAAATAACTAAGACTCTGATATTTCCAATGAACCAATAGTGTTAAGTGTTTTGAGTGTGGTTTCCAATTTGAGGAGTCCTGTGTTGGTGCGGTGGCTGACTTATCAATACACCAGGACCATGAATTATGATTTCCCACTCGATGCATGAATACACTAATTTCATGTGTTTTGGAAATATTTTACTTTTAATCACTTTGTAGTCTGCTAAATTTGTATAAAATATTGACCATAAAACATTTATTCTTTTCAGGATGTCATCGCATAGACAGACAACCATGATTCTGGATGGAGTACACAATGATGGTCCACTGAGCAATGAGGCTTCGGTGTAGGGTCCTCTAACTATGTTGGAACCATCGGGTGGTGTAACAGAAACACCGCCACTCATATGGAATAAGTTTCCACCATCTCCTCTTACAGACTGTGCATGACAACTGAATGTTTCGCATGATTTCAAATGATAGAGTCCTCTGAGGTTTCAAGTCCAAATAGGTCCACAGGCAGTTGAAGACTGGCTAGAGGTTGTGCCATAGTTTTTCCACATTTTTGAGACCCCGTCAGATTATATGGAAATCCTAACTGTTAGACTCTTCAAATGAAAATTTGAGATATGATGGAGTCCAACACTCCAGACTCATGAGGAGGTGACACTCTCTAAGTTAGACAACGAGACCCTATTCCGGGAAGAGTTCGTACTAGCTACTATAGGGTCAGTGTGTATCCAAGTGATTCTACACTTATGTCAGAGTATTCTATCCGTGGCCCATAACTCGGAGAGATTTACTAACCTCCCAGGATACTCCACTAACATGGTACCAGACCCTTTCTTCAGGGACCAGATCATTGAGCAGGATCTCCACTAGGAGATAAGAGTGTTGATGATATCTCTCACTATCTCGACGCATGCTAGACTGGTCGAGGGAGAATTATTGGCGGAGAGCTTCCTAGGTGATCCGACATAGACAATGAGATGCACCACCGAACGACATTTAGTCGATTCATCTGCAACAGACAGTATGAAGATGATTCAAAGGTCATAGCGGGCCAGACCTTCTAGAGGACAACCCCATGACAAAGGTTCAGTGGTGTGGAGTTCACGAGGTGGAGCATGCCTGTAGAGGAGTAGACTGTGCTAGATGTGTTGTGAGAAGGGCCACATGGCTCGAGACTACCCGACCTGCAGTACCGACGATCGACAGCCTATCAAGTGATTGCTGAGGAAGTGGCTGATGTTCGAGCGAGGGGCTCCATAGGGTGGTGGAAATGGTAGAGGTGTAGGTCGTTCCATATGTGGTGGAGTAATTTTTGAGTTTCTACCACCACCACCCCCACGTGGTCCACCCCGACTACAGGAAGTTGTTGGACAGGGGCGTGCTCAGCTAAAGGCAGCATTGGAATATGACTAGACACTATAGAGATGAATAGTGGTATGACATGTGTCTATTTTACCCAATATTAATTTCTTATACACACATGTTCCAACCATTCTTTTATTTCCACAACAATTTTTTCAGATCTCGTAGATTCTGATGGTGCTATTGGCTCGATCAGGATGATTAGAGACTCCTTTGTGAGAATATTCGACGATTACACATTGGTGAAATCATTGTCAGCTCACTCTTGGAGGTGATAACTATTGCTGGGATCTCATAGTTGCAGCATCAATGCCTTATGATGTCATCTTGGTTATGAACTAGAAATCCATAGTCTATAGTCAGATTAACTATTTTAGGCTCAATGTTCGGTGTGTCCACAAGGATGGGACCAGGTTTTCATTCAACAATGAGAATGGAAACATTGCAGCCTAGTATGGACTCTTTCAAATGAGGGTTTAGCAGATAACTCATCAGTTTTCTTGCCTCACCATCAATGATGTTGACGTGAGGAGTATGTGTTAACCTATATTGGTGGACCAGTATGCTGATGTCATTCCGGATGATGTTCCAAGACTACATCCTCGCAGAGATTTAGACTTCTACATTGATCATTACACCATGAAGACACCAATATCTTCACCAGAATATTATATGGATGTCTCAGATCCTCGTGGGTTGTTGGTACAATTGAAGTAAATTTAAGAGAAGGGGTTCATATATCCCACTATTTCTTCATGGGTATCCCTGAAATTGTTCGCATGGATAACAGATGGGAGTTTGAGGCATTGTGTGGAATATTGAAGCATAAACTAGGTGACCATGAATATACACTCTCGATGATTGATGATCTCATTGACTAGATGAAGGGAGATCTATTCTTTTTGATGATAGAACTCAGACCAAGATATCACCAGATCTGAGTACAGGATGAGGACGTACAAAATAAACCCTTCAGATGTCGGTATAGCCATTAGGTGTTCTTGGTGATGACCTTCAGCATGACCAAAGATTCTAATGTGTTCATGGGGTTTATAGACATTATCTTCCAGCCTTACTGCGATCTCTTAGTGGAAGTCTTCGTCGATTACATCTTTATTTACTTAGTGTCAAAGGATAAGAATGCCTTTCACCTGTAGATAGTTCTGGATACATTATGGGAGCGCCATCTATTTGGAAAGCACTCAAAGTGCTAGTTCTGGATAACGAATGTTCACTTTTGGGGGAAAATTATCTCAGAGGCTATAGTTAATGTAGATTCAAAGAAGATAAAGAGAGTGCATGCTTGGGAGCCATCCCGGAGTGTGATTGGGGTGCGATGTTTCCAAGGATGTGTTGGGTACTACTAAAATTCGTAAATGACTTTTTCAGTGTTGCAGCACCATTTTTAGCTTTGATAAATAAGAAACATACCTTCATGTGGATGGAGAGAGGCCAAATGATTATTCACCATATGATTAAGATGTTGATGAGTGCCCCCAAATCGAGGCTACCAGAAGGCGGAGTTGGGTGTGTATTCTACTTCTAGGAATCAGATACCGGACTGGGTTGTGTCCAGATGTGGGAGTGAATGGTGATCGCCTATGGCTCATGGAAGATGAGATAGCATGAGTAGAACTAGGATACCCAAGAATTGGAGATAACAGTAGTGGTCTTTGCGCTGAAGATGCAGTGACACTACTTGATGTGTGAACAATTAATTTTTTAATATGATCACAAGAGTATTATGTATATATTCTCATAAAAGGACTTGAATGTAAGACACCACTGATGGCTAGAGGTCCTCTAGGACTATGACTTTGAGACAATATACAATATAAGAAAACTGAACATAGTATCAAACCAACTCGGTAGAAGGTATGGTCTACAGTTTATGATTGAGGCGAAAAAATTGCTAGTTGTGTTGTAGTTATATTTCATGGATTGTGATGATGCATCTTACCTTCAATATATGATAGTTACCTCCCAACTCATTTAGTGTGTCTGGGAGACACATATTGGGGATATAGACTATGAGCCTCAATGGGCTCAGATACCCTCAGGATAGGCTATTAAAGAATTTTATGAAGGTGTAGAGCACATAATTCTCTTTATAGGAAGCTCCATAGTACCAGTGATGGTACAAGAGGTGGTGTTGAGAGAGTTCCATAAATCCACTTTTGTGGTACATCCTGGAGTGGCAAATATGTAACCTCACATCTAGCATCTGTAATGTTGGCCAGAGATAATGAAGGATGTTGCAAAATTTGTATCACGATGCCTCACATGTTAGAAATTGAAGGCCGAGCATTATGTACCAAGAGGCATTGCTCATCCATTTTTGTTACCGGAGTGGATGTGGGATGGTATATCCATAGATTTCATGATAGGGATACCACATATGTCCAGGGGCCATGATTCCGTCTTAGTTACCATTGACCAACTCCAAAATTTGGCCCAATTCTTTCCCATCCTATATCAGGGATCAGTATAGATCTTAGGATGACTATAAGATCAAGATCTAGTATGGATTCATGTGATTCCATTGATGATCATCTTTGATTTTGATTCTTGATTTACCTCCCATTAGTAGAAGGGATTATAGGTGGAGTTCGTGACTCAACTATGCTTGAGAACCATGATTCATCCTCATCAAAATGGTCAGACGCAACATACCATAAAGACAATCGAGGAAATGTTTCCTATTTGTATCCCCGGTTTTGGACATTGTTGGTCAGACCACCTACAACTTGTGGAGTTCTTATACGACAACATTTCTCACTCCACCATCGGTGTGGCTCTATTTGAGTACATGTACGAGCAACCTTGCAGATCACCTATATGCTGGACAGACCCAAGGGAGTCGACACTTATGTGTCCAGAGTAGGTACATTCTACCACAAAGAAGGTGGAAATCATCTTGGAGTGGATGAAGAATTCATATAGTAGACTACATAGAGCAGGTAGGAGATATATTCTAACAAGAGATGGAGACTCTTGGAGTTCATGGAAGGGGACCATGTCTTCTTACGGGTATCACCCCAATAAAGATTTTGGAGGATTGGCCAGGGGTGAGGCTATTTCTGAGGGTTATTGGAACATTATAGATCATCAGAAAAGTAGGTGAGGTGTCATACTTTTTAGATCCTCCCCCACAGATGCACAAGGTTCATATTGTTTTCTATGGGTTCTATCGGTGGAGGTACATGCAAGATCCATCACATGTTATCGGCCGGGACGAGCTGGACAATGATGATTGGGTGACATTTTCAGAGATCATGGTGGAGAGAGAGGATCCACATGAGGGAGTCCATTAAGGGCTACTAATTCCTCTAGTAAATGTTCATTGTTATCATGTGAATCTCCAGGAGGACAACTTTGAGAGAGAAAGGCCCACAAACATGGTAAATACTCCCATATGTTCCCCATGATTTGTTGTAGCTTTCAGGGAGAAAATCCCTAAGGTGGGGAGAATTTAAATATATTGAAATCCCATATAAATTTTTCTATAATTACTTGTGATTTTTATGAGTTTGTAAAAATTGACAGCACTTGATTCTGAGGACTAGTGTTCCTAGAATAATATTCTAATCTATTTTTTAATGTACGTTTAGTAAACGCACAAGCAACATTTTATATCTTTTGAACTAGTTCTAGGATTAAATATCTGAGGGCACCATTCTATCGGTTGTTCCAGGATTCTTTAATGGGAGGCATAACATCGACCATAGAAGGTCAGGTGAAAAAAATTAGTTTTTGTGACATTTAATGAAATAATAAAATAACAAAGATTGTTATTTTATTATCCTACCCTCTATTGACCAGCAATGGTAGGATTGATTAGTTGTACATCAATTCAATAGATTGACTCTCTTGTTTTGTAACCTCAACATTCAGTATTAAGATTTTCATTCATTAACGAACCTCATTAATTCAGTTGATGCATTACCCACCCACCACCTTTAGTTAAATGGAGCCCAGGATATGGTTTTTGACCCAGCATCACCAATATAGAAACCTCTGGTGAATTACTATGGACACATCCACCGATGGAGGACAGATGCTTGGGCAACAATGATATGGGATCAAAGAACACTAGAGATTTCATCAAGAGAGGAATCTTCTCAATCCATGTCTGTGATGTCACCTCCTTTTATGAGATAGGGGTTTTGTTATTAAATTCATGTGAAATGTTTCATTCCATCATTCTTGAAAAGAAAAATGATTCATGGAAATATTATTTTTATCAATGTTGAATTAATTTCCCTATTTGATATAATTCTAACAAAGAGGGATTGGGCCAAATAAAAATGGCATGAACCCTCCACCACTTGTTTTTTGCTACATTCTTCAGGGGAATATTATTTTACTTGACGGAACTTGAAACAGATAGGTACGCAGTGAGAATTCATTACGGGAGGACCATAGGAACTTTTGGAAGGGAAAAAGAACCTCTGGAGCTCACCTGGCGGCCCGTGGAATTCACGTCAGTGCATCACCAGTGCAGTGGCATAAGAGACCTTCATTGGCGGTAGCTGGAGCTTGTTGTCTATGGAAGAGGGAGTAACTCTGAAGAACCATTAGGGGCATTCGGCTCCTAGCCGGCCGCATTGTCAAAGGTGGTGCATCGTCGCGCGCTGTGGAGAAGGGACCCATCACATTGAAGCCACAGTTAAGGGGACCCATCCCTATGTGTTACGATGACAATGAGGTGCCTCCACATGGCACTGTAATTTCAATGAAACCGAATGGAACTCTATTTCATTTGGGAGGGGAACTGTGTGACCCCTCGCAAGGGTCGTGCCAGCTGGTGGGCTAGACCAATCCACTGCCAACAGGTCAAGCCGCCACGACCCAGCCCATCCAAGGCAGGCAGGGACGTTTTGCAGCCTAGCGGGCTAATCCCGCCATGGCCCATCCCATTTGCGCCACACTGACCAGAGGTGGGTCGGTCTAACCGGGTCAGACCAGACGTTGACCCATTTCGGCGCAAATACACATAAAAAGATCATATCTCGCAAACCAGGTGATCGATTGACTAACTATCAATGGATGTAATCCTTTGAATGTTGTCTTCCTTTTGAGATACTCCATCTCAGTTTTAGAGAAATTTGGAGTATAGATGGGTTGGATCATACCCTAATCCAACTGGCCCCTTGGCACTAAAATACCTATAACTCTCAGACTGAGCATTAACATGAAGTTCTATATACTCCGTTTGAACCCATATTACATGAAGGAAAAATGAGTTACTTCTGACTGGGACATCATGTTGGTTTATGCATGACCGATGGCTTGAGGAACAGAACCTCTCAGAATCAAACATACTATGCACAAGAATCCATTGGTTGGCTAAGATGTGAACAATGAATATTGATCATATGGGGATCATCTCCTAGTGATCCGGTGTGGATAAACACCTAGCAATCATGTGTGGATCAGCACCGAGTGATCCTGTTTGGATCAGAACATAGATATCCTATGTGGGTTAGAACCTAGTTATCCTCTAGGGATCCACACTAATAATGTGTGGTTCAGATCCGGTGTGGGTTAGTTCTCAACGATTTAGTGTGGGTCAGCTCATTCTAATCATTTGTGGGTCACTGTGGGTTAGTACCAATCGATCTATGGTAGGTCAGATACTTTGTGGCTTAGCAGAAGTTAGTACATATCGATCCTTTGTGGGTATTTTTTTGTGATTTTTTATTGATATAATAAATTTTGGGTTTCCTTTGAGAAATTCCTAGAGACCATTAGTTTTCTTAGGTCCATATTTGGTATTGTTATACTCACCCTTGCATGGGCTTCACCCTCACCTTGTTGTGTCTTGTGCAGATGGTAGACATCCATGACTAAGATTCGGGGAGCTAGGACCTGATAGTGGACTACAGTGATAGTTTCTGTGGGCAGCTATGGTGATGTGCTATACCTAGCCTTCATGTCAGATCATTGGTGAATGATCCCTGGAGTTGTTTATAGTTTTCGGTAGTAGTTTTATTTTTCAATTAGGATTGAATTCTAGCCCCTTTACTTTTTGTACAGACTTTTACTACTACAGTTTTTCATTGTGGTAGCATCTTGTTGTGTTCATAGACTGTGTATTTGTACAGGTTCAAAGGAAATGCCTTCCTGATTTTGGGATACGCCATGATGGTTCTAGTCACCAACCCATGGCCTATGGAAGGAAAAATTGGGGAAGTCATGACACGAGACTCGATGGAAGGATAATGAAATGACAAGTAATTATAATTCTCAATATTCATGGTCAATAAAATAATTACTCAACATTTGGATAATGATCAACAGAAAATGTGGAGTCATGATACATTAATTGTTTCGAAATGATGGCCTTTTAAACCATCGTTGATTTATGAATTTTAGGCCCCCAACTTTTCATTGATAATTCACATGTTATTTATTGATGACATGCATAACTCCCTATAAATATTTACACATTTCATCCATGTCCAATATATACTCCCAACATCTGTTCTCTTATGTGGAAACCCAGCTATATGTTACTTCGGGTAGTTTTTATGGTTCAAACATTTCATTCTAAGAGAATTTTTACTATAAATTTGTATGGTTTTGGTTTCTATGAATGAAACATTCAAGTATTAAACTGTTTATAACACAGATGTATTCCATGGTTTAAATTAATTTTATGTAGGGAAGAATGTACACCCTTAGATTTTGTGTGTAATTTTTTCAAATTAATTTAAATTTTTGTGATTTTTCATTTCACATCACACTCGAAATAGTTCATTATATATATATGTATATATCTATGTCAAAAATTCCTTCACATGTAATTTAACACTCTTGTTATATAAGAAATACATACATATATTGTGTTACAGGAAATTCTCACTTGTCTTGCGCTACCCACAACACAGACCTGGCATACATTACACACAAAACTGAGTTTCTAAAATTTATATTTTCATTATATTTGTTTCATATGATAAAATTATACATATAAATTAAATTTTTTTATATTAATAATAATAAATTCTCTTAAAATATTTTTTATATTCTTAGCATGTAAGTAAACCAATTTAATAATTAATGATATTTTCCTTAGTAAACTCATTTTTTGGTTAAAAATATTTTTATCTTGAATGAACTATTTTTAATAAGAAAATTTAATTTTAGACACATTTATAAATAGAAAAAGATAAAATAAACCTATTTTATAATTTATAATTTTAATAATTATATTAGGGTAAATTTTTTATATTTTTCTTAGAAATATTATTTTTTGATGAATTTGGAGAAATAATGGTTTTAGCTGAAATGATACTTTTAAATTTTAAAAAATAATAATTATAAATTATATTTTCAATTTTATTAAGGAAAAATTAAAAAATTGGAACATATATTAATACAATGTAAGTCATTATAAAAATATCACTTTGAAATTGATATATAATCTTAATAAACTTCTGAACTTATTTCTACTTTCAAGACCTGTAATTTTGTCCCATCTGTGGGATTAGAATTAATCTAATTTTCAATTCTTATATGAATTGAATTTTGAAAACTAAACATCATATATTTTAATCTATATAATATTTATATTCTAATTAAGTCATCACTATTTTTGAAAAAAAATTATTAAAATATGTTATTAAAATAAATCACATCTATTAAATTTAAATAAAGCTTATGTAAGCTCTAAACTGTAATCTTAGGGGCAAAAAATGAACTATCCACTTTCCCAAAATCAATTGTAAGTTTATATTTCTATCATAAACTAAATTTTCTATAATTTTTATCATTATTGTATCCACATTCAACATGAACAATGCTGGTGGAAATCACTCTTAAAAAATGTACAAATGTTCCACCCATCACCCCCTTTAAAAGGACACCAACTATCCTTCATCATCACACCTTTAAAACCAAATTGGATCAAGAAATATAAATAATATAAATTTAAAAAAGTTCCTCCATTACACATTTAATAAAACCATTGCATATAATGTATTCCGAGTATGCTGTTTGGAAGAAACTAAAAAGAGTTACCAAATTAAAAGGTAACAAGTTCTCTAAATCTCGTCTTTTTTATTTTCATTCTCCACCCCTCCACTTTCATTATTACATGATTTTATAAAAAAATTATTATAAATAAAATATTGTGTTTTTATGAAAATGTCTCTACCTACACATACAGAAACTTCCATCTAATTGGTAACAAAAATATCATTTATGTGTACGGTGAACTTCTGCCTCACAAAAAAATTATTATTCAATGTTACGTACCACATTTCACAGTGGTAAAAATGATGTAAAAACCTTTTATATATTTTTTATTTTACATTTATTATGAGTTTATGATTTGGTATTACATTTAAAAATAATATCTTCTTAATTTTAATTGATTTTCTAAATGATATCTTCATTTGAGATTGTGTGGACTACTGCACCCTCAAAGCGAGGTGATTTATTGACATGATAAATGGAATGTATTAAAGCTGGGTTTAGTGAAAATTTATTGTATAAGTAAAATTATAAATATAATCTAATGATATTATATCCATATATACATATATGTAATTTTCTTTCTTTCTATCAATTTTCAATTAAAATGTAAATGACGTTCTTGCGTATATATGACTTACCATCTCTATGAACTATGTATTCCTTTTCGTACATATATATTTTATATATTATTATTATAGAAATATAATATATATAAGGGATATTTATATCACGATTTAGATTGTATAATCATTATATATTTATAAGGACCAATGATATTACAAATTAAGACACATGCGAAGAACAAAGAAAATATTATACAATGAGAAACTATTATATACGATTGTTAACAATTGGTTAATATAGTGTTATAAAAAATAATTTACTGTATTATATATAAAAATATAATTCTTTAAAATATTTATAACAAATTTATATAAACTATAAATGTGGATTGAATGAATATTACAATAGTCAAGAAACAAGGTATGGGAGTTTCATGTCACTTTTTATTTCCATTAGATAAATGCTTTTATCACCGTACATTCTATTTGGTAGGTGTTTATACATACCAAGTATTTACTAAATTAATTATATATTTAAATTTTTGGTAATTTAAATATATATTCTATGAAATATATTTCACGGGTTTTTTTTCATAATATACCAAATTAGTAAAATAGTTTTTCCTCAATTTTTCTTTATTGAGACTCATGATTTGTTATGTGCATATATTCATTTTTTGGTGTATATAAATACATTTTATAAGATAAATCCTGAATCAACATATTTTAATGATATTATAATATTCAGGTATTTAATTTCAATGCGTGCAGAGTATGATACCATGGTACTAAGTGATAATTTTTTATTGAAACAATCTCATCACTTTACAAGTTGGTTTATTTTTATGATTCATTTGAAGAAATATTATAACCCATATCTCAAGAACACTCTTCACATTTTATCCTATCTAGTTACTCATTATATATTCATGGATTGGTACCATATTTCTAATTTTTTTACATAATATTGTTAAGAATGTATTTTTCATAATTCATATCATTACTCTCCCTTTGGCTGAAAATTTGTGTCTTTAAAATCAATATTTTATAAAATTTGTTTCCATTGATATTATACCATAATCATAAAATATTTGAAATATATTTTTACCGCATTTGCAATTTCACCAATATTTTCAAAGGAATATTCTTTTTACCTTCTAAATGATGAATTTTTGTAACATATTTAATGTACAAAAGTAATGTTTTCAACCTTGTACGACATGTACTCGTTTAGACGACATTAATTATTTTAAGATTTCTTTTAAATTTTTCAAATGATAGTTTTTATGAATTTTTTTAAATGATATATTAAATAAAAAGGTTTTAAAAAATCAATATTCATATAAAAAATTTAAAAATCCAAATGTTTTATGTTTCAATGATCCATTGTTTCATATAAAATTGATAATTAAGACAATAATTTCTTTTCAAAATATCCTTCCATATAATTTTCCTTCTATTATAAAATACATAAATTTTACTCCTGCCCTTATAGGGAGATTTCGAAAGGATTTTTAAATATTTTTTACTGTGTTGTTAATGTTTTGATTGAATGACGCTTAAGATAGATATTTCACATCTGTTGGGTTTATGCATTTGAAACCCACCTCTTTTAATGGGTTAGGATTTAGTGAAGGGATTATTACACCTATATATGTTTATAGGTTGTGATGTGATTAAATGTTAATGATATTAATTTCATTTACGGGGTTATGATTTCTTTTTTTAAAAACCTATGTTTTTAATGGGGCATGATATGATGAATATTTTATTATCTTGTGTCCCATGTTTGAATTATTTCATTATGATATGGTTGTAAACAATATCTCAATCAAATTAATTGGATAATTTTATTTTATATATTATCTTAATGTGTGTTCACAATTTGTATCACATGCCCGAAATCAAGAAGGTATATGGGTTGTAGCCTATGTCTAAAAGAAAGGGGGTACACATGTTGTAGTCCAAGCCTGAAAACAAGATTGTACATGGGTTGTATCCCAATAAAAAATGAAAGAGAGTACACAAGTTGTATCCCAACACTGAGAACTAGAAGTTACATGGGGTTTTGACTAATCTGAAATGAAATAGGGTATACAGGTTGTTTTCTAATAAAAGAATATTTTACATGGGTTGTAGGCCAATCCTAAATTCAATAGTGTAATATTTTAACATCCTTAGATATAAAACAGGATGGTACATGTGTTGTAGCCCAATCCTAAAAGAAATAATGTACACATGTGTCAAGTCTAGGACCAAAATAGGTATATTCGTCATAGCCCAATCATAACAAATTATAAAGTTCATGGTAGGTTTCCTTGACATTATATTTTATATTCTTATATTAATACCAAAATACCTTTTTCATATTCCAGAGTTACTATTTCATGTCTTGTGAAGCTTATTTTATTATTATTCGTGTCATATGAATTCCTAATCTTTATCCCATAACTTATGGTTATGATCATTGATATGTATGTTTTGATATCTTAATATTACCATTATGTTCTCATACACATATTATCATGTTTATAATTACATTTCACTACAGTTTACCATTCTTGAAAATATGAAATCACCCATTTATATGATTCCTTTCTTGAGGTTAAGAAGAGTTATTTTTTTGTATAAGTACTAAATGTGGAGAAATCAATGGGATTTGTTTAAGATATTACACCGGGATGAAATATATTTTATCAAAGATTAAAAATACACTAAACTGTTATGGTCCCCATTAATTTATTTTGTAATGTAATGAATATTAACCTAAAATGATTTAATATCCATGTATAAAAAGAATAGGTCTCTACATAGATCATTTTAAAATTAATCTTTAATGTTTTGTAATATTACAGAATAATGTAAATATAATTACAATTAAATTGATTAAAAAACCAAATAATAAAAGATTGAACTTCTCCGTAAGGTTTGTAAAACATTTACATTAATTTATCTGACATGATCCAATCATAATTAACATCTTAATACCTTTATATATCTAGAAATGAATAAATATTTATATTAAAGTTATTATTAAATATTATTAAAATGAAAATTATAGGGACATGTGAATTAAAATGAATTTGGATCTACTCAAATATTAGTTATCCTTACTAACACATTTAGATCAAAGGTAAATATCCAAGTTTTCTAGGGTGTAGGATTCATTCAAGAGCCTATGGGAGAAGTTTAATACCATGATTATGATAAATAATTTTAATTAAAACCTACTATTTTTGGGAAATACATTCACTTTATATGGTTAGGTAACATGGATTTATAATCTAGACACCTACCATGAAAATGTTTATGGACATGATACAGAGAGCCTCAGGGTTTGGAATCATGTTTGGAATACCAAGGATTAACCTTTTGATGCTATTGTCTTAAGGAAAAACCTCCCATGGTTAGCCCAAACAATAAAAAAGCCATTACCCAATTGTTATTTCCATTCTTTCACACTTTCACAATTTCCCATAATCACTCACATGATTTATTATATTCCTTAGTAGTCCATGCACCAATTGAGTGACTCACATCCTCACCTACACGGATTCCTTATGTTGTGTTAAAAATTATACTACTCAGCCTCAAAAAATTAACCTCCTGAATTAAATTAAATAAACATTGATTCCATATATAAACTCTTGAAATGAATTAAAATCAAAATATAATATAAAAATATAAAAAACATGGTTATTTATATGAATACATGGGTGTCATAGGACATTTTTAACACACAATGAATAGTCATATAGAGGTTTGTGTAAAAAAATGTCAAAAAATAGGGGAATAATTGAGATAATTTTTTCTATGTGATGTTATCCCAAAGGATATTTTTTTATATATGACATCAAAACATTAAAATGAAAGATACATAAATATAATTTTGATTATATAAAGTTTCCTATAGATATTAAAACTTCATTTAACTTGGTATTTTTTTAGGATGTTTTCATAGTAGTAATCATGATTTTAATTTACATTTATAATAGGGAGGATCACTATAAATCTAATTTTCTAATTTCATTTTGAGATATAATGTGGTTGAGTATTATGAAAAATATACTATATATATTTGTGAAATATCATATCAAAATACAATGGATTCACAGATTTTATTTTATTTTTCTTTTTATACATTTTTATAATTGAATATTTCTCATTGTTGTTATTTAAATATAATAAAATATTGATTATATTAAGGTAAAAAAGATATTTGGAAGGAATATTATAAAAATAAAAAGGATTTTTGATAATTAATTAAGAATATGATGTCAAATTTCTTATATTTTATTCCTATGTAAACATGAATATATATATATATATAATATAACATGAAGAAGATAATAAGGGGATGTAATTATTAATCGAAAGACCAAAAAAATATATGGATAAGAAATTCGATCAAATTTATGGATTTAATAACAAGATACAAGATCATAAATGAGAGGGGATATATTTATGTTTCATATTTATAGCGATGAATACATGGTAGAATAACACCCATATAAATGGTATTATATTAGAATGTTATCGATTCAATAGGTATTTTTTTTGAATTTTTATTATGTGTCTGGTTTTTCATGTTCATCTTGAATTATTAAAAAATTAATACATTTTTAATGATAATTATATGTAATGACGCAAATATTTATTGAAAAAATCATTTATTATTTTTATTAATATATATGAATAATATATTAATTTTACATTAATGGGTAGTTTTTTCAATATCATACTCATCATGAAAAAATGGGTTTCATTAAAATAATATTTTTTTACACAATTTGAAGTTATATAAAAACATATGATTTTATTATTATTCTAAATGGCAGTTATCACATAGTTGTTGTATTATAGGAAATGAGAAAAAATAACAATAATTTGATTATAAATTTTTTATAAATATCTTTAACATTATAAAATTAATTGTAGAGGGTTAAAAGATGAGTGAATCCGATTTTAAGCAAGAAATACTATAATATTATTAAAAGATCGTTTTAACACCAATTGAGGGAGAACCATTTTTAAATATAATATTTTACACTTTTATATTTCATATTTTACAAAATAATTTTTTTCTTTAGAATTCGTGAGTCAAAAATTAATTTGGTTTTTTTAGTAATTTTCTGAAAATTGTCAGTTTTTAATGAATAGTGAAAAATTATGCATTCTATGTCAAAACTGCATTTTCATGTAATTTAATTGTATTGATAGATTGTAATTTAAGATTGATTTAATCAATAATTAGATAATATTTTTATCATTTAGTAAAATTTTCATCACTATAAGTAAATTCACTTTTAAATTGGACATAAACACTTGTCAATCTTTTGGTAGTTATTTCATCTTAAAAACAGGTTTTTGGTTTTGATAATGATAATTAATTTTAAATTAATTTCATCAACTTCTATGATTTTAATTTAGAAAAATGGATTCCATATTTGGAATCATAAGGTCCCAATAATGGTAATTAGTACCTTTTATTTTTTTGCATTATGAATAGTAACATTAATAATTTTATTATTTACCCAAGTTAAGAGATAAATCTTGTAAATAAAGGATTGAATTTTTCTTCAAATGGATCTCCATCCTCCCATTTCCTCCATTTTCACTTATTCATTGGGTTTCTGAGTCCCTCCTCGCAAAGAAGGATTCGCCCCCCCCCCCCCAACACCTTTTTCCTTTTCACCCTTCCTTCTAGCCTTATTCTCCATTCTTGTTTTTCCTTCTGCCAGGTGGACCTTTTGTTTATTTATTCTAGGGCTCACTACAATGTTATTTCTCCAATTTATCCTTCAATAATCCCAGTTTCGGTGGTTTTCTTTGGAATTCCTCGACCATTCAAATCCATCTCTGACCTCATGGTCCCCTACTCTTCTCCGAGTCGAAGATGGATCATTTGTTCATAGAGGTTTTGGGTCATGTAATCTAACAGTAGATGGGTTCAAATATGATTCTAGTGTTTTCCTTATATTATTACGCCTACTATTGTTTTTTATCACCTCAATTTATGGAATCGTTCAGAGTTCCCAATTTTGAAAACCTACTCAGACCTCATGTTCCTCAGTACCTCTTATAGTTGGACCTAGAGTGGTGGAATATATGAGGTTTTGGGATGTGTGGTCTGGCAGCCTTTGGTGGGCCAGAACAATCCAGAATAAATATTTTCATGTGATGATATTTACTTTTTAGATATATATTATTTTTGGGGTCATTGATGTGTCATTCTGAGGGTATTGGATGTTTTTATTGACGTTGACGATGAAGTTGAGTCGATTCAGGGAGATTTATAGTTTTAGTTTTTTGTTCAATTTGATCATCCCCTTGTTATTTTGATGGTTTCAGATTTCTACAACTGAAAAGATGTTCGTTCCATAGGTTTTTGATTTCTAGTGATGTGATAATGATGATGTGTTAACTGTGAATCACTAGTCATGGCTCGAGGTGGAACATGACCTAAGGTAATGATGATGCATCCTATTTCATGAATTTAAAATTTAAATTTGAAATTTGAGGTTTCAGGATGATTTTTTAAGCCTTAAGGATGTATATCTTTTTGTTTTTCAAAATTTGTCATATAGTAATGTTAGGTTCCCCCTGATCCATAATGTGATGTTATGAAAAAATGAATAAAAACGGATTTGTGGTGGTAAAAAAGGGTAAAAAATTAATATTATAATACAATTAAACTACCCTAACACATTTCCTAATGCTATTGGATGAGATATTTCCAAAAATTATCATCCTTGGGTCTATTTTGGGACCCCATGGGGACACAAGGTTGCAAATATGACATTTTATCGGAATTAATTTAATGTAATGAAAAATATAACATAAAGAGGTATCTTTTACTAAATAATTTTCTATATGGTGATATATATGTGATATATTCGATTATAAAAATTCATTATAAATTTAATAAGATTTCCTATATCAGGATATTTTATTTATAATTCATAGACATTATATAAGTAAATTTAATTATGACTCAATAATGATTGACAGATTGATTCATTAATAATAGATTCAAATAAATGATATTATAATATAAAAATAAATTTAATTTGGTTATTTTGATGTCATAAATGAATCTTATGGAGGATATTTACATATTATGTTTTAGTTAATGAAATAATTTTAATGGAATCGGGTTGTGAATTTTTAATAATGTAATGTATGAATAGTGTCCAAAAGGATATAATTCTTAACATAAAATATAAAATAGTTTATTAAATGATAATAAATTAGTAAAAATATACGAATATGAAAATGTTTTATGATATGTATAAAATAATATTAATGACTCTTTAATCAGACATATATCATGGTTTGTAAACTTTTTTGATTTTCAACATTATAAATGCTCGTTTCAACGGTAAGAGTAAAAAAGGGTTAAATAAAAAAGATAAGGATTAAATAATTATCCAAAACCTATCTAATTATTATCCACTTATTTTATTTAGACTTATATTCAGAATATATTAGAACTAAATTAATTCTTACTCATTTATAATGAAAATTATATTTATAATTAATTAATATTTCTAGACATTATAATGTTCCCCTTCTCCCTCTTATAAAAATCCACCACCTCTACCAATTTAATCACACCTATAAAACTCCTTAGATAATCCATAATATGCTAAAAAAATCTATCAACATCAGTCCCTTCCTACTATAAGCCTTACCATTTGATTATTGTAATTCAAGAAAACCTTTTATAAAAAATCAATGGCAGTTTCATGTTTTAGAGGTAGCGTCTTCTCTAAAGTTCATTACCATTACTTTACTTATCCACTCTCTATTCACATAATATTTCTTTATTATATAACAACACTAGTATAATTAATATTCAATGATGTTTTTATTATATGGATTATAACTACACTTGATGACACATCCATCTAATGTTTATGAACATACTGTTTCTGTGGATGGTGAACTACTGACTCACGAAACGATGATTGTTCAATTTTCCCCTAACACCCTCATGGTGTACATTGTGGTGGAACTATATTTATATGTGTTATATATTATATTTATATTATCTTTATTATTCTTTATTTTTTATTTAAAACATACTATTATTTGTTCCATAACGTGTAAATACAATAATTTCACTTGTGGAAGTACAAACTATCTCCCCCTCAAAGTGATATTACTCTTTCATTCTATACAAGCAACATATAAATTATGATTATAATGAACATATGTAACAGATGTAACATATGATATTATACTGCAATTATAAAACACCTATTTATCCTTTAGTTTACATTTCATTAAATACAAGAAATAAATGAAAGTAGCATTCATGCGCACATACGACTTACTGTCTCCATAAACGATGCATTTCATTTCATAACCCCAAATGTTATGGACTACTATAAATTCATATATAAATGATATAAATACATAAATAATGGATATATATGATATTTAATTCTTTAATTCTATTCAAGAGATACTGTACTATTGACCACATGGAAAATTTTTATTTATATCATATTCATTTTCAACATAAGTATTCAATATCAACAAAACAAATGATATGAACATAAATAATTATTTGTTATAGATAACATGATAATAAGTATTATAAAATTAATATGAAACATGGAAATTATTATGATGAATGTGTAAATAAACCTATGTTTTTTATTCTGTAATATAAATAATGAACGACGCAAGTGAGAGTCAAGGTAAGGGAACCTTTCACCCAACTCTTTCTGTCAAACCATATTTTATTTTATGTCTCTTAATTTACATTTTATTATGTTGGGATAAGTTCTTGTGTTTAATTTTTTATGTCCATTTTATGTCCAAATGATGATACACCGTTTTCTCTGTTATCATCTCATTTTCTGAATTTTTATTTGACATTGTTAGGCAGTTGAATTTCTTTATGGGAATTTATAAACTCAATTTCCTCTCAATCGGTTTTACGCATACTTAGTTTATTATATTATGACAACATTATGTTTGGATTCAATATTTATTTATTAATGTTCGAATCTCATCTTTCCATTATGTGGATACACAATTTCTACGCATATTCACCCGAATGATAAATTCTTATATCATTTATAAAACATTGTAATGGACTTCATCTCAGTCTCTTTTGGTGGGGAATATTTTTCTTATACACTTACTTCTATTATAAATTGTATAATAATACCAATTTCATTTAATTTCATTTAAAAGTTTTCAAAAGGAATCTTTTTCTTTATAAAGTTTTTTACTATATGAAAAAGTGAATGTTTATTTTTAATGTATTCCATGACAACGACCTTTCCACCACCACAACCATTATTTGATATTTCACTTTATTAATAAGCCGTAATGTTTTTAAAAGGAAAGTTAATACCATATACACTTCTTAAGTTTTTTTAATATAAAATGGTCTTTATAAAGCATTGACTATGTCAATATCTTCAAATGATATAATGTGGTTGAAACATTGAAAAGTGGTCTTTTGATTTCTTTCTTGTGTAATGTTTTTTGATTATGTTATGATTCGTGGGAATTGTTTATATATATGGGTGGTTCCATGATAATCCTTCTATGGTTGAGTCCAAGCTATCTCTCCAATGATTAGGTAACATGACGGAGGTAAACATTAATGTTTCTCCTAAGATATTTATAGAATATACTAGTATGAGTATTCCAAACATAACTCCCTATGTAGTTGTGAAAGCTAAAATGTAATCTTGTGATGGATGCCACATGATTACTTTATGATTTATGATTTATAGGTGATATTAATGATTCTTATGTTTTCATGTGGTATGTTAAAGATATTATGTTTTTTTTAAATGTATGGTTTCATGGATTTTTATGTATTGATGGACTAATGTTTTCCTTCCTTATGGAATATCACTTATTGAGATTATTTGTCCCTCCTATGTTTTAGAACTATTTCTATATTGGTATAAAATAGTTTTATAGAAATGAATAATTCAAGAAGATTTATACCAATAAAACAATTTTTATTTTTATTTTAAGGAGTATATTTTTGAAAAAAAAATTTGACAGAGGAGAAGTGTCTAATTTGTAATTTTTGAGATGTAATGTAATTGTTATGGCTTAATTCTCTAAAAATATAGATATGAAAATATAATCTTTGTAAATTTTTTACATGACTCAAGATTATGGAATGTTTAAGGGTGGGGCCTTACAGTTGGTATCAGAGGCCGGTTTAGGTAACTTTAGAAGATATGGTGTTCTTTAAGCATAAATGACATATCCAGAATGGTTATTATATTAAAAATTTTCATAGATATTTTTTAAAAAATTAGTGAGTATAACATAACATGAATAATTATAACATATATTTTTCCCTCCTCATATGATCATATATAATGATTTTAGTAATATACTAACATAGACCTTTTTGGTTTTAGTAAATGGATAGATCTAGTAGGCACCAATGTAATAATGGATGTGAAGAAAACAGTGGTAGATTTCTAAATAAGAAACCTAATGAAATGGGATATATAATGAGAACACATGTGGTTATTTAAACCAACAATATGGAGTCATTAATGACTACCTCAACCTTGATGATTTTTATAAAGCATCATATATGCGGGAAATGAATCCATATGAAAGTTCTGGTAATTATGATAAAGGTAAGTATATTCAAAAACCATTGTATCAAGGATTTGGAAAGAAACAGATTGTAAAATGATTAAATGAGACTGAAACATAATATAGGTGTTGTAACGAATGTCATAAATATATAACTTAATAGGGAAAATTGAATCCCTTAGATCACTCTATGAAAGATAAATATGTTATTTTGTGGGATCAATTGAATGTTTTAAATGTGGTGTGCATGGTCTGTTGTACCTCTCGAACCCCTCGTGGTTTAATTTTCATGATCACAATCATTCTCTTATTTTACTAATCTTGTTTTCAAGTGTTTTTGTTAAATAGGCATGATTTCAGGAGCAAGAAGTGGCAAAGGAAGAACAGTGGAATGTCTTTCAGTCCACCGGCCAACCGGTGGCTTCACCACCGGCCAGCCGATGGACCCTGGGCAGAAGGGACACCCACTGCCTTCCCACCGGCCAACCGGTGGCCTCAGCACCGGCCAGCCGGTGGCACCGAGACAAATAGTGTTTGCTACTGCCTCATCACCGGCCAACCGGTGGCCTCCTCACCGGCCAGCCAGTGGTGCCTGAGCCCGAAGGCCTCTCCATTTTGCTAGCACCGGCCAACCGGTGGCTCTGCACCGGTCAGCCGGTGGAGCCAGTCAAACTAGCCGTTAGGCCTTTGACCAGGCTGGTCCACTTGCCTCCCAACGGCTCCGAAGCCTTTTCCAATGACTCCGAAGACCCCCAAAGGCCATTTGAGGGTTCCCCCTCTATAAATAAAGGACTAGGAAGCCCCGGAACCATGTCGGAACCATATACAAGCCACTGAAGCCCACAGACACATTTTTGATCATTTGGCGAACCTCCGGAGAATTGCTCCAAGGAACCCCCAATTGCTCCAACACATTTCCACATCCAAGGAGCACCACCAAAGAAGATTGGGAGCGCTCTTCATCAACTCCTTAAATCCATTGGCGCCCAAGACTTCCTCATTACAGTTTTTCTTTGCTTTATTCATTTTGAGCTTTAAATTGAGTTTGTGCCTACAAACTCCCATTTCTCTCATCCTCCATTCTTTTGGGTTTTCACATCACCTTTAAGGTGTGAAGAGGTTATTCAAGCCTTCCCTTTTAAAAGGCTTGAATCAAAGGTGAGCTAGCCTTCACCTGTAAGAAGTCTAGTGGGTTCTTGCTCAACCAATAAAATCAAGCTGTAATAGGTTCTAGACTAACCTTAAAGTCTAGTGGGTTTCTTGCTAAAACCATTGAAAAGCAAGCGGTAGTAAATCTCTCAACGGTTGAGTTGGGAGCGGAGACGTAGGCTTGGGTTTAAGCCGAACTCCGTTATCAATTTTGTGTCTTGCCTATTTTATTTCCGCTGCACTTTTACTTTGTTTTCAAATTGTTAATTAATTTTTTAAAAGGCAATTCACCCCCCCTCTTTCCATCACTCTCCTTTCTTTCTCCGCCCAACAATTGGTATCAGAGGAAAGTTTGAGTAATACCCTAACCGGTTTCAAATTTAAGATCCATTGTGATGGCTTCAACTTCTTTCGCCCCCGAAGGCTATTCATTGGGTCATGCTCCATTTTTTGATGGAACCGACTACACTTATTAGAAAACCCGCATGACCGTTTTTCTTAGAAGTATAGGTTATCCTATTTATAAAATTGTCATGCATGGTTATTCTCTCTCCTCTCCCGATTAATCCAAATGGACCCAAGACGATATTATAAATTTAGAGCTTGATGGCAAAGCCATGAACGCGCTTCATTGCGGCCTTGATCGTAATGAGTTCAATCGAGTTTCCACATGCACCTCATCACATGAAATCTGGAAACTATTGGAGGTTACCCATGAGGGGACCAACAAAGTCAAGGATACTCGATTGGACATGTACCGTCAAGATTTTGAGTCTTTTACCATGCATCCATCTGAAAATATTACTGAAATGTTTACACGTTTTACTGACGTTTGCAATGGTAGAAAATCTCTTGGAGATGATGTGTCTGCAAAAAACGATGGTCAAGAAGATCCTATGGATCCTACCAAGCACATGGGCACCAAAAGTCACGGCAATCCAAGAAGAAAAAGATATCAAGAACATGCCAGTCGAAGAGCTCATCGGATCCCTCATGACCTATGAGATCACCATGAGGAGGCAAGCTGAAAAGGAAGGCAAACCAATCAAAGTTCCAAAGAACATCGCCTTCAAAGTTCAACAAGAAGATAGCTCCTCCTCCTCATCGTATTCCTCTTCAAGCGACGATTCGGAAATGGAGAATCTTGCCCGCAAAATGCACAAGTTCATGAAGAAGCACAAAAAGAAGAAATCCCGCAAGGCTCAAACCAACGAAAAATTCGAGCCCAAGGTAACATGTTACGGGTGCGGCGAGAAAGGCCATTACAAGTCTGATTGTCCACTCAACAAGAAAAAGGCCAAGCAAAAGAAAAGAATAAGGCTTTCAAGGCCACTTGGAGTGATAGCTCCACCTCGTCCTCCTCAAGCGACAATGGTAACAAATGCCTAATGGCATTTCATGAGGTAACATCTTCCAACTCCTCTTCCTCTAGTTCTTCAAATTCTTTCAATCATTTGTCTTACGAGGATATCCAATACGCTAGAGATCAATTGGAGGAAGGTTTTCACGAACTTTCTTCCAAATTTGTTGCTTTAAAAAAGAATTTCAAAAAACTTTCTTCCGAAAAGGAACAACTTCCCAAAGAAAAGGAGGAGTTGTCCCTCAAAATCCAAAACCTTCCCGATGTCGATTCCATGGAATCAACAATCAAGGAATTAAGGGAATCTCTTGCCAAGTTCACCCAAGGTGAACAAAATTTGACCAAACTACTTGGTTCCCAACGCATATCTAGAACCACCGAAGGGCTTGGCTATTCCAAGAAAGCTTCCTCTTCCCATGCTCCAACTATTTTTGTAAGGGGGAGCTCCCAATTTAAATTTTGTAATTATTGCAAAAAACCTGGGCACTTAATTTATGAGTGCAATTGCAAAAATGCCCGGTATGGTAGGCCCAAACCCATTTTCTTCAACGATGAATTTTATAGGAGAAGACCCGCCACTAGACAAGTATGGATTGAAAAATCCCTTTTAGCGAGTCTTACTGGACCAAAATTTGCCTCGGTTTCAAAATCCACTCCCCGGTGATTTGTTGTTTTTATTTAGGGGGAGTTAGGATTGTTTAAGATTTTTTGCGTTTTTCAATTCAAAATTTTTCGATTCAAAACTTTAAATTCAAAATTTTTCGATTCAAAATTTTCGATTCAAAACTTTCAATTCAAAACTTTCAATTCAAAACCTTTCAATTCAAATTTCAAATTTCAATTGGTTTAAAATCTCTATTTGTTTTTCAAATTTTCCCTCAATCAAGTCTTATGCCCCGTGCTATTTTGATAATCACAAAGGGGGAGAAATTCTTGGTTGATTGGGGGAGAAATATTTCTCTTATGCTTTGCTTTAATTTCAATTTATTCTTTTAAGCATGCCTTCCATTTCATTTTTACATTGTTTGTTTTGGTGATTGTGATCATCAAAATAGGGGGAGATTGTTGTACCTCTCGAACCCCTCGTGGTTTAATTTTCATGATCACAATAACTCTCTTATTTTACTAATCTTGTTTTCAAGTGTTTTTGTTAAATAGGCATGATTTCAGGAGCAAGAAGTGGCAAAAGAAGAACAGTGGACTGTCTTTCAGTCCACCGGCCAACCGGTGGCTTCACCACCGGCCAGCCGATGGACCCTAGGCAGAAGGGACACCCACTGCCTTCCCACCGGCCAACCGGTGGCCTCAGCACCGGCCAGCCAGTGGCACCCAGACAAATAGTGTTTGCTACTGCCTCATCACCGGCCAACCGGTGGACTCCTCACCGGCCAGCCGGTAGTGCCTGAGCCCGAAGGCCTCTCCATTTTGCTAGCACCGGCCAACCGGTGGCTCTGCACCGGTCAGCCGGTGGAGCCAGTCAAACTAGCCGTTGGGCCTTTGACCAGGCTAGTCCACTTGCCTCCCAACGGCTCCAAAGCATTTTCCAACGGCTCCGAAGACCCCCAAAGGCCATTTGAGGGTTCCCCCTCTATAAATAAAGGACTAGGAAGCCCCAGAACCATGTCAGAACCATATCCAAGCCACGGAAGCCCACGGACACATTTTTTATCATTTGGCGAACCTCCGGCGAATTGCTCCAAGGAACCCCCAATTGCTCCAACACATTTCCACATCCAAGGAGCACCACCAAAGAAGCTTGGGAGCGCTCTTCATCAACTCCTTCAATCCATTGGCGCCCAAGACTTCCTCATTACGGTTTTTCTTTGCTTTATTCATTTTGAGCTTTAAATTGAGTTTGTGCCTACAAACTCCCATTTCTCTCATCCTCCATTCTTTTGGGTTTTCACATCACCTTTAAGGTGTGAAGAGGTTAGTCAAGCCTTCCCTTTTAAAAGGCTTGAATCAAAGGTGAGCTAGCCTTCACCTGTAAGAAGGCTAGTGGGTTCTTGCTCAACCAATAAAAGCAAGCTGTAATAGGTTCTAGACTAACCTTATAGTCTAGTGGGTTTCTTGCTAAAACCATTGAAAAGCAAGCGGTAGTAAATCTCTCAATGGTTGAGTTGGGAGCGGAGACGTAGGCTTGGGTTTAAGCCGAACTCCGTTATCAATTTTGTGTCTTGCCTATTTTATTTCCGCTGCACTTTTACATTGTTTTCAAATTGTTAATTAATTTTTTAAAAGACAATTCACCCCCCCTCTTGCCATCACTCTCCTTTCTTTCTCCGCCCAACATGGTCATTACACAAATAGATGTCATATGATGAATTTTATGGAATGGTATCAGTATAAACATACAAATATATGTTTACCAATACCTAATTCCATTCAAATTGGGGATGAGGAATCTGAAAATGTCCAAGTAAAGTTATGTATTATGTCATTACTTATTTTTTGACACTATTTAATTTTAGGACATGATAAATTATTTTGTGTTTAGGAAAGAATTATTATATAATATTATGGATAAAATGGTTAATAGATGGTAGATAATGATGGATGATTTTGATTTATACATTTTTAAATTCGAGAGTAATGTCAGATATATGGGTGATGAAAAGTTAAAGTATTAATGACATTTTTTTGGATTGGATTATTTTTTAATAATTTTTTCTTGTATGTGTAACCCTAATGATTGTAATGTGGAAATGTTATTTTTGGATGAATTATCATTTCATTTGTGGAAATATTTATAATGAACAATTAATGTATATTAGATATTTTAATTTAAGGCATTTAGGTGTTATTAGTTTTTTGGATGAAGAATGTGAGGTATGAAATAACCTTTGTGGTTAAAAAAGTTATGGTTATTTTCAGGAATTTTATAAAATTTTGTTAATATTATCATGGTTATATGTTTCTTGAAAATTGAAAATAGTCAAACAGTGTGCCAACCCAACACGTCAGACAAATATTTGGGAATCGAACCCCCAACAAATGTGCAACTGAAATTTATCACCTAACATTGTACTATGTGATGTACATAGTTACTTTGTATTATTATTTTTATTTATATAATTTCATGTATTATGAATAATATGATTTTTGGAAACTTATTATTTGTTAAAATTTTTCCATATTATAAGAAAATTATTTGGCGATTAAGTAATAAATGTTATTTTAGAAGAATTCTTCTCTTTTGGAACACTATATGCCTATAGAAAATAGAATACATGGGATTTTATTTGAGGAGTAATGGTTGAATTTGATTTGTGAAGAATCTATGTTTTTTCTATGGAATTATATTGATTTCAGTTATTTATGGTAATGATTAACCTATCATGGAGAATATGTTATTATGTTAATTAATATTTAGTATGAGACTTTAACAGAAGTCGATGCTATTTGCGGATAAATGTTAAAATATATCAAGGAATACATTGTGATCAAATCATTCATAAATTTTTGTTTCCATCTTAGTATGGATTAGTTTAATGATTTTTATGGACAACTATTTATTGGATGGTTTTTTTGACATTTGGGAATTGATTGTTGAATTTTTTTAGTCTAAGAGTTGTATTTCTTTTTAAAAAGTATTATTATTTTTGGTGATTATCTGTTACTGTACTAACAATTTTTGTTTCGGTTAATGTCTAATGTCAAGGAAAATATATAGATCATCCTTTCTGTATTATGAGATTTTTGTAAATTGATTCTAGTGCTTCATGTCTTTCCACGTCATCTTGAGTACTCATCATTTTGAGAAAAGATGATTTTGTGGTAGAAATTTTCTAAAGGTTGGATATCTACTGGATATGTAAGTATATTTCTTTAGGTCTTCAGGAAATCTCATAAATATATTTCTTAAAATTATGAAACTAAACTTTTAAAACACGTTTTCCATTAATTTCTTCAACTGGGTAATCAATGACCGTTTAACTAGTCACATATTTTTTGTTCTTTGGTCGTTAACTTTTTCCAAGTAATGTTTTCTATCACTATCTATCAAAACATGATTATTAGTTTATCTTATATACCTATGTTTTATTATATGGAATCATAGTATGTGTTATCATGGGATACCATTATAAATAAATTTTATTCATTATTATTTATAGTTTTATTGACTATTTGTTTTCTGTTGTAGGACTTAGATGATGTTTTTGAGCCCAACTATGAAATTCTTAGGAAGCAATTTCCCAAAGTGGTGAAGGATGTATCAACCAAGGTATTTATAGAATTATATTTTTTCTTCCATTTATATTAATATTTATGATTAAGATAACATTTTTACAATAAATGAGGTGTTATATCTGATAGTGTACTCAACATGTAACAACATGTTTCTTTGAAATATTATGTTGCACACAACAATGTGTTATACCGAAAAATGATATATTAGTTTTATTATTTAAAATGGTAGTTAAATCCATTCTATTGTATGGTGGAAATGAAAAAAACTCACATCAATATTATTATACTAGTTTTTAAAATATATTTACACTTATATAATTAATTTTAGAATCTTAAAAATATAGTAAATCTGATTTTATTCATGAAATAATATAATATTATTAAAAAGCCATTTTACCGCCTATTGATGGGAAACACTTTCCAAATATAGTTTTTGACACATTTATTTGTTCTATTTGAAAAAATAAAATTTATATTAAGAATCATTCATCAAAATAAACTTTTGATTTCTTTTTGGAAATTTTCAGATCATGTACAATTTTTAATGAGTGGTGAAAAATACAGCATTTATTGTCAAAACTGCCTTTTTATCTAATTTACGTATATAGATAGATTATAATTTTAATTTATATTAAATTGTAATTGGATTATATTTTTATCAATTAAAAAATTATTTTTCATGGGGAGTAATTTCACCTTTAATGTGGACAAAAACCCATGTCAATCTTTTGATAGTTATTACTTCTTAAAAACCTCCTTTTCGATTTTGACAATGAGAATTAAAATTAAATTAATTACTGACAATTCTGTGTTGTGAATTTGGAAAATTAATTCCATATTTGTAACCTTAATGTCCAAATTATGTGATAAAGAACCTTTTATTTTGGGTCATTATGAATAGTAGCATTAGTAATGATTTCATTTACAATTTTTAAAGGTTAAATCTGATAAATAAGGGTATAATAATAATATTATAATTATATTAATCTACCCAAAAACATGTCATAATAATATTAGATGATATATGAATGAGCATGTTCGTCCTTAGGTTGATTTTGGTACCACATGGGGCCACAAGGATGTCAAAATGACATTTTATAAGAATTAATTTAATGTAATAAAAATATAATATAAACTTGAATCTTTTAAAAAATGATTTTTTATATGGGGTTATATAACAGATTTATTTAACTATAAATAGTCATTATAAATATAAAAATATTTCCTATATCATTATATATTATTTATCATTTTTATACATTAAATAAATAAATAGAATTTTGACACAATGATGATGCAGTGATTGCTTCATTCAAAAAGGAATCAAATAAATGATATTATAAATGATAAAATAATTATAATTTGGTTATTTTTATTTCATCCAAAAAAATTTATGGTTGATTTTAAAATATTATATTTGAGTTAATTCCTATTATTTGAAATAATCATGTTGTTATGAATTAGTAAAAAGGTCATGTACAAATTTTGTCCAAAATTGACATAACACATAACATAAAATATAAAGTAGTTTATTAATTGATATCAAATTCATAAAAATGTAAAATTCAATTAATTGTGAATGATATTTTTAAAATATTATTAACGAAACTTTCATTTGACAATTTTCATGTTTGGGTAACTATTTTTGAATCTCAATGTGTTAAATGCTTTAAAAAATTTTAAGAATAAAAAACAGTTGAACAAACATGATAAGGATTAAAAAATACCCAAAACCTATATAATTCTTATTGTGTGATTTTATTTTGTGTTATATTCATCATATGTTATAAATAACTGAATTTGGACTAATTTTTTAATCAAAATTAAATTTATGATAAATTAATATTTCAAAACATTCCAAAAGTACCCCTCCTCCCTCTTATAAAAAACCACAAACTCTATGCATTTAATCACACATTTAAAACTCATTATCTTATCCAAACTCTGAAAAAATATTCTCCAAACATCTTTAACTTCCTCCAAGTAGCCCTATCTTGGAAATAAGGAAATTTAAGAAGGCATTTTTGGCAGAAATCAAATGGAGTTAGACATTTTAGAGGTAGTGTCCTCTCCAATGATCACTTCCATTATTTTACTTCTTCACTCCCTATTTGGTTAATATTCATTTATTACATAACAACACCTGTATATTCAATATAATTTTCTGTCGATATGAAGATGATTCTAACTACACTTTTTTTGCCTCTATCTAATGGATATGAATATATTGATTCTTTGGACGATGAACTACTGCCTCAGAAAATGATGAATGCTCAATTTTCCCATACAACCTCTCATAGTGACCATTATGATGGAAAAATATTTATATACCATATATATTATATTAATATTTTCTCTATTATACTCTATGTTTCATTTACATTATATCTTTATTCTTCCCAAAATGTGTAAATGCGATAAACTCATTGGAGGAAGTGCAGACAACTGCCCTTCAAAGTTATATGATTCGTTCGTGCCGTATGTGGAACTTATAAAGGATGGAGTTAATGAAAATATGTAACATAATTAACATATGATATTATAATTTAATTATAATGTACCCATTTATCATTTAGTTTTCATTCCTTTAAATATTCAAAATAAATAAAAGTAGTGTCTATGCGTACGTACGACTTACTAACTCCGTGAATGACGAACTTCATTTCATATATACAAATGTAATAGACTATTCTAAATATATATATAATTGATAAAAATATATATATATTTGATATATATTATTTTAAAATAATTAATAATATTATAGAGATAATTGATTTTTGACAACAAGGACAAAATCTTAATTATATCATGCTCATCATTGACTCAAGAACTGAATATCGATAGAACGACTAATATGAACATACATAATTATTAAATTTTTCTAACTTGATGACTATGAATATAAATTGAATAATAAAATTGAAAAAGGTTCTGAAATAATTATAAATCATCCTATTATTATTATTGTTAAATAATATAATGAAAGAATGAGGCATGTCAGACTCAAGTTAAAGGGAACCATTCACCCTCCTCTTTTAGTCAATGTAATCTTTTATGTTATAAATCTTAAAATAAATTTTATTATGTTTGGTTATGTTATTCTATATCATATTTTTGTCAATTTTATGTGGAAATTATGAGAGACTCTTATCTATTTCATCAAATTATTTTCTTTTTTTTATGTGACACCGTTACGCTTTGAAATTTTGTAAGTGCATTTCTAAACGCAATTTTATCTCATTGGGTTTTATGCTTACTTCGTTGATTATGTTTTACCATGATTATGTATAAAATAAATATATAATTATTAATTTTATAATTTCCACTTGACTTTGAGTGGATAAACTATTTCTACACATAGTCACCCTACACTACAAAAAAAACAGCATATTAGTGGGGGTTATTTAGAGGTGGTTGTGCACAACCCTCCCTGAATTTATTTTCTGTAACATTAGAGGGTATTCGTCACAACCACCTCTAAAAATTGAATTTAAGGGGGGTTCACAACCCCATCTAAAATTTGTATCATTTTTATAATATGTAGTTGGATTTTAGAGATGGTTATGTTAACACTATTGCTTCTTTAATAATAAGTCGTGTTGTATGTTTTGATACATGCATTATATATTCGGTTAGAGGTGCTATATATATAAATACATACATAGATTGATAGATATATACATATATACATATATATAGTTGGATTTTAGAGGTGTTATAATTGTGTGTGTGTGTTATACAGAATTGGTTTTTAATGAAATTGTTGGGGTTCACAACCCCCTCTAATTTAAGACATTAGTGGGGGTAGAAAAACCCCACTTTATCCCCCACAAATGACTTACATGACAGGGGATTTTGAAAAATCCTCTAATGTCTTATATTAGAGGAGGTTCATGACCCCCATTAATTTATGTGATCATAACGGTTGCGAACTGCTAATATTTTGTAAAAAAAAGTTCATAATATATATAGAGTATATATTGTATACATATATGAATGTATGTATAAAATTTATAGTATATTAAATTAAAATAAATATATAATAGATATATATCTATATATTGTACGTATGAATATAATATGTACATATATATTTTCATAACATATTTGGGTAATATATATAAATGTTTATCCAAAAAAATATAAACAATTACAAATAACTATATAAATAAATATTTGTGTTTGATATAAATGTATTTATAAATACATACATACATAATTTTCTATAAATATATGTAAATATATAATTTATTGAGGTGTTCATAAAATATATATATACATATATATTTATATTTATATAAATATTGATAAATGTTATTTGCTTATTTTATTTAAATATATTATGAAAATAATGTTTATCCTAATAAAATTATTAATATATATAAATACAATAATATATAAATTATATGTGTAAAATTGTTAATATCTATATGTTTTTTAATCTATATGCATAATTTACAAAACTTATTATATGCATTTAAATATATTTTTTAAACAATGTTATTTATAACAAACTTATTAATATTTATATAAGCAATAATATATAAATTATGTGTAAATTTATTACTATATTTATGTTTATTAATATAGATGATTATTTTAATTATCATATTATATGTAGTTAAATATATTATTTTAATGATGATTATTTTAATTAATATATTAAAATATATAAATGCAATAACATATAAATTATTTGTAATTTTGTTAATATATATATTTATTAATATATATGTATAATTTAATAAACATATTATATGTATTTAAATATATTATGAAAATAATAATTATTATGGAAAACATATCAATATATATAAATAAATTATATTTGTACAATATAAACCAAATTGGACTTGGGGAAGTGGTTTACGAGCAGGTTGTATACTGCTGAGAATCGTGGTTTGAATCATGTCTGCTTATATATTTTAGAATCAATCAGATTTCTCGGACTGAGAGGAGACCGAGGGTAGGGATGGACTTGGACAAGCATGCAGAGACTTGGGGCGGGACTAGACCGGGACATGAGACCGGGGGACAAGACACCGACCGAGACATGGGGACAGACACTGAGAGCTGGGGACAGACATAAGATAAAACTTGGGGACAGACACCAAGAGTTTGGGATATACACAAGACAAAACCTAGAGGACATACAGATAAGGGACTACGGGACTTGGGGGGACAAACACACAAGACACACTAATACACCACGAGAGATCCAGACTACAGGGACATACACAGACTTGCAAGAGAGTGGGGGACCAGGGGACAAATCGAGACCTGGAGGAAAAGACTCGATTGAGAGCGGGGGACACAGAAAACCGAGACCTGGGGAAACAAAAGACTCAGGGATAAGAGGAACGGAGACTGGGGGACACCCACATCTCATATTGGAGAAATTTTTTCTTAAAAAAGAGAAGCATTTGGGGCGGGAACCACCCCTACCACAACCAACAATTAGTGGCCGTTTTAACCGCCCCTAATCCCTCTATTATAGGTATTTGGAGTTACTAATACCATAAATAGCAACCATTTGTGGTAAATTTTAGATAACATTAGATATCGTTTAAACTCCCTCTAATGTAACCACATCTAAATTCATCATACATTTACCAACACTTCCTCAAAACCACCCCAACTAAAATTAGGCAGGCACATTTGAAGCAGTTCCCCAAACCACCACTAATGTATTTTGAAAGGGGTTATATAACCTTCTAATGAAAAAATAACCACTTATATAGTGTTCATTTTTCTATAGTCCCATTAATAATTCTTACATCATTATACAAAATTTGAATGGGAATTCGTCTCAATCTCCTTTAATTGATGCCTATTTTGGGTTATACATGACCTTCATTTTTATGGTGTATAATTAAACCTTTTTAAATTGAATTTAATTCTAAAATTTTCCAAAGTAATCATCTGTTTCATAAGAATTTTACTAAACATCAAAGGGTATGATTCTTTTTAACATACCCAATGACAACTAACTTCCCGCCACCATGAGAATTATTTGATATTGGTCTTCTTTAACAATTGATAACATTTTTATAAAGGAAAATAAATACCATATACAATTTTACATATTTTGGTGTCGAAAATGGTTTTTAGAAAGCATTGTTTATGTTAATATCATTAAAAAATATATAATGATTACAATGTTGAAATGTATTCTTTTCTTTATAATTTTATAATGTGTAATGAATATATCATGTTCGAAGGGAATTATTTACATTTATGGGTGGTTCCATTATAATACTTATGTGGGTGAGAACAAGATAGATCTTTAATGCCTTAGGTAATGTAATGGAGGTAAAAGTTAATGTTTCTCTAAAGTGATTTACGGAATATTTTATGATGGGTATTCCAAACACAAATCCCTATATAGATTTGAATGATATAATGTAAGTATGTTATAGATTCTACACATTACCTTTATGATTTATTATTTCTTAGTGTTATTATTAAATATTATTATTTCCTTATCTATGAAAAGATATTATGTTTTATGATTGAAAATTATAGTTTTGTGTATTTGTATGTATTGATTGACTATTGATTTCTTTCCTTATTTTATATCCCCTATTGAGCTTCTTTTCTCGTCCTATGATTTTTAAAAAAAAATCACCGTGCATAAGGAAGGGATAGAGAAATGAAGAATTCATGAAGATTTATACAGATCAAACAATTCTAGTTTAATTTTAAGGTGTTTTTTATAAAAAAATGTATATATTAGAAGTGTATACTTCGTAATTTTTGAGTGTAATGTAATAGTTATATCCTAATTCTCTAAAAATATAAAATTGAAATGATCCTCAATTTTAATTCTTGAAAAAATTCAAGATTATGTAATTTCTAATGATTGGGCCTAACATTATATTTCTAAAATAATAAAATATAACATTTTAATTAAATGATTAATGATTCATTAATTGAAATTGAACAATATTGGATATATTTATTTTTGAGATATTATTTAATCCCATTTTTTTAGATTTAATTGTTATTTGGGGAAAATGATATTATTTTAGTATTTCAGAACAAATAAATGATAATGGATTTGATTATATTTAATTCTTTTTACAATATAAAATATATATAATTACATCATATCAATTGAATTATGATCATAGCTTCCACACCCTCACTCAAATAATATAAATTTTTTTTATTTTAATTATATTATAACAATCAAAATAATTTTCCTCTAAACAATTAAATTGATATATAAGTATATGAATCAATTTTCTAAAATATTAACTATTACATAACATTATAAAATTCAATTTCAGATATTATTTAAAATATTAATATAATTTTTTAATTACTATTCATAATTTAATAATTAGTTTTAAACACCATGAAATTACAATAGGATATATTATAGTTTTTTAATGAAAATTTTCTATTTTTATATTAGGAAATAAAAATTAAATTTTGTATGTTATTTTAATTAATTTATTAATTTTTTTAGAAAAATAATATTTTATGGATAGTAGATCAATTGTTTACCATATATAAAACCCATAATGGAATAAAAATATATTGGGATTTTTATGGAATGTGGTTTCAAGATAATATTGGAAAATAAAAATTCACAATTTGATTAATTTATAAATTAAAATTTACTGATAATTACCACATAAATCTTATTTAATGTACTCACATACATATGAATGTGTAAATTATATATGTAATGATCTAACAACTCTAAAATGTTAAATATTATTTAAATTTGAAGAATAAAATAATAATAATATGGTAATATATAACATAATAGTTTCTTGAATAAATTATTAGTTTAGTGGATGGATATAATATGAATAAATAAATTTTTCCAAAAGAATCATTTATTTCATTATAAAAAACAAGAAATGTTTTTTCATATTTAGAATTTATTATTTTTCCATCTACCACATGAACCACTATAATGATGTGATATATCCACATGTTTTAACATTTAAATGATAATAGTTGTTCTCAATTTGGAAATCAGGTAAAACTACATGATAATTTTTTTCCATGATGGCCCCCAAAACCACATTTACCAAAAAAAACTTTTATATTTTATTATACATTTTCACATGTGATCAAATAAATATTTGATAGAATTAAATTATATAAAACCTAATTACTGACTTCCAAAATTCACACCTGATGAATATAATTCTTTCATCAATATAATGGTATATCGTGGGAAATAATAACTTCAGTTAATATTTTTAATTACTTATATTCTTTCAAAACTATCCATAATGTGTGTGTATAATTTTTTCTCATAATATAATCATATCATTTGAGTCGAATTTATTTCATTTACTATAGATTATGGATTAGTGAATATAATTTTGTAGGATTTAATATTTCTACATTGGTAATTTATTATTTATGATTAAAGAATGGTCTTTTATTTGGGTGTAGCCAAAATGAATTGATATTTTATGGATAACCTAAATTGAAATAATCCACTAATAATTGATAAAAAATTTCATCAAAAAAATCATTGAAATATGTATTTAGGGTGCTACTAATCCTTATAGGATAGAAACAAGAACCTAAGTATCTTGAATAAAAACATCGAGATGTTTCCAAAATAATATAATAATTTATCATGAGTGAACTGTTTCTAAGTCTCTTGCATGTCTCATTAGTAGATTACACTTTTAAGAAGAGAAATATGATGTCTCGAAAAATTCATATTCCATTCATTTAATAATGAAAGAATCAACATAATGATGTTAAATCACTAGAATTTTCTAAATTTCTATTAATAAAATATTGTTTCATATAAATGAACATAACATGAAAAAAATTCTTTGAAAGAATATTCCTTTGATAAATAAAATGGGAAATACTAAAAATAAATTCAAAAAACCATTTTCTGGCCAATACATATATATCTTAATGTATAATAAAATCTCATAGAGATTATAAACTAACTCCATTATACCAATGGTAACATCAATATAAAAATACATAAATTATTATACAAATAATAAACCATGGCATACAAGTGATAAAAAAACAACTAATTGAAATGATGGATGTTTTTTACAAAAAAATTGTCATTATATATATAGTGATTTACCTAATATTCCCAACAGTTATTTTTAATGATAGTTTATATAAATTAATTTACAAATTTTTAAATTTTATTTTGATATAAAATATGAATGAAAACACAATACATAATATATTGACATTAAAAAAGAATTTAAATTATCGTTTTAATAACCCACCCTATATAACCAAAGAACTTGTCCATCAACGTGAGTGTATGTAATTAAAATAATTTGAAATTATATTTCTTGATTTTTTGAAAAAACCAAATACATTTTACACATTTCAATGACTATACTACAAATCCAATTGCAAAATAAAAATTTTCCCTAAAAAAACACATTAAATATTTAATGATTATTAATATTTTATGAAAATTATTACCATAGATGAAAAAAATATTAACAAAATAGACCATAAAAAATCAATGAAATATATAAATATTATTGAAATGATATATATAAAACAATTTACATCTAGGGGATACAAAAAAAGTTAAACGGGGTCCCTTACATAAATTACAATTGGATCAAAACCTCAGGAGAAATTAACTATGAGTCCAATAATTTGATATGGAACTAGAATTTTAGAACCATATTTCATCTGTAATGTATATTTTTATCATCTCAATATTCAAATTCAATAATCCTGGCCACATAATTCACTATTTAGTGCCCCTATTCTATTAATATAGATAGTCCATTATTCCATTATAATACTAAAATCAAAATATGTTTACTACACTATTATAAAAAAATCAAGAGGATTAGTAAACCAGTTCCAATGTGGTAACATATGGATCCTGGAAAATTAATCAATTAAGGGGTAAAAACAAGAACACTATGAGATCATCACATAGATTAACTAAAAACAATTACATGTAATGTACGTTTTATATCCATATAGATCGTAATATATATCATATTTTATACTATTCTATGAATATAAATACAATATTCCATAAGATAAAATTCCATACATGTTGTAATACAAGTCAATGAGATTTTTACATGAAAATAACTAAACATGAAGACATACATCATCTAAAAAACATTAATAAGGATATTCAAAACATGTTTTTATGATTAGTAAATTTCATAATCTAAAAAAATTTAGTTCATTAGATCTTTTTTTATTTTAACCAATTATTTTAAATATAATAAAATATTACATAAGTAAAATAAATTTATTAAATTTTAAAAATGAGAAAAATTAACCTGAATTTCATACGTAAATTGTTTAAAAAAAATTTGGAATATAGCTTTTTTACAATGCCAAATAAACATCTAAAAAGTTTCTCTATGGATTTTATGAAAATATATTGATAGTAATAACATTTTCATTATATATTCGAACTATACAAGCATTAAAATATCATTTAAAAAAGGTATAAAAATCAATAAAATTCATTTTCAATCCCATCAATGAGGGAAATTATATATATACAAAATTAGAAAAGGAATTACTAACTACCTATGAATTTTGTGATATGTAAAATAATAAAATCCCATAAAATCAATCCCTAATTTAATAGGTTTCTCTTTGAGGACTCTAGGGACTCCCATCATAATTTTTAAAATTCAAAGCCAATAATTAATGTATTTCAGATAGATTAAAAAGATAGTATATATATTTCCTCTTTTTTCTCATTTATCATTATTTCCCATTTGGATGCAATATATCTTGAAATCACTAACACTGTTTGTTGATGAATGAATGAAATTTTTATTATTTATTTAATTTGAGGTATAGTGGTTTGTGATACTATCATATATCTTTATTTTTAATTTCCACTGATGGTTTTCATGGTAAATCATTTTTTACAATTTTGTTTTTGTTTTTTCTTTATCCAATTATATCAAAAATTATAAAATTATCAGTTATATTTCTATTTAATTTATTATTTGTTATCCCTTATGTAGATTCCCTCTCTAGGTTTTAATTGTAATTAAAATATTTTCACATTTTTTTCTTAATGTGTATATCCCTTGTTCATTGACTTCAAAATAATAAAAAAATTATGTATGCCATGTTTTTTCGTAAATTCATAATAAAATATTTTTTGATATTATCCTGACACTGAAGAGATGTTTGAAAAAAAAATCATTATCGAATTTTTTTTTATAATAATTTATTTTGTTGGACAAATGATTATTGATTTTATAATTCATTATGTTCATGGAAATAATAATTTTTTAAAAAAGGTTTCCAATTTTAGATCAATTTTTTAGGAATGTTTTCCAAATAATATTAATATGATGATGAAATTGATTATAATACTAATCATTCCTTAAAATTCCATGATGAATATTTATGTAAATACTTCTATTATTATATTAAGGAACACTATATTGGAACAAACCATATTTTGTGTTATACATTTTGCATACATTTAAAATATAAGTGAATATTATGAAATGACTAAATTAATGTAAATTTTATTTTTATTACTAGTGTTCTAAAATTAATATGGGGATTAAATAGAATAATTTTTCTGATAATTTTTATTCATTCTACTGTTTCTTGATTCCTCATCTCTAGAGATTTACTTCTTAAGAAGAATATGTATCTAATTTAATACAATATCAATGAAACACATGTTTTTTTCTAATCTATAATTTTCTCCTATTTTATATAATCCACAGTGTTAATGATTATGTTATAAAGAGGTATAGGATTTTCCTAAAGGAAATGGTGTCCTAATTCTTATAGATTATGTTTCATGACTACACAATGTGGACTATGGGATTAAATGAAATATATATTAAGACTGGCATAGTGTTTTGAGCATCCAACGACAAGATCATTTTTCATGAGCCCATATGTGATTTCCATGAGATTAGTTCACATTGATTTTATTCTATGGCATACAATTATACTAAATTTTGTATCCCCATGATGATAATTAATTTATATATATATTTATATTTTTTATTTATATTTATTATTATCATGTGGAAATGATTTCTTGTATCTCATTTTGGGTAAATAATTTTTATATATATTAGGTTTACATTCAAAATGATTTAATGAATTGTATTGAAACATTATTTTTAATGGTATATTTGGATTTATAATTATATTTTAAGAACAATTTATATATGAGACTAAATTTTCGTGTATTATTCTCCAGATAAATGTTTAAATATTATAGTATTTAAATTTTTTTAGTTTCATGGCGATGGATTCAATAATGATTTTAAATAATTTTATTAATTCATGATTAAATGAATAATATATAATATTTTTATTAAATCATTATTATGTAAGTTATATTCATTGTTTTTTAAACATAAATTTATTATATTGTTGATAAAAGGAACTATTCATTTTTTGGAATCCTAAAAGTGATTCTTAGATAACACTCCTCTAATACAATAGTTTTTGTGTAAATGTGATCACATATATCATTAATGTTTTATGTAGGGTTCTAGTAAAAAAATATCATTCATTGTTATTTTATTAATTCATGGATGGATATTAAATATATATTTGTTTTATTAGTCATATTTTATTGTGTTGAATTCATTTGGTCCTTTTATTTCTATTTAGATACATATATATCAATGAAAATATACTATTTTGAAATTAATTATATTCATCCTTATTTTATCTATGTAAAAAAACATTACTAAAACTATATTTTGAAATTTATTTATTTATTTTTCAAATGTTTCCCCTATATTAAAATTGTAGAATCCACTACTAATAAAATTATAATTCCAGGAGGTTTATTTTGTTATTTTATTTTTAAAAAAATTTATTTTCTAAAACTACTTATTTCATTTTCAAGGTATTCCAATGATTATATTCAACATTACATAATCCATGGATTTTGATACTGTCTCTTTTATTGTTATATTAGGATGGAATTATTACCGTCTCTACACTTCTGAAACAAGGGTACAATTTTCTAACCCATATGTAATGGAAATGACTGAGGGTGCGGGTGGTGGGTTGGGATAACTGATATATTAAGTCTACCTAGATAAAATTATAAAATATAGTATATAATGAATTTTAATTAAGATATGAATCTATTTAAATTATATTTAATTAACATTAATAATATGATTCCCAAATATATGTGTCTCAAAAATCATTTTTAGGATTCACATGGTGATTATGAAGAGTAAAATCATGTTTTGAGAGTTCAATAAAATACAATTCTATATACATCATCAATTTTGTAACCAATTTCATTCTAATATAATTACAATTACATTATATATAAAAATTTCATCATTAACTTGGCCACATTAAACCTCATTACTGTCAATATCCTATTTCTCTGTAACTAATTTATGGTTTTTTATTTGAATAAATTTATGTATAAAATTTATTACTTTAATGTTATGATATTCTATTATTTTAGAAATATTAAGGATTCATTTTAGGATAATAATTTATAGTTTGTGAAATCATTGATGTTGTTATTTTCATTTCTTGTGTACATACGAGGTATTAATTTTTAGTATCATTTGATCGATCATTATTGTTTATAATAAAAATAAGTATATGTGATTTAATTTGAAGGATGAAAATGCATCAAATATTTATATTAGATCCATTTAAATACCATATCAAAATACTAATGCTATTCGGGAAATCCAATGATCAATTGATTTTAAAAAATGATTGACAATTTAATAGTATTTATAAAATCATAATATTTAAATGGTTTTTCATAGTAATACCATCATGAGTGGAAAAAATTACATACATTTAATGTTAAACTAAATACCCCACATTTAATTGTTTCCTAAAAGTTAAAATTTTTATATGTTCATATAGGAGAACAATGAATTTCATCATTTGTTGAGTTTTCTTAATGAAATTCTAAATTCATTCTACATAGGGGTGAGTCCTGATGGAAAAGTGACTTATGGAGATGACTAGAAAACCTAGATTGGGTGATGTGATTGTGAATGATTGAGGCGGAATACTCAAGGATGATATCTCTAATCAGTGATTTAATCTCATCACGAATAAATATATTTTTAGTCATTTTGTGAAAATCAGTGTTATCATATTAGATCATGATCATAGTGAATTCTTGGGTTCTTGTAATACCTTTACAGATGTTACCACGTCTCTGGGAAATCATGTATATTTGGATTTTTATATTACTAATCTATTTAGAATCGTCAAAAAAGGCTTATTTTAGATGTTGTGGAGAATAAAAAAGAAATTTATGAACCTGTGCATCGATGAAAATTATTTATCACTATGTATGCCCTGATTCCAATAGGAGTGAATCACTTGAAATTTCATGATTTCATCTATATAATTTTAGAAATGCAGGGCTTTGATAAATTAATGTATATGTATATGGGTTGTAGATTCTACCACATTGCCATGCCTTCTGGTTAATGCAAGAGGAACACATGGAGTCTGAGCTCGGTCTCGCTGAAGCCCTAATTTCACTAGATTCAAGAGTGGGACGACAATTTTGATACCAAAAATATCATCAACACTCATGCACATGTTTTTATTTGAGTATGAAAATTGATCTGGATTTATTGGCATCCCCAAATTATATCGGACTCTACCTCCTCTGTTCGTAATCAAATTAGACTCTAAAATAAAAAAGAAAATCTAACACTGAGCCACTATGTAACGATCCTTATAGAAGTTGTAATGTAGACTACTATAGTTGAGGAGGTTGTGTCAACCACATGGTATGATAGTTTAAATATGGAATTATTTAATGTGAAAAATTTAAATTGAGTGTGAATTTCCATTTTTTAGTCATGTATTCATTCATTTAATTAGGAATGAACTTTTTAATTTTAGTATGTTAAGTGGGAATGATGATGCGAATAGTTGGAGAATTTTTGGTGAGGATACAATTCCTCATGTTATTGAGTAAAATTTTAATTTGGTCTATCCAATGAGAAATTGTAGGAATACCCCATTGAAGGAAGAAACCATATTGTTATTCTGGATGATATTTTGAGCTTTTTCTTCAATATATTAATGATAACAAGGGCGATGGAATCCCTAATAAAGTTACCATTGATGAAAAGAACCATGCTGATGTTATGATTTTTCCCCTCACACTCAAGATTGTGCTTTCTTGATCTCTGATCAGACCCCTGTTACTGCTAATGATAATGAGACCCCTACATTTTTTATGGATCATGTTTTTGAACCTCGTATGGAGCTTGTTATGGTTTCAATTAATCATGTTTAATGAGTAATACATTTTAATGAATATGTTTCTATTACTATGCCTCTTCTATGGATTTGGGTCAATCTGTCTCACATAGTGTTGATCATTGCACAGTTCATCCTTCTACTGTTGACTCCCTGGATTCTATATCTGAATAGGTTCCTACCATCTAGGGCTTTTCCCAAGAACCACATGCACAACCAATGGATCCACTTGCATCTGGAATGTTGGATTCCCTCATAGCTGTTGTGGATAGTGAGCACATTGGTGGGTCTTTCTCATAGGTGTCCCCTGCTAAATCTACTAATAGGAAACTATATGGAATTTTTAATCTACTCCTCGTTGACACCACCATCATATTTCAATATTTAATATTTATGGAATCAGATTATGTTAATGAAGAATTACCTCTATCTGGAAATAACATCATTGATTGTTCTAATTAGGACATTGAAGTAGGGGAGGAGGTAATTAAACTAGTGACTATTTCACAAGAAAGGACAACAATATATTAAGTATTTTGTACTAGGATCAGGGCCCTTAACCAATGAATGTCATCTTCTAGTATTACGAGGGTCTTGGTTACCCTCCAACAATCAATGAACTTCAGATCATTATTTTGACCAACAAACCATTTCTCATTTGTATGGTTTAACCAAGAATGACAGTTGATAAATGAAGAGTGGTCAAATGGAACTCTTTTGGTTACTTCATTATTGGAAATAATTAATTAGAAGGTGACCTAGAATCCCTAGGGGTTCTGAATCATGACAAAATGGTTATCAATTCATGTAGTAGTGATTTTTATTCTATCACTATATCATTAAATTTTAGTTGTAATGCTATTTTAATTACCTTATTTATGTATTAAATTATTATTTTAGAAAAATAGATCTTTGGATAATAATTGAAGTGATTTTATAATATATGATTTAGAATTGGATAATATTGGGCGGCATTGATTACATTCTTAGTTTAGTTGAAAACGCATGAAAAACATCTAAAGAATATCATCAACTGATTTTTCATCATATGAAGATTAATATTGGATAAATGTGATTCGTACAACTGAAGATTATTTTACCTGGAGTAGATATACGATTAATTGGAGGAAATCTAGTAAATTGAAAAAATTATTCCATCATATTGATGAGGTATCTGGTGATCTTAATATATCTGGTCCCATCTATACAAAAGTTAACTCTAATCATTTGCAATTATTTGTTGATATTCATGATAACATTTGAGGCTCATCTTACTTTAATTTTACATTCAATAATGTGTGGAATGTGGGCGTTTTTATAGAGATATTGTTTTGGATTTATGGGAGATTACATTTTGGGATGTTCTATGGATAATATTGCTATCAGGTTGATGTTAGTTGTGGAAATACTAAAGGAATTGGGTAAATCATCCTTTTCATAGAATGATAAGGATATCAAGGAATTTGAATCCATCATGGAACTCTATTAGAAAAAAATATACTAGTCATATAATGCATCCACATGGGTATATTCAATCCCTTTCCAAGAATGACGACCTTTTTTCCCTTAATGTTAATCATGATCTTACACAATTAATGTCATGTGGAAAATTTGGGGGATAGGAATTCTAGGATATTTCATGGTATGCCTAGGTATAAATAGTCATTGAAAAATATTAATGCTTTTCATGTTTGTTGGAGAATGTTCAGTTATGAGAGTTAGATTTCAAGTGATGCAATTAGTTATATTTAGGATATTCATAGGGATAATGGGAAGGATAACACACAAAAAATTGGCATTTGTTCTTACCCTTGTATTGAGTATTTTTAAAATAAGAAACTTGTTGAGATACCCAATGTAGAAGAAATTAAGGAAGCACATTTCTACATAAAATTCAATATCACGGTTGATTATGATCGTTAAACCAAAAAAAAATAGGTTCTACTAGGGTATTTTTCTTTTTGATGTGTCCAATGAAATTAGGGAGTTTGTTACTGATCCATTTTTTTCACATTTTTTGATCTCCAATTTCATTTCCATGATACCAAAAAAGAGAATGTCCCTAATATCATTTATTTCTGGATTGTTTCTCTTATTATTATATTTATAAAGTGATTAGTTAAATTTTGACACACAATATGGGTGTGACTGTAAAGGACCGCATTTAACCCACTCAACAGGGATATGACCCTAAGAGGAATATAAATAACATCCTCTTCACTACATCTGAGTGTGTGAACATTATGAATAAAAATGAAATAGTTGATAACATGGGTCTAATAATGACATCTCTAAGGTCATTCACATGATAAAATGGAATTTCATATTTAATATTGTAAAAATATATGATATTTGTAAGAGATTCATTATTTTGGTCTATTTTTTTGTAGGATTTCATTGCTCTCCATCCATGTCAATGGTTCCCCAAGGGGTTAATTTTAGTGTTCTAAAGGGGTCAGTAAGGGTGATACTTTTTCAAGGATTATTTTAGAGGTAGTTGAAGAATATTTCATTCGTTGTATATATGAGCTTTTTAATCTTGGTCTATATCGGAAAATGATGTTTTTTAGGGATATCATTTATCCTTGTAATCTATTATATACTAATCATATCGTTCTTTTGTGATGTCTAACAAAGGTATGAATTCATATATCAAATGTGTATTTATGAATTACGAGGATGTTTCTGGTCAGGTTATCAACATGAGAAAATCCATGGTCATAATTAGAGAAGGAGTTCTTGTCAACAAAAAGAACAGTGTGCCAAGAAGATGCGGTGTGTAGTGATGTTCCTTAACATTCATATATCATAGAGTGAATCTAATTTAGGGAATATGAAATGCTCTCACATGGAATTTATTTCTTTGAGAATTATAAATCATTTCGAAACCATAAATTTTAAGACAATGTCTTAGGATGGAAAAATTTTATTTCATTATTTTTTTATTACATCGATGTTTGTTTATGAGATTTTATTATATAAATGGACAGTGGAACTTATGAATGACCAATAATGCATGATTTTGATATTTTCTTTGACTTGTTCTATTCATGAGAGGATAATGGTTACAAATTCTTGAAAATATTTTATAACATGATTTAATATGGGTGTAATGGGGATTAATGATCATAAGATATTTAATAAAATCTTATTAAGGAGATTACATGGAGAATTTTGACCAGTACTTACCCTTCAATATAGTTTCCAACAAAATATTTGTCACTATGATTAATAATGTGTATATAGTAAATTTTAATTCATTTTTTTGGACTACTATCAAGTATACCAATAGTGGGATTATGACATACACTAAATAGGTTGTGTGTATGTTGTCGCAAATAAACTGTTGGAGTTCCCCTTGGTTATCCCAACCTATTTTTGATGATTACATTATACATACACACATGAATAATTCTACAATATCTGATCTTCTGTTTAATTTTGGAATGTGTGGTCTGTTATTTACACAACTTGTTATGGAGTTCTCCATGTATCTATATGTTGATAATGAAATTCATATATGGATTCCCATTATGGATGGACATTTCAATAACATATAATGAAATTGTTTTAAGTGCTGTATACCTATCACCAAACAATGATGGTTATTAGGTCTTATAAAATAATTTATTTCTCCTGTTGATTTTATTTTGGTTGGGAAAATATGGAATAATTGGTTTAAAACACAATGTTTGATTCAAAGAAAGGGAATTCAATTATATTATGTGTGTTTCTTCTGTATGTCTAATGAGGAGTAATTTTATCATATTTTTTATGTTGTTTTATCACATTCAAATAGTGGCAGAACAACCAAGATATTTTTCACTGCACTTTTGATTTTATGATTCTTGGTTCTCAATTAAATTATCTCAACTGGTATAATCACACTGTATAGCTCCAGTCACTACTTCTTATTTCTCCTGTCAAACTCCTATCATTCATATGGTGGTCTTGAAATGAGGTAGTTGTCAATAATAATGATCCTACATTTAATTTTGGTACTCTATAAATTCACCAATGGATTATGGCTATTTCAAAAATTAAGATGGGTGTATTTCATAATGATTTCTATGATTTACTTATTTTGAGGTGTCTTGGTGTTTTTGGAAGGGTGATGAATACCCTAATGGCTAGATCTATTTTTTTATTCCATCAATAATGGGATGGAAGATGATTATTATTAATGGGGTGGCTTTAGGTGCACCTTGTGTTCTAGGTTGTTGAGGCATCTTTCGTACTAATCAGGTCCTCTTTAAAGGATTTTTCGGTCACCTTTTTATAAATGGTTATTCTGTTGAGGATCACATATTTGTGATGATCGAGTAGATTACATATAATATTAATTTTGGCTCGTGTGAGTTGTGGTTGGAGTCTGATTCAACTCTTATAGTTCATATTCTCAAAATCCACTCTCAGAATGTACTGTGGAGAATACTCCCTTCATAGACTGGATGCATTTAACGGATGAGTCCTTATCACTTGGTGTCACTGATGACTATATTGGAGCCAATTTGGATACTAATGACGATTCCAAATGGGACATTGTGGAATTCATTTCGACCATGGACTTTATATTACCATATTTTTGTTATGGTTTGGGTGCTTTTCATTCATGTGGTGACTCTCATACCCTCATTTTTAAAGATACATTTAAATGTATTTATGAAAATTTCTTTTAAAATAAATTTTATTAGGAGCAGGTTCCCCTATCTCCTAAATTATTTTTTACATAGAGGTGATTGAAATATTAGAACATTAAACAGATTAACTAAGAGATATAATTTTATTATTTTATAAATGTTTATACAATCAATACCTTAATGTATTGAAGATAAAATGATATGAATACCTCCAACAGCCCGAAGGCCTTCATTTTTTATTAATTTTTTATAATCCACCTTTCAAGGGGTGAGGTGGAACCCTTACAAGGCACATAGATGTAAGTATTACATGGCCCGTAGGCCTTAGAATAATTAATTTTCTGTAGGCTTCAAACATTACGTATAACCCAAACTAACTACTTGGAACTTCTCCTCCCCAGCTTCAGCATCATGAAATCATCTCTCCACCTTCAAATGGTTGTTCAACTAGTCATTCTCGTGCATGCACAGGCTTGTCCCCCTGGTAGGTTCCATACCCTCTCATTTTTGTAGTCTGTTTATTCCATAAACAAGGGATGTGGAATACATAAATTTAAGTCCTAAATCATCCTCCTTGTAGAGCTTCTGCTGTGGTGAAAGATTCATGCTCATCCTCCTTGTAGAGCTTGTTCCTTGTTGGTTTTCTAGTTTTCATCTGTACATAATGGTGGTCCGAAGGTCTTGAGGTGCCTTTAAGGCCTTACTGACCCAAAGTCCTGGGTGGCCCGAAAGACTTAAAGGACCTAGGGACTAAATCGGTGGCCTGAAGGCCCAATTAGGGGCATATTTCCAGCTACTATAGTACCAAACAGTAACTTCTACAGTACCTGCTATAGTATTGAAACAATACCTGCTAAAAATTTAATATTTTGGATATAAGGGGAAGGTTGTTTCAGTTTTAGAATATTGAAATACACAAAAAATATTTTAATGGTGTTTTAAAATATTGTGGGTATATTCCCAATATAATTTTCATTTTTGATGTTATTTTAATGATCAAATTATTAAAATAACCTATTAATTTCAGTTATGACTTTCTATAACATATGGTTTGAATCTTATATTAATAATCAGAGACCATATATGAGTTTTCCACTAAAAAATTGATTGATATGGTATTCCAACATTTACCATATTTATGCATCTATATTCTCATATTTTTATATTATAAATTTTTTATGATAGACTTGAATATTTATCTTTATTGATAATATAAAAATTATATGCTATTTTAAATAACCTATTAAATAATCTGTTGTGTGATAATTATATTGTTCAAAATAATTATCATTAATCTGTTTTTTCCATTACTATCAACTAAATTTTCTAAGAATAGAAATATTAATATTTCAAAGTTATCTGATATGGGAATTTTATTAAACATGATATTAATTGAAATTTCATAATATAATTAAATTTATCTTTTTTTAATTTTTTTTGGTTCTAAACATATGAACTATATTAATGTAAGAAACAAGATCTTACAAAAAAATCGATGAGAATAATTTTACATTATTGAAGTTAAATATACATGTCATTATGTGACAGTGATATTCCAAATAAGTAATTAGTTAAACATAATTTGGTGGTATATAGGGAAATTGGAATGGAATATAGTAGACTATTATTTCAAATGTTTATTTTCATTTATAATATGGGTTTATATAATAAATTTAGGATAAAGGAAAATAGAAGAAAAATAGGATTCTGAAACAACATTTTATATTTCAAAGAAACTATAACATAACAATTTTATTTATATGATGGTAATAAAAATTTATAATATAAGTGACATAATCAATAAATATAAAAATATAGGCCATAAATAACATATTCTCTTATTTCGTGTTATATGATTATGATAATGGGAAATTGAAATATTGAGAACGTTTATGGAAAAAATTCATGTATATGTGATTCGATAAAAAAAATTCCCACATTATATAACACCATCTTATTTTTACTCTATAATGATATAGAAATAATGATTTTCTATTGATACAATTTTTGAAAAAAAAAGAGGATAGAAAAGAAACTTCATGACATGTCGAAGAATTATAAATTTCAAGATAAACAATGATAGAGCATGGTTTTAATAAGATCTAGAGATATAGAAATAGAAAATCACAAGCAAATAAGACGAATATAAAATGATAAATTTAAATAACTAAGGAAAAATTCTATATGAACTGTTAGAAAAAGAATATGAATATGATTAGTTTAAAAGAAAATATGGTGATTACTTTTGACAATATTGACATAAAATGTAGTAAATAGGTGAAAATTACAATATTTTTCAAACAATATTGTATACATAGATTATATAACTAAGAAAAACATTGAATTAATGGGAAATATATAATTAGAATAAACCAATATTGATTTTACCAATGTATATATTTAATATTTAAAAAATTAATATCATTAAATATGATATAAGCAATTTAAATATGAATAAATAAATTTTAAAACTCATATAACATCAATGACATGTGAAGTGTTTGAAGATGAATATATTATAATTTTAATAATTTTAAGACATCAGGAATAAGTATCTCAGCATTAATAGGATTATAATAAATATATAGGGTTCTATTATAGAGAAGAAGGAAAACATATCTCAAATACCATTTTACTAAATTTAGTTGGATCATAAAAGGATGAAGATATAGTTTCTATACAATATACAATAATAGAACAATTGATGATTATATATCATTTGAGACTTATTTATACAATTAAATATGCAAAGGACAATTTCATTTCCCATAATATGTTTTCATGGACAGAAAGTTCTTCCATAAAATTTTCATGGAAATTAATTTTGTAAAAAATATAGATTTATGATTTTATGATCATTGTTTACAAGAATTAAATTGTTATACATTTCCTATTTGAATAAGTCAAAAATTATATTCATACTTTTATAAGGATAATTATAATTTTATTATTTATCAATAGAGTCCCATAATAAAATATAATGACAATGTTTCAAGTGTTAGTTTATTGTTTTTTTCATTCATTAAATGAATAAAGTGTTATATATAATGAAGAAAACACCATTAAATAGAAAAATATGGATTTTTAATATTTCATGTGTTGTATGATTTTCTAGGAAGAAGGAATGATGATCTCATTTAATTTAATAAAATTATCAAAATTATAGGTACATTATTTGAAAATATTTATTGAAATATATAATGTTAGTCTTTAATAGTGTCCATGATTATATGAATTTATAAACACAACATATAAATTATTTATAGAAATGAATAAATTCAAGTGATATTTTGAAACCCTAAAATTTGGCATTATTGGATATTCAAACTGTTCAAAGGTGATTCATTTTTGGGACCCCACAAATGAAAATCATAACATCATTATTGATAAAATTTTAATGAAATAAAATTTATTTTTATGATTTATGGAGACAAGGTGAAAGATAATAATATAAATCTGATATTAATATATGGTAAATCAGTATAAGAAAAAATTTCATGTAAATCATTATAAAATATAGATGATCAAGAATTAATTACCTCTAAAACATAATTTCTAAATTGAGAGAAACTAGCACATATATATCACACACATTATGTCCCTATGAGATTTATTTTTAATATTTATTGTTAGAATCATGGAATGTATATTATTTTTATAGGAAACAAAGTATATAATTTTTTTTATATATCTCAATAGTAAAAAAATAATATAATTCAACATATAAGTGTATATTATTCTATATTATTACATTATAAAAACAATACATGGCATCATAAAAATATATCCCTATTATTTTTCAAAAATTAAACAATCTAATCCATATTTTTCTTGGGGGACTCATTAGAAATGAATATACTATGATGAAATGATATTTATCTTAATAAATTATCCACATTATTAATAACACTGATGAATTATCTTGAATTTCCAAAAATGTATAACTTTTTTGGATTATATCATCACTATCACGATATGATAAAAAGCATTGAAGGTGATTTTTATAATAAATTCATACACTACTACCAAAATATTTTTTACAATAATTAAAAAATATTTTGAATCAATTTTATATATAAAAATATAATCTACTATCATTATATATTACAATAAATTTATATTCTAATCTATGATGATTCTGAGTTCTACTGCAATTTGGAAGGACATGTCATGATTACTAACCACATTAGTATATAGAGTTTCGTATTCATTATAGTTTATACTAGAAACTATATTATACAAATGATGATACAAAACATTGGATGTATACGTGATCTATAAATTTATATTTTTTACATTGTGACGATGATGATGAGATAAATTATGGATATCATAGATGATTAACTATTTTATGAAAAATCATGGTTTATTATTTAATGGTATATTGGTACAAACAAAAAAGGTGGTTCTAACTAAAAAACATACCACTATATTTGTTTTTATTCGTATAAGAGGTTCTATGAAAAAGGATTCCATATTCAATTTTATTATGTAACCATTCAAAATATTATAAAAATACATGGAAAATACATTGGTAAGAATATATATAATTTAAATGAGAATATGATTAGATGTTATTATGAAGTGAATAGAATGAATTTAATTATTTTTTAAAAGATATATAATCTTGTATTTCATTGTAAATTAATCAGTTAATTCAATAAAAAATAAAATTGGTGAGTTTTATTAATCTTCTATAAATATATTAAAGGAAGATGGTGTGGGAATAATGAATATTTACACTATAAAAAACAATATATTTTTAGAAAAATAAAACATAATTTAATATTATTAAATCATGATGATACTAAAGTGAACATGAAGATATATATAATACACGATTCATTTATATAATGAATGAATTGATATATAACTAGTTATTAATAAATTCACTATGTGATTGATACGTCAACATCTTCCCCTAAATGTTTTCATGTAAATTAACAATATATAAATGATTTTTAGTAGAAATAATTTCCCCATTTTTTATAATTTAGGATGAAAATGATAGATGACAGTATGTGGGATTTATTTGCCACACCAACCATATAATAAAATAGAGCTAGAATATGGATGAATTTAATTTATAAAAGGCTAATTTATATTGTAATTTTTATAACTAAATTCATATGGTATTTATAATTTTTAGTAATGAGTGTGTAAATTTTTATTTTTGTTTCACAATATATTTATGTGAAAAAATTTCAACATTTTGACCCTATAATAACTTGATTCAGTGTGTTCCAATATTTACAAAAATAATATTTTGATTATATCATGGAGTTTTTTACAATGTTTTTTTGGTGGTAATTTTACATCATATTATATTTAATATTATATATTTTATCACTTAATTTATTTTAACTTATTTACTAATACACCAAGAAATTCATTTCGTCCTAAACCTATCATATTATATAAAAAATACAGATTTATTTTTAAAAAAAATTAATCAATTAATTAATTCCCATTACAATTAGTATGTACTATATGAAAACCTAATTTAAAATATAATTGACAAAACTGATGTGTCAACTCTATTGTAAATAATGACACATCATCAATAAAATCTTCTATGTTTTTCATTAATGATAAATACCAAATATATCATATATTTAAATTACATTAATCATAATAAATGAATATTTCGCTATAAAATTCATAGGAATTATTGAAACATTATAAAAAAAGTAAGGGAAAACCATCACAGAAAATTAAATTAACAATTAATTATTTTTTATTAAAATATGATTAATATTAGATTTATCATCAAGGGCCTCGATGGAAGATAAATTTTATTGAAATTTTTATACATCGAACAAGTTATTATTATACTAATTAGTAGAATATTGTCACCATAAACAAAATCAAAATTTGTTCTCTAATTATTAGTGTTTTTCCAAATTAATAAATTTATAGAGTTAATCTAATAGTTAATTTTTCAAAATTGATATCATAAACAGGTATTTTTGGAATTAATGTCAATTAATGATATAAAATAGACCTATATTACTATTTTTTATATGTTATGTTCCCATATATATAAGTATATATTTATTTATTTATTACAATTAAATGGTGATTTAATATAACAAAATTAAATGGATTTCCTCTTTAATAATTTCAAGATGTTTTTATAGATAAAATAATCCAAAATTATTTAAAAAATTATTATTATTTTGAATTTTTTTAAAACATTTTATGTAATAAAATTAAAATTTTCCCATAGTCTTAACTTTTCATATTATAATGATTATAATATGTGATAACGTCTATTATAAATATCAATACATATTTTATAAAAATTATTTTTTTCTAAATACCATAATTAATTTTTTTACAACTAATTTTTATGTGATTTTTTCCAATATATATATGTGTGTTTTTTAATAAAAACATATGAAATAATTAATTAATCAAATTTGATATCACAATATACTTTAGAAATGAATTTTATGAATTTTTTATACCGTATTTCAAATATCATTATATTACAAAATATATTGATGAATTTGTAGTTTAAGATAAATATAAATATAAAATATTTATATATAAATATATTTCAGAGAGTTTACAAAGATCATTATTGAATATGATTTAATAAAACACTAAACACTAATACTTTATGATAAATTTCCGTAAAAAAAATAATTACAAATTTATACAATACAGTATTATGTTTAAAATCTATATTAAAATGATTAAAAATTATTTAAAATATGGATTTGTATCCCAATATATATAGTATTCAATAATGGTGATAATTGAGAAAAATTAAAATTGTAGCTGTTATGTTTTCTAATGAATAACATAACATGATTTAAATCTAATTCACAGAAAAACTAAACTAATATGATGTTTAGTAAAAGAATTCATGTATCTTGATATATAAAAATTGTTTTAATAATAGTGGAAATGAGATTGATCATTATGTATATAACTATATATTTATTGAAATATGATGACTGAACAAATCAAAATATATTTTATTATAGATGATATATGAAGTAAAAACATTTCCTTAAATATTTTTAGATAAAATAAATACTATAATGGGAGATACTCCCTATCTATGACACATTATAATTGTTAAATTTATTTATCATTTAAATTTAATATCATACTATAATTATTTTTGGTGATTATTATATATTATTATTTTCTAAAAAAATTCCTAATTAATAGTTAAAATTATAATTTATTATTTCATTGTTTTTAAATTAATATTTTTGACTATAAATTAAATTATAGAGATAATTAATGAGGTTGATTTTTATTTAGATCAGTGGATGGAAACCCTTGAATTTATTAATAGTTATTATTGATTTTATTCATTTGATATATATTGTTAACCCAATGAATTTTCCCATCAATTTGTGTGTTGAAAATATTTTATTTTATTCAAAAACTAAAACAATTAGTATCAAATACAAGAATTCACTCATAAACATCTTATTATAGAATTTTATCCAAATTATCCTACTCTAACAGATCAATACTATCAATAACCATCACTTCATTTATGTGATCACCATCATGGTAACCTACTATTCACCCTAGTTATGATGTACCCATCAGTGTCAAAAAATAATAAAATTAAAGTGACCCGGAAGTATGCTGAATCTAATTTTATAGAATGATCTATAAAAATTCAACATATTTCATTTATCTAGTTTCATAAATCATTTTCCATATGATATTTTACAAAAATGAGTGTTAGTCGGATTGAAATAACATCCCTTTATTTTATAGTTTATTAGATTCAACTCATTTTCAACAATGAATCCATTTCCTGTACAGTTAGAATAGAAGAAATCCTTACTCTTATAAGCTAATACACACTATTGTGATTACTAATATATCCTTAAAATACTGTTTCTATTTTAATAATTTTCAATGATAATTGTCATTAATATGTTTTTTCAATAAAAAATCAAGGATATTATTGTGTAAAAATATAATGATAACACACACACACATAGATATATATATATAATTTTTAATTATTCTATAAATATTAAATTACATAAAAAATATATATTTAAATTTTATTTATAATTTAATCGTTATAAAATTCTTTTAATATATCCTCAAAAATTACTATTAATATAATAAATTTATTCTATAATTCATTCCCAATAATCAAATATTTTTTAACTAAAATCTCAAAAATTATTTGTCTCTCCATACCACTATCCTTCACCTACAAATATTTTAATGAGAAAATATATTTGTGCATGAAAAATTACACAAATGAATCTGACCTTATTCATTAAACCTATAATTAAACTAAATTAAAAACAATTACCTTAATATCTAATTAATATATTATCATGTGATCATTACTATGATATAAGAGTAATACTGATATATTTTAAAAGTAAAATTATTTCCATTGATGGATTTAACAATCAATCGATTTTTTTTATCAATACCTCATCATATGTAACAAACATTTTCCCTTTGACAACACTTACACAACAACATCAAAATATCATTTATTCTCCCTTTCTGGGTCTAATCCAATTTTTCACACACAAAAATATCAACAATGAGTTAAAAGATGGTAGTAAACTCAAATATATTGAACTATAAAGAATAAATAAACTTTTATACATTCACCACAAATTACAAAATACCCATGAAGAAATAATTAAGGGAAATTGATGCTATATTTCTCTAAGAATATGAAATTGATACTAGATATTTACTTAAAAATAATTTTGATTTATCATGATATATTGGTTTTTGCCTCTATAATGTGTTTATTTGATGGTTTCTAGTATAAGAGAACAATATCCTTAAATTTATAAAAGATATGATGGTCCACAACTATTTGACTATGATATAATAGAATAGTTTTTATAGAGAAATATTGTGAAAATTATATATACTGTTTTTATAATGTTTTTTATTTAATAATTATTCATCTACTATAAAAAATATAAGATAGAAAATATTTAATTGTCTATATGAATTTGGATTTGATTTACGAAAATAGTGAATTATAAAAAAATATTTTTCTATTTTTAATTACATTTTTTTAATTTTATTTTTTTATGATATTTAGTATTTTAAAATTAATAACGGAGCAACCATTACAACTAAATTAATAATTTTCAGGTATTAGTGATAAATTATATGCTTAAGAGAAATTTAAATTATATCATTATGAGATAATTGTACATCGATGATTTTACATATCATTGGAGAATAGGATTTTTGAATTATGGATGGCATGTTTTGATGAGGAATATTTCATATACATGAAAGAAGAATGAACATTCATAAAATATCTTTGTTACAATACATTATCAGTCTAAAAATTTTGTTATTATAGTGATAAAAGGTAGTGGATTTTGGGAAATTACTGAAAAATAATGAAGAATTTACATTGACTTATAATTATTAGAAAATTTTTAATAATATGATTTAGTGATTATTGTGTAGTTGAAAATGATTAATCCATAATTAAAAAAAATTATTTATTTTTGGAATAAAAATAGATGTCTACATAGAAATTATATGATAAATTTTATGAGCACATATACTATATTATAATAATAGTTTTATACAAAAATAGTCAAATTATATATATATTTATAACAAATTAATACATAAATTTCTATGGAATTTCACATATTAAATTAATAATTTACATTTGGTTATCCACTATTTTTGAAGTGGTTGAGAATTTTAATAATTTATTTTTAAATTATTAAGAATTATTTATATGTGAAAATCTATTAAATTTCGATTTCATTTTTCCCACACATAAAATATATTATATATATAAATCTAGATTAATTATATTTATAATGTTTAGTTTTTGGGTGCTATGTAAAGGTATGTTGAATATCTTGTTACTAGGAAAACATAATACCATACAATATAAATTTATTTTTGAGTTATATATATGTTACACATAATTTTCAAGGGTTCTGTAATGGTAACCTAGGATCTTTAAAATGGAACAAATGATATACATAAAGGTAACACCTAAATTTCAATTATTATGGAAGAGTAATCCCCTAATTATATTAATGTATGTTTAAATTCGAGACCTATATAATGGAAAAATTATCAACATCATATAGTATCTAGGAGTTTTGTATTATTATAGAATTGACTCCCATTAAAAGTGAATTTTTTTTAAAGTTAGTTTTCTACATGGTTTCTTCTAACATAAAATAGAAAATAGTTTCATGATTTTAAAATCCTTGACCAGAATAATTTAATTATTTTGACTAAATTATATTTATAAAACATATTGTGTAATATTTTTACACTCCTAATTAAATTTTCAATTTATATATTAATTAAATGTTGTTTCTAATTTGGGGTTTTAATCTTAAAAAATAATCCCTTGGTTCCCTTTATAAAATAAATTAAAAACTCACAATTTAAAAAACATCATTTAGGACTTAGGATAATCATTTCTAACCGAGAACATGATCACAACCTATATGATTAGTTTTATTCATGTAAGTGAATTTACAATACTATTTTAAATTAACATATTTATTGATATATTATTTGGTGAAGGACACATTAGTGGTGCCCATTTGGGTTGTACGAATATCCTTTATGAGTATCATGATACATGTGTAGGCTTTATTATCATAGATTTATAGAATTTAGAGGTCCCATCATCTAGTTACAGAGGATGCTAGTGTTAGGATATAGATTATACAAATGAATGGATTGTAGAGATATTTTAGAACATCTTCATTGATTTATATCATATTTGAAATTCTATATATTTTTTACTTTCCTCATTGAGGGGGTATATTTGTATTACTATTGTATGACTCCACATCACATTAATTATAGTATCTATACTATTAAGTTTAACACTGTGATTTTAAGACAGTTTTAGTGTAATCTTTTATAATTTTGTGTAATGCTATTTTTCTGGAGGGTATAGTAAACAAACATAACATGTATTCTTTCACTTCTAGTAAGTATCATATTGTATATTGGGGAATGCATGAGGTCATGTGTAACTTCATTTCTGGCCTAATTTTAAGGGTTGTTGTATAAAAAGACTGTACCAAACATTTTTCCTTTCATTTCATTTATATTATTTTGATATGTTGTTTCTAACTATTTTATTTATTCAGGTAGATTATTTTTTAGATTATAGAAACTATATTTCTATGATTGGGTTGATAGGTAGCACTGATAGACTTAGTCGACCTCATAGATGGGTGGATTGGATAACATGACATGTTTGTTGAAATAATAAAAATTTAATAAATAGTTTCATAGCATATATTGTGATTATAATGTAATAATATGATTATCAAAAACATTATAAGAAGGTTTCTTGGATGGTATGAAATATTGAAGAAAAAATTTCATTATTCTGTGTAGAGTTTAATCTATTCTACTATTTAATTTTTAAATTCTGTTAGAATGGGTGGTCTAGTTATGGATTATCAATTTTTATTACCAATAAAGGTAGATAGTGTCATACGTAATTATCAATTTCAGGTGGTGAATACTTATTAAATTTTATTGAATAAAATTCATTTAGGTATGCTTAGGATTCATGAAATCCAAGTGAGAACCTATTCACCAAATATCAATCTGGTTGTATAAATTTATGTACATTTACCATTTTATCATTATATGAAATTATATATACATGTGAATAAAGGACATGGTGGTAGTTTCCTAATGGGTTATAATCACACACAACATTGGAAACTTACAATTCAAGAAAATGTCATAATAAGGGATCTTGAGAAGTGAAATATACTTAAAAAAGGTTGTAGAGGAGAATTAAGTTTGGGTATGAATACCAAACCATGATAAATTTCAAATATCTATCATTTAATATTTACTTATGATTTTTAGTTACATTTCATATAACTATTAACATGAGACCATGGGAGTGAACTAGGATTACTATTTTAGAAATTGATGTGGCATCATTTCTATAATCATAACTATTTTTTTCTACTATAATATATAGATGGTTTATGTATATGTTCATATAAAAATGTGTAACGATATTACTCCAATGGGTATAGTACCCCCACATCACATTATTAATATAAACCAATAAATTATTCAATGGAATTTCCTGACTAAATAGTTCATATAATTTATAAATGGACAACAATGAATATGAAAAACAAGATAAATCCTAATATATTTTAAATTAATGATATTAAATTTAAATTTTTTTGAAATAAAATTTCTATAAGAATTTAAAATATTTCAAATGTATATTAAATAGCTAATAATATAAAACAAAAGAAAATTTTGGATCTACTCGATCCCTCATAACAAGATCACCAATGAACAACATTGTAAAAATAGGGCGTAATTTTTTTAATGGAATAGTCATTTTTTAAATAATAAATTCTACAACATCGATAAAAAATAGAATCAAATGGAAATAGAATGAAATCAATTTTTTCTAAAAACATACTTCCATATATTACCATTACAAATAAGATAATTGTTATGGTAATCTGAATGTTGGAAAAGAAATATATCCATATCGAATTGTTCCCTAACTGTTAAAATATTTACCTAGATATTTAATAGAAAAATAATATTTGCGTACCTTATAAAATGAAAAGATGATAAATTTTGATCATGTTATTGATGAATAATTGTTTATAAATTAATAATTAAGTGTTGGTATTTTTGTAAAAATTAAATATTATAATATCAACTTTATAAAAATTATTATCATTTAAAATAAAAAGAATTCCTTGTGATTAGATATTAATTAATATACTATTTTCTCAAAATTATATGTTAATTTTATGAGACCTTATGAAATTTTTTAATTCATCATAATATTTCATATAATATTAAAATTATTATTTACCAATTATATGATTATATTATTTAAAATTTACATTAAACAAAACAATAAAATTTTTCTCATTTAATTTATTAATTTGTAACATTTCAATCATAAAAATTTCAGGTTGATTTTTTGATATTATTGTAAAATTATAAATATTTTGGTAAATAGTGAAATATAATAAAATACAGTATTTTACAATATGTTCCTAATAATGAATTTTTGAGTAAATTGTGATGTGATAACCTATTAGTTCAATAAAACATGAATAATTTTATATATATAGTCACAATTAAAAAAAATATTTATAGTATTTAAGAAAACTAATAAACCTATGAATATAATATTCGAAAACATCCATCTCCACCCGTTATAAATACATTCCACGACCAAGAGATGTTAAATTTCATGTTCTATAAGAGTTTATTCAGTATAGTGATATTTAATAGGTAATAAGAATATTATTCATATTTTAAATTATATTGTTCTAATACATTCTCAACGCATTACACATATTTATTAGTATATTAAATATATTATCTTATACAAAATAAAAATACTATATATAATATGTAATATCCATCATCTACCTCTATCACATCCTCTCTTATTCTAAGGAAAAATTTAATGATTTAAAATTATATGTAAGTTGACTGTCATCATTGATGATGGGTTTTTATTTTCCACTACTGAATTAATGGATTTTTTAAATATATATATAATGGTTTGAAATTAAGATATTATTGATATTATATATATTTGGAAATTTTGGGATGATTCTATAGTCATAATATCAAATATAAAGGATCATTTTCATGATAGATACTAAAACCTCCCAAATGATATTACATATTAATGCTATCATTTTTCTTAAATGAATATTATATACATTTAAAAATCCAATAATTTGGGGACATTAAATTTAATAGAATTTAATGAATAGAATTTCATTTCACTTATAGAGAATTATTTCCATTTAGAATGAAAATAAATTATTATACATGATTTATCTGGCCAAGGAACCATTGAATATACACACACAAAAAACATAATAAAACATTATATATCAAAACAAAAGGATTAAGTAAACATATTGTTATTAAATTAATTAAAATTTATGATAATTTCATTCTAATTTAATTAATTAATAAATCTAATTAACTCTAACATTCAGGGGAATCCCTGAACTGATACCAATATATGGTATGGAATATTTTTTTACCACAATCATTGATTATATTATGAATTCTCCCATGCTAAATCAATTTTTTATTCACTAATATATTACTTAATTCTTAATAATTATATATATATATTACATATATACCATTAATTGTATTCCTTACATTGATGGGTTAATAATTTCATATGATAAACTATTCAAATTCCATATTTTTAAGCCTTACTATTTATTTCCTATTTGGTTTCAGATAAGAATGTCCATGTTATGATGTCTGATCCCTGTTAGAACTCCAATTCAATTAGTATTTTTTAAGCCACATGAAATATATTATATGGAGTAATGGATTAAATCTAATAAAATATGGGAGTACTGCAAGAATTTAATATTGTCTCAGAGGATATCCATAACTCTTTTTGTGACATATTATTTATTATTGACACTTTATTAGTTTTACACGAACAAAGGATAACATTATACTTATGTTAATCTCGAATGTGATTACTCATTATAAATTCAAATATAAGATATAATATTTTTTATTTTCTCAAAAATATAATTTATCACCATAATGTTTATTCCCTTATTATGTTTTATATGTCACACATTTTATTTTTATATTCTCAGTGTTATCCTATAGAGTTTTAAGACAGAAAAGGGATATAGGAGTTCATTATGTATATTTTAACATATATTCAATATTTCCTTTTCATTTGGATATATTTTTTATCTTTTCTTCCAAAGTCACTAGGCCTCACAATCATTGGATTTTATATAATAGATAAATATGATTAAAATAATAGAATTATATGTGTACAATCATTGTGTTCAATTAGTTGGTATCATATGAAGGTATAATTTTTTTTTGAATTATGACAAGAATAATTTTTCCATTACCCTGTATGTAACACCCCGAGATTTTTTGGAAAATATTCTTTTTAATTTCATTAATGTCTTGTGTTGTACGCTACACCAAAAGGAGCTTGCACAAAACACATCCTTGACTTTTCTTGCATTACACGCAATCGCGACCTTCCACGATAGCGTGTGTTGTACGCAATACCGAGTTTCACTAAACAACGATATGCTATTAAAATATTATTAAAACTAGCCGTTATGAATAGTAATAACCACTTTTTGAAATTTTATAAATTTTATTTTTCAAAATAGACTTCATTTTTGGATTCAGAATATCGAAATTAGACTAGGGTGAAATTTTGGTATTTTTCTGAAAACTTTAAATTTTTGATGAATAGTGAAACCACTAAGTGGTAGGTTAAAAACTGAATTTTTCATAAAACATAATTTTACCGCTTCTGTGAATAGAATTTTGAAAATCCGACAGACACAGTTGATATCAGTAAGTAAAATGTGGTTCAATGAGATAAAAGTAATTTTTTGGTGAATAGTAACTTTTTACTTTTTTTACCGCGGTTAATAGTAAATAGGGTAACTAAGGGTAAATATGATATTACTATTACCCTAACACATGTACTAATTCTATTGGATAAGTGTAATTCGACAAAAAACAACCTTATGAATATAATATGACCATTTAGGTCCACTTGGATTAGATTATGACATTTAATATTATTTTATTTAACGAATAGTTAAAATAGTTAAAATCAAAGTTTAATAACTAAAACATTTTTAATATGGGGTTATAAAAAAGATAAATTCTACTATAAATATTAATTAGAAAGATAAAAAGATTTCCTACATAATTATTTTTTATTTATAATTTTTAGACTTTAAATAAATTTATTTATTTATGACACAATGATGATGCAGTAATTATCTTATTAATGAAATATTGACATAATTGATGTTATAAACACCAAAATAAATGTAATTAGAGACTTTTTATGAATCCCACTAATTTTATAGGTTAATATGACATGTTAGTATAGATTTAATTAACTTGGATCAAACTAATAATTCTGTTATGATTTTCACAAAAATCAATTACTAAATAGTGTAAAAATTGACATAAAATAGTTTTTAAAACAAATATTATATTATTAATTGTTATTTTATTCCTAAATATATAATGTTCGTCCAAGTGACTTAGATAAGGTTATATATATTAATAATAAACAACTTGGGGTTCTTTTGGCTGCTTATTGTAAGTTTATTAACATTATAGTATAAGAACACAAGAAGACATGGTAAAAGTAAAATTATTTAACTTAATGTTAAATCTAATTTATAAGGTTAAAATAGGAACCTTAACTTGTTTAAATTCTATTGGATGACAGGATTTAGACCCATACCCACCTTAGCTTCGAAATATATCAATTTGGAGCTATTTAAAACCGAACTTGACATTATAATAAAATAATAGTTTTAGTTATTCCAAAGGTGTCCCTCTCCTCCCTTATAAGAGGACACCTCCTCCCCCTCTTCCTCACACCACTTTGAGCCTTCTAGCTCGGCCAAACCCTTCCAATTACTCCTCTCCACTTCCCTAGAAACATCCTAGAGGTTCTGGACTTCTTCAAAGACCCATTTTAGTTCCCTAAAAGAAGGTCTCAAAGAAGCACTTCAAAGAAGAGGTAATGTCCGTTACCGATTCATTCATTTTATTTCTTCTTCCACTTATTCTTTTTAGTTTGTTTAATTATGAAGTAATAACATCATTATCACTCATATACTGATAAGTTATTATAAGTATGAAACAACCCTATTTCACCATCTATCCATCCTATGGAAAAAGAAATCACCGCGCGTGCGTACGTACAGAATATCGTCTCCACGACGTGGTGTAATCTATTTTCCACCACCAACTTACTTGGATGAGTATAATGGTGTAAATAATGACTAAATATAACTATTATAAAGTGATATTTATTCATAAATAGTATAAATATACTCCAATACAATTCCACGATCATAGGAACGATATCATCACTCGTGCGTACGTACGGAATACCGTCTCCACGATGTGATGCGACTCGTTCTACATGATCTTCATTTCATAATGATTATATAAATGAATTGAATGAATGAATATGATATTTATTACACTAATACCATTCTGGAAATGAGGTATCTATAACCTAAAGAGAAGAATAAGAATTTATTCGACAAAACACGCATAAGAACAAAAAGTTATAAACACCCGAATAACAGGTAGCAATGAAATATTACTACTAAGAAGCTAAGAATATGACCATATATGATATCATAAAAATAATTATGATTCTGGAATAAGTCAATAACATTATTTAAATCATTATACAGGGGGTTCGGACACTTAAGAAGCAAATCGGACCTAAGGTAAGGGAAAAATCACAATCTCATTTTTATCCGAGATTGTTTATACTATGGCATTTACTGGGGTGTATTTTATCATCCACATACATGTTTCCTCAATATGTAATATTTATATCCTTGTACAATTGTTTAAATCCAATTTTACCCTTTGGTGAGTTTTTAGTAAAAGATATGAAAGGAATCTTTTGTTGTTTTTTCGTACGAGGTAGTTTTTGACTTTTTCGAAAAAAGTACGAGAAGAATGTTTTCTTTTTTAACTTATACAGCATGAATGGATTTTTAAAACATTATTTTCAAGAAGCTTCCTTTTCAAGTTTTCAAGTTTATTTTAAATAAACTCCTTTTAGTTTAGAATTGTATGACATGTTATGAAAGGAAAAGTTTTTTTGAAGAAGAATGGATATTTTCTTCAATAATAGAGTTCAAGTGTTTTATCAAAATTATTTTCCATATAAGATAATATAGGGTTCTGTTTATATCCCTATTATTACATTGATTTGATTATTTTGTGATGGAATTATTTTTATAAATTCATTTATCTTATATGAATTTTTTAGGATTTCATGTTGTTTAAGAATCCCATTTTTATTACATGGGTTATGAAATGATGTATGATTTATGATTTTGTGGCACACATAATAATGGTATCATTATGAGATGGGTGTGAACTATATCTCCCTCCAATGCATTGGATAAAGATTTTATATCTCATGAGATAGACATGGCTAGAATGGTAGGTTATACCGGTTCAGTGAAACAGGATTGAAACGAGGGTGACTCGGTTTAGAAAGGGACTATGTCCACTAAGATAGTATTGGCAACGAGTCTTGACTAATAAGAAATTATTATCTATGATTATGTGTGTATGCCACAAAGTTTCATGTTTTAAGTAATGATTATTGGGATTTCACTTCACTACTATGATTTATCCCATGTTATGAAATTATGATCTCTTTTTCAGGTTAAGATTTCCAAAATGTTATGTTCTTATGAAAATGATGTGATTGATATTTCTTTTGTTTACCCTTACTGAGAATTTGAGCTCACCCTTTTATGTTTTCTTTTCCCCAGGATATAAAGAAAGGTTTTAGGTAAAAAAAGAAGATCTTTATGGGAGATGTTGAAGAGATTTCACCACGATTAGAATATTATATTCCGAGTTTCCAAAGACACTAAACTATTACGATCCTTGTGTGTGTGTTTTTGTTATGTACTAAGTATTCCGCAAAAGTAATGTAATGTCCATGTACGTCAGGCTTCGGGTCTCTACAGTTGGTATCACAGGAAAGGTTTAGTCAACCTTTGGAAACTAGGATGCGAAAACATTAGTGAGATCCCTAGAGATATTTCTAAGGTATGTATAGGGATTCCCCTAAGGATAAGTATACATATAGGATATAGTACGCGAACTATGGTAACGATATTAGATTAAACCAAAGATGTTAGATATTGAAGTTACTCCCCCTTTATTATGATTTTTTCCTCTCACACTATTCTTTTTGGGTTTTAGAAAATGGATGGAAACAAGATGATTCACGATAATGAAAGATATGATGGACAATAGAATGATATTCTTCATGAGAAACCAAATGTAATGGGATTTGGAAGTCCAAACATCATTATTATGCCGAATCAGCAATCTCATAGTATGATCAATAAAGTAAAATTTGGTAAGTTTCCTGACTCGGCTAATAAGAGAAAGATGGAATTTCATGATGATCATAGAGGAAAGAAAGTTCAATTTCCCCTATGTAAATCATGTGGGAAGAGGCATCAAGGAGAATGTTTCAAAGGAACTGGAAGATGCTTTGGGTGTGGAAAAGAAGGACACAAAGCCAGTAAGTGCAAAGGAAAAGGTTCAGTTAACACCATGGATGAGGATAATGGTATTGCTACGACATCAACAATGGTTAAATGTTTTAAATGTGAAATGTACGGGAATTATGCAAACCAATTACCTAAGGGAAAGTCTCATGAAGAGAATCAGTATGGCCGTATGGGTAGTATTTATGTTGATGATGATGAAGAGACTACAAATGATATGTAAGATGAAAGAATTTTTGAAGCTCGGTCAATGGTTTAAGATGGTAGTGGAATGATTACATGTTTATCAAGTGTAATGTTGTATAAGTAATCTCATGGTACTATGGAATAAAGAGACATCTAAGGATTTTTATACTGTTGTATTTCCTTGAGTTTTGAAAGTGTATGATTAATGGTACCCGTATCCATGAAAGGTTATTCAGATATTTTTGGAATGTAGATGATATGCACATAATGAAGGGATAAAGAGAAAATTAAATGTTTGATAGTATTCATGAGCTCATGACTAATATAAGGGGAAGGTTATATCATGGTTTGAGTATATAGAATTTTTTGATTTTTGTATGTGGAAAGAGTTAACTTTTGACAGCATTCATGTTTTCACTAAGGTTTAATGGGTATTCATTTTTCAAGAGAATACATCATTAAGGTATTCACATGATTGGAATGTTACCAACAAGATATATGGAGGATAAATGATGGTATTAACATGCTTGGTTGACGACATTTCAAGATATCATTTTCTTTATACTATGAGCTTAGACCGAAGTATTTTAGATAAGCCAAAAGATTGGAATGGATTATGTTGGACATAAGTTAGGATAGAAATTTTTCGATATTATTGATGGGATGTTATAGTAATATAGCTTTAGAAAAAGGACAACCTCCATGACGGGAAACAGACCATCGCGTCGGACAAGGCTGTGGAATCGAACCCACAACCGAAGTGCGACTGGCCTTTATCACCTACCACTATCCCACAGGAAGTATTTGTTTAGTAGAAAATTGTTTTCTTTTATTAAGCGGTATGATATATGAAGTATATGTCCATTTTAGGAACTATATATGATTAATCTCACTATAGATGGACTTATGTATTTTTTTAGAACATTTCTAACCTTTTGTTTGAGACAGATGGAATGACCCATCATTCTGTCACATGATCTGCTAACACGTCACGAATGACAAATTCAACCTCATTTCATTAAGATATGAAGTGGAAATTGTCCAATGAATGACAAACGGCGAGACTATACCAAAATCACGAAAGTATTTCTTCTAATTCCAATTTCATCAACTTTAGGGAAATGATCTTAAAAACCAAAAATGTTGTCCTAGTTCTCTTATATCTGATGAATCAGATGGTACCCTAGATCATCCCAAATTTACGGCTTTGCGAATGTTGGATTTTCCATAGCCATGTTCTTTACCACTCTCTATCCGAACATGATGGTTAGATTTCTTTTCCATATCCATATTTTCACCTATGTGGAAACTGAGTGATTAGTTTATTTGGGTAATCGTTACATTTCATACTTTAGTTTTTAAAGCCACGTTTTGGTATTCCTTTTTACGATGTGGGATTCTATTCAAGAAACTTTCGAGTAGTAAACCATTTATAACCCCGACGAATTTCGAGGGCGAAATTTATTTTAAGGGGGGTAGATTGTAACACCCCGAGATTTTATGAAAAATATTCTTTTTAATTTCATTAATGTGTTGTGTTGTACGCTACACCAAAAGGAGCTTGCACAAAACACATCTTGACTTTTCTTGCATTACATGCAATCGTGACCTTCCACGATAGCGTGTGTTGTACGCAATACCGAGTTTCACTAAACAACGATATGCTATTAAAATATTATTAAAACTATCCGTTATGAATAGTAATAACCACTTTTTGAAATCTTATAAATTTTATTTTTCAAAATAGACATCATTTGTGGATTCAGAATATCGAAATTAGCATAGGGTGAAATTTTGGTATTTTTCTGAAAACTTTCAATTTTTGATGAATAGTGAAACCACTAAGTGGTAGGTTAAAAACTGAATTTTGCATAAAACTTAATTTTACCGCTTCTGTGAATGGAATTTCGAAAATCTGACAGACACGGTTGATATCAGTAAGTAAAATGTGGTTCAATGAGATAAAAATAATTTTTTGGTGAATAGTAACATTTTACTTTTTTTACCGCGGTTAATAGTAAATAGGGTATCTAAGGGTAAATATGATATTACTATTACCCTAACACATGTCCTAATTCTATTGGATAAGTGTAATTCGACAAGAAACAACCTTATGAATATAATATGACCATTTAGGTCCACTTGGATTAGATTATGACATTTAATATTATTTTATTTAATAAATAGTTAAAATAGTTAAAATCGATGTTTAATAACAACAAAATTTTTAATATGAGGTTATACATAATTTAAATTCGACTATAAATATTCATTAGAAATCTAAAAATATTTCCTACATAATGATATTTTATTTATAATTTTTAGACTTTAAATAAAATTATTTATTTATGGCACAATGATGATGCAGTAATTATATTATTAATGAAATATTGACATAATTGATGTTATAAACACCAAAATAAATGTAATTCCAGGCTTTTTATGAATCCCACTAATTTTATAGGTTAATATGACATGTTATTATTGATTTAATTAACTTGGTTCGAACTAATAATTCTGTTATGATTTTCACAAAAATCAATTACTAAATAGTGTCAAAATTGACATAAAATAGTTTTTAAAACAAATATTATATTATTAATTGTTATTTTATTCCTAAAAATATAATTTTCGGCCAGGTGACTTAGATAAGGTAATATATATTAATAATAAACAACTTGGGGTTCGTTTGGCTGCTTATAGTAAGTTTATTAACATTATAGTATAAGAACACAAGAAGACATGGTAAAAGTAAAATTATTTAACTTAATGTTAAATCTAAATGATAAGGTTAAAATAGGAACATAAATTGTCTAAATTATATTGGATGAGAGGATTTAGAACCATACCCACCTTATCTTAGAAATATATAAATTTGGAGCTATTTAAAACCTAACTTGACTTTATAATAAAATATTAGTTTTAGTTATTCCAAAGGTGTCCCTCTCCTCCCTTATAAAAGGACACCTCTTCCCCCTCTTCCTCACACCACTTTGAGCCTTCTAGCTCGGCCAACCCCTTCCAATTCCTCCTCTACAATTACCTAGAAACATACTAGAGGTTCTGGTCTTCTTCAAAGACTCATTTTAGTGCCCTAAAAGAAGGTCTCAAAGAAGCACTTCAAAGAAGAGGTAATGTCTGTTAATGATTCTTTCATTTTATTTCTTCTTCCAATTCTTCTTCTTAGGTTGTTTCATTATTAAGTAATAACATAATTATCACTCATATACTGATATGTAATTATAAGTGTGAAACAACCCTATTTCACCATCTATCCACCCTACGGAAAAAGAAATCACCGCGCGTGCGTACGTACGGAATACCGTCTCCACGCCGTGGTGTAATCTATTTTCCACCACCACCTTACTTGGATGAGTATAATGGTGTAAATAATGACTAAATATAACTGTTATAAAGTTATATTGATTCTTAAATAGTATAAATATACTCCAATACAATTCCACGATCATAGGAACGATATCAACACTCGTGCGTACGTACGGAATACCGTCTCCACGATGTGATGCGACTCGTTCTACATGATCTTCATTACATAATGATTATATAAATGAATTGAATGAATGAATATGATATAAATTACACTAATACCATTCTAGAAATGTGGTATCTATAACCTAAAGAGAAGAATAAGAATTTATTCGACAAAACACGCATAAGAACAAAAAGTTATAAACACTCGAATAACAAGTAGCAATGAAATATTACTACTAAGAAGCTAAGAATATGACCATATATGATATCATAAAAATAAGTATGATTCTTGAATAAGTCAATAACATTATTTAAATCAGTATACAGGAGGTTCGGACACTTACGAAGCAAATCATACCTAAGGTAAGGGAAATATCACAATCTAATTTTTATCCGAGATTGTTTATACTATGGCATTTACTGGGGTGTATTTTATCATCCACATCCATTTTTCCTCAATATGTAATATTTATATCCTTCTACAATTTTTTAAGTCCAATTTTACCCTTTAGTGAGTTTTTAGTAAAAGACATGAAAGGAATCTTTTGTCATTTTTCGTACGAGGTACTTTTTGACTTTTCTGAAAAAAGTACGAGAAGAATGTTTTCTTTTTTAACTTATACGACATGAATGGATTTTTAAAACATTATTTCCAAGAAGCTTCCTTTTCAAGTTTTCAAGTTTATTTTTAATCAACTCCTTTTAGTTTAGAATTTTATGACATGTTATGAAAGGAAAAGTGTTTTTGAAGAAGAATGGATATTTTCCTCAAGAATAGAGTAAAGTGTTTTATCAAAATTATTTTTCCATCTAAGATAATATAGGGTTCTATTTATATCCCTATTATTACATTGATTTGATTATGTTGTGATGGAATTATTTTTATGAATTCCTTTATCTTATATGAATTGTTTATGATGTCATGTTGTTTAAGAATCCCATTTTTATTACATGGGTTATGAAATGATGTATGATTTATGATTTTGTGGCACACATAAGAATGGTATCATTAGGAGATGGGTGGGACCTATATCTCCCTCCAATGCATTGGATAATTATTTTATATCTCATGAGATAGACATGGCTGAAATGGTAGGTTATACCGGTTCAGTGAAACAGGATTGAAACGAGGGTGACTCGGTTCAGAAAGGGACTTTGTCCACTAAGATAGTCTTGGCAACGAGTCTTGACTAATATGAAATGATTCTCTATGATTATGTGTGTATGCCACAAAGTTTCATGTTTTAAGTTATGATTATTGGGATTTCACTTCACTACTATGATTTATCCCATGTTATGAAATTATGCTCTCTTTTGCAGGTTAAGATTTCCAAAATGTTATGTTTTTATGAAAATGATGTGATTGATATTTCTTTTGTTTACCCTTACTGAGCATTTGAGCTCACCCTTTTATGTTTTCTTTTCCCAAGGATATAAAGAAAGGTTTTAGGTAAAAAAAAGAAGATCTTTATGGGAGATGTTGAAGATCTTTCACCATGATTAGAAGATTATATTCCGAGTTTTCAAAGACACTAAACTATTACGATCCTTGTGTGTGTGTTTTTGTTATGTACTAAGTATTACAAAAAGTAATGTAATGTCCATGTAAGTCAGGCTTCGGGTCTCTACACTGTAGATCATAATAATATACGAAAATATCCTTCAATGTGGGTGAATTATAGATTTTGTGGTTTTCAAAAAAATACATCCATGAATGTGTCATACTTTTTTATGTGGCTCTAGAACGTTTTTTCATAGTGGGTAAAACCATTAAATGGTTGGATTGGTCATGACACCACTCTAACCTTGTTCCTGATAATAATCCATTTTAAGTACATGGTTTAACACTTCATAGAGACATTATATAAAAATTCCAAAATTCATTAAAATCCATTATGAAGTACATAAATAAATGGGGAAGTTAAAAATCTTAATGGGGAAATTTCCTTTGATTACATATATTGAGTCTTATCAGCTCATAAGATGGAAAATACATTACATTGAAACTGTATTCCTTCTAAATTCATATATTCACCTTTAAAAATTAATTATTTAGATTATTCTAATCAAATTTTACTTTATTATAGATAATGGTATTAAAACTAATGAAATGATCATATAAAAATCTTGATATGAAATGTTATGGTTACCCTAATGATAAGATAATCATATGGAATACTAAGGTGGGAATATTATGCATATACTAGATCATCAATATCATTATAATAATAATTTTTTTAATCATATGTAAGTCCATCCATCACATAATTATTACCATGTTGTAGTAAATAACTTTATCAAAAATATTCTCATATGATTAGTGGAAATGTTGATATCACCATCCTAGATAAATGGATAATCTCTAGTATGTAAATATTCTTTATCCTTTAATTATCAAGACTAGAGAATGTTTTGTTTTCCATTTAATGAATAGTGGGGGAATCTAATCAACAGTTGATAATAATCATTTTATGATGTTCAGATAAGATATTTCTTCTATGGAAAGGGAGGGATATAATAACATATTTTTTTAATAAATACAAACCATTGAACACTTTTTCATTTAATATTTGTGGAGTTCCATATATAGAATAAATGTAATAATGAATATATAAGTGATTATGAAAATTAATAAAACTATTTTATGAAATGACTCCAGAATGGGTTATAACAATGAAAAAATTGTGGTTTTAGTGATCCTAGTATCAAGAATGCAACCCTTTACTCATTATTTTATGTAAAAAAGACATTTTACTAAAATGGTGTGGCATTTAATGGACTTGATGAATAAAATAGGGATATTCCATAAAAGGTGTTTCCATAAGAGTCGGTGTTTCCATAAAATAGGGGGTTTCCAAAAAATAGTGTGTTTCTATAAAATATGATGTTTCAATAAAATACCGTGTTTCCATGAAATAGGTTGTTTCCATAAGATAGGGTATTTCCATAAAATATAGTGTTTCCATAAAGGAGGATGTTTCCATAAAAGTGGGTGTTTCCGAAAAAGGGTTGTTTCCACAAAAAATGAGGTTAAAAAAAAGGTTAAGGGTATGTATGGGAGGGATTGGGGGCTTGTAATAAGTTTTGGTACCAAAATGTTGGTCAAATGGTCTGTGCAGAACTTGCCCAAACCGTGCGGTCAAACAGTGCATAGAAGTAATAAATAGATCTTGTTTTCTAGAAACATGGTCATTTATTCTCAAAATAATATGTTTTTTCTTTAAAATTACCATATTTATAGATTTATATCCCTATAAGGTTTGAGAACCATTCTAAAATAATGTTTAGATAACACTGAGCCCTATTATGGTGATTTCAATACCAATACATGTGGTTTGTGCTTGAGCGTCATCGTTCTTGTCTCATTTTCATAGATCTCAACATTAAGAATTCATTTTCATTAGATTTAAAAAATAAATAAGTAAATATAATATTTTTATATCAAATAAATCAAGATCCATTTTTTACATGATATTGGAGGAGATCTAATCCATTTCTTTGAATCTTTACCTGATTCATGAAGAATGTCACATTTATTTCTCGTTTTATTATTATTTTTAGATCTTATTATATATAATTCTTCAATTATTCTTAATTATCATATCTAAACCTATACTAGTATATATAATTTTTTGGATTCCAAATAATTAGAGATTTATTATTGATTTTTCTAGGAGATTATATTTAGGGTCGTTCTTAGATAATTGATTAGGCTTCTTAGGCATTCTTCGTCCCTTGTTGAGTTTCAACAAAACCATGGAGTTTGGTGTATTAACACTCATATCCACTTCATAAAATTTATTTTTTTAGTTTATAATTTATTAAAATTTATAATTTTTATTATGAAATCTTGGCTTGTAACTTTAAATAAATCCTTTATGTGATAATTTATCATTTTTTGTAGATTTGTGAAATATTGAAAAATTGTATTGAATATTGATTTAGTTTCAGGAATTAAAAAATGTTACATTAATTAGTGGATTTTTTGGAACATATAAATGTATTTAATCAGAATGGGTTTTCAACAAAAATATGTTTATTTAAAATGATTTTTCATTTTAGCAGTTTTAATGAAAAATTGTTCTGAATAAAAAAGTGATTCTATAGAGTGTATGGTTTTAGCATTATCATTGAGAATTTGTGGTGTGTGTGGGATATTATTTTATATATGAGGCTTGGTTTAAATATTAACATGTGATCAGTGAAATATGGTTTATGGATCATGGGATACAATTACCTTCAGACGACTTTGTATATATATGAGAAACTGCTCAGGATTATGAACTGGTCATAATGTAGCATGCATGGTTGGTTGCATTGGTGAGTGGAATGGTTTGGGAATGAAAAAATTATTTTTAGAAATGACTTTTAATAAATATTAGTATTTCTATGAAATATTATATTTATGGAAAATTTTATATAATTTCAATGGTACAATTTTGTTGCCAATTGTTTTGGAACATGTTTATATATATTTATAAACTGTTATAGAATGTTTTTTTGTATGAACTATTTTTTATCATGTTTCTAACTATTCTATCCTATTTGTGTGAGTACTAAAGCCATTGGGATATCCTACTAAGTTTTATACTCACCCCTTCATTGGAATTTTGGTTATAATGAAGATTCAATCTTACTGGACATGGAGAAATGTAACGTTTCACATGTTTTTAGATCCACATAGTGATGCTCGAGCAGTTTCGTTATCTTAGAGCTTGGTGAATTTATTTAATAGAGTCTTTTGGGATTCAGGGTGTCATTATTTGTATTCCTATATTTAATTTGATATTTTTATAGTCTTTTCTTGTTTCATATCTTTTAGTGTTTTTGTTATGAATAAAGAATTCAATATGTCTTTCATTTATTCATGTATCATATAGTGAGTAGTTTTTTTTATGTTTTTCTTAGTTAATAGTTTTATTATTAAATGGTAAGTAATCCACGCAATCATTTAAACCCTTTAGTATTTATATTTATCCTTTGGAATCTTTGGGATGTCACATAATTCCAATTAATGACATATTTTCTCTAAATCCAATGACAATTTAGTGGGTAATTTGATATGGTATTAGCTTGATTGGACCTTTCCTATGATGTAGTCATCAATGTTCTTGATCTTGGAGTTGAAATTAATTATTTTATATTCCTTGGGTTGGAAACATAGAAATTTGTAGGACATTTAGCACATGTAATGTATAGAATAAAAATATTTAGTTAACCCTTTTATGTTGAACATAATGTTACTTGGGAGTTGGCTACAAAAGTGTTTTTGAGAATCTTATAGGATTAAGAAATATTATTGTCATGGGTTTAGCTATTGAGATAAGAATTACATGAATTTAATATGATTTAATTATTATTATGATTTCTTATTTAATATCTATTAATTTCCAATGATCATGTACAAACATAATTTTTTTAAAAAATTAAAAATTAGTATACAAATGAAAATATTTGAAAAATGGAATGTATTTTGAATTTCGAACACTGGTTGATTTTTAAAAGAAATAATGGTTTTCAAAAAATGGTTGAACATGGAAAAATTTGTTTTTTGAAAACATTGATGTGATAGTTTAAGTGAAATAATTGGAAAGGCAGAGCCCTCTACTGATAGAGATTGAGAATAGCAGAGGTTTCTGTTTGTTTAGATGATAGAACAAGGTATGCATCATAGAAACCAACAAGAACAATTTCTGTGAATATTGAAATGATTCTCTCTGTGAGAAAATAATAAACCACTATTAGTCAAATATAATGTCAATACATTTTCTGTAGAGTATCATCAATATTTATTGATAGAGGTGAGTTGAATTGGGACTTCTTGGAGTTAGAGATGGATGTCAATGATGTAATCCTACGTATGGATTGGTTGAAAATGATCAAGGCTCACATATAATGATATAGTGGAATGGTCAGTTTCAAATATTAGGATTGGATAGAGCGTCTCGTTAGAGGAGTGAAGGTTTTAAGGAAAGGTACAATGAGGTTAATGTAATTAACAGTGGGAACAATCTATTACTAGTTGGTGGCGTTGACTTTTGAATCCATTGAAGAGATCGAGTATTTTTGTTTGCCAATAGTTGTGTATAAATTTATAGATGTATATCTTGAGAAAATCTTTGGGTCACCTCCTACAATGGAAATGTATTTTTCTAATGATCTCATCCTGAGGACCACTCTTATTTCACTCATGTTTTATAGGATGGAACGAATAGAGTTAAGGGAAATGAAAGTGCAATTGAAGGAGCTTGAGAGTAATGGTTACCTTCAGCCAAATATATATGAGTGGGTAGAAACAATCATGTATATAAAGAAAGAAAATTTAACCATTCGGTTGTGTGTTTATTTTGGAAATCCTAACCATGATATGACAATTAATCATTATCCACTACCATGCATTGATGATATATTTGATCAATTAAGGGGAGCTCAATGGTTCTAAAATATTGAAGAACAATCAGGGTATCATCAATTGTGTGTTAGAAAGGAAGATATTATGAATATAAAATACATAAGTAGATATGAAGACTAAAAATATTTACTCATGACTTATAATCTATAAAATGCACCAGTGGTATTCATGGATTTAGGAGTCAGATAGTTCAAAGATATCTGGACTGTTTTGTTGTTGTGTTTTTCAATGAAATCTTGGTGTATTCAAATACAAAAGAGGAATATGAGGAATACTTGTTAAATTTTTTGGGAACTTGGATAGATCAATTTTTTTATTCCAAACATTCCATGTTTTTTTAAAAAAAGAGGTATGCTTTTATAGCCAAGTGATTTCTGATAAAGGTGTTTCCGTGGATGCTGGAAATTGAGAAGATGTAATCTCGTGGAAACCACCAATGAAGGTCTTTGAGATACGATGTTTTTATGGTCTATCTAGATACTACCAATGCATTGGGCGTGAGTTCTCATGAATAATGTCTCCAATGACCTTTCTTACAAAAATGAAGGCCCCATTCTAGTGGATTGAATAATTCCATAAATCATTTGTCGAGGTGAATGTCCGATTTACATTAGCACAAATCATACTTTTTATAAAACCCAGATAGGTTTATATGGTGTACTGTGATGCTTTGGGATCAATGTTGGGATATGTACCCATGAAATGAAACCATGTTGTGGCTTATGGTTTATGGAAATTGAGAGTGAATTAGTAGAATTAACCAACACATTATTTGGAGCTAGCTTTAAACATCCTTATCTTGATGAACATGCGTCATTATCAATTTGGTGAGAAATTCACAATGTTCATAGATCATAATAGTTTGAAACACATTTCCCAACAACATGATTTAAATATATGGAAAGGGATATGGAGGGAGTATCTTTATATGTTTGACTATGACTTGATGTATACAACGAGAAAAGGTAATTAGGAGGCAGAAGCGTTGAGAATAAATTGATATAATTAGTTGGGAAAAGAGACTTCAGATGAATGGATGTTGATGATGGTAATAACTGATATGCACGTGGGCCATAAATACCAAGGTAATATTGTGGTTTTTATATCATGTATTCTAGTTCATGATTTTGTAATGATGGTTAAAGAGGATCAATGGTCTGATGTAGAATGCATAGTCATGGGTTCAAAACTCAATTTTAGGGAAACCATTGAGGGCTGTAAACGTGATGGGAATTAAGTTATATTATATAATGATCATATGGTTGTACCTATATCAAATCAAGAACAAGATCAATATATTTATAACAATTATAGATGGGATTTACATCCGGGTACAAAGAAAATGTATAAGGTGTTGAAGTCTCAGTTTTGGTGGAGCAACATGAAATGGAATGTGGCTGAGTTCCCAAAAAAATCCTTATCATTTCATTAAGTTAAAGTAGAACATTTTAGGCTAGCATGTATACCGGATCTATTTCATATCAATGTGTGGAAATAGTTTCATATAACATTGTATTTCTTTATAGGCCTCCCAAGAATGGTTCATAAATAATATTATATATGGGTTATAGTGGGTCAGCTTACCAAGATGGCCAAATTCATCCCTATTCATGAATCTTATACGATGGAGGATCTGTCCAAAATATATATCCATGAAGTAGTAAAGAGAAATGGCATACAATTTTCAATCATGTCACATAGTGATCAGAGTTTCATATCTCTGTTTTGGAAATTTTTACTACAATACCTCGTAACTCCGTTGACTATGAGTACATAATACCATCCATAGACGGACGAATAGTCTAAGAAGATGATAAAAATGTTGTATGTCATGCTGCAAGATTGTGTAATGGATTTCAGCTACTCAAGAGAGGGGAATTATCCATTATTAGACTTCTCATATACTAAAAGATTTCAATCCTTGATACGTATGACCCTTTTTGAAAAATAATATGGGAATATTTGTCATTCTCCACTATGATGTGAGGAAACATGTGAAAAATCCTTAGTAAGGCCAAGTATTTTGCAAGAAACAATGTATAATTTTAATTTTATTACAAAGGGAATAGATATGCATCAAAATCATCCAAAATCATATGACCCCCATCCTCAACGACCATTTCATTATGTAGTTGGTGATCATGTGTTTTTAAGAATTTATCCCAGGATGGGACATTAATGTTTTTGGAAGCTGGACATATTATCTGCTCAATACATAAGCCCCATTAAGATATTATAATGGGTTCTAGAGGTGGACTACTTGTTGGAACTACCACCGCATTTTAGTTTGGTACACAACTTGTTCTACGTATCTCAGAATAATAAGTATCATCCTGATTCTGACCATCTGATCAGATGGAATCACGTAGTACTAGATACAAATGATTTATTGGCACATATCATAGTGAAAATTGTGGATATTGACCAGAATGTTTTATCTGGGAAATTCATCGGCCAAGTTCATGTTTTTTAGGAACATGGTATGATACCAGAAGAGCCTCAGGAAGTTGATAATGAAATTAAAGAGTTGTGGCCAGAACACTTTTTGGGAAGTGATGGTTCCCATTGTTCCATAGACGAATATACCAATGGTTGGGAGAATGTTGTACCCCAGATTACAAGAAAATAACTCTTTCATAATATTTTCTATTAAAATTACATTTTATCAAAATGGTGTGGCTTTGAATGAGATCGGTGTATACAATAGTGTGTTGCCTTAAAATATATTGATTCACAAAAATATGGTGTTTCAGTAAAAGTGGTGGTTTCTATAAAATAATTTTTATCCACAAGATAGAGTTTTTTTTATGAAATAGGTTGTTTCCATGAAATAAGGTGTCTCTATTAAATAGTGGGTTTTAATAAAATTTGGTGTGCCCATAAGAAGGGTGTTTCCATAAATGTGGATGATTCCAAAAAAATAGGTGTTTCACAAAAAATTGTTTTCATAAAATGCGTTATGGTGATTGATGGGAGATTTTGGTGGGAATTTGAAGTAGTTTTTTGACCAAAAGGAATTTTTCACGGTCTATGCACGATGGGCCCAAGTCATGCCATGAAACTGTGCACAGAGGTCAAAAATATATCATTTTTATAGGAAATTCCATGTTTTTGATCTAATTATTTTGTTGGCTTAAAACACAAATAAATCGATATTTCTCTCCCTATATGGTTTCAGAACCGTTCCCACTTGATTTTGAGAAATCTTATATCCCTCCCCTGGTGATTTGTATCTTGATTCTCGCTATATGTGCTTGATCTTTATCATTTTTTTCTCGTTTTCAAATATCTATATCATCTATCATATTATTTACTATGATCTAAACCTTATTTGGGTAGATCTATGATGTTAAAATCAAATAGGTCAAGATCTAGAGTTTCTATTGATAGTTGTGTAGATCTATGTCATTTCATGGAATCTTGATCCAATTCTTGATTAAAGTCACCATTCGTTCCAGTTTTGTCTTGTTTTCGTTCATATGCTTAGATATACTTCTCCAATTCATTTTATTTCATATATATAAACCTATAATTAGTTTATATAAGTACTTGGATGCCAAATAACTCATTCTGTAGTTGTGATCTTGATAGGAGAAGATATCTAAGTCCATTCGTGGAGAATCAGCCAGACTTCTTCTTTGTTCATCATCCAATCCCATGTTTCATCAAAAAATTTGAGGTAGGTGTCTCAAAATCATATACTGTTGCTATAAATTATTGAATTTTTTCAAATTTATTAAAGTGTATAATATTTATTTTGAATTCGTTGTTTTATAAATGTAATAAATCTATTTAGTGATGATTTTTTATAGTTGGTAGATATGTGAAATGTTGATAATTTGTTGTGATTTTTTTTTAGTTTCATGAATTTAATGTTTAGATATAAAAAAGTGGATTTTATGGAACATATAAATGGTTTTATTGGGAAGGGGGTGTGTTGAAAAATACTGTTATTTGTTATTAGTAGTCATTGTTATATCATCCTGATTCTGGAATCCACCCAGAGGCGCCCCATACCTGGTTGGTCACACAGCCTCAAGCGCATTTCCCCGAAATCCCGAGGCGGACGACTAGCAGTGAGGGCCTTGGGTGTGATAGTGGAGAAACTATGCCTTCATTGGATGGGTACATAGTAGAAGTAAACATTACATAAAATAGTTGAAGCAGAAAATATCCAACAGTAGTAAACATCAGAAGAGTGGAATAATAAACAATTGGATCACCTATACATATGAAATCATGCATTATATATATGTCTCGGAAAGAAGAAAATCAAGTAACAATGTTGGAAATAAAAATCATGCTAAAAAATGTAAAAAAAAACAAACATAAACTGATCCTCTGTGTCACAAGCCATAGTTGGGTCCCATGCACTCCAGCTCCACATCAAGTTGAGTACCTGAAGTCTAAGGGAGATCGCCCTTATCTATACCTGCCACAATATAATCTATTTGGGCCCAAAATAATTTCCCAAATATGGGGTGAGACTAAATCCAAGTAGAAAACCACCCGAAGATCAGTGCATAACATTCAGTGAATATATGGCAGGTAAAAGTACAGAAAACAATAAACAGGAAAGACCTCAGTAGTAAACAATCCACGGTTTCAATATCTAGAGACAACCTAACAAACACCTAAACCTAAAACATGTAACCCTATCGTAAGTACTCATAACCATCCCCTCTGGACCTACCTAATAAGTTAAACCAACCCTCTGGGTAGTACACTCAGCCTAACCCTACTGGTTCAGTCATAAAAATATAATAAGAATCTTTGAGGAAGTGCTCACAGTCCATTCCCCTTATAGTCAAAGGTAAAGCAAGAATCTCTGAGGAAGCTCACCCTTTCCATTACTCATATAGTCTAAGGTAGTCAAAGAATCTCTGAGTAATCTCACATGATAAATTCCCCTTATATCCCCATGGACATCAACTCTATAAGGAATCCCACTCTTTCAATTCCGCTTATAGCCCAGGTTGCAAAATTCAAACAATGACTATCTGAAGAAGCTCACATGGTCAATACCTTTATAGTCTAAAGAAATCATGGACCCTCTTAGGAATATCACTCGGTCATTTTACCTTATAGACCCAAGTGGTTCTAGGATCTCTGAGGATGCTCACACGGTCAATCCCCCTTATAGCCTAAGTGCTTAAAGACACTCTAAGGTAGCTCACTCGGTCAATTACCCTTATAGTCTACTACACCAGGTTCTCACAGCCCTGTGTAGGTCAACGAGCATAGCAGTGTAATATGGCTAAAGTAAACCAACAAAAAAACTTGGCTTACAGTCTTCAATATTACAAACATGTCAGAATACAAACTCTCCATCCTAAAGTAACAGGCATAGAAAACAGAAAAGGCATCCAAACTGGCTAAACAAGACCAAACGGTCATAAATAGAACATAAACGGGGAATACATCCAAAGAAAAGAAATAATCCCTATTCATATAAAATTACCTCTAAATAGTCATAAAAGAATGACAGACAATCAATAGGGTTAAAATGGTAAACACGCAATACCCCATTCAAGGTATTGGTGGAATTTTCACATAATACTCAATGAAATAGAACATAAAGGCACATACCACCAACCTCGAGGTTTGGAGATCGATATAAGTGAACCTAAAAGCATGAATCACCTTATAAAACCTTTGATCTAAGAAAAAATATAAAATGTTAAAACCACGATAACTTATAAAGGAAGATAAATCATGAAACAAGGTTCCAGCAGAATCGAGAAGTCACTGATGCGGTTCCAACACAACCAACAATGTTTGATTCAGAGAATGGACGATGGCTCAGGGTCTTGTCTAAGATCCACCACTATACGGGCTCTCTCGGACGAATGAGACCTTAAAAGAGGGCGCTCTGTCTGTCAGACCCAACCCTAGTGCATTTAGAGAAAAAAATTCAAAATACACAGGGTGTATTTTGGATTACACGATGTGTACTTTTTGTTTCCGTACACTGCAATAGGAGGCCTCCAAGTCACTCCCACACGGCCGTGTGTGTGGCTACTACACGACCAACGCACGACAAGGAAGAATAATGTGTATACTCATAAAGTACATGGCGTGTAGATATAAAATTTTCAGAATTTCCTCTATTTTTCAAAAGTGACAAGAAAAGGGAAAACATACCTGAAAAGAAGGTCCAAGTTCTTATAATTGTAGTGGTTTTAATTAAACAACATGTTAAATAAAATGTGATTTTATTGAAAGGGTTGTTTTAGCACGATCCTTGGGAATATGTGGTGTGTTTGTTGATGTTGCATATATGTGGATTTGTTGAATTATCACCATGTTCTCAGTTCCAAAAGATTAATGGAACATGGGATACAATTTCCTTGTGACAACATGGTAGATCTATGATAAATCACTCATGAGTATGGAACAGTCACAATTTAGCATGTTTGGTTGGTTGTATGGGTGTGTGGAATAGTTCAGGTATGCCAAAAAGGATATTGAAAAATGGTTTTGAATAATTTTTTGTATTTTTATAAAATTCTATCTTGATGTAAAATTTAATTTAATTGCACTGGTAAACTTTTGATACATTTTGTTTTGGAACATGGTTATATTTAGTTATAACCTATTTTGGAAAAATGTTTTGTATGAACTATTTTATTATAATTTTTCTAAATCTTATATCATTTTGGAATGAGTAGGTAATTAATTGGTTATATCTTATTGAGTTTTATACTCACCCTTACATTACCATGTTTGTCATTATTCGAGATTCTATCTAACGGGACATGGGAAATGGTATAGATTCACACGTTTCTAGCCCCACTTCGTGATGATTGGGTTGTTTAGTGATCTTGAAGCATGTTGCATGAGGAGTCTAAGTATTGTATCCATTATGGTTTATTTAGTAAGATTCCACTATTTACATTGACATTTGTTGAGTCTTTTTTTGTTTCAAATTTTGGAGGAGTTTTGATTTGAAAAAGTAGTTTAGATGTCCTATTTTATTCATCCATCATATATTGAATTGTTTAGTAATGGTTTTTATGGAAACCAATTTTATTATTAAAATGTAAATCATCCCCCATATCCGTTGAAAGCCTTCAAAATTTATTTCAAGCCTTTGGAATCTTTGGGATGTCACCTAAACCCACAGAATTCCTTCATTTTCTCGCAAGACAATTCGAATTAACCGTTCACTATAGTGGAACACTTATTTTATGGGTTAATGTTGATTCTATGATAATATTCGTTGTTTTCTAAATATTATATCTATTATGGTATTCTTTGTTGTTCACTTAAAATTAATATAGATATTAATGACTCTCAATGTTCTCATTGGGGATGCTGATAAAAACAGTTAAGTGGATCTTGTTGTGGTAGTATATTAAGATAATAGATATAGTGTAAACCAAACCAAACATCCCCCATATCAGAATTTTGGGATGATTGATCACATAAATTGTTTTAATCAGTTCATGAGAAACTTCAAATGCAGAAATGTGTGGAATTATTATAATCAAACATCACATAGATAAGTTATTTTAGTGGTAATCTATTACAACAACCTCAATGTCCTTATTTCCCAGAATGGACCTAATCTATTAGTCATTTTAATGGGGATCCCAAATGTTTTATTGTGATATATAAGATATAAATTCGTTAAAAAATATATAATATACCTCTTTAATCATGTTATATAAATTCTTCCATATCATTAATGATTAGTTGAAGTATTCAACCACCATCTAAAACACTAGGGATCAACTATCAATGGGAAATGAAAATATGTAATATATTTCGTCCCATGTATATAAATCATCCACAACAAATTCTTGGAGATTGAATGTCCCATAATATCATTTATTACTTCCTTTAGTGTTATTTGATAATATATTGGATGGGATTAGATATATTTTTATAAATAAAATATCAACAATCAAGATATGAAAATAAATCTTAGCATAATAATTGATCCTTCTATTTTTTACATGTGTCAATGGTAGGATAAAACCCTCTCAGATCATTATAATCTAGTGGGGATATTTTCTCCATATATAAAATCATATCTAGCTCAAATTATTGAATCTATGGTAATAATCTTGCTTAATTAAATGCCTATTTTTATAGATTACATGGATGTATTCACAAAAGATCTTATATAAATTTTTCATGACCAACTTATCACGTATCAATTGAACTTATTAATCACTATATTTACATATCAAATGATATATATAGAATAACCATATTTGAGTTGAAGGAACTGATGATGTAGTAATAAGAACATAAATAATAGTTTTATATATGGCTGACTACATCACCATGTGTTGTGACAATCATTTTCATCTAGATGAAGGAAGGGTGAATTTTCCTCTTCATTAAATATCATGTCTCAAAAACCCCATGATAATGAATAATTATCCCCGTATGAATATATATGATTTATTATATCCACTATATGGATTCCATTATTTCAATAATGTGGACCATAGTTCATTATATCAATATTTAGATTGGATGAAGAAAGATATTCAAATGACTACTTGTGGAAAAATGTATGCACACTATAAATTATAAATGATTCCCTTCAGAATCACTATTTTTATATAATTATTTATGTATTTAAAAAATACACTCCTTAGATATCAACTGGACAATGTTTTTCTAGTCATTATTGATGATATCATAATATACTCAAACTACATGGATGAGAACAAGAAATAACATTTGAATATTGATTAAAAGACTACTCGGAATGAGGATTTATATGACATGTGTAATATATATGAGTTTTATATGATATATTTGTTATATCTCGTAGTTTATTATCACTATTAAAGGGATATATATGGCCACTATTACCAAAAATTAAATTGAGGTGTGTCTAAGAAAAGAATCATAAACATTGAAAAATAGATTCTATGAACTATATTGGTGTTACTAATGATTTTAGAGTTACATATAAGAATTATCATACCCTATAACCACACTTAATCAAAAAGGTTTTATGTTTCTCTAGAGTGATAAATGTAAAGAAGGAATTATATGCTTAAAAAGGGTCTTATCACTACACTTGTACTCACATCTCCCACATGTGGGGAACATTTTATTGTATAAAAATATAATATAATAATAACATTTGTGGTGAAATGATTCTAATTGATGATTTAATTGATTAGACCTCATGTTAATTGAATATTCGTGAGAGGAACTCTCACGAACCGAATCTGGTCACCGCCAAAAATGACACCAAACCCAGCTCGTGATAAGTCCTGAAGGACGTTCCATATCCCCACATGCTAGCACAAGTGACCGGGTATCATTTATCTTGGTTTGGGAACGATTTAGCCAAATATTTATACATAAAACACCAAAAATATTTGATAAAATGAACCTGAAAAATTCATAACAACAAGGTTTATACAAAAATCCAGAGCTGAATACGTAAGTTCAAATGCAATAAAAAATAACTAAAGACACAATGAAACAACAAAAAAGTATCCCCATGGACTCCACATGGAAGGGGTCATCAACCTCATGCTGTCTCTACTACTCCGCCACAAGGATGGGGACTAACACCCTAAACTGCCATCACCCTTAGACTTTCCACTACCTAAGTCAAACATAACCAAGTCTACTTACACCCAAGGGGTGTAATTATGGTGTGAGACTATTCCTAATATGATTCCACCCAATGATTAAAAAAATCATGCAATACAATTTGAAAATTTAAGTAGTTTTAATACACAAAGAAAAGCAGTGATAAAATCCATGAAATGCAACTTCCAATTGAAAACATTTTTCAAGATAAAGTTTCAGAATGTTCACATATTTAAATAGAAATGTTATCTACTATAATGTACTTCAAAAAACACCTCAATACATGGTAATATACCACAAACACAATGAGAAAAAAAATCAGTAACACCCCTAGGCAATAGATAGTCTTGGGCACCATGTACCTCATAACTCGGTGTAATGTAACCATAGTAAAATATATTATCATGAACTATCCACTAGTAGGGAACATACCCATAACCTCTTTGTCAAAAATCATCATTCACATTGTTTATTTTGATTTTTCGTTTTCCAAATTCTAGGTGAAATAGGGACAAAACCCATCCGATCCACTAGCCGTACTAGTACACATCTGCCCCACCTTGGTACCAATGATTCCCCCATTGTTATCAAACAATTTCATAATGATACATATATCCATTTTCATATAAAAAACCACTATGGGTCCCATAAAATCAGTACATTATCTGCACACATTTTATTCCATTTAAAACACACAACAAAACACTTTGAGTTTCAATAAAACAACTTCTCCAAATCATTCATTGTTTTGCACCCAAAACTCTTTGAAAACCCCCCTTTAACACCATATTAATACTCATATATACTAAAATAGAATCCAAAACACCCTAAAAATTTATTTAAACTCATTACATTATTTAGATAAAAATCCCGATAAGCATCACATAGAATACCCATGTAAAACACCCAATTCAACAACAAATTGGTACTCAACAACCCTTTTATTAACAAACATCACACAAAACCAAATTCGCAGCCTCAAAAAAAGAATAACAACATGTAAAACATTATCTTCAGCCCTAGTACAGTTCAATAAGTCCAAATAAATAATTAAAATGAATCCTTTAATCGACCAATGAATGATTTATATAAAAAAACAAAAACATCACATGAAGTTGGACCATAAAATTCACATGCATTACAAACACCACTAAAACCAATTTTTGCAGCACCAAATCAATGGTTTATAAATGAATATATAACAAAAACAGTATCTATTTCACAAGGATTTCATACAATGTGGAATCACCAACCAATTAATGAAAACCCTTGAATCAATGTGTGAAAATTAGGTCGCACCACCACCGCACCATGAGGGACTTAGAAGAATCCTAAAACCACGAAACTGGAAAAAAACCCAAGGTTAAACCCTAGTGTAAAACCATAACTTCTGGTTATTTAGTAATTCATTGAATAGTGATGAAACCACTAGCAAATAGAATGAAACCTTAAACAATTTGAAAGTGGAATGAATGCGACTCACTTACTTGAAGTATTTTGAAAAATTGCCCATAATACAGCATTACTTGATATTTAAAATAGTCAAAAAATAAAGGGAGGTTAGAATAATGATTAGGAGGTCATTTAGGAACTATAATTTAAGAGAATGAGTAGGAATTGAGAGAGTTATGATGGAATGAACTTATCTCTTCAAATCTGCCTAATTTTTGAAACTGTATTTTGTTCAGCATGCAATCGTGATGAAGAAGAGCTCCAATAATGGGAGAGATAGGTTCGACACGTGGATGAAATAAATGGGAGTGTGTGAGGATTTTAATCACCAAAAATCATTAAAATATATAAGTTATTAATTAATAAAATTTATTTTTTAAAACTGGAATTGGATTTTAGGGAGGACTAATCCCTTAAATGAAAACCCATATACACCTTGGTTATGGATTTCTAAAGGATCCAAACTACACTGGTGGTGTTAATATGTCATGGGAGATCATTTAAGAATTGGAATGGGTGAAAAATATTATAAAATGAAAATGTTTTAAAAGAATCAAAATTTATTTTTAAATATGGAATTAGGCTCACAATTAGGCCCAATTCTAGAAAACTCACCCATTCAACCCTAAAAGCCTGAGAAACCCCAAAAACAAAGCATAAATGCAAATTAAATTAAATTTAAATTTAAAATAAGTCATGTATGTGACAATTCACCAAACCATGAAAAATATCCATCCCCAGAATGCTACAGCAAGGCCAGATATGAAAACCAAACCCAACTGAAAAACCAAGATGTACTTTTTTGCCAAGCTTTGCCCCCAAGGTCCAAAACACCTTTTGTGATCAATTAAGGAATGATTAATCTCACAACCCAATCTTACACCACTTTCCTAAAAAGATATATCACATTATTACTTTATCCCAATATAAAACTCCTCAAACACTATCCAAACAAGACCGAAGAAATTCACTCAAATGAACAACAACATCGAACAAGGTTACACTTACCTTAAATTAACATAACCATTAGGAGACCTCCAATCCCAACGTTTACTCAAGGAATTTGTTGGAATATTTAATGTTCCAAATGAGAATACCTACCACCAAGTCAAGACCATGGATAAATCTGAGCTATTGGTATGGGGGGACACAAATAGGTACCCCACCATAAAAGGCAACCTATATTATTTAACGAGACATAATCACGACACTAACAGAGGGAGGCCTGAACGAACTCCCTTGTATAAAGTGTATAATTCCATCCACGGTTTAGAAAGGAATGTACATTGGAATTATATTGGGTATCCCCACTATTTCGACCAACCATATTAACCGACCATAATGGGCCAACACAGAAAGAACCATTTTTTATGATTTGGGTAGGGTGCAGGGTCAGTCTGCACGGTTTGGGAAATTCAGCACCAACTGTGCAGATCATTCTTTTTGCATGGCTTCCACGGTCACTACTAATAATACACAAACTGTGTCATCTGCATGTCTATCCAAATTTCTAACCATTCTTTAATGACTCGATGTAAACCAAATGTGGAGGGAACTACATTAGCTGATGACATGGGTACAAGGCCCTCAAACTATTTCCACCTAATGGGAACAGCGAAAGAAAGATGATTACACTAGATTTTTGAACTCATAATATATTTCATTATGAGGATAAGACATTGTACATGGGTTTAAAAAATTCTTGGATTTATCTTGATGATGAATCACCTTCTCTTCATGACCTATGGTGGGAGTTCAAATGATTCAAGCATCTTCGACCTTGCAGTTTGGCTTTGGAAACCCCCCTGAATGAGAATTCTTCTTTTGGTTTCACCATCAACTATACTGAAATCCCTAATAAGATACACATGTCATAACACATTCCAATATCACTTTACCCTAACTTGATATTTCACTGAAAGAATGGCTTATAAAATGAACACACATCACACATTATTTCTTCGAGTGAGAAACTATAAATGTAAATAAAACCTATAATCGCCTTCCTCTAAAATGGAATATTTTGAAGTTTTTACCAAGGATAAACTCTCCCAACATAAAGACACTCTCAGGGGATTGCACGGTATTCACCATTAAAGTCAATCAAGTGCACGAAATCACAAGGCTTCACCGAACATGAAAATTACGACTGATATAAACAATAAATGGAGTCGGACATTATACACCATCCCCAAAATACACAGAATTCTAGAAATTGGCCAAAAAATCCTCTCATGACTATATTTCCCAAACTTATAGTTTATTTTGAACTCTTTCTTCAAAGAGACTATGAAGGACTAATAGGACCTCTTAGACACCATCCAGATACTCATCCATGCTAACAACCCAAGACCACTTCCACCTTCCGCAAATCGGGAAACATATGAGGCTAAGGTCTCATTAAAACTTCAATGATCACTCTCCCACTACAAGTGGATACACAAAAAAATTAAATGAAATATTTTAGGCTCAATCTAAAAATCTCAAGAAAAATATTCCTTATATTGGTCAACTGGAGGGTCTTTGAATGGAGAAACAATCCGGGTTGCACTTCAGTTATGCACTAACCCTTAATGGTGCATAACTTATCCAACAATTAAACATAAGGAACCAAACATAATGGTCCATTAGTCAAGATATACCAAAAACAAAATCCAAACCCATTAAAGGAGACTTCATAAAAGCATCCCAAATCATTTCTCAGAAGATACCACTAACAGGCCCTTCAACACAGCTTACCGACCAAACAAAATCCCAAAACAAAAAACAAACCGAAGGGGTTCTTGACTCAAATAATCCCACAAAATCAACATTAAAAAACACATAATACACACGATCTCAAACTATTCATAATTACATCATGGTTTTCATTTAAAATAATCTTTTTGAAAATAAACTATTTAGCGATTAGCGTATCCACCAATGGTACCCCATGGGACGTACACATGGATGTTTCTGTGCTATAATGGGAACCCTGTCCATATCAACCCCATAACACATCCAGCAATTCCATTAACCATCCATCATTCCATATAACCCCATGCATGTGGTTTCTCATTGAAATACCAATGTTTAAAATAAAAAAAATCTTTCCACCTTTAGAAACCAAAACAGTCAACCAATACCACCTTTTTCTCAAATAATTTTACTATGAAATCAAACCCATATTACATTTTAAAAATATTTTCAGAAAGAAACAATAATTTAATTGAAAACACACTTTAAATTCATTCACATAAATTTCAAAACCTCTCATTCCATTAAAAAACCTTTCAATAGTTTAGAAAACACTATTGGAAACAATTTTTTAAAAACAAACATAGATATAGTTCATGATTTCAAAAGATGAAAAAACACACTATTTTCCATTCCAATACAATTATGAAAATTCAGATATCCATTTTCAAAAATCTAACCATTTCCTCTTTATTAAATAATCATTTCACAAAAACATTTTACTTCTTAAAACCATGTCACTTTAAAACCAATGATCCACGATTTCAAAACAAATGAACACATGACAATTTGAGAGGAAAATAGTTTTTGTGGGTGACATGTAAATATGGTTGACAGCCATATTCCAATCAATTCACCATCGCATAGAGTGTTATAGGAAAATATCCCCATCTATACATGGCTTTCCAGACCCTGCGAGCTCACTGAGACCTGTAACCCAACTCTCTTTTCCTTTCCCTTAATCATCATCAATCCAAGAAATCCAAAGGACCCATATAAATCCCGACATACCCTGGAAACTTGAATCCCATCATGAGGTGTGGTGATCTTACACATTACTCATAACTAGAATGCCAAGTCCTGAATATCCTAACTTCTTACAATCCTGATTGTTCCCCAAGTAACATGACCCAAAGATAGAGGACCTCCTTTGATACCATTTTTTCACAAACCGAATCTAGTAGACCCCAAAAACGACACTAAAAACAGCGCTTGACAAGGCCAAAAGGGCGTTTCCTATCCCCACGGGCTTTCACATGTTCCTGGGTATCATTTATCTTTGTTTGGGAACGATTTACTCGAATATGTATACATAAAAAACCTAAAATATATGATAAAATGAATCTGAAAAATTCATACCAACAAGGATTATACAAAAATCCATAATTGAATACAAAAGTTCAAATGTAATTAAAAAGATCCAAATATATAATGAAACAGCAACAAAACATTCCCATGGAATCCACATGACATGGGGTCATCACCCACAATCCGTCTCCACAACTCCACCCCAAGGATGAGGACTATCACCCTGAACCACCATTACCCTTAGCCTTTCCCTTATCTGAGTCGAACATATCCAAGTCTACTTACACCCAAGGGGTGTAATTAGGATGTGATCCAAATACCAATAGGATACCACCCAATTATTCCTAAGAGCATGCAATACAATGTGAAAATGAATGTAGTTTTAATGTGCAAAGAAAAGCAGTGAGAAAATCCACAAAATGCAACTTTCAAATGAAAACATTTTTCAATTTAAAGTTTTCAGAATGTTCACACATTTAAAAAGAAATGTTAGAAACATTAATGTACTTCCAAAAACACCCTATTACATGAAAAAATACCAGAAACACAATTAGAAACAAAATCGGGAACACCCCTAAGAACTAGATATTCTCGGGCCCCATGTGTCTCATATCTCGGTGTAATGTATCCATTGTAAAATCCATTATCATGCACAATCAACAAATATTGAACATACCCATATCCTATTGGTCCCTAATCATCATCTACATAGTTTAGTTAGAGTTTTCGTTATCCAAGTTCTAGGTGAAACATGGACAAAACCCATCTGGTCCTCTAGTCGAACTAGTACACATCCGCCCAACCTAGGTACTAGGGATTCCACTTTAGTTATCAATAAATTTCATAATGATACATATATCCATTCTCATATAAAACACCAATAAGGGTCACATATGATCATTACAGTAGCTACACACATTTTATACCATTTAAAACAAAAAACAAAACATATTGAGTTTCAATAAAACAACATCTCTAAATCATTCTTTGTTTTACACAATAAACTCTTTGAAAACCCCACTTGAACTCCATATTCAAACTCATATTTATCAAAAAAAATCCAAAACATCCAAAACATTTATTTAAACTCATTACATGATTTATAAAACAATCCCATTAATCATCGCATAGAATACCCATGTAAAAAACCAAATTCAACAAAAAATTGGTACTCAAATACCATTTTATTATAAAATTTCACCCAAAACCAATTTTGCAGCAACAAAAAAAGTATAATAACATTCAAAACATTATTTTCAGACATAATACAGTTCATTAAGGTTAAATAAATAATTAAATTGCTTCCCTTAATCAACCAATAAATGATTTATATAAAAAACAAATTTTACATGAAATTGGCACTTAAAATTCACTTGCAATACAAAAACCACTAAAACCAGTTTTGGCATCACCAAATCAATGGTTTAAATAGAAAAATATAATAAACATATTAACTATGTTAGAAGGATTTCATTCAATGTGTAATCACCTACCAAAGTAATGAAAACCCTTGAATCATCATGCGAAAATCAAGTCGCACCACCACCACACCAAGAGGGACTTAGAACAATCCTAAAACCACAAAATTGGACCATGAAAACCCAAGGTTAAACCCTGGGTTCAAAACACTACCTCCTTGTTATTTGTTACTTCCATGAAAATAGATGAAACCCCAATAAAATATAATGAAACCATAATCAATTTGAAAGAGGAATGGAAGAGACTCACTTACGTGAAGTATCTTGAATAATCTCCCCTAATACACCATTATATGATTTTTAAAACAGTCAAAACATCAAGGGAGGTTAGAATATAGGTTAGGAGGTCATTTAGGAACTAGAATGGGGGAAAATAGTAAGCATTTATAGAGTTATGATGGAAGGAACATACCTCTTCAAATCATCCATATTTTTGAAACCCTAATATGTTTAGCACTCGGTCACGATGAAGAAGAGCACCAAAAATGGGAGAGAGAGATTCGGGGCGTGGTTGGGTTGAATTGGAGTGTGGGAGGCTTGGAATTACCAAAGAAGAATTAACATTGATTATTTATTAATTAATAAAATTTAATTTTTAAAATCGGAATTGTGCTTCCGGGCAGGCCTAATCGCTTAAATAAAAACTCATATACACCATGGTTGTAGATTTATAAAGGCTCCAAACTACAATGGCTGCGTTAATAAGTCAGGGGAGGCCATTTATGAATTGTAATGGGTAAGAAATATTAAAAAATGAAACTTTTATAAAAGAAACAAAATTTATTTTTAAATATGGAATTGGGCTCATGATTTGGCCCAATTCACAAAAACTCACCCATTCCACCATAAAATCTTGATAACCCCCAAAAACAAAGCATAGATAGAAATTAAATGAAATTTAATTTTAAAATAAGTCATTTATGTGACAGGAATTATCCATCATTAGATCCAGTGTCATATTGAGTGATTTTCTTATAGAATATCAATAACAATTATCTCGATGGGGGGAAGTGTGAAATATATTTACACAGTAGGATTCTGAAGAGAATATTTTAAGAAATTACGATTAATATATAAGAGTTAATATGGTCAAATATAATGATTTCTTATAATTTTTCAATCAATAAACATCCTTGGAAAAAAATATTGGTATATTATTTATGTATAAATTTTTATATAACATTATCAAGGTTGTGACTTTTGAAGGATCCAATATTCTTAGAAATATTTAGGATGGGCATTGGAATTGTAAAAAATAGAATTTCATATTTCCCTTCAAATGTTAATTCTTTACCATATTATTTGAATATGATAAAAGATGCTCAAATATATGATTTCAAAAAGCAGATGAATATAAAATCTATTATATATGGAAAAATCATGATGTAAAAAATTGATGAAGAAGGTGTTATAATATTTTGGTCACAAAAATTTGGACCATAATATTTTTTCACAAGAAATGAGTTTCTGAATTATTCAAATATATCATCTTCATCTATCTAACTAGAGATCATAGAGATTAATAATTATATATATAAATTTTATTGGTGGAAAATATGAAGAATGAGATTTATGAGTATAGTCCAAAATTACTATTATTTCAGAAGGAGAAGGTATAAATTAATATGTATCGGGGGATGATTAAAAAACTTCCCTTTCCGACATGAAAATTGGCAATAATTATCATGTACATTTTTATTGTTCTTAAAAATAGATCAACATGAAATACTGATATATGGGTTGTGTTTTATCATAATAAAAATAAATTCACATAATTGAAATTCAATAGGACTTGTCAACCAATTATATTACAACGATATACACCATTGATGTGGTGATCAAGCAATGAACTTCTCTATAAATTTTATTTAACAATGGTCAATGATTTTTTTCTATGATCTGGATGAGACTCCAGAATTTTCAAAGAGATTAGTTGAACATCACTAAGACACTTAGGATAATCACCACAAAACTTATGTCCAATATTAGTGGAAATTATAGGCACTCACATACATGTTGGGTAACATTATTATATTTGAAATGAATTTTATTCATAGAATTTTTCATGATTTAAAATTTAAATAATAAATAATTAATAGTGTTTTATACATAATAGAGACTGTTATAACCTAACCATTAAATTAGAGGGAATTATTTTTATAAACTAAATTGTGAAATATATAATGTATCTTATCATTTCTAATTTATTAATTAATCTTTTCAAAACAAAAACATAATTTTTAGTAATATAATTTTATTATTATATTATACAATTTCTTCAAAAAAATCATTTCCTTATGGACAGAAATATTATTTTAAAAACATTAATGAAAAATTATTTGAAAAAACATATTTAATTTTTCAATTAATATGGTATAAAATAACTAAATATACATTTTTTAAATATCTACAAATGTTTACTTTTTAAGAGTTAGTGAAAAAAATTGTAAATGAAAAATATAATTCATTTAATACTGTTTAAAAAAATAATATTTTAAATTAATTAATTTTAATTTAAAATAATTGAATTATTATTTCATAATATTAAATTTATACCTAAATTTAGAATACAACATTTATATGCAAAATTTTCATTTTTCGTAATGCTGAATGTGGATGATTGGGCCTCATATAAGGTTGCTAACTAAAAGAATAACATCAAAGAGTTTATTAAATCTTACTCTAATCCTTCATTTTCAATCATTGATCTTCCTTCCCATGGAGGATTTTTTAAAAATAAATTCTATCTGACATCTCATAAAAATTGGTTGTTTTTTAAGACATTGTGAACCCTTGTAGATACTACATCATCATGAGTGTTCTTCGTTAGTATGGTAGAGAATCTTTTGAAATAAAATTCCCCCACACGTAGGATCCCAAAAATATTTTCCATTGTTGATTGTATGATTTACAAAATATAAAGAGGGTACTACAATATAGTATTTCCCACTGATGATCACAAATTAATATCTTGGAGCTTTGATTCATTTTCAATGAGGCATTTATTCCTACGAATTCAGGAATTGGATATGATGTTTTTAACAGGATATGTAAAGGAACACTCTTAATGATGTATAAATGCATATATATATTGTAACCATCAGATTCTTTGGGACATTCCTTCAACCATGGTGATCACAATCTAGACTGATAAAAAAACTAAAAATGTTGACATATGGGTATTATGTGAGGATAATGATGGATATTGACATGTCATATACCACTGTGGTGGAAGTGGTTTTAACCAGAAGGGATCAATAAATTATCTTAATGATCCAATATAAAAGGGGAATGTTGGTTAATAGAAGTTTATTTTCTCTCATCTTCATTTCTCTATATTTAAAAAGAACAAGGAATTAACTTTCTCCAATATGAAACAGTATGATCACGCTAACACTTGAATGAGGAAGGGAATGAGAAAATCTAGCCTCCAAATCTAGTTATAGACCAAATGTAACTCCCTGACCCCAGCTACCCAGAGCCGGTGCGTTACTTCGTAACATTGGCATGATCACAAAAGATCAAGTCTCGAAAGACCGATTAGTTTAGTAGCCTTGGAAACACTAGATACATTCATAAGTCTTTCATTACATCAAAAAGTAAACAAACTATAATAACATGGTCCTCATAGTCCACACTCATATACCTTTCTGACTACCCCTGCAGGTCATTCATAAAATATTTCTTCACATCCTGGAAAATATTAAAACATTGAAAGGGGTGAGCTCAGATGCTCAGTAAGGATAACAATATAGCGGAAGCTTTCATAAATAAATTTTTTTTTAAGGCAATGTATAACTAAAAAAAAGCCTTTTAAACTTGAACATCAACATAATATGGCAAAAGTAAAATGAGATAATGCCATTCACTTCTTCACATGGATATTCTACTGGTCGAATAATCACATGAAATATCAATAACCACTCTCATAATGAGGGAATGTATAATGCCGGACATTCTGAAACATTTTGTCAAGGCCTCGGCCAAGACGTCTAAAATGATTAAGGCCTCGGCCAAAAACATAAATCAAATTGGGAAAGGGCCTCGGCCAATTCCACGTCTAGTTGTCTCATGAGACCTACCGATGCATCGAGGAGCTATAGCGGGCTCCACCCGTCACTTATTAAGTCCAATACATTCCTCATATGAACAGGTTTAAACATCTCATAAACCATAACATAATCGTATCACATAAAACATGAATAAAGGAAACATAACATTTCCACATTTCAATCACATGATATCAATACAACACATTGATATAATAAAAATGCTTTCAAAACCATTTTCAATACCAAAATAAAAGAAAAGTATAACAAGGTATTTATTTTTCATTAAAAAAGGGTATGGCTTGTAGAGGAAGCCGAAACTCAAATAGTGGTCACGGCGGCAGAGAAGTTTTTGTCACCGCATAAGTACGACAAAAACATTCCTTTTTGTTGTTTAATAAACACTCCGTATAAAAAAATATTCCTTTTGAATAAACATAAAAGTCAAAGTGGTTTATACACCGTATAAAGGAAATTTGTGTATAAAACCAAATATGCCTCAATGAAAGGAGATTGAGACGAAGTCCTTACAAAGATCATTTTTAAAATAAAATAGATATATTATGTGTATTCACTATAGGTACACATAAAGAAATTAAAAATACAAAATAAGACATAATAATATCATGACATAATTTGAAAGTAGGAGATTAACCCAAAGAATGGAAGTTGGGTTAAGAAGTTCCCTTACCTTGCGTCTTGTCCTGACTCGACCGTTCTTTAACCTCCTGAATAATAAACTAGAGTTAATTTATATTTACTTAAGAACCTTTTTCATGTTCATTATTCCATTTATATCACTTATTACCATGTTATGAGCATTATTTAATTATTTAAGTTAATAACGGTCGTTTTGTCGATCTTTGGTACTTGAGTCAAAAATAAACTTCTTATAATTACAAGTTGTTCATGTGGTGAAATATCCATTATATCCAGAATTATATTCATGATGTATATATCATATATATCATATATATACAGTATATATTTTCATTAATAATGTCACGTAACATTTAGAGGAAATAAATGAAATGCACCGTTCATGGAGACGGTAAGCCGTACGTACGCATGAACGCTACTTTCATTTCTATTTAGTATTTAATGTAATGAAATCATAATGATATAAATTTATAATATAATTACAGTATAATATAGTGTATAATACCATTTAATCTATCCTTTATACATCCCACATATGGCATTAACGATTCAAATCACTTTGAGGGGGCGGTAGTCCGCACTTCCTAAAATGAAATTATCGCGTTTTACCATAATGGAAATCATAAAGTATGCCATAAATGAGAAATACAGAAGCATAAGTAAAACATAAACATATTTTATATAATATATAAATATAGTGACATCTTAATGGCCACCTTTGAAGGTGTTATATGAGTGTTGAACAATCATCGTTTCGTGAGGCAGAAATTCGCCATCCACAGAAACCGTATGTTCTTTAACCATTAGATTTAGGTGTGTGTAAGTGTAGCTCTAATAATTCTTATAACAACATCCTAGTATATTTAGGATACTGGTGTTGTTACAAAAGAAATTAATAAAAAGATTTTAGGGGGTTGGAGAAGAAAAATAAAACAAAACAACATTAGAGAAGACATTACCTCAAAATCGGGTAACTCTTTTTGATTTGAGCCAAAGGCTTCCTTGGGAAGAGTTCTTCCCAAATTGAGGCTTCAAGGAGTAATAGGGGGATGTTGGGAGAGTATTTGGTCAGAGTTTGGCCGAGCCAAATGGCTTGATAGTGTAAATGAGGTGGGGGAGGTGGGGGCCTTTTATAAGTGGAGGGGAGGGGCACTCTTGGAAAGTAAAGAAAAGTCACTTTATTATAAAATGAGTTTAGGATTTTAGAGGTCCCACACTTATATAATTCGAGGATAAGATGATAAGGGTTCGAAACCTCCTCATCAAATAGGGTTTTGACAAGTGTAAGCCTTGGATTTTGCATTATCTTCTCATTTTATTTAAATCGATAAATAATGAGGTCATCGCTGCATCATCATGATGTCATAAATAATTTTAATTTATTAAATGTCTCAAAATTATAAAAAAAATACTATGATGTAGGAAATATTTTTAGCTTTCTAATGAATATTTATAATAAAAATTTGGACTTGTGTAACCCCATGTAAAAACTGTTTTAGTAAAACAACTCATGTTTGTGTCAATTTAATTTTAACATTAAATAAATATATATTAATGTCATTTTCCAACCAAAGTGGCTCCATGGGGTCCCCAAGTTGACCCATGGGTTTTCTTGGTCGTCCATGACTCATCAAATAGGAGTAGGACAAGTTTCAATCTCATATCATATTATTAAAACATTATTTTTACCTTAAACTACACTAATTACCTCTAATCGCGATTAAGAACTTAAAAGTTACTATTCACCAAAAAATTATTTTAATCTCATTGAACCACATTTTACTTCTTAATGAAAACCATGTATGTCGGATTTTTGAAAATCAAATCACAGAAGTGGTAATATTTCATTTAAATGAAAAATCAGTTATTTAACTACCTCTTAGTGGTTTCACTATTCATCAAAAATTGAAGTTTTTCAAAACAATGCCAAAATTTCACCCTAAGCTATAATTGATATTCCAAATTCAAAAATGATGTCTATTTTACAAAATTCCAAACATATAAGTTTCATTAGTTAATTTTATAATTAATTCCGGCTGTCACAACAAATAGCGTGTTTTTAAGAAACAATTTATATCAAAAGATTGGCAATTGTTTATGTCCAATTTAAATGTTAAATTAATTATAATGACCACCATTGGATAAAATGGTAAAAATATATTCTATTTATACTTTAAAACCTCTAAATAGTATAATTTATCACAAAAAATTATTTTGATTAAAAAAGTGGTTTTAAGTATTTTTCACTATTCATAAAAAAATTGGAAGTTCTCAGAAAGTTACAAAAAATTCAACTTAGGATAATTTCGATATTACGAATACAAAAATGAAGCCCATTGTGAAATATAAAATTTCTATAATTTTAAAAAGTGGTTATTACTATTCATAACGGCTACTTTGATTAGTCGCGGTGTTTTAGAACTCGAAGTTGCGTACAATGCAAGCTATTGCATTATTGAATGAGAAGCGTATCGTGGAAGCTCGGGGTGTTACATTATCCCCTCCTCCAATAAATTGCGTCTTCGCAATTTGAAAATTTTCTTTGAAAATAGAAAATACCTTTGTGGAAAACCCACATCGGAAATAATGTTAATAAATATATAACATTAAAAGAAAGCAAGATAAGTACAAACGTCAGCCGATATAGCCCATTCTAGGATTCTATGAAAATATGGATATGGAGGAGAAACAAACCATCATGGTCTGATGGAGAGTTATAGGAAACAGGATTAGGAGAAAGTTTAACTACAAGAAAATCACAAACTTGTGATTGGTTAAACGGTCATTGAATCCCCAGTTGGAAAAGTTAACCGACAACATTTTTTTAAGTTACCTTTTATAATGTTGAGGAATTTATTTAGGATATTTACTAAGAACGTAAGGTAATATACATACTTGTTATGTATACTTTCATTCATTAATAAATTTTTACCACAAACCCAACTTTTACTCCAAATGGTAACAGGACTCAAAAATATTCTATTTATCCTAATTGTATAAGGTTCCAAATGTTAACACATACCATTTAGATTAGTAAAAATTATTTTGTAATAACCAGGGACTTCCTGTAGGCTAGTGGTAGGAAATAAAGGCCTGTCGCACTATGATTGTGGGTTCGATTCTTGCATCTTTGTCCGACGCGACAGGTTATGCCCCACCCTGCAGGTTGTCCTTTTCCTAAAACTATAGTATCATAATATTCCAAAAATAATCTTCATAAATTTTTTAACCTTAAACAATACTATCCAAAGATCAACTTAATCCACTCCAACCTTTATAGTTATCCAAAATACCTCTGTCCAGACTTTATCTAAAAGGTCTCTTAATTCCAAAATCAATTTATCAGATTCCCCAAACAAAGTAAAGTTTCTCTAATTGTCACATACTAAAAATATAATTACTTTCATCATATTAAAACCTTACTGAAATCAAAAAGTACTGCAGTACAATCCTTATATATATATATCACATTATTCTAATAACTAGAATATAATCCATGAGTCCAAAAGCACCAATACATTAGTTATTCTGCTTCAACTGTACTAACAGCATAAGATTTTCCTTGATCCCTTGGCCTTTTCTGAGGTAAATTTCCCTGACGCTTAGGACATTCATTTGCATAATGACCCATTTATCTACAATTGTAGCATTCAACTTTGATATCCTCTTTCTTTCCCTTGCAATCACGAGCCTGGTGACCCTTTTCTCTACATTTATAACAAACTCTCATTCCTTTTAGGCAAGTACCAGGGTGATTCTTCCCACAATTATCACATAATGGAAAATCCTTCTTTCCCTTTTTCCCTTTATCTGTCTCTTGTTCCACCGTTCTCTTCTTCTCTTGCATTACTTTGTTGTCATAAGACTTTTATAATTCCTTTTCTGTCTTGATAGCACATGAGACAATATCTTCGTATGATGAGAAGGATTGTGATACTAAATCTCAATGGAGAAATGGTTTTAACCCATCAAAGAAACGATCAATATTACTCCTTGGGTTACGTATATAATCGGAAGCATGCCTCACTAACCTTGTAATGTTAGCCTTATAATTTGCGACATTCTCATCCTCCTTCTGCCTCAGACTCAGAAATTTCCTTTCCATATCTGCTCGATGGTCACGAGGAAAGTATTTTTCTAAGAAAATCTCTTTTAACTCCCTCCATTCCATATTCGATACGTCATCATCTTCCTTTTTGTTTTGAATGAGCGACCACCACTGATCGGCATCTCCAGTGAGGCGGTAAACTGCCATGACAACTTTCTCCCTTTCACTACTCCCCAAGGCATGGAATATTTTCTCTAAGGAATTTATCCATTGCTCAGCTACTATAGGATTTGTACTCCCATTGAAGGTTTGTGGTTGTTTCCTCATGAAACGGTCTAGCATTGATCCTCCACATTGCGGATCAGGGTGCTCCATACGAGTAAGGTTATTATTCATAACCTGAGTGAGTTGTCCCAGTATGGTAATAAGTTGATCAGCACCAGTTGTATCTCTAGATCCACAATAATTATCTTGAGCAGGAGGGAAATCCCTATACGGAGTTTGTGCATTGATACAGTTTCCATTCCTTCCACTAGGCGCCATTTCTAAACAATGGCATAAACTAGATTAGTTTATGAATCAAAATACATAATTCCATACTTGTAAAACACTTTACATAAATTGAACTATTTATGGATATAATCCATAATCATAAAAAGAAATGTTTTCTTTGAGGAAGTATATACTCATAACCCTTCATAGTGGTTTGTAAATAAAATGATAATTATCCTAAGCATATCCCCCGGGAGTGTCGTAACCAAGAGTGCAGCAAGGCCCGTTGTCGTGCACTAGTTCCCGTTCGAGTCTAGCTCAAAGCGGTGTTTTCAGGTTTTACCCCTAGGTACATCTGTGCCAGAGCTGCCTCTACCTACTCGTATCTAGACAGGAATGTATTGCTCGAAAAACTCATAACATCTCTATAATACCAAAATTCTCGGAAGTTCTTCTATACTAATCCTCAATGTCTATCTTTGGGCTATGTGCTCTAATCAGAGTTTATCTAAATATAGCTTCCAAGGTTAGTACTAAACTGCCTCTGATACCAACTGTAAAGCCCCGACCCCAGCTACCCAGAGCCGGTGCGTTACTTCGTAACATTGGCATGATCACAAAAGATCAAGTCTCGAAATACCGATTAGTTTAGTAGCCTTGTAAACACTAGATACATTCATAAGTCTTTCATTACATCAAAAAGTAAACAAACTATAATAACATGGTCTTCATAGTCCACACTCATATCCCTTTCTAACTACCCCTACAGGTCATTCATAAAATATTTCTTCACATCCTGGAAAATATTAAAACATTGAAAGGGGTGAGCTCAGATGCTCAGTAAGGATAATAATATAGCGGAAGCTTTCATAAATAAACATAAAAATTTAATGCAATGTATAACTAAAAAAAAGCCTTTTAAACTTGAACATCAATATAATATGGCAAAAGTAAAATGAGATAATGCCATTCACTTCTTCACATGGATATTCTACTGGTCGAATAATCACATGAAATATCAATAACCACTCTCATAATGAGGGAATGTATAATGCTGTACATTCTGAAACATTTTGTGAAGGCCTCGGCCAAGACGTCTAAAATGATTAAGGCCTCGGCCAAAACCATAAATCAAATTGGGAAAGGGCCTCAGCCAATTCCACGTCTAGTTGTCTCATGAGACCTACCGATGCATCGAGGAGCTATAGCGGGCTCCACCTGTCACTTATTAAGTCCAATACATTCCTCATATGAACAGGTTTAAACATCTCATAAACCATAACATAATCGTATCACATAAAACATGAATAAAGGAAACATAAAATTTCCACATTTCAATCACAATATATCAATAAAACACATTGATATAATAAAAACGCTTTCAAAACCATTTTCAATACCAAAATAAAAGAAAAGTATAACATGGTATTTATTTTTCAATAAAAAAAGGGTATGGCTTGTAGAGGAAGCCGAAACTCAAATAGTGGTCACGGCGGCGGAGAAGTCGTTGTCGCCGCATACGTACAACAAAAACATTCCCTTTTGTCGTTTAGTAAACACTTCGTATAAAAAAAGATTCCTTTTGAATAAACATAAAAGTCAAAGTGGTTTATACACCGTATAAAGGAAATTTGTGTATAAAACCAAATATGCCTCAATGAAAGGAGATTGAGACGAAGTCTTTACAAAGATAATTTTTAAAATAAAATAGATATATTATGTGTATTCACTATAGGTACACATAAAGAAAGTAAAAATACAAAATAAGACATAATAATATCATGACATAATTTGAAAGTAGGAGATTAACCCAAAGAATGGAAGTTGGGTTAAAAACTTCCCTTACCTTGCATCTTGTCCTGACTCGACCGTTCTTTAACATCCTGAATAATAAACTAGAGTGAATTTATATTTACTTAAGAACCTTTTTCATGTCCATTATTCCATTTATATCACTTATTACCATGTTATGAACATTATTTAATTATTTAAGTTAATAACGGTCGTTTTGTCGATCTTTGGTACTTGAGTCAAAAATAAACTTCTTATAATTACAATTTGTTCATGTGGTGAAATATCCATTATATCCAGAATTATATTCATTATGTAGATATCATATATATCATATATATACAGTATATTCATTCATTCATAATGTCACGTAACATTTAGACGTAAGAAATGAAATGCACCGTTCATGGAGACGGTAAGCCGTACGTACGCATGAACGCTACTTTCATTTCTATTTCATATTTAATGAAATTAAATAATAATGATATAAATTTATAATATAATTACAGTATAATATAGTGTATAATACCATTTAATCCATCCTTTATACATCTCACATATGGCATTAACGATTCAAATCACTTTGAGGGGGCGATAGTCCGCACTTCCTAAAATGAAATTATCGCGTTTTACCCATAATGGAAATCATAAAGTATGCCATAAATGAGAAATACAGAAGCATAAGTAAAACATAAACATATTTTATATCATATATAAATATAGTGACATCTTAATGGCCACCTTTGAAGGTGTTATATGAGTGTTGAACAATCATCGTTTCGTGAGGCAGAAATTCGCCATCCACAGAAACTGTATGTTCATTAACCATTAGATGTAGGTGTGTGTAAGTTTAGCTCTAATCCTTCTTATAATAACATCCTAGTATATTGAGGATACTGGTGTTGTTACAAAAGAAATGAATAAAAATATTTTAGGGGGTTGGAGAAGAAAAATAAAACAAAACAACATTAGTGAAGACATTACCTCAAAATCGGGTAACTCTTTTTGATTTGAGCCAAAGGCTTCCTTGGGAAGCGTTCTGACCAAAGTGAGGCTTCTAGGAGTAAGAGGGGGATGTTGGGAGAGTATTTGGGCAGATGTTGGCCGAGATAAATGGCTTTAAAGTGTAAATTAGGTGGGGAGGTGGGGGCCTTTTATAAGTGGAGGGGAGGGGCACTCTTGGAAAGTAAAGAAAAGTCACTCTATTATAAAATGAGTTTCGGATTTTAGAGGTCCCACACTTATATAATTCTAGGATAAGATGATAAGGGTTCGAAATCTCCTCATACAATAGGCTTTGGACAAGTTTAAGCCTTGGAATTTGCATTATCTTCTCATTTTATTTAAATCGTTAAATAATGAGGTCATCGCTGCATCATCATGATGTCATAAATAATTTTAATTTATTAAATGTCTAAAAATTATAAAACAAATACTATGATGTAGGAAATCTTTTTATCTTTATAATGAATATTTATAATCAAAATTTGGACTTGTGTAACCCCACGTAAAAACTGTTTTAGTAAAACAACTCATGTTTGTGTCAATTTAATTTTAACATTAAATAAATATATATTAATGTCATTTTCCAACCACAGTGGCACCATGGGGTCCCCAGGTTGACCCATGGGTTGTCTTGGTCGTCCATGACTCATACAATAGGAGTAGTACAAGTGTCAAGCTCATATCATATTATTAAAACATTATTTTTACCTTATATTACACTAATTACCTCTAATCGCGATTAAGAACTTAAAAGTTACTATTCACCAAAAAATTATTTTAATCTCATTGAACGACATTTTACTTCTTAATGACAACCATGTATGTCGGATTTTTGAAAATCAAATCACAGAAGTGGTAATATTTCATTTAAACGAAAAATGAGTTATTTAACTACCACTTATTGGTTTCACTATTCATCAAAAATTGATGTTTTTCAGAACAATGCAAAAATTTCACCCTAAGCTATAATTGATATTCAAAATTGAAAAATGATGTCTATTTTAAAAAATTACAAACATATAAGTTTCATTAGTTAATTTTATAATTAATTCCCGCTATCACAACAAATAGCGTGTTTTTAAGAAACAATTTATATCAAAAGATTGGCAATTGTTTATGTCCAATTTCAATGTTAAATTAATTATAATGACCACCATTGGATAAAATGGTAAAAATATATTCTAATTATACTTTAAAACCAATAAATAGTATAATTTATCACAATAAATTATTTTGATTAAAAAAGTTGTTCTAAGTATTTTTCACTATTCATAAAAAAATTGGAAGTTCTCAGAAAGTTACAAAAAATTCAACATAGGATAATTTCGATATTACGAATACAAAAATGAAGTCCATTTTGAAATATGAAATTTCTATAATTTTAAAAAGTGGTTATTACTATTCATAACGGCTACTTTGATTAGTCGCGGTGTTTTAGAACTCGAAGTTACGTACAATGCAAGCTATTGCATTATTGAATGAGAAGCGTATCGTGGAAGCTCGGGGTGTTACATTCTCCCCTCCTTCAATAAATTGCGTCCTCGCAATTTGAAAATTTTCTTTGAAAATAAAAGGTTGAAAATAGAAAATACCTTTGTGGAAAACCCACATCGGAAATAATGTTAATAAATATATAATATTAAAAGAAAGCATGATAAGTACAAAGGTCACCCGATATAGCCCATTCTAGGATTCTATGAAAATATGGATATGGAGGAGAAACAAACCATCATGGTCTGATGGAGAGTTATAGAAAACAGGATTAGGAGAAAGTTTAACTACAAGAAAATCACAAACTTGTGATTGGTTAAACGATCATTGAATCCTCAGTTGGAAAAGTTAACCGACATCATTTTTGTTTTAAGTTACCTTTTATAATGTTGAGGAATTTATTTAGGAGATTTACTAAGAACGTAAGGGAATATACATACTTTTTATGTATACTTTCATTCATTAATAAATTTTTACCACAAACCCAACTTTTACTCCAAATGGTAACGAAACTCAAAAATATTCTATTTATCCTAATTGTATAAGGTTCAAAATGTTAACACATACCTTTTAGATTAGTAAAAATTATTTTGTAATAACCATGGACTTCCTGTAGGCTAGTGGTAGGAAATAAAGGCCTGTCGCACTATGATTGTGGGTTCGATTCCTGCAGCTTTGTCCGACGCGACGAGTTATGCCCCACCCAGCAGGTTGTCCTTTTCCTAAAACTATAGTATCATAATATTCCAAAAATAATCTTCATAAATTTTTTAACCTTAAACAATACTATCCAAAGATCAACTTAATCCACTCCAACCTTTATAGTTATCCAAAATACCTCTGTCCAGACTTTCTCTAAAAGGTCTCTTAATTCCAAAATCAATTTATCAGATTCCCCAAACAAAGTAATGTTTCTCTTATTGTCACATAGTAAAAATATAATTACTTTCATCATATTAAAACCTTACTGAAATCAAAAAGTACTGCAGTACAATCCTTATATATATATCACATTATTCTAATAAATAGAATATAATCCATGAGTCCAAAATCACCAATACATTAGTTATTCTTCTTCAACTGTAGTAACAACATAAGATTTTCTTTGATCCCTTGGCCTTTTCTAAGGTAAGTTTCCCTGACGCTTAGGACATTCATTTGCATAATGACCCATTTCTCTACAATTGTAGCATTCAACTTTGATATCCTCTTTCTTTCCCTTGCAATCACGAGCCTGGTGACCCTTTTCTCCACATTTATAACAAACTCACATTCCTTTTAGGCAAGTACCAGGGTGATTCTTCCCACAATTATCACATAATAGAAAATCCTTCTTTCCCTTTTTCCCTTTATCTGTCTCTTGTTCCACCGTTCTCTTCTTCTCTTGCTTTACTTTGTTGTCATAAGACTTAGATAATTACTTCTCTGTCTTGATAGCACACGAGACAATATCTTCGTATGATGAGAAGGATTGTGATACTAAAGCTCAACGGATAAATGGTTTTAACCCATCAAAGAAACGATCAATCTTACTCCTTGGGTTACGTATATAATCGGAAGCATGCCTCGCTAATCTTGTAAAGTTAGCCTCATAATTTGCGACATTCTCATCCTCCTTCTGCCTCAGACTCAGAAATTGCCTTTCCATATCTGCTCGATGGTCACGAGGAAAGTATTTTTCTAAGAAAATCTCTTTGAACTCCCTCCATTCCATATTCGATACGTCATCATCTTCCTTTGTGTTTTGAATGAGCGACCACCACTGATCGACATCTCCATTGAGGCGGTAAACTGCCATGAAAACTTTCTCCCTTTCACTACTCCCCAAGGCATGGAATATTTTCTCTAAGGAATTTATCCATTGCCCAACTACTATAGGATTTTTACTCCCATTGAAGGTTGGTGGTTGTTGCCTCATGAAACGGTCTAGCATTGATCCTCCACGTTGCGGATCAGGGTGCTCCATACGAGTAAGGTTATTATTCATAACCTGAGTGAGTTTTCCCAGTATGGTAATAAGTTGATCAGCACCAGTTGTATCTCTAGATCCACAATAATTATCTTGAGCAGGAGGGAAATCCCTACACAGAGTTCGTGCATTGATACAGTTTCCATTCCTTCCACTAGGCGCCATTTCTAAACAATGGCACAAACTAGATTAGTTTATGAATCAAAATACATAATTCCATACTTGTAAAACACTTTACATAAATTGAACTATTTATGGATATAATCCATAATCATAAAAAGAAATGTTTTCTTTGAGGAAGTATATACTCATAACCCTTCATAATGGTTTGTAAATAAAATGAGAATTATCCTAAGCATATCCCCCAGGAGTGTCGTAACCAAGAGTGCAGCAAGGCCCATTGTCGTGCACCAGTTCCCGTTCGAGTCTAGCTCAAAGCGGTGTTTTCAGGTTTTACCCCTAGGTACATCTGTGCCAGAGCCGCCTGTACCTGCTCGTATCCAGACAGGGATGTATTGCTCGGAAAACTCATAACATCTCTATAATACCAAAATTCTAGGAAGTTCTTCTATACTAATCCTCAAATTCTATCTTTGGGCTATGTGCTCTAATCAGAGTTTATCTAAATCTAGCTTCCAAGGTTAGTACTAAACTACCTCTGATACTAACTGTAACGCCCCGACCCCAGCTACCCAGAGCCGGTGCGATACTTCGTAACATTGGCATGATCACAAAAGATCAAGTCTCGAAAGACCGATTAGTTTAGTAGCCTTGTAAACACTAGATACATTCATAAGTCTTTCATTACATCAAAAAGTAAACAAACTATAATAAAATGGTCTTCATAGTCCACACTCATATCCCTTTCTGACTACCCCTGAAGGTCATTCATAAAATATTTCTTCACATCCTGGAAAATATTAAAACATTGAAAGGGGTGAGCTCAGATGCTCAGTAAGGATAACAATATAGCGGAAGCTTTCATAAATAAACATAAAAATTTAAGGCAATGTATAACTAAAACAAAATCCTTTTAAACTTGATCATCAACATAATATGGAAAAAGTAAAATGAGATAATGCCATTCACTTATTCACATGGATATTCTACTGGTCGAATAATCACATGAAATATCAATAACCACTCTCATAATGAAGGAATGTATAATGCCGGACATTCTGAAACATTTTGTCAAGGCCTCGGCCAAGACGTCTAAATTGATTAAGGCCTCTTCCAAAACCATAATTCAAATTGGGAAAGGGCCTCAGCCAATTCCACGTCTAGTTGTCTCATGAGACCTACCGATGCATCGAGGAGCTATAGCGGGCTCCACCCGTCACTTATTATGTCCAATACATTCCTCATATGAACAGGTTTAAACATCTCATAAAACATAACATAATCGTATCACATAAAACATGAATAAAGGAAACATTACATTTACACATTTCAATCACAAGATATCAATACAACACATTGATATAATAAAAACGCTTTCAAAGCCATTTTCAATACCAAAATAAAAGAAAAGTATAACATGGTATTTATTTTTCATTAAAAAAGGGTATGTCTTGTAGAGGAAGCCGAAACTCAAATAGTGGTCACAGCGGCGGAGAAGTCGTTTTCGCCGCATACGTACGTCAAATACATTCCCTTTTGTCGTTTAGTAAACACTTCGTATAAAAATAGATTCCTTTTTAATAAACATAAAAGTCAAAGTGGTTTATACACCGTATAAAGGAAATTTGTGTATAAAACCAAATATACCTCAATGAAAGGAGATTGAGACGAAGTCCTTACAAAGATCATTTTTAAAATAAAATAGATATATTATGTGTATTCACTATAGGTACACATAAAGAAAGTAAAAATACAAAATAATACATAATAATATCATGACATAATTTGAAAGTAGGAGATTAACCCAAAGAATGGAAGTTGGGTTAAGAAGTTCCCTTACCTTGCGTCTTGTCCTGACTCGACCGTTCTTTAACCTCCTGAATAATAAACTAGAGTTAATTTATATTTACTTAATAACCTTTTACATGTTCATTATTCCATTTATATCACTTATTACCATGTTATGAACATTATTTAATTATTTAAGTTAATAACGGTCGTTTTGTCGATCTTTGGTACTTGAGTCAAAAATAAACTTATTATAATTACAAGTTGTTCATGTGTTGAAATATACATTATATCCAGAATTATATTCATGATGTAGATATCATATATATCATATATATATAGTATATAAATTCATTCATAATGTCACGTAACATTTAGAGGTATGAAATGAAATGCACCGTTCATGGAGACGATAAGCCGTACGTACGCATGAACGCTACTTTCATTTCTATTTCGTATTTAATGGAATGAAATCATAATGATATAAATTTATAATATAATTACAGTATAATATAGTGTATAATACCATTTAATCCATCGTTTATAAATCCCACATATGACATTAACGATTCAAATCACTTTGAGGGGGCGGTAGTCCGCACTTCCTAAAATGAAATTATCGCGTTTTACCCATAATGGAAATCATAAAGTATGCCATAAATGAGAAATACAGAAGCATAAGTAAAACATAAACATATTTTATATCATATATAAATATAGTGACATCTTAATGGCCACCTTTGAAGGTGTTATATGAGTGTTGAACAATCATCGTTTCGTGAGGCAGAAATTCGCCATCCACAGAAACCGTATGTTCTTTAACCATTAGATGTAGGTGTGTGTAAGTGTAGCTCTAATACTTCTTATAACAACATCCTAGTATATTGAGGATACTGGTGTTGTTACAAAAGAAATGAATAAAAAGATTTTAGGGGGTTGGAGAAGAAAAATAAAAGAAAACAACATTAGAGAAGACATTACCTCAAAATCGGGTAACTCTTTTTGATTTGAGCCAAAGGCTTACTTGGGAAGAGTTATTCCCAAAGTGAGGCTTCTAGGAGTAATAGGGGGATGTTGGGAGAGTATTTGGGCAGAGGTTGGCCGAGCCAAATGTCTTGAAAGTGTAAATGAGGTGGGGGAGGTGGGGGGATTTTATAAGTGGAGGGGAGGGGCACTCTTGGAAAGTAAAGAAAAGTCACTTTATTATAAAATGAGTTTCGGATTTTAGAGATCCCACACTTATATAATTCGAGGATAAGATGATAAGGGTTCGAAATCTCCTCATACAATAGGCTTTGGACAAGTGTAATCCTTGGATTTTGCATTATCTTCTCATTTTATTTAAATCATTAAATAATGAGGTCATCGCTGCATCATCATGATGTCATAAATAATTTTAATTTATTAAATGTCTAAAAATTATAAAAAAACTAATAGGATGTAGGAAATCGTTTTAGCTTTCTAATGAATATTTATAATCAAAAGTTGGACTTGTGTAACCTCACGTAAAAACTGTTTTAGTAAAACAACTCATGTTTGTGTCAATTTAATTTTAACATTAAATAAATATATATTAATGTCATTTTCCATCCAAAGTGGCTCCATGGGGTCCCCAAGTTGAGGCATGGGTTGTCTTGGTCGTCCATGACTCATACAATAGGAGTAGGACAAGTGTCAAGCTCATATCATATTATTAAAACATTATTTTTACCTTAAACTACACTAATTACCTCTAATCGCGATTAAGAACTTAAAAGTTACTATTCACCAAAAAATTATTTTAATCACATTGAACCAAATTTTACTTCTTAATGACAACCATATATGTCGGATTTTTGAAAATCAAATCACAGAAGTGGTAATATTTCATTTAAACGAAAATTCAGTTATTTAACTACCACTTAGTGGTTTCACTATTCATAAAAAATTTAAGTTTTTCAGAACAATGCCAAAATTTCACCCTAAGCTATAATTGATATTCCAAATTCAAAAATGATTTCTATTTTAAAAAATTCCAAACATATACGTTTCATTAGTTAATTTTATAATTAATTCCCGCTGTCACAACAAATAGCGTGTTTTTAAGAAACAATTTATATCAAAAGATTGGCAATTGTTTATGTCCAATTTCAATGTTAAATTAATTCTAATGACCACCATTGGATAAAATGGTAAAAATATATTCTAATTATACTTTAAAACCTCTAAATAGTATAATTTATCACAATAAATTATTTTAATTAAAAAAGTTGTTTTAAGTATTTTTCACTATTCATAAAAAAATTGGAAGTTCTCAGAAAGTTACAAAAAATTCAACTTAGGATAATTTCGATATTACGAATAAAAAAATGAAGTCCATTTTGAAATATAAAAATTCTATAATTTTAAAAAGTGGTTTTTACTATTCATAACGGCTACTTTGATTAGTCGCGGTGTTTTAGAACTCGAAGTTGCGTACAATGCAAGCTATTGCATTATTGAATGAGAAGCGTATCGTGGAAGCTCGGGGTGTTACACCAAATTTAATACCCATTCAATGTGGAAAACACAATGAATACATTATTTTATAGACAACACATAGAAAATTTGATATCCTACTCCCTCCTCGTATGATATCAAAAATCTCCCATAGGATGTGCAGGATTTACAGGTGAATCAGTTTAATAAAAGGTGAATAACTGCTTTGGGAAGTTGAATCATGAAATTTCTTGTGGCAGTCACGTCTATAATAGTATGGTGGGGAGGTAATTAACACATAGATGGCATACTATGAAGGGAATGTGTAGCGCAATCCTAATGAACATGTTCCCAAATATTCGATGGCTATTTGATGTCTATAACGAAAACCCATTAATGTAATTGATCTCAACAATCCATGTCCTCAATAAGAGACTACACATTCAGATGGAGTCCATATGTATTCTTCCACAATGGATCTTTATAAAACCTCTAGAGTACTACCACAAAATGATCATTATGAGGAGAATGTTAGAAATGATTCCATTCTAGATTAGAAAGATATCTCATAGTAATTCCAATTATTTAATTATAACAAAGATTCGCATTTCTTATTTTTTTATACCAACACCGAGGGTAAAGATGTTGTAAAATAGTAAAACCTTGTAAATGATAAATATACTATAAACATTCATGAAATATAAGATTCATCATTTATGGTAGAATTTGGTAATACAAATGCATTTTTTAATTCTGGAGAAATCAAGGAATTCATAGTGGTGACACCACATATTTTTGTATAGTCCAAAGCTCATGATTCTATGATTATTGATATCAACAACATGTGAATTTTATTTTCACTTATTCCATGTGATATTAAATTTTGGAGACATCCTCTTATATAAATGACACATGATCGTATACATTAAAATGATATGATCACCACACAGAGTGCCATATTTTGGGAGGATGAGGTTGAGGACTAACAAACCCATCTTCTATATAAAAAGATAAATATAGGGGAAGAAGGATGTTTAGAGGGATTAGTAATATAATGACACCAATAGGATGGAATGAAAAAAGAAATAAATAACATTTGGAAGGGTCATGCTTGGATGTTACAAAATGGAGGGCATCCGAAATGGGGTAGGGACCCCATATAATTAATCTATTGTACAGTAATTGCCCAGGGATAAGGAACCCAGTTTTGAAAAAATCCCTAAGGAACATAATTCTTGAAAACAAACCAATGATTATTTTAATAGTAGAAAAAACATTATTAATAACAAGATGAATTTCAAAATACTGCTTATGGGATATCGCTTGGTATCTCAGAATCCCTAAATGTCTGGCATTGAACTATTATGAATATTCATATTTAAAACCATAAAAATTGTAAAATGTAATTAGAATTATCAGAGTGTATATGCTACTCTTAACATTTGAGGTCATAATATTCAAATCCATTTTTTTAATTCATTGATATCCTGTATCATGAAAAAACACTACTATAGGGAGATAGAGGATATATATATGTATGTGGGTGAGAATTAGGTGGTCATTGGTGATTTCAACAATAAATTAACACCAGATTGAAAACCATGATCCAACTTCAATAGTATTGCAGCTTGAGGATTCACATATTCAAATAATCAGTCTAATATTACAAAGGATGAAATTTCTAGAGATGAATTCATGTGAAGAAGGTACACATTGAGTAGAATGAAATGATGAAATATTGGTAGATGTTTTATAGAAATGGATGACATGTGTTTTTTCAAGGAAATATCAAGAGACACCCTTCCTAGCAATCAATATTACTATAAAATGTTATTTTGGGATGTATCTATAATTCCAGGGTTTTCCCCTATCCCTCTTTATTTCAATAATTGAATGATTTTCATCCCTAGAGATAGATAAAATGTATGGGAGGATTAGATGAATGTTCCAATAGGTTAGAAACTTTAGAGGCTAGTTTATAAGTAAAATCACACCAAAATTATTCTACGAGAATAGAGTAAAAATTCATTCTCAAATATGGATATTGAGATCCAAAATTATGAAAAACATTAAAAAAATACAAAATTTGGGGCAAACACTGAATGGCCATTCAAATAGAACTTAAATTATTGCACAATGATGGATAACAACAAAACCATCAAATAAAAGATGAATAAGAAGTACTTGTATGTGAAATAGTTTAAAAAGGGTGATAGAAACTAAATAATTTATAGATACTTTGCTTGGAAAAGATATATAAATCATGGAGTCATGGAATATGTATTAATGGATTGTTTTACACTTTTGAAAATAATATTTCCAAGTCATTTCTTGAATATTATGGTGAAAAATATGCAGATGATGGGTGGGACATAACATCAATGGTGACTGAAAATATTTCTCCATGTGTTGATGAGAATCAATGACAAAATCTATTCATAGAACAAGATAATGATGAAATACAAAAATTTATTCCTTATTTGAACATGGGGAGTTATTTTGGACCAGAAGGTTTCACCAATAAATTTAATATGTTTTATTTTGATTTAAGTTATGAGTATTTTTTAATTGAAGTTAGATATGTTTTGATACCTTTCGGCCATACTGAATCATTAAAACATCAGCACTGTGACCAAAATTATGATCATACAGTTGAAATCATGTATTTCAGACTAAAGATGCTTTAGAATGATGTTCCAAATTTCATTAATAAAATTATAATGACACTGAAGGGGTGGGGAATTATTTAATATCACATCTCTCAAAATCTATATGGAATTTTTCCTAGAAGATGAACACATAATTTCATTTTCAAACTATTATATTTTGTCCACACAATGAGGGTTACGGTGAAAGAGGGGAACTTTTCCACCAAGACTGACATTTATAAGGCTTGGGACAATGTCAAATTTAATTTTCATCTCATTATTCTTAGTAGATATGGTATCTCAAGAATCATTGTGGGATTGATATGCTCCATTATTTCATCTTCAAGGATGTATATCATTATAAATGAGATCCCAAGAGGATACCTTCAATGCAGAAGTGTTGTCAGGAAGATAGATTCATTCCTAGATACTCTCATTTATGTTGTTAGAGTCCACTTGAGAAGATATATTAATTTCATTTCTCATATTTAAATATACAAGAAATGTAATGTTGGTACAAATGTGATAATTTCATTCATATTTGTAGTATGCAAATGATGTCCTTCTATTTGAGAATACTTCAAAGAGATATATATCAAATATTTAGTATCACATTTATCATTATGAGGAAGTTGGTTTTCATTCCATCATATTGGTGAAATATTATTATATATTATTTGATGACTTATCTATGGGAAACATAACAGGGTCACAAGTTAGCTCTGGCTTTGAAGGGGATCCCTTCCTTTTAACGATATTGGGTTTTCAATTTTTTTTTTGGAAAAGTGAAGAGTTAATTCCTAAGAGTTATGAGGTCTGACATCATTGATAAACATTAAAAATATAATAGGAAGTCCATGAATCATGATGATAGGATTTTCCAGGTTAATTAAGTCATTAAATCTATGTTTTTATACTCTTTATCTATTTATAGGTGGCCAAGAGGCCTCATCATGTAGCTCCAATGCATAACTATGAAAATCATCTATAATGGGTCTATCAATGAATTTAAATTCATCATGATCCCCTATAAATAGTGTATCAATCCAATTTATGTGGTGGTTAATGGAATAAAGGACTTCAAAATTCCCTATTATGGTTTTATTGAAAAATTCACATGGAATATGTTAACCAAAAGTGTCCATCAATTTTATTTTATAAAAATAAGGTTCAATGGAATGCTGATGGATGGGTAATCACATTATCATGGATCATCAGACACACCCTCAATTATTTTTTCATTCAATAAAATCATGCATAATAAGAAATGTATGGATAGAAGGAATTTTGAACTCAGCTTCTAATGCATATGTTTTGTTGAATATCCCCTCAAGTATTAACTGATCACGAAATATGACTAAATGTAGAAGAATATTTATGAATTTATGGAGAAATAAAATAAACTCAACTTTTTCCCTTGCATGTATCAATAGAATATCGAAACCATTACTTTATGAATATTGGTACTCTAGTTTTGTATCCATTTTCAATGTGAAATATACTATATAGAATTACTACTAGATACAATGTGAGAGCTCCACCAGAATCCCATCATGCATTGAAAAATTAAAGGATAAATTCATACATCCATTAATATTTATTTTCATCTAGAGAATCTGGAATAAAAAATTACCAATATATTAGAAATTGGGAGGAGTTGGTAAATGAATTGCATCGGCATGAAATTTATTCTAATAATGTGGGGAAAACATACATCTTTTATTTTTGGATGTTTCATATGCATGGTATCTAAGCCAGTATGCATGTCAGTTTTTTTAATTTGTGATCTTTTTATGTAAGAAATAGGAAGAGAACAAGGACTTTCTGAAGAAATCTAGAAAATGTTATGTAGCTTGACATCTCTTCCTAGTGGTTTTGGATTTCATACATACATCTATTTGGAAAAATAATAATGAAAAGTTGTTTTATGATGAGGGACCATCTATTCATGATAGATACTTGGATATTCATAGGGAGGTAAAAAAACATATAAAATTATGGTGGGAACAACAAATAATAAATTTATTAATATGAATCTCTTGTGATTATTGGGAGTTGTAGTGAAATCATGGAATCCTATTGTCATTTGAACAATGAGATGGATCCCTCTAATTTTCTTGAGGGCTAAATAGAAAGTTGATGGTTCATCATATATCATTCCAAATCTATTGAGATATGGAGGTATTTTTTGAACCCATTGTGTATTTCATATGGTTATCTAATATCAAGATATAGAAATATGTAATACACATGAGGATGAATGATGGGAAATTATGTATTCTATCAAACATGATTGACATCATATGTGGAATTCCCTAGGGATTGAGTCTAATTCTAAATATCCTAACATGGATATGAGGAAAATAACCAAAATGGTTCAATAAATGTTTATGCCACATTGTATGGAATTCAAGAATCACATCACTCAACATAATCATATTGTTTCACATCTATATATATAAGCCACATCGGGGGAAAAAGATTTATCAAATTGAGAATTTTTTGATCAATGTATGATGTGGGATTCATATTACCCAAAAATTATACTTCAATGGTGGATTATGACATATGAGGCGTGGTTCACTAACAGTTTCATATACTCCCTTGTAATTCATGATTTTGTATGATTACTCTTTTATTAAAACATTTCATAGGACCAGGTTCGATAGGATCATAGATTATATATATATATATATATATTCTATATGGTAATTTTTTTAGTTTTTTTATAGCGATAAAATTATCTTAAATAATTAAATATTGTTCAAATAATAATTATTTAATTAATGTAAAAATAAAATATATGATTATAAGAATAAAAACCGAAATATATTTTAGTATAAATAAAGAAATACAAGAATATAATATATTATTAAAAAATTTATCGTCGAATTGAAATAATTTTTTAAAATTTTACTTGTTATCAAGATGTTTTTAAAATCAAATATGTTAATAGTTAAAAGAATGTAAATTAATGATATTTTGAAATAAATAATAGTTTATTGAAAAATATAAAATTTATAAAAATTCAATATTAATCTAGTTGACAAGGAAATGGTTATAATATCATCCATGGTAAATTTAGGGGTCTTTTTTTCATTGAATGTAAATATATTAAAGCTAAATGTAAAAATAACCTTATTAACATGGTATGATACAAAATGGTAAAGGATGGGTAAAAATGAAAAGGTTAAAATTTAATAAAAAAATATAAATTTTTTTATATAAATTTATTTAGACCCTTAGTATTGATTTATTTTAAATAATTCATTATGTATCAATTTTTAATTGAATATTAATTTATAATAATCTAATATTTTGAAAAATTCTAATAGTTCTCTTCCCCTATCTTATAAAATATATCCATTTTGTCTCATTCCATCACCATAAAATTACAGTTTTCTCTCTCAATTCCATTCCAAATATCATTATCAAATACCTACCAAAACTCTATATAACATTTATGATGCATAATACCATCCATAATAGTCATAAATATTAAGAATTTGAGACATTCCAATTTAGATTTATCATTCCAAATCGAGGACTTTTGATTCATTTCTTGTTCCTCTTCACTAATTTTTCCAAAAAAATTGTTATGTAATAATAAAAATAAAAACCATATAATGAGATGTAATGTTTTTAGTATTATTAGATATACCCATCTATATCCTCTTACAAATGGGAATGAAATCCATCGTTGGTATATATAGTGAACCATCACATGGGGAAGTAAAGTAATTCTTTTCCATACCTATTATAAAACTGGTTATAAGGATGTAATTAATTTTTATATATCATATTAATGAAATATATATCATTCATAAATTAAAATATATCACATTTTTTATTTCCTTTACATACACATGAAGACGACGATGTTGTTCATTCATATGTGGGGACTACCACCAACACGAGGTGATCATAATCATCATTAATCACAACATCATTTGGATAATATAAATATATATATATAAATCTAAATAATTAATATAATTTTTATGATATTATTATTATAATAATGATAAAATAACACAAAAATTGAACCCATATTGATTTATTAATTAAAAATCATTACACATGTGAATGTACAAACTGTCATCTCTATGATTGTAATATAATCAACTTTTCCTAACAAACATTACTGATTATTTTAAAAATATAATTGTTGTATATAAATGATAATTAACTATTGACTAGATTCAGGAAAAAATGAACATATTAACATTATTTATACTATTTTGACTTCTTTACCATATAACCTAAAATCACCAAACATAAATATAAATGATTAGAAAATTCTTCATATAATCTTTAATAAGGCATATAAAATTAATTTTAAACCTAAAATATAAATTTAATAAATTATTTAATTATAATACTATATGTAAACATGAAGATAAATAACATACATTTCCCGTGTCACTTTTGTTATGTGATACATTAACTATAAATCACATTTTAAAATCTATAAAAATTTATTTTCAAAAAAAATTCATCCATGTCCATGATTTTAATAATTTTTTATGAGAAATATTATAAATAAATAAATTTATGTTAATAATAGTATTTTAGAATATGTATATTTCATAATGTTGTTTAAAAAAAAATGACTCTCTTATAGTTTAATATAAATTATAATCTTATAAAAATATTCCTTTGTTATTTCTATTAAAACTCATCTTATCTACAATGATAATAATTTTTAATTTATATTAAAGTATTATTTGTATAGACCTAAAATAATTCTAGTTATATTATTTAGAAAAAAATTTCCTTTTTTTTATTATGTTATTATTTTGAATATTAATAATGGAAATGTGTATTTTGAAATCCATTTTTCTATGAATATAAGTTTAAAGGATATTATAAATGTTATATCCATTATATATTACATTAAACTAATTATGTTAGGTAGATAAACATTATATGTCATTATATGATGGTTTGATCCCCTTAAAAACTCAATATATAAAGGGTAAGAACCATTTTATCTCTCCAATTCATTGGGTACTAGAGAGATGGAAGATGACCATATGGTTTTTCCATTTGTTTGAGATATTGTAAAAGGGATAAGAAAATGATTCTATATAGAACATATATGAATATATATTCATTTTAAAGTGTTTTAATAAAAATATATTTATTTGAAATCTAATGAACATATATTTTAGATAAATAGTAAAGCATTTAGTGGAAATAAGAATTGATTTTATTAATTTTTTTTCAAAGGGATTCCATGTTTTTTATGGAAAAATGTTTTTCTTATTTTTATTTCCCATTCTAAGATCATTGTTATTAACACACTTCTCTAAAAAGAATAAATAAATTTTAGTATGAGTTATGGGAAATAAGATTCCATGTTTAATTTCATTAAAATTATCATTAATTAATTTATATTTTATTTAGAATATGTTATCTGTTAAAAAATGAATATTGATGGAACATATTCACATTGTAAAATATGGTTCAAATTTGTTGAAGCTAAGAATTATTTCACTAAAACAGTAAAACTAAAATATATTTTAGAATTATATAACGTGATTTTTTTCAAATTAAAAAATTATATTTTATGTTTCAGTCTTGTTACATATAAGGCGATAGAATGAATAATGAACCTCATAGGAGGTCTGGATCATCATCATCCATTGGTTGATTTCTCATAAAAACAACAGTTTTAACACACGAATACTTATTTCTATTAATGGATCCCATTATGAGAATGTATTCATAAAATATCATTCCTAGATGATGTTGGTGAATGTAAGATCTTGTGATAGGAAATTGTTGAGGAACTGGTAAAAATAGTAAAATGTAATTGAGCAAAACCTCATAACTTCTCAATGAAGAAAAAATATCTATTAATACAATCATTTATGAAAACATTGGTTTTGAGGATCAAGGTATGGTATTAATAAACATATATCCACTTAATGGTTTCATCATATTTGTATAAAAGAATGAGCTATGTATTATGATTATTAGATCCTTTGTGATTTTCGATTTCTTCAATGTTGTTCCTTGATGAATACAACTACCAAAATATATTTCTCATGTACATAAAATGTACCATGTATCCCTCTGATGGAATAATATATGAGATTTGACTTCTGTAAGTAATTCAAATATGGTAGATTGTGGATTTAATATCTATTATGAGGAAAATACAGTGAAGATATAGTGGCATAAAGACAATGGCATATGCACCAAGACAACTAACGTAATAAAAGTACAATATTAAAGGCATATCTATGATGATCTGTGACGTGTACCTTGGAAATTGATGGTGAAATAGTTCCACCACTTTTTCCATATAGGATTTTATAATTTATTTTTTGGGGGCAATTTTTTTGGGGTGGAAAATCCAAAAACCTCTAAATTTATTAATATAATTTTCTTTCTTATAATCTGGTCATATTTAGAAATGTTGAATAATTCAAAATAACCCCATGATAATATCATGTACATATTATTTAATTTATTTTAACACTAAATTTAGAGAAAAAAAATCACATTATAAATAAATGTATTGAAATTGAAAATTAATTTGGAAATAAGAGAATAAGAAATAGAAAATTTAAATCTGGTTGATCCCATCGAATAAGAGGACCCATGAACAACACGAAAAAATTAGTTAGATTTTTTGTAATTATATACCAATTATTGATGATAAAATCATTTATTCCTGTTTTGAAATAGATGTGAACAGAAAATCATTGAAATGTGTGTAATTTATAGAAATTAACGATACATTATTAACGCGACAAATTTGATCATAAGAATTTCTATATGATGGTTGGAATAGTAACCAATATATTAAAATACTAAAATTTTTATTAATAATAGAATATTGACCATAAGAAAGGTATCCTCACCAAAGTAACCATAAAAAATATTTATGAACATTAAAATATAAAAATAGGATATAAATATATTGTGATAAATGTAAATAATTTTTATTTAAATTATTAACTATGTGTCTTCATTTTTATAAAACATAAATCGATCAATATTAAAATTATAAGAAATTTAATTATTCCAATGAAAAAAAATTATAATATTTTTTTTATAAAAAAATATCATGTATTATTATAATAATGATGTAATTTTAGGAGATAATAATAAATTTTAAAAATGGTGTGAATGTTTCTCATTATATTAAATTGGTATTTTTCAATTTTAGGAGTATTGTATTTAAATATTTAAATTATAATTAATTAATAAATATTTTCATATTTTTTTTATTTTGAACTTAAATATTTAAAATAGTTATAGTTGATTCATTATTCTTCTAATATTGATTAATTTACTTGTGAATAGTGTAATATTGTAAAATATTGTTTTGAAATTATATGATAAGAACCTAAATTTTTGAATATTGAATTATTTAATAACCATGTAGATCAAATTCACGTAAATCATTTTCCTCATGTAGTCATGTAGATAAATTCTATAAATAGTAATGATAAAAAATAATAAACTAATGAATTTAAAATTTAAAAACTCCCCAATCCGACCCTTACAAATACAACTTGTTATCCTCTCAAGTTATAAACTGGGAAGAGTTGTAATGTTTCTACAAATACAATTTATATATACCACCCACATTCATTTTAATTGTTTATATATCTGTAATATTAATTCCATTTTCCATAAGGGGTTTCCAATTTGGCTACATTTAAGAGGTGTTAATCACAATATAAACGTTTTCAATTTATTTGTTCTTCCACCATCTCGTCAATTCCCAAATGTATCCTATCATATAAACTCCATTATCATATGTATACAAGAATTTAATATTGAAAATTTAATATCAATAAACCACCACTCCCTCATTCGCTCTTATTTTAAATAAATTTGAAACTATTTACCATGAAAAGTCAGTTTATCCTCTTCATTTTTGTTGGGTTTTTTTCATTTTCATTTATCCTAGAAGGTTTAAATTCACTTAAAATGGTTTAAAATGATCATATTATATATATTATTTATGTTTATCACAATTATGGAGGAACATATAGTCATAACATCATATAATATATAACTAGTTTATGATTTTCTATAAAATCTATCCAAATAATGCTATCATTTTTATAGAAAAAGTTCCACTTAATCATACAAAAAAAATGATATTTGGGTCAATTAAATTTCATGTAATGGAATGAATTTAATTTCAATTCACTTCTATTGATATGTTCCATCTTGAAATAATCATCATTTATAATCCATGGGTTATCGGAACATGGAATTGTGAAAGCAACACTCAAGGAACCACCAAATTTAAAAGTATATCCCACAAAAATGATTATAAATTAAAATAATAAAATTAAAATAAATAAAATATAAATTTATATTTTCCTAAATTATGTAATTAACATTTATTGTTTTATTATCTAGGATTATATTTATTTATGTGCAAAAAACTCATAGATATGGTATGAGATTTATATAAGACACCATCTTTATGTGGATTACAGAATTTATATATCAAACTCACATTTTCATTCACTATTATATAGTGGAATACAAATTGATTATATATATATTTATTTTAATTAAGTAAAACAACATTTCTACCATCTTTTTATGGGTTAATATATACCACAATTCCATATATTGATATTCATCCTAATAATGACTTATTATTGATTCTGTTATATCCCTTACATAGTCATTCAAATGTCATAAAATGTGGGACTAGATCGAACACCAATTCCTTTGTTAAGGATCCAGTTTCATGATGCATCATGTATGCGATTATGGAGTAAAACTAATTAATTATGAGACTCGACCATCCATTTGATATTGTATCTACAGTAATCCTTGACTCATGATTATGTCATGTTATTTCTTTCTTCCATTTTCATATGTTTCCTTAATCATATAGTTCTGGGAATATTTTGTTCTATTCCCATTTGTTTACCCATTTCCCAATACTAATAATGATATCTTTTTTGGACATTTGATTCACATGTTGTTCCTCGAATTAATTTTTAATCTCCTTTAACGCATTATAGATCACCACTAATGTTTATGTACTCCCTAGGTTATCATGTGTTGTTTTATGATCTCATATGGAATTTAGATAATGTTATGGGTAATTAAATAAATATAATATGTTATAGATAATTTTTGATATATGAAGTGTCGAGTCCTATAATGATAATAGTAATCCTTATTGTAGTGTTTTTTATAATGGATATTTAAATGAAATTCATGTTATAATATGATTAATATATATATATATATATATATTTCCTTTTTAATAGATAGTTTCCTCTTGTATATATGAGCAATGCAAGAAATTATCTTCGACATCAGATCAGAAACAGTAACACAGTGTTTTGTATTTCAAAGTAATATAAATTTTTTTTCCTTTCATATCATTAATATTATATAGGGACATAGAAGAATGAATATATGCTATATGGAATTTGAGTAAGGGAGTTTCCATATTCCATTATAGATCATCTCTAATAGATGTTTGATATATCATAATGATGTTTTTGATATATTTTATGGGATTTTGTTTTGTTCAATAATCATTAATGTCTATATAAGAACACTAGTTATGTGTACACATATTTTATGCATATTAATTCATTAATTAAATTCAATTACTAGACTATATATTTTGCAATACATCTGTATTAACTATTGTTTGAGATATTTTTTTGGTAGAAATTAATGTATAATCAAATTGATTTTTTGATGATCTATATATATATGTCATTGTCACCTACATTGTGGTTACGGATGGTAGGGATTTTGACTTGGGTTGAAATAGGAGGTATATGCCTAGTATATTGGTATCACCAATGATTTAACATCCTATAGATATATCATATTTTTATCTTTTATATGGATATGTAATTTTTATAAGAATGTATTTGTAGGAATTCTAATCATTCACATGGAATTTCAGAAAAGGTCACCAAAGAAATTTTTAATGGGGTTATTTTCTGAATTAAGTTATAATTATCCCACTGTGAGATGTTTATTGGTTCCATCATTGGATATATAGGATGGTTAGACAATTATTTCCACCAAACTCACTCAGAAGGTACATGGTGTAAACACCTCAAACCATTTTTTCCTTATATTATAACAACTCAATGATATGTGGTGTAATATATAATAATATAAAATTCACATGACATACAGCCACAACATCCATAATTATTTATTGAGAATAGTTCTCCTCGAGAAGAATAGAAATGTAATGAAATTTTTGAGTAATTCATTGATTTGATAGAGAATCTTGATGAAATAGTGGTTATGTTGGATGCCTTTATACATCAAGGTCCTCTCTAAAGGATGTGTAAAATTATAGTACATGACGTTAATAATAATGGTCTTCTATGTGATTCCTTTCAGGAGTTATTCAACAAATAACTCTTTCCCTATGTAATTAAGGATAATTGAGTGATTGTGTTTATGGATATTTATTGTGGAAAATGATAATTTAACCATTATATTCTCTCTTTATATATTTTAAAATAATAGATCCTCTTTGGTTTGAATAGTTTCAGAAAAGGCTAGAATATAGCACCTGGATGTTTTTATGAAATATTTTATCAAAATAATTTTAATTCTTAAATCACATTAATTGCATACAATTATTAGTTTAATCAATCTTAAATATTACCTTATTATAAAATTACAATTTTATCATATCCATTAGTTCATAAATAATATATAAAAATAAATTATGAAAATGTATAGTGAATTCATTCACGACAAATTATTTATAAAAAATGTAAATTAATTATATATGTGTGTTTTTTTAAAATTGAAAAAATAATTGTTACTAAATTAAAATAATGAAACATATTTTTTTTCACATTATAAAATATTTTTCTTATTCATCTAATATAACTTTTTATCATTTGGTATGAATAAACACTATTTCATATATAAAACCTATATTTATTCAAAAGGTTAATTTTCAAAATTATCATGGATAACCCCTTTTATAATAATACATTGAAGAATTAATAATTTTTATATGACCACAAAAAACATGTTATTTTGATGAGGGATATAAAAATTTACTTTCGATCAAATTTTAATTTTTTTTTAATAATATTAAATTTTTGAAGAATAGTAAAAATACCCAAAATTTTAATGGAAAAAAGTTTTTTGAATCCAAATATTTAGTACGGTTATCTTCAAATATTTAATGGTATTATGTATAAGTATTATATTTTTTTTCATTCGATATAATTTATTTCATTAGAATTAATTTTAGATTAAATTCATATCTAAAAAAATTTCAATGTTTTGTAATGTCTTAACTTTAACGATATTCCCTCATTCGGAAAAAAGGATTAATTTTGAAGTAATTTCTAAAAATAATTTATTTTGAAATTTTATAAATGGATTCCGCATTTTAAATCATTAGGTACAAATTCTTTAAATATCATTATTTATGTTTTTGGGCTTTATAAATAGTAAATTGGATAATTTTTATTAATACGGTAGAAGGATAAATAGGGTAATGAAGGTTAACAATACTAAAATAAAGTTACCAAAATACTTTTATTTACATCATTGGATGATTTATTTAGAAATGAGTCATAGTTGGATCTAAATGGTTTTCACTAGAAGCCACATGGATGAGATTTGGACTTATAATATATTTTATTTAAGAAAAATTAATTATGACTAACTCAAATTTTAATATCTATATAGATATTTATAATAAAATTATATATAATATAAATTTTCTTATATACACTAATTTTAAAGATATTTTTTTGTATTTTTCTTGGTAATTTATTTTTAATTTTTTGGAAATAAATAATTATCATAAAGACTTTTACTTTGATGATGTAAAAAATTATTAATTGATGAGAAATCAATAATAAAATTTAGATTTAAATTATAATAACCATATAAAGACCCAAAAACTTGAATATTTCTTAATTTTTTATTATATCATGACCATAAACATACAATGGTTTAGTTAGTGACATTTTAGAGCATTGTAGAAGATATTAAGACACACATATTTTTTTTATTTAAAGTTATGTCAAAGTTAAAACATTAATATTATAATTAGTATCACCTTTAATATGATGGAATTTACATAAGAAAAATTAAACTAAAAATATTCTTATGAAATATATTATACATATCCTTATCTAATTATTTTTTTATTCAACATATAAGTATATTAAATAATTAAACAAAATTGATGTCGTAATTTTTATTTTTAATAGAGATAAAAAATAAATGTTATTAAAAATATTAAAATAAATATAATTTTTGAATATAAAAAAATAGTTGTTTTGATGTTAACATGTTTTCTTAATATTATTCAAAATTAATGAATTAAATTGTGTTTAAATTCACATCATTGATTGTTTTTAAAAAATGATTTATTAAGTTATATAAAAATCACAAAATAATTTGAGGAATATAAAATATTTGATAATTTTACTAGAATGATATAAGGTATTTATTTATGGTCTAATTGAAATGAAATAGGTAAATATTTTTCCCCTTTAATAATGAAATATTAGTTAACCTAGTTAAAAATTCAATAGAATAACTAAGTGATAATTAAAATGATAAGGGTTAAATTGATATCAAAACATGTATAAAATATATTGGTCTATGAATTTACAGTTCTATCTCATTTCATCATCTATATTTGTATATTTTTGTTGTTTTTATTGGCTTTTCATTTATTATAAATTAATATTTTTGGAGATCCTAAAAGTTCCCCCACCGTAATTATATAAAGGAACCTCATACATCACCAATTCACTTCACTTTTAGCCTTAATGATCGGCCATACGATGAAATTATCCATTATCATATTCTCCTGTAATATTCTAGAGGTTCTATTCTACATCAAATTACATCTATATTGTTCTAAGAGGAGATTTTTGAAATGCATGTCGAATAAGAGGTAATATCCTCTACCGATTCATTCGAACTTTTTTATTATTATACTTCTTCATCATGATTTAGTTCAATATAATGTAATAATTAAAGTATCACTAATATATTGAGAGTCAATTATCATTATGTACAAAAAATATTTCACTTTCAATCCATCATACTGACAATAAATCACCATGCGTGCGTAGATATGTCTTACCATCATCCCGTTGTGGGGTAATCTAATTTTCACCACCACTATACTTATATGGGTATAATGATGAAAATAATAACAATATATGATTATTATAACATGTAATTTATTATTAAATATTATACACCCTTAACTTCAATACCATTCTTCAATTATGGGAATGATATCGTTGCATGTGCGTACATTCGACCTAACATCTCCACAGTGTGATACGATTCATTCTACATGATCTTTGTTAAAACCTAGTTATATTAATGAACACTATGAATCAATATGGTATATATTTTCTTCATGGAATTTTTAATGATATAATTATAACCTAATAAAGAAAACTAGAACTTAATCGACAAAACAAGCACAATAAAATTTTGCTGTTAAAACCTAAATAAAAAGTAATAATGAAATTCTATTAAAAACAGACTATAATATGAATACATTTCATATCACATAAATTAATATGATTCTAGATTGTTTCAATTATATTATTAAAATAATTATACTGGTTTTTTGATATATAAAATGGATATCGTTACTAAGGTAAGGGATACTTTTTCAATCTCATTTATATCTGAGATTGATAATACACAAGTCTTTACTAGGGTATATTTATCATTCACGAACATATTTACAAAATATGTAATATTATTTCTATTTTTAAAACAATGAATTTAAATATTATACATATGTTATATCTTATTAAATGATATGAATGGAATCCTTTGTTGTTTTTCGATATGAGGTACCTTTTCACTTTTTTGTCATAAGAATGAGAAGAATGATTTTTCAATTTTATGACAAGAATGTATTTTTACACATTAATGACACATTATTAAAATGAATCATTTTTACATGATTTCATGATTATATTAAATAAACGGTGTTTTTTTAATATATCATGGAATTTCGAGAAATGAAATTTTTTTATTAAGAAAGGACTTTTTTTCATGAATTAATTTCAAGTGTTTTATGAAAATTATTTTACCTCTAATATGACATTTCCTAAATAAGTTTATGTTTATATCCCTATTATTAATATTTTTTTATATGATGGAATTCTATTTAGGAATTCCATTTGTTTTATATGGAATATGGTGGAATGATATTTAAGAATCCCATTCTATTCATTGGGTTAAGCTATGATGAATGGTTTATGTTTTTTTTGTGGAACACATAATAATGAATTCATTATGATAAGGGTGTGACCTATTTTTCCCTCCAATTAATTTGGAAAAGATTAATATATCATTTGAATGAAATGTTTGGTATGGGAAATTATCTCAGTTTTGTAATACATGGCTGGAATGAGGAGTCAAATCAGTCTATTAATCGATTTTTTCTACTATAATGGTCATGGAAACGAGATATGACTAATATGAAATTATTTTCAATTATTATGTGAATGTCAAAAAAAATTCATGTATTATTGTATGAATTTTCAAATTATGTTCATTGATTATCATGTACATTCATGATTTATCCCATGGCTTGATATCAGGATTTTTCATATACGGAATAAGATTTTTAAATCTAATGTTATTATATATTTTGATTATGATATGACTTATATCTTCTTTGATTACCTTAAATTATAATATAAGGTAACCCTTTCAAATGGTTATTTTCCCTAGGCTATAAATAAGTGTATTATGTGAGATATTTCCAAAACGAGTTTACTATTGACAAAATAAGTGGGAGACAGTTAAGTTGTCTTAAGAACTAGTTGTTTATGATTCATGATACCTAAATACACTAGATATATATAAGGTATTGTCGTGGATTTATAAATTTTTTAAGGAATATTCATAAAATTTGAAGTAGTGTTAATTTTCGTAAAGTACCGGTTGTTATTGATGGTTTCAATGGAAAGGTATAGTTTTACAATTAAAAATATAATGAAAAAACTTATTAATAACCCAATGGATATGTCAACATATAGACTATAATCCTAGTGTATCAGATGTGATCATGATTAACCATGGTTAAGAACTAATGTTTGCTAAATTGAAATCCTATTATTGATTATTTGATTTTCACATTAAGATTATTGTTCCTCACACAATGCTTCCTGGATTTTGTCAATTGGGGGAACATAAAGGAACCATATTAATGCTTAATATGAGGAGAAATGTAGTGATTGTCCTCCTAAACAACCAAATGTTATGGGATCCAGAATGAAAAATCAAATAGCTACTCTCACATAGCATTCACATGCTATTAATAATTTTGGGATTTCAAATGAGCTATGGAGGGATCAAAATTATGTTGAGTACAACATGAGAAAGCGTCCACCATAAAGGGATGGATCATGAAATTCTAACGAAATGGGAGAAATCTTATCATTCTTATGGGAATTTTCAATAATCCATTCATGTGAATATTAAGGAGGTGTAGAAGTAATATGTAGAGATATAAAATAAGTTGAAAATGTTTTAGTAGTAAACCTTGATTGTGATGGAATAATAAGGTTCAATAACCTGGTTTTTATTCTACTTATACCAGAATAAAAGAATCTTCTACTTGATGGATATTATAGTTCATCATTATCTATTGACTCTAGAAGAACCAATTTTAAAATGGACCTCCAAATGAATTTATAGTTTGGATGAAATGAAATGAGATGTTACCGAATATGTATGGTTTGCCGACAAGTTAATTCTATTATATAGAAGTCCACGGAGATTATGCAAAAATATACAATGCCCGAATGGAAATTTGGAAACAAAACTACTGAATATTTTGGAAGACTTCCCAAAATATATAATGTTCATAAGGCTATATGTGTTATATTTGATCGACATATAATGTCGGCACCATTCAGTGATATAACATATGGTTTCTCTCTTCATGATCTTATAAGGATATATGTGAATGAAGTGGTTCGATTTCTTGCAGTACCACCATCTATTATATCATATCGTGGTCCCTTGTTTACATTGATATTTTTTTGAATTCATTATTATTTTATTTACATAGATTTAATTTTCAGAACTTATTATCATTATCAAATGTACGGTCAATCCGAGAGGACAATTCAACTCTAGAATACATGTTGAGAGCTTGTTATATGGATTTCAAACATTGTTCGGATAAATACCTACCATTGTTGGAATTATCATATATAATGTATTTTACTCTATTATTATGTTGGATCATGGAATTAAGGAAAGAATTACAACTTGATGGGATGATGTTTGATAATGAATTCTAATAGTATAAGGCATTGTTGATGAAATAGTAGAAAATTTCAGTTGTATTCAGAAACACATAAGAGCAGCTCAAAATGGACATAAAAGATTTGATGACAATTGAATAAAAGAACTATAGTTTTATGTGGACTATATGGTGATTCTAAAAATATAACCCTAGAATATAGTAATGATATTTGGAATGAAATAAAATCTGATCTGTAGGTATGTCGGTCCTTTTGATATTCTGGATCATGTTGGGAAGGTTTCCTACCTATTGGAGCTTCCACCAATCCTCTATCATGATAATGATGTGTTCTACTTATCTATCATAATAAAGTACATACCAAGTCCTTCACATGTAAAAAACATAGATTTTTCACCGAATTATAATGACCATTCTTATAAAAATAGTCGATAAAGATTTTTGATCGTACTAAAAATGATTTTCAAAAAATGACCACTTTTTTATTATAGTTTCGAAGAGGATCCACCAATTTGAGGAACTAATGTAGGAATATAAGGATATGATTTATGACATAAATCCTCATAAATTTGTATCTGTATAATGAATTTTGAGGGGAAATTATATTTAGGTTGGTTATAATGAAATACATGTATGTTTTTATGAAATAATTTCCCTGAATAATTTAAATTTTTCATATAGCTTGAATTTCATTAAATCATGAGTTTAAATTAACCAAGAGAATCCTTTAAAATAAGTTGACCATTTTAACAAGGATGTTAGATTATAGAGAATATACTTAATGAACATATGAAAATGTACGGTGAAGTCATTTGATAACAATTTTTATGAAAATTATTCTTCGATTACATATTTGTATTATTTTTAAATTTAGTGAATTACAATTATTAAATGAAATCAATGATATATTAATTTTATATACTCAGTTAAATATTTCATGTTTTCATCTAAAAGGTATTTTTAAGGGAATGAGTAAACCTAAATTGAGGTATAAAACACTATATTTTTTTAAATGGGTAATTTTCCCCCATTTAATGGTGAGCCACTCAGAAATTAATTGTTTCACACAATAGAAATTATGATATAGAAATATAATAATTTTATTATGATATGGGTTTTAATTTTTTTGGACTGATATTTTATATTTTCTGATAAAAATCACATTTTTATTAATATTAATAATACAACTAATATTTATGGAAAAAAATTATTCCTCAAAATTATTAGTATGGTTAAATTATAATAATTCATGGTTTTCATGTATGAATATAATATTATTTAATAATTGAATATAATGTAATTAATTATCATTGATTTTATATTGAATTCACATGTAAAAACATTTAAATATTTTGCATTGTTTTAACATTTAAAATAAGATCTCTCATTCTAACAATGGGATTAATTTTAAATTAATTAATACAAAATTAATATTTTTAATTTTTTAAAATGGATTCCATATTTGTTTTTTATTTTGGTCATAATTATGTAAATAGCATTATTTTACTTTTGGGGTTTATTAAATGTAACTTCTGAATTTTTTATTAATATGGTAAAAGGGTAAATCAGGTAATTAAGGGTAAGGAAACTATTATAAAGATTCTCTAACACATTCATTAATATTATTGTCTGAGTGTATTTCAACCAAAATCATATTTGGGTTGAAATGAAATCCTTTGTACTCCACTTGGATAAGGATATGACATTTATTTTATTTATTTATTGAAAAAATAAATATTTCATAGTCCAATATTAATAATAATATAATTTATTATAATAGGATATACAGAAGAGCTTTTTTATAAATACTTATATGAAATATAAAATTAATTTTTTATCATGGTAAGTTATATGTAATATTTAGTAAATAAATTATTACCATATAGACTTATACATTAATAATGTAAAAACTAATTAATTGATTTGAAATCAATAAAAATATTTAATAAAATCATAATAATCCTAAAAAAACCCAAACACTTGACCAGTTGATATAGGTATAGTTTATATAAACCATAGTCATACAAGGGTCTTCTTAGTGATCTTTTGTAGCCTTATATAATAGATTTTTATATTTATATTCTTTTATTTAATATCATGTTAATGTTGTCACATTCCTAATGTAATAATTATAAAATTTCAAATGTCAGTTTATTCTGAAGATAAATTCAACTAAAAATATTAATATGATATAATGTATACTTATCTTCATCATATTATTATTTTTATTTTTATTCAAAAAATAAAAATATTAAATAATTTCAAAAAAAATTATGTAGTAATTTTTTAGTAACATAGATAACAAATAAATTATAATATAAATATTAAAAAAATTATATTTCAGACTTAATTGGTATTTAAAAAGAATTTTATAGACGAACTTTTTTTCTTAATAATATAATAAAATTGGTGTGTACATGTTAACTTGTAATCTTAATATTTTTAAAAATCAACGAATTTAATATAGTCGAAATTGACATCATTGAATGTTTATCAAAAAAAAAAACATTCTATTAAATTATTGAAAAATTAGAAAAAAAATTAATTAATTAATTAATTATTATATGGATGAAAATTATTTTATTTATTATATAATTATCTTATTACCATCAAATATGTAAATATTTAACCCTTTTAATATTGTAATATTTGTCACCCTAGTTAAAACACAAATAGAATACTTCTGTATTAATTAAAATGATATGCTTAAAAATGACATGAAAACTTTTCTAAAATATATTGATTGATGATATTACAACCTTATATCATATAATCCTTGAAATTGGGTCATTTGGGAGTTTTTAGGGTTTTTTATTTAAAATTAATACTATTTGAGATCCAAAAAGTGCCTCTAACCTAAATTGTAAAAGGGAAACTCTTCTTTCACCTCTTAATTTGTCATTGAGCATTAAATATCAGACATCCTATACCCTCATACCTTATAATATTTAGTATTTAGATTTTAAAGATTCAGTTTTCATCAATGGAAAACTCTATTGCTCTATGAGGTGATTGAGAAGAAGCACACCGAATAAGAGGTAATATCCTCTACCGATTCGCCAAACATTTTTATAATTATTCATAATATTTTTGATTTGTTCCATAATAAAGTAATTAATCATGAATATATTATATATTTTGATCCTATTATGATTATGAAACAAAAATAGTCCACATTCTATCCATCCTTTGAAAAATTATATCACTACGCATGTGTATGTATTACTTAACATCTCCACATTGTGGTGTAATTTTTTTCATCCCCAACATACTTGGATGGGTATGATGATTGAAAAAATAAATATGTATTATTGTTATAAAATAATATTTATTCTGAAATATTATGCACGTTTCAAATAAATACCATTCAACATTTATGGTAATGTTATCATCCCTCCTGATTATGTACGTCATACAGTTTTCATGATGATATGGGTTTGATTCTACATGATCTTCATTAACTAAAGATATTATAAATGTAGTTAATGAATTAAAATATTTTATATTGTCTTCATATAAGTTTTATTATATAACTATGACCTAAAAATGTGAACCAGAACTTATTCGACAAACCACACATAGGAAAATGAAGTAGTTAAAACCTGAATAGTAAGTAATAATGAATTCTTATTAACAAATGGATAATAATATGTTAAAATATGATATCATAAAAATTAACACGAATGTACAATACTTCAATTATATTATCTAAATAATTATACATATTTTTTGGATACATGTGATTTATATAAAACCGATGTTAAGGGATGATTTCAAAATCACATTTTAATCCAAGATTGTTTATATATAAGTATTTAATGGTGTATCTTTATCATCCACATTATTTTTTCCTGAATATGTTATATGATTCCTATTTTTATACAACTTATAATGTATATTTACTTATTTGGTTAATTTTTATTAAAATGTTTGAAATGATTTTTTTTTCATTATTCGATACGAGGTAATTTTTGATATTTTTGGAATAAATACAGGAAGAATGTTTTTAAACATATACATAATGAACATATTTTTACACATTAATAAATCCATATTTTAATGAATACTATTTTTGATAATTTCTTGATTATTTTATGTTAAATTATTTTATTTAAAATTTCAAGTAATTTTTATAAAAGAAAAAAAATTTATAAATAAATGACCTTATCAAAAAGAAATAATTTCATGTGTTTTATCATAATTATTTTCCATCTAAGATGACATTCTCAAAATATGGTTATATTTATATCCCTATTATTAATATTATTTGATTTTGTTATGATGGAATTATAATTTTGAATCTATTTGTTTTACATGGATTATTTTTAAATTATTTTTTATAAAACCATATTATTCATTGGGTTATGCCATGATGAATGATTTTGGATTTTTGTGGCACACATAAGAATAAATTCATTATTATAAGGGTTGGACCTATATAACACTAAAGTTAACTAGGTAATGATTTATATCTCATGAGATAAAAATGAAAATAATGGGAAATGATCATTGTTAAGTAATATAGGGATGGAATGAAGAGTGAAGATTGTTTAGTAATGGGAATTTTTCATTTATTTTGGTCTTAGTAATAAGAATTGACTAATATGAAATAATTTTCTATTCTTATGTGTTTTCTTGAAAATTTCATTTAGTATTTGATGAATTTTTTGATTTATCCCATGATATGATATGATGATCTTTCATATGTATGATAAGATTTTTAAATGTTATATTCTTATGAATTATGACAATGATATAATTGATATCTCTATTGTTTAACCTTACTATGATTGTGAGATCACCCAATCATATGTTTCTTTTCACCATGTCTATAATATGGGTATTATGTAATATATATCAAAAAGGGGTCTAGTTATGATGAAATAAGTGGGTGACAATGAATATGTTTTATGAATTAGTTGTTTATGTTTCTAGTTTCTAAATTTATTATTCCTACATAGTCCTCTATCTGAATTTTCATATTTTGTAATGAATATTCATCAACGTTGTTGTAATATCAATGTATATAATTTATTGGTCATTATTTAGAAACATTTATATTTTTCATCTTCTAGATCATAGACGTAATTGTCTGAATTCTTAAAATATAATATCTTTCAATGTGTTTCACAAGGACATGAATTTGAAATGGATCTTGGGGCGGAAAATAATTTATGTTTTCTTTATTCTTGTAGATTATTGAAAACCATAAATTTACTGTTATAATGAGTATGTCTTCTGTTATTGTGATGAGGATTCATGTGGATGAATTTTTGGGTGGACTATAAGAGAGGAGTATAGTTGGGCCTCCTTAACTCCCATATTTTGAAGAGGTTCTTCATGGTTCTATAAATGTTAATGGAGAAGAAATGTTAAATCATATTTTATGAAATAACCATGGTAATGTCATTGATGTGGAATTCAGGTCATTTTTGAAAATATTTTTCAATAGTGTGACATCCATATATAAGGAGGTTATATCCAATTATATGATGGGATCCATAGAAACTAACACATTCACCACATCCCCAATTTACTCAGATACGTTATGAATTGAAGAGGAACATTTTTTCTCTATAATGAATAAGGATGTATTTTATAGACAATATTCATAATAATTTGAGTAGGGTAACATTATAAAATTATGGTACGGTTTTAAATACATATATATTATATAATACACTGTTTTAATCTTAATATTATTTCACTATTATATCTTTATATTACATATTTGTACTATATTTAATGATTAGATAATCTTCTGAGATTATATATCATGAAATTTAATAGGGGAAAAACCTATATAATATTTAAGGATGAATGTATAGCCCCATTATTTAACTTGATAGGAACAAATACGTGTCTAAATGATCATAAATATTACTAGTCAACTTTTATATGAATAATGGTCATGTTTTCTAGTTAATAGGATCTTATCAACTGACACTGGAGACATTATTAATTCTTCATTTATATAGAAGATAGGATCATGTTAACTAGTGAGAAAGATTTCAAGAAATATAGGATGTGTCTGAATTAAAGATGGATAAAAAAGGAGAATTTATGTAAAAAAAATGGTGCATGAATATGGATCATATCATAAATGTTATTGAAAAAATTTATAATAGTAAAATCATAGCGAGGGTACCATAAATTTCTGAATAAATAACAGTTATATAAGGGTGTGATTGAGGGAATACACTAGATTAATCATTAAATGTTATATAGCTGTGTTTACACACACACACATATATATATACAAAAATATTTTTATTCTGTACAGGTTATGTAAGTGATTCATAATGAAACATGTTTTTTTGGATCATATCAAATATAAAAATATGTCTTGTAGAACATTTTGTGTTTTTAATTCGTAAATGTTTTGTATAGATTATAATAGTGTTGGTTTCCACACTATGAGTTATTTTTGGTGGATTTTAGTAGTTTTCACATTATGATCACACAAACCTATATAATTATAACACGTCACATATCATCCTTACAAAATACATATTTTTCATATTGTTAATGATTATATTCATGACGATTTGTGCAATTCTATGGAGAAGTATTATGATAATAACCCAATGTTTTTATACAATTTTGAATTTTGAGAGGTTTTATATTGTATATTTTTGGATTCAAAATACACAATATGAATGGAAATTTCCATCTAGGGATGTACCTATAAATATGGGAGATAGATATTGATGATTAATGGAGATTTAGTATAAAATACTATAGAAAATAATCCATATTTAAATAACCATTATTTCAACATCGAATACTCTATTTTCTTATGGGAAATTATTTAATGAACTAAAGGAAATTATCATATGACTTTTTAAAACATTGATATGTTACAACCACCTCCCACAAAAAAGTTTCCAATGAGGAGAGAGAGATAATAACCCCCCCAGAGTCCCACATTTAGTAGGCCCCAAGTTGGTGACTGAAACTAAGGGTACACAAATCTCCATATATAGGAGCAACTAACCATTATAAGGAAAAAAATTTAATATATATATTGAATTATTCACAATAGATCCATGAAATAATAGAAAATAATCCCAATTACAATCCCACAATGCATGAATAGATGAAACTGATATATAAGAAAAGTCTAGTAGATTAATTATCGAAAATAAAACAATTTAGCGAAACAAAATCTATCATAATTTATAAACTATTACCACCCAACATGGTCCATGTAATCCTAATGAATAGATAAAACTATGATTATATAAATAGGGTATGAATACAAATATATAGATAATGAAAACCAATGCCTCTTGTGAACATGTGGAATGAGCATACAAATGCACGCGTGAGAAAATAGAAAACTAAAATAAAACGTAAGAGTAAGAGTAACCACAATACCATCATCACCAAGTCTCACTCACCAAATAATGCATCCACGAAATATAATATAATATAATTTAACTCACATCAAATGAGAGGGTACCTAACACCACTTCACCATTAATTTTTTGTTATCCTGCCCAAAAAACATATGTATTAGCACTTCCACTTCTTCTTAATATATCACAACACATCATTCTCACACAATACTGGGCTACAACAAAAATATCATCTCACCCGCACACACCTAGGCCAGAATTCACATCATGTCACATTTCGTCCCACCCATCCACACCTAGGCCAGACATCGAATCTCATCCAAAATAAAACATAGAGTACGCATCACAACTCTCCCTGTTACACATTGTCCATTATCAAATAAAGAGAGAGCATGAACGATTGGGTGTCAAACCATCCATCATAACCCATGATGTTTGGAAATTCACCCTCCTATGACAATTTGGGTGTCAGAACATAGTACTATAATATAGTTTGGTACATATAGAAATCCCAAGGAAAATAAAATGTATATATTTTTAAAAATATATAAACTACAAAAAACCAAATTCCATATTTATAAGAATGTCATCAACCAACATACAAGGTCCCCTACATCTGATACCATGTCAAAATGAACTACCCCATGCCTGAAAAATGCATCCCACACTTTTTTCTATCATTTATTTTTGTTTGTGATTTTTTTATATTTTTTATTAGAACATCATTCCATTAATATATGTACATTGATTAGTTTTACAAGCCTGTTTTTATCGTTAACCATACTATATGGCCATGTAAAAAAACATGAGCTGGTTTTATCCAGATAAAACCACCTTGATAAAGATAACTATTATACACCGATCCCGCATGATACACATAAAAATAAAAGGAGTTCTGACTGGAAATGAATAATCCCTTAACCAAAATACAACTACAAAACAAGGGGATCATGTGTAGAAATAAACTAGCTGTTGGACTGTGAGAAAAAAAACTACATATAGAATTATGTTCTGAGACTCCATATAATAAGGATTTTGAACCTCCTATATCATGAAAAATAATATCAAATGTATGAAGGCAATATTTATACCTTATAATCCTTATACCTAAATCTAATGGGATTTAAAACAGTATAGTTGACCATTAATGGAATATCTCATTAAAACAACATGTTTTAGATTTTTTCAATGAATTCTTATTTTTTTATGACTAATGATATTATTGAGCCCTTTTGAAATGGGTATTAATTAAATTTTTATTTTATTGAATATGTTTCACATAAAAAATGTAAAAAGGAATCAATAAGAAAAATATTGGAAAACTGGAAACATTGTTCAAGAGACACCGCGAGAGATATTCACCTTATGAATGTGTCACCACCAAAATGAATCACTAAAAAATTAGTTACCACCAGAATGTATCCCCACTAGAGTTCGTCATTTCTATAATGAGCCACCAAAATATTGAGTCACCTTAGGAATTAGTTACCTCTACAATGAGTCAGCATTGGAAAACACAAATTTTGAAAAACAATTTGGAATGTCTCATCATTGGAGTGTCTCACAAGTCGCAAAACACTGTAGATCCCCAGACCCAAATATTCCCAAATTATTTAAATTTTATAATGTAATGATATATTCGGTTTTGGCCACTATATCACATACCTGTCAAACTATTCTCTCCCTTGAGAATTCAAAACCCACTCGATGGAGGGAGAGAAAGGGTCCAAACAAACCTCCCTTAAGACACCTCTCAAGGATATAATTAAAACTACAACACATAAGTCAACCAAATATTCTTTCCTAATCAAACACATCCCCTGAAGACCATACACATCTATGACCAACAGAATTTGTTAATTCCATCCTCCATATCAAGACACTATCTGCTATGGGCAACACTATCTCACCCACATAGATTTAATCACAACATAATATCATGATACTATATATGGAATATGGTATACCCTTTTTATCATGTCAAAACATTATCAGATATCACACTAAATATATATCATCTTGGATAAATACAACATATCTCATAAAACATTGATTTATGGACATCACAACACACAAAAAATAGAGAATGAAAAACCAAAAAAACTCTAAGTATTAGGCATGAATCTACTCCATACACTCACATGTCTTCTATTACAGTACATCATCCCTATATATCACCCAAAATATTATAATGGTTCATCCTCACTACACTATATCTCGATGGATTGGGATCACTATTAGGATCTCCATAAATGTTGATTCGCCTAAAAGTTTCTATCTCTCCCTAATCAATTATATTGGAGTCATAGTCATGATACAAAAGGAGATGATTGACCAAGAATACATCATGGATTTTTTCTAGTAAATGTAGGAGTTAAAATAAGAAAGAAAGACTACCAACTATCCCTAACACCATTATGTGCCCAACAATATAGGTAAAGATATTAAACCCTTTATCGAACCTGTAATGACTTAATCAATGGAAATAATTCAATAAAAAGTGGTGTCAAACCATAAACTCTAAGGAACTAATCCTATGATTGGAATAAGAATTTTTCTGATAATTTATTTCATTCATAATTTCTTGAACCAATCAAACCTTCTCAGTCATGTTCTACACCATAGTAGGTCGAAGAACTGATGTATCCCCAAACTCTGTCCAGCATAATGTAGAATGAAATAGTCTTCTGTATAAAGACTCAAATGTTGAAATTACAATTTAAGATTGATGACTATTATTATATGAAAACATTACCAAGGAAATGAGGTATTCCCAATATCCACATAAGTCTATGGGACATGCTCAAAACATATCCTTCAGTGTATGTATTGTTTCTTCTATATTCCCATCTTCCAGATGGCAGAACACGATGATGAGCTGAAACTATGTTGCAAAATCATGATACAATCCCATACATACTAATGATGTAAAACATGCATCTATGATTCTAGAATGTTGTCCTTTTTAATCACTATAGCCACACCACATCCACCACATACTGTTTATCCAAATAATAATCTACTCCATACTCCATGATTTCTAGGAAATCAAGTGATTTCGTTATCTCATTCATAATCACCCAGATACCATCACACCCACTCAGAGTTATAGGTAACACAGTGATGAAATCCATCAATATGTCATCCAATTTCCACTTGGGAACATCTATGGGATAAAACAAATCTCTCAAAACATGCAGCTCAACCATTACTTACGGGAGGACCACACACCGAGTCACAAACTCAACTACTTACTGTTTGATCCATGGCCACCAAAACTGGGTCCTTAAGACATGGTACATTATGAAACCGCATGGTTGTACTTCCAAAGTTAATCTATGAATCTCACGAAGTATAACCTCATGTACCTCTACAAAAACAAATTCTATAAAACAATTTATGACTCTAACCACCCTCAAACTATCCCTCTAGATGATCACCATGGACAAGATGATCAAACAATACCTCTACCTATATGCCTCCCCATTGAGAATCCTCCACCTACTTCATCTGAGAGGACTGAACCATCATCTAAAGAAAAATATCATCTACCAGCATCCACCATTTCATCTAAGAAATTGGATGCCAACATATTCATCACTCTCTAACATTCCATAGGCCCTCAAAGAACTCAATTTTTTGAAAATCTATAGAATGAATAATTCAGAATTATCTCATTCCTAGATGTCAAGGAGGACTCAAAATAATTTTCATGAAGATACTACATCCCCCATTACTATCGTAGTTTCAGATGAATTTGGTTAAATAAATAACTAAATCTATTGTGATTCACGAAGACCAAAAGTGATCCCCTGTGAGGTAATGTCACCGAATATTTAGCACAAACACATATTTCTTTATATCTAGATCATGTGTGGAATATTTAATTTCATGAGGGAGTCACTACCTACACTCACATAAAATATCTCCCTTCTACTACACTAGGAACCACCCAATGACCAAATAGGATGCATCATAAAAAAACTCAATCAACACACCCTCTTCTATTTGACGAAGTAGTATAACACTAACCAAATTCCTTTTTAAGAAATAAAATGTTTAATAGCATAGATCAGTCCACACAAAATCCTAGTCCCTCATGGTAATTATTCTCAATGTGGCTGCTACATGAAACAAATCGGGCACAAGCCTCCTATAATACCCCTTGAGTTCAAGGAATCTACGAACCACTGCCAAATTCAAGGGTTCTTACAAATAAAATAAATGCACAAGAATTTATGATTCCACTATCACACCATTATAAAAATCCACATGCCCATTGAAATGCTCTTATCGTGTACAAAATATTCAATTAGACCAATTTGTATAGAGATAGTGGGAATGAAGAACATGAAAATTCTATTCGATATTTTCTTCATGATCCTCCTTTAACCGTTGCATATTATAATATCATCAATAAAGATAGTGATAAATCATTCTAAGAAGCCATAGAGAATTGACATCATAAGCCCCCCACCCATAATAACTGTTGGTGAATTAATTATATTGAATTAAATTAACATTAACTCATTGTGTTTATACCTACATATGACCATGGTGTTCTATATATATCATTAATTCACCCTTAACTGGTAATATAACAAACATAGATTGATCATGTAGCTCCAACTAGCTCCCCACAACTAGTCAAAAATGATCATTGATCCATGGAAAACAATATCCATTATTTATCGTTACATGGTTCATCCACCAGTAGGCTATGAAAAACCTCATAATAACATCATCATTTTTAGCGAATAAAACTAAGGAACCCCATAGGGACACGGTTTTCTTGGTGAAACCACAATACATCAGACAATATTTCTGAACAATCAAATCTTTCTATTGAAAGGGAGGCATCAGGATGGGAGCCTTCAAAATCAGAGAATCATCAGACAACATTTCAATCCCAATCCCAATGCCATGTTCAATGGGTAGTGTAACAAACAACATTGGGAAATCATCAAGGATTTCAATGTAATATTTGGGAGCCTCCTCTATCCTTTTATCTATTGATCTCAAAGAAAACTAAGCCACCATGGAGAGAAGGGCTTCCAAATGATGACTACGCACATGAAAACATTTCATGCAAAAAAACCACATGTAGGACATATATATATATATATGCTAATGAAAATCTTTCAAAATCATTATAAAACATCACACATAAAATACACCCATTAAATCATATTAATAAAATAATATGGATCCATCCTAAGTAATATATGGTCCAAACATGACTGTTTTTGTCCTATAATTAGTGCACATCCTCGAAACACATCCAGAAAGTTGTTCTAGCCATCTATTGGAATAAGAAACACAAGAGGAATAGATAGCCTCTCTATGTCTAGTCCTAGATGTTGGAGTAGATTGGGCGAATCAATGGTGTTCGAAGCTCCTTGATAAACCAAGAAATAAAATAGGGTACATGTTAAATTGAGCACAACTATAATTCTATTGGTCTCCTCTAGTGTTGTTTCCTACACTTCCTGTAACTATCCAAACCCTACTCCTTTTCCCTTCTACCGATAACAACCACCATGAACATGATCTAGTCAAGGACCCTATGAACGAGGAACAACATAAGGTTATCCTCAACGTTCCATATCATCTCTAACTAGAGAATAATCATGGTTATATTAATGGTAGAATAACTTATGTTTATCTTATACTAAGTATGATGTCAAACCTTACCAACTCTACCATGACTGTTTCAAGAATCTATTAAGATATGATCATGAGTATTCTAAGGAACCCCGTAAAAAACACATTGATCTAAATTCCCCCATATGAGTACATAAGAAAATATCCACATGTTGCCACAAGGGGTGCTATTGTGGTCGACTCACAACTCATTGATATTTTGAAGGCCATAGTGCTTGAGACCTAACACTAACAAATATTCTCCTTAAGGATCCCTATTGTTTCACCTCTGGTAGTAATCCTCCCTGTAAGGGAATCTTCCCCATCACCCCTACCTTCTTTTGAACATCTAGATACGTTGTAAATATAAATAGACTAATGTCATTCTATATAAAAGGATGTTCTACGTCCTCAAGACACATTGATCGTGGGTCTTCATATTGTAATCAATCAAGGGGAAAAGCATTGAATGTCCTTGAACATGATCTCATGAACACGTTAGGAAGTAATTCTCTGATGGAGGGAGGTTATCTCTTGCCTATTAAAAACCATCATGGTAGATGAATGGAACTCCACAAAGAATTCCATATAGATGTTATCCAATGGAACATCTACATACTTCCGCACACCAATGTACAACTTCCACAACTGACATGAAGATCAATACAAGTGACAAACTATCATAGAGACCAATTAATCTATTAGATCGAAGATCAAATAAAAATTGATCTGAAGATCCTCTAGACATCTCTCTTTCACCACATCATAAATGCTACGCTCACACTTTCCCAAATGCATCCATTTAAATGCTTTCTTTTCCCCCATCCACTATTCATCATCCTTAACCTAATTGACTCTCTATCAATCTATGGGTTCTGCCAATTAATCCTCCACTACCTGAGCCACACGTGACTGATTACTATGAGACATAGATAAAAGAGAAACAAAAATTTCCTATTATCCATAGTATAATTTTTTTATGATATATATTTATTAAAATTGATATATTTATTCATTATAAATTTCTAATAACAAACCTATTTAAACAAGAACATAAGTCACCATGATGGACTTACCAATCCTAGGTATCTACCCAACAAGCAGTCCTTCTCACGTGGTCATTCAATAATAATAATGATTGTGCAAAAGATAATGGGTGACCTAAAATACTATGTTCTATCCAGTCTCCCAGACCTATGTCATGCATTAAGTTCAACATACATTTTTTCCATACCAATCCATGAATTCATCATTTCACCTAACTCCACACACCAATATATCTCTCCACCACCATCTTTGATATAACAATATCATGAACACTTCCATCAAAACATAACATAATTAGGGGAGAGAGATAATCAACCCCCCTCTATGTCCTACCTCTATAAGGTCCCGAGTTGGAGAATTTCAACAAGAATGTAAAAATATCACAATATGGGAGGCATTGCCGTTGACAAAGAAAAATCAACATGACTTATCAGGAATTGTAACACCCCGAGATTTTATAAGATATATTATTTTTAATTTCTTTCATATCTTCTGCTATACGCCACACTAATATTATCTTGCTCTATACATAACACTGTATTAGCTTGCAGTATATGCAACACTGTTCTTGGATCGTGTTACACACAATTTCAAGTTCGTTTGATAGTAGTTATTCTACAAAACATTGGGTGAATATATATATATATATTCAATGTATAAATATAATAAGGTTGGATTCTGTTATACGAAAAAAATGGAGTCTTTCACTATAGGCAACCCGGACATGGCTTGCATTACACCCAACCACAACCTTCCTCGATAGCGTGTGTTGTACGCAATACCGGGTTTCACTAAAAAACGATATATTATTATAATATTATTATGGACTAGCCATTATGAATACTATTAACCACATTTTGAGTTTTGTAACATTATTATTAATCTTACACATTTTGTAGAACATGGTATGAGAAGAAAATAATTGTTTCAGGTAAAATAAATATGTTTCATAAAATGTATTTTTGCGGCCATTTGATGGTGAACCCACTTTGAATATAGTTTTTGACATGTTTATAAGTTCAATTTGACAAAATAAAAGTCTTCTTTTGGAATCAGGATATAAAAATTTACTTTGGATAAATTTTTGATATTTTTCTGATAACATTCATATTATAATGAATAGTAAAAACACTCTATATTTTAATTAAAAAAACGTTTTTCATCATAATAATTTATATGGATAAATTATAACATTTAATGTGTTTAAAGTATAAATAGAATATATTTTTACCATTTAATATAATTTATGTTATTAGCATTGAGTATACATTGAATTCGTAGGATAAATCAATTCAATCTTTTGCAATGTTTTAAACAAAAACTCGTTTTCATTTGACAACGAGATTAATTATAATTCAATTTCTAAAACTTCTCTGTATTGAATTTGGAAACATGGATTCCATATTTGGAATGAGTGGGTCAAAATTATGTTAATATGCTATTTTTTATTTCTGTGAATTATGAATAGTAACTATGGAAAATTTTAGTTACTATCGTTAAAGTTAAATTAGGTAATTAAGGGTAACTATAATATTATTAAATTACAATAAATATTGTATTAATACAATTTTATGAATATATATCGTCCTATGTTATATTTGGGTCGAAATGGAATCCATTTTAACCCACTAGGATGTGATTAAGACATTTATTTTATTTTATTTAAAGGAAAGTGAAATATGTCTCACTCAAACTATAATAAATAAATTATTTTTAATATAAGGTTATACGGAATATAAATTCGGTTATAAATACTCATTTTAAATCTAAATATTTTTTTCTTTCTCATGGTATTTTATTTTTAATTTTTAAGAGTTATTTAATTACCTTATTAGCTTATACATTAATGATGTAGAAATTATTTATGTAGTGAAAAATAAATAATAATGTTTTATTGAAATTGTAATACATGTTAAAAGTTCTAAAAACCTAACCAAAACTTATTTTTAGTTTATATATACACCATACAAATCCAATTACCGAATATATGATAGTTTGGAATCTTATAAAATTGATTATGATAGTTATATTTTTTTTAATGATGTCAAAGTTGTCACCATCATAATTTAATAAATATAACATTTCATAAGTTGGGGATTTTAGGAGATAAATCAGACTAAATGTATTATTATGAACGATATATGATTTATATTCATCCTAGTATTTTATTTTTAATTTTTATGCAACAAATAAGTATATTTAATAATTATACAAAAATGGTGTAGTAATTATTTTATTAAGATAAATATCAAATAAATGGTTTTAGAAATAGTAAAATAAATATTATATGAACTATTTAATGTTCTACACTAATTTTCTAGATTAATATGATATTTTAGGAATCTATTAAACATTTTTTATCGAATATATTTTCACTTTGGATTTTATTTAAATTCAAGTAATTGAATACTTTTAAAATTTACAGTATTTTTATTTTATAAAAGTATCATTTTATTAAATTGTTTAGAAATCACAAAAAATATTTAAAAATTATAAATTAAAATTAATATAGTCTCAAATGTCATAAATTATCCAATTATGGAAAATTAACAACACATAAGTGATTATTTATAACTATTTAAAAATTAATATTTTATTACCAATATTAAAATTAAATAGATTAAATAAGGATAAATCAAAATGATAAGATTTAAAATAAAATCAAAAAATGTTTAAATTTGATTGGTTGATGAGATTAAAACCCTATCTAATCTAAGCTTCTAATTTAGTCATTTATGGAAGTTTTTATGTGGGGTTTTAATTTATATTAAACTAATATATTTGAGGATTCTAATGGTGCCCCTCTCCTCCCTTATAAAAAAGGAACCCCTTCTATCTTCTCTTCACACCCTTTTGAGCCTTGAAGCTCAAATAACCTCTGCCCATTTCTCTTACCAACTTACCTATAATCCCTATAGAGGTATTGGTCTTCTCAAAAGTCCAACTCTAGTGCCCTAAGAGGATGTTCAAAGGAGGCACTTCGAGAAAGAGGTAATACCTTCTACCGATTCATTCAAGTTTCTTTCTTCTTCAACGTCTTCTTCTTTAGTTGTTTCATAATAAAGTAATAACATCAGTATCAATAATATACTTATATGTTAATATTGATATGAAACAACCCCATTTAACCTTCTATCCATCCTATGAGAAAGGAAATCCCCACCTGTGCGTACGTACGGAATATTGTCTCCACGATGTGGTGTAACCTATTTTTCCACCACCACCTTACTTGGATGTGTATAATGGTGTAAATAATAACTTTATATGATTATTATATCATCATATTGAATCTATGATATTATATCATCCACTCCATTTCGAATCAATAAATATTGGAACTATATCATCGCTCGTGCGTACATACAGATTACCGTCTCCACGAAGCGATGAGATTCATTTTCCATGTTAACAATTAAAGAATGATGATATAGTATATATAATGGATAATAATGAGATATATGACATAGTAATTATACTGGATTTATGTATATATTATTTACTTAAATACATTCAATTTAATTTGGAAATGAAAACATCGTTCATGTGTACGTACTGTCTACCGTCTCCATGAACGGTGTATTTCATTCCATTTATCGATCTATTATCTATATTTATATTCTGAATATATATTATATATAAATCGTTTTTTATAGTCTGGAAGTAATTAATCATGATCTATGTAATCATATTAATAATTACAAGTCAAAACACGTACGAAAAATGAAATAATTTTAACCAAAAAGATGCATTAACATGTGATTGACAAAAGAACCGGTTATATAAAGTCATAAGTGAACCATATATGATATCATAACAATGAATATGATTCTGTAATATTTCAATGACATTATTTATATCATTATACAAGATGTTTGGATATGTATTAAGCATATCGGATCAAAGGTAAGGGATTATTTCGTCTCACTTTTATTTCTATGAGAAATATGACTTAATCACCATCTATTTCTTTTGTATGGTGTTTATGCTTCCCATGAATGTTTTATGATTTTTATTATGAAGGATATGATATTTAAATATTAATGGGATTTTATTTATTTTATGAAATGTATGATTCCACCGATCAAAAATGGTAAGGGATAATTTTGCAATCTCATTATTATCCGAGATTTCTTATTTGTAAGTATTTACAAGGGTTATTGTTATCATCCATGTCCATGATTTATAAAAGTGTTTTAATGTATGTTTATAGTAATTTTTTTACCCATTTTTTCTTTTACCCCATTGTATGTAAGGAATCTTTCTTTTTTTTACCCTACGAGGTACTTTTTGTCTTTTCTAGAAAAAGTACGAGGAAATGTTTTTTTTAACTTATACGGCATGAACGGATTTTTACATTTTAATAACGCCTAATTTTCATGATAATTTTCTATAATATTTCATAACTATTTTCAACAAAATCCTTTTATTTTATAATTATATGTCATTTTTTGAAAAGAAAATGATTTTGAAAATGAATGGATATTTTCCTCAAGAATTCATTTCAAGTGTTTTTTCAAAACTATTTTCCATCTAAGATGAAATTATTTCATATGTGTATGTTTCAAGTATAATGTCTCTATTAATTACTTGGTATGATTCTTCTTATGATAAAATGATATCCATTTGTTTTATAAGGATTATGTTATGATGGAAAGGTGTTTACGAATCCCAATTTATTACATGGGTTATGCGATGATGTATGATTTATGATTTTGTGGCACTAGTAATAATGATTTCATAATGAGATGGGTGGGACCTATATCTCCCTCCAATGCATTGGGTAATGATTTATATCTCATGAGATAAACATGGCTGGAACGGTAAGTAAATCTAGTTCAGTAATACAGGGCTGGAACAGAAAGTAAACTCGGTTCAGTAAGGGACTTTTTCCACTACGATGGTCTTGGAAACAATACCTTGTCTACCATGGATATCATATCATGTGATTTATGCTTTTCCACAAATAAAAGTTTTATTCCCATGCTATTTTATCATCATTGATGTCCCATTATGATCTATGCCTTACAGACTTCTATGTTTTATGTCAATGCTCAATTTTTGATGTTTAAACAATAGGTTCATGTTTTTAAGTTCAAATGTATATGGTGTGTTTTATTTTCTCCATGCTTACACATAATGAGCATTTGAGCTCACCATTTATATGTTTTCTTTTCCCCAAGATATAAAGAAAGGTTTTAGGTAAGAAAACAAAAGGGGAAGATATTTATGGGACATGTTTACGATCTTTCACCATGATTAGATGATTATGTTCCGAGTTTCCAGACACTAAACTCTTATAGTACTTGAGTGTTGGTTTTTGTAATCTATTAAGTATTCTGCAAAAGTATTGTAATGTCCCTGTTCATCATGTTTGGGGTTTCTACAGTTGGTATCAGAGGAATGGTTTAGTCAACCTTTGAAAACTAGGATGTGAAAAATTTAGTGTGATCCCTATAGATATTTATATGGTTTGTCTAAGGATGTCCTTAAGGTTTTGTATAAGTATAGGTTATAGTCTTAGGATTACGGTAAATATCATAGAATTAAACCTAAGTTTTTAGATATTGAAAGTATTCCCCATTTATTATGTTGTTTTCCTAGCATGATTTTTGCCTCTCACTCTGTTCTTTTTGGGTTTTAGACGATGGCTTGAACTCGAAGGAACCATGTTAATCAATATAATAGAAAATGCAATGATTGTCCTCCTGAACAACCAAATTTGACGGAAGATGGAGTGAATAATCTTATTTCTATACTTACACAAGCTATGAATTATTCTGGACTTCCAAATGAGCAGAAAATTGAATAATATTCTATTAAGTCCTTAATGAGGCAACACCAACCCTCTTTCAGCGGGTCTTCTGATCCACTTGTTGCTGAAAAATGGATTGGTACCATTGAAATGATATTTTCCATACTTCGATGTTCGGAACATGAAAATATCATTCTGGATATTTACCATTTAGAAGGTGAAGCAGACCAGTGGTGGACACTTATTAAGAATACAAGGCCCCAAGATAAAATTGAATCAATGGAATGGGATGAGTTAAAAAAATGTTTTTCAATGAGTAATTTCCTCGTATTCTTTGAACGAAGATTGAAAATGAGTTCCTTGAGATTAAGAAAAAGGATGATGAATTTGTTGGTATACAAGGCGAAATTTACACAGCTTGCACAGTGTGCATCAGGATTCATCATGAAACCTGAAAGAAAAGTTGATCGATTCTTACGTGGCGCAAAACCAAGTCTTAGAAGGGAATTAGCGATAAGAGACTAAAGTAGCTATGAAGAAATTATGTGTTGTGATATCAAGTTAGAACTGTAAGTTGGTGTTACACATCCATCTCATGGTTTTGACAAGAAACAAAAGATGGAGTTCAAGGGAAAATATCAGAACAATGGTGAGAAGAAGGTGAATGTTTATTTATGATAAATGTGTGGAAAGAAGCATGGTGGATATTGTCTAAAAGGTACAAGAATCTGTTTCAAGTTTGGAAAAGAAGGTCATCGAGCATTTGAGTGCCGATGTAATGGGGAAAAGGTTTCAAATGATGTAAATAGAGAAAAGACTTCCGAGAATGCTTCACCAACACTTCAATGCTTCAAGTGCAAGGAAATGAGGAATTATGCTAATCAATGCCCTAATCCAAGGATTAATGATGATCGATGTGAGAAACCTCTTAAGGAAAAGGAAACGGATGTCACATGCGATCATTATTTGTGATGTTGAATATGAAAATGATGTTGTGGAATGATTAAGTGTTTATGTAATGGTATTTCAAAATAATATCATGGAATCTCATTTATAGTATTGTCGAATTTTGGAATATCTATGTACTAGTTTTAAATAATTTTATGGTATTGGTAATCATGAAAAGTGATTGAAATATTTTTGGAAAGCAGTTGACATTCACATAATGAAGGGATAAGAAGAAAATAATTCGTTTGATATTATTCTTGAGCTCTTGACTGATATAAGGACAAAGTGATATCATGGTTTGAGTATATAAGAATTTTGGGAAGTGGAAAGAGTTATCATTTGACAGCATATGGTTCTTTGGTAATTCTTGTTTCAATAGAATACATGATTAAGGTATTCACATGCGATTAAAAAGATATATCTGGGATAAATGATGGTATTCACATGCTTTTTATAATACCTTTCTAGTAATTGTTTTCTTTATACTATGATTTTGGAAAGAAGTATTTTGGATATGTCTTATGTTTGGAATGGATTAAGAGTACATAAGATAGTATTGATTATGCCTAGAACTTTTTCTGGAATGTTATAATAGTATAGTTTTACGAAAATGGACAACCTGCAGAACTGGAAACAACCTGTCACGTCGGACAAGGATGCAGGAATCGAACCCACAACTGAAGTGCGACAGGCCTTTATCGCCTACCACTGGCCTACAAAAAGTCCCTAGTTAGTCAAAACTAGTTTTATTTTATTAAGAGTTATGATAGATGAACTATAAGTTCATTTTTGGAAGCATATATTATTAACCACACCATATATGGACATCTGTATATTTGATAACTTTTTCTAACCTTTTGTTTGAGACAAATGGAATGACCTATCATTCTATCGCATGATCTTCTCACACTTCACATAATTCTTATAATTAATCATCTTTAGGGAAATTATCCTGAAAACCAAAAATGTTGTCCTAGTACTCTCATATTCGATGAATCAGATGGTACCAGAGATCATCACAAATTTATGGATTTGGGATTGTTGGCTTTTTCATAGCCATGTTCTCTACCACACTCCATCAAAACTTGATGGTTAGATTTTTCTTCCATATCCATATTTTCACAGATGTTCTTCGATGTGGAAACCCAGTGATGGGTTACTTTGGGTAATCGTTATGTTTCATACTTTAGTTTTTTAAACAATGTTTTAGTATAGATTTTTTTGATGTGGGTTTCTATAAATAGTAAACGATTTATAACACCGACGAATTTCGAGGGAGAAATTCATTTTAATGGGGATATAATGTAACACACCGAGAGTTTATAAGATATATTACTTTTAATTTTTTTATATCTTCTGCTATACGCTACACCAATATTTTCTTGCACTATATGAAACACCGTATTAGCTTGCAGTATATGCAACACTGTTCTTGGATCATGTTACATAAAATTTCAAGTATGTTTGATAGTAGTTATTCTACACAAAATTGACTATATATATATATACATTCAATATGTAAAAGAATTATGGTTGGATTCTGTTATATGAAAAAACAATGGAGTCTTGCACTACATGCAACCCTGACTTGGCTTTCATTACACGTAACCACGATCTTCCGTGATAGCGTGTGTTGTACGCAATACCAGGTTTTACTAAACAACGATATATTGTTATTGTATTATTATGGACTAGAAGTTATGAATAGTATTAACCACATTGTGAATTTTATAAAATTATTATTAATCTTATACATTTTCTAGAACATGGTATAAGAACAAAATAATTATTTCTGGTAAAATAAGTATTTATCATAAAATGTAGTTTTGCCGCATTTTGATGGGGCACCCACATTAAATATACAATTTGACATGTTTATAAGTTCAATTTTACAAAATAAAATTCTTCTTTGGAATCATGATATAAAAATTTACTTTGGATAAATTTTTGATATTTTTCTGATAACTTTCAAATTTTAATGAATAGTAAAAACACGCTATATTTTAATTAAAAAAAACTTTTTTCATCGTAATACATTATATGGATAAAGTATAAATTGAAGGTTTTTAAAGTATAAATAGAATATATTTTTACCAATCAATATAATGTATGTCATTATCATGGATTTTACATTGAATTCGTAGGATAAATCAATTCAATCTTTTGCAATGTTTTAAACAAAAACCCGATTTCTTTCGACAACAAGATTAATTTTAATTTAATTTCTGGAACTTATGTGTGTTAAATTTGGAAAAATGGATTCCATATTTGGAATCAGTGTGTCAAAATTATGTTAATAGGATACTTTTTATTTTTGGGCGTTATGAATAGAAACTATGGTAAATGTTATTTACCATCGTTAAAGGTAAAACAACTAATTAAGGGTAAATATTATATTATAAAATTACGTTAATACTTGTGATAATACAATTGGGTGATTATATTTCGTCCTAGGTTATATTTTGGTCGAAATGGAATCCATTAGAACCCAATAGGACTTGATTTTGACCATTAATTTATTTTATTTAAAGGAAAGTGAAATATGTCTCACTCAAACATTAATTATTTATGTATTTTTAATATAAGGTATTATAGAATATAAATTTTGTTATAAATACTAATTCTAAATATAAAATATTTTTCTTTATAATGGTAAATTATTTTTAATTTTTAAGAGTTATTTAATTATCTTATTAGCTTATACATTAATGATGTAGAAATTATATAATTAGTGAAAAATCAATAATATTGTTTTTATTGAAATGGTAATACATGTTAAAAGGTCTGCAAACCTGAAAAAAACTTATTGGTAGTTTATATATACACCATAATAATCCAATTATGGAATATATGACTTTTTGGAGTCTTATAAAAGTGATTATGACACTTATATTATTTTATTTTAGATGATGTCAAAGTTGTCACCTCTATAATTTAATAAATATAACACTTTAAAAGTTAGGTGTTTTAGAAGATAAATATGACTAAAATTATTCTTATGAAATATATACGATTTATCTTAATCATATTATTTTTATTTTTATTTTTATGCGAAAAAATGTATATTTAATAATTATACAAAAATGTTGTAGTAATTATTTTATTATGAGAAATATCAAATAAATGGTTTTATAAATAGTAAACTAAATATTATATGAACTATTTAATGTTATAAAATAATTTTTTAGACACATAGGACATTATAGAAATCGATTAATCATTTTTGATTGAATATATATTCTCTGTGGATTTTATTTAAATTCAAATAATTGAATAGTTTTAAAATTTACAGTATTGTTATTTTTTAAAAATAACATAATATAAAATTCTATAAAAATCACAAATAATATTTAAAAATTATAAATTTAAATTTATGTATTGTAAAATTTCATGAAGTATCCAATTATGTAAAATTCACAACACATAAGTTATTATTTATAACCAATTAAAATTTATAATTTTATTACCACAAATAAAATTAAATAGATTAAATAAGGATAAATCAAAATGATAAGGTTTAAAATAAAATCAAAACATGTCTAAAACATTTTGGTTGATGATATTACAACCCTATCTAATATAATAATCCAATTGAGTCATTTTTTTGAGGTTTTTAGTTTGGGTTTTAATTTATATTAAACTAATATTTTTTAGGATTCCAACGGTGCCCCTCTCCTCCCTTATAAAAAGGGAACCCCTTCCCTATTCTATTAACACCCTTTTGCGCCTTTATGGTCATCCAAACACTGCCCATTTCACTTCCACTCTTCCATATTAACCTTATAATGGAACTGGTCTTCTCAAAAACCAACTCTAGTCCCCTAAGAGGAAGTTCAAAGTAGGCACTTCGAGAAAGAGGTAATACCTTCTATCGATTCTTTCAAGTTTCATTCTTCTTCAACTTCTTCTTTTTTAGTTGTTTCATTATAAATTAATAACATCAGTATTACTAATATAATTATATGTTATTATAAATATGAAACTATCCCATTTATCCATTTATCCATCCTACAAAAAATTAAATCATCGCTCGTGCAAACGTACGAAATACCGTCTCTACGTTGTGGTGTAATCTGTTTTTCCACCACCACCTTACTTGGATGTGTATAATGGTGTAAATAATAAATATAAATGATTATTATAACATCATACTAATTCTACAATATTATATCATCAAATCCATTTCCAATCAATTAATAGGGGAACAATATCATTTCTTGTGCGTACGTACGGATTACCGTCTCCACGAAGCGATGTGATTCATTTTCCATGTTAACAATTAAAGAATTATTATAAAGTATACATAATGGATAATAATGAGATATATGACATAATAATGATACTGCATATATGTATATATTATTTACTTACATCAATTTAATTCAATAAGGAAATGAAAACAGCGTTCTTGCGTACGTACGACCTACAGTCTCCATGAATGGTGTATTTCATTCCATTTATAGATCTATTATATATATTTATATTCTGAATATATATGATATATAAATCATTTTTTACATCATGGAAGTAATTAATTAAGATCTATGTAATCATATGAATAATTACAAGTCAAAACACGTACGACTAATGAAATAAATTTACCCAAAAAGATGCATTAACATGTGATTGACAAATGAATGGGTAATGTAAAGTCGTAATTGAACCATATATGATATCATAACAATGAATATGATTCTTTAATTAGTCAAATACATTATTTAAATCATTATACAAGAGGGTCGGATATGTACGATGCATATCCGACCTATGGTAAGGGATTATTTCGTATCACATTTATTTCTGTGAGACATATGAATTAATCACTATCTATTTCTTTTGTATGGTTTTTATTTTTCCCATGAATTTTTTATGATTTTTATTATTAAGGATATGATATTTAAATATGAATGTAATTTTATTTATTTTAAATATCTATGATTACACCGATCATAAATGGTACCTGATAATTTTGCAATCTCATTTTTTTGAGATTGCTTATTCATAAGTATTTACTGGGGTTATTGTTATCATCCATGTTCATAATTTATAAAAGTGTTTTCATGTATGTTTAAATTCCTTTTTTACCCATTTTGACTTTTACCCCATGGTATGGAAGAAATATTTCTTTTGTTTACCTTAGGGGGTATTTTTTGAATTTTTCGGAAAAAGTACAAGGAGAATGTTTTTTAACTTATACAACATGAACTGATTTTTATGTTTTCATAACGCCAAATTTTCATAAAGATTCCTCTAAAAGATTTTAGGACTATTTTCAAAAAAATCCTTTTCTTTTAAAATTTCATGTTATTTTGTCAAAAGAAAATGATTTTGAAAATGAGTGGATATTTTCCTCAAAATTTATTTCAAGTGTTTTGTCAAAACAATTTTCCATCTAAGATGACATTATTTCATATGTGTATGTTTCAAGTATAATGAATCTATTATTTACTTGGTATGATTCTTCTTATGATGAAATGATATCCATTTGTTTTATATGGATTATTTTATGATGGCATGATGTTTACGAATCCCAATTTATTACACGGGTTGTGCTATGATGTATGATTTATGATTTTGTGGCACAAGTAAAAATTATTTCATTATGAGATGGGTGGGACCTATATCTCACTCTAATTCATTGGTTAAAGATTTATACCTCAAGAGATAGACATGGCTGGAATGAAACATAAATCTGGTTCAGTAATACCGGGCTGGAACGGCAAGTAAACCCGGTTTAGTAAGGGACTTCGTCCACTACGATGGTCTTGGAAACAATTTTTTGGCTACAATGGAAATAATATCATGTGATTTATGATTTTCCACAATTACAAGTTTTATTCCCATGCTATTTTATCATGATTGATGTCCCATTATGATCTATGCCTTATGTACTTCCATGTTTTATTTCATTTCTCATGTTATTCGTGTTTATACAATATGTTCAGGTGTTTAAGTTCAAATGTATATGGTTTGTTTTATTTTCTCCATGCTTAACCTTACTGAGCATTTGATCTCACCATTTATATGTTTTCTTTTCCCCAATATATAATGAAAGGTTTTAGTTAAGAAAACAAAAGGGGAAGATCTTTATGGGAGATGTTTAAGTTCTTTCACCATGAATAAATGATTATGTTCCGAGTTTCCAAAGACACTAAACTATTATGGTCCATGAGTGTTGGTTTTTTCCATGTACGTCATGTTTGGGGTCTCTACAGGAATAAACCTCAATAAACCTAGGAAATAATATAAAATAAATCAAAAAATTGTCCCAAAATGCATAAATAAACCAGACTAATATAGTTAAATATTAATCAATAGTAAATACCAAAAATAAAACCAGGAATTGAAATTAAATCTATCCTTCGGTGTAAACTATTAACTCCGAGAATAGTCCATATAATCCTCTTAAAAAAATTAAAATTATATTTTATATGTAGGGTGAGAATAAAAGTATTCTTATTAAGGAAATCACAGACTCTTATGATGATATGGTAGGAGAATACTAACGCACCCCAATCAAAATAATTGAACCAAAAAACGCCAAATAGGAATAATAACCTTAACTCAATTATCACCAATGTTTTCTCACCAAATAACACATACATGTAACATTACAAAACATAAATCACATCGATTGAGAGGGAACCCACCCCACTTTACTGATTATTATCCTATCTCACATCACAATCAAAAACATCCTGGCACTCCCACCTCTTCCCAATATATGATACAACATCCTTCCTCCACGTATTTCGGCTGCACCGTAGAGAACATTTCACCCGCACACACGTAGTAAGTAAATTACATCACATCACATCACATTCCACCCATAGAATTCCAATCCACATATCTCATCTCATAGTGAATACACCTGGGGTAAAACATAAGAACCTTCCTGAAGATATCAGTGCCATTTTCACCTAGATGAGGGTGTAAGGAAGAGTGGGTGGACATTCATCCATCTTCCAATAGGGATGTTGGGAATGACACCACTAGAATGACTATATGGGCATCAACACATAGCGCTCAACATGGGTGGGGTTCCTATAAAAATCAAGAGGAAAATAAAAAATAAATATTCATATATATCAATCCACACAATCCACACATACATGTTTATAATAAGGTCACCAATCAAAATTGAATTTATCCCATGTATGCAACCAATACTAAATGCATAACTCGACACAAGCATAATTCATTGCACAATTCATTTTCATTATCTTATTATTATTTTTTCATTTTAAAAAATATCTATTCAAACCCATTCCATTAAAAAATGTACATTGATTAATATTCCAAGATCAATATTATAACCATCCATCCTAATCAAGATGCTAAAACATAAAAACAAATTGTTTGCATCACATTCAAATTTCCCAACCACATCCACCACCACCATTAATCACCAACCCACTCCTAAACCATATATTGCTCGCTACCACCACTCTCAATATATTTTATAAAACAACATAACATATTTTCATATTTATAAATGTATATATTATTAAATTTCACAATATTATTTTTGTGTGTTATTGTAAAATCCATTAGATCAAATGGAATGTAATTTTTTAATTGACTACATGTAATTAATTTTCATCATATTTCAGGCTTATCAGCAAAAACCCAACAAGAATGCTACATTACATATGATAGAAGTGGAAGCACAGACCATATACAAGAACTATTTTCTATGGGTAAAATTTCCCAGAAAATAATAATATCAATAACTAAAAATTACACTATAAGATCATACCCCAAATTCCCCTTCCACATTATAGTTAATTTAAAACAATTTGTTTTTGTTTTTTATAATGTATCCATCCTTATCCACAAGAATAACAATTATACACCCATACAATATGTAAAAAATAAAAATAAATGAATCAAATTATACATTGAAGGAATAATACTTTTACAAACTTGTTGTAAAAAAATAGGGGGTTCATGTACAAGAGGAAATTCCCACTTGGAGTGTGAGAAATTTAACCAACATCTGCTATATATTCTGCAGATAAAATGATGAAGGATTTGGAACCTTTCATATCAAATGAATGAGTAATGAAAGAACAAGGATAATTTATTCAACTTTGGAAGATTAAAAATGAATATATTGGGATTTCAAATGGTTTATTATACCACTAAAAGAAGATCACATTAAATCCATCCATTTTAGATGGTATAAATGAATCCATCCTTTTTATAAACCCATGATACAATTTATTCATTTGGAATGAACATTAAAATTCATTAATTTAGTTATTAAATATTCATCTCAATTTTTTTTGGAGAAACTAGAATAATATCATAAAACATAAAACATGATTCATGATTCACAAACAGAATGAGTCAGTACCATAAAGATGTACCTCTAGATAGAGGAACCACCAGAATCAGTGACCACCAGAATCAGTCACAGTAAGAACAAGTCCCCACCAGATTGAGTCGCGGCCAGAAGGATTCACTGCCAGATTAAAGAAACACCAGATTAAGTCACCACCAAATTGAGTTCCCTCCATAATAAGTAAACATTTGAAAATAGAAAATTTTCAAAATATTGTAATGACTCAAATGTCTCTAAAACCAACAGATTAACCCCCCCATACACCACAATTATTATATTTTTTGTTATGTAATGGTCCACATGTTTGTGTTATCACAAGATATGATTAATATATTATTATTTAATGTTATGATAGAATAATTCAATGTATATTAGTGAGATACAATTATTTTCAAACAAATAAGGGGTATCAAAGACATATTTACCTATGTTTGGGAATTATATAACATTTATATAATATTGGATGAATTATTTTATAATTATATATTAGCATAGGATGGATTTAGAGAAAAACAGAACATCCAAGATGAAACCAAAATTTACTTCCATAGATATAATAAATGTTGATTAATGTGGATCTCATTCATACAAAATTAATGGTGAAATCTCATTCATTGTTTTTCAAAATTGAAAAGGATTTTTTATAAAAGATTTGAGAGAATTTTTTGTGATTAATAATAGCAATATCATGGTTCTCTCTTGGTTTCAAACCATGAGTATCATTCTGGAGGCTATAGGTTATATAAATCATGAAATATTCATAGTGTATTCAATATAGGAGTTTGTTTATAATCATTTGATTATTTAGGATTTGATGGACAATGTGAAATTTTAGTTTCCACCCTTAATCTATTTTTTTTTCATTTTGTATATTGTGATATTAGATTACTATAATGGTGGATTAATGTAATTGGAAAGGGCTACTATATGATATATCCAATGATCTATTCACCACCACCCTCTGCCAATCACACCATTAAATATTAATGGGTAAAAGAAAATTTTACAAGACACATAATGACAATTGATAATTTTTATAATCACTGATGTCTATGATATATAAATTTATTATGTTGATAATTATTCTAAAGGGAATATATTATTCATGACTATGGTAGGAATCCAGTATAATATATATGATATTATATTTTATCCCATTTTATTGTATTTTGAATAAACATGAATGATTTTATCAATAATAAAATGAATATTCATAGCAACATAAATTCGAATCATATTATATTTTTATTATAATCAGTTTTTGATATTTGAGTCAATTTAAAATATTTCAATATCACTTGAGAGATATGATGATTAACATGTTATGATTAAGATATCCTGAGCGTATAATATCTTTTAGTGGTTTTAGTGTGGTAATTTTTCATATATTGTTATCAATAACGTAAACATCTCTAGATGTATGGATATAGAAAAAAATATGATTGAATATATCATTACATTAACCTCTCTGAATTTTTGTTGAAAAAATAATGAAAATATAGTAATGATGATATGATTAGATGGGTGGTTATTTGGTTACTATGAGTACCTTTTAAATTGGAAATGAAATCGATTCTTTTGGTATCATTTGTCTATAAAGGAATAGATATCATATGACTTGATGATATATATTTTTTATTCATATATAAAAGATATATAATATATTTTTTTTCTAGTGGTATATTAATGATTTTATATGACAGTGGATTTAGAATATATATTATGTAATATGAAATATTTATTTGTCCTATATAAACAATAGTATTCTAAAATACACCAGTATTATCTTCCCAAAAATGAAAATTAGAGATTAGAGTTCAATCATACTATTTTTAGATATATTTATAACCTCATATTATATATTATTTAAAAAAAATTGACACAATCAATTATGGTGGTTTTACAATAACAATTATTCCTTCATAATTAATTACAATATTTATTTACCCCTTAATAATATAAAATATTGTATTTGTGTACTATATATCCACATTTAATTTTTTCATTTTCATTATATATTACTTTTAATGTACTTATTCTACATTTTTCCCTCAATTAATCTTTTAGTTGTATATTTATTATATATTTAAACTATAATTGAAATTCATTAGAAATTTGATATTTGTTAAATTTTTTGGATAGATGATATTTTTCACCATTAGAAACCCAAAAAGAGAAATTTTTTAGTAATATTTTAAATGAAAAATTAATTTCATCCTATCAGGTGAGGTATCAATGTGTCCAGTTCATTAAAAAAGCTAATTTTAGTATTATTTTTGTATAAAGATAATTATTTGAATTTCTAATCCAGAATATGGGTGTTGTTATTTCAAATAAATATAACCATGAATGTCAAATTAAATGTATCATAGAATAATTAATCATGTCATAAATAAGAAATGTGTTTATGTTTACATTTATCAAATAATAGAAGGATCCTTTGTATCAGTTGGTGGTTGGTTCTCAAATTAGATGACAATGTTTATTTGTATATATGTATCATAACAATAACTTTTAATCTAAAAATTACATTATTTTTTATCATTAACATTGGAAACAATTATTTGGGATAATAACATTTCCATAATTCATATTGATAGTGGATTTAATTATATACCATATTTCATATCTTATTTTAAATCTAGTTATGTAAGAGAAGTATCATGTAGTAAATTAGTAGCATTAGTGTCCCAACATTATTTGTTAAGTAGTAGCTAAATTTTATGATTCACTATATATTAGTGGGTTAGTTTAATAAAATGTGTTCTAATAGGTTTCTTCTAGACATTGGAGAGTCTATGATTTAATTCATAAGATGCATATATAAATTTATTATGATGGTTTGACCTCTGAAGCTGATATTTTATGATATCATAAGGTTGACACAATTTTTTGAAACTATAGAGTTATGAAAAATTAACACATACACGTGATTTCATTCCATGAAAGTGGTGAAACATAATGATTTTTGGAGTGAAATAATCCAAAATTTTGATCCTCTATTCCCACCAAAAGTATATGGATTTCTATTTCATTTGAAAATTAGTTATACATTTTTTATACATTACATCCTCTTTTAAATATATATAATGAGGTGAAATCATAACATATTCTGATATTTTTTTCTACATGTTCCCAATCATTCATGTTTATGAATGTATTGAATTCAATGGGAATATTTTTTTATAATAGTATAAAATTAATCATATTTTAGTTTTTAACCAATAGAAGTTATATAGATTACTATGTATATCACTTAAAATAGGAATTATGATAGGGATATGTTAGAAATTGGACTATAATTATTGTCAACCATAATAGATAAGGTTTTGGGGTTTTAAGAAAAAATATTTATGAAATTATATAACTATTATAATTTTATTATTATTAAGGGAGATAAAACTAGAGTTTGACAGTGTAAATCATGTTTGATTACAAAATATCCTCTTTTATATATTAATAAAATAGTTATGGTGTTATGATTTATTTATAAATTATTATGTTTTTATGGTATGGAGATTACTAAGGTTTTGGTGAATATTATGTTTCTTCCACCTTAGTTTTGACATGATTATGTGTCATATTGTTAGAGGCATCATAATGATTTTTCTAACATGATTGATAGTGATTTTTTTGATTTTGAGGTGAACATTTATTTGCAATTTTTAATTGAGATATTTATTATATTAATAGAAAATAATCCATTAGTAATTTATTCCATCAATTCATTTTATAATGATGTATTTTATATTAGAGAAATTAAAATTATTGTTGTAGTCAAGTATTATGGTTCATTAAGTGATTTTGTTTTGAGATTTCATAATTGTTATGTATCTGAAATTTGAATTTAATTTCAAATCAGTTTCTAATTTTATATTTAATTGTAAAAACATTTTAGGGATGCATCTATTGAGTTATAAAAATAATATATTACTGCAATGATTTATATAAATTAAAACATGTTTCATTGTATCCTATTTAATGTCTTGTTTTGATTCTAATTAATCTGTATTATTTTATTATTAAATAATATAATTTTATTCATTTTTTGTGATTTTTATTCTATTTTATAATGTGTTGTAGAGAAGCACAGAGAAAGTGAGTAGTTTAGTTTTGGTTAAATTCATAACAACAAAAGTCATGACATAATTATTGAGATAAAACCATGATTTTTTAATCTTTTGATTATATTTTTTTGATGCTATGTATAGGTGAGAGAGCATGATATTTTATAATTGGTATTACATTATACATAATTATATAGTTTTTTTCTTATTAAATTTATGTAATAGTGTTGTTTGGATTTTATATAGGAATTACAATTTTTAAATGTAATGAAATTTTCTAGAAATTTTATAGTTTGAAATTCTCATAGTTATTTATAAACTAGATGTTTAATTTCTATCTCTGAACCATAATATAATTTTTAGTGGTAAAAATTTAATATTTATGAGATTAAAGAATTTATAGTAATGTAATATATGACGATAATTTATTATATATCTATTTTCCTAATAATTTATTAATTAACAATTGATATTATAATATAATATTTTTATATAAAAAAAATAAATAAATGGTAGAGTTTGATGATACGTTTAAAAATATATAAGATCATAACATTGTGGATTTAAAACACATAATGATTAGAATGGATAAACTTATAGTATATTATATTATATGAGAAATTATTATATAAAATTTAGTTTATATTTTTCTGAATTTTTTTTACCTATGAAAATTTTGACACATTTTTAGTTCAAGTATAGGTAATTTTTTGGATTTTGTAAATTTCCATTGGATGCAAGTTTGAGGGTTTTTTATATTCCCTTCCTATAAGAATGAATAATCATCAATCAATGAATAGTTCTCATTGTAATTCCTACCATAAAATATCATCTTCCTTTATAGGGGTATATGGATAACAGTATATATATTATTTACATGATATTAATTAAATATATATTAAGTAAATGTACTCAATGATAATGTTGTAATTGAACCCTATAATTTCATTCATTGTAAATGTAAAAATTTATGAATGAAACTGATATAGGTGACGAAGAACACATCTATTTTGTATATTTTTATAGAAAATTAATAATATGTTGGTTACAAGGTAAATTTTTTAAAATTTAAAAAATCTAAAAAATTAATCAGGATATCGAGTTTAATATATAAATATGTTTTGGATGAAATTTCGTGGTACTATTACTATTAATGATATAATTAAATGTTAATTAATTATTATTATTAAAAAATAATGGATTTTTATGTTAATAGGATAACTAATTGGGTGTTTAGTGTACTTTTATTAAAACGAGATACATAGTAAGATGTGCCCTATAATTGGAATAAATAAATTAAAAATGTAGAAGAGTTTTTCTTGTTAAAATATATCGAATTTATTTCTAAATATATTTAAATATTTTATGAAATGGATAATTAAAATATTTGGTAATTTAAATATCCATTTTTATGTGGATATATTGATTTATTACATGGTTATGTATATTATATTATTGAATGATTATATCCCATTATTAGATTATTCAATGAGGTGGAAAAGATATGAGTGTAGAATACATTAAGGGATTGGAATAAATAATTATTTTAGTTTACGAAACAAGGACTACATTATTTGAGACCTTATATAACGTTATATTATTTACAAATGGGATGTATTTTATTTTCCAATCATTTTTTCTACACACCAATAAATAAAGTCTGTTATGCTTCCAGCACCTACATTCAAAGATGTATTTGGATAATCCTTATCAATAAGTATATGGTGTAAATGAATGGATGGATACATTCGTTCTCATAAAATATAGTATACAAGTGTGTTTTTATATAGTTTTGGTTGTGATTTTTATATTTTGTGTACAAGGATATTGTTGATGCATGATGAAGTTTTAGATTATGTAAAATATATACTAATAAAATAATATGGGATTTATGTTTTATGATGTTTTGTGTTAAGTTAATTTTCGGACTATATAATTGATTAATATTTTGTGCAACACAGTCATTAAATTTTCTCAAGGTTTATAATACAAATAATATATATTAATTTCTATTAGATTTATTTGGTGGGGATAACATTTCAATTTCATATATAATTTAATGATTCTTTTGTATACAAGATAAATATTTACATCAGTGTTCTTATTTGAGAACCATTGGAGTAAAATAAATACAAGCCATGTTTCTATATATAGACTTTATCAAATCATGTGATAATATTAGAGATTAGTAGGAGCATACTAGATAATATAAAATATTTTAGATATATGTTAATGTAGTCACAATGTTTATTTAGAGATATATATAATTTAATAATTATATAATTTAAATGAATGGGATGATTACCATACCTTTTATTTTTATAATAATTGATCCTATATTGTTTTTTTGTATTTAAGTATTTTCAAATTTATAATTTATTTTTAATGCTATACATTGTAGGATTATTGGGACTAAAATGTGTAATTGACATGATAAATGGCATTGAAATACGTATTTATAAGATCATATTGACATATAATATGATAAATAAGAACATGTATATGGAGGTGGTAGTCAATGATAAATTTTATAAAATATATTGATTGATTTTTTTGATTATAGAGAATCTTAATTTAGTGGATTAAACATATTTATGTCAATTAATATATTATTATTTTATTGAAATGTTAAAAATATATGATGATTTTATAGCAAGACTGAATCAATTGTAAATATTTAATTTTTTCAAGTTTTCATAATTTTATTAATAATTCATAATCAACTATTATATGATGGGATTATATTTATAAAAAGGTATTACATTGAAAAATAATTCATTTTTACATTTTACTTTGAATTTTTTTCTTGAAATGTAATATTAGAAATACCAAAAAATTAATTAAATATAATAGAGATCAACCATATAAATTTTATTGTGTAAAGTTTGTGAAATAATATGAAATCAACTCTATTCCCTCATAAGGTATATCTGAAAAAATTGAAATTATCAATAAATATTACATATATTTATTTTATTAGAACAATTACATAATTTATTTTTACTAAATTGTAATATAATATTTCAGAAAACATTGTTTTCATTATAATTTTTGATTTAATGTTTCGATGTTTTTTTATAATTCCAATAAGGTGGGTTGTGTAATAAATATAATTATAAGTTTATTATATTCTCACTATTTCTTTGATATGCGATGGCTGATGTGAAGTAAAATATTTCTTCTAGGGGAGATGAAGATAATATTTTTCTTATTATTAATGTAATAATAAATTAATTTTATTATGTATAGAAACCTAACCATTTTTTGTTCTATAGTATTCTAGATGTAATATATTGAAATATTTTGATATGGTAATCTGGTGGACAAAAAATAGACAAATGTTTACTAAATAATTGATGATCAAGTTTATGATAACAACAAGATATTCTATTATATACTGTATACTAACAAGATAAATAATTTTAAATTGTGTTTGAATATATTAAAAATTATTCTCTAAAAAACTGAAGAAATTTTATTCTATAAAATATGAGGTTTTAATTCTAGACTGTTTTGTTTGGGTGTAAAAATTTCGGGACTCCAAATGATTACATTAAATATATCTAATTAATGAATTTGTAAAATTTAATATTGTATACAAAATATGTGAAATAGAATGATAAAAATAAAATATGGGAATCACATGATGAAAATAAGGTATTAAATAATTCATATTTTTTAGTAAATAAATGAATATTTTTATTTGGTAATTATATTAAATCTCTAGGTCCATTCTATGTAAATATTTTAAAAATATTGGAATATTAAATATTTCATAGTATTTAACATCATGTAATTGATTATGGTATCGATATACTTGGGTATAATGGAATTCATGTTATAAAATTTAAATCTTACAATCAAATTGTTGTGGGTATTTTTGTATATTCTGAAATAATAATATCAATAAAATCACATAAAATCAAAAGATTATTACATTCAATACTCATGCCATTAATGATCCATAATTTATTGATATATTACTTATGTGAACCCCCAAGAGCACCTATAATTGTCTTAGAAACAAGAATATGAACCAAGAACAAAATAAATTGTAGTGTATCTCCACTACACCCATGCTTCCAAAATCGGTGGTGTAAAAAAATAGTCTTTGATACACATTTCTGAATAAAAAATAATTCATACTATTACAATACAAATAAAATTTATTTTAGAGTTTTTGATAATAAGTAAAAATAACATACTAATAATTCTCAAGCATTCACCTCATATAGACCCTATTTTAATTTAGATATATAAAAATATAATTACCCCTTAATGATACTTAAATTTCAGCCATAAATTCCCTAGAGAAGATAAAATTATTGGTCTAGACTACATAATACATCCCATCATAATCTAGGTAAATGAAATCATAATAAATGCTTGTTCTGAAACTCTCAATTCTATTAAAAAATAATTAATAACATGAGATATGTGAGTGACAAAATGAATTCATAATTATGATGATTGTGATAAAACCAACTAGATTAACCTCTCAAATAAGTAACCTACCAATATTTCCCATATATATGAATGGCTTTCACGATCCCCGTGGGATTTCAACTAGAAATCTAGCATCAAATAACAACTTATGGGAATTACATGACCCAACCAGAAGTAACAACATGTCATAGATACACACAAATATATATATATATATATATATACATATATGTAATAAAATAGTTTAAATGATTAATATATTCCATAAATACTTCCAAAAAAATAATGAGTATAAAAAATATATAAATTCAGGTGAAAAAAAGGACTTAAAAAACATGGAAACAGATACTCTATGTGAGATAATGGGAAATATCCCAACATATCACCACTAGCTACTAAACCTAAAAGACCAAAAATATTGTCGCATCAATTAAATGCGTTTTATTTCTATGTCTCAAATGAAATAACCAGGTGTATTTACTATTGAAGGGGTACACAAGGTGTGATAAAATATATCAGTAGGGTCTCAAATAGTTTTTCTATATGACGTATATAAAAAATAATCCATGCTTGATAAATTTTTAAAAAATGATTCATGTAATAGTTAAATAGTTTTATAAAAACTCATATAAATATATTTGATTTTCCATCTAACAAAATTTCCACATAATGTTGGTAAATATGTTCCAAATTATATAATATCCAAATATGAAAATATATATATCATGTAAAAATAATGAAAATCAGGAATCATAATTCATATCAACTCTAGAAAATGAAAAAAATTGTATAATCCCAAAGAATAAGCCTAAATCAATCATAAATCATAGGTAACTGCATTCCAATAATCACACTGGGTCAATATATATATATATATATATACATAAATTGTATCAAACAAATACAATCTTATATAAATCATGGGTGATACCCACCCAACCTCATTTTCTTGTGGTGAGGTAGAATTGCTACATGGAATTTGGTGACATCCCCAAGACTCCTATGTCATGGAATAAATTATATTGGATTCATAAATTCATTATAGATTGTTTACACATTGAATCTAAAACAACCAGTCATACTATAAAACAACCCAAAAATATTAATGAAACCATGACCCCATCTACACTATTCCCAAAATTCTCCAATATCCAACTGCACAATAAATACTAATGTATCATGGTGCATCACTAAAGTTAAAATATATTTTCACATTATCTTTTCTCACATGATTTTTTTAATGAACCAATGTTCCCAAAAAGTATTGGAGTTTTGAAACATATATGTTTTTCATCAAATGACTTCCATGTTCATTCTACTTATATAGAACTTGTATTCACATTTATATTAAAATATTTATATAAAAAACTATAAATCATTTTGAATGTTCACATAAAATATAATTAGTTCAACACCAAAATTGTTTTCTTACCAAAAATATATTCATGTAATCCAACAAAATATATATTTATAATAATTTCCCATATCCTATTTTTTCATAATACATTCAATATTTTAACACATTTAACAATGCATGAAATAATCGACCTCTGAATACTAAAATGTGATGACTCATCTATTAACTAATTCATCACATAGTGAACCATTTTGATGGGTAAACATTCATACCCTTATTTATTTCACATTTTATGAGAGAAAAATCATACCTTCATCTGAACTAAATATCCATAAACCCAAACAATCCATTATTCCAAAATCGAATTCCAAAAAATAATTCAAAACTATTTCCCTAAAACATTTATTTTATTAAAAAAATCCACAAAACCATTTTCATGATTCAATCCAAAATCCCAATTTAACTTCATAATTTTTAAATCCATAATCAAATAACATTTCACAATTACAAATTTTCACAAACCCACAAACTATCACCGAAAAGGGTTTCTACCATGATTTTAACATCATTTTCAAAATCAATTTCACACAATTCAAAAAAATATATAATATTCCATTAATGTATAACATTATGTGTTTAAAGTGGATACACCTACATTAGAATCTATGGATATAATTAAGAAAGACATTAATTATTCAACAAAATTGGTTTGAAACACTAGAAAACGCCTTAGATATAGTTACCTGGTATAAACAAGAATAAATCTTATTAGGACTGACATAATATAACAGAGTTATATCCCCAATGGATTATATATATTAATCTATATGAGGGAAAATGAAGATATAGAAGGGGAAACATATACATAACAAGAAATCCACCCATCAACACTCCCTGATTTTCCAATGGATCACCCTCAAATGGAAGAAAAGAGTCACCAAATCCTGTGTGAAGGTAGAAAACCATGTTTGGGATGTTGTAGAGAATTAAATAGGAGTTATGTTGCTAAATTGAGTTAAATACTTGTCTTTATTTTAAAATAAATTCACATGCATGGTTATCTCACATGGTAGAAAAACCATTGTGCTAACCAGGCATATGACACTACATCATGTAGCGCCTTGCACAATTTTGTCACATGAGTTGACAAACTATACATCAATTGTGAAGAATAATTATACCCCAAAAATTATTGTTTCCTTTGTGTGGCCTCACATTTTTTTCCAAACAATGATGTTGCTTTATGAATAGTCTTTCACAATAAAAAGTTTCCTAGTGGTGTTTTAAATTTTCTTCTGATTATGCTCAAACTGTAAACCTATACAAAATCTACATAAAACAAAATTCTTCTAGAACCTCTAAAAATTAATCTAAAATTTTTACATACATAAAAAGTTACATTATTTATATCAGGGGTTCTAAATTCTCCCCACCATTATATTTTACATCCCAATAAATTGTAAAAAAATCATTTGTCCAAATGTATTCTTGACATTGTTGAATCATTTCATTTTCCCATCCCTAAGTCTCTTAATAAATCTAACAACATTTCCATATAAAATACACATAAAAAATCAATTTTCCATGGAATACACTCTAATTAATATTCATGATATTTACAAGAACATACACCAATGAAGAATCTAGATCTTGATCATCATGATCTCATCAAAACACAAGGTCCAGATTTGGCTAATACATTTTCAACTAAGAAACCTGAAACACATTATGAACATCACTAATGTTTTGTGGAATATATAACATATATTTCACCAACCTACATATTCAATTAATCTCTATTGGATATATATATCATGGAGATAACATTATATCATTTCTTAAGTGATAATTCCCAATCCATGGAGTGATTCTTAAGAACGCATGATCACTAGCCTCGATCGACAAGGAACATCAATGATTCTCCTCATATTATATCTGATAATTTGGGTTATTCAATATTTTATTCCTAATAAAATGAATATTATCCATTGCCTTTTGGACAAGGATCTTCCCAAACAATGACATGTCACTAGTTTCCTCTCAAAAAAGTGGAGAATGACTATGATTATAATAAATTGATCAAAACAGGCTATATGTATCGCCGATAAACAATTATTATTATATGGGAACTCAACTGAAGGTACACGATCCTCCCATGGGCAACCAAGATACATTCAAAATGAATTTATCATATCATCCAACATTTAATCATTATTATTAATTGACCATCTATCTGTGGATGATAAACCATAATCATAGTCAATAATGACATGAGGTTATTCCCTATAGAATTCTATAAATCATTATAAAACTCATATATCAGTCAATTACTATTAAAACAGGAATTCCATTCATCTTTAACACTTCAAAGATATTGAATTAATACATGTCTTGTACTTTATTGTATTTATAAATATAGATAATATTTTCTAATATTGTGCATTGAACCACTCTCACCCATATCTCACTGTATTTATGAACCATTATTGGGATTAATATAAGAAAATACATTACTATCATCTCCCATTTCAAAATTGGAATAACTAGCTGACAAAACGAATTCACTAAAAACAAGGCACTATGATAACTTATGGACAGGTGTGTCAAATTGAAAAAAAACTCATCCACAATCCTATTTAGGCCAACCCACAAAAACTATGATTTTATCTTCTTATACAAATTTTGTATTCCTAGTGGAACCGAACATCATGAAAAATGGTAGGTATCAAGATGTTTTTCATGAAAATAGAAAACTATTTTCATCAGATCTCTATACTATAAAACTAAACTCCTATCCATCATTCATCTGCCAATGGTCTCCACACAAATGATTTTTGACCTTATAAAAGACATTATGAATCTGAAATATATTATTTTTTAATGTTCTCAACCAAATTAGGAACATAATGAACACGAAATAGAACCACAACAACACTTATTTGTTCACTAAACATTCTCTTGTATACTACGACTGATATCAACATCCACCAACCTAAATATACATTTTCTATCATTACATATGACATTCTTTTTAATAAATCAACAATATAATTTGTTTTACTAGTGTACAGGTCTTGTCAACATTGAAAATTTTGATATACTCTATCCATCATATTTGTCTCATGTTATAATCCCATTGTGTTAAAATATGTTTTAAACTCTTATGATTTATTATAATTTAAAATTTATCACACAAGAAGTTATGACACCATGAATTAAAATTATAGACTAAATAGAAAATTAAAATAAAAATTTTGGGTATATATTCTAATGAAATAGTAACTAATATTATCCATAAAAACAACCTGATCTCGTATCCTGACAATACAACCCATCCGAGATCCCAAAGCGTCACAATACAACATGTACCATGAACTGATTTATGAAATATCTTGATCAGTGATGATGAAATGAAAAACATTAGCTCTTAAAAATACTTTTGACATTTATCATTCCATTTAAAAGAAAAAAATTTCCATCTTAATATATTTCTTTAGTGGAGATAGTTGTGAAGATTAATGAATAATGTGTTTGAAAAATCCATTCATTCTATAAGAACATGAATATTATTTTTAGGTATGTATCATGATTGCTAGTGTTTTTTTGAAAAAGTTGAGTTTATGAAACTTTAGGAGTACACGATCTGTACATAGGATTACACGTTGTTTACCAGGTTTATGTAGGTATCCGTGTACTGGATGAACAACGCCTGAGTAAATGGTCTTGTGGGGAGACCGGAAGACAACCTAAAGAGGAGCTGGTAAAGTCCTATACACACCGTGTATCCTTAGGTAACACGCCGTGAATTTTTATTTTTATTTTTTATATCAGACTGTGGTCACATCTAATTGGTATAACTATCTTCTTCTAGCACCGTCTCTTCCTTGAGTGGCAGAAATCGCCGATTCTTTATCGAGGTCATGTTTGGTCGTTCATTCTCCAAATCAAACTCCTTCACTTTCATTGGAATCAGATTGGTCAATTATTCACTCTTATAGAACCTATACTCTTTATTTCTCCTCATTCATGACATATCCATGGTAGAGCATTTTTTGACATTTTTGTAGACCAATAGCGTTCTACGTCTATTCAATGTTTGATGTTCAACTCTATCGATCATACAACATTTAGGTACATGGTTTGTGCCTTTTGATGGTTCTCTTTGAATTATATGTGCGAGAAGATCCCAATATCCATTTTAGGGTATTTTTCTTTTAGGTATATTGACCTTATTAAGGCCTGGTATGCTTTGTTTTATTGAGTAGGGATGTTTGATTATGAATTGGGATTATTACATGGATATGGATGTGTTTTCCCATGTCTGTTTTATATTTTCCCTTAGATCTAGAATTGTATGATAGGATGTCTTTCTTACCATTCCTACTACTGTTGTTATTGAGTTGATATTATCATACATACCTATCATATGCATTGTATTTGTTTATCCATGTTGTATTTAGAGACTTACTTTGGTTGCTAGATATCGTTTGTGCCCTATTTCTTACATAGGGTTGTGGGAAACTGTTGTAGTTTGACCATAGGTGGAATGGACACTGGGTGATTCCCCAGAGTGTCTGTTATACATTCCATGTTGCGATACCATATGGGTTTTACTTTAGTTCACCCTCATAGTGTTTTTAGTTCCACTTTACAAGACGATAAGGGGAAATTTATGTTGAGTGCCTCCTTAAAGAGTCGGTCATTACCATTATGAGACTATAGGGGAAATTGATAATGAGTGCTTCCTTAGAGAGTCCTTGTCTAAAATGAACCAGAGTGTTTAGACTGTGAGAACATCCTAGAGGGTTTCTTGTGGTTGTTTGGTTATTTATTTTTAAATGTAGATAAATGTATCGTGAACTCTTTTATTGTTTTCTTTTGAGTACTTCTTAGTTTATTACTTCATTTTTTATATCGCCTGCTATATTTGTTCACTGATAGGTAGGCATATATCTTTGGTTATTTTTTATAGGGATTCATCTCACACCCTATTTAGGTCATGATTTGGGGCCAAAAAATATTAAATTTTTGCATGTATAGATAAGGTCATCTGTCCTTCTACATCAAGTACATGATTTTTGTGGAGTTGGAGAGCATGGGACCAAGCTGAGGCTTACAATGCTATTTTAGTTGTTTACTTGTTTTTCCCTAGTGAATTGTTTTATAATTGTGTTCCTACATTGTTACTTTTTTATGCTCTCCTAGATAATTGTGTCATTCATAATTATATATAAATATATATGTTACAGTTGTTAATTTACTTTAAGTCTTTCGTGACTTACTTATTGTATGGTATTAATACTTTAGTTATTGTTATCAAATTTCCATTCTACTATTTTACTCTTCCAATGAGGGTATAGTTTCCCCACAATCACACTCATGACCTTTGCTTCTAGTCGGTAGCCTCTGGCGTTTGGGGATATGCGCTTGTGGCCATGTTACCAACTGGTCACGGGGCACCATTGGGTGGCACCCAGAATTGGGATGTAACTATGTGGTATCAGAGGGATTATTTTGTTATTGACATAATATTTAAATCTAATAGATAGGTTTTGGAATGAATAAGTTTTTGGTAATAAGCTGTCTCTTGGAGTATATAACAAGTGTATTGGGGAAATCAATTTACCTCGATTATTGCAATTTACTGGTTTTGTTGTTATTACAGTTTATTTAATTTCACCATTGGGTGATTCCCATGTTTCGTGCAATTATCATTGATATTATTGAGGTTCTATTCTATTTCAACCTGATAAGATGAGGGTATGGCATCCCAAGAATCATAGAGGCATTTACTAAAGATCACCTGTCATAATTTTTATTCATTCCAACTTGGGTGAATCACTGATTGAATTTTGTTTTGATGGATGCCTTGATATAATACCTACTATTTGATAGAGTGTTGATAATATGTAAGGTTTCTTTTGGATGAGAACCAAATTTCGTTCGATGAGTGGCTATGGTCCCTCATGGATCAAAAATTTGCTTGATCAAGTAATTGATTGCATTATTATAATATTTTATACAAGAATATGATGCCATGATTTGATTCACAGGGGGTATGGTCCCCCCGGATTATAATTTGGCACATTAATGTTTTTTCAGTGATTTTGTTGGGATGTATAATAGTTTATATGGATAAATATCTAGAAAACCCCAGAACACATTATGTTTATTGATGAATACACACCTTGTATCCTTCTGTTTGGGAAGTAGCAAATTTTCTTAAGTGCATTCCATTTACAATGAGTACATATTGTGTTGTCTTTAATTGGGTCACTGTCTGTGTGAGCCGAAACATGGGGTAGTGAAATCTTCGGTTGAACACCCCATGTATCTTATGTACACACCATTTTGTATGTACCATCTATCCAGTCATGGGACCAACAACATGGGTCGGTGAAATCGTTCAGGTAAACATCGTTTCTTTCATAAAAAAATCATGTAGATTCAACTATGTATCCAACTGTGTGACTAACGAAATGGGAAGATATAACATTAGAAGTAAATGTTGTGTTTTGAAAAAACACAACATGTAGTTGCCTTCTATGAGAACCATGTGGCTTAATCAAGTAGAAGAACTCAGATAGGGGTAAAAGGTTCAAGTACATTCCATGTACAAGGTGTACATGATGTGTGTTTGGGGTGTTACATGACCAGTTTTGGAAGAGCCACACACTATGTTAAAAGTCTAACAGAACACAATTTGTATGGGTGATACACGTCGTGTACTCATGTTTTGAAATATTTGAATGATTTCCTTCTCATATCCCTTTATTGCACTATTTTTTTAAGTTCATAATAATCATTTTTAATGGATAGGGATTGACCTTGATGATTCATTCCACCGAGATGTCCTATGGTTGTATTCTAGATATAGTACAGTGATCAGACAATGGACATGGAATATTAGGTACTACCAACAGATCCATTGATTGTTCCTATCTTGGCACCAGTTGTCATCCGAAATACAAGTTTCAATGCACAGTTATGATATGGCTTCACGATGTTTTTTCAGACCTTCATGGGATCACCTCATCTTTCCCAATCAATGGAAGAGTTGATGTTCATCTTTCAGTGGAAACATCCTCCCAACTTCGTAGGGAATGGAAGACCTTAGGCTATAGAGCCATGGTTAGAATCAATGTTGTCTATCTTTGAGAATCTTGAGATGCCTCCAGAGAGGAGGGTGAATCACACAATGTATATTCATCGGGATTCCTCCAAGAGATTGTGGGATGTGATTTCACCAGTCGGGAGCTAGTAGGGTATGTCATAGGATGATTTCCAATGTGCCTACTATGATTACTTATACATGGACACATTGAGAGCCGACCGAGGCCGAGAGTTCATGGTTTTGGAGCCGGGTACTCTCTCAGTCGGGGATTATTATTCTAGCTTCACAGAACAATAGCACTTCACAACCATTCTAGGGGGATGTGTTATTCCTATCAATGATATTTGAGGATGGTCCCAGGCATGGAATCTGTTCTTAGGTGAACATCTCCAAGTAGACATCCATCACCTCTATAGTCAGCTAGGTGTTAATAATAGAGCACAATATGAAGGTCTTTGCTGCTGTGGTATAGGTCAACTCGACATTCAGAGTTGGTATCCCTTCGAATGATACCAGGAAGAACCATAGGGGGTCTACAAGTGATTATACAAGAAGGTAGGATACTTCAAGTTGTACCACGTTGGTGTTCTACCAGTTCAAGAAGAGTGGTCATACGATGACACATTTCCCGAGATACCTAATATAGTGTTCATTTTGTGTCATGATTTGTCTTCCGTGTTTCTTTCATTTTTTCTCAGCACTGGCTAGAGAAAGATGTTTTTATATGAATCCTCATTCAAGAGTAGGACCCCCAGTTTCACATCTGTCTTGGAACTGGAGTTCGTCTCGCCGTTCATGCTGAGGTTGAGGTCTTGGAAATGGTAGTCAATCACCAGGATTTCTGGTACCAAATGGTGGATTAGTTTAGTGTGGTCAAGTAGGGTTTTTGGGCCCTAGTATAGGTCGGACTTTTTCAGTGGATTAGACATAATATGATAAGGATCCCATACCCTCTACAGTTAGAGATATGATTCTAGTTGCCTTAGTTTATGCTTCTACAATTTTTGATAGTGGGGATTCCCATAGTTTCATATATGTTGCTTTTGTGCAGAGCCTTTGGAACTGTATCTTTACCTCTACTAATATCTTGATGCTAGATACTCTATTGGGGACTAGAAAATATAGGGTAAATCAGTGCAAGGAGTTCCATCTTGAGGTTGGTGGGTGTCACTTTATATGGGACCTCTATTTCATCGAGATGATAGGCTATGATTTCATTCACGAAATGAACTGGTTGGTTCCTACCAGGATGTTGTCAATTTCTATCGTCGTAGGATACGTTTCATGTCAACATAGTACTGATCGTTTATACCAAAGATATAATGGGATATCAAGGAGAATAGTGCAGGACCCGAGAAACATGGGTTAGGAGGAGAAATATTCTTGATTGGTACTCTATATCTGGATTACTTGGGGACTTCACAGATGGACTTTCCTACAATGGTTGATCTCTTTATGGATGTTTTTCCAGATAAAATTTCATGTCTTCCTCTAAATAGTTATGTAGAATTCTCTATTTAACTTGTTCCAGGAGCAACATCAGTGACCATACCTCCTTATTGGATTGCCACACTATGTTTACAGGAGATCGAGAAGTAGTCAGAGGAGTTACAGGCAAAGGGTTTCATCCAACCCGGTACACTTCCTTGGGGTTCACTAGTCTTGTTTGTGACGATGGCGGATGGTAACATAATACTCTATGTGGATTATCAAAATATGAACTAGTTGATGGTCATCAAATGATATCCCTTGCTGAGGGTTTATGATCTCTTTGATCGACACCGAGGAGACCAATTGTTCGCAAAGATTGACTTGAGATCCGATTCACAATAGTTGCACGTTAGACCATCTGATATACCTCTTAAAGCCTTTCGGAGCAGGTATAGTCTATAAAAGTACGTGGTTATTCCATTCGGTCACACAAACATGCCAATGGTTCTTGTTGAACCGATTAAATTAGTGTATCATCCATATTTGGATTCCTTTATGGTGATTTTAGTGGATGATATATTAATGTACTCTCACTCTTGACACAGCCATGCTACCAATCAGGAGATCGTTTTTAGTACACTGAGAGAGAATAATTTATATGTTATTATCTCAAAATTTCACTTTTGTATGGACTAGATTCACATCCTAGGTTTTATTATCTCATAGACAAAAGTATTAGTAGACCTAGAGAACATGAAAGTAGCAGTTTCCTAGTAGCATCAAAGAATTTTCCTAAGGTACAAAGTGTTCTCAGGATGGATGGATACTAATAACGTTTCATACAAGACTGTTAATGTTTAGTATCACCAGTGATGGGCCTAACTATGAAGGATGTGATGTATATGTGGACAGATTCACGAGATTCAGACTTTTAGAAGATGATGTGGAAGTTAAATTCAGCACTGTTACTATTTTTTTCAGAGCTTGGGTAGAGTAATACTATTTACTATGATACATCGAGTATCATGCTAGGATAACAACTTATGCTGGAGGAAGGAGTTGCTGAATATAGGTCTCATCCATTGAGTCCACATGAATGGAATTACCCGATGCATAATTTCAAGTTGGATGAAGTTTTTCACGCATTACATTTTTGGATACATTATCTGTTGGGATAGAATTTAGTGGTTTTCACTAACCACAAAAGTCTCTATTACATCTACACTTAGCGCGATCAAAATTTGAGATAGTAAAGGTGGGATGAGTACCTTCTGTCCTTTGACATTGAGCATGCCTCCACACCTATGAAAGGAAACGTGGTGGCTATTGTGTTGTGTAGGAGGACTCAGATACAGGTACTTCCAAAGGCTAACAATGAGTGATATCTTATTGGTCTATTTTCTAAGATTCAGTTGGAGTTTAGTGATAGACTTGGGTAGCTGTTTCTTTATTATGTATGTATTACCTCATATCTACTTGATCTAGTGCGAATGATGCTATTATCATATTCAGAAGGGCACATTATATTGGAGAGTGTGTGAGGAGAGGACCCTATTCATGGATAGACCACATGCGAGGATGAGATCTGGTGTTTTCATGGGTGCATATGGGTGTCATCAGACATACTTGAGGAGCTGATGTGGGATTTTTATTCTTCCTTTTTGGCCGATCATCATGGTGTCACCATGATTTATCCAAATCATCACCATCAGTATTGGTGGCTTGATATGAAGAATAATGTTGCTAGTTTTGTGATGAGGGGTCCCACCAGTCAGTAGGTGAAGGAAAAGCATCCGTGACCAGATGGTCTTTTACAATAGTTCACCATTCATGAGTGGAAGTGGAAGGATGTCGTGATGGAATTCATGATATGTTTACGAAGGACACCTCGTGGGAACAATACAGTTTGGTTTGTCATTGAAATAATCACAATGTTTTCACACTTCTTACCGATCAAGGAGTATTTCATTGTAGATGATTTGGGAAGGGTGTAAATCCGATAGATTTTATGCTTACATGGGGTTCCTTACTACATCATTCCAGATAGGGACACCCGGTTTACATAACTATTTTGTTAGGGACTAAAAATGTCTTTTGGTACAAGGGTACTTCTATGTATAACATACCATCCCTAGACAGATGTTTAGTCTGAACATATGATTCTGGCACTGGAAGATATGCTACGATCATGCATCCATGATTTTTTAGGTTCTTCGGTGAAGAGTATACCTATGGTGTTGTTTTCATACAATAATAGTTTTCAAGAAACTATTTATATGGATTGCAAGGAGTCTTTGTATGGTAGGCCATTCCAATCACCCCTTTGTTTGTTGTAGGTAGGAGAGACAAATATGTTGGGACATCATCTTGTGATGGAGAAAACATAGCAAGTTTTTTTGATTCAGAAGAGGTTGGATACTACACAATCAGAACAGAATTATTATGATGATAAATAAAGATGACCTCTAAACTTTGAGGTCAGAGATATGGTTTTCATATGCGTCACACCGAGGATGGGACCAAGGAGGATTATGAGGCATGTTATGTTTTTTTCAATATACATAATCCATTTAAGGTTTCTGAGAAAGATGGGATGGTAGCCTATATATTGAAGATAATATAGAGGTATCGTTCCATTCATGATGTTTTCTTCCTTTTTCGGCTACGAGGATACTTCTTAGACATGTCTCATGTTTATCAACATGAGGAGGTTGAGTTGGAGGTGAACACATCATTCGAGAAGCATCCTATCCAGATTGTTGATGGAAACGTGAAGGTTATAAGTGGTCAATCCATCCCTCTAGTATTGGTAAAATGGAATTATGTGATAGTACAAAACGAGACTTGTGAGATGGATTTCGATGTACGATCAGAATGGCTGGAGCTATTTTAGTTTTCTTCATCATCACCACCTTTCTAGGGATATTTGGGGTAGAATTTTTTTATGGGGGGTGATTGTAAGAACTCATATCTTTTATTAGGTATGGATCTTGATTTCTATTGTTTTGGGAAAAATTATGAGGTTCTAGAAATTGTAAGAGTACATGTAGTGTAATTAAGAGTGCATGTTGTGTACCAGGTTGTCATGGGTAGCCGTGTACTGGTCATGTAACGTACGAGTACAAGGCCATGTGGGGTGACTTAGATACCACCTAATTCATAGACTGTAATGGCCTATACACGTTGTGTATCCTCATGGAACACACCATTTATTTTTATTTTTATTTTTTATATCAGACCCGTGTAACTTCTAATTGATAGAACCATGTTCTTCTATCGTTGTCTCATCCTGGAGCGACAATATTGTTGAATCTTCTCTTAGCTCCCATTTGTCCATATTTTATCCAAATCAATCTCCATCTATTTCAATGGAATCACATTGGTGAGATCTTACTTCTTATAGATCCTCTACTATTAATTCCTCTTCTTTCATGATATATCTTTGGATGACCATTTTTATCAATTTTATTGATCTACAAAGTTCTAGGTCAATTCAAAGGCAGAGGTTCAACTATATCATTCGTAAAACATCAACTTAGGTGGTTTTTTAATTTCTATAGTTTTCATTGAATTGTACATGAGAAATGTGCCTAATACCCTAGTATAAGGTTTTGCGTGTCTAGGGAATTTTACTTTATTAATGAATGTTAACCTTTTTATTCTATAGAAGGGGTGTTTTATTATGAATAGGGTTTATTACCTTGCTATAGATGTGATTGCCCAATTTTTTTTGATATTGGTCATTGGGTCTAGAATTTCTTGTTAGTCTGTTTTTCGTCCTATGTCTAGTGCATTTAGGAAGGAGTTGATATTATCTAACATTCTCTTCATATGCATTGTATTTGATTAGCCATGTAGTATTTTGATATTTACATTGGCTGATAGGTATTGTTTTTGCACAATTTCTTACAATGGGCAGTGTGAACCCGGTGTAGTTATACCATAGTTGAAATGGACGTTGAGTGATTCCCCAGACTGTCTGTTATTATTTTCATGTTGTGATACCATAGGGGATGGATATATGTGCTCCCTCATAGTGTTTGTAGTTCCATGTTGGGAGACGCCAGGGGGAATTGGATGTAGAGAGATTCTTTAGAGAGTTTGTAGTTACTATTATGAGACTACATGGAAAAGTGATAGTGAGAGATTTTCTTACAGAGTCTATGTCTAAGCTAAACCAAAGGGTTTAGAATGTGAGTACATCCTAGAGGGTTTCTTGTGGATGTTTGGATGATTATCTATAAATGTAAATGAATATAACCTGAACTCTAGGATTGTTTATTTTTGAGTACTTCCATTTTTATTAATACATTTCTCATATTTCTTATTATATATGTTCACTGACAGTTAGGCACATATCATTGGGTGGTTGCCTACTGGGATTTGTCTCTCACCCGATTTAGTTCATGATTTTAGGCTAAGACAAATTAAACTGTTATAGGTATAGATAAGGGCAACTTCCCATCTACTTCAGTTACTTGATTTCTATAATGCTGCAGTGCATAGGACCATGTTGAATCTTGTGAAGGTATTGGGGTTGTTAACATGTTTTCCCTTGTACTTTGGTATAATACTGTATTCCCGCATTGTGAATTGTTTGGATGACTTCCTAGATAATTGTTACATTTATATATATATATATATATATTTATATATGTTGCAACTATTTATTTAATTATATTCTTCCACTGCTTACTCATTGTACGGTATTACTGCTTTGGTTATTATTATCTGATTTCCATTCTGTTGTGTTACTCTACCAATGACGGCCTAGATTCCCCACTTTCACACTCAAGGCCATATATACTAGTCGGTAGCCTTGGGCATTGGAGGAAATGCTCTTGAGACCATGTGACCCAATGGGTACTGGGCACCATTGTGCGGCACGTGGAATCAACAAGGAAACTACATACTTAAAATACATTACATAGCAATTTATAAGAGATTAAAACCACTATATTTCTTGTATCTACAGAAACACCTATTTCATATATCACATATCCATGTAAATGTCTTTCATGTATCCATAAATTTCACTTTTTTTAATTTGGGATATAGACGATGGTCCCTCCAAATTTACAATGTTGTCACCATGTATTTCTCTTGATTAGTTCTTGATATTGAACAAACCAATATGTCATCGAAAAACACCACTATAAAATAATCCATATATCTATGAAATATATTATTCATCAATTCCATAATTATGTTTATTTCTTTTAATACCCAATGGTATGACCACATACTCCTAACAGAGATATCTACTTCTGATTTGGTAATTTTGGAATATCCTTCCTCCAAACCTGCAATTGGTGATATCCTGATTGTATTTTAATTTTAAAGAACAACTTAAAACCACTAAATTGATTGAAAAAAATATTCAATTCATGTTATTGTATTCTATTTTATTTTCATAACTTGGATAATTCTATGATATTCCATACACAACCAAACATTTGAATCCTCCTTTTTCATAAATTATTGTGATACTACCGACAATGAAATGCTAAGCCGAATGAACCCTTTTATTTAGAGATTATAAAAAACCAAATTCATTTTCAATCATTATATTGGTCGAATACTATAGTATGTACGGGAAATATGATTTTTCTATATAATTATATGAATCATAAACTTCACATATCATTTTGGTGGAAAACCTTGTAAATTTTTTAAAAGAAACATATATATTCAAATAAAAAACGTCTATTAAAATATATTCTCAATATAATTCATCGATGAAAAATTCCATGATACCAACTAGTATGATATCACTCAAACTGATTGTTCCAACAATCATGTTCGACCATCATTTACATTTTATTCTCTTATAATGATATGAGTGAGGTTGTCATCAATATTAAAACTAACCATTCACTTCTGTTAATTTTTGTGATACTTGAACATTGTAAACCAATCCATACACTACTATAAAATGACATATAGCCACATGTCTATAGCTACAGTTTAATTGGGTCGTGGCTATAGGGTGATATATAGACACAATTATTTTAATGACGTGGAATTTGATTAAATATATCCATGGAACAAAACAACCTATGGCAATAGATCCTAAATTCTTTTACCCTCTCTCGTCTTTACTCTCTGACCCACGATCCTTGCACTCGTAAATTTATCCCACCGCCAATCATCCCTCTCCCTAGGTCTCCTACATACTCGTCATCACGCTCATCCTCTCCCTCCTCTGCGGCCACCTCCAGCCGGTCCACCTCAGGCCATTCTGCCTCCAGTAGCTCCTCCACTAGCCGCTCCACCACCCTCCGCTCCGCCTAGGGATACTCCATACCCATGATCCTGCTTGCACCTACATATCGTCATGATCCCGACCTAATAACCTTCGTTTCAGGAAAAATCGTTCTACCCTGGTCTCCTCATTGATCTCTATTCTTCTACTGTGTCGACCTCCACTCGTGATCCTAACTTCTACCAAACAGTTCCTACATCGTGTCACTCCTGATTTCACCCTCACTGTGGCAATTCGTAAATGTGAACCTCCTCAGCATAGTAATCTACAGGTTTTGTGGTTCTCTTCTACTACACATTATATGAAAAATAATTTGAATATTTTAACCCTAATTATTTGGATTCCATTACTGGTTCAATAATGGGATTCACATTATCTTATATTAGTATATTATGTATAAAAGTGGAAGAAATTATTTATTCATTTTTCTAATATAGTATATCTAGTGGATGTATTTTACTTATTTAGCGTGCATCTTAAACTATGTATTTTCTTGTTTCATCTATAAATTTGAAGACCCAGTCACAGGTTATGTCTCATTTTCTCCCATATATTCATAATTCAATTTTAGTGGAAGTTTATTCAAATAAAATCTTGATAGATTATGGTCTGATAGTTTCCTATCCAATTTCTCTTCATGAAACTCATCCCTTAAATATGGAAATGTATGGTTGAGACAATAATCATCATTTTGATCATCACACTCTTCAATTTTCTCAGGTGTGTATTTTATACCATTAATGAGTTCATATATTCTTTCCCCTTCAATTTTTAACTAATTTCATAGATTATTTTAAAATTTCTTATCAATCACATCAACTATTATAAAAAAAATCCAATTTACATGGATGTTTCACAACGCACAATACATTTTGTATCTATTTATCTTCTCCAGCTTGAAAAGTTAGCATTCTATTTGGAACATCTATCAAGAAACCTCTAGTTTCTAGGAAGGGTCTTCCATGGATGATGGGTACTTCCATATCAATTTTCATGTTCGATAATAGAAAATCACCTAGTAGTATAATCTTTTAAAATATCTCTAGTATGTATTCAATCACTCCTATCAGGTAAGTGATGGATCTATTTACTAATTTTAAAGCCACTATTATGTGATCAGTATCTCCCATATCCAATTTCTTATTAACTACAAAATAGATTAAATTAATTTTGGATACCAAATCTATTTAATATGTAAATGTTACATTACTTTCAAATGCATAGGGAATTCTGAAACTATGAAGATCCTTAGGCTTTAATGGGATCTTCCGTTGAATTAAAGAACTTTTTTTTTCTATAAATTAAAAAATATTAAATTATTCCAGACACCGCCTATTTATGATAATTTTTTTATTGAACATAGTATTTGTGAGAATATTGGAATTTGTTTCATAAAATGGAATAACAAATTCAACATTTTAAATCCTTTAAATAAAACATAAGTATTATTAATCTTTATTAATATCAAGTTCTATGCCTCTTATGGAAAATTGTGTAGCTGGGTTATAGTATTTGATATCACTATTATCTAGCTTGACCTTAAATCTCCTAGTGTGTCATTCTTTCCAAATTATTATTTATTAACATCTTCATTATATTGTCACTTTAATTTTTCATTGCTTTCTTCTCATTTTTGGACAGTTGTCATCCTACTATTTAGCATATAATTTATTTTTAGTCACTTTTTCATCCTTTCCCTTGACTATTTATCCCCCCTTCTGGTAATTTACATGAATCCATATATAGAATTTTCCCCAATTGTTTTAGGAATTTTTCCCTTATATATCATTGTGTTTTTTCATGCAATACACCCAACATTCATTTTATGATTATGGATTCTTGATTGACTACCCTGAATTAACTAATCAAAACATAAAGAAGATTTTATTTTGGTTATTTCATAAAATCATTTTTGATTTGATTATTTTCTATATCTTATATGTTTCATAATGTATTCTATGTCCCTAGATCCTCTTGGGATGATTTTCAAGATTGATTCCCTTATATTTTATCTTGAATTCATTATTGGATTTATTATTTCCCATTGACTACAGAAGGACCAACTTGTTTAAGACCACATGACTCCTTCTAAGAAATATATGGATATTTATAACTTCAGAGGTTATAACTATTTCAAAATGGATTATATCTCACCTAATGTGTCATATATTTACCCTTGTAATATACGTCCTCAATTTGGTCTAGTGGTGAAGTTGTTTCTAGAATGTTAATATTCATGAAATTAATGGAAATGTGACTAAAAATTCAATATTTGACGAATTCCACATTGTTTCCTTATGGATATGATATGATAATTTGAAAATATTTTCATTAAATTATTTAATTTGGGATCTCAAATAATCTATCACTGTATCTTTATTATAAATATAACATTAACTATGATTCAATTTTAATGCAAGTTCATGTAGATTATACACTAAATGTATTTGATATCCTTTACTGTTTTATCACAATAATAGCCTCAAATAAATGAATCAATGAGGCTCTAACCTATTACCTTAATTATTTAATTATGTTATTTCATTAACAGTGAGTGAGATAACAGGAGCGGGAATTTTTAGTAATTTTCATGGAATCATTCCAAATGCTATTGAAAATTTTCTTGTCGTATTTGTAAAAAAACTGATATTTTAGTTCACAAGTCAATGGTTAGTTATATAGGGTAAAATATCCTGGTAAATGAAATGTATATGACATATAATGTTCTGTAAGAGTTATATTCCTTTGGAAACAATAAATTTCTTTCTTATTAGTTCATTTAGTTTGGAATACACCTTAATATATATATATATATATATATCAATTGATACTACATTGATCAAGATATTAAATAAAGCTGAATTAAAATCTATGACGAATGATAAGGAAACCTCTAATGGAATCCCTTTAATGCTAGTAATGTACTTTAAATGATGGTAATTTAACACATAGTTCCTCTCATTTGTTGAATTTCTAATGAATGATGGGTTTCATATGGCTGGTCTTCTCTCCATTTTAGAACTCCCTCTATAGGTTTTCTTCTCCCATTTTATACCACAACATGGTTCTTATCATTATTGGTGATCACTCCACATATTCAGGAGAGGTTATAATTATTACAAATGTAAAACAACAAAAAATCCGCCCCTTAAACTACACTAACCTTACTCTGATTACCATATTTTCTAAAATGGGATTTTTTGAATCTATAAAACTTTTTAATATATTACCGCATTTATTTTGTTTAGAATTTACATGGATTCCCTTGATCCTCACATGCTGGCCATATACTCCATGCGTCTTGAAATATAAAATATATATTCTATTACCTTTTAAATATTCCCTCTTTAGTAGGCATAATATATCACTCAAACATTTTTTTTGATTACTCACAATCTATATGAAGCCATATATTACCTTGGAATAAAAAAAACTAATGTATTTATTTAATTGGAGACCTTAACCTCCATTGAGTTCCAATACTGTCTATGTTATGTCCACAGACGGTTCCAAATGTGTTGTGTTGTATTTAGAATTTTCATAAATACACCACCGGTTGGTGTTCATAGCCTTCATGGAAGATACTGATACATTGTAATTCATTCACTATTCAAGGAAGTTGATATATATTTACTTGATGTTTTCTATCCCTTAAATTGTGTATCCTTGGAATTTGGTTGATATCATTTGTTGGATCGCCTGAATTTTCAAATCCTTTAAAAATAGAGAATGGAAACATCTAATAAAACTGTATCCTTCATTGTCTAAACATTCCATGAAATTGGAATTGATTTTTTTATGTTTTCTTTTGAAAAAATGCTCCTAACATTGCATATAAAAAATAATGTTATGGTTCCCATGAATTTGAATGCATTTAGTGTGGGCATGATTCACTGTTATAAATATTGGTGTCATATAACATTTCTACTAGATATTATTCCATAAAGATGTTGCTTGAGACATTCCTTATATATTTTCTTATGAAATATTTCAATGTTGTCTTTAGACATGTTTACATTATCACATTGCAATGCAGGGAAACATTAAAATTCATTAACTGTATTGGGTGAAAATACTTTACAATGTTCTCCTTATAATTATTTTGGGTTCTTTTATAACCTATATGGCATAATATCTTAGTCTTGATCCTCCAAGTATAAACTATTTGAATTCTATTACTTGTTCCATGGGTATAGATTATTTTTCTAGTTGTGAAAATGGTCATTCAATGTAGTTAATGATATCATACTGTATTCAATGATTCAAAGGAGTTGGTTTAGAAATATTAAAACTACTTGAGAATAAGAAATATAGTGTGTAGATAAGATATGACATAGTCATGGATACTAGATGTCGATATCACTTATTTATGGGGCTTGGACATCATTAGCCCAATTACTAAATCTCATGTCAATGAGTGTATAATTTTTTCAAAAGACTATGTGTAAATTTGGATTTAATATACTGCATTACTAGATAGTATGGGTTCATATATAGTGATTCTTTTAGAAAATAAATCTTTTATAGATATGCAGTTCCTATAACTATAATCTATGATAAATTCTTCCAATTTAAAAATAGTCATTTTATAAAAATTATGAAAAAAATGAGGATGCAAACAGAAGAATGTGTGGCCGTTTCCAGTCCTAGCCATTTCTTCCTATGAGCAATGTCTTCATGGAGGGGGGGTGACCGTTGGTGTTTTTGATAAATATTTTTGGTATTTATTTGAATTTTAATTTCATTTTCAAGGTACCTATAATAAAATATGTGTGGCAATTTCCACTTCTATTCATTGCTTCCTGTGCATATTTTATTTAAAACGTTGTGATCATTAATGGTCTGATAATTTCCCACATGTATGAATGTACTACCAAGTCACATCAACATTGTTTTTTATTTCATATTAAGTATATTGAAGTTGTAAAAGATGTACACCCTCAACTAGGTATGAGAGTTTTCAGTGGAAGTACAGCATGGAAAAAGTTTTGTTCAAAGTATAATAATGTCTTAATTTTCATGTTAATTTTTTTGAACTCTCATTATATTTGAAATTTTAATCCTTTCCCCTTCATGTTAGGTTTTTTGTCATGTTCTGTATAAAGTGTGATCATTTCTAGAAATATGATTTATGGCCAGACACCAATTATTCCATGCTTTCCCCAGATCGTGGTCTTCAAAGTCCCTCCACATAATAGTTGATTAATTTGGAATATATGATTCCTAGATTTGAGGACCCAATTCCGGATTTGGTGAGGAATATCCAAAGACATACACATCCATGTATTTATCCTCCTTAATAAAACGCTCTGATGTCCATTGATCCAGTGAACTGGCTGCTTCCCTCCTGGATGAGGTTCAAGGATTGGTGAATCAACATGAAACCCAAATACATAAATATGAAGCCTCTCTGATTCCAAGTAATTTCTTTTTGTTGATCCAATCAACATTGAAAGTAGAAACTTCCTTGGAAAATCATATTGGCACTGGTTATACTCAATGTTGTTGTCCATATTAGTTCATCACAAATTCAATTATTGAGCATCTAGTTTCATATCTTTGTTAATAGATTAATATTTAAACGAATTTATAGGCCAGGAAAGTTTAATAAAAGGAGTTGAAAGGAATAAAATCACAATTTTTTCAAAGGAATGAATTCCATATAAAACTTTTGGAGAGGATGTGTCCCATATGTTTTATGTGGACTCATGTAAATCATTTACATAGGAAATGGTTCTGTATAAGTTTTCATATTGTTACCAAGTGGATTCTGGAATTACTTCACCGCAAAATAATATATAGTGGAACAATAAAAAATATATATGAATAAATAGAGAGAATTCAAGGACCTCATTCTATTCAAAAAGTAGGGAAGAAGGAGACCATCAACACTATATATAGGGGGAAAATAACTATTCACCTTCCACATTATTATTTCCATGAAAGCATTATGTAGAAGTACCTATTTACCTTAATTTTCAATCCACTTTATTCTAATCATATCCAATTATGATTGGGTAATTTTTTGGTTCATTAAATTTTTTGAAACACTTTATTATCAATATCTGTATAGAATATTTCCAAATTTTTTACATTTCAATCAAAAGGATTGTTCACTATGTAAAAAAATCAACAAAACTATAATGAAATTTCTTGATGTGTGCATTCTTTCTATTCAGTTTGGACCCTTTCTTTTTGGTTGAAAGGGTTCTGGTAGCTCGGGTGTCATTTAAGGGAGAAAGGTAACACCCTCAGGCTATTACCAGTCTGCTTTATGGCCTTTTTTGTGGCATCGATGCAGTGATCTACGCTGTTGCACATCAATTTTATATAGTAGAAGTTTCATAAGTCCTAGAACAAATAGATAAAAACATTTCTTATAATTACACCCCCGACACACTTTTTGAGATGTAATTTCACAAGTCATGAAGTTTAAGAAATGATAGTGTTTATGAGCATCTACATAGTGAGAATGTATTTGGAGATTACATCCCTCATGTAGACTTTAATTCAAGTCTAAAGAGAATGGGAAACCTTTTAGAAACATATTTCGGTCCATGGGCCTTCCATAAAATATCCTTGTAGGCTGGACCATGTAAAACAATCATGATACCCCCCACCTCTTCTTACCCCATGTGACTGCTTCAACAAGTTATCCTAGAATAAACCATGTTATATGAAGCCCCCAATTTATTAATTCAATCTTTTCAACTAGCCAGTCCATCCTCTATAAATTCTAGATTCAGATAGCTCCCCATGAATAATGATATATATGAAAACCAAATTCACTTTGGTGGCCTTCAACATATTTTAACAATGGACTCTCCATAAATTTAAAAAGACCATGGAATCAATTGACAACCTAGACCCACTATAAATAGTTATGGTGGTAACACTTATGAATTTGTACTTGTAACTTTGATTTATCTAATATAAATTGAATTATCCAATTTTGGATTGCAATGTTCTAATTATTCCATGAGTAAAAGAATGAAATATTGGTCTCTCATGGATATAAGACTAAAATTATGAAGCATGTTAATATATATTTTTCGTCCTTTTTTGATTTTTATTCTGTTTGTGCAATTCTTTTGGGAGTTGTGATCATTGGATCTTGAATGATTTGGTGTAGTGATTAGGATGTAATTTTCATCTTATTTATAGAAAATCATTGTATAAGATCATATAGTTATGGTAGTTTTATAATTTTTTCCATGTGTTTAAGTTCAGATAATTTTCATCAAAATTTGTGGTTTCATCGATCCAAACAAGTGGTATCATAAATCGTTCTTCATCAAAGATCAGTACTCTCAACACATTCTTATGGAAATATTATTGACTCTATGTTTTTTAATTTAGTTATATTTAACTTCTTTTGATGGAATGGAATGATAAGAAAGAAATGTCTCGATAGACATGTTCTACAGGATGAACTTTTATTTTTGATGGACAAAGATTGAAGGTTATCTATTTTAGAATGACTTTGAGTTTAGATTGAAAGGATTAAAACCATATGAAAATGATAAAGTGGAATGAGAATGTCTTGATAGGATGGAACTTTTATTGATACATATATCTTTAGTGAAAAATGTATCCTATAACATCTTTTGGTGAAAACCATAGTAGAGTAACAAAGGCTATAGTGGATATGTTTGAGAATCCAACAATAATGAAAAACAATGCATGATAAAAAGGTTATTTGGTATGATATATATGAAGGAAGACTGTTGTCTAATCAGGTCAATGAATTCAATATGATTTAGAGTCATCTAAAATATATTAATGTTAAATTTTTATATGTCTTTTAGTAATTTTTACTGCTTCCATTACTTATGAAATAATGGGATATGATGTGGAATTCCATAAGAAATTATTACAGAAATTCTAACCATGTGTTCGAATATGTTTGTGATCTTGTCCTAAATGATGATATTATTTATAGGGAAGTCCAAGAATTTTCAAAAACCATGCTCAATGAAAAATAATGATGATATTTTATTCAATGCAATGTTCAGAGAGAAAAATGTTAAATCAATTGATTGGATTCAGGGTAAATTTGATGGTCTTGTACTTTTATGTTGGAATTTGGGATGAAAGGGAATCCGATGAATGATTATAGAGATCACATGGTGAATTTAGGAAGGGATGATTCATGAATTTCGTGTTTTACTAAGCTTATTCTTATGAATCTATAAATACTAAAATACACACGTTATCAAATATTGTAATATAATATTTTAACACTATTCCAATGTGTTGTATTATAATAAAATTCTTAACATGAAAAGTATAGATAGTTGTGTATGAAATAATCGCATTGATATTCATATATTGATAATTGCTACAATTTAATCATGTTTTATCTATTAAAGACATTATATTTTTCTTGTAAAGATAATTTTTGTTATACATCGATGAATATTCAGTACAAGTTTCCAATCAGAATAATTTATATTTAACATGTCAACCATGTTCTTCATATTTTTTTAGGTATGTTACATGAATGAATTATATATTTATCACAACTCTGAAACATTGTGGACTTATTAAAAATAGGATTTATTCAGGAGATGACATGACAATAAATTTTCTAGCATCATGCTTCAATGATGAATTACAGTTACCTGAATTCATTACACTACAATAGTCCATAATTCATAGAAGGCTTTAGTAATAAAATTTCATGGAACTGCTTATATCTATTGGGAGATAAGTGGGATTGTGTTTTTGATGGGGGTCATTTGGATCATTGTGCGATGAGATTGAAATTACGTTTTCTTATTTTACTCTATATAATTTTGTTGGCTTGGTTTTTTACTGAAACTGTTGATGTATTTCATCTTTTGATAGTGTCCAGAGCTATAAATATCTCTGTATCTGTTAACTACAATCATACCTTACTATGGTTGAGCATGATTCTTTCTTTGTAATCTTCAAATGGATGATTGTGTTGTCTGCATCTATTTAAATTCAGGTTAGCAGTAGAACAAGAGTATTGGTATGAGTAGATTCATTGATGGTAATGAAATATTTCATACCAAGGTGGAGGATCAAATCATGAAGCTGGAAGGGAGCAGGGCAGTGGTAGAGGTAGGGAGGCATGGAGCAGAGCGGAGGCCGGGAGCAGGGATGAGGCAGTAGGGAGTAGGGAGCAGTTGTTGAGCATGGAGCATGGAGCAGGGAGCAGGGAGCAGGGCAGAGGCAGCAGGGATTAGGGAGCAGTGGTTGAGCATGGAGCAGAGAGCAGGGCCGAGTCAGGGAGGCAAGGAGGAGGCAGGGGCCGGGAGTAGCGGGCAGGAAGCAGGGTGTACTGGCGGTTGAATATGGGTCCATTAGAGTCTTTTTTTCTCTGGAAATAGATTACAGATTTGACGTTTTTTTTTCAAGAAAGTGATTGCAGACCCAAGTTTTTTTTACTAAAAAATCATGGATACCATTGCATTATATTAGATTTTTTTTTCTAGAGACTTCATTATGTATCCACAGTTTATAATTGTGGCAATACATTAATGTGGATGAGTTTATGGCCACGGTTTCAAACCATGACTATATCTCTAGATCCATAGTTTTGAACCATGGCTATAGTTCTATTACGATGGTTGGAACTGTGGCTATAGATTTTCCCTAATAGACACACCAATAGGACCCACGGTTGGTAATACAATGACTTTTAACAATATCCACGATTAAAAACAGTGGCTATATCCTTTTTTTCTAGTAATGATACCCATGATTATTTTATTGTCATCTATAGTAAGCATTGATTATTCTCCTATCAACTTTTCTCAATCAATTGTTATAAAAAATGACATTTAGAATGTTAACTACATTCACATTGTCAAAGAAGAGGGATATATTTCAAAATAAAAGGCACCATCTCAACATTTAAATTCATATGTTCAATAACATGAAAACCAATAAGTAAATTGTATAAAACCAAATCAAACTAATATTACACATGGTTACAATTATAAATAATCATACCACTCACCGATGTTCGTCCATATTGATCATCCGTAATCATTTTCTACACTACATATAAATGTTTATTCACAACACATTTATCTTTATTACCATGTTTAGATTAATCAATGTAAGGTGTCCTGTTATTCTTATAATCATAATAGCTATATCGGTTATGATGATGAGGGATATTATTTTTATAATGGCCTAGGCCTATCTGGTATATTACTTTCTTGGAATCTGGTGCTTTATGTGTTCTAGGAGGGTGGGTGGCACCATCCAGTGATTTACAAAATTATCAATTTTCAATGTTTCATGTGGTTCATTATTCCAATGTTTTCTCATCATCATGGTACCACGCTGTTGGCGTCACCCTAGTCATGTCACCATAGTGGTCTCCCACTAGCAGTAGCTCACCGTGGTTGTGGCTCACTACTATTGTCTCACTCTCGTCACTGTTCGCCCAGTGGTGGCTCACATAGAAGTGCCCCCGTGATGTTATCTCACTGATTATGTTAGAAGATTCATCATTGTTTTCAATCATCTATTGGTTTCCTAATCAACAATTCCTCATCTAGTGGTGACTTATTAACGGTGTGCCATCCTACGGTGTATCATTAACAACAAACCTTGATCTTCCATTTTTCCCTTTGACATCTTTTATTAGCATAAAATTATTTTAATTATTTATTTAATTTAATTTTAGACTGATTCAAATCCCATAAATCCTATCTATAAATTTATAATATTTTAGAAGATTTTAATCTTCAAAATTCATATTCGTGACTAGATCAACCTTTATTGGGAAATCAAATATTGTATCTGAACATGTATCATTATTTAGATCGTTAAAAATATTGGGTATATTTCCCCATTCAAATTACTCTTTACCTACCCTTTATACAGGTTATCCTAAAACCTTCTTCCGATAGGACTCATTCGGGTAGGCTATAGCCATCGGTTCATGATTCCCTATAGTTTTTTCTACTGCATGTGTACACTTATTTTAGTAAACCAGGAAATGCAGATCATTTTTCTTCTAAGAATATTTCTCCTACATCATTCTTAATTTTTTAATATGTGGGGTGGGTATATTGATGTTACCCTTTTGAAGATAGTTCTTTCATGATTAATAATGATAATTGAAGTAGATTAAGATTAATATGAATTGGGAAATGAAATATTACACATGAATCTATTGTTTTTTGTATATAGTTGATATTTTGATTTGTATGGGTAAATTAGCCATGTATAATAGTTGTCATCAGGGGTCCTTTTTTCAACTACTATGTTATTTGTAATAATAATTGATTTTTTGGTTTAATTCATCATTCAAATTGGCTAATGATTTATATTCAACTATTGGATGGATGACCCACGATCTTCTTGTTTTTGTGATATCCCATGGATTAAAATTTTCAATTAATGAAAGGATGTCTTGTAAAATCTGAAAATATATTTTTCATTATTTTGTGTGGTGATTTGGTTGTGGGAACTATTCTACACATGCAGTTTGTTTCATTGGTATCACAATCTGGGTGTGGTTTAATTACATTGGAGGGTTGTTAAACTGTTGATCTAGGCATATCATTCTAGATATAATTGTGTATTGGGGGTTGTTTTTATAGTGGATTGTGTATGAGTAGTTTGAATAAGTGATGTATTATTTCTTTATGTAATTCTATAGAAGTTTCCGTGTGAGTAACATACAAAAATCCTCACTGTATATAGGGGTCTTGGTACGATGTGTCTTTAATGTAAGCCTCCATAATTTATCAAGAATATTCACCTTCTGAAATGACTATGACAATATTTCATAATATCCTTGGTTATGATGGAATGAACAAAAAATTATTTAATAAATCATGGAATGTCTTGGGTTTGTTTGTTTAATGAAATTGAAATGGTTAAATGAAATTGGATGGGAATGTGAAATTGATTTTGTGGTAGGATGTGTGGTGTTGTCTATATATAGGATGTAGTAAATGTGGTTGTGTTGTGAGTAGGTGGTTTTGCTGAGAATCTATAGTCTAGGCTTGAATTCATTTTTTCAATATGTATATAATTTTATTTATCTTGTTATTTCTAAATGGAAGACACAAACATAGAGCACTATATGCTGAACTTTAGACTAGTCATGCATGGGGTATCTTTCCAAATATCATGATGAGATGATGGATTACTAGGCACTTCATCTTTCCTTCTTCAATATCCATGTCATAAAGAACCATGTTTATATGGGTAGAATTTCATGATATTTGTCCTCTTATGATTCTTCGGGATGAGTTTTCATGTGCTTTCTAAGGTGAATTCAGGATCAGTCATTATTTGATATCACTTGTGTGTTTTTGATGAGATGTGATGTATTGTTAGGCCCGAGTTAGTGTTCCAAGGATGTTTTATGAGACCCTATTGTGTGTAGGTGGGATGTTTTTAAGGCACATGTGTTTTATTGTGGGATTTATTGTGATGACCATGTGTGTGGGGGTGGGATGTGATATGGTTTATTCAGAATAGGTGACAACACCATAATGTTTTTCATTAAGGTGTAAGAGAATCTAATCTGTGGGAAAGCTGTTTATTACCCTATCATCGATTTGATTTATATTATATCACTTGGAATGGTTTACTTGGTGAGTGTTCCTTTGTGAGGATGTGGTGGTTAGTATATCTTCTGAGGTGCTAATTAGTTTTTTTTCTCATTGCTGAATTTTTATGCATATTTCACATCCAAAAGATTGATTTTTATTTTCCTACTGAGCACACTTGTATTTTCATCCTACAAATTTAAAACAATTTTTTATTTATAGGATAATTTCATAGTCCATGCTAGAAATTGCCATCATATATATTGGATGTTTCTATGTCAATTCATGGATTAACATTTGTGTATTTGCATTGGATAGTTTTATATTTGTATGAGTTCATTTTTTCACATTCTTGTTATATATTTTTGGATTTATTTATATTATATCTTGGAGTTTATTTGTGTATAATCCATCATATCTCATGATATTTTTACATTATAAAGGGTAATGCCTCCCATATTATGCATTTTGTACACAATTGGTGCTAATCTCGAACAGGGAGATATTGGTGGTGGGAATCATTGGTCATTAAATGTCTCCCTTCATTTTGGTATCATTAAAGGGGTGTGGTTGTGACATAGTTGAATCAAAGCTAAGGGTTGAGAGATATGATGTAGTTTTGAGTTACTGATAATGAAAATTTCATCGGATAGAATGGATATAATTATAGTTGATTTATGTGTGTGACATAGGCTTGGGAAACTGACTATGACATGGGATTTTTGGGTATCTCGTGATCCAGTGCATTGACTCCAAGCTTATTGAATTATCAAGTGATATGACCTACATGTAGTTTAGATACCAAGGATTGATAAATCCATCATAATGAGTTGTTTTATTCATTTAATTGTGTTTATTAGGAATGTAAAAATGGATTAAATGAATATTATAAATTAAAACTAATCATAATAAAATTCCTTACTAATTTGGATTAGGAAATATTTTTTTCCCATTCTTTTATGAATCATGGTCAACATCCATGTGTGGCTTTGGAAAAAGAAGTTCAGTAGGATGATCTAGTTGATAAATATATTGATGATCTAGTGAACTTGTATAGTCAATGGAGAGGACATTGTGTAATGTATGTGGGAATTTATTTGATATAAAAAACTAATGTTTGTTAGAGGAGTTAGATATTGCCTTCAGTTTGATCTGAGCACCAATTGAGTACATGGATTCAATGGAAATCATTTAGATGCATGGTGCTATGACTTATTGGTGTACACTATATCTTGGAGATCGTAATGAGGAAGACTTATTGTTGGTTAACATCCATAAGAAGTTCTAGGAAGAGTTCCATTCATTGATCGTGATGGTTACGAAGAAAATGGATATACTCTCCCTTCAACAAGGGAGTATGTTAGTGTTGGATGTGGGAATCATGCTCAAGTACTTATTTCATTTTCCCCATACCTTATTCCAGATGAGGAGTGTCCTGCAAGACATCATGAGGACGTACATCATCCTTTTATAAATCATGTTGTTAATAATTTTATTTTTCCAATGTATTTGGTGTTTCATAATAATGAGGATGTAATCAAGAAGATGCAATAATGAGGAAGTCTACCATGAGAGGGGAGGTAGTAGGGGTATACTATATGATGATTTTTTATTGGTAGATCTTATGCGCTAGGTCCTTCATGGTTTCATGTAGCCAGATGTTGACCTCAGTAGCTTCCTTTACATCCTTACGACCTTTGTGAGTTTATTGTGTTCATGGGGATGATGTGTTTATTATGTTTGGTCCATTTAAATCTTCAATACTATTTCCCAAAGTCTACCTAAGAACAGTTTGTTAAGGGTGGATGAGATCAAAAGTAGCCACAACAATAGTTTTCAGTGAGACAGTTCAAGGAGCATTGGAAGTAGACCTTTGCTCCACTATGGGGAGATAGGGGACGTAGAGGTTGATAAAATGATACTCCTCAAGTCCATTGACAACAAACCAATCGTTGTGGTGGAGGTGGTCTTCATTAGAGAGGAAGAGGATATGGTTGGGCTCAGTTTCATGTAGAAGAAGGCATCAATACCAGCAGGGCTAGAGATCATCAGAAGTATGATCAGTTTGTTTAGTAACCTCATATGTGCTTTACATTATTTATGAGATTCAAATTCCTTTTATTCACTAACCATATAACATGCATAACAACTATAAATATAAAGGATTCCTATTCCTACGGTATTCATTACACAATTCGAAACCATACATGATTGTTAGATATGTGATTATGGTGTATAACTGATGATTAGAACACATCAGTCTGGTTGTGATCTCTTATTGAAACAGAAGTAGCAATTCAATATCAATCTTGGTCATGACTGGTTGTATTCCATAAGTATAGTTATCAACTACTTCTGAAGGAGTGTTGTGTTTTCATATGGGGATAGCCAGTGTGTGTTAATCATCAGTGAGGAGATTTTTCAAGAGGGAAGTCACGGTTTTGATCCCTCTCTCTCCGTGTTGGATGAGTTGTTAGTGTAATAGTGGATGTTGTTATTTTAGTGGTTCATAGGGTCATTAGAGATTTCCATGATGTTTTTAACATTGTGTTTTTGACCATACCCCTTCAATATGATGTCTAGTTTGGGATATAATTACACCCTGGGGCATCTCCAATGTCGATGGATCCTTATCAAACGACACCTTCTAAAATGAACGAGTTGAGGATTTAGATAGATGATCTAATATCAATGGGTTTAGTGCTTCCAATGTTTCACCATGGGGTGATCCGGTGTTGTAAAAAAGATGGTGGACAATTGACTAAGGATGTGCTTAGATGAAGAAAAGTTGTAACAGATGATGGTCAATAACTATTTCTCTCTTCCAATGATAGGCATACTATTCTAACAACTGATAGGGAAGAGACAATTTTCTATGATCGATCTATTTTCTGGATATCACCAGTTGTGTGTGAAAGTGGGTGATTACCTGAAGACATCCATGAAATGCTTGTTTGAGGACTTTGACTTTTTTGTCATGCCATTTAGTGTTATGAACGCACCAGCCATGTTCACAGGGCATATAAAATGTATTTTTCATCCTTATTTTATTAGATCATCATCGTATTCATAGATGAAATCTTAATATACATGAATTCATAGTAGGAGCACACCAAGACTCTCATAACTAACTTTCATGTTCGTCGATGACACCTGGTCTATGGAATGTTGTCCAAGTGTATGTTCTGGACATTATAGGTTCATTTCCTTTGACATTTCTTATCTCACGAGGGTGTGGTAGTATATCCATCAATGTTTGATGATGTTTTTTATGGGAATAACCCAAAAATATGGAATAGATTCATATTTTATTTGGTCACATAAGCTATTATCATAGTTTTGTACCCAATTTCTATTGAGTTACATCCTCATTGACATATTTGACTAGGAATGAATAGGCATGTTTTTGGATTGAACAGTTCCATGCAGTGTTTGGTTACCTAAAACGGAATATGTTTAGTTCTCAAGTGCTCCAGTTACCTGAGTAAGGGGTGATGTTTGATGTGTATTGTTATGTTTCCCATTTGGGCATTAGATGTGTACTAATGTAACAATGAGTAGTAATAACTTATGGGTCATGGTATTTATATACCAATGATCATTATTATACCACACAAAATCTATAATTATATGTTTTTGTTTTCTCAATAACATTGTATTGGATTTACCTCACTAGGGAGTGCTTTATGGTCTTCACATATCACAAAATCTTGAGCAATATCATATCCAAATTGGACATGAATCAATGATAATAATGGTGGATTGTGTTTTAACAAGAATATCAATTAGAGATCTCCTATAATTATACAATCAAAAATTCTTTGGTCGATCCTTGGAGAAAAAAGTCACAGAAGGAGGATCCTTGTGAATATATAGATTTGAGTAAGATGATAGAATAGTTTTCTTCATTTCACTTAGATGTAAGAGTAAAAGGTGGTAAAAGATATTTGATTCAAATTATGATGTAGTCTTATCTAATGTAGCAGGTGGTAGAATATTAGTTATTATAATCATAGGTAGTGGTGTTTTCCAATCGTATTTCCCATGTTTACACTCTAGAGGGATGGTTGGAAGATTGTCAAAAATGGATGTTGTTTCATAAAATGTTTTTTTTCTTGTGGAAATTCATGATAAAGTACTTTGTGAGATTCATCTATCTCCCTTGGTAGTATAGCCAATAGGTTTTATATGTATCATGGATAAAAATGTCATTTTGGATGCCAAGTATGAAATGTTTTGTGGTGGAGTATTTGGTGATGTGCATGGTTGTTTATCAAGTAAATTCTAAGCACTGTGTTTCTAGTGGTTTCTTACCGCTCTTGGAATTTTCAAATTAGAAATGGGTTGAAATTTTACTTGATTTCTTCATAGGTTTTCCCATAGCTCAATTTGGATGTGATGAAATTATTATTATGATAGATCAATTGATGAAATCATCTAATTATTAGAAAATAAAAAATCAATAAAAGTGGATTCTTTAGCTAATATGTGGGTAGATGAGGTGGCATGATTGCATTGAGTTACAAGTCCCATTTTCTCATATCAGGACACACGTTTTAAAACATGATTTTGGAGGGAATTTTTTCATTATTTTGGAACTCATTTACACCTCATGACTACATTACTCCCATAGATATATGGGAAGGAAAAAAATTCAATCCTGACAAAGGAGGATATTCTATGGGCATGCATGTCCTAATTTGGTGGATCTTCGGTACAACACCTGCCTTTGGTATTTAATTTGTATAAATTTTTTTATCACAATTCTATTAGCATGGAACCATATGAGGATTTTTATGAGAGACTTTTTTATTCCTTATTGCGCTAGACAGAGGTTTTGGAGATTGCTATTCTTGTTCCATTTGTGGTGAAAAGAACTCTAGAAAAGGATTATGTTGTTTTTCAAATGATTAAATTAGTGAAGGGCCAGAAACATCCATATGGAAATTGATGAAGGGGCTATTGGAGTATGAGGTTATGGGCCACATGTTTTGATGGTTTCCCTCGATGTGGGTAGTAGAGGACTGGATGTGGGATTACAATTTCCCCTCGTTTTGATGAGCCTTAGAGATGGTGTGGCTAGTTGGGAAGATGGAATATCATTTTCCAATGACACCTTGATTAGAGATGATCCACAATGTCTCCTAAGTATCTTATCTTCATCAGTATCAATACAATGACTCCTATGTAATTTAATGGGGATAGTTTTATATCAATGATGACGTGAAATTTTAGGAATGGATAGTTGAGATCCAATATCACCAATATAATCTTCTTAATGGATAGATCATTCCTTTGATTCATGTGTGGTGGAGGTATGTTGTCTAGGAAGAGAGAACTTAGAGTGAGAAACACATATGTGTTCCCAATACAACGTGCTTTTTTAGTTTCTCTCTGTTCTATTTATCTTTATGTTCTAATGTTTTAAACCACTTTTATATACAATATCATGTTTTCCATTGGGATCCAAAGTGTGTATGTTTTTATGCTTCAAAAAATCAAGACAATTGAAAAGGGGAGGACCAACTTCCTAATCTAGATACATTAAATAGGATGTAAATAAAATTTTGTGGGAAATTGAGTGCTTCCCATAGTGTATAGCATAATGACATGAAGAATTATATTCCCTAATTCAATTTTTAGGGATAGAATCATTGTTGTGATTGTTTAATTTTTTTGTTATTCAGGTCTGCATGTTGACACTTATATTGATGATGTCTGAGTTAGCAGATGATAGAGGAGGTGTTTCTGTATATGAGGATTCCAATCCATCTTTCAAAAAACACAACGTTGTTTAAAATTTAGGTGTTCAGTTGATAAAAGTATTACAATTATAGTGATATTCATGAATTATATCTCGAGGGATTCTCTTTTGGGACTATTCTCTCTTCCCCTTTTGGTTAGTTTTGAATTATCAAGGGTGAGAATAGTTTGAGAGGTATTTGATGTAAATTTCGTGACCAATTATGTACATTACATTGTGGGAATATTGTCCTTGATGTGCTCTTGGAAATCAAGGTTGATCTTTCCAATGCTTTTTAAAATTATTAATTTTCGATGTTTTCTAATAGTGAATCATGCCAACGATGTCTTACCCTTACCATGTCACCATGATGGTGTCACCCTTTCAGGGTCACCTTGATGGTTTCACCATGATATTTGCACATTAGAGGTAGTTCACCCTAGTGGAGTCACTCTAGTGGATTCACCCAAGAAATTATTCACTAGTGGCAGCTCACCCATGAAGTTTTTTGCTGGTAGTGTCTCACCATAGTAATCACTTGTCCAGCGATGCCTCATCAAGTAGTTCCTCATATTGTGATGCCCCATAGATGGTGTCTCACATTACGGTGTTCCACCAAAAATGGATAAATTTCAATCTATATGTTAATGGTATGGTGGTGTCTGGCCTGACAGTGCCTCATCTTGTGGGTTCTCACCGATGGTGCCTTTTCTGGTTATATCTCGTGAATAATGTTCCCAGTTCTTCCATTTTTTCCCTTTTGACATATTTCATTAACATACAACATCTTTAATTGTTTATTTTATTTGACTTTATAATGAATCAAAGTGTATAAAATATATATTTAAATTCATAAGGGTATAGAGATTTTAATTGGCCAGAAAGTGTTGTATTTACCAAATCCTCATTTATTATATAATAAAAAACTAAATCTAAACACGTGAAATTGATTCAATAATCCCAAAAATGATATATATTTCCCCTTTTCGTCATGTTTTTCTTCACTTTCTATTTTATTTCCAGAACCCTTCATCTCATAGGATTAATGTAGTTAGGCTATATTCATTGGGTCATGTTTCCCTATGTTTTTCTTGCTAGATGTGCGCCCTAATTATTATTCAACCAGGAAGTGCCTATTATTTTGAGTCTAGGTAGTTTAATCCTATATCTTAATTAAATGTGTATCATGAGGGGGGGGGGATTTTGTAGTTACCATATTAAATATAGGTTTTCCTGGATTAATTAAGATAATTGAATATGTTTATGATTAATATGCATGGTCTACATAAATTATATGTCTATATCTATTGTGTTTTATTTCTAGTGTATATTGTGATTTATAAGGGTTAAATAACCACTAAAAATCAGGTCCATTTTGGGTAATTGATTACAAACAATATTATATATAGAATACACATTTTTTGTTCTTCTTGATTGCTTATATAAAAATTTGATAAACATATATAATCATAAAATGAATGGATTCTGATGGATCATTTAGTTTCTATAATAACCTCTAGAAGGAAGTGTACAATTTATAAGTTATGACCTATTAAATTTGAAAATATGTTTCTGTATGAGTTGTGTGGTGATGTGGTTGAGGGAATGATTATGAAAAGGTGGTTGGTTTTAATTGTACTGTAATCTCGGTATGGTTTGATTAGGTAGTAGGGTTGAGACAGTATTGATTTTGGCATATTTTGTTGGATGTGTTTGTGGGTTGGGTATTTTTTTATTGTGTTTTTGGTATGAGGAGTTTTGAGAAGGATAGTAGTACGTGGTATGGGTAATTCATGGGGATTTTCTTGATGATTAACATACAAAAATCCTCCTCATATCTAGAGGTCACGGTATGGTGTGTCTTTAATTTAAACCACATTAATTTATCAAGGTTCTTCGAATTCTGAAATGATAATGAATATGTTTCTTATTAACCCAGGTAGTGATTTACTGATTAAATAATTGATTAAAAAATATTTTAATTGAATGGGTTTCCAAGTTAATGGAATGGAAATGGTTAAATGAAATTGGTTTAGAATGTGAAATGGGGTTCGTGTATTGATGTGTGGTGTAGTGCATATAGATGTAGTAGAAATGGTGCTAGTGTTGTGAGTTTGTGGTATTTCTTACTACCAATAGGTTGGGATTAAGTTATTTGTATCATATATGTATATACTTGTAGTTTTATTTTTATTTCAATATGCACCCCATCTACATAGAGCAATATGTGTTTATCAACAACATATTTAAGAGGGGGTTTCATTCACCACATCCTACTTGGAGGATGGATGGATGGACACCCACTATGCCTTACTCCCACTTCTAGGTGATGGTGGGATTTGACTCTTCATGTCAGATGTGATTATTTGTGATGCCTCAGGTGTCTTTGGGATGATTTGTGATGTTTTATTAGTAGGATTCTTAATAATGAGTTTTTATTGGATGTGTCAGGTGTCTTCTTGAAGAGATTTTAATTTTTTTATGCCCAGGTGTGTGCATGTACGATGTGTTGTGAGGACCAAGTGTGTACAGGTGGCATGTGTTGTGAGACCTAGCTGTGTGGGGTAGTAATGTTTTTGGAGAACCGAGTGTTTGAGGGAATGATGTGTTGTGAGGCTTTGTGTGAGTGGGTGGGATATGTTCAGAGGCTAGGTGTGTACGGGTGGGATGTGATGTGTTATATGTGGAAGAGTTTGGAGTTCTGTGACATTTTTAGTTAGGGTGTGAGTGAATCTAATCAATGGGAAAATATTTATCGGTAACCTATCATCGATTTTCATTAAATTATACATCATGTCCTGTTTTACATGGGGAGTGTGCCATGATGAAGTTTGGGTGGTTAGTATACCTACATAGGTTATATTTGGTTTTTCTGTTTTCTCACAGTTGCATTATTATACCTCATTAACATGTGCACAAGAGACTTCAGTTTTCCTACAGTGTATACTGGTATTCTAACACTATGTTTATTTTTTTTCAATTTTCCAAGATGATTTCACAGGCAGTGTGAGGCCTTACTAGCTCTAATCATGGTAGTTTTTTATTGCTTCATAGATTTACTTTTGGGTATTTACTTTAGAATTTTTTTATTTTTATTAGTTCAATTTTGTACATTCATGTTGGATGGTTTGGGTTTTCATTAAAATATTTTATAGAGTTTATTTTGGGATGATCCATCATATCTCTCGACATTATTCTAGATAATGGGTAATGAATCCTATATTGGAATATTTTGAAACCCAGGGTTGTAGTGGCTAACCTGCAACCTACAAGAGGATGGACTCTTTGGTATTTATCACTCTCCTCGAATTGCAGTATCCTTATAATGAGGGTGTAATGACATTTCTTCCGCAATCCTATTGAAGCGTATAATGTCTATGAAACATGTAATGTGTCTCAAGCACCCATCCTTTGAGAACTACGATACTATCATTGAAGATGTTGGATCCAAAGAAAGAACATAATAAAGAACATACTTTAAAATTTATTAATCTAATACAATTAGAAGTCAATACAATTGACCATATTGGTCTTGGATTAGATGGATATGAAATGATGTAATGATATAATTAATTTAAAATAGTTGTGTTTGAATTAAATTAAATGATCACAGTAATACAAATGTTAATGATTCTACCATATAACATATATAATATATATGTAAAATTTGTATATAATGAATAGTAATTTATAAAATTACATTTGAAATGAATAAGAAAAGAATGAGGAAATGATAAAATTTATTTATAATATAGATATAAGTGGAAATTAAATAGTAATACAATTTATTTATCCCAAATATTAGGGTATCCTTTCACCTAAGATAAAAGGTCTCCCTTACCACCACCTTGGTATTCCCTCGATACAATGATTATAACAACTATCTTATTATCCTTAGAATCCCTGGATTAATATGGTAATTGACACCTCAGTCTTTCGAGAAATTGAAATGCCTTGATAAGATGATCTAAATCACGTCTTTTTATCCATGTATGACCTCAATAATTATCATAGAGAACAGTTACACAGAGTAAAAACAATGAACTTATAGAAATTTGAGAGCATGGAACAAGTTGTTCAATTATTGTATCTTCAAGGATTTCACATGGAGAAATAGTGAAGTTACAAAATCTCTCTCTCCAACATTATAGAAGAAAAAGTTCTATATTTTTCTTCGAATAACTTCCTATTTATAGGCATTAGTTTCCAGCAGTCATATTTTGTCCAATTGTAGTATTTCTCTGAAAATACTCAGAGGTACTAGGACACCATACCATAAAACATTTAGAGAAAACAGAATACCCAACATGGTTTTTATTTGTAAACAACCAACTGAATGACATCATTTTAGTTTAGAAAAAAGTAAGTACAAATATTTGAAAAAATTGGTATGAGGAACATGAAATAGGAGTTGGAGTTATGATAATACTATATTTCATTTGAAAGAACAACACATTAATTATTTATAAGGCTTACCATAATAACCATGCATGTTGATATTACAATTTAAAACCTAGTTAGGGTTCTGAACAAGGCCACAATGCACGATATTTGAACTGGTTACGATGCATGAATACACTGCATAATTAGAGTATGGAACCTAACCTTGTTACAAATCATGATTATGATTCATTACTTAACCTGGTTACGATGCATAATTATGATGTGGTATATAACATGTTTACGATGCATAATTATGATTTGGTACTGAACATGTTTACAATGACATGGTTATGATACATGACCTTGTTATGATTCATGACCTTGTCACTATACATGTGATTACAATTCATGTGGATAAAATTCATGTAAAATTGGTGTAGTATATAAAATTGTTATGAATCTTAATTAAGATGTGATACATTATCTGGATATAATTCTTGATTATGATGAAATACATAAACTGGTTCTGATTCCTGATTAGGATGCAATACAAAATCTGGTTACAATTCCAGAATAAGATGTAATACACAATTTAGTTATGTTTAATGATATTGATGTAATACATAATCAGGTAATGATTCTTAATTACGATGAAATACATAATGTTTTTATGGTTAAGAAACAACTTATAAAACAATGTGAGAGAACAATATACATGATTATGATAAGAATGAAACATATAATGAAAACAATTTCAGTTATTACAATTATTAAACAACACACATGATAAAAAATATATATGATTATGATATATCTGGTATTTTATTTCGAAAACAAATGATAGATGGAAATTCGAAGCACATTTTGACTCGATAATATCCTCCTTGTTTAAATTCACTAAACAAAAAATAAACAAATCAAAATGATAATAAAAAATTATCTCCCTTAAGATGGAATTCATAGAAATTTCTTTTTCACAACCATTCTACCCCTTTGTTATTTTCAAATAGAATAAGGGAAAGTATTTTTTTCCTGCAAAAGGATAAGGAAATAGAGTATTCAACAACAATATTTACTTGAAACAAAATTTCATTAAAACAAGAGTTCAAAAATAATTATTTCTCTTTTTGTTTTTCCAAAACATTAAATATCATAAGATTTATCTTATTGGAACCATTTTATCCACTTTGATATTTTCAATAGCTTCTTGGTGTGGCATAATATTTACATCTTTTTTTATCAATAACCAATTCTTGCTTCTGGGGCATTTTTTGTAGAAGTCGGATTATTAATTATTAGAATTTAAGCTTTATATTCTAATTTTTAATCCTTGCTTCATGGTTATTGAAATCATCCAAAATGATTATCTATACCTATTCAAGGATAAAAAATCTAATTGAGTGTGAAATGGTCTCATTACATACATTTTACAACATTTAGTTTAACCACTCAAGATCTTATAATTCTACATATTTTATGGTACTGGGTCATTTAAATTCTTCAAACTTTTCATTCAAAACATCAATCAACATTAGAAAAAGAGAGTTTAGTTTATTTAACTGGTGTACCAATTCATCATTCTTGTCCATATAGTTCTTCAGGATTTCAACAATGTTATAAGACCACTTCATAACCTTATTTTAATACATACATTGATCAGTAGAACGTTCCTTGAAAATATAGAAATCAGCTTCAAGACAAATAAATATGTCCATAAAAAAATTATCAAAATTTGTTCTACCATGATGTGAATTTGAAATAATTTACAACATGGATACAACTTTTTTGGAATGATCATTATCAACTTTTCCAATTTATTCAAGGCTTGGTAAATAAACTGAACACCTTTCATTGTGATTGTTCTTTCTGAATATATGTCTTCAGTGTATTATGGGAGACCACCAAAATGAGATTCAGTGCCGAACATGTGAGATGGATAATTCTGATTCTTATCAGATTCTTCTTCTTATTATTATTCATTATTAGAGATCTGAATTTTTTTATAGGAATCCTTTTGAGAACAATAATTGGAAGACTTAGGATATAGAGATGTAAAATTGAAAGAAGGTACTTTTGAGGAATATGCGGTATGCCACCTTTTATTTTCATCATCTTTCACTTGGACATCAATTTCATCGTGTCCCAGTTATTCTTATCCTTATGCTTCGTAATCTATTTCATATTATTCCAATACTTTAGAAAGAGATTGTGTAGCTGAATGTTCAAAAACATGTTTCTCCTTTCCTTTCTCTGCTAGAACAGATTAGACTTAATAGATGGCTCCCTAATTTCAATTATATTTTTTAGTTGTTAAAAAAATTCTGTGAATACTATCAATGTCAATTACCTCAAACATTCTCATCATCAATCCCTTCATCCACTCTTATTCTTTCAATGATTCTATAGACCCTACATTGACTGACAAGGATTCAAAAAGATCCAATAAAAATTGCGGATCCCCCACATTCCTTTATTACCTTTTCTTTCCCCATTCAACATAAAAGTCATTATATATAAAATTTTGTTTCATTGAAGTCTTTGGAGTTATAGTATTTTCTACCTTTATTTTATTCAAAGTAGTCTTTAATGGCATAGAAGGTTTCTCATTACCTTCTACACCTTAGTTTTCTTTCTCAGTATCCAGATCTTTCTCAATATTTTTCGATTCATGTATGGATTAGGACAAGATCCTCTTTATCTTTTCCTTACTGATTAAGGTATCCATGAAGGGAGTTAATCTAACTTGATTACATAATTACATAATCTCAAGAACAATTTCAAAAATGTACTGATAAAGGTGTGAAAAATGATGAACTATGATTTTTTGCCACCATATTTGAGCTTCTTGATTGTCAGAAAGATGAACCCCATAAGGTTGAACATTATTAGGTTCTCCTTGTAATCAAGAACATATAAATTTGAAACATTGCAAGTTTCCTTATATAACTTCCTTGGTACCAAGAAACCCTGATTCCATAAGGATATATGCATATTACCTCTAGATAAATGAATTACTTTTCCCTTATAGTCATGAATTTCAAAAAGTTTTTTTGGCTTTGGACATATAAAAAGTTCCATCAGCTTCATGTATCATATTAGAAAATAAGTCATATTATTATTTCCAATCTCTACTAGATATTAAAAAATGTAACACCTCATCATGATAGAAATAATATTTATTAGAAGCCAGTCCTTCCAAAAAATTAATTCCCATCCTTGAAAACCAATAATGCGTATTAAACATGAATCAGAAGAATCATAAAAGTTTCAAGAAACAAACCTTTTACCTCAAAAAGAAAATGAAGAGAATTATTTTGCAGAAATTTAATTCAGAGAAGAAGTAGTAGACAATGTCATGAAATATTAAATCAAATCCTAATGATCATGTTGATTAAGGAAGCTGAGTAAATCTCTAATTATGAACAAAATTGTAGTAACTGATTTCCATCAATGATTACTACTTATAGAGAAGATTATCATGAGAGAGAAAAATATGAGTTCAATGTGGGATTGGTTATTTTTTAAATAAATTTTACAGTAATAATTATATCACAGAGATTCAATGATCAATAATAATTGCGAACACTTGTGGTTTTCTTTTTTCAATAAAATCGTATTTATATTAGAAAAATTAAGAATTAAAAGAAAGAAAAGAGAGACAACCATAAAAACAATAAATAATAATTTTTTAGAAATTTTAGATGTCAATATACCGGGATAGATGTATTGTTATAATATAGTATTCATATAAAAAAGTTAAAATTTTGAAAACTAATAGGGTTAAATAGGTAGGTATTTATTATTTAAATTTGATAGAATAATCCACAACTGATAGTTCATTACCATCAAGATAATCCAACACCAATAACCTATTATCTATAGAGTATTTCATTTATGATAATTTATTACCAATTAATTATCATAATATCAATTGATTAATCTAGTACTAATTATTTGGAAGCCAAAACATAATAATTATATAAACATAAAACCAATAATATTAAAAAAATGATAAAGTCATGGAACCAATAAAACCAATACTGATAAATTGAAAAACTAAAGAGTAAAACCGGAAATAAGAAATCTAATGTGTGAAAATGGTAATCATAAAACTAAAGAGTGAAAATAATTATCATTTAACTAATAATTGAAACTGATAATCATAAAACCAAATAGTGAAACCAATAATAATAGAACTAAAGTGTGAAACCAATGATCATAAAACATAAAATTGAAACTGATATTCATAAAAGTAAAATTTAAAACTGAAAAAATGATTTATATTCCCCCATTTAAAATATGTAACATAATGTATGGAGATGGGTTAAATAAGAAATAGATGTGAATTATTACATTACAGTGACAATTCCTTGTTTGTATTTAATGTATTCAAATCTATTTAAAGATTATGGTTTTTTGAAAATGTTAGCATGTGGTTCTTATGTTCTGAGGAATGTTAAAGTAATATCTCTTTTTTTGTGTAATACATATAAATGTTACACCTAATATCTTTATGTTTTTCACATGAGCGGTTTTTAGGGTACCTACTAAATGGAATGAAACTTTTATTGTCACATAGTATTTGAGTTTTGGAAAAACTCAAGCCATAGTATTCAAGTGTGTGTTTCATCCACAACACAAAAGCAAAAAAACGTTGAACTACTAAATATTCATCTTCAATAGTGGAATTTCATATTGAGTGTTACTTCTTTCATGACCATGAAACTATAAAATCTCTTATAAAATGTCATCTTCCAGATGTACTCTCTATATTCATTCTATATCCACCAAATTTTGCATCTGAAAAAGATTTTAAATCAAAATAATTTCTGGAAGAATAGAATAGTCCTACATAAAATGTTCACTTTGTGTAGAAAAAAACCATTTCACTACTTTTAAATGATATCCTTTTGAATTATATTGGTAACATTCACATATGAATACTGAAAACAATATGTCTGGATGAATACCTATCATCTAAAGAAATATTAATATCATACCTCAAAATGTATTTTGATCCCATAGATTCTCATCATCATCTTGGTCAAGTATATTTGATGTGTTGATTTGATTGATAATACTTTTAGTGTCGTCATATCCATACATTTTAGTAAATCACTGATATACTTATGAGGAGATGTATTGGCTCCTTCTACTTTTTGAGATATTTGAAAACCAAAAAAGAATGTTATGTAACCCATCATACTCATTTCAAATTCAGATTTCATTAGATTCACAAAATAATTGGTTATGGATTGCTGAGTTGATCCGAATATACTTTCATCGACATTTATTTGGACAATGAAATCATTTTTTTTAATTTTTTAAAAATGTGTTGGGTCAGTATTATGGTTTTCATAATTGTTTTGTAATATAAATCTTATGAGTCTATCATAACATGCTCTAGGAGCTTGTTTAAGGCTATAAAAATAATTGGTAAGTTTAAAAACATGATCAGGATGTTATTAATATATAAAACAGATATGTTTTTAAAAAAAACTTCTTTGTGTGCAAAAACAATATGAAAAGAACATTTGACATCCATTTGAAATTGTTTTAAAATAATGTTTGCTACAAAGGCTAATAGAATTAAAATATATTGATGTCTATCTACTATATCATAGGTTTCATCATAGTCTATTCCCTCATTTTTATTATATCCCTTAGAATCAAGTCATTCCATATTTATTATAATTACTCTATTTTCATCCCATTTGTTTTTAAAAACCCATTGTATACCAATTAATGTTTTTACATTGGGTAATTCAACCAAAGTCTTGAAATTATTCCAATCAAATTGATTTACTTCATCATTAATTGGTTTTATCAAATTTTCAACACATAAGGTCTCATTTTATGTTTTAGGTTTGAAATGAGATAGAAAAACAAGATGTTCTATTTCACTTCTCAAGGTATTTATGGTCCTTACAGGATGATTTACATCACCAATGATATTATCACTGGGATGATTCATATGAATCAATTAATTAAGGGTAATTTAAATCTTCCTCATCAACATAAGATAGAATGTATTCTATGGTATATGTTTTTGAAGCATTTTCTTGAGTATTTCCCATTTTAAAAGTGTTTTCAACAAAAAAATGATAATCAGTTTTTTAATACACATCAGCTGATGTGGTTAAGTATTGTTTAAAAACCAAGGGGTTAGTTCCATAAAATTCTACATACACAGTTTCCTCCACATTTCATGTAACACCCCGAGATTTTATGAAAAATATTCTTTTTAATTTCATTAATGTCTTGTGTTATACGCTACACCAAAAGGAGCTTTCACAACACACATCTCTGACCTGGCTTGAATTACACGCAATCACGACCTTCCACAATAGCGTGTGTTGTACGCAACACCATGTTTCACTAAACAACGATATGCTATTAAAATATTATTAAAACTAGCCATTATGAATAGTAATAACCACTTTTTGAAATTTTTTAAATTTATTTTTCAAAATGGACTTCATTTTTGGATTCGGAATATCGAAATTAGCTTAGGGTGAAATTTTGGTGATTTTCGAATATCTTTCATATTTTGATGAATAGTGAAAATTACTAAATTTTAATTTAAAACAACTTTTTCAATCGAAATAATTAATAGTGATAAATTATTAATTTGAGTGGTTTTAAAGTATATTTATAATATATTTTTACAATTTAATACAATGTTGGTCATTGGATGTAATTTCACATTTAAACCAGTTATAAACAAGTGTCAATCTTTTGATAGTTATTATCCTTTAAAAACACGCCTTTTGTTTTGAAGACGGGAATTAATTTTTAATCTAATTAATGCAACTGATATGTTTTGAATTTGGTAAAATAGAAATAATTTTTGAGTTCATAATATCAAATTTAGCTTAGGCCTAATTTTTGGTATTTTTCTGAAAACTTTCAATTTTTGATGAATAGTGAAACCACTAAGTGGTAGTTAGAAAAACTGAATTTTTCATAAAACTTAATTTTACTGCTTCTGTGAGTGGAATTTAAAATATCCGAGAGACACGGTTTATGTCAGTAAGTAAAATCTGGTTCAATGAGATTAAAATAATTTTTTGGTGAATAGTAACTTTTTACATTTTTTTCACGGTTAAAAGTAAATAGGGTAATTAAGGGTAAAGATGATATTATTATTACCCTAACACATGTCCTAATTCTATTGGGCAAGTGTAATTCGACCAAAAATAACCTTAGGAATAAAATATGACCATTTAGGCCCACTTGGATTAGATTAGGACATTTATTATTAATTTATTTAAAGAAGGGTTAAAAGAGTTAAAATCAAAGTGTATTTACTAAAACATTTTTAATATGGGGTAATACATAAGATAAATTTGACTATAAATATTTATTAGAAAGCTAAAACGATTTTCTACATAAGTATATTTTATTTGTAATTTTACAAAGATGATACAGTAATTATATTATTAATGAAATATTGACATAATTGAAGTTATAAATACTCAATTAAATATAATTTTAGACTTTTTATGAATTACGCTAATTTTCTAAGTTAATATGACATGTTAGTATTGATTTAATTAACTTTGTTCAAACTTATCATTCTGTTATGATTTTTACAAAAAATCAATTACTAAATAGTGTCAAAATTGACATAAAATAGTTTTTAAAACAAATATTATATTATTAATTGTTATTTTATTCCTAAAAATATAACGTTCAGCCAAATGACTTAGATAAGGTTATATATATTAATAATAAACAATTTGGGGTTCTTTTGGCTTCTTATAGTAAGTTCATTAACCTTATAGTGTAAGAACACAAGAAGACACGGTAAAAGTAAAATTATTTAACTTAATGTTAAATATAAATTATAAGGTTAAAATAGGAACCTAAACTTTTCTAAATTCTATTGTATGAGAGGATTTCGACCCATACCGACCTTATCCTCGAAATAAATCAATTTGGAGCTATTTAAAACCGAACTTGACTTTATAATAAAATAATATTTTTAGTTTTTCCAAAGGAGCCCCTCTCCTCCCTTATAAAAGGGAACCCCCTCCCTCTCTTTCTCACACATCTTTGAGCCTTCAATCTCGGCCAACCCATGACAAATTCTCCTCTCCACTTTCCTAGCAACATCCTAGAGGTTCTAGTCTTCCTCAAAGACCAATTTTAGTTCCCTAAAAGAAGGTCTCAAAGAAGCACTTCAAAGAAGAGGTAATGTCCGTTACCGATTCTTTCATCTTTATTTCTTCTTCCACTTCTTCTTCTTTAGTTTTTTCATTATGAATTAATGAAATCAGTATCACTCATATACTGATATGTTATTATAAGTATGAAACAACCCTATTTCACCATCTATCCATCCTACGGAAAAAGAAATCACCGCGCGTGCGTACGTACAGAATACTGTCTCCACGCCGTGGTGTAATCTATTTTCCACCACCACCATACTTGGATGGGTATAATGGTGTAATTAATTACTATATATGACTATTATAAAGTTATATTGATTCTGAAATAGTATACATATACTCCAATACAATTCCACGATCATAGGAATGATATCATCACTCGTGCGTACGTACGGAATACCGTCTCCACGATGTGATGTGAATCGTTCTACATGATCTTCATTTCATAATGATTATATAAATGAATTGAATGAATTAATATGATATATATTACACTAATAACATTCTGGAAATGAGGTATCTATAACCTAAAGAAAAGAATAATAATTTATTCGACAAAACACGCATAAGAACAAAAAGTTATAAACACCTGAATAACAAGTAGCAATGAAATAGTACTACTAAGAAGCTAAGAATATGACCATATATGATATCATAAAAATAAGTATGATTCTGGATTAAGTCGGTAACATTATTTAAATCATCATACAGGAGGTTCGGACACTTACAAAGCAAGTCGGACCTAAGGTAAGGGAAATATCACAATCTCATTTTTATCCGAGATTGTTTATACTTTGAAATTTACTGGGGTGTATTTTATCATCCACATCTATGTTTCTTCAATATTTTATATTATTTCCATCCACCTAAAATTGTTTAAATCCAATTTTACCATTCGGTGAGTTTTTATTAAAAGATATGAAAGGAATATTTTGTCGTTTTTCGTACGTGGTACTTTTTGACTTTTCCGAAAAAAGTACGAAGAATGTTTTTTTAACTTGTACGTCATGAATGGATTTTTAAAACATTATTTCCAAGAAGCTTCCTTTACAAGTTTTCAGGTTTATTTTTAATCAACTTCTTTTAGTTTATAATTTTACGACAGGTTAAGAAAGGAAAAGTGTTTTTGAAGTAGAAAGGATATTTTCCTCCAGAATGAAGTTCAACTGTTATATCAAAATTATTTTCCCATGTAAGATAATAAAGGGTTCTGTTTTTATCCCTATTATTACATTGATATGATTATGTTGTTATGGGATTATTTTTATGAATTCCTTTATCGTATATGAATTGTTTTATGATGTCATGATGTTCAAGATTCCCATTTTTATTACATGGGTTATGAAATGATGTATGATGTATGATTTTGTGGCACACATAAGAATGGTATCATTATGAGATGGGTGGGACCTATATCTCCCTCCAATGCATTGGGTAAAGATTTTATATCTCATGATATAGACATGGCTGGAACAGTAGGTTATACCGGTTCAGTGAAACAGGACTGAAACGAGGGTGACTCGGTTCAGAACGGGACTTTGTCCACTAAGATAGTCTTGGCAATGAGTCTTGACTAACAAGAAATGATTCTCTATGATATTGTGTGAATGAAACAAAGATTCATGTTTTATGTTATGATTATTGTGATTTCATTTCACTGCCATTATTTATCCCATGTTATGAAATTATGATCTCTTTTGCAGGTTAAGATTTCCAAAAGTTATGTGCTTATGTATATGATGTGATTGATATTTCTTTTTTTTACCCTTACTGAGCATTTGAGCTCACCCTTTTATGTTTTCTTTTCCCCAGGATATAAAGAAAGGTTTTAGGTAAAAAAAAGAAGATCTTTATGGGAGATGTTGAAGATCTTTCACCACGATTAGAAGATTATATTCCGAGTTTCCAAAGACACTAAACTATTACGATCCTTGTGTGTGTGTTTCTGTTATGTACTAAGTATTTTACAAAAGTAATGTAATGTCAATGTACGTCAAGCTTCGGGTCTCTACAGTTGGTATCAGAGGAAAGGTTTAGTCAACCTTTGGAAACTAGGATGCGAAACCGTTAGTGAGATCCCTAGAGATATTTCTAAGGTATGTCTAGGTATGTCCCTAAGGATAAGTATACGTATAGGATATAGTCCTAGAACTATAGTAACGATCATAGAATTTAACCTAAGAAGTTAGATATTGAGGATACTCCCCCTTTATAATGTTGTTTTACCGAGCATGATTTTTGCCTCTCACACTATTCTTTTTGGGTTTTAGACGATGGCTGGAACCCAAAGGAACCGTGTTGATCAATGCAATGGACAATGCAATGATTGTCCTCCTGAACAAACAAATGTTATGAGAGATGGAGTGGAAAATCTTATTTCTATACTTACACAAGCTATGGATCATTCTGGACTTCCAAATGTGCAGAGAAGGGAACAATATTCTATTGAGTCCTTCATGAGGCAACGTCCACCTTCTTTCATTGGGTCTTCTGATCCACTTGTTGCTGAACAATGGATCAGTACCACTGAAATGATATTTTCAGTTCTTCAATATTCTGAACATGATAAAGTCATCTTAGCAGTGTATCGTTTGGAAGGTGATGCTGATCAATTGTGGAATCTTATTAAGAATACAAGGCAAAGGGATGAAATTGAGTCCATGGAATGGGACGAGTTCAAGAACTTGTTTTTCAGTAAGTACTTCCCTCGTATTCTTTGAACAAAGATGGAAAAGGAGTTTCTTGAGCTGAAGCAGAAGGATGATGAATCTTTTGGTATATACAAAGCGAATTTTACAAGACTTCAAGGTATGCATCTGCATTATCATCCAACCTGAAAGTAAAGTTGATCGATTTTTCAGTGGCTTAAAACCAAGTCTTCGAAGGGCATTAGCTATAAGAGACTTCAGTAGCTATGAAGAAATTGTGCGTTGTGCTATGAAGGTAGAAATGGAAGTTGGTGTTATATATCCATCTCATGGTTTTGAAAAGAAACGAAAGATGGAGTTCAAGGAGAAATCTCAAAATAATGGTGAAAAGATGATGAATGTCTCCTTATGCTCAAAGTGTGGAAAGAAGCATGGTGGATATTATCTTAAAGGGACTAGAAAATGTTTTAAGTGTGGAAAAGAAGGTCATCGAGCAGCTGAGTGTCGAGGTAATGGAAAAAGGGTTTCTAATGATGTGAATAAAGCAAACACTGCAGAGAACGCACCACCAACACTTCAATGCTTCAAGTGAAAGGAAATGGGGCATTATGCTAATAAATACCCTAATCCAAGGGTTAGTGATGATCAACATGAGCAACCATTTAAGGCAAAGGACAAAGGGTAGTCACATGTGATCACTATTGGCGATGTTGAATATGACAACGATGTGGTGGAATGATTAAGTGTTTATGTAATGGGATTCCAAAATAATGTTGTATATAGTATCGTGGAATATTGGAATATTTATGTTTTGGTCTATTGTGGTTTTCAATAATTTTATGGTACCGGTAACCATGAAAAGTGATTGAGACATTTTTGGTAAACAGATGATATGAGCATAATGAAGGGATAAGAAGATAATGAGATGTTTGATTGTATTCATGAGCTCATGATTGATATAAGGACTAAGTAATATCATGGTTTGAGTATCTAGAATTTTGAGGATTTTGGTATGTTGAAGGTGTTAACTTTTAACTGCATTCATGTTTTCACTAAGGTTTAATGGGTATTCAAGAGAATACATTATTAAGGACTTTTAATGTTTGGAATGTGACCAACAAAACATATCTTATGATATATGGGGATCAACGATGGTATTAAATCACTGGTAATCGTTTTCACTATGTTATGAGAGTGGACTGCAATATTATGGATAAGCCTAAAGATTGGAATGGATTATGTTGGACATAAGTCAGTATTGTTTAAGGATAGAAGTTTTTTCGATATTATTGATGGGATGTTGTAGTAATATAGTTTTAGAAAAAGGAAAACCTACAGGACGGGCGACATCCCATCGCGTCAGACAAGGCTGTGGGAATCGAACCCACAACCGAAGTGCGACTGGCCTCTATCGCCTACCACTGGCCTACAGGAAGTCCCTGTTTAGTAGAAACTAGTTTTATTATATTAAGCAGTATGATATATGAAGTATAAGTCCATTTTAGGAACCATATATGATTAATCTCACTATAGAATGACTTATGTATATTTAATAACTTTTGCTAACCTTTTGTTTGAGACAGATGGAATGACCCGTCATTCTATCACATGATCTGCTAACACTTCACGAATAAAAAATTCAACTTCATTTATTTAAGAGATGAAGTGAAAATTGTTCAAGGCACGAACAACAGTGAGATTGTACCAAAATAAAGTAAGTATTTATTCTAATTCAAATTCTTCAACTTTAGGGAAATGATATTGAAAACCAAAAATGTTGTCCTAGTGCTCTTATATCTGATTAATTAGATGGTACCTTAGATCTTCACAAATTTATGGCTTTGTGATTGCTAGCTTTTCCATTTCCATATTCTCTATCACTCTCCATCAGAACATGATGGTTAGATTTCTCTTCCATATCCATATTTTCACCTATGTTGAAACCCAGTGATTAGTTTATTTGGGTAACCGTTACGTTTCATACTTTTGTTTTTAAAAATTGGGTTTGATATTCCTTTTTACGATGTGTGATTCGATTAAAGAAACTGTCGAATAGTAAACCATTTATATCCCCGACGAATTTCGAGGGAGAAATTCATTTTAAGGGGGGTAGAATGTAACACCCCGAGATTTTATGAAAAATATTCTTTTTAATTTCATTAATGTCTTGTGTTATACGCTGCACCAAAAGGATCTTTCAAAACACACATCTCTGATCTGGCTTGAATTACACACAATCGCGACCTTCCACAATAGCGTGTGTTGTACGCAACACCAAGTTTCGCTAAACAAAGATATGCAATTACAATATTATTAAAACTAGCCGTTATGAATAGTAATAACCACTTTTTGAAATTTTGTAAATTTATTTTTCAAAATGGACTTCATTTTTGGATTCGGAATATCGAAATTAGCTTAGGGTGAAATTTTGGTGATTTTTGGATAACTTTCATATTTTGATGAATAGTGAAAATTACTAAATTTTAATTAAAAACAACTTTTTCAATCGAAATAATTAATAGTGATAAATTATTAATTTGAGTGGTTTTAAAGTATATTTATAATATAGTTTTACAATTTAATACAATGTTGGTCATTGGATGTAATTTCACATTTAAACCAGTTATAAACAAGTGTCAATCTTTTGATAGTTATTATCCTTTAAAAACACTCCTTTTGTTTTGACGACGGGAATTAATTTTTAAATTAATTAATGCAACTGATATGTTTTGAATTTGGTAAAATAGAAATCATTTTTGAGTTCATAATATCAAATATAGCATAGGCATAATTTTTTGTTTTTTTCTGAAAACTTTCAATTTTTGATGAATAGTAAAACCACTAAGTTGTAGTTAAAAAAACTGAATTTTTCATAAAACTTAATTTTACCACTTCTGTGAGTGGAATTTCAAAAATCCGAGAGACACGGTTGATGTCAGTAAGTAAAATTTGGTTCAATGAGATGAAAATAATTTTTTGTTGAATAGTAAGTTTTTACTTTTTTTTACCACGGTTAAAAGTAAATAGGGTAAATAAGCGTAAAGATGATATTATTATTACCCTAACACATGTCCTAATTCTATTAGAGAAGTTTAATTCGACCAAAAACAAACTTAGGAAAAAAATATTACCATTTAGGCCCACATGGATTAGATTAGGACATTTATTATTAATTTATTTAAAGAAGGGTTAAAAGAGTTAAAATCAAAGTTTATTTACTAAAACATTTTTAATATGGGGTTATACATAAGATAAATTCGACTATAAATTTTTATTATAAAGATAAAAAGATTTAATACATAATTGTATTTTATTTGTAATTTTTAGACATCAAATAATTTAATTTATGTATGACACAAAGATGATGCAGTAATTATCTTATTAATGAAATATTGACATAATTGATGTTATAAATACTAAAATAAATATACTTTGAGACTTTTTATGAATACCACTAATTTTATAGGTTACTATAATATGTTAATATTGATTTAATTAACTTTTTTTGAACTTATCATTCTGTTATGATTTTCACAAAAATCAATTACTAAATAGTGTCAAAATTGACATAAAATAGTTTTTAAAAAAAATTTATATTATTAATTGTTATTTTATTCCTAAAAATCTAAGGTTCGGCCAAATGACTTAGATAAGGTTATATATATTAATAATAAACAATTTGGGGTTCTTTTGGCTTCTTATAGTATGTTTATTAACCTTATAGTGTAAGAACACAAGAAGACACGGTAAAAGTAAAATTATTTAACTTAATGTTAAATATAAATGATAAGGTTAAAATAGGAACCTAAACTTGTCTAAATTCCATTGGATGAGAGGATATCGACCCATCCCTACCTTAGCCTCTAAATAAATCAATTTGGAGCTATTTAAAACCGAACTTGACTTTATAATAAAATAATATTTTTAGTTTTTCCAAAGGAGCCCCTCTCCTCCCTTATAAAAGGGCACCCCCTCCCTCTCTTCCTCACACAACTTTGAGCCTTCAATATCGGCCAAACCATGCCAAATTCTCCTCTCCACTTCCCTAGAAACATACTAGAGGTTCTGGTCTTCCTCAAAGACCAATTTTAGTGCCCTAAAAGAAGGTCTCAAAGAAGCACTTCAAAGAAGAGGTAATGTTTGTTACCGATTCTTTCATCTTTACTTCTTCTTCCACTTCTTCTTCATTAGTTGTTTCATTTTGAAGTAATAACATCAGTATCACTCATATACTGATATGTTATTTTAAGTATGAAACAACCCTATTTCATCATCTATCCATCCTACGGAAAAAGAAATCACTGCGCGTGCGTACGTACGGAATACCGTCTCCACGCCGTGGTGTAATCTATTTTCCACCACCACCTTACTTGGATGGGTATAATGGTGTAAATAATTACTATATATGACTATTATAAAGTTATATTGATTCTGAAATAGTGTAAATATACTCCAATACAATTCCACAATCATAGGAACGATATCATCACTCGTGCGTACGTACAGAATACCGTCTCCACGATGTGATGTGAATCGTTCTACATGATCTTCATTTCATAATGATTATATAAATGAATTGAATGAATGAATATGATATATATTACACTAATACCATTCTGTAAATTTTGTATTTGTAACCTAAAGAAAATAATAAGAATTTATTCGACAAAATACGCATAAGAACAAAAAGTTATAAACACCCGAATAACAAGTAGAAATGAAATATTACTACTATGAAGCTAAGAATATGACAATATATGATATCATAAAAAAATTATGATTCTGTAATAAGTCAATAACATTATTTAAATCATTATACAGGAGGTTCAGACACTTACAAAGCAAGTCGGACCTAAGGTAAGGGAAATATCACAAATCTCATTTTTATCCGAGATTGTTTATACTTTGAAATTTACTGGGGTGTATTTTATCATCCACATCCATGTTTCTTCAATATGTAATATTATTTCCATCCACCTACAATTGTTTAAATCCAATTTTACCCTTCGGTGAGTTTTTAGTAAAAGATATGAAAGAAATATTTTGTCATTTTTCGTACGAGGTACTTTTTGACTTTTCCGACAAAAGTACGAAGAATGTTTTTTTTAACTTATACGGCATGAATGGATTTTTAAAACATTATTTCCAAGAAGCTTCCTTTACAAGTTTTCATGTTTATTTTTAATCAACTTCTTTTAGTTTATAATTTTACGACATGTTAAGAAAGGAAAAGTGTTTTTGAAGTATAAAGGATATTTTCCTCAAGAATGAAGTTCAATTGTTATATAAAAATTATTTTCCCATCTAAGATAATAAAGGGTTCTGTTTTTATCCCTATTATTACATTGATTTGATTATGTTGTTATGGGATTATTTTTATGAATTCTTTTATCGTATATGAATTGTTTTATGATGTCATGATGTTCAAGATTCCCATTATTATTACATGGGTTATGAAATGATGTATGATTTATGATTTTGTGGCACACATAAGAATGGTATCATTATGAGACGGGTGGGACCTATATCTCCCATCCAATGCATTGGGTAAAGATTTTATATCTCATGAGATAGACATGGCTAGAACGGTAGGTTATACCGGTTCAGTGAAACAGGACTGAAACGAGGGTGACTCGGTTTAGAACGGGACTTTGTCCACTAAGATAGTCTTGGCAACGAGTCTTGAATAACAAGATATGATTCTCTATGATTATGTGTGAATGAAACAAAGATTCATGTTTTACGTTATGATTATTGTGATTACATTTCACTACCATGAATTATCCCATGTTATGAAATTATGATCTCTTTTGTAGGTTATGATTTCCAAAAGTTATGTGCTTATGTATATGATGTGATTGATATTTATTTTGTTTACCCTTACTGAGCATTTGAGCTCACCCTTTTATGTTTTCTTTTCCCCAGGATATAAAGAATGGTTTTAGGTATAAAAAAAAGAAGATCTTTATGGGAGATGTTGAAGATCTTTCACCACTATTAGAAGATTATATTCCGAGTTTCCAAAGACACTAAACTATTACGATCCTTGTGTGTGTGTTTTTGTTATGTACTAAGTATTCCGCAAAAGTAATGCAATGTCAATGTACGTCAAGTTTCGGGTCTCTACATTTCAAGAGTTTTTATTGAAAAATATATAAGCCTTAGAAGTTTCTAAATAACATATATAGATTTATTTATTTTATTTGGGTGAAAATTTATATAAATTCTATATTTTATTCAACATGAATACTTTGCGTCCAAACACTCTGAAGTAAGAAACATTATGTTTTCATCCAGTCCACAATTCGTAAGGTTTTTTTATTAAGATATGGTCTTGCTAAAACATGATTTATAGTATAACATGCAGTACTAATAGCTTCAGCTCAGAAATGGTTAGAAATTGGGTATTCACTCAACATGTCTCTTAACATCTATTGGAGTATACGATTAATTCTGTCAACAAAAACATTTTTCTGAGGGGTTCTTGGATATGTAAATTCCTGAGTAAAACAATTCTTACTATCAAAGATTTCATAATCAAGATTTCATAATTCTCCACCATGATCACTATGAATAGTTACAAGTTGTATGATGTTCTCATTTTTAAACTGGGCTCTAAAATTTTTGAAATAAAAAAAGTCTACAGATTTCATTGCAATAAAATAGACCCATGTGAATATCGTGTAGTCATCAACTAAAAAAAATACACAGTACTAGCATATAATTCTTCTAGTTTGTGTATGACAAAAAAGATCTGTTTTCCCTAACTATAATGAATTAGAAGTTGAAAAATTCATTGATGTACTTAAATATAGTTTTATGTTTATTTCCATATTTCCAAGGGTAAAAATCCATTCATGAATCATACCATAGATCTGTTAGATCCTTAAAAAGTCATTTATTTGAGATTTTACTAAGGTTCCATATATTTTAGTGATTCAAAAAACTATTCCATAAACAATTATGGTCTTTAATTTCACATATACAATATATCTCATGGATCTTACGGTCTTCTAGGTTGATTTTATATACATTCTCATTCCAATGGGAAGAAATAATGCCATCATCTTGAGAATTGTCAAATAAGCATTTATCATTTATAAAATTCCCAAGGTAAACATCATCACATAGTTTATTTAAGCTGATAAGGTTGATCTTAAGACCTTTGACAGACAAAACATTTGCAATTAAAACTTTTCCTAGTAAAACAATATTACCTATACCAATGATCATTCCCTAGTCATTATCTCTTAAGGTCACTCTTCTACCTTTTGTTTTAAGTATGTTTTCAACGAAATCTGTATTTCTCATTACGTGTTAGGTATAACCACTATCCATGTACTAAATGTTATTTTTATTTTTAAATTTCTTGTTTTCCTAATAAAGAAACAATTAGTTTTTCAAAACCCAAACATGATTGGATATATAAATTTTAGACAAATAAATTTTAGGAATCCACATTTGTTTTGAAAAATGATATTTTTGAAATCAAAATGATTGAGTTTTATTAATAGATCTATTTGATTCCCAATCTTCACCACATTTACATTTAGTGCATATAAGGGAAATTTTACGGAACAAAATTCTTATTACTAAAAAGTGGATTTGAGTGATTGTAAACTATTCTACAAAAATTCGTTAGTGGAGGAATATGAGAATGCATTTTGATGATTTATTTCCTTACAACTATGATGTTTGATAAAAAAATTTAAGAGAAAGTACTCTATATTTTTTTCTAATGACTAAATTATCATTATCATGAGATATTGTTTAGGAATTTTTTTTCAGAAACATTTTTCTTTAAAACATGTTTTTCAAATTACTTCTAATGGTTATCCTTCTCACAACATACTTCCATTAGTGTTTTTGAAAAATATTCAAAACCAAGATATTTTTTACAATAATCATTTGAATGTTCAAACAATTCATTTGTATGAATAAATATTCTAGAATTTTTCATATCAATCATTTTCATGAGTTTGGAATTTTAATTATCATGTAATTTGGAAAATCTAAATACTTCATCAAAATACAGTAAATTGTTCTATGATGAGGAAGATTCTTCATCTGAAGAGGAATAATGTTTCTCATTAGGAAATTTATATTTAAGAAAACATTTTTAGGATATTCAGCATTGTGTACCATAGCCATGGAACAATGATTTTGAATAGGTATCCTGGCTATGAGTCTTATATTCTTTAGACTAGATTATTCGAATTATGAGTATTGTCTAATGAATCCCCAACACATTCACTCCATGTATCATTTGACATTATGGACTTATTAGTCATAAACATGTAATGGTATTTCTTGTATAATTTTCAATGTTTATCCTTCCAGTCATTTCATTTTAGTAAAGAACAATATGGTCTGATATGACCTATTTTTTACATTCACAACCTGTAAATTCAACTTCTCTCATCTCAATCCCAACTTTCCTATTGAAATTGTATTTAAAGTCTTTATTTCCAAAAATCATGTTCATCCTTCTAGAAATATTGTCTAGCTCTTTCTGTGAGTGATCACAATCACTGGATTCTAATATAAAAAATTCTTATATTTGGATCTAGTTATCATTTCTGGTGTATAAGTATTAGATGTAGTAGTAAAAGATAGACTCCCATTACCATTATTCATCTTATTGTAAGCAATATCTATTTTCATTCTTGTCTCGTGCTCTGAGAGAGTACCAAAAAACACATGAAGAGTGATTTGAGTAACTTTATTGTTTTCATCTATAGTTATACTTTTCTGTTCAAATTCATTTAGAATTATATCAATTATATTTTACACAAGATATTAATCATCAAGACCATTATCACCAATATATTGAAGTGTGTTACTGACTGTCAACAATATTTATTGCACCTTACATACTAATTCTCCATAAGGAAAATTCAACCAATGATATTCTACACCAAGAATTTCTCTTATTGTTTATATAACGTTGGATGTACCATAATGTGTGACTTCGAATTTCTTCTAGATAAAATTGGCTTCTTCATATGATGATATCTTAGTATATATATTCTTCATTGTGGAACAAAACAATGTACTATGAACCTTGTAGTTTAATTGATATTATTGTTTATCATTGATGGTGAATGTAGAGACTTTCTTGTCTGGGATTTTGAAACTTCTAGTAAGCATGATAATGTTGTCAAATGTAGTGTTAATAACAAAAGTATTCATTGAATCTCTCTAATACTGATAATCATTTCCATCAAAAATATGTAGCCTAGTAGGATTCATGTTGTTAATTAATCCAATATACATTCCATACTTCTTATAAAACAATAATTTCCCACTCCACATGTTTGTGTAGTAGGTAGTTATATACAAAATATTTTTAAGAAAAATACAATTTTATTTCAAAAATAAATAAATAATTTAATACAAAATAGTGTAATCTAGCTCTGTTAATGATTGTTCAACCGTAATATAGATTTATATGTATATTAGATGGAACAATACCTATGGGGGTTTATTTTAGGATAAAAACATTGTATTCAAACACTTAAGAAAGAACGTAGTTTAAAAGGGAATAAACTAATTCAAATTGTAATAAATAAAATTGACCATATAGGTCTTAGATTTGATGGATATGAAAAGATTTAATACTATATATAAGGTGAAACCATTATCTATGTATTGAATACAATGATCAGAGTAATAAAAATGTAAACAATTCTACCATATATCGTATAATATATATTAATACAATGCGTAATGTATTAATCGTAATTAAAGAAGTGAAAATTGAAATGAATAATAAAATAAAGAGGAAACAATACTATTTCCTTTCTAATAAATATAGGAGTATAAAGGAAATAGTATTACAATTCATTTATCCCAATGATTAGGGTATCTTATCACCTAGGATAAATGGTATGTCTATCCACCATCTTGGTAAGCCCTCAAAATTATGATCAGCATGACTATATTCCTATCCCCATAATCCCTCATTTAAAAAGTTAATCAGAACCACTACCATTCAAGAAATTGAAATTCCACGATATGATGATCAGTAGCATGTCTTCTTATCCCTAGAATCCCTCAATCGTTATCATAGAGATCTGTCGCACATAGCATAAACAATGAACTTATTGAAATTCAAGAGCATGGAACAAGATGTTCACTTATTTTATCCCCAAGTCTTTTATATGAAGCAATAGAGAAGTAACGACATCTCTCTCCAGAACGTGATAGAAGAAAAAGTCATGAAATCTTGTTCAAATGACCTCTTATTTATAGTCTTCAGGTTACAATATTCAAATCTTCTCCAGATGTCATATTTCATTGAAACAAATCTGAGGGACATGGAAAAATGGAATTAAAAGAGTCAAAATAGAGAGAATACATGACATTTTAATTGGTAAACAACCCACTCAGTGAAATTGTTTTAGGTTAGACAATTTTAACTACGATTATATGAAACAATGACTATATGTAACATGCCATCAGTATAAAAGTTATGATAACAATGTAATTCATTTTAAAAGTACAATACATAAATTTTTTTCTAGAATTATCATGATAAAAGTGTATATCAAGATTGAAATTTATAACCGAGTTACAGTTCAAAAAATGGTTACAATGCATGATATTAAAACTGGTTACGATGCTTGAATACAATTCATAAAAAGCGAATGGTACCTATCCTAGATACTAATCAGGATTATGATACAATACTTAACCTAGTTACGATGGATAATTATAATGTGGTATATAACCTGGTTAGAATGCATATGGTTACAATGTACTGGTTACGATACATGAGTTGGTTACGATAGATGACATGGTTACTATGTAACACCCTCATATTTTATGAGATGTATTATTTTTAAATTATTTGATGTCTTGGATGCTACACCAAGATAATCTTGCGCTACACGTGACACCTTATTAGCTTGCAGTATACGCAACACTATTCCTGGCTCATGTTACACACAATTTCAAGTTCTTTTTATAGAAATTATTCTACGCATAATTAATTATAGATTTTGTTTAATTTATAAATGAAATAAGTTTTGAATTATGTTATATGCAACACCAAAGGGATATTTCACTACACGCAACGCTGACCTGGCTTGCATTACACGCAATCGCGACCTTCCTCGATAGCGTGTGTTGTACGCAATAACGGGTTTCACTAAACAATGATATATAGTTATAATATTATCACAAAATATCCTTTATAAATAGTACTAACTAAATTTTGAATTTTATAACATTATTATTCATCTAATTCATTTTATAGAACATGGTATGAGAATAAAATAAATTTTTACTGCTAAAAAAAGTATTTTTAAAAAAATGCTGTTTTGCCACCTTTTGATGGCGCACCAACATTATATATAGTTTTTGACATGTTTATATGTTCAATTTGGTAAAATAAAATTTTTCTTTGGAATCAGGATATAAAAATTTACTTTGGATAAATTTTTCATATTATTCGGATAACTTTCATATTTTAATGAATTGTAAAAACACGCTATATTTTAATTAAAAACAACATTTTTCATCGTAATAATTTATGCTGTTAAATTATAATATTTAATGGTTCTACAGAATAAATAGAATATATATTTACCATTTATTATAATTTATGTCGTTAGCATTGATTTTACATTGAATTCGTAGGTTAAATCAATTCAAGTTTTTGCAATGTTTTAAACAAAAAACCGTTTTATTTCAACAAAAAGATTAATTTTAATTTAATTTCTGCAACTTATATGTATTGAATGTGGAAAAATGGATTCCATATTTATAATCACTGGGTCCAAATTATATTAATAGACTACATTTTATTTTTGTGCATTATGAATAGTAACTACGACAAATTTTATTTACCATAGAAAAAGATAAATCGGGTAATTAAAGGTAAATATAATATAATAAAATTACCCTAACACTTGTCTTAATACAATTTTATGATTAAATTTCGTCCTAAGTCATATTTTGGTCGAAATGGAATCCATTAGAACCCACTTGGAGGTGATTAAGACCTTTTGTTTATTTTATTTAAAGGAAAGTCAAATATGTCTCACTCAAACTTTAATAATTAAAGTATTTTTAATATAATGTTATACAAAATATAAATTTGTTTATAAAGACTCATTTGAAATATTAAATGTTTTTCTTTATCATGGTAATTTATTTGGAATTTTTAAGAGTTATTTATTTGCCTTATTAGTTTATACCTTAATGATGCAGAAATTATTTATTTAGTAAAAAAATCAATAATATTGTTTTTATTGAAGTAGTAATACATATTAAAGGGCTCACGAACCTGACCAAAACTTATTTGTAGTGTATATATACACCATAATAATTTAATTACCGAATATATGACCGTTTGGAGTCTTATAATAGTGATTATGATACTTATATTATTTAAATTTATATGATGTCAATTTTGTCAACTTCATAATTTAATAAATATAACATTTTTAAAATTTAGTTTTTTAGAAGATAAATCCGACTAAATGTATTCTTAAGAATTATATAAGACTTATATTCATCCTAGTATTTTATTTTTAATTTTTATGCAACAAATAAGTATATATAATAATTATACAAAAATGTTGTAGTAATTATTTTATTAAGAGAAATATCAAATAAATGGTTTTACAAATAGTAAAAAAAGTATTATATGAACTATTTAATGTTCTACACTAATTTTATATATTAATATGAAATTTTATAAACCTATTAAATATTTTATTTTGAATATATCTTTTTTCTGGATTTAATTTAAATTCCAATAAATGAATAGTGTCAAAATTGACACTATTGTTATTTTATAAAAATAACATATTATTAAATTGTTTAAAAATCACAAAAATATTTAAAAATTACAAATTGAAATTTATATAATCTAAAATGCCATAATGTATCTAATTATGGATAATTCACAGCACATATGTAATTATTTATAACGATTTAAAATTTAGAATCCTATTACCACAAATAAAATTTAATTGAATAAATAACGATAAATCAAGTTGATAGTTTTTAAAATAAATTCCATAAATGTATAAATTTTATTGGTTGATTAGATTAAAACCCTATCTAGTCTAATATTCAAATATGAGTCATTTTTTGTGGTTCTTAAGTGGGGTTATATTTATTATAAATTAATATTTTTATCATTTCCAAAGGTGCCCCTCTCATTCCTTATAAAAAGGGAACCCCTTCCCACTTCTCTTCACACCCTTTTTAGCCTTGAAGAACGGCCAAAACCTGACCATTACTCTTCTACACTTCATTAGAAACATTTTGGAGGTTTTTTTATTCTCAAAAGACCAACTCTACTTCCTTAAGAGAAGGCTTAAAGGAGGTGCATCGAAGACGAGGTAATCTCTCCTTCCGATTCTCTCAAGTTTCATTCTTCTTATACTTCTTCTTCATTAGTTGTATCATTATAAAGTAATAACATAAGTATTACTTATATACTGATATGTTATTATAAATATAAAACAACCCTATTTCACCTTCTATACATCCTACGGAAAATGAAATCACCGCGCGTGCGTTTGTATGGAATACCGTCTCCACGCCGTGGTGTAATCAATTTTCGACCACCACCATACATGGATGGGTATAATGGTTTAAATAAATAACTATATATGTTTATTGTAAATTTATATTTATTCTGAAATATTATACATACACTTCAATACAATTCCACGATCATGGGAATGGTATCATCGCTCGTGCATACGTACAGACTACCGTCTCCACGACGCGATGAGATTCATTCTCCATGTTAACCATTCATTAATGATTATAAAGTATATATAATAAGTAATAATGAAATATATGACATAATAATGATATTATGTTCATTTATATATATATGTACGTCATCAACTAAATTCCATTCAATCCAATAAGGAAACGAAAACAACGTTCATGCGTACGTACGGCCTACAGTCTCTATGAACAGTGTATTTCATTCAATTTATCAAACTATCATATATATATGTATATGCTGAATATATATTATATATAAATATTTTTTTACATTATGGAATTAATTAAATCAAGATATAAGTAATAATATCAAGAACAACAAGTTGAAACACGTACAATAAATGAAACGTTTTTTTACCCAAATCGATGCTTTTGAATCGAATTTACAAAAGAACGGGTAATATAAAGTCATAAGTAAACCATATATGATATAATAAAAATGAATATGATTCTGTAATAAGTCAATGAAATTATTTAAATCATTATACAGGAGGTTCAGATACGTATTAAGCATACGAGACCTAAGGTAACTGATAACTTTTCCAATCTCGTTTTTATCTGAGATTGTTTATACATAAGTATTTACTGGGGTTATATTTATCATCCATGTCCAAGTTTTATAAAAATGTTTTCATGTATGTTTAAAGTCATTTTTATCCATTTTTTAATTTTACTACATGGTATGTAATGAATCTTTCTTTTATTTACATTACGTGGTACTTTTTGACTTTTCCGACAAAAGTGCGAGAAGAATGTAATTTTTAACTTATACGGCGTGAACGAAATTTTACGGTTTCATAACGCCTCATTTTCCAGAATCTTATTCTACATTATTTCCAGATTATTTTCAAAAAAAATCCTTTTCTTTTATAATTTTATAGTATTTTGTGAAAAGAAAATTATTTTCAAGAAGAAATGATATTTTCCACAAGAAATCATTTCAAGTGCTTTATCAAAACAATTTTCCATCTAAGATAACATTATTTCATATGTGTAGGTTTCAAGTATAATGTCTCTATGATTTATATGGTTTCACTTTTCTTATGATGAAATGATATCCATTTTTTTATATGGATTTTGTTATAATGGAATTATGTCTATGAAACCCAATTTATTCTTTGGGTTATGATGAATGATTATGATTGTTTTGTGGCACACGTAAGAATGATTTCAATATGAGATGGGTGGGTCCTATATCTCCCTACAATGCATTGGGTAATTATTTATATCTCATGAGATAGGCATGGTTGGAATGGTAAGTTAATACAGTTCAGTAATATAGGACTAAAACGAGGAGCGAACTCGATTCAGAAAGCGACTTCGTCCACTAAGATGGTCTTAGCAGAATTGCCTTGGCTACTATGGAAATAATATCATGTGCTTAATGGATACAAAAATTACAAGTTTTATTAAAATTCTATTTTATCATGATTGATGTTCCATTAAGATCTATTCCTTACGTACTTCCATGTTTTATGTCATTGCTCATGATTTTGATGTTTAGATTTTATGCTCATGTTTTTACATTCAAATGTATAAGGATTGTTTTATGTTATCTATGCTTACCCTTAATGAGAAATTGAGCTCTCCCTTTATATGTTTTCTTTTCCCCAGGATATAATGAAAGGTTTTAGGTAAGAAAACAAAAGGGGAAGATCATTAATTGTGATGTTTATGATCTTTCACCATGATTAGAATATTATATTCCGAGTTTCCAAAGACACTAAACTATTAAGATCCTTGTGTGTCTGTTTTTGTTATGTAATAAGTATTCCAAAAAAAGTAATGTAATGTACATGTACGTTAAGCTTTGGGTCTCGACAGTTGGAATCATAGGAAAGGATTATTTAACCATTTGAAACTAGGATGCGAGAACTTTACTGAGATCCCTAGAGATATTTTTAAGGTATGACTAGGGATGTCCCTAAGATTAAGTATATGTATAGGATATAGTCCTAGAAATATAGTAACAATCATATAATTGAATCTAAGATGATTAGATATGGAAGGTAATCCCCCTTTATTGTGTTGTTTTACCTAGCATGATTTTTGCCTCTCACACTATTCTTTTTGTGTTTTAGAAAATGGATGGAAACAAGAAGATTCACGGTAATGAAGAATATGATGGACAATGGAATGATATTCTTCATGATCAAGAAGATGAAATGGGATTTGGAAGGTGAAACATTGTTATTATGACTAATCAGAAATCTCATAATATGATCAGTAATCTCAACTTTGGTAAGTATCCCGACTCAGATAATAAGAGAAAGATGGAGTTTCATGATGATTATAGAGGAAATAAAGTTCAATTTACCTCATGTAAATCATGTGGGAAGAGGCATTAGGGAGATTGTTTCAAAGGAACTGGAAAATGATTTTGGTGTGGAAAAGAAGGACACAAATCCAGTAAGTGAAAAGGAAAAGGTTCAGTTAACACCATGGAAAAGGAAAATGTTACTGCTACAACATCAACAATGATTAAATGTTTTTAATGTGGGATATATGAGACTTATGCAATCCAATTCACTATGGGATAATCTCATGAAGAGAATCCGCTTGGTCGTATGGGAAGTATTTATGTTGATGATGATGAAGAGACTACAAATGATATATGAGATGAAAGAATTGACGAAGCTCAGTCAGTGGTTTAAGAAGTTAGTGGAATGATTTTTGTTTGTCAAGATTTATGTTTTATGGGTAACGGTACTATGGAATAAAGAAAAATCTAAGGACTGTTACACTATTGATTTTCCTAAAGTATTTGAAAGTATATGTTGAATGGTACTAATAACCATGAAAGGTTATTCAGATATTTTTTTGGAAAGTATACGATATGTGCATAATGAAGGGATAAAGAGATAATGAGATGTTTGATAGTATTCATGATCTCATGATAGATATAAGGACTAAGTGATATCATAGATTGAGTATATAGAATTTTTTGGATTTTGGTATGTGGAAAGTGATAACTTTTAACTCCATTCATGTTTTCACTAAGGTTCAATGGGTATTCATTTTTCAATAGAATACTTGATTAAGGTATTCATATTTTTGGAATGTGACCAATAGGATATATAATATGATATATGGGTGATAAATGGTGGTATTCACGTGCTTGTTATGTGACCTTTCATGTAATAATTTTCTTTATACTATAAGATTGGACAAATGTATTTTGGGTAAGCCTATTGATTGGAATAGATTATGTTATACATCATATATTATTGTTTAAGGCTAGAACATTTTGACATTATTTTTTAGAATGTTATAATAGTATAGTTTTAGAAAAAGGACAACCCGTTGGATGGGAGACTACCCGTCACGTCAGACAAGGTTGTGGGAATCGAACCCACAATCAAAGTGCGACATGCCATTATTGACTACCATTGTCCTACAAGAAGTCCTTGTTTATTATAAATTAGTTTCAATTTATAATATGGTATGATATACGAAGTATACATCCATTTTTAAAAACCATATATGATTAATCTCACCATAGATGGACTTATGTATATAAATTTTTCTAACCTTATGTTTGAGATAGATGGAATGACCTATCATTCTATCGCATGATCTGCTAACACTTTACGAAAGACAAATTCAACTTAATTTTTCAAGAGATGATGTGGAAATTTTTCAAGACACAAACAACAGTGAGATAGTACCAAAATCAAGTAAGTATTTATTATAATTCAATTTTTTTAACATTTTTTAAATGATATTGAAAACCAAAAATGTTTTCTTAGTGCTCTTATATCGTATGAATCAGATGGTACCTTAGATCATCACAAATTTATGGCTTTGTGATTCTTGTCTTTTTCATAGCAATGTTCTCTACCACTCTCCATCAGAACTTGATGGTTAGATTTCTCCTCCTTATCCATATTTTCACCTGTGATCTCTTACGTGGAATCCCAGTGATGAGTTAATTTGGGTAACCATTATGTTTCATACTTCAGTTTTTAAAATTATGTTTTGGTATTCCTTTTTATTATGTGATTTTCTATTAAAGAAACATTCAAGTAGTAAACGATTCATAACCCCGACGAATTACAAAGGAGAAATTCATTTTAAGGGGGGTAGAATGTAACACACCGAGATTTTATGAGATTTATTATTTTTAATTTATTTGATGTCTTGGATTCTACACCAAGATTATCTTTCACTATACGCGACACCGTATTAGCTTGCAATATACACAACACTATTCTTGGCTCGTGTTACACACTAATTCATGTTCGTTTTGTAGAAATTATTATACCCAACATTAAGTATAGATTTTGTTTAATTTATAAATGAAATAAGTTTTGAATTATGTTATATGCAACACCAAAGGGATATTTCACTACATGAAACCCTGACCTGGCTTGCATTACACGCAATCATGACCTTCCTCGATAGCGTGTGTTGTACGCAATACCGGGTTTCACTAAACAATGATATATGGTTATAATATTATCACGAACTATTGGTTATGAATAGTATTAACTAAAATTTGAATTTTATAATATTATTATTCATCTTACTATCTTTATAGAACATGGTATGAGAATAAAATAAATTTTTTCGGGTAAAATAAGTATTTTTTTAAAAACTCTAGTTTTGCTACCTTTTGACGGCGCACCAAATATAAATATAGTTTTGACGTGTTTATAAGTTCAATTTTACAAAATAAAATTCTTCTTTCGAATCAGGATATAAAAATTTACTTTGGATAAAATTTTCATATTATTCTGATAACTTTCATATTTTAATGAATAGTAAAAACACGCTATATTTTAATTAAAAACAAATTTATTCATTGTAATAATTTATGTGGTTAAATTATAAAATTTAATGGTTCTTATATATAAATAGAATATATTTTTACCATTTATTATAATGTATGTCATTAGCATTGATTTTACACTGAATTCATATGTTAAATCCATTCAATCTTTTGCAATGTTTTAAACAAAAACCCGTTTTATTTCAACAACAAGATTAATTTAAATTTAATTTCTGCAACTTTTGTGTTTTGAATTTGGAAAAATGGATTCCATATTTGGAATCAGTGGGTCCAAATTATATTAATAGACTAATCTTTATTCTTGGGTATTATGAATAGTAACTACGATAAATTTTATTTACCATAGTAAAAGGTAAATCTGGTAATTAAGGGTAAATATAATATTATAAAATTACCCTAAAACTTGTCTTAATACAATAGGATGACTATATCTTTTCCTAAGTCATATTTTGGTCGAAAGGGAATCCATTAGAACCCACTTGGAGGTGATTAAGACCTTTAGTTTATTTTATTTAAAGGAAAGTGAAATATGTCTCACTCAAACATTAATAAATAAAGTATTTTTAATATAAGGTTATACAGAATAGAAATTCGGTTATAAATAATCGTTAGAAAGCTAAATATTTTTTCTTTATCAGGGTAATTTATTTGTAATTTTTAAGAGTTATTTAATTTCCTTATTAGTTTATACATTAATGATGAAGAAATTATTTATTTAGTAAAAAAATCAATAATATTGTTTTTATTGAAATAGTAATACATATTAAAGGGCTCAAAAACCTGACCAAAACATATTGGTAGTGTATATATACACCATAATCATTTAATGACAGAATATATGACCGTTTGGAGTCTTATAAAAGTTATTATGACATTTATATTATTTTATTTTATATGATGTCAAAGTTGTTACCATCATAATTTAATAAATATAACATATTAAAATCTGGCTGTTCTAGAAGATAAATCTGACTAAATTTATTCTTATGAAATATATAAGATTTATATTTATCCTAGTATTTTATTTTTAATTTTTATGCAAAAAATAAGTATATATAATAATTATACAAAAATATTGTAGTAATTATTTTATTAAATGAAATATCAAATAAATGGTATTACAAATAGTAAAATAAATATTATCTGAACTATTTAATGATCTCCACTAATTTTCTAGATTGCTATGACATGTTAGGCATATATAAAATATTTTAGTTTGAATATATCCTCTATGTGGATTTAATTTAAATTCAAATAAATGAATAGTTTCAAAATTGACACTATTGTTATTTTATAAAAATAACATATTATTAAATAGTTTAAAAATCATAAATTTAAATTTATATAGTCGAAAATTTCATAAATTATCTAATTATAGATAATTCACAACACATATGTAATTATTCATTTTAAGTGCTCTATCAAAACCATTTTCCATCTAAGATTACATTATTTCATATGTGTAGGATTCAAGTATAATGTCTCTATGATTTATATGGTTTCAATTTTCTTATGATGAAATGATATCCATTATTTTATATGGATTTTTTATGATGGAATGATGTTTATGAAACCCAATTTATTCTTTGGGTTATGATGAATGATTTATGATTTTTTTGTGGCACACATAAAAATGATTTCAATATGAGATGGGTGGGACCTATATCTCCCTTTAATGCATTGGGTAATGATTAATATCTCATGAGATAGACATGGATGGAATGGTAACTTAATCCAGTTCAGTAATAAAATACTACAACGAGGAGTGAACTCGATTCAGAATGGGACTTTGTCCACTAAGATGGTCTTGGCAGCAATGCCTTGGCTACTATGGAAATCATATCATGTGCTTAATGGATGCCACAATTACAAGATTTATTCTAATGCTATTTTATCATGATTGATGTTCCATTATGATTTATTACTTACGTACTTCCATGTTTTATGTCATTTCTCAAGATTTTGATATTTACATTTTATGATCATGTTTTTACATTGAAATGTCTAAGGATTGTTTTATGTTCTCTATGCTTACCCTTACTGAGAATTTGAGCTCACCCCTTATATGTTTTCTATTCCCCAGGATTTAAAGAAAGGTTTTTGGTAATAAAAAATGAGGGAGATCATTAATGGTGATGTTGAAGATCTTTCACCACGATTAAAGATTATATTCTGAGTTTCCGAAAACACTATACTATTACGATCCTTGTGTTTCTGTTTTTGTTATGTATTAAGTATTCTTCAATAGTAATGTAATGTCCATGTATGTCAAACTTAGGGTCTCTACATAATATTCATGTGATTACAATTCATTTGGATACAATTCATGTGAAATCAAGGCAGTATATAATCTGGTTAGGAATCCTGATTAAGATGTGATACAAAGTGTGGTTACAATTCATAATTATGATGCAATATATAATCAGGTTAAGATTCCTGATTATGATGCAATACATAATCTGGATACAATTTTTAATTACAAAGCAATTCATAATCTGGTCATGATGGAGAATCAACATATAAAAAATGTGAGATAACAACATGCATGTTTATTATAGGAATGAAACATATAAAAAACAATTTTAGTGATTACGATTATGAAATAACACACCTGAATGAAAGTTATTTTTTTAATTGCTATTTATAATCTTTTTTACAAGGAATAGAAATCTTCAAGTGAATCGCTTGAATGTATCAAAATTATATAGTTTATGATTTCATATATGGAATAGTAGAAATATTGGGAGAAAGCATAAAAAATTTACAAATTGAACCTCATAGTGTAAGACTGAGAGATTCTTCTTCTTCATGATGAAATATTCTTTCATTTATTTAATCTAGAATTTATGAGGATTGAATTTTTTGTTTAAAACTTCATAAAATACACCCATGAAATTCCTTTTTCAAATTTTTCATGAACATATAAATCTCACAATTTTAATGTAATGTCTTAAACCACATACATGTCCAATATGTCATTAATCTCTTCTGGTGTTCTATAGATATAGAATATTTGATTCATCATGTTCATCTATACCTTTTCCTTAACTAGACATAAATTAACGGATGATATATGTGGACCAGATTCTAGTAGTGAATAGAATGATCCACATTCAATGGTTCATCCCTTCAGTTCCCTCTATTCATGATATTAAAATCCCAGACAAAACATTAAACTAGTTTATGGTTTAGTTTGGGCTTAGGTGAAACCAATTTCTTAGGAAACTATTTTTTTAGGTCTATCTGATGACTCCCACGTGATATTTTCAGCTGAAAAAAAACAAAATTTCATATTCCCCACTCTCTAACATGTTAAGGATTCATAATTTCAAATTTACAGATATCAAAATTATCAAAATATTTATATCACAGAATTCCACACATTCTTATTTTCAACCCATTTTTGAAATTTCAACAATGGTTTTGATTATCTAACCATTTTCAAAATACCACCACCATGTTATTTTCAAAATATTATTTTTGAATACATTTTTCAATAATTTTTATAAATAATCATTTCTTCCCCAAAGGATAAATAATTACTGAAATTGAAATATCCAGTCATATGGGGAAGACACTGTTGTCAATGTCTTTCATCCTCTTCTAATTTTTAAACCCCCGAGAATGATATTATAACTCTTATTTATGTCTCTAAAAAATATTCTACACAACACCATGAAAATTATATGTTTATCCAAATTAGTTAAGTTATTCCTTATTATACAAAATAATTCATGTATCGAAAAAACATACCCCTTGCTTCCATGAATACTCAAGAACTAAACGAAAATTAAATTTCAAATCCATGACTGACACAAAAAATACCGATTTTTTGAAAAAAACTGATGCAAGTTCTGACATATACCCCACCTAATTTTTGTGAGATGAAGAATAATTTCTACATAGACCAAGGTAACATCCTTAAGTCACAAAAGGCTAGAAATAAATAAAACAGGATTCATAAATAGTTTAGGGATCATTTCCACTTTGAAAGTAAAACAACCATTCCAGGAATATCATAAAAAAATACTAAATTATGATTGAATTTATTTATAAAACTATAATTTAACCATAGAAATAATAGACCATAGGGGAGTAAAAAGAATAATTGAAACACAATATCTGAATTTAATGAGGAAGGAAAAAATGACAAATATCCAACATACCATGACACTAAATCCATATTCAAAAACCTGATCCACATTCCAAATCCACAATACATCCCAAATAATCATAAATCATCACTAATTAAATGACTTAATTTTTTTATTGCTTCTCAATAAATAAAATCACCAGACATACCAATGTTCTCATGCATGAGGTGTGTAATGAAACTCAGAAGGTTCTTCAAAAATGAAAAACATACTCATTAAACTAGGATATAACATTGAATCAAATATATATAAATAAATTTATATAAAACACTTTAAATATTTCAAATATTTGATGTTAATGCCATCTAGTGTCACCCCAGAAACAATTTTCCATCCAACATAGTTTTCAAGGAAAGAAACCAAACGACTATTTAAAACCATTTATCTATTAACATTTTGTGATAATTCATTAAAATTATCCACACACCCAAACATATATGACACTATGTACATACATATAATCATTATTATTGAGTTATATTTTCCCTATGTCCTCAGTTTCTGAACAAATTTGGTGAAGGAAATTTACTAACCATATAAAACCAACATTTTTTGTGGAATTATCATACACATAAATGTCATGAATACATTATAAAAAAACCACAAATTATTAATAAAATACAATTATAAAAAAATATCAATATAACTTTATCTATTGAAAACATAACCATCAAACCATTTACAAGAATTAATTTTTTTTAATAGATCTCCCTCAGATCAAATGGAAGTGTATCCATAGCCTTTAGGCATATAGAAACCCATGTTAGGGTCATAATCTTGGTAAAAGGTGTAAATAAGCTCAAAAGAGTTATAACCACAGTTCTTGGATTTTTATTTTGGTTATGCAAGGGTAGTTTCCACGGTTAGTAAAAACATGCACGATCTGGGCACATACATCTACCACAAGAAGTACCTCACACATTAGGTATAAATTGATTTAGAAACCATAAAATAACCTCACATAAGACTGATTTCCTGAGAAATAATAGTTTACCCTTCTTGGGAGTATAGTTTTATTAAATCGTATGCCTAACCAAGAGCCTACCTAGAGCCCAATGTTTACATTTTACTATTTTATAGAGATGATACACAATTTATACTAACTACTCTCGATGTGTGATACTGCATAAACACCCCCAAAAATAATTCAAATGTCCTGTAAACACTCCCAAACTTCTCCAAAATAAATTAAATACCTAAAAAATCAAATAATTCCAGAATTAATTGTAATTTTGATGTAAAAATAAATCCCATAGATATATTCATTGATTTTAGAGAGCAGCTAAACACTGAAACAAGATAACTGACCAATATCTCTAATTGGTTGCACAAATAATGAGTCTATGAAGTAGAGGAATTTCTTTTTATAAAACCCAATAAAAGTTTATTAGCTCAATTACTATACCATCTACGTATGTACTCAATTATTACATTATGATATTCTAAATAAATTCATCAAACCATTTCCATCAAATCATTATTCGACAACAATTTCAAAAATCATTTCACAAAACCTGGAAAAGACCAATAAATTTAGTAAGAAAGGGGAAAACTCTCTATTATAAATAACATGTTCATCACACACAAAATTATCATTCGTTGATTAAATTTCATATAATAAAACAATTTATCATAATATGAACAATGTAGTTCATCAAATTGGCTAAAAGAGAAAGTTTATACATCAAATAATGGGTCACACACACCCCCAATAGAACCCACCATAAGAATGCCTTCAACAATACCAATGGACTCACCATAACTAATTTATAAAATGTATAATTTTTTATATTTATAGAAAGGATTGAAGAAAACTAAGAATCATCACATTCCAGAAGAGAACACATCCTACATCTCATACATATTACCCACGTATTGGTCTTTAGAAAAGCCAATAATATATATAATTTTGAAAAGGAGGTTTAAGAAGAAAATTTTGTTGGTTATCTTTAATTTTAATGGCTCAAAGTAGAGTGAATTTGTTCATGATCGGGTGGCCTTTTATAATTAATGGGATGGGGAGTCTTGGAACATCAAGGAATATTAAATTACTAAAAAGTAATTTTATTTTTAAAATGGTGAAAATTGTTTTATTATAATTAAATAAATTTATATTTCCGATTCCTCCAAAATAGATTTAGAATATTTTTTATAACATTTTTACATTAATCATATTTTAACTATTATGAATTATTTTGATAATTATAATAATATAATCATTTTATACCATTTTTATGGTAATAATGCTAATCTGAAATTAATAAAGAACCATAAATGTATGATTTATTATGTTTAAAATTACAATTACTTTTGAATAATAGAATGTTTTTACAAAAATTATATAAGTTAATAAAATTTTATTAATTATAAAATATTATTAATGTCAATTTTTGGAAATATTATCCATGACGTCATAAAAAACATCAATACAATTTTATGAAATTTGAACCAAATTTATTAATAAATTTCCAACAAGTCAAATTAATCATGAAATTTTTGGATAAAATTAATTATATAAAATTATTAGTATTTTAATATTATTTATATCATTTACTTTATCATTCATTTATTTGAATAATTAATATATCATCATTGTGTTAGTTATTAAGGTAATGAATTATTATCTAATCATTAGAAATAATAATCTAAGATACAGATAAATCATTTTTATTTAAAATAGATATTTATATATAAAGATATCCTTAATTTCACCCTATGTTAAAACATCTATTTTTATTAAAAAACAGTATGACATTTTTGAAATTTTTTACAAAAATTGATTATAAATATAATAATTAATAAAGTGAAAAGGGATATATAATAAACTTCTAAATGATTATTGTTGACATAAACACGTATAATAAAATTTAGGAAATATTTATGGTCATTTTTTAGTCCTTATCATATCATTTTTTACCAACTAAACTTATTTATCCTTTGTCTTGGAAAAAAATTACTAAATTTACTATTCAAAATGTCCAAAACTAACTGGTACGTTATTTCAAGATTTTTACACCTTAATTACTAATATAAAATCCATTTAATCAAAAAAAAATTCTATAAGTGGTATAAAATTCTTTATATATATATATATGTAAAATGGAATAAAAAAAACATTAAACCAAAAATTTCATATGGTCTACATAATCATTTTACATAAAAAACATTTAATTAGATCAAGAAAAATTTTAATTAATTTTTTTTTGGTCAATACAATCTTCCCCCTTATGAAATTTCGCAATCGATATTACTATTTCCCACAATAAAAATGATGAGGGTATCTCCACTTCATTACTTCCTTGGGAAGCCACTTTGCCTCTTCAAAATTGTTGATTCACCACAACACCTTGACGAGGGTTAATGTCTTATTTCTCAAATCATTTTCCATAAGATCTGTGATCATCCCTATCTTCTATTCATAGGACAGGTTATTCTCGAATGGTACCACCGCTGGATTGAGTACATGTGATGTGTATGGTACGTACATCCTCAAGAGTGATATATTTAATACATCATGTACTTGATATTGGTTTAGTGGGAGTTCTAGTCGATAATCAATTTCTCCAATGCGGTCTAGGATCTCAAAAGGGCCAATGTACGTTGAACAATAATTTACCCTATTAGAAATTATCACAACTCTATTCTATGGATATTTAGAGAGGAGTACCATGTATCCAACTTCTGACTCAAGGTCTCATCAACTATTATCATCATAGATTTTTTTTCTACTCTATGGATCATTAATGTGCGTTAAGATGGTCTTAATCATATATACCATTTCTTCGATCATTTATGGACCTAAGATTTTTCACTCCCCAAAATCATACTACCATGATACTGTTCAGAACTTCCTTCCAAAAAGGGAATTTTAAGGAGTCATTTGGATGATTGAGTTTAAACTTTTATTTTAATAGAACTCAACTAGAGGAAGATATTGATCCCATCATTTTTTGAAGTCCATTGAGCATTCTCTCAACATGTCCTCATGGTTTTGGATAGTCTGCTATGATTGGACATCAGTTTCAAGATGATAAGACATATTGAATTTGTTCTCAGTATTCAGAGCATCTATAAGACTATTCTAGAATGTAGAGGTGGATCTTGGATCTTTATTAGAAACAATAGATAGTGGTACTACATTTATCCTAACAAATTTCCTTATATATATATAAATATTTTCTTATTGATCTATTGATAAAACTTCTCAAATTGAAATAAAATGTTCAGTCTTTGAAAGAAAATCCACAATAATCCCGAGAGAATTGTTAACTTTGGATGCATTTGGATGTCTGGTGACAATATCCATGGTGATGTTCTCCCATTTCCATGAGGTTATGGGTAGTGGTTACATCATCCCCTTATACTTCCTCCTATCAGCCTTCACATGATGACATAACATGAAAATTGATTCATACTCTATGATCTCCTTCTTCATGTTATTCCCCCTATAATGTTCTAATAGATCTTGACATGTCTTTTTGTTTCTGGGGTGAATGGAGAAGTAAAAACTATGTGAATCAACCAACATTTTATTCTTTAACTCCACGTTTGATTAAACACATATTCTTGCGCAAAAAATAAAAAATCTTTCTTCATTAACATTGAACCCTAAGGATCTCCATTTTCTAATAGATTCCACATTCTTAAGAATTCATACATCTTTTTTTGAGCAACCATTAACCATTCGGAAAGAGGTGGTTGAGCAATCATTTTTTAAAGGATTCATTATGTTCCCTTATATTTGATTCCAATTTTAGTCTTATACAAAAATAAGAATATGGGATATGTTTCTATTATTATTAATGGATGAGTTTATGGATCCCTTATACATAGAGAATCTTCAACATTATTCTCCATACCGGGGTGGTAATGAAATGGGAAGACATAGTATTTGATCAGCTCGAATAATCATCATTGGTGCATATTCAACACATTTTGTGTGAATATATGCTAAATGATTCGGTTATCTGTGTATAATTCATACATATCCCCAAAGTGTGGATGTATGCAAATTATTAATGATAATATTACTGCATCCAACTCTAGGTCATGTGTTCGATAGTATTTCTCAAGAACGTTCAATTTATTTTAAGGATGGGCATTGACATTATCATTTTTCATCAAAACAAATCTAATTCCCTTCTTCGAATCATCAGTAAATTCCATAGAAAGGTCTCCACTTGTCGGTAATATTATAATGGGCATAGTGATATGCCTCCTTTTCAACTCCTTGATGTTCTCATCGCATTTATCAATCTCAAAAAACATGACTCCCTCTCTAGTTAGCTTTGTATGAGGGTTATACAATCATGTGAACGTTTTCATAATTCAGTGATAATATCTTGTTAATCCCAATAAGCTGTGGATATCTATCAACGATGTTGGAATCAACCATCCCTCAATTTCATCTATCTATATATGGATCCACAGATATCATATTGGTTGAGATATTATGGCCCATGAATGATACTTCCATTATCCAGAATTCACAATTGTTGTACCTTTCATAGAGATTCTTCTTTATGAAGGTCTCAAGTATAGTTCTTAGATACTCTTCATGATCCTCCATGGGTTTGTATAGTATTTGAATATCGTCTATAAATATTGGCACAAATTATCCAATGTAATATATATTTACTCTATTCATGAAGTCCATGCCATTTTCATGAGAATTTGTGAGTCTAAAAGTAATTAATGTGAAATCATTGGGCTCGTACCATGTATGAAAAGCAGACTTAGGGTATCCTCCTTCACTATTTCTTGGTAAAATACAATCCGAAAATCCACCATGGATATGTATTGTGATCCATGTTGTTTATCGAACAAGTTATCAATTCATGGAAGAGTATACTTGTTCCTTATCGTGATTTTTTTAATCTCACAAAAATAAATGAATAGGCGCATTGAAGAATACTTGTTCTCAACGAAGAAGACTAGTGCACCCCATGGTGAAGCACTAGGTCATATAAACCTTTTACCAAGATTCTCCGATAGTTGTTTTTCAGCCCCTCAAGCTCCACAACATCCATTCTATATAGATTATCGGATATTGGTAATGACCCAAGTATAAGATCAATTGAGAATTCAACATATCTTCTAGGAGGAAGACCAGTCAATTCATCGAGAAACACTTCATCAAATTACATCACAATATACATGTTTCATGTATGGTTCCATTTAAAAACACAACCATCTGAGCAAGATGCGCATCCTCATAGGGTAGTAATATCCACGCATGAGATGATGGTGCTATGGATGAATTATCCTCCACTTTACAGTTGTACCGAAATAGGGTGTGGATTCTTCATATGGAGAGTTATTTCCCTCTCACGTTAATGTATGTTTTCTCAATATTGGGAAATATAATCCATTCCATGAAAGACAACAAATTCTACAAAATAGAGTACAATGAGGTTTTTCGGGAAGATCCAACAACAAATTATGAAAGAGGATGAGTTATAATCATGGGATGCAATGATTTTCCCATTTTATGTTTGCACTAACATCTCTACTTCAATTAGTTATAGTCTTGTTGGGATAGTTTTACTAAACATTTGGGAAATAAAATAATGCATTGAACTAGATTCAAATAGTCTATTCACTACTCATGAATGAATAACTAGAGTATCTATCACCACTTCATTCCCGGGATTCTCTTCGGTGATTGAGATGCGATAATATTTCCCTTGACACCTTGGAGGTTTTCAGTTTCTTCGAAAAATCCTTGGTTTTCGGAACTGATTTGTAATGTTCTATTGTTCTGTGTAGTTGATGCAGTGAACAAATGCATCGAGGGTCGAATAGAGAGGTCATCTCCTCTGTCGTAGAAGTGGGTTTTTCTTGTCGGTAGTTAATATCCATGTTCCCTTATCTTCCCCACCTAAAGTATTTTTATCCCCCTTCAATAAATATCTAAGGTGCTTCTTTCCGCGTAATTGGAAATGGGGTGTTGTAAATTCTTAGCAGTATTTGATTTTTCTGTTGGACCACCATAATTAAATCACCCCACAGACTTCGTATCCCCCTGATAGCCTTGACAATATCTGATCTCAATTTCCAATTTGAGGGCACATTGGACAATTTACTCATAGCTATTGAATTCAATGATTGCTTGGTCTTTCTGTATGATATGTTTTATCCCATTAAAGAGTCGGTCAAACTTTCATTCCTGGGTAATGACAAATCCAGAGGCATATCATACAAGCCTTGTGAGTTTTTCCTTATATACTCTAATAGATTTATCATATCGATTTCTTGAGGGAAAGGAAGTCACATTCCATCTTATGTTGGAGGGTGTGAGAAAAATATTTATTGATTTCCCCCCATAAATCATTTCATTCCAATTTCGCGATCTCCTCCTTAGGCTTCTTATTTTTTTATAAGTGTTCAGCATTGATTAGATTCACCCTCTATATAATAAACATCTAGAAGTACATTGTAATGTTAAAAACATTGATGGTTGGAGTTGATCTTCTCAATGGTGTGGATCCATTTTTCAACGATTGAGGGATCATATGATCCATTAAATTTTAGAGGCCTTTTCCAGATAAAGCCCTCATTTACAGATTGTTCTTTCATTGGGGGGGGAGGGGGTGAGCATTTTTTATAACCCATGTTTCACTTCAAAACATGAGTATACTGAGAAATTATTGTGAAAATGTTTTTGATTCTTGCTCCTCTCGGATTGGGAATCTCATTATAATTGTCATCACATTGATCATTTCATTGGTTTTTAGCTTGAGTCCTCCTATTATCATCCATTGGTTGAAATAAATTGAATTTTGGGGGTAACACAAAAAGGGGAATCCAATGACAAAAATGGATAACTTAAAAATTGTATTTATTTCCTTAACTTGTATATGTTATCAAGGAACTACTTAAAAACATATAATCTTAGGGAAGTTTTTTTAATTCCATTAATAATGGTTCATACTAAGTTTATTAATTTACCAAAGCATATTCGTTGTGTGTGTTGAAACCAAAGTGCGCCAAGGCACATTTTCATGCACTAATTCCCATTTTAGTCTAGCTCAATCCGGTGTTTTTGAGTATTAACCCCTAGATACATTTTCATCAGAGCTACCTCCACTAACTCATATCTAGACAAGGATGAATTTTCTTAATAAACCACATACTCAATACACATTAAAACTTAGGAATGTTTTTATTATACATTGTCATATCCCCAAGTATTTCACTAAGGAAATTTAATTTTAATCCAAAAAATAACTAGACAATTCCATTGAAACCAACTATAATAACACTACACTTTAATACACATATAAAAATTATTTATTAAAAAACACATGCACATAAGAAAACTATTAGGATAGATGTAACACCCCATTATTCCAAGATATGATTCTCATTGAATAATATAATTGTTTGTGTTGTACGCAACATCGAGTTCTAACACACCATGACCAGTCAAACTCGACATTATTAATAGTAATACCCTATTTTTGAAAATTTATAAATTTTGTTTTATAAAAAAGGATTCATTTTAATATTTAGAATATCAAGATTAGCTTAGGGTGAATTTTTTTTTATTTTTCTGCAAACATTCAATTATTGACGAATAGTGAAAAATGCAGCATTATTATTTAAAACTGACATTTTATTTAAATAATTATTTATTTTATTTAAATTTATATATGGTAAAAATAGATATATAAACTACATATATATATTAAATTTCATTCATTGGGGTGATATTATAAAAATATTATATATATAAAACTTTAATGAACTTTTTACTATTTTTCCCACCTTCTAGCGCATTTTAAAATTTTCATAAAAAGTAATTTTACAACTGTTGTGAATTGAAATTCAAAAGTACGAGTGGAAAGGATGAATTCAGTATGTAAAATGTGGTTCAATGAGATGAAAATAATTTTTGGTGAATAGTAAATTTTCAGTTTTATTTTCTACAGTTAAAAGTTAATATGGTAATTAATAGATTCAAATTATATTATAATTAACCTAACATATGTACTAATTCTATTGTATTAGTTTATTTTGACCAAAATCATCCTTAGGAATAAAATATGGTCGTTTTGGTCCACATGGATTATATTAGAACATTCATTATTATTTTATTTATAGAAGTGTTAAAAGAGTTAAATTAAATTTTTATAACAAACCCATTTTTAATATAGGTATAAAAATAAAATAAATTCGACTATAAATATTCATTAAAAATATAATTATATTTCTAAATAATAGTATTTTATTTATATTTTTTAAAAATTAAATAAATATTTTATTTATGATATAAAGATGATGAAGTAATTACCCTATTAATGAAAGATTAAAATACTTGATATAATAAATAACCAAATAATTGTAAATAGAGATTTATGATGAGTTACAATAATTTTATACATTAATATGACATGTTAGGGTTGATTAAATACATTTGTTTAGAAGTGATAATGATGTTTTGACTTTCACAAAAACAAAATATCTAATAGTGTCAAAATTGACATAAATTAGTTTTTAAAATAAAAATTATATTATTAGTTCATATAATATTCTAAAAAATAAAATGATCATCCCAAGGACATATATAAGGTCAGATATATCAATAATGAACTGGTTGGAGTTCTCTTGGCTTTTTATAGTATGTTTTTTTACCATTTATTATAATAATACAAGAATACATGGTAAAAGATTATCTATTTAATTTAGAGTTAAATATAAAAGATAATGTTAATATTGTGACCTAACCCTATCTAAAACGTATTTTTTGAGATTTGTTCAACCCAAACATACCATATACTCGAAATAAATCATTTTTGAGCCATTATAAATGTAATATGATTGTATAATAAAATAATATTTCATGATTTTCCAAAAGTGACCATATCCTCTCTTATAAAAGGATACTTCCTATTCTCTCAAAATCACACCTCCAAAGCCATCCGGCTAGGCCACACCTACTCATATATCCTCCAAAATACCCTCAAAGCGACCTAGAATCCATAATATGATCAAAAAACCATCCTAATGGGCTATTTGATCAACTCAAAAGGAGACACCCAAATAAGCGATAATAATTTCACCACCTCTTTCAATGTTCTTTTATTTTTTCACTTCATCTTTCTTTGTTTTTTCCATAACAAAATAATAAATACAGTACCTTATACATACTATGATGAAATTATAGATATTTTACAAACATATTCATTATTATATCTATTCGATGAATGACATGTCACCGTACGTGTGTACGTACGACTTACTGTCTACACGCCGTGGTGTAGTTTGTTATTCAAACACTTCATCATATGGATAATTATAATAATGAGTATAACTGATGTATATAATAAATATACCTTGTTAATGATTCTTTATATATGATATAAAATCAAATTAAATACCATTTCAAAATCAATGGAATGATATTGTCGCTCGTGCGTACGTACAAATTACCTTCTCCACGAACACGACGAAATTCATACCCAATCCTACCCATTAAAGAATAATTTTCATTTAACGATTAAAAATGATTTTTAAGAACTTAATATCATTCTATAAATTAATAAAATTCATCCTATCTATAACAAAAATGTCTTACGTAACCAAGTATATATAAGAAAATGAATCAGTAGACACCCAAAACGATGATAGTACTGAAATATTATTACATAATAATATTTGAAGATCATATATGATATAGTATTTATTAATGTGGTTCTTGACTAATATAAAAATTAATATTTAACTAATATATAGTAGTTAAATGTACCTTTTATCAAGGGAATGTACAAGTTAAGTGTTAATTCTACAATCTCTTCATTATCTGAGGTTGTTCATATGTTTGTATTTACTTGGACCTCGTTGTCATCCAAATCAGTGATTCTTAAAAATGTATTTCAAAACATTTTTATTATTTCCTATAAAATTTTTTAGTGTCATTTATACCCTTTTTTGACTTTTTATATAAATTTTATAGAGGAATAATTCCATCAATTTCCAAACAAGGTCCTGTATGACCTTTTCAACATAATTATTGAAAAAATGTATTTTTTATCTTATACGGTGGGTGTGGATATTTTCCGCCGTAATAACACTTTTAAGCTTCCCTTACCCATTTATAAGAAAATTTTCAAAATAGATGTTTTCTTTTAAAATTACATGACTTTTAATTGATTTCAAAGTAGAAAGAGATATTTCTCTCAAATAGTTTTTATTTCATCTATTTCCAAATCCATTGATTGATTTTAGTCTTACTTGAAGTTTATTCATTATGATACAATATTCTATCATGTATTGAAGGTTTTTTGATATGTTTGACAATGAATGTTATATTTTTACACCAGTCATAATTTATGGTTAAAGTATTGAAATTTTATATATTAGTTTTAATGCAAATGTTTATATTATGTTTCAACCTTTTCATATGAGGAATATATTGGACTTCATAAGTAATGGGTTGACCTACAATTGTTCCTTGATGAATTAGTAGGTATCATATGAAAAAATACTGTCTTGGAATGAGGCCTTGACAAAATCATACTTGTATTCATTGCTCACGGCCTTGACTATGTGGTTATGATGTCTGACATTATGCATTCCATCACTATGAAATTGGCTATTGATATTAAATGTGATTATTCAACTAATAGAATATCTATATGAATAAGTTAATTGAATAATTTGATTTATCTTTTCCACTTTATTCTGATGATTATGTTTTAAAGGCTTGTGTTTTAGTCTTATACATTTCCTTAAATGTTTATGCTTATTTATGAAAGTTTACGCCATATTGTTATCTTTACTGAGCACCTGGGCTCACTCCTTTCTATGTTTTATTTTTCCCAGGATGTGAAGAAGTATATTATGACTTATTTAAAAGGATAGTATAAGAGATATTAATGTGTTAAAAGTAGACACAATTTTTTTTTCATTTCATAATGTAATGTAAAACTTATATTAGTATATAGTAATTCAATGGATACTAAATTGACCGGTCTATCGGGATTTGATCCCATGTGATCATGCCTATGTTATGTAATAATGCACTGACTATGGGTAACTCTGGTCCAACTGTTATAGTTGGTATCAAAGGAAGTCTATTACTAACCTTGAAATATAGATTTAGAAAAACTCGGGTTAAAAAACATTACCATATGATAGGATGTGAGGATTGGTATAGAAGAACTACCTAAAATATTAGTAATGTAGAGATTATGTCGGTTTTCCAATTAATATATCCATGTCTGGATATGATCATGTAAAGGCACCTCTGGAATAGATGTATCGTGAATTGAAAAATTCTAAAAGGAGTATTAGGCTTGACCGAGGGTATCATGGTACACGACAACGAGCCATTTTGCACTCTTGGTTACCACACTCCTGAGGGGTATGCTTTGGATAATTCACATTTTTATTACAAACTATTATGAAGGATTTTGGATTATATACCTTCTTAAAGAAAACATATTTATTATTGTGGATTATATTCATAAACTGTTCAATTTATGTTATGTGTTTTACAAGATTAGAATTATTTATTTTGATTCATAAACTAATCTAGTGTACGCCAATGTTCTGAAATGGATCCTAGTGGAAAAATAGAAGACGTTTCAACACATGAAATCAATGTAGGTATTTCTCTCCTACTCAAGATAACTATAGTGGAGATGGATATGAAATTGGTGCTGATTACCTTATTACCATACTGGCACAACTCACTTAGGTTATGAATAATAAGTTTACCCATTTGGAGCACCCTCATCCACCATGTGGAGATTTCATTTTACACCGCTTTATGAGGAAACAACCACCATCATTAAATGAGACTAAAATTACATTTGTAGCTTAGAAATGGATATGTTCCTTAGAGAATATATTTCATTCTTTGGAGAGTAGTTAAAGGGAACAACATGTCATGGTAGTTTTTAGCCTCACTGGTGATACAGATCCATGGTAGTCATTAATTCAAAACACAAAAGAAGTTAAAGATGCATCAAATATGAAATGGAGGTAGTTTAATGATATTTTCATACACAAATACTTTCCTCACGACCATCAAGTGGATATGGAAAGACAATTTATGAGTTTGAGGCAGAAAGAGGATAATAATGTCACAATGTACGAGCCTATCATTACAAGGAAGGAAAGGCATGCATCAGATTATATACATAACCCTTGGAGTAAGATTGATTGATTATTCGATGGGTTAAAAAAATTTCTCTATAGATCATTAGTATAACAATCCTTCTCATCATATGAAGATATTATCTCATTAACTATTAATATAGAAAAGGAATTCTATAAGTCATATGAATTTAATTAAAATCAAGAGAAGAATAGTTCTTTTGAAAACATTGGAAATTAAAATAAGGGAAGAAGGGAAATGTTGAATTTCCATCCTGTGGTAAATGTGTTATGAAACACCTTTTTACTTGCCTGAAGGGAATTCAATTATATTACATGTGTTGTGAAAAAGGCCTCCAAGCTTCTGATTGTAAGGGATGTAAATTAGTAGTGAATTTTGAATGATAAAGTTGTATAAAAATGAGTAATTTTTCCAATGAATGTCCTAATAGCTATGGAAACTTTCCTTATAAAAGGCCAAGGGAGAAATCCCCAGCTGATGTGATCACTAAATCAAAGTTTGATTCTTCTTATGATGTAGTGGCATGTAATTTAATGGTTTCCTCAAATTTATCTATTACATTATTTGATTATGGATCATCACATAGTTAAATATCTTCCTAGTTTTCTAATTAAATTAGATATTTCCAATTTGATTTAACAAGGAAGTTTTCTGTCATAAATTTAAAAGCAAAGTATCATTGCAACAATGTTTTCTGAATCAGTCCCTATAAGGGAATATAAATTTTATTTATCTGCTGATCTCATCGGTATACCAATAATTTAATTTGATAGAATCTTTACTGTGGATTGTATTTGGGAGATGCAAAAATATATTGTAAGAATAAAGATACACCTTTTGATGATGATAATTATTACCTTATCATTAGAGTAGAACTGTACCCAACTGATTCTTATCTATATCAACCCCTAGTTTCTCATCTAAATTCCATTATTGTGGAAGAAGAGAATGAAATAACTATGGGTGAGGAAAAGAATGATAAAATATAATATGTAACTATTGTGAAAGAATTTGGTGATGTGTTTCTAGAGGATTTACTTAGACATACTCCAGAACAAGATATTGTGTTTTCAATTGACTTAATTCCTCAATCAAGGAATATATGTAAGTCCTTATATAGAATGGCCACAATGAAAGTATTAGGACTAAAGAAACAACTAGATGAATTGAATAATGAATGATTTAACTTCCGTAGTGTTTGTCAATGGGGATCCCCTGTTCTATTTGATAAGAAGAAAGACATATCTATGAAGATGTGCATTGACTACAAGGTGATCAAAGTTATAAAAAAATAACTATTGACTTATACCTTTCATTGACGATTTATTCGACAGACTTCATGGAGCAATATATTTTTCAATGATTGACCTTTGATCTGGATATCATCAGTTACCTGGGAAGAAGGAAGTCATTCTGAGAACACTATTTTTAACCATTAATAAGAAATATGTGTTTACAATAATGTCATTTTCTCTAATTAATGAACCATATATTTTCATTGATTTAATCGATAGAGTTTTAAGGGAATATCATGATCAATTTGTAGTGGTGTTTACTGATGATATTAGGGTATAATCAAAAAAAAAATAATTGATCATGAAAATCACTTTCGCACAATTCAAAATACCCTCTGAAGAAATAATTTATTTGGGACTTTTAGTAGGGGTGAATTTTGGCTTCAAGAAATTTCTTTTATTTCAATATTGTCTCTAGTGATGGATTCAGTAACAATCCTTAAAAGACCCATGAAATATATGAATTTCAAGAACCAACGAGTATAACTCAGGTACAAAGTTTTATTGGTTTAGTAGGTTATTATCATCATTTCACCCAAACGTTTGCCTGAATGGAAAACCCATTAACCAGGATCACATGAAAATGGGTTAAATTTGTTTGGAAAAAACACTATGAATTTTTTTGAAGAACCGAAGTGTTGACTAGTCAAGGATCCTATATTAAATATACCATCGAAGAATAATGGTAATGTTCTTTATAATAATGAATCAATATATGGACTTGGTTGTGTTCTTATGAAAAATAACAGGGTTATATCCTATGCATCATGAAAACAAAAAATTCATGAATAAAACTATCCCACTATTGATCTTGAGTTAGCAGCTATAATCTTTTCTTTGATGTTATGGTGACACTATCTATATGGTAAAAAATGTGAGATATATACCAATTAAAAGAGTTTAATGTATATTTTCTCACACAATTAACTCCAAATGAGGAAATGATGATGGATTTAACTTTTTAAGAATTATGATTCCACTATACACTAACATCTGCGAAAGTCAAATAAGGTGGTATATTCTTTGAGCAGAACCGATCACAAATTTTTTAAGAAGATAAGAGTTGAAAGGGATCATATGTTCATGGATCTATTAAATATGTATATGGGAATAATCGTGGAAGGTGAAACATCAATACATTTATAATTGGTTCCCAAACTATCTTTATTAGAAAGGATAAAAATGTATCATACTAATTATTAGGAGTTTGAAAAAATTAATGTTTTAAATGATTGAATATTGATTGAATTCATATATAAAGATGGAGTTTTGAAAAATGGGAACAGAAATTTTTTTCCTCATATAGCTGATCTAAAAAGGTAATTATTGGATGAATCTCACTGCTCCAATTTCTCTGTACATCCTCGTAGCACATAGATGTATAGAGATTTGAAATATCATATTTGGTGGGACAATATGAAGAGGAAGATTTGTGATTATGTGTCATCATGCATGGTCTTTCAATAGGTTAAGGCTTGGAGAAAACATCCTGGTGGAGTCATGCAACCTCTACCAATAACTGAGTAGAAATGGGATGATATTATGATGGACATTGTCATGGGCCTACCAACAACTTTTAGATGGAATGATGCAATATGGGTCATTGTTGATCATCGTACAAAGTCATCACATTTTCATTCTATATGAGAAGATTTACCACTTAAACGTCAAGAATGATTATATATTACTGAATTTTTAATACTTCATGGAGTAACTATATCAATTTTTTTTATCATGATCCCCGTTTTACATCCAGATTCTAGAAAATTCTTCAGAAGGCCTTAGATATTGAACTTCCTTTGAGAACTTCCTACCAACCTCAAGATAATGGACAATCAGAATAATCTCTTCAAACCTTTGAAGAAATGTTGAAATATTTCTCACATGAAATTCATGGTGTTTGGGATCAATATTTTACTATGGTATAATTTTCCTATTACAATAGCATCCATTGAAATATTCAGATGGAACCATATATATAATTATAAGTAATGAAATGTCACACACCAACATGGTGGGATGATGTTGGTGAAATAAAACTACTAGGCTCAGAACCTGTTGAAGAAAAAATGGAAGAGGTGAAGATTATATAAACCCACATCAAAGAAGCTCAAAGTATGTAAAAGAGCTATACTGATAACTGAAGGAAGGATTTGGAATTTCAAGTAGGAGACCATGTTTTCATGAAGGTATCTCCATTAAAGGGTTTTATATGATTCTTTAAGAAGGTTAAATTATGTCCCAGGTATATTGGACATTTCAAAATTAAAGAACTAATTGGTGTTGTTGATTATCGTTTGGAAATGACACCAAGTCTGTTAAGAAAACACATGCCTCACCCAATGCATGTACTCACCTATGAATAAATTGATCTATAACCAGGATTATGTTATTGAAAAGAACCTATCACGATTCTTGATTCCAGAGAACATGTACTGACAAATGGGACAACTCGCACTGAAAAAGTTCTATGGAGAAACCATAAAATGGAGGATGCAATGTTGGAACCTGATGAACTAATGATGAAGAACCACCCAAATCATAAAATGATGTAATATTCTAGAAATTTCTATGATTAAATTATTTTAAGGAGGGTCGAATGTGACACCCCAAGCTTCCAATGTATTCATCTTTTTGAATAATATAATAGCTTGAATTGTAGGAAACGTCTAGTTATAACACACCACAACCAATCAAACTAGCCATTATGAATCGTAATATTCACTTTTTTAAATTTTTGAAAATTTATTTTTCAAAATGGAATTCATTCATGGATTTGGAATATCCAAATTACTTTAGGGGTTTTTTTTGTATTTTTCTGAAAACATTCATTTTTTTATGAATAGAGAAAGACATTGCACTATTGTTTAAAACCAACTTTTTATTTAAATAATTTGATATTTAATTTAAATTTATATTTGGTTAATATGAATATATAATACTTATATATGTTTAATGTTATTTATTGTAGTCATTTTTTAAAAATATTAGATATATAAAATTTAATTGAACTTTTTGTTGTCTTTTATCAACCATTTAGGTGCATTTGCGAATTTGCATAAAATGTAATTTTACTAATTCGGTGAATTAAATTTAAAAAATAATACATTGATTGTTGAAATTAGAAAATAAAATGTGGTTTAATAAGATTAAAATAATTTTTGGTGAATATTAACTTTTTTATTTTTTTCCACAGTTATAAGTAAATTGGGTAATTAAAGGTAAATAAATATATTATAACTACACTAACACATGTGCTAATTTTATTGGATATGTTTAATTTCACTAAAATTAACCTTAGGGGAAAAAAATATGATCCTATTTATCCATTTGTATTATATTAGGACATTTATTATTATTTAATTTAAAGAAGAGTTAAAAGTGTTAAATTCAAAGTTTAGAAACTAAACCATTTTTAATATAGGGATATACATGGTATAAATTCGACTATAAAAATTCATTATAAATAAAAAATATCCTACATAATTTTATTTTATTTATAATTTTCTATATATTAAATAATTGAATTTATATATGTTAAAATGATGATGCCGTAATTACATTATTAATGAATGATTAAAATAATTCATAATATAAATATCCAATTAAATTTAAATTGAGACTCCTGATGTATTATTATATTTTTCTTGGTTAATATGACATATTAGTGTTGATTATATAGGTTTTTCTTGAAGTGATAAAGTTGTTCTGACTTTCACAAAAACAAAATACTAAATATTTTCAAAAATGACATAAATGAGTTTTGAAAATAATTATATTATTAATTGATATAATATTCCTAAAAATATATGAATAGGCCATAGGACATAGAAAAGGTTAGATATATCAATAATGAACCAATTTTTGTTTACATTGTTTTTTAATGGTAGGGTTATTAACCATTAATTATAATAATACAAGAATACATGGTAAAAGATAAACTATTTAAGTAATAGTTTATTCTAAAAGATAATGGTAATTTCGTGACCTTAACCTATCTAAAACCTATAGGATTAGATTTTTTTGACCCATCCCCACCATATCATCGAAATAAATTATTTTTGAGGCATTATAGACTGACTATGATTGTGTAATAAAATAATATTTCAAGCTTTTCATAAAGTGACCATCACCTCTCTTATTAAAGGGTACATTTCCTTCCCTAAAAATCACTCCTTCAAAGCAATTTTTCTTGTCCAGACCCTATAAATATATCCTCCCAACTACCCTCATTGCATCCTAGGGCCATAAGTTAATACAAAATCCAACCTAGGGATCCCTTTTGATCAACTCAAAAGGAAACACCCAAAAAAGAGGTTATATTTTCACCACTACATTCAATGTTGTTTTCTTCTTCCACTTCTATTTTCATTGTTTTTTCCATTAAAAAATAATAAATCCAGTACCATATACATACTTTGATGTTATTATAAATATGGTAAAACCATATTCATTATTTTTCCATCATATAAATGACATTTCACCATACATACATACGTATGACTTAACATCTCTTAGTCATGGTATAGTTTGTTATTCAATAACGTCATTATTTGGATGGGAATTATAATGAAGATAACTAATGTAAATTATAAATATAACAATTTAATTATTTATTATATATTATATACCATACAATTACATACGATTTAACTATCAATGAATAGATATTGTCACCCGTGCATACATATGGATTGCCATCTCCACGAACGTGAAATAAATCATTCCCCATCATAAAAATTCAAGAATATTTTTCATTTTATGATTAAAAATTATTTTTAATAACATAATATAATTGTTGATATGAATCAAATAAAATCTATCCATAATAATCATTTCTTATGTACCCAAACATATAATGGAAAATGAATCAGTTAACACCTGAAACGATGACACTACTAAAATATTGTTAACAAAGCATTGTTAAAAGATCATATATGATATCATATATATGTATGTGGTTATTGTAAACATTAATAAAAATGAAGAAACTATTATACATGAGGTTAACATATTCTAAATCATTGAAAAGTATAAGGTAATTGTTAATTCTACAATCTCTTCATTATCTGAGGTTGTTTGTACATTAGTATCTACTAGGACCTCTATATCATCCACATCCATGATTCATAACAATGTATTGCAAAACATTTTTTTTATTTCCTAGACTATGGGTTAAATTCATTTATACCATTGTTTTACTTTTTATAATATCTTTATAAAGTAATGTTTCCGTCATTTTCTAAATAAGCTCCATTACGTGCATTTTGGAAAAATTTAAGAAAGAATGTTTTTTAACTTATACTGTTAGTGAATCTCTTTTCTGTCATTATAACACCTTCCAAGAATACATTACAATATTTTAAAATATGATCAAAATAGGTGTTTTCTTTTAAAATTAAATTACTTTTAAATTATTTCAAAATTTGAAAAGATATTTCACTGAAATAGTTTATATTTCATTTATGTCAACATCCATTGTTTGATTTTACGGTTGATTGAAGATGGTTTATTATGGTACAATTTTCAATATTGTATTGAAGGTTCTGTGATATGTTTCAATGTGGATGGGATATTTTTATACAATTCATAGTTTATGGTTAAAGTATTGCCTTTTTGTATGCCAATTTTAATACGAATGTTTATGTTATGTTTCCACATTTTTATATGTGGAATGCATAGGGCTTAATATGTGATGGGTGGAGCCTGATATAGCCCCTAGATGCATCAGTATGTCGAATGATACAATCTAGTGTCATGGAACAAGGCCTTGAAAAAATATTTTTGTATTCGTGGCACGAGTCGTTGACTATGTGGTTATGATGTACGACATTATGCATTCAATCATTATGAAATTGGTTGTTGATATTACAAGTGATTATTCAAATAGTAGAATTTCCACTTGAATATGTAAATGGAATTATTTTATTTTTCTATTCCATATTATGCTGATGTTTAAGTTTAAAACGCTTGTGCATTAGTCTTATACATTTACTTAAATTTTTGTGATTATTTGTTAATGTTTCCTCTATATTGTTATCCTTACTGAGTACCCAAGATCACCCCTTTCTATGCATTATTTTTCCCAGGATGTGAAGAAGTATATTATGAGTTACATAAAGGGATAATATAATGGGGATGAATGTGTTAAAAGGAGACATAATTTTTTTGTCTTTTATTTCATAATGTCATGTAAAACATATGTTTGTATCTAGTATTTCCAAGGATACTAAACTGATCATTCTTTCGGGATTTGATCCCTTGTGAACATCCTAAAGTAATATAAAAATTCTACAACTCCACGTAACTAGGAACGGGGAATTATTATATAGAAGTCTATTTTCATGGGAAATTAAAAACATTACATAAAAAATTATAACATAAAACATGATGTCACGACCCGTCCTCGGGGCCCGTGCCGTGACTACCCCAAGCCCGCCTTCCATAGGCCAGGGGCTGGCGACTAGCACCAAAGGCGTAAAATCCCGATAACTGGGAAGGCATTGCCTTTATAAAAGAAAACAAGCACCACAGAGTACAAGCGGAAGTAAAAACACTAAGTACAAAAGAAGAGCTGAAAGTAAAAAGGGGCCGGAAATACAAGCCCAACTGTAAAGTACAACTCGAAAGGGAAAACAGCGACTGAAAAGTAAATCTGCTACGCTGAGATGTCCACTGGAAATCCCACCTGAAGGGTGGGTACAGATAGCTCCTCTGCTCCTCGGGTCCCGCCGTCTGCTCCGAGTATGTCCTGTCCAGTGGTCTGCCTCCGGGTACCGCCTCGTCGTGTAGTCCACCTCCAGGTACTGTCTAGTCCTCGAACATTCGGCTTCTGTCAGCACTGTCCGTCGTCTGCAACCAACACAACGAGGTGCGGGCATAGCCCGTGCAGGGGTGAGTATAACGATACTCAGTAAGGACCCCGAGACCCTCAAGGTCTCACTAAACCAACAAGGATAACCACAAAGAAGATCTCAACAGATAACTTCTACTTAGGTATATGCCCATACATATACCTAAGTTATCGAGTAACCCATCTCAATCATGAGGAACACAAGAATTGTGAAATCAACGGATAACCACTACCCGGGTATATGCCCATACATATACCAAAGTTAGCAAGTGACCCATCTCAATCATGAGGTAAACATAAGGTCAAAAGTCTCAGCTCAAACCAGGATTTTTATTATCGAAACCGTAACTGCTGAAGAGCCCCGTCTCTGAAGTGTGCAGTAGTCCTGTCACGACTCCGAGGTACTGCTCACTAACCTAAGACTGCTGAGGTACTCCTCCTGTCGAGTACTGCGGGTTTGCGGCCAACTGCCTGGCGCTCCGTCCGCTGAGGGTCTGTCGCCAAATACCGGGCGCTACCCAGATAGCCTACTGAGGTACTCCTCCTGTCGAGTACCGCGGGTCTGCTGCCAACTACCAGGCGCTCCGTCCGCCGTGGGTCTGCCGCCAAGTACCGGGCGCTCCGTCCACTGGGCTAGTCGACTCACTCCAAGTCGAGTCGGTCAAGCAGTCGTCAGGTCTCAGCCGGCTACACGGTCTCCGTACTCTGCACGCTCGTCTCCGGGAGGGTCCGCTCCACGAGCTACTGGTCGATACTCCAAGTATCACAAAGTCACACGAAGAAGTGTCTCAAAGGTCCGTCTCGTCACAGGGGTCTCAACGCAACAGACGGCGCGTCGATCGGACGCCCGGTCTGTGAGTTATTAGCCTTTTCGTCCCAGGGGCCCGGTTGGTTTCGAGTGTGAACCAATCCCGGCCGTATCTCAACTGTACCCCGAACTCCCATAGGGTAAACTCAGAGGGACCGTTACTCAGCGTAACCACCAACGCCGCTGACGGCTCGTCAAGCGGACGTCCTGTCTGAAAGATATCATCTTTTCCGTTCCAGGGGCCCGGTTGGATTTCGGTGCGATCCAACCCGGCCACTATCCAACTGCAACCAAAACTCGGGCGGAGTATGCCAAAAGTTTCGTATCGTTAACAGGAACTCAACGCAACAGACGGCGCGTCGATCGGACGCCCGGTCTGAGAGTTATTGGCATATTCGTCTCCGGGGCCCGGTTGGTTTTTAAGGAAAAACCAACCCGACCGTACTCCACCTGCGTCCAAACCTCGGGCGGAGTATGCCAAAAGATCCGATTCACTAAGAGGAACACAACGCGACTGACGGTGCGTCAATCGGACGTTCGTGGCTCAAGATATGAGCGTTTCCGCTCCGAAGGCCCGGTTGGTCTCGTGAACGAACCAACCCGGCCGAACTCAAAGTAACCCGAAACCTTGAGTGCGATATACCGAAACGACCGTCTCGATCCGAGGATCGCGTTGCCGCTGACGGTTCGTCGATCGGAGGTCCGAGGCTCAAGTTATGAGCAAAAAACCAAATCTGGTCCGAAACGGGGGGGTCCGGGTCCGGAACGACCCGGCCCGACCCCCCCCCCTTGGGTGGCGCGGCGGCCGGCGGCGGCGGCCGGCGGCGGCGGACGGCGGCGGCGGGCCACGTGGCGGCGGCGGGCCGCGTGGCGGCGGCGGCCGCGTGGCGCGGCGGCGGCGGGCCACGTGGCGGCGGCGGCTGGCGGACCGCGTGGCGGCGGCGGCTGGCGGACCACGTGGCGGCGGCGGCTGGCGGACCGCGCTGGCGGCGGGGTGCCGCGGCGCAGCGGGCCGCGTGGCGGCGGCGGCGGCTGGCCACGTGGCGGCGGCGGCTGCCGCACGGGATTTTCACGCGGGGCATAGCCCCGCGTTTTTCCTTCAAGCGGCACGGCTCAAGCCGTGCCTTTGACAAAAACGGCCCCCGCAAATGGGGGCCGGCTTGACAAAACCGGGGGGCTGTTGCCCCCCCTCTTTAAGTGAACCGCCCCCCTCATTAAGAGGGGGGTCTTGAAGGTCCGGCCGGGGGTTTAATCCCCCGGTTTTTATGACGTCCGGCCGGCCCGCTGGCCGGCCGGTTTTTACCAACGGGACCGGAAATTTCCGGTCCCGCCCTTGACTTCCGACGCCGGCGGCCCGGCCGCCGGTCTTTCCTTCCGCCGCGGCCCGGAACCGGCCGCGGTCTCCTCGTCTCACCGCGGCCCGGAACCGGCCGCAGTGTTCGTCGTCCGGCGCGGTGCGACGGCACCGCGCCCCTTTCGCCGTGCCAAGAATCCTCCCAACGCGGCGTGTCGGCGTCGCGGTCTTGAAGTCTCACCTCGGCGAAGCGCGACGGTGTTGCGGAAAACATAAGCATGTTCATCCGCGTGGTGCGACGGCACCACGCCTCTTGCTTCCACCCGCATGAATCAACATGAACGAAGGAGGGGGTTTCGGCCGTGTTCGTGCGGTCCGACTCCCCTCGCGTTAACAAATAACATAACTAAAAAGTCTCACGTTTAGTCATGCTAAAATCCACGATTCAGGAATGGAATAAAATAATTAATAAAAACATCCCCTACCTCGGGTTTGAGATTCAAAGAAATCCTCTACGTTCCGCGGAAGACGGCGTCGCGGAATTCAGGCGTCGCGGTCGTCGTTCGTCAAATCCGTTGACGAAGATTTACGTCCGATGCGACACGTTGTTGGCGGATCTTCGTTTGCCGACGAAGAAGGTCCGAAGAGGAAGCAGAGGTCCGAAGATACTAGGTCTCTGAGTCGATGATCCTTGACGAAGTGTTGTCGTTCTTCGTTGAGGATGAAGACGTTCCTCGCCGGAGAAGATGAAGACGTTCTCCGTTCTTCGTCAGAGCTTGAAGATGAGAAAGCTCTCCAAAGACAAACAAAGAACCCTAAATAAAATAAGACTACCTCTTATTTTATTAACACAACACAAAAGAATTTTCAAAGTCTTGAAATTCAAAAAGACATAACTCCCATAATTAAATAAGAGTTACTTAGGCCAATTTAATTAGGGGTTAAGAACGTTGAGAGAAATTTGAAAGATAGGGGTTCGTGTGGGCCCCACCACACTTAATCCTCCCAAGGGAGGTTAAGTGGGTGTGGGTCCCACTTCCAACCCCCTTGGGTAGGTTTTTAATAAGTTAAAAATAAAATTTGTTTAACACAATTTTATTTAACTTAACTGAAAAACCCCAAAACGGAACTTTCAACCCGCAACAAACGCAACTCCCGGAAAGGTCTCTTTAAGCGAATATCGGCGCTGCGAGTTCATCGGTGCCCTCGGATTTCAATTCCGAGCACCGGATCAAAAGTTAGGAATTCCCGCTCGTTCGTTCACTGAACGTACCCGAGCCAAACTTCGGAAATTAATTCCGGGCACTCCGGGCCTCAGAATCAGGTGCCGTCTGAAACCGCATTCTTGTAAAATTCTAAAGAAAATTAAGAAAAAATTTCCCTTGAATTTTACGGGTCTTTACATTACTCCCACCTCAGGGCTTTACGTCCCCGTAAAGCTACATCAAAAACTAGGGAAGCAAAAAAAAAAAAAAAAAAAAAAAAAAAAAAAAAAAAAAAAAAAAAAAAAAAAAAAAAAAAAAAAGGGGATACTGAGCACGCATCTGAGCCTCCCGCTCCCATGTGCTCCCCTGGAGATTCCCGTGCCGCCATCTGTTGCGCACAAGAGGAATCGATCGTCCATGTAGGACCCGCTCCTGGATGACATGGACCTCTTTTGACGTGGCCCTGACCATCTCTGGTCCCACAAGAGCTGCAAGATTTCTCCTTTGCCGAAAAGAGAAACCTGGTCTCATCCCCTGGATGAACCACATTCTTTGCCTAAAACAGTCAATCCTAACATGGATGATACTAATCCATACCAAGGATGACGTCGTAAGGCCTCGACGCTACTACTAAGAGATCCAACCGTTACTCTCGCCTCCAAGGGTTGAGTCACACTGTCGGCATCAGTGTGTAGTAACTGGTCTCCTCCAGTAGATGTCTCACAAGTGAGGGTCAAGTCAACAGTCAACTGGAACCTCTTAGTAACATCACAAAAGAGGACAGGAAAGAAACATCACAAAGGTATGCGTCTTTTATTATTGCAGCTCATAATACAAGACGCTACACAAAAGCAACAAAGAACCAGAAGTACTAAGGACGTATCCACTAGTTCTGCTCCTGTCCATCGGCTCCCAGAGCTCCATGATCGAAGGCCTCGGCTGCCTGAAGCTGAGCTCTCCCCTACGGTCGGGGTGGTCCTCCTGGTGGTGGTGGTGGAAGAGCCTCAAAGCGTCGCCCACCACCAGCTGCTCGTCCAGCTCCTCTGCCTCGTCCGCCTCCTCCCTGCGGACCGCCACGGTCGAACCTCTGCCTCTGCCTGGGAGGTTCTTCACTTAACTGCTGATCATCAGCATGGCGGGTCGGACAGTCACGAGCCATGTGACCAATCCCGCCACAGGAGTAACACTGCCCACTCTCGGCACGCCTGGCTCTGACTCCACCCCGGCTTCCCCGTACAACTGAGCCTGAGTCGTGCAGTCGGCCACCGGTAGGTCTGTTCTGCCTGGAACCCTGAGTCATCTGTCGGCTACCTGCTGCAGATGACTCTGCCACGTGCCGCCCTGCGGTGAGTTGCTGTGCTGGTGTAGACTCTGCAAGGAAACTCTCGATCAGAAGTGCCCGCTCCAGTACTCCTGTCTGAGTCGGTATGCTGAGGGAGATCAGCGATGCCCTGATCTCGTGTCTCAAACCCTGCTCGAAGGTCCGGGCCCGGAAGAATGGGTCCCGTACCATGTCGGTCGAGTAGCGCGAGAGATCGGTGAACCTCGCCGCGTACTGAGCGACCGTCATGCTGCCCTGCCGCAGCTGTAGAAGCTCCTGGATGCGCACCGCTCGAAGGGTGGCCGGGACGAACTCAGAGCGGAAGAGGCTCTCGAAGTCCGTCCAGAGTAGAGATGCCTCATCGTGCACCTGGAGCATCAGGCTCCACCATCGTCCTGCTGCTGCGTGTAGTAGGCTCGCAGCGAGGATCACCATGAGGTCTGCTGGTGTCCTCACTAGCCTAAACACTCGAACTACTGCCTCCAGCCAGTCCTCTGCTGCCTGCGGATCCGTCTCCCCGCGAAACCTGGGCGGTCGCTGGCGCTGAAACTCATGCAGTGCGCTGAGGCGACGTGCATCGTCAGCGGCTGCTGCTGGAAGCATCGGGGGCTCGGCGGGTAAAGCTACCGCCGGTGCCACTACTGGGAAAGGGCCCTGCACCGAGGCCTCGTCGCTCGGTGGGCTGTCGTCTCGCTCAACTCTCGGAACCCTAGCTGGCTGTCGTCGCGGGGCCATCCTGAAAGAAACAACGTAACACGATCAAACGATTATACCCGGTGAGCTGACCTGGTTTGAGCTGTTTTAAGGGGAAAAAAAACCTTTGAAAACACACACGCAATCAGTGTTTTCGTGCACAAAGTCGGAAATCAGTTGTCAGGGTCCTGGTGTATGGATACGTCGGCCGCCCGCACCAACACTGGACTCCCTGAACTGAAAACCACACTCGGTACTCTCAACACTATTGCTCCACAGAAAGAATCATCAGAGTTATAAGTTCTGCGGTAGAACCGAACTCCTCTGATACCAATTTGTCACGACCCGTCCTCGGGGCCCGTGCCGTGACTACCCCAAGCCCGCCTTCCATAGGCCAGGGGCTGGCGACTAGCACCAAAGGCGTAAAATCCCGATAACTGGGAAGGCATTGCCTTTATAAAAGAAAACAAGCACCACAGAGTACAAGCGGAAGTAAAAACACTAAGTACAAAAGAAGAGCTGAAAGTAAAAAGGGGCCGGAAATACAAGCCCAACTGTAAAGTACAACTCGAAAGGGAAAACAGCGACTGAAAAGTAAATCTGCTACGCTGAGATGTCCACTGGAAATCCCACCTGAAGGGTGGGTACAGATAGCTCCTCTGCTCCTCGGGTCCCGCCGTCTGCTCCGAGTATGTCCTGTCCAGTGGTCTGCCTCCGGGTACCGCCTCGTCGTGTAGTCCACCTCCAGGTACTGTCTAGTCCTCGAACATTCGGCTTCTGTCAGCACTGTCCGTCGTCTGCAACCAACACAACGAGGTGCGGGCATAGCCCGTGCAGGGGTGAGTATAACGATACTCAGTAAGGACCCCGAGACCCTCAAGGTCTCACTAAACCAACAAGGATAACCACAAAGAAGATCTCAACAGATAACTTCTACTTAGGTATATGCCCATACATATACCTAAGTTATCGAGTAACCCATCTCAATCATGAGGAACACAAGAATTGTGAAATCAACGGATAACCACTACCCGGGTATATGCCCATACATATACCAAAGTTAGCAAGTGACCCATCTCAATCATGAGGTAAACATAAGGTCAAAAGTCTCAGCTCAAACCAGGATTTTTATTATCGAAACCGTAACTGCTGAAGAGCCCCGTCTCTGAAGTGTGCAGTAGTCCTGTCACGACTCCGAGGTACTGCTCACTAACCTAAGACTGCTGAGGTACTCCTCCTGTCGAGTACTGCGGGTTTGCGGCCAACTGCCTGGCGCTCCGTCCGCTGAGGGTCTGTCGCCAAATACCGGGCGCTACCCAGATAGCCTACTGAGGTACTCCTCCTGTCGAGTACCGCGGGTCTGCTGCCAACTACCAGGCGCTCCGTCCGCCGTGGGTCTGCCGCCAAGTACCGGGCGCTCCGTCCACTGGGCTAGTCGACTCACTCCAAGTCGAGTCGGTCAAGCAGTCGTCAGGTCTCAGCCGGCTACACGGTCTCCGTACTCTGCACGCTCGTCTCCGGGAGGGTCCGCTCCACGAGCTACTGGTCGATACTCCAAGTATCACAAAGTCACACGAAGAAGTGTCTCAAAGGTCCGTCTCGTCACAGGGGTCTCAACGCAACAGACGGCGCGTCGATCGGACGCCCGGTCTGTGAGTTATTAGCCTTTTCGTCCCAGGGGCCCGGTTGGTTTCGAGTGTGAACCAATCCCGGCCGTATCTCAACTGTACCCCGAACTCCCATAGGGTAAACTCAGAGGGACCGTTACTCAGCGTAACCACCAACGCCGCTGACGGCTCGTCAAGCGGACGTCCTGTCTGAAAGATATCATCTTTTCCGTTCCAGGGGCCCGGTTGGATTTCGGTGCGATCCAACCCGGCCACTATCCAACTGCAACCAAAACTCGGGCGGAGTATGCCAAAAGTTTCGTATCGTTAACAGGAACTCAACGCAACAGACGGCGCGTCGATCGGACGCCCGGTCTGAGAGTTATTGGCATATTCGTCTCCGGGGCCCGGTTGGTTTTTAAGGAAAAACCAACCCGACCGTACTCCACCTGCGTCCAAACCTCGGGCGGAGTATGCCAAAAGATCCGATTCACTAAGAGGAACACAACGCGACTGACGGTGCGTCAATCGGACGTTCGTGGCTCAAGATATGAGCGTTTCCGCTCCGAAGGCCCGGTTGGTCTCGTGAACGAACCAACCCGGCCGAACTCAAAGTAACCCGAAACCTTGAGTGCGATATACCGAAACGACCGTCTCGATCCGAGGATCGCGTTGCCGCTGACGGTTCGTCGATCGGAGGTCCGAGGCTCAAGTTATGAGCAAAAAACCAAATCTGGTCCGAAACGGGGGGGTCCGGGTCCGGAACGACCCGGCCCGACCCCCCCCCCCTTGGGTGGCGCGGCGGCCGGCGGCGGCGGCCGGCGGCGGCGGACGGCGGCGGCGGGCCACGTGGCGGCGGCGGGCCGCGTGGCGGCGGCGGCCGCGTGGCGCGGCGGCGGCGGGCCACGTGGCGGCGGCGGCTGGCGGACCGCGTGGCGGCGGCGGCTGGCGGACCACGTGGCGGCGGCGGCTGGCGGACCGCGCTGGCGGCGGGGTGCCGCGGCGCAGCGGGCCGCGTGGCGGCGGCGGCGGCTGGCCACGTGGCGGCGGCGGCTGCCGCACGGGATTTTCACGCGGGGCATAGCCCCGCGTTTTTCCTTCAAGCGGCACGGCTCAAGCCGTGCCTTTGACAAAAACGGCCCCCGCAAATGGGGGCCGGCTTGACAAAACCGGGGGGCTGTTGCCCCCCCTCTTTAAGTGAACCGCCCCCCTCATTAAGAGGGGGGTCTTGAAGGTCCGGCCGGGGGTTTAATCCCCCGGTTTTTATGACGTCCGGCCGGCCCGCTGGCCGGCCGGTTTTTACCAACGGGACCGGAAATTTCCGGTCCCGCCCTTGACTTCCGACGCCGGCGGCCCGGCCGCCGGTCTTTCCTTCCGCCGCGGCCCGGAACCGGCCGCGGTCTCCTCGTCTCACCGCGGCCCGGAACCGGCCGCAGTGTTCGTCGTCCGGCGCGGTGCGACGGCACCGCGCCCCTTTCGCCGTGCCAAGAATCCTCCCAACGCGGCGTGTCGGCGTCGCGGTCTTGAAGTCTCACCTCGGCGAAGCGCGACGGTGTTGCGGAAAACATAAGCATGTTCATCCGCGTGGTGCGACGGCACCACGCCTCTTGCTTCCACCCGCATGAATCAACATGAACGAAGGAGGGGGTTTCGGCCGTGTTCGTGCGGTCCGACTCCCCTCGCGTTAACAAATAACATAACTAAAAAGTCTCACGTTTAGTCATGCTAAAATCCACGATTCAGGAATGGAATAAAATAATTAATAAAAACATCCCCTACCTCGGGTTTGAGATTCAAAGAAATCCTCTACGTTCCGCGGAAGACGGCGTCGCGGAATTCAGGCGTCGCGGTCGTCGTTCGTCAAATCCGTTGACGAAGATTTACGTCCGATGCGACACGTTGTTGGCGGATCTTCGTTTGCCGACGAAGAAGGTCCGAAGAGGAAGCAGAGGTCCGAAGATACTAGGTCTCTGAGTCGATGATCCTTGACGAAGTGTTGTCGTTCTTCGTTGAGGATGAAGACGTTCCTCGCCGGAGAAGATGAAGACGTTCTCCGTTCTTCGTCAGAGCTTGAAGATGAGAAAGCTCTCCAAAGACAAACAAAGAACCCTAAATAAAATAAGACTACCTCTTATTTTATTAACACAACACAAAAGAATTTTCAAAGTCTTGAAATTCAAAAAGACATAACTCCCATAATTAAATAAGAGTTACTTAGGCCAATTTAATTAGGGGTTAAGAACGTTGAGAGAAATTTGAAAGATAGGGGTTCGTGTGGGCCCCACCACACTTAATCCTCCCAAGGGAGGTTAAGTGGGTGTGGGTCCCACTTCCAACCCCCTTGGGTAGGTTTTTAATAAGTTAAAAATAAAATTTGTTTAACACAATTTTATTTAACTTAACTGAAAAACCCCAAAACGGAACTTTCAACCCGCAACAAACGCAACTCCCGGAAAGGTCTCTTTAAGCGAATATCGGCGCTGCGAGTTCATCGGTGCCCTCGGATTTCAATTCCGAGCACCGGATCAAAAGTTAGGAATTCCCGCTCGTTCGTTCACTGAACGTACCCGAGCCAAACTTCGGAAATTAATTCCGGGCACTCCGGGCCTCAGAATCAGGTGCCGTCTGAAACCGCATTCTTGTAAAATTCTAAAGAAAATTAAGAAAAAATTTCCCTTGAATTTTACGGGTCTTTACACATGAAACCTTTTTTGAAGATGTCTTTTACATGACCAAAAAATTCCTTCGTACATAACATTTAATGGCATAACCTGAGAATATGAATATAAAAAGGGTGAGCTATAAAGACCAGAATGTGAAAAATAAAGGCATAAAAAGAATAATATTGTACAATATAGGAAATAGTAACATCAATTAAGCACAAATGAAACATGAATATAAAGTTATGATATAGCATGAATATCATGACATGGAAATGTGGAAAAAACATTTAATATGATAGTTGCATGATCCAAGTATCGTTGCAAATAGAGAATGAGTGAACCCTCATTGAGCTCGAATGAGAATGTATAAAACCTCATTGATCATGTTGTATCATTATACTAATCATTTCCTAATGCATTAGAGCGCTATCAGTATGTACCATTCATAATCATTTAATTTCATGCATATGTGTGCTCTATGATCATACAACATGGAATCATTAAACATGGTCATTTATTACATGATAAACGAATATGGATACATAACTGAAACTCTATAATCAATAAGAAAATTTTAATAAAGGTGAATTCCTTTGATAAAGAAATGGTCATGGAATTCACTACAAGATGACTTTGGTTTGTAAAATTGCTGTGCAATTTCGGCAGCATAACGGTGTGACATAGGAGTTCATAAAATTGGATGATGAGAGAGAAAGGGATGTATCATTATTTATACATTAATTAGACAGTAAGTGGGTGATATATATACCTGTAAAAACATATGTAATGGAATTTAGATTTATAATATAAAAGAAGTTCTTGAATGTATTTGAGGGGAGAGAAATCACTTACTGAATTTTGGTATGGTTATGGGTGTACATGGGTGGAATTTTTGATAGGGAAAGGGGTTTATAATTTTGAAAACATAAGGAAGAGTGTATAAGGGAGTTGTTAAATCATACCTCAACATTATTAGTGGAAATTAAAGCTGTATAACAATATAAAATACATGGATGATTGGGAATGGAAAAACCCCATACTTGGAAGTGTGAACTCAATGGCTTGGGAGAGGCTTGAAAGGGGATTCATGGGAGAATTCTTTTCCTGAAGGTTAGAAAATGGCCAAGATACAAATGTTTTTAATAAAAATTAATGTAATTTTAAGTGTGTTTATATAAGAAATGAGAGGTAATTATTTATTATTTAGGTTCTAGACCCCACACATTAACCTAATCAAATCAACAATCCATACCATGAATTGTGCCTATGGTTTTTTCAAAAGAGGAGTGGAAAAAATTATTTTATAAGGCTAGTGGCCAATATTATTAGAATATTAGGCTTTCATATTTAGAGTTGAGTCACACTCTCAAGGAAATCATTTATAAAAAATGTTAAAATGTTGTATTTTCATTGGGCGATCCCCTTAGGCATTGTAAAATAAATCAAACGACCCTAAAATCACATTATTTTAAATGTAATGCATATATTGGCAGAAAATCCAATTTATAGTATTTTATTACATCCCTATTATATCATTATGATGAAAAAAAAAACAAATTATATATTTAAATGGTATTTAATTTTTAGCCAATAATTTGACTGTTTAAGGAAGTTAAGAAATATTCATCGTTAGAAAATTTCAACACCCTAATTATGAAAAATAATATTATTTTTTATAAAATAATATCTAAATATGTGAATTTGTAATTTTTAAATAAAAATATACATATTTAAATAATTCATGGGTTTTGACAAAATTAGTTTTCAAACCTATTAACAATTAAAATTTTATTCATAATAATTTTATGATCATTTATATTTAATAAAAATAAATTTAGTGATAATAGTTTATTAAAAATATTATTTAATTACAAATCCATTAATTCGTCAAGATGGATTCTATATCCAAATATTAACTAAAAATACTATTACTGCTTTAATAACTATTAAAAAGGTAACTATAATAAAATAAATGTATATTCATTATAAAAAAATTGCACATAATCATTGTTCTCTTGACTTTTTACATAACCCCTTATAACACCTGCATAAGGCATTAGGGTAAGGGGTGCGATGGTGATAGACTCTTGGGGTGGCTCAGATAACATCACTCGGGTGGAAATTGATATTAGCTTCAATTTATCTCATATGAGGTTATATTTAAGATTAACTTGTTGAAGCATTACATGGGCTTGGTCAAGAATGAATCCCCATGGTTCCACAATCCTTATGATCACCGACCAATGGCATTCATAGAGATAAAATCTTCTGGATAAGGCCATTGCTTCCTTTTGTAGAGTAAATTGGATTTTCTAAAGCCCTTTATTTATACTAATATTATGATCAATGTTCTACGACTATATTCGCAACAATAAAAATTATTAACATTGTTTTAAAATACAAAAAAAAAACAAGTAAGTTCATATTTATTATATAATCATTTTACATAATAACATATTTAATTTTATCTAAAAATATTTTTCATTAAAAAAATGTTTGGGTCATTATAGTTTCGATGCAGGATATCATTCCCATCATAAAAGTTAATCATGGTCTAAAGAGAGTTATCTCATCCTAGATTCAATATTTGACTCAGTGGGTGGGAGAATTCATCATACCGAGAGGCCCTCTATGTCCTCAATTCTCTACATGTTACCTTAGAAATGGTTCTTGAAGATGGTGTGACCTATATTTACATGGGAACTACTCCCTTATCTTGGATGATGTTTATAATAAGTCCAAGACTCCCTCTAGTACGCACAAAGAATGGTGGACACCCTATCTTGGTATAAAAATTAGATTCATTACATTCTTCATGACTTGACCCATGAGGAGTGATTTGAATTTTTTATAGTGGTTGATGTTTGGTTGTGATGTATCGAGACTCCATTCCTTAGTGAAACTGAATTTCACATGAAAAATATGGGACTTATTGATACCAAGCTTCTCTGTTATTACTATTTTTAAATCATGTCTACGTACTTCGATTTGATAGCATGAGTTTTGGGATCTCCCAGGATGTGAATGCTACGAGTGGAACCATGTATCTGGAATTGGATGAGACATTGAGTCTTGTAATCCTTTATGATTATATCAATATGTCATTTTTATAAGGTCAAAATATACATACATATATTGAGCTAACTATATCTTCATAGTGTTATTTCATTTTTTGTATTTTATTTGTGTTTTAGGGGTGTCCTACTGAGTATTATTTTACTAACCACTACATTGGATATTCCCACACGTGTTGTGTCTATCAATGATGATCAACATATAGATAGCATCCTATGTTGTCCAAGACGAGGTGGTTCTTTTAGACACTAAACAATCAAGGTTTTCTCCTATATTTTGAGATAGATGACCAGTTCCTTTCCCTCCAAGTATGGTTTTCTATAGATATGTTTCAGTAACTTGTTCATTCACGTTTTATGACTATTTTCATTGGTGTTATTGTATTGTGACCCAGTTTTAATTTACTACACTTTATGTTCATTTCATACACTATTTTCCCAATATAGTGTTTCCATGAATTTGTTTCGTACTATTTTCACATTTCGGTTTTTATGGATTAGAGATGTATGTGCGTGTCTAGGTAAATAAGAGAATTCATCATATTTGTGAAATATCCCTTCTATGTTCTATTCACCATCCCCTTCCTTATTAGAAGTGCTATTGGGGTAGACATAGCATTGGCCCCTCTAGGAAAGGTTTTGATAGAGTGGCATAAGAGGGGGTAAGGTCTAATTTATGACCGGGCATTTGTGAGAATGGTTTTGGGAAATAGTGTTATGATTTTTAAGTTTGGATTTTAAGAAAATGACTCCAACGATAGAGTGGAGGCTAACATATTCAAACCTCAAGAATATAAACATCTTCTTTCTGACTCAGAATATAAAATTATTGGTTACAAGGAAAAATAAAGGTACATGCATCATATAAGAATGGATTGGGTTTTCCATGTCCTTATGGAGTTGGTTCCCCGTGTATACTCATTTGACAGTGAAATATATTGTTTTTTCCGGATATATTCATGATGTTGGAAAGTGAGGTTTCCATAAATATTTTGGGAGTTCGACCATATGTTTGATTAGGCCTCCCTGGGGGGATCTAGTCACAAAGCAATTTTACTTTAGTATGGATAGCAGGTGGCGCTTTCTCCAGATGATTAGTTTGTAGACTCGCATTAAATATTTCAGGTGCATAAAGCCTAACATACTATGTTTTGTATGAATCTTTTATCACTAGATAATGATACATTGGTTTAACTAATATATCATAGGCTTATGAGGAATTGATCACCTAGTATAATGGTTTAGAAGGATCATCCAATAGCAGGTGTATGATATAATATATAGAAAATGAGTTTTTATTGTTAGTTCCAGGGGAATTATAGTTCCCCAAAAAAGATAAATTTATATGATTTTTATTGTAAGGGACATTCCATATTATATTGTGCTGCTATTCAGGCTACAGTCAGAGAGGTGGTCGACGGACAACCATTTAAAAGGCAACGGTAGGAGCGGACAGATTCATTGGGAATTAGTCATTGTAGAGGAGGTAGAGGACAAGGGAGGTGGAAATTTCATGTTGTCAAGGCTTATGAGCCCCAAAAACAAAGAATGGTTAAATTTATTATATTCTTCTTTCTACTTTATATATAGTATATATCACATGTTCTAGTTATTTCCTTTCCTACCGCTTTTCATGTTTGATACAAAGAAATTTCGATTAAACTGTTTAATTGACACTTACACTTTGAGACACCTACTATTGGATACTAGATGATCATATAACTATTTTGATAGTGTGACCTGACTCTTAAAGGTTAGTGTTTCGGTTGGAATCTCCTAGTAGAAGCATCATGGTCTTATGATTCATTCTTGATATAGGCTAGTTTCCCTAGTTCACAATCTGATTGTTGTAGCCAAAGTGTGCAGGTCATCCATAATAATTAAACAATATTTTCCTTTTTATTTCTAATTGTGAAATCCATGAAATTGAGGATGGTCTCATTAATATGAGGGTGAAATCTATTGCTCTTTAGGTTGCTCTCTTGACTCTCAATGTAGTTGATGTTTTGAGTCCTTAGTTTGTTGTAATGGTGGAGATGTATAAGGTTGTTTTTCATGAAGTTATTCCACGATTACCTCTCCACCAAGAAATAGACATCATCATTTATCTACACCATATATTGACATTTATATTTAGAAAATTATATGTGAAGGTTATTGTAGAGAGTCATGAGTTGAGGGTGTTTTTGGAGGATTTTTAGTTGAAGGGCTTCGTGAGACCTAATGTTTCACCGTAGGAAACCATAGTTGTTCTTAAATTATAACATCCTAGTGTACATGGTGTTCAAGAAGGAACACGCGAGACAAAGTATAATTGTCCTGGACACACATTGAGATTTCAAATTTCTTCGAAAGCTCTTGAAGTGTCAGTCATGGATTCGGGAGATACATTTTTTGGGACACATCATCTTATGGATTGGATTTGTAATGGATCTATTAAAGGTTATGTTAGAGTTTGACATTCTCTCCCAAAACGGGGTTTCCATATGAGGTAGTTTTTCGTGATGCATCAGGATGTGAGCTTGGTTCTATTCTGATGCAGTGGCAGGAAATGACTTCCATGTATCACACATTTTGAAATCACACAATAAGAACAATGTGACCCATGATAACGAGCTAGCAGATGTAGTCTTCACATTGGATATTGGGTCACATAATTCTATGGGAATTATGTTTATCATCTATTTCTACCCCAAGAGTCTCATGTATATCTTCTCCCAAAAGTATGAAAATATGATACATAAGATATGGAAATATTTTATCCAAGACTTTGACATGGATATTACTTATACTCCTGGGACGGAGAAAACTGTGGATGATTTTATGACTGGGAGATATAGATTGTTGTTCTTGAATGTGTAATTAGAGTAGTTATCCTAGTTTTAAATATCTGTTGTAGATACGCCAATATATGATTATCTCTATTTAATGGTTGTCACCCATACACACTAATGGAAATTGTAGGATTAAAAAACTTATGCATACTAACTATGAGGATATTTATGCTCAAATTTCATCATCACATGCCCTCATGTATATTTATAATTATATAAGTGTGATGTTCTTTTTAGAGGAAACAAGATGACACTATTGGTGTTGCAAGATGTAGTTATGAGGGAGATTCATTCATCCCTTTATGTGTTACATCCATGTGTGAAAATGATGTACCAAGACCTCTGACATTCATTTGTTGTCTTAGGATTAAGATGAAAGTTTCAAAGATTGTGAATTGATACCTTACTTTTCACCGATTAAAGGATGGGCATCAAGATCCAGCAATTTTGACTCAACCCGTTGAGGTGGCAGAATGGAAGTGGGATGGGATAAAATGGAATTTTTGATGGTTTTACCATGTACATATAGGGGGAATGAATCAATCTTGGTGATCATTGTCCAACACACAAATTCATCCCAATTTATAGCTATTTAAGAGTATAGTTTAGTAGACTTCTTGGGACACCGCTACATGCCATAGTTTGTTCGACTCTATGGAGTTACATTGAATATAGTTTCATGTCAGGATTCCCTCTTCACATAAAGGTTTTAGAAGGGTTAAAATGAGGTGTTCAGGTTTCAGTTATAGTTAAGCATTGAATTTCAATCACTAGATAAAGGCAAAAATGTGTAGCCTATTAAGTCTCTAGAGAACATTCAACAGGATTACTTGTTTTGTTTTAGTTCAGGTTGGGAGGACCATCAACCAATGGTGGATTTTGGGTACATACAAAACTACCCCTCCACCATCGATAAGGAATCATTCGATTAATGGTACCAGTGACCACACAATTCAAGATATTGCTTAATTTTCCTATGATATTTCGCACCCATGGTCCCAAATATTATTGAGGAGAAGGTTCAGGTCATCCAAGAGTGGATAAAGACTTCATAGTGATTTCAAAATTCTTCGGATGATGGGGAACATTGGACTTTAGAGATATAAGAGTATAACCATGTGTTCATTCATGTATCTCCTCAATGTGAGATACAAATATTTAGCTGATACGACAAGCTACATCTGAGATTCACCATACTGTCCTTTCCAAATACTGTATAGAGTTGTCAAGGTGATATTTCAATTTGATATACTAACATAGATGGAATAGGTGCACTATGACTGCCACATTTCACATTTGACGAGATACATGCTTGATCCATCACATGTCATCAACTAGGGAATGTTAGACATTAATAATGTGATGACATTGTCTGAGTACCTGATAGATATCATGGATCCATCATAAATGCTATATTCCCTTGGTAGTTGTTCATTAGTACCATACGAATCTTCAGAGTAACACATGGGAGTAGGAGGATCAGATAAATTCTTAGTAACCTCACTATTGTTAGGGTAGCCCTTGTTTTTTCTATTGAAAACATAAATACCTATAGTGTAAGGAATTTAATGATTCATATTTTCTTTATTTTTTTATTTTATTGAAATTATTTATCAATATTCTAGGAATAGACACTATGATGGCATGGAATTCTGAGGCCCTATGTTCCTCAAAAATTCATTGAATAATGATATGTTTCTAATAGAACTTGTGCACATATTTTATAAGAAAGTAATATAAAATTTAAGTGTTTTCCCAGAACAAAAACGTATGGGAACCATTGAGCTCAAAACAATGGATTTACAATAGGTGTGACCTAACTTTGGTCGGTACAAGTCATCTGTTAAAAAACACAATAATGGTGAAACAGAAAATAATTTTTTTAATAAAATTATTTTATTTTAAAATCTTAATAACTCATAAATGGTATCACATATTGAAAAAATAAGTCAATAATTTATCATGTAAACAATGTTTTTTTATTCTAGGCTTAACATCAGGTGGCATGAGCTAGTAGTGAAAGATAGTTTTTTGATGTAAATTTCAATAAAATAATTTAATAAAAATTATTTTGGACGTATAGTTGGATTCATTTTAATAATTCCCATTTTCAATATTCTAGGGTAATGAAATATCCTGGAAAATTTATTGAGACAAGGAGAAAGAGTTCTCTCCCATGAACATCGACGGATTAGAAAATCGTGTATGACGAACCTCATAATTAAATGATCCTAACAACAGTAACAATGAGACGACCATACCATATATTTGATTTAACCAAATCAAGGTTGGGAATTTTTGTTTTGATTATTCTTTTCCCCATTCATGAAAATCAATGACAAAAGTTGATAAAACATTAAATGGATAACTTTCATATTTCTTGTTCTTGTTGGATAGGCATAATTTTGGGTTTTTATTCTTAGGGTTAATTTGATTAATGATTTTTTTTCTTTTGTGATTATTCATACAAAATGGACCGAGGATGGAATTAACTACGACTTAGGTTCATTCCATGGGTTATTCCATGTTCTTTCCTAATATAAAGTTATTTTTATTCTTTCGGATCATTATATTCATTTTGGTTTATGAATGGATAATCATTGAATCTCCATTTTGTGACACTATGATCCGAAATCGAGGATCCAATGACAGGATGAACTAATGGAGGTTCAATGATTATGAAGAAAAAATGTTCTATGTGATTCAAGAGATTTATCTGTTTAATGGATTCTTCTTTTGTATGAATCATGATGTGGTTCCATGAACATGGCAATGAAGAAAATGACCTGATGAATCCTTACATGCCTCGATTTTGAAAAAAAATTAGTGTCAGAGGAGAATTGGTGGCCCACAGAAGTGGCCACTGGCTTGTTGGTTCTTACAGAGACATGTGTTGGTAGGAACTATGGTTGGAGGAGCCCACGGTAGTGGGGGCCATAGGGTTTGTGGATGTGGTGTCCATTTGTATTGAATGTAGTGGCTGCCAGCATTGAACGTGACTTTTCCGCATTCATTAGGGCCACACAATCTAGCATACCACATGAGTTGTGAAGGCATACTCATGTGTGTGGTTATGATCTATGTGGCTAAGCCACAACCCATCATTCTAGAAGACTGGGACCAGCAAGCCAGGTTAGCATTGGGTTGGGTCAGGTTGACGGGACGGGGTTGGGTTGACCATCAGGTTGGGTCGTACCCCTTTTCAATAAAACAACCACAACTCTCAAACCGAGTGTTTGTTTGAAGACATTTTTATGGTCTTGGGAAATTTGGGATTGGGATGACTTTTTGTAATGTCTTGATGGGTTTTTAGTTGTTCTATAATTGTTTGAGAGAATTATATTTTTCTATTTCATTAATGATTCGATGTAGGATCTTATTCCCTTTGTTGAGGATGATAGTATAGTTTGAGAGAAGACCATCGATGTTTTAAAATGAGGGTTTAATTTTCAATCCCATTCCCATCATTGAGATTTACCCATTATTTGAAGTGGGTTGTCTCAACCCATCTTCGATACTTAACTCAGTGGGTAGAAGAATTTATCTTACTTTGAGGAAAAATTGGTCCTCAATTTTATTTTAGTCACCATAGAAAGGGTTTGTGGTGTGGGTTTGACCAATATTTACGTGGGAAATACTCCACTATATTGGATAATTATTCTAGTTGGTCTAGGAGTCACCCTAGTGATCCCTATATGTGTTGGACCCCCCAATATTTGTATCAGGATTAGTTTCTTTTCATTATACATGACTAAAACTGACAAGTGTGCATTAGGATATTCTTAGTGGTTGATGTTTGGTTATGAGGTATCTAGACTCTCTATCTTATCAAGAGTGAGTTTATCTTATAATTTATGTGACTTATCAAGACCATGCATCTTAGTGGTTACTTTTCGTATATCAGTTCAACGTGATTCTATTCAATAACATGAAAAGTTCGATCACATGGGACAAGTGTGCTATAAGGGGAATCATGTAGCTGGTAGTGGGGGATATTTTGACGATTGGAATTATTAATTAGTGTCCCTGGATATTATTAATATATGTGATGTTGACACAAACCTATGTTGGGCTGACTATATAATTATAGTGGTGTTTCTATTGTTGTATTTACTTTGTGTTTTAACGGTGTCATACTAAATACTATTTTACACACCCCTACATGGGATTTTCCAGTTCGTGTCGTCTTTTTTATAGATGATTAAAACATTGACAGAGTCCTAGGTGGACCGATAATAGGTTTTTCTTTTAGAGACAAGATATCAAGGACTTCTCCAATGACTTCAGACAGCTGGCCAATACCTTTCCCTTCTCGTAGGGTTTTCTACGGATGACATTTATGAACATGTGAATTCACATTGGTTGAATCTTTCTTTCTATTTTCTTGTATTCTATCTATGATATAGTTTACTAAAATTTTTATTCATATCACACTCTGTAGATGAAATATTTCCGTATGAATTCATTTTTTACTCAGTGTTTTTAAATTTTAGTATTTTGGAATGGTGGTGTGTATGTGTGTACTGGTACTTAAGCAAATGCTTCCTATTTGTGTGATATAACTACTCGATTCTAGTCACGATACCCTGGCCTATTGAAGGTAGTCTTGAGGAAAGTCATGGCATGGTTCCCACTAGTATGGGTTGTGATAATGGATGATAAAAAATTCCTTATTTGATATAATAATCATAATCAATCCTAAATAATGACGAGATTGTGATGTATACCATATCAAGTTCAATTACTTTAGAATCATCATCCCCATGAATGAAATAACCATAGATTGATATTTAAGTCCTAATAAATATAATATTATTGATAACCAAATACATCCATGTTAATTGTATACTTCATAAAAAATAAATAAATTATGATTGAGTACTGTGTCTAAAAAAATAGTGATACAAAAATCAATTACATAGAGATCCATTTACATTGAAATAATTATAAAGTAATGTATTATAATATTAAATTTATTATAATTATATTGTTTAATTACATAAATGTTATTACATCATATATTTTCAATATAAATAATATGTTCTTGGAAAATGGTATAAATATGAAATTGATTATGTCACTCATGAATATAGTGGGTCAGTCATACACATGAATGTTGTTTTCATTTGTCATCTGATTGAAAAAAATAATATTAAACATAAATTTATATATTTTTTTATTATATCATATATCATATATATTAACCAAATCCATCCTCTTGATTATCCTTGTAAATTATAAATGAATGATAAATCTTGTCACTTTATGTTGGTGATAGTCTACATGTACATACCATTGACATTATCATTTTTGTATGGTTTAGAAGGTAAGAAGTTATATATATTTTATCATTTCCTAAGAATAATTATGTCATAAATAAAATAGATAATCCATAAACCATTTGTAATACCCATGAAAATAATTTAACTAAGGGAGACAATAATAATATCACAAACATAAAATGAGTGAAATGGAATGAGAACATGGGCATAATATATGAAATTTATACCCTACATAATGTATATCACAATTCTATGTAATGTAAAAAAATTTATAGTTTTATATAAATTTATTTATAAATTTAATCAAAGATCATAGGACCTAAAAATATAACAACTAATGATATTATGTATGAAACACATCCTTATATATTGTGAGCATGTGTAAGTATAGTCATGTTCAATAATAATGTAAGGGACATATAATTTGGCCATTGTATAAACTAATGGAAATGAAATTAGGTCCTAGAAAAATATTATGAACAGGAAACCATTTCCATACATAACCTCAGGGAAGAATAAATAAGTCCACATATAATCCTATGGACAATAGATCTAGGTCTATGAATAAACGTTTGAACATGAAACCATTTTTACACATAAAATATTTATCTCATGAGTTATTTATCATTACCAAAAAATTTGTACGGAGACATAGGTTACACCAATCAAATAATCCTTGAATTTATTTTTCTAAGGACTATAAATAATCATCATACCATAAACCATATAAGGGGGATAGGTTTCATTAAAATGTATTAATTTTATAACTCAGGGAAAAAGTGTGTTTTATATATTTTTTTTCTTCATAATAATAATAAATATAGATAAATAAAAGGGATAGTATCATTGGATCATATCTCCAATAAATCACAGGAAAAATTTAATGTTGTTGTCATTGATACTTTTAAATATCATTAAAAACTTTCTTAATGAAAATAACCTTTATATTTTAAAATGACTTCCTTAAAATCATAAAATTCCCCAAATTTTATAGAAAATATTTTATTTCAATATTATTAATGAAGAATATATATTATTATTAATACTATAAATTTTTTATGATATGTGGTAAATTGTATTCATTCCCTATAAGTCAAAAAATTAATTTATTATTTTCATTTGAAAGTCAAAAAGTACCTCATTTAGAAAATGAAAATAATTCAACTTTTTCGCAAAAATTGACTAGTAAAACATTTGTAAAAATATATTTATAATTTATTGTTAGAAATATAAAAAAAATTTGAATTTTTTTCAAAACATGGATACATTTGAGAATTGATTCTCATATGGAGTATTTAAACATAAATGTTCAAGAGTAATGATGACATTGTTATGTAAACCATTTCCACATTTTATTATTTTGAGTATTAATAATCGTGAAAGAATGAACATTATATGAATATTAATATCTAGATAAACAATGAAAAAAATCATAATAAGAAATCATGGGTATTATATAGATCACATATAAGAAACAGGTGGTAAATATGGCATGTGTCTAGTAAAAATTAATATGAGATGAAAATCCCATATTATTGATATGACATATTTTCTACCCATTGAAACATATAGTATAATAAAAATAGACATATTATACATATATAATATATCCATAGTCATGTATATCACACCATATATTATTCACTTGTACATATGTATGAATGTTTGTTTAAATTCTTAAAAGATAAAATGAATAATTTTAAATGATAAACCATCATTACAAAATACTATTACAGCATATTAATTTTATATATGCATAGCTTAACTACTCCTTACCATTTAAGTAAAATAGACATGAAAAATTAATGACATCACTTCATTGAGGTGGTATCCATATGTACGCACAAGAGACATTATCATATTCTATTGGTTTGGAAGTTAAAATATATATGTACTATATTATAATTTTATAACAAAAAATATTTCATAAATATCATATATATAAATATTAATCCCATCATAATTTCCTCATACGAGTGCATTATATGATGTTGAATTTTATCTCTCTATGGGTACAGTTTAATATTCATATGAATAATGTATATATTAACATCCATTTTTATGGAAAAAGTATGGAAGACTATTGTTTAACTAAAAATATATACTTTCATATAATTCAGGAGACATATGATTTTAATTTCTGAAAAATACCATATATTTATTTGAGATAATTGAAAATGAAAACGAATGTTACTGGATAGGGAAATTACCAGATCATTGAAAGAACTCATCATGATATCCAATAAAGGTCCTCAGGGTTGGCCTTTTAAAATCCTAAAGCCTCTAGTTTGTGTGTACTATAGTTTGGATGGTATTTATTTTTGGGATTTTCAATCAAAAAGTATCTATGTTGGATATAAAGCTGAATTAAGGACATTCTTTTTATAAAGAAGGGGAATGAAAATTCTGGAATTTTGTAGAGGATTTATGTATATTAAATTCATAATAAATCAAAATTATTCTAAAATATATATAATATGTAGTGGTTGAATGTTCCTCCCATATATTATCCCCTTTGAACTCTTTTTTTATTTTAATATTTTTTAAATAATTAGAATAATAATATTTTATAGAAATATCATTACTATAAATTTAGACACTATTTATTTCATTTTAATAAAAATAAACAATGGGAAACATGGATTTAAGAAAATATTCAATAAATAAACAATAGTACATTATATTGACTTATATAATTCATTGATCACATTAATTCATTGAATTTATATTACATTATTTAAAAAAAATATCATATAATTTATTAACTGTAGAAACATAACATCGTTATTTAATTATAATTTACGGTTAATATATAATAACTATGAATTATAAATAAAATTCAATCATGAAAATAATTTTACTAATTACAAAATTGAAACTTAATTTTGTTCATATCACGATTTTTACCTAAATTTATAAATAATTTATATTTAATATTAAAAGAGTGGCCTCACTTGAAAATTTATACAGATAAGATATATAGAAAATGAAAAGGGAACCCCACTCATGTGGGTGGAACCAAGTTATTTTCTCGTATGGTTTCTTCATTCCCTGGCGATGATGGTTCCTCAGTGTAACTCTTATAGGGTTCATCTTCATTCTTTCACAAACTGGTATGCCCTCTCATTCAATTATTCATTATTTATCGCTCAACTCTCTTAGATTTGTGTTGGAGCCCTATTTTATTCCATGTTTGTCACTCCCTGCTCTGCTATAGTGTTCCTCATCTCATATCCATGTTGGATATGGGGCATGGGATTTGAGGAGGGTTTAGCAAAAATATTTTCTGGATGTAATGTTTTTATTCATTAATATAGTTGGTTCTTCATCCTAGGGATTCAATCTGAAGATATGTTTTTTGTTTTTCCCAACTATCAGTTTTTTTAGTTCAATTTTATAAAGGTTATGGATCTAAATCAAGTTCACTATAGGGTTTCACTTCCATTTTCTCATTCCATGTTATATGCTGCCTATGGGTTGTGATTCTGTTTCTATTAAGATGCCAGTGATCTTGGTATCATTAGTTTTTTGTGTTGGATGTGTGTTTGGGTGGTTTTGGTGAAGCATACGATGTGGAATTATTGTGGAATTCATTTCATTTTTTATAGTTCCATGATTTTTTAACCCGAAGAGATCCAATGTCAATGTGGGATTAATCCATTAACATATTTCCTTACCACAAGTCCCATTTATCCTACCCAGGTCATCGACGAGTGATGGTTCTTCGATGCTTTATCTAGTGATTTATAGGTGGCCAACAATATTCAAGTAAGTGAGTTCATCTCTTGGATCTCTAGTACAATGGAATATGGAACATCTAATGATTACTTATAGGTATTATATTTAGAGAGTTGTACATGGAGTATTCATGGAATTATGACCACGAGGGATACATGGTTGATAGTGATGAGACATTAATCCCCGATGGTGAGTTCGGATCCGGTGAGTTCTTGTTCGACTCTAGTGCTGGTGGTGACATTTGTTTGTAGTGACACTACTAATGGTGAATACATGATGTGGATAGCTCAGGGACAATGAATGGACATGGTGAAATCATTTGGAATTTAGAATTATTAAACTTAATTATCATGTGTTGTTCATGTCTTTTGATTTCTCTATGGGCGGGATAGTACCAGATTGGAGTGTTTGTATAAAAACATTTCCATTATAATTGTACTTTGAGAAAAAAATATGTATTTTATGTGTAATGTTTAAATTATTATAATGGTCAATTAATGGATGAATGTCACTTAAATATTTTAATTTAGAGTCAAAGGTAATAACTTTTTAATTAAATTCATCCAATTAGAAATAAAATGAATACTTATTGACTTATAACTTCGTTTTCTACAAGACTAACCTGATTTACCCATTGCTGAGCTATTAAATTTTTCCATGTTTACTATTAAAATTGAACAAAAATAAATGGATAATAATAAAAAAAAATTTACTCTATGATTGTAAATATTCTATAAATTTAATCAAATTAAATACCTATTGGATGAAAAAAATTAATATTTATATTAGTTTTCAAATCATTATGAAAACCGCATAACAAAAAAGTATGTTTTAAGCATGAAACATTATATTTTTATCTCATTAAAATAATAAATTTATATCAATGGTAATTTCATTTATTTAATTATTAATACATAAATTTCAGAAAAACATTTCTCCTAAAATCATTTATTTAATTTATTATGATATTAAAAGAATGTGTGAATATGAAATTTTTCTCAGAAAAAACATGTTGTTAAATTTCAAATACTTTTGTTTATTTAAAATTATTTTAATACCAAAAAATAGATTATATACATATTTAAACCATAAATTATTACAATTTATTTATTCTAATTAATGACATCTAATCTATTGGTTGGGTAATAATATTATTTTAATATTATATAATGATTTATTTTAACTAGTAGTTGCATATATTAGATGCTATTGAAGAATTTAAAATTATTTGAATGTAAATATTTTGGTAAAATATTAGAATGTTATGTTTCATCCCATTTAATAAATTTATTCATTAAATTTATTCATTAATTATTGGTATTCTATTTTAATATTACTTTTTCAAAACTGACATAATAAAAAGATAAAAAACACTTCATAGATAGGGAGAAAAGGGAAAAAAATTTATATTAGTGTAATATTTATCTTAAATTATAGATTGGAGAAAAATATTAGAATAAAAATATATTTACATGGATAAAAAACTATCATTTAGGTGATACTGGAGAGTGATATAGATCATTTATGAAAGAAATGTTAATAATTATTAGAATATAAAAAACTAAAAAAACATTAATTAGTAATTAGGTTTAAGACTATAACTTCAACTGTATTTAAGTTTATAAGAGATTTTTTCTTAAGATTAATCTCTTATTTTATAGGAATTAAATTTCAATCTATACAATGAAATTAAAGAAATATACTTATCTGAAATTTAAAGTCTATTCCTTAAATAAATTCCTTCTAAAATATAATATTTTTCACCATGATATGATTATTCAAGATGAGTTATTCAATCCAGATACACTAAGATAAACATATTATAGACCACATAGTTATGAAGGGATTAAAATTATACTCCCCTTATATTTAAATATTATCCAAATAAAAATGGTTAACATATTTAATTCAACATGGATAAATATATTAAATTCAATAAAAACATAATATATATGGATTATCATAATATAATACAAATGCTGTTAATCTAAAAATTCCACAAACAAATTCATGACGAAATATACTAGTTTATAAAGAATTTAAATATGATATCACAATCAATAAAACATATATCCCCAGGTATATCAACAAATGTCAAAAAAAGATTTATGAATACCTTATCCACATAATCTCTTGAAAAAGATTATTTACATCTATTTCCATAAAGAATTTTTTAAAATAACCATAATAACATAAAATAAAATCATACTTATTACTCTTATAAAATACTCTATAGCTTCAAATATTCCAAAAATGTATTTTTATTTAAAATTCATCAATGATGACGTAAGTAATTTTTTTCAAATCACTAACAACATAAAATTTCATCATATCCTTTATAACATATATCATAATCCTAACACATTAACTAAAAAATGGATGTTCATAATAAATTAATAAATAAAATGTATGATTAAATTCAATGAGTCTAAATATGACATTAGAATTAAAAAAAATTAAATCAATAAGTACATTTATTGGTTTAAAAACACATTTTTCTAACAATTTTTTTTTCATTTTTCATTTATTTTAAAATTACTTTCTCTAACATAAAGAAATTTTATCTTTAAAAATGTATTAAATATTTAGAATAAGGGGAACCATATTGGGTAAATAACCCCCTTTTAGTTTCAGTTAATGTATAAGGTGACCATAATAAAATTTATCATCTTAGTAATGGGTAGATTGGTCTAATTGTCATACACGGATTTTTAATTCCATGTCTTGGTTCAAATTTTCCTTCAGTTCATAGCATTCTCTTGGTTTTCTGGAGTTTTGGGTTTGAATTTTTGGTGTCTCTTTTGTTCTTGACTAATGAACATGGTCTTGGGGGGTATTTTATGGAACATGGAATCATATATTTTTAAAAGAGATTGTGTGAGTTTGTTTGGTTTTAGGGTATTGTTTGTGACACTCATAGTGGCACCACATATAGGGTATGTTGTTGAGCTGGTTAGTACACAAGAGTTGGATGAGTCTTGGGGTGAAAGGTTTTTTTTCTTCTTTGTATTATTTCCCCTATCCGTAGACTATCTTTCCCCCCTTGGTTTCCCCCCTATACCCCTTGGTATTGGTGTAAAAATAAACTTATTTGGTGGTAAGGACATGCTTCCTGGTTTGTCCGCACAATTCCAAACAGTGTAAGAAAATTGTGCACGTGTGTCAAGGTTATTAAAAATACTTTAGAATATACAATATTTTATTTCTAAATTAATCCAAAATACATCCCCATTATTCCCCATTTTTTCACTACCTGCATGGCCATCCTCCAAGGTATCTCCCCCCGCATGGACTACATCTTTGAAAGGATATTTGATGGTGGTAACATCAAAATTATGAAAGTAGGTCATTATATCTTCGATTCCATCCATTTCATTAGGTTTTGATCCACTATTTATAGTGTTATAAATTGTATAGAAACACGGTTTCATACCTAAGATTTAATTTCCTGTATTATTTGTGAAATATTGTGTTTTTGGGTTGGTTTTCAATCCCTTGTGGAGCGGCGGAGGTGCAGTTCAGGTTTCACAAAAAGATTCAAGGGTATTGACTCCAAAGGTAGGTGTTCCATGTGTAACCATTTTTTGATGAGTTATCTTGATTGAATTATTTATTTATCATGTTTTTATTCTATTTTATGTGTTTTGAAAACTATTTTTGACGGAAATGGTTATGCATTTAATTTTTTAATTTCATTTTTTTGTAATTGTGTAATTTTCAAATATAAATCATGTGATACCTTTTGTGGTTCTTATATAAAATATTCAATTGAGTTTTAAGTTTCCAAATGAGGCTAAAAATAATGATATTTATTTCATTACTGTCATGTTATCCTTGGAAGGGTGATTTTGATTTGGTTTTATGTGTATAACTTTTTTGTATATCTTGATGGTGTTAATGGAAATCTATGTTTTTCATGTGTATCATTTGTTGTATATTTTGAGGTGATTTGATAGTACTTGAGAATGTTTTTTAAAATGAATAAAGGAATTCCAATTCTCTTTTGGTGGGGGTTTGGTGTGATTTTTTCCTTGAAACATGGTTTTGAAATAGTTTTGGTTTCCAAAGATTGGGTAAACTCCATAGAATTGTATTATGAAAGATTTTAATTGTTTAATGATTTATATAAGAGGAGAACCCATATTGAAAAACTCTTTTGGGTTGTGTATATTTTGAAATGGTCTATTTTAAACGTGGAAGGGGATTTCATGTGATATATAACATCTTGGAAATGTATTATAAATTTTTAACAGATTTATTGAAATGTGAAAGAGAATTGAATGTGATGTGGGATGTTTTGTGTGAGGGTGTTGCGAAAAAAGACTTTTTCTTATGAAATATGTATGATGTGAAATGTGTTTGGGTTTTAATGTGAGTTGTTATATCTTTTAGTCATTTTATAAAAAAATTTAATGGATTTTTGGAAGTGTTAAATAAATAGTAAAAAATGTTGTGGGCATCTTTTGGTGTATGTATAATTTCAAAATGAATTTGAATGAAAAGTCAGAGTTGTAACTTGTGCTATGTATATGTGGTATGTTTGGTGAATGTGTTATTTGAATGTCTTATTTTCACATGAAAAATATATTTCAGGGATTGTTGAACTTGTTTTATCACAATAGGGAATCCCATGTATCTTGGTGGGTGGACCTGTACTTGTATGCTATTGATCCCATGGGGTTTGGCCTCAGTTTCACATTGCAATATGACACATACAAAACTTACTAAATTTTGAGTATGATGTTTTGGAACCAGAAGGTTATGGTTATGTTCCCTACTAGTGGCTCGTTCATGGGAACTAATATTGTGATGGTTACTTTCACCAAGATACAAGGTACCTGGGACCCACATTGAGCTACTGCCTAGGGGTTATTTCTCATTGATTGTGATCACTTTATATTTTGTGATTACCATAATTATACAATATTAGTGGATTGAAAATTTATATATCATGATTTTTTTACATAAAATTTTCTTTTATTTAAAATATCCCACCTCAAAACTGTTTAGTTTTAATGTTGCATCTTTTATAGACTATCACTAGAATTTATTATTTACAAAACATGCAATGAATTTAGTCATAAAATATTTATCAGCTAAAATCTCCTAGAGGTGGTATCCTTATAGGATTTTTATCAGTCCCTTCTAACACATTTGGTTGGGATTGGACTTTTTTTTTATTTTTGTCACTGGTTTTGTTATAGTTTTTTGTACCAGTGGTTCGAGTTTCTAGCTGGTCCTTCGTGGTGTTGTCTTGTGGAGATGGGATCAGGGTTGTGCTGATTTCCATGAGTATGGTTCTTTGGCTACCATTTATGGTTTTACTCAATTTTTATAGTCTTTGATAGTTTTTTTAAACCATATAATTCTATCCTGAAATTTTGTAATCGATGGTTTTATTCGAAATTTTGAGATTTGTTGAATTGGATTTGTTTCTTGTTTTATGATAATAAAATCAGTTAAAGAATTCCCAATTTTTTGTATATGATATCTAGGCACTATTTCTATCATGTGGGGATCAGGAATTCAGTTCTGGTGTAACACCCCGAGCTTCCACGATACGCTTATCATTCAATAATGCAATAGCTTGCATTGTACGCAACATCGAGTTCTAAAACTCCGCGACTAATCAAAGTTGCCATTATGAATAGTAATAACCACTTTTTTAAATTATAGAAATTTTATATTTCAAAATGGACTTTATTTTTGTATTCGTAATATCGAAATTATCCAAAGTTGAATTTTTTGTATTTTTCTGAGAACTTCCAATTTTTTATGAATAGTGAAAATTACTGAAAACAAATTTTTTAATCAAAATAATTTGTAGTGATAAGTTATACTATTGAGTGGTTTTAAAGTATAATTAGAATATATTTTTATCATTTTATCCAATGGTTTTCATTAGAATTAATTTAACATTGAAATTGGACATAAACAATTGCCAATCTTTTGATATAAATTGTTTCTTAAAAACACGCTATGTGTTGTGACATCGGGAATTAATTATAAAATTAATTAATTCAACTTATATGTTCTGAATTTTTTAAAATAGTCATCATTTTTGAATTTGGAATATCAATTATAGCTTAGGGTGAAATTTTGGCATTATTCTGAAAAACTTCAATTTTTGATGAATAGTGAAACCACTAAGTGGTAGTTAAATAACTGATTTTTCGTTTAAATGAAATATTACCACTTCTGTGATTTGATTTTCAAAAATAAAACATACATGGTGGTCATTAAGAAGTAAAATTTGGTTCAATGAGATTAAAATAATTTTTGGTGAATAGTAACTTTTAAGTTCTTAATCACGATTAGAGGTAATTAGTGTAGTTTAAGGTAAAAATAATGTTTTAATAATATGAGATGAGCTTGACATATGTACTACTCTCATTGGATGTGCCATGTCCGACCAATAAAATCCATGGGTCAACTTGGGGACACCATGGAGCCACTTTAGTTGGAAAATGAGATAAATACCTTTTATTTAATGTTAAAGTAAAAAATGACAAAACATAAAATGTTTTACTAAAACAATTTTTACATGGGGTTATACAAGTCATATTTTTGACTATAAATAGTCATTGGAAATATAAAAGGATTTCCTACATCATAGTAGTTTTTTTATTATTTTTAGACATTAAATAAATTTAATTATTTATGACATCATGATGATGCAGCGATGACCTCATTATTTAACGATTTAAATAGAATGAGAAGATAATGCAAAATCCAATGCTTACACTTGTACAAAGCCTATTATATGAGGATATTTCGAACCCTTATCACCTTATCCACGAATTATATAAGTGTGGGACCTTTAGAATCCGAAAATCATTGTATAATAATGTAACATTTCAATCTTTCCAAAAGAGCCCCTCCTCTCCTCTTATAAAAGGCCCCCACCTCTACCACCTTATTCACACTTTCAAGCCTTTTGGTTCGGCCAAAATCTTCCCAAATACTCTCCCAACTTCTCCCCCTTACTCCTAGAAGCCTCACTTTGGGCAGAATTCTTCCCAAGGAAGCATTTGTCTCAAATCAAAAAGAGTTACCCGATTTTTAAGGTAATGTCTTCTCTAATGTTGTTTTGTTTTATTTTGCTTCTCCAACCCCTTAAACTCTTTTCATTCATTTCTTTTGTAACAACACCAGTATCTAAAATATACTAGGATGTTTTTATGATATGTATTTGGTTTACACTTACACACACCATCGTCTAATGGTTAAAGAACATACAGTTTCTGTGGATGGCGAATTTCTGCCTCACGAAACGATGACTGTTCAACACTCATATAACACCTTCAAAGGTGGCCATTAAGATGTAACTATTTTTATATATGATATATAATATGTTTATGTTTTACTTATACTTCTGTATTTCTCATTTATGGCATACTTTATGATTACCATTATGGGTAAAACGCGATAATTTCATTTTAGGAAGTGCGGACTACCGCCCCCTCAAAGTGATTTGAATCGTTAATGCCATATGTGGGATGTATAAAGGATGGAGTAAATGGTATTATACACTATATTATACTGGAATTATATTATACATTTATATCATTATGATTTCGTTCCATTAAATATGAAATTGAAATGAATGTAGCGTTCATGCATACGTACGACTTACCGTCTCCATGAACGGTGCATTTCATTTCTTACCTCTAAATGTTACGTAATATTATAAATGAATGTATATACTGGATATATAAGATATATATGAAATCGAAATCATGAATATAATTCTGTAGATAATGGATATTCTACCACATAAACAACTTGTAATTATAAGAAGTTTATTTTTGACTCAAGTACCAATGATCGACAAAACGACCGTTATTAACTTAAATAATTACATAATGTTCATATCATTATAATAAGTGATATAATAAGGATAATGAAATTGAAAATGGTTCTTAATAAGGTATATATTAACTCTAGTTTATTATTCAGGAGGTTAAAGAATGGTTGAGTCAAGTCAGACACGAGGTAAGGGAATTTCATAACCCAACTTCCATTCTTAGGGTTAATCTCCTAATTTCAAATTATGTCATGATATTATTATGCCGTATATTATATTTATACTTTATTTATGTGTAAATATGGTGAATACACATAATAGATATATTTTATTTAAAAATGATTTTTTTATGGGACTTCGTCTCAATCTCCATTCATTGAGGCATATTTTGTTTTATACACAAATTAATTTTGTACAGTGTATAAACCCCTTTAACTTTTTACATTTATTCAAAAGGAATCTTTTTATAAGAAGAGTTTTACTAAACGACAAAAAGGGAATGTTTTTCTTCTCGTACATATGCGGCGACAACGACTTTTCTGCCGCCGTGACCATTATTTGATTTTTGGCTTCCTCTACAACCATCATTTTTTTTGATGAAAAATAAATACAAAGTTTTAATTTTATTTTATTTTGGTATTGAAAATGGTTTTGAATGCATTTTTATTATATCAATGTGTTGTATTGATATCTTGTGATTGAAATGTGGAAATGTTATGTTTCCATTATGCATGTTTTATGTGATACGATTATGTTTTGGTTTATGATATGTTTAAACCTATTCATATGAGGAATGTATTGGACTTAATAAGTGATGGGTGGAGCCCGCTATAGCTACTCGATGCATCGGTAGGTCTCATGAGACAACTAGACGTGGAACTGGCCGAGGCCCTTTCTCGATTTGATTTATGGTTTTGGCCGAGGCCTTAATCATTTTAGACGTCTTGGACGAGGCCTGGACAAAATGTTTCAGAATGTCTGGAATTATACATTCCCTCATTATGAAAGTGGTTATTGATATTTCATTTGACTATTCGAACAGTAGAATATCCATGTGAAGAAGTGAATGGAATTATCTCATTTTACTTTTTCCATATTATGTTTATGTTCAAGTTTAAATGGATTTTTTTTAGTTATACATTGCCTTAAATTTTTATGTTTATTTATGAAAGCTTCCGCAATATTATTATCCTTACTGAGCATCTGATCTCACCCCTTTCAATGTTTTAATATTTTCCAGGATGTGAAGAAGTATTTTATGAATGACCTGCAGGGATAGTCAGAAGAGTATATGAGTGTGGACTATGAAGACTTTGTTATTAGTTTTTCACTTTATGATGTAATGTAAGACTTATGAATGTATCTAGTGTTTCCAAGGCTAATAAACTAATCGGTCTTTCGAGACTTGATCTTTTGTGATCATGCCAATGTTATGAAGTAATGCACCGGCTCTGGGTAGCTGGGGTCGGGGCGTTACAGTTGGTATCAGAGGCAGTTTAGTACTAACCATGGAAACTAGATTTAGATAAACTCTGATTAGAGCACATAGACCAAAGAAAGACTTTAAGGATTATTATAGAAGAACTTCCTAGAATTTTGGTATTATAGAGATATTGTGAGTTTTCCGAGCAATACATCCCTGTCTGGATATGAGTAGGTAGAGGCGGCTCTGGCACAGATGTACCTAGGGGTAAAACCCAAAAACACCGCTTTGAACTAGACTCGAATGGGAACTGGTGCACGACAACGGGCCTTGCTTCACTCTTGGTTACGACACTCCAGGGGGATATGCTTAGGATAATTCTCATTTTCTTTACAAACCACAATGAAGGGTTATGATAATATACTTCCTCAAAGAAAACATTTTTATGATTATGGATTATATCCATAAATAGTTCAATTTATTATAAGTGTTTTCAAGTTTGTTATTATATATTTTGATTCATAAACTAACCTAGTTTATGGCATTGTTTAGAAATGGCGCCTAGTGGAAGGAATGGAAACTGTATCAATGCACGCACTCCGTGTAGGGATTTCCCTCCTGCTCAAGATAATTATTGTGGATCTGGAGATACAACTGGTGCTGATCAACTTATTACCATAATGGGACAACTCACTCAGGTTATGAATAATAACCTTACTCATATGGAGAACCCTGATCCGCAACGTGGAGGACCATTGCTAGACCGTTTCATGAGGAAACAACCACCAACCTTCAATGGGAGTACAAATCCTATAATAGCTGAGGAATGGATAAATTCATTAGAGAAAATATTCCATGCCTTGGGGGGTAGTGAAAGGTAGAAAGTTGTCATGGAAGTTTACCACCTCACTGGAGATGCCGATCAATGGTGGTCACTAATTCAAAACACAAAGGAAGATGATGAATTAACAAACATGGAATGACAGGAGTTCAAAGAGCTGTTCTTAGAAAAATACATTTCTCGAGACCATCGAGCGGATACGGAAAGGCAATTTCTGAGTCTGTGGCAAAAGGATGATGAGAATGTCGCAAAGTATGAGGCCAACTTTACAAGGATAGCGAGGTATGCTGCATATTATATATGTAACCCAAGAGGTAAGATTGATCGTTTCTTTGATGGGTTAAAACCATTTCTCCGTCGAGCGTTAGTATCACAATCGTTCTCAACATACGAAGATATTGTCTCATGTGCTATCAAGACAGAAAAAGAATTCTCTAAGTCTTATGACTACAAAGTAAAGCAAGAGAAGAAGAGAACGGTGGAACAAGAGACAGATAAAGGGAAAAAGGGAAAGAAAGATTTTCCATTATGTGATAATTGTGGGAAGAATCACCCTGGTACTTGCCTAAAAGGAATGCACTACTGGAAATAGAGTATATACCAACGGTTTACAACCGTTGGAATAGGCTGGAAAACCGTTGGTATTTTCTATACCAACGGTTCTCCAAACCGTAGGGAAGTAAGGCGTGGGGAAAGATATATACCAACGGTTTTAAGTAAACCGTTGGGATAGCCCACTCTATGTATTGGTATAGGTTTACCCAACGATTTAGAACCGTTGGGAATTCTATAATTCTCAACTTATACCAACGGTTCCCAACCGTTGGTATAGTTTTTTCCCCAACGGTTTCATTGAAACCGTTGGGAATTCTATGATTTTGATGTTATACCAACGGTTTACAACCGTTGGTATATCATTTTCCCAACGGTTTCATTGAAACCAGTTTTTTACCAACGGTTTATTGAACCGTTGGTATAATTCTTTCTCAAAGTTTACCAACGGTTTACAACCGTTGGTATTGTGTATTTCCAGAAATGTTGCACAGATGCCCCTGCAGTAGCCCCTCCAGTGCATAGACCTGCATAAAACACACCACTAAAAACACTAACAGAATTAAAACAACTAAAAAGAACACCACCTATTTGATTAGAGGCATGGTGAATAATTCCCCATTTGAATTTTCATATGACAACAATCATCCAGTATAGTTGAATCAGGGTTTCAATAAATCAAATATTATTTACACCCATTTCAATCTTCACATGACAACCACTTTAATAATATATGGTGAAAAGGTATTTTCATAGGAGTCTCATCACTTGTGACTCCATAAGTGACACACCGGGCCTCGAATTGAGGCTGGGTTGACTGGTACACATCACTTATGATCCATGGATCATTGTCCTAAATTTCAACACAATCATAATCCGTTTGATTTGTTTGGCATATGTACATAAAATATTATCCATTTCGAACAAAAGAGATGAAGTTTGGGTGTTCCCCGCCCCACGGTGAATTGGATTGAGGCAGGGTTGACTCGTACATGTCACATATGACCCATGAATCATTTTCATAAAGTTTCAATAGAATCCGAAGGCATTTGGTCTATTTCCCGTATGTCAGTTGTTGATATCACTTATAATTTAGTCCATTTTAAAGAAAAAAGAGATAGTTTGAGTGGTCCTAGACACACCGTGGCTCGGATTGAGGCGGGAATGACTCTTACATGTCAAATATGACCCATGGATCGTTTTCCTAAAGTTTCAATATCATTTGAAGTCGTTTGGTTAGTTTGGCGTATGTCAACTATTGTTTTCACTTAAAATTAAGTTCATTTTAAACAAAAGAGAGACACTTTGAGTGGTGTCGGCCACACCGGGCCTCGGATTGAGGCAAGGTTGACTCGTACACGTCACATATGAGCCATAGATCGTTTTCCTAATGTTTCAACACAATCAGAATCCGTTTGATCAGTTTGGTGTATGTATTTAAAATATTGTCCATTTTTAACATAAGAGAGACAGTTTGGGTGGTGTCGGCATCACCACACCTCGGATTGAGGCGGTATTGACTCTTACACATCACATATGACCCATGGATAGTTTTCCTAAAGTTTCAATAGAATATGAAGGCATTTGGTCAGTTTCCCGTATGACAGTCATTGATTTCACTTACAATTTTGTCCATTTTCAACAAAAGAGAGACAATTTTAGTGGTCCCAGCCATACCGCGGCTCGGATTGCGGTGGGGTTGACTCGTACATGTCACATATGACCCATGGATCATTTTCCTAAAGTGTCAACAGAATCCGAAGGTGTTTGGTCAGTTTCCCGTATGTCAGTTGTTGATTTCACTTACAATTTAGTCCATTTTGAACAAAAGAGAGACAGTTTGAGTGGTCCCGGTCACACCATGGCTTGGATTGAGGTGGGGTTGACTCGTACACATCACATATGACCCATGGATCGTTTTACTAACGTTTCAATAGAATCATAAGTTGTTTGGTTGGATTGGCGTATGTCAGTTGTTGTTTTCACTTAAAATTATGTCCATTTTAAATAAAAGAGAGATAGTTTGAGTGGTTTCGGCCACACCACAGCTCGGATTTATGAGGGATTGACTCGTACATGTCACATATGACCCATGGATCGTTTTCATAATGTTTAAATAGAATCAGAAGGCGTTTGGTTGGTTTGGCGTATGTCAGTTGTTGTTTTCACTTAAAATTAAGTCCATTTTAAACAAAAGATAGCCACTTTGGGTGGTGTCCGCCACTCTGGGCCTCAGATTGAGGCAGGGTTTACTCGTGCACATCACATATCATCCATGGATCGTTTTCATAATGTTTCAGAACAATCAGAATCCGTTTGATCGGTTTGGCTTATGAACGTAAAATATTGTTCATTTTTAACATAAGAGAGATAGTTTTGGTGGTGTAGGCCACACCGCGCCTCGGATTGAGTCAAGTCTGACTCGTACACATCACATATGACCCATGTATCGTTTTCCTAAAGTGTCAATATAATCCTAAGGCGTTTGGTTGGTTTCCCATATGATAGTTGTTGATTTCACTTACAATTTAGTCCATTTTGAACAAAAGGGAGACAGTTTCAATGGTCTCAGTCACATCGTGTCTTGGATTGAGCCAGGGTTGACTCATACACGTCACATATGACCCATGGATCATTTTTCTAAAGTTTCAACAGAATCAGAAGAATTTTGGTTGGTTTGGCATATGTCAGTTGTTTTCACTTAAAATTATGCCCATTTTAAACAAAATATCATTCCATTATGTTCCCGGCATCCATGGTTTCTTATTTATAGGAGAAATACCCATAAACAATTCAATAGGCATTAACTATAATAGAATATACATTTAAGTAAACGATAAAGGAAGAAAATAATCAAGGTATCAACTACACATGTCAAAAAAACATACAAATGTGTTATTGAAAAAATGTAAAACCAACAAGAACTTAATGTGTTATATCACATAACAGCATGACTCATCCCATAACCATATTAGTAGGGTATCATGAACATGAATAACATCAACCTTGTGCCATCCTCCTACCCTACATGACCCCAACCACATGCCACATCTTATTATAGCCTTATCACATCACACCTCATCGAAAAACACTAGGGAAATCATAGTACATCTCACCTGAAGACACATGGACAATCACATCGCATCTTGCCTAAAAACACATGGTCAATCACTTTTGAAGGAAGAGTAGGGAATGTTGTACCCCACTCTCTTGGATTTTAATGATCACAATCACTCTCATAGTGATCTAATGTTGTTTCAAGTGTTCTTGTTAATAGGCATGATTTCAGGAGCAAGAAGTGGCAAAAAAAAGGAAAAGTGGACTTTTTTCAAGTCCACCAGCCAGCCGGTGTAGGACCACCGGCCAGCCGGTAAGGGCACCGGCCAGCCGGATCCAGCCCATCGGCCAGCCGGTGGACAAGGCAGAAGGGCTTGCCCTCTGCCAGGTGCCACCGGTCAGCCGGTGTCTGGCCACCGGCCAACCGGTGGGCCCAGACAGAATGGGATGTCTTCTGTCCAGACCACCGGCCAGCCGGTGGAACTCTTTGGAATAGTGAGACCTACTGTCTCACCACCGGCCAGCCGGTGGCCTTCCCACCGGCCAGCCGGTGGCTCCTGGGCAGAAGCTCTCTCCACCTTCCAAGGCACCGGCCAGCCGGTGGGCAAGCACCGGTCAGCCGGTAAGCAAAGTCAAACTAGCCGTTAGAGCTTGACCAGACTTGCCCACTTGATCCCCAACGGCTCCAAGAACCGTTGGCAAAACCTCTCAAATACCAACGGTTATACCAAACCGTTGGTATGTAAGTGTTGGGAAAACTCCAGTTTCCAGTAGTGAGGATCTTACATACTAGGATACACATCATGGATCACTATCAAAACCATAAAAACATTGACAGATCTCAAAAAATGAGTGCATGCCATCATTACCTCATAGAATTGAAAAAAGGTAAGTAACAAGCAATATATCTCACTACTCCATACTCACCCCACAACATAAGGGTCTCACATTACTAGGGAATAATTCTATCCAATACTAAATGATCTTGATCCATTTTTCATATACATATATGATTCACCTCACCAATTACTAAATATTAATAACATACAAAATTATGATTCCATTTAACTAGAGTTAAACCATCAGGTTTTACAAGGAAATTCTATATAAGTATTTGTTTACACTTTAAATAAAGAACATGAATGTCATGTTAACACTCAACATTGATTCATTAATAAATTGTATTCGAATTTTATGGAAATACCAAAATAAATTAGTGAATCAATGTACCTATAGTGGCGCACATGACCACCATGAAACAATCATAAATTTTTACAAAAACCCTAATAATTGGGAATAACGAAATCAAGAATAGAAGTATATGATTTATAAGAGCTGGAACTATATCGTTGATAAAATATAGGAGTCTAACCTGGTAGGTGCTGATCTGATGGAAGATGTGGGGATTGGGAGGTCCTTCTGCAAGGAATCGCTCCAGGAGGACATGAACTGAATGCTTCTGGAATGTGGGGAGGCCGCTGGCTCGATTTGGTATTTGGGGCTTTTTTTTTCCAACGGTTATTAAAAACCGTTGGGAATGACCAACATTTCCCAACGGTTCCATAGAACCGTTGGGAAAACAAGATTTTTCACCACTTTTCCCAACGGTTCTTAGGAACCGTTGGGAAAAACCTATCTTTCCCAACGGTTGTATGAAACCGTTGGGAAAACTATGCATTGAGGGGTTTTTCCCAACGGTTTCTATAAACCGTTGGGAAAAACAAGATATGCCAACGGTTCATTGAACCGTTGGTACACAACTGTTGGGAAAGGTCCCTTTTCCAGTAGTGATGAGAGTTTGTTATAAATGTGGGGAAAAAGGTCACCAGGCGCCGGATTGCAAGGGAAAGAAAGAGGCTATCAATGTTGAATGATACAATTGTAGAGAAATGGGTCATTATGCAAATTAATGTCCTAAGCGTCAGGGAAACATACCTCAGAAAAGGCCAAGGGATCAAGGACAATCTTATGCTGTTACTACAGTTGAAGCAGAATAACTAATGTATTGGTGCTTTTGGACTCATGGATTATATTCTTGTTATTAGAATAATGTGATATATATATAAGGATTGTACTGCAGTACTTGTTGATTTCAGTAAGGTTTTAATATGATGAGGGTAATTATATTTTTAGTATGTGACAATAAGAGAAACTTTACTTTGTTTGGGGAATCTGATAAATTGATTTTGGAATTAAGAGACCTTTTAGAGAAAGTCTGGACAGAGGTATTTTGGATAACTATAAAGGTTGGAATGGATTAAGATGAACTTTGGATAGTATTGTTTAAGGTTAAAACATTTATGAAGATTATTTTTGGAATATTATAATACTATAGTTTTAGGAAAAGGACAACCTGCAGGGTGGGGCATAACCCGTCGCGTCAGACAAAGCTGCAGGAATCGAACCCACAATCATAGTGAGACAAGCCTTTATTTCCTACCACTAGCCTACAGGAAGTCCCTGGTTATTACAAAATAATTTTACTAATCTAAATGGTATGTGTTAACATTTGGAACCTTATACAATTAGGATAAGTATAATATTTTTAAGTTCTATTATCTTTTTGAGTGAAAGATGAGTTGAAGATTGAAACTCTAATTGTCAAGCATAAATATATATATACCTATCTCTTAATCAATGAATAAATTAATTCTTAAACATTAGTAAAGGGATATTGAAACAAAAAAAACGTGTTATCCTAATACCTTATGTCTTGTTGAACTGATGATATTTTAAATCAACATAGATTGAAGGCTTTGAGGCCCTCAATTTGACAGTTGATTGTGATTGATGAACTCAATCACTCCCTACTAATATTTACGTTTTTCCTCCAATTATATTTCTTTAATTGCCACCAATGTTCTCTTAATCTAGATCATAATTGGGTGGTGACTTTTTCATTTCCCTTTCCCTCTTATTAAAGCTAAATTTTATTAATCATATTTCTGATGTGGGTTTTCCTCAAAGGTATTTTCTCTTTTCAACCTTTTATTTTCAAAGATAAATTTCAAATTGCGAGGACGCAATTTATTGAAGGAGGGGAGAATGTAACACCTCGAGCTTCCACGATACGCTTATCATTCAATAATGCAATAGCCTGCATTGTACGCAACTTCGAGTTCTAAAACACCGCGACTAATCAAATTAGCCATTATGAATAGTAATAACCACTTTTTAAAATTATAGAAATTTTATATTTCAAAATGGACTTCATTTTTGTATTCATAATATCGAAATTATCCAAAGTTGAATTTTTTGTAATTTTCTGAGAACTTCCAATTTTTTATGAATAGTGACAATTACTTAAAACAACTTTTTTAATAAAAATAGTTTGTAGTGATAAGTTATACTATTGAGTGGTTTTAAAGTATAATTATAATATATTTTTACCATTTTATCCAATGGTGTTCATTAGAATTAATTTAACATTGAAATTGGACATAAACAATTGCCAATCTTTTGATATAAATTGTTTCTTAAAAACACGCTATTTGTTGTGACAACAGGAATTAATTATAAAATTAATTAATGCAACTTATATGTTTGGAATTTTGTAAAATAGACATCATTTTTGAATTTGGAATTTCAATTATATCTTAGGGTGAAATTTTGGCATTATTCTGAAAAACTTCAATTTTTGATGAATAGTGAAACCACTAAGTGGTAGTTAAATAACTGATTTTTCGTTTAAATGAAATATTACCACTTCTGTGATTTTATTTTCAAAAATCCTACATACATGGTTGTCATTAAGAAGTAAAATGTGGTTCAATGAGATTAAAATAATTTTTGGTGAATAGTAACTTTTAAGTTCTTAATCACGATTAGAGGTAATTAGTGTAGTTTAAGGTAAAAATAATGTTTTAATAATATGAGATGAGCTTGAAATATGTCCTACCATCATTGGATGTGCCATGGCCGACCAATAAAATCCATGGGTCAACTTGGGGACCCCATGGATCCACTTTAGTTGGAAAATGACATAAATACCTTTTATTTAATGTTAAAGTAAAAAATGACACAAACATAAAATGTTTTACTAAAACAATTTTTACATGGGGTTATACAAGTCATATTTTTGACTATAATTGATCATTGGAAATATAAAATGATTTCCTAAATCATAGTAGTTTTTTTATAATTTTTAGACATTAAATAAATTAAATTATTTATGACATCATGATGATGCAGCGATGACCTCATTATTTAACGATTTAAATAAAATGAGAAGATAATGAAAAATCCAAGGCTTACACTTGTCCAAAGCCTATTTGATGAGGATATTTCGAACCCATATCACCTTATCCACGAATTATATATGTGTGGGACCTTTAGAATCCGAAAATCATTGTATAATAATGTAACATTTCAATCTTTCCAAAAGAGCCCCTCCTCTCCTCGTATAAAAGGCCCCCACCTCTACCACCTTATTCACACTTTCAAGCCTTTTGGTTCGGCCAACATCTTCCCCAATACTCTCCCAACTTCCCTCCATTACTCCTAGAACCCTCACTTTGGGCTGAATTCTTCCCAAGGAATCCTTTGTCTCAAATCACAAAGAGTTACCCGATTTTTACGGTAATGTCTTCTCTAATGTTGTTTTGTTTTATTTTGCTTCTACAACCCCTTAAACTCTTTTAATTCCTTTCTTTTGTAACAAAACCAGTATATAAAATATACTAGGATGTTTTTATGATAATTATTTGGTTTACACTTACACACACCTTCGTCTAATGGTTAAAGAACATACGGTTTCTGTGGATGTCGAATTTCTGCCTCACGAAACGATGATTGTTCAACACTCATATAACACCTTCAAAGGTGGCCATTAAGATGTCACTATTTTTATATATGATATATAATATGTTTATGTTTTATTTATTCTTCTGTATTTCTCATTTATGGCATACTTTATGATTTCCATTATGGGTAAAACGCGATAATTTCATTTTAGGAAGTGCGGACTACCGCCCCCTCAAAGTGATTTGAATCGTTAATGCCATATGTGGGATGTATAAAGGATGGAGTAAATGGTATTATACACTATATTATACTAGAATTATATTATACATTTATATCATTATGATTTCGTTCCATTAAATATGAAACTTAAATGAAAGTAGCGTTCATGCCTACGTACGGCTTACCGTCTCCATGAACGATGCATTTCATTTCTTACCTCTAAATGTTACGTAATATTATAAATGAATGTATATAATGGATATATAAGATATATATGGCATATAAATCATGAATATAATTCTGGATATAATGGATATTCTACCACATAAACAACTTGTAATTATAAGAAGTTTATTGTTGACTCAAGTACCAAAGATCGACAAAATGACCGTTATTAACTTAAATAATTACATAATGTTCATATCATTATAATAAGTGATATAATATGGATAATGAAATTTAAAATGGTTCTTAATAAGGTATATATTAACTGTAGTTTATTATTCAGGAGGTTAAAGAATAGTTGAGTCAAGTCAGACACGAGGTAAGAGAATTTCATAACCCAACTTCCATTCTTTGGGTTAATCTCCTACTTTCAAATTATGTCATGATATTATTATGCCGTATATTGTATTTATACTTTCTTTATGTGTACATATGGTGAATAAACATAATAGATATATTTTATTTAAAAATGATCTTTTTAAGGGAATTCGTCTCAATCTCCATTCATTGAGGCATATTTTGTTTTATACACAAATTAATTTTGTACAGTGTATAAACCCCTTTGACTTTTTACATTTATTCAAAAGGAATCTTTTTATATGAAGCGTTTTACTAAACGACAAAAAGGGAATGTTTTTCTTCCCGTACATATGCGGCGACAACGACTTCTCCGCCGCCGTGACCATTATTTGATTTTTGGCTTCCTCTACAAGCCATCGTTTTTTTTGATGAAAAATAAATACAAAGTTTTAACTTTCTTTTATTTTGGTATTGAAAATGGTTTTGAAAGCGTTTTTATTATATCAATGTGTTGTATTGATATCTTGTGATTGAAATGTGGAAATGTTATGTTTCTTTTATGCATGTTTTATGTGATACGATTATGTTATGGTTTATGATAAGTTTAAACCTATTCATATGAGGAATGTACTGGACTTAATAAGTGACGGGTGGAGCCCGCTATAGCTCCTCGATGCATCGGTTGGTCTCATGAGACAACTAGACGTGGAATTGGCCGAGGCCCTTTTCCCAATTTGATTTATGGTTTTGGCCGAGGCCTTAATCATTTTAGACGTCTTGGCCGAGGCCTTGACAAAATGTTTCAAAATGTCTGGAATTATACATTCCCTCATTATGAAAGTGGTTATTGATATTTCATGTGATTATTCGACCAGTATAATATCCATGTGAAGAAGTGAATGGCATTATCTCATTTTACTTTTGCCATATTATGTTGATGTTCAAGTTTAAAAGGATTTTGTTTTAGTTATACATTGCCTTAAATTTTTATGTTTATTTATGAAAGCTTCCGCAATATTGTTATCCTTACTGAGAATCTGAGCTCACCCCTTTCAATGTTTTAATATTTTCCAGGATGTGAAGACGTATTTTATGAATGACCTACACGGATAGTCAGAAGAGGATATGAGTGTGGACTATGAAGACTTTGTTATTAGTTTTTCACTTTATGATGTAATGTAAGACTTATGAATGTATCTAGTGTTTCCAAGGCTACTAAACTAATCGGTCTTCCGATACTTGTTCTTTTGTGATCATGCCAATGTTACGAAGTAATACACCGACTCTGGGTAGCTGGGGTCGGGGCGTTACATCTGTCCTTGTCATGGGTAGGGTAGGGTTCCATTTTTGATTGCGATCATATTCGGTTCATGAAAAAATGGTATCAGAGTAGGATTTGATTAACTCATTAGGTCATGTTATTATGGGAACAGTTTGGATAATCTGTAGTTAGGATTGTTAAGACATGGTATTCCATTGACGGGTAGTGTTCCCGATAACTGCACAACATGAGGGTATTCGAGTCTCTAGGGGATGTCGTGATTTCCCTAAGGCCTTTTTTTCATGGTATGATGTTGATTAGGTTAAATGAAAAGAGAGTTGGGCTAATGGTCTTAGTGGGCTCGCAGGATCTGGTAATCCATGTGGATAAAAGGATATTTCCTTATAACACTCTTTGGGATGGTGATGTGAATTTAGTATGGCTTCCAACGATATATACAAGTCACCCACCCAAACTAGTTTCCTCTCACATTGTCTTGTGTCCTTCTATATTGAAATCTTAGAAGTTTGGTTTTAAAGAAATAAATACATGGTTTTAAAAAGAGTAAATATTTTATGAAATGATTTTCTTATAAAGTTTCAATGGGTTTCTTTCTGATATGGTAGAACTGAATTTTAAAAATTCTTTAGAAATGGATAATTTTGTGTTTGTACCTCTTTTGAATGTAGGAAATTTTGTTAATGTGGGTTTTGAAAAAGTAATCCCAATATAGTTTTCTAAACATTGAAAATTTGTTTTAATGGGATTATTTGTTTTTAGATTAATGTGAATAACTTGAAAGTTAATTATTATCTAAATGTATGTGTGACTATGTAATTTTTTGTAAGCTGTAAACTGGGATTTTGATGTTGTGGTTAGAGGTCTTGGGAAAATGATGTATTGGTTGAACGTTTTTTTATAGGAGGAAATATTTTAGTTTTTAACCATTGGTATATCCATGAGATAATAAATTCCTAGGTTTATATAGGATTATGGATGGATGATGGCACGTCTAGATGAGTTTCAGGATTGATATTTAGAGGGTGCCCAGTATGGCACAAAAACATTCATGTGTGAGGCCCTTGCGGTACCATTGGTTGATAGGTTCAATGTTGAACCATTTTTTTTCAAATAATTATTTTTAAAGGAAATCATTATTTTCTTTTATACTATATTGGGATAGTATGCATCATGTAATTTTAGAAAATGTTGATGTAGTGGGTCTTTTGTGTCAAATAACCCCTCTTTTTTGAACCGTGTTTTGGGTTTCAATTTGGTCGGAAAGCTGGGTAGAAGGACCGGTTAGTTTTCTCTTCTGATAAATGTTTTAAGAAGCCTTTATAGTGTCCCCTTTATGTGTTTTTATCTATTTTGTGTCATGTTTTGAAAAATGGTCCAGCTAGGTTTGGTCCTTGGGTTCTTTCATTAGATAAGGTACGCCCCTACTAAGGGCATGTGCATGACAGATGTAAAGCACGAAGTGTTTCGTCGTTGGAAGATCCTCTTGTTGATCAATTTAAGGAATATTTTCTCGAGCACTATATATTGAGTCTACAATATTTCTCTCCTTTGTTTTTTAGATCAAATTATATAGGATGATTGATTGTAGAAGCTTGAAATAGGAAATAGATTCTTATGTTGACTTAATAATTAAAGGTGGAAGCAGTCTTGGGTTGTTAGTGTGGATGAGTATCTGGATGGAGTTTAAGAGGGCCTTTGGGCCCTTTATGGTCTCCTAGAAGTAGGGGTTCATGTTGAACCAACGGAGTGGGAAATCTAGTCATGGGAGGATATTATGGCCACTTTATAGAATCATGTGTTGTTTAGGGTCTTCACGTATAGTGCATTTCCATATATTGTTTTTAACAGTCTCAATGGTCATGTTTGATGCTTCCTTGTGATGTCATGTGCTTGTTTGACTTAAAAGTGAAGTTCATGTAGTCCTTTGAGAGTTTCTGTTATGTTGGGAGCCTGTTTTCCTTGAATAAAAATTAGATCCTCTGTTTTAGAGGATTTTGTTGATATGTGTGCTTTCCTCCTATTGTCTCTCACCCGAAGAATCAATGTGTGATGTGTGCGAGTCTTCTATTTACTTGTTTCAGTGTAATGTGGGGTTAAGGTAATGTGTGTTTTCGATTGAGGGTTTTCTTGGTAATCCAATTGGGGTTTTTGGAATAGTTTTTTTTGTATCACTAGAATAATATGTTATTTTTAAGGGTTTCTGAAGCCTAAACACGAGACCAAAGATTCTTTAACCCTCTGAGATCCAGCCATAGGTCCCAGAGAGAAGTTTCCGCATAGTCAAGGGAAATACTAGGGTGGTTTACACCCTTGTACAATGTCCTATCCTTAGTATGAATGATACGAATATATTAAACCTTGGGTGTCATTATTGTTGATCACATGGGTTGTGCACAATTAGTAGTGACTATGTGCTAGGAAGAAAAGAAAAAAACAATGATCTTCACAGTTAGCACACGACTTCCTAAACTGTGCGGACCAACTATGCGGCCATCCCAACACATTAATTTTTGGTATATTTTTTTGTCATCCCATGATGGTTTTTTATATTCTTGGACCTTATTATTGGAAGAACCACTATGAGTCTCATGAGTGTTATTTTGGAAATTTCTAATGCAAGTCTACCCCTTATACCAGGAGTCTATTCGGGCCACCCACTGTAAGTGTCCAGTTTATGTCTTGGGGAATTTAAGTTGTATCTTATGGTGGGGATCCCATTTATGTCTCACCATAACAGTTACACATATTGGCCCTTGTTATTGGTATAACGACCCATACTTTACAAACATTGTTATTACATCAGAATTGAAGCACACTTATTACAACATATAACAAAACCAGGAAAGGACCATATAGGTATAGAGTCTTTAGAAACTGGGAAACATAAACAACTGGTTCATAAAGAATCTACTTTACCTCCCACCTATTTCATCATATCTAGAGTCCCTTTTTGGCATATCCTACTTAATAACCTTCTTCCTAACCTGGGGAAATAAAACATACAAAAGGGTGAGCTCAAATTCACAGTAAGGGTAAACAAAAGAAAAATCAATCACATCATGAAAATAACATTTTGGAAATATTATCATTCAAAAGAAATCATAATTTCATGCCATGGGATAAATCATAGAAGTGAAATGTAATCCCAATAATCATAACATAAAACATGGAACTTTGTGGCATATACACATAATCATAGATAATAATTTCTTATTAGTCAAGACTCATTTCCAAGACTATCTTAGTGGACAAAGTCCATTTCTGAACCGAGTTCACTCCTCATTTCAGTCCTGTTTCACTTAACCGGTTTAACCTGCCGTTCTAGCCATGTCTATCTCATGAGATATAAAATCTTTACCCAATGCATTGGAGGGAGATATATGTCCCACCCATATCATAATGATACCATTCTTATGTGTGCCACAAAATCATAAACCGAATATCATAACATAACCCACGTAATAAAAATGGGAATCTTAAACAACGTGACATCCTAAAACAATTCATATAAGATAAATGAATTCATAAAAATAATTCCATCACAACATAATCAAATTAATGTAATAATAGGGATACAAACAGAACCCTTTATTATCATATATGGAAAATAATTTTGATAAAACACTTGAACTCCATTTTGAGGAAAATATCCTTTCTACTTCAAAAACACTTTTACTTTATTAACATGTCATAAAATTATAAACTAAAAGAAGTTTATTAGAAATAAACTTGAAAACTTGTATAGGAAGCTTCTTGGAAATAATGTTTTAAAAATCCATTCATGCCGTATAAGTTAAAAAAACATTCTTCTCGTACATTTTTCGGAAAAGTCAAAAAGTACCTCGTACGAAAAATGACAAAAGATTCTTTTCATATCCTTTACTAAAAACTCATAAAATGGTAAAATTGGATTTAAACAATTGTAGGTGGATGGAAAAAATATTACATATTGAGGGAATATGGACGTGGATGATAAAATGCACCCCAGTAAATACCAAAGTATAAACAATATCGGATAAAATGGGATTGTGATATTTTCCTTTACCTTAGGCCTGATATGCTTTGTACGTGTCTGAACCTCCTGTATAATGATTTAAATAATGTTATTTACTTATTACAGAATCATACTTATTTTTATGATATCATATATGGTCATATTCTTAGCTTCTTATTTGTAATATTTCATTACTACTTGTATATTCGGGTGTTTATTACTTTTTGTTCATATGCATGTTTTGTCGAATAAATTATTATCCTTATTTTTAGGTTATAGATACCTCATTTCAAGAATGGTATTATTGTACTATATATCATATTTATTAATTCAATTCATTTATATAATCATTATTCAATGAAGATCATGTAGAACGAGTCGCATCACATCGTGGAGACGGTATTCCGTACGTATGCACGATCGTTGATATCGTTCCCATGATCGTGTAATTGTATTGGAGTGTATTTATAAAATTTAAGAATCAATATCACAGTACAATAGTAATATATATTCATTATTTACACCATTATACCCATCCAAGTAAGGTGGTGGTGAAAAATAGATTACACCACGGCGTGGAAACGGTATTCCGTATGTACGCACGCGCGGTGGTTTCGTTTTCCGTAGGATGGATAGATGGTGAAATTGGGTTGTTTCATACTTATAATAACATATACGTATATGATTGATACTGATGTTATTAATTCATAATGAAACAACTAAATAATAAGAAGTGGAAGAAGAAATAAAGTTGAATGAATTGGTAACAGACATTACCACTTCTTTGAAACGCCTCTTTGAGACCTCCTTTTAGGGCACTAAAATTGGTTTTTGAAGAAAACCAGGACCTCTTGGATGTCTCTAGGGAAGTGTTGAGGAGAAATTGGTAGGGGTTGTCTGAGAATGAAGGCTCAAAGTGGTGTGAGGAAGAGGGGGAGTAGGTGCCCTTTTATAACGGAGGAGAGGGGCTCCTTTGGAAAAACTAAAAATATTATTTTATTATAAAGTCAAGTTTAATTTTTAATAGATCCAAATTGATTTATTTTCAAGATAAGGTGGGGATGGGTCGAAATACTCTCATCTAATAAAATTTAGACAAGTTTAGGTTCCTGTTTTAAACTTATCATTTATATTTATCATTAAGTTAAATAATTTTACTTTTACTGTGTCTTCTTGTGTTCTTATACTATAAGGTTAATAAACTCACTATAACAAGCCAAAAAAACCCCATGTTGTTTATTATTAATATAAATAACATTATCTAAGTCATTTGGACGAACATTAGATTTTTAAGAATAAAATAACAATTAATAATATAATATTTGTTTTAAAAACTATTTTATGTCAATTTTGACACTATTTAGTAATTGATTTTTTTGAAAATCATAACAGAATTATTAGTTTGGAAAAAGTTAATTAAATCAATAATAAAATGTATTATTAACCTTGAAAATTATTGGAATTCATAAAAAGTTTCAAATTAAATTTATTTGGGTATTTATAACATCAATTTTGTAAATATTTCATTAATAAGATAATTACTGCATCATCTTTGTGTCATAAATAAAATAACTTATTTAAAGTCTAAAAATTAAAAATAAAATATCATTATGTAGGAAATCTTTTTAGATTTCTAATTAATATTTATAGTCTAATTTATCTTATGTATAACCTTATATTAAAAATGATTTTCTTATTAATATTTGATTTTAACTATTTTAACCCTTCTTTAAATAAATTAATAATAAATGTCCTAATCTAAACCAAGTGGGCCTAAATGGTCATATTTTACTCCTAAAGTTGTTTTTGGTCGAATTAAAGTTATCCAATAGAATTAGGACAGGTGTTAGGGTAATAATAATATCATTTTTACCCTTAATTACCCTGTTTACTTTTAACTTTGGTAAATAAAAGTAAAAAGTTACTATTCACCAAAAATAATTTTCATCTCATTGAACCACATTTTACATATTGACATCAACCTTGTATCTCGGATTTTTTAAATTCCACTCATAGAAGTGGTAAAATTATGTTTTATGACAAATTCAGTTTTTTAACTACCACTTAGTGGTTTCACTATTCATCAAAAATTGAAAGTTTTCAGAAATATACCAAAATTTTACCCTAGGCTAATTTCGATATTCCGAGTCCAAAAATGAAGTCCATTTTGAAAAATAAAATTTATAAAATTTAAAAAAGTGATTATTACTATTCATAACAGCCAGTTTTAATAATATTTTAATAGTATATCATTGTTTAGTGAAACTCGGTATTGCATACGACACAATCTATCGAGGAAGGTCGCGATTTCGTGTAAAGCAAGACAAGCAAGTGTTGTGTGTAGAAAAAGATTCCTTTGATGATTTATATAACATAAAAGTCTCGGGTGTCACATTCTACCCCCCTTAAAATGAATTTCTCCCTCAAAATTCGTCACTTTGTAACAAACAGATGAGGATACCTCTCTCTCATCATATCCTCAAGCTCCCATGTAGCTTATTCTAATTGGTGGTTCCTCTATAAAACTTTCACCAATCTAGTGGTATTCTTTCGTAGGACATTTTCGCTACGATCCAGAATCTCTATTGGTTGTTCTTCATAAGAAAGATCTTGCTGTAGTGGTATAACTTCTGAGCTGAGTAAATGTGAAGGATCAGGTATGTACTTTCTCAGGAGAGATACATGGAACACATCATGAACTGGAGAGAGATTCGGTGGAAGCGCCAATCGGTAATCTACCTTCCCAACACGTTCCAGTATTTCGAAAGGACTGATATATCTAGGGCTCAACTTCCCCTTCTTTCCAAATCTCATAGCCCTTTTCCAGGGAGATATTCGTAAGAACACTTTATCACCCACTTCAAACTCTAGGTCTTTTCTTTGGTTGTCGGCATAACTTTTCTGTCGACTCTGAGATGCTCTCATGTGTTGTGGAATAGATCTAACCTTTTCTGCCATTTCATCAACGAGATCAGGTTCAAATAGCTTTTTTTCCCCAACATCATCCCAGCAAGATGGAGTCCTGCATTTCTTTCCATAGAGAGCTTCATAAGGATCCATCTGAATACTGGTGTGAAATCTATTATTATTAGAAAATTCCACCAAAGGTAAGTGTTGATCCCAACCACCTTTGAAATCCATAGAGAAAGCTCTAAACATATCTCCAAGTGTTTGAATTGTTCTCTCAGACTGACCATCTGTCTGAGGATGATAAGCAGTGCTGAAACTTAACTCTGTATCCAGATTATACTGAAGACTTCGCCCGAACATTGAGAGAAACCTCCGATCCCGATCAGATATAATATAAAGTGGTACTCCATGCAATCTTACCACTTCCTTTACATATATCCTGGCAATCTGATCCAGAGAGAAATCCTCTCTAATAGCGATGAAGTGTGAAGACTTTGTAAGACGATCAACTATGACCCAGATAGCATTATTTCCTTTGGATGTTTTAGGAAGTCCGGTGACAAAGTCCATAGTGATGTTTTCCCATTTCCATCCGGGTATGGGTAATGGTTTTAACATCTCCTTAGACTTCTGTCTCTCAGCTTTAACTTGCTGACAAACCAAGCATCGAGAGACATATTCAGCCACATCTCTTTTCATTCCATCCCACCAGAAGTACTTTTTCAGGTCCCTATACATCTTCGTGCTTCCAGGATAAATAGAGAATAAAGAACTATGAGCCTTATCCAGCGGATCCTTCTTTAATTCAGGGATGGTAGGAACACAAACCTGATTCCTGAACATTATTATCCCATCACAATCAAGGTTGAATTCAGGAACATTTCTTACATTATTCTGTAACTCTACATCTTCTTTCTGTGCCTCTTTAATCTTCACATGTATAGTTGGTTGAACTTTCATTTGAGAAAGATACTATTTTTCCCCTTTTATTATAATTCCATGATCCATCCATTGTAAATCCATTAATATTGGATCTTTTGTGATCCTCATCATGGATAAACTGGCATGGTCTTATCAACTTAATGCATATTACACCTTGTTTGCTTTCCCAGTGTGGTAATGGATTGAGCAGTCGTAATCCTTAATCAGCTCCAACCATCTTCTTTGGTGTATATTCAGCTCCTTTTGTGTGAAAATATACTTTAAACTTTTATGATCAGTATAAATGTCACAAAATTCTCCATAAAGATAATGCCTCCAAATATTTAATGCAAAGATTACCGCAGCTAACTCCAAATCATGAGGTGGGTAATTTTTCTCATGTATTTTCAACTGTCGTGAGGCATAAGCTATCATCAAATCATTTTGCATAAGAACACACCCAAACCCTTCGTGGATGCATCATTGTAGATCACAAACCTTTTTCCAGTACAAGGCAGTGTGAGCATAGGTGCACTAGATAACCTTCTTTTTAACTCCTTGAAATTCTCTTCACATTCCTCAGTCCAAACAAACTTAACACCTTTCTGAGTCAACTTGGTGAGTGGATTAGATAATCGTGAAAAATGTTTCACAAAATGTCGATAATATCCATCCAAACCAAGAAAACTTCGGATCTCAGTCACTGTTGTCGGTATAGAATATATTTCGATAACCTCTGTTTTTGCTGGATCCATAGATATCTCATTTGAGATTATGTGACCCAAAAATGAAACTTTTTTAAGCCAAAATTCACACTTGGTAAATTTGGCATAAAGCTTCTCTTTTCTCAGGGTCTTCAATATAATTCTCAGGTGATCTTCATGTTCTTCCTTGCTCTTTGAATAGACAAAAATATCATCTATAAAGACTACCACAAACTGATCAATAAGTCTCTAAAAACTCTATTCATCAGATTCATGAAGATAGCAGGGGCATTTTAAAGACCAAATGGAATCACTATAAATTCATTGTGTCCATATATTGTACGGAAAGACGTCTTTGGTATATCCTCCCTTTTGACCCTTAATTGATGATACCATGAACAAAGATCAATCTTGGAAAACTATTAAGCTCAGCGTAGTTGGTCAAATAAGTCATCAATTCATGGGAGAGGATATTTGTTCTTGATAGTGATCTTGTTAAGTTCTCGATAATCAATGTAGAGTCTCATTGATCCATATTTCTTCTTAACAAACAGAATAGGTGCTCCCCAAGGTGGTGCACTAGGGCATATGAACCCCTTATCAAGATTCTCTTGAAGTTTCTTCTTCAATTCCTGCAACTCAATTGGGGCCATTCTATAAGGTGTCTTTGAAATAGGCAAAGATCCTGGTACGAGTTCTATTGAAAACTCACCTTCACAATTTGTTGGAAGACCCGGGAATTCCTCCAGAAAGACATCATCAAACTCCCGTACAATAGACATATTCTTAATCTTGAGTTTCTCACCAACCATTTGAGATAAATAACCTTCATTTAGTGTAATCAATACCCATAAAATGGAAGAAATTTCCACCGGAAGGTTATGTTCATCCTTGCATCAATAGATCATCATAGATTGATCTGGAATTTGAAATGTGACTACCCTTCTTTGAAAATTGATCTGAGCTCCATGTAGAGAAAGATAATCCATTCCAAGAATCACATAAAATTCCACTATAGGAAGGATCACAAGATTTTCAAGAAGAAATTTCCCACAAGCTTCAATCAGAGAAGAATTATAAACTTTTGATGCGATTGTTGTGCCATTAGGGTTTGTCACAGTTAACTCAACGTCTAATTGTTGAGGTAATACGGTGATATCCTTAGAAAATTCTTCAGAAATAAAGGAGTGGGTGGATCCAGAATCAAATAAAACATTTTCTACATTAGAGTGGATGGTATGTGTACCTTTCACCACATCGTTATCGTACTCCACTTCGCTGATAGAAATTGGAAGTGACTTTCCTTTGTCTTTATCCTTAAGAGTTTGTTGACGTCGACCATCATCATCAACCCTTGGATTTGGGCATTGATTGGCATAATGCCCCATCTCCTTGCACTTGAAACATTGAAGTGTAGTAGGTTCATTCTGTGTATCCCTTCCTTTGTTTGCATCATTAGACATATTCTTCCCATCATTACGGCATTCAAATGCCCGATGACCTTCCTTTCCACATTTGAAACATTTAATTGTCCTTTTAAGACAACTCCCTCCATGTTTCTTTCCACACATTGAGCATAAGGGAAAAATCATCTTCTTTTCAGTGTGTTCTTTAGATTTTCCTTTGAATTCCATTTTCCTCTTCTTATCAAACCCATATGACTGATGGGTTACTCCAATCTCCATCTCGACTTTGAGAGCACATCGAATGATTTCCTCGTAGCTATTGAAGTCCCTTATGGCTAACAGCCTTTGAATACATGGTTTTAATCAACTAAAGAATCGATCGATCTTACTCTCAGGTTGTATAATAATACCAGAAGCGTACCTTGCAAGTCTTGTAAAATTTTCTTCATAGGTACCAACAGATTCATCATCCTTTTGCTTTAGTTCAAGAAACTTCTTCTCCATCATTGTTAAGAGAATATGAGGGAAGTACTTATTGAAAATTAAGTTCTTGAACTCATCCCATTCCATGGACTCAATTTCATCTCTTTGCCTCATATTCTTGATAAGATTCCACCATTGATCAGCATCACCTTCCAAACGATACATTGCTAAGATGACTTTATCATGTTCAGAACATTGAAGAACTGAAAATATATTTTCAGTAGTACTAATCCATTGTTCAGCAACTAATGGATCAGTAGACCCGCTGAATGAAGGTGGACGATGCCTCATGAAGGATTCAATACAATGTTGCTCCTTCCTTTTATTGTTTGAAAGTTCTACATGATTCATAGCTTGAGAAAGTTGTGTGAGCACGGCTACAAGAGTTTTCATTCCAGCTCCCATAACGTTTGGCTGCTCAGGGGGACAATAATTGCATTGCCCGTCGCATTCCGCATTAACACGGTTCCTTCGGGTTCTAGCCATTGACTAAAACCAAGAAGAAGAGTGTGAGAAACACTAATTATAATAAGAAAACCACATAATCAAGAATAAAATTTTACAATTAAGGTAGTATCCAAGGTTTTTCATGGCCATTTCTAAAACACTAAGTTTGTGTTCTATGATTAGACTTATCATTAGGGTTCTTACTAAGGCTTTCACATCCTAGTTTCCAAAGGTTGACTATACCCTTCCTCTGATATCAATTATAACGACCCATACTTTACATACATTATTATTACTTCAGAATTGAAGCACACTTATTACAACATATAACAAAACCAGGAAAGGACCGTATATGTATAGAGTCTTTAGAAACTGGGAAACATAAACAACTGGTTCATAAAGCATCTACTTTCCCTCCAACTTATTTCATCATATCTAGAGTCCCTTTTTGGAATATCCTACTTAATAACCTTCTTCCTGACCTGGGGAAATAAAACATACAAAAGGGTGAGCTCAAATGCTCAGTAAGGGTAAACAAAAGAAAAATCAATCACATCATGAACATAACATTTTGGAAATCTTAACAAGCAAAAGAAATCATGATTTCATACCATGGGATAAATCATAGAAGTGAAATGTAATCCCAATAATCATAACATAAAACATGGAACATTGTGTTATACACACATAATCATAGAGAATCATTTCTTATTAGTCAAGACTCATTGTCAAGACTATCTTAGTGGACATAGTCCATTTCTAAACCGAGTTCACTCCTCATTTCAGTCCTGCTTCACTAAACCGGTTTAACTTGCCGTTCCAGCCATGTCTATCTCATGAGATATAAAATATTTACCCAATGAATTGGAGGGAGATATAGGTCCCACCCATCTCATAATGATACCATTCTTATTTGTGCCACAAAATCATAAACCATACATCATAGCATAAAACATGTAATACAAATGGGAATCTTAATCATCGTGACATCATAAAACAATTCATATAATATAAAGGAATTCATAAAAATAATTCCATCACAACATAATCAATCCAATGTAATAATATGGATAGAAATATCACCCTTTATTATCTTAGATGGAAAATAATTTTGATAAAACACTTGAACTCCATTCTTGAGGAAAATATTCTTTCTACTTCAAAAACACTTTTCCTTTCTTAACATGTCATAAAATTATAAACTAAAAGATGTTGATTAAAAATAAACTTGAAACTTGTATAGGAAGCTTCTTTTAAATAATTTTTTAAAAATCCAATCATGCTGTATAAGTTAAAAAAACATTCTTCTCGTACTTTTGTCGGAAAGGTCAAAAAGTACCTCGTACGAAAAACGACAAAAGATTCCTTTCATATCCTTTATTAAAAACTCACCGAAGGGTAAAATTGGATTTAAAAAATTGTAGGTGGATGGTAACAATATTATATATTGATGGAACATTGATGTGGATGATAAAATCCACCCCAGTAAATACCAAAGTATAAACAATCTCGGATAAAATCAGATTGTGATATTTTCCCTTATCGTAGGTCTGATATTCTTTGTACGTGTCCGAACCTCCTGTATAATGCTTTAAATAATGTCATTGACTTATTCCAGAATCATAATTATTTTTATGATCTCATATATGGTCATATTCTTAGCTTCTTATTAGTAATATTTTATTACTACTTGTTTATTCGGGTGTTTATTACTTTTTGTTCTTATGCGTGTTTTGTCGAATAAATTCTTATCCTTATTTTTAGGTTATAGATAACTCATTTAAAGAATGGTATTAGTGTACTATATATCATATTTATTCATTCAATTTATTTATATAATCATTATGCAATGAAGATCATGTAGAACGAGTCGCATCACATCATGGAGACAGTATTCCGTACGTACGCACAAGCGTTGATATCATTCCCATGATCATGTAATTGAATTGGAATGTATTTATACTATTTCAGAATCAATATCACTTTACAATAGTCATATATAGTTATTATTTACACCATTATACACATCCAAGTAAGGTGGTGGTGGAGAATAGATTACACCACGGCGTGGAGAAGGTATTCCGTACGTACGCACGCGCGGTGATTTCATTTTCCATAGGATGGATAGATGTTGAAATAGGGTTGTTTCATACTTATAATAACATATCAGTATATTAGTGATACTTATGTTATTACTTCATAATGAAACAACTAATTATGAAGAAGTGGAAGAAGAAATAAAGTTGAAAGAATTGGTAACGGACATTACCTCTTCTTTGAAACGCCTCTTTGAGACCTCCTTTTAGGGCATTAAAATTGGTCTTTGAAGAAGACTAGGACCTATAGGATTTCTCTAGGGAAGTGGATAGGAGAAATTGGAAGGGCTTGGCCCAGCTTTAAGGCTCAAAGTGGTGAGAGGAAGAGGGGTAGGAGGTGCCCTTTTATAAGGGAGGAGAGAGGCTCCTATGGAAAAACTAAAAATATTATTTTATTATAAAGTAAAGATCGGTTTTAAATAGCTCCAAATTTATTTATTTCAAATCTAAGGTGGGGATGGGTCGAAATCCTCTCATCCAATAGAATTTATACATGTTTAGGTTCCTCTTTTAACATTATCATTTAGATTTATCATTAAGTTAAATAATTTAACTTTTACTGTGTCTTCTTGTGTTCTTATACTATAAGGTTAATAAACTCACTATAACAAGACAAACAAACCCCAAGTTGATTATTATTAATATACATAACCTTATCTAAGTCATTTGGCCGATCCTTAGATTTTTAAGAATAAAATAACAATTAATAATATAATATTTGTTTTAAAAACTATTTTATGTCAATTTTGACACTATTTAGTAATTGATTTTTGTGAAAATCATAACAGAATGATTAGTTCGAAAAAAGATAATAAAATCAATAATAACATGTCATATTAACCTATAAAATTATTGTAATTCATAAAAAGTCTCAAATTACATTTATTTGTGTATTTATAACATCAATTATGTCAATATTTCATTAATAAGATAATTACTGCATCATCTTTGTGTCATAAATAAATTAACTTATTTAAAGTCTAAAAATAAAAAATAAAATATCATTATTTATAAAATCTTTTTATATTTCTAATTAATATTTATAGTCGAATTTATCTTCTGTATAACCCTATTTTAAAAATTATTTTCTTATTAAACTTTAATTTTAACTATTTTAACCCTTCTTTAAATAAATTAATAATAAATGTCCTAATCTAATCCAAGTGGGCCTAAATGGTCATATTTTATTCCTAAGGTTTTTTTGGTCGAATTACACTTATCCAATAGAATTAGGACATGTTTTAGGGAAATAATAATATCATTTTTACCCATAATTACCCTGTTTACTTTTAACCGTGGTAAATAAAATTAAAAAGTTACTATTCACCAAAAATTATTTTCATCTCATTAAACCACATTTTACGTACTGACATCAACCATGTCTCTCAGATTTTTGAAATTCCACTCACTGAAACGGTAAAATTATGTTTTATGAAAAATTCAGTTTTTTAACTACCACTTAGTGGTTTCACTATTCATCAAAAATTGAAAGTTTTTAGAAAAATACCAAAATTTCACCATACGCTAATTTCGATATTCCGAATCCAAAAATGAAGTCCATTTTGAAAAATAAAATTTATAAAATTTAAAAAAATCGTTTTTACTATTCATAAGAGCTAGTTTTAATAATATTTTAATAGTATATCGTTGTTCAGTGAAACTCGGTATTGCGTAAGACGCAAGCTATCGAGGGAGGTCGCGATTTCGTGTAAAGCAAGCCAAGCAAGTGTTGCGTGTAGAAAAAGATTCCTTTGATGATTTATATAACATAAAATCTCGGGTGTTACAGTTGGCTTGGGGGTAGGTATTATTTTTTCAGATCTATCTAACTACCTACATCCTCAGTGGGTAAATGTTAGGATTGGAGAATGCCCAACGGTATAGCTAATGTGAGTTAATTGTAACCATGTTCATTGTTTTTGTTCATTTGGGTGAATTGTTGGGATCTTTAGCTAATAGATATTGAAGTGTTTTTTTGGATAAATATTTAATGAGCTTAATCATTTATGTAAAATGTTTTTCGTTTTGGTTTGTGGGTATATTTTATACTTAATTTATCATTAGAGTAGTTTTGGCATTTGGGGTGAAGCATGGAATGGGAGTACATATTGGTTTAACTATTGTGTTTGGGTTCTTTTCTTTGTCCTTATTGTAGATTTTTGGGGGTGGAACGCTTTATGGTTGGTCGAATGTTCACACGCAAGTTTTCCATTCCATTATAAGGTTCAAATCTTTTTTAATTCTTATCTTTCTCTTGGTTTCCGCGTGTTCTAGGTTTGAATTTTTGTGTCTCTTTTGTTATTGACCTATAAATATGGTCTTGGGGGTATTGGATGGTACTTAAACTCCAATTTTTCATGTGATGGTGTGAGGTTGTGGTTTTTTGGGTTTTTTTTTGTGACACGCCAAGTGGCACCTCTAGTGGTGTAACACCCCAACATTCCCTGGTACGTTTCTCTTTGAATAATACAGTAGTGTGTGTTGTACGCAACCTCGAGTTCTAACACACTATGACCAATCAATGTAGCCATTAGGAATATTAATACCCACTTTTTGAAATTATATAATTTTTATATTTCAAAATTGACTTCATTTCAGTATTTGGAATATCAAAATTAGCCTAATTTGAAATTTTGGTATTTTTCTAAGAACTTCTAATTTTTTATGAATAGTGAAAAATACTAAACATTAATTAAAAACAATTTTTTTAATCAAAATAGTTTATAGTGATAAATTATACTATTGAGTTGTTTTAAAGTATAATTAGAATATATTTTTACAATTTTATCCAATTTTGGTTATTAGAATTAATTTCACTATGAAATTGGACATAAACAATTGTCAATCTTTAAATTGATATTGTTTCTTAAAAACACGCTATTTGTTTTGAAAATGGGAATATTTATAAAATTAATTAATTCAACTTATATGTTTTGAATTCTGTAAAATAGGAATCATTTTTGAATTTGGAATATCATTTATAGCTTAGGGAGAATTTTTGGTATTGTTCTGAAAAACTTCAATTTTTGATGAATAGTGAAATCACTAAGTGTCTGTTAAAAAACTTATTTTTCATTTAAATTTAAACTTTACCACTTCTATAAATTTAATTTCAAAAATCTGACATACATGGTTTTTATTAGTTAGTAAAATGTGGTTCAGTAAGATGAAAATAATTTTTGGTGAATAGTAAATTTTGACTTTTAATTACCGCGATTAAAGATAAATAAGTTAATTCAAGGTAAAAAGAATATTATAATAATTCCAAATTACCTTAAAACATGTCCAAAACTTATTGGTTGAGTCATTAACGACCATGGGAATCTTTGGGTCAATTTTGGGATCCCATTGAGCCACTTGGGAGTGATAATGATAATTTAGATTAATTAACTTAAAGTAAAGGCAAAATTGACATAAACAAAACTCATTTAGTAAATTAATTTTTATATGCTGTTATATAAGTATTTTTTTAGACTATAAATATTTTTATAAAGATAAAAATATTTCCTACATGATAGTATTTTTTTATAATTTTTAGACGTTAAATAATTAAATTTATTTATTACACAATGATGATGCAGTAATTATCTTATTGATGAAAGAATCAAATAAATGGTATTATAAATATTAAAATAAATATAATTTCAAAGTTTTTATGACATCCACGAATTTTCTAGGTGAATAGGACATGTTAGGTATGATTATACTTATATTTTATGAAGTAATAATGTTGTTATGACTTTCTCCAAAACAAAATACCAAATAGAGAAAAAATTGACCTAAATAGTTGTTCAAAACAATTACAATATTATTGGTTGATATAATATTATTAAAAATGTAACGTTCAGCCAAATAGATTAAATAATATTATATATGTCATTAATGATCCACTGGATGTTCTCTTGGACGTTTATTGTATGTTTATTAACCATATAGAGTTAGAATATAAGAAGACACGGTAAAAGTTAAACTATTTAACTAAGAGTTAAATCTAATAGATAAGGTTAAAACGGTATTCTAAACTTGTATAAAACCTATTGGTTGAAAGTAATTCGACCCATTACCACCTAAGGCTCGAAATAAATTCATTTGGAGCCATTATAAACTGCATATTAATTTATTATAAAATAATACTTTAAGTTTTTCTTAAAGAGCTCCTCCTCCCCCTTATAAAAGGACACCACTTCTAACCAATTATTCATACCTTAAAAGCCTTTTGGTTCGTCCAACCCAAGACCAAATATCCTCCCAACTTCCCTCTCTTCAACCTAGAGGCCTTATTTTGATCATAACGCCATCTTATGGAGGCCTTTTTGATCAAATTAAAAGGAAGAACACGAAGAAAAGGTAATGATTTCACCACCCTCTTTCAAGTTCCTTTCTTCTTCCAATTCCTTTTTCATTGTTGTTTCCATTATAAAATAATAAATCCAATGTTTTCTATATATTGTGATTTTATTATAATTATGGTACAACCAAATTCATTATTCTATCCACCCTTTTAATGACATGTCACCATATGTGCATACGTACGTCTTACCGTCTCCACGTTGTGGTGTAATTGTTATTCAATACATTATTTTTTGGCTATGTAAAATAATGATGTGTATTTGATGTAAATAATAAATAAAACATGATAAGTATTATTCATTTATTATATAACATCCAATTATATATTATTTTAATATCAAAATAATGATATTTTTCGCTCGTTCGTACGTACGGATTACCGTCTCCACGACGAGATGTGATTCATTTCCAAGTTCACCATACATACACGATTATAAAAATATATATTACTAATAAATATTTAATATAATTTATATATATGTATTTATATATATATGTATTTTTGTACTTACATATATCTTATTCACTTACTTCCGTTCAATACTATATGAAAAAGGAAATTGCATTTATGCGTACGTACGAACTACCATCTCCATAAACAGTGTTTTCCATTTAATATATATATATATCTATTATAAATAATTATAATCTAAATATATATGATATATAGATCATGTTTTATATTTTATAAGTATTTAAATAATGATCTATGTGATACAATCAAGAGTAACAAGTTAAAACACGTACAATAAACAAAGCGATAATTACCCGAAATATTAATATAACATGGAAATTATTATTATAAGCATAGTATAAATTCATAAATGAATAATTTAAGATATCATAAATATTAATGTGGTTCTGGTATAAATTAATAACAAACTATAGTCTTCATACATGAGGCTAAACGTACCCTCGACTAAAGGAAAGTGCAAGGTAAAGGGTTTTCATCTCACAACTTATTCCCATGAGATTCATAAGATATTGCCACTATTACCTTTTGTGTGGTGTATGTACTACCTATAATTGTATTCTTTATGTAATAATATTTAATCTATTTGTATTTACATATTCATTTTATGATACCACTTTCTTGGGGTGTATGTTTTGTAAGTTACCAAATTGGTAAGGGTTTATTTCACAATCTCTTCATTATCCGAGGTTGTTTATACGTAATAATCAACTGGGACTTCATTGTCATCCACATCCATGATTCATAAAAATTTCTTTCAATTTTTTTTATTATTTACTATACTATGGGTTAATTTCATTTATACCCTTGTATGACTTTTTATAAAATGACTTGAAAGGAATATTTACGTCATTTTCCAAACACGGTCCTTTTTAACCTTTTCGACAAAATAAAGGTAAGAATATCGATTTTTTTAACTTATATTCCAGGTGTAGTTATTCTACGCCATTATTCTACCATTGAAGCTTACCTTACAGACTTATAATGATATTTTCAAAATAAAGGTTTTCTTTTATAATTATGTGATTTTTAAATGATTTCCAAAAAGAGATATTTCTCTCAAAATAAATGAAAATATAGTGCAAATGTATATGTATTTAACGGAAGCTTAAAAATGTTTTTAGAAAACCAGACTCTTAAGTGTGGTAGACAGGAAGGGATTGGGTGTGGACCCATAATGGCCTGTAATTAGTCGTTCAGTCTCAGAATTAGTTATTTTGTTTTCCGAAGCTTCCATAAGGTTTTCAGAAAAACACTGGAGTATATTTGAGAAATTTTAAACGTATGTATATTCTAAATAAATTACATATGTAGGTCACATGAGACAAAATAGTGTCTTGGTAAAAGGCCATGACAAAATATTATCTGTAGTCTTGGCATGAGGCTTTGACTATGTTGTTATGATAGTCTGCAATTATGCATTCCATCATTATGAAAGTGGTTAGTGATATTGCAGGGGATTATTCGACTAGTTGAATATCGATGCGAATAAGTAAATGGAATTACATCATTTTATTTATTTGACATATTATTTTGAAGATAATGTTTAAAAGGATTTTGTTTTAGTTATACATTTCCTTAAATGTTTATGCTTATTTATGAAAGTTTCCGCTGTATTGTTATCCTTACTGAGCATCTGAGATCACCGATTTCTACTTTTTATTTTTTCCCAGGATTCTAAGAAGTGTATTGTGATTGATATACAGGGTTAAGCCAAGTGAATAATGACATTCATAAAGGATTATTTATCATTTTTTATGTTATAATGTGTAATGTAACATTCTTGTATGAAATCTATTTTCCAAGTCTGGTAAACAGATCGGTCCTTCTGGACTTGATTCTTTGTAATCATGCCAGTGTATTAAAATAATGCACCGACTCTGTGTAACTGGGGTCGGGGTGTTAAAGTTGGTATCAGAGGAAGTTTAGAAATAACCGTATATGATAGATTTAGATAAAATATGAATAGAGCACATAGCCCTTAGATAGTCTTTGAGGATTAGTATATAATATATTCCTAAAATTTTGGTATTGTAGAGATTTTGTGAGTTTTCTGTGAAATAAATCCATGTCTAGATATGTGCACGTAGAGGCATATTTGGCACAGATGTACCTAGGGGTAAAACCTGAAAAAACTGCTTTGAGCTTGACGTGAATGGGAAATGGTGCATGACAACGGGCCTTGCTGCACTATTGGTTACGACACTCCCGCGGGATATTCTTAGGATAAATCTAATTTTCTTTACAAACCACTATGAAGTGTTTTTGAGTATATAATTCCTCAAAGAAGACATTTTTATGAATATTGATAATATCCATAAACTATTTAATTTATTTTATGTGTTTTATAAGTTTGGGATTAGGTATTTCTATTCATAAACTAATCTAGTGTATGTCATTGTTTAAAAATGGTGCCCAGTAGATGGAATGAGAACTCCATCAATACGAATGATCCAAAGAGTAAGAAGGATCATATCTTTCATGGTCTTCAGCCAGAATTTAGAAGGGAAATAGTCTCCCATCTATTATCATCATATGATGAAATAGTATCATGTGTAGATAAGATAAGTAACGAATTTGCAGAGTCCTATGGCTTTGAAGGGAAGCCATAGAAGGAAAGGATAGTAGAGAGAAGGACAGATAAAGTTAAGATGGTAAAGGAGGATGTTCCCATATGTGATAACTATGGAAAGAATCACCTTAGAAAATGCTTGAAGGGAATGGGAGCATGTTATAAGTGTAGAGAATAAAGACACCAAGTACATGATTGCAAGGGTAAGAAAAAGGTTTCAAATGTAAAATGACTCATCTTCAAGGAGTTTGGACACTCCAAGAACCAATGTCCCAGTCATAAGACTATGCCGCAAATAATAAAATTGGATAATAATCCAGTTATGATACTACCACAGAAGAAGAATAATGACTAGTGTTCTTATGTTATTATTATAGAATTATTTCATTTGAGTGTTGTATCAACAATATACTGGTTACATGAATTATAGAGATAAATAAGGATTTTACGGCAATACTATTTTATTGAGGATTTGAGATTATATAGTTCTAAGAAAAGTGACTTAATAAAAAGCTACACATTTTGAAAAATAAAAGGATTATGGAAAGTTAATCCTTAATATGGTCCTGATAATGAGTTAGTGATTTTGGAATAATAGATGGTTGATTTTGGTAATTCATGATGTTGTGGTCTTGTAAAAGAATACACAATGAAGGCGTTCACATGCTATTACCTAGAAAAAGGATCCTCATTATGTTTAACATCCTTATAAACTACATTGGACTAAGAGTTTGGATATAAGTATTTTGGATAATTTTATTGGTTGGAATGGATTATGTTTGAAAATGGAAACTATTGTTATGGTTATTTTTGGATTGATATAAAATGACAACATAGTAGTTGGGCGATAACTAGTCGCGTCCGACAAGACCATGAGACTTGAACCTGCAACCGAAAGGTGACATGGGTGTATCACCTATCACTAACCCACGTGATGTCCTGGATTGAATAATGTAGTTTTAAAGGGTCAGAGATGTGAATTATAAATTAATTAGTTTTATAATCCTATACGATTAGGATAAATAGAATATATATTTTTTTGAAAATTTTTAGAGTGAAAGATGAGTTTGTGGTAGAAATTAGTTAAAGGATAGATCTCTATGTGTCAAGTATATATAATTTCTTCTATTATTTAATGAAAAAATTATTTCTTAAACTTTAGATAAGGGTTCTTAAAACTAAAAATGTGTTATCCTAATACCTTATGTTTTTTTGAACCGATTATATTTTAAATCATCAGATATTGGTGGCTTTGAGGCCCACTATTCTACAATTGTTTGTGATTTATAACATCAATAAATCCTTATAAATATTTACATTTTTGTTCCAATTATTTGTCTCTAATTTCCACCAATGTTCTCCTAATCAAGATCATAATTTGGTGGTGACTTTTTCATTCCCATTTTTTCCTCTTATTAAGAATAAATTTTATTAACTTAATTTCTGATGTGGATTTTCCCAAAGACATTTTCTATTTTCCACCTTTTATTTTTGAAGAACAATTTAAAATTGGGAGGACACAATTTATTTAAGGAGGGGAGAATGTAACACTCCAATATTCAATGGTACACTTCTCTATAAATAATACAGTAGCATGTGTTGTACGCAACCTCGATTTCTAACACACCATGACCAATCAAAGTAGCCGTTATGAATAGTAATACACTTTTTTTGAAATTATATAAATTTTATATTTCATAATGGATTTCATTTTTCTATTTCAATTATCAAAATTAGCCTAAGTTGAATTTTTTGTATTTTTTTGTGAACTTCCAATTTTTGATGAGTAGTGAAAAATACTAAACATTAATTAAAAACAACTTTTTTAATAAAAATAATTTATAGTGATAAATTATAATATTGAGTGGTTTTAAAGTATAATTATAATATATTTTTACCATTTTATCCAATGCTTGTCATTAGAAATAATTTCACTTTGAAATTGGACATAAACAATTGTCCATCTTCTGATTGATATTGTTTTTTAAAAACACCTATTTGTTTTGAAAAAGGGAATTAATTATAAAATTAATTAATGAAACTTATTTGTTTTTAATTTTGTAAAATAGAAATCAATTTTTAATTTGTAATATCAATTACACCTTAGGGCTAATTTTTGGTATTGTTCTGAAAAACGTCAATTTTTGATTAATAGTGAAACCACTATTTGGTAGTTAAAAAACTGATTTTTCGTTTAAATGAAACTTTACTACATCTATGAATTGAATTTCAAAGATCCAACATACATGGTTGTTATTAGTTTGGAAAATGTGGTTCAATAAGATGAAAATAATTTTTCATGAATTATAACTTTTGACTTTTATTTACCGCGGTTAAAGGTTAATAAGGTAATTTAAGGTAAAAAGAATATTATAATAATTCAAAATTACCTTAACAGTTGTCCAAAACTTATTGGTTGAGTCATTAACTACCATGGTCATCTTTAGGTCGATTTGGAGACCCCATTGAGCCACTTGGGAGTGATAATGACAATTTAGATTAATTAACTTAAAGTAAAGGCAAAAATGACATAAACAAAACTCATTTAGTAAATTAATTTTTATATGGTGTTATATAAGTAATTTTTTATTATAAATATTCATTAGAAATATAAAAATATTTCCTACATGATAGTATTTTTTAATAATTTTTAGACATTACATAATTAAATTTATTTATGACACAATGATGATGCAGTAATTATCTTATTGATGAAAGAATCAAATAAATGGAATTATAAATAATAAAATAAATATAATTTCAACGTTTTAATGACATAGAATAATTTTCTACGTGTATAAGACATGCTATGTATGATTCAATGTATATTTTTAGAATTAATCAAGTTGTGATGACTTTAAAAAAACAAAAATCCAAATATTGTCAAAATTGACAAAAATCAATGTTTAAAACAAATTCTATATTATTGGTTGATATAATATTCCAAAAAATGTAAGATTTAAAAAAAGAGCTTAAATAATATTATATATGTCATTAAATATCCACTTGAGGTTCTCTTGGAAGGATATAGTATGTTTATTAACAATATAGATTAAGAATACAAGAAGACACAGTAAAAGTTAAACTATTTAACGAAAAGTTAAATTTAAAAGATAAGATTCTAATGGTAACCTAAACATGTATATAAACTATTGGTTGAAATTATTTCGACCCATAACTACCTAATAATCGTAATAAATTAATTTTGAGCCATAATAAATCGAATATTATTTTAATATAAAATAATTCTTTATGTTTTTTCTAAAGAGCCCTTCCTCCCCCTTATAAAAGGAGACCACTTCTAACCTATTATTCATACCATAAATGCCTTTTGGATATTACAAAACATGGCCAAATATCCTTCCAACTTCCCTCACTTCAACCTAGAGGCATTAGTTTGATCAAAAATCCATTCTTCGGAGCCCTTTTGATCAAATCAAAAATAAGAAACTGAAGTAGAGGTAATGATTTCACCACCCTCTTTCAAGTTCTTTTCTTCTTCCAGTTCCTTTTACATTGTTGTTTCCATTATAAAATAAAATCACAAGTATATTATATATATTGGGATGTTATTATAATTATGGTATAACAATATTCATTATTATATCCACTCTTTTAATGACATGCCACCATAAGTTCGTACGTACGGCTTACCGTCTCCATGTCGTGGTGTTATTGTTATTCAATACATTATTATTTGGATGGGTACAATAATTATGTGTATTAGATGTAAATAATACATATAACATGATAAGGATTATGTATTTATTATATAACATCCAATTATATATTATTTTAATATCAAAATAATTATATTTTCACTCGTGTGTAAGTACGGATTACCGTCTCCACGACGCGGTGAGATTTATTTCCAAGTTCACCATTCATCGACGATTATAAAAATATATATTACTAATAATTATTCAATATACTATAGATATATTTATTTATATATATAATTATTTATTGACTTACATATATCTTATTCACTTACTTCCATTCAATACTGTACGAAAATGGAAATAGCGTTTACGTGTACGTACGGACTACCGTCTCCATAAATGGTGTTTTCCATTTCTTATATATATCTATTATAAATATTTATATTATAAATATATATGATATATAGATCATGTTTTATATTATGGAAGTATTTAAATCATGATCTATGTGATACAATCAAGAGTAACAAGTTTAAACACGTATGATAAAGAAAACAATTATTACCTGAAATATTAATATAACATGGAAATTATAATTAAATGTTTAGTATAAAGACATAAATAAATAATTTATGATATCATAAATATTAATATGGTTCTGGTATAATTTAATAACATACTATAGTCTTCATATATGAGGCTAAATGTACCCTTGACTAAAGGAACGTGCAAGGTATGGGGTTTTCATCTCACTCCTTATTACCGTGAGATTCATGCCATATTGCCACTATTATCTTTTTTCTGGTGTATGTACACCCCATAATTGTATTATTTATGTAATAAAATTTAATCTACATTTATTTACATATTCATTGTATGATACCTCTTTCATGGGGTGTATGTTTCATAAGTTACCAGATTGGTAAGGGTTTATTTCACAGTCTCTTCATTATCCGAAGTTGTTTTTATGTAATAATCTAATGGAACATATTTATCATTCACATCCATGTTTCATAAAAATGTATTTGAAAACATTTTTACTATTTACTAGACTATGGGTTAAATCCATTTATACCCTTGTACAACTTTTTATAAAATGGTTTGAAAGGAATCTTTACGTAATTTTCCAAACATGGTTTTTTTAACCTTTTCGAAAAAATTAAGGTAAGAATATCTCTTTTTTTAACTTATATGGAAGGTGAGGTTATTCTCCTCAATTATTTCTCCTTTGAAGATTCCCTTACACACTTATAAGGATATTTACAAAATAAAGGTATTCTTTTATAATAATGTGATTTTTAAATTATTTCAAAAAAGATATATTTCTATCAAATATATGAAAATCCAGTGCAAATGTATACATATTTAACTCAAACATAAAAATGTTTTCAGAAAACCGGACTCTTTAGTGTGGTAGATAGGAAGGGATTGGGCGTGGACCCATCATGGCCTGTAATTATTCGAGGAGTCTCAGAATAATTTATTTTGATTTCAGAAGAATGAAAAATGTTTTCAGAAAAACATTGGTGTATATTTGATAAATTTTAAACATAAGTATCTTCTAAAAGAATTACATCGGTAGGTCTCATGAGAAAAACTAGTTTATTGGCACAAGGAAATAGCAAAATCTTATTTTTAGTCTTGGCACCAGGCCTTGACTATGTGGTTATGGTATCTGGCATTATGCATTTCATCATTATGAAAGTGGTTAGTGATATTGCATGTGATTATTCGACTAGTATAATATCCATGTGAATAACTAAATGGAATTAATTCATTTTATTTATTTTCCTTATTATGTTGAAGTTCAAGTTTATAAGGAGTTCGTTTTAGTTATACATTGCCTTAAATGTTTATTAATATTTATGAAAGTTTTTGTTGCATTGTTATCCTTACTGAGCATCTGAGCTCACCCATTTCTATGTTTTATGTTTTCCCAGGATTCCAAGAAGTTTATTGTGATTGATATTCAGGGTTAAGCCAAGGGAATAATAGAGTTCATAATGGATTATTTATGTTGTTTTTAAAATTATAAACTGTAATGTATCATTCTTGTATGTAATCTATTTTCCAAGACTTCTAAGCCGATCAATCCTTTGGGACTTGATTCCTTGTAATCATGACAATGTATTAAAATAATGCACCGACTATGGGTAACTAGGGTTGGGGCATTACAAGTGGGGTATGTTCTTAAGGTTGTTTGTACCCATCAATACGATGAGTCTTCGGGTGAAAGGATGGTTTTATTTTGGGTATTTTTCCCCTATACTTATCCTATCATTTCCACTTGATTTACCCCTTGGATAACTTCAGTATTGTAGGAAAAAGAACACTTTTTGGGTGGCCACAACAGGCCTCACGGTTTCAAACCATGCAGGAATACTGTGTAGGGGTGTCCAGGTCATTAAAAATTCATTTTAATTTCCCATGTTTCCCTTTTGTAATAAACCCATATCTGCTCCAATCAATGCCATTTTGTAACCGACATCCATTTTAATCCTATAAGGTCACTACACCTCCATTGGAACTCATATTTGAAGGGAGATACGATGGGTGAAACAACAAAATTGTGAATTTAAGTCATTCTATATTTGATTTCATCCATTTTATTATATTATATTCCAATATTTGATGAGTAATAAATTTTATAGCAACAGGGGTTCATACCAAGGGTTTAACTTATTTTATTCTAAGTGAAATACTATGGATTTAGGTTATATTTCAATCCCTTGTGTGGTGGTGGATGTGTAGTTGCGGATTCACCTAAATATTAAAGGCTTTTGAATCAAAAGGTAAGTGATTACATTTTTATAGATTTTATAATTTTATTGAATGATTGGTTTATTAATTTAGCTTGTTTATAATTTGCTGGGAGTGGTGTGAAACCTATTTTTAGTGGACCCCATTAATCATTTAATTTTAGAGTTGCATTTTTTATTGAAATTCTATACTTTTGAAATGTAACTCATGTGATACCTATTGTGGTAGTTTTATTAAATGTGAAATTGATTTATTAGTTGCTGAAAGGGGATAAAAATTATTATTTTTATTTCTTTAGGGTCATGTAGTCCTTGGTAGTTGGATTTGGATTGGGTTTTAGGTATATAAATTTTTTGTACTTCCTGACGGTGTTTATGAAAATGTGTGTTTTTCCGGAGTATCATTTGTGGTATAATTTGAGGTGATTTTATAGTACATTAGAATGGTTCAGTAAATGTTTTATGGGCTTTTATTTTTTTCTTTTCTAGGGTTTTTGTGTGATTTTTTCCAGAAAATATGGTTTTGAAATGGGTTTATGTGAAAAGCTTTTGTATAATTATTAGAATTATTTTATGAATGATTTGAATTATTTAATGATTTATTGAAGAGGTGAAACAATATTAGAAAACTGTTTTGGATAGATTATATTTTGAAATTTTCCATTTTAAATTTGAAGGGGGCAGTAATGTGAGATGTATCAACATGGTAATATTTAATAAATATGTATAACAAATTTACTGAAATGTGAAAGAAATATGAATGTGATGTGGGTTGTATTGTGTGTGTGTGTCTGTTGTGTAAAATAAATATTGATTATGAAATAAGTAAAATGTTATATGTGTGTGGGATATTATATGAGTTGGTATATCATGGAATTGTTTTATAGAATTGTTTAATAGATTTATGGAAGTGTTTAATAAATATGAAACGTGTTGGGGGATACTTTTGGTGTGAGTATGATTTCCAAATACATTTGAATGAAAAGAGGGTTTTGTAACTTGTGTGAGTTATATGTGGGCTATTTGCTGAATGTGTGATTTGAAAGTGGTATTTTACGGTCAAAATTATATTTCATGTCATTTTTAACTTGTATGAGAACAATAGGGAAGCCTGAGTATCTAGGCGAGAGGACCTGTACTATTATGAAAGTGATCCCATGGGGCTTGGCTGCAGTTTAACTTTCCAATATTGAAAATTACAACGCTAAATAAATTATGATTGTAATTATTGGGGAACACTAGGTTATGGGTATGTTCCCTACTAATGGATCATGCATGATAACATATATTGTGATGGTTACTCTCACCGAGATATGAGTTATGTGGTACCCACATCGAGCTTCTTCCTAGGGGTTATTTCACGTTGAATGGGATCAATTGATATTTTATGCTTACAGTCAGCATATGGTTTTTTAATCTAGAATAATTAAAAATCGTGTTGGTATTATTTAAAATCTATCACACATTACAATATCCCACATAAAAACTTTTTACTTTTAATGTATCATCTTTTAGAAACTATCACAAGAATTTATAACTTACAAAATTTGAATTGATTTTTTTCTTAAAATATTTATCACAAGGAATATCGTAGGGGTGGTATCCTACTGGGGTTTTCCTCATAACCTATATACACATTTTGTTGTAAGTATATTTCAATGTTATTGTCACAGGTTTGAGTACCATTTTTAGTGTTATTGGTTTGTGTTTATTGGAGGTCCTTCGTGGTATTTTCTTGTGGAGATGGCTTGAGGGTAGCACCTCTTTCCATGAGGATTCTTCTTAGGATGTCATTTTTTGTTTTGCTCATTTTTATATAATTTTATAGTTTTTTTAAACCGTGTGATTCATTTCGAAAATTTTATAAAGTATGGGTTTATTGAATTACTCCAAATTTTTTTGTTGGGTTTGTTTATTGATTTATGTTTATAAACTTAGGTAAATTGTTCCTAATTTTTGGTTTAGGATTCCCATGAATTTTTGGCAGCCCATGGAGATTGGAAACGCCCTTCGGGCCTTGTCATGGGCCAGTTCAGGTGCCAGTTTTGATGGAGACCAGATTCGATTCGTGACACTAATCTAGGATACATATCAGTGATAAGGCAATAAGTTTTCAAATAAATTCAAATTATTATAATTATATTTACCCATATCACCTAAATATTAAAATTATTTTTTTATAGATACATTTCATTTGAAATTTCATTTATAATAATTTAAATAAATAATATTAAAAAATGCCACTCTATTAGTTTAAAATATCAATTATGTATTCACAAAAGAAAAAATCTATATACGAATGAATGTTTATGGTCATTATAATTTTAAAGAATTTGTTGTGAAGAAATGAATTTATTTAAAATATTATGTAATTATATAATTACCTTTAATTCTTATGAATCAACGATGCAATATTTATCCTATTAATAATAAAATATGATAACTGATTTTAAAAAAATAAAATAAAAAAAATTTGAATGAGTTTATGACCTCCATGATTTTTTTACATTAATATTTTATATTTATTTTATTTGGAAGAATTATGTTTAAATTTTATGCATTTATTTTTTCAATTTAATTCAATTATAAAAATTAGTTTCAAAATTGTAATTAATGACATTTTATAAAATTTATATTCTATCAATTTACTTAATAATCATAAAAAAATTAATATAGGAATAATTTTATAAGATATGGTAGTAAATTTCATTGAATATTAATTTCTATTTTGAAAAATTTATCTGTAGAATGACCTTATTATATTGTAGTCATCAATGAATTTCAATGTGTGTCCTTCCCCTACGCTGTTAATGGAAACCCGTACAATCATTTCATTAGGTCACTTTATGATCCAAATATCTGCCATACCATATAATATTATCATCAAAAAATCTATATACATATTATATATGTTCTTATATTGGCATGTGACCATCCCAAGGATCCGTAAGAGGGGATCCAAATGACTTCTTTCAGAGAATATATAATCATCGTAACTGATCACATTCTTTTTTTAATTGTTCTATTAAATAATTTTATATGTATTAATTAACATAAATATTATTGTAGGTATACAAAATATTATTAAATGTTATTATTATTATTATTAAACTCAAAATATCCACCCCTCTCCATAAAATTTGACGTAAATGTTTCAGACGTTTGTATGTACTACATATTGTTACCACATACCTATAAAATACATTTTTCAAAAAAATCACCTATGGAATTGTCATATGACAAGATTAATATTAATATATTATATTTATTATAAATTTATTATAATTAAATAATAATTTTATATCACCCTTCTTACAATCAAATCTGTTGGAAAAAATAATGTTTCTCATGCGTATGTGCGGACTACAATATCTACGCTGCGATATGATTTGTTAATTTCAATATTACATTATTTATGGATATGTATTTTTTTAATATATATGATATATATGTAATAATTATTATTTTATGATGTTTAATTATTGGTAAATTTTTTCCTACACCTTTAAGAAAACGAGAAAAATGTTCATGTGTGTGTTCAACCTTCTATCTCTATTAATGTTTCAATTAATTTTCATGATATACCATTATATATGAATTTAAATGTATTTTTATAAATAATAAATACGATATAAATATATTGTAAAATATTATTTAATAAAATTATAATATATTTATATTAATTACATTTGAGGTTGTAATTATTTCTATTTAAGTGGAACATGATGTACGGGATTTTTGACCCAAATTTATTTTTTTAGGAACATATAAAATATTAACATGTTGTTTGTCTTATAGGATGTATATGATATCAAGGGATGTATTTTTTTAGGAATCAAATTAATGTTATGAATATTTACATATCTATATATGGTACTTTGATGAAAAGGGATTATGATTAAAATGTTTCTAAAATGGTAATGAATTGTATCACAATCTAATCACAATTCAGCATTATAGATTTAATTATGTGTTAGATAATAATTTCTTATACATGTACATTTTTACATAAAATATGCTTTCCTGAATTTTTTCTCAATTCTACATGGATTTAATAATGAAAATTTTACTAATTTAAATCATTTGTGTTTTTAAATGGAATTATCTTGGTATTTTCCAAATGAATTGCGTTTTTAATTTTCCAAATAAAAATATGAATGTTATGTTTTAACCACGATGAAATGAAAATAATTTCCCATCATCATTACCAATAAATACATTGAATATTTCTATAATTTTTTTATTTTCATGTAATATGTTTCTCATAATATTAGTGAAATTTTATTTTTTTAGTGATGTGATTTTAAAGTTGAGTGTTTATTTTAGAAAAAAAATATTTCAATTAAATTTTAATCAATCAATTAAAACAACCTACAATTTTATATATGAATTAATGCAAATATGATCCATTAATACCAACACTATTCATTATCTTGATGGTATTTTATTATGATGATAATAATTTTATTAAAGCAATTTCATTTCTATGTGTTATAATGTGATGAAATTGTTATAAAATTTAATAATTATTTATAGGTTCTAATATGATTTCTATTTTATGATATTTTTTAATGAAAATTTATGGATAATGTGATGGGTTGGACCTATATCTCCCACTATTGACTTCAGTATCCATGGAGAACTCACGATATAAATATGTTATTTGTGAACCTGGTTATATGTTTCCATGTTATTGTGTGGACCTATCATTCATTGACATATGATTATGTGTGGAACTAATTACATCTGTACAAGGCTCTGTGTGGATAAGTATTCATGTCTATATTATTTTATATGAAAATAATTTTCTATCCTCACGTTTATGTGGGAACTAATTGTATATCCTTATCTTAATTGTGAATTTGTCAAAATTTATAAATTTTTCATATGATATAAATTACATTTTGGACAAATATATATTACATTTTTAGGATATCATAGATTATTATAATTGACTTCTATTCTGATTCATGTCTAAAGGACATCCATTAATTATTCTGTAAATCCAGACTTTTAACCTTGAAATTAAAGGTATGTTATAAAATTTATAGTCTAATTTCTCATACTCTTATACTCATATTATGTTTTCTGATAACAATTTTCTCCCATGATTACAAATACTAAGTATTTAATCTCACCATATTGTGATGATACTTTTACCTATGTTATGATTAATAGTATTATAATATGTTCATTTAAGAAAATTAAAAATTGGGAAGATAGTTGTGGGAGATGTTTAAAATTATTCACAAAATAAGAATATTTTGTATCTAGTATCCATAGAATCCAATCAATTTCCCTCTGCAGGATTGTGTTTTTGAAAATTATTGAACTTTTATCTAACTATTTCTATGATTTATTTATGAAATGTATATGTCATTATAGTTAGAATCAATCATGGTTTTATTAAACCTTGTTATATTAGTGTAAGAAAAAATTTGTGAAAACCATGGGGATAACTCTATGTCTATAAAAATATCCTATATAATTACAATTGATAATTGATAATCTATGATAGATATAATGTTACATTGATTGAAAAAAGAATTTTTTTGATTTAAGAATTTATTTAATTATATTTATGGATTATTTAATAGGTAACTGAAATGATAATAGTTCCATTCTTTCACTTTTAATTTTTACATTAAACAATTAATAGAACCAGTAAGATTCATGTTATCACTTATGGAAAATGGAATGATTGGCCTCTTTAGAAAAAAAGTGAAATGGGAGGTGGAACGTGAAACCATTTCATTATACCTTGTTATTTATCCCCTTATATAATTTAAAACTACTATATATGTAAGGTTACTAACTCTCATTCTATGAAGATCTTGGCGATTAATGATGACTATGGAGGAACGAGGATTTAGATTCCTACATGTTGAGAATGTAAGATGTAGTGCATGTGGGATCTCTTTGAAAAACAATTTTATTTTATATATAAATAAATGAAGCGCATGGAGAAAGAAATTTCTAAGTATTAATGAAGAGATTCATGGAGGAAAATAAATTCAATCCTAATATACTAATTATTCTTCAATATCTTATGTGGGGGGGATATGGAAATTATCAATGACAAATCCCTAATAAAAGGTATATCTCCTAGAACAATAATGGTCCTATTTTATTCCATTCCATAAAGGGAAATGATTTATGTTTTATTATATTTGGATGAAAGAATTATATCAATGATATTTTTGATATAAGAATCATGATACATCTAAGGATTTTCTCCCCAACAGTTATCGTTAATGGTTTGAAATCATATGTTGAGTGGTACAAATAACCAAGAAAAAATACAATGTTTAGATGTGATTAAAGTATTATTGTCATTGATATCATTATATTGTCGACCTAAAAATTAGTGTGTGATATTATGATAATTTAATTTAAGACATATTTGATAAACTATATTGAATTCAATTTATTTACGAAGTATATATTTTGATGACTTATTTGAGAGATAAATAATTTTTAATGAATTCATGTAAGGTTAAATTAATATTTATAGATACCATCATGATTTTATATGTCTAAAAATGATCATATGACCAAATGCATAAGAACACACTTTTTCAAATTTATGTGGTGTAAGACTACTATTACTAAGAGTATTTTGAGAGAAAATTATTGTAATATAATCCTTTCAATCATTATGGGTTTTAGTGATAAAAATTTGAATAATAATTCTTTTAAACATTGTAGTTATAATTTTAACAGTCGTAATGTCATTATTGGTTTGTATGATCTTTGATATTGATGGAATTTTGGGTTTTTATATGTTTCAGATGTAAGATAATAGGTATGATCTAACATTTTATTTTAAAAAATTCATTATTTTTGAAATCATTTTTAAGGATGTTTATTATATTTTTGTGAGATTTATAGGAAATACACTATTATAGTTTTTGTAAAAGGAAAACATATATTTAATGTGATAACCCATCACATCCGACAAGTTTGGGTGGCTTGATCCAAGAACATAATAGAGAAAAGGGTGTATAACCTACCACTATCATATGTGATAGTACATTTAATATGATGTTTTTTATACTTAGATGATATTATGAATGAGGAATATGATTATTTTTAGAACACATGTTTTATATTATATAAACACATGACTGAAATTTAATATGTTGATTAACTAAGTTATGTTATTTCATATGAAGGACACTATTTTGACCTCCTTATGGGATTTTGGTTATCTTAGTAATATTTAATTTTAGTAATAATTGTTAAATTATAATATTGAAGAAGGAAAATTAATTTTTCTTTATTCTGATTCATATATTTATTAAAATTATTGGAATATAATTGAGATTATTAGAATAGGTCATAGTCATTTATTATGAGGTGATGATATCAACTGATTTTATGTTAAATTAATCCTGCAATAATATGAAATCAATTTTATTTTTTTTATGTGGATTGGAAAATATTGACTAATTATATTATATGTTATTTATTGAATTATAAATGTTGATAATTTAGTATTACTACTGAATTTGTAATATTAAAGTATTTTTCTCTATATTTTTGTTTACTACTTTGGAAATATATTACATTTTACTAACCATTTAATTGTTAATTTAAATAGATATGAGAAATATATTGTAACCATTTTTTGTTGTATGAAATCTATTATAAGTTTATGTTAGTGTTTCATGAATAGAAAAATCATCTCGAATAATTATCATTTGGAAAAAAATATTGCTGTGGAAACTGATTATGGGTTGAAATTATAATTTTAAAGTCAATATATATATATATGGTAATGTAAATAATAAAATATAGTTAGAGTAACTTAATAAAAAAATATTTTCCCATATAATTAATTTCATATGATTTTTTGATCTTTTAAGACAGTGATTTTTGGTTTTTTGGTCATTGACTATATCCAGCCCTTGTTATTTCTCACTCTCAATCATCCTGCAAAAATTATATTTTTTCCCTATCCATATTTTTAATAATCACAAATGGTCTCTTACATAGAAGACGAGATGTGTTTTATTATTGATGACCTTCGAATTTACAATTCTATGTCATCAAGAGAATGGTTTACTCTCCCATTATATGATGTGATTTTCAACAAAAGAATTTCAAATGAACGACCCATTATTATTGAGATAAAATTAATATTATTAAATTTAATAAAGGATGTGTATTTTAACACCCTATAATTTTATGAAAAAATTTATTTAAATATTATTAACGTCCATGATAGATTGCGTTACACAGAACAATATGTTCAAACAACCCTTGATATATTTTTATAAATAATTGTATTTAATGTTATAACCATGATATTTAATTATAATGTATGAATATGATTTACTAATTTATTAAACATATATATGTTGTACCACACATATATTTATCTATAAATTATATTAATTAATCAATTGAATTTTATAATTGTTTTTTCTATTCTTCATAAATATATTTTATTATAAAATTATATTATTTCTTTATGTGTTAAAATAATATAATTAAATTTAACAAATTTCGGAAATTATATATGATAAAATGAACTTAATTTTTTAATAATCATATTTATATTTTCATTATATTATATTATGGGAATTTTATAAAAAAAAATTTCCTGTTAATATTGAGGTATAGAATTTTTTAATATAGTAGTTTTATTTTCAATAAAAAGAATCAATATGAAATGTATTTGATCTATAATTATGATTGATTTTATATAATTAGATAAAATTTAATTGAAATTATTTGAATCATCATTATAGATGATTTTTGTAAATATAAATTTTTTAGTGTGATAACATTTTTCCTAAATGGTTTTTATCATTTAATTTAAAGAGTTTATAATAAAATTAATTTATTCCTCTTATAGAAATATAATTTTGAAAACTGGATTCCATATTTGTAGTTAGGGGTCCAAATTTGGTAAATTATTCCCTTTAATATTTTCTTAATGTGAATAACATCTGTGGTAAATTTTATAACTTCAATTAAATGTAAATTAGGTTAATATGTGTTAAAAATAAGTGATAAGGCCATATTTTTTATCTTAATACATATATAATGAATTTACTTTGAATAATATCACCTTAGGGTATAAGTATATTTTGAATGGGAATATTCTATATAAAAATATCTTTCATAATAATCAAAAGAATGAAAGGAAAAAAATGATGATCTCTTGGTTATAAATATTTATTTTGATGTCAAATAATTGAAAAATATGGATTAATAATGATTTTTATTGTTATATTAATTAAATGATTTTCATGATTGAAATTATATATATTATTTTTAGTTATTATATAGTGAATATATTCTTATGCATCCCTAATACAGTTTGTCTAAAATGTATTATAAAATATAATAAATTAATTTAATAATATTAAAAGTAAAATAATTTTTAATAATTAACATGTGAGAAAAAAATTGAGTCATATTAAATTTTATTTTCATTTTTAATAATCATTATTTAATTAATGAAAATTTTAAATTCCTTTTAGGAAAAATTAAATTAATATTGTCAAAATAGACATTAGTTGTATTTTATCAAGATAATTCATTATTGAGTTGCATAAAAATAATTTTAATATAAAAATATGATAAAATGGAAAATATAAGTGTCAATTTTTTACCCCTATGAATTTATAATCCATTTGGAACCATTTTTCCTAGTAAAGTATTTATTATATTTTAATCATATAATAAATTCATAGTTCTCCATTCCCCTCCCATATAATCAGATACCCAATAAATATGATGAATTTAATGTATATATATACATATATATATATATATATATATAATATTTTTGTAATAATAATTATTTTAAAATTATAATATCAATTCTAAAATATTACAATTTAAACCATTGAAAAATTATAATGTCTCTTGTGAATACGTGTGATCTACCACCACTATGAATTGATATGATTAATTTTTTCCTAATTTACATTGACTATAAGAAAAATATATAAGATTAATATAAATGATATATATGATATGATATTCATTCTAGAAGGTGAATTATTATTTACATTTATTTATTTTAATCATTCAAAATATTAAAATATTATTCATCCATACCAACAACATTTCATCTCCGAGAATATTATAATTAATTATCTATCTCTATCACCTTGGATGTCCCAAAAATATGAATATAATGAATATATATTATATATCATGAATTTAAAATTTTCAAAAATATAATTAAAATAATTTTTATATTTTTTATAGTGGTTGTTAGAATGATTTCAAAGTGCAACTCATGGTATTTTATTTTCATCACACTTTATTTTGGTGAGTCTATTTTCATAATCTAAAATTGTTTCGTTTATATGTTGAAAATACTAACCATTAATTTCACATATTATTGATTATTTATGTATTGCATATTTATATATCTATAAAAGGGTTTTTCATTCATGAAACATATTATATAATAATTACTAAATAAGTAATTAATTACATCATGATCTTATCATTATTCGGGGTTATTTATATTTAATGTCTCAGTTGGGGAATATTTTCTCATCCATGTCAATTTTTTCTAAAACAATCTTATTAAGAATTTTTTTTAAATTATCCATGTATATTTAATAATTTTTTTCCAATTTTTTATTTAACTAAATTTTAAACGAAACATTATTATTTTTTAAAATGATGTATTTTTCATTAACAATATATAAGCATGTTTTTTAACTTCTATGGATGAAAAAGACTCAATTTTTTCAATACCACAAAAACAAACATGAAGCTTATTTTTCAAGAATAAATATTTTTTTCAAAAAAAAATTCAATAATATTATTAAAAATGTTATCATTTAATAGAAGTGATTTCAAAATAGAATTTTTATTTTCTAAATAAATAATTTCAATGTCATTTGAATTCATCAATGAAGAAATACATTCGATGTTTATTAAAATTTACATACAATATATTCCAGTGATAATATTTAAATTAAATTAATAATAATATTAATTAATCAATATTTATTTATTATTACATAATATTTTCAAATATGTACATGTAGTTGTAAAGGAAATTTTTTTAAGTATTAATTAAAATGAAAGTAAATTAATAAATGTATTTATATTAACAACCAAAATTATAGTGAAAAACAATTACTAACATAATATTATATTAATAAAATATACTAAATATAACTTATAAGAATTTGTTTTAAAAAATTCATATATAAAAAAATATAACTCATGATCCACCAAGTGACCCCTCTACGTCAAATGATAGACCAAGTGGTCAAGACATATGTGGGGTCAACCATGGACATCCTTGGGTGGAAATGTGGGATAATGGATGAAAAATATCCTAAAAAGTGTGCATGGTATGTTTGTGGTGCACACATAGCGTACAAATGGGTTCCCTATGTGGTTCATGTTAGAGAGACATGACTAGTGAGGAGTGTGTGTGACTAGTGACACGAGTACTAAATGATACTGTCAGCATTATGATTTGTTTAAACTGATTATTTATCAAGTGGTCACATTAAAAATTAATGATTAATGTGTAATTATGGTAATGAAGGTACTTTATCCATACTAAAAATGTAATGTTTATATCAAGATCATCTGATCAGATTAATGCAACATGGCTGATCAGTTCCCCAGGATCATCTTCAACATCCCACTCAAACTGGTGAACATATAAGAATCTTTATTCCTCCATAGTAAATTTTATTTATTGAAAATGATCTTTCATCGCAACTAAATATATATTTCCAATTGTCAACATTTCTTGACCACCAATCCAAAATTATTACACTTTTAAAACCGTGAATCTATTTGAGATCTTCTATGAATATGTTACTTTTAAAAGTTCCTTCAACAATAATTATTTTAATCTACATAAATATGATATCAAAATTAATATAAATTAAATTTTATTTTCTAATGTCAAAAATTCATGTTAACATTTTCATGTTTCAGAGAACCTTCACTTTGATGCCTGGAAAACTAGTTGTAACAACGATATAAATAATTTTTTATTTTTATTAATAATATCACACATATATGGAATGTGTTAATTATATAACACTAGTAACCATCATATTTAGGATTCATGGATCTCCATCATTTCATTCTAAATCCTCTAGAGTGTTTCATTTCATCATAAGAGAAAAGTAATTTGAAATCACATATATATGACTATATTTTCCCTAAAATGTTTTCCACATAAATTGTAATCCACGAATGCAAACCAAATTTATTAGTAAATATTGAAAAATCAATATCTCCATATTTTTTATAAAATTTACCCCATCTACTATATAAGACCTTGTATATACACAGACACACATTTATATAAATCTACTGGAATTTTCTTTTATTATTTTAAATATAAAAAAATAAAAATATGTGGATATAAATAGAATTCATTTAATTTGGAAATTCCATTTATAATAATCTCATTTAGTTCTATGTGTTATATAATAAGATATAGATAATCCCAAAATGTACTATAGTTCAATAATAAGTTATGGAAAAAATAAAATTAGTATTCCTTAAATATTATCATAAATTTATGGTATGAGAAATATATTTTTCAATGATTATAATACATATTTATATTCTGAAAAAACCCCATATACGAGGATTATTAATTTATGATTTTACATTTTATTTTAAGATGTAGTCCCTTTTGTAATTTTTATTCAATATCATAATATTTTCCTAAGGGAGTTAATATTTTTCATTTTATATTTATATATTGGAAAATTTATTATTTTCGAGACACTAAATTTCGAATAATGATTTTATATCTTAATATTTTATTCATGGATTAAATTAAAATTATTTTTTGTAATTATTTTTCCTGAAATCCATTATTTTTTAGTAAATCTATAAATTTAATTGTATAATGATATTTTTAATTAAAAATTAATGTTTGAGGATTCTTATTTTTAGAAGCCTTTTTATGTAAAGGGGATTATTTTTTAAAAATAATTACTTATTCATAGAAAGTATTTTATAATTTCATCTTTTAATTGATAAAAGAAAATTATCCAATGGGAAAATTTTATATTTTAAAGGGGTATAATTATTATAAATCTATTTAGATGTTATTAATTATTTTTTAAAATCTATTCAAAAATAATTTTTATATGAAATATTTTCCCTAATATATTTTCAATTTATCTTTTTCTATATATTTTTTTTAAATTATATAAATTTTTCAAAAATAAATATTTATGTCTATGAAAATTAAATGTCACTAACTTTACATTCAGATTCATAAAGATATATAATTTCAATTACTAATAATTACAAAGTTTTGGATTATGAATAAGTATGTTTTCTCTTCATCATTAGATAAATGTTCAATATTTAGGTAATAATTTTCTTTCTAAAAATTAAATACATATATTTATTTTTCATAATGTGTTTTAATGGATTTTTAATTGTAATGTATGGCCTGAAAAATATTATTTTTCTTAAAAGAAATCGTGGAAAATTTCAATCAAATGAGAAGACTATTAATGAAAAGTGAACCAATTTCATCAATGGTACATTGTAATAAAAGTTATACTAATTGAATATACATGGATTTCTCAATTATTTCAATTTATCATTTTAATGCAATAAATATTAATATTTGTAATGAAAAATATTAAATTAGAAATAAAAGTATTATTTAAAAGGTAAATTTTTATGTAAAATCCATTTACTATATAATATATCATTTAGAGGTATTTTTAAAATAATTATTTAAATTTTTATTGAAATTTTATATAATTAATTTGGGGGAAAATATATAAGAATAATTATTTTTTAATTGATTGGAAATAAAAATATAGTAAAGGGAGTTTTAAATCATTTTATTAAATTTTTTTACCAACTATTTTATAACCACGTACTAGTTAATTTTTATCTCGCTAAATATATTGGAGAAAAATTAATCAAAGTATTTCTAATAAGTACTATCTGATATTAATAAGATAGCATGCATGTAGTCATAATTTTTTTGAATGTGTTTGTATAATATAATAACCTATATGTAATTTTACTACTCCTCCAAAACCTATACTAAAAAAGGTTTATGTGCTTGTAAAGTACTGCATATGTTTCATTAGTTTTTTTAAATATACATCATGTTTTAGTATGGTAAATCCGTAAGTCCATAAAAATAAATACCATTTAGATAACATCCCTTGAAGCATTGGAATCACGCCATTCATCATAATCCCCTTCTATACCCATGTTTGATTATATATTTTATGAAAGTAAATATATCCCTCAATTTTTCATTAATAACCCACTAAAACCATTCATGATTACATAAATTAATTTCAGACAAGTAAATAGGAATATTTTATTTAGAAAATTAAAAAACATTTTTTAGAAAATACCTTAAGGGTCATGATAAATGAATATTTTTCCAATAAATTAAAGGATTAAATGTAGAATTCCTAAATTCATTGGAAATTGAAATGAATAAACATTTATAAACATGAATGGAATTATTAAAACATATATAATGTTTGTCCATACCGATATATATTTTTGTAAGATATATAAATTTTAGAAGATGTTTTGTGCAAGAAAATACACCATTGACAATGAAGTAAAAAAAATTTATACAATGTACTAAATAACTGTTTTTAATAAAAAGGGATTAAAAATTTAAATTAAATAAATCCCATAAACTATTGTTTCAATTAAAACTAAATAGAACATATTTTATTCATAAATTAGGTATTTTAATTTTAAATTACTTTATAAAAGTGGATTTCTATAAAACCAATTTGGGAATTTTTATTTAATTTCAGTAAAAAAATACAAAATATACATATAAGACTATTTCAAAAAAACAGATGATTTATTCAACAATAATTACACAAAATAATTATAAATCAACTGTAGGTGAAATATTTATACATAAATTATTAATTTGAAACCTAAGGGTTTGAAATTAATCATCATTACCTCTTATCCAAATTTCATTAAAAATTTAAATTATGATCATATTCATGTTGGAAGAATGGTTTCCCTAACTTTTATTCTATCACACATAAACATGATTTTTAATGAAAATATCATAGTGATGGATACCAATTTATATCTCTTTTGTCACTATTCTTGTAATAAAATATAAGAATGATATTTTATAATTTTTATATTAGCTGGTGTGTCTGTCTGTGGGTGTATTTACTGGGTCATATACATCCATTAATATAATAAAGATAGAGATAAATACCTAATTTTTTACTATCTTGTGGTGAATTCATGAGAAGAAAGATAAATAATGAAACGAGAATCGTTCAAAAATTTTATATTTTGTAATATTTATATAATGATAAAGAATATGTGTGCGTGTATATATATATATATGATAACATATTATCACTACTGGTGTGACTAGTAGTAGAAGAGGATGAAACTAAAGAAACATATTGAACTATAGGTAATCCATCTCATTAAATATAATCTTCACTGTCATTTTTTTTAATTTCGAAATCACATTAGATAGTTTCATGTGGCTTCTTCAAGAATTTTTTCTAGAAAACAAAAAAATTATAGTATTTTCAGCCACACATTAAAATGTGTTCTTGATAGAGACCATCCGTGACATTTTCATAGGGGTTTTCTCTCTAAATAATGCAACCCAATAGGTTATGGATTCATCCTAATGAGAAGAGGACCATGCTGATACAACATCATGATGGACCAAGCTTATGTGGTTGTTGTTAAACTAATATGATATACACAATTTATGAATGTTAGAGATAATATAAATCAAAAATATTTTATGAAAATTATATTTTAAATATTAATAACTTCATCGATATACTGTGTTTAAAAAACAATGACTTTTTGAAAACCATGATATACTCATGAAAGTATTATTATTTAATGTTAACACCTAGTTTTTAAAATGTAATGAATTAATATGATTAATTTATTTATGATTTATATTAAAATTTCCCAATCAATATAAATTATTATCAATTAATCACTAATTTTTTTTATTTTTGACATTTAATTATGCAAAAAAAATTCTTAAAAAAAGATTTTATATTTTTTCAGAAATTATTTTAATTATTTTTATAAATTTTATAATATATACCTGATATATTGAACATAAATTTTTAAAATATAATATCAAATTAAAATCGAATTCTATTTTTGATTTTTTATAAAAAAATTAAGTTTTCAATGAATACAGAAAAATATGGATTTTGATTAAATTATAATTTTATTTTCATTTAAGTGTATCATAATTATTTTAATTTTATATTATTGTAGGATGTTTTTATTTTTTGATATATAATCAAATTAAATTCATTTTAATCTTAATTATATATGATTTTGATGTAAGTATATTTGTGTGTGTACAAATTCTTTTTTCTAAATAGAGTTTTCCATTTTGATTTATGAATTTATATTAAAATTAATTTGTATAAATTATTAAATTGACGCATGGAAGATGGATTTGAATATTTGAATTTGATTTTCCATTCAATTTATATAGATTTATTTTTCTGGAAATTATGAAAAGTATTTTTTATGTATTTTGGATTGAAGGGGAAAATTTGAAAATTTTGGTTATAAATATTGTTATGAAGACTAAAAATGAACCTAAAAAATTCCTATTATTTTTTGTAATTGTATATATCATCCATTATCATTGAAATATATAATATATTTCTTTTGACTGTTTTTTGTGATTTCAAATAATGTATTTTTAAATTTAATGAAAATAAAATATAGCATACTCTTATTTGAATAAATATATTAATCTTTGCATTAAAATAAATAGATGATATATTAGGTTATAAATACCCATTAATAATATAAATTATTTATTTTAATCATGATATCTAATTTTAAATTTTTATTATAGAACTAATTACTATAAATTATTTTCATATTTCGACGCTATAATCACTCAACTAATGGAAAATTAAAATAAATGGAAATGATTGAAAAAATTATTATAATATGATATAACTATAGTGATCTAGGAATTTTCAAAAAAATTATGTAATATTGGAGATGTATTTAAAAAAATTTTGAATTTGTTTTATTTTCAGGTTTTTATTAGTTTATAGGTTATTAATAGTTATAATAAATGGAATTATTGTTATTTTATAATGAAAATATATTATATTAAATGATACAACAAGAGTAAAAATCATTGATTCATCCAGGTGAATGTGTTAAAATTGAAAACATTGAACATTGAATGTTTATTTGTCCTATATAACTTTATTATAACATTATTAACCTTTTCAATGTAGAAAATATTAATTATACTATTATTATCTAAAGGGATAATGTTTGGTTTAGAAAGATAAGGCTGAAAAGGGGACCAAAATATGACTACATTTTATTTGAAAATACATTTCAACATATTCTCATATTATATTTTAATATTATAAATATTTGAATGTTTTAAAATAAGAAATATTTTATGTTAATTTATTATTATTATAAAATCCATGAGTACCGCTTCCCTCAATTATAAAAGGACACCCCTTCATTCACTAGTTCAAAAAAAAAATTGAGCCTCCTCTATTGAAAATACCAAAACAAATTATCTCTTAAATTTACATAGACAAATTCTAGAGGATTTATAAATCTCAACACAACTCCCCAAGGATCATAATGAATAATTCCAATGGAGTCTATTGAAACAAGTGGTAATCAATTAAATCAATCTATTTAATTTTTAATTCATTACTTATATCCTTGGAATCTGTTGAATTTATACTAATAAATAAATTATTTTTTTATATATTATAAAATTTTCATATAATTACAAACAAAAATTATCTTCCACCATTCCATCAATAGGAAAGTGAATGTTTCATGTGTGCATACATATGACTTTTCATTTCCAAATAGTGATACAATTAAATTTTAATTATGATATTTTTTTGATGGTTATTTTTATGGTTATATTTTTTTATAAATGATATTTATGTTATAATTATTATTCTATAATGATAAATTAATATATACATTTATACCTTCCTAACCATTGGAAAATGAAAATGTTGATTTTGTGTATGTGTAGACTACCACCTCTACGAAGACTTGTGATTCAGTTCAAATTTTTATTTTACATGGACTATAAAGGAGTTGTATTTGAATAATATATATTATATATATATTATATAATAATTATTATATAATGTTTAATTTTAATTATAATTTCTTTAATTCTATATTTTAAAAAATGGTATCATTGTTCATGCATAAAAACAACCTAGAGCATTCCTTAATGGTGTAATTGGTTTTATATATTTACAATTACAGATGACTTGACATATGTATAAATAATAAAAATATATAATATTATAATACTTTATTTAATTACAGTCTATAATTTTAATATATTAAAATTTAATATTCTAAAGGTTCAAATGCTTTTGAATAATGTGCAACTCTAGGTTACCGATTTTCATCTCAGTGTTATTTCTATAAGATATATGTGAAATTCACCACATGTTTCTTTTATGTGGTTCGTAAAGAACTCATTAATGATTTATATTTATTATGACCAATTTTAATTTAATTTAGATAACCGTCTACGGTTTATTCTATCATGGGGATGCTAATTCAAAAGTTTCCAAAGTGGTAGAGGTATAGTTAATAATCTCATCATTATTCAGAACTGGTAGGTTTAAAGACATTACTAGAGAATATTTTCTCTCCCATTTCAATTTTTTTCTAAAAAATTCAATAATATGGTTAATAATATTCATATATTAATTAAATAAGTGTCTACCCATTATTGAATTTTAAAAAAATTAAAGGACTATTCTAATACTATTCCTATGAAGGTGTTTTTAAAATTTGATGAAAAAATATGAATGAAATGTTTTTGACGTTTATGGACTGAATGAAATTTTCCACTATCATGAATAGTCTATTCATTGTAGATAATTTTAAATATTTCCATGCAAATTTTAAATGAAATTTCTTCCGATTACATTTTTTGGAAATATAATGATATAAATCATGTGATTTCAAAATTGAAGGGTTATATTCCATAGAAAATTTTTATAATGATTATTTCGGAATGATAGAAATCTCAACTGTTAAATATATTTTTCTAGGTAAATCATTCTATTAAAAAACAATATTATTTCAGTGGATGATTTATAATTATAATGAGAATATATTTAAGAATCACATTTCTTTTCTATGGTTTTCACCAATAATTTATTTATTAAACCCATATACTTTTCATGTGTTATTATATGATGAATATATAATGATATTTTGTAAGAAAAAATTATAGATTATGTGTTTTTCATGACCTATATCTCTATATGATTCATTAGGTAATGATGTATTACTCATAACATAAATTTCATACACATGAATTTGGTTTCACCTATTGAGGTTTATGCATGGGCCAAAAATTATGGTCCATAATATTATTTATGGAACTCATTAAAAGTGGAAATGAATATGTGTGGATCAAGTTTTGTTTATATAAATATTCTCATACACCCAGTAATAATTCCTTCCGTTTTGTGATTACCTGATTACTTGTTCTCAACTTATTGAGTGAATCATTCTCTATTTATACATGTTTGATCTATTATAGTCTTATGTTTTTACCACATTCTCATACCCTTTTTATGATATCATTGCTAGTGATCATTAAATTCATTTATTTTTCATGAATTGTGAAATTCCATGCTTCATTCCATGTCACAAGATTTTGGTCTATGTTCATCACCGTATGACTTTCAGATGTTAATCCCATGATCTCTAGACTTTATTTTCATATTGATTTATGTAATTACGGATATGTGTATTTATTACCCTTATTATGAATCACATGTCACCCTTTACTATGTTTACCTTGACTGGTCATCAATACATGTTCTAGGTATAATATTTCATTGATGTTTACTATAGGAGAATATATTTTAAAGATATATTGATAATCTACCATTGAATATGATGACTTTAGATCTTGTCTCGAATGCCTCTAAACCATTACTATTTTCAGCATTATTTTTTTGATATGTATTGAAAATTAATTTGACGATAATTAATATTTATATTTGTAAAGCATGGGTGATTATAAAAAGGTACCATTAATACATAAACAAGTCTTATCCCATATCTTCCCTATTATGGGAGATCTATTATCTATATTTCACATAACATCATGACCCACCCATTTCATAGGGTATCTATGGACCTCTCATGATCGTTGAAGGAAGGTAAACTATCTTAGGCAATCATTAATCCATGAAAGGTATGATATCTCCATAAAAGGCATCCCACTCAAGGAATTTTAACCCTGAGGATTTTTATAACTCATGTGGTCTATGTATGCTCATAGTTACATAAATAGTAAATCTAACTGTAAAAAATATAATGTTGAACTCATACCACTAATAACTAACTCATCATATGGGAACTAGTTACTCAGTCCATGACCCAAAAATATAGCTACTCAAGAAACCATATGAACCTTCTAATGGGTTTTTATATCCATTTTAAAAAACCCACCACCATGATACACAAATAAAAATAACATTGGATAACATAAACAACCATTAATGAATAAAAAATAAAAAATAAAACATGTAAATAATTATAAGGTGTATATATAATCACCAATGCTATTGTGGATAAGAAATATCCCATATATATTCAACTAGTCAAATTGTGCTCAACCAATACTCTAGGTTTTCCACTATAAAATATCTCAAAATACACATTCAAAACAATTTAAAATTGAATTAAAAGTCATCTTTTTTTCATAGTATATCCTTATATATAATAATATTAAAAATATATTTTGAAACATCATTTTCTTGAAACACTTTTTCATAACACAATTTCAATTTCAGGCATTTTTCTGAAACTTCCCACTCAATTCAAAACCATTTTTAAACAATATATTAAATTAAAAATATTTTCTATAAAAAAAACACACACAACAATGTAAGTTATAATGAGGGAAACTGACACTCATTCAACCAGGGAACCACAATAAAACCATGTAAGAATACTATATGATCTATGTTTACTATTAAAAATATTTGAGCATATCACAACTTTAGAGTAAGTTAAAAGAATCCATTTGACATTGACAAAATAATTTTTCATCTATGAAGATGAGTATAAAACTTCCAAATGATAAATAGGAATATAAATTTTAAAGATACCCCCCTCAACATATGTTCCATGATTATATCCCACAATCAGATATAATGACTTCATGTACATGATCAAATATATCATTCCTAAGAACCAAAATGTTATTGAAATAAACATTTAAAATCAAAATCCAAACATGGAATAATTTACCCCAAATTCACTAAATAACCCAATTGTGAGAAAACCACCACAAATTCAATGTCATACTCTCTAGACACGCTCCCATTACTTGGACACATAATATCATAGAATTACATATCTGAATTAATGTTTCATTTATCCCAAATATATATAATACCTATGAAAACTCATTGGAATCATACATCAGGATGAATAATGAATGATTCCCAGAAGATTCCCTTCTAAGGATTCATGTGTGAGAAATAAATATAATACTCAACAAGTGTGAAAATTCTACTATAATTCACTGAAAATTCCATTCAAATTCCAAGATGTCCAAAATAAAATTATTTTTGAATCAAGGGGAAAATCATTTTATAGAGGGTCAATGATCATTCCATGAATCAACATGGAAAAAATCTATAAAACAACCTAGATCGAGGGTGAGAAGAATATTTAAAGTGGAGAGTAAATTTGTGGTCTTCTTATTTATCTGAGAAAAAATGAACAAGGTAGTATGTAGTATTTTTAAAATGAACCAATGTTGAATGTACCTAAATGCCCCTAAAAATGGGTCTTCCCACACATGTTCATGATTTGAATAATGTGTGATGATCCTAAATCCTCACCCCACACGGATGAATCCCCCAAGGATAGACTCATTCATTTCTGGAATATTAGTTTTATGCTATGAATACTCATGTATTGAGATCCCATCAATCACCTACCCAATAATATACTAAAAAGTCCATATGAATGGTAAATCAGTGTCTCTCTTCCACATTCAATTCCATTAATATTAATCTACTAAAACATTCTATAGCTTGTTCTCCTGGACACAACTATGAAATCTTACCAAACATTGAGTGTATCCTCCAAGATGCATAACATATCCAAAAATACCATTTAGTCATGTCATAATTTTCTAAATCCCAATTCATGATCTAGTTCACAAAGAACCTCCGTACCAATACAATGATTCCAAATCTACGAAGAATTGAAATCCATCAATGGATTGGGTTATTATAAACAAGAAAAAGATTACCTATTAATTCTTGAGAATCCATGGTACTCCTTCACTAGAAAAGAAACCCACAATTGGCCATCAAACTATTTCCTAATTTTTAAATTCATGTGTTCAATATAGAATAATAAAATGTATGATCTGATTCATCTCCATTGTTATGGGATTATTAACATGTATTTATCATTATATTTTTCTAAAGATCAATAAAAATACAGTATAGAAATGTGAATGGGTTATAAAAGTGGGAAAACGTAATCAAAATTACATAACCAAGATTTATAAATCATGATGTTTTCCATTACTTGAGTGTTAAATTTTTTTGGGATAATTTTATCAATTTATGCTACCCAAACAATAGGATTATAATGATAATATAATGAGAAAGATATACTAACTACTTATATAACCTCTCTTGATTTATTCCCATGCCTTCTTATTTTTTTATGTGGGTCCATTTACACTATCTATGAAATCCGTAGTAAGAGTAATGAGTTTCCAAACCAATGGTTTTTTGTTATGACAATATTTTTCATGCTTTAGTGTTTCAAATTTTGATTATCTGGTATACCATGGAATGTTTTTTAATGAAAAATTTATAGGTTTCGACCACTTTCCGCTATCCTCTTGAAATAAATTAAGGTTTTTTCTATTGATCTCAATATAGTTTAGAATATAGTATTTTTAAAACAACCATTGTTCATTACCATGAAACAATATAAAATATTTAAATGTGGATATGTTAATGTCAATCCTCAACACATCACATTCAAAAAACAGTTATCCCTCAACTATTAAAAAAGAAAAAACTAATGATAAAAAATAGAATGTCATTTGTCCTAGTAATTTCAATTCAATGAAATAAATTATCATTATAATTAAATTAAATATTAATCATAAAGAAAACCCCATTAAAAATAATATATATGAGGATAATGTTTATAGGAGAAGGAAACTTCTTGATCCAAAAATTCTGTGGCTAAACATCCTAACCATGATGTGCTCCTCCAACTTCATCACACGTATAGAAATATACTAAATTAGGGATGAAAATAATAATCAATTTATAATTATTACTTTAATAGATATATCATAAAACCAAAATAAAATCATGGAATTATTTATTATGATTTTATAAATTTAATAATATAATTTAGTAATGTTATTTCTTTAGCACCCTAACATTTTTCATGCAAGCCTCACATTTCAGAGAATATTTTAAGTAATAATATTACTATTTTTCCTTTTCTGATTATTTTTTGAATATACATGAATTAATTTTTAATTACATCATTAAACGGGGATAACATGTAACTTCACAAGCTTCCATGGTACATTTCCCTTTGAATAATGCAATAACATGCATTGTACGCAACTTCGAGGTTCTAATAGACCGTGACCTATCAAACAAGCCATTATGAATAGTAATCCCACTTTGTAGAATTTTATAAATTTTATTTTTGAAAATGGAATTCATTTTTGAATTCGGAATATCGAAATTATCTTAGGGTGAATTTTTTGTATTTTTATGAAAGCATTCAATTTTTTATGATTAATGAAAAACACTACATTATTAGTTAAAACTGAATTTTTATTTAAATAATTTTTTATTTTATTAAAATATATTTTAGGTCAAAATAGATATATAATACTTATATAATTTAATGTAATTTATTGGATTTATTTTATAATAAGTTTAGATATATAAAAATTTTATTGATCATGTTACAATCTTTTACCCACCTCCTAGGAGCATTTCCAAATTTGAAAAAAACATAATTTTATCACTTCTGTGAGTTGAATTTCAAAAATCCAGTAGACCTGGCTAAAATAAGTAAGTAAAATTTGGTTCAATAAGATATAAATAATTTTTGGTTAATAGTAAATTTTGTCATTTAGTTACCATGGTGTAAAGTAAATAAGGTAACTAAGGGTAAAAATGATATCTCAATTACCTTAAAACTTGTCTTAATTTTATTAGATAAGTAAGATTCAACCAAAAACAACCTTAGGAATATAATTTGAGAACCCTTGGTCTACTTAGTTTTGAATAGGACATTTATTGTTTTTTATTTAAAGAAGAGTTAAAAGAGTTAAATTCAATGTTTAATAACTAATCCATTTTTAATTTAGGGTTACACACAATATAAATTATAATATAAATATTAATTAAAAGATAATATGATTTTATACATAATCTTATTTTATGTTTTATTTTTATAAATTAAATAATTTAATATATTTATGACACAATGATGATGCAATAATTACCTTATTCGTGAAATAGTAAAATAATTGATACTATAAATATCCAAATAAATATAAATTGATACTTATAATTAATTAAACTAATTTTAATGGTTAATATGACCTCTTAGGGTTGGTTAAATAATTTTTATTCAATGTGATAGAGTTTAATGTATTTCAAAAAAAATCAAAAGCTAAATAGCTTCAAAATATACATATTTGAGTTTTAAAAACAAATACTATATTATTAATTGATATAATATTCATAAAAATATATGGTTGAGAAAAAAGGCTTATATAAGGTTATATATATTAATAATTAAATACTTGGGGTTCACTTTGATGTTTACTGTATGTTTATTAACCATATAATATAAAAATACCAAGATACATGGTAAATGTCAAACTATTTAACTTAGAGTTATATCGAAAAGATAATGTTAATATGGTGACCTAAACCTATCTAAAAGATATTGGTAGAGAGTTTTTCAACCCATCCCCTCATTAAAATCTAAATTAATCATTTTGGAGCCATCATAAACTGAAAATAATTTTATTATAAAATTATATTTCACGATTTTCCTAAAGTGACGTTGACCTCTCTTATAAATGGGCACTTCCCCTTCTCTCAAAATCACACCGCCAAAGCTATTTGTGTCAGCAAAACTCAACCGAAATATCCTCCCAACATTCTTCCCTTTATCATAGAGGTCTTCCATTGGTCATCAATCCACCCTATGGATCCATTTTGATCAAATAAAAAAAAGTACTTGAAAAAGAGGTAAATATTTCATCACATCTTTCAAGTTATTTTATTCTTCCACATCCTCTTTCGTTGTTGTTTCCATACCAAAATAATAAATCCAGTACCTTTTACATACAGTGATGTTATTATAAATATGTTACAACCATATTCTTCATTTAATTCGTCCTATAAAAAACAAAGTCACCATACAAGAGTACGTACAACTTACCGTCTCCACGCCGTTGTGTAGTTTGTTATTCAAACACTTCATTATTTAGATGGGTATAATAATAAGTACAACTAATTTAAATAATAAAAATATCATATTAATTATTATGTATATATGAAAAACCATGAAATTAAATATTATTTCTCCATCAATATTATGATTTTGTCGCTCGTGCGTATGTAAGGATTATAGTCTCCACAAACGTGATGTGATTCATTTCTCAATCGTAACCATTCAAGAATAATTTTCATTTTATGACTAAAAATAATGTTTATGAACATAATATCATTCTTTATATTAATCTAATTCATCCTATCCATAACAAACAAGGCTTATGTAATCATTCATATAATGGAAAACGAATCAGTTATCACCTGAAATGATGATACTACTGAAATATTATTAACAAATCAATATTAGAGAATCATATATGATATCATATTTATGTATATAGTTATTGTATAATTTAATAAAAATTATTTAACTATTATGTAGGAGGTTAACTTTTCCTAAACCAAGTAAAAGTACAAGGTAAGTGTTAATTTCACAATCTCTTTATTATCCGAGGTTGTTTTTACTTATGTATCTACTGGGACCTCATTATCATCCATGGCCATGATTTCATAAAAATGTATTTCAAAACTTTTTACTATTTAATAAACTATGGGTCAAAGTAATTTATACCATTAATTGATTTTTTATGATTTTAAAGTAATCATTCTGCCATTTTCCAAACAATGTACTTTATAACCTTTTCGACAAAATTAATGAAAACATGTTTTTTTAACATATATGGAGGGTGAATCTATTATCCACTATTATGACCTCATAGAGGCTTCCCTTAAAATATTATAAAGAATATTTTCAAAATAAATGCTTTCTTGTATAATTATGTGACTCTTAAATGGTTTCAAAATATAAAAAGGTCTTTCTTTAAAATAGTTTTCATTTCATCTATGTCAACAACATTTGATGGCATTTAAACTTATTTGTAGTTGATTTATTATGATACAAGTCTTCTATATTGTATTGAAGGTTTAGTGATATGTTTGATTGTGGATGTCTTACTTTTATACCATTCATGGTTTATGGATAAATTACTGACAATTAGTATGCTATTTTTAATACGAATGATTACATTATGATTCAACATTTTCATATGAGGATTGTATTGGACTTATTATGTGAATGGTGGAGCCCTCTATAGCTCCCCAACACATCGGTATGTTTCATGGGACAATTAGAAGTGGAATTGGTTGAGGCCTTTCCAAATTTGATATATGGTTTTGGACGAGGCCTAAATCATTTTTAAATGTCTTGGATAAGGCCTTGAAAAGATGTTTCAGAATGACTATCATATCATTCATTCGCTCATTATGAAAATAATAATGATGGTTCATGTGGTTATTCAACTAGTATAATACTCATGAAAATGTTTTCTTATGAAATTATTTACTCAGCTCATATTCCGTCCATGATGTGTTCATGTTTATTATTTGTAAAGGAATGTGTTTTTAATTATTCACCATACCTAATGTTTATGTTATCTTCCTCTGTATTTTATACCCTTACCGAATGTTTGAGCTCACCCCTTTTTTATGTTACATTTTCCATGTATTTTAAGAATTTAGTTATAAGTGACTTGAAAGCATAATCTAGGTGGATTGTATGTTTATAATTGATAAAATTAGTGTTATATTTCTTTTCAAGTTTAAATGTTGACCTTATTTATATATCTTTTTTCCAATAATACTAAACTGATCGATCATTCATGACAGGATTCCTTATATTATTCCATTATTATGTAATAAAGCCCTAACTATTGATAAATAGGGTTGGTGTGTTATAGATGGTATCAGAGGTAGTTTAGTGTGAACTTTTGTAACTAGATTTAAGAAAAATCTGATTAGAGAAAATTACCCTATGATAAAATTTGAAAATTATAATAGAATAACATTCTAGAATTTTGGTACTCTAGAGATTTTGTGAGTTTTACAAGCAATACATCCATGTCTAGATACGATCAGGTAGAGGTGGCTCTGGCATAGATGTACCTAGGGGTAAGACCCCAAAAATCACATTGAGCTAGACTCTAGTGGGAACTAGTGCATGACAATGGTCCTCGTGGCACTATTGGTTATGAAAATCCAGTTGGATATTCATAGGTTAATTCTCATTTTTGTTACTATCCATTATTAATGATTTATGAGTATATACCTCCTTAATGAAAACATTTTTATGATTGTGTATTATATCTATAAACTATTCAATTTACTTTAAGTGTTTTACATGTTCAGAATTTTGTTTTGAGGTCCATAAACTAATCAACCATATGCCATTGTTTAGAAATGGTGTCTAGTGGATGGACTTGAAACTGTATCAGTACATGTAATCCATGTAGGGATTTCCATACAACCCAATATAATTTTAGTGGAACTAGTGATGGAACTGGTGCTAATCACCATATCACTATACTGGGACAACTCAATCAGGTTACGAATAATAACTATACCCGTTAAGAGCACCCTGATCCACAATTCAAAGGATCAAGGTTAGAACACTTTAGGAGGAAAAAACCAACAAAATTCAATGGGAGTACAAATCTGTTAGTATCCAAGCAATGGATAAGTTCAATAGAGAAAATATTTCATGCTTTAGGGGGTATGGAAATTGAAAATTTTTCCATGGTAGTGTATCGCCTCAATGGAGATCCAAATCAATGGTGGTAATTGATTCATAACACAAAGGAAGATGAAGAAGTATCAAACATGGAATGGAGGGTGTTTAATGTGATTTTATTAGAAAAATACTTTCCTTGAGACCATCATGTGAATATGGAAATACAGTTTCTGAGTGTGAGGCAAATGGATGATGAGAATATCACAAAGTATAAGGCTAACATTACAAGGATAAAAAGGAATTCTGTAGATTATATACGTAACCAAAGAAGTATGATTGATCATTTCATTGATTGTTAAAAAATATTTCTCCCTCTAGCATTAGTCTAACAATCCTTCTCACTAAAAGAAGATATTGTCTCATGTGATATCAAAAAAAATGAATACTCTTAGTCTGATTAATTTAAACAAAAGAAATATAAGAAGTGATATGGTGAACACTCTAGGAAAGGAAATAAGGATATAGGTTAGTAGGGAATATTTGGTTTTCCACCATGTGATAATTGTGGAAGGTAGCACCCTAGTGCCTATCTAAAATTAAAAGGTGTATGCTAAAAATGAGTACATAAAGAAAATATTTCTAGTGATTGTACGAGGAAGAATGAAGCTACCAGTGTTCAATGATACAATTGTTTGGACATGGGACATTATGTTAATGAATGTCCTAAGTGAAAGTGAAAATTTCCTCAAAAAGGACAAGGGATTAAGGAAAAAATTATGTGATCATTAATGCTGAAGTTGAAGCTTTGAAAGACATGGTGTCCAGTAATTTAATGGTTTCCTCAAGTTTATCCAATGTTTTATTTGACTCTAGATAATCACATTGTTTCATATATTCTTAGTTTTCTATGAAAATTATATATTTCTAATTTTATTTAACAAGGGATTAGTCAGTAAAAACATTTATGTGTTGTACCATTGCTACAATGTTTTCTGAATCAATCCCTATTAAGGCATATAAACGATAATTATGTCCTAATATAATCTTCATACCCATTATATAATTTGATATAATCCCCAACATGGATTTTATTTCGGACCACAATGCGATAATTTATTGTAAGAAGAAGAAGGTTGCAATTCTCCATGATGATAAGGTGTACCTTATCATTATATTAGAAATGTCACCATCTAATTATTAAATTGATCCACCTCCATTAGCTCTACTAAACTCAATTATTTGGGAGGATGAGAATGAAATAAATATGGGTGATGAAAAGAATTTTCGAATAGAGGACGTACCTATTGTGCAAGAATATGTTGATGTGTTTCAATATGATTTAATAGTACATCCTTCAGAATGAGAAATTGAGTTTTCCATTGATTTATTTCACTGTTCAAGGTCCATATCGATGAACCCTTATATAATAACCAATTTGGAATTAGTATAACTAAAGAAAAGACTACTATAATTGAGTAATATGGGATTTGATAACCATATTGTTTCTCCCTGGGGAGCCCCTGTTGTTTTTGATAAGAAGAAAGATAGATCTATATGGTTGTGCATTGACTATAGGGAGATCAATGCTATAATAATAAAGAACATGTTTCCACTACCTCACGTTGATGATTTTTTTGACCAACTTCATGAAGCTCAATATTTTTCAAAGATTTAACTTGGATCTAGATATCATCAGTTGAGTATGAAGATGGAAGACATTCTAAAAACAGAATTTTTTACTAGGTACAGACATTACGATTTTACATTAATGCCTTTTGGATTGAATAATACACCCTCTATCATTTTGGAACTAATGAATAGTGTTTATAAAGAATATCATGATGAATTTTTAGTGGAATTTCATGATTATATATTGGTTTACTCCAAAAGATACGAATATCTTGAAAATCACATTTTCATTATTCTAAAGACTCTTAGAAGAAATGAATTATATGGGTAGTTTATCAAGTGTGAATTCAGTCTTCAAAATATTTCCTTTCATGGTCATATTGTCTATAAGGATGTAATCTTTTTTGATCCTTCAAAGACCAAGGCAATCTATGAATGTTCAACACCGACGAGTATGACAGAGTTACACAGTTTTATTGGTTTATAATGTTATTATCGATGATTAGTCTAGCATTTTTCCTGGTTGGCTAACCCATTAACCAAGATTACATGTAAAGGGGTTTAATTTGATTGGACAAAATAGTGTGAAGAATGTCTCAAATAACATATTTAGAGATTAGTTAATGCTCTTTCATTGACTCTACCATCGGTGAATGATGGGTTTGTTATTTATAGTGATGATTCAAATAAAGGACATGATTGTGTCCTTATACATAATGATATAGTTATTACCTATGCATCATGAAAACATAAAATTTATGAGAAATCATATACTACTCATTATCAAGAGTTAGTAGCGGTAATCATCTCTCTGAAAATATGGAGACACTATCTCTATGGTAATGAATGTGAGATTTATACTGATCATAAGAGTCTGAAGTATATTTTCTCACAAAAAGAACTCAATATGAGGCTTATAAGATGGCTTGAACTAATCAAGGATTAGGATTTCACTATACACTATAACCCGGGGAAGGAAAATAATGTGGAATATGCTTTTAGTAGAAAGAACTATGGATTTTTGAACAAGATGAGAGTTGAAAAGGATCTTATTTTCATTGATTTGGTAATGATGGATATGGGAATAACAATGGAAGGTGAAACATAAATAATTTTTTAAATGGTCTCCAAACCATCTTTACTAGAAAGGTCAAAGAGTTCACAGGATGAGGATGAGGATTTTCAAAAATAAAATTAATGATCTAAATGATGGTAGATTGAGTGATTTCATCTATGAAGATAAAATTTAGAAATTTAGGAAGAATCTTTGTGTTCTTGATATACATGATCTAAAAAGGGAATTTTTGGAGGATTCTCATAGATCCAATTTCTCTATACACCTGGGGAGCACCAAGATGTATAGATATTTAAAACAACATTTTTGGTGGGACAATATGAAGAGGGAGATTGTTGATTTTGTGTCAAGATATATAGTTTTTCAACCTGTGAAAGCTGGAAGGAAACAGCCTTGCGAAGTCATGAAACCTCTACCCATACCTGAGTGGAAATGGGATGATATTACGATGGACTTTGTAAAGGGGCTACAAAAGACACCTGGAAGGAATGTTTTAATATGCGTCATTGTTGATTTTCTTAAAAAATCAGCACATTTTCTTGTTATAAGAGAATATTTAACACTTGAACCTTTAGCAAGACTATATATTAATGATGTTTTAAGTCTTAATGGAGTACGCCCATCGATTGTTTCTGATCGTGATCCCCATTTTACATAATGATTCTGGAAAATTATTCAGAAAAACATGGATATTGAACTTCATTTGAACACTACCTACCACCCTAAAATTGAAGGATAGTCAGAACAGACTTTTCAAACCATAGAATACATGTTGAGATCTTTCTCACTTGACTTTCATTATAAGTGGGATCAATTTTTTACCTTTAGTATAATTTTCATTTAACAATAGTTGTCATCCATGTATTCATATGGAACCATATGAAGCATTATATGGAAAGAGAAGTTGTGAACCAACTTGTTGGGATGATGCTGGTGAAATAAAACTTGTAGGCTCAGATCTAATTGAGTGAACAGAAAAAAATGTGAATATTATCAAAACCCACATCAAAGTATCACAAAGTAGGAAAAAGATCTATGCCGATAATTGAAGGAAGGATTTTGAATTTCAAGTAAGAGATCTTGTTTTTTGAAGTTATCTCCATGGAAGGATGTTATAAGTTTTGGTAATAAGGGTAAATTGATTCCCAGGTACAATAGACCTATTAAAATTCTAGAATAAATGGTAGTTGTTGGTTATCTTTTGGAAATTCTTCTATGTCTCTCCAAAGTTTATGATGTGTTCCACATATCTTTGTTGAGAAAATACACGCCTTAACCAACACATGTACTTACCAAGGAGGAAATTGAACTAGAACATGATCTATCTTATTGTGACGAGCATTTCAAAATTCTTGATACTTAGGAACAAGTGCTGAGAAACCAGACAACTCTTCTTGTAAAAGTTCTATGGAGAAACTAAAAGATGGAAGATACAACGTGGGAACTAGAGGATCTTTAGAGGAAGAACCACCCAAATATTTTTGTGAGGTAGTATTCTAGAAATTTTGAGGACAAAATTATTTGAACGAGGGAATAATGAATCACACCAAGCTTCCACGGTATGTTTCCCTTTGAATAATGAAATAGCATGCATTGTACGCAATTTCGAGGTTCCACCACACCACGATCAATCAAACTAGTTGTTATGAATAGTAATACCATCTTTTTGAAAATTTATAAATTTTATTTTTCAAAATGGACTCCATTTTTTGAATTTGTAATAACGAAATAATCTGATGGTGAATTTTTGTTATTTTTTTGAAAGCATTCAATTTTTGATAAATAGTGAAAACATAGCATTATTGGTTAAAACCACCTTTTTATTTAAATTATTATTTATTATATATATATTTATTTTAGGTAAAAATAGGTACATAATACCTATATACGTTCAATGTAATTCATAGGAGTCATTTAATAATAAGTTTAAATATATAATAATATGAATGAACTTTTTCCCATCTTTTACCCACCTTCTAAGAGAATTTGTAAATATGCTTAAAACATAATTTTACCACTTCTTTAAGTTGAATTTAAAAAAATCTAGAGACATGGTTAATATCATTAAGTAAAATGTTGATCAATAACATGAAAATAATATTCGGTGAATAGTAACTTTTGACTTTTATTTATCACATTTAAAAGTAAATAGAGTAATTTTGGGTAAAAATGATATCATAATAACCCTAACAAATTTCTTAATTCTATTGGATAGGTATAATTCGACCAAAAAAACCATATGAATAAGATGTGAATTTCATTGGTCCACATGTATTTGATTGGTACGTTTATTATTATTTTATTTAAAGAAATGTTAAAACAGTTAAATTCAATGTTTAATAACTAAAGAATTTTTAATATAAATATACACACAATATAAATTAATATATAAATATTCATTATAAATATAAAAATATTTTCCACATAATTATATTTTATTTATAATTCTTAGACACTAAATAATTTAATTTATTTTTGACATAATGATGATACAGTAATTGTCTTATTATTGAAATATTAAAATAAGTGATATTATAAATATCGTAATAAATATAAATTGAAACTTTTGATGAATTTGAAAAATATTCTAAATTAATATGACATGTTAGGGTTGGATAAATAAATTTTATTTGATTTTTTAAAGTTTTAATGGCTATCAAAAAAATTAAATACTAAATAGTGTCAAAATTGATATAATTGAGTTTTTTTTAAAAATAATATATTATTAATTCATATAATATTCATAAAATTATGTGGTTAAGCCAAAAGACTTAGATAATGTTATAAATATTAATAATTAACCACTTGTGGTACGCTTTGTATTTTATAGTGTGTTTATTAACCATATAATATAAAAATACAATGAGACATGGTAAATGTCAAACTATTTAACAAAAAGATAAATCTAAAATATATTGTTAATAATGGTGACATAAAACTATATAAAACTTATTGGTTGATAGGTTTTAGACCCATACACACCTTATACTTTAAATAAATCATTTTGGAGCCATTAGAATCTCAAAATGAATTTATTATAAAATAATATTTCATGTTTTTTCCTAAAATGACCCTCACTTCCCATATAAAAGGGAACATCCCCTTCTATCAAAATCAAACCTAAAAAGCCATTTTGATCGGCCAAACTCTTCCCAAATATCATCCCAAATTTTCTCCCTTCATCCTAGAGTCCTTCAATTGTTCATAATTCCAACTTATGAAGCCTTATTGACCAAATCAAAAGGAGGAACCTGAAGATTAGGTAAATATTTCATTACCTCTTTCAATTTCATTTTTTCTTATACATCCAAATTCATTGTTGTTTCCATAAAATAATAATAAATCTAGTTCTTTAGAAATAATTTCATTTATTATAAATATGGTACAACCATATTTGTTATTCTTTACATCCTATAAATGAAAAAGACACCATACGTGCTTACGTACGGCTTACCGTATAATAGTGTGTATAACTAATGTAAATAATAAATATAAAATGTTAATGGTTCTTTATATATGATATATCATCCAATTATATATGATTTCATCGTCAATATAATGTTATTCCAGCTCGTGTGTACATATAGATTACCGTCGCCACGAACGCGATGAGATTCATTTCCCCAACACAACCATTCAAGAACAATATTGATTTTATGAATAAAAATAATATTTATTAACATAATATCATTTAGTATATGAATAAAATACATCCTATCCATATCAAAAATGTCTTACGTAACCATGCATATAAAGGAAAATGAATTAGTTAACACTCGTAACGATGATACTACTGAAATATTATTAACAAAGCAATATTAGAGGATCATATATGATATCATATTTAGGTATATAGTTTTTTTTAAAATTTAATAACATGATTTAACTTTTATATAGGATGATGATGTACCCTCGACCATGGAAAAGTACAATGTAAGCGTTAATTTCACAATCTCTTTCTTATCTGATGTTGTTTTTACATAAGTATCTACTGGGACCTCTTTATCATCCACATCCTTGATTTCATCAAAATGTATTTCAAAGAATTTTTACTATTTACTAGAATATAGTTTAAATTCAATTAAAACATTATTTTACCCTATATTATTTGAAAGAAACATTATCTTGTTTTCCAAACAAGGTACATTATGACCATTTAGAAAAAATTAAGGATAGATTGTTTTTTAAACTTATACGATGGGTGCAGCTATTTTATGCCATTATAACATCATCAAAGCATCCCTAAAAAGATTATATGAATATTTTCAAAATAAATGTTTTCTTTTATAATTATGTGACTCGTAAATGGTTTCAAAATAGAAAGAGTTATTTCCTTCAAATAGTTTTCATTTCATCTATGTCAACATCCATTGATTGATTTTGAACATGTTTGAATTTGATTTATTATGATAAAAATATTCCATTTTTATTGAAGGTATTGTTATATGTTTTATTTTGGATGTTTTATTTTTATACCATTCATGGTTTTTGGTTAATGTATTTACATTTCGTATTCTAGTTTTGATAAAAATGTTTATGTTATGTTTCAAACTTTTTATATGAGGAATGTGTTGGACATAGTATGTAATGGGTGGAGTCCGCTATAGATCCTCGATGCATTAGTATGTCTCATGATAAAATTAGATATGGAGTTGGATGAGGCCTTTCCAAATATGATATATTTTTTTGGTCGAGGCCTAAATCATTTTTAGACATTTTTTTTTGAGCCAGTGACAAGATGTTTTGGAATATCTGGCATTATAAATTCCCTCATCATGAAAATAATAATTATCGTTCATGTGCATAATTAGCTAGTAAAATATCCTTGACTATGTTTTATTATTAATTTATTTACTCTTCTTATATTCCATCCATAATGTGTTCATGTTAATTATTTATAAATGCATGTGTTTTTAATTATTCACTGTGCCTAATGATTATGTTTTGTTCAACTATATTTCTTACCCTTACTGAGTGTTTGAGCTCACAAAATTTTCATGATTCATTTTACAAGGATTTGAATAAGTTAGTTATGAGTGAATTTCATTCATAATCTAAGAGGCTTGGATGTTTCTAATGGAATAAATTAATTTTCTATTTCTTTTTATGTTGTAATTTTGAACTTATGTATGTATATTGTTTCCAATATTACTAAATAGATCGGTCTTTTGGGACATGATTGCTTGTATCAGGCCAATGATATGTTATAAATCAATGAATTTGGGTAACTGGGTTCATGGTGTTACATGAAAATTAATTGAAATATTAAACAATCTTATAATTATTAAATATAGTTTTCTTTCTTGTTTTCACTATCTGGAGTATAAAGGCATAAAAAAATCATTTTTTGACTTTGACTATGTTGAAATTACATATAGGGATTCAATTTATTTTTATATAGTAATGGTTTTGTATAGAATTTTAGGTAATAGATTTTGTATTTCTTAGGTATATAGACTTTGTAAGGATGTTTAGATAAATATCTCTAAAATGGTTCATGTTACACAATAACAGATCATTCGAATTTGAGATACATTCACATTCTTTATCTATATTGGGTTAAGATGAAATATTTAATGTAACTCCTTTCATCTATTTGTTAATTTCATTTTTTATGTTCTATATGTGTTGTTTTTAAAATAACATATATTGATTATTCTGAATTGTAACAGAATAATCTCTTTTAATGCTAGTTTATTATAGATATATTACACCCTTTAGAAATCTAGTTTATAATTTGATTTATTTTATAACTGTATAATATTTTATCATGGATTAAATTGTTATTGTGCTCCATTACATAGTTTGGATGCATTTTTTTCTATCATTTGTTTCATAAAAATTTGACATTGGAAGCATTATATATATACTGTTCACTGTTTTTTCATGTTATCTTCAAAAAAAAGTTAAATATATAGGATACTAAAATAAAATTAGAAATATTTTTTTGAATAAAATAATTAATTAATATATGATAATATGAAATAAAGAAACGGTGAAAATAATATTCTTTTGTTATAAATATGTTTTTTAAAAAGTGACACTTTAAATAGAATATAACAATAATAAGAAATAAGAAAAAAAGTCTATATAATTCAAATAAAGTTAAACCCATAACATATTTAACCAAAATATAATAATACGATTTTACCAATAAATTTACAAAAGAAAATAATGAAATTGAATTAAAAATTTCTTAAAATTTTATTTATTCAATTTTTTCGTCATATCAATTTTTGGTTTCATGTCAAAATTTTATTATTTATTAATTTCATTCTCCTACATAAATTCATCTTCACTCTCTTCTTTTTAGTACATGTATATTATAAATTCATGAAAACATGAATTTTGATTTTTTATCATTTCCGTATATATGACTATTTATTCAATTTTTACTAAAAATTTCTCATTTATCTTTGATAATACCACAACTTCAGCTTCTTCACATTCACTTTTATAAGAATGTTTTTTTAAATTTCATCCATGTTTACCTAATCGCTATAATCTTGTATATATCCCATTTTATCCTTTTTCCTCTCAATTGAAATTTTTTTATAGATAAACAATTTTCTACATAAAAATAATATTTTTTTAGTTCAGTTCATTCCATTGAAATCTACATAAATATTCATTATATATTGTCCATAATCCTCTTCATATTGATATTTATTGTGACAAAAATCATTAAGGAATCCAAATTTCTATCATTAATATTTTTTGATTGGAAAATTACCATTGAAATTTAATAACACATTTTTATACTTCAGAATGAAATGAAAATTGTTTATGGACTTTTTTTAATTCAATATAATCAATATAGAGTCTCTTAATTCTTATTAAGGGAAAATCCCTTGATCTCTTCATTTACATAGAATAATATCCATTTATTTATATTCAAAAATATTACTGTAAGAAAATTACAATGAGATAGCCCATGATGCATTTCCTCAACAATCAAAACCATCTGATTGAAAAATATTGAAAACTATATCAATAGTCACTTAAACATATTGAAAACATTATGATTTTATCTATGTTTATTCATTTAATAGAAAATAAAAATCGGGTAATACAAGTATATTTCAATATGTACCTTTATATATATATATATTCTAATTTCTTCATTAATATTTCACAAAAATTAAATATTTTCTTCTCTTACCTTTTAGGATGAAAAAAATTCATCAACAACAATTTTAATAAAAAAATAGTGTGGGTTATGGAGAAATTACTTCCTCTGTTCAACAATGCTAGTAAAATTGTTTTATACTGAAATCTAATTTCTGAATACAATTTAACAATATATATTTTTTATGAGATTATCCCAAAAATTTAAATTTAATTATAAATTAAAATATTATCTAGACCTATTATTAGATGTCAAAAAGACTAGAATAAATACCAAAATTAAATAATGAAATTAAATTCTAAAACTGATGAAAAATATTTATATATATAATAAATAATAATAATATTTCAATAGATTTTTCCAAAATAATATATTACCTTTCATTTATAATTTTTTCGAATTAATTATATTCATAGTATATCAATGTTAATTTATTTAAATACGATCAAATCCCAAAATTATAATTAAAATAATATAATTATATTTATCAAATAAATGAATCAATATCTGAACATTGCGTTCATATTTGTATTATAAATTAGAATAGATGTTATAGTTGAAAATGTAATCAACATATATATCTTGGATAACCTCCCTTAAAATTTCTAATTTCTAAAGAACTATAAAGAAATAAGAATATAATTAATCCATAGGATGATTCTAAATTAAATGACTTTTTTAAAATAAATTGATAAAAAATAAAATTTTATTCATTTTATTCTTAACATGTCATTTATTAAGATATTATCCACTCATGATTCATAATATCCCAATAATCAATTGAATAGTCATCTCAATAACTACGAATAAATATAAATGAATAAATTATGTTTTCAAAATGTTAAAAATTTATAAAATTGAATAATATTTAATGTCACTATTCATAATTGAAGAAATATAAGAATGTATCTTGAATAAAATGTTAATAATTAAAAAATACATATTAAAACTATATAAATAATATGGTATTTGTTAAACATTACTAACTATAGCGTGGTAGAATAAATAATTATATTTTTTTCATATCTAATATGTATAAAGAACTAATGTTTTCCAAGATAAAGATAACATTGTGAAATGACCTCTTATTCAATGATCCTGACAAACTATTGTGAAATATTTTAAGTTGAATTCAAAATTTCATTTTAATTCATTACTCTCATTGAAGAGAATAATAGTGAGTTTTATTTATGAAACTGACTCTTCTATATCCATTGCAAGATAAGAAAAACTATATTCCCACAATATCCATTACACAGTTTCTTTAGTCCATGTTTAATTTTTTTAAATGGTATGTTCTTGGAAATTTTTACATATTCAATAATGGATTATGATAATGAAATATATTTCTCCAAAAAATTAATTATTTTCCTTTTAAATTAAGTATTCTTATTCACTATTCTATAATATTGTAAAATTATCATAATCTCCTAGAATACATCTAAATAAAAATAATTAGGCATAGTGATATCAATTTTATAGAAAAAATAAATAAATAAATAAACATTAAAACAAAAAAATTAAAAATTATCGGATAGTTTTTGAGTTTATATATTCAAATTTCAGTAAACATATTGAAATTTATTTTATTCACAAAAAAATAGAAAACAACTATGATGTATAATATATAAATTACATGTCTACTCATAAGAGGATAGTGATGTAAACCCTAATATATTATCTTAATATACAATTAATCTTTATTTAAAGCCCTTAAAAACATCATAATTGAAGAATACAACTAATTTATGATTTTTATGAATAAACATTAATTAATCCATGGAAAAAATTTAATTTCATTGTATATTTCATTAATAAAATATACAATGTTGTTCATTCATAATAATTTTAAAACAATTAGTTTATTGTATTCTTTGTTATATATGATTCTAATTTTTCAAAATGAACTTATTATAGTCAAATATATTTATATCATTTAATAAATAAATAAAATAATGATTTTTTCATTAATTTCAAACCAAAGCACAAAAGATAAATCCAAATTATTCTTCATATTTCAATCTGATACACTATAATATCATTTCATGATGGGTAATCCATGAACCATAATTGAGTCATGATTGAATGAAAAATAGAATCAAGTGTGTACCATTGATCATCAATATCTTCAAAAAATGTTATCATAAATGTGTGATGGATTTCCCCCAATTTAAACAAAAATACACATGCTAAAATTAAAGAAATATTTTTAATGAGGAATCTATATATAATATTTTCCCAAATAAAAATAAACAATAATAATATAGAAAATATTTCTACAATAACACAAATGATTCCATTAAAAAAATTTATTTTTAATATTTATTCCTATTAAATAATACTACATTATCATATTTATATAAGATAACGGAATGTACAAAAATTAACAAATGTGAAACTCCCAAAAATAAATAGCTAAATAATTATTATATCTCTCCCTCAAAACTCAAACAGTTTTCTCATTATCTTGAAATCCACCTCCTCTATGATAAATATTGTATATATATGATTAACCAATTAGGATTTAGGATTTATTTCACTACCCTCTAGTATATTTCTTATATTCTACCTTTATCCTATATTGGTGAGTGAGTTGTGAGTAAAAATCATAATAGGATATTCTATAGATTCCCCAAACATTCCATGAATATGAAATCCTAATAGGATTTAATAAAGCTTTATAAAAAAGACCACAATACTTTTAAAATATAATATTATAGAAGACTTCATTTTATATATTAATTATTAGCAAAATTTAAAATAAATTACAGAAAACATTCAAAAGTAACTAATTTTTTAACCCATTCCATCTGTGTAATGAGATTCTTAAATTAAATCTATATAGATTTAATAACCATTTGAAAATAAAAATACCATAAAATGGTACCTAATACTAATAAAGGGGTTGACTAAAAAAATTCATATAACATCGTTATTGAATAATTTTAGGAACATAAATAAATGAAGTAATTATTATCCTAATGGACATCTCCAAGGCACTATAACTTATGTAATAATTTCCATACAATATTTTTTTCCTCACCCAATGATACAAAAAATACACAATAAAAATTACTAATAATCTAACAGAATCTATCCTAAAAAACATATAAAAAAATTTCCACAATCATAATTTACCAAAAATAACCCATAATATTTGAAATAAACCATTTCATATTTTCTAAAATGATACACAATGAAATAATTATGACACAATCCAAACACCACATACAATAATTTATTTTCAATAATTAAAATACTTTAAAAAAGTATCACATTCATGATAATTTTATATATTATAAAATATAGTGTAATATAATAAACCTTCATCAACCATGTGACATTGTGGAATTGTACTAGTAAAATCAAGGATAATGATCAATCTATCCTTCCAAATAACATTAAACTTTATTATTTAATATATTATGGTACCATCCACTAATTTCATCTAAAATCCACCAGTTTTGGGATTCTCAAAATTTGAACAAGAAAAAACCATTCATGAAAGATCTCAAGGTATATCTACTATAATACATATGCACAAAACACCCATGAAACCAATAGATAACAGATTAAGAAGGATAGATCCACCCAATAATACCTATAAGGAAACCCTAGAGTAAGACCTGTCTCATATTAGAGATAAATGAGACTAAATTTACTAAAATAATAACCATCATGATTTTAAGGAGTGGTATTAAGTGGATAAACACCTTTATGGCATGGTCTTAGTATTCATTCTAGATATCATGATCTGGTAAATACGTTGAAAAATTCAACATCCAAAATTAGAATTTGTAGTCTACAAAACCATATATATTGATATATACTTCTACTTCAATTAAAAAATATACATTCATTACTACGTTTAAATAATACATAGAAAATCAACCATGAATCTAAAAATTCACTATAAAAACAACATTAAAACATTAATGTTTTACACAAAAAATTATCAAATGACAATCTATATAAAAAATAAATCATTAAAATCTCAATTAGGAACCAAAAATACTCCCTAACATTTCAGTTTTTTTCCCATGTATGTTACTGTGAATTATTAATGGTGAAAATCATGGGTCATTATTATATTATCAATAATTTTCTATATTATGTCTCAATATTTAAAATATTGTGCTTCCAATGATCAAATAATAACAAAATTATTTACCATGAAATGATTTCTCCATATGTTCAATAATCTAAATTGTTTATTACAAATTGACTATATATAGTTCTCCCTAAAATTTTTACCAAATTATAAAATGTAAAGGTCCAAAATATATTTCAACAGAAAGGATATATCGATAACATTATTTATAGGACTATCCTTGAAAGGAAAATTCCAACTAGTATGATACATCGCTAATATGAAAAATAATATAAAGTTTTGTGACATTCCTAGATGCCAACATTCCTATCCATCCAAGAATTATTAGACAGAGTATAAATAATTCCCTTCAAATAAAAAAGATTGGATTAGATGAACAATAATTTAAATTCATTTTGATTATAATATGGATTTAATCTACATTGATGTATTACCATATACTTTTAGATTAGTCTATCTTTTTCATCATGTCCTAATCCATAATAAGTACAAATAATGAAACTTAACTACAAACATGAAATAAAATTTATAATTTCATAGAAATCCATATTATTCCATAGATGGGTTCATCATAATCATTCGTTGGGGAGTATTGTTATAATGAGAACATTCCATATAACAGAAAAAAATGAACCACTAAAATTTATAACTCTTAATCTGGGAACTTATTCCAACGTATAGATAGACTTCTTAGTATAATGCACCATATAGTTTCTACAAATAGTTCTTGGAATCACCATTATATATATTTTCTAATACATTCTGCAATTACATATATTTTTCTCACCATTTGAATATTAATTATTTTTTGGAAGTTCATATTTTCTAATTGTAAAATCTAACTAAATTTAAAAATAAGAATAAAAAACAAAATTTGGTTATTGTATACATGACTAAAAATAGATTCAATATTTTATTTTGGTTGGAAAAAACCTTCAAATGTTAAATATAAATTTAGACCCATATTACAAAATGGTGCCGAAAATTATTACCAAATTTTTAGTGGCCTTTAATATTATATATTTACAAACTATTGTAAAAAAATATCAATATTATATATAATATCTTCTTCCTTAGACAAAAATTGAAAATTTTATTTTATATCCTCATATATCATATCATCACTAAGATTAACTACACAATCATTATAGTGAATCCTCATTAGCACATTCCCACTAAGAGAAGAAAAATGTCAATTATATTAAAATATGAAACCATACATCTTATGATTTTAAAAATCAATATGGTATTTTTAATCCATTTAGGAAATCTTTCATTGACAATCATTTTGATTCTGATATTTAAGATATATTATTTCCTTGACTAGAAAATTTGGTATATGAAATATTATCGACATAAAATATCCACTTTCCCTATTTAATGAAATGAATTATAATTTTTAAAAATAGGCTCTTGATTTCCATTAAACCCTTTCCTCTTAAACCATATCCCCATTTTATATTAATATCCCTAGATTCGAAAACATTTTACCTTTACCAGGAAAAAATGTTTTCTCATAATATAAAAATAATTGATACATCATTGATATATATTTCCAAAAAAAATTATCAAACTTCTAGAATAACTATTTTTTACTCTTTTAATATATTTAATCAATTATTTATCACAAATAATTAATTTAAATATGTTCTTGAATACATGGAAAATTACCATATTCTCTTGGTTTTTTCAGGTAATTAATTTTTTACCCCGTTACATTTATTGATAAACACTCAACAACATGATTAACAAACCCTAGAACATATAAAAGTTGGTTTATTGAAAAATTATAATTATTGTCATATAGATTACCAAGTTAAACAAATATTAATATGGGTGTAATATTCCTCTTGTTCATCAACTCCTCATGATCTCTTTGGGTTTCAAGATTCCACACGAAGGATACATATTTTATTATAACATCCCCCATTTGTAATTATAAGAATGAACAAAATATGTAATGTATTAATAATACTCATCTATCCATTGAAAAATATATACATCAAATATTTATTTCCATTATTTCTAGTATTATAGTACATTGATATTTTTTTGGCCACCCAATATACATTCATACAATTTTTCCTAGCTATAAAATTTCATTTTTTTAATCAAAAATATTACCTAGAAAAAATATTTATTTAGATTACCTTAACGCAAAAAACTAAAAATAATAAACAAGTTTCATTCATGATATGGTTTTTTATCTTGAATGATCACATATTTCACTGGAAATTAAAATAAAAAGATTTAAATTATTAATGAAAAAATGTTATAGATAAATTCAATGGAAATATTTACATTTTCTCCATGACAAAATGGAATAATTAAATATTATTAATAGTTATACCTTCATTAAAATTAAATATTTAGTAATTTATATATTTTTAATTTTATGTAATTGAATATGAACAACATATTGATCCTGAAAAACATCATATAATATTTTATATAATGAAATAAGCTTCAATTTTAGGAAAATTATATTTTTTTTATGTAACATGATTTAAAATCCTTAAAACAATATACAATTGAAATGGGTAATCAATTTTATTTTCAATTATTACTTGATCCACACAATGTTAGCGGTTTGTTCAAATAAATTTTTTATTTTCCATGTTTACTAATAAATTTATACTCTATTAGATTATATTATTTTATCCAATATAAATAAATATATAATTAAATAATACCGAGTAATAGATAAATTAAAATATTTATTTCAATAACTGTATTATTTTAAGAGAACATGTCTTGAAATTTTTTTTTGGAAGTTTCTTAATGTCAATGGGAACACAATCAAACTAACTAAATCCACCACCAAAATACTATTTTCACAAACTAAGATGATATAATCACAGTAAAAATTATCATTACTCCATCAATAAATATATCTTGAAATCCTTCACACATAAAAATATAAATTTCAACCACTAATTATGGGACCTTCACCCTTCAACCATAATAGTTAATATTATGAATAAAATTAATTAACTAGTTCATACCCATGATGAAATAACACATTCACCTTATGAGGATTCTTAATTTCTATTGATGTTTCATGTTTACACATTCATTGGTATATAATGAACACATGAATCCTTGACTATATTTCTCACTAAATGTATTTTTGATGTTTATGACATAGAGAATCTTTTTTTCTGTATTTAAATGAATCTATTACAGATATAATAAATAATGAATCATTTGAAAAAAATATAAAATAGTTAAAAAAATTACTAGAATTAATAATTAAGGTACAAATGGATGTATATTAACATATATATGATTCTAGTGATTCATTCACAACAAAACATCATTAATCGTCTATTTTATTTAACTAATTATTCCCACCATTCTATGGTGGAGACCTTAAAATCCATGATTTGTCATAGAGTTAGTCCTCATCATGTATGACTAATATGAAGAGGAATTTTTTTAATCTTCATAATTAGCTAATTGATATATGTGTATAATTTTAACCCTCCAATTAGAATGAACTTCATAGATTTCTATATAACTTATTTTGGTGCCAAATAATTCCAAATATAAAATAATTTGAATGATGTAATGGGATATCTCGATAAAGACCCCAACATTAGCAGCCCAAAGCTAGTGCCTTTCATTATTACATTGGTAATAAGCATAAATAATCACATATCAATGGACCATATATTTTAGTAGAGTTGGAAAACATTAAAAAAACATAAATATTAAATTAAATCTTCACAGGACATAAAACATTGTAAATCCATTAGAAACGTCCCGTATCTTTTATATTATTTATTTCTGTGTATCATAACACTCATCTTACAATCTTGGGTGAAATACCACATAAAAAAGTGTAGATATCCTAAGTAATGTAAGGATGACCATTCATTTTAATATATAATAAATAAAACCAAACTATAATTCTTGGTGAATAACTAGAAACACGTTACTATATAAACAATAATCTTAGGAATAAAGTGATAGGAAATAAACTGATCAAATAATGTCATATAAATAATCACATGAGACTGACACATAACCTTTGATATTATAGTAGTCGATTAATAAAATTTAATTTCATTAAATAATCCCAATATGATTGAAGGAATAATGTGGGACATTATAATCATATCTTGAAGGCTTCCGAAAACACACCGTAGTTAATCGAGTAAAACACCAACCAATACCCAAACTAGTTTGTCTCATTAGACCGAACGAATCATCACGAGGATATAATGGGACCCTCCAATCACAAACTATGTTCAATGCGTTCATCTTATGATAGGGCTAAAACCTCATAAAATATACATGCATGATGAATCTTTAATATGCAATAACATTCCCTAAATAAAATAATAAACATAAAACATACATTATAGTGTTATAAGTGATCTCAAAATAGATCATCCACACTCAACATGGCCATAAATAGATCAGTAAAACATGTTCTACCATATAATAATAGATTAAAATTTATTAATGATATGATCCAACTAAGGGTGTTATCATAGATTATATAAAATAAATAAATTCATTAATAAATTCATTAGATAAATACTACATTAGATTCAAATAATTTAGTTTAAAAGTATCCCTATTATAAAAGAAATAATTTTATTCTTAAAATAACGTTATAAACATATTATGGATTCCTAAAATTATTAATGAGTCATGTTGTAGAGAAAATCCACTCGTGATTTATATGTTTTAAAAATTTCACATTTATATTATGAAAAAGGAAAATTTAAAATAGAATTTTAAAAATGAATTCGTAGTGTTTTCCAAATTAGTCGATTATGTGTATCATCTATAAATCCACATCAAATATGTTTAAATAAAACATAATATATTAAAAAAAGTTAGGAAATATTAGAGCCTGGAATTTTCAATGGATTATATGTTTATCCAAAATAAATGAAGATTGGGATAAAACTTCCCTTACTAAATTGTAATCAATATAACCATATTACCCATAAAATTAATGATCATTAAAAGAATAGTTGATTTATGTGATTGAAAATAGGATCATGATATGATATTTTAAATTAAATAACATACACCACACACAATTAAAAGGTTTTAATGTGGAATATACCTCACAAATGTAAATTTGAGACGAGAAACCCTAAATGTTATGTTTGAAATCATTATTCAATAGTTATTAATAATAATCCCTCATCCATAAATGCAATTTTATCTTGAGATATCTCAAAAATCCACATTAAGGATATTTTCATTTTTATATTTTTATTGTATGTTGTTATAACACATTCATAAAATTAATAATATTGCAAGTATAATCTTCGAATAACATTACATTTTTTTCAAAAAACAAAAAATCTTTTAAAAGAATCACGACATCATTTCATGTTTTAATTTCATAAATTTCCCATGATCCCATACATGACCCTACTGTTCTTTTTTTTCTTATTAATAACATTACAAAACATGGGATGAGAATAAAAATATTAGTAAAGAATATAAAATTAGAAATAAAACTGTTAGCCCATGAATATTTAAAACCCATGAAAACACTTTCACAAAATATTACTTTTCACCCATAAAACCTAAACTTCATTGCTTACATCATGTAATAAAAAATTCCTAAAAAACATCATTTTAATCATAAACTATAAAAGTAACTTTTCTATTTATCTCATACTGATATGGTAGCTTTCACATCTACTTATAGAGTAATCATTATGGTTATTTTTAGAATACCCATCAATTTATATTCCCCAAATCATATATGATAAAATTTATCCTTTACCTACATCATGTTACCTAATACATTTTAGTGTTATCTCATGCTCACCGACCCACTTTTTATCATGAAACCACCTATATACTTATGTAATTCCAAATAACCAAAACATAATAATAACATATTAAGCATGTATAAATTAAAAATAACTTTTTTACTTTGAAATCACATGTCATCATTACAATCCATGAACTCAAATATGAAAAACATTATTTTAAAAAAAATGCTAAACTTTTTATGTATAAATTAATACATTATAGCAACATATAATCAAGAAATTACATTAATTACATATATATTTAAATTTCAATGATATTAAAATAATCAATCCACTTTAAGAACAAAATTAACACATTTTAAAAGAATATTTTTTAATCAATGTGTCCTATACGACATTGAAAATTTTGAATGTAATTTTCTCATAAAAATAGTCATGTTAAAATAAATATGTCATTAAAGTTTTGTTAAAAACATGGTCATGAAAGAGAAGTATTTAAAATATTAAATCATTTAAACAATTAAAACTATGTTTTAGTTATAGAGTCTCTTACCACAAAAAAAATAAATGAATAAAAAAATTTAAATTATAACATAAAAAAATATAATATCATTAAAATAATGATATTAATGAAATAATATGTCAAAGGGATGTGTATAAAACATATTAAAGTGAAATGGTGGATAATAATAAATAAGTATCTATGGAATTTAAATTGAGACAAAATAGTTTTCCAATATCATAATCTTAGATTATAGATAAATAAATTACATAATTATGTGTAAAAAAATAAACAAAACCAATATACTTAGATATTAATTGTAAAATAATCATTGTTTATTCCCACATATTCTTAGAAAAACACAATTAATGACATTTATACTTATCTTAATGAATTTAGATTTAGATAAGATTTCTTTTACAATGTTTATATAAATGATGTATGAATTTATCAATGTGGTGATTATGTGTAACAATAGTGTATCGATAGAATGGGAAGCAGAAATTACAACATGGATAAATAAATAGTGATTTCAAAAATAATGTTGGCATAATATAATCGATGAAGTATGTGTAAAACCCAATGAGTGGAAATTGAGTTTAGAAATTCTCTTACAAAAATAATTTTGAAAATAAAATAGACTCATTGTGTGTATTCAATATAAATACCAATAATTTATGTATAAATACAAGAGATTATATCAAAATATATTTCCCACATAATTATACAATGACATAATTATCAAATATAAGATCATGAAAAATAATGTTAATTGGGTTATGAAGTTCCCTTACCTTGAATATGACTTTTCCTTTTTGTTAATTAATTTAGAAAATAATAATCTAAGGTTAATTTTTTAATTCTGTAGAACAATATTAAATTTTATTATTCCTTTTATATCACATATTTACATATTATATCAATTTGTTAATTATTTGAGTTTATATTGGACTTTTTTTCAGTGTTCGGTACATGATTCAAACATGAACTTGTTTTAATGAAAACTATCCATGTGTTCATATTTCAATTATATCAAAAACTTTATTCATGATTTAAATATCATATTTATCTAGTATATATATATATATATTTAATAGTCCATTACATATTGCGAAAAAAATGAAATGCATCGTTCATGGAGACGGAAGGCCATACACATGCATCAACGCTACTTTCATTTCATTTTAATATTAATGGATTAAAAACTAAACGATACATAGTTATATTAAAATTCAAGTGTAATATCAATTTTATATAAGTTAAACAAAATCATTAACACTATCTGTTATAATTTCCATGTATGTAATGAATGAGTCCTATCACTTTTATGGGGAGGTAGTCCACATTTTCTCAAATGAAATTATCGTTTTTACACATTATGAAAAGAATATAGGTATGTTATAAACAAGAATTACCCAAAAAATATATACAATATAAATATAATATACATCTTATATAATTACAGTTCCATCATTTTTGGCACCATGAGAGGTGGTAGGAGAAAACTATCACTAGTGGAAATACGGGCTTTAACGTCGTCGTAATAACGTCGGTTTTTTAAAAACCGACGCGAATAGTATATGCGGGGAATTTTTGGCGTCGGTTTTACACAAAACCGACGCCAAAAATAATTATGTTTTTATTTTTCGCGTCGGTTTTTCTCAGAACCGACGCGGAAAATCCTGTTATAATCGGTTTTCCGCGTCGGTTTTTAGAAAAACCGACGCGGAAAATCCGGTCGAATAGGTTTTCCGCGTCTGTTTTTCTAAAAACCGACGCGGAAAATCCTGTTTTAAGAGGTTTTCCGCGTCGGTTTTTAGAAAAACCGACGCGGAAAATCCTTTTTTAATCGGTTTTCCGCGTCGGTTTTTAGAAAAACCGACGCGGAAAACCTCTTCGACTATATTTTCCGCGTCGGTTTTCATGAAAACCGACGCCGAAACTCATAAAAAAAATATATTTCGCGTCGGTTTTAATGAAAACCGACGCGAAAAGTCTTTTAAAAATATTCACGGTCAGAAACCCTCATTTTGTTCGTCCGTCGAAATTGAGTTCCGCTGTGGCGCTTCGGACTCCCGACGACCTTCGAACTTGTTTTGCGATCTTGAACGGCCATTGTTGAAGGTTTTTTGTCGTCTGCACGATTTTGGGTATGTGTTCTTCCTATTTATCTCTTGTTTCATATCCCATTGTTTATTTCTTTATCAATAACCCTATTTTGCGTGATTTGGATTATTGGTTAGATTTTAGTTGTAATTTATCATTATTTTTTGTTTGTATTATCATTGTTGGTGTAGATTTGATATTGTTTGTTTTTGGAAGTAATTATACCGGTCGCAGTTTGGATTTAACATCTCAATTCGGGTTGAATAATTATGTAAGATTTTATATTATGTTGGATTTTAAATAATTATGTAAGATTTTATTTTATTTTATTTCAAACTAGATTAAAAGGGGCTTTAATTAAAAGTTAGAAATTTTGTAAGGTGAGTAGTGGCCTAATTAGTATTTGTATACTCATGTTTATCTACATTTCAGTTTTAGGATATTATCCAGTTCTTTTTCCCTCTTAGGATGCATTCTGTTTCAGTTTGGGTTAGTGATTAGTGGGGACTTGAGCTCAGTTATTGTTTTACTTATCAAATTATCCCAAGTGTGCCTATTATAGGTTTTTTACGGATTTATTTAAATAGAATATGTGTAAATTTTTTCCATTTAAATGATGTTTTTACTACTTAAAATTATGGTTAAAAGTGTATTGAATTACTTTTGTGAGGACTAGGTGATTTAGGAGATGAAGTGTATTGAGGGAATTTGTGGGTGAGTAGAGGGAGTTGGCTAGGTGAGGGGGTTTAGAAGGTGAAATAAGGGATTAGTTTATATCTATTTATAGTTATTCTTTATATTATTTCTACTGATTCAAAATTTGTGTTGATGTATAACCTATGGATAGGTCATTTCAGATTTCTGATAGAAATATGATGTTAATTACACTATGATTAATGGGTGAAATCATACCTAGTGATTGTTTTAGATGCCTATAATGCTTATTGTTAGTCTATGAGGATTAGGTACTCCCCTCAAGTATGTCATGGTCTAGTTTAGGTGTTTAATGGATAGATATCTTGGGTTGGTTCATGAAAATGGTATCAAAACCAAGATTTTTCAGAGGGTTTGGGTTTCCAAGTTCCCTTTGTTATTTGGCATTATAATGTTATTATGGATATAGGTTATAAAAAATCTAGTGCTACACATTGGGAAAAGTGTCATAATATCTTTTCCATTTGAATCCTTGAGTGTTTATGTAATTCTAGGATTTATTGTTGGATTTTGATATTGATTTTGATTGGTTTTATGTGTTTGATATAAAAATGATGATTGAATTACCAATGATGTGTAATCTATTTGGGGGTTCACTTAATATTGGGGTGATGGTGGATGAAGATTTGTAGCTATAGGTCTATCCCCCATAGTTAGGCCAACCATATGGAGCCCTTTTGAATAGTTTTAATGACTCTTCAAATCCCACAAGTAGTTTTGTTAATCGAGTTCCACATGTGTGTTTTAATACACATTTTTTTAAATAAGGATAGTTATTGCACTATTTTTCACATTAATTTTTCCATGATTCATTCATGTTACATCAAATGAATAAAAAAATAAATATAGTGTGATCAATAGTAGTCATAGTGAGAAATCATATTATCTTGTATGTCATTCATATAATATTTATATCATGAAACTTTATTTTCAAAAAATGAAACCTTTGATTTAACCATTTTGTCCTTGTATTTCAATATAACACACATGTATATAATATTAAAATTAACTGTTTACTATATTTGTAAATGTGTTTCATATCTGATGTCTTTTATCTGATTATCAATAGTTTTTATGGAATATGTTTTTGTTTACAATTTATCTGATAGATATTTAAATGTTTTTATGTTTTAATATATTCATCAATTATATTGTGATATCAGGTATTAATATGGATCATAATTGGATTTATCTACGAAGAACTACCAGTGAATATGAAAGAGGAGTTGACAATTTTTTGGAATTTGCTAAACGGCATAATCAAAATATTGATTTGATTTTCTGTCCATGTGTGAAGTGTGTAAATATGAGAAAGTTAAACTTCAGAGAAATCAAAGATCATCTCATTTGTTATGGTTTTAGCCTTAATTATACACGTTGGATCTTGCATGGTGAAAGAACTGAAAATTCAACATTCAATGTTGATGACGATATTCATAATGAGGCAGAGGATCGTATTGAAGAATTAATTCATGATTTAGGTGTTGAAACCATCGAAAAAACGCCAACTGTTGAACGATTGTATGGAGATTCTGAGAAACCATTATTCCCAGGTTGCAGTAAATATACAGTGTTATCAGCAGTTTTGAGATTAGTTAACTTAAAAGCAAAAAATGGGTGGAGTGATAAAAGTTTCTCCAGTTTACTTGAGCTTTTAAAAGAGCTTCTTCCAGAAGGCAATGGGCTTCCAGATTCCAATTATGAGGCGAAGAAAATATTATGCCCAATGGGATTGGGGTATAAAAAGATACATGCTTGCCCCAATGATTATGTACTGTATAGGAAAGAAAATGAACATTTATCAAGTTGTCCTACATGTGGAACATCGCGCTATAAGATGGATGAGAAAGTCAACTCAGATTCATTTTCAGGTGATGTCATGTAACTTTATGAAAAATCAATTTTTTTACTTTCCAATGATATCATCCAATATTTTTTTCAAACAATTCTGATAATTCAATTCTGGTTTATTTTTAGGTACCAAAATCAAAACTCCATCTAAAGCATTTTGGTACCTTCCAATTATTCCTCGTTTGAAGCGTCTATTTGCAAATTCAAATGATGCAAAAAGGTTAAGATGGCATTCAGATGAGCGCATTTCTGATGGTAACTTACGTCACCCTGCCGATTCACCACAGTGGAAGAGTTTTGATAAAAAATTTCATGATTTTGGAAGTGAAGTTAGAAATCTCAGAATGGGATTGTGTACTGATGGAATGAATCCATATCGGAGCCTCAGTAGCCAACATAGTTCATGGCCTGTTTTGCTGGTACTTTACAACTTGTCCCCACATCTATGTATGAAGAAAAAATATGTTATGATGAGCTTGATGATTTCTGGACCAAAACAACCAGGAAATGATATTGATGTGTATCTTACACCATTGATTGAGGATTTAAAACTGCTATGGGAGAAAGGTGTTACAGTTTTCGATGCATACAAGAAAGAGTATTTTCTTTTGCGTGCTATGATAATGTTCACTATAAACGACTTTCCTGCGTATGGAAACTTATCTGGATATAGTGTTAAGGGACATAAAGCATGTCCAATTTGTGAAGAACAAACTTCATATTATCAATTGCAGAATGGAAGAAAGACAGTGTACATGGGACATCGAAGATTTTTGCGAATTGATCATCCTTATCGTAGATTGAGAAAAGCATTTAACGGTTTACAAGAATTCAACCTCCCCCCTCAACCATTGTCAGCTGAAGAATATTATGACATAGTGAAAGATATTGATTCAACATTTGGAAAGAGAAAAAGTTCTGGTTTACAAAAACATATCTGGAAGAAGCAGTCTATTTTTTTCAAACTACCTTATTGGAGATTTTTAGAGATAAAACATAACATTGATGTTATGCATGTTGAGAAAAACATATGTGATAGTTTGATTGGAACTTTGTTAGACATAAAAGGAAAGACAAAAGATGGATTACATGCTAGATTGGACTTGATGTTAATGCGAATACGTTTGGAGTTAGCTCCCGCTGTGAAAGGAAAAAGAACATATTTACCTCCGGCTTGTCACACATTAAGCAAGATTGAAAAGATGAATTTTTGTCAGTGTCTTCATGGTATTAAAGTACCCAGCGGTTTTTCTTCAAATGTGAATAATTTTGTGTCATTGAAGGATTGTAAATTAATAGGTATGAAATCACATGATTGTCATGTGTTAATGCAACAAATTCTACCAGTAGCAGTGCGTGGTATTTTACCGAAAGCTGTCAGGAAGACAATCATCAGGTTATGTAATTTCTTTAAATCCATTTGTAGCAAAGTCGTTGATCCAAATTTGTTAGATTTGTTGGAGAATGAAGCAACTCTTATTCTTTGTCAACTAGAAATGTATTTCCCACCCACATTTTTTGATATAATGGTTCATCTATTGGTTCATTTGGTGCGTGAGATAAGAATGTGTGGGCCTGTTTATTTAAGATGGATGTATCCTTTTGAAAGATATATGAAAATTTTGAAAGGATATGTTAAAAATCCTTATCGACCAGAGGCCTCTATTGTTCAAAAATATGTATCAGAAGAGGTGATTGAGTTCTGTACTGATTATTTGAATGAAGTGGAGCATATTGGTCTCCCTCTATCTCGACATATGACAGTTGACAGAGAAGGTAGAGGGGTTCGAGGCTTAAAGGTAAAGTTCAATCCACGTGATGAAGTGATGTAAGCACATTTATACATTTTGAACAACACAGATGAGGTTCAACCATATATATCCTCACATATTGCTGAATTAAAGTTACGATATCAGAAAAGAAATGAAAAGTGGTTGATGATTGAGCATAAGAAGACATTTGTTTCATGGTTTAAAGAGAAAGTCACCTCAGATATATCTGTATCAGAAACATTGAAGTGGTTATCAGGGGGACCATCTTTTAATGTGATCACTTGGTCTGGTTTTGATATCAATGGCTACACATTTTACACAAAAAACCTGGATGACAAGAGTACCGTTCAGAATAGTGGTGTGATGGTATTCGCTGAAGAAGTGCATTTTTCGAGTGTCAAAGATAAAAACCCAATTTCTGCATCAACATCATATTTTGGAGTTATTGAAGACATATGGGAAATTGATTATATTAAATTTCGAGTCACTATTTTTAAGTGCAATTGGGTTGATAGTAATAGTGGCGTGAAACATGATGAATATGGGTTTAAACTGGTTGATTTGAAAAGATTTAATCACAATGAGGAACCATTTATCTTGGCGACACATGCAAAACAAGTATTTTATGTCATTGATCCGTCGAATGATCAGTGGTCAGTTGTTTTGCAAGGGAAAAGATATCATTTGGGTGATGATGATGATTCTGATGATGCTAGTGATTTACATGAGCGTTATTCATCTATTATGCAATTTTCAGATGATTACAATGAATATAAGACAGACATAGTGCATCCAGTACGTACCGATCATGATGAAGGGACGTGGGAAAACACTAAATTAGTCTCCTAATTTTTCTGGTAAATATTTATATTTTGTGTCTATTTTTAAAACTTACAAATGCATGCCTCTATTTTTACATATTTATTTTTCATTTCCTTGTTTCTAATTATTCAGTTTTCTAATGATATGCAGGTACCCAAAATTTCATTACACTTTCTAGTAGCAATGTCAAATACAGATAGAGATGAGAAGTTACCGAGGTATATCTATTTTGACATATTATTAAATATTCAGTAATATACATATTTAATGAAATAAAACTGTTAATTTATTAAAAAAATTGCAGGACTACTGATGCGTCCTCGGCGGAGGAGACTTCTCCAGTTACTACTGAAAAATCAAGTTCTCTAGTTGGTAAACGTGGTATTACACGTTTACCAAAACTATCACTCGCTCGTGATGATAACAAATTACACATCCCTTTTGATGATAATAATAATGCAGTTGGCCCAAATGCAGTTCAGTTTGTCAGTTATATAGCGATGCAGAGCCGTTGCAGGATTAGTATTTTATATCCTGATTGGAAGTCAGTGGACAGGACGGCGAAGCAACAGCTTTGGGAGGCCGTGACGGTAAAATATCTTTATTTATTTATTTTATCTCATTTTTTTAATATTATATAGTTTAAATGACATATTTTATTTTTTCAATTACAGATGACATTCAATTTAGAGGAAACCAAAGAAATTAGGAAAAGACATCTCTCTTTAGCGGCGGTTCGATGGAGAGATTTTAAAAACAAACTGACGAAAGATTATGTTTTTGGAAAGAGAAGGTTTGAAAGCCCATGTCTTAAGTATCCATATATAGATGAAGAAACATGGAAGCGATTTGTTGACAGTCGTCAGGAAGAGAAATTTCAGGTATTGTAATTGTTTTATATTTTAAAATTTATGCTATATTTTCCTTATTACTTATGTGTTTTTTTTATGTAACAGGCCTCCAGAAGATCTCATCAGGAGATCCAGTTGAAAAACGTATACCCTCATACTTTATCACGTGGAGGATACTCGTATTTGGAGCAGAAAATTATTGAAGAAAAATTTGAAGCATTAAGAGCTCGATCAAGTAGTGGTTCAGAAGAGGTCCAGTATGGTCCTCCATCTCCTCCCACTCGCCATGAGAAATGGAAACGAGCAAGAAGAAAAAAAAATGAACGATATCTTACAGACGAAGCTCATCAAGTGGCTGATAGAATTGTAAGTAAATATTAATTCTTTGTTAACAATTTTCCTTTTTTATAATTTATAAACACTAATATAAATTTTTTATTTTTCATTTCAGGATGAACTTCAGGAGAAAGAGACACAGGGCTCTTTTATCCCTGAGGGTAGGATGGATATCCTAGCCACTGCTTTGGGAAAGACTGAACACCCCGGCCGTGTTAGAGGATATCAGGCGGGTGTTAGTATTCGGAAGGTTTTTGGTAAGAGTAAGCAACCAAGAGACCCGGAAATTGAATCCTTAAAAGAAGAGCTGCAGGATATGAAACGGTCTATGGGTGATCAAATTCAAGCAGCAGTACAGAAGGCTTTATTAGAACACTTGGCAAGACAGTCACAGTCTACTCATCCTTCCGAGGTATATTATTTACTGTTAACAATTTTTCTTTTCTATAAAATATAAACACTGATATAACTTTTTCATTTTTCAACATTCTCAGCCTACTCACTCAGACTATCATGCCTCATATGATTACCCAACACCGTCTGGGCAGCCTTCCGAGGTATATTATTTAATGTCATCAATTTGTCTATTTTATAAATTATAAACACTGATATAACTTTTTCATTTTTCAACATTCTCAGCCAACTCACCCGGACTACCCTGCCTCATCTGCTTACCCTGCCCCGTCTGCGCAACCATTTGAGGTATATTATTTAATTTAATTTTTAATCAATTTTTCTATGTTAAAAATTTTAAACACTAATATACCCTTTTCATTTTTCTGACTTCTCAGCCTGCTCACCCTGACTACCCTGCCCCACCTGCTAACTTTGAGCCTCCACCTCCTCCATCGGATCAAACCTTATATTGTGAGTTGTTTGCGGGAGATCCTCATGTACATATTGTTGCGTTAGGACAAGTGTATTTTTTGGGGGACTCGGTACATCATCAGCCTATGCAGATGGGTCAGGTTAGAGTATCAGTACTTTTTATTATAGATCCTACTGCTCTACTACCATTTCCTACTGCGGAGATCACCAGTGTTGGGGAATGCATGGGCCATTTTTTACTTTGTCCAACTGCACTTCTTCGTTATATTTCACATGAGGTATGAGTTTTTTTAACTAGTAATTAGAAATGATTCCAAATTACTTATAATGTTTTCTGACATTTAACTTATATAGGAATATCTGAAAGCAAAAGAAACTGTACAAATGCAGCAAAATGTTCAAAAACAGTCGGCTGTAGATACTTCTGATATTTCTTCTGGGTTGAAAAGATTATCTCAGTGCTCTTCTTCCTTGAATTTTATCTATGAGTTTCGGATGACGCCCGATATATGTGGAAGAAATTATAAATTGAGAATATTGAAAAAAGATATCATGAATTTAGTTAATTTTGAAGAGATCGGGCTGAATGTGGTGCAGTTGTTTTCCATGTAAGTAAATTGACGTCTGAATTGCTATTTCTTTACTAAAATATTGTTATGTCATTGACTAACTATGTTTTATTTTTAAATTAGGTATCTATACAGGATTCTTTTACAAAATGAAACTACAAGCATTTATAGCTTTATAGATCCAGAGTACATTTCCTCGGAAGTCAAACATGTGAAAAATGATGAAAAAGTTAAATATATATCCGAGAGATTATCACAAACAGAGATTCAGTGCTGGTTTTTGCCATTTGTTGATAAGTAAGAATATCAACATAATTTTGAACTCATGATCATTATAATGTCATTAATTATGAACTTTTTGTATTATAGGGGGCATTGGATGTTAGGTGTATTTTGCCCAAATGAATGCACCTTATATTGGTTTTGCTCTTTATTAGGAAAAGTGCGTAAAACGTTTTCCAACTTATTAAACAGGTAAGTTGTTTTTTTATTTTTAGAAGTTTGTTATGTTTAATTTTAATTGTTTACACAAGTTTTATTAGTTCTTATATAAAACAATGCAGTTCATGGAAACATTTTACAAATGAAAAGAAACCAACGAAAATCAAATATGTGGAAGTACAGGTAATTAGTTTTTATATTTTTGTTATATATTGGGTTTCATTATTAGTTAAATGTTTTATAACTGCAGTGTCATCGTCAAAATGGAAGCGTTGAATGTGGTTATTATATTCTACGATTTATGTACGAGATAATCACAACTGGGGAAACTACTGATTTTCATAAGGTTAGTTGTATTAACTTTTTTATATATTTTCATCCACTTTCTTCTATTTATTAATTTCATATCATTCAATATTATTGTAGGTATTCAATGATTCACAGTCATATTCTCAATCTGATATGATTCATATTCAATCTACTTTTGCGGACTATTTGTTAAGTCTGATTAAGATTTGAGGTATGTATACTAATATTTATAAATAATATTATATATGGGTTTAAAAAAACTAACTCTTATGATATATTAGGTGTTTGAACCTACTAATAATCAAATGAATGCTTCAACAATAACAAACAATGAGCATGTCATATATTTCAGGTACGTGTATTTTAATTCTGATTTACTGAGTTTTCTCAAGTGCCTCTGCAAAAACTGTTTTATTGAATCTACTAATAATCAAATGAATCCTTCAACAATAACCAACAATAAGCATGTCGTATATTTCAGGTACGTGTATTTTAATTCAGAATTAGTTATTATATTTCTTTTCATTGTTATTTCTTAAAATCATTTGTCTGTACAGTGACAAATCTGTAGGGTGGTACTTGGATCATGAACATAGAGATTCGTATAGCAAAATAACATTCACAAACACTAAAAATTGTCTCCCTTGAATGCACAACAATATCTTCTAGGCCTTTTTATTTTTTATGCAAATAAATATCGAAAAATGATTGCCGAGAAGCATATCACATAATACCTGAAACAGCGCTTAGTGGGTTTGCACAAAGATAAAATAGAAGGCGTCAATTTTTAAGGTATGTTTCTTTATGTATCTTCAATCTGCATTTGATTTCAATTTTCTAACCTATTTTTTGCACTCAAATTTATTTCTCTGTTATTCCATAACTTAAACAAATAACAATAGTGAATGGGTAATGCACGTCTATACAGAGCAAATATAAAAACCTGAGGTTGGGGGTGGTGGGGATTCTATGGTGAAAAGACACCCCCAACATCTTCAGTGGGGGAGGTGAGGAAGAGGTTGCATCGGCTGAGTGTTCCTGGAATTTTGATCAGGAGTCGTAACATTTCATTTTGGTAATTTACTTTGTGAAAAAATGAATGATTCAAATAAATTACACATTTTCATTTAATGTTTATTCATTGCACTAATAACTTGGATTGATTTTTTCACTCACATATCCTTAGTTTCATTACTGTTTTGACATGATTGGTGCTATCTATGGGAGGAAACTTACAATGATTGATACTGAGTATGGTTAGATTAAGAAAATGCACCATGTAGGTACGTGTATTTTAATTCTGCTTTACTTTGAGTTTTCTGAAGTACTTCTGTTAAAGCTGTTTAATTGTTTTTGTATACTTCGTTATTTTTTTTCAGGGTTCCGATTTGTTTGGAGGAGAAAATATATGTATTTTATTTAAAAAAAAAAAAATTTACGGCGTCGGTTATTTTAAAAACCGACGCCGAATATTTTTTAAAAATTATTTACGACGTCGGTTTTTTTAAAAACCGACGTCGAAAGGGTTTTCCGCGTCGGTTTTTAGAAAAACCGACGCGGAAAATCCGATTGAAAGCGGTTTTCCGCGTCGGTTTTTCTAAAAACCGACGCGGAAAATCCTGTTCTAATCGGTTTTCCCCGTCGGTTTTTAGAAAAACCGACGCGGAAAACCTCTTCGACTATATTTTCCGCGTCGGTTTTTTAATGAACCGACGCGGAAAATAATGTCTAAATGTAGCTTCGGCGTCGGTTTTATAAAAAACCGACGCCGAAGCTCATAAGCGAATTAATTTTCGCGTCGGTTTCTATGAACCAACGCGAAAACTCTATTTTTAACGTCGCCTATAAAGACGTCGGTTTATAACCGACGTTAAAAATTAAAAAAAACCGACGCGAAAAAGTGTTTTTGCACTAGTGTATACAATAATTGTTTTGTGAGGAAGTAGTTATCCATTCACAAAAACAATATTTTGGGATCCATTTGTTGGTGGTGTGTGTATTTATAGTTCGAATAATTAACATATAAACTCCCAAGAATATTGTGGAAGATTTTGTTTCATTTAATAATTGGATATGAATATCTTATTTAGTGGATAAGGAAAATAATGGAACAGAACTTGAGAGAAGATGTTACATCAAAATCAGGTAACTTTTTTTTATTTGTGCCAAAACACTTTCATGAATTTTCTTATGCCTAAGGTAGGTCTTCTAGGAGGAGGTGAGATATTATAAAAATTTATACTATAGTTATTTTCTGAAAATAAATTCATTGTTATTGTAAGCTAAATATAAGAAGATGTTCCCTTTTATAGAAGAAGCGAGAGGCACTTTAGGAATGTTTATAAATAGTAATCTCTTATTAATTTAATTTTGATTTAAAATAATACAAAAATTATTTAATTCTAATATGTAATGATTTTTATTAGAATAACCATTATCCAATAATTGTTATATATGTTTTTAATATTTATTAATTATATTATTTTTTGTTTAACCCTTATTTTACCATTTTTTCTTATAGTGATATCATGTTTTTACACATTGTTGTTTAATGTAATTACCATATCACGTCAGATGTCCCACAAAAATTCAATTTTTGAAATATTTGTCCATATATTATCCTTTTTAATTAACTTCATTTTTTTGGAATTAAATAAAATTTCATAAAATAATTTATATTTTAAATTAAGAATTAGGTATATTTTTGTCTCAATTCATACTTGTCTTTTTTCAAATTCATTACAACCTGATTGCTTAGAAAATAACATTTAATCAATCCTTACACGTAATAATCATCCAAGAAATTATTGGATGATATAAATTGTGCCAAATAATATTTATTTTAATGTTTAAAATATAATTTATTTGAATCAATTATTATTTAAGCAATAACTTCATCATCATTGCATCGTAATTAAATTTAGTTAATTAATATCCACATATAATAAATAAATTACCTTGATGTTGGAAATATTGTTATATTTATATGTTTATTTATAGTCAATGATATCAGTTACGTATCATTATATTAAATTTATTTTTTAACTGTACATGTTTATGTTGTATTTCCCTTTACATTAAATTAAATCTTAGGACATGTCGTTATCACACCCAAGTGCCTCCATGGGGTCCCAAAATGGACCCATGGATTCCCATGGTAAGATATATCACATATAATATGATTAGAACACATGTTATGGTAGTTTAATATTATTGTAATATTATTGTATTAATTCTTATTACCAGGTTATCTCTTTAACCATGGTAAATAAATTTAATTACTAAAGTTATTATTCATTATGTACCAAAATAGATGTTTCATATTTACAAAATTTAGACCATAAATTTTCAAATATAGAATCCATTTTTCTATAATCAATACACAGAATTTGATGCAATTAATTTTAAATTAATTCCCATTGTCAAAACAAAAAAGTGGGGTTTGATGTTTTTAAAACATTCAAGAGATTGATATGATTTTATGTCCAATTTAATTTTGAAATTACACACATTGACCAAAATTTAAATAAATGATAAAAATATAATAAAAATAAATTTTAAACCAATTATACTTTCTACCATATAATATAAATACATTACATGAAAAGACAGTTTGGAATTAAAATGCAGTATTTTTCACTATTCATAAAAATGTGATTTTTATCAAAAAATTACAAAACATTAATCCAATGTAAATTTTGATTTCCGTACACTAAATAATATAGTTATTTTATAAAATATAAATTATAAAAGTTACAATAATCTATATTTAAAACGGGTTCACCGTCAAAATGGGGTAAAAATGCATTTTTAGAAAAAACATTTTTTCCCAAAAATATAAATTTATTATTTTTTCATGTATAAAAAAATATAAGAAGAAGGTAAAACATTACATTGAATTTATAAAAAATATTTTAAATAAAATAATAATCCATAGAGAGTGATATGATTTTATAAAAAAAATATTTTGTTTTGAAAATGTTTTCATACAAACACTTATTTTATTTTCAATTGTTTTTTATTTCCAATTCTATTAAATTTGGAATCAAATAAATTAAGATATAAACATTTGTAAACCATATTTAAAAATTTAGTTGATTCTATTTATTCCTTTCATTCTAATGGATCACCATTAACAAACATTTAAAATAATAATAATAATACTGTATTATTTTTTAGTATGACTCAATGTTCTGTAAAACGTATAATTTTGGATAAACCCATTTTTGTGTGTCAAGTATGCTATTGAAAAAAATAGTACCCTTTAATTTAATTGTAATATCTATTAATAAATATTAATTGAAAATAAAAACTATTATTCTATAAATACTTGGGTTGTTACATTATTTACCCTTTTTGGAAATTGAGTTCTTGTAATTTAAAAGTTTGGCATGGAAAAATCATTGAAATCACACATTAGAAAAATATCAATAATATTATACCTTTAATAAAAATAAAGTGAAGTACAATAGTCACCCGTGATAACAGATAATATTATTCAATGTAGAAAAACACGAATATGGAAGAAAAACTATAGATTTTATTTTGTTGCAGAGTGATTGAAAATATGATAAGGATAATATTAACAACTATAAAACCATAAAAATGTGATGGGTTAAACAGTAATTGATTTCTCAGTAGGAATAGTAACCAGAAATCATTTCAATCTTTATATCCTTTTTATGATCTTGTGTAATTATTTTTCTACCTAGAATAAGAATATAAGTAAATTTACATACATTAAATGCATAGGTTCATCCATTAATAAATTTCTACAACACACTCATCTTTTCTCTAGATAATCAAAAAATACCTAGAAGATGTACTATATATTTCCCCTATAATTAGACAGTAACCAAAAACAAAATGGTTATTAAAATATTATAAAATCACCAAAAATTATAATCTTTTAAAAGGGAAAAGATTACTTTTTATCACTAAAATTAAATATTAATAACCATGTTCTTCATAGACCATTAAAAAAACATTAGAATTTAAAATTCATCAAAACAATCGAACTAATATTAACACCTGAAACATAGATGAATTTGGTCATACTATTTTCGAAGATAAATTTTTTCTTTTATATTAGAATAACATCAACCACTCTTAATGTGTCATAACAAAAGAGATTAACCTATTAACTTTTTCTCTATTATAGGTTAATAATCTCCATAAATAATCTAATTATATATAATCCCATTGTTAAAATCATATATTATTATAAAAATATAATTCTATCATAAATCCTAAATTAAATCCCATAGTATTATATTTACCTTGATTATATAATGCTAACAAAATACTGACCATAATCCAAAATAGATTTTATCACTCAATCACCAAATAATTTTCATGTACTATAGATATCCATTTGATAAAACATAAATCACATAAATCAAATTATTCTATGTCAATAAAATCCTTCAACTAAAAATAATATTTCATTCATACAAGTGAATTCACATAGGTTAGTTGTAGGTGATAAAACCCAGTTTCACTTTGGTAGAGGCTTCGATTCCCTTAGTTTGGTCTGACACGACGGGTTGCCACATGGCCTATGTGTAGTACATTTGCTAAAACTGCGTAATTATAATAACACTAAAAAATTTTATAGAATCATAAAAAATAAACATAAAATGTTTTAGCCTTAATTTTTATTTCATGCCTCACATTTTACATCACAAAAAGTAATAACCCATAATTTTTTCAAAGGTGAATATCACCAAAAATACCGTTAATCACCTTGAAATTGCATAATCCTCAACATGGGTTTCTACTTCCTTGATCTTATAATATACCTTAAAATTATAAACCAATTATCGTATCCCTATCCCTTAATAAAACATAATTATATTCATATTATTTTAATCCTTTCCCCCAATACCATCTATAAGGTACTATACATAATTGTTACATAATCTTGGGATAATTCAACAATTCAGATTAAAGATAACTTCATGTTATAGTTTTAGAATATTAGTTCCTAAAAAATTAGAAACATCTTAAATATTTCATGTAGACCATTATACACAATATCCATATTTATCATAAAACAAAAACTCAATAATAAGAAGCATGGTATCATTTATTGTTTTAACAACATAACATTCCCTTGATACCATCCCAGACCCTACCATTATTAGTTTCTTGTAAAAAAACATTTCAAAACATGGGATGTGACTAAAAATATTTGTATAGAATATAAAATAAATTATAAAACCATTAGTCGGTGAATATTTAAAACCCGTGAAAACTTATTCAAAAAGTAAATCATTTAACCCATAAAACAATAACTAATTAGCTTACATAGTGAAATCATATGATATCTAAAAAAATTATTTAAATCCTAAAACATAAAGGTCACTTATAGAATTAATCTCATTCATACATTGTATATTTCGCAGCTATATATAGAGTAACCATCATAGTTACCTTTGGAATACCCATCACAGTATATTGCCTCAATCGATTAGGATAAACGTTATCATTTTCTTCCATCATGATTCCAAATGAATTGGAGTGGTATCTTAGGATCACCCGCCAATATATTATCATGGAACAAAACATATAATTATGTTATTCCCAATAACTATAACATAATCATAACCCATAAATTAAAAATAAATTCAAAATAACATTTTCTCCTTGAAATCACATTTCATATTTATAATCAACACACACATAAATGGAAACATCATATTTTAAAATAAAATGGTTAACTTATATTTAAAATTCAATACATAATAGCGGCATGGAATCATGAAATACATTCTTGATCTATGTATAAAAAAACATTCGATGTTAATAAAATAATGAACCCCCTTTTGAAACAAAATTAATACATTTTCAAGGATGAATTTTGAATCAAAGTTTCACATACAAAATTTGAAATTTTAAAAGGGATTTACACATAAAAACAATCATGGAAAAATATATAATTCCTTAAAATTATTTTGAAAACATGGACATGAAAGAGAATGATTTAGAAGATTAAATCTTCAAAACATTTAAAATGTTATTTTAGTTAAAGAGTCCCTTAGCACATGAGAAAAAGAATGAATAAGAATAAATAAATGACATAATTACATGTGAAAAATATAAATAAATCCAATATAATTAGATTTTTAGTGTAAAACAATTAGCAGTAATTTACACGTATTCATGGAAAAACAAGACCAATGACATGAAAATTTAACTCAATGAAATTAGATTGACTTAATATTTCCTTTATAAAGATTGTATAATGACGTAATAATTTATTAATAGGGTGATTACGTGTATAAATAGTATATCCACACAAATGTAATTGTAAATTAAAACATTAATACATAAATAGTTTTTCCACACATAATCATGGCATAATATAATCAATGAAGAATGTGTAAAACCAAATGAGTTCGAATGGAAATTATAAAATCCATTACAAAAACAAATTTGTCAATAAAATTGATTGATGGAGAGTATTTACAATAAATAACCATAATGAAATTCTAAATACAATATAGGATATTAAAATATAATTATCACATTATAATTTCATGACATAGTAAATAAGTAGAAGATGAGCCTGAAGAATGGAAATTGGGTAAAGAATTTCCCTTACATTGGATCCAACTTGTCATTCTCATTCTTTAATTTCCATAATATTCAAAATCAGTAAATTTATACATTCTATAAATCCATTTAAATTTTTATTACAAAATTTATAACACTTATTACCATGTTATACAAATTTGTTAATTATTTTAGTTTATATCAAATTTTATGTCGACGATCGGTACTTGAGTCCAAAATTAACATTTTCTGATCGAAATTATCAATGTGGTCATAAATCCATTATATCTAGAATATTATTAATTATTTAAATTAAATATATATCTTGTATATATGAACTTATAACAGTCCATAAAATTTCTATATAAGAAATTAAATTCATCCTTCATGGAGACAGTTGGTTGTACGTACACTTGAACTCAACCTTCATTTATTTACAATATTAATGGAATGAAAAAAATTATACATAGGTATATTATAATTCCATAATAATATCTAGGTTTTATATGTTAAATTTTTTCATTAAAACTATCATTAATATGTTCAATATATGTATTGAATGAGTACAATCACTTTGTGGGGCGGTAGTTCCCATTTCCTCAAAATGAAATTATCGTATTTACATATTATGGAAAGCATAAAGGTATGTTGTAAATAAAAAATTAAATTATAATATGGAAAATATAAATATAATATATATCATATATTTTCATTTCCATCATAATGGATTCCATAGGAGGTGGTAGGATAAAATTGGGAAATCATTGTTTAATGAGCTAATAGTTCGTCGTACACAGAAACAGTATGTTCATATCTAGTAAGTGGAGGAGTGTGTAACAATAGTTATAATAATTTTCATAAAAACATCATATTATATTAAATATAATGGTGTTGATTGTATAAGGAACATAATGGAATGGAACATGAGAGACTACATTAACTTTATTAAATTTGAGCCAAACCGCTTTCTTGAATTGCCTTAGGCCCAAAATACGACTTCTAAGAGGAATTTATGGATCATAGAAATTGTATTTGATTGAAATTTTTTTATAAAATGGCATTAGAAATATGAGATAAGTTGAAGAAGACGTGCCCTTTTGTATAAGAGGTGAGGGGAACTTTTGTAAAGTCTTGAAATATTAATTACTATAAATTAAATGTTTATAAAAATAGTCCAAAACTTATTTTAACTTAATGTAAGAAGATTATGGTTTGAACAAACATCATAAAATAATTATTATATAGGTTTTAAATAATTTTCATCCTAATCATTTTGGTTTAACCCTTATTTTTCTCTTTTTTATATTATAGTGATATCAGGTTATTTACACCTTATGGGTGAATGTAATTACCATATCTTGTAAAAAAACTCACAAAAATTACATTTATGAAATATTTGTTATTAACTTGACCATTTGGATGAATCTTATAATTAGAAACTTAATAAAATTTTTTTAACTATTTTCTATTTTATTCTATGAATTATGTCAATTTTGGTCACTATTCATACATGTCTTTTTTACAAATTCATAACAAAATGGTTCCATCAAACAAAAAAAATGTAATAAATTCTAACATGTCATAGAAATATAGAAAATTAATGGCTGGCATAAATTATTTCAAATAATATTAATTTTAATATTTATAATATCATTTATTTTAATCCTTTATTAATAAAGCAATCACTGCATCATCGTTGTGTCATAATTTAATTTTGTTTACTTAATGTCTACAAATTATAAATAATATACCCCGATGGAGGATATAATTTTATATTTCCAAGGAAATTTTATAGAAAATGATATAAGATATATTACCCTAAAATAAAATTTATTTACAAAAGATAATTTAATATGTTAAATTTCTCGATAAATTAAATTAATTATTATAAATGACATTATCCCACCCAAGTGGCACCATTGGGTCCCAAAATCCTCCCATGGATTTCTATGGTCTGACATATCTAATCCAATATTATTAGGACACATGTTAGGGTAGTTTTATATTATTATAATATTATTTGTCTTCCCTTATTTACCTGATGATCCTTTTAACCATTGTAAATAAAACTGATTACTTATGTAACTATTCATAATGTCAAAAAATAAGTGGTAAATATTTAAAAATTTTGAACCTTATGATTCCAAATATGGAATAAATTTTCTAGATTCTAAACATAGAAGAAGTAATTAATTTAAAATTAATCCTCTTTGTCAAAACCAATATGTGGGTTTTTAAGATGAAAAAGCGATCAAAAGATTGAAATTTGTTTATGTCCAATTTAAATTTTATATTTTATAAAATGACCAAAATTATATTAAATTTTAAAAACCTAAACCGATTAAACATTAAAAAAATTAAAATGATAATATATATATATATACAAAAATTAGTTAAAATTGTAGTTTTGAATTAAAAAGTAGTATTTTCAGTATTCATAAAAATTTGAATTTTATCCGAAAAATACCAAAATATCATCCAAAGTAAATTTTCATGACCCTATTATAAAAAATAATTATATCAAATAGATCATATTAAAGTGATTAAAAAAAATATTTAAAAAAGGTTCTCCTTCCAATTGGTGAAACTGCATTTCTAGAAAAATAATTCTTTTATCAAAAAAATTGAATTTCATCTAAAATCACATCAATAAAAGATATAAGATGTATATAAAAAAAATTTAATATATAACATATATTTTTCATTAAATAAAAATACATAATGATTTATATGAATTCATAAACACAATGAATCTCTTTAAAATAGGTTTTCTTACAAACCCATCTTTTATATTCATATGGTTTTTATTTAAATTTTTAATATGTTTAGTTACCAATGAATAATTGTTTATACATGTGTAAACCATATTACAAAATTCAGTTGATACAATTCATTACATTCATTCCAATGACTAGGCTTTAACTACCATTTCAAATATTAATATTTTTGTTATATTATTTTATGGTATAACTCAGTGTTGTGTACTGTGTAATATTTCAATGAAATCCATTATTGTGTGTCGAGTACTCTATAAGAAAAATATTCCCCTTTAATGTAAAATTTATTTCTTATTAATAAATATTAAGAGAAATAATTAATTATTATTCTATAAATACAATGGTCATTAAATTAATTTATTGGAAAATAAATTTGGAATAATTAATTACTTAATATAGAACCAATTCAATTGATATTTGTTTTTTATAAATTTTATAATTGATAACTTATGGCAATTTTGATGATTTAAAATGATTATGTTCATTGTTCCAAGGGAATTCATTTTATAGTTTTATGTTCATTTAGATTGAATATAAATATGGGAGAAATTTTTGAATGGGAATGACATCTCCAAAAGTGAAATTATTTAGTATTCATGAGAATCCACAAGTTTCAATGGTATCATAAAATTATCTCATATATATAATGAAAAATATTAATCATTGATTATAATTTATTAAAATAAATTTAATATTAAATTAGTATATTAATTATAATATTTTAAATAAACATTTTTGTTTCAAAAAACATGAACACTAAATTTGTAAATTTGTAAACATTTATTTAAATATTCATTGATATAAATATTTTATAATTTCATTTTTGAGAGGCCAAAATTTTATTTATACTTTCTTATGTGAGGTTATCATTCTAATGTCCATATTACTATTCTTAATAGTCACATTACAATTGAAATATTAAACTTAATATTTACTAGTATATCATATTTTTTAAAGCTCAGGGTTCCATAAAATTTATGATATCAAATAAATGAAATTATTTAAGAAGATACAAATAGTAAAATATTGGGGGTTAATATTTTATCAATCATTCTATAAATTTTATCTTCAAAACATACATGAGTATTAAAATATAATAATATGAGGTTATTAATTTATAATATAATCCTTTGGGTATTATTTTTCTTCTTCCTTTTTCCAGCATCTCCGAACAACTTTTACCAGCAGGGTTGTCTGATTTCTCAATTATAATGACCTTAACTTTTAATAAAATTGTTTTTTTCAAAAAAAGGTTTCTTAATTGTTTACTCAACAAAACCATTTCACTTTCATAATGATGAATTTATATTTTAATGTGATCATAAGGATTTAATTATTATATGTATTTTGGTTAATATGTACATTGAAAATATAACTCTTAAAATTAAAATTATTTCTTATAAATAGAGATGAGAATGGATTGTTAATACATAATGAATATATGATGGACTCATCCAATAAAATAATTCCAAAAAAAGACCATTTTTAAAGCATATTAAGGAGGTATCATCATAGATCTTTGATCTAGACCAAGCCCAACTCGACCATCAACCTATAAAGCTTCAAATAAATGACCTATGGGAGATGTTCATGTTAGTGGAAATTACCCCTAGGTTGTCTTATCTGAGCAACCATAAGAGTCTATCCCCATATTATAAATTAACCATATGATTTATGAAGGGTATATACAAGGTTATGCATCAATTCCTTAGTCAACTTAATTGTAATCCCTTCATTTTATTTATTAATTTTATTGAAATGTTTCTGTTTTAATAATAGTTTTTCTTAATAAAATATATATGTAATTGAGAAAATTTTGATAAATTGATTTTAAATGTAAAATTTGTAGTTTGTATATATTTTTCAGACATAGATAATTATTATGGTAAAATAAACATCATTTTTTAATTTACAATGTCAAAATTGATCTGTGATGATTTTTTTTTATTTTTCTATGTAGTATCATATTTTTTAGGAATAATGAAAAATACACTATATTTCACATAATTAATTAATATATGTTAAATAATTGATTCTAAAAAATGATTTTAATAAAATTTATATAAAATGTTGTAGTCATTAATATATTTACAGTTTTATAGGATCAACATATTTTTTGGTGAATAGTTAAATAACCCTTTAGAATAATAATTTTACCCTAATGAATAGTTATATGACCAATATAATAGTAACCTTACATAAGGTAATATAAATATAATTTATGAGTCATAAATAGTAATGTGATATAATTATATAATTGTATAACTACATAGATGTTTAAAAATTTCTTAGTTTAGTATTGGTGATTTTATAAAACATTATTGTTTATTTATAAATTAATAATTAACATATTTATTTTAAATAAAAATAAATAATCATAAAATAGAATAAAAAATTAATATCTTTTTTTTCTTTTGATTATAAGTGATTTTTATGCGATCATAGTTTTTTGTCAAAGTGTTATAAAATAAGTTATAATTTTAGAATATTTAATTTTATAGTAAATAATGATTTGACATAATATTTAAATTTATCATATTAAGAAAATAAATAAATATTATTTCAGTTTATAATTATGATCATTGATATTTTGGTAGGTTTAATTTATATAATTTTATAAAATACATTCGTATTTCTATAATAATAGAAACACTATTTGAGTTTTTTTGTATATCGGAAAAGATAATTTTTTCCATATTGATTTAATAATTAATTTAAATTAAATATAGACTTCTGTGTGTCAATGTAACTAAATATTAGTCCCAAGAGACCAATAACATAGGAAAATACCATAGGAAGGCGAACAATTTTACAAATACCACTACTGAGGTGTCCTCATAAATTAATAATAAACTCCCTTACTTCTGCAATAAATACACACCCATTCCCTTGTTCACATTCTATAAAAATATTATTATATAAGAATATTTGATATTAATTCCTATTATTGTTTACATTAAAGATTTCCTCAATCTCCAAGGTCTTTATTATCTTCTATCATGAGTCACTCTTCTAGGTAGCTGATATCTCAACTTCTATTTTCCTTTAAAGTTCTATTTTTATGTGGTACGTCTATCAAATATATATATCATGTTCATAAATCCATTTTATTGTATCCATTTAATTTATTAAAAGTCATTTATTCAATATATACCCTTTAACACCCTATTTTTAATGACTTCAAACACCATGTTTCATACCCATTGTTTTTCTGGATTTTCATCTCAAATTTTCCCTCTTTTTATAAAAAATTATTTTATTTTTTATTATGAATACCCAAACCACTGTATCTTTATCTCATATTAACATAGATTTAATTATGAAATATTTTAATTCTTGAATTAATATACACGAAACCCTCCTTCCTTTTATTATGGGTTCAGAATGAAAAAGCATCAAATATTGATGCACTTTTTAAAACACAATGATTTCAATATGAAACACGTCTCTTTTATTATCCAAAAATTATTTATGATATTTTATTATAATGATTAGTGAATCAAAATTAATTAATACATATTAATGTTATTCAATAATGGTGATCTAATTCATTGGGTAAATATTAAATATGTATAGGTGAAGTGTTTTAGGATACCGTTGAAAATAACATAGGTTATTTTTTTGACATCTCGGTAATAATCCCTAGTTATATACTTATAAATGAATCTATTAAATGTTTTATCCAAATTTATAACTTATTATTAATGTTATTTTATGATATTACACATTTTTCATTTCTCGTGTCATTATGTATTTTCTTTAGATCGTGTTGATATTTCTCAATATCAGAAGTAAATTATTTTACTTGTTTAACTTTAATGGGAATTCAACTAACGCATTCATTTGATGTTTGTCCCTATGATATGAGTTGAAATAAATGTAAAAAGTAATAACCTTTTTATATTTCTTCATATTTAATTGAATAATGATTTATGTTTTCCTGTACTATATACCTTTTTTCCAAAACACTAAACATTAAATGATCTTCTCTCTGTAAAATTATATATAAATACATTAATTTATAATTTTTTTTGCAATAATTGGTTTCAAATTAATTGTCTACATAATTTCGTAATATTATAACATAATTTTAAAAAAAAATTACACATACCTCCCTTAAAAAATTCATTTCCATGGGATTTTCAGATGGAAGGCAGAAGTTAACAAAATAATCTTTTGACCCGTACAAAAGAGATACTAGAAAACATAATGTTATAATCTTGTGCGGATGTGTTCGATCATTTTTGAAATAGTTGTTTTTCATGAAATCACCTTTATCAAATATAAAACCATCATTGTATACATCGATATTTCTTAGGACCAGACATCATTTATTTTCTAATAGTGCAAGCACATCTTGGATTTTATGCACATCGAGGAAACTATTCTGAGGGTCTCTACCAATTTTTTACCATGAATGAATAGCTTCATTACATAAGGAATTTATAATAAAGCTACTGAAGAGGGTGGTTTCCGCATAGTTTATCTATATCTACTCATGAACATCAGTTTCTATGGTAGACTTTATGATTTTAAAATTTTAGAAAATAAGGTAGTTCCGTAGGGTTATAGAACTAAATTCCATTGTTTTGCATCCATGATTTTCATATCTAGTGATGTATACCTTATATCTAGTTATTATATAATTGGTTTTGAACCAGGTTTCTCAATATTTGTTTGTAAAAATGAAATTTAGGATCAAATAACTACTTTTTCAAAGTGTACATTGGATAATCACGAACACTTGTGGAACTAGAAAATCTATAAATTCTATTTTTTTAACTAAATTTGATTATTAAAAAGCATTAAGTTAATTTGTAGGATGATAATGATTAAACTCCATAGGATTAATATGTGGTAATGTGTGAACCATTGAATTTTGAGTGAATAACTCTTTTAAGGGGGGTAATACAACACCCCGAACCCTTTTGGTAAAATTGTAATTAATAATAATATTATTTTATTACATATTATTATTATTTTATGAAAATATATGAAATTAATTAATAAAAAATCAAGAAAATAAGAACATTCAAGAATTTTTTGTTTAAAATACTAATAAAAAAAATCTTTAATTGGAAAAGTCCACAATTTATCCAAAAAACCATTTACCAGACCAAACAAAATAACTAGATCCCTTCTATGTAAAACTATATGAAATTTTTTTAGTTTAAATCCTTTTGTATTTTCTATATTAAAAAATTTTATAGATTGCACTATAGTAAGAACTCTATGATTTGAGTAAATTTAAAAAAATTTATTATTTGACTAATTTGTGTTGTGTAATTGAATACATGTAAACAAGGTTATTTATAGACAAAATTTTGTGATTTTTGTACGGAAATATACACATTGGAATTTTAAGAAACCATTGATGTTTTTGAAAATTGGGTTTTATAATAATTTACAATTAGAGATTTTAAAATATTAATCATAATTTAAAATTAAATTTTCAAATAATAAAATTATTTTCATGTGATGTTTTAAATATTAATTTAAAATTATAACGATAAATTTGATAAAAATAATTTTTTTTATTTTAAATTAAGAATTAACATATATTGTGTAAAATTGTATTTGATTTAAAGGGAATATTATTTTTATATATAAGTATACATATGATTTTTCTCATCAAATAATTTGATTAAAAATATAGTTAAGTACCCACACACAAAATAGCGTCATTTTAAGGCCAATCACTCATGGTCCAATGGGAATATTCAAGACATGTGCATCCTGAGTAGTAGGACTAGCACATGTATAGTCTAGGGAAACAAAACCGTTTATAGTTTGGTTGGGGGCCCTGCAGGATAGGGTGTTTATAAGCCTCTCCTAGTGAATGTGGGTATTGGGTCATCGATGTAGTGCCTTATAAGTCCAGCCTTATAAAAAGTCCCTAAAACTGAATGGATTTGAGGTGGGATGTGTTTTTTAAACTCGATATCTAATCTGGTTTTTCCATCTTAGACTGATCAAATCCTAACTACACAATCGATATGTGCTCAATCTACAACATCTAATAAAAATTATAATCATACTCTCCTTTCACCTCAATTAAAAATATTGAATTACACCCAAATCATACGACTTGATCTCAGAACAATCCTACCCATCCCTTTCTAATCTCATGATCATGAATCCTATTCAAATGATTGGGTTTAATTTTAACCCTATGATCGATTCGAACTAATCCAAACCATCCAATTCTCCTCCTATTTTTCTTCCCAATGAAACCACAACCTTCTCTATAGATGATCTTGTGCTGCACCAGTGTATCGTGCCATCAGACCTTTGTTCCATATCATTTTATCAAAAATATTCCTCCTATCTCCATTCATATCCCCCATGTTTTTTATTTTTTCCATACAAATGACAGAAATAATGTTTTTTAAACCAAATCTGTATATCCATGATTCATATTACCCTAAAATCCCTTAATATAATATATAATTTTGTTCTTCTATAAATCAAATTGGGTTTCATTCACATATTTTTAGATAATTAAAGGATTGATGTATGAAAATTGGCCTATTGGGTTTAACCAATGGAATATTTTACCAAAGGTTTGTATTCATAAAAAAATATAAAGCTCCCATATGCATTTTTAAACACCCAACCCTCTTACACACAAAGCCTAATTTTCATTCTGGTCGATAATTCAGCAGGTCAAAGTCTCATATTGATCCAAACCAGGTAAGGGTAAAAATTATTTAAAATTTATAACAATTTATATATGGGTTATTTAAATTGTTTTCAATTTTTATTGGTGACCTATATATGTGTATATGTATTTCTTGATACACATATGTAAACATATTATTTCAATATATATGACTTAAGGTTTTTTTGAATTAAATTTCTAATATATAAGTGGTTTAATGGTTTAATTTCTATGGGAAAAAATATTTTAAATTTCCAAATATTTACGTATAAATGAATATATATATATATATATGATTATTTAATTTCATAATATTTAAGAGACATATTTTAATTTTAAATTTAATCACTCAGCCTATGTCTGTAATATTTTAATTTTAAGAATGATCAAGTATGTTTTTTACAATGTTATACAAATATATAAAGGTATATATATATGTATTGATATTAATATATATAACATTATGTTTTTTCAAAGTTGTAATACCTGGGATTTTACATTGAAATCTATGTTTTTGAAGGAGATCATTTATTTTATAGAAGGGTTTGATTAATTTTCTTATATCATTTTTTGTATAATTATTTCTATATGAAAATATATATAAATTTATGTCATTTTATTTTATAAAATAAAAAGGATTAAACATTAATTATAAATTCTATATTAAAAGATTAAAATGTTTCTCTTAGTTTACCATTTCATGATTCATATTTTATGTGTAACATTTTTTGAACTGATAATTTATTTCCTTTTAATATACTAATCCAAAAAAAGATATTATTTTAGGTGAAAATTTTTATTTTTACCTCTAATAATATCATTCATAATTAGAAATTGCCATCATCGTGATTATAAATGACATTCTATGAATTTTTAGATCAAGTGTGTATTTATTTCATTGTCTATTTTGTTCGTGAATTTTTAAACAAATATTGTATTTTTATTTTAGGATTCTCTTAAAAAAATTAAAAAATAACAAGAATATACTAATGACATGTGTCAATAATGGTTACATTATTTTATGGAAAATAATATTATATGTGCATTTTATAAAAGTTTTGGGTTATTATTGAGAAAGGTAGGTCCATTGAATGTGTTTTAAAAAATTTGAAATTGTATGTTATGTGATGTTATGGTGCGAGAAATCATAATCCTTAATGGATAATTTTTCCATATAGTTATCCATAGAGGTCTTATGGTTTTTATTTTGGGTTACCAGGTATAATAAATGACCCACAAGAAATTATTATTTTAAATAGACAACACCAAAGGTTCATTTCAAATATAATTATTTTTAGAAGATACTAGTTTTCAAATTTTATTTATTTACATTTGAAGTGTTTTTGAAAATATTCATTTAATTATGTATATTTATTGTAAATAAATGATTAAAATAATTTATTAATTTTCATAAAACCCCCTTTTGTTCATTTTAAATTCTCAACCTATTTTTTAAATTCAATTTTGAATGTTTTGTAGATTATTCATAGATCCATTTTTAATATGGATGTAGAACCCTAAAAATTAATATTTTTAATTAATTTTATTTATGTATTTTTTGGATAAAATTTAATAATTCTATATAATTTCAATAACCAATACTTCTAATGTTCCTCTATTGTGTAAATGTTTGTTTAATTGTTCATATTATTTTACGATAAATTATATTAAAAAATGTTTCAGTGCATTCTCTAGGATAATGGGGTATGGGTATTAAAACCAATTCATTCATCTAGAATAAAAATATTGATAGAATATTCACCTTATGAAAAATAATATTTCATTTCTAATTCATAATATGTGACTACATGTGTTGGTTCTATAATGTACTTCCGTAAAAATAGACTTGTGGAACACATCATGAATTTTAGAAAGGATAGGTGGAATCTACAAATGATACGAAATAGATCCAATAAATTACATCATTTAAAATGGTCTATTTTACCAATAGATCGGTTTCAATTTAATACTGAACATACGAACAATATTACATGGTGAATCCTTTAGATAGACTGGACTCTAGATTGAAACTGCAATTCCATTCTCTGGTTGTAAGTATAAATCATTTTCCTACATTATGATTCATTTATATATGTTTGAATTACCTTTAGGACTATCATTATCCATTTAATATGATCTATAATAAAATGTTTCATGTCACCATCTTCATTCGAACTACTTTCAATACAACTTCTATTCCCATATAATTATTTATATTGTGTCATTTGAGTACTAGAATTCAAATTATTTTACAAGAATATTTTGCGAATGGTGAATACAGATCCCACATACCATGAAAGTCGTTTGATCATGATCATAATATGTCATATATTGTTTTAATAGTCCTTTTAGACTATCATCTTGTTTAAGGGTGATATGAAGTATTAAAATATAGCATTGTCTCAATATAATTATTATGAATCTTCTATAATTTTTATGTAAAATGGTTTCTTGATCATAATGAATTGAAAGAGGTTCACCACAATGTTTTAAAAAATAATTAATATAAATTATTTTCAAGTCACTATAGTGGGAAATCCTTCCTTATAGAAAGGAAACATGAAGATATTGTTAGTCCATCAATTACTACCCATATTGCATCGCTCATTCATGGATTATTTAATAATCCAATGAGAAAATACCTTGTAATGAAATACAAATTCATTATTAGAATAGGTATAAGTTTCATGACTCTTCTAGGATGTAGTCCTCCAGCCTTATCCTTTTAAAAAACAAATCATCTTGATACATAATCATCAATTTCCCACGGCTTATTATCCAGAAAAAAATTACATAAAATAAGTCATATAATAGATTTAATTGTGTGTATAATGAAATCATAACTATAGAAATAATCAAATAATTCCATTTTTAGCTTATGTATAGAGGGAACACATATTATCCTTTAAAATTTCAAAATTCCATCCCCATATATGATGTCTAACAATTTCAAATTACTCATAGATTTAATATTATTTTTATTTTTATTGTCATCGGTAAGAGAACATCTTACCTTTTAAAAAAAGATAGTTTTAAAATGATTTGAAATTGTAATTATGTAAAACTATCATTGGAAATTATCATATTCAAGATTACTAGATTCGTGTACATAGGATCCCTATAAACTATTATGTTTTTAAAAATCCATGATCCTTCATACTCAATGAATATTTATCTATATTTTCCTTACCAATGTTGTAGTGTATTGATCAATAATAATCCTTCAGTATCTTGATCCATCACATTTTCCTCATGTTTAAAACTTTTTTGTAATAAGAAATATTGAAATCAATTGTGAACTATATATATCACACATATTTCATCATAGTTATAGTGCATATATATCTTCAATGAAAACATTTCAGCTCAGAGCTCATGATAGTTAGTTGGATAGTCATTTTAATTCTTTTAAAGGCCTAAATGTCTATGAAATAATATTACTATTGTGCATAAGGAAACAACCATGTATTTTATTGTATGAATATATATAAAACATATATAAACCATTTCATGAGGGTAGATTCAAGATCATGTCATTCATTAATATCCTCATAAATTATTCAATTAATTATTCACATTCCATTTTGGAAATAAGATTAACCGCACTATCAGTAATCTTGGTTAATGGTTTAGCTAATCCCAAATAATTTATATAAAAACACTAATAGTAATATTCTAATACAATGAATATACATACCACTTATATGTTTTTTGTTGTAGAATATTCGTGGAATGCATTTTCCTTCATCGGATCTACTAAGATTACATCGATGAAGATAATATGAAAATAAAAATAAATTGTTTTATGAAAAAACTCACATCTTCCAAACATACTATACAACTATTTTCATCTAAAAGACTCTAGAAAATTATATATTTCGTTCTCATGGTCCTTGTAACTTATGGTTTACAGATGGATTTTTTTTCAACAAACTGAGCCATGAATTAGTCCTGCAATTCATGCCTCAAGAAACTTATTAAAAATTAAAGAGATTAAAGTACAATAATAAGGATAAACAATATTTTACCATCAAGGAAATTATTGAGTTTCTAGATGTCCTTATTTTATTCAAATAATCTATTCATTAGTTCCATAAAAAATTTGGTTCATTAGTCAGTCCAAATAACATTATTATAAACCCATATTATCCCCAACTTGTGAAAACTATTTTCCATGATATTCTTTCCTGCTTTTTTGGAAATGGATTATATCCAAAATGATGTTAAATTTATTTGAAAATAAAATTCTCTTTGAAGTTGGTCAAAATATTCATAATTTTGAGTCATATGATATATTTATGTTTATCACAATTTCATTGATATACTTGTAGTGAATGCATGGCCTCATAGTTCCATATTTATTCACAATGAAAATAACGGGATCACCCCATGGTGAAATAATATGGAATATAATTCTCTTAATACTCAGTCCCTCATATTGTATATTTAAATCTATTTACACCACCAAGTACATTCTATATGATGTATTTGATATAGGTCATATATAAAAGATTAAATAAGAATAAAACTCAGAATTATAGTCTATAGGATGTCAAAAAAATCTATCTATAAATACAACAATTCATTCATATAATATAGGAACATTATCAATTTTAATATAAAATTTTCCAACATATTATTTATCTTCCCATATTCTCTATGAATCAAATTTATAATAGTAATGGAGGTAGATCTAGATAAAAATCATATGATGATGTTCCCCTTAATAATGAGAAGTCTCATATATACATCTTGAATCCTAATTTACTTCTCATAGTAATAAAATTTTTAATTATATTTTTGAAAGCTAGACCTTACAATGTATTATATTCAAAATCAAATATATGTTTGATAATTAAATAAACAATTTAAATATATTTAGTTGTCTTAATGGGAATATATTATCAAGTAATTATTTTAATAATGTTTATATTATAATTTTGTATTGACAGCTACCTTGTTCTGTGGAACTAGAAGATTCAAATTTTAATAGAAAACAGGGAATATATCAAACAATGTGATGACCTAGGATCAAATAATGATTTAGCTAAATATGTGGAAATGGTTAAATTCTTGACTTCTATATCATTATTATCTTAAACCTTATTAGTGGTGAATCCATACTAATGACCTTCATCCCTTACACATTTCTATAGAATTTTTCCGTGATGTCTAGAAAAATCATTAACATAATGTCCAATATCCTAAAATTTGAAGCATTTCACATTACCAATTTATTTCTTTCCATTTCAGTAAGGGGAATTGTGTACTTTTTTTATATACATATTAAAATCATTTATTCCCAAAAGGTTTGTTCGATGATGTGTATTTCCTCATTTATTTTGAATTGGAAATTCAATTCTTCTATTTCAACTAGTTTTATTTTTCTAGAGTATATTGATGTCCTCTTCATATTATTCTTAATTTCAAGATATATATCATGGAAATTTAATTGTATTTTAGTATGGATCTTCATAATATATTTGTATCAAATGATAATAATAGGGGGACTTGTTAAATTATGTTCTTATCTTTTTCAGGTAATTTTCTCTCTAACATCATTTTGTTTGAATCATAATGGCCTAGAATTTTTCATCTATGGAAATCATATGATTTAAAAAATGACTAAAAGTGCAGGGATGCATACTTGTTTGAATAAATATTGTATGGTTATAAATGGTTTATTAGTTAAAATTGAGTTTTTTGAGTTGAGAGGCATTAAAAAAATAGGATAAAACTCAACAAAATGAAATTTTTACATCTTGTAAGGGTAATCCACACTATATAATTGTTCATGGGTTTTAAATAAATCAATCCTTGGTGATGGATGTTTTTTTTGAAACTGTTAAAAATACATTCAGAATATGTAACTAGATTACACATCATGTAAATTTCCAAGTTGTAATTCTAAGCATCATATTCCATTAAATTATCCAATTTTTTCAGCTACAACCCTCCTCCATAGACCGTAGTCTCCTTTTTGTGATATTATGGCTCCCGGATATATCCTAATCATTCCAAACCCCCTTTCTTGGGGAATTAATACTCATATTGAATATTTACACCACTAGGTTTGTGATTCATTCTCATTGAGATCTATATCTCACTCCTAATCCCATTTCTAGATAAAAGAATGATGATTACTTTCTAAAATATTTATATATAGATAAAAAATTGATAAAACGTTAATTTTTTTTAATGAATTTAGAATTTGGATTTATGTTTTGATCATAATTTCCTTCTTGGTTGACCTGCTTAAAATAAAGGAATCTTCAATTTGTGATCAAATTTAAAAAATTGAGGTAGGTGGTCTAATGTTATAGTCCCATAATATTGATTTAGATATTGTAAATGAGAAAATTTATGTTTTCTAGATTTTTTAATCAATTGAATTTAAAAAATATAATTAATATATTATTGGAATTATTTAATTATAAGATTGTGAAATTGTGGGATTTTGGAATAATAAACTATGGAAATAAATTATGTGACATTGATGAGTGAATCATATAATTAATTTTCAATTAATTAGAAAATGTCGGAATTATGGGTTTCAAGAATTAATTGGAAAATAAATTTATTGAATATTGATTTTGTGACATGGTTAATAAATTATTAATTTAATTAATGGGTGGTTGAGATATATTTTCCATATTTTGTTATTGTGATATATGTAAATGGTTTGTTGTAACATGGACCTTTGGAAATTTATTATGAATGGTAACATGTTCATTCAATTATGTATTGTAATATGGTGAATGTTTACATGTATATTCAAACATGTATTATAAATGGAAAATTCTCATTCAATTATGTATTTTCAAATGGTAAATGGAATGATGAAAATTCAACCATAGAATAATGGACGGTTATAAGGTCATTCAATTTTGTGAATTAATGAATGGTAACACCGTCAATAATTTTTGAAATAAATAATGTTAATATGGTTATCTAAATGAGTGAATTAATAATTAGTAACATGGTAATTATAGTAATAAAATAAGAATATAAAAAATTACATTCAATTGCGGGATACCCCTTATGGATAGTTAATACTCTGATAACAGTTGAAATAGGTATTGAAATACATGTCTCAATGGGTACATGGGGTTTATGGGGTTAAATAATGATTTATTGATAATGGGAAAACTCTTTAATAATGCATTTTAATGATTTATTTACAGAACCAAATACATAATTATTTTACTGGATATATTTTTAGTCATTTTTGCTGGTGGCTGACTAGGTGTTTCTTACTCCCTATTCTATATGCCTGATCGGTACCCGAATATAATTTATTATTGCATGATAGGTTAAAAGAGATATACCTATAATAGATGGCTAGTTTGGTGATCGATCTTGGATGATGGTACGAGATATGCTTCAAGACCATATTGGTTGTTGTCGATGTCCTTATTTTCAATTTTCATTTTATGTAATTGACGCATACCTAAGCATGGAATACTTCTATTTTAGTTCTATATTGTATTTCCAATTTACATAATCATGATATATTGATATTTTTATCGAAATATATTTATTATCATAATGGTTATTATTTTTGTTGGTGTATTTATTTGATCATATATTGTATTGTCTCCCTAATAATGACTTATTAGGCCCTCACAACTAGATTCTAACCTCTTCTATATGGGGAGGCATTCTTGAGCACATGTGTCCAGGTGTCTTGGGGCACCGACATAGGGAACATGGGCTGGAACATTACAAAAAGGTATTTTATGAGTATTATTTCTTTTTAAAAATTCATACTTTTTGGGAAAGGTAAAAAATACTAGGAATATTCAGACCACGGTAAGGATCACATGCATGGGAGTTACAAACACATGTCTAGGGGAAACCCCAAGTACTACAAGTGTGTTCATCTTCATTAATGTTGGTTGTTATAGTTGAATATTATTTCACCTTAAGTGATGCAACCATTATGTGATGTGCTAATTATTTATAATATTTTTCTAAGATATAACTTGGGAATATTATAGAATGATATTTGAGTCTACAAGAATCATTTTCGGGACTCATGATTAATTTTTGACCTCCATCTATTTCGGAACACATGGGATAATGAGTTTTTAATATTTTGATTAAATTAAAATATTTTCATGGCTTGTGAAATTGAAAGGAAAATTAATCAAAATATTAATAAAAAATTGGTAAAAGGATTCAATAATTTCAATAAATTGGTTTATATATGTGATAAATTAACTATGATAATGTGTTTACCGTATTTACCAAGACCTGAGTGTTTGATGGTTAAGGGTAGTGATAGTGCCTTAATTTTTAACATGTGGTGATATGTGGGGAAAAGTATTAATGAGACATATTTTGTTCATTCCCCTTATGTAAATGTGTTAATGTTTCAACACATTTTTAATGTTCTTGTTTGTAATTTTGGACTTCTATTTCCAAAAGGATTATTTTTGAGAGGATGGGCAGAGCACATGGAAATGTATGGTCCTCTAGTGGTGGAAACTGATTAAATGATTTTTCCATGTAATTAAATAAGGGAAAATCCATAGAGAAATTATCTAGATTTGTGAAATTCATTAAATTATATCTAGATGGGTTTTAAAAATAAATAATGATTTAATGATAGAGTTCAAGTTACATCACCCTTTTTTTCACTCGAGAGGGTGTGCCTGAGAATATGAGTTCTTAGTAGATTCCATCGAGACGATACATCAACATTTTGAGACTCATGCTAAAAATAGGTTGATGTTGGAAACATATATTTTCTGAATATCATAGAATTATTGGTGTGATATTCAATAATTAATTGGAAAAGTTGATTTAATGTTATGGATGTACTTTATAGAGAGGTTCTTGGAAAAAATCTACACAGAGACTCTGATGTGGGAGAAAGATTAAAGAGTCATGTGGTTCACACAAGGGAGCATGTACTTGATTGATTAAATAGGGAAGATTATAAACCTACAACTATATTCTCCAGCAATGATGGGTTCTTAAAAATGTATGGGGATAGGAATTTATGATAGAATTATATGTGACATTGTGTCCAATGTTTTGATTGTTTTAGTTAAACATGTCTGTCGAAGTGGTGGATCATGAACTCAAAGATGAGTGGATGATAAAGGAGTGTTAAAATTATGGATAGATAGTTGAACTAGAAGACCATGAGATGCATCTTCAAAGAATTGTGAGTTACATTATGAAAACATTAGTCAGTGCAATGGAAATTAGATTACATAGATAGGAGGGTCGGTTAGCCAGGTCCTAAAAAACGTGATCTATTATTAGTGTGGTAGCATGAGCCATTATCCTAGGGATTGTATCCCATCACGAGTAGAGTTTTGATATTGTAAAAATGGTACGTTGTGGTGCAACTGTACAAGGTCAGAGTGTGGGAAAAATATCTTTTACGCCACATCAAGATTGCAGCTGGAGTTTTATTAGTAGATGTGTTAAAGGTAAAGGACGTTGTGCTTCTAGGTAAAGGAAAACATATTAGATGATTTTTGCGACTCAGGGTAGTCTAAAAACATCAAATGGGAGAGGGTAAATATAGCTACATGATGTATAACCTACACTTGTAGATAGAGAGGATAGACAGTCAACAACGAGTGGTACTATTCATGTAACTTCCACATTAACTAGTTTCTTATTTTATAATAAAACCTATAATTACATAATATCTATAAAAATTGTATATTTTTTGGGCCTAGTGGTTGAGTACAATAGAGGAGTTATGACTATAGATATGACATTGGTTGTATTCTATGGAGACCCTTATTTGTAAAAGGGATGTTCTCTCAAAATTGAGGAATATCATTTTATAAGGGATCTGTATATTCTTGAAATATTAGCCTTTGAATAAGTAATGGGTATGGAATGGCTAGTAACATACTAATACGATAGAAATTTTTACCAAAAGATATTGAATTTAACATTTCCTAAGGGTGACCATCATATTCACTATGGGGAGTGGAATATATAGGCATCCCAATATTTTAAAATTACTCAGCAACTGGGAGAACTTGTTTCTCATGTAGCTAGTTTATTTCTAGATGATGGATGATTATATCATGACACATTTACACATGTTTTGGAGAGGATTAGGTATGTGTTAACTAAATACATATAAGGATTTATGCCTGTGGGTGATGTGGAATTCACTATTGAGATCATCCGGGGGGCTCAGCAAGTATCTATTCCAACATATAGAACGACACCGAAAGAGCTTCAAGTGTTCAAGAATCAATAGGTGGAGATAGAGGATAAGGGATTTATCCATTTGAGTATGTCTCATTGTGGATCACCCATGCTGTTTTCAAGGAAGGATGAAAAGATTTTCCACTTATGTGTCGATTATTAGATGATGGAAAAATGACTATAAAGAATCGGTATCCACTTCCATGTGTTGATGATCGGTCTGAAAAGTAGAATGGAGCTTGTGTGTTAACAAAAATTTATATGTGATTTGGTTTAAAAATTGTGAGATTGTACATTCGATATACCATGGACTACATTCAAGAACATTCATGGCCTATATAATTTCATCAATATTCCATTTGGGTTGACAAATGCACTGGAAATGTTTATGTCCATGAGGAATGTAATATTCATTCCGTACAAGGATTATATTTTGGTGGTGTTCTTGGATGACATATTTGTGTTATCCAAGACATAGGATGACGATGCACAATATATTGATATTGTTCTAAGTACACTAATAGAGAATCAGCTATAATCTAATATATCTAAGGCCTAGTTTTTTATTGACCAGGTACAAATATTTGGAATCATTATCTAAGGGGAACGTTTGTCAGTTTACCCAATGACAGGTTAGGTAGTTGTTTAATGGGAGCATCCCAAGAACATCATTCATATTTGAAGATTTATGGGGATATATGGATATTATTGGTTATTAATCAATGAGTTTTATGGGTTTTTATTACCTATTTATTGTCTATCAAATAATGGTTATTGTTTTAATGTATAGAAGATGGGATGAGTGAATTAATAGAGTAGAATAATATCTTGACATCTGAAATGATTGTGATCCTAACCGATCTGGGTGAGCCGTATGTAGTATATTTTAACACATAAGGGATTGGACGTAGAGAATTGTTGATGCAAGGGGATCAATTTATTTCATATGGGTCTCAAAATTTGGGCCTCGTTAATAGATCTACCATACACACATTCTAGAGATAGTAGTAGTAGCCTATGCTCTGACGTTTTGGTTATAATATCCTTTAGATTAAAAGTTTATATTGATAATCGATCATAATAGAAAAAAGGTATTTCTTTTTACAAATATATTATATATTATGTATTGAATTTTTGTTGATTATATATAGTATATTTATTTTGAGATGGAATATATTCCTAGAAATGATAATCAATGTTGATGATGTAAAGAGGATGACTGGGAATTAGAATGTTCATGAGTCTAGTAATGATTGGATGATGATATCTTTATTAACTAAAATGCATATAGACATTTAGGAGTACAATGAAGAGGTGACTCATATTTTAGTTTCATTGGAGTCTATTATATTAAAATAGATCTGATTCATGCAGTATGAATTTTTTTAATGTTTTTCTTTGTGGGAAAAACATGAAGGTGAGGAGTGACCTTAAAACTAGAACATAGATGATGATGATATCATCAATTTACAGATTCATGTTTTTGTGCCTATAAGAATGTGAGAGGAGATCACGAGAGAATATCATTATCCATAGTGTAAAATATATTTAGGTGTGAAAAAAATGTACTGTGACCTATTGAGATATTTTTGGGGGACATGCATGAAAATATAGGTAGTGGGGACTATGACATGACTCTATGCCAGTCAACAACTGAAGGTACAACATCAACGATACGTAATATTTTATTAGTAATTTCATATTCAAGAGTGTGTGTGGGATGATGAGACCATGGATATTGTGTTGGTTATCCTGAAGAAACAACTGATGAAAGATGCAAAATAGATTCTTGTGGATCGACTGACAAAAGTAGCACATTTTATTCCTATAAAGGAGAATTTCATAGTTGAGATGCTAGGAGTTCTATATGTGTCAAAGATGGAATGTCCACACAGTGTACCACATACTATAATATTTGATCATGATCCATTTTCACTAAATCATTGTGGTATTTCGTGCATAAATATATTGGCTCATATTCATTGTTAATTTCATATTTCCACCCAAATAAATATGGGTAGTCAGAGTGTACTATATACGTACATGATGATTTTCTACATGCATTTGTGCTTGACTTCGGATGATCTCAATATAAGAACATGTATTTATTCTAATTTTACTATAATAACAGTAATCCAAGAACTATATAGATGGTACCAAACTATGATCTTTATGATAGGCCACGTAGATCCCACTATGATTGATAGAGGATGGCGAGTCCGGATTGTCGGGACCGAATATCATATAGGAGACGTTGGGAATGATTATCTAATTCAGAAACATATGGCTACATATTAGAGTAAGAAGAAGTTATATACTTATCAATGGAGAATACCCCTAGAGTTTTATGAGGGTGATGATGAATTAATTTAGGTTCCACCTAGGTTGGTTCACTATAATATATGGTTGTTGGGAATGTGGATACACAGGTTCATTGGATAGTTTCTAGTAGTATTGAAAATCATACTGGTGGGATACTAAGTGGAACTTCCAAATAAATATTGTTTTATAAACGATTTTTTCCATATATCAAAACATTAATTTTATAATAAATACTATTATCAAGTGATCAAGATATAATAAATTGATCATTTTATAGATGGGTCCTTTTATGTGGATTTGATCGGTATTTTTCATTGCATTAAAAAAATTGATGATCAGAAATACATTGTAAATAATTAGTGTGTTGTGGAAAAATTCTTGTATATAGGAAAAAAACATGGGAAATGAATTTATATATGTGGTATCATTTGACCAATAATTTTAACTAATAATTTTATTGATCCCTTGTATTTCAGCACTAGAATGAGATTTTATATGGTCGTTATATAGTATGATCTCATCTTCTTCATGTACTTTTCTCTCTAGGTTTCTCACATATGAACCTTAATTTCCCATTCATGCTTGGTGATGAGGATCATTTTTATGGTAAAATTTTCTAACTATTGGGGACTTATTCTTGTTGGAATTAATGGAGTCTAGGTATAAATGTGTTAAGAGTTAAAAATGGTTTTGGGGTGAGTTATGAGTCTTTGAAAAGAAAATAGGTTAAAACTCAATTGGATAAATTTTACTCATGATTTGAGGGTATTACAAGTGACATAATTTATTTTGTGATTTAAATAAATAAATCATAGGTGATGACTTTTTTTATAAACCAATAATAACAGTTTAATGATATGTTAATAGATTACACATCGAGTAAATGCATGACATGTAATTATAACTATGTTGTGTGGATGATTTCTCAATCATTTTCAACTAAAATCCTCCTCCTTCATCCCTAGTCGCTTTTTGGTGAATTTGGTGGCTCTTAGATAGATCCAATGATTTCCTAGCCTCTATTAATTGTAAATCAAGAGGTGGATTGATTATTTTTACCACTAGGTATGTGAATTCATCTCCTTGATATCTATATCCCTCTTCCACAACTCAATCCAGATAATGGAAGGATGTTTACCCAATGATGGATTTTGATATAGATATAATATTGTTAGATCATGATTCATTTGATCTTGAATATTGGATTTGAATCTAAATTTTATTCTATGTTGTGTTATTTTCTGATTAGATTCAAATTAGGGATTAATCTATTGGCTGGAATTTACAACCAATTGAGGTATGTGTTATCATTTTCAAATACCAGTGTCATAAATTTGATTATGTACATCAAAAAATTGTACAATTTCTATATTTTTCCAAAAATGAATTTATTAAACTGAATAAAAAATTTAAATTATTATTTAATTATTGGAATTTGATGCTGTGGGATTTGGAAATAATTAACTATAGAAATTAATTGTGTGATATTAATGAGTGAAATGGATAATTAATTGGGAATTAAATAAGAATGTCAGAATTGTGAGTATGAATAATTAAGCGGTAAATGAATTTATGGAATATTGATAATGTGAAAGGATAGATTAATTATTTTATAAATTAATTGGTGGTTATGATATATGTGTAATATTGTGTCAGTATAATATATGTAAATGGTGAGTGGTAACATGGAAATTCTGAATAGTATTATGAATTATAAGAAGCTCAATGAGACATGTATTGTAAAATGGTGAAAGGTAAAATGGTCACTCATCCATGTATTAGGATTAGTAACATGTTCATTCAACTATTTATTGTATAATAGTGAATGGTAATATAGATATTCAGCCATGGAATAAATAATGGAAAGACGGTAATCCAATCATGTGGAATAAGTGGTGGTAACATGATCATTCATTGGTGAAATAAATAATGATAACATGGTCATTCTAATGTGTGAAATAATGATAGGTAACATGGTAATTAATTTGTGAAACTGATGAATGGTAATATAGACATTAAATCATGGGATTCCCCCAGAGGATATTTCAGACTCTAGTGTGAGGGGATCTAGGTATTGAGATATAAGTGTCCATGGGAACCAATGGATTTTCTGGTTAAACAATTATTAATTAATAATGTTAATATTGTTTAATTATGAACAGTAATGATTTTTTATGTAACTACCTATTGCATTATTTAATTAGATATTTTTTAAACATTATTGGGGGTTTCCTATTGGGTTCTACTCACAAATTATTTGGACTTCCTAATTGGTACCTGAATATACATTGTTGTTGAAGGATAGGTTAAAAGGAAAGGCCCTGTATTGGAGGTCTAGTTTTGGGATGGATCTTGGATGAGGGAAAAATTTGTGGTTTGGTAACCTCTTACGACTCATTAGTGTCTTTATTTCCTATTTTAATTTTAGACACAAGACACATTCTTTAACATGTCATGGTTTTTTTAGTTGGATATGGTATTTAATATTTTTATCATGAAATAATCATATTTATTATTGTAATATATTGATTCACCAATTGGTTTTTCCCCTGGAATATTAAACTGATTAAAGTTGTTATATTCTACCCATGAATGACTTATCATACCCATGAATCTAGTTCATATACTCTGGCATATGGGGAAGTGCTCTTGAGGTCTTATGATAGATAAGATTGAGAAACTAGCATGTGGAACCCTATCTAGGATGTTATAAATACATTCAAATAATTATCTTAATACAGTCTATTAAATGTTTAGTATTTCTCTTTAGATTACATATGTAGTCTGTGACATGCAATTCTATCCTTGTAAATTAGGCATCATACAAAGAAACCTTTTCATAATCTTCATATCTCGGACACAACAATTACTTCTCTATATCCACTCTCTCCTAGTAAGGGAAATATTAATCCAAAATAAAATACATAAAATCCTTTTATTCTATATTAATAATTAATTCTATGTATTTTATTTTAAATTAAATAACACCATTAATACACATCTCATAAGGTATAAACAACAATAATGATAAGTTTCTCCCTTCAAATACTTCCAAATTTGAGAAATATAGTATCTAAGTATCTTATCTATTTCTCATCTTCAAATTGTTTCCTAGTCCCATTTAATGATGGAGGATGTTGTCTCATTATGCATAATAGTATTATTATATATGGTAGTGGATCGGGTTTCTCTATACGAGAAATTTTATTTCTCATAACCTGATTCAGTTTTCTCAGTATTGATAAATAATGTTCATCCCCAGTTTCAAATCTAACTCAAAAATCATTAGAATTACTACAATGTATATCACTACATGGAATAATTTTGTTGTTATATTTTCCATTACTTCCATGATGCTTCATTCCAAACGACATAATACTCTATATTATATAATCAAATTTTAAAACTATTGAAACACCAAGAAAGATACAAATAACTATTCTAAAAATCATAATTTTTTTATCCTCGAAATAATTATAAATTCTGTTATGGACTAATATTTCCTTAATATATTTTTTATTTAATCTATCTTCCATTTTTCAAGTAAACATGATTTGAAACAAAATATAAAAACCCCAAACCAAATATTCTTTAGTCGGGGCCTTACTTTCATATATTGTTACTATATACATGAGATCACATCCCAAAGGACAGAATAGTTGATTAACATTGGAAAACTGGATACAAACATAATTACTACATTAAAACTTGAAATTAAATAATACAAATTATCTCTATTTGATACACCCTTATTCTCCTTTATTATATCTACATGTCAATTATAATATACATCTTCAAAATCTGGGAAAAAACATAAGAAAGTCATGATGTCATTTTCGTTGTAAGGGTATGAAAGTAGTGGAATGCATCAAATATAAGAATCAATAATGAAAGAAGTATTTATAATATCAAATTCCTAGAAAACATAATCATCAGTATAATATGACATGATTATGCGCTAGAAAAATATTTCTATTTAAATAATAACATGATATTGAATCATAACATTTGATATTGTACTAGTCAAATATTCAAATTTATTATCAATAAAAAATTATCTTAATGAGGGGATAAATAATTTAGAACATCATAATAGTATTTTCAATGTTTCTTCCAAGACCCCATACATAATCTAGTAATACATCAACCAATAACCAAACTATAGTATCTCAAGAGACCTACAGTTGAATCATGGGGAAATAGTTATCTCTGCCTATCATGTAGTAATTACAATTCATTATTCATTTTAATGGGTTCAAACATAGTCAACATATGCATTGATATTGAAATTAGTATATGAAATAAAATCATTATAAGATAAAAATAATAATATACTATACAATTTATTTTAAATATGGATATAAAAAACCACATCCAAGATTACACTGAGGATTGAAAACGCCATAAAACATGTTAGATATTGTCATAAGTGATCAACCTCGACTAATCATAACATTCATCAATTTGTGTTGGCATAAAAGAAAATTCAGTAACAAAATAATTAAAAAAATAATGATTGAAATACAACAATACATTGAAATCAATTATTTAAAATGGTGTTCTATTAGAAAAGAAAACAATCACAATGAAAATAACCTTATAAATATGTAATGTATTTCTTATGAAATTATTCTGTCTTGATATTGGGAAAATATTCTCAGGTATTATTAGTATTAAAAAAAATTCTAAATTTTCACAATGTAACATTTAAAACATCATTTTTAAAATAATGTGAAAAAATTAACCAAATGAAATCATTGTGTGTGTTATTCTAAATACACATAAGAAAGTATAAATACATTATATGATAATAAAATTTTAAGGAACAGATAAACATAGAATGAAATAATCATTGGAGTTTAAGTATGACACAAATAATGAAATATTTGGGTAATAATTCTCTTACAACTTTGTAATCAGTCAACAAATATTCCCCATCAAATTAATTATCCTTAAATGAATAATTGAATTAAATTATGAAAATGAGTTCCATTATATGATAATTTAAATGTAACCATATACACCACACACATGAAATAAGGGTAGAATAAGGTATATATCCCAAAAAAGAAGAAGTGGAATGAGAAAATATTTTTTTATGACTGAAAACATTTTTCAATTTTACATCATCTTCTTGATATTCAATTTATATTCATTAATTACATATTTCATATCTTATCAACATATATTAGATTTATATAAAATTTATGAGTTAATTTATGGCCATTTAAATGAGTTATAATGATTAATTTTGTTTCTTAGGGATTATTGGATTCATGGTTTTCTGGTCAGTTCCCTTGATTATAAATATGGGGGTTCTTGTAAAATGGGAAAAACAACATGAGACGTGAAATTATTTAGAATATATTAAATTCCAAAAGTTTAAATTTTTACATAAAATTATCTCATATTTATAATTAATATTATTAATATATTTATATATTTATTGGATGTAAATTTTCTTTTAAATCAATGGAATAGTTTTAAGATATTAAATAAAAATTTTGGTTTCATATAAATACAAACACCTAATTTAACATTTTTTAAAAAATTATTTTCTTATTCGATGATATAAATATATTACATTATATTTTATGAGCTACATTAATATTATTTATACTTTCTTATGAGATTATATTATTTTAATGTCCATATAACTATTGAAAATGGTTACATTACAATTCCAATAGTCAAATTAATATATAATAGTTTTTCATGGTTCATTTAAGATTAGTGCTTTAGGAAATAGAAGATCTTGAATAAATTTAATTTATGCAGGAAGTCACACACTAAAATATTGGGGTTTTATAATCCAACATTTGGTGTACAAATGATTCACACTAAAATTATCTTATATATGAATCCCTATATATTTAACATTAATACATTACTATATCCCAAATTTATAATGTGAATATATCATTAGAAGCATCCTCTCTCCCTTTATACTATGGATTATTGACTCCAATTCCACCACTAGATAGTGTGAAGATACACACACATAGTATATTTTCTATTAAATCATTCTCAGATGTATATTTTATTTTCACATTCAAACTATACATTTTAATAAAAAAACATTACACAATTTGATAAAATTTCCATTCACTACACATTCAAAATAATTTAAGACATAATGGTTTCAGTATAATGTAATTCTACCAAAAACTAAGCAAGCATTCTAAAATAAGTAATATATTTCGTGGTTTCTATGTCTCTAAACTACACATCAAATAATTCATTAGTGATTAATACAAAAAATATTTTATGTTTTAGGTTTTAGTCAATCATATTCACAGACACTGCCCATGTTAGCCCAGCATGTAACATGACCCAATGATCAAAATCCCACCACTCACATAAGAATAATCTTAACATAATAATATATAAGTTCACCTTATATTAAATTGGAGTTACTAATAATTAGATAATCAATTAAACTATTTTGTTCAATTTTTTATAATTTCGGTCATAAATACCCTCTAATGATTGCTGGATTCTAGAAATGCAATTTTAAATAATTGGGAACACGAGACTGATGAGATGGTTTCCCCACAATAATAATCCAATAAGATCTCTACTGAACACATAAAATTATGATCTAATCTTATATCATTGGGAACCATGTTTTATATATTTTCTACGAATTTATTTATAGGAAATCACATTTGCTATTTATATTTATAACATATATGGAAAAATTTATCATCTCCAACTATTGAAAGTAAATATTTAGTCAACCTGCAACAAAATAATTTCCCCACATTCCACCAAAGGTACATGTAAACTATATATAATAATTTATTACCAATCAAATCCACCCAAAATGGTTAATTAATATATAATACCATCACACTAGAAAAAAAAATTATCCAGATATTTTCTATTTTCATAATGAGAGAAATTTTTGACTAATTAGTAAATAATAAAAAATTAAGGAATCTATTTAGAAATAAATTTCATAGTGAAATAGAAATATATTTTTATGAATAAATAATGTATGATGTGTCTATGGTCCTTGAATACTTTCAATTTATTAATAACAATTCATTCCATTGACATATGAAAACCAACAACAAACTCAGTGAAATTAATATACATATCTTTATCTAACCCCTTGATCTACCTACATATATTATTAAAACATTATCTAATTTTTAAATGATAGTTATTAATATTTATTACTATTTAATGAAACAAAACTAAATTAATCTATACTCCATCATTCCAAAAAAATAACAAAATAAAAAAATTTATCAGCATACCCTGATAAGTGGATCCATAATCTTACCCATGTAATGTTAAAATGATTTTAGGCTTTAGGTTCATTTCAAAGATTATTAAATTCTATAAAAAATGTGTAATAATTTGATAATACCATTATCATATGGTTTTCTAATATTCAATAAATAAATAATAATTTTTTGTTTGTACTAAAATTATGTCATGAGGTCTTCATATATAAAATACACCTAATATGTAAAAAATTGCATCACATTAAAATATATAAATAAGGTTCAATAAATGAATTTTGATAAAAATGTTTTAAAAAATTCATATTTCCATTAAAAAGTGATATGTGCAATAAATTTCTATACATCTATTGATTTTATGTTTCGTCACAGAGTCTAAGTAATTACAAAGGGGAGTACCTCAAGCAAATAAAAAACAAAAGGAATAAGAGAGAGGGAAGATGCATCAAATGTTTCAAAGGAATTAAAGCATGCAAGTTACTTGCATTCCAGCCTTGGGCGCACATGTTACTTGAACACAAGATGTGTGGCGCTCAGGTGACCTGCGCGCCCACATTGAAATTTCGCCATAATCTCAGGAGGCCTCTAAAAACCCCTTGTGGGCCACCCATTTCGAGGAATAATTTTCCAAAACTCAGATTGAGGATCAGGTCACCCAAGTCTTTGTCTTACGTCTTCCAAACACTTCTAAGGTAATTATTTACCTATAATCGATTCTCTAAAGATAAATAATAATAACTAAGTGTTAGAAATCATCAATACATTCATGCCTAAGTGTCCATCCCTTAAGGGAAATGAAGACACTTCATTACCGCCCTGCCCTCTCAAGGGAACTTGGGTGCCACCCTTTTGGAATCATCTTTGGATAATATTAAAGGCAAGAGTTGCATCTCGCCCAAATAATTCCTTATAGATTCTTCATCGCCCAAGGTGACTCATGTCATGATATTCACATGTGTGACCAGGACATGCACGCCAGAACGATACATGCACGCCTCCTTCTTAGTCACCTCCTTTCCACAAATCCACCTCTCATTTTCATAAAATAGCCTTCAAAACCCTCTTAAAATCCATTTATGTCATGGTTTCTTTTTTGTATTCCTTATCTGAAAATAATTATGTGATAAACTCTTCCAAAATCATCTGACTTACATGTTTTATTTCGCCATGGTTATAGGTTTCCTATATAACATCATCATTTAAGATGAGAATTTTTTTTTATTTTTGGGCCACTTTCTTAAGAGTAAGCCCCAGTCATAAGTTCCTTCTAACCATGGCCTCCTTCTGAAGAGTAATCGCCAGTCATAAGTTTCCATAACATGGGCCTCCTTCTCAGGAGTAATCCCTAGTCATAAGTTCCTTTTAAGTCGGGCCTCCTTCTTAGGAGTAATCCCCAGTCATAAGGTTCATTATCCGGGGCCTCCTTTTCAGGAGTAATCCCCAGTCATATGTTTCCTTTACCTTGGCCTCCTTCTAAGGAGTAATCCTCAATCATAGGTTCCTTAAACATTGGGCATCTTCCTCAGTAGTAATCTCCAATCATAATATCATTTGATTTGTGATTCCTTCTTAAGAATAAAACCAAATCATAATACCCTCTTAATTTTGTCTTCCTTTTCAGGAATATGTCCCGGGTTAAAATTCCAAACCACTGTAATGTACAAATACCATTATGGACTCTATTCTTGGGCTTCTTTCCTATGTACCGATCTTCATTTACTTGGTCCATCTCACATAGATATTCCCCACATAATTTCTCGTAACTGCATATTTCATGGCACCATCATCTAGATTGTTGATACCTCTTATTTCTCACATGGAAGATGACTCACATGAGCTTAGAGTGTAAAAATAATCACGACATGTTTTTTGGGCCATTAACTATGCATAGACCTCATATTTCATTACCAGAACTATGTGGACTTTGATCACTTCCTTAAAAGTAGAGTACGTAGGAATCCTTTATATAGTTCAAGACCATCTTTCATTAATTCTTTTCCATCCCCTATGACATTAAACTATATCCTTCTAATCGAACTATGTGGGTTATGATTATTTTTTAACATGGATACGTAGGTATCCCATCAGTGTGTAGGATCCCAAATATGAAATAATTCATATCTCTTGGAAGGAAAATAAACCTCAAGTGCCCCACTGAGTGGCATTAAAACAATTATGGTCATCATAATGACCAAGATATTTCTGTATAATGTATTGAGGGATACCATTAAATAAGGATATATAACACATACAGATTATTCTTCGTTAATGAAGAACCTCAAATACATATAATAGATTCTCTAAATCCCATATATATTAATCATTTATTACGAAATCTAAAGGAAAACTCATTTTCATACTTGTTGAATTAATAATGATTTTTGAACATTAATTAAATCTATAAGAGAGTCCTGGAATATGCAATAATTCCCCCCAAAAATTTGTGATGATCCTGAACTCCCACCCTCTTGACCAATGAAAATTCTTATGACTCATCATTCCACAACTAATGAAAACCTTCCTTTGGAAAGTATGTCCAAATGGATATAGAATCATTGGGTGTTTTCGGTTCTATGAATAAACCCTTTAAAAACTAATTAGAAAGTTTGAACCTTAAACAAACAAGTTCAAACCAATCTCTAGAAGAAAAAAAATGGTGAACCCGGCGTGAATACATATCGAAGTTAAATGATGTTTTACTTATTTGTTAGACCCATATTAAACTCAATATGTTGGCCAACAAAGCAATCAATAACATATGTACTCATCAAAAAGATGTAGTCTGGTCAGAGATATATTGATTTTGTATGCTATATCATACAGGGAATATTTTCCATTATCTCTCTACAACACAGAATAGCTTCATTAAAGTTCACACCTGTGAATGCCTCGGCCGCTACTCATGATAGATCCTCATCCGCTCTGAGGACAACATCACCTACTCAGTATCTTCAATGTTGGGCCTCAAATGCATTGGTGAAGGAATACCATCAACACTGTAACATCCCGACTCTGTAGGTCAGTCAAAAATCCCTCCATGTTTACAATTCACCCTGGATGTCAGGACCGCAAAGACCAGTGATCAAGAAGCAGGTGGTTCCAAACACAGTCTCAAACAATTTCAGGTCGTTATCCTCAGAATTCAACAACAAGTCCCTCCCATATTATAGGGAGGTGAATGAAGATATCACTCAAGGCCTAATTTTAAGAAGACAGGTTTCCTTCCTAAGGACTCCCATGAACGATCGCCACTAGACTCATGCGGTTGTGAACACACAACATGATGGAGGTATCACCTTTAGGTGTTCAGATCAGGTTCCTCAAACCCGAGAATGCAAGACGAACCATCAGAGGTAAAATTCGTCCAACAGGGAGCAGGTTCTTACCTCTTCCCCCTCTAGAGATGTCTATAGATCTCACTTGATGGCAAAAAAAACAAGCACGAATATACACATGTTCTTCCTAATTTCACTACCAATCAGACTTGTCTGGCAGTAACACCTCAGTCCATCTAGGCAATTCCAGTAGAGTACTATAGGCATGCACATACACCTATTTATAATTCATTATCCAGTTAGTAGGCTCATCTGACTGTATCCAACGAAGCTCACCAATCAAATGTGGTGACCACCTGTAAACAGGCACATACACCTGCTCACACTCATCATTTCTGTCAGCAGTCTTGTCTGCCAATATTTAAGGAAGTTCATCAATTATATTTTGTGGAGATCAATTAGCAGGAACATACACCTGTAAATTCTCAAGCTACCCAACATCCTCGTTTGGTAGCACACGATGATGTCAATTGGAAAGCCCCAAAGACAAACAAGAGGCATACAAAACATTCTTCCCACGCACATGAGTAATGTCAGAAATTACTGATAGGAGAAGGAGGACAAGAGCAGTCACACACACCTACTCCAAACACAGAATAGTTTTATATTCCCTTTCTTGTAACTGAACTCACCAAGCACATTCTGGAAATGGTGAAAGATAAGAATAAAATCCCTTCCCATATTCTGGATACCTTTCAGAATATTATGAAATGTTCAGTAACATCATAGAGAAAGAAACACAAATCTATCTCAATCAGTTGAGTGACTCATAAACTTGTCACCAGAAGCACATACACACCTTCTTTTCAGTCTTGGAGGGTCGTGGGGCATACTCTCCCATGTCATATGGACAATCAACTCTGGCACATACACATGATTTAAATGGAGATAATCAGCCTAAACTGACCATTTCTCTTGAACATGCACATACACCTTCCCATAGTAACCACTTTCATCAAAACGTGGTTTCCATATTGAGTAAGATGGTGTCCAAGAAAAAGACCCATCCATCATAGTTGAAAAATTAATATCTTATATGAAATAAGGCCTTGCTCAATGATGTAGTTCATGAAGCCCTCAGAAAATTTTCTATTGTAACTCAAGATTCTACTCCCTCATTTCCAGATTTTGGAAGTAAGAACAATAATTCTCAAGGTCTTAATCAAAAACTTCCTTATAAAGGCATTCTTCATGACAATTCAGTCAATCGCAAAGCATCGTTTTCAAATGATAGCCATGATAACCCTCTGCGTGGCAGAATATGAAGGAGAAAAATGTTTCATCTTTTTCTATAACTCACCATGGTGGTCCTCCCCATGATGATGAATTTAGCTGTGAAAGTCCTCTCCGTAGTAGTGATTCGAATTTCCTGGAAAATTTATTAATGGATAATGCAGTAACGAGAAACCCCTTTTATCTTGAGGAAAATGAAAATGTGAAGCCAATCATGTCTGATTCCTTACCACTAGTAGGTGTAATACATTATCAATCAAAAGATAGCTAGGGTGTAGGTCATTCTCTGAACCACCCCTAGGTCGTTCATCTTATAATTTGAAAAATAAATTATCTACCAATTTTTTTGAATCTGATGAAGCAACAAAGAAGAACTACCATTGGTACAATCAGGTAGAAGAATATTCATCAAATGAAAAAGGGGAAGTTATGAATATGAGAAAACAACTGGAAAATGGTGAGATACCAGTCATGTTTTGGCCTTTTACTTGCTCTCAGTATGATATTCAAGAAACGTTGACAGAAGATTGTATTCATGATATTCTTGTAAACATATGAAAACCACTTTGTCACATAAAATAGAAAATATTACCTTATGTTGAATATCAAAATATTGTAATGGTAATAGAAGGGTTGCAATTCCAAATTGTCTTGGCATCACTCTCAGTTTCCCGACATCCAAAGGATGAAAAGCAGTAGAGAGCCCATCTGTGTTCATGCCTTGGCGCATTAAAAAGGTTGCTCCAGTTAATTACCAATGCCATATCTGCTATTCATATAAGGGGATAGGGTGTTAATGGAGCATTACATTTACCTGTGTTCTCAAGTCAACCATGCATTCCAAAAGTGGTCTCAGACAATTTTATTTCCCATGGCTGGCCACATATAACTAGTTTTGTGTGTAATCAAAGGCTTTATAAAGAACTAGCCTCAACTGGTTATTCCCAACGTCAGTCATATAAAGAACAAGATTTCTAATTACGCTTGCATCAAGAAAATGAGAATATCGAACAGGCTTCTTGTTTAGAGCATCCACATCATTAGGTGACAGTGGCGTCAGAAATAACCAATGGTCATATGTGCCAGGTGATTTGAGTGGATGTCAGATGATACATCTGGCTAATTTATGGATTAAATCATCATAATCATGAGAGATTTTTAGAATGTTTTAGATGTAGAATCTCAAGAGCAACATCATATTTCCAGACTACGGACTCTTTTAATCCCTCCCACGGGATCAACAGACCGGATTCAAAGAGTTGAGTAGTAAAAACTAGAATATCCCCAGTCCAAAGGACTAGGGACCTTTTCAAATTCTAAATCTCTTCCTCAGCGAAAGTTAGACTTCTCTCAATTAGGGAAGAAGCCACAAGAGGAATGCAGAGCCGAATTATCAGGAAAATCCCTCCAAATTACATTTCTTCAAGAAGTTCCTGAGGGATCATAAAACAAAAGGAAATGTCTCATAGATGACATGGAAGAAGATATTATCGCAAAAGTGCTGACAGAAGGGATGCAATGCGCAATTCATCAATAAATGTCATAAATGTCATTATCACTGATCCCCCAGACCATGTGGCTCACTCAAAGGGATCAGATGAAGGAATTCATGTTCAAGAGGCTCTACACACAGAAACGAATGAAGGAGGTGTGCATACCAGAAGATAGCGGGTTTCCTAGGGGAAAGACGTTCCTTTAGGTAATTCCCTTCCATAATCCATAATGGAACATACCAAGGGAAATGGTTAAAGACCAGTTACATTCCAACCTACCTCTAGAGAAATCCAATCACTCTCATTATACGAGAGGTTTTCCCTACTAGTGGAAGAAATGAATAAGTTAAGGAGGTTAAATACCGAACTACTTCGATGTAGTCTTCCTCCTAAGCATGATGGAGTTAATCAATCAAGGAAATTTGTTGCAGCTACTAGGATGGATCAAGAATATCCACCTTTACAAGTAAACCCTCACATGTCTAATTTTATGGGTCATATGCAACAGAAACCAGAAATAATACCATTAGTGATAGTATCAGTGGCCACACCCATCCAAACTCCACTAATTGAACCTGCACAGAATCCAGTTCATCATGATGCTTCACCAACATTAATCACTACCATTGAGTCATTAATAGCTCGATTGGAATCTATAGAAAAATTACCTCCAATAGTTAAACTGGAGAAGAGAGATTAACCTAATTGGGTGGATTAAATTCCTCCCCCATCAGATTTTGTGCGTACTATATTCCAAATTTGTAATGGTTCGAGAGATCCAGAACAACACTTAACACATTTTTTTCCTGCTCGGATCCTATGACTGGATGTCCTCATCAACAAGAAGTAGTTAAGGTCAGGTGTTTTGTGCAGTCATTACAATGACCTGCTTTTGTATGGTATATAAGTTTGTAAGCTCAGTCAATTGTTGAGTGGGAAGATCACTTTAAAATATTCCTTCTTTAATTTAGCTCAGTAATATCAATGTTGAAAAATTTTATCATACCAATTTTATGAAAAGTAAAATTTAAAGTGTTTCATATTTCATTTCTCACTGGAAGGGTTTAACAGATTCCTTAATTTTAGCACTCCCTCAAGAAGAGTTTCTTCCAATCTATGTGGAAACTTTTCTTGATGATTTTAGCACACCGTTGATCACTGAAAAATTCACAGGAGGGTTTCAAGACCTTACATCAATCACTTAGAAGATAGAATACTGTATTATAAAGACTAAGGAAAAAATCATGTAATTCCAACAGTTCTAGGAAAGAGAATATGGAATGCAGAGACTAGTACAGTTACACTTAAACAAGCACTTGTACCTACTTCCACTTCAAAACCATCATCATATCGAAGGGCTCCACCTCCTGAGTGTCAACAACAAAGGCCTCCTTGTCATGATGATCAATTATTTCAAAGGAAGAAACAGTATGATGATTTAAAGAACAATGTTTATTATTTCCAGAATGAACATGTTCCTGGTTACTTCATCTCGTCTCTGGAAAACAATCAGGTTCAGTTGTTGAGGCCCAAAAGGCAGAACAAGGAAGGAGATGAAGACTTTCCCAGTTATTTCCCATTTCATCAAATGTCGGGGCATCCCATTCAAGAGTGTTTGGTCTTTAATTACCTCCTATAAAATATGGTGGACTCTGGACAATTAAAACTGAAAGGTTCTTCAGCCCAGGTAGCGTGTGTTGCTGCTACTGATCCAGAGGAAGACGTTTAATGGCATGAAGTCAAAAGTAAAAATGTAGAGAAATATGATTATTGTATGGTCAGGAAAATGATCTACCAAAGTTATTTCATTTTACGAACTCAATTGAATCAACCAATTGTGTCTTATACTATATCTGTCATAGTAAAACCCTCTTCATCATAATGAAAATATTCAAAGAAGCTACGTAATTTTTTGATAGAAGATCATTCATAAGAAGACGAGCTCATGCCAAAACCTATTTTGTCATTGACTCTGACAGATTTTAATCCATTTTCTTCAAAATCATGAGAATATCCCCACCAAATGGAAAAGCCTAAACTAGTTAATCAGGAAGAATATTCATCATAAAAATAATTATTATTTGGTTATATTAACATGATTCATTTAACAGATATTTATGCCAATGACATTTTTGATTATGATGAGCCTAATTTCCATGTATCTAATAGAGGGATTAAGGAAGAGACATAGTTATTGGATATAAGGGAATATTTTGATATTCTAGTAGACACTATTTCAATCATATCCCTGTGAAAACTTTATATTTGGCAGACAATCATGGAAAAGCCCCTCTGAGAGCTCAGTAAGAAAAAGAATGTTCTTCCACACTTGGCAGATTTAGTCCTGACATAGTTATTTTGGAAGACTGGTTAGAGGTCATGCCTTTTTCATCTCATCAAAGAGATAGACCAAGTCATTCTAATCTACCAAATCCTATAGTGTTTCCAACTCCTACCCTAATACAGGATGCATCTTCTACCAAAACATCAACTTCCAAGGATCCTGGAAAACCAATTTTTCATGATGGAAAACGCAGACCTTTGGACCAAAAGTATGGTGTCTTGAAACATTTGGCCCATGTACCAGCAATGTTATCAATTCTGGATTCCTCGAATATGTCAAAAGATCTTTGAGAGGTTCTTATTGTGGCTTTGTCAAGTCCTCGAGAATTTGAAACTGATATTTCTGCAGGTGATGTCTACCATATAAAGAATGATCCTCCAAAATGCCATCCAGTGATATATATTATAGATTATGATGAAGATGATGTTTTTCCTTAATATATCATACCTTTTTATCTATCTGGAAAAGTCAATTATATAGACTTTTGACTTTATTTTATTGATATTGGATAAAGAGTCAATCTCATTCATATTCATACACTTCGTCGATTAGTCCTCACCAAATTTTATTTATCTCCTTCTACATTGATGTTGCAAGTATATGATATGAATGAAAAAGAACCTCGTGCTGAGATTACACTCAGAATTCTGTTTAGAGATCAAGTGTCTAATTCAGGTTTCTTGGTTTTCCCTTAGGACACAACCTTCAACATTTTTCTTGGAAGACATTGGCTACATCAACATGCGGTCGTACCTTCATCATACCATCAATGTATAAAATATTGGTTCAATGGTCAAATTTGGACACTAAATGGTATCAATCCACCATTCAAAACATTTGAATCTCAATACATTGAGACATAATTTTATCACATGGAGGGAAAAGAAAAATACATGGCAAAGAAGGTCACCAAAATTAATGCTCCAAATGGATTGGAAAAGATTCCAGTAAACCCATTCGTACATTTGATTATAGATTATGTGTTGAATGTCAATAAAATTGGAAAGATAGAGATAAATCCATACACTCTTATGTTAAAATCAATAATTTCAATTACAGCAACCAAGCTAGACAATGTGGGAGAAAATATTGATTCACCAAGTAGTGATGAAATCTAAAATGGTGATGTCTTCATTTCATCAGCTGAAATCCAGAAATTCCATACATCATCAACCATGTTAGAAGATGTTATAGAAATACCAGAGTAAAAAAATTATGTGGATTCTCAATCCATCATCTTCTCTCTATCACCCAAGGAAGACCCTTCATCGTCAACAGGGTCAGAAATGGCAGCCTCTTCTCCATGATGTTCAAATTTTATCTTCTCCACTGAACATGGAAATTCTGCTTCGTCAAATACTATGCATATAGAAATAGAACAAGTAACACATATTGAAGAAGAATAGGAAGATCTCAGGGATGATCCTCCATCATTTGAAGAGGGTATCTCTACCACTTTGGATGAACTAAGAAAAATTAATCTGGATAAAAAATAAGATCCATGCACAACTTTAATTATTGCAGCCATGACTCTTGTAAGAGCATGAAATGTATACATAATTTCTAAAGAAATTCGAGATGTATTTTCAAGTAATTATATAGAAATTCTAGGTATTGATTCTGATGTTTCCACTCGTCATTTGGTTTTTCCAGATGAACACCGAGGATTCAAGCAAGTAGCAAGAATAACAAAATGAACATATGCTTCCAAAATTTAATCTGAATTTGATAAGCTTATTGAAGCTAAATTTTTCAAAGAAGTTAAATATTCCAATTGGTTGTCCAATATTATCCCTATGAAAAAGAGGAATGGAAAAATTAGAATTTTTATTGACATTAGAGTTCTTAATCGTCATTGTCCAAAGGATGATTTTCCTGTTTCGACCACATAACTCTTAATTGATGAATCAAGTAGCTACGAAGCTCTTTCCATCATGGATGGTTATTTGATGTACACTAAAATAAGAATGGCCCTAGAAGATGAAGATTCTAAATCCTTCAGAGCTTCTAATGGTGTTTATTGCTATTAGTTTATTCCCTTTGGCCTGATGAATGAGGTGCAACGTATCAATGTTCCATGAACCATATCATCAAAATCATTTTAGGGAAATTTGTTGAATGTTATGTGGATGATTTTGTGGTTAAATCCAGACAAGGTTCTAATCAATTGTCCGATCTGGAAATCATATTCAACAAACATCGACAACACAATTTGAAGATGAAATCCTTGAAATGTTCTTTCGGGGTAACTTGAAGTAAATTTATTAGCTTTGTTGTATGGCATCATGGTATCAAAGTTGATCATGAGAAGACAAAATCAATCCTTGACTTGTCACCTCCTTGATATTTGAAGGAATTAAGAGGAATTCATTGACACATGGCCTATATTCGGTGTTTCATTGCCAATTTGGTAGGCAAGTGTTTACCCTTCACCAGATTAATAATGAATGGAGTCACCTACCAGTGGACTGAATAATGTCAATAACCATTAGATAACCTAAAGAAATTTATCCTGAGTCCTCCAGTATTAAGGAAACCTGTTGAAGGAATACCAATTATTCTCTATGTGAAAAAATTATAGCGATCATTGGGTGCCTTACTTTCCCAAAAGAATGATGCTGAGAATGAAAACAGCCTTTAGTATCTCATTCAGACTATGCATGAGGCAGAAACTGAAAATTCATGTATTGAAAAGTATTTCCTAGCATTAATCATTGCAGTTCAAAAATTGAGACACTACCTGCAACATCATGTGGTCCAATTGGTATCTCACAATAGCCCGCTCAAATTTATCCTTAGTCGTCCAATGCTTATAGTAAATCTGTCAAGGCAGGTAGTTATTTTGCAGTAGTTTGATATCCAGTATGTGTCTCAAAAGCCAATAATGGTACAAGATCTGGCAGAATTCCATGCTGAACACCCATCTCTAGAAGATACATCTTTAAATATTTAACATCATGATGTGGAGTTCTTCTATATTCATTGTAGTCCTCAATCATGGGAAATTTACTTTGATGGTGACTCCAAAAGTCCAACATGTAAGAAAATGGATGATCCTAAATTCAAAAATGTTGGGATACGAATCGTGCTTATTTTCCCCAGAAAAGGTAGTGCTCCCCTATTCCTTCTTATTGATGGATGGCGGTACAAACAATGAAGCAGAATATCAAGCTTTCATCATAGGCTTGGAATTAGCTCTTCAGTTACAGGTGAATCACTTAAAGGATAGAGGTGATTCAGATTTGGTAATCAAACAAATCAATGGGGATTATTCCATCAGAAAGGAAGAGTTAATCCCTTTTTTAATTACTTTAAACAGTTAATGGAGAAATTTCCGTCAGAACTGACATTTTCTTATGTCCCGCTATCACAAAATGCCCATGCTGATGCATTGGATAATGTATCCACAGCCTTGGAAGATCCAAATCGTGACGAAACAATCACCAGTATTTCCCACCTTCATGTATTTTCACCATTTGTTCAAATCTGAACAAAGGAAATCAATGAAATCATTCCCATTTCATAACCATATGGGCATACTACAAGATGGATGATACCTATCAGGTAATACCTTCAAAATGGAACACTCCCACCTGATAGATCCAGGAATGAACAAGTCTGACAATGTGTGGTCAATGTGTGGTCAATTATACACTTTATGATAGCCTAGATCACAAAAAAATTCTCTTCAAGATAGGTTTTTATGGAGTTCTATTTAGTTGTATTGATGGTGAAAAGACAATGGCTTTCATGAATGATGTACATGTAGGCGTTTATGGTGCCCACCAGTCTCAACATAGAATTTCTGGTCAAATTTGAGGGCTTGGATACTTCTGGCCTTCAATGATGCAAGATTGTGTTAATTTCACTATAATGATTCATTCTTTCCAAGAATGTGCCAACTTAATTCATCAACCCCTGGAGTTCCTTCATATATTTAAATACTCATGGCCATTTTCCACATGGGGAATGGATGTAGTAGGACCTTATCCTCCTGCTACATCAAAGAAGTTTAACTATATTCTTTATTATACTAACTTCTTTTCGAAATGGTCAGAGGAAATACCTCTCAAATAATTTACTTCTAAAGGAATTGTTAGCTTCTTCAAATATAACTTCATTACAAGATTTGGTGCCGCTCATACCATATTGATGGACAATGGCACCCACATTAGTTCATCTGAGGTGAGAAAGTTGTATCAAGAATACAACATCAAATTCCTCCATTCATCTAGGTATCCTGTAGCGGTAAATAACAAAATAGAGGCCTTCAATGAGTCTCTTTAAAACATACTATAAAATATGGTGAATAAAGATTACAAGTCATGGTCTGATAAACGTTTTCATGCTATATGGGCTTATCGAACTACCACCCGCACAGATACATGATCAACTCCATATTATTGGGTATATGGAACGGAAGCAGTCCTGCCTATTAAAGTCTAATTAACTTCGCTTAGAGTCTCCATTTGTGGTTAGTTAATTAAAGAAGAATAATCTCAAAAGCGATTGGATGAATTAGAATGAATAGTTGAAAAAAAATTGTTCACACTGCACTATTTAGAAGTCTATCAGAATTTAATTTCATGAGCATTCAATAAAAAAGTTCTTCTTTGTTCATTCATTCAAGGATAATTGGTATTGGTCTTGAGAACTCGAATGATACCAGGAAAAAAACCTCTACTGCTTAAGCCAATGTAGGATGGACCTTATTCAATACATAATGTGTAATCCGATAGAGCTTATTCGTTAATCTCAATGAATGGAGAACTCATCATGACTCCAACCAATGCGAGATTCCTGAAGATGTATTTTTTGTAACATAAATACCATCATCCTGCATGACGTTAAACTATAAACATTCCCTTATACATCATACATGACGTTAAACTGTACATGTTCGTCTTGCATGATGTTAAACTGTAAACAGTATCTTATACATCCTACGTGACGTAAAACTGAACATGTTCATCCTACATGATTTTAAACTATAAACAGCCCCTTATATGTCCTAGTTGACGTTAAACTGTACATGTTCGTCCTACATGACGTTAAATGGTAAACGATCCCCTATACGTCCTACAGGACGTTAAACTGTAAACAGTCCCTTATACGTCCTACATGACATTAAACTGCACATGTTCATCCTACATGACGTTTAAAATGTGAAAAAGTCACTTAATACATCCTACATGATGTTAAACTGTGCACATGTCCTGTAGACGTTAAACTGCACAACAATATGTCCTAGGTAAATGACGCTAAACAGTACAACACCTTTTTTCCCACATGACGTTAAACTATGTTTCATTAGGGTTGTTACTACCTCTTGTTTCTCACACCAAGCATGACTCACATGAGCTTAGAGTAAGCTTCAATCGTAACACCCTCTCCGGGCTACTAACCACACAAGAATCAAAACACCATATTTAGGTCGTTTTCCTCAAGCACAACTCGATCACCAATTCATTCTCAATTGAACTTTGCGGACTTTGATCCATTCCTTCTAGGTTGGGTACTTAGGAAACATCCTGAGGTTCAAGCCAAAAACCAATAACTTCACTGCGGTTCACCTCCATCTCATACGATGTTGATCCGTAAAATCCTCCCCCCCCCCCCCCGAACGAATATCTTCACATCGGTTCACCATCGTCCGACATGACGTTAAACTATGTACGACCCTTTTTTCCCTGCTACATAACACTAAACTGTGTAGTACCATCGTCCTTTCTATATGAAAATAAACTATACAGTCCCCCATTGTCCTCGCTGTAAGACATTAAACTGCATAGCAATACATCTGAGCTACATGAAGCTAAATTGTTTAGAATTGGTCCATTCATATGACCTTAAACTATTCACAATTTTTTCTAGTATAACAATAAACTACAATAGTCTCTGACAACCTCACCTAATAGGAGATCATTATTGACATTGATCTCCAGTCATGTCATATTACAAGGACTACGAGCATACATGGAAATGCCTGAACATTTAATCGTGGATCCAACCATCATTGCACTAATTTCCCCTTTCACCCTTCAAATGTACGAATCAACTCTGTCAAGAGGATATTTCATGAACTACATATGGCATGATTACCATCCCTAGGGGATACATAGAAACATTTGATCATCCATCGAATCCAACCCCATGTCATTGGGCCTAACCCCAAACTCCACTTACAGTCCTTTTCCTAAAAATTCCCCCTACGAGCACATGAAATTTGTTTGAAAATCCTAGACTTTATTCACATCAAGTTTATAACAAACACACAATGTGTCTCCCTCATTATTATCCGAGCTCTACCAACCTAAACTACGATATCCTACTCTCACGTCCCACATGATGTTAAACTATATTTCAAGAAATTAGTATTTCTTGATTCTAATGTGAATTGGATATATAGTGAAGTCCAGCATCTCAATTCAGCACCCGGCCACAACATGATTATCGTCAGCGTTGGTTTATTTACCTCATTTTTGCATTGGACAATACGCATTTGTATGTTTCATACTTCTATCCATAAATACTTACAAATATCTATAACCATTTTCATGACTTCTAGTCAAAAAAAATTTAATTCCCAAGAATTCTTTTTCCTGACCATGCATCACATGCCCTTAGGCAGCCTTACATAAATAGTCTACATAATGGACCTTCCAGCCAAAAGATGCTATTATTTGACTCTGCAGCCAATGCCCTTATGTGAACCTGCATAATTCAACACCCCTAACTGTTTTTCAAATAGTGGTAACTTCATTATTTGGGTAAAACCTCTTTTTTCCTTATTGGTCTTAATAAAAATATATATGGATCTCCAAAAATAGACATCCTTAACATATTTGTCCCATACTCTTTTACATGATCTGAAAGTATTCATGTCTATGGTTTATATTTACCTTCCTTATATTTGGGTCAGACCTTTGTAGGAGTGAAATTCATCCAATTCTTTGATAATATTGGATGGGAATATCTTCTCCATATTAAAGTACCTTTCTTTATAAAGTATAATCTTTGATTTGAGAAATTAAAATCTCCATAAACATTCATCGGCTTTTAGCAATAGAAAAGTAAAATGTCGTAGAGTTATTTTTCCTGAATAGAAAGCACATTCCCTTAGGTGTTGTTATATAAGTAGTCTACATAACGGACCTATCAGCCAAAAGATTCTATTATTTTACTATCCAGCAAATTCCCTTTTGTAGCCCTGCATAATTCAACCCCATAACGGGTTTGTCAAATAGTGGTATCATCACTCTTAAGAAATAATTCCTCTAATGCCTTTTAGCACTTTTTTCAATTCATCCCTCAGATTCAAACTTTCTTAAGTCATAGTTTACACATTTTCCCCCATAATTTAATGTGGTAATATGTTTTCAAACAAATTATCAAGAAATTGAGTCAATTTTAATCAATTTGATCAATGCTATTCGACCTTAAACATTATCCTTTTTTATGTTCGACATGCATGAACTTAAACATCCAACAAAAGACAGGGTACTCATTAAATTGGGATCCTGTAAAAGGAACTCTTAACAAATTTTGATTCCCATCTCGCTAAACGTACAATTTGTATGATATAGGAAATATTGAGAAACAAAAATATGAAATGTTTCTGGGGTTTTTGTATAATCCTATAGAAAATAAAACTACGATTACTAGGTCTATTAGCTTAGGTAAAAAAATAAATAGTTAGTAAGAGAATACATGCACAAATGGATGAAGAAGAAATTTATTTTTCATTGATTCACTTGATTATAATAACATCCACAGATTGGAGTATATTATATTTTTTCACGAATTACAAGAGGCAACAAACATAGCTTTTTATTTGATTCACGACATCCCGATCTTCATCAGCTGCAACTTGATGTTCATTCACTCGACCAGCATCACTCTTTTTAGATTAATGGAGTGCTTTCTTGGCATCAGTGATGGCTTTCATACCATCTATTTGGACATCTTTCAATGAATTGTAAAGATGTTCAAGACCCCCAGTTAGGACGTCTAGATATTGCAGAAGGTGCATCTTCTGGAAAACATTCCCCGTGATCTTCTGATTCAGCTCCTTCCTCTTTGTATCATGATCATCCTCATTTAGGAACACCTCTGCTTCGAATTCTTTGATATTGGTCATCAGCATCGCTCTGATCATATCTTGACGGCACTTTTCCTCCTTCTCCCTTTTTAAGTTGACTTGTTTCACTGCGATATGGATCTATTGATATCCAAAATGGATAAGTCCCAGCATGACTAACAAGGATGATAGTCACGGGATATTCAAAGACAGCTCCTCATGAGGCACTTCAAAAATGATATTCCATATATTCTTCCATGCCTTGCGATGTGAGAATTGGAGCACCTTTTTCATCTCTGGGTCTGATTCAGCATCACTATAACAGGGGTGATATAGTTCGTGATTAATGCACTTATGGTAGTTCCATGTTCTAATCCTTCCCTATAACCCTTTCTACTTCACTTTCTACTCCTTTTGAGGCTGAGGTTGAGGCTTCAAATCAAGATCTAGACACTGAAGTTGACAGTCCTGCATAGTTAATTGAAATCTTTGTTTAGTTCTAAAGGATAACAAAAGTTGATTAACTGTCATGAAAATTATGTACAGCCACTAATATTATCCTCTTTTACCCACCAGTAGATCAACATCTTGAGAAGGCTCCTCCCCATCATTCCTAACTTCAATAGGATTTTCAGTACTAGTTTTAGGAAGCTCTGTCGGGTTAAGCTCCACTTGATCTAGCATCTCTAAAATGATAGGGTTGTCTCTACCCACTTCTGGCATCGACAGATTAGCAGCCTGCTCAGATGGAACTGCACATTTCAACCAATCATGGTCAGAGATGTAATAGAAAATTAAAAGGATGAAGGATAACACTCACATCCAAAATCTACTAAATCACATGGTAATTTTACATGATTTAATATTTCGACAAAAGATGCAACTTGTTTCATCTTTTCATCCAGTGATATCCTAGATTCATCGTTAGTCTCACCAATGGGAGAATTTGACTCGTCTTCCTGGTGACCCTCCTCCTACGACATTTATCCCCAGATAGCTTGCTCCGAGAAAATTGAGGAGTCTTGGAAATAGTTTCCAAGTGATATGGTGTAGGTGTTGAACCTAAAGCATCACAGAATGAAAGTCTGTTGATGTTTTCATTCAACGTTCTATGAAGTATTTTTAATCTTCTAGAAGAAGGCACTTCTCTACTTATAGCACCAATAGGAGCAGTACTGGGAACAAACGCTGACTCTTCTTCTCTCATTATTTGTTCCAGAGCAGCCCGGTCAGTAAGAATTTGCGACTGTTCTCATCACCCTCTGTCAACCTCAGATGAAGGTCTTTCCTCTCTCTCAAATGGGAAATCGAAGAAGCCATTTCAATCTCAATTACTTTGAGAAAAAATTTTATAATTTAGGATTCATGACTATTAAATGGACTTACAACTACTGATGAAGCGTCTAGATGTGGACTTCTTCCTTCAATGCCTTTTCTTATTGTATTTTATTTTTGGTTTGTTGACATCGTCACCTATAAAAATAGGTACCGGGGACATTAATGCCATTTCTAAAACCTTGTACATAGATTGCTAGCCCGGAGATACTTCGTCCGACTCCCGAGGAGATTCAGTGGCTCATAGAGCGGCAACACCAGGACTATACCACGGTGAAGGGACCTTATTAGTTCCTTCCTTACCAAGCATCTGGATGAATAAATTAATTTCCTTTAGTAACATATATTTTACTGAAATCATGTTTCAAAGAAAATAAAGAAAGAAATTTACATCTTCATGATCCACATAAATGTGCCAATCCTCATCTATTGAAGCACAAATCCCCTAAGTGTTGCCACGCTCCATCATTTCATTCACTCGTTTGGTGATATGAATGGAATCGTCAGTGGAATATATGAGCATTTCTACCTCTATTATGCAATCCCGCACTTCATTGGGGTTATCCTCGATGTGGATAACATTATAAGCCCAGAAACCCCCTACTCTAAGGATATGTAGCTCTTATCATATGTCAATCCAGGAGATTTCAGCATCACAATATAAACTCTGCCATGTCTGGACTTCCTCTGGTCAAAAATATTCATATTGTTCACTGGAATGCCATGTGGAGGGCCCTACAATTTGAGACATCGACTTCTTCCCATCTCCTTTAATCAGAGATAAAGGAAAAGAAAATGAAACATGTTGCTCTATAAAATAATGGAGACTAAATTCCCTCAATGACATAAATCTCCATGCGTCGATGGAGTCGGTCTCTTAAATCATGCCGGAGGATTATATCTGGCACAAGGCCGTTTGGTTTTATGTCGGGCCTCATTATCCCCATCCTGGGAATCCAGTAAATCAGCTCTGGGTGATGAACCCGGTGAATCAGCTCCGGATGAGGAAGATTCACCGTCTAGATGAAAGGATTCTTTCCTCACACTTCTCTTTTTACTCCCCACCCAGGAGATAGGATGATTCAATACCCCTACTGAGTATCATTTTACCCAGTTCTCGGCATACCATTTAGTCATTTGACTCGCCGCTCCAGCAATAGGTAGATCAGACACTACCCCGATCTTTTCCATAGCTGTCAGAAACCATAGTTGTCAGATAACCATTGGATGATGATATGACCTGACATGCATGGGAGGGGATACATCAATCTGCTGCAGACACTTGAATTGGCGGGAAAATCTATATGAAGCATAGTCCTCACATATAATCTCTCTGTCAATTCTGGTGGCCAATACACTATCTCTACAAGCCAACATATATGACCTTAATTCCAGGATAGTTGTTCCATCATCAAAAACCCACCTGGTTGGTGGGTTTCCATAAGGGAAAAATTAAATTCATTGAACATGCTCAACCTCACCTTCATATCCAAGGAATTGAGGGACAATGGATAAATTCTAGAAAATGCCTGCACCAATGGCCTAAAAGGACATCTAGGAAACTATACTCTGCTCTGTACAATTTATGTCCTAAAGTGAGTGGCGATCCATTCCCAAAAAACATGGAATAGTCCCACTATTCTCAAAGGTGATTTACCCATATAGACATTGAGTAAGCTCTTGTGAATCTTTTCCAAAACTGGGGTGGCCAACCCAACCTTTTTCTATCAGCAAACATGGCTGCATCAAAGATGGTCCTTGGACTGATGCCTCCCTTCAAATACCTAACTAGATGAAAATAATGCTGATCCACCGGGCTAAGAAAAATTCCAGAAGGGTCTTTACTAGGATTCTTTGATCCACTTCATACCCCCACTTTTCAAACTCTCCTGCCTCTAGAGTTGGACAGAATGTTCCAAGAGCACCCCTCATCTCAACTCTGGGGTAGCTTGTAGGATGAGTATAGGTGGGCCCCTTCTCTATCATCATGATGAGAAAAATTTCCATCCAATCTTCTGTATGGATATCTTTTCTGGAGTTTGTTTTCATGGTTCTGGTATTATAAAGCTTTTGTAAAGTTTACAATAACTCTCAAGCCAAAGCTGGAGTCTTCTCCGAATCGTTCTAAGTCACATTAGAAGGGAAGAACTCATCATACTTGTCTCCTAGATTTGGAGCCCCCAAGTTCTTGTAGACTTCCCACACGCGGATGCATACTTCTCCATGATTCAAATAGAATGAATTGGTTTTTGGATCATGCGTCTAATTATCTATGGAACAAAATTATCATTCTTGTAGATATATGTCTGCCCAGCCCCAATAGATTTTTATATTGCAGCTCCGTTCATATCGTCGACAAACACTGCATCATTTGTTCGCACCCAATATGCCCACATTCTAGTCGTATTCACACATCATCCATGTTGGAAATCCTAACTCCTTTTCCATCCCTTGGATTAGTCCATATGAGAATTTCAGAAAATAGAGTGATAGAAATGTGGTCCAACAAAGGCTATTGAGGTTTCAGATCTAGAGAACATGGGATATGATGCATTATGAATGCCTTATCCACTATTCCAGCATTGAAAAATTATCCTGCAACTGTGACATTTTCCGAAAGGAAATTGGTGTAATTATGAAACCAAGAATGAGGAATATAATTCTTTACCTCTAAAACGTTGAATCCTTGCAGATGACCATAGGTATATAATAGAATGTAAATTCTCTGTGGGAAATTTGAATGATATTTCTTCAAGTACATAGAAAAATCCAAGAGATTTCTTCCGTATATAACATTATTATCAAGGGTGAAAATGTTCATCACGTCATCTATTCTCTTGCTGGCTAGCTAATCAGCCGATCCGATCTTCATTCGAGCCATTGAACCTACACAATGATAAAACAGTTAACTTTTATGTAAAATGATTTTTATGAAATATTTGTGATGAAAACAAAAGAATGGATAAAGAATTTAGCCACACATGTTTTATCGTGCAAGTCATGTCGCACAAGTAATGTCGTGCAAGTTTTGTCGCGCATGAAATTTCACGCTAATGATGGATCCCAAGTCAAAATCGTTTTGGGAGAAACAAGAAACGTTGAAAAGCTATTGACTGAGAAATGAATACACTGTCACGACGAGAGCACAAATGATTTGGTGGTAGGATGGTTTGAGAAATGTGACACCCATATATATATGAAATCTCTTAACCCTGCACGCTGAAAACTGCACACCGAATCCTGCGCACCTAAAACCTGTGCACTGCTGAACCCTGGTTTCTCATTTTACATATAGTCAAATCCCCTTTCCATTTTAGATCCAACTCGGAGGGGGAATTTTTTTTGACTCTCTATTTCATCACTGATTCTATGGAATGACAAAGGGGAGTACCTCAAGAAATGAAAAAATAAAAAGAAGAAGATAAAGGGAAGAAGAATCAAATGTTGCAAAGGAATTAAGGCACTCAAGTCTCTTTCGCGCCAGCCTTGGGTGCGCAAGATACTTGCGTTCCAGATATGAGGCTTGCAGGTCACTTGTGGCCCACATTAAAATTTCTCCCTAATCTCAGGAGGCCTATAAATACCCCATGTGGGCCCCCCATTTCGAGAATAAATTTTTCAAAACATCGATTCAAGCTCTGGTCGCCCAAGTCTTTTTCTGTCATCTTATGAACACTTCTAAGGTAATTAATTACATAGAATGGAAAATCTAAAGTGGATGAATAAGGACTATGTGTTAGCACTAATCAATACATGTGCGCCTAAGTGTCCACCCCTTAAGGGAAATGAAGACACTTTCATGTTGCATTCCCTCTCAAGGGAACTTTCAACCCACCCTTTTGGAATCATCTTAGGATAATATTAAATTCTTGGGTTATGTCTCACCCATGTATTACCCAATAGATTCTTCATCGCCCAATGTGACTCATGTTGCACAAGTCTACATGCACGACCAGGACATGTGTTCCAGAACGATACTTGTGCGCCTCCTTCATAGTCACCTTATTTCCTCAAATCCACCTCTCCTCATCAAGACATATCCTTCAAAACCCTCTTCAAAGAAATTTATGGTATGGTTCCTTTGTTGGATTCCTTATCTGAAAGGAATTCAGTGAGAAACTCTCCCAAAACCTCGTGACTTACCAGTTTTATGTCTCCACAGTTAAAGGGTTCATAAATAACCTCATCCTTTAAGATGAGAAGTTATTTTGATTTTTGTTCAATTTTGATAGGCGTAAGCCCTAGTCATATGTTCCTTTTACCATGGGCCTCCTTTTCAAGAGTAATCCCCAGTCAAAAATTTCCTTAACCTGGGCCTCCTTCTCAAGAGTAAGCCCCAGTCATAAGTTCCTTTTAACTTGGGCCGCATTCTCATGAGAAATCCCCAGTCATAAGGTTCCTTAACCTAGGCATCCTTCTCCAGAGTAAGCCATAGTCATAAGTATCCTAAACCTATGTTCCTTCTCCAGATTAAGCCCTAGTCATAGTTTCCTTAAACTTCGGGCATCCTACTCAAGAGTAAACCCCAAGAATAATTTCTATTGATTTGGGATTCATCGTAAGGAATAAAACCCAATCATAATTCCCTCTTAATTTGGGATTCCTTTTCTAGATTATGTCCCGGGTTAAAATTCAAATTCTCCATAAAGTAAAAATACATTTATGGTCTCTTCTCTTTGGCTTCTTTCTTATGTATTGGTGTATATTTACTTGGGTCGTCATACCTATGTAAGCCCCAAATAATTTTTTCAAAACTACATATTTCGTGACACTATCATCAAGAATATTGATACCTCTTGTTTCTTACACCGATCATGACCCACGAGATCATAGAGTGTAAAAATAATCACGACATCTTATTTTTGGGCCATTAACTATTCATAAACCCCATATTTCATTACCTGAACTACGTAAAATTTGATCTCTACATTAAAAGTAGGGTACATAGAAATCCTTTATAAGGTTCAATCCAATCATTCATTAATTATTTTATGTCCCATATGATGTTAAACTATATACTTATTATAGAACTATGTGGGTTTTGATTCCTTTTTTACAAGGATACGTAGGTATCCCATCTGCGGGTACGATCCCTACTCTGAAATAATCCCTGTCTTTCTGAAGGACAAGAAACATCAAGTTCCCCACCGAGTGGCTTTAAAACTAGTATGTTCATCATAATGACCAAGATATTTCTATATAATTTATTAAGGATACCATTTACTAAGGATCTCTAATACATACAAATGATTCTACATCAATGAAGAACCTCATATACATATAAAAGATTCTCCAATTCCTATACATATTAATCATTGATTTCAAAATCTAAAGGAAAACTCATTTTCATAGTTGGTGAATTAATAAGGATCTGTAAACCTAACTTAAATCTATAACGGAGTCTTTGAGTATGCAATAATTCCCCCCAAAAAGGTTTGATGAGCTTGACCTCCCATAATCTCAACCAATAAATATTCTTAAGCCTCATCTATCCAAAACTAATGGGAACCTACAATTGGACAGTAGGTCCAAATGGATATAGAATCATTGGGTGTTTCCGGTTCAACGAATAAACCTGTTAGAAACTGATTTGAATGTTTTAACCTTAAAAAAACAAAGTCATCCCCATCTCCAGAAGAAACAATATCATATGAAACGATGAAATTTATTTAATGTAGGACTCCCAAAATATGGATATCCAAATGAATCCTCCACACCACTTTGAAAACTACAATGTTATCCCGTAAAATTTTTATCTTCATACACATCATATATTATACCATAGATATGGTTAATAACTGGTGATGTATATCACCTACCTATTCATTATTCACATAATCTAACAATATATATAGTGGCTGACATGTGGGAGAGTTCTAGACCAAGAATAATATCCACATTTAGCAAGTGAATTTAAATATTTAAATGAATAATTTTTATATAATATTTTCCACAAACACATCATGATTGGAAAATATAAATGAAAAAAATTTATATTTCAGTATTATTAATTTATAAATATAAAAAATAAATAATATTTCATATTCTGCAATTTTTTGTACACAAACATCCTTGATACCCAAACCATCAACCAAACAAATTGAAACAATATAAAACCATTAATAATAAAAAAAACTGTCAGTTATAATAATTAATTGACTATCTATCCAAAATATATTTCAAATATCATCTTAATGGATAAGGAAATCACAGAAGAGTGTGAATTAATATCCTTGTTAACCCTGTATAAGAACTCATACTGAATTTGGAATTTTATACCTACGTAAAAGATCTCACACAAATATCTCAACAATAACATTGTTATGTTGAATTCCTAAAATACTTAATTCAAACAACAAATATAATTACAAAAAAAATATTTTGAATATTTTTACATAAAATAGCCTCACACATAAAAAACCACCATTTTTCCCAGACCACACACATAAAAATTAATTTTTCATACTCAAAATTCAACCATTATCATATCATTTATATTATATAAATTAATTTATTAGAAGTATTTCATGTTAGTTCAGTGAAATTTTCCAAAAATATTTTTTTATATAATCCACCAACATCAACATGATGACATAAAGGAAAAATTCCACTAAATACAATGGCATAATTTTTTTTTTGAGAATAACCTAACAATAAAGGAATAATTTTTTCATGAATAATTTATTTATTTATACCAAACCTATACATTTAGTTTTTTAGATAAACAAAAACATGAACAATTATAAAATAAGTCATATATATCTCACGTACCTTAGAAATGAGCCCCAACCACTAAAGAATCCATGATATTGTTCTTCTGGGGGAGATATCACCCTAAAATTTTCATTAGGGACATTTTAGTCAAATAGATCCATTAGATACGAAATAAATTAGAGACAAATAAAAAACAAACACATAGTTGTATACATTGTATCCAAGACCATTAATTTTATAGTAAAATGATACTAGAATTTAAAAATCCCCATTCACATTCTCTTGTGAGAATATTATTATCCCTATAATATGACCACACTCATGAACCCCTATCAACAATTCATAAAACTTCCATTCTCTGACATCAATGAAAAATACATTAATATATATATATAAATAGACATCAAATACCTAAAACAATTTCATATATCCACCATCTCGTAAATCATCACTTAATATGTTGTACTATCAATAAACTTTAATGGAATGACAATGTAATTATTAGTAAAGATTATTTAAAATTTAATAAAATATTTATGGGTGAAATTGATATACAAATTTAAAATTTTCATCATTTACAATTGAATTATTACATCATTATTGACTAATAAAACACTAAAGGATGATCCCTGCCCACAAAAGGAATAATTTTATCATGAAATAAAAATAATTAATGTAATAACGATTTATTATTTATAAAAAACATAAAAAAAACAATAAAAAATGTTATATAAAATCTAAAATAACTATGATTATAGATTGGAAATTTGAATGAAAATTTCCAGAATATAATGAGAAATATGGGACTAAATTTAGAATATCACAAGATATATATATGTAAAAAAATCTAAAATTATTCCCACAACATTTTGATAGAAAAAACCATAATAAATTTCACACCTTTAAATAATAAAAATTGCTAATGTTTGAATATGATCAATATGTAAAAACAAAATTTAATCATATCTATTATAAATATATTGTAATAATGACATGGATTTAGTTAATTATTTATATTACTACACTATAGAGTTAAAAATGTAGGAAATGTCATTACGAAAAATATACTTCTATCATCACATAACATGATTTAAAAAACAAGTTACTCATCATCACTATAATATGGTTTCAATAATCATAGTTATCCTTTTCAAAATATTTTACTCTAATCATGGTTTCTGGCCATTTAAATCATTTTCAATGAAATTTTAGGAAATGGATTATTTTATGGAATATTAAAACATTTTTTCATAACTTTACTTATCTTCTTTTAAAATTTATATGATTTTATATAGTAGACGAAATTATTTAACAATAATATAATGAAACTCAATTAAAGAAAAATAAATTTTATTTGATAATATAAATAAAATAAATTGTTAAATATAAAATAATTTATCATTTAATTTCCCTGATGAAAAACACATCCATATAAATGATAGTGAAAATATAACATTAACTTATGAAATAAAGATTCAACTAAAAAAAGATCAAAATTTATCTCTAAATAGTTTTTAATTACATTTAATATTATTATAAGAAACCAAATCATTCCATATAATGGAATTCCATTTCAATAATATCATACAGTCTAGTATTATCTATTAATGATTTATTAATATTTATATATACCTAGTAAAATACATTACCCAAAAATATATATTCTATCACACTCAAGATCATATGACTGTATTTATTCTCAAACCCATGTTTATAATATCTTTCATCATGATTATACACTATATAAATATCATGTTTCTATATAGAAAAATAACTAATCAAGTGATTTTTTCAAACGATAATTATATGGTCCATTATTTATGGATGGTAATTTTAAAAAAAATATTACAGGATCAATGAGAATGATTCCTTTGTAATATAAATAATCAAAGATTAACAATTAAAATACAATAAATATTATCTACACACTTATATCTAAAAATTTCATCCATCACAACTCCTCTTGTTCTAATGCATACTAGTTCTAATTTAAACCCAATATAAGTTTTCCTCAATTCACATATTCCATATTTCTTTTTAAATTAAATTTTTATTCTAGATTAATAGGAATAATGTAAATATAATGAAAAATATTACATATAAACCTCTTCTCACTCAAACAATACAAATTATTATCACATCCACCAATGTCAATGTTCTCCTTCCCAAAATATCAAGTAGCAATATAGTTTCCAAAATATTAACTGGATTATAATAAAGTATAATACCGATGGGATAAATGTGTGAGTAAAATAAATTTGGAAACTAGGATCCCCTAATACTTTTCAATAGATTATATGACTTAAAGAAGATACAATCTAAAGGAAATATTAACGGTGAAGTTCTAAAAAATAAAACAAATTCCATAATCACATTAATATGATTTTAATATTTTATATAGAATATAAATAGATAGAGTTGTTGTAGTTGTGAATATTTTAGATTTATCACGAGGGCAATGTTATTATTACGAGTATATCAATGGATTTAGAATATCACTCTGGAACATGATTTCTATAATGGTCAATAAATCAAGGTATAGATATAATATACTCCATTTATTAATTTTAATTACCTAGAATTAAAACAATTTTATAATAAAACCAATGAATGAAGCATATAAAACCCCGAGATGTTAGGATATATATCTATTCAAAAAAAAATTTCACTAATATCTTTGATTCACACACCCCTTAGTATAAATGAGTCATAATATTGTAAACCATTATATCATGACCATCAATATGGTGGTGTGAATAATAATAACCAGCTTATAATAAATATTTATAATGGATTTAGATAAACAAAATATATTTTTAATAAATATATAATGTGATTTAAATAAGTATATTAAATCCAAAATATATTTTATTTATTTTTGTTGAAATGTAATATAATCCTGTTTTTCAATAATTTTTTTTGAAAATAAAAGTTATATTTAAATCATAATTTAACTATAAAATTTTGGTTATTTTTTATAATTTTTTCAAAAGATTTATATTTCACATTATAGGGAAAATAATGATCCTTATTTAAAATAGAATAAAATTTAAATCATTTAGAACTATCTGTTAAATTTTAGAATTGAAATTGTATAATTTATATTATGAATAAAAAAAATTATGGTTATTTTATTTAATATTATATGGTATTCTGGGAAAAAAAATTATACATACAAACATTTATTGTGGAATCAAATTTTCATCGCATTTTACGTGTTTAATTTCAAATTAAATAATGTCGATTATGTGAAATAAACTAAGAAAAATTTATTAAATATTTTCATTTGATAGGATTATATATTCTAAAAAAGAAAAACTAATTTCATTTAATTATGAAAATTAACTTTGTTAAATATTTTTGAGCTTCATTAGAGTAAAATAGGTAAAATATATTTATATATTTTGTATATGGACTAAAAAACAATAATACACTTTGATTTGTCATATTATATAAGCTTAGTTCAACCTTTTTCATCCATGTCTTGAATCTATGGCCACATGGTTTAATATTTCAAAATATTCTTTATGATATTAAAATAGGTTTTGTTTAGTAACAAATATTTATTTGAAATAATAATTAATTAATTTATCATGGTAACTTACTTTAAATTTTTATTTATTTAATAGAACCTTAAATGCATACACAATACTGAAAAAATGATTTTTGGACTAATTAAAAAATAAAAACAATTTATAATAAAAATTTAAAATTAATACACATTATATTAAATAATATATTAAACAAATTTTTAGATAAATATTACATATTAGGGTTGTTTTAAAGGTCAATAGTTTAATTAAATTTCAATATTGATGACTTTAAAGTCAAAGTAAATTAATAGTCTTAAAATTAAAAATATTGATATTATATAATAAACAGTAATTTTTTAAATGATTTAAAATTTATAAAAATTATCATCATCTATGTGAATGTGTTATGGTTATCAAAATCATCCATTTCACACTTGTTTGTAAATTATCAATTTATGGTGATATTCTATAGCCATAATAGGTATAAAATATCGTTATTGCATAATTGTCAAAAGGATTTATGGGAGACTAGAAATATGATATATGAGTTGAAACATCACATAAATGATTATAAATATTATTTTATTACAACTTGTATAAATATACCCACAATATCATATATATAAATAAAATCATAAACAATTAATTATAAATTTTTTGTTATATTAATCTAATACGTTATTTAATACAAGAATTATACAAACCTCACTTACAAAATGCATCCTATTCTCATCACTAACTCACAAATAATGATCCTTATTGACCATCCAATATCTAACATATTACCTTAATATATTTATTCAACACAAAATATATCATATTTTATTTATAATATAATATGACTTTATGTATTAACATTTAAATGAAAAGTGGGTTAAAGGAAAAGAGGTGTTACTCTTAATCAAGTAATTCAATTTCAAATATTCTTCTAACTCATATAAATTAAAGAATTCAACATAAAATAATAAAATATATATAATAAACAAACATATATATGAATATAATTATGTAACAACCATTATCTGTACTATTTTTGTTGAAAAAAGATGTTAAATTAACCCTCATGCATACGTGTGAACTACCATGGGCACATAGAAATATAATTCATTCTTCATCATAATCGTTTATGGATGTGTATTATGATGATATTAATTTTATTATATGATATTTATGATATAATTGTTCTAATTTAATTTTCATACTATTTAAAACTTATTTCCTTCCCATCAATTGGAATGAAAAAAACATCATTGATATGTACATGTATAATACCACCTCCACAAAACGAAACAATTAATTTTCCTTTAATTAATTAAATTAGTGGTTAAAATGTTATATATAATGATTATATATGAGAAATATGATATACAGTTTTTTTAATAATGGCTGAATGATTATTTATCTTTCTTTCATTACATTCATCTAAATGTGAATCCTATATTCATGTGTACGTACAACTGACCATCTCTATGAACAATTTAACTTATTTTTATATATCTATATGTTATTATTGAAACGTATAAATATATTTATATCTAATATATATCATATTTATAACTTTTTTAATATTTTTTAGACGATAGAACCATGATTAAATGTGTAAGGATTTGAAATTCCAATATGAAACTTCAATGAAAAATGAAATAGTTAACACCCAAAAAATAATATTTTAATATGGAATTATTATGAAATGATTATCAAAATGATATAATTGGATCATATATTATGTTAAAACTATCATATTGATTATATTATACTATTGTTATAAATATATATTTTTTATTTAGTTTGATAAATCCCTTTAAATGAAAGAGGATCTTCAGTTAAGAGTCTTATATTAAAATATCACTATTTATCTCTATTGATTATGTTTATGTTTTCAATAATGAAATTTCTGGAAATAAATCCTAAAAATATAATGAGTATTAGTCTACTAGGATAATTTCCATTTATTATATTTTTCCCATTTCATTTTCTAATTTTAATTTGCATAAGATATTTGAGGAATATTTTTAAGGAAAACTATGACTATTTTATCTTATGTTGAAAATACTTTTTCATCCATGTCTATTTTTTCAAAAAATGATTTAAAAATGTTTATAATATTATCTTATAAAATTTTTTTATTCATTTTTTTCATTTTTTTCTTTTTATAAAATTATACAAAGTTAATCTACTTGTAGTGTTTTGAATCATTTTATTTCTTAATTTTTACAAAAAATGTGAATCAAATAAAATTTTTATAATACAGAACATGAACACAATTTCACACCATATTGAATGATTAATTTTTAGAATATGATTTATAATTTGACATGTTATTTCAAAAATAAATACTTATTATTTTTAAATATTTTAGATTAAAAATAAGTGATATCATAAATTGAAACTGTATTAATGTTGAAAAATGATCCAATGAACATTTACTTGAATTTTCATTTCCAATAACATCCTTTGATGTAACATATGATTTTATGGGTTTATAATCCAATGATAACATTCAATATCTATTTTAGTATGGATTATGAAAATGATTTAAGGGTGATTCGATGAAAACCATTTTTTCCAAGGGATAATTAATTTATGATGAAATATTTTTGAATCCAATTTCTTTTACACGGGTTATGATATAATAAAAATGCTATATAATTATAATAAATATATGAATTATTCTAATAATATTACGGGTATTCATTGAATTTTGTTTTCCAACATTTAATGGTGTAAAGATGGATATATAATGAGGTAATTACGACTGGAATGGGTTGATAACCAAGTTCATTAAGGGACACATTAAATAATGATAATATTGGGAGTTAACCTTGAATAAGGATATTATGTTATTTGGAGTGATATCAATATCATATGATTATTTTATATGAGCCTTAACTAATCAAATGATTATCTATAATATTTGTATTCTATAATCTTATATCTAAGGCCAATGTAACTCTCTCATAGATCATGTTCTTTAAATATTTTATGATTCAAATATTATAAAATTCTATAATTTATGCCAATAATTATGATTACGATCAAAGATATAATGAGTATGATTTTCAAATATTTATATCTTTTACTTATACCCATCTACAAATGTAAATACTTAGTGATCATTGATATCTTCATGGTTTACATTTTCTCAGTATCTGTGATCATGGTTTATAATGTTTCAATTAAAAAATTTATGATGAACGTTTGTGTTCAAATTTATCTATTATGGGTGATAATTATGAAGAACATACTAGGAGATAATTTATATATACTATTAACATGTTATTCATATATCCGAAATTTTAAATAAACTAAATTTATATAGTTCTAGAATGCTTTAGAATGATATTTATTGATTATTTATCAATTTACATGTAATATTTATGAAATAAATGTTTTGGGTTGTATAGTTTCAATTATGGAATGTTTTGAGTTTCAAGGCATAGAGATATAGTGTAACACCCCAAGCTTCCACGATACGCTTCTCATTCAATAATGCAATAGCTTGCATTGTACGCAACTTCGAGTTCTAAAACACTGCGACTAATCAAAGTAGCCATTATGAATAGTAATAACCACTTTTTAAAATTATAGAAATTTTATATTTCAAAATGGACTTCATTTTTGTATTCGTAATATCGAAATTAGCCTATGTTGAATTTTTGGTATATTTCTGAGAACTTCTATTTTTTATGAATAGTGAAAAATACTTAAAAACAACTTTTTTAATCAAAATAATTTATACTGATAAATTATAAAATTTAGTGGTTTTAAAGTATAATTAGAATATATTTTTACCATTTTGTCCAATGGTGGTCATTAGAATTAATTTAACATTGAAATTGGACATAAACAATTGCCAATCTTTTGATATAAATTGTTTCTTAAAAACACGCTATTTGTTGTGACAGCGGGAATTAATTATAAGATTAATTAATGAAACTTATATGTTTGGAATATTGTAAAATAGATATCATTTTTGAATTCGGAATATCAATTATAGCTTAGGGTGAAATTTTGTCATTGTTCTGAAAAACATCAATTTTTGATGAATAGTGAAACCACTAAGTGGTAGTTAAATAACTGATTTTTCGTTTAAATGAAATATTACCACTTCTGTGATTTGATTTTCAAAAATCCAACATACATGGTTGTCATAAAGAAGTAAAATGTGGTTCAATGAGATTAATATAATTTTTTGGTGAATAGTAACTTTTAAGTTCTTAATCGTGATTAGAGGTAATTAGTGTAGTTTAAGGTAAAAATAATGTTTTAATAATATGAGATGAGCATGAAACTTGTCCTACTCCTATTGGATGAGTCATGGCCGACCAAGACAACCCATGGGTCAACTTGGGGACCCCCTGGAGCCACTTTGGTTGGAAAATGACATTAATATATATATATATTTAATGGTAAAATTAAATTGACACAAACATGAGTTGTTTTACTAAAATAGTTTTTAGGTGTGGTTACAGAAGTCCAAATTTTGATTATAAATATTCCGTAGAAATATAAAAAGATTTCCTACATCATAGTATTTTTTTTTATAATTTTTAGACATTAAATAAATTAAATTAAATATGACATCATGATGATGCGGCGATGACCTCATTATTTAACGATTTAAATAAAATGGAATTATAATGTAAAATCCAAAGCGTACACTTGTCAAAAACCTATTGGATGAGTATATTTCGAACCCTTATCACCTTATCCACGAATTATATAAGTGTGGGACCTTTAGAATCCGAAAAATCATTGTATAATAATGTAACATTTCAATCTTTCCAAAAGAGCCCCTCCTCTCCACTTATAAAAGGCCCCCACCTCTCCCACCTTATTCACACCATCAAGCCATTTGGCTTGGCCAACCTCTGACAAAATACTCTCCCAACATCCCTCTATTACTCCTAGAAGCCTCACTTTGGGCAGAACGCTTCCCAAGGAAGCCTTTGGCTCAAATCAAAAAGAGTTACCCGATTTTGAGGTAATGTCTTCTCTAATGTTGTTTTGGTTTATTTTTCTTCTCCAACCCCTAAACTCTTTTTATTCATTTCTTTTGTAACAACACCAGTATCCTCAATATACTAGTATTTTTTTATAAGAAGGATTCGAGCTACACTTACACACACCTACATCTAATGGTTAAAGAACATACGGTTTCTGTGGATGGCGAATTTCTGCCTCACGGAACGATGATTGTTCAACACTCATATAACACCTTCAAAGGTGGCCATTAAGATGTCACTATATTTATATATGATATAAAATATGTTTATGTTTTACTTATGCTTCTGTATTTCTCATTTATGACATACTTTATGATTTCCATTATGGGTAAAACGCGATAATTTCATTTTAGGAAGTGCGGACTACCGCCCCCTCAAAGTGATTCGAATAGTTAATGCCATATGTGGGATATATAAAGGATGGATTAAATGGTATTATACACTATATTATACTGTAATTATATTATAAATTTATATCATTATGATTTCATTCCATTAAATATGAAATAGAAATGAAAGTAGCGTTCATGCGTACGTACGGCTTACCGTCTCCATGAACGGTGCATTTCATTTCTTACCACTAAATGTTACGTGACATTATAAATGAATGTATATACTGTATATATATGATATATATGATATATACATCATGAATATAATTCTGGGTATAGTGGATATTTCACCACGTGAACAACTTGTAATTATAAGAAGTTTATTTTTGACTCAAGTACCAAAGATCGACAAAACGACCATTATTAACTTAAATACATAAATAATGTTCATAACATGGTAATAAGTGATATAAATGGAATAATGAACATGAAAAATGTTCTTATGTAAATATAAATTAACTCTAGTTTATTATTCAGGAGGTTAAAGAACGGTCGAGTCAGGATAAGACGCAAGGTAAGGGAACTTCTTAACCCAATTTCTATTCTTTGGGTTAATCTCCTACTTTCAAATTATGTCATGATATTATTATGTACTATCTTGTATGTTTACTTTATTTATGTGTACTTATAGTGAATACACATAATATATCTACTTTATTTTAAAAAAATGATCTTTGTAAGGGTCTTCGTCTCAATCACCTTTCATTGAGGCATATTTGGTTTTATACACAACTTTCTTTTATACGGTGTATAAACCCCTTTGACTTTTACGTTTATTCAAAAGGAATCTTTTTTATACAAAGAATTTTAATAAACGACAAAATGGGAATGTTTTTCTTTCCGTACTTATGCGGAGACAACGACTTCTCCACCGCCGTGACCATTATTTGAGTTTCGGCTTCCTCTACAAGCCATCATTTTTTTAATGAAAAATAAATACAAAGTTTTAACTTTCTTTTATTTTGGTATTGAAAATGGTTTTGAAAGTGTTTTTATTATATCAATGTGTTGTATTGATATCTTGTGATTGAAATGTGGAAATGTTATGTTTCCTTTATGCATGTTTTATGTGATACGATTATGTTATGGTTTATGATATGTTTAAACCTATTCATATGAGGAATGTATTGGACATAATAAGTGACGGGTGGAGCCCGCTATAGCTCCTCGATGCATCGGTAGGTCTCATGAGACAACTAGACGTGGAATTGGCCGAGGCCCTTTCCCAATTTGATTTATGGTTTTGGCCGAGGCCGTAATCATTTTAGACGTCTTGGCCGAGGCCTTGACAAAATGTTTCAGAATGTCTGGCATTATGCATTCCCTCATTATGAAAGTGGTTAATGATATTTCATGTGATTATTCGACCAGTAGAATATCCATGTGAAGAAGTAAATGGCATTATCTTATTTTACTTTTGCCATATTATGTTGATGTTCAAGTTTAAAAGTCTTTTGTTTTAGTTATACATTGCGATAAATTTTTATGTTTATTTATGAAAGCTTCCGCAATATTGTTATCCTTACTAAGCATCTGATTTCACCCCTTTCAATGTTTTAATATTTTCTAGGATGTGAAGAAGTATTTTATGAATGACCTGCAGGGATAGTCCTAAGAGGATAGAAGTGTGGACTATGGAGACTATGTTATTATAGTTTTTCACTTTGTGATGTAATGTAACATTTATGAATATATCTAGTGTTTCCAAGGATACTAAAATAATCGGTGTTTCGAGACATGATATTTTGTGATCATGCCAATGTTACGAAGTAATGCACCGGCTCTGGGTAGCTGGGGTCGGGGCGTTACAGTTGGTATCAGAGGCAGTTTAGTACTAACCTTGGAAGCTAGATTTAGATAAACTCTGATTAGAGCACATATCCCGAAGATAGACTTTGAGGATTAGTATAGAAGAACTTCCTAGAATTTTAGTATTGTAGAGATGTTGTGAGTTTTCCGAGCAATACATCCCTGTCTGGATACGATCAGGTAGAGGCGGCTCTGGCACAGATGTACCTAGGGGTAAAACTCGAAAACACCGCTTTGAGCTAGACTCGAACGGGAACTGGTGCACGACAACGGGCCTTGCTGCACTCTTGGTTACGACACTCCCGGGGGATATGCTTTGGATAATTCCCATTTTCTTTACAAACCACTATGAAGGGTTACGAGTATATACTTCCTCAAAGAAAACATTTTTATAATTATGGATTATATCCATAATTAGTTCAATTTATGTTAAGTGTTTTACAAGTATGGAATTATGTATTTTGATTCATGAACTAAACTAGTTTATGCCATTATTTAGAAATGGCGCCTAGTGGAAGGAATGGAAACCATATCAATGCACGCACTCCGTGTTGGGATTTCCCTCCTGCTCAAGATAATTATGGTGGAGCTAGTGATACAACTAGTGCTGACCAGCTTCTCACCGTACTGGGACAACTCACGCATGTTATGAATAACAACCTTACTCATATGGAGCACCCTGATCCGCAACATGGAGGATCAATGCTAGATCGTTTCATGAGGCAACAACCACCAACCTTCAATGGGAGTACAAATCCTATAGTAGCTGAGCAATGGATAAATTCCTTAGAGAAAATATTCCATGCCTTGGGGAGTAGTGAAAGGGAGAAGGTTGTCATGGCAGTTTACCGCCTCACTGGAGATGCCGATCAGCGGTGGTCGCTGATTCAAAACACAAAGGAAGATGATGACATATCGAATATGGAATGGGGGGAGTTCAAAGAGATTTTCTTAGAAAAATACTTTCCTCGTGACCATAGAGCAGATATGGAAAGGGAATTTCTGAGTTTGAGGCAGAAGGAGGATGAGAATGTCGGAAAGTATGAGGCTAACTTTACAAGGTTAGCGGGGCATGCTGCCGATTATATACGTAACCCAAGGAGTAAGATTGATTGTTTTTTTGAAGGGTTAAAACCATTTCTCTGTCGAGCTTTAGTATCACAATCCTTCTCATCATACGAAGATATTGTCTCGTGTGCTATCAAGATAGAAAAGGAATTCTCTAAGTCTTATGACAACAAAGTAAAGCAAGAGAAGAAGAGAACGGGGGAACAAGAGACAGATAAAGGGAAAAAGGGAAAGAAGGATTTTCCATTATGTGATAATTGTGGGAAGAATCACCCTGGTACGTGCCTAAAAGGAATGGGAGTTTGTTATAAATGTGGAGAAAAGGGTCACTAGGCTTGTGATTTCAAGGGAAAGAAAGAGGCTGTCAAAGTTGAATGCTACAATTGTAGGGAAATGGGGCATTATGCAAATGAATGTCCTAAGCGTCAAGTAAACATACCTCAGAAAAGGCCAAGGGATCAAGACCAATCTTATGCTGTGACTACAGTTGAAGCGAAATAATTAATGTATTGGTGCTTTTGGACTCAAGGATTATATTCTGGTTATAAGAATAATGTGATATATATAAAGATTGTACTGCAGTACTTTTTGATTAAGGTAATATGATTAAGGTAATCATATTTTTAGTATGTGACAATAAGAGAAACTTTTCTTTGTTTGGGGAATCTGATGTTACAATTGATTTTGGAATTTAGAGACCTTTTAGAGAAAGTCTGGACGGAGGTATTTTGGATAACTATTAAGGTTGGAATGGATTAAGTTGAACCATGGATAGTATTATTTAAGGTTAAAGCATTTATGAAGATTATTTTTGGAATATTATGATACTATAGTTTTAGGAAAAGGACAACCTGCAGGGTGGGGCATAACCCATCGCGTCGGACAAAGCTGCAGGAATCGAACCCACAATCATAGTGCGACAGGCCTTTATTTCCTACCACTAGCCTACAGGAAGTCCCCAGTTATTACAAAATAATTTTACTAATCTAAATGGTATGTGTTAACATTTGGAACCTTAAACAATTAGGATAAGTATAATATTTTTGAGTTGTATTACCTTTTAGCGTGAAAGATGGGTTTGTGGTAAAAAATAATTAAAGAATGAAAGTCTACATGAAAAGTATGTACATTCCCTTACGTTCTTATAAAATCTCCTAAATAAATTCCTCAACTTTATAAAAGTTAACTCAAAACAAAAATGTTGTCGGTTAACTTTTCCTACTGGGGAATCAATGATCGTTTAACCAATCACAAGTTTGTGATTTTCTTGTAGTTAAACATTCTCCTAATCCTTTTTTCTATAACTCTCTATCAGACCTTGATGGTTTGTTTCTCCTCCATATCCATATTTTCATAGAATCCTAGAATGGGCTATCTCAGGTGACCTTTGTACTTATCTTTCTTTCTTTTAATGTTATATATTTATTAACCTTATTTCCGATGTGGGTTTTCCACAATGGTATTTTCAATTTTCAACCTTTTAATTTCAAAGAAAAATTTCAAATTGCGAGGACGCAATTTATTGAAGGAGGGGAGAATGTAACACCCCGAGCTTCCACGATACGCTTCTCATTCAATAATGCAATAGCTTGCATTGTACGCAACTTCGAGTTCTAAAACACCGCGACTAATCAAAGTAGCCGTTAGGAATTGTAATAACCACTTTTTAAAATTATATAAATTTTATATTTCAAAATGGACTTCATTTTTGTATTCGTAATATCGAAATTAGCCTATGTTGAATTTTTGGTATTTTTCTGAGAACTTCTATTTTTTATGAATAGTGAAAAATACTTAAAAACAACTTTTTTAATCAAAATAATTTATAGTGATAAATTATACTATTTATTGGTTTTAAAGTATAATTAGAATATATTTTTACCATTTTTTCCAATGGTGATCATTAGAATTAATTTAACATTGAAGTTGGACATAAACAATTGCCAATCTTTTGATATAAATTGTTTCTTAAAAACACGCTATTTGTTGTGACAGCGGGAATTAATTATAAAATTAATTAATGAAACTTATATGTTTGGAATTTTGTAAAATAGACATCATTTTTGAATTCGGAATATCAATTATAGCTTAGGGTTAAATTTTGGCATTGTTCTGAAAAACTTCAATTTTTGATGAATAGTGAAACCACTAAGTGGTAGTTAAATAACTGATTTTTCGTTTAAATGAAATATTACCACTTCTGTGATTTGATTTTCAAAAATCCGACATACATGGTTGTCATTAAGAAGTAAAATGTGGTTCAATGAGATTAAAATAATTTTTTGGTGAATAATAACTTTTATGTTCTTAATCGCGATTAGAGGTAATTAGTGTAGTTTAAGGTAAAAATAATGTTTTAATAATATGAGATGAGCTTGACACTTGTCCTACTCCTATTGGACGAGTCATGGCCGACCAAGACAACCCATGGGTCAACTTGGGGACCCCCTGGAGCCACTTTGGTTGGAAAATGACATTAATATATATATATATTTAATGTTAAAATTAAATTGAAACAAACATGAGTTGTTTTACTAAAATAGTTTTTAGGTGGGGTTACACAGGTCCAAATTTTGATTATAAATATTCATTATAAATCTAAAAATATATCCTACATCATAGTATTTTTTTTATAATTTTTAGACATTAAATAAATTAAATTAATTATGACATCATGATGATGCAGCGATGACCTCATTATTTAACGATTTAAATAAAATGGAAAGATAATGTAAAATCCAAAGCGTACACTTGTCAAAAACCTATTGGATGAGTATATTTCGAACCCTTATCACCTTATCCACGAATTATATAAGTGTGGTACCTTTATAATCCGAAAAAGCATTGTATAATAATGTAACATTTCAATCTTTCCAAAAGAGCCCCTCCTCTCCACTTATAAAAGGCCCCCACCTCTCCCACCTTATTCACACCATAAAGCCATTTTGCTCGGCCAAACTCTGACAAAATACTCTCCCAACATCCCTCTATTACTCCTAGAAGCCTCACTTTGGGCAGAACACTTCCCAAGGAATCCTTTGGCTCAAATCAAAAAGAGTTACCCGATTTTGAGGTAATGTCTTCTCTAATGTTGTTTTGGTTTATTTTTCTTCTCCAACCCCCTAAACTCTTTTTATTCATTTATTTTGTAACAAACCCAGTATCCTCAATATACTAGTATGTTTTTATAAGAAGGATTCGAGCTACACTTACACACACCTACATCTAATGGTTAAAGAACATACGGTTTCTGTGGATGGCGAATTTCTGCCTCACGAAACGATGATTGTTCAACACTCATATAACACCTTCAAAGGTGGCCATTAAGATGTCACTATATTTATATATGATATAAAATATGTTTATGTTTTACTTTTGCTTCTGAATTTCTCATTTATGTCATACTTTATGATTTCCATTATGGGTAAAATGCGATAATTTCATTTTAGGAAGTGCGGACTACCGCCCCCTCAAAGTGATTTGAATCGTTAATGCCATATGTGGGATATATAAAGGATGGATTAAATGGTATTATACTCTATATTATACTGTAATTATATTATAAATTTATATCATTATGATTTCATTCCATTAAATATGAAATAGAAATGAAAGTAGCGTTCATGCGTACGTACGGCTTACCGTCTCCATGAACGGTGCATTTCATTTCTTACCACTAAATGTTACGTGACATTATCAATGAATGTATATACTGTATATATATGATATATATGATATATAGATCATGAATATAATTCTGGGTATAGTGGATATTTCACCACATGAACAACTTGTAATTATAAGAAGTTTATTTTTGACTCATGTACTAAAGATCGACAAAACGACCGTTATTAACTTAAATAATTAAATAATGTTCATAACATGGTAATAAGTTATATAAATGGAATAATGAACATGAAAAAGGTTCTTATGTAAATATAAATTAACTCTAGTTTATTATTCAGGAGGTTAAAGAACGGTCGAGTCAGGACAAGACGCAAGGTAAGGGAACTTCTTAACCCAATTTCTATTCTTTGGGTTAATCTCCTACTTTCAAATTATGTCATGATATTATTATGTACTATCTTGTATGTGTACTTTATTTATGTGTACTTATAGTGAATACACATAATATATCTACTTTATTTTAAAAAAATGATCTTTGTAAGGGTATTCGTCTCAATCACCTTTCATTGAGGCATATTTGGTTTTATACACAACTTTCTTTTATACGTTGTATAAACCCCTTTGACTTTTACGTTTATTCAAAAGGAATCTTTTTTATACGAAGAATTTTAATAAACGACAAAATGGGAATGTTTTTCATTCCGTACTTATGTGGCGACAACGACTTCTCTGCCGCCGTGACCATTATTTGAGTTTCGGCTTCCTCTACAAGCCATCATTTTTTTAATGAAAAATAAATACAAAGTTTTAACTTTCTTTTATTTTGGTATTGAAAATGGTTTTGAAAGTGTTTTTATTATATCAATGTGTTGTATTGATATCTTGTGATTGAAATGTGGAAATGTTATGTTTCCTTTATGCATGTTTTATGTGATACGATTATGTTATGGTTTATGATATGTTTAAACCTATTCATATGAGGAATGTATTGGACATTATAAGTGATGGGTGGAGCCCGCTATAGCTCCTCGATGCATCGGTAGGTCTCATGAGACAACTAGACGTGGAATTGGCCGAGGCCCTTTCCCAATTTGATTTATGGTTTTGGCCGAGGCCTTAATCATTTTAGACGTCTTGGCCGAGGCCTTGACATAATGTTTCAGAATGTCTGGCATTATGCTTTCCCTCATTATGAAAGTGGTTAATGATATTTCATGTGATTATTCGACCAGTAGAATATCCATGTGAAGAAGTAAATGGCATTATCTCATTTTACTTTTGCCATATTATGTTGATGTTCAAGTTTAAAAGTCTTTTGTTTTAGTTTTATATTGTCTTAAATTTTTATGTTTATTTATGAAAGCTTCCGCAATATTGTTATCCTTACTAAGAATCTGAGCTCACCCCTTTCAATGTTTTAATATTTTACAGGATGTGAAGAAGTATTTTATGAATGACCTTCAGGGATAGTCCGAAGAGGATAGAAGTGTGGACTATGGAGACTATGTTATTATAATTTTTCACTTTGTGATGTAATGTAACATTTATGAATATATCTAGTGTTTCCAAGGCTACTAAACTAATCGGTCTTTCGAGACTTGATCTTTTGTGATCATGCCAATGTTACGAAGTAATGCACCGGCTCTGGGTAGCTGGGGTCGGGGCGTTACATATAGCCACATAGGAAGAACCCACTAGGCCTAGGGTTCCGCAAGACCCAGTGCGGCCTCACATTGCCAGCCATCTCCTAGGATTCTCCCACGCCAACATTTGGCTGCCCCATATGCGACAAACATCTGAACCCCATGACTCATACATCGCTGTTGTGGGGGACACTCCCATTTTGGGAGTCTCCTTTGATGGTAGCACCAAATTAGATGGATATAAATTTTTCTATGGGGAAACCAACCACAGTGGACAAGTAGCCTTCATTGAAGCAACATGAGGTGGGAGGAGAAAAATATGGGGTAGATGACCCACCACAACCACAAGAGAGAAATATGGTTTTCTTTCATCTATTTAATTGGGATGAATATCCCATCATTTGTAAGGGAAGAAATATATGTTGTAATTTGTGTGATCCTCCGTGATTATCTAGAGGGAGTGATAATAGAGAAGAGCCCCTATTTTCTCCCGTGGATGTAGGCTTCAAATACGAACCATGCTAATTCTCGTGTTGCTCCTTTTTTGATCTATTTTTGTGCATTTGAGGTACCACACACCTCCGCTGCACCCCAACAAGTGGTATCAGAGGCGAGTCAGAGTGATCGGAGTTGAACCAGTGAGGCGAAAGTGAATTTTCCGGTGGATGGAATATTGAAATTTTTCAGAAAATTTTCTCAAGGCAAGATCCGTGAAGCGGATGGCAAGAAGATTCCAATGGCGTAAGCGGTGATAAAACGGTGTTGAATCAAGCCCGGTATGTTCATTCATAGTTTCGTCAAACCTGTGGGTGAACAATAACCCTGTACCGGTGAAGATAGAACTATTCATGACACCGGTAAAAATTACGGCGGAATTCTGGCAGGAGCTCCAGCGTGCCATGTCAGTGCCATGTCAGCACCACGTCAGCGGGTGATCTGGACCATTGAACAAGTTTTGACCATATCTCAATCAGTTGGTGTCCGATTTCGGCGATCCCAGATTTGATTCCAACTATTTCAACCATTCCTAATGAATCTGTATGGTCAGTGTTTCAGAATTCTCACTCCATCAGGTGGCTTCAGAAGGGTGTGACATCAAATGTGGTCATCTCGTTTTGCGAAGACAACGATGGCTGGTGTCGGAGCACTACCGAGATTTGATATCGAGAAGTTCAATGTTCCAAACAATTTCGGCATGTGGCAATGTACAGTGAAAGATATTTTGGTGAATCAGGGCATGATCAGACCATTGATCGGATAAAACCCCAAGACAACTTGTGTCGATGATTGGAAAGAGTTTGAGATTCGGTTCATCAACACAATTCGACTATGTCAGGCAAATGAGGTAAAGTACTCGATGTTGGAAAAGACATCACCGAAAGAGATCTTGAATGTAACACCCCAGGATTTCATAGTGTGTTATTTCTTAAAAATAATTCAATAACTTGCACTACACGCAACACCGAGTTCAATCACACCATGACGTACAAAAAAAAAGCCATTAAAAGAGGTCATGAATAGTATTAACAACATTTTGAACTTTATATAATCCTTATAATTTTAGAATCCCTATTATGAGTTTCTTAGTCATAATGCAAGAACAGATTCATTTTCAGTATTGCACTTTTATCAACTTTAATAGTGAAACCTTTTTAAATAAAATATTTTAAACTATCTGAATAAATTGGGACATCAAAAAAAATTTAAAATGAAACATCCCAAGCTTCTACGGTACGCTTTCCTTTGAATAAAATAGTAGCGTGTGTTGTACGCAACCTTGAGTTTTAACACACGCCACAACCAATCAAACTAGCCGTTATGAATAGTAATACCTAAATTTTGAAAATATATATATTTTATATTTTAAAATGGACTTCATTTTTGGATTCGGAATATCGAATTTAGCCTAAGGTGAAATTTTGGTACTTTTCGGATAACTTTCATATTTTGATGAATAGTGAAAATTACTAAATTTTAATTAAAAACAACATTTTTTATCAAAATAATTAATAGTGATAAATTAAGAATTTTAGTAGTTTTAAAGTATATTTAGAATATATTTTTACCATTTAATATAATGTTGGTCATTGTACATAATTTTACAATTAAACCAAACATAAACAAGTGTCAATCTTTTGATAGTTATTACCTCTTAAAAACACGCTTTTTGTTTTGACAGCGGGAATTAATTTTAAATTAATTTCTGCCACTTCTGTGTTTTGAATTTAGAAAAATGGATTCCATATTTGGAATCAGGATGTCCAAATTTTGTAAATAGGTAACTTTTATTTTTAGACATTTTGAATAATTACTGTGGTAAATATTTTATTTACCATGGTTAAGGGTAAATCCGGTAAATAAGGGTTAAAAAATAATATTATAATAATACAAAATTAACCTAAAACGTGTCCTAAACTTATTGGTGGACACATACCCGACCATGATCATCCTTGGGTCAATTTGGGGACCCCTTGGATCCACTTGTATGTGGTAGGGACACTTTATATTAATAAAGTTAAAATAAAAATAAAAATGGCATAAGCTTACATCTTTTAGAAGAACAATTTTTACATAGGGTTATACATGTTGGATTTTAGATTATAAATATTCATTAGAAATCTAAACAGATTTCCTACATAATGATATTTTATTTATAATTTTTAGACATCAAATAATTTAAATTATTAATGACACAATAATGATGCAATGTCTACCTCATTAATAAATCATTTAAATAAATAAGATTATAATGATTAAAATATTATCTAAAACCTGTCCAATTCTTATTGGTTGATGTTATTTAGAATATGAGTCAACTTATCTTCGACCTCAATGATTTTTGGACCATTATAAACCGAATATAATTATATTATAAAGTAATACTTTCAATCTTTCCTAAAGAGCCCCTCTTCTCCCTTATAAAAGGAGACCACTTCTACTCATTCCTCACACCTCTCAAGCCACTTGGCTCGTCCAAACTCTGCCAAACTATGCTCCCCACATCCCTATCCTCCTCCTTGAAGCTTCCCCTTAGGCAGAAATCATTTCAATAAGTCCTTTGGTTCCAACCAAAGTGAGTTACCTAAATTAAAGGTAACGATTTCTCTTAAATTATTTTCATTTATTTTGCTTCTCCAACCCCCAAACTCTTTTTATTTCCTTTCTTTTGTAACAACACCAGTATCCTAAATATACTAGGATGTTGTTATAAGAAGGATTCAAACTACACATACACACAACTCCATCTAATGGATGATGAACATAATTTTTCTGTGGATGGAAAACTAACGCCTCATGAAACGATGATTGTTCAAATACATCTTACCGCCTCTCATGGTGGCCATTATGATGGCACTATAATTAAATATGATATTAATGATATATATTTTACATATAAGCTTCTGTAATTCCATTTTATTTCATACCATTATTCGTTCCATGTTGTATATACATACGATAATTTCATTTGAGGAAGTGCGGACTACCGCCCCCTTAAAATGACATGACTCGTTCATACCACACATGGAACGTATAAAGGATGGTGTTAATGAACTTAAGTAACATATATAAAATATTATATTATACTGGAATAGTAATATACCTATGTATCATTTGGATTAAATTCTTTTAAAATAAAAATTAAATGGAAGTAGCGTTCGTGCGTACGTACGGACTACCGTCTCCACGAACGCGGTGAGATCCATCCTCCATCGTATCCATTCAAGTCTTATTCTCATTTTAGGGTTAAAAATAATGTTAATATAATTCTTATTATGAATAAGATATAATCTATCCATTACAAACATGTCTTACGTAACCAAACATTTAAGAAGAACGAATCGATTATCACCCGAAACGACGATAATACTAAAATATTATTAATAAAGAAATGTTAAAAGAACATATATGATATCATATTAATGTATATGATTCTTGTATAATTTAATAACAATTATTTCACCATTATACAGGAGGTTAACCTACCCCAACCAAGGAAAAGTACAAGGTAAGGGATTTTCTTATCTCACTTTCAATTCCGTGAGATTTCCATTGTTCGCCACTAAATTATTGAAAGTGGTATATTGTGTACTGAAATTTGATATATATTATCATTATTCTCCTTATATTCATGTATTCTGAAAATCATTTGGTGGTTATTGACTTTTGGACATACGACTCAGTTGATTAACGTGGTAAGGGGTTTTCATCTCACTCCTTATTCCCGTGAGATTCATGCCATATTGCCACCATTACCTTTTGTGTGGTGTATATACTGCCCATAATTATATTCTTTGTGTAATACACTCTAATTTATGTGTACTTACATATTCATTGTATGATACCTCTTTCATGGGTTGTATGTTTCATAAGTTACCAAACTGGTAAGGGTTATTTCACAATCTCTTCATTACCCGAGGTTGTTTATACGTAATAATCTACTGAGATCTCGTTATCATCCACATCCATGTTTCTTCAAAATGTATTTCAAAACATTTTTAATATTTAAAAGAATATGGGTTAAAGTTATTTATACCCTTGTTTGACTTTTTATAAGAGGTTTATAAGGGAATCTTTCCGTTGTTTTCCAAACAAGGTTCTTTTTAACCTTTTCGACAGAATTAAGATAAGAATGTTTTTTTAACTTATACGGCGGGTGCGGTTATTTTCCGCCGTTATAAAATCGTCAAAGCTTACCTTAAAAGCTTATAAGATTATTTTCAAAGAAAATGTTTGATTGGATCTTAAATGATTTAAAAATAAAAGGAGATATTTCTTTAAAAAGAATTTTGATTTCATCTATGTCAACATCCTTTGATGGGTTTTAAGATTATTTAAAGTTGATTTATTATGATACAAAACTTCTATATTGTTTTGAAGGTTTTGTGATATGTTTGACTGTGGATGTGCTATTTTTATACCATTCATAGTTTATGGTGAAAGTATTGACATTTCGTATGCTAGTTCCAATAAAAATGTTTATGTTATATTTCAATCTTTACTTCATATGAATGTGTAGGACAATTATGTTCCAGGTTGGGGACTGGTTAAAGTAAGCCCTCCAGGTTGGGGACTGGTAAAAGTAAGCCCTCCAGGTTAGGGACTGGTAAAAGTAAGCCCTCCGGGTTGGTATCCGGTTATTAGAGGCACTCCGGGTTGGTGTCCGGTTATTAGAGGCACTCCGGGTTGGTGTCCGGTTATTAGAGGCACTCCGGGTTGGTGTCCGGTTATTAGAGGCACTCCGGGTTGGTGTCCGGTTATTAGAGGCACTCCGGGTTGGGTTCCGGTTATAGTTAGCCCCAAGGTCTTGGGACGAGGCCTTAAAAAGTAATTAATGTTTAGCATTATGCATTCCAACATTATGAAAGTGGTTATTGATTTTGCATGTGATTATTCGATTAGTAGAATATCCATGTGAATAAGTAAATGGCATTATCTAATTTTATTTATGCCATACTATGTTAAAAGTTCAAGTTTAAAAGGCTTTTGTTTTAGTTATACATTGCCTTAAATGTTTATTCTTATTTATGAAAGTTTCCGCTATATTGTTATCCTTACTGGGCATTTGAGCTCACCCCTTTTCTATGTTTTATTTTTCCCAGGAAGTGAAGAAGTATATTATGAATGACCTGCAGGGATATTATGAGGGGATTATAGTGTGGACTGTGGAAACATTATGTTGTTGTAGTAGTTTTTCATTTTATGATGTAATGTAAAACTTATGAATATATCTAGTGTTTCCAAGGCTACTAAACCAATCGGTCTTTCGAGATTTGATCTTTCTTGTGATCATGCCAATGTTATGTAATAATGCACCGACTCTAGGCAACTAGGTTCGGGGCGTTACAGTTGGTATCAGAGGAAGTTTAGTACAAACCTTGGAAGCTAGATTTAGATAAACTCTGATTAGAGCACGTAGACCTAAGATGAACTTTGAGGATTAGTATAGAAGAACTTCCTAGAATTTTGGTATTGTAGAGATTTTGTGAGTTTTCCAAGCAATACATCCCTGTCTGGATACGAGCAGGTAGAGGCGGATCTGGCACAGATGTACCTAGGGGTAAAACCCAAAAACACCGCTTTGAGCTAGACTCGAACGGGAACTGGTGCACGACAACGGGCCTTGCTGCACTCTTGGTTACGACACTCCCGGGGGATATGCTTAGGATAACTCTCATTTTATTTACAAATCATTATGAAGGGTTTATGATTATATACTTCCTCAAAGAAAACATTTTTATGATTATGGATTATATCCATAAATAGTTCAATTTATGTTAAGTGTTTTATAAGTATGAGATTATGTATTTTGATTCATAAACTGATCTAGTTTATGCCATTGTTTAGAAATGGCGCCCAGTAGAAGGAATGAGAACTCCAGAAATACACATGATTCAAAGAGAAGGAAGGATCATATCTTTCATGGTCTTAAGCTAGAATTTATAAGGGAAATAGTCTCCCATGTATTATCATCATATGAAGAAATAATATCATGTGTTGATAAGATAAGTAAAGAGTTTACTGAGTCCTATGGCTTTAAAGGGAATCAAGAGATGAAAAGGATGGAAGAGAGAAAGATGGATAAAGGGAAAAGGGAAAAGAAGAATTTTCCCATATGTGGTAACTGTGGAAAGAAACACCCTGGAACTTTACTGAAGGAATGGGAGTTTGTTATAAGTGTGGAGGAAAAGAGCACAAAGTACGTGACTGCAAGGGTAAGAAAATGGTTTTAAATGTACAATGCTTCATTTGCAAGGAGATTGGACACTACGCGAACCTATGTCCCAGTCATCAGACTGTGCCACAAATGATGTTATTGGATAATAATCAAGTTATGATACTACCACAGATGAAGAGGAATGGTTAGAGTTCTTATGTTGATTATGTCAATTGAGTGTTGTATCAACAATGTACTTGTTACAATAATCATGGAGTATATAAGGATTGTACTGCAGTACTATTTCATTAAGGACTTGAGATTGTGTGGAATAAAGAAAAGTGACTCAATAGCAGGATAAATTTTTGGAAAATATATGGTTGAGAGAATGATAAATCATAATATAATTCTGATACTGAGGTAGTGATTTTGGAATAATATGTGATTGTTTTGGATAAATTATATTGGATATTCTTGACTACCCTGGAACTGATTAATGATTTGTATATTCCATCATTGTTGGGGTTTAAAACATTTTTGGATTAATGAAGTATATCCAGCTTTCTATATGGAAGAAGGGAGCATGAATGTAATCAATAAGGAATATGGTAATTCAGGATGTTTCGGTGTATTAAAAGAATACATGATGAAGGTATTCATATGCTATTACGGGGTAAAAAGGTTCTACATTATGTTTACCTTACTTATAAATGTTGGACTGTGAGTTTGGATAGAAGTATTTTGGATAGTTCTAGTTTGGATTATTTTGGATTGCCATAAAAGGACAACCCGAAGGTCGGACGACAACCCTTCGTGTCCGGCAAGGCTGTGAGACTTGAACCCGCAACCGAAGGGCGACAAGGGTGTATCACCTACCACTGGCCCACGAGATGTCCTGGATTAAATAATGTAGTTTTTATTAAAAGATCTTGTAGATGAATTATAAATTCGTTTATTTTGGAACCCTATACGAATAGTGTAAATAGAATTTTTTTTACATTCTATTATCTTTTAGAATGAAAGATGAGTTTGTGGTAGAAACTTATTAATGGATAAAACTCTAATTATAAATTAAGTATATCTCCTTATGATCTTAGCCAATCTCATAAATAAATTCCTCAATATTAAGAAAAGCAACTTAGAACAAAAATGTTTTCCTAGATGGTAACTTAAATCATCACTAATTTATGGCTTTGGGATTGTTGGCCTTTTTATAGCCATGTTCTCTACCACTATCCATCAGATAATTGATGGTTAGATTTTTCTTCCATATCCATATTTTCCTACATGGAACCCTAGTATGTGTTATTTTCGGTAATCTTCATACTTTCGACTCTTTATTTTAAATAGAGGCCTCATTAATTCATTTGTCGATGTGGGATTTCAACTAAGATATTTTGAAACGTAAAAAATGTGTTATCCTAATACCCTATGTTTTGTTGAACCAATGGTATTTCAAATCATCATAGATTGATGAATTTAAGGACCTCAATTTTACACTTGTTTGTGATTGATGACCTCAATCACTACCTATAAATATTTACGTTTTTCCTCCAATTATATGTCTCTAAATGCCACCAATGTTCTCCTAATCGAGATCATAATTTGGTGGTGACTCATTCATTTCTCTTTTCCTCATATTAAGACTAAATTTTAGTAACCTAATTTCCGATGTGGGTTTTCCCACAAAGATATTTTCTATTTTCAACCTTTTATTTTCGAAGAACAATTTCAAATTGCGAGGACACAATTTATTGAAGGAGGGGAGAATGTAACACCCCAGGATTTCATAGTGTGTTATTTCTTAAAAATAATTCAATAACTTGCACTACACGCAACACCGAGTTCAATCACACCATGACGTACAAAAAAAAGCCATTAAAAGAGGTCATGAATAGTATTAACAACATTTTGAACTTTATATAATCCTTATAATTTTAGAATCCCTATTATGAGTTTCTTAGTCATAATGCAAGAACAGATTCATTTTCAGTATTGCACTTTTATCAACTTTAATAGTGAAACCTTTTTAAATAAAATATTTTAAACTATCTGAATAAATTGGGACATCAAAAAAAAATTTAAAATGAAACATCCCAAGCTTCTACGGTACGCTTTCCTTTGAATAAAATAGTAGCGTGTGTTGTACGCAACCTTGAGTTTTAACACACGCCACAACCAATCAAACTAGCCGTTATGAATAGTAATACCTAAATTTTGAAATTATATATATTTTATATTTTAAAATGGACTTCATTTTTGGATTCGGAATATCGAATTTAGCCTAAGGTGAAATTTTGGTACTTTTCGGATAACTTTCATATTTTGATGAATAGTGAAAATTACTAAATTTTAATTAAAAACAACTTTTTTAATCAAAATAATTAATAGTGATAAATTATGAATTTTAGTAGTTTTAAAGTATATTTAGAATATATTTTTACCATTTAATATAATGTTGGTCATTGTACATAATTTTACAATTAAACCAAACATAAACAAGTGTCAATCTTTTGATAGTTATTACCTCTTAAAAACACGCTTTTTGTTTTGACAGCGGGAATTAATTTTAAATTAATTTCTGCCACTTCTGTGTTTTGAATTTAGAAAAATGGATTCCATATTTGGAATCAGGATGTCCAAATTGTGTAAATAGGTAACTTTTATTTTTATACATTTTGAATAATTACTGTGGTAAATATTTTATTTACCATGGTTTAGGGTAAATCCGGTAAATAAGGGTTAAAAAATAATATTATAATAATACAAAATTAACCTAAAACGTGTCCTAACATTATTGGTGGACACATACCCGACCATGAGCATCCTTGGGTCAATTTGGGGACTCCTTGGATCCACTTGTATGTGGTAGGGACACTTTATATTAATAAAGTTAAAATAAAAATAAAAATGGCATAAGCTTACATCTTTTAGAAGAACAATTTTTATATAGGGTTATACATGTTGGATTTTCGATTATAAATATTCATTAGAAATCTAAAAATATTTCCTACATAATGATATTTTATTTATAATTTTTAGACATCAAATAATTTAAATTATTAATGACACAATAATGATGCAATGTTTACCTCATTAATAAATCATTTAAATAAATAAGATTATAATGATTAAAATATTATCTAAAACCTGTCCAATTCTTATTGGTTGATGTTATTTAGAATATGAGTCATCTTATCTTAGACCTCAATGATTTTTGGACCATTATAAACCGAATATAATTATATTATAAAGTAATACTTTCACTCTTTCCTAAAGAGCGCCTCTTCTCCCTTATAAAAGGAGACCACTTCTACTCATTCCTCACACCTCTCAATCCACTTGGCTCGTCCAAACTCTGACCAACTATGCTCCCCACATCCCTCTCCTCATCCTTGAAGCTTCCCCTTAGGCAGAAAGCATTTCAAGAAGTCCTTTGGTTCCAACCAAAGTGAGTTACCTAAATTAAAGGTAACGATTTCTCTTAAATTATTTTCATTTATTTTGCTTCTCCAACCCCCAAACTCTTTTTATTTCCTTTCTTTTGTAACAAAACCAGTATCCTCAATATACTAGGATGTTGTTATAAGAAGGATTCAAACTACACATACACACAACTCCATCTAAATGATGATGAACATAATGTTTCTGTGGATGGCAAACTAACGCCTCACGAAACGATGATTGTTCAAATACATCTTACCGCCTCTCATGGTGGCCATTATGATGGCACTATAATTAAATATGATATTAATGATATATATTTTATATATAAGCTTCTGTAATTCCATTTTATTTCATACCATTATTCGTTTCATGTTGTATATACATACGATAATTTCATTTGAGGAAGTGCGGACTACCGCCCCCTTAAAATGATATGACTCGTTCATACCACACATGGAACGTATAAAGGATGGTGTTAATGAACATAAGTAACATATATAAAATATTATATTATACTGGAATAGTAATATACCTATGTATCATTTGGATTAAATTCTTTTAAAATAAAAATTAAATGGAAGTAGCGTTCGTGCGTACGTACGGACTACCGTCTCCACGAACGCGGTGAGATCCATCCTCCATCGTATCCATTCAAGTCTTATTCTCATTTTAGGGTTAAAAATAATGTTAATATCATTCTGATTATGAATAAGATATAATCTATCCATTACAAACATGTCTTACGTAACCAAACATTTAAGAAGAACGAATCGATTATCACCTGAAACGACGATAATACTAAAATATTATTAATAAAGCAATGTTAAAAGAACATATATGATATCATATTAATGTATATGATTCTTGTATAATTTAATAACAATTATTTCACCATTATACATGAGGTTAACCTACCCCAACCAAGGAAAAGTACAAGGTAAGGGATTTTCTTATCTCACTTTCAATTCCGTGAGATTTCCATTGTTCGCCACTAAATTATTGAAAGTGGTATATTGTGTACTGAAATTTGATATATATTATCATTATTCTCCTTATATTCATGTATTATGAAAATCATTTGGTGGTTATTGACTTTTGGTCATACGACTCAGTTGATTAACGTGGTAAGGGGTTTTCATCTCACTCCTTATTCCCGTGAGATTCATGCCATATTGCCACCATTACCTTTTGTGTGGTGTATGTACTGCCCATAATTATATTCTTTGGGTAATAAACTCTAATTTATGTGTACTTACATATTCATTGTATGATACCTCTTTCATGGGTTGTATGTTTCATAAGTTACCAAACTGGTAAGGGTTATTTCACAATCTCTTCATTACCCGAGGTTGTTTATACGTAATAATCTACTGAGATCTCGTTATCATCCACATCCATGTTTCTTCAAAATGTATTTCAAAACATTTTTAATATTTAAAAGAATATGGGTTAAAGTTATTTATACCCTTGTTTGACTTTTTATAAGAGGTTTATAAGGGAATCTTTCCGTTGTTTTCCAAACAAGGTGCTTTTTAACCTTTTCGACAGAATTAAGATAAGAATGTTTTTTTTAACTTATACGGCGGGTGCGGTTATTTTCCGCCGTTATAAAATCGTCAAAGCTTCCCTTAAAAGCTTATAAGATTATTTTCAAAAAAAATGTTTGATTGGATCTTAAATGATTTCAAAATAAAAGGAGATATTTCTTTAAAAATAATTTTGATTTCATCTATGTCAACATCCTTTGACGGGTTTTAAGATTATTTGAAGTTGATTTATTATGATACAAAACTTCTATATTGTTTTGAAGGTTTTGTGATATGTTTGACTGTGGATGTGCTATTTTTATACCATTCATAGTTTATGGTGAAAGTATTGACATTTCGTATGCTAGTTCCAATAAGAATGTTTATGTTATATTTCAATCTTTACTTCATATGAATGTGTAGGACAAGTATGTTCCAGGTTGGGGACTGGTTAAAGTAAGCCCTCCAGGTTGGGGACTGGTAAAAGTAAGCCCTCCAGGTCAGGGACTGGTAAAAGTAAGCCCTCCGGGTTGGTGTCCGGTTATTAGAGGCACTCCGGGTTGGTGTCCGGTTATTAGAGGCACTCCGGGTTGGTGTCCGGTTATTAGAGGCACTCCGGGTTGGTGTCCGGTTATTATAGGCACTCCGGGTTGGTGTCCGGTTATTAGAGGCACTCCGGGTTGGGTTCCGGTTATAGTTAGACCCAAGGTCTTGGGACGAGGCCTTGAAAAGTAATTAAAGTTTAGCATTATGCATTCCAACATTATGAAAGTGGTTATTGATTTTGCATGTGATTATTCGATTAGTAGAATATCCATGTGAATAAGTAAATGGAATTATCTAATTTTATTTATGCCATACTATGTTAAAAGTTCAAGTTTAAAAGGCTTTTGTTTTAGTTATACATTGCCTTAAATGTTTATTCTTATTTATGAAAGTTTCCGTTATATTGTTATCCTTACTGGGCATTTGAGCTCACCCCTTTTCTATGTTTTATTTTTCCCAGGAAGTGAAGAAGTAAATTATGAATGACCTGCAGGGATATTATGAGGGGATTATAGTGTGGACTGTGGAAACATTATGTTGTTGTAGTAGTTTTTCATTTTATGATGTAATGTAAAACTTATGAATATATCTAGTGTTTCCAAGGCTACTAAACCAATCGGTCATTCGAGATTTGATCTTTCTTGTGATCATGCCAATGTTATGTAATAATGAACCGACTCTAGGCAACTAGGGTCGGGGCGTTACATTGAAGAAGTTAGAGGAGTGTTATTTGGAGAAGTCTCTTACCAACAAATTTTTCTTGAAGAAGAAATTATATTAGTTGCGCATGGACGAGGGAATAAATTATTCGGATCATATCAATGAATTAATCAAGATCTTGACACAGTTATTGGTTCTCGGTGAGACATTTGGAGAATATGATAAGATTATTTTCATTTTATCATCTATACCAAGCACATTTGATGGGCTGGTGACTGCATTTCTCATGGGGAAGGAGACATTGAAGCTAGAAGATGTGATGGCATAACATCATGATTTAGATGAATTATGAAGGCCTGCGACACATTCAAGAGATCAAATCATGGTGATGCGAGATGATCAGTCTGGGAGGAGCTGACATCTATTGTCAGGAGTTAATGAATGGTGACCAAAGTCAAGAGGATGTGATTCGAGTGAAATTGTGTGTTTCTGGTGTGAGAATAAGAGTCACTGTAAAAGTGACTGTGGAGAGCGAAAAAAATACGTTGCTGGGAAGAAGAAAGTTGAAGAGGAAAATTTGAACATCACAGGATTATCAGCTGATGATGAAATCTTTGTGACAACAAGAAGCATGCACAAAGATGAGAAAGCTGATCAGAGTGAAGTGTAGTGTCATTACTGCTAAATATATGGGCACATGAAGTGGGAATTCCAATTTCTAAAGCGGAAGAACAAGTGAGCTCAAAATCCAAAAAAATATGGATGGGTTCTTGATTCGAGGATCTCGTCACACATATGTACAACGATAGGTATATTTGATACTTTTCACCAGGTGAAAAACATAGTTAGAATTGGTGATGGGTCAACATGCGAGGTTCGAGGAGTTGAGATGGTGAAATTGAGGACACCCTTGAAAAATGGCTGACGTGAAATTTGTTCCGAGGATGAGACTAAACTTGGTACCATTAAGCAGGATCAACATGAAAGGGTACATGATTTCCATTGTAGGTGGAGTGTTGGAAATCTCATGTGGGATGCAGTGATGTTTACTGGGAAAGAGTCCCAAGGGTTGTATCATTTGATGGGGACTGCAGTCAGCCTGAGATTGAGTGAAGATTGTAGAAATACCACGTCATCTGGCATGAAAAAGCATGTTAGATTTGTTGTTGATGTTTTCAACACCTGCAATGAGTCTCCAGGTCAATATTCTACCCCAAATTGGTTGTGAGGTGGATATCTGTGTGGGAAACTCCCATTTTTTGAGTCTCCTTTGATGGAAGAACCTACTCAGGCGGTTGCAGATTCTTCCATGGTGGCAACCAACCATAGTGTATGATCATCCTTCATTGAAGCAACATGCTGTGGGAGAAGAAAAATATAAGGTAGATGGACCACCCCAACCACTGGAGAACAATTTATTTTTCATTCATTTATTTAAATGAGATGAAAATCACATCATTTGTAAGGGTAGAAATCTGTGGTGTAATTTGTGTGATCATTCATGATTATCCAGAGAGGGTGATAATAGATAAGATCCCATGTTTTCTTCTGTGGATATTGTCATCATAGCCAAACCATGTTAATTCTTGTGTTGATCTATTTTGATCTAGTTTTTCTGTGTTTAAGGTACCACGCACCTTCACTGCGCCCCAAAAACTGTCCACTTCAAACTTCTGCTACTCCCGCGAGCATCACCCCGAATTCCTGCTCCGCCCCTATCTGGCTTCCCCTTGTGTGACGTAGCAGTCGAGCCACCCCTTCCTGGGGTGCCATCCACTGACCCCACGTTTCCGCTACCGAGATTATCTTCCCAATGGACAGAAGGAAGTGACCTCACTCACTCTATCATTGATGTTTCCTTCATCGTGCTTCTTTTGACAGTGTTTATTGTTCTTTGGTTCAAACATCACTCTTATGATGTTCGATTGCTGGTGTTTTCGGAAGGGGATTGGTTTGGTGCGGTCCTGTGTTCAGGATCCGATTTCTTAACTAGACTTCATCCCACCTCAGTTGGACCCCAATGCTCCTGCCCTGACCTATGTATTTTAATAAGCTTTGACAGACCGTGCTACGGAAACTAGAGAGGTTGCATCTTCAGATCCAGGGTTTTCCATGATCGGCAGTATCGAGTTCCCCTACCCGTAACCCACAATATATGTAAAATGAGACCCAGTGATGCCTTGAATTGGCATGGCGAGACCGAAGAATGTGGGTTTCTACTGTTCATTCTTTGGATGTGGGATTGTTTTAGCACCACTAGTTTGATTTCGTGACTGCAAGGACATTGTTTGTTCTTCGTAGTTATTATGCATATGCGGATAGAAGATGCAAGAATTCTTGGTACCGAAAATATCCTCACCTCATTAGTTCATTTCTTATTTTCTTCAGGGGCGGGACAATCAGGGTCAACTTTATCTCTCAGGGCATTATGAGTTCGTAAGGGCGACCTCCGAAATGCTCGATGATTGAGAAATTTCCTCACCTATTATCCCATATTTTAAAATTTTCCATTTTGAGGATTTGTTTTTTTTTTCTAAAGGACTGATAACATCATTTTACAATTCTCATATTCTCTTTTGGATTTTCCATTCATGCATGCCCACGTTTTGGGTTGGTTCAAAAGTTTCTTTGGCTAATTGGGATGGTGTTAACGTATCTGATGATGACATTCTGGATCTTGTAGGACCTTGAGTTTCGTTCTCACATCACTATAATTGTGTCTATAATGGTAGATTCCCTTTGGCACAGAACATTTTAATTATTTTTTTGGGGTGGTCTCGCTTGTGTCTACAATAGTGGATCCCCTTGGTCAGATTATCTCAATTTTTTTTCCTTTTCAATTCATACATAACAAAAATGTTTTTAAAAAAATTGTATTTTTAGTCAATCAGTATTGAGGAATGGATTTATTTACATTGGAATCTAGGATGTGAAAAAAATTATGAGAATCCTTTTGATAATCCTATGTATATGTTTAAATACAATGTTATGGTAAATAAGGGTGAGTTTTTTTCATTAAAAACGCCTTTATTTTGATTCTATAAGTGTATATGGTTTTGGAAATGATTCATTTATGGGTTATAACCCTTAAAATAGTTGGTTGAGTATGCCTCGACCATCATTTAGGTGAATGGTTGGTATTCCCTTAATTTTCAACTTCATTGACACCCCAAGGGGGTATTTTTGGGTTGTTTCACATTTTCATTAGAAATAATTATGAAGGAAAGGAATAAATAATGAATATGAATGGAATAGTTTATGGCTAAGGATTCCTATATAGAAAAACCGGTGTAAATATTTGTACATCATATGAATTATTTTTCATTACTTATCACTCTGATAATGATTCATGATGGTCATGATAACCACTTTTTATTTACACACATCTTGATAATAGAAGGACAAAAAAGAGGTTCTAATAGGTATTCTCAAATATTAAGTTAACCTATTTTATATTAGTTATATGAATTCGTATCTTTAGGAATGTTCTAATGGAATATTAATTCATATTATTAATGATTATATGTAAAATTACTAGTGAAAACATCTACTAGTAATATGATCACATATAATGTATATTATTCATATTTCACTAATATTAGTGGGAATATACTTTATGAAAATCTTGTAATTCTACTTCTAGTATAATTTTATGGCCCGTGATTGAATTTAATTACAAAAAAAATCACATTAATATTAATGTACTGGATTTTGAAAATTGATATTTTTTACCTACCTATGATCTTATATTTGTTTAAAAATATATATTTAATTAAAATATAAATTACGTCCATCATACGAGTATTGATACTTATTCAAAAGGTGTATTTAACTCATATAGTGGGTGAGAAACTCAATGTCAAAGATGTTCAAAAAATTTGATGGTTTGATGATTTTTTACAGATGATTATCCTCATGTTCCAATAAATTGTGAAGTTGGGTTTTCATTATAATCATACCTTGTGTTAAAAAGAAATCAAGGAATTCCTATAGAATTTATGGAATGACTTATTATTATTAAAGAAGAAAATATAAAAAGATCTTGATCAGGGATTCATTAATCTTTGGCCATCACCCAGGGGTGAATCATTAAATTTTTTAATGAATATATATGTATCCATGAGACTCTTCATGTATTATCAATAACATAACAAATTTAAAATAATTAATAATTATAGTCTAAAATTAATGATGATTTTTATCAATAATGAGGTGTTCAATATTTTTCCAGGATTGCTATTTTAATATGATACTACCATTTTGTGGTAAATTGTTAAAAAACTACAAAATACAGCCTTATGTATGAGGTATGGACTCCATGAAATTATAGTGATTCTATCATCATGGATTTAATAAATACTATATTTATATATTAACATGATCAGTTTCGTGAAGTATATATTGAAGATTTTCTAATATATTCTAAGAGTATGGAAGATTGTGAAGGTCACTTAAGGATTTTACTAAAGACCCTATGCAAGTATAATCACAATGAAAAAATTACAAACTATGAATTTTTTGTATATAAGGATTCATTTTTTTGTTATATTATCACATGTGAGGGAATATAATTTCATCCATCAATGAAGGATGTTTTTAGACATGGGCCCAAGCCTGTAACACCCCAAGAATTCATAATGTGTTATTTCTTCAAAATAATTCAATAACTTTCACTACACGCAACACCGAGTCCAAATGCACCATGACATACCAAAAAGCCATTCAAAGGAGGTTATGAATAGTATTAACTAAATTTTAAACTTTATATAATCCTTATAATTTTTCCATATTCTGAGTATCTTAGACATAATGCAAGAACAAATTCATTTTCAGTATTGCACTTTTATAAACTTTTAATAGTGAACCCTTTTTAAAAACAATATTTTAAGCTTTTTGACTAAATGGGGACATCAAAAATTAAAAATGAAACATCTCAAGCTTCCACGGTACACTTTCTTTGAATAATATAGTAGCGTGTGTTGTACGCAACCTTGAGTTTTAACACACACCACAACCAATCAAACTAGCCGTTATGAATAGTAATACCTAATTTTTGAAATTATATATATTTTATATTTCAAAATGGACTTCATTTTTGGATTCGGAATATCGAATTTAGCCTAAGGTGAAATTTTGGTACTTTTCGGATAACTTTCATATTTTGATGAATAGTGAAAATTACTAAATTTTAATTAAAAACAACTTTTTTAATCAAAATAATTAATAGTGATAAATTATGAATTTGAGTGGTTTTAAAGTATATTTAGAATATATTTTTACCATTTAATATAATTTTTGTCATTGGACATAATTTTACAATTAAACCGAACATAAACAAGTGTCAATCTTTTGATAGTTATTATCTCTTAAAAACACGTTTTTTGTTTTGACAGCGGGAATTAATTTTAAATTAATTTATGCCCCTTCTGTGTTTTGAATTTAGGAAAATGGATTCTATATTTGGAATCAGGATGTTCAAATTGTGTAAATAGGTAACTTTTATTTTTAGACATTTTGAATAATTACTACGGTAAATATTTTATTTACCATGGTTAAGGTAAATCCGGTAAATAAGGGTTAAAAAATAATGTTATAATAATACTAAATTACCCTAAAACGTGTCTTAACCCTATTGGTTGATACATGGTCGACCATGGACATCTTTGGGTCGATTTTGGGACCACATGGATCCACTTGTAAGTGATAATGACACTTTATTTTAATTAAGTTAAAATGAATACAAAAATGACACAAGCATATATCTTTTAGAAAAACAATTGTTACATAGGGTTATATATGTTGGATTTTAGATTATAAATATTCATTAGAAAGATAAAACGATTTCCTACATAATGATATTTTATTTATAATTTTTAGACATTAAATAATTTATTTTATTTATGACACAATGATGATGCAGTAATTACTATAATAGTGAAAAATTAAAATAATTGATATTATAAATACCCAAATAAATATAATATGAAACTTTTAATGAATTAAACTAATTTTCTAGGATAATATGATATATTAGTATTGATTTAAGTGACTTTTTTCGAAGTAATCAATCTGTTATGAGTTTGAAAAAAATCAACTATTGAATAGTGTCAAAATTGACATAAAAGAGTTCTTAAAACAAATATTATATTATTAATTGATATTAAATTCCTAAAAATCTAAGGTTCGGCCAAGAGACTTATATCATGATAGGTTAATCATTAATGGACCACTTGGGGGTCGCTTGGATGTATATAGTATGTTTATTAACCATATTATATAAAAATACAAAGAGACATTGTAAAAGTGAAACTAATTAACTTAGAGTTAATACTTAAAGATAAGGTTAATATAAGTACCCAAACCTGTCTAAATTCTATTGGTTGAGTGGTTTTAGACCTATCCCCACCTTAACCTTTTAATAATAAACTTTGGAGCCATTAGAAACCGAATATGAATTTATTATAAATTAATATTCCTAGCTTTTCCAAAGGTGCCCCTCACCCCTCTTATAAAAGGGCACTCCTCCTTCTCATTTCATCACACCTTCAAATCATTTTGGTTCGGCCAAACTCTGCCCTACTACTCTCCCAACATCACTCACTACATCCTAGAGGCCTTATTTTGATCATAAAGCCAACCTAAGGAGCCCTTTTGATCAAATCAAAAGGAAGAACTCGAAGAAGAGGTAATGTTTTCACCACCCCTTTTCAAGTTCCTTTCTTCTTCAACTTCTTCTTTCTTTGTTATTACCATTATAAAATAATAACTCCAGTATCTCACATATACTGTGATGTTATTATAAATATGGTACAACCATATTCAGTATTCTACCCACCCTTTGAATAACATGTCACCATACGTGCGTACGTACGGCTTACCGTCTCCACGTCGTGGTGTAATTGTTATTCAATATATTATTATTTGGATGGGTATAATAATGATGTGTAACTCATGTAAATAATAAATATAACATGTTAATGATTATGTATATATGATATAACATCCATTTATATATTATTTTAATATCAAAAGAATGATATTGTCGCTCGTGCGTACGTACGGACTACCGTCTCCACGAACGCGATGAGATTCATTCTCCATCGTATCCATTCAAGTATAATTATCATTTGATGATTTAAAAAATGATGTTTAAGGACTTGATATCATTCTGGATATGAATAATATAAAACCTATCCTTTACAAACATGTCTTACGTAACAAAACATATAAAAGAAAACAAGTAAGTTAACACCCGAAACAACGATAATACTAATATATTATTATCAAATCAATATTAAAAGATCATATATGATATCATATTAATGTATATGATTATTGTATAATTTAGTAACAATTATTTCACCATTACACAGGAGGTTAACCTACCCCAACAAAGGAAAAGTACAAGGTAAGGGTTTATTTCGCAATCTCTTCATTATCCGAGGTTGTTTATACATAATTATCTACTGGGACCTCGTTATCATCCACGTCCATGTTTCTTCAAAATGTATTTCAAAACTTTTTTAATATTTAAAATAATATGGGTTAAAGTCATTTATACCCTTGTTTGACTTTTTATAAGAGGTTTATAAGGGAATCTTTCCGTTGTTTTCCAAACAAGGTGCTTTTTAACCTTTTCGACAGAATTAAGATAAGAATGTTTTTTTAACTTATACGGCGGGTGCGGTTATTTTCCGCAGTTATAAAATCGTCAAAGCTTCCCTTACAAGCTTATAAGAATATTTTCAAGAAAATGTTTTATTTTATATGGATCTTAAATGATTTCAAAAATAGAAAGAGATATTTCTCTAAAAAGTGTTTTGATTTCATCTATGTCAACATCCTTTGACGGATTTTACGCTTATTTGAAGTTGATTTATTATGATACAAAACTTCTATATTGTATTGAACGTTTTGTGATATGTTTGACTGTGGATGTTCTATTTTTATACCATTCATAGTTTATGGTGAAATTATTGACATTTCGTATGCTAGTTTTAATACAAATGTTTATGTTATGTTTAAACCTTTTCATATGGGGATGCATTGGACTTAATATGTGACGGGTGGATCCCGCTATAGATCCTCGATGCATCGGTAGGTCTCATGAGACAAACTAGTGTCTTGGCACAAGGCCTTGACAAAATCTTATTTGTATTCTTGGCACGAGGCCTTGACTATGTGTTTATGATAGTCTGGCATTATGCATTCCAACATTATGAAAGTGGTTATTGATTTTTGCATGTGATTATTCGATTAGTAGAAAATCCACGTGAATAAGTAAATGGAATTATTTCATTTTATTTATGACATACCATGTTGAAAGTTCATGTTTGAAAGGCTTTTGTTTTAGTTATACATTGCCTTAAATGTTTATTCTTATTTATGAAAGTTTTTGCTATATTGTTATCCTTACTGGGCATTTGAGCTCACCCCTTTTTTATGTTTTATTTTTCCCAGGAAGTGAAGAAGTAAGTTATGAATGACCTATAGGGATATTTTGTGGGGATATGAGTGTAGATTATGGAGACAATATGTTGTTGTATTAGTTTTTCGATTAATGATGTAATGTAAAACTTATGAATATATCTAGTGTTTCCAAGGCTACTAAACCAATCGGTCTTTCGAGATTTGATTTTTCTTGTGATCATGCCAATGTTATGTAATAATGCACCGACTCTGGGTAGCTGGGGTCGGGGCGTTACAGTTGGTATCAGAGGAAGTTTAGTACAATCCTTGGAAGCTAGATTTAGATAAACTCTGATTAGATCACGTAGACCTAAGATAAACTTTGAGGATTAGTATAGAAGAACTTCCTAGAATTTTGGTATTGTAGAGATTTTGTGAGTTTTCCGAGCAATACATCCCTGTCTGGATACGAGCAGGTAGAGGCGGCTCTGGCACAGATGTAACTAGGGGTAAAACCCAAAAACATCTCTTTGATCTAGACTCGAACGGGAACTGGTGCACGACAACGGGCCTTGCTGCACTCTTGGTTACGACACTCCCGAGGGATACGCTTAGGATAATTCTCATTTTCTTTACAAACCATTATGAAGGGTTTATGAGTATATACATCCTCAAAGGAGACATTTTTATGATTATGGATTATATCCATAAATAGTTCAATTTATGTTAAGTGTTTTATAAGTATGGGATTATGTATTTTGATTCATAAACTGATCTTGTGTATTCCATTGTTTAGAAATGGCGCCCAGTAGAAGGAATGAGAACTCCAGAAATGCACATGATCCAAAGAGAAGGAAGGATCATATCATTCATGGTCTAAAGCTAGAATTTATAAGAGAAATAGTCTCCCATGTATTATCATCATATGAAGAAATAATATCATGTGTTTATAAGATAAGTAAAGAGTTTACTGAGTCCTATGGATTTGAAGGGAAGCAAGAGAAGAAAAGGATGGAAGAGAGAAAGATGGATAATGGGAAGAGGGAAAAGAAGAATTTTCCCATATGTGGTAACTGTGGAAAGAAACACCCTAGAACTTGCCTGAATGGAATGGGAGTTTTTTACAAGTGTGGAGAAAAAGGGCACAAAGTACGTGACTGCAAGGGTAAGAAAATGGTTTCAAACGTACAATGCTTCATTTGCAAGGAGTTTGGACACTACGCGAACCTATGTCCCAGTCATCAGACTATGCCGCAAATGATGTTATTAGATAATAATCAAGTTATGATACTACCACAGATGAAGAGGAATGATTAGAGGTCTTATGTTGATTATGTCAATTGAGTGTTGTATCAACAATGTACTTTTTATAATAATTATGGAGTATATAAGGATTGTACTGCAGTACTATTTCATTAAGTACTTGAGATTGTGTGGAACAAAGAAAAGTGACTCAATAGCAGGATAATTTTTGGAAAATATATGGTTGAGAGAATGATAAATCATAATATAGTTCTGATACTGAGGTAGTGATTTTGGAATAATATGTGATTGTTTTGGATAAATTATATTGGATATTCTTGACTACCTTGGAACTGATTAATGATTTGTATATTCCATCATTGTTGGGATTTAAAACATTTTTGGATTAATGAAGTATATCCAGAATTCTATATGGAATAAGGGAGCATGGATGTAATCAATAAGGAATATGGTAATACATGATGAAGGTATTCATATGCTATTACGGGGTAAAATGGATCTATATTATGTTTACCTTCCTTATAAATGTTGGACTGTGAGTTTGGACAGAAGTATTTTGGATAGTTCTAGTTTGGATTATTTTGGATTTCCATAAAAGGACAACCCGGAGGTCGGGCGGAAACCCGTCGCGTCCGGCAAGGTTGAGAGACTTGAACCCGCAACCGAAGGGCGACAAGGGTGTATCACCTACCACTGGCCCACGAGATATCCTGGATTAAATAATGTAGTTTTTATTAAAAGATCTTGTAGATGAATTATAAATTCGTTTATTTTGGAACCCTATACGAATAGTGTAAATAGAATTTTTTACATTCTATTATCTTTTAGAGTGAAAGATGAGTTTGTGGTAGAAATTTATTAATGGATAAAACTCTAATTATAAAGTAAGTATATCTCCTTATGATCTTAGCCAATCTCATAAATAAATTCCTCAACATTAAGAAAAGCAACTTAGAACAAAAATGTTTTCCTAGATGGTACCTTAAATCATCACTAATTTATGGCTTTGGGATTGTTGGCCTTTTCATAGCCATGATCTCTACCACTCTCCATCAGATAATTGATGGTCAGATTTTTCTTCCATATCCATATTTTCCTACATGGAACCCTAGTATGTGTTATTTTCGGTAATCTTCGTACTTTCGACTCTTTATTTTAAATAGAGGCCTCATTAATTCATTTTTCGATGTGGGATTTCAACTAAGATATTTTGAAACGTCAAAAATGTGTTATCCTAATACCCTATGTTTTGTTGAACCAATGGTATTTCAAATCATCATAGATTGATGAAATTAAGGACCTCAATTTTACACTTGTTTGTGATTTATGACCTCAATCACTACCTATAAATATTTTCATTTTTCCTCCAATTATATGTCTCTAATTGCCACCAATATTTTCCTAATCGAGATCATAATTTGGTAGTGACCCTTGGATTTCTCTTTTCCTCATATTAAGACTAAATTTTAGTAACCCAATTTCTGATGTGGGTTTTCCCACAAATATATTTTCTACTTTCAACCTTTTATTTTCGAAGAACAATTTCAAATTGCTTGGACGCAATTTATTAAAGGAGGGGAGAATGTAACACCCCAAGAATTCATAATGTGTTATTTCTTCAAAATAATTCAATAACTTGCACTACACGCAACACCGAGTCCAACTGCACCATGACTTACCAAAAAGCCATTCAAAAGAGGTTATGAATAGTATTAACTAAATTTTAAACTTTATATAATCCTTATAATTTTTCCATATTCTGAGTATCTTAGACATAATGCAAGAACAAATTCATTTTCAGTATTGCACTTTTATCAACTTTTAATAGTGAAACCTTTTTAAATACAATATTTTAAGCTTTTTGACTAAATGGGGACATCAAAAATTAAAAATGAAACATCTCAAGCTTCCACGGTACACTTTCTTTGAATAATATAGTAGCGTGTGTTGTACGCAACCTTGAGTTTTAACACACACCACAACCAATCAAACTAGCAGTTATGAATAGTAATACCTAATTTTTGTAATTATATATATTTTATATTTCAAAATGGACTTCATTTTTTGATTCGGAATATCGAATTTAGCCTAAGGTGAAATTTTGGTACTTTTCGGATAACTTTCATATTTTGATTAATAGTGAAAATTACTAAATTTTAATTAAAAACAACTTTTTTAATAAAAATAATTAATAGTGATAAATTATTCATTTGAGTGGTTTTAAAGTATATTTAGAATATATTTTTACCATTTAATATAATTTTTTTTCATTGGACATAATTTTACAATTAAACCGAACATAAACAAGTGTCAATCTTTTGATAGTTATTATCTCTTAAAAACACGCTTTTTGTTTTGACAGCGGGAATTAATTTTAAATTAATTTCTGCCACTTCTATGTTTTGAATTTAGGAAAATTTATTCTATATTTGGAATCAGGATGTTCAAATTGTGTAAATAGGTAACTTTTATTTTTAGACATTTTGAATAATTACTGCGGCAAATATTTTATTTACCATGGTTAAGGGTAAATCCGGTAAATAAGGGTTACAAAATAATATTATAATAATACTAAATTACCCTAAAACGTGTCTTAACACTATTGGTTGATACATGGTCGACCATGGACATCTTTGGGTCGATTTTGGGACCACATGGATCCATTTGTAAGTGATAATGACACTTTATTTTAATTAAGTTAAAATGAATACAAAAATGACACAAGCATATATCTTTTAGAAAAACAATTGTTACATAGGGTTATATATGTTGGATTTTATATTATAAATATTAATTAGAAAGATAAAAAGATTTCCTACATAATGATATTTTATTTATAATTTTTAGACATTAAATAACTTATTTTTTTTATGACACAATAATGATGAAGTAATTACTATAATAGTGAAAAATTAAAATAATTGATATTATAAATACCCAAATAAATATAATATGAAACTTTTAATGAATTAAACTAATTTTATAGGATTATATGATATATTAGGATTAATTTAATTGACTTTTTTCGAAGTAATAAATCTGTTATGAGTTTCAAAAAAATCATCTATTGAATAGTGTCAAAATTGACATAAAAGAGTTCTTAAAACAAATATTATATTATTAATTGATATTAAAATCCTAAAAATCTAAGGTTCGGCCAAGAGACTTATATCATGATAGGTTCATCATTAATGGACCACTTGAGGGTCGCTTGGATGTATATAGTATGTTTATTAACCATATTATATAAAAATACAAAGAGACATTGTAAAAGTGAAACTAATTAACTTAGAGTTAATACTTAAAGATGAGGTTAATATAAGTACCCAAACCTGTCTAAATTCTATTGTTTGAGTGTTTTTCGACCTATCCCCACCTTAAACTTTTAATAATCAACTTTGGATCCATTAGAAACCGAATATGAATTTATTATAAATTAATATCTCTAGCTTTTCCAAAGGTGCCCCTCACCCCTCTTATAAAAGGGCACTCCTCCTTCTCATTTCATCACACCTTCAAATCATTTTGGTTCGGCCAAACTCTGCCCAAATACTCTCCCAACATCCCTCACTACAACCTAGAGGCCTTATTTTGATCATAAAGCCAACCTAAGGAGCCCTTTTGATCAAATCAAAAGGAAGAACTCGAAGAAGAGGTAATGTTTTCACCACCCCTTTTCAAGTTCCTTTCTTCTTCAACTTCTTCTTTCTTTGTTATTACCATTCTAAAATAATAACTCCAGTATCTCACATATACTGAGATGTTATTATAAATATGGTACAACCATATTCAGTATTCTATCCACCCTTTGAATAACATGTCACCATACGTGCGTACGTACGGCTTACCGTCTCCACGTCGTGATGTAATTGTTATTCAATATATTATTATTTGGATGGGTATAATAATGATGTGTAACTCATGTAAATAATAAATATAACATTTTAATTATTCTTTATATATGATATAACATCCATTTATATATTATTTTAATATCAAAAGAATGATATTGTCGCTCGTGCGTACGTACGGACTACCGTCTCCACGAACGCGATGAGATTCATTCTCCATCGTATCCATTCAAGTATAATTATCATTTGATGATTTAAAAAATGATGTTTAAGGACATGATATCATTCTGGATATGAATAATATAAAACCTATCCTTTACAAACATGTCTTACGTAACAAAACATATAAAAGAAAACAAGTAAGTTAACACCCGAAACAACGATAATACTAATATATTATTATCAAATCAATATTAAAAGATCATATATGATATCATATTAATGTATATGATTATTGTATAATTTAATAACAATTATTTCACCATTACACAGGAGGTTAACCTACCCCAACAAAGGAAAAGTACAAGGTAAGGGTTTATTTTGCAATCTCTTCATTATCCGAGGTTGTTTTTACATAATTATCTACTGGTACCTCGTTATCATCCACGTCCATGTTTCTTCAAAATGTATTTCAAAACATTTTTAATATTTAAAAGAATATGGGTTAAAGTCATTTATACCCTTGATTGACTTTTTATAAGAGGTTTATAAGGGAATCTTTTCGTTGTTTTCCAAACAAGGTGCTTTATAACCTTTTCGACAGAATTAAGATAAGAATGTTTTTTTAACTTATACGGCGGGTGCGGTTATTTTCCGCCGTTATAAAATCGTCAAAGCTTCCATTACAAGCTTATAAGAATATTTTCAAGAAAATGTTTTATTTTATATGGCTCCTAAATGATTTCAAAAATAGAAAGAGATATTTCTCTAAAAAGTGTTTTGATTTCATCTATGTCAACATCCTTTGACGGATTTTACGCTTATTTGAAGTTGATTTATTATGATACAATACTTCTATATTGTATTGAACGTTTTGTGATATGTTTGACTGTGGATGTGCTATTTTTATACCATTCATAGTTTATAGTGAAATTATTGACATTTCGTATTCTAGTTTTAATACGAATGTTTATGTTATGTTTAAACCTTTTCATATGGGAATGCATTGGACTTAATATGTGACGGGTGGATCCCGCTATAGCTCCTCGATGCATCGGTAGGTCTCATGAGACAAACTAATGTCTTGGCACAAGGCCTTGACAAAATCTTATTTGTAGTCTTGGCACGAGGCCTTGACTATGTGGTTATGATAGTCTGGCATTATGCATTCCAACATTATGAAAGTTGTTATTGATTTTTGCATGTGATTATTCGATTAGTAGAATATCCAAGTGAATAAGTAAATGGAATTATTTCATTTTATTTATGACATACCATGTTTAAAGTTCATGTTTGAAAGGCTTTTGTTTTAGTTATACATTGCCTTAAAAGTTTATTCTTATTTATGAAAGTTTCCGCTATATTGTTATCCTTACTGGGCATTTGAGCTCACCCCTTTTTTATGTTTTATTTTTCCCAGGAAGTGAAGAAGTAAGTTATGAATGACCTACAGGGATATTTTATGGGGATATGAGTGTAGATTATGGAGACAATATGTTGTTGTAGTAGTTTTTCGTTTAATGATGTAATGTAAAACTTATGAATATATCTAGTGTTTCCAAGGCTACTAAACCAATCGGTCTTTTGATATTTGATCTTTCTTGTGATCATGCCAATGTTATGTAATAATGCACCGACTCTGGGTATATGGGGTCGGGGTGTTACAGTTGGTATCAGAGGAAGTTTAGTACAAACCTTGGAAGCTAGATTTAGATAAACTCTGATTAGATCACGTAGACCTAAGATAAACTTTGAGGATTAGTATAGAAGAACTTCCAAGAATTTTGGTATTGAAGAGATTTTGTGAGTTTTCCGAGTAATACATCCCTGTCTGGATACGAGCGGGTAGAGGCGGCTCTGGCACAGATGTACCTAGGGGTAAAACCCGAAAAAACCTCTTTGAGCTAGACTCGAACGGGAACTGGTGCACGACAACGGGCCTTGCTGTACTCTTGGTTACGACACTCCCGGGGGATACGCTTAGGATAATTCTCATTGTCTTTACAAACCATTATGAAGGGTTTATGAGTATATACATCCTCAAAGGAGACATTTTTATGATTATGGATTATATCCATAAATAGTTCAATTTATGTTAAGTGTTTTATAAGTATGGGATTATGTATTTTGATTCATAAACTGATCTAGTGTATGCCAGTGTTTAGAAATGGCGCCCAGTAGAAGGAATGAGAACTCCAGAAATGCACATGATCCAAAGAGAAGGAAGGATCATATAATTCATGGTCTAAAGCTAGAATTTATAAGAGAAATAGTCTCCCATGTATTATCATCATATGAAGAAATAATATCATGTGTTGATAAAATAAGTAAAGAGTTTACTGAGTCCTATGGCTTTGAAGTGAAGCAAGAGAAGAAAAGGATGGAAGAGAGAAAGATGGATAAAGGGAAGAGGGAAAAGAAGAATTTTCCCATATGTGGTAACTGTGGAAAGAAACACCCTGGAACTTGCCTGAAAGGAATGGGAGTTTGTTATAAGTGTGGAGAAAAAGGGCACAAAGTACGTGACTGCAAGGGTAAGAAAATGGATTCAAACGTACAATGCTTCATTTGCAAGGAGTTTGGACACTACGTGAACCTATGTCCCAGTCATCAGACTATGTCGCAAATTATGTTATTGGATAATAATCAAGTTATGATACTACCACAGATGAAGAGGAATGATTAGAGTTCTTATGTTGATTATGTCAATTGAGTGTTGTATCAACGATGTACTTGTTATAATAATTATGGAGTATATAAGGATTGTACTGCAGTACTATTTCATTAAGGACTTGAGATTGTGTGGAACAAATAAAAGTGACTCAATAGCAGGATAATTTTTGGAAAATATATGGTTGAGAGAATGATAAATCATAATATAGTTCTGATACTGAGGTAGTGATTTTGGAATAATATGTGATTGTTTTGGATAAATTATATTGGATATTCTTGACTACCTTGGAACTGATTAATGATTTGTATATTCCATCATTGTTGGGATTTAAAACATTTTTGGATTAATGAAGTATATCCAGCATTCTATATGGAATAAGGGAGCATGAATGTAATCAATAAAGAATATGGTAATACATGATGAAGGTATTCATGTGCTATTACGGGGTAAAAAGGATCTATATTATGTTTACCTTCCTTATAAATGTTGGACTGTGAGTTTGGACAGAAGTATTTTGGATAGTTCTAGTTTGGATTATTTTGGATTTCCATAAAAGGACAACCCGGAGGTCGGGCGACAACCCGTCGCGTCCGGCAAGGCTGAGAGACTTGAACCCGCAACCGAAGGGCGACAAGGGTGTATCACCTACCACTGGCCCACGAGATATCCTGGATTAAATAATGTAGTTTTTATTAAAAGATCTTGTAGATGAATTATAAATTCGTTTATTTTGGAACCCTATACGAATAGTGTAAATAGATTTTTTTACATTCTATTATCTTTTAGAGTGAAAGATGAGTTTGTGGTAGAAATTTATTAATGGATAAAACTCTAATTATAAAGTAAGTATATCTCCTTATGATCTTAGCCAATCTCATAAATAAATTCCTCAACATTAAGAAAAGCAACTTAGAACAAAAATGTTTTCCTAGATGGTACCTTAAATCATCACTAATTTATGGCTTTGGGATTGTTGGCCTTTTCATAGCCATGTTCTCTACCACTCTCCATCAGATAATTGATGGTTAGAATTTTCTTACATATCCATATTTTCTTACATGGAACCCTAGTATGTGTTATTTTAGGTAATCTTCGTACTTTCGACTCTTTATTTTAAATAGAGGCCTCATTAATTCATTTTTCGATGTGGGATTTCAACTAAGATATTTTGAAACGACAAAAATGTGTTATCCTAATACCCTATGTTTTGTTGAACCGATGGTATTTCAAATCATCATAGATTGATGAAATTAAGGACCTCAATTTTACACTTGTTTGTGATTGATGACCTCAATCACTACCTATAAATATTTACATTTTTCCTCCAATTATATGTCTCTAATTGCCACCAATATTCTCCTAATCGAGATCATAATTTGGTAGTGACCCTTTGATTTCTCTTTTCCTCATATTAAGACTAAATTTTAGTAACCCAATTTCTGATGTGGGTTTTCCCACAAATATATTTTCTACTTTCAACCTTTTATTTTCGAAGAACAATTTCAAATTGCGAGGGCGCAATTTATTGAAGGAGGGGAGAATGTAACACCCCAGGAATTCATAATGTGTTATTTATTCAAAATAATTAAATAACTTGCACTACACGCAACACCGAGTCCAACTGCACCATGACTTACCAAAAATCCATTCAAAAGAGGTTATGAATAGTATTAACTAAATTTTAAACTTTATATAATCCTTATAATTTTTCCATATTCTGAGTATCTTAGACATAATGCAAGAACAAATTCATTTTCAGTATTGCACTTTTATCAACTTTTAATAGTGAACCCTTTTTAAATAAAATATTTTAGGCTTTTTGACTAAATGGGGACATCAAAAATTAAAAATGAAACATCTCAAGCTTCCACGGTACACTTTCTTTGAATAATATAGTAGCGTGTGTTGTACGCAACCTTGAGTTTTAACACACACCACAACCAATCAAACTAGCTGTTATGAATAGTAATACCTAATTTTTGAAATTATATATATTTTATATTTCAAAATGGACTTCATTTTTGGATTCGGAATATCAAATTTAGCCTAAGGTGAAATTTTGGTACTTTTCGGATAACTTTCATATTTTGATTTATAGTGAAAATTACTAAATTTTAATTAAAAACAACATTTTTAATCAAAATAATTAATAGTGATAAATTATGAATTTGAGTGGTTTTAAAGTATATTTAGAATATATTTTTACCATTTAATATAATTTTTGTCATTGGACATAATTTTACAATTAAACCGAACATAAACAAGTGTCAATCTTTTGATAGTTATTATCTCTTAAAAACATGCTTTTTGTTTTGACAGCGGGAATTAATTTTAAATTAATTTCTGCCACTTCTGTGTTTTGAATTTAGGAAAATGGATTCCATATTTGGAATCAGGATGTTCAAATTTTGTAAATAGGTAACTTTTATTTTTAGACATTTTGAATAATTACTGCGGTAAATATTTTATTTACCATGGTTAAGGGTAAATACGGTAAATAAGGGTTAACAAATAATATTATAATAATACTAAATTACCCTAAAACGTGTATTAACCCTATTGGTTGATACATGGTCGACCATGGACATCTTTGGGTCGATTTTGGGACCACATGGATCCACTTTTAAGTGATAATGAAACTTTATTTTAATTAAGTTAAAATGAATACAAAAATGACACAAGCATATATCTTTTAGAAACAAAATTGTTACATAGGGTTATATATGTTAGATTTTAGATTATAAATATTCATTAGAAATATAAAAAGATTTCCTACATAATTATATTTTATTTATAATTTTTAGACATTAAATAATTTATTTTATTTATGACACAATGATGATGTAGTAATTACTATAATAGTGAAAAATTAAAATAATTGATATTATAAATACCCAAATAAATATAATATGAAACTTTTAATGAATTAAACTAATTTTCTAGGATAATATGATATATTAGTATTTATTTAATTGACTTTTTTCGAAGTAATAAATCTGTTATGAGTTTCACAAAAATAAACTATTGAATAGTGTCAAAATTGACATAAAAGAGTTCTTAAAAAAATATTATATTATTAATTGATATTAAATTCCTAAAAATCTACGGTTCGGCCAAGAGACTTATATCATGATAGGTTCATCATTAATGGACCACTTGGGGGTCTCTTGGATGTATATAGTATGTTTATTAACCATATTATATAAAAATACAAAGAGACATTGTAAAAGTGAAACTAATTAACTTAGAGTTAATACTTAAAGATAAAGTTAATATAAGTACCCAAACCTATCTAAATTCTATTGGTTTAGTGTTTTTCTACCTATCCCCACCTTAACCTTTTAATAATCAACTTTTGAGCCATTATAAACCGAATATGAATTTATTATAAATTAATATTTCTAGCTTTTCCAAAGGTGCCCCTCACCCCTCTTATAAAAGGGCACTCCTCCTTCTCATTTCATCACACCTTCAAATCATTTTAGTTCGGCCAAACTCTGCCCAAATACTCTCCCAACATCCCTCACTACAACCTAGAGGAATTAGTTTGATCAGAAAGCCAACCTAAGGAGCCCTTTTGATCAAATCAAAAGGAAGAACTCGAAAAAGAGGTAATGTTTTCACCACCCCTTTTCAAGTGCCTTTCTTCTTCAACTTCTTCTTTCTTTGTTATTACCATTCTAAAATAATAACTCCAGTATCTCACATATACTGTGATGTTATTATAAATATTTTACAACCATATTCAGTATTCTATCCACCCTTTGAATAACATGTCACCATACGTGCGTACGTACGGCTTACCGTCTCCATGTCGTGGTGTAATTGTTATTCAATATATTATTATTTGGATGGGTATAATAATGATGTGTAACTCATGTAAATAATAAATATAACATGTTAATGATTCTGTATATATGATATAACATCCTTTTATATATTATTTTAATATCAAAAGAATGATATTGTCGCTCGTGCGTACGTACGGACTACCGTCTCCACGAACGCGATGAGATTCATTCTCCATCGTATCCGTTCAAGTATAATTATCATTTGATGATTTAAAAAATGATGTTTAAGGACTTGATATCATTCTGGATATGAATAATATAAAACCTATCATTTACAAACATGTCTTACGTAACAAAACATATAAAAGAAAACAAGTAAGTTAACACCCGAAACAACGATAATACTAATATATTATTATCAAATCAATATTAAAAGATCATATATGATATCATATTAATGTATATGATTATTGTATAATTTAATAAAAATTATTTCACCATTACACAGGAGGTTAACCTACCCCAACAAAGGAAAAGTACAAGGTAATGGTTTATTTTGCAATCTCTTCATTATCCGAGGTTGTTTATACATAATTATCTACTAGGACCTCGTTATCATCCACGTCCATGTTTCTTAAAAATGTATTTCAAAACATTTTTAATTTTTAAAAGAATATGGGTTAAAGTCATTTATACCCTTGTTTGACTTTTTATAAGAGGTTTATAAGGGAATCTTTCCGTTGTTTTCCAAACAAGGTGCTTTTTAACCTTTTCGACAGAATTAAGATAAGAATGTTTTTTTTAACTTATACGGCGGGTGCGGTTATTTTCCACCGTTATAAAATCGTCAAAGCTTCCCTTACAAGCTTATAAGAATATTTTCAAGAAAATGTTTTATTTTATATGGCTCTTAAATGATTTCAAAAATATAAAGAGATATTTCTCTAAAAAGAGTTTTGATTTCATCTATGTCAACATCCTTTGACGGATTTTACGCTTATTTGAAGTTGATTTATTATGATACAAAACTTCTATATTGTATTGAACGTTTTTTGAAATGTTTGAATGTGGATGTGATATTTTTATACCATTCATAGTTTATGGTGAAATTATTGACATTTCGTATGCTAGTTTTAATACGAATGTTTATGTTATGTTTAAACCTTTTCATATGGGAATGCATTGGACTTAATATGTGACGGGTGGATCCCGCTATAGCTCCTCGATGCATCGGTAGGTCTCATGAGACAAACTAGTGTCTTGGCACAAGGACTTGACAAAATCTTATTTGTAGTCTTGGCACGAGGCCTTGACTATGTGGTTATGATAGTCTGGCATTATGCATTCCAACATTATGAAAGTGGTTATTGATTTTTGCATGTGATTATTCGATTAGTAGAATATCCATGTGAATAAGTAAATGGCATTATTTCATTTTATTTATGCCATACCATGTTGAAAGTTCATGTTTGAAAGGCTTTTGTTTTAGTTATACATTGCCTTAAAAGTTTATTCTTATTTATGAAAGTTTCCGCTATATTGTTATCCTTACTGGGCATTTGAGCTCACCCCTTTTTTATGTTTTATTTTTCCCAGGAAGTGAAGAAGTAAGTTATGAATGACCTACAGGGATATTTTGTGGGGATATGAGTGTAGATTATGGAGACAATATGTTGTTGTAGTAGTTTTTCATTTAATTATGTAATGTAAAACTTATGAATATATCTAGTGTTTCCAAGGCTACTAAACCAATCGGTCTTTTGAGATTTGATCTTTCTTGTGATCATGCCAATGTTATGTAATAATGCACCGACTCTGGGTAGCTGGGGTCGGGGCGTTACAAAGCCGACCTATGATACAAAGAGAAATATTTTTCTAGATTTTTTTTGATATTATTTATTCCTTTTATAGAATTTATCTTGTATCGATAATCCAATTACTATTACAACTCATAACGTAAAATAGTTCTAAATAATAGATTAATGTAAATAAAATTTTGAGGTAATAATTATATTTTTAGTTAGTGTACCTATAATCTCACTACCCTACAATTGGGACAGTTTTTTATTCTATGTTTTTGAATCAACTATGGTGATTTGATGTGTTATTACGACTAATCATATGAATATAGGTTATATATCAAGGAAATTGAAGGGTCGTGGAAAAAATAACACAACTAAATATTTTGATTTAGCTGTGAAAGTTATGGAATTAAAGATATATAGGAATTATAATTATAGGAAAATATGTGATATATATACTAATCATAAATTTTTAATATATATATTCACTCTAAAAAAGTGGAATATTAACCAGATTATATGGTTCAATTTGATTAATTTTTGTAATTACACAATAGATTCCCACCGTGAGATTTAATATAGGTGAAGATGCTTGGATTCAAATACACACTGCTGGAATATATATGATGAGGATGGAATGATATCCAATATATAAATATTTTTAAAGGATGGATATAAAATTTTAAAGGAATTGGGAATAATCTTATATTCAAAAATGAGTGTTTAACTATCTATCCTTGTGAATATTGATACAATATAATGATAATTTTATAATTTTAAAAAATGGTGAGAAATTTTCCTAATTATATCCTTGGTAATTGTGGAATTATAAGGTTTATAGACCCTATATGATTAATTTTTGTACATGATTTTATGATGGATATATTGGATAAATATTATAGTCTACAATTATATATTTTTTTATGGAACTATAATATGTATATAAATCTGAAAAAGTTTTTTTTGTGAAATATTTATATAGATATTGAAAATTGTATATCTCAGTGTTGTGAATATTAATAAGTTAAAGGATATGTACATAAGTTTAAGGGGTTGTTATCACCATTAAACTTACCAAAATTCAAATGGATAAACATCACCAAGTATTCTGTTTTTGGACACCGAAAAACTATAATGTCCATGTATGAATTTCATTTTATTATATCACCTTATGAAATGAGAAATCATTATTACTATCAGAAAAAGAATCTCCATGGATCATATTTTTAGATTTCACATTATAGAAGAGGTGTGGTTTTGCAGATTCCACATTCTATAATCTCTTATCTAGATCAAAGGTTTACCTCAATGTTTTTATATTTCTAAATCATGGTTTGGATTTATATTTCTTATTATTACTATCAATCATCCCTAGTTTCATGATTATTATAAGATAACCATATAAATAATCCAAGAAGTGAGCGGTTCTTATTTATGTACTTAAATGGTTGTCGGGATCAATTGCTTCCTCTAGTTTATTTTTCTTATCAAAAAAGATTTCAATCGATCATTCTGAAAACTCCTTATGAGGCTCACTATGGATGGATGTGTTAACTACGAAATGGTGTAAAGATGTTAGATAAATAAATCTATTCAGACCTTAGCTTACTATAGAAATTAAAGAGAATATCATAGAAATTCTGAACCACCTTAATTCATCTCAATGATGATAGAAAAGTTATACTGACAATCATCAATGACATCTTTAATTTTAAGTGAGTGAGAATTTATTTCTATAAAATTATCCAAAGATTAATTTTATAATGTTATAAAAGAATTTAATGATTATTCTTATGTATATTGTCCCATTCTATATTCTTGAACAGGTAGTGACATTTTCTTATCCCTTATAGCTTCCACTAAACATCTTGGAAATAAATGATGTTTTCCATTAATCTATAATGAGGATGTATATACCAGATCCTTTAATTTAAGGGGGTTACAATGTAATACATAAGTGATTTAATGATATGTTTATATTATAATATATAAAATTTCATAAATATCATACGAAATATGCGAACATGGAGAGAAATAAATTTAAATTTAGTCTTCCCTTAAAACCAAGCTCTTTCTGCAGTAAATTAATGTAGAATAAAAAATAGAAAAATAAGATTATTTGTTGATAATTTAAATACATATTATTACTGTAATTATTTTCATTAATAATTCTATTTCTATCGAAAGATGTTTTATTTAAATTTTAAGAAAATAGTATTTTAATTTTCCACCATAGTAAAATAAATATTTGAAAAAAATGACTAAATATTTTTAAATAAACATTTCAATATTAGGTTAGATTAAAAGTTAGATAATTTTTTGAGAATATTAATACTTCAATGAATAGTATAAAATATTTATTTCTATATGAAAATGTTTATTCATTTATGAAATTAACAAATTTTAACTTTTTCTTGTAAAACTAGTTCTCTAATTTTATTAATAATCTTGTTAAGGCCATTGTTATTAATTTCATGTTTTATTATGGTGTAAGAACATTCATACCTGAAAAAACATTTTTTTTCTTCAAAATTATTTTTGATCTTCTTATAAAGGTTTTATTTTTAAATTAAATTCTCTCTCATCAGTAAAATTATTATTAAAAGTAGAGTTCAATTTTTTTCATGAGGAGTATAAAATTAGTTAAATGGGTCCCTTTATTATTTTTAATCATTACCTTGATAAATATTTTTTCCCTTGGTAAAGGTAAAACATATAAAATAAGGTTTGGTCCTAGGGATAAGGAACTAAAACCTCTATAACAATTTCATTTATCCTATTGAATGTCCTTAGTTCAAGTATTTTCATCCAATTCTTCAATATACACCCTCTTTGTGACATTATTAATTGAAAAAGACAATTATATTAATTAAAGGATAAAATATATATAAAATTTTAACTATATAGACTTCAATATCACTATGTTTTTAATATATGGATAAAATGAATTTATTATGAATTATAAATATTTATTTAATATTTGAATTACTTTTTTATCATTATAATTAATTTTTACTATTTTTTTATTGAATAATAAACATTAATTCTTATGCAATACTGGCATGGTATTAATTCTACTAATAGAACTATAATATATATTATATTAAAAATATTATAAATCATATAGTTTGGTTATGTAATGATTATTATAAAACATTTACATAAAAATATCCTTTTGGTGATCGATTAATGTTCTATATTCTAATTATGATACTACCATGGTGTCATTAAAGTCAAAATAAATGAATAATTTCAAAATTCAAATAATGATATTTTATAATGTATAATATTTTAACAAATTATTTAAAATTAAAAAAAATCTTGTCCACATTCAATTTAATAATATTAGTTTGAAACAATAAACCATATTGTATATGTGTGCCAATTTTTTCTTTATTATGGTCTCATTATTTACCCTCATATTGTTGAAAACATTGATAGTGTGGTAATTATCAATGAGATTTTAGAAGGGATAATACTATGATATAAGATTACATAGATCACATAAACACGAATAAATATTTCTTTTTGAGTGGATTATGACCTACACTCAGAACATATTGAAAATATCTCAATTTTTAATTAGTTTATCAAAATAATTAATTTATAATAATTTTAAAAAGTAATTAATTCATAGTGTGTGCATCCCATCACCTATAAAATGAAACCTATTCTCCTCGCTTAAAAAGGTATTTGGAACCTTATAGTTTATATATCACATTTCATTAAAAAAATAAGAAATTATTACATCACATCCTATATAACATTTTCTGCTGAAGGATTAAGATGTAATCTAAAACAGGTATTATACACTGAGGTATATCTCTTAAACAAGTTATCTAAATATTATTTATACATACACATAATCTAAATATATTGTATAATTCATAATATATTATCCTTTCCCCTAAATATAGTAAAAATTTACTTTTATTATTTATTTAATATTCTCCACCCACTTTTCTATCAAATAAGATGTGACTTATCGATCAAGTGTATGACAGGACTATCACCCCCACATAACGATACGTTTCATTTTCCAACATAAAATTTCATGGATGGTTAATATGAAGGGTTTAATGTTATAATACAATATTTATAAATTAATTATATTTCTAGAACAAAAAATACCACATCTAACTTTTTACCATCCCGTACATTCAGATATGATAACATCGCTCATTTGTGTTTCGAATACGACCCAGATGAAGTGAAGTGAGGATTATTTAATTTCTACTATAAATAGAGGGTAATAATAAAATATGTAATATATATATTAAATATATATAATAGAGTAATAATTATACAAAATTATTTTTGTTATTTACATTTATTTCATTATATTTTCTGAAATGTTACAATAGTTTTCATACATATGTACGACCTTCCATTTCAATGAACTTGGTAATTTATTTTTTATATCTATATTTCATGGATTAATATAAATATATACATTAAATATATGTGATATTATTATTATTAAAATTATAAATATAATTTAACCATGATCAATGTATAAGAACAGGAACTGCTAAATCAAATGTTCCAAGAAGAATGAGATATTTATCACTCAGAAAATAAAATTTTAAAAATATATTATAGAAAATTGGTGTTAAAATATTATTATATGGTAATATATGAAATATTAATTATTTACTTGATTATATCACATATTAATAATGAATTGTAATTTACAACAAAATAATATTGATTAATATCAGAGCAATTTGAAATTGAGGTAAGGGATATATGTTACAATTTCATTGTTTATGATTAATTTTATGATGTTCAAAGCTCATTAAAATCCACTCAATAATGTAATGTTTTCATTTATACTATTTCTATTTATTTTTATTATAGGTTTCATTCCATTTTACTCTTTTTAAATAATCATGTAATTGGATGTATAAATTTTATTAATACAAACTCTATTTCTTTATTCAATAAAATATATTTTTTATCAAATTAAATTTTTTCTAAATATATTTTGATGAATTTTTATACTATTAAACCATATTTTTTTCATATATTTTTCCCCATATATATCATTTAAAAAAATTCTGATAATCGTTTTTTGATTTTCCAAACACGGTTCTTTTAACTTTATATAGAAACTGTCTAATGAACCATTCCTAAATGTACACTTCTTGAATAGAGTTTCCCATCACCAAAAATGATCAGTGATTTGAATCTTACATTAAATATTTCCAAAAAAATTTCATAGAAATTTCTTCCATGATATTTTTTAAATTTTCAGATTTTAAATATTTCATTCGGAATTAAAATCTCATTTTCCTCGATAACTATTCATGGGATAATTTTAAAAGACTTTTCAAATATGATAAAATATATGTATATTAGATATTGTTTATAGGGGATGTAATCAAATGATATCATATATATTTATTATTTACATTCAATATTTTGATTATTAATGGATTATTCTATGACCCGCATTTATTTCCCGGGTATAAATTTGTTATGATAAAATATTTTAAATATTGATTTATTTTATATATATATATAATGATATTATGATTGTTTTATGACCATGAGACACAAAATTTTACGATTTTCCTTATTTTATTTGTGGGATTATAATTATATATGTTATTAAATAATTGGGTAAATATTAAAATCATTTTATGTAATAACTATTGAAATACATTGTTAACCTAGTTCAAAAAGCTACACTTTGTACTATGATAAACATATTTGTGATCCTTGAATATGAATATAACATATTGTAGTGTTAACCCAATATAGTATGATAATATTAGAAGTGATCCTTTAATAACGTAATTATTTTCATGGTTTATTTTTATTCCAAAATATTTTATCATTTTTCCTATATTATTATTTGAGGGAAATATTATTTTATTACATTGATGTTTCATACTTTTGAAATGAAAATATTTATTCCATGAATCATAATTATAATTTATGATATAATTGTTATGGTTTTTAAAAGTTTATATTATATTCTTATGCATTTATTATCATGTTTTTATATAGATATCTATGGTTTCCCTCTTTTATACCCTTAATAATGTGATTCCTTTCCACATTTTATGAATAATTGTTTTAGTTATGATATGTATAAGATGGTTAATAGTTTTTAGGATTGTAGTGGGAAATGGTGTATTTCTTTTATGAACACATTCTGTATGTATCAATATTTTGAAGGACGCTAAATCTACTTTTTGCTGGTATGGATCATAATTTTTTCTTGAATATTCTTATATATGATGTAATATTTATTTATGATATGTATGATTCATTATATATTTGTATCAAAGAAATTTTTGGGTACATTTCATAACTCAATTTATAAAACATTATAGAAAACACTTATGATTATATAATTCATAGGAGAACATCCAATGTTATGGTAAATAATGGAGTGTGGATTTCATTGTAAAATATATCTTTTGGGATACATCAATATGATGTGGTTATCGAGTAAATTCATATATACGTAAGAACATCCAAAATACAAGGTGGGTTATATATTAATAATGCATCTAGAGAAAAGTTAATATTATCTTTCTACACACCACATATGATAGACCTATGGGATATGATTTAGTCAATTCAGAATTCATATTAAAACATTATGAGTTAATATAAATAATAATGACCATTAAGAAAATATGTGAATCATAATGTTTCATATATTACAATTTAGGATTCAATATTTATAAAATCTATTGATTATTTTTTTGTTGATCACTATGTTTAAGGATTTTTATGATCCAAGAAACCATTGTGTTGGTCGGAGTGGACACTCAAGAGGGGGGTGAATTGAGTTCCAATTAAAATTTCTGTTAAAACAATTTCTATTAAAATCCCCCAATTTCAAAAACAAATTAAACTGTAGTGAATTTATATAGATTATAAAGGTTCAATTAGTTTCTCAAAGATTGATTAATTCTCAGTTAACTTAATCTTATGATTAAATTAACTTTTGAAACTAACTTACTGATTTATAACAAATATAAACACTTGCGAATTTAATTATCAATGTAGCTTTGAAGATAGATTATATTTCAAAGTAATAGCAGCGGAATATGAAATAAATATGTATAGTATGGATATAGAGTATAACTACAAACACAGAGAATTAACCAAGAGGTTCAGTCTCAAGACAAGACTTAGTCCTCTCAAAAGTTTATATAAAAATGATCCACACCCTGGATCGGGGTTAACAACAGTGAACACACTGTCCACTGTCCAGGTCACAAGACCTCTACCACAGTTCTTCGTGGGAAAACAAACAACAGCAGCCAGCTGTCCAGGTCACAAGACCTCTACCACTATCCACAGTGGGAAATGAAGTGTAAAAGGGTTTGTTGAGGATTTACAGATCCTCTAGTGAAAGTACAGGAGTCAGTGTGTGTGTTTAATACAGCAGATAACACACACTGCTCAAAATGTAGAAAACTAAAACACAGTAGAGCAAGAGATAGAAAGAAGAAGGTTTGGAGTGCTCTATAGTGTTGGCAGATCAGTTCTGGACTCGTAGGAATGAGTGACTTGAAGCTTTGGTCCTTTTTCTGTAAGTTGACACTAAAACAGAGTGTCGTGATTTCCAGACTTCCAGATGTTCAAGTGATCAGCTTCTTTGAGTTTGAGTGCTTCACAGCATGGATTTTAGGAGACGGTCCTTTCAGTCGGTTCACTTGAGACTCTTTTGTTCTTCAGAATGAATGCTTGAGAGTTCTTCATTTTGTGTATATGCGTATCTCCTTCTCAGTTGTAGATGTTAGACTCTTCCATTCATCATGTTTCTTGAATGCTTCTCTCTTCTTTTTATACTCCTCCATATATGCCCTTTTTGTTCACCCGGGGCCGACAAGATAAATAGTCTTGAGTTACACGTGCAATCTTCCTCGTACATTGTATTATTTCTTGATATGTCTTCAAGTATTAATAAATAATGTTAGGTGTATCAATTTGGCTAGACATGACCGTTAGATTAGTATTAATCAAATTGGTAAAAAAAAAGTAGGAATATAATAATAATAAACTGGTCGAGAATGTATGTCACTGTGGACTTCAACTGTGGTCTTCCAACTGTGGACTTCCTTCTGACTGCTGACTTCAACAAAAGGCTTGCTGTCTGTAGGCTTGCAATGGTAGCTTTTACTTCATGTAACTGTAGCCTCTCTAACTGTAGACTTGTAATATCAAATTTGTGGAACTGTAACCTTTATCAACTGTAGACCTCGATCATCAGTAGACTTAGTCGACAGACGCTGTCTAACTGTAACCTTGACTGTAGGCTTATGACTGTAGGCTTGTTCGACTGCGAACTTGTTCCAACTGTAGACTTGTTCGACTGTGAACTTGAGCAGAGAAAACTTTGAACAGAAGTCTTGTAACTGTGACCTTCGTCTGTGAGGTTTGACAATAGATAGCGGTAGACTCGTGACTGTAAGCTTGTATTAGTCTTCGACTGTAACCTTGTAACTGTGAACTTATTGCAACAGTAACTTAAGGTGACAGTTAGCTGAAACTGTGACTTTGAAAAGAAAACTCTGACTGTTGGCTAACAATACCAAACTTATGTAAATGCTACTGTAAGCTGTTACAGTAAAGTTATGAGAGTAGGAATATGAACTGTTTAGAATAAAATACGTTTAAGCATAGAATAATAAGATTAATGCAAGGTTTTAATACATCATAATCAATGGTTAAGCATGATTTGGTATTATCAAAACAGGTGATTCCAACAATCTCCCCCTTTTTGATAATCACAAATTATGTCAGTATGGAATGAAATATAGATGTATCAGAGAGAAGTGTGCAAAACACAGTATTAGCAATATGAGACCAAAAATTAGGTATAATCTGCAAGGATTTCTCCTTCTTTGTATAGGTTCATATATCCCCCGAGTTTTCCCTATTTCTCCCTATTTCTCCCTATCTATTTCTCCCTATTTCTCCCCCTTTGTGATTAACAAAAAGAAAGACAGAGAGAGATAAAATAAACATTGTATTAAAAAATAGTAAATTACATGACCCAAAACGTGAATACATGATCCCTATCAAAAAAAACATAAACAGACTCAATCCTCTTCATCTGTAGGTAAGGGATCTTTTCCTTTGGAGGAAGAAGATGGAGCAGTAGGTGAAAGATCAACAGGCTGAGGAATTGCAGCAGGAATGTCTGGAGGGGCAGCAACAGAGGCTCCTGAAGGCCTGTAGTGAGTAGCTTGCCGAGGTATCAGTGGTCTAAGGATTCTGAGGGCATCAGCAGGAGACATTACTGAAGAACCACTGGGGTTGGAGACAGGTAGGGCAGGAGGAACTATAACAGGTGTGCAGTCCACATGTAGAAAAGGTAGGAGCAGATTTCTGAAATCCATGATGATGTTTCCTCCTCTGTCCATGGCAGATAAGAAGTCATTTTTGTTTTCCAAGAATTTACCCAAAGCCGGGGTCAACTCTCGTAGCTTGCTAACTTGTTCTTTGAAAGCTTGAGTTACAGGAGGCAGCTTCATAGTTTCTAGCATGAGCTTGAAGTGATGGTTCAACTGATGCTTGGTGAAAATCCGATCAAAGTAATGATCCACTTTACTTTTGATGGCCTCCTGAGAAGCAGTAGCAGCCTGCAGGTGCTCACGAACAAAGCCACTGACTTCTCTTGTAGTAGCAAGGATCTGTAGGTCTGATGTGTCATTTGCACGGGCCTGAGTAAGCTCTTCTCTGAGCAGGCTTCTAAACTGCTCAAGGTCCACAGGAGAGCTAGATGAAGGAAGGGACTTGACTGAGAATGCCACTGTCTCCTTGAAAGACTGAGTCAGATTTCCAATCACTTTCTGAATGACAGCATCCTGATTGCTAAAGTGTTCTTTTACTGATTTCTTGAAAGCCTCAAATACTTCCACAAACTGCTTGACCACTTCTTTGATGTATCGAATCTCACTGGCCACTTGTGTCTGAGAACTGCTCAGGGCATTTAAAGAGGCAACTGATTGTCTGAGGGCCACTACTGCTCCAGTCCAGCTTTCAATTTGAGTGTGGCACACTTTCATTTCATCCATCACTTCTTTGATTGGACTTCCCACAACACATCCTAGAGATAATTCTAAGGATTGTTCTACATTTTTCAGCTCAGCAAAAATACTGGTTTTCAATTCAGCAACAGACTCTCTGATGGTCTCCTTCATTTCATTCTTTAAGGATTCAAGGTCTTCCTTGGTGGCCAATCTTTCAGTTTCTAACACTGGAGAGCTGTTAGTTAGGATAACTGGATTTCTTGGTGGTTGGTTTTCCTCATCTGAATCCTCATAATTGAGTCCTAACACCATGTATCCTGGATCTGAGGTCCATCCTTCTATATCATACAGTACAGAGACTGAACCAAAACGCTCCCCCTCACTTGGAGCTCCTTCCTGAACATTTTCTACTATCTTCTCGACTCTGGGTAACTCTAAGTGCTCTTCTGTAGCTCTAGCAGGTTCCATATTTGCTTCCTCTGTAGGTTCAGCAGCGGGGTTAGCCTCTCTCTCTGTTGGGTCATCAACCACTTCCATGAAAACAGTAGTAGAGACCACTCCTGCTTCCTGGTCAGACACTGACTTGTCTGTATACCCTATCAGAGGGCTCATACTAAGTTCTTCTGCAACAGTTTCTTGATTTTCATTTGAAGTTCCAGCCTATTCTGCTTCGACTGTATCATCCTCGTCAGAGGTGTCCTTGACAAAATATTGAGATTCTTCTTCTTCTTCTTCTGTAGACTCAGTCTCACTGTCTCTTAGAACAGGTTCTCTACTAGGTAGTTCTTTTGGAGGGCTTGCTGCTCCAAACGTCACTGTCCTGACAGGACTGTGAGTAGTATCAGGATCACTCCCTTCATCAATTGGGGTGTTCTCTCTTGCAGAGTTACCAACTACTGCAGTCTGTTCATCATCTGAGTATACAGGTTCAGGCTCATCAGGCTTTAAGCCTGGATCTCTCCTATCTCTCGGTCTAGAGGGATGAGTAGAAGGGCTAAATTTCTCATAGATTCTCTCCTCATCATTCACCCATGATTTCTTCCAGGGATTCCAACTGATCTTCATGAATTTGCAGATTACTTTCGAGATACATACACTATTCTTTCCCACTATCAACTCTTCCTGACTTCCAGCTGCACCTTTCACTTTCAACATAACCGAAATGAGTTTATCATGGAACAAGGAACTTGATTTTGTTCTTGCCTTTATCATGTCCTCCATCTGAGCCATCAGCAACCTACAAAGGTTGACCTTCCTTCCATGTTTTAAGAAGTACATCAAGTAAATATCCTGGTGCTTCAGAGTTGCAAAATCTCCTCTTCTAGGACTCAGTACATGCTGAATAAACATAAACAGGAGCCTGTCCTCTCCGCTCATTTCAGCAGCAATAATCTTTCTTACTGTGCCATTGCCTGTCAATTCTTCCAGAGCCGTCTCATGATCAAAGATTCTACTATTTGGAGGAGCCGCTCCAGAATAGTAGTTGTAAATACCCTCATGAGGAACTCTTAAACATGCAGCCCATTCAACGGATGAAAAACTGACCTCATTGCCGTTTACTCTGGATACCAGTCTATGCAGATCATCCTCTTCCTTGAACTGTAGATATTCATAGAATTCCTTCACCAGCTTCGGGTAGTACGGTCCATTATTGTTTGCGAAACATTCGGTCCATCCTTGCTCATTAAGCACTGCCAGTACTAATGATCTGCTCGATAAAATCCACTCTTCACTTAGCTCCTTCTCAGCAACTATTTCTCTCTTAGTCAGATGTGGATTAACAGGTCTTATCGAGGCGTTCCCGGTGCCACTGGATTCGACTTGAGTCCTCTTTGGCATTGGTGCATCTTCATTGACAGTAGGGGGTCGCTTTGTTCTGGCCATGTGAACTGAATGAGGTTTCGAGGTTCAGTTGAAGGTTTAGGGTTTAGGACTTGAGAGAGCAAGGGTCGAGATGAGTGGATTGAGATATGTTCGATGTTCTAAGTTTTATCATTTAGGGATTTAGAAATAGAAAGAATAAAGAAAAGAAACGGTTCGAATTCCCGCAAAAATAAAATAAGGTTAATCAGCGAAACAGCCTACAGAGAGATGTAACAGTGAGGTACACCGGTGAGGTCTAACTGTGAGGTTTCAACTGTGAGGTTTCAACTGTGAGGTTTCAACTGTGAGGTTTCAACTGTGAGGTTTCAACTGTGAGGTTTCAACTGTGCTATAATTAATCATACCTAACTCATGTTTGATGTAACTTAATCTCTCAGAATTCAAAGGCTTTGTAAAAATATCAGCTAACTGATGTTCATTGCCAATGAACTCAAGAGTGATATCACCTTTTTGATAATGATCCCTCAGAAAGTGATGTCTCACATCAATATGTTTTGTTCTAGCATGAGATACTGGATTTTTAGAAATGTTAATAGCACTTGTATTGTCACACCTTATAGAGACATGTTTGAATTGATATCCATAGTCTAGTAAAGTGTGTTTCATCCACAAGATTTGTGCACAACAGCTACCAGCAGCTATATACTCAGCTTCGGCAGTAGACAATGCAACAGAATTCTGCTTCTTACTACACCAAGATACTAGTGACTTGCCTAAAATGTGACATGTTCCAGAGGTGCTCTTTCTATCTAACATGCAGCCAGCAAAATCAGCATCAGAATAACTTAATAAATCAAATGATTGTCCTTTTGGATAAAATAATCCCAAATTGGGAGTATGTTTTAGATATTTGAAAATCCTTTTAACAGCAGTCAAATGAGACTCTTTTGGATTGGCTTGAAACCCAGCACACATGCATACACTGAACATGATGTCAGGTCTACTGGCAGTAAGGTACAGTAGACTACCTATCATACCTCTATAATTGGTTTGATCCACTGGTTCACCAGTTTCATCACTGTCCAACTTGCAAGTGGTGCTCATAGGTGTGTCACTGCCTTTGGTGTCATCCAAAGAAAAACGTTTTAGAAGATCTTTAATATATATACTTTGGTTCAAAATAATACCATTTTTATTTTGAAAGATCTGAAATCCAAGGAAAAATTTGAGTTCTCCCATTAAACTCATTTCAAACTCATTTTGCATTATTTTTGAACAATCAACACATAAATAATTTTTAGAAGATCCAAAAATAATATCATCCACATAAATTTGTACTATTAAGACATCTTTAGAAATCCATTTAATAAAAAGAGTAGGATCAACTATCCCTTTAGTAAATCCTTTCGAAATAAGAAAAGAGCTGAGCCTATCATACCAAGCTCTTGGAGCTTTCTTTAAACCATATAAAGCTTTAGATAGTTTAAAAACATGATTAGAAAAATGGGGATTTGTAAAACAAGGAGGTTGTTCCACGAATACATCCTCAATTATATATCCATTTAGAAAAGCACTTTTAACATCCATTTGATATAGTTTGAAATTCAGATGAGCAGCATAAGCAAGTAATATCCTAATGGCCTCTAGTCTAGCCACGGGTGCAAAGGTTTCCTCATAGTCTATTCCTTCTTCCTGAAAATACCCTTGTGCAACTAGCCTAGCTTTGTTTCTGATTATATTACCAAACTCATCAACTTTGTTTCTAAACACCCATTTAGTGCCTATGGTAAGAGTGTCTTTAGGTCTTTCCACTAATTCCCAAACTTTGTTTCTTTCAAACTGATTTAGTTCTTCTTGCATAGCCATTACCCAGAATTCATCGCTGATAGCATCATTGACATTTTTGGGTTCAAGCTGTGAAAGAAAAGCTTGATGATCAACCTGATTTCTTAGAGAAGCTCTAGTTTGTGTTCCTCTATCAAGATTACCAACAACAGCATCTAAAGGATGATTCTTTAGAATCCTAGTTGATTTGGTAAAGGTTGGACTAGATATTTCAGGTTCATTTATAGGTTTGGGTTCCACAGAGGAAGATTCTGGAAAAGGTCCAGAACTGGATGTTTTTATTACAGGTTCTTTAGATTTGTCGTTTAGGTCCAGAACAGATAAGTCTTCTTCAACATCTTCAAGAGAAGTTTTAGACTCATGTGGATCAGTCTCATCAAACTTGATGTGAAAAGATTCTTCCACACATTTGGTTTTCTTATTGAACACTCTATAGGATTTACTAGACATAGAGTAACCCAGGAAAATTCCTTCATCACTTTTTGGAGCAAATTTATCAAGATTATCTTTAATATTCAGAATAAAAACTTTGCAACCAAAAACTCTGAAGTAATTAACCTTAGGCTTCCTATTATTCCACAACTCATAAGGGGTTTTCTTAAGAACCGGTCTAATCAAGACTCTATTAATAACATAGCAGGCTGTATTTACATCTTCAGCCCAAAAGTAAACAGGCAGGTCATATTCATTAAGCATAGTCCTTGCAATTTCTTGCAGGGTTCGGTTTCTTCTTTCCACTACACCATTTTGTTGAGGTGTCCTAGGAGCAGAAAAATTGTGAGTATAGCCATTGTGTGAGCAGTAAGATTCAAATTCTTGATTCTCAAACTCACGGCCATGATCACTCCTCAAGGTCTTAATCTTAAGTCCACTAAGATTTTCTACAGACTTAGAGTATTTAACAAAGGAAGAGCAGGCTTCACTTTTGTGAGCTAGAAAGTATACCCAAGTATATCTAGAAAAGTAATCTACAAGAACATAAACATAGTTCTTCCCATTTAGACTTGAAATTCTTGATGGTCCAAACAAATCCATGTGAACCAGTTCAAGTGGTTGAGAAGTTGAAACTTCTTTCTTTGGTTTAAAAGAAACTTTGTGTTGTTTTCCCTTTTGACAGGGATTACAGACTTTGTCATTTGGGAATTCAAGCTTAGGTAGGTCTCTAACTAGGTGTTTCTTAGAGAGTTTTCTAAGTGAGTGAATGTTGCAGTGTCCTAATCTCCTATGCCACAGCCAAGACTCTTTATGAAAAGCATTTAAGCAAGTAACATTATGTTTAGCTAAAGTGTTTAAGTCAACAGCATAAACATTTTCATTTCTTAAGGCAGAAAATATTAAAGCATTTTTGGAATTATAAACATCACAAGAATTGTTTTCAAACTTGACATTAAAACCATCATCACACAATTGAGAAATGCTAAGTAGGTTGTACTTAAGTCCATCAACAAATAAAACTTTGGAAATTAATACTGAGTCAGTGTTACCAATCTGGCATAAGCCGATGATTTTTCCTTTTGAGTTATCACAAAAAGTGACATATCCTCCATCAACCTTTATTAAGATTTTGAAGCACAAATAGTCCCCAGACATGTGTCTTGAACATCCATTGTCTGAGTACCATACCTTCCTGTAATTGCTTTTCAAACAGATTTCCTACAAAACAGATTAGACAGGAAATGACTTTGGTACCCAGATTTTCATGGGTCCAGATATGTTAGCAATCAAGGATTTAGGTACCCAGATTTGTTTTATGGGTCCCATACAATTAATAGATGCAACAGATTTAGAGAGATATACTTTATTTGATCTACAACTATTTGAATAACCAGTTGAGGCATACGAATTTCCAAAACTGGAACTAGCAGGATTTTTTCCAGACTTGATAAATCGGGTTTTAGTAAACTGTCTTTGTCCAGGTTGGTATCCCAAGCCAGTAGCATACTTAGGTGCAACTTGCTTTCCTAGCAGTTGGGTTAGAGTATCTTTTCCATTTGTGAATGTTTCTAAGTCCTTTCTAATTTGTTCATTAGATAGTTTCAGTTCTGTATTCTCCTTTAATAATTAAACATTTTTCTCTTTTTCTACATCAAGTGCAGACTTGACACTTGCAGTAAGAGCATGCTGTTTCTTTAAAGACTTGTATTTATCCTTTAGTTCATTACACGTTTCTTCCAGCATATTACAGTATTCAAACAATTCATCTTTAGACATATTTTCAGAATCAGAACCAGATTCTGCTTCACCTTCAGAATAATAAGAGTTTAAAGTGGGAGTGTCTAAGGTTACCTCAGATGTGTTTGTCATGAAACACATATTAGCACGATTTCTTTCAGAATCACTGGACTCTGATTCACTTGTGCTGTCTTCTGAAGCACTCCAGGTGGCCTTCATAGCTTTCTTATAATTCTTGTCCTTGTACTCATATTTCTTCTTGAATTTTAACTTAGGACAGTCGGATTTGATGTGTCCTTTCCTTTTACATTCATAGCAAACTATGTCTTCTTCTTTATCAGTTTTCTTCCAATCTTTCTTCCACTTACCTTGTCTATCATACTTACCCTTGTAGTTTGGTTTTCTGAAGAACTTATTCTTCCTATAGAACTTCTTGAATCTCCTTGCTATTTGTGCCATCTCGGCATCACTGTCAGAATCTAAGTCTTCACTAGATGAGATTTCAGTTGGTATATGCACTTTATCCTTTTCTTTGCTCTTTGATGCAGTAGACTTAAAAGCTACAGATTTTCGTTTTGGTTCCTCATCTTCCTCTTTATTTACCTTGAGCTCTTCTTCGTACATCATCAGATTACCAATTAACTCCTTGACAGGCAAAGTTCCAATATCACAGGATTATCTAATTGAAACGGATGTGCCTCTCCATCTGTCAGGCAGACATCTCAATAATCTCATGATTTGATCCTTTGCTGAAATAATCTTTCCGAGTGAGCTCATTGTGTTGACTATCTCATTAAACCTGAGATACATATCAGAAATAGGTTCATCAGCTTTCATCTTAAAGTTATCATATTTGATAGTATAAGTATTTAACCGCATTTCCTTGACATTAGTTGTTCCTTCATGAGAAACAGCTAAGGTGTCCCAGATTTCAAAAGTGGTTTTACATGCAGAAATTCTATTGAACTCCTCATCACCGAGAGCACAGTAGAGAGCATTCACAGCCTTACAATTATTATTGTAAGCTACCTTAGTAGGTTCATCCCAAGTTATTCTTTCAGTTTCTGGAATCTTGTATTGAGACTCTATAGAGTCCAAATATCAAAACCCATACTTTCCAAATGAATTTTCATTTTGAGCTTCCATTGGGCATAATTTACACCATTAAAGAAGGGTGGCCTGTTAGTAGCAGCACCTTCTAGTCTATTATCCATAAGGAAATTTTAGAAGATGTTTTAAAGAGATAAAATTTAGAACTAACAGAAATTTAAGATCTTTTAGATAAAACTACAATCACAGTTTAAAAACAGAGAGTTAAAATAAAACTTTGAGCAAGTATAACAGAGATAAACACAACCTCTGATACCAAATGTTGGTCGGAGTGGACACTCAAGAGGGGGGGTGAATTGAGTTCCAATTAAAATTTTTGTTAAAACAATTTCTATTAAAATCCCCCAATTTCAAAAACAAATTAAACTGTAGTGAATTTATATAGATTATAAAGGTTCAATTAGTTTCTCAAAGATTGATTAATTCTCAGTTAACTTAATCTTATGATTAAATTAACTTTTGAAACTAACTTACTGATTTAAAACAAATATTAACACTTGCGAATTTAATTATCAAAGTAGCTTTGAAGATAGATTATATTTCAAAGTAATAGCAGCGGAATATGAAATAAATATGTATAGTATGGATATAGAGTATAACTACAAACACAGAGAATTAACCAAGAGGTTCAGTCTCAAGCCGAGACTTAGTCCTCTCAAAAGTTTATATAAAAATGATCCACACCCTGGATCGGGGTTAACAACAGTGAACACACTGTCCACTGTCCAGGTCACAAGACCTCTACCACTGTTCTTCGTGGGAAAACAAACAACAGGAGCCAGCTGTCCAGGTCACAAGACCTCTACCACTGTCCACAGTGGGAAATGAAGTGTAAAAGGGTTTGTTGAGGATTTACAGATCCTCCAGTGAAAGTACAGGAGTCAGTGTGTGTGTTTAATATAGCAGATAACACACACTGCTCAAAATGTAGAAAACTAAAACACAGTAGAGCAAGAGATAGAAAGAAGAAGGTTTGGAGTGCTCTATAGTGTTGGCAGATCAGTTCTGGACTCGTAGGAATGAGTGACTTGAAGCTTTGGTCCTTTTTCTGTAAGTTGACACTAAAACAGAGTGTCGTGATTTCCAGACTTCCAGATGTTCAAGTGATCAAATTCTTTGAGTTTGAGTGCTTCACAGCATGGCTTTTAGGAGACGGTCCTTTCAGTCGGTTCACTTGAGACTCTTTTGTTCTTCAGAATGAATGCTCGAGAGTTCTTCTTTTTGTGTATATGCGTATCTCCTTCTCAGTTGTAGATGTTAGACTCTTCCATTCATCATGTTTCTTGAATGCTTCTCTCTTCTTTTTATACTCCTCCATATATGCCCTTTTTGTTCACCCGGGGCCGACAAGATAAATAGTCTTGAGTTACACGTGCAATCTTCCTCGTACATTGTATTATTTCTTGATATGTCTGCAAGTATTAATAAATAATGTTAGGTGTATCAATTTGGCTAGACATGACCGTTAGATTAGTATTAATCAAATTGGTAAAAAAAAAGTAGGAATATAATAATAATAAACTGGTCGAGAATGTATGTCACTGTGGACTTCAACTGTGGTCTTCCAACTGTGGACTTCCTTCTGACTGCTGACTTCAACAAAAGGCTTTCTGTCTGTAGGCTTGCAATGGTAGCTTTTACTTCATGTAACTGTAGCCTCTCTAACTGTAGACTTGTAATATCAAATTTGTGGAACTGTAACCTTTATCAACTGTAGACCTCGATCATCAGTAGAATTAGTCGACAGACGCTGTCTAACTGTAACCTTGACTGTAGGCTTATGACTGTAGGCTTGTTCGACTGTGAACTTGTTCCAACTGTAGACTTGTTCGACTGTGAACATGAGCAGAGAAAACTTTGAACAGAAGTCTTGTAACTGTGACCTTCGTCTGTGAGCTTTGACAATAGATAGCGGTAGACTCGTGACTGTAAGCTTGTATTAGTCTTCGACTGTAACCTTGTAACTGTGAACTTATTGCAACAGTAACTTAAGGTGACAGTTAGCTGAAACTGTGACTTTGAAAAGAAAACTCTGACTGTTGGCTAACAATACCAAACTTATGTAAATGCTACTGTAAGCTGTTACAGTAAAGTTATGAGAGTAGGAATATGAACTGTTTAGAATAAAATACGTTTAAGCATAGAATAATAAGATTAATGCAAGGTTTTAATACATCATAATCAATGGTTAAGCATGATTTGGGATTATCAAAACATGTGATTCCAACACATTATATTAATAAGGCTTTGATGTTATAATGATACATTTTTGGTAGAAATTGGAATGATAAAATATTGTATGTATCCTATTTGAGATTAGTTATTTAAATTCATTTGTATTATTAAAATTGTAAAATAATTATAATTCATATCCTCAACAATAATATGATGAATTAGTAGTAAAAACATAATGTTATAACAAAAACTTTTGATATATATTATTTTATTCTGGTTTATTAATATATGATTTTAATTATATAAAATATGGTTATTCACCATCTTGTTTAATTCGTTTTTAGTTTAGACATATATTAGATTCATTTAGGAAAACCCATATAAATTGTGGAGGAAGGGAATTAATGATCAATATTGAAATCCAAAAAAGATTCTCTGTCTTTATAAAGAATTATGTGATGAAAAAATGGATGTTACATCTGTTGTATAGGTCTTGATTTCTATTCAATGGGAGTGTTTATCCTTGACAGTCAGGAAAAACTAAAAATTTAATATATGCATGTTGTATGAGATTCCATAAATGTTTTATACAAGAGATTCCTTGTATACATCCAAATCCTTAAAATATGAATTTACAAAAACAATAGCTAGTGACACAAGTATTTAAAAGTCCCAATTTTGAATATCCCAGATCGAGTTATAAGAATTGAATAAAAAGTATTCCTACTATAATAAATGGGATTAAATCATCTAATAGCATCATTATTGGGTGAATATATTTTTTTTCTTGAAGAAAAATGTATCATTGAGACTCTACATTGATAATCAATAACATAAAATGATTAATTTCAATGATAATTATTGTTTTCCCATATTGTGGTTTTCTTCAATTATAAGGTGATCAACATATTTCCAAGATTAATTGTCGATTTGGATACAATCCATTGAGGAAATAATTGAATACATATATATTACATCCTTCCATATAAGGTATGGAAACCATGCATTTATAATGTTTCAATATTCATGAATTTAGTGAATAAATTCTATAATGATTAAATTTATCACTGTTTTAAGTTATTTATATGTGATATGGTTATATATTCAAGGATTAAAGAGGACCATGATGATCACATGAGGTTTATATTGATCACCCTAATCTTAGAGATTTTTTTACCATGTTTGATCCTTGGAGATAGAAATTTTTATTACTATGTTATATAATTTCAACAAGGATATATTGATGGATCCATCCAGTGAGAATGTTTTTGAATGTTGGACAAGACGAACCATTGTTACAGATATAATCTTTTTTTTGGATTGGCAAGCTATTATAGATCATTATTTTAGAATTAATCATGGATGTCCAATCAAATAAAAGTGTTAACTCAAAAGGAATAAATGTTCATTTATATAATTCAATGTGTTGAAAATTTCTAAAAATCAGTGTTATGTTTTGTCTGTGAAGATACTCATACACTACCATGAAATAGATAAGGGTTCAGGATCTATGGTGATGCATTGATTAAGGTTCTAAGATGAGTCCTCATGAAGAATTATATAGTTGTAGATTATGTCTCATCATAATCTATGGTTAATGAGAAAAATTAACCCACTCAGGATTTAGAGTTATCTGTGGTGTTTTTTGGATTATTGATTTGGTGGAAATATTTTATTGGATAAAGGAATGATATATATATATCATAAAATATCAATCTATATATTATTTCAGAATGATTTTAATATGTTATAGATGAGAATGTTGAATTTGATTAAATATTATGATTTCTCAATACATTATTTCCTTTGGAAAGAAAACTATCTTTCAAATTCATTAAGTAAAAGGAACATTCTATATAATCAATGAAAAAGGCAATTGTAGAGACAATATTTATATATATGAATTGGATGGAAATGAGAATATTGACTGTATGGGAGGAATAATATTATTCTAATGTGATTTCTCAACTATCTATCCAATTGAATATTATAGATAAATTTTGGAAGATATAGATATCAAAAGTAGTTGTGAAATATTTATAAGATAATCCATGATTTTGATTGAATGAAAATGTTTCAGGAGACATGTATGTGTCTTTTCGACAACATATTTAAAAATGGTGTGGTTGTATGAATATCATAGTTTATCATTGATAAATTCCCATAGAAATATGAATATATATAGAGATTTAAAAGGGTATTTCTAATGAGAAAAAATAAATGTATATATTGTAAGTTATTTATCATATGTGGTATTTATGTCACCAAATTAAGGATAAATGACAGAATTCTTATGGTTATTTAACATTATTACCTATAAATAATTCAAGTGGCATAATACCACCAATTTTTTTTTTCAGAATCATAAAAAAATGTTTAAAGGATATGATCCTATTTGGGTTGTATTCAATCACCTAAAATAAAAATAACACTTTAAATCATTTACAAAAGTCATCTATCATGATTGGATTTATAGAATATATATTAAGGAAGTTATAATGTTTCAAATGTTACCACAATTCATTTTATCTGATCTGGTTCTAAATACAACCTATAAATTTTTTGTACATTAATCAGAATGATCTCGATTAATTATTTTCATTCTGGTCATCTTATTTCCAAAAAATAAAGGTTTACTAGGATTTATACATTCTATTCCTAAAAGAAATGTTGAGGTTTGTTCTATGGAATTAAGAAGTTATTGGGATAAACACGTTCAACAAGTCTTGTATTCTATCAAAAATATCTTTTAAATGGATATTTATGTTCCCTTTATAGAAATAATTATAGAACTATAAAAAATAAAAATATTGTTGTAAAAGGAATGATATTTACACCAATGCTCTTTAATGAAATGACATAGAATTTTAGATCCATTCAATAAGAAATTAAAAATTATTATAGTCGACCAAAAAGTTATTTGGGAAATTATCAAATAAAAATATATGATTTCATAATGATGAGAAGGTATTCTTATGAATTTTCATATGAATGAAGGTTATGGTATTCGTAATTATGAGAATGATGGGACCAAGGTATATTGGCTCCTTTGATATTCTTCGTTGATTGTGGATAGTATCACATTACATGACACATCCAAAACATGTCTCTCATTTTTATGATGTGTTCCATTTATCTCTCAATATAATGTTCATACTAGATATTTCACATGTCCTTATCTCAATGATAGTACAACTGGAGAATGATATTTCATATAGAAAATCAACCATAAGAATTAATTGATCATAAAGATAAATTACTATGAATAAAATCCTCACAATGTTGATGTTCAATGTAAGAATTCAAAATTTGATGAAGATACATGGGAAACCAAGGATTTTCTTGAATATAGATATCCTATTTTTGAGGCACAATAATTTTTAGGGAAAAATTAAATTTTAGGGAATTATAATATAACACTATAACATTATTATGATCTATTTATTTTAAATAATTTTTATATCTTCGATAGCTTGTGATATAGGAAACCCTAAATCAAACTGAACATTTTAATATTGTAAATTTATAAGTTGCATATTAAACTGTATAAATGAATCTTAATAACCTTATTTTTTAATATTAATTATTAGGTATTTAGATTGGTAGAATATATTTTCATTAAATTAATTATATGAATTAAATATACATTTCCATTAAAAAAATTATAATTTCTCTTTTTGAGAATATAATATTAAAAATTTATTCACGTTTTTAAATTATTGTAGAAAATTTAAACATCAATTTTGAAAAGTTTGTATATATTTAGCTTAAATTTATAATTTTTTTAACTTTATGAAATGATATATTTTTTCATTAATTATGAAAAATTTATATCTTTATTTGAAAACATATGTTTTAAAAATAATATAATATAATTAATTTATATCAAATGTTTCATGAGTTAATTTCTATTATGATCAATAAATTTAATTTTAATGAATGTAATTTTTTTATTTTGTTATAAAACATTTATAATTAGAAAAAAAATACTAAAAAATATTTTTCATCCATTGTTGTGGGATTAATTTTGAATTAAATCTAACCCCTTCTGTGAATTTAATATTGAAAATAGATTCCTTATTAGGAATCAAGAGGATTATATTTTTTAAATATAACCCTTTTATTTTTTTCCATTATTAATAATTATCTTATAAATATATTTATCACCTTGGTAAGGGTAAAACATGTAAAATGTGGTTAAAACTCTAGGATTATGCTTTAGAACCACAATAAAAATTTCTTTTACCATATTTGATTACATTATTTCAACAATTAGCACCATTTTAAAAAATTTATATCATATAGTATCCATTTATCTTGGATTATGACTAATTTAATATTCTACAACGAGAATAAATAAAACATTTCACACTCTTAAGATTAATAACTATACAATATTTACATAATAATAAACATGATAATCTAAGTTATAATTTTTTGTTATGAAATATCTGTTAGCTATTTTTATGAAGGTAATTAATTATTTATTATAGTGATTGAATAATGAGTATAAATTTTTCTCCAAAAACATCAGTGTATTGATTAAATAAATAGAAAAAATAAAGTATAATAAAAATGATAAAAATATTTCACTTTAGATGAATTATTATGTTCGATTAGTTTTATTTAATATATATTATATATTATGGATTTAAGAATGTTTTATATTCATATTCAAAAACAATATTGATTTTATTAATTTATATGTAAATGACTACTTCAAAAAATTCTATAAGTGATGTTTTATAATTAAAATATTTCATTAGAAGATTTTAAATTCAAAAAAAATCTATCATATTGAAAGTTAATGGGATATGGTCTAAAATATAAATATTTTTCCATTTATATTGAATTTTCTAGTTATGATATTATTCTTGATCGATAATGTGTTGAAAACTTTGATATTGTGGTAATTACAAAATAGATTATCTGCATTAAAGAAAAATATTAATGCTTAAAAATTCACAAATACATGCCTCAATGTTACTGTATGATATTATTCCCCCACATAATCATTATATACTCAATATTTATTTTTATTGTGCCACATTATTTTAAAAATTAATTTACATTTTTTTAATACATTATGTAATTCCTAGAATACCCCTCCCCTAATTTCTAAAGGGAACCTCTTTCACTCTAATCCTCATACCTTTTTTTATCATGGAAAATAACACTTGTAATACATTCAAATATTTATTGACCACATTCTCGATCTTCCATTCTTTCCATCATACAATCTATTTAACTATAAACTTGTAATACAAAGTAGGCCCTTAAACAATGTGGTATAACTCTTAACCGAGTGATTTAATTTTTTTTAATTGTTCGTATTCCCCTACATATGTTGTATTAAACCTAAAAATTTAAATTATGTATCTAAAATATAATAATATGTTATTATAATTATTTAACTACCATTATCCACTATATTTTCCATCAAATGGGATTTGAAAGTATCACTCATGTGTTCGTGTGGATTACCACCTCCACATTTCCATAAAATCCAATTTAAATAATTATAGTTCACTAATAGTTATTATGATTGTTTTAGTCTTAATATATAATTTTTATTACATAATTATTATTCTATGACTTTAATATCATATATACTTTCTTACCTTCTCAGCCATTGAAAATCCACATTATCTCTCATGTGTATTATGGACTACCCCCTCCAAAAGGAGATGTGATTCGTTTTTCCATTTTCAATTTACAAAGAAGTAAAATTGAAGTATTTAAAGAATAAAAATGATATATATTATATAATAATGATTAATTTATTTTGAAATATTTTTTACCATTATTTTATTATATCTATCAAATTGTGAATATAATGTCCATGCGTAGGTACAATCCACCACCTCTATAAATGGTGTAATTCGTTTTTCTATATGTATATTTTTCGAATGACTATATATATATATAATAAATACCTAATATATCTATATAATTGTTAAAATTTTGTATATTATTAATCTATACTCAATATATAAGTATTGGTATTTTCAAATTTAAACTTCCATGAAAAACAAATACATAACTATGAGATACAATTATTTTGATAAGAAATAATTAATAAATGATGTCTTGAAGGACAGACCATAGATTTTGCTAAGAGAACTCTTATTTTTATAGGGTTTTCGCTCAAAGACTCATTCATTATCTTTCTTAGTGTAGTCTCCCAGTAGTGCCATGATGGATCAATGGTATCCTTAGCTTCATGCTAGTTGGTGCGTCGGTAGGATTTGGCTTGGTGTGATATTTTTCTTCAATCTCGGTGGTGCCTTAGGAGGTGGAGGTTTGACTTGATGGAATATATTGCATCTGTTTGAAGTCATTGTGTCATATCTGCTCTAGATCCATTGTCTAAGACCATATCTAGTCCGAATTGGTCAATTTTGGAGGTCCTTAGAGATTCTCGCATCAAGGTAGAGGTCATATAGGTATGCAGATGGCATCGTGGAATAAGTGTTCTTTGACTGCATTTTTTCTATAGGGTTTCTTTTGTTGGGGGTCATAGTCACATGGATAATCTCTGGTGTAGTGGTGTGGGATGCAGATGTGTCACAATATTCCTGCCTCAGATGGTTATAGGGGTGGATTTTGCAAGTGATGACATTCTGTGTGGTTGGGTGGATATGGTTATGGTCAGTTTTTCTGTTTTGTTCTCAATCTTGTCTAGGTACCAAAGTGGTTTCGATAAAAAAAATACTATGGTAATTATGGATTTTTATTTCACATGTAATAGGTTTTCTCCAATTGGATCCTTTTCCAATATAATATAATGTTGTGTTTCATTGGCACATTTTAACTTTAATGGGGTTTAATATATCCCTATTCAAAAGGGTTTATATTTTTTCCATTTCTTTTTTAATTATGGGGTTAGTCCCCAACATATTTCAGTATTAATAAATGATTTTTTGAATTCATTAAGTGGACCATATATGAAATTATAGTTATGTAAAAAATATTTTTATATTGTGATAATAAATTTAAATGTATTATATATGTGGATAGAGATATTATAAATCTAGTAGAACTTCAGGTAAGATATTAAAATTTTCATCTCTATATGTATGGTGTTTGATTAGGATTACAATTCAAATGAATAAATATAACATTATATAAATTAATAAAATCGTAAATTTTCACCTATTTTTGTTGTTACTAGATATATCATGTTTTCTTTTATTTTATTCTTAGAATAACTCAAAATATAAAAATATAATATTAATGGAAATGCATCTCTCTTTCCTTGTTCGGTAAAAAATCATTTTTCATCCATATACATTCTTTCCCAAAATGTATACATGAATATTTTTATTAATCACCTAATATTTTCTAAATTAATTTCTACAAATTTTTTTATTTTTTAAAAATAGGTTTAAAATAAATTTTCTTGTTCTTTTTCTATCAATATATATTTGACTTTTCACCAAAAATAGGAGGGGTATCTTCATTTGTACACACACTATTTGAACGAAATTACCTAACATTCTCAATGATCAATGATATTATTATTCCATTACGTATTTACATGTTTATTTTCAAATAATTTTTTTCTATAATATATTTGAATTTTTTATGTAAATGATTTTAATTAAAAATGAAAATGGTTTTCCCACTAGAAATGTTCCAGTGTGTTTTTAATGGATTTTTGAAGAATGATTACATCAATTGATGATGATTATTATTTATTAGATATATATTTCAATAATAATATCGAATAAAAGAATTTTTATTCCTTATTATGTTTATTTAAGTATGATTCTATGAAACCCATTTATTTCTATTGGATAAATAAGGTATTGATGGTAAAATTAAGAAATCCATTTCTGGTCTATAGGATATTATATATTGATTCATTAATGTTTTTTTGGATATATATTTACATCAATAATTAATTGAATGGGGGGTTTTTAATTATATATCACTATAATCCATTACGTAAAGATGGAAATTTCATGAGATATTAAGGGATGGAATGTGAAGAGACCACATTTCATTAATAGTCTATACCCATGATGATAATCATGGTATATAAACATGAATAAAGATATGATGTTATGTTGATTTAACCCAATATACTATAGTAGTCCGAGAAGTTATATTTGAATAATTAAATAACTATTATGCTTATGTGTATGACAAAAACCTTATATCACGTTCCAATTTCATGATTTTCTACTTAATATACATTGATTCCAATATGAATCATGTCTTATGAAAAACCTCATTTTATGACTGGAACTAATATTATGATAAATGATATGGTTGGTATGGTTTTCAAATTCTATGGCCATGTTATCATACCCATATTATAAAGTTATTCTTTAGTGGTCACTGATATTTCTTTTTTGTATGACCCAGTTATTTGTTAGGTATGTCCCTCTTTCATTTTTTTTATTTTAGCCATGGTGACCATGGCTTGATTAGAGATAGATATCCATTTTGAGTATAATGACTTAAACAATTTTGGATGTATATATGTTTAAATTATTATAATATTTAATTATATTTTTTAAATTGGATTATGGTGGTTTTCCATGCATTCGAAGGATTTGGTGGTGGTTTGGATCATTATGTCAGAGAAATGTGTTAAAAACTATCGGCAAGGAATTCACAAGATGAGTAACGTTTTCAAAATATGTAAAAAATATCCATGCACTTTTCATGAACTATTAAAATATGTTAAATGGTAACAAAACATCTAAACTGTCGATGTTGTGTAATAATCGATAAGGATATGTAGATGGAGTTTTCAATTTATCTATTTAAAAAGAAATTCATGAGTTGTAAATAGATTATACTCTTTGTATCTATCATATATAGTTTCTACAATGTATCAATATCAGTTAAAAATATAATTATTTTTAGGTGTACATGGATCGTTTCAATCCCTTTTAGAAGTCCTTTTTGGGATATCAATCCCAATTAAGTCTTTTTGTGTAAAATTTGTTCTATACACATAATAGTGTACTATTTTGACCATGGAATTTTTTGATTTGGTCATCATTGTATATGGTCTAAGTCCCTTCTTGTGATCATCTTCCCCTTCATCACAATTTTAAAATCCCACTAGAAGCATTGTTTTATCTTTATATAATGGTTGGGTTTATTAAACCAAATCATATAGTTTTTTTAATTTAAAACTATATGGAATATAATAATTATAACAATATCACTTGACCCTAAATTTATTAAATGATGAATTGGTTTATAATTTGGAATCACTTTGGATCCAATTGTTGTGGCATTGATTTTGGATAAATCTGTAAGGATCAAACACTTGATTAATATGAATTGGTTAATGGATTAAATAGTTCTTAACATACAACTAACCATATGTGATTTCAAAAAATAGAATTCATATGTATTGGAATATTTAGAATTGATTTGATATTTAATTCTTTGGGATATAAATGAAATCAAATAGAATGATAAATGGTAATTAACAAAATATTACATTGGGATTTATGATGTGGAATTTTCATGTCCATGGTTTTATTACTTATTGATTTACCATATTGTAATTCTTATATTGACAATGAAATTTCTATTACCATGCGTTAATGATTATGTTGAGTGGGACCACCCATGTCCAAACATCTATTTTTTATATAAATTATTCATATATAGTCTCATGATTCAATGTGAAAATTTAGTGGGCTATGCTTCAACCCAAGAGAAAGTACTTATATCAAGAAGGATTAGCCCAGTAACTTACTATAATTCCTATATTTAGAAGGTTATATATAGTAATATGTAGAAATTTTTATATACCAGGTCAGGAACAAGAATTTTAGATTTATACCTTGGATGAATGGTTGTGGTTAGAATGATTATTATAAATTCTCAGAGACAATTGATCAGCACACTAAAAAATATTTTGTTTTACCTTGGTTGGGAGATTAATGGTTCACATGAATATTCAAAATGCTCAAAGATATTATTTAATATTTTTAATGCATGTTGTTATATATATTATATTAATTTATTATTTAATTATCATATTTATCACTTTGTTTCATAGACATTTTATCATACTTGTTATATTTAGACATTTATATCGACTTACAGAGACATACTCACAACCTAGTTTTGTCTTCCATTTGGCACTCAAGAAGATCACATGAATTATATATCTAAAAGTTGAAAGGGGTCTTACTATTGATATATTACTTACAAGATAGGATAGTGTTTAAATTTTGGACCGAAATGGGGTTCGATACTAGAGTCATTTGCGTTTTCATTATCTCTTCTAAATTATTTTTATTTTATTGTTTTTCTTTGAAATCTCGGTACATTATTGCATATCATTAGATGATTAATTACTATTGGATTATTTTTTTCTCCTTTATTTCCATGTTGTATCATATAGGTTCTTTATTTCAATTATTCTAATTATTTTATTTATATTTTTTATTTTCACTGAAATTTAACTCTATACCATGGGGTTTAATCTCCCCAATATACTAATCACACCTTGAATATTACTTGGGCTCCCCTTACCCAAGATGATGTGTGATTGATGAATCATAACCCACTCTTTCTAGTAACATGAAAGAGTGTTGGATCTAGTGATTTTTCTCCTTATTTAACCTTACTATTTAGCTGAGATAAAAAATTTATTTACTTTTCATTTTCCATATTTATAGTGAAATGTTTTTTTTAAGATATGTCTAAGAAGTGTGGTAGTTATCAAGAAAATTTTGGAGGTTGATAAATAACGATTCTGATTAATTTTTATATGAACATGATTAAACATACACTAAACCTATATTATTGCTTCATGGATTATAGTGTTATGAATTTAATTTTCATTTAAAAAGATATAGTATTTAAATTCGGAATGTTTGTGGTGCTATAAAACATTAATTACATTTTCATAAAAATATACTTAAATAAAAATATAAATTCAATTTTCATGGATATTTATTTTACAGATTATTAAAATATATTTCTAAACAACATTTATCCTTACAAATTAAATTCCGAAAAAATATCAATGATGTGTTTTAAAGGACCCCATATCCCCAATACACTTAAATTAATTCAAATTACAAAATATTTTATAAATTATTGTGCTTATATAAAACTATTTTAAATATAAATACAATACCAATGTGTATAAAATAAATTCACATTCCATAATTATTGTCCTTATATTATGTTGATCTATCAATTTTTATGGACCATATTATTGAATAAGGAAATAATTTTCTCTAAACAATCATCATTGTGTATAGTATATGATGTAATAATTACATAATATAATTAAATGTATAATTTGTATGAATTAAAGACATTCAAAGGGTTTATTTATTATATCTGTATTCAAACAAATGGAAACAAACGACATTTTATTTTAAATTAAAAATAAAATATAGTGATTAGCATATCTATAAAATAAAAATATAACAGGGTAAAATTAATAATATTTTTAATTAGTAATTCACTATGAAGCCTTAAAACCATCCTTGTAATTATTTTTATTTCTATAAATTAGAGGATTTCCTTTAAAAATGATTCCTAAAACAAAACATAAACCAATTCAAATAATCCCTGAAAGGATACAAACATGTTTTAAAATAATTTTAGGGTATTATTTTATATAATGGAACCAATGTTGATTTTATATGAATAGTTGGAGTGAATAATATTTTTGTATTTTTATGTTTTATATTAAAAAAAACCATACCAGTAATAGAAATATAGTATAAAAGAAGAATGTTTTTATTAACAAATAGAAATGAGTTTTAGGATCACAATAAAATGCTATGTAATCTCTATAAATGCTAGAACCAATTATTATTTCACAAATTTAATGTTGAATAAAATCATTTTGTTATGATTAATAGATTATTTATTACTCTAGAAAATCACAGGATTTGGGTTTTTGATATAGGATTTTGAATTTGACCATGAATTAGTCCTACGAATTTTAGTATTTTCATTAGATCAATATAAACAACATTTTATTTTAATTAAATCAAAATTATATTTTAATCTTTCCAATTCACATTATTTTTATCATCATATTTCTCATGTTTTGTTATCATATCCCCATTTGGAATATTTTTAGTATCATAATAAGTAACTTATTTGTTAAAAATTCCCTAAATTATGGGATTTTGTATCTTATGGAATAGTTAGGTGGATTTGAGGTTTCATTAATTTTCATGGTTAAAAGGATGGATGAAATCATTGAACATTTCATTGAATTGATGTGTACATATTAGTAAAGATCATGGATCTACATCAGATAGATCTAGAAAAAAACATAAAAAATTTCACAAATAATTTATTATGATATCTCAAAATAGAGTTTATTAGCCAATATTATTATGATATTGATGAGGTATGGGCCTAACGAAAATCTATATTCCTCACGTCACTAAATATTATCTTACATACTAAAATATATACTTCTACTTGTTATTAATATAATAATAATCATTCATAATTTGGGCCACTTTGTAAATAATATAAATTTTTTATGGGGATCTTGTATAATGGTCTATGAAAATTATGAATAAAAGGTCATTAGTATTTAATATAATCTCCTCTAACATCTATTTTTTATCATAGAGATTTGTATCATCACATATTTTCTCATAAGTTCCTTCCACATTGATTACTACACATATATTTAAATGTGATTGAATATTAATGAATAATATGTTCCCAAAATATACAAGGGGATTAGAAAAATAAAATAAAATAATTTAATTTACCACAACCTTATGATTTGGCCTCCCATAAACGGTCATTTAAATATATTTCCCATATCATATAATTTAATAATTAGTAATATTTATATATGTTGTAGAATCCCATAAAAAATAAATGTAATGTAAACACAAATAATTGGTTAACCTATCCTTATTTATCCTATTTGGGTATAAAGAAAATGATAGGGGTTTATAGATGACTCTCATGGAGAAAAATTCAATCTATACATTATAAACATCGATGAAAAGTTTTTTTCCATTTTCATTTCTCAATTATCTTTTCCTTTAAATGTATGGTTATTTTGAAATCATAACGCAATTTTTTGTTATCATTATATGAAATCTTCAAACAAAAAAAATAATTTCATTAAAATTTGAATTTTCTTTAGATGAATTTCATGCACCTCCATCCTGTAGTGACTATAATTTTTGTATTAATTCCTTTGATATTTTTTATCATGTTTAATATGTGGTAGAAAGTTAGTTCATTTTTTATGAATTTTAGGATTCTGAAAATGAATCATATAATAAATATATTATTTCTACACGAGGTAATGTGAAATTATAATTATAGATAAATATAGTCATTGATTGAAATTATAGAACTCTAGTTGTCTCTGTAAATGGGGTATTTTCTAATTATTTTTTAATTTTTGAAGGAAAATATTCAAAAAATTGGATTGATAATTTTTAAATATTAAAATTAATAAAAAAAATAATTTTTTAATTTTTTATAACATATTCATTTTGTGTTTATGTGTCAAATGAAATTATATTAGAGTTTTTATGTGATAAAGACCGAAAAAGGTAGATTCTATAACAACATATTTTTTATTCAATCACTACTAAGAAACTTGTGAATGTTAGAATTTATGGGTAATATATTTTAATTCTTTATAATGTGAAATTTAATGGTTACATATTTCAATGATTCAACCCTCACTATAATCACCACATATACTTCATTAGATTTAGGTAATTAAAAAATCACATATTTAAGTGAAATAAATTTATGTTGAATTCCCGCATCACTATTATTATATAAAGGTTGTAGTTTTCAACATTATTCATTATTTGTGTCAGTTGCAGAAGATGAAGTAATTAAAAAAATGGAAAATGATGTTATTATCTAGATTTGGAAAATATCCAATCATATAAGATTCTTGATGTATTTCATTTAATATTCTTCTCATATATCCCATGATCTTATATTCTAAAAAAATATCATTGATAATAATTTTTAGGGTAAATATTCTATAAATGGATAATTGGAAGATAATGATATTATAATAAGATACACTTTCTTATCTCAAAGAATTATTAATTTATAATTTTATATTTTTTGGAATATATTTTTTGTTTTATTTTAACTGTTTTATGATTTTTTTTGGAATAAGTGAATTTATTTTAATAAAACATGAATTAAATTATAAAATTAATTTTTATCAATGAATTGAAAAAATTACATTTTCTACATATTATATTTCACTTCATATGATGCTATTTTACATATATAAATATATTATTTATAACATTGGATGAATATGGGGATAAATCCTCCCTGTTAGTGGAGAATTGTTTATCAATAATTAAACTGAAAGTATTTATTTATCATCATATTTTATTAGTAATGAACTTTATTCATAATTATCAGGGATAAAAATGTTAATTTAAAAGTTACATCTATTTTAGATAACGAATATAATAATATTCATAAACCATTAAGAAATTATTTATTCCTATATAGGCACTATTATTTTCTCATACTCACATTTTAGGATGATGTTAAATGAGAGATCATCAATGTTTGGTTAGGTATTCTACTAGTCACCACCATCCCAAATATGATTATGTAGTACATTGAGATTTTGTTTTGAAGGAAATATATTACACTAAAATGGAAATAAAATTTATAAATTAAGGGTGTGATTCCGGGAAATGAGGTATAATTTAATTTTGTGTGTCTCTCCAAGAAATAAATTATAGCAATGAATGTAATGGTGAAACAAGGAAAAATGTCATAGAGAATTGAAGTGGTGGAGTCCCCATGTGTGTTTGATTCATTCTATAGTATCATCACATCCCAAAGCCATGTTAGGGTTAAATTTTACAATGTTCTATGTTTTTTATTTTCTAGAATTTATAATTTGACACTGCATAACCCTTTTTATCAAAAAAGACATAATTTTCAAACTATTTCAGAATCTATTGAAAACCCATAAATAACTCATACCATGTGAATATATGAAACAAAGAATGTATCCTAGTGATGATATATTATCATTATACATAATGTATATTCCTAAATGGAATTTAAGCACCACACTATTTTTTACACCTCATGTATAACATTTTTGTAGACAAATATGGATAAGAATTTACAAATAGTACCTTCCCAAAATAAGTGTTAGTCTTCAAAACATAGTATTCCAATGAAATATTGAGTAAAAATTGGTGATAAATGTCATATACATTTATATATGAAGTATATTCTATGTAATAATAACATAGATTTATTTTATTGTATATAATGTTAATTCATGTATGTTTTAGCCATACAAAATGTCTATCTAAAATAGACACATAGTTTATGTCACCTATAGATGGATTAAGCATAAGTTGTAAATGTAAAGAATTACCTGAGTTCTATATGGGAAATAATACTTATATGAATAATTGTGTACCTAGATTTTTTTGTATTTTATATGTTTTCTAACATGTTTGAGATTTTTGGACAACAATGTAGTTCATTCTGATTATCTTATTCTATTTAGTGAAACAATATAATTTCCCAAACCATTAAAGGTTATTCAATTTATTTTTTCATGGCTTTAGGATATTAGATCATGTATAGAAATAAGTATAGATGGTTGATACATCTAGAGAAAATATTTTCTAAATAACCACCCTACGTGTAGGGTTGTAGTCCCTATTATATGGTCAATAGTAGCTTTCATGGAAGAATATTAGTCTCTCTCATGCATTGGGAAAACATAAAATATTAGTATATTTAATACACCAAGTTATATAATGTAATTTTTATCTTTAATGGTTACGCAATCCATTGATCAACATCAATATCCAATGACGAGTCAGAATCCTCTTTTATTGCAACATTCTTGAGGTGCTGATGTTCTATAAATAATTGTTCATAGGTTGTGATGCAATGGTTTTATGATGTTATTTTTATTTATTTATCATAAAAAATTGATATGTGTGGTTGAGGTAATAACAAGATATGGATATCTATTTTATGAAAATATAATTTGGATACATTGTTTTAGGATGACTTACCATTGATAATTCTTCTCATGTTTTATGGATTTTTTATTTGGTATAGAATTACTCATCCCTATAAATTATTCATTCCAAAAAATGATATTTATTTATAGACATTCAATAGTTTTGAGTAGGAGAAATTGAGATAGAGTATCTTGCAGAGATAATTGTTATTTAATATTGGAGTTTCTTAGCATTTGATGTTCAGGTTTCAAGCATTTCTTACATCATGACAGAGTTTTGCTATTCCGAATTTTCAACGTTATTCATCTAATTAAATGAAATGATTTTTCCATAATTATATATGTATTTTGGGATGTGTATCTGTATTTGGATATAATTATTAGTGACATTATTAATGTATATAACAACTTAATAAATTAATTTATAATTTCATATAAAACATAATGGGTTTCACAGGATTATTCAATGTAAACACTAAACAACAACAAAAAACAAGTGTTCATAAACCATTAAATTTAGAATTAGAATTATATGGAATAAATGACGTAATTAAATTATGAAATATATATTTAAATAAAAATAATTGTCATTGTTTACATTAAATCATTGATGAAAATTTAAACAGGTTCATTAAAAAAAATATGACTAGTTTATTCATTAAAACTTATCCTTTGAAAAAATTTATGTGGGTTTTAAAGTGTAATTAAAACAAATATTTATATATTATATTGTTTAAAATAATAATTTATTATAACCAATTTATTTATAAATAGATAGGATGTATGAATACGGATAGTTATTGATAATGTTATTTTCTAATAATTTTTTTTATACTTTTAATTTTTTTTTAAATAATTTCTAACACATTTAGTATTATTTTAATATTCTTTATTATCATTAAAAAACAATCTAATGGGGGAAATTTATTTGTTTAGAAAAAATATGTTTAACTACTTCAGTAATTCATACCAGTGTAAAATTATTATTTTCATTAACATTGGGATTTTATCATTAATTGATCTATTTAAAAATTAAAACTATAATTTGATGTTGAAAATTATATAACAATAGATTAACAGTTATATAACTTATAATTACTAAAAAATAATGCTTAAAACGCTTAATGATTAAAATTACATTTTCCTACAAAAATATATTTTCACAACATTATATGTTTTAAATTAATAGATTATCATCTCACATTTATAAATTTAATTATATTAAATGGTTTATAAATTGATTTTTATTAAATTTTTTCTTTATAAGGTTAATATTAATATTTTTTAGTATAATTAATAACCTGGTAAAATTTTAGTCATGATTAATTAGTATTAAAATTGGTAAATTAATGGCAATAAAAATTTACTAAATAATAAATCAAAGACCTTATATAGTAAATTTATCATATTTTAAATGAATACCTAAATTTATCAATAACATTTATTCAAATTTCTCACCAAAGTATCATGAAATTACATTCTTACTACTTATTTAGCATTTTTATGGACGTCTCCCTCATTTTGACCTAAAAGAACCCCACTTATGATCATTAAATCAATGAATATATTTATAAATTACAATGAAACAATATAAAAAAATTTATAGATAAAATATACAAATATTCCATTCCCTATACTCAACACAGTTCCTCATGTGCTACATTTTCAAAGGATTCTTCAAGTGATGATCCCAATTCTTAATGTTTGTATTGGATAACATTTAACAACTTTTAGTTTTCCTTATCACCCACCCTAATGAATAAACATTTTAATGATAAAAATAAAATTTAACATGTATAAATAATATTCATAATGTTTTATAAATTTATGAAATAACAATAATTATTTACCCTCCCATTCAAGGAATAAATTGAAATGTTTCTCATGCATGTGTATAAGCAACTGTATCCATGACCGACATGTTTTATTTTTTCCACCAAATATAAATGATTGATCTGGATGTGGGATTAGTGAATAGGTAGTATATTTATTTCAATATTTATATTATAGACATATAAAATTTAATTTCTATAGGTAATATTGTAAATTATCTATCATTGTAAAACATACCTCCCAAATGATCAAGAATATAGAATGTAATTATTTTTCTCATAGTGAAAACCTATTTTGTATTTACATTATTTCAACAAAACATCCAAATTATGATTCATAAACACGATAATATATATATATATTTCCATTATACCTTTTTATAATTATAAAATATCAACAAAATAACTTCAATATAAAAAACATTGATAGATTGTAGCATGATCTTTTGAGTTCTTTATAACCATAAAAAAATTAAATAAATTACAATTAAGATTGGATTTTGGAACATAATATTTCATATAAATAAGTAACTAATTATTTTTCTACCTATGAAATTTTAATGTATAAATTGAACTCAATAATAAATATAATAGAATTATTTTATTATAAATTACCAAAACAATCCCTTCAAAGTATTTGTCATCAAAAATAATAACTAAGATTATTATCTAATGAAATTATAAAATTATAAATATTTATAAGTAATCAATTATGGAAAATTTTATGACCTAGGATGGATGAATCTCATTATTATAATAAAGAATAATACTTCTATTATGAAACTAGTTCAAAATGATTATTTTTACTATAACCTAATATCAAATATAAATAATAAATACTAATTTAGAAATAGTGAAAAAAATTAATGAGGTTTAAAATTGATATATATATATATATATGTACGTATATATGAACCAGTCATTTATATAAAATAATAAAAAATTTATCTTTTATTACATTTACCTCACAAACATTCAATTATGTTGGGAAAAATGGTAAGGGGTTATTAGATTCAAATATTAATTCTTGAGACATATTTCTAATTATTCACTATGATATCATTAACATGTTGTGAATAATAATTAATAAAATTATTATTCCATACAAATTTTATACATTGGTTTAGAATATCCAAATAATTATCTCTCTTTATAAGAAAATAATTTCAATGGAAATAAAGTTGTAATAGATTTTGATTACCCAAATCACTTCATTGAGATAGAATATATATTCATGAAATACATTCATCAATTATATGTTAATTAATCAATAATATGATTCTTCATGGTACATTTTCCTCTTCACAAGATATAATTACATTTTTATTCAAATATTAGACCTTGGTGAATTTATTCCCCAAAATATAAATCATTATTAATAAAAATATTTATACCTATTAATGAATGTTTACACTCCTATTCAATGATTTCATTTATCGCTACGGTTATGATTTTAAATTGGAAACCTAATTATGTGTAATGTAATGTTACATGTATACATCCCTTATCAACATTCAAAAAAATATTTTTTTTGTTTTCTATGTTATGATATGAATTTAATACAAATATATTTTGAAATATTAAAATTATTTTCCATCTTTCAAAAGTAATATGTTTTATTATCCACCTCCAATTTCTTTTCAAAATAATTATGTATATTCAGTAACCAATTATTTGATTTTATTTGTTAAATGTTAATGTTTTCAATGATTTCCCATCACCTTTCAGAATATAAAATTTTACATTGACCCATAATATCATTATTTTTTTTTTCAGTTTTTGAATTTATTTTAAAATATCATTTTAATTTTAAATTTTATATATATAGATATTTCCATCATATTTTTTATATAAATAATTCCCTTTTTAATTCTTGTTTTCAAAAGAAAATTATTTTTTTATGTTTTAAAAATAACTAATTTCAAAATTTATATGATATTTATTATTTTCAATGTGGTTTTTCTGAAACTAATAAAAAGTATTTTTCCTCTATGTCATTGTCCTTTATCATATATTATTTCTTATTAAGAAATTTTTATCAAATGATTTCATTAAAATTTTCTCTATGTGCGCAACATATTCTTTCATTTTTATAAAATAAATTATCCATCTCTACAATTTCCTGACCACATCATCCTCTTTTATAAGATTAATTTTTATTCCAATTTCATACCTATATAAACACTCTATATTTACTTTTTTGATAGAAGGTTGTTCAACTATATGACATTGTTTATTGATTATAAAATTTTTTGATATAAACATTTACACCTTTCTCAAACAGATTTTAGTTTTTTGATTTCTTGTATAGAATTATATTCCATTAAATGACTGATAAATTTCTAAAACCCATATTACTTATGCTTTTTATTTCCATTATTTGTTTTTGGATGATGTGACTGAAACAATATTTATATGGGCCATTATTTACAATGAAAATTTAAAATTTCAGTTGGTTTTTTGGTAATATTTCTAAACGGTAATTGACCAGGAATTTCTTGGTTCATAACATATTAAATGTTTAATTTTAGTTGTGGAATGACGTTTTAATAGTGTTTGATATGTTTTGGATAATCGTAGAGTTGGGATGGGATGGCTAGGATAATGTGTACCCATACACTATAGCCATTTTCCCACCATTCACATGTTTGTCAGCCATTATGATATAGGTGGAAGTCGGACCACAAGTGGCATAGAACTGTCAATCTAATGAAGGGGTTCTCAGAAAAAATTATCATTCTACCCATTTGGATTTCAGGAGTTGGATCCCATATTCTCCAAAACAAATTGTGATGGGATATAATCCCCCCCCCCCTTTATCTCCATATTTATCCTTTATAGTGGGGTGGTTTCAAATAAATTTCATGAGAGATATAAGGCAATACCATCCATTTCAACCACGTCACAAGTTCCTCATTACATCACCTTTTATATTGTGTATTTTCTTTTAGTTATTTATTGAATCTTTTATAAGATTATGTAGAAACGTGAATGAAAAAGGGATTTTAATGTTACATGCATCAAGGGAGTGTATTTAAATTTTATCCCATAATATTCTTTTAATTTAATGAATTTAGACCATGTCACTGAAATTCGTAGGATTTTCATAAAGTTAAATATTTTTTATAACAAAATCATGACTTCATATTATGGATTTGGACTATGTCAGTGACAATAGTTCTTTGTGGACCTCCGATAGGTAGTCAATCACATATTTGGCAGAATAATGATAAATGATGAGTTATCTATAAACTATTTCTACCCTTTTTATATTATTTATATTATATGTGGTTTTCATATTTTTAAATATATAATTATAATTTATTTATAAATAATTATTGGAAATTTTGATAATAGATGTGTTATCGGTTTTTATGACTTATATTATTACCTTAGACCATAACAATTCTGTTATGAATTAAAATTTGAATCTTTCATAATATAGGTTGGTGGTTCATTGTACTCTGCATATAATAATACATATGATTTTTTATGATGTAATATCATGAGGTTGTGGAACATATTCATAAACCTAAAGAGTTGAAATTAATTAGTTAATTAATTTATATTATTATGAATAACCTAAAATTATTTTCATTTATTACAAGGATTCAATATATTTAAGAAAAAAACTACATCGTCCCCAAGGAACCATATGAACCATTTATTTCTCCTCATACACCAATAGAAGAAGCCTTGATTATTATTTTATTCCTTATGATGTATTGAACCTGTGTGATATATAATAGATGCTATTTTATTACTACTACACAATTTTTTTAGAAATATGAGACCTTATAGGCATCTGAGTAGAGGATAATGATGATTTATTATGGTTTGACTAGGTTTCTTCCATGTGAGATCTTTTAGAGTCACTTTTTCCATCATGAATTTCAGTTTACAATGTGGTGTTCTTCCCCACTTCTACATGGTGACCTGGGAGGGTAAAACCAGACAATATAAATTGCAGGTTGGAAGATTGGACAAATTTTGAGTATTTTTAAAAGGTGACGGTCGTGATTCCATAAAACATGCGTGACTTCGTAGTGTGTAAGTATGGAATCAATAAAATTTATTTATTTCATGTAATTTAATTCCATATAAGTAATAGGATTTGAAACTGATATCATGTTTGAGTTTTATTTTGTTATTTATCATGTATTGATGAAATAGGAAATTTTAATTGGTGGTCTTTTATTCTGTATGTAATGTGCCATCGGGTTGGAGGTGATGTGTTATAAAAAAACACTTCTATTGGTTTTCATGATAAATACCTATGTGGACATTATTATACACTATAAAACAACCATTTTATGGTGTTTTTGAATTCGATGGTGGGGATAGATTGTATTAATTGTGGGTTTATTTGTTTAAATAAAATGAGATATTTATAGAAACATGAAATCCACTAGGGGATTGTGGAGTATTATGTGGGTGAGGTCAAGTCTACCCCACTATAAACTATGTTATAGTATGAACCATTTTATACTAGAATGGATAATCCCTCATCCTTGTATTCATGGATGGTGCAATTACCATTTTTTTATAATGTGTTAGGAGGTGAGTCTATATAATGGGTCATTATATATATTAAAAGGTGAAAGATTCCCATCTTATTATTTTTATTGGAACAGTCATCATGACATTCTCAGATACACATCAACACTATTAAATGATGATATGGGTAATCAGGGTTGAGGACCTAAATATTGATTGTGGTTAATTATATTATTCAGTAGTTATATATTTCCAAATATAATATTATATTTAGATATTTCTTCATTATTTCTATACATAAGACAACATTGGTTGTTCCCTAATGAGTCTTTTTCACAAACCCGATTTGGGAGGACATTACCTTGGATAATAAAGAACCCCATACTTATTGTAGGTCTATATATGGATGAAACATGTTATTTCATGATTGATCTTTAGAGTATTTGAGAGGATATTGATGTCTGATGATAGGATTGGGATATGGTGGTGTATCCTTATATTTTTTTATTTATGATTATCTATATTTTTTATAAGACTATTCAATGTTCATTCTTGTGAGGTTGTATGTATAATTACTCACCATTTTATTATAAATAATATTATTAATTTGATAAGTGAATTTTGATTTTTTTTCTGTACAGTTATTCCTTATTGATATTTTTTTATTTATCATTTATGTTACACTCTAATATGATGGTACAAACATCCCACTATCACACCCTCAATACTCATAACATGTGGTTATCCTATGGTGTATATGGAATCACTAATGAGGTCTTGTATCTCAACCAATATAATTATTATTCTTAGTGATTCAGTGCTGAATGTTAAAATTTGGTTTTATGTGTAAATATAGTTTTTCATATTATTTAGAGATATTAAATGCATGATATATATGAATATTAAGGAACTTTTAGTGGAAACTAGAATAGTGATTTTGAATCACCATTTCTAGAGGAATTTCGGGTTACCATGGGTCAGGTATTGGAAATCTCAATAATAAGTTTTACAATTGAATGATTTCATCTCATGTCACACATATAGTGGGTATAATTATCACTTTTAATAACTATGGATTTAACTCTTGTCTATATAAGGAAAATATATATGAAGATTCATGATTATGCATCTTGGATTGTCAAGACATGTATAGTACTCCTATTTTGACTATTATTAATGATGACAAATTTATAACAATTTATAATGACCAAAAAAATCATAACGAATTTTCCTAAGTATGTTCAGGGTGGAATTATACTCAACTAGATCATTAATTATTGATGTTTATATTATCATTTTTGGTCATGTGAGACTAAAGTTAGAATATCAGTTATGGATATGACATCATCGAAAGATAAATTGATTTCAGGTGATCCTGGTAGGTTACTACATGAATAGGATTCATTACTGATAATAACATGGTGGTGGTTATAATATTGGTTCTACATATTAAATTGTTAACAAAAAAATCTACAAGTCGTTTTCTTGTGAGGCATGGAATAATAATATACTTAACTGAACACTATAACAATGATTCATCAGATAAATATCATATCAAGGAAATTTTGTTACATATATATATATATATATATATATATATTTGTATAAACATGTGTAAGATTTCATATTATTGATGGAAAAGACCCGTATTTGGATTCCAACTAAGAACTAGTTCACTAATGGGATGAGTGTTTGTGTAGTACTAGGAATATGGTTATTTCTGCTAATTCCCATTTTGTGGATGTGATAATAGATATGGGTGGGTTAACATGGAAGTTATAGTTATGTATGATATTGGTGTATGGGCTTTGTTATGTGGTTTATAACCTATTAGACACCAAAAAAATCCATTTGAGACACACTAGTGACTATTGATGTGTCATATGGGGATTTTGTGAGTCAGTTCTTAGTTACGAGTTGGTGGGTAACCCAAGAGAATTTTTTAATTATGTATGTATTTTTCCTCGGATATGAGTAGCATGGGTTGGTGCATTGGGTATGAGGTAAGTGCATGCGACTTACAACTGGAAATACAGTAATGGGATGGTTGTAATGACCCATATTTTCATTAAGGTATAGATAATTTGATTTTGAATTTTTACCATTTTATAATCATATCAAATAAATATTTTGACATATGGAAGGTCCCAAAAATGGGAGAGCATTATTCAAAGCATCATGTTATGGAAAATAATCTAAAAAACTAATCCTCCCTTTTAGAATAAACAATGCCTCCCAAGTCACATAATAAGTTTTAACAGTTTGGGGAAAACATAAGTATTGAAGGATCCCACTCATTTATCTAAAATCATGTGACTCTAGGCCCATGACTATGCACACAACCTTTAGTTTTAACAGTGGGTTCTCACATGGTTTGTGGAAAATTTGTATACTGTGTTCTGAAACCGTGCACCCCTTGTTTTGGGTGAAATGACCAAATTTCCCCACTAATATAATAAAACCATTCTTGTAATTTCTTCTTTTTCCTATATTGGATGGCTAGATGTTTCTCCTCTCTTGAGATGAAGAACAATTTATGTTAGGATTTGAGATATTTCTTCTGTATGGTTTTCGATCTTTGATTTATCTAATGCATTGTTTATTACTAGGTAATCTTCCCTAATCTCTTACCTCATAGAATATATTATTTCCAAATCCATCACACTATTTATGTGAATTATCATTTCCCTTATTTTATTGTAATTTGACTATATATCATATCTCTTCTAACCTACTTCGAATATTTGGCTGATATTAAGTTAGGAGTCATTTATAGCCTTGAGGTAGATAGTATCTTCATCTATCCCCTGAGTTTTGATGATTAGTAATTACACAGATACACAACTTGCTGTCATTTTCTAAGAGTCTCCTTTATACTCAGTTCCTCATGTTTAATTGGCTCTTCCACCCTAATACATCCCTAATGATTCTCATTTAGTGGATAAGAATATGTGTACTTGAGCAATGGACACACCTTGGGTTTGACAATATAAATTACCCTTTTATTGTAAATTTTATGAAGGAATGAAATTATTATTTATATTTGTATGATAGACTTTAAATGGTTTTTACCTCATGTGCATCGGTGTTTAATGATTTAAAAACACCAATTATGTGTATATCCCAACATATTTTTTAATTTCCCAAGTATTAAATTTTTTCGATGAGAGTGTCAACTTCTATGTGAACTTTTTTCCTTATAAATTCATATTCAATGTTTTAGAGAATATAATCGTTTGGATTTCTATAGGATGCCTTATACATGATGGTTTGATCTTCCAAAAAATATTTAAATTGATAAAATGAAATGATTCAAAGGGGTTGGAAATCCCACATATTTTTTAATATGTTTTAATTTCTTATTATGAATATAAATGTTTTGATGGGAATTAAACATGGCCAATGGGAAAAATGATATTTTTTTCTCATGTTCCATATTATAATTTGGATATTATTTTATTTAATAAATATATGTATTCCATAAATGATTCATTAGGGAGGTAATTCCTGATACCAATTATAATTTAAATATGACATGTTATAGGATGAGATATGTTGGTATGTGAAGGTTGGGAAATGAAGTGTAAATCTCCCTTATATTAGGTGTAGTGAATGACATCTCACACTATTGACATTGTTATGATAGTGTGATTTATGTGCAATTTACCTTTCATTGAGTGTTGATTTGATGGATCAATCATCATATCATGTGTTGTTCATGAAGTCTCACACTCTTATTCGGATCTAGTTAATGTGTAGGAACCATGTTTTTCATATATGTAATTACCCTTAAAATTTTAGTCTAAATCATTACGTTGGACCATATATGGATGCCTAATGTGCTAAAAAGGGTCTCATGTGTGTCCATGTAATGTTCCTATCCCCAAACCAATCCTTTTGGGAATACTAGATAGGTTGAACAACTAGTGCCCGAATGTGGCGCAATTTGGAAAAACGTGTACATTGAAATTTTAGAACAGTACCACATTTTACAGTATGTCATTGGTCATCCGGCCTAATCGTGCAATGTTCCCCTCTACCTATAAAACCTCTCACGGTTTTCGCATGGTTTTTCAATAACCCATCAAGACATTTTTCTGGGTAAAATGTAAAAAATTGACCTTAATTATCTAATTAGAGCCCATATTCATCCGTAATACGAGTTTATGTGGTCTTATCCCCTATTTCTCTCATATTGGATCTTTTTTATTTCTAGAGTTATGGATTAAATTATCTCCTTCATCTGGGATCCAACCGATCATATGTTTATCATTATGGATGCACAATGACATGTACTCAAGTCCTCTTAAGCCATTATTCATCTCTTTTTCTCACAATTGTGTTATTGAGTAATGAGAGTTTTTCAATTTTTGAGGATCTACTATTTTCTATGCCAAATTGAGGTCCAATAATAGAGGAATAGACTCATACATTCCTAATGTGGGTGGCCTATAACTCATCAGTAATGTTCATTGATTTTGGATTTGTTTTGAGGGGCCCACTTATTTCCTTAGCAGTCATTTATAGAATTTATATTCCATGCATATAATTAATTGAACCATATTGATATGCTATTTCCATATCTGTGATTAATTGTTCGTGATTATGAGCACAAATAAATCCCTTACATGTTGATGATATTCAATGATTTGTGTTTATTTTTTGACATATTTGCACCACTATTCAGGTGTGCAATGGATTAACCACTAATAATGTATGATTTTCAATATTAAGTGGCTTGATTTATATTAAGAATTACATAATATAAAGTACCTTGTACACATACCGCTTGAACTCCCTATGGTACGTTATTCAATTGATAATTAAATGTTAACTGGAAATTGGATTGTTTGTTGAGTATATGGATTGACCAGATGAAATGTTAATGATTAATTTATTTCGTATCCATATTAACCCTAACCACATAAATTTAATGCAGTGAAATGAACCTTGAATATGGATTATTCCTTAAATGGATTATATGGTTGCATGCTACTTGGAATTATCACACAATTTAAATGCATGTCTTGAAACAAATGACTGCATAAAAATGTTTCATGCTACTTGATTATATTACACTAATTAAAGTACAGGCTTATACTGAAGGATATATTACATGACATTAATATCAAACATGATTGAACTGACTCAATCTCACAATGGATTCTGATTTTAGAATTCCATGATCACTCTAGAACCCCATTCTAATTCAATGATATAGATTCCATAGGTTGGTACACACCGAGATCCGAATCCTTGTATTTTCTTAGATTCCCCATAGGACACCATAAGATGCATTTATATTATTAATGTATTCATTGGATACACTCCTTGGATCGAACATTGACATGTATGTTACATGGCTAATTCCCATCATGAACTGTCTCTAGATAGTCTTGTTTTACGTTGGTCAATCACCATGGATTCGGTAGGTGCCTCATTATGGAAGGCCTGGGACAATGCTCCATGTAATACACTCTTAGGTCATTCTAGTCTATAGTTATTATTGATTTATTGATCCTTGATGTCTATATATTTTTGTTATTACCTAATAAAATTTTTATTAAATATATTAAATCTTGGTTTCCTTGTTACATCTGGGATCCATCAGTATTTATACTATCATGATGTGATGTCCATGTTGGATATGCCTTATTAGTCCTATCAATCTAAAATTGGTATTTACATGATTAAATGAATTTTTACATGTTCAAACACCATCTAAGAGTAGAAGTAGGTTTATGAATATTTAGTTACATGTTACTGATTTACTTTATATATGCATGCTTTCACATAGTTACATTTCCATTAAATGATGATGATGTCATAAACACCATTGTTGGTCACTCGCTGAGATTTATCTCACACCTTCTTGGGGCTCTATTTGGTACCATGATTAGATTACATGGTTGTAGGTGTTTAAAATGGGATGCGTATGGATTTGAAAACTTTTTTTCTTAGTATTTAGTATGGTGCATGAAATTAGAGGACTGAGTTAGAACTCAAGATTCTTGGGATAGTCTTTTATTTCCATTATAAATTGTGAAACATGTTATTCCTTATATTTTTTATCATTATTTTATAGTTTTCTAGAACATTTAATATTATCATCAATGGATTAATATTATTCTAGTTTTTTTAGTTATTGTTACTGTTGTCTCTATTTTCGGTTGTGCCTTCAGTTCACATATATTTCATCCACTATTTACCAATTTATTCTCTCATCCATTGCACTAAACATCATTAATGAGGGTATAGTCTTCCCACAGACACATACTAGGCCCTCACTACTAGTAAGAATCCTATGTCATTCGGGTAGAGGTGCTAGGGGCCAGGTGTCCCATCAGGCTTGGGGCAAACATTATATGGAATCCAGATCTAGGACATCATAAAGTGTTAACGGATTTCATTATTTTATTTTAATTCATTAATATTTAGAGACAATTAATTGGATATTATGAATCCATGGGACTGGTAAATAATTCATGTTTGGAAATCGCGAACCCCAATTGGGGGTAAAAACCATGTTTCATAAAATTAAAATTCTAGTTCTACATTTTACTGTTACAGTTGATATTATTTAACCATTTTATGAAGAACATTTTGTGTGGTGTTTTTTATTATTATGGTGTTTGTGGATTTTAATTTTCCTTTTTCTCGATGATATGAGGGAAAGAATAATTTTTACATTCATCATTATTGTAAATTAGAATTCACATGCCATGCATATTTCCATGCCATATTTAGGAATTTCATTTCATTCCAATGCATTATATGCCTTTGGTTTCTAATTTTGATCTGATAGTTATTATATTCCTGTATTAATTTGGGAAAAAATGAGTGATTTTTTTCTAAATTCCTGAGGTTTAGTTACCTCTTAGGTTAGGAAGAATAATTTATCTAGTCGAGCCATTATTATATAAATAATCATGTGTCATTTTCATTCATAAGATGTATGAGAATTGATTCAATGGGAATTAAAATCGATTATATCAAGGAAATAAAATAATATTATGAAATTGTTTCATATACATATCCCATATTTTCATTATTTTGAATGGTAATGGGCTAAACCGGTAAATTAAATGTAAAATGATATGAAACTCATACTTGAGAATTATTGATACCTGATCATCTAAGCAGGTAGGTGGGGTAGTATACCTTGGTTAGTGAGTCTTATTAAGTTCTAAATCCACTAGTTATTATTTATTTCGGTTTAATCATTTTTAGAGGTGTGTTCTTGGTTATTTTAGATCAATTCTGCCATAGCATCCCCATGTCGTACGCCAGGAGGGTGGTGATGGCCATGCCCCATATGCGGTGGGCCCTGAGCCCCCAATCATTCCTCTAAGAGACCCAATTTAAGAACATACTATTATAACTTATCTTGGATCTTATTTCCTTGTTCTAGATAGTTTCTTATGTCTAATGAAAACCTCGCATGGTGCTCGATATCTTTCACCTTCGATGGCAGATCTAATTTTGGAGATCCAACAACAACGTCCTTCTAACTTCTCATGGGATTGAGGTTCACAGGCTGATGAGTCTTGTCTAGAGGCCACCCTATCTATCATTGATCATATATATATTCCTACCGATCATACGGTCATTAATTCCATATATATGTGTCAGGACGTAGAGAAACAATTGTGGGATGTAATTTCCCATGTTGGTCGTCACTAGGCCTTGTTATGGGTTTACTTTCAAACAGACTTTTATGGTCAGTTTTTCCCACATGTGCTGATACTTGATATAGTGATAGAGTTCATTCATCTTGAGTGGGGTTTTATTTAATTTTCGGTGAATTCAAAACATTTCATGGAGTTTCAGCAATTTGCACCTCTTCTAGTCAGTGACAAGCTTTCGAGTGCAAGACTCTTTGAGGATGGGCTCTAGTATGCAATTAGTATTTAGGTTAATTTCATTCACCTACCTAATTTTTTTGAGATAGAAAGTTTCGATATTATAATTGAGCATAACCAAAGGGACAAAAATAATTCCATTTTTAAAGGAAGAGTGTCGCATCATGCCAATTGTTCTTCTGGTTGTTGGAATCGTTCCCTCAATGATTCTCATCAAGTAAGTGAAATATACAATTTCCATTTTGACACCTCTAAATTGTTTCATCAGTGTAGATGATAGGGGAATTAAAAGCCTCGATGTGATAGAAAATCAATGGAGTGTTGGGCATGTTGTCATATGGAGAAACTCTAGAATTCATGTAGGACCTTTCCACAATCCTCGAGTGGAAAAAAGATATACACCAGCTTCACCCTAAGGAGCATTTTCTCTTATGTCATGTCAGGTCGGGAGTTAGAATAGAACTTGTATTTTAGTCCAAGGAGGTGTTTTGGTCCATGGTTGCCAGACCCCTGATCGTAATCACCTCTAGTAGATATGTTTTGATCATGGTATTCAATCTTCAGCACATGTCCATGGATCCGACTAGTTGAAAGAACTACATCTAATAGTTGAGGATCAGGAAGTGGGACCATCTAAATTATTATGGAATCTACTATATTATCTTTTGTATTTGATACAAGTGATTTATACTCATTTATTTCATAACATATTGTGGATATTCTTAGACAAAATATACAGTACATTTATGGTGTAATGACATTAGATGCTCTATTTAGGGTACATTCAAAAGTAATTTGAAAATGTGGGGATTTTCCCCTTGAGAAAGGCCATTACCTGTTCTAATGGAACATATTTTTTAATTATATTATTCGATTTTATGGAATTCATTGGATGGATTGGTTTGTTCACTTTCACACTTTTGTAGACTGATATCATTTTATGGTATGTTTTACTTAACAAGGGGTAGTAGTTACCTACATGAGGGTGAGTGGGATGTCAAGGATGCCATAGATATATATGAAAGTCATGTTATTATAGGATTGATGTCCCATATCACTATTCTCTTAATGGATGATTAGTGTTTACGTCAATTTGTATTCCCTCCAATAGTGTATCATTTCAGGTATGTCTTTCTTGTCACTTTTTTTTGCTGACCTCTTGAGATATAGTTATTTTTTCTAGTAGATATTGTTCTATTAGTTTCTCTAATATCCATTCCTCCATAAATGGTGCTACCTATAGAACTTCATGATCTCAGGATGTAATTTGAGTATTTAGAGGCCAAAGGTTTTATACATCCCAATACATCCTCTTTGGGTTCTCATGTGCTTTTCACCAAGAAGGTGGATGGAACCTTACATCAATTCATAGAATATGGAATTTCAAACTAGCTTATGGTCATGAACTGATTCCCACTTCCTTGAATAGATGATATCTTTGACCAACTCCAAGGAGAAATGATATTGTATATGATTGACCTAATATTAGGTTATCATCGGGTACGAGTCACACCATCACACATACCTCATAGATAATTCCATAGCTGGTATGGTATGTATGAGTACCTTGTCACACCATTCAGTATTACGAATTCACCCGCCAATTTTTAGGACTCTGGTGAATAGGGTGTTCCACCTCTATTTGGACTGTTTTGTCAGGGTATTTGTGGAAGACATCATGGTGTCTTATTTCACTTGTAGTGACCATGCCAAACATCTTATGATCGTTCTATGTACAGTGAGAGAGAACATTAATTACTCCATTCATTCTATGTACCACATCAAAATCAATTAAGTCCACATATTTGATTATATAATTTCATAATCAAGAGTATCTATTGTCCCATTAAGTGTGAGTTATATAGATTACCAAGTGAATACCAATAAAATTTTTGATTTAAAAACTTTTCTTAGGATTGGTTATATATTATAGGAATTTCATTCATTATTTTCATGACTTCATTCATAACTTTTTGTTCTTATAAAAAATTGTGTCACGAACTTATGCTCAGAATGTGAGAAAGCCCTTCATGATTTTAAAGGGAGGCACATATCTGAAACAATTCTGACACTTTTGGGGCCAGGTATTGGTTATAAGATCTTCTATGATGAATTGGAAATCATCCTAGGATCATTGATGATTTAGGAGGAAATTTGTTTTCATACAGACCTCAAAATTTATGGCCTCATGAGAGAAATTATCGGATGCACAACCATGATCTATCAATAGATTATCTTGACTTACTTAACTGGAGACACTATCTATTGGGTTAGATATTTTCAATTTACATGGAACATATGATCCTCATGTATATATTTTATTAGCATGTCTTAAACCTGAGATAGTGTATATGGGTTTATTATCTACAGTCCTTTGATTTGGAGGAGGCCTATATTATTTTGTATGGTAATGTAGTTGAAAATTCCTTGATACAAAAAAATAAAACACAATTCATATGAAATGAAAATTATGAATGGAAGTTAATGGCCTTATTTTCATTGTTTATTTTTGAGTTCCATGACAGTCACGAGCTATCTTACCCACATCCTTGAATTTTACCTCTTTCCTATTTGATAAAGTATAGAGTAAAAAATATTTTGATCTTGAAGACTTATTTATCCAAAAATGTATTGCAAGAGATAACTTGAATCCATATTTTCATATGTGCAGAGAAGACATTTTGTGTTTATGTTATTGTCTCTGGGATTCTACAGATATGATAGAGGAGTTGATGATAGAGTCACATTCTTCTTAGTGGTATGTTTATCCAAGAATCACCAAGATGCATGATTATATGCGATTCCAGTATTGGTGGTCTATGATGAAATGTTAGATATTATGTTTTATCAGTAGGTGTACCATCTATTTGTAGGTGAATGAACAGAACTATAGAGTTGAATTCTTTCTATTGTCGTTTCCTTTCCATGAAGATAAATTGGATGATGTTTAAATGGATTTTGTAGTTGGATTACCATGTTTTCCTAGGGGTAGTCATGCTATCTGGGTCGTCATTTATTGACTAATGGAATCATCCAACTTAATTCATATTCAATAGAAATTCACAATCAATGAGCTTGGAGGACTGTATGTATGTGAGATCATATGACTACACATGGTTCCTCAAACTATCATTTTCGATAGAGATGATTGTTTCATGTGACTGATCTTACATCGAATGAAAAAGACTATGGGATCACATGTGATTCTATTCACTTATTTTCACCATCAGACTAATAGAAAATCATAATAGAAAATATATTTTCTTAAGGATGTTCTCCAAGCATGTTTCATTGATATAGTTCTTAGGAAAACATATCCCACTCATTGGTTTCTCATATAATAATTATATTCACATGAAAATTCAGATGGCCCATTTGGAGGCATTTTAGGGTAGGTCGTTCCGTTCATCCATATTCTCGGTAGTGGTAAGTGAGGAATCCATACAAGGTCCTCATATTGTATATATGACTTCAGAAATGACTACGACTCAGTCAATAAAAAAAATTATTATACAGATTGTCGTTAACACCCTCTTGATTTTAAGGTTGGGGAACATGTTTTTCTTAGGGTGTCACCCAGGATATGGAATATACTGTTATGAAGGAACAAAATTTTTTCTCTTCGTTATGTAGGGAATTATTATATTTTATTTAATGTTGGTTCAGTATCCTATCAGGTAATAACAACTCATAGGTACTGTACCATGCACTGCATCTTCCATGTTTCACAGATTCTCGAGTATCATGAAAATGTTTCTAATAGATCTGAACCCGATGACGTTGAGTTATATGTTGATTATGCCATTGGGGAGTATCCAGTATGCCCCACAGACTAGAGCGCAATGGCATGCAGATGTAGGTATATCTCTATGCTATAGGTACTATGGAATCATGGATGAGTGATGAATGATACGTAGGAGAGGGAAGCTATCGTACATTCCCAATGGTCAGAATTTTTCTCAGATAGTGTTATCTATCCGTGAGAAGTGAACTCAAGGATGAGTTATTTTACAGAGGGAAGATTCTAATAGAAAATTTTTTCAGTCATGCATGGACCCATTAAATTTCATTCTAAAACATTAATTTGGACCTAATATTTATTTCTAATGAGTTAGAAAAGATCTCAGGGGTGTATGTTGGATAATCAAAGCCTAGAACCCATCATTTTGGAAAAAATGGAATGGTCTCACAATTAGTGCACAGTTGGAAGATGATTTGGCTATCCATGAAGATAGAAATTTCGGAACAGAATCGCTTCTCATGTCTTATGCATGGTTGATGGGCCTAACCAATAAAAGTTCCCCTCTACCTAGATTGTCTCACATGGTTTGTACATGTTTTTTCAACTAATTTGAAATAATCTATAAATAAGCCATTTTTCTGGGTAAAATGATAAAATTTCCCATACTGATATAAATAGATCCCCACTTAATCCCTAATCTGTGTATATGTGTTATTATTCTCCATGATCTAGTTTTTAAAAAATTTTAAGGTTGAATCTATAGATTTAAATATATTATTCATTTAGGATTTGATTGAGATTTCATTTGTCACCGTGGATACAAAACAATATGTACTCGAGTCCTCTTGAACATTTCCCCTTCTATTTTTCTCTGAAATGAGTTATCAGGATATGAGTGTTTTTTAAATTTTCATATATCTACACTTTTCCATGAAATATAAAGTTCCAATACCATTGGAGAATATTCTTACTACCCTAAGGTGGGTGGTCTATATATCATTCCTAATGATCTCGGATTTAGGATTTGTTGTGTGGGGGACACTATTTTCATCATGTGTTGTTTATCGAATTTTTATTTCATGCTTATAATCAATAGATACTTTTGGATATTATCATTCCATATAGGTGAATAATTATAGTGGTTAGGACCACAATACAACATTTCCATGTTGAAGGTTAGGATATAAGTTTTGTTTATTATTTTAACACATTTTTTCCACCATTCAGGTGTGTCTTGTCTTGACCACTATAAGGGTATTCATTTCTATATTATATGACTTGATTAAAATTGAGAATTTCATAACTAAAAGAACTATTTAATGTACAACTTTACCCGCCCAAGTTAAGTGCTTCAATTGATAAATAAATGCGATATGGAAATTGAAAGTTATATTGAGTATATGACTTGGCCACAATAAATGTGAATGATTAATTTGTTGCATATACATAGAACCCCATGCTAGATTAATGGAGGTTAGGAGAGTGATACTTGAATATCGAATATGACTTAAATAAATTTAAAGGTTGCAAGATACATTTCCTTGTCAGGAAAATGAATGCCAAGGCTTGAACCAAATGTCATGATAAATAAATATTCATGCTACTTTACCTTATCACAACATTTAAATGAAAGGATTTAATTGAAGGAGATATTACATGAATTCAAAATAAAATCTATAATAGCCTGACTCGAGATCACCTTGGATTTTGATTAGAGAATTCCTTGGGAACTTGGGATCCCAATTCTGATTCAATGAATTTACTTGCATAGGTTGATACCCACCTAGATCTCTATCCATGTATGTTATTGGATTCCCAGTATGAAACTATAGGATCTATTCATATTATCATAGGATTACATGGATATACTACTTGAGTCCAACATTGAAAAGTTGGTTTCATGGTTAAATCTCATCAGGCCATGTCTCTTCATAGCCCCATCTTACATTGGTCAATCACCTTTGAATCGGTAAGCACCTAAATTTTGAATTCTATGGACTATGATATTTGTATTCTCCACATTCCCCTTGGAAATCTACAATAATTACTGAGTTAGGTACCCTTGAGGTCTATTCCACCACGATGATTACATTGATAATTCATTATTAAATATAATAAATCATGGTTTCCTTGTTACATCTTGGAACCTTCACTATCCATAATATCACAAGGTGATATTAGTTTTGGATATACAACACACAACCTCTAAATATAAAATATATAATTACCTAATTAAATCAATTGTTACATGTTCAGACATCATCTTTGGGCTGAAGAAGGTACTTGTCTATTTAATTACATTATACTAGTTTACTTTATATATGCATTCTTGCACACTGTTACCTTTCTATTACACATACCGAATGAAATAGAAACTATTTTTGGTGGCCCACTGAGATTTATCTGACACCCTTTCTAGGCACTGTTTGGTTCCTGATGTAGAAAATATGGTTTCGGGTGTTGAAAAAGTGGATTATATGGATTCAAACGCTTGATTGCTTAATGTTTTTTTAGATCATGATAGTAGAGGACCGAGATGGAACTTAGTAATCTTGAGATATTCATTTATTTACTTTATAAATTTTTGAACATGTCAATCTGGCTGCCTTGTATCAATGTGTGTTGTTTTCTAATACATGACAGACTATCATCTGTTGTTGAATGTTATTCTAGTTTTTTCAGTTATTTCTACCATTGTCCCAATTTTCCACTATGACCTCTATTTATTTATATTACTTGTTCTATTTAACTACGATTACTCTCATCCTTTATGCTACACTTTGGTAATGATGGAATAGTCTCTAAATGGAAAAACTATTTTCTCTCATTGCTAGATGGAATCCAAGAGAATTTAGGGAGAGGTGATTGAGGCCATGGCCCCCACCAGGCTTGGGGAAACCATTGAGTGTTATCTAAGTCCGAGACATCACAGAATGTACCATATTTCATGAGATTTTGTTCCTTTTTTGACTTTCCTAAAATTTCTAATTGATCCCTTGGTCTAGACAGAACTAGTATTATAGGAATGATTTCACATATGTCTGCATGTACGTAGTTCATATAGGATATAGAAATATATAATTAAAAAATATATATATTTGTACATATATAGTAGCTGATCATATTCCAATTCTTGGAGTGAAGCAAAGTAGGTGAAACAACCAGGTTTCCTATAGGAATAGGAGCAGCTTATTTACATATTACTGTATTTATATAATTTTTATTATTTCTCGCAAAATTTTTAGTTATGAGAAGTACTTTTTTATACATAGACACCAATGGTGGTGGTGTATTGATATTTGTATCTCACAACCTACTCAAGATTCTATTATTACGTGGTAATATTTTATATCATTTTTTATTGATTAGGGAATGTGACCATTTACTGTTTTTTGATATTCTTACTTATGCTTAGATCATAGGAGAATAGGTTCAAAAGTACACTCGTGATGTCAGTGGAGTATCATTTTGACTTTTTCACTTTTTTTATAGCATGTTTTATTCATGATTAAATTTTAAGTTTTTAGTTTATCATAATTTCAGGCTTCAAATATTGAAACTTTGATTGAGGCTATTCAGGATATTATTAGTTATTCATGTTTATTTATACTTCATTATTATATTGATTATGCATGATTCTATTATCTTCTTTATGATACTATTTTATGTTTTTTTGTAATATTTTTTGTTCAGATCTAATAAGAGTCTACAGTATCCCCACCGTACCACCTTTTCACCCTTGATGCTAGTCAACTTCCTCTAGAATATTGGGTGGTGTGTTTTTGTCGATGACAAGTACTATTTTGGGGAATGAGTTTAGTAGATCCTAGGTTGGGAATTTACAATGGGGTATTAGAGCTAAACCATTACATTGTCATACTATTCTGGTATTATATAAGAGAATGAGCTTTAAAGGATTTGGAATCAGCCCTATAACTGGAAATAATTGACCCATGCACTAGGGAAACCCATGTTACTAGGATGGGTAATTTCATTTATTGAATATTTTTTACAGTTTATATCAATTCACCATTTTTTTAAATAATTGATTTATGGTGATATTGAAATTGGTTTCGCTGATTTGATTATTTATTAACCTAGGATCAATGAAATGAGGGAGGAGAATTAGTTCATGGATCATATTTGGATTGATATGATAAATATTCCATGAATTTATTCCTACCTTGATAATTTTTATAATTCATATACCTATTTTATATTGATTGATCTGTGGTTATATTCAAATGCACTTAGTCTTTTTGTAGAAATTGGATGTAATAATTAATACATAAATCATGTGAATTAACATAATGGTATTATATAGAATAGCTTAATGTACACAATTGAGGAAGTTAATTATAGAACATGGTTATTTATGCCATTGATCTGGTTAGTTGGAATGGGGTATGGTGTGAGTTAAGTGGATTCCATGATTTTGTCCATAATAATTATGGGCCCCTATGGATCAGAAAATGGTAATCAATCTAACTCATCCATTAATGTGATATAAATGTTAAAATGAGAATAATATGAATATGAACATCTATTATATATTATAAACAACCATCTAATATATTATATTCAGATTCATATCACCAATCTCGGCCTTAGTAGTGGGTAGATGGGTATCTCTTGCATTATTATAGAATTTTTCTTCTATTATATCATCTATATCTGGTTTGTTGAGAAGGAAGATTACTATGATAATTTTTTATATGAATTAATTATACTTGTATGAACTACTATATAAATTATCATAAATATAAAAAAAATTATATGATCTGTTCGTTTGGAACTGTAGCATTATGCCACTTCGACATCCTACAATCGCATGCCCTAAAGAAATTGAAATCCATGCTTGTGAGGTGTAAGGCTATGGTCTTCTAGTTGTTCTTAATATGATGACACATATATAACGATTCACATTCCAAATATAAAAAGTAACACCCAGTTCTGAGAGTTCTTCTTGAATATTTTACAGTCTATGCATTGAGTTTCGACCTTCCATAATCATGAAAAAGTTGATTTAAGAATTTCAACTATAGTAACTTCTCTAGTTTTCCAGTGATGGTGGAAAAAATTCTACTAATTCATGGATAATAGTTATCTATTATATATCAATCTTTTAGAAACTCCTATATAGTGGTGGGTCATGTTAGAAACTAATATGATACATGATTATTCAATGTGGAGGTGGGAAATTATCACCCAGTAATACAGGAACCATCACATGGTCTGGGATGATTTTTAGAACATTTTTAACAAATAATTCCTTCATAAACACTAAGGGGTGATAGATTTAATGTAGTCATGAACATGTAGTCGGTGATCATGTTATTAATGGAATACTATGCATATTCCATAGTGCTACAATGTTTAACTCTTATTCTAGATAGTGGTGATCTTCTAACTCCCAGTTTATTGGAGGATAGTAAGGTCTACAGCATCGAATCTCATATCAACGTGTTCAAATTCACTACCATTCCAATAATCGACACACAAGACCTTATTACATAGTGAAAAAATAAGGATGATGATGGTGTGGGTTTGGGGGGTTCATTAACTCATTCTACCATTAGTACATCATCTTTGGGATATAGGTGTTTTTCAGATACACAGTGAGGTAGAAACAGTCACATTCCATATGCAGAAAATTTTCTGATCTGTCACCAGTGTGTGAATCCAATACATGGGAATCCTTAGAGTTTTTTTGACTATTTCATAGTTCATTGGAACATGTGTCCTAGTTTAAAAATCACAGCTTTTAGGAAGTTTCAAGTGGATTTATTCATGAATCTAGAAACATCCAACATTTCTTTATCCAAATGGGACATGCCTTCTAAAAGTAGGTCATCATTATGTTTGATCTTAAGCTATATAATAACTTGAATTGGTGGAGAGGAAGGTAGGTCGGACTCATATCATCCTTTTTTGGGGGAAATATTGTCTAATATGGGGCTCTAATTATACATTTGAGAAATTTTAATTAATAATTTTTAATTTACCATTTATAACATAGGTTTTCCATAGAAAATTCAATCAATTATTATCGTGTGAGAAATTTTGAATCACCCACATGTATTTGAGGTTCTTAATTAATGGAGACATCAATAAGTATTAGATGTTCCCCATAAATGTTATCCTCTCATTTACTATTTAAAGATTCTTTTAATCATAGGTATGATGATATTGGATTTTTAAGCCACTCAGTGTGGCACACACTAATTTATTATCATCTCATGAGATGAAGGTTTCTTTTGATATTGGGATCGTACTCATAAAATGGTGTACCTACATATCCTTGTGAAAGGAATCAAAACTATCTTAGTTCTATGATACATAATAAGACATATTATACCTTTTATATTCATGTGATAAGGACCTAGTCATAGAGTTTAATGTCAGGTGGTAAGCACATATAAGAGAAATGTTCTTAGTCAAATTATGGTGTGGGAATTATTCAAAATAAGCCTAAGTAACATGTAATGAATATGGGGTTTTAAGTAATATTAGACCTTGTTGGGAATATGGACTAAGGAGAACATGGTAGATTTGGAGTGTTGGGGTTAAACCTCAAATAGGCTTCCTACGTATACTGTAACACCCATGGTAAATAAAGAATATGTCATTTTTATATTTATCTCTGTTTGTGAATAAAATTTTAATATTAATTTAAAGGGAACACTATGATCGATGGCTTACCCAATACGCAACAACGAGTTCCATTGAAATCTTACGCTGCACTCTAATAATAAAATAATTTTATTTTTAATGGTTGTTAACACCTAGCCGTTGTAATGACAGAAATGAACAGAAATAACTAAAAAATGATTATATATGTTTCTCAAATATTTTTACTTTTTACAATAAATGTTAGAGGATTAAAAATGAGAATGAATCCAATTTTAAGCGTAAACATTCTAATATTCTTTAAAAGGTCAATTAACCACCTTTTGATGGAGAACCTATTTTAAATCCACTTTTTCAAAATTTTATGTGTTATATTTGAAAAATAAAATTCTTTCTTTAGAATCGGGACATCAAAATTTACTTTGTGTAAATTTTGCTATTTTTCCGATAAAGTTCATTTTTTAATGAATAGTGAAAAATGTTGTATTTTAATTCAAAACATATTTTTAATCTAATTTATTTATATGATTATATTATCTTTTGAATTGGGTTTAAAGTTAAATTAAAATTTATTTTTATAATTTAATCCAATAGTGGTCATTGGAATTAATTTCACATTGAAATTGGACTTAAATTAGTGTCAATATTTTGATATATATTGTTTCATAAAAACACGCTATTTGTTCTGAAAACGGCAATTAATTATTAAATTAGTTAATGTAACTTATATGTTTTGAATTTTGTAAAATATAAATCATTTTTGAATTCAGAATATCAAATATATCTTAGGGTGAATTTTTGGTATTTTTTGGAAAAACTTCAATTGTTGAGGAATAGTGAAACCACAAAGTGGTACTTAAAAAACTGATTTTTTGTTTAAATGAAATTTTACCAACTCTATGTTTTGAATTTCAAAAATCCTACATACATGGTTTCCATTAAAATGAAAAATGTGGTTCAATGGGATTAAAATAATTTTTTGGTGAATAGTAACTTTTATGTTTTTAATCGCGATTAGAGGTAATTAGTGTAATTTAAGGTAAAAATAATGTTTAAATAATATGAAATGACCTTGAATCATGTCCTAATCTTATTGGATGTGTCATGGCCGACGTAGACTATCCATGGGTCAACTTGGGGACCCCATAGAGCCACTTTTATAGAAAATGACATTAATAACTTTTTATTTAATGTTTAAATTAAAATGTCACAAACATCTGTTGTTTTACTAAAACAATTTTTACATGGGGTTATACAAGTCATATTTTTTACTATAAATATTAATTAGAAATATAAGAAGATTTCCTACATCATGATATTTTTTTTATAATTTTTAGTCATTAAATAAATTAAATTATTTATGACACCATGATGATGCAGTGATTACCTCGTTATTTAACGATTTAAATAAAATGAAACATGAATGTACAATCTAAGACCAAAACTTGTCAGAAACCTATTGGATGTGTCTATTTAGAACTATTATCACATTATCGTCGAAATTTATAATTTTGGGACCATTAAAATCTGGAAAACATTTTATAATAATGTTACTTTTCAAGACTTTATAAGAGTGCCCCTCCTCTCCTCTTATAAAAGGCCCCCACCTCTACCACCTTACCCACACCCCTCAATCCTTTGGCCCATATTTCTCTCCAAATACCTATATTACTCCTAGAAGCCTCACATTGGACAGAAGTATTTCCAAGGATGCCATTGAGATCAAATGAAAAAGAGTTACCCAATTTAAAGGCAGTGTCTTCTCTTGTGTTCTTATGTATTATTTTACTTCTCCAACCCCATATTGTCTTTTCATTCCTTTATTTTGTAACAAAACCAATATCTTCTATATACTGGGATGTTGTTATAAGAATTATTCGAGCTACACTTACTCACAAATCTGTCTAATGGTTAAAGAACATATTGTTTCTGTGGATGGAGAATTACTGCCTCACGAAACGATGATTGTTCAATATTCTATTAACACCTTTAAAGGTGGCCATTATGATGTCACTGTATTTTATATATGATATATATGGTATTTATTTTTTCTATATTCTTCTTTATTTTATATTTAAAACATACCGTTATGCTTTGAATGTTGTCCAAATACGATAATTTCATACGAGGAAGTGTGGACTACCGCCCCCTCAAATGATGTGACTCGTTCATGCAATACATGGAATTTATAAAGAATGAAATTAATTAAATTATGTGACCTATATAACATATATATTATACTGTAATTATAATATATATATATATAAGTTTGTCAATTATTTTTAATTCCATTAATATCTCAAAGAAATGAATGTAGCGTTCATGCGTACATACTACCTACCGTCTCCATGAACGGTGCATTTCATTTGTTTTTATCTAAAAATGTTATGTAATAGTATAAAATGAATATTTATGGGATATATAAGATATTTAAATCATTAATACTATTCTGAAGATGATTTAATTATAACTACATGGACAATCATTTTCAAACAAGTTCATTTTTGACTCATGTACCAAACATCGACAAAAAACGTCTGATATAAACACACTTTATTAACAAATTATTATAACATTATAATATGTGATATTAACAGGAAAATAATCTTAAATGGTAGAAATTAAGCAATTATAAATTTACCAATGTTTATTATTCAAGAATATAAAGAAGTGAACAAGACAATTCGAACTTGAGGTAAGGGATCCGACCTCTTGCTTTCTTTTCAAGTGCCCTCTTTTATGTCATTTCATTTATGCTCCATGTTCTTATGTTTGAGGATGTTATTTTATATTAAACATACTATAATTTTTATTTTTATATGATGAGTAACCCCCTCTTACTCTCATCAATTCTTTTTTTATATAATTTTTAAGTGGCGTCGTTAGGCTGCCGAATTGTCGTAAGGGAACCTACCCCTCTCTTTCTTTTTAAGTACACTCTTTTATGTCATTCCTTTTAAGCTAATCTTTCTTGTGATTTGGATGTTCTTTTATATTAAAATTACTGTAATTTTTATGTTTATATGATTATAGACCCTATTTTCTCTCATCAATCCATTTTGGAAGTTTTGATTGGCGCCGTTAGGCTGCCGAATTTTCGTAAGAGATCCAACCTTTCTCTTTCGTTTTAAGTACTCTAATTTTTGTAACGTCTTTTAATCTCCTCTTTGTTTTGTTGGGTGATGTTCTTTTATATTCCCCTTGCTGTAAATTTTATGTTATACGATTAGAGACCCTATTTGATCTCATCAATCCATTTTTGGATGTTTTAAGTGGCGCTGTTAGGCTGCCTGGGATTTCGTAAGGAATTTTTCATCACAATTTTTTTCCTGTGAGATTTATGCTATATTTGCCACCATTTCCATTGAGTGGTATATTTAATTTCCCATTATTATAATCTTTGTGTAATATAATTTCGTTTATGAGTATTTTCATCAATGTTGTATTGCCCTTCTTTCATGTGGTGTATGTTTCGAAGGATACCCAAGTCGGTAAGAGAACTTTTCACCCTCCACTTTTTAAAAGACATATTTTGATGGGTATTTTAATTTACATATTGTAATGTTTGGCCATGTTCTTATATATCCTTATTGGTGTAAATTTTATTTCCAAGTTATGAGATACACATTTTATCTCTCATCAACTCATTTTCTGAATTTTAAAGTGACGTCGTTAGGCTGTCGAATTTTACCAAGGGAGTTTCTTAACCCAATTCCGATTTCTTTGGGTTCAAAATGTAGTTATTTAATATGTCATCCTTTGAATATGTGTGAATGACCTTTGATTGTTTAACACTTAATATCCACATATATTGGGTGTATTTATATTTGTCACACATAATTATGAGATTAATTTATCCTTAATTTAAGGATACCTTCTTTACAGGGGATTTCATCTCATTTTACATTTCTATTGAGACTAAATTGTTGTGATGCACCAATTCAATCTTATATGGTGAATATACTGTCCTTTGGAATATTATATCATGAATTCCTTTATTCTCATGATATTATAAAGTTCTTATTAAATTTTATTCCTCAATTATTGTATTCAAGTGCCTCTCATTTTGTTAAAAACCCATTAACTAAAATATCGTTTTAAATGTTTTAATGATTTATTCTTATAAATATTTCTCATTAATATCCATGTTTTCAAAACAGTTTTATGGATTTATTTATATGGATATTAATTTTTTAAAATGTTAAAATCTTCAATGTGGTATGGGACACTTTGATTCAAATATCTCTTTATTAAATGTTTTAAATGGTTTTGAAAATGGTTTTTAGAATTGATTCATTATTTCAATATCTTAAAATGTTATATTGTTATTGCAATGTGGGAATTTTATATATCCTTTATTCTTAAGTTATGTGCTATGATTATATTATGGTTATTGGGAATTGTTTATGAAGACGGGTTGTTCTGTGATAAACTAAGGGCGGGTGAGCCCGATATAGCTCTCCAATGCATTGGGTAACGTGAAGGAGTTAAACATTAAGGTTTCTCCGAAGAGATTTAGGGAATATACTGTGATGGTTATTCCAAACAGAACCATGAGGGTTACTCCCTCAGTAAGAATGTCATGAATTCCTCATGTTACCTTTATGCATTATGATTTCTATTGAAATATGCATAAATGTTATGATTTCATGAGGTATGTTAAATTGCTTATGTTTTATGAGTAAAGTATGATTTAGTTGATTATTATGTATACAAGGACTGATGGTTTCTATCCATACTTTTATAACCCTTACTAAGATTTTTATGCTCATCCCAAGTTTTTGAAACGTTTTCACAGGAAATAAAGTTGAATAGGTTCAAGGATGGGATCAAGGAAATGTCAGGCTGTCTAAAACAAGGAACTAGACATGACTCTTTTGTTCTAGAGTTTTTATTTTGTGAAAAAGATGGAAGTTGTGTAGATGTGTCTACTTTTTAATCTTTGAGATGTAATAGTTATGTCCTAATTCTCTAAAACTCTAAACCTGAAAAGATCCTCAATGTAAATTGTTAAATGTAATTCAATATTAAGTAATGTTGTAAGGTCGGGACATTATAGTTGGTATCAAAGGTCGGTTTAAATAACTTTAGAGGTTAGAGTGTTGTTTAAGAAAAAGTGGAAAGTTGTGTATAACCAAAATGGTTACTATATTAGATGGATTCATTGTTTTTTTTGAATGTTAGAATGAGTTTGAGATAACTTGGACAAGTATATCTTGGTGTTTATCTTCATCTCTATTATATGATGATTTTATTGATATACTCACACTGACTTTTTTGGTTTTAGTAAATGGATTGATCTAAAAGGCACCAAAGTAACAGTGTATTTGAAGAAAACTGTGACAGTTTTATAAAAGAACAACTGAATGATATGGGAGCTGCAATGAGAACTCTTGTGGTTATCCTCAACCAACTATCTGGAGTCATGATTGACCACCTAAACCTTAGTGATTTTTATAAGGCATCGTATATGTGAGAAAAAAATCCATACGGAAGTTCAGTTAATTATCATAAAGGTAAGTATGTTCAAAAACCTATGTGTCAAAGATGTGGAAAGAAACTCATAGGAAAATGTTTCAAAGGGACAGAAAGATGATATAGATGTGGAAATGAATGTCATAAAGAAAGAACCTTCCATGCACAAAGGAAGCACCTAGTTGACTCTAGGAAGGGAAAGAAGTTCTTTATGAAGGATCAATTGAATGTTTTAAATGTGGTGGGCATTGTCATTTTGAAAACACGTGTCCTACGAACAAGTTTCGCGAATTGGGTCACCAAGATCGTGAAAATATTCATTTACCAATACCTAATGCCATTCCGATTGCGGATGATGAAACTGAAAATGACCAATGAAAGGTATGGATTATTTCATAACATATGTTTTCCTATTATTGGAATCTTAGGCTATGATTCAAGATTTTGTTTGTAGGAATGATGTATTTCAGAATAAGTTGAAAATGAATGGATAATGGATCATGAAGAATGTTGAATGATTAATAAGTCAACATATAAGGGATTCAAGTGTTATGGTAGATTTTAGGATGGTGAAATTCTTAGATGTATTAAATCTCTTTTGATGATGGGGTTACATTAGAAGACTTTTTATAGTAACCATGATGTTTGATATACAAACATTTTATTCAAGGAATAATTATCCATTATTTGTGGATATAGTTATAAAGAACCATTTGGGTTTATCTGATCCTTGAATTTGAGTCAATTACTGGTTAATAAATTTTGGGTTGCAAAATGGAATTTATTAGATAACCTTTGTGGTTAAAATATGTTATGGTTATTTTTGAAGATTTTATCTCTTTTGGGGAAGTATGAGTTTGTGTAAGAAATCTAGTAAAAGTTTAAAGTCAACATGACATGTAAGTATGTTTCCATAGGATAAAAAAAAAATCCTCAATGAAAAGTAACTTAAATAAAAAATGATGTATATTAACTTTTCCAACTAGGGAATCGAATACTGTTTAACCCACCACAAGTTTGTGATTTTCTTCTGGTTAACTTTTCCTAAAAATGTTTTCTATCACTCCCCCTCAGAACCTCTCCCTTTTCTTTTTCTTCCATATCCATGTTTTCCTACATGTAATCCTAGTATGGGTTAACTCGAGTGACCTCTTTACTTCTCTTTCTTTCTTTTAATGTGGTTGTTTTACCGACTCTTGTTCCGATGGGGGACTTTCAATGATGTTTCAGAGCCCAATTTTAAAATTGCGAGGACGCAATTCCCAAAAGGGGGGAAGGATGTAACACCCTAGGTAAATAAAGAATATGTCATTTTTATATTTATCCCTATTTGTGAATAAAATTTTAATATTAATTTAAAGGGAACACTATGATCGATGTCTTACCCAATACGCAACAACGAGTTCCTTTGAAATCTTACATTGCACTCTAATAATAAAATAATTTTATTTTAAATGGTATTTAACACCTAGCCGTTGTAATGACAGAAATGAACAAAAATAACTACAAAATGATTTTATATATTTGTAAAATATTTTTACTTTTTACAATAAATGTTATAGGATTAAAAATGCGAATGAATCCAATTTTAAGCGTAATTATTCTAATATTCTCTAAAAGTTCGATTAACCGCCTTTTGATGGAGAACATATTATAAATCCATGTGTTGAAAATTTTAGGTGTTATATTTGAAAAAATAAAATTCTTCTGTAGAATCAGGATATCAAAATTTACTTTCTGTAATTTTTTGGTATTTTTTCGATAATGTTCATTTTTTAATGAATAGTGAAAGATGTTGTATTTTAAATAAAAACCTTTTTTTAATCCAATTTATTTATATGATTAGATTATCTTTTGAATTGGTTTTAATGTGAAATTGGAATATATTTTTAGCATTTAATCCAATAGTGGTCATTGGAATTAATTTCACTTTGAAATTGGACTTAAACTAGTGTCAATCTTTTGATATATATTGTTTCATAAAAACACACTATTTGTTCTGACAGCGGGAATTAATTATTAAATTAATTAATGTAACTTATATGTTTTTCATTTTGTAAAATAGACATCATTTTTGAATTCAGAATATAAAATATAGCTTAGGGTTAATTTTTGGTATTTTTTGAAAAAACTTCAATTTTTGATGAATAGTAAAACAGCTAAGTGGTACTTAAAAAACTGATTTTTCATTTAAATGAAATTTTACCACCTCTGTGTTTTGAATTTCAAAAATCCGACATACATGGTTTCCATTAGGAAGTAAAATTTGGTTCAATGGGATTAAAATAATTTTGTGGTAAATAGTAACTTTTATGTTTTTAATCGCGATTAGAGGTAATTATTGTAATTTAAGGTAAAAATAATGTTTTAATAATATGAAATTACCTTGAAACATGTCCAACCCTTATTGGATGTGTCATGGAAGACCAAAAAAATCCATGGGTCAACTTGGGTACCCCATGGATCCACTTTCGTAGGAAAGTGACATAATAACTTTTTATTTAAAGTTTAAATTAAAATGTCACAAACATGTGTTGTTTTACTAAACCAATTTTTACATGGGGTTATACAAGTCATATTTTTGACTATAATTATTATTTATAAAGATAAAAAGATTTCCTACATCATGATTTTTTTTTTATATTTTTTATACATTAAATAAATTAAATTATTTATGACACCATGATGATGCAGTGATTACATCATTATTTAACGATTTAAATAAAATGAAAAGATAATGTAAAATCTAACACCTAAACATGCCAAAAACCTATTGGATGTGTGTATTTAGAACTATTGTCACCTTAACCTAGAAATTTATAATTTTGGGACCTTTAAAATCCGAAAAACATTTTATAATAATGTTACTTTTCAAGACTTTCCAAGAGTTCCCCTCCTCTCCTCTTATAAAAGGCCCCCACCTCTACCACCATACCCACACCTCTCAAGCCTTCGGATCGGCCATCACCTGCCCATTTTTTCTCTCCACATCCCTCTCGTACTCCTTGAATCCTCAGTTTGGGCAGAATGGTTTCCAATGAAGCCTTTGAGCTCAAATCAAAAAGAGTTACCCGATTTAAAGGTAGTGTTTTCTCTTGTGTTCTTATGTTTTATTTTTCTTATCCAACCCCCTAAACTTTTATTATTAATATATTTTGTACCAAAAACAGTATCTTCAATATACTAGGATGTTGTTTTAAGATGTATTTGAGCTACAATTATACACATATTCGTCTAATGGTTAAAGAACATACTGTTCTTGTGGAAGGCGAATTACTGCCTCACGAAACGATGATTGTTCAATATTCTTTTAACACCTTTAAAGGTGTCCCTTATGATGTCACTATTTTTTATATATGATATATATGGTATTTATGTTTTCCATATGCTTCTGTATTTTATATTTAAAACATACCTTTATGCTTTTCATGTTGGGGAAATGCGATAATTTCATACGAGTAAGTGTGGACTACCGCCCCCTCAAGTGATATGACTCGTTCATGCAATACATGGAATGTATAAAGAATGAAATTAATGAACATATGTGACCTATATAACATATATATTATACTGTAATTATTATATATATATATATATACATCAATTATTTTTAATTTCATTAATATGTCAAAGAAATGAAAGTAGCGTTCATGCGTACGTATGGCCTACCGTCTCCATGAACGGTGCATTTCATATTTTTTATCTCCAAATGTTATCGAATTGTATAAAATGAATATTTAATGGATATATAAGATATTTAAATAATTAATAATATTCTTGAGATGATTTACTTATAACTACATGGACAATCATTTTCAAACAAGTTCATTTTTGACTCATGTACCAAACATCGACAAAAACGTCTGATATGAACTCACATTATTAACCAATTATTATAACATTATAATATGTGATATTAACAGAATAATAATATTTAATGTAGTAACTTATGAAATTATAAATTTACCAATGTTTATTATTCAAGAATATAAAGAAGTGAACAAGACAAGTCGGACTTGAGGTAAGGGATCCGACCACTTGTTTTCTTTTCATGTACCCTCTTTTATGTCATTTCATTTATGCTCCATGTTCTTATGTTTGAGGATGTTATTTTATATTAACCATACTGTAATTTTTATTTTTATATGATTAGATACCCCCTCTTACTCCCATCAATTCTTTTTTTATTATAATTTTTATGTGGTGCTGTTAGGCTACCGAATTTTTATAAGGGAACCTACCCCTCTCTTTCTTTTTAAGTACACTCTTTTATGTAATTCCTTTTAAGCTCATCTTTCTTAATATTGGGATGTTCAATTATATTATAATTACTGTGTTTTTTATGTCCATATGATGAGAAACCCTATTTTCTCTCATCAATCCATTTTTTATGTTTTGATTGGCGCCGTTAGGCTGCTGAATTTTCGTAAGAGATCCAACCTCTCTTTTTCTTTTTATGTACTCTCCTTTATGTCACTTCTTTTAAACTCCTCTTTGTTATGTTATGGGATGTTATTTTATATTCCTATTACTATAAATTTTATGTTAATATGATGAGAGACCCTATTTTATCTCATCAATCCATTTTTAGAATATTTACGTGGCGCCGTTAGGCTGCCAAGTTTTTGTAAGAGAATTTTTCATCTCACTTTTATTCCCGTGAGATTTATGCTACATTTCCCACCATTTCCTTTGAGTGGTATATGTACTGACCATTATTCTAATATTTGTGTTTTATAATTTCATGTATGAGTATTTACATCAATGTTGTATTTTCCTTCTTTTATAGGGTGTATGTATCGAATGATACCCATGTCGGTAAGGGAACTTCTCACCCTCCTCTTTTTAAAAGACTTATTTTGTTCGTTCTATTAATTTACATATTTTAATGTTGGGATTTGTTCTTATATATCCTTATTGATGTAAATTTTATTTCTAAGTGATGAGATACCCTTTTTATCTCACATCAACTCATTTTATGATTTTTTATGTGACGTCGTTAGGCTGTCGAATTTTACCAGGGGAACTTCTTAACCCAATTTCGATTTCTTTGGGTTCAACCTGTAGTTATTGAATATGTCATCATTTGAATATGTGTGAATGACCGTTGATTGTTTTACACTTAATATCCACTTATATTGGGTGTATGTATATTTGCCACACATAATTAAGAGATTTATTTATCCTTAATTTATGGATACCTTCTTTATAGTGGATTTCATCTCATTTTACATTTCTATTGAGAATACATTGTTGTTATGCACCAATTCACTCTTATATGGTGTATATAATAACCTTTGGAATATTATATCATGAATTCCTTTATTCTCATGATATTATAAAGTTCTTATTAAATTTTATTCCTCAATTATTGTATTGAAGTGCCTCTCATTTTGTTAAAAACCCTTTAACTAAAATATCGTTTTAAATGTTTTAATTATTTATTCTTATAAATATTTCTCATCAATATCCATGTTTTCAAAATGTTTTTAAGGATTTATTTATATGTATATTAATGGTTTAAAATGTTAAAAGCTTCAAAGTGGTATTTGACACTTTGATTCAAATATCTATTTAGTAAATGTTTTAAATGGTTTTGAAAATGGTTTTTAGAATGGATTCATTATTTCAATATCGTAAACTTTTATATTGTTATTTCAATGTGGGAATGTTATATTTTCTTTATGCTAATGTTATGTGCTATGATTATTTTATGGTTCTTGGGCACTGTTTATGAGCATGGGGGGTTCCGTGATAAACTAAGGGCGGGTGAGCCCGATATAGCTCTCCAATGCATTGGGTAACGCGAAGGAGTTAAAAGTTAAGTTTTCTACGAAGAGGTTTAGGGAATATACTGTGATGAGTATTCTAAACGTAACCATGAGGGTTACTCCCTACATAAGAATTTCATGGATTCCTCAAGTTAACTTTATGCCTTATGATTTCTATTGATTTATTCTTAAATATTATGTTTTCATGAGGTATGTAAAATTGCTTATATTTTATGAGTAAAGTATGATTTCGTTGATTCTTATGTATACATGGACTGATTTTTTCTATCCATACTTTTATAACCCTTACTAAACTTTTTATGCTCATTCCATGTTTTTGAAACGTTTTCACAGGACATAAAGTTTAATAGGGTCAATGATGGGATCAAGGAAATGTCAGGCTATCTAAAACAAGGAACTAGACATGACTCTTTTGTTCAAGTGTTTTTATTTTGTGAAAAATATGGAAGCTGTGTAGATGTGTTACTTTTTAATCTTTGAGATGTAATAGTTATGTCCGAATTATCTAATACTCTAAACCTGAAAATATCCTCAATGTGAATTATTCAATGTAATTCAATATTAATTAATGTTATAAGGTCGGGGCCTTATATATACCATTTGGATGGGAATGAAACCCCATTTAGTTTTATGAGCCTCATAATAGAGTGTATTCCTATGAGAAGAATGTGTTTGGGATTACTTCCAAAAAAGGATTCCATGGTTAATTAAGGGTATAATTTGAGGCCTATTTATATAGAGGATGCCCAGAATATGGGAATTAGGGTTATATTCCTACAACAGATTTCCAGTTATCTCAATCCCTGAAAAGGAATTTATATATCCCAATTGTGGTGAATATGAGTGTTCTCAAAGTTCATTTTTTGTGGTTATTTGTGAAACTCATATAATCATCACGAATTTCTAATCCCATATGAGTCGTGATCAGTGTGGGAAACCAGAGGATGTGAATGATTCAACAATAGCACCAATAGTTTTCCTCCTCTACTTTTTTGAAGGGGATGCACCAACCATATGATGGTGGATTAGGGTGAAGTGACTAAGGATAAGGACGACATGAACAACATTAAATCTATTATCATTATATTAAACTAGAGTCCGATGTAAGGAAGTAGTGAAGGTGATGGAATTAGAGAGGAGAAAGACTACAAACTTCTACTTCAATGATAGGGGCCCACACCAGGATGGATTCCCAAGTGGATCTCATTAGATGAGGGAAAATTATCTTTTGAATAAATTGAATGTAAGTTTTAATTGTACCTTCCCTTCACGGGAACTAAGGTTTTGAGTTTTAGAGATGATAAGGGGAGGTCAAAACTCAAACCCAAATTCTCCAAATTGGGAACATCCCAACACTATTCCAGGGAGAAAGGTCCATGTGACTAATGATATAGAAACCCCTATACACTCCTTGAATGCTAACTACATTTTAGAAACAAATTGTGGTAAAACACTAACTGCGGAAATAGAAACCAAAATAGAAGACATATTTATGTGTCTTCCCCAATGCTCTGATGAGTCGGGAGGTTTTTATGGTGGCTTCAAAATAGCCCATTATAGATAAGGGAACCAAGGACTCAGATACCCTATTATGAATATACTTAAATAGGGAATCTATGATGATGTGTAGTCCCTATACATTTCTTTAATGCGTAGGTACCCAGCATTGGTGTGTTGTGCAGCTGTACCGCACAGGTTTTTCACACATGTGTGCCATGTAGGCCGGAGCAATGACTGAAGAAAATTCATTAAATATGGTCACCAATACTATGAATATTTTTAATTGTGAATTACATTCAGAAAATTATTATTCGATATAATTATCCATACTATCTTATATTTATAGAGTAACCTGAGACAATTTGGGGGATTTAGGTGAAAGAGTTATGAAATGAGAGATTCCGGAAGTCTTCAACTTTTTCAGTTGTCAAAATTGGAGCCCAAGGGTCCTATTTATAGGAAAGGATGGCGGACTGGTCAAAATATATCTGTCACCGTAGGTCCACCACACACTCCCTCGATGAAGATCCACCGCATTGGGGCACTGAACGTATACCATCGTGTAGGTCCACCACATGGGTTTAGCAAGCAAGTCAGCCACATTGGTATTCTATAGATGGTATTCATGCAAATATTCCGTGAATGTCTATAACGTAGGTCCTTGAATAATTTTATTTCCATTTCATTCTCAGAACATTGTATTTTGGTTTTGAATTAATTGGGGTCAATTTCATAGTATTTTTTTCATACAAAATTGTGTCAAAACCCCCCTTCATGATTATATCCATTGAGAAAGAGAGTGAGTCCTGTGATAAAATTACATGGAAATGGATATAGAGTTATTTCTAAATCACACAGTATTGCCACATAGATATTTAGTTAAGGTCATTAATATAGATGGTTCACACATGAATAAGATTTTGGTCTTCCGATGTCTATAAATACTTCTGATTCCTTGCGATTTTATTCACTCGCATTTTTAGATTTTTCATCTCTCATTGCATTTCATGTTCAAACAGTCTCTCTATGTAGTCATATAATGTAGTTTTATTATGATTTTTCTATGGTGAAACATCTTGAAGGATGGAGCTACATAGAATAAATTCATTGAATAAGTTTCTCTATGAACCTTGTCGAAGGATATGCACGACTAACCTCATTTATGGACCTACACAACGAATTTCCATTGGACAATATTCATATTTAATTAAGATGAAATATAGATTTTATATTGAAAAAATTTCAACTTAATTGGGGGGATTTGGTAATTCTTTTTAATGAAATAGATCACTTGATAACATCCACTGAATAAGCTAAGGCACATCAAAATGAGATGATGAAGACCGTCAGACCAGACTATTATGATTTTGTTGTAAGTAATCTTTCAAGACTATGGAATCATTTATTTCAATATCAACACCAATACCCACAGAGTTACTATCTACACCTATATGGAAATAAAATTTTTTTAGATGCCCACATTTCCATCCATTATGAAATACTTCCCCAAGAATTAGTATCTTAAATACTCTAATTTTAATTGCATGAATATCATCTCGAGGGGTATTCTAGTTCAAGATGGAATAGTTCCTATTAGATGCATCCTACATCAGAGTGGTTGTACTCGTGATATGAAAGTTCATGTTTTATATCCAAGGAAACATTGTTATTATTCATCCATTCATGATTCTCAAACAGATTAGTCTAATGGTCAGAAGGAAGTAGGAGATCTTCACTCCAGATGAGGTTATAACCCTGAATGGATGAGGGCAGTGTTGGAGTGCCAGAAATGTGATGAATTTAGGAAATATATATCAAATATTTACATATATGAATATATATGTATCATACAAACATATATTTTTAAAATTTATTTCATTCATGAATTGTTGAGATGATGGAGTCCATAAAATAATTACTTCCATTGGATGCACAAAAAAAATTGGCATTATTTTATTTGATATCTACCCAATAGATGGGGTTCCCATTCTTAAGAAAATGTATGACGAGTTTATTCTAATGAATACAAAATTGGGTGATTTAACCATTACACCACTTTAGGATTATGAAGTATTAAAAATAGTAATGAAATTACACATATACAATAAAGATATTAAAGATATAGTGAGGATGGAAGAATTTTTAGAACCAACATTAGGGAAAGGTCCCAACGGTGGACGTCCTACTATTTTTCATTATATGGACAAATGGGGATGTTCGGGTACATATTTATTTATATAAGAGGCTAGTGAATATAAGCATCGGTTCTAAAATGTATAATCAATCATTGATGAAATGATACCCCTAACTGACTATGTAGCCATGTGGGTAAGAATTTACATGCTTCCAGTTCATGTGTCCGGAGGCGGTGTACGGACATGGAATTTTATTATCATAGCTAAATTGGTAGAAGGAATTTAATTTTTGGAATGAAACACCTGTATTGAAAACAATTTTCTATTCCATATTTCATATATACAATGGGAAGGATCTATTTGTATTTTCAATGCCATTCCATGTGTTATGGGGTTGGATTGCAGGACACTTTTCTTCATGATCAGTGCTGAATTCAGTTTGAGTCCTCATTGTATGATTCACCTCTTATTTAAAGGTTGTTTCTTTTATTCACCCTCAGACATTGAGACTTGATGTAGAAATAAAGGTATTGAATAAATCAGGATAATTCTACTTCTTTAATTTTATTAACACCACAACTGGGACATTTATTGATGACAATATGGATGAAAATTATTATATGAGGTCTCATATGATGTAATTCAAGGACAATTTATTATCGACTAGGATTTATGGTGGAAATATGTTTGAGGATTATGTCCCTTATAGGTTTTCTAGTCATTTCAGATGTCTTCAATAATAAAACTCCTTTACACCCATGTATTTTATACATGAGAAACACCCAATGACAGCGAAAGAGTTATGGATTTTAATGGCCTTAAAGATAACCAAATTTTCAATTACGTTACCTCTATCAGATGAATCAATCAGATTGGAAGCTTGATATTCCAAATCAAGGGGTTCATCATACATTTAGGGGGATTTTACAATTGTAATATATAGAGTGAAGGAAGTAATGAATGTTAAGATAGAAATCGTGGTAAGAAGTCCAAATCCAAATTTGAGGTATATGTATATGATGATTTAGAGCCTTCAAAACATATTTATAGAATAAATACTATAGAGATTAGGAATAGAGAATCAATACAACTGGCACCATGGAGATCCATCTTCCACCATTAGAAATAGATTCTTATCCTATATATGGACCAAATTAAGAATAAGGGATGCCAACATATTCTCATCAGTCAAAAGGTGTAAAACATTCTCTATATTTGACCACACTATGATGAAATTATGTGCGGACATTAGCCATTAAATTTTGGTACATCTTGACCTGTGTACATAGGGATACATGGGAATTCCACAAGAAGGACCTTCAAATACCATAAGTGGGTGACATTAATGAACCTTTTTATTTTCATCTAGATAATAAACTGCATGAAGTACAAGAGAATATTACAGTGCTAGCAACCTATATATATTCAACTGATGAACAAATCCCATCATCTAAAAAAGTATCTCATATGATGGAATTATGGATACATGATGGTGTAATTATTATCCCTAATGAGGAAGAAGCCATTTTTGTTAATATATATGATGCATTTCCTTTATATTTTTCTCAATTATGTTTTACCATTTACCCTCATTAATCAAGCTGATATTATATTTTGCAGCTTGAATTCATTGAAGGATCCTCTGGACAATTTCTCGGGTCTACAAGGTATGGACCTATAGTTTCTCCCATCGACACATCAAAGTATGTTCCCAAGCATCCAAAACATTTTCCAGGATTGATAATCATGATTGGGGTTATGGAGATCGATAATCTTAAACCATTACCTTTGGATTCTAATTACAACTAGAGTGTTTCAATTTCTCCTCATGATTATTAAAAGAAACAAACTTAGATCAATGAGATTGGTCTTAAGTGTTCATTGATGGAGTAAGTATTTATAGTATCCATTGGAATTATGAAATGATTGATACACATTGGAAATCACATTTATCCTCTTATAGGATCTAAATCTCTCTCATCTATCAAGGGGTTAGGGGTTGATTCCACTAGACATGGGAATAAAACCCCAAGAGAAACATTGGTTCATGTTTATGAATATAGAACCTTAACAGATAAAACATCAAAGGGTTCATCCATACATGTTACCTATTTTATTAACAGAGATGAACTCCACGATAAAATCAAATACATTTCTCATAATATTAAATTCTTTTAAAATATTCTTATTTTCATCATATCTCATATTATTTTTAGTTTTCTATTGGATCTTGAATAAATCTATTCTGATATGCATATTGCTACAAAATGAAGGAATGAGGATCCAGGGTTGTCTGATGTAGATACTGGTGTTGATCCATACCTATAATGATCTGATGATCTTGTTTTAGTAGAATAAATGACAGATGCCAGCGGAGCCAATTTGGGCATAATCCAATATTTTTCAGATACCTTTAATTTTGAGGATACTATTACATTCCATGTCGCATACAATGAAATGATGGACGCCCTTAATCAATAAAATAGATATTCCAATTTCCATCAACTAGACTGGGGATTTTCATGAGGAATTTCAAGGATATAAATTCTCATTCTCTTATTTTCAATACAGAACTATTCTTCTTTTACATGTTACTTCACAACAAAATTCATCTTATATAACCTTGTCTGCAGAAAACGTTGTAAAGACCCTTTTATAATGGGGAATTAATCTTTATCCATAATCTAATAAAGCTAGAGAAATACTTACTGATGACCCCATACTGAGAGACATTCCCGAGCCATCAATAATGAAAATTGGGAAAACTCAGGAGAATGACCCTCCTTAAGAAACATCTGCTAAAATTGATGAGGATAGGAACTATGAGGATCAATCCAATCAAGTGGTTGACTTATTATTTGGTAAATGTTATTGGTTGTTTGGATCATGCTCTGTTTATGCAATTTTTTCTGAAACTGACCATGATTCCTGATTCATATTTTAGGTTTACCCACTCCCACAGTTATATCAGAAGGTGATTCTTCTACATCGTCTCGGCCATAAGTATAAGGTGAGGAATCCACTATTCCAAGAGAATAAGAACAATGAAAATCCTTAAGTGATCTATTAACAGAGTACATTCTACCCCATGGTAGTGAATTAGATTCATACATAGATAATCCATGTTCTCTTGGAATATAATGTAAGAATATAAGGTGACATATACATAGTATAATTTCTGATAAACCATTGGATGAGCTACTGTCCCACTTTGGAAAACTCCCATAACTATTCTGCATATTGGGATTTGGTGGATTTTATTATCAACCAGTCTATGATGCAATGAAATATAAGCTTTCCTGATAAAAGGAGTAATATAATCTATAGAAAATTTTTGAGGAGGCTAGATGGAATATTAATATTGAAAGCTCAAAATTTAAGAATATGTGTTAGAGGGAAGTCATAATAAGGTGTCGATCAAAATCGGCCAAAAAATTAAACAAGCCACGAAGGAGTTGGTATATTTTGAAAAAAAAAACTTGATGTTATTCATAATAAACTTGATAAATTGAATCAAACAATGAGAGAAACACAATTAGAGTGGATAGACACCATTTCAACTGCTGAAGAACCACTTCTTCAAGCAGAAGAGGTTGTAGTCGCTCAACTATACAATCATCAATAAGTGCTCCACAGGGCTCGTGAGGCCATTCATCAAATGAAGAGTCGTGTTGGGAGATTATTTTAACATATGGAGGAAAGGCTCAGTTTGGTTGATGTACCTTTGGTTTTATAAATAAATTAATGTAATTTTGTCTCCAATTATATGTTTCCTCATTTATACATTATGTAATTTAAATATCAAAGGTGATGATGTTGATTTTTTAACATCAAACCATTATAAAAGTTAATCATAATGACAATAATGGGAATGGAGGGTTTACAACGATAAAAAACCATTTTGATGAATATTTTATTGATAATAAATGACATAGTTTCCTCACATTGTGCTAAATATATTCATTTATAAAATATTTGGGATTAGATCATTCATTTCAAAATTTGATGAAAATTCCAGTTTTACCTTTTTAAAATGCAATGTAGTATTTCTCACATAAATATTTTATATCAATTATTTGAACATAATAGTTTGTAATAGTGTTCCTAACATAATTTTATACATTTTTTATTTTGGACACTAGAGATAAAGAGTAATGTTGGATGGAGTAAATGGACCATTAGGTCAATGGTGTGCTAGAATCTCCAGAACGGACATGGGTTCTGTATCAAAGCCATAAAATCTTCATACATGCTTGGATTAGGCCCAAAATGTAAGAGGATCTCCAGGATGCAATTTTCCACAAACCATCCTTTTGGAAGAAGAGCTGATTCACGAGTTTTGGTGGTCAAATGGGTGGTGCATGGTGGATTAAAATAATTGGCCGAATTTCCACATTCACACATGAAACCACTTGTATCCTATCCTCCCATACACTATATAAATAAGTGTTTTTACCAATTGGAGGGGTTGGGAAGTGCATTAGTAGATTAGATGAATAGTATAATTGGTTTCACCAAAATTCTATAATCATTGTAAGAGGGGTAGATCTTGAAGCAAGGATCCCCTCATCGAAGCATTCTTCACTTCATCATGTTGTAATGTTTTCATTTGTGTAATAAATTTTTTTATTATTCCTTTATTTCTTTTCATTTTTTCTATTTTTTTCAAATTTTGTATTCTCTAATTCTTTATAATTGGGAAGGAATAAAGAGTGGATACGATATTGGGTTCTATCCTTCCAATCCATTGCTCATTCAAAATGTCTCCACAATGACCACACCGCCCATTAAGGAGTTGTTTTCTATTAATCGATCTATCTTCTACCCTCTTCATTTAATAATTTTGAATAATTTAGATATTGTACTTCACATAATATTATCCATGAATTTTTTTCTTAAATTATATCAAAATTAGAAAGAAATTGAACAATTAACAAAAAACAAGCGAGGTCGAGGTTTTGTTTAAATTGTGAGAGCCCAAATATAATCGGAAATACAAGACCACACAGGATAATTTTGTAGAGTTAAAATATTCCTCATTCTCCAGAATAGAAATTTTCTTTAATTTACCACTCACCATAAGCTAACCCCATAACATCAATCAAACCAGGGTGCTGCGATTGCATGTTCTGAAGTTATCCTAGGGCTAAATTCACATCATCATTGTGGTAAAGTTAACTATCATAGGGTTCAGGATTTAAACAATTAAGGGATCATAATTAAGTGAGAGTTATGTTAAATGATAATGATAAATAATTCAGTGAATAGGTAGAGTTAGATCGATTAGGCCTTTTAAATATTATCTACAAAAGAATCTTCTTGTCGTGTATTTTTAATCGAATAAAAAAAATGCAATATTCTCACAAACAAGAATATTCTAGTCTTATAAACAATAAACATCCCACATCCATACATGTAGTGTTTTTATTATCTTTTATTTTATTTTTAGAATACCTTTAAGAAGTAGTCATAATATTCTTCCTCCTTTGAGAGACGACCTTGGTCAGCCACACTCTTGCAAATAAGTAACCCGAAACAAAACATAATCTGAAATCTCCTAGGATAGAACCATTCAAATTGGTGCCATTTTTTGGGGACACAAGTAATTTATTCAACTTATTATAGGTATTAAGTTTATTTTTCATTTATTTCTTTTCTTCTCATCTTTCTTACATCTTTCCTATTTCTCATGTGTTTTTTCTTACTCTCTTCTTTTTTTATCAAACCAACTCAAGCTTCTTTTCATTTTTTATGGTCCAATTTTATTCATTTTCCTTTTACCATTAATTTATTTGTTACATGAACTAATCCCGATGATATCTTATATCATGACCCTGAGATTGAATGATGCCTTAGGGCTCGAATTAGACATTCTCCATCTATGAGTTGTTTCAAAATTCAACCAGTAGAAGAATTCCTCCACTCCAAGAACATTTAAATTAGATGTAATTAAATTTAATGAGAAAAGAAGAACCAATGGATGAAAATAATGGAAAAGAACTTAATAGAACCATTCAACAATTTGATGCACCTGATATTAACTATCAACCAAATTGAATTTCATAACCGAATCTCAAATTAGACTTTGAACTAAAACCTAGGGTAATTTATCTTCTTCCAATATTTAATGGATTATTAGAGGAGGATCAAACAAATATTGGAAGGATTTTAATGTGGTTTCCTCATCCCTTAATCACATAAATGTTTCTGAAGATCAAATCAAACTATGATCATTCCCATTCTCACGTGATGGAACTATGAAAGACTGGATGTATTTTTTTCAACCTGAAGATGTAACTTGTTGGAACGATTTGAAATGCCTTTTCTTGCAGAGATTCATTCAAACATAAAGGACTACATCCATTCGATAGGAGATCTTGCGGATCAAGAAAACCCAAGGGGAGTCAATGTATGAGTACTAAGAGTGATTCAAGAATATCTTTTCAAGATACCCACTTCACCAAATTATTTAGAAATTCCTCATCCAGTACTTCTATGAAGTAAACACACCTATGGAGAGAAGAACGATGGATGATGTGGCTAGAAGAGCTTTGGTGGACAAGACTCCCATAGATGCACATGCATTGATTGACAAGATGTCCCAAAACTCCAAAAATATTGCAGATTGAGGTACCCCACATGTTCAAGGTGTACATCAGGTAAGTCCTTCTTCTCTTGAATTCCATTTGATTCATACTATGTTATAATAATTGACCATTATGGTGAGATAGATAGAGTTTCCTCAAAAGACATTACAACCCCCTCTTTCAAGGCCTTGTGGAATTTTTCTGAGACAAGACACCCTACTGACTGTTGCCTACAACTACAAGAGACAAAGGATTGTGTAGTAGTATTCCCAGGGATTCCATATGAGAAGCAACAACAGACATACCCCCAAAATATGTTTGATTAATTTTCTCAAACATACAACCAAGGGTGGAAGGATCAATCAGACATGAGGTATGGCTCTGGAAAACAAAAAATGACCCATTTTCAACAAAAAAACTACCAGGATCCTCTGCCTTAGTAGTAGGGATTCCAACATCCCCAAAAGTGATTTTAATCCCAAACATTAACAATCCAACTACATGATAATACGCCATATAAGGTAGATTCTATCATCAATGACTTTTTCAAACAAATTGTTCTTAATCAACAGAATAAGATGAAGAGTCAAGGTTCAGAGCTGAGGGAGTTGAAGACTCAAATGGGCCATATTTACACTTCCCTACATGAACTGGTAGGTAAGAATTCTTGAAATCTACCATCCCAACCTAATCTAAATCCCAGGGGGAATATTAGTGCCATCACAATGAGAAGTGGGAAGAAATAAATGGATACATCTTCCCCTATTGTTACACCAAGATTCCACTCAAATCTAGAGAATCCAAATTCAATTCCAACTAATAATCAATCCAACGATATTGATAATGGTAAGAAAAAGATTTATGATGTTCTTCCTAAACCCCTTCATTTCTAAATAGTGTTGTACAAACCAAGAAGATCGCAGAAGAGGTGATGCAAAAATATGTTTTGGATAAATTCAAGCAGGTGGAGATCAACATACTTTTACTTGAAGCTATCAAGAAAATACCATGGTATGAAAAATTCTTAAAATAACTTCGTATCAATCAAAGAGGGCTCAACGAAAATGAGAGGATCAAACTTGGAAGGAATGTGTCAGCACTCATTACACCAACTCTAGTAATGCTGACAAAGTACAAGGACATTGGGTCATTCAAAATCCTAATAACCATAGGGGAGTTCCACATTTATGATGCAGTTTTTGATTTGGGAGCAACCATAAATGTGATGCCTCATTTTGTATTCTCTTATTTGCTGGTTGGTGAGATGAAGCCCAAAAGAGTGGTGGTGCAGTTGGCGAATAGAGCTATGACTTATCCAGTGGGTGTTCTTGATGATATACTTTTCTGGTTAAGTGACATGATCATTCCAGCATATTCATACGTTCTTATCATAATGGATGATCATGTAAGTTCTCATGCTCCCATTATCTTAGGCAGAACCTTCCTCAAAACTGCATGAACTATCATAAATGTCAATGAGGTTACACTTTCAATGGAGTTAGGAGATGAAGTTGTTATATTTAATGTTATGGACTCCATAAGGTACCCCTTTGAGGACCATTCTTCTTTTGTTACCTATCTTTTGAACCACCAAATAAAAACGCAAGGGATTTGAATTGTCCTATTCTTAGGGAGATTATGAGTATTGGTTCCAGTTTCATGTCTAAGAGTACATCCACACCTAATTCTAATGCACAAGACTTTCATAGATTTGATTTTGAAATAGAATCATATTCTGAATTTGATTATGTGAACTCTAATATGACCAGGATGTTGAGTATGATGATGTATTCGATGATTTTGATGTTTTATATTCTAATATGGATACTCTTTGTGCACATATTCCAGTTCCTTATATGTCTCCATCCATACACCACCACCTACACTGAAACTCAAGCCATTTCCACCAAACCTCAAATAATAACACTTGTTAAGTGGTTATAAATTACCTTTTATCATTGCTAACAATCTCTCTTTTGAACATGAAGAAATTTTTTTACATCTTTTGAGGGAGAACATTTGGGAAATTGGGTAGACCTTGCATAAAATATCAGGTATTAACCCATTCATTTTCATGCATAGGATTGTTTTGTAGGATGGGGTAAACCTGTTAGGTATCCACAAATGAGACTCATTCCTACCCTTTTGGAAGTTGTTAACAAAGATTTTGAGAAATTTCTCAAGGCATGCATAATCTTTCCCATTTTATATTCTTAGTGGGAAATGCCTATTCTGGTTGTGCCAAAGAAAAGAGGTTTTGCAGTTGTTAAAAATAGGAAAATGGGTTAGTTCCGATGATGGTACAAAACATGTGGCATGTGAGTATTGATTATAGGAAACTAAATATGTCTACTCGAAAAGACACTTTACCCCTCCCATTTATTGAACAGATCCTTTAGAGACTAGCTGGGATGACACATTATTGTTTCGTGTATATATTTTCTGGATATTTTTAGGTTTTTATAGCTCTGGTGGATCAGGAAAAGATTAAATTTACCCATCCCTTTGTCACATTTGCGTATAGAAGGGTGCCATTTCGACTTTGTAATTCACCCAAGTACTTTATAGAGATGCATTGTGAGTATTTTTTCTAATTATATTGAGAACTTCATGGAGGTATTCGTGGATGATTTTACAGTTTATGAGTCTTCATTTGATGAATGTATATGTAGTTCGAGAAAGGTTTTGAATCATTGTATTGAGAAGAATCTGCTCTTGAACTTTGAAATGTGTCATTTCATGGTAAAGTATGGCCTTGTCTTAGGGTATGTAGTGTCAAAAAATGGGATAAAAGTTGATATATATATGGTAGATATTATTACAACCTTACCATATCCTTCATGTGGGCTTGATTTTATATCTTTCATAGGGAATGTAGGCTTTTATCGGCGCTTCATCAAATATTTTAGTAATATTGTTCTTCCGATGTCAAGATTATATCAAAAGGATTATGATTTAGTTTTTAATAATTTTTGCAGGACATCCTTTGATGAGATAAAGAAGTCTCTGACCACTCCACCAATCATACAGCCCCATGGTTAGAGATTCCTCTCGAGCTTTTGTGTGACGCCTCCAACATCGTGGTTGGAGTTGTGTTATCTTTGAGGGTAGAGGGACGTTAACATGTGATTTACTATGAATTGAGGACACTAGATTCCACCCAATCAAACAACAAAAACACGGAAAAGGAGTTTCTCTCTATTATATTCTCTTTAGTTAAATTTTATTCAAATTTATTGGGCTCTAAAGTAGTTATTTGTTTCTGACCATGCAGTTCAGAGGTAATACTTGAATAATCCAGATGCAAATCCCAGGCTAATCTGATGGATTCTCCTTCGTTAAGAATTTGACATTGAGATAATGAAAAAGGGGGTCATAAAACATGGTGTAAGACCACATGAGTAGGCTTACCCACACACTATAGGATGACATCTTGGACCAGGTACCACATCAGGACACTTTCCTCGATGAGCATCTTTATTCCATCTCATGTATGCATCCATGGTATGGGGATTTAGTGAACTACCTTATCGCATCTGAAATCCCTAAAAATTTATAGAAACATCAAGTCTAAAATTTAATGAGCGAGTCTAGATTTTATGTGTGGGATGATCCCTACATATGGCGCATGTGTAGTGACCATGTTTTTAGGAGGTGTGTTCTTAATCATGAGTTTGAGTCTATTCTACAATTCTGTCATACATTTTCTTGTGGTGGACACTTTGGACCCCAATGGATAGCTAGGAATGTTTTGGACTCTGGATTATATTTTCCTAGATTATTCCATGATGCCCATGTGTTTTGTAAGTCGTTATCACATTGCAAACACATGGGAAACACTTCAAGAAGACATGAGATTCCCCACCCACACATACTATTCTATGAAATTTTTTATGTATGGGGCATCGATTTTATGGGTTCATTTCTTAGTTCATTAAGTTTCCTATATATTTTGGTTGTCGTTGAATATGTGAACAAATGGGCGGAGGCTAAGTCCACCAAGACTAATGATTGTCATGTTGTTGTGGGCATTGATAAAGCGCAGATTTTTTGCAAGTGTGGAGTACCGAAGGCCATCATCAGGGACTAAGGGACACACTTACACAATAGGAATTTCTCTTCCCTCCTTCATACTTATAGGGTGACACACAAAACAACCACACCATACCACCCCAAAACAAATGGCCAGGTTGTGGTTTCAAATCGCGGGTTGAAATATATTTTGGAGAAAACTATGCATCCAAATAAGAAGGATTGGAGAAAGAGCTTGTACTATGCGCTACAGAAATATATGACAACATAAAAAACTCCAATAGGTATGTCCCCATTTTGGATAGATTTTGGGAAAGCGTGTCATCTCCCTGTGGAAGTTGAGCATCGATCTTATTGGGCTATAAAGAAATGCAACATCGATTTGTCCCATGATGGAATCCAATAAAAGCTACAATTTCAGGAGCATGAAGAGATTCAATTGTCTTAATATGAGAACTCAAGGATCTACAAGGGAATATCAAATGAATCTCACGAAAAAATGATACAGAAAAAATAATTTCAGGAGGGAGAGAAGGTCTTGATCTATAGTTCACGACAGAAGATGATTCCTGGTAAGTTGCATTCCATGTGGTTAGGTCCTTATATTGTGACTAATGTGTTTCTTTATGGTGTAATTAAGATCACAACAGAGGAAACTATAAGGAGCATTATAGTCAATGGGAAAATTCAAATAAAGACATTGATGGACTTCCGACCGATGATGTGGATTTCATCACATCCCATGACCCTATCATCACTTGATCATATCAGGCTATTCCTAAGACTTTCACTTTTTTATTCTTTGTCCTGTTTAAAAATATACATTTTAGGTTCATATATCATCTAATGGGTTCACATTGTGGACAATTCAATATATTATATGTGTGGGATGGAACATTTTAGTTTAGTAATTTCAATTTTTTTCATGTTTTCCAATGATCTTAAAAAATAGTGTTTTTCAAAATTTGTGTCTTTATTTTTCGGTTTTTTGTGTGTTTTTTAAACATTGGATATGAAATGATTATCATAACCATTTTTAAATCCTTATCAATAAGCCAAATAATTTCTCCCATGATACTGAGCTTTAATTAATGCTGAAAATAAATTTGTTTCAAGTTCAAATCTTTTGTAACTTCATGAAAATTACTCAGAATTTTGAATCCCATGCCACATCTCACTGCCTTTATATGTGAAATCACATTCTTGTGATGATTTTGAACCATTCTTTTTAAACCATGCTTTATTTAACCATAATTTTATTTATTCTTATAAAAACATGAGGGTTTTAGGTATATATGTTTTAAATGATTGATGCATCTGTTTGGTATTAAAGCCTATATTTCAAAGAATCCATTTTCAAAATGGCCTACCTCGAACATTTAATCATTTTATCTTTTAGAATACATGAAAATCATGTTAGGTTAGACAAAATACAAGACAATTTTCAATATCCAACAAACACTTGAAGTGAATTCTCATAATCTAGTTGAACTTAAGTGTGGGGGAAGCTATCTTGTGTTGTACTACCACATTTTGTGATACTTCGGGTAGAAAATTAAATTCAGAAGAGATGTGTTGTCTACGGAAGAATATCATTATATTGAAAGCTATGAATTTTATATAGCATTCATGATAATTTAAAGTTGTTCCTTTTCTGGAACATTAATGATAACCGAAGATGTGCCTTTGTGAAGCTTCTAATAGGGGAAGAATGTTGTTCCTATCTATGACTTTCAAGAAAACCATTCATTAAAATATTGACATTTTTCATGCGGAAATACATATTGGTGTGAAAATTTATTTTTTTATGATGTTGAACATGAATTTATGCTGTGGGGATTTAGGAGGATACATTATTTAAGTGAAAATTAGATTAATGCAATCTTTCTTCAAAAAGTGTCTACCCCCTTCATTCCGCCTCAGAAGTGTTCACATATTAACCTTACCAACATAAAGCCATAGAACAACCCTGAAAATTACTCATGATAATCATATGTTCTTGACTCATATTGGGTGGAAATGTAGGAATTTATCAAGCCTATGGTTACCCTTGTATGATTTTGGATGAGAAAGACATCACTAAAAAATGACATTTGTGTGATAAGACAAAATTATAGGAAGGTATGTGTTTTTTGTATGGAAGGATAAATTAATTGGAAATATATTGGATGATATAAATTTAGAACAAGAAATAATGTTTTTTATGAGGCATGATATCTTTTGTTTTGTGGTGTGTAATTGTTGGATCTCATGTAGATGTGTTCTAAAATTTGTTTTTATTTGATATTGACCTTTACATGATACGAGGTTTTTCCCAGGAGGGAATAACGCTAAGTGTGGGGGAGTTTATTAAAAAATATTTTGATGGATATTTTATTGATAATAAATGATGTGATTTTCTCACATTGATCTAAATATATTCATTTATGAAATATTTGGGATTATATCATTCATTGGAATATTTAATGAAAACTCTAGATTTACCCTTTTAAAATGTGCTGCATTATTTCGTAGATAATTATTTTAGTATGATTTATTTTAACTTAAATATTTTTAACATTGTTAATAATGTAATTTTCCACAACATTTATTCAAGACAGTATAGCTAAAGTGTGCATTTGGATGGATTAAATGGGCCATTAAGTAAATGGTGGGAGGGACTCGGCAGTATGGAAATGGGTTCTGTATCTGGGCTATAACATCTTCATTTATGATAGGATTAGGCCCAAAGGTTGAGAGGATCTCTAGGATATAATTTCTCACAAATCATACTCCTGGAAGGAGAGCTGATTAACTCTCTTTGGAGGGAAAATGTGTGGTGAATTTGAATTAAAATATTTCGCCGAATTTCCCCATTCACAGTTTAAACCACTTGTAACCTAGTCACCCCTCCACTATATAAATTATTATTTTTCTCATATGGAGGGTTTGGAAAGTGAATTAAGAGATTTAAGGTAGAGGATAATTTGTTTTACCCAAATTCTCCAACCATTGTAAGAGGGTTATCTCTTAAAGCAAGGATCCCCTCATCGATGGTTTCTTCACTTCATCGTGTTGTAATATTTTCATTTGTGTAATAAACATATTTGTTTTTAATTTATTTATATTATTTTAGTATGTTTCATTCAAATTTATTCTACTATTAGTCTTATTAAATAGGTTGGAATCAAGATTGAAGATAATATTGGGTTCTACCCTTTCAATCCTTTGCTCAGGCAAAACATCTCCACGATGGCCACCCTGCCAATGGAAGTGTAGTTTTCTAGTGATTGAATATCTTCTACCGTATTCAATTAATTATTTGGAATCATTGAGATACTATAATTCCCAAAAATATTATACATGAATTGTGTTCTTATGTTATAATAGTCTACGAAAACAATTGAGCAAATAACACAAAAACCAACGAGGTTGTGGTTTTGTTTAAATTGTGAGAGCGCAGTCATTATCAGTAATACAATGCAACACAGGGTAATATTGTAGAGTTAAAATATATTCCTAAACAAAATTTATCATCATTATCTATATTGGAAATGTACGTTACTTTACCACTGGCCATGAGCCATCCTCATAACATCAATCAACGCAGGGTGCTGCGACTGCATGTTCTAAAGTTAGCCTAGGGTTAAATTCACATCATCATTGTGGTAATGTTAATTCCTGTAGGGTTCAAGATTTAAAAATTTAAGGGATCATAAATAATTTATTGTTAATTTAAATTATAATGATAAATAATTGAGTGAATAGGTAGAGTTAGATCGATTATTCCATTTAAATATTGTATAAAAATGCATCTAGTTGTTTTGTATATTTATTCAATCTTCATTTCAAAAATAAAATGAAAATAATGCAATACTATTCAATAAAAATTATTCTAATTTTAGAAATGATAGAAAACCCCCCCATTAATACATTTAGTGCTTTTATTGTATTTTATTTTATTTTTAGAATACCATTATGAAGTTGTCATAATTTGCTTCCTCCTTAGAGAGGCGACCTTGGTCAGCCACTCTGCTGCACCTAAGTAACCAGAAACCGAACATCACTTGAAAGCACCCACGACATCTCCTTTCACAAAAACATTTCATACTAATTTCATGGGATTACTTATATTAGTTTGATGTTAAATAGGGTTATATATAAAAACCCCACAATCATTGTATCTTTTGACTTTTTATTGGTCAATATTACCAAAACCATACAAAAATGTACATTTAGTGAGTTGGGACTCATCTTTTTTCTATTGTTCCCTTAGCAGGTTTCCAAAATGGTGAGAACCACGTCTCTTTTGGTTGGAAGTTTAGATCCATGCATGTTGGAATATAAAGGGGTTGTATTTAAAGTCAAACATCTTTAACCATAAATTTTAAATTTAGATCCCAGACATGGAACTATGGCAATGATTTACTTTAATATTATTTAAATATTTCTAATAGGAATCATGACACATTATTTCTATGGTTACCAAATCTAAAACATGTATATATATAAATTTTTTCTATTCCAATAACAAAGTTACCATTATTTTAAGGACATTTTTATAGAGGTTCTATTATGTCGGGCCGACTATGGAATATGCTGCGTAGCCCAATAGTTGTATCTTCTAACTAACATGGTTATTATGTAGGAAACAATTAGGCATGGAATCCTTGGGCACATACTACATAGTCAAGAAAAATATCTACTGTTAATTGAACATTTTACAGTTGATAGACAAGGGAAAATAATAATGGGGTGACCCAATGCCAAAGTGTATTGTTTTTCCAAGGAAAGGGATTTTATTTGAAAATGGTTATCAATGCTGAAATATGTCATGAATAAGAACACAAATTCTACAAAATTTTTTTGTTTCAGTAAAGGAAAAAAAATCAGAAAGGGGGATTTCTGATATCATTCTATGTAGTTTTAACTCATACGTTGAAGAAATTTTATGATGCAGTTTTAAGTCATGCAGTTAAAACATAATATTATGTAGTTTTTATCATGTAGAGAGGAAATTTTACTATACATTTTTAAGTCATGTAGTGAGGATATTGGGTGGATTTAATTTATGTTCTTTATTATTGACCCATGGTTTGAGACTATCCAAATTTCATGATAATTTGTTTGGAAACATACATCCATTTTTCAGTATGAAAGAGAATAATTTTAAACTGTGATTTCGGAATTTCGGGATCTGAATAATGATATGGGAAAATGAACTAAGTCATTAGGGGAAGTTTTTTCTAAGAACAAAATTACCATTATTGGAAAAAATCATTTTGGGGATGTATTATGCGGGGCCAATTGGGGAATACGATGCATAACCAAACAATGTCATTTTTTGACTTACATGCGTGTAATGTAGGCATATTTTATGCAAGGCCACCTAGGGTAACTTACTGCATAGTCAGGAAAAAGATATCTCAAAATTTTGACATTCAATTTCATAAAGCTGAATATTTTTTAAGGAGATTCAAATTTTTCCAAAGAACAGTGTTTGGTTTATGAGAAAGTTACCTGAATACGGAAAACTATTTTCCAATAATGGTTTTCAAAGAATATGAAGAATTGGATTTCTACGAGGGTCTTACCCAAACGTATGAAGTATGGTATATATAGATTTAGGTCATATGACTAGGTCCAAAATATAAATATTATATGATATGTGGTCATGTGATCCATGGTTATTTCATATTGATTTGAACACATGGAGAAAAAAATTGGTAAACTATGTTCATAATGACTTTTGGATTAAGTGAAAGGCAATGAGAAAAATATACACAAATGACTACTTTAATGTACATATTATTGTATATTTTTATCAAATTGTTAAGGGTACAAAATATACTTTAACCAATAACAAAACTATCATTATTTGAAAAACCTATTATGGGGATTGTTTTATGTACAGCTAGCTATGGCATATACTGCATAGACAAATTGTGGTATCTTTTAACTAAAATTAATTTTATTTAAGAAAATTCTAATCAAGGAAACCTAGGGGAACATACATTATCATTTTCCAAAATAGTTCTCGGATATTTGATACAATGTCACCAAAAACTGTAACAGTGATTAAGAAGATTTGAAAGTATTCATTTTTAAGAGTTTGAAATATGAAATGGTGTAATTTTCAATGCACATGAGAATTATTTTACTCAATACTATCTTTAAGTATGGAGTTCCTTACATAGATCTAACTCATACGTAAAATGTGGAAAATCAAGTTTCCTTGGTGGAATCTCTATGGAGAGAAACCAAAACAGAGACTCCCACATAGATTGATAATTATATGTAGAAGAGAGATAAAAATGTATCCCATGATTGGGACTAAGATCTGCATCCTAGATTCCAATACATATTTCAATGGGATCATAATCAAGTCATACATAGTTCTTTTGTTGCATTAATTTTTAATTTCTTCATGCTAGGATATTTTTCCAAGGAGTTTAGATTCTTGCAGTGAGGACATGAAGTGATTCTGACATAAAAATGAAATATTATGGCTATACTAGGGAATTAAAGATATGTATCACTACTTTTCCCTTATGGGTGAGAATCAAGTCATACGTAGATCTATTAATATTCTTTATATAGGTTTGATTAATAAATAGGTAATAAATGGGGGTTTTATCATTTCTGGGCCCATGATTGGAGATATATGTATGTCTACAAATCTCATATGGATGAGAATCAAGCAAAATGTACTTATTGAACAATGTATTCCCACATCAATTGATTTTGATGTGGGAGATGGGATATTTTGTAAAGACCCATAAAATTCAAGGGAAACTTTTTTCTTAATTTTCTTTTTGATTTTACAAGAACACAGTTTGTGACGGCGCCTCATTCCGAGGCCCGGGGTGGCTGGAATCAATTTCCGAAGTTAGCCTTAGGTATGTTCAGTGAATGAACGAGCAGGTTCTTCTAACTTTAGAACCGGTGCTCAGAATTGAAATCTGAGGGCACCGATGAACTCACAGCATCAGTAATTTCTTAGGAACACCTTTTCTATAGTTGTGTTTCCTCAGGTGTGGTTTTTAAAATTTTTGGGTTTAGTAAAATAATAAAATAAAATGGTGCAACCAATTTTGTTTTATTTAAAGTATTTTAACCTATTCAAAGTGGTTAGAGTGGGACCCACTATATCCTAATCCACTAGGTATGATATTTTTTGGATGGGGCCCACATGATCCCCACCTATTAAACTTCATCAAACCCCCCTCCTTTCATTAGGTAACGCACCCGCACCCCCATTAAATGCAACTCAACTCATGGTTTTAACTATTTTTTAAACGCCTCGTTAATTGGGTGGTTTATACTTCTCAATTAATTCAATTAATTGAATGATTCAATTTTGAATTTCAAAACTTTTGGCATGAGTAATAAAAATAAGGCAATTCTTATTTTATTAGTGTTGTTTTGTGTTGTGCAAGAGGATTTTGGAGAGGAGTTGCTCTAAGTCATGAAGATTTTCTTCCTCGACGAAGAACGTGATGAACACTGAGCCTTCGACGAAAAACTCTATAAGCTCAAAGGGGATTTTGTCGTACTTTCTTCTTCCCTCTTCGTAGCCGGTGGGAGAAGCCATCCTCAGAGATCGATGACGCGACACCGACAAATCTTTTCTCCGTGATGCCAATTATCCTCCTTCCGCAACGCCTTCTTCCACGATGTTCAATTCCGCGACGAACCTTCGTTCAAATGTTTCTTCGAGGTATGGGATTATTTTGTTCTTGTTCGTGAATTCTTTAATCACTGATCATCATCTCTAATTGAGATACCTGTTATCACAATAACCGGAGGAGTTCGGACCGCACGAACATAGCCATCCCTCCTCCCCCCTTGTTTGTTTAAATCATTTGACCGTGTCACATATGTTTCTTTCAGGATGACTTTCCACGGACGACCAGCTAGATCCTAGAGGGATGAACGTACTGACAGCCTGCCGAGCGATGAGGCTTCGGTACAGGGCCCTCTTGCAGTAGAGGCACCAGCGGAGGCACCAGCGATACTACCATATGTTTGTCCACCTATGCTACCAGCCCCAGCAGGGGATAGTGAACGTCATTTGAGCACACTGCACGAGTTCCAGCGCTAGAGGCCACCCAGGTTCTGGGGAGAGATGGACCCACAGGCAGATGAGGATTGGCTGGAGGTTGTGGTGAGATATTTCAGGATAGTGGGTACTCTAGCAGACATCATGGTGATCTTTGATGCCAGCCTCTTTCAGGAAGCAACTGAGAGATGGTGGAGCCACTTATTCTAGTTTTGCGACAAGATGACCTTCACCTGGGGAGACTTTGAGACCTTCTTCAGGTTGGAGTTCATACCAGTGAATCTACACCCCGAGAGTGTTCAGGAGCTGCTGCCTATGCCACATGATTTTCCATCAGTAGCTGAGTCATCTGTAGGTAGTAGATAGATGATGCAGAGGTCCAGGAGGACTAGACCTACAGGTGGTCGACCGCATGAATCAGGATTGGTGGTGCGGGGAACCCGGGGTGGGGTCAGATCCAGGTGTGCCAGAAGCGGACATTGTTACTCATGCGGCAGTAAGGGTCGCATGGCACGTGCCTGTCTGACTCCCCGCACAATTGATCCACAGGTGTTAAAAGATCCACCGAGACAGAAGCAACGTCGGGTGCTTGAGAAACAGTTGAGCAGTGTACATGGTGGTAGAGCTTTGGAAGTAGGTGGACAGGAGCGGAACTAGTGGATGCGTCCCTTTTACTTCTCGTTCCATGTTATTGTTGTATTTGTGTCTTTGTACTATGAGCTTCTATAATAAAAGATGCTTATCTTTGTGATGTTTTCTTTCCTGTCATTTTGTTCGGTTGATACTGAGAGGTCCCGATTAAAAATTGTAGACTTGACCCTAACTTTCATGATTTCTACTAGAGGAGACCCATTGACCTCACACTAATGCTGACAGTGTGACTCGGCCCTTTGAGGCGAGAGTGACAGTTGGATCTCTTGGTAGTAACGTCGAGGCCTTACGACGTCATCCATGGCATGAATGAATCATTCATGTCTGGATTGACTATATTAGGCAATGGGCGTGGTTCATCCCGGGGATGGGACATAGTTTCTCTTTTCAGCAAAGGAGAAATCTTAGCAACTCTTACAGATCGTAGGCTAAGAAGGTGCAGATCATCCACGAGCGGATGAAGACTGCACAATGCAGTAAGAAACAAGAAACGGGCGCCAGTCTTAGAGACTCAAGTGTGTTAAATGTTTCAAGAAGAGGAAGATTTAAGGAGAAAAGAGTCTGTGATGCAGTAGACGTGGAGGAAGAGCTAGGAGAGCTGCATGAGGTGGTGTACATTTTTAACATACTACAACCACCCGCCTTAGTTGTATCCGCCAGGCTCAGGGAGCTGGATGGCGGGGGAGGAGTGTGGCTTCATGAAGTCGAGGAGTGAGAAAAAATGGCTCTAATAAAATGATTCATGGGACAGTCTATGTCAACTACTAGTTTCCGTAGTAACAGACATCGATATCAATCATTCCGTCCTTTCACAAATTTTGTTCCAGACCTAGAGTTTATGGTAAGCCGTAGACTTGACCCTCACGTCAGGAGATACCTTGGGAGGATACATGATAATCACACTTACACCGATAGAGAGGTATGAACCTCAAGGCAAGAGTTTCATTTGTATTCTCTTGGTGGTAGCGTCAAGGCCTTACGACGTTGGTCTTGGAATGGATTGGATTCACAATTCATGCTCATATTGATTGTATTATGCAAAAAGGTTGTGGTCTAACTACAATGTCGGGATGGGTATTCCATGGTCGGCGAAAAATAAACCCCAAGAAGCACCAGATAAACTCATGCATAGGAGGTTGCGTCTGATCACTCTTTAGTTAGTCAACCTTACCCTCATGGCAGTAGGAGTTTTGAGTTTCATTTCGTAATAGGAATTGGAGAACTCTGGAATTCTAGGATGGTGACCATGATTTCTTACAGGTCTCGCCTCGACGAGGTCTATAGAGTTTTGGCCGAGGTGGCAAGTAGCCTCCTAGGTTCAAGGGTCCTTTTCAAGTCCTCAGCAGGGTAGGCGATGTGGTTTACCGCTTGACCCATCCACCTCAGTTGAACTAGGTGCACGACGGCATCCACGTATCTCAACTGGGAAGATACGTTCTTGACCCGACGCATTTCATCGACCATGGAGAGCTGGACATTGGCGATGGGGTAACTTTTGCGGGGTTCTAGTAGGAGTTGAGGATCGACAGGAGTGGTCCTATTAAGATGATCGATTCTTCTTGTACGATTTTGTAGGTAGAATGAGAACCCCAATGTGATCTCATGGGAGTGTAAGGCTCAGATGCGTGCTCAGTACCACTTTTGTATCCCTAGTTTGTGTTTAAGTTTTATGGGGACGTAATTCCCTGAGGTGGGAGTAATGTAAAGACCGATAAAATTCAAGGGATTTTTTTTCTTAATTTTCTTTGGGATTTTACAAGAATGTAGTTTCTTGACGGAACCTGATTCCGAGGCACGGTGTGCCCGGAATCAATTTCCGAAGTTAGTCTCGGGTACGTTCAGTGAACGAACGAGCGGGTTCTTCTAACATTTGAACTGGTGCTCGGAATTGAAATCTGAGGGCACCGATGAACTCACAGCACCAATAATTTCTTAGGAACACCTTTTCTGGAGTTGTGTTTGTTTGGGTGTGGTTTTTAAAAATTTGGGTTAAGTAAAAGAATAAAATAAAATGGTGCAACAAATTTTATTTTATTTAATGTAGTTTATCCTAACCTAATTGGTTTGAGTGGGACCCACTATATCCTACTCAACTAGGTAGGATATTTGTGGGGTGGGTCCCACACGATCTCAACCTATTCAATTTCCTCTAACCACCTCCATTATTTAGGTAACGCACCCATACCCCCCATTAAATGGAAGTCAACTCTTGCATTTAAATAATTTTTAAACGCCTCTTTAATTTGGCAGTTTAAAGATCTCAATTAATTCTATTAATTGAATGAATCAATATTGAATTTCAAAACGTTTGGCATGAGTAATAAAAATATGGCAACACTTATTTTATTAGTCTTGTTTTGGGTTGTGCGAGAGGATATTGGAGAGGAGTTGATCTAAGTCTTAAAGATCTTCTTCCTCGATGAAGAACATGAAGAATGACGAGCCTTCGACGAAGAACTCCGTCACCGCAATGTGGAGTTCTTTATACCATCTTCTTCTCTCTCTGCATCCTGTGGGAGATGCCATCCTTGTAAATCGACGACGCGATGTCGACGAATCATTTCTCCGTGACGACAACTATCCTCCTTCTGCGACGCCATCTTCCATGACGTTCAATTCCGCGATGAACCTTCGTTAAAGTTTTTCTTCGATGTAGGGGATTATTTTGTTCCTATTCGTGAATACATTTATCGCCGATCATCGTCTCTAATTGAGACACCTATTATCGCAATAACGGGAGAAGGTCGGACCGCACGAACACGGTCGTCCCTCCTCCACCCTTGTTTGTTTGAATTTTTTGCGGCATGAGCAAGGCAGCGCAGTGTTGTTGTATCGTGCATAAATAAAAAGGGATTGGTGGAGAAGCGTGGCGCCGTCTTGCTGCGCCATTAAAGATGAACAATGCCCCAGTGTCGTCCCGTCACGCTGGAAAACCACGAAGAGGTCGTAGATTTTCTATTTAATGTGTGGATCGACGAGCGATGTCAGAACGGGCCGTAGAGGGCATTTGAAGTCTCCGCAGTGATGTTTGGGTCCCGAGAGGACCACTGGCGAAGACTGCAGGAAAAAACGGACCACTGGAGCATGTCCGGTTGTCCGCGGAAAATGACGCCGGCGGCCGGAACCGTCCGGCCGCCGGGAGGCGGTGGCGCCCAGCGCGCCGCCCGGAAGGACCTCCACGGGTGAATCCGCGGTGGAAGGCGGCTGGTCCCGAGACCGCACGGGACCGAGTGTGGGGGACGCAGCACTAGGCCGCGTCTGTTGGCAAGGAGCAGCGCCCAGGCGGGGGCCGCGACTTCATTCAGGGTGGAAGCGCCCCCTTTGCGCGGCCGCTCGGCCGGCGCCGTGCTAACCCCGCTCGAGCAGCACCGTGCCTCCCCGGGCCGGGCAAGGCCACGCCCAGCCGGGTCGGACCCAGACTCGGGTCGGGTCTCCTCGGTTCGGGCCGACCCGGGGGTGTGGGCCGGGTCGGACCGAGCCCATACCGCCCCATTTTTGGACTATTTCGGTCTGTTGCCCATAACATAGGCTACTGACCTCCAATCGACACACTTTCACCTGCGATGCGATCTTCAGATCGACACGGTCGTTTCAGTATATTACACTAAAGTTTTCGGAGAACTTTTGGTATGACCGAGTTGGTTCGAACACGAAACCAACCGGGCCCTCGGAGGGGAAACACGTATAACTTGAGCTCCGGACGTCCGATTGACGTGCTGTCGACTTTTTTGGGTTAATCTTGATGAGATGGAACTATTGGCATATTTCTACTGAGGTTTGGATGCAGTTGGATAGTGTCTGGTTTGGATTTGCCCGAAATCCAACCGGGCCCCTCGAACGGAAAAGCTAATAACTTTCAGACCGGACGTCCATTTGACGAACCGTCAGCGGCGTTGGTGATATCGTTGATAAAAGGTCTCTATGAATATACCCTTTAAGAGTTCGTGGTACAGTTGAGATATAGCCGGTTTGGTTCGCACACGAAACCAACCGGGCCCCTAGGACGAAAAGACTAATAACTTACAGACCGGGCATCTGATTAACGCGATGTCTGTTGTGTTGAGACCCCTATGACGGGGCGGTCCTTTGAGATACATCTTCATGGTATATTTCTATAATTAGAGTATCGACCAGTAGCTCGTGAAGCGGACCCTCCCAGAGAAGAGAGTACAAAGTACAGAGACCGTGTAGAGGGCTGATACCTGACAACTGCTTGACCGACTCGACTTGGAGTGAGTCAACTATCCCAGTGGACGGAGCACTACTTTGTTTGGGTGCAGACCCATGGAGGACGAAGCACTATTGAGTTTGGGTGCAGACCCACGGTACTCGTCCAGAGAGTACCTCTACAGGCTATTAGGGGGATGCACTACTGTGTTTGGGTGGGAGTCCCTGGCGGGAAGCACTACTGTGTTTGGGTGGCTGTCCAGCGGTACTCGACAGGAGGAGTACCTTAGCAGTATTAGGTTAGTGAGCAGTACCTAGGAGTCGTGACAGGATCACTGTAATCAACAGAGACTGTGCTCTTCAGCAGTTACAGTTTCGATAATGAAATCCTGGTTTGAGCTAAGTCTATGACCTTTGTGTTTACCTCATGATTGAGATGGGTCACTTGATAACTTAGGTATATGTATGGGCATATACCTAGGTAGTGGTTATCCGTTGATTTCATAATCTTTCTGTTTCCTCATGATTGAGATGGGTTTCTTGATAACGTAGGTATATTTATGGGCATATACCTAAGTAGAGGTTATCTATTGAGATATTATTTGTGGTTATCCATGTTGGATTTAGTGAGACCTTGCGGGTATCGGGGTCCCTACGGAGTATCGTTATACTCACTCCTACACGGGCTATGCCCACACCTCGTTGTGTTGGTTGTAGACGACGGGAAACACTGACAGAGGCCGAGTGTTTGAGGACTGGACGGTACCTGGAGGTGGATCTCACGATGAGTCAGTATCCGGAGGTGGACTTCACGAAGTGAAGATACTCAGAGGATGTTGATGGGAGAGAGAATTGTAGAGGCTATCTGTACCTACCCTACATGTTGGATCCATGGTGGACGATCCAGGAACTGCGCTATCTATACCTACCCTGCAGGTAGGATCCAGGGTGGACGATCCAGGAGCTGCGCTATCTGTACCTACCCTTCAGGTAAGATCCGTGGTGGACGATCCAGGACCTGTGCTATCTGTACCTACCCTTCAGGTAGGATCTGAGGAGGATGACCCAGGAGCTGCCTCTATTCTTCCAGCTGTTTGTCATTTCTGTTGTACTTTTGTTCAGTTGTAGTTTTACTTTTGATTGGGTTTGTATTCTGGCACATTTAACTTTCAGCACTTCATTTTTGTTTTTAGTGTATCACATTCGCTTGTACTATGTGGTTTTTTGTTCTTTTATAATGGAAAAGTCTTCCTAGTTATCGGGATTTACGCCTTTGGTGCTAGTCGCTAGCCCATAGCCTATGGAAGGCGGGTTTGGTGTAGTCACAGCACGGGCCACGAGGACGGGTCATGAAAGATTTTAACACATTTAAGTATAACTATTAAACATAATACACTATATGGTATGAAAATAATACTGTGTATCTTAAAAGAAAACATTGTATCTTTTTCGTATATAGAAGGAGAAATGGAAAAATAATTTTTTTGTGGTTCTGGCTGGGCCCACAATTGGTGCTACTGGAGTCTCAACATATCTCATTGAAATTGAGAATCAAGCCACATGTAGTTCATGGAATGAGGAACCTATGGATATCATATTCAGAAATATCGAGGAATGGAACAAATGTTTCACTAAGAAGTTGCAATGATTTCAATGATTCCTACACATGGAAGCTCTTAATATCAAATATAGAAACATTAACCACCCAGTTTAATGATGTGTAACGAGGACAAATGATATCATGTAGTTTAACAGTGTTTGAAAAAAATATGCTACTCATTTTATCATCTTGCAACATTGATGTATTTCTTTGTTACACAGTTTAATGGCATGAATCTAAGACTTTATGTTTTGAAATTTAGTGTCTTGATGTGAGGACATTGGGTGAAGTTACAAAAAATATTTCTTCAAGAATATTGCATTGTTTGGAGTTATAATAAGATATACATCTATTTATATTAGGTAATAATATCCATTTTAGTAGACATTATTAATGGAATAAAGTGCTTCACAATTTGGATCAAGCATTAGAGGATTCAATATAGGTATCATTGGAGTCCTGAAGACCAAAACCAATTCTCCTTAAAAAAATAACGAAAATGGACTTTCTTTTGAAAAGATCAGTCTGTTCTATTCTGATATACTTTTAAACGATGAAAATTATTTAATCCCTTTTCATATAATAATTCTAGCTCTTCATATTGTTTGTAATATTTTCATCTATAGATAACTAATCATAGATTACATCTCGGAGTGACTTTAATTGAATTTAAATTGGAAAAAAGTTCTCTTCCATACATTAATGAGTAATGAGTCTCATGGGTTGAATTACAGGTAGTAGTCTGATAAGCCCCCAATGTGTGAAAATGTTTATGAAGAAAATATTTATTATATGTATTAACCATCTCCTAGAGTATTTTTGATAGGGACTTATTGATATTTTATATCTTTCCATTAGCCACTGCATGTTAGAGAAATGAATGGTTGGAATTAATATTTTGCTCCAGATATAAATTTTTTACCCAACATAATATATTATGGTTCCATTGTCCATAAATATAGTATCAGGGACACCTAATCCAATGATAATGATAGTTTTGACAAAACTAACATTGTTTTTGTCTCCATCTTCATTGTGAGGTATTTCCTAAACCCATTTAGAGATGAAATTAGAAGCATTAAGAATATACTTGAATTTCTTAGTCGTAGCTGGAGGATAAAGACCTACTACATCCATTCCCATGTGGAAAATGGACAAGAGTATTTAGCTACGTGTAACGTCTCTGGGGGTTGACGAATTATGTTGGTATGCACATGGAAAAGATAACATTTCATGGTGAAATTTTTTCAATACTTTTTCATTGATGGCCAGAAGTGTCCAAGTCTTCAGATTTGATTGAAAGGCCTATGCCCAGATAGGAGACAACCACAAGCTCTTGTATGTACTTCATTCATGACTATCACTATTTCTTTTCCATTAATACACTTGAAATGGATTCCATCAAAGACTCATTTGTAGTGAATCTTCTAGTTGTCTGGACTATCATAAAGAGTAAAATTGGCCACTCATTATCTGATCTGTTCTTTTTCAGCTCTATCCTGTGTAAATACTCAATAATAAAGTTATTCCAAGATAGGTGTCATCCATCCCAGGGGTATAAACATATGGATTCAAAATATTATTAATTTAATTAATATATTGTATTCTAGTTTTAATTTAAGGTGAAACCACATGAAAATGGGAAATACTGATGATTTTCTCATCTCAATTTGGTTTTTCCAAGGCAATGGCTACATTAGCCGGTGCATCTGCATGAGCATTTTATGATCATGGGATATAAGATAATGTAGTATTTGAGGGAAATTCAACCATTAACCTCATGACATAATCCCAAATATATATTTACTAGTATTTTCTAATAGTATCATCCCTATTTATTTGATTGATTACCAACTCTGAACCACCTTTTACTTTCATGGGGTTCACATGTACCTGGAGAGAGATTTCCAGGCCTGTGGTGAGAGCTTGATATTCTTCCTCATTGCTGCCACCACCTTCAGATAAAAGGAATAAATATTTCAAAACTGCCTTTTCTAGGGATATTTGTACAATTCTTTACCAATCATTGTTGAGATTATGGTTTTCTATTTTCTTCCCTATTGGAATTCTGTCAGCACCATCAATGTACATTTACCTAGTTTGGGGATTATCTTAAATAGATAATACATCATCATAAGGAAGTTTAGTAGTCAATTAAGTATCTTCTTTCATATGGATGTCTATTAAGGAATCATACCAAAATTGTTCTTTTATTTATTTCGGAGGCACAAACAGGAAATCAGACTATTTCAAAATAACTACACATCTTGCAAAACGTCCTATAAGAATAGGATGAATGCGGATATATTCGAGGGGGTCATTGTAGGATACCAATTGGACATCATGATGTTATAGGTAGAGCCTCAATTTTGGAACTGGAATGGATAATTCCATGCTACATATCTCAAGACTTGAATATCAAGTCTCTTTATCAAGCATAGATCGATAGAGATAGTAAAGGTTATTTTCATTCCCATCATCATTTTTTGGGCAAGTAAGCAACCCATTGATCTCTCTAAAGCTGTAAAATATAAAAAAAGTGGGTTACCTTCAAAAGGTGGAATTAATACATGTGGAATCAAGATATATTTCTTGATGGTATAACTTACCTCTTGGACAACATTAGTTCATTGATAGGTGACACCCTTCTTCATTAATATGGTTAAAGGTAAACGCTTGGATACCCAATTTAAAATAAAATAACGAATATAGGCCAAGTGTCCTTGAACACCAATTAATTCATAGAAATTATGTGGAGGTGACCGGAAAAAGATTGATTTGTTCTTCTCCGGATCAACATCAATATGATGATGGTGTACAATGAAACCGTGGAATTTTCCTGAGGTTACCCCAAAAGCACATTTTAAGGGATTCATTTTCAATCTATATTGTTGATGTTTATTCATTATGATCATTATGTTAGTCATGTGATCAAAAAATTGTCTCTATTTAAATACCAAATAATTGACAAAACATTTAACATATTTTCCTTTGAAGGGTTTAATGATATGGTCCATGGAACGTTGATACGATTCACCTGCATTCATTAAACCAATGTCTATTACCCGATAAAAAAATAGAGCCTGAGGGGATCTAAAGTATATAAATTATTCATTCCCTAGGGCCATTTATATTTAATTATACCTAGAGTAACTATCTGTGAAGGAAATAGCTCCATAGCCGGTTGTGGCATCAAATAGAAGCTATGTAATCAGATCTCGAAAGTCAAATTATGTACAATGGTGGTTAAGATCTATAAAATAAATTTAAAGGTGTATTTTCACATTATTCTAATTCACTGTGACAATTTTGGCAGACACTTTGGATATTGATCCTCCTTAACAGTGTTATCCTAGATAATCTTATTAACATCAACCTAAATTTTAGAGGCATGCATTTGGTGTGTTCTTTTTATTGTCTTCGTAAATGTTATATGCTCTTTTGGAAAAGACCAATGATGGGTGGCTCCCTAAGGGATAAGGCATGGAATTTCTTTATAATTGCATGAAACTATATCTCAAAGCTACTATAGAAATTATGTATACACCTCCTACAATTTAGCAGTCATAGCCTGACTAATTAATGTAGGGGTACATATTCTTTTGTACCCAGATTTATTTCTCTAAGCTCATCCACAGTGGTGGAGACTCCATCCTCAACTACTAGAGGAGTGTCCCTGATTTCTTCTCTTACATCTTCCATATGTGTCACTTCTTATGTTTCTACTAGAATAATAAGTGATGAAGAAAAACTATCTGAGCTAGAGGAGGATTTAGTATTGAACATCATGAAGAAGAAACAACCATTTTTGACTCTATTAATGATGATGTTTGTTCTAGGAGTGTTGTAGAGGATATGATTGGTTGGGTGTCATCATAAATGTCTTCCAATTGTATCGAGACAACTTCTATTTTCATGATTGATAAATCATATACTTTCTATAGTTCCGTGGATCAAATGATGACAACTCCATTTAAAATTTCACCATTCTTGGTAAATGATCAATTACATCCATGTTGTCAGGCTCAATTTCCCTAATTGATATTATGGTATTCAATGGATGAGTGATCATATTTGGGACTATACATTATATTTAAATGATTGGAAAATCATAATCTATAATCAATTTTTTTAATGGGTTTGTTGGGATTGTTTCCAGGGCATTTGGATAACTGACTCTAGTTACCACTTTTTTCATGGACCTCATTCACATCGTGTGATAAAATTTTTCCAAAATATACTGAGATTCAAAAATTGTAAATAGATCCTTTTCACTTTACAATGTCCCAATTTTACAATTAAAAATATACTGGAGACATTGGTGGTATGGTGAAGGAATGACTATATGTTGATGTAGCCAAGGACGTCTATGCCGAATGTTAAAGGATGTGTCCTCACAGATAACAATAAAATATGAATTAGATTAAAGATATCCAAACTGAGTTTTGAGTATAATATCACCCAAAGGTTCTTGCTCCTTCTTGTCATAACCTTGAAACATTAATTTGAATGGAGATAAGTCAGATTTAGTGAGGCCCAATCAACAATGTGTATGAATAAGAATGAGGTTGACTCCTGAGCCATTATCAATGAAGGCTCATCATATGTCTATATAATTGTCACTAAAAGATATAAATAATGGGAAAATGTTTCAATGTACAACATCATATTCATATTCATCAGTAAAATATATTACTGCATGAAATTTTGCTAGGATCATTCACTATTTGGTAATCCTCACCTACAAAAACTACGATTTAAAACTCTTAAGGACCTGAAAAATTCCCAATAATTGATTCTCAAAATATCTTTTTATAGATTCATGGAATAAAATATTGAAATCATAACCAGTACGGGGGCTATCTATTTCAAAACAATAAAAAATTGGTCTATGGGTCTGCATTTTCAAGCATGATAATGCAGTTTTGTAGGTGTCTTGGACATTGTTTCTCCCAATGTAAATGTTCCTTGTATCGGGGATGTAGCGGGAAATACTTCTAGTTTTGGTAGATTAGAACTACTATATCTATTTTATTGATAATAGAATTATTTTCTGACCTCTAATCAGTCCTATAAAATAAACATGTTAAATCTAATCCTGTCATGTGTGGGAGAACTTTCTTGTTCTTGGTGTGCCCACTGATTAGATCTCCCACGAGTTTCCCCCACATATACGGCTCAAGAAGGGGAATTGTTAAAATAATAGCATATAGAATACCCACAAAATTCCTTATATCCTTGACCTTGGATTCTTCTCTAGTTTGTTAGTTAGGTATATGGAAATTAAGATAATCATTACCTGAATCCCCATTTTCATAGGGATCTATTAAGTGGATAACATTGAAGGAACCAATTATCAATTATTTATCTGATGAATATTCTTTTTGATAGGCCTATTATTGTTGTGCCATTTTTGGGGAAATTCCAATGATTTAAAAATATATGGTATGAAATCTACCAGATTCAAGTTAAACATTGGCCTTGAAACAATCTCAGCTACTTCTGACTGCTCTTTGTTCTTCAGATCACATCTCTTCTTTGAGGATTGAACATTGGATGACTGATCTTTTAATGATGGTGGTTTTGCTATGGCGGGTGTGACATAATATATAATTGGTTGTTTCACCTTTTTTCATAGAAGTACATGCGTTCGGTTGATAATTTCTTTGATTATCCAATCATCATATTTTAGCGCCTTTTTACATTTTTATTCCTAACAATCGCCATCTTCCTATGGATTAGAAGAAGTATCAATTGATACATGGGATGATGATAATTTTAGTTTAACTAGTCCAGAGTCCCCCATTATTTGCTGGAGGTCATTGAAAACAAAATACTCTTAAATTGGATTCCATAACATTTGGTGAAATGTACAATAATTAGTAAGATATTAATCTCTTTTTTTTCCTTCTACCATAGGAACAAAACCAAATTATTTTCAAGAGTTGAGATGAATTAAGCAGAACCTTTTCTTTTGGAGTAGTATAATATTTTGTCTTTAACTCCTCAAATTGGTTCTGACATTGTTCTTTTGGATTATCTTGATTTGGAGGTCATTTCTTTTGACATTCGGGATGTACAGCCCTTCCATATGATGATGGATTTGATGTGGATGAAGGTACATGTTCATGATTGAGTGTGACTATATCTGACCTTGATTTCACTATCCTCATTCCCTGAGCTGATGGAATTACATGAGATTTAGCTTTAAATTTAAAAAAGGAATCCTCCACCTGTTAGGAAATTGTAGCGAGGTCTTGAAACCATTCAATGTATTTCACAATGATCAGTGGATTTCAAAATTAATAATGTATATTTTCCACAAAAATTGGCAACAACTCATTCATATGGAGTTTTAGATTTATGAAATATACTAATCCATTCCATCGAGCAATAAAATATGAAACTCTTTCCTTTTCTATTTTTTGTCAATTTGTATGATAAAAAACTATGTTCTTTGGTAGCATTGATATTAATTAAAGAAGGAATTTCGGATGGAGTTTTTTCAATCCCGAAATTCTCCAAGATTGCAATGTTATATACCAGACAAAAGAAAGTCCCTGTAATTATTCCACAATGAATTTGAGATTTACTTCTTATTTTTTTGAGGAGTCACCATTATTTATTTCATTGAGAAAAAATGAATTACGTTTTGTTCTAGATCTCCCAAACCATTAATGTTTGGGAATTTTTTATTCCCAATGTTTGGTGGGGGAGGGATTGATCAACCAATTTAGGGTAAGCTATCTTTTCTAGATATACTGGCGCACATCAGTCTTCCATAATATCCAATTGGGTATTCAATGCCACAAGGGTGTTCACAAGATTGTAAAGAATATCAGGATAAGCTGGGAACTATATAGGTAGAGAAGCTAGATTTTTAAGGAGTGAAATAACCGGAAAAATCACTGATGGTTCTACTGCGGGTATTTGTCTTGTATATTCCACAAAGATTGGCATTTGAGGATGTGTTTGATCCTTCCCTACCTGCGTAATTAATGGAGGGAATTCACTATCCACATCTGTAGTTTCAAAAATCACTCTTTTAAAAGGATTTCCTACATGATTTGTGAGTTGAGGATCATCTTAGGGAGCATGTATAGCATAAATTATTCTTTGAAGAAACTCTGTATTGAGTCATTTTAACTCTTTCATCTCCCCTTATTATTGTTCAATTATTTCTTCAAGTGAAAGAGATTGACCATCTTAAGTGTAAAAGTTATATTTGATCTTTTGTTTAACATTCGTCATATTAGATACCTTTCAAAGGGGTGGAAATTTGGTACTTGAGGTCATATCTTTATTCTGGGTAAGCTTTTGATTTCATGTACACACACCACCTTCATTTACATCAGTGTGTATATCATTATGGATAAGAAAATTATCTTTTCATTCCCCTAAACTAGACTCATTTTTTGAGGATCTTCTACAATGGTTTTAATGAAATTTACTAACACATAATTCTTCGATGGAATTATCTTAGTATGTTTGTATGATCATTCTCTTATGTATCATTCAAGAGACTCTGTTCTTCTATATGTTGAAATCCCAGGAACTGTTTGATGGATAGAATCCAAAAGTAAATCCTTGGATCATTCAGTTGTTCATTCCAATTGTGGATTCTTCCCTAATCTGGAGAAAACTGACTTCTGTTGAGGAGTGGATTGTAGATGTGAAAATCCCCCTGCCCTGTAGGTTGGGGATGTTCATGTTCATCGTCTTCTGACCTTAGAACATTCTTTGTTGAATTAAAATTTTGAATTAAACAAGCCCCACCCCTTCAGGCTGGGGTAGCTCTTAATCTAATATAGGTGACATTAGAATATCTAACCATATTAATTTGAAATATTTTTTTCATACATTTGCAAGGTGCATTATCTGACAACCACTCACATTACCTGTTATTGGAAGACTGTTGTGCTTTTTTTGTAATTTTCAACATCTGATGTCTAAAATCCTCTATGTGGGAAGCCTACATAAGATTCTCAGATACCTGATGCAAAAGTATGTCAACATATTTCTTTCATTGGGATTTATACATATGGTATCTAGTATAGGCCTGTTCTTGAGTGTATACATGATTACATACAGAATCTGTTTATTGTAGTCGGTTGTGGGAAATAACATTGTTTTTTACCACTTTTGAAGGGATTTTTTGATTTGGGAGCATAGGGAAATGAAATGCCTTATATGCACTCTATAAATTGATACGAACACCAGATAGGGTTTTATAAATTAACTAAATTAGCCTATTTAGTGCATCGAGGCATTCACACAAAAGGGTTTTTTGTTGCTCTTCAACCATAGGTTGTCGAGAAACTAATTAAGATAGATGCCCTGTCGATTTGGTGTTGCAACCATTATATTAACATTACATGACATAGATAATCCTCATCTAGTAATACCTTAGTTTTTAATTGATGATGTGTTTTCTATAAACTGAGTCCAACATCATGAATGCAATTTATTGCCACCAATTATGGAATGTTATAGTGAGATTTTTCCAAAGGCCAGAACATGACATGTACTTCACCATTATCCAATTGTTTTCTCATGTTCAAAATATCTTCATCATCTTGTTCTTGTGGTTTCTCCACATGGTATGACAAAACTGGACACTTCTCAATTGATTTAATAAAATCAACAGTATCAAACGCTTTTTCATATGCTACATTTGAAGGAAAATAACCCAAGAGAGGTTCATAGAATAACTGTCGTATTTAGATGTCTTCTTTTTGAGAAAGTATTTGATCTGTTAATGACAAGTCATCCAACATGACTGGCCTCATGTTTTCATGTTCCTCAAGATAAGATGGGTTTAACATTTAAACATTGTAGATTATATAATTGTCATGGTAATGTAAAACTATACTACAGAGATAATAATCATCATGAATTACGTCAATGGGAGGACCACCATGGTGGATTACAGCATAGTATAAATTTTCTTTCTCATTTTTATTCTGTCCAAATAAAGGGTTTTTGTGGCTCTCATCTGGATATAGTCTCTATGGATTGACTGAATTTTTTGGAATCAAGGCTTCATGACGAAGATCCGGATGGGGAATATTATAATTACTTATACTACTCCTTTAATATTGTAATGAGACAATAATATCTTTATCTAAAACATATAAATGTCTCAGGGATTCAATAAATCCACCATTAATAAGAGCTAGATCGCATATTGGCTCTTGATTTTCCAACTGTGTTTGGAGATACTTTTTTGTGGATTCTATCTTAAAATTATTTGGTGTCACTTTCTTAGACCCTTTCACCAATTCTAAGATGTGTTCGGTGACTTCAGCAATCGGAATTAGAATATGCCTTCATTCTATTTCTAGAGTCGGTGCATGTCCCTCCTATTGTACTCCTTTTCTTGTTAGTGTATACTTTTTGAAGTGATGTATGGGGGAATAGAGTGGAGTTGTCCTAAGGTTTGTCATTAGATAATTCTGACTAACTTCTCCAGGTGATGGAAAATGAGGTCGTTAGTAGGCATGATGAATGTAGGATAGTGTATGTCATTGCTATCTATTTTATATCAATCATAGTTAATAATATTATTTGAATGCTGGAATATGAGACTGCATGAATGATTGGTGTTTGTATGCTTTTGAATGTCTTTTTACCTGCTGCCACCACATTTGATTGGAAGGAATCCTTGAATGTAGTCAGATGAACCTTCTGACTGGCTGATAATTTGTAAACTACTGTATGTGCCTATTCATGGTAATCCAACTGATTTCCATGGAAATATTGAAGGGTTACTGCCAGATGAGTCTACTTGGCATAAAAATTAGGACGAACAAGGGTATATGGATGCTAATTTTTTTCAATAAAGATTAGTTGGGGGGATTATCTAGAGGATTAAATGTAAAAACATGCACCATATTAGCTAGAATATGTCCCCAGAAGTTCTTCATGCTCACTTGGGATTGAGGGAACTGGGACGAAAAAGTGAAGGAAACACCCCGATCATGTTGGGGGTTCACTGCCCCACGATTCTAATGGTGGAAATTGTTGGTTGGAATCCTCGGGAAGGACCCCTCCATTATTTAAATTTGATCCATGAGTAACCTATTTACCCACATCTTTGTAGTATGAGAGGGAGTGGTTGTTGTGTTCTAGGGATAAGGAACTGAAACTTTTGAATATGGTGTTTGGAACCATCTACTTCTTGACCATTGTTCATCACTGATCGGATGATCGAGAGTAATTATTAACATGGAAAGCCAATTATGTAGCCTCCATGTTTGGGATAGTAAAATAATTATGGTATTCCCTTATCAGTTGTCGATAACATGAAATGTGTTCCATGCAATTTTGCACAAAATGTATTCAATCGGGCATTAAAAGTTCGTTGTGTGACTCCACATTATTCATGGGGGTTAGTGAAGGTAGCAATGTCACTGTCCCAAAGGGCTAGGACCGCAGCCCATCCCTGATCATGAGCAGGGGTGTGGGGTAACAACCCCCATGGAATGGAGTAATTTTTTTGGAAGAGTCTCTAAATATTCCCCCATGATACCAATGTTCAATCACCTTAATTACACCATGATGAAACTGATTGAAATAATTATTTTGGTTAAATATTCAATGAGTCACCCCAGTCTAGCCAAAACAATGTCGGTGTTCAATGTACATGTGTTCCCCAATTTTGAGACCCAATCCCCATGTATTCCCATTCTTCTTTCTCCCATGGTCCTATTTATACATATAAATAGACCATTGGGAAATTAATTTGTATGGACAAATTTCCCTAATGCTTAATTACTACTCTGGTCACCCTAGTGCTTCGGCCAAGCGTTCTAATAACATTCAAGGAAGTTATTCAACACATAATGCAATGAAATTGATGTAATATAATAGGATATCAGTACTCTTAGTGTTTGTAATCCATAACACCTACCCGCTTGAAGCACCAATCCTCCCTGGATCAGAAACAATTTTAGGCCACCCATTCCTCTAAAAGGATCATGATCAATCCACATATGGGAATACATATGAATAATCTTGAAGGTACGAGTTATGTCTCACTGATGTATTAACTTCTAGTTTTTTCACCACTTAATTGAACCTCCGGTCACCCAAGTTTACTTGTGTGCCCATACAAACACGCCAAATACTTACTTGGGTTCCCTCCCTTGATCCACATCATCTCCTCAGTATACAAGCCATCAAGCTTTCTTCAAATCCATTCATGGACATTCCCCTTCATCATTGTCTCCCTTGTCTGAAAAGGATTATGTTGAATATTTAACAAAAACCTTTAGAATTTTCAAACCATTAGGAATGGCATGTCAGAGTGTCTTCTATTTGGGTTTTTATATCTATAATCAGAGGACTCTCAAATTTTTTTCATAATAGATTTTGGATTCATGGAGTGTATGTGGGTTGGTATATCTATAGTCACATGGACCTCCTACCTATGAACAGTGTTGAGAAGCTCTCTATATAGAGGATTAGGGTTTAGGTTCTGACCTCCCCTTCAGATCTATAAAACATGGAACCTCAGGTCTCTAGTATGGAAGATACAGTTCATAATTTCATTTCCATTAATGCAATGGAGAAGTTTCCCTTATTTAGCAATACCAATTTTAGGGCATCCATCATGATGTAACCCCCAAACCACTCTATTTGGAGGTTTTAGTCATCATCATATAGGATTCTTTATCCTCCACTCCTTCCTCATATTGGACTCTAGCCCAATGTAAAAATAATACAGGGAATGATCTTCACCTCTCCCTCTTCCTCAGTCGCCAAACCCTCATCCACTGTCACCACCATAGGCATGTTCCCTTCCACCAGAATAGGAGGAAATGCGTGGGTGTTTTTTTAATCGTTCACATCATCTTTTTCATTACACCGAGAATAGATCATGTGGGATTAGTGATTATTGATGATTGAAACATTTTCAAAAACACCAATGGTGAATGAACATTGAGAACATTGATTCACACAATATATATGATAAGTAAAAATCCTTATTATGACCCGATATCACTGGATATCTTCATCACGATTCTAACCCTAATTCCCTTAATTTAGGTATCCTCTATATTAATAAGCCCTAAATTGAACGCCCAATCACTAAGGAATCCTTTTTAGAATTTAAGTCCAAATTCATTTATATAAAAGGATTACATTCTCATATAAGATTCATCAAACTATGTGGGCTTTGATTCGCATCCAAATGGGATTCATAGGAAGCCTCTTCAGGTTCAAAACCAATCCTCCAAATATTCCCTATTCTCCTTGGGAATGTTTCCCAACAAGTTATAATCTTACTTGGAAACCCATTTTCTTTCCATGTTTGCTGGGATTTATAGGAAAACTTTTCACAAAAAAACATGACAAAGAACCTTTCGCTTTGATGTCCACAAAAATTGATATTAAATAGAAACGTTAGGTCCTTATCACTAGACATTAAAAGGTATGACCAATCACATTATGAAGCCCCAAAAAATGAGGGTTCTGATTCCTTTCTAAAGGATACATAGGTATCTCATTTTATGTGTTTGATCCCAATATCAAAAAAATTATTTGTCTCCTTGGATGACAATAACTTTATGGGTTCCCTAATGAGTGTCTTGAAAACCAGTATCATCATAACAATGATTAAAGGAATGTCTACATTGTATATGAGAGGATACCATTAATGGGGAACCTTGAATACATACGGGTGTATCCATTAATGCAGAACCTCAAATACAAATGGATGATTCTAAATTTCATGCAAGATAATAATTGAGTCTCATAGGAGAGTGTAATCCATTGAGAGAAATGAGTTTGGGATTATTTTCATAAAAAGTTTCCTAGGTGATTTTGGGGTTAAATTTGGGGTTTATTCTTATGGAGGATGGCCAGATAAAGGGAATTATGGTTCGACTCTGAACATGATTTCTATTGAGCTCGGGACTAGTGAAAGCTACCTACGTATCCAAAATATGGTGTGTATCAAATTTCTCATAGCTCATTCATCAGGGGCGTTTCATAAAATGTTTTAATCATCATGAATCTCTTACCCCATGTGGGTCATGCTCTGTGTGAGAAACAAGAGGATGTGAAATATTTAACTAATGTACCCACAACATTCCTCCACCACTAGTGGATGGGTCCATGTCTACGGTGCCGACGGTGGATGAAATCAAGGTCACCAGGGAAGTGGGAAAGGCAATGAGCCATCCATATGTTCTCTTTACATTGGAAAATGGTCCAAAGTATGGAATGAGTGAAGGTGAAGAAATTTGAGAGGATCAAGACAAAAACATCCTACTTGAATGGTTAGGTTCTTACACTAAGATGGTTGCCCTAAAATTTGACCTGGTAGAGGGGGGTATATCTACTTTGGTTGAATGTAAAAGAATGTGTGACCCATACCATTCCTACCAGAGACCTAAGGATATATGTTTTAGAGATGAGAAGGGGAGGATAGAGCCTAATACCTAATCCTCCAAACTGGGAACATCCCTAAACTGTTCCTGGGAAAATGTTCCATGGGACTATAGATATACAAACCCACAGACACTCAATGAATACAAACCCCAATGTCATTTTGTTTGTAAACCTCTGACTGCAGATATACAAACCAAAATAGAAGACATGTTGATGCACCTTTCCCGAAGGTTTGATATGTTAGGATGTTTTGGTGGAGTTTTTAAAATAATCATTTTAAAACATTGGATCCAATGAAGAAGAATCCTTTCCATTAATGGCTTCGAATAAATCTTGATGGATATTAGACAGAATAGAATAGGTAAATAAATGTAAGTCTCCCAATAATTACCCATCCTGAATTTATGGGTGCATCAGTAGGCTTGGGTGACATGATGTTCAATTATGTGATCAAAAACCTAGTTGTAAATACATGGGTGAGACTTAACTAAACCTTCAAGAGTATTTACAGGTATTCCCAAAAGTGGGGCGCTCAAGTTCCTTTGAGAGGAATGGGTGGCAGGTAGGTGTTTCGAATCAAGGGAGGTTGGGAACATTATGCGTGCAAGTTTTATGGATTAGAAACAATAAAAGGACTTATGTTCTATGATCCAACATCAATTACTATACTCTAGGTGTTAAAAATTTATGTTTAATTTTTTACAATACATGGGTTAAGCACTAGGGGGACCAGAGAAGAAATTAGGACTCAGTAAAATTCATTCATAAAAATGAAGGCCCTAAGAGTATATTTATTAGAAAAAATATGACCCTGGAAAAAAGGAGATTGGGGACACAGGTGGATCGTGCTCCAGAATTGTGGCGTGCAAGTACCTTCCTAACCAAAGAGGTTTAGTCTAGGACATGGAAACATATTAAGGACATATCCAAAATAATTATTTCAATCATATCTATTATGGTGGAACATAGGTTTTTGTGTGTAGGTATCTTGGATTACACATTAGATACTTATACAAAATAAAAGCTCTATACCATGGTGGCTTCCCCCCCCAACACCCTACATGGGATCAGTGACTGGTTGTTGTCCCAACCCTTCTAAAAGGTTCCTTTAGTACTATCACTAACCCCTTTGAAAAATTCAGAGTCACAGTGTGGTCTTTTGAAGTCCAATTGATGAAATTTTGTTGAAAATTACATGGAACACATTTCATGGTGTTTACAAATCACCCACATAGAATATTATTCATTTGAAACGAAAATAATCAATTTCTAAGGTAAAATTAGGGAACCTTGATGAATTCCAACATCATTTGGGTTATATTAGGATCTACATCCAGAGTGGATGGGTGCTATAATTTTTCCCTTTTCTAGGGGGCCTAGACAACATAATTTTATTTTTACTAGGGTTATACAGAAATCCCCATATAAATTGTATCTTTTGTTTTTTTATTGCTCAATATTTCCTAGAACCAACAAAATGTATGTCTGGAGAGTAGAGACATCGTCTTTTTTCCAGAGTTCTTGTTATAGGTTTTTAATCTAGTGAGTAGTATGTCTATTAGTTATTGGTAGTTAAGAGTCATGAATGTTTGACATAAAAGGATATTGTTTAAGGTTTAACATATTTGACAATAAAATTTGAAATTTTGTTCCAAACAAGGCTTAGTGGTTAGAAGTAGATCTGATGTTCTTTAAATTCATCTAATGGAAATATTGAGTAATGATTTTTATGGATACTGAATTGGAAATCATTATAAACATAAAGGATGTCTCTGCCAAGAATGATGTTTCCAATATTTGGAAACCCCTTTATGGGGGTTTTATTATGCCAGGATAACTACAGAATATATTGCATTTCCATGTAGTGGAATATTTTTACTGACATGCCTGTTATGTGGAAAACTTATATAAGGCCACCTAGGGGAACATACTACATACTTTTGAAAAATAGTTCTTATGAATTTAACATTTTATTATTGATAGAAAAGGAAAAATATGATTTTGGTTTACAAAAAACCACAATGGGTGGTTTTTCCTAGGAAATGGAATTAATTAATAAAGGATTATATATGATGACATATTTCATGAATAGTAAAACCACTTTCCAGAAATTTGGTGTATGAGGAATTTTTAAAAAAATTCATAAAGGGGAATTTAGGATATCATGATATGCAGTATTACGTCATGTATTGAGGACATTTTACTCTTGAGTTTTAAGTCATACGGGGGGAAATTATACTATGTTTTTTAAAGCCATATAGTGAGGAAATTGGTTGGATTTAATTTGATGTCTTTAGCTATGACCAAATGTATGATACTCTCCCAATTTATTGATAATTTGTTTGGAAACAAACTTCTATGTTCAGGTGTGGATGGGATGAATTATAAAATATGATTTGGGAATTTCTTGATCTAAAAAATGATTTAAAAAAATTTGTAAGGGTCATTATAGGATGTCATTCTTAAGAACTAAGTTACCATTATTTTTTTAACCAATTATGGGGTTGTATTATGCTATGTCGTCTTGGAAATATGCTACATAGCCAAATAGTTTCATCCTTAAATAAAAAGGCATGTAATGCATGCAACTTATGCAAGGACACCTATTGGAAAATAATGCAGAATCCATAAAAATAGATCCCAAAAGATTGTAATGCTATTGTTAAAAGACAAAAAAAATTATGGAGATTTAGAGTTTCTAAAGAACAGAGTCTGGTTTGTGATGAAAGGTACTTGAATATGGAGAGAGTATTTCCAATCATCATTTCCAAAAAATTGGAGGAATAATATTTCTATGAAGGTCTGACCCAAACCTAGGAAGTATAGTGTATGTAGTTTTAGGTCGCATGACTAGGACCAAAAAATGGAAACAATGTATAATATGTGGTCAAGTTATCCAAGGTTATTTCATATTAATTTGAACACATGGGGAGGTAAATGTGTAAATAATGGCCTTGAAGACTTCTAGAATGAGATTAAGTTGGTGGAAAAAATATACAAGAATCACTTCTTTAAACTAAAAAATATTGTATATTATTATCAGAGTTTGAAGGGGAAAAACAAACATTAACCAAGAATGAAATTACCATTATTTGAAAAACCTAGTACAGTGGGCATAATATGTAGGGACATATGGGGAATATGGTACATAGCCAAATATTGGTATCATTTAAAAGAGTGTTCTATTATGTAGACAACTTATTAAAGGACACCTTGAGGCAGATACTTCTTAGTCAGGAAAAAGTGTTTTGAGATATCAGAAACTGTGTCACAAAAAACCGTATGAAATATTATGAAGATATAAAAATATTCTAGATTAAGTGTGTGAAATATAAACGATGGTAATCCTCAATTCATAATAGAAATATTTGAATCAATATTTTCTAGGACTTTGGAGTCCTTTACATAGATATGACTCATATGTAAAATGAGGTCATTCTTATTTCCTTGATGGGCTCTCTATAGAGAGAAACAAAAATAAAGAATCCCACATGATTGTAAATTATATATCGAAGGGATATAAAAAAGTATCCTATGACTGGGACTAGGAGCTACAACCTATCTTTCACTATGTATTTCTATGGGATGAGGGTCACACAAGACATTGTTCATTGGGTTTTTTGAATTTTAATGTCATTCCTCTAGCAAATTGTGCTATGAAGTTTAGAGTCATGCAGGGAGGAAATGAAGTGTACCCATCATAAAATTGAAAAAATGAAACTGGTTGAGAGAAATAAACCCATGGGTTACTCTAAATCTCATATGGGTGATAATAAATCCATACATAGTAATTTCAACATTCCATATGCTGGGTTTTTTCATATGTATGGAATAAAGGGGGGTTTTATCATGACTAGGCACAAGATTGGAGATATAGGCATCTCTACATTTCTTATATAGATGAGAATCTATAACAACATAGTTCATGAACATTCATTTACATCAATAATTGATTTTAATGTAGGAGATGATGGATTTTAAAACATTCTAGAAGAATTGATTAATCATAAGACACAAAATTGTATCAATATAAAACCATGTTTCTTATTAGAGCACTATGTATAGATCTAGTTCAAATTTAGGATATGAAAATAGAAATGTAAAATGTCTGGTTGTGGGTGGGACTATGATTGGATATCCAATAATCTCTACGTATCTCATATGAATGAGAATCAATCCAATGACAATTATTGAAATGAGGCCTCTTTGAAGATCTTATTCAAACATAGGGAGGAATGGAACTTGTGTTCCACTAAGGATTAGGAATGATTCCAATGATGCAAGCATATGGAATCTCTTAACATCCAATAAAGATTAGTTTAACATAATATTTTAATGTCATGTAATGAGGAAAAATTATGTTATGTAGTTTAACGTCGTGATATGAGGAAAAAATACTATGATATATATTTTCGAGAAATACGGATTCTGGTGGTTTTTATTTAGTTAAATGTCATGTAACTAGGAATTTTTGATGTACTATTTAGAATCACACAATGGGGACATAATGATGTGCAGTTACACAAAGTACTTCTTCAATAATATCACATTAATTGGAGTTTTAATATGTTTTTAATCTATTTAGATTAGGGAATAATCTCCATTTATGTAGACCATACTTATGGACTAATGTCCTTCCCATATTATTTCAAACTCAAGAGGTTTCATTCGGGGTATCATTGGAGTTATAGGTACCAATACAAATTCTCCTAGAAGAAATTAATGGTGGTGAAATTTCTTTAAAAAGGTTCATGCTATTCTTTTCTTATAGAATTCTAAATTATGAAAAGAATGCAATCTCTTTTTGAATAATCATTCTAGCTCAAAAAATCATTTCTCAGACATTTCATTTATAGATAACTGAGCATATATTTTGACTCTGAGTGAAGGGAATTAAATTTTAAATGAACAAAATGCTTTTATTCCATATTACAATGAATATGTGTTTCCTGAGTGATAGTATGTGTAGTTGTCTGTTAAGCACACATAGTGTGGAATTTTTTATCAGTACAATCAATCTAATCATTACCCACAATCATATATAGTATATTTGATAGGGTCATATTTAAATCCTCTATCTATCCGTTGGACATTATATCATAGACAGATCAATGGTTAGATTTAATAGTGTGCTCCTGATATATCCTTTTTACATCAACAGAATAGAAATTAGTTCCATTGTCTCTTTTTATAGTATGAGGGACACCAAAACTGGTGATGATGTTATTGTTGACAAAACAAAAAATTTTGTTGGATCTGATGTCATTCCTAGGTATTTCTTCAGCCCATTTTGATAATAATTTACTAGAAATAAGAATATACTTGAACTACATACCTGTATATGGAGGATAAGGTTATACTATTTCCATTCCCCATTTGGATAATGGATAGTAGTATTTAGTTGAATGTAACAACGTGGGAAGTTAATGAATAGTGTTGTCATGCACTTGGTAGGGATGACATTTATTGGTGAATTTTGTTCAATCATGCGTTATTGAAGGCCAAATGTATCCAAGCCTTTGGATTTGATCATTAAACCTATACCCATACTAGTGATCACCACAAGCTCTAGCATGTACTTCTTTCACTAAAGCTACAGTTTCTTCTCCACCAATACAACTAAAAACAATTCCATCAAATCCTCACTTTAAAAGGATATTTTGGTGATCTTGATTATCATAAAGAGTAAAATTGGACACTTGTCATCATATCTATTCCTTTTCTACTTTATTTGGTGAAAGTACTACATTTTGAAGGTATTCCATCATGGCTTTCATCCATCACACTGTATGACAATATGTCTCAGATATATGGTTAATTAAATTAATTTCATTCATTCTATTTTGAATTAAAGGAGAATCCACATGAATATTAGAATTACTGATAATTGTATTATCCCTATTTGGACCTTCTAGGGCTATGGCAGCATTAGCCAATACAATAGCTTGGGCATTTTGTGGTCATGGAATATAAGACAATGTTGTCCCTGAGGGAAATTCAGCCATTAACCCTTTGATGTAATCACAAAAAGGGATTAAATATACTTTCCTGATGACATAATCACTAATTAATGGTTTTATTACCATCTCTAAATCACCTTTCACTTTCAGGTGTTTCACTTATACCGAGAGTGCCAATTCTAGGCATGCAGTGAGATCATGATATTCTTCATCATTTTTTGTTATGTATTCTGACAGTAGGATGGAATTTGTAAACACATCCTTTTCTGGGGAGATAATAACAATTCCTAACCCAACATTATTGAGTTTAGGTTTTTCCATTATCTTCCTTATAGGACTTCTGGAGGCACCATCAAAGTAAATTTCCCATGTTTAGTGATTATATTTAATAGAGAAGACATTTTCATTAAGATGTTCATTATTCAATGATTTATGTTTTATATTTGGGTGTTCAATAAGGAAGTCGTCTAGATCTAGGCCTTTTCATACCATCTAATAAAATTAATAGATATCAAACTGTTGCAAAATTACTTCGCACCATGCCAAACCCCCTATCAGAATAAGACGACTAAGGATAAATTTTAATGGGTTATCCGAGACACCTATTAGACCTCATAATGTAGCAGGTAGTGCCCCTATTTTTGAACTACAAAGACTAAGGCAATACAATACGTCTCAATACAGGAATATCCAGTCTCTATGTCATTAATAGTTAGACAGATCTAGTAAAATCTTTTTTCAATCCTAGATACATTATTTTGGTCACGGAAGGCACCTAGTGATTGCACTAAAGCTGTCACATGAAGAATAAGTGGCCTTCCTTTAGAAGGTGGCATTAATACTAGTGGACTCGAGATATATTTCTTGAGGGTATCAAATACATATTGGCAGTCTTCATTCCATAGATAGTTGAATCCCTTCTATATTAACTTGTTGATTGATAAACAAAATTAGGCCAAATTGGTGATAAAGCACCGAATATAGGCCAAGTGTCCTTGAATTCCTTTTAATTCATTCCAATTTAGAGGAGATGACATTCCATGTATTACTTTTTTCTTCTCCGGATAAATTTTAATTCCATGACGGAGTACCACAAGAACAAGTAATTTTCACGAGGTTACCCTAAAATCACATTTCAGGGGATTAATTTTTAAATTATTTTGCCCATGTTTATTGAATAAGATATTCAAATCATTTAGTTGATCGGATAATTGGATAAATATTACTAAAAGATAATTCACATAACATTATTAAAATTTTCCTAAGATGTTTTTGGAGATATATTTCCTACCATGTTGATATGTTTTAGTGGAACTCTTTAAACCCAAGGTCAATACTGGAGAGAAAAACATGCCTTAATCATCTCTAAAGGTAGTAGAATCATCATCTTCTTAGTGAATGAGGATTTTATTATACCAAGTGTATCTATAATGGAATGAAAGATGTTAAAATATAGCTTTTTCATTAATTTAAAGCTCTGTGATCAGAACTGGAAAGTCTACATTAGCACAATGCTTGTTATGATCGCTGAAATCAGTATAAAATCTGATTTTCCAATTCATCTTTTTCAGGAGGACAATGATGGCCATCCACTAGGGATATTAAACCCCCAAGAAATTTTTATCCTTGATATGCTTATCGACATCAAATTCAATTTTAGTGGCATGATCTGGGTGTGTTCTTCTTGATACCTTCATCAATCCTCGATATCTTTGAAGAAAACTCAAATAATGAGTGGAAACATCGGGATTAATACTAGGAATTTATGTATAAATACAAGAAAATATATCAAAATATTATTTTATAAATTAAGTATACATCCCTTCCACCTCTGAATTAATTGGCACACTAATTTGAGTGGGGTGTGCATCTTCTTCTATATCCAGATTTATTTCTCTATGCTCATCCACAGTGGTAGAGACACCTTCCTCAAATGTGGGAGGATTGTACCTAATATCATCTTCATATTATTCCTTATGAATCACTTCTTTTATTTCTAATTGCATAGTAGGTTAAGAAGAAAAAAATTAAAGCTAGGGGAGGAGTTAGTATATGAACATCCTAAAAAAATAAGAAACCATTTATACCCCTACTGATGATGATGGTTCTTTATGGATTATTGAATATCATATGATGGGTTTGGAATCAAATTCCTTTCTTCCTCTATTTTTTCGACAACTTCTTCAAATTTTATTTATGAAGTAGAGACTTGATGATGTTCAGTGGTTGAAATGAACATAACTCCATTTAGGTTTTCATCACTTCTTGGTAAATCAATAATTTATCCCCTATTTTCAAGTTCAATTACCATATTTGAAATTAGGTAATTCATTAGATGAGTGCTCATATTTGGGTTTATCATTTCAATTTAATTGATAGGAAACACATAATCAATAGTCAAATGTTTAAAGGGGGTAGCTGTGATTATTTCCAATTCATTCGGAGCATTGATTCTGGAGAACACTTTTGTCACAGACCTTGTTCCCTTCATGTTATAAAAATATTTATCAATATAATGATATTCCCATATTATGAATGCATACATGTTACCATATAATTTCCTGATATTACCATTGAATGAGTATTTGAGACATTGATAGTATCGACAAGGAATGGAGGAATCTTGATGTAGCCAAGTCCTTCCAAGAAGAATGTTGAATGTTGTGTCCTGACATACAACCATAAAAATGAATTGGACACAAGATATCCAAACTAAGTACTGAGTGAAATCATTCCAAAATGTTTTTTCTCATTATTATCATAACCTTGTTACAACAAATTGTATGGTGATGTGTAAAATTTTTAAAATCTCAACTGAAGAAGTGTACAAATTGGAATGAGGTTTACTATTGTCCCATTATCAACTAAGGCCCATCAGAAGTCTATATCATTGACCCATCCATATATATATAGGTGGGACTAATGTTTCCATGAACAACATCATCTTCATCATTATCTGTAAAAGTTATATCAACCAGACATTCTAGAGGACCATTCTCTAAACTATAAACCATAGAAGCATCAATTTTGGTTTAAAACTCTTGAGAACATGAGAAATCCACAATAAGTGCATCAGGAATATCTTTTGACTTATTCAAGGAATCCAAAATTGACAATTTGTCTCCTACATGGGAAATCTATTTCAAAACATCATACTTCTGGTCTACAGGTCTGCATTTTCTATCATGGATATGAGGTTTTTCCGGTGTCATGGATGTTGAATTATTTGATATAGATGTACCCTATATAAAAACAGAATCTTAAAATACATAGGTATCTGTTATATTAGACTGACTTGGTTAATCTATATTATAATAGAATGATGTTGTAACATTTAATTGTTCCTCAAAAATAATAATGTCAGGACAAATCCTGTCTTTTATGGGAGAATCTCTTTGTTCTTGTTGAGTTAGTCGATGGTCTCTCCCACGTGTTTCTGCCGCATATAAGGTTTGAGTAGGTGTTGAGGTAAAATAGGGCCTTTTAGTATACCCATTTATTCCCCTATATCCGAAACCATGGATTCTTCCTCTAGTTCCCTAGTTAAATAAATGGAACTAATGATCATCATAACCAGAATCATCATTGTCATAGGGATCCATTAAGTGGATAAAATTGATGGAACCAAGGATTAATTCTTCATATGATAAATATTCTTCATGATATGTCATTTTATGTTGTATAGTTCGATGAGGCGGCATGAATTGTTTTGAATAATATTGCATGAAATCTTCCAGAGTCAATGAAAATTATAGACTTCACATTATCTAGCCTTTTTTTGACAGATCTTTGTCCTTTTGATTAGATATCTTTTTAATGGATTGACATTTAGAGGACTGATCTTTTGATGAAGGTGGTCTTTCAGTGGAGGAAGTTGAAGAAGAAGTAATTGGATGTTTCAAAAATGTTCATAGAATTTCATGAGTTTAGTTGATTGTTTCCGTGATAATCCAATAATCATATTTCTACACATTTTTACCTTCGTATTCCTGCAATTCTACTTCTTTCTTGGTATCAATAGCAGTAACACAATGCTACAAGGGTAGGTGAATTGTTCAGTTTTATATTCCATAGTATACCATATTTTTAGGTGAACATTGAATAAAAAAATATACATAATGGGATTCCACAACAATTGGTGAAAGGTACAATAATTTGGAAGATCTTTATATCATTATTTGTATGGTTTTTTATGTAATGAAAACTAAACAAATTTTTTTTCCAGATCCAAGATGAAGTAATCGGGAACCTGTTCATTCCGAAAATAATAAACTTTGTTCTTTAACTCTACAAATTGAATCACCCATTGGTATTTTTTATCATCATGATGAGGTAGTCATTTCTGATGATGCTAAAGAGGTTGATACCATCTATATTATAAATGTTTTGATGTTGAAGTGGGTATAGTTTATTTCTTGAGTATGATAATGGTAGTATCTTTTTTCCCTTTTCTCCTTTCTAGAGCAGATGGAATTACACGAGATTTGGATTTAGTTTCCAAAATGGAATCCTCCACTTGTTGGGAAATTGAAGCAAGAACTTGAAAACCCTCATGTGTATATCATATGGATCAGTGGTTTGAATATCTCATCATGAAAACATTCCACACAAATTGGTAGCAACTCATCTTGATGGATGGATATATTTAAGGAATATGTTACGACTTTCAATTGAGCAACGAAATCTAATTTTTTTTCATTTTCCATTTGTTTTCAATTTAAATGATAAAAAACGCTTGTCATTAGTAGAGTTGATTGGAATTGAAGAATGTATTTATTACAGAAATATTCCCATATATTTAATGATTGATATTGAAAACCTGAATACAAGACAAAAGATGGACCTTTTAATTACTGCACAATGAATATAGGCATTAATTCATCATGATTTTGGGGAGTCCCCATCATGGGATCATGACCAGAAACAAAATCCAATAATTATTTTTTTGGATCAGCAAAACCATTAAATATTGGGTATGTATTATCCACAATATTTGGTGGGGGAGGGATCAGAACCACTAATTCAGGGTAACCCCTCTTTTCCAGATTAACTCTTGCATGTAGTACTTCCATAGCTACCAATAGAGTGGTTAATGGAAAAATTGTGTTCATAATAATTTGGGGAATATCTGGAAGGTCTGGGACATGTGAAGGTACAAAAGTTGGATCATGAACTACTGCAATGATTAAAAAAATCCATGGTGGTGGTGAAACTGGTATTTTTCTTAGGCAACCAATGGGAACATGCCTATAAGGATGTGTTTGATCTTTTCCATATTCTGTACCCAATAGAGTGAATTCATTATCTTTATTTGTAGATACAACAAATCTTATTTTCGTAGATGTTCCTATAGGATGTGAAAATTGATGATGCACTTAAAGAGTATGTCTGGTAGAAATGCTACTTTTAAGTAACATTGTGTTGAGACTTTTCAACTCTTTCATCTTTTTTCATTATGAGAAATAAAAATTTCATGTGAAATATATTGACAATATAAAGTGAGAAAGTGAGAAGTTATGTGACTTCTAACATTCCCTTTGTTAGAAACCTTTTTAAGGGGTGGGAGTTGGTTATGTGATGGCATACCTAGAATCTTGGTAATCCTCCAATTTTCGTGTTTGCATACATGCTTAATTTTCTTCAGTGTATAGAATATTATTAATAAGAACATAATATTTTGAATCCCATAAACATGAATCAATATCTGGAGGAACTTCTACAATGGATTAAGTGACATTCACTAGTACATAATGCAATGATGTATTTCTATTAATATCTTTATAAGATTGTCTCTTTCTATATATTTAATGAGACCTTTTTATCTTATATGACTAATTCCCAGGAACTGTTTGATGGACAGTAACCCAAAGGGAATCCTTAGATAATTCTTTTGTTCATTCTCTTTGTGGATTCTTCACAAATTAGGACAAATTTGAATTCAGTTGAGGAGGGGATTGTAGATGGGAAAAATCCCTGATCCCTACGACCTGGCGTTGTTCCTATTATTCTTATTATTTTTAAAACATTGAAACATTTTTATTTAATTTGAAGGAATAATTAAAAAAACCCTAGACATGTAGGCTGGGGTGTCACTTGAACAACTATAGTTGTGATTCGTGGAAATGGTTTTCTGATTTTGGGAATATTGGTTCAGACATTGATTGGGTTCATTATCCTACAACCACTCAAATCAGCTATTTCATATGAATTTTGTTCTATTTCAGATATTAGTATCATCTTATTGATAAAATCCTATGTGATGGAGTCCTGCATACGATTCTCATATTAATTATTCAAAAGTATCTTAAAAACTTTTTTCTATGGGCATGACACTGATGAGCGCTAGTTGAGCCCTATTCTTGAACGTATACATGATTACATAAAAAATTTGTTGATTTTAGCTGGACATGGGCAATAACCTTGCACATAACTACTTTTGTAGGAATTTAATAATTTTAGAGTGTAATGAAATGCATTGCTCTGTGTACACCCCATACACTGATATGAAAACCATATGGGGTATTAGAAATTTACTCACCTAGGATCTTTAGTGCAACGTGGCATGCAGGCTAAAGGGTTCTCTACTGCTTTTTAACTTATGGATGTTGGGAAACTGAGAGATATTCTAGGTTTATTTGTTATTGTAAACCATTCATTACCTTTACATGACTTTGATATTCAACTTATGTTAACACTTCATCTTTCAAATGACGAAGAGTTTCCTATATGTTGATGTGGACATCATGAATGCAATCATTGGCTAACAATTTTGGAATGTTATATTGAGAGTTATCCAAATACAAGAAATTTCCATTAATCCCCATTTATCCAATTGCTTTCTCATGTTCAACATATCTTAATCATTTTTTACTATTGGTTTCTACACATGGTTTGTCCAAAGTGGATGCTTCTCGAATTTTTTATTAAAAACAATGGAATTAGTCACTTATTCCTCTACTATATTAGAAGACAAATGACCCAAGGGTGGTTTGTAGAATAACCTTCCCCTTATGATATATTCTAATGGTGAAATAATTTCACCTATTAATTAAAAGGAATTAGAAATGACGGGACTTGTGCAGGATAGTTTTATGAGATAAGAAGTATTTATCATTACTACGTTGTCAATTATAAAGTTATATTTACAATGAAAAATGCTACAATCTGGGAAAAATTCACAAATAATTCGAACATGGGGATGACTACATTGGTGGATTATAGAATGGGATAAATATTCTTTATCCCGGTTCTTCATGCCACATGGAGTGTTTCTATGGATCTCATCCAAAGTTTGGATATTAGGATTTATAAAGTTTTTATAAAGGAATACTTCCTGATGATGTTTTCAATGAGGAACTTAATAATTACTTCTACTTATCCAATAAAATTGTAGTGATAGGGTAGGATCTTGAGCTGTAATAGATAGTGTTTTGAGGGCTTCATGAAATCCAACTTTATGGGGTTCTAGTCACAGATTGGCTCTTGAATTGCCAAATGTTTCTTGAGAGACTTCTTCTAGGATTCTCTCTTACACATAGTTGGTTCCACTTACTAGGAGAAGTGGTTATAATGGGTGTCTGTATGTTCCTGCCATGGAATGGTCATCAAAATGGGCTAATTATGATCAAATGAAATGGGTGTATGTTTCAAATTCGGGTTTCCGTATGATATGGGGGAGGATACCCTATAACCATCCTTGACTAGAACAGATGTTTGTATCTACTCTGGGACGACGTGCCGATGTGGCCTCCCATGTTTAGGGATAGATTTATTTGTTTGTTCCACTGGTACTTCTAATGTTTTTGTTATGATATTCTATAATTCCTCTAGAATATGGGTTGGTGTTTACCCTTTAAACTTTGCTAAAATAAGGTTGTTGACTTCAGTGAATAGAATTGGAATATAAGTCCATTTCATATCTGGAGTAAGTTTATATGTCTTTATATGTCCCCCTTTTCTTTTCATTGTATACTAACAATAATTATGTATGGGGGAAGAGAGTTGAATATGACCCAAGTTTGTCTTTATAGAATTTCGGCTAATTTCTCCATATGCTTCCAAACAAGATTGTCGGCAGGCTTGATGAATACTGGAAGGTGTATGTGCTTGTTGGGTATTTTTCTATTAATCATGGTTCAAATACATTATTTAATGACGGAAGATGTCACTACATGTTGGATTGGTGAGTTTATGTATGTATATATTCTTTTTAAGGGTACTCCACTAGATTTACCTAGTGGGATTGGTTGGTCACTGCCAGACGAGTCTATAGGGAAACGGAAGTTGGACAGATGAGTGTGTGTACTCGGTCATTAATTTCCTTAATGTTATTTTGATAGACTTATACAATGGGTAAAAAGTTAAAAAAATGCTCCCTTTTTACTGGATATTTTTTTCTCTGGTTGGTCCTGTGCACCTGGGTTTGAGAGACATGGGTCGAACAACTGATGGAAACAATCCCAACATGTTGGGGGTTCAATGTCACACGATTTTCTAGTGGTGATTGTTGGTGGGAGCCTTTGGAGAGTACCCATTCATGTTTGGGTTGATTCCATAAGATACCTCTTTATCCACCTCCTGAAAGAATGGGAGGGAATGGTTGTTTTATTTTGGGGATAATGACTTTAAACAATTGAAGGCGGTGGTTGGTACCATCTTCTTATTGACCACTGATCATCATTGATCAGGTGATCAAGGGTTTTTATTAAAATGGAAAACCTGTTGGAATGACTCCACCATTGGTATAGTACTATGATGATGGTATTCCTTTAACAGTACATTACAGACCCATCGTTGAAGACAGTGATATGGTGTTGACATCCTTCCAGCAGATTAGGATCCAGCTTTAGCTGCGTCTGGGAAATTCATGAGTGAAAACATGTAGGATTCCATTTGGAGTGGTCTGAGTAATGAGAAAACTAAAAAAACAATAAAATCCATTCAAGAAACATATTTTATAAGGATACATGCATGATTGATTCCATTATATGGCCTTCTTTTATCAATTTATAGGGGCATACCAGTTGGGGACATTGTGATTCTTCAACGTCTCAAAATTGATGGTGTATACACTAAGAAAAGGAATTATCTCGAGGATTTTTGGCACGCTCCAACACCTGGATGGATGAAGATCAACATAGGTGGAGCTTCTAGAGGAAACCTAGGTCCTACAAGATGTGGGGCCATTTTCAGATATTATCTTTGTCGATGTCACATATTCTTCTTTGGGAGTTGTGGTAATTCCTCTTCTCTTGAAGCCGAAATGATGGAAGTGATTTAGGAAATTATTATTGTTAAGATAAAAGGATTTAATTACATCTGGATAGAATGTGACTCCACCACCATTATTCATTCTATTTTGAATGGGGTGATTCACCTTCCATGGCCTCTCACTGATCATTGGACGTACTTCCTCAATTATCTTCTTGAAATCAGATAAATTTCCACCCATACGTATCGAGAAGAAAAGATGATGGCTAATGAACTTGACAATAAAGGATTCAACCAAGCTATTTCATGGAGTGATATTTTTCCATTTGACATTCTCCCTAACATTGTGAGAGATTCTAATAAGATACCATCATTCAGATTCATGTAACCCATCTCTTTCTTTTTTTAATATAATTTTCTTGATCTTTAAAAAAACTGTTGGGTATCACTATAAACATGAAAAAGTAATCAAATCTGGTTTAATTTTTTTGTTTCACAGTTCCATTGAATGTGTGTTATAGTCTAAGAATCACTACATTGAGGTGGTTTCCTTCTTATTTATTCATGAAACTACAAACATCCAACAATTATTTATCTAAAAGGGACATGCTTTTGAATGGAAGGTGTTCTTTAATATTTACCTTATGATACTTAAGAACATACATTGGTCTAGAGTATGGGAGTTCAGACTCATAAAACCTTTTTGGGGGATTTATTTTCAACTATGAGACTCTCCTTATATATTTTAGATATTTTCTTGAATCCTTATTATTCACCAATTATATCATAGGTTTCCCTTAAAATTTGTAATCAATTATTTTTATGTGTTAAATTTATTATCATCTATATGTATTCGATTTTATTCATTAATGTAGGCATCCCAATGTATTCAATGATCTCCATCAATGGTATCATCTTATATACTATTTATGGATTCTTTTAATAATCATTTTTATGATATTTGTTTTCATGGAACTCAGTGGGGTACTCTGTAGTTTATTGTCATCTAGTGAAATGAAGGGTTGTTTTGATATAAGGATTATACCCATAAAATGGGCTACCTACATATACCAGTGAAAATAGTCAAATCCATCGTAGTTTGGTTCCACATAATAGGATAGATCATACCTTTTATGGTCATGTGATAATCACTTAAAAATACAGTTTAATTTCACATGTTAACGGCATCTATGAGAAAGGTGAATAATCAAGGTTTTGTGTGGAAATAATTCATAAGTAGCCCATGGAAGGTGGAAAACAATTGGTTTGAAATTAAGATTAAACGTTATTAAGAATATGGAAAATGGAAAAAAATTCCTTATTTGGAGTGTTGGGTTTGATCTTTAGAGAGGCTTCCTACATATCTCTTTTGGATTGGAATCAAAGCCAACACAGTTGGATGAATCTCATAGAAGTTTGTAGTCATTTGAAATTAATGAGTTTGTGCTTTCATCCTGAAAAAATGCCTTGGTTATTTGGGGGGTTTAATTTTGAGTTTATTCTTAAAGAGGAATCCTAGATTAAGGTAATTATTTTTGGACTCTTGAAGAGGATATCAAGTGATCTTGATCGCTAAAATGGCTTCTTATATATCCATATTATTATTGGAATTGGACTTATCATAGTTCAATCACTATGGGTGTTTGTGAAAATATTGTAATCATCACGAATCTCTAAGACCACATGATGAATTCTACATGTGAGAAATGAGATGATGTTAAAAAATAAAAAAATGAACCCTCGATTTTCCACATCCATTGGTTGAAGGGGACATGCCTAAGATGGTGACAGTGGATGAGGGTGAGGTTACTGGGGAAGAGGTAGAGGAGACAAGCCCTCCCTCTATTCAATATACTTTGGAAAAGGGTCCAATGAGAAGGAGTGATGGTGAAGGAAGTAAATAGGATCCATATTGAAACCTCCTACTTGAATGTTTTAGGGATTACACCAAGATGGATTCCTATAAATGTTTCCTTGTTAGGGAGGGATAACACTCCTTTTCATGAATTTAAAAGAACGTTTGAATCATACATTCCATACCACTGACCTGATGTTCCCGGATTTAGAGATGTGAAGGGGAATTCTGGAACTAAACCCCAATCCTCCAAACCAGGAACATCCAAACACTTCTCCCTGTAGAATGGTCCAAGTGACAGTAGATACAAAAACCCCCAAACACTACATGAATCCAAACCTCATTTTGTATGAAATGTGGGAATCCTCTGATAGTGGATATACAATCCCAAATAAGAGACACAATGATGAGAATTTCCCCTAGGATCGATAAGATATAATATTTTGATGGAATTTTAATCATAATACCTTTCATTCAAGGGATCTAATGATGAAATATACATTCCATGAAAGTATTTAAAGAAGGCTTGTTTTCTTGTAGATTGAAGAGAATAGGTGAATCAACTATGGGCCCCCAGGTAAGTATATTTCATACAAGTATGGGTGTAGAAGAAGTCTTGGGAGACCTGAGGTTCACATAAGTGATTAACCACATTGATGTTAATACTTGGGAGGCACATAACTCAATCCTTCAATAGTATTCAAAGGTATTCCCAGAAGTGGGGTGGTCAAGTACCATTGAGAGTACCAGGTGGTGAACAGGTTTTTCAAATCCACAGAGGTTGGTCTCTTTAGGAACACAAGTGTTATGGATTTAAAAAACTAAAAGTAATTAATTCATATGATCCCCTTTAATTCATTATCTATAGGTGTTAATAATCTATTTGGAATGTTTTGGAAGACTTGGGGGAAGCACCAAGGATATTAGAGCGTAAATTAGGCTTCTGAGAAATTATTCCATGCAATTGAACGCACTAAGGTTCTATTTAAAGGGGAAAAATGTGGGTGAAGGGATATTGGGGAAAAAGTGGACAGCGTTCCAGAATTGTGGCGGTCAAGAAACATTCATGCTGAGTGTGTTTTGGAAAGACTGGGAGGATACATTGAGAACATAACCAAAATAATTATTTCAATCTTCTCCAATATTTTGGCATGTAGGTGTGTGTGTGTGTGGGTATCTCCAGCTCCTCTATGAATACATTGATAAAATAATTAATCCATAATGTGGGCCGTTGTTTCCCTACACTCCTACTTTGGATCAGTGATAGAATGCAGTCCTAGCCCTTTAGGTTGGTTCCTTCACTTCCATCACGGACCCCAATGAAAAATGTCGAGTCGCACCATGAACATTCCGAGCTCGATTCCTAAAATTTTGAGGAAAACTAAATGGAACACATTTCATGGTGTCTACATCAGTACATTGAAGACCTATCATTGAAGATGCTAATTTGGTGACGATTTCCTTCCTGTGGATGAGGATCCAGCTTGAGTAGTGGAAAGGGAATTCATGGGTGAATACTTGAAGGAATCACTTTAGAGTGAAGGGAGTTCGGAGAAAACAGGAAACCAACAATAAACACCATTAATGAAACAAATTTTAGATGTATACATGCTTCATTTATTCCATTGTCTATCCTTCCATTATCAATTGATATGAGACTAAATGGTGGGTAACATTATTAATTGGGTTAAGGATTCAAATGGATTTCACCATTTTTTGTTTCTTAGTTCTGTGGAACAAGTGTTTTTGTTTAAGAATCAATGCTTCCAAGCAGTTTCCACTGGATTTTTTCATGGAACTAGAAACACCAAATATTTCTTCAACAAAAAGGGACATGCATTCAAATAGCTACTGTTTTCATTATTGTACTTACGATACTAAAGTGCATGAATTTTTCTAAAGGATGGGAGGTCAGACTCATCACCCCCTTTTATGGGTGAATTATTGTCTACTATAGGACTCTTTTTATAGATTTGAGATACTTTCCTAAATCCCTATTAATCCACTATGTATAACATTGGATTCCCATTAAATTGATATCAATTGTTATCATGTGTTATGTTTAGAATAATCTATATATATTAGAGGTTATTCATTAATTGAGACATATATATGTATTCAAGGTACTCCATCAATGGTATCCACTCATATACTATTTAGATATTCTGTTAATCAGTGTTATGATGATACTAATATTTTTAGGAATTCAGTGCAACACTCTAGAATTTATTTCCCCCTTAGGATATGATGTATTAATTTATCATTAGGTTCGTACCCATAAAATGGTCTGCCTATGTTTCCTTGTGAATGGAATTAGAACACTCGTAGATTAGTTGTACTTAATGGGACACATCATATAACACCCCAAAGGTTTTATGTTATGATCATATAAAATAAATTATATTAATATCCTATATTTTACATATCATTGTGTTCATATTAAATCACACTTTGTTTTTTAATAGAAAGTCCAAACCTACCCATTAGTCTTTAATTTTCCAATTCTATGTTTTGAATTTCAAAAAACAGTCACCTAGATTTATGACCAATAATCTATTGGGAGTTTGATAGAACTATATTGAATTTTTGAAGAATAGTAACATGCCCATGTGAATAGTAATATGACCCTTATGAATATTAAAAAACGACAATATTTTATATTCTTAATGAAATAAGATAATGAAATCCTAATTAATATTTCAATGTGATATAAAACAAATTATACAATTAATATTATTGTTTTTAGAATTAAAAATTATTTTATTTTACAATTAAATTAATTATATTTAGAAAATTGGTTTCAAGAAATGGAGTTCATTTTTGAATTCTAAATGTTGAAATTGGTTAGGCAGATTTTTTGGTACTTTTATTAATTTCTAGAATTTTCAATGAACAATGAAATAAAAAAATACCCTATATTCAAATTATCAGTAAAATACACTATTTATGACATCATAAGTGATGTAAGTCCACTTGGTTTTAACTCACATTCCATTATTTTTATTTGGGTTCACATTAATTAATATTATTTGTAGTCATGATTAAAAATATTTTCGTAATAATTAAAATATTTAAAATACCTTATGTCTTCCATTATAAATATCACCCTCATTCTCTTCTTCCTCCTACTCTTTTAAAGACTTGAGAAATACCTAAATTCTTCCCAATATTCCTCCCAAAACTCTTTCCCACATCCTAGAGCTACTGGTCACACAAAAAGGACAAAATCAAAGTTATTAAGAAGGATCCCCAGGAGAAGAGATCAAGAGGTAAATATCCTCTTTAGTTTAATTTCTTTTTTTAATTTTATGTTATTATTTTTTAATTTACATTAGATTACGATGGGATATGTCCTTCAATACCACCCATACTGACCATATTATTTAAGAGTGATGATATACCCTCTTTAACTCATTGAATATTTTTATCAAATTTTATGTGATGCCGGTAGGCTGTGAATGTTTTGAGAAAGATTTCTCAAATTTTCTACTATTTTGAGTTCTTTTATTTTATACATATTTTATCATATCCAATCATAATTTTTTTTATAATTGTATTAACTTATATTCAATGGAATTATATTTTTCTAATGGAATATATTATCGTCATCTCACTTTTCCCTCCTTTTATAATATAAATGCAAACACCGTCCGGTATGTGTTAATTTATCACACTCAAGGAAGATGAGTTTTCAATTTGAATTATTATCTTCAATAATTTATATTAAACCTTTACAATGGATGAAAAAATCCTAATATATTTATATTACCATTTTTAATCTATGGGAATCCTTACACACACATAATATTGAATAATAATACAATAAAATTTCTTTGTGCACAAAACCGCCAAACTAAATCCAAGCATTTATCATAAAATTATCGAATGAGTCATCCTCCTGCTATATAACAAAAATCATTAGAAGATCATTTATATCTCTTTAATTTCAATAATAATATTTATTAACAAATTGGTATATTTAACTACAATGGAAAAAAAACTTTGATTCACGAATACAAGTAAACAAATCACGAAAACAATGGAAGAAAATGTGTCCAAAACAATAAAATTGAACCTATTAAACCCATAAAAGGAAATGAATTGACCTAATAAGGTTATAATAAATCAATAACATGTATATGATGTTCTAGAAATATTAATTAATGATTCTAAATTTTATTATTCAGGCCCTTAAAATAAATGAATAACACACTCAAGCATAAGGTAAGGGGTTTCATATCTCACTTTTAATTCCGTGAGATTTCCATTGTTCACCGCCTATTTATTGCAATTGGGGTATTTTTTAGTAAATTTTGATATATATTATCATGATTATCTTTATATTAATGTTATTTTGGTATTCATATGGTGGTTATTAGTTTTTGGTCATACGAATCGATTGATTACATTGTTCTAAGGGACTTTGCCTCAATTTTCCCCGTCAAAGAAACTTACATTGTATTGTGCATATAATTATTATTATGTGGTGTACCTAATTAAAATTTGAAATAATTTTTCATTATAATGTATATTGATATAAAATTTCCATTTTCATGGGTCATGTATATGTTTATTGTCAAAACCGTACACCTTTTAAAATATGATGTTTATTTGGAATGTTTGTTTAACTTTTGAAATATTGATGAATCTATATCCTCTACACTATACGGATATTAAAAAGAGATATTTATCTAGTATTAAATGAATTTAAATAGAATTATTTTTAAACACAGTGGTGGGTGGAGATCTCTATATCCCATTAATTCATCGTCATGTCTCATGAGACAAATCAGTTAGGCAAAAAACCCTTCGCGTTTGTTTCCAAAAATAAAATTGGGTAACACCCATAAAACAAAATTGTTTTAATGGTATTATGGTATCATGTTTTAGATACCAACAATAAAAATAATAATAATTCCATTTATTCATTATTAGTTTTTACTATCCATGAGGATTTCACTATGACAAAATATATGGATACAGTTTCATTCTCAGTTTGTAAATGGTCTGAGTTTTTCATTTATTAACCAAGCTATATTTGTTTATGATTCAGTTATTATTTATTCATGATTATCTTATTTTTAACCCTTATTGATAATTTCATACCACCCCTTTCATTTTTTTACCATTAGTAGTTTAAGAAGAGGTTATCACTTATTGAGTTTCTATGGGTTCAGTTTTTATTTTTTGTTATCTATGGTATTTTGTTACCTTTCTAAATGTAAATTGAGTTACATTTATGTCTCTAGATTTTTCAAGACATCTAAATCAATTGTTACTTTGGGATTTCATTACTGCTAACCATGAAAATGTACATAGTAATTCACTGGATCTGGTCTTGAGGGGTTGGGGCATTACAGTTGGTATCAGAGTAAGTTTTGTAGCATAAATGGAAACTAGATTAAAAAATATAGATTAGAGAACAAATACAAAATGTTTTATTTGAGGATAAAAATACAAAAATTTATTCTAATTTTGGTACGTAATATATTATGTGAATTTTTCTAGAAAATACATCCCTAAATGGATACAAAAAGTTAGTGTTGGCACTGGAACATATCTACCTAGGAGTGAAAAACTCTGACAAGGAGTTTCAAGCTTGACCTGGGGTATCCTAGTACAAAACAACTGGACTTGATTCACCCTTGTTATTGAATCTCCTGAGGTATATTCTTAAGATAATTAAAATTTTATTTACATGATATTATGAAGGATTTTAATGTAATTTGTTTTAGCGAAACCATTTTTATGAGATTAATTATGCATAGAATTTTAATATATGATATGTCATTTTCAATTTGATGTTAATAATATAATCTAGTGTATTCCATTATTTAGATATGGAACCTATTTGACGTAGGGGAATCAATACTCTTGGGAAATTTATGGATTTACCCACTAAGAAAGTCATCACAGTCAATGTAGGAGCGGGTTAGATCATGACCATACTGGGACTACATACTCAAGTTGTGAGAAATAACAATTATACACATGTTTTTGATAATTTCATGTGGTAGAAGCCCCCATATTTTAGTGGGAATACTAATCTAGTGGTTTCTAAGCAGTGTATGAAGTCCATTGAAATGATATTCATGGAATTAAGATGCTATTAAAATGAAATGTTTATGATGACAGTATATTTTCTCATGGGTGAAGCATATCAATGGTGGTCCTTGGTTTAGAATACTATTAAGGATGATAAAATAGAAGATATGGAATGGGGTATATATAAGAAAATATTCAATGAAAAATATTTCCCTTATGAGCAAATAACCGAAATGAAGAGAAAATTATTTATCTTAATGAGATGGGATGAAGATATTGTTATAGATTATGAGAATACCTTAACAATTCTATCCAGGAATGCCAAATATTATTTATGAGATGTATAACTCAAGATTGATCATTTAAGGAACGTCTTAAGCAATTTCTTCCAAGGGCACGAGATTCTCAAACATTTCCTTCATCTGATGAAATTGTATCAAGTTCCATAAATATAGAGAAAAAAATTCCTAGATCAAACATTCTGAAGGGAAACCATGATATGAACCGATATTCTGATTACCATGGAAAAGGGGAATCACTAAAGAAGAACAAGTGAACAAAGTAATTCAATTTATGTATGAACAGTGGAAATAATCCTCTTGGGAAGTTCTTGAAAGACATGGGAGTCTGATAAAAGTGTGGATAAAAGGTACAATGAAATAATTAATTCATGGGTAAGAAACAATTTAATGATGTTCAATGCTACAATTCTAGAGAGATGGAACACTATTCAAATTGCTGTCCTAAGCACCAAATAAACATTCCTTAGAAAAGTCCGGGAGATAAAGGGAAAGTTTATACAATAACAACTGCGAAGGTTGATATTCCAAATGAAATTGTGGAAGGTACATTAATTGTTTCCTCAAACATTTCCAATCCATTATATGATTCTAGATCATTTCATTCATTTATATCTTCCCATTTTTCCAATAAAATTAAAAATGTCCAATTTGAATTAATAAAAGTGTTAGCAGTCAAAACTCTTAGGGGATGCATCATTTAAACAATGGTATTCCAACTAGTCCCCCTCATGAAACATAAATGTGCATTAGTTTCTAACCTTATCCTCATACCAATGAGTGACTTGGATATAATTTTAGGTATTAATTGGTTGTCAAACTATGCTGTGAAGATTTATTTCAATAGGTGTGATGTTAAAATTTTTAAAAATGTTGTAGAATCCCTTATCTTTAGAGCAGAAACCTCACTACCTGATTATTATCTTAATCCACATGTAGTAGCTCTACAGAATTCAATAATTGGAGAGTAATATAACCAAATATATATGGGAATGGAATGAAATATCCAAATTTATGATGTTTGTATATTGTAAGAATACATTGGTGTATTTCCATAGAATTTACCTAGACATTCTCTAGAGAAGGATGTTGAGTTATATGAGGATTTAATTCATGATGCAAGACCTATATCAATGATTCCCCATAGAATTGACAATGTTTAACTAGTGTATCTATAGAAACTACAAGGGGATGTGAGTAAATAAGGATTTATTTGACTTAGGGTTTCTCCATGAGGAGACCTTGTCCTCTTTGTCATGAAGAAAGATGGATCCATGAAGGTATGCATTGATTATAGGTAAACAAATGATATTTCAATAAAGAATATGTGTCCTCTATAAGTAATTGATGATTTATTTGATCAAATTCAAAGAGCCCAATATTTTTCGATGATAGAACTTTGATCTGGATATCATCAATTTCTGGTGAAGGAATAAGATATTCCTAAGAAAATGTTTCGAACCAGGTATGGGCATTATAATTTTACAGTGATGCCTTTTGGACTGAATAATGCACCATCTATTTTCATGGATTTAATGAATATAGTTGTCAAGAAATATCTTGATAAAATTTTTATGTTATTCAGAGATGATATCATATTATAATCTAAATGATTTGAAGACCTAGATAATCACATATAGATTTTTCAGAAAACTCATAGAAAAAATGAATTATATGGGGAGTTTAGAAAGTTCGAATTCTGGCTTCAATGAGTTTCTTTTATAGGCCATATTGTCTCCATGGATGGAATCCTACATGATCCTATGAAGAAACATGAAATACAAGATTATCCCTTGCCATCAAACATAACTGAGGAATGTAGTTTTATAGGCTTAATAGGATACTATCAGTGTTTCGTTTAGAATTTTTCCAGACTGGCTATCCTGCTAACCAAGCTCACAGGTAAAGGAGTTAAGTTAGTGTGAACAAATGAATGTACAAAATGCACCGTATAATTGAATAAAGGTCAATGATCTAAATTTGACTATTCTATTCTGATGTGAAGGATTTTTAATATACAGTGATGCCTCAAAAAATATATTATGTTGTGTCCTTATACAAAATGATAAAGATATTGCTTATGCATTAAAGCAATTGAAGGATCATGAGAAAAATTATCCAACAGATGATAATGAGTTAGAAGCTGCAATCTTTACTCTGAAAATATGGAGACAATATCATTACAGTGAAAAATGGGAGATATATACATATCAAAAGAGTTTTACATACATTTTCACATAAAACAAACTCAACATGGGGCAAAAATGATTTCTCAAGTTACTCAATGATTATTATTGTTCAATACACTACCACCTGGTAATGGAAAATAAGGCATAAGATTTATTATGTATGAAAGGCCATGATCTTTTGACTCAAATGAGGGTTGATAGAGATACTATATTCATGGATATACTAAAGTTTGATATGGGAATTAATTTGAATGGGGAAATATCTTATGTCTTTTAAATAATTTCTGAACCATATTTACTAGAGAAGATAAAATGATTTCAATCTGATGATGAAAATATACAAATGAAAATTAATGCTATTAAATATTGGAGATTGGAAGACTACATATAAAATGAAGGAGTTCCGAAATTTGGGATGACATTATGTGTTCCATTGGCCCCTGAGCTAAATTGGAACTATTAAATGAGGATCATATCTAAAATTTCACTATACACCTTGGTATCACAATGAATTGTAGAGATGTGAAAGAACATTTTTATGGGATAATCTGAAGCAAGATATTGCTAACTACGTGTCAATGTGCCTTTTTTCCAATAAGTCATGGAAGAGTGACAACATATTAGAGGGGTGATGCCATATATAACAATTAATTTGTGGAAGTGTGATGATATTACAATGGAAAGACTCACTAGACTACTGAGGACACCTAGAAGGAATGATGCAATATAGGAATTTGTTGATTGTATTACTAAATAAATACATTACCTTCAAATAGGAGAGTATTTACCACTTTAGTGCTTCAAAGGACTTTATATTAATGATTTTTTAAGACATCACGGGGCACCTCTATCGATTATGTCTGATAGAGATCCCTGGTTTACATCAAAATTCAGGAAAAGTCTCCAGAACGCTTTGATTACTGAGCTTCGTATGAGTACTTCATATCACCCCCAAACCGACGGACATTCTGGAAGGACTATTCAAACTCTGGAAGACATGCAGAAACCACGCTCTATTGAATTTCAAGCTATGTGGGATTTTATACTGGCCTATGGTGGAATTTACCAACCATGTTAGTTTCTAATATAATATTAAAATCTCCCCATATTAAGAATTAAATGGAAAGAGATGTCAAACTCCAAATTGATAGGACGAAGTTGGTGATATGAAAAATATAGGCCCAAAACTTATTGAAGAGACCACAGAAAATGTGAAGACAATCTACGACCATATTAATGTAGCCCAAAGTAGGGATAAGAGTTATTCTTACAACCAGGAAATGGATTTGGAATTCCAAGTGGGAGATCCTATCTTTCGGAATGTATCTCCTTGGAAGGGTTTCTTAGGTTTTGGTAAGAAAGGGAATGTAAGGCCTAGGTAAATCAAAGATTTTGAAATTTGGGAAATGAACGAAGGTGTATATTACCATTTATTAATGACTCCATGTCACTACAAAGATCATGAATTGTTCCATATGTCATTGTTGAAGAAATACATGCCATTCCTAGTGCATGTACTCACCTACGTGGAAATTGAACTAGAACCTGATTTGTCATACTATGAAGAGCCTATCAGTCTCCTTGACACAAGAGAGAATGTATTGAGAAATTAGATGAATCCTATTTTAAATGATCTTTGGAACAACTAGAATACGGTGGAAGATACATGGGAAGCATAGGATGTTATAAAGAATAACCACCACCATCTTTTTGGGGGGATTTATACATAAAATTTTGGGGATGATATTTCCAAAGGAGGGAATAGTATAACAACCGAAACATGTTATTGTATTATTTTTATAAATATATTATTTTCATAGCATAAATCACTTAATTAACTAGGTTCTTTTGAAATGACACTTGGTTATCTAGGAGATCGTCAAAACATACACATTAAACACAAACTCTCTACTTTTATGTTTGGAATTTTTAAAAACGGACATCTAGAGATATGACCAGAAAGTCATTAGGATTTTGATAGAAACAAATTGATTTTTTATAGAATAGTAATATACACTTATGAATAGTAATATAAATATTAATATTATGCTTCATGAATAGTAAATTTTGATAATAATTTATTTTCATAAGTTAATAAGATAATGGAATCATAATTAATATTTCAATGCGATATAAAACACATTATATCGTTAAAATTTCGAATTTTAAAATTAACTATGATTTTATATAATAATTAAATTATTAATATTTAGGAAATTATTTTAAAAAAACAGTCCATTTTCAAATTCTAGATGTCAAAAAAGGGTAAGGGTGAAATTTTTGGATTTTTCTAAAATTCTAGAATTTTTAATGAATAGTGAAATATGATAAAATATTGTATATTCAAATTATCTGTTAAATACCCTATTAATGACATTATAAGTGATGTAATACCACTTGGTTAGAACTGTCATGCCATTATTACAATTTTTGGTCACAGTAATTTTGATTGTTCATAGTCATGAGAAAAAATATTATAATAATGATTAAAAAATGAAAAATACCTCTTCTCCTCCATTATAAATACCACACTCATTCCCCTCATCCTCCCACTCCACTCAGCCCCTTATCCATAACTATAATCTCTACAATACTCATCCCATGACTATTCCCCATGTCCAAGAGATGATGGTCTTACCAGAAGACCAAAATCAAAGGCCTTAATAAGGATCTCATGGAGAAGAGAACCGGAGGTAAACATCCTCTTTAGTTTTCATTCTTTTCATTCATTTATGTTATTATTTTTAATTTCCTTTTGATTATGTTTGGATATTTCATTAAATATCACCCATAATTCCATTACCAAGTATGAGTTATGATATTCCCCCTTTCTCTCATTAAATTGTGATATGAAATGTTATGTGACGCTCCTAGGCTGCCGAATTTTTGTTAGAGATTCCTCAAATTTTCTTCTATTTTTAGTTCCTTTATTTTATACTTATTATATCATCTCCCTCCTCCAAATTCTATGATAATTACAATACCTTAAAGGAAATGGAATAATATTATTCTAATTGAATATTTCATCATCATCTCACTTTCCCCCTCCATTTAGACTATAAATGCAAACACCATATGAGATGTGTTAATTTATCACACTCAAGATAGATGAGTTTTCAATTTTCATTTTTATTTTCAGGACTCTTCATGGAACATCTTTATTGGTTGAACCAAATCATAATATACATATTTTATCTTGTTTAATGTTCTGGAATCCCTACACAATCAAGAATATGGAATAATAATACAAAACAAGTTCAGTGTGTAGAAAACCGCCAAACCAAGTCTAAGAATTCATCATTAACTTATCAAATTAGTCATCATCATGGTATATAACAATAATAATTTTATGGTAATTTATATATCCATAATGACACTAATAATATATATTAACGAATATGGATTTTTAACCACAATTCAAAAAAACATCAATTCATGAATGAAAGTAAAAAAATCATGAAAACAATGGAAGAAAATGATTCCAAAACAAGAAAATTGAATCTATTAATATCATAAAAACAACCCTAAATGAACCTAACAAGGTTATAATAGATTGATTAATTTTATATGAGGTTATGGAATTATTAATTAATGATGATAAATTTTATTATTAAGGTCTTTAAAACCAACAAAGAACACACTCGAGCAAAAGGTAATATGTGTCATATCTCACTTATAATTCTGTGAGATTTCAATTATTTGCCACTTATTTATTGCATGTGGTGTATTGTGTATTGAGATTTGATATATATTATCATGATTACCTTTAGGTAAACTGTATTTTGCGATTCATATAGAGGTTATTATTTTTTGGTTATACAACTCGATGGATTACACTTTGGTAAGGGACTTTGTCTCAATTTTCCCTTTCATTGTGACGTACATTGTATTGTGAACCTAATTATTCTAATTTTTTTTACCTACTACACATTTGAAAAAAAAATTTTTTTAACATATATTTATATTAAATATCCATTTTTTTGTTTCATGTGTATGTTTATTGACTAAAACATATACCATTTTACATACTCTGTTTATTTGGAATGTTGGTTAAACATTGGAAGTATTACGAATCTGTATCCTTTAAACCATACAAAAATTGAAAAGGAATATTTATCTTGTATTAAAACAATTTATAAAGAATGATTTGGACATGAAGTGGTGGTTGGGGACTGTTATATACCCATGATGCATCGACAGGTCTCAAGAGACAAATCAGTTTAGCGACAAACCCTTCGAGTTTGTTTCAAAAATCAGATGGGATTCTACCCCCATAACTAAACTGTTTTAACTATATTATGGAATCATGTTCCATATACAAGATGGCCAAATAATTAGAATTCACTTTATTCATCTTTAGTTATAAAAATCCAAGATTTCTTCTTTATGAAAATTTCTAAGAATGTATTTCATTATAAGTTTGTAAATGGCATGAGTTTTTCATTTATTCACCACACCATATTGGTTTATTATTTAGTTATTATTGATTCATGCATAAGATATTTGTAACACTTACTGATCATTTATGCACACCCCTTTTATTTTCTTACCTTCAACAGGTTATGAAGAGGAGATCACTTATTGAGTTTTTGTGGATGTTGTATATAGTTTTTGTTAACTATTTTATTTTGTTACATTTCCCAATGTTATTTGAGTTACATATATGTATCAAGTTTATTCCATACTACTAATCTGATTCCTCCATCAAGGTTTCATTAAATATTACCATGCCAATGTACTTAGTAATGCACCATCTACGGTCTAGACTGTTGGGGGTTGTAAACATCAAACATTTTAATGTCAAGTGGTAAGGACGTGGACATATTGTATAATGTCATGTCGTAAGGAAATCTATGCTAAATGTGCATAGTCAATGTTTAGTGTGGGACCTTGGCCCCGTCAGCCCAAGAATAAAGGTTGTAATATGGGTTTCTGAGTAAGACTAGGCCCTTTTGGGAATATGGATCATGGAGAAAAGGGCTGATTTGAAGTTTTGGGTTTGATCCTCAATGAGCCTTAATTCATATCCCATTTGGATGGGAATAAAAAACACATAGTTCTATGAGTCTCATAATAGAGTGTTGTCCTTTTAGAGATATGTGTTTGGTCTTACATCTTGAAAAGGATGCCTGAGTGATTTAGTGTTTTAATTTGGTAATTATTCTTTTGGTGGATTCCACGATTAAGTGAATTACGGTTGGATTCCTGAAGAGGATATCCAGTGAGCTCCGGCCCTAAGAAGTCTTCTTATGTATTAAAATTATGCTGAGAATCAGAGTTATTATAGGTCATTTATGATGGTTTTTTGTGAAAATGTTATAATAATTATGAATCTCTAAGACCACATGATTCATGCTTCGTGTCAGAAACAAGAACATGTGAAATATTTCCCAAAGTCACCCACTCTTTTCCACCACTGCTGTTAGAAGCGTACGTGCCTATAGAGACGATGGTGGGTGAGGGTGATGCGACTAGGGAAGATGGGGAAGATAAAAGCCTTCCCTCTTTTCACCTTACAATAAACACAAGTTCAATGTATGGAAGGAGTGATGTTGAATGATGTAGAGAAGTGAAAGAATGAAAACTTCAATTTCAAAGGATATTTGAATACACCAAGAAGACATCCTTAGTGGACATCAGAAGAGGATGGAGAATTATTATTTGTATAAATTGAGAATTAAGTGTGAATCATACCTTCCCTATCAGAGACTTCTGGGTTCATTTTTTATAGATTACAAGGGATGGTCAGAACCCAAACCCTAATTCTCCAAACTGAGAAGTTCCCAAAACTATTCTAGGGAGAACTGTTCAAGCGAAAGAGGATATGAAAACCCATAGACATTCCATCAATCCTAACTTCATTGTAAAAAATTTTGGGAAACCTCTAACTGTTGATATACAAACCCAAACCGGATACATTCAAATATGGATTTACAAAAGGATTTAGGAGACATGTTTTTTATAGAGGTTTAAACTATGCCCTTTTCATATAAGGGAACCAATGAAGGTGATACCCTTCCATGAATGGACTTATATATGGTATCTAGGATGATGTGTTGACCAAATGTGTAGTTTGAAAGAGTATGTACACCATGTAGGTGTGTCATGCAGTTGTGCCATGTAGGTTTGTCGTGCAGGTGTGCCATGTTTTCCTGATAAATGTCCGATGAAAATTATTTACATTCGGGAACCTAGAATATTCAATCATTGAATTGTGAATGAATGATATTCAAATCATTATATTCTCATATATTTATCTCTTCCCTCATGTTTTTAGGGAGCTCCATGAAACTATTTGAGGGATCAAGGTAAAAGAGCTACGCAAGGGGAGCTTTATTAAGTTGTTCAACTATTTCAGTTGTCAAATGAGGATCCCAATGGTCCTATTTCTAGAAAAATATGGGTCGGTCATAGGAAATTGGTAAGTTGAGCACCCCCACATAATCCCTCTCCTTAGATCCACCATGTAGTGGTCATGAAATTATTCTACCACGAAGGTCCACCATGGGGAATGCCAAATAGTTTTGTCATGCATGTATTGCACACAAGTATTACGCAGAAGCCTTCCCCACAAGACTACCACATAGGCCCTTGAAACATTTCCATGTCTTTTAATTCTTTTAACATCATCTCAAGATTTTGATATATCTAGGGTTTCCTTTATAGTTTTTTGTCACACTAATGATTGTCAATGGGGACACAGTAGAGTGAAAAGGCTAAAACAGTATGGGGAATATCTAGTGGATATAAAAAAAATCCCTACATGTAATAGTGGGAATGTATCTCCACATGATCCTCTGTTTAGGGAGGGGCATGTCATTATCCAAATCGGTTCGAACCTAAACTGGTCTGATGAGTTAATCTACAAAATGGACTAAAGCGCGTTCCAGATCCTCGTAGGGCAGAACATTTTGTCGGTCATAAATAGATTACATAAAAAGAAATATTTGACCCATAAATAAATAAATAAATAAAATGTAAAATGGGAATAACAACAATGAAACCAAATATATGAATAAAAATGAATTTAGAATCTTTTATGAAAGAATATTGAATATATAATGAAACTAATAAATAAAACCCAAACTAGTCTTGATGACCAAACAACTCCATGTGACCTTGAGGGTCACTCTTCGACACTGATACCAATCATCACCCATGGAGATCAATACCAATATGAGATCAACCCCATGAATAAACATCAAGTGAAACTATAGACATGATCATTAAATCTCATTAGCCTAGCATAAATAATCAATTTCTAATGAACATCATTTAGAATATGTGGAACATCAATTTCAATTTTAACATAAAATCTATGAAGATAATATTTTAATACATTTTCCAAAGAAAAAAAATCATGGAACATTTCACAATTTACCATTCAAACCACAATTTATTATCAAGAAATAATAAACGCCTTTTTAAGAAGGAAATAATGGATTTTCGGTTTTGAAATAGAAAAAGAGTGAAATGAATTTCCAAAACCGTTTTTTGTAAACAATTGGAAAAAACTCCATTTTAACATGAAAAAATACCACTCAAGGGGTATTCACAATAGTCATATGATGAGGGAAATGAAAACAGACATATAGAAGTAACCAAACATCAATGCTTGTATATTATTGTCAACAAAAAAACTAGGTGCCAATAGAAGTGGTTGATCATTGTAGATCATGAATAATCCCCAACATATCAATACATAAGAATCATCCTTAGGAGAATTCTTCACATGATACAAGTCAAAGAACTCAAAACATTACAACCACCCTCACTCTGGACAGACTGAAGAGAATATCCCATAGCAATGAACACAATATATCCACCTACTATGGCCCACTTTCTGGTGCATAATTCAGCCAGTGGAGCAATCAATATTATAAAATTATCTCACTATTCCATGTTCTCATGTCAGAAGTATAAATTGGTTGGGCCAACTGATGCAAACCGACCATTTATTAAAATTCATATTTATCATACAATATAATTTACACATTATAAAACAACCCGAATCACTCTAAGGTCCATCCAAATTTCCTAAAATAACATAAATGAAATAATGGGTCTCTAGGATTCCACAATTTGGACATCCCACCCATTCACATAAACAAGGATAGGTAATTATCCATGAGGTTTTTTTATGATAAACATTTACCACCTTCATAATGGTTCCAAACGGACATTTAACTCTCTTTACAAATCCATGATTTATCGATGAACTGAAAACCACTTCAAAAGTGGTGTGAACACACCATATAATATTAGATCATATTAAATATTTAGAAAACATACCACATATTCAAGTCAATCCATTTTCAATATAATTCTAAATGGTCCATTAACAAACATAAAATTCCAATCCACATTTGACAGCCAATACACAATCCTTTTTTAAAGCAATAACCATTTGAGGATCCCATACAAGGATCATAAAATATCATTTCACATGTCAAAACTATATATAACAAACCAAAAACGGATTTTTATATGAAAAATCACTCATAAAAGTCAACTGGTCATTTTCATAGACACATGGTGTGAACAAAATACCCAAAACAATAATATTTACCACTAAATAAGCTATAAACAATAACATTTCATAGAAAAAAAATTACCCAAAAATTATATAAAATATTTGACATTTATTTGATGTCCTAAAATCATGAAATGAAATACTCTCAAACCTTAAAGCCAATTGAAATGATAAACATACCTCAATTCTATGGTGCATCATTGACACACACACCACTAGGCTTCTTTGAACCATGATATATCAAGTGGAATGCTAAATGAATGAATACCCCAATTTCATAATACCGTAGTTATGAAAATTATCCAGACATGACCATAATGGTTATAAGAAAAATGGAAAATGGATGAAAAGTATTTTAGAAAGATACGTGAGCCCAAACCATTCAAACATGGTGAATATTCTCTAAGAAACCATCTCTAAATCCACATCGATGATATTAGAGTTTCCATAATGATCAATGGGAGGCATTTTGGTCCCAGGGTTCGAATGGGGGTGGGTAAGGGAAGAAACCACGACTAAAAAATGATAAAGTCCCAATATACCATTTTCCCGAGTTGGTTACACTGTTATCTCACATGGTTTAATAATCTGTGAGCAAACCATGTGATTTACCACTATCTAGTACTACCCATGATGCCCACATTGGCAGAATGGTTAGTTAAAAAATTACCAAACCATACGCCCCCCTACACACATACATGCATGATTAAACTAGTTGTTCACCTTATCCTTGAATCGTATAAAAATTGTACAAGAATCAATCTTTTCACAATAAAACACATCTTACTCAAGTGGATAAACAATCCAGTATAAATATCCGATAAACATATTACACTATTATTGTTCAAAACAGATTTTCCAAGTGGCCTCCTCCTCAAACCTTTCACAGTAAACATGTATAGGTCCAAAACCACCCAAAATCCTCCAAAATATGAAATTTGAAACTGTAACGCCCGGAACTCTGGTAAAAAACCATGATCCAAAAGGTACTCTAGAATAATGTATAAAAATAAATATGGGTGTTATAGGGCCAAAAGGATCATGGTATGTGAGCAGCTGGAACACCAAAGAATGATTAGGATGAGGTGGTGGTTAAGGAAGAGGTAGACAGATTTATGTTTTGCAATGCCAATAGAGCAATCATTATTTTGGTAGTTAGACAACAACTCAAGGCCATAATAAAGGAAAGATTCATTTAATCCCCATACATTGGAGGATAAGAGTATTGAATCATCTATTATGTGGGGGAACTATACTTGTATACTTTAATTTAGAGTCTACATTATTTAACACAGTAAAATATCACACTTTTATATATGAGGAAATTATTTAAATCTGGGGCCTTGATATTGATAACATTAACTATTTAATGACTCTAGAAACCTAATTATGTATTGGTTTTGAGGATGATTTTTATGAAATTTCCACTATAGATAGTTGGGTACATTCTAGTGTTGAATATTATCATACTCAACAATATAGGCATTAAAATAATCATCTGGATAGAAAAGATAGATCCCTATGAATCCTATATTGTATTCTATCTTTGGGGGGTGATGTTTACATCACCATATAGTGGTAGACGCATTCTAAAGGGTGAAAGGAATGTCATTGAAATTGGAGATTGAACCGGGAAGCAATGGATGGGTAATGTGATATCTTAGATATCCAGTATTTTCATGGATAACTAGGGGTTATGAATGAATATTTTCCATCGTATTATTGATCATTTCATAGATATCTATTGTCATGAAATCTGTGGTGTACCACCTGTGTGATAGGTGGATATCACTAATGATCTTATGATAGGAGATATAACACTTTCCATTTCTCTTTATAGTATAGCACCTAAGAAGCTTATGGAGTTCAAGAGTCAATTGGAGGATCTATGGGATAAATAATTTATACAACCCATCACATCTACATTGTGTTTGTGGAATCTTCTTTCAATGAGTTTAAATGGAACCCTTATTCTCTATGTTTATTATTTTCATTTTAACCAACTAATAATTAATAATTGGTATCCAATGCCTATAATAGATGACCTATTTGATTATCTCCAATGATATGGAGTGTTTTAAAATATATATTTCTGTTCAAGATATTAGTCTATTCATGTCAAGGAATCCGACATACCTTTCAGAACATTTATAAGCATGTATGGTAAATACAAGTACCTAGTTATGTCGTTCGTACTCATGAATGCACCTACATTATTCAAGTATCTTATCAATCATATTTTCTACCTATATATGGATTCATTTTCTCTAGTTTTTTATGATATATTGGTGTTTTCACTATCCATAAATGAAAATGAAACCTATATCAATATCATATAGGATATTCTATGAGAGATTCATCTATATTCTATTCTTAATAAATGACTCTATTGGATCGAAAAAGAACACTTTTTGGGTCACACTATAACAGAGTCAAGAGTTTCAATAGGCCTAGTGAAAGGGACAGTTGTAGTGTCTTGGGAGTGGACCAAAAATTCATGTGACATCCGATGATTCTTAGGGGTAGCTAGATATTAGAGACACTTCATCTAGGATTTATTAGGTATTTCACATTCACTCACGATCTTGATAAATAATGGTGTGAAATTCATATGGTAAAAAACATTTGAAGAATATTTTCATGGGTTGAAGGGTCATTTGGATTTTCAAGACAATATTGATTCTTAAAAATCCTTGATAGTGTAACACCAAATACTTTAATGCATCAGGAATTAACCTTGGACTATTATGATACATTAAAAGATAGTCATTTCATATGTGTCCAATCAGTTAATTCCGTATGAGCATTACTACCTGAAACATGACCCCGAGCTCACTAATTATTTATAAGACTTATGTTGATGGAGACAATATCTACTAATGGATTTTTTTGGTATTCACATATCAAAAAATCTAATGAAAAACATTTCATAGTGGGTTCTAAATCTCGAGTATCATATGTGGGTTGTGCACCTACTCTTTTTTATATTGATCTATAATTCACACCTAGTAAAAACAATTATCTAACTGATGCTTTGATCAAGAAAAATAAGACACTTTCCTTTCAATAATCAAATTTCAAATAGTATCACATAGCATTATTCATAGAGATGCACATTGAGATTAAAGAGGACCATGGTCAGACGATCCACTCAAACTTGGAATTGACGTCATCTCTTCTGTATTGGGTGATAATGACAGATCGACATGATCTTCATGGCCTTGTTTTGAGGGAATTAATCTCATATGATGATACATATTCCCATTATACACCTGATGGGGATGCAAAATTATTGTTCCATGGGCATGTTTGGGATCCAATAGACAAAAGAAAGGATTTAATGTGGTATTTACCAGATTCATCATGGGAAGTTATCCCGGATGTCACCAAAACGTTTTTAATCAATGATGAAAATATTTTTGTCCTGGTATGATACATGATATTTCCAACTTCATCGCTTAGTATTAACCTTTTAGTAGGTGAAATCATAACATCATCAACTGGTAGGGATTACATAATCCTTGTATATTCCAATGTTGAAATAGGACAATGTTTTTATAGACTTCTTGACCTTTTTAAGTAGTTAGATTTATTGAAATGATGTAGTTTTTCTGGTCATTGTACATTTTTTTAAGTATCTCACATATTACCTTTGATAGTGACCATATTAGTAGATTATCTATGAATATTGTATATCGGGGAGGTTTTATGTCTTCCTGGAGCTCCTCATTCTATCATTTCAAATAGATATTCTCTTTTCATGTCCCAGTTATGGCATGGGTTTCCGAAGGCCTCAAGTATATAGGTGATTATGATTATGTCATATCACCAACTACTAAATAGACAGATGGAGTTTATACTCATCATTCTAGACAAAATGGTTTGTGCATTTTTCTGTCACATTGGCTATTATTGGGAGAAACATATTCCCCTCATCATGTAAGGATATAATAAATACAATCATGGTACTATTGAGATGGCTCCCCACAAATCCATATATGGTAGTACATTTCATTCTCCTCTTAGAGGCTATAGGTAGGGTCAGAAACTATTCTTGAACCACATCTCTTTACTGAGATTACGGAGAAGGCCCAGTAGATCAGAATTCACATTATGGTAGATATCATCAGAAAAAAATCATATGACAATAGAAATTTGTGACCTCAAGAGTTTGAGGCTAGAGACCAGGATTTCATGTGAGTCTCATAACGATGTGGAAATCGATGAATTTGTAAGTAGTATAATCTCTCACCAAAGTTTGTTCGACCCTTGGAGGTTGTAAAATGGAAAATCCCAGTGCCTTACTAGTTCATATGTCATTGGAGATATCAATCTACACATTATTAATTTCAAGTTTGACAACATTATCGACACAATCCAGACTTGAAACATGTATTTCATTTTAATTAGTTTAATTTGGATGTTGATTATTCCTTCAAGGAGTATCCCATGAGTATTATTGATCAAAGTGTGGAAACACCCTGAGGTAGGTCCATCCCTTTGGGAATGGTTCTATGATAGCATGACTAGGTACATGATGAGACCCAAGAATAAGTAGGCAATATACGACCTCAGTAGTCAGAGCTCCTCTCTAATGATACATCTTCATGTTCAGAATGATAAATCTTGGATGAGTTTCTTTAATGAGGGGAGGATATAATAAACCGTCTTTCCTTGAATGTGTAGATTGTTTGTTTTTAATTTTTAACCCTTTGTATAAACATAGTAAATGAGTATTATGTAATATGGAATTTTATATAAGTAGATTATTCTTTTTGGATGCCTGGAGTTCAGGAATATTTTCTAATAACTATGACAATCATTTATAATAAATTATGCCACATAAGAAACATGATTAGTTTTTACCATGTGGGGGAAAACAGAGGTGCAACAGGACTGTGTGTGGTTTTTCTGCAACAACGTGATTCTAGGGGGAAAACCATGTGCCAATCCTTTAGTTTTTTACCATGTATTATCACACATTTTTTCCCTTGTTTACAAACCCAATGCCTAAACCGTGCCCTCCCTTGTTTTGGAGTGAATTGACCATATTTCACCACACTTAAGTTATAACCAATCCATTATTTTATCATTATTCCTCCAGTGGATGGACACTTTATTCACTTTTCATGAGATCTTGAACAACTCAAGTTAGTATTTGATCTCAATCTCTCATACGGGAGTCAGATATTTTATCTGTATAATGCATTACATTCATATTGGTATATTCTCATGGTCTCCTACGTCCTATAAAATTTTATTTCTAAATTCATCACACTATTCACGTGCAATCTAATTTTCACTATTATTTGGTATTAGACCATTTTTATGATATTTTCTTAGATTCCTAAAATATGTGGCTGATATTGAGTGAGAATTAATATATAACATTTACTTTGGTGGCATCAATTTTTTCATCAGTTTTGATGTTTCTTAATTACGTCATTCTATCACATACTAGACTTTTCAAAGAATCCCTAGTATATTGAGTTATTATTGTTCAATTGAGTCTTTAACCATAATAAATTGCATAATTATTCTCATTTAGTGGTTTAGAAGATATATAATTCACTTATAGACAACCCCTGTCTGTTGAAAGTAACTCAAATAGTAACTTTCTTAATGAACAAAAATACCTATATGGCTTTTGTCTAAGACAATAACTATTTTTTTAATCATTTGTGTAAGTTAATAATTATTTCAAATTACCTCTCCGGTGTTTGGACCAACCTATGATTCTAATTTCCAAAGTAGAAAATTTCATTAATGATCATGTCATCCCATAAATGATCGTTGAGCCTCATAAACAGCATTTCCATGGATTATAGAGTTGAATTTGTCGAATTTACATCAGATGGATTATACATGGTGTTTTTCATTTCCATGAATGAGATAAATTTATTAAATAAAATGGTTTATAATGGTCGTTAAGGCCACACCATTTATATTCATTTTTAGTTTCTTATTATGAATTGTATTGTTTCGAATAGAAATAAACTTCACCAATGGGACATATGCGAGGTGTTGCCTAATGTGATATATTATAATTTTCATATACATTAATTATATAAATATATGGGTTGTATATAATATATGTATGGTAGGTAATTCATCATTCCAAATATATTTACAAAACAATTTATTATTGGAAATGACATGGTGGTAAGGTTTTGTTTACCATTGTTGTATCATGAACCGTTGCATCGGGTGTCGATCTGACATCTAACACCATTGAAACTTTGAGGATAGGGGTATTTAAGGACCATGTACTTTTCCTAGAGTGATGAAATGATTTATTACTAACCATCCATATTGTTGTGAATGACATCTCACACTCTTATTGGGATAAAGGTTACTTAAAATGGTTCATTAGATTACAGGATCGTCCGAATGGTCATGGAAGTATGTGTTACACCATTTGTCCAGAAAACACTAGTATTCTATGTATATGTACACTTACAAACACATATACCAGGATCTTTTTGGTGAATATAAAATATAATTAAACTATATATATTACAATTTATATAGGAACTAATAAAATTCACATTCCATTAATGATTCAAAGAAGGTAGATCCCCAAGTTGTTTTATAGAATCCTAAGATGTCTTGTTATTTATTTTAGCATTTCTTTTCTTTTTATTATTACATGATCAATATTTAGTTATGAGAAATTCATCGATTGCATATAGACATTATCAGTTCTGGAATAAATATATTTTCATCTCACACCCTACTTGGGATACATTTTTTACCAGATAATATTATTTATCAATAGGAATTAATAAGGAAAATCTTGATTTTACAGGTTTTTATATGCTTACATAAAGTAAAATCTTAATAGTAGAGGATCGAGAATATGATCATGTATCTAGTGGAATATATTATTTTTCTCTACTCAATTCTATAATAACATGTTGTATTCATGTTCCCATGTTCTCTTTTTATATAGCATAATTCTATACATCATATAGTTACACTACCATTGAGGCTTTTCATTATATTATAAGTTCATTATATTTATTTTCACATATGAAGTTTATTAATTATGTATTTTTATATTATCTTATTCCACTTATTTTGTACGTTTGTCGTTATATTTTTCTTCCAATCAAATAAGAGGGTATAGTGTCCCCACGGAACCACTGTTACACCCTAGTTTCTTATTGGAAACCACTGGCATACATGGTCATGCACATGAGGCCATGTCACCCACCACTCAGGGAAAATGTATAGTGGAATTGGCATCAATACATTACCATGGTAATTTCATAGAGGATATTAAAAAACAGGGGATATTTACTTCTTCTTCGTGGTACTAAGGTTGGATGTATATTATTGGACTGATTGACTACCATACCATGTTTAATTGGGTATTCAGTTAGTAGAAAAATGATTGTGTGAATATATTATATTGAATTTGGAAATGATGATTTTTATTGGGAGGGAATGTGATAAACAATGACATAGTTTAAATGACTTATTTTTAGGTGTAATTCATTGGGTACACCATTTTATGTGAGAATGTCCTATGTCTGTGCATGGATAGTGTTGTCGGCTCGTAATTCATATTTTTATGCAATGAGAATCATGTGGCCATGAGTCATGTTAATGATCATGTGATATGGCTATAATAGTCTATTATGCTAGGATAAGATTTGGAAAATTTTCATTACATGAATGTGTTGGTATTTGACCTTTTAAATTGGTGGTACATTTGATAGGGATGATGTAAAATTATGATAGTGAGTTTTTATAGGCCTAATAGACGGGAACTTTGATGATTATGGCATATGAGGTGAAAAGGAGTAATTATAATATTTGAACCATTTCATTGACTGTAGTATTATTATAATTATATTTATAGTATAAGGAATTCAATCGAGGCCTTTTGAGGACATAATACTCGATTTGATGAGAATTCATTGGTTAATATAGGTGATGTTCCCAAGATCTATTAAATGGATGTAAAATAAGTTTTTCTGATTTTTCTGAGGTAAGATCTTGATAACCACATCTAATAATCATAATTTATGATAGAAGGATGTTGGGACATGGTAATAACATTTTTTTGAGTATTGTGGTGATGGGGAAAACTCTATGTCAGTTGTAATAAATCAACAACTTGTTAAAAAAACATGTGTGTGTAGAGTTATTACATTTGTTGAATAATTCCTGAATGAAAATTATAGAAATAAAATTATAGATTGAAACCATATAATTATTATATTATATTCCTTGTGAAATTGTATTGTTTAATTCAGCATTGGAATTAGATGTGGTCTCAATGAATACATCATCATCAATTTCAATTTTTGGATATCATGCATTATTGATGAGGAATAGTAGTTAGAGATTGTATCATGGAAAAATATTTAATTAAGATAGAGGAAGGGTTAAAATTGTAATTCCACTGATATTTGGTAACATATGTTTCTGAGTGTGTTGAAATTATTAGGTTATTCCCCCTATATTTATGGCATCATGATGATGTATTTATTACATCCAAGTGGGCGTAATCGAGTGTTTTAATGATAAAATTTCTATATGGGGTTTGACTATTTCTTAAAAATGTAATTGGATAAGGTTGTATGGAAAAAAAATCATGGAATATTTTTTTAAATAATTGGTATTCTTAATTTATTGGAATGGAATTCATTATAATATGATATTCCAAATCATATACTTTGAGGATTGAACATTTCATCATTGGATGAAAATCAGGGATAGGGTTTCACACGTGTGGTTAACTTGTGTCTTCAATGGGAAAATGAGTGTGGTGTTGGTGACTACAATAAGTGAATCATTATAATACCAGAATTGTGTTATGATAAAAAAATCGGTAGGTGTGGATTTCCATTATTTTGAACATTTCTTATGACCTAAGACATATGGTGGGGAACACCATAAGATAAATGGGCTTTCAGATGAGGAATGCTGCAGTTTTTAGGGATAGATGGATATTTTTATATGAAATCATTGTTTTTATGATATCTTTGAGTTGTTAATAATTTTTTATAGAAACATTTCTCTAGTTTGGGTAATTATTTCTCAGAAGGTGTTTATAATGATCAATTATATAATGAGACTAGTTAGCATTGAATTTTAATAGACATGGGTCCAGAAACATGTTTAAATTTACCCCAATACATCTCAGAATAATGAGTGTTACATTGGGAGAGATATAATAACCCACATCTATATGGGTCATGAGTTCGATGGAAATTTTGATTTTTTTCAAGTGGTCGGGTTTTAAATTAGGATTACGATGTAAATTATATTGGTGGGAATAGATTAAATGTTATATTTTTATTAATGAATGAGGATCTAAATGGTTTCACATTAGAATATGATAATGGTGGTGTAGTTTTAGGGTGTCTATGATGTTTCTTACCAATATCTTGTATCCACTGGTGAACTGATAGAAAGCTCATAGGCCTATATATTGTAGTTTTCTACTAGCCTTCTAGTGGACAAACATTATAAAAATTAGTGGGGTTATTTTTTTGAAGAATTAATATTCTATTCGATTTTTATTTTAAGAGGGGGATACCTCTTTATACCATATTGTATGATCATGAACAAAAAATCCATATCACATTATATTCTAATCCCACATAAAGAGATTTATTTTTTTATGGAATCCATGTGAGACTTAAGGAATGACCTTATGTTTTTTCGCCATCCTTGGTCCATCCCTCGAAGAACTCTAATTTATAGCCTTATGTTTTTTGTTGAAATTTCATCAATGATTGATGAAATCATCATGAAATTATTTGGATTTCAATTGAATTTCATAAATGGAATCCCAAAATGGTATTTTCTATTCACGGTCCAATGATTCAATGAAGTTACAAAATGCAGCTAAATATCATAGAGTAATTACTAGAAATTGAATTATTTCGAAATTTTAATATTTTCTAATTGTTAATTATTTTCCACCACTCGGTGTCTGGAGTTTATCGTGAACCTAAAATAGGATATTGATCACACATTTTGTGAGAAAAACTAAATGATGAGTTTTCCATCAACTATTACTTGTTACTTTAAATTATTTTAATTCTATATTTTATATAAATGAGTTAGATAATTAATTATAATTTTATTATGATAAATTATTTTCATTTCAATGTAAGATATTTTCATAAGATGTTGACAAAATCTTGGTTAACCTAATAATTATCTACTAGGTAGTGAGTCAAAATGAAATGCTTCGTAAAAAGTTATGTGGTCTGTGGAAATTTCTCTTCAATATTATGCACGCTCTATTATTATGCACAGACATTTGGACACATCACCTAGGAATCAATAATAAAATTATTAATTATTGAATATATTATTTAAATAATATTTTTAACCAAAAATGATTTTCCTTATTACAACAATATTTCCTATATTAGGATGAATAATGTATCAAGGACCTAAGGGAACTTCGACACTAGTGAGTTTTTATTGGTCATCGATGATCGAGGCATTGATTATTATAATATTCCCTATGATGTATATATCCTAATAGGAATTCACTAGGAATTATATCATTAATTTGATAAAATTTACCAAGTATTAGAATACTTTTGTTCATATAGGTCGATTTTACTGATGAGATAATATTAATTTTCTAGGAGTTGGCAATGGGTGAAAAAATAAATACCATTACACCTTCATACATGTGTATTTACTATCATGATTTCTTCCCTAATAAGATAGATGACTTGAATCAGTAAAAACTAATAAGATGAATGAATGTGTTAGTTGTTTCCTCCATTATATATTTCTTTAAAATAGATATGTGTTTGAGAAAAATCATCTTTTTGAGACCTCCAAAATGATCAGTAAACCCTCTAGAACACTAGATGTTGTTCTGTAATGATATGCCCTTTCTGTAATGAGAGTTGATTTGAATGATGTATTTTTGTTTTATCATTTTATTGAGTAAGATAGTGTTGATTAAAAAGAAAAAACCAACAGGTATAATTTTCTTATTAATGTAATATTACATCTGGGTGGATGTGATTTGTTTTAAAGAAAAATTCATTTTGGGTAGTCATGAAACCTCTTTATGGAGTTCCCATGAAAAATACCCACATAGAAGTTTTGATAATAAAGAAAACATCCATTTTATGGTAGTTTTGATAAAAATAGTGTGGATTAAAAGGGCTTATAAAAATTATTATTGGTTTCGAGTATAGGAGATAGTTCATTCCATGTGATAGATACTGAGAATATATGGTTTCAAGAGTAGGTGTGATCGAGTGTAACATACATTTGGGCCTCTCTTCATAGAAACCATTGTATAAATAAATATATTATTTAATTGATTTTTTTATATAATTCATCATTTCCAAGGTTTTTATATTTTATATCTAGGTTGTTTTAGCCTTGGGGTCATTATGTGCATATCACCGTGAAAAACACAAGGGTAGTTATTATTCATGGGAAAATATTCCCTATTTAATATGAGACACTCTAGCACTAGTAAAATTAGTTATTGTTGATTGGGATTTTGAATTTAAATAAAAATGTTGGTTACCTATTTCCTTTTGATATCTATTTATTTATATAAAGCATGTCACCTGAAAATATTTTTTCATTTTAGGTATGTATGGGGCATCTTTGGTGGTGCCTTACTGAGTCTTATTCTCAGAACCTAATTGGGATACATTTTGACCTAGTGGCTAGAGCTCCATTGACATATTATAGATCCAGGTTGTTTTGATGCCTAATATTACTTGATCGAGATAGAACTGATTATTTTGAAGGTAGAAATTTGGGAAGAGGCATATCATATGGTGGTAGAAAATTACATAATTTATGTCTTATACCTTATCAAGATTTTTTATGGGCCCAATCAGTGATGTATCTTGTGTTGTTTTATGTATTCCTGAAAATCAATATATTATTTTTTGGTCTATTTAAATATTTAATACACATACTTGTTTATTTGTGTTTATTATGATTCATGACTTAAGTTTGGTTATTATTTATTTTGTGTACTCAAATATGATGGTATTCAATCCCCACTATCACACATGAACCCTCTATTCTAGTAGCATACCACTTTTGTTTATAATGGAATGGTTAGGGTCATTTTTCAATACATGTCTTATTATTGTTAAAGGAGATCTAGTTCAAGATGAAACTAGATGATTATATAACTTTTAATAGTCCTCCTTCTTTCTCTGTATGGTTAATGATCATGTTATACCAATTTTTTATATGAAGATGATATTGACTTGATATATGGTCGTATCATCCTACATAATCTTGTTAATTCATACATAATTTTCATTATTTATTTCATTTATCTTCAAATCTTCAATATCATGAATTCATTGGACTTAAATAAGATATCAGTGTGACAAGATATTATATATCCCCTTGATGCATTGGATGCTCTAATGAAACAGTATTTTTGTGTGTCTAGGATGTGCCTAAAAAATAAAATAAAAATTTCATACATGCAACTTTTAAATCATGAATGATGTTTTCTTTACATTATTATAGAATACACTAATGTCTCTGTTATGATATCTGTGGAAATAATAATGTATTATTTTATTCTTTGATGGTGAAGATATAAATGTTTGGCATTATCAATTCCATAACCATGAATCTAGTTATTGTTGACCATATGATTATTTATTTTATTAACAATAGAAGTGTTTAAATATCTTGTTATTTTTTAAATAGAATTATATTAGTTTATCCTTTTCCCTTCAATATTATTATTTTTTTACCCATTCCTTAGTAGTTTGTGATATATTTTTTTCATTATAGACCATGTTGGAGAACCCATTTTATTTATCCATTACTAAGGTTATAAAGAATAATATTAATGATGATATATCTATAATAGTATAATTCATATAAAATTTTTGAACACTTTTTGATGAGATATTATTTATTATGTTTTTTTCTAATAAATTGTAAATGATATCAATTTGATGGGAATGAAATGGGATTTGTTAGTTACATTTTTCTTGACACACTAAACATACAAACTAAAAGGTCATTTGAATGTATGTGACTCCGTATTATTTCTTGAAATAATAATTATTGAAAGCCAAAATTGTGTTTATTTGGATCATTTTAAATTCATTTCATAAGAAAAAAATTTAAATACATCACATCTCTGGGGTGTGGGTAATGTGCCCCACAGTAGGTATCAAAATAGGTTTTAGATTACTTTATAGGTTATGAAGTCTTTTTTTGACAATATAATGGTTAAAATGTTATTTTTTATTATAATTTCAAATATGTATATAAAAATATATGCTAAATGAGGTAGTTTTGAATATTATTGTTGTTAGAATATGATTAAATTATAAAAAACACCACTATGGATCTGTCTACAAAAAATTTATACATATAAAATGAAATAAATTTTTTATTTTATATAGTTATTAAGTGATTATACATGGAATTTAATCCCAACCTGGATACTAGAATAAGGTTGTTTCTATGGAATATATAGACTATTGGGTAATCAACATGAAAAAGAGTTTTCATTTATCAACTAAATTCTACCCCAACTTTTTAATTGTTATATAACAATCTATGGTTTATAAAAATGAATCAGATAATATTATTTTAATATTTTTAGTATGCATGATCAATTTAAATAATGAGGTAAATTAGATTTTATGTAAAATGGCTAAGTTACAAGGTAATTTTTAATTGCCATTGTAAAAATGATATTTTTCTAAATATAATGATTTTAAATTTAATTGATCTATTTTAAAAAAATTTCTATAATGCAATGTCTATACAAAAATAGTGACCCTAATTAAATTTTAACTAAAAATTAATCATGATTAATAATTATTAATGATTAAAATTACATTATTCAAAATAAATAGCTTTCCAAAACATTATATATTTTAAATTAAATGTTAATATTCATGAATTTGTAAATGAAATGAGAATAAATGGGGTCCAAATTTGGTTTTGTCACATCATTATTTTGTATTAAGGTTTATCATATATGATTGGTTATAAAATAATAACCATAATTAAATTTTAAACAAGAATAATAATTTTTAAAATTAGTAATCTTGTCTATATATAATAGTACTAAATAAATTTGACACTTAGAAATTCTATAGTACCTTTTTGATGAATTAATTCAATAACATAATGTGTCACAAAAATTTTATTACCACTTTCATGTAACTATCATTCAATTCCATTCATACCACTTTCACTGCATTCTTTTAAAATTTTGTCCATTTTTTTAACATATTAAAGGATATCACATCCCACAATATTAAGATATAAATAATCATTTTTATTCCAATTAAACTATTACCAATATAATTCTTCAATATATTGAATACAAGATTCATCTATCTTCAATAATGTGAATGTATTCCATCATTTTCAAAGTATACGTCACAATAAGATCCAAATTTTCATTATAAGTATTACATGAAATTTAATTTTGTTTACTAATCATTATCATGCACCCATATCCAATCACCTTTTAACCATATGTATATAATTACATCATAGAAAATTTTAATGTGAAATGTTTTTTTTTTGATTTTATAATCATTATCTACTCCACTACTATTCAATTAAAAAAATGAAAATATTATTCATGAGTGAGTTAAGACTACATAATATATGAATACAACATTTCACTATCAACACTGATATTCATGGAAAATTATAGAAATGGGTTTAGTGTATAAATATGTTATTATTGGTATTATGTATAGTATTTAACTAAAAATTAATAATTTCATTCATAATATTATCAATAAATGTTATTTTTTAAATCATACTAAAAAAACAAGAATACAATGAGATAAAACGATTGATTTATAAGTGAAAAATACTTATTCATTTAAAAAATTCATATTACTATTTACTATTATAATTAATGAAATCAATAAAATCTAAATAATTTCATTTTATTTTCCTTATAATGATATTATAAAAAACAATCACTTAAATATATGTTCTCTCACTTAGAGTATAACAGTTTCTTATTTGGATTCTTTAACAACCTACATGAAAAATGGTATAAATTTTTATAATGCATCGCATATGAATCCTGAATTTTTATTTATACAAGTAAATAATATTTTTATTATTGGTTTTTAATGTAATATAAATAGTTAAAACAATAATTATGAAAATATTATTCATTCATAATTAATTTTTAAAATTACCCTCTCATAGTCATTATCATCATGAATTACACTAATAATATATATGAAATGAAATTAAATCAGTTTATATTATTATATAAAATCTTTTAAATTTTCTACTATTATTTTTCCAGAATGATATTTGTGTGGGTAATGAGGGAAAACAACACTCTTATGAAACTAGTCGAACATGATCAATATTTCTCACACACTGTATGGAAATTAGATTATATCTAACGAATTTACATGATGATAATTATTTTAAATGAATTTTATCAGAATTATACATATCAATATAGTTAGGAAATATAATATTAATATAGTTATGTTGTCCATACATGATTTTAGTAAGAATTCAACTAATAAAGGAAAGAATATACTATGTTCCTTGCCCAATATTTATTTTCATGAGGAATATATCTTATAATGCACCTTGATATCATCAATATTGTGTAATTTATAATAAATTTCTTTTACCATATTACATTAATACATTGGTTTTAAATATCTATATATTGTTGTATCTATATATGGAATTAATTTTAAATGATATCAATGTTATAAGTATTATTTTATATCTCCTCCCATACTTGTGTTATATTACTTCTTATTAAACAACCATATTCAAGGATTACTTACATCAACCTCAGATTTAATATTAGGGTAATTTACCTTAATTTATATGCTAAATTTTAATTTAATAATAATATTTTAAGATGATTAATATATTCTATAAAAACTATATCATTATTGAGAATCATACCCATCCCCTCAATGCTTGGTTTGCCACGCTGTCAAAAAATTTCCTTCCCCCAAATTATATCCTTTATAATATGAGACGTAATTATTTTCAATATAATATTATATCTATATTTTTATTCTCCCCTTTTAAATGGTTGTTTTCTTAATTTTTGTTATAATATTCGTTTTCAAAAAATATATTTGAAAATATTAAAAATGATTTACAGCCATAAAAAATAATTTTTTAATTTTACACAGAACAATTATACTAATAAATATTATATCATTTCACTAATATATTATAAGAGTTTATTTTTTAAAAGTAAATATTTTCAAATTTTCCCTTATCCTTTTTGAAAATTTCATTTTATATTTTACTATATTGTCATCCTTTTGTGAAAATATTAAATTTCATTTTTATAATATCATTTTTTATTTCAATTTCTCATGAACACATATTTCTGAAGTATTTGTATTCTCTATGAAAAATATTCTCTATGAATTGATAGTTTTTAAAATAAATTGTTACTCTAATTGTTTTATAAAATAAATTTTTTCAAAAAATTAAGGATATTTATTACATACAATGTGATGTTTTTAAAACTACGAAATGTTATTTTCATTTGACTAACATCCTATTAAAATATATTAGTATTGATCAGGGATATTAATAAAATGATACCATAAAATTTTGGTTATATAAATCGGTTTCAGTGTCATTTTCTATTAAATAAAATATCCATATCAACGTTATTATTGATAAATAATCCAGTGTTATACGAATGATTTTATATAAAATGCCTTTCTTCTTTAAATACTAGATAATAATTCCTTATATTTAATTATATTAACCTATCTTTGATATATAAATTCATATGGGAATATTATTGAAATAATGGTGTATCGGTTTCTCAATATTATTTATTTTTCTGGTTTTTTACATAGAATAATTTTTTAGATACTATTTTAGAAACTATAAAAAATATATATTTCATATATTTCATATTTATGTTAATTTATTACTCATGAAGGTGTATTATGAATGGTTTAACGTTACATTATATTTATATAAATGGGTTATGTTTGTTGTATTAATTTTCATTACAAGGGAACATTTATTAAAATTAAGTATTTTTTTATCTCAATATGAATATTATTGACTTATAAGGGATTTTTTAAATATATTGAAATCTATACATCTCATTTGGTGAATGAATAAGACATTAAGTAGTTATGGGTGGGGAGAAATATTATTTAATCCCTTAATACATCGATTATTATTATGATATAGAATTTTTGGGTATTTTATTTATTCCAAACGAATAAATGCATGATGCCATAGTGTCAGCCATGATGACATTTTTCATATCTTGGTTATTGACATGATAACATTAATGATTCCATAGTAATGACATTTGTATTAAGAATAATTTTTTTGGGTATCGCTCTTGATATTGATGATCAATCTTTATATATTTATCCATTTCTTAACCTTGAAAAAAATTATTATATTCCTTGTATTTATTTATATTGTAGGCAATCATTTTGTTTCGAGATCAAGTGATCCTTTATATGGAAATATTTTATGATAATTTATTTCCTTTCTTTTTTTCCATCAAAATTCATTCTGTATTAGCTTATGATATATTTTTTCCTTTACTAGGTATTTTAGATCACCCATTTTATTTTTCTATGATCCCATGTTATGAGAAGATTATTATATATAATATGTCAAGAATAATAACATTTAATGATAATTGTGTTGGAGATGTTAAATAAATATTATTGAACAATTTTTATCATATAGAGTGGAATAAATTTAAATATGATTTTAATATATTAGTATGTAGTATTTATATGTTCTTTTTAACTCTCTATTAAAATAATCCTGAAAGGCCTTCCAAATTTATTTGACTGACAACTTTATAATGATATTGTAATTATATAATGTCAAAATTAGGTTATTTTGAATCCTTTAAAATGAATAAGATAAGAAGGGGTTTATGCACATATAATAAATGTATTGTGGGAATGGAGAACCATAGTTGGTGTCAAACTAGTGTTTAGTTGACTTTGTAGTATTGTATTTTTTGAAGGGGATGAAATATGGTCTGATATACTAAGAATGATCATAATTCAAATGATAATGATAATACAATAAGTTAGGTAAGGTAATGATAAATATTATTTGCAGTCGGATAAGGGATAATTTCCAAATAATCCCATTGAGAAATTTATAAGGGACAATTATCTATATATCATGTCATAAAATGGTTTTTTATAGTAGATATTGTTTGATCACTATGAAATTACAAATCTATTAGGATAAGGGATTATAAGAGTGGGATAGAAAACATGGTGCTCAATGAGATAGAAATGAAAAAGTCGTATAGATAATCATCTAAATCTTTACTATGGTGCTTGATGAGTTGGTATAAAACCACATACGTAGCTAGACACTGTTAAGAGTTATGATTTTTTTAAATCACATTCACATTAGAAGGAATTGTGAATTCTTTATTGTGTTATGAAATTAGAGAAACCCAAACATAATGAAAAAAATATTGAAATGAATGTGATTTAAGTTGAACTAATAGAAAATATATAAATTTTTAATAGTAAGAATTTTTTTTTTAATTATATTGTAATAATTATCTTATATTGTATACAACTCAGGTTAAATACATTATATATTAGTAATGGTTGATACTGGAAGGGAACAATTTAATGATGGGTACCACAAACAACATGGGTATTGTTCCAATAATAAACTAAATGAGATTTGAATAGAAGGAATTAATAATATATTTTTGAAGAGGAAACTATTATGAATTATGAATAGAAATGTTGACATAGTTTAATTTGAAATATAAAATGAATTTAAGGATGTATTTTAATTGATGTTCATATAGAAAATATGATAATGGGAATATTTTACAACATATTCATGTAAAAATTGTGATAATAATCACCATATATTATTATATAAAGGAAGTTGGAGATTATTTATAATAGTAAAAGTAGGTCACATGGAATTAATTTTTGAAGAAAAATTATGAAATCAATTAACATGATGAATGTAAAAGACTCTTTCCCTTTACATTCCTATGATATTAATGTATATACCTCAGTTATAAATATGCATTGATTTACATGTATTCATTAGATACCTTTTAAAACTTTTATAAATAGTTTTTATATAAAATTTTATGGAAATAAATAATTTAATGGGGGACAATATAATAGTACAACATCAAAAATTACATTTTCCTTCAAAAAAATAATGTGTTAAATATATTTCTTCACATTTATCATTAAACATGGACATATTATAGAATATTATATAAATGTGAATTATATAAGAATAATTTAATGTAAAAAATAGATGTAAGGTCATAACGATAAACATTATATAATCCTGAATTATGTTAATAATTCAAAATGGGGATATTTTTCAGTTTATAGTATTAGAGAATTAGACTATACCTATTACATTACATCTCAAATATTACAATGTAGGAATTTATACTCAGTATCAATTTTAATATAAAATAAATACTCTTAAATAAAAACAAGAATTCATTTGTTGATATTAATCTTTATCAATTATTCCTTTCTCTAACCTTGCCATATATCCTATGGAAAACATTTCAAAAACACGGGATGAGCTTAAAAATCTCATTAAGGGTTATAAAATAAAGAAATAAATCATTAGAACATTAATACATACAAATATAAGCTCTTTAAAATACCACATGAAATCATATGATTTAAAAAAAAACATAGAAATCATAAATCATAATGGTAACTTGTGGCATCCATATCATTCTTATATTTTATCTTTCACAGCTATGTAGAGAGTAACATTTAGAATACATATCATAGTATATTATCTAATTCTCATTAGAGAAACCTTAACATTTACCTTCATCCCCATAACCAATGCATTGGAGGGAAATATCGGTCCACCAAGCCCTACGTTTATTTGGGAACCACCCTTATATGTATACAATTCCCAAGAACCATAACCTATTCATAACACATAAAAAACATAAATAATGGATAAAATTTTACAATTTTAATCAAAATACATAATTTAAATATGTTGACTTAACCAATCCATTATCAAAACCATTTTCAACACAAAAATAATTAGAATAGTATATAGTATTTATTTTCATTTTAAAACCATTACAACTTGTTAAGAAATCCAAATATCAAATAATGATCGTGGTGGACGAAAGGTCATTATCACCATATCTGTTAAGAAAGAAACATTCACTTTTTCATTTGTTAAAAAACTATGTAGAAAAATATTTCCTTTGAATGAAATGATAAGTCAAATTGGCTTATATAGAATATAAAATAATGTCATGTATATATAGAAATATGCTTCAATGAATGCAGATTGAGACGATGTCCCTTACCATGTGTCTAACATGACATGTTAGTTCATTAATCTCCAGAATAATAAAATAAAGTTAATTTAGTCTTTCATCATAACCTTTTTCTATTTTATTATTCCTTTTACATCACTTATTACAGTTTTATAGTCACAACATAACCCTATGTGTTAATAACTGTCGTTTTGTCGATATTTGGTACTTGAGTCAAAAATGAACCTTATATAATTACATGTTGTCAATGTTGTAAAAAATTCAATATATAAAAAATGATAGAAATTATTTTGATAACATATATACCATATATATAAATTATATATATGTATATATAACAATACATTACATTTGGAGATAAGAAATAAAATGCACCATTCATGGAGACGGTAAGCCATACGTAAGAATGAACGCTACATTCATTTCTATTTCATATTAAATGTAATGAAAACATAATTATACATAGTTATATTATAATTTCAGTATAATATCATATATAATTTCATTAATTAAATCTTCTATACATTCCATGTATGTAATGAATAAGTCATATCAATTTAAGGGGGCCGTAGTCAGCACTTCCTCAAAAAAAATTATCGTATTTAGACATTATGGAAACCGTAAAAGTATATAATAAATGAAAAATATAGAAGAATAGAAACAATATACATCGATTATTTATCACATATAAATAAAATTCAATTATAATGGCCACCATGATATGCGATATGAAATAATTAAATAATCATCGTTTCATGAGGCAGTAGTTCACCGTCTACAGAAACAGTATGTTCGTATCTATTAGATTGAGGTGTGTGGAAGTGTTGTTAAAATAAATCTCAAAAAAACATAGTATAATGACAATTATGGTTTTGTTATGTAATCAATGAATCTGAAGAGAATAGGGAGTGAAGAAGTAAAACAAAATAAGAAAACATGAGGAAAGACATTACCTTTAAATCTGGTAAATCCCTTTGGTTTGAACAAAATGATTTCTTGAATTGTCTTATAACTAAGGTTTGGACTATAGGTGGAAGATCGGGATTTTGGGAGATTAATTGGGTTAGAGGATGGATGATCCATGCAGACTTTAGAGTTGTTAGTAAGAGTTAGATGTGAAGACATTTTATAAGGGGGAGGAGGGGATCCTTAGGAATGATTGGAAATATTATTGTATTATAAACTAAATTGTGATTTTGAAAGGTCTCAAGCTCATTTAATTTCACAAATCTGGGAATATTTGTAAAAATAATATCATCAAATATGAATTTTACAGATTTTGGATATTTTTTAATCTTTATCTTTTTTATTTAACCCTTTGTAAACTTATTTATCTTTTTTTATGTCCTCTTATATATTATTTCTATATGGTTTATACATTTACATTAAAGTTCCTAGAGACCCAAAATGGATCATTAATGAAAATTTTAATATCATATATGTCATTTGGACGAATCTAATATTATTATGACCATTTTAACATTTAATAATATATTTATTGATTTTAAAACTCTTCTATGACAATTTTAATACTATTCATATCATGTTTTTTTAAATACAATTTTAATTTATTTTTTCAAAAAACATTATTAATTCATAAATAAAAAGTAATCCTAGTTTATAAAATTAGTGGATGTCATTAAATGTTTCAAAATAAATTTATTTTAATATTTACAAAATAATTTATTTTAATCGTTTATTAATTATGCAATTACTACCTCACAATTGTGTCATTATTAAATGTTTTTACTTAACGTAAATAAATTACAAATAAAATACCATGATGTAGAAAATACTTGTAGATTTTATATAAATTTTTATAGTCTATGAGATCACATATATAACCACATATACCAATGATTTACGAAAAGATATATGTTTATGTTATCTTTTTTCCTTATTATATATTAATTAATATAATGTGTCATTATCACTCCCAAGTGGCTCTATGAGGTTTTAAAAAGTCCCAATAATGACCATGGTTGGAAATTTATCAACAAATAGGTTTAGGACATGTTTAAGGGTTATATAAAATTATTATAAAATTATTTTATTAACCTTATTTACAAGATTTACCTTTATAACTATTGTAAATAAAATATTTATTGAAGTAAATATTCATAATGTCTAAAAATAAAAGATACCTATTTAACCAATTTGGACCTCTAGATTCCAAATATGGAATACAATTTTAAAAATTCATAACATAGAAGTGGGGAAAATTAATTTAATTGTAATTTCATTTTTCAAAACAAAAAGAATATTTTTAAAAATAATAACTATCAAAATATTGACACTTATTTATGTCCAATTTAAAAGTGAAATTATTTCAATTGCCATATTTGGATTACATTATAAAAATATAATGTAATTACCCATTAAACCCAATTAACAACATAATTTAACCATATAAATAAATTAGATGAAAAGATTGTTTTGATTTAATATGCCATATTTTACACTATTCATTACAAGATTAACTTTATTAAAAAATAACAAAAATTTACCCAAATTAAATATTGATGTCCCAATTCTAAAGAAGAATTTTATTTTTTCAAATAGAACATATAAAGTGACAAAAACTAGATTTTAAAATTGTTCTCCATTAAATAGAGGTAAATCACCCTTTTGAAGAATATTAGTGTGTTTATGCTTAAAATTGGACTCATTCACATTTCAAGCATCTAACTTGTGTTGGATAAATGTAAAAACATTTATCAAACATGTATAATCATATTGTAGTTAGTTATTTTCATTTCGACTAATACAAAAGTTATGCGTTGACTACCATTTAAAATAATATTTTTAATATAGAATATTTTCAGTATTACTCAACATTGTGTGCAATGTAAGTTTTCAATGAATCTCATTATTGAATATCAGGTATACCATTTAACATAGAATCACCTTTAATGTTATATTAATATTTATTTCAATAATATTAATAAATATGAAAATTTCTTAATATTTTTTTACCTGGGATGTTACATCCTTCCACACTTTTGGAAATTGCATCCTCACAATTTTATTCACTTATCAAAAAATGGGTGTATTTATCCCTCACATCATTTTAAGATACCCACATTGTCTCTTAAACCATATGGGATTTAAACAGAATCCTTTACATGTTGAATTACATTTTTCCATAGCAGTTTCTCTCTAAGGACTAGAATTTGGACTGGTTTTTCCTGATTAGAATGTTTTTCTTCCAACAGAACAACCTCTAGAAAAAAACACGGGATGAATCTGGAATATACTTTCCCAATATTGAATCATGAAAAACATTAGGTTCCTAGGATAAACTTTGAGGTAAAACAACTCTGTACACAACTGATCCAGCTTTCTCTAGGATTTCATAGGGTCCAATAAATCTCTGACAAAGCTTTCCCTTCATTCCAAAACACATCAGTCTTTCCCATGGAATGACATTGAGAAAAATATGTTCACCTGCATCAAATGAATGATCCTTCAATCAGTTTTCTGTATAACTTTTTGGCCTCCTCTATGATATTATCATGTGCTTATGAATCAATAAACCTTTTTGTGCCTTCTCATCCTCCAATTCCAGTCCCATCAGTTTCTTTTCACCTACATTATCCCAAAAGCTAGAGTTCAACATCACATACCATTTAATGTCTCCAATGGTTCTATCTGTATTATGGAATGAAAACTGTTATTATTAGAAAAATTCAAACGAATAAATATGTTGGTCCCAACATCCATGGAAATCCATTAAGAAATCACGTAGAATATCTTATAATGTCTAAATTGTTCCTTCTGACTACCCATCAGATTGTGGATGAAAAGTTGTACTAAAATTAAAATCAGTACCCAAAAACTTCTGATGGCCTTTCCCAAAGTTAGATGTAAACCTGAGATCATGATTAGATAGAGTAGCGGGGGAATTCTATGCATACTCACTATCTCATTAACATATAACTCAAAAATTAGATTTGAGGGAAAAGTATCTTGAATATAAAAGAAATGAGAAGATTTAGTCAGTCGATCAACAATAACCTAGATTTCATTATTTCCCCATGAAGTCTTTTGTAATCCCATGATGAAATCATTTGACACATTTTCCCATTTTCACTCTGGCACCAAAAATGTCTTAAGCATCCCTTACAATAACTACCACTCTGCATTAACCTGTTGAAATTTCATACACATCTCAGTAATGTCAGAAATATCTTTTTTTGTTCCATCCCATCAGTAATACACCCGAAGCTCTTTGTACATATAATTTATTCAAGGATGTACTGAAAATGGAGAACTATGATCTTTACCAAACACATCATTCTTCAACATTGAATGACAATTAACACATTATCACTTATGAAAAATTAATATACAATCATTTTCAATGTTTAAATAAGGTAACATACCCTTCTGAACCAAATCTACCTTTTTTGTAAGTCACTGTCTTCATTATGCGGTTGTGAATTTTTGTCTGATATAAATGATTTAAATGACACATAAATAAAATAATATGAATTTCCTTCACCAATAACATCTATTCCAAAGTTCATAAAATAATTAATCAACGGATCTTCTTCCAAACATAACATGGTTAATGTAGCATTATGAAATCGAATCAAAACATCATGTACTTTATTTTCTTTTCTTAGATGGTAATGAATCATGCAATCATAATCTTTGATTAAAACCATCCATATCCTCTATCTCATTATCAATTGTTTATAAGTAAATATATACTTAAAACATTTGTGGTCAGTTTATATTTCATAGTTTACTCAATATAGATGATGCCTCTATATTTTTAAAGAAAAAACAATAGCTACTAATTCCAAATCATGTTTTGGGTAATTTAACTCCTTTGTTTTCAGCTGACTTGAAGCTTAATAAATTACCTAATCATTCTTCATTAGGAAACAAAAAAGTACTTTAAACAAAGAATCACAATAGATAGCAAACTCATCATAGAAGGAAGTTCCAAAACTAGAGCATTCAGCAATCCTTTTTTCAATTTATGGAAACAATCATTGCATTATTCTATCTAGATGAAATGACACCTATTCGAGCAAACCTAGTCATTGGACTAGATAACCATGAAAATTTCCAACTACCCTCTTGTAATAATATGATAAACCAATAAAACTATTGATCATGATTATATAATTGGGTATTTCCAATTATACAAAAAAAATTTTTTTATAAGGTTCCCCAGTTATCCAATTTATTTGAAACAATGTGACAATGGAAAGAAATTTGTTGTAAAAAAACTCCAACTTCTTGAATTTCCCATAGATTTTCTTTTCCTTTATGGTTTATAAGACAAACCACGAATGAAATTCCAGTTCAAATTTACTTTTGGAATAAAACAAAATATAATCAATAAATACAACCACAAATATATCAAAAAAACATACGAGAATTTCTATTATAAGATCCCTGAATACAACTGGTGCAATGGTTACTCCGAAAGGCATAACTAAAAAATAATAATGGGCATATCTTGTTAAAAATGGGGTTTTTAAAATGTATAATTCCTTTACATTCATCTTATGATACCCCAACCTGAAGTCAATCTTCAAAAAATACTGATCTCCCTGGATATGATCAATCAAATCATCGATATGAGGCAACTTATACTTGTTCTTAACTGTGACGTTATTAAATGCTCTATAATAAATGAAATGTCTCAATTAACCATCTTTATTTTTAACAAACAAGATAAGAGCACCCCATTATGATAAGTTAGGTCAAATTGAACCTTTAACTAATAACTCGTACAACTTCTTCTTTAGCACTAAAAGTTCAATTTCATCTATTAAATATGGTGGTTTTCAAATTCTCTTAGCATCAAGAACTGATTCACTAGTAAATTAAACTTCTTAATTAGGAATTATACTAAGAAACTCATCGTGAAAATCATAATGATACTCATTTACCACTAGAACATAATTAATCTGTACATTTCATTTGTTTTAAACTATATGGTAAAGGTAACATTCATTTCAATTTTCACTAGTTTCTCAACATTCTGATATGTTATCCAAATAAAGAGTTCATTCTTGTACAAAAATTGAAATTATTTCTGAAAAGAGACTTATTTAGCTCTGTAGTAAATCTTAGCATGATAAAGGGAAATCTAATCCATGCCCAATATAAAATCAAACTCTTAGAGGCAAAATGATAATGTTTGATGGTAGATTCCTTCCGAACCAAAGGATCGAAAGGTTCTTGTAATTTATTTTTGTCTCAAAATTTATTCTCTGTGTATTTACCATATGTTTAGGATTCATATATAGAAATATAATTTCAAATTTACTAAAAATGTTTTTTGAAATGAACGAATGAGTACATCCTAAATCAAATAAACAATTCCATATTTTAAATAAACAAACAGTGTACTTAAAACTACATAATTTGATGGGCAAAAATATACTGATGTAGTAGCAAAGAATTTATCCACCCATTTCTACTTGTAGTCCAGATTCTTTCCTTTAGATGAGTTCTTCATTGGGAACTCATTTTCATAATTACCCATTTCATTGCACATAAATCATTTTTCTGACTATAAATAAAATTTTTTGTTTCCATTACCTTGATGTTTTTCAGTGCAATTACGAGACTTATTCCCCATTTTACCACATCGGTAGCACATACTATAATTAAAAAGAAATTATCAATTGTGATTTTTACCACAATTTTCCCAAATTGTAAATAGATGTTTCTTATTATCATTATTTTTTAAAGAGTTCTTACTTTTAAACTACAACCTCCGACTCTTATTCTGTTGTTTTTCTAAGAACTCATGATCTTCAACAAACACCATTTCCACCTTCTCCACATATCAGATATTTTTTTCATAACTTTTAAACTAATGATAAGTTAAATCCATTCGATACATGGTCATTAATCATGAATAAAAATGACTGATTTTACTATCATGATATTATATGTAATTTGAAACATACCTTTCAAGCCTAGTGAATTTGGATTCATAAGCAACCACTAAGTCATCCTCCAACATCCATTCAATGAATTGTATTACCATCTTAAGAAAAAAAACCTTAGGAAAATATTTCCCAAGAAACATACCATTGAATTAATCCCAATCAAGAGAATCAATCTCATCACTATCTCTGGTATTTTTCACTATAGACCACAACTAATCGAATTCCCCTTCAAAACCGTAAACATTGAGACTAAAATTTTGATGCTTTGAATACACAATGACTTCCAAAATCTTCTCCAGTGCTTTAATCAACCATTCTGAAGTCCAGGATTAGATGATACTTTCAAAGATGGGGAATATTGCCTCATAAAATGATCCACTACTAACATGTTCCTATGGGGTTGATCTGGCTGACCTTGTACATGGATACCACCACAATTTAAATCTTGAAGAAACTATGTCATCACTACAACAAACTATTCAGTTCCAATTATGACCATCTCAGATTAATGATTTGGAAGGTTACCTTCCTATAGATGTTATTCCATCACTACAACCTAGTATTGTTACTAGATATCCATTCTGAAAACATAAATATCTTGGGTGAAGCAACATGGTAATCTATAATTGATATGTAATTTAAATATTAACATAAATTAATTTTGGATATTAATTTAACAGTACCCTAACTCTAAAATATGTCTAAACTAGCCTTTGATACCAACTGTAAGGCTATTTTCTTAAACATTACATAATGTTGAATTATTTTAATAATTCACATTGAGGATTTTTCCAATTTAGAGTTTTATATAATTAGGCTATAACAATTACATTACATCACAAATATTACAAAGTATACATTTTTATATTTATCTATTTTTATCATAAAATAGAAACTCTTAAAAGAAAACCAGAATTTGTTTTCTAGATATTAATCTTCTTGTATTCATCCTTTCCCTTATCATGTCTTATATCCTTGGATTTTTTTTAAAAACATGGGATGGTCATAAAAAGTTAACGGTGAAAATATAAATAAATAAATCATTATCACATATATACATTCAAAACATAATCTTTTTAACACATAATAGTAAATCATAAGATTTATGAATAACACATAGAAATAATAAATCATTGAGGTAAATTATGGTATTAATATGATATTAATAATGTAACATTCATAGATACGTAGGGATATATGTTTTTATTACCCATAACAATATAATCACTAAATTTCTTAGGAGAAACATTAGTGTTTACCTCTATCATGTTACCTAATGCATTAGAGGGATATCTCGGGCTCGCCCCCCATAGGTTTATCTCCGAACCACCTGTATACATAAACAATTCCAAAGAACAATTACATATTGATTACAAAAAAAATCATAAATGAAATAAAACATTTCTAAATTTAAATCACAATACCTCATTTAAATATATTGACAAAATAAATCCACAATAAAAACCATTTTCAATACCGAAATATATAGAAGAGTATATGGTATTTATTATCTTTTAAAAAATATTATGAGAAGTTAAGGAAGCTAAATATCAAATAATTATTGCAGAGACAGAAAGGTCATTTTCACATCTTACATTAAGAAAGAAACATTAACTTTTTCATTTAGTAAAATTCTAAGTAGAAAATGATTCCCATTAAATTAAATTAAATGTAAAATTATATTCTACACTGTATTAAATAATGTATTGTATAAATTAAAATATCCCATAATGAAAGGAGTTTCAGACAATGTCCCTTTCCTTGTGCCTGACCTGACGTGTTTGTTCTTTAATCTCCTATATGATAAACTAGAGATAATTTATAATTGCTTCAGAACATTATTCATGTTTATTATTCCTTTTATATGACTTATTACCATGTTATAATCATTACAAAATTATTTATGTTAATAATTTTTATTTTGATGATATTTGGTACTTGAATAAAAAATTAACATTTTATAATAACATGATTTCCATGTGGTTAAAAGATAATTATCTGCATAATGATATTAATGATTTTGTTAATATATATAACTTATATATCCAGTACATATATGTATTTATAATAGTACATAACATTTGGAGATAAGAAATGAAATGCGCCATTCATGGAGATGGTGAGTTGTATGTACGCATGAACGCTAGTTTCATTTCTATTCCATATATAATGGAATGAAAACATAATTATACATTGGTATATTATAATTCCATTATGATATCATATATAATTTCATTTACTCCATCCTATATATTTTCTTGGTATGGAATGAATGAGTCATATCTCTTTGAAGGGGCGGTAGTATGATTTTCCTAAAATGAATTTATCGCATTTACACACTATAGAAACTGTAAAGGAATGATATAAATGAAAATTAAAAAATCATAGAAACAATATAAATATAATATATATCACTTATAAATATAGTTCCATCATAATTTCCACATTGAGAGGCTGTAAGAGATAATTAAGAAATCATTGTTTCGTAAGGCAGTAGTTCGTCATCCACAGAAATAGTATGTTAATATCAATTAGATAGAGGTGTGTGGAAGTGTATTTAGAATAAATATCATAACAAAAACCTAGAATATTGAGGATACTGGTGTAATGAAATAAATATTATGAATATCATAAGGTGTGAAGAAATAAAATAAAAGAAGATAACTTTAGTGAATTTGTTACCTTTAAACCAGGTAACTCCATTTGGATTGAACGAAAAGGATTTGTTTAAGTGCCTTATGTTTAAAGTAGGGATTCTAGGAGGAATATAGGAAATTTTGGAGCTTATTTGGATAGATTATGGATGATCCAAGGGTCCTTTTGTGGACTGTGTATGAGTAAGAGGTGACATCTTTTTATAAGGGGGAGAAGGGGCTCATTAAAAATGTTGGAAAATATTATTTTATTATAAACAAAATATAAATTTCAAAATGTTCCCAACTATTTTAATACAATTATATGTTTAATATATGTTGATGTAATATCATTCAATAATAATTGGACATGTTATGGATATTTTATAATCCTTATCATTTTTATTTAACCCTTTGTTAACTTATCTATCTTATACCATGCCCTCTTATATATTCATAATAAATTGTTAATATATTTACAATAAAATTACAAGAGAACCAAAATGGATCATTAATGAAATATTTTACATCATTTATGTCATTTTTATGAGTATTATATTGTATTAATAATTTATCATTTAGTAAAATATTGATTTATTTAAAAACCCTTTTATGTCAATTTTAATATTATTTGTACCATACCTTTTTTTAAAAATCCAAACCAACTTGGTTCTTTTGAAAACTGTCATTTATTCAAAGATAAAAAGTCTTCCTAATCTATATAAATTACGGACAGAATAAAAATTTCCAAATAAATTAACTATATTATTTATAAATTCTTTTATGTGAATCATTTATTAACGATGCAATAACTTCATCACTATTGTGTCTTAATTAAATTTATTTATATATTGTCTAAAAATTATAAATAAAATATCATGATTTATGAAATATTTTTTATATTTAAAATTAATATTTATATTATACGATAAAACATATATTACCCCATATAAAAATGATTTTCTAAAATAGTTATGTTTATTTCTTTGTCTTTAGTTTCAATTAATTAATATAAAGTGTCAGAATCAATCTCATGTGGCTTAGTGGGATCCAAAAATCATCACAAGGATACCCATGCTCAGACGTGTATTAACCGATAGTATTAAGACATGAGTTAGGGTATTTTAATATTATTATAAAATTAAAATTTTTCCATTATTTACCAGAATTACCTTTTTAACCATGGTAAATAAAATATTTACTGAAATAAATATTTATAATGTATAAAAATAAAAGTTAGCTATTAACAATATTTAGAACACTTAATTCCAAATATGGAATCAATTTTTCAAATTTCAAAACCCAAAAGTGCTTGAAAATAATTTCAAATTAATTCTCGTTGTCAAAAAAAAGCGGGTTTTTATGAAATAATAACTATCAAAATATTTACAATTGTTAATGTCCAATATCAATTTGAAGTTACTTCCAATGACAAAAATTGGATTAATTGGTAATAATATATTATAATTAAACATTAAAACCAATTAAAATGATAATTCAACCATATAAACAATATATATGAAAAGGATGTTTTGAAATAAAATGTGGTATTTTCATTATTCATTATAAAATTATCTTTATTAGAAAAAATCAAAAAAAATACCCAAATTAAATTTTTATATCCTGATTGAAAAGAATAATTTTATTTTGTCATAAAAATTATATAAAAGTTAAAAAAATTATATCTAAAAAAGTCTTCACCGTCAAAAGGCGGTAAATAGACATTTTAAAGAATATTAGAGTACTTATGATTAAAATTTTATTCATTCAAATTTTAACCTTCTAAATATTGATAGATAAATGTAAAAGAATTTAAAAAACTTGTATAATCATATTGTAGTATGTTCAGTTAATTTTTTCTAATACAATTGATATGAGTTAACAATCATTGAAAATAATAATTTTTTTATATTATTTTATTCGGTATAACTCAACATTATATGCAACGTTAGTTTTCAAAGAAAGCCATTATTGCGTGTTAGGTACACCATTTAACATAACATCACCTTTAAAGTAAAAATAATATTTTATTCATAATTATTAATAAATATAATAATTTCATATTCTTTATTTACCAGGGATGTTACAATAGATATAACCAAATTGTTAAATATTTTTGAGAAATAATAAAAAATATAATTATTATTAATATGGTATTGGTGGAAACAGAACTACTGTATCTATATAACTAATAAGAAATATTTATATTTTTATGTATAAAATTTCATATAATTTACTTTATATATATTCTATTTATTAAAATAAATATATTATATTTAATATATATTATTAAATTTAACAATATATTAACATATATGTGAATAGTAATGTATATAGAACATGGATAATAATTATTATTATTTTTAAATAAAAATTACTTTCTTATGAAAATTGATTTCATAATATTTTTAATATTTTATATTAATATTAATTTAAACAACTATCTGATAGTAAATTAGATAATATTATTTCAACATTTTTAATAATTATTGTCAAATTATGTAGTGGGGTCTCTATCATATTTTATAATAATCTTAATTTTGTAGTTAAAAATTAATTACCACAATAAAATAATTATTATTTTAAATTTTTTGAATTTTGATAAAATTTATTTATTTTTAAAATAAAGACACTTATATTTTATTTTAACATATGTAAAAATTAATTAACACTCAATTAATAGGTAATAAATTTTAAATAAAATCATAATTTTAATGATTAAAATGGAATTATTTTATAAAAACATCATTTCAAAACATTATATGTTTTAATATTAAATATATCATTAAATTATTTTAAAAAGGGATTATTTTTTATTGAAGAAAAATATCAATTTCGAAAATATAAATGTTGAATTACACTTCATCTTATCTTTTTTGTAATTGAGAAATCAAAATGATTAAAATTTAATCAATATTAATAAGTGATAAAATGGGTCATTTAATGTGAAATTGATTTGTCTAAATAAATTAAATAACATGAACATCAATAATAAAATTAATTTTTTGGATGTTCATAAAAATATTTCTCTCTACATTTTTTCCAAATGACAGACATAATTTCCCTAATATTCAATTCTTATCCCTTTTGTAACAATATTTTACAAATAATTTTATTTATTTTTCACTTATAAATGGATCATAGTTCTATAATTTTAATAAAAAATATAATTCATAATTCGAATGAAAATCTAAATAAAATTATTTATAAGAGTTCCCCTATAATAATATTATTTACCTTATCCTTGAAAAGTTTCCTCATGTGCTTTATTTCAAATGGAATATCTAAGAGAAGATCCAATTTATCAATGTATGTGTTACAAACCCATTACCTTTATTCCTTATCCTTATTGTAAACAATCCTAAAAACCCATTCATTCTCTATGTTTATAAATACATGATTATAAATAATATTAATGTGTGTTATTTTATTAATGGTATAACATTTTCTATTCCACCTCACCTTATGTTATATAAATGAAAATGCCTCTCATTATTTTGGGCGGACTACTGTGTTGATCAATAAATTTTTTTAATTTTCTTCACCACCATTCATCTATAAATATAAGAATGTGTTAAATTTTTGGATATATTATATTTCTTGTGGTTTAAATTTTTGAATTATAAATTTTTTATTATAAAATTAATATTATAAATAATTTATCTTTACAATACTATTATCCTAAAATTAATATACAATGAAAAAAATAAATCATTTATAAGTAAAAAAAATTAATTTAAATTATTATTACAAATTTTTATAATTATTCTTGTTAACCATAATAAAATGTAAATAATTTCAATATATGATATAGATATTGATATTATAGAAAAATAATCTCATTCATAACCTCACTGAAACATTAATTGTATAATATTATTTTTGGGTAAGTTTAATAAACTACTTGAAAAATGAATTAGGTTTCTATCATGTACGGATTCAAAATATAATAAATTAAATTAATTGGTAATTATTTATTATTATTATTTTGGAATATTAATATTAAATTCAAACTCAGAATTTAAGATAACTTTATTCTTAGATATAAATTATGAAAAAATTCTCATCATAGACCGAATCATCATGAATAAGAAATTAAATACAAATAGATTAATTATTAATCATTATAAAAAATTATAAAACATAAATTTTAGATATTTATAAATATACTAATTATTATCATTGGTAGAATAATTATGATCAATAATTATATTATGAAACTATTAGAAATTGATCATTAGTACTCACACCCCACAATGAAAATAGAAAATAACTAACATATTTTTAGCAGGAAAATAATACTGAATTTCATTTTAATGGTAATTTATATGAATTATTTTTAAAATATAATATAATATATCAATTCTTGTTTTATAGGATTTCGTCATGAATTTGGAAAATTATGGAAAAAGGTAAGTGGTTCTCTACATCAAATCTTATTTTATGAGACATGTTTCATATTATGAAAAATGACATATTTATTATGGTATGATTAAATATTAATTAATTTCATGTATCATATAACTCTGTATTTTATTTTATAAATACATTTATCATCTTCCCTATTTTGATGGACTTCATTTCAGGATAAAATATTGTATCCATAATTTATGTTAACTCTACCCCCTTTATTGTGTTATAATACATCTTCATAAAGTTCCTTATCCTGATAATAGTTTCATCCATGATAATATTTTACATCATGGTATGTTTTCATCCTCTATAGATGTAATTACCTTTTAGACCAATTGATTTACCTAGATGAATCTCATATCAAAATAGTTTATCATTGTTAAAAAAAGTATCAACCTCGTTAATTATGTTTCCCATCATTATCCAAATTTTCTATTCCTGCAAAATTTATCCATCATAATTGTAGAAATAATATTTTATTATCTCAACAGATTTATATATTTTCTATCACTTAAAATAACATTTATTTAAAATTAATTTTTCTATAATGTGTCTTCTCCAAAAAATTCACTTTGAAATATTTAAATGCTTCTAAATCTATTAAAAACAATTTCATACATCCCACCATATATTTTGAACAATTAGGTATATTTAGGGACCTATTATTTGATATTATTTTTAAAAATCAAATCTTTTCAAATCATTCAAATAACCTTTTGAGGATAAATTTTTAAATTTACTTGTAAATTCATCCATTTCTGATAATATAAAAAATTCTAGGATAACGTTTTTTGTTATTAATCATAATTAAGACATCCATAAACTGTCTTTTTTTTTTCAATAAAAATACTCTATGAATTAATCCTTTACAAAAGAAATAATTAATCTCATGTTTTTCTAACAAAATCAATAGATGCGTTTATTTCTTATTTAAAAAGTGATTTTTCTAAAACTACTAAAAATATCATTTCACCATCCGCATTTCAATTGGTAATATCCATTTCTGGAATGATAGGATTCATTGAATGATACTACATTCCTTGATTCTTAATATGTATTACTTGTGACACCCCAAGATTTCATAAAATGTTATCTCTTCAAAGTAATTCCATAACCTGGGTTACACACAACACTGAGTTCAATCGCACCAAGACTGACCAAACTAACCATTCAAAAAGTGGTTACGGATAGTATTAATTGAATTATGAATTTTTTAATCTTATTATATTATTAGAATCCAAATTATGTTTTTCTTAGACATAAAATAAAAAAATCATTTTTTTTCAAATAAAAGAAGTATTTTTCATAAAATTCCATTTTACTACCATTTAATGGCGATCCTTTGCAAAAACCAAAATTTGAAACTCTTATATATTTAATATAATAAAATTTAATTATTCTTTATATTAATGAAATAAAAATTTATTATGGATGAAATTTTGGTACTTTTCTCATAACTTTCACATTTTGATGAATAGTGGAAAATACTAAATTTTAATTAAAAACAACTTTTTAAATCGAAATATCTTATAGTGTTAAATTTTACATTTCAGTGGTTTTAAAGAAAAATTAGATTATATATTTATTATTTAACCTAATATAGGACATTAGATGTAATTTAATATTTAAAATGGACATAAACAAGTGTCAATCTTTTGATTGTCATAATTTCTTAAAAACAATCTTTTTTTGACATTAGGAATTGATTTTAAACTAATTTTTTCCAACTGAGTGTTATGAATGTGGAAAATAGATTCCTTATTTTTAATCATTAGGTCCATGTTTTGTAAATAGGTAACTTGTATTTTTTGACATTATGAATATTTACTTTTTAAAATATATTATTTACCATGGTTAAAGGGTAAATCTGCTAAATAAGGGTAAAACATATTATTATAATGATTTTCAATTATCCTATCATTTGTCGTATTTATATTGGCTGATAAATTTCTTACCATTGTCTTCCATGGGTCTATTTAAGGACCCCATGATACCACTTGAGGGTGATGAGAACATTTTATATTAAATAAACTAAAGTAAAGACAAAAATCAAAAAAGAAAATATCTTTTAGTAGAACATTTTTTTGAGGTTATATAATCAAAATATTTAACTATAAATATATATTAGAAATATAAAACAATTTCCTACATCGTGATAGTTTATTTATATTTTTTTTCATAAAATAAACATATTTATATATGAAAAAATAATGATGGAGTATATTATTTATTAATGAATAAATTAAATAAATGATATTATAAATATTAATATAAATAAAATTTTAAAGTTTGGATTCCATCAAATAATTTTATAGCTGAATAAATTTTATTTATTTATTTTGATCAAATTAATCAACTTATTATTAATTTCATAAAAACTAAAAACAAAACAATGTCAAAATTCACAAAAATGAGTTTTTAAAACAAATATTATATTATTGAATGATATAATAGTTATAAAAATCTATAGTACTGCACAAAGACATATATAATAACATATATAACATTAATGAACCACTTGCGGTTCTCATGTCATTTTATTGTAAGTTTATTTACCATTTATTATAATAATACAAGAATACATGGTAAAAGCTACACTATTTAACTATGAGATAAACCCAAAATATAAGGTTAATATTGTGACATAAGCCTTTATAAAACCAATGGGATGAGATAATTTAGAACCATCCCAACCATATCACGAATTAAATTCTTTTTAAACCATTATAAACTAAATATAATTGTATAGTAATCAAATATTTCAAGCCTTTCGTAAATTGACCCCAACCTCTCGTATAAAAAACTACATCTCCTTCTGAAAACATCACACCTCCAATGCCATTTGGCTCATCCAAACCCTACCCAAATATCCTACTAACTTCCTTAATATCAATCTAGAGTCGTTACATTGAATAGAAAGCCATCCTATAGTTCCCTTTTGATCAACTCAAAAAAAACACCCAAAGTAGATGTAATAATTTCACCACCTTCTTTCAAGTTATTTTCTTTTTCCACTTCCCCATTGTTTGTTGTTTCCATAAAAAATAATAAATCATGTACCTTATAAATACTTTTATTTTATTATAAATATTTCACAACTGTATTCATTATTCTATCCATCCTATATATGAGAAAGTCCCCATATGTGTGTACGTATAGCTTACCGTCTCCACGTCGTGGTGTAGTTTTTTATTCAAACAATTCATTATTTGGACTGGTATAATAATGTGTATAACTGATGTAAATAACATATATAACATGTTAATTATTCTGTATATATTATATACCATCTAATTACATACAATTTCTCCATCAATATAATGATATTGTCAATCAAGCGTACGTATGGATTACCATCTCCATGAACATGATGAGATTCATTTTCCCATCGCAACCATTCAAGAATAATTTTCAATTGATGATTAAAAATAATGTTTATGAAATTAATATCATTCTGTATATGATTCAAATACATATTATCTGAATCAAATATGGATTATGTATCAAAACATATAAAAGAAAATGAATCTATTAACACCTGAAACGAAGATAATACTCAAATATTATTGACAATGGAATATTAGAAGATCTTATATGATATCATCTTTATGTATAATGTTATTATATAATTTAATCACAATTATTTAACTATTATACAACATTTTAACGTACCATTATCCAAGGAAAACTACAAGGTAAGGGTTAATTTCACAATCTCTTTATTATACGAGCTTGATTTTACGTAAGTATCTACTAGGTCCTCTTTATCATCTACATCAGTGTTCCATAAAAAATGTATATCAAAACATTTTTAATATTTTCTATACTATGGGTTAAAGTCATTTTACCCTTATTTTACCTTATATGTTTTGAAATGAATCTCTCTGTCATTTTCCAAACAAGTTACTTTATGACTATTTTGACAAAATTAAGGTAAGAATGTTTTTTAACTTATACAATTGGTGCAGCTATTTTTTGCCATTATAACGTCATCAAAGATTCCCTTGCAAAATTATAAGAATATTTTCAAAATAAAAATTTTATTTTATAATTATGTGATGCTTAAATGATTTCAAAATTGAAAGAGATATTTATCTCAAATAGTTTTGATTTCATCTATGTCAACATCCTTTGATAAAATTTACACTTTTTTGGAAAAGATTTATTATGATACAAATGTTCCATATTTTATTTATGGTTTTGTGATATGTTTGGTCATGGATGAGTTATTTTTATACCATGCATGGTTTATTTTTTATGTATTGACATTTCGTACGCTAGTTTTAAAACGAATGTTTATGTTATGTTTCATCCTTTCATATGACAAATGTATTGGACTTATTATGTGACAGGTGGAGTCTGCTATAGCCCCTGGATGCTTCGGTAAGTCTCATGAGAAAATTAGATGTGGAATTTTCTGAAGGATTTCCCAAATTGATATATGGTTTAGGCCAAGGCCAGAATCATTTTTAGACATCTTGGTTGAGGTCTTGAAAAAAAATTTCAGAATTTTTGACATTATACATTCCTCATTATGAAAGTTATATTGATGGTTAATGTGGTTATTAGACTAAAAGAACACTAATGTCTATGTTTTTTATGGAATTATTTAGAAATCTCATATTCTTTCCATTAAATGTACATGTCTATTAATTTTAAAGGCATGTCTTTTCAGTTTTTCACCATTTCTGATATTTATGTTATCTTCTTTTGTATTTCATACCCTTACTGAGTGTTTGAGATCACCCATTTCTATTCTTTTACTACGATACAATGAAGTATATTATGAATGACCTACAGAGATAGTCTAAGGGATATTAATGTGGGAAATGGAGATAATTTTGTTGTTTTTTTCTTTTTATAATGTAATGTAATGTTTATGTATAATCTATTATCCAATGTTGCTAAAATGATAGGTCCTATGGGACTTGATTCCTTTGAATCAGGAAATTATTTTAAAATAATGCACTGGCTCTAGGTAACTATGTTCAGGGTGTTAATGTTGGTTTCAGAAAATTTTTAGTAACAACAATTGGAAATTGACTTAGATAATATGTGATTACAGTACATTACCCTAAGATAAACATTGATTGTCAGTATAGAAGAACATCCTAGAATTTTAGGAATGTAAATATTTTTTGTATTTTCCATGAAATACAACCCTCTCTATATATTAATAGGTAGAGGCGGCTTCAGAATAGATATACCTCAGAGTGAAATCTCTGACAATGAGTTTCAGGCATGATCCTGGGTATCCTGGTACACAACAATCGGCCTTATTGCGCTCATGGTTACGACACTCCTGGGGGATATGCTTTTGATAATTCATATTTTCATTAAAACCCATTATGATGGATTAAGAGCAAAATAATTTGTCAAAAAAACATTTTATGATTCTTGAATATATGTATAATATTTTAATTTTATTTTATGTATTTTACATGTTTGGAATTTTACATTGAGATTCATAAAATAACCTAGTGTATTCTATTGTTTAGAAATGTCACCTAGTAGAAGGAATGAAAATTCTAGCAATACGCATGATCGAAAGATTTAGAAAGATTATATCTTTCTTGGTATTAAGTCATCATTTAAAAGGGAAATAATATACCACATTTTCTCATCATATTAAGAAATAGTATCATGTGTTATTAAAAAAAGTAAACAATTAATTGTGTAATATGGATTTGAAGGGAAGCAAGAGAAGTAATGGATTGTTGAGAGAAATATAGATAAATGGAAGAGGGGAAAGTAAGATTTTACCATGTGTGATAACTGGGGAAATATTCACCATGGTAAATTCATAAAGGGAATGTGTGTTTGCTATATGTGTGGAGAAAAAGGACACCAAGTACGAGATTGCAATGGTAAGAAAAATGATTCAAATGTACAATGCTTCATCTGTATGGAGTTGGGACACTAGGGGAATCAATGAAGAAATCCTCAGAGTATGCCCCAAATGATGCTATTGGATAATAATCATGTTATGATACAACCATAGATGAATAGGAATTACTAGTCTTATTACATTGTTATTAAAAAATTATTTCACTTGAGTGTTGTTTCAAAGATGTACTAGTTATATGAATTATGGAAATAAATATTGATTGTATGGTAGTATTATTTCAATGAGGATTTGAAACTATTTAGTTCTATGAAAAGTGACTCAATTGAAGTTTGAATTTTTGAAAAAAACATGGATGAAGGAATGATAAAACCTAATATGGTTCTGATACATAGGTAGTGATTTTGGTATAAGATTTGATTGATTTGGCTACACTATATTTTATATTCTTGACATCTTTGAAACTAAATAAATTGTTTGATTATTCCATTATTGTTGGAGTTTACAACATTTTTTGATATAAGGAGTATATATTTTATTATATAATTAATAAGGGAGTATGAATGTAATCAATAAGTTATTATGGTAATTACAAGAGTTACAGTTTTTAAAAGAATACATGATGAAGGGATTCACATGTTATTATGTTGAAAAAAGAATCAATATTGTGTTTACCTTCCATATAAATATTGGACTGTGCATTTGGACAGAAGTATTTTGGATAATTGTAATGGTTGTAATGGATTTTGATTGAAATTTTATACTATTTTTATGGTTAAAACATTTTTTATGATTATTTTCAGATTGTTATAAAAATGACAACTCGGAGGTCAGGTGACAACTCGTCGCGTCCGGCAAGGGCGAATGAATTGAACCCACAACCGAAGGATAAAAAGGGTACATCACATACCACTGGCCTACATGATGTCCTGGTTTTTATAATTTATTTTTTTTAAATATTCTGATAAATGAATTATAATTTCAATTTTTTGGAAAACCGTACGATTAATATAAATAAAATATTTTGGAATTATATTATCTTTTGGAGTGATAGATGAATTTGTGGAAGGAATTAGTTGATGGATGAAACTATACTATTCAAGTATATGTGTGTGTGTATATATATATATTCTTTTATTATATGAAGAAATTAATTATTATTATTTTGAGAAGACATCTTAAAACAAAAAATGTGTTATCCTAATACCTTATGTTTTGTTGAAATGGTGATATTTTAAATCATCATTGATCGATGGATTTGAGACCCCCAATTGTACACTTGTTTTAGATTGATGACCCTAATCAATCCCTAGAAATATTTATGTGTTCCTCCAATTATGTGTCTCTAATTGACACCAATGTTCTCTTAATCAAGATAATAATTTTTGGTGACTTGTTTATTTCCCTTTCCTTCTTATTAAGACAATATTTTATTAACCTAATTCTCGATGTGGGTTTTCTGTATATGTATTTTTCAATTTTTAACAATTTATTTTTGAAGAACAATTTAGAATAGTGAGGACACAGTTTATTGAAGGTGGCGAGAATTTAACACCCCAAAATTTCATAATATGTAGTGTCATCAATGTAATTCAATATATTGTGTTACACGCAACACCGAGTTCAAGCACACCACGACTTACCAAACTAGCATTTCAAAAAGTGGGTATGCATAATATTAACAAAATTTTGAATTTTATATATTCCATATAATTTTATAATAAATAGTATGTGTGTCTTATCCATAATATAAGAACAAGTTAATTTTTTATGATAAAAATGTATTTTAAAAAAATGTAATTTTACCGCCCTTTAATGGAGAATTATTTTAGAACCTTTATTTAACAATTTAATATATTTAATTTAATTTAATTAAATTATTCTTTTTAATTAATACATATATATATAGTTTGGATAAATGTTTCGTACGTTATTGATAACTTTCATATTTTGATGAATAGTTAAAAATAGTAAATTTAAATTAAAAAAACATTTTTAATCGAAATAATATATAGTGTTAAATTATACATTTGATTGGTTTTAAAGTATCATTAGATTACATTTTTATCATTTAATATTTTTTAGTTCATTGGATGTAATTTCACATTTAAACTGGACATAAACATGTGTCAATCTTTTGATAATTGTTATTTCTTATAAACACGCTTTTTGTTTTGACAACAGGAATTAATTTTAAATTAATTACTGCCACTTTAGTGTTTTGAATTTGGAAAAGTAAGTTCCATATTTTTAGTTAATAGGTTCAAATTGTGTTAATATGTATCTTTTATTTTTAGATAGTATGAATATTTCTTGAGAATCTATTTTATTTACCATGGTTGAAGGGTAAATCTGATAAATATGGGTAATAAAATATTAATATAATGATATTAATATACCATAACATTTGTCTAATTTATTTTGGATGATACATTTACGACCATGGGAATTCTTGGGTCTATTCTGGGACCCCATGGAGCCACTTGAGATTGATAATGACATTTTAAATTATATAACCTAAAGTAATGACAAAAATAACAAAAGCATATATCTTTTAGTAAATTTTTTTTATGAAGATATATAATTTATCTATTCAACTATAAATATGAAATAAAAAGAAAAAAATATTTCCAATATCATGAAATTTTATTTATAAATTTAATACATAAAATAATTATATTTATATATGACATAATAGTGATGTAGTATTTTCCTAATTAATCAATGATTCAAGTAAATGATATTATAAATATTAAAATAAATATATTTTGAAAGTTTTGATTCTATAAAAGAAATTTATTGGGGAATATGACATTTTATTTTGGATTTAATGTATTTTTTTTAAATTTAATCATGTTAATATTAATTATACAAAAACCCAAAACTAATTAATGTCAAAATTTACTTAAATGAATTTTTAAAACAAATACTATATTAAAAATTGTATAATAGTTCTAAAAATCCAAATATTGGAAAGAGAAAGTGTATTACAATATCTATGACATTAATTAAAAACTTTTGTTTCTCATGGAATTTTATTGTAATATTATTTACAATTTATTCTAATAATACAAGAAAACATGGTAAAAGATAAACTATTTATCGAAGAGATAAATCTAAAAGATAAGTTAAATATGGTTACCTAAACCTATATAACACTTATTGGTTTAGAGGATTACAATCCATCCCCACCATATCAAATAAATAAATTCTTTTTTATCCTTTATAACTAGAAAATTATTTTATTTAATCTAATATTTCAAGCCTTTCTAAAAGTAACCTTCACCTCTCTTATAAAAAGGTACATCCCCTTCTCCAAAAATCACACCTCCAAAGCCATTTATCTCAGACAAAACCTTCCAAAATTTCCCCCCAAAATCCCCCACATCAACCTAGAGTCCTTACTTTTATAATATAGACAACCTAAGGATCCCTTTTTATCCACACAAAAGGAAACACCCGATGTAGAGGTAATAATTTAACCTCACCCTTTTATGTTCTTTTCTTCTTCAAATTCCTCATTCTTTGTTGTATCTAAACCAATATAATAAATATAGTATCTTCTACATCTATTGATGTTATTAAAAATATGGTACAACCATATTTGTTATTCAATCCATCCAATAAATTATAACGTCACCATACGTGTGTATGTATGGCCTACCGTCTCCATGTCGTGATATAGTTTTTTATTCAAAAAATTCATTATTTGAATGGTTATAATAATGAGTATAACGTATTTGAATAATAAATATAACAAGTTAATGATTCTATATATATGATATAAAATACAATTACATACTATTTCACCATCAATATAATGATATTGTCACTCGAGCATACGTATGGATTACCCTCTCCACGAACACGATGAGATTCATTTCTCCATCGTAACCGTTGATGAATAATTTTCTTTTAATGATAAAAAATATTTTTTATAAACTTATTATTATTATCTATATGATTCATATACATCTAATCAGTTACAAACATGGATTATGTAACAAAAAATATAAAGGTAAACGAATCAGTTAACACCTGAAAATACAATAATACTAAAATATTATTAACAATGCAATATTATAAGAGCAATTATGATATCATATTTATGCATATAGTTCCTGTATAATTTATTAATAATGATTTAACTATAATTAAGGATGATAACTTACCCTCTACCATGGAAAAGTACAAGGTAAGGGTTAATTTCACAATGTCTTTATTATCTGAGATTGTTTTTACGTAAGTATCTACTGCGACCTATTTATCTTCCACAACCATGTTTTCTAAAAATTTATTTAAAAACATTTTTAATATATACTATAATATGGGTTAAAGACATTTATACCATTTTTTGACCATATATGTTTTGAATGAAATATTTGCATCATTTTTTAAACAAGGTAAATTATGGCCTTTTAAAAAACATCAGGAAAGAATGATTTTTTAACTTATACGGCAGGTGAGGATATTTTCTACTGTTAAAACATCATCAAAGCTTCCCTTACAAGATTATAAGAAGATTTTCAAAATAAATATTTTATTTTATAATTATGTGACTCTTAAATGATTTCAAAATACAATGATATATTTCTCTCATATAGTTTTTTATTTCAAATATTTCAACATCCTTTGATAAAATTTACAGTTGGTTGAAGTTGATTTATTATGATAAAAATATTAAATATTGTATTAAAGGTTTTATAATATGTGTGACTTTTGATGAGTTATTTTTATTCCATTCAAGGTTTATGGTTAATGTATTTACATTTCTTATGATAATTTTAATATGATTGATTATGTTATGTTTCAACCTTTTCATATGTGGAATGTATCTGAGATAGTATGTGACATGTGGATCCTGCTATAGATCCTTGATGCATAAATAAGTATCATGAAAAAATTAGACGTGGAATTGGCCGAGGGATTTCCTAATTTGATATATGTTTGTCTCTGAGGCCTTAATAATTTTTATATGTCTTGTCTAAGGCCTTGAAAAAAAATCAAAATGTCTGAAATTATACTTTCCCTCATTATGAAAATAATATTGATGGTTCATGTGGTTACTCGATTAGTTGAATAAAATTGAGTATGTTTTATTATGTTATTATTTAATTAGCTCATATTTCTACCAAAAAGTTTACATGATTATTATTTGTAAATTCATGGACTTCTAATTATTCACCATGCCTAATTTTTATGTTATCTTATGCTATATTGCTTACCCTTACTAATAATTTGAGTTCATCCCTTTTTATGTTATATTTTTCCATGGATGCAAAGAATTATATTATGACTGACATGAAGGGATAGTCTCTGGGATATTAATGTGGTCAATAGAGAAAATGTTTTCATTGATTTTCATTTTATAATGTAAGTTAACGTTCATGTTTGTAATCTATTTTCTATGACTGGTAAACCGATCCGTCCTACGGGACATGATTCCTTGTAATCATTCTAATGTATGGAAATAATGCAATGGCTCTAGGAAACTAAGGTTGAGGTTTCACATTACATAATTTCCTTTTGTATCAAATAAATGATCCATTTCTTCCACAGTCATTCAAAATAATTGTCAATTATAGACATGATTATTTTTATCCAATATCATTCCTATTTAAAAACACCTTATTTCATCCATTGATTGATCAATGTTAAAATATATTACTTACTAATATTGTGTGTATAATATTATTGTCACAACTATACACCCCTTTATAAAATTATTTTTAGTTTTAGGTATTCTTAAATGTAGAGAAATTCTATTTATTCATTGTGGAACAATAATATATATATATATATATGATATTCTAATAGAGATATTTGTTAATTACATAAGAAGGATCATTGTAAATTGTCTAGAGATACACCTTATTTATCTATATAGGTTAAGATCATTTTATATGTTTTAATAACATGAAGAGAAATATTGATACTCTATATTTTTATATATTAATGTGAATGTTTAATTATTCCAATAGATAGTCGATTATGATTTGTGTTTAAATCCATACCATTAATCTATTGAATTCATCGAACATAATGAAGTGAAGGTTGAGGCTCAATAATTTATATACCTATATACATTAGTTAGTTATATTGTATATGATTTATGTATATTTGGTTTATTTCACCCCAATATGGGCATGATTTTATGGTTTTAACCTTCATGATAAGAAACCTGACATGTATCATATCTTGATAACAGGAATGACACCTTTATTGAATGAATAATTTTTTGGTCCAATCCCTTGATATTAATGGTCATTATTTGTAGAATTAATCATTTTATCACCTCAAATAAAATTAATATTTTCCATTTTTATATTTATATTTTTTACCACAGATATTTTTGGAGATAATGTGATCATTTAAACAGATTTATTTGATGGTAATCTATTTCATTTCAAATTATATATTAAAATTTTATTATTTATAAGAGATGGATATACAAATTCCCATAGTTATTGTTTTAGCGCATTCTAATTATTTATTTTCCTATTTATATATTCAATAAACTATGATGATTTTTGGAGTTTATTATGATTCGTGGATTATGTTTGGTTATTTAAAAAAAACTAAAATATCAATGCATAAAATCCCTCAATATCACCCTATAAACCCTCTATTCAAGTAGTATACAACTAGTGTTTCTAGTGGGAAATGTAAGGTCATTTTACCCTACCAGTCCGGTTTTAGAACAATGATATCATGTTCAAGATGATACAAGATGATTATATATTTTTTAACCACCCACCTTATTCCTCTATATGGGTAGTGACCTTGTTATCAAATTTTTTATGTGAAGATAATATTGATTAGTTATATGATGGAATCATGGTACTTATTTTAAATGATTCATAATTAATTTTTATTATTCATTTCATTGATATTCATATAAATAATATCTTGAATGCATCAGACGTAAAAATGTTTTGGGTGTTATAAGATATTATATATCCCTTGGATGCATTGATTTGTCTCATGAGATAAATTATCTGTGTGTCTGGAATATGCCTACCCAATAAAAGAGTAATGTATTAGATGAATCCTTGAAAATAATAATGATGTTTGGTTTACATCATTGAATTAGTAACAAATTTCATTGTTATGATTTATTTGATAATAATAATGTCTTCTCTGTGTACCTTAGGGTGAATATCAAAATATTTTTCATTATCCATTCCATCACAATAAATTTAGTTAGTGTTGAACCTCTATTTATTTATATTATTAATTGTTGATTAATTTCTAGATCTTGTTATCTATTAAATTGTATTTTAGGATTTTTACTTTTTTTCAATCAATATAATTATTTCTATATTCATGTATTTCTATGTTTTTATTGATTTTTCCCTTCTAGTGAATTATGTGAACACCCATATTATTTTTCCTTTAACTATGTTATAAGTAAATTTATTAGTGATGATATATCTATAAGAGTATAATGTGTACATATTTTTGGAAGATATATTTAAGACTTATTATTAATTATATACATTATAATATAGTGTTGATGATATATATTTTATGAGAAATAAATGGGATTTGTTGGCTACATTTTTTCCCTAACACTATTAACATAAAAAACAATATGGTCCTTTGAATGTATGTGACTGATTATTTGTTCTTGATATTATAATAATTGAAGGTCACAATTACATTTATTTGGATCATTTTAACTTTATCTAGTAAATAATGTCTTATTTGTGTCTATTGTATAGATTCAAATTTGTGTAATCACTATGAAATGGGTCGTTAAATATCAACTAAATATTCACTATGGTGTAGGGTGAGTGGGATTAAGACAACATACCTGGCTAATAACTACGAAAGATTATTTTTTTAATCACATTTTCATTGAAATCCATTTGAAATTTTTTATTATGTGAAATATTTTTTTTAAATATAATAGAATAAACAACATAAAAAACATGATGGTATTGAGTTTGATTTAATTTTAATAGAAATACAATGTATTTTTTTGGAAGATTAATATATATATTTTTTTTATACAAAAATTACTTTCTGGTCAACAAAACATACATAATATAATTTTGGTATTAATAATGGTTGAATAATGATGGAACCAAGTTAATTATGGTCACCATATATAATTAAGTGATTATTGTAATGAGTAATATAAATAGAGAATAGATGAAGAGACAAATCAAGTGATTCTTCCATCAAAGATATTAATTATTAATATTAACACCCTCAACAGATTACAACTCCCATGAAAAAAAATATAAAAAAATAATGGATTATCTTGGATATTTGATTTATGTGGATTATTATGGAAAGAACGTTAAATTCCCCTGGCAAGAAAAATTTTGTATGAAAAATCAATAAAAATATATGTAAGGAATTTAGAGTTGTTTTGTATTTGGTAAATGAGGGAATAGAGAAACTATTTTATGATGGGAAAAAGTAATTTGTTAACATGGTGAAATGAAAATATTCATTTTCTAGTTATAACTATGATATTATGGTATCCATCTCATTTGAAAATATATCTTGGATAATCCTGAATAAATTAATTGGTAAGTGATAATTAATATTTTGAGGATAAAATCAATTTAAGGGGTGAGCATATAACACCCTGCGATATAAAATTATAGTTTCCATTCTATATTATTGTTTTTTATAATTATATTTACATGCTACGTCAAATAACAATAAATCATAGAGTGTTATATTACCAGTAAAAATTAGTAGAAGAATTGATGGATAATAATAAATGTAACTAAATTATGAAATATATTTACAGATAAAAAATGGTGATTAATGAAATAAGGGAATTCAAAATTTTAAAATTTGTGTTAGTACATCAATAATATGTCTAATTTTCTTATATATAATGAAACCATTTTAATTTGTTTTAATTTTATTATTTTACACAATTAATATAATATATCTAAAATATATTTTATATATGAATGATTTATTTAAACTATTTTTTATTATAACTGTATATAAAATATAGATTATAATTACTGAACTTTAAAATATAGTGATTTACAGATGAATCATGTTTTGATTATATTTTTATGTTTTTGTATAAAAATTAATTTTAGAAACATTAAAAATGAATTTGATTATATTATTTTAATATTTTTAGATAGCATAAACAATTGAAATAATAGGGTAAATTACATTACATGGAAGAAAAGAAAATTACCTAGGTAATTAATTTTTACCACTTAAGAAATGATATTTTTTGTACAAATAATAGAATTTAATTTAATTGAAATATTTCAAATAAAATTCAATAATTTAAAGTATAAACATATAAAAAATTAATAAATCTAATAAAACTTTTACTAAATATTAATATAGATTATGAACAATTAATGATTAAGATGACTTTGTTATACCTATAATGTTTTTCAACAGATTTTATATTTTAATTTAAAGGATAATTTTATTATATTTTTAAATTATATGAGATTAAAAGGAATACAAATTTTAATTTATCATATTATTATTTGGTATTAAGTACCATCATATATTTTATGTAATAAAATAATAATCATGATTAAATTACAAAAAAGATTAATAAGTCTGCAAATTGGTAATCTAATGGGAATCAAACTATAGAAAATTAATTTGACACATAAAAATTATACAATATCATATTTATTCTTAAATTCAATTAATTAATGTGCCACATACATTTTAACACCTATGTAATGTAATTATCATTCAATTATATTTATACTAATTTCCATGCATTCATTTCCAATGTTTTTCCACTGTTTTCTCCTGTTAATGGATCTCACATCCACCAACATTAAGATAGAAATATAATTTTAGATTCTCATTAAACCATTCCCTATAATATTATTCAATATATTCAATAAAAATTTCTCTTAAAATCAATAATTCCCATGTATTTTTTCATTTAAAAAGGATATATAAAGGGACGATCCAAATTTACATTATAATTATTACTTTCCATTTTTTTACTTATCGTTATCCTAAACTCACCCCCAATATCTTACTAACCATATTAATATAATTTAATAATTATAAATTTTAATTTAGAATGTTATTATATTTATTTTACAATCATTATTTACTCTTATAACACTCAATCAAAAATATTATTATGTTTCTCAAGCGTGAGCTTGGACTATAGCCTCCACGAATGATTAGTTTTATTTCTCAAAACTACCTTTCACGGAAAATTACTGAAATGGTTTTAGTGAAAAAATACGTTATTTATGATATTATTTATAATTTTCCACTATAAATTAAAAATCCTATTAGTTGTGTTATCAATAAATGATCATTTTAAAACATACAAATAAAAACAAGCTTACAAATATTAAAAATGATTTATTTATAAGTGATACCAAATTTTTCATTTTGATAATTCATATAACACTTTACTATTATAATTAATTACCTCAATATAATATAAATAATATCATTATATGTTTTGATAATATTATTATAACAAAATATTATACCCCTTAACAATAATGACCCATAGATTGTATAATTTTATTATTATTTTTTGTTTGACTACATACATGTACAATGATATAAATTTATATCATTTATGTAGTATGAATCATAATAATTTACATTGATAAGTATTTTTTTTTAATTTTTTAATTGTAATATAAATAGATAACTCATTAATTAAGACATTATTATTTATTTATAAAAAAACAATAAAACACGCCCATCACCGACTTCGTCATCATGAATTGTAAAAAAAACTTAAGAAATCATATTTTATAAATTTGAATTATCATAAAAATAATTTATTAAAACTATTATTAATTTTGAAGGATTAACTTTGTGTGGTTAATGAAGTACAACAATGGTATTACAAAACCAGTTGATGATGATCAATATTACTCACACTCGATATTGTAAATATATAATATCTAACTAATTTTCATAATGATAATTATTTTAAAATAATTTGATAGACATTTAATATATGAATAGGATTAGTAATTATAATTTTGATAACATTATGTTGGTTATAAAAATATTTATCAAGAATTCGACTAATAGGGGTTATAGGGTAATATTTTCCTTGTCTCAATTTTTTCATGAGACGTGTATCTTATAAAGAAAAATGATATCTTCAAAATTGCGTTGTGAATTTATAATGATTTTAATATAAAATTTTATTTTAATACACAGGTTTTAAATATCCACATAATGTTTAATCTATATATGGAATTCCTTTTGAATGATATCAATGTTATAAGTATTATTATTATCATAACTCCTATAATTTTTTATATTTCCAATTATTTAACTTCTATATTATCAGATTAGTTACTACCACACCAAGATTTTACATCATGTTAATTTCTCATAATATCATTATAGAATAAATTTTAATCATAGTATCTTGACATGACAAATATACTCCCTAAAACATATATCATTATTGATAATTATAAATATCACCTCAAAGCATGGTTTCCCACCTTGTCAATAATATTATTTCCCACATATATTATCCTATATAATTTGAATCCTAATTATTTTATATTCAATGTGAAATCTATAATTTCATTCTCCGATTTTAAAAGGATGATTTGTTATTTTTTTTGTAATTTTTTATTTCAAAAAAGATATTCCAAAAAATTAAAACTATTTTCTATCCAATCAATATTTAATGTTTAATTTTACAAACCATAATTACTTGTATAATAATTACATCATTTCATGAATATATTTTAAGAGTTTACTTTTGAAAATTAAATATTTTCATAATTTCCCTAACCGTTTTTTAAATAGAATTTGATCTCTTCCTATAGCATCATATTTTAGGTGAAAATATATTTCTAAATTATTTGTATTATCAATGAAAATTCATCACTATAAATTTTACGTTATTAAAATAAATTCATACTCTCAAAGTATTATAAAATAATATTTCTCAAAATATAAACGACACTTATTATCTCAAATGTGACATTTCTAAAAATCATAAATAGTAAATTTTATCTAATTAATTTCCTATTAAAATTTATTATGAATGTTCAAGGATATTCATCAAATGAATCAATAAAAATTTAAATTATACATCTCTTATGTAATGACATTTTCTATCAAATAAATGATGCATCTATACCTTAGTCTTGAGAAATAATCCTCTATTATATGCATGGTTATATATCATATTACTTTTCTCTTAAAATAAATAATATTTAATTCTTTCTATTAAATTTTATTAACCAATATTAGATATATAAATTTATTTTAGACCATTATTGACATGCTGTTGAAGCATTTCATCTATATGTATTTTTATTTTTATGGTCTTTTATATATACTATTATTTCATTTAATATTTTAGTAACTATAAAAAACTTATATATTTCATATTTTAAATAAGATGTTTATATATTAATTATGAATGTGGATTATGAATTTTTTAACAATCCACTATATTTATATATGTGGGTTATGATCATATTATCAATTTTCATTATATGGTAAATATTATTTTCTTTATGTATGTTTGTATCTCAATGTGAATCATTATATATTCATAAGGAAATTTTACTTATCATTGTACTAAAATAAATATAATTCATATGGTGAATGAATCAAAAAAAATTAGTGATGGGTGGGGCTCATTTTTATATAATCCCAAAATACATCGACTAATATTATGATATAATATTTTGGGTATTTTATTCAAACAATTAAATTCCTCATGTAATAGTCATAACCTCGACAACACTATTCATTTCTTGGTTTGATCCTTGATAACAAGAATCATGTATTGATCACAACATTAATAGTAAGAATAATTTATTAGGTAAACCCTTCATTGTTATAATCATGATTTTTATAGTAATGCATTAAGCCACAATGAAAATAATTATTTTTAGTGTGTTTTTTAATATTGTAAACCATGATTTTTTTTGGATCATGTGAAAAATTATATGGAATTATTTGGTGATAATTTATTTCATTTCTTATTATTCCAACCAATTACATTTTGTATTAGTGAAATGCCTGGTTTTCAATATATTGGTTTTGATAAGGTTAATAATAAATACCCTTTCATTTTGTTATTAATGGATGGGATTAATATTGATTATTGAGGTTCCAAATATTTCAAATCATAATACCTTGGGTTATCCATATAATTTGTGGTGTTGTTTGAAAAAAAGGTTGTTACTTCATGATTTTGGCCAAACTGTGAACCCATTTCAATATATACAAAAAGAATTTTCTTCTATTATATCTTCATTTCAGATAATTTTTTATTAATTCAAATTCCCAATTTGCCTCCCTAAACATTTTCAATCCAACATTCCATTTTTTACCCCAAATGAATTAATAATCATGATGTATTTGGGTTATTTATTCATGTATTAGGCTAGCCTATTATCCCATTTCCAGTTTAAAATAATATTTTTTTCATTTTATATATTATTCCCTATTTTAATATTTTTTGATCATTCCACAAATAACTCAAGATAAATAAGTCTATGATAACACCTATGTTCAATTTTTTTCTCTTTGGTGCTCATATTCATCGAATATTTGGGAGATTTTTCTCAAGGATTCCCAAATCATCAATATTTAAGAGGGTACTTTTTTCTCTCTCTTAAATCCTTTATTTTTTGTTATATCTCTCCAAAACTATATTTCCCTAGTTCATGAAAACCTAAGGAGCCTCACCAAAGATTTCCAATCCATTTACTCTCCTCTAAGGCGGGGTATCTTATGGAAGAAGATGAGTTCCCCAGTATTAATGGTCACTTTACTTCTTCATTCTCCACCTTCCTCCTATTCCATCCTTTATTTATCATTTCATTCTTCTCCCCTAGTAATTAAAGTCCTATGGTATTTTATTCATGATTTTTTTTATTTATTTTGTTTCGTTTAGGTCTATTGTTTATTTATCTAGTGTGTTGGGAACCACAACAGAAGATTTCACGTGTGCATTTCTGTTCCGCCATGGATTTGAGGTAGGATGCTGATTTAACATGAAATTATCTTTTAAGTTTCAACTTTTTTTTGTATTTTAAACATGAAATATATGTTTAGTAATTTTTTTAAGACTTTGGATAATTTTTCTTACTGTCAAAAATCATTGTTTAAGCCTTGTTTTCTGGAAAATTAGTGTTATTTTTTATAAATGTGTACACTGCTAGCATCCATACACGTTCAGTTAGAATACACACCTAATTTATAGAATTTTGAACATGTTTTAGTATATTGAATAAATTTATAGCATAAAATGGTCTTTATCCCTTTCCAAGTGCTTAAAATAATAATTTTTTCTAAAAAATGCTTACAATGTGGTCGGTAAATTGCGGAGTTGGATTTAATGTGCCTAGTATCATTTTAAATTTTTTGGTTGGATTCATAAATACATATTTATCATTAAAATGGTATTTTTGGGTCCTTTTATGGACATAAAAGTAGTTTTGGTTTTATAAACAAATGTGTTTTTCGTGATAAGCATGTTTTGGCCCGAGTTGCAAGAAAATAGCCAGTTTAGCATCCTTATAAAAATGGTCATGACATGGATGTGTAACCTGAATGTATTTAGGAATTTATAAATGTTTGTTTTTTATTTAAATGTTTTTGAAACACATATTTATTAAAATTGAAATTCATTCTTTTAGAAATTGTATGTTTTGTGAAATACTGAGGGGCTAGTTTGGCTACATTGTGAAAACAATTGAAATTTATCATTATGAAAACTCTCTCTGAATGTTTCTCATGAAATGATTATAATTATATAGGTGATGGTATTTCTTTACTAACTAACCTTTGTGATAAATTATAATATTTCATTAAGATGGACTCTTTATGTCCCTTTTGATTAATGGCATGAGATTGCCTTAGGAGAGAATCAGGGAGATGTCTGTTGTGAATTAAGATCATTTATATGTTTTGATTGGATGACCTGATGGAATCGATTGAGTAACCACCATTAAATATATATTTTAAATGGGATCTTAGAATAATTATAGAAAATTCTAACAATGATTGCTACACTGGTAGTGGACAGACTGAATAGTGGCCCATAGTTGGTTGATATATTTTGGGATTATTACTATGGGATGTGGCCCCTAGATTTGTCTTGAGTTTGGGTTTTCGTGCATTTGGGAGTTTTGATTTTCATCCATTTTGGAAAGAAAAAGGGACAAGTCTTATGTATTAGTGTGTTCTACTTTGTTCTTTATCCCTAATATTCAACTATGTCTATTGGATTTCAGTATCTTGTAGTGATTAATTTGATGCTTCTATGTATATCTATATTTCCCTTATTGTGTTATTATTAGTCTAAGTTCTTGTGTATTGTATTTCATGGAATGTGGTGGGATGGTTTTTATAAGGTGAATGAAAATGGATTTCAATAGAAATTTATTTATCCCCATAATAAAAATTAGAAAATGTAAACCTAACTTTCCCCCCGAAAATGATATTGGAATAGTAGTTGAATGAACCTAGTTTTGGAAATCAATGAGGGTAATGGATTGTACATTGTTTTAGAGTAATATATTAGAAAACCATACTTTTATATATTTTGACTAAAACATGTAATTGATGTTTCTCTTATGTTAAAGGATGTGGATTTGGAATAGTTTATCAGGCTAACCTACTGAGTATTAATACTCACACCTATAAATCCTTTATATTATTATCTCTTGTAGAGGTTTCAGTTAGGTTTCAATCTCCTTGAGAAACATGTGACTTTAGTGTTGGATAATGAACAGTGGGGTCACATGGAGTTTTTTGGTGATTGGGTCTAGCCAGATTAGTTAAATTGTTCTGTTTTACTTCCAATTTTGTGCTATACATGATGATCAATTCTATTGTTGGATAATTCTGTATCAGGATATCCATTTCAACTCGCTATTTGTTTTACGATTCATATTTGTAAAAAAATTGTTCCCTTATATACTCTACTATTTCTCAGGGTGTTTTTCTCCATCTCAGGAGGATCGGGGATGCCTCTCAAGACTCTTCACAGAGCATCCAAGGTTACCTTTTCCAGGTCGACTTGGGATGGTTCATGAAAAATGTTATCAATAAAAGGATGGATCTAATCAGACCTTTCCTTTTAACACACCGATTGTTATTTGTGGATTTCACGGTAGATGTAGTAGGATTTTTAGGACTTGAAGGGATGTTTTGGGAAGAGCGTCATATAATCTTACTCGTTCTGATCCTCAAGGGTCCAATGGATGTCCGGTTTTATCAGTGTATTTAGTCCATACGTATTAATTTTTTTTTGGTATATGATAAGGGGAGTTGGACTAATGGTTTTTGTGATCTTACAGGGCATGTAAATCTATGTGGATCCTAGCTAATGGTACCAATAAGTCTCTTTGTATTGTTGGTGTATTTACATATGGTCGCCATCCATATGATCATGTAACCCACAGACACTAGTTCTCTTTTGATGGTCACCCTCACTTTTCTTGAATTCCGAATGGTTTGTTGTTGAAAATTTGAAATTGGGTATTTAAAATATACTATGAGAATGGTTTTCGTATGTTGGGTTTTGTGAATCAAATATTGGGGATAAATAGATATGATTTAAAAAGAGAGATATTCCATAATTTAAACTTTTGGTTTGTTGAAATGAAAATTTTGGAAAGCATAGATTATTTTAATATTATACCTAACATTGTTTTAAAGGTTTTTTTGATCTGTTGAAATGTGTTTGATTTTGATGAATTGGTTTTGGGAAATTGGTTTGAGAGGTTGGTGTTTTCCTAAAAAATGCTTTCACCATTCTAGTTGTAGAATTAAGGGAAGTGAACTTGCTGATTTTTTTTTAAAAAAATGGATACAATTTCATGGAATATAATTTTTGTTTTGGAAGTATTATTAATTTAAACTATTTAGGTTTTTATTCATATAGTCCTTCATTATGTTTGGGTTGTTTTGTGAAATAATAAAATTGTTTTTAACTTGGTGATTAGTGTTCCTTTGGACAGTACATGACTTTCTTAATGATATTGTTTTTTTCCTTTGGTGTTTTTATTGGTTTTCATAAGCAATGTTTTGTGGATATTTGGATTGATGACCGATATGGAATGGTATTTGGGTTCCCATTTTAGAATGGAAATGTGAATTTGAGAGACAATTGATGAATCAAAATTGGATAATGTTATAATCCACCATGTTTTATTTTTTTTATAAATTGATTTGAGATAAAAAAATGTTTTGGTGTTTATTTTAAACTGATGGTTATGTGGCTAGTTTATCCAATGTCTTATAATCATTGGGTATTCGGTATGCTTCCTTGTGATATTGAGGCCATACTCTATGTGAGTCTTGATATGGTATATTGTTGGTGAATCAGTTTTAGGGAAATGTTTAGAGGGTTTCAGAATATGTGATGGATATTTTGATGTGTCCATGAATAGTTATCCATTGGATAGATTTCAGGATGATCAACTGAAGGATTTATTACAAATTTTAAATCCACCACTTCTAATGATAACTCAACCCATTTTTTTGAATAGTGAGATTATTTTTCTTGATTTAATGTGTCGTTAGGTTTTTGTGTTTATCTCATATGGGGTAGTTTTGCTCGATGAGGTTAATGTGTTTATCTGTGTTCCATTTTCCTTTCACCTCCCCATTTAGAGTGATAGTGAATAGTTTCATATATTCATGAGTTCTTGTTTGGGGAAAAGGTTTGTTGTTTGATGAAGAGAGTTTCATGTTATCACATGACCTTTTGATTCATATTTGGTGTGTTATGGGTCACCATGTGTAACTATGGGGATGATTTGAATTTAGGGATTATCAAATCATAACTAGGAGGCTGGAGATGCTTCATCCATCAGAGCTACAACCATATGTCTCAAAGAAAAGCTGACATAAAGTTAGGAGCACTAGGACTATGGGTAGTATTGATAAACTCATTTCTCAACCATTATAGTGATGTAGTTTTCTTTATTATTTTATGGTTTAAGTGGCACAATTATTGGGCCCCCTTCCCTCTCCATACTAAGTGGTGGGAGTGTGGATCCATGCAATGTGTATTGGCCCAGTTCTAATTCACTCTTTTCAGAAGAGGTATGTTTAAATGTTAATGCAGTTTTACTCTTAACATGGGTCGGTATGTTGTTGTGGGAGAGTTTTTACGGGCCTTAGTCGGTGAGACTCATTCCAAGATCATTTTGAATTCTCATTTTTTCGTTGATCGTTGGTACTTATAGGTGGAGAGAACCAAGACGGGTTATATAGAGTTTCCCCTAAATAATTTATCAAGTTATAGTTATTTAATAATAATGGAAATTCCATTCTCGACTCCATTAGAATCATTGGTTTTCTTGAGTGTTCAATTGTTTGTCTGATTATTGTGTTCATTGATAGAAGGCCCAACAATCTGGTTGTTGGTTTAGTTGTGGAGGTATTGGCTCGATCATCTAGTTGATTATCATGAATAGGATGGGAGTTGGTGTTTTTGTTGAGGTATGATGATTAAGATAACTTAATGGTGTATGATGTGTCCTTGGATTTATATTCTTGACCATATTTATATGTAATCCTTAGGTTCTGATCAATCAGATGGAACGTGTTGTGGCTTTCTGGGGGCAGAATGTTTTAATGGTGAAGAAAATTGTCACACCCAGTTTTTCAAGTCTTGGTTATGATCTGGTTAATTGGAAATCACCATCCTTTTAATAAGTATTGTTTGATATTCATGTTTATTTTTGATGTTCCATTAACATCATATTCTTATAATGGGTTCCCCATAGTGTTTTGATGGTTTTGGAGGAAAAGGGCCAAAACGTGAGCCCATTTCCAGATTTTTTATAAAAAATATTTTCAAACTCCTTATATTCTAAAAAAATTAATTAATTATACACAATAAATGGCCTCACATTCCCTATTCTAGCAACCATATCCTTTTGGACACCTAATTTATTTATAATCATGGTGGATTTGGGTTATTTAATCTGTTATTGGTCTAGCCCGTGATCACATTTCCATTTTTGAAAATATTTATCTTTATCTTTTATATATTTTTTAGTTTTTAATATTTATATGTCATTCCACCTCTCAAACGTGCCAATGAACCCTATTCTCAGTACCATGATACATTTTTCTTCATTGATGCGAATATTCATCGTGTATTTGAGAGAAACTTATCATGGTTTTTCAATTCATCCAAATTTTGGAAGATAATTTTATTTATTCAAAAGTAATTCTTTTTATATTTTTTTCCATAAATTAATCTTTCCCTAATTCTTTTAGATATAATAATCATCATTGTTGAGTTCCAAGTCATTCCCTCTCTTCTAAGGTTGTGTATCTAAGGGGAGATGAAGAGTTCTCCACTTATCAAGGTAGGTTTCCTTCTCCATTCTCCCATTCATCATCACCATTTCATTATTTCATGGTTATTTCTTGTCACCTTATCATTGATGAACTAGGGATATGTTTTAGATTAATTTAATGGGGTTTTGGTTAGTTTAGGTCTAGTAATCATAGATCTAGAGTGATGGGAACTATGGTTGGTGATTTCATGTGTGTGTTTCCATTCAACCAGGGATATGAGGTAGGATATCCCTTTTACAAACCTTTATCATTTATCTTTCATAGTTTTATTATTTCTCTGACCTAAAATATATTTTTATAATTGTTTTTATGAATTTTTAGAAATTTTATTGATTTTCAAAATGAGTTTTTAGCCATATTTTTTAAAAAAATAGTGATGGTTTGTTATAAACGAATGAACCGATTACATTGATAAATGTTATGATGGATTACACTAATAATTCACGGTATTTGAAACATGGTTCTATATATTGAAATAATTTATCGAATAAAAATGGTAATTTATTGATTTTTATGTTCATAAAATAAGCTATTTTCTAAAAAAGTGCATACCACGTGTTCGGTGAATGTTTGTTGTTTGAGGAAAAATGTTTTTTTCAATTTATCCCTTTTAAAGTTCATAAAATAAGATATTTTATGTAGATTTAAATAATTTATTGCATCAAAATGGTAATTTATAAACAAATGGGTTTTTTGGTTTTAAGAATTGTATGGCCAGATTTTCTGGAAAATGCACCGTTTGGTATTTTTATAAAAACATTCTGCTATGGATGTGTACCATTAATGTTTTAATTAATTTTTAAACGTGTTTTTATGATGTAAATGTTTTGTATATACTTCTTTATTAAAAGTGAAATTTTTACTTTTGGTAATCCTTTATTAGGAGAGACGCTTAAGGGCCTTTTTGGATACTTCAGGTAAAATGGTGAAATTGTTTATTAGGAAAATCTCATGGTGATGTTTCTCATGTCATGATTCTATTTATATAATGGATGATATGTCCTTACTAATGTATACTTGTGGTACATTATGAGTGTTCCATGGGATGGACTATTTATGTTCCTTTTGATTAATGGCATGATATCGGTCCTTATAGTGACTCACGGTGATGTTTGTTTTGAATTATCATTATATATATGCTATGATTTGATTCTCATCTCGCAACGATTGGGTCAGCCCTGTTTTACATACATGAGACACATGATCATGGCATATTGGGAGGATATTTTAATAATGATTTCTAAACTATGAGTGTACAAAATTACTAGTGTCCCAAGGTATATGGATATTATTTTGGGTTTATCACTATGGGATTGGCCACCTCAGACATTCCTAAGATTGGATGGCTGGGCATTTGAGAATTTTTATTTTCATCATGTATGGAATGCCATTGGGGATGGAGTCTCATATATTAGTATATTCTAGTTTTTTTGTGATCTCTTATGTTTACCCATGTCTATTGGATTTCAATTTTATGTATTGATGAATATGATGATTGTATGTATATTTACATTCCCCTTATTGTGTGATTACTATTGATACTTAATGTGTATTTTTTAGAAATTGGTGTGTTTTTATGAGGTGTATGAAAATGGTTTTCAAATGAATTCTTTTATCCCCTTGGTACATATATGAAAACATAGTCATCACTTTCTGCTTGAAAATGTTATTGGCATAACAGATGAATGAGGCTTGTTTTGGAAATAAATAATAAAAATGGCTCGTACATTATTTTGGAGTATTCTTATAGAAACCCATACTTTAATATATTATTTCTAAAATTTAAAATTGATGTTTATTCTATTTTAAAGGGTGTTCATTGTGAATTTATTGTCAGGATAACCTACTGAGTTTTAGTACTCATCCCTATAGTTATTTCTATTTTTATCCCTTATATATGATTCAACTAGAGTTCAATCACCTGGAGCAACATGTGATATTTGTGTTGGAATGTGTCCAATGAGGTCACAAGAGTAAGTTGTTCATCGGGTCTAGTTAGTTTAGTTGTGTCATTCAGTTTTACTACTAGTATTTTTGTATTCATGATGTGAGTTTTTTTCTAAATGTGTATTGGGTTTTTATTTCCCTCTTATATATGTTTTATTGTATATATTCGGGAAAATTCATTCCATTTTATTCTCTATTAATTCTCTTAGATCGTGTTACCATCCTAGGAGGATTGTGAATTCCCTTCAAGACTTGTCGCAGAGCGGCTGTGGTGAACGGTTCAGGGTCAAATCTGGCTAATTCCTAGCAATTAGCTTATGATATCATTTCCTATTACTTTGAATTTGAGGTCACCATTCTTATTTTTCAACGTGCCCTTGTTATGAAGAAAATTATTATTTATGATATGTCAAGAAGAGTAACATTTAAAGATAATTGTGTTTGATATGTCAAATACATATTATTGAATAAATTTCTTATTCTATAGTGGACTATATTTTGATTTTATGGTGATTTCATGGTATTTTTTAGTTATAAGTTCTTTCTAAATCTCTAAAAATCAGCACTAAAAGGTCATAGAAATTTATTTTACATAATTGGTTTTATGAAATTTTAATTATTTAATGTCAAAATTATGTGGGTTTGGTCAATTTCAAATGCTCTATATGAAGAAGTAGTTTATTCACATCTAATCATAGTATTATGGGTATGGGGTACCAAATATTGTTCCAAAAATGTTATTAGATAACATTTTAGTTCTATAATATTGACAAGGGTAAAATAAGGTTTGATAAGTTAAGGATGATCATAATTTCAATGACACATATAATCCTTTATGTCAATTGAGGTAATGATAAATATTATTTGTAATAGGATAAGGGATAATTTTCAAAGAATACCTCTGGGAAATTTATAAGGAATAATTATCAATATAATGTATCATACTAATGTTTTTGGTACAATGTAAATTGTCTAATGTTTGTGTAATTACATCTCTATCAGGATAATGATGGTGGGTGCTGTTGTGGAAACATAATGCCTAGAGTAAAAAACATGAAAAAGTATTATACATTGTAAACTAAATCTTCAAAATGTGGCATGATTATGGGATTAAGACCACACACTAATCATAACACTCCTGGGAGTTATGATTTTTTAAAATTTTTTTTATTTAAAATCCACTGTGAAATACTTTTTGTATTGGGTAATTATAGAAACCCAAAAATGATTAAACTAATTTTGAAATAAGGGTGATTTTTATTGAACTAATAGAAAATATATCAATATTGGTTCATAAGAAAATATTTTTAATTATCTTGTCATAATTATCTTATGGTGTTCATCACTCATGTTAAATACTTTACATTTTATTAATGCTTAATAGGGGACATAACCATGATATTGATGGATACCACAGACAACATGGGGATTATTCCAGGGAGAAACAAAATAAGATTAGAATAGAAGGAAAAATAATCTATTTATGATGATACATATATTAGGAATTATGATTATAAATTTTAATATATTTTAATTTCCCCTCAAAAAATGAATTGATGGTTTGATTTTCCAAGATGTTTATGTATCAAAGATTATAAAGAAAAAATTTTATAATGTTATTCATGTATGAAATGTGATATAAATAATGAAAGATAATTGTATACGGGAATTGGGAGATGATTTATGATTGTGAAATTATGTCATAGGGGAAGTATTTTCTAAATTAAGATGTATAAATCCTTTAGCATTATAAAAGGAAAATATTTTATCCTATACATTCATAAGATATTAATGTATACGCATAATTTTTAAATATTAATTATGTTACTTAAATGTTTTAGATACCCTGGAATAATTTTAACAATAATTTATAATTAAAATTTTAAGAAAAAATTTTGTTTAATGGGGGAGAATGTAATAGTCCAATAGCTGAAATTATATTTTCCATTAAAACATAATGTGTTCAAAATAATTCTCCACCTTAATCATTGAAAACTGAAATATATTTTTATTTTATATAAACATAAAGTTATAGATGAATATTTGTATATAAAAAATAGATAATAAAAACTTATTAATTATAAAATGAAATAAAATTAAATCTAATTATTAATAATAAGAATTTGGTGAAAACTCAACTAGTTTATCTAAATACCTATTAAAAAATATTTATCTTTTAATGTATATTATTCCATATAATTTTATTCTTATATGTACTATTTTAATAATAAATATATATTTTATAATATATATTTTTATATTTAATAATATGTTAGCACAAATAAGAATAATAATGGATAGGGAATAAATATAATAGTAGTAAATATTTTAAAAATAATAAATAATCTCATAAAAAATAGTTTTCACTGTATTTGTATGATATTATATTGATTTATATTATAACGCTATTAGGGAGTAAATAACTTAATAATAATTTCATATTTTTAATCACTAATGTAAAATTATGTAGTGGGTTATGGTCATTTATATAAATAAAGAAAATTTCTAAGGAAAATATTGCATAACACATTAAAATAATTATTCTTTTAAATTTTTTTGTGATTTTAAATTAATTTGATATACTTTTAAAATAATGACATGTATATTTTATTTTAACATGTATAAAAATAAATTAATTCTCAATTAATATGTTTTAATTTTAAATAAAATATAAAACATAGTAATAAAAATAACATTTTTCTATATGAACAATTTTTGAATACATTATATAATTTAATATAATAGATTATATTAAATCATTAAAAATTAAATTATATTAAATTAAGACAAAAATACTATTTAGAAAAAATAAATTTGGGATTAAGGTGCATATTATCAATTTAGTCATTTAATAATTACTATTATAAATTTTAATTAGTATTTATAATTGAGAAAATATTTAATTAAATGTAGGATGGATGTGTCTAAATAAATTTAAAAACTATAACTTCTAAAATTACATTAATATCATTGAAATTAAGGAAAAAAATTATTTCAAGGTTTTTATCACATGGGTCAACTAATTTTCCAGAAATTCTATTCTCATCACTTAAATAAAATTATTTTGACAAATATTTTTCACTATTTTTCACCTACAAATGGATCACAGTTCCATCATTTAATGAAAAAAATTTAGTTCATAAATCTAATAAAAATATAAAAAAAGTAATTCATATAGATCCCCTATAAAAAATTTCATTTCCAGTCCCCAACAGAGTTCTATATATTCTTTACTTCCAAAATATCTTCTAAGCGAAGATCCTTATTCACAATGTACGTATTACTTACCCAATACCCTTTTTCCCTATCCTTCTTATAAACCCTCCAACGAACCCATTAAATCAATATGTAAATAAATAAAATAATATAAATAATATAAAAGTGTGTTATTTTATTGATGGTCTAAAATTTTCTATTCCCTTTAACATTCAATTAAAAAAATGAAAACATATCTCATTAGTGTTGATAGACTACTACATCCATAAATGAAAATTTTTATTTTTCATCACAACCTTTCCTGTATTATAACCCATTATAGGCACGATTTTGTGGTGGTGACCTTGATGATAAGAAATATCACGTCATTCCAGTCATGATAATAATTATGACAACTTTATATAATGAATAATGTTTTGTCTAATTCATTGATAGTGATGATCCTGATTTCTGGAATTAATCATTCTATCACCTCTAATTACATTATTATTTTACATGTGTATATTATTATTTTCAACCATGTATTTTTTGGAGATAATGTTATGAATTAATTAGAATTATTTGATATTCATTTATTTCCATTTAAATTATAAATGAAAATTTATTTCATTAATACAGATGGATATACATATTCCTTTAGTAGGTGTTTTTTCTCATCCTTCTTATATTTCTGTTACCCCATGTAATAAAGAAATGTAATATATATCTTCTATTTGGAATAATAACCTCTATGAACAATTTAATGATGGATTTTTTTTAATTTATTATGGAATGATTAGTTTTATATATAGTAGAAAAGATGTCCACTGATGATAAATATATGGATTTTTTTAGTTAAATGTTTTTGTGACTGTATTAAACTATAAAAAAAAGACACTTAAATATACATTATTCAAAAAAAAATTCCACCATATTAGAATTTCTTATGGTTAAAATTGGTAAACATTTGTAAATTTAAAAATCAGTATGTAATGATTATGTTAATTCCCCCCAGATCCTGAGAAGGTGTGTCTAAGGCAACAAAGTTGTGTTGGATCCAAATAATGATGTAGATGCTCAATATACAAGAGGGGGGTGAATTGTACACTTTAATAATTTTTTTAAACAAGGAATTATCTAAGTTTAACAAAGTAAAACAAAGAAAATTCACAACACCTCTAACACCGATGAATGATTGGGACAAAGTATGAAGTTACAATCTTCTAGTTCTATGGACTTGATTAAATCTGGAAGGTGATTCCAAAAACAGGTTACAAAAATATGGATCCAGAAATTGAAACATACCCAAAGTTTACAATATGAGATTATACCTTAAAGCATATAGAATCTAAATTAATCAAAGTACAAGTGTAAGGAAATATAAGAAGGTTATACTTTCCTTACAATATAAAATGTAGTATAAAAACCTGTAATGAGAAAAAGTAACAAGATATAAATATTTTAACCCAAAGAGAAGGGTATCTAACAACCTAGGATAAAGGTCCCTTAATTTATACGTTCAAGCAAGTCTATCTTACCCACACCAGGGTAAACCCTCGATACGACGATCAGAGTCTCTGTCTTGCTATCCTTGGAAGCCCTCAACTTCAAGGTATTTTGAACCTCTGTCTTCATCAGGAAGGAAGCCCTCAAAAATCAAGGAATTCAGCATCTATTCCTTCCTATCTCTGGAAGCGCTCAAATGTAATCACCCACATTCGGAGTCGCATGAATCAAGTCTGAACAAGGAAATGTTTGAACAAGTAGTTCAATCTTTCTCCACGAATCATGAGAGTTGATAATAGCTTCTCTCTCCAGAAATCACTTCAACAGCAAGTAATCCCTAGTGTCAAAGATCAGTGGTGAGCTCGTTCAAATGAGCTCCAATTTATAGGCTTGGTTGTAATGGTCGTCTCCCTCCTCCAATGGTAATATTTTCCTTAAATTTTGGAGGGACCTGTACACGTGTCACTAAACCAATGGTTTGTTTGAAATATAAAGGAAGAAATCATTTTATAACAAAACATATGTAACTGAATGAATGAAATCTTTTTGTAATCAAACAAGATTAAGAATATGAAAAACTAATGTTTCGAATGTACGAAAATAAAACTTTAGAGTCTAACAAAAAATGAATTCAGAGTCTATAATAGTAAGGATATTCAGATTCTATTTTATAGAAATTTGGAAACTGAATTCTGTAAAAATCGGGAGTCTAAATTTCTAAGGAAATTCGGAGTCTGGATTCACTAAAATTCAAAATATGAACTTAAAAATTTCGGAGTCGAACTCATAAAAGTTCGGTGCCGAACTATTAAGAGTTTGGAGTCGAACTCATAGAAGTTTGGAGTAGAACTCATAAAATATCAGAGTAGAACTAGTAAGAGTTTGAAGTCAAACTCATAAATGTTCGTCTCTAGAATTTGGAATGGAACTATATAAGAGTTCGTATCCAGAATTCAGAATGGAACTATATGATAGTTCATATCCAGAATTTGAAATAGAACTTCATTACAGTTCATATCCAGAATTCGGAGGAAAAATTCATTACAGGTCCTATCCAGAATTCGGAGTGGAACTTCATTATAGTACCTATCTAGAATTCGTAGTTTAAAACATAATGCTTCATATCTTATCATTTTATTATTCCGAGGTTTTGGGTATGAATAATATTTTTATTATTAAGAAAAAATATTACTATGTATAAGAAATTCTATGTTAGGGTAAATTTCCTTAAGGAATAAAATTTTTCTTATATAAGTAAAATATAGAATTGCTTAAGTATAAGGTGTTTGTGATTTTCAAAACAAGAAAGAATGAAAAATTTATAAGGAAATCCTTATTGACTCAACAATATCACCCTTTTTGGAAATCACAAACAACTTTACGAAAAAGAGTATTAAGACTTTGAAAAATTTCATTATACTTTGAAATTAAAACATACCTCCCTTTTTCATGGATGATAGTGAATACCACTAACTCCCCCTTAGTAATTGAAACTCTATGGATTATATTCAGAATTTCGGGAATGGATTTATCATTATCATCGGAATGAAGTAATTCGTAATGAGGAACTATGCCTTAGATAATCTCCCCCTTACTTAAAGATGGTTCTTGGCATAGAAACTTTTCCTTCTCCCTCTTTTGAGTAGTTCTTTTTCCTTATCCACCTTTGTGATTTTCCAAAAGAATTTAAGGGAATGGAAAAGATAATAATGTACCTGAAATATTAGTATATGAAACTAACCATAAACAGGTAACCAAAATATCATTACTATTAGAAAGAAATAGTACAGGGAAAACAATACAACAAAAGATTGGGTTTGACTTTATTTGGATTCTTTTTCATTGGATAATAGGCTTTTTAGAATGGTATTCATTTTCTTTACCTCTTTATGGTCTTCCTCAACTTTCTTCTCCAAAGAAATGATTCATGCATCTTGAGCCTCTATTGCCACTGCCTGAGCTTTAAGTGTTTCCTCTTGGATTACAACCTTTTCTTCCAACTGAATCCAATGATTTCTTTCTTCTCAGTAGTACTAGACAAGAGAACATAGCTTCCCATTCAATTCTTTAACTTCTTGCATCAGAGCATTCCGCTCAATAATTAACTTCTTCTCAATAGAACTTGTATGGTCATTGATTCTAGAAACTTCAACATCAAAATCATCTTTATCATCTACTTGGAAATAATCAAGATCTTCCTTTTCATGAACCACTTTATTAGACCAATTGTTTATCTTCTTTCAAGAAAATATATGAGCATCATTATTGATATGAATGTTTTTATGACCAGACTCAAGCTTAGCACACTTTTCCATCACCATGGATACTGAGTCTGATTTTTTTTCATTCTATGCTGAAGCATCTAGCATCTGGATTATATTTCTGGAAAAATCATAATGTCATCCACCAGACACATGAAAAATTTTATCTTCATCAATATTTTCTTTTTCATCTCCTTCTTCAAGAAAATCATGATGAGAACTTTCTTCCTCAGAAGGCTTGCTGACATCTTCTCCTTTCTCATCATCTACAGGAGTGCTTAACTTGGAAGATCAGGCTTGAGAAGTCTGGAGTGAGATTTTCTCAGATGGACTTCCCTTATCATGATACTCTTTTATTTTCCTTATTATATAATCAGAACCTCCACTCCCTTATGAATGCTGGACTTCCTCCATAACTTGTTGAACTATTGCATCTGTTTCAACTTCCCTTTCTTCATGATCTATTTCTTTAGAATTTTTCGTAGTCTTGTTTCCCGAAGTCAGAGGAAAATTTTCATCCAGAAAATATTTTAGAATGAGAATATTCTCTTAAGCGATATCAGTGAATTTTAAAAGTGTTTGAACAACCTCAGCTTCAGACATATTTGTCTTCGATTTCGTCTCTATTGATTTCATTTCATGTTCTTCACCAGCTTTTTTCTTTAAGGCCTTAGACTGATCAGGATCCATGCCAAACTATATCTCCCCTTCTTGCCTTTTCGCTTTTTCCTCTATCCACTTGGCAACAACATCATCTAGATAAGACTTTTGTTTCTTTGTCTTGGGAGGTACAGAATGGATTTCCTTAGACTTGGGAGTTATTTCAGTACCATTTACTTTTTTCAACTTCATTTTCTTCTCATCATTCTTAGATGATTCTAGAACTTCATTCCCCTTCTCAGCAACATAATCCTTTTCCTTAGATAAAAGATAGAATTCTCCAGATTCAGCTGAAAAACTCATTTTCATCATTTTTAATGTATCATCACTAACATGCATTACCTTACAATTCCTTGTCTTGGAGGAGCAACCAATCTTGAATAATTCAAGAGTTCGAACAATAAACTTCAAGAGAAAATCTCGATACATGATTATTTGAGACTTCAAATTCCCTTCATTGATATTCGTAACTGTAATAAGAATATTCCTCATCAGATTTATCTTCCTTAGATTTACCAAGAAATCTAGGATGTAAATGTCACTCTTCTTGAGATTATCCTTGTCTCCCCTTCTCGGTACAAAAAAACCTTGCACCCAAAGTTGTAGAATCCTATTATTTGGAGAGAGATGAGGAATATTAGCTGTAATATCATCTGAAAGTACAAGGAATTCCATGGCTATTTCTTTGATGAAACTTCCTTGCTCATTGAATAGCTTGTGGGAGAAAAACTCAGCTTCTCCCTCAGAAGATAAACCCACCAAGCTTGCAGTATTGGTGTAGGAAAGCATATAATTCATTCCATAAGAATTGAATGAAATATTCTCTCTTCATATTCAATAAGGAAGGAAACAGACTCATAAAACTCAATAAGAAAATATATAAAAAACAGATCATTTTCTCTGACTTGTATATGTAAACAGCTTCCCATCCATTGAGCTTGATGTTCTTGGAAATAAGAGAATTATACTTATTAAAATCTGGATGCACTAAACTCTCCATGTAAACTAACCATTTAGAGATAGCCTTTGATGTTGAAAAATCTTGAGAAGTGGCTTCTATAGAAATTTGTACTTGAAAGCCTTTGAAAATTCGAAACATACTTGACAAAAATCAGAATGGCCTTAAAAAGAGATGTCGAGATTCGAGACGTGAGAGATTGAAAAAACCGATGTAGGACGACCTTTAAGGGTCCTCCTTATATATGCGTTGAGATGACAGTTCATATTCCATGGTTGGTCAAATGGTTTAGATACTTTGATAATTTTTCTGAAAGTTGAGATACAAACAAAAAGGAAAACATGACTTCAATCTTTTGAGGTTTTAAGAAAAACACTCTTATTTAAGAAAAACTAGAATCTAAAAAAATTTAAAAGGAAACTACCAGCAACCAAAAAATTAACATAAAATCTTGAGTAAGGAAGTCATACCATTCGCATTTTCTAGAGAGATTGTTCACAATAGGTGATTTTCTTCTTGATGAAAATTTGAAAGAAAAAATATTACTATGAAAAAGTCAGTACAAAAAACATGAGTACGAAAAATTATATTACGAAAATTCCAGTACAAAAATTCCCATTACAAAAATTCTATGTACAAAAATTCCAATTATGAAATTTCTCAGTACGAAAATCTCATTACGAGAGTTCTCAGTACAAAAATTTCCATTACAAAAAATCCAGTATGAAAATCTCCATTCCGAAAAATTTTTGTTCCAGAAATTTTCATTTTGAAAATTTCAGTTCTATAAATTTCCATTCCAAAAATTTCTGTTCCAGAAATTTTCATTATGAATATTTCAGTTTTGAATATTTCATTACAAAAAATTTAGTTAAATAAGTTTTAATGACTGACAATGAAAATTCTGATTACAAAAGCCTTAAAAATGACTAAGAAAAATTTGATTATGCTATCAAGCAAATATACTCCCCCTATGAAAAGGAGTTTTTTACTATAAGGATAATTGTTCAACAAGAAGTTAATTAAGAATAATTACCACGCGTTTATCATTCCTAACTATGGTTTAATGTATTCAAATATATTGGAGGGTAAGGATTTTGTGAAAATGTCAGCAAGTTGATCTTGTGTTCTGATGAACTGAAGAATGATATCTCCTTTTTGTGTGTGATCCATAAGAAAGTGATGCCTAATATATATGTGTTTATCACGAGAGTGATGAGAAGGGTTTTTATTGAGGGAAATGGCACTTGTGTTATCACACAAAATTTGAGTCTTAGTAAAACTCAAGCCATAACTTGTGAGTGTGTATTGCATCCACAACACTTGAGCACAACAACTTCAAGCTGCTACATATTCAGCTTCCGCAGTGGAGAGTGATACAGAGTGTTTCTTCTTGCATGTCAAAGAAACTAATAAATCTCCTAAGAAATGACAAGTTCCGGATGTACTTTTTCTATCCATTTTACATCCACCAAAGTCGGCATCCGAAAAGCTATTTAAAATAAAATCATTTCCAGAATTATAAAAAAATCCTAGATCCGTGGTTCCCTTTAAGTAGGGAAAAATTCTTTTCACCTCCTATAAATAAGAGTCCTTAATATTGGATTGATATCTTTTACATAAGCATACTGAAAACATTAATTCCGGTCAACTAGCGGTCAAGTAATGTAGAATTCCTATCATACCTATAAAGGATGTTTGATCTACTAGTTTCCCAGCTTCCTCAAGATCAACTGTGTTTAAGGTACCAATATGAGTACTTATACTCTTAGTGTTGTCCTAACCATACTTTTTAAGAATATATTTAATATACTTATGTTGGGATATGTATATTCCTCCAGGTTTTTGAGAAATTTGAAAACCAAGGGAAAATGTTAACTCACCCATCATACTCACTTAAAACTCACATTTCATTAGATCTTTAAAGGAATCAGTTATATATTGATGAGTTGAACCAAATATGATGTCATCAACATATATTCGAAGAATCAAAACATTCTTCTTATACTTTTTTATAAAAAAGGTTGGTCTACATTTCCCTTAACATAGTTATTTTGAATCATAAAACATGTAAGTCTATCATACCAAGCTCGTGGGGATTGTTTATGGCCATACAAAGCATTGGTAAGTCTAAAAACAAGATCAGGATGTTTTTTATCTTCAAATCCAAGAGGTTTTTCAACAAAAACATTTTCTTGAACATAACCACTAAGGAAATAAAATTTCACATCCATTTGAAAAAGTTTAAAATTGAAGAATGCTGCAAAGGAAAGTAAAATAATAATATATTCAAGGCTAGATACTGGAGCATAGGTTTCTTCATAGTCTATTCCCTCTTGTTGATTATAGCCTTTAGCAACAATTCTTGCTTAATTTCTTACAATGACTCCGTTTTCGTCACACTTATTTCTGAATACCCACTTTACAACAATGACAGAAGTTTCCTTAGGTCTTTCAACATAGGTCCAGACTTTATTCCTTTCATATTCTTTTAGTTTATCTTTCATGGATTTGATCCAATCATCATAACCTAAAGCTTCATTAGTGATTTTTGGTTCTAATTATGAAAAAAATTCTAGATGTTCTACTTAATTTCATAAGGAACATCTAGTCCTTACAGGTTGATTGACATCACTAATGATACCATCACTAGGATGATTCTTTAGAAATAACTTACTTCGGTTTTGTAAAACTTGTTCATCAACATAGGGGAGGAAATCTTATGGCGTAAATGTTTCAAAAGAATCATCTTGAACATCTTCTTTATCAGAAGGATTTTCTAAAAAATGTTGATATCAGTCTTTGAAAACACATCCCAGGATGTAGGTTGGGATGGTTTAAAAACAATAGGATAAAACTCATCAAATATTAAATGTACTGTTTCTTCAACACTACAAGTGTTTTTGTTAAAAACTCTATATGCCTTAAATGTTTTGGAGTAGCCTAAGAAAATTTCTTTCATCATATTTTGGTGTGAATTTATACAGACTATCATTAGTATTCAAGATAAATACCTTGAAACCAAAAATCTTGAAGTAGGAAAGTCTTGGTTTCCTACCATTCCATAACTCATAAAGAGCTTTATTGTGTAATGGTCTAATCAAAACTCAATTTATAGTATAACAAGAAGCACTTAAAGATTCAGCCCAAAAATTTCTATCTATAGAGTATTCACTCTACATGGTTCTTGTTATCTCTTAAAGAATTCTATTTCTTCTTTTAACTACACCATTTTGTTGAGGAGTTCTAGGTGCTGAAAAGTTGTGAGTAATACCTTTTCTAGTACAAAAAGTTTCAAAATCTGAATTTTGAAATTCTCCTCCATGATCACTATGAATAGTTTTCAATGGAGGGTTTTTCTTATTTTTAACATGGGCTCTAAAACTATTGAAATATGAAAAAGATTCAGATTTCTTTAATAGAAAGTAGAACCATGTAAATCTAGTGTAATTATCAACTAGAACAAACACATGGTATTTGCGTCAAATGCTTCCAGTTTGTGTTGGACCAAAATGATCCATGTGAACCAACTGTAATTCATCAGTTATTGAGACATCACCGATTGATTTAAAACTAGATTTTTGTTTCTTTCCATATTGAAAAGGATCACAAACTTTAGAAGAATTAAATCTAAGCTCTGGTAGATCCTTAACTAAACCTTTATTAGAGTGTTTTCATAAGTTATTAAGGTTACAATGACCTATTCTTCTATTCTATAACCAAGAATGATCATCCATTGCACATAGGCAAGGTAAGTCTTGGCTCCTATGGTCTTCTATGTTCAAAGTGTAAATATTCTCATGCCTATTGGTAGAAAAAAAATCTCTTCCTTGGAATTGTGTACTAAGCACTTATCATTCTTAAAATTCAAAAGGTATCCTTCATCACATAATTGACTTATGTTAATGAGGTTGTGATTAAGACCCTTAAGAAATAAAACGTTGGAAATCAAGGTTTTACCAAGTTGAACAATATTACATACACCAATAATTTCTCCATGATCATTATCTCTGAAAGTTACTTTTCCTCCTTTCGTCTTGATAATATTTTGGATGTATTTTTTATTACCCATCATGTGATGGGAACATCTACAATCCATGTACCATGTATTGTTGTTTATACTTCCTTTACCTTCCGAAAATATGAAAAAATTAGACTTTCATAATCCAAACTTGTTTGATCCAAGATTTTTAGATAACAAAATTTTGGGTATCCATATTTTTTAGTGAAATATACTTTATGAAACCCAAAAGATTGATCTCTATTCACAGAACAGTTTTTCTTCCACTTCCCACCACATCGACACATTGTGCAAAAAGGAGCTCTATAATGAACAAAATAGTTGTTAATGAAAGTTGGTTTTTCGTGGGTATAACCAAATCCATATTTGTTTCTTAAAGGTCATATTTGTGAATACATTTTATCAAAATTTTCTTTACCTAAGGTAATGTTTGAAAGACACTTCTTGAAGGAAAATATTTCGGACTTGTGTTTTATAACCAGGATTTTATCTTCAAAATCATTAGATTTGGAACTAGACATAGGCTCAAAAACACTTTTCTTAGAAATTACTTTTTCTAGATCACTAGAATGTTTATTCTTCTCCGAATTTACTTCCTCAAGATTTTTTGAAATACGTTAAAAATCAGAATTTTTCTTATAAAGATATTTAGAAAGATCTGATATTTCTTTAGTAAGAATAATATTCGTAGAGTTTTCCTTATCTAGTTTTTATTGTGTTTTGAATTCTCAATATCAAGAAGTTCAGAAAACCTAGAAACTTCTTCATAGGTTTGTAATGTATTTTCTTCATCAGAAAAGAATTCTTCATCTAAAGAGTTATAATATTTACTATCATTAGAATTTAATGAAACATTGGTCAACGATTCATCATTGTGCACCTTATCCATAATTAAATGATTGCTAATAGGTAATCTAGCTATAAGACCAAGATTTTTTTGTCTTGAGGATTCATAATCAGTAGATTCATCTGAAGTGTCACCACCATTAGCAGTCCAGGTGTCATTATCTTTTAGAACGTTCATAGATTTGGACTTTTAATACTTCTTCATGTTCCTTTTTGAATGTATCTCTTTTCATTCTTTATTCTTGAGCATAAGGAATTCAGGTCATATGTGTCCACTTCTCTTGCATTCATAACATGTGACTTCTCCATCTTTCTTATCTTTCCTTTCCGTTTTCTTATACTTATACTGGAAATTTCTTTGACCATCTATATTGTTCATTATTCGAGGAAGATTTGCTAACTAATTCTTTGAGACTTCACTCTCACTAGATTTGGATGGGATAATAACCTTCTTAGACTGGGATCTAGTTACTCTCTCAGGATTCATAGCTTTCATGTGATTTGATGTTGAATTAAAATCAATAGTACCATTTCCATTATTCTTTATGATGTTGTCATCATCTCTCTTCATCCTTGCTTCATGTTGAATAAGAGATCCAAATAATTCATTAAGAGAAATTTCAGAAACCTTCATGTTCTCATGAATTGTTGTTCTCTTTGATTCCAACTCATTGGGCATAATATCAATGATCTTATCCAGAAGAGCTTCATCATCCAGGCCTTTCTCTCCCATAGATTGTAAGCTATTAACTATAGTCATAAACCTTTGTTTCACATGGAAAATTGGTTCTCTATATGGAAAATTAAAACAATGATACTCATCTCTGAGCATAGCTCTTCTGTCTCAATCACTTTAGATGTACCAAAATGAGTAACTTTAAGTTTAATTGATAATCATGCTTCTCTCGGTTGGTGAAAGAAATAACTTCCTTATCATGAATTTTCTATCCTACAGTAATCATAACAATGTTATCCACTCCAGTTTTGATAACAAAAGTCTTCATATGATCTCCCCAGTACTCATAATGATTTCCATAAAAAATTGGCGGTCTTGTAAGATTTAGATTGTCGATGGAATCAACGTTCATTCCTGTCATCTTAAAAATATTTCTACATAAAACCATGTTAAACACAAAAGTTCATATTCAAGGAAAATATTCCTATGTATGGAAAATATAGAACAAAGAAAAAATAAGAAAGAAAAACTTATATGTGAGTATAAGTATTTCAGTAACCTCCTCTAATAAAAAATGACAGATTGGTATGGAGTATGAGGTTTCCATCCTCTGATACCAATTGTAGGATCGCAATAATGATATAGATACTCAATATACAAGAGGGGGTGAATTATACACATTAAAAATTTCCTTAAAAAAGGAAATATCTAAGTTTAACAATGTTAAACTAAGAAAATTCACAACACCTCTAACACCAATGAAAGATTGGGACAAATTATGAAGTTACAATCTTCTAGTTCAATGCACTTGCTTGAATCTAGAATGTGATTCCAAAAATAGGTTCTAGAAATATGTATCCAGAAACTGAAACATAACCAAAGTTTGCAATATGAGATTCTACCTTAATCTGTATAGAATCTAAATCAATCAGAGAACAAGTGTAAGGAAATATAAGAAGGTTATTCTTTCTTTATAATACAAAATGCAGTAGAATAACTTGTAACGAGAACAATTAACAAGATATAAATATTTTAACCCAAAGAGAAGGGTATCTAACAACCTTGGATAAAGGTCCCTTGATTTATACATTCATGCAAGTATGTCTTACCCACACCAGGGTAAGCCCTCGATACGAAGATCAAAGTCTCTGTCTTGCTATCCCTGCAAGCCCTCAACTTCATGGTAGTTGGAACCTCTATCTTCCTCAGCAATGAATTGTTCAAACATCAAGGTTGTCGGAAACTCTGCCTTCCTATCTCCGGAAGCCCTCGAATGTAATCACCAACATTCGGAGTCACATGAAGATAGTCTGCACAAGGATATGTTTTAACAAGTTGTTCAAACGTTCTGCAGGAAGCTTGAGAGTTGAGTAGAGCCTCTCTCTCTAGAAATAACTTCAACAGTAAGTAAGCACTAGAGTCAAAGATCAGTGGTGAGCTCTTTCAAATGAGATCCTATTTATAGGCTCGGTTGAAATGTTCGGCTCCCTCCTCCAATGGTCACATTATTCTTAAATTTTGGAGGGACCTGTACACGTTTAACTAAACCAACGGTTTGTTAGAAACAGAATGGACGACATCATTTTATAACAAAACATATGTAACTGAATCCACAAAATTGTTTTTAATGAAAAAAGTGTAAACATAAGAAAAACTAACGTTTAAAATATAAGAAAATAAAAGTTTGGAATCTAACCAAAAAAAAGAATTCAGATTCTGTTTTATTGAAATTCGGAACTTGAATTCTGTAAAAATCCAGAGTCTGAATTTTTACGGAAATTCGGAGTCTGGTTTCACTAGAATTCAGAATCTGAACATACAACGTTTTGAGTAAAACTCATAAAAGATTGGAGTCAAACTAGTAAACATTCGGAGTCCAACTCCTAGAATTTGGTAGTCGAACTCATAAAAGTTCATAGTCAAACTAGTTAATGTTTGAAATCGAACTCATAAAAGTTCGTATCCATACTTCAGAATGGAACTATATGGTAGTTCGTATCCAGAATTTAGAATGGAACAACAAGAGAGTTCGTATCCAGAATTCGGAAATGGAACTTCATTACAGTTCCTCTCCAGAATTCGGAGTAGAACTTCATTACAGTTCCTATCCAGTATTCAGAGTGGAAGTTCATTACATTATCTATCCAAAATTAGGAGTCTAAAACAGAATACATCATATCTTATCATTGTATGATTCCGAGGGTTTGGGTATGAATCTGATTTTTATACTTTAGAAAAAAAATTCTATGTATAGAAAAATATAGTTTAGGGTAAATTTTCTTAAAGGAAGAATATTTTTCTTATAGAAGTAAAATATAGAATTACTAAAGTATAAGGTGTTTGTGATTTTCAAAATAAGAAAGAATGGAAAAGTCATAAGGAAATCCTTATTGACTCAACAAGATGGTCTCAAAAGTTGGGTTAGATTACATTATAGGTTATGGTACACTTTGATTATAACATTATTGTTTATATGTTTGTAATGATCATTATTTAAAATGTATGAACAACCGTTATGGAATTATATGTTAATTATAAATATTTTAGGTATTTTTAAAAGAGATATTTAGTAAAAAATAAATTGGTTTATGTACAAGGGATATACTTGTGTAGGATAACGTATTGATTATGATATATTATTTATATTATTTGGATCTCTATAAAATTACATCCTTATCTCGATGTTTGGAAGTCTATGTGCTTGTGGAATAGATTCATGAAAGTGTAATCACCTTGAAAATAGTTGTTATAGTCTTAATTCTATATTCACATTATTGCAAGATGACTGAATCTAATTCTACACAATCAAGTAATATCTCTTTATGATAAGAATTAGTTAATACAATTCCCATTAGAACCCATTGTGCTAGATTTATTATATTATGTAATTAGCATAATTAAAAACTGAAAACATAATCTTTAAATTTTATTATTTAACTGAGGGTGATATATGTCATACCGATATGAAATATTATGAATTTAATAGAGATATAATTATTTTAATTTATTTTTCAATAATAATCTTATGGTGTTCATAAATTATTTTAAATCGATTAGGTTTTAGTAATATTTGAAGCCTAAAGGAACCAATATAATAATTTGTACCACTGAAAATTCAGTGATAATCTTAATGAGAAACCTACTATGATAATAAATGAAGAGATAAATCTTGTTTGTTTAAAAATATAGCTATCAAAAATTATGATTTTAATTTAGATCATATATGGATTTACAGGAAAAAATTAATAAAATAGAGGACTCTTAAGGGAGTTTGTGTGATAAAGATGAAGACTAAAATAATGTTAAATTTCCTTCATGTCAAAAAAATTGTAAGAATAATCAAGTGTAATGTATTATAGAAACTATGAAATGTTTTATATGTTTAAAATGAGGAAATAAAAGAAGTAGTATTTGAAGAAAAATTATGAAACTTGTTAACATAATCAAGGGAAAAGATTCGTTTCCTTTTCATACCATATATATTAAAGTAGACACCACATTTAAAAATATATGTTGTATTAAATTTATCTTTTATGAAAACATGAATATTTAATAGTAATTTTATGATAAAAATTGCGAGGAAGTAATTTATAAAACATGTGATAATGTAATAACCAAATATATAAAAGTGTATTTTCTTCTAAAACCAAATGTGTTTGATCACATTATTCACATAAAACATCAAACCCAAAAAAGCTATATAATGTTTTTTAACCCTTAAAATGTAGTAGAAGAATTATCATAATAAATATATATAATTAAATTATTAAATATATATATAAATATATTATCATACATTTTTAATAATTATAGTTTTTTTTAAATTAAATTGATGTATCTAAATAACTAAATATACAGATTTATTATTTAAAATTTAACCTTTCTATGAAATTAATTTTATTGTATTTTTTATGAAAAAAAATATTATATATGTAATATGTTATTTATATGAATACTATATTAAAACAAATATTATTATTTCTGTATATTAAATATGGATCAAAAAAATTTGTATTAATAAAAAATGTATATTCATATGAAAAAAAATTTTATTAAATTTTTATTTCTGATATAAAAATTAATTTTTATCACTTTTAGAAAATAAATTAAATTTTCTTATTAACCTATTTTTTCATGATGAAATTAATTCTTGGGTTCAATATCATTTTTATAAATATAAATAAATTTCTAGGAAAATATTAGTTACCATTATAAATATTTTCTTTTTAAATATAATTTGTCTAATTTAAAATAAATACTCTTGTAATATTTTTAAACGTATATATAAACTAATTAATGTACATTTATTTTGTAATCAGTGTTAAATAAAATGAATAATAATTAATCATTAAAATGAATATAGTCAAAAAATAAGCTTTCAACTCATTATATGTTTTGTTATAAATTTTTACATTCACTGAATAGTAAAATAAAATATATTAAATGTTGTCAAAATTAATATGGGATTTTTAATGGAAAAATTGTATAATTTTTTTATCTCAACTCACTTATTAAAATATTAATACTTCATCCCAAACCAAATTCTTTATATTATATTGGAATCCAAAATATGAATTTAAATTATGTTACTTTATGTTCCTATATTAGGAGAATATCCTTTTAATCCAATTAGTTTAACATGATGTGTGTTTTCCCCAAACAATATGTCACTGCAATGAATTATACCCATCCCCTTTAATGAAGGTTTCCCCACTTTGTAAACACTTATATTACCACTAATAATCTCGTTTATATTGGGAATCCTCTTTATATTTTTTCTCATGTGACCACTACATTGTCCTTATCCTATTTTATAATAGATTTTTTTTAAATTGGGTTGTTTTTAAAAAATATATTTCCAAATATTATAAATTATTTTCACAATTTCAAAGTAAAATGTTTTATCATCAACCCCATATTTATTTTGATTACTATTATATAGTTTCATGGAAATATTAGGGGAGTTTAATTTTTAAAATGTAAATTTATTCAATGTTTTCACATAAAAATTTTGAAAATATATTTTCAATGTTACATGTAACTTCATCATATTTTGATAATTTATAATATGTTATCTAAATTTTATTTTCTTATCATTATTCCATGTGATTAAATACATTTGTTTCATTACTATAAAAATATATCTCTACCAATACCTTTCCAGTTTCTCAAAAAAAAAATACAAACATTATTTTTTATAATAGATTTCAAAATAATTATTATTATATTTTGTATTTTTCCATTATTTCTAAAACTACTAAAAACTATTTTTCATATAATTAATTACACTATGGAATATTAATTCTTTGTTGAGTAAATTAGTAAATTTATTCCATAAAAATTCATTTTGTATGTGGATTATGATGTTTTAGTTTCTATCAATAAAACAATGCATCACTATTATTATCTAACAAAATCAACATTGGTTGTATTATTTCTTTTTCCTCTATTGTCACGTCTCTTAATTCACAATATATTTCATATATTTTCATGACAAGTATTAACCTAGATTCCATATATCAATATATTTTTGATATTTTAAATTAATTGTATACCCCACGGAATAAGAATTTATAGTTTAATTGAGTCTTGCATTCAAATTTATTCTTTTTGTTGAATGTAGATGTATTGTAAACCCATATTTTTTATATAATAATATACATGTATATTGAATACTCATGTAATTTTATTATCTATTGTTTAACCATACACCTTATTTAAATGTATATGATATTTTCGTTATATTATTTTTATCGACATGGTGAAACACAATGATATTTTATTTTTATTTATCACAAAACTTATTTTTACTAATTCCTATAGAGTGGTGATTATTGATTGTTTTTGTATTGCTGTCATATATATGGTTAATAAATTATAAATGAATAAATTTTACAATAGACCATAAATTATATAGAACATTGATACATATATGGTTCTCAGATGAATACACATTTTGGAATTATTTATATTCCAACCCAATACGAGTATGAAATCATGGTTTTGAACATTAAAAAAAAATGATGTATTCGTTAAATCCTTTATGACAAGGTTGATGTCTTAATTTAATCCAATAATTAATAATGAAGTATTGGATCTATAATTAATAGAAGTAAAAATTATATGGTTGTTTCATTGATGGTAAACATCAATAAATCTTGAGTTAGACAATCCCTTTCCATGAATTCTATTATCATTGTCCAGGTACTTGTTTATATTATTAACCATATATTCCTTTCAAGATTTTGTGATTAATTATATGTAATTATTTGATTATTATTTTTTCCTATACTTAATATTCATTCCATGTTAATTAATTAATATATTCTGATCTAGGTTTTCCCTTATTGATAATTTGAGATTTTCCTTATTATATTAACATTTCCCTAGGCTATAATGAATGGTATTAAAAATTATATGTCTAGAATAGTATCATGTGTGGATCATTTTGTGGGGGATGTTGAAGATTTATTATGACCTATATATTTTCATATGTATTATACTTTTTATGGTTAAATTATGGTAACATATATTCATCTCAATGCTAATTAATATAGGTTTTATTTATAAGCACTATCACCAATGGTTATGTTTTACGGAACCAAAATTGTAATCTCATACTTATATCATTTATAGTATTTAATTATTAATATATATATATGTATATATAATATTATAGTGGAGTGTATGTTCACATATTATTGGGCTAATTACTCTCATATGTGGGTTGTTCCATTATGTTATTTATTGCCATTCACTTTCATATAAGAGGTGGGATTGTGGTGTTACTCGTAATTTACTAGCATCCACGATGTAGAACATATAGAATAGATTATGGTAAAATAATGGCATATTATTTAGAGTCTTATTGATATACTTTGGAGTTTTGAATCATCTGATTTTTGTTTTCAGAAACATAGGTTAGTATACTAGGGAACTAATTAATTTGTGTCAGTGGATGATATAACCTTTTACCATGACTCTCATAATATATTAGATGACTCGGAACATTGATGCATAATTTTTATGATTTAATGTGATAGTTCATATGTTATGTATCATTGTTCCTACACATTCACACTATTCAAGAGTAAGTTTTTCAGTAAATGATTTATTAACAATCAATATTGATTGTTAAAAAAATGGATCCACCCTATAGATTGCTATAATATCTTCACAGGTAAGGATGTATTGAGAACATAATATCTATTTAAAATCTAGAAAATGACTAAATAATATATGAGACTTCTGTTTAATGAATTGATATAGTGTTAATGCCTCTATTAGTTGGGTAGATAGTTTATCCTATAATAGTCATGTAGATGGAGGAGAACCTATAATCATATTTAGTATTTCATATTTTATAATACAATAATGTTGTATATAAGAAGACCCATGATCATTATGCGTGAGCTAAAACCATATGTAGATGAGGACTTGTTCATGTATATTACTAAAATCTTTTATCTAGTGCATTCAAAAATACATCATATAATACAAGATTCTCTATGCCTTGTCACTAGTGTAACAAGATACCGATGGTCATTGATCATGAATACTAAAAATGTTACTACCCTATATTGTACAATGATAATTTGCACTTATATGGATAATTATTACTCATTGACTTTGCAGATGATGCGAGTTCGAGATTCATTCATCCTCTGGGTGGGTAGTATATCATCTTACAAGTATGAGAAGAGGATTATAGATATCAATATGTATTTATGATATAGGTGTCATTATGGATACTGAAGAGTATATATGTTTTAAGGAAATATCTAATGATAGATTTGAGTTGTGACTTTTCCAATATGAATTCTTACACATGTGTAGTTATCAATTTGAGAAATAGTTATAGATTATCTATTCCATTAAAATTGGACAGTGTAAAATATATATTATATTATTTCATAGGTTGATTCATCATCTATTGAAAGATAAAAATGTTCCTATATATAATATCAACAGTAATTGAAATTATTTATCCAATCATTGGGGATTTATCAAAAAGGGCTCATGTTGTGGGTCTATTCCATATATAAATAAGATTATTTATGAATCTGGTCTGTTTTAATATATTGAAAAATATTTTCATTCAGGATGATTATTCGAGGGAGGTTTGGATTGTATGGTTTATGGACAACCATTAAAATGGAAACTCAAATATAAGGTCCCTTATATGGGTGTTCAAGGAATCCATTTTATAGGATCCAAGGGAAAGGGAGAAGCTAAAGGTGGCCAGTTATTTTATTGACCACTAAAAACATTTTGAATAACAAATCAAGCACATTGTTGAGGATTGGATAGATTATGGATACAAGTGGTGGAGGTCTTGGTGAAGGATGAAACCTACATGGAATAATTTATTCCTTTTTAACCATATCACTCATACTCATTAATATTAGTATGATTCACTCTTATAATAATATTTTATTATGAGAATGGGATCCATTTAAATATCAATGACTCATTCCATAGTCTATTGACTCCCACTAGCGATGATGATCAACTATATTATCTGAGTCAAACTCATGAAAATAATCATAGTATGAATATATTCTCTTATTATGTTTTCATATCAAAGATAATTCTATAATACTTCAATCACAACATGAACTAGTTATCTATATACTAAGCATGGGTTGATTTATTTTTATGTGGAGTTTTATTCCAACTATATAATGTGTCAAGGACCACCTTAATTGAAAATTGGGACCATCTAAAAGGTTTTTATGGTCAATAAATTTGGGTTTTATAGTATATTACATATTTATAGTGTCCTTCGTACTTTATACAACCAATTTTATGAATGTGTGTTGTTTCCGTAGTTGATGACTATGGGAATTTTTTTTGAAAATAATTCATGGGTATTCTCTAACATTTTGGGGTTGATTTAATTATCAAAATTCACACCAGTAAAACACCTATATTTTATTGACTTATTATATGAAAATAATTATTATTAGATAATTGAAATTATAGTTAGTGGATATAATGATCAATGGATACCTATTCATTACCCCTATTCAACTTCTACTATATTTAGTGGAAATTCAGACATGATATCGAAGAATTAAATTCAGTATCACTAAAAGAATAAAGAGATATTAAATAAAAATACCATCTTATTTGAATCACATAACCCTTCAAACACTTGAAGGATGTAATATAGTTCCTGGATATTGATCTTAGGACTGTTTTTCACAGGCATTGATTACATGAGGCAGGCATCTCAAAAATAATATTCTTTTGTCTGTATAAAAAATATGACTTTCTAATGATTTATTTTGAATGATATAATCCCTAATACATTTCATGGTTATCAATGTACCAATTTTCCTATGGTTCATTGACCTTTTCATGGTGTTTTTTTGAAGACAATATTTATTCTCATATGGAGTAAGATCATGTCAAAAATTTAAAAATTATGTTATTATTATTTCATGATCATCAACATAATTGAATTCGCTCGAAGTAATCATTATTTATTCAAAAAGTCTATTTCATTTGTTAAATTATTTCAGAGGATGTATTGGTAGTTGATCCCATAATAATAGAGCATGTAATGGTTTGGGGGAAACACAACATGGAATTTTAGGTACAAAATTCCTTTTGGATAATGAGAGATAATTTCCAATTTTTGTATGAATACTCATATATTAGATCAAAACGATTACATTTACTAGTAGTAGATAAATATTAGTCTATTTAGATGATTTTCGGGAATCTATAAATGATATGATGTGGTTATAGGTCAGTTCTCTAGTTTTATGATATTCTTGGGAATTATTTGAGTGTAATGGGTACTACATTCCTTTTTGTTATGGTCTAGGTTGTGTTCTTATACTGAGGATATGTATGAATGATTATGGCTCTAGGGAACTAAGACTACATGAGAAGAACCTCATGACCATGGACATCCAGCTTTTGGTAGTTCTGTTTTCCTTGAATATGTGGTGACATTTTATTCTCGTAGAGTGATTTTGTTTCCATACTTTACATCAGAAAAAAGTTATAAAATTAATTAAAGAGAACTTAAACCAGGATAAAGTTATTGTTAGAGTCCCCATAGTACATGGAATTTGTGATTTTATATAATCAAGATAATTGAATCCTTGAATATAATTACCTTATCTAAATATCAGATGCTAAACTGTTATAGATGGTTTCTAGGAAGTTATAATCTTAATGATGGGACTATGGTGTTGGTATATATTTTTATTACCTTCAGTAAAATATCTCACCACCTTATTCATATAGTGAGTGATTCATAGTTTGTATAAAATGAATGTGAGGTTATAAGATATTAGTTTGTCTTTAAATATTCAAATGAAATATTTTTTAATTATGGTTATCACATCACTGTCTTCTGTGGAATGATTCTGGTAGCTTCATAAATGCATGAGGAGATTTGATGGAGTTATATACCACACCATTGGTAGTATATACTAAAATGATAAAGATTCAATATACCATAATAATTATTTTTTGTTCTAATAATTAATTGAATTGTATATGACTTCATTTCACAAGGTTGCACCTATAAGATATTCATTTTATATGTCTAGATATGCATGATATTTTTGAAACCCATTGCTTGACCTGACAATATGTGGTATATTTATCAATTAATATCTTTATAAACATGTAATTTTATAACACATTCATAACACTATCTAGTTTATTTTTGAATGGATTACCAAGTAAGATCACTTCCTTAACATTCAAAATTAGAATTTTGTGGAGAGCAAGAGATGAATACATTCTAATGAAATTATATGACTATATGGACTACACCTAAATATTATCTTTGAAAATGTTTCTCATTTCATATTCTAGTTATGAAGAAGTTGAGGTCGATTTTTGGATGTAGCTATGTTTGAGTAATTATTTTTACCATAAGAGAAATTTTTAAAATCGTAGGAACATTCATGTTAATAATGAATTTATATGAGAGTTTATACTTGAATTTTGCAGGTTTTTTGATAATCACTTTACTATAATGAAGTAATCAGGAAAAAACTATTTCACTCAACTTATATTCAAGACACCTTTTAATTCTTTTTTTGGAGGCCATAAATGGCCCCACTTTGATGGAAATATATTGGTGAGAAATCACTATTGATTCCCTATATAGTGATATTGATTATAGAGAAGGATTTAGTGATATATAATAATATGAGGATAGCCTAGATCTTTAAATTTTTTTCAGTCTATAATAGTGATAAACACTATGCGTTAGATGATGGATACAATATATTCTTAAGGGACCCTCTTTAGTATGGTTTGAGGATATTTTAAAGGGTATGAAAACAATCCCCATGGATTCCTAGACTATTCTAGTTTTGAGTTTTTTTTAAAAGATCCATATTTACTATTTATTCATCCAATGATGGATCTCATTGATATAAATTTTCATATACAATATATTAAGAGGTATGATAATGATTTTTCGAAAAATGTTGAAGGGGTGAGTTAGATATCGGTAACAATAAAACATTAATTGTGTACTTATTGGCTATCCATGATAAGAATGACAAATAACACTTTGGTTGAGGAATTCAAGTGGTTGGTGTTTTTTGAATCCATGGGAATAATAAATAGATATCACGGGAGAATTAGGCATTGATTAGGGTTTAGAACACTTTCATTTTTCTGAAATTTTATTGAATGAAATTACTTAAATGTGGGAAGTATATAACAACCAAAATATTTCTAATAATTCCATTGATGAAATTTAATATTAGTTTTGGAAATTTTCAAATATTTTTATTTTAATCATTTCATTGAATTATTATGAATATAAATAACATAATACATATTTTATTTTTATTTATGTCTGTGTAATTATTAATGACTCTAAATAAAAATTTTAACATAATTGTTCACTCTAAAATAATGTTATTTTCCAATGAGATGTATAATTTTATTGGAAATTAATCAAACCCACAGACTAATAATTTTCACAAATTAAACTGAATTAAAATAATGTATTATTTAATTTATTTTATTTAATGATGATGTGGGGACTTATCCTGTGACTCAGATGTGAAGGTTACATGTAGTGTTTATGTGTCAAGGTTAACTCTAGAACCACGAAGTTTATAATTCCATAAATACAATGAACTAATAAAACATAGGAATTTATATGGATATTTATATATTTTTAAATTTATATAGTTATAAATGTTACATTATGGTAGTAAATATCATTTAAAAATGGAAATTAACCATGTTCTTTCCCAATAGGTTAAATTCCTTTCAAAAAAATTCACATTTCCCTATCATTTCATAGTGGTAGTACTTTATCAAATTTTCTTCAGTCACAGTTTTTTTGTGCTGGAGTAAATAAAATCTATATAGTAATGTGATGTGATCAAACCAATTTTTTAAGTGAAAAAATGTATACTCTTTTTTTATATGTGTTCACCTTCTTCATTATTATCCAGAATCCTCTTCTTCTAAAAAAAATTATGAATGAAAAGAATTATTTTATCAAAAATACATATAATGAGAAAATAATAAAAATAAATTATATTATTTTCTTCTCTTAGAAGTCATGCTAGAATAATACATATATCTTGTCCCAACTCCATTCAATATATGACTATCATTATTTTAGGAACTCCATTTCGTCGAATGAATTTGGTTTCTAAAAAAACATCATTAACTAATTAAATTTATTATTCTTATAATGTAAAAATGTAATATTTTTTCTCCCTCAGTTAATGATTTCATTTATATTAATGGTTATTTTTTAATATAGTTTATTCTTATAATGTGATGAAAGTGAGGATGAGTCCTCTATATAGTCATAATTATTTTTCTCATGAGTTTTTATAGTATTATTTATATAACATTGTATTTCATGCTGATGAATGACAATAACAATTTTATTCAATTAAATTATTAGTTGTAAAATTATTTCATTATGAAATAAATATTAATTTTATATTCCAATGGTAAATTCACCTGCCAAATGTATGGATTTTGTTCTTATCTCAAACATTTGTTTTTTGATGAAGTTGAATTCCATCTAATCATTTGGTCATTTTATATTTATATGATGAATAATATCTCATTCATCCTTAATATGTTCTTTATTTTTGAGTTTGACAATGATAAAAAAATTAGTTAATCAAGGAAAAGCAGAGAATTTTATTTTATTTGACCATATCGAAATGATGATGGTATGGTGATGAACATGGTTTAAAAAAATTATAGACTATGATTGACCAGAATTTATGTAATGACTAAAAATCAACCATACATGGTATTATGGATGGTTAATGGGTGTTCGAGAAGATTTCTATTAGTTCTGGGACAAATGGTTTTGGATGTAGCGTGTTTCTGTAATTTTTATTCATTTTGGGTTTGGTGTTCTCGATGACACGCCATTTTATACCATTTTTTAGAAGATGTATAGTTATTGAAATGTGATGCTAGCGTATTAGTAAAAAATAAATATCACGTTTTATGTGACTCCTTATAAAATGTTTTCTGTCATGTGGATAATTATGTATTTTTTACTCTTCATACTTTCCCAAATGATATGTTGGAACCATAAATTCTATAAAACAACAAACATGTTGTGAAATATAAGTAATAATAATCACTATGTATATATAATATGTTAATATGAGAAATATACGGATAATGAATCATCCGTACCTAGAATACACATAGAGGATCCATGATATTGTTAGCAACATGGCCTCAAGTGTGCCTCCCCGATTAGTTCCATCTAGTAGTGACGGTCTTGGGTATTTCCCAAGGGTTACTTCCCATATTGATTAATGTTTAACACAACAGATACTAATATTGGTGTGAAGCGTAATAAAAATAAATGTGTAGGATCAGAAATAATAATGATAAATCATTCATGAATACTAAACAATATGTGAAAATGGTACAAATAATAATAGATAAAAAAGATGATGATAATCATTTATTTATAAAAAAGTAATTACCTGAAAAAACATGGTATAAATTCATATAGAAAATAATATAATAATACAAAAAATCCTGATTTTTTTACGGTTAGAATCACGTGAGTTTGATTAGTCATCTACACTTTTACATTGTATTAGTACATATAATTAAGAATCATGATCTAGCTACTTCCCCATATCAATACCTATAATCATGAACTCAGATTTCGTACCAATGTTATCCCATCTAGTGTGTGATATATACTCAACATTCCACCACTAAGAGTTTCTAGATTAGTATAGTCCATGATATATATAATAATTAGTTTCTCAATAATAAAAAATAAAATTCAACAAATATGAATGATGCTATAGAATTTGATTCACATTGAGAAACCATAAATTCTACCTACCCTATCCTAATTCATATAATTTGGAAAAATATAACCTATACATGCTATGAATATGGTGAATACGATACTAATAAATGAATTTTCAATAGTGAACCATTCCCAATCTTGTGACTTGTCATGGAAGATGCATACTAGGTATATACAATTAAACATTATTAATCATTAATATGAATGTAATATTTAGAAGTTAAAAAGATGAACCATAAGTCCATACAATGTGATCTATAAGTGGTTTCTAGTATTACTATACGGGAATTATATATATATATATCCAAATATATGGGATTATATCTAAGGAATCCCCTTGAATGAGATCCAAAGTATTAATCCCAATATTTTATGGAAACAATAAGAATTGATCTCCAAGACCATCCCTATTATCTCACATAGGTGTCTGAGTTTTTTAAGTGGATTGGTAAAAACAAATTTCCCTATAGATCTTCTATGGTTTCTCACCTAAGGAACCCATATCAATAATATTTAGGTATTGTAAAATTCATTTTTATCCAATCCCATTCCAACATTGTGTCACACCCATCATGTTTACATTTTGTAACCAAATTATTACTATATTGCATGATGATCATAACCATAGTGTCCTTATGATGGCACCCTTGTGTCACATTAATCATATAATTAGGGTATAATTTTAATATAAATTCCATACAACATGTTAAGGGAAAAAATTAAAACCATGCTAAACTAATTTTCCATGTAATTTAGTGAACAATTTCAAATTATGGATTGAAGTGTTGCAGCCTAACTCATGGTTTATCATACTAATTATATGGGATCATGCTTTAAAAAGTTTAATATGTGTCCACACTTCCCTCAAGGGTGTTATATCATTTAATATAAAAGATGTTATTGGTTATTATTATAAAGAAAACCCATTTAATTGATGTAGAAAAGCAGGTTAACCAATTTGTTGACTCGTTGCTGGCAGGGACAACGTAGAATATGTGAAATCATTTATTTTAATTAATTAGTTATCTTTGAGTCATATGAAGATATTTTTTTTCAAAGCGAACATTGGTGGAAAATATAATAACGAAATGAAACATAGGGAAAGAAGATATACCACATATCATAGGTTCATAGAAGGAAAATTATCGGTTTTTTGCCCTCAAATAGATTTTGAATGTATGATATACCACAAATAATCAAATGTCAAAAATATAAGGAATATTAATTCACATATTAACTGATCAACTGATTCGAATTGAAATATAGAATCGAAGGAAGTGGAGTAAATATCATACTTGAATTGTCCCAACATAACAGATGGAAATGAAATCATAGATAGTATAAGGTGGATATAAATCAATATAATTAGAGGTGAAGGGAAGATCAAGGTTGTGCAGTATAATAGAATAAAAGAGTTTCTGAATAAATATTGGAATAAAAATATTCGGTGGAATGACATTCATTTCCTTTATAATTATAGGGTGTATGGTTTGGCCTCATGGTTAGAAAAATAGTGGGCCACACATGCACCCATTTATACTTATAGGTGGACCACACAAAATCATGGTGCATGATTTGGCCATATGTGCATAACATAAGTAGAATAAACAATTATGAATTTATGATTTCCCCTCATTTGAATTCTCTACTTCCTTCATGGTTTCATAAAAATTGTGTGGCTCACCCTGTTGACTGGGTAAGCTACATGATTGAGTTGCAACATAAGAAGAAACCATTCCCTAACCATATGGCTCAGCCTGTCAAATGATTTTTTTTATAAATTATAGGGAACTCCATAAAATCACCCAATATCTTGAATGTATATCCTATCATGTTCATCAAGTGATAATGTCTCCCAGATAGGTAGGAAGTGAGAAACTTTAGTCCACCTATCAATTATAACTCATAAGAAAATTTAATCCTTGAGGGGACCTCATTTGGAATTTCATGTAATCCATGGTGACATTACTCCATTTCCACTTTGGAATGAAAAAAAGGATTTATATGTCAAGAAGTTAGTTAGAGCTCATTTTTCTCCTGTTGATAGGTGGAACACCTCATAATTAAACCTATACTATAACTATTCATACCCAGCAACCAATACAGATAGAAAAAATCATGGTACATCTTTTTATGATTAGGCATAACATTCTAAATCGAGGAATGAAATTCCCATATCATCTATTCCAATATATCCACAGGCACATAGACACACCCATGAATGGATTCAAATTCATTCATATAAATATTCCAACTAATTGGTGGGTTCTCACATGAGATACATTCCATCAATATGAGGGCCTTAGAATCATATATCTGTCTCATATATACCCACTCTCGAAGGGTGGACATCACTACAAATGATACTAAAATAGGCTACCCATGTTGTCTTGGAAATTATAGTTGTGTATCATAAAATAGATCCATCAACTTGTACTCACTATTTGTCTCATGGATTCCATGTTTCTATTTCTTCTAGCATAATGCTTCATCCACTACATTAACATAAATATTTGTATTAACATTCTCCAAATTGAAGGACTGTAGTTATTCTACCCACATATGCTTCATTAGATTTAAGTATCACTCAGTGGAGATGTGTTTGAGACTTTTTTTAACAATGTAAATTAATAACAAATCAGCTAATAGATAATGCATCCAATAGTGTATATAATGAACCATAAATACTAGATCAGGGTGATCATATGGTAATTGTTCTCATGTGGCCTCATCTAGTGGGACCCATATGCTACAAAAATAGCACCCTGTATTAGAACTACCCCAAAACATATTAATAATGAATCATAGTAAATTGTGTAACATATTAATGGATCATGAAAAAACATAAAATATGTTGAATTCAGTCTGCCTTTTGATTCCTAAAAGTACATATGAAAAATATTAGACAGGATAAATTTTACCCATTTGATTATTAGGTCCTTAAGTAGAGCTGTCATGTACGTTAAATTCAAGCTGAATATCCCGTAATAGCCATCTATCCCAAAGATATTATGCCCATAAAACACATTCTTCCTCTCCTCCCAAGAAATGAAAATTCTCACCTTCTCTAGTTAAAAAGATTATCCCTCCTCTAAATTGATAATAAACAAGAAGTTAAACATATTGATCAAAAATTGGAATTTAATAGAACTCACATGTATATAGTTATATCTTTTTGTATATAACACAATCCAAATCTGGTAGGAAGGGTTGTGTATGGTGAGACAATACACCATGATTCATTCTAGGAATACAACAACAAATGTATCCAACAAAAAATGTATCCAACAATGAGTGTAAAACTCAATTCATCAAATCCCTAAATTCATTTGGTGCAGTCAAAACTCTTAATGGAACAACACAATACAAATAAATATAGTACCTACTCTAGAATGTTGTACGTTGTATTTCTATTTTCCTCACAACGACATGATGGTAGCCCAACCTCAAAATGATGTTTGATAAAAAACCCTCCATGGATCTGTCCAAAGAGGTACACTATATGAGATTGTGGATATTAGTTATTCATCACATGATGCATTAGTCAATATTAATCCCCAAAAAATATAGTGATATTTTTTTCCTTCATTGTGAATAGGATAGGTGAAACTGATATTATTGTGATGAGTATAATACAAACTATTTCATCTCGATTTTCCAACTATTCTTCAGTTATTGGAGATCTATAGGTTCTATCCTTTAGAGAGGATATGAATCTAGTGGAACAAAAAGAACTAAATTATTGGAAAACTCCACACCCATCTTAGAAGGAATCATAGAGAAATTATTTAGGGAATGTTCTCTAATGAATCCATAAAATGATGGAATTCAATAAGCTTCTTTCCCTAACTGCTAATGGAGGGGCATTACATCGGGTGATTAACCATACACAACCCCATACACTTGGGTCCATCTCAACTCATCTAGATATTCCATTCACCCTTTTAAATGTAGTAACTTCCATCAGTTTATGTAAAATACACATTCTGGTGATAATAATAAACAAGGGAACGTTATATCTCTGTCAAGTCTATTTAAATAAAGAAATAGAAAATTTTCACTTAAAGGATGAATTAATTCCCAATGTTATTATATGATGTTATCTCAGGGTATAACTCCTTTGAACAGTTGTATATTCTCTGATATAAACCATAACAACATTTTGAGATTCATAACATCATTAACATTCTCTATTTCTAGGCCCATACATCCGATAATATTATAGATTTAATAGAGAGTGGTTCACCTGTATCTAATATTAAAGAATCTAATATAGTGGCTGCAAAAATATTACCTCCTATAGTAAAAGGGATTATTATTTAATCCACATACATAGACTTCACAACATAGAAATTTCTTAAACAATGACTTTTATTTGCAACCTGACTAGCCTGAGTAGGACCACTCTACTGGTAAAGATCCTTTAAATCCTAAATACATCCTCATCTATTACCCCTTAGAATTATCGACTAGTAGATGAACCACTCTAAAGCTACTACAGAGTTTCTAAAAATATTCCTGAAAATATTGTTGGTACATATATCCTATTAATACCCAAGTGGAAAATATATATAGGATAACTGAATGTGATCGATAATACCTCATGTTCAAAACTCGAACAGGTTCTTCATACCATAGGGATTCAATAGCTCAGATTACCACACTATTGACATACAACATAGCTGGCCATGCATGACAAATAGATGGTATTTTCCCTTCATGTAACCTCAAACTGTTTATTCCAAGTTCTAGTTAAGCATACACACTTCTTGGATGTTGAGCCTATTAGTAACACATCATTTAATTCCCTTAGTATATTCTTAGTGATTAGGGCTAGATTGATTTTATATAAAACCTTAGTATACCTAAATATATTCACCAATGATTGGATGGCCTATTCAATCCCTTCTTAAATCCTAGTAACAGTCATTAGTTCATTAATTCTCGGTGTCAGTGATAAATGAATTAATTTAGTGTTTCAAGATAAATAATCCCTGACAGAAATTTCACCTTTTTTAAGGTAAAAAATATAATATCCACGGTTATCACAAATCATTTTCGGAAATAAGGGTCCAAAAAGGGTTTCTGCATGTCCAACCGAACAATAATCTAATGTCATTCATCTTGATTGAAGAAATACCACAAATTCATGGTAGAGTCGTGATGAATTTATGAACAGAGTATGGCCATATTATATAGAGGCATTAAAATAGTATCAATTATAGAAAAAATGGCCTCCATCCCTGAATTGGCTTACTGAGGTCCACCATCCCCCAAGAAGGTTGGAGGACGCTCATAATGGAAGTCATGAATCTCTTCTGCCATATGAGGGGAATGTCAGGGAAACTTTATACAATCACCACAAAGAAAAAAAAGTTATCATGGAATATAGAATATAAAATGATCCGAATATCTATAAGAGGTGCCTCAGGTGGCACTATATTAGGAATCACAGGTTTTTTATGGGCTTCCACCTTAAGGGGAAAATTCTCTCCCCCATCATGAAATTTCAACATGAGGATTTCGTGGTGAAGTTAGTCAATAATTTTCAAATGCACAAATGAAATAATAATTACAACAAATTCAAAAAGAATTCATGGATAGAACATGCAGAAGTCTACCCTATAGACAATTCAAACCTATTCACATACACTTAAATCCAATACTAGAAGATAGGGACAATATGAATGGATTAAGGGTTATTCCCTAATTCCCACTAGTATAGCCAGGTTGGGGCCACATTATCACAAAACCATATAGGCTTTGTTATATAAAGACTAAATTGAATGTTATAGAGGAATCCACCATTTTCATTACAATTTGAATCCACATATAGTAGAATAAATTTCATATAATATCATTAATTGGTAATAATTTATTAAATTATTTAAATATTTATATCTCACACTGGTTAATTGTGTAACCACATAGAGATTTTAAAGACCCATATTATTTATAAATATAAATTGGAATTCTAAGAAACTATGACATGGAATGTACATATGTTATGACGATGTAATTAGTCATTCATAATTATTTGACTGAATGAATACCATTCTGAAAATATAAATGTAATTTCTTATTAAATTTCCCTTTCCATTAATAATATCATCAAATGTGGAATATTTTGTTATTTATTGTGCCACTATAAATATATGTTGGAAAACTCAGTTTAAATTGATGTAATAACTATAATTATTCAAATTATATCATCCCTGTATGAAACAATAACACATTGAAATACATGGAAATAAATAAAAAAAATAAATACATCATGTACCATTGAAAATTCATGTTGAAAATTCATATTGAATATCATAATGTATGAAATTTAATTCATAAGGTTCCTAGTATGATTTATTCTTTGATACCCACTCATATCATCATGCATTGAAAATAAATATTTTTATTATAATAATATTAACATTATAAAAGAAAAAACTAGTACTTAATCCTGTGATGAAATCAATAAAATATTAACAGTGAAGAAAAATAAAAATTTCATTACTACATAATTTGGGTATCCCAAATATGTGGTCTGAAAACACCAAAGAAATCCTTACTACAATTCCAATAATCATTGTCTTCTATAAAATATCCAAATTGAATGAAATAAGAAAAGGAGTCTCTGATTTCATCTTGTAGTGTACTACCTGGGAGGTTACATAGTGTTTTCCCAAGATGGTCATCCACGGGACTTCATGTACACCTCCCAAATTTCTAGAGGTTGGAGACTAATAGTTATTCCCTAGAGTGTGTTCAATGTGATGGATACTCCCCCATTGATTGGAATTTAACACAATTTTTAGTTATAGTTGTATAAATTCTATTCAAACTAAATGATTATATACAAAAATAATAATTATAAACCATCCAAGAATAATAAAAATATGTGGAATCTCGACTAATAAAATAGGTACCATGTGACAATGATGATTATGTATCTATAAATAAATGAGTAAATGGGTAAACATGGAATAGATGCATATACCACATGATATATGGATAAAAAACCCTAAAAATAGATAATGATAGTATCACAAGAATATTATAGGTCATTTTCCATTGTACTCAATCCCATTACATAGAATCAAAAATCGGAAAATAGTTTCCACCCTTTATCTATACCTAAAATCAGAACGTCTTATTGTGTAATGATGGCGGCCCAAGAAAGGTGTGAGGTATACATGGTAGGACACAACAAAAAGTGTCTAAACTAATCTATTCCATGCAATATAATACATGTCTTTTGTCAATAATAAAAATTATAAGGTAATAAAATAATAAGAGACCCCATACTATGTTCCATAGGGGACAGAAATCCAATTTTACCTATTTATACCAATTCCAGTTGTCTCTGATCCAAGGTAACATACACATATAAGGAATATGGGGATTGGGATCGTAATAAATGATGCATAAACAATGTATATTACCTAACAATGTGAATTTTCATGGTGTAATCATCCAAGTAATATCATAGTACACATTCATATTCTTTAATTTTAAGGTCATATTTTCAATTTATGTAGATTCATCCTGATCCCATCCATGAAGATAATGAAGGGATATTATGTTTATCTCTAGGGGAACTGTAGATTTTCTTTCAAAGAATTTGTAGTATATATATGGAAACCCATTAATGATATCCCATTTATCACTCTTGACATGGTGGGGAAACAATAATAACTATCCTATATATTTTTCTATGGTATCTCGTGTAGGGGTCTGAATCTCTCTCATGGTGGGGTACAAGCATCTCATAACTAACACTATCCATGTGTTCCCCACTAGGGAGCTATATTTACCCATCAATAGGTAATGGGAAAAGATATGTGAGAGTTTTTGATGCATATATAGTATCTCTCCTGGCATATATACCACTCTTTGACAAATTTTATCATTAAGAGTTGATGAGCTTAGATAATGCTTCCTTCAGTCAGGACCCTTGTGTCACCCTTAGAAATGAACAAGGTTATGATTTAACTATCAATATCATACCATTTTTTCATGTAAATCCAATTAAAACATATTAACCAATTGTCTTTTTCATTATGTTAAAATATTCCAATTATGGCATAAAGACGAAGTTCCTAACACATTTTCTACCATACTGACAAATTTGATTCAGGATATAAAACAATTTTTATATTACCAAACACCCATCAAAGGAGGTAAAAAAATTTCGTTCTTAGGTATTAGTTGATCAAGATTAAAGTCACAACCATTGAGGTGGATAAAGGCAGGGTGATCAGCCAATGAGTTGACTCCCTCCTAGATAAGAAAATAGAAAGAATGGGGGGAAAATTAATTAAATAATTAGTTTTTTAGAGGAATTACCACAATATTATGATGCATAACACATAAGAACATAATATAAAACGTGATGAAAATTATATAAAGGTGATAATCCAATTACCTTAGGTTTTTAGAAAACCACTCGCCTATTTTTAGCCCTTGAATGTAGAAAGAATTGAAGATATGCGAAAAATCATAAAATTCAATGAAAATAAATAAAATGGGGTAAATTGAAAGAGTAAAAATGGTGAATATAAACATATAATGGAAGGAATAAGTGTTTAGATAATAAATCAATATCTCCAAATAACATGAAAGAAAAGGAATAAGAGCATGTATTTAGGAGATATAAAAAAATCTAAGTAGAGGGGAAGGGAAGCACTGAGGAATGAATATCATTTGAACTAAAAAGGGAGAGAACCGTTTTTTTATTAAAAACCATTTATTAAAAAAAGATTATTTCCCGCATTAATTAATTTGAATTAGGTTTTGGATACATGGTTGGAAAATCATTGTGCCAATCTTGCATCCAGTTTTTATTATGGAGTGACCCTGCACAGGTTAGCTGTACAATTGGAATAACCCTTCACAAGATGTGTCGAGGCAGCTGCGAGGAATTTATAATCTCCCCATATCTGAATGATCCCAATAATTAATGGTTATAGAAATATCATGAATCATTCCCTATGTAATGGTTAGCCTACATAGTTTATTTACATGGTTGACACTAACTGTGCGCTAACCATGCGACCCATCATGTCATCCCATTTTTTGTAACTCTATGCACAAAAATTTCCTCCAACTCCTAATACACTACTTTTCTATTAGTCAACATAAATATCATAAAAGTAAGGGGTTAAACAGTGACATAACGGTATATTAATTTCTGAAAATTCAGTATGATAAATCTTACATTCACGATGTTCCAATAAGATTCTTTGCATTGAATGTTGAAAAATATCATATATTTCTAGAGATGTTTTGTGCACTGATTTTTTACAGAATAAAATTTAGTATTATAAGAATATAATATTACCTTAACCATACACCAGATGAATTATACTAGAAATAGTTTATGATTTCCTATTTATAGTATTCATTGGGATTTCTCATAGTAATTCCAATTTTGGACATATTATTTTTACATTTAGTGTATCATCTGAGGATGATAATAAAAATATAAATTCAATACTCAGTAGAGGCTATAAAAATTATAGTTTAGATAGTTAAATAATCTTATCTTTTATGGATATTCTATATTTTACTGGTGATATATTTGTATAAGAGATTGAGTTGGTTATTTCCCCATGAATTAGGGCACGTTACCCTATATAAAAGGTTATGTTACCCCATAGAAAACATTTTGATATTAGAATCAGTGTTTGTGAAAATCTTATAGCATACATAAACACCAACATTTATTTGGTTAGGGTTCTCCTTCAATTTATTTAATGAATATCTATGATAAAAGGTTGATTCCTCTATTAACCACGATATTAAATCCTTATATATTAGGGTATGGTCTTCTATCGATGTGGGTTACTCAGTTGATCAATATCTTTATCAATTTATGAGGAACAATACCACAATATAGATGTTGAATTGAGACTTTGATATTCCCCAATTCAGTATTATTTATTATGGTAATTTTAAAAATCATGCCACATAAGTAGATGAATCAAAAATATCATAGTTGAGTTTTGGACGACCTACATGGATATGATTATCTATTTTCAATAAATCATAACTTGTAACACTTTGATTAGTTAACTTCCTTTTATTTATAAGTCATGTTCTCTATTGTGGATATTTATTTTCATAAATGAAGAAGATATGTGCCCATACATGTTGTGTCTATTTAGAAAGCATAGACATTGGAGTTGGTCTTGGAAGACCTGGTAGTGTTATTGATTAGTGGAGCTCAACCTTGGTCATTTATTGGTGATTATTTCTAGATATTCTAATGTCAATGATTAATGTATAGTTTTTTCAAAATAAATTTTAATTTAATTATATGGGAATATATATATATTACATCAAACTGATGAGTATTGTTGGTGTATTCAGATTCTAGTGGAAGAAGGTGTTAGTATGTTTTACTAAGGCCGGTGTTTAGTTCGATGTTCTAATTGGTCTAAATGGAATTTATGCATCTAAATTAGGAATTTTTAATTGTGATATGTGATTTGTATTTTAGAAATGTTTAGCAGAAAAGTTATTTATATGGAAGATCATTTTAATGGAATGTAAGAGTAACTCATTTTGTTTACTATAGGATAGTTGTTGTAGATAAAAATTTTACTAGATATCACCAATCATCAGGATCCAAAGATGGAATTCCATGGATAGAAAAATTCAATTAAACTAGATGATTGGATTGGGCCCAATATATGAGGGTGGTACCACCAGTTCCCAAGATTATGAAATTATGTAGGAATTGCATATAAATAAATATCTGAAGTAGTTATTATTCTTATAGAATCCAATTAAATGATAATAATTCATTTTTCTCGCTAAAAAATAAATTATGTTCTGAACCATGTTAAATAAATATTTTCATGATTTTATATTATTTATTATAAATTAAAAAATTAATTTTCTTAGTGAGAGTGTGAGATAGGTTCCATTCAATATTGTGTAATGGAATGAGGTGATTCCTCCTATCATGTAAAATGAACTTTTAGGTTGTAAATTATGAGCAAGGAACATTATGAAATTATTATACAATGATCCATGTTCCAAAAGTTATATTTCTTAGTAATATTAGTTTCCCCCCAAGTTGATCGATAGCATGTATATTTAGTAATGAATACAAATACATCATCAATATATAGTAGAGTTCCCAACTCACTTGTATTGATGTTATTTCGATTTAGTTGGAGTCCTTTTACTAAATCATATATCATAACAATAATGCAAGGATTATATTTATAGATTCGATGGGATATAATTTGTACTCTAGAGAATGTATATAAAAGAACATCTATATCATAAATACCTATAAATTACATTTATTGTAGTCAATATATGAGGATGGAGAATATTTATTAGCATTTTTGATCCCTAAACAATGTGATCATGACATATTGGTAAACAATATAATTTTTATAAATTTATATTTTATCATCAACGGGATCAAGACCGTATGATAATTAATAAAGGCTCTCATGAATTTTTATGAGAATTTTTTATCCATAAAAAATTTGACAATGACGTATATGTTGTTTTAAATTTGAATATTGAACAGTATATGTGCATTTGATCATATGAATGTATTTCACATTATTTGGGAGACATTCATTTTTTTTGGGTTAATTAGACAGAAGATGTTTAGTACTAGTATTGTTAACATAGAATGTATGTTAATTGGATGTAATGTTTAATTACATAATGAAATATAGTAAAAGAATCCATGATTTTTTATGGAGGAAAATTAATTCTAAATGAATATATTTATCTTAGGTAATTAAAATAAACTACTTTTATAATGATAAACATATATGTTTTAATATATTAATCTCATAAAATTCCATAAAAAACAAAATAATTTGATATTTACATAGATAAGAGTTGTTCTATCTTGACTGGAACACATCCCATATATTTGCATAGTGGGACGATAGGTCGCATGAAAAATTAATGAATGGATTGATTGAATAACATATAATTTAATGGTTTTATAATTTCAATATCTAATAATTATTTTAATGGTCATATAAGCTTAATATTTTTATTCAATATGTTAAAGTAACCATATGTGATTTATTAAGGATTATAATTCCATTTTGATAGAGAATTTTTTTTTTGGGAATTATGTATCTAGAATGAACATTAAGGTACACATATCAAATAATAAGGATCGTTAATTTGTGGGTAAGGGTGAATCTAAAGTACAAATGTTGATTCATAGATATTAGATGTTAAAATAATTATTACCCATAAATTTTTTGAGGATGAAAATAATATTAATTGTTCATTTGAATAACGTTAGATTCTAAACAATCTTCATAAATTGAGAATTGAAATTTATATGGGTATTTAATGTATTTGATAGATGGGTAATGGATAGAAAATTATATCTTATAAAATGATCATATAGATAAATAATTTAAATTTAAATACAATTTGGAATTATTCAATTATATCATTTACATCATAACCATATAAATGAATTGAACAAGAAGTTTATAGCTTAATAGGGTATACTAAATATTAATCATTTTAAAATTTTAAAATTTTTTCAAATCAGTATTTAGAGAAATTCATCATTTAATTTGAATATATGGGAACAATCATCTAATTAGTTGGATCATCTTTATATCATATTTTGGGAACTTTACCCTACTCAGACTCATGGAGGATCATAATAATTTATCACATATAATGATGAATAATTATGAAATGTATAGTTTTACATTCCAAAACACTTGTTTAATATTTTTATATGTTTTTTAATGAATATCAATGGTGGAAAATGAAACCAAATTTAAAATAAATAATTTAATTTCCAAGAGTGTTGGTTAATATAGTAGAATATATTTTTGGGAAAACCAATTAAAAAAGGTAATATTGATGGAAAATATTTTCTATAGGACACAAAAGTGCAATGACTACATGAGTGATTGAATTAGAAATTAATGTAAATGTATCCAATAATTTAGTTACATTCTAGTCTATTTAATTTTATTTTTGAAGAATTAGTTAAAATTAAATCATATAGAGTTAAAAAAACTCCAACAATGATGTTTCATGATAATTAAAGGAATTTAATGTCTAGAAAACAAATACTAGTAAACCAAAAAATGGGTTTTCTATGTTTATCTTAATACTATTTTCATTCTAATTAAATATAAAAACATGAATCTATGTCTCAATAATGTTTCATTATGGGATAACATGATGAAATCATCATTTTCTTTATTTCGTATAATTATAATCAGAGGATCGTTACAATTAAAAATTGTATTATAATGACATAGAATAGGCTCTCCTTTATTCATTTCTAAAAAACATTTTATTTGAGCGTCATCATCGATACATGAAATCAAGACTTAATTCATTTATCAAAAATGCAAAAAATAAAAATAAAATATTTTATCACATAATTACTATAGTTACTCTTTTTTATTGATTCATATAATTATTTACAATTCCATAAGAGTATAAATTTATACATAGTTTAATCTTTTTCCATAAAAACTTTTACTATAAATACATGATTTATTCATTCATTATAAATTCATTATCAGGAACTCAAACTTATTTATCTATTATAATAATACATATTCTTTATAAAAACACATAAAATGGGACGTGACCATGAAAATTATAGTAAAGTACATGCAAAATAAATATATAATTTAATTTCTCTACGAGTACCCATAATGAATTTTTTTCTACAAAATAAATTATAAGCTCAAAATACACATTTATGTATCCATAAAATCAACTTCTCATCCAAAATAAGGTCATAAAATATTAAATAATAAATTTTAAGGGAATAATTAAATTTCGAAATTTTTATTTTATAAAAAAGAAAATTTATTGAAACTTTTTAAAAAATTTATACATTTCACCCTTAAGAAGAAGAATATATTTTTATTAATCCAAAATCTAATTATCATTCCTTATGAAATCATATCATTTTTCATAATTCCAGTTTGAAATAATATATATATATATATATTTAATGTAAAATTATAAATATTTTCCATGTGAATATTAAAATATCTTTTACAAATGGGATAACATACATGGTAAATTCTAATATTCTATTTGGAGAAACCTAAATGATTAACTATGTCCCTTTATCCAATGCATTGTTGATCCATTTCATGACCACAAACCCTTATTTTTTTAAGGAACCAACCATATGTGTTTTATTATGGATTCAACCATTATTATTTCATAACAGATCCATCAATTATAACACACAATGCCAATGATCCATAACCTAATAATATAACATAATTTATTTTGTTATTAATCATCATACTCATAAAAATATTCTTTTTTAAATAGAATAAATGATTTTTGGATATCATACCATCTATAACATTTAAAATAATTTATGATATTACATGTGTTAATAGGAAGTAGTTTTCTTCCTTAAAAAAACATTAATATGATAATTTAATTAAAAAATAATAATTATAAGGTATGTGGTAAAACTCATTGAAGCTGTGTTTATTAAAATAGAACAACAATTTTCTCTCACTGGTGAAACAATTTGTACAGAATATGTAAAATTATTCACATTCAAAAAACATTGAATGAAAACAAATGGTCACATAACATAACATTTATAATTAAGATACATCCATATATAATCATCCATTAAATAATTTTATTAATATAGACATCGAAGAAAAATATTTAGATAATAAATCGAAAAAATATTTAATATGTTGCTTTTAAAGTAATGTTCCCCAATGAGTTTGAATGATTACATATGTTATGTATCATCCTCAGTAGTATTTTTTAAAATATAAATTATATTAATATGAATTTAAAAAATTTATTATTCATTTAATTATTTATTAGTCTGTTATTTACAATCATGCCGTCAATTATGTTAACATCACACTTTTGAATGATATTCAACTCATATGTCCAAAATGAATTCGGTACGTTGACTAGGTGTAATGGGGTCATTTTTAAAACATATCCAAAATAGTAATCATGAAATAACTGTAATTGTTATACATTAATTATAGTTTAAAAACAAATCATTAATAAATAGTTACGAAAAATGGATTACATTACAGTCATAGTGATTGCAGTTTCCGTATATATATGAGTTTGACTTTATTTTTCATTCCACATGAGGTAAAAAGGTAAATATTATTTTAGATTAACATAATTTTTATTATTTCATAAATAATATATTACTTCTCTTAATATACTTATATATTGTATCCATTCTATTTGTTCCTGAAAAATAACTACTTAACTTCATATTGGTGGTAATCCAAACATACACCTCAATGACGTTTTCATTTATTCAATATATTGAGAGTAATGAAAAAATATTATACATTATATTTCAATAATTTTAATCACATAATTATTATAATATAGACATATATATACTAAATATGTCATTATAACCGTCCATTAGAGGATGTGATGGGAATGAAATTACGTCTGTTCATGTGGCGGTAGTCAATCCTATAGACAAACAACAATTTCATTTCCAATTTGATATAATAAGATATTAATGTAGGTTATGAAATTAAAATATATACAAAATATAATACTTAATATAATAATATAATTATTATATTATTTTTTATATTATTTTCAGGCGGTATAATAAGAAGGGAACCCTAAAAGGTTTGTTGAAATCTATACATAATTTTCAGAAAACCTATTTATCTTTAAACCTTAATCACTCAAACATTATTATTATGTACAAAATAAGATCTAAAAAATATAAGGGATAATTTTATTAATTTAATTTTTCCTGAATTACATGATGTATAATGCAAATAATTTGTGATAAATAGAGTAGATGAGGCACCCTTTTATATGTGAGGAGAGGAGAACTATTAGAATAACATGAATTATTAAATTAATCTTAATTAGTTTCCATGTTAATGTTTGTACAAGTTGATATAATAAAAATATTTTATTATTATGAATCTAAATCGTCTCATAAAATAATTTTTTTATAGTTTTAGTCTATTCTTTCCATTTTCTCCTTGTTTTAGTCCCCCAATAATCATTTTGTACAATTACGGTGATACCAATTTTTTTACTCTTTAGAGGTCAAGAATGTTACCATAAAAGGAAAAATCACTGAAAAATGGACCACAGTTGATATTATAAACCATATACCCTTAATATAGATGATGATAATATAATTAGAAATTTCAAATCATTTAATAAAATATTTTATATTCTAGAAATATTATTAATATAGATTTGGAAAATATGTAAAATATTATAATATTATATGTTTCTAGATTATTTAAAAAGATTAAAATTTTTATCTATTAAAATTGAAGAGTATATTGTCTCAATATAATAATCTGGTAATATTTATTTATGTTTTGATATAATTATAAAACATATAATTTGGATTGACTTCTTCATTAACACATTTTATCCACAACTACTGTAATAAATTATTCAATATCAAAGGGTTACAATTTTACAGATAATATAACAATTAGATAATAAATGACAAATAGATTAACTTTTTTCACAATTTTAAATAATGAATTTTTCCCTTTTTTTTAATGATTTTAAAATAATTTAACAAATTTTTTTTAACATAAAATATAATTAATGTCATATTTGAAAATATTAATTACGATTAATTTTGAAAAATAAACGTGAAACGATTTTAGTAAAATAAAATAAATTTGAAAAAATATAATATGCATTATATATCTAAAACATTAATAAAAAATTTAAATAATAAAATATATTAATTGTATTTTAATTCACATACATCATTTTTTCTACTTCGTGCACAAGAACTATACCGACATTGCATAAACATTTAGTGTATTTATATACCTTATAAAAATTAAAGAAAATTAATAAATAAAAATTTAAACATTTATATTTGCTCAATAGGTATATTTATTCACACCCCCTACATGATACATATTTGACATGTTAGTTTATATTTTTATTGCCTTTAGAAAACATTGAAAAATTATGTGTTTAGAATTATTTTTGTGACTCCAATGATCTAAAATATCATTCAACATCATTATTTATATCAAATTTTTATCTTGAAAATATAATAAAATATATATCATATTTATTAAAAATTACAAATTTTTTTCCATTCATCAATAATTAACATCTTTACAAAATTATCAAAAATTCCTACTATGATAATTCTGAATTGATGAATCCAAAAATAATTCCAATTTAAAATGTTAAATTCTAATAACTAATATAAATAAAGACTAATGTTGATTCTAATGATAAAAATTATATTATTTATAATTAAATATTATATTTTCCAATTTATGAAATAATATTATTATTAACGTTATATTTCAAGGAAAATAAATTATAATTTTACAATTATAGGTATTTTAAACTATTCAAGAAATATCAATGTTTTTATAAAATAAAAATAAAAATCATACAAAAATGATTATGATTTTCTGATTTGAAAAATGTAATATTTTTTATAAAATGATATTTTTAAAAGATACATTAATTAATTATATTATTTTCGGATGAAACAATAATCATGTTTTAGGAAAAAAATTGAAACATCAATTGACTTTAATAAAATATTTAGTTCATATTTTATGTGCATTAATCAATACACATTTGCTGATTATGACCATTATATATAATCCACAATTTGTTAATCTTATTCATTCCTTCAAATTTAGCTGCTATATTATAAATATATCTTTGGAGGATCAATATATCAGGATTAGATTAAACTTGATGTTGCATGTCGAATATGATAATAAACATAGTGTTCTTTTAAATTATCAACATATGACAATGTCCTTATTTGATAAAGTTTCCCCATTATTTACACATTGGATCTATATTAAATGGTCTATCATTTGAAAATACATTTTATGAAATACTACAACATAAAAAGGGCATATAAAATATCCTTTTGAAATGAAGGAAATGAATATATGATGTTGACCTGGAATAACATATAACTAGATATAAAAGATGAAGAACACTTGTGGGATCCAAAGATTAATACATGGATTAAAAAAATAATTTCAAAAAAATGAGTTGGAGTGATAATGAATGTTGATGAAAACAACCTGAAGGATCTTGGTAATTTCGAAGACCATAATACCATAAATCATTGTGTTGTGAAGTAGGACATCTATTTATAATAAAATAAAGTAATAAGATACCATTTTTGTTACAATATACCATTTCATGAGTCATATAATACCATTGCAATATATACTATGAAAATATACAAAAAAATTTTGATGACATGTATAATTTCACATATTACTTATTTCCACCAAAATATTAATATTTCATTGAAAATTATGGTTATTAATTATGAATATTTCGTGTTTAATGAACTAAAATATACTTCTAATATTCATATTACATAGAAATGGATTGCACGTATTTTCAAAAATCTACAAAATCTAACAAAAAAACAATACGATCATAAAATTTCAAAATAATACATCCCATAAATAATTATCATTAATATTCATCAATATTTTCTATACAGTGATTGAAATTGTACTATTAGAGTTATTTGATATCTTATCCTTAATAGAGAAAATTAATATTTATCATCAAATGATATTGATGACTCTTAATGTCTAATTCAAAAAATGTAAAAGCGTTAATACATTAATATACGATATATTCTAAAAAATTCAATAAATTTTAAAAAAATCTCCATAAATCCAAGGGAAAATTATATCTGATTAAAAAAAATTAAACCTTTTTCCCTTAAATAAATTCTCATAATTTTTAAAAATGATTAAATTTACATTATTCATATAATGTTCAAAAGAGTGAAATTCATCTTAAATAAAAATAATCAATCAATCAACAAATAAATTTTCAATCCTATAGTTACCAATATGATCACACATATATTCGCAAATTCAATATAATCATTACTTGGAAAATTTTAATATAAAAAAATGGTATACAAATAATAAATTCATATAGGCTAGTGCTAAGCGATACACTTTTTTCATCCATTTCTTGCGGGTTAGAGCCTCATGAAATTACCTCATAATTTGAGTATTCAACCATCACATGGATTTTAATTTTACTTTAAATATATTAATATAATTACGATAATTTTTATAAAATTATAATAAATGTCATAGTCAACAACTTCCACATTAAATAATATTTTCTCCTCAATGATTATCTCAAGCCTTTTATACATCCTTAAAAAATTAATATAACTATTCTAAAATAATAAATCATGTTAATACAATGGGTTATATAAACATGAATCCAATAAAATTTCATCATAAATATCTTTAATCACCTCAGAATCGCATCAATTTAATCCTCAAAAAGTCGAACTGAATATATTGAACTTAGGATCAACCATAATCTTATAAAACCATCATAAAATCCATTAAATTAAAGGTAAATTGACATTAATAAAATACTAATATAAAATTCCATTTAATCCCTACGCAGATACATACTAAAAATTCTTGAACCCACACAGTCATATCTGATTCTAGGAATATGAATTAAACATTTATTATTGGATACCATTAAACATGACCAAATATCAACTATTCGAAAAATAAAAAATTAAATTGATATATTAGATCACTTATATCAATAAGATATTATATATTTAGTGTTTTAATGAATTTTAAAAACTATATAAATGTGTAAATTTCCACACAATAACCATTTTTTCTAGAAATTGAATTCATTATAAGTACATTATTTCTTCATTCATGGTATCATTAATATCTTGAACAATAACTTTTATAAAATAGATAAAAATCCTTAATTACCGTGAAAAAGGATAAGAATGTGATATGAGAGTAAATATAATAGTAAGGGAATTAAAAATTAAAAATGAAATGCATTCTATATAAAATATTAATAAAAATTTTCCACTTATAAAATAAATGTTGTGATGTAGATAAACATTTTCATTCACAAAAAAAATTAACTACTCTACAAAAACATTTTAATAAAACATATCAAAATAAATATTAAACAATGAAATAAAAATTATATAGGTTTAGTTGAAATCAATTGTAACACGAGTTACGATTTTCAAAATGTTATACAATTCGCCTAGAAGAAGTCACTTACACATTTTTTAACCATAATCACATTATTTTACCGTATGAAATCATAATATTTTCAAAATAACAATAATATAAATTATGGATAAATAGCTTAGCAGTCTTATGAAATATTTTTCATATATCATTTAAATTCAATATAAAAAATTAAATAACCTTTGGGATAAATACAAATAGAACATAGACAGAACCTAAATTGTAAACTCTATTATTTTTCCAAATGAATTGGAAAGATATATCGATATCACCCATCCTTCCATTATAATGTAAACACACATAAAAGTTCTATAATAAATCTATCCATAAATAATTTATAATACGACAAACCTTAATCATAAATATTTCATTTGATAAAAAAAAATCATTACAGATGAGAATTTTCCATTTCCCAACACTGTACCAAGAATAATATTCAATGCACACATAACAAAACAACATGGATATTTAAATATATATTCCATTAAAATAATTTTTTGATATAACATAGAATAAAATTATGAATAATTTTTCATTATTTAATGTTTGTAATCATATAAGGGAAGAAAAAAATGAAATGATTTCTTTGGATGTTATAAAACCAAATGATTTTCTATATGATAAAATAGAATATTCATGTTGTCTTTTTTTTTCAAAACATTATATATAAGATAAATAAAAAGATTACACTAAATGAATTTTTAAAATTTTAAAAGATACTTAAAATTACCATTATAATATATCTATAACCATATGAACAAATCAATAAAATATGTTTATGAATATTGAAATTGAAATAAAATATTTTGATAACAAATCTTTAAACATTTTATATGATATTTTTAAAGTAATGATTTTCATTTCCTTGAGTCTTACTCATTAAATGTGTACTTCCTTATCATGAATAATGATGTTATTTGAATTATTTAATTTTATAATAATATTTAATTTATTTATTACTTAAATATAGTTTATTATCATGTTATATAAAATTAAATAATAATATATATTCATGTCTGATGTTTGGACGTTACAGGAACCATACGTCAAAAATGAATTTGGTTTCATGGGTACAGTCAATGATGTCATTATTATATAATATCTACAATATTTATCATTAAATAACAATAATTATTTTAAATAGATTATAATTTTAAAATAAATCATTATATATGATGTAGGAAAATGACATATGGTAAAATCATAGAGATAGTAATTTGAATATACACATGAGTAATGTTTTTATTTTTGGATGTTCATGGGGAATGAAATAAATATAATTATAAAACTCGATTTTTATTATAAAATAAATATGATATTATTTTTTAAAATATATTTATATAAATTATCCTTCTGATGTGATCTTAAAAATATCACATCACTTTGTGGATTTCGTATTCAACACATGGGACCAAACAATGTCATTAAATTTCAATTTACTGAATTTTATGAAATAATGATATATTATTATTATGTAATTATCTAATATCATTAATATCATATATATATGTATATACATGAAATAATTTTTTTATCTATTTGCAATAAGTGGTGATCGAAAATGAATTACATCAGTTCATGATGTGAAAGTATGTTGTACACATGAAAAATTATTTCAATTCACATTTGATGGAAGGGAATATATATATAAGTTAATAAATAAACCTAAAAACATCTTAGTATATGGATGATACTAGTTCGATTATTTTATCATGTTCAAATAATATTTTGATAATATATAAGATGAAAGTAATCTAAAATATTTGATTAAAATCTTCATCTCTTCTTCTGAAAACCTATTTTTTTTCTCCACACTAATTCGAATAAATATGATATTATACAAAAACTATTTATGATGTGGGTAGGGATTATTTTGCGATATATGGGTAAGTATTTAAAGAAATATATTGCACAAAATGTATAACAATGTGAGGAGATGAGGCTCGCTTTTCTATGTTTGAGGAGGGGCAATATTGTAATTATTTATTGTATTAAATTAATATAAATTAGTTTTCTTGTTTATATGGATCAAAACATATATAATAAGAATATATAATTATTTTGATTTTATAAAATTTCATAAAATAAAATTTGGGAATGTTTATATTATTTTCCACCATTATCACTATGTTTTATTTTCTTTTTATCCCTTTTAAAAATTATCATAATGTCAATGTTTTTACTCAATAGATGTCTTAAAAAATACAATGACATGAAAAATTTCCCTTAAATATAAATTTTTTAATATTTCAACCATATAAAATTCATTATGACAATAATAAAATATCTATGAATTTTAAATCATATAATAAATTTTTTTACTATTTAATTTCATTAATTCCATTTTATGAAGTACATGAAATATTATAACATACTATGTGTCTATTTTTTTGTAAAAATTACACAAACCATATGCATTTGAAGAAAAAATGGATACGGTCTTAATATAATTTTCCAATATTTTTTTATCTCTTTTTATATAATTGTAAATCTTATCTTATTGATTAACCCCTTCTTAACCAAATTTAATAGTAACCACTATAATAGATTTTTTTAATACAATGAGTGTTAATTTTAATTATAATCTGAAAATTGGTTCTTAAATGTAATATAGATGATATTTTAGACCAATTTTAATCATAATTTTACACTTTAAGATTTTTTATGTTAAAATAATGTAACAAAATACAATTTAATATAAAATTCCATTAATTTCACTTTTTAACCCTATTCATATAATTATAATTTTAAAAAAATGATATATAATGAAATATAATATAATATATTATAACATATATAATATAATTAATATATCTATATATTTTTTTGGAAAAAATAACTCACATAGAAAAAATTACTTTAATATTATATATAATCATTTAATTTATTTTTTAGCTTCATTCAAATGCACTGTGTAAGCCAAAATAATTGAAGATATATATATTATTTATAAAAACTAAAAATTAAATTCCATGATATTAATAAATTAATTAATTTCAAAAATAAACTGTTATATTCATTCCATATGTATATTTTCACACATCTGTGTCATGATTTCATGTTTAATTTGTCATTTTTATTTATAAAGCCTTGAACAAGAGTTGTAGATGAAATATAATAAGATTCATTTTATATTACTGAAAAGATAAAAATAAAAATATAAATGATATTTTATATATAATATTGGCTAAATAGGGTTTGAAACTAATTTTACATCCCCAATATTATCATTCCAGGACTAAAATTTAATTTTTCCGGTGCTGTATAAGGACTCTGCCAATACTGAAAATATTTTCAAAATTATCATGAAATAATTTATTATTTAAATAAAATCAATTATTTTTAAAACAATTTTTTACAATATCATCATAATTTATTACTTATGAATGATTAATAAATTTTTATATCAAATTTATGTTGTGGGAATATAAAATTCTATATTTCATATACAAAATAAATTATATTTTACTATTCAATAAAAAAGTCAATTAATTATAAAAATAAAAAAACTCATACATGGATAATTTTTTTTTATTAATCATAAAATTATTTATATATCATAAAACTGATCTTTGACATGTAAAATATTTTAATTTTTTTAACACAATGAAAAATGCTTCTTAGAAAAAATGTGTGTTTATACCAAACTTAACATATACCAAAATAATGTATAATGATGATTACAATATAAATAATTATATTATATATACTTAAAGAATATATATGTGAAAAAAATATCTTATTAAAATCATGATGATTCTTTTCATTGGAAATAAATTATATTTTTTAAAAAATAGATATTTTTTACTATTCACTGAAAATCAATCCTTCCAGAAAAAAAATAAGTTTAAATATAAGATAATTTTGATCTAAATTTTTAAAAAAATTCACATTTTTTATCAAAAAAAGTATATATAGGTTCCTGATATAAAATTCACTATTTTATATATCATTATAAAATAATTTTTAAGAAGTAATTTATTCGATGGAAAAAATGACTTTACTGAAAATTGAATACTAATATTCAAATAAATAATCAATAATTATATATTAATTAGGTATAATAAATCATTTTATTTTCTTCACTTCTAATTTATATTTTATTGCTATAACATTTAATTATTAATATTTAATTATTTATTTACTCTCGGTGTAACTTTTTATATACACTAATAAATTTTTTTTAAATCTCAGGATATTATGATTTTAATCAATTAGAAGTTATATCTCATTGAATGAAAAATAGAAAAGGTATATCATAAAATAATGAAAAAATAACTTTAATTATTGTTTTATTGTATTATTTAGTTGGAAAAAATGCTTTTATAATTAATTGAAATTTTACTATATGAATTTAGATAATCATCTACAGTTTGATGATTATATTAGAGGTTTAGAAATGAATTTCACTAGTTACATTTAATTCATAAAGGAGATATTGATAACCCATTATAAGATGACATTATCAGTGATTATATATAGTGTAGGTTAGGTATGAAATAAGGTTATGACTCATTTAATATGAATGAAAATTTTGAGTTTTCTAATCTAATAGGAATGATGAAATCACATGAAGAAATGGTTTATATTGAAAAAATAGGTTTCTGATGGTGGGAATATATACACTAATGGTCTGGCTATAAATGGATTTCAAAAAAATTAAGGTATTGTATTTTATGAAACTATTTATCTTATTGTTATGGATAATACCATCCAATCATTTTTAAGAATGAATTTTTTCATAAAAATTCACTTATAGATGAATTCTGTAATGGTTAAATTTATTGATAGTATTTTTTAGTAATTAATTTACTTGATGCAAAAATATGGTTTCAAATATTTTTATAATGAGAACATAATTATTTAGATGAATATGGTCCTTTATATATTGAAACAAAACCAAGAAATTTGAATTTGAATTTTCAACCATTCCTAGTGGATAATGGTTTTATGAGTATAATTGTCTAACAATGTTTTTATTGGAAATATTTCATATATGGAAGATTCATACTCTATTAATTACTAGTATAGGACATGATTTTGGATGTTTTGGAAATAATCATGATTCATGTGGTAGAAAATATTCTTTTGGGATATTTAATATGAAAGATTAGAGGGATCCCTACAAAATAATGGGGATTATAATTGAGATAGATGTGAACAACTTAGGATTTTTGGAGTCTCTAATATATTAAAAAACAAATTCTAATAAAAATTACTAATTTCATGCTGTATAGCAGTCTCAACTACAGTGATCATTTATTAAAAAAATTATTAGGAGCCTACACAATAAATTAATTATGTGATGAAATAATAATCATAATAATCATTTGGGTAATTTCTTTGTACTCTAATTTAGTCCATTGAGCCAAATGGTCAATAAATTCAATACTTGTGGGTTTTGTTACACAGTTGCTGGAAAATACATTGAAAAAAATAGATTTTTGGGAAATTTAATTTAATTTCTTTCTCAATCGAAAGGAACATAATACCTAATTTTACAAGACATATGATCTATTTGAAGGGTCTATAGTTATTAAAATTGGGATATGTTCAAACAAATGTATTTTTATTATATAATATATGTTCATATTTTTAGTAATGATAGCTAGGTTGTGACAAAAAAATAACATGTGGTAGCTATATTTATAATTAAAGTAATTATATAGAAGAAAAAGTTGATCCAATATTGTTCATATGAGTGGGTTTTCTAATCCATGGTCATAAGTGTTAAGAAGGTTGATTACTCTACTATTACATTCATAATGAAATGGATTTGTTATGGAATCCAGTGTTCCATTCATTTATAAAACAAATAAACATAAAAAAGAAAATATAAAAAAATTACATGAGTCCAAATTGATTGATTTATGGAATATATATTGAAGAGAAATTATTTATAACATGTTCTCCAATGTACTAGTATAAGAAATTATGAGTCATAATTGTAAATTTGTAGGAGTTGGGTGAATAAAAAGTTGTCAAGACATAGTTTAAATCTTAAATTGAATATTATCTTTTTTATTACTATTGGAGGTTTTAATGGATTTCATTAATTTTTCTTCATATTAGATTATGTTATGATTATGATTTTTTTGAATATTAAATAAATAAACATGAAATAAAATCACTAATTGTTAATTTAAAATGATGAATTCATCAGTAGTGTGTAGACTCATGTGGAGTTGAATGTTCTGATGATGAACATCAGGATGGAGTATTGGTTTGTGGCTTGATATATGTTAATGGTATTAATGGGTCTACATTGTGACTTATGAATTTATATATGTGAATGATATACCAATTTTTTTATTATATGTGTTATTATATGTACAATTATTTTTTAAATGAAAGTGTATCTTTTACTAATCATTGAATGTTGGAAGTAATAACTAGACATTCCAAAAAAAATTAGTATTGATTATTCTTAAGGAGTTTATTATTTTGAATATAAGATGTTGGTGAAAATAAATAGATGATTTCGATATACAATAAGTGATTCTTACTACTTTTACACTTTATAATGATGATATTGATTGATTACATGTAATTTAAGGTCATATGTGATTTTAATTCTAATAATATAAAGATTTATTAAAATGAATGAACATTATATCATGTATATAGAATGTAGTGTTTGGAAAATATAAATTCATAGTGTTTATTAATTTTCTTGTATTTGAAATGAATTACATTTCAATAGTTTCTTAGGAGACTATGTGAAATTAAAGACTATGTGTGGTGAGACATGGAAATGTGTTTCTATTTATCTCCAAGTTAATTACATGAAAAAGTATTTTTTTATGGTCAAAGAACCTAAGATGTTGTTCTACTATAAATTAAGGTCTATATGGTAGATATTTTATAGGATCAGTCCCCCCAATAGTCTTATTAAATAGAGTTTTTCTATATCATCATCATGAGTTTAATCATGGAAATGGTTATTGTGATTTCTTATTTATTGATTTTGGAATGTATTAAATTTTTTAATTATTAGTAATGGTTACTAGCATTTTGTAATTATTTTGGTTTTATTATATTAGTGGCTGAACTATTATTTATAATATTTCATATATATGTGTTGATTTTTATAATTTAATATGATAATATCTCCAATATTTGTGTTTTGACTTATTAGATATTTCAGTAATTCCTTGACTAGTAATAGTTGGTTTAGGGGATTCACTTTCAATCTACAGCTAGCCTAACATGGGTATCATTTGATTTGGCCTTGTCAAAATCATTAAAAATTTATCTAGTCATTATTATGGTTTTTTAAAAACACTATAATTAATTCCCTATTTTTTATCCCATATATCAAAAATACTATCTAAATGTAACATCCTCACATTCTCCCACATAGTTTAATCGTATACAATAATGAAAAAATAATGGGGTTGATAATTTTACCACTCTCACTTTTTATATATCTATTAGATCAAATTTCTTCTTTTTACTATCCCTTAGAAATTTCTAGATATAATTAAATACAAATATATCATGTTATATTAAATTAGAAAGATCTTATTTATATATATATATATGATGATTATGCTTATAGTTATATTTTTTTAGAGTTTTGGAGAATGAATTTTTGTTTCTGAAGGTTTGAAGGTTGAAATATTGGTTCCATGACTCTTTATATATGACTTAATATGGACCTTTTTAGTAAATATGTTTCAATGTTTGCGTAGGGTGGTGGAGTTAACTTATTATTTTTATGGTTTTACGGTAAATCATACTTTAAGAGGTATCACTATATCATTTTCTAACCTATCCCCTCTAGGCCACGAACCTAGTCATATAAAACAATGGGACTCTGTGGATTTATTAGGTTCTTTCCCAGTATAACAAAGTCATTTACCAAATGGGGTCACATTAAAATGAATTATTTTCAGAAAATTCCTACAAAAATTATTTATGTTTTCATTTTCCACAACCACGCACTTATAAGGAAACATCCCAGTAGGTTTTTATACAAAAATTAAAACATGAAAATAATTTATAAAGATAGATATTATTTTTTTGGCTTCTAGAAATGATGGTATAACTTTTTAATACGAGTACCAGAAAATATTCTATTATGTCTCACTCTTATAGGGAAGATATATTCCAAAAAATAGTAAATATAATTGTATTCATTGTATAAATCTCCCCAAAAATACATGTCGTAGAACAATTGTTTTGTTTTGGTATTTTATTGATACCATTTTTCACAATGAAACATCATATGGCCTTGAACCTAGTTCTTTTAATTCCATGCGTCTCTTATAAAAACATTTTTATTTATAATTCCACAAGGTTTTATTAATTGAGGTCTCTGATTAAAATAATTTATTTACCAAAATTCGAATAGATATTTATAGTTTTCCACTCCCTCACTCAGTGAGACCATATAAAATCTCTTAGAATTTCACCCATCATTACAATACTTCATTCAATGAACACTTAACTATGGAGTTATAATTATATAGGTTACTAAAATGAAATTTGCAACATGTTGACTTGGGAGTACTAACATTTATTTTTTCTGCTAAAATTCCATGGTATTTAGAGACATCATATTTTAAGGGAATGAATGTTGTTTTTTAATGAGATTGGGATGAAATGAGTTTAATAAATGTAATAAGTTTACATGAAGTATAAAATCATATATAGTAGGGATAAAAATAGTAATAATGGTTGAATGGGGTGATAAATCAATGCTAGTAGGATATAATTCGGTCTCTATATAACTGATAATAAGAGAGGCCTATTGGGGGTTTATGATAAAATGGTAATGTAACATTTTCACTATATTATTTTCTTTAGATCTTGTGAAAACAATTTGTGTATTATTCACTACAATGGTATGTTTTGTCTGTTTGTAATTGGGGGTCTTGAATTCTTAGAAACCGCACAAAAAAATATTTCTTGGTTTACCACTTCATGGATATGTTTGGCTTTCCACTTTGGTGTTATGGTTAAAAAAACCAAGATATGGTCTTTCCACTATGACATTATGGGAATGTATTTCATAATAAAATGTAATGAATACATTAAAATTGTTATTATTTTATTATAAAAATGTAGTGAATATTTTAAAAGCCCTAGACAATATTACATAATCCAAATGGTAAATTTATTCAACAATTATTTGTCTTGGTGGAGAAAATATTTTTTTTCTTAAATAATTATGCATGTTTAATGCTCATGGTTTAATTGAAAAAACATGAGTTATATCTAGGAATAATGGTTAAAAAAGAGACAACTGTCAGATCATGGTGTTAATCATATAAAATGTAAAGCATTATTTTATCCATAATGTGTTTTTAAGCATATAACATATTTTTTGGGACATGAATAGTGGTTTTGAAGACAATGTTGGTTGGGTTGGATATGGTTTTCTATTTCGAATGCTTCTGAAAATGGTTAATGACAATTGGATGTGACCTCATCAAGTTTTTCATTAATTTTAAGTCACCACCCATTGAAAAAAAGTATAGTTAATTAAAAAAACAAGGAAAATATCTATGGTTAGGGTTCACCAATAAAAACTATTATAGAAATAGTTATCATTTAGAAAAATTCATTTTTTCCATTCTTACATTTGTGTTGATTTATTAGTTATTTTTTATACTAATATTTCCTAGAAATATTTGTGTGATTTTTCACCATTATTTCTAAAACATATTAAATTATTCAGAACCTCGTTTTTTGGTTTTACATGATAATATATCCATAAATGAACTTTAGAATCAGATTCAAGACATTTTTAACTGTATTAAATATTTAATTTTATACTTATATTTTCACACTTGAATTATATTTGTTATATTCCTAATATTATAAATGATATAAATTTTTAATTACATTTTTGTTTTTTTATAACTAAATATTTAATTAATTTTTATTAGTTCTATATTAAATATTCATATAACCATTTAATTAATAATATTTTATCAATTATTTTAATTACAATTTTAATTAAATAATAAATTATTTAATCAATCATTCAATTAGATGATTTATTATTTAATTAAGGTATCGATTTTGAATTTAATTTATATTTATTTAATTAATTAATTAGACATGTTTTTATATTATTACTATATGATTTATTATTAATATATTCTTAATTATGACTATATCATTAATTATATATTTATTTTTTGAATTTATTTTTATTTTCTATTATGTAATCAAATTGATAATAAAATTAATCTTAATTTTTGTTTAATAAGTGTACATTAATCATAAATCAATTATTATTTTATTTATTTTTTTATATATAATATATATTGAATCTATCCATTGGAATTTAATATTAAAATTATTATTTATATTATTTAAATTATAATTGATTATATATATATATGAGATTATAAACGATGTATCATGTAGTTCCCCCTATTTATGGTATGTAGCCTTTGTTTAAGCATTTTTAAGTTTTTAAAGTGCAGGGGATTAGTCGGGGAGAGGTAGGGAAAGTGTAGAACGGTTTTAAATGAGTTTGGAGGCTTTTAAATAGGTGTATGGTTTGATAACGGTAAAGGGAAACCATGCGGATGTTCCAAGAAGTAGCATGCGCACGGTTAGCGCACGGTTTTCCAAACCGTGTGGGCTAACTGTGCGACCACTTAATGTTGGTGTTTCTATGTCCAGAATCCCTTAGGCTTGACCTAAAACACTCCAATATTCTTCCCACTTGAGCCTCACTTGGGGTTTTGGGTTCTCAGGGGTTAGTGGGGCTCTCTCACTCGGTTTGGAGGGAATTTGAAGAGGTTTCATGGTGGTTTGAAGGGGGTTTCTCCCAGGTAAGTCTCTCCTAATGGTTTCCTTTTGTTTTCCACTAGATCTGCATCCCTATATTTCTAGGTTCTCTAGATCTACACTTTTCTTGTGAAGATCTAGGGTTGTGGTTGCCTTGTATTTTAATATTAAGACTTATAGATGTTAGAGAAAGGGATCTAGAGAGGTTTCAGTGGTGCGTTCACTGGATTTGAGGAGTAGTTGTTCGTGGGTCGATTTCTCAAAAACCATAACGGTATGTGGCTTCTAACTCAACTCTACTTGGATAGAACTAGTGGTTCTAGTTATAATTAATTATTTTGATTAAAATTAATTGTGATTTTTTCTGCGAAATTGGTTGGAAATCCATTTGGTTATTTTGGGGGAAAGGGGGGTTTCATGGTGAAATGCTATTGTTATGGAATTTAAAATGGGGATATTAAAATGAGTTATTGATATTGATTTGGGAAAATGGTTGGTGAAATATGGTTCCCAATAACGATGTTTTTTTTTGAAATGTTGTTTGGAATGAAAAATTGTTTTCAATAAATGGATGATTTATTGAAGTGGATTGATATGCAATGGAATTGGTTAGTAGCTTGTTGTTGTTTCCTTGGTTGGTTATATGCTTGGTTGTGATTGATTGGAATGTGGTGTGGAAGTGGAGCGATGTACCACTATAAAAAGGGGATGGATAGTGGACAGAAGGGCCACCATCAAAGGATAAGTGGATGACATGTTCCACTAGGTGTTAATTGGTGAACGAGTTAGATGGAAGCTCTGCCGTTTTTATTATTGGTGTGAAAGGGTGAATGGGTTGGATGGAAGCTCCACCGTTTTGGTTGTTTTGTTGTGCATTGTTTTACATGTTGGAAATTATTGTGCAAATGTGTAAATGATGAAATAGCTTGTGGCATGTTTTTTTTGCTTCACATGGTTGTTTGGTTTGGTTGTGATGGTTTTGTAAGGGCATGTCTGGCTCGTGGAAATGGTTTTACTTGTGATTATTTTATATATATTGTTTTATATAAATGTGATAACAGTTTTATCCTAGTGGCATGTGTAGGTAAGTCATTTGGGGAAATCCAGCTGAGTTTTAGTACTTTCCCCCTACATTGTTAATTTGGTGTCTTTGCAGATGATGTAAATCATGAAGTGGGCAAAGAAAAGTAATCTCACACCTTTAGTGGTGCATTGTCATATCTTGTTGGATTTTAGAGCATAAAGCATTGTGTGGAGCTATGGGGGTGTCATGGATCGAAGAGTTGGTTATTGGATTCCCCTATTACTCTGATGTGGTGTAGACATGTCTGGTTGTATGGGTTTTGGGTTGTATTGTGGTACATCTCGGTTGTCTTTTGGGAATGCATGCTTGAATTATTTGTTGACACGCATCATATAGTGGTGGTTAAGGGATGGTTTGGTTGGTTTTGTCTTAAGGTAAAATCATTCTGAAATTTGATCTTGAGACCCTCAGCATTTATTACCACCCTTTGGCAACTTGGGAACATTTCATAAGGCCACATATCCCTCACTGCCTCCTCAAGCCATTGATGTAGGGGTGGGGTGTTACAAGTGGTATCAGTTTGTTCGGTCCTTAGCTTTCATGTGAGTGCAGATGTTCGGTTTGATTGGCACCTTGGTTTTGGAGTTGACATTCGTTATGGTATATTCCTTGATTTGGGATGGTAGCAAGGCATAGGAATGTCGAAACATGGAATGTATAACATAAAATAACGTACCTAACCATTTTATACAGAAATTCATGTTACCAGGGAGTTGGGTACATAAGTGTTATAGGCATTGGAAATATCATTGTCGTGGGTGTAGCCAATGAGATGTGAAAGGAATATATGGTAGAAATTACTTCCCTCTAGGATTCATATTTCATTGTCGTCTAATAATTTATGATGTGATATGAATGTGTGAAATTGTAATGTGAGTAAATTGGTATTTTTAAAATGGTTTTGTTTTCAAAATGGAGAAACATGGAAACTGTGAACTTATGGAAAGCCTTGTGCGATGCTGTTGTGTAATGTGATATGAAATGGCATTTTGTAATGTCTACATAAGTGAGACTCATGGTTGTCTATTTTCTGTTTATAGAAATGGCACCGGGAAGGCGTCGTAGAGACCAACCAGAGGAGGCTGCTGAGAATGTGGTTTCACCTGAGCCTTAGGTGAACCAGCAGCTAGTGTGAAGCATTGTGCATGCTTTCCAAGCTGTGGAAAGTGGAAATAAAATGGATTAACAAAAGAATGTGTATCATGTGGTTCAGTTTCAAAAGCATAATCCACCCATCTTTTGGGTTGATTCAGAGCTGGAGAGTGCAGAAGCATGGTTTTATTAAATGTAAAAGATCTTCGAGTTCTTGGGAATATCATTAGAGTGAATAGTGATGTTGGCCACATATATAATGGTAGATCATGCCCTTCAGTGGTGGGAGTTGGTAGTCCAAGTGGGGACGGACCGGGGTATGATGTGGGAAGGCTTTGATGAATTTTTTAATAAACAATTCTAACCACATATGTTCATAATTTAGAGCACAACTGATTTCTTCAGTTTAAATCGAGAGCTTATGTCGGTGACGGATTATGCAGCTATGGTTATGAACTTAGTGCGTTTTAAACCCGTGGTGGTGGGTTGCATGTCATTGAAGGAAAGGATAATTGAAGCGGGGTTAAGTCAAAAAATCAGTTCAAAACTAACAGAGCTATGTATAGATGATTACATAGAGATGGTGAATAGAGGCTCGGTGGCAGAGTGGGATCTGTTGGTACTTCGGGTGAAGGATGCATGGTGGTACCCATAGGGAATAGTGGGAACTCTAAAGTTTGGTTCAAGTGGACGAGGGACACTTATTCCCAGGGCATGATTATGACATATAATCTGATGAAAAGATCAGTGAATCTTCCTCTGACGCCCCAGAGCAATCCGGGATGTTTTCAGTGTGGTTAGACGAGCCACATCAAACAAGATTGTACGACACAACAGCAAGCATGTCATAATTGTAAGTAGATGGGGAATTTGTAGCATTATTGTCGGAATTCTTTGAGGTCCGGTGCAAGTGATACTTCTCCAGGATCGCAGACGTCTTATGCTTCGACAGAACGGGGGAAGCAGCATACCCCTCAGCAGTAGGGAAATGTGGGTCATGGTGATTCTCAGAATACCATGACGCCTCAGCAAAGAAATAAAGAGCAGGGTTTGGAAACAAAGTCATTGTTTGGAATTGTGTAGGTTGTGGTGGATGATCAGTCGGGACCATCCACAGTGCGAGGTATTATTCTTTTAAATTCTACCATGATGAAAGTTCTTTTTGATATGGGTGCTTCAAACTCTTTTATTTTTGCACATGTGGTTGATTTGCTGGGTTTAAGGGTAGTAATGATGCCCTATGTTTTGGAGCTTCAAAATCTTCTGGGTCAAAGAGAGTTTCGAGACTTCTTGTCTAGAGCTTGTTGTATAATTTTGTGGGTGGTGGAGCTGGTTTGGAATTTCTCAATCCGTGAGATGGAGGGGTATGATTTAATCCTTTGAATGGGTTTGCTGGAGACATTTAAGGCACACATTGATTGTGATGTGTGAACAATGGATATTATGACACCCGATGGATTCAGATATCTCTTTAGAGGAGAGATGAATGAAAGGCATGGTTCATTGGGTATGTTAGAACCAGCAGTGGGTACGTTATCATATCAGTTGGTGTTATTTTCATTGGAATCTGTAGAGGGTGTTCAGCAGAGTGTTCTTCCGAAAGTGGTAGATTAGTTCATCGATTTTATTCTTGACGAATTCTCTAGGTTAAATCCCGTAAGAGAAATGGAATTTTCGATTGATCTCCTTCTAGGGACCAGTCTTATCTAACTTCCGTCTTAGCGGATGGCACCAGCATAACTGGGAGAATTGAATATCGAGTTGTAAGAGTTAAACAACAAATGTTTTATCCAGCCTTGCATGTATCTGTGGGTAGCGCCGGTGTTTGTGAAAAAGGCATATAGAACTTTGAGACTCTGTGCTGATTATCGTAGACTTAACCAAGTTATGATAATGAAAAGATATCTACTTCCACGAATTGATGATTTGTTTGACCAGTAGAGTGGAGCCCAAGGGTTCTCCAAAATCTACCATAGGTCGGGATATCATCAATTGCTGGTGAGGAAGTACGATATTCCTAAAACAGCTTTCAGAAGTAGATATGGACTTTATAAATATGTGGTTATGCCCTTTGGTCTAACGAATGTTCTAGCGGTGTTCATGTAATTGATTAATCAGGTTTATCAAAGATATCTTGATTCATTTGTTGTGGTGTTTGTAGATGATATTCTGGTATATTCAATTACAAGGGTGGAGCTTGAGAAGCACTAGGAGACTGTGCTAGGGATATTGAGGGATCTTCTGTTGTCTGCCAAATTTTCAAAGTGTGACATTGGGATATAGGATGTTCATTTTTATGGCCATGTGATTTCTGAAAAGGGGTGTTTTAGTGGATCCAAAAAAGATAAAGGATGTCATCTCGTTGCAACCGCCAAACAATGTGTTTGAGATACAATGTTTCCTTCATCTAGCTGGGTATTTTCTGTGTTTTGTTCGTGATTTTTCACGTTTGGATTTGTCGATGACATCTCTGAACAGAATAAATGTTCCATTCCAGTGGAATGAACCTTGTCAGTAGTGTTACGAAGGGATAAAGGCTCTCCTTACATCAGTACCAATCATGGTTTTTCTAGTACCAGGAAATGGGAACGAGGTGTATTGTGATGTGTTGGGATCAGGGTTGGGGTGCATTCTCATGAAAGGGAATCATGTTGTTGCCTATGGCTCATGGAAGTTGAGGGTACATGATAAGAAATACCCAAATCATGATTTGGAATTGGAAGCAATGTTCCATGCCTTGAAAGTGTGGCGTTATTATCTCTTCGGTGAGAAATTCACGGTATATACATATCATAAGATCTTGATGCAAATTTTCTCACAAAGGGATTTGAACATGATGAAAAGGATATGGTTGGAATGTCCCTATATGTTTGATTTTGACATAATTTATACACCAAGTAAGGGAAATTATGTAGAGGATGAATTAATCTGAAAATCATATTCTCGGATGGTGAAACGTGCATCAGACCAGTGGTAGTTGATGTCGGTTATAGCTAATATTCGGTTGGAACGTGAGGACCAGGGCGATAGAGCGGTCTTTTTTCATGTTTTGTTGATTCCCGACTTGGTTGTCCGGGTTAAAGAGGCACATATATCTGATTCTGAATTTGTGACCATGGGGTCAAGACTTAATGGTGTGGAGAACATTGAGGGTTGGCAACTGAATGGAGATTCAGTTTTTTGTTTTTGGAATCGGATGGTTGTACCAATTTAATGTCAAGAAGATCTTCTCAGGGCGTATCATCATTCCTGGTGGGCTGTTCATCCTAGAATTCAGAAAATGCATAAAGCATTGAAAGCACAGTTCTGTTGGGCTCGTATGAAAGGAAGAGTGGCTGAGTTTGTTTCGAGATGCTTGACTTGTCAGTAGGTCAAGTCATAACATCAGAGGCCAGTAGGAATGTTGTAGTCTTTACCAATACCTATTTAGAAGTGGGAGTAGATAGTGATGGATTTTTTCATAGGTCTCTAAAGAATGGATAGGAAGCATGATGCCATTGGGGTGATAGTCGATCAGCTAATGAAGTCAGTATATTTCATCCCGATTCATGAATCTCATACGGTGGAGGATCTATCCAAAATCTATATCCAGGAGGTGGTAAAGAGGCATTGTGTTCCAGTTTTGATCGTATCTAATAGTGATCCAAGGATTACATCTTGTTTTTGGAAATCCTTACAGCAAGACATCGGAACTATGTTGACCATGAGTACGTCGTATCACCATAAGATGGATGGTCAATCCAAGAGGATGATACAAACTCTGCAGGATATGTTTCGGGCTTGTGTTATGGATTTTGGTGGATCATGGGAGGAGAACTTGTCATTGATTGTGTTTTCATACGATAATAGTTATCAGGAATCCATACATATGGATCTATTTGAAGCGTTGTATGGGTGGTCGTGTCATTCTCCACTATGTTGTGTGGAAATGGGTGAGTCCTCGATGGTTGGACTGAGCCTTGTCTAGGAGACTATGTAGAAGATCATGTTGATCAGAAATATAACGGAGACAGCTAAGAGGCGTTAGAAATCATATGTGGATCATCGTCAGTGGTCGTTGTCATTCGAGGTGTTTGATCATGTTTTCTTGAGGATCTCCCCTAGTTTGGGGCTTCATCAGTTTGGGAAGAAAGGAATGTTATCTCTGAGGAATATTGGACCTTTTGATATTCTTGAGCGTGTTAGTGAGGTGGCTTCTCGTTTTTCGTTTCCACCTAGGTTCAGTGTGGAGAACCATTTGTTTCTTGTGTCGTAGTTGAAAAAGTATCATCCGGATCATGACCATATGATTCGATGGGATCATGTTGAGATATAATTGGATGATTCATTGGCGGATGTGCCATTGCAGGTTGTGGATAGGCAAGAGAATGTATTGTGTGGTAAAATCATTGGTTTGGTTTGTGTTTTGTGGCAACATGTTCAGATTCAAAAAGAGAATTGAGAGCGGGAGAAAGAGATGATCGAGCAGTGTCTCGAGCTCTTTCGGTAATGGGAGGGTTCATTACATTCCATGGACGGAAGGTCCAAAGATTCAAAGAATGTAGTACTTTCGGTTTTTGGTATGTATCATAATTTGTGCATTTTTATGTGTTTAATGTTCATCGGATGAGTTCAGAAATGGTTGGGATAGTTTTCAATGTTTTTGGATGAGTTTGGAGTCTTTTAAATGGGTGCATGGTTTGAGAACGGTTAAGGGAAACCATGCGGATGCTCCATGAAACCGTTCAGGGGGAGAGAGTAGGCTTTGCACGTCTTGCAAACGGTTTTCCAAACCGTGCGACACAACCGTGGAGACACTTTCTTTCTAGGCAGTATCATGTACATGATTAGCGCACGTTTTACAAAACCATGTGGGATAACCCTTCAGCCACTTAAAGTTGATGTTTTTATGTCCGGCCTCCCTCATCTATGACCTAAAACAATTCAATCTTCCCCCCACTCAAGCATCAATTGGGATTTCATGTTCACTGGGTTTGGAGGGAATCTCCCACTTGGTTTGGAGGGATTTTGAATATGTTTCTAGTTGGATTGAAGGTGGTTTTTCCTGGGTAAGTCTCTCATCTTGGTTCCCTCATGTTTTCTTCTAGATATACATCCCTGTATTTCTTTGTTTTTTTAGATCAAAACTTTTTTTTGGTAGATCTAAGTTTCTGATTTCCTTGGAAGTTAATATTAAGGCCTGTGGATGTTATAGAAAGGGATCTGGAGAGCTTTCAGTGGTGTGTTCTCTGGATTTGAGGTGCGATTGTTCGTGGGTCAATTTCTCGGGAAACCTAAAGGTACGTTGCTCTCTCTCGACTCCACGTGGATAGAACTAGTGGTTATTGTTACAATTAATTGTTTTGAAAAAAATTAAATGTGATTTTTTGTGAAAAAATGGTTGGAAATCTATTTGGGGATTTTGGGGAAAAACGTGGTTTCATGGTGAAATGATATTATTATGGATTTCAAAAAGTATATTTTAATATGGGTTATTGAGATTGATTTGGGAAATTGGTTGGTGAATGATTTTTTTCAAAAAAGATGTTTTTAATGAAATGTGGTTTGGCCTGGAAAATGGTTTTCAATAAATGGATGATTTGTTGATGTGGATTGATATGAAATTGAATTGGTTGATTTCATGGTGTTGTGACCTTGAAGGGTTATATGATTGGTTGTGATTGATTTAAATATTTTGTGTAAGTGGCAAGAAGTACCACTACAAGAAGGGGATGAATAGTTGGCAGAAGGGCCACCATCAAAGGATATGTGGACGAAAAGTTCCACTATGTGGGAACAGGTGAATGTGTTGGACGAAAGCTCCATTGTTTTGATTGTTGGTGTGAAAGGTTGAATGGGCTGGATGGAAGATCCACCGTTTTGGTTGTTTTGTTGTGCATTGTTTTGCAACTTGGAAATTGTTCTGATAATGTGTAAATGATGAAATGGCTTGTGGCATATTTGGTTGGCTTTACCTTGGTTGCATGGTTTGGGTGTGATGGCTTGGTAAGGGCATGTATAGCTTATGGAAATGGTTTTACTTGTGATTATTTTTTATAATTTTTTTATATAAATGTGCTAATAGTTTTATCCTAGGGGCATGTGTAGGGAAGTCATTTGGGGAAATCCTACTGAGTTTAAGTACTAACCACCTGCTTTGGCACGTTGGTGTCTTTGAAGGTGTTGTGTATCATGACATGGGAAAAGGTAAGGCATATCCCTCCTTTAGTGTTGCATTGTGATATCTTGGTGGAGCTAGGAGCATGGAGCTTCGTTTGTAGAATGGGGGTGTCATGGCTCGTAGAGTTGGTTGTTGGTTTCCATTTGTACTCTGATGTGGTGTAGACATGTATGGTTGTATGGTTTTTGGGTTGTATTATGGTACAACTTGGTTGTATTTTGGGAATTCAAGATTTATTGATTTATTGACATGCATCATATATTGGTGGTTAATGGATGGTTTCGTTGGTTTTTTATTAATGGCAATTCGTTCCCCAATTTGATCTTGAAGCCCTAAGCATTTTTTTCCAGCCTTTGGCGTCTTGGGAACATCGCATAAGGCCAGGTATCCCTCACTGCCTCCTCAAGAAAATGCGGTAGGGGTGGTTTGTTACATATCCCTTTCATAATATTATAGAAATTCTTAATCCATTCCCTTCGAGAGAATATGAATCTAGCCTTACGATATTGCATCACGACACACATAAGAAGCTGAAAATGAAAAATCTGCTTCTACTTGGTCACCGCTAGTTTGTATCTACCAATCATTATTAATTAATTCAATCCAATAGATATCAAAACCAGAAAAAATACATAGTGATTAATGCCAGTGGCTAACACCCAATAACTATTCAACATTCATACAGATACCAATGAATTTTTATAACACTATGTGATGATCTTGAGAATCCATTAGAGTTCCATAGTACATTTCAGCTAATAATGTCATCCTAGTGAATTTTTATAACACTATGTGAGAATTAACATCCACCAAATAATACTAAAATTTCACATACCTCTCTAATTACATATGAAAACATCATCAATATTTCCCAGAGAAGAAAATCCAAAAAACATTAGCAACATTATATCCTTGATTCAATATCAATATTCAATATTAATCTTTTTATGTAGTCTATAGTGACCATATAATCATTTCAATGGATATGGATACTTTTCAAAAAATATTAAATGTTAAAGATGGTAGGATTCAACTACGTATAAATGATGTGTCATTGTGGGACATTCAAATGACCTAAAATATTAATAACTATCATCTTAGATGTTATAACAAAAGGAAATAAATCACACAACCAAGTAAATGAAATTATAGTCCACACCTCCCTCCATGACATGAATAACTTCATAATAAACTCTTTCATATTTGGTAGAAAAAGGACCTTCTGGATTGAAATCCATTATATGAAATGAAGGCCCCCTTCATTTTTAAAGCATTATTAAATTGTGTACATGGGTATACAACACTACTTGTCACATATCCTATATTATTGGATACATCATCAACCATAAGGTACCCAAAAATTCGCCATAGTTGGGCCTTATGTGATTTTAAGCTAGGTAATATCTATAATTATCGGGGGAATATTCAACAAATTCAAGAAACCATCTTTTTATTTTACATTAACTTTTTGGAAAATATGAATGCATTGGAATAGTTTTAATATTGAATAATTTTATTTGATATGATCTTATAAAATTCATTTTTATAATTATAATTTATATTTTTATTAGATAAAAAAAATTGTTCCATTTATGCAAACTGCTACATTTCAAAATTAATCAAAATAACACTGGTTATTTGAAAATAAATGATAAGGAATAAAATTATAAAATAGAACCACATAGATAATCTTATGTTCATGTAGAGAATATTTAGAATTATATTTATTATTCACACCTTTTATTTCACCAAATAATTTTATGGATCAATCATGTATGATAATTTTGGGATTTAGATAAGTGGAACAAGGGAGTTTTTATGAATTTGGTTTCTAGTAGGTGGAAATAAATTGCCAAATGATCAAATTTCATATTCATCTGAAAACCCATATTCAAATTTAAATATCATGATAAAAAAATGTTTTATATAATATTCTATAATAGGTATTCATATTGATGATGCATGAGATAGAGAAGTTATCTTAACATGAATCATGAAAATAGTTGTTTTTGTGTTAGAGTAGGACAACATCTTAAACAGAAAGATGATTTCATATTTTTTTTATTTTTCTAGTGGAAATTGGATTTATATTTTCTAGAATATGAAAAAATACCTTATACATATCTAATGGGATTTATCTTACCTTAGACTTCTTTTAATATATTATTATTTCTTTTATCATTCTTATTCTTCATTGAACTATATAAGAATTATGTTTCCATTTCATAATTTATTTTCTAGATTATTATTCCTATGGTGATTCAGTTTATACACAATAATCATAATATTCATACAATTTTTCACTAAACGTAATATTATAATGTGTAATTTATTTAATATTTAATATTTTTATAACACAGAGCAATTAGAATCAATGTCGTCACATGAGGTATGGAATATTAGAGTGAATCTGCACAGATGTATGTCATGAATACTCATGAGTAGTAAAAATATATTCTAATAACTATTTTATCACACAAAACACTATTGATTCATAATGTTTTAATTCCTATTGTGCATCTATTTATAAAATTTTATGGATATATGTGACTTCACTAAGAAGACATTTGTGTGGATTGAGTGAAAAACATTAATTTAATTTCATTGATTTATGATACTCATAGTAACAACAATTAGTAAACAAATTTTTATCTTGTGAATTAATTTGATAAAATACTAAACAAATCAAGTTAAGGAAAGTAACATCAATTGATAACTCATTGAATAGATACAAAGAAAATAATTTCCCCTTGATCATATAAAATTTCACACAATTATTTCATTTCTCATCATATAAAAACCAATGAATTATAATAGAGTCCCAAATACTATCCCCATGGGTTAATGACTAGTCAATCACTAGTATTATGCTACATTGTCACTTTTATACTTTTAGGGGGATCTTAAGGACTTATGATATAACTAAAACATGATTTTCAAAATCCGCATAATTGGTTCTTATTCGACCAAAATATTTCCTTCATATGGACCACACAAATTCTATATTTTCCTTGAAACCATTACAATATTTTTTTTAATTATTATATTTGGTGTGTGGATTAACTAAGGATACATATTTAGTTAAATTGGATAAATGTTTTATCTAAAATGACATTATCTAGTAATTTATATTTTTTACTTTTTAGAAAATATACCTCTGTTTCTTCTCTACCAAGGTTTTAATTAACATATAGTGCAAAGTATAACCTAGTTTTACAAATAATATTTTAGGGAAATAAGAAACCCATAATATATGTTATCCATTTATTTAAATAAAATTTTCCTATTATCCTTGAATTATGTTTCATTGTCCCTTTGAATCATAGTTTATATTTGAGGATAAATTTTTATCACTATAAATGATCCAAGAAAACGATTCTTAATTTTTCTTAGGGATATTCTCAATAGAGTTTTAAAAAACTATATAGTGAATATACATAAAAATCCTCCAATTTATGTTTTTATTGTTCCACTTATTAGTCATTTAGTTGTAAAATTATAGTTCCTCATATATATTCCTTCAAATTTAATCTTATTCATTCAATAAAAACATTATCTTTCTTTTAGATAATTATAGGACTCATTTCACAATTTTTTTTCCAATATGAATTTTGATAAAATTATTTTAAATTTGAATAGGATTTCTATAAATATCATAAACTGTTATTATACCATTTGGTGTTATTAATGTGTTATGGTACTCCAAAAATACATCATTCAAATATTTTTTCACTAATCTATATTCTTCGATGTCATTATTTTATAGAAAATTTATTTCATCTATTTGTAACATAATTTAAATTTACTATAAATATATGAGTTATAATGTAGGTTCATTATATCATTTATTATATAAACCAATATTCATGACCTGTGATTGTTTATGTACGATCCTTGACCACAAAAGAGTAATTGATAAATTCCAAACATGTCAAATACATCCATCTACTGGAATTTATATCTCAACAATAATTATGTAATTTTTTCATCCTTAGATTTAACCAAATTAGAAACAAAATACAGAAAATATTATATATATGTTATTTAAGGATCCTATGTAGGGAATGATAAATTAAATTTCCCATGAATTTAATCCAAAATTATCCAAATAGTATGATATTATAACAATTATTTTGATCCGATGGTAATTTATGTCATCTGAAGAGTAATTAAATTCAATAATTTTCTTCCCCTTGGATTCAAGAACACGGTTTCTAATGAATCACTATATGAATTTTAAAAAACACAAAGCTACTACCCAAAAATAATGTTTTATGTTGTAAAAACGAAAATTATTTCATTGATTTATAAATCATTTCTCTCTATTTTAATTCATGAAGTTTTATGGAATTATGGGAAATAAAATATAGAAATATAATTCATTGGGAAATTGATTTTTTTATGAAAACTCTACATTAATTTCAATTCAATAAACTTCATCTACATTATTCAATTTCAATCTACAAAAACTATAAACCTATGTATTCTAAAATCTCATTACCATTTACAATGATATGAAACTCATGTTAAAAAATAATCAACTAGATTATCTGTAGAATATCCAACTTATTAGTAAATAGGTATCTAAAATTGGTATGATCTATATAGATAACTATCTTATAATGTAATAGATAAGATCTAAACATATCAAAGGATAATTACTCTACTAAAAGTAACTCTTTTTTAGTTGTGTAAATGATTTTGGATTCAGTAATAGTTGTATTGTATATTATATATGATAAAATATATGACTCACACACAATACCATTTTTCCCACAACATAATCACTATCATCATATATAATTTTTAAAATGTTCTTCTAACTTATAGATATTGGGATCAGGTTGGAGGGTAAGGAATTATGGTGAATTATTACCCACAAAAATCATAAAAATTAGAACATAAATCCTTTTAAAGTATAACAACTAGAAGTCATGATATATAATTATTTTATTTTTAAAATAAACAGTAAATCATCGATATCCCGGAAAGCTATAAACAGATTTTTTCATGGTAGTCCCAATAAACACTTGTCTCACGTTACTAATTATTAGATTAACCTATAATATATGAATATAAATTCAATTTTTATGGATGTATTCCTCCCAAATTATAAATAATTAATTTATTTTTATATATTAGAAATATATTTCTATAGATAATTTAAATAATTAATTAAATTTGTAAACTCATTCCATAAAATTTTCTCAATGAAATAAATTAATCCAAGATGATTAGTGAATATTTAAGGGGCATTTTTTTCTATCAATATACAAGAATTTTAGTTTAATATATTCCGGTTCATAAGGATGATGTTAGAATGGATAATATTTGACTGGTGGTGTTTGAGAGAAATATTTTACTGTAATAAAAATAACATCATTAAGGGGTGCATTTACCATAATTTATTATCTATATGGGCTCAAAATTTGACCTTCCAAGGTATTGTATACTTCACCACGACTCATTTGAGGGTTATTTTAGGGTATTAGTTTCACTATGATCCTAGGTGTAGGATATGTTTATGTAAAACTACATTTGGTTGGATATTGTGTTGTATGATGGTGGTTATAGTTTTTCCTCGATTATTTTTCAAAGATTTCAAATTATGAAATGGTGATATTCATTTTACCATAGTTTGATTCTTTAAATATAATTTTTTAAAATATTTATTGACCATAATATATATTGATATTGTGAAATGATATAATATGGATTTTTACCAGAATATCATTTTAAAATGATGAGGTGCAACATTTTGTGATTTATTTGGTTAATTTTTTAAAATATAAATTTGAAATTCATCCAAAATTTTATTCAACACCTTTTTATTTATTCTATTCATAGGAAATATGTGGTTTAGTTCTATTTTTATTTCATTACCTTCATGATATTATATGTTATTCATGGATTTATTCCATAAAATCTTCCAGATTTATTTATCTTTTATTTATTACCTATTTTTATTATATTTTTTCTTTATTGAATCTTCTTGATGGGGTTAAAATGGATGTTTCTAGTTCAATTTTTAATACATTTTTATAATTACCCTTAGGGTATTTCATATCTATGATTATTAATGTATTATAATTAGATCATTGTTGATGATATTTGGTTCTTTCACAACCATATGATTAGAATATAAAAGAATCATTCTAGGTAGGAGATTATAATATTATCTAATTTATTCACAATGTAGTCATGATATTATCATGCTTGGGTTATAATTGGGTAATGATATGTGACTAATTTAATTATCATATCTAAGTGGACATACATGATAATCATTAGTAAGAAGTTAATGACACATTTGTTTATTTATATAAACGTGTTTAATTTTATTGAAAATATATAAAATAATGAAATGTATTATGTGATTAATAAATGAAAGAATAATAATTTTTAATTATTTACCATAAACATTCTATTGTGATGAAAATTTTAGATTTGGAAATCATTGGCTTCTATTTTTAGGATGGATGAATATCTATTATAATTTTATTTAAGTTTTTTGTTTGTTTTTTGGTAACTATATTTGTGGAGTAATTGACCGATGTGGAAGGGTTGGAGGAGATGAATGTATAGATGTTATTTCATTGGTGTAGAAAGGGAAATTAATTTTTTGTCGTAGACACCAGAGAATAAAGATGATTTTTGAAATTAAATTAATAAATGATGGTAATGGGTTAATATGATATGAATGATAAGATGAAAATAATAAAATAAGTGATGGATAACTAATATGGTTTATCGAAACCACTGATATGGAAATAGAAGTGTTTATATGAAATTAATATGTCTAAATATATATTTCACTTAACGAATTTAATGGGAATTGTAAAATATTAATGGAAATTTGATATTGTATATGATATAGATTAATGTATTATATTTAGTATTTGGAAAATGTTTGGATTGTATTATTATAATGATGTATAATTTTATTTTGATATTGTTTGTATATGTTATCGAGGTGGTTCTTAGTGTGTACCTGTTTTTTAAGAGTGTTGACAAATTAGTATAAGATTAACAATTATTCAACATCATTTCAATTTTATTCTATTTTACCCCACCACTTAATTCAGGTAACCATTCTATGTCCGATATAATTTTTCTTACTCTGTGAGCACCCCTAACGATTATCAAAAAGAAAATATAGATTTCTAACTTATTCAACTTACATGATCTCACTTTTAGTAATATTTTAGTATATGATTGGAAGAGGTATTCCTTAAATCCATTATATTGAATATTTTATTTTAGTTATATAATTGTATTTTATATTTTTATGTAATATGGTATGTAAAATGTTTAAAAGAAATATTCTATTCCTTGTTAAGTTTTTGTATCAATTCTTGAATATTTATATATAATTTCCCATCCATGTTAATCATAATAATAAATTGATATATATTATATGTTATTTTTATTTTAAGAATCATATTATATCCATCCATATAAATTTAAATTTTTATTATTATGCCATTTTTAAATAATAATGGGAAAACATATTTTTACAACCAAGAACCACTATGCGCTAAAAGGGATCACAAAATGATTAATCATAAGTCCAAGATTACTTTACTGAGCTACTCTATATAGTTTGTAGTGAAATGTACAAACTTGGGAATCTGGATGCTCTCTAATAATCTCTTGAAAGTGAGTAATCATATCTTCCATTGACTTAATAATTTCCACGGAATTGATTTTACTCTAATTGATGCCTTGGTCCAGTATTCGATCTTATTTTGTCTTACCACGCATATTTCTCTTCATTGGAATAAACTTTCATCCATTGTTAATAAATCATTTTAATCTTTTTATTCTGAGAAATTGGGTTGTACATCATGTTCAAGAATTTGTTTCCGTGCAGTGTAGGATATGCTTCAAAAAAACTCCATTATCTTCATCCCTGACTCTAGTATTCCTTATTTATTATTTTCATTCCCCCTTCTACAGAGCTGTGATTTCATTATTCCTACCCTTCTTGGGTGATTTTCTCTCTATTGTTTTTGGAACGTAAGAGTAATCCTTTCATCCCTTTGGTTTTCCCCTAAATAACAATATATTCCCCTTGGTCTGAAATGTATTTTTTCCCTTTCTTCTATCAAATTCTGTGAGAACCATTACCTTGAAATCGGTCCATGATATCCATTGAAGGGTCACTAATGTTGTCATCCCCTAAAGAATTATCCTCTAAAGGCAATAGAGGTTCTTGAACTTCCAAACTATCAAAACGGTTCTTCAACATTATCATTGTTCCTTCTTTGAGGAGACACTGCTTACATAAAGACTCACACATACATGACATTTTCTCTTGAATGATTTTAATCCACCAAACCTGGATTTCAAATGGATTGTGGAGTGGGTACTAAGGATGTTTGGTTATTAGGGACCCAAAAAGCATGCTCCATCTTGGCTCCCTTTTCCACGATGAGATTCTACTACAGCCAACAAGAACGACATACCTTATATAATGTCTGATCCTTCAATCATCTCTTATCCATTACCCATGAACATCATATGGTTGTTAGTTCCCTCCATACCAAGACCTTGAGATCCATCATGATCCTGAAAATCACTCCCTATCACGCTCACCACACATTCTACAATTGAGTTTGATCTAACTATAGGCTCCATTATATCAACTCTTATGCATCCCTCCCCTTATTCTCTATTTAGAAAAAAATATTTTTAAATAGGAAAAATTTTCCAGAACCTGTGGCTATTCTTCCTTAGTCTTTACACTCTTTTCTGCCACTATTGAAAGCAAGGGATGCCACTACTATAGTTGAGTCTCCCAAATGGACTGAGCGAATTGAAATTCCTCATGTTCAATCACCTTTGGAGAAGCCTTGTACACCTCCTCATACTCACCCATACCAGCACTATCCCACACCTGGTGGTTCACTACTACATCATCCTAAACCTCAAATCCCCCAGAATTGTTGATCACTCCTTTTATAACTCGAATCCTATGATGGAATCTCGAAACCAAAAGGCCGAATTTCTGGCATCCCAAGAAGAATGATGGCCATGATTCAAACCCCACACTTTATTTTAATCTAAACACTTCTCATATCTAAATCCATATCCACTCCATTGGAGGCACTGAAACATTTACCACAAAAAATACGTTTGGTAATATTGGGTGATATACAGATGTCGTGCGATCATCAAAACAGAAATATCTTCCAGCCATATCCCATTGTATACATATAATAGACTGGTAATGGATTGGGAGTGGTAGATTTGGAAAGTTAACCCACCCCACCAATGAAGGCTGATCACGATTCATTAAGAATTAAGAAGACCATCAAATGAGATAATCACTATATCCTTTGAAGACAAGAGGTGCACTAGAGAAATTAGAGATCAGGTCATCATCTAGGAAACGTATATAATCAATAGTTGCTGATCGATAAGACCGAACACTGATCTATCTTAAATACCCCATGAATTGAAGAAAAATATATCAAACATGTCAATAAAGGGACGTTGTCCCCTAAATCGGGCCACCAGCGTCGATCGGTGAAGGTCTGAAGCTGCGTTGAAATCCGTAGTACAAATATCGAGCTGGGGCGAGCCATAGTGATGGTAGGGAACCTTAGGGAAAAGGGAGATCGATTAGAAAAAGTGGAAGGGTCATGAGATTTGTGAAGCCATTTTTTGAGATGGTATCCACATGTATTGTGTACAATTCTACCCCAATATTTATCCAAATTATTGGACCTATTGAACCTCATACATTCTCATCCCTCTAAGACTTATGCCACTAGAATGACACTTTTTTTGTATTATTCTGTCTGAACAATTGCGTGATATATAAAAACCTATGGATTAACACTAGTGGGTATAACCTATATATTTTAGTTTAGGAAGATTCATAATTCAATTACGATTTAAGGTAAAATAAAGGGACCATAATAAGAAATTTTCATGTTCCTAAATATATAATTTTATTGGTTTTGATTTTCGTAATAGTTTGGTCATGTAAGTAAGGTACTAAATGTGTAATTCTATATATTACTAATGTTAGTTTTCTACAAAAAACCCATTATTTGTAAAAAAATCCCTACATCCAAACTCATTAAATCCTGGTGAAAAGTGATGTAAAATGTATATCATGTTGTATATTTTAATTACTATCATAATAAATTAATTAATTTTTCTCTTATGGATGGTTTTATAATATTTTATATCATAATTTTTTATTTTAACAGAAAAAATAATATTTTATATCATAACATGTGATTTAGTGTGATCCATTAGATCATAACATATATAGAATATGATATATTGAATTTTATCCTATAAAGACTCTAGTCATTACAATAATTCAATTATAACAGTCATTATTTCATGGGATTGATATCTTCTATATCAAAGAACAAAACATGATAGACACTATATGATTTATCACATATGAGGTGTAAAATAAATTTATTATTTGGTCAGTAAAATTTTATAATGGATTTTGAATGTTCTCCCCATGTTTTTTAGAATGTCTAAGGATATTTTGTTTTTTTTTAAACAAGGTTTTATAATATCTATTGCGGGATTACTGACTATTTATTTGGATTTAATGAAATTTATTTAATTCTAGATGCATGTCATGAGGATTTATAGGGAATGAAATGTTATATCACTTCTTCATAGAAATCACTTCATGTTACAGTAAAAAAATTTAATAAAAATATGATGCATTTCTAAGCATTTTCTACATTTACAGATTACGTAAAGTGTAATGGGATTATATGACTTGAAATTCTCATTTGTTTTGGCTTTTTGTGTTCTATACAAGTGGTTAAAAATTAATTCAAGAATTCATATTTGTTAGGTCAACCCAGATCTTTCCTCAGGAGATTTTGGAGATATTTAATCTTCATGAATCATTCATTCATAGATTTATTCTCATTGGTTTTGTGGTCAATCTATCGGAGTATGTGAAACTACAATATCGTTTCTTCTTCGGTTATCTATTTCACTTATCATTAATGTTTTTAAGATCATCATTTAATTTATTGATCTAAATACTATTATATATGATATAGTTTCTTGGTGGTGTTTCTATATCTTATTCAACTTCATTCCTCATCAGTGAATCCAAATATTAGTGTTTATGTCTAGATCATTGAGTTTCATTTTAGTGGTTCAATACTTATTTTATCTAGGATTGAAACCCTTAATTTCAAAATTAAATTGAAATGTTTTTAAAAATTATTTAAAAACATGGAAATGTGATAATTTTATCTTTAAATGGAAATGTTTATGATGATTTTTATAACCACCAATTTTAATGGAATTGGAAATTTGGAGGTGGACTTATGAAAAATTGATGGATTAATTTTGAAATGGGTTTGATGAGATTATATAATTTTTATATTTATAATATAACTAAAATTTAAAAAATCAATTAAATTGAATAAAATGATGGAAATGTGTGATTTTTCTTTGTAAAGAAAAAGGAATGTAAAAAATTAAAATTGGGAAAATGCATTGTAATATATTTTAAAATGATTGATTTCAAATTTGATTGATTGTCTAGTTAAAGGACATGTAATCATGGGTAGCTTATGGTAGCTAGGAAAGGCAATCTAAAAAACATGACACCCTTTTAATTGATTGATGGTCGAAAATATTACTAAAACCATGTAAAAATTATTCCAATGAAGGGTTACACTAATTGGGTGTCGACTTATTACTACGGGTTCCCCTATTGGGGTAAATTTTCGTGTCTGCCGCTAATAAGATCCATGGTCATTATGAGATTCATAAAGAAACTATTATCTAACGAACTGAATTACCCTAGGGTTTATATACATGTTTCTTTTCAATGATTTGTGACTTTATTATGAATTCCATTTATTATTGAACTATTCAATACATGCATGTTGATTTGTATATACTATTTGATACATATTCTTAATTTAATCACATTTGAAATATTTTCTGGTCTATCATCCATATTTCTCATAAGCAATCATGTATTTCTTTAAAATATGAAAATTTAATTCCAAAATGGGACTAATTAATATTGATAGGGTGGCTAGTTTATTGTAAGCATCGATCACGGAACACATGGTGAGAACCTACTGGGTTATATTTCTCAAAACATAACATTAGGTTGTAGAATTTTAGGGATTTCATAATTTTGGATCGAGGAAAGGGAAGGAATGTCCCGAAGGTGGTGTACGTTCATTAACAATTGGACCATGGTGTGGTGACTTAGGTAATTGGTGTTGTTTCTATTCACTTGTTTCTTGGGATATTTGATTTATCATTTTTTTTGATACTGAGTGATTTAATTATGCACTCCTTTGAGTTGTTTTTACCTTTCATAGGGTACTCCTACCTTTTGGATTATTGAGATAACATACATGTAGCTTCTATATTCTTTTATTTTGTATATAATTCATTCCCTACTTGTTCATATATGTTTTTAGGTGCTAGTTTAAATCATGTGGTGATTGGGAACACTATTCGAACCCTGTGAGGTTTGAATTTGGTATCAAGTAACTAGGGTATCATGGATGGTTAGTGAAAAACATATAACATAGTTGAAGGTTATGAATCATTACGTGATGAGAGTATGTATTTTTGGTTTTCATGGAAGATAATGTGTATGATTTTCATGGCATAAAAGGTATTTACAAGTGAGTTTCTAGCCATCTCTCATCCTAATGTTCTTTAACTCACCATGTGTGTTTAATAAGATGCATCTTGGGGAACAACATGATCCAATTATAGACATTTCAATACTTTTTATTTGGGTATGTTGAAATCTAAATCATGATAAATTATCTGATGGGATTGATATTCTCTTTTATCTATTTTTTATTTTATGATCGTAGTAATCTCATGATGTCTAAAATTTTATATGTTAATGTTGGTTTTCATTATGCCTCCATGAAGTTATGTCAATAGAATATAGGATGATGCTATTGTTAAACCAAATGGATTAGATCATCTAATAGAATAGTATCTTGTTGAGACAGTTTGTCATTTTAACCAAAATCTAAGACATGCTCGTTCACTCATTACTATTTGGTATCTATTGATGGATCCCTAAATGTGTGGATATAACAATCATGATCAAGAGATTCATTACCCAAAGAAACATCACTTACAAGGAACTAATGAGTTTTAATATTTTGAGGATTGGTCGAACAATAAATATCTCATTTTTTTATTTCCTCGAAATACATAAACCCTTCTTGGTTAAATAATAAACCTTTATGCTCGAGGAATAATTCATGTTATTGAGGGATTTAATGGTAAAATTTAATAATAATGAGTTTTTGGAGTGGATATACTTTCATTTCCCTATAAATACTTATTTATATATATAATCTCTGATTCTTTAGAATGCTATGGTATTTTTCAAACTCTAGCAGTCTGACAGGATAATGATGTAGTATACAAACAACATTATAGAGCTTGTGTAGTTTTCTCCTGATACTATAATGAATAATAATATGAAGGATATATGGATTGAGAAATTTAATAAAACTGAAATCAATTCATTGTTTTTCTTGCTATATCTCGCATCATATGTTGTTGTACTAGATAGGTCATTTATGGTTCATCTTGATCTAGTGGGTTATTCAGGGTTTAAGGGATTTATTTTTTATCCCAATGGTAGTTCAGTGATGTTTTTATGGAAAGAGGTACCGTGATTAGTTTTTTGGTGGTTCTCAATATCATGAGTTCTCTCTATGTCTTTTAGTAACTATAATAGTCCCTTTCACATTATTCATGTCATGAAATGTTATGAATCTGAGATGTGATTATATTGATGTTCCAAATATCCATAGTCTATTCTGTCAATTAGGACACCTAAAAAACATGTATCATTTGTTTTATACTCTATGTTAGGGCCTAGTCTCATCAACACCTAAATTTATTATGGTATAATCAGTTGCTTCATGAACATAGAGGTTATAGAAAATGAAATTTAGAACATAGTTTCATCACAATGTGGAAGATCCACTAGATGAAGCTGATATATTTTTAGAGACTATGAGAAGTACCAACACAGTAGATCCATCATTAGTGACTAAATTATTTGATACCGGTGTATCTAAAAAATTTATTTTAACTTGTATTGTGGAAATTCAATATCATCCTAGGTGGTGTTTTTCTTATGTGATGGATATTACAACACCCCATGGACCAGAAAGAGAAATATCATTGTTTTCATATGCATTATTTCTCATTATCAGATATTGAGCTAAGAATGACATTTTTTTCTCAAATTTAACCTTCTTGATATGATTATTGGTACATATTTTCCCATTTCCAATAAGGCCTGATTTAATGGATATCTTCGAGGTGTCTCCATTACAATGATTAATTAAGAGTTCAATGAATTTTAAGCAGAATAAAACCTATGTTTGAGTTGATCCATATCATCTTATACATAGTTGGGAGAAGAAATATCAATGTTTCATTTTTTTAGAGTGGTCTTATTTTTTTGAGGATATCGCACATGTTATATTGCTTTTCAAGAAGTGTTTCCTTCAGATTTCCCAAGATTTCCACTGTTAGGAGAGGATGTGTTTTCAATAGATTTTTTACCTACTACTACACAAGGGTATATAACCTCTTATCATATTTCCCTAGTGGAACTGAAATATTTGTAGACTATGCTAGATGATCAGTTAAAGAAAGGATTTGACACCTTTGTGTATCACCACGGTTAGAACTTGTTCCCTTTGTAATGGAGGATACTCGAACACGTATCCTAAGTATTGATTTTGGGAATCTCAATAGTGTCAGGTTAAAGAAATATTATCAGTTTCCTAGGATTTATGGTCTTTTAGACTAGTTAAAATCATATTACTGGTTATTGAAGATTGATCGTTGATCAAGTTATCACTTGTTTTCAATAAAATAATCATACACTCGTAACTCTGCCTTTAAAATATATTATAGTCACATTGTGTGTATTATTATTCCCACTTGCATGACCAATTCTCAAAAAACACTAATGGATTTTTGAATAGTTTTTTTCATGTGTACATTGACACATTCGTGGTGGGTTTCATGAAATATTTTCTATTTCAATCAATAAGAGAGTATGATCTTGTGAATAATTTGAGAGTGGATCACAAAATGTTTTAAAATCACTAAAATTATGTCAAGATACATAAATGGGCCTTATGGATTCAACATGTGAAGTTATAGGGACATGTGATCTCAAAAAATGTTATTCTTATTGATCTTTGGAAGGTGAAGGTTGTTATGAAATGGGAGAAACCATGAAATTTTTCTAGATACATCACATCCCATGTTTTTTCGGATACTAACATATTTTTTTAAGGATTTACCAATGCTGGCATCCATGATGACTATTCTCACTTAGAAATGAGTTATGTTTTCTTAGGATTATAAATTTATTATTTCATTAGTTGAGATGAAATTTATTTTGACTTATTCAGTGGTGTGGAATCTTCTAGAAGACATGTAGGGGTATGTGGTCTTTTGTGACACATTGTGTTTTGTTTTTTGTTGTCCTCTTATATGGGTTGATCTTGTGATAGCCTTTGGTTTTCAACATATTAGTACCAAAGAGATGAAGTACCCAACTACAATATCATATATGAAAATTACATGAACGTTTCGAAGAGGCATTGGTCAGAGTGCCAAAGTTGTTTTATTTTGACATTTATTATACCCTAGGAAACTGGAATATATCTGCTAATGATTTGAGAATGGAAAATCCAACCCATTTCGTGAAATAACAACCAAAATTGGGGTACACGATGGATCATTTTTCACAGTTTTTCTAAAAGGGACAATAGAAGTATTCCAAGTGAGATTTATCTAGTTTTATGCAGATAACCATGCTCCAATAGATGGTTTTTTATGATCAATATCTTGATAATGAATTCCCAGGAATTAAAGATTATATTTATGATCAGAATACCCTTGGGAGGTGGAAATTCTCATCTATGGGAATCTTATGTTTCCAAATTAGGTGTGTTGTACCTTTTCTAGTGAACCTAATGAAGAGGAATTGGTTGGAGTACATGAATTATTTTTATTTTGACATTTTCTATAACCTTGGTAACTATAATATATTTGATAATGATTTGAGAAGGAAAAATCCAACCCATTTCTTGAAATAACCTCCCAAAGAGTGGAACATGATGGCTCTTTTTTCACAGTTTCTCAAAAAAGGATATGAGAAGGATTCCATGTAAAATTTGGCTAGTGTTAAGTAGATTACCACTCTCCAAGAGATGATTTTTCTTGATCAACATCTTGATAATGAATTCCATGGAATTACAGGTTATATTTATTATTTGAAGTCCCTTGGGATGTAGACATTCTCATCAATGGGAAACCTAAGTTTCTAAATTCGGTGTGTTGTACCTTCTATAGTGTAGAAATATGTGAGTGTGTATTTCTATAATTCGTTGTGGGCGGTTCTCCCTATAACTATTAATTTTTATATATAAACCATGGTGATGATTATAAGGCCAGGAATGAGACCCTACATAATCTAATTTTTTTCTAATCATTATATTATTCTGAAGGACATGGCCAAGCACTAGAGTCCTTTGAGTTTGATTCATCCTTTTCAGACCAGACATTTATGTCAGATGAAGTCTCTAAAGACTTTTTTTGTGGAATTCCATGTACCCCACTAGGAAATAATTCAATATTGGTTATGATAAAATGTCTAACCTAATAAACTAATATTTTACCAACTTTATATACAAAAAAAATAATTAGTTGAGGAATATTAATGTGAAATAGAATATTATTCTTTATAGTGTTCCATCATCTATAGTCTTATATAGATATACCCATTCTAACTCTTATTCGTATGGTATCCATCAGAAGGTTATGGGATCTCATGTTTATTTCAGTGTGAAATTAAATCAAAAGATGGATGGCCATTGAAATTTGTCTCTTTCAAGTCTTTAAGGAATGGATTGTGTAAATTATCTTAATTTATTGGGAGATAGGGAGTCTAATTTCAGAATATTTTATTTTTGTTATAGCTATAGATTCAATTTCAAAATTTGGAAGGTTCCTTTTGTGTCCTTGTAAATCCATCATTTCTAATATCTATAGTGTTGGGTAAAGATTGGCGATATTAATTTGGTTGTACTGTGCTTGGTCGAACAGAAGACAACATATATTTGTTTATTTTTTAATGTAATTTAATGGATAATACCTGGGAATAATCTCTTATTTATTATTATAGATGAATGATGATGTCAATTGTTGGTGATCATGTTTATTTGATAGTTTCGAAACATTTGGGTCATAAATAGATTGGGAGGTAAGGTATTATTTCTACATACATTTATTTTTGTTGACCATATGGGAAATGTGGATTACAATGATTATTTTGAACAACTATTGATGTCAATACATAATGTGTTGGATGCATTGTAGGTGCATAAGTATCATTCTAACCCCTCTCATTTCATGAGCTAGGAGGATCTTGATGTTGTGCCAGATTTATCAGTTACTGAGAATCCACATAGGATAGTTCATTCTATGACAGAGGTATTTCATGATAGGATGATACATTTTTTCTATCTTCCGTGGAAACGTGGTTTGGATTCTCACGAAACATGATAGAATAATGAACTAACGATCGTGAAGTGGACCCATATTATTGATATAAAAAATTATTAATAGTATTTATGGGGATATGATTTTTTTTATAGTTGGTCGGTTTTAATGTCATGTTACTCTTTTTAGGTATCCCTTTATTCATATTTTATTTTTCATCCTCATCAGGTTATGATTACAAGATTCTTTAGTATAGTGATCCTTTTCTGGGGAAAATAACTGATGATCCGGATTTTATGTTTGTTTCAATTAACAGAATCTATATAAATTTTTTAACTTATTTTCGTAATTTTACTCATGATCAGAGAACATGTGGGTTTATTTGGTGTTTTTCTATTAAAAACAATGTACATTCCTATCTTTAAAGAGATTAAACTTATTTCATTTGGATTACATGGAATGTATTAATCACTAGACACATGTTTTGAATATTAAAAATGTGTGAAATGATTCATTTCATGTATTTATAATACATGATGTGTGAGTGAAAATATATTATTTATAATAAGGAGACACATTTATCTTTTTTTAAACCATCATGGATTAAATACATGTACTGAGATTAAAAATCTTGAAATCATCATGCGTTGTGGGTTTTAGGATTTTTTAAGAGTGATTTTAATTTTGATTACCATTTACACTTCATTTATCAACAAGGAGCCTCCCATAGGAAATTTTTGAGATCTCTGGTCCTTATAGACTATTCATTTGGAGATTGATCATATATTATTATTGTGGTTAATCATTCTAAGTGATTATATATTCCCTCATGTGGTTTCTTCTAGAATATTTTTATATCCTTCTTTGAATTTGATATATCAACATAATGTCAATGTATCTAAAATCTATATGATAAGATCAGGTTTCTAGGTGTTTTTATGTATCATTTTTGTTTTATTATTTGTTGGTGAATAACATAGACAATGATGATTTCTAGATCATATATTTTGAGGCAGGTGGTTCCATAATTATTGTCTATATCACTGAAACCTTTATCTTCATGATTTATTTTAAAAATATTAAATAAATTGATAAAATTCTATTGTATTTATTGGATATTTAATTTTAATTTTTTATTTAAATTAAAAAACACAGTAATTAAATTTAATAGAATAATTTTTAGTGTATTTATGAAAAATGATAGAATAATATGGAATGTGTTTTGATGAGGTGATTTTATGTTGATTTTATGAAAATGGCTTAAATTTAAAAGTGATTTGTAATGGAATGGAATGATGGTAACCGATGATATGGTATTGAAATGGATAATTAATGTTGAAAACATATGCTTGGATATTTTATATTAAAATGATTATAATTATTTATTTCAAATTTTATTGATTGACTATTTTAAAAAGATTTTAGAATGGATAGTTTGTGAAAACTTGGAAAATAAGGGGAGGGCGTTGACTCCTTAATAATTAATTCATAATGTAAACTGTTAATGAAAAAAATTTCTTATAGTCCATAGTTTGGTCCCTTATTAGGTTGTACACTATCTCTAATGAGTTCCCATATTGGGTTGTATTTTTGTGTGTAAACCCAAAATGATTCTTCTTCAATATGACATGTTTGACTATCTTATTACTTAATAAACTGACTTACTGTGGATATTTGTACATATTTATTTGATATTATTTGTGACTTGATTATGAAAGCTACAAATTATCGAATTGTTTTCATCATCAATATTGATTTCAATAATCTATTCAAACAAAATGTCTATTTAATCATTTTTAAAAATTGTTAGGATATATCTGAAATTTTTTAAATGAAATCATGTTTTGGTTGAAAATATGAAAATAAAATTCAACGCCTTTCTTTATTTAAATGTTAAATATTACATGGTAATTTCATGTAATTGATTACAGAACTCATACTGAGATCTTACTAGGATTTTTAGCTCATACCCTATAGTTAGCACTAGGTGTAGATGGCTTTTTAATGTCATTTTTAAGTATAGGGAAATGTTTATATATAGATGGTGAATTTTCATTATCGTTCAGACTATAGAGTGGTGATAAACAAGACTATTGAAGATAGTATCCAAAGGTTTCATGGGATGTTTTTGTTTTTATCAAATTTGATACCTAGTACATTAATTATGTAAATATTTTTATTTTTTATTACATGTTGTTTACATCACTCCACTTTTTGCAGTTGTTCATAATAATTAATTTTATCATTTATCCTCTAATGTTTTTTGTAAATTAATTCTCTATTTGAATAGTTATAATGCTTGTTTCTTATTACGAACTCTTGGGAATCGTGAATTTCCTTCAGGAAAGGTCAGATATGGATCGGTTATAAGAGTAAAAATGAATTCATTCTGTTTTTGGGAATGGAGTATTATATATCATAAAATATTATATATAATATGGTGTGTTTTGGATAGTAAATTGGGTTGTTGTTAAAAAAATATTCATAAAAAATATATTTTTTTATTATAAATGAAATTATATAATTCTAGAATTGTTTAAAATTTAAATTATTTTTATTTCATGGGATATATAATAAATTTATAAACGTTTTGTAAATTAATTTGCATCGTAAATGTTATAATTAATTTATAAATGTTCAAGAAACATTTTTTAAGTGAATTTAAAAATTGTTAAATTTTAATATTATATTCTTTTATATATTATATGGAATATCATAAAATTATTATCTAATCAAAATAATTAATTAAGAAGACATTTGGGGTGGAATTAATCCTTATAAAGTAGTTCACTAAATTAAAACATCCCATATTTTATTGATTTAAGTAATTCATCATCCTTATGGGTTTTTATAAGAAATGGGCATTGAATGTAAATAAAGATAAATAAATATAATATTTTTATAATAGATTGATTCCACAATGATAATATCCTACTCTACTCCACTAACACCTAATATGGGATTGAAAATATGCAATTAGATCCCTTCCCAAGGGATATCACAATTGAGATCAATTTTATTACATATAGTACATGGTTTTGATATTTGTTTTCATGATCTCCCTTAAAATGATTCTTTTAATAAGGATTTATATTTTCCACTAGGATATCATAGCTAGGTATTAGTATGCTACAACAATTCTATATAATTTAGTATATGTAGTTAATACTTCTAATAGAAAAATAATGATTACTATATTGTGAATATAGATTTGAACATAATTTTAAACATTTGAAGTAGAATATAGATGATTTTATTTTAATATAATAAGTAAAAAAAGGTGACTATCTAAAAAAAGAATTATCAAGAACACTGAGGTATAAAAATATATACAATACTCGCTTATTCTCTTTATATATAATTCTCTCTTTTCATTATCTCTTTTATAGTTGTTAATTAGTCTCAAAATATAATTTATAGAAAATAATTATTGATATTTATATTTTAGTACTCACATTTCTATTTTATATTTTTTGGTAGTGTATGTTCAATTTATCTATCCAGAAAAAATATATAGTAAAATAAATGTAAATATTCCATTCTCTCTTCCCAATAACAGATTAAAAATAACCAGGTCAATGAAAACCATGATCTTCTTCTTCAAAATAGTATAGAAATCAATCTTTTATCAAATAAAATAATAAAAAAATAATATTAATCAATGTAATTTTATTACATATGATACAATAATTTAAATTATCATCCTAACAAACATTTTTTTAAAATCATCATAACTGTTGCATATGTGAGTTAATATCCCAAATTTTAGCCTAAATTTTTTTCACATAAAAATTCCACATCATGCAGATTTGTTTCCAAAATAGGAATTCATTATTTATTTTTAGTATTTTACCATTAAATATGATTGATAGAAGGACCCAAACAAAAACATCATATGTGAGATTAATAATCAAATGACATGGTGAAAGTTAACAACATAATTCCGATCATAATAATATTATTATACATAATAGCTATTCTTCACATCTAATTAAAAATATAAAGTATTGTTACTTTTTTGAATTATGAATATGTAAGAGTCTTATCATTATATAGAATGAATGTGTGTGTGTGTTCCATTTTTTAGAATTTTTAATACACTATACTTTTTAAATGTCATTTATTGAATATCTTATGGATACATAATATTTTTTCTATTATAAAAATAAAAATATAAACTAATTATATTTATATATAAAGATAATGAAATAATAATAATAATCAATGTATATAAATCAATGTGATAAATATAAATCAACATGGGAGAATATGTTTGAAATTAATATAAATATCGGAGAAAATTTAAAACAATAATTGAAAGAAAGATATATTTATAATAGTAATAGAATAATTAAAATATATAAATAAATGTTATAAAATATATACACATATAAAAAAATTTAAGTTGGATTCATAATTATCAAAACATAAACAAAGTGGTAGGATCCACTCGACACACCTACTAATTACCAAATCTAATCACACTAACAGACCCTTTTTAGGGAAAAAATGTTTGGACATTTTAGTGAATATCACAAAACAAAAAAATAACAAAATATAAAATAGGCATTATTGATATGTTAATTTAAAAATAAGTTATCCATATTTTAGAAACAATATAGTTCAAAATTCTCAATGATTCAATAAATATTCATGAATAAAAAAACTTTAAATCGTCAGCAATATAGAATATGAATTTTCAAATACATATCGTAGATATCAAATAATACCAATCAATATATAAATAGTTGTGCTCAAAAAAAATCTACAAAAAATCATGCATAATAACTATATTTCATTAGTAATATTGAATCATTAATATAACCCCCTATATATATAATTTATTTTTGAAATGACATGGCAATGATTTTTAAATAAGTAAACCCCCATATTATAACAATTTTTTTTATTACGATCCTTGTAACACTATAAAAATAATAAAATAATAATAATAATATTTTTAGATTAATTAATAAATAAACAAAAAATCTATGATTGGGAAATGATTTAGTTTACACATCACAAACATTAAATCTAACTCTCCCAAAAATAATAATAAAAATCAAAATAAATATATGAAATATAATCAGAAAATTTTTTAAATATTTTTTGAGATTATGTATTTTATACTAATAAAAAATGAGAATTTGTAGTTAATTAAAAATATGTAATAGAATATTTCATGATTATATTATAGGGAATAAAATGTTATATCCTATAACTTTGATTACCTCAAATAATTAGTTATGAAATATTATCCCTTATATAAAACATTATATGCGTGTAAGTACAATGATTAGTTATTATAACAATGATTGATGTGGGAGAAAAAGTACTTATAAAGGTGTAAACATATATTTAGTGAATACCCTTGATATTTTTAATATAATATATTTCAAGGCCATCTCAATTAAAATTATCTCCCTAAAATCCAGCAATTATGAAAACAAATATAAATTTTCGAAGACTTTATTTATATATTTTGATAAAAACCTGACATATTCCATTTGACATTATTATTCTTATATGACAGTGTATAATAAATTTCATACAAGAATGTATTTTGGTATCTTTATGATTTTGGATCCTATAGTATTATAAAAAATACATATAGATAAAAAATTATATTTTTTAAAATAATAATATCCATAATGTTATACTTGTCTTTGGAAATGTTGGAATGCATGACAAAAAAATAATGACTTTTAAAATTTTAATAATTAGCATTATATTCATTATTACCCAGGTGAAATAAAATAGAAGGTTGACCCCACATACTCTCATTGGACTATACAAAAAATAATTCTTATTAGACTTTATCATTTTACCAATACATTTAACAATAATTTTACATTTATTTTCTTTTATATTCACAATAATTATGCCAATGTAATCTTCTATATTTGAAAAAAAAATTCAATGAACCCACATATTCTAATAGATCATTAATTATACAATCATATAAAATGACATAATTTTCCTCTTAAAAAAATTTGATATTAATTTAAAAACAAAAATCCTAAAAAATCATTTCCAAAATGAAAATAATCACAATATTTTATGATATATTTGTGTTATTTTATACTTTATCATATCTATAGTTAAATAAAATATTAATAATTAAAATAATTAAAACAATTGTTTCAAAATTTACAATTATAAGAGAATAATTATTTTATCTCATCAATATATTCATGAAGAAAAATATTATCATTTTTATTTAAAAGATATATTTATATCTAGTGGATGATTCATCAACAGAATCCTTAGATTCCCCCAATATAAGAATCATATTTTATTTCACATTTATATTTTCAATTAAATTTGTGTGATTACCTTTTATATTTTGGTTGAGGAATTTTGTTTCTAATTTTACCATATTTTATTCACTAATATAATCGACAATATTTTTGGTTTTCAATATCCTTTTAAAATTTGATAAATACTCCCACTATACACTTTTAACTATTATTGAATATTTAATAAATTTTTGTAATTTAACTAATAAGATCATATCCCAAATAATCTCTATTGGATGATATTGAATTTATTTCTTTATCCATTTTCTCATTTTAAATTTATAATACTAAAGATAATAATTTAATCTATTGACTAACTTGTTATTATCAAATTCTCATTGAATCATTTAATTATACACCCTTTTCTACATTTATATACCTTATTTTCATATATTCAATGAGTGTGGAATATCTAATACTACCCAAAATTCATCACTATTTATTTAAAAGATCTATAAAATCATTTAATGCATAATACAAATCTATAATAATAGTTCCCAATGTTGCAAAATTCTTCACTATCAAAGTGAGGCTTCAAATCATTTCTGTAATACATTACCCATCAAACATACTAAAAGTATCAAACATTTTATTGAATAATTTTACCATGTTTTTCATTCATGAAATGTTTTCAAATAATTACAATGAATTATTTACAACATATTAAAAGTGGTATAAAATTCTTAAAAATGATTGGACTCATTCGGTCGCATTCCCTAAATTATTGAAATTGGTTCTTAAGTGTTAAAATCATAATTATCTTCTTATATATCAATCCACAAAACATGTTCACCAATAATGTTTGTATAGGGTTAATCATCCTTCATTTAAACATTAAAACCATTATTCTACAAATAAATAATAATAATAGATTTATGGAAACCATATTTCTTACTAATGAATAAACTATCTATAATCATTAACACAATATTATTTATATTATCCATAAAAATTTATCTTTGTCCTATTAATTCATTTATATAATTATTTTAGGGGGAAAAGATATAATCTCATTGAATGGAAGAATTTATATTAATTTTATCCTTAAACATTGATAAAAACAATCAAAAAGGGGTGAATTTATTCCATTAAAATATTTCACCAAATTAATACATCAGAATTATATATGTGTAAATATAGCCATTAACATATTATCAAATAATACATAAACATTCATTGTAAAAAATAGTGGGACCTAACATATTTTATATTAAAATGGGGATATAATGAAAATCAAAAATTCTACTCCCCCAAAATCTAATACAGTCATGATGATATGTATTTTTATCCTTTTTTCTTTGGATATCATAGTTGATTGAATGAAATTTACCCATAGAAAAAATGGTGTATGTGACTTGATCCGAATTTGTCTTATAATAAGTCTATTACTGGCCTTTATATCCTTTTTCCAATGATCTGACATTTAATTCCAAGATATTGATAGTTAGTTTCAATTTATGATTAGAACCAAATAACAGTGATAAAATAAATTGAATGTGATATTAAAATATAATATTGTTTGTCACATTGTTGAAATTATAGTGACTGATTGTCAATGAGTCTTCATATATGGAATAATTAATTCATCAATATGCATCTCTGAAAATGTCCTTGGTAATATCATAAAGGTTGAACAATTGAAAAAATATGCATTTTCATCATTCAATCCCTTACACAATTTCCAGTGAAACATTATTTCATCCCTAATGTAATCTTAGAGTAAAAAAATATGAGGATAATAAAATATATAGAACCTTTCACTATATTATTGTATTATTATATTTTTTCTGTGTGTATGTAACATACATAAATCTATCAAATATATATATATATATATATATTTATATTTATATTTATATTATTGGGTTTTAATGTATGTTTCTGTGTATATTAAAATAATATTTACTACACCAGTCTCCCTTTTTAATAATCTGTTCAAAAAAGTCAAGTCGGTGAAGCCAATTATATTCTCTATAAATATTGTAGAGACATCAATGAATTATTTTCTATAAATAAATCATAGAATAATTTTGATCAAAATACATTGAATATATATGATATGAAATTTGAAATCTTCTTTATAGAAATCATCTTGATGAAATATTCATAACTGCTGTAGCATTAGAATAATCTCCATAACATTGGGATTTTAAATAATTATTTGATACTTATTGGTCAATCTCTTACCTTTTTAAATTATCTATAAATATATATAAATTTATTATTTATCATTAATAAGGAATGATAACTCTTTACAATTCAAATTTATATATAAAATCAATCTTATAATAAATATAATGAAATGAAATGGTAAAACATAAATCATATAAATATGTATGTGTTAATTCATTGTAGCATTAGAATATGTTATATTAATTTCACTAAGTATATATTTATTTTAAAGGAATAAATTGTCATATATAATTTTAAAGAAATTATTATATAGTAGATTATACTTTTCCAAATTCCTAATACTTGAGATCCAATATTCACTTCTATAAAACATTTAAGGGTCAAAATTTACCTAAATTTTGAGTACCAAAGTTTTATCTAGTCAAATACGATAAACACATGATAGTCATCCATTTGGTATTCTAACACAAAAATTTACTTTTCAAATGCCATCGATATAAAAAATAATAAATTTATGGAAATTATTCAATATAAAATATGGATAACAGAGAATAATAATAATAAATAAATAATATATAATTTATTGATAATAAATAATGATAGTGAATTAATATAAGTAAAGTCATATATTAAAATGTGAGTAATTCAAATAAAATTAATATAATATTAAGAATTATTTAATCAAAGTGAGACAGTATATAAACCATATAAATCAAAGTGAGAGGTATTATTAATTATCAAGACATAAAGAGAGAGGTAATGAGCCTCTAAAGAAAAATTTAAAAATAATGTGTTTTTATAAATTATATGTGTAATATAAAAAAAATTAAAATAATAAATTATATAATTAAAATTAAGCTTATATTAAAAATTATAAAATGTTATTAATTATATAGATTAAATTATTCTAATTAAAAAACCCTTATATGAGAAAATTATTTAATATATATATAATTATATTTTGATAATTAATATGATCATGGATTAAATAAAATTATATATTATATATATATTATATAATATTTTTATGTAATATAGGAAGAAAATAAACTGTTTGTATTTTATTTTATTTTATATATTTTATTATAATGGAATATAAAATAATGTTAATAAAATAATATTTAACATCAAAATATAAAGTGTTTATATTTATTTGATTATATATTTTCCGTATTTCATTTATAAATTATATTGTGTTATTAATTGATTTACATAAGAATATGCTTTTACCACATGACTAAATATACAAATTTTAAATTTATTATATTCAACAATTTCCTTAAATTTTCATATATGCATATATATAGTAACACTGTAGTTATAACTTCATATTTAGTTTTATTTTTCCATTATATAGACTTGTATTTGAAAAATGATTGAATTTAAATATTCATTAGTATTTTAAAAAATTAGTTGTTACAATTATGATGGAATTGAGGTCATTATTTTGTAAAGTAATATTTATTAGAAGAATGTTTTGTTCATATATGTAGATCATGATATCATTAGTTATTAAGATCATGTGAATCTATGTGAGTTTATATTCATGTTATGATATTACTAATACTGAGTAGGCAAGGTATCCTTATAGAAACCATCTTCCAATATTCATCCATGGTGTGTTTCTTTTTTAATTTCAGAAATTTTGACTCCTTATTTGCATATATCATATTTATATATAAATGAAATATGCTTAAGTGACATATAGGGTATTTCTTTATATCCTTTTTCTAGTTCGCGGTCAGTATATTTAGATTTTGGTGTTTTGGGCTATGAGATGATGGTAGGTTGACCATAGACATTTTGTGATATCTTTTTAGTGTTTATAAAAATTTACAATGTGATTAATATAAGATATTGGTTATATTTTGTAATTTAAACTTTTGATTTTGTGCAGCGTCTAATTGTTTTAAATAATTTAAAAGGATAATTTCTATTGTTGGTTGTTTATTGAGATCATTGAAAGGATAATGTGTGTCCAAAACTTAATTCTTTTCCCCTAAAAATGTGGATATTGGGATGAGTGGGGAATTAAATGGTAGTTTAGCCAAGAGTTTTTTTGAGTTTATATTATTTTTTAATCTAGAGGTTGTAACACGATCACTTCAATGTGATATAATGTTTAGGATATAGTTTAAAATGTATTCTATACATAATGATTGTTTCATTCAGTGCTATTTGAGTTATATACTCATAATTATAAAATATTTAATAATAGTTTTAATTTGAATAATATGATCCCTTAGGGAATTGTACTATTTTCAAAAAGAATGTGTATAGTACATTTTATCATTACCATGACAACTGGAAATTGAATTAGATGACTATGAAGAATCTTTATCGCATTCTATATATTAATTATTACTATAATAAAATAAAGGTATATTTTTTGGTCTTAAAGATATATATATGGTATATATATAAAAAGAATTATGTAAAGGTGGGGGATAATAAAATTCATGACTTTAGTTTGTTATATATACACCGTTATTTTTTCTTATACAATTATGATGTCCTGAATATAATATATTTAATAAAGAAAAAATAAAATCATTGCTTATTGTGTTTCTAGATCAATTAATAGTTTTCATCGAAAAAGAAACTATTATATATATAATGTAAATATAGAATAAAACTATTGATTTTTTGACTGTTCAACTAGTCCATTGATGAAATTTGTTGTAGAAAAATTTAACCATGTTAATTTATACCCATTTTATTTCTTTTCATAGGAATTTATTTTCCTTTATGGTTGTGGTATTTCATTTTTCTAACATCAAATCAGTTTTCTATTTTGATACACTAAATAATTTTGAAGAGGATTGAATATTTATTCTTTGGTTTCTATTAAAATGGTTTATATGAAAAAAATCTCAGATTGTAGTTGATTTTAAACATTAACTATAAATGTTAATTCTATAAATGGTTATATATGTGTCAAGATATAACACCCCAGGAATTATGACCCATTTTTTATCCTCATACTCATTTCTATCATTCATACATATTTCTTTTACTATTGTATCATCAGTATAAATTACATCTCAAAAAATTTCAATCATAAAACAATGATTGATTCCATCATAATGGAACATTATATTAATAAGAAAATGAAATATTAAATTACATAGACAATCAAAAACCCTGGATGATTACATCATTTAAATATTATTTAATTATAATGGTGAAAACAAAAAATGATTAATATTTTTTATACTAGTTAATTCATAGGATTATCATGATGATTTATAATCCCCAATAATAGAACTAAACCTAAAATGAAGAAACATCATGACAGAAGAATTAATTTTTTATATCCCAAATGAAATAAATATGAATGAGAAGTATTTATTATGATGTAACAATTGTAAAAAAATTATAGGATATAATGATGAAAATATAGAATTGTATAAACACTATAAAATGGTATATGGACATTAGTTATAATACTTATAAAATCATGATAGTTTAAAATTACTCATATATAATTTACATAAATAGTATCTGGACAAATTTTACAAATAAAATTTTCATTATAAATAGTGAACATTAAATTATCAAAATTAATTTTAATTAGAATTAGATTTTTATAATTATATTATGTAAAATACCATCAGCTCTAGAGAAATTGTTTTTATGACTTATGAATTTCTATTTAATTTAATATTTCCCAAAAATTTTATCAATAAAATGTATTGAAAAATTTCATTGAATGATTAGTAAAATAAATTTATAACATCTAATATATAGTTATGTAATTATAAAGAATACTAATTTAATTATACATGATCAATGAAATATGAGTTATTTGAAAACATATTATAGTTCTATAGTACATTTTATCATTTAAAACATCGAATTTATCTAGTTTAAAATACCAAATTCAATAAATATTTTTGTATTCATGTGAATACAAATGAATTGAAATTCAGTAAATTATTTTAAATGGATAGAAAAAATAGTAAAATCATTCAATGTCAAATTGAGATATATTTCAAATATCAATATTTTGTATTATTTATGTATCCAATTAATTTTCAAAGAATTAAATAGTATAATTTTTAAATATCTAAATAATTATATTAAAACCTGATTAATTTATAATTTATATGAAATAATATTAAGAATATTTAAATTTTATAATTCTATTTTCCTAAAAAAAATTCTTTTTATTTCTATTTTTTTCATTTTAATGTAAAATTTAACATTTGTAGAAATTTAATTATACTAAATAGACAGAAAATTTATTATTATGACAATGAAATAGATCATTTTTATTTTTGAACACAAAATTATGTGATTGATGAAAATCAATTAGTGATGATTGTGAAGGTATAATGGTTAAAGTAATTGGCAAAGAACAATATTTTCATCATGAATTCACTTTATACTAGTAATATGAAATATTTTATAACCCATATTGATTATTATCTACATTGTATGATGTTTAAATTTAAAATAGATGCCTTATTGAAGGATGCATATTTGTGAATATTTTAATTAAAATTACATATAAAAGGACCAATAATAAAAACCTCCCAAATTATTAATTTTTTGTATATATAATGAATATCATACAATTTTTTATTCTACAATTTTTTACATAAAAATTAAATGGACTTCTGTCCCATAAAGTTGAAATAAGACATTCATTTTTAAGAAACCTGTAATGTGAAATAGTGGACACACGCACAGAAGTACCTAGTTCTTCATAATAATTTTCACTAATGTTATTATCATTAGTCATTATAAATATCATTATCTACCTTTATAATTTGATATAAACCATATTATTTTTCTAAGAATATAATTTGGATATTTTATAAAATTTTACATTTAATCATCCATTAACATGACATGTTATTCTTCGAGTCAGTTCAACCACATAAGTGACTCATAGTTTACCAAATTCATAGTCTCCAACACTAAGGAGTGCCAAGTTATTATTAAAACTAAAATTGGATGTTAATGAATAATTTTATTGTGATTGCAGTTTTGGAATTGTGACATAATAAAATAATGAACATTACTGATTAACTTATTGTATTCAAAATTTAACCAGAATCATGCATGTCATTGATTTGGATATTGTGGAAAATTCCCATAAAATGAATCAATTGATAATGGGATTGAATAAATCATATATACATAATTGTTTCTATACTCTGAATAATAAATGAATGTTAAAATTATAATATAAATGAGGAATGAAATTCCCATAGAAAAACTCATATTAAAAGTCATTCCAATTAAAATCATTTGATGATGAAGTATAAATAATTATAGACTTATATAATTATAATGAAATAATATAAAAATGATTAAATGTTAATATATGTGAATAAGGTTCAAAATTCCTAGATTTCGGCTGGATTGGGTATATCAAGAGCTAGATGAATTGACTTCCCAATATAAAATTAAGTCTTAATGAAAATTAAAACATAAATCACATGTATTAAGAATAATATTAGAATATTTATAACAGTTTATTTATATAATTTTTATGATTTTAATAATTTTTCAATTTTGGATTATAGATCAGTTAATACAACAAATTAAATCACTATATATTTTTTAAATAAATTACATAATAAAACATATAATATAATCACAAATTAATACTAACTATCAATGTAATTTTTTATGTATTTAAAAATATAAATAGTTTTATCATTGAAATATATAAAACCAAATAAATGTAAAATAGATTATAGAATTTGAAAAGTGGTTTAGCATCATGACGAGAATCAATCAGATCAACTTGGAAGTCGCCTACTGCAATGTTGTTTATTAAACATTATACATGATCAACAACATGGATTGGGGTTTTTGTTAAATTTCACAAAGGGTTGTCAACCCTTGAGTCATTTTCAAAATAAATATGCTGGAAAAAATAATTAAAGTCCATCCAGGGCCTCTTCGAAAATTATTTGTGGGAATTAATTAAATGAGTTTCTAAGAATTTGCTAGTCAAAGTGCAGTTTAAGAACATTAGATAGTGCGTATAGATAAAAAGTGCATAAAAACAAACTCCTCAATATTAAAGATTAAAAAATGGAAAAGTGAGAAGAGATAATAAACAGTGCTAATTCTATATCCGAATTAATTTTTGTATTTAGATATCATCGAATCAGTCATTGGAAAGAGCTTGAATAGATTTCTCAAAATGTTTATGAAAACAAATTTACATGGATGTTTTAAATATCCTTTTGTTTCAGTCTATAAAACTCTAGGATATATACAATTAGATAAATATGTAATCCCTAGACACATATAACAATATTAACCTTCTATTTTTCATGAACCACATAGTTTCCAACCTGATGATGATCATATGAATATATAACTCTCCATCTATAATTCATTGAATAATAATAATAATGTCCTATATCCACATAATGGGAACTAAATCAGGAAAGTGTGAAATATTCATGAATGCATCTATGGAGTGGATTATGGATAATAAGTATAAAATCTATGTGTGTCTTGATTTTATTAAATTTCATAAATGAGTTTTTGGAATAATTAAATTCAAATTAAAGAATCATAATAAAATTGTATAACTATAGAGATAGATCGTAAATAGTACTAAATCAATTATAATAATGGATAAATTTGGATGTATGTCAACTTTTGTGTCATCTCCATTGATATTATATGTTACAAGTTGTAGAATGGTATTGTGGTAAAATATTTTTTATGGTAGATGTCCCTTATGTGGATCTATCATCCATATATGATTTAATAGTACATTTAGTTCACCAATAGATAATTATTTAACTAATATTATATCCAATGAATAAACAATAGATATATTTGATCAAATGGTAGATCATTACTTTTGGATGTTTTTATAATGTGTCTTATAAAAGGACTTACTATCATTAAATTTTCAACTTATTAGAAACACAATAATCATGATTTTTTGTAATTAAAATAGTTGGGTCCAACAATCTAGAAAATTATAAGGATCACAAATCATTTAATTTTATAACCTTGTATATGAAATGAAGTATATTCGTTAGTATATTAAATTTATAAGTAATGGTATGTATTGAATATTTGATTACTAATTTATGATACTTATTTATATAAATTTAAAATTGAATAACAATATTAAATGTAAATTTAAAATACTACCCCATTTCATATTATAAAAAACAAAAGGCTAGAATATACATAGAAAACCAAAAGAGATAAAAATGAAAAACATAGAATTCCCATTAAAGCTAATTTTATGAAAATTTATTTAAAAAATTAAGACATTTACAAAGAAGAATTTCACTAAAAAACTAATCTCACTAAAAACTACACACAATATGATGAGAAGAAGAAACAATTGGTTCTTTTATTTTTATAATTATTGGAAGAAGAGAGGTGGATGCTAAAGAAACAGAGTTAGTCTATGAAATATCTCTAATCAGAATTGTACTGAGATGCCAAATAGATTCAATTAGAAAAATTGAAAAATGTTGAAATTGTGGAGGTAGGGGTGCATATGATGTTGTAGAAGTTAAATAACTCATAGGTAGAGCTTTATGTTCTTCTACGTCAATCCCATAAAAATTGAAAAATCGTTTTATCAGGTGGAGAAAATCTATAATTATTTTTCTCCCATTATAAATTTTTGTGTAGAAATAATTCTTTTCATCTATAAAAATATTAAGCAGAGTGGTCAAAACATTGATTTTGTTCACTTGATCCTAGAAGGACCAAGTTAAATGTGGCATCCTAAAAACTTCACCAATAAACATAAAATGTTAGCTGAGAAATTCTTGGATGAAAGCATAGAATTTTAATACATAATGTCTTATATAATAGTCTCTCTAACAGTTAAATATTATTTCAACCTTTTCCTAAAAAATGTAAATATATTCTCACTATGGGCCTTTTTAAAAAAAAAATCTGATGTGATGTAGTCTAATATTCTATGATAGAATATATCTCCTCCCTCGGAATAGATTTTATTCTCCCTGCATTAAATAAATAAGTATGTGATGGAGCAGTGGAAATAGAAAAACCAACATTAGTTCAATAGTCCATCCTCTCCATATGTGACGCATAACCTACAACATGGATTATTCTCATCTCTTCATTTATATAATTAACATATTCTATCATATTATCTAGCCTATTATTCTCAATATCATACTCTTTCATTATTAAGATCATTTTAGAATGGATATGATTGATATCCAACACAAAAATCCATCTATTTTCGATTAGAGTCTTATTTTTTTCTTTAAGATATGTTTACTTAATAATCACATTTATATCATAAATAATATACACAATGAATGTATCCAAATCATATTTACATACATAATCAAATGATACGGGATCTATATGTAGAGGGTAAGGAATAATCTAAGAACTTGAAAAATCATCATATTCATTTATAGATTCACATATCGGATCATTGAAAGGACATGTTTCCAACTATCCATCCTCTTCAATATTTTCAACCATTGATTATTTATGATATATTCCATAAATAGTGATGGAATTTCCACCATTAAATGGTGTAATTTTAAGGTCATCATCATCACTAATATAATTACCTTAACATTTAGAATATTAATTTTAGATTCCCAACTTCATGGAATTAGGAGATGGATCCCCCTTGGATTGAGCTGCATCCACAATTCTAAATAATAACATCATGATCATCTCTCTGAAATGATATTTGAGTTATATAGCCAAGGGATTTATCCCCATAAAATGTTTTTCTAGAATCATATATATGAGTATATTCATGGACATCATGTTGAGTTGAACTTGTTTTATCCTTGTCATAGAACTACTTGAAATAGACACAAGTAGATTTGGATTTGAAACTTACCCCCCAACAATAACAATGTCATCATCATTTCCATATAATGACTATGATCCATCACAATTTTCATTTTTATATTCCCATGAAACTTATAAAACATCATGTTCATACCCTAAGATTTTAGATGAACTCTTGACTTACTCTTCAACAGATACTTAAGTTTCATCTTCTTATCCATTACAAAAAATCATTCGCAATAATGAAGTGAATTATAAGACATGTATAGGTCATTATCTTCCACAAATAAAACAACTATTATGTATTCTGTTATTTATACTTATTTTTATTCCGCATCCTGTTTATAGTGAACACACAACATCATTTGGACATAATCAATGATCAACTATATCATTAGGTCATATATGGAGCAATAATGGATTAAAACACTCATATATCGTATAATTATCTACTACCATTTTTTACCACGTATTCATATTTACCTTCTTCCTTTTGTATTAAAACATAACAAATAAAAACCCCCAAACATTAATAAAACATATTCATCCTCGTATACTAAGCCTTCAATATAAATTATGGATTAGATAAACGTAATATAGATAATGGGATTTTTTCAAGATAAGGGATTTCTCATTTTATCAATATGTTTTATTAAATATCAAAAACAAATTCCATCATCCACTCTTATTATACAGAAAAAATAAATACATCTTGATACCTCATCATTCCAATGTCCTCCTTCATAGTATAGAGCATGTTATGGTTCAATTTAAATATAAACATTCCCTCTGCGTCATTTTTATCTAACACAGATTATTTTAATACATCATATCAAGTCAACTATAGATGGAAAATATAATTTAAAAATAATATTTTATTAGTATGAATATATCCTTAATTTTCATTTGAGATACCTATTTGAGGTACATTGATACATATATCTCACTACATTAATGAAATTCTAATTTATATTATATCAGTCACACATATAAAGAAATATTTATTCTCCCCCAAAACTAAACTCTATATATTAGTAAAATGGTAAACCATCCATGAAAATTAAGTATGATCATTCCATAAAAATCATTCCATACATCCCTTTGCTTGGATGACATGAAGGAAATAATAATTACACATAACCTACCCTTGGAAAATAATCTATTTCTTGGAAATTGAAAATCGAGTTAAGATTTATGATTTCTTTGTTTCCAAGACTATAGTGTGGCTTGATTTTCCTTTTGAAGTCATCAAGGGACATGATCCTTCAAGGGAAAAGATTGACGAAGGTTTTACTTGTATCGTTGCACTGATTAAAATATATAAGGATGAGGGAAAGGTAGTTTGAATGATTAAATATAATGAAAGATTAATAGATTAAAGGGAGGGACAAGAGAGAGGGTTCTAAAATTTATATTTATATAAATTATATAATTTATGCTTTTTAAATTTTAAAATATAACAATATATACACATGTAAAAAAATAAAAAATAATTTCATAAAATAGAACTGGTAGAAAATAAAATTGACACTCCATATCTAGATATCCAATGGTGTATATTCAAATGGTTGATCACTCAATAGTGTATCTTCCAATGGTGGAAACCTAAAATGTATGATAACCATCAAGGAATCACCAATAGTGGATTTCTAACGGTTGATCACCCAATAGTGGATATTGGAACAATGGAATACCAATGATGAATAACCAATGGTGTATTTTCTGTGATAGATAAACAATAGATTGATACATCATTAGTGAAAATTTATAATATTAGACAACAAAAGTATATCTTTCCATGTTTATATTTGATATAGCTTAATCAATCTGAATTTAAAGCCTTTGTAACTTTAATAGTAATCTGATGTTCTATTCCTATGAACTCAATATTTCTATCAATCGATTTTATTCAAAATCTCAAAAAGTGATTTATTTTATCAATATGATTTTTTAAATAATAAGATATTGGTTTCATGGAATTATTTATATCACAAGTCTTAATAAAATATATATGTAAATATATAAATTGATATCTTTAATCATGTAATCTATGTTTCATACACAAAAACAACTAACATAATCATTTTTTTAGCTATATACACATCCTTAATAGTGGAAACTGAAACATAATTTTATTTATTACACCGCAAATCATGTGAATTTCTAAAAAGTAACATATTCCATAGGATATTTTTCTTTCCAACTTGCATCCACTAAATTGTTTTTTGTAATAACATTCAAAAGGAACCGATTGTCTTCAAGGATAAAAAAGTCAAAAATTGGATTTATAGTTGTGATATTTTGGAAAATATATTGAAATAATGTAAATGTGACTATTTATGATTTTATTGATAAGGTAAATACATACACAGACTAAACATAACCATTTTTTAAAAGAAAGTTGTGTATACAAATTTTCTAATCCCAACTCTTTAATTTTTTTTATTCACAGATGTTCCAATTTAATCAATATTCAACTTAATGGTTTAATAGTTGTAGTATTAATACCTTATATGATTTATAAACCAATGATAATTAAAAAGTATTTGATGTACTTTCATTGATTAAAAATAATTCCAGATTTAATAGGAAAAATTTTAAAACCATGATTAAATTTTATCTCTCCCATTAATCTCATTTCAATTATACTATTCAAAATTATTTATTAATAAATACCCAATGAATTTTAAGAAGTTCCATAAAATATATCATCATAATATATTTGAACCACTAAAAAATAATTCGAAATCCATTATATTTTTATATAAATTTGTTTAAGTAATTCCTTTTGATTTTTTTTTGAAATTAAAAAAGTGATTAGCCTATCATACTAATCTCTATAAACTTGTTTAACCATATAAATATTTTTTTTTTCAATACATGATTTGAAAAATTATTATTTTGAATTCTTGTTGGGAGTTCAACAAATACATCCTCAACGATATAATAATTTATAAATTTATAGTTAACATATGTCTAATACAGTTTAAAATTAAGATGTGTGGCATATGGAAAAATCGATATACTGGCTTCAAGTAAATATATGGGTGAAAAGGTATCCCCATAGTTAATAATTATTTCTATACTATTTCCTTGTGAAACCAATATATCATTATTTCTATGTTTAGTTCCTAACACATCAAAATTGTTTCTAAACTTCCATTTAGTTGCAATGGCTATTGTGTGTTTAGGTTTGTTAACTAGTTACTAAATGTAATTTATATATAAATAATTATGTTCTTCATCCATTTCCATCACAAAAAATTAATCATTAATTAAATAATTGATGTTCTTATATTGTATTTGTGATTAGAAATATCGATCTTAAATCTGATTTATAAGAGAATCTATAGTCTGTGTTCGTCATTCAAAATAATCTACTACAACATCTATGGGATAATATATGTGAGTCCAAATTGTTCTAAGAAAATAATGGATAGATATCTCAATTTCCATTATCGTTTCTAGTTCAGTTTGTTCCTAAAATTTGGAATATATTTTTTATTGTTACATAAAACTACTAGGGGGTTTTACATTTGTGTTCAAATTTGACATATCATATTCATTGTTTTATATAAGGGGCATAGGTTCATGTGGATCTGTATAAATAAATTTTTCATGTATAGATTCTTCTACAATCATAGTTCTTTAATTAAACGTGTTTTCTTGCTTAATTATTATATAATACCATTAGAAAATTAGTTTATTACACTTTTAATAAAATTATTCAAAATTCAATTTTGTAATGAGAATAAATACTTTGCAACTGAAATAAATAAAGTAATCATTCATTGGTATTATTCCCTTCAATAATTCATAATGGTTTGTTATTAAGAGTGATCTAATTAAAAATATATTTATTATATAACAATATTTATTCATCGAATATTTTGAAAAATAATTACGTAAATCAAACAAATTTATCATGGTCTAGGAAATTCATTGAAGGGTTCAATTTATCCATTCAAAAACACCATTATTTAGTGATTTCCATGGAGATGAAAGGATTTGATTATATCCATATTCTATAAATCTCATGGACATGATCACTAGTTAATATTTTAGTTCTACATCATTTATGATTTTCTATATATTTAGCATTCTTAGTAAAATTGCAACAAGTTTCCGTTTTTGAGATTCAAATAACACTTCATGTTTATCTATAACAGATATCAACTCGAATAAGAACACAATGCTTACCATATAAGCTATAAATTCAAGAGGAACATAACAAATCCATCTGAACCCAGTATAGTTGAGTGAGAAGTTGAAATTTATTTTTTGGTTTCAATGAGATTCTTTGTTTCTTTCCTTTATTACATGGGTTATAGACTATATCATCTAAAAAATCTTGTTTAGGTAGATCCATTACTAACCCTTTCATAGTAAGATTACTATGAGAATGTATATTGTAATGTCTGAGTCTCATATACTATAGAGAATATTCATTATGAATTCCAATAATTTCATGACCTATCCAAATGTTGCCCATGCCGAGACACTCCAAGCATGCCTAGAATAGGCTAGGGGATGGAAAATTGTGCTGAGTAGGAATATCACTAGTATGTGAGTCATTGGGATAAAGTATCTATAATAATTCACCCAAATCCAACCCCACATAAAAATATAATTTAAAACAAAAAAAGAAACCATGATTTCATACATCTAATAACAAGAACTAGAGTATGAAAAAAAGTAATATATTGTAGATAGGTACAAATACAATCCCACAACACTTAGTCTAGGAATAATTCAATGATAAAACTATCAATAGAGACTATTTTCATGATAAATGTTGGGACATGCCTCAGTATTTTCAACTCACTAAGAGCCACCATGTTCGGCTCCCTCTATGACTCTTTAGAATGGTTTATCTTATAAATAAGACATGATATATATGGGAAAATATTATGAAGGGGTGTGTATAAAAATTCCTAGTAGGATAACCTGAAACCCAAAAGTATTCAACAGATGGAAATTGGTATTGTTTACATAGGGGTATTTATAAAACACTTATAACAAAAATATCCATATATAATCTACAAAGACTCATAGAATGAAGGTAATGTCACTACCATAATGATATAGTAGCATTCTTTCGTAAAGTTTCCACATATCCATAATATAGGATAACACTCTATATAATTCAGATAACAATGATGACGTCTATCTGAGAGGTCATGATCCTCATATCTCTCCATTAGAATTATATGATCGATGTTTTATGGGATAAGATACAAAAATGAAGATCCCAAACAAGTTTATTGGTAATGAAATGAATCAATATCCATTAAACTAATACGTATAATATGAGAACCCATTTAGTGTAGATCCCGATGATTCCATGAACTCCCCTTTGGAAATAAAGTGATAGAAAGTCTTAATCCATGCCTAACATATAGATTCCAAAGACCATATCCAAGGAGTCTTCTGGATAGGATTGATATCAATCGTTTAGAACATGATTCTATACTAACCCTCGGTGAATAGATTTATGGAACAAACTATAAAAAATTTTCTATAATAATATGGTTAATGTATCCCAACAAACATTGATGGATTAAATGTAATTTAATATGTATATAAAGAATGTCCCATCAGTGACATATCCAACCTATGTAAAATGGCATGGTTTGTGTCTGTGTAATAGTGAATGGTCTTCCCATGACCATGTACATATGTATGATTCTAGGTTCATGGTCACTCCCATTTACACCTATTATGGTTGGGTCTATGTCATAGAAAATTGAATTCTCATTCCCACATACCGTTGGGCGTGTCTATATACCATTATTGGTACAAACTGAGCTATTATGGAAGGGTATCATGCCATGTGATTCATAACTCCATCCTCATGTCCTATCCACCTTTATGAGATTCCCACATGGCGTGTGGCTCCAATGTATATTCCTTATGTTACAGAATATTTAATAAATCAATATATGGATTCAACACTTAATCATGAGCCTCCGCCCACTGATCAATCCACCAACCATGTTGTAAATATTGAATCTATTCTCATCGAACATTTCCATTATAAATCAATAGTATATGGACCTTCAATCTGTTGGGAAATGGCCTCACACATAAAAAATCATGAATATTAAATGAAAAAAATTGGTTATCCCATATCCTTTAGATCCACTACCTCTTCATTCATCATATGATCCCCTCATTTTAATGATTCTAATATGAAATATCAAATTGTTTCACCATTAAATGTCTGGAAAATGCTCAATTACTCAATATTTTCGAACAACAAGACAAGGTAATTTCCTCTATTAACTGGAGAAAATAGAGAATAAATAAACAAAAACCACCACAGGGAACAAATCCCATCCAATTTTCTTATTTTCCTCAATACCTAGTCTTAAAAATGATTATTTTTTTTTTAAAAACAAACATGATGAATTTACCCAAAAAATATCCACACATATAACTCATTCTGCAAGATTATCAATCTATGGATCAATATGTGTGATGATTGAATTGTAATTTTTTAGAAATAGATAATATGGAATTAATCTAATCAAAAATCATTCTTTGATTTTTATCACACACTATTAAATAATGAATCAACATCATTGTCATTGTAGAGATCCATTAATTCAACTATACACAAAATATGGAATCTTGATCTAAACAATGGTAGTTAATGAGTCTTCATCCATTGTCTATAATGGATCTCTTGGATCTGTAGGTTTATGTGTTTAACCCTTCAAATATAATGTAAGCATGTTTAGAAAGAGATAAATTTTGTTTTTTTATAACTAATAATTAAAACAGTTAATTTAAATTATTTTATTCAATTTACGCCCAGGATTGCATTCTTAGAAACACCCCAAGATGAAAAGGTTTATTGCTCAACTAGTGTAAAACATATATTATGAAATCAAAGGTTCACTGAAATTCATGATTTTGTCCTATTTTTAGATTTTATTATACACTTTGAATAAATTTTTTTATGTTTTCAATTTAATATATTTAATATACTTCAAATATTTATTCTAGTCACATTGTTCCATAGAATCACACACTGTTTTAGTGACTTTTCACCTATATAATCTACCAAATATCTAGGAATAATAATCGAGAAATAAAATTCAATTAATTATCCCATTATTAAGCTTTAAATCCTATATTAAAAACACAATTGTTTATAAAAAATGTTGTTAGTAATAACATATCTGATCTTGATATTCAGAGGTGATCTATTAAAGATTATTTTGTTGTCAATGAACACACACCAAATGAATTTCTCACCCAAGAAGGATACTCAGCAGATGATTCCATGTCTCTAATAAGTACTAATAAATGGAGCTCTATCCATGATTTCTTGCTCAACCCATTCTATATTGTGTGATTGGAATTGTGTGAACCTCTACTACAGTAACATGTTGAAGATTTGAAGCACCTAGTCTAATTGTTTCTATAGAGATAACTGGAACACCACCTCATCAACTAAATGTGATATCTAAAAATTATCAAATTAATAATTTATATATATTGATTCCTTGGCCAAATATCTATAATCCAAATCGAGGTGATACCTATAAGAACACATGGTCTCCCACCGCGAGCTCCAAAGGCCTTCATTGTTGATTTGTATATAGAATAAAATGAATCTATATACCCCTAACTAACTCCTAAATGACATTAACCATCTCATTGGTTGTTTCCAAAAAATCTAGGCGCATGAATTCGAACTCAACTAGGTCGGTAACATATATAGGTGTAATATAGGTTCTCTCATACAAGACCTTGAATGATGTCATTCTGATGGTGTAATAATTATTTTTTTGTAAACTACAATTACATACAATGTCAAACATTCACGATCACAACATGTCCTCTGGAAAAGGAATATTTTTCCCAGTGTGGCCATTAGTCCAGGAATGGAGACCCATTTTATAATGTAGCTAAGTCCAATGGGACTCCAACAATCCCTTCCAAATCCAAGATGTGAAACAACAATCACTATCAGAATTTACCATTGTTGGATGTCCATGGAGTCATAATATATTTGGAATCTAGATGAATCATATGCTCTCTAGGGAAATATTCCCCAGAATAGAAAGAATGTGGGATGACTCGGTGATAGGTCTATGATCAACTATATAATATTTTGTATCATAGATGTACATTTTCACCCTGTTACAATGTCCACATCCCAAACCAAATATACTTAGTAACCTTAGGGGACAAGATAAGCACACTGGTACATGGTTTTCATCATTAACGTTCTATAAAATAATGAATCGAGAGACAAAATCAACAACTCCCTTCTTCATTAATAGCCACAAAATTTCATTTTGAACGTCCAAGTAAATATTTTCCACACCTATTTGTACCACTGAAATAGACATATACATCTCTCTTAAAACCTCATTATTTAATGTCACTGGTACCCCCAGACGTCCTATGAAATTAACTATATGATCCCTTACTTCATAAAATAAATAATGATTACTTCCATTAAGTATATGAGTAAGTAGAGTTTCACAATCATCATCCCCCATCATGTGCATTCCAAAAATACAATAAAAATGGCCGGGTAACAACAATTTCCTATAGGTTTATTTTTATATCTCTATATATAAAATATCATTATAATGAGTCCAACTTCTCTAACACATCATTTAGAAACTATGAACAACATCTATTAAAAAAATAATCTTCTACCACATTCCACATCCCATGAGTATATAAAAAATTGAAGTCATAATCTTTGAGGAACCCTTGAAATCATATATATCTCAATTTTATATGAATCATATAGAAGATATAATAATTACTATTATGGAAAGATTAGATAATAAACCACTCACAAATAAGGTAATGGAGCCACATCAGTAGTGCTAAGACTAAAACTATTATCTATTGATAATGGGTCACATAGTTCTACTCATGTGGTCTCAACTGAAATGAACATTAAGAAGTCATATCCTTCCATTAGATAAACAACTATGTTTGGTTCACTATGAATCGCTATACACTATGAACATGACACCCACTTCTTATAATCTCATAACGGGAGCTCTCATAAATTTCTATCTCATATTCTGAAAACCCCACTAGCACATATTTGTCTATATGAATGGAAGCCACTTATAATTCATTGATCTCATCGGGGTTGATTTCATGGAGAACTCAGTTATAAATCTCTAATAGTATCCTACAATACTATGAAATCTCTAAAACTCCTTCATTCACTTAGATTGATCACACACTAGAACTCCCTCAACTTTTTTGGGTCCACTTACACAACATATACTATGATTTTATGTCCTATAATGTGGTCCTCTAGACTCTATACCTGAATCATCAAGATATTCTTGTAAAACTATTTCTCTTATTATTTTCTAAACCATCCTCTAGTGTCTCATGCGCTTCTCAATGGACGTCCAGTACACTGGGATATCATCAATGGAGTCTAACATGAACAAGTCTCAAAATAGACAAATTTTCTAGTTCATGAGTCCCATGAAAACTTTTTGGACATTCAATATTCCAATGGGAATCACTATGTACTCATATTGGCTATAGTGACATATAAATTTTTTCGTCGATATATCCTAATCCCATACTCACAACTGGTCATAGACTGATGTCTGGTCAAACATCTAGAAACACTCAGCCGATATAAAATAATCAAAGAGGTAATTGATACTCAATATTATATATTTATTCTCCATGCTCACCTTGTTCAGGCATTGGAGTTTACACATAACATCATTCTCCCATCTTATTTATTGGTGAAAAAACTGGGGATTCCCTTGGTGAAACATTGGGTATAACTAATCCATTTCTCTATAATTCCTCCAACTACAACCCATAGATCTATAATCTCATTATTATCCAAATGATATGCTACCATATATATAGGGTCATCCTAGACTATAGGACAATGTGGAAGTCTATATCTCATTGGCGTGGTAGGACTAGAACGTCACCAAGATCAATCTACACATAATATACCACTCCTATAGGGAATTGTTAGCTAATAATCTCTACTATAGTAAGGTTCATTCTATCCCAATGGTGAGTAATCATCGGTTTCCTCTTATGCCTGATTCAACCATTAAAATCTTCTTTTTCCATTTCACAAACAATAAAAACCCAAGACTAGTCATTTCAGACACACCGAATCCTACACCTAAAATAATCAATCTAGGAATGAAATATATAGAGCAATTCCATGCCTATGTTGAATTCATAATGGCTTAGTGAATCTAAATGGTTACACCAATAAAAACTGAATTCTCCATGAATGAGGTCACAATTTCTTATTAGGATTGTGATCGCCGATTCATTTTGAGTAGGATACTTCAAGCATAAGGGATGAGCCAAGGGCTCAACCAAGATCTCTATATTTGAAACTAGATATGTGGAAATGAATTACTGACTAGCACATGTGTCATTAAGTACTATATATAAGGTTTAATAGACACAGATCATAAAATGTATCATATGTTATTCCACTAGGTCATAATCCTATACCTCATTTAGCTACCCCTACCCATATCATCTAGTTCCCAAAGCCTAGAATAGACCACCTAGAAGTGGTGGCTCTAAAAATAAAAAGAATATACCACCTTAATATGCTCTCTTATCTCGTTTCAAATATTTTTCACCCTGCGAAACTATCTTCTCTTTCCACTACCTATACAAAGGCATCTCACCCACAATTATTATGTATGTCGTATGGAAGGTTAAAAAATCTCATTAAACATGTCACATTCCGTCAAAAGAGTAGCACTACCTCTCTTGGAGCTAACTAGACCCATTATGTTACCCATAACTAGAGATCTTAAATCATGGGATATCCTCCTTAAATTCCACACATGTCCAGGTCCCTGAGACTAATGTCGGCACCATACTACCGAAGTCTCTTCTCATGTATGACCACTGCCAACAACCACTTTTTATGTTTACTTGAACATGAAACTCTAAACATAGAAATATATCTATAAAACCCTGAAATTATTTCTAATGAAAAATTTAATATTCCTATGTTGGATGTCTATACTAATTCTCCACTCGTTGTTCTGAGCCCAAAATAATGAATCATGGACCATATCCATCAAGTACATGGTGAGGATTGTGAACATAAATTAATAATCAACTAAATTTTTACATCCTAGAGAAATATAAACTATCTCATGGATACCAATATCCCTTGGGATAGTTGGGGAGAAATGCTCTCTGAAGAGCCTCCCGATGTTTGGCCATACTAGAGTTGTGTTTTTATAGGACTGGGTCACTATACCACATCATAGTTATATTGAGTGATGAATATGGATCATTGGTAGGACCACTACATGATCCACTTGTGTCATAATATGATAATAAACTTTTTCCATTGCCTTAATCCATTCTTAAACTACCTATGGGTTGGGCTGAACTAGGAAGTTGATTTCAATTTTCACTGAATCTCACGAAGTGAACTAAGTATAATCACCTCAACTATTGGTATTGTTGGTACTATCTACTTCTAAATGGGTGGGGATATAGCTTATGTGCTATATGGAGGTAAAATATTTGGAACATGACCCGATATTGATGCTCAATATCTATGGGGATCACCCTCATGATCCTAATGATATATCCTAACAGGGATACATCATATAGGAATATTAAAATAAATAACATATACCCTAGTCAATGTTTATATTAGGATATTTGACTCAATAAGGACATTGAAACCACATCTCGGTCCTATAGATATGAATGTTTCTTTTTTCCCCTACAACTAGTGTCCTCAATTTCCATGTTGAAAGGTAGGAGATCAACGTTCAAGTGTATGGTTATATCATTCACCACACTAATACTAATCACTCAAGAATAAAAATTTTAAATAAAAAACATAACATTGTTTATAGAAACCAAAATCTCATAAATTGGTCCTATGGTAGTACTAACACATTCGATACCACTCTATGATGACCCACCAAAGAGGTTCCCATTCAACTCCCCAAACTCACATCTAATTGGCATGAGGAAGACTATGACCACTGAGTAGGGCTTTCATTAACATGGGAGGCCCTAAAATGATGTTCCATAATAAATCATCATTTCCAGACCCATAATAGTTTCAATTGTAAATCAAATGAATGATACCATGGATGAATAAATCAAAAACCAAAAGCAGTGTATGAAAAAACTATTAATGAAAATTAAATATGTCAAAATACAAGACCATCATAATGTTTTAAGAACATGTCCAACCCGATTAAATGATATAGTCTGCTACAAAGATAATCATAGTAACACACATCATTATATTCATCATACTATGTGACAGGTAATTCTTGTCCCTCCATGACTCCTTCCAATGGTTTTCAATGCTCCCAAGAAATGAAACATGCATGAAATTACTGTTCATGGGTGTGTAATGAAATATCTAGTAGGATTACTCGAAATAAAATCATATAAAATGCACTAACTACCATCTCTAAAGATGTATATTTCTAGAGAATATGTTATAATACTTTCGAAATATACTCAAAAAAGACACATGGTGTCAGGATAATGTCACAAGTGTAATTCAATCATTGGTTTCCAACATGATGGTTCTACATTTCAGTCATCCTGTAGAACACATTAAATTAGTCAAATAGCTCTCACGATGTCAGTTTGAGGATCACACCCAAGGATAATGGGTATAAAAAAAATCAATTTGGATTAATATTTTATTAAAAGTATCATATCATGCTAAGTATTGTCCATGAAAATACCAATAACATCATCTTGGGATCGAATGTTATAAGTGATTTCACTCTAGACCTCACATACAGATTCCAATAAATTAATGTAAGAATTCCAACTAAAGGGATCATTATCCTACATGTATAACATGATTCCATAAAAACCATTTGTGAATGGATATATGGAAAACACCCAAACAAAACCTACCAGTGTTACATAGGCAAATGACTTCGAGCCATCATTGATGGAGTACACAATGTGTTAAAATATTATACTGAAAATACCTTCGGCATCAGGTCCTACCAATTTAAAATGGGTTATTACAGAATCCACGTAAGACTACATGACATTTCCCATGAATGTGTGATTTATTAAGTTCCACGTAAATGCTAAATAACATTTACACATAACTTGGTTGTTTCTGTGTTGGAGTACACGGTGCGTCTGGGCCCATGTACTCTTTATCATGTCTGTGTATCATCCCCGGAACACACCTATGCATTAGAGAGGGATCACATATAATGTGACCTAATTAAATATCATGTGGTACATAACCCCATCATTATTCCATAGATTCCAATTTGAGGGTGCCACAGTGCATGTGGCTCTATAGTTGATGTAGTGTGTTATAGAATTTTCCAGAAATATAGATTTGGATTCATTTCCTACTAATATTCCATTAACTAACAATCTGACCACCCATCAACCCTTAAAGCATCAATCTATGGTCATCTGACCTCTCATTCATCGAACTATGGAAATCATCCCTTGAATCATCTAAAAAAATGACCCCACACATAAAAACACTCAATGTGGATCATATAACACAATTATGGAATACCAATTCTATTTTATCCATTGATTCATCCATCATCACATGATTATCATGTCATACTAAGTATAAATATATGATATTTAATTTTTGTGTCAATAAATGGGTTCTCAACGCTTGATTCCCTAATATTTTTCAAAATTAAGGATAAGGGATTTTCTTAATATGAATAACGAAGATATAAAATAAATGAAAAATCATACACATCTGGAATGAACCTCATTCAGTATTCAATTTTTCCTCAATACATTAATTTTATAGTGGAAAATGGGGGGATAAAAAACAAAAGGGAATCATTTCTCTCAAAAGGATCTATACAGATAACCCATCCCATAGGATGACAGATTCATGAATTAATTTGTTGGTCAATTGATTTTTTTTTTCAAAGAAATTGATAATGTGGATGTAATCCAACATATACAAACAACATGACTCGATTTTTATTAATTGGTGATGAAGAACAAATCCACATCATTGTCATCATAATGATCTTATCATTTTTCACTCACTAATTTTGGAACCTCGGTATGGTTTTCATTGGTTAACAAATCATCCATCAGCCTCTCCAATTGCTTTCCTTGATTTGCAGGGTTCTGTGGAAATTCCTAACAATCATTCATAAGTGTATTAAATAATGTATGCAATTAGGTTTCTACGCTGATAATCAAATACAATAATTTATATAAATTATTATTTCAATTTTATAATAATGATGACATTATCACAAACACCCAGCAATGTCAAAGGATATGTCATTTTTAGGGTATATCCTACATTCTGAACTAAAATTTTCCCTTATATATATATCCAATTTTGGAATTCAATTACATGTTTTTATAATTTTTCAGGAAAATTATAAATGAGTGTTATTTATTATATTGAATATATTTGAAAAAATTATTTCAGGCACACCGGGAATCAAAATCACATGTTGTCACTGTGAATGGTCTCAAAAATAGCACACTCAGTATAGAAAAATAATACATAGAAATTAAATGTATCGATGAATTTCATAAGAATTGTTTTGATCAAATAAATAATATATGTTAACCATATATAAACCATCATTTCATAATGCAGTAAAAACTAAATCATGTTTAGAATAAAATGCATTGAAAAAGTATTTTTAAATTTCACATGAAAACTATCATCAACTAACTATGAGATATTAATAATATTATAATTTATTAAATATAAAATAAACCAATTGAAATTATAATAGTATTATAATTACTAATATGAATGAATCCAATTATTTTATCTTTATAATTATCAAGGAAAGTGAAATTTCTACCATCAACCTTAATTGGGTTATTAAAACATTATTAGACTACTCTAAAGTTTCTAAGGTATCCAAATTAAAGATACCATAAGTTTAAACTAGATAATTTCAAGATGGTTTCTTTGAAAATATTTTTAATCCAAAATATTTTTTTACCAATATTCTCTTAGGTCCTTATATTATAGTAATAAAAGAATTTAATCTATAATAGTCTAATAGGTATCTTATAAAAATATCTAATTATTTTAGATGAACAAACTTTTTCTGATCTAGCATAATAATTATTATTAACAGTTTTAGTATAAATGTATCTAGTAATTAACTTAATTTCATTAATCCTTCTTTTTCAAGGAAAGTATCATATTCATGTTTTATATTTTTGTGTACTTTTCATTCCATGCCTCTATGTAAGATAATTTTTTCCTTTTTTAGAATCATTCCAAGTCATTTTTTAATTTATCATTGGAATATTTATACTCACTTTTTTACAATAACTAATTGATAATTTTTATACTTCTCTATAACAAGATCAAATTTAAAATTATCTACTATAGCATGATACTTATTTAAGTATTCATATTTATCTGTAGTTTAATTAAAGGAATCCAACATCTTACAGTGTACAAAAATTTATTCAATATAAATTTTTTATTCATCTTTTTCTTCACAAGAAGGACTATAAATAAGAATAGTAGAATATTGAAAAATATTATATACCACATAAGTATTTTTATCAAACACATACTATTCGTATCATAGTTAATGTATCAACCTGAGTCTGATTCAACTATGGTATCTTTTGATTCAAACTATGATTCATTAATTGCATTCTTATACCTCTTAAAATTTCCCACGTATTTATTCTTGAATTTTAACATATTACATTAATCATTGAAATGACCATTCCTCTTGAAATCATTGCACGTTATTTCATTAGAATAATAATCCACTTTGCTTTATATTCTCCTGTTACCTATATTGTCCCTCATTAAATTATAACTACATTTCCTAAAGAAAATATTCATTTTGTAAAATTTTTGATATATTTTAGCCATGTGTGACATTATATTAGTGATATCAGAAGGTTAATCTTCATTAACCGAGCTGTCATGCATGAGATTCCATTTTTTAGGCATATGTTATTATCGATACTGATTTTCTCATTGATTCATTCTTTTATTCTATGTTTATATTGAGCTCCTCATAATATATCACTAGTATTTATTTCATTTATGCAAAAATAAAAATACCATTATCACATATCTCTTAAATTGAAATTAATGTTCTTCTCTATATGTCCCATAAATAACACAACTTTCACATCACTTGGTATTTGATAAAGACGTGTTTTCTTAATGAATGATTCGTGTTAACAATCCCATTAATCCAAACATACATATCAGAAATTGTTTCATCATGTTTCATCATAAATTTTTCATATTTAATTATGTATGTACTCAAACATATTTCACTGATATTTTTATTCATTCATGAGAACCATCCAATGTTTCACAAATTTAAAATGTTGTCATGCATGCCTAAAATATATTAAATTATTCAGCTCCTAAATCAAAATATTCATCATTCATAGCTTTATAGTTAATTATATAATATTTTTTAGTATGATCACTCCATTCATCTCTAGAATATTTTTCTAATTATTATATATCCTCAATGATTATTAATTTCTCAAAAACCATGATTTCAATTTAATTTTTCATCTTAATATTTCATTTGGAAAAAATTGTTCCATTGAAATAAGGGAGCCTATTAGTTGATGTAAATTAATTTCTATAATAAATGAAAAAAGACATAATTTTTTAATGATTTAATTTTATAATCATTTAAATAGACCTAAATCATGGTTGGTAGTGTATTTCAAACACCTGTTATACCAACTGTTGATGAGATTGAGTAACTCATTTGGGGGTGACTTGATTTCCCAATAACATTTGTTATCATAAAAAAATAATTCAATGCACCAGAATATAATAATTACACATTAAAAAAGCAAGTATAATTATATAAATTTGATATTTAAAATAATTTCATACATCATGGTTGTGTCTTAGTTTAAATGACACATAAAATATATATATCATTTAAAACTAAATTAATTAATAAATAATTTTACATATAGAAAAATTAAAACTACATATCAAATTATTTTTTTATTTTAGATTTTTATAATAGTTTCAGTATTAAAAATGTAGTTTAGAAAAAAAAACTAAACAAAAAACTGAAAAACACTAAACAAGGTGTTTAATATCAATCAAAGGAAAAATCCATTACACATGGAAGTCGTTTATTGTCAATCATTTTATTTAATAATAAACTTGATCCAAAACCTTGGTTATGTTTTGTAATCAATAGTACACATGTCTATCTTGGATCAACACCTCTTATATATTTCAATTTAGGATGAAAAAAAATTACAAGGCCACGCATGGAATCTTCTATAGTTATACAATGGATGACATTAATAATGTTTTTTAGAATGTATCAATCGCACTATATTATGATCATATGAGACATTGTGTACAAATTCCAAAAGTAAAATAACACATTTATCAGTAGTAAATGGTGAATAAAACAGAATGTGAGAACAGATAGGAAGTAGTGGTGTTTCTCTATCAGAAAGACATCAGGTGAACAAAAAGATTCAACTTAGTATTTTTAAGGAAATTAAATAGGTTTCACAGAATGTATTGTAAATAAGAGTGTCGTGGAAGTATAATAAATCATTATATTTTTGGCTTTCAGATTATATTACTTATTTACAATTAGAAGACTATAACATCTAAGAAAGTATCACTCTATTGGATTTGTTTCATTTAAACTCCACATAATTGTGTTAATGAGGATGATATTATAAATATATATCTATCATAGTTAAAAAAAATCCAATTATTAATTATAATAATAGTTCCATGTGAATCATTAATGAATTAAATTTCATAAACTAGCCATTGGAGGAATTAAATTAGAATTAAAATTCTTAAAAAAATAGTCTCACTCTAGTGGTATATCCTCACTAGTTGTATATCAAGTCTAGTAAAAAATAATTTATTTTTATATCAACTTTGGTGGTATATTTGTTGATGGTAGATGTGACTACTAGTAGCATAATCCAATGGTAGATTATTTCTGACCGTAAAATTTTCAAAGTTAGATCAGCCCGAGTTATGTGTTCTAATACTAGAGTTTGATCAAAAATATATATATATTGAACAAATAGTAGATATGTTGAACTAAATGTATTACATATTGAACTAATTTTTGATCAGTACATTACAAAATATATTTCAAAAATTGTCTTAAAATTTATTTAATATCATAACACATTGAAATTTTTTGAAATGATATTATCATGATATGTGATCATTAAAATATATAGATCACAACAAGTGATGGTGATTGTATGTTTTATTATACTGAATTTTAAGCCACCTTCATGGATGATAATAATAATGGTAAGTGTTTTTGAAATAAAGTAGACATTCACTGTGAAATGATTCATGGTATACACCATGTTTTATTATATATGGTATAATTATGAAGAATTTGGATTCAATTATTATAAATTATGTATCATAATTTTATTAATAAAAATTATTCTTGAACCCTCTTTGAAATTATTTATTCTCATTATTTACTAATTTAATAATTGGTTTTTGTTTACTCTAATTTACTTCCCATAATTACAATAATTTTTATCACCATACATAAGATTAATATTTATTAAAATATATAACACTTTTATTATGAATCCTCTCCAGGTAATTACAAAATTTCACAATAATTTATAATCCACTATATCATAAAAAAAATTCATTTAAGTTTTTTATCATCTCAATTTCTTTTCATTGTAATATGTTTTATATTATGAACCATAATTATTTACATGGTTCATATAAAATATGTTGAATTTATTATACCAAATTTTTAATGTTATTAATTATTTTTAAAAATCCATATATTGCTCTTTCAGTCAATTAATATGATTAAAAATGTGTCAAATTAGTATCTATTTCAATTCAATTTGAACATTCAAATAGAGAATTTAAATTTATGGAATCCTAATTAATGTTTTCTTAATATTTTACTCTTAAGTGATATATTTTTTATCTTATAGTTATTTCATGTGACTGCATTTTTTGTTCCTATTTCACCTTCTTTGGGTTCACAAGTAAACTGAAAGATTTGTTGTATGTGGAGAACACCTTATATCATTTTTTGGTATGTAATCTATCTACCTCATGCCTATATAAATTTCTTTAATATAAAGATATCCTTATCTCTAAAAAATAGAATTTATTGTTTTTTCAATAGATATTTAATTATTTAAACAATAATTAATCATTTAACAATTTTATTCCATTCATTCCCACTAACGTTAATCATTTTAATAAAATTCTTAATGAAATGTTATCTTTATGTTTTTTCACGTGTATTTATTTTAACATTATATTGGTTACCATTATTTAAAAATAATTTTCCCTATGCTTCTATTTTTATCAAAAGAAATATATATTCAATTTTTTTACGAATCCATTTCATCTAAAATGATATTGATCGATAATGTAACAGATGTTTTAATTATTTCTAAAAGTAAATTTTATTACACTTGGGAACTATTTTAAATCTATGTTAATATACATTATTGTTTTTTATCATTCATTAGTTATATAACATATTGATAATATAAATTTTTTTATATAGTTTATTTTAATTTATTATGGATGATTTCTGTTAAAATTGTTATTTTCCCACATGGACATTATTCCGTGATGGTATTATGTATGTTTCAAAGGTCATAAGAGATATATATGTATTGGTTAAAATTATTGGATATATGGGACTTATATATCCATCCATATAATTGGGTAATGTATTATATATTATTATATTATATGGGTAAATGAGTGGTTATCCCAAGCCCAAATTTATAAATGGGTGTTGAGTAACGGCCTAAAATGATAAATGGGTTTTTAGCGCATGTACAAAATTTTACAAGATCTACCCAACAAGACACTCATACCACTCCACCACAACTCCCAATGCATTTTTCATATCATAATAGAATGGTATGTAGTCCCAGTGTTACATAAAATAAAAAATTTTAGTGGTTTATCCTCATAACCGAAATAAATTAACACCCTGAATCCACTAAATATCATGTATGGCCTATTTGTATGTAGGATGTCCATCACATTAGATAAATTGTTCCTGAATAAAAATTATTCCAATATAGTATAGAAACATTTATAATAAAAAACTAAGGACATGTAACTAATATTTCATAGGTAAAACAAAAATATTAACAAACATCACTTAAAAAAAGAAACATGAGATAAAAAATATCCCAATAAAAAATAAAAAAAATAACCAAGGATATTATAGATTATAAAAGTAATCCAACAACTAATCAGGTATATTAGAATAATTAGGGTGATTCCCATAATTTATTTGGCAATCAGTTACCTCTGAAATCATTCCCATGAAGGATAACGATTATTTAAAGGATTCACTGTTTTCATGGGACTCCCTCTAACTTTATTCATTCAAATCAAGTCTATCTACGGTCAGAATCACATGTAGTGTTTGATTAAATGACTATTAGTTTTCCACAATTAATGTACATAATTAATTTCTATATGAAAATTATTTTATCATGTATGAATAAAATATTTCAAAAAATATTTTACATTTTGTAACATATTCATCATTTCTTTGGTTTTTGTTATGGTAATACCTGTTCCAATATAAAGTGATTTTGGAATGTATAAATTTATAGATGGAATCATATAATGGATTACATCAAACTATAATTATATTAAAAAAGATATATCACATTTTAACCAAAGACCATCCATGCATTACCAAAAAATAGCTCCTAAGAAACATGATAGATATATGAACTATATATTCCAAAGTACAAATGAATCTCTCATGAAACACCTAATGATTTATGTGATCATAAAAAAGTAATAAAACTCATGATTATTGAGTAAAAATAAAAATGAGCCAAATATTTCACCATAATATACTCATGGGAATCACCCTTCGACTAACCCTAAATGATAAGTCCACTAATGATCCATATTTTACCAACCCATAAGAAACACAAATCCATTGTCATTCTAAATCATTCCAATAATCAAAATAAATATTAGACCAATCTAAAATGATTAAAAATAATTTAATTACATCATATAGAACTAATTACCTCTTCAAAACATTTTATCAGAAACCCTTCACGTACAAAACTGATCCTTTAGGGTAGTCCATTTTAAATTCTTCCTGAAACCATTTATTAAACCAAAATAGAAAAAAAAATTGATTACCATATTAGAAATATTATACAAAAACATATTCCACATGAAACAAATTTATATTATTAAAACATCGTACATAAGTTAAAAAACATTTATCAAATGAATTGAAAGTAAATTCAAAGTAAAAATAATTTCATTACAAAAATACATTTAATTAGAGACACATTTCCTAAGAAATACAATTAAACACTTTATAATTTTCAAAAAAAGTATTAAATTTTAAGAATGTATTCATACAAACCAATACAACTATAAAATCTCATTAATCATCTACCATTACCCAAGGTTCTGTGACCATGTACACCTAGGGTTCCAAAAAGCAAATAAAATGGTAAAAAATGATTTTAATGCGGAAAGGAAGAAGAAAACCAAGATAAATCATTTATTATGTTATAGGGATTAGTAAAAAATGAATTAAATTCACTATAGTAATATGTACCTATCATTAAAAATTACATTATATTTTTTTCTATATAAATAATTCATTCTCTTACATTTTAGTATCATTGCGAGTCTATTGTCTTACAAAATTACGCCATAACTCATACACATAAAAACCATAGAATACAAAGTGGAAACATCATATTTGTATTCATTTTTCTTATAATATAACACATTTATAATAAATCAGGGTTTATTTTCTTAAGAAATATCCACAAAATTTAATTCGAATTTTTTTTCAATTACACATCCTTAATCCATTGGAAAAACAATTTGAAATTTATGATGAAAATAATATTAGTAATGGAACATAACAAATAAATAAACACATTATTCTAATGAAAAACAATAAATCCTAGAAATATTTTACTTTTACATTCAATTATCCTTTGTGAATTAATTATAAAAAAATTCAAAGTAATCAGACATAGGTTTTTCGTAGTTAAAGCCTTTAAACCCCATAAAATGAAATTATAATATCCTTTTTAGTTAATTTTATTATCATATTCATAAAACCCTTTTAATTATTTTTATTTATCTAAGAATATGTATGAATTTAAAAATAATAATTACTCAATGTATTATAGATCTATAATATGGATCATCCTTCGTAAAAGATATATTGGGATAACACATTTCTCAAGAGCTATAATGGGGATCAACACTTCATTAATATTACTTTGGGGTCACATGTGATTTATAATAGGGATCACTGATGAGATATAATAGGGATCTACACATCGTATAAGTTTTATTGGCATCACCCATTTCATATAATTCAAATGTACCATATCATGCATAAAAAATATTAATCCTAAAACCCTTTGAAAAATATTTTTTAATCCCATATAAAAAACATTCAGATACAAATAAACTTCTCTATTAATAACATAGGTTTAGTATTGAAAATACCAAAAAATTGAAATTTGATTTTTCATTAAAGAAAATTTAATGTATTCAAAATAATAAAAAATATAATATTGTCTATTGTGGTTGAAAATTCATTATCTTCATGTATGTTAAGAATATAACATTCCTTTTTTTATTTTTCTAATTGTTTGGTATAAAACACATAAAATAAATAGTATCGAAATAATATTAAAATAATATAAATAGAAATAAAATGTTATTTATAAAATTTTAATGTCCATATAAATATTGATATTTTAATTTAAAAAAAAGGAAATTGATGACAAAGAGTATGAAGGAAAACTTTAAAAGAAAATTATCGTTATATAAAAAGTCTCTTGTCTCATTCAAAATATTATAATAATAAACCTCATGAAATAATAACAATAATCAATACATAAAATAAAACTATAATAAGAAAATTAATGATACAAAATGAAACAATGTATGTATATACACATCATAAAATAATAATAATTTATAACATCGAAATATTCCTCGATGAAAGGAAACTGGGAAAATCCCCATACCTTATGTCAAATATCTCATGAGATTGAATGGCATGTTGCAAGAGCAGGCTGCTGGAAACTGTTTTCGGGAATTAAAGCATGGGAGGCATGGTGATAAGGATCATATAGAGCATTCACACCATTTAGTAATGGTTGATGCTAATAGTCATGTTGAGCAAGAACAGGGGGTGCATGATGGTTACCAGGATGTTCATATCCCGGGAAACTGGAGGTCATATCTCTGATAGTGAAAAGGAGAATGTTGGAGGGAGGGTGCAGACCTCTTATAGTTACATTATTCAGGGCGGAAAGAAGAATTTGTCAGGGATGAAATATGTAACACCTGAGATTTTTATAAGAAATATTTTGTTTTTATTTTATATACATCTATAAAGGAATCTTTCACTACACACAACACTAGTTTGTCATGCTTTACACGCAATCGTGGCCTTCCACTATAGCTTATGTTGTACGCAATAACTAGTTTCACTAAACAACGATATGCTGTTAAAATATTATTAAAAATAGCCGTTATGATTAATAATACAAAATTTTTGAAATTTTATAAATTTTATCTTTCAAAATGGACATCTTTTTTTTATTTGGAATATTGAAATTAGCCTAGGGTAAATTTTTGGTATTTTCTTGAAAACATTCAATTTCTGATGAATAGTTAAAATGTTGGGTTACTTTTAAAAAATAGACTTTTTTATTTAAATAATTATTTATTTGATTTAAATTTATTTTAGGCCAAAATTGATACATAATACCTATATATGTTCAATGTAAATCATTGGAGTCATTTTATAATAATTTTATAAATATAAAAATTTTCTGGAACTTTTCATCGTATTTTAACCACCACCTAGGAAAATTTGCAAATTTACATAAAACATAATTTTACCACTTCTCTGAATGGAATTTCAAAAATCCGAGAGACACAGTTGATTTCAGTAAGTAAAATTTGGTTCAATGAGATGAAAATAATTTTAGTGAACAGTAACTTTATACTTTTATTTACCACGGTTAAAAGTAAATATGGTAATTAAGGTTTAAAATCATATTATTGTTACCCTAACACATGTCCTAATTCTATTGGATAAGTTTAATTCGTCTAAAAACAAACTTAGGATTAAAATATGACCATTTAGGGCCACTTTGATTAGATTAGGACATTTAATTTTATTTTATTAAAAGCAGAGTTAAAATAGTTAAAATCAATGTTTAATAACTAAAGAATTATTAATATAGGTTTATAAATAAGATAAATTTGACTTAAAATATTCATTATAAAGATAAAACTATTTCCTACATAATTTTATTTTATTTATAATTTTGAGACATTAATTAATTTAATTTATTTATGACATAATTATGATGTCGTAATTACCTTATTAAGGAAATAATAACATAATTGATATTATAAATACCCAAAAAATTATAAATTGAGACTTTTTAAGAATTAAAATAATTTTATAGGTTAATATGACATATTAGTATTGATTTAATACACTTTTTTCGAACAAATAATGCTGTTATAATTTTCACAAAAATTAATTACCAAATATTGTCAAAATTGACATAAAATAGTTTTTTAAAACAAATATTATATTATTAATTGTTATTTTATTCCTAAAAATATAAGTTTAGGTTAAATGACTTATATAATGTTATATATATAAATAATTAACCATTTGGGGTTCGTTTGGCTTGTTATAGTAAGTTTATTAACAATATAGTCTAAGAAAACAAGAAGACACGGTAAAAGTTAATTTATTTAATTTAGAGTTAAATCTAAATGATAAGATTTAAATAGTAACCGCAACCTGTCTAAAATATATTGGTTGAAAGGATTTATACCCATCCCCACATTTACTTCCAAATAAGTCTATTTTGAGATTTTAAAAACTAAATATGACTTTATAATAAAATAATATTTTAAGATTTTCCTAAGGTTCCCCTCTCCTCCCTTATAAAAGGGAACCTCCACCCTCTTCTCCTCACACCACATAGAGCCTTCACGCTCGGCCGACCCCTATCAATTTCGCTTATCAATTTCCTTAGAAACATACTAGAGGTCCTGGTCTTCTTCAAATACAATCTTTAGTTCCCTAAGTGGAGGTTAAGAAGAGGCTCTTCAAAGAAGAGGTAATGTCCGTTACCGATTGATTCAAATTTATTTCTTCATCTAATTCCACTTCTTTAGTTGTATCATTATGAAGTAATTATATCAGTATCACTCATATACTGATATGTTTTTATATATATCAAACAACCCTATTTCTCCTTCTATCCATCCTACGGAAAACGAAATCACTATGTGTGCGTACTTACGGAATACCATCTCCACGTCGTGGTGTAATATGTTTTCCACCACCACCATACTTGGATGGGTGTAATGGTGTAAATATTAACTATATATGATTATATTAAAGTTATATTGATTCTGAAATAGTATAAATACACTTAAATACCATTCTACAATCATGGGAACGATATCATCGCTCGTGTGTACGTACGACCTATCGTCTCCACGATGTGGTGCGACTCGTTCTACATGATCTTCATTGCATAATGATTATATAAATGAATTGAATGAATAAATATGATATATATTACACTAATACCATTCTGTAAATTATGTATCTATAACCTATAAAGAAGAAGAAGAATTTATTCGACAAAACATGCATAAGAACAAAAAGAAATAAACACCCGAATAACAAGAAACAATGAAATATTACTAATAAAAAGATATGAATATGACCATATAATATTTCATAAAAATGAGTATGATTCTGGAATAAGTCAATAAAATTATCTAAATCATTATACAGGAGGTTCGGCCATGTACAAATCAAATCGGTCGAAAGTTAAGGGAAAATATCACAATCTCATTTTTAGCCGAGATTGTTTATAATTTTGTATTTACTAGGGGTGTATATAACATCTAAATCCGTGTTTCCTCAATATTGAATATTATTTATATCCTCCTTAAATTATTTAAATCCAATTTTACTCGTTGGTGAGTTTTTAGGAAAATATATGAATGGAATCTTTTGTCCTTTCTAATACGTGGAACTTTTTGTCTTTTCCGACCAAAGTATGAGAAGAATGTTTTTTTAACATATACAGCATGAATGGATTTTATGATTTCATAAAACATTATTTCCATGAATCTTCCTTTACATGTTTTCAAGGATAGTTTTAATCAAATTCATTTAGTTTAAAATTTTATGACATGTTAAGAAAGGAAATATGTATTTGAAGTAGAAAGGATATTTTCCTCAAGAATGGAGTTCAAGTGTTTTATCAAAATAATTTTCCATCTAAGATAATATTGGGTTCTTTTTATATACCTATTTTTACATTTATTGAATTATGTTATGAAGGAATTATTTATATGATGTCCTTTTATCCTATATGGATTATGTTTTGATGGCATGACGTTTAAGAATCCAATTTTTTTACATGGGTTTTGAAATGATGTATGATTTATGATCTTGTGGAACACATAAGAATGGTATCATTATGAGATGGGTGGAACCTATATCTCCCTCCAATGCATTGGTTAATGAATTATATCTCATGAGATAGACATGGTTGGAATGGAATGTTAATCTGGTTCAGTGATGCAGGACTGAAACGAGGAGTGTACTCGGTTCAGAAATGGACTTTGTTCACTAAGATAGTCTTGGAAATGAGTCTTGACTACTAAGAAATGATTTTCTGTGATTATATGTGTTTGCCACATTGTTTCATGTAATTATTACATTTCACTACTATTATTTATCCCATGTTATGAAATTATGATCTATTTTTCATGTTAAGATTTCTAGAATGTTATGTTCTTATGAATATGATGTGATTGATATTTATTTTGTTTACCCATACTAAGCATTTGAACTCACCCTTTTTGTACATTTTCTTTTCCCCAGGTCAAGATGAAGGGTATTAATTAGGATATCCCAAAAAGGGATTCTAGATAAGATTAAATAAATGGGAGACAATGTAGATGCTTTATGAACCAGTTGTCTATGTTTTCCAGTTTCTAAAGACACTATACCTATATAATCCTACTGTGGTTTTTTTTATGTTGTAATAACTGTGCTTCAATTTTGAAGTAATAACAATGTATGTAAAGTATGGTTCGTTATAGTTGGTATGAGAGAAAAAATAGGTAGGAATGAATCCAATCCTTTGGAACTCTCACATGTTAGTGTTGGACGAATCATGGATCTCCGCCCAAGGGTTTCATGAGGAAATGACTGCCACTGGGGATGGTGGTGTGTCCCACCAATGGGATGTAGCCGCCCATGGAGTGCCCTGCTAGGTATCAATTATAGTCCACTAGAAGTAATTCCAGACTTCTATATTTGGTATCAATGGAAAGGTATAGTAAACCTTTGGAAACAAGGATGTGAAAGCTTTAGTAAGAACCCTAAGGATATATCTAAGCATAGAAAACAATCTTAGTGTTTTAGAAATGTCCGTGAACATCCTATGATAGGACCTTAAGTGTGAAATTTTATTCTTGATTATGTGGTTTTACTTTTATAATTAGTGTTTCTCACACTATTCTTCTTGGTTTTAGTCAATGGATGGAACTCAAAGGTACCATGTTAATGTAGAATTCAATGGGAAATGAAATTATTGTCCCCCTATGCAACCAAACATTTTTGGAAGCTATAATGAAAAATCTTGAAGCCATGCTCACACAACTTCTCAAGCTATGAATCATGAAGAACTTCTAAACGACCAAAATAAGGAGATACATTCTGTTGAATCCTTCATGAGGCTGTGTCTACCTTCATTCTGTGGGTCTACTGATCCATTAGTGTCTGGACAATAGATCTATACCAAAGAAAATGTATTTTTAGTTCTTCAATGTTCTGAACATGATAAAGTCATCTTAGTAGTATATCGTTTGGATGTTGAAGCTGATCAATGGTGGAATCTTATCAAGAATACGAGGCCAAGAGTTGAAATTGAGTACATGGAATGGTAAGAGTTCATGAACTTAATTTTCAATAAGTACATCCCCTGTATTCTCCATAAAAAGATGGAGAATGAGTTTCTTGAACTGAAGCAAAAGGATGATGAATTTATTGGTACCTACGAAGAAACTTTTACAAGACATTCAAGGTACGATTCCGGAATTATTATCCAACCTGGGAGTAAGATTGATCGCATCTTTAGTGTCATAAAATCAATTCTTCTAAGGGTGTTATCCATAAGGGATTTCAATAGCTATGAGGAAATCGTTCAATGCTCATTCATGGTTTTGATGGAGATTGGAGTAACCCATCAGTCATATGTGTTTGATAAGAAGAGGAAAATGGAATTCAAATGGAAATATAAAGACCACACTCAAAAGAAGATGAGTTTTCCCTTATGCTATAAGTGTGGAAGGAAACATGGAGGGAGTTACCTTAAAGGGACATGTAAATGTTTCAAATGTGGAAAGGATGGTCATCGGGCATTTGAATGCCACAATGTTGGGAAGAAGATGTCTAGTGATGCGAACAAAGAAAAGGCTACATAGAGTGCACCTCCTACACCTTAATGTTACATGTGCAAGTAAATGGGGAATTATGTTAATCAATTCCATAATCCAAGCGTTGTTGATGACGATCAACATTATAAAACTCTTAAGGCTAAAGATAAAGGAATGTCACATGAAATTTCTTTCAGCGATGTAGAGTACGATAACGATGTGGTGAAAGGTACAATTACCATCCACTCTAATGTATCAAATTTTTTATTTGATTCTGGATCCACCCCCTCTATTATTTCTGATGAACTTTCTAAGGGTATCACCATATTACCTCCACAATTAGATGTTGAGTTAGCTGGGACAACCCCTAATGGAACAACAGTCGCATCAAAAGTTTACATTTCTTCTCTGATAGAAGTTTGTGGGAAAGTGCTTGCTGCAAATCTAGTGATCCTTCCTATAGTGGAATTTGATGTGATTCTTGGCATGGATTTGATTTCGTTATATGGACCTCATATCAATTTCCAAATAAGGGAAGTCACATTTCTTATTCCAGATCAATCTATGATCGTCTATCGATGCAAGGACGAACATAACCTTCCGGTGGAATTATCATCCATCATATAGGACTTGATTCCACTAAATGAAGGTTATTTATCTCAAATGTTTGGAGAGAAACTCACGATTAATAATATTCCCTTTGTACGGGAGTTTGATGATGTCTTTCTGGAGGAATTTCCATGTCTTCCACCAAATTGTGAAGCTGAGTTTTCAATATAACTCATACTGGGTGTTATGCCAATTTCCAAGACACCTTATAGAATGGCCCCAATTGAGTTGTAGGAATAGAAGAAGCAATACCTTGAGAATCTTGATAAGGGATTCATATTCCCTAGTGTGTCACCTTGGGGAGCACCTATTTTGTTTGTTAAGAAGAATGATGGATCAAGGAGACTCTGCATTGATTATCGATAACTTAACAAGATCATTATCAAAAAAATATCATCTCCCATGCATTGATGACTTATTTGACCATCTATGCGGAGCTCAATACTTTTCCAAGATTGATCTTCATTCAGGGAATCATAAATTAAGGGTAAAAAGGGATGATATACCAAAGGAGGAATTCCGTATAAAGTATGGACACTATGAATTTATAGTGATGCCATGTGGTCTTACTAATTCCCCTAATATCTTCATGGATCTATTGAATTGAGTCTTTAGAGACTATCTTGATCAGTCTGTGGTAGTCTTTAAAGATGATATTTGTGTCTATTCAAAGGTAAAGGAAGAACATTAATATCACTTGAGAATTGTATTAAAGAACCTATGAAAGGAGAAGCATTATGCCAAATTAACCAAGTGTGAATTTTAGCTTCAAAAAGTTTCATTTTTTGGGTCACATAATCTCAAAAGAGGGGATATCTGTGGTTCCAGTAAAAACAATGGTTATGGAAAGATGGTCAAGACCAACAACAGTAACTGGGATCTAAAGTTTTCAGGGTTTGGATAGACAATATCGACATTTTCTGAAGTACTTTTCATGATTATCTAATCCACTCAACAGGTTGACTCGAAAAAGAGTTAAATTCGTTACGACGGAGGAATGTGAAGAGAATTTCAAAGAGTTAAAAAGGAGATTATACAGTGCACTTGTGCTCATAATGCTATGTAGTGGAGAATGGTTTGTGATCTATAGTGATGCATCCAATAAGGGATTGGTGTGTGTTATCATGAAAAACGATATGGAGATAGCTTATGCCTCACGACAGTTGATAATATATTAGAAAAATTAACCAATTCTTGATTTGGATTTAGCTGCGGTAATCTTTTCATTACATATTTGGAGGCGTTATCTTTATGGTAAAAGGTGTTACATTTATATTGATCATAAAATTTTAAATTATATTTACAAAAAAAGGTGCAGAATATGTGCCAAAGAAGATGGTTGGAGCTGATTAAGGATTACAATTGCTCAATTCATTATCACCCTGGGAAAGAAAACAAGGTGGTAGATGCATTAGTTCGAAATGACTATGCTAGCTTATCCATGATGAGGATCACAAAAGATACAATACTTATTGATTTACAAAGGATGGATCTTGGAATTATAATGGAAGGGGTAAAATCATATCTTTCTCAAATGAATGTTCAACCATCTATACATGTGAATATTAAAGAGGCACAGAAAGAAGATATAGAGTTACAAAAGAAGGTGAGAAATGTTCCTGAATTCAACCTTGATTGTGAGGGAATAATAAGGCTCATGAATTGGGTTTGTGTTCCTCTCATCCCATAATTAAAGAAGGAGCTGCTGGATGAGGCTCATAGTTTATCATTCTCTATTCATCATGGAAGCACCATGATGTATGGAGACCTGAAAGAGTGCTTCTGGTGGGGTGTCATGAAAAGATATGATGCTGAATATGTCTCTCGATGTTTGGTTTGTCAGAAAGATAAAGATGGGAGAAAGAAGTATAATGGGATGTTACAACCATTACCCATACCTAAATTGAAATGGAAAAACATCACTATGGACTTTTTCACTGGACGTCCTAAAACATCCAAATGAAACAATGCTATCTGGGCCATAGTTGATCATCATACAAAGTTGGCACACTTCATTGCTATTAGAGAGGATTTCCCTCTTGATCAGCTTGCCATGGTATGTGTAATGGAAGTTGTAAGATTGCACGGAGTACCACATTCCATTATATATCATCAGGATCTGAGGTTTACCTAAATGTTTTGGCGAAGTCTTCAGTATACTATGGATACAGAGTTGAGTTTCTGCACTACTTATCATCCTCAGACAGATGGTCATTCTGAGAGAACAATTCAAACACCAGAAGATATGTTAAGAACTTCCTCTATAGATATTTTAAGGTGGTTGGTATCAACACCAACATTAGGTGGAATTTTCTTATAATAATAGCATTCACTCTAGTATTAAGATGGCTCTTTATGAAGCTCTATATGGAAAGAAATGCATGACTCCAACTTTCTGGGATAAAGTTGGGGAAGGAATGCTATTAGGAACAGATCTTGTTGATGAGATAGCAGAAAAGGTCAGATCTATTCAACAACACATAAAAGCATCTCCAAGCCGACAAAGAAGTTATGCAAACAATCGAAAAAAAGACCTAGAGTTTGAAGTGGGTGATAAAGTGTTTTCACGAATATCTCCTTGGAAGAGAGTAATGAGATTTGTAAAGAAGGGAAAGATGAGCCCTAGGTATATCAGTCCTTTCGAAATACTAGATCGTGTTGGGAAGTTAGCTTATCGATTGGTGCTTCCATCGAATCTCTCTCATGTTCATGATGTGTTCCATGTATCTCTCATAAGAAAGTACATACTCGATCCTTCACATGTACTCAGCTCAGAAGTTTTACCACTGGAGCAAGATCTTTTTTATGAAGAACAGCTAATAGAGATTCTGGATCATAGCGTAAAAGTCCTACGGAACAAGACCACTCACTTGGTGAAAGTTTTATGGAGGAAACACCAATTAGAATAATCTATATGATAGTTTGAGGATATGATGAGGGATATGTATACTCATATGTTTGTTACATAGTGATGAATTTTGAGGGTGAAACTCATTTTAAGGGGGGTACAATGTAACACCCGAGATTTTTATGAGAAATATTTTGTTATTATGTTATATAAATCATCAAAAGAATCTTTCACTATTCACATCAATATCTTGGCTTCCTTTACACTCAATCATGGCCTTCCTCTATAGCTTGCGTTGTATGCAATACCGAGTTTCACAAAACAATGATATGCTATTAAAATATTATTAAAACTAGCCATTATGAATTGTAATACCCACTTTTTGAAATTTTATAATTCTTATATTTCAAAATGGACTTCATTTTTTGATTGAGAATATCAAAATTAGCCTAGGGTGAATTTTTGGTATTTTTCTAAAAACATAAATTTTTTGATGAATATTGAAAACAATGGGATACTATTTAAAACAGAATTATTATTTAAATAATTATTTATTTTGTTTAAATTTATTTTAGGTAAAAATTGATACATAATGCCTATATATGTTAAATTTAATTCATTGGATTCTTTTTATAATAATTTTAGATATATAATAATTTTATTGAACTTTTCACCGTCTTTTATCTACCTCCTAAGAAAATTTGCAATTTTACATAAAACATAATTTTACCTCTTCTGTGAATTGAATTTAAAAAATCCAAGAGACACGGTTGACTTTAGTAAGTAAAATGTGGTTCAAAGAGATGAAAATAATTTTTTGTGAATAGTATCTTTTTACTTTTCTTTACCACGGTTAAAAGTAAATAGGGAAATTAAGGGTAGAAATGATATTATTATTACCCTAACACATGTCCTAATTCAATTGGATAAGTTTAATTCGGCCAAAAATAACCTTAGAAATAAAATATGACTATTTAGGTCCACATGGATTAGATTAGGACACTTAATATTATTTTATTTAAAGAAGAGTTAAAATAGTTAAAATCATAGTTTAATAACTAAAACATTTTCAATTAGTGTTATAAATAAAATAAATTCAACTATATATATTCATTAGAAAGATAAAAAGATTTCATACATAATGTTATTTTATTTATAATATTTAGAATTTTAATAATTAATTTATTTATTACAAAATGATGATGGAGTAATTACATTATTAAGGAAATATTATCATAATTTATATTATAATACTGAAATAAATGTAATTTTAGAATTTTTAAGAATTAAAATAATTTTATAGGTTAATATGACATATTAGTATTTATTTAATTAAATTTTTTTGAAGTAATAATGCTTTTATGAGTTTCACAAAAATCAATTACCAAATATGTCAAAATTGACATAAAATAGTTTTTAAAACAAATATTATATTATTAATTGTTATTTTATTCCTAAAAATATATGGTTCAGAAAAATTACTTATATAAGTATATATATTAATAATCAAACACTTGGGGTTTTTTGGCTTGTTATTGTCTGTTTATTAACCATATAGTGTAAGAAAACAATAAGATGTGGTAAAAGTTAAATTATTTATCTTAGAGTTAAATCTAAATGATAAGTTTGAAATATTAACCTAAACTTCTCTAAAATATATTGGTTGAGAGGATTTAGACCCATCCACACCATATCTTCTAAATAAATCAATTTGGAGCTATTAAAAACCGAATATGACTTTACAAAAAAAATAATATTTTAAGTTTTTTTTAAAGTGCCCCTCTCGTCCTTTCTAAAAGGGCACCTCCTCCCTCTCCTCCTCACACCACACTGAGCGATCAAGAATGGAAAAAACCTAGATATTTCTCGTCTATACTTCCCTAGTAACATCCTAGAGGTCTTGGCCTTCTTTAAAGGTCATCATTAGTACCATAAGTGGAGGTTAAGATGAGGCTCTTCAAAGAAGAGGTAATGTCTGTTACCAATTGTTTCAAATTTATTTCTTCTTCTAAATCCTCTTCATTAGTGGTTTCATTATGAAGTAATAACATCAGTATAACTAATATACTTATATGTTATTATAAATATGAAACAACCCTATTTCACCTTCTATCCATCCTATGAAAAATGAAAACACCGTGTGTGCGTACGTACGGAATACCGTCTCCACACCGTGGTGTAATCTGATTTCCACCACCACCTTACATGGATGGGTATAATGGTGAAAATAATAACTATATATGATTTTTGTAAAATGATATTTATTCTTAAATAGTATACATACACTTCAATACAATTCCACGATCATGGGAACTATATCATCGCTTGTGCGTACGTACAGCCTATCGTCTCCACAATGTGATTTGACTCGTTCTACATGATCTTCATTGCATAATGATTATATAAATGAATTGAATGAATAAATATGATATATATTACACTAATACCATTCTGTAAATGAGGTATTTATAACCTAAAAATATGAATAAAAATTTATTTGACAAAACACGCATAAGAACAAAAAGTAATAAACACCCGAATAACAAGTAACAATGAAATATTACTAAAAAGAAGCTACGAATATGGACATATATGATATCATAACAATGATTAGGATTCTGGAATAATTAAATAACGTTATCTAAATCACTATATAGGAGGTTCAGACACGTATGAATTAAATTGGACATAAGGTAATGTAAAATCTCACAATCTCATTTTTAGCTGAGATTTTTTATACTTTGGTAATTAAGGGGGTGTATATATCATCCACATACATGTTTCCACAATATGTAATATTATTTATATCCTCCAAAAAAAATTTAAATCCAATATTAATCATTGGTGAGTTTTTAGTAAAAAATAGGAAAGGAATCTTTTGTCGTTTTTAGTATGAGGTACTTTTTGACATTTCCGGAAAAAGTACAAGAAGAATGTTTTTTTAAACATATACGGCATGAATGGATTTTATGATTTCATAAAACATTACTTCCATGAAGATTCCCTTACATGTTTTCATTTTTATTTTTAATCAAATTCTTTTAGTTTAAAATTTAATGAAATGTTAAGAAAGGAAAATTGTTTTTGAAGTAGAAAGGATATTTTCCTCAATAATGGAGATCAAGTGTTTTATCAAAATTATTTTCAATATAAGATAATATATGGTTCTGTTTCTGTCCCTATTATTTCATTGATTTGATTATGTTTTATATAATTATTTTTATGATCTCCTTTTATTTTATATGGATTATCTTATGATGGCATGACGTTTAAGAATCCCATTTTTATTACATGGGTTATGCTATGATATATGATTTATGATCTTCTGGCACACATAATAATGGTATCATTATGAGATGTGTGGGACATATATCTCCCTATAATGCATTGGGTAAATATTTATATCTAATGAGATAGACATTGCTGGAATGACAAGTTAAACTGGTTCAGTGATACAGGACTGAAACGAGGAGTGAACTCGGTTCAGAAATGGACTTTGTCCGCTAAGATAGTCTTGGCAATGAGTCTTGACTACTACGAAATAATTATTTATGATTATGTGTGTATGCCGCAGTGTATCATGTTATGATTACATTTCACTACATTGATTTATCCCATGTTATGAAATTATGATCTCTTTTGCAGGTTTAGATTTCTAGAATGTTATGTTCATATGAATATGATGTGATTGATATTTCTTTTGTTTACCCTTACTGAGCATTTGAGATCACCCTTTTTGTATTTTTTCTTTTCCCTATGTCAGGAAGAAGGTTATTATGTAGGATATGCCAAAAAGGGATTCCATATATGATGAAAATAAATGGGAGACAATGTACATGCTTTATGAACCAATTGTTTATGTTTCCATGTTTCTATAGACACTATACCATACGGTCCAACTGTGGATTTGTTATATGTTATAATAAGTGTGCTTAAATTTTGAAGTAATAACAATGTATGTGAAGTATGGGTCGTTATAAAAGAAGAAATGACTGCTCCTCCAAAGAGAAGGAAAAGGAAACACTATTCTAATATGCCGAAGCCGATGCCCACCAGGTCCTCTACCAACAAAGGGAAAGGTGTGCAACCCTCTGAGGAGTTTTTATATTTGGATAAATTAAATCTCACAAGGAAGTATGTTAAGATGTTGATGCAGTATGACAACTCAAAATGGGATTCGGCCACTGCGGTTGAAGCAATGGGTTATGGAGATAGGGACGGGTATGGATCTTATGATATGTAGTTGTTTTTTATGTTCTATGTTCCTTACTCGTGTACTTTTACTTTATTTTAATAAATGGTCGAAGACTTTTTCTCTGAATAAGATTTCTGGTAACTCATGTGATTCATTATTTTCATGAAGAATATTATTATAATAATTATTTATATTATTTAAAATATTTTAAAATATAATTATTACATTTATTTCCCTAATTACCATGTAATATTCAATTACATAATCAATTGATTTTACGTTAAACAATCTGGCCATATTTGGATTATGTGAAAATTGATTTTGTTAGGATTAATAAGGTCAAATTTGAAATTATTTAAATATATCCATAATAATAATCATGACAAATTTATCATATTTATAATTTAATAATAATATTAATCCTAATTGTTAAATATTGTTTTGTTAAATTTAGAACGTTATAATTATAATAACAGTAAGTCATACATATGCATGAGTAATGTTTCAATTTTCGTTTATCATTATTGAAAGAAGATAACTATTATTTTAGATTTATTAAATTTTAATAAAATCATAAATATCATAATACTTTTTTATATATAGTTATATATAGAATCTATGTGCTTAGGTGAGGAAAAAAATAGACAAATAATGTCGCGAAGGCGGTAGTCCATGCATTCATGGACAACACCACCATTTCTCAGTGAGTGAAAATTATAGAAAAAATGATATATTATATACAAATAATGATAAATATCTCATGAATATCATAATTATTCCATTTATAAATATTCTATTAATTTTATCAACCCTTGTTACATTCGATGTAAAGCGTTAGTGCGAATTAATCAAATCGTTTGATGAGGTAGAAATCTTCAATACACATGAACATCATTTTCGTATCCCAAATAGAATTAAATGGAAATATATATATATATTATAAAGAGTCAACATGATTAATTATTTTTTGAATATATTATATAAACATTTCATCCATCGTCATACCCATCCATGAGATATAGTAATGGAAAAATAAATAACATCGGTTCATGAGGTTGTGGTCCTCCTAACACATGAAAGATAAATTAATAATGCATTTTATGGATGTGGAAAAGGTTGTAGGTCCTGAAAATTATATAAAAATAAATTTTTTTTATTATATTTAGGTTTTAATATCATCATTATTTAATAAAAATTTAAGGTGGTACAAGAAAAAAATTAAATAAAGTTATTGGATAAAAAATACCACTTCTTCTTCTGGTATCCTTTAGATGTTTAAACCAAAACCTTCGTAGGTTTCCTTTTATCCAAAAAAAAATTTATTTTATGGTGAGAGTCGAAATATTAGCTAGTTATTTGGGATGTGAGTGGGTGAACCAACTAGGATTGATTTTTTTTGGAAGAGAGAAGAGTGGGTGGAAATTTATAACTGGGGAGAGTGACGCTCTTGAAATTTTATGAAGGATTAAATAATAACCATGTATTATATAATTCCAATGGATTCCAAAATGGTATATTATGGAACATATAAGGGATTATGAGAAAATATGTCCATAAAAAGTTTTTGTAAATGTTTGTATGTCATTTTGTAAGATTTGTTGTAGAGACCCATGCTTGACATTCATGGACATTACATTTCATTTTCATAAGACTTAATACATTACAAAATAAATTCCCCATGAATTTATTTGTTGAGGGTATTCTAAAACTTGTAACACATTCTTCTATCATGGTGAATGATCTTCAATATCTCCCATAAATATTCTACAGATTATTTTTCCTACCTGAAACCATTCATTATATCCTAGGAAAACAAAAACATAAAAAGTGTGAGCTCAAACAATCAGTAAGGATAAAAATTGAGAACAAAAAAACCATAAACAATATAATTTAAATACATGAACATTTTTTTTAAATATCAAAATCTTTAGACATGAAATAAATCGTTGAAATATGTAATTCATAGATCATAAAAGATTATTATCCTTGATAAAATAGCACTGGAATAAAAAATGGGATTGTGGGAAATTGATAATGATATAATATGATTTCCAAAGTTGAAAAGTCATTGTTTCCAAGACCACTATAGTGGAAAATTCCTTTATTGAACTAGGTTTATTTTCAATTTCATTCATGTTGTAATGAACTGAGATTACATTTCATTCAAACCTTATAGTACTGAACTAGATTTAATTTCCGTTCCAGCCATGCCTATCTCATTAGATATAAGTCGTTACCCAATGCAGTGGAGGAAGATATAGGTCACACTAATCTCAGGATTAAATCATTCTTACATGTTCCTAAAAACCCCAAATCATTAATCATAGCATAACCCATGAAATAAAATGGGGGATTTTACACATCATTCTATCATAATTCATATAATATAAACAGATTTATTATCAATAATTATATCATAAACACAATCAAATAAAAGTATTAATAGGGATATAAATATTATCCTATTGCATCATCTCAAACGGAAAATTATTTTGATAAAGCAGTAGAACTTAATTCTTGAGGAAAATATTTCAAAATCATTTTCATTTCTCAAAATTCAGTGCAATTTTAAAAGATTATTATTTAGTTGCAAATAAACATGAAATTTTGTAGAGTATGCTACACAGAATTAAGTAATAATAAATATTTTAAAAAAAATTCATGTTATATATGTTAAAAAACATTATCTTTTTACATTTTCTGGAAAAATCAAAAAGTGCATCAAATCGAATAACTACAAAATATTTCATTCACAGAGTTTAATAAAAAATTACCAAAGGGTTAAATTAACATTAAGTTTTTATAGAGTAATATAAATAATATTACATGATTTTGAATCATGGATGGTGATGATAAATATACCACAATAAATACTTACATATAAATAATCTTGGATAAAAATGTGATTGCAAAATTATGCATTACCTTAGGTATGAAATGACTCATATATATCCAAAACACTTTTATAGTTGGTTTAATCAAATTATTAAATTTTAAAATAACCATTAATATTTTTATGATATCATATATTATTCTTTTATGACATTATATTACCTATTCATTTATCAATTCCATGTCAAAGCAACCTTTTAGCTAATAATAATTTTATTTGTCATACTTGTTTTTATTTTCTATTCTAGATATTATTACTTATATCATGATATACATACTTCTAGAATGTAAAACATGATTTATATATAATAAATATTCATTAAAAACATATATATAATATATATAAATGAAATCGAATTCAACGTTCATTGAGATGGTAGGTTGTACGTACGCATGAATCACCTTTTTGATTACTTGTTGAATTGAATGAAAGTAAGTAAATGGAATATATATATACCTAAATATAATATAATTATTATGTCATATATTTCATTCATAGTTATTATATATACTTTATAAACCTTTTTTAATGGTTAATGTGTAGAATGTATCCCATCACGTCATGGAGATAGTAGGCCTTATGTACGCACAAGCGACGATATCATACACTTAATAAATTAATGGAATAGAATTGGATGGTATATTAATTTTAGATAAATTTTATCATGTTAAATTCCTTATTTACATCAATTATACACATCATTAAACCCATTCAAATTATGTAATGTGTAATAAACAATTACACCACATCATTGTGACGATAAGTTGTATGTACACTCTCGTGGTGATATTGTTATTTGTATGATGAATAAAATGAGTTATATGGTAGATACAATTTTATAATAACATATAATAGTATCTAATATAATATATTTATTACATTAGAATGGTAACAACATTATAAGTGGAATTAGAAAAAGAAAATTATTTTGAAATAAGTGATAAAACAATTACCTCAAACACCACCGCATGTATCATGATGCTGAGAGAAATCATCGAAACCCTGATCTCCCTCCTGAGTCCCATCTCAAATGTCTAGGCCCTAAAGAATGGGCCCTACACCATATCAGTGGAGTAGAGTGTGATTTTGGTGATCCTTTTTGAGTACTGATCCACAGTCATGATGCCCTTTTGTAGATGATGAAGCTCCTATATGCGCATAGTGTGAAGAGCCACTGGGACCAATTCTACCCTAAACAGGCTCTCGAAGTCTTCCTAGAGAAGTTTCACCTCGTCATGAACCTAGAGCATCAAAATCCACCATCTTCCTGATGTTCCCTATAGAAGATCAGTGGCAAGGATCACCATGAGAACTTTAGGTGTCCCTACCAGTTGAAACACTCTTAGCTCGGCCTCCAGCCAATCCTCAACTGCATGTGGGTTCGTCTCTCCATTTAACCAAGGTGGCCTCTTGTGTTGGAACTTCTATAATGAGCTCATGCGGCGTGTGACCTCTTTATTGGTGTGGTGGAATTGGTGACCCAATGTGTAATTGTCCCTCTAGTGCCTCCGTAGGTGCCTCTACTATATGGGGGACATGCACTGAGGCCTCATCGCTTTGTGGGCTATCAGTACATACTATACCCAGAACCGTAGCTGGCTATTTGCGTAGAGGAATCTTAAAAAGAAACAGGTGCACCATGTTCAATATGGTATACCGGGTTATCTGAATCAAATAGATCACAAAGAAACCTCTTGAAAAAACACACTCAAACAATGTTTTCGTGAATTGAGTCGGAAATCAGAAGTCAGGTTCCTGGTGTATGGATACGTCGGCCACTACACCAACAATGGATTTCCTAAATTTATAACCACAAACATAACACATAATACTATTACCCTTACGAAGATCAGAGCCTTATATTCTACGGTAGAACCGACCCCTTTGATACCAATTTGACACCACCCATCCCCGGGGGCCTGGGCCGTGACTACCCCAAGACCGCCTTCCATTGGCTAGGGGCTGGTGAATAGCACCAAAAGGTATATCCCAAAAAACCTGGAAATGTATTTCTTGTATATCCTGTATACAAATTCAACCAATAACAAAAAAAATATACAAAGACAAGTAAAATGTTTACCAAAACAGTGTTGAAAGTAAGTAAAAAGGGTCCAAAATACAAGACCTACTGAAAAGTACCAGAAAACTGAAAGGTACATGTAAACTCAAAATGATCATGTGAACACACATAGTGGATCCTACATGAAGGGTAGGTACAGCTCTTGAACAACCATATTTGTTGTATTCATCGTCTAATTTCAAACTCTGAGCAACCTCCAGTCCTGGTACTCTTGCCCTCAGTCAGTTCTTTCCATTGTCTATTCCAGACACAACAAGGTGCGGGAATAGCCTGTGCAGGGGTGAGTATAATGATACACTCTAGGGACCACAAGACCCTCAAAGTTTAACAACATCCAAAAAGGAAAAACCACAAAGCAAGAAATCAACTGACAACTTTACATAGGAATATTCTCATATGTATACCTATGTTATCAAGTATACCAATCCATATCATGAGGATACACATGGTCCAAATCAAAATCCTGATGCTCAACTATTCCACAAAGGAAGGAATACCACGAATGTAAGTACCCCGCAGGTACGCCACAGAGAATAATACCACGAAGGCATCACCACAAAGGTAAAGACTCAGCTCAAACTAGGTATAAATTAGTTACAGTAGTAGATATGATTAAATGTAACTACTAATTCATCTTACACTGTTTAGAGGCAGACCCACATAGGATCCTAAATTGCAGACCCACATGGGAACCTAATACATTGTTAGACCAACATAAGATCCTAGTACACCATCATACCAACACAAGATACTGGATCAATGTTAGTACATCATCAGACCCCACACAGGATCCTAGTACAATGATTATACATCATCAGACCCACACATGATCCTAGAACATCGTCAGTACATCATCAGAACCATGAAGGATCCTAGTACATTGTCAGTACCTTGTCAGACCCACACAAGGTCCTAGTACATCATTAGTACATCGTCAGACCCACACAAGACCCTAGTTTATCGTTAGTACATTGTCAGACCCACATAAGTTTTTAGTACATCGTTAGTACGTCGTCAGATCCACATAGAATCGTTGTACATCATCAGTATATCATCAGACCCACACATGATCTTAGTACATCTTCAATATATCATCAGACCCACAGATGATCATAGTACATCATCAGTACATCGTCAGACCACCCACATGATCTTTATACATTGCCAGTACATCGTCAAACACACACAAGATCATAGTACATCGTCAGTACATCGTCAGACCCACAAAATATCATTGTACATCGTCAGTACATCATCAGACCCACACATGATCCTTATACATCGTTCGTACATCGTCAGACCCACATAAGATCCTATTACATTGTTAAAACATCATCAGACCTACAAAGGATCCTATTACATCGTCAATACATCATTAGACCCACACAGGATCCCAGTACATCGTCACAGCCAGATACAGGGTACCCGCACTAAGCTTTCTTGTCTCTGAGAGATTTCTCCACTCAAGCTATTGGTTGATAATGAAACTGCCATGAATACCCAGGAAAATGTATCCTAGAGGAATTCCATGTAATTGGGGTCTTAATGCAATATACGGTGCGTCAATATTACATTTGGTCTGGTAGTTATTATCTTTTTTGTTCCAAGGGACCAGTTTTATTCGTGTTCAATCCCACTCGAACATACTACAACTTTATCCAAATCTCAAGGGGGATATACCAAAAGAACCATCTCACTCCAAGTATTCCAGCACCATAGACGATTAGTTAAAAAAATTCCTGGTGCAAACGTTATGATCAAAAGAATGTATAAGGTCTAAACTGCTCTTTGTCTGGTCTGACCATGTCAGACCGACCCGGCCCAACCCAGCCCTCGAGATCTGTCCTAGACCAATGGGTCCGGCCCGGCTCGGGTGGCTTGCGGTGCAGGGTAGACTGGGTGCTAGAGGCAGAAGTGGTGCGGCGTTCTGATGTGGCTATTATGATGGCCAACCATCCTCTCCGTGCGGTGCAGTTGCACACCGCGCCTTCGCCACCGGCCGGCTCAACCGGCCATCTTCCCTTTTCCGCAACACCTCAAGCCACGTCCCCTTGTTCATCGGGAGGCACAGACGTGTGCCGCTGCCCCCATATTATATCCATCCCCTGGTTTCCATCTTCATCCATCACAACAATTTCATCAAAAACCACAAGGGATTGAGGAGCATTCGGGGCATATTTGTTTGGCACGTACCCTCCGCGTTAGAGCGGTTGCAAACAGTTCACAAATTTTAAATCATGAAGAACATCATGAACAGGTAAGGGAGGTATTTAAAACATCATACCATGCATCGATGGTATGTTGTTGTGTTATGACATGAAAATGATGAAGGTGAAGAAGGTGTTAATGTCTACTGCTTCCGCAATCACACTTCTGAAATCGCCTCGTTCTTCATCCTCATTCTTGATTCGAAGGAATGTTCTTCGATGGCGTTCTTAGTTTGGAGGAAATTATTTTCATTGGAGAGGTAGTATTTCACAACATCTTTCTCCCAATTCTCCACACTTCACCAACCAACCCTCAAAAGAAAATATGTTACAATATAAATTAAACTATGTAGATTAATTTATATTGGCATAATTAAATGTTGACAAATTTAATTAATTTATGTTGGCTCCATCAATTAAATGAGGAGTTGAAAGGGGTTTCTCACATTGAAGAAGGTTCGGGTGGTCCCCGCCATTAATTTCAAAATGGGGGTTTTAGTTCAGGTGGTCCCCACCTCTTTAAAATTCATGATGAAGGTTTTATTAGAAATAAAATAAAATTTTATTTAATTTTATTTATTATTTCCATAAAAACACAAAATCTATCTTTCACCCTCGACCTACTGCGGTCGAGGTGAATGTCCCATTAAGAGAATATCGACACTGCGAGTTCAACAGTTCACTCAGATTTCAATTCTTAGCACCAGTTAAATGTTAAAAAATCCCATTCATATGTTCACTGAATGTACTAGAATAGATGTTCATAAATTTATTCCAGCACACTGGGCCTTAGAATCACATGCCATAAATTTTGGAAGACTTGTAAAATTCCCATATAATAAAAAAGGTACATGGAAATTTCGGGCAATTACATCACATTTATTAAATGATAAATTATTTACATTACCTTCCCAATATTATTTTTTAGGAATGAAAATATATATCATTCATTGATGTTTCCTCTATTTCATTCTTAATCATTTATTTCTCCTTCTATAATTAAATCTAGGATTTAGTAATTAATTTCTCAAAAACCATTCCTCCATCTTATATTAATAGATTCTATATCATGAATCTATACCAATTTTAAAGATGAATGGTTTTGAATGTGTCTGAGAAATTGTAGAATTGTTTTATACAATGATAAAGTAATTTCATTGAACAATATCATGTATCAAAGAAATTTTCTAACAGGAAAATATCAAGGAATGATTTCTTTTATTCTCTTCAAATATTTTAACATCATCAATATTGTTTTCTTATTATTAGCCTTATATCATTGAATAGTCATTAATAGAATGATTTGTAAAATTCAAAGTAATTATTTAATCATATGAAAATATGATTATTTTTTATTCTCTAAAAGATAATTCTAATCTGAAATATTTTTTATGAAGGAAAATATTTTCCCCAAATATATTTTAATAAATAACCTGATAAATTATCATTTATTTTTTATATTTAACAAAAAATGTGAAAAATTATAAAATTGAATTTGATTTTAATAATATGTTCAATTTTTAATGATTTTAATATTGGTTTTAAATATACATTATCAAAAATATATTTATAATGTCACTTGTAATAATTTATCCCAAAAAATTACTTCAAAAGAGAAAAAACATATGTAAAAATAATTTTGTATACTTATTTCACTTATTTATCATAGTACCAGTTATTCATTTTGAAAATTATTATTCACTTTAATCATGGTGGATATGTTTACTATAATTATTGTTAGGGAGATATAGAGATCTAATAAAACTAGGTTTGAGATACTATTAGTACATGATCAAGATTCGTAGTTACAAGATATGGTATGGACAAGTCCTATAACTAATGTATAATTTATTTTCTGGTAGGGAGCATAGAATTTGAGACCAATAAATCAAGGATTTTTTTGGAATTTTACCACATTCTTACTTTTTATTATTTTTTAAAATATTGGTGTATGTAATCTACTTTATATATGAAATATCTGAATTATCATTATTACCCTAATTTTATAGCAAAATGTGTCCTAAAAATTACATTACATGATTATTATAATTCATGTGATGTTTATATGATTTGTTATATGGTATTTTTTCTCATTTTTTTTGTTATTTCTACTCAGATGATAGGAACCCAATGAATATATCATTTCCACCAATAGATAGCCTTTAGAATTATGTTAGTGTGCTTTAATCCATGTAACACCATGATATTCTTACTATATTGTAAATGGGGACTGGGAATGTTACAATTGATTTCCCTTGACCTATAATCTTTAAAAATGATTATTATTACTTAATAATCAAATAAAAATTTTGGCTTTATTTAATGGATAGAACCAATATGAAATTAGTTAATAATTATTATGATGGATCATATGGTGATTTTATAATTGGGAAACAAATTGGGATTGGTTATGTGGTGAAAACACATCATTGAAATGATATCTCAAGTAATCAACAATTACATAAAACCAGGATGATCTATTTAATTAAACAATATTGTAGACACATTCTATTGAATCTTTCATGTGTAAGTTACCGTCATCAATTAGTTATTCTTCTGATCCACCAAAATATTATTACCGATCAGGATACACTACTACATATCTAGGTTTTACTCAATAGTAGGACTTTAATAGAGCTATCTAAAAGCCCTATTAGAGATCCAATTTTTACCTCTAAAAGTGTTTTTAAAAGGGGGTTTAAAGTGAAATTTTTTATCAATATTAATGGGGTATTTAACTGTTCTAAAAAGTGCTATAAAAGGGGTCCCATTATTAGTACTTTTAAAAACACCTGATAAATCCCCTATTAATTCTCACAAAAAAGTAATGATAAAGAGTGTGTTTATTATTACTTATAAAAAAGAGATGAAAAAAGTGTTTATTTGAAAAATAAATCAATAAAAATAAATTATTAATATATAAATATATTTATACTGATTTAAATATAATAAAAAATTAATATGTTTTAAATATGTTTAAATAATCATTTAAACATAATATATAATATATTTAGAGAAAGAAACATTTAATATAATTGGGATTTTTTTTAATTTATAATTTAAGGAATATTATCGGGTAATAGTAATTTATAATAAAATTTTAAGATAATAAATATAAAAAAATCATTAAAATATCTAAATGAAGTTGGAAATGTAATTCGAACTTCAAACAATCACAAATTTTGATCTGGGTATAAGTTTGGTCTATACCACATATCAATTTGAATGTTTTAAAATATTCCTTTTTGTTTCGACCACGGAAACCCTGATCACTATTTATCTCAATTTCAAAACAAGCCCATAAGGCCACCAAAACTATGTTATTAGTCTGGGAAGCCTAATTTTTTTACCATTCAAGCGATTTTAAAAATCGATTAATAATTCCATATTGTTGTGTTTAATGGGGAATAAATTTTTTCACATGTATTTAATTCATATTGATATTATTATTTTCAAATTTTATCAATTTTCAGAATGTTGTTTTATTTATAATTAAATATATGCATATTTAGATATATTTATTTATAATAAATCACAAGAATAAATATATATATATCCAAATATTTATATAAAGATTTATTTTAAAATAACAAAATTTATATATTTATCTTTAATTTTATATAACTCAATAAATTAGCCATCTAATTTACCTTAAAAAATTACTTAATATGTATATATAAAATTTATATAAATTTATGTTTTTATTTTAATGACAATTTATATATATTCTACTATATGTTAATGAATATGGATATATAATATATTTAAATAAGTATAATTTTAAAATAGAAATGCAATGAATTAAATAATATATTAAAATAAATAGAAAATAATAAAATATAAAACAAAATACGCATGGCATAATAATAAATAGCATGTAGGCACTAAAAAGATTTCCTTGGATCAAATATAAACAAGCATAGGTATTCATGGGAGCCTTCTAGTAATGAAAAAGGGGGTGTGGATACTAATGGAGGATGGTGTAGTCAAAAGTGCTAATAATGTGCCTATAAGCACCGAGAAACGGGGTTCCAACTGTGCATGAAAAATAATTAGTTTTCCATGTGTTTAATTGTTCTTTTTAGTGCCATTAAAATACAACCTTTATAAATGTGATAAAAATCACTGTTAAAGGATCCCTTTAACAGCATAAAAACATTATTAATGGAACCATTTAATAGTGCTAAAACCCCAAAGATAATGGGTCCCTTTGATAGTTCTCTTTTAGAACTGTTTAAAAACCCAACCTTTTAACAATACTCAAAATATAAAAACATTTAAAGTGCTGATAAAACCCTATAAAAAGTAGTATTAAATTCTCTATGTGTAGTAGTTATAAAATAAAATAAACTTTTCATTATCTAATTATTAGGGAATGAAATTATTTTTTTACAATTTATATTTTAGGGATTTAATCTGATCAATTTTGGACCCTAATCAATCAAATTAGGCAAGAAGAATAAATTTAATGCTATAAAATATATGTTTTTAAGAAAGAATTAATTATTAAATAAGTTCTTATAACTCTCAACACTAATATAATGAGACAATTGCTCAAGATAATACAAAATTATGATTAATCCATTCATACCTATGAGGAAAACATCACTATAATTCCAAGGTATTCAACTTGTTTTATGATTAAGCCCATAATTAAAATCAATCATTTATTTTTTTGGATTAAATAAAATTACCAAAAATTCATTACATATAATGGTATTTAGAATCTATATTGATATTATTTATTATTCAATCAAAGTATAAATTTTTAATATAGACTTCAATGATTATTGGGGTTTTGAGGAAAATATTATAAAATTGAGTTTTGGGTAAACTCAAATGTTTAATCCCTTAGAGGAAACAAAATTGATCTTCATATATGTTGAAAATGTGGGATGAATAATGCGGGGGATATCATGAAGGAACATGTAACTGGTTTATAGAATTACATTAATCATATTAAATTTTTAGGTATATGAATAATGAAATGAATGATAATCCTAATGCACCACATACATGAAAATTCATAAATTTTAATGATTTTAGACATTTAATCTATCAATAAATCAATAAAAGGATTAATATAAAAACACAAAATCATTAACCATATAAACATAGTGACAAAGTAATGTGTTATCAAATCACAACTGCAGATGTCTGTCATAAAAATAAAGTGGTTTAAGCTGCACTAATCAACCACATAAGAATTACAAATGTGATATTTGAATCTAGATCTACCTACACATTTAAATCATGACTTTTTTCAAATGTAATCGAATAAACTCTTGAAAAACTATATATTGAATGACCATTAAAAACTATGAGTTGTGAAATATTTTCATTTGTATTCTAGAAATACTTTTTCATTGATATTTATGTGAATTTTCATCAATAATGTCTTATAATTCCAATTTCTATGAATTTAATGTGATTTGTAGAATGTAATTTATATCTATATATAGATACCATATTAATTTTTAGGATATACCAATCATAGATTAAATATTAAATTATCCCATGATCATGTTTTGTTATGCTACCTATTTTGATCCCCAAATGGAAATTTCAACAATTATACAAGCCTTAAAACCCAATCCTAATGGACCCTGATGTAAAATATCCCATTATCATGTTTTATGACATGGATATTATAATAAAAATGTTATTTTCTAAGTATTACCTATGATAGTGTTGTTGATATATAATTATAAATTATACTTTTTCTTATTTATATTATGGGTTACTAGAACTATTTTCATTAATGATAGATAATTAAAAAATGGGATAACATAATATTTTTTGGTAGATAATATAACTCCACTGGTTTCCAAACATTTATTCTTTTCATAATAAATTTTTCTATCATTCACAAATATTTTTTTATATTATTGAAATTTGACAATAAAATGTGTAACATAATATATAAATCAAAAAATCTATAATTGTTTCACTCATAATGATTCCTTTTAATAAAAAAAAATTAACCATGTATTACAGGGATTGTTATAGAACATGTTTCATTAAAACCATTAAAAGTTCATAAATTGAAATTTCACTAATAATAGTAAAGAATAATGAAATAAAAATTATGAAATCTCATGAAATATCTTCACCCTTGACAATTACCATTATTATAACTAAACTGATAATGATAAAAAAACATAAATATGGCATAAATAAATTTTTTAAATACCAAATGTAATCTATATTAATTAAAATTTTATTTATGTTGTTATAATGGGATTAATACATAAATATTATGTTAGTAATATTGGTGTTATATGATCATCATAAAATGCTTTATAGTTATACTGTACAATAAAGCTAAACAATATAACAGATTATAATTATTAATTTATATTTGATATTTTAAATTTAAATATATTGGGTTTAAATTTCCATTTAAACTATAAATAATTTATATTGATTAAAATATATTATCTTTGAATGGAATTAAAATATACCAACACATTTTCACAGAATACCATTGATTATAATGAAATTGTTGTTATGAGTTTCATATTTTTGATCAAGGTAATATATATATAGAATTATATCATCAAAATTAATTGATAAATTTCAAATAATTATTATTAACATAAATTAGTAACATTTACACATATTTATGATACTATAAAACAATCTAAATTATTAATACATGGATAATGGAATATTTCAAATTTAAAAACGTTATATTCTTTTATTTTATATGTTATTATTCTAATGTGAAATTTATTATATTTTTCAAGCATATAAAAATTACATTATAATTGATATTGATAAGTATATGTCCATCAATAGGTGATAAACAAATGGTGGACATACTAACCACCAATGATAAATCTTCTCCCCCAAGGGGGAGGGAATGAATTCCTTAAAACACTTTCAGTGGTACCTCTTTGGAGGCCTTCAAAAATATAAATTCGGTCAATAGCATTCCATAATGCCTTGTAAGTGAATTATCAATGTCATAGGTGAGGAAAGGCATGCATCTTTTGATCAAATATTTGATTAACAAATGGGTAAATGAATGTCTTTCGAGGAAGATCCATATAATATTTGAGTTTTTCTATATGTTAGAAAAAGAAATATATTTGAGGAAGAATATTTTAACCCCAATAGCTTGGATTCTACTTCCTCCCTAAGAAAATTTGCATCTCTGTAAAAATAGATGAGGCTGATAACCACCGAGCATGGGTTGTCACTGACCACATCTCCTTGTCACAAGTGCCCTTGGCTACATGAACCGTCAACATTAATATTACATCTAACAGATGATGGAGGTTCTATATCACCCAATGACACATCTTATAGTGTATGGAGATATCAAGGGGGGTGTCGTTTATCCATGAAGCACCCAATGGAACGAGAATCCTGTAATAAATTCTAAACAATACCAAGGACATGCACAAAGCATTTGGTTCCCACCACATAATCTGAGTCAGTTGGGTGGAAAATGGACCCTTTCTAAATCACTGACTCACTAATACAAATATATCCCATTTCAAGTTAGAGTTATAGATATCTCAATATTGTTTATTACTATTTGTTCCTCTGAACCACCACTGAAAAAACTCATCAATGTAATCTACCAATGAGTTTTATATAAATAAGTATCCCTTAAATCCTTATTAATTCCCTTCCCACTAAATTTGAAAAAATGTCGAGGTACATTTTACCATGTGATTCTTGCAACAAGAACATTTCAAGGATATGTGAATGAATCTGAGTTTGATCACCAATTCGGTGGGAGGAGCACTACTCGAAGTCCTCAAAATCGTTATGTTGAATTTTTATGTGATTTTCTTACACCAAAGAACTACTCCCTACATTTTACTAGGTTGTTTCATGGATATCCCATTTTTATGCTCTAGTGGTTAATGATCTAGACGTAGAACCTATGAAAATAAAAACATCAAAAGTTTGTTCCCTTATAATACTATCAATTAACATTATTTGAAGTGGATCAAGGGTTGATTAAATAAATGATGAGTAAGAGTTGTACTGCATTAAATTTAGGTTTGGAATCAGGATCCATTGATAGCCCAAAACCTCACCTTCCCAATTTTAATCCCAAAAACTGATGTCTCTATAACCAACAGGCCATTGTGAGTACTGTTTCAACACTAGAATGTGGATGATTACTGACTTCCATAAGGGATAAGAGTAATTTCTAGTATTTATCATACCACTACCATAATTTTCATTGATAAATCTACTCTATAAAGAGATACCCCCATTAACCTCCTATTAATGATTTCTTTAATGGTTATACAATGCTTCCATTATAATCCTTACATTAATACCCCCATTATTCACTGGTCACACATGTTTCTACCATGAGGCCCAGTGGTACCTTACCTCCCCTTTTGAATCAAATATAATTGACTTATGAGGTTTTCAATCCCATTTAGATCCATTTTTCACCTTGATAACTGAGAGAAAGTGCATCTTTTTAGATGCCATATCACAGTTGACAAGGATGATTCTACCACCAAAGAAAAGCAGTCAAATTATTGTTTTAGTAATCTAGATGGTGATCTTACTAATGGTTCCATCAATGTACCTAAACTGAAACCTTCCATAAGTTATTGGTGATCTTAGATACTCCATAAGAAAGACATCATTATTAATCCCCATTATTTACTAAAAGATATTCCTTCTTCTATTCGATGTTGCTTGCAGTAGGAAAACCTGATGTTTTCCTTTGTTAATGATTTTCCCACACCATCATGAAAAATTATTAGTAATTTAATTAAATCACATAATTGGAGAAAGATAACTGATCATGAAAAAGGTCATGTCGTCTACAATGAGACGATTTGACACCCTAGAGAAGTGAGCCACAAAATTGAAATGTTTGATGATGTCGTGTTGAATTTTTGATCTTTCTATTCTGCTATGGGAGCCATCATCCATCATGTAAATTTTTTATGAAAGGGGGTTACCATTTCGTATACCCATACATGGTTTATCGAATCCAAAATTCCTCCCAATGAACGAAATGTTGATCAAGGGTGAGTTTTAACCGAGGAAAAAGTAGTCGATAAACAATTTTGAGAATCCCAAGCTTTTCACTACCCGAATAATGAAGTTACATTTATGTACATTATAGTAATTTTCTATCTAAAACTTCATTACTATTTTGAAACCCACCACCTTCCTACTAATTCTACCAACCATATCTTTGGTAATTCCTATTACTGTTTGGATGGACCAACATTGCATTAATTCATAATTCTCTTTAGAGACCCAGGAATGGATGAAATGGTAGAGTCTTCTATTAATGATTGAATCCAAAACTTATAATACACATTTCACATGATAATGGGTCTTTATTGTGATATGGAATAATGGTCCATAACTTTTGGGATACAGACCATGGTAGTGAGACATGAAAACCAAGGGAGAGACCCTCCATGAATATGTCCTAAATTTCTTCGATGAAGTCCTTAATAATGATTTCCTATGAGCTAACATATAAAGACCATGATAATACATCCAGGCCTGGTACACTCTCATAATTAATAGATTTTTTCTAGCCTAGAACTCATATTCTTTGACAATTCTCTATAAGATATCATTCAAGTGGGTGTCGAAGATGCTTAAGTTCGTGATAAAGAGTCCATCCTAACCTCGTATGTTAATGTACAACATTGATGAGTTAGGATTTCAAAATAAATAATTATAGTTATAATTCACCAAACCCCAATCACATCATTAACTATATTATAGGATGCATTTTTCAATTGGATGTTTGGAGCACTAATATGCTATTTTTGCCATCAATAATTTGTATAAGATTCCATTATTATAGTCCCCTTCCCTAATCCATGTGGCACGAGACCTTTTATGGAGGAACCATTCTTTCTTTTGTAACTTCTAATTTTATTTCTTATTCGTTATCCCAAGAGATATGAATTTCTCATCATGTCACACCTCTTCTAGGAATAGAACTACATGACCAATCGCCCTCTTAATCATATACATGTTATGATGGGTATAGAGAATAGAGTTTTCCCAATTCGTGAGGTATTTTTTCAGGAAACATATATTTTTATGGAACTTATTCTAGCACCTTACTTGATATGGTTAATCCATGTATTCATGTACCATTTCTAGGAAATCTGGATAATGCAACCACTAGTTGGGGAAGGGGAAGTGCCCTCCCATTGAATGGTAGTTTTAAAGACTCACAAGAAGAGGTGAATGATTATATGATGCATAAAAGAAATGGATGATCTCTGTTTTGGAAAAAAAAGGATATAACATCCTTGTTTCAGAATTAATGGTCGATCCTACACTATGTATTCTGAAATACAATCTAGTTGTTACACCATGTGTATATTTGACCCAACAAATCAATGTCCATGATGCCTTCTTTACCTACAAAGGAAGATAATGAATGTTTGTCAATATGTGAGAAGAATCCCCCTCGATGCCTTTTTATGAATCATCCAATATTGTATTGAAATCTCCTCCCACAAACCATGCTACAGATCCAAGATTAAAGTATTTGAGCTCGCACTATAAGAGTTCATGAATCTATGTATCAAACTTTAGATAGAAAAGAATAATAATAAAACATCACTATTAGTGGATAATATATTTTTATTTTATTAGTCAGAGAACAAAATCATCTCCATTGATGTGACAGATTTCCGTAATATCCATATATGTTGGTTTGAGGATCCTTCATGCATGGAATAATGAATGCCTATTCCACTAGGGAACTCCTCAATCATGAAGGATATTTTTTTTGGTTCCAGGATGACAACAACATAGAACATGTTCATGGACACCACATTGGAGATGAAATAAGATTTAACCTAGGAACAGAGGCCACATTCTAGATGGTAATGGAGATCAAATTTAGAGTAGTCTCCTGAAAATGGCCCAAGGTGTGGAGAACCCCTTGTTTATCAAACAAGAACAAGAAGACATCCTTCTTGTTTGAGGTATTTATCATAATACTATTAAGGATGGTGCTATAGTAGGAGGAGGGAAATGCCCCTCTATATGGGTAAGGAACAAAACGTAATACCATTCATAAATGTGTGGATAGGGTGGTCTTTCGTTTACATGAAATTATGTTTACATTTGTTGCATAAAGGCATATAGAAGAATAAGAAACAAGGTGTCATGTAAGGAATGCCTCATCAGATAGTCCAACATTCAAGACATCCTTTCCCTTAGAATTATCACCAACACACCCTAAGGAGATGGAATGAGGACTAGGGGCCTGAGGAAGTATAGTAAGATCTTGTATAAAGGGGAGGAGATCCTTGTGTGGTAAGAGGAGTTCAAGCACTACAAATGAGTCATGTAGGAATAGAGCGGGGATCTGTTAGGTCCAGGATAGGTTGAGTTCTAACAGCCTCATGGTCCACCATAGTGACATATTCCACCACTTTATTTAATTTTCTTCAAGGAGATATAATTTTTTCACTGATTTCAGGATTATTTTTATGGTTTAGTGGGAGATGAGATAGCTTATTAAATTATGTCACCATATGGCGATGAAGATGACATCATAGACAATATTGAGGGATCTCTATATAATAGAGGGTTTTCATACAATACATAGAACCATTATTTCAAGTATGATGCTTTGACAGAAGGGGGGATAGAACTGTGGTGACCCAGATCTGAGGCATCACAGAATAATGGAGATGGTTGGTTTGATTGTCCACACATAATAACTAACCATGTGTAATTACCCAATCCTTTCCAGCATCATGGTGTTGGGTAATAATAATTTAATTCCCTTCATCTTGATTCACACCAACTATAAGGGGGATTGGCATGCATGGTGAACCTCCATCGACCAGTGGGAGAGCTGGAACCCCAATCAGTTCCCTAATCTAGGGAAACAAAGCAAGGATTTAGTGTAATCCTCAAGAGAATATTGGACCATCACAATTATATTCAGACTAAATGAATATTTTTTTTAAAAAAATTATAACCCTGTACATTTATTATGGAATATTTAGTGAAATTTCCCTTAAAATTTCTTGTAAGGGATGCATTGTCTACCCCCAAAAAACTATATGTCTTCATTTCGCTCTTTAATACCTTACTATTGATCCTCCTAAAAAGTATTCAAATTTTCTTGGGGAACTAAGGTTCCAATAATACTACCAAAATCATGAATTCTAAATGAACATTATTATATAAGGATATAGTTTATTGAATTAGATATCAGTTACTTCACAACCAATCGAAATTATTTACTCATCTCAACTCATTATAAATATAAATATATACCATAATGATTTTCTATTATATTCATTTTTCTATTGATAAAATATTATTAATAATAAATAACTCTATTCCCTTACTCATTCATCATTATATGGCATTTTCAATTTGTTTGGTTCCACCCCTCAAATGAAAACTTTTATACATACTCTATGGTTTCTAATATGAATTCGTATAGTGAAATTAATTATTTGAGAATATGATATTAATATTTAATTTCTGTTATGAATATGGTTTAATAAGGGTGACACAATATGAATAATTTTCATTACAATGAATCTTTTTATTATTTGAAATTAACATGAAGTATACTAAACTACGATTTCATTCTCAAGAGCCATACCCATAAATTCATTCAATTTTACCATGTAATGAATAAACCACTTGAAAAAAATTATTACACTACATTAAATAATCTATAACATAAGAACATTGTTTCAATGAATGGGGTCCTATATTTATATTATGGAACTTATAAGATGCAATAAAAATTACAAGCATCAGATATTGAAAATAAATTATAAAAAATAATATATGTGTAATTACTGAATATAAATGAATAATATTGAAATGAATTGTATTTTAGTATTGTTTTTAAATATGATTTTATGATTTTTATGTTTTTATACAAGATTCCAAAGGGATTACATATAATTTAAGAGTAAATGTGTGGTTTTTTATCATAAAATTTTATTCTTTGAGAAACGATCCATATTACGTAAAAAATTCCATTATATGATTCCCATAATAATATCATTTTGGTACTAGGTTCTATGATGTCATGAAATTATAAGGCCTGGTGTGTCCAAAAAAATGTTTCAAATATATTAAATTTAATAAATATCACACACACCTATTTTCCTCGAAAAAGTATTATAAATACTAAATGGGGGCCAATATTAGAAATCATTGGGCACCATTGTGGGTAGAACATGACGTTTTACCCTAGTCATGATATAATCATAGGAAGCACAAGAATTTATTGAAAATTCATCATGGGTGGGTAAATAAATAAAATAACTAAATAAATTATTTTATTTTAATTTCATGGATGTAAATACTTGTGAACTTTTTTGTAGACTATTTTGAAAAAATCCTAGGGTTATCTTCATAAACCTTGAGCCACTAGTGATATATTTAAGAGACCATTAGATGATCTCTCTTATATGAATGGTGAGAAGAATCTAGATCGATGATCACCACTCAAATGAATTGGAGGATCTCCACAATAATCAAGGTGGAACTCTATTCTTTGTTAGCAATCAATTCAAATCGAGGTAGGATGACTGTTTTGATAATATTTTTTCCTCATTCATAATTTCTACAAAAAAAATTGAATAAATATATTAATGGATTAATTTTAGGGTTGATTATCTTGTCCGAGGGGATTATTTGCGGGGATTTTGATGTTATAATTACATTGTGATTACTAATTCATCATTGTTATTAAAATAGAGAAGTATCTAGGCCAAAAAGAAAATTCAAGGTGATTTGTTTTGCGTGTTTTTATTTTTTAAATTTCTCCTCTGATTCATCATTCATCTTGGGAATTATATAATAGGCTCATGGTTCATCATTTACAAATAAAGTCAATCATTGAGAAAATATTTCATGGTGTAATGAATTGATATTGAAGATCCCATAACGACACGAACAAATGTGGTTTCATTAATGGAAGTGATCGTGAATCAGATTGTTTTGGTTATGAAAATTCTTGTTCTTCAATGTGAAATGAATAATAAAGAATGATTCTATTTTCTATTTGGATTTTATGATCAATTTTTTTTTCATTGATGGAATGGATTGATCGGGGCAGCTCCATGACTTTCCTAGTGAGGCCCTGGCCTAACAGGTTGATGAATCGCCATAAAGAACATGGAATCCAGATCTATAATTCTATGAAAATAAGGACAAAATATAATGTAACCTAGAGCCACATTCCATGTGTGGCTTTATTTACATATGATAGTGTTTCAAGAGTTGTCTAAGTATCACATGACATGTGACTAGTCCACACTATATATGAAAAGTTTCTATAGAGTCAATGTGTACCTCAAAGGGTATATTGGAACATGTTGGGGTACATGAGTTGGAGCACACCTTGTACTCCCCCAAATTTTCATTTTATGAGAAAAGTACCATGGATGAGCTTGGTACTGGAAAAAGTGATGATTACATGGGGAAACTGTTTGAGGTATACTACTACACAAACATGTGTCATTGGTCATTAACATGGTAGGACTCGGGTCAAGGGATATAACATGTGACCCATTATACAAGATTATTACATTCATATAGATGGATTGGAGCTATTATCCTCATTATAATGAAATATTTTCCTTAGGGTGTGTTACCCATATCCATTACTTGAGGGTTATAATAGAATCTCCTCCAACTCCTAGGACAACAATCCATTCAGTGTGAAATATTTGGTCGATTTTTTTGAATCCTTATATGAGAATGAGAGTGTGATCATATATTCAACATCGTTCCACAGGTGGAATTCATGATATTTTTGTGTAAAAAACTATGTGGGTTCTAATCCACTGCTCAGTAGGTTTATTCAGATTGTGTAGTTGGTTTTCCACATGGACTTTAGAGTGATCCACATAGATGAATGTTATCTTTTAAGACCATTAACAAGTATATATAATGGTGAGAACCATCAATAATTACATCTCGGACGTACATCATCACTCCTATTAGGATCAAGAGTCTATTCTCTTAGAAGTGATATATGTGGAACATTTGACCTCGAATCCTAGGATGTAATATTTCATGTTTGGCATACATTTAGAATGTATGTGTTCATTGAGTATATACAGATTTTCACTTTAAATGTGTTCTTGACGTACACTTATTTAGATATGACTTTATATCCATTGTTGTATTCATCATTCATTCAGGGTGGTCTAATAGGTATTTTCATACTCTCACTGACATGGTTTTTTGATGAATGTATCATGTCTTGTGGAGATGATCATCCTTTTGAAAGAGTCATTGATAGAACTGAACAAAGAAATGTTTAGTGAGACTAAAAAATCCGATGTGTGTTCTTGTGGTACGTCGATAGTAGTTGTGGTTTAAAATTCCATTTGTAATTTTTATCAGAATCATTATGGTGGGTTGTATTTTTCCTAGTTTACATTCGATTATTACCTCTCGTACTCCGGTTTTGTTATTTATATGTATTCATGAATGGTTTTTTAGTAATATTAAAATTTTAGAATTGTATAGGCTTGGATATTTGGGCATCTGTGTACAAGTAATTTGGATAATTCTTCATATGTTAGTGATATGCCTACATGGTTCTATTCACCAACCACTATCCTATAGGAAGAGGGATTTGAGATTCAAGGAAAAGACCCCACTAGGACGGGTCGTTACAGAGTTGTATTATAGGTAACCAGTTCTACCATAAGAAGTATGTCTATAATATTTGTAGCGGTAAATAGTAATATGTGTTTCATGTTCATCATTCATTCCAATACTCTACTATTGGTAAAACAGTTGACATATACATACACTAGGACTCTGATCTCCAACATTTCAACTCAATACCGATGAACATTTGATAAAGGAAAAATATAGGACCTACATCATATATTATGGGTTTTGGTTTGAATTTTATTTTGGAGTTATCTATCTAAATATAATCATTTACTGTGGTGCAAACTTTTCATTTTAAGATGCATCTCTAATGTATTGCATCTAAAATTCAACATCATGATCATGGGGACTATCTCCTAAGTGATGACATGTCGATAGATGGACCATGTCCAAAGGTTCTATCTCTTGGTTCACCGGCTGTTACACCAATTGAGTAGTTGATATTACCCATAGTACTAGCATATGAGGTGCACAAGCTGAGTGCACATCCATGGATTTAGTGATAATAACCCTTTAGGTTTTGAATAGAGACTGAACCATAGGTGGATAATGATTGGCATGAGGTAGTGACCCATGTTTTTTGATTCGTGAGGAAATTAAAAAATTATATTGTAGTCTTGGAGGAAATCCATCATTATATACTTCTATGTAAATGATGCTGGTTAGTGACCTAGTTACATAATGGGGTAAATCTACGTTGTTTGTCATTATAGGGAGTTTTCATTGAGGGGTTATCTATATCAAATACACGGGATGTATGTATCAAATATTTTCTATTTCTCTAATTGGGAAGAACAAGATTATGTTATTGTTCATCGATATTATCAAACCTCTCCAGGTATACGATGGATATGATTCATGACTACTTTTTAGGGCTCAGCCTTTGATAGTGGGTTGTCTTGAAACATCTGATCCAATGTTATCCTAACATGAAATGCTACATATGATAGATGGTTAAATATTGAACACTAGTGGTTGAGATTTTCTTGGATATGCATATTCAACCATCAGTTTCCAGTTGTGTGCACACAAGAGAAGAGATCTTGGCAGCAGGGAACTCACGTCCTGTAACGACACAAATATTTATGACCAAAAATCACATTCTTATAATTAAATGTATTTTTGATATAGAAAACACAATAAATCCTTTTGTTTTATTATATCCAATTGGATTTAAATGACCATTAAGTATCCTTACCATTGATAATATAACCATTTAACTATGATTAAATGACTAATATAAAAATATATTTTTAAATAATCCTTTTGAAAGATACAAGGAAGTGATGAACTTAACTTGCGGGATTGTACACTATGAATCCCATTTATCAAAGCCTCTATGGGAGATATAATTTCAAGTTTTTTCCCTAGGCCAACACAAATATAAGATCCTTAAACATAAACAAGATTGAAATAATTTTAATGATAAGTTAAAAATCATCGAGATCACGACCCAAACCATGTTTACCGAATAGCCCCATGAAATCCCCACCATCGTACAAATTTCTCTTAGGTCGTATGATGGTGTTATAAAGGTATATGTAACAATACACGATCATTATGGTTAATTTCAAAAAAAAAATATTGAATAACGACTATATTTACTTTTTATTATTGTTATATTCTAAATTAATTTTAAGGCATAAATAGTATTATTGGTTAATATTAAAATTTAATTAATAAATCTATTGTTATGAATTAATGGATTTAAAATTAAAAAATATTTTTAATAAAATATTTTTATGAAATTAATTGTATTAATTATAAATGATGGTATGATTTTTATGAAGTCAATTATAATTTTTATTAAGGTTTAAAAACAACTACTGTCAAAAACCATTAATTTACAATAAATGTCTATTTTTATTAAAAAAGTTAAAATACAAATATTTAGAAAAATATTTAGATAAATTTTATTTTATTTTTTTAATTGTTATATCTAAATTATCCATTAAATAATTTATCATAATTTTCTGAGAATGTCTAATTTTTGGGTAAAAATTAAAAACCATATAAATATATAAAATGTATCCTTAATTTATAATGACCCAATAGTGATGTAATAAAATAATATGAAATTTATATTTGGAAAAATATATTTTCTCCTTTAATATAATTTAATTTTTAGTTTATTTGACTTATTTTATAAATCCATAGAGAATCCTCCAAGACATATAAAATATATTATGATTTTAAAAGCATTTCCTTGAGATTATGACTCACCTCCATATAAGAAAGGAAAATATTTTAATATATTCAGCCCTTATAATTATAAAATGATTTAAAATACACCCTTTTTCTAGAATCCATAGGAAAATTGTGGGAGGGTTTTTTGTTTTCAATATTTTAGTGTGTAGTGTCCAGAACCAAAATAATATAAAACCACCCTACAAATCCTATATAAACCCACCCATGAACCCATTTCTATTCACTCATTATATTTTATGCTCATCCACCCTCTCTTTAAACTACATAGAGTCCTCTCAGGGTATACCCAATCTCCCATGAGACCTCTTCCAAGCCATTGGTATCACACATCCAAGTATGAGATCTTCCACCCTTCTCCTTTATCAACCATTCCTTTCATGTTATGTCTTTTAATTTCCTTCTTTCCTATGCTCAGATATGTTATTAAATGTCTCCATTTCTATCCATTTGATTAATATATTATGATATCCCCTTACACTCTCATTCACCCCACATATGATCCTTCATGTACACATGTTACAATACCAAAATTCTTTATTTGATCTCCCTATGTCCATTTTCTTCAAGCACTAACTTTATTTCATGCATTTTAATTTCCATTTTCATGATTTGGGATATGTTCTTACATACCTACTTATTTTTCATCTTATGTGTACAATATTTTATCTTCCTTTCACTCTCGTTAACCGCCTATGGTCTTTCATTTCCACCAATTAATATGGAAAAAATATTGTACAAGATTTTTTTCTTGTAAAATCCATTCAAGAATATCTTTTATATTAGGAATCTAAATTACATTTCAAATGTTGGGATGTTATGTTCCATGATATCATTACTTACCATCCAATATATAAATAATGAGAGACCCATTTCACTCTCATCATCCTAGTGTATTAATTTCCATACAACATCGTTATTATGTCATTATGCTGCAAAAATTGCACCATGATTTTCCATGAAAAAATCATCATGTAGTGAATACCATACCCATTAATATATTAAGGGTATTCACCATGGAGAAAATATAAAATAAAATTAAATACTTGTATTAATTCCAAATTTCATGACCATAGAATATATAAAAATGTTGAATTAATCAATGATATGTGATCAATGTGCAATACTTATTCACAAAAACGAAAATATTGTGAAAGGTGCACCCTAATAGCACTCCAATACTATGTGTAATGTTTAAGGTCATGATATTTCATGATGGGATAGGATTTTACATGATTAAATTATTGGATTTTGTTTCACTATGTCGAGAATGGGGTATACCGGATTCCTTTATATTAATGATGCACCGTTTAGGTTGGTTTCACATTTCCATGTTATGATAATCATGCTATATCCACCCGTTATGTTAATTTTTATCCTATGATCTATTGATATCATTAATACCTGACATGTATTATATTCTTCATGTTATTCCTTTCTTACTCCCTTACTAGGCTTTATAGGTCACACTTATCTTATGTATTCCCTCAGGCTTTCCCATGCAATGTTATAACAAACGAATATTTTGGTCATGTAAAATACATTTTCAATAAAGATATGTATTTCATGTTTGAAGTTGTTATGTAATGTTATTATTTCCCAAATACACTATAACTATAAATATTATGAGTTTTATTAAGTAAATTATTTTTTAATAAATCATGTTTAAATATGGAATAAAGAACAATGTCGTTATAGTTGGTAATAGACGATAGATTTAGTAATTTATGTGATTTGGATTAGAAAAATCTTGTGAATGATTTAGGGATAAAACTAAGTATAATAAAAGAAACCTTGAATATTTCGGTGTACAGAGTTAGTGTTTTACAAAAAAATTATTCTCTATCTTGATACAAACAATTAGATGTAGCTCCGGCATAGATATATGTTTGGGTAAAACCCGAAAACACTTATTTGTCCTAGACTCGAATGGGAACTGGTGCATGAAAATGGCTCTTGCTTCACTTTTTAATCAGCAATCCGAGGGGATATAGTAGGGTTAAAGCATAATTATAGTATGAAACATTATTATGGGAAAAAATAAATTCTTCTATTAATATATGTTAGGATGTAGATCCTTTATAACATATATCAAAGCACAAAAATTCAAATGCTAAGAATATAAAATATAATTTATATGTTAATCTTTTTTTCATTGGATTCCCCTTTATGGGTTTAGTATTTAAAATATTTACCACAAATTTTAATTTTATTCTATCTTATGTTTTATAATATGGTTAATAAGGCTAACAACAAATAAAATGATGAATGCAATGACTACTATAATGAGATTCCAAATATAATTTTAGAAATAATCCCAAACATTGTCACATTACTCTCTGATTTATCTCATTTTTTAATAGAAACATTTTTCAATAAGAACATACAACCCCCCCCCCCAATGAATGAAAAATTTGATATCATGTACATCATGAGACAATGGCCACCTACTTTCAATAGATCATGTGATCCATCAATCGCCAAACAATGGGTCAACTCCTTTAAAAGATCTTCTCAATCCTTTAGTGTTCTGAAAAATTGAAGGATCTTGTAGATGATTATCATATGGAGGGTGAAGCTAATAAATGGTGGATATATATTCAAAATATGTTGCTTGAGGAATAGATCGAGGTGATGAGATGGAAGGATAATTGAAAAAAAATTGATTAATATTTTCACAGAACCCTCAATCTTAATATGGAATGATATATATGTAACACCCGAGATTTTTATGGGTAATATTTTGTTTTTATTTTATATATATATCATCAAAGCAATCTCTCACTACACACTAGCTTGACTTACTTTACACGCAATCGCGACCTTCCTCGATAGCTTGCGTTGTACGCAATACCGAGTTTCACTAAACAACGATATGCTATTAAAACTAGCCGTTATGAATAGTAATAACCACTTTTTGAAATTTTATTTTTCAAAATGGACTTCATTTTTGGATTCGGGATACCGAAATTAGCTTAGGGTGAAATTTTGGTATTTCTCAGAAAACATTCAATTTTTGATGAATAGTGAAAGCATTAAGTGGTAGTTTAAAAACTGAATTTTGCATAAAACATAATTTTACTGCTTCTGCGAATGGAATTTCGAAAATCCGACAGACATGGTTGATATCAGTAAGTAAAATGTGCTTCAATGAGATAAAAATAATTTTTTGGTGAATAGTAACTTTTTACTTTTTTTACCGCGGTTAATAGTAAATAGGTTAACTAAGGGTAAATATGATATTAATATTACCCTAAAACATGTTCTAATTCTATTGGATAAGTGTAATTCGACCGAAAACAACCTTATGAATATAATATGACCATTTAGGTCCACTTGGATTAGATTATGACATTTAATATAATTTTATTTAATGAATAGTTAAAATAGTTAAAATCAAAGTTTAATAACTAAAATATTTTTAATATGGGGTTATACATAAGATAAATTAATCTATAAATATTCATTAGAAAGATAAAAATATTTCCTACATAATGATATTTTATTTATAATTTTTAGACTTTAAATAAATTAATTTATATATGACACACCGATGATGTAGTAATTACCCTTTTAAAGAAATGTTAACATAATTGATGTTATAAATGCTCAAATAAATGTAATTTGAGACATTTTATAAATTCCACTAATTTTATAGGTTACTATGATATATTAGTGTTGATTTAATCAACTTGGTTCGAACATATAATTCTGTTATGACTTTCACAAAAATCATATATCAAATAGTGTCAAAATTGACACAAAATAGTTTTTAAATCAAATATTATATTATTAATTGTTATTTTATTCCTAAAAATCTAAGGTTCGGCCAAATGACTTAGATAAGGATATATATATTAATAATAAACAACTTGGGGTTCTTTTGGCATGTTATAGTATGTTTATTAACCATATAGTGTAAGAAACAAAAAGTCACGGTAAAAGTTAAATTATTTAACATAGAGTTAAATCTAATTGATAAGGTTAAAATAATAACCTGAACTTGTCTAAATCCTATTGGTTGATAGGATTTCGACCCATCCCTACTTTACCTTCGAAATAAGACCCTTTGGAACCATTATAAACCGATTTTGACTTTAATATAAAATAATATTTTGAGATATTCCTAAGGTGCCCCTCTCCTCCCTTATAAAAGGGCACCTCATCCCCCTCCTCCTCACACCAATTTGAGCACTCAAGATCGGCCAACCCCTGCCAAAATACCTTCTCCACTTCCCTAGAATAATCCTAGAGGTCCTGGTCTTCTTCAAAGACCAATCTTAGTTCCCTAAGTGGAGGATTCAAAGAGGTGTTTCAAAGAAGAGGTAATATCCATTACTGATCTTTTCAATTTCTTTCTTCTTCAAATTCTTCTTCTTTAGTTGTTTCATGATAAAGTAATAACATTAGTATTACTTAAATACTGATATGTTATTATAAAAATGAAACAACCCTAATTCACCTTCTATCCATCCTACGGAAAAATGAAATCACCGCGCGTGCGTACGTACGGAATACCGTCTCCGCGCCGTGGTGTAATCTATTTTCCACCATCACCTTAAAAAGATGTGTATAATGGTGTAATGAGTAACTATATATGATTATTATAAAGTTATATTGATACTGAAATTGTATAAATACACTTAAATACAATTCCACGATCATGGGAACAATATCATCGCTCGTGCGTACGTACGGAATACCGTCTCCACGATGTGATGCGACTCGTTATACATGATCATCATTACATAGTAATTATATAAATGAATTTAATGAATAAATATGTTATATGTTACACTAATACCATTATGTATATAAGGTATCTATAACCTTAAAATAAGAATAAGAATTTATTCGGCAAAACTCGCATAAGAACAAAAGGCAATAAAGACCCGAGTAACAAGTAACAATGAAATATTACTAATAAGAAGCTAAGAATATGACCATATATGATATCATATCAATATTTATGATTCTGTAATAAGTCAATAACATTATTTAAACCATTATACAGGAGTTTCGGACACGTACAAAGCAAATCGGACCTAAGGTAAGGGAAAATATCACAATCTCATTTTTATCCGAGATTGGTTATACTTTGGTATTTACTGGGGTGTATTTTATCATCCACATACATGTTCCCTCAATATGTAATATTGTTTCCATACAATTACAACAGGTTAAATCCAATTTTACCTTTCAGTGAGTTTTTAGTAATGAATATAAAAGGAATCTTTTGTCGTTTTTTTCGTACGAGGTACTTTTTTGACTTTTCTGACAAAAGTACGAAGAATGTTTTTTTAACTTATACGACATGAATGGATTTTTAAAACATTATTTCCAAGAAGCTTCCTTTACAAGTTTTCATGTTTATTTTTAATCAACTTCTTTTAGTTTAAATTTTTATGACATGTTAAGAAAGGAAAAATGTTTTTGAAGAAGAAAGGATATTTTCCTCAAGAAAGGAGTTCAAGAGTTTTATCAAAATTATTTTCCCTCTAAGATAATAAAGGGTTCTGTTTTTATCCCTATTATTACATTGATTTGATTATGTTTTGAGATAATTATTTTTATGAAGTCATTTACCTTATATGATTTGTTTTATTATGTCATGATGTTTCAAGAAACCCATTTTTGTTACATGTGTTATGCGATGATGTATGATTTATGATTATATGGCACACATAAGAAAGGATTCAATATAAGATTGGTGGGACCTATATCTCCCTCCAATTCATTGGGTAAAAATTTATATCTCATGAGACAGACATGGCTGGAACGGAAGGTTATTTCGGTTCAGTGATACAGGACTGAAACGAGGAGTGAACTCGGTTTAGAAATGGACTTTTTCCGCTAAGATAGTCTTGGCAATGAGTCATGACTAACAAGAAATTATTTTCCATGAATATGTGTGCATGCCACAAAGTTTCAAGTTTTATGTTATGATTATGGGGATCTCATTTTCACTTCTATGATTTATTCCATGTTAAGATATTATGATCTCTTTTGCAGGTTATGATTTTCAAAAAGATATGATATGATTTTTATTTCCTTTATTTGCCCTTGATGAGCATTTGAGCTCACCCTTTTTTGTATTTTTTCTCTTCCCTAGGTCAGGAAGATGGATATTAAGTAGAATATGTTAAAAGGGACCTTAGATATGATGAAATAAATGGGAGACATTGTAGAAGATTTATGAACCAGTTGTTTATGTTTCCTAGTTTCTAAAGACACTATACCTATACGGTCCTTTGTGGTTTTGTTATATGTTGTAATAAGTGTGCTTCAATTTTGAAGTATTAACAATGTATGTAATTTATGGGTTGTTATAGTTGGTATCAAATGAAAGGTATAGTCAACCTTTAGAAACTAGAATGTGAAAGCCTTAGTAAGAACCCTAAGGATAAGTCTAAGCATAGAACACAATCTTATTGTTTTAGAAATGGCCATGAATATCCTAGGATAAGACCTTAAGCGTAAAAATTTTATTCCTGAATTATGTTTTTTTCCTATTATAATTAGTTTTGCTCACACTATTCTTCTTGGTTTTAGTCAATGGCTGGATCCCGAAGGAACCATGTTAATGCGGAATGCGATGGGCAATGAAATGATTATCCCCCTGAGCAACCAAACGATATGGGAGCTGGAATGCAAAATATTGTAGCCATGATCACACAACTTTCTCAAGCTATGAATCATGCAGGACTTCCAAACTAGGAAAGGAAGGAGCAACATTCTGTTGAATCCTTCATGAGGCAGCATCCACCTTCTTTCAGCGGGTCTACTGATCCATTAGTTGCTGAACAATGGATTAGTAGTACTAAAAAGATATTTTCAGTTCATCAATGTTCTGAAAATGATAAAGTCATCCTAGCAGTGTATCGTTTGGAAGGAGATGCTGATCAATGGTGGAATCTTATTAAGAATACGAGGCAAAGGGATGAAATTGAGTCCATGGAATGGGACGAGTTCAAGAACTTAGTTTCCAATAAGTACTTCCCTCGTATTCTCCGAACAAAGATGGAGAAAGAGTTTCTTGAACTGAAGCAAAGGGATGATGAATCTGTTGGTACCTATGAAGGAAATTTTACAAGACTTGCAAGGTACGCTTCTGGTATTATTATCCAACCTGAGAGTAAGATCGATCGATTCTTTAGTGGCTTAAAACCAATTTTTCGAAGGGCATTAGCCATAAGGGACTTCAATAGCTACGAGGAAATCGTTCGATATGCTCTCAAAGTCGAGATAGAGATTGGAGTAACCCATCAGTCATATGGGTTTGATAAGAAGAGGAAAATTGAATTTAAAGGAAAATATAAAGAGCACACTGAAAATAATATGAGCTTTCCCTTATGCTCAATGTGTGGAAAGAAACATGGAGGGAGTTGTCTTAAAGGGACAAGTAATTGTTTCAAATGTGGAAAGGAAGGTCATCGGGTATTTGAATGCCGCGATAATGGGAAGAAGATGTCTAATGATGCAAACAAAGGAAGGGATACACAGAATGAACCTACTACACTTCAATGTTTCAAGTGCAAGGAGATGGGGCATTATGACAATCAATGCCCAAATCCAAGGGTTGATGATGATGGTCAACGTCAAAAAACTCTTAAGGCTAAAGACAAAGTAAAGTCACATGCAATTTCTATCAGCGATGTGAAGTATGATAACGAAGTGGTGAAAGGTACACTTACCATCCACTCTAAAGTAGCAAAAGTTTTATTTGATTCTGGATCCACCCACTATTTTATTTCTGAATAATTTTCTAAGGGTATCACCGTATTACCTCAACAATTAGATGTTGAGTTAGCCGTGACAACACCTAATGGCACATCAATCACATCAAAAGTTTATAATTCTTCTCCAATTGAAGTTTGTGGGAAAGTGCTTCCTAAAAATCTTGTGATCCTTCCTTTTGTGGAATTCGATGTGATTCTTGGCAAGGATTGGCTTTCATTATACGGAGCTCATATCAATTGCCAAAGAAGGGAAGTCACATTTCATATTCCAAATAAATCTATGATCGTCTATCAATGCAAGGATGAACATAACCTTCTAGTGGAAATTTCTTCCATTTTATGGGTATTGATTCCACTAAATGAAGGTTATTTATCTCAAATGGTTGGAGAGAAAATCGTGATTAATAATATTCCCATCGTACGGGATTTTGATGATGTCTTTCCAGAGGAATTACCGGGTCTTCCACCAAATCATGAAGTTGATTTTTCAATAGAACTCGTACCGGGTGCTTTGCCTATTTCAAAGACACCTTATAGAATGGCCCCAATTGAGTTGCAGGAATTGAAGAAGCAACTCCAAGAGAATCTTGATAAGGGATTCATACGCCCTAGTGCGTCACCTTGGGGAGCACCTTTTCTATTTGTTAAGAAGAAAGATGGATCAATGAGACTCTGTATTGATTATCGAGAACTTAACAATATCACTATAAAGAACAAATATCCTCTCCCATGCATTGATGACTTATTTGACCAACTACGCGGAGCTCAATACTTTTCCAAGATTGATCTTCGTTCAGGGTATCATCAATTAAGGGTCAAAAGGGAGGATATACCAAAGACGGCATTCCGTACAAGGTATGGACACTATGAATTTATAGTGATTCCATTTGGTCTTACTAATTCCCCTGCTATGTTCATGGATCTAATGAATAGAGTATTTAGAGACCATCTTGATCAATTTGTGGTAGTCTTTATAGACGATATTCTTTTTTATTCAAATAGCAAGGAAGAACATGAAGATCACTTTAGAATTATATTGAAGACCCTGAGAAAGGAGAATCTTTATGCCAAAATTACCAAGTGTGAATTTTGGCTTCAAAAAGTTTCATTTTTGCGTCACATAATCTCAAAAGAGGGAATATCTGTGGATCCAGGAAAAACAGAGGTTATCGAAAGATGGTCGAGACCAACAATAGTAACTGAGATCCGAAGTCTTCTTGGTTTGGATATATATTATCGATGTTTTGTGAAAGATTTTTCACGATTATCTAATCCAATCACCAAGTTGACTCGGAAAGGAGTTAAGTTTGTTTGGACAGAGGAATGTGAAGAGAATTTCAAGGAGTTGAAAAGAAGGTTATCCAGTGCACCTGTGCTCACACTTCCTTGTAGTGGAGAAAGGTTTGTGATCTATAATGATGCATCGAAGAAGGGATTGGGGTTTGTTCTTATGCAAAATGATATGGTTATAGCTTATGCCTCACGACAGTTGAAAATCCATGAGCAAAATTACCCAACACATGATTTGGAGTTAGCTGCGGTAATCATTGCATTAAAGATTTGGAGGCATTACCTTTATGGTGAAAGGTGTGATATTTATACTGATCATAAAAGTTTAAAGTATATTTTCACAAAAAAGGAGCTGAATATGCGTCAAAGAAGATCGTTGGAGCTGATTAAGGATTATGACTGCTCAATCCATTACCACCCTGGGAAAGCAAACAAGGTGGCAGATGCATTAAGTCGACAAGACCATTCCAGTTTATCAATGATGAGGATCACAAAAGATCCAATATTTATGGATTTACAAAGAATGGATCTTGGAATTATAATAGGGGAAAAATCCTATCTTTCTCAAATGAATGTTCAACCATCTATACATATGAAGATTAAAGAGGCACAGAAAGAAGATGTCGAGTTAGAAAAGAAGGTGAGAAATGTTCCTGAATTCAACCTTGATTGTGATGGGATAATAATGTTCAGGAATCGGGTTTGTGTTCCTCCCATCCCCGAATTAAAGAAGGAACTGCTGGATGAAGCTCATAGTTCTTCATTCTCTATTCCTCCTGGAAGCACGAAGATGTATAAGGACATGAAAGAGTACTTCTGGTGGGATGGCATGAAAAGAGATGTTTCTGAATATGTCTCTCGATGCTTGGTTTGTCAACAAGTTAAAGCTGAGAGACAGAATTCTAAGGGGATGTTACAACCATTACCCATACCCGAATGGAAATTGGAAAACATCACTATGGACTTTGTCGCAGGACTTCCTAAAACATCCAAAGGCAATAATGCTATCTGGGTCATAGTTGATCGTCTTACAAAGTCTACACACTTCATTGCTTTTAGAGAGAATTTGTCTCTGGATCAGATTGCCAGGATATATGTAAAGGAAGTGGTAAGATTGCATGGAGTACCACTTTCTATTATATCTGATCGGGATATGAGATTTACCTCGAAGTTCTGGTGAAGTCTTCATCATACTCTAGATACAGAGTTGAGTTTTAGCACTGCTTATCATCCTCAGACAGACGGTCAGTCTGAGAGAACAATTCAAACCCTAGAAGATATGTTGAGAGCTTGCTCTATGTATTTCAAAGGTGGTTGGGATCAACACCTACCTTTGGTGTAATTTTCTTATAATAATAGCTTTCACTCCAGTATTCAGATGGCTCCTTATGAAGCTCTCTATGGAAGGAAATGCAGGACTCCAACTTGCTGGGATGAAGTTGGGGAATGAAAGCTATTAGGACCTGATCTAGTTGATGAAAGGGCAGAAAAGGTCAGATCTATTCAACAACACATAAGAGAAGCTCAGAGTCGACAGAAAAGTTATGCCGACAACAGAAGAAAAGACCTAGAGTTTGAAGTGGGTGATAAAGTGTTTTTATGAATATCTCCCAGGAAGAGGGTTATGAGATTTGGAAAGAAGGGGAAGTTGAGCCCTAGATATATCGGTCCTTTCGAAATACTGGATCGTGTTGGGAAGGTAGCTTACCGATTGGAGCTTCCACCGAATCTCTCTCAAGTTCACGATGTGTTCCATGTATCTCTCCTGAGAAAGTACATACCTGATCCTTCACATGTACTCAGCTCAGAAGTTGTACCGCTGGAGCAAGATCTTTCTTATGAAGAACAACCGATAGAGATTCTGGATCATAGTGAAAAAGTCATACGAAACAAGACCACTCGATTGGTGAAAGTTTTATGGGGGAACCACCAACTTGAAGAAGCTACATGGGAGCTTGAGGATATGATGAGGGAGTAGTATCCTCATCTGTTTGTTACAAAGTGACGAATTTCAAGGGCGAAATTCTTTTTAAGGGGGGTAGAATGTAACACCCGAGATTTTTATGAGTAATATTTTGTTTTTATGTTATATATATATCATCAAAGGAATCTTTCACTACACACTAGCTTGACTTACTTTACACGCAATCGCGACCTTCCTCGATAGCTTGCGTTGTACGCAATACCGAGTTTCACTAAACAACGATATGCTATTAAAACTAGCCATTATGAATAGTAATAACCACTTTTTGAAATTTGATAAATTTTATTTTTCAAAATGGAATTCACTTTTGGATTCGGGATACCAAAATTAGCCTAGGGTGAAATTTTGGTATTTTTCTGAAAACTTTCAATTTTTGATGAATAGTGAAACCACTAAGTGGTAGGTTAAAAACTGAATTTTGCATAAAACATAATTTTACCGCTTCTGTGAATGGAATTTCGAAAATCTGACAGATACGGTTGATATCAGTAAGTAAAATGTGGTTCATTGAGATAAAAATAATTTTTTGGTGAATAGTAACTTTTTACTTTGTTTACCGCAGTTAATAGTAAATAGGGTAACTAAGGGTAAATATGATAATACTATTACTCTAACACATGTTCGGATTCTATTGGATAAGTGTAATTTGACCAAAAACAACCTTATGAATATAATATGACCATTTAGGTCCACTTGGATTAGATTATGACATTTAATATTATTTTATTTAATGAATAGTTAAAATAGGTAAAATCAAAGTTTAATAACTAAAATATTTTTAATATGGGGTTATACATAATATAAATTCGACTATAAATATTCATTAGAAAGATAAAAATATTTCCTACATAATGATATTTTATTTATAATTTTTAGACTTTGAATAAATGAATTTATTTATGACACAACGATGATGCAGTAATTACACTTTTAAAGAAATGTTAACATAATTTATGTTATAAATGTTCAAATAAAAGTAATTTGAGACATTTTATGAATTCCACTAATTTTATAGGTTACTATGATATATTATTGTTGATTTAATCAACTTGGTTCGAACATATAATTCTGTTATGACTTTCAGAAAAATCATATATCAAATTGTGTCAAAATTGACACAAAATAGTTTTTAAATCAAATATTATATTATTAATTGTAATTTTATTCCTAAAAATTTAAGGTTCGGACAAATGACTTAGATAAGGATATATATATTAATAATAAACAACTTGGGGTTCTTTTGGCATGTTATAGTAAGTGTATTAACCATATAGTGTAAGAAAACAAAAAGTCATGGTAAAAGTTAAATTATTTAACTTAGAGTTAAATCTAATTGATAAGGTTAAAATAATAACCTAAACTTGTCTAAATCCTATTGGTCGATAGTATTTCGACCCATCCCCACTTTACCTTCGAAATAAGACCCTTAGGAACCATTATAAACCGATTTTGACTTTAATATAAAATAATATTTTGAGATATTCCTAAGGTGCCCCTCTCCTCCCTTATAAAAAGGCACCTCCTCCCCCTCCTCCTCACACCAATTTGAGCACTCAAGCTCGGCCAACCCATGCCAAAATCCCTTATCCACTTCCCTAGAATAATCCTAGTGGTCCTGGTCTTCTTCAAAGTCCAATCATAGTTCCCTAAGTGGATGATTCAAAGAGGCGTTTCAAAGAAGAGGTAATATCCATTACCAATCTTTTCAATTTCTTTCATCTTCATCTTCATCGTCTTTAGTTTTTTCATGATAAAGTAATAACATAAGTATTACATACATACTGATATGTTATTATAAATATGAAACAACCCTAATTCACCTTCTATCCATCCTTCAGAAAAATGAAATCACCGCGCGTGCGTACGTACGGAATACCGTCTCCACGCCGTGGTGTAATCTATTTTCCACCATCACCTTACAAGGATGGGTATAATGGTGTAATGAGTAACTATATATGATTATTATAAAGTTATATTGATACTGAAATAGTATAAATACACTTAAATACAATTCCACGATCATGGGAACAATATCATCGCTCGTGCGTACGTACGGAATACCGTCTCCACGATGTGATGCGACTCGTTCTACATGATCATCATTACATAGTAATTATATAAATGAATTTAATGAATAAATATGATATATGTTACACTAATACAAATCTGGATATAAGGTATCTATAATCTTAAAATAAGAATAAGAATTTATTCGGCAAAACTCGCATAAGAACAAAAGGCAATAAAGACCTGAGTAACAAGTAACAATGAAATATTACTAATAAGAAGCTAAGAATATGACCATATATGATATCATATCAATATGTATGATTCTGGAATAAGTCAATAACATTATTTAAACCATTATACAGGAGCTTCGGACATGTACAAAGCAAATCGGACCTAAGATAATGGAAAATATCGCAATCTCATTTTTATCCGAGATTGTTTATACTTTGGTATTTACTGGGGTGTATTTTATCATCCACATCCATGTTCCCTCAATATTTAATATTGTTTCCATCCACTTACAATAGTTTAAATCCAATTTTACCCTTCGGTGAGTTTTTAGTAAAGAATATGAAAGGAATCTTTTGTCTTTTTTTTCGTACAAGGTACTTTTTTGACTTTTCCGACAAAAGTACGAAGAATGTTTTTTTTAACTTATACGGCATGAATGGATTTTTAAAACATTATTTCCAAGAAGATTCCTTTACAAGTTTTCAAGTTTATTTTTAATCAACTTCTTTTAGTTTAAATTTGTATGACATGTTAACAAAGGAAAATTTTTTTTGAAAAAGAAAGGATATTTTCCTCAAGAATGGAGTTCATGTGTTTTATCAAAATTATTTTCCATCTAAGATAATAAAGGGTTCTGTTTTTATCCCTATTATTAAGTTGATTTGATTATGTTTTGAGGGATTTATTTTTATGAAGTCATTTACCTTATATGATTTGTTTTATGATGTCATGATGTTTCAAGAATCCCATTTGTGTTACATGTGTTATGCGATGATGTATGATTTATGATTATGTGGAACACATAAGAAATGATTCACTATAAGATGGGTGGGACCTATATCTCCCTCCAATTAATTGGGTAAAGATTTATATCTCATGAGATAGACATTGCTGGAACGGAAGTTTATTTCGGTTCAGTGATACATGACTGAAACGAGGAGTGAACTCGGTTCAGAAATGGACTTTGTCCGCTAAGATAGTTTTGGCAATGAGTCATGACTAACAAGAAATGATTTTCCATGATTATGTGTGCATGCCACAAAGTTTCAAGTGTTATGTTATGATTATGGGGATCTCATTTTCACTTCTATGATTTATTCCATGTTAATATATTATGATATCTTTTGCAGGATATGATTTTCAAAAAGATATGACATGATTTTTATTTCCTTTATTTTCCCTTGCTGAGCATTTGAGCTCACCCTTTTTTGTATGTTTTCTTTTCACCAGGTCAGGAAGATGGATATTAAGTAGAATATGTTAAAATGGACCCTAGATATGATGATATAAATTGGAGACACTGTAGAATATTTATGAACCAGTTGTTTATGTTTCCCAGTTCCTAAAGACACTATACCTATACGGTCCTTTGTGGTTTTGTCATATGTTGTAATAAGTGTGCTTAAATTTTGAAGTATTAACAATGTATGTAATGTATGGGTTGTTATAATATCTATTCACTAATGAAAAAGGATGGTGAATCTGTTAGGGAATATGAGAAAAACATCACAGAAAATGCATGATATGCCTCTGTTTTTTCCATTATCCTAGAATGTAACGTTGAATGCTTCTTTACATGGATAAAACCTAGCCTGTGAAAATCTCTAGATATTCATGACTTCGAAAGAAATGGGTATATTGTTCGATATTTCGTAAAAGTCACGATAGATATTCACAAATCTCAAGGTTATAATGTGGATAATAATTGAATTTTGACATTATTTATGTTTTTCTGATGGATAAATCCCACAGTGCTAAAGATTCCATCACACGACATGTTAAAAATGAGGAAATAATCACTTTAAAATTGAGAAAATGGTATTTGGAATTTTTTTATGTGCGGGATGTAAGGGTACCATGACAATGATTACTGATAAAAAACTCCTCTACTCTGAGAGAGGAAATAAATACTGTGTTCAATACTCAACACATTTAAGATCAGTACCACTACAATTAACTAGGGAACATTGTGAACCAATTTCCTATGCCAAGGGTTTTTAGATGAAACCATTAACCTACAAGGCAGCAAGGGTGAGCTTTTTCAATCACTATCATAGAAGCAAATCACGAAATTAATGTGGCAACATGTATGCTGGTTATTAATTCGAGAATAGCGAACATACTTTTTGATCCTTGTTTTACACATTCTTTTAAATCCCAAATGATTAATAGAACAATCATAACACCACTACAAAGCATTGATGTAGAAATGTTATTGAAAACAACAAATGATAAAATTATAGCATCACAAAAATATGACACATCCCCTATCAGAATTTGTGGTTTGAAATTCATACTAAACCTCATCATAAATCCCTCGGTTTAATATGATGTAGTCCGTGGTGTGGAGTTGATTTTATAATATAGAACCAATAATAGTTTCATCCAGAGGGAAATCACTCTAAATATGGTGAATCGACCGCCAATTATATGAAGATGCAAGGATGAGGATGAATTTCAATTTGCACCATCATCTAAACCATGGATATTACAGTCCTATGGGCCCATGTATCTTTCTCATATGACTAATTCTTTGGAATGAACCATTATCGATTAAATACATATTATGAGGTAATTCGTAGATTTTTTTACAAAGATATTTTTTTATCCTTCCTCTTAGAAGAGATGTTTAGTTATTGAATGTTATTAAACCTGGGGAGTTTCCAATATGTAAGATTCACTATTGAATGGTTTTTTGGGATCTTGAGGAGCTAAAGAAAAAAACTGTAGGTGAATCAGGGTAAAGGGTCTTTATGCTCTAGTGATTCACCATGTGGTTCACCAGTCCTCCTCATCAACAAGAATGATGGGATATTGTGTCTTTTCATAGATTATCACGATCTCATCAATGTAATTATAATTAACTAGTATCATTTTCCATAAATTGATAACTTGTTTGATCAAATACATGAAGCACAATACTTCTCCATGATAGATCTGTAGTCAACATATTGACATGTATGTGTAAGGAAGGAGGATATCCCCTTGAATACATTACAAACAATGTATGAGCACTATGAATTCATATTAATTCATTTCAGACTCACTAATTCTCCAGCAATATTAATAGACTTTATGAATAGTGTCTTTAGATATTCCCTCAAAATATTTTTGGTATTCTTTATAGATTATATTCTAATATACTCCTAAACTGAGGAGGAGCATGAGGATAATGTAATTACTGTACTCAAGACCTTATGAATGGATAAGATCTATGAAATATAAAACAAGTGTGAATTATGGTTCAAGGATGTCTCATTATTTGGGAATATCATAAAATGAAATGGGATATCTATGGATCCATCCAAAACAAAAGAAATTGGGGGATGGATGAGGATAAAATCTTTGATAGATATCTATATCTTCTTAGGGATTGCTGGATATAATCTCTGCTTTCTGTGAATCTTGTCATGATTTTCAACACCTCTTATCAATATAACTTAGAAAGTATTCATGTTTAATTGTAATAAAGATTATGAAAAACGATTCCTGTAGTTTAATAAGAGTCTTATCATTATCCATGTTCTCACACTACCCACCATTGGGGAGATTTTCATTATAGATAGAAATGCTAATAAGGAGGGCATGGCCTATGTGTTGATTCATAGTGACATATACATTCCCTATGAGTTATGGTTGTTGATGATTCATGAGAAAAACTATCCCTCAAATGATCTAGAGTTGGAAGCTATGATATTTGTGGTCAAAATCATTTGGAATTATCTCTTTGGTGTGAAGTGTGAAATATATATATATATATATATAAAGTCTCAAATTATAATTCACATATAAAGATATGAATATGTACCAGTAAAGATGGCTAGAGTTCTTCAAGGATTACAAATGGACAATCCATTACCACCCATGGAAATAGAACAAGTTGGAAGAATCTTTATGTAGAATTGAACCAGTATTTCTTTAATTGATGAGAATTGAAAGGGATCCAATCATAATAGATTTAATGAAGCTGGATATGGGTTTCAAAAATAAGGGAGAATAATTATTCCATTAAAAAATTATTTCACAACATTTTCATTGGAATATTTCAAGGATGCTCAAAAATATGATGTGATAATTTTGATGAAATTGGAAACTATCAAAAAATTTAAATAATTGGAGTTCAATGTTAATGACGAATGATTTTTCAGAATTAGGACTAGAAAATGTTTTCTATAAAATCCAGAGTTAAAGTAATAACTATACGATAATTCAAATATTTTGAATATCTCCATTCTCTAATAAAACATGAAGATGAATCAAGATATACGGGATCCCTATTGGTGGGATAACTTGAAGAAGACGATCGATAAATATACATAAAATTTCTATTTATGTGAGAAGGTGATGTATCAAAGGATGAAGTATAAGAGGATGGTTCAACAATTACCTATAACAACATGGAAATGGGAAAACATCACCATTGAATTTGTCATCGGTATTCCTAACAATAAAAAAACAATGCTATATGGGTTATTGTGGATCATATTAAAAATACTGTACAATTTAGTAAAATTAGAGATGATTTCTCAGTGGATCTACTACTAAATATATACATCAGATAAGTAGTAAGGATTTATATAGTACCACTATTGATTGTGTCTGATCAAGATCCAAAATTCACCTCTACATTCAAGAAGAGTCTCCAATACAATCTTAACACTCTGTTGAACTTCTGTACAGCTTATCACCCGAAAACTGATTTCCAATCTATGAAAACTATCAAAACATTTGAAGACAAGTTGAGAGATCTCTCAATGTACTTGATAGGCATATGTTGACAACATATTCATTTTGTGGAGTTCTCTTACAACAATGGTTTCCACTCAAGCATCCAAATTGGACCTTATGAAACCTTCTATAGGAAGTGGTGCATAATACCTGCTAATTGGGATGATATTGGTTAATTAAAACTAATATGTTTTGAAATGTTTTAAGAAATAGTGGAGAAGGTTAGTATCATTGAGAAACACATTAAAGCTGCATAGAGTTAGAAACATTCTATGGTGACAATCATCGATATGTCCTAGTGTCTGATGTTACTACATGGTATTCCTCCACATATCTTCATGTAATAGTGTTATGAGATTTGAAAACATGGAAAATCATTTTCAAGGGTTCATCGGCAATTTTGAGATCATTTATATCATCACGATTGTGGCCCATCGACCAGCACTCCCACTGAACATGTCAATTGTAAATGATGTATTCCATGTATCACTCTTTGGGAAGTACATACAAGATTCATCTCATTACTCAATCTGGAGGTGGTACCATTGGAGAATGTCCTCTCTTATTAAGTGAAGCCACATGTTTGAAGAGGAAACATGACAACAAGAGGAAGTGATGTGGTAGGTTTAACCTCACCTCTTTTAGTGTGGGAAATGTAAATTTCGATAGAATAATTTCTTCAATGTTTAAGGTTGTAAGGAAACAAAATTATCAATAAAATTCTCTTTATTTTAATTAAATGTATTATGGATATAGAAAATGCATGCCCAAATTTTGATTTATTATATGAAATTTTATTTAAATGGTGATTAAGAATCCTTATAGTTGATAATATAGTAGTTGAATAGTGATCACATGAGTCATATAAATATAGGGTTTAGATAATCCTTTTGACAGAGACATTGTCTTTGATGGCCTCAACCAGTAGGATCATACCCTATGAATCCCATTTATTAGTGATTCCAAAGTTGATATAATTTATGGGATTTTCTCAAGACCAAGTCCAATCCAAGATTCAAAAACATTATCAAGAGTAAAACAGTATATGGACGATGTTATAGCTCAAAGAGATCACATCCTAAATCATGTTCACTGACAGCACCATGAAATCCCCACTATTGCACACCTTACTCTTAGGGAGTATACTGGTGATATAATGGGATATGGAACAAGACCCTATAAATTCGATTATGTGAATAAATTTTGAATTTAATAATGGATATATTTTCATTTAATTTTTGTTAACTGGCGAATGATTTTTAAATCGAAAAAAATATTTTTTTGATATTAATAATCAATTATAGAATCTATTTAGGTGAATTAACAGATTTTTTAATAAAAAATTATTTTCTTTAAAAATTAATAATAATTTTTTTTATTAAATATAAATTATCACAATTTTTTGATATCAATAGTAATTTTTATTAAGCATTGAATTTTTTTTTATCATAACCCGTCAATTTTCAATAAATGCATGTTCGTATTTTAAAAGTATAAATTCACATATTTAGAAAATTATTTAGATAAAATGAAAATTATTTTTGGAATCAAGAATTAGAAATTATCCAATGATGAATTATTTATTTTTTTCTAGGATATTCATCTTTTTTGGTAAAAAATAAATATTGTATAAATAGATAATGTGTTTTATCACAACATAATGGCTCAATAGTGATTTAATAAAATATTATAAAAGGTATCAATCAAAATATATATTTTTCTTTTAAAATTAATATTATTTTTGGTTTTTTTGATTTATTTTATAAATACATAGAAAATATCCCTAGATAGATAAAATATTTTATGATTTTAAAATCATATCCTTGAATATGTGAATTAGATCCACATAGAAAAGGAATTATTTTAAAATCATATTCCCTTAGAAATATAAAATAATCTATACCACTACCATTTTCTCTAAAACATGGGAAGAATCCATGGGATGGTCTCTAGTATTGAATATTATAATGTGTAGTGCCCAAAACAAAAACAATAATGAACTCCCTCAACCTTCTTTTATAAACCCACCCCATCACCCATTTCACATCTCTATAGCTCTTTTAATCACAACCAACCTCTTCATGTTACATCCTAGTGTCTTACCAGGGTTTCCCAAAGCTCTCCTTAAGCCTCCACCAAACATTTTTAATCACACATCGATGTTGGGGATCTTCCACACTCTCAATTTATCAAAAATTTCATTTATATTATGTCTTTTATTTTCTTTTTTCCATTTTTCAGATATGTTACTAAATGTATAAATTAAATTCATTTTTATTTATAAATTACATGAACAACTTACACTCTCATTTATCCCTCCTATGATCCATTATGTACAACCATTGTTATGCAAAATATACTCAAAGGATCTCCCAATGCCCTTTTTCGTCAAGAACCTATTTAATGTCATGCCTTTTAAGATACATCTTAATTATTTGGGATATTTTCTTCCATACCTCCTTAATTTTCATTTTATGTATACATTATGGGATCATAATTTCACTCCCATTCTCTTCCTATGATTTTTAGACCCACCCTTTACTATTCTGAAATTCTGTAAGGGATTTCTATCTTTTCATTTCCAATAAAGCATTTATTTTATATATTTCTTATAAATTACATTACACATATTTGGATATTTTGTTACATGATCTACATACTCTCCATACCATTTATAAATAATTATACATCCATTTATCAATCATCAATAAAATTTATGTATTTCTATATGATGTTGAAATACTGCCAAAATTGCCCATCAATTTTCCAGGCCAAAAACATCATTTAGTGAATACCATACCCATTCCACTATCAAGGGTATAAAAATTTGTCAACATACACATATCAAATGGTGACTTGAATTTATTAATTACACATTACATGGTCATGGAATAAACTATGTTAATAAATTAATCCCTTTTATATGATCCATGCGGCAAACTTATGAATGAAATTGAAATAATTGTGAACAGTGCTCCCTAATAGGGATCCAATACATACTGTAATGACTAGTATCAGGATACATCTTGTTGGTATATTTTATTACCTAATTATATTATAATAATTTGATCCACCATGTTGGTACATGGTATACATGATTTCAGTATGTTAATGATGCAGGTTTTTTGTTGTTTTGACATTCCCATGTTATGATAATCATGATACATCATAACATTATATTCATGTTTCCCTTATTCTCCATTAATATGGCTACTTTTTAACATGTATTGTATTATTAATATTCTATCACCTATACTCCATTATCGGGCTTTATAACACACCATTTTACTTAAGTTTTTCCTTATGTTATCCCAGGAAAACATTAGTTCAAATTAATGTAGTGGTAATGTAAAAATTGTTTTCAGTAAATATTTGTATTCCATGTTATATGTTATTATGTAATTCTCCTAACCCCCAATGAAAATAGAACACTTGATAATTTTAGATGTATTATGTGATTTTTTTGTAATTAATCACGTTTAAATATTAAATAATGATCAGGGTTGTAATAAATGCATCCTAGGGAACTGGGCGTGCTCGATGTTTCAGGAGGAGGTCCTTGAAAACAAATCAAAATTTTATGTCTCATTGGATGATCTAGTTAAATATATAGAGAATTGGTACTACTCATGTTATGGAAGGGGACATACCGCCAAAGATTTTCTATGCTTCTGTACTTTTGACAGAGATACCATGGATGGACCAGTGATGCTAAGACAACAGCAAATGTAGGATGTCCAAAGGGAGGAAGATGCGAAAAAGGATTTGAGAGATAAACATGAGGTGGAGAATCCCATGAATTTTTACCACTACAACTAGGTGGTCCTCTCTTGTATCAATGAGATATTGGAGAGGGGAGGGAATAACTATAGGTAGTCAAAGATTACAGTAAAATATTTCAACGAATGATTAGAGGTACAATCATTATCACTTATACCTTAGATGAAGTTCCAATAGACATAGGTTATATTTATTCCATGATTTTCCTATATGTTTTATGAAACATATATATTTCATTTGATCCCTTCTATCAACCATTACCCTTTTATAATCCTATTAGAGACAACATTGAATGAACACAATTGATTAGACATTATGACCTAACTCTTGAAGGTAGGTGTTTCTGTTGTTATATCATTATATATGTGAAGAGGACTTATGAAATCTTCTTAGGTGTTGAATGGTTATCCATATTTAATGTCCAGATTTATTGTTTCATGTGAAGTTTATTGTAATTCCCAAATGGTTGAATTACGTTCAACATTTCCAGTGGAAATGTAATCCATATATTATAGGATGGACTATGGAAATAAATGGTGTAGTTGATTACCCATAAGTTTCCAAGTGAGACCCTTGTTTCAGTGGATATTATTAGTTCACTTTTTCATTTAGTAGTGGTGGATTATGAGGAATTCATCCCTATGGTTGTCTTGGTCTTAACTCCCCACCAATAGGTACACTAATTCATTGATATAGACCTAGGGAAAAAATGATATTTGATCCATAATATCAAATGGTTCTAATATGACATCATGAGATGAGGGTGTCGTTGTATAACATTCTAATGAATTGATTTTTAGACCTTAAGTTCCGATCTAGGAAGCCCGGTTTTTGTTCACCATATAGGTAGACATGATCTTGAGGTTATGTGTGGATTATCAATGCATGATCATTGTGATCATTAAGGACAAGTATCCACTTCCGAGGATGTATGACCAATTTGATTAGTTAAGAGGGTAATGATGCATCTTTATGGTTTACCTCAGGTCAGGAAATCACCAGATATTATTATAGTATGAGGATATATTGAATATGTAATTCAAGTGTCGAAACAGTAAATAAGAGTTCGTGGTAATTCATTTTGCAAGATTAAAACCCCAGTAGTGTTCATCGGACTCGTGACAAGATATTTTATCCTTTCTTATAATGGTTTGTGGTAAGCGTCATCGATGTTATACTTGTGCTCTCAAAATCCAAGGAGGAGAAAATGAGACACACACTGATGACTGGAGATATACTTTGACAGAACTATATTTATAGAAATTTCTCAATTTGCAGGTTTTGGATTGTAGAGGTACACATTATGTGAAATGATATCACAGCACATGGAGTGTTAGTGTACCCGACCAAGGTTATGTTTTCAAATCCTCCTAAAATCATGACTAATTTGCCGAGTTTCAATAGTCTGGTAGAATACTATAAAAGATTCACACATAATTAATGAGGATATCAAAATCCATGACAACCCTGAAAAAATGGGAATCCATTAATGTGTATGATGATGTTTTAGCTAGTTTTCAATTGTTGAGGTAGAAATCAAAAATTGCTCCCAAATTGAGATTTTAATGGAGGGTGTAATGTTTGTAGTGTACTATGTTATATTAGAAACATGTATTGGCAGTTTTTTTAGGTGGTGGTAATAAATTATTTCCATTTTTCATCTTGTTGAGACCACATGAGAAGAAGTACATGGTCAAAGATTATTATTTAGAAAAAAAATATTCTTCACACTAAATATATGGTTACATTACCATATGGTTGAGTGATTTATCGTCTATTTTATCACAAGATTTCGATGTATATTATCTCTCACAATGATCTTAACAAGAGATAGAGGTAGTGTCTAGGGTTTTATTGGGATTATGAATTAGAAATTTTCTATAATCATGGGAAGGGGAATGTGGATGCAGATGGTCTCAGAAGGAGATCTTGTTCGTTGTTGCATAATGAGGAATTATATTAGTTGGACTCATTGTAGTTATCCTTTTGGATGGATATTGAGAAACATACCTCCAAATTAAGGTTTTTGAAACTACTCATTAATAGAAGTTTAGGGAGATATAACTTGGTGATATCGACAATGAGACCCTATGTACTGAGATATCCATTGGACATGCTTCTGATGGTTTTTCAAATAATGGGGATTAGGTGATTATTTTAAGTGGATGCTTGATGGTACCTGTGTAGTAGTGAGACTAGGTTCCAAGAGAGTTTCTTAATTCTTATTTAAAAGTATATCTATGTGCTTATAAGATAATCCAGGACCTCTGATATTAGTTTTGGTGCCTAGGGATAAATAAGGGAGTTGTACTATTGGTCTCACAATGACTTGTTAACAAGTGAATGATAAGAACCATGTCTCATTAGGTTTATCTCAACCACATTAGGTTGTATTGTGAAAGTTGAAAGGGATATCCATGGAATTCATGATAGGATTAGCAAGTACGTCCAGTGGACATGATTTCATTTGGGGGATCGTATACTAGATTAACATGTCTTCCCACTTCTAATCTGTTTAGGTTTAGAGTTCAGTAGAGAGCTCAAGATGCCTCTATGTGAATTAGATAGTCCTAATAAATGGAGTTCCATTTAATATTGTATCTAATCATGATGAACACATCACATCCCAGTTCTAGAGGGTATTTATGAAGACTTTGTGACATAGTTATGAATAAGCTCAATGTTTAAACTCCAAAATAGAGATCAGACAAAGAAGACAATTCAATTTATATAGTACATTATGTGATCTTGCATGTTGGAATTTTTCCATAGTTGGGAGGATCACCTTTTAGTGGTGGTAATTTCATACCATAATAGTTACTATTCCACTATCAATATGGTTCAATTTGATGTTTATTTTTTAGAAACCATATGGTTCACCACCTTTTTGGAAAGACCCAATAGGGTCTTGACTCATGGACCCTGAATTGGTGTGAGAATATTCTAAGAAGGTAAAAATCCTATTGGAGAAGATGAAGACTATACATAGCTTTCAAATATATTATATGTACAGATGATGGAGTCATTTGGTGTTCTAGGAGATATACCATGTGTTCCTATGGGTTTCACCTCCAAGTGGATTATAGTGATTTTTTTGGCAGATAGTTCACTTTATGTTGTAATAGACCATTACAAATACTTTGTAGAGTTGGCATGGTGGCATATCGCTTGGCTCTACTACCATAGAAAGTACTGTTACATGACATTTTCTATGTGTCATGCGTGATAAGGTATATAAATTGACCATTGCATGTCATCAATTGATGTGAGATAGACATCATGGAAGGATCTATCGTTTCTAAGTACATGATATATATTGAGGGTCCCTATGATAGGATCCTTCATGGGTGATCAATTCATTTAGTACATTTCTGATGGAATTTTGATAATCATGAAGAGATTACATGGAAGTTAGAGGCTCGTATGCATTCTCAATACCCACGTATTTTTTTGTATCATTTCATTTTGATTTTTAAAATGTAATTTCCTAATTTGGGGAGAATATAATGACACTTATATTTGATGTATTGTTTTTTGATAAATTATAGATTATTTTCATGACCATTCAATGGGAAAACATGTGATTCCAATGCCTTTTTCCAAGAATAAATTATTGAAATATATTAAATATATTAAATTTCACATTAAGGATGTTTTCCTTGAAATGTGGAACATTTCATAAATAGGGTCCAAATAATAAATATAAGGGAACCGCTGGGTTTAGAACATGGGGATTACCGTACTAGAAACATAAAATTGGTCAGAATGAGGCATTTGTTGAAAAGACATCACATGAACAAAATTGAATATAATTATTAAATAGATTATTTTATTTCCATTTCATGGATGAAAAAACATGAGAGTCGTTATGTATACTATTATAATACAATCCGAGTGATAAATACATAACACTATAGGTATTGTAGAGCCATTGGAGAGATCCATAGAGGATCTCTCTAAAATTAATGGTGACTCAATCATGGATTGGCGGTTGATTTTCAATATAATTTATGGATATCATGAAATATCATAAAGTTTATCATTACTTCATAAATGATCAATCTGAATAAAGATAATATGTTTGTTTTTATTGGATTATTTTACCCTTCATAATTTTTATGAAAAATACAAATAAATCAACCCAAGGACTCATTAAAGGATCGGTCGTCCTGTGGGATGTGTTTATTTTATGGGTATATAATGGGATAATTACATTGTTATTAATGATTAATAATTCTTATTCTATTGGAGATTGATTAAGGAATACTAATTAATTTTCCATGGTTTTTTCCTTTTGTTTATGGGTTTTTTATTTCTCCCCTGATTGTTTGTTCATAGTGGTTATTCTTTGTTTGGCCTATTTTTTGACATTTTATGATGACATAAATCATTTAATAGGATATTTTTAGTGAAATTATTAGATATAATAGACCATTCAATGGAAGGACATAAAGGTGGTGTGATTATGGAAGTTGTAGAAAACATGAATGTATTGGTTAGTTGAATACATATACTTTAGAGCACACAAATGAAAGACAAACAATTCTATTTTCAAAATAGATTTGACAATCGAATCTTGTTTTTCATCAATGGAGAGGATTATATGAGGTGGATCATTGACATTCCATGGGAGGCATGATCGAAAAAAGGTGGCTAGATAACTAGAGATGATTAATTATTCTAGACCAGGAATTTAGGGGGGGAAATCACATTACATGGCGTGTAACCCAGAGCCACACACCATGTGGGGATCCCTTTATCCTGGCTAATTTTTTCATAGATAATTACACATGACACAATGTGGTACTAGATAACATGATATGTGACTTTTTCTAATAGACTCGACTTGTACCTCAAAGGGTATACTCACATGGGTTGGGCACTTGGGTTGGCTTATGTTGTGAACTCTCCCAGACAGACATAGAATCAGAAATGTACATTGGATAAGCCTTGTACTGGTAATGGAGAATATTATTTTGTAAAACTACATGAATGTTACAAATAAACAAATATTGGATAGAGGTAGTTCACATGGGTAGGACCCAAGGTCAAGGGTCATGGTGTGTGACCAATTCTAGACACATTGAACATTCAAATTGATGGATTACACCCCTTTTCATTTGTATCATGGACTAGTTTTGTTAGGTTTTTTCCCAGATCCTTTCCCTAAGGGTTATTATTGAATCTCCACATAATCATGGGACAAAAATCAATTCATAAGGACTTAATAGATAGAGTTGATGGAATCCTTTGGTGAGTACTAGATTGTGATCATTCATTTATCATGTTTCCTTATATAGAGTTCTTATTATTGTAGTGACCACCACTACACTGATTCCAATCCTCTACATACCAGGTTAATCCAAATTTAGTTTTTGGTATACCCCATGGCCTTCGGAGTGATCCTCATCTTTTTATTATATCTATTAATATACTCAATGGGTACTTCTAATGGTGAGACCCAATGAGAATGACACCCCTTATTGACATCATTAGTGATATCATGCTAAGGATTTGGTTATCATCTATGAGAACTATATGGATCACTGATGTTTGAATCCTAGGATGGAATATTGTGGTTGTGACATATATTTCAACAATGTGTCTACTTGGAGTATATCTGTATATTATTTCAATTTTTTTGTAGACATATAAATTTGATTATATGATTATATTTCTTATTTTTGAACTCGTTGTGGTTTTGGGGTGGCCTACTATATATTATTATACTCACCCTTCACCATATTTAACCAAACATGTTGTGGATTGTGTAGATAATCGACCATTTGATCGATTATTTTATTGAACATGACCATAAATTTCTTCGTGATACAAAATAGATTGAGGCGAGTTCCAAAAATATATTGATTGAAGTCCCAATTTTACATTCATGTTAGACTTGTTTTCAGAATAATTTTGGTGGATATGTATTTTTTTCAATTTACATTCAGTTACATCTTCTGATAATAGGGTTGTGGTATTTATATTTACACATGAATGGTTTCTCAGTTGTATTTACATTACATAATTCTATAGGCTTTTAGATGTGTGTGTGTAAAACTACATAGGATATGGTCACCCAAGTTAATTATATTATTACTCGGCTCTAGTATCCAACCCATATCCTATTAGCGGTGGGATTGGAAAGTCATAGAACAGGTCACACTAGGACGAGTGGTGAAAATTTCATGGTATTTTTATTTATATTTTAGAATCCCTCCTTCATATTATATTGAATAATTACTTAACAATATTTTAATGGGTTTTGTTAACCCAACTTATTTTTAATGAATTAATATCTTTTTAACCACATATAAATGATATCTATTTCAAGTAATCAATGTTTTTCCCATATAGTATTCCTTTCATGTATTAATGATATTATAAACTAATTAACAGACATTTTTTGAGAAATTATTTCCATTTAAAATAAGAAAAATTAATAATGGATGGGTTTTATCATCTAAAATTCATTCGTTAATATACGTTCTATATTCACCACCTTATTAATTTTTGGGTTATATATAAAATATCAGGAATAAAATATTCAATTTTTTATTTTATTCTTATAATTTTAAATTCTATATAATTTTATTTATTTCAATTGATTTGATTTATTGATTACTAAATTTTATAAGGTTCTCATTTCAATTCTCACTTCCATATAGAGATTGAATTTTTATTGACACATATTCTGGGGGGAATTAATTACATATCAATTTAACATCATAAATTTTATTATAATATTATAATTTACTAGGATTACCTATATTCATAAAATCATTCCATCTTTTGAATAAAAATTTAACTAAAAGATTTCTTATATTTTTAGATGACATTATCACGTTTTTCATCAATTACACTTGTCTATATATATATTATTTACATTGTTTTATAGATTGGTTTACCTATAATTTTATTATTTCATATGTTCATTGTAATTGGAATTGAATTTCAATACATCAGGGATATTCTTTTAACCCCTTTAATGTTGTCATTTGTTAATTGTAGTGACCATATTTATAAAAATGTTAATTGAATATTCTTTATAATATTTTTATCATGGATTCATTTCCCCCTAAAATAATTGTTCTTATTTATGAAACATACTATAATATTTTCAATTCTTTTCCCATGAATTTAACCCCTTCATTTAAAAAATTATTTTTATTTTTTGATTATGATTATTTACATCAGAACTGAATTTTTTATCATTAACCATATCAAAAAAATTATTCTCCTAATCATTGTTTTAAATATAATCATATTATTCATTTTTATGATCATCACACCCTTAATAATTAGAAACATAGTTTCAATTTTTTTATTTATTAAACTTTTTACCTTCCCATTATGATTGTGGTTTTTCTTGTTAGCTGTATTTTCAAATAATCTTGTAGAAATATCATTCTCTTTATAAATGGAATCATATTGAATTAATTATGGGTATTTTTGTTTAAATATTTCTATAAAAACAAGACTCATAATATATGATTGTATCTTCCTCTTGTATATTCATGTTCCCCTTCAATATTTTATGCATAAATGTAAAATAATGTCATCAAACTAATCATTAGAATATTCTTCAATGGCAGATTCATCATCTTTTCATTTATTTATAACATTTTACGTCTCAAAGGATTTAAGTGAAATATATTTATAATAATTTTCCTTATCATTTTTAGAATTTTCCCACCTCATCTAATAAGATAAAATAATTATATGAATATTTTCTACAGGGGTTGAACCAGGATCTTAAATCATGTAAATTTGAAATAATTGCCTCAATTTTTTCAGGTGAAAACTAAAAAATTTACTCATCATAGTTTAGTCAATAAATGTTTCCCAAAATACCATGATAGTTGTTAAATATCATTTACTAATGTTTTGAAATCATCAAAATAATAACAATTAACCATTTTTAAATAATTTAATATTAATCTACATGTTTTATTAATTATCCTTTTTTCATTGGTATTCCCCTTATAAATATTTTTCTTCTAATGAATGCCGCTAGAGAGAGACTCTTTGGCTTATCTCTGATTACCTTGATCAAATGGTAATTGATTCTTCTCCCCCCTACTGATTGGAGTGGAGAGTCTCATGCCTTCATCTACATGGGATGATTTAAGCTCTAGGTTCCCTTATTCCCTTCTCAAGGATCCCTATATCTCCAAAGGTCCCAGATCACTTCCTTCTGGCACATCAACATTAACTGATTCTAGTGGATCTCAATAGAACCACAGATCATTGGAAGCTCACCATGTTGGCCTGATAATATCTCCATCGGCCTTCTGTTGAAATGTTTGATCAGTTTTTTACTAATTTTTGTAAGTTATAGGAGCCTGTAGTCATCATATTTCTTGACAGAAGGTATTTCATTATCAAATTAGTATCGGAAGAGGACTTGATCACTTTCTGGTCTAGGGCCCCTCGATGATGAAATAGGTCATCATTCTAATTTTTTATTTTGATATTAAATTCCTAGACGTGGTTTGACCCTTCAACGAATGTGACATGGGTACGCTTTCCTGGTCTTTCACTCTCTTTTCAAAATATATACATCCTATGTGAAATCAGAAGCATTGTCCATAGATATATTTGTTATGATCATCTTACTGAGGTCGTCTATCATTCTATTTTTCAGAGAATATATATGGATTTCTATGTTACGAGGTCACCGGTCCACTATTTTTGTATTGTGGATGAAAGAGGGTTTCGTTAAAAAATGGAAGTTATTTTTGAGTCGTGGATGCACTATTGCATGTCCTATTGTCTATTTACTCATCTGGCGCCATTTATTCAGATTAGGAGGGTGGGGGATGCTCAAAAGTGGTGGAGATGAGGTACATCGGAGGATGTTATGTTACTGGTGTGGATCATGCCTTGATAATGGATCACACTAAAACTAGTTTGATAGTTTGAATGGGTGAGACTGGGGAAAATGCGGTCTTTGAGGAGAACATTAGATGTTACGAGCATGGATAAGCCCTCGATTAGGATATCTTGGTGGGAGTCTCCTTATCTGGTAGTGTAGTGGTGTAGGAGAATTTGGCTCATGTTCTAATGTAGGTGTGAATTGATATGAATTTACAGTGGCTCTTTTATTTTCTACTTTAATTAAAGAGATGTCAGTGTCCTCAAATCTGGCAGTGGAAAATATTTTTGATCGATTGAGGATTGACCATGGTGTTGGGCAGCAGCCCTCACTGGAGGATGTTGTTGGTTTGTGACAATCAGGTCCTGTTTCTGCAAAGCCTATAGAAAGAAACACTTGTGAAGTTGAAGAAATGAATATTGTCATGACTTGCAATCGGATCGAAGGATTTGAGGTCGAGGAGCTACCACTTGTTTTTGAATGATATCATTTGGTTGAAGATCTTTGGACTGATTCTATGAAAGCAGATGTTTTTTAGAGTGCAATGGAGAAGGAATTATGTGATGGTCATGGAATCACATTAGACTCTCATTGTCTTGCCCCAATTGGAAATAACCGGAAATATCATATGATGGAAGGGAAAATCATGGTTTTTAGAGAGGATGTTATGGTGTTGAATGATGTTGTATGTAATGATCTTATCTCCATGAAGGTCCCTGATAAATGGCAAGAATTTCTAGATGTGATAAGGAAAATAGTGGTTATGTCAGACCTTCTTTCATATATAATTTTTAGAGTGGAAGAAGAAAGGTTTCTGAAAGTGATGGAATTATGAGTGCTCTACCATGCAGAAGACACTGGAAAGACTACTCTCGTATTCCAAAGATAGTGGCAATAAGGGGTTAATATAAGATGGAAAGAGGGGCAATCCCAGTGTCATATGTTCAATACTGTACACTAATATATTGAAGCAACATGATACGTATTTATAGTGGGAATAAGCTATAGCGGAGGAAGCACCTTTTTATAGATACGGAGAAAGGTATGACTCTTATGACATATATTTTTCTTCTTGCGTATGGAACTGTTTAGATGTAGGTGTGATGTTCACCTACGTTCTTATATTCTATTTACTGTAGCTTTTCCTTTGTTTAATAAATGGTTAGGGGTATTCCTATTATTGAGATTGCTGTTATTTTCTTGCTTTTCCCAAATACCTATATACATTGTGATTCATTTCCCCAACAAAAATTCACCCTTGGAGAGAGAAGATAATCTATAGTTTCTATCATTTAGATCATTTTCCCGATTCATCGTGTATGTAGGTATCATAATATCTTTATTATCATATGGGTTGAAACAATTAGTAGTATATTCAATGAAATCATAACTAAAAACTAGTAAATAAATAAACATAATTCTCTTAAAAATTGTAATTAATTCTATAAACTGTTGGAATCCTCATACTTTTCATGTAATTTAGATAATATGTTCGGAATAAAATTATTTATTATTAGAAATATCATCAAACATAATTCATTCAACTGAGAACCCATCCATGATATAATTTAAAAATCCACCCATTAGATTTATAAAATTACACATAGAGGTAGAACCATTGATTTATTATTTATTTTACACTTCACTATTTTTTTTAAATTATCTATTATTGTTTAGTCAAAACAAAATTCTTATTAGACATACCCATAAGCACAGACACACAATGAATGAATTATTTTAACAGTTTTACTACTCAATAAGAGTATGTAGTTCTTTCCATGATTTATAAAACACCAATATCACAAAATATAGAAGAAATTCTCATTTAGATAATAAATAATATTGTATAACCTTAATTTTAAATTCAACATGTTTTTCAAATGTATTTGGTATATCCCATATAGTAATAATACATAAGATTGTTTATCATAAACAATAATTCCCCTCCCATCTTCAAGATTCATGTATGTTGTTATATTTTTCCTTCCTTCTCCACAATCCACAATAAAAAATTGAATTTTTTAACTGACATAAATTTCATGAAAATATGTTTTATGGAAAAAAAATATTCTTCCAAAGTGTTACTATTCATCAATTTTTTAAACATATACACTATTCTTTATGTTTTTAGTTTTTTTGATGATCTATATATTTTTTCAACTAGAGGAAATTTATATTTATTTAATAATAAAAAATATAATTGCAATTTCTAATTCTATATTTTATTTCGAATATTTTAGAGATCCTTCTCCTAAATTTTTTTGTCATTCATTAAATCATGACATTGCTTCCAATTAAATCTTCTTAAGTCCTAAAAATTTAATTATCACCTGATAATGGAATATATTCCACTATATTTTTTAGAAAACATATAGATCCAATCACATTAATATATCTTCACAAGCATAGAATCAGTCATCTTTACAATATAGATATCCTACACGAATCTTTGAACACATCACTCTTCCCAAAATCAACATCATAATGTTGTTCAGACAATTTTTTCATCATGATTTCCATTTTAAGTATAAATAATGATTTCATAATGGGATTTTAATGTTTAAAAATTATTTTTAGATGAAATTTAAATTATTGAAACCTCTTTTCTAAATATTTCCATCATAGATAAAATGAAAATGTATATTAATCTCAGAGAAAATAAATAATTTAAATGTATAATATTTCAAAAACATACTTATAATACCGTTGATATTGGATTGATATGTTTGATATAGATTAATACTATAGAAAATCAAATCCTACCAAATATAAAGAAACCCACATGATAATCTAAATCAATAAATTTTTATGTGACATTATATCTTCTAGTACAACCTTCAACAGCCTTTCATTAAAATGTAGAATATGAAAAGTTATTCTGATTTAATAATCATTTATTTAAGAATCAATATCTATATATATTGATCAATTTAAATGAATTAATAAATAATCCACCCATTATATGTATTCATTATATAAATTATTAACCACCTACATACTCTATATCATGGATACGAATACTAAATTATATCCAGGAAGGAAAATAATCTGAGTATCCAAAACACTAAAATTAATATACACAATTTAGTAAAATCATTATTTTCATACAAACCAGAAAAGATGTTATATATATCACATTATATATATATATATGACATATTTCAATCAATATCCACTTTCATATAATCCTTAAACTCTACATACTATTTCTTCATAATGTCATATCATGTAATATAAAATGTCGAACAATAACTAAATTTATTTTGGATATCATCATATAGAATTTTGAAAATGTATCATTAACATATCATTTTATTATATAATAAGAAATAAATTGTGAATATCATATAAAAACAACAATATTAACTCTTAAAAACGTTAATATTATCTCTATATGTTATAATTTTAACTTATTCTTTCGACTACTGAGTTTGACTCCATTGGGATTTATGGAATTGCTAAAAAATACAAATCACTATATATACATATGCATCCAAAGACTGGACTATACAAAAATTTCAATTATACTAAATATATAATTTTATCCAACATCATCTCTAAAAATGAAATATATCATTATACTAATGTACACAAATCTACCAAACATGTAAACATTCATTTTCATAATTTATTCTTTTCCCTTGATATCATGTCACCAAGAAAAATGTTACATTTTATTAACATATATATAATCCATGTAAAAACTATTCTATTAGTATAAAATACTCTAATTTTTGAATATTTGTCATGGAATTCATCGTTGTACATATGAAAATCACGTGTACTTTATTTGGACAGATATAAGATATCTTGGTGGAGAAGCAAAATTCCATCGTTTATCTCAACCTAGGGATAAGAGTTCCTTATGTTTGTATGGTAGGGAAAATCAAATCATGATTAATCTATATCAAATGAAATTATTAAGAACAATACACCACCACCCTTGTATTAACTTTGCTAAAATGTAGGCATTCATATGTACGATATAAAAGTATGATGGATCTCATATTTGGTATATATTCTAAGAACTACTAATGCATATCCAAATATGATCCATTCTCTTTTAGTATACCAAATACATTTCTATGGCACTACATGTGGTATACTTAAGTGGTTATCATATTCATACAAATGTGCATATTCTTTGTTTTATACCTCATGTGAATATTTTTTATCTCTATAAAACAATCTAACACTGACTAACATAAATACTTCTCCATAACCTATAATTCTTCATGAATAATATCTGTTATGGATAAAATCAAAGTCATACATAGAGTGGTAAATTTCAATTTTATATCACAAAATGTATATCTATATACACATTTAGATATCCAACATGAATGAATGATAAAGTGTAAATTTTCTTTAAAAAATATACATTTTAATATTTATATATATATTCCAAAATATGTAACAAACCAAATTTCACAATTGATTTATTATATCATATATCATAAAATTCTAGATCATCTATATGATTTCCACACTTCCTAGGATTTGAAAACACATTGAATCATCGGTTAATCATATCACACATCTATATAAAAAATTTGATAAAATAAACCTTTCTAAATAATTTAGTGACCAACATCCATGATGTAATATAGTATTGAGTAATTTTAATACATATTAATCAACTTTTTAGTTATGAAACTACTTGACCATATTCAATCCTTTGAACATCGAAGCATCAAATTTTATGATGTCAGGTTCTACTCTTTACTTATAACTATTTCTAAGATAATTATCATCATTCTTGGAAAATTATACAATCAAAAGTCTTCCTAGAAATAATGAAACTACTTAAAATATTTTTTTAATTTTTCTAAAACTCTTTTATGATAAAAATTAATATTTGCATTCACCAATGACTGGTAAAATCATTAAAAATTAAAATTTTCGTATGTCTATACATAATACCCATAAAATATAATTTAGTATATCCCTTTAAAATTTTACTAAGATACAAAAACCCATTTTTATTTTAGAATATACACTAATATGAATTCAGAAAGAAACCGTTATTTCAATATTTATTTTTGATTTGAACATTTTAGTTTGAAAAAGAAATTTTTTAAATATATTTCTAATGGGTTGAAGTAATGTATTCCATCATATTTTTAAAAATTATTCGATAAAAATTTAATCCTAGATAAAACAATTGTATCCATATCATTTTATCAAAATATGTTGTTGAATTATTGGAATCAGAAACCATGGTTATATATTTATTCAACTCAGACTATTCTATGATAACTCTTTTATATTGAACATCTTTTTATATCATATAATAGAAATGATATTATGATATTAATTATTATCATGGATTAACATGATATTTTTAAAATAATTTAAATTCAATTCTGTGATATAGAAACTATTTGATTCATCAAGGAAAAAATAAAATCTCAAAAAATTATTCCTTGATTATAAAATCATGTATACTTAAAAATTATATATTTTGTATCACATGTGATTCAAATTTGATGAATTTATTTTATAACACCCATAAAAAACATGGAAATCCCATATATTTTCACATAATCAATTTTGGTGTATCTTATAAAATCATATCATTTTAAATTTTTATTCATTAATCATGAAAACCGTTCATTTTAGTGTCTTTCAAATAATTATTAGTGAAATACCATAAGAAATTACTTCCATATTTTATTGTTATGGTCTTAACATCTCCCTTCTTGTATGGTTTATATATTACTGTAGAACTAGTACATTATATACCAATTACATATATATTTTAATTGCATTGATAATATCAGGTAATCATTTGTTGGATTTAGTCACTTTTTCGACACAACTCTATAGATGAAAATATGATATGTTTCAAAACAAAATCAATCCATTTTTGTATATTTAATGCATGTTATAAAATTAATCATTTCATAACATTTTATATATATATCCTAACTCATTCAATTCAAATTATTATTGTTTTTAATCTATTATCAAGTTAAAATTGTGAAAATGTACATATTGTGAAATATTTATCTGATATTTATGTATCCAAACCTCTAATATAGAAAAAACAATTATTATTTTTTTTAGAAATAATTATCTTTTTTGATAATTAATTTTTTTCTGATTCATCTTTCAATGCCGTGTATATTTACATTATAAGAAAAATATAAAATTGTTATCACATGAAAAAATGAAATAAGTTTTATAACATTTATACCTAAAGTGGAATATCAATGTGTATTATTGTATCCCTTTATGTAATTTGGGAAATTTATCCTCAAATTCCTAACTTTTCCATATAGAAACATGTTCTTTCCTTTTTCTTTCTCAATTGTATATCTGTTGTGTTATTTCCATGACCACTTTTATTTCTTCATTGACAAAAAACATTTACCATATCATTACGTACCATTAAAAGGTAAATGAGGCAATAATTTCCATGTAATTTTCCACAATGCATAACATATTTAGGTGAATAAGTAATGATTCATAGAGCTCATTCATATTGTCATTCAAAAAAACTATCAGTACCATTAAACTAGTGATTCTAGAATGAAATATTTTTCTAACTCAAGACACAGAGGTGATAATATACTCTCCAATTCAGTGAAATATCCAATATTATGGATATTTAGATTAGATATTTAAGATCCTAAAATCATTTTAAATATAAAGGATATTTAGAAACTTCATAGAATTCATTATTTTCATGATCGTGATAATTAAATGTTAGGTTATCTATCATTTGAAAGGCATTAAGGGTATCATGTTTATTTCATAATTTTGGTGTTATAGAATATAGAATGATTGTATAGACTTTCTGTGCATGCTTGTGATGATTTTCAAAGTCATCAAAGTCTTTTTTTAACAGCATCTCCAACTAGTTTTTGGGAAAGAGGTTGTTCGAAATCATAGTATTTTACCACTTGTTTCAGAAATAATCCTTGATGAATATACTAATAATTTATGTTTTTATCATTTAACGTACCTCTATTAAGGATTCATATCTAGGTAAAGATTAATGTTGATTCCATTTATCTAATATAAAATATTTTATTAGATTAGTGTTATATTTTATAAATGTTTAATAACTAATTATACAAAATGGGATAAAACTAATTTGATCACCCCTTTTAAAATAATAATTATTCATATTAGTGGGAAATGATCAATATTTCACTAAAAATGAGTTTCAATGGAAATTCCCAACATCATTTAGCTATCTTTATATCATTATCTCAACCATAACTGTTCTGACTCAGGAATTATTCAGTGGAATAAACATTATCCAAATCAGTCTTCTGGATATACTAATATTATTTCCTCTTATAATCTAATACTTTTACGTTTTCCTGACAAATATAACCGAAAAAATTTTAAATTACATGCATAAAAATTCAATCCTATAGAACCCATCTGCAGTATTATTGACCCAAAAGATGGCCTATACTTACTTACCTAAAGATTACATACATGAAATAATCTAGGGGAACCCAACATTAGATTTACCAACACCTTATGATGGATATTTCCATCACAATTTCCACTTTGTAATGAATCCCTCACATAGTATTTGAATGGGATTTTAAAATAACCCTATTTTCTCATGTCATTAAATTGTATGTAATCTTTCTTCTTGTGATTTTAGTTTGGAGTGATGATCCCTCCACAAAATCAATATTTTCAAACCATATTGATATGCAACTATTAACACAACCCCCACATTTATATTACTCACCCAGAATAAAAAATATTCTATATTTATACATATAAAATTGAATAATATTCAAATGGAATATAAAAAAATTAAATTATTAATTAATAATATTATTATTTTGAAAATATTCACATAAATAATTTTGGAGTGATAGAGAAAAAATTATTTTTAATTTCTTATATAAGAAACAAGACTGAAGGTAGGACTATAGGATGACCCCATGTCCATATAATCATGGATACAGTACTCAAGGGTGAATCTAATCCATCATAATATTAATATCGATGTGGAAAAAATATATCTAAAAATTTAATTTAAGATAATAACTCCAAATATAGTTCTGTGACAATATAAATGGAAAACTACATTCATTAAAAATACCAAATATTTACTAGAAAAATTTATTGAATGTTTTGTATGATTTTAAAAAAACTATTCAACATTGATCATATATAAATTTTATAATTTTGAATAAAATAGAGAATAATATTAAAATAAATGAAAAAAATTCAATATTTAAACATCAGATAACCATTTCTGAAAAATTTCACAAAATATAATTATAAACATTTTATAATTTTCTTAGTTTTAACATTATAGTCATTCTATAATCATAAATAAAAACATTTTTACATTCATTTCAATGATTTTGAATAAAAATAGTTTTCATTTAATCTAATATAGACTCTATAATGTTTATCATTCTATGGAATTTCAATTTTTAAAATATTATATATTTTTAATGTAAAAAAATATTTAATTTTTAATTATGAAAATATAATATAATATCATATACTGATTATAGTTTACAACATGATCAAACCATTCGTAAAAAACACTATTGATGTTTCTTTAATAATATATATTTAAAATCCATTTAATTTGTATGATAAAAACAATTTAAATATGAAAAATTACAAAACCAAATATAAATATTTTATATTTGGGACTTATTTCATAATTTAAATCCCTTTGTAAATTATTTCTTATTATTTAAATATAAAACCCATTATCCCATGATCATAATCAATGCCAAATGTTTTTCACAAATTGTAGTTCATATATTGACATTTAATATTTTTGAAAAATAAATGTTTTATAACCGTTTATTAAATTAACTATAATCAATTTATAATCCAATAATTTATTTCTAATTTATATTTTAATTAACTATTTCCAAAATAAATTTTATAACTATTTATAATCATATATTTTAAAATTAATATTATTATGAGAAATTATAATTTAAATATAAAATTTTTTTATCCTTATGAATCATTTATATTCTACATAAGGGTATACACCTTCTACTCATACCTAAACATTCTACAAAAGTTAAATCCAATTTGAGAGACCTAGCATACTAGTGACCAAGTGATGGACATTGAAAAATCCTTTAGAACTCAAAATTACATTTAATTCAACACTTTCACTTAATAGTGTGTCCTTGGTATGTTTTACATGGCCAATAGAAAACCATGGTTACATTGACAAAACCTCAAATGTATTTGTAATTCCCTTGTTACCAATACACAACCACATTTTTCAAATGCGTATGTTTCTGATTACCTAAACATAACCCATTTAAAATCAAAAAAAACCTTTCCTCGTAAGGGAAATCACCATCATACCATTATTTAATCCATCTCACATAGATATAAGTTGAGGTGACCCCCTTATAGAGAGGTTGATATGCAAGAATGGTGAAACACAAATTATGAATTCAAATTTTTAATGGTAATTCCATTGTTTCCATAATATAACCCATGTTACATAATGGTAAAATATTTTTTAAAAATTTTTGAAGCACAATCTAATGAAATAAAAATATTTCCCTATTTTTTATTTTTTTAATTTAAATAGATCATTTTAAAAATCATAAACTTAGAACTCTATCATAACATTGATGGAGTTTAATAGAGTATAATTGCAATAATAATATGAATAATAGGAGATTAAAACCCCATTATTAAGGATCAATATAAAATATAATATCATAAAATATATTAAACTGAAATAAATAAATTATATAAATACATATTTTTCATATTAGATTATTATGTGCCCATTGGTAATTGTTTTATTTGTATGATGTATATCACTAAAGTATAAAATGATATTTTCCCACCAATGATGTAATTCATAGGATCTATTGAATAACTCAACAATCAAGTAGGATTTTATCTTCCCCCACAGTCTTCTAGATCCTTGTATGCAAAGGAAGTAGATGAAAATAGCATCAAATTCCAGAAATGTTTAAAAAAAATATTATACATATATATATCCACATCCAAAACATGGTAGAATTTTAAATATTTTTTATAGGACCCTTGTGAATTGATTCAATATATTCAGGGGTTATAGTTCATGGATAAATTCTCTGGCAAGTATACACATTCATTATATGAACCCTCCACCTATGATAAATTTAATATCTTTAAATGGTGAAATAAATGATAACCACGATGGATATTAACTAAGGTGTCAAAAACATAAAAATAATATACCCAATGAGTGAAACTAATACATGATAATTTGATACACATGTAATATATATATATATATATGATCATATGTATAATGATTTCGGGCACATTTCCATCAGTAAAAACCCACGATAATCTTTTTTTTTAATTTACATAGAATATATAGATATTATAAAATCATAATTTTACCATAAATGTTACTCAATTTTTAATATAACTCATTGAGTGAAAATGATTCACACATGTATGAATTATCCACTTCTCTCAATCATGATAGAGCATACATCTAGATCGACCATTTCAATTGACCACATGACTATCTTTTAACAAACTAAGTGAACTATAAATCAACTATAATTCAAGGTAGACCACGTGACCCAACTTCAATCAAATCTGTAAATATTCACTAGTTTATATTGAAGTTTAGATATAACACATGTACCAATCCAATTTAAACCCTAAAAAACCTGTCCATCATGTGAATCCATGTATAGTAGATAATCATAGTACTTTGACTACGAAGAGATTACCAAGATAGAGGGTTGGTTATCATAATTTGTTGAATATAATCAATCAATTTAAAATATCAATCTATTATATATTTAAATATATTGTATAATAATTATATATATAAATATATATTTATTTATTTATATTAAATAATTAATAGAAAAATGAAATTGATGATGGATATTTTTTATCATAACAGAAGGGTGGCCCAAAAGCACACTCACATACTCTCCTTAGTTCCACGATTTCAAGAACAAATTCAGGAAATACCATTGACAGATGAAGTGTTTTTCCAAAATAGGGAAGATGGGACAATTATTTGCTAAAGAAATGAAAAAAAATAAAATCATATTAATTTAGAATATAGTTCCCTATGTGATACTATATTATAATATTATTATTAATTTTATTTATTTATAACTTACGTTTTGTTTCCTTTTATGATCCAGCCATGTGGAATAAATTGTTTACAGAATTTTCTATTAAGAAATTATATATAACTCAAATAAACCACATTTGTGGAAAATTTGAAAAGTATTTTCCCCGAAAAAATAATCTAATAATAATAGAATATAAACTTTGATAATTTTTTATTTCCCCATTAAATCAAAATCAAGGATTTTAGAAACATAATGACTCTTATAAATAACCTAAATCATTTTCATTTGATTCTAAACAATCACACTAAACCGATAATGTATTTCAATATCTACAACTATTATGTGTTATGAGGGATGTCATACATATTAATTGATAATGGAAATAATAAAGCACATTGTCTTTCCCATGATATAATCATGAATTTTGGTTGGAAGAAAAATATATTAGTGACATAATTATTTATTGATATAATATGTCCCAGTTTCTTCTCAAGTTATCTTCATATGGATTTTTTATAAACCACCAATGGAATTATTTCACCTCAGATATTTATATTTTTTATTTATTCTACTAATGCATGGGACATATCCCAATATCCTCATTGTATTCTTGAACATCTATTACATAGAAAGATAAAATGATAGGTCCTTGTCATTAAAAATTCCTTTAGTGGTCAAATCACCATTTCATGTTCATCAAACTAACAAAGCACAAAATTATTTATAAATAATTACTATTAATACATGTATTACAAACATTTATTGATATCTCTATCCTTTTCAAAAAAGGATTCCTAAACATATAAAAAGTGACAACTCTTAATAACACCAAGATCACCATTATGCTCAATTTTTTCATAATTATTTAATTTATTTACATGATCAAACTCCATAAATTATCAAAATTGAATGATCCAACGAAATATTAATTCTAATAATAATATAATTAGGAAAATTAAATCATTATCACATAGGACATACAATTTGGTATATAAAACCACAAAATAGAGACCATGATTACATCAGGGTTTACACCAGTATAAACCATGACATGGTCACCATGATGTGGTTTAAGATTTAGTACATTATTATTTCAATATAGTACATACGCTAAAGGCTCATATATTAATTAATAATTCTGTTAATTTCACATCATATATTATCAATTGTAAAATCATATCGAAATATATATTTTGATATCTTTTCAAACTCTTTTTGGTAATGATATTAGTCATTTTCAGTATACATTAAAATATATGATCAAAAATTGTGATAATATATAAAAAAATAATTTTTTATAACCTATAAAATACTTTTATTTTATAGAATAATGTATTTACAAAATCTTTTAAAAAAACATAATATTAATTTACACAATCACAACGTCTGACCAAACAAACATTTTTTGTGTGGAAAATAATTATGAATTATATAATATAATATTGTAATAAAATGGTATCCCTTATAAAAGATTTAGTCATACAAAATAAATAAATGTACCATAATTTATCTCTATAAAATTAATATGTTTCCACTAGCTATATTATATGTAAGTACATATTTTCATATAACACTTCTTCCTAGACATTATGTGACCATGTTAAAAAGGACATTTCAATCCCATATAACGCATCCATATATTTATCATTCATCTATTATACACAATCCAAATGAATAAATATTAAACATATTATTTAAAAATATAGATGATAAAATAGAATAACCCTTACATATGTAAATAATCACATTACATGCAAGTTATCATGGTAAACCGTATACTTCCTCCATTTATCTCAATTGAGAGAATTTTTGTATAACTCATTATAGGAGTTAAAACCCCCTCATATTTTTTAAACCATAACTTATAAAAATAATAAAAACTAATATACGGAAAATTTTATTCAATGTCAAGTTATTAAGGTTGGTTTACATGAAATAGAGATTAAATGTTATCAAGTGTCCATTTAATATTTTATTTCAAGGAAATATACATTAATAGTCCCAAAAAAATACTCATCATCGATTTATTTTGAAAACCGATGCCAAAACATAATTACAAAATATATTCAAAATTGGTTTTATTAAAAAATTTTGTTCAAATGCTTTAAATACATTTATAGAAAAAAAAACCAATTTCATTTATTCAAAGTCGTGATTTTCTCTCAACCTACAATTAGGTTGATGACCACACATTGACCTATATAGTAATGTTTTAGTGATTTTTTTAATTTTTAATCATCTTTATTAAAAATTTTACTCAATATATTATCCATTTTTATTTTTCAATGGTTTAATATGGATTTATCTCTAAGAAACCCTATTATAGTCTACCGAGGAACCAAAAACCACTAGATGATCATTATAGACCATTTTAGTCGATTTTAATCATTATTCCACGACCATTATTCCTCAATAATTCATAATTCATTTTTATCCCATGATACATGAAAATATTTATTTTTAGGAAACCCTATTCTGGTCAACGTGAAACTACTATTGATAGTTTTTTGTATGTTATTTTGAATATGTTTTTAGATCATATTTCTCTAATAATTTATTATTTAGAGTACCACTAACTTTTAGTGAGTACATATATATACAGGATAAATTATTCATTATAATTATAACATCCTAGGTAATTAAAAAATAAAAAATTTCATATTTATTAATATTTATGAATTAATTATTAAAATAAATTAAAATGGGATGTTATGTTTGATGATGTTCCCAACACACAACAATGGGTTTCTCTGAAATCTTATGTTGCACACCAGGCTAAGTAATACTGAAAAATAATAATATAATATTATTATTTCAAATGGTAGTTAATGACTAGCCATTGTATTGGTGGGATTGAACAAGTATAACCATATTAATATTACATATGTTTTTAAAATTTATTTACATTTATCCAATAAATTTTAAAGCCTAAAATAATAATTAATCTTATTTTAAGCATAAAAAATTCTAAATTTCATTAAATTGTCAATTCAATTCCATTTAGTGGGGAACCTTTTTTAAATATATTTTCTATCACATTTATAAGTTAAATTTGAGAAAATAATATTCTTATTTAGGATCAGGAAATAAAAAATTACATTGGGTAAATTTTTGGAATTTTTCGAATATTGTTCATTTTTTAATGAATAGTGAAAAATACTGCATTTCATGTCAAAACTATCATCTCAAATAATTTATTTATATGAATAAATTGACCTTTTAAATCATTTTAATGTATAATTAGTTTATTTTTTTATGTTTTAATCAAATTTTGGTCACTATATTTAATTTCACATTGAAATTGGACATTCACACACGCTCATCTTTTGGTTGTTTTTATTTCTCAAAAACACGCCTTTTGGTTTTAATAGTAGAAATTAATTTTAAATTAATTTCTACATCATATTTGTTTTTATTTTGAAAATGGAATCTATATTTGGAATCAGGGGGTCCACATTGTGTAATAGGTACCTTTTATTTTTCGACATTATTAATAGTAACTTTAGTAAATATTTTATTTACCAAAGTTAATTGGTAAATCTGTTAAATAAGGGTAAAAATAATATTATAATAATAATAAATTACCCTGACACAAGTCCTAAACCAATTGGATGAGATATTTCTGACCATGGGAACCCTTGGGTCGATTTTAGGACTCCATTGATCTACTTGTGTGTGAAAAATATATTTAATTACTTTTAAATTAATGTTATGGAAAATATAACTGAAACATGTATATTTCAATAAATCAATTTTTATATGGGTTTATATAATATATAACATTTAATATAAATATTAATTATAAATATAAATTTATTTAATATATCATGTAATTTTATTTTTAATTTTTACATATAATATATATAATTTTATTTATGACACAATGATGATGTAGTGATTACCTCGTTAATAAATGTATTAAATAAATGAAATTATAAATATTAAAATAAATTAATTTTGTAACATTCTATGACATACGTATATTTTAGAGTTAATTAATTATTATTTTCATTGAATTAATTATTTTTTTTAGATTAATCATGTTTTGTGGATTTTTTATATAGTCATGATATGAATACTATAAAATTGAAATAAATGATTTTTAATATAAATTAATATTTTATTAAATGATATAATTTTCCTAAAAATATAATATATTTCTTAATAAACAATATAATATTCAAAAAATAATTAATGATCCATTTTGGGTCTCTTGGTTCATTATAGGACCTACTGTAACCATATATTTTGAAAAAAACAAGAAGACTTGGTAATAGTTAATTTATTTTAATAATTGTTAAAGCTAAAATATATGGTTAATTTTATTAATTAATATTGTCTAAAACAAATTTTATGATATTATTTTGACCCATACTCATCATAATATTTCCATATATCAAAATTTGTTATTATAATTCGATAATAAATAAATACTAAAATATTATTTCAAAACATTTTAAGTGCCCCTCCTCCCTCTTATAAAAGGACACCCACTATAACTCATTAGTAACACCTCTAAAACCCCATGTCTTGTCAAAACTCTGGTCCAATAAGCTCCCAATATCCCTTTATTCCTCATATAATACTTCCCTTATGCAGAAGGAAATTCAAGAAATCCCTTTTTGATCAAATTAAAGAATATACCCGATTCAAGGTAATGTCTTCTCTCAAGTTCCTTTCCATTATTTTTTCCTTAACCACTCCAAACTCACATATTATATGTTGTTTACATAAAAAATAATATCCAATATATACTATGTTTTTTATGAGAAGGATTCTAAATACAAACACACACACACCATCATATAATGGATTTAGAATATACTGTAATTGTGGACGGAAAACTACTTCTCATAAAATGATTATTGTTCAATCTTCTCTTACCACCTCTAATGGTGAAAATTATGATAGAACTATGATTATATATCATATTTGTGATATTTTTTTATCTCTATTACTCTTTAATATTCTTTTATAACATACCATTAGGATTTTATTTTAGTATAAATATGATAATTTCATTTCAGGAATTGCGAACTACCGCCCCCACAAAGTGATATGACTCGTTCATTCTATACATGGAACATATAAAGGATTTATTTAATATACATATGTAACATATATAAAATATATAACAATTATATTATACTGTAATTATAATACACCAACGTATCATATATTTTCCATTCCTCTAAATGTGACAAACAAATGAAAGTAGTGTTCTTGCGTACATACGACTAGCCCTCTCTATGAACGATACGTTTTATTTCATATATCCAAAATATAGGTAATATAATAAATAAATATAATATATATATATATATATATATATGATATATATGATATTAAAATCATTAATATCATTCTTTAGATTATGTAATTTGGACCACATGGGAAATTTGTAATTATAACATGTTACTTTTTTACTAAAGTTCTGAACATCTACAAAATATCAGATATGAACCCAAATAATTAACTAATTTATATTTCATGGTAATAAGTGATATAAAATAAAAAATAAAATTTAAGAAAAGTACAAATTTAATATAATTCAGCTTATGTTTATTATTAAGTAAGAACATGAATCATAAGAGACAAGTAAGACACGTGCTAAGGGACTTCGTCTCAATATCTTTTCATTGGGTCATATTTTGATAATATGCACCACCTTATTTTATATGGTTTATTAAGAAAACATTTAAATATAAATTCAATAAATGATAATATTTTTTCTAAGAAGCATTTTACAAATTGAAAAATGGATTTTTTTAATGCATGTGGTGAAAATGACTGTTCCGCTGCCGCGAACATATTTGATATTTAGCATACTTAGTAAGCCATGATGTTTTTATATGAAAAACATATTTACCATTTTTACATATTTTGGTATTAAAAATGGTTCTTAAATTAGATTTACTATTTTAATATTTTTAAATTATTTCTTGTGATTGAAAATGAAAATTTAGATTTGAAATGTTGATATTCACAATATTTTATGTTTGATTATTAAATTATGGTACATCAAAATTTAATGGATGGTTACGTGATAAAACAAATGATAGGTGGTTTAATGATAATCCATGTATGGGTGGTTATATTATATCCTCCAATGCATTGGGTATGGAAGTAGGATGTACGGTAATTCTATTTTTTTTGAATTATTTGTGGAAGACCGACATATGGTTATTTCATTTAAATATGATTATGTCCAGAATTTTCCTTTTATAGGTTAATGTGTGATTTATGTGGGGTTAATTGTAATATTTTAGTTATAAATGGTATATAATGATATTTTACATAGTAAAGAGTATTTACTTCTTCATAATGGTGAAAAGATTTTGCTTATGATATATTATTCATGGATTACATATTATTTTGAAAAACTTATTGATTTCCTTCTCTGTGTATCCCATACTGAGAGTTTCATGATCATCCCATGTTTTGAAATGATTTTCAGAGGATGTGAAGGTTAATAGAGTCAATTATGGGATAAAATAGAGGTTGTGATGTTTAAAAATGAAACAAAACCATGTTTTTTTAATTTTTTATGGGTGAAAATGTATTGTGAGAATAAGTGTATAAATTGTAATGATAAAGATGATATTTATATGTTATGGCATAAATATTTCAAGCCATAAACCTAAAAAGATCCTTAATTTAAATAATTAACATAATTCATGATTATGAGATTTTTAAGACTGAGTCCTTAATGGTGGTATCAGAGGTCGATTTAGATAACATTAGGAGTTATGATTTTGTTAACAGAATATACATAAATGATTTTTAGATTATAGAAATATTGAAATGATATAGCATTAGATGATTTCAACGTTTCTTTATCTAATATATGTTTGTTATGAATGGTTTTCCACAAAGAAAACATGGTAACTATCTTAGGATGGTATACATAGAAGAATAACCTTCTTAATAAGAATCATGATATGGTTGGAAAAGGAACTAAATTGTTTGTTGCAGTAATTTCATAGTTTACATAGGATATAAATGGTAGTGGTATACATGCATGAGATCAACAAGATCAACCCTTTAGGAACATGTCTATAGTGGAGCATTTCTTGAGGAAAAATCCTCCATCATTAAGTGGATCATTTGACCTTGTTCAAGCTGATGGGTGGATCAATGCCCTGGAAATAATTTTTTATGTCATGGGAAGTACAGACAATCAAATGTTTAGTCTTATTTTTTATCATTTTGATGATGAAGAAGAATAGTGGTGGGATATAGTTAAAAATATCCAGGATTGATACGAATTTTATGCTCTTGGTTGGGACAAATTCAAAGGTGTGTTTTCCGATAAATATTTTCTTAAGGAGGTTTAACATAGGATAGAAAATAATTCATGGAAATTAAGTAGAAGGATGACACAGTGGCTACTTACGATTAAACACTAACTCGACAGGAAAGGTATTCTACAAATTTCATCTGAGATCATCATAGTAAGATAAATCAATTTTACTCATGAATGAATCAAAAATATCAAAGATGATTATCCCCTTAGAATTTAAAAATTATGAGAAACACTTTTGTTATGCCAAGAAGTTTGAAATGGATATTTCTAATGATTAACTATTTCATGGGAGAAAGCAAAATATTAGGTCTAGTTAGAATGAAAAAAGGAAATAATTTATCAAAGAAACATGGAGGTAAAATAAAAAAAAATTCATTTGGGAGATGGGTGGTAAAAAGCATCCTGGAGAATGTTTATCAATGTTTGGAATTTTCTTCTAGTGTCGTAAGACTGGTCATATTTCTTGTAACTATAAGGAAGATGTTCAAGTAGGCAATGAAATGCCAAAGATAAGATGTTTTAGTTGACACGAGTTTTGTAATTATTCTAATGTGTGTCCAATGTTTATTACCCAGTGTGGAATCTAGATAGATCAAAAGACGAAGGGTGTAGAATTTTATTTTCTACTACTATGGTCGATTTGGGACTATCAAATGAACTGGTATCATGAATTGAAAAGAAGATTGTTGTATTCTTTAGTAATAGAATTACCTTAAAAAAAGTGTGACTTTATTATCTAAAGTGATACTTCGTTTAAAGGAATTAGTTGTGTCCTAATGAAGAATGATCATTGTAACACCCCAGTTAAATAAAGAATATGACATCTTTACATTTATCCATATTTGTGATTAAAATATTAGTATTACGTTATTGGGGACGCTATGCTCGATGGTATACCCAATATGCAACAACGAGTTTCATGGGAATCTTACGTTGCACTCTAATAACAAAATAATATTATTTTAAATGGTAGTTAACACCTATCCGTTGTAATTGAGGGAATGAACAGAACTAACTACAAAATGATTATATATGTTTGTCAAATATTTTTACTTTTTACAATAAATGTTAGTGGATTAAAAATGAGAATGAATCCAATTTTAAGCATAAACATTCTAATATTATTTAAAAGGTTGATTAACCACCTTTTGATGGAGAACCTCTTTTAAATCCACTTTTTGACAATTTTATGTGTTATATTTGACAGATTTATGCTAAATTTTCGTAAAGGATTTTTCATCTCACTTTTATTCCCATGATATTTATGCTACATTTTCCACCATTTCCGTTGAGTGGTATATATACTGCCCATTATTCTACTCTTTGTGTAATATACTTTCGTTTATGAGTATTTACATCAATGTTGTATTGTCCTTCTTTCATGGGGTGTATGTTTCGAAAGATACCCAAGTCGGTAAGGGAACCATTCACCCTCCTCTTTTTAATAGACTTCTATTGTTAGGTATTTTAATTTACATATTTTTATGATTGGATATATTATTCTATATCATTATTGATGTAAATTTTATGTCCAAGTGATGAGATTCCCTTTTTATCTCTCATCAACTCATTTTCCGAATTTTGAAGTGACGTCGTTAGGCTATAGAATTTTTGCAAGGGAACTTCTTATCCCAATTTTGATTCTTTGGTATAAACTTACACTCCTTGAATATGTCGTTCTATGAGTAATTGTGAATAACCTCTGATTGTTTTATACTAAATATCCACTTATATTTGGGGTATTCGTTTTTCACACATAATTATGTAATTGATTTATCCTTAATCCAAGGATACCGTCTTTGTATAGGACTTCATCTCAATCTCCTTTCATTGAGGAATATTTTGTTTTATACACAACCTTCTTTTATACGGTGTATAAACCCCTTTTACTTTTACGTTTATCCAAAAGGAATCTTTTTATACGAAGCATTTTACTAAACTACAAACGGGAATGTTTTTGTCGTACGTATGCGGTGACAAAAACATCTCCGCCGCCGTAACCATTATTTGAGTTTCGGCTTCATCTACAAGCCATACATTTTTTTAAATGAAAAATGAATACCATGTTTTACTTTTCTTTTATTTTGGTATTGAAAATGGTTTTCATAATATTTTTATATCAATGTGTTGTATTGATATCTTGTGATTGAAAAGTGGAAATGTTATGTTTCCTTTATACATGTTTTATGTTATAAAATTATGTTATGGTTCTTGGGAATTATTATGAAGACGAGTAGTTCTGTGATATACTAAGGGCAGGTGAGACGGATATATCTTTCCAATGCATTGGGTAACACGAATGGGTTAAACGTTAAGGTTTCTCCGAATAGATTTAGGGAATATACTGTGAAGGGTATTCCAAACGTAACCAAGAGGGTTACTCCCTACGTAAGAATTTTATGAATGTCTCATGTTACCTTTATGACTTATGATTTCTATGATTTATTCATGATTTGATGATGTTTATTAAATTTCTTATGTTTTATGAGTGAATTATGATTTCATACATGGACTAATGTTTCTTTTCGTACTTTTATATCCCTTATTGTGCTTTTTATGCTCATCCCATGTTTTTGAAATTTTTTTCATAGGTCAAGGGAATGGTTCATGATATGATGATTGTGTCAAAAAAGTTTCAAGAAAGAATACATGTTTTATTTTAAATATGTTTCTGTTGATGGGAAAAACGAAAAATATCTTTTATGTAACCACTTTATTTAAATGTGGAATGTAATTCATGATTTATGATCTAATTCTCTAAAACTATAAACCTGAAAAGATCCTCAAAGTGAATAATTCATTTAATTCAATATTAAGTAAGGTTTAAGGCCGGGCCTTATAGTTTTTATCGGAGTTCGGTTTAGATAACTTTAGAGGTTAGGGTATTCTCTAAGAATAAGTGACATTACCATAATGGTTAGGATTTCAGACATAGTCCTAGTTTTAGATAAAGCGAATGAGTAACTACATCTTATTTTATATCTTCCTCATTAGTACATGATGGTTTTGTTGATATACTCACACTGACAATTCAATTTTTAGTGAATGGATGGATCTAGCAGAAACCAAAGTGACAACATGTTTGAAGGAAACTGTGGTGGTTCTCTGATTAAGAGATTGGATGAAATGGGGGACTCAATGAGGAAACTCATGGTTGTTCTAATCCAACTATCAAGGAGTCATGATCAACCACTTGAACCTTGGTATGTTCTGTAATGCATCATGTACGAGCTGACCAATTGATGTGGATGCTCAGGTAATAATTATAAAGGTAACCATTAGAGTTTATATGATCCTTACTTTTGAGGTAATTATGGGTTATTATATGTTATAATGGAAAATGAAAGGCATGAGATAAAATTGATGTTAAAATATCTTATGATTATTTTTGAGGATTTTATCACGTTTTGGGGAATGTTTTAAGAAATATATATTCTTGGAAAAAGGACAACACACAGACCGTGTGACAACCCGTCGCGTCAGACAATGTTGCGGGAATCGAACCCACAACCAAAGTGCACCAAGTATTTATCACCTACCACTGGACTACATGAAGTCCCTGGTTTGTTTGACTAATTCTTTTTAGTTATATGATTTTAGGAATCAAGAGTATGTTTATTTTGGGTTATCTATGGAAATGATTAACCTATCATGGAGGATATGTGATTAGGTTAATTACTTTTCAATATGAGAATTTAAGAGCAACTGATGTTATTTGGAGATAAAAGATAATTTGTACCTTGGAATACTATGTGATTAAATCCTTCTAATATTTGGGTTTCAATCTTAGTTTGGTTAACTTCGAATAACTTTATGGACAATTGTTTATCAAATCGTCTTCGTTGAACTTTGGGTTATTTTTTGGAAAAATTTTGGAGATTAAGTATAGATTTTCGTTTAATAAAGGATTATCCTTTTGTGGATTATCTGATCTCATACTAATAGTTTTGGTTTTGGCTTTTTTCTAAAGAAATGTGAAATATATAGTTCTCTTTTGTGTATTAGGTGATTCTCAAGAAGTTTATTATAGTACTCTTAATGCGAAAAAGTATTCCTAAATACTTTCCTTTTGGAGAAAATATGAGTTTAATTAAGGAATCTAGTAAAAGTTGAAAGTCTACGTGACAAGTAAGTATGTTTCATTATGATTTAGTTAAGCTCAAAAACAAATTTTTCAATGAAGAATAACTTAAAACAAAAAAAATCCTGTTAACTTTTCTTACTGGGGAATCAAATACCGTTTAACCCATCACAAGTTTTTGATTTTTCTATGGTTAACTTTCTCCTAGACATGTTTACTATCACACTCCCTCAGAACACGACCCTTTGTTTTTTCCTCCATATCCATGTTTTCCTACATGGAATCCTATTATGGGTTAACTCTGGTGACCTTTTTACTTCTCTTTCTTTATTTTAAAGTGATTGTTTTACTGAATCTTGTTCCAAGTTTGTATTTTCAATTAAGTTTCCAATCCCAATTTTAAAATTGTGAGGACGCAATTCCCAAAAGGGGGGAAGGATGTAACACCCCATGTAAATAAAGAATATGAAATCTTCACATTTATCTATATTTGTGAATAAAATATTAATATTACTTTAAAGGTGACACTATGCTCGATGGTATACCCAATACACAACAACGAGTTTTTTGGGAATTTTACGTTGCACTCTAATAATAAAATAATATTATTTTAAATGGTGGTTAACGCCTAGCCGTTGTAATCGAGGGAATGAACATTACTTACTAAAAAATCATTATATATGTTTGTAAAATATTTTTAATTTTTACAATAAATGTTAGAGGATGAAAAATGAAAATGAATATAATTTTAAGCGTAAACATTCTAATAATCTATAAAAAGTCGATTAACCGCCTTTTGATGGAGAACCTCTTTTAAATAAACTTTTTTAAAATTTTATGCTTTATATTTGACAAAATAAAATTTTCTTTATAATCGGGACATAAAAATTTTCTTTGTGTAAATTTTTGGTATTTTTCCGATAAAGTTCATTTTTTAATGAATAGTGAAAAATGTTGTATTTTAATTCAAAACCTATTTTTAATCTAATATATTTATATGACTAGATTATATTTTGAATTGTTTTTAAAGGGAAATTAGAATATATTTTTACCATTTAATCCAATAGTGGTCAATGGAATTAATTTCACTTTCAAATTGGACTTAAACTACTGTCAATCTTTTAATAGATATTGTTTCCTAAAAACACGCTATTTGCTTTGACAGTGGGAATTAATTATTAAGTTAATTAATGAAACTTATATGTTTTGAATTTTTTAAAATAGAAATCATTTTTGAATTCGGAATATAAAATATTTATTAGGGTGAATTTTTGGTATTTTTCTGAAAAACTCCAATTTTTGATGAATAGTGAAACCACTAAGTGGTAGTTTAAAAACTGTTTTTTCGTTTAAATGAAACTTTACCACTTCTGCGGTTTGAATTTCAAAAATATGACATACATGGTTGTCATTAGGATCTAAAATTTGGATTAATGGGATTGGAATAATTTTTTGGTGAATAGTAACTCTTAAGTTTTTAATCGCGATTAGAGGTAATTAGTATAATTTAAGGTAAAGATAATGTTATAATAATATGAAATGACCTTGAAACATGTCCTACCCTTATTGGATGAGTCATTTACGACCAAGAAAATCCATGGGTCAACTTGGGGACACCATGGAGCCACTTTGTTTGGAAAATGACATTAATACCTTTTTATTTAAAGATAAAATTAAAATGTCACAAACAAGTGTTGTTTTACTAAAATAATTTTTACATGGGGTTATATAGGTCATATTTTTTAATATAAATATTCAGTAGAAATATAAAGATATTACCTACATCATTTTTTTTGTTTATAATTTTTAGACATTAAATAAATTAATTTATTTATGACACCGTGATAATGTAGTGATTACCTCATAAATGAATGATTTAAATAAAATTAGAAGATAGGGTGAAATACAAGATATAGACTTGTAACAAACCTATTTGATGTGTGTATTTAAAAACCTTATCACCTTATCCTCGAAATTTTTTATTTTGGGACCTTTAAAATCCGAAAATCATTTTATAATAAGGTAATATTTTATATCTTTCCAAGAGTGCCCCTCCTCTCCTCTTCTAAAAGGCTTCTACTTCTACCACCATACACACACCTCTCAAGCCTTTGGCTCGGCCAAACCCTGAAAATTTCATCTCTAAAAATCACTCTATTCATCATTTAAGCCTCGATTTTTGTAGAATCCTTTCCAAGGAATCTTTTGAGCTCAAATCGAAGAGAGTTACCTGATTTAAATGTAATCTCTTCCCTTTTGTTCTTTTGTTTTATTTTTCTTCTCCAACCCCTAAACTCTTTTTATTACTTTTTTTGTAACAAAACCAGTATCATAAATATACTAGGATTTTTTTATAAGAAGGATTCGAGATTCAATTTCACACAACTTCGTCTAATGGTTAAAGAACATATTGTTTCTTTGGTTGGAAGATTACTGTCTCACGAAACGATGATTGTTCAATATTATTTTAACACCTTCAAAGGTGTACATTAAGATGCCACTATATTTATATATTATATATAATATGTTTATTTTTCCCTTAAGCTTCTGTATTTTTCATTTATGGCATTCCTTTATGGTTTCTATTATGGGTAAACGCGATATCTTCATTTTAGGAAGTGCGGACTACAACCCCCTCAATGTGATTTGATTCGTTAATGCGATATGTGGGACGTATAAAAGATGGAATTAATGGTATTAAATATGATATCATACTTGAATTATAATATACCTTTATATCATTATTATTTCATTCCATTGAATACAAAAAAAAAAGAAACGAAAGTAGCATTCATGCGTACATACGGCTTACCGTCTCAATGAATGGTACATTTCATTTCTTATCTCCAAATTTTATGTACTATTATCATTACATATATATAATAGATATATATGTAATATATTACATCTAAATTATGGATATAATTCTACAATTATAATATATATATCTCTCATTTTGTTTTAATTCAATTAATATGAAAAAAAATGAAAGTAGTGTTCATGCGTACGTACGTTCTACCGTCTCCATGAACAGTGCTTTTAATTTTTTATCTCCAAATGCTATGGAATAGTATAAAATGAATATATACTGGATATATATGATATTTAAAACATCAATACTATTCTGGATATGATGTTCATATAACTACATGGAAAATTCTTTTCCAACAAGTTCAATTTTTGCTCATGTACCGAACATCAACAAAAACGTCTGATATAAACTCACTTTATTAACCAATTATTATAACATTATAATATTTGATATGAAATGAATAATAATATTTAAAGTAGGACCTTAATAAATTATAAATTGACCAAGTTTTATTATTTAGGAGATTAATGAATGATTTAGTCATGTCGGACACAAGGTAAGGGATCCTACCTCTCTCTTTCTTTTTAAGTACACTCTTTCATGTCATTCCTTTTAAGCTCATCTTTATTATGATTGATATGTTCTTTTATATTAATATTACTTTACGTTTTATGTTCATATGATGAGAGACTCTACTTTCTCTCATCAATCAATTTTGGATGTTTTGAGTGGCGCTGTTAGGCTGCCGAATTTTCGTAAGAGACCCAACCTCTCTCTTTCTTTTTAAGTACTCTCCTTTATGTCACTTATTTTAAGATCCTCTTTGTTATATTGTAGGATGGTATTTTATATAACTCTTGATGTACATTTTATATAAATATGATTTGAGACCCTATTTGTTCTCATCAATCCATTTTTGGATGTTTTAAGTGGCGTCGTTAGGCTACCGAGTTTTCGTAAGGGATTTTTCATCTCACTTTTATTCCCATGATATTTATGCTACATTTTCCACCATTTCCATTGAGTGGAATATATAATTCTCATTATTATACTTTTTTTGTAATATAATTTCGTTTTATAGTATTTACATCAATGTTGTATTGTCCTTATTTCATGGGGTGTATGTTTCAAAAGATACCCAAGTCGGTAAGGGAACCTTTCACCCTCCTCTTTTTAAAAGACTTCTTTTGTTGGGTCTTTTAATTTACATATTCTTATGTAGGGATATGTTCTTATATATCCTTATTGATGTAAATTTTATTTCCAAGTGATGAGATACCCTTTTTATCTCTCATCAACTCATTTTATGAATTTTGAAGTGATGCCGTTATGCTATCTAATTTTTGCAAGGGAACATCTTAACCCAATTTTGATTCTTTGGGATAAACTTGCACACCTTAAATATGTAATTCTATGAATATGTGTGAATAACCTCTTATTTTTTTACACTTAATATCCACTTATATTTTCTGTATTCATTTGTCACACATAATTATGTAATTGATTTATCCTTAATCCAAGGATTCCGTCTTGGTATGGGACTTCGTCTCAATCTCCTTTCATTGAGGCATATTTTGTTTTATACACAACCTTCTTTTATACGGTTTATAAACCCCTTTTAATTTTACATTTATCCAAAAGGAAACTTTTTATACGAAGTTTTTTACTAAATGACAAAAGGGAATGTTTTTGTCATACGTATGTGGTGACAACAACTTTTCCACCGCCATAACCATTATTTGAGTTTCGGCTTGCTCTACATGCCATACGTTTTTTTAAGTAAAAATAAATACCATGTTTTACTTTTCTTTTATTTTTGTATTGAAAATGGTTTTCATAATGTTTTTATATCAATGTGATGTATTGGTATCTTGTGATTGAAAAGTGGAAATTTTATGTTTCCTATATGTATGTTTTATGTGATATGATTATGTTATGGTTCTTGGGCATTATTATGAAGACGGGTGGTTCCATGGTAAACTAAGGGCTGGTGAGACTGATATAGCTCTCCAGTGCATTGGGTTACATGAAGTGGTTAAACGTTAAGGTTTCAACGAAAAGATTTAGGGAATATACTCTGATGGGTATTCCAAACGTAACCAAGAGGGTTACTCCCTACGTAAGAATGTTATGAATGACTCAAGTAACCTTTATTCCTTGTGATTTCTATGATTTATTCATGATTTTATGAGGTTTGTTAAAATACTTAAGTTTTATGAGTAAATTATGATTTCATACATGGACTAATGTTTTCTTTTCGTACTTTTATATCCCTTACTGAGCATTTTAGGCTCATCCCAGGTTTTTGAAATGTTTTCCACAGGTCAAGGGAAAGGTGCATGATATAATGATTGTGTCAAGAAAGTGCCATGAAAGAATCCATGTTTTATTTTAAATATGTTTCCGTTGATGGGAAAAAATTAATACTATCTTTTATGTAACCACTTTTTTTAAATGTGGAATGTAATTTAGGATTTATGATCTAATTCCCTAAAACTCTAAACCTGAAAAGATCCTTAATTTGAATTATTCATTTAATTCAATATTAAGTATGGTTTAAGTTCGGGGCCTTATAGTTGGTATCAGAGGTCGGTTTAGATAACTTTAGAGGTTAGGGTATTCTCTAAGGATAAGTGACATTACCATAATTGTAAGGATTTCAGAAAGAGTCATAGTTTTAGATAAAGTGAATGAGTAAGTAAATCATAGTGTTTATGTTCCTCATTAGTACATGATGGTTTTGTTGATATACTCACATTGACATTTCTGTTTTTAGTGAATGGATGGATCTAGTAGGCACCAAAGTGACAACAGGTTTGAAGGAAATTGTGGTTGTTCTCCAATTAAGAGACTGGATGAAATGGGGGACTCAATGAGGAAACTCCTGCCTGTTCTAAACAAACTATCAAAGAGTCATGATCAACCACTTGAACCTTGGTATGTTCTGTAATTCATCATGTACGAGATGACCAATTGATGTGGAAGTTCGGGTAATAATTATAAAGGTAAGCATTAGAGTTTATATGATCCTTAATTTTGAAGTAATTATGGGTTATTATATGTTATGATGGAAAATGAAAAGCATGAGATAAACATGAGGTTAAAATATGTTATGATTATTTTTGAAGATTTTATCTTGTTTTGGGGAATGTTTTAAGAATTATATAGTTTTGGAAAAAGGACAACACACAGACCGTGTGAAAACCCGTCGCGTCAGACTAAGATACAGGAATCGAACCCACAACCAAAGTGCGACTGGTATTTATCACCTACCACTGGACTACGTGAAGTCCTTGGTTAGTTTGAATAATTCTTTTTAGTTAGATGATTTTGGGAATCAAGAGTAAGTTTATTTTGGGTTATATATGTAATTGATTGACCTATCATGGAGGATATGTGATTAAGTTAATTACTTTTAGATATGAGAATTTAACAGCAACTGATGTTATTTGGAGATAAAAGTTAATTTGTACCTTGGAAGACTATGATATTAAATCCTAAAAATATTTGGGTTTCAATATTAGTTTGGTTTAATTTGAATAATTTTATGGAAAATTGTTTATCGAATGGTCTTCGTTGAACTTTGGGTTTTTTTTTGGAAAAATTTTGGAGATTAAGAATAGATTTTCTTTTTATAAAGGATTATACTTTTGTGGATTATCTAATCTCATACTAACAGTTTTGGTTTTGGTTTTTTTCTAAAGACATGGGAAATATATAGTTCTCTTTTTTAGATTAGGTGATTCTCAAGAAGTTGATTATAGTACTCTTAATGCGAACAAGTCTTCCTAAATTCTCGTCTTTTTGAGGAAATATCAGTTTTATTAAAGAATCTAGTAATAGTTGAAAGTATATGTGACAAGTAAGTATGTTTCATTATGATTTAGTTTAGCTCAAAAATAAATTACTCAATGAAGACTAACTTAAAAAAAAAATTCTATTAACGTTTTCTACTGGGGAATCGAATACCATTTAACCCATCACATGTTTGTGATTTTCCTATGGTTAACTTTCACCTAGACATGATTTCTATCAATCTCCCTCAGAAAAAAACCCTTTTTTTCCTCCATATCCATGTTTTCCTACATGGAATCCTAGTATGGGTTAACTCAGGAGACCTTTGTACTTCTTTTTATTTATTTTAAAGTGATTATTGTACTGACTCTTGTTCCGATGTGGGATTTTCAATGAAGTTTCCAAGCCCAATTTTAAAATTGCTAGGATGCAATTCCCAAAATGGGGGACGGATGTAACACCCTAGGTGAATAAAAAATATTACATCTTCAAATTTATCCATATTTGTGAATAAAATATTAATATCACTTTAATGGGGACACTATGCTCGATGTCGTACCTAATATGCAACAATGAGTTTCTTGGGAATCTTACGTTGCACTCTTATATTAAAATAATATTATTTTAAATGGAAGTTAACGTCTATCCATTTTAATGGCGGGAATGAATATAAATTACTACAAACTGATTATATATGTTTTTCAAATATTCTTACTTTTTAAAATAAATGTTAGAGGATAAAAAATGTGAATGAATCCAATTTTAAGCGTAAACATTCTAATATTCTTTAAAAGGTCGATTAACCGCCTTTTGATGGAGAACCTCTTTTAAATCAACATTTTTAAAATTTTATGTGTTATATTTGACAAAAAAAATTATTTTTTAGAATCGGGAAAACAAAATTTACTTTATGTAATTTTTTTGTATTTTTCCGATAAAGTTCATTTTTTTAATGAATAGTGAAAAATGTTGTATTTTAATTCAAAACATCTTTTTAATCTAATTTATTTATATGATTAGATTATATTTTGATATTTTTTAATTTAAAATTAGAATATATTTTTAACATTTAATCCAATAGTGGTCATTGGAATTAATTTCACTTTCAAATTGGACTTAAACTAGAGTCAATCTTTTAATAGATATTGTTTCTTAAAAACACGCTATTTATTTTGACAGTGGGAATTAATTATTAAATTAGTTAATGAATCTTATATGTTTTGAATTTTTTAAAATATAAATCATTTTTGAATTCGGAATATCAAATATAGATTAGGGTGAATTTTTGATATTTTTCTAAAAAAACTCCAATTTTTTATGAATAGTGAAACCACTAAGTGGTAGTTTAAAAACTATTTTTTCATTTAAATGAAACTTTACCACTTATGTGGTTTGAATTTTAAAAATCCAACATACATGGTTTTCATTGGGATGTAAAATGTGGTTTAATGGGATTGAAATAATTTTTTGGAAAATAGTGACTCTTAAGTTTTTAATCGTGATTAGAGGTAATTAGTATAATTTCAGGTAAAGATAAGGTTATAATAATATGAAATTACCTTGACACATGTCCTACCCTTATTGGATGAGTAATGGCCGACCAAGACAATCCATGGTTTAACATGGGGATCCCATGGAGCCACATTGGTTGGAAAATGTCATTAATACCTTTTTATTTAAAGCTAAAATTAAAATGTCACCAACATGTGTTGTTTTACTAAAAAAAATTAAATGGGGTTATATAAGTCATATTTTTTACTATAAAAATTCATTATAAAGCTAAAAATATTTCCTAAATCATGATTGTTTTTTTATAATTTTTAGACATTAAATAAATTATGTTATTTATGACACTGTGATGATGTAGTGATTACCTCATAAATGAATGATTTAAAGAAATTTAGAAGATAGGGTGAAATCTAAGTCTTACACTTGTCACAAACCTTTTGGATGGGTGGATTTCGAAACCTTATCACCTTATCCTAGAAATATATCCTTTTGGGACCTTTAAAATCCGAATATCATTTTATAATAATGTAATATTTTATAACATTCCAAGAGTGCCCATCCTCTACTCTTATAAAAGGCCCCCACTTCTACCACCTTACACAAACCTCTCAAGCCATTTTCTCGGCCAACCCCTGCCCATTTCATCTCTACACATCCCTCTCTTCATCATTGAATCATCAATTTGGGCAGAATCCTTTCCAAGGAAGCCTTTGAGCTCAAATCAATGACAGTTACCAGATTTAATGGTAATGTCTTCCCTTGTGTTCTTTTGTTTTATTTTTCATCTCCAAACCCCTAAACTCTATATATTACTTTTTGTTGTAACAACACCAGTATCATAAATATTCTAGGATTTTGTTATAATAATTATTCGATCTTCACTTTCACACACCTCCGTCTAATGGTCAAAGAACATATTGTTTCTGTGGATGACGAATTACTGCTTCACGAAACGATGATTGTTCAATATTCTATTAACACCTTCAAAGGTGGCCATTAAGATGCCACTATATTTATATTGATATATAATATATTTATGTTTTACTAAAGCTTATGTATTTTTCATTTATGGCATACCTTTATGGTTTTCATTATGGGTAAACGTGATATCATCATTTTAGGAAGTGCGGACTATCGCCCCCTCAAAGTGATTTGATTTGTTAATGACATATATGGGACATATAAAGGATTGAATTAATGGTATTACATATGATATCCTAATGGAATTATAATATACCATTATATCATTATTATTTCATTCCATTGACTACAAAAAAAATAAATGAAAGTAGCGTTCATGCGTATGTACGGCTTACCGTCTCCATGAACGGTACATTTCATTTCTTATCTCCAAATGTTATGTACTATTATAAGTACATATATATATTAGATATATATGTAATATATTACATATAAATTATGGATATAATTCTAGAATTATAATATATATATCTATCATTTTGTTTTAATTCAATTAATATGACAAAAAATGAAAGTAGCGTTCATGCGTACGTACGGCCTACCGTCTCCATGAACGGTGCTTTTAATTTTTTATCTCAAAATGCTATGTAATAGTGTAAAATGAATATATACTGGATATATATGATATTTAAAACATCAATACTATTCTAGATATGATGTACCTATAACTACATGGAAAATTCTTTTCCAACAAGTTCAATTTTTACTCATGTACCGAACATCGACAAAAACGTCTGATATGAACTCACTTTATTAACCAATTATTATAGCATTATAATTTGTGATATGAACTGAATAATAATATTTAAATGAGGTCCTTAAGAAATTATAAATTGACCAAATTTTATTATTCAGGAGATTAATGAACGATCGAGTCATGTCGGACACGAGGTAAGGTATCCTACCCCTCTCTTTATTTTTAACTACACTCTGTTATTTCATTCCTTTTATGCTCATATTTCTTATGATTGGGATGTTATTTTATATTAATCATACTGTAATTTTTATGTTTATATGATGAGATACCCTACTTTATCTCATCAATCAATTTTGGAAGTTTTGAGTGGGGCCATTAGGCTGCCGAATTTTCGTAAGAGATCCAACCTCTCTCTTTCTTTTTAAGTACTCTCCTTTATGTCACTTATTTTAAGCTCCAATTTGTTATGTTGGGGGATGTTGTTTTATATTATTCTGTATGTAAATTTTATTTTAATATGATGAGAGACCCTATTTGATCTCATCAATCCTTTTTTTCAAGTTTTAAGTGGCGTCGTTAGGCTGCCGAGTTTTCATAAGGGATTTTTCATCTCACTTTTATTCCCGTGAGATTTATGATAAATTTATCACCATTTCCATTGAGTGGTATATATACTGCCCATTATTATACTGTTTGTTTAATATAATTTCGTTTATGAGTATTTACATCAATTTTGTACTGTCCTTCTTTTAGGGGGTGTATGTTTCGAAAGATACCCAAGTCGGTAAGGGAACCATTCGCCCTCCTCTTTTTAAAAGACTTCTTTTGATGGGTTTATTAATTTACATATTTTTTTGTTGGGATATGTTCCTCTATATCCTTTTTTATGTAAATTTTATGTCCAAGTGATGAGATACCCTTTTTATCTCTCATCAACTGTTTTTCTGAATTTTGAAGTGACGCCATTAGGCTGTCGAATTTTTTCATGGGAACAACCTAACCCAATTTTGATTCTTTGGGATAAACTTGCACTCCTTGAATATTTAATTCTATGAATATGTCTGAATAACCTCTGATTTTTTTACACTTAATATCCACTTATATTTGGTGTATTCGTTTGTTACACATAATTATGTAATTGATTTATCCTTAATCCAAGGATATCGTCTTTGTATGGGTATTCATCTCAATATCCTTCCATTGAGGCATATTTTGTTTTATACACAACCTTCTTTTATACGGTGTATAAACCCCTTTGACTTTTATGTTTATTCAAAAGGTATCTTTTTGTACGAAGTGTTTTACTAAACGACAAAAGGGAATGTTTTTGTTGTACGTATGCGGCGACAACAACTTCTCCACCGCCATAACCATTATTTGAGTTTCGACTTCCTTTACCAGCCATACATTTTTTAAATGAAAAATAAATACCATGTTTTACTTTTATTTTATTTTGGTATTGAAAATGTTTTTCATAACGTTTTTATAACAATGTGTTGTATTGATATCTTATGATTGAAAAGTGGAAATGTTATGTTTTCTTTATGCATGTTTTATGTGATACAGTTATGTTATGGTTCTTGGGCATTATTATGAAGATGGGTGGTTCCGTGATAAACTAATGGTGGGTGAGACTGGTATATCTCTCCAATGCATTTGGTAACGCGAAGGGGTTAAACATTATGGTTTCTCTAAAGATATTTAGGGAATATACTTTGATGGGTATTCCAAACGTAACCAAGAGGGTTACTCCCTACGTAAGAATGTTATGAATGCCTCAAGTTACCTTTATGCCTTATGTATTCTATGATTTATTCATGATTCGATGAGGTTTATTAAAATACTTATGTTTTATGAGTAATGTCTTATTTCATACATGGACTAATGTTTTCTTTTCGTACATCTATATCCCTTAATGAGCTTTTTATGCTCATCCAATGTTTTTGAAAAAAAATTCATAGGTCAAGGGAAAGGTGCATGATATGACGATAGTGTCAAGAAAGTTTCAAGAAAGAATCCATGTTTTATTTTAAATATGTTTCTGTTGATGGGAAAAAAACAAATACTATCTTTTATATAACCACTTTGTTTAAATTTGGAATGTAATTCTTGATTTATGATCTAATTCTCTAAAAATATAAACCTGAAAAGATCCTCAATGTGAATTACTCATTTAATTCAATATTAAGTAAGTTTTAAGGATGGGGCCTTATAGTTTGTATTAGAGGTCGGTTTAGATATTTTTAGAGGTTAGGGTATTCTCTATTCAAAAGTTACATTACCATAATGGTAAGGATTTCAGAAAGAGTCTTAGTTTTAGATAAAGTGAATGAGTAAGTATATCTTAGTGTTTATCTTCCTCATTAGTACATGATGGTTTTGTTGATATACTCACACTGACATTTCTGTTTTTAGTGAATGGATGGATCTAGCAGGCACCAAAGTGACAACAGGTTTGAAGGAAACTGTGGTGGTTCTCTAATTAAGAGACTGTATGAAATGGGGGACTCAATGAGAAACCTCCTGGTTGTTCTAAACCAACTATCAAGGAGTCATTATCAACCACTTGAATCTTGGTATGTTCTGTAACGCATCATGTACGTGATGACCAAATGATGTGGAAGTTCATGTAATAATTTTAAAGGTAACCATTAATGTTTATATGATACTTAATTTTGAGGCAATTATGGGTAATTATATGTTATGATGGAAAATGAAATGCCTGAGTTAAACTTGAGGTTAAAATATGTTATGATTATTTTTGAAGATTTTATCTCGTTTTGGGGAATGTTTTAAGAATTATATAGGTTTGGAAAAAGGACAACATGCATACCGTGTGACAACCCGTGGCGTCAGACAAAGCTGCTGGAATCGAACCCACAACCAAAGTGCGACTGGTATTTATTGTCTACCACTGGAAAACGTAAAGTCCTTGGTCAGTTTGACTAATTATTTTTAGTTAGATGATTTTAGGAATCAAGAGTAAGTTTATTTTGGGTTATCTATAGAAATGAATAACCTATCATGGAGGATATGTGATTAGGATAATTACTTTTCAATATGAGAATTTAAGAGCAACTGATGTTATTTGGAGATAAAAGTTAATTTGTACCTTGGATGACTGTGTGATTAAATCTATCAAATATTTGGGTTTCAATATTAGTTTGGTTTACTTTGAATAATTTTATGGACAATTGTTTATTGAATGGTCTTCGTTGAACATGGGGTTTTTTTGGACAAATTTTGAAGATTAAGAATATATTTTCTTTTTTTAAAGGATTATACTTTTGTGGATTATCTGATCTCATACTAAAATTTTTGGTTTTGGTTTTTGTCTAAAGACATGGTAAATATATAGTTATCTTTTGTGGATTAGTTGATTCTTAAGAAGTTGATTATAGTAATCTTAATGAGAACAAGTCTTCCTAAATACTCTTATTTTGAAGAAAATATGAGATTGATTAAGGAAACTAGTAAACGTTGAAAGTCTACGTGACAAGTAAGTATGTTTCATTATGATTTAGTTAAGCTCAAAAATAAATTCCTCAATGAAGAGTAACTTAAAACAAAAACTTTGTCCATTCACTTTTCCTACTGGGGAATCGAATACCATTTAACCATCACAAGTTTGTGATTTTCCTATGGTTAACTTTCTCCTAGACATCTTTACTATCACTCTCCCTCAGAACATGACCCATTGTTTTTTCCTCCATATCCATGTTTTCCTACATGGAATCCTAGTATGGGTTAACTCGGGTGACCTTTGTAATTCTCTTTCTTTATTTTATAGTGATTTTTTTACTGACTCTTTTTTCGTTGTGGGATTTTCAATGAAGTTTCCAAGCACAATTTTAAAATTGCGAGGACGCAATTCCCAAAAAGGGGGAAGGATGTAACACCCCAGGTAAATAAAGAATATGAAATCTTCACATTTATCCATAGTTGTGAATAAAATATTAATATTAATTTAATGGGGATGCTAGGCTCGATGGCGTACCCAATACGCAACAACGAGTTTCTTGGGAATCTTACGTTGCACTCTAATAATAAAATAATATTATTTTAAATGGTAGTTAACGCCTAGACGTTGTAGTGGCGGGAAAGAAAATAACTAACTACAAAATTATTATATATGTTTGTCAAATATTTTTACTTTTTACAATAAATGTTAGAGGATTAAAAATGAAAATGAATCAAATGTTAAACGTAAACATTCTATTATTCTTTAAAAGGTCGATTAACTGCCTTTTGATGGCGAACCTACATTAAATCCACTTTTTGAAAATTTTATGTGTTATATTTGAAAAAATAAAATAATATTTTAGAATTGGGACATCAAAATTTACTTTTTGTAAATTTTTGGAATTTGTTCGATAAAGTTCATTTTTTTAATGAATAGTGAACAATGTTGTATTTTAATTCAAAACCTCTTTTTTAATCTAATTTATTTATATGATTAGATTATATTTTTAATGGTTTTTAAAGTGAAATTATAATATATTTTTACCATTTAATCCAATAGTGGTCATTGGAATTAATTTCACTTTGAAATTTGACTTAAACTAGTGTCAATCTTTTAATAGATATTATTTCTTAAAAACACGCTATTTGTTTTGACAGCGGGAATTAATTATTAAATTAATTAATGAAACTTATATGTTTAGAATTTCCTAAAATAGACATCATTTTTTAATTCGTAATATCAAATATATCTTAGGGTGAATTTTTGGTAATTTTCTGCAAAACTCAAATTTTTGATGAATAGTGAAACCACGAAGTGGTGGTTTAAAAACTATTTTTCGTTTAAATGAAACTTTAACAATTCTGTGGTTTTAATTTCAAAGATCCTATATACATGTCTGTCATTAGGATGTAAAATGTGTTTCAATGGGATTAAAATAATTTTTTGGTGAATAGTAACTCTTTAGTTTTTAATCGCGATTAGATGTAATTAGTATAATTTAAGGTAAAGATAATGTTATAATAATATGAAATGACCTTGAAACATGTCCTAACCTTATTGGATGATTCATGGCCGACCAAGAAAATACATGGGTCAACTTAGGGACCCCATCGAGCTACTTCGGTTGGAAAATGACATTAATACCTTTTTATTTAAAGCTACAATTAAAATGTCACAAACATGTGTTTTTTTAATAAAACAATTTTTACATGGGGTTATATAAGTCATAATTATTACTATAAATAATAATTATAAAGCTAAAACGATTTCATACATCATGATATTCTGTTTATAATTTTTAGACATTAAATAAATTAATTTATTTATGACACCGTGATGATGTAGTGATTACCTCAAAAATGAACGATTTAATTAAAATGAGAATATAGGTTGAAATCTAAGTCTTAAACTTTTCAAAAACCTATTGTATGGGAGGATTTAGAACACTTATCACCTTATCCTCGAAATATATCCCTTTGGGACAAATAAAATCCGAAGATCGTTTTATAATAAAGTAATATTGTATAACTTTCCAAGAGTGCCCCACCTCTCCTCTTATAAAAGGCCCCCACCTCTACCACCTTACACACACCTCTCAAGCCTTTGGCTCAGCAAACCCCATCCCATTGCATCTATCCACATCCCTGTCTTAATCATTGAAGCCTCACTTTGGACATAATCCTTTCTAGGGAATCCTATGAGCTTAAATCAAAGAGAGTTACCTGATTTAAAGGTAATGTCTTCCTCTTGTGTTCTTTTGTTTTATTTTTCTTCTCCAAACCCCTAAACACTTTTTATTAATTTTTTTAACAAAACCAGTATCTTAAATATACAATGATGTTTTTATAATAAAGATTTGATCCTCACTTTCACACACCTCCGTCTAATGGTTAACGAACATACTGTTTCTGTGGATGCCGAATTATTGCATCACGAAACGATGATTGTTCAATATTCTTTTAACACCTTCAAAGGTGGCCATTAGGATGTCACTATATTTATATATGATATATAATATTTTTATTATTTCCATAAGCTTCTGTATTTATCATTTATGGCATACCTTTATGGTTTCCATTATGGGTAACACGATATCTTCATTTTAGGAAGTGCGGAATACCGCCGCCTCAAAGTAATTTGATTCGTTAATGCCATATATCATTATTATTTCATTCCATTGAATTAAAAAAATAAATCAAAGTAGCATTCATTCGTACGTACGGCTTACCGTCTCCATGAATGGTGCATTTTATTTTGTATCTCCAAATGTTATTTACTATTATAAGTAAATATATATAATAGATATATATGTAATATATAACATCTAAATTATGTATATCATTCTGGAATTATAATATATATATATATCTCATTTTTTATTAATTCAATTAATATGACAAAAAATGAAAGTAGCGTTCATGCGTACATACGGCCTACCGTCTCCATGAACGGTGCTTTTAATTTATTATCTCCAAATACTATAGAGTAGTATAAAATGAATATATACTGGATATATATGATATTTAAAACATCAATACTATTCTGGATATAATGTACCTATAACTACATAGAAAATTCTTTTCCAACAATTTTAATTTTTACTCATGTACCGAACATCGACAAAAACGTCTGATATGAACTCATTTTATTAACAAATTATTATAACATTATAATATGTGATATGAACTGAATAATAATAATTAAATGAGGTCCTTATGAAATTATAAATTGACCAAATTTTATTATTCAGGAGATTAAAGAATGATCGAGTCATGTCGGACAAGAGGTAAGGTATCCTACCCCTCTCTTTCTTTTTAAGTACACTCTTTTATGTCATTCATTTTCAACTCAACTTTCTTATGATTGGGATGTTCTATTATATTAATATTACATTAAATTTTATGTTCATATGATGAGAGACCCTAATTTCTCTAATCAATCAATTTTGGAAGTTTGGAGTGGCGCCGTTAGGCAGCCGAATTTTTGTAAGAGATCCAACCTCTCTCTTTATTTTTAAGTACTCTCCTTTATGTCACTTCTTTTAAGCTCCACTTTTTTATGTTGGGGGATATTATTTTATATTCCTCTTGATGTAAATTTTATGTTAATATGATTAGAGAACCAATTTTATCTCATCAATCCATTTTTAGAAGTTTTAAGTGGCGCCGTTAGGCTACCGAGTTTTCGTAAGGGACTTTTCATCTCACTTTTCTTCCTGTGAGATTTATGATACATTTTCCACCATTTCCGTTGAGTGGTATATATACTGCCCATTATTCTACTCTTTATGTAATATACATTCTTTTATGAGTATTTAAATCAATGTTTTATTGTCCTTCTTTCATGGGGTGTATGTTTCGAAAGATACCCAAGTCGGTAAGTGAACCTTTCACCCTCCTTTTTTTAAAAGACTTCTTTGGTTGGGTCTTTAAATTTACATATTGATATGTTGGGATATTTTCTTCTATATCCTTATCGATTTAAATTGTATTTAAATGTAATGAGATACCATTTTTATCGCTCATCATCTCATTTTCGGAATTTTGAAGTGACGTCGTTAGGCTGTTGAATTTTTGCAAGGGAACATCTTAACCGAATTTTGATTCTTTGGGATAAACTTTCACTCCTTGAATATGTCGTTCTATGAATATGTGTGAATAACCTCTTATTGTTTTACACTTAATATCCACTTATATTTGGTGTATTCGTTTGTCACACATAATTATGTAATTGATTTATCCTTAATCCAAGGATACTGTCTTTGTATGGGACTTCATCTCAATCTCCTTTTATTGAGGCATGTTTTGTTTTATACAAAACCTTCTTTTATACGGTGTATAAATCCATTTGACTTTTACGAATATCCAAAAGGAATATTTTTATACGAAGCATTTTACTAAACGATAAAAGGGATTTTTTTTGTCGTATGTTTGCGGCGACAACCACTTCTCTGTCGTCGTTACAATTATTTGAGTTTCGGCTTCCTCTACAAGCCATACTTTTTTTTAAATGAAAAATAAATACCATTTTTTACTTTTCTTTTAGTTTGGTATTGAAAATGGTTTTCATAATGTTTTTATATCAATGTGTTTTATTGATATCATGTGATTGAAAAGTGGAAATTTTATGTTTCCTTTATGCATGTTTTATGTGATACAATTATGTTATGGTTCTTGGGAATTATTATGAAGACGAGTGGTTCCGTGATAAAATAATGGCGGGTGATACAGATATAGCTCTCCAATGAATTGGATAACGCAAATGGGTTAAATTTTAAGGTTTCTACGAAGAGATTTAGGAAATATACTATGATGGGTATTCCAAACGTAACCAAGAGGGTTACTCCCTACATAAGAATGTTATGAATGCCTCAAGTTACCTTTATGACTTATTATTTCTATGATTTATTCATTATTTGATGAGGTTTGTTAAAATTATTATGTTTTATGAGTAATGTATGATTTCATACATGGAATACTGTTTTCATTTTGTACTTTTATATCCCTTACTGAGATTTTTTGCTCATCCCATGTTTTTGAAATGATTTTCACAGGTCAAGGGAAAGGTTCATGATATGATGATTGTGTCAAAAAAGTGTCAAGAAAGAATCCATCTTTTATTTTAAATATGTTTCCGTTGATGGGAAAAAAATATTATCTTTTATGTAAACACTTTGTTTAAATGTGGAATATACTTCATGATTTATGATCTAATTCTCTAAAACGCTAAACCTGAAAATATCCTCAATGTGAATTATTCATTTAATTCAATATTAATTAAGGTTTAGGGTGGGGAATTATAATCATGTAATTGCTTATGCATCGTGACAGCTGAAACCTCTTAAAATAAATTACAATACACATGATTTTTAATTATATGTTATAGTTTATGCTTTAAATTTTCTCAAGCATAATCTATATGAAGTAAAATGAAAAATACATAGATACCATAGTTGTTTTAAGTATATATTCACTCTGAAATAATTGAACATGAGATAGAAGATATGGATGGAATTAATCAAGGATTACGATTTCATGATTAATTACCATCCTGTAAAAGAAAATAACATGGCTGATTCTTTGTGTCGAAATAGATTAGATATATTAACCATGATGTGATGGAAATGAGAAACTTTAGTTTTTATTTGATGATTTTTGTATAAGAAGTTATTTCTGCAAGAGATTCCTCTGTTTTGTTTTAGGTGGCAGTGAAATCATCTCTAGCAGACAGAATTAATCAATTGAAAAAAACAATGAGTTGTTAAAAAAGGTAAAATTGGTTTATAAGGGTCATTTACCAAAATTTAACATTGATAAAGAGTGTATTTTGATATTTGGTATGAGATTGTGTGTGCCTTTTGATTCACAGTTGAATATAGAGTTTTTATGTACAGCTCATTGTTCTTTTTTTCTGTTCATCCCAAAAGTACCAAAACATATAGAGATCATCAAGAGTATTACTGGAGGGATGGAATAAAATATATATTTATAAATTTACAGGGAAGTGATAGAATTTTAAAAAATTTAATGTAGAATAGATGTTACTGGATAGAATGCTTCAAAAATTACCAGTTCCATAGTTGAAGTGGAAAAATATATCCATGGAATTTTTTTGGGGATTACTGAATACATATCGTGGTAATAATGCAATCTGGGTTATTGTTGATCAATTGAGAAAATCTGGTCTATTATTTTTTATTCTAGATACTCTTTCTCTGGATCAACATTATTGGTTATATGTTAAAGAAGTATCCGAGTTTCATGGATTTCCCCTATCTATTGTATCTGATCGTGATCCTATGATTACTTCTAGTATTTGGAAAGGCCTTCAGAATTCCTTGGGTACTGAATTAATATTTAGTAAATCTTTTCATACTCAGTCATATAGGATATCTAAATAAAAAATTGAGACATTTGGGGATATATAAGATATATTCTAAATATATTTCCAGGGAATTTTGAAACAACATATTTCTTTTGTTGAGTTTTTTATAATAATAGTTTTCATTCTAGTATACAGATGGCTCCATTTGGGGAATTATATGGGAAGTAGTTTCAAACTCCATATTTTTGGGTTGAATTAGGTGAATGGAAACTGATGGGGCCATAATTGGTTGAAGAGACTGAAAAAATGGCCATTTGATATAGAAACACATGACGATAACTCCAGGAAAGAAAAAACGTTTTTTGGATATCTGGAGGAAGGATCTTTCTTTTGAGGTAAGTGATCATGTCTTTCTCAATGCTTCACCGAGGAAAAGTGTGATGAATTTTGGTAAAAAATGAATGTTGATTCCAGGTTAATTGGACCTTATGAAATTATGGAGAATGGAATATATAAGGCCCCGGCCATAAACCTTACTTAATATTGAATTAAATGAATAATTCACATGGAGGATCTTTTCAGGTTTAGAGTTTTAGAGAATTAGGGCATAACTATTACATCTCAAAAGATTACAAAGTAGAAACTTTTACTAAGCTTCCATAAAATAAAAACTCTTAAAAAGAAACATGTCCAGTTCCATGTTTTAGGTTGCATGACTTTCCCTTGATCCCATCCTTGACCCTATTCCACGTTATGTCCTGTGAAAAACATTTCAAAAACTTGGGATGAGCATAAAGAACTCAGTAAGGGATACACAAATAATGAAAACTGTTAGTTTTTTAAAACAACAAGTAAACCATGTATACTTTATCAAAGTAATACTTTTCACCTTTTCAAAGTGGCAAAAACTCCCCACTAAATAAAAGTTCATTACTTACCCTTCTGTAACCAAAAGATTACCATAAAACCCATATACAGACCACATAACATATAAAGGTAACTTGGGACATAAACATACATAAGTGGAATAACCATAAGGTCGACTTCCACAGATATCACTTAATGGAATAGCCATTCATCCAACTTCCATACATACTTAATGGAATAGCCATACGGCCGAATTCCATACCCAATGCATTGGAGGTTATAACGTAACCACCCGTCCTGGTATTCACGGCACCACCCGTCATATGGTTTATCACATAACCACCCGTAAAATGTCCAAGTACCATTATAAAATTATAACACATAAAACCAATATAATGGAATGATAACATTTCAACATTTCAGTCAAAATATATCATTTGAATATATTGAAAAAATAGAATCCTTTATCAAAACCATTTTCAATACCAAAATACATAAAGGAGTATATGGTATTTATTTTATTTTAAAAACATTATGGCGTGTTGAGGAGGCCAAAGATCAAATAATACTCGCGGCGGTGGAAAAGGTCGTTGTCACCACGTACGTTAAAATAAACATTCCTTTTTGTTGTTTAGTAAATTTCTTCTTAGAAAAAGATTCCTTTTGTATAAAAGTAAAAGTCAAAGGGGTTTATACACTATATAAAATTAAGTTGTGTATAAAATGAAATATGCCTCAATGAAAGGAGATTGAGATGAAGTCCCTTACAAAGACGGTATCCTTGGTTTAAGGATAAATCAATTACATAATTATGTGTGAAAAATGAATACACCAAATATAAGTTGATATTAAGTGTAAAAAAATCAGAGTTTATTCACACATATTCATAGAACGACATATTCAAGGAGTATTAGTTTATCCCAAAGAATCCAATTTTGGTTAAGAAGTTCCCTTGAAAAAATTTGACAGCCTAATGGCGTCACTACAAAATTCAGAAAATGAGTTGATGAGAGATAAAAAGGGTATCTCATCACATGGAAATAAAATTTAAATAAATAAGGATATAGAATAAAATATCCCAACATAAATAAAAGACATAACAGAAGAAGTCTTTTAAAAAGAGGAGGGTTAATGGTTCCCTTACCGACATGGGTATCTTTCGAAACATACACCCCGTGAAAGAAGGACAATACAACATCGATGTAAATACTCATAAATGAAAGTATATTACACAATGAGTAAAATAATGGGCAGTACATACACTACTCAAAGGAAATTGTGGAAAATTTAGCATAAATCCCATGGGAATAAAAGTGAGATGAAAAATCCCTTACGAAAACTCGGCAGCCTAACGACGCCACTTAAAACTTACAAAAATGAATTGATGAGATCAAATAGGGTATCTCATCATATTACAATAAAATTTAAATCAAGAGGAATATAAAAGAACATCCCCCATCATAACAAAGAGAAGCTTAATAGAAGTGACATAAATGAGAGTACTTAAAAAAAGAGAGAGGTTAGATCTCTTACGAAAATTCGGCAGCCTAACGGCACCAATCAAAACTTCCAAAATGGATTGATGAGATAAAATAGGGTATCTCACCATATGAACATAAAAATTACAGTAGGATTATTATAAAATAACATCCCAATAATAATAAATATGATCTTAAAAGAATTGACATAAAAGAGTGTACTTAAAAAGAAAGAGAGAAGTAGGATCCCTTACCTCGGGTCTGACTTGACTCGATCGTTCTTTAATCTCCTGAATAATAAACATGAGTTAATTTATACTTTCTTAAGAACATTTTTCAAGTTAATTATTCCTTTTATATCAATTATTGACATGTTATAATCATTATGTAATTATTTATGTTAATAAATTTTGTTTTGTCGATATTTTGTTCTTAAGTCAAAAGTGGACATCTTGCAATTACATGTTGTTCATGTGGTCAAAGGTTCTTTATATCCAGAATGACATTCCGGATTTGGATATCATATATATCATATATTTCCAGCATATATATGTATTTATAATATTACATAATCATTTAGAGGTATGAAATGAAATGCACTGTTCATGAATACGGTAAGCCATACGTACGCATGAACGCTCCTTTCATTTCTTTGTCATATTAATGGAAATAAAAATAAATGATAGATGTGTATATTTTTAATACGAGAATTATATTAATCCTTTAGATGTATAATACATCATATATATCCATTATATGTACTTATAATAGTACATTAAATTTGAGGATAAGAAATGAAATGCACCGTTCATGGAGACGGTAAGCCGTACGTACGCATGAACGCTACTTTCATTTCTATCTCATAATTTAATGGAAAGAAGTAATAATCATATAGAGTTATATTATAATTTCTCTATATAATCATATATAATAACTTTAAATCCATCTTTTATACGTCCCACATATGGCATTAACGAATCAAATCACTTTGAGGGGGCGGTAGTCCGCACTTCCTAAAATGAAATTATCGTGTTTACCCACAATGGAAACCATAAAGGTATAACAAAAATGAAAAATAAATAAGAATAAGGAAAACATAAACATAATATATATCATATATAAATAGAGTGACATATTAATGGCCACATTTTAATGTGTTATATGAGTGTTGAACAATCATCGTTTCGTGAGGCAGAAATACTCCCTCCACAGAAATAGTATGTTCATTAACCATTAGATGAAGGTGTGTGTAATTGTAGCAAGAATAATTACTATAAAAACATCCTAGTATATTTGAGATACTATATTTGTTACAAAATAAATGAATAAAAAGATTTTAGGGGGTTGGAGAAGCAAAATAAAACAAAAGATCACAAGTGAAGACGTTACCTTAAAATTGGGTAGCTCCCTTTGGTTTGATCCAAAAGGGTTTCTTGAAGAGATTCCTGCCTACGTTAAGGATTCTATAATGAGTAGAGGGATGTGTAGAGACCAAATGATCAGATATTGGATGATCCAAATGATTCAGAGGTGTGGGTACGGTGGTAGAGGTGGGGGCCTTTTATAAGAGGAGAGGAGAGGCACTCTTGGAAAAAATATAAAATGTAACTTTATTTTCAAATGGTTTTCGGATTTTAATGGTCCCACATTGATGTGTTTAGAGGATAAGGTGATAAGGGTTCGAAATACACCCATAAAATAGGTTTTTGACATGTGTAGGTCCTAGAGTTTGCATTATAGTTCCATTTTATTTAAATCGTTAAATAATGAGGTCATCGCTACATCATCATGATGTCATAATGAATTTAATTTATTTAATGTTTAAAAATTATAAAAAAACTACTATGATGTAGGAAATATTTTTATCTTTCCAATGAATATTTATAGTCAAAATTATGACTTGTATATCCACTTGTAAAAATTGTTTTAGTAACACAAATCATGTTTGTGACATTTTTATTTTAACTTTAAATAAATGGCATAAATGTCATTATCAAACCAAAGTGGCTCCATGGGGTACCAAAAATCGTCCCATGGGTTTTCTTGGTCGGCCATAACTCATCCAATATGGTTAGGACAAGTATCAATATATTTTCATTTTATTATAATATCATTTTTTCTTTAAATCACTCTAATTACCTTTAATCGCGATTAATAAAAATTAAAAGTTACTATTCATCAAAAATTATTTTCATCCAATTGAACCACATTTTACTTAACAATTAAAATCATTTAAATTGGATTTTTGAAATTCAAATTACAGAAGTGTTAAAGTCCTATTTAATCGAAAAATCAAATTTTGTAACCACCACTTTGTGGTTTCACTATTCATCAAAAATTGATGTTTTTCAGAAAAATACCAAAAAATTAACCCTAAGATATATTTGATATTCCAAATTCAAAAATGATGTCTATTTTACCAAATTCATAACATAGAAGTTGCATTAATTAATTTTATAATTAAATCCCACTGTTAAGACAAATAACGTGTTTTTATGAAGCAATATCTTTTAAAAGATTGACACTTGTTTATGTCAAATCTTAAAGTGATATTAATTACAATGACCACCATTGGATTAAATGGTAAAAATATATTCTATTTACACCTTAAAACAAATTAAAATGTAATCTAATCATATAAATAAATTAGATTAAAAAGACGTTTTGAATTAAAATACAACATTTTTCACTATTCATTAAAAATATAACTTTTTCGGAAAAATACCAAAAATTACACAAAGTAAATTTTGATGTCCCGATTATAAAGAATAATTTTATTTTGTCAAATATAACACATAAAATTGTCAAAAGTGGATTTAAAAAAGGTTCTCCATCAAAAGGCGGTTAATCGACATTTTAAAGAATATTAGACTGTCTACGCTTAAAATTGGATTCATTAGCATTTTTAATCCACTATAATTTATTGTAAAGAGTAAAAATATTTGACAAACATATATAATCATTTTGTAGTTAGTTCTGTTCATTCCCGCCAATACAACGGCTAGGCATTAACTACCATTTAAAATAATAATATTTTATTATTAGAGTGCAACGTAAGATTCCCAAGAAACTCGTTGTTGCGTATTGGGTACGCCATCGAGCATAGCATCCCCTTTAAAGTAATATTAATATTTAATTGACAAATATGGATAAATATAAAAATTTTATATTGTTTATTTACCTGGGGTGTTACATCCTTCCCCCCTTTTTGGAATTGCGTCCTCACAATTTTAAAATTGGGCTTGGAAATATCCTTGAAAGTCCCACATTGGAACAAGAGTTTGTAAAACAATCACTTTAAAATAAAGAAAGATAAGTACAGAGGTAAACCGAGTTAACCCATACTAGGATTCCAAGTACGAAAATATGTACATGGAAGGAAAAAAACAACGGGTCATGTTCTGATGGAGACTGATAGTAAACATGTCTAGGAGAAAGTTAACCACATGAAAATCACAAACTTTTGATGGGCTAAACAGTATTCGATTCCCCAGTAGGAAACTTTAATAGAAAGCTTTTTTTTAAGTTACTCTTAATTGAGGAATTTATTTTTGGGCTTAACTAAATCATAATGAAACATACTTACTTGTCACGTAGACTTCCAACTTTTTCTAGATTCCTTAATCAAACTCATATTTTCTCCAAAAGACGAGTATTTAGGAAGACATGTTCACATTAAGAGTACTATAATCAACTTATAGAGAATCACCTAATCCACAAAAGATAACTATATATTTCCCATGTCTTTAGACTTTAACAAAAACCAAAACTAAAAAGGTTAGTACAAGATCAGATAATCCAGAAAAGGATAAACCTTTATAAAAAGAAAATATATTCTTAATCTCCAAAATTTGTCTAACAAAACCCAAAGTTCAATGAGGACTACTCGATAAACAATTTGTTCATAAAATTCTTCAAAGTAAACCAAACTAATATTTAGACCCAAATAGTTGAATGATTTAGTCACATAGTCATCTAAGTTAAATCGTAACATTTATCTCCAAACAACTTCAGTTGCTCCTAAAGTCTCGTATTGAAAAGTAATTAACCTAATCACATATCTTCCATGATAGGTTAATAAATTTCCATAGATATCACAAAATCAACATACTCTTAATTCATAAAATCATTTACCTAAAAATATTTATTCAAACTAACCAGGGAGTTCATGTAGTCCAGTGGTCGGCGATAAATACCCATTGCACTTTGGTTGTGGGTTCGATTCCCGCAGCCTTGTCCGACGCGACGGGTTGTCACACGGTCCGCGTGTTATCCTTTTTCCAAAACTACATAATTCTTAAAACATTGCCCAATAACGAGATAAAATCTTCAAAAATAACCATAATGTAATTTAACCTCAATTTTATCTCATTACTTTCACTTTCCATCATTACATATAGTAACCCATAATTACCTCGAAAGTAAGGATTATATAAACCCAAATGGTTCTTTATAACTATGTCCACAAAAGAACAGATTAATATTCTTTGAATAAAATTTTCATATATCAAACATCAGTGTTACACATACTATAAAAAGTCTTCTAATGTACCCCATCATCAAAAGACACTTAATACTCTTAAGAATTTCACCATAACTGTTGAAGCACTTATATATTGACTTCATACTCATTCAACATTCTTCATGATCCATTAACCATTCCTTTCCAACTTATTCGGAAACAATTCTTTCCTACAAACAAAATCATGAATCATATCCTAAGATTCCAAAATAGAAAACAAAAGTAAAGAAACAATCCATACCTTTGATTGGTCATTGTCAGTTTCTTCATCCTCAATCGGAACGGCATTAGGTATTGGTAAATGAATATTTGTATGATCTTGGTGATCCCATTCACAAAACATCTTCATAGGACATGTTTTTGCATAATGACCATGCACACCACATTTAAAACATTCAATTGATCCCTCAGAAAGAACTTCTTTCCCTTTCCTCGAGTCAACTGGATGCTTCCTTTTTCTATGGAAGGTTCTTGCTTTATGACCTTCATTTCCACATCTATAGCATATTTCTGTCCCTTTGAAACATTTTCCTTGGTGTTTCTTTCCACATCTACGACACATAGGTTTTTGAACACACATAACTTTATTATTATTACTTGTAGTTCCGTAGGGATTTGTTTCTCGCATATATGATGCCTTATAGAAATCATCAAGGTTTAGGTGTTCAATCATGACTCCAGATATTTGGTTGAGGATAAATACAAGAGTTCTCATTGCAGCTCCCATATCATTCAGTTGCTCGCTCAGAAAACTGTCGCAGTTTCCTTCACATCCACCGTTACTTTGGTGCCTGCTAGATCCAGCCATTTACTAAAACCAAAAAGGTCAGTGTGAGTATATCAACAAAACCATCATGTACTAAAGAGGAAGATAAACACTAAGATATACTTACTCAATCACTTTAACTAAAACTAGACTATTTATGAAATCCTGACCATTATGGTCGTGTCACTTATGCTTAATGAATACCCTAACCTCTAAAGTTATCTAAACCGACCTTTGATACTGACTATAAGGCCCCGGCCTTAAACCTTACTTAATATTGAATTAAATGAATAATTTACATTGAGGATCTTTTCAAGTTTAGAGTTTTAGAGAATTAGGACATAACTATTACATCTCAAAAGATTACAAAGTAGAAACTTTTACTAAGTTTCCATAAAATAAAAACTCTTAAAAAGAAACATGTCCAGTTCTATGTTTTAGGTTGCATAAAATTACCTTGATCCCATCCTTGGCCCTATTCCACGTTAAGTCCTGTGAAAAACATTTCAAAAACTTGGGATGAGCATAAAAAGTTCAGTAAGGGATACACAAAGAATGAAAACTGTTATTTTTTCAAAATAACAAGTAAACCATGTATACCTTATCAAAGTAATACTTTTCACCTTTTCGAAGTAGTAAAAACTCTTCACTGAATAAAAGTTCATTACTTAACCTTCTATAACCAAAAGATTACCATAAAACCCATATAAAGATCACATAACATATAAAGGTAACTTGGAACATAAACCTACATAAGTGGAATAACCATATGGTCGACTTCCACACATATCACTTAATGGAATAGCCATTCGGCCAACATCCATACATACTTAATGGAATAGCCATACGACCAACTTCCATATGCAATGCATTGGAGGTTATAACGTAACCACCAGTCCTGGTATTCACGACACCACCCGTCATATGATTTATCACGTAACCACCCGTAAAATGTCCAAGTACCATTATAAAATTATAACACATAAAACCAATATAAAGGAATGATAACATTTCCACATTTCAATCACAATATATCATTTGAATATATTGAAAAAATAGAATCCTTTATCCAAACCATTTTCAATACCAAAATACATAAAAGATTTTATGGTTTTTATTTTATTTTAAAAACATTATGGCTTGTTGAGGAGTCCAAAGATCAAATAATAATCGCGGCGGCAGAAAAGGTCGTTGTCAACACATACGTTAAAAGAAACATTCCTTTTTTGTCGTTTAGTAAAACGCTTCGTAGAAAAAGATTCCTTTTTTATAAAATTAAAAGTCAAAGGGTTTTATACACCGTATAAAATAAATTTGTGTATAAAACTAAATATTCATCAATTAAAGGAGATTAAGACAAAGTCCCTTACAAAGACAGTATCCTTGGTTTAAGGATAAATCAATTACATAATTATGTGTGACAAACGAATACACCAAATATAAGTGCATTTTAAGTGTAATACAATAAGAGGTTATTTACACATATTCATAGAATGAAATATTCAAGGAGTATAAGTTTATCCCAAAGAATCAAATTTGGGATAAAAAGTTCCCTTGCAAAAATTTGGCAGCCTAATGGAATCACTACAAAATTCATAAAATGAGTTGATGAGAGATAAAAATGGTATCTCATCACATGGAAATAAAATTTAAATCAATAAGTATATAGAAGAACATATCCCAACATAAATAAAAGACATAACAAAATAAGTCTTTTAAAAAGAGGAGGGTGAAAGGTTCCCTTACCGACATGGGAATCTTTCGAAACATACACCCCGTGAAATAAGGACAATACAACATTGATGTAAATACTCATAAATGAAAGTATATTACACAATGAGTAAAATAATGGGCAGTACATACACCACTGAAAGTAAATTGTGGCAAATTTATCATAAATCTCACGGGAATAAAAGTGAGATGAAAAATCCCTTACGAAAACTCGGCAGCCTAATGAAGCCACTTAAAACATAGAAAAATGGATTGATGAGATCAAATAGGCTATATCAACATATTAAAATAAAATTTACAGCAAGAGGAATATAAAAGAACATCCCCCATCATAACACAATGGATCTTAAAAGAGGTGACATAAATGAGAGTACTTAAAAAAGAGAGGTTAAATCTCTTACGAAAATTCAGCTGCCTAACGGCGCCACTCAAAACTTCCAAAATGGATTGATGAGATAAAATAGGGTCTCTCACCATATGAACATAAAAATTACAGTAAAATTAATATAAAATAACATCCCAATCATAATAAAGATGATCTTAAAAGGAATGACATAAAATAGTGTACTTAAAAAGAATGAGAGGAGTAGGATCCCTTACCTCGGGTCTGACTTGACTCGATCGTTCTTTAATCTCCTGAATAATAAACATGAGTTAATTTCTACTTGCTTGAGAACGTTTTTCAAGTTAATTATTCCTTTTATATCAATTATTTAAATGTTATAAACATTATGTAATCATTTACGTTAATAATTATTGTTTTGTCGATATTTGGTTCTTAAGTCAAAAGTGGACATCTTGCAATTACATGTTGTTCGTGTGGTCAAAGGTTCTTTATATCCCGAATGACATTCCAGATTTTTTTATCATATATATCATATATATCCAGAATATTCATGTATTTATAGCATTATATAATCATTTAGAGGTAAGAAATGAAATGCACCGTTCATGGAGACGGTAAGCCGTACGTACGCATGAACGCTACTTTCATTTCTTTGTCATATTAATGGAATTAAAAATAAATGATATATGTGTATATTTTTAATTCCAGAATTATATTCATCCTTTAGATGTATCATAAATCATATATATCCATTATATTTACTTATAATAGTACATTAAATTTGAGGATAAGAAATGAAATGCACCGTTCAGGGAGACGGTAAGCCGTACGTATGCATGAACACTACTTTCATTTCTATCTCATAATTTAATGGAAAGAAGTAATATTGATATAGAGGTATATTATAATTCCAGTATAAAATCTTATATAATAAATTTAAAAAAATTCTTTTTGCGTCCCACATATGGAATTAATGAATCAAATCACTTTGAGGGGGCGGTAGTCCGCACTTCCTAAAATGAAATTATCGTGTTTACCCACAATGGAAACCATAAAGGTATACCACAAATGAAAAATAAAGAAGTATAAGGAAAACATAAACATAATATATATCATATAAAAATAGAGTTACATCTTAATGGCCACCATTGAAGGTGTTATATGAGTGTTGAACAATCATCGTTTCGTGAGGCAGAAATTCGCCATCCACAGAAATAGTATGTTCTTTAACCATTAGATGAAGGTGTGTGTAAGTGTAGATCTAATAAATATTACAAAAACATCCTAATATATTGAATATATTGTAGTTGTTACAAAATAAATGAATAAAAAGAGTTTAGGGGATTGGAAAAGCAAAATAAAACAAAAGAGCACAAGTGAAGACGTTACCTTAAAATTGGGTAACTCCCTTTGGTTTGAACCAAAAGGGTTTCTTGAAGATCTTACTGCCTACATTATGGCTTCTAGGATGAGGAGAGGGATTTTGAGAGAGAAAATGATCAGAGCTTGGCCGAACAAATGGATTGAGAGGTGTGGGTAAGGTGGTAGAGGTGGGGGCCTTTTATAAGAGGAGAGGAGGGGCACTCTTGGAAAAAATATAAAATGTTACATTATTTTCAAATGGTTTTCGGATTTTAATGGTCCCAAATTGATGTGTTTCAATGATAAGGTGATAATGGTTCAAAATCTACCCATAAAATAGGTTTTTGACATGTGTAGGTCCTAGATTTTTCATTATCTTTCCATTTTATTTAAATCGTTAAATAATGAGGTCATCGCTGTCTCATCATGATGTCATAATGTATTTAATTTATTTAATGTCTAAAAATTATAAAAAAAATTACTATGATGTAGGAAATCATTTTATATTTCTAATGACTATTTATAGTCAAAATTTTGACTTGTATAACCACATGTAAAAATTGTTTTAGTAAAACAAATCATGTTTGTGACATTTTTATTTTAACATTAAATAAAAGCCATAAATGTCATTATCAAACCCAAGTGGCTCCATGGGGTACCCAAAATAGTCCCATGGGTTGTCTTGGTCGGCCATAACTCATACAATAGGTTTAGTACAAGTATCAATATATTTTCTTTTTATTATAATATCATTTTTACCGTAAATCACACTAATTACCTTTAATCGCGATTAATAAAACTTAAAAGTTACTTTTCATCAAAAATTATTTTCATCCCATTGAACCACATTTTACGTAACAATTAAAATAATTTAAATTGTATTTTTGAAATTCAAATCACAGAAGTGGTAAAGTCTTATTTAAACGAAAAATCAAATTTTGTAACCACCACTTTGTGGTTTCACTATTCATAAAAAATTAATGTTTTTCAGAAAAATACCAAAAAATCACCCTAAGCTATATTTGATATTCCGAATTCAAAATTGATTTCTATTTTACCAAAATCATAACATAGAAGTTTCATTAATTAATTTTATAATTAAATCCCATTTTTAAAACAAATAGCGTGTTTTTATGAAACAATATCTTTCAAAAGATTGACACTCGTTTATGTCCAATCTTAAAGTGATATTAATTACAATGACCACCATTGGATTAAATTGTAAAAATATATTCTATTTACACTTTAAAACCAATTAAAAAGATAATCTAATTATATAAATAAATTATATTAAAAATCAGTTTTGAATTAAAATACAACATTTTTCACTATTCATTAAAAATTGAACTTTTTCGGAAAAATACCAAAAATTACACAAAGTAAATTTTGATGTCCCGATTATAAAGAAGAATTTTATTTTGTCAAATATACCACATAAAATTGTCAAAAAGTGGATTTAAAATAGGTTCTCCATCAAAAGGTGGTTAATCGACCTTTTAAAGAATATTAGACTATCTATGCTTAAAATTGGATTCATTCGCATTTTTTATCCTATATCATTTATTGTAAAGAGTAAAAATATTTGACAACCATATATAGTCATTTTGTAGTTAGTTATGTTCATTCCCGCCATTACAAAGGCTAGACATTAACTACCATTTAAAATAATATTATTTTATTATTAGAGTGCAATTTATGATTCCCAAGAAACTCGTTGTTGCATATTGGGTACGCCATCGAGCATAGAATCCCCTTTAAAGGAATATTAATATTTTATTCACAAATATGGATAAATATAAAAATGTAATATTCTTTATTTACCTGGGGTGTTACATTATATCAGTTTCATATCAAGTGGATTTAACTTTGAATCTATCCGAGTTTCACATTGTTTTTCAAGTATAAATGTTATGAAAGTATTTTCCTGATTTTTTTCATGTTTTGAGTTCATAAGTAGTTCGGTTAGAAGGGAAAATTTCTTATGACGAACATCTAGTCTAGATACTTGACTGAAGAGATAATGTGTAGAGAAATAAAGTGATTTATCTGGTTAAGGTTTTGTTGAAAACCAATAAGGTCGAAGAAGCCACAAGGGAATCAGAAAATGCTATGAGGGATAAATACCCCCACTTATTTGATATGTAAATATAAATTTGGGTACACAATTTCCAAAAGGGGGGAAGGACGTTATATCCTATGAAATTTAAGAATACAAAATTTTCATATTAATTAATATTTGTGAATTACTTATTAATTTTTCTTTAAAGGGGACAATATATTTAATGGCATACCCGACACACAATAATGGGATTCTCCAAAATATCATGTTTCACACAAGGCTGAGCCGTAATATAAAATAATAAAATATTATTATTATTTTAAATAGTAGTTAACGCCAAGTTGTTATATTGGAGGCAATGAACAGAACATAACATATTTTGATTACATATGTTTTTTAAATTTCATTACATATATCCAATAAATTTTAGAATATTAAAGTAAGAATGAATTGGATTTTAAGCATGAAATACACTAATATTCTTTGAAATATCGATTTATAACATATTGATGATGAACCCTTTTTAAATATATTTTTTCATTTTTATATGTTATATATGAAAAAAATTAACTTATTCTTTAAATTAGAGACATCATAATTTACTTTGTGTAAATTTGTGGTATTTTATTTAAAAAGTTTATTTTTATGAATAGTCAGAATAATGCGTTTTATGTCAACATTATCTTTTCATCTAACTTATTTATCTGATTATACTTTTTCTTTTAATTGGGTTTAATGTGTAATTATATTATATTTTTATAATTTAATAAAATTTTGGTCATTGGAAGTAATTTTACTTTGAAATTCGGGATTAACACATGCCAATCTTTTGGTAGTTTTTACTTTGAAAAAACAAGCCTTTTGGTTTTCAAAACAAAAATTAATTGTAAATTAATTTATAAAACTTCTTTGTTTTGAATTTGGATAAATGGATTTAATATTTATAATTAGTGGGTAAAATTGTGTAAATTAGTACATTTTATTTTTAGACATTAGGAATAGTAACTTCGGTAAATATTTTATTTACTATGGTTTAAGGGTATATCTGGTTAATAACGGTAAAACATAATATTAGAATAATATTAAATTACCCTAACACAATTCCTAACCCTATTTAATGAGACTTTTTTGACCATGGTAATCCTTGGGTCTATTTAAGGAAAACATATATGCCCTTTTGTGTTGTAAGGACATTTAATTACATTTAATTTAATGTTAAATTAAATATAACCTAAACATGCAACTTTTAATAAAAAATCAATATTTTTTGTTATATAATCTATCTCTTCCACTATAAATATTCATTAGGAAGATACAAATATTTATGACATGATGGTGTTTTATTAATAATTTATAGACATCAAATAAATAAATTTATGTATGACACAATAATGTTGTTGTGATTATCTTAATAATGAATGTTTTAAATAAATGTTATTATAATAATTAAAAAATATTTATTTTGAATTTTTTATTTCCATCCACAAAATTTATGGATCCCTATAAATTTTTATATTTGAATCAATGAAGTTTTTCATAATTATTAATGTTTTTATGTATTTTAAAAAAAATCATCATATGAAGAGTATAAAAATTTTCATAAATGAGTTTTTATATCAACTAATATTTTATATTATGATATAATAGTCTTAAAAATATATGATTCAAAAAAATGAAATATATGATGTAAAAAGTTTCATTAATGATCCATTTTGGATCTCTTATAATTTTATAGTAACTATAGTAACCATATATTACGAACATGCATGAAGACATGGTAAGAGTTAATTTACTTAACATAGGGTTAAAGCTAAAAGATAAGGTTAATTTTATAAACTAAACATGTATAAAACCCATTTATTGAGAGGATTTTTACCCATTGATATCTAATCTTAGAAATACATCACATTGGTGTAATTATAATTCGAATTTAATTTAATAATAAAATAATATTTCAAAACATTCTTAAAATTCCCATCCTCTCTCTTATAAAATGAAACCACCTCAATCCCATTACTCACACCTATAAAGACCCTTGGCTTGTCCAAAATCTGATCCAATAATCTCCCGACATCCATATATTCCTCCTTGAATCCTTCTCCTAGGAATAAAGAAATTCAAGAAATCCATTTGTCTCAAATCAAAAGATGTTACCCAATTTTAGTTATTGTCTTCTCTCAAATTCCATTAAATGATTTTTTCCTTCTCCAATACCTAGGCACTTCTTATTCTTTGAATACATAGAAAAAAAATATCCTCAATATACTAGGATGTTTTTTAAGAAGTATTAGAACTGCACATACACACACCATAATCTAATGGATTTAAAACATATTGTTTCTGTGGATGACAAACAACAGCCTCACGAAATGATGATTGTTCAATCTTCACCTACCACCTCATATGGTGACCATTATGATGGAACTATAATTATATATGATATTTATAATATTTATATTATATATATGCTTCTATAACTCTAATTTATATCATACAGTTATGCTTTTCAGGTAGTATAAATACGATAATTCCATTTGAGGTAGTGTGGACTACCAACTCCTCATAGTGATATGACTCATTCATGCTATACATGAAACATATGAAGGATGGAATTAATGAACATATGTAACATATATAAAAAATTATTATAATGGAATTATAATATACCTATTTTTCATATATTTTTCATTCACATAAATATGATAATGAAATGATAGTTGCATTCATGCGTACGTACGGATTACCATCTCCATGAATTGTGCAGTTCATTTTTTATATCAACATATTATGAAATACTATAAATAAAAATATACTTTATTTATATGATATATATAATAGATAAATCATTAATATCATTCTTTAGATAATATACTATTTACATAATGGACATTTATTAATTATCAAAAATTCATTTTTTAATCAAGTTCTTAACATCGAAAAAATGTCTGATGTTAGCCAAATAATTAATTAATTATTATAGAAATGCAATAAGATATATAAATGAAATAATAAATATGGAAACTTTTATTAAGATATCATAAATTAAACGTATTTATTTTTCAGAAATAACAATGATCATACGAGCCATGTCGAACTTGAGGTAAGGGACATCATCTCAATCTCTTCCACTGGGGCATGTTTTGATAATATACACATACTTTTACACGGTGTATAATATACCCATTTGAATTTTAATTTCATTTAATGCTAATCTTGTTTCTACGAAGATTTTTACTAAATGACAAAAGGATTTTTTATTAATGTGTGCGCTGAAAATGACCTTTCTGCTGCCACAAACCTTATTTGATATTTGCTACCTTAACAAGTCGTGATATTTTGAAATAGAAATTAAATACCTAAAACACATTTAAACATTTTTTGGTATTTAAATTGTTTTATATGTGGATTGTAATGCAACAAACCTAGTTACCCAGAGTCGGTGCATTATTACGTAACATTGGCATGATCACAAAAGATCATGTCTCGAAAGACCAATTAGTTTAGTAGCCTTGGAAACACTAGCTTTATCCATAAGTCTTACATTACATAATAAAGTAAAACAAAACTACAAAAACATATTGTCTTCGTATCCCCTCATACTATCCCTGCAGTCCATTCATAAAATACTTCTTCAAATCCTTGAAAAATTAAAACGTTGAAAGGGGTGAGCTCAGATGCTCAGTAAGGATAACAATATAGCGGAAACATTCATAAACAAACAAAAACATATAAGGCAATGTATCAATGAAACAAAATCCTTATAAACATGAAATTCCACATAATATGTCAAAATAAAAATAAATAATTCCATTTACTTATTCACATGGATATTTTACTAGTCAAATAATCACATACAATATCAATAACCACTTTCATAATGATGGAATGCATAATGATAGACTATCATCCCCACATAGTCAAGGCCTTGTGCCAAGACTTCAAATAATATTTTTTCAAGGTCGTGTTCCAAGACACAAGTTTGTCTCATTTGACCTACAGATGCATCGAGAAGCTATAGCGGGCTCCACTCGTCACTTACTACATCCAATGCATTCCTTATATGAAAATGTTTAAACATATCAAAAATCATAACATAATTGTATCACATAAAACATGCATAAAGGAAACATAACATTTCCATAGTTCATTCATAGTATATCAATACAACAGATTGATATAATAAAACCATTTTCATTACAAAAATAAAATAAATGTAAAACATGGTATTTTTTTCATTAAAAAAAGTTATGACTTGTACAGGAAGCCGAAACTCAATAATGGTCACGGCGGCGTAGAAGTCGTTGTCACCCTGTATGTAAGACAAAACATTCCTTTTTTCGTTTAGTAAAAACACTTCGTATAAAAATATTATTTTTCAATAAAGTTAAAAGTCAAACGTGTTTATACACCACATAAATGAATGTTGTGTATAAAATAAAATATGCCTCAATGAAAGGAGATTGAGACGAAGTCCCTTACCCCATGTCTGACCTGACTCGGTCGTTATTTAATCTCCTGAATAATAAACAAGAGTTAATCTCTACTTTCATATGAAATCTTTTTAATGTTCATTATACCTTTTATATCACTTATTACCATATTTTGAAAATTATGTAGTCATTAAAGTTAATAACGGTTGTTTTATCGATCTTTGGTACTTGAGTCAACAAAAAACTTCTTATAATTACAAGTTGTTTACGTGGTAGAATATCCATTATCTCCAGAATTATATTCATGATGTAGATATAATATATGTCATATATATCAAGTAGATACATGAATTTATAATATTACATAACATTTAGAGGTATGAAATGAAATGCACTCTTCGTGGAGACGGTAAGTTGTACGTACGCATGACCGCTACTTTAATTTCTATTTCATATTTAATGGATTGAAATCATAATTATATAAAGGTATATTATAATTAAATTATAATATAATATATAATATCATTAACTCAATCCATTATACATCCCACATATGGCATTAACGATTCAAATCACTTTGAGGGGGCGATAGTCCGCACATCCTAAAATGAAATTCTCGCATTTGCCCATAATGAAAATTATAGAGTTATGCCATTAATGAAAAATAAAGAATCATAAACAAAACATAAACATAATATATATCATATATAGAAATAGTGTCATCATAATGGCCACCATGAGCGGTGTTAAAAGAAGATTGAACAATCATCGTTTCATGAGGCAGTAATTTTCCTCCCATAGAAACAATATGTTATTTAACCATTAGACGAAGGTGTGTGTAAGTGTAAATCAAATATATCTCATAACAAAATCCTAGTATATTTAATATTCTATTTTTGTTACAAAAGAGTGGAATAAAAAGAGTTTAGGGGGTTGGAAAATCAAAATAAAACAAAAAAACATAAGAGAAGACATTACCTTTAAATCGGGTAACTCCCCTCGGTTTAAACCAAAATGTTTTCTTGAAGAGATTTTGGCCTAAGGTAAGGATTATATGATGAATATAGGAATGTGGAGAGATATAATGAGCATAGTTTGGCTGATCCAATGGATTGAGAGGTGTGAATAGGGTGGTAGAGTTGTGTGCCTTTTATAAGAGGAGAGGAGGGGCACTCTCTGAATGTCATGAAATGTTACATTATAATGAAATGATTTTAGTATTTTAAATGTCCCAAAATGATATATTTCTATGATAAGGTGATAAGGGATCTAAATCCATCCATCAAATAGTCTTTAGACAAGTGTAAGTCTTATATATTACCTTATCTTTACATTTTATTTAAACATTTCATTGATGAGGTAATTGTTGCATCATCATAGTGTGATAAATAAATTTACTTATTTAATGCCTAATATAATAGAAAATTACCATGATTTTTAAATCTTTTTATCTTTACAATTGATATTTATAGTTGAAAATATAACTTGTATAACATCATGTAAAAATTGTTTTAGTAAAACAATAAATGTTTGTGAAATTTTTATTTTTACATAAAATAAAAAGAATTAACGTCATTATCTCACCCAAGTGGCTCCATAGGGTCCCATAAATTGACCCATGGATTTTATTGGTCAGCCATGTGTAATAAAATAAGATTAAGACATGTTTCAAGGTAATTCCATATAATTATAACATTATTTTTACCTTAAATTACTCTAATTACCTCTAATCACCGTTAATAAAACCCAATAGTTACGATTCACCAAAAATTATTCTCATCCCATTGAACCACATTTTACTTCCTAATTACAACAATGTTTGTCGGATTTTTGAAATTAAATTCACGGAAGTGGTAAACATTCATTTAAACAAAAAATTGGTTTTTTAGCATCCACTTAGTGGTTTCACTATTCATCAAAATTGATGTTTTTCAAAAAACATAACAACAATTAACCATAATATATATTTGATATTAAAAATTCAAATATGATGTCTATTTTTCCAAATTAAAAATATATATGTTTCATTAATTAATTTTATAATTAATTCTCATTGTCAAAATAAATAGCATGTTTTTATGATATAATATCAATCAAAAGATTGAAAATTGTTTATGTCATATTTGAAAGTGAAATTAATTCTAATGACCACCATTGGATAAAATTGTAAAAGTATATTATAATTATAAATTAAAACCACTCAATATTATAATTTATCACTAAAAAGTATTTTGATTAAAAAAGTTGATTTTAAGTATTTTTCACTATTTATCAAAACATGGAAGTTCTCAGAAAAATACCAAAAATTCAACATAGGCTAATTTTGATATTCCAAATACAAAAATAAAGTCCATTTATATAATTTCAAAAAGTGGGTATTACTATTCATAATGGCTACTTTGATTGGTCGTAGTGTGTTAGAACTCGAGGTTGCGTACTATACACACTACTGTATTATTTAAAGAGAAGCATACCATGGAGACTTGGGGTGTTACATTCTCCCCTCCTTCAATAAATTGCATCCTCGCAATTTGAAATTGTTCTTCGAAAATAAAACGTGGAAAAAAATACCTTTGTGGAAAACCCATATCGGAAATAGGGTTAATAAAATTTAGTCTTAATAATAGGGAAAGGAAAATGAGAATTTCACCACTGAATTAGGGTTTCGAATATGATAACTATAACACCCCAAGCTTCTACGGTACGCTTCTCTTTGAATAATGTGATAGCGTGTGTTGTACGCAACACCAAGTTCTAACACATCATAACTAATCAAACTAGCCGTTATGAATAGTAATACCTACTTTTTGAAATTATATATATATTATATTTGAAAATGGACTTCATTTTTGGATTTGGAATATCGAATTTAGCCTAAGGTGAAATTTTGGTACATTTCGGATAACTTTCATATTTTGATGAATAGTGAAAATTACTAAGTTTTAATTAAAAACAAATTTTTTAATCAAAATAATTAATAGTGATAAATTATGAATTTGAGTGGTTTTAAAGTATATTTATAATATATTTTTACCATTTAATATAATGTTGGTCATTGGACATAATTTTACAATTAAACCGAACATAAACGAGTGTCAATCTTTTGATAGTTATTATCTCTTAAAAACACACTTTTTGTTTTGACAGCGGGAATTAATTTTAAATTAATTTCTGCCACTTCTGTGTTTTGAATTTAGGAAAATGGATTCCATATTTGGAATCAGGATGTTCAAATTGTGTAAATAGGTAACTTTTATTTTTATACATTTTGAATAATTACTGCGGTAAATATTTTATTTACCATGGTTAAGGGTAAATCCGGTAAATAAGGGTTAAAAAATAATATTATAATAATACTAAATTACCCTAAAACGTGTCTTAACCCTATTGGTTGATACATGGTCGACCATGGGAATCTTTGGGTCTATTTTGGGACCCCATGGATCCACTTGTAAGTGATAATGACACTTTATTTTAATTAAGTTAAAATGAATACAAAAATGACACAAGCATATATCCTTTAGACAAACAATTGTTACATAGGGTTATATATGTTGGATTTTAGATTATAAATATTCATTAGAAAGCTAAAAAGATTTCCTACATAATTATATTTTATTTATAATTTTTAGACATTAAATAATTTATTTTATTTATGACACAATGATGGTGCAGTAATTACTATAATAGTAAACAATTAAAATAATTGATATTATAAATACCCAAATAAATATAATATGAAACTTTTAATGAATTAAACTAATTTTCTAGGATAATATGATATATTAGGATTGATTTAATTGACTTTTCTCGAAGTAATCAATCTTTTATGAGTTTCACAAAAATCAACTATTGAATAGTGTCAAAATTGACATAAAAGAGTTCTTAAAACAAATATTATATTCTTAATTGATATTAAATTCCTAAAAATCTAAGGTTCGGCCAAGAGAATTATATCATGATAGGTCCATCATTAATGTACCACTTGGGGGTCGCTTGGATGTATATAGTAAGTTTATTAACCATATTATATAAAAATACAAAGAGACATTGTAAAAGTGAAACTAATTAACTTAGAGTTAATACTTAAAGATAAGGTTAATATAAGTACCCAAACCTGTCTAAATTCTATTGGTTGAGTGGTTTTAGACCTATCCCCACCTTAACCTTTGAATAATAAGCTTTGGAGCTATTATAAACCGAATATGAATTTATTATAAATTAATATTTCTAGCTTTTCCAAAGGTGCCCCTCACCCCTCTTATAAAAGGGAACTCCTCCTTCTCATTTATTCACACCTTCAAAGCCTTTTAGTTCGGCCAAACTCTGCCCAAATACTCTCCCAACATCCCTCACTACAACCTAGAGGCCTTAGTTTGATCAGAAATCCAACCTACGGAGCCCTTTTGATCAAATCAAAAGGAAGAACCCGAAGAAGAGGTAATGATTTCACCACCCTTCTCCAAGTTCATTTCTTCTTCCACTTCTTCTTCCTTTGTTCTTACCATTCTAAAATAATAACTCCTGTATCTCACATATACTGTGATGTTATTATAAATATGGTACAACCATATTCAGTATTCTATCCACCCTTTGAATAACATGTCACCATACGTGCGTACGTACGGCTTACCGTCTCCACGTCGTGGTGTAATTGTTATTCAATATAATATTATTTGGATGGGTACAATAATGATGTGTAACTCATGTAAATAATAAATATAACATGTTAATGATTCTTTATATATGATATACCATCAATTTATATATTATTTTAATATCAAAATAATGATATTGTTGCTCGTGCGTACGTACGGACTACCGTCTCCACGAACGCGATGAGATTCATTCTCCATCGTATCCATTCAAGTATAATTATCATTTGATGATTTAAAAATGATGTTTAAGGACTAGATATCATTCTGGATATGAATAAGATACAACAACCATGGCTTATGTAACAAAACATATAAAAGAAAATGAGTAAGTTAACTCCCGAAACGACGATAATTCTAAGATATTATTAACAAATCAATGTTAAAAGATCATATATGATATCATATTATTATATATGATTCTTGTATAATTTAATAACAACTATTTCACCATTATACAGGAGGTTAACCTACCCCAACCAAGGAAAAGTACAAGGTAATGGTTTACTTTACAACCTCTTCATTATCCAAGGTTGTTTATATGTAATAATCTACTGGGATCTCTTTATCATCCACATCCATGTTTATTAAAAATGCATTTCAAAACATTTTTACTATTTACTAGAATATGAGTTAAAGTCATTTATACCCTTTTTGACTTTTATAAGTTGTTTATAAAGGAATCTTTCGGTCGTTTTCAAAACAAGGTCCTTTTTAACCTTTTCGACAGAATTAAGGCAAGAATGTTTCTTTAACTTATACGGCGGGTGCGGCTATTTTCCGCCGTTATAAAATCTTCAAAGTTTCCCTTACAAGCTTATAAGAATATTTTCAAAGAAAATGTTTTATTTTATATGGATCTTAAATTATTTCAAAATAAAAGGAGATATTTCTTTAAAAAGAATTTTGATTTCATCTATGTCAACATCCTTTGATGGATTTTAAGATTATTTGAAGTTGATTTATTATGATACAAAACTTCTATACTGTATTGAAGGTTTTGTGATATGTTTGACTATGGATGTGCTATTTTTATACCATTCATAGTTTATAGTGAAAGTATTGACATTTCGTATGCTAGTTTTAATACGAATGTTTATGTTATGTTTAAACCTTTTCATATGGGAATGCATTGGACTTAATATGTGACGGGTGGAGCCCGCTATAGCTCCTCGATGCATCGGTAGGTCTCATGAGACAAACTAGTGTCTTGGCACAAGGCCTTGACAAAATCTTATTTGTAGTCTTGGCACGAGGCCTTGACTATGTGGTTATGATAGTCTGGCATTATGCATTCCAACATTATGAAAGTGGTTATTGATTTTTTCATGTGATTATTCGATTAGTAGAATATCCATGTGAATAAGTAAATGGCATTATTTCATTTTACTTTTGCCATACTATGTTGAAGTTAATGTTTAAAAGGCTTTTGTTTTAGTAATGCATTTCCTTAAATGTTTATTCTTATTTATGAAAGTTTCCGCTATATTGTTATCCTTACTGGGCATTTGAGCTCACCCCTTTTCTATGTTTTATTTTTCCCAGGAAGTGAAGAAGTAAATTATGAATGACCTGCAGGGATATTATGTGGGGATATGAGTGTGGATTATGGAGACAATATGTTGTTGTAGTAGTTTTTCATTTTATGATGTAATGTAAAACCTATGAATATATCTAGTGTTTCCAAGGCTACTAAACCAATCGGTCTTTCGAGATTTGATCTTTCTTGTGATCATGCCAATGTTATGTAATAATGCACCGACTCTGGGTAACTGGGGTCGGGGCGTTACAGTTGGTATCAGAGGAAGTTTAGTACAAACCTTGGAAGCTAGATTTAGATAAACTCTGATTAGACCACGTAGACCTAAGATGAACTTTGAGGATTAGTATAGAAGAACTTCCTAGAATTTTGGTATTGTAGAGATTTTGTGAGTTTTCCAAGCAATACATCCCTGTCTGGATACGAGCAGGTAGAGGCGGCTCTGGCACAGATGTACCTAAGGGTAAAACCCGAAAACACCGCTTTGAGCTAGACTCGAACGGGAACTGGTGCACGACAACGGGCATTGCTGCACTCTTGGTTACGACACTCCCGGGGGATATGCTTAGGATAACTCTCATTTTCATTAAAAATCATTTTGAAGGGATTATGAGTATATACTTCCTCAAAGAAAACATTCTTATGATTATGGATTATATCCATAAATAGTTCAATTTATGTTAAGTGTTTTATAAGTATGGGATTATGTATTTTGATTCATAAATTGATCTAGTTTATGCCATTGTTTAGAAATGGTGCCTAGTGGAAGAAATGGAAACCATATCAATGCACGCACTCCATGTAGGGATTGCCCTCCTGCTCAAGATAATTATAGTGGGGCTGGTGATGCAACTGGTGCTGATCAGCTAATCACCATACTGGGACAACTTACTCAGGTTATGAATAATAACCTTACCCGTATGGAGCACCCTGATCCGCAACGTGGAGGATCAATGTGAGATCGATTCATGAGGCAACAACCACCAACGTTCAATGGGAATACAAATCCCTTAGTAGCTGAGCAATGGATATTTTCCCTAGAGAAAATATTTCAGGCTTTGGGGAGCAGTGAAAGGGAAAAAGTTATCATGGCAGTTTACCGCCTCACTGGAGATGCTGATCAATGGTGGTCATTGATTCAAAATACGAAGGAAGATGATGAAGTATCAAATATGGAATGGAGGGAGTTCAAAGATCTGTTTTTAGAAAAATACTTCCCTCGCGACCATCGAGCAGATATGGAAAGGCAATTTCTGAGTCTGAGACAAAAGGAGGATGAGAATGTCACAAAGTATGAGGCTAACTTTACAAGGTTAGCGAGGTACGCTGCTGATTATATTCGTAACCCAAGAAGTAAGATTGATCGTTTCTTTGATGGGTTAAAACCATTTCTCCGTCGAGCGTTAGTCTCACAATCCTTTTCATCGTACGAAGACATTGTCTCATGTGCTATCAAGACTGAAAAGGAATTCTCTAAGTCTTATGACTTTAAAGCAAAGCAAGAGAAGAAGAGACCTGCTGATCAATCTGGGAATGGAAATAAGGGGAAGAAGGGAACGGTTGAATATCCATCTTGTGGTAAATGCGGGAAGAAACATCCTGGTACTTGCTTGAAGGGAATGGGAGTCTGTTACAAGTGTGGTGAAAAAGGCCACCAAGCTCATGATTGCAAGGGGAAGAAGGAAGCTACCAACGTTCAGTGCTACAATTGCAGGGAGATGGGGCATTATGAAAATGCATGTCCTAAGCGTCAGGAGAACTTACCTCAGAAAATGCCAAGGGATCAAGGCCAGGCTTATGCTATCACTACTGCTGAGGTAGAAGCTCCGAAAGACGTGGTGGCAGGTAATTTAATGGTTTCCTCAAGTTTAGCAAATGCATTATTTGATTCTGGATCATCGCATTGTTTCATATCTTCCCAGTTTACTAAGAAAATTAGATATTTCCAATTTGATTTAATAAGGGAGTTGTCAGTTAAAACTCCTAAGGGAAGTATCGTTGCAACAAAGTTTTGTGAATCAGTCCCCATTAGAGCACATAAATTTTCTTTATCTGCTGATTTCATCGTCATACCTATGATTGAGTTTGATATAATCCTCGGTATGGACTGGCTTTCGGACTATGATGCGAAGATTTATTGTAAGAAGAAAGAGGTTACGATTCTTGATGATAATGATAAGGAGCACCTTATTTTTAGAGCAGAATCGTCACCACCTAATTCTTATTTAGATCCACCCCCAGTAGCTCAACTTAATTCAATTATTGCGGAGGAAGAGAATGAAATAACTGTCGGTGAGGAAAGGAATGTTCAAATAGAGGATGTACCTGTTGTGAAAGAATTTGTAGATGTATTTCCAGAAGATTTACCTGGACATCCTCCAGAACGAGAAGTTGAGTTTTCTATTGATTTGATTCCTGGATCAAGGCCTATATCGAAGACCCCTTATAGAATGGCCACTGTAGAGTTAGTCGAACTAAAGAAACAACTAGAGGAATTGAGTAATAAGGGATTTATTTGCCCTAGTGTTTCTCCATGGGGAGCCCCTGTTCTTTTTGTTAAAAAGAAAGATGGATCTATGAGGTTATGTATCGACTACAGGGAGATCAATGCTATAACGATAAAGAACAAGTATCCCCTACCTCGTATTGATGATTTATTTGACCAACTGCATGGAGCTCAATACTTTTCAAAGATTGACCTTCGATCTGGATACCATCAGTTGTGTGTGAAGAAGGAAGACATTCCGAAAACAGCATTTCGAACCAGGTACGGGCATTACGAGTTTACTGTAATGCCGTTTGGATTGACTAATGCACCCTCTGTATTCATGGATCTAATGAATAGAGTTTTCAAGGAGTATCTCGATGAATTTGTGGTGGTATTTATTGATGATATCTTGGTATACTCCAAAACCTACGAAGATCATGAAAATCACTTGCGCATTATCTTGAAGACTCTGAGGAGGCATGAATTATATGGGAAGTTTAGCAAGTGTGAATTCTGGCTTCAGGAGATTTCGTTTCTTGGCCATATTGTCTCTAAAGATGGAATCTCTGTTGATCCTTCTAAGACCAAGGCAATCCAAGAATGGCCAGCACCTACGAGTACAACTGAGGTACGTAGTTTTATTGGTTTGGCAGGTTATTATCGACGTTTCGTCCAGAATTTTGCCCGATTGGCTAACCCATTAACGAAGCTCACACGTAAAGGGGTTAAATTTGTTTGGACAAAAGAGTGTGAAGAATGTTTCGAAGAACTGAAGAAAAGATTAGTCAATGCTCCTATATTGACTCTACCATCGGGGAATGATGGGTTCGTTATTTATAGTTATGCATCGAAGAAAGGACTTGGCTGTGTCCTTATGCAGAATGATAGAGTTATTGCCTATGCATCACGACAGTTGAAAATTCATGAACAAAACTATCCTACTCATGATCTCGAGTTAGCAGCAGTGATCTTTTCTTTGAAGATATGGAGGCACTACCTCTATGGTGAAAAATGTGAGATTTATACTGATCACAAGAGTTTGAAGTATATTTTCTCACAAAAAGAACTCAACATGAGGCAAAGGAGATGGCTTTAATTACTCAAGGATTATGATTGTATGATACACTACCACCCAGGGAAGGCAAACAAGGTGGAAGATGCTTTGAGTAGAAAAGACCATGGAGTTTTGAACAATATGAGAATTGAAAGGGATCCAATTTTCATGGATCTAGTGAAGATGGACATGGGAATAACCAGGGAAGGTGAAACATCAATGCTTTTTCAAATGGTTTCCAAACCATCTTTACTAGAAAGGATTAAGAGTTCTCAGACCGATGATGAAGAATTCCAAAAGAAGATTAAAGCTGTGAATGATGGGAGATTGAGAGACTTTGTGTATGAAGATGGAATTTTGAAATTCGGGAAGAGACTTTGTGTTCCCAATATACCTGATCTAAAAAGGGAATTGCTGGATGATGCTCATAGTTCCAATTTCTCTATACACCCTGGGAGCACCAAAATGTATAGAGATTTGAAGGAACATTTTTGGTGGGACAACATGAAGAGGGAGATTGCTGATTTTGTGTCAAGATGTATGGTTTGTCAACAAGTGAAAGCTGGAAGGCAACAACCTGGAGGAGTCATGCAACCTCTTCCCATACCGGAGTGGAAATGGGACAATGTTACGATGGACTTTGTCATGGGGCTACCAAAGACTCCTAGAAGGAATGATGCAATATGGGTTATTGTTGATCGTCTTACCAAGACAGCACATTTTCTTGCTATAAGAGAGGATCTACCCCTGGAACGTCTAGCAAGACTATATATTAATGAAGTTGTGAGACATCATGGAGTACCCCTATCGATTGTTTCTGATCGTGATCCACGTTTTACTTCAAGATTCTGGAAAAGTATTCAGAAATCCCTAGATACTGAACTTCATTTGAGCACTGCTTACCACCCTCAGACAGACGGACAATCAGAACGGACTATTCAAACCTTAGAAGACATGTTGAGATCTTGCTCACTTGACTTTCAGGGTATGTGGGATCAATATTTACCTTTGGTAGAATTTTCCTATAACAATAGCTTCCATTCGAGTATTCAGATGGCACCATATGAAGAGTTATACGGAAAGAGATGTCGTACACCAACCTGTTGGGATGACATTGGTGAAAGAAAACTTGTAGGCCCAGAACTGGTGGAGGAAACGGTGGAAAAGGTGAAAGTAATCCAAAATCACATCAAAGAAGCTCAAAGTAGGCAGAAGAGCTATGCCGATAATCGAAGGAAGGATTTGGAATTTCAAGTCGGTGATCATGTTTTTCTGAAGGTATCTCCGTGGAAGGGAGTCATACGTTTTGGTAAGAAATGTAAATTGAGTCCCAGGTACATCGGACCTTTCGAAATTCTAGAACGAATTGGGTTTGTAGCTTACCGATTGGCAATGCCGCCAAGTCTCTCCAAAGTTCACGATGTGTTCCACGTATCTCTATTGAGGAAATACATGCCTGATCCGACGCATGTACTCACCTGTGAGGAATTAGAACTGGAACCCGGTCTGTCTTATTGCGAAGAGCCCGTCAAGATTCTTGATACGAGAGAACAAGTGCTGAGAAACCGGACGACGCGTCTGGTAAAAGTTTTGTGGAGAAACCATAAGATGGAAGAGGCAACGTGGGAACCCGAGGAACTTATGATGAAGAACCACTAGAGTCTTTTTATACAGTAATACCCTAGAAATTGCGAGGACGCAATTATTTGAAGGAGGGGAGAATGTAACACCCCAAGCTTCTACGGTACGCTTCTCTTTGAATAATGTGATAGTGTGTGTTGTACGCAACACCAAGTTCTAACACATCATAACTAATCAAACTAGCCGTTATGAATAGTAATACCTACTTTTTGAAATTATATATATTTTATATTTGAAAATGGACTTCATTTTTGGATTCGTAATATCGAATTTAGCCTAAGGTGAAATTTTGGTACATTTCGGATAACTTTCATATTTTGATGAATAGTGAAAATTACTAAGTTTTAATTAAAAACAACTTTTTTAATCAAAATAATTAATAGTGATAAATTATGAATTTGAGTGGTTTTAAAGTACATTTAGAATATATTTTTACCATTTAATATAATGTTGGTCATTGGACATAATTTTACAATTAAACCGAACATAAACGAGTGTCAATCTTTTGATAGTTATTATCTCTTAAAAACCCGCTTTTTGTTTTGACAGCGGGAATTAATTTTAAATTAATTTCTGCCACTTCTGTGTTTTGAATTTAGGAAAATAGATTCCATATTTGGAATCAGGATGTTCAAATTGTGTAAATAGGTAACTTTTATTTTTAGACATTTTGAATAATTACTGCGGTAAATATTTTATTTACCATGGTTAAGGGTAAATCCGGTAAATAAGGGTTAAAAATTATATTATAATAATACTAAATTACCCTAAAACGTGTCTTAACCCTATTGGTTGATAGATGTTCGACCATGGGAATCTTTGGGTCTATTTTGGGACCCCATGGATCCACTTGTAAGTGATAATGACTCTTTATTTTAATTAAGTTAAAATGAATACAAAAATGACACAAGCATATATCTTTTAGAAAAACAATTGTTACATAAGGTTATATATGTTGGATTTTAGATTATAAATATTCATTAGAAATATAAAAAGATTTACTACATAATGATATTTTATTTATAATTTTTAGACATTAAATAATTTATTTTATTTATGACACAATGATGATGCAGTAATTACTATAATAGTGAAAAATTAAAATAATTGATATTATAAATACCCAAATAAATATAATATGAAACTTTTAATGAATTAAACTAATTTTCTAGGATAATATGATATATTAGGATTGATTTAATGGACTTTTTTCGAAGTAATCAATCTGTTATGAGTTTTACAAAAATCAACTATTGAATAGTGTCAAAATTGACATAAAAGAGTTCTTAAAACAAATATTATATTCTTAATTGATATTAAATTCCTAAAAATCTAAGGTTCGGCCAATAGACTTATATCATGATAGTTCCATCATTAATGTACCACCTGGGGGTCTCTTGGATGTATATAGTATGTTTAGTAACCATATTATATAAAAATACAAAGAGACATTGTAAAAGTGAAACTAATTAACTTAGAGTTAATACTTAAAGATAAGGTTAATATAAGTACCCAAACCTGTCTAAATTCTATTGGTTGAGTGGTTTTAGACCTATCCCCACCTTAAACTTTGAATAATAAGCTTTGGAGCCATTAGAAACCGAATATGAATTTATTATAAATTAATATTTCTAGCTTTTCCAAAGGTGCCCCTCACCCCTCTTATAAAAGGGCACTCCTCCTTCTCATTTATTCACACCTTCAAAGCCTTTTGGTTCGGCCAAACTCTGCCCAAATACTCTCCCAACATCCCTCACTACAACCTAGAGGCATTAGTTTGATCATAAAGCCAACCTAAGGAGCCCTTTTGATCAAATCAAAAGGAAGAACCCGAAAAAGAGGTAATGATTTCACCACCCTTCTCCAAGTTCATTTCTTCTTCCACTTCGTCTTCCTTTGTTCTTACCATTATAAAATAATAACTCCAGTATCTAACATATACTGTAATGTTATTATAAATATGGTACAACCATATTCAGTATTCTATCCACCCTTTGAATAACATGTCACCATACGTGCGTACGTACGGCTTACCGTCTCCACGTCGTGGTGTAATTGTTATTCAATATAATATTATTTGGATGGGTATAATAATGATGTGTAACTCATGTAAATAATAAATATAACATGTTAATGATTCTGTATATATGATATACCATCCATTTATATATTATTTTAATATCAAAAGAATGATATTGTTGCTCGTGCGTACGTACGGACTACCGTCTCCACGAACGCGATGAGATTCATTCTCCATCGTATCCATTCAAGTATAATTATCATTTGATGATTTAAAAATGATGTTTAAGGACTAGATATCATTATGGATATGAATAAGATACAACAACTATGGCTTATGTAACAAAACATATAGAAGAAAATGAGTAAGTTAACTCCCGAAACGACGATAATTCTAAGATATTATTAACAAATCAATGTTAAAAGATCATATATGATATCATATTATTATATATGATTCTTGTATAATTTAATAAAAACTATTTCACCATTATACAGGAGGTTAACCTACCCCAACCAAGGAAAAGTACATGGTAAGGGTTTACTTTACAACCTCTTCATTATCCAAGGTTGTTTATACGTAATAATCTACTGGGATCTCTTTATCATCCACATCCATGTTTCTTAAAAATGCATTTCAAAACATTTTTACTATTTACTAGAATATGAGTTAAAGTCATTTATACCATTTTTGACTTTTATAAGTGGTTTATAAAGGAATCTTTCGGTCGTTTTCAAAACAAGGTCCTTTTTAACCTTTTCGACAGAATTAAGGTAAGAATGTTTTTTTAACTTATACGGCAGGTGCGGCTATTTTCCACCGTTATAAAATCTTCAAAGTTTCCCTTACAAGCTTATAAGTATATTTTCAAAGAAAATGTTTTATTTTATATGGATCTTAAATTATTTCAAAATAAAAGGAGATATTTCTTTAAAAAGAATTTTGATTTCATCTATGTCAACATCCTTTGATGGATTTTAAGATTATTTGAAGTTGATTTATTATGATACAAAACTTCTATACTGTATTGAAGGTTTTGTGATATGTTTGACTGTGGATGTGCTATTTTTATACCATTCATAGTTTATAGTGAAAGTATTGACATTTCGTATGCTAGTTTTAATACAAATGTTTATGTTATGTTTAAAACTTTTCATATGGGAATGCATTGGACTTAATATGTGACGGGTGGAGCCCGCTATAGCTCCTCGATGCATCTGTAGGTCTAATGAGACAAACTAGTGTCTTGGCACAAGGCCTTGACAAAATCTTATTTGTAGTCTTGGCACGAGGCCTTGACTATGTGGTTATGATAATCTGGCATTATGCATTCCAACATTATGAAAGTGGTTATTGATTTTTTCATGTGATTATTCGATTAGTAGAATATCCATGTGAATAAGTAAATGGCATTATTTCATTTTACTTTTTCCATACTATGTTGAAGTTAAAGTTTAAAAGGCTTTTGTTTTAGTAATGCATTGCCTTAAATGTTTATTCTTATTTATGAAAGTTTCTGCTATATTGTTATCCTTACTGGGCATTTGAGCTCACCCCTTTTCTATGTTTTATTTTTCCCAGGAAGTGAATAAGTAAATTATGAATGACCTGCAGGGATATTATGTGGGGATATGAGTGTGGATTATGGAGACAATATGTTGTTGTAGTAGTTTTTCATATTATGATGTAATGTAAAACCTATGAATATATCTAGTGTTTCCAAGGCTACTAAACCAATCGGTCTTTCGAGATTTGATCTTTCTTGTGATCATGCCAATGTTATGTAATAATGCACCGACTCTGGGTAACTGGGTCGGGGCGTTACAAGAACATTGGTGGAAATTATAGACACATAATTAGAGGAATAAATTAAATATTTATTGGGATTGATTGAGGTCATCAATCACAAACAATCTTAAAACTGAGGGCCTCAAATCCATCAATCTATGATAAAAAAAGAATCAGTTCAACAAAACATAATGTATTAGGATAACACATTTTTGTTTTAATATACCTTACATAAAGTTTAAGAATTAATTTCTTCATAGAATAATATATATATATATATACTTGACAAGTATAAATTCAACCTTCAACTAATTTCTACCACAAACTCTTCTATCACTCAAAAAGATAATAGAACTAAAAAATATTATATTTATTTTAATCGTACAAGGTTCCAAATATTAAAACATACCATTTAGATTAGGAAAACTATTTTTTAATAACCAGGGACTTCCTGTAGGCTAGTGGTAGGTATTAAATGTACGGCCCCAGCCTTAAACCATACTTAATCTTGAGTTATTACAAGATTACACATTTATATAAAAACCCTTAAGAAAACCATTTTCAATACCAAAATAAAATAAAAGTAAAAAATGGTATTTATTTTTCTTTTAAAAAGAAGTTGTGGCTTGTAGTGGAAGCCGAAACTCAAATAATGGTCACGGCGGTGGAGAAGTCGTTGTCGCCGCATACGTACGACAAAAACATTTTCTTTTTTCATTTAGTGAAACGCTTCATATAAATAAGATTCCTTTTTGGATAAACGTAAAATTCAAAGGGGTTTATACACCGTAAAAAATAAGGTTGTGTATAAAACAAAATATGCCTCAATAAATGGAGATTGAGACGAAGTCCCTTATAAAGACGGTATCCTTGGTTTAAGGATAAATCAACTACATAATTATGTGTGACAAACGAATACACCAAAAATAAGTGGTTATTAAGTGTAAAACAATCATAGGTTATTAACACATATTCATATAATGACATATTCAAGGAGTAAAAGTTTATCCCAAAGAATCAAATTTTGGTTAAGAAGTTCCCTTGCAAAAATTTGACAACCTAACGACGTCACTACAAAATTCAGAAAATGAGTTGATGAGAGATAAAAAGGGTATGTCATTACATGGACATAAAATTTAAATCAATAAGGATATATAAGAACATATAGAAACATAATAGTATGTTAATTTAAAGACATAACAAAATAAGTATTTTAAAAGGAGGAGGGTGAAAGGATCCCTTACCGACATGGGTATCTTTCGAGACATGCACCCCGTGAAAGAAGGACAATACAGCATTGATGTAAATTCTCATAAACGAAAGTATATTACACAATGAGTAAAATAATGGGAAGTACATACACCAATCAAAGGAAATTGTGGCAAATGTAGCTTAAATATCACGGGAATAAAAGTGAGATGAAAAATCCCTTACGAAAACTCGGCAGCCTAACAGCGCCACATAAAACTTCAAGAAATGGATTGATGAGATCAAATAGGGCCTCTCATCATATTAACATAAAGTTTATAGAAAGAGGAATATAACATAACATCCCCCCAAAATAACAAAGAGGATCTTTTAAGAAGTGACATAATGGAGAGTACTTAAAAAGAAAGATAGAGGTTATACCTCTTATGAAAATTTGGCAGCCTAATGGCGCCACTCAAAACATCCAAAATGGATTGATGAGAGAGAATATGGTATCTCATAATATGAACATAAAAATTACAGTAAGATTAATATAAAATAATATCCCAATAACAAGAAAGATGAGCTTTAAAAGGAATGACATAAAAGGGTGTAATTAAAAAGAAAGAGAGGAGTAGGGTCCCTTACCTCAAGTCCAACATGTCTTGTTCGTTTCATTATATTCCTGAATAATAAACTTTGGTCAATTTATAATTTCATAAGGACATCTTATAAAGATTATTATTCAGTTCATGTCACATATTTTAATGTTGTAAAAATTGGTTAATAATATGAGTTCATATCAGACGTTTTTGTCGATGTTTGGTACATTAGTCAAAAATTGAACTTGTTGGAAAATAATTTTCCATGTAGTTATAGGTAAATCATATCCAGAATAGTATTGATGTTTAAAATATCATATATATCCAGTATATATTCATTTTATACTATTCCATATCATTTGGAGATAAAAATTAAAAGCACCGTTCATGGGGACGGTAGGCCGTACGTACGCATGAACGCTACTTTCATTTATTTTCATATTAATGGAATTAAAAAAAATGAGATATATATATATATGTGTGTTATAATTCTAGAATGATATCCATAATTTAGATGTAATATATTACATATATATCCATTATATATATGTTCTAATAATAGTACATAACATTTTGAGATAAGAAATGAAATGTACCTTTCATGGAGACGGTAAGTCGTACGTACGCATGAATGCAACTTCCATATCTACTTCATATTTAATGGAATTAAATGATAATGATACAAAATAGTATTTTAATTCCAGTATGGTATCATATATAATATCATTAAATATATCCTTTATATGTACCACATATGGTATTAACGAATCTAATCACTTTGAGGGGGCGGTAGTCCGCACATCCTTAAATGAAGATATCGTGTTTACCCATAATGGAAACCATAAAGGTATGCTATAAATTAAAAATACAGAAGCTTAAGTAAAACATAAACATATTATATATCATATATAAATATAGTGTCATCTTAATGTCCACCTTTGAAGGTGTTAAAAGAATATTGAACAATCATCATTTCGTGAGGCAGAAAATCGCCAACCACAGAAACAGTATGTTCTTTAACCATTAGACGAAGGTGTGTGTAGGTGTAGATCGAATCCTTCTTATAACAACATCCTAGTATATTTAATATACTGTAGATGTTACAAAATAAATTAATAACAAGAGTTTATGGGGATGGAGAAGCAAAATAAAACAAAAGGACTCAAGTGAAGACATTACCTTAAAATAGGGTAACTCCCTTTGGTTTGAGCTCAAAGACTTCCTTGGGAAGACTTCTGCCCAAAGTGAGGCTTCAAGGAGTTAGAAAGGGATGTGGATAGAAAAAATGGGTTGGGGTTGGCCAAGGTAAAGGCTTTGGAAGTTTGGTTAAGGAGTTAGTTGTGGGGGCCTTTTATAAGAGGAGAGGAGGGGTACTCTTGGAATGTAAAGAAATGTTACTTTATTTTAGAATGAGTATCGGATTTTAATGGTCCCACATTGATGTGTTTCGAGGTTAAGTTGATAAGTGATCGAAATCCACCCATCCAATAGGTTTTAGACATGTGTACGTCTTAGATATTACCTTATCTTTCAATTTTATTTAAATCGTTAAATAATGAGGTCATCGCTGCAACATCATCTATGGAAATTTATTCATAAGGAAACATAATCACTTATCATGTTGACTTTAAACTTTTATTAGATTCCATACACAAACTTATATTTTCTCCAAAAGACGGGTATTTAGGAAGACTTGTTCACATTAAGAGTACTATAATCAACTTCTAGAGAATCACCTAATCCACAAAAGAGAACTATATACTTCCCATGTCTTTAGACTTTAACCAAAACCAAAACAAAAAAAGTTAGTAATAGATCAGATAATCCAGAAAAGGATAACCCTTTATAAAAATAAAATCTATTATTAATATCCAAAATTTGTCCATCAAAACCCAAAGTTCAACGAGGACCATTCGATAAACAATATGTCCATAAAATTCTTCAAAGTAAACCAAACTAAGATTGAAACCCAAATATTTTAAGGATTTAGTCACATAGTCTTCCAAGTTAAATCGTAACATTTATCTCCAAAAAACATTAGTTTCTCTTAATGTTTTGTATTGAAAATTAATTAACCTAATCACATATCCTCCATGATAGGTTAATAAATTTCCATAGATAACCCAAAATCAACTTACTCTTAATTCATAAAATCATCTAACTAAAAATAATCAGTCAAAATAACCAGGGACTTCACGTAGTCCAGTGGTAAGCAATAAATACCAGTCGCACATTGGTTGTGGGTTCGATTCCCGCAGCTTTTTCCGACGCGACGGGTTGTCACACGGTCTGCGTGTTGTCCATTTTATAAAACTCAATAATTCATAAAAAATTCCCCAAAATGAGATAAAATCTTAAAAAATGATCATAACATATTTTAACCTCAAGTTTATCTCATTCCTTTCATTTTCCATCATATCATAGTGTAACCCATAATTACCTAAAAAGTAAGGATCATATAAACCCTAATGGTTACCTTAATAATTATTATCTGAACTTCCACATCGAGTTGGTCATCTCGTACATGATGCATTACCGAACATACCAAGGTTCAAGTGGTTGATCATGACTCCTTGATAGTTGGTTTATAACAACCATGAGATTCCTCATTGAATCCCCCATTTCATCCAGTCTCTTAATTAGATAACCACCACAGTTTCCTTCAAACCCATTGTCACTTCGGTGCCTGTTGGATCCAGCCATTTACTAAAACCAAAAAGGTCAGTGTGAGTATATCAACATAACCATCATGTACTAATGAGGAAGATAAACACTAAGATATACATACTCATTCACTCTATCTAGAAACTATGACTCTTTCTAAAATCCTAGCCAATATGGTAATGTCACTTATTCTTAATGAATACCCTAACCTCTAAAGTTATCTAAACCAACCTCTGATACCAACTATAAGGCCCCACCCTTAAACCTTACATAATCTTGAGTTATTAAAAGATTACAAATTGATATAAAAAACCTTATGAAAACCATTTTCAATACCAAAATAAAAGAAAAGTAAAACATGGAATTTATTTTTCTTTTAAAAAGATGGTATGGCTTATAGAGGAAGCTGAAACTCAAATAATGGTCATGGCGGTGGAGAAGTCGTTGTCGCCGCATACGGACGACAAAAACATTCCCTTTTGCCCTTTAGTAAAACGCTTCATATAAAAAAGATTCCTTTTTGGATAAACATAAAATTCAAGGGGGTTTATACACCATATAAAAGAAGGTTGTGTATAAAACAAAATATGCCTCAATGAATGGAGATTGAGACGAAGTCCCTTACAAAGACGGTATCCTTGGTTTAAGGATAAATCAACTACATAATTATGTGTGACAAAAGAATAAACCAAATATAAGTGGATATTAAGTGTAAAAAAAACAGAGTTTATTCACACATATTCATAGAACGACATATTCATGGAGTACAAGTTTATCCCAAAGAATCAAATTTGGGTTAAGAAGTTCCCTTGCAAAAATTTGACAGCCTAACGGCGTCACTACAAAATTCAGAAAATGAGTTGATGAGAGATAAAAAGAGTATCTCATCAAATGGACATAAAATTTAACTCAATAAGGATATATAATAACATATCCCAACATTATATTATGTGAATTAAAAGACATAACAAAATATTTCTTCTAAAAAGAGTAGGGTGAATGCTTCCCTTACCGACATGGGTATCTTTCGAGACATGCACCCCGTGAAAAAAGGACAATACAACATTGATGTAAATACTCATAAATGAAAGTATATTACACAATGAGTAAAATAATGGGCAGTACATACACCACTCAAAGGAAATTGTTGCAAATGTAGCATAAATCTCACAGGAATAAAAGTGAGATGAAAAATCCCTTACGAAAACTTGGCAGCCTAACGACGCCACTTAAAACATCCAAAAATGGATTGATGAGATCAAATTGGGTCTCTAGTCATATTAACATAAAGTTTACAGATAGAGGAATATAAAATAACATCACACAACATATGAAAGTGGACCTTAAAACAAGTGTCATAAAGGAGAGTACTTATAAAGAAAGAGAGAGGTTGATCTCTTACAAAAATTTGGCAGCCTAACGGTGCCACTCAAAATTTCAAAAATAGATTGATGAGAAAGAATAGGGTATCTAATCATATGAACATAAAAATTACAGTAAGAGTAATATAAAAGAACATCCCAATAACAAGAAAGATGAGCTTTAAAAAGAATGACATAAAAGAGTGTACTTAAAAAGAAAGAGAGCAGTAGGGTCCCTTACCTCAAGTCCAACTTGTCTTGTTCGTTTCTTTATATTCCTGAATAATAAACTTTGGTAAATTTATAATTTCTTAAGGACCTCATATAAAGATTATTATTCAGTTCATATCACATATTTTAATGTTGTAATAATTGGTTAATAATATGAGTTCATATCAGACGTTTTTGTCGATGTTTAGTACATGAGTCAAAAATTGAACTTGTTGGAAAATAAATTTCCATGTAGTTATAGATACATCATATCCAGAATAGTGTTTATGTTTTAAATATCATATATATCCAGTATATATTAATTTTATACTATTCCATATCATTTGGAGATAAAAATTAAAAGCACCGTTCATGGAGACGGTAGGTCGTACGTACGCATGAACACTACTTTCATTTTTGGTCATATTAATGGAATTAAAACAAAATGAGAGATATATATATATGTTATAATTCCAGATTGATATCCATAATTTAGATGTAATATTTTACATATATATACATTATATATATGTACTTATAATAGTACATAACATTTTTAGATAAGAAATGAAATTTACCGTTCATGGAGACTGTAAGCCGTATGTACGCATGAACGCTACTTCCATTTCTATTTCATATGTAATGGAATTAAAACATAATGATACGTAATAGTATTTTAATTCTAGTATGGTATCATATATAATGTCATTATATATATCCTTTATACGTACCATATATGGTATTAACGAATCAAATCACTTTGAGGGGGCGGTAGTCCGCACTTCCTTAAATGAAGTTATCGCGTTTACCCATAATGGAAACCATAAAGGTATGCCATAAATGAAAAATACAGAAGCTTAAGTAAAATATAAACATATTACATATCATATATAAATATAGGGTCATCTTAATGGCCAACTTTTAAGGTGTTAAAAGAATATTGAACAATCATCGTTTCGTGAGGCAGAAAATCGCCAACCACAGAAACAGTATGTTCTTTAACCATTAGATGAAGGTGTGTGTACATGTAGCTCGATTACATCTTATAAAAACAACCTATTATATTGAAGATACAAGAGTTGTTACAAAATAAATGAATAAAAAGAGTTTTGGGGGTTGGAGAAGCAAAATTAAACAAAAGGACTCAAGTGAAGACATTACCTTAAAATCGGGTAACTCCCTTTGGTTTGAGCTCAAAGGCTTCCTTGGGAAGATGTCTGCCCAAAGTGAGGCTTCAAGGAGTTATAGAGTGATGTGTAGAGACAAAATGGGCAGGGGGTGGCCTAGGAAAAGGATTTGGAAGTGTGGGTAAGGAGGTAGAGGTGGGGGCCTTTTATAAGAGGAGAGGAGGGGCACTCTTGGAAAGTAAAGAAATGTTACATTATTTTAGATTGAGTTTCGAATTTTAATGGTTATAAATTGATGTGTTTCTAGGATAAGGTGATAAGGGTTAGAAATCCACCCATACAATAGGCTTTGGACATGTGTAGGTCTTAGATATTACCTTATCTTTCCATTTTATTTAATGAGGTCATTACTGCATCATCATGATGTCATAAATAATTTAATTTGTTTAATGTCTAAAAATTATAAAACAAATACTATGATGTATGAAATATTTTTATCTTTCCAATTACTATTTATAGTAAAAAATATGAATTGTATATCCCCATGTAAAAATTGTTTTTGTAAAACATCTCAGGTTTGTGTCATTTTTACTTTAACATTAAATAAAAAGGTATTTATGTCATTTTCAACCAAAGTGGCTCCATGGGGTCCCCAAGTTGACCCATGGATTGTCTTGGTCGGAAATTACACATCCAATGAGGGTAAAACATGTGTCTAGGTCATTTCATTTTATTAAAACATTATTCTTACCTTAAACTACACTAATTACCTCTAATCGCGATTAAAAACTTAATAAGTTACTATTCACCAAAAAATTATTTTAATCCCATTGAACCACATTTTACTTCTTAATGACAACCATGTTTGTCGTATTTTCTAAATTTAAAACACAAAGATGGAAAATTTTCATTTAAACAGAAAATCAGTTTTTATAAGTACCACTTAGTGGTTTCACTATTCATCAAAAATTGAAGTTTTTCAGAAAATTACAAAAAATTCACGCTAAGATATATTTGATATTCATAATTCAAAAAATATTTCTATTTTAAGAAATTCAAAACATATAGGTTGTGTTAATTAATTTAATAATTAATTCCCACTATCAAAACAAATAGCGTGTTTTTATGAAACAAAATGTATCAAAAGATTGACACTAGTTTAAGTCCGATTTCAAAGTGAAATTAATTCCAACGACCACTATTGGATTAACTGGTAAAAATATATTCTAATTTCACTTTAAAACCAATTAAAAATATAATCTAATCATATAAATAAATTAGATTAAAAATAGGTTTTGAATTAAAATACAACATTTTTCATTATTCATTAAAAATTGAACTTTTTCAGAAAAATACCAAAAATTTACAAAAAGTAAATTTTGATGTACCGATTCTAAATAAGAATTTTATTTTGTCAAATATAACACATAAAATTTTCAAAAAGTGTATTTAAAAGAGGTTCTCCATCAAAAGGCGGTTAATCGACCTTTTAATGAATATTAGAATGTTTACGCTTAAAATTGGATTCATTCGCATTTTTAATCCTCTAACATTTATTGTAAAAATTAAAAATATTTGACAAACATATATAATAATTTTTTAGTTAGTTCTATTCATTCCCTCCATTACAACGTCTAGGCGTTAACTACCATTTAAAATAATATTATTTTATTATTAGAGTGCAACACAAGATTCCCAAGAAACTCATTGTTGCGTATTGGGTACGCCATCGTGCATAGAGTCCCCTTTAAAGTAATATTAATATTTTATTCACAAATATGGATAAATATGAAAATTTCATATTCTTTATTTACCTGGGGTGTTACATTAAAGGCATGTCGCACTATGGTTGTGGGTTCGATTCCTGCATCTTTATCCGACGCGATGGGTTATCCACCAACCTATAGGTTGTCCTTTTCCTAAAACTATATTATTATAATATTCCAAAAATAATCTTCAGAAATGTTTTAACATTAAAAAATACTATCTATATTTAAACATAATCCATTCCAACCTTTATAGTTATCCAAAATTCCTTAGTCCAGACATTTTCTAAAAGGTATCTAAATTCCACAATCAATTCTAACATCAAATTCCCCTAACAAAGTAATGTTTCTCTTATTGTCACATACTAAAAATATGATTACCTTGATCATATTAAAACCTTTATGAAAATAAAAAGTAATGCAGTAAAATCCTTATATATATTGCATTATTCTTATAACAAGAATATAATCCTTGTGTCCAAAAGCACCAATACATTAATTACTCCACTTCAACTATAATAACAACATAATATTGGCCTTGATTCATTGTGATTTTCTGAGATAAGTTTTCCTGATACTTAGGACATTCATTTGCATAATGCCCAATTTCCCTACAATTGTAGCATTCAACATTGATAGCCTCTTTCTTTCCCTTGCAATCATGAGCCTGGTGAACTTTTTCTCCACATTCATAACAAACTCCCATTCTTTTAGGCAAGTACCGGGGTGCTTTTTCCCACAATTATCACATAATGTAAAATCCGTATCTCCCTTTTTCCCTTTATCTATCTCTTGTTCCACCATTCTCTTCTTCTCTTGATTTAATTTATTGTCATAAGATTTAGATAATTTCATTTCTATATTGATAGCACATGAGACAATATCTTCGTACGACGAGACAATTTGTGAGACTAAGGCTCAACGGAGAAACGATTTTAACCCATCAAAGAAATGATCAATATTAGTTATTTGGTTACGTATATAATCTGCTACATGCCTCACTAACCTTGTAGAGTTATCCTCATACTTTGCGACATTCTCTTCCTCCTTTTGTCTCAGACTCAGAAATTGCCTTTCCATATCTGCTCGATGGTCACATGGAAAGTATTTTTCTATGAAAATATCTTTCAACTCCCTCGATTCCATATTTGATACTTCATCATCTCCATTTGTGTTTTGAATCAATGACCACCATTTATCAGCATCTCTAGTGTGGTGGTAAACTACCATGATAACTATTTCCCTATCACTACTACCCAAGGCATCAAATATTTTCTATAAAGAATTTATCCATTGCTCAGCTACTACGGGATTTGTAATCCTATTGAATGTTAGTAGTTGTTGCCTCATGAAGTGTTCTAACATTGATCCTCCACGTTTTAGATCAGGGTGCTCCATAAGAGTAAGGTTATTATTCATAAACTGATTGAGTTTTCCCATTATGATGATAAGCTGGTCAGCACTAGTTGTATCACCAGCTCCACTATAATTAACTTGAGTATGAGGTAAATCCCTACATGGTGTGTGAGCATTGATATGGATTCCATTCCATCCACTAGGAACCATTTCTAAACAATGTCATAAACTATATTAGTTTATGAATTGAAATAAATAATAACAAACTTGAAAAACACTTATCATAAATTGAACTGTTGTGGATAAAATATATAATCATAAAAATGTTTTATTTGAGGAAGTATATACTCATAAACCTTTTATAATGGTTTGTAATGAAAATTAGAATTATCCTAAGCATATCCCCCGGGAGTGTCATAACCACGAGTGCAGCAAGGCCAGTTGTCGTGCTCCAGTTTTCGTTCGAGTCTTGCTCAAAGCAGTGTTTTCGGGTTTTACCCCTAGGTACATCTGTGCCAGAGCCGCCTCAACCTGCTCATATCTAGACATGGAAGTATTTCTCGTAAAACTCCTAAAATCTCTATAATAGAAAATTTCTAGTAAGTTCTTCTATACAAATCCTCAATGTCTATCTTAGGGCTATGTGCTCTAATTAGAGTTTATCTAAATCTAGCTTCCACGGTTAGTACTAAACTGCCTCTGATACCAACTGTAACGCCCCGAACCCAGTTACCCAGAGTCGGTGCATTATTACGTAACATTGGCATGATCAGAAAAGATCATGTCTCGAAAGACCATTTAGTTTAGTAGCCTTGGAAACAATAGATATATTCATAAGTCTTACATTACATCTTATAGTAAAACAAAACTACAACAACATCTTTTCTGTATATCCCCTCATACTATCCCTTCAGGTCATTCATAAAATACTTCTTCACATCCTAGAAAAATTAAAACATTGAAATAGGTGAGCTCAGATGCTCAGTAAGGATAACAATATAGCAGAAAATTTTATAAATAAACTTAAAAATTTATGGCAATCTATAACTGAATGAAAATCCATTTAAAAGTGAACATCAGCATAATATTGAAAAACAATATGAAATAATTTCTTTTACTTATTCACATGGATATTATACTAGTATAATAAACACCTACAATATCAATAACCACATTCATAATGATGGAATGCATAATGTCATACTATCATAACCACATAGTCAAGGCCTTGTGCCAAGACTAGAAATAAGATTTTGTCAAGGCCTTGTACAAAGACACTAGTTTGTCTCATGAGACCTACTGATGCATTGAGGAGATATAGAGGTCTCTACCCATCACTTACTAAGTCCAATTAATTCCTTATATGAAATGGTTTAAACATATCATAAACCATAACATAATCGTATCACATAAAATATTCATAAAGGAAACATAAAATTTCCCCATTTGAATCACAACATATCAATACCACACATTGATATAATAAAACCAATTTCAATACCAAAATAAAATAAAAGTAAAACATGCTATTTATTTTTTTTCAGTATAAAATGTTATTGCTTGTAGAGGAAGCTGAAACTTAATAATGGTCACGGCGGCGCAGAAGTCGTTTTCGCCGCGTATGTATGACAAAACATTCCTTTTGTCTTTTAGTAAAAACACTTCTTATAAAAATATTCCTTTTGAATAAAAGTAAAAGTCAAATGTTTTTATACACCACATTAAAGAAAGTTTTGTATAAAATAAAATATGCCTCAATGAAAGGAGATTGAGACGAAGTCCCTTACCTCGTGTCCGACCTCACTCAATCGTACTTTAATCTCATGAATATTAAACTAAAGTTAATCTATACTTTTTTAACAAAATTTTTCAAGTTCATTATCGATTTTATATCACTTATTACCATGTTATGAAAATTATGTAGTCATTTAAGTTAATAACAGTTTGTCGATATTTGGTACTTGAGTCAACAATAATCTTCTTATAATTACATGTTGTTTGAGTGGTAGAATATCCATTATCTCCAGAATAATATTCATGATGTAGATATCATATATATCATATATATCAAATATATCTAGTAGATACATGCATTTATAATATTACATTACATTTAGAGGTAAGAAATTAAATTCACCATTCATGGAGACGGTAAGTCGTACGTACGCATGACCACTACTTTCATTTCTATTTCATATTTAATGGAATGAAATAATAATGTTATAAATATATATTATAATATCAGTATAATATCATATATAATATCATTAACTCCATCCTTTATACGTACCACATATGGCATTAACGATTCAAATCACTTTGAGGGGGCGGTAGTCCGCACTTCCTAAAATGAAATTTTTGTGTTTACCCATAATGGAAATCATAAAGGTATGCCATAAATGAAAAATAAAGAATCATAAAAATATATATATATCATATATATAAATAGTGTCAGCCATCATAATGGACAACATGAGAGGTGTTAAAAGAAGATTGAACAATCATCGTTTTGTGAGAGAGTAATTCGCCACCCACAGAAACAGTATGTTCTTTAACCGTTAGACGAAGGTGTCTGTAAGTTTAAATCAAATAAATCTCATAAAAACATCCTAGTATATTTAATATATGGTTTTTGTTACAAAATGGATTAATAAAAAGAGTTTAGGGGGTTGGAGAAGCAAAATAAAACAAAACAACATAAGAGAAGACATTACCATTAAATCGGGTAACTCCCGTCGATTTGAAGCAAAATGGTTTTTTGAAGAGATTTATGCCTATGATAAGAAATATATGATGAAGAGAGGTATTTGGAGAGATATAATGTGATGATTTTGGCCAATCCAATTGCTTGAGAGGTGTGAATAAGGTGGTAGAGGTGGGGGCCTTTATAAGAGGAGAGGAGGGGAACTCTTTGAAAGTCATGAAATGTTTCATTACTATGAAATTCTTCTCGGATTTTAAAGGACCCACAATGAAATATTTCTAGAATAAGGTGATAAGGGTTAAAAATCCACCCATATAATAGGCTTTAAACTAGTTTATGTCTTATATTTTACCTTATCTTTCCATTTTATTTAAATTGTTCATTAATTAGGTAATCACTGCATCATCATGGTGTGATATATAAATTTATTAATTTAATGCCTAAAAATTATAAAAACAATTACCATGAAATAAGAAATAATTTTATATTTCCAATGGATATTTTTAGTCGTTTTTATAAATTGTATAACCCCTTGTAAAAATTGTTTTAGAAAAATAATACATGTCTGTGACATTTTTGTTTTTACTTTAATTAAAAAGTATTTATGTCATTATCTTACCCAAGTGGATCCATGGGGTCCCAAAAATTGACCCATGGATTTTCGTGGTTGGCCATGAGTAATTCATTAATATTAGGGCATGTTTAAAGGTAATTTAATATTATTATAACATTATTTCTACCTTAAATTACTCTAATTACCTCTAATCGTGGTTAATAAATCTCAAATGTTACTATTCACTAAAAATCATTTTCATCCTATTTAACCACATTTTACATACTAATTACAACCATGTATATCGGATTTTTGAAATTAAATTCACAGAAGTGGTAAAAGTTTATTTAAACGAAAAATCAATTTTTTAACTACCACTTAGTGCTTTCACTATTCATCAAAAATTGAACTTTATCAGAAAAATACCAAAAATTCACCCTAAGATATATTTGATATTCCAAATTCAAATATTTTGTCTATTTTTTCAAATTCAAAAAATATAAGTTTCATTAATTATTTTATAATTAATTCCCATTGTCAAAACAAATAGCATGTTTTTAAAAAAAGAATATCAATCAAAAGATTGACAATTTTTTTGTCAAATTTCAAAGTGGAATTAATTATAATGACCACCATTGGATAAAATGGTAAAATTATATTATAATTATACTTTAAAACCACTAAATAGTATAATTAGTCATTATAAATTATTTTAATTAAAAAAGATTTTTTTAAGTATTTTTCACTATTCATAAAAAATTGGATGTTCTCTGAAATATACCATAAATTTATCAAAGGGTATTTTCTATATTCCAAATCCAAAAATGATGTGCATTTATATTATTTCAAAAAGTGTGTATTACTATTCATAACGGCTTCATTGATTGGTCGTGGTGTATTAGAACTCGAGGTTGCGTACTACACATGCTATTGTATTACTTAAAGAGAAGTGTACCATGGAAGCTTGAGGTGTTAAATGGATTTACTATTTTAATATCTTAAAAATATATCTTGAGTTTGGAAATGATGTTCTATGATTGAAATGTAGATATTCATAATCTTATATGTGTGATAATTATATACTGTTACATGGACATTTGACGGGTGGTTACATGATAAACCAAATGACTGGTGGTTCTATGATAAAATAAAGATGAATTGTTACCCTATAACCTCTAATTTATTTGTAATGGAAGTCGGCCATATGTCTATTTCATTTGTTAAAATGATTTTTGGAAGTCCACTAAATGGTTATTCCATTTAGTTATGATTATGTTTCAAGTTTACATTTTATATGTATTGTGTTCTTTCAATGGGTTTTCTGGTAATAATTTGGTAAAAAAAGGGAGTGGAATGAGATTGTATTTATTAGAGAGTATTTACTACTTCTTAAAGGTGAAAATAATTACTTATGATCCATTATTTATGGTTATCATATTATTTTGAAAAACTAACAGTTTTCCATCTTTTTTTATCCCTTACTAATATTTTTTTGTTCATCCCATTATTAGAATTATTTTTCACATGGTTTAAAGGTTAATATAGTCAAGAATGAGATCATGGAAAATTTGTGATGATTACTAATGAAACAAAACCTTGGTTTTTATATTTTTTTATGAGTGAAATGGATTTTGAGGAGATGCGTCTACATTGTAATAATAAAGCTCTTATGTATATGTTACGGCTAAATTCTCTAAATCACTAAACCTGAAAAGATCCTCAATGTGAATTTTTTAATTAATTCAGGAATACGAAAATTTTAAGTTGGGGTCGTATAATAATACTCATAATTCTGTAAAAAAAAATTTAAAAATTGAATTTTAAATTATTTATCTATTAAATATATATTTTATTTATCATATTATTATTTTTTATTAATTTTAGTATTTTTTATATTTCTAATGCTTTTTTAATTTTATTAATATCTTAGTTTAATCCATTATCAATTTTTATAAAAAATAACATTCACACATACATATATATATATATCATTTGAAATTAGTATCCATGGAATTTCATTTCTATTATAAAAATATAATATATCCTTGGATTTTCATGAAAAACATGATGGAAATATACGATTATATAATAAATAGTATATTTATTACATTTCAATAAAATTTGATAACAAAATTTATTATATGTTTTTAATTCATTTCATCCAAAATAAATATTTTAGGATAATGATAACCTCCCTTTTTTAATCATCATAATATTATGCTATTTTTTATAAGAATAATCATACAATAGTTTTGTTGTAAGTAAAAAATACTCAATCAAAAAATATTTTGATATTAAATAATTTTTTTAGATGTTAGATTATTATATTAATCACATCTTGAAATTAATGAAAACTATACTAACATATTGTAATGGTTTTTTGGAATATTATTATAAATGAAATATTTTAGAAAAAATATGGTTAATATATTATATGAATCATTTTTTCTAAATGATTGTATAGTATACTATAGTGAAAATGAATGCATAATTGATTTCCCTCCATTGATTCTATATATTATATGGAGATTTCTATAAATTATTTCATTCGTTTTTCTTCTTATTGAAGTCAATTATTTATCTAACCAAGATATTTAACACTATAAAATTATCTTTTTTATAATCAAAATTTTTATTCTTTTTAATTATATTCATTATAGGTTTACTAATTAGAAACACTGATGACTATTTCAATGGATCCTTGATTAAATAAATTATTGTTGTGTGATATTCATTTTAAAAAATATAAACCCGAAAAAATTGTCCTTATTCATTTAATAAGAACAAAAAATTGATTTTATAACATGTAATTTAAATAAAATAATTTTTTTGATTAATTTATTTTTTAATCAATTCATAATAATCACATATATTTCCCACCTAGTCACCATTAATTTTGATTGTATTTTTCTATGTCTAAAATTCATCTTTTTATATAATTTTTTTTGTGTTTTTATTTTATAATATATTCAACCTTTATATTATGATGTTTTTTATTTAATGGATCATAAATGGTTTAATTTACAAAGGATTATCTTAATTATATAAATATGAGTTAATGATATCTTGGAATTTTATAAATTAAATCTTCAATTCAAATATTTTATTTTCTATACATTCATGAAGTGTTCAAATATGGAAAAGTTAAATTCAATGAAAATTGGGGATCATCTCATTTTTATGCTTTTTGTTAGATCTATCATGGTGAATTAATGTAAAATTAATCCTCTAATGTGGATGAACCTATTAATAATGACATAGAGGAACATATTGAAGAACTAATTCATGACGGAGGTATTCAAACCATTAAAAACAATTATTTAAGTATTTCATTGAGATTCATGGAAACTATTATTCTCATGATACACTAAATATATAGTTTTATCATTAGTTATCAAATTATTTAACTAGAAATATATAAATATTTAGAGTTAAAAATATATCTCTGATTATCCTGAACATTTAAAAGAGATACTTCTAGATGGACACGATCTTACAGATTGAAATTATAAAAAAATTATTATTCTTAATGGGATTGGGTTATAAAAATATTTATGATTCCCAATATTATAGTGTATTTTATTTTGATGAACTTTAACCTGTACCAAAATTTAAGAAATATTTGATATCTTAATATAGGATCAACTAAAAAATAAAATCATATTCATTCTTAGGTACATTCATTTAATCTCATGGTAAATTAATTTTGAACCATCTATTAATTCATTCCAATAATTAAAATAATTAAACTCCTATACATTCCCAATTATTGAGATCACATCCCATACTAATGACATTTTGTAACTTCCATAATTTTTTGTTTCTTGAATCTATTTGAAAAAAAAAATTGATCCAAAACATTTGATATGTAATATATAATTTTACATGTATGTTGGTAACGTACATCAACCTTATAATTCACTACAGTGGAACTAATTTGATAAGATGAACCCCTGACATTGGAAGTGACATTAGAAATCTTAGAATGGGACAATGTACAGATGGAATGAATCCATAACAGAGCCTATGAATTGAACATAGTTCATGGCCTGTTTTTTATAGTTTTTCATTTTTCCTAATAGATCTGTATAAATAAAACATATGGTATGATTGGATTGATGATTTCTATAGAAAAAAATACCAGAAATGATACTAATTTATATGGTTCAAAATTTATTGATGATTTAAAAATTCAAAGGGTGAGAGACATACATGTTTTTTACATAGAAGAATGATTAGTTACATTTTCCTGATATGATAAGTTTACTACGAAAGAAATAACATCCTTATTATATCTTATCTAGATACAGTGTTTAGAGATATAATGAATGTCTAGTTTGTGTGGAGAAAATTTATATTGTCAATGGATGAATGGAAGTGTACATAGGACTTCTAATTTATTTTCGACCTGATATCCCTTATCATAGATTGTAAATAATCAGTTAACAGTTTATAAGAATGATATGTTGACCCACAACCATTACTAGTTGAAGAATATTATGGTAGGGTAAAAAATATTAATTATAAATCTCCATAGAAATTTTGATTTTTTCTACAAATAAATATCCTAAAGATAAATATACATTTTTCAAATTACAATATTAGATATTTTTAGAGATAAAATATAACATTGACATTATTAATGTTCATTAAAATATATTTAAGTGTTTTATTGGTTCTTTTTATATAAACAAGGAATGTAAATATGAGTTTCATTCAAGATTGTAATTTCAATAAATGGGAACATTTTTTTGGTAGTCCCTCACTATGAACGGAAATAGAAAATATTTCTTCATCTTTTAACACATTACGAATGAGTTAGAGGATGAGTTTTTTTCAATATATATAATTTATTATTGTTTATATAGTATATTCTTCAAGTCAGAAAATCTGTGTTCCATTGAATGATTTTAAATTAATTTGTTTGAAATATAATGATTGTCTTATATTGACTGAAAAACTGTTACCACTTTCACTACGTGGTATATTTCTGTCACATGTATGAAAGTCTTTCATCGAGTTTTTTAATTTTTTCATATCCATTTGTATAAAAAAAGTTTATCCAAATTTGTTAGATGTTATATATAAATAAGTTTATCTTAATATTTTTCAACTCTAAATATATTTACCATATACATTTATTGAAATAATGGTAAATCTAGTGATTCAATTGGTGCATGAAATAATAATCTATGTGAATATTTATTTTTAGTTGATATAAATTTTCGAAGTATATAATAAATGTTTAAGATATGAGAAAAATGTACCATATCACGCTAAGGCCTATATTTTAAAAAAATACATATCACAAGACGTGATCATGTTATATAGTAATTATCTAAATGAAGTAGAGAATATTTTTATTTTAGTATCTCGAAATTTGATAGTTGATATTGAAGGTTGAGGGATCTGAAGCTTAAATGTAATGATCATTCCATGTGATGAAGTGATTTATGTTCAACTATATATATTATCATTTATTATATAATTAAAGGTATGATATCTAAAAAATGAAATTTTGATGCGGATTGGGCATTAAAAGAAATTTGTTTCCTAATTTTTCTAATAAAATAAAAAATATATATATTCACCAGCAACATTGAAATGTTTGGTAGGTGGGAATATCTAATTTTTATTACTTGTTTTGGGTTTTGATTATAATTGTTACATATTTTACACAAAAAAATTAGGATAAATATATTATCATTAAAAATAATTGGGAAATTTTTTTCAAAAAAGAACTATATTATTTGAGTAAAAATGATAAAAACCAAATTTCTATATCAACAAACATATATTTCAGTTCTTGAGTACATATGGTAATTTTATTATTCTATATTTTGAGTCACAAAGATTATGTGTAACTAGTTTTATTGTAATTTTGGTGTGAAACAAGATGTTTCTAGGAAAAAAAATATTGATTTAAAAATATTTATGTTTAAAGAGGGACTATTTTTCTAGGGAAAACATGAAAAGAAAATATTTTATATCATATATTCGTTGAATGATTAGTTGTTCATCATTATTTAAGGGAAAATAAATCATTTGGGTGATATTTATGATTATAATGTTATGAATTTATATGTGACATATTGATCTATTACATGATATCAAGATGACAACAACACCTAAAATGAGGACATTTTCCATGATATATGAAATTATCAAGATAAAGGGATCTAGGAAAGCACTAAATTAATGTCCTAAATATTATGGTTAATATAAATATTGTATTTATTTTATGATATTTATATGTGTAAAATCACAATTTTTTTAAATTATTGGGTGTATAGTTATATATATGTAATTATATATAGTATTTTTGTGTTATTTTTTAAATTTAATGGTAATAGATGATCATTTTTTGACTAAAAAACTAACCATGCATCATTATGTTTTGGTTCAATTTAGGAAAATAATTTTCTTAACTATGGTATTGAAATATATAAATGTTTCTATCATTATTGAAATAATTGTTGTATTTTATAGGGTAAATTACAAATTTTATGGTTAATAATCCTGATATCACCCTTTTTTATACTTAAACATGCATAACACTATCTTTGAAGATAAATATTTTTAATCATTATTTATAAATATTAACTTTTCATATAATATAAATATTCATATAATTTCATTACACATTCCTATTTCAATGAAAGATATAGAGGTAGTGGATCGTTTTCATTGGAATAAGTATTTTTAACTGACTAAATATTTATTAGTATAATTATTTAATGAAATATATCATTTAGTTTTCAAAAAATAATAGCATAACTACTTATATACCACACATGAAGTAGTGTTCTTCTTATTATACTATGAACATGATTATTAGAGATAGTAAACATGGAATGACACATTTACCAAGACTCAAAATTTCCAATGGATACCAAATTGTACATATTACATTTTATGATGACAATAACCCAATTGGACTAAAAGAAACAATATCTTCTAGTTATATCACCATGTATAGCCATTGTAGAATTTACATTTTTTATCCTGATTGTACGTTCATAAACAAAATGGTGAAAGTGTTGTTTGGGAATTCCATAATTTTAATGTATCTCAAATGATATATTTCAATCACATTTTTCATATATTATTTATTTTAAAAAACTAATATTAAAAATTCAATTACAAGTGATATTCAATATTGGATAAAAAATTGAAATTATGATAATGTTTCTATCTTTAGCATTGGTTCAATGGATGTATTTTAAAACAAAATTGAACTACAAATTGGTTTTTTGGGAGGTTACATAATGAAAACACATTCCTCATATATGGTCTTTCATATGATGATACATGGTAGAAATTTTTTAGTAGACGAGATGTTGAATCATTTATGGTATGATGATTATTTTATATTGTAAAATTTATTTTATATTAATTGATTTATTAGTTGTCTATTATTATTTACTGGCCTCATTAAAATATCATCAAGAGATAAAATTTTAGGATGTACACCATCATACATTACCACTTAGAGGGTCTCTTTTATTAGAGGAGAAATTGATTTTAGAAATGTTTGAATCATTAAGAACTCAAAATACTAGTGATTAAAAAGTTGTGTAGTCTGGTCCTCCACCTCCCATCAATCGCCATGAAAAATTGAAAAAAATTAAATGAAAAAATATAAAATTATCTTATCGATAAATCTAAGGAAGAAGATAAAAAATTTGAAGAAATTAATTTTTATTTACCATGAATTTTTGTGTTTTTAAAATTGACAAAAATTATATACCATTTTAATTAAAAATTGATAGATAACCTTAATTTTCTACAAATAAAAGGGACTTCAAACCCTAAGGGAATGATTGACATCCTAGCTACTTTATTAGGAAATTTAGAACAACCCAACAACATAAGAGGATATGAGGTGTGTTTTAGTGTCTGGAATTATTTTATTAACAAAGATAGAAATCAAGAGACCGAGAAATATATTTACTAAAAGTTATGATGTAAAATATAAATTAGTATATGGGTGATAGGATTTAATCAAATATTCATGGTATTTTTGAATAATTGATGATACAATCATAGAATGGGTATTTTGCATAGCCTATGGAGAATGTGCAGCCTACCATACTAGCCTAGCCCGCCTAGTCGAATCCTCCACCACCACATTCATACATGACCATATACTATGATGTGTATGTTAAAGATCACCATGTATTTATTTTTACATAAATAATAATATATATATTTTGGGTATTCTATACCTCAATTAAATACGCAGTTGGGTAAAATAAGAATATCAGTACATGATATCATTGATCCATCAAGTCTACTATCATTGCCTTAAGAGGATATTAGTCGATTTTGAAATTTTATTGTTTCATATTTCACTTTTGTGGGCTATCATTCTATTTTATCTAACATTTTATGTATGCGTTTTTATTAAATATTTGTTATATTTTATTCAAAATTACTTATTATATATTTAGAAATTTAATTAATATTGAAACGTAAAATATGAAATGAATTAATCCCAATGAAATAATAGGTTGAAGAACTAGAAAATTCAGATACATGAGAGATTTATAATGGGAATGAGATATTATCCTAGGATTCTTCTTCCCTAGATAATATTTATGAGTTTTAGATGATTTTTGATAAATATAGAGTAGATAATCTAATGATAATATAGAAAAAATATTTAATGGAACTAGTTATATAGGATGAAGTCAGCATTATTGTGTTGCAATTTTTTTTACATGTATATAAATTTATATTTCCATTCTACTTTATTTAAACAATGATTATTTCATGTTCCTTACTAAATGAGGTGTTTAATTAGGTAACTATGAATTCTTATTATTAAAAATGAAACCACTAGTGATTATTTTCTTGTAGATCTGGATTTCATTTCAACTATTGTTCATTCTGTGAAAAATCCTACTTGATTTTCATATATATATATATGAGAGATTGTCAAATATGCAGTGTGAGTAATGATTTATTACATTTTATCACTAATATAAAACTACCCTATACCAATGGTTTTGAAATGTCGTTATGGGTCTCCAAACCATTGGTATAGACTATAACAACGGTTTAGAGGACGGTTGGTTGGTTGGTGTTGGGATTGGTTTATACCAATAGTTCTGGGAAAACTGTTTGTATAGACTTATACCAGTGGTTTCATAAAACCACTGGTATAGGTAATTAAAAAAATCAACTTTGTTTTGATCCAAGTACCTCTCATCTATATTCCAATGACCACACCACTAACCTAACATGTCTTTTATGAAAATAATTTCATAAATATATATATTTATATTCATTAGTATTTTAATATTTGATTTGTATAATTTAATTGGAGGAAATATTACATAAAACATATGTGTACATATACCAACAGTTCTCAGTTTTTTTGGTCTAGACCTATACCAACGGTTTTGAGAAATGTTGGTATATGATCATTGAATTTTTGATCAATTCTAATGGTTTTGTGAAATCATTTTCATTTTCTGGACCTATACCAATGGTTTTTCCAAAACATTTGTCATAGATCTATATAAGTTACATATAACAATAGATTGGTCCAAACCATTGTTATAGACAATATTTTTACAAGTTCACGATGGTTAATAACCCTATTATAATTGTTAATTTATATTCATTATAAATTTATTATTTTTTATATTATAGGGGACATTGAATGATAGATGTATTCTTTCCAAATGAATGAAAATTATATTGGAATTGATATTCATTAGGTGGGGTTCATAATAAATTTTTCAAATTTTTATTTATTTTTGTTTTATTAATTTAGGTATGTTCTTTATGTATAATTATTTTTATTTTAACATTTTTTTATTTTTCTCATATTATAATCCATGCCATGGAAAAATATAAACCAAGATCAATTTTCTATAAAGAATCCAAATACAATTCAATATATAGAATTTTGTGTAAACATATTTTATATAATAAAATAGTTTTTTTGATATATATATATATGTATATTTTTTTTTATTTTCAATTTAATTTTTTATAAATTTTTTATCCTCATCAAAATGAAAGTATGGAATGTGTTTATAATTTTTTATAATTCATGAATGAGATAATTACAATAGGGTCAAAGATTAAATTTTATAAGGTTGGTTATATTAATTAATTTATGTTTTATATCAAAATGTTTTGTTTTTAAATATTATAAAATTAATTTTCATTGTAGATTTTCAATGATACAGAGTCATAAATAAATAAAAAACATACACTATTTTCAGATTGTATGAAAACTATTTGTTAAGTATTATTATGACTTAAATTTTTAGGTATGTGTTTTTTTATTAGTGTTAAAAAATTAAATATTAATATAATCATTCTCTTCATTATTTGGTTGTATTGAATTTATTTTTATTGTGAAGTCATCTTCTATATAAATGGTTTTTGATTTATAAAAAAATATCAACACTACTAAAGTCTATAAATTGTTAGGTTTGTCACTTATAGTTAATATATTTAAAAAATGTGTAATTATACAATCATTTTGTTCCTAAATCAATCATATTATATTTGTTTTTATATGTTTTAGATATTTTATGTATTTCTATTTTATGTATTTTCACTACATGTTGTAGTTATTCAAATTATTTTCAGCTTTTTGTAAGTATATTATTTTATATATTACTATGGAGTTATTTTCCCAATGTTAGTGCAGTAGGTTGAGTATATAAACCTTATAGAACTTTTTTAAAGAAGTGTTTTCTAATAATTTTTTATGCTATTTTCTCTATATAATTTTTTATGAATGTATTGATAACTGATATATTAAAAAAATCATCAAAATGGTTTAACAATGACCAATTGTCAATACAAAAGCCAAATAAATTCAAATATGTGGAATTATTTGTAAATATATCTTATATTATATAATATAGTGTTTTTATTATATATATATATATATATATTTCTCTATGTGTGTTGGTTTATATTCTAGGGTTAATGTTTCACAATTATAATGTCATTTTCAAAATAGAGTGGTTGAATAAATTTATTTTTTTAAAGAATCAGGTTTGAGATAAAACCTACTATAATTATCACTAAATTTGATATGGTTAGTTACCTTAATAATTTATTTTTTATTCCACAACATACAAATTTTTAATCTGATAAAATTCATTGTTATTATAGATTTTTGATGTGGTTAACTAATATAAAAATGATTAATTTAATCATATTAAAATTTTGTTTGTAAACTACTTTATATGCATGGTTAACATTTAAATTATAAATTACATATCATTTATTTAAATATTAAAATATTAGAACCTGAGATAGTCATTTTTTTGTAATTTTTGTATATTCTATTTTTATCTACATGTTTCTTTTTTTCAAATTATTTTTAATGTTTTATTAAATTTTAAATTATCAAGTATGTATCTTATAACTTATGTTTAGAAAATGAGTATTTGCATGATCATGTTTTTATTAAAGTCTGAATATTATTTTTTTTAGATGTTTTAGATGTTATAGGAATGTATATTTCATTTAAATTAAATGAAGTCATTATTTATAAATTTTTTTCCTTCATATAGTTGTTAAAATGTGTTTATTTTTATAGTGTTATGTTTTTAATTAAATCAACATATTAGGATGTGTACGTAAATTTTTTAAAAATTGTCCAGGAATTATGTTTTATTTTTAATATAATATCATTATTAATAATTATTATGATTTTCATATTTTTTGATAATTTATTTACCTAAATAGAATTTATATAACATGTTCAGAAATGAACAATTATCGATATAGAAGCTAAAAAATTAAAATAAAATAAATTATTTGTAAATATAATATATATTATATAATATTTTTTATATTAGATATATATATATATACATATATATTTGATGTTTTTTTATATTTTGGTGAAAATGTTACCAAAATGTAGTGTGACGGTCAGAAAAGATGGGTGAAATGAAAAATTGATTACCTCATTGGGATGAGTCGTTGAGAAGTTTTTTTTGGGCCGATGATGAAGACATGGGGAATTGGTTGAACAAAAATTTGTGATTGAAAATGGTTTATGTGACACTATGGGATATTATTGGGATGGTAAAATTTATATTAAAATGATATGAATTCATTATTTCATGAGAAGTGGTTATGTGAATTTTTATATATTATAACTATACTTTTTTACGGAAATTATTTTTAATGGATGATGTTCCCATGGAGTATGTGTTAATGGTTTCTTGTCCCCCCACCCCCCAATTAGAGTGGGGATAGATAAACATCAGCTAATTTACTTCAACTCACTATAAAAATATCATGACATTGACCAAACCTGAACTACAATCTGATGTTCTATGTATACTTGTTTTTTCCAAGGTCGCGATGCTTATAAATGATATTACCATTCTTCCAATCACCTCATTAATATTTTAATATTCTTTTAACCTTCATCAAAAATCTCTAATGATTTGTTTTCATTAGATTTACCCTTTAGTATAGGTCTTTAGTTTTTTCAAAAAATATTTTAGGGTATGCAACAATGTTGTTATGGTGTAGTTTGATTCGTTGCATGTTTTGATTCTTGTAATACATTAAAATTACCTTGTTTTAGCAAGGCTAAAATAATTTATTTCTCATTGATGATTGATTCTATTATTTATATTGAATTAATAGTTATATAGGCAATGTGACCACCCAATCAAGACAATTTGATTTCATTTTCAATGATTAGCCATATCTTTAAAAAATCCTTTAGTCACTAAAATGTATGGTAGAACAATTAAATTTTTTCTATGATATATGTAAGAAAAAAATATTCTACCTCATTTTACCTCACATATATATGAAATAAGTTTTTCACAATAATCAGATTGAGATTTAAAAAAATTGATGCAAACAATATCCCAACTATGAATAATTGTTTCACATCATTACACTTAATAGAATGTTGGGAAATATTATATAGGTATTTGTGTGTAGATGTGTAAAATATTTCATCTATTCCAATTTGGAACTTTAGTTGAGGATGAAGGTAGTCATGATATAGATATTGAAAAGATAAATTTTACTCAAATGTTTGTTACTTTTATACCTATTTTGAGGCATAAATCCTAGATCATATAGGTTGATTTTATATCCATAGGGAAGTAAATGAAATATTTTGTATATGTAGTATATGATTCTAGGAATAAATGTTTGGGAATTATTCTACCTATTTCATTAGGATAAATAGGTGTGACACCCACTTTTGTAGATGTATTTAGGCATTTATTTTCACTAAACTTTGACTAAAATTAAAGTAATCGAACCGTACGTTAAAATTATTCATCTCCACGTGTTAAATTAAATATAGTGGTGTCAAATCTAGTATAGATGACCATAAAATGTTTTTTGTTTTGAAATTAACACTATCATATAAAGTTCATTCCATGTATTCATAACAATTTGGAAATATTCTATTATTATTGAGATAAAAAATTAGTCTACAATTCTAAGGGAGGATATCAGGGATAAAAATTCGGGTGGAACCTCACAGGGTATAAATGGAGGGGAAATTGGGTTTAAAACACATTACATAAGGCATATGTAACTTCAAAATTCACTAAAGAGGTCGTTTGTGACCAACACACCAGGGATGGTATATGAAAAATAGTTTCATTGTTTTCTCCATTTGAAAATGTGGAGGATTTACAAACTATTGATTTGTATCATTTCAATGTTATAAAATTATGAAATATTTAAAGGTGATAAATAATTAATTATATTCATAATTATCATACATGAAGACTATATATATAAATAATACATATAAAAACATATTATAATGATTCTATAAGTACGATTATGGAATTGGATGAATATACAGAAGTATCAACGCTTTACGGACCTTCAATAAATACATTAAAGTAATTTTTTATTTCCTATATTCAAAGTGTTATTCCCAAAATATTTTTTCATCATTCAGACTCGGTTTTGAAAGAGTGGGGTCATTAATATATTCTAGAATCTTTGTCTAGATCAAAAATATAAAAGAAAATATAATATAGTTATTAATAATTACATTAATGAGGAGTTGTTATTGATTCAATGAACCAAAATTATTATATTCTTAGTGAATTTTGTAAACTCTTGTAGATTTTTCCAATTTGTTATCATCCACTACAAATATAAGAAGAAATATATTCATTTTATATTCACCCGTATATTATGGAAACACATTAATATATAGATTATTTGGAATATAATTTTTCGATTTTTTAATATTAATATATCTCAATAAGTCCTCCTAAAAATAGTATATTAGATTAAGTTACATTTGATGATAGATCATTAATAATAAAACTATAAATAATGGTTTAATGTTCTACAGTGTAGTTTTTAATATATCTTAATATCTTCAACTGAAAAATATGGAAGCATAATGAACTATAAAATTTTTTCCATTATTATTGGATTATTGATCATAATAAACCACATTATATTCAATGCGTTGCAATGGTATATTACTAAAATTTGTATATTCCACAATTTATCCAAAATCATTAGTTTGTGATTCACTTATTTTGTTAATCCTTTTTTAAAAAGTCATACATCTACTTAAATAGTTGAAATTTAGTTTTTAACATTTCTCAGAAATGTTTTTAATCAAATTTATTAAAAGTGGTCTTCAACAAGTTGATTTCAACATATTGAAATGTTACAGATTATGTAACATGGTTTAAATAATTAATTCTCTAACGATACATAAAACCCATTCAAGTTGTCTTTTAGCATCTAAATATTTACTCTGTTTTATCATTATCACATTCTTATACATGTAAAATTTATCCACATTGAATATGATTCATTTCATGAGTCCACTATAGTGATTATTGGTTGTTCTATTAAACATTTTATTAGCCTTTGTAATATTCTCTCTTATTCATTAGAAATTTTAATCAACTTAATGATATCCAAGGAATTCTTCAATGAAAACCGAGTATGATGAAATTATAATATATCATGAATGTGTTTATTTTGTAATGTTTTAATGAATTATTATTTATAAAATATTTTTCTTGTTTATGTTTTTAAATTATATTTGTTTTTATATGTATATTTTTGGATATATAGGATATATCTTTTTGTAGGATGTTTTATAATTTTTTTTATTTTGGCGTATGCAATCCATTATGTTTAAAAAACATAACAATTTCATGTTATTTTTAAAAAATGATGTTTTCCATTGTAATACATGGAAATATTTCTATATATATTCTCAGAGAATGACACATAGATGATGTGAAATTCTAAGGACTAATGTCACTATAATTATATTTATTAAAATGGAAAACATAATTTTTTATGCATGAAATATTTTAGAATGAAAATGGGATAACTCTTAAAAAGAATAATGGATCAGAAATAAGAGACCATTGTTGAATATAAAACATGATTCTTAACCAATGCACAATATAAAATAGTTTTTTATAGGGAGTCTAGATATCATAACCATTTTTGGGTTCATTTAGTTATAATAAAAATTTAATTTATTTATATTAATTCAATTAACCTTATTAGTGTTTCTATAAATTCCCCATTATAATGGTTCTCCATGTTTATTCGTATAACCCCTGAGACAATTTGGAGTATTTCATTCCACCTCTCATCGGTGAATCAGAATTAATTAATGATTAGACACTTAATCTATTCAGATAGTGGCATAGAGAAAACAATGAATCATATTCTTCATTAGTGAGAATGTTCTTCACTGAAGGATGAACAATAACTATGGAGTAATGTTGAATTTTTTTACTCTTTCCAGATTGAATAAAGTGGTTTACATGGTCATATTTCTTATTTTATCGATGCCAATTTTATCCTTTGAATTCACCCATGCATAGATTGAATTTTATTATTCAATATTTATCACCCTTTATATAACTTATTTTGTTTTATGGACATGAAAACATGGATAATGATCATACATATTTTTTGGACCTTTTATCCCAAAAAAATTATTCAAATTCTTTATTTTATTTTTCTATATGGGATCATTTGAAATTTCCAAGTAGGACTAACACAGGTGGGGCCTCTATATTCTTGGTCATATCACATGTGATGAATGGACAAAATAAGGGATTGATTAAGACAATTTATGTGTTCCAGATTAATTTTTTTTTATCCAAACCACAAATGTAGATGTTGATTTTGGAACACTATAAGATGTATGTGGAATTAAGATACATGATGAAAGAACCATAGATTTATTATGACCTCAAGATGGTTGGAGGACTCTTTCCATTAATAGATCCGCCAATTTAGGATGTAATCAGTGGATTCTTGGGTTTAAAGGATGATCAAGAATGCAATAACTGTATATGAGTTTCTGTGAATCTCTTAACCATTCAAAAAATACATCTATGAACATGCACCATGTAGTTAATAGAAAACACACCATGTATTTCATATAACACACATCGTGTAGTACAGTTTCTTCGGTGGATAGTATTTCACTTTTTTTTAAATATAGAAGGTTGTGTGGTGGGGCCACATGCCATATTTCCCTTAAAGGTGAAAAATCCATGTGGCAGAGCACACATACATAAATCTATGTAAAATAACATGTCCAGTATCACAAAATGTATTGTAGTACACAAACCTATCCCGACACTTGTCGAATACATATGAGGAAGGATGTGTTTTTACCCAAGTGCACCGACATTTAATGATTTATACGAGCCTGACCAATATCATGGGTAGGACCTCAATTGGATGAGGTACACCAAGTATTTCAGAACAATCCATGTATTTCAACATGATTAGTGATTCATGTACCATCCAAGACACATCCAGAAATATAACTGGATGAAAACACCATGTAAGTCCCTTTATAAGTATTGTACCCCTTCTTCCTTTTCAAGGGAACTTATAACACTTGTATTTCTTTTGTTTGGACATGAGCATTGTCAAATGAGTAGCCTCTCCAGAGTGTGTTTCAACATAAAATGAAATGAATCCTTTTTAGTTGCTTTAAAGTTACTATGTTAAATTTATTATGCATCATTATTTTGAGGTGACACTCGACTATGGAAGTGATAAGGAATGATCATCAGACAGATCAAAGTAGCACCAACCAATTAGAGTGCACATAGGTCCTGTCCCAAATACCTACTCATTGGTACCCCCTATTGAGTTAGCATGTCAGTCCTCTATCTACATAGTGGTACCAAACTATGGGATTGGGGTTGGGGTCCTCAATATACCATGTCATAACCCCTATCAGATAAGGTGAATGTAATCCTTACACTGAGTGGTACTAACAACCCCCCCCCCCCCCTCATATGCAATTATGGCGTCTATCCTATATTTTCAATGTTGTACCCCTTATAGAATTAGGGTCTGAGTCCACTATCCACTGAGTCGTACCCACTAACGTACCTAGGTATAGTTCCTCTTTCTACAAATTTATACACTCTATCAGGTAAGGATTGATTCATCCTTATGTTATGTGTAACCCCCAAAAGGATATGTGTGTGGGTATTCTACTTGTAGATTGTTCCCCCTCAGGTGTGTAGTATTATAATGAGTCACAGGTCCCCAAAATGGTTAATTCATGGATTGAGACATGATATGTTAGGATAGTTGATGGACTCTTGGAACACTTGGTACTTTTTTCTTTTCCAAGGCTATTTGATAGTGGTCCCCTTTCACTCTTGTTTGCGCTTCATTAGATTATCCTCTTTTATATTTATATCCATTTGATTGGATTATATATTCACTTTCTTGGGATCATATTTATATCATTTTGTGTTTTTTATTTTACATCTATCCCCTCATATTTTTAGGAATACTACTAGGTATGTGTATACTCACCCATATAGAGGATTTTATTACATGTTTTGTGCCATACAAAGATAATGGATAGGATGGACGGGACTATAGAGGATTATAGGGATACCAAGTGCATTAGACAATGTATGATGATTAAATATAGGAGATTAGTATATGTCCTCTATCATTAGATTAATTTTCAGGTTAAATCAGGTTTGGGAATCTCATAAGTTGGGTTTTGATTTTTTCTCTTTTCATTTCAATTATCACAACAATAATCTATTTTATCTGTAGAGTTTTTACATGTGGGGTTATTAATCTAGATGTTTCACTATTTTATTTATTCCTATGCACTTCTTCATTAATATGGTTTGGTATGTGTATATAGGTACTCTAGGAAAATTCCTCCGATTTTAGATATCATTTTCATATTTTTTTCCAACCCATGGCCTATGTAGGTGGGATGGGGGTAGTTTAAGGTCTTTTCTTGTTGGCGCGAGACATAAAATATTGGTATCAGAATTGGTTCGATACGTGGAATGTAGATTAGAGTAGTCCCCTTATGAGGATCGGGCTGGGATATATGGAAATGTTGTCAATGTTTCTCCAGTTTGTATCTCATGTCATGGAATCTAGCATTGGTGTGGTAGCAGATATATCCATTCAAGGGGAACATGACTATATTATAGTTGACTCGGAATGCTGATTCATTTGATACATGTGATAATGTACCTTCTTTATATAGTATATATTATATTTATTATCTTTTTTTAGTCTACCCTCAATTATATAATATATATATATATATATTCTCATCTAACCTTCATATGCCTTGATCAAATTTCCTGGATTCCACTATGATGATTTCCATCCAGGATACCGGTACCGGATCATGATTGTGATTTTATGGGTGATCAATCTTCAATTAAGGGTTCATCCCTTGAAATCATTACTCTAAGTGGACATGAAGAAAAACCCCTATCTTTTTGTAGTTTATAATCCCAAAGGTGTTTCTTGAGGATGTGTGTTGTCTTAAAGCACACCAAATATCAATCTCCAATGATCGATAATGTTCCAAGGATAGTAATATCCACAAGTAGTGGTGGATTGTATAGAGTTGGTGATTTTTCTTTTCAAGAATATCTAGATTCTAACAAATAATGTAGTTGCATTGGAATCATTAAATTACCATTGATTAGTTGGGTGTTAGTGGATTCTTGCTACATATATGCATAATGAGTGACACTTTAATGGGCCGACATCCATAAGTTGTTCCAAGAGGATTAATACTAATAATATTTGTGAACAATTCAGAATCAAGAGATTCTTGAGCTACATAAGGGAGGTATAATTATAGATGAGTACACTATATAGTTCCCAAACATTACATGGTACTCACTTAACATGATTCAAGATGGATACTTTAGAGCATTGAAATTTGAGGAGGATATATGTAGAGAAATATGCACCACTGTATTTACCTAGTGTATCACTACCAATGTTAGGGTGTTAGAGATGGGGTTGTTGATGGAGAGGTTATTGAAGAGGTATTCGAGTCAGTTAAATATCGGCATGGGAATTATACGGTTGATTCATTTAGACTTTCTATAAGGAGTCCGTTGAAAGTATCATAGTTAAGGAGACCTCCACATGGCCATACTAAGGAATGTGGTAGTGCAACACAAGGTTAACAAAGATGAACTGGGATGACGAGAGAGGAGAGTTGCTATGTATGTGATGGGTGAGGTCACATAGAGCATGAGTTATTGACAAATTTTTTGAGTAGAATAAGAAGATAGTTCTTGGACTACCATGATAGAGGCTTCACCCTGATAAAGGATCTTTGAGGCGAGGGAAGTGTTTCCCCTAGTTAGTCTATGATGGAAGTGGATTAGGTGGATCTACTTGAGAAGAATCTATGGATAGTGGACTATGTTATAGAATCCTTCAGCCACCACCACAAGGTGTCCCTTGTCAGTCTTAAAGAGCTAGCGATAGGGGTCGTAAATAGTTGTAGTCTTTGGAGACTATATGACCCATCCGCATACTATATTATTAGTGGTATGATCTATATTTATTATACACTTTTATCTGTATTTGAACACATATGTGAGTTATACCAAAATATTTATAATTTTCATGTGAGATCTAGATATCCTTGTAATATTAATATAATCATTCTCTTTATTATTTGGTTGTATTGAATTTATTTTTATTGTGAAGTTATCTTCTATATAAATGGTTTTTGATTTATAAAAAATATCAACACTACTAAAGTCTTTAAATTGTTAGGTATGTCACTTATAGTTAATGTATTTAAAAAAAGTGTAATTATACAATCATTTTGTTCCTAAATCATTCATATTATATTTGTTTTTATATGTTTTAGATATTTTATGTATATCTATTTTATGTATTTTCACTACATGTTATAGTTATTCAAATTATTTTCAGCTTTTTTTAAGTATATTATTTTATATATTACTATGGAGTTATTTTCCCAATGTTAGTGTAGTAGGTTGAGTATATAACCCTTATAGAACTTTTTTAAAGAAGTGTTTTCTAATAATGTTTTATGCTATTTTTTCTATATTATTTTTTATGAATGTATTGATAACTGATATATTAAAAAAATCATGAAAATGGTTTAACAATGACCAATTGTCAATACAGAAGCCAAATAAATTCAAATATGTGGAATTATTTGTAAATATATCTTATATTATATAATATAGGGTTTTTATTATATATATATATATATATATATATATATATATTTCTCTATGTGTGTTGGTTTATATTCTAGTGTTAATGTTTCACAACTATAATGACATTTTCAAAATAGAGTGGTTGAATAAATTTATTTTTTTAAAGAATCAGGTTTGAGATAAAACATACTATAATTATCACTAAATTTGATATGGTTAGTTACCTTAATAATTTATTTTTTATTCCACAACATACAAATTTTTAATCTTATAAAATTCATTCTTATTATAGATTTTTGATGTGGTTAACTAATATAAAAATGATTAATTTAATCATATTAAAATTTTGTTTGTAAACTACTTTATATGCATGTTTAACATTTAAATTAAAAATTACATATCATTTATTTAAATATTAAAATATTAGAACCTGAGATAGTAAGTTTTTTCGTAAATTTTTTATATTCTATTATTATCTACATGTTTCTTTTTTTCAAATTATTTTTAATGTTTTATTAAATTTTAAATTATCAAGTATGTATCTTATAACTTATGTTTAGAAAATGAGTATTTGCATGATCATGTTTTTATTAAAGTCTGAATATTATTTTTTTAGAGGTTTTAGATGTTATAGGAATGTATATTTCATTTAAATTAAATGAAGTTATTATTTATAAATTTTTTTCCTTCATATAGTTGTTATAATGTGTATATTTTTATAGTGTTATGTTTTTAATTAAATCAATATATTAGGATGTGTAAGTAAATTTTTTAAAAATTGTTTAGCAATTATGTTTTCTTTTTAATATAATATCATTATTAATAATTATTATTGTTTACATATTTTTTGATAATTTATTTACCTAAATAGAATTTATATAACATGTTTAGAAATGAACAATTATCGATATAGAAGCTAAAAAATTAAAATAAAATAAATTATTTGTAAATATTATATATATTATATAATATGTGTTATATCAGATATATATATATATATACATATATATTTAGTGTTTTTTTATATTTTGGGGAAAATGTTACCAAAATGTAGTGTGACGGTCAGAAAAGATGGGTGAAATGAAAAATTGATTACCTCATTGGGATGAGTCGTTGAGAAGTGTTTTTTGGGGCGATGATGAAGACATGGGGAATTGGTTGAACATAAATTTGTGATTGAAAATGGTTTATGTGACACTATGGGATATTATTGGGATGGTAAAATTTATATTAAAATGATATGAATTCGTTATTTCATGAGAAGTGGTTATGTGAATTTTTATATTTTATAACTATACTTTGTTATGGAAATTATTTTTAATGGATGATGTTCCCATGGAGTATGTGGTAATGGTTTCTTGTCCCCCCACCCCCCAATTAGAGTGGGGATAGATAAACATCGGCTAATTTACTTCAACTCACTATAAAAATATCAAGACATTGACCAAACTTGAACTACAATCTGATGTTCTATGTATACTTGTTTTTTCAAGGTCCCCATGCTTATAAATGATATTACCATTCTTCCAATCACCTCATTAATATTTTAATATTCTTTTAACCTTCATCAAAAATCTCTAATGATTTGTTTTCATTAGATTTACCCTTTAGTATTGGTCTTTAGTTTTTTCAAAAAATATTTTAGGGTATGCAACAATGTTGTTATGGTGTAGTTTGATTCGTTGCATGTTTTGATTCTTGTAATACATTAAAATTACCTTGTTTTAGCAAGGCTAAAATAATTTATTTCTCATTGATGATTGATTCTATTATTTAGATTGAATTAATAGTTATATAGGCAATGTGACCCCCCAATCAAGACAATTTGGTTTCATTTTCAATGATTAGCCATATCTTTATAAAATCTTTTAGTCACTAAAATGTATGGTAGAACAATTAAATTTTTTCTATGATATATTGTAAGAAAAAAATCTTCTACCTCATTTTACCTCACGTATATATGAAATAAGTTTTTCACAATAATCAGATTGAGATTTAAAAATATTGATGCAAACAATATCCCAACTATGAATCATTGTTTCACATCATTACACTTAATAGAATGTTGGGAAATATTATATAGGTATTTCTGTGTAGATGTGTAAAATATTTCATCTATTCCAATTTGGAACTTTAGTTGCGGATGAAGGTAGTCATGATATAGATATTGAAAAGATAAATTTTACTCGAATGTTTGTTACTTTTATACCTATTTGAGGCATAAATCCTAGATCATATAGGTTGATTTTATATCCATAGGGAAGTAAATGAAATATTTTGTATATGTAGAATATGATTCTAGGAATGAATGTTTGGGAATTATTCTACCTATTTCATTAGGATAAATAGGTGTGACACCCACTTTTGTAGATGTATTTAGGCATTTATTTTCACTAAACTCTGACTAAAATGAAATTAATCGAACCGTACGTTCAAATTATTCATCTCCACGTGTTAAATTAAATATAGTGGTGTCAAATCTAGTATAGATGACCATAAAATGTTTTTTGTTTTCAAATTAACACTATCATATAAAGTTCATTCCATGTATTCATAACAATTTGGAAATATTCTATTATTATTGAGATAAAAAATTAGTCTACAATTCTAAGGGAGGATATCAGGGATAAAAATTGGGGTGGAACCTCACAGGGTATAAATGGAGGGGAAATTGGGTTTAAAACACATTACATAAGGCATATTTAACTTCAAAATTCACTAAAGAGGACGTTTGTGACCAACACACCAGGGATGGTATATGAAAAATAGTTTCATTGTTTTCTCCATTTGAAAATGTAGAGGATTTACAAACTATTGATTGGTATCATTTCAATGTTATAAAATTATGAAATATTTAATGGTGATAAATAATTAATTATATTCATAATTATCATACATGAAGACTATATATATAAATAATACATATAAAAACATATTATAATGATTCTATAAATACGATTATGTAATTGGATGAATATACAGAAGTATCAACGCTTTACGGACCTTCAATAAATACATTAAAGTAATTTTTTATTTCTTATTTTAAAAGTGTTATTCCCAAAATATTTTTTCATCATTCAGACTCAGTTTTGAAAGAGTGGGGTCATTAATATATTCTAGAATCTTTGTCTAGATCAAAAATATAAAAGAGAATATAATATAGTTATTAATAATTACGTTAATGAGGAGTTGTTATTGATTCAATGAACCAAAATTATTATATTCATAGTGAATTTTGTAAACTCTTGTAGATTTATCCAATTTGTTATCATCCACTACAAATATAAGAAGAAATATATTCTTTTTATATTCACCTGTATATTATGGAAACACATTAATATATAGATTTTTTGGAAGATAATTTTTCGATTTTTTAATATTAATATATCTCAATAAGTCCTCCTAAAAATAGTATATTATATTAAGTTACATTTGATGATAGACCATTAATAATAAAACTATAAATAATGGTTTAATGTTCTACAGTGTAGTTTTTAAGATATCTTAATATCTTCAACTGAAAAATATGGAAGCATAATGAACTATAAAATTTTTCCCATTATTATTGGATTATTGATCATAATAAACCACATTATCTTCAAGGGGTTGCAATGGTATATTACTAAAATTTGTATATTCCACAATTTATCCAAAATCATTAGTTTGTGATTCACTTATTTTGTTAATCCTTTTTTAAGAAGTCATACATCTACTTAAATAGTTCAAATTTAGTTTTTAACATTTCTCAGAAATGTTTTTAATCAAATTTATTAAAATTGGTCTTCAACAAGTTGATTTCAACATATTGAAATGTTATAGATTTTATAACATGGTTTAAATAATTACTTCTCTAACGATACATAAAACCCATTCAAGTTGTCTTTTAGCATCTAAATATTTACTCTGTTTTATCATTATCACATTCTTATACATGTAAAATTCATCCACATTGAATATGATTAATTTCATGAGTCCACTATAGTGATTATTGGTTGTTCTATTAAACATTTTATTAGCCTTTGTAATATTCTCTCTTATTCATTAGAAATTTGAATCAACTTAATGATATCCAAGGAATTATTCAATAAAAACCGAGTATGATGAAATTATAATATATCATGAATGTGTTTATTTTTTAATGTTTTAATGAATTATTATTTATAAAATATTTGTCTTGTTTATGTTTTTAAATTATATTTGTTTTTATATGTATATTTTTGGATATATAGGTTATATCTTTTTGTAGGATGTTTTATAATTTTTTTTATTTTGGCGCATGCAAACCATTATGTTAAAAAAACATAATAATTTCATGTTATTTTTAAAAAATGATGTTTTCCATTGTAATACATGGAAATATTTCTATATATATTCTCAGAGAATGACGCATAGATGATGTGCAATTCTAAGGACTAATGTCACTATAATTATATTTATTAAAATGGAAAACATAATTTTTTATGCATGAAATGTTTTATAATGAAAATGGGATAAGTCATAAAAAGAATAATGGATCAGAAATAAGAGACCATTATTGAATATAAAACATGATTCTTAACCAATGCACAATATAAAATAGTTTTGTATAGGGAGTCTAGATATCATAACCATTTTTGGGTTCATTTAGTTATAATAAATATTTAATTTATTATTTTAATTCAATTAACTTTATTAGTGTTTCTATAAATTCCCCATTATAATGGTTCTCCATGTTTATTCGTATAACCCCTGAGACAATTTGGAGTATTTCATTCCACCTCTCATCGGTGAATCAGAATTAATTAATGATTAGACACTTAATCTGTTCAGATAGTGGCATAGAGAAAACAATGAATCATATTCTTCATTAGTGAGAATGTTCTTCACTGAAGGATGAACAATAACTATGGAGTAATGTTGAATTTTTTTACTCTTTCCAGATTGAATAAAGTGGTTTACATGGTCATATTTCTTATTTTATCGATGCCGATTTTATCCTTTGAATTCACCCATGCATAGATTGAATTTTATTATTCAATATTTATCACCCTTTATATAACTTATTGTGTTTTATGGACATGAAAACATGGATAATGATCATACATATTTTTTGGACCTTTTATCCCAAAAAAATTATTCAAATTCTTTATTTTATTTTTCTATATGGGATCATTTGAAATTTCCAAGTAGGACTAACACAGGTGGGGCCTCTGTATTCTTGGTCATATCACATGTGATGAATGGACAAAATAAGGGATTGATTAAGACAATTTATGTGTTCCAGATTAATTTTTTTTGATCCAAACCACAAATGTATATGTTGATTTTGGAACTCTATAAGATGTATGTGGAATTAAGATACATGATGAAAGAACCATAGATTTATTATCACCTCAAGATGGTTGGAGGACTCTTTCCATTAATAGATCCGCCAATTTAGGATGTAATCAGTGGATTCTTGGGTTTAAAGGATGATCAAGAATGCGATAACTGTATATGAGTTTCTGTGAATCTCTTAACCATTCAAAAAATACATCTATGAACATACACCATGTAGTTCATAGAACACACACCATGTATTTCATATAACACACATCGTGTAGTACAGTTTCTTCAGTGGAGAGTATTTCACTTTTTTTTTAAATATAGAAGGTTGTGTGGTGGGGCCACATGCCATATTTCCCTTAAAGGTGAAAAATCCATGTGGCAGAGCACACATACATAAATCTATGTAAAATAACATGTCCAGTATCACAAAATGTATTGTAGTACACAAACCGATCCCGACACTTGTTGAATACATATGAGGAAGGATGTGTTTTTACCCAAGTGCACCGACATTTAATGATTTATACGAGCCTGACCAATATCATGGGTAGGACCTCAATTGGAGGAGGTACACCAAGTATTTCAGCAAAATACATGTATTTCAACATGATTAGTGATTCATGTACCATCCAAGACACATCCAGAAATATAAATGGATGAAAACACCATGTAAGTCCCTTTATAAGTATTGTACCCCTTCTTCCTTTTCAAGGGAACTTATAACACTTGTATTTCTTTTGTTTGGACATGAGCATTGTCAAATGAGTAGCCTCTCCAGAGTGTGTTTCAACATAAAATGAAATGAATCCTTTGTAGTTGCTTTAAAGTTACTATGTTAAATTTATTATGCATCATTATTTTGAGGTGACACTCGACTATGGAAGTGATAAGGAATGATCATCAGACAGATCAAAGTAGCACCAACCAATTAGAGTGCACATAGGTCCTATCCCAAATACCTACTCATTGGTACCCCCTATTGAGTTAGCATGTCAGTCCCTTATCTACATAGTGGTACCAAACTATGGGATTGGGGTTGGGGTCCTCAATATACCATGTCATAACCCCTATCAGATAAGGTGAATGTAATCCTTACACTGAGTGGTACTAACAACCCCCCCCCCTCATATGCAATTATGGGGTCTATCCTATATTTTCAATGTTGTACCCCTTATAGAATTAGGGTGTGAGTCCACTATCCACTGAGTCGTACCCACTAACGTACCTAGGTATAGTTCCTCTTTCTACAAATTTATACACTCTATCAGGTAAGGATTGATTCATCCTTATGTTATGTGTAACCCCCAAAAGGATATGTGTGTGGGTATTCTACTTGTAGATTGTTCCCCCTCAGGTGTGTAGTATTGTGATGAGTCACAGGTCCCCCAAATGGTTAATTCATGGATTGAGACATGATATGTTAGGATAGTTGATGGACTCTTGGAACACTTGGTAATTTTTTCTTTTCCAAGGCTATTTGATAGCGGTCCCCTTTCACTCTTGTTTGCGCTTCATTAGATTATCCTCTTTTATATTTATATCCATTTGATTGGATTATATAGTCACTTTCTTGGGATCATATTTATATCATTTTGTGTTTTTTATTTTACATCTATCCCCTCATATTTTTAGGAATACTACTAGGTATGTGTATACTCACCCATATAGAGGATTTTATTACATGTTTTGTGCCATACAAAGATGATGGATAGGATGGACGGGACTATAGAGGATTATAGGGATACCAAGTGCATTAGACAATGTATGATGATTAAATATAGGAGATTAGTATTTGTCCTCTATCATTAGATTAATTTTCAGGTTAAATCAGGTTTGGGAATCTCATAGGTTGGGTTTTGATTTTTCTCTTTTCATTTCAATTATCACAAAAATAATCTATTTTATCTGTAGAGTTTTCACATGTGTGGTTATTAATCTAGATGTTGCACTATTTTATTTATTCCTATGCACTTCTTCATTAATATGGTTAGGTATGTGTATATAGGTACTCTAGGAAAATTCCTCCGATTTTAGATATCATTTTCATATTTTTTTCCAACACATGGCCTATGTAGGTGGGATGGGGGTAGTTTAAGGTCTTTTCTCGTTGGCGCGGGACATAAAATATTGGTATCAGAATTGGTTCGATACGTGGAATGTAGATTAGAGTAGTCCCCTTATGAGGATCGGGCTGGGATATATGGAAATGTTGTCAATGTTTCTCCAGTTTGTATCTCATGTCATGGAATCTAGAATTGGTGTGGTAGCAGATATATCCTTTCAAGGGGAACATGACTATATTATAGTTGACTCGGAATGCTGATTCGTTTGATACATGTGATAATGTACCTTCTTTATATATTATATATTATATTTATTATCTTTTTTTAGTCTACCCTCAATTGTATAATATATATATATATATATATTCTCATCTAACCTTCATATGCCTTGATCAAATTTCCTGGATTCAACTATGATGATTTCCATCCAGGATACCGGTACCGGATCGTGATAGTGATTTTATGGGTGATCAATCTTCAATTAAGGGTTCATCCCTTGAAATCATTACTCTAGGTGGACATGAAGAAAAACCCCTATATTTTTGTAGTTTATAACCCCAAAGGTGTTTCTTGAGGATGTGTGTTGTCTTAAAGCACACCAAATATCAATCTCCAATGATCGATAAGGTTCCAAGGATAGTAATATCCACAAGTAGTGGTGGATTGTATAGAGTTGGTGATTTTTCTTTTCAAGAATATCTAGATTCTAACAGATCGTGTAGTTGCATTAGAATCATTAAATTACCATTGATTTGTTGGGTGTTAGTGGATTCTTGCTACATATATGCATAATGAGTGACACTTTAATGGGCCGACATCCATAAGTTGTTCCAAGAGGATTAATACTAATAATATTTGTGAACAATTCAGAATCAAGAGATTCTTGAGCTACATAAGGGAGGTATAATTATAGATGAGTACGCTATATAGTTCCCAAACATTACATGGTACTCACTTAACATGATTCAAGATGGATACTTTAGAGCATTGAAATTTGAGGAGGATATATGTAGAGAAATATGCACCACTGTATTTCCCTAGTGTATCACTACCAATGTTAGGGTGTTAGAAATGGGGTTGTTGATGGAGAGGTTATTGAAGAGGTATTCGAGTCAGTTAAATATCGGTATGGGAATTATACGGTTGATTCATTTAGACTTTCTATAAGGAGTCCGTTGAAAGTATCATAGTTAAGGAGACCTCCACATGGCCATACTAAGGAATGTGGTAGTGCAACACAAGGTTAACAAAGATGAACTGGGATGACGAGAGAGGAGAGTTTCTATGTATGTGATGGGAGAGGTCACATAGAGCATGAGTTATTGACAAATTTTTTGAGTAGAATAAGAAGATAGTTCTTGGACTACCATGATAGAGGCTTCACCATGATAAAGGATCTTTGAGGTGAGGGAAGTGTTTCCCCTAGTGAGTCTATGATGGAAGTGGATTAGGTGGATCTACTTGAGAAGAATCTATGGATAGTGGACTATGTTATAGCATCCTTCAGCCACCACCACAAGGTGTCCCTTGTCAGTCTTAAAGAGCTAGTGATAGGGGTCGTAAATAGTTGTAGTCTTTGGAGACTATATGACCCATACGCATACTATATTATTAGTGGTATGATCTATATTTATTATACACTTTTATCTGTATTTGAACACATATGTGAGTTATACCATAATATTTATAATTTTCATGTGAGATCTAGATATCCTTGTAATGAAATTAGACCATCAAATTCATATTGATATTCATACTGAGGATACTTCTTCCATATCACTTGTGTATCGACATTACGAGATATTGCATCCCTAAGATAGGTTATCATGTAACCTTTTGGTCATCATAGTGGAACCCTATTTTGTAATATTAAGATCAAATTATTCATACATTGCTCGACATTGGATTTACTATAACTTTAGATTATTCATATGAATTCACAATAATGGTATGATATTTTCCCTCATAAGTAAGAGAGATATCATTGTGGGAGAAAAGGGTTTTGTCAGTAAAAAGTTGTAAAACATTACACATTAGTGTACAAGTTTATCAATTGGTGTAGGAGGCTCTTCTGGAATATGTATTCCTTTAAAAATGGATGATTCTATGAATGTTATACCCATGGATGATCTGGGACTACCTCCATGGGAGGAGATAGATTTTGGAATTGAATTTATTCCTAGGACTGCTTAAATATCTTTTTTGGCATATTAGATAGCCTCTACTGAGTATTTCGGATTACTGTGGGAGTTGGATGATATTTTTGAGATGTTTTTTATTATGCCTAGTGGGTCCCTGATGAATATCCAATGTTCTCCATGAAAAAAGGTCGATGAGGGACTGTGGATTATTATATAATATCGTAACCTAAACTAGGGCATAATAAGAAACAAGTACCATATTATGAGGATTAAGAAACTCTTTGATAAGTTGTGAAGAGTGATTTAGTTCTCAAATATAGATCTCCTGTCTGAATACCACCCTTTTAAAGTATCCAAGATCGATTTTATGATATAGGAAATATAATTCCTCCACAGAAACTATGAGTTCTCTTTTATACCAATTGGTGTGATGAACTCCCTCACTATGTTTATAGATTTGATAAAATAAATTTTCTAGTCGTACATAGATTGTTCTACCAATATCATCCTCAAATACACAGTCATATAAAATACATTTGAGGGGGAACATGTGTAGACTTTGTGCTTGGTCTTAGATTATAAATAGGATAATCCTATTTATAATAGGATCACTATGTGTCAGTTCTGGATTCCCATGGTTTACTTCTTGTGGAATTTCATTTCTATTCTAGGATTATTTGTGGACTTAAAAAATTTCAATTTAGTGCTTTCTCAGAATCCTCACAAGAGTGTCTCAAATGTATAGAGATTCCATGTCCTGGTGTGGTACTATTGAATTTTTATAAGCCTTATCTGGGATTTCTTGACCATAGACCACCCTAACAGGGAAATGGAGTCTATATTCTATGACTGAGTAATGTGAGAGGGGCCTCAAGGAGTTGAGGATGAGACTGATGATCCCTCATATTTTACGAATACAAAATGAGGTGGCAGAGTACCTATTGTATTTTTAGGAATTTATTAATGATCTTACAATCCTTTTTATGTAGCATATGGAAATAATTAAACATGTATTGAGGTAGTTGATACCCCATGAGAAGAACTACATTACTCATGATGAATATCTAAAAATCGTGGAATTTTTCCTAAGCATTGGGGTCACTATATTATTGGATATCACATCATTTTTTACTCAATCCTTCAGAGTAAAAGGTATGTCTTCACACACATATATATAAAACTAAGATGGAGGTGATTTTTTGAGTTCCTGCAGGACTATGATGTTGAGATACTCTGTACTCTTATGAAGGGAAATATAAGAACCATGATTTTCTTAAATTAATTTTACATTATTTTATGGATAAAAACATAAAAAAAATACACATAAAGGATCAAAATATCTTGATTTATTGGAAAACATGGACAATATCTATCATTTACAAAATAAAAAATTTATTTAATTCCTTATTCTCTAGCTTCTTATTGGATCTTCACTAATCATTAGAACAAGTAGTCACATTTTTATATACATCAAATTTGGTAAGCTAAAATCCCAGTAAGTTGATATATATGAACATGAAAAATGTAATATGGGGTGATTCTGATCATAACAACATCATCATAATCATGATATGAAGTTTTAGATAATAGAATTAAATGTTGAAATGCATAAAAATGAAACATCATGTCATAGTGGTCATCTACCAAAAATAATTTTGGACAAAGATTACATCACGTTCACGCATTCTGCACATTACTCATGAGGTTATTCGCATTACCCAATGCATTATAGCACTATATATTTCTAGGAGCACTCATCACATCATAAAATTTTGATTATCACTCATGAAATATATAAAATATTTCAATATTGAACATAAAAATAATTCATGGAATGTAATGGGCTTCACTTTATAATTCATGCATTCATAAACAGTGGGTTCCCAAAGGAATGAAGGAATAACATAATTGATAAAAGGACCGTAAACATTGAGTGCGATATAAACGGGGAGTTTTTTGAAAGATTAATTATTTTGGAAAACATTTTGTTTGAGATAAACTATAGTGAAAAACACTTATATCACCAAAAATGTAATATAATTATGAATAAATTATTTTAATGGAATTAATATACAAAAAATAGAATGATAAATGGAGAACTCAATGAAAGAATGTTTTGTTTCAGAAATACCCTTAATTTTTTTCAAAATCATTATTAACCTTAATGGAATGCTTAATCACATTAAATTCATTAATTAACATCTCCAAGAACTTTTATAGATTTTTAGGATTAATTATGTTTTTATTATGTTTTTTATAGGCCATTTCGGGAGTTATAAATATTAAATTCATTGTTTGAAAGTGGCCTTTTTCTAAGTTATCATGAAGAGTTCACTTTTACACAGTAGTAGAAGTTCTTGTAGAATGATGATAAAAAACCAGAAATGATATTACATGAAATTAATGATCTAACAAGTTTTTAAATTATTTTATAATTAATTTATTTATAAGTATGAATCATTAGTTAAGATTTTATGATGTTCATTTTGGGTAAATTTTTGCGGTATTTGGATTCCAACAAATATATTTTGTTATATCATTTAGTATTATGTATAAAACAGTTTTATATAACAAAAAATGGGTTAAAACATAAATATAAAAATCTATTTTTAACCATTTAATGGTTTTATTGACATCCTTGATGGATTTGAAGATAAATGGATGTACATCACCCACGATGTAGGTAAACTAACACATCACAGACAACGATTTCATTTTTATAACCCAAGAGATGGAGAAGGGAGGAGTATGATGGATAATATTACTATATCAAGATATAATACAACTATATAAATTGTAATGGAGTTATCATGACATTTCTGTAAGAGATGTTAAGTATAAGAGAATAAAAGATATGAGATTTCAATAGAATTTGAATGAAAAGAGAGAGATAAATTACCACTTGAATTATTCTCTTGAGATAATATTCAAGGCACCTAGGATTGGACTTTGGATGATTCCAATAGCTCCTAGATGTGTTAGAGTGGTTAAGAAAGTGTTTTGGGAATAATTTGGCATGTATTGATGTTTTATAGATGTGAGGAAATGAGTTTTGGAAGGGTGGTATTTATAGTGTAGGGGAGGGTTATATTCTCCATATATAATTCATTAGTTTATTAATGTCTAGAATGATAATAAATAGTGATAATTCAGTGACTAAATATTGAAATTATATCATGTTAGTTTTAACCAATGTCCATTTACATCATCAATGGATCATGCATGATTCATAAATTTATTTATTTAGAATATTACATAAATTATCAAATTTCATTGTTCACCAATAATTAATGTAATTTATAATAATTTCAAATATTCACAGAAACCATTTTTCAATGATTAGAATAAAATATAATCGTAATTTTATAAAAATAATTTTCTAATTATGAGTAATTTTATTTTTAAATAAAATCCTAATTTACTTGGCAAAAAAATCCAAAAATAAAACTATTTTTCTATCACTTTGAAATATTAATCATGGTCTCATAGAATTCCCATATAATCATAAGTCATAAAAATACTAGTTTTGGAATTATTTTTAAGGATTTTTTTTTTGTTAAATTATTAAATCAATCATTAAATATTCATGACATACTAAAAGAATAACACTATAATATGTTTATATCATATGGTCACCTATTGGACAGATATATTTTATTTATACTATCACTGGTAAGGTACCAATTCACAATACCAATTTAATATTCATAAGGTTCATATTACTATTTAGAAGGGTAAAATTACTATTCAGAAGGGTATGTTACTATTCACCAAAAATTATGTTTGTCCCAAAAAACTCCAAACAGCTTACTAATTGCAAAATTCTATGTTATATTTTCAAAATTAAAATAACAGAATTGGAAAAATATGTTTAACGAACACATAGATTTTAATAGTTATTTTAAGTATGATTTTTCATTGTTTTTTCTGATGTGATTTTATGTGATTATACTATATGAAATTAATACAATAAGTGAAAATTTTCATTGAAAAAGTATTGGGTCATTACATTCTTCCCCCTTCTGAAAATTTTTCCTCGAAATTTCATTTTACATTAAAAGGTGAGGGTAATTCTACTTCATCGAGTCAAATAGTTACCAAGTTTATTATCCATACATATGGTTCCACTACAAAACCTAAAAAAGGTGGGTTTCATTTTTGTGTAGAATTTTATATATCTAGTCCAGAATATTTAATGGATGCTCCTCATTATAGAGATCATCATCCTGCTCTACCACCTCTATGATCATTTCATGTGAGGGATATGAAATGTAATTCCTCATGTGTGATACCTAAAACACATCATGAACATGATCCCTGTTCTGTAGAAGTTCAAGCTGATAGGTCATGGATCCTATGCAGTCAATAATACAAAATGGACAAATATACCTTGGGATTAGCTTACCATTCTTTCAAAATCATATGACTCTATTCCATGGTCGTATTTGAATAAAGGATTTATAACCAATATCGAACTCCATGTCCCCTCGACGGTTGTCAGCATATCTCTTTTTCCGACTCTGAGAAGCATTGATATGTTTCTGAATGATATGAACCATATCTATTATCTCTAGCACCAGATCAGGTCAAAGTATCTTTTTTCTCCAACATCTTTCTGATAGGTTTGACTTCGACAATGCTTTCCTTACATAGCGTCATATAGAGCCATCTGAATACTCGAGTGGAAAATATTGTTATATGATGACTCAACCAATGGGAGATGTTGACCACATCAAACTTTTAATTTTAAATTTTTGTATCTATTCATATCATCGAGTGTATAAATTGTTCTTTCACATTTTCCATCGATTTGGGGGCGATAGGTTGTGTTGAAATTTAATTCATTACTTATGGAATATTATAGAATCCTCCAAATTTTATATGTGAACATTGGATCTCAATCAAATAATATCTAGAGTGGAACCCCATGAATTATCACCACATCCTTCACATATATCATTTCATGTTTTTTATGTATGTTATATTCTCTCGTAATAACGATGTGGGAAGTCTTGGTGAGTTGGTCCTCCAGAACCCATATCACATTATTTTTTTCTGATGTCTTCAGGAGATCTGTGACAAAGTCAAAAGTGACACTCTCCCATTTTAATATGGGTATAAGATATGTTTTTATCATCACCTTGGAGATTTATTTTCTTGATTTAACATGCCGACGTATCAGAGAAATTGAGATATACTCAACAATATCCTTATTCATGTTGTCCCACAAGAAGTGTTCTCAGAGATCACAGTACATCTGTGTGCGACTAGGATGGATATAGAAAGGTGAGGTATGTGAATTATCCAACAATTTCTAATTTATCCAAGGGTATGAAGTAAAAAAAACCCTTATTCCAAACCAAATCACATCATAATCCTTGATATGGGACCCTGTTAGCTTCCTTTCCATTACTATGTTCACGTTTTTTTCAACTCTGTATCATCCCTTTCTGTCTCATTAATATTAAATTAGATTGATGGTTGGGAAATCACATTAGAAATAAGGGATGTATTACATACCTTTATTATTTCCAAATACATCATTTGAATATCTATGAAGATAAGGTCCTTCTCAATCCTATACATGGATAGAGTAGTAGGATCTTTTCTTCTAAGAGAATAAGCATCCATATTCACCTTTCCATGGATGGTAGTGAATAGAGAAATCATTGTCTTGTATTATCTCTAACCATATCCTTTTACACATGTTGAGATCTATTTTGTGAATATATTATTTTGTTTATAGTGATTGGTATATACATCACACATCCTAGTATAAAGGCAGTGTCTTCAAATTTTCAAAGCAGAAGTCATACTTCTAGCTCTATATCATGTGTCAGTTAGTTATGCTCATGGATCGTCAACATTCATGGGGCCAAGAATTTCACATTACCATTTTTCATGATTACATATCCCACAATGTTAGGAGAAGCATCACTTTATATCACAATATATTTTCGACATTTTGGTCATGACTGTATAGGTGCAGTTATCATCTTACATTTTAACCCCTTGAATCTATACTCACATTTTTATATTCAGTCATACATTAACCCATTCATTGTTAATGTAGTTAGAGGGATTAATAATTGTGATAATTTTCCCAAAAAATGTCAGTATTACCCAACAAATCTAAAATAACTATGGATTTTTGTTACACAAGAGTGCCTAGGAAATTCATCAATAGCCTTTTTTTTGAATGGTCCACAGAAATTCCCTCACTTATGATCACATGTCCCAAGAACATGACTTAATTCATCCAAAAGTTAATCTTGCGGAACATGGCATTCAAATTATTCATTCACAATTTCACCAAAAAAATTATTATAGGTTTTTCATGTTAGACCTTTCTAATGTAGTAGATGAGAATATTATCGACAAGCATCGCCAAATATTCTTTGGGGTAATGTTTAATGACTGTATTCATCATATAAATGATGATTATAGGGGAATAAGTTTGTCTGAAGGGAATAATCTGAAACTCAAAGTGCCCATAACCTTTACGAAAGGATGTCTCTTAAATATCTTCCTTCTTCACCTTTATCTGATTATATCGAGAAAGAAGATGCACCTTTTATAGGTATTGGGCTCTACTTAGCTGATCAAATAAGTCATCATTCCTTGTGACAGGATACTTGTTATTTATAAGGATATTATTGAGTTCCTGATAATCGATACACATATGCGTTGACCCATAAATGTTTTTCACAAACACCAATGGAACACCTCATGGTGATGCACTAAGGATATTGACCCTTTTTTGAAAATCTATGGAAGCTGATTCATTAAATCCTCTAGTTCGATAAGAGCCATCCTATTAGATCACATGGAGCACTGAGTAGCTCTGGGTAAAAGTTATATGAATAACTGAAACTCAAAATCAATGAGAATACTAGGTTACAATTATAGAAATTCATGACTATATTCCCTCTGGATGGGAATTTCCTTTTGGTTTAAACTTTTCTTTGACTCAACCATTTAAGAAAGGTATGGTTCTTCCTTGGGAAACAACTCCCACACAATGGAAGGATTTTATAAATGAGATTCATGATCTCCCTTTCATTTGTTGTGGGTCATAGGATGGTTCGGAATTTGAAAATATATTTCCTTTTCTAGAAAGTTGATATGTTCTCTATAAAACGAGAGACAATTCATTCCCATTATATCATCAAATTCAACCAAGTGAAGTGGCATGAGAATCGCTAGAATAATCATCCCACATATGAAAATATGATAAGAGTCCAACACTATGGTGTTTATGATTTTACAACTTGTTGTTTTTAAAAATATAACTACTTCATGGTTTAGGGGTTTTGATTCTATAGTTCTAGAAAACATGAATGATGTAATGCAATGTATAGAACCAGAATCAAACAAGAAATTTCCCATTATTTATTGAATATAATGTGTACCTTGCGTGACATAATTTTCTTACTTAACATATATAGTAGTGATGGAATAATCCATCCCTTAATTTATTGTAATTGGTGTTCGATGGCTATAATTACCCTCGTGGACTAGGGATTTAGTGTACCAGCATTCATAGTGTCCTTCTACAAACAGTAGTTGCATTTGACCATGGGAGGTGCTCTCCTTTCCTCAACCACATTCTCTTACATTACCATGTCTTTATGAAACTCTTTATATAGGTGTAATTCTCTACTAATATTGAAGAATTTCGTTTTCCTTTTTTGGCAATTAACATTAAACTTCTTCCCACCTTTTTGAAAAGTGGGTGGTTTATTTTTTTTCAACTTTCTCAATAGATCCTCTAGTATGAAACTTCTTCATTTTTTTCTCATGACCATTTCCATGGGACCATTCTCAAAACTCAATATCCACTTTGAGAGCACATCAAACGATGAATTCGTAACTCCGAATGTCTAAAATTGCAATAGCCTTTCATTGGTGTTATTGGACCAAATCCTTAAATGTTACATAATCTTTAATTTTATTAATGAACATACCAAGTTACACTGTGGGGATCTTTTATGGTTTTGAGTTTTATAGATTCAATATATCTTACATATATAACATACAACATTCATGCAAATAGGATACTACTAAAAATAGTATCCATGTTTGAAAATATAAAACATCAAAACATAAAACCTGATTACATTGATAACACTCTATATCATTCACAGTGACTCCATTCTTTCTCTTACACATCAAAATATCCTGTGATTTTTTTTAAATCATGGGATGAGTGTAAAATTCAATGACGTGTATAAGAATGAAATCTTTAGTCATGTGATAACATAAAACCAATGAAACAAAATGCATAAAAAATCATATGCTTAGAAACAACCTGAAGTTTCCTTGGGACATATTTACCATAACACTCACACATTTACCATTACAAATGGATTAAACTTTTTGGTAAATTCCATCTCTTGAGTACCCAATTCAATGGATATCTATGATGGGACTCACCATTCATATCTTGAGCTATAATGGGATCAACCCAATATATCTTGGTCTATAATGGGATTAACACAACATATCTTGAATAATAATGGGGATATTTTATTGTATCATGAGCTATAGTGGGGTAAACCCAACATACATAATTTCCATGTAACTTTTCATGAAAAAATCACTTCATAACTCATTTATAACCTTGAGAAAAACATATTCACATTTCAAAGTACCATTTTTTTTAAAAATCACTCATATAACATAAACACTGATCACAAAAAATAATAAAAACCTTATTATTATAAAATAACTATAAAAAATATATTGGAGGCAATATAGTATTAAAACATCATGAAATCATAAGAGAACACTCATGACATAAAAAATCTCTTTGGAATTCATAATGGAGACATCCAAATGTATTTTAATGTGAAACTCCTTTGAAAATTCCATATCATATAAGAGAGAATTGATGAAATGAATGGAATATGTATATATACTGTAATTAAAATAATAAAACATAATTTAATCAAATAGAATTTCAAAAGTCCCCTTATCATGGTAAAGCGTTGATGTAAATGGTTAACCAAATAAATGGAAATCGGGATTAGAATATACATATTAAATTTCTGCAAGGAAACAGGTGTACATTGGATGGATTGATGATACATAAATGGGGTATCAAATCATTAATATATCATAAGTTCATTATAGGGATGGTTAAATCACATAAACCATTATTAGGAATTAAAAATAAAAGGGCATAACATTGTGAAGATTCGTGGATAAAATTGAGAAAGAGAGAATCCATTACCTTAGGTTCGACATCATTGAAACATTATTAAACATATATATAAAGGATAAAAAAGTGTTATGAATATTTTATAGTAAAATATTCATGTTTATAGAACCTTTAATGACCATTTTATAACATCATTCTACCCATTTAGTTATAATATTTTGTTAATTCTATTGGTTTAGGGTGCGTTCTTCACATGGTTTCCATGACTGGTTCAGGATGAATATTATTCTCGATTGGAAGTGAACTCCTGAATTATAAATGAATGGTAATTAAATATTTCTATAACCATAAATTATAAAAATTATCATTTTGAATTTTTACATGACGATCATTCAAAAGTTAAAACATTATTGATACTTTTTTAGGTCCTCTTGGGGATCTTCTATCATAACGAATTCGTTTTGTTTTATATGATAATAATATGTGTACAAAATGATTCCAAATCCATACATAAGATAAAATATATAAATTGTAATCTTGTGCAACCATAAAAATGGTTTAATTAAAAGTTATAAATGGAGTAAAACAAATTAAAATCACATAATCCTCGATCTCTGTAAATCAACACATCACAGACGGCGATTTGTTTAATTGAATACATGGGAGAGAAGAAGAATTATATTTGGGAATCTTATATAAACATGATGAAATCATGAAAATGTATAATACTAGATCTTTCATTCCTATTAGATATGGAGATCTCATGAAAAAAAATTAATAGAACAGAAAATGAAATGATAAGAAACAAAACAAATAAAGATGTTTACATCCTGATCTCTTCTTCTTCAGATCCTTTTTAAGGCCCTAATTTTTGGCCTCTTGATGATACCATAAGGTCCTGGAAATGGGGTAGGGCTTGAGAGGAGGATTTTGATGAACTTTGGTAAGGATAATAATTTAAAGGTGTGGGAGGAAGATGGTAAAGTGGGTGGTATTTTTAGGGGAGCATTATGTTAATCATAATTTAATTATTTTTCCAAAAGACAAGAAATATTAATGATTCCAAGAAAACAAATAGTAATCGGTACATGTGAGTTAGTAAAAATGGTTCCTTACATCATCTATTATTAATTTTATTGTTTATTTAACTGATAATTTATATATATGGTATTTATCATATTTCACAATTCATCAAAAATTCATGTTTTCTGAAAAATCCCAGAAATCCACCCTAACCATTTGTCGACATGTAGAATTGAAAAATGAACTCAATTTTTATAAAATAGTTTTCAAAGTATGAATAATATTTTTTTTTTAATTAAAATAATATTTTATTCCAAAAACAAAAATTTTAAAATATTTATTTACAAATTGTAGGATTTGGGTATAACATAACTTCAATTAAAAATTATATGTATACTTTTATAGGTGAAGTTACTATTTATAAGAGTATTTTGCTAATAATTTGGGTAATAATACTATTTATATGGGTATGTTACTATTTACCCAATATTATGTTGGTTTTATCAGACTCAAAATAACTTACAAATTACAACCGTGTATGACCATTTTTCGAAATTCAAATCAAAGAAGTGAGAAAATTACCTTTAGAACTAATTTTAACTATCAACATAAAAAAGTGTTTCATGCATTTCCATTTACTTTTAAAACCATGTGGTGTTACTTAATCCCCAACATCCATAAACTTTTTCCTCATAAATTTATTTATTTATTATAAAATATACGGTAGATTTCCTTAATATCATTTTTAGAATCCCATGTTGCCTCTTATACCATGTGGTTTTTCCAAAAAAAACATTACATAGTGGATTAATGTATTTTTCAATACTTTATCTCTATGATCTTGAATCATAATAGGTCTCTATTCAAAAATAAGGATCACTTCTAGTTGAAATGATTCTTGGATTAAAACATGAGATGAATCTATCACATACTTTCTCAACATTGAAATATTAAAAACATTGTCTACCTGAGAAAATCTCAGTGGCAATGCAACTTGGTATGCAACTAGTTCAAAATTGTCAGGGATTTTAAAATAACCGATGAACCACATAATTATCTTTTATTTCTTACCAAAACACTTCACAATTTTATAAAGATATATTTTAAGGAAAATAACTTTGTCGTACGATAAATAAAAGTCTTTCCTTTTTTTATTAGCGTAACCTTTGTTCATTCTCATAGTTGTTCTCATTTGCTTCTAGATCATTATCACTTTTTTTGCATCTTTCATTACTAATTTTAGCCCAATCACCATTCTTTCACCAACATCATCCCAACAATTTTGTGTTTGACACCACTTCGCATAAAATTCCTCAAAAGGTGACATCCGCATAGTAGAATAAAAACAGTTATTATATAAAAACTCAATTAAAGAAATCCATTGATCCCAAATTCAATAGTAATATATTGAAAAAACTTGAAGAATATCCTCCATAGTCTGTAACGTTCATTCTTATTGTCCATTTGATTGAGGGTGAAAACATTTATTGAAATTTAATTATATTCCCAATGACTTATGATGAAACTTACCAAATGTATAAGTAAACATGGGATCCAAATTTGAAACTATGGAAGGAGGCACCACATGTAACTGTAAAATAACATTGAGGTAAAAATGACAGAGCTGATCAAAAGTCATTGTATATCAAATATGTAAAATAATTGTGCATATTTAGTTAGCGAATCAACCATAACGCAAATCAAATTGATACCTAGAGATGTATTGGGTAGTCCCATAATAAATGCAATGGATATATTATCTCATATACAATCCGAAACTGGAAAAGGTTGAACCATCCCCTTCAGTAACTAATAATCTGATTTATCCTATTGACATGTCAAACATTTCACATTAAATTATAAAAATATCCCTTTTCATTCCATCCCACCAGTAAACTCAAGAAGATCACTATACATCATTGTGCGGACATGATTTACTAAAAATTAAGAACTGTGAGCTTTAAATAACAATTCCTTCTTCAATTTAGAATCCCAAGGAATATAAAACCTTTTAAAAAATCTTAAAACACAATCTTAATCAATGATAAATTCTAGAAACATAACCATTTTTACCAATTCTACATTTCTCTCTATCTCATGATCTTCCTTCTATGCATTATCAATTATATCTAACAGTGATGAATGCACTAAAAACTGAATGAAAAAAAATTTATTTAATGAACCACCAACTTCTATGAACATATTTATTAAATAATTTAACATATGATCATGTACCTAACATATCTTGTTAATGTTGAATTACTTTTCCAACTAAATACATTAGCCACTCTGTTTGCTTTCCCATGATGGTAAAGAATCATACAATCACAATCCTTGACTAGTTTCAGCCATCTTACATGTCTTAGGTTTATTTTCTATTGAGTGAATATATAATTCAAACTTTTATGGTATGAATATATTTCACAATTGGCTCTATTTAAATGATTCCTCCAAATTGTTAAATCATGTACCACACATGAAAATTAAAAATCATGTGTATGATAATTTAAATCATGGGGAGTCAATTTACATGAAGTATAAGAAATTACATGATTATTATGCCTCAGAACACAACCAAGTCCCTTCAATGAAGCATCACTATAGATGAAAAATTAACAATTTCTGGAAGGTAGAGTCAGAACCCGAGAATTCACCAATATTATTTTAAATTCCTGAAAACAAACAACACATTCTTCATTCCAAACTAATCTAACCCCATTTAGTGTTAACATAGTCAGTAGACTAGATAACAATGCAAATTTTTAACTAACATTTGGAAATAACCTAATAATCCAAGAAATCTTCGAATCTCAGTGTCATTTGTAGGTCATTGACATTAATTAAAAATTGTTATTTTGAAAGGATCCACTATTTTTCCATCCAAATTTGAAATATGACCATGAGAAGTAATGGGTTGCAACCAAAAATCACTCATGATGAATTTTATATGCAATTTATTTTCATTTAATTCTTGAAAAACAACCCATAAATGTTTTTAATGATTTACATTACTTCCTGAATATACTATAATGTCATCAATAGACACATCCACAAACTTATCCAATAACTCATGAAATATTCTATTCATATGATCCATGAATGAAGCGGGTGAATTAGTTAACCAAAAAGTCATTACAAGAATTTCTTGATGAACATATCTTGTATGGAACACAGTCATCGGGGTGTATTCATCCTTTACATTAATATAATGGTACCCCGATCTCTATTTGAGATTTGAAAAATATTATGTTCCCTATATCTGATCAAATAAATCATTGATTTGAGGAAAATGATACTAGTTTTTAATAGTATTGTTATTCGAGGATTACAATCAATTCAAAATATCGTTGAACCATTTTTCTTCATAACAAACAAGATAAGAGAACCCCATGGTAACGTTCTAGGGGAGATGATGTCTTTATGTAATTATTCCTTCGATAGGTTTTTTAATTCAAGATGTTCTAATTGATCCATTCGATAAGTGGGATCAGGAATTAGCATAGCATTGTGAACTATCTAAATAGTATAATACACCTCTCAATTAGAAATTACATTGGGAAAATCATTAGGAAAAACATCTAGGTATTCATTTAACAATATAACTTTATTAATCTAAATATTTCCAATTTCATAAAGAATACAAGCAATATAGATTTAATTTCATTATTTTATCAATTTATTAGCTTCGTGATCTCTTATCAATGGAATGTTTTCATTATTGTACACAAACTAAAATTATTTCTGAAAAATAACATCTTTATCTCTACAATCTCTCATAGCGTGATATGAAGAAATCTATTATATACCCATAACAACATCAAAATATACTATAAGAAAACAAAATGGTTTGTATGTAAACTCATTCCACAATAAAAAAAATGTAGATTCTTATAATTTATTTTTTCCACAATATATCCAATATGTGTTTTTCCAATATGTTCTTGTTTCATTTTATGAGGCTGAGTTCCCAATTTTTTTATAAATTTCATAGAATTGATGTAATGTTTAGACTATAAATCAAAAAACACATTTCTGAAATCTAAAAAATCCAAAAATGTACCCAATAACACCTATTTTGAAAGATCAACCTCTGCTGAAGTGGTTTAAATGGATTTTTTCATATCCCACTTCTTCTAATCTTGTTGATTTCTTGCCTGAGTAACTAGCTCTGGAAAAACATTCGGAAAATGACCCAATTCATTACATTTAAAGCATATCACCATTAGTTTCTCATTAATTTTATGATAATTTTAATTATAGTTATAAGACATGTTTGAAAACTTTAAAAATCAAGAGCATTTCCCTAAAATTACTAAACATTCACCATGATGCCTTTTACAACACTTTTCACAATAAGGGAAATTAATTTTCTCATCTCTTGAATTTAGTTATGAGTTCATCCAAATTTCCGGCCAATGTGAACACTTAATATTCATGTCATCACAAGGCACATATTTTTCAAAAAACTTCATCTCAGCTTTTTCATCATAATGAACTATAATATCATAAAATTTATACTCTCTTGAAGAAAATTTTCTTCGAAAAATGTTTTCAAACCAGAGAAAAATCTATTAATTTTACTATAAAAATCCTATGTAAAATCTAGTATCTAACTGAATAGTATTGTATAATTTCTTACATATTCTTCCACAGAATCATCATCTTTCTACTATAGTCCCATGAATTGATTCTCAATTACAAGTCGTGCAGTTTCAAGAAAACAAATTCGTGAAAAAGTCTCTTAAAATCATATCTTTCCAGACTATCATGTTCATATTTTCTCCTATATTCTATATCATAGAACAAAATTGATCGGGGTCACCATCCAAATGATAAATGGTTAATATCACCTCTTAACATTCTGAACATCCCATGACATAAAATATCTTTTCTAGAGCGCTGAATACTCCTATGGCTATCAAAATATCTATGGTTCCACTGAATGCGAGAGGATGATTCCTTATAAAATGATCCATAAAAGACTTTTTAATGAATTTTAGATCATGTTTTTATATAGAATTGACAGAACCACCATTTGTTTCATTAGTCAACTAATCAATTGCGGTTATAAACTGCTCAGTTCGAATTCCCACTATTCAAGTCTTTAGATTCAGAAAAACATTGGCCTCTTGGGGCTTTCAAACTTCATCATCACTGTTTCTTCTACTGTAAAACATTTTGAATAGAAATATCATAGATGAATCAACATGGAAATTTCTAAATTTTATAACCTTTAAATTTAAACATAGTGTAAAAATAATTTTATGTATTATCTTAACATCAACCTAACCCATAATGTTATATAAATAATCCTCGGATAACAACTATACTGACACGGCCTTAAAATGTAACTTAATCATTAATGTTATTATAGAACATAATTTTTTACACATTGAGGATCATTTAAGGTTTATAGTTTTAGATAATTATTATATCTTACATACATAACATACCACATTCATTCATAGAGGATAATACTAAAAATTGTAAACATTTTTTAAAATATAAAATATTAAAACATGAAACATGATTTCTATTAAAACAATCCATAACATTCATCATGACTCATTTCAATAAGTTTCACATACTAAAATCATGTGAAAAAACTTTTTGAAATATTATGATGATTATAAAACTCAGTAAATCATATAAAGAAATAAATCATTAGTCAAGTGATAACATAAAACCCATATAACCAATAATCATAAAAACTCATAAGCATAGAAACTTCATATAGATTCCTAGGGACATATTTACCATATAACTTTTACATTCACCCTTACACATGGAATAACCTTTTTAAACATCCATATTTGGATTATCCAATGCATTGGAGGGATATAATGGGGCTTTCCAATCATATATTGATCTTTAGTGGGCTTAAGTGAACATATCTTCGGTTATAATGGGATTAACCGAATATATTTTGATCTATAATGGGTCTCACACATCATATCAAGAGATATATTATGTTTAACCCAACATTAATATTGAATAAGGAACATATCATGAATAATTCACTTCATAACTTATTTACACCCTTGAGAAAAACATATTCACATTTCAAAGTACGCTTTTTTGTAAAAATCTCTCTTATAACATAATTACTGCTCCCACAAAATAATGAAAATATTATAATACAAAAAAATATTGAAAAATATAATGAAGATATTATAGTATTAAATCATAATGAAATTAGAGAGGAAACTCATAACATAAAAAAAGAACACATCCCTTTGGATTCAATATTGGAGGCATCTAAAAGGATATTAAGGGGAAGTCATTTAAACACACCATAACATTGAAGAGAGAATTGATTAAATGAATGGGATATGTATATCTAATAAAAATTCACATATTTGAAGGTAATACAATAAAATTACCTTTCAATGATCCCTTTATCATGAAAAAACCATTAAAGTTATGAAATTACTTATAAAATTTACGCATGGTAATGGGTGTACGTGGGAGAGAATAATGAGATCAAAATGGGGTATCTCATCATTAATATATCATAAGGGGAGTATGGGTATGTTTCTAATACAAGAACGATAATTATGAATTAATAATAAAAGGTCATAACATTGTGGAGATTATTAAATAAAATTGTGAAAAAGAGAATCCATTTCCTTGGGTTCGACTTCATTTAAATGAGTCTAAACCTCTTATATGAAGGTTAAAATTGTGTTTTTAATATATTATAGAAACTTATTCATCTTTATAACACATTTAATGACCCTTTTATAACATCATTCCGCTCATTAATTAATAATATTTTGTTAATTTTATTGTTTTAGGGTGAGTTCTTCACCTAGTTTCCATGATTGGTTCATGATGGATATTCATGATGATTGGAAGTGAAACTAAAAATTTTGAATGAAATGGTATTTGAATTATTATATAAGCATTAATTATACTATTTATAATTTTTAATTCTGACATGAGGTTGATTGATATGTTAATACTTTATAGACACTTGTTTAGGTCGTTTTGGTGATTCTCCAGTCATAATAAAGACATTTTGTTTTATAAGTTAACAACATGTGTACAAAATGATTCCATAACCTTAAATAAAATATAATACCTAAATGATAATCTTGATCAACCATAATAAATATTTCATTACCAATATTGAAGTAATTAAATGAAATTGAAATCACATCTTCCATGATGTCGGAAAATTGATACATCACCAACGGTGTTTTAATTTCATGAAGACCTAGGAAAAGAAAATAAATATAATGTTGAATCATACATATACTTGATGAATAAATAATATGTAATATAATAGATTATTCATGATTCCTGGATAAGGGGAGGTTATTTATTAATAATAATACCAAATAAAATGAAAATAAAAGAATAAACACAAAAGAGGATGCTTACCGGTTGATCTCTTCTCCTTGAGAACCTTCGTAAGGCCCTTAGTTTTTTCCACTAAGTGAGACCACCAGGTCATGGATGTGCTAGAGGGGAATTGGAGGATTATTTGGCATAACTATGGCAAGGATCAAGGCTTGAGAGGTGTGGGTAGAAGAGGAGGGACTGTGTTGTATTTATAGTGGAGGAGATGTGGAGTCTTACATTATTTTAATCATTATTTTATTATTTTTCATCAATACATGAAATAGTTTTCATTCCAATATCCTAAATAGAAATAACTGAATGTGATTTAAAACTATTGGTTGCTTACATTAGCTCTTATGCTGGGAATAGTGTATTTAACTGATAATTTATATATATTGTATTTTATCGTATTCCACTATTCAAAAACATTCTAGTATTTCAGAAAAATCCTAAAAATCACCCAAGCCATTTTTATATGAGTATAATAAAAAATTAAACTCAATTTTTTGATAATATTTCTTTAATTATGATAAATCTAATTTTTCAACAAAAAATATTATTTTACTTATCCCATGATATGGGTATATCATATCATCAATTAAATTATATTTGTATTCTATCATGAGTGATGTTACTATTCGTAAGAATAAAATTAATATTCATAAGGGTATATCACTATTATCCAAAAATGATGTTGGTTTTATCCGATACAATATAACTTACTGATTGCAACTATTTATGTATTTTTTTTGAAATTCAAGACACATATGTAGTATAATTGAGGTTAGTACGAATACTAACAATCTATTTAAAAAAATGTTTCATGAATTTCAATTTAATTTTAAAAACATTGTGTGTTACAGGTGTACTTTTTACTCTACTAAATAATTTATGATGTTTTCTGTCATTATTGATAACAAATCCTGATGTGTATCTTGAAATACTTGTCAAATTCTATTTATAGACCATGTCATATAGTCCATACTTTTCTCTCATCTCTATTAATTCTCTATCATTATTTGTACAAAGAGTTCATGGGAAATACTTGTTAAAAAACATTATCAAAATGAAATCCCACTCCACCTCTCCAATTTTATCTCTCATTTTGGTGTTCTTAATCAAATCATGTCATTGTTCGGGCTCTCTATCACGAAGAAAAAATGAATAGATTAACATTCTCTATGTCAGAACAGTGAAAAAAAGAAATGATCTTCACTATCGAGTTAGCCTACTATTCCACTACTAATAGATCATAATATCCACTAAACTTTGGTTGTAATTGCTGTATAAGAAACTCGATAACCAATTTCTCCCTCCAAGGTGAAGAGGGAAGCTCTACATTATTCAGGTTATTCTTTGTAACGTAAGAAACATTGGTAATTATTTCCTTGATATTTTGAACTCCAACTGCGAAATCATTTTGTATTTTTTTCGAGCAATCACTGCATTGTCCCTTACATGGTTTGTTGGTCTAGTTTCTCATGATTCCATACTTTTATAAAATATTAATGGTTAGAAGAAAACAAAAAAAAATAAATAAATAAACAATTTACTTTTTTAAGAAATTAATAAAAAAATCATATCTTATGATATCCCTATGTCTAGCAGAGCTTCTTGTGTGCTTACATATACTTAGCCTCATACTAGGTGTTTCACTAAGCTTCTCAAATACTAATTGCAAATTATATATTTTGTGCCTCTAATACTAACTATATAGCCCCTGATATTATTATATTACATTTAACATCATTTTAATGACACACCACATAAAATAATTACACATTGAGGATCTAATGATTTTGTGCCTTAGGAAAACATGAACCATACATAATATTTACAACACAAAACATTTATTTAGTTATTTCTTCTCTAGATTTTCATTATATCATGACTTTTACTTACTATCGGCAGTGACTTGAGTATATACATCAATGGGGGGTTTATAAAATCCCATTAAGTGTTTATTTTAGAACATGAAATAATGTATCATGGGGTGATAATTATCATAACATCATAATAATAATCATGGGAAAAATTAATAGATAATATAATGAAATGTAGAAATGCATAAAAATGAAACATCATGTGTTAGTGGTCACCTACCACACATAGTTGGGAAAAAATATAGCATCATGTTCTTGAATCCTTCACATTACTCATTAGGTTTTTCACATTACCCAATGCATTGGAGTGCTATATAATTATAGGCGGACCTATCACATCATAATTTTTTCTTTATCATCCATGACACATAGAACATATATAAATATTGAACTTAAAAAAACATGTAATGTAATGTGTTTCAATTTATAAATCATAAATTAATAAACATTGGGTTCCCAAATGAATGAGGCAACAACAAACAGGATACAAAGACTGTCAACCTTGAGTGGGAAGTAAAAGGCATGTTTTTTAAAGCAGATTTCTTTTGGAAACTAGTATGTTTTGCGTAATCTTTAGTAGAAAAATGTATATCCCAAAAAAGGTAACATAATTATGAATAAATTATTTTTATGGAATAACCACTATAAAGATGTAGTGGAATAGGGAAAACCCAACTATGGAATGTTGGGTTAGAGAATCCCACTTACCTTGTATCTACAAGATTTCTTCACATTAATGTCTTGTATAGTCACATTATATTCATTAATTAACAACACCTTATACTTTTAAAAATTATTATTAATAATTTTGGTTTTATTTTTTTATTTTATATGCCTTTGGATGAGTTCTATAGTTTTTATACATTGTTTGGGAGGGTTCTTTTTCTTAATTATCATGAACGGTTAACTTGTACACATCAAACGAAGTTCATGTAAAGCATTGATAAAAATACAAAATTTCTATTACGTGCTATTAATGATACATCAAGAGTTTAAATGATCTTTTAATGATTTTTTTATGAAGATGAGTCATTTGTTAAAATATTATGATGATCATTTTGGGTTAATTTGGGCAGTTTTTGGATTATGATGAACCTGTTTTGTTTCTTCATTAAATATTACTTATAAAACTTGTTTCAAAAACATAAAACTGAATAAAACATAAATATTACACTATTTTTTTAATAATTTAGTTTTTTTATTGATATCCTTGAAGGTATTTATGGAAAATGGATGTGCATTTCCCATGATGAAGGTAAATTAACACATCATGGGAGACAAATCTATTTTTATAAACAAAGAGAGATAAATAGGGATTATTATAATGAATATTATTCCATTAAATTGATTGAATAACTGTATATAAATAATTCTAGAGTTATAAAGACATTTGGATATGAGGATGTGAGGGTATGTGAAGAAATTAAATAAAAGGTCAATGGAATTTGAAAGAAAAGAGGGGGAGAAATTACCTCTTGAATTATCCTCTTAAGTTCCTCCTCATGGAACCTAGGATTTACTTTTGGATGATAAATATATCTTCTATATGTGATTTAGGAGTTATTGAAGAGGTTTGGGAAGACTTTGAAAATGGTATGAATCTTGATAGTTGTGAGGAAATGAGGTTGTTAGTGGTGGTATTTATAGTGGAGGCGAGGCATGTTTTCTCAATATTTAATTCATTATATTTTTAATTTCTATGGCATCCCGCCTTTTTATAACATAACTTCTCATTACATTTTACAAAACCGAGGATCTTTTTGTTTTAGTGTCATGGAAACCAGGAACATAAAACATGAAAAAATAAAACATATTTCTTAAACACTTGAAAGGATTCTACTAATGTTCATCCTATGTTCATTACTACATCTCATAACCTGGGGATATACATCAAAAGAATGGGTGAGCAGAAGGCCTAGTAAGAGAAACAAGGGGAAACATTTAACATGTGAACTTGAGATAGTTCAATAAAGTCATGAAAAAGAACATTAAGGAATGAGAAATAAATCACGAGTCATATCATAATAAAAATAATGTATTTAATAACTTGAAGAAGTGGATAAAAAATTTAAAATAGATAATCATTTCTGTTTCACCACGGTTCATCCCCAAGGGGTCATTAAAAGTTACCAAGGTTATTCACTAAGGCGTCGTTAAAAATGGTCATCTCTAGAGATTAAGTCTTTACCCAATGAATTGGAGTGCTATCAGTGAGAACACTTAAATTTTCCTTTATTACCATGTGATCCACATATATCACCATCGAACATTTCATAAATAAACAATATAGCATAAAATAAATGGGTTTCGTTTCATAATCATAATGTTTTAAAATCTGCTTTAAAACATGATCATTATGTCACTTTAAACCCACAGAAAACGAAAGCTGAATTCATGTATGTAAATCCCAAAATTTAAAATATAACATTTTGATATATATTTGAACACCCCATTAGAGTAATACCTTTAAGAATTCACTTAATAAAATAAAATAATTTGAGAAAAAGGGAGAGGCATTTTGATACGAAAATTCTGTAGCATAATGGCAATGTTACAGGGTTTTAGAAAACATTGAAAAGAGAGGGGACTGGGGTCACCCACTCATAAATGATCCACAATACAGTATAGGGACATAATATAATGGATATAAGAACATGGTAATAAAATTTGAAAGACATACCATATGAAATGAAAAACACTGAAGGAAAAAAAATAAGATTTCTCTTATGAAAATTCGGCAGCCTAACGGCATAACATATAATTTCAAAAAATGAATTGATGAGATAAAATAGGGTATCTCATCATATGTACATAAAATATAAGTATGATTGATATATAGATCATTCCCCATAAAAATAAAAATGAACTTGAAAGACATGACAAGAAAACAGATCTTAAAATAAGAAGGGTGAAAGAATCCCTTAAAAATTCGGCAGCCTAACGACGCCACTTAAAAATTCTTCAAAATTAATTGATGAGAGAAAAATGGAGTATCTTATCATATGAACATGAAAAGTTATGTAGGATGAATTTAAAAGAAAATCCCCAACATAAGAACTTAGGGATGAAAAGAAATGACATAAACAAGAGTACTTTAAAAAAATGAGAGGTAGGATCCCTTACCATAAAACATAACTCTTAAAACACAATGGTTGAGACCTTGAGGGCTTGGGGGCACCTTGGGAGGACCCTTTTGGAGGTAATGAGACCATATCATTGTTGGGGGATATTTGGGAGTGAAAACTAAAGGAGTAAAGGGTGGGTATTTACAGGGAAAGTGAGGGGACAAGGAATTAATAGCCAAAGGACACCTCATTGGTGGTATTGGAAAAACCATGGGCTTGCCCATGGTATTTTCCCATGTTATTGGCCACATGGTACACCTCATACCTTATCGTACTATTCATAATTTTACCATATTTATTACATACTTAATACATCATTCAATGATTTCATTAAACACTCGTAACTTAAAAACTATATTTTCACTATTCATCGAAAATTCAACTTTCTCAGAAAAGTCCCAAAATTTCACCTTAACCAAATATCGATGCTCTAATTTCAAATATTAACTCCATTTTATTAAAATAATTTTCTAAAAAATATTTATATAATTATTAAATAAATACACTATTCACCAAAAATTCATTTTTTCCAGAAAATCCCCAAAAATTACCTTAACATAATATCCATGCACTGAGTTAAAAAATGAAATCCATTTTATAAAAATATTTTTATAAATATTTTTAATTTAATTTTTTATTAAAAACCACTATTCAACATAAAAAAACTAATACTTGATTAATAATTTCTAAAACAATTATTTTCCAATTTTATGGAATCACATTACTTAATCAAGGTGCCTAGATTATATTAATACTTTCTTTAAGTGAGATTAATAATCCATTTGGTCACATTACTAATCCTAAGCATAAAATCACTATTAATAATTTACTATTCATCAAAAATTAAGTCGATTTTATTAGACTCTAAATTTTGTACTGAACATAATTGTAGAAGACCATTTTTTGAAAATCATTACACATAATTAATTATTTAAAGTTTACATAAATATTTTCAAATATATTTTTTTCTAGAATTCATAAAAAAATATGCATACTATATTTATCCGGATATTTGAAAATTCCCAAATTTCATCATAATAATAAATCAAAATTTTTATTTTAATCAATTGATTACACAAGGCTGTTGTGGTCTCATAACATAGCCCCTTATAACACCAACATATGACCTATGTTTAAGGTCTTATATGGTGAGGAATCTGAGGGAGGCTCAGATAACATTGACCTTGTAGTAATCTCCACTACCTTGAAATTCTCCCATAGGCGGTTCCATTCAAGCTTGACACGCAGGAGTTTGGCTTGGGCTTGGTCCAAAGCAAATCCCAAATATGCCACCTCCTTCCAAAACTTTGAAAATTGGGCTTTATAAAGATTGATTCTACTGGATAAATCCATCGACTCTTCTTTATTCATTAACCGTTAACATCTATATTAAATTGTTCTAGAGTAATTAAAAATACCATTCAAAAATTTTGGGTCGTTATATTCTTCCCCCCTTAAGAAATTTTGTCCCCGAAATTTTAAACCAAAGCCCTAGTCAAAAAGGTGAGGGTACTTTTTCTTCATTGTCTCCTCTGGCTCCCACGTCGCTTCTTCATACTTATAATTCCTCGACAACACTTTCATAAGGTGGGTAGTCTTATTGCGTAGAACCTTGGCTCTACAGTCTATGATTTCCACTGGGTGCTCCTCATAAGAGAGTTCATGTTCTAATTGTACCACCCTTGGGTTCAGTACATGCGAAGGATCGGGTATGTACTTCCTCAAGAGAGATACATGGAAGTCATCGTGAACTTGAGTTAGGTTCGGTGGAAGTGCTATACGATAGGCCACTGCACCTATGCGATTAGGGATTTCATAGGGGCCAATGTACCTAGGGATGAGCTTCCCTTTCTATACCAACCGCATGACTCTCTTCCATAGAGAAATTCGAAGGAAGACTTTGTCGCCAACACCAAACTCCAAGTCCCTTCGACGGTTGTCAGCATAGCTCTTCTACTGACTCTGATCAGCCTTTAAGTGTTGTTGGATGGCATGAACCTTTTCTGTCATCTCATGCACAAGATCAGTCCCAAGAAGCTTTCTCTCACCAGTTTCATCCAAACAATTAGGAGTTCTACATCGCATTCCATATAGAGATTCATAAGGTACCATTTCAATACTTGAATGGAAGTTGTTGTTGTATGAGAAATCATCTAATGGGAGGTGTGGATCCCATCCACCTTTAAATTCCATTGAGCATAATATCAGCATGTCATCAACTGTCTGAATAGTCCTTTCAGATTCGCCATCAGTTTGAGGATGATAGGCCATACAAAAATTCAATTCAGAATTCAGAGCATGTTGAGGACTTATACATCATTTTGATGTAAAACTTGGATCACTATTAGATACAATGGATAATGGTACCCCATGCAGCATTACCACTTCCTTCACGTATATATTGGCATGTTGATTCAATTATAATTCTTCCTTAATGGAGATAAAATGTGCAGTCTTGGTGAGACGGTCCATAGAAAACCATATCGCATTGTTTCCTCTCGATGTTTATGGGAGACCAGGGAAAATGTCCATAGTGATATTGTCCCACATCCATTCTGGTATGGGTAGCGTTTGTAATACCCCCTTAGGAAGTTGTCATTCTACCATTACTTGTTGACACACCAACCACCTTGTAGTGTAATCAGCAATCTCCCACTTCATTTTATCCCACCAATAATGATTACGAAGGTCTCTATACATTTTAGTGCTTCCCGGATGTATAGGGAATGTAGAGCTATGAGCTTTATCCATATGTTCTTTCTTTATATTCGGAATAGATGGAACACATAGTCTTGTATGAAATTTCAGTACACATTCTTGATCAATATTGAAATCAAGAAACTTCCCATCCTTCACAGCCTCAAACCTCTCTTGCAACAAAGTTCTTCTTTTTGAGCCTTCATGATCCTCTCTAGTAATGAAGGTTGAGAAATAATTTGGGATAGGGTTTATGATGTCCCTTCCCTTAAAATTCCCATTTCCATCTTTACTAGATCCTTAATCAAGGGATCTCCTAGGATCCTCACTGTTTCCAGAACAACAGGGTCTTTCCTTCTTAATGCATCGGCGACTTTGTTTGCTCTACCACGATGATAATGAATTGAACAATCATAGTCATTAATAAGCTCAAACCATCTCCTTTCTCTCATGTTCAATTATTTCTGCGTGAAAATATACTTTAAACATTGGTGGTCAGTGTATATATCACATTTCGACCCATAATGATAGTTCCTCGATATCTTTAGAGCAAAAACAACTTTTTCTAGCTCTATATTATGCGTAGGATAATTCTGATCATGAATCTTCAACTGTAGAGATGCATAAGAAATGACCTTGACATTTTTCATGAGGACGCACCAAATCCCTTTTAGATATGCATAACTAAAAATAATGAATCCTTCTCCTATAGAGGGTAGTGTTAACACAGGTGTAGTTACGAATCTCTTCTTTAGCTCCTGGAAACATTCCTCACATTCCTTTGTCCAAATGAATTTATCCCCATTTCGAGTCAACATGGTTAGTGGATTAGAAAGCCGTGAAATGTTTTTCAAAATCATCCTATAATACCCTGCTAAACCAAGGAAAATACGAATCTCAGTTACTATTGTGGGTTGAGGCCAATCCTCCACAACCATTGTCTTTGCACGGTCAACCGAGATTCCTTCATTGGTTACTATGTGCCCCAAGAAAGCCACTTGTTGTAACCAAAACTCAAACTTTTTGAACTTTCCAAAGAGCCTCTCCTTCCGTAGAGTTAGCCAAATGACCCTCAGATGATCTTCATTCCCCTCACGGCTTTTTTAATATATCAAAATATAATCAATAAAAACTACAATAAAATTATCAAGGTAGTCTTTAAAGACTCTATTCATAGAATTCATGAAAATAGAAGGAGCATTAGTCAAGCCGAAGGGCATAACAATAAACTCATAATACTCATATCTTGATCGGAAGGTGGTCTTTGGAATATCTCCTATATTCACCCTCAGTTTATGATAACTAGATCGAAGATCAATCTTTGAGAAGAATTGAGCCCCACGATGTTTGTCAAATAAATCATAAATTTTTAGAAGTGGGTATTTTTCATCACTGTTATCCCATTCAGCTCTCTATAATCAATGCATAGAAGCATTGATCCATCCTTCTTCTTCACAAAGAGAATTGGTTCTCCCCAAGGAGACACACATTGTCGAGTAAACCCTTTCTCAAACAAGTATTGTAGTTTTTTCTTTAACTACTCTAGCTCCACATTTTCCATTCTATACGGGGTCTTTGATATCAGTTGAGATACAGTTACGAGTTCAATGGGGAACTCTACCTCTCTTTCTGGGGGAGGTCCGGGGAACTCCTCCAAAAATACATCCATGTATTCCTAAACAATTGGAACATTGTCTATTTGTATACTCCATTTTAGTTCTTCATCATCACCGATTAACTCCATAAAGAAGGCTATAGGAGGTGCCTCAAGTCATGGATCACGTCGGGATATCTCTCCCTGGAAGATAATTGTAGGTCATTCATTCAAGACTACTGAGATTTCCTTACTTCTGAATTTGATCATAGCATTATACTTTGAGTGTCAGTCCATCACTAGTATAATTTCATATTCTATCATGGGAATGACTACTAGATTTGCGATAATATTGTTCTCACTAAAGTAAACACTTGAGTCTCCAAACAATGTTATTGCATGGATAATCCCACTTGGAGTCTTGAATCACAACTCTAACTCTAGAAGTTCAGGGATTGATTCTATATTCTTTGCAAACATGGAGGAAATAAAGGAATGCGTAGAACCAGAATCAAAAAAAGTACTTGCTAGTTTTGAGAGGACAACAAGAGTACCTACTACCACGTCATTCAGAGATTTTACTTCAGTTTTTGTGATAGAAAAAGCACGACCTTGATCCCCTGGACTTTTACGAGGTTGATGGTGATTCCCCTCCACTGCCCTTCGAGTTGGAAAATGATTAGCAAAGTGTCCAAGCTGTCCACACATGAAGCATTGGAATTTAGGTAGGGCCAGTACCATCTTTCCTCTGTCGTTAGTGTTGGGGAGTTGAGGATTCACCACACTACGACAATTCCAAGCAATATGTCCTCCTTTTCCACACTTGTATCACTTTCCACTTCCGATCAAGCAGTGCCCCGAATTATTTTTCCAACATTTATTGCATGTGGAAGGTTTCATTTTCTTTCCACCTCTTCCCTGATCAAAGATTTTTCCTAGGCTTGGTTCTAGAGTTCTCTTCTTCTCATTATATTTTTGAGACAATTTTGCCTCACCAAACTCCAGTTCGACATTCATAGCACTTAGAACTATTTCTTCTTATCTATCATAGTCCCTGCTGGCTAGATTCATTCGTAGATGAGGTTGTTGTCCACCAAATAATCTATCAACCTTCTCATTAGGGTCCATGACAAAGCTTGAGGTATAATGGTAAATCCTTGTGACGTTCATCTCGTAGATTCCAACAGATTCATTCTCCTTCTGCTTCAGCTCGAAAAATTATTTCTCCATTCTAGTTATCATCAAACGATGGAAATAATTATTGAATAAATTCCTCATAACTCTTCCCACTCCAATGCTTCAATTTCTCCCCTTAGATTCATGTTTTTATTAGTGACCCCCATTGATCAACTTCCCCTTCTATGTGGTAAACAACAAGGGTTACTTTTTCTTGTTCCGAACAATGAAGTATAGAAAAGATATTTTCAATGGAGCATATCCATTGTTCAGAAACCAATGGGTCAGTAGATCCACTGAATTTTGGTGGGTGTTGACACATGAAGGACTCGACAGAAAGTTTTTCCCTTCGTGGTGAGATCGTCCTCTCAGCTCGATTCAAGTTATTACTCATAACTTGAGTCTTTTGGTTCATCATTCGCATGAATGTTTCTATTCTGGCTTCCATCAGAGGTCCATCAGTGCATGGTCCATTGCTGTCACCATTTGCATGGTTCCTCATATTGGCCTCCATTTTCTAAAAGAATAAAATCATAGTGTGAATCTTGTCTCATTTATGAATCTTTTAACTTTAGAGAATTCTACATCTTAAAACTTCATTCTTAAACAATTATATTTCTCTATAATTCTTTCATAACGATTCATAAAAAGCTTGCGATTAACCAAAAATATCACCCGAGAGTGTCGTAACCAAGAGTGCAGCAAGTCCCATTATCTTGCACCAGTTCCTGTCTGAGTCCATCTCAAAGTGGTGTTTTCATGTTTTACCTTTATGTACACCTGTTCCAAATCCGCCTCTACCTGCTCGTACCTAGACAGGGATGTATTTGTTTGATAAACCACTAACTCAATACTGACCAAAATACTAGTATGATTTCATATATTTAAACATTTCTATAGGGTTCTTCCTAAATCTTTCATAGACTAATTTCCACAAATAACTAAACCGAACATTGATACCAACTATGGAATCCCTCCTTTTTATAACATAACTTTTCATTACATTTTACAAAACAAAGGATCTTTAAGGATTACTGTCTTGGAACCCAGGAACATAAAACATGGAAGCATATAACATTCTTCATAAACACTTGAAAGGCTTATCCTTATGTTAATCCTTGGTTCATTACTGCAACTCATAACCTGGGGACATAGATTAAAAGAAAGGGTGATCAGAAGGCTCAGTAAGGGAATCAAGGAGAAACATTTAACATGTGAACTTGAGATAGATCAATAAAGTCATGAAAAAGAACATTAATGCATGAGAAAGAAACCATGAGGCATATCATAATAAAAATAATGTATTTCAAAACATGAATATGTGGATACAAAATTTAACATAGATAATCATTTCCATTTCACCAAGGTTCATCCCCAAGGTGTCATTAAAAATTACCAAGGTTATTCACCAAGGCGTCGTTAAAAATGGTCATCTCATGAGATTAAGTATTTACCCAATACATTAGAGCACTCTTATGGAGAACCATTAAATTTTCCTTTATTTTCATGTCATCCACATATATCATCATCAAACATTTCATAAATAACAAATATAGCATAACATAAATGGGTTTCCTTTCATAATCATAACGTTTTAAAAACTGCTTTAAAGACATGATCTTTATGTCACTTCAAACCCATGGAAAAGGAAAGAGAGATTCATGTATGTAAATAAAAGAATTTAAAATAGAAAATTTTGATATATATGTGAATACCCCTGTATAATAAGAGCTTTGAGTATTCACTTAATAAAATAAATTAATTTGAGAAAAAGAGAGGGGCATTTTGAGACGAAAATTCTAGAGAATAACAGCTATGTTACAGGGTTTTAGAAAACAATGAAAAGAGAGGGGAAATGGGTCCCCCACTAATAAATGATCTATAAAAGAGTATAGGGACAGAATATAATGGATATAAGAACATGGTAATGAAATTTGAAAGACATACCATATTAAATGAAAAACATTGAAGGAAAAAAATAATATTTCTCTTATGTAAATTTGGAAGCCTAACAACATCACTTGAAACATAAAAAAAATGAATTGACGAGATCAAATATTGTCTCTCAACATATGTACATAATATATAAGTATTATAGTTATAGATATCATACCCAAACATAATAAAAAGGATCTTGAAATACTTGATAAGAAACAGATCTTAAAAAAAGAAGAGTGAAAGAATCCCTTAAAAATTCGGCAGCCTAACGACGCTACTTAAAAATTCTTTAAAATGAATTGATGAGAGAAAGAGTGGGTATCTCATCATATTAACATGAAAAGTAAATTAGTTTGAATATAAAATAACATCCCAAACATAAGAATTTGGGTCTTAAAAGAAATGACATAAACGAGAGTACTTGAAAAGAAAGAGAGAGGTTGGATCCCTTACCTTAAAACGTAACTCTTAAAACTCAATGGTTGAGACCTTGAGGGATTGGGAGAACCTTTGGAGGACCCTTTGGGAGGTAATGAGACCAGATCATCGTTGGGGGAGAGTTGGGAGTGAAAATTAAAGGATTAAAGGGTGGGTATTTATAGGGAAAGTGAGGGGACAAAGCATTAATGGCCAAGGGACACCTCATTGGTGGTATTGGCGAAACCATGGGCTTTCTAATGGTATATTCCCTTTTTATTGGCCACATGGGACACCTCAAACCTCATATTACTATTCATAAGTCTACCATATTGATTACATACTTAATACATCATTTAATGATGTCATTAAACACACGTAACTTAAAAACTGTATTTTCTCTATTCATCGAAAATTCAACTTTCTCAGAAAAGACCCAAACTTTTTCCTTAACCAATTATCAATGCTCTAATTTCAAAAATTAACTCCATTTTATAAAAATAATTTTCTAAATTTTTGTAATTTAATTTTCAAATAAATACACTATTCAATGAAAATACATTTTTTTCAGAAAAATACCCAAAAATTACCTTAACATAATATCGATGCACTGAGTTAAAAAATGAAATCAATTTTATAAAAAATAATTTTCTAAATAATTTATATTTAAATTTTAATAAAAAAAGACTATTCACCCGAAAAAAACTAATAATTGAATAATAATTTCTGAAATAGTTATTTACCTATTTTATGGAATCATATTACATAATCAAGGTGCCTAGATTATATCAATACTTTCTTTAAGTGAGTTTACTAATCTATTTAGTCAAATTAATAATCCTAAGCATAAAATCAATATTCATAATTTACTATTCATCAAAAATTAAATTGATCTTATTAGACTATAAATTTCATACTGAACATAATTGTAGAAGACCATTTTTTTAAAATAATTAAACATAATTAATTATTTAAGGTTTACATAAATATTTTCAAATATCTTTTTTTCTAGAATTCATAAAAAATATGCATACTATATTTATCCGAACATTTGAAAATTCACAAATCATCATCATAAGAAGAAATCACAGTTTTAATTTAAACCAAAGGATTACACAAGGCTGTTATGGTCTCATTACATAGACCCTTATAAATCCAGCATATGACTTAAGTGTAAGGTGTGCTATGGTGATCGAATATGAGGGAGTCTCATATAACATTTCCCTAGAAGTAATCTCCACTAACTTGAACTTCTCCCGTAGGCGGTTCCGTTCAAGCTTGACAAGCTGGAGTTCATCTTTGGCTTGGTCCAAAGTGAAGACCAAATATGCCACCTCCATCCCAAGCTCTGATAAGTGGGATTTATAAGGTTCAAGTATACTGGATGAATCCATCGACTATTCTTTATGCATTAACCATTAACATCTCTATTAAATCCTTTAAGACAAAATAAAAATACCATTCAAAAAGTTTGGGTCATTACAATTTCCCTCTAGAAAATTAAGAGTAATTATTTTATGGAAACATATATTAATTACTGTATGTTAGTTCTATCCAATGTCCATTTACATCATCCATGACTCATGCATGTTGAATAATATCATTTATTTTTCATATTTTGTAAATTATTGAATTTCACTATTCACCAAACATTAATGTATATCAGAAATATCTCAAAAACATACCATAAACATATTTTTAAGAGTAGAATTCAAAAATAAATTCCATTTTTTAAAAAAATATTATATATATTTGAGTAAAATAATTTTAATTTATAATCAGAATTTACATGAAAAATAAAAATATAAAAATTAATATGTTTTTCTAATAATTTGAAACATTAATTAATATTCCATAAAATTACCATATAATCATAAGACATGAGAATATTAGTTTTGGATCCATTTTAAGAAAATAATTTGTTCAAATTAATCAATTAATCATTAAATATTCGTGACATAGAAAAATACAAACACTATAATATAATTAAAATATATTGTCACATATAGGATAGATTAATTTTTTTTATGATATGAATGATAAGGTTCCTATTCACATAAATTATTTACTATACAAAAGTTTCATATTATTATGCAGAAAGGTAAAATTACTATTGATAATGGTTTGTCACTATTCACCAAAATATAAGTCTGTTCCGTCAGACTCTAATGAACTTATTGATCAAAACCATGTATGTCATATTTTTGAAATTCAAATCACAGATGTGAAAAAATATTGTTCAAAAGAAACATAACATTTTGTAGCACATTTATTCATGATGTGGAATTTTGTTTCCTGATGTAATTTTAGGTGGTTATTCTATATAACATTCGTTTAATAAGGGAAAAGTTTCATTGATAAATGTTTGGGTCATTAGAGGAAATATGGTAGTTGTAGGATGTCGCATGATCATTTGGTATATACGGTTTCTAATCATTTGGAATTTCAATGGCTTAACCATGTTGAGAAAGGGGGGGAAATTACATCTTATGATGATGTTGACTCCTCCACTTGTCGAGTGAACAAGAGTTCCATTTGTGAGACACCATCTATGATATATTTTTTGATAAGATATATTCATGATATTCAATAGATGGAAAATCAAGAGTTCATAATTATGTCATCAATTCCAATGAGTGGATGGTTATCCAGGTCATGATTTGGATGGTGGTGATGTTACATTTAACAAGTCTCCTATGGATGTATATTCTAGTGTGGGGAATATGTACAATGATGTTAAGTGGATGTTCTGGTGTTCCAGAATGAGCTGTAGTACATATGAGTTTATCTTGTGGTGCCACACCTTTCAAAAGGTCAAGGACGAGAACCATGTTCCTATTAGTGTTTTTATAGGCACATAAGATTGTGAAGTGTAAATGGGATGCCCTATCCGTGGACATGATGATGGTGATTCCATGGTTAGTGAAGGACCATGAATACATCTTGGTGATAGTTTATCAACTTCTAAAGTCAGCACACTTCTATACTACAATGGAGTAGAGATTAGTGAAGTGTGTGGGGGAAGTTATATATATGGGAGATTTTTCACCTTTGTGGGGTTCCCCCAACTATCTTCTTTAATCATAATGTACGATTCACATAATGGTTGTTGAGATTCATATAAGAAGAATTCATGATCATGATAAGGTTGAGTATATCCATCCACCCAAATAATGAAGGGAAGAATGAGAACACGATCTATTTGTTAGAGGATATGTTGAGGACTTTGGTTTTAGTCTCTTTCAAGAGCTGATATGATCACTATTCCTTTGTAGAGTATTTAGGAAACAATAGATAATGACATACAATTAACATTACACATATTGAGGCCAAGTACGGTAGACCCTTTAGGCCACCATTGTGTTGTATAGATATCGGAAAGGAATCCTCAGGGGGTCTAGATAAGGTGTAGGTTATGAAGAAGAGGTTCTAGGTCATCCCAAATTGGGTGAATAAGGACGAGAGTAAAAAAATACATTGAAAAATGATCTCGTAGGCTCATGAAGTTCAACTACATTGAAGACGTTTTCCTTATATTCTCCCCATGACGAGGATTTTGATGCTTTGGCCAAGGATTCATGTAATCACTTAGGTTCATCAAGATAATAAAGATATTAAAGAGGGTTAGAAAGGGTTTTTCCTTCATTCCCTACCCCATAATTTGAAGTAGATATAAATCATATTCAATGTGTCATTACAGATGAGATATGAGCATAACACCAAAGAAGATATTGAGTGGGGTGATCTATACATCCAGGATGGGACCACATGTGTAGAGAACCTATTGGGGATTTTGGATCCACATTAGAGAATACTGCATGGATGGATCATCCACATGGTTCATATTTTATGGTATTAGGTATCATGTTTGAGAGCTATTGGGAGATAGAGATCCTGAAGCAATCCCATTGTCCCAATATTTTTGTATAGTTGTTTATTTTTAGGGAATTAAATCTTGATTGATGGAATAATTTAGATACCATTTTTTAACATATAATACTATGTAATATTTCTTGATATATTTTTCAAGTGAGGAACTAAGATGATTTGTGTCGTTGAGGCCTAGTGTGGTTAGAAATAATTTTATAAAAATATAAATATTAATTTAATTGATCTAAAAACAGTTTCTTATAAAAATTTCTATTAATACCAACTAGAATCTTAGTTCAGAAATATGAGACCACAGATAAATGAGGATGGTTTGGTTTACCCTAGTTTGGACCTAATATTTTTGGTGTGGGGCGCCCATATATCATGACTATTTGATGGTGAATTTAGTTAAAATGAATAATTAAGTCTATATATTTTAATTTAATTGAGATAATCATAGTTTCTATGAACTCTTGATTCTGAAAATTATTATGGATTAGCAGCATAAACCATAGGATAATTGAGGGTATTTCATTCTACCAGTTTTCGTCGAGTCAGAATCAGATGATGATGAAAATCATGATCAGACCAGATCAAGGCATAGTGAATGCAATGACTCCTCTTCTACATTTTTGAGCATGTTTTTTATAAATTAAAGATCCAAAAAACAGATACAAATCATAAATTTTTGGATACGTCACCAATTAAATAAATTTTTTAACCATGATATTCATTCTTATTTTATCATTGCCTATTATATCCTTTGGAAACACCTATGTACTGATATTAATTCATTATTCAATTTTTATAACCCAAGATATACCGGATTGTGTTCATTATACAATAATTGATGGCCAATTATCCAAAAAAATGATTTGATTATTTTTCTCCCTTTTATTATCCATATACTTCTCTAATTAGACTACAGGGTCTCGGTATAACATTTCTGGGTAGGACCACGACCGACCAGAATCCCCCCCCCCAAATTCAAAGATGTTTCTTGTGAGATTAATGAAATGAAGAATAGGAGAAGGTTTAAAATTATTTTTGTGTTGTGGGTGAATGATTTATTGATCCATGTTCCAAACTAGATATGGAGGTGATATGGTTGACATAGAAAGAGGTTTATGAGGTATTAAGGTTAGTGTGAGTAGATATGGAGATCAATTTCATCCATCAGAGGTTTGAAAATTTTCATCCAATGTATGATCCACCATTTTCAGGTGATTACTTGTTGAATTTGGTGGTGAAGAGTCTGGATCTAGAATTATTAAATCAAAACAAATTTTCTGTGAATATATGGAATACAAGGTGTGTTTTTTGAAGAACACACATCGTGTAGTTTATTTTTTTGTAGTGGTTATGATTTATCTTGGAGGTAAATATGTTAAGATGTGTATCACTATCATGGTTGACAATCTATGTGCTAAAGCACATGGGTAGGACCCCATGAAAGAATAAATATCTATGGATGCACCATGTATATAAGTACACATACACAACCAAGGAAACCAATTTTACCTCGAGCGAATGGACACACTGTGTACCAAATTACATGGGTAGATTAGAATGGGAAAAACAAAGAGCATGGGCAGGACCCTTTGTGGCTAAGTCATCTCATACATTCAACCTACAAAAAATTTAATCTACCTTCATTACATGTTATGGTGTGTGGTTTGTGAGTCATGTACCATCAGAGAAATTTATAGGAATATAAGTTGTACCACATGCATTATAGGCCCCCTAACTCGTCATCTACCAATAATTCCATTTTATGTAACCTTGTACCTCTCATATCCACTTCTATTAGTGTAAGATTTTGGACCACATGTGGGATATGAAGATATTTTTTCATGTAAAATTCTATGGTTCCATACATATTATGTATTTTGATATTATTTCTCATTTAACATGAATGAAACTTATTTTGGTAATTCTTACTGACCAAAGTGTTCATGTAGGTTCATCACATGAATCAATGGGGAACCCTATAGCTTGGATGGGTGTGGTTCCTCTACTAACTATCTACTAAGTGGTACACCCTATTGAATTAATGTGTGGGACCTATATCTACATACCGGTACCCCCTATGTGATTAGGCCACCGATCATATTTCTACTGATTCATGTGGCTATCATATAGGATTTAGGTCCTCGTTACACTGATGGGTACCCCCTATGGTGTTTGGGTGCGTGTGCTCAATCATTTGAGTGGTACCCCCTATTGTGTTAGGGAATATGTCCATTATCCATAGAGTGGTACCCCCTAAATTACCAAGGCGTGAGAAATCATTCTACCATGTTTTACCTGCCATATGATAGGGTTTGGGACCTTCTTATTCTATGTTCAACCCCCCTCCCTCAACTAATAGATTATGTTGTGGGTCACCATCATGGATATGTTTACCCCTCGTGTATCTGGAATAGTGGTGCAGTGTGGGCCCTCCAAATGGTTGCCTCAAAAATAGACATGCATGATTTTGGGAATCATTTATGGACTCATGGAACTAATGGAAATATTTTTCTGGGATGGGATATGAGATGGATACTCCCTTTCTCTCTCATTTGTACATATTTGGATTTAGCGTATATATATATATATATTTGTATCCTTGTACTTGAACATTGTACTCACTTTCGTGAGTAGAGATATCTATCTATTCATATCTTTCCTCTTAGTTCTCCCCCTCATATTTTGAGGCATCCGAATGGATATATATATATATACATATATATATATATATCTTTGTGTGTGTGTTTGTGTGTGTAAAATAACCCCATAATTGTGTTTTCCCACATGTGTCGTGTCTTATGCCGATGATAGATAAGTCGGTGGGGACTACAGTGGAGCATATGGAAATCTAGATAATCGAATAGTGTGTATGAATTGGATTTTAATGATTGGAATAACTAACTTATAAGTATTTTAATTTTCTATTTTCATTAGTTTGGGACATATTTCTGGTTTTTCATTTATTTTTTTGTTACTTTTCAGTTTTCATTTCAATACTATTTTAATTCATTAGAGGTTAAACAAGAATGGTTATTACACAAGATGATTAATATATTTATTTATTCTTCTACATTTATGTATTGATATGATCTGGTGTGTGTTTAAGGATAAACTTGGAAGAGGCCTCCCATATTATATATTCCTTTTGTCACTTGTCTCCATTCTTTGGCCTATTGAGGTTGTCTTTGGGTTAGTTATGGCTCGTGCCCTATTGGGTCGGGCCATGATAGGTTTTTTTAATGGTAGGGAATCATAAATATTGACCTTCCAAAATACATTTTAAATAATAATTGAGTTTTAAAATGTTCAATTATTACATTTAACGTTAGTTTTCATAGATATACAATGTTGAAAGAACATTCAATATTGGTTTTATGTAATAAATTGGGTTCAATGTCATAAGAAGATTATTGAGGTGTAATATCGAATTTTGTTTTTTAGTATAAATAAGCATTGAAAGTCTTCAATTAATTTTCCATGTTCCAATATTATGAATGTAAATGTAAATTTTACTCAAAATAAATGTCAAAAATTCAATGTAATCATTTTTCCATAGATATTAATATTAAAATGGCATGGAAATGTATTTTAAAAGTCAATTTTTTATAAACCTAGCTTTCAATACCCCTTAAATTTATATTCTAGTTAATATTTAGAAATTGGTTTTAATGAAACTAAGGTTGAATATATTATTTATAATGTTTCCTTGACAAACATAAGTTAAAACTAACTTTTGAAAGTAAGAAAACCTAACATAGAAATATATTATTCCACTAGTGAACATTGATAACGTCCCTTCATTTTCATTGCCACAAGGTTGGTATATATAATGTGTTAAATTATAATGGTCCTCATTCTAGGAATACATTTTCCCTCAGGTAATGAGGATTAAATGTTAAATGTGTCTTCCTATTATATCTAATAAATAGTATATATCTCACCCTGAGGTATATTTAGTGGGTTATAATTTATAAAATACCACTTTATTTTTTTAAGATAATTCAATCTCACTAAAGATAAACCAAACCATGATAATATTTAAATTTAATCAAAAAATTAAAATCTCCTTAATGCCCATAAATTAATGAAAAAACCACATCATACAATGTTATGATAATTATCATTACAAATTTTATAATATATGAATGAAATATAATATAATGATAATAGGTATTCTTCTTTTTCAGAAAAAAGGAATATCCATGCATTTATAGATCCGTTTTGGGTGGGATGATGATGGTAGAATGTAGGGATTGGTTCACACACCTAACCAAATACTCTTAGGACATGATCAGTGACTGCTACTTCATAGAATGAATTTTTAGGTATATACTCTTAGGAAGATCCATGCATTTATAGATCTGTTTTGCATCCCCAACAATGCATGGGTGCATGTGCGATTACTGGTCTCATAACCCATTATATCAAACAGATTCTAGATAGATGGTTTTGGATTTCAGTATAATAGATCTCGGATTTCTGCAGAATCTAGATGATGTCAGTTGGTTTGACCTTGATGTTGGTTTAATCCCCATCAAAAATATTAGGAACATAGTTAGGGACATCATAGATCACTGGGGTAGCCCAGGGAGGGCTAGTGTTGTGCTTGTGACGGGCGAGGTCACATGGAACGAGATTGCCTGACCAGATGTACTAAGAATACCATGTAGATGGTCGATGGGAATCCATCACATAGAAGACGGCGTGATCATGGTTCCCATAGATAGGTATAGGGTGGTCCCTGGGGAGTCAATGATTGAATAAGAATAAGAGGAGATGTGGGTGGTGGGTAACGCTATATGGTCCTTCCACCACTGCCACTAGGTTTTCCACATTATGCTTGGGGAGCTGGAAGATAGGGTCGTAGGCCACTACAATCTTTGGATTACTACAATCCTACAAGGCATGATATAATAAGTGGTATACCATATGTATTTTCTAAATTTTACCTTAAAAAAATTTTAAACACTATGTGAGGTAATCTCCTCTCCCTACATCAGGCTTGAGGTTTTAGCAGGGTGACACAGGGGTGGGGTAACTTTATGTCATTGTTGTTCAACGTATCATTGAATTAATGATGAATAGGGGTCATTTCCCCACCGAGACATGATTTCATGATATGATAAAATCCTCTAGGGAGATTTAGTGCTTCCCAATGTAGGTAGTATTAATGTGTGGTGGTTTAGTCCCTCTAACATGTGTGTGAATTGCAAGGTTGTGTAGTGGAGTGTAATAGAAGGTCCAAGAATTTACAATCGAATTTCTCTACATGATGTTGATATTATTGAGAGTCCACTAGTGGGTTTGTTAGTGTGTCTAGTTTTGGGTTACTCTCCTTCCTTGATAGGGGATGACATGTGGGGTATGCCACACTATTTCTATGTCATGCTTCATGCAGTTGGATGTGTTTACTCACCTACCATGTTTTTGAGTACCGTTGTTTTATAGATTTCCCAATATAGGTCATGGTTTTTTTTTACCCATGAATATAACTATGTGATACACTACATGGTGATGGAAGTAGTAGACTTTTCCTAGTAGATGTTGAGACAATACCTTCTAGAGGAATGCTTTGTGGTTTGAAAATATCACTAGAGTTCCAGGTATGCCTTCAATCAGGGAAAACTGAACATGAGATAGTAGGGATATGACATTGAGATAGTGTATACACCGGTAAAGGGAAATTTTGTATTATATTCCCTTAGTAGGATGTCCCAGGAACACTTCGGGTGGGATGTTTATGAAAAGAAATATTCTCTACAGCTGGTCCTAGTGGATCTGGAAGGTCGATTTTTTCTATAGTTTATGGTGCTGACAAATTCACTCTATGAGAGTGTAAAGGAGTCATAGTTAGGAGACATCGAATATAATTTAAGGAATGATAATATATCAATAGGTCACACACCAGATGTATAATCTAAATAAGGAAACCATTAGATCTTATTTTGGGAAAAAATAGGTTCTAGTTGTGATGTGGGAGTATGTGATGTGATAGTTATTCATTACTCCATTGGTTATACATCATGGTGTAGGGAAGATTCATAGGGAAATGCAATGGGTGTTTTGGTGGTCTGAACTGAGATGAATCATTGTTGAGGTTGTGTCACGATGCCTTACCATTCTGCAGGTGAATGATGAGTACCAAGTTCTTTCAGGTTTGATGCAGCCTCTTAGAATACCAATGTTGAAATGGGAAGACATATCCATGGAATTATTTTCATGTCTTACATGAATTTTGAAGGAATATAACACCATATGGGTTATAGGAGACTAGCTCACAAAGTCACCACATTTATTTGATTTTTGAGAGGAAATTTGGTAGAGATTTTTTTGTAGTTGTACTTACAATATATCATCCTCCCTCATGTGGTACCCTCAAAAAATTTCACAAATAGTTATGATTAGTTTATGCCATGATTGTGGAGAGGCATGTAAGAGGATGTCAGGAGCCAGCTATAGATGAGTAGAACCATTCACCCCAAGACTGATGGGAAAACTGATCACACTATTCAGGTGTTGTATGATATGATTAGGGATTGCATGTTTGTTTTTTGATAGGAAGACAAGTTATCTGAGAGGTTCTTCTTGACATTTGATATTTTGTAGAGTGTTTGTGAGGATTCCTTCCACCATTCCCTACCCCCATAGTTAGAGACAATGAAAAACATTTTCCAAATGAAGTAGTTGTAGAGATACATGCATGACCCTACACATGCCATCATTATAAGTAGACCAAACATGGACAGATAATCACATTGGTTAGTGAGGTACGGTATGTTGGAAAGTTTCATGATAGTCCTTAGGAGTGGAATATGTAATTGCAGGATCCATATCCTATGTTTTTTAAATATTTTTTTGGAATGAAAATTTTGAAGGATGAAATGATGTAGATAATTATTTTTCTTTGTTAGGAATTGGAGTATTTCTACATATATTTCTTGGGACAATTGTTGAGATGACATGCGATTTCAAGTCCTATTGGGCCCATAATATATTTTAAAAAAATATTATGTGAATTATATACTATACATGTGATGTAATTATGTGAACTCTTAAAAGGTAGCCCAAATTATAAATCTAAGGCCACTTTTGAGTCCATAACATGTTGTTTACCTAATGTAAGAAATAACATTTGTCGGTGTGGGTATTCTATATAAAAATTCATGGTGGATATAATGTTAATAAACTAAAATAATTATTTTATTTTATTCCAAAAAGTTTTTCTGATTATAATTTTAATGGGGACTCTGATTGTAAATCTAAATCCCTAGTTGGGATAATAATATTGTGTTTTACCTAAGCACGACCTAATGTAAGATGGTGTAGGATGTTCAGATTCTGCGACCATTATCAGAAGACAAGATAAATAATATAAATAGGTGTTTAAGGAATTAAAAATAGGTTTGGACCATTTCCTACCATGGTTAGAAGAGCTCATCCTCTCCTTCAATTGGATAATCACCATTGAACATTAGGTGGATCATTACAAGAATGTATATCTGAGTAGATCAGAGCATGGCGAATGCAACGACGGATAAAAATCACAATAGAATTATTTATTCAGATTATGGATTCCCTTGATAAAGTTTATGTCTTTAAAAATTTATTTTTATTATTTTAGCTTCATTTAAATCCTTTTATGTTGTCTATACTAACAATAATAAAAACTGTTTTAATTTTGGATTGGTCATTCTTAATACTCTTCCCAGGTTCTTCGCGTCATTAATCGATAAAATGTTTTACACATTGAAACAAAATCAAAAGATCAAGTGACTCATAAATATGTTAATTCCATCATCCAATGATTCTGTATCTACTATGGTTCTATGTTTTTTGGCATTGTAGAAGGTTCCATAGTGAGAAAAAGTTATGCATACTTTTCGTTATGTCGGAACGTTGACGAATCATCAAAAGAAGCCTGTGTTTTTTAGATCAATACTCGAGGGTCACAAATTTTTTTCATTACTAGTGGATTCCCAGTCATAAATGGAAGGGATATCCTACATGTGGATGTCAACGATGACTATGTGGAGGAAGCAGTGCCACAACATGAAGAAATAGTGTCGGGTGTGGGCGGTACAGCCCGTCGGGGGCGTGGGTGCGCCACTGCTGGGAGATGAAGGGTTGTAGAGTCCATGGGATTATGTGGTGGGCTGTGGGATAGTAAGGAGGGATAGTCCAGGAAACAGTAGTCTAGAATGACCAGAGTGGGCTGGGCTTAGGTGGAGCTAACCTAGTCAGAGCTATTAGGCCAATCTTCGAGCACAGATTTAGACACCCATAACTCATAAACTAAGAATTTTTTTTCTTGGAGTCCATGGTATCATGATCCTGCATTCAAGATAGAAAATTTGAGGTCAGTTTTAGAGTTTCATATTTTGGGCTCATGGATCGATATCATTAAATGAAAAAATATATTAATAATTACATTATTATTGGTGATGTTTTTTGTATCCGGCCAAACTCCATTATACAGCATCGGATTGACGATCTGTCAGCGGTGTAATGAATCTAAAATTGAGGCGGACCATTAAAGATTGATTTATGGGGTTTATACTGATATCACGGTGTGGGACCCATGAAGCATGGGTTATGCGTGTTGTGGTGAAATGAAACTTTTTCATAGGGTGTTTGTATTGGATTAAGGAATAGTAAATCTCGTGGGATTTTCCTTGCGGATAACACTGCTGGGATTTGTATAATTTATTTTTGGATTGAGGTGTAGGCCCCATGAAGCACCATCCACATACAATGCTGAGAGATGTAGCTTCTTCATCAGTTGTATGATTCATGTAAATGAATAGTCAATCATGTGAACTTCTCCTCAAGGATCACAATGGTGTTATCCATTTTGTTATCCATGTCCATTCAACGAGGAAATTGAGTAGAATTGTGTTTTTTTCTATTAGGTCAAAAACGAGTATCATGGGCTTATTAGCCTTTTGAACAGATATTCCATGTACTATGGGAGTCCACTAGCAAGATTATGGGTACTTCTATACCGTATAATACAATATCATGGATAGGTACATAGTTAGGCGATGAGGTGGCGTCACATGTCGTTTGAGGCCCATATGTGAACTGAATCATTTAATGACTGTTCTACCTCTCATATCTAATTCTTTTAGTATCATATTTTTGGCTATTCGTAAACTATCCATAGTGTTTTTCTTTGTATATCTTGATGGTGGCCTCTGTAGTGTCTTTCAAGACATGATGCGAGATGTTTTGGTTATGATTCTCATTCTGATGATTTTCGATGATAGTAGTTATCAGTAAATGAATTATCATAGTTTTTTATTCTTACCCTCTAGTTGGTCTATGTATCGGCCTTCATTGATGCTTTCTGAGAGGTCCCATCCAACAAGGATGTTCAGGGTAGTTCCCTGATGCCTTCTTTGTAGAACCCTACATCAAGGATGGGTATGGGTCCCTTATGACACGAGAGTGTCCTCCTCTATCCATGTTGGGCATGGGTTCTCAACATATTCTCAGTGGCACCCCCAACCAGGCTCAACATGGGTCCTTGATGAAACTAGAGTGGAACCCTCCCGTAGTGCTACACATGTGTCCATGTGAACACTAGAGTATAAAACTTCAACTGAGATTGGTATGGTTCATGGATGAAACTAGTGTGGAACCCTGTTACCAGTATAGGCATGGGTCCTTGACGATAATAGAGTGTAACACTCTAGTCAGGCTGGACATGGGTCCTCCACAATGGGACACAACCACATGACTCTACAGACCATTGAAGAAGCTTGGTTTGATGTTCCTTAATACTGTAAATTAAGAAGGGTGGCTTCCCCCACTGAGATACATCATTTCACATGGCCCAAAACCCTACGGGTGACACAAAGACCCCAAAATGGATGGTATCAATGTCTGGTGATTGAGTCCCTTTTACTTGCATGTTCAGGGATGATGTGTGGGATAATGGTCATCGTTGGTGAATACATTTGAATCTATTGTTGAATATTTTACCTGGATTATCTCTAAGATGGAGATCCCCTTACGATCTCGTTAGGGCTTCTATGGATGGGAATATATATATATATATTATATATATGTATATATATATATATGTATATATATATATATACTTTTTCAGTACCAGTTACTTGTGTTTTGGATACACTACTTTCAGGATAGGTGAAGACACACAAGGTATGTCACACGATGTACATGTATTTATTTTCGGTTTAGGTAGATCTCACTCTCTTACTATATGTTAAGAATACTCAACGAGAATTTCCCCATCTCACCATTTTGAGGTCCTTGTGTCTGGATGAGTTTTCATTCACTCTCTTGTTGGTTTTATACGTACTATTTTACTATAACATATTCTATATATTTCATTTCCTTTAAGATTTATCTCTTACTGCTCCCCCTTCTCCATTTTGTGGTGTCCTGCAGAGTACGATTATACTCACCCCTGCATGGTAATTTCCTGCATGAGTCATGCCATATGAAGATGATAGACAGATTGATCATGGATTCAACATAACATAGGGTTACAAGGTGTCGGGTCCACGTACTATGGTTATAGCTTGGGATCTAGGAGGAGGGATCTCTCAGTTATTTTAATTTTTGCTTGGTTGACTTGTTGGGATGTTTTTCTGATTGAGCATGTATTTTACCCCATATCATTTCACATTACATTTCATTACATCTATTGATTAGAGTTTATTGTATGTTTGGTATCCTCTTATAGAAGTGTTGTATCTTTTGTTGCTTTTAATCTAATATTTTTCATTGATTTGACTATGTGGGTATGTTTAGGTACTTAGGCAATGGCCTAACCACTTTTTTCCCTTCAACGCTTCTCACTACCCACTAGTATGTACAAGCAGGCTTTGTGTAGTTATAGCTTCAACCTCGGAATGGGTGGGGTCGCAACACTAATGAACAATAAATTATAATAAATTTATTTAGATTATATATATAAATTTAAGTCGAAATAAATATAATTATTGTTAATAAGAAATGATTAAATATAAAATACTATTGTACTTGAAAAATGTATTTATTTAGAATACACTTTTTACGTACTTCTGTGTGTTAATAGTAATTAATTTATTGCAACTAATTCATTTGAATTTCGTAAAAAGGTTTTAATATTCTTAATCATATTAATATTTGTTATATAATAAGGAAACCTTATTTTTCTTCATAAATAATAGTTTAAATAGAAAAAACATTTTATAATGGTTTTGGTTAAAACTGGGTTTCTGGGGTTTAAAATAAAATTATGTTGTTTAAAATAAACTATAATCAAATATGAATTATAAATTTTGTTCAAATAATAACTTTATAACATCTAATGCTAGAGTTTATTGAATAAGTATTCTTTTGGAATGCTAAAATTTTGGGTATAATTTTTTCTTTTCCAAAAATTCCAAGTGTGTCATCTCCCTAACATATAAAAGGACACTCCACCTACTAACCTATCAACAATCCCATGAATTATTTTTCAGTATAAATATACTTAAATTCATTAATTAATTATCTACACATGTCATGTATGCCTTGTATTGACAATAAATCTAATTTTGAAAGCCTTTTTGTGAAATCCAAATGTAGTGGTCTAAAGAAGTGGGGTAATTATTAACCCAGAGTTTCAGGTTTTTTCATCTTCAACCTCATTAAAATATTATTCAAATGTTATGATAAAAAGCACTAGTATATATAATATATTTTAATTTTATTATTAGAATTATATTACATATATCTATCTCATTTTCCATCACATGGGAGGCTAGTCCACCATTCATGTGTATGGAAGACTATGACCTCGCAATAGTTTGTAATTAATTTTGAGTAATCTCTTCACATGGATGGATATAATGAAAAAATTAATTTTTATAAATTAAATTATGAAAATATTTTTAGTGTTAAAATATAATTTATAATTTTTTTTATCTTTCCACTAATAGTAATGTGGCTTCATCGTTCACATGTAGGTGTGTACTACCACCTCCATGAAGCGAGGTGATTATTTTTACATCATGAAATAACATGTATGATATATGTATGTATATATAATGAATTTATATTTCATTGAGTTTTATAAAGAACATACATAACAATTCTGACACAAGTTAAGGGACATTATATTAAACAACCCTCTTTTAAATCCTTCACTCCACCTCTTTTTCTACCAACTCCATGTAGCCATAAATGAATTAAGAAAATTATCATTTATGATCTAATTGATAATAAATATATTTCATCATTCTATTTCACTTTTTTTACAATTTTTTAAAAATTGAAACTTTATATCCTTTTACGTAAGTGATGTTCACTATGTAATCCACATTAAAAGTTTAATTTTTTTACATGTTTTCATAATATATCCTTTTATAAATTTATTTAACAAACACATCCCTTACATGTACATGTATTTAAAATTATTTTATGAATAATTTTTTATGTAAATAAAATATTTATATATTAAATATCAATGAATCCTTTGACAGTCATTAAATTGTTTTCACAAAGTAATATTTTTTCGGAATTATTTAATTTCATTACAAAATAGAAAATGAATGGTCTATTTTAATAAATACAGTGGTAAATAAAATTCTTCATCTTAACCACTAGTTTATGACTATATTAATTAAATTATTTCATTTCCATATCATGTAATAATAATATTTCCTTTTTTCTCAGTTTTTTAGTATTGAAAATTGGTTCTTAAAATAAACATTTTGCTTGATATCGGTAAGTGTTTTTCATACAAAATTAAATTAGTTTTTCATTGGTTCTATAATGAAAAAGTAAAAGAATATTTTTTTTGTGTGGTACATGATCATTATATGAGAAATGGTTGAGCCTATTATATCTTAAACTGAAGGTGGATCCCCATTATCACCCACAGGTGATCCCAATATAACATATGTGATTGGTGCACCCAGATTACTACGTGTGATCTCGATATAGAATATATGAAGGGTGCATAATTATAGATGTATAATTAATTATGTAATTTAACATTCAATTTTTGGTATGAAAAAGGTATTTACCAAAGGATTATTTATTGGATTTATCAAGGCACTAATTATTCCTAGCGAGAGTTTAAACCATGTTCCAGATAGAATGATTTATGTTTCAAGAAAGGTATTAATTGAGTAGAAAGTCTTTTTATTTTTAAGGTATAAATAGTTTATTTCATTATATTAAAAGATATTGAGATAATTTTAATCATTTAATTGGTTTTCATGTTTTCCACTCGACGAATAGATTTTTATTTATTATATCACTTTCTGATCATTTTTTTCTCATCATGAATTTTTAATATGTCTTTAATAGTGTGTTTAAAAAAAGTTATTAAACAAGGCAAGGGAGTTATTATATATTATCAAATTTTATAGTGTTTCTATTTATATCCCAATTGGTACATTATAATGAAAAAATATTGTAATCCATTAAAAAGAAAAAAGGAGTACCATTGTTAAATTACAATTTGTTAAATAGTAGTCATTTAAAATTATGATTTTTACAAGAACACTAATGTTCTATAAATTAAATTGGGTTATTTTATTATAAAACTAACATATATACTAATTTTTGGAAACATAAATTAATTTTTAATGGTATTAAATTTATAGCTTTTTTTGTCTTTTTAAAAAGTATAAAAGTAAAACTCATCAAAATTATAAATGGACACCTCCTCCATAACTTAATCTAAAAGCCCAAAGGCCATGAATAGTTATTGATTTCTGGACAATCCAACATATAATGGTTGAAGGGTAACCCTTATATGAGATATAGGCCTAGTGGAAAAATGAATGAAAATGAACAAAATGTCATGTGGCACAATTCCCAATACATGGACTTTGAAGGACCAAGACTTGAATAAACATTTGAATTGCCCCTCCCCAAAATCTTGAAACTCCTCCATCACTAATTTACGTCACACTAAGCATAATAAATATACCATACACTCTATATATATCTACAAAACATCCCAAGATACTTTATTTTATGTTTTTTTATTCCTAAAATACATTCCATAGGACCTTTTAGAGAACTTCTAAAAGAGTTGTTTCAAATAAGTGGCAATCACCCTAATCATTTCCTTTCCATATTTACTCTTATTTACCTTCCATAAATATTTGGTAGTTGTTATTAAATAATAAATTCGGTTTCATGAATATTAATAAATATTATTTTTCATTTGGAAACACCATTATAAATAATCCTTTACATCAAAAGGGATATGAATGAATCAATTGGGTGTACATGCTGCTTACTATCATAATATAGCGATATAACTCTTTTCTCATCAGTATAATTAATGAATGGGTATTATTATTGGTTTCATATTGATATAAGTTATTTATGAAAAAATATTTCTTCTGTATTGGGAATATTATTAATAACTTTTACCATACAATCCCTTTAGAAATGATAACTCTGTTCGTTCGTACATATGTAATACTACCTCAATAAAGGGATGTGATTTGTTTATACTATATATTTTACTTTTAAGGATAAAAGGATAAATTTTATGAATATTATGATATATATGATACAATAATTATCTTATTTAATGTGAATTAATACTTAATTTTGTTTCATTTTATCCATGATAAAATGAAAATAGTGGTCATGCATACATACGACCTACGATCTCCATGAATGGTGAAATTAATTTTCTATCTCTACTTGATGGATGGAACTAAATATATGTTTATAATGACTATAAATTATATAATAAAAATCTATATGATTATCTATATAAGTATAATAAATTAAAAAAGTTTATATAGGAGGTTATAATGTTTTCAAATCATGTGGAACTCAAGGTAAAGGATTCCCATCTCACTTTTCTTTTTGTAAGTCACATTCATAATCACCATTTGTATTTTTTATGTTGTTTATATATACCACACATGAAATTATTTTATTAATCATGTAATGAAGATTATTTAATTTTAATATCAATATGTAGTTATTTCATTCATGGGTCTTATGAATCAGTTTTTTTTAAAGAATTATGGTTCCATTTCGCAATCTCATCGCTATTCAAGGTTGTTTAAATTTTATACTTCATTGAGGAATATTTTACATCCATATCCATGTTTAATTTAAAAAATATTTTAATATACTACATGGACATATTAAACATATTTTCACCAATATTTTATGATTTAAAAAATGTTTTAAAATGAATGATCTTGTCATTTTCCAAACAACCTAATTTTTTATTTTCTTTTTTAAAAAAATATAAATAAAATCTTATTTTTCTTAAACGACATGAAAAAACTTCTCACAGTAATAACACCTAATATTTTTTAATTGTACATTATATGTTTCTATTTTTATTATAATATAAATTATCTTCCATATTATTTCCAACACATGTTGATTTTGAAGACTTGATTTATAAATTGAATGGTTATTTTCATCCATAATATTTTTAAATAATATTTTAATTTATCAATGAAGAAAAAATTTAGTTTTTTTATGTTTTACATGGTATTTTATCAATGAATTCATTACGTTTCGTTCATTAAAAACTGTATTTTTAAAATTAAATGGATTTTATGGAACCCATTCCTTTTTCCTCGGTAATACATTTATGAAATGATAAAAAAAAATAAAACTTTTTTCTTTCCCACTTGTTATAATATGACGATTTGATTATAAAACTCATTTATTTTCATGATTTAAAATATAATGAACTTTTTATGATCTTATGAAACAAATATGGTTTAGTTTAGTTATATGAATTTAGTTAGGTTTTGAAAAATAAATATAGTTATGTTATAGCTATGGATGGTAGTTATTTTATATAAAACGATTGGTGGGACCTATATCTCCATAAAAATAATTGGGTAACTACTGATATCTAACAAAATAAATGGAGCTATAATTGTGACTGAATCCTATTTCATAAGGTTTTTTTATACTATGATATCTATGGTAAAGAACCATAACTACTATGAACATTTTGGGAGTGTACCAATTCCTCTATGATAATCATTTGTGAGATAATTATCTGCGAAGGGAGTGATTTTATATTATTATATGTTTTCCAAAATTCTTTTTATTATGCCTTTATTATTCACCCATAGTACGTGATCATTAATTATACTATGATTCATGTATTATAAACTTCAATTTCTTGTACTATGACACAATATTATTATCTGTGATATGTCGGGCATGGTTTTCAAATATTAATGTCATGTTATTGTACACTATTTATCATGGTATACTTATATAATCATTTATATATCACTTTTTCCTAATTTATCACCAAATCATACCCTTTATTATGTATCCATTAATATAATATAATTAAGGGTTTATGAATGTTATGATTAACAAGGGTGATAGTTAGAAGATTTATATGGGAGATGTTATGGAACTATTTTTAACTAGTTGATTATGTTTACATGTTTCCAAAATTACTTGTCCAGTTTGATTCTCAAATGAATATGTATATTATTTAATGAATATTAATATTTTGATATTTAATATTTCTTAATGAAATGTATGGGTCCCTATAGTTGTTATTATAGAATTTTTTTTCTTTGATATGAAAACATTAGTGGGAACCCTTATAATCATAATATGTATAAGAGAATATCATATGATATGGTATAGAAAAGTGTATGGATTTCCTAGAAAAAAATACATTTCTAGACATAGAAATTCAATTTTTCTTTATAATAGTGGTACATAGGCGTAATAACATCAAATAAGGTAGACAAAACTTGACTTTACATTGACCAGGTTGACGTCAATGGCCCTTGTTGTACTCTAAGATCATAATAATCATTATTGTATATATTATTGAAAAATGTGATTGAGTTGAGTAAAAATAAATAAAATTACCGGTGCTCTATAATGATTAATCCCGAGGGAATACCCTTGGAATAATTAAACACCATATAGGGGAATATAGACCATGTTAATCAAATAAGTAAATAACACACCATGAGTGGCCATGGAAGCATGGATGTCCAAAGCAGTATTACCCTCATGGTATCTATGGTGAAAATACATGTGGTTGTTGATGAGTCTTCTTCACTTGCGAATGGGATATGAGACAAACCATGTGATGGGACTGAGGCCACACATGGTGTTATAGATGGTTTTTTAGTCAGTTTTGACCACATTAAGGTTACTGTTGTCACATCTACAAAGAGAAACACCAACTATAATCACCTTCACTTTATCTTTATTATATTCCATATCCTATTTGGGGAATCTAAGGAATCTCAATTTTTATATTTCCTAGTTTTCATTTCAGATGTTGATGTAGCCTCTTCTAAAAATGCTACATATGTGTTTTGGATGATAGAAAATATGGGGATGGATCAAGAGAAATAAGAAGTATGAGTATAGTTTTTAGATAACCTGTATTCTTACCATACTTGTGCACCATGAGATTACCCTATATCATTTTAAACTCATTCACATTCCATAAAATATTATCATTAAATACATACATATCACTAGATATTCTCTTGATTTTGATGTTTCCCTCTATTGTTGTTCTACGCATCCATTTCCATGACACCCACCAAAATTTCATAACCAATATTTTATCAAAAACGAACAAAGCAATAATATTTTCAAAGCAAGTGATCAGAAGTTTCAGAAGAATGTGAAAATATAGTATGTGAATGGGAATAAAGGTAATAGCACTGGTTATTAGTGTATTTATAACACTAAAATATAGTAATTGATTCTTCTAAAAACTAGTACTTTTAAAGATTCTATGTACCACCTAATTGAAGGGGTGAATATATTTCCTACTTGCGGATATCATTGAACCATGTTAGTCATTCAGAAATCTGTTCATGTGAATACATAGATGTCAATATATACCAATATCTCACCCATATGTACACTAATTTGACATGTAAAATTTGATTTTCACTCATTTCAGTAATTGACCATTCTGGTGACAACATCCCCATAATATGTGTTTTCATACCAATGATATACAATATACTTATATTGTGGAAAATTATCCTATAATCAGTATACATGAGAAGGGATGTGTTGTGGTGGTGATTCCAACAATAATAGAGGAAAAAGATAACAGCTAGGAGGATTTTGTTGTTATATTGGTTGAGAGTGTCCTATATGAGAATGAATAGAATGGGGGAAATGGATGACCATATCTAATTCCACAGACTAACTTTATACTGTTGTAGTTTTGTCTCTATAATGGATATTTAGATCCATGTGGAACTAATAAACCTATTTAAAACATCTAAGGACCATGGGGACAATACCATACAATTGAGAACCATAAAGAAGAAGTTACATTTGAGCCTATCATAGTCGTTATCCATATCCATATTGATGACAACATTGGATCCAACATCCTTTAGATTTAAATTAATTATCATTTCTTGGTTGAAGCCAATGACATCATAGCTCATTCTACCAATGAAGAACCCATGCTGCGCATCAGAATCCAATAAATTTAGGTGAGGATATAACCTTTGGTTGATGATGATTTCCAAAACCATGTGTGGGAAATTGGATGTGGTGATTGGCCAAATACTCATAAGATAAGATGAATATTTCACATTCAGAATAATCATCACAAAAGTTGAACTCACTTCGCATGGGAGATTTACAATATAGAAGAAGTCATGTTCGGCTTCCAATAAATATTTGTTGACTAGGTCTCATGAATCCACATTTAATGATCAATAAAAATACATATGCCTAGAGAGATATAATAGTTGTGATATTTCATCTCCCAATAGGTCTCAAACTATTAAGGTACTAACTCAAATAAAATATTTTCACCAGAATACTCAATAAATGGGATTTCATAAAAAAAAAACCCAATAACATCCCTATAATGACCTCCATTAATGTGATGATTCAGGTCTGAAATAAGATTCTTGAAGTTCATTTCATTTATACAACCCACTATATTTGAATCATCTATGTTGGTGATGAAACCCAAGTGAATATTTTTCAGGATGACTTTTTTGTTTATTTAATACATTCTTTGGAAAAAAATATGTTCCTGCCACCTTCCATCATCAATTTAATCCTATATTTCTCATAAAAACATTTGTTCATGTAATAGAATCAGATTATCTAAAAAATTTATCATAAGTTAATTATTTTTTATAGTTTAATTATCCAAATAATTCTCTATATTTTACACCGATTGCTCAATATAGGAATTGATAGAGTCAAAATCCAAGAAACATAGGCGGTGTGAGATTTGATCTAGGATTTAAGATCAATTTTTAGACTCCTGATCTTCTTTTGATGACTAATACAATATATTCCCTATATAGTATTATTTAATGATTATTTTATTTTATGGAGGTAGAATATAAATAATTTACATTGGTGATAAAAAAGGAAACACATGTCATGATCATGTTTATAAGAAACATCAACAACAAGGGGATAACAGTCTGAATGGGAACACATCATATTGGTTACATGGTATTCTAGGAATGATTAGATATCACCAATAGTCACTAGTTACTAGTCAAGAAGACACCTTGTATGTTTTCAACCCTTCTATATGCCACACTATGTAAAATGATCACAAGTATATCCTAAATATGAGAGAATGATTTAGAAAGTGAACAACGTGACCTCATAGGTATCCTTCTAAGAGTGTGCAATGCATCCCTACTTCTATAAGATATTTATTTGATAAATTTAAAAGTCCCCTCCATATAGACATCAAAAATAAACTATGTTGAAACACCCTATGTCACTCCCTATTGATTCTCTATCTTGTGCATCACATTTGGCATAGATGAAGCTAATTAATAAACGTTGAATCCCTATGAAGATATTCATAGAGATGAAATGATATGAATATATGACACATTCCACTATGATATTAGATTTATAGTATATCTATATATTCTCGTATTGAGGGACAACATGAATAAAATAAATTACTTTTATTCTATCAAAAAATGACTCTATTTTAATGGATTGATGTTTTTTGCCAAAAATAACCACTAAGGAAGAGTTATGATTTGAAAACGTGTCATAGATAAAATCATTTTCAACATAGGAAACTAGGTTTTTCGATTTCCATAAGATAAATGAAAACATTTGAAAATTTAATTCCATTATATGGATCTCATTGTAGTACAAACCATACATTATAGTGGAGAGAAAGTAGAAGAAATTTTGTATTCATAAAAATGAGACACACCACATGATGTATAAGGTGACAAAATTGTCTACTATATGAAGACATCCTACTATTGTAGAGGCAATGAAGGAGGGATTTATTATATATGATAACCATCTACATTAAATTATATACTATTGGGATTTAGAAGTAAAATATTAGGGGCATCATTCACATCAAAATATGTACATCATGATAACTCCTGATATATCAAATTCTAATCATGTGTTAATACACTATGTGGGTTGTATTATAATACGAGAAATCCATGGGAAGACCATAAATCCAATGCATTGAGTGAATTATGTTGAAAAAATATGATAGAGACACCTATGACTTGATCCCGAAAATACCCAAAAACCAAATATCTGACCGTAACTATGAAATCAAGGGAAATAGTGGGTGTCTTTACCAACTAGGAATCTAAATACAATCAATGAATTACCTTGAAATCTGAGGAATCACATGGGCCTAGGTCAGCTTCAGAGGAAAAACAAAAATGTGAGAAGGAATATTTAATGATGCATCCCAATATCCTACCCCACTTTTGAGAGATGGATCTTTATTTCCCATTGGAATCCTGTCATTCCATAGATATAAGGTGACACATTTATCTGGGAAGTAAGACTGATAATATCAAAAAAATGAGGAGATCATGATCCGGACTGAGGAAGCCTCCTACAAGAAAATATCAAGTGTCTTTATATGTGATAACGAACCCATAAATGAGGTGGAGAAATATATATGTCTCCTTAGTTTCAGTTTCTCAAACCCTCCACCCATATATAAAGTAACACTAGTAGATGTTTTTCCATATCCAACTCCAAGAAAATATGAGAAACCGAGAGTTCATCTAATCAATGTGTTCTTTTTTCCCCACATTAGAAACCACCAATGAAGTTTTTAAATCCAGTCAAAAATGTGATGTTATGAAATGGAATGAGATAACCTAGGATATTGATCCAAATTTACATGTTATGGGATTGCTTCCAGTCCGAAAACACTATAGACCAAAAATTGAGTTGAAATCACCACTTCCCAACTGATGTAGAACATTGAGGCCTTGTTTTAGTAAAGTCACCATGTGAGGCAAGTGAAATGCATAAATACATATGATTTAGGATGGAAACGATAGATGGATCCTCTAATAACCACGGTAATATGAAATACCTTAAGAGATAGAGAGGGAGATTATTTCCCCCAAATATCTGAAAAAGGGACCAAACCAAATGATACATATATTCTATAAGGGAAGTGGTTGGACAATAAATCCTTGGAGAACCCTCAATTATGGTAGAACAAATAGTTTTTTAAGGAATAAATGGATCTTAAAAAAAATGAGAACAAGGAGGAATAAGATATAGTATAAAAACATTATTGGTGTAATTAGATGGTGGATACCAACGAAGTGTTAGTGGAACACCAACTGAAGTGGATAATGAGGATGTGGCCTATGATAATGTGGAATGGTTGGGTAGGCCAATTCCTAGGGACTATTGAAACACTATTAAGGAAGGGATAGATGATTAATAGTTAAAAATTGGTAGATTGTGGTAAGGGGTGGATCGTTATACATGTTCTGTTGGGTATCTATCTTCCAATGATCTCTTATTCATTGCTTCACACCATGTATGACACTACCGGGAGATATACTATGGTTAATTATCTATTTATTTACAAATAATTTTGAAGGAATTGAATATATAATGAACATAAATGGCCTAGGTGAAAGCTAAAATTTCATATATTTAGAAAATGAATTCATGATTTAGAGATCCTATTAATTATATTTCATGATAATTTGGTTCACCACTATGATGGTTATTGCTCAATATATACCTTTTTGTTTCCGTTAATGTATATAACCCAAAGGAATCATGTTGATGATGAATTTGATGGAAAATATAATTATTTTACATCTAATAAATATAAAATTATTGTATATAGACATCTCTATCTTATTTATTTTCTGATTAAACTTTCTCAATCAATGAATCATTATGAGATTCCAAATTAATAATAAAGGGAATATTTTTCGGTAAGGTCATTCAGGAGGCAATGTCACCTTCATTAATTGGGTCCGTTGAACCATTAGTAACTAAGAAATAGAATAGTGAAAAAGATAATATGTTTTTCATTAAAATATGATTAAAACATGAATATATTAATCATGTTTCTTATAATTTTGAAGGTGAAGAAGATAAATGTTAAAACCTTTTCAAGAACACAAAGAACCCTGAGGAAAATGACACTAAATAGTGTGATGAGTTTATGAAATTGTGTCATAATAAATATTATTGTTGTAATATTCATTCATTATTTGATTAGTAATTCTTTAAGTTGAAATAGAATGATAATGAATTGGATCTTTCTTATGAGTAACATTTAACAAGTCTTATGAGTAATTCTTTAGGTATTACAATCCAAATTGTAATTAAGGATTGTTTATTCTTCAGTCGATTATAAAAAATAATTTATAGGAATTATTCATAAAGGGAATTTAACATTTTTTATGAAATTAATCTATTTTAAAACAATGTTGAGAATGAAATTAGAGTTTCCCATTAATATCATGATTATGAAAAGAAAATAAATATTTAATTTAAAGGAAACTCAAAAAACATTAGAGGGAAAAGGATGGATTTTCATTTATTCCCAAAATATGGAAAGAACCATAGGGAATATTTGATTTAGGGAATGGAAAAGGTTTCATGTTTATAATCGATGGTTATTAGAAAATTGAAAACTTATGTTATGGGAAGAAGTTAAACTCAGATGCAAATAGATTGAATACAGCATATAATTCTTCACATACACTCTAGTGTTGTTAGATCGTAGATTATGGTAATTATTCAATCCAATTAGAAAATCAAAAGGATAATGATGATGATTATCTTCCAAAACTTATTAATCTAGAATAAAATTGGAAATCCCATTTGATCACTATTTCTTTTGAGGAGTATGATAATTATGTTTTGAATGGAACATATACTATCTACTGTAGAATTACTAATGTCTTACTTGATTTTTTATCAACAAAATATATTATATCTACTGATAAATATATGCGTATCATAGTTCCACATCAAAAATTTGATGATGAGTTATTTCTAAAAACACTTAATTGTATAGTGATTACAACCCAAGTTTATGAATCTTCTTCGGTTGCAGTTTGTGGGAATGTATTTCCATAAAATCATTCCACTCTTACTCTATTTCAATTTGATGTTATTTTTTGGAGTGATTGGATTTTTTATCAAAATTACTATGTTAATTTTTAGTTATGGGATTCAACATTTGATATTATAAACCAATATAAGATCACACATCATTGTAATAAAAAAAATTGGAAATAAAATCCATCACATGTATTGTGAATCATATTCAATCAAGTTATATATCATACATTGTTGGAGAGAAATTCAAGATCGAAGAAAACCCTATTGTGTTGGATTTTTTTGATAAATTTAAGAAATAATTTCCTTATATTCCACTAAATAATAAAATTACTATAACAATATACCTCATATCAGGTTTATCCATATTTCATTGACTCAATATAGAATATCCCAGATTGAGTTTCATGAATTGAATAAGAAAATCCTAGAGAATCTAGATAATATAGTTAATTGGACATGTCTGTCACCATTGTGTATCCTTATTCTATTTATTAAGAAGAAATATGGATGTGTATGAAAATTCATTAACTATCGATAATATATCAAGAACATTATCAAGAACAAGTATCCTCTACTCCATACTGATGACCATTGGGATCAACTTCATAAATCACAATACATTATCAAGATTAATATTTATATTTATATCGTAAATTGAGGGAAAAAATGGATGATATGCCAATGAAAATATTATATGGAAGGATTGAAACCTATGAATGAATAGTGATTCCATTAGGTCTTATTAATTCTCCTTTTAACTACATGTTTTTAATGAATTGAATGTTTAAGGATTACCTTGATCAGTTTATGGTAGTCTTTATTGATAAAATTCTTATATATTCAATGAGAAAGTATGTTCATAAAGATAATTTTAGGACTGAGATTATGACACGGATAAAGAATACTTTGTTTTAAAAATTCACAATGTATGAATATAAGATTTTAAAAGTTTAACTTTTTATCATATAATCTTAAGAAATGGTATATTTTTTTATCCATAAAATATAAAATTTATTAGACATTAGACCATAAATACCATGGAGACTGATAATAATCATGGTTGTAATATATAACAACATAGTAGTGTGAATGTAAATCATGTATGCAGTAAAAAATTTGATTTTTCATGGAATATCTTCTTCTATTAAAGTGATCCTATAAAACCTAATAAGGCTCCCTTCACATTGTTTAGTAAATAAGGTTTCATTATAACTTTTCTATTCCTCTATGTTTTGAAAATCACAAAAACTCTATATTAAGAAAATGTATATTTTCCCTTAGAATTATCTTAATAAGATACATTTTCCATCCCTGTGATAATTTATCCTAACCTATGTTTTTATTGTTCATTTTATAGTTTATATAAATCTGACTCTTTTTATTCCTAAGGGAAAAATTCAGTTTCACATCTCAAAATCTCAAAATACATTAAATACATAGGTAAAGAGTATTTTGTTTTCTAGTTCTGAATTGAGACTCTGAATTCACTAAATTTCAAAGTTCGAATTCTCTGAAATTTAGACTCTGAATTCTCTGAAATTCCAGTTCCAATTTATATGAAATTCAGAACACAAATTGTATGAAATTTGGAATCTGAATTCACTAAAATTCACACTCCAAATTCTCTGAAATTTAGACTCCAAATTCAATGAAATTCAGACTCCAAATTCTATTAAATTATGACTCCAAATTATCTAAAATTCTTACTCAGTTTTTCCTAAAATTACGATTCCAAATTATCTTGAATTTTGAATTCGAATTTTGATGAATTTTGGGGTCTGATTTTATCTTAATTCGAACTCTGAATAACTCTAAATATATCTCCAAATTCTTTATAATTCAGACTTTGAATTCCTCAGAACTCAGACTCTAAATTCCTGCAAACTCAAACTCTAAAATCATTGGAATTCAGACTCAAAAATCTATAGAATTCGGGTTATGAATTCTTAGAAAACCCAAATCTTAATATCCATGTTTTAGAGTCTCCAAATGTTTATTTTCATAGACTCTGAATATTATTTTTCCTTTGAAATAGACAAATATATTTGGTTGAGAAACCCTATTTTTCATTCACTTGTTATAGTTATGAAAATATTTTTGATATCTTGTTTCAAACTAACAGTTGTTTTTGTGACACATGTATAGTTCCCTTCAAAATTAAATGAAATATATGACTGTTGGAAGAGGGATCTGACTATTAGGTAGGTGCCTATAAATATGAGCTCATCTAAATGATCTCAAAACTTGTCGATCATTATAGATATTGCATGCTTATAAATTGAATTCAAGAGAGAGAGACTCTCATGATTGTGCATACTGAACAACTTGGGAATCTTTCTTCGTGCAACTCTAATTATTGCTAAGTACAATCGAGGACTTCTAGGGATAAAAAGACAGAGGTTCCAACTACCTTTAAGTTCGTGGATTTCTATGGATAGGAAGACAGAGGATCCTCCGAACATAAATTTCCAGGGATTGTGGGGATAAAAATACAAATTCTGATATTCTTATCAAGGTATTATGCTAGTTTGGGTAAGATAGAATTTCTTGAAAGTATAAATCAAGGGACCTTTATCTGAGGTTGTTGGATACCCTACTCCCTGGAATAAAATATTTCATTCTTGTTACATGTTTTGTTTCATGTTCATTACTATTGTATTTTGATAGAGGAAGAAAGTATAACCTTACTATACCATTTTGTTTATTTGTATGATACGAAAAGTATGATTCTATACCCTTTAAGGTAGAATATTTTCCTTTTAAACTTTTCTTAATTTTCATTTCTAGAACAACATTTCTAGAACATAGAATGTTCGTACAACTAAATTAATTCTTGTAAATTCAACTTTTTTAATCTTTTTAAACATAGTTTTTATTAAGGTTAAAAATGAATGTATTTAAACATGAAAGTCACCCCTCCTCTTGTAATTGAGCATCTACATTCATATTTTGGCCTGATAATTTGTATCAGAGAAGGTATCTGAAATACATATATTAACATTTATGTTTTCTGGCTCACATTTTCATTGTTATAAATATTTACCTTACATAGTATTCTTATTCTTATTTACAAACATTCAATATTAACATGTTTTTTGTGGAAAAAATAATTTCATTTAGATGGAAGGAATGACTGTCGGTTTGATTGACAATCAAAATCCCACTAGACCTTCTATATTAAATGGGAATGATTATGAATATTGGAGAGATAGTATGATGAATTATGTCATTAATACTAGAGTGTACAATTTTGTTATGCATACTAGATAATAAAAGATTCTTAATAAGAAAGTTAGAACATTCACTAATTAAGAAATGTCAGAATATCAACTAAACTATAAGGTACACAATACATTGTTGTTTTCTATGACTAGGAATATATATAGTTATATATCTTCATGTCAAGATACTAATTGAATTAGGAGGAAATTGGAGGTTACTCATTTTGGTACACCCAATGTTACAGAAACTAGAAGAGCTATTCTTACAGCTGAATATCAGGGACTTCTATTAACTTATGGAAAATCAGTATGCAAGGTGAAACAAAGGTATATAAAAAATATTAACAATTTAATATCTATGGGTGATAAAGGTTTAGATGATGAGACAATTATAGACCAGATTATTGATATCATTCCTAATGTGTGGGAATCTATGAGAATAGCTATTGATGAAAATTACAATGTATCTCAAATTACTCTTGATGAGCTTTTTTGGAAATCTTATTCATCCTGAGACAAGAATTAAAATAGATTCTGATATGAATAAGAAGATAAATGGTAATTTAAGTGTATCCTTTACTACTAATAAAGTAAAGAATCTAGAAAGGGTTACAATATCTAAGTCAATGATATCACTGTTTTATCCTAATCTAGTGAAACTGATCATTCTGAGAATGAGTGAGCTATATTTACTCTAAAGATGTACAAGATGGTTGGGAAGAAAGACTTCTAATATAGATTTATGAAGAAAGAATTAAAAGACAAGAAAGTCTCATAAGACACTTGTTATGAATGTAAATGAGCAAGGCATATTGGGAAGGATTTTCCTTTGAATAAGAAAAAGGATAGAAAGGAAAATCATTCTTAGAGGAATAAAAAGAAGTACTACAAAGATAAATCTAAGAATTTTTTGATAGCCAATGACACCTAGAGTACTTGTACTGGTGGATCTTCTGATGAACCCTCAGAGTATGAATCTTTTCATCAGATTAATTTTGGTCTACTATCCAAATTACCCATTGAAAATCATTGTCCAATGGCCATGGTACACAATGCTAAATCTATCACAAATATATCCTTGATTGAAAATTATACAGATGATAAGTACTATAAGTCTTTAGATAAAGAATCTCTCTCTGATGAAGATAATATATTACCACCTTATGAAGAGTTAAATAGGTTTTCTAATATTCTTGAAAATAAAATTTCTAAACTTAAGAAAAATCATAATAAGGAATATTCAAGAATTTCTTTTTTAACTAGAGATGTATCAGATCTTTTTAAAGATCATGATAAGAAAATTTTTTATCATAAAATTATTTCCAAAAACCTTGAAGATGTTAATTTTTAAAAGTATAAACTTTCTAAGGATTTTGAAAATGTAATTTCTAAGAAATTATTTTAGAGACAAACTATAGTTTTAAAACTAATGTTTTTGAAGATAAAAAACTGGTTATTAAAAAAATCATAAATATCTTCCTTGAGGAAGTGGTTGTCAATCATTACCTTTGGTAAGGAAAACATTGACATAAATTATTCCCAAATTTGACCTCAAAGTAATAGTTTTGGATTGGGTTATACTCATTATAATCTAGTTTCTAGTAATAAATATTTTTTCCATAAACTGCACCATTTTTTAATAAATATCAATGTGGTAGACATTGGTAAAAAAATATCTTCAAATAAAACTCAGTCATTAGGTTTTTATAAAGCATATTTTTCTCGGAAAATGTGGATTCCTAAATTATTGATTCCCAAAATTTTTCATATCTTTGAAATTTTGGATTCCGAAAATCTAATACATTTATTTTCAAGAAAATAATAATAGTATGAAAAATAATAAATGGTACATGGACAGTAAATCTTCCCAGTACCTGACTGCTAAAAAAACATTATTGAAATGATTATCAAGATGAATGGAGGAAAATTTACTTTTGAAGATAATGCTCTAGGAGAAATTATTGATATATGTAACATTGTTTCTATTTAAAAAACGATTTCAAATAATTTGTTTGTTATATTTCTTAAGCATAACATCATCATTATAATTAAATTATGTTATGAATGTTACCTTGTGAATTTTAGGAATGATAGTACACCATTAAAAGGATGTGTTTATTCTTTATTCCCTTAGTCAAGAGAGTGTGTATACAATAAACATAGAATACCATTAAAGCCAAGATCTACCTTTCCATAGTGCAATGGAAGATCAATCACGGTTATGACAAAGAAGGCTAGGAAACTGTAACCATAGGAAACTATGTAATAACTCTAATAAATGACTTGTTAAGGATCTGTTATATCTTATATATGAAACTTCAAATGTTTTTTATCCTTGTCAATATGAAAAGCAACATCAATACTATTTTATATTAATGGGTGATTTCTCAACTACTGCTGAATTACTGTTAGTTCTTATAGAGCTTTTCAATCTATCAAAAACTAGAATCATTAGAGAAAATTATTATTTATTTTTCATAGTTGACGATTACACTATATTTAAATGAGTCTATATTGTAAAAAAATATTAAGCTTCTACTTATTTTAAATTCTTTAGAGACCATGTTAATAATGATAAAAATATTCCATTTATAACTTTTCTTAGGGGTCATGGAGGAGAATTTCAAAATTATGATTTTGAATCTTTTTTTAGTAGAAAAGACAATACTCATTACTTCTCAGAACCAAGAATTCCCAAAACATGTGGTTATTGAAAGAAGAAATATAATTAGTCAAGAGATAACTCAAACCATGATGAGTGAATATTTGATAGCTAATCACTTTTTGGAAGAAGTTGTATGTAAAACATGTAATACTATAAATAGAGTTTTGATTAGACATTTTCTTAAAAAAACTCCTAATAATTTTTGGATGGTAGAAAAACTAGTCTTTCCTACTTCAAGGTATTTGGATGCAAAGTATTCATTATTAATACTCAAGATAGTTTACATAAACTCTCTCCCAAATCTGAAGAAAGAGTTTTTTAGGCTACTCTACCACTTCTAAAGCTTATATAGTTAATAATATAAATAATTGTATTGTTGAAGAAACGGTATGTGTTAAATTTGATGAAACTGATCCTTTTGTTTTTAAACAGCCTCATCCTACATTTTCATATGTGTTTTCAAAAGATGATTATCAAACCTTGATAGAAGTTCTATCTAATAAAGAAAAAGTTCATGAAAAAGTATCTAAAGCACTTACCCCAACATATTTCCAACCATATGCTGATGAAAAGCTTATACAAAACCAAAATTAGTTGTTTCTTAAGAATCAACCCAGGGATAGTATCATTGGTAATGTAAATCAACCCATAAGGATAAGAATTTCATTACAAAATGAAGAAGAACAAATAGCTTTCCATTATCAATTAGATCCAAAATGCATTGATATAGCATTCGGGGATGGTGATTGGATTAAATCCATAACGGATGAGCTAAATTAATTTGAAAGGATTAAAGACTGGACATTGATTAAAATACATAAGGAAAATATTGTTATTGGAGTAAAAAGGGTCTTCAGAAATATGTGTGATGAAAATTGAATCATTCTAATAAATAAGGCTAGATTAGTTTCTAAAGGCTATAATCAACAAGAAGGAATAGTCTATAAATAAATATATTCTCGAGTAGCTAAACTTTAATAGATACATATTATACTTTTTTGAATCATTCTTCAACATCAAACATTTTCAAATGGATGTCAAATGTGTTTCCTTAATGGATATGTCTAAGAGGAAGTTTTTGTTGAACAATGTTCTGCCATTGAAGACACAAATCATCCGGAACATGTTTTCAAACATACCAAACCTTTATATGTACATACACAAGCCCCTAGAGCCTTGTATGATAAGACTAAATGATCTTTTTACAAAATAGTTATATTAATTGAAATGAAGATCCAACCCTCTTTATAAAGAATGATAAAAAATTTTACTATTCAAAATTATGGTGATGAAATTATATTTGTACTCCTTATCATTCTTCCAATGATTCCATTTTGGATCTAACGAAATTTTAATTTGAAATGAGTATGATGGGTGAGTTAAAAATTTTCTTAGGTTTTCAAGTCTCTCAAAAATTAGAAGGAATTATATATCCAAACATAAGTATATTAAATATCTTCTTAAAAATTTTTGTTATGACAACAATAAGAGTATAATTACTCCCATTGGTACCTCAAATTCACTTGATCTTGATAATGTTGGGAAACCAGTAGATCAAAAATAATTTATAGGTATGATAGGAAGTCTTCTATACATGAAATCTAGTCATCCAGACATTACATTTTCAATATTTTTGTGTGCATGATATGAATCAAATCCTAAGGAATCCCATTTAAAGGTAGTGAAAATAATTTTTGGCTATATAATGGGAACCAGGGATTTAGGATACTTTTATAATTCTAAAAATGATATTGTTCTAAAAAGTTTTTCAGATTCATATTTTTGTGGATGTAGAATAGATATAAAAATTATATCCAAAATATTTCATTTCATTGGAGATCCATTACTTTCTTGGTATGGAAAAAATCAACACTTAGTAGCGCTTTCAACTACTGAACCTGAATAAGTAGCAACTAGATGTTGTGCTCAAGTGTTGTGGATGAAACACACACTCGCGGACTTTGGTATGTGTTTTACCAAAACAATGATATTTTTGGATAATACTATTTCAATTTCATTATGTAATAAACCATTCACATCACTCTCGTGGAAAAATCATAGGGATTGGGCATCATTTTCTTTAGTATCACTCACAAAAAATAGATATCATTCTTAAATTTATCAGAATTGAAGATAAACATGTTGATATTTACACCAAATATTTACCCTCCGATATATTTGAATACATAAAATATAATTTAGGAATGATAATCATAAGGTAATCATACATATTATCTTCTTTTTTAAATCAATATCCTTTCAGTAAGAAACTCCTTTTCATAGGGGGTACATTTCCTTTTTAATCTAAATTTTTGAAATCAAAATTTTCGTAATCAAATTTTTGTAATCAAAATTTTCGTAATCAAAGTTTTTGTAATAAATTTATTGTAATCGAAATTCTCAAAATAATTTTTTTGTAATCAATATTTTCGTCATCTAAATTTTTTAAATAAATGTTTTCGTAAAAAAAATTTATTAATCAAAATTTTCTTAATAAAATTTTTTGTAATCAATGTTTTTGTTATCAAAATATTCTAAATCAAAATTTTTCATTTTTTTTCAAAATCTAAAGTTCGTCAAGAAAAGTTTTTTTATTATGGATAATTTTCCTATAATTTCAAAAGGTATTTTTCTTTTCATAAATTTTCATAATCACTTATATACCTGTTGGTATTTTCATTCTATTGAAAATTTTTCAGATTTATATTTCCAAAATTGTTAACGTTTTATCGTATAAACCACGAAATATCGGAACTTTAAAAATTAAATCTCTAGATATCATCTCAACCATTTGATCAGACCATGATTTTTTCATCCATTGCATTAATCATGGAAGTTAAACTCTCACTTGAAACACCTATATAAATACCCCTAAAGGGTGTCCCATATCAATCTTCAATGTTATGGAATACTGAATCCCTACTACTCTACATAAGAATGTACCAAATTATATTGATTTTCTTAATTTCAAATGTATGTGAAATATTCTCCTCAGAAATAAATGTCTTTTATAGTGGAAATTTCTGAATGGATGATATACAGATAGACGTTAGTTGATCCAAAATTATTTTTTAAGTATGATTCTATCGTTTCAAAGAATATCAATTTGAATGGTTGGGAGATCCTATGTGTATGAAAATTGAAGGGGCATGATCCATATTATCCAATGCTATTGGTTGAATTCATATAGATAGTATGGTTCTTCAACGAAGGAGGGAGAGACAAGTTTTCCTTCCTGAGTTATGGAACGACCTACTTCATTTCTTATATTATGGTTGCATGTTTGATTGGAATTCCATATGAATGGGAAGAATTGTTTTGTACCCACAAGCTACCAGATGTTGTAGGATATTTTTATAGGAAGAAAACAATAGAATGTTTTGGTCTTTTTTCTGTGAAGACACTGAAGATATTTCATCTATCTACAAACATCCGGATTCATGAATTATAGTTTGAAGGTTTTATTATTCTGTGAAAATGGGATAAGGATTCCTGGAAGAAAAGTGAAATAAATATTCTACATATCTTGGTGAACTTCAAAAAAATATACTTGGTCATGTATATCTTGGTTACAATTGATAATATCAAAAATGGAAATTTAAAGTCACAATTTATCTTATATCCGACCATTCTATCCAAAATTATAGTTATTTTTAATGTATCATTTAAAATCACTTACAATTCAAAGCTAATGAATTTAAAAGTAATGTTGCTAAGTGATGATACTATAAAGAGATTGAATGATGGGTTTTCTATTGAATCAAGATAATTTTATGATTTTTCTGAAGATGAAATCGAAGCTCTATCAATGATATTGTAAGTATCTGAAATATCCAAGAATGGTGGAAAGAAGAGGAAGGCTTTAGAAGCTGAAGAGAAAGAAAAAATTGTTGCGGCTATGAAAATTAAATCAGGACCATCTAAGATGAGGAAGAAAAAAACTTATCCTGATGAAGTGATGGCTATGTGGAGAGAATTAAAAAAGAACCATATGGAAGGGGATCCTTCTTTTTCCAAGGACTCAACATAGGAAAAATCCAAGATTTTTAAGGCTGTTGAAGATCATGAGAATCATGAAAAAGAAGAGGTAGAAGAATAAAATGTTTGAAACCAAAAAAGTTCAATTCATTCTCAAGTCTGCTGATAAGACCACTAAACCAATCCATGTACTGGAATCATTTTTGAATGAATCACACTCTAAGACTCTAGGAAAGATGATAGTGATTCTGGAACCAGATTAAAAAACAAAAATTGTGCAAGAGGAAGAATTGGAAGAAGAAGAAGAATGAGGATGTGGTGATCCCAAAGACATGATAAGGAAAGTAGAGGAATATCATGAGAAGGGGAGTCCTTTTGAAAAACTGTCAATATGAACTTCTAAAGCAGAATCTTCAAAACATGCTAATCTAGGAAAAGAAGAAAAGGGTTAGGAGAAGTGAATAAAAAATCAGAAGAAGAAAGTAGAAACCATGAATTCATTCAGCCTGAGGATATTGTGTCATGTTCTATGAATGATAAAATTGAGGAAGATAAGATTTTTCAGTTATTAGATTGTGTGCATGATTCACCCAAAGAATAAAAGATTGTTCCATGAGTTGATAATGGAATGAAGGTGTTGGTTGATACACCTAAGAAATATGTGGTAAAACAGAACGATGTTGGTGAATTGTTGAAGAGAAAAGCTGAAGATATAGAAAAATAATCCCCACTAACCAGACACTTGGATTCAGAATCAACTTATTTTGGACATGATTTTGTGGGACAATCATTAAAGAAGTTGTTTTGGCACCTATCCCCTATTTCTAAGTATAGACTCGAGGTACCCGTTTCGTTATCATTCCTTTAATCAGAAAATAGATTTAGTCCAATGGTTATGGATAATCTTTTCAAACATGAGACTGAATTCAAAACATTATTCATTGAGTATAAAGCTCATAAAAATTCATGTAAGTAGATTAAAAATTTTTCAAGAAAGAAAATCGAAGTCCATAGGGTCATTGATGTAATTCAATAAATTTTGAAGGAACCATTTGAAACAAATGATGGGTTGTTTAATCATCTTAGTAAGAGTTTTAAGGAAAATCCAACTCTCGAACATACAACTCAGAATCAAGATGTCATGGAATTGAATAGAAATCATTATTCAGTGGCTATTAATTGGAAGAGTGAAAGGGAACATTGGTTAGAGTTTGAAGAGAATCTTGTTAAGCAAGAAGAAGTATTGAAGGCTCAGGAAAATATTCATAAGGTTGAGGAAGAAAATATACAAGCCTTAGAAAAGAAAAATTAATATTATGACCAGTTTCTCAAGAATATAGAATAAGATAACAATGACATAAATAGATTAAAACCATTGTAATTGAAGTTAATGTCGAAGGAGAAAGAAGGAAAATTAAACCCAATTATGATATTCTATTGTATTATATTTTTTGTACAATTTCATTCAATCATAATATAATTTGGGTTATATTTCATAAATTTGGTTTTTTGTACTTTTTTTTTTACTATATTTTTTCCAATCTCATTATTCCTTTTTGAAAATCACAAAGAGGGATAATGGAATGATATAAAGAATACTAATTAAATAATTGAATTCCCTATATAAGTTGAACTATATCTAATGGGAAGCTTCTTAAAAGAATATTTTCTTAAACAGAAAATGGAAAAAACATTTTAAGTCAAGAATATGATCCTTAGGTATTTTTAAACCTAAGGAGGAGTTAGTATTATTCATCATGATTCATAAGTAAAGGGATATATGTTTTTATTTTCATGTCCATAGGGAAAAACTGTATGTCCTTATATTCTTTTTCGAAATGATGTTTGTGCTTTCGAAAAAGGGGGATATTGTTGAGTCAATAAGGTTTCCTTATAACTTTTCCATTCCTCTATGTTTTGAATAACCCAAACACTCTATTTTAAGGTAAATTATATTTTCCCTAATAATTATCTTAATAAGGAAAATTTTCCTTCCACAAGAAAATTTACCCTTACCTATGTTTTAATTGATCATTTTATAGTTTCTCTAAATGTCACTTTTTTTATTCCTAAGGGTAATATTAGGTTTCAAATCTCAAAATCATGGAATCCCTTAAATACATAGGTAAAGAGTATTTTGTTTTCAAGTTCTCATTTGAGAGTCTTTATTATCTGAAATTAAGACTCAGAATTATAAGAAATTCAGAAACTAAATTCCCTAAAATTCAGAATTTGAATTCATTTAAATTTAGACTCTGAATTCATTGAAATTCAGACTCTAAATTATATGAAATTCATGCTCTGAATTCTATGAAATCTAGATGTAGAATTATCTGAAATTAATACTTTTAATTCACTGAAATTCAAACTATGAATTCTCTGAAATTCAGACTCTGAATTCCATAGAATCTTGTCTCTGATTCCTCAGAATGGGGACTCCAAACTCATTGTAATTTAGACTCCCAAATCTATAGAATTCAGGTTCCAAATTACATGAAAAATATAATATGAATATCTATTTTTTATAGTCTCTAAATGTTTATTTTCTTAGACTCTGTAAATTATTTTTCCTTAGACTCCAAAAATTATATTTGGTTCAACAGTCGTATTTGTCTTACACTTGTTATAGTTATCAAATGATGTCATATATTCTACTTCTGACTAATAGTTGTTGGACTGAAATGTGAACAGGTCCATATAAAATTCAATGAAAAATATGACCATTGGAAGAGGGATATGACCATTAGAGATGTTCCTATAAATAATATCTCATTTGAATGAGATCAAAACATAATGATCCCTTTAGATATTTCATATTGATGAAGTGGTTTCTATGGAGAGATACTATCATGGATTGTGAGTACTGGGCATCTTTTACATCTTGCTTCATGCGAATCCAATAGTTTCTGAGTATAATCGATGGCTTCCATAGATAAGAAGATAGAGGTTCCAACTACCTTAATGTTTGAGTACTTTCGTGGATTAGAAGACAGAGGTTCTTTCTACCATAAAGATTTAGGTCTTTCGAGGATAGCATATCAAATTTAGATATTCCTATCAAGAGCTTACCCTGATATGTGTAAGGTTGAAATTCAAGAATGTTTAAATCAAGGGACCTTTATCCATGGTTTTTGGATACCCTACACTGTTGGTTAAAAAATTTCATACTTGTTACTTGTTTTGTTTTAAGTTTATTTTCACAGTATTTTGATAAAGGAATAAATTATAACCTTATTATTATTTCTTGTTATTTTTTATACTTAGAGAAGTAAGATTATATATGCTTTAAGGTAGAATATTGTCCTCGAAAGATTTTCTTATGTTTCATTTCTGGAACTACATTTCCAGAACCTGGAATGTTTGTAGAACTAAAAGTGGTCTTGTGAATTTTCCTAGTTTAACCATGTTAAATATAGTTTTCTATATTTTTAAAAATGAATGTTTTTAAACATAAAATCCACCCACCGTCTTTTAATTGATCATCAACATTCTATTTTGATCCTACAAACATGATGGGTAATCCATCTATAACAATGAAGCAATATGAAATGTAGCAATAACTAACAAGACCTCGTCATTCATCCATACTTACCATGTCAACCATGACCTTTACAAACAATCATAAGTTATTAATATAATCAAGGGTATCTCCTTTACCTTTTCAATGTTGTATAATCTTATGTGTTAAACAACAATGGGTTGGATCTAATTTTTTTACAAACAACACATCCTCATCTAATCCCAATATAATCTCAATGAATAATTAGTAACCACACTTATTGGTGTCCTAGAATCATTTAAACTAAACATGTCCTTCTAGAGCCCCTAAAATTAATATCCGAGGGACATAATATCCCTTATAATCCCATTAAATCAACAACTATGTTGGAAATACTTCCCAAGGAATTTTCTACATCATTCAAGACCCATGGCGGAGAAGTCACCAACAAATATACATTCATTCATTAAATTCCATCCAATTACCATTCCTTACAATGAGTATAAAAAATCATTAGTCAATTCACATAAAATCACATATCATGGGTATACCCACTCATATATCAGTTGTTCAATAAAAAATATTTATGAAATTTAAATCAAATATCAATATGTTTTCACATAGAAAAAGGATGAATTCCATCTCTTAAAACATCTCCTTAAATTCAATTCATTTATTAATAATTTTCTTCTAATAAATAAAATCATCAACTCTCCCCATATTGTTTTGATAAGAAATAATCATGGAATATTCACATGGAACACTAAATAGGTGACCATGTTTGGGAAGAAATAACTATATCATCTCAAGGGAACTATGGTCATGAATAACAACTTCTAATCCATCAATTCAACTTTTGGGACATGCCAAAATGTCTGGAGAGACGCATAATTAAATGTATATGTATAAAGAGTCAAAACAATTAGTAAAAGTGTAGAAAAACATCTATAAGATGTTATTATAGTTCTCCTATTGTATCAATTCCTAATTTGAATCAAATTCGGTGAAAATGGATAAATAGATAGTGAACCTAAAATCAAGGCATGTTAGCTTTCACCTAAATAGAAAAACTAAGACTACGAATAACTAGGAATGGAATAAAATTAATTAATAACACACTAAATTAAATCAAATTAAATTTATTACACTGAAATCATAGGCAAGATATAGGAACAAGGTAAAAGGATACAATTTTTCATCCAATGAATCTCTCTAATATCAAGGATATGCAAAAAAAAGAATAAAAATTAGATTTCATTTAATATATTATTTAAGATCATTTTGATAAAATAACACTAAATAATAGGCTTCAGAGTTTTCAACATGTTTGGAAAACCTGGGTGCCAACTATGTGTCCCTTGGTGTAGGAATTGGGCGCCCCACATGGTTTGTACACACAATTTGACTGATGATGTGTAAACCATTTCTCTTCCCACTGTCCAAAATATTGATAAGATTGCTTGACCATGTGCTCAGGATCTAATGGTTTGTCTAATCATGCATCTTTTTGGAGTCTATTAACTACTCTAACATGGTTATAAGTAACAGTGCAACCTTCCCTGCATGATTTCTACAAATCTAGATATAGTCCTCTATCACCCCAAAATTTTGGGATCTGAGCTCCGAACAAGCCTCGTAAACCCATGATTCAAACATCATCTCAAAGGGAATTCAAATTATGTCATAATTAGAAATTTAAAATGAAAAGTAAAGGATCTATTTATCATTAAAAACTCAAATTCTTACAATAATTTCCCCTAAGGAAATCTATTATTGAATTTCCCACTCAAATTTGATCAACATTTTTATAAGAAACACACTAATCAATGAGCACATACATCAACCTCCTGCTCCAAAGTATAAACATTTAAATAGTAATTATTCTATTTAACTCATAATATAGGAACATTCAAACTATTAAGAACCACAAATTTCTTGTAAATGATATGAATAAGATTCTCCTCAAATGACGAATTGGCATGCATCACAACATCCTCACAGTGGAAATTTTGAGATGAGTCTGTGTGATAACGGTGCAGCTGAGATACATGGAATATGTCATTAATGGAACATTACCTCTATGATAACTATAACTAATAGGATACCATCCTGAATATCACCAAAATCTTAAATGACCTGACATATCATGGTGAAATGTTACCCTTACACCTGATATATCGATTTCCAAGCCTCATTGAAACATGTAAAAAGACCTGATCCCTAACCTAGACATCCATAGTTCATCTATGGTGATTAGTGCAATAGTTTGTTTAATATTTTTCATTACTGATTTACTTTTTAATCAACTAGGCCTTCTCAGAATTCTCATTCAAAAAACATGGCTCCATTATTGTTTCCTCAACAACCTCTAACTATTATAGTGGCTATTGGCATGGACTACCATAAAAATACTTATAAAAGTTCCTCTATATATTCTCATGAGCTATTTTTTCATAGTGAACACAACCCAGGCTCTCTTCCTCTCCCATGATTTCAAAATTATGGTGTCCATGATCAATGGATGTCCTCTAGAACTTGTTCCATATGCTCTGAAGGGATATCTATCTATGGGTGGTGTGTTGTTTGTAGAATCAAATTTATTCCAAGTTCCCTCTGAAAATGCTACCAGAAACCATAAATAAATAGGGAGTATCTATCTGAAACAGTATTTCATAGAATCTTTTGAAATAATTTTTTCTAACATACATATAACAGCCCAATCTCATCCGAATTGATTTTCTCCTTGATTGGAATGAAATGAGAAATGTTCAGGATCCTATCAACAACAACCCACATAGTATCGTTACCTTGGGGAAACAATTGTAAACATATCTTGAAATAAATCATGATATATTCCCATTTCCTATGAGGAATATGAAAATCTTATAAAAGTATTATTGGCCACTAATGTTCCCCTTTCAACTACTTACATGTAGAATACCTCTTAAAACCCCATATGACTCATGTTTCATAGCTGGCCAAATTCCCAGATAGTATAACTCATGGTACATATTAGTGACACAATGATGCACCACCAAAACTGGGTTATGAAACTCTGATAGAAACTCCTCACATATGTCCACTGGAACCAAAATGAAACCATTAATATGTATTGTCTCATCCTTGCCTATTGCTAAACCAGGAGGTGGGTCCTCACTTTCCACTCTCTCTCATAGGACCATGCCATGTGAATATTATAGATGCCTTATCCTCACTCTATATATAAGTTTAGAGGTCATAATTAAGGAATAAATTAATTTCTTCTGCTCACAGTCATGTACCTCCAAATGCATCTTATATAAAAAACAATAATACCCCACTCACGACTGGTCTACAAAACATCTTATATCATCGTCCACCTACTCAGTGATTCATCTTATATATTTCTGATACTTCCTGTATAGGGACTGTCAATGTCAAAATAAAATAGTTACTCAATCCACCATCATTGTCATAATTTCATATCCCACTATGTAAATATATACATAATGTTTTTGTGGTTTGTGTTCACCAGAAAATAGTCTCCCAATAAATTATTTCTCCAACTATTAAATGTATGAAAAACTTTAGCTGACTAGAGATCATGTTCTAGGTAATTCATCTCATGTGGCCTCTATTGTCGAGGCATGTACCCTACAAATCTATCACCCTACATCAATACTACTCCAAGAATGATACCTAATAAATCATAATATATGATGTACCCTTACATTTCTCTTAAAGTATCAAGACCGATGCGGATTTCAATCTCCCATTAACCTAATGAATGAATTTATGGTAGGTATTAGACCATAAAAATATCACACCCTTCTTATTCAAAAGTGCGGTAAGTTCTACTAATAATTATTATACCGGTATGAAATACCTATAATATCCAAGTATCCCCATAAAACTCATTATGATAAAGATGATCTTGTATTTCCCCAAGGAAACTATATAAATCACATTTTATAGGTATATAAAACATTTTTCTGAGATTTAATGTGACCTAGGCTGTATATTTGATCTATTTAGAAGTGTGAAATTGTGATCCTATAATATAATGGATGATATATTAATGTATCCCTTACAATCTCAAGATGTTTGTAATTTTCATGTCAATTGTTATAGTACCACCTTATATTATCCCCCAATACCACAAAAAATGAATCCTCATAAGGATAGAAGTTTCAGTTCATCAATACTGTGAAAATAAATGACGTTTCCATGACATTAAATAGCATATCTAGTTACTCATATTTACCATACCTATTATGAAAATTTTTTCATAGTTTTTCTATAGTTTCAACATGCAACTGATTGTGTCCAAAACTCATATCAATTTTCACGAACACCCACGATCATCGAATCTGATCAAACATATAATCTATCTATATCAATTGATATCTCTTCCTAACCATCAACTTGTTTAACTAACAATAATTCTCCCATTTCCTAAGGATTCCATGTGACTTTTCATTTAAAAGTATTGGAGAACCCCACAGATACTTATTGGGTTGAATAAAACCCTTTCCCCCAAATCATTTTGGTACCTCATGATCTATTAAAACTTTTTCATTGACATATTGTAAGGATGAATGGATACCAATGAAACTAGAGGTACCATATTGATGGAGAAATCAACCTCTCTATCAGAAGGTAAACTAGAAAAGTTATCTGGGAAAACATCCCCGAAACAATCAAACACTGGAGGAATATCCTCAAGACATGATCCCTGATTATCCATATATAATCAAGTTATCAAAGATATCTTCCTAACCATACCATGATACTATAATCTTTCTCTATTAACCTTCACATCCCATCCTCCCTTGTGAGTGTACACTATGACCTTATATGATGTTAAAGTCATCCTCTAGTGATAACATTCATCGTTTTCATGATAAGAAATTATCTTGTCCAATCCAATTATGACATCAAACCCAATAATCTCGAGGACAAAAGGATTTTAGATGAAGTGAAACCCACCAACCTTAAGGGTACCTCCCTGAACTAATTTAAATTCCCTATTCTATAACCTAGTGTAGTATCAGGCATCATAATACTCTCGAAAGAGAGAATCACAAGCCCAAATATTTCACCAACAAGTGAATGCATGGAACTCTATGATGCAACTATATCAAAAATAGTTGATACCAACATATTCAATACTAGAATCATACCTCTCCTAGTATATTTTCTGGCACCCATCTTAATTGGGTTAGGCTATATATTGTAGATCTAGCCTGATCGTTGGACCTGTGAAAAAATGTCACTGCTTGGTATTTTCCCACTCCTTGGTCTCGGTGTAACTGGTGTCTCACTACCTTAGCAACGAACCCCACTAACTCTTCCTGATTGGATAGAATTTCCCTATATCCTTGCATCCACTAAGGTGTGAAATCTTATATTGTGTATGGTGTCGTATATGGCCTCCTATGACTCACTACTTGAAGGAATGTCTTGTATAAATGATGCATGTGGCCCAACCTACTGCATGCTCAACACATGACTGCACTGTGATCACACGAATTCCTCTTGGGGCCTTGTCTTTCACACTAATGAAACAATATAGATCTACCATTAATCAATACCTGACTTGTACAGATCTCATGGGAAGCCCCCAATTGGGACTTTATTTTTGAATACACATAACCACTTAATCAACATACATCATTGTTATGATTTATACCCCCCAACATCCCTCAGGTTCTGATCTATTATCATCGCATGATTCACAATTTCTATAATATATGTCAATCACAACTCATTGAACTATGATGTGATAGCATGTTAGAGACCTTCCTTAAATCATCTCTCCCTTGATATCTCATCAATAAGGTACAACATCACAAAACAGTTTAAATCTTTAAAGTGTTTTGAGTACTCCATTACATTCATTGATCCCTACTCCAAACACATGATCTTTCTAGATTTATCTACCCATAGAGTGTCAAGGTAACTCTATTCATAGAAAATGGTTTTGAAATCTTCCCCAACCATATCTCCCAACTGATTATCCTTGCTTAGAATATCCCACTAGCACTTTATCTCCATGTAGCCTATAAGTTGGTAGATTCAATATCCTATTAGGGGGTGCATCAAGATCTTTGAATATTGATGGGATAGTCTCATGACCTAACTCAATAGCTCGTGGACCTCCATCCCCCAAAAACCATCTAGGATGAAACTAATAGAACACATGAATCAGGTCAACTATATACAAAGAAGGTTGTGGTGATCCTTGAAAGTCTGCATGATGTGATAAATCCCATCAGTAAATTGTGCCTCATCACCTGTGTCTAAAAAATAGCTGGTGCCACAACTATAAATGTAATTAGATCCAGAAGAATCCTATGGCCCACCACCTCGAGAGTATGGTCATCACTACAATCTTGGAATAGTATTGGAGTTCTTCATGATAGAAAGACTATATAGTGCCAATAACTTGCCATAAACAATAATATTATCAAGTTTTACATCCAAAACGAATATGACAATTCAGAACACTCCTAAAAATAGGTCATACCACACATCATACTCCTAATTATAGAACTATATAAAAGAATAATAGAAAAATTCATTTTAGACATGGCCTATTTCCCCCTCAAAATCTAGGTATATGTCAAGTCTTTGTTTCGATGTTCTATTTCCCATTTCATTTCATATTCATTTCCATTTTATTAATGGTTTACCATAATGATTCACCCAATACTAATCCATAAGGGCCCATACTCCTCATTAATAGAAATTGTTTATCTATCCAATACACACCACAACATGATTAATTTTTTCTTCCACAACAACATGCATATATATATATATATATATCATGAAACCTATTACAACTAAATGCAATTAATCAAAACATCTAGTAAGGCATGAAATATTTCATGGCATGTGACATCTAAAATGTTCTTAAAATGATGAAAGAGATAAAATACCCTCAACTTATCTGGTTGAAACAAATTAATCCCCTCAATCGTATCAATAATAACCTCAAAATATAAGTGCATCACCCAACGGTGGAATGAAATCTTCTTCAATAGTCAAAATATAAAAAAAATTGTTCAAGATAATCTAGATTTTTTAGGTACATACATTATCTATTCCTATGAAAAAGACAATACTAAATACTACTTCCTTTATATTCCCTATCTATTTTCACCAAATATTAAAGATGAAAATATAAATACAACTTTATAACATCTTGATCACAAATTCTACTAAATAGTGCCCAATGACTGGTTGACTACAAGACTCAATTCAATATCCCAAAATTCTATAGTCTTATTACTAGAATCGAGGGACTATGGGAGTTTATGGGAAGAATAATCAACAATTACACAACTGTATTATAGAAGAATAGAAACAATAGTCAATAGTGGGAGCATTATAATAGTTAAAAACAGATAGATTATTAAAATAGATAAATAATACCCAATGTATATCATATACAATAATGATCATGACATGTTTCAAGATAGAATCCAAATTGATACAATGATGTATAGTAAAATAAATAAATCTAAATACAAAATATCCAAAAATCATTGTCTCCTGATTGAACCATGAGCCTCAACTTGGTCTCATGCTCCCCTTCACCTAAGCATGGCATGAAATCAAGTATATAACTATGTTCTATTTCACTAAAACATACATACATCAAAATAGTCTATTTGGGTACTAAATGGATCCTTGAATATGTTGTGAGGTATAATATAAGTAGGTAACCACATAATGATCTATAATAATCTATGATATCCAATATTACTATCTACATAGTGTCTAATAAAATCATGTAGATAGTAATTAAAGGTAATGTTCCCATAAAATATCTACTACTCTGAAATCAAACCTTTAAAACCCAATGATGATCACATAACAATATGATTTAATATAGTATAACAAGGCATCTACAAACAATATAGTAATAACTAATATATACTCTCTATTCATCCTTTCATAACATGAACACCATGGACTTTCCATATAAATTGTGTATCAAAAATCCTCAGTTGAGTCTTCCAATCAAGCATATCATGTTTACCATGTACATTCCATATAGTGAAATGTGTTATACCTTGTACTTTTGTATCCATGGCGTAGAAGACAAAGACATCTTTATCATGTCCTAGGAGAATCTCGATGGAGGCATAGTAACAACACTAGTTGGAGTCCAAGAGGCATGTCAAACGAACATGTCCTACGTGACTCTAAGAAACCCATATCAATGGTGTAGAAAGACCAGAGAAAACCCATGGAATCCATACCCAAGAATAAATCTCTATCCAAAACATCCACTAACATATTCAAGACCCATGGGAGAAACATACTTGGTATCTATAAAACCATTCATTTAATTATATCTAATTAAAATTCCTTATTATTACCATACCAACTCATTAGTCAATTCACATTCAATCACATCCCATGAGTATACTCACTAATATATCACATGTTATCAATAAAACATTAAAAAAATTTAAATCAGACTTCAACAAGTTATTACAATGAAAAAGGAGGTAACATATCTCCTAAACATCTCATTCAATTCAATGTAGTTATTGATAAGCTTCCAATCACTAGGGAAGCATCAACTCACCCCATAGGTTATTGAATAGGGAATATGCATGGAACACTCACATAATACACCCCATGGGTGGCCTTGGTCGGGAGAAAAACCACTAACCCATCTTAATGGAACTATTGGAATCCATAACATGTCCAAATCATTTTAATTTATTTAATCAGTTAAATGTCAAGGTCATTAAATATTTTCTAGTGGGTGGAAAACTAAAAATTATCATAATAATGAATAAAAATAATAGAAATTTTATAAGACAAATAATGTAGATCAGTAGTAGATTGCACGTCCTGTATCAACTCCTTATTAAACTCAGACAATGAGAAAAACTAATAACTCAAAATGAACAAAAAATTTGGGATTATTATATTACACCAAAATATAACATCTGATTCCACGAATAATTTGGAATGATAGAAAAAGAAATGATAACTCATTGATACGAATCCAATGAGATATTTGATGCTCAAATATGAGATCAGAAAGAGGATGGAGATCAAAATTAAGAATTTGGCGTCACAGGATGCTCTCTAAGATCAGTGATGCGAAATAGGAGTGGGGTACAAATTTGGATGGATTAAATAGTTCATTACAAAAATTATAGAAAATTCAATAAAAATACAAGGCCATATATTTTGGCCACATGGTTGGGAAAACCGTGAGACAAGAATGTTCCCCTTGCTATTGTAAATAGAAATTCCATGTGGTATTCATGTACTGTTTTCTTATCCATGTGCAATTAGTTTCTCAGTCCATTGTCAAAACTGCAAACATCCATGCATGGTAATGTACCCAAAATTAGACATTTAGTTTATCCATGCAACATGTATGACTCCATTGTCTATCCGTTCATGGTAGTATGTAACCATGAGGCCTTCTGTGGATGGTTCCTAAAACCATGATCCACGCCTTTTTCACCCCCATGGTTGGGCTCATGTTCTGATCAAGCGTCAAACACCCTTATTGACTCCATCACATAAAAGGGCATTCAAATTATTCTACAATTATGAATTTCATGAAAAAAAGAAGGGATATATACCTCGTGAAAAAATTCATGTTCTAACAACCACATTCTCGAGGTTATGTTCATCCCAAAACTTCAACCCTATAGGACTTTAAAAAAGGTTTAAAGCATTATTTTTAATAATGTGATCATATAATTTACAAAATACAATCATTTTGTACTATTTTATACCATTAATAAATATATGGTATTTATCATAAAATAATAACTTCATTGTCATAAATATTCTTAAATTTTATTTGGATTATTATAACATTATTATGTATCATATTTTCTATCTAACAGTAAGTGAATGTATCTCTCATGCCTACGTACGACTAATTGCCTCCGTGCTGAAAGGGAATTAATTTCTCATCACAATATTTTACAGATTAGTATTATTCTGAAATTCAAATTTATATATTTTATTAATTAAAAAATTATTATTATAAATTATAATATTATGTATTCATTTTTACCATCTAGTCATTTAGGAAATGATAATGTCCTTCGTGTGTACTTGTGGACTACCACCTCCATGAAGTGAGATGCTTCATTTTTCAAATATCATTTACTTGAATTGTAATGTGGATTAATATTTTAATATATATGATATAATATTGATCCTGGAAATTTTATTTAACATTTACCTTTCTTTGATTCCATCAAACATGAAATGAAATCATTGTTCATGCATATATATAACATACCATCTCCTTAGACAATGTAATTAATTTTCTATCTCTACCATATAGATGACTCTAAAAATATATATATCATTTATATATATATGATATAATAATAATAATTTATATTATTATTAAATATATTTATAATAATTTATATATAATTAAATTGGATGATTGGACATTTTTTAGTCATGTTGAACTCAAGTTATGTGATTTTCATCTCATTATTATTTCAGTGGGATACATGACACGTTAACCATTTATTTCCATTATGTGGTGTATAAAATTCCAATGAATATCTTTTATGATTACTATCATTAAAAATATGGGATTTATAAATCCATATATTCTTCATTCATTTATGTGGATTATGATTCCAATTTTCTTACAGTAGTATGGTTTTATTTGACAATATCATCATTATTGAGGATGGTTTACATTTAAGTTTTGGTAAAGGAAGATTCCTCTTCCATATCAATGTTTTCATTAAAAATAATTCATTAAATGATGTTAATATTACTTAAGTATTTACTAAACATATTTTTACTCATGTTTGTATTTTAATAAATATTTTAAAAGGAATCTTCCTGTCATTTTCCAATCATTGTAATTTTTAGTTTTTTGATAAAAATATGGATAGAATAATTTTTTACTTATATAGAATGAATGGAATTTCTCAACATAGTGGAAACTCATTATTTTAAATAATCATTTTATGATTTTATGTTTATTTTAAAACAAATTGTTTTCGATATTATTTTTTATTTTTTTATTTTTTAAATATCGGATTTCAAAATCGAAGGATTGTATTCTAACAACATAATGATCTTTGTACTCAACAAAAAAACAAACATAAATTTTTATTAATGTATACATGCGATAAGATCAAATTAGTCTTCCATTATTTGTTTTTTATTGTTTCTATTCATGATGCCATTTTTTATTAAAGATGTTCCTTTTTAATGGTTTTTGAAATGATGAAATGATAAATTTTTTATGAAATTTTTTTCTTTTATATGTGTTGTTAAATGATGGAATAATTATTATTCCCATTAATGTTCTTGTATTTTTGTATGAAGAACTTTTTATTTTCTTACAAAACTGATATTCATTGTTTTCATTATGTGTTTTTTGTTACACTATAATCAATGATGGTGGTTATTTTATTACCATGGATGGTGGTTGTGTTATAAATAATGATGCATATGATTCATATCTAAATCCAAATAATTTTGTAGTTATTGATAAATCATTAGATAAATAAGTTAGGAATTGGTAGTGAACCAAGTTTAATAAGGTACCTTTCCCACTTTGATAGTATTATAGGTGACCATTGACTACTATGGTGGTTTGCGGATTGAACCCATTCCTCTATTAATATTTTGTAAAATAGTCTTCACAAGTATATAAATTGTTTTCTATGCATATTATTTTGTCATAATTACATGTATTATGAATACAGTATTCTCTTATGGCTGATGTTGTTTGATTCATTTATGGCACATCCATTATAAATTGTCAAAATTTATTCCATGAGTCAATATTAAGATATATGATATAGAGGATATAGTTATAAAATATTGTTTTCATGTTATCATAACATATTCCTTATATTTTTCTTCTATTATCACGTATTTCTCTGTTTCCTACCCGTACTAAACATCAAGTAACACGTTTTATTATTTTCCCTTTCCCAGATAATGAATATTTTTCTATTTATGATATTTCTATGAATGTTGATAGTTATTAATATCCATGTGTGATATGATGTAGAACTATTTATAATGATCTATTTATGTTTCATAGAATCCAAATATATTGGACCTAATATTATTATAGAAGTGATATTTATATTATTTAATGAATATTCATATTTAAATTTTTAATATTATTTTTTGAAAAACACGTGTCTTTATAATTATATTATGGGATAAATATCACTGATTACATGTATCCACATTATAATATATGATTTTTATTTAATATTTATGTCTTAATTATCTAAAACTATAATCCTGAAATATCAATTGTAAAATAATTTAAATTTTTTATAAAATGTTACTAGAATATGTAATTTATATTGGTGGGTCATTATACGTATATAACACCTTATTAACCTGTCATTATACCATAGGGTAAGGTGTATGGATGTGGTACTTTCTTAAAGTGGTTTGGGGAAAATGGCTTGGGTAATTATCTGGATAATATATAACTTCTATCATTACTGGATTCACTCATATATTTTTTATTGAATCATAGTCTTGGCATATACTATAGTGAAGCTTAATGATGAAATCTACCTCAAAATATCTAATAAAAGGTATTCATGTGGTTCAATCCTACAAGTTGAGGACATCACTTATTTCACCAATATTAATTGGAAGTTATAATAACCATTAATCTATAATTATCATAAGAGTCAGTAAAAATGGCTATATTTTCAATGATTATAATGCATAATGTTATTTTGACTCCATTAAAATATAACTTATAACTATACAAAATAACAAATGTAGTTTATGTTCTTTTTATAAATAAATTTCACAATAAAGAAAATTTTTATATTGAAAAAGAGTCATTAATTTTTAATACTTTGGGTCATTAAAATTGTGATAAAGGAGAATGTAGTAGGGTAGAATTTTTATGAATTTCTTAGCTAATGGATTTTTAATTTTGTATTATTTGTGGACAGAAACATAATTCCATCTAATGATGAAAATCATGATTCAAATGAAGTTTATTTAACTCAAAATAAATTTTATTTTCCATTATTACTTTTTCATTTCTTTTTACTAGCCACAGATACAATCTTACCAGTGGATCCCTAAACACTTTTAGTATGTAAATTGACCCCCACATTGGACCAAGTTATAATAATAATTTATTTATTTCCTATTGGACTTATTTAAATTCCTAAACACTCCCAATATCCATATAAACATATGAAATTTCAGAAAATTATATATCCATATCAAAAACTATTTTATATTAAGAAATAATAATTTTCTTCTTTTTGATAAATTAAATTAATAAAAAGTGAGTATATATATATATTGTGTGAGATTCTCTTTGTTTTGAAAAAATTTAAAATGATTATTTTACTACTAAAAATATAAAAATATTTTGTAGTAGGACCACATAATCTAATATTTCAACCATGATTTAGGATAAACTCTTTTATTATAGATAAAATATTTTATTATGAACTTTTTATAACACATTTAATTGAATTAGATGATAAAAAATATTTCAAATAAGAATAAAATCCTATATTTTTAGTAAAAATATTTTTTCACAAATAACACCTTAAATCAAATAAGTTAAAAAAAATAAAAATGCTTATTATCTATTCCAATCCAATAGATCATTGAGTAAATCTAATACATCCACCTCAAGGTACAAAAATAAATTCCATCTTCCTTTGGAAATGAAATTATATTTATATCCTATATTTAATCATTTTTTTAAAAAACATATACATACTTAAACTTTTCCATGACATATATTTTGTATCATAAACAATTAAAATATAAGAACATATTTCTATAACTTTAATAAATTATGTGGACCGACCATATATTTTATTATACCACATTGGGTACTCTATAAAAACATTTCATTGATGACCACTTTTGAAATAGTGAAAATATTGATCATATTATGAGGTTCCTTTCATTGAATTAATTGAAGTGGGTTTCAACTCTCTATAACATAAATCCATATACATAAAGTCATAACATTAAACCTTTCCTTTTTTTATCATAACCATTTTATATAAACTTTTAGATCTCTTATACTACTCTTAAATCCTTAAAATTTTAAGGGGGAAAGTTGATATTTTCATGAATTTTTTAATTTTATATTTTATAATGAATAATATGAACTTTTTTATAGTAATTTTATAATGATTTTTATAGATAGATACATGATAAGATGTTATACCAATATTTATATATAATAAATTTTCCTAATGATACTAAAAACATGTGTTGAGATCAAAATGTTCTCTATCATCTTGACATGTAGATTTACATTTGGATCAGCATATCACCCGTTAATATTTTTTTCACAGTAGATAATTTTAAGGTAATATATGATCCCAAATAAATACATATTATCGAGTTTATTTTCGATATTGGTATTCATCATAATAACATTAATTTTAGAATCATCAATACAACAATATTTATGGTTACTAAACTAATTTTTCTATTTTAAACTATTTTCATTAGAATGGGAATTATATTATTTTTTTCGAACATTTGTAATTTTACTTTTCAATTAAGAGAATATATTAAATTCTTATACCGAGAAAAATAAACTATTAAATGATTCACCTTTTTAATAATTAATCTCAATGTCAAGATTTTTATGATGGTGTCTATTTATCTGTTACTAAATTTTTTATCATATCAGTACTGTATTTTTAAAATAAATAATATAGATTTTTATTAAATATGTTAAAATATAAAATGATCACACCTTTTATACAAAAATTATATTCATTATATGGTAAAGTTCATTATTTCCATGATGCTTTTAAATGACATGATAATTTCTTTCATCACTTTTTTTTAGGTAAACTGTTATTTTACCCATATCATAAATGATTATTGGATAGTTTAGTGGAAAAATACTTAATCAAACCCTCATATACATCCATTTAGTTGTATTAATATATTATTATAACCTTTATTATTTCTAAGATAATTGTAACACAAATATTATAAAAAATAAAATCACTTATCCTCCTAGGGTTTAATATACTTTTTTTCTTACATTCAGTTGATAATCCTTCGACAGGATGATTTTTAAAAAAAATACCCATTTCGATGATTAAGGACTTGATATGTGCTTTATTAAAAATAAATATAAAAGTTTTATTTTAATAAGGGTTGGAAAATATCACCATATTATGTCATGTATTCCCTTCATATATTATTTATCTTAATAACAGTTCCTCTATCTTATACTATTAAAAAATTAAAATTTTCAAAGAATATTTATGCACAAAAACAAATATAACTAATTATTTAAGTAATTTATCTCAAATAAAACCCTATTATATATTAAATTTTTAAAACTCATCTCATTTATGAGTTACATACAACAATTTAATTTCCTGTATTAGAAAACATTGAAATATATAACCCTATAAGACAAATTATGGTGTGATAGGTATCCAATCATAACATTTTTAGGCTATAGATCTGTCCATAAAACTATGAAAAGACAGACACAAAATCCATTTATCCAAATATTAACAACCATGATATCCATCCAATCAAATTTAATCCTAAAACCAAATATTTATAATTCATAATGAATCATTATATTCATTTTCTTAACTGATAAAAAATTAAAGTGTTTTTTGAACATAAATATCATTACGTTATACCAATAATAAAACATTGTACACAGCGGTATGAAATTAATAAGAATAGTTATATCAATTTAAAACTAAAAAGTATGCACATTATTATTAAATAAAAATTATATTCAATTATCATAAAACAGTAAACAAACTATATAAATTAAAATTTCAATGTTTAAGACAGGAGAAAAATATATACGAGACATTCCAAAATAAAAATAAGAAAATACATTATAATCACGAAATAATATTTAACGTTTTCTAAAAAAATATCTATATATTTTTAAATGTACGTTTTCTATTTTTAAATCATTTTACATATAGACTTCACCATTTTGTTAATTAATCTATAATAAATAGGTCACTAAATATATATTTAATAGGTAAAATATTTATGTTTTTATTTATGTAATAACAAAATATAATATATTTATAGGTAAAAAAATATAATATTTATTTTTTGACAACAGATATATTTAAATAAATATTATATGCAAATAATTTATTTATTTCTTACTATAATCAAACCAACAATCATTGTTATTCCTAAATTATATTTAAATTACAAAATATATAATTTTTATTATTGAATCTTTTTATAATAAAAAATATATATGTATTAATGTAATTATCTATAATGTAAATATTATCATTTTATAATAATTACAAAACATGAATAAATGTAACTCATGTTTAGGTGTTGGATTTCCATCTAGTCAATAATCCAAGATAAATATGTGTATCTTATTTAATCATTATTTTATGATTAATTTGAACAACTATTATTAAAAAAATTAGTGAAATCCTTAACGTTCCTCAATCTAATAATAGGTATAAGTTGAAAAAAATAAAATACAAAATAAAAAATAAAAAATTATAAAAAAAATTTCCCAACTAATATATCTTTCAATATTAGAAAGTTATAGACATGTTGGATGTAGAAAACTCGCATAGGTATCAATAGAACTATTTCTATAACAAGGGATAAACATGAATAATTATCATTTTAGAAGTTATTTTTATGGTCTATACCACCATAATAAATTTTTCCAGCTTTCAAGATGATGCCCTTGAAAATGACATAATCTAGATTATGGAACTTAAAGAAACTCTGTGTCTCTAGATAATTTTTACCATAAGTATAATTCTCTGTTGAAAATTTAATTACATGGTATTTTTACATAATGGGTTCTATAGAATTTATTTGAAAAACAAAAAATAATTATTTCGATTTTTTAATAAAACCAAATATTTCTGAATATAAAAAAAATATCATCCTGCGAATTATTTTGTGTTGTGAATGTGAAATCAAAGGTAATTATAATTAGTTTAACTTGATATCTAAAACTAAAATTTTTATCACTACTATTTAATGAAAAAAAATGAATCAAATATTCATTTTAAAATCAAATGTATAAATACAAATAAACATTTACTCTTATAAATAGTTGAAAAACTAATAACAACAAGAAAAGAATAATATAATTTCACATTCAATAGTGTATGGGTTGTAAATATGGGATTTAACCTAAAAAGAACATTATGAGATAATATAGAAATGTCAGATACATTTAAGAAATTAAATAAACATACACATCATATTAAAAATTAATACCAATAGAATCTTGGGTACTTGTGGATTTAGAAATAATTTTGTTAATAATAAAAATCATATTCATTCTCCCATAAGAATATTATATCCTAATGTTATTAAATATTTTTTATCTATTCAATCTATCTTTATTTTACATGATAAATTTAAATGAGTTTTTCTATATATATAACATTATAATGAAGAAACATATTCATGATTAATTATATCTAAAATATAATATTCCTTTGTAAATTTTATAAGAAAAATAAAATCCTTTCTACATATATTTCAATTGAAAAGTATTACAAAAGATAATTTTTTCTCAATGAAATTTTATTAAATTTGGGTGGTACGGTTTTTTAAATCATTAAGAAAATAATCAACCCCATGTTTTTGATCATCAATTCCACCGACACGATACATACTAAATAACAATGTGGAAAATCTAAGACAAAAGGTATATTAATAAAATAATAATAAATGTAATTTTTTTGGATAGGAGAAAATCATTAATCACTTGGATATCTTTATACAAGTAAAAAATACCTCAATACATGACCATCAATTAGAAGGCATTATAGAAAAACATCCCATATGACTAGAAGATTAATTTCAAAGAATCATCCACCAGTGAAACATTAGAGGCATAACATGATTATTACACCAACAAGATACAGAGAATACCTAAAATATCAAGTACACATCCATTTAATTATTAAAAAAATTTGGATCAATTTGATTATATATGATGAAAAATATTAAAGTTATTTTTTTAAAAACACAATAGATGTCTTTAATTAGGTGTTATAGAAAAAAAATAATTATATTAACCTAATTTATGAACACATTTAATGAGAATATATAAATTTATTCTATATTCAATTCATAACTTCTAAAAATTACCTGACTAATATTGGAATTAAAAGGTAATATAGTTATTGGGTTATTATTTTTTGGATATTTTCTACCACTAAACAAGAATTTAAAAATTTGACCCAAAACACAACATTAAATCTCATAATAAACTAGTTAAATATTTATAGGAACATTAGGGGTTGGCATGAGAACCTATTTTTCTATAATATCATTACTCATGACTTTATTGAATGAATATATAACATCAAAAACACCTTAAACATGAAATTACCCAATACTTTACAAATATTGTATTTTTAACTATTGTAATGATGAAGGTAACATAATCCTTGAAAAAATCATCATTTTCATATATAATGTGATGAAAAAGGTATAGTTTTAACCTTATCTAAAGAGTAATGATGTTCTAAACATTATCTATAATAATCCAAGGTTTACTAATAATGGACCATGTAGTATTCTACAATTTTAATTTGATTCCATTTCCTAATGAATCCTCACAACTTCTATCAGAATCATTATACATGACATTTTTCATAATATAAGGATAATTGTATTATGTATTCGAATTAGAAAAATATTTAGAATTACTGAACACTTACATAATGAACTTCAAATGTTCAAATGATTGTGGTAATTAAATACATGATAAATCAATAATTATTAAACAAAATAATTCAACTCAGTATAATAATATTCAAAAAACCAATTTATCCCTACAAAAAATAATTGGATATACAACATCAATTTTTTCCACAATGACCTAAAAAAGTCTCCATTGATGTTTTTATAGTGACATGCCAATTTTTTTTATGTTCAGTAGAAACATAAATATATTATGGGAGAGAGTGAGTGTAAAAATTAATAATAATTAATAATATATGAATAAAATATTAATTAAATTATATGTTTAACATAATAAAAATGAAAATTAATATGATATACTGAAATAATAATTTATTCATTACCATATATTAATTCTATTTTAAAATCACATGATTATACCATTGATATCCTCAAAATAAATTTAAAATTAAATAGATATTTATACAAGTATATATATTTTATAAAATTTAATATATGAATAGTAGGCATGAATTGTATAATCTATTATAAGTATAGACACTACATACAAAATTCAATATCATAAATACTTATTATTGTAATAAAATGAGAAAAAATATTAATCATCACATAAAGTTTGAATAACAAATTAATAAAGAAAATATAGACATTGAAGTATTCTATATAAATAATTTAAAAATAAATAGTAAATAGATACAATAAATGAAAATTATTATATACAAATACAAGAATGTATCCCATTGTAATAATATATTTTTGGAGGTATTCAGTTGTAATATATTCATTATCTTCCATTTAATGTTATGAAATATCAATAAAGATATTATTTATTACTAAAATTTATAAACAAAATACTTAAATTTAAGTAAAATGGAATTTATATAAGAAATTTCACTTACATTAGACTATTTTCAATCATGATTTCAATACATCACTCACTAATAATCATGGGTCTCTTCACTTATTCAAAATCAATGATATTTCATAAAAAATAAATTTCAAGTGTAAAATATTGACCTCTTTTCATTTTGACTAGTACATTAGACTCATAATAACTAAATTCACTCCTTAATATTACTCTTAAAATGGTTCAACACATTTTTGATGATTATAGATATTTATTTATCTATGTGTAATGATATTTATTTTAGTGGTATTTACTCAACATTCAAAATACAGAATTCTCTTTAAAGCCTATTTCATTAATTCCTCACAGAAATTTTAATTTTTCACATGCTTCAAGAATATTTTTTGTTTAGTAGACTAAATTCATTATATAATTAAATATTTACCTCTAAACTATGGATAATGATAGATATTGATGAAAACAATTGGTTGATAATGAAAGGAAACACAGATGGGGTTGATTGGTGTTGGAAAGAAACTGAATAAGTGATAAATGCTTTCCCAGTTTAATAAGATATTAATGAGGTTGAATGATTACATTATTTTGGAGTTAAATTAAAGAAGGTAAAATAAAATGGGAGAAACTAATATGGGATGAATGGTGTAGTGAAAAAATAAATGGGGCTGACTGAAGTCATGATGAACTGAAGGTGGGTTATTAGTGTGTTTATGGACCTAAGATCGATATAGGGTTTTCAAGGTACTATTTTATTGTGATGTATTCTATTGATTGATACAACTTTGGTGTTTATTTTTATTTGTATATGATAAATATATAAATTAAGAAATTATTATAAAAATTTATTTCTTAATAAATTACTTATGATTGATTCATAGACCATTAATTTTTATACTTTTAATTTTAAAAAACGAAATTATTATAGTCCATATGAAATATTTACCATTTATCAATAACTTTATACTATATATGTTCATTTTTATTATATATTATCAATTTATGATTAATTTAATTCAATATATAATAATTAATTTTTATTCACTAATATTATGTTTTATACTATCAAAATAATAAAAATATATTAAATGAATATTATGATTTTTATTTATATTGAATAATTATTAGAAATATATAACTATAATTGTAAAATAATTTTCAATAATAATAGTTAATAAAAATATATTCATTTGTTAGAAATTTGTTTCGATTTTAATATAATAAATAAAATAAAAATTATTTGTTTAAAACGAATTTTTGGTATTGAACATTTACTTTTGATAAATATATTTTATTATAAAATGAATTGTTTTTTCCTATAATTAATATCAACAAAACATTATATCGTTTGTATATTTTTACTTTTACCAATAAATTTATTAACTTGGGAAAAATCAATTGAAACTTTCCAATTTTTGGTTGAAAAATTAAACTTCGTTTATAAAATATCCATAAATATATAACCATTAATTTTTTTTATTAACTAATAACTTCTTTATATTATCAATTTACATGGTATTAAATTTAAATTCGTTCATATTCAAAATATATGATATTCATGTAAAATTTATATCCATATATACATTTAATATATCTTCTAATCAGATTATATAAACAATATAATATATTTTATTTTACATAATCCTTGACAAATATTATAAGATTAATTTTTTTAATTTAATATTCCAAATATGGACTTTTCATATTAATTATTTACAATATAATTTTTTAATGTTTAAAAAAATAGGATAATTGATTTCAAATTATAAATTATTTTTAAATTTATAATTACTTTATACAATAATTATCCATATAGATATAATTTAATCATGATGATACCTTCCAAAACATTATTAGTGTAGTTGAAATCTGCACTTGGTCTCGGTGTAGGATTAAATAATGGTTATTAGAATTTTAGGGGAAAAAAATATTTAGAAAAAAAACAATAGAAATTTATTTACAGAAGTCGTTATATGATTTCCCCCATGAAAATATATTTAAGGGAAACTGCATTTAATTTTTCTTTTTGATAATCTGATTTGAGTACAAAATTAAAATTTTATACCTTTGAAACCACAATGTGGTTTCTCTCATCTATGTCGTGGTTTCTTTTTCTTTTTCTTATATCAGTAAAAAATGGCATTTTGTTCTCAAGAAAACCATATTGTAAAATAATCATCTTACTATGACCTTTTAAGTAATTTTTTTTTTCAAATGTATAATTTAATTATATATTTTTTATAAAAATTAAATTTTCTTATATCACTATGGAATGTTTAATTAAACGATAATTATTTTCATTAAACATTCAATTTATTTTGAGGAAATCACTTTTATAGAATATTAATCTATTAAAAATTTCAATTCAAACTTAATGAACATAATTTATGGGTTTTGGTGGAGAGAAACTTTTCTAAACATATAATCAACAATAATTAAAAACCTTTCTTCCCATGATAAAAATAGTCATTTCTGATTTAATAATAAGAAATAATGAAAACATTTTTTAATAATTCAATGTATTAGTTATAGGTTACTTATTATATGATATTGATATATAATATTAATAATAACTTGAGAGACTCCCTACTCCAAGGTTGTACATGTGTTGTGTTGAATCTCAAAAATTCTACTGAAAATTCATCTCCTCCAAATGATTTACAAATACTATGGTTAGTGAGGCAGATATTGAAATATTTCCATTTGAGGAATCTCAGAGTGATTAATCGATGGCCTCATGTTTATCTAATTAATAAAAGACATGTTTTTTATAAAGATACCCACAGAATCCTTGAATTCAAAAAATTTCTAAAATGTTTATCTATATAATGATACTTTTAAATAATATTTCATAAATAATAACACTTTATATCTATATTCTTGTCATTATCCTCAATTTTTAACTATTTCAAACATTCATTAGGTAATTATAACTATTTAAATTATCATCACATGAAAATCTAAATAAATATGATAAATTATAGTATGCAGAAGTGGAGGAGTCACGCGTTAACCCCAAATATATCACATTCTATTCATATCAACATAGTGTTGTGAATTATAGTACATCATTGTTTTCACTAATATAAATTGTGACATGGTTTATACTAGCACACATTATTTTTTTCTTTATTGTTTATTTATATAGATTTATATATGTATCATGATCAAAAAATAATAATTACTTTTCAATCATAGTTAAACCATCTGTAGAAGGAAACTCCAACAAAATACTTCTAAACACCATGTATCCTTATAGTACCTTGTATCTTATGTGTTCAATAAGATACCTCCACAGAAAAATATCATTAAATTATACCGAAAACCATTAAAAATAATCATCCGTAGAAGAAATGGTAAATTGAAATTAATAATAATCTATGAATGCCTCACTATTGGTCGTTATTAATTCATGAATAATTGGGTTGATAAAGGCCTATTGGAAAATTTAAAATATACACTCACCTTCATATATACACACTTATTAAATTGAATCACAAAATAAAATAAAGGGATAATTTATTAATCATATACAGTGTAAAAACTTCTTCAATGTAAATGATAAAGACAAAGATATATATATATATATAATGTCTCCAGGAAGTACTTCTATTATTAGAGTAATGTATTTAACTTACCTATTAATAGAACCTCAATTAATAAAAAAGTCACTTAAAGATAAATCATTTCAAACATTATAAAATGATTAAATTTTTTATATATTGTATTGTAACATATATAATAGTAATATCATTTATTAACAATTAACACCACAATGTGAAAAAATTTCATCATAAGAAAAAACATGGTGTTGTGATTATTAAACTATTGAGTTTAATTATTTAGTAAATATATCCAATGATATATCACGTAAAAAATTATTAATGTACTAAAAATAATATCATCTCAATTTTTATATATCCAAAATCAATTTTGATATGATTATCACAAAATCACCTCATTTTTTAAAAAAGTACATCTGAATTGATAGTTACTCTATGACCAACAATGTTACCCTCTATAAATTTATATAATTTAAAATAATATTGACTTCCCTAGCGAGTTTATTTATGAAAATTATATCCCATATAAAAATTTCTATCATTATTATGATTTAAATTATCAAGGTATAATGGTCATCAAGAACACTCATTTATATATACTAAAATTTCCTCTAATAAAGGTATATTTATATGTTTTATGTTTTATGATATAGTCCTCATACACAAGACATTGAGTATATAAACATCGTATAAAATAATTTTATCTAATATAACCCTACTTATTAATTAAAAATTAAATAATTTATAATAAAATAATTAATATATATATCATATATAATATAATAAATGTTTTTTAGGAAATCTCAAGTAACTAAAATAGAATGAAAATTAATTTCATTAAGATAATTCAATGAAGGGACCAGATGCAATACATTTCATATATAATGGAAAATAATATATTAGAAAAGAAAAACCAATTACATGATCATAAACATGCACAACCACCCCTACTTAAATCGACCTCAATGGTGGAAAATAGATCTGAATGTATATATATTTACATGTGATGTACGCAATGAACCATAGGTAATGAACTTTACATATATCATGTTCCTATAAAATTGTAAATATAAAAATATACATATGAAATTACTTGTTATATTCCTTAGTGGGTAATCCTACATGATGAATCACACATTTTATAATGGGATTATACTCTATAATATATATATATATATATTAAAGAATCTAATCATGAAAATAATAAAATATCATCAAATCCCATAAAACTCTAAGATGATAATAAATTAGAGACAAAAAAATCATTCTTTTAGGTGTTTTTATCATTTCACCCACATATAAATTAAACAACCGGAAAAAAAAGTAAATATAAATTGGTATTCCCATTATTATAAATCCATGATTAAATTACATAAAAAGTAACCATTATATATATATTCAACCATGAATCTAATACAACTATACAAAACATTCACCACTCGATTTTTTAGAATAATTTATTATCAATAGATCCCATATATTCTCTTTTAAATCCACCAAAATGCTCATTGTATCACTCCTATTAATTGATCCTAAAATGAGATAGTATTACTGATGGATGGGTTGTTCCTTTGGTGAGGAAAATAACCCTTATACAAAGAAATTAAATTATTATAATAAAAATAAATATTTATTCCTCCAAATATTCTAGGAAGAACGCCAATATAATTGATGAAATTATTTATATAAATTTATTGTTTTATAGCCTATAATTTAGATATGTACTCTACACCTGCACTGGAATAAACTATGATTGATTTATTAGAAGTATTTTGACCAGTAAAACCATAATTATCGAAAATTTTGAAACCATATTCAGATATTATTTTAACAGAATTAGTTTAAATTAGTTAATCAATGTATCCCTTTACAAAGATCTCAAATAGACAATATAATACTAATAAACAAATACATAGTTATACATAATTATTAAAGAATTATCTATAATGTAATCTGGTGTGTCTCAACATGATTGGACTGAAATATAATAGTACATATTGCATTGAAATTTTATCAAATAATTGATCCTTTTATCAAATCAAATGTAATCTCATTCAAGAATTTAAACTATAACTTTTCAAAAGTACATTTAGTATTCAAAAGACTCAAAAAAATTTATATTCATAAGAACAGCCATGTATTTCACTATACTAAACCTCACCAACACATATCCATTATGTTTTTTAAATTAAAATCATTATACCTATTTGATATTTCATTATATATTTTAATATATATAATCTAGGCTACTTCACACCTATATTTAAGTGAGAATAATTTTCTAACACATATATTTATAAAATATAAAGTAGGGATATCATATCAGAAGAGTAATTTTTTAACCCCATAAAACATAAAAAAAATACTACACTATCAATAACCTTCTTGTATACATATTACTCATCATTTTCATTATGAAAACAAATTTTTATATTCCATAAAAAATAGATGTTTCCAAGTAGTGAAACTTGCTTAAGTATACAACTAAATCATTGTAGATTTTTTATCGTAAAGAAACATTATCCATTCTCAAAACACTTAGTTTTTATATATATATACATATATATATATATATAACAAAAATTAACTTTATGTGAGTTCATTTTGATATCAATTTTACATCTCCAATGTTAAAGGCAAGATTGATTTATTTAAAAAATATTTCTACATAAATAATAGCAAAAATTGAAATAATTTTATCTCGTATAATACCATTATTTAACATTATTATTACCCATTATTGAGTTTCTATAAAAAAAATTAAATGAAAAAATATTTTCCAATTTTTAAATGATTTTAATTTTCAATTTTTACAAGAGTTTGAAATGAATTTTATATTTAATATTATACGACATTAGAAAAATTTCTCACCCTCATCCTTGATCATTGTTTTGAATATTACCTTATAATTTTTAAAGGTCAATTTGAAATAAAATGGTTTCTATAAAAATTTAAATTTTTTTTGTTTTTGAATAACTTATTTTTATATGATAAGACATTGTTCTTAATAAATATTCAAAATATATTTTAATTAATTTTAATTTATATCAACCTCATTTCTTGAATATTATGTTTCACCAGGGATGTACTCTTTTCATCCAATAATCAATTTTTCTCTAGAAGTATTAGTAATATTTTATATGTAATAATTGTGAAATTATTAATATTTTATATGATATATTTTCAATATGAACTCTTATATTGATTAGGATTCACAATTATACAATTATGAATTTATTAAACATATTATGTAATGGGTGAGGCCACTTATAACACATTGGTTATTAGATAAATATAATGAGACAAACTAGTTTTATGTTTTGGAATATGTCTTAAATGTATAATATTTTTTCCTCAGAATAAGGCCATTATGGTAAGATTATGTTTTCTGATATTTTTCACTCATCCATTATAAAATTAATATTATTATCCTAGTGAATATTTATATTTATATATTATCCATGTATTTAGTCCCATTTTTTTATAATAGTTTTATGAATTTTTTTTGAATATATCATTAATATTATTAATTATCTATTTACTATATGATATCTTATAATATATATCATTTATGGTATGTCATCCCTGACTAACCATCCGAGATCACCCTTTTTTATATTTTAATTTCTCTATTATATGAAGTACTAATATATTAGTAGATTTATGGATTTAAAATATGGAATAATAAAATTTAAACAACAATTAATATATTTCATTTAATGATTTTCTAGATAATTTTGAAATCAAATATGTACTAGTATATCAATTTTTCTAAACTACTAAATCCATTGTGATTATTTCTCTTGTTATTTTTACCCATGTAGTAAAACATCCCATAAATCTAGGCTAATAGAGTTAGGATATTAATGCTGATATCCGAGGGTTATTTAGTATAATCATTGGAATAATAATTTTGGAAAAGATAGCATAAGGATTATAATACATTGAAAAAAATATAAATATATATCTAAATATATGAAAATATCATTAATTGTTTAGTAAAAAAATGATATATTGTTTTTATAGAAATGCATATCTTTTTAGATACTAAAATTGTACATGGTTTGGGAAGAGATAAATCATAGGGGAATTACCCTGAAAAGTGTTGGTCAAGTATCTCTTTTCCATCATTCCTGGGAATAGTGAATGTTCCCTTACTGGAAACCTAGTATGAAACTCTCAAGGTATATGCTCGGTTTAATTAAAATTTTCTATAAAACCCATTATGGATGTCCTAAAAATATTATTGTAATTTGAGAATATTCCCCAAAAAACCATGGATACTAATGAAAGATTAGGTTTTGATCATCCCACATAGCATTGTTGAATTTATATGGTTTTAATTAGATTAGTAATTTATATGTAACTCAACTAACAATATTGTGATGGGATGTAGGATTGTGGAATTCTTTGGTCAATCCTATATAGTGGAGATAACAATGAGTTAAGAACTATATATTAGACCCTACCATGAATTTATCTGATCAAAATTATGGATTTTAATTTTTTCTAATGAAATTGGGTTAAATAGATTCCAAATAAGAATGGTTCATGATCTATTTTTGGGTGTCTGTGCAAAGTGTATTACTAAATCTAGCTTGGTTCAGTCTTATGTCTTAGGTTCTGGAGTAGATAAAGTGTCAAAAAATTTATTTCTTCTAAGAAATTAGAGCTTGCATGGCTAAAATAAACTCCTTGGTCTCGTAATGAGTCATAAAACTTGGTGCATAAACTGCAACATTAAAAGAAGATCTAAATACAAGATATAGTCCATAGCATGATTTACTCTAATTAGTTTAAGGTACTTCATTTGTAATTCCATGTATCTGGTTGATCCAATGTAATATGATATCATTGTATTTTGGTGACCAATTCATATTCTCCACATTAACCTGACATTGATTAAAAAATTGATAAGGTGATGCAACCCATACTCTAAACTCATAAAACTAGATGACTGCTCATGCATGGTGGTGAAGGATTTAAAGATATTCAAAAAGTTAGAATAATTTTCATATACAACATGAAAATGAAGGATTTTAGAAACCAATAAAAATAAAAAACTTAAGTGAATGGAAAGAATAATTCACTTGGGAAGTTGATGTTCAATGTAATAAATGGTTTCAGAATATTGAGAGAGAATTGAAAACATCCTTATATAGATGAACTGAAGCATATAATTATAATGAGAGAAAATGATATAAAATAAATTTAAATAGATGAATAAAACTAAACAAAAATACAACAGTCCTAATGTTAGGGATTCTTGGTAACACCAAATCACCTTATGATGTAAATATCTTTTATGTCATATGTCTTTGTAATTTTCCCTCAAAAATTTTCTTTTACATCATATGTCTAGATTTAACAACATGATTTATTTCATTCCTAACAGTGATACGCTATATCTCTATTATTGGTGGAATTAATTGAATTTGTTAGGTTGTTGGGATTTAGGGTTATATATTATAAATGATAATTTTACTACATAAATGTTCTTCATTTTTATATGTTTATGGGTTGTAATTGATTAACATCTTGGGTCTTTTTCTCAAAAAAACTCTATCATCATGGGATTTACGTATTAAATTTGAATTTCACATTATACATTGTTTGAAACTATAGACATTAACATTACCAACCCCTTATTAATATTAGCTAAAACATCATTAAATATTAAACAATTAACAAAATAAAATTGTTTGAAACAAGTTTAAAAATCTATGAATTGGATTGAAAATTTTATGTGACTAAATGTTATGAGTCTCTCCCACATATTAAGGATTTATTATCGTAAAGATAAAACAGTATCATAATGTATTTTTAATGGGATAATCATTAAGTGGGAATATACATTAGGACCATGAGAATTAATGAATTTTTTATAATAAAGTGATTGTCGTATGAAATCATCACTATAATGAAACTACGTAATGTATCAGAGTCATGTTTCTTCTTTAGATCCATGCCTCTATTAATTTAAATTCCTCGCAATTTATATAGATAAAATTACCCATATTATAATATTTATCACCTTGAACGTTCTTTAATGGTTTAAGGTATAATAAAATTAAAATTATTATCATTCCTGAAATAATTTTTTATAACCACATGCATGCATTGGATAAAAAATGACAACTATTTAATGAAAAATCAAACAATTAACCATGAGGAATTGATGAAAATGGTTCAAATGAATATGATGTTAGGGAAGGTGGGTAGATGATAAAAATTATCTCAAGAGGGTGGAAATTAAAATATAATTCAAGATAATCATTAAAGTGTGGTGATGATTCTCCATGCGAAAGTAGAATCTCTACGCTCCCAAAATCATAATAATGGTTTGTGAATACAACATGAATGTATTATTAAGGAACGATATTTCATTATATACTTTTTTAATTTCATTAGTAGCCATGTTTAGAAATTATCTACAATCCACCACAAAACCACACATGATATATCATGATATTTGATTATAAATAACTATTCCCCCAGAATTATTCATTTGAAAATAAAAAAACAATACCAAATTCTATAATAGGATGGGATAAAACTGGCATGAAAAATGACTCTCTCCCAACATGTTCTCTCAAGGAAACATCATGCGAATAATGAAAATTGTATAGGTAAGCATAGGAAAAATTGATCAACAAAAAAATTCATAAACCATTTTAATTTTGTATTAATATAATCCTTCTTTTCAAAACATGTCAATTAAATTTATAGCACATTTACATGCCTAGTGAATCGCTCAATAAATATTATCAGGTAAGAATTGAAAAAATAATATTCAAAATACTCATGAGAATATGAATACATATAAAAAATTAAATCACTAAGGGAACTATTACAAGTAAAAGGAAAATAAACAAAATGTTTTGGGAATTTAGAATTAGAATAAAATCACTCAACTCAACAATCATGATATAATTATTAACAAGAACAAAAAATGGTTTTATCAAATTCCTTGTAGATTTTTTCTTTATATACATCAGTGTATTGATATTTCAGGTTAAAAAATTATTCTAATGAAAATTTTCTATAATAATATTAATAATTGGAAACCATCCAAGTGAATATGAAATAAAGCTCAATATTTTCTCTAATACCACACTCATACCCAATTAAAATAAAACTGTTTCTCCACAATTTTTTTTAGAAAATATGGTTTATATTTTAATTCCAATAGAAACATGTTAAACTTAAATAATGAAATACTAATGGAATTGGGAGCTTTATGTAATGGATTTCATGAAATTGTGGAAAATATCAAACAACAATGTTAGGAAGAAAATATGAAAATATTTTTGATGAAGAACATAACATCATTATATAAATTATTAGTTTCAATTTTTTTGATAGTAGTACATTTGAAAAAGCTAAAAATTACATAGGATTCAAATATAACTACAGTATCATTTAAATGTATGACTCCTAATAAAATCCAAGAGCCAAAAAATCTGTAGATTAAATAAGACATTGAAATAGAAAAGGAATACCTAAATATAAATAGAATGGATCGAAAAAATATTACTATTTTTTCCTCCCATAAAGTGATAAAAATTATGTTACAATACAAATGGGTGGAAAAGGATTAGTCTGAGTATTCCATTAGCATAGTGTCCCTAATCCTCCTGCGGGAACTAGAGGTTATGTCCTCCAGATCTAAGGTTAACTTCAGAAGATTCACCACCTTTTAAATGACATTATGGAACCTATCTTGTAGAAACATGTGAAACATCATTGGTCACATATGGATCACTTAGGGTGATTTTATGATAATATCAACATAAAGTAATCTTCATGATGGAGGAAAATGGGAATCCAAGCTGGTGCGTCAAGGACTAGATGATCGATAAATATCAAAACACTATGAAAATGAATGTATTATAAGAAATAATGGTATGAGTGTAACATAGTTTATCCCAACCAAAATATTTTGTAAACATTACAATATGGTTATAGGGAGTACAATAAATCATAAATAAACTAAAATGGAGAAAACATGGGTTATACAATGGGGAACAACTAAAAAGAGTAGGAAAATATATATGTGATCAACATAGGTAGTCCCCTACTTAGGTTTGGATACCTATATCTTTCCTTCCGTGTCTATATCAATAATATTTGTAAAATATAGGTGACTGACCGTCAGAATAGGTTTCATACTGATAGTAGAAGGAAAAACAGTCACATGTAGTACTCAGTTATATGTGGGAGAAGATGAGGTTCTAAATTTGGATGGATTCAATGTGTCCTTAATTTAGATTTTTTAATTTCACCTCCAATGTATTCATTAAAGTAGATACATTTCCGTTTTGACAATTATCCTGTGACATCTTCATTGATAAGTTAGGTTCGTGATATCGGGTTGAAACATGACTGGGGTGGAAAATTGTTAAATGGTGGGTGGGCTGATAATGGTTATAGAGGATGGCCTAGTAGTATGAGGGGATGGTGGGTGATGGATAGTAGTAGGTGGAGTTTTATAAAGGTGATGGATTAGTTAATGGATGATCTAAATGATTTATAAAGGTATTTCTATGCACTATAATACTTCATGATAGTTCTCCAGAAGATAGTGGAGAGCCCCCATAGTATTTAAACCACTCAGTAGTGGTCAAGAATGATGCTTATGACAATAGATAATTGGAATACATTTTCCATAGAGGGGAAAGATGATCATTAGGTACTAAATAATATTTTTTGGTATTATGAAAATGCACATCCTCAGTGGGATCAGAATTGTTAGGTTCAATCTCATAATGATCACAAAACATTTGATGTATCCCCATCTTTTCGATTGGGAAAAGGATAATGAACTACATCAGTCTTTTAGGTGAATGGGTTTAAGAGGTATAAAATTTTTTAAACAACCTATCCCTAGGTAAAATAATGGGTCCTCTCATAAGGGTCATATGTTTCCTCATTTTCGACCAACATAATACCAGTAAAACTAGAAATCCATGTTCACCATGGGGATCCCTTTTATGATGTAAGAATTTTCACATCAATCAGGGTAATGAAACCAGGGTATCTTCACCATGACATACAATAATAGGCTAAATAAATATGAATGGTCCTAATTTAATCTTTCATAAGTTGGGTACAATTCACTATAGGTGGATCATGTATTCTTGTGGGACCATGGGATATCACTACCCATCTCCTCGGGGTGCTGGAATTGATTGGATCTAGGTGCATAGTGGAATAATTTAGAGTGATATAAAAATATGATGAATATATTACCATAACAACTCCAAACTCTCCCAACATGATCTCTTAATACCTTCCTTTCGACCTAATAGTAACATGAATGAAATATATCTCAAATGTAACTAGGAACTCAAGGAAGATATCAATGTTTGTATACACTAGTCCATAAAATATATGAAATAGTTGAATCTAATGGGTAGGCTTTATGAAATACTAATCTATAAGGATCTTGAGTAAGCTAACCAAGTATATTTCCTTGTCGGTCTGTATAGTATTGGACTACAAATTGGCCAATTAGACTTGATGTTGTGGGTTCATAGAGCCACATTCATGGGTGACTATATAAAGGAATTGTATTGGTATGCTAATGGAGGTAAATGGACTAAATGGTTCTACCTTATGAGAAGGAATGGTGGTATGTATATCCCAATGGTGGATGTGGTTGTTAAGAAGGTGTCTATGTCAAACTCTTGTCCATGGGATGATTCATTACATGGAACACATTCTTAAAATGATAATGTTGTCCACCTTGTGTGTGGATGACTGTTATATGAAAATTGTGATGTGAAAAAGGGAATTCCTTCTAGGGAAGGATGAGGTGTTGGAGAAGGGTGGATGTAGGGGCTAAGGTAATGAAGGAGGATGATAAGGGTATCAGGACGTCCTTATAAACCACAATTTTCTACTAATTTTTTTAGCTAAAAAACTATACTGAAATAATAGGATATATGAAAAATGTTGTGGTCAAAAAATTGTAATCCCATGAGATTTGTGACATAAACATTTATTTTATAAAATGAATTTCTGTTTTTCAAAGATAACATTTCACTAATCCAAAATTATTTAATCATATTAAACAAAATTTTACTAATCTATAAAAATAAAAAACAAGGGTTCCCACTCATTCCACACTTCATTTAAGGCCAAGGCCTAGAAATTCTACACACTTATGTAAATTTAAATGATATAAAATACCCTTCTTGAAATAGTTCTAGTTAAATGTTTAACAAATAATCTTATCTATAATGTATTTTCCATCTCCTAGTCAATGTTTTTAGTTATATAGGTGAGAAACTTTATTACATCAAGCGGTCTTGAAAGTAGGGTTTTAATTTACCATGTAATAAATATAATATTTAATTGAAGAAAAGAACCGTTTTATATGGGGTGATTATCCTTCACATGATGTGTGGGTCATTCTGTTTCATTATATTCTCTTTGTAAATTTATTCATTAACAGAGGATTCTCACCTAAGATGTTCTAGAAAATATGATTTCAATAACATTGTTTCTCAATATTTCTAAGCATACATGTAAATATTTTTGAAAACCTAGAATAAATTATGATCAAATTCAACCTCTAGGTGTCATCACTTCCATTGAAATTAAGAATATGAGTTATGTATATGGGTGTTTTTTATACCTTGGATACACCAAAAGTAAATCATCATTAATGGTAATCTAATACATTTATATTTTCTTCATTGTTTACTCAAGATTTTATAATCAAAATCCTGATTCGATATATCTAAATGAGTACAATTTTATTGGTTTTGGGGGTTATATAATAATATTTACTTTTATACTTTTTAAGAAACACTTTTCTATAATTATTACAGAAGGGATTCTTTATAGAACTAATGAGTAGTCAATAGAATCTAGAGAGAGAAAAACAGTTTCTCCCTAAAATATAAACGACCACATTGCATTGTCAAGGGTGACATATTCTACTACATCAAACATAAAAATTTTGTCTACAAAAAAATACATTAAGATTACAATGGGATTTGAAAAATAGCAACATTAAATATATTCCCCAAATGCTAATTATTTCAATATCAATGAAAAAGTTCAATTGGATATGATTACAATTTCCAAGAGTGTCTATTCGTTATCACCATCCACAACTCTATATAATGACCATTGTGACATGATGGAGTTTGGGAAATAAAAATATACATTGAATATTTTTAGGAATTATATGATTAGACCAATGCTGTTAACCACTCCATGAAAATTGTAGAAACATTAATACCCTATTAATTTCAACTTCTAGGTTATCACATCACTTTAAACCATCATCACAGTGTTTATGTAACTTCGGGTTTTCCCAGTTATAGTATAATGAAAATGATAAATATTTCATCCTATAATGATAATATTGTGTGAATAGAGGTTATCTATAGTGATATATTATTATATGTTAGAAAATTGTTGTCATTATTACATGTCCATGATAAAGAGTGTTTCATTTTGGAATTCATAAACAATTCTAATATCCATATCATCATTAATATGGTGAAGGTGGATTCTGAAGAGATATTTAGAAATAACATTCTGGATCCCCTTTTGTGTCTTTAATAACAACGTAAAACTATGTTAGTCGTAAGATTATCTACATTATAATAGTTTTTAAAACCTTTTTATTCAAAAGATACATTATTATTGAATGATCAGTGAAAACCAAAAATCTGCATATCATGAGGTATGATCATCACATATCAAAAGTATATATCATTATAAAGAGATATTATTATATATTTTGGTAATTAATTTGATCAATTTTTAGAATGGTTAAGATATTAGAGGGGATGAAAAATATTCCTAAATTACTATTCATTAAAAATAACCCAAAATGAATTCATTAGGATCACACATTTTCTTTTTGTCCTTATCACAATTTTTCAAGATAATAATAGGGGATTCTACATGTTTGATCTTATAAAAAACAATTTATTCCCACATTTATTCATGGAATTCAAAAGGAAAATCCTTGTCCAAGAGTTTTCTAAGTGGTTGATCAATTTTTTAAATTCCTTTAACAAATCAATTATAAAACCCTATCTAGACAAGAAAAATCCTTATTCACTTCTTTGTTTTGGGTTTAAGAAAATATTTCATTACATTTATTTTAGTTGGATGAAATTATGTTACATTATTTGAGATCTTATTCCCTTATACAATGTCTCTCATCATAATAAAATGTCATTTATCACAATTTAGGACTAAAACATTATCCTCAGAATGTTATATTTTGAGTTTAAAAGAACTCATATAGCCCTCTAATGATCATCCATATACAAAAAAAATCATCCATAATGATCTCAAAAATCACATACACTATGTCATGAAATATATGTTTCATACACTATAGAAATGATTTAATCGTATTACCAATTTCAAATGATATACATCTATAGGATATGGGTCTAAATGGACAGGTTAATTATGTTTTTTAATGGTCGGTTGGCTAAATATAGAATTTATTGCCCCTAGAATATCCATCTTTTATATATAATAATTCATTCCAATATAATAACTATAGAATATGATGCATGAATGGTAGATGAAAATTGTCTTTGTAGGATTCAGTTTAATGTTTTCTTTAATCCAAATTTGACCCACCTTCCAATAATGGTCTAATTTGGAATCAACTAATTTTCATTATTATATAAAACTATATAGTATACCTTTATTGGAGAGATTTGTAGTGGGATGACCCAATCCATATCTGATACATATAAAATGATCCCATCATAAATATGTTCCATAATATCCATTTTTACGATATATTTCATATGTTGGTTGAGTATCCTATGTGGATTATTTTGTTTTGATCTTTGTTCCATCATAATTTTATGCCTGAAGATTATGGTTATAATTCCCTCAATATTATCCACATTACATGATATTGAGTTATTATTTCATTTAAGGACATCCAATAATTCCATATCTAAATAATTTTTCTAATAAAATACCACAATGAGCTGAATGTTGTACATGATCCCTAAAAATGAATATTTTTTCTTCCTTGGAAGATGCCTTAGTAATAATGTTGGTGGATTAATTCATGAAGGTGTGAAATATTGGGAGGAGTCTATTATCGAAGGATTCATTTATTTTTCCTCATCGTAGTCACTGCCATATTCTTTATCAGGGTACAAGGTATCCCCCTCATCTTTAAAAGACATAATATTAGCATGACTTATAGTGATAAAATTATCATGACACTCCAATTAATACACACATTTTATTTTTTCCTTAACCACATCAAAACAACTTTTTTCCTTTGAATCAGTAGATAATTTTACCTTGACTTAAATCGATGATTGATTTTCCTATCATGATAAAGGATATCACTATCATGATGGGGACATAACCTTCATCATCCATGTATTAGATGATAATGTTATGTAAAAATTGAACTTACCAACCTTAACTAGTATATCTCAATGACGGTTGTAAGGGTACATGAATGATCTGCTAGTAAGTTTTAGGATGACTGTTATTGGTTTTAGGTATTCTATTCTTATTCATTAGAATATAATCAATGATGAAATGTTGATTATTTGACTAACATGACATAGTTTATTTCCAAATATGCAAGTCTATAGAGTTCATGAGATTGAGAAACTCACATGGTCTATTAGCATTGGTGTAACATTTTACTAAACAATAGTAGGTCATTGTTCATTAATGAAGTAAACTCCTAATTATTGCATATTTATTTAAAGAGAGTACAAAGAATTTAATAATATATAATATGTAGTCATGCAGGATATGGATTCATCAATTGTAATATTATCATATATTTGTTAATGAATCTCCAAAAAAATTTATTCTAACACTGTATCTTCTACTTTTCTCCTCTATAGGAAAGGAAGACTTGGATTGAATGGTTGTGGTCCCACCTAAACTACCTCTTCAATGTTTTTTCATGTTATTGATCTTTTTCTCATATATTAACTTATGATTAGTATATTGTTATGTTTTTATTTTCCTTTTTTAACTATTATGTCATATATATTTGATTATTTTTTTCTTCCAATCATTATTATTTAGGAATATTAAAATTTTAACTCTTTAAAACGTCTAAGGAACACTTCATTAGAATCCCCTATCAAATGAAACAAAATAATACTTGTTATTTTACCCAATAATCCATATGATAGGGTCTTTTTAACAAAATAAGTGGGATAATTTTCCCATTGGTATTATTGAGGTGTGGAATACTATTTCTTCAAATGCAGATATTGTATAAATTATTATTATTCTAGAGGAAACTACTAATCTGTATAGGGAAAGGGTGGATGTGGTTGAAATTCCAGTTTTTTAGGAGTGTACTAAGGTGTTTCTTTATTTTTTTAGTGTATCAGGACCACTCATTTGTAGATTGTACCTTATATTTTTTTCAATTAATATATTATTTATTAGTAATAAGGTTTTTAGTATTTTTATGCTTGTTAATTGTAATGGATGTAATTATATTCCTGAATGATATTATCCTCCTATATTAGACTATAATTTTATTTTGTGTGATAGCCTCCAAACATCAAACATTATTGAATATACATAATATAGAAATGTGGTTTTGTTTGGGGTTAATAAAATTTATTTTTTTATAAATTTACTATGATATTTAACCTGCATTAAAACAATTGTAGTCTCTACGTCTTGGGGTAACACACTCCATAAAGGTCCCCACATTCATTTCCAAATGCTATAATTATGTTGTATTTTGCATGTATGAGTTCTACTAAAATATATCATCTTACGAATAAGTGTTTAATCAATTAAAGAATCCTATAAGATGAATGTAGTTGGGTGTAATCCATAGTAATGTCTTATCAATTGCATCCATCTACCACGCTTGTGGTCTAGAATCATTCTTTTTAGATTTCTAAAATGATCTCGAGCCTCCTAGGGTAACATTACATTTATTTAGAATAAATAATAAATTTATTTCCACAACTTATAAATATGTATAGCTATGAATTAGTTATCTAGGAATTTAACTTCCAATTTTACTTAATTATAAATGGGCATGAGATCTTGGTTTCTCACCCATACCTTGGATTTATACCTTGAAAAAAAGAAGAAAATCACAAGAAATATTTCATTAAAATATACACATTGGTTTTTAAAGGTGTTGGAAACATCTTAGAGGTTCTTTTGATAGTCATAAGGATCCTCGCTCTGAATTGAACTAAATTGACACTCATTCCAGATCATGTGACTAACGATATTCATAATTTTCAATATGTGTGATTTGATGGGAGGGATACTAATACCAGCTTCACTACCACTAATGAATGGAAATATATTAAATATTAATGTGTGCTATAGCACTAGTGGTTGCACCCAATATTCTTCAAGAAGTGCATATTGGGAATTGTGAGGATTTAGAGCTATATAATTATAGAAATCATATATGTTTGTGAGATGGAATATAGATACGGATTTTAAAATGTTATGACTCGTCTAATTGAATGAGTCAAATGGGCATGGACTACGCACTAAATCTGAGATTGGAAGAATATTATAAACCGTGTGAAATACTTTTATGAGTAAAAGGGAGTATACAAGGGAAATGGAGTAAATACAATATTCTATCCTGAATTTTATCATGTAGAGGTAATATTCCTTGGGAAAGTGCCAAAATTATATCAAACCACATATATTTGTTGATTCTGTAAAGGTCTATTCATATTAAAAATTCATATGTAAACAAACTAAAACTGTTGTAATGCAACAGGATATAGGGGAATTCCATAGTCAAACCAATAGAAAGGTCATGAAAATGAGTTGTGACCTAGATATTAGAACATAGAGTGGGATCATTACATGAATGTTATAGGGTATGAGTTATGTTAAAAAAAATTAGATTGATTAAATGACGATCATTAATTGTTCAGAGTCAATTTTCGTTATCATTTGGAAATAGTATTCTTAAATCAAGTTTTTTTAGTCCTATGGCGTAGGTTAAGAAGAATCATAAGTGTCGCCAGTTGCTTTTGGTCCTAATAATTTGGTCTAACTATTATGTAAACCACTCTTTGGTTTTAGAGTTGGTCATCCTTATAGGTACAAAATTCACAACATAAAAATTAGAAGCATAAAAAATTTACTGGTAATATCCCAATTTATATCAATTAGTTTATGTTGTATCATAAAATTTCCATGGTAATGGATAATGAAAATTAATAAAATGTGATTTCATTTTCATAAATTAAATACCATCCTATAAATTATCCAAAAGTTGGTTTAAAAATTCATGAATTGATTCTAACCATACTCTCATCTCCAAACAAAAGAGTATCAGTATATCATAGTGATGATTGCTTTAGACATTTGAAAAATACGGAGTATAATTAGAATATTAATCCATAAAATAAATGATAAAGGGAAAAAATATAAAATGACATTCTTACATTAATGGAAATAAACATTCCCCATAGTAGTATATGTTAAAAGAAATAAATTGTTTAAGAAACATCTATGGGAATTCCAAACATATTTAGATCAGTGAATAGTAATAAAAAAACATAAACAAGAGAAAATGATATAGAATGAATTCAAATAAAAGTATACTACTAATTGGATTGTGCGATTCATTAGGTCGAAGGATTCTTAGAATATTCAAAACATATAGAACTATATAAAAGAAATTTTATTTTTATCATAAGACAATATTAGTTTCTATCTACCCATTACTTTTACACCATAATTATGGATTTTACATTGTGAAAAATATGTTTCCCATCTTGAATAATATTTTCTACGTGATTCATTGATCCAATTGAATTTGTAGGGCATTCAAAAGTAAGGGGTTTTCAATGTAAATCATCCTATTATGTTTTATGTTTTCTTTCTACTGGGACCATAATGGAATTAAATGTCTTTACAACATGGCTCTAAAGATAACAAGAACTATATATTTGAGGAATTGACATAAATTTTTTTAATTTTATGACACAAATTGTCTTGAATTTTATATTTTAACAAAAGGAAAACAATTTAAATATCATCTCCAATTTCATATATAATTCAATCAAAAAAATATTCATCTACTGTAAAAACATATGTAAATATCTATAAGCTAATTCCAAATTATATAAAAAAATTAAGCATATTAATGATAAAATATTTTTCTAATTTTTTTTATAATTTCACTAGTATAAAAATTATATATTAGAACTCACAATGTAGTGATCAAATTATTAAATGAAATTATTTTGAAATTTTAGAAATTGGATGGAATAAAAAACATATCGATAGAAATAACCTATGTAGGTATTTTGACTACGTTATAGATGATAAAAATGGAGCTGAAAATTGATATAAAGCTAGACATGAACATGTTAGAAGTATGCAACGATACCTAACACAGGTTACAACTAATAACCACTCTCATATGGGTTGACTTACAAATCTACAATATGATTAAACAATTTTGGGATGTTTCATGAATCAAAAACATCCATAAATCAATTTCAACTATTTGTAGTCAGACACTAGAGACATTCCCTAGAAAGTGTATTTACATATTTTAAGGTAATGTAAGGGTAAATATTGTCATGAATATTTATCATCTCTTTCAAGATGAAGATTAATGACATCTATTGATTCAAAGAATTTAGTATAAGGAGGAAAAAACAAAGAGGCAATGAAATCTAATCTTTTAATGGGAACTTTTCCTCCAAAACATTTCATAATATGGTGATATAGTGTCATGTTCTATAATCATACAGAATAAATTCATTAATACTTATGAATTCTATTGAATGATAAAAAAATATGATGATTAGGTAGGAGGGAAAATATATTACAAGAAAATGGAAAATTGAAGGGTATAATTTCTCCATTTTATTAAGTATGGAAATATATTATAGGGAACCTAAATGATAATATTATGAATTTTCATTTTGTTCGGATATAAAGACCACTGGTCTCATGATTTGTAGGCCATAAAATTCTATATATAATGATTTAATTGAAAGTACATAGAAAAAAATGTAAATGAATGTCTCATGTTTCAAGATTGCTTTCCACACAAGATTTCTAGGGAGAAATGAAAATAATATAAAATCCATTATATGTAGGATGATGTTCCTAATGATGAAAAAGTAGTTTTTTTGTTCATTTAATCAAATTTAACTAATTATTTATTTGATTATGGATCTTTACACAATTTCATATAATCTATGTTTTCAAAGAAAATTATATATTTCCTTATAACCAAAAGACTGGAATTATCGATCAGGGTTCCACTTGGAAATAATGATACATCAAGGAGGGTTCAGTTTTTTACCTTTTTTTGTAAAATAACTATGAACTATTTTAAAACATGATCATCAGTCCTATGGATTAATTTTACATATTCATTTGTATTTATTTGTATTCATTTTATGAATAATTATATTTTCAAAAGAATAAGATTAATATATATTATAAAGGAAAATAATCTATAAGAATTATATGGGAGACTAAAATAGCTGAACCACATCTAAATCAATCTCCAGTATACTTACATAATGAAATTATTGGGTAAGAAGATAATACACATATTTTGTAATGGAACAGTATCCTTATGATATAAAATTTTATTATTTTAAAAAATTTATTGATAGGTTTCTTGAATATATATGTTCATCCTATAATGTATGATGTTAATATTTCTATAGAATTCATCCATTATGAAAATTAATTTCTAATAATACATATAGGATGATTCCTATAGTGCTAGTGGAGTTCAGCAATCGAATATTTGAGTTAGGTGATGAGGGATTCTTATGACCACGTTTTTCACATTGATGAGAACATGTTTTATATTTGATAAACGAATGATGGTATTATAAGACTATTCAATGAATATAGGGAACTCACTACCGTGACTAAAATTAAAAAACATTATATTCCCCATATTAATGGAATAATTGATCATCTTCAAGGAGAAAAATATATTTAATATTTTGATATTTTTTCTGGGAATCATCAATAGTGAGTATGGACGGATGTTATTCCATTTATAGTTTTACATAAGAGTTACATGCAACAAATGAATATATTAATTTACTTTTTATTAAAAATTACCCTTTTATGGATTTATTTAATAGATAATTCATGGAATACTTAAATAATTTTTTGTCTTTATTTATGATATCTTGGTATATAGCAGTATTTATGAAGAGAATAATAGTGCTTTAGGAATCATTCATGAGACTCGTACAGAAAAGGAACTATATGAGAAAATTTAAAACATCTAATTTTTTCATCTAGAATGTAATTTTCTTGCCATATTTTCTCTATGGATATAATATCATTTCAACAAATAGATAAAATGATAATAAATAAATTTATTATTCTAGAAAACAATGTTAAGGAACATATTTTTGGTGGATTATAATGTTATTATCAGTTTTTTGTCAATGTTTTCTCTAATTGGAAAACCTATTAACCAATATCACACATAAATGGGTTTATATAATTTGGAAAATAAAATATAAAGAATGACTTCAGGATTATGGAGGAGGATAATCAACTATCCTATGTTTACACAACCATTGTTTGGGGTTGTATTTTTAATATATAGTATTAGATGAAATAAATAATTTGGATATGTCCTTCTGGAAATTAATACTTTTATTACCTATATATCAAGTTTTTTGATTATTTATGAACAAAATTAACATACATGTGATCTTGAGAAAGATGTTGTAATATTTTTGTTGATGATATGTAGAAATTATATCTACAGTCAAAGATGTGAGACATATGTTGACCATATAATTCTAAAATACATATTTCCACAAAACATTCTTAATAATGGGTAGAGGTAATGGATAGAGATACTCAGGGATTTTTATTTATAAATGAACAACCACCCATGGGATGAAATAAGGTAGAATATAAAATGATATGGGAATATCATGATGTCCTGATAAAAATGAAAATTGACAGAGATATTTTTTTCATAGATTTAATAATGATGGATATGGGAATTATAAAAAAAATTGGAAAAATCATAATTTTTCAAAAATATTAAAAAAAATATGTATGAATATATAAAAATTTATCAGACTAATTATGTGTGTTTTTAAAAGATAATTAACGCCAGTAATGACGGGATGTTAAAAGACTTCATTTAAGAAACTTGTGATATTAAATTTGGAAATTATATATCTGTTCCATATATAACTATACTAAAAATAAAATAATTGTATGATTTTTATAATATGAATTTATCTTTACAAAATTGTATAAAAAAGATATATAGTTATTTGAAGGACCTTTTTTGTGATATTATGATGTAGGAAATAAATGATTATGAATCAAGATTTATTTTTTAGCATGTAAAAGCTAACAAAAATCACCAAGGATATGTAAAAACCCACCACCTATTAATTTATGGGATTTTGAAATTAGAATAGAATATTTTAATAGATTGACACATATTCTACAAATAAATTATACCATATTGGTTATTATCAATCGTCAAGACAAATATGTGCTTTTCATCACAACAATAGAAGATTTACAACTTCATTATCATACACTACACAATATTAATATAGTTTTAATCTTTTATGGACTATATAATTTAATTTGCTATAATGTGGATCCATGATATAGAAAATAATGTAGAGACTAAATTAAAAGTCTCTTGATATCGTTCTTCATTTGAGAAAAACCTAAAATCCTTATACTAATGGGATGTTATAAAGAAAAATTCAAATGGTAGAAAACATGTTAAGGTTATTGTCACATCCCGAATGGAAAAAAGGACATCATTTTTTTATTTTATTTTGGAAAATCCCCATTTCAATTCTTAAAGGGGAACACATACAAGACTTGTAGTCCCAAGGCACAAGGGTTCACATGACCAGTAAACATTAACCAAAGGCCCAGAGGCAATCCCTGCACAATACATGACCCGTAGGCCAAACCAACAAGAATTTATCCTCCCTAACTTCTTCATCATTGATCGCCTAGCTCCCCACCTTTCATTGTTGATCAAAAAACATTGCCCCATACAATGTTTCATGGTACCTATTTCCGAAGATGATTTCCATACACTCTCATTCTTCCAATCCGATTAGCTATGCTTCTGGCGACTGCTACTCGTGTTTCCCTAATCCTCTTCTAGGGACTGATCTATGTGAACTGGGCTACTCCATGGCCTTTATGGCTCAAAGGCCCTGTTTCTTAAGGGCCATTGATGGCCCGAAGGCCCTTGATACCTAAAGGCCCAAACCAGTAGCCCGAAGGTCCAAATCTGGTGAATGGTTCTTATAAGGCCCCATCCATAAAAATTACTTAATAATGATTTATTAAAAGAATATAAATTGAGGACATTTTCAGGTTTAGTGTTTTAGAGAATTAGATCATAAATGATGCATTACATTCCACTTTTAAACAAGGTGGTTACATAAAAGACAATATTCTTTTTTCCCATAAAAGGAAACAAATTAAAAAAACATGGATTCTTTTTTGACACTACCTTTATACTATCATAACATCATGTATGTTTCCCTTGAGCTATGAATAACATTTCAAAAACATGGGATGAGCATAAAAATATCAGTAAGGGATATAAAAATACAGAATGAAAACATTAGTCCATGTATACATAATGATCAATGAAATCATAATTTACTCATAAAATATAAAAAATTTATCATACCTCATGAAATCATAAGAATCATGAATAAATCATATAAATCATAAGACATAAAGGTAACTTGAGGCATTCATAACATTCTTACGTAGGGAGTAACCATCATGGTTACATTTGGAATACCCATCACAGTATATTCCCTAAATCTCTTCATAAAAAAATTTGTATTTAACCCCTTTACGTTACCCAATGAATTGGAGAGCTATCACAGGCTCACCCGCTCTTTGTTTATCATGGAACCACCCATCTTCAAAAACAATTCCCAAGAACCCTAACATAATCGTATCATATAAAACATTCGTAAAGGAAACATAACATTTACACATTTAAATCACAAGATATCAAAAACCCGTTGATATAATAAAAAATTTATCAAAACCATTCTCAATACCAAACAAAAAGAAAAGTAAAACATGGTATTTATTTTTCATTAAAAAAAGGTGATGGCTTGTAGAGGAAGCCGAAACTCAAATAATGGTCACGGAGGCAAAGAAATCATTGTCGCCACATACGTAGGACAAAAAAAAATCCCTTTTGTCATTTAGTAAAATTCTTCATATAAAAATATTCATTTTGAATAAAATTAAAAGTCGAAAGAGTTTATAAACCTTATAAATGAATGTTGTGTATAGAACAAATTATGCCTCAATGAAAGTAGATTGAGATGAAGTCCCTTACCGAGTTTCCGACATGACTCAGTCATTCTTTAATCTCCTGAATAATAAACTGGTGTTAATTTATAATTTATTAAGAACCTTTTTCAATTTCATTACTCTTTTATATCACTTATTACCATGTTATGAACATTATGTGTGTGTTTTAGTTAATAACGGTCGTTCTGTTGATCTTTTCTACTTGAGTCAAAAATAAACTTCTTATAATTACCAGTTGTTCATGTGGTAAAATATAGATGATATCCATATTTTTATTCATGATTTGGATATCATATATATCATATATATCCATTATATATATTAATTTATAATATTACATAACATTTAGAGGTAATAAATGAAATGCACCGTTCATGGAGACAGTAAGCCGCATGTACGCAAGAAGGCTACGTTTATTTCTATTTCATATTTAATGGAATGAAATCATAATGATATAAAGGTATATTATAATTTATATATGGTATAATATGTAATACCATTAACTCCATCCTTTATACATCCCACATATTGCATTAACGAATCAAATCACTTTGAGGGGGAGGTAGTCCGTACTTCCTAAAATGAAATTATCGCGTTTACCCATAATTAAAACCATAAAAGTATTCCATAAATGAAAAACAAAGAATTGAAAGGAAAACATAAACATAATATATATCATATATAAATAGGGTGACATCTTAATGGAAAAAATTCAAGGTGTTAAAATATGATTGAACAAACATCGTTTCGTGAGACAGTAATTCACCACTCTGAGAAACTGTATGTTCTTTAACAGTTAAACAGAGGTGTGTGTAAGTGTAAACAAAATAATTCTAATAAAAACATCCCAGTATATTTAATATACTGATTTTGTTACAAAATAGATGAATAAAAAGAGGTATGTTGGTTGGAGAAGCAAAATAAAACAAAATAACATAAGAGAAGACATTGCCTTTAAATCGGGTAACTCCACTGGGTTTGAACCAAAAGGGTTACTTGAAGATATTTCTAACTAAGGTAAGGCTTCTATGATGAATATAGGGATGTGGAGAGATAATAAGAGCAGATTTTTTCCAATCCAATGGCTTGAGAGGTGTGGGTAAGGGGGTAGAGGTGGAGGCTTTTTATAAGAGGGAGGAGAGGCACTCTTGGAATGTCTTGAAATGTTACTTTATTATTAAATGATTTTCGGATTTTAAAGGTCCCATAATGATATATTTAATTGATATTGTGATAAGGGTTATAAATCCACCCATCCAATAGGTTTTTGACTAATTTAAGTCTTAGAGTTTACATTATATTTTCATTTTGTTTAAATCATTCATTAAGGAGGTAATCACGGCATCATCATAGTGTCATAAATAAATTTATTTATTTAATTATAAAAAAATACAATGATTTAGGAAAAATTTTTAGATTTCCAATTACTATTTAAAGTCTAAGATATCATTTATTTAAAAAAAAATTAAAATTTTATTACTTAGGTGTAACATCCTTTTGTAATATTTTCGTTTCTTTAAAAATAAAAAGATAAAATGTCTCTATCACCCAAAAGGGATTGCATGGGGTCCCATAGTTGCACAAGGCATACCTTGGTCGGACATGACACAACTATTATAATTAGGACACATTTGGGGGTCATTTTATATTATTACTATATTATTTTATTACCCTTAACTACCTAATATCTTATTAATCACGATAATTAAATATAATTACTGTCGTTACTATTCATAATGTCTAAAAACAAAGGAGTCTTAATTACATAATTTTGACCTTCTTATTCCAAATATGGAATCAACTTTTCCAAATTCCAAACACATAAATTGCAGTAATTAATTTAAAAATAATTCCCGTTGTCAAAACAAATAGCAGGTTTTTTAGAAACAATATCTATCAAAAGTTTTACACTTTTTTATGCCAAATTCCAAAGTGAAATTAATTACAATGACCAGAATTGGATTAAATGGTAAAAATATATTCAAATTACAATTGAAACCCAACTAAAAATATAATATATCCATATATCTAAATTAGTTGGAAATGTAGTTTTGAAGTAAAATGCAGTATTTTTCACTATTCATTAAAAAATAAACATTGTCAGAAAAATACCAAAAATTTATCCAAAGTGAATTTCAATTTGCCAATCCTAAATAATAAGTTTATTTTGATAAATAGATCTTATAAAATTGTCAAAATTTTGATTTAAAAAGGTTTTCCATCAAAAGGTGGTAAAATGATCTTTTAAAAAAAATATTAGAGTATTCTATTCTTATGATTGGATTTATTCTCATTTTTAGCCTCTAAAATGCAATCTAATTCATAAATATACATGGATATGAAAATACATAATTCTTTACATACTTGGGATGTTACATCCATCCCCCCTTTAGAAAAATGTTTCCCCGTAATTTATTTATTTATCGAATAAGTGGGGGTATTTATCCCCCTTTGCATTTTCAGATTCCCATGTTAGCTCTTCAATAATGTGTTTTTTTCACAAATCCTTTACATGATGAATAACCTTATTCCACAATACTTTCTCCCTGTAGTCAAGAATATGGACCGGTTGTTCCTCATAAGATACATTCCCTTCCAGCAGAACTACCTCTAGACTCAAAACCTGAGATAGATTTTGCATGTACGTCCTTAACATTGAAACATGAAAAACATTATGTTCCTAAGATATAGTCGGAGGTAAAGCCACTCGGTATGAAAATGATCCAAATCTCTCTAGAATTTTATATGGTCCAATGAACCTTGGACTCAGCATTCCTTTCTTACCAAATATCATCACACTTTTCCATGGTGAAACAATGAGGAAGACATGATCACCTACCTCAAAATAGAGATCATGCATCCTGTTGTCCGCATAACTTTTCTACCTACTCTGAGTTGTTCTCATTTGTTTATGTACCAGATGAACTTTTTCTGAGAACTCTTCTACCAATTCTGGTCCCATCAACTTCCTTTCACCTACTTCATCCCAAAAAGATGGATTTAGACACCACATCCCATATAATGCCTCAAATGGTTCCATCTATATACTGGAATGAAAACTGTTATTATAAGAAATCTCAACCAAAGAAAGATGTTGGTCACAACTTCCATGTTTATCTATCGAACAAGAATGTAGCATATCCTCCAAAGTCTGAATTTTTCGTTCTGACTGTCCATCTGATTGATGATGAAAAGATATTCTAAAATTTAATTAAGTACTCAACGACTTCTAAAGGCCTTTCCAAAAGTTAAAAGTAAACCTGGGATCACGGTCAGATACAATGGAGAGGGGAACTCTATGTAACCTGACTATCTCTTTATGGTACAAATAAGAAATTTGAGCTAGGGAAAAAGTGTCTCGTATAGTAAGGAAATGAGAAAATTTAGTCAAGTGATCATAAATAACACAGATTTCTTTATAACCTCGAGGTGTCTTCAGCAATACAACAACGATGTCCATGGATATATTCTCCCATTTACACTATGGCACTCGTAGAAGTAGAATTATCCCTTCAGGTAACTGCCACTCTGCTTTAACCTATTGACATGTCAAACACTTCACTATAAAATCAGCAATACTCTTTTCATTCCATCCCACCAGTAATACTCTCAAAGATCTATATACATCATAGTACCGCTAGGATGAATTTAAAACGGAGTAATATGAGCTTCACATAAAAAACTCTCTCTTCAACTGTGAATCACAAGGCACAGAAAATCCCTTCCCAAATCTCAAAACACAATCATTATCAATGTTGAATTCAGGTAAAATACCCTTCTAAACCAGCTCTACCTTTTTTTCAACTCATTGTATTGCTTCTGAGCTTGTATAATTCTGTCTGTTAAAGAATATTTCACTAATACTTGAAATAAAACAAAAGAACATCCTGCACCAACAAATTCTATGCCAAAGTTCATCAAATCCTTAACAAAAGGGTCACATTACAAACATAAAATGGTTAATGAAGCATTACTTTTTTGACTCAAAGATTCATCCACTTTATTTTCCATTCCCAGATGGTAATGAATTGTACAATCATAATCCTTGATTAATTTTAGCCATCTCCTTTGTCTCATATTCAATTCCATCTGAGTGACTATATACATTAAACTTTTGTGATCGGTATATATTTCACACTTTACTCCATACAAATGATGCCCCCAAATTTTTAAATCCAAAACCACAATAGGTAATTCCAAATCATGTGTAGGCTAATTTATCTAATGAGCTTTCAACTGACGTGAAGCATAAGAAATTACCCGATCATTCTGCATTAGGACGCAACCAAGTCCTTTCAATGAAACATCATTGTAGATAACAAGTCCACCATTCCTGGAAGGTAGTGCCAAAACTCGATCATTCACCAATATTCTTTTCAATTCCTGAAAACAATCATCCCATTATTTTTTCTAGATGAACTAAACACCCTTCCGAGTTAGCTTAGTCAATGGGCTGGACAACCGTGCCAAAGTTTTAACAAACCTTCGGTAATAGCCTTCCAAATGAAGAAAACATCGAATCTTGGTTACAATTTTGGGTCTTGTCCATTCTTCAACAACTTTTGTTTTTGCAGGATCAACAGTTATTCCATCTTTAGAAACAATGTGACCATGGAATGAAATTTGTTGCAACCAAAACTCACACTTGCTAAATTTCCCATACAATTTTATTTTCATTATGGTTTGAAAAATAACCCTTAAATTTCGTTCATGCTCCTCTTTACTTTTAGAAAACACCAGAATATCATAAATGAAAACAACTACAAACTTATTCAAGAACTCATGGAAAATTCTATTCATAAGGTCCATGAATCCAGCAGGTGCATTGGTTAACCCAAAAGGCATTACTACAAATTAAAAATGGACCTATCTTATACAATACACAGTCTTCAGAATATCTACCTCCTTTACCTTCAACTGATGGTACCCTGATCTCAAGTTAATCTTTGAAAAATACTGAGCTCCCTGTAGCTGATCAAACAAATCATTGATTTGAGGCAAAGGATATTTGTTCTTAATAGTGATGTTATTCATGGCTTTATAATCAATGCAAAGTCTCATTGAACCATATTTCTTTTTAACAAATAAGACAGGATCACCCCATGTTGATGTGCTAGGTTGAATGAAACCATTCTCTAATAAATCTTGCAATTTCTCCTTCAACTCTAAAAGATCAATTTGATCTATTCAATAAGGGGGTTTTGAAATTGGCTTAGAATCAGGAACTAAGACAACCGGAAATTCACCTTTTCGATCCGGTATTATTCCGGGCAACCCATCAGGAAAAACATCAGGATACTCATTTACCACTGCCATATCGTTAACCTGAACAGTTCTTTTTATCAAAAATATGTGAAAGGTAACATTCATTTCCATCTTTTACATGTTTCCCATCCACTTGATATGTTATCAATAGTAAGGGTTCATTCTTTTACACAAACTGCAAGTCTTTCTGAAAAGAATCCTTTTTAGCCCTACATTCAATCCTAGAATGGTAAATAGAGAGCCAATCCATAGTCTAGATAACATTAAACTCTAATAGAGTTAAAACTATAAGGTTTTCAACTAGGTTCTTTCCACAGATAAGGATAGGAATATTCATATAAATTCTTTTTGCCTCAAAATTTCCCCCATGTGTTTTTACCACAAGTTCAAGAGTCATTGCTTGAGATGGAATTACCAATTATCACGAAAATTATTTAGAGATGAAAGAATTTGTAGACCCTGAATCAAAAAACACATTGGAATAATATGAAAAAAACAGATTACCTGATACCAGTTCATTTGATGGCACAACATCTGTTGAAGTAGTTGCAAAGGATTTCACCACACCTTTCTGCTTGTAGTCTGACTACTTCTGATCATTCGATCTCATTATCGAACACTCGTTTTCATAATGTCGCATCTCATTGCACTTGAAACATCTCACAAACTGTAAATCAAATTTGGTCTTACCATCACCCTGATCTTTTCCAGTGCAATCAAGAGCCTTATGTCCCATCTTACCCCACCTGTAGCACATTCCAGAATTCAAAAGACATTCCCCAGCATGACTTTTACCGCATTTATCACAAACTGAAAACTTAGTTTTCTTACCATCTGACCTTTTTGAAGGATTATTCCCTTTCTCCTGCCACCTCGGTTTATTCTTTTGTTGGTTTTCATAGAACACTTGATCATCGACAAACTCCATTTCCACCTTCTCATCACATCAAACAAGCTTTTCATAACTTTTGAACTCATGAAGAATCTAATTCCCTTCAATATTTTGGCTCTAACCCTAAGTAAAAATGATTGATTTTACTATCAAGGTCTTAGATATAATTTGGAGTATACCTTGCCAATCGAGTGAACTTTTTTTCATAAGTAGTCACTGAGTCGTCCTCTTGCCGCAATTCCAAGAATTTTTTTTCATCCTAAGTTGAACAGCCTTAGGAAAATATTTCTCAAGAAACATACCATTGAATTCATCCCAGTCAAGATCATCAATCTCATCAGCATCAATGATATTTTTACCCATCAAACACCACTGACCTGCTTCACCCTCCAAAAGGTAAATATCAAGACAAACCTTTAGATTTTCTGAACACCCCATGACATCAAAAATCATCACTAGTGCTTTAATCCTCCCTTCAGCTAGCACAGGGTCAGATGATCCTCTGAATGATGGGGGATGTTGCCTCGTAAAATTTTCCACCACTGACATGTTCCTCTGTAGTTGATCTGGCAGATCTCATGCATGGATACCACCACCATTTATTTCTTGAGTCAACTGAGGCATTACTTCAACAAAATGTTCAGTTCCAATTCCAACCATCTCAGGATGCTAATTTTGAAGGTCATTTCCTTCTTTATACCTTCTTATATCTACATCCTTGTTTCCTCTCTGGAAAACCATTATAAATAAACATGACATAGATGAAGCAATATGGTAATCTTCAAATGATATATTATTTCAATTTGACCATAAAAAATTTGGATAGTCATTTAGTATAATTCTAACTCCTAAATTTATTTAAATAAACCTATGATACCAAATATAAGGACCCATTCTTAAACATTACTAAATATTGAGTTATTACATGAAAACACAATGATGATCTTTTCAATTTCAGAGTTTTAGAGAATTAGATCATAAATTATGCATTACATTCCACTTTTTAACAAGGTGGTTACATCAAAGACAATATTCTTTTTTTCCATCAAATGAAACATATTTAAAATAAATCCTGGATTCTTTCTTGAAACTTCCTTGACACTATCATCATATCATGACCTGTGAAAAACATTTCAAAAACATGGGATGAGCATAAAAAGCTCAGTAAGGGATATAAAAATACAGAATGAAAATATTAGTCCATGTATACATAATGATCAATGAAATCATACATTACTCATATAACGTAATCACTTTAGCATACCTCATGAAATCATAAGACTCGTGAATAACTCATCAAAATCATAAGACATAATTGTAACTTGATTAATTCGTAACATTCTTACGTAGGGAGTAACCCGCATGGTTACGTTTGGAATACCCATCACTGTATATTCCCTAAATCACTTCAGAGAAATGTTAGATTTTAACCCCTTCATGTTAACCAATGAATTAGAGGGCCTACCCACCCTTAGTTTATCATGGAACACCCGTATTCATAAACAATTCCCAAGAACCACAATATAATCGTATCACATAAAACATGCATAAAGGAAACATAACACATCCACAATCCAATCGCAAGATATCAAAAACACATTGATATAATAAAAACATTATCAAAACCATTTTCAATACCAAAAAATAAATAAAAGTAAAAAATTGTATTTATTTTTCATAAAAAATCGGTTACAGCTTGTAGAGGAAGCCGAAACTCAAATAATGGTCACGACACTGGAGAATTCATTTTCGCCACATGCGTAAGACAAAAACATTCCCTTTTGACGTTTAGTAAAATGCTTTGAATAAAAAGATTCCTTTTGAATTAATGATTAATTAAATTGGGTTAATACACTATATAAAATAAAGTTGTGTATAAAACAAATTATACCCCAATGAAAGGAGATTGAGACGAAGTCCCTTACCTTGTGTCTGACTTGACTCGATCATTCTTTAATCTCCTGAATAATAAAATAGTGTTAATTTATACTTGATTAAGAACCATATTCAATTTCATTATAATTTTATATCACTTATTACCATGTTATGAAAATTATGTAATTATTTATGTTAATAACAGTTGTTTTGTCGATATTTGGTACTTGAGTCAAAAATTAACATCTTATAATTACAAGTTGTTCATGTGGTAAAATATTAATTATATCCAGAATTATTTTCATGATGTAGATATCATATATATATATTATATATCCACTATATATATTCATTTATAATATTACATAACATTTATAGGTATTAAATGAAACGCACCGTTATTGGAGACGGTAAGCCGTACGTACGCATGAACACCACATTCATTTCTATTTCGTATTTAATGCAATGAAATCATAATGATATAGAGGTATATTATAATTCTAGTATGTTATCATATGTAATAATATTAAATCCATCCTTTATACATCCCACGTATGGCATTAACGAATCAAATCACATTGAGGGGGCGGTAGTCCTCACTTCCTAAAATTAAATTATCGCGTTTACCCATAATGGAAACCATAAAGGTATGCAATAAATGAAAAATATAGAATCATAAGGAAAACATAAACATAATATATATCATATATAAATAGAGTTACATATTAATTTCCACCATGAAAGGGGTTAAAATAATATTGAACAATCATTGTTTCATGAGGAAGTAATTCTCCACTCACAGAAACAGTATGTTCTTTAACCATTAGACGGAGGTGTGTGTAAGTGTAAACAAAATAATTCTCATAAAAATATCCTAGTATGTTGAATATACATGTGTTATTACAAAATATAAGAATAAAAAGAGTTTAGAGGGTTGGAGTAGAAAAATAAAACAAAAGAACATAAGAGAAGACATTACTTTTAAATCGGGTAACTCCCCTTGGTTTTAACCAAAAGGGTATCTTGAAGAGCTTTCTACCTATGGTAAGGCTTATATGATGAAGAGAGGGATGTGGAGAGAAAAAATGAGAAGTCTTTGGCCAAGCCAATGGCTTGAGAGGTGTGGGTAAGGGCGGTAGAGGTGTGGGCCTTTTATAAGAGGGAGGAGGGGCACTCTTTGAAAGTCTTGAAATGTAACTTTATTATGAAATGATTTTCAGATTTTAAAGGTCCCACAACGATATATTTTGAGGACAATGTGATAAGGGTTATAAATCCTCCCATAGAATATGTTTTTAACAAGTTAATGTCTTATATGTTACATTATATTTTAATTTTATTTAAATCGTTCATTAATGAGGTAATCACCGCATCATCATGGTGTCATAAATAAATTTATTTATTTAATTATAAAAAAATACCATGATTTAAGAAATCATTTAATCTTTCCAATGTCTATTTATATTCTAATATATCATTAATTTAGACAAAATTAAAAAAAATACTTAGGTTTTACATACTTTTGTTATATTTTCCTTTCATTAAAAATAAAAAGATAAAATGTCGCTATTAGACAAAAGTGATTCCATGGGGTCCCAATGTTGGAACAAGGCATCCCATGGTCGGCCATGACACAAACAGTAGCATTGAGACACATTTTAGGGTCATTTTATACTATTATGATTTTATTTGGTTACCCTTAACTACCTGATTACTAATTAAAGACGATAATTAAAGATAATTACCGTCGTTAGAATTCATAATGTCCAAAAACAAAAGCGTCTTAATTACCGGGTCGGAAAGGGCCTAGACCCCCTTTTTCAGACCCTCTTCAATTAAACGCTCATATCATAAGCTACGGACCTCTGATCTATGCACCGTCAGTTGAGTAGGATTTTATTGATCAAGACGGTCGTTTTGGTATATTACACTCAAGGTTTAGATGAAGTTTGTGTATGGCCGGGATGGTTTGATCCTGAAACCAACCGGTCCCTCGGAGTGGAAACGCTTATAAATTGAGCTTCGGACATCCGATTGACGTGCCATCGACTATGTTGGAAACCTCATGATGAGATGGTTCTTTTGGAATAATCTCTATGTGGTTTGGACACAGTTGGAGTATGGCCGAGTTGGTTTTAACTTAAAAACCAACCGGTCCCCTAAATCGGAAAAACTAATAACTCTCAGACCGGACGTCCGTTTGACGAATCGTCAGCGGCATTGGTAATCACGTTGAGAAACAGTTCCTTTGAGTATACCCCATGAATGTCCATGGTATAGTTGATATACGGTCGGGTTGGTTCATACATGACACCAACAGGGGCCCTTGGAACAAAAAGGCTAAAAACTCAAAGACCGGGTGTCTGATAGACGCGACGTATGATGTGTTGAGACACTTATGACAAGGCGGTCGTTTGAGATAGTTCTTCGTAGGACTTCGTGACAGTTGATGTATCAACCCCTTGGCTCAAGGAGCGGACCCTCCTAGAATCGAGTGTCCTGTGTGTGGGAAATCTAGAGCTGGCGGCGACTACGACGACGATGATGACTATAATAGGATCCTACGTGGGTTCGGCAGTGATGAAAACTATTCTTGGATCCTCTATGGGTTCGGCAGTGATGACGACTGCACTTGGATCTTTTGAGGGTTTGGCAGTGAGGACGATAGTACTTGGATCCTCCGTGGGTTCGGCAGTGACAACAAACGTACCGGGATCCTCTGTGGGTTTGAAGGTAATGACTACTATTCTTGTATCCTATGTGTGTCTGGCAGTATGCCCTTTGTACTTGTATCCTGATTGGTTCTGGTAGAGTAGCTGGTCTTGTATCCTTTGAGGGTCCGACAGCTTAGTTGGTCTTGTATCCTATGTGGGTCTGAATGCTTAGATGAATCAGAGGCCTCATATGATCATCTCTATCGCCTTAGAAGTGTATACATGTGTGAGCTGAGTCTTGATTTTTCAATCATTATTATTGATGTGATTGACTTGATATCCTGTGTGGATAGGTTGTGATTTCCTGTGTGGACTGGTTGTGTTTTCCTGTGTGGACTGGTTGTGATTACCTGTGTGGACTGGTTGTGATTTCTTGTGTGTACTAGTTGTGATTACCTGTGTGGACTGGTTGTGATTTCCTACGTGGACAGGTCGTGATTTTCTATGTGGACTGGTTGTGTTTTCCTGTGTGGACTGGTTTTGGTTACCTGTGTGGACTGGTTGTGATTCCCTGTGTGGACGGGGTTGTGTTTTCCTGTGTGGACAGGGTTGTACTTGGGCTCATGAGTTGTAGCTGAACGAGAATTGATGACTTAGGTATATGTATGGGAATATACCTAAGTATAGTTGTTTGATACTTCTTGTTTGTATCTTTCCTTTGTGGTTTAACCTTTGTGGACTCTGGAAGACCTTCAGGGGTCTCGGGGTCCCTACTGAGTATCGTATACTCACCCCTGCAGGGGCTATGCTCGCACTATGTTGGGTTGGTTTCAGACGACAGACAACACTAATCGTGGTTGAGGCCTGTGGAGCAGAACAATATCCGGTAGTGGACTATCAGTCTGGACGTACATGGAGCGGACGGACGAACTCAAAGAGTTGAGGAGAGCATCTATAACTACCCTTTAGGTGAGGTTTCCAAGGGATGACTCGGTGCTGCTGTTTTACTTTACTGCTATTGTACTTTCTTTCAGTTGTACTTTAATTTCATTTGGGTTTTTATACTGGCCCATTTACTTCCCCCACTTGCTTTTGTACTCAGTTTTACTTAGTTCTTACTTCATTTCCGTACTCTATGGTGTTTGTTTACTCTATAAAGGCAATTCCATCCCTCTCTTTTGGTATTTTATGCCTTTGGTGCTAGTCGCCATCCCCTGGCCTATGGAACGCGGGCTTGGGGTAGTCACGACACGGGCCCCGAGTATGGTTCGTGAAAAATTTGTATCAAAGGATTCAGTTCTACCATTTATTTTACTGTGAAGCAATAGAGTTAAGAGTATTGAGTGTGGTTTTCAGTCTAGGGAGTCTAGTGTTGGTGCGGCGGTTAACATATCCACACACCCGGACCTTGACCTCTGAATTCCGACTGAGTGCATGAAGACACTGATTGCATGTGTGTTTAAAGAGTTTCCTTTGTGGTCTCTTTGAGTCAGCTCCCCATGTTAACTATTTGACCGTGGCGCACCTGTTCCTTATCAGGATGCCACTGCGAAGATAGCTAGATAGGGTTCCCGATAGAGTACACGATGTCGGACCACCAAGCAATGAGGCTCCGTTGTAGGTCCCTCTTACTATGTCGGCACCTTCGGGTGGTGTACCGGCAGCACCACCACCCGTTGGGGCATAGATGCCACCAGCTGTACGAGTAGACGGTGCACGCTGATAGAGCACATTTCATGAGATCCAATAACATAGGCCTCTGAGATTACCTGATGAGACAGATTCCCAGGCATCAGAGGTCTAGACAGAGGTGATTGATAGAGTTCTATGCCTAGTTTAGACACTAGTAGATCATATGGTGATCTTAGCTAATAGTGTTTCCCAGTGAGTGACCATGAGGTTGGTCTGTATAGTGATGAGGAATCGTTATGTGGACCGATGACTGAGATAGTACCCTCGGGTAGTGTGCCAGCTATATCACTACCTTTTGATCAATAGTTACAACCGACGGTACTGGTAGATGACACATGTGGGCATAGTGCCTTACATGTGTTTCAACATCCGATACCCCTCAGATTCTGAGGGGATCCCGACTCACAGGTAGCTGAGAACTGGTTTAAGGTGGTGGCTAAGAGTTTTTTAGGGATTATACAGCTTCGGCAGGATGACATGTTGGATGTTGAGTATTCATTGTGGCATACCCAACCATTCCTGGTACTCGATGAATACGATGCAATCAGTGCTTCAGGGATCAGACTTCTGGGTGAGGTGTGTTTAGTGGACATCTGAGCCAGCACTTTTCCTTTAAATAATTCCTACTTATGTTAGGGTGCTAGAGAGAACCTTTGCAGTTGAATGTTCATTGGCTGAGAGGATACATCCAATGAAGGATAGTGGTATGAAACAAAACACTGGTACCAGTCTCAGAGACCTGGGTGTGTAAAATGTTTCTTTAAGAGGAAGTGTTATGGATAGATGAATCTGCTAAGCAGAAGACGTGGGAGCATAGTTGGAAGAGCAGCATGAGATGGTGTAAATTTCAACATGTAACAACCACCAACCTTTGTAGTCCCCGCAAGGATCGGGGAAAAGGAGGGTAGGGGAAGAGAGTAGCTTCATGAGGTCAAGAAGTGTGACCCAGAGGCTCTTGGAATGATTCGAGGTACAGTCTATGTCTACTTCTAGCTATTGTAACAACAGACATTGGTAAGAATCATCCCGTCCTTCCACGAATCTTGTCCCATACCTAGAGTTTTTGGTTCAGCCATGGACTTGACCCTCAAGTTTGGAGATACCTTTGGGGGGAAACACGATAATCATGCTTAGGCCGATGGTGTGATCTGACCCTTGAGGCAAGATTTTTGGTTGTAACCACTTGGTGGCAGCATCGAGGCCTTACGACGTTAGTTTGAATATAGACTGGGCAACCATAGTTCATACACATATTGACTATATTAGGAAAAAAGGTTGTGGTTTTCCTACAACATTTGGATGGGTTTTTCCTTGGTCGACGAAAAGGAAATCCCAGGAAGCACAAGATGGAATCATGCATAAGTGGGTGCAATCAATCACTCATGAGTCGGCCAGACTTAGATTTAAGCTAGACCTATCCAAAGTTTTTGCACCACATTTAGCCTTGACGAAGAAGGGGATAACACTTCGTGTGGTCAAGGTTATACCAACTGATATTTTCAGGAGTTGAGGCAGAGGTTGACTAGTAAACCCATTTTGAGGCTACCAGAGAAGGTGAACATCTTTTAGGAGAAGATGTAGACTGCACGTAGCGTGCAGAAATCCTATACTGATAGGATACGGAGACCACTGTAGTTCGTGGATGGCGACCACGTTTTCCTACGGGTCTCACCTCAATGAGGTCCACGAAGATGTGGTCGAGGCGGAAAGTTATCTCCAAGGTTTAATGGACCTTTCCAGGTCCTCAGTAGGGTAGGCGAGGTGGATCATCGCCTGGCGCTTCCACCTCAGTTGCACCGGGTGAAATATGTCTTCCACGTATCTCAGTTGAGGAGATACGTGAACGACCCGACGTATATCAATGACCATGGAAAGATGGACATAAAAGACGGGGGGACATTCATGGAGGATCCGATTGAGGTTGAGGATCGACAGGAGCGGGTCCTATGAGGACGGTCAATTCCTCCAGTGTGCTTTCTATGGCAGCACGGCAACTTCCAAGAGAGCACATGAGCGGGAGCCTCAGATGCGTGCTCGATATCTTCATTAGTTTCCCAAGTTTTTGTTATAGCTTTACGGGGACGTAAATCCCTGAGGAGGGAGTAACGTAAAGACCCTGAAATTTCAAAGATTTTTTTTAAATACCTTGGATTTTTACGAGTACACAGTTTTTGAGGGCACCTGATTCTGAGGCACGGTGTGCCCGGAATCAATTTTCGAAGTTTAGCGGGTACATTCCGTGAATGAATGAGTGCGTTTTGGTAACATCTAAACCAGTCCTCGGAATCAGATTCTGAGGGCACCGTTGAACTTGCAGCATCAGCAATTTCTTAAGGGTACCTTCACCTCGAATGTAGTCGGGGTGGTGTGGATGTTCGTTTTCCAGACTTGGTGAAATAAAAATAAAAATTATTTTATTTTTATTCAGTCATTTGCGGAATTCAAATTTTTTTGATTTAATGTGGTGACCCACCACCCAAATTAATTCAATGAAACTTTCCCCCCTTAATTAAATAAGGGATGGTCTTTTTTTAGTGACGGGGATCCGCTGGATAAAGCCTTCTCCTCTCCACCTTTTTCCTCCCCTATCTACTCCTTTCCCCTTCCACCATTGTTGCACCACCAAGGATCATCTCCTCCGATGAACGAGTGATGAACCGCTGAGGATGACGATGCCATCTCCTGATGTCAAAAAACGACGCCTCCTCGTCGTAGATCCACCGTATGATCACGTCTCGAGGTAGGGGTTGTCTTCTTTGTTTAAATCCTTTTTATCATTGTTCTCCGTCGATGTACGGCCTCCTGTTATCATCGTAAAGGGAGGTGATCGGATGGCACAAATACAATAGATTCATATTCCCTTTTTCTTTATTGATCATCATTGAATTTTGAGGCAAAGGTGCATGGTGTCGTTGCACCGTGCGGTGATCGGCTGGAAACCGCGCCCATGCATGTCTGCAGCGATGGTGGCGTGGTGTCATTGCACCGCACAGAGGTGCAAGGAGGACCGTGGCTGAAGCGGGCTTTGGTGGTGAAGGCGTGGCACCGTCGTGCCTCGTCGGTGAGGCTGAAGGAGGTCACGACCAGAGTGGGTTGTGGCGATGGTGGTGCGTGGCATCGTCACTCCACGCCGGAGAGAAGAGTCGCGGGCAAAGTCCCACGACATACCAACAAGGGAACCCGGCCGAACCGGATGTCGGAGCTCCAAGAGGCAGGACCCCCGCAGGTCCCGTCGCAGCTCATAATCGGCCGGCCATTATGGCCGGCCGTTACCTGAAACAGGGGGTGTTTAACCTCCCACCCTTGACCTGCCTAGGGAGGACCCCACCAGGGGGGGCACCGTTTCCGAAACAATGGGGTCTGTGCCCCCCTTCTCACCCCGCTCGACCACGAGGCGATCCATGGACAGCTTCCAAGACAGGCCGCAGGCTACCTAGACGTGGGCCAGGCCACACCCAACCGGGCCGGACCTAGAACCGGTTCGGGCCGACCTAGGGGATGTTGGGCCGGGTCGGACCGAGCCTAGACCCCCTTTTTCAGACACTATTCAGTTAAACGGCCATATCGTGAGCTATGGCGCTCTGATCGACGCACCATCAATTGCGTAGGATTCCTTGGATAGAGATGGTCATTACGGTATATTCCAATCAAGGTTTTCGGTATGTTCGTGTGCAGCTGGTTTTGTTCAAACCTGAAACCAATCGGGCCCTCAGAGCAGAAATGCTTATAACTTGAGCTCCAAACGTCCGATTGACATTTTTTTGACTATGTTTGAATCCTCCTGATGAGTCTGTTCTTTTGGCATACTCTGCTTGAGGTTTGGATGTAGTTGGAGTACAGCCGAGTTGGTTTTAGCTAAAAACCAACCGAGCCCCTGGAATAGAAAAGCTAATAACCCTCAGACCGGATCTCCGTTTGACGAACCATCAGTGGCATTGGTAATCACGTTGAGAAATGGTTCATTTGAGTATACCCCCTGAAAGTATGGGGTACAGTTGAGATACGGTTGGGTTGTTTCGTACACAAAACCAAATGGGCCCCCGGGACTAAAAAGCTTATAACTCATAGACCGTGCGTCTGATAGACGCATCGTCTGCTGCGTTGAGACCCTTCTGATGAGACAGTCCTTAGAGATACTTTTTCTTTGGACTTAGTGAGAGTTGATGTATCTAAACCTTTGCTCATGGAGTGGACCCTCCCGGAATCGAGCGCGTTGTGTGCGAGAACCTTAGAGCTGGTTGCGACTGTGACGATGATGACGATTGTACTATAATCCTACATGGGTTCGGCAGTGATGAATATTGTACTTGGATCCTCTGTGAGTTCGGCAGTGATGAAGACTGCACTTGGATACTCCATGGGTTCGGCTGTGAGGACGAATGTACTTGGATCCTCTATAGGTTCAGCAGCGACGACGACTGTACTGGGATCCTTGGTGGGTTCGACGATGATGACTACTATTCTTGTATCCTATGTGGGTTGGCATTATTCCCTCTATACTTGTATCCTGAGTGGGTCTGACAGAGTAGCTGGTCTTGTATCCTTTGTGGGTCTGACGGATTAATTGTTCTTGTATCCTGTGTGGGTCTGACAGCTTAGATGAATCAGAGCCTTCATATGATCATCTCTATCACCTTATGAAGTGTATATCTATGTGAGCTGAGTCTTGATTTTTCAATCATTGTCATCAATGTGATTTACTTGATTTCCTGTGTGGATGGGTTGTGATTTCTTGTGTGGACTAGTTGTGTTTTCCTATGTGGACTAGTTTTGATTACCTGTGTGGACTAGTTGTGATTTTTGTGTGGACAGGTTGTGATTACCTATGTGGACTGGTTGTGATTTCTTGTGTGGACGGGTTGTGATTTCCTGTGTGGACTGGGTTGTGCTTTCCAGCGTGGAATGGTTGTGGTTTATTGTGTGGACTGGTTTTGATTCCCCGTGTGGACTGGGTTGTTCTTTCCAGTAGTGATTGGGGTGTACTTGGGCTCGTGAGTTGGAGACGAACTGGAATTGATGACTTAGGTATATGTATGGGCATATACCTAAGTAGAGTCGGTTGATACTTTCTGTTTTTATCTTTCCTTTGTCGTTTAACCTTTGTGGAATCTGGGAGACCATCAGGGATCTCAGGGTCCCTAATGAGTATCATATACTCACCACTGCACGGGCTATGTCAGCACTACGTTGTATTGGTTGCAGATGATGGACATCGCTTATCATGGTTGAGGCCTATGGAGAGGGACGGTATCCGGTGGTGGACTATCAAGAGGGAAGTACACAGAGCGGACGGATGGACTCGAGGAGCTGAGGAGAGCATCTTTACCCACCCTTCAGGTGAGGTTTTCAGAGGACGACTCGGTTTTGTTGTTTTACTTTACTGATGTTGTACTTTCTTTCAGTTGTACTGTAATTTCAGTTGGGTTTGTATATTATCCCATTTACTTCCACCACTTGCTTTTGTACTCAGTTTTACTTAGTGCTTACTTCACTTGCGTACTATGTGGTGTTTTTTTTACATTATAAAGGAAATTCCTTCCATCTCTTTTGGAATTTTACGTCTTTGGTGCTAGTCACTAGCCCCTGACCTCTGGAAGGCGGGCTTGGGGTAGTCATGGAATGGGCCCCGAGGACGGGTCGGGACATGACAAGGCTATAGATCGTAGGGGTACATCCCACTAGGAACCTAGAATTAAGCGGTGACAGAAATGTGTGTCCAATAATAAATCTTTTGGTCTCTTTATGCATTCGGAAGGAAATATATTGGGAGAGTTTTTGCTTTTTAATTCCACTTAAGAAGAAGCTGAGTGGATGAGCTGAAGGGTATTAAAAGTGAATACAAATAGTCTGTAGAGTTAATTGATTAAAATAAAAATCATATACTCATAAAGGTATTTAACTAAGGGAAGATAAACCATGAGAAGTACATGCATACTTTGAACAACAAAGTGTTACATATTGCATGCCTTTTAAAGGATGACCCAGATATAATGGTATCATTTATCTCCAATAAATTATATATGGATAATGATTCCAGTAGGTTAATGTTGTTTTCAATGATTATGTGACTTCTTTTGGAGTTTGAAAATTTTCATTTCTCACCTTTCCCTTAAAATTGTTCTAATAATAAAAAAGTTAATTTTAAATAATTATTTCTTAAAATAATAATTATGTAATAATTATATGTGGTTTAATACAATTTAAAAAATGATATATTAATGTATATAATAATAACTATATGAATAAATATACATTATAAATATATAATTTTTATTAATTTATACCAATATATTTATTAAATATATATATATATATATATTATTATATAAATAAAAATTTATACAATATATAAATATCTACTTATGTACATAACTAATTTCCTAAAATGTATAATTTAAAAGTTACTAATATAACAAATTTATGAAATAATTCATAAAAAAATAATTGTATTAATAAAAAAACAAATAATTTTTTTAGTTCTAAAATATGTGTAATAAAAATAATAACGATTCATAATAAAATTTTTATCACAAAAAATAAGATATACATATATATATATACATATATATGTATATAAAAATTTATAAAATAAAAATTTATTATAATTATATAATATCAATAAATATTATATAAATACATTAACAAAAAAACAAATATATATATATATATATATATATTATAAATAAAAATTTATAAAATATATTAATAGGTATAGAAGAGTATAAATGATTTTTATAAATACATTTAAAAATATATAAAAAATATGTATACATAAAAAATATAGAATTATAAATATTTGTAGAAGATACTTACTCAAATTTATGTAAATATACATAACAATATATAGTTTATATAAATTCATATATATGATATATATTTAAAATAATTAGAATATATTATGTAAATAATTTTTATTTTATAATGGATGAAGTTTATATAAATATACAGATGTATAAAAAAATAAAATATATTAAATTGGTATAGTTGTATGGAATGAGAGTCAAAAGGTGGTCGGTAGAGCCGATCTAAAGGTTGAATTCCATTCCAAGGGTTTTTAAATGGCGTGAATGGGGTAAAAAAAGTAGGTCGATGGGTCAGGTTCAATATTTGTGCATAGAGGGATGGTTAATATTTGTCCCATTATTCGAGATGGGGGTTTAGAGCTCGAGGGATTCCGGGGAACCATATGGGGCAACATGAAAATTAAAGGAAGTTTATGTCTGGGGGATGGTGGTCGATATGGGGGAGAACATGAGGGTTCCTTGGAACCGTAGTGGGGAAGGGCCTGAATTAGATGGATGGGAACGAAAATAGGTTGTAAACCATATGTAGGGAAAAATAAAAAATAAGAGCATGTATTTAGGGGTGGTTTCAACAATAAGTAAAATTTGAGGTAATTAAAGGCGGTTAAAATTCGACTATATGTTTAAATTAAAAAACAATAATATATTGTGTTACTCACCTATTATTTAAAAATAAATTAGATTGGGTTTTAAAAATAATCTAAATTTCTAATAATTGGTAAATTGATGTCTGAATTATAAGCGGTTTAAACAGATTATAATTCAACTGATGCTAATTCTCAACTCAATATACCAATGGTTCATGAAAACCACCCCAAATTGTATATAGAATCCACTTTAGTAATTGTTCACCATCACAATCATCTAATAATTTATAATGGGTCATAACCCCTTATAAACCCAATGGTAACCCCCCACTAACAACATTTTTTTGAACTGTTTAGGGAATTCTATATAATTAATCTTCTTTTATATATTTATTTTTATGATATGGTGATCAATTATTTATATCCAATATGAATTTTTGGCCATGAGAGAGGTTATAATCGTAAGAATAATGTTCCCATGTTTTGAGACCAATATATTATTCGGTGTTTTTAGATAGTGGTGGAATTTCGGGACACATACAAATTTCATAAAAATGTTATGATTAACATTTTGATAAAAATTTGTGTATATTCATTTATTTGTACCATTTGTGTCATTCCACATCCATATATTCATGTGTATGTATAAGATATTATTAATTGGAATTCCCCACCACAAGTTCAGTTAAAACTATTTATTTCAATAATAATTACTATAGATAATTTTTTTTGTAAGATGGTTCAAGTCATGGATTCTATGTTTCGCTCACATTGGAGTTTCAAATGTTGGATGTACACCTCTTTAGTGCTGAGGGTGGACCCTAATATGATAATATTTTGGTGAATTCCATTCACAATATATTTTATCATATTGATACAACCCATAATAGGTGAGTGAATTGAATTACATATATTGAGATTCTCCTGAACTACACTCCCAGTTTTGGTACCATAAAAAGATACTTTACATAAAATCGTTAATGTAAGCTATTAATTCTAGGATATAGCCATTATTAATTACAATATTAGTAATTATTATCACATCTATTACATCTCAAATATTTTTATACTATTATATATTTAGAGAATTAGGAAAATCTCAAAACAAATAAAGACCATATTTCTTTAAACTAATAGATATTTGATCCACTATATTAAAAAAAATTTAAATTCATGATTACTGTTTAAAATCTCCCAAATTTTATTCCATATGGGAAATCCTTAAAAACATGTCTTTTTTAATATATTTATTTAAAATCTAGAGAACTAAAACAAAATAAAGGGGTGATCTCAAATTCTTATTAAGAGAAATACAGAACTAAAGCGGTCAAACATATAATCATGGAATTCATAATATGGTAGAAAAAATAATCTAAACCAAATAATAATAAACTAAAAAAATGTAATTCTATAACGTATATTTTAAAATAGTACATGGATAAAAGTAATTATTTTTATCATAATGAGGGAATTTATAATTCTAGACATCAAAACATTTTTTTAAAGACTTTTTCTATTACACTATATAGATACGGGTAGGGGTGTACCCCAAAATAAATGTTTTTTTGATTCATAATACCTATCAATCAATCTAGGCGGAAATATAATTTTTCACCCTACTCGTCACTTCATTAATTCCAGTGAATTAACCAAAATATTAAAAAATAAATTGCATACCATTCCCTGAGGAACCACAGGAAGAATAAAAAACATAGAAATCCAAAAAATAAAAAATATGGAATGTCCAAACCCATTTTATTGATATTTTTCAACAATAAACATTAGGTATATTGGTAAAATCGTAATTAAAATTTCATAATACCAAAACCTAAACACCAAAAGTACAGTTATATTTTTAAATTAAAATAGGTGACACAGAAAAATACACTTAAATCAAATTTAAAACAAAACACACTCTTTAGTGTAGATTTTGTAAAATGATATGTTCACACCATATATGGTACTTATAATATGGTTAAGTGAAAAATTAAATCACATGGTCATAATTCAATAGTATAAATTATGAGGATTGTTACAAAATATCATATCCCCATTGAAAAAAATGAAATATATTAGGGTGTTAAAATAAATGGAAAACACCCTCACAAAAATAATTCTTCGAATGGTATCAAAAAAGAAGTTATCATGAATACAATTAATTTATACAATGATTTTAATTCCCAGAATGAAATTATATAAATATATATCAAATTATACATCATTTACAATAATCTCTATTAGGGTAAACCCTTTTGAATATGATAAGGTCAATTGATGAAAAACAATTAAAAATATTTTAAAAAACATTATCATTAGTGATGATGAATTAAAATTTAAAAAATATTTCGAATGAAAATTTTAAAAAAGGTTGTGTAAAATCTTTCGAACGACATTAATTTTATAATGAATCTCTAATAAAATACCCATGAAAAAACATAATGTTTATGATGGATGAATTATGTGATGAATTCAATATATATTAATGTAAAAGTGATAAAATATTTTATTAATAAGAAAATAAATTTGTCCAAAACTCACATTTTATGAATATGAATAAAAAAATCATTTGTATAAAAATATAACTATACACATATGTGTACAGAAATTAACTTGTAATAAAATATTATTGTGGAAGAATCCAAAAATGGAAGATATAATTTCATAACGAAACAATAGCACTCATGGAAATAATAATTATGTTATCAATTTCCTTTACGAGTAATACAATATTCTATGATAGATATATTTCATTAATGTGTTATATATCATATATATTTAAATAAATTATATATTGAAAATTATAATAAATTGTTTCAATGTTACCAACTCATTTTATCTATGTAAAAGAGTGAACTCAATGAAAGGATATCATGTTAGCAAGTAACTTTACAACCTGGCTAGAAAGTGCGTCAAAATCTATCTGATGAGGAGGAAATAATTGGGTTTATAATTTTATATTAATAAAAAAACATAATCATGATAAATCCTTGGGATTGAAATCAATATTCGATGGAAAACATGTAATATAACATGAAACAAGACTCATGTGATAAATATTTTATAGAAAGAAAAATTGTTTCAGGAGTATCCTTTTTATCAAAAACCATTGAAATATAGGCCTTCTAATTTATCATCAAATATCATTGTTAAATTATAATTCCTGATATGATATCACAAATAATAATTATATGAACCTAAAAAAGGAATCATGGTTCATAATACCAAACATATATGAAATGTAAGAACATGGTAATGAAATCTTTATCTTAGTGTTGATTTGTTCTACGATATTACCAATCATCTGAAAAATGTGATTAAGATATAAAAAGACATTCCAAAATATCCTTATTAATAATTATATCCATTAATAAACTAATTTTAAATCATTTTTTATATATATATGTTTGTTATTTTTTACCAATTTTCATTATTGGCTGTAATTAATCTTTTTCAATTGAACATGTTTTTAAAAATAAGTGTTCCTATTTATTATTTTAATAAAAAAATTATTTAATAGATCATATAAATAAGTAGAATATATTTTTACATTAAACATTATAAATATATAATTTAATTTTATAGATTTTTGGTAATGATCAATGAGGACTAAATTGATAATGAGCATTTTTCCAAGATTATTAATTAACAGAGGGTGATTTATTAATTAATTGGTTAAATATTGGTATAAATTAACCTGAAAATAATTTAAAACATTTACATATTCAAATCTTACAATACTTTTAAATAAGTTATTCAAGTAAAACCTGATATAAATGTATTATATTATTCAAGTTAGTGGTTAAACTAAACCAAAGATTAACTTTATATAACTAATGGCAGATTATGATGTGGTTTAGTTATAATATAATAATAATAGGAGAATAATTATATTATTTATCATTTATTAGTGTAAAATTTCATAGTTTCAAATAATTATAAATACAATGATGAATATTTAAACAAATAACATAGAAGTAATATATATTTTTTTCATTGTTTTCTTATTTAAAATTTTTTTAATTAATGAAAATCGTTTATTGATCATATGATTAATAGGATATCCAATTTTTAATATAAAAATATTAATTATATCATAAAAATAATATTAATACTTTAATCTTATCCTCAAGACCATAAAATTATGGTGATTATCTAAATGAAAATAGAAATAAATTCTTCCATGGAGGTGGTTGGTCACCCGTACACATGGATGCTAATTTAATTTTCAATTTATAGAAGGAATGATTAACATAATTTATTTTATTTATAAAAAAGGTATTAATATCATAATAAAATATAAAATTATAACCAATACGCCATCCATGTATCGTTGGGAAGGAAAACAAAATATGTTGTGTTTTGGATGTGTTCATCAACACATTGTATTAATAATATGGTCATTTTCACCAATATAAAAGAGAAAAGGTTATTCATGATTTCTAAAAATTCAAAATAAAATTATGCTTATAAATATTTATGATTTAATTACATGGGTCTATGAAAATTATATTTGTGAAATAAAAATATTAAAACAATTGTTACTTTAAAATGAATATACACATTTATAAATTTTTGTGTTCCTTGGAAGATCCATTGGAAGTGGAAAGAATAGGAAATTATTTTATGAATACAAAATAAGAATAGGGAAGTTTTATTATAGGTGAATAAAAATGGTTATGGTTTCATTATAATCCTCAATTTTTAAACTGTTATTGAGAGGGTGGTGATAATATCTTTATATAAGTGGAGAGAAAAAAAATTTATAAATAATTTAACTTAATAAAAAGGGAAAAAATGTCAAACATGTCATGTGGCTCCATAAATAGAAAATAATTTTATGGATGGTGATATAAGAATGAAAATATTATAACCATAACTTTAAAAACATATCTCATTCCTATTTAAATCCCTTTAACAATTGAGTTGTTTCTTTTTTCATTTATTATTTTACTCAGGTAAATAGTTTTTAAGTTAAATAACCTTATATTTATATCCAAAAATTGTAGTTCTTTTTAAAAAAATTTAGCCAAATGAGTCAATATTTCAAATATATTTTACTTGTATTCAATTTCAAAATGTGATGAAAATATAATTCTAATGTAAATAATGTATAATATATGTAATGTACTTTTTTATAAAAAATAATATTTCTACTAAAATGAAAAATGTGATTTTGAAAATTAAAACAAACATTTTAAAAATAAATAATTTTGTATTAAAAAAATAGTTTGGTCTTATAAAAATGTTTTATATACTTATAATTCATACTTATATTCTAATAATTTTCAAAAAATCATCTTTTTAATAAAAATGTTGTTTTCGTAAATTCACCATAAAATAAAACATATTTTAAAAATAAAAAAATTAAAATCTATAAAATATTAGTATAATGAATCCATATATAAATTTAGATTTTAATAATGTATTTCAAATATTTATAAAATTTACATTTAAATTAAAAATAGTTGTATAAAGAAAGAAAATTATATTATTTTTTTTAGAATATTTACCATGTTTATTCGTATTTCCTATCATTTAATAATAAAATTATTGTTGATTGTAACTACCAATCATTAAAAATAAGATAAAATTTATCTTTTATAGAAAAGAATAATTTTCTTTCACTCTCATGTATCATTTATATTTTAGATATATAGAAAATTAAGTCATAACTCTAACAAACCAGAACCATTCTTTAAATAGTAGACACTTTATAAAAATCTATTTCTTAAAATATAAATTATGTTGAATAAAACATGATCACTTTTCATGGTAATAATCATTACTTTTAACACGAATTAAGCTTTTCTATTACACGTTAATAAATCCTATTACTTTTTTTATATGGGTTGAGAACAAAAAGCTCATTAGGGGTCTTAAAATTAAAAATGTTGTAATTTAATTTAAAAACCTAAAAAACCTTTATAAATCGTCACGTTGAAAAATATTTTATCCAAAATGTGTGTTTTTTTCCAAATTATCATAATATAACCATTTTAGATCAAATAATTCCCATCATAATTATTATAAATCAATGAAAATTCACCAAGGACTCTTGGGATTTCATTGACATATAAGCCTTACAGAACCCTTTGAAATTTGAGAAACCATGGGGATATCATTGAATATAATTCGTTGTATTTAAAAATTAATATAGAGTTATATAAAACACCCATTTTATAATATGCAACATCATAAATCAATTCTCTATGGGATTATTAATCATAATAATGTCTAAGGAACATATCGTTAGTAAAACACTTTAAAAACTCTTTTATACGCTTATCCCAAAATCTTAAGATATCAAAATAAAATTTTATTTTAAAACACAATTTTCAATACCAAAATACACAAAAAATATAAATAGGGTTTTTATTTAAAGGAAAACTAAAACTTTTTAAATGAATCTAATAATAAAATAATTATTCTGTCAAATGGGAAAACTATTTTTTCTGTATATGTAAAAATAGATCATTCCTTTTTTCATATGTGATTAAAATAAAAACATTATTCAAAAAATATTCTTCTCTAAAAACATTGAAATAATGTCAGAGTTGTCACAAAAAATTTCCAATACAAATACATCATTTTCATAAAAATATATTTCTAAAATAATTTTAAAAAAAATGTTCATTGAATATAAATAATTTTAAAATAAATTTTTAAAATGAGGTTTTATCTTATTTGTGTGAATGAATGCATTTTAAATTTACATAAACATGAATGATCTATTACTCAACTATGAATCATAAAATAAGTTATTTGTAATCCTAAATAATGATAATAGGTAATTTCTTTACTTTCATAATAAACCTTTTAGGGTCATTTCCCCTTTTAATTCATTTGATAACATGTTATAATGTATTAAAGAATCATTTATGTTCACTTCGGTAGTTTTGATTATACATAGTTCATAAGTCCCAAAATTTTTCAATGTAGTTATTATTTAACGATATATATAAAAATAATATTGAAATAATAAACATTGTTATAAATAAATTATACATTTAAAACCAATCCTTAAATATAGTTATGAAAAATAAATTATGTTACAACCATGGAGACGATTATCCCAAAATTATCATGAGAAACATTTGATTTTTTCAATGATCATTATGGAAAAAATATATTTCTTACATTAACATTATATAATGATAATATATCAAAAATACCATATTATTTCTTTCAATATGCACACATATATACAACATGTAATACAGTGATGAAAAATGAATCATATCACTTCATGGAGGTGGTTTTCCACACGTACACATGAACAACATTATCATTTTTTAGGAATGGAATGAAAAACTATGGTATATTACCTTTTAATAATTATAAATATGTAATTAGTACCATATTTAAAAATTAATTACATCATTATAACCAACCATTATATGCATGGATGGAGAGTTAATTATACAGCCTCTGAGGCAGTAGTTCGTCTTACAAATGAATGATAGATTCCATTCCCATTAGATGTTGGTTGGAGATGAATATATGTTATCTAATTAACATAATAATATATCCATATGTTTTATATATGTATGTTATTATATCATAATAGTTTAATAATCTTTGAATTTTTTGGATGAATAAATAAAAAAGCACTATGTTAACAACGATACATCTTTTAGAGACAACTGCCTTTTATGCATGCTGTAAGAACTATGAGGATTGTATTATACCCAAAATAATACCAATATAAAATTGGAATTTATTTTATAGTTTTATTTTGATATATCATTAATTTAACCAGTTGTTATTGATGTGTAATGTAATGAGAAGAATAAATGCCCTTTTCAAAGACAAGAGATGGGTACTCTTAGAATTTAACAAAATATTAAAGATATATTTATTTAAATATACGTAAAAATGACTCCAAATTGATAATTTTATAAGATAATATGAATAAGAGTGTTAATAATCTCATAAAATATATTTTTACAAGCTAGGATCACATGTTTACCTTCATTCATTGGTTTTAACCTCACATTAACCATTTTCAAACATGCCATTACCTTAATTTTTTTTACTCATTGAGTGTAAGGAAAGATACTATATATATATATATATATGTATATATATATATATGAAAGACTTGTAAATGAATCTTGGTTAATATTTTCATCCACATAATAACCAGTTGTCCAAATTTTTTACTTTTATAAATTTTATATCATTTAATATAATATTCTTTAAAAAATATGATAAACGATAATTATTAGAACTATTCATTTCACTAAATTTAATAAAATAAAAATCAATGTAAAATAGGCCAAAATATATTATTAAATACATAAAATTTAATAATAATAAGTAAATTTTTGGATCACATTAATTATATTCAATTATTTTTCTTTAAATATTATAAATGAAATTTATTTCATTTCTCCATTAATAGAATAATTACTCAATTATCATTTTGTAAGAATTATCTTAATTATTTTAAAAAAAATTAAAAAAATCGTCATGAAGAAGATAAATAATTTAAAATTCCAATTAATATTTATAAACAAACATATCCCATTTTTAAAACCACATTAAAACATTATACTTATAAAAATAAAGTGTCACATTTTTTAGTTTACATTACATAAAATATTATAAATGCCATAATAAACAAAAAATGAAAACAAATTTCATATAATATAACATCGGATAAATATTCAATAAATTTTATTATAAAATAAAGCTAATGAAATATTTGGGGTAACATTGTAGTCATTTTCATATTAATTTTTAACCCTTAATTTCCTGATTTACCATTTATAAAAGTAACATAATTTACTAAGACTTCTATTCATATTGAACAAAAAATAAAATGGACCTATTTAACAAAATTTGATATAATAATTCCAAAATTGTATTCTCTTTTCCATTATTCAAAACACATAATTTTGAGAAATTAATTTAATTATAAAAAAAAGAAAAACACGATGAAAATTAGTTTTCCTAAAAAATGAAATTTATTATTATGAAATATTTTCATAAAAAACATATAGTATAAAAATAATTTAAAAAACCATAATTGGATAATATTTTTAAAATACACTAAATATATTTTAAATAATTAAAAATATAATTTTAATATGTTAATAAATAAAAAGGAAAATACATTTTTCATTAAAAACATTGTTTTTACTATCTAAAAATAAATATTTCCATAAAATTATAAAAAAATCATCCAATATTAATTACGAAATTAAGATTTAGATATTTATATAATTTCTATGAAATACTATTTAGGAAATTAATAAAAATTTGTTATAAAATTCACTCATAAAAAACCAAAACATCTATTCATGATGAAAAATATATTTTTGAAAATTAAAGAGACATTACTAAAAATTGAGTGAATTTTTAATAAAAATTAATTAAAAAATTAGTATTAAGAATGAAAATTATATATATTTCGTAATTTGGATAATAATATTCATTTACAGTAATTTAATGTATAGATTATAATGGTATCATTCAATTAATAAAATTTTGTTCATAGTTTACACTATACATTACGTATCTTATATGCTATAAGACATAGTCTTCCATTTTAAAATAATAAGATATTAAATCCTCCCAATTTTATAAATTTTTTATTAAAATTTCATCTTGAAATTCGTAATCATTAGTTTATATGTTCAAATACATTTTTTTAAATATGTCATCATAAAAATGGTTAATAAAACAACCTCATGAAAATAAAGAATGCGATGTGCAAGGGTCATCGGTGATAAAAAAAGAGGGTTTCCAAATAACTTAACATTAGTTTGAATTTAAATGATTTACATGGAAGAAAAAAATTCAAATTCAAATTTTGATGTAGAGTGATAGAGAACAATGATCACAATGAAGTGATCTATAATGAGAAAGATTACGAAAAAAACTATATAAGGATAAGGTGTGAAAAATACGTTATGTTAATTAGAAAATAAGGTAATAAGATAAATTTTTTGATTAAATATCCTTCTCCGGAATGTTAAGGATATCATTTATCACCTAGAATAATAAATTTGGGAAAAAATTCCTTTATTATAATCATTTCATCTATTAGACAATTTCCAAAACAACATCAAAATTTTTTCAAAGTGATGAGTATTGTAGATGAAATTTTAATGTATAAATCCCTAAAATTTACTTTCATTGGATAACATTATAATTAAAAGAATAAAAAACTTTTCCCCATGAAATTATACATTAAAAAAACTAAAATGGGTCACACATGGTTTTATTATTCTAGAAGATAATGACCCTTTTAAAATGAAAAAATTCTTTAATATCAAAAAATATACAGTATTACAAGAAGTTCAACATATTTTATTTGATTAATTATTGCCCATAAAATACCTCGAAATATTCCAAAATAATATTTAATCCTATAAAATAATTTCACATCCCTACAATTAATTTTCTCCATTTATGTCCAAATAACTCTAAATGTCTCATACCAGAATTAATATTCCCTATTCATATAATTTTCCATGAAATATTAGTCATTTACATAAATAACCTGAATTACAATATATTCATAATAAATTCAAAAAAATTTCCAAATATACATTCAACCATTACTCCTTAAATATAACCCCATAATTTTTTTAAATTAATCCTATAATAATCCCTGTAATCATAGATATCTTCATGAAAAATAACCCTAACCACTAAATCACATTTCAATTCCATTTTTAAATACACAATAAGAATTATTTCCCCCAAATAAAATAATTATTCATTTAAAAAATTGTTCCAGAAAACAAAATTATCATACTAATTGGGACATCACATATGCACATGGTAGGCACTACAACGTTATCACCATTTGGTTGTTGGTTCAAAACCTTTTGTACTACCGATCATGACAAGTAGTCACCAGACCAATGGTTATATCATTTAATAAAACCATGTATTTTCTATAACATAAAAAAAAGTTTATGAAAATCCTCAATAAAAAACCTAATAAATTCAAACTTGATTAAATTTGTAACCTAAAATGATATCTCATAACTTTCAATAAACATCTCCCCAAAACGTAATAAATGATAAATACATCAGAAAAAATACATCATATAATCCATAATAGTTATCAATAACATTAAACATATATATTTAAAATTTAAATGAATTCTTACTCAAATAATTTTTTCATATTATAATCATTTTGCAATATATCTCTCAAAAAACTATCAAACCTCAATTAATGTCTCCCTAATATACTCTCATAATTAAAATAGTATTAATGATTTTAAACTTATGATCATATCTAAGCCTACCATCACATCATAAATATTGAATCCCTTATATATTGAATAATTAATATTTCAAAAATTATGCATAATCCATTCGTTGTGCTTCTTATCTTATCAGATAAAACTTAATTCCTATAATAAATGATATAAAAGATTTCATTAGGATTTCTCAACATCAACACAATTAGTTTCATTTGTAGAACATTACAAAAATAATTCATACATTAAATTCAAAAATCAGAGTCTTCTATTATTCTCTTTTAATCCCCTTTGTCTTTCAACATGGAATTTAGGTCTCAAAAAAAGAAACTGTCATATAACTCATATTATTACTTTTCCAAATGAGATGGATTAATTAATGATTTGATGTCAGATAAAATATACAGTATGATTCAAAGATATTTCGGACAAGATAATGTTATTGGATAGATCAAATAGTTTATTTCTGATTATTTTTATACAAATGAATATTTAAAAGTAATTTAAAGAATATTTTATAATAATAATGATAATCTAATTATTTGGTAGGCACATAATGGTTTTTAAATATTTCATTCCATCTATCTTGATAAACTACACTTAATAAATATAAATGAACATCATTAAAACATGAAATTAATTATTATATGTTAAAATGAAAATACTTTTTGTAAATAAAATATATATATAAATTTCATAATACATTAAACCTAAAATCCATTAAACTTGATAGGATTACAACATAAAAAAAATTCCCAAAAATATCACTAATAATGTCAATATATATGACCTCAACCCATTAATTGGGTGCCTGCAACTTTCAACAAATGATCATCCTGAAAATTGTAAACCCATAATACTATCCAAAACTCTTAATAAAACACATTAAAAATGCATAATCCTAAAAGATTTCTAATCCCTTCAATGATACCATATTTAAGGAATAATCATTTAACCTAACATAATATAGAATAATTTTTATTAATATTTCAATTTCTTAAATTCACATTTTTCATTATAGATTTAAATTTTAATGGAGAAAGGTCAAAGGTCTTATAAATATTACATATATTTTAAAAATGGTAAAATTTTGAACAATATAAAATTTTTCACAATATGAAACTTTTTCCTTAAAACATAACCTATTTCCTAGATAATCTATAAGAATCTTAACATGAATTTTCCTTTTCCTTTAAAAATCCATAAATCTTATGAATTTTGTTTAACGTGGGATGATTAAAAAATTATCATTAAGGGGAAAAAGAAGAAGAAAACATTAGTATAGTGAAAATCATGAAAACCCCTGATAAACCATTTTTCATAAACATGACTTTTGTACCTTGAAATGGAATCATCAGTTCCAAAATATAATTATATTAAGAGAAAAAATAAAAAAATTTCCATAAAACACACTGGTAATAATAGAAAAGACATGTCAATTCCATGGGACACCATAATCGAAGAACCCATACATAACACCTACAAATAGGAATAACCATACAAGTTACTTCTAAAATAATATATTGGAATAACTATTATATTAGAGAGTTTTGTAGGTGAACCCATCATATAAGCTATAATATAATCACCCAATGTTACATATTTTCACCTATCAAATACAACAGCCAAGGAAAATATCAATAATAAAATCCATTAGAAAATATTTTAAACACCTATAAATAACGTTGAATATCAAAATTATATTTTCTTTTAAAGACTAAATTTCAATACCAAAATTCAAAAAAAAGTGAAATAAGGATTCTGTTTATAGAAAACCTGAAAACCTGTAGTGGAATAAAAACATAAGATAATGGTTGTTGCGGAAAAGAAAACTATTATTTCCATATAAGTAATGGTAGAAAATTACATTTATTATTTTTGAAGAAAATAAAACCATTACATAAATAGACACATTTTATAATCCATTGAATGGATATGAAAGGTGATATAAATATTTCATTTATAAATCCTCTTTCCATGAAAATATATTTATTAAATAATTTCCAAATCATTGAAATTTAATATAATGATTTAAAAAATATGTTTTTTCATTGAGGTTTTATTTTATGTATTGAAAATGATTCGTTTATTGATTTTTTTTAAAATAATACCCCTTACCTTTATTTTGACTCATCATGTACATTCTTTATCATCAAAAATAGAAAAATATGTTATCTTTATACTTTATTTTAATCTTTTTACAGCATCAATTGTGACATCATGATTTTTTTTAAAGGAAAAACAATTCCACATCATGCTTAAATGATCCAATAAGGACTATATGACCTTTATAACCCATCAGTTTGACAAAAAAAGTTTACTTATATGTTTATAATTTTGAAAACGGTAATGCGTAGTCGTGATCAGTACATTATTTAGAGTCAGATGTGACAAAAATAAATTTTCTAAAAAATAACATACCCATATGAATATTAATTTTTATGTTATTAATAATTATATAACCTTTATGATTAGTAAACCTACTAAAAGAATAAAAACCACACCAATGAATATATAATAAAAAGGCATCTAATAAGTGACAATAATATTATTATATAAGTGTTGGTATTTTTGTAAATCATAAATATGTAATTATATTTTTATGATTAATTATATAATATCAATGAAATTGTTTCATGAACTATAATCAAAAAATCAATTTTTTAGAGTTATACAAAATTTTTATTAGACCTTGATTGATTTTCAAGTTGTTATAACATCAATCAATGTTTTAAAATTATTAAATTTAAAATAAAATATTATATTAGTTGAAAATTAAATATATCATATATTGAAAAATATTTTGATAAAATGGATCTAATTTCTGAATTCTAGGCATTGATAAAATGGAGAGGCTTAATTTTTTTATTTTTTATAAATACATGAATTTTTTTTGAATAAACAAATTCTATAATTAAAAAATATGGTAAATAAATGTATTTCTACATCATGTTTGAGTCAAATATGATGTAATTTTCCATTATTTTGAACTCAATTGCACTTATTATAGGTTTTAGTCACAATAACAAACATCATTTCCTGTATAGATAATAATAATAAAATAATGTTTAAATTAAGGGAAAACCCCTCCTCTTTTCCACTATAAATACCATCCTCACCCCTCTTCCTAGCACACCTTTAACACTTCAACCATTGTATCAATTCTTCACAATCCCCCTACTAAGGATCTTTTCAATGTCTAAGACCTTATGGTCTCACAAAAGTTCCAATACTAATGGCCTTATGATGTATATGAATGAGAAGAGACTAATATGTAAAAATCCCATTTCTTTTTCTATCATTTTCATTTTAATTCCATTTATTTTATTATAATATCGTAACCTCAACATAATGTATAGGAATTAAATCTCCATTAAAATATATATACTATAATTTTATCATGTTTATGGAAACACTGAAAAACTTACTTCATCTCCTATCAATCTCATTAAAAAATTAAGAACAACGCCTGTGATGGGTCGATTTACTAACATCGTAGATGATGTGTTTTCAATTTCTATAATTTCATTGAAATATTATCATAAAACCTTTATAATGTTTGAAACATACATTAAATTTTATCATATAACCTCTTTTATATTAAAAAATTAACATATATAATAAATATTTTGTTATACAATGAAACTAGTTTGTGATTATCGAAGACCAGCCAAAATGATCTAAACGGATATCAATAATGATTTATCTAATGTTTCATCCACATATAATATATCCAAAATGATTTTTTCTAATCATTTAATATTATGTAAACATATTAATTCCAATATATTTTTCTTATGGTTTTTCTCTTCCATCCTCTAGTAATATCATTTATGAACTAACCATGAAATCATGTGAAGCACGGACCCTAAACAATAGTAATAAGACAATATTACTAACAAATTAGACCAATGATGTTATAAATTATCATATAATGTTTATACATAGTAAAAAGTAACTATAAAATATTAATAACAGTCTTTTAACTATTATAATTGAGGTTTCAACATGTTTGATGTATGACAAACCCGATGTAATGGAATTCATATCCCGGTTTCGCTTCTTTTGGTTAACCTTCAACTTCGTTGATTATATGGTACTAAGAATATTTTTGTAATGAATTTTGTTTCTATTATGTTATATAATATGGATTTTTAGTGTATAGATATATTCTATTTCTTCTTGTTAACACTCACATAAATTATATAATATTTTTAAAGGGCTTTTCTTTAAAAAAACATCTCTTAAAATTTTGTTTTAGAAAATTAAAAAGGAATTATTTTTACAGAATTATCCATGTTTTATGATTATGTTCTAGTTATTTGGAATTTTTTTGATGATGGTTGGTACTTAAATCTCCATCCAATTCATTTTTAATGTCTAATTAGGTGGTCGTCCATATGGTCACTCCTTGTGTAACATTTATGGTTACCCCATATGGATTCCATGAGGGTTACATTGTATGGTAGTAGTGAGGGCTGCAAATCATAACATAGCTGTGAGGGTTAAAATGTAAGTATGTAACCATGATACATTTATTATTTTATTTATGTAATCTATTTTAAATTGAAATCTCATTTTTCAAAACGTAAGTATATATGGGTGGGAAGTATGTGTTTATAAAAATTATTTCATATGTTTATATGTATTCATAGACTAATGGTTTCTTATATTCTTTTTATATCCCTTAATAATAATTTAATTTTCATCCCATGTTCTTAAAATATATTTCAATTGATTCCATATATGTTTAAATTATAGTTAAGATGCTAATGTAGATGAATCCAATTAGTTATATTGTAATTATTTTTGAATCTCTGATTCAATATATGTAAGTTGTCATCTAATTCTCAAGATCCTAGATTGAGAAAGGTCCTACGTTGTATAATTTATTGATTATTTTTATATTATCTCTTATAAAAATATATTTAGAATATTTTTGTACCAAATCCAGAAATTCATGTTGAGAGATTTAAAGTAGGTATCATAGGAATGGTCTACAAATTTTGGAGATCAGATCTTAGGATTTTTTAATAAAATAGCGATAAAATTTACTTATTAAAATCTAGTTAATTAAGTACACATAATAGAATAATTTTTATAAATAATTAATATGTAAATTCAGAATTATAATTATCATGATTGAATTGTGAGGGTGCAATTCATTTAAGGGGGGAAGAATGTAACATCCAGATATTTTAAAAAAATAAACACAATACCACGTCATTATTAAATGAACTAATGAACACTATGTGACCATCATAACCTAGTCATTAAACATAAATTTTCCACTTCTGTGTTTTGAATTTTGAAAAACTGACATACATAGTTGTGATTAGTATGTTATTTAGTGTTTTATAGGTAATCAAATTTTGGTGAATTGTAACCTACCCATATAAAATGCTATATGAACCTTAGGAATAGTAAATAATCCAAATGAATTGTAACCTCACTAAAGAATGTATAATAAAAATACTTATTTTATGTGACATTATGATCATTATATAAGTGTTGGTATTTTTGTAAATCATAAATTTTTAATTATACTTTGATGTTTAATTTAATAATTTAAATGATTTTTTTCATTAACTGTAATCATAATTTTCTATTTCATTGCTTTTTTCTTAAATGATATTTTGATGAGACCATGATTAATTTTCAAGGTGTTATAAAATTAGTTACAGTTTTAAAATAGTTATTTTTCAAATAAATTTTTATTATATTCAAAAATTAAATTTCCCATATTGAATAATTTATTTTGATAAAATGGAGTTCATTTTTTAATTCCACATGTTGAAAAATGTTTTTGGTAATTTTTAGGGATTTTTCTAAAATAGATATTGTCTTTAATTATAAAATTTAGTAAATATGAAATATGCTAAATAAATTAATTTATACATCATTATTAAGTCATGAATGATGTAAACGTCCATTAGATCGAAGTCACATGCATTTATTACTGTTTATATTTGTTGGAACCAATATTGTTGCTTGTCTTGAGAAAAATAATAAAATAATGATTTAAATAGTGGAAAACCCCTCCCCTCTTCCACAATAAAAGCCACCATCACCCCCTCTTCCTCTCACACCTCTCAAGAATTATTAATTCTCTAAAAATTTTCCAACACCCTTCTCATGTCTCTTCCCCATGTCCAAGACTTGTTGGTTTCAGCAAAAATTTTATACCAAATTCCTTAAAGAGGATATCAAGGAGATGAAATCAAGACACAAAAATCCTCTTTCTTCTTCTTTAATGTTCCTTTAAATTCATTTTCTTTTCTTATAATCTATTCACCTCCAATTATCAATGATTCATAAAATTTCTATTATCATATATATACTATATTTTTATAATGTTTACGGAGAAATTTTTAAAAAAAAATACTTCTTATCCTATCCCTCTTTTTCAAAATGATGCCTTCCTGTGATGAATAAATTTACTATAATCGTGTATAATGTGTTTTAAATTTTTATTAATTCTATGAAAGAAATCTATAAACCCATTGTAATGGTTGAAACAAATTATAAAGTGTATTGAATAGCCTTTTTATGTTTTAGAATTAACATAGACACATAATATTATGTTATATAATGAAACTAGTTCGTGATTATCAAAGAACCAATACTATTTCATGTCTTTAGAAAAATAATAAAATAATAATTAAAATAATAGAAAACACATCCTCTTATTCACTAAAAATACCTCCCTCACCCCTTCTACCTCTCACATTTCTCAAGAATTGGGAATTTTCTAATTTTTTCTGAATCCTATTTCCAAGGATCTTCCCCATGTCCAATACCTTTTGGTCTCACTAAATATCTAGTACCAAAGAACATAATTAGGATCTCAAGGAGAAGAGATATAAAGGTAAATATCTTCTTTCTTTTCCATTCATTTTCAATTAAATTCATTTTATTTTCTTCTAATATCATAAATTCCACTTGTCCAAGAGAATTTATATCTCTATTATCTTATAAATACATTAATTTTACAATATCTATGGAAAAATTGATCAAAATATTTTTTACTCTCCCAAAAAATTAAAAAATAAGAAACTCGTGCGTGATGAGTCGATTTACCGACATCGTGGATGATGTGTTTTCAATTTCCATTAATTCTTTGAAATCAGGTCATAAAACAAAATTACTGGTTGAAAAATATTGTAATGTTTATTATATAAATCCATTTATGCTCTGGAATTAACATATATTTATAATATTATGTTATTACTCATAACTATTTTGTGATTATCAAAGAATTCTAAAATGATCTAAACAAATATTTATAATGATTTATCTAATTATTCTTCCTCATATGATATACAAACAATGATTTATGGAATAATTTAATATTATATAATCATATTAAAAAATCATTCCAATTAGGTAGTTTTCCTTCCATTCGACAATACAATCCTTTACAAACCAACCATGTAAATCATCTGAAGCATGCACAAGATACAATGGAAAAAATATTATTAATAAATGGGTCAAATGATGTAATAAAATGATCATATTAGGTTTTATAGACATGAATATTTTTATGTAAAATATTAATAACACTCTTTAACCATTATAAATTATATTTTAACGTGATTCAAGTAAGGTGAACCCGAGGTAATGGAATTCTTAATCCAATTTCCATTATATGGGTTGACCTTCTATTTCATTGATTATATGGTACTAAGAATATTTGGGTATTGAATTTTTTTATATTATGTTTTATAATGTGTATTTATATTTTATACACATATTATTTTCATCCTATTAATTCTCACAAAAATTATATGATATTTTTATGGTATTTTTCATTAAAAATCCTTTATTAAAATTATATTTTACAAAATTAAAAATCAATGTTTTTCTGAAATTATCCATGTTTTATTATTAGATTATGGTTGTTGAGAATTTATTATGATGAAGGGTGGTACCTATATCTCCCTATAATTAATTGGGTAGGTATGTGTGGTAGGTTGACTGTATTGTTACTCCAAGTGTAACTGTGACGGTTACACAATAAGGTTTCTATGAGGATTGCATTGTAAGGTAAATGTGGGGATTAAAAATCATATGGTATACATGAGGGTTAAAATATAATTAATTAATTCACCCAGATAACAGGATGATATTATTTATGTTCTCTATGTTTCATGGAAATCTGATGTTTCACGATTGAATTATATATTGATTATGAGTATATCATTGAGAAAATAAATTAATTTGTTTAAACTTATTCATGGGCTAATAGTTTCATTATTAATTTTCATATCCCTTAATGATATATTTTTACTCATCCAATGTTTTTAAAAAAAATTCCCAAGATTTTATATAAGTTTTATTGTATTCTATGGTGATAATGAAGATGAATCCAATTAGTTATATTGTAATTATTTTTGTAAACACAGATTCAATGTATACAAGTTGTTGTCTAATTATCGAGAACCTAGATCAAAAAACATCCTCTCATGTAGAATGAAATGTTTATATTTATGTTATCTCTTATAAAAATTACAAACCATATTTTTATACTTAATATAGTTTAATTTTTTCAGTTCTTTTCATCAGTTTCCCTTTTAATAATATTTATACCATGTTAAAATAAATTAAATATTTTTTTATGTTCTCTTCAGTTGTCTTGATGATATTTGGTTCATAAGAGGAAATGAATTCTATTGGACGATTATGGTTAAAGTGTTCATTATTTCACCCTGTTAAAAATAATAATCATATCATAATTAATATTATAATAAATAAATTATACTTTTAATACTAGTCACGAGTGATGGTTATAATAAATTAACTATTTCACAATCATGAAGTTGGTAGTCAATACATATGTTGGACTAATGTTTAGATATTTTGGAAATATTTATGAAAATAATGTAAGGTTTTATTTATAATTATAGAATATTAATATTATCATATATATCATATTAATTTTTGAAAATACACTTATATGTAACATTCATCAAATGTGGTAATGTGAAATGAATCACATCGCTTTATAGAGGTGGTAGTCCACATGCACACATGAACGACATTATCATATCTCAATGAATGTAATGGATTGAAAACATATGATGTATTTTATTTTCAAAATGTTAAGTACAATATATATATCATATTTATAATTTAATTCCACCATTATATCCAACCATTAGTTGTGGATATTGAAATAAAATTACATCGGTTTTTGAGGTGGTAGTTTATTGTACACATTAATGATGGATTCCTTACCCCATTGATAGGGATTGGGGAAAAATAATGGTTATATAATTAAAATAATAAAATATATATAGATTTTAGTTATAAAAAATTTATGAACTTACATTTAAATAATATTTGAAGTAATATTACATAAAAATAAAACAAAATCCATCAATTAGGAATGATGCATATTTTTCACACCACATTCTTTTCTCTCCACTATATGACTTAAACTCATGGTATTATACAAAAAACAAGGCCTCTATAACATTTTTAGTAACATTAAAATTTAATTTTTCACATATTAGATTAACCCATATTGGTTTCGTGTGAGGTAATGAGAAGAAGATATGTTCATTTATAAGAATGTGTACGAGTACTCTATGAATTTCCCAAAATATTAAATTGATATAAATTAATTTTTATGAACCAATAAAAAATTATAATACTAACATTTAATATGATTAAATGTACATAAATTATGATAAAATAAAAATTTTACTTGTTTGGATTGCATATTTACCCTAATCTATTGATTTTAAGTCCACATTAATCCTTTTCAATGATACCATCAAAATATGGGTTATTACTATTTGAGGGTCATGATAATTACTATAAAATGATAAAGTACCATAAATGTATCATTTTTTATATAATAAACTATATCCTAATAAAATTTCAAAATGTTATTTTTTTTGGGATTTTATTTTATTTAATATATTTTTTTAATAAAATATCACTATTGCTAATTTTTATAACTTTTAATTACTTTGACCTCAATAACATCACAAAAAATATTTAAAATCATCCAAAATATCTTATTAAAAATTTAAATATTAAATTAATCAGGAAAATTATATTATCACATGAGTGTTCTCATAATACATTATTTTTATTATTTTTAATATTTTGAATTTGATATTTCCATTAATTTAACAATTATAGCATCAACGTTGAGTAAGAATTCATAGTTATTATTTATTAAATAAAAAAATATACTGTCATGATGATCATAAATCATATATATTTAATATTATTATTTAAAATCAATCATATCCAATTTGTAGACGTGTATTAATAATTTTATACTTATTAAAAATAAGTGTATAAAATTTTTAACTTTTCAAGACATAAAATATTATAATGGTCACAATCAACAAACAATGTAATAAAAAGTTCATATAAAAATATTTTGGATGACTATATACCAAAGGGGATCCTAAAACTAAATTATGGATTTTTTTGGGGTCATTATCAAGTCCTTATTATATAATTTTTAACCCTTAATTGCCTGATTTACCCTTTATAGTGGTAACAAAATTTACCACCACAACTATTTAAATTGACCGAAAATTAAATGATACCTACATAGTCAATTTATACTGACTAGTTATAAATATATATTCCATTTTCATTATAAATAATATATAAGTGTAGTAACATAATTTTAATTAATACTAGAAAATGTGATGAAAAAATTTTTTCGGAATAACACTATTTTTAATAATAAAATGTTATTATAATAATTTCGATAATTAAACACATTTAAAAATCTGTAATAATATAATTATATATTAAATTTTACAAATTAGATTTTAAAAATAATTATAAATAATATTTTTCAATGTAACAATATTAAAATAAAATATTTTGTTAATTAAAAACAATTATTTCTCAACTTTCATTGAAAAATCAATATTTCTAAAAGAAATTAAAATTTTTAAAATAATATAAAATTAATATTAAAATTTAAAATATGATATAATCATTATAAAAAGAAATTTATATATGTTCTTGAAAATAATTATTAAATTTTGTTAAAAAAATTAATTTTTGAATAAAATATATTTTTCTTGAATAAAAATACATTCCTAAAAATTTAGTATTTATTAGACAGTAAATAATTAGAAATTATTAACATGTATGAAAATTATTTATTATTTAAAACATGTTTAAAAAAATTATTCTAATTATATTTATGGCGGGGTTATAACAATCACATTTAAATAATTATAATTCATTGTAGGTTTAAGATTATTGATGCATATATAATCTTTTATCTAAGATAATGCTTCCATTCAAAATATAAAGATATCGTACTAACAAAATATTATTTTCAATTATATCATTATACTTATTAGTGATAATTTTATTAAAATAAAAGTTAAAATTGCATAAAATGAAATATTTAGAATAATGAAATTCTCAAAATAAAAAGGTTGTGTTAGAATTTTTAGCTATATCAATTAAATTTTACTAAAATAAACAGTAAAATTTATTATATTAATAAAAAAATCATAAATAAATTTCTCATAATCATTCCTACTCATTTAATTAAGTGGTTTTAACATCAATTGATAATATTTATATTTTTATCTATATATATTATAGTTTCATTTTCATTCATTGTTAAGTGTAAGGAATGTTTCTGAACAAATTTAGACTATTTAAATAAATTTCATCAAAAAAAATTAATTATCACCTAAAAATATATAAGTTATATATAAGGTATAAATATCTTGAATTGTTGAAATTACTCTTATTGGGAAGGATAGGAAACTCACCTGAAGAAAATTCTCAATATTGGGTTTATTTTCAAACATTTCAGAAAAATATACCTTTTGGTTTGGTGTTGATAATTTTTTAAATTATCCATAAGTATATAGTCCCAATTATTGTCATATATTGTCAATTTTAGGTATGGAATACAATTCCATATTTATGAAATTAAATTGAAAAAATGAATATACATGTGTAAACTGCACACTTACATCTCTTTTCCATCAGGATTATCCAATATGGCTACACTGGTTTGACATTTTATTCAAATTATTATGATTTCAAAATATCACCCTTAAACTGAAAAGGCCTATTGGGATCCCCTTTTCAACCCCTTTCATTGCATTTTTAAGTATTCATATCCATCGCAATGGTTGATTCCCATTAAAAAGTATTCATCACAATTGTTATTATCCTAAACATATAACCATCCATATTTACAACCACATCATTCAAAAATACCTTCCCCTCCTATAATGTGGAAATCTCCAAGCTAAAGGTTGGTAGGTGATGGAAGCCCCACCATGTCTGCTCTAGGTGGGACATCATATACCAAAATAGTGCCTTTCAAAAACTGAACTTTCACTTACACATTGTGAATGGGATTAAATCTTCATGGGATTGATACTAGATTCTCGAAATACTCAAATCCACGGGGTCACAGTTCATGATATTCATTTTCTTCCATAAGTTTGGTCTATATTTCACTACTAGATATGGATGGGATTTGCATTATATATTCACCATTAGTGTGGTTCTAGTGACATCTCTAGATGAATTGGAATCAATAAGTACTTGTATTACATTAAATAATATTGATAAGGAATTTTTTTTATCTTCAGCCATAAATGGGACATGGATATCCATATATAATAGTTTCTAGTTGTCCCCCTGATAAATTTTTAGTCAATGAATATTGTGTGGGTAATATTACTATGATGGAATGAATAGGGATCCAACATTGAAATTTATAATATGCTACAAAAATTTCACCAAATTGATCAAATTGAGAATAAAATAATTCAAATTTCACTAATCATCATCTTGGCATGAAATAAATCTTCTACATTAATATTCCATTAACTATAAAATTATCATGCTATTGAATTAATACTCATTGATTCCCTTTTGGATATACCATTGTAGATAGAAAACAATCCAATAAGTCATCCATAACAATGTAATAGAGGATATCCTTACCTTCTTCATTACATATTATTGAAAATCTAATCGAGATAAGATAATAATAAGATTCACATTTATTCCTTTGTCATATATGATAGTTATTTTTATCATCCTTGCAACCCTACATTTCATTTTTTCTGAAATTAACTATCACCTATAAAAAATATATCATTCATAAGTCATCATTTTTCATTCTATGTCTATCCTTGGTTACATTTAGAAGGGTTTACTTATTCTTTTTAAAATAATCATTATATTATAGATCGTTACATATCATGAAAATTATTGAATTTATCTAAAACGAAATATCATTGAAATATATGCTTTAAAAATCCGACATATCACTAATATTGTAAAAACATAATAATTATTATTTACCTTATCATATAAATTTTTCATTTAAATCTATGTTATATGTGTTCACTTTCCTACTAAGATATCTTACCTAAATAGATTCAAATCCCTCATAATGGTTAATAGATATAGTGTAATTTAACAATAATATAAATTGGGTGTGTTAATATAGGATTGATTTAATGCCTCCATATAGTACACTATGTAATAATTGTGTTAATACCCAATCCAGACTTTTTAGGGTTATTGTACCTATTTATATATGTGATATAGCCTACATCCTCTATAAGTTTTAAAAAATGATGGAATTCATAAGATACCTTTATAATATATGCATTACCAAACCATTTAGATATTATCTGAGATATTAAATTATACCATAGAATTAATTATAGGGGTCGCACTAAAATTATCATATCCCAATACCCAAATAAATTTTCCATTATTTCTCTATAATTACACTGTATTCTACTGTAATGGATTATCCGTTATGATCAACCTTAATTTATAAAAATGTAAATTATCCTTGATCAACATACTAATCTCCAGAGCTATCTAAAGAATACTCTAATACCAAATGTGATGCCCTGACCATCTTTCCCGGATGTGGTTCCATAAATATACACTATATTTATATATATATATATTCATTTATACTAGTTATAAAATCATGGATATGGCCATCATAGATTACTAAATCATTAAAAACTATTTCATCTCTTTTATCCCATATAACATTTTAGTTATTGAGATTATTATAATTTAGTAATATCATAAACTAAAAAATTTCTTGTATTTGATATTAAATGGAATTTTTTCCTACTACATTAGAAATTACATAGTTCATCAAAAAATTTCAACATCTCTTACATATTTATCCACAAATTATCTCTTTAAAAACATGTCATGTTTTATAAGTTTGTTCATAATATAGGTAATGAAATCATAATAAGTATGTAATTTCAAATCCACAACAAGGAAAATATATAAATGGTGTTTTACAAAATATAATCATGGAATATATAATATGGGATGAAAATGTTTTCGTAAAAACTTCATAATCAACTGAAAGTGAGATACTTCTACATCTAAGACAATAAATAAATACATTAATAATAATATTTACAGATCATATACTGAATTAATTGAAAATTTTGGAAGTAAATACAAATTTCCAATACCTAAAGGGTAATAAACTATAAAAATATGGGAATTGGAATGAACAAAGAACCACTATTTTTTGTATCATGAGGCTTATTGATCCCTCAAGTGGATATATAATATCGATAACCACTCATTCTTGAGTCATGGATAATTTAAATGGTCATTTGTTCGAAATCACATGGAATTATTACTATTTTTATCTTAAAAATCCAATACTATTTTTTTCTTTGAGAAAAAAAATAAAATAAGGATTAAAGCAATGGAAAAACCCTCATATTTTGCACTATAAATACTAAAATCACCCCCTCTTCCACCCACACCTCTCAAGCATTATGAATTCTCTAAATTTTTCCCAATACCCTTCACAAGGAACATCCCCATGTCCAAGAAATTTTTGAATTCACCAAAATGCATATACCAATTTCCTTAAAGAGCATCTCAAGGAGAAGATATCATGTGGTAAAAATCATATTTCTTTTTCTTTCATGTTACTTTCAATTCATTTTCTTTTCTTATAATCTCTTCACCTCCACTTATCAAAGAGGTATAAAATCTATACTATATTATATATACTATCATTTTATCATGTTTATGGATTAATTAATCAAATTAAATCTTATCCTCTCCCACTTTTTCAAAAACAATCATATCCCTTGTGATGAGTCGATTTATCGACATCATGGATAATGTGTTTTAAATTTCCATTAATTCTTTGAAATTTGGCCATAAACCCATTTTAATTGTTGAAACAAATTATTAGGTATATTATATAGACATTTTTATGTTCTAGAATTAAAATATATATAGAATTTTATGTTATAGAACTAACTATTTAATGATTATCGAATAACCAATAATATTTCTTGACTTGAGGAAAATAATAAAATAATTACTAAAATAATAGAGAACCCCTCATCTTATCAACTACAAATACCACCCTCACCCCCTCTACCTCTCACACATCTGAAGAATTGATAATTAAATAAATTTTATCCAATACTATTCCCAAGGTTCTTCCCCATTTCTAATACTTATTGGTCTCACTAAACCTCCAATACCAGAAGACATAAGGAGGATCTCCTGGAGAATAGATCCAAAGTCAAAAATCATCTTTCTTTTTCATTCATTTTAAATTAAATTCATTATATATTCTTATAATATCATTAAATCCACCTTTCCAAGAGCATGGAAATCTATATTATCATATAAATATGGTACTTTTTTCATGTTTATGGAAATATTCATGAACATACTTCTTATTCTCTCCCACTTATTTAATAAATAATAAAATTGTGTGTGATGAGTCGATTTACAGACATCATGGTTGGGGTGTTTTCTACTTCCATTACTTCTTTCAAATGTGGTTATAAAACTATTTTAATGGTTGAAATCTATAGTAATGTGTATTATATAACATCATTTATATTACAAAATTAACATATATATATAATATTAATTTATACCACAAAAATAGTTCATGATTATCAAAGAACACCATGACGATCTAAACGAATATCTCTAATGAATTATCTAATGATTCATCCTCATACCATATACCCAAAATGATTTAAAGAATAATTTAAAATTATATAAAAATATTAATATAATTTCATTCCAATTATGTAGTTTTTCTTCCATTAGACAATACAATCCATTACAAACCATCCATGGAAATCATGTGAATCACACTCCCAAAAAAATGTATAGAACAAAATACTATTAATAAATGGGTTGAATGATGTAATTAAATGATAATATTGTGTTTTAAAGACATGAATATGATTATATAAAATATTAATACACTCTTTAACGATTATAAAGAAGGTTTTAATAGTTTTCTAGTAAGATGAACCAGTGGTAATGGAATTCTTAATCCAATTTATATTATCTGGGTTAACCTTATACTTCATTTATTATATGGTACTAAGAATATTTGTGAATTTAATTTTTTATATATAAGGTTTAATAATTTTTATTTTGAGTCTATACCCAGTTCCTTTCAATATATTAATTCTCATATCAATTATATGATATTTTTATGTGGATTTTTTTAAATGTCCTCTTTTAAAATTCTATATTACCAAATTCTAAATCAATGTATTTATGAAATTATACATGTATTATTATTAGGTTATAGCTCATGGGAATTTATTTTGATGAAGGATGGTAATAATATATTCCTCCAATTCATTGAGTATGTGTGTGATGTAGGTTGGTAGTATTGTTACTCCATGTTTAATTGGGATGGTTACACCATTAGGTTTCCATGCAGGTCACATTGTAAGGTTTCCATGAGAATTACAAATCATATGGTTACTATAAGGTTTAAAATGTAAGTAATTAATTTCCCATGATACCTTTATGATATTATTTATCTTCTTTATGTTCCATGTAAAGTGCATGTTTCCGGAAGTCAGAATATATTGGCAATAAGAATATCTCTATGAAAATGAATAAATATATTTATAAGTATTCATAGAATAATGGTTTCATTACTTTTTTTCTTATGAGTAAGATCATCCAGAAGCTAAGCTTCTGACTATTTATTAAATAAAGAAACAAGGTACACAGGTGGTGGGTGGGGTCAAACAAAGGAACATTCCCTCATTCGTCAAACACAATATTACAAATCATAATAATACATGTCATTCCCATAATCAGAGTCATCAGTAGTTTCCCATTCAGAGTGGGACTTATCCTGAATTAGGATCTTGAGAACATCAGAATTGAACACACCTTAAAGCTTAGAAGATCATGTAGACACTGTACGAGGTATGTTAGAATAATCCTTCCTTGGTCGTCTATTTGAAGGTGCAGGATCTAATACTAAGCAATAATTCGCCTTCCCATTCCCAGAAAGAAGGGCATCTTTGAAAGTGCTAGGTGCACCGCAACCCGTCGTTGTCTCCTCTGCCTAAGATATGTCACCCCACTTCCCAAAAATCTTATAGGAGATCAAGAGATTCCGAATTTCTTGATGACAATCAACGTTTTGAGAAGTCCCAGAAGGAGCCAACTCAAAAGTCTCATCACGTATCAAGCCTGCATCAGGACTATCATTCATACTTACATTTGGAGGATCAATGCAAGCAGGGGATCTAGAGACAGAGAGGTTGGGAGTATGTCTAGCCTCAACCAACCCAGTGGGAGTAACAGCACGACCATCCTTCGATGTGATCTCCGTGTGATTAGCCCGAACATTAGAGGGGCCACTCATCATAGACGTATCCACTATCAGCCCTTTCCCTTTCACATGAGACACAGGTTTTCTGGAGGCCAACACCTTAGTCGGAGTGACAGTTGATTTTTTGAGAGAATCCCTTTCATGATTTGAAAACTCCACATGCTTCCTCTGAAGTATCTTTCTATAGAGAGTAGTCAGTTGAGCCTTCATCCCACATCTCTCACATGAGATCTTCCTCTGACATAACTCCAACGAGTTCCCAACAGCCATGCATTCGGTACAAAAGAGTGGTTTCCTTTCATACTCAACATCAATATTAATGTTATCAGTGGGAGTGGAAAGAGTTACCTTATCAATCAAGGTGGAGCTCAAATCAACCTCCACCAACATTCTAGAAAAATTTCCAAACCGAACAACCTCAGTTTCCTTGTCAAGGCGAATAGGGGATCTAATCGCCATTCCAATATCATGAAGAATCTTTGGATACCAAAGGACCCAGTTAAGCCCATGCAAACGGACCCAGACCTGCGAAAAGGCATTCCTTGCACGAGAGCCATTGAAATCAAGGGACCATTCATGAAGATAAAGCCATCTAGGTTTCAAAGAAAGGGACCCAATACTCCGTGCATGAACTTTGAGCGCATTTGATGGAAAAATGCAATGAAAGAATCCATGACCAAGAGAAACACACCGCCAATCAGAGGAACCCCACAAGAATGAAACCCGACTGACAAGATCATCAAATTTCTAGGACGTCGCACCCTTCGCTAAAACAAGACATGCAGTTAGAGAATTCTTACCAATTGCAATCCTCTCATAAAATATTTCGGGACCGACATCAACATGAGCCGCCAAACCCTTTCGAATAATCATGCTTGAGTGATAATAAATAAATGATGCAAATGAAGGGGCGGAGGTAGGACAACCTGCTTGGCCACTCGGATCCTTTCCACTTCCATTTGAAGCAGCCTTCAAATTCTCCAAAGAGGGCTTTAAATGGGGATTTGAAAGACTCATCGGCAACACCCTCTTCCCAGACGAAGCCTTGTCATTCCCCACTCCATCCACCAAGTGAGCACCGCTGGTCCTACAATCCACCCTAGGTCTAAAATCAGTAGCCACTGATTGGCGATTCAGAAGAAGCGGTTCATAAAAATGCATGCCATCAACCCTATTTGCATCAAAATATTTATGATTATCCCATGTTTCTTCAAAAAATGATCCAGATTACTTATAATTTTAAAGAAATTTTAAGGTGTTAATGAAGATGAATCTAATTGGTTATATTGTAATTATTTTTGTAAACTCACATTCAAATTACACAGTTATTGTCTAATTCATGAGATCTTATACCAGAAAAAATACCCTAATGGACAATGTACAATGTATTTTTACGTTACATCATACAAAAAAACTAAAAACCATAGCTTAATACATAATCCAGATGTTTGGTTTCAGCACATTACATCAATTTCCATTTTAATAAATTTCATACCATGTTATAATCAATTACTTAATTTTTTATGTTCTCCTTGGATGTTTTGATGATATTTGGTTCAGAAGTGTAAATGAATTCTGTATGTTGATTTTGGTTAAAGAGGTCATTATTACACCATGTAAAAAATATTAATCATTTCATAATAATTATTTTTATAGAGAAATTTTCTTTTAAAACTAGTCAATAATGATGCTTATAAAAAAGGAACTATGTTACAATCATAGAGATGATAGTCAATATGTGTTCATGAATAATGTTTAAATATTTAAAAAATATTTATAGAAGGAATGTAATTTTTTATTTATCATTATATAATATTCATAATATCTTATATATATATATATTATTATTTATTTAAATATACATTTATGTACCATCCTTGAAATTTGGTGATGATAAATGCATCATATCACTTCCTAGAGGTGATAGTCCATGAGCACAGATCAACGAAATTATCATTTCTCAGGGAACGGAAAGGTAAGAAAATATATTATATATTATTTTTTTAAACTATTAAATATAATTTAAATTTCATATTTAATAATTAATTCATCCATTATATCTAACTATTAGTTGTGGATATGGAATTAAAATTATATTCGTTTGTGAGGTGGTAGTTCATTGTACACATGAACGATGGATTATGTCTCCAATTGATATATATTGGATATAGATAATGGATATATCATTAACATAATGAAATATATATATATTTTACATACAAATGTTATTATAAACATTCCATTAATGAATATTTGAAGGATGAGAACATAGAAATAAAACAAAATCCCTCAATTAGGAATGATACCTCTTCCTTACACCACATTTGTTTCTACACTATATGACTTAAACACGTCATATTACATAAAAAACAAGTCCTCAATAACATTTTTACAAAATTTATGAATTTTATTTTTCACATATTGAATTAACCCACTTTTATAGTGTGAAGCAATGAGACAAAGATATTTTCATTTATAAGTATGGGTATGAGCAGTCCAAAAATTTCTCAAAATTTTAAATTGATATAAATTAATTTTGATAAACCAATAAATAATTATAATATTAAAATATAATATGATTATGAGTCACTAAAATATCATAAAATTTAATTTTGAAATTTTTTGATAACATATTTACCCTAATCTATTGATTTGAAGTCGTCATTAACACTTTTTAGTTTTACCATCACAATAAGGTTTTTTACTCATTGAGGGTCATGATAATTACTATAACTGGATAAAAGTAACTAAAATGCATCATTTTTAATATAATAATCAATATCCTAATAAACTTTCCAAATGTATTTTTTTATATCATTTAATATATTCATTTATCAAAATATCACTAATGCAAATTTATATAACTCTTAATTACATTGACCTCAATGACATCACAAAATCTAACAAAAATAATCCAAAAAATTTTATTAAATATTTAAAAAGATATATTAATCGTGAAAATTCTTGTAACACCTAAATGTTCTAAAATTATATATTATATTACTTCTAATATTTTTTATTTGTTATATCGATTAATTTAATAATTATAACATCAACATTGTGTAAGAATTTAAAGTTATTAATTATTAAATAATAATTAAAAATAAAATGTCATGATAATTAAAAATCATATATACTTTTTAATAATATTAAAAACCAATCATATCGTCTTTTTAGACATGTATTAATTATTTTATACTCATTAAAAATAAGTGTATTAAATTTTAAACTTTTCAATGCATAAAATATTATAATGGTCATAATCAACACAAAATTTATGAAAAAGATCATCTTATATAAATTTGGATGACTATGGAATAGACGGGATTATAAAATTAAATTATTGATTGTTTTGGAGTCATTATAAAATCTTTATAATATAAATTTTACTCTTAATTACCTTATTTACCATTTATAGTGGTAACAAAAATAACCCTGACTGATATTCAGATTGACTGAAAATTAAAAGACACCTCTTTAGTAAATTTTTAATGAAAAGTTATAAATTCATATTTCATTTTCATGATAATGAATCAAAAAGTGTAATAATTTATTTTTATTTCATACTAGAAAAATTTGACAAGAAATAGTTTTCTAAAGAACAATATTTTTAATTATAAATTTTTTTATACAAATTTCAATAATTAAACACATTAAAAATATATAATTGTATTATTTTATGTTAAATGCAACAAATTAAATATTAAAAACAATTTAATTTTTTTACAATGTAACTACATTAAAATAAAATATAGTTTTAATTAAAAACAAGTGTTTCTCAATATTCATTAAAAAGTCAATATTTCTAGAGAATTATAATTTTTTTGAAAAATATAAAACATTGATATTATGATTTAAAATTTGATAAAATATTTATAAAAAAACATTTATAAATGGTCAATAAATAATTTAATATATTTATTTAAAAAAATGAAAATCCATTTTTAAGGAAAATATATTTTTCTTGAATAAAAATAATTTCCTAAAAGATGATTGTTTTTTACACAATAAGTAATAAAATAATTCTTAACATGTATTAAGATTAAATATTATTTAAATTTTATTAATAATATTCATTCCAATTACTTTAATGGTTGTGTTATAATGGTCACATTTAAATAATAATAATTATTTGATGGATTAAGATTATTGCAGCATATATTATATGTAATTTAAGATAATATTTCCTAGTAAAATATAAAGATGTTATATTAATAATATATTCTTTTAAAATATATAATTATCCTTATTAGTCCAAATTTTATTACAAAAGAAACTCATATTGCATAATTGGAAATAATTTGAAGAAGGAAATTCTCAACCTAAAATTGTCTGTATTAATGGTTTTTGTTATATCAATAGAATTTTATGAATATAAAAAAAATCCAATGAGTCTGTAGCCAAGTGGTAAGGGCTATTACTTGGCATCCAAGTGATCCTAGTTCAAAAACGAGTGGAGGAAAATTTATGGGGTACTTTAGCAGTAATGTAGCAGTCACTGTAGCAGAAATGTAGCAGTTACTATTCGGTACTGTAGCAGACGGAACTATTCACCCGATTTGGGTCATCGGGCCACCGATTTGGGCCTACGGGTCTCAAGAGACTTCGGTCATCAAATTACATCATTCCACAGAGCCTTCAGGCCACATAGACAATGGAGTATCCCAGTTCACATATAACAAGCCCCAGAAGAGGATTATAGCAACAAGACTAGCAGCCACCAGAAGCAGAGCTAACCGGATTGGAAGAATGATTGGGTATGGTAGCCACTATTAGGACCAGGCACTATGCATCTTTGTATGGATCAATGTTATCCGATAAGAAATTCAAGGTGACGATCTAGGTGATCAATGACGTAGAAGCTGGGGAGGGGCAGTTCTTGTGGGTTGGGCCTATGGGTCATGTAATGGGCATAGTATGCCTCTGGGCCATTGAGTCATGTATTTCGAGTCAGTCGGGCCTTCTGCCTCTGTCCTACAGGTCATGTACGGGTTCCCCTTCAACCCTAAAATGGTGGATTATCCATAATAAAATAAAAATAAGGCCTTCGGGCCAATAAATTTACTAATATAAAAAGTAACATTTATTATATTAATCAAGAAATTGTAAATAAGTTTCTCTTATTCATTCCCACCCATTAAATAACAAGGTTTTAACCCCTATTTATAATATTTATATTTTTATCTAAATGTATTATAGTATCATTTTTTATCATTGTTATGTGCGGAGAATGTTTCTGAACAAATTAGGAATATTTAAATTAATTTCATCATAAAAATGATAATTATCACCTAAAAATATCTATGGGTATATATAAGATATAAATAGCTTGAGTTATCAGAATTACTATTATTGAGAGGGATACGAAACTCACCAAAAATAAATTCTCTATATTGGGATTATTTTAAACCATTTTAGAAAAATAAACCTCATTGTTTGGTGTTGAGACATTTTCAAATTTGTTTTAAGTACATATTACCAATTTTAGTCAAATATTATCAATATTAGGTATGAAATACGATTCATTATTTTTAAAATTATTGTGAAAAAATCCATATACATGTGTAAACTTTACACTTCAATATCATGTCCATTAGGATTCTACAATATTTCTACACTGGTGGGAGGTTTAGTTCAAATTATGATGATTTCATATAATGACACTTCATCTTATAAGGCCTACTGAGATCCGCATTTTGACCCCTTCATTCCATATTGGAGTATTAATATCTATCTCACTGGTCGATTACCTTTAAAAAGTATCCATTAAATTTTTTCTTATCCTAAAAATATAACCACACATATTTACAACTACATCTTGCACTAGTACCTCCCCCCCCCCCTTCTGTGATAACCACCATGATAATGGTTTGTTGGTGATGGTCACCCCTCCCTGTCTACTTCAGGTGGAACATCATATTCCAAAATAGAACATTTCATAAACTAAACTTTCTCCTACACATTATTAATGGGAATAATTCCTATTGGGAATGAAATTAGATACTTCAAATACTCATATACTCGGGGTCACAGGTCATCATATTCTTTTTTTACCATATTTTTTGTCTATATTGCACTATTTGGTATGGATGGGCTTTGTATAATACATTAACAATTACTATGGATCCATTAAATTCTCAAGATGGATTGAAACTGATAAGTAAATGTATTTCATTAAATGATATTAATAAAAAAATAATTTATCTTTAGCCATTAATGGGATATTAATATCCACATACAATAGTTTTTTGTTATTCTCACCCACATAAATTTTTATACAATGAATACTGTGATGGTAATATGACCATGATGGAATGTATAGGGATCCAACATTGAAATGTATAATTTTATAACAAATTTTCTCCAATATGATCAAATTTAAGAATAAAAATATTTATATTTCCCTAGTCATCATCTTGGCATGCAATAACTCTTTAACTATAATGTTCCATATATAATAAAATTATTAGGTTGTTTACATAATACTCTTTTAATGCCTTTTGGATACACTATAGTATATAAAATACAATCCAATATGTAATCTTTAGTAATTAAATGGAGGATATGTGTACCTTCTTCCATTTATATTCTACAAAATCTCCTAGAAATAAGATCATCATAAGATTTCCATTTATTCCGTTATCAGATACAATTGTTATTTTTATCATCCTTGTAACCCTAATTTTTTTTAAAATTTACTAACTCATATCAAAATATATATTAATAATAAGTCATACTATTTCATTATATTTTTATCCTTGGTTATATTTAGATGGGGTTTCTTTTACTTATTAAAATAATAAATAGATTATAGATCATTACTTACAAAGAAAATTATTCAGTTTTTCTAAAACCAAATATCATTGAAATATATGTTCTAAAAATCCAACATATCCCAAATCTAGGAATAACATAACAATTAATATTTACATTATCATAATTTTTTTATTTAAATAATTGTTATATGTGTTAAAATTCCTATGAGGATATCTAACCTAAACATATTCAAATCCCTCATAATGGTTCATTAAGAGATTGTAATTGAGAAATAATATCAATTGGGAGTGTTAATATAGTTTTGAAGTTATGCCTCTTTATTGTACATATGGTAATAGTTTTTTTATACCTAATCCACACTTTTTAGGGTCGTTATACCGAGTTACATCTGTGATAGAGCCTACATCCACTGGTAGTTTCAAAACAAGGATAGAATTTCTAATATAACTATATAATCACTTCACTACCAAGACTTTAGGATATTATCTTACACATAAAATTCTCACATATAATTAACCATATGGTTCTCACTAATGTCATCATATCCCAATACCTTAATAAAATTTTAATTATTTCTATATAATTACACCATATTCTATCATAAAGGATTATCCATTATGATCATCCTGAATTTATAATCCTATAAGTTATCCTTGGTAAATATACTAATATCTAGATCTATTTAACTCTACTATAATACCAACTATGATAAAATGACCTACATTCATGGATGTGGTTCCCTAAATTATCACAATATATATTTGTGTTTATACTAGTTATAAAATCCTGTATATGGACATAGTTGATTAAAAAAATCATTAATGACTATTTCATCTCTTATATATCAACTATGTTTTTGGTTATAGAGAATATTATAATTTAGAGATATAATAAACTAAAAAATTTCATTTATTTGATATTAAATGGAATTTTTTCCACAATATTAGAAACTACATAATTCATAAAAATTAATCAACATCTCCTACAAATTTTCCCATAAGCATTCTCTTTCTAAAAATTTAATTTTTATTACATTTTATCATAATATAGTGACTGAAATCATAAATATATGTGATTGAAAATGCTCAATAGGGAAAAAATATATATTATGTTTTCAAAAACATTATTTTTTAATATATAATATTAAACGAATAATTTTTATGAATAATTTCATAATAAACTAGAACTGAGATATTTCAATATCCATGACAATATATAAAAAAATAGTACTAAAAATAATTACTAATCTCCTACTGAATTAATTCAAAATTTTAGAAATAGAAACATATTTTCAACACCTAAGGCTAATAAGATATAAAAATATAGGCATTTATATGATCAAGAACCATTTTTTTATCCTAAGACTTATCGGTCAATTAAGTGGATATATAATATCTGTAACCACTAACAAATTAATTAAGTCCAATATATTATCTGTAAGAGTTTAAAAACATATCCATAATGAGATGTTATGAGTCAAAGTCTATTTAATGAAAAGGAATAAATTTCCATTAATATTCCCTACCAATAGAAAATATTGGATAGAGATGTAACAATGCCTGGGGAATATGTCATTAAAAAGAAAACATGGTGCATTACATAAAAAAATATCATAGAATTCTTTTTTGAAATAATTAATGATTATGTCGTGTGGGAAATTTCAATAAATATCCCTTGATATAGAAATGTTGTAATGGAAATTAAATACCCTGATTAAAATATAATTCATGATCTAGTATATTAAATATTTTTCAGTCCTAACTCTAGAAACCCATATCTTATGTCTGCATTATTTCTTTTAAAAAATATACAAGTAATTATATGAAGAAATAATATATAGTTTAGTTGTATTGATAAACTAGATAAATACATGATACAAATTTTATAATTGTAATATAAAATAAAATTTAATATATAATAAAATAAAATGATATGCATCACTGAAAACTTTTTGTAATAATTTTTCATCAAGTCCTGTGGAAGGAAAAAAATATGTTTGACCCCAAATTCAGTTTCAGGGTTAAGTATAGTGAAAGATATATTGAATAAATAATCATATTGAACATTGGAATTTAAATAAACAAACAAAAAACCATTTAAATAACTCCACTGTCATTATTAGATAATTCACAAGCAATGTTGTAGGGTAGCTAATAGAAAACACATGCCATTTAACTAATAACTATAAATAAAACACATCCATTGATAATATCACATAGAAAAAATTCAGCGATAATGATCATAAATATAATATCAATGAAAGAAATTATTAATTATAAATTATATTTTCTCAGGATTATGAAAACTTTATCATCAATATTTACCCTCAGCATGTTTAAAATTACATTGTACAAACTCATCTAGCTTAGATGATTGATTTAAATCTACATAGTACATTCTCATCTAGTTTTGCCCGTAAATTTTTCACATGTGATGTGTAAATGACTAAATTTTCTATCATTGATCATTCCAATTGGTTTCTACATACCCAAACAATTCCTCATATATCAATGTATAAACATAATTCATGAACATCATCCATTATCATCAAATATCTATATTGTGTAATGAATAATGATTTATCAAATTTTTCCCAACGAAAAAAATAAAAAACAGTTTATATCACCATACATATAAATGATATATGGTTTATTAAATAAAATTTTCCATGATTAATAATATGTATAATTATCCAAAATTTAATGTCTATAGGATAGTGAATAATTCAACATAAAGATAGTGACTACAAAAATTATTTAAAGAAGTTAAGGTTAACAACTTCCTTATTAAAGATGATAAAAAACCATATATAATAACAATAAGGATGGTTTCAATACTACATATATGCATTGTACTAATAAATTGGGTTTTTATTATCAATGAATATAAATACCATAAAAATATCATTAAAAACATTCATCAGAAAAATATCCTTTTCTTTTTGAAAATAAAATTTCAAAACTAATATATCACCAAAAGTATTGATTAATATTATCATTGAAAATAATATTTTATACATATAATCTAATCATTAAAAAAATTTACTGGTACAAAATGGATTGAAATTCCATTAATTTTGTACATGTTAAAATAAATATTCATTTTACCTTTTTGTTAAAATCCAGATGGGAATTGTTTTCTAAATATATTTGAAAATTCATTAAAAATTTAAAAAAATTGTATAATGTTATCTAGTGAATCATGTTAAATGGTAAAAAAAATTTGAAATCAAATTGAACAAATTTTTTGGAGAATGCAGATTTTTGAACAATGTGAGAAATATAGTTAGATATTCTTAGAAAAATATCAATTATGTAAAGGTCCAAAGAATGTAAAACTAAACTATTACATAAAAATGTAAGGAAGAAAATTAATATATAAAACATAATTTTTTATTCATAAATTATCAGATAATTTACTTCAATGTCAATTTAGGAAGAAAACCCTCAAAAATTTGATTTTTGAAATTGACTATTGCAAAGATCTTAACATTGAAGTGATAAATAACAAATTAATTGATTATTTATAATAGAAGTAAATACAAATGATAAAATTTAAAAAATAAAATATATATTCAAATTTTTTCACACAAGTAATAATAGAATATTAATTACAATAAAGGAGTAATATGACCAAATGAAATGAAATTGAGTTATGAAATTATTTACCCTGTGGTAAATTTTATTTCATAAAATCATGGATGAAATAATTAAAATTTAAACTTAAAATACAATGAATTATTATTTTATTATTTTATTACATGTTAAAGGGTTGGTATATACACCATATGAAAGAAATTGGTTTCTAGCATACCTATGTTCCATAGTGAAATGAAATTGAGACATTGTCCCTTACTATGATCATAACATTAGGTGAGAATAAATCAAATCAACTGTTAATATGTATCAATTGTAAATAAAATTATGAAAAAGTTAATTAAAATATAATATAATTAGGATTAATTTGTGGAATAATCGGAGAATTACATAATCAATTGAAGTATATGTTCATCCCAATGAATGGAAATTAAGTTAATAAATCTCGTACCTCATGCTTCCTTTTGAATGAACATGATTTAACCTCTTATATAGTGGATATAAACATGTTATTACCTAATAATATAACAATATTAATATTTATAATATCATATATGATCGTTTTATAACATATTTACAATCCATAAATAATAATAATACCCTCTTTTGATTGTTTTCGGTGTTAATTACCTTGTTTTCTAATATATATTTTTCATGAAATATCAAATTCTAGCCTATATTTTATAGTTACATTATCTATTGAATAATAATAATGTTATAATTATCATATTTTTACATTAATTATACTTTTAAAACCATTAATTGTAGAATTTTTTAAAAAATTGATTATGTTGCAATAATGGAGACGGCAAATCGTATGTACGCATGAGTAATTTTTCCAGTTTTTACTGATATTTAATGAATGGAGGCAAGTAATATTTTATTTTAAAAAAAATTATAATAATATATTATCAGTATTATTATTTCATTGAATATACTTATATATATCATCCATGTGGTGCATATATGAAAATAGAGTCACATCCCTTCACAAAAAAGGTAATCCCCACATACACAAATGATATTATCATTTCTCAATGTCATAAAGAAAATGATATTTTATATTTTAAGAATGAAAACTGTTTAATATATATCATAATAAATTTATTATTTCAAAATTTCATTAACATTATCATTATTACATTACATTTCAAGGGTTAGTTATGTATAAATGACATCGCTTCACAAGGAGGTAGTCTACTGTAAACATGGAAGACGTTATTGTATCCCCTATGGAATGTAATGTAAAACAATTTATATATATGGTGTAATTAATAATGTGGTATAATTATTTTATTATAAATTATCTAGAAATAGTTCCATCATCCTAAAAATAGTGACATATTGTATTGGAAAATGAATAACATCAGTTCACATTGTGGTAGTCTTCTGTACATTTAAATGGTTATAAAATTACCCATTTGTTAAAAGTGGAGATAGACGTATTTCATGTACTTATTATAAAAGTAAATGAGTATTTGTAAGATACTATAGATATTATATAATTACTTTTTAATATTAATCTAGTGGCTAATAAGAAAAAATAAAATAATACTCATCATTGTTGGATGTTAACTCTTCTTCTGGTGAACTCCTTATGTTTGCATAAAAATCATTCAAAGATTGGATTTTATTCCCAATCTGTTTTTTAGTATTAGGGGATGAATTTTATTTTTGTAGTTAATGTCTGATATAAATGGATTTTAAGGTTTGAATAATAGACTATAGGGGTATATATTTATAAGTGAGGTGTGTGGAACAGTTGTAATTTTTGAAACAAAAATATTGTACCAACATATTGCAGATGAAAAAGTGTCCAAAATATAGCACAATCATGATTTATAAATTATAGGGTAAAATAATGTTAAGTGATATTTTAGACTAGTTTTTAAGCTTTTTAACCCTTAACATTTTAGTTTAAGCCTGATATATCCATTTCTACCTCTATTGCGATAATTAATTTTTACAGTTTTCACTATTAATGTTGGAAAAAAATAAGTTAACCTTATTATAAAATATTAATTATTTTGATTCCAACTATTTAGTTTTTTAAAACTAAAAAAATGATGTTGAGATTTTTAATTTAAAAATTAATCCCACATACATGAATAGAATGTATGATTTAAAATACAAAATGTTCAAAATAATACAAAGTGTTTGTATCACAATTCAATATGAAACTGATTTTAATAACCATTATTGGTCTAATAGAAATATAATTGCACTATTATTTCTATAAAACAATTAAAAATAAAATTTAATATTATTAATAATTCAAACAATAAGGTAGTTTTCAATTACAATTTAGTATCATTCACTATACATGATCATAATGATTCTCTTAATAGAAATCTCATGAAATTTCCCTAACATGATTTAAATATGATGATCAAAATTGTGTATTAATTATAACATCCCAAGGATTTATAAATAAATTCATGAAACACTGAGTCTTTACAAAACAACACTTTTTGAAGTCTTATCCAGTAAAAAAATTATTCCTCCTCTCTGATTTAAACTTTGAAAAAATGGTATACACTATTGTGTTCAGTTAGATATTTAAAGTCTAATAAGATAAAATTAATTTTTGTAGAACCTTATGATACCCTTAAAAATATAAAAATTCATAGTTATATGATCCATATAAATAGTAAATCATATTATTATTTTATTTAATTATGGTTATAAGATAACGATATCTTCATTCATTTTTTAAAGTGATATAGAACAAATTGTAATTTTAAAGTTGTTATTTTTTGAATAAATTAGGATTTTATTTAAAATTTAAATAAATCATTTTTATAAAATTATTTTCAAAAAATGATGTTAATTTTTGAATTCAAAACTTCAATATTATATTACTCTTAATTTATGACTTTTTTTAAAAAAATACTTTATTTTTTTGTGAATAGTAACAATACAGTTTTGTGTTTTAGGTAACATTAATTACATCATAATCATGTAATGATTAATATATAATTTCAGTTGAATTTTTTAAATTATAATATGACATCATGTGTCCCGATTTTCTAGTACCATGAACAAATTACTTGGTCAATCCAATGTTTTTGCTAATACCACTAATGAAGTGTCCTTGGAAATTAATAAAAACTCCATCTCATTAACTTTAAATACCCAATCATTCCTTCATTTTCATTCATAAAGAATTAATAATCCTATAATATATGTATTTTTAACCACCCTAGTTGTTCTAATAAATTGTCCTTAAGACCCCAAGGTCCCAACCACAATTTATTAGGAGTTACTCTACAATATAAGGGAATTTATCTCCTTTATCTTTTCCAAGCACTCTTTTTATGTTATTATCTTTTAATTTATTTTTCATTTTTTTTGGGTATTTAGTTACATATTCCCATTAATTTCCATTTTATCTATGATTTATGAGAGGCCAATTTTTATCTCATCAAAATATTTTTTGATTTTCATGTGATGCTGTTAGGCTTTGAAATTTCATAAGGTATTTCCCAACTTCTCTATTGACATCGAGTTTCATTGTTTTCTTTTTATTTCCTAAAATTATTTAATAAAAATGTTATGATAACGCGAGTACAATAAATTTATTGTAATATAGATATTATTATTCATCAACATCTTTAATCTCTACTTCTTTTGTACAAAAAATTATAACACTATCTGAGATGTGTTTATTTATAGCATTCATGGATGACTGGATTTAAATATCTATTAACATTCTCATGGATGGTCATAAAACCATTTTTATGGATCAAAAAGTCTATAATATGTGTCTTATGACGTATTAAATGTTCTAGAAATAGTATATATACATAACACTAAATCGTACGATAAACTAATTTATAGCAATCGAGATATCACTAAAATAATTCAAATGGTTATCACTAATGTTATATCTAATAAATAATCATAAAAACATGAAACCAATTAATATATATTACCATTAACACAAATTTATGTTCATAAATGATATAAAAGTTCAATTCTGTTGAATTATATCCATTCCACATAAAATCGATTAATTATAATCATGTTATTCGATCATTAAATAAAGGAAACAAACACTCTAGAATGACAGAATTATTTCTTATAACTTATCAAAAAAATGAACATAATTGAATTTTAATTAAACTAATATATGGATATAAGGTTCTTAATTAGTTAATTAATTGATTTAAATTTATTATCCTAGACATTATGGTCAAGTGATGAATAAGTTCGGGAAAAAGGGAAGGGCATTCAACCTGAACCTCCATTTTCATTTGGGATACTCATATTTTTTACTTACCTTAATTAAATTCATATTTATTAATATTTAATCCTCATAAATTATATTATAATGTATTATATAAGTGTACCAACAATAATCCAACTTTAATTTATGGGTTTTTATATGTTTTAAAAATGATCTTTCAAAAATTCTTCCGGAAATACAAGCCCGATTCGAGAGACTTTTCTAAATTCTTACCTATTTTTAGGGTCACAATATAATCTGTTTTTAGATACCACTATATTTTTAAAATCACTCATTTTATTATGAAAATACTTTCTTACTCCACTTCTATTTTTATACAAATATTTTTCAAAATGAATTGTTCCTTCCTTAATAAAAGAGTATTTATCTCAAGAATTACTTGATTATTTTATAAGTGTTTCCACATCTATTTCAACACGATTATTGATTCCTATGTATGGTATCATAAACCTTATTTTATATATTTTTTTATGATTATTTTTTCTTTTGATTTGCTATCATAAAACCATTCACCAATTTTCATCGAATGGTTAGTGTTTATGCTTAATGCTCTGGGAATGTTATAGAAATTTCATATGTTAGATTCAATATGAATGTATATGTTTTTTATGTTTATCCCCGTACATCTGAGGAATGAATTTCAATCAGTACGTGATGGGTGGGTCATGTTATATCACCTAGATCCATCGGTAGATCTCATGATACAATATATAGGCTTCGAACAATGCCTTGAAAAAATGATTATTTATGGTCTTGGCATGCGGACTTGATTGTTTTGTTATGATATCTGGCATTATGCATTCCCTCATTGTAGAACTAGTAATTTAATTTTCTAGTGGTTATTTTATTAGTAGAAAACCCATTATTTGTCATTATTATGGCATTATATATTCAACCCTTATTCCTAACATAATCTATTCATGTTCATTTTAAAGGAATGTTTTTTTCGTTATTCATAATATATAATGATTATGTTTAGGATTTCATATATGATATTTGTTTCCCTTACATAGCATTTGAGTTCACCGCTATCAAATGTTTCATTTTCCTAGGACTGGAAGAGGTGTATTAGGATTGAAATTTCATAGATAAAACCTTTTATTTATGGAAGTTGTAAATGGAGTTTCTAATTTGGTATCCATTCATGTTTTAATGTAAAACTTATGTATGTATCTAGTTTTCACAAACTAATAAACTATTAAATCCTTTTAGTATAAGAAATTCTCGTAATTAGGCCAATGTAATAAAATATGGTTGTGAATCCAAGAAACTAGGGCCAATTCCTTATAGTTAATATCAAATGACGTTTAGTAGAAAACTTGGAAATTAGATTTAGAAAATGTTGATTGTGGAACAAAACCCTATGTTAGACAATGAGTAAAAATATAAAACAACGTCTATAAATTTTGGTAAGAAATATATTATGTGTATCTTTCTATAAAATACATTTTTTATGGATAGTACATGTAGACGTCGTTTTTGGCACATATGTACCTAGGAGTAACAACTCTAACAAGGAGTTCTTCACTTCACCTTGGGTGTCCTTGTTCATGACAATGGGCCTGATTGTGCACCTGGATTGACACTCCATGGGGATATTTTTAGGATAATTCACATTTTCATTGAAATATATTATGAAAGATTTAAATGTAAATTTTCTTTAAATAAACCATTTTTATGATTATGAAATTATCTATGTTTAAATTTTTAATTTATAGTAAGTATTTTCTTATGTGGAGATTAGAACTTATGATTTATAACATAACATAGTGTGTAACATTATTTTAAAATGATTCCTAGTGAGAGGAATGGAAACCACAAGAACACATGTATCCCATTTATATATTTCCCTCCTATGCAATATAATGATGATGGCATGGGTTCTCTGACAGGTTCTGAGAAACATATAACCATTTTGGAATTGATGAATGAGGTTACGAATTATAACCTTACCCGTTTAGAGCATCTGAATCCTCAACACGGGGGAGCTATGTTAGACTAATTTATTTGACAATATCCTCAATCATTTAATGGTAGTATTTACCCACTCATACCAAAATAGTGGAAAAGTTAATTAGAGTGGATATTTCTCACATTGGGATGTTATGAAAGAGAGAAGGTTGTCATGGATGTTAATCGACTATCGAGAGATATACATCATTGGTGGCCTTTAATCAAAAAACCAAATGAGGATGAAAAAATAGAATAAATGAAATGGATGGATTTAAAAGCAATATTCTAGGAAAAATAATTCCCCCATAAACACTGAGAATAAATGGAAATGAATTTTCTATATCTAAGAGAAAAAGAGGATGAGAATGCTGCAAAGTATAATGATAATATTCCAAGGTTATCAAGACATTATGTTGACTACATACCTAATTCACAGAGCATGATTGGTTGATTCATTGAGGGTTTAAAACCATTCCTTTGATGGGCTATAGTCTCCCAAAGTTTCTCATAGTATATGACATATTCAAAAGTTCTATAAATACTAGAAATTAATTCTATATCTATTATAAATTTAAATAATGAAATAGAAGTAGGGTGATACAGAAAACTCTAGTAAAGGAAATACGAAAATGGACATGAAAGAACGTTTTGACCTGCCCTCATATGATAATTGTGGGAAGGGACACTGGTACATTCTTGAAGGGTGTTGGTGTTTGTTTCTTGTGTCAAAAAATTCCATCTTTCACAGGACTATAATGGGATTAATGAAGCTACCAATGGTCAATGATATATTTTCTAAGAGAGGGTAAATTATTATAATTACTTTCCTTAGAGTCAAGGAAATGTTTACATGGGAGAAAGTCCAAGCAAATGCAGTCAAAAACTTGGATGTTTATGTTCATGTCAATGTGGAGGGAGGTACATTAATCATTTCCTCAAATATAGACAATGCCTTATTTGATTTTGGATCATCAAATTATATTATTTCTTCTGCATTTTCCATGAAAAATAGACATGTTCAATTTGATCTTACAAAGGAGTTGTTAGTAAAAACTCTTATTAGGTGTATCATTGCAACAAAATGTGTCCATCAGTCCCCCTCATGACACATAAACATGATTCAATTGCTATCATTATCATCATAACATTGATTTACATTGATATAATTCATGGTATGAGTTTGATTTCATGTTTTTATGTGAAGATCTATTGAATGAAGAGGGAAGTTACAATTTTTGAGAACACTATTAAATCCTTTATCATTAGAGAATAAACTAAAAAATCTGATTCTGTTATGGATTCACCCCCAGTATCTCTACTGATTTCATTTATTGGGGAGGAAGGGAATTCCATATCTATGGGTGAGGAATTTAATTTTTAAATAGAGGAAGTACCTATTAATTAAAAATATGTTATTGTGTTTCTAGAGGATTTACATTGACATCCTACAAAGTGGGAAAATGATTATTCCATTGATGTAACCCTTGGTTTAAGGCCTATTTCAAAGTATCCACGCTGAATGGTCATAGTGGGATTAATATAACTGTAGAAAAAATTGAGTAATTAAGTGATACGGTATTTATTCTCCCTAGTGTCTCTCCATAGAGATCCCCAATTATTTTCATTAAGTTGAATGATGGATCAATTTGGTTGTGCATTGAATACTAGGAGATGAATTTTAAAATGGTAAATAAAAAGTATCCCCTACATCACATTGGTGATTTGTTTGATCATACTCATGGAGCCCAATATTGTCCAAATATTGACCTTCATTTTAGATTCCATCAATTGAAAGTATCAAAGGAAGATATTCCAATAGATGCCATTCTGAACATGGTATGGGCATTACAAGTTGACAGTAATGCCTTTTGTACTAACTAATGAACCCAATTTCCTCATGGATCTAATGAATAGGGTTTTGATGGAATATCTTGATAACTTTGTGGTGGAATTTATTTATGATATCTTGGTATACTCAAAAATTCACAAAGATCATTAAAATTAATTGTTTACTATTTTGAATAATCTTAAAAGTGATGAATTATATGGGATGTTTAGAAACTATATATTTTAACTTCAATCAATTTCCATTTTTTCACATTTGATCTAAATATATAATATCTCTAAATCATGTGAAGGCAATGTCTATTCAAGAATAGAATACTCCAATGAACATAACTGTGCTATGTAGTTTTATTGGTTTAGTAGGTTATTAGTAAAGTTTCATTCAGAACATCAACCTTTTTCCTAACCTAATGTCCAAGCATAAAAATAAATTGGGTCAAGTTGGTGTGTAAAAATGAATGTGAGTATTGTTTTGGGGAATTGAATATGATATTAGTGAATTCTATGATCTTCACTCTACCATCGGGGAATATTGGGTTTGTTGTCTATAGTGATGCATAAATGAATGGAAATGGATATTCCCCTAGGAATAATGATAGATTTAATTCATATGCATCAAGGTGGTTAAATATTAATTAAAAAACTATCTTACTCATGATATTGAGTAATATTATATTATATTTTCTCTAAATACATGGGGAAATTATCTCTATGGTGAAAGATGTGAGATATATTTGGATCACAAGAGTCTAAAGAATATCTTATTGCCAAAAGAACTCAACAGGAGGAAATGATTTTGGATCAGACTACTCATGAATTGTGATTGATACAAACACTACAACACAAGAATGAAAAATAAGAAATCTATTGCACTTTTTATGAAAAATCATGGAATTTTAATCAAAATGGGGATTTAATGTGATCTTGTATTGATGGATCTAATAAGGATGGACAAGGGACTTATCAAAGAATGTGCAAATCATTAATTTTTCAATTGTTTTCTAAACCATTTTTATTAAAAAGGATTAAAAGATATTATCCTGATGATGAGAAACTTCAAAAGAAAATTAATTATGGGCCATATGGGAAGTTGGCTATCTTTATATGTGAAGATAGAATTATGAAATTTGGGATGTGGATAAGTGTTCACTTTATAACCAAGATTTGGGTGTTTAACATTATCCTTCTAGGTCATCATTTTTTTTCTACATTGTAATTAAGCACCTCGGCGTATGATTATGCTATATGGGGATGGTAATTTAAAGTGTCTATAACTACCAATATGGGTTCTCACTTGTACATGTGGTGTAATCTTACATGAATACCCCAATATTTAATTAATAAAATATTTTTAATCTACTTTTGAGCCTTATAGTTTAATGATATGTTAGTTAATTAAAATTACATTTTCAACCTAATGTTTGTCTACCTCTGTAGAATGAATTTAAAATTTTCAATAACTAAGAAAAATTGTGAGTGATATTAGGATTAAATAATTAATGTTTAAAAAGGGTTTATTTAATAAATTTCCTTCAAATTATTGGATTTCAGTATAAAAAAAAATTTAATGGAATTTGATAAAACCTATTATGATCCCATGTGGGTTTTGTTAAATAATGTACCATGTATAAATGGTTTCCGAAAAATGGTAATTGAAGTTATCAAAACACTTTAAATGCTTAAATAATACAGTTTACTTATTCTAATAATGTAATAATGGGACCAACGTCATGAAAGTTGTTTTAACACTTTTGTATGGATACCATGGATGCTTTCATGAAATTTACATTGAAAATGGATCATTTGTTTTACCCAAATTCCCATTTTACTGTAGATTGAGGCTAAAGGATAAGAACATAATCTTAGTCAAATTTAATGCATGACCCCATTAAAGGATTGAATATTTATGTTTTCATAAGGGGTAGCATGAGGTAGGTAGTTCTCTAATAACATTTAAAACCTTTCATAATTATTGGGAATAATTTCCAGAGGGAGGCAATGTTTTTGTGTCACCATCATTGTAGGACTCCTTAGTTCCTAAAGAAGACAGTCGTGATAGATGGGTAGTCATGTAGTATTTTGAACCTCATTATAGGAATGTGCATCATGTAATTCTTACTCATAGTAGGTAATAAATTCCCATGGCAATGTCAGACACATAGAAGATCATCTAACCATTTTTATTCTTTTTGTTTATTGTTGAACGACTTGGTACACTATAATTAAAATTATAGCAATATGAAATAATGAGACACTAATCAAGTTATTTTTCCTGGTTCATAAGATAATGTTATTCATATTGCTAAAAATTAAATGGATATAGTCCAGGATTGTCAATTTTCGAATGAATCCTTTGGATAAAAAATGTTGTGGTATGAGGTACCAATTGAGTTACTAAAATGATTCAATGAACCATACGTGTTCAGTTGTAGTAATTTATGATGTAACCTAATTTTTGGTCATACCTAGATTATTGAACCTTGGGAATTAAATGAATATAAACTCAAACCAATGCCCAGGAAGAATTCATAAGAGGATCATGTGATTTGAAACACATGTTTGTTGTTACATCTCCCACAACTTGCATCCTAACAAACAAAATCATGACAATGAGGATAATCATAAATGCATGTATAGTGAATATAAAACTAATTCTCTTTTAAGAATCTATTATAATACTCCTTTCAGTTTAATCTTTGATAAATCATGTTGGTAATGTCTAGAATCTGTGTTCAATGATCAAGGGGTCATTTTCCATAGATGAGTTCTGTTATTAGTAAATCTAAAAGTAATAAAACTACTAATTTGGGGAGAATTGTTTCAGTATTGGTAATGTTTTACCACCAATGTTGATGGAACAAAACCATGTATGAATATTTGGAAATGGTTAGAACTTCTCTTAATTTCTATAGAGGATGACAAGAATTATTTATGTTAGTGCTTACGTTGAATCATAATGATTGAATGGTTCAGTGTGAACCATTAGTAAAGGATGTACTTCAGTTGTTCTATTTAGGTGATCCTGGGATACCTCATGTTGTAAGGGAATCATTTTTAGGTAGTTAATAAGACACAGTGGGTGAATATGAACTTATTTATATAGGATTCAACCAGTAATGGTACAACTGATCTTCCTTTCTCTAGTGGGTTTACAATTGATTTGGGGAAAAATAAAAAACACATTACTTATAATGAAAGGATCTAAGGTTATCTCAAAAAATATTAAATACTCTTAGTGTAATCTAATTTTAGATATGAATATGTCCCTTATCAGGACATTATTTTGTTACACTAAGAGAGACTAAGTTATATGTCATGCTTAATATAACATATGTTTGAATTGATAAGTGGTCTCTATTAGAGTTTTTCATTGGGAGCATGGTCTTAAATGAGGTACGGTTATTATTGAGAGATACTTGGGTTCCCATGTAACAACCCATAGGATCAAATCATTTACACCAGTATTTTTATTTTCTTTTCAGTAGTTGGGTTCAGTTAGCATTTTGTTGTGTAGAAAACTTTCTATGTACCAAAATCTCACCAATAAACATCAATGTATGGAATATCTTGTATGATATCCTTGAAATCCATTTGGTTATTTTGATTCTACCCTACAGTTTATTTAGGATCATATGTGGTACTTGAATAGAAACTTATCCGGTATCCTTATTCATGTTTACACCAATGTTCATGTTGAAGTACGATAGTTTTAAAATCAAAATTTCTATTATATATGTCATTGTTAGCTAGATACTAGATTCAATGAACATACTCAAGATAACATAAGGTTCCTTAGAGGAAGGAAATGTATCTATATTAGTGTTATTTTGGCTATCTAAGATTTTGGTTTTAAGGAATAGTTGATCAGAAATGGATTGACCAGTTCCCACTGTTTAAGGTCGTGACTCAGAATTAAACTTTTTAAGGTAAAAACCTTGGTGAGGAGAAACATTGTTTAGGTATTTATGGAGATGATTAAGTGAATATGTCTTCAATTTAATAGACTGAATATAGATCCATGCCACTATTCTAGTTCAAAAAATGGGTGGTGGACCCATTTTTAATGAACCATGCATAGTATTATCAATGTGATTATTGGAGGTGTGTTGGGAATTTGGAAATATAAATTTCTATTTTGATGATTCTTCAGGATTAAAGAGGATCATATTTTATTTTTCTTTTTCTCTAGGGAATATCGGGGATGAGTAGTCATACGGCGGGGATATTATAGCATCCCATGTTCTGGATAGGAAGAAATTTCAATGTAATTTTGAATAATATCATTTTTAGATGTGATGGTTTTTATTCCATTATACAAAATGAAAATCCATGTTTTTGAACACTAAATATGTGGTTTTGGTTTTTTAAGGTTTGTTATGAGACTCAGGAGATCGTTCATGTTTTAGAATAATTGATATTCTAAACCTTACATCCCAATAATTCTAGTAGGAGAAACTGATTTTTCTAAAACCATGCGGCCACCCGAACAACTCATGTAGTTGATACAATAGATATGGAGGTTTCATATGGTTTAGTGAAATTGTGTAGTTGAAAAACCATGACACTATATACAGGTCCTAGATATTGGGGAATCATAATTTTTATGCATAGTTTCCTAGACTATGTGCATGAACCATATCACCTCCCTCCTTAGGCAGTGACATGATCTCGGTTGGTTCATTGCTTTGAAACCAAATGGTGAAACTCATTTAGTTTGATGGAAATACCATTTTTAAATTACATTATTTATAATTCCTAAAACATTTCGCCACATCCATGTGAAAAACCCCTCTCCCACTTGACATCCTCCTTCTTTCCTCCTCTTGTGATTGTGATATCTCCCTCATCTGGCCTCTGAATCGAGTTTTGTCATGTTCTTTGGATGGACCTAGGTATGTATAAAATTCCTCCATCAAGTTTAATTTAATTTTCTTCATACGTATTTTTATTTATCTGATTGAGATAAGTCCTAATTTTTGTGGTGAAATCTTGTTCTTTCATTTTCTCTCGATATGGACTGAATCAAACCTCAATATTTAATGTTTGGGTCATCCTCAGAATGATGTAGCTTGTCTATAGATTTTACCTCAACAACATAGTGTATTATAAATTATTTTTTCATATAGTGCACCGATATTTCCATGAAACACTATAAAATGTGATAATTAAATTGTAATTCCTAACGTTGAACATTTTGTCTCTTGGGTATATTCATTTAGAATTTTCTTTTGGTCCCAAACAAAGAATGGAAACTTCCTTGGTGGGTGTGAGCTTTGAAATTATCAATTAATAAAATATTTTATAATAAAAACCATAAATGAGGTACAATGTATTCAAAAGTACATTGGATTGATTAATTAGATTGTGAAATATGAAATAACTGACTATGTTATCCCTTATCCACTAAACCTTCTTCAAAGTGGTTCGGATTTCTTCTTATGATGATTTCTTGATAATTTTATATGTCATTAATGAAAGAATGGCCTATATCATATCATTTAATCTATGGTGCTATATTCAATGGGTATTCCACCTGGCCTTGATGTATTTATAAAATGTTAAGTGTAACTAAAAGTTGAATAAACCCCTTTTTAATTATTAAACGAAATGTTATGGTCTCAGACTTATTATTATTATTTATGTATTAAGGTGGTGAATGAATACGACACTCATTAAATCCACTTTTTGAAAATATTAATGGGTTCTACCCATGACCTATTTAGTTTAATATTAAAAATTTCATGTGTATGAATTTATTATTTAAACCAAGATGAACAATCAAATTCCATTATTGGATTCAGGGGATAGTCTCATAGATTATTGATAATTTATATGCTGGGAGCGATATATGGTATATCTTGAATGGCCTCACCGTGCAGTTTACCTACCTCTATATGAGAAATACCAATTCTCTAGGGAGACTTATAGATTGTTTTGGTGAATATATGGTAACACCATGACATGATTGATACTTGAACACCTTCCTGAGATACAAGAGATGGGATTTGGGGGGACATATTTCAATTCATGGGTAGAGTGATACATGGGATTCCATTTATGGACCACCATTTATGGAATCTTTTAGATTTTTATAATTGTCATTATATTGGAGTGATATTTGAGTTCCATTAAATAGTTCAACATGGAAGGGCCTAGGATGAGGTTAAATTTAATACAAGAGATGAAACTTTTACTTAAATGAAAATTATAATAGAATAACTCAAAGGGTGTTTTCACTAGGCCAAATAACATGCCTGACCTTATGCATTTCTTACTGAATAAATTATGAAGCCCTTTATTTTCACCATATCACATTGATATGTTTTTAGTTTTGGTCAGAGGAACTCTGGCTTATGCTGAAGTTGGCAGGATGGCTATGTTTCCATGAGAATATAAATCCTTACTTTTATTTATTATATTACCTACTATATCTCTATTTTTTCATACATTATAATCCCATAATATCTTTAGACATTTTTTGCGGTTTCCTACTAAGTATATCTCACACCCTACATAGACATATATTGTACTACGGGAACCCGACTAGATATTATTATATGAAGGCCCATGTTTTGTTTCTAGTGTTGTTTATTTTACCTGGGAGTTAGGAGAATAATGTTAATCTAGTACATAGGATACACATGGATATCACCCTCAAGTCTATTTATTATATTCTATTGTTTTTTACCACAGTTTAAATTATATTATACTTTCCTTCTTATATTAAATCATCATCTTGACATGCATACATGGATATATATATATCACATTGTCCATCCATTTTAACATTTATTATATTTATCTTCCTCTACCCTTGAAATTCATTGTACTTCTCCAACTATTGTATTATTTATTATAAAAATTACACCACTATTCTACTATGATCATTAAGGTATAGTCTCCCCATCATACAATAATTAGACTCTCATTTCTAGCCAACAACCTCTGGAATATGCGGATCCACGCTTGACGCAATGGGGTGACTGATTGGGTTTCTAGTTTTACAGTTATTCATTTAAGTATGTTACATATAGGTTTGATCTTCTTTCTAAAATATCAATTTAAAACATTTTTTATTCACTCCGTTTACACCATGGAGTATTACTTTCTCATTAAATTATTTACTTCTGTGATCCATTTTTCTTAATGTTACTTAATATTTATGACTAAAAATGATGTACATATAAAATTATTTCTTCTTATTGATTCAAAATTTCAAATCCATTTAATATTATTCAATTAAAATTGATGAAAAATAATTAATTCTAAAATAATTAATTAATAATGTATTCAAAGAAAATTGAATAATATTACTTATGCTCTATAATGTCAATTATGTATTTCTAAATTAAAACCATCATTTTTTAAATTATAAAATAAATTATAAGAAAATTTTTTAACACTATATAATGTTTTCATCAATTTATAATTTATATGTATATCCTAATAATTTAATAAAATTAATCTTATTTATGAAAGCGATAGTTTATATAATTAACTGTTAAATACATTTTTTCAGAAAAAATCACAACAAATTATATTAAAAAATATTACTATATAGAATTCAAAAAAAAATTATTTTTCTAAAATAAAAAATATATTTTAAAATATAACTTTTTAGTGAAAAGGGGACAAAAATGAGGTATATTTTTAAAGAAAAACATCATTTTAGAATAGTAAAGATTATAATTCCTATTTTATACCAGTTACAAATAATATTAATATTTACAATTTATACATATCGAATATATTTAATAATAAATAAGAAAATCAATTTTGGAAGAGAAATTCCAAATTGCATTTAAATGAAATTAAAAAAATGAAAGTTTTTTATAAAATGATGTTATTAGATTTCTTATCAATAAAAATTGAATTTAATTCATATTAAATTTATAAATTATTTTCATTGTATTTATATTTCATAAATACGTTACTCATATTCATTCCCCCTAATTTAAACGGTAGGTTTTAATGGTTATAAATAATATTTATATTTTTATCTGAATATATAGGGGATTCATTTTTGTATGGTGTTGTGTATGGATCAAGATATCAATCACCGTTGTGTTATTTAAAATAATTAATATGTTAAAATCCCATATTCATACATATATGTGATGACTCAACCCCAGATGTCTCAGAGTCAATGTATTGTATCAATTACATTTGAATGATTACAAGGAATAAAATCACAAATTACCAAATAATTTTGTAGTAATTATAAACTACATACATACATGAATATAGTATTACAAAATAGTGAATTGCTTACAACATATTTTTTATAACTGAATCTTATTTAGGAATATAACTCCATTCCATTTAGCATATCCTTTTATATCATTATTAATAGACTTCGTGGATTTTTTGGAAAGGAAACATAATTTTTGTAAGCTAAAATTCTCATTAAAGTTAATGTATAGTATAAGCTCTAGTAAACCAATTAGAAAAATCAATATGGAAAGGTAAATAACTAAACATGAATTCTATGTAATCAATAAACTAAATGGATGTTTCTAAACAATATTTCAAGGTAATAAATGGAACTACACTTCATTCAAAAAGCTATAAAAGTCCAAATAAATAAGGATTGGTAAGAAACTAAAACACATTCTATTCACTTAATGAACTGAAAACATAATGTATCCATAGATATATAAATGATAATTCCCATGGATGAATGATAACTAAAACTAAATGTGGGAAGCTGTTGTTTATGGAATGTCACGTTTACCTAGTAAATGGAACCAATACCATCAATTCCATTTATATGGTTTGTTAGCATATTAGGTAAAAACGCATATAATGTGGCAAGACAATGAACTTGTCTCATGACTATATTGATGCATTGAGGGGTTGTCTATAACAAGTCCCACTTATTTCTTAAAAGTATAAAGGATTCAACTCATATCAAATAATCTATTTGACAATGCACCTTGTAAAATATCTATGTGGTGTTGAATGTAATGATTTATTAATGTTTATTTAAAAAATAAAATTAATTAAAAAGTAATCATTTTATGAAAAATGGTATGTGGTTTAGGAAATGGACAAAACCATGACAAATGATATTGATAATTAGAGGAAATTTTATGTTTTATGATCAATGGAAATTGAATATTTCAAGGGTGATAACAAAGGAATCAAGGAATTGAATGTTAATAGTATCCTATTCAAAATCAGTAATAAACCACTGGGAGGATGAATAAATATGGTATCAATAAATTAAATCCTAAGGGGATTAAATATAAAGGGGGTTTTCATTTTTTAATATAAATACTATAAAAATATCTTTTATGAAAAAATTTCCTGAGAAAATTATTCTTCTGATTTTAAAAAAACATTATCTGAAAATAAATTTGTAAAAAAGTTCCATTAAATTTTATCATTTTAAACATGAAAAGGAACTTTCAATGGAATGATGCTGGTTAAATATATACATGTTGTATGTGGTAAAATAAATATTCATTTTTCTGGGGAAAAAGTTTATAAAAATTTCATACTCACAAAGATATTTGAAGATTCAATTGAAAACATTGGTGAACGATAAAAAAGATAACAATGTAATTGAAAAATAATATTAAATACATATTTGGAATAACATTAATAAAACATTTCTTTTAGAATTAAATATGTTCTCACACTAATGAAATAAATGAATTTGGGTTTTCTTAAAATCATTATAAAAAACTCATTAAGCCCTATAGGATGGGACAATGGTATTAATACTCTAAAAAGGAAATGAATTATCAGATGGGTGGAAAATTAATGGGTTTATAGAATAATAATCTTATAATTTCATCAAGTGGAAATGAATGATCAGTGAAATTATTCTCGGGGAAAATAATCATTAAACATCACATTGTGTCTCATACCACCTTGATATATTTCAAATAATAACGATAATGAAGGAATAATTTTAAATGAAAGATTTAAAAACCATGAAGAGAAGATAATTGAATTTATAATATAAAAAACAATTGCAGTAGATACACAACCCAATTGAATTAAATGGTGAACATGATATTTATCTCATGGAATTAAAATGTGAGAGGAAAATACCTTACCTTGCATTTAATTAGTCTAGGGTGTATTTATATTTATGAGTAACAAAATTATATTAACTATTATCATTCTTGAAAACGTTTTTATTGTTTTTCATAACCTTTATTTCACTTATTTCTATATATTATAAAAATATATAAACTATTATGTTTAAATCTGGTGTTTTTGATCAAATTCTGTTTATCTGTCAAAAATAACATTAGTAGGTCAACTATTCTCAAATGAAAAAATATATAACATAAAAATAATAATCATGAATTAATAATCATATTTATACATAATCTATACATCTATAACCAATCATTAAATATGGATTTGAAAATGAATCATCTTTGTAATCTTATAGATGATGGGTCGTACGTATGCATGAGCAATATTCTCATTTTTCAATAATTATTTAGAAAAGATGGTATGTAACACAATATATTACCATAATTATATTTATGTCATAAATAAAATTTTATATAATCATCTATACTGAAATACATAATTATTTTGATGAAATGGAATCATATTATGTTGAGGAGATTGTACTCCACACATCCACGAATGACGTTATCATGTTTTCAGTGTGTGAATGGATTAAAAAAAATATATATTGTATTTATCGACAAATAAATTTTTATTTCATTTTATATATGTTTTTTTATTTCATATATACTTAATTAAAACCATCATTTATAAATTACATTTATCGTGTGAATGAATCACATTTCTTTGAGGGGAGGTAGTCCACACACCACAAACGACGTTATCGTTTTAACAGAAAAATGAAAATATAAATATAGATGTTATAAAAGAATTAAATATGTATAAATAAATTATATATATATTTTATATAATATATATATTTTTATATTCCATCCCAATTACCTCCATGAGAGGAGGTAAAATATTAATGAACAATCATCGTTTTGTAAGGCGGTAGTTCATCATTCACATAAATAGTATGTTCCTTAACCATTATATGGGTGAGTGTGTAAGTGTAGGAGGAAATATTATCATAAAAACATCCATATATATTTATGAAATTATTTTTTTATAATAATGGACAAAAAATATTTTAGGGTGTGAAAATGGTAATAATACGTAAAATCTTGATAATGTTTGCTACCTCTAATTCATGTAACTCCTTGTGGTTTTCACAAAATCAGACCCTTGGATTTATTTATTCCTAAGGTGGGGCTTCTGGGGTTTGTTGAGTTAATTTGAGGATATATTTTCTTAGATATTGTTAATCCAATGTGTCTTGAGTGGTGCAATGATGTGGGAGGAGAGGAGGCCTTTCAGAGTGGAGGATGAGTGGCACTCTAGTAATATTTTGACAAAGGAAATACACACACGTATTGAATATTGAATCTATCTCCCATAACAAAAAACATCTAATACAATGGGAGGATAGGGTAGAATTGTGTCTAGAAAATGTATCATTAAATGGTTCTTAGGTCATTTGGTCCCTTCTGATTATATTTTAGTCCCTTATTAAACTTAATTTAACCTTTATCATCTTAATAACTTTTAATTAATTTTTCTAATATTTTAGGTAAAAAATGTTAAACTTAATAGATATTATAAATTATTCTCATTCAAAATATTGAATATTTTTTAAAAATTTGTAATCAAATAATTGGTAGAAAATAATTCTAATTTAATTCGGTAGATTTGACGATAATGAAGGAATTTAATGTAAAAACATTCATAAGTTTTCTTTGTTTTTAGAGTTAATTTGAATGTGAATGTGACTCCAATGACATACACTAGATTAATTGATAAAAATATTAATCAATTAAACATTAAATCAAATTTAAAATATAATTTATGTATATAAATAAATAATATGAAAATCATATTTTGACTTAAAATTATTTATTTTTCACTATTCATTTTAAATGAATCTTCAGAAAATAATTCAAAAATATAACTGTAATTTTTTTTAATATAATTTTTATTTTATTTTTGTTATTAACTTTATAAGTGGGTTAAAATTGGATTTTAAATAGGTTCCCCGTTAAAAGGTTGTAAAAATGGCTTAATAATAATATAGTATGTTATACAAAAAATTGTATTTGTTCTAATCTAATGTATAACGAATCTATTGTATGAATATTAAAAATATAATATTGATTTTATAAAAAATATTTTAAATACAAATCACTTCATAATTGTAATTAATTTAATTTATTTGGATAAAGCATCTTTGTGGGCATAAAAAAATTTCTATATAAATATTATTTTACATTCAATTGATTATTACATTCATTTCTAATAAATTTGTAACAAATGAGTTCAAATTATATTTCTGTAATCCATATATTTTGATATTTTAATTTATAATATTCATTCCATTTAGTTTATATCTTATACTATTAAATAATAATATAATAATAATATATTCATTTTTGGTATAACATAGCCTTATGTGTAACACAAGCCATCAAAGAAACTCATTATTGGGTTTTTTGCAAGATAACTCAGTATCACATTAATTACAATTTATATAAATATCTAATTTTTCAAAATTAGTAAATTTATTATAAAATATTATGATATTTTTTTCACTTATACACGTGGTGTTTCATGTCTTACATGCTATCAAGTAAAATGTTTTCACTTAATATTTTCATTTTTTCACATTCTCCCCAACAAAATAAAATTGTGTCCCCAAAATATAAACTCAATATTCGTGGTATATTGTCTAATATTTAATATTTTTTAATCCCGCGTCGTGAGAGTGGTTGATAAAACAACCTCGATAAAATAGAGAATGAGATGTACAATGGTCGCATGGAATAACATATAATATGGAATCTAAGTAGGAGAACATTAGTGGAAAGCATAGATACACACTAGAATGAAAATCGTAAATATTTATTAAGAGTGATTGAGGTCAACAATCACAAACATGATAATAATAAATATAATTTTGAGGTCCTTAAATCTGTAAAAATAATATGATTTATAAGATCATTAGTGAGAAAAAAATTAAAGTATTAGGAGAACAATTGTTTTCCAAATAATTTTTCTATTATGGAATAATTTTTTTACTACCTAAAAATATGAGGAAATTTATTTAATTTATATATTTCTATAAAAAAATTTATTTTTTGATTTTTCATTATATATTTTTCTATTTCATAAAAATATTAATTTTCATTCCTAAAGAATTAAAATTGGTTTCTAATGGATTTTAAGGGCCATTAAAGAGTGACAAGTCTAACTTTTTATCTCTAACTATTTTAAAAAACTAATATGGTTAATACAATGATATATAAACCTAAAAAATGAAAAATAATGGTTCATTATTAAAATTTATTCATCAAATTGAATAACTAAAAAAAATGAATTTAACCAAGGATATTTCATAGGTTAGAAGTTGTTGTGAAACCCATATCATCCTTCAGTCATGAGTTCAATACATATGGCCAAACCAAATATGATTGGGTGTCACCCAACATAAAATTTTTCATTTTCTAAAACCAAATTAATATAATTATCAATATATAAATCATAGATATCCTTGAAATTAGGTGAATCGCTAAATAGCATTCTAACTATAGTTTTTCATAATATCTAAATACATAGATTCTTCACTTATTTTATGTCTACATGGTTATTTCCTTGGTATAATTTTTAACCTATATCATTGTGTTTTCATTATCTATTCAAATAATTTATAATGTTATTTAAATAAAATTTGAATTATACAAAGCATGTCCCCTAAAAATGTCATTCCTAGTGCACAATAAGGCTTGTTTTCATGTACCAGGTTACACCTAGTCTACCTCTCTAATCTATGTTTTTCAAAATCTAGTTTCAATGTTATCTACTAAATATCCTTTGATACCAACATTAGTGAACTAGACCTAAAAGGATCAGATCTTGTATTTACAATTTATCACATTGGAATTATTACAATGAATCAAATCGAGATTGATTGAACAGTTCAGTTGTCTTTGTAAACTAGAGATATAAACGAGTCTTGTATTGAAAAATAATATACTATATACAATATATTTTTTTGTTTAAAATAACATTTAGGATAATATATCTATTCCATATGAAGTATCCTTACATATATTTCATAGTACACTTTTTCAATTTTTGGGAAGGTAATCAAAACAATGGTGAGATAATATATTTTTTATTGGTAATTCATAGAGAATGAAATAATAATTCAATGAGAATAATAAACAAGTAAAAGTAAATAAACAAACACACATTCAATGTTATTAATAAAATTAATGGTAGGGTTTAAATAATATGGAAATGTACTATCTAGAAACACATGTCTCTCAAATAACTAGATAACGAAAAATTAATATGGAAAGGTATGAAACTGAAACATATTATATTTAATCATTGAACGAAATTCTAAAATTATCGACACATATATCGATTCAAAATCTCATGGGTGAATAATAACTAAAACTAAATAGTTATCGTTAATAATTATTAGACACCATGTTTCTTATGTAAATAGTACCACTACCATCAAGAACATTCCAGGGAAAATTTCTCATTCTGTGTAAATTCTTTTCTAAGGATGTTGGCCTAGTAACTCATCTGATAAGTATATTCATTCATTGAGGGGATATCAATAACAAGGCACCACATGTTTGATAACATAAAAAATAATTCCTCATATATTAAACCGTCAATTTAATAATGATCCTTATCAAATATCCATACACAGTAGAAGATGAAGATTTATCAATATTTCCCCAAATAATCAAATGACGTCAAAAGTAAACAGCATATGAAAAATGGTTTTTAGTTCATGAAATGGACATATCCTTGATAAAAGATATTGATAATTAGGGGGAATTTAATGTTCAATGATCATAAGAAATTAAATATTTCAATTGGGATAAAAAGTGAATCAAATAGGTGAATGTGAATACTATATATGTCCAAATGAATCATAAACCATGTGGAGAAAGTATAATGATGGTAGAAATAAAACACATCCTAGGTAGAGTAAAAATAAATGTTTTTGTAATTGATGAATAATAATTATATTAAAAGACATTTTAAAAACATTCTTCGAGAAAATAAACTTTTATTTTGATGAACTGTTAGAAAATCAATTTTTTAATATAAATTTTAAAAGATTTCATTAAAAATTTATAAATTTAAACATCAATGGAATATTCAATGAAATAGTGGTGGGTAAATGTGTACATGTTGTAAAAGGTAAAAAGAACATTTCTTTCTCATGGTTAATTGGTTTGAAAAATTATTTGTTTGTAAAGTAACAAGAAGATTCTGTTGAAAAAAAATTTTGATGAAAAAGGGTAAAAGTATCAATATGAAATCATTTTAAACAAAATTATTTTTTAAAATAATTCATGGTTATTTTAACAAAATAGGTTCTCCAATAAAGAGATAAATGAGGTGGGTTTTTCTAAATAACATTTTTTAAAACACATTGAGTAACAAAGAGTGGTAAAATAGTGTTAATACATGAAAAATGTCCTAAATTAATAGAGCATAATAAAATTAATGAGTTTACATAAAAAAATTATTATAATATACTAGAATGGAAATGAATTATTGGTAAAATTATTTTTGAGTAAAATAATCTTTAACGATTCCAAAGTATCTTATACCACATTGAAACTTTTGTATTCATGGCACTCGCAATGGAATAATATTAAATTAATTTTTTAAAAACCATTTATATAAGATAAATAATGATATAATATATCTAAATGGGTAGTACTTACACCACAAAAAAAGTAAATTAGAAACATGACATTTATCTCACATATGTAAAATGTGAAATGAAAATCCATTATCTTACATCTGATTTGTCTTCTGTGTATTTATATTCTTAAATAACAAACATATGTTAATTATTTAAATGATTGATAAAATAATCCTTGTTTATCATATATTTTATTTATCTTTTTACAATGTTTTATTCAATGAATTATTTATTCTGTTTAAAACAGTTTTTTTTGAGAAAAATTAGTTTATGTGTCAAAAACAAGTTTTATGTGTCAACTATATTCAAAGGGAAAATTATATAACATCACCAAAATATTCAAAATGACATAATCGTTACATTTTTATATTGATTATAATTTTAAAAACAATAATTAAATATATTTAAGAAAAATGAACCAACATTACATGCATGAAGACGGTAAACCATATGTATGAATGAGTACATTCCCATTTTTCAGTGATCATAACGAATATGAGGTATGTGACATCATGTAATTCCAAAAAGATAAATATATAAAAAATAATGTGTTATCTAATCATGTATACTTATATATACAATTCATGTGATGTAAAATTAATCACATCGTGTCACGAATTTGAAATTCATCACATTAATGGACGATGTTATCAATTTTGAAGTGTTTGAATGGAAAATAAAGATAATGATATATATTAAATTTAAAAAAAAGGTTATTATGTCATGAATATAATATATATATGATTTTAATTTCCCATATTTTTTATTAAACCCATTTTTTATAGATTCCATGTATCATTTGAATAAATCACATAGCTTTGGGGTGTGGTAGTCCACACTTCCACAAACAATCATTGTTTCGTGACGTGGTAGTTCACCATTCATATAAACTGTATGATCGTTACCCATTAGATGGGAGTGTGTGTAACTATAGGTAAATAAATATATTTTCAAAACCATAGTGTATTTAGGATAATGGTGTTGTTATATAATCAATTAATATGTATAGTTTATGGTTTTTATAATGGAAATGAAATAAAAATTATTCAGGATGTTTGGTATCTCTTATTCAGGTAAATACTTTTGGGTTTCACAAAATGAATTCCGTGGATTTAATTTTCCAAAGATGATTCTTCAAAGTAGAGGAGAGGTATTTATAAGATATTTTTCGGATGATCTTTATTGATCCAAACTAGATTGAGAGGTGTGAAGAAGTGGGAGGATGTGCCTTCTTATTATAGTAGAGAAGGAGTTACACTCTTGTAATGTTTGGACAAAGGAAAGGAATACATGTTATTCACATTGAATGTGGATCCCATAATATAAAAAGGTATATAAAAGGGTTTATAGGGTTGAAATATGTACAAAAAATGGCCTTGGAACAAGTGTCTTGGTTATTTGGGCTATTAAGATTAAGGTTTAGTCCCAAAAAAATATTAATTTTTCTTTAATCATTTTAATTAATTTATATTAATTTCAATAGTAATTTTTATTAAAAAATTAATATGAACTGATTTTAAATTGAATATATTTTGTTAAAAATAATTGAAATCATTTTTCAAAATTATAATCAAATAAGTTGCAAAAATTATTTTAAATATAATGATATAGATGTGACGACGATGTGTGGTTTTTAAGTAAAAATTTTGAGAAGTTTTATATGATTTTATTTTCAATTATAAATTTCATTTTATTCTAATAACCTAAATTGTAAATAATTATAAATATATTATATAATTAAATATTACAATCAAATAAAAACATAATTTATTCTAATAAAAAAATTGATGAAAAAGCTGTTTTCGGAAGAAATTAATTATTTTTCACTATTCATTGAAAAATAAAACATCATAAAATAATAGAAAAAATATACCCTGATATAATTTAAATGTTTTTTCTTCAAAGAATATTTTTATTTTTACCTATTAAATTTATATAAAATAAAATAAATTGGATTTAAATTAGTTTGTTCATTAAAAGGCGGTAAAAGTTCCTTAAAAATATAGTATTTTACGTGTAAAATTGTCTTTGTTCATATCATATGCATATCTATATATTGGATGAATGTCAAAAATATTTTATTTATTTTATTATAAATATATTAAATTTATTTAACTCTTTAATTATCATTAATTTGATATATTATGTTAAAACATTTTTATGAGCATAAAACTGGTTTTCTAAATAAAAATACTTTTTATATTCAATTGGTTATTATATTTATTTATGATTAATTATTAATAAAATAATTCATATAATATTTGTTTAATCCATATATTTTTATAATTTATTCAATATAATTCATCATAGTTTGTTTATATGTTTTTGTATTAAATAGTAATTTAAATATAATATATTATTTGGTAAAACTGGATCTTTCGTGCAACACAAGGAAAATAAGTAACAAATTATTTCATATGTTTCACACTAAATCAATATAATTTTCATTTAAATTGATTTGATATATTTAATTCTTAAAAAAATAATGTATGTTATAAATTTTTAAACATTGAGTGTTGATAAGGAACAATATATCATATATCGCATATACTGACGGATTTTGTTATAGACTATGTAATAGGTTTACTATAGAATATTAGGCTTCCATTGATGATATATGAGGATGAGGGGGTAAAAATTTTATTAGTTAATGATTGATAATCCAATTCATTTGGAATTAGGAAAACATATTCTACCTAGGTTCATTTTTTTAGTTTTTCAATCAGGTCCTTATATTATAGGGGAAACATAAAATGGGTAAGGTTTTTATTTTTTTAATATTACTAAACTGATTTAAAATGGATGTTTTGGAATTAGTAATTATATATTTAATGGTTCATGCCATGGTGGTGATGGGACAATTATCCAGTGTTCTGGTCCATCACATCCACCTCAAGGAGGAATTTTTATGAAGTGTTATCGGTGTTGTAGGCATAGTCATATACTATCTCATGCCCTGAGTGTTGAATCTTTTACAAATATATGGGAATATGGAAACATATAGAGGATTTTAATTATATATTTGAATATGGACTATAAAATATTATTTTTTGGGGACTTTGGTAACTGCGTACACATTAAAACCTCAAAAATTCCAAAATGTAAAAAAAATCAGCAACAATTGACCATTATTAATCTTCATCATAAAATTGATGAATTTTTATATCCTATTGATATTATCCTGAAATAATTAAATATAAAACATAAATTAGTATATTAGCCTTTAAATCGAAATGTGCGCTCAATATTATCTTGTTTCCAATATTCATTGTTTAGTGGAATTGTATCTAAATCCCTCTAGATCATCCAAAAACAATTTTAATTTCCATAGAATTGTCAATAAAAAAATTATAATCTATAAAATTTCAATTTAATGATGTCTTATATGTCTCAATGATCACCACAGAAATGATCCATCGATCTATGAAGGATATCTTCAATTATGATCTCAATTAGTTTTCTTCACTCTCTATAAAGTGGGATAGAAGAGGGGGGGTCTCATCCTTCATGTGAGGAATTATGAATAACATGGGATCCTATCCTCATGTATATAATCAATTAATAAATTTACTTGTAAAGGCCCCATACAAACAAAATTTTTACATACTAAATAATCCATTAATTAAATATTATTACTACCAAACTATTTTTTAAATTTCATTTATATTTTTATCAATTACCTATAATATTAATAACATTTTGAATTATAAATTAGATACATTAACTATATTTATTGTTACTAAATATATTAAAAAATACATTAATATTAAATTATATCCATTGCTTAAATATTTTCCTCTTGTATTTATAATAATATTTTAAATAGATTTAATAAATACAATCAATACATATTATTCTAAAAAAAATAATATCAATTTATTTATTCATTTGAGATCATACATGCTTGTACATAACTCAGGCCAAGTGTTTAGGTCCACTATGTCCAAAAATATTTAACATTTGGGTGTAACCCTCTAACCCCTCATCCTGATAGTAGTGAATACTATTCACAGAACATGTGTAGAGAATAGAAAAACATCATGGCCCCTAAATATATAATGAGAATTACTTGAAATAAAAACATCCCTATGAAAACATTACATTTAATATAATAAATTTTTTTGAGATATGTCATAATGAAATATTTACACTATTCCATCTTTCTTTCAATATATTTTTCTTATTTTTTGACCTTACTAGACTGGCATACCTTCTTCTACCGTGAGAATGGATTTAGTAAAGGTATTATCATCCTGATAAAATAGGACTTATATATCTCTTCCTGTCAGAGGATAAAACATATATCTTCATAAATAAATGAATTTCTTAAAACCAATAATGAACTCAACACAATATTGATTTCAATGAATTTGATTTCATGTTTCCTTCAATGCATTAATATAGATGATGAAATGGTATACACAGATAAAAATATCAATTACGGAGTCCATTACACATGTTAAAATATTGGAACTACCAAGGTAATCTAAAACATGTACAGTTCCTATTTGGTGGTATGTCCTCATGATTTCATCTACTCAATAACACCAATTAAGAACATCATGGGAAAAATTATGAATTCATATGATCCCTCATTTCTAGATAGTCAGACATTATCTGTGTTAAGAAACAATGATGTATCTATACCAAAAGTTTTTTTTCAAATAAATATTAAGGTAACTGGAGTTTCTCATTATAGCATGGGAATATCTCTAATCGTTTTATATATTAAATAATAAATGAAAATTACAATGAAAATAATGTTTATAGTAATATCAACCTTATAACAATAAGAGTACATCAGGAATAAAACTTTGTTCACATGATATGGTAATCAAAATTCATTATTTAGTTAGGTCTAGGGTACCCACTATTATGACACTTAACATGAACTAGTGCCAACTAGATAACTATCCTTGTTAGCACTAAAATGATAAATTCATTTTTCCCTGAGTTACGGTTATGTCATGGGCCTACCACATCTCTTAAATTATCTTTTATGTTATCAACAACCTCACCTCCTTCTAAAAGACTCCCCATGAGATGTAAACCCTGATTATATATCCATATTACATTGCCTAAATTGGAAACTTTGTATAGTAACATTGGATGAATTATCATCAATGTTAAGAAATAATTACTTGGTTTCATTCTAAGAACATTAAAAAATTACTATGTTTCATAAACTTCTTATTATAAAACATCAGAATCCAATGCATACTCAACATTTGTAAATATGGCATCCACAAGCTAGAATGAGATCACCACACTCATTAACATATCCAAACTATCATATTAGATAATAATAATCCAAGTAAGAATAGATTTTTTTTACTTATACTAATTCACATTCTACTCCATATACCTGGTAAATAACCCTAACACGTCCTCAAGTATAATTGGATTGTTCTAACTACTTCTTATGTTGTTATACGTGATACACCTGAGATTTTCCTACATTATTTTTTTTAAAATATATCATAGAATATTTGATTGATCCATCATAGAGGAATAAGAAATTATACTCACTAAATTAATCTCATATTATGATCTATGCATTTCTTCTAGTAGTGATATTACCTATGTGAAATTAGTAATATCTTTTTTAATTATTCCTACATTTAATTTCAAAACCTTGTTATTATATATAAAATTGAAATGATCTAAGAAACTACTAGATCCTATATATTATATCAGGTTCCCTTGAACCTAGATTCCAACATTAAGTCAATATATAGAGAGTTATTTTAATGTTTTTCTTAACAAACAATAAGACCAAGAGTTATATTCCATATGATTTCGAAATTATTTTCTTGTGAAAAAAATGTACTCCCACTTACCTCTTCTACACACATTGGGTGTATTCATACCTAATAAATATTTTACATTATTATTTCATATTCAATCAGAAACTACATTTTAGTAACATGAACCAATAATTTGAATTATATGTCATCACCATACATTTTTCGTTCCACAATACAGACACCTTCCAAGATTAGTAGTCATTAAATTCAATTCTCATTAAATTGTTCATAGTATTTAGATATAATAATTAAACTTATAATGGTAATAGTCATGATTACATCATATTACTTTCCAACCCTTATCATTATCATGCATGTACCACCCATATTTAGCCTCACTTGAATACTCACCATAATATTAAAAATAATATGCACATATTTTTTAATACATGGACTCCGTCATTGAATTTTAATTGATCTTCTCCATCATATCTTCTTTCTATTTAGTTTTCTCTTATAAGATTTATTATTCTTAGTGATTAATGTATCACCATAAATGGTGAGTATAAAACCACCGCTATTATTTTTTCCATTCTTATATACATGTGTGTTTGGAAAACACTGTTTTCATATTCTCTTATGGAACATATAACTATAACCAGTACTTCTTCATCCTTATCATTGATTAAATCCATGTCAATATTTCCACCACTCTCTCAAATAGTGATGTACTCAATTTATGTAAAAAATTTCCAACACTGGATTAAAACTATTCTATCGCTGTTATTTTTTAATACCCTTATAGAACATTAGGATAACTACATTTGATTCTAATTCTTTTCTTATGCACATTGATTAATATACTAATAATGTATTTGTATCTAGAAAATGTTTCTTATGATACAATGGATTTTCATCATACCATAAATCATATTATATCAATTATTCATTATAGTTTCCAGACGATTATAGGATAAGGCCAGTATTTTGGAAGTATGTCTTGAAAAAAAAGGAGGTATCTCTAATTCATATAATTTCTAAAATTGATTCACCATATACATACATCATTATAATGATGTGTATAATTAAATGTTTTTTAGTAATTACACTACACTACATTGTATTTATCCATGTTAACATATATGACTCATTATCAAACTTCTGTAGTAATATCATAAATTTGATGTATATAAGGAATGTGTATTTTGGAATAACTCTACGATGCAACAGAGTGACTGGTTAACGCTTGTTCAATATATCATTCAAAACATGGGTCCGAAGAAAAAAATATAGTCATACAATGTATATTTTATACTTCACTTTTAATTTTTATGAAACTATAAAAAAAATTAAGGAATTATATATTCCACTATATTAACCTTTGAAAAGTCCATGATCTCTAGCTAATCTACTCTTTGAAATATCATTTAGTGGCCTTTATTTCAAAAGGCTTGTTTTCCCAAAACTAAAAAAACCGATAATACCTAAGTTATTTAAATCCATAGAGTATAAATATCATACTAGGTATATCCTTAACATCCACTTAGTTTTTGTTTTCAAATAATCACTTTTCCATACTTGAGTGTTAGAGTCTTACACAAAATATTTCCAATGGATCTTGCATTACAAAAATATTAGTCAATTATAAAACATCATATAAAATATTGATTCCAATAAAGGAAAGATTACTCTATTTGATCAGTGTAAGAATATAATAAATTTTCTTTTTGTGAAGAATAAAAGTTCAAATCAAATCTATAGTTAAGGAAATTGGATGTATTGTACTTCTCATCAATTAATTTGAACCACCTTTTCTCTACCTCTTCGAGAGAGAAAAATCATGTAATGTACTTATAAATTATTGGTTAAATTATTTTAACAAACATATGTGGTGTAAATATGGAATTTAAAAAACATGAAGTGTGATAGAAACATCACATCCAATTGATGGTTGTACCAACATAACTAGAAACGTGATTCTTCTATTATGTTCAATCCAATTAAACATCAAAAGAGTTATCTCATGATATGAAAGGAAAATAACCTTTTCTATAATTCATTTAATTTATTAATTGATAAATTTTATAATGGTTCTTTTGGGGTCAAATATATTTTGTCATTTTCACATTGTCTCTCAACATTTTTAGTATAATAACTAATGATTATACATTCTTTATGTTCTTATTTATATGGAAAACCATTACCTAAAATGTAATGAATATTTTTCTTCATACTTCTCTTTTTCTTAATCATAAACGAAAATGTAGTAAATAGGTGATAATGTTAAAATAATGAGATTTATACAATGACAATAATACATCGTTCATATTTACACGTAACCAGTGTTATCATCAGTCATTCATATATCACTTTAATTTATCATCATAACCTTCTTGGATATGGAAATACATGTGAAATAATTTGTGTCCTGATGTTGTGTCATCTTCTCATAGCAGACATTGATGATAAAATTATTATGAATAAATAAAATGTTTCAAATATTAATCCCCCCAAAAAAATCTCATTCCATCAATTCTAGTGTTGGATTAACATGTATTGGGGGCTCCAATACCATGACTTTTCCAAAACATAGTATTATACGCAAGCACCTATACAACTCTATGAAACACATGCTTGTTTTTACATTTAGTTCTTCCATAATTAAATATATTATTATTATTTTATTACAATCTATTTTCAATAAAATACTTATTTGTCATATCATTACTATTATCTTTATAATTAATTGGACATTAGAAATTAAATTATTCATCGAATGCCTCCACATATTTTAACAAAACTTGGTAACCCTCATTAATAGACAATGAATACTATGTCACCTGAGAATTCTTGTAGAAAGGTTCCTCTAATCTAATACACATAGTATAACAAATATAGCTATAACAATACATAAACATTTTCATGGTAGTATTATGACTAGAAAACTACATTAACTCACTTCTCATTAAACTATTTTGTGAATCCTTGAATTCTAAAATCAAAAACATGAATTACACAATGATTTCAACTAAATATTCATCAAGATGTATTTGGTTAATTAATTTCTATCATCTATAGTAAAGGCAACCCTACATATTGAAATAATTCTCTAGCAGTATAATTCTATCTCAATAATGGATGATAAGAATTTAATTCTACTATTTTCTTTTAAAATCAAATGATGGAAGGAGTTTCTAACATCAAATTTGGTTTATATTTATTTAGTGAACAATGAAACCATTTTATATCCCATATAAAAAATTTATATTATCAAAATAGAAACTGATTATACAATAAATAGAAAAACATTCATCCCTTTACAATTTTATTTAACCAATGTATTTTAAATTTTTTATTTCTTATGATTGTGGAAATAATTAGATTCAATAAGATAATAAAAAATTTATAATTCAAACTTATTAACCTACTAATCTAGAGAAAATATTATTGATTGACCCATTTAAACACAATGGACCAATAATAAAATATGGGTATAATAATTTATTTGGGTTTTGTCTCATATTATATCTCACATCATATTATAATGTAACAACATCTCATCTAAAACATTTTCACGGTCTCAGTGGAGTCTACGACATTATTCATGTTAATTTTAATACATACAGAATCACATTTATTAAAGGGGTCCTGGAAATTCGTAGTATAATGTAATAAAAAAATTATAGACATGAATGAATTTATTAATATTAACTTAAAAAATACAATACACATATCTTCAATTAAATTCATTAATTACAAAATCGCATACTATTTAAATAAAAAATTAAAAAATTAAAATGGCATAAATACATGGGCCAATGATTTATGAAGATCAATCTACATGCAAGTAAATTCAAAATAAATTGTAATTTTTCAAAAATTTTATGTTGAGAGATTTTTTCCAACTAATATATTGCTATTAAAAAATTTAATTCATTTCAGAACATCACATGGTCTGAATTCTAATTTTTAAATAAATATTTTTTTAAAAAATATATTTCGAAATTTAAATTTATATATGTAAACATATGTATTTTTTGATCATGTACCCCATGAACACCCTGTAAAAGATGGGGTGGGGAGAAAAATACATTTGTAGACCTCTTTTTTATCAGAAAAGACTGGATTCCCACATTTCGGATTTATCTAAATGTGAAAAGAAGGATACCATTTAATGTGGTTATTAACATATCCAATGGGACTTTCAAGTACAGAAGGTCACATGGGATCTAATATTAGTGTATTGTGAAAGTGGTTTTGGTTATAGAGTAGTTGAAAGGTGAAGAGGGTTTAGGAGGGGCCCAAAAAGGTTTGGCATGTGGTGGATGGTGTGGTTGAATAATATGATACCAACAATGGTGGGTCAAACCGAATTGATTGGGGTGAGTTAAATGGGATATGGTAGTTCCATGGATGGAAAATTGTGAGGGGGTTATTAGTGTACTCGATCAATGATTGTAGAGAGGTGTCAATTGAGTGGATGGTAGTGGAAAAACTAAAAATTATGGAGGTTCCTACTATGAGAGTGGAAATAGCCATTCGAAAATGGGGACCCATGTGAGGGGGTATCTTTTGGGGTTTGGTCGGTGTTTACTACTACATTATGGTGGAATGTGGTGAAAAGTATCCATAGGTAGTTTCAGAACAACTATAGATGGGTGGTGGTTTCCCATGTTCTGGCCACAGTTGAATGGTCTGACTAAAAATATTTAGTGGAAAACTCCACCACTTATTTCCAATAATTCAATTCAACCACCAAAAATTTGATAAGATATATAAATATGATCTTCTTTTACCCAAAAAATCATGATTCATAATAACAATTTTTAATGGCCTCCAATCTTCCATCTAATGTCATATTCAATCATATTATATAGTTTTGGGACCATCGTGATTCCCTCTAAATTTATTTATTATAATTTTAATTTTCTATATATCAAAGATCACATGATCTATATAGTAAAAAAAATTTATCAGTCATGCACTGAATGCCTAAAGAATTATAAATTTAAAAGATTGAAATAATAATCAAGATAACTTCTTCATCATAAGTGAATTGTTTCTAGGTTACAACCTTAGGATCTCCATAATAAATAATTAAGATAATAATTAATGTCAAGAAATACCTCTTCTGATATTAATATGGGATCAACATTCTCTCCTTTTTAATGATATATTCTCGAAGGATCCCATTCTCAATCCCTCTATGTCATCAGAAATTTATTTTAATGTCTGTAGAAGCATCAATCATTGAATTATAGGTGTTAATGTATGAATTTAAAAATTATTTCAGCATCCTAGTGATCACCAAAAAATATAATCCACCGATCCATGAAGTAGATATTCATTCGGGATCTCGTATAATCTTATTCACTCCCTCTAATGTGTGATAAGATAGAGTTTCTCTCATCCTTCATGTGATAAATAGTGTACTTCATGGGATACTAACCTTACATATATGATGAGTTAATATAATAACCAATAATGGATCCCAACCCATGAATATTTATCACTCACTATATAAATCATAATTGACATCTTCTGAAAACATTACAAATTCATAAATAACAATTATATTTTAATCAGTTAAACGTAATATAATATATATATATCATGATAAAAGATAGATATTAAATAGACCCATCACTCACAAAAAAATTTAATGATCCATGAATAGTAAACAATATGCGTTCATTTAATATATTTTTCATGTATTTAATTTTTTACTGGTAAATACAATTAATAAATATATTTAGTATAAATCGTTAAAAATACGAATTATATGAATTCATTAATTCAGTGGTAGTCATAAATCCTCAGAAATTTCCCATAACCAATGGTGAGGCCCACCATGTCCTAAATTCATATTCATTACAATATAAAAGACATATAAATACTCTAAGGTATGTGACCATATTAGACTGCATCTTGATAATAGTGGACAGTATTCATCAACTAGAAGTTGATCCTTGAAATACATAAAGACCGCTAATGATATAATCAGTAGTTATATAAATAAAAAAAATACAATGAACACATTTATTTAATATAATCTCATTATCTTTTGATATCTCATCAAGAATGAAGAACATTAGGGGCATCTTCCTAGATTACTTTTTTCTTCACAAGCATTACTAAATGGGCTTATCTTCATTTACGATGGTCGTGGATTTTGGTTTGTCGATTCAATCCTGATTAATTTGGCCTAGGATGTTTCCTATTATAAAAAGTGATCAATTATATCTTGGTCATTCAATGAATTTAATAACACTAATAATGCACACAATAGAAGATACCTTATCATGACTTCAATTTCAAGGTTTTTTTATTACATAAATGTAAACGATCAAATGGTATATAATGATAATAATCTATCATTATGATACCATTAATAATTTTTTTAGATAATAACTATAAATGAAATTTTAAACATTCGGATTTCATATTGGTTGTTCAATCTTCAATATTTCATGTACTAGAGATCAAAAAGTCAGAACATCATGATAACAAGACTTACTACTTATGATCACCCAATACCTAAATTTTAGATGTCATATGTGTCCAATCATAATGATGTATCTATACAGCAATAAATATTTTTATTATTATTTTATTTGTATCGTGGGGTTCCCTTTATAGCATAGAATCTGTTATAACCTTTTCATAAGAAAATTAATATATGGATATTACTGTGTAAATAATTGATTATGAAAAATAAAAATTATCATGTTCATAGTACATCAAGAATAACTAACTATATACATGCTATGGTAATAAAAATATACCATTTAGTGGGTTATATGAACCACACTATTAGTATAGTGGCTAGGATAAGAGGTATGGATAAAATTACCCAAAATAGACTAGTTTTCGAGTTACTCAAGCTATTAAAATCAAAGAGGTGGATGTGGTACTGAGGGATATTACTAAAATTATAATAAGGGTGAGATCCCAAAATATATTGTAGCTATTGGAGCTCAATACTACGGTTTAGGAAAATTGTATGTTATTGAAATGTCTTTTTTGATCATGGAATTAATAAATCAAATTTTAAAAGTCTTTTTTATAGAATGGATTCTTTAATTATATTTATTTGATACAAGTGGAATGTGCTCATTAATATATAATCAATTTACTATTGGTTTAGGGCTGACCATATAATATTTTTTTGATTTATGACTATGAATATGTCCTAAGGAATATGATTTGGGGGAATTAGGAGGGTTCCTACATTTGTTATCGAGATCAGTGGATATTGGATTCAACTATAATTTCATTGTTTTAGAGATGTATAGTTTCACGTTGATCCTTGGGATATATTAAATGATTTTATATTTATTTAATATCAAATAATATCATTAAAAACCATCGTTAACATTTTATATGGTAATTGTTAACACCTAGACAATGAGTTTGATTTAGATACTTGTTATTGAGTACATTACCATCAGTAAATAGATATGGTCTTGAAACATTTTTTTCAATACATTTTTATCGATGATAAGACACATAATATTTTTTTTCTCCAATTGTTCTTAAGTTATAGGATGTGTTTCGTATGCTATACATTTCAATTTTACCTTAGATGGAGTTTTAGTTCTAGATTTATATAGTCACATGTCAATATATCATCTCCATTCTTTTATACCGAATGTATATTTCATTTCAAAGAAATATGACATCTTGTTTTTAGGATTTAAACATGAATGGATTCGTTTTCATATGAATTTACCCTTATAGCGTTACTAGATTTGTTTCAAATAAGATCAATAATTACTACTACTTATTAGTGGATTACTAATGGTCAACCCACATGAAGGATAAAAATAAGGTGTTGTGTTTCTTTTTAATGAATGTGCCATCTACGTTTGTGGGTTTGATGAGCCCAGTTTTTAATCCTTTGAGGGATTCATTCACGATCCCATTTATGTAAATTATTTTCTAATATTAATTATAGGGTATGTTCAAACTCTCAATTTTATTATCACATTAAATATACTAAGAGAGTATTTTATATATTCCAAATTAGTTATGTTTTAATTATTTATTAGTGAGGAATGCTTATTGGGGAATGTGATATTTGATTTTTGGTATATCCGGGGACCCTAGGACAGTTGGGGATATTGTTTCTATAAATTATACTGAATATTACTGTATATCCATTATTTCATGGGATCAATAGAATACTACTAGAGGTTTCATTAGGACATATCCTCTTGGTCAGTGATGATGATTGGTCTGATTAGGGATAGGGTGAATGCTGAGTGGTCCAATCATTTTTAGTGGTCTTTCTATGAGCAATAATGATTGTAATCTTCCATGATAATCTTGAATATACCTAAGATAGGTTATAATTATGCACAATTTTTTGATTAATTAGAAGTAAATATTGGATAATATGAGAAGTAATATGGAAAATTCATTATTTATCTATCCAGAAATCAATGAATGTATGAGGGAACACTCCCAACTATAATTTTGTGTGGTTTTTAGTAGGGACACAATGATGATGGTGTAATTAATTATTGGGATAGGGATTGGGATATATAAATACATAAAGATCCTAATTATATATTATTTACATGTTTTTTGTAAATTTCACTATATAATATCATTTATAATTTTCTGTTCATAGATTTTGTGATGGAATACACCTGTAACACCCCAAGTCTTTTTTGATTTTTAAAAATTACTTTATATTTTTGATATTTTACATTTCTTGTGAAATGGAAATATATATTTACACACATATATATATATATATATATTAAAATAATAACTCAAACATTACTTTAAAAAGGGACTTACTTGGCATGCTCTACATGCAATACTAACTTTTCATGCACTACCTCCAACACCGACATGGCGTACGTTACACGTAACACATCTGTTTCTACAAAACATCATTTTATTATTAAAAAAATTAAAATGAGATAATTATATCATACTAATTAAAAATGTTTCTATAAATAGTAAAAAATCATTATAAAGTATTATTTGTAATTGTTTTATATAGGTAAAACATATTTTTATTGAAGGATTTGATTTTTTTTGTAATGTCATTTTATGTTCAAAAAATTTGTTTTCTTTGATGAACCACTTTTAATAATATTATTATTTTTTACGACATATGGGAATTGAGTTTAGTAAAATAACATTACATTTTGAATTTATAATGTACTAATTATATTAGGGGAAATTTTTGGTATTTTTCTCAAAAACATTATTTTTTTATTAATGGTGAAAAATAATCCTTTTTTGTTAAATACTTCTTTTTCATTTAAATAATTATTAATGATAAATTATATTTAAAAAATAATTATGTCACATAAACAAAATATAAATATATTAATACAATTTATTCCATTATAATCAATTTGACATTAAAATTGAATATAAAAACAAATTAATCTTTTGAGCTTATTTCTACATTAAATACCAGTTATTTCTCACCGTTTATGGGATTAGCATTAATTATAGTTTTTCTACTTCTTTGAATTGAATTAAAAATATAAAAATACTTCATTTTAATCATTATACTATTGAGACTCAAATTATATCATGTTTTTCACAAAAATAATTTGTAAATGTGATTAAAATTAATCTGAGCAATTAAGGTCAAATTAATCTTAATTTGGGACTAAGCCAATATATTAGTATACCGAATGACCTAGACACTTGTCCAAACCCAATTTCATTTCCACCTGATTTAATTTCCGTATATTTGTCGATAATCATTCCATTATTGATTTAGGTTGGTTTTTAATGTCATTGTTTTGGTAATAGAATCTATACACATAACATGTTATCAAAAATTCAAAGTGAATACTTTTCTTTCCCAATAAATGGACATCACCTCTCCCACATGCTCATAGATCTGAAACATCTTAGGTTTTGAATATATATAACCAATTCAGTTCCCAACATCCCTTCCCTCCTATTATAGTCTATCCCTTGGGAATATTCATGTCCAATAAATCCTATTAGAACACACCAAAACCAGTTTCCCAATTATGAGGTAACGTGTCATGACCCCCACCCCACAAAGTGTACACCTCCTGGGCCAAAAATGTGAGAAGGGATATAATGACCCCCAAGTCCCACCTCCAGTAGGCCTTGGATTTGCGACTAGCACAGAGGGTATAGTAAACATACAAAATGGTGGAATTACCCTCTAAGATAGCGCATGCCAATGAAATAGATAAGATAGACACCAAAAAACTCTAACTCTGACTGAAATATAAAATAAGTCCCATGTACAAAAAATTAATGTCATGAAAACTACTAAAAATGAAAGGGAAAAAACATTAAATACCCAAAAGAAAGAAAAACATAGCGGCACCACAAGCCTGAACATATCATGATTTTCCTTGCTAGTGGAAACTCGTTTGATCTCCAACCTACTCCAACTAACCTGAAAAAAAAAATATATATACATAGGGTGAGTATAACAGTATACTCAGTAGGATCCTCCCCAAAGCCTCAGGTTAAAAAGTAAATTAAGCATGCTAAAGCACAGTGAATAGCTAGTGGAACTAACTCCTCACATAAATGGACATACAATGTTCCCTGCCACACCATGGATACTCTCACCAAGTAACTCATACAAGAGTATTTAATATAATAATGAATACAAAGGGTACCCCGATACAACTTCCCCACTAGTTTGCATCTTTTCCCCAATATCACACGTCCTAATCATCTCTCTGCAAAATTCCTTTCCCGTAGACACCTGTGAAAAGTACCACAACATGCAGCTCGTGAAAAAAAACCACCATTTCCACACACAAATGTAACCAAGTAGTTTCTGGGAGCCACCACAGCTCACATAACGTGTATCATATGTCGGGAATTATACATCAAGCGATTACAGACCACACACCAATTTAGAACCTTCAATTTGTCACAGCCTGTATATGTTACACCTATAGTAGCCCATATGATACTATATCCAAAATATATGTGTGTGAAAAACCACAAGCCATTACAGCCCTCTACACAAATATATGGGTAAAACATACCATAGTTCCTACAAGCTCAACTAACTACCATGATAAGAGAGTGGGGCCAAAGGGGTTAGTCATCCATACATCCTCCAACCATAATATTAGGGAAAACACCCCCCCCCCCCCCAAGGCTCAGAATCCCTGGGATGATAGTTTCCCTAACTGATGGGGTAGAGTACCGTATACAAATACAAAAAATACCAAATATACTATAGCTCACAAACACACTATGGGCATAACCTAGTCATAGACTCAACTACAGCTAACGTCTCTCAGACTCCCGGCTGCCACTTCTATGACTAGGCTTCCTATAAGCACACAAAAATTTTAAGAGATTTATTACATTACATCATTCCCTTTTTATCAGTTGCACATTATGTAAATTAATTATTTAAACACTTATTAACCATTATCAATTTCCACATAATATTTCATTAACATCACACCCAAATTCCACTATCCCTTTAAATTGTAACATGATCATTGCATCCCATTAAGATCCAAAACCATAGGATAACATTATTTAATCAATTATTTATTTACAACAATTATATACAATAATTCCAGGAATTCTAGAAAAATATTCTATGCTACTGAACACAAGGGGCACAACTCAGTGTGTAGATGAACTACATGTTAAGTATTTTTTGCCTATAGCAAGAGTGTAGAGACATCCTCGCATAAGATGCAATGCATGGAAAGTACATGGCATACCTCGCGCGTCTTTTCCCCTTTCAGAAGAAGGGTAAGATAGGACAACTACCTTGAGCAGTGGGGAAAGTAAAGTAGATAAACAACTAATAAGAATCGGTAAGAGTCCAAACATTCACATCCAACCCATTTCATCATCCTTGGTGTCTAACACGACACCCACATGATTTAACTGATGCATCTTGCAACTCTAGGAATTAGATGCTGCCACAACTAGTTAGCCTCAATGACCCCACATATCATAACAGCCATCTAGGATAACATCACAACACAAGCCTTAATAAAAACAAACATCATCCCAATTGGGCTATGTTCCCTTAAACAGGAAAAAGGGTAACTTAGTACCCTATAGGGAATTATCTTTTATCAAACAACCATTTTTTCATCCTCCTTGGATTAACCGATTTAATATTCGTAGGTTCCAAATTTGGGAAACATAACTAGTAAGCTATCAAAAATAATGAAACCTTCTTACTGCACCAATTTGATTAACATCAAATTACAATAAGGAGAACAAGATTCATTTAGAACCCTCCTTATCATTATCCAAACAATTATCCATTAATTCCAACATGAAATTCTTTACCAATTTAAATCAAGAATGAAAGGATATACAATGAAATCATAGATATCACACTATCTATTTAAATAAGAGGCAATATCATATGATTGATATCAATTTATTAATCTGGTTCTAATATTTATTATGTCATCTCCATTACGATCCAGTGGGAAAATACATGCTAACTCTACAATTGTAGGTAAAATATAAGAGAATCAATGAATCCCATACCTCAAATGGTTCTTTTCATTCTTTATATGAAAACGATCTACACTAAGTATCATGATCACCTCCTCCTGTGAAAACTGTATCCACCTGAGGATGCAGAGACACCACCACATTAGTCAACAACCAAGATATACCCATTAGAAACATGAAGATAGAATTCCATAAATGGTCAAGGACCATCATATGGAGATGAACCCAAAATAATGATGATAGAACATACATTATATCAATGAATGATCGACACTTTCTTCTTCCACCAAAATAGGGGGTGCACATGAAGTAGTAAAAAACATCATGGGGGAAACGATCTGAGGATTAAGGATCGATCACACCGCTCATATGGGAAGAAGGAATGGTTTGAGTATCTCGAACTTTGGAATAATAAGGTAGAACAAGAGAGGAAGATATCTCATCCCATTAGAGGATTTTATAGATAAATAGTTTAAGATATGCAATATTTTCCATTAATAGTGGATCGCATTAAACCACATGGTTTGACCGTGTAAAGAGATCTTGGGATATAGGAAAATTAATGTAAGAGTTATGAGATTTTATCTGTCCTTAAATCCATTAAAAAAATTCCCTGAATGTGTTTTACATCAATGAAAACATCCAAGGGGCGTAACTATAGAAAGAAGAAAACATTGTTCACGATCATGAAAACACTGTACTCCTCCTGATCCGGGAAACACAGCACACAATTTTGGAAGCATTGTACACTCACCGATCATGGACTCACTGGTCCTCGAAAACTATTGACAAAATGACTCACTGATCCTAGACTCACTGATCTTGGACACAATGATCGTTGAAATACTTTTCAGGGAATGAATCACTGATCCTGGAAACACTGTTCACAAAATTACCAGTCGGTCATGGACTCACCGATCCGAGAAACACAGTTCATGAAATGACTTACCAATCTTGGACTCACTGATCCTAGACCAACCGATCCTAGACTCACTAATCCTAGAAACACTGTACATATAATGACTCACTGATCATAGACTCATCATTCCTGGACTCACCGATCCTACAAACAATGTTCACAAAATGAATCATTCATCCTGGACTCAATGATCATGGAAACACTACTCAAAGAATGACTCACTGATCCGGGAAACACTGTTCAGAGAATTAATCACTAATCCTGAACTCACCAATCATGGAAACACTATTCATGGAATGACTCGCTGATCCTTGACTCACCGATCCTAGAAACACTATTCACAAAATGAATCACTGATCATGGAATCATTGATCCTGGAAAAATTGTTCACAGCATGACTCACTGATCTTGGACTCACTAATCCTAGAAAAAAAATTTACAGAATGACTCACCGGTCCTGGACTCACCGATCCTCAACTCACCGATCTGATAGTACTGTTCACAGAATGATAGACTGATCTGATGGTACTGTTCAATGAACAACAGATCTATCGGATAGTACTGTTCATATAATGACTCACCGATCTAATTGTACTTTCCACATAATTATAGAAAGATATTAGGGTACTATTCACATAATGAGAGACAAATCTGATGGAACTATTCACATAATGATAGACTAATCTGATGGTAATATTCAGAGAAAGAAAAATCGATCTGATGGAATTGTTCAAATAACAACTCATCGATCTGATTGTACTATTCACATAACAAAAGACCTATCTAATGGTACTGCTCACAGAATGAAAAACCGAACTAATGGAACATTTCACAGAATGACAGACCGATCCGATGGAACAGTTTACATTTGTCTCAACGATGGAATAGTTCAGATCTGTCTCACCGATGGAACTGTTCACATCAGTCTCACAGATGGAACACTTCACATCAGTCTCACTGATTGAACTGTTCACATCGGTCTCACGGATTTAACTGCTCAATTCAGTCTCACTGATGGAACTGTTCACATCAGTCTCACCGATGGAACAGTTCACATCATTATGACCGATGGAACTATTCACATCAGTCTCACCGATGGAACTATTTGTAGAATTGGAAAATTGGAAAAGTGTTGGGGATACGTCATCTGACCTCAGGTAACGCCTCAGACACAAGATTTTCCCAAAGGAATGGACTAGAGAGGTCTTAGCCATTACATCAGATTCCTCTCAAAGCTTTCTATTCCATGAGGATTTAAAACCAACCTAAAAGGAAATAGAAAATAATTCTAAAGAACCACCCAACGATATACCTCTCAAAACTGAACAAGACACAAGAATAAACCCATGAAATCCATCTCATAAACAAGAAAGGTCTCCACCTTCAAAGAAGACATCATTATGGGAAAAGAGTTAAACAACAAACATCTCTAGGTTCTGATCATGTTTTTATGACTCACATTCTCATGTACTCTCCTCCATTCCACCATTTCACCACAAGACAAGTACCAAGGGGATTGAATTCCTGAGAAACACCATCTCATTGCAATTTTTTATCTCCAAAGGTCACTCCTCAAAGGTTGCATCATCGTCAACATCGATCTCTCCCCAATCGATGAGGTGAGAGTCATCATGAAGACAATGATGGGGGTGTGATAAATGAAAAACATAATGTATTTGAATCATCTGTGGGGGAGGTTATACTCAATACGACACAACTCCAACATGATCTAACACCTCGAAAGTCCCATAAAACTTGGGAGAAACCTTACTCCCACAACCAAACCTTCACTACCCATGACGGGTAGTTCCCTTTATAAACATCTAATCACAAACATCAAACACTAAGGGTCTCTTCCTTTGATTAGCATTTGATTTCTGATGATCTTGTGTCTTCTTCATCCTCTCACGAATCACCTGATCCGTCTTTGTTGTGTTCTTCACTAGTCGAGGTCCAAGAATTTATTACTCTCTAACCCCAGTCCAACACAATATAGAATGGAATTTTCATCCATAAACGGCTTCAAACTGCACCATACCGACAATGGAGTGAAAACTATTATTGTAAGAAAACTTTACCAAGGGTAAATTACTCTCCCACTAACCTCCAAAATCCCTGACACAAGAGCATAACATGTCTTCAAGAGTCTGGATGGTTCACTCTATCTGACTGTCTTTTTGTGGATGAAAAGCACTGTTATGCCATAGTTAAAAACTGAAAGAATTTTGGAGACCTCTCCACACCCTATAGTTAAAATGAGGATATCGATCAGAAATGATCATCCTTGGGTATTCATAATGTCTCACCTCCTTCATCCAGATACTTCCTCGATATAATTTCCACTATGCTCGACTCCTTGAATTCTATAAAGTGGTATGATTTTGTTAAACAGTCCACTACCACCCATATAGCATCATGTCCACCCGAAGCACGAGGTAAACCACTAACAAAGTCCATTGAGATTTCCTCCCACTTCCATTGAGGAATCTCTAATGGTTGGAGCAGACCACCAGGAATAGAGTGTTCGACCTTCACCTTTTGGCAGACCATACATCGGGACAGAAACTATGCAACTGCACGCTAAATCTGAGGCCACCAAAACTGGCTCCTCAAGACTAGGTACATCTCTGTCATGCCCAGATTCACCATGAAATGGGAAATATGTAACTCTTTGAGAATCTTCTAGCAGATCATCAAATAGAAAACTATCCTGCCATGACACAACACTTGGTGTTGTTCATCCTCAGACCAACCATTAGGGGCCTCGCCAAAACAACTCTGTCACTCCAGACCTCCACCGCTATATCCTCTTACTGGGACTCTTCCACCAACAGCCCTAGTGATGACTTCACCATCATCTGAAAAATAAAACTTGTACCACAACATCACCTATATCAAGATTTAATGGACACAATTATTCCATTACTCTATAGAAATCACCAGATTCACGCATTTCATCACCACATGACTTCCTACTCAGCACATTATCTTAAAAATTCCCCTTTCCAGGTGTATATGATAGTTCGAAGTCATATTCCTATAAGAACTCCATCCACTGACGATGTGAAAATCTCTAGTCATGCCGGTAGAAAATATATATCATGCTATTATGATTGGTGAAAAGTAGAAAGCGCTCACCAATGAGGTAATGTCTCCACAACATTAGGGAAAACTCTATATCTTCCAACTCAAGATCATGGGTGACAAAATTATGTTCATGAGGAAGAAACTGCCGAGACCCATAAGAAACAAATGATCTTTTGTGCTTCAGAACACAGTCTAACCCCAGATGTGAAGCATCATAGAAAACATCAAACTGAACTCCCTCGACTGGAATACTGAGAAATTGTGCACTTACGAAATTCTCTTTTAGTTACTCAAATGATGACTGACACTGATCAGTCCATATGAATACTGGATCCTTACTGGTAAATCCTATCAAAGGATTCGCAACTCAAGATAAATTGGTTACGAACATCCTATAGTAGCATACGAGTCCAATGAAAAATTGAACCTCTGGAACTGTCTTGGAGGCTACCAAAGACATGACTGTATCTATCATAGATTGATCCATAGATACTCCCTTCTAGGACCCAACATTCCCCATGAAATTCACTTCTTGTGCCCAAAACTCACACTTTGACAACTTCCCAAACAGCTGATGTTAACAGAGAACTCCCGAAATGACTTGTAGATGCTCCGCATGATCCTCCTCATATGTAGAGAAAACAAGGATTTAATCGATGAAAACCACCATGAACATGTCGAGGAACTCATTAAACTCAACATTCATCAATCCCATGAACACAACTGGGTCATTCATTACATCGAATGGCATTAAAATGAACTCCTAACTCCCATGATGATAATGGAATGTAGTCTTCGGGATATCCTCACAAATCACATGCATTTGATGATATCATAACCACATTTCAATATTTGAGAACCAGCTTTCATCCTTCAATAGATCGAACAAAACATCAATACGCAGAAGAGGATTGGGTTTCTTCACTGTCACTTTTTTTTAGAGACTATAATCGACTCACAACCGCAAACTACCGTCAGCCTTCTTCATGAAAAAAACTCGTACACCACACAGTGACACACTAGGGTGAAAAAACAACACAGTAAAAAACCATAAAGTTGCTTACTTAGATCTTATAACTCAGAAGGGGCCATCATATATGGAGATATAGAGATAAAATACACTCCAGGTTATAGCTTGATAACAAACTTGATCTCTCATTGAAGGGATAATGAAAAAACTTCTCCTAGAAAGACATTATGGAACTCTTCTATGACCCTTGGAAATGCCAACAACTGAACCTATGAAGAACTCAGCATCAGATCATCCATCATGGAAGTTAAGGACAGAACATGCCTCTGATCTATCAGAGGGTCTCACTCACCAACAAACAGCAGTGGATCTCCATCAGCATTGAAGAACAAAACCTACCCCCTAAAGCAATCCACAATACAATGCACTAAATAAAACCAATCCATTCCAAGTATGAAATCAAATGGTTTTATTCGTAAACATAGGAAATCTCCCCAAGAGCATTTCTTCCAAAAAACCAGTCCATAGTCTCTAGAAACATCAAACATGTTAGCACGACCAACAACTTGTGTATTCAACGCCAATGGCACTGGAAGCCTCTCTACCTCAAGTCCCAAAGCATGGAAAAGGGTAGGTTATATGGAGGAGTGTGTCGATCCTAAAATAACAAGGTATACACAATGTTATAAAATAAGAAAATGGTACCTTGAACGATGTCCGGATCACCTATCGCTGGCAATGCTAAAGCATGAAGCTGACCACAAACACCTCCACGGCCTCTCTGACCCTGATGAAAACCACCACCATGGTTGTGATCTGCTCTATAAGGATGGGGAACATCATGGGGTTTTCCTATTCCTACTCCATCTACCCTCTTTTGATATAAATATGGAGAAAATTTCTGCTATTGTCTTGACTAATACAAGAAAAACAAGCAGTTGATCACTTGCAATAGGGATGAGAGACGCTTCCCTAGAAGAAATGAGATGATAAGGGCTGGGACCTACCTCTGTCTTAACGGAAACTCTTATACCCAAAAATCTGGGAACCTCAGACTACCGCTCCGCTTCATGAGGAAACATGATGGCTCCCCTATCGTGATGATCCGGTTCTGGGCGATTTCCTCTCAAAGACCTATGCCCTCTCTAGCACCTCAAGATATGTCTTCATTATAAAAGGGGTGACCTGGTGCTAGATCTCTAGATTCAAAGCCATATCGAAATGCCTCTCCCTAGCCTCCTCATTTATAAAAAGGTCTTAATTGTATTGTAAATTGTTCTTAAACCAAATTCCAAACTCAAACACACTGGATCTCCCTTGTTGAAGTGTTAGAAGCCCCAAAAGACTGGAAGCCTTTGCGGTCGAAGAAAGAAACACGACTCTAAACATGTCTCAGAACTCCTCCCATGAGATTATTAGCTGCTCATGATCCTTGAGTAATAAGAAACTCCACTTCCTCGCTGCTCCATAAAACATCATCACAAAAAAGGACACCTAGTGTTCCTTTTGAGAATGGATCATATTGAATCCAATCCCGGCCTTCTCAAACCAGTCTTATGTGACTTTATCTGAAACAGAACCCTCATAATTATGTAGATTCTGGCACTGAAACTCTCATAGTTTCATACTCCAAGTGTCTTCATTGTCAACCTCTTCCTGGCAGCGATCTACTAGCACAAACTGTTGGACCTCTTCTATGTGATCATGACCATGACGTCGACCTGGATCCATACCTGTAAAATAACGAAACAGTTAGAACTCCTAAATCGAGAATATTGATTACTCATCATTAATTAATTAATTTTTTTATTTTATTCATTTTAGGTTAACCAATCCTAAGGTTTACCCTTTGAAACACAGACACAATGAAGAATGATTCGTGATCCTGTACTTGGTCTCTAATCTACAACTATTATCACCTCATTTAATAGCCTTTATAAACATAAATATTCTTACATAAGATCATAGGAGGCCCTAACCACCTATGTCTCAGCTAGTCTCTAGTGCTTCCATCACTTGCTAAACATGACTGACATTATCTCCCTACCAAACAATGCAACCTCACATGTTCCTAACTCCAAACTCAATCTTATCCCTCAACCAGACCTTTGATACAACTATATCACAACCCCTACCAACAAACTGTACCACACCTTGTCCGTCAATGTGATAAGGGAGATAATGACACTCGAGTCCAGCCTTTAGTAGACCCTGGATTGGTGACTAGCATTGAAGGTATAGTAAACACACAAATGGGAGGCATTACCCTCTATGATAACTCGTGAAAAAAAAAGAGACAAGATAAAAAACAACTAACTCCAACTCAGACTGAAATATAAAAAAATCTCATGTACAAATATGTAATGTCAAGTAAACTACTATAACTGAAAGGGGAAAAACTACAAATACCCAAAAGAAAGACAAAACAGCTGTAACCACAGGCCCGAACAACTCTCGCCACCCCATTCAAGTTGAAACCTGCTTGATCTTTAACCTGCTCCAAGTGACCTGAAAAACAATTTATATATATATGTGGTGATTATACTGGTAAACTATATAGTATCCTCCCCGAAACATCTCGTGTAATAGTAATTAATGAATGTTAAAGCACAATGAACAACAAGTGAAACTAACTCATCACCAAAATAGGTATACTATGTTCCCAACCTCACCATGGCAACTCTCACCATGAAATGCGTACAATGGTATTTAATATAATAATGAATATCAAGGGAACCCCGCTACTACTTCCCCACTAGTTTTCTACTTTTCCCCAATGTTGCACGTCCTAAGCATCTATCTCTTAAAAGGATTCCTTACAGACACCTTTGTGATGCACAACAACATGAACCATGTACAATAAAACCAAAAAATTCATACAAAAATGTCACCAGGTAGTTTCTTGGAGCCACCACATCTCAGATAACGTGTATCATAAGTCAGTCATTATTCCTCAAGCTATTACAGCACACATACACTGAGTATGAATCTTCAAGACATCACAGCCTATGCACTTTACTCTTATACTGGTTCATAGGATACTATATCCAGAATATATCGGTGTGAATAAAAACAATCCATTACAGCCCTCTACACACATATATGGGGAAAACTAACCGTTGAGACTATTAGCACAATTAACTTCCATGATAAGGGAGAAAGGCCAAAGGGGGTACTCATCCATCCATCCTCGCACTGGAATGTTGTGGAAAACACCCCTAGGGTTCAAAATCCCCAGGGTGTCAGTTTCCTTAAATGATGGGGTGGAGTAGCATATAGAAACAAAAAATGTACAAAATATATTGTAGCTCACAACCCCACAATGGACATAACCTAATATTTGACTCAACTACAGCTAACGTCTCTCGAACATCTGACTTCCACTTCTAAGACTATGTTTCCAATAAGTACACAATAGTGTTAAGAGCTTTATTAGATTAAATTATTCCCTTTTTATCAGTTTTAATTTACGTTAACTAACTCTTTAAACACTGATTAACCATTATCAATTTCTACATTATATTTCATTATCATCACACCCAATGTCCATTGTCCCTTTAAATTTTATCCTCAGCAATGCATCCCAGCAAGCTCCAACCCCATCGGTTAAAATCATTTTTTCAAATATTTATTTATATAAATACCTTCCCATAATCCCAAACATTCTAGAAAAACATTCTATGATACAAAAAATAGTAGTCTCATCCAGGTGAGTAGATGAACTACCCATCGAGAAATTTCCACCATTAGCCTGAGCGTAGACCTATCGTCCCCTGAGGAGCTAAACACAGAAAGCACGTGGCATACCCCGTGCATCTTCACCCCTATCAGAAGAAGGTGAAGAAATACCATCTCCCTTGAGCAGTGGTGAATGTAAAGCAGGTAAACAACCAATAAGAATCAGTAAGAATCCAAACATTCAAATCCAACCCATTTCATCATCCCTACTGTCCTCCTCGACACCCTCATGCATAAAACGATGCATCTTACCACTCTAGGCATCAACTACTGCCACAACCAGAAGGCCTCCATGCCCCCGTATATCACAACTGCCATCTAGGCTCACATTACAACACAAGAAGCATGAAAACAAACATCATATCAATTACGATCATGTCCCTTAAACAATCTAGAGGGATACTCATAACTCTTCAAGGAATTGTCTTTTATCAAATAACTTGTTCCTTAATCCACCTTGGATTAACCAATTTAATATTAATAGGTTCCAAATTCTGGAAACCTAACCTGTAAGCTATTCCAAATAATTAAAAATGCTTACTTCACCAATTTTATTAACATCAAATTAACATAAGAAGAACCATATTCATTTACATGCCTCTTTATCTTTAGCCAGAAAATTATCAATTAATTCCGTCTTTATTTTCTTTACCAATTTCCATCATGAAATTAAATCCAAACAAAGCAAGCATAGATTTCACACCATCTAGAAAAATAATAAGCAATGAAATACGATCGATAACAATTTATTAATCTGATTCGTATATTTATTATTTTAATTACATTGTGATCTAGTAGGATAAAACATGCAAAGTATATAGTTTCATGTAAAATAAAAGAGAAGCAATCAATAACTTACCGCAAACATTTCTTGTCATTGATTATACAAGAACAATCCACACAATGGATCATGATTGCCTTTTACCATTACAACTATATCCACCCCAAGGATGAAGAGACACCACCACACTGTTCAACAACCAAGAGAACCCTATTATGAACATAGAGATAGAATTCCATAAAATGGAATGGAGAAACAGAAGGAGATGAACCAAAAATAATGATGATAAAAAATACCTTATATATATGAAGGATCGGCACTTTCTTCTTTCACCCAAAAAGGGTGTGCGCATGCAGCAGTAGTAGGGAAAATAAAGGGGAAATGATCTGAGGATTAAGTTTCAATCACACTTCTCATATGGGTAGAAGGAAAGGTTCGAGCATCCCGCACTAGTGAAAAAGAAGGTAGAACAAGCGAGGAAGATATCTCATCCCTTTAGAAGATATATTGGAGCAGTTGTTTAAGATACACTGGATCTTCCATCAAAAGAGAAATGGATTAAACCACATAGTTTGACCAAATAAGGCATCCCAGGACTTAGGTAAATTAATATAGGAGTTATGAGATTTTTTTTGGCCTTAAATCCCTTAAAACAAGGCCTCGAATGCATTTTAAGTCAATGAAAATGTTAAAGGGATGAAACTGTAGGAACCCAAAAACACTATTCACATTCTTAGAAAAACTGTACACCAATCGATCCTGGAATCACAATACACGATTCTATAAATACTATACTCTCACCAATCCTGGACTCCCCGATTTTTGAAATACTGTTCATAAAATGACTCATTAATCATGGACTCACCAATCTTGGAAACACTATTCACAGAATGACTCACCGATCCTGGAAACATTGTTCACAAAATGACTCAACGATCATGGAAACATTGCTGACTGAATGAAACACCGATCCTTGAAACACTATTCACTGAAAGACTCACTGATCCTGGACTCATTGATCCTAGAAACACTATTCACAAAATTACACACCAATCCTGGAAACATAGATCACGGAATGACTCGCTGATCCTGTACTCAACGATCGAAGACTCACCGATCCTGTAAACATTTTTCACTAAATGACTCACTGATATTGGACTCACCAATCCTGGAAACACTCTTCACATAATGACTCACTGATCTTGGAAATATTGTTCACAGAATGACTCACCGTTCTTGGACTCATTGATCCAAGCCTCACCGATAAGATGGTACTGTTCAAAGAAAGACAGACCGATATGATGGTACTGTTCAAATAAAGACACGTCGATTATATGTTACTATTCACATAATGACTCAACAATCAGATAATACTATTCACATAACGACAGACCGATTATATGGTACTATTCACATAACAACAGAATGATCTAATGGAATTGTTCAAAGAATGACAGACCGATCCGATGGTACTATTCACAGAATGATATACTGATCTGATAGAACTGTTCACAAAATGACTCACTGATCTGATAGTACTATTCATAGAATGATATACTGATCTGATGGTACTATTCAAAAAATGACAGATTGATCTGATGAAATTTTCCACAGAATGACAGACCAATCTGATATTATTGTTCACAGAATGACAGAACGATACGATAGAACTATTCACATCAGTCTAACCAATGTAATTGTTCACATCGGTCACACCAATGGAACTCTTTACATCGGTCTCACAGATGGAACTATTCAAATCAATCTCACTTTTGGAACTCTTCACGTCGGTCTCATAAATTGAACTGCTCAAATCGGACTCACTGATGGAACAGTTCACATTGGTCCCACTGATGGAAGTCTTCACATTAGTTTCACTTGTGGAACTATTTTCAGAATTTTATATTATGAAAAGTGTTCGGGATAAGTCACCTTGACCTCCTGGAACACTCAGACACCATATTTTTTCAAAGGAATGGACCTGAGAGGTCCAGTCCATTACATAACGAATTCACTCATGTCCTTCATTTTGTTCTCATTATCCACCGCTCGAAATTCTTCATTGCATTATTGTATAACAACAGTAGTATCGATGATATACTATTATTTATTTATAATAATTTTTTATTCTACACTTACACACACCTCCATCTAATAGGTAATGAACCTGTTGTTTAAATGTTTCACGACCTACGGCCTCCCTAAACGATCACTATTCAAATTTCCTTACCACTTCTCATGGTGGAAATTATGAAGGAAAATATTTTTATATATATTATATATTATATTTATTTTTTATTTACTCTTCGTTATTATTTTTACTAAAAAAAATATTTTTTACATTCAATGTTGTGATAATATAATAATTTCTTTAGAGGAAGTGTGGACTACCGCTGCTCAAGGCGATGTGATTCATTCACACAATACATGGAATGTATTGAGGATGAATTTAAGGAATATATATAATATACATGATATAATAAATCTAATAAATTAATTATATATATATATATTCATATTTATTTTAATTTCTTTCTCCCAACATGATAATTAAAAGTAAATAGCATTCATGGGTATGTACGACTTACCATCTCAATGACAAATGTATTTCGTTTGGTAATTATATATTATATTGATTATTATAATTAAAAATTTCGATATAATCATGATATTTATATAATTGTTTACATTATAGAATCATGATATAAGTATAAGAACCAAAAATAAAACCAATTAAGACACATAATAAAAATAAAACGAATATTACCCGAAAGAAACACTTAATATAGGATGGTTAACAAGTGGGTAATATTAGGAAAAAATAAAACCCTATATGGTATTAAATTTAAAAATATGGTTCATTAAAATATTTATAATGAATTTATATTTATTATATAGTTTTTTTGATCAAGTATGATGAGAGTCAAGACACAAGGTATTTGGATTTCATCTCATTTATTATTTTCATCAGATACAAGATATGTCCACCACTCTTTACTTTTGTGCTGTGTCTATACTACCCATGATTGTATTATATGTATATTATATCTAATTTATGGTTGTTAACATATATATTTTATGATATTTCTTTCATTTTGATTATGTTTCAAAAGTTACCAAATCATTGAAATAGTTTTTTCTCGGTTTTCCTTTATTGAGACTCATGATTTATTAAGCACCTAAATCCACATTAGAGGTGTATATACTTCAATTTTATGTGATATAACATGGATTTACTTAATTTAATTATTTTTTGTGTTTAAATTATGTTCTATTTCTTATATAGAGAGTAAGATCCCAAGTTACCATGTTTTAAGTGTTCATTAGAACAATTTCATCACTTTTTGATATGGTTTATGTTTATGATTTCATTGATGATGTCTTATATCTCATATCCAAGGAATATTCCTAAATTCTATTCTACTATTTTTATTAATGAATTATTCATATATTGGTACAGGTTCTTCTACATGTTGTTACATAAGATAATTAATAACATGTTTTTAATACTTACTGACTTTACCCACTCTTTGGTTGGAAATATATGTTACATAAAAACCATTTTTTCTAAAGAGGGTTTCTAATAATATTTTACCATTATACATTAAACATTAAACGAAATTTTTATCCATTGTGTCTTTTACTATTTTTCAACGGAATTTTCTCCTGTCTTTCCTAATGAATGGTTTTCTAACATTTAGCATGTCAAAAGAATGTTTGTTTTATGCCATAAAACGTGTATGAATTTACCTATCTTCATTCGTTTGAAACATTACATTCACATTTAAGGATTTAATTTTAAAAAAATTGTTATAATGTTTATTTTCAAGGTAAATTCTTTTTGAAATGATTTATTTTCTATTTTATATGTTTTCAAGGTAAATGATTTTGAAATGTTTTTCAATATTATTTAATATATTATCAAGGAAAATTATTTTCAAAATGGTTTAATGATTATTTTATAAGTTTTCATGTAAAATGGTTATCAAAATTTTTTCATGATTCTTTTATAAGTTTTCAATGAAAATAATTTTCAAAATGATTTCAAGCCATATTTTTATGTTTTCAATGTATTTTCAATGAAATGTTTTTCTAAATGTTTTCAATGAAATATGTTTTCAAAAAAAATTCAATCATTATATCAATGATTTCATTTTATTTTAAAATGAAATGGGTTTCAAAACTTTTTCTGATTTAAAGTATGTTTTTCAAAGGAGATAATACATTTTCTTCAAAAATGTTTTCAAAATATCAATCAATGGTACTTTCCATTAAATATGACTTCTTTTGATGTTACATATTCTCTTCTAAGAAACTATCCAAATGATCCTTAAATATTATTTCTTTAATGGTTTATGTTTTTATATAATGATTATTATGACACCCATTTCCATTTCACGTGTTATATTCTTTTGAACCCCACTTCATTTCATAGGTTCTACTTATGCTAAAATGATTATGAAACATGTATCATTTTTCCATAGGATATGATATGATAACATTTTTATGATTACAATTTCATTTCCTTGGTTATGATATAACTTTTTATGATTTTTTGAAACATTAATGTATGATTTTACTATAATATGGGTGGGAATTTTAACTCTCTTCAGTGAATTGGGTAATGATTTATATCTAATGATATAGACATGGGTAGAATATGAAATGAACATAATTCAGTATTACATGTCTAGAATGAGATATAAACTCAACTCAGTAATATAGGGTTACAAAAGGGGTGAACTCAACTCAGTATTACAGGGATGGATTGAGAAATGAACTCAGTTTAGTAATACAGGGCTAGAATGAGGGGTGAAATAAGTTCAGTGATACATGTTCAGAATGTTGTGTGAATCTAGTTCAATAAAAGACTTTTTCCACTAAGATGGTCATATAATCAATGCCTTGGATACTATGGAAATAATTATATATTCTTATCTGTCAACCAAAATTTCATGATTTATTACTATGTTATAATTTCATGGATTATGTATATTATTTCCTTATAATTCTTGTCATATCATCTTCCGTGATTTAGGACATGATTCAAGTATATTATCTTTGATATGCAGGTTATGATCTTATATTTTCATGACCATGTTATCATACCCTATTCTCAACATTATGCATATATATATATCCCATATTTAATCTTATTGAGTATTTAAGATCCCCCCATTCTTATGTTTTCTTTTTCCAGGTTATGATGTAATTTTTTTAGCATAATTACTAAAAGTAGAGATCATTATAAGAAATATTGTATATCCTTCACCAGCATAAAATATTTTGATTCAATGTTTCCAGATACACTAACCTATTACGGTCGTCAGGAATGCACTTTTGTAATGCATAGAATATTCATCTAGAATGATGCATAATTCATGTATGTCAAGACTAGAACATTATATTTTTTATTACATGAACGTTTTATTCAACCTTTGGAAACTAGGGTGAGAAATATTTTATGACATCCCTAGGTATATTAATAAGGATATTTCTATGGATAACTCTATGGATAAGTATATATATGATTCAACGTTTAGGAAAATGTCTGGGGATTTTGGTAAAGGATAGAGTGATTGGTTTCCTATAGATAAAGTAATTTTTTTGGATACTACATGAGGATGTGGATCTAGAACAGATGTACGTAGGTGTAAAAACATCAACAAGATGTTCTCGTCCTGACTCGGGGTACTCCGGTACATGAAAACTGGTCATGCATCACTCCTAGTTCTACACTCCTGGAGATATGATTTGGGAATTCACAAAGTCTTCATGGACCATCATGATGAATTTATATATAATTTTTATATTAGTAACCTATGATTATCCTATGGTGTCATGGATTAAAAAATTATTCATGACTGAATCAACCATTAAGTTATTGTTTTCATGATTTTGTGGTTTTCTCCTATGATAAGTGTTTGTCACACAGTTTTTTTGTTTCTTTTCAATTGTGGGAACTATATGGAACTTGATTGAAAATGAATGTGATGGAATATTTTCAAATGAGTAGTTAAGTGGGATTATCACTAATGTGAGGGATGTTGAGATCAAGCCTAATTAGTTTTCAGGGAACATGATTAAAATTATACACCTTCACCAACTATCAGACTCACAAAGGATGAGAAATAAGCTATTCGTTGATATTTCATGTAATGGAGACAATGTATAAAATATTATTTGGTTACCTCCTTTGCATGAAAGTGTAGGATTCGGGTGCAGTGGAAGCTCATGGGTGGATGAGCCCACATGGATTTTTGTCAGAAGAAATGATCAATCTACTATCAATATGATGATAAACACCAAACTCTACTAATAGAATCCTAGAAACAATCAAGGAAGAAGAATAGTACCAGAATCCAAAATGGAGGATCATTATATATTGGTTATAATTAATTTAAATAATTTAAACAATTACCTTGATGGAATTCTTTATTCATTGATGTCTCCGGTCACTATCCAATGTGACTTGTCATTTCGTTATAGAATCCAAGTGTAGGATTCATCTTGCGGTGATCCACACATTATCCACATATATCTACAAATTTCCAAAAAGAATCTTTGGGTGATGGCATGGATAATCCTTTTCTTTCATTGTCTACCTTAGATCACCTTGATCTGATAGAAGAGGATCTCTCCCGGTCTTGAAAGTTTTCTTGGAGGAAGGAGTTCTTTCGATCTTGAGATAATTCTTTAAAACTCTTTTGCACAATGATTATCTGTGGAAAAGTGTTGGGTTTGTGAAGATATTTATAATCATGTTTTAGGTTATAGAGTTATGAAAATAAATAAATGGGTTGCGCATTTTATTTATTTCATTAACTCTTATTTAAACCCCCCATTCCGAATTACTAATTCCTTGAGATGCTCCCACGCTGATTATAATAAATATCATTTAATAAAACTATATTATTTACCCAATATCCCGACTATAAAAACTACACGGCCTTTAACCATTAATACTAGGGGTGTACTTGTTTTCCATGAAAACTATGTGGTGTGTAATCATTAATACATGGTGTGTATATATTGTTTTCATTTCCCTTCCAAAATGAAAGCTACACAGCGTGTAATCATTAATACATGACGTGTACATGTTTTCATTTTATTCTTCCTCCAACAATAAAAGGATTTAGGCTTCCATGAATAATTATTAAACCACATATAAGAATAATCTTTATTCTACTTGAGATACCTAAATGCACTTATTGTGTGACCCTATAGGCCTCTTTCTCATTGGAATTTGGCGGGCATGCCTAATGTCAATGATTACTGTCTAGGAATGGTTCATGGAACCCAAGATAAAGAAGTGTATGCCTCATTTATGTGTCACCTCATACGAACGCTTACCATGTAATTTAATCCCTTTATCATAATATCTCTAATCAAGAAGGTTGCATGCTAGTGCCATGAATCCATGTGCATGATTATTTTTTCCTTGACTTATGGATTTGAACTCACCCATTCCTCACAATGGCCATGGATTTATTTAGTATATTTCTATTCCATCAAAGGGCCTGAGATATCTACTTCTGTTATGGAACAGAAGGAAAAAATCATATCTCGCATTGTCTATTAATGCAGTATTACTTGTGATGCACCCAACGTATCCAACCTCACTACGAACAGTGTGTCACCACTATTTTCATCAATATATCTAAGTGCGTGAGTTGTAATATTCATTAATAATAATCTTAAAGTCTAAGGACCAATACACACATCTGAATATAGGAACATCCAAGGACATTATGAAATGTGTATTTCATACTGGGGGTCTCGCTCTTATAATATCCTCCAGGATATTACCAAGGGGACATGCCATGAGAAGGTGCCTCAATGTTTTATGAGTCCTCATCCCTAATGGACTATATTATTTTTGTCTCTCAAATAACATCATCCATCCATAGAATAAATATTCAAGAACAGTGTTATGGCACTTCCAGGTTCTCATCATAGTAGGGATCCGCTATAACACTATAATGCAATAGCTATCCTTGGGACATTATCACATGCATTGTAACACATATGGACAATAAATATGTGATAAAGTATTTATTAATTAATAAAGTATAAATTAGTGGGTTCTATGCCACCAACTCTATCACACTCCCACTTGGAATAGAGCCAAATATTAACAAACTTTAACCTGCTAGCTCTAACATGATATTTATGCTTCTGCTGATACTTTTGGAGTATGTTATTTGTCTGTTGATGTGACCTTGGTTCCTTTAGAAGAGACACCGCTGCAGTATTATCAAAAAAACGTGATATGATCTTTAATTCTAGGAACCACATCAATCTCATAAACAATGTTTTAAATCCATACAGATTCTTCATCTGCATTAAAAGCCACTATATATTCAGACTCCACTATAGATTCGGTGATAATTGTCTTCTTTGAACTTTTACAGTTCACAGCTCCTCCATTGAGACAGAAAAAATATCCAGATTGTGACATCAGATCATTCTGATCATTCTGAAAACCAGCATCAGTATACCCTCTGATGAAAAGTTCCTCATCTCCTCTATACACCAGGAACATTTACTTTATTCTTCTCAAATACATAAGGATAGTATTAACAGCAGTCCAATGTTGTTCTCCTGGATCTTCTTGATATCTGCCTACCTTGATTAGTGCATAGGAAACATCAATCCTAGAACATAACATTGAATACATGATGGATCCTATATCCAAAGCGTATGGGATCTTACTCATTATATCATTCTCTTGTTGTGTTTGAGGACATATTTTCGATGGAAGATGTAGTCCATGTGACACTGTATCTAATCCCCTCTTGGATTATTCCATAATAAATCTCTTTAGTATCTGGTCAATATATGTTCCATGACTTAGTCTAAGCATCCTCTTGGATCTATCATGAATTATGTGATTCCTAGAATGTAGGCTACTTCACCCAAGTCCTTCATGGAGAAACAATTGTTCAACTAGTCCTTAACTGACTGTAATACTGGTACATCATTTCTAATAAGGAATATGTCATCAACATATACTACTATGATAACGATCGTATTCCCATTAAATCGCTTATCAACACATGGCTCAAAATCGTTCTTAATGAAACCAAATTCTATTATGGCTTCATTAAGTCAATGTTCCATGACCTAGATTGTTGATTTAATCTATAAATGGTTTTTTGCAACTTGAAAACCCATTTGGCTTCACCTGGTTGCACAAAACCTTTTGTTTGTTTAATATAGACATCTTCTTGAAGGTTCCAGTTAAGGAATTCTATTTTGACATCCATTTTCCAAATCACTTAGTCATGGTAAGATGTTATGAAGATTATGATTCTTATGGATTTAAACATGGAAACTGGAAAGAGGGTTTCATCATAGTCAATTCCTTGGCAATGTCTGAATCCTTTATCCACTATCCTTGCTTTATAGGTGCTAACTTGACCTTCCATTTCATGTTTTATCTTGAATACACATTTGCATCCAACATGTTTTACACCAACTGGCTCGTCGACCAGAACCACGACTTGGTTCTGATACATAGAATCCATATTAGAATTCTTAGCTTCAATCCATCTTCTAGCTTCTGTGATCTCTACTTTTTCCTTATAGGATAGAGGATCATCATTGTCCAACAATAATGTTTCACCATCCTCAGTGACTAGGAAACCAAATCTCTCTGGTTACAGTACCTCTCTTGAGCTTCTATGCAGTACTTGTGTTTCTAGAACCTCTTCCATGGGGACCTTTAGAACTTTTTCCTGTACCAACTTCTGTGTATCTTGAGTATCAACTTCGTCGAAGTCAATCTTTCTCCCACTGTCACTTTTAATGTTTTTATCCCTGTCAATATAGACATATTTTTTGGCGACAGTCACTTTCTTATCTTGAGGGTTATATAGTTAATATCCTTTTGATTCTTTGGGATATCCAATAAAGATACACCTCATTCCTTGGGGTCCTAGTTTGTTGTCTGGGAAGGCTTTAACAAAATCTCGCATCCCCAAACACGTGTATGAGGAAAAATGGGTTTCTTTCCAATCCATAACTCGAAGGGAATTCCATTTTCTTCCTTAGTTGGTACTCGGTTTAATGTGTATGTTTTTGTTTGTAATGCATATCCCCAAAAGGATAATGGAATATCTTCATGACCCATCATCAACCTCACCATCTCCAACAAGGTGTGGGTCCTCCTTTTACTAACACCATTCCACTGTGGTGTATAAGGAGGAGTGAGTTGAGATAGAATCACAAACTCCCGTATAAGATTGATGAACATGTGGTTCAAATATTCTCCACCTCGATCTAATTGATGTTTATTTATCTTCTTAAAAAGTTGAATCTCTACTTAATTATTTAATTCCTTAAATTTCTTATTAGACTTATGACTTATACCTCATTAAGTATACATATCCATATCTACTCCAATCATTAGTAAAACTAATGATGTATAAATATCCACCTCTAGATTCTTCGAGAAATGGTCCACAAGCATCAGTGTGCGCCAATCCTAGAAGCTATGTTTCCCTTTAACCTTTTCCACCAAAAGGCAGCTTGGTCACTTTTCCTTGTAAACAATTGTGACATCTATCAAGTGTTTTTAGCTCAGTAGAGTCTAAATATCCATCTTGGAAAAGCATTGTCATGCGCTTCTCTTTTACATAACCTGGATGGTGATGCAACAATTGGGTGATGTATGAGTCATGTGAGTTTGTTTCGTTATCGATTTCCAACACTTGGTTTTTTTAATTTAATACCAAAAATTCATTATTTAAATGTTCTATACAATAACATACATTGTTCTTATAAAAGAGACAGCCCTTATTTCCAAACATGAAAATAAATCCATCCATATCCAATCAAGATATAGAAATTATGTTCTTGGTAACTCTAGGCACATAATAACAGTTATCTAAAACCAAAATCATCCTAATAGGTAATGATAGGTGGTAATCACTAGTGGCTAATGTAGTCAGGTGCATGCCATTGACAGCTCAAAGATCCACCTCTCCTCTATAAATCTTCCTAAATCTACTTGGTTCCTGCATTTGAACACAGATGTGATCCCCACAAGATATATCTAATACCCAATGTGTAGAAATGGAAAGATTTCACTCGATAAAGAATGCACCTTTAGCATTCCCGTGCTTTGGGTGAATTTATTCTTCCAGTGGCCTTGCTTGCCACATGTAAAACATACCGCCTCTCGTTCCTTGCCCTGCCTCTGGATCATCTCATTCTTGGAGGGACGACGCTCGGGGGCCTCAGACCATTTATAATTATTTGGCCCCTTTTCCTTGTCCTTCCTTTTCTTATTCACCATAAGGACTATGTGTTTTTCATGCCCCATGTCCTTATCTACTTGGAGAATCAAGGTCAGATGTTCTGATAGACTGTTCTCATTACTGCTCATGTTGTAGTTGACAATAAAGCCTGAGAAGGTCTTGGGCAGTGATGAAAGGATGGTATCTGTACATGACTCATCTGGGAACTTAATCCCTGTGATGTACAAGCAATCAATGTATCCAATAAGCTTGAATACATGAGGCGCATATTATACAGACTCTCCAATATTAGTTGTAAGCAAAGCATTGGATATCTCATATCTCTCTTGTCTCACCTTATCTTAGTAGAGATTCTTAAGGTGAGACATCATGTTATACGCATCCATGTTTTCATGTTGCTTCAAGAGCTCATTAGACATGGCTGATAGCATGAAACATTGGGCATCTATGGAATCATCCATATGCTTTGTATATAGATATATTCCTCATCATTGGCCTCTTTTCTAGGTGCAACTGTACAGGCTCTTCCATCACATACAATTTCATTTTACGGCGAAGGATGATGCGTAAACGCCTCTGCCACTCTTGTTAATTGGTGTCGGTGAGAAGGTTTTCCTTCTCATGTATGGTTCGAAATAATATGTTCGAAGTCATTTTTCTTTCCATTTCTAAAAATTAAAATGAACAATGACTTAGTACTTTATTACAAAATTGAGACAAATAAATTAATTAATTTATATTAGTCTCCCACTATTTTATCGAAATCCAATTTCCCTCACCATTGACATAGGAATATTCTGTTGCCTAAATATATTAGTGGAAAGGATCCATATTTACCTTCACATTACCCCAACTAGGGTTGGTAAAGCAACTTCAAGGGTTTTAGTTGGGCATTCCAAATTCCAATTGCATTAACTCGCAGCTTCTTGATCTGCAGAGTGGACTCCCCAATCCTAAAATCCATTTATTTTGGATTTCCTCAACCTTTTCCCCTTCGTTACACCATGTCCTACTATGGAAGTCAACCATTGATGTGAACCAAGATATTTCATCCCAAAACCATGAATTATAATTCCTCGATAATGGAAAGCACCCCAACTAGGGTTGGTCAAGCACTTTGAACTATTATTCAATTCTAACCAAGATTATGGAAGGCTATACCGACTTAATATTTCATTGAGAGATTTTATCCTTATATGTAAATTTCAATTTTATTATCTTTTATTACATGATTTTTAATATTAAGTGGGATATAATTAATTGATTAACAATGTCTCACACAATATTTAAGCATAAATGGGTCTTATTTTAGTTTCATTTTTCATGCTTGTTTAATTCATTAATTGTGATCGTGATAAAACACCCACAATAAATAAACCATACAAGTGATAGAAATAAAATAAATTTTATGATCATGAGCTTCATCAATTGGTTAGTTTATCTAGTGGTTGATAATCTATCCCAATACCTAGGGGAGAAACACCAGGAACTATTTGGGTTCGTGTTTACAGCTTCCACATGTCAACCTTTGTATCTTCTTGGATTAGTTTCACCTTGTCTCCTAACTGGATCCGCCTCCACTAGCTTGGGAGATCCATCAATTATATATTCATTTTTCTCACATGTAGGTGAGGGGTAAAAAGTCAGTTTTACAAAAAAGAAACCTTGGGTGCGCAGAACCTATATTTTAATGAGGAGAAGGCTCGCAGGCCAACAAATTAAATTTATATAAATTAATTAAAATAAACCATTCACATAAAAATGTCTTGGTCTAGCTCATATCAACCATGAATGAAATGATATTACTCATTAATAAAACTGGAATTCAATTCTTTAATATTTTTTGTTTAAGATAAATCATTCTCAAATCAATTAATTATCTTTAATTAATCAATCCTTTTATCATAAACCATTTTCTGAATTTCCTTGATATTTTCATCCGTCATAATTTTAAACAAATTAATTCATTTAAAATTATCTTCATATGTAACTTGTAACATAGAGGCAACATAGTGAATTACCATTTAGGCAGATATTAAATTAAACACACACACACACACATATATATATATATATATAACCGTTCACATGTTGTGCCTCAGCATTACGCATACACTATAATACACATCTCAATGGTTTTTATAATATAATAATAAATTTTAATAAATCTTTGTAATTTGTATAATCACACGGCGTGTAGTTCCAACTATTTGGCATGTACTATTGTTCACTGTCCATCCGAAGTATATGCCTAGGGACATGGAATGTTTTTATACTTCGGAATTTTTTGGAGTACATGACATTTACAATTGGACACAGGCCATGTAGTATCCACGATACAAGGTTTATAACCGGGCAAGCCGTGTATGTGGTACAGGGTCCAACCCAAACCCGAAGGGACTACAGGCTGTGTTCAGTTAAACAACACGACGTGTAATCCGAAAACCATGTGTCACTTGTTCCTGGCCAACACACTGTTTCATAAATGACTTATATAAGATCCAATACATGACCTGATTTGGCAGATTAGTCAATGCATTGAACCTACATTACAAGGGCTATACTTCTGAATACATGCCATGTATTCTGGTGTTGTACTGCCAAGAGCGTTTGGAAACTCCGGATGAGTTCCCTTGTTTTATTTTAATAAAAATTAAAAGAAATATTATTTTCTATAAGGTGAAGGAGAAGCGAGAGGGGTGGAACAGATCTCAAGATTCATATATTGAATAATGTTTAACTCGAATTGAAACAACTAAATTATTAAATGCATAAATCACCAAAGAAAAACTAAATAATTATAATCAATGATAACCACCCTCTGATACCACTTGTAGGATCCAGGCACAACGGATGCTTATGAGTGTATGGGACCACTAGGAAATATTTTCATTTATAATGATCAATGTGGATCAATGTGACGATAAAAGCCAGACTCCACGAATTGAATCACAGAAATATAAATGTATGAAAAATAGTCCAGGAATCCACAAAGTAGGATCATCATATGTTGGTTATAATTAATTTAATTAATTGAAAATAATTAACTTAATTTAATTCATTCTTCATTGATGTCTCCAGTCACTATCTGATGTGACTCATCATTGCTTCGTAGAATCCTAGTGTAGGATTCCTCTAGCGGTGATCCACACGTGCTCCACTGATCTATAGATGTTTCAAAAGTAATATTCGGGTACAAGCACGGAGAAGTATTTTCTTGAGTTGTCCACCTTAGATCACCTTGATTAGATGGAAGAGGTTCTCTCTCATCCTTGAGAGAATTCTTGGTAGGTGTTCTTTTGATCTTGAGATAATTCTCCAGAATTATTGTGCACAATGATTATCTAGGGAAAAGTATTGGGGTTGTGAGGATATTTATAATCAGGTTTGAGGTTATAAAGTTATGATAATAAATAAACATGTTATGCATATTATTTATTTCATTATCTCTTATTTAAAACCCTAATGTTGAATGAATAATTCCATGATACGAGCCCATACTGATTATAATAAATATCATTCAATAAAATGATATTATTTCCTCAAAATCCAGTCTGGAAAAACTACATGCCACGTAACCATTAACACATGGTGTGTACTTGTTTTCTATTAAAACTAAATGGCATGTAATCATTAATACAAGGCTTGTATATATTTTTTTCATTTCCTTTCCAAAATGAAAACTACACGATGTGTAACCATTAATACACGGTGTGTACTTGTTTTCAAAAAAAACTACACAACATGTAATTATTAATACACTGGGTGTACTTGTATTAATTTTATTATTCCTCAAACATTAAAATGATTTAGGCTTCCTTGAATAATTATTAAACCCCATACGGGAATAATCATTATTCTACTTGAGATATTGGGATACACGTAATGTGTGACCCTCTATGCCTCTTTCTCATTGGCATTAGGTGGGCTTGCCTAAAGTCTAAGATTAATATCAAGAAATGAGTGATGGAACCCAAGAGAAAGAAGTTGATGTTGCATTGACGTGTCACCTCATACGAACGCTTACAGTGTAATTTAATCCCTTCGTCTCAATATCTCCATTCAAGCGGGTTGCATGCAAGTGTCATCAACCCATATTCTCGATTATTCATTCTTTGACTTTCCATAATTGAACTCGCCCATTCCTCACCATGCCCATGGATTTATTTAGGATATATCAATTCCCTAAAAGGGCCTGAGATATCTACATCCATTATGGAACAAAAGAAACCAATCCTTTCTCGCATTATCTATTAATGCATAATTACTCGTGACGCACCCAACGTATCCTTCATCACTGCGAACAGTGTGTCATCACAGTTTTCCTCAATACATCTAAGTGTGCGAGTTGAAAAACTCATTAATAATAATAATAAAGTCTAAGGACCAATACACAATTTCACATATAGGAACATCTAATGACACTATGAAATGTTGATTTCCTACTGGCGGGTCTCATTCTCATAATATCCAACTGGATATTACCACCGGTGCACACCATTAGATGGTGCCCCAACGTTTTATGAGTCTTCTCCGCTAATGGAATATATTATTTGTGTCCCTAAAATAATATCATCCATCCATAGAACATATATTCAAGAAAGGTGTTATGGAACTTCCAGGTTCTCATCATAGTAGGGATCCTCTATGACCCTTTAATGCAACAACTATCCCTGGGACATTATCACATGAATTGTCATGAAAAAGAACAATAGAGATGTGATAAAGTATTTATTAATGAATAAAGTACAATGTAGATGGTTCTAGGCCACCAAATCCAACAGAAATTTGAATGAATCCCACAATTAAATGTCATAGAGGAACAATAAGATGTTTTATTGTCGATAGAAAGGACACAAAGAATGTGACTAAAAGGAAAAAAGGAGAGTTCAATAAGCACTATACATGAGAATATTGGCCTCCCTAAGATATTAAATAATTTTATGTGTATTAAGTGTGGAGTAAACATTAATTATGGAAATCAATTTTTAAAGATGAATAGTCTTGATGGGAAACAACAAGTTAGAGTGAGTAATGGTTACATTGCTCATGATGATGAGATAAAAAATGATGTGTGAAATGAAATTTGTATTGTATAATAGGATGAGGTATTCCTATTAATGTCGTAAAGATTAAGTTGAATAATAAAATATTTTATTTGTTTGTAATCATGAAGTAATTTTTTTAAAGGTGAAATAAATATGAATTTTTTTGTTTATGTTTTTATTTAACGATTTAAATAAACATACATCGAATATGATTGGACAGAAAAGTGATATAATGGAAAGGTGATATCCATGGAAAACATATTGTTAAGGGAAATATAACCCTTAATATGTTCCTTTTTTATGATAATTTTGTTTGGATAATGATATGTGGGATATGAATAAATATATTTGATTATACTTATTACATCTAAACTAATTAAAGACTTCTTGAAAATTGGTTTGTGCTATCATGGATGGAGTTTAAAACATCTTAGATTTATGAAATATATCAAGAAATATATGGGATATTATATAATTCATGTTTTATAGAACTATTTTTGTTAATTAATTGTGTAACCATGTTCCAAGAGAATTTAGCATGAGGGTGTTCTCATGTTTGGAATGTTACAACCGATATCTACTTTATGATATATGGGGGATCAATGTTAAGATGGTTTCAGTACATTATCTCTGTGGTTTTGGATTTTCCTATTTCATAAGGGTTATAAAATTATCCATTCATGAAATTTTTATGATAAACATCATATGAATTATTTATGAATTGAGATTTTATGGAAAACCCGTGATAAAAGGTTATTTAGTGATTAACTTTATTTCAAGGATTTCAATCATATTTAGTAAATTATTTTAGTATGGTTTTATAAAAGAACATAAAATATGTTTAGTGATAACTCATCATGTGTGTCGAGGCTATGAGTCATGAACCCATGAATTAAGGATGATAAGGGGTTCGAATATACCACTATCATACATTATGTCCTAGATAATGTATAATTATTTTTTATGACTAATTATTTGTGATGAAATAGTAGGGTTGCATTTTATTTTTATAGTTTAATGTATTAACTATATTCATTTTTAAAAATAGTTATGTATAAATAGTTATACATTTAATTCTTTTATGGTCCTTAACATATGATAAATATGTATTTTAGAACATCAGGTATAAACTTTAATTTCTATATTTCCATTACATGAAATAAATGATGAATTAGAAATATATAAAAGAAAAAATAAATAATCAATTTTATTTTTTAGGAATATGTCAAGTAAGTATATTCCCTTATATTATGGGTTAATAAAATAATATCTCAATGTTACAATAATGATCAAAATAAAATGTGTTGTCATAAAACCATAATTTGTTTTGAATAGTTATCCTTTTAAATCATCACAGATTTATGACATTGAGCCCATCAAAATTTCGTTGATAATTTACTTGTTTTTCATTGATGACATAACCATTAAACATAGATATATGAATACTATAACTAATTTTAAAATATTATTTTTAATTTTATTATATAGGGGAAACATATTGGTAATTAATTAAATGATTTTTGGTAATGTCCTTTTATATATAAAAATATCATTTCTCGAATGAACCCTTTATAATAATAACATTAATTTTGGACACATTTATAAACTGAATGTGATAAAATAAACATCATTTTTAATTTAAAATCTCTAAATTACCTTAGGGTGAATATTTGTTATTTTTCTAAGAAACATCATTTATTGATGAATAGTGAAAAAATACGGGTTTTTATTTAAAAACTAACTTTTCGATTAAATAATTATTAGTGATAAAATATATTCTAATTTTTTTTATATTAGATATATTATACATATATTAATACAATTTAGGTTTGTTTAATAAATTTATAGTTTAAATTGAATATAAAACATAATAAACTATTAAACTTCTTTCTACATTAAAAACCCACTATTTCGTCATGTTTGCGGGATTCAAATTAATCCTAATTTTTTGGATTCTATGAATTGAATTTCAAAAAAGAAACATATATTTTTTCAATAATTATAATATTTATACTCAAATAATATCATGGTTATTTTCTACTAAAATTATTAGAAAAGGTGATTAAAATTATTCACAAGTATGTTTAAATTATTATTAATTAAGGACTAAACCGAAATCTTAAGAGCACAAATGACCTAGAGACATGTCCAAAACCCATTTTATGTCCATATATAGCCCATGATACTTCTATTACGGATTTAAATTTTTTTGTACTATAATAGAATATGAACATTTATACAGCTAAATTGTCTTTGAAAATTCCATGTGAGTAATTTTCCTTCAATATAAAAGTCCACCACATCTCCCACATCCTCACACCTCTATAAAATGGTAGGATTGGACAATAAATGAAAAACAACGTTTCAAAATCCCTATATTCATCCTAGAAAGATTTACTTGGGTAGATGGAAATCCAATGAAGCTTTTTGGCATAAAAAAAAAGCAGTTACCCTATTAAGAGGTTGCGTCTTCTATCAAGTACTTCCTTTTATTTTTCTTTATACACCCCCCTATAATATCTTTATTCTATTTTTGTGTAAAAACAGTAGTATCGTAAATATACTAGGATGTTTTTATTCTAATTTTTCCCCTACACATACACGTACCTCCATCTAGTGGATAAAGGACATACTATTTATGTGTACATCAAACTATCCCCTCACTAAATCATGATTGTTCAATTTTCCCTACAACCTCTCGTGGTAGAAATTATGATGTAAAATATGTTTATATATGTTATATGTTATATTTATTACATATTTAATCTAATTTATTCTTTTTTAACATGTATATGTCTACATTCTAATTGTGGTTAATACAATAAAATAGTTTGACGGTGTGTGGACTACCGCCCCCTCAGAGTAATGTGTTACATTATAAGTATCAATGGAATGTATTTAGGATTTATTTAGTGAAAATATATTATATTTAATATAATTAATATGATTTAAAAATGTTATATATATAAATATTCAAATATTTCTTTTCCATTATTTCTCTCAACCCGACAATTAAAGGCAAATAGCATTCATGTGTACATATGGTCTACTATCACCATGAGAAATGTATTCTCTTTCTCAAATTTATGTAATATAGAATATTATAATAAAAATATACTCTATATACATGATATTTATATCATATTTTACATTATGGAATTATTATATATGTATAGGGACCTAAAATATAAAAAATTAAGAAACATATAAAAAACAAAGCAAATATTACCTAAAGTGAAACATTAACATAGGAAGGTTAAAATCATGGAAATATTAGGTCAAAATAAATCTAAACATGGTATTAGATATAATAATATTGTTCTATAAAATACTTATAATATGTTTATATTTAATATAAAACTGGTTTTAATTAGTATGACGAGAGTCATGACACAAAGTATGGGGATTTCATCTCAATTATTTTCATGATATACATGATATATTTGTCACTCTTTGATTTTGGGTGGTGTATATACTTCACATGATTGTATTCTATGTATGTTATAAACAAATATATTATTATTCACATATGAATTTTATGATCATTCTTTCATGGGGATTAAGATTCAAAAGTTATCAAATCGGTGAAATAGGTTTGTCTCAATATTCCATCATGAAAACTCATGTTTTTTATGATCCTAAATTATCTTTCCAGGTGTATATACATCCATTTTATGTGTTATATCATTTATTTACTTATTTTAAGTATTTTTTATGTTTTAATTAATTTTATTTTCTTATATTGAGAGTATGATCCCAAGTTACATAGTTTTAACTGTTTATTGAAACAATCTCTTCTCCTTTATAAGTTTTTAAGTAAAACATTTCTCAATATGATTTCCGGCCATATATTTAGGTTTGGAAATTATATTCAATGTAATTTTTTTTCAAAATATTATCAATATTAATTTATAATATTTCAAGGGAAAATGTTTTGAAAATATTTTTAATCCTTATTTCTAGGTTTTGAATTTATTTTCAATGGAAATGGTTTTTAAAAGGATTTATGGTTTAAAGACCATTTTACAAAGACAATTTATTTTTTTTCTCAAGAATGTTTTTAAAAAAAGTCCACGATATTTTCCTTCTGTGATGACATCTGTTGATGTTACTCATTCCATTATAAGAAATAATTCAATGGTTTCATTCATTTTACTTATTTAATGTATTATTATTTAATGAAATGATTCTCATAACAGCCTTTTATATTTCACTAGTTATTTTCTTTTGAAACCTGATTCTTTTTACAGGTTCTCCGTTTGGTGATATTATTAGGAGACCGATATATTTTACCAATGGTTATGATATGATTACATGTTTATGAGACCTATTTCAATTCATGGGTTACGATATGGTTGTTTATGATTTATGGAACATGTTTATATGATATAACTATGATATGGGTCGAACATATATATCCCTCCAATGTATTGCGTTATGATTTATATCTAATAAGAAAACCATGGATTGAATGAGAAATTTACATGATTCAGTATTACCGGGCTGGAATGGGTAGTGAATGTGGACCAGTAATATAAGAATAGGACAAGGGGTAAACTCAGTTTAGTATTAGGGGGATGGAATGAGAAAAGAATGTAGTTCAGTAATACATGGTTGGAATGATGGGTGAACATGTTTTAGTAATACAGGGCTAGAATGGCTTGTGAACACAGTTTAGCAATTGAATTTTCCTACTAAGATAGTCTCGTAAGTAATGCCTTGACTACTATGGATATCAAAATATATACTTATGTGTTGTCCACAATTCCATGTTTTATTCATTTGGTAAGCATATGTGTCTAATTTTATTTGTTTCCCTGTGTTTCATGCCTTATGAACAACAATTTATTATTCCATGATTCATGGATATTAACTTTTATATACAGGGTATGATCTTTTATTTTCATTATCATGTCTCCATAACCCTTTTCACACAATTATGCTTACATATCTCCCTTATATACCCTTACTAATAATTTCATATCACCCCTTTCTTATGATTTATTTACTTGGTTATGAAGAAATTTGTTTTAGGTAGAAGTACAAAAGGTGGAGATCTTTATGGGAGATATTGAAGATATTTCCCCATGATAAAATATTGTGTTTTCATATATCCAAATACAATAAATTATTGTAGTTCATGGGAGTAAATTTTTCTAATGTTCTGAATATTCATCACAAATGATGTAATATCCATTTATGTCAATAATGGGTCAATATAATTCCCTTAGGAAGGTGAATTTCATGGTTGCCACCCTATGTATGAAGAAGTATATGTAAGTGGGGATAGGGTCTAGTAGTAAGTGGTAATTAATGAGACACTTCACTAAGTTTCATGTGATGTTAAAGCATATCAAATAAAGGATTGCATTGCATACTTTTGTATTACTTATTAAATCCTCAATAAGATGATGTATTTTTATTATTTAACTCATATTGTATAGTGATGTGGGGAAATGTCAATTATGTGGATCTTAGGTTGAACTCATAGAATGTCAACGTTAATGAGTTGTGATGTTGTTATTAGAGCCATCTGGGAAATATTCACGTGAATATGGTAGAGTTGGATTTATTCAAACAATTGTACTTATCATATGTTTATTAATAATTGTTCTTAAATAATTTTCATGAGAAGATGTAAAGGGTATTCCTAAATCCCTATTGGTTCGGTCCAATGGAATAGGATGTGAATTAGTTCAAGAGTCACCAATTGCTTTTCATCCAACCAATTATATCTAATTTGGATGGAAAACACACTTTGGTATTATAGGTGGTCCTCCATATATGTTCATAAAATTTAACATAAAATCATAAATAAATAAAATGATGTCATAGCCCACTTTACTATAATTAGGATAGGATCATTCCTCATAAATTATATTGACCACGCTTATGCAAAAGAGTAAAATATAATTTTAATTTCACAAAATAATTCTAATCTAGCACATTATCCAATCATTGATTAGAAAATTACTAAACTTATTCCACCCTTACTACTGACCCCTCACCAGAGGTTATTAGTCGTTCTTAGTGATGATAGTTTTAAACATATGGAATAGAGGTATTATAATTTTAATAATTATCATGAATGTAAACGTTCAATGAAATAAATAAAAAATGGAATTCCCACTATAATGGAATGAATAATTCATCATATTAGTTGTATCTAAAAGTAGAAAATAGGGTTAAAACAATTAATTTAATCTTAAAACATATTCGTAAGAAAGAACAACATTAGGATAAAATTTATAAAATTGAAAATGAGATATAAGGAACATAAGTAAAATCATAAATATATATTGAAAATACATTTATTGAATTTTGGGGATTCCATATAAATATAAATAACATATAAACATGTATAATATATTTCATTTATGCCCTAAGACTTAAATATTTTCTCTCTACCCATTACCTTCAGTCCATAAGTTTGTATTTTACATCATGAATGACTACTTTCCCATCTTTATTACTCTGTATCTTCGTGATTTATTAACTAATTATATTTTCTATGATCTTTGGGCCCAAGGGTTTCACATCATAAATCATCCTCTTACATTGTATTTTTTCAACATCTAGAGATAAATATGGATAGAAATGGAGTTATGGCTCGGTTCGTCAGCTCAAAAAATCAATCCAATAGTGATTGACATCCTGAAATTAAATTGTTTTTATCACAATTTTATAAAAACATTGAAATTGAGAGAAGGGCCCTATTTTCCTTATTATCTCCAATTTCTAAGAAATATCAGTCAAATATCATAGTATAATGTGTTAAACCTGTGTGAATATATATAAATTTAATCAAAATATTGTATAAATATTATTCATATTAGTTATAAATACTTTTTCCAATATTTGATAAGTTTTTCACTAGTTTTAGAATTATTCATTACCATTCTTAATGTTATGATCTAGTCTAGTTTATTCCATTATCAAAAAAATACAACCTAGTAGAAGGAACGAAATATTTATAGATACACATAACCCATATATGTATTTCAATCCTCTACAATATATTGAAAATAGTGTTTCAAATAGAGATAATTCTAGACTTGAACATATTATAAATAGACATTGAAAACTAACTAATTTCATAACTAATAATTGTGATCATATGGACTATCCTATAAATATGAAATGTGGTTAAATAATGTTAACCCATTTTATGCACCACCAACCTCTATATTTAAATTTCATTACTAATACATTTATAGTGGAACAATGGATAACTTCAAAATAAAATATATTTCATACTCCATGTTGTATTAAAAGAGAAAATGTTGTCATGACTTCTTGCATATCATTGGTGATGAAGACCAATTGGGGACATTGATTCAAAACATTATGTATAAAGTTGAAATAATAATTATGAAGAGAAATCCAATCCTTCGTAGGGAACTAATATCCAAAAACATTTTAATATATAAATATATAGTGTCATGTGATATAAATATAGAAAATAAATTCTCAAAATACATATGACCTTAAAGGAATGAATGATAATAAGAGGGTGATTTGTAAAAAAGAATTATGATAAAATGGAACAATAGGAATGGAGTAATTTATAACATGTAATAATTTGGTAAAGAAATAATATGGATCATGATTTATTAGAATAATACATTCATTCCAGTGTGGAGAGAAATAACAAAACTCTTGTTATTTCTAGGGAATGAAAAAAACCAAATGACTAGTAATTTAATTTTATGAAGACAATGAAAAATATAAATTATTGATTCAGTTTTCAAAAGAGTTTTCCATGGAAACTGTCTTGGGAGAAAAGGCCATTCTTAATAAATCAATAATGTGTTTCTTGAAGTTCCAAATAATGTTAGAGTATGTATTGTCTTCATAACATTCAATTAAATAATTATTAATTTTATTCTTGATATTTTCACTCTTTTAAATATTCTATGATTTCCAAAAAAAATAAAGATATTCACCTTCCACATTATGAATGGAATTGGTGATCAAGACTCCAAGATTAAATATTTCAATGTCATGAATGTGTCATTTAATTCTTATTACGACAATTAAATGATTCCAATTTTCAAAATTTATTATTAAATATATGTTTGACCTTTACATTATCATTGCTATGTATTAGAGTTTATTTTATGAAACAAAAATATATTATTGAATGAGGGAAATTGAAAATTGATTTGAAGGAATGGATTCCTTCATTTTCATAGAGGATACAAAAAAATTTGAATCACATCTAGATAATGATCCACAATATCTCCATAATGAAATTATCTGGGAAGAAGATAATACACAAAATATACAATAGAATTTTGTAGAATATATTGTTTCATTTTCTGTCAATAAGGTTCCAATGTATTGACGAAGTGGTGATGATGATTGAATACAGGAAGTTGTTCCAAAGATTATGTCACATGCATAATCAATTTTAAATTACATTGTATTTCATGCTTGAACATTCTCCATATCAGATCATACAATTGTTTAATGGGTCCTAATTTCTATGAAATGTGTCAAAGAATAAAACATTGTTACAAAATTTTAAAAAACCATGAAATACTTGATTGCAAGATGAATTTATATGATCCATCTAATAGATTCTATTTCGATAAAGTTGGTTAAAATATAGGAATATTGATTGAACTGGTCTTCAAAGACCAAGACATGTGTTAAGGAGAAAATGTTGTTAACAACAATATTTCCACGAATTATGCTTAAATTAATGAGGGAGTGAAGACTCCATCCATGATTGAATGATATAATATGAGTTATGTTGTTCGGATTCATTATTACAAAATGAATAGAAGAAAGATTAATCAATGTTATAGATAATGAATAGTTTTGCATGTGGTTTAGTATTCAATGGTGCGATTGAATTGTTAGTTGGCCCTAAATTTGACACTTAGAAGGATTTTCTAATGGGAATATATTAAAATTATTGGTCATCCCACGCAAGAGAGCCCACCAGGGGAGGCAAATTCCACCACAGTGAGAGGGAGGCAGAGACTTGACTCCCCGGCCGACCATTCCATTTGGATCGGTCGTGGGGTTCACAGGGGCACCAAAATAAGGCCTTGTGGGATAGAAATTGGAGAACATGAGTAAAAACCTATTCATAGATTTGGCATAATTCACGGTCGCAATCAGCATAGGATGGGTGATGTGCATGCCCGCTTGGTGAACATGGTACGGGAAAATTCCATGGAGGTAGGAGGTGTATTATTCTAAATCATTGAGGTAGATAGATGTTTTAACCATGGCCCAGTGCATCTCAATTTGGATGCAGGACATGATTTTGAGGAAAATAAAGCCATCGGAGTCACCCATTTATCCCCTGTGTAATAGTTTCCTCACATCACATTTACGTTTCGCCATCTAATATTCCCCGTAAATCCATCTGCGCTTCGGGAGATTGATACTAGACCATCTGATGAACCTAAATTCATCTTCATCAACCTCCAACCTATTGTGACACTGTTACTAACTGAAATAGATGTTTCTCTTCCTTGATTCAATATCCATCCATCATTGAAGATCAAAGCACATGAATGACCATCATCTAGATGATAGGAAAACATGAATGAAATTATATCTTCATTAATTTGATTGAAATGAAGAATCTGTGTAGGTTGAAGCATACACAGTTGCGAGGCCACGTCATGGTGCTCGGTTTTTCATGATTGAATTTGTTAGGATTTATTAATACATGCATGTGATGATTACACTGTGAAATTTGGGAACCTGCATTGAACAAAAACAACTTGAGGGATTTTGATATCTCATACTTGTTTGATTTTATAAAAGGAGAAGATCTCAACTATACAAATAATTGAATCCCGTAGCATATAATGAGGAATTTCAATGTGTTACAATGATCATCCTCTACCTGTAAAAGGAGGTGTCCCTCGACTAATTTGGTTGTTGAAAATATTAAGAGAGAACATATTTTCTGAAAAATTTATCAATGCACAGAAAGGTTACGTACATCCATTATACATGAAGAGTAAGAAGATCCCGTAAGTGTTCAATAGGTTCTATGCACTCTTAAATCATCCTTGTAATTTATGAAAGAATTTGCAGCCTATGTATGAAGAACCCAATAGGAAATCAATATGATCATTCAAACCCTCATTGTTTCTTCATGAGGAGAATCCAGCATGTATGCAACTGGTACCCTCACACCCTTATTTTACTCATTAAAGAAAGAAACCAAGAACCTTCCTTGGTACTCTAAAGAAGATCCACCAGCATTCTCTACGTGAAGAAGAAATCATTCTCCCTAATTTGCAAAATTAAATCGAATCATGAACTCGTGGATGACACAAATAAGTGGTGAAAACTCCCCATGTTTTCATGACCCATCCAAGAACCCATGTACAGCCTTGATAAACCAATTTGGGTTGTGTTGGAAATAATAATAACAAAGGGGTTTGTATGCTTAAAAGTAGTATGCACATATGAGAACCAAATCCTTTTATTTCAAGAATAATTAAGCCTTGGGTGTTTTCACAAGAATATAGAGGTTTCATATATGGATAATATGCATTTAGATGTTCTTGAGTCAGTATGTGTACGCATGTGAATAAAGAAGATGAAAGGAGGAGAAACTATTCAAAGGTATACACCCATTTGGGTTTGAAGAAGAATACACAAAAAAAATAATTCACCCAAACAATGTGCATGAAAACAGAACGAAATAGAGGAAGATAAAGAAGATATAGTGTGGTACACCAACAAGGGAATACAAGTTCATACATAACAAACATTGAATCCAAATTAAAAGAACAATTGTGTGTGCGTGAAAACCCAAAAGCATAAAGAATTTTCAGCATATTGAGAAATAAGATTGTGAATGGGTAATTGAATAACTTGCACACATTGAATCTACAATAGTTATACAAGAGAATAGATTGTTCCCTGGTTTAAAGAAACACATCATACATACGTGCATACATGCATAAAAACATGCCCATATATAATGTATTTAGATATCCAAAACAAGATGTTTGGATTCCATGAAACTAATACATGAAGTAGATGACAACTATGAATGAATATATATTGAATTAAAAGAAGATCATGTATCTATGGTGAGAGTATTTGAGGATACAAAAAGGGAGACAGTGGGGATATTGTTCAAGATCATTATTTCCTATCAATATTCTTGATGAAGATTAGTGAATATATTGTACTCACATAAGTGACGCTATGAATTCAATTAGAAGAAATAATTATCAGCCTAAGCATTATTTCACCGAGGACTGTCATAATGGTGATCATAATTATTAAGCAAGTCCAACAGATCATATCAATGGAAGTTGATTATTCATTAATAGATTCATATGAAAGTGTGATTTAGCAAGCTGATGTGGGAAGAGTATAAGATCAATCTATAGTGAGTCATGTGAAGTCAAAGACGTAAGGTGCTTGTGTGACTCGGGATATAGAAGGACCATATGTGATTCCTGAAGAAGAAGAAGCCTTCAGTGGGGGGATAGAGCATGCCAAAGGGTCTCTAGTAACACTATGGGAAGTAGTATAAAGAACTTCACATGATAATCAATTGAGATACAGTTGGACATTGTATTGACCCTTGTAATATTTAATAAGATTATAGTGGAGAATATGTGTTAGGGAGAATAACCAACACATCATGGAGTAGTTATTTGAACCAAACCATGTAAAATAATAGTGTTTAGTGTATTTACATTTACAAAATCCTTCGAGTTAATGATGTGAGACACAAGAAGAGTTGATCGAGGATTTAACAAGAAATTGAGGATTAATTTAAAAAAATCAATTAGTAAAAAGATTTAAAGTGGTAACTCATTCACCTCCTCCCCCATCAGTGATTCACACTAAAATAAGAACATAAAAATGTAACCCTATGATATAAATTGATATTATTTTTCATTAATATATTTATTTGTTTCTTAAAGAACTTAAAGGACATCCACTAGATAATGATGTTTGTTTTCAATTGAACTCATATCTCATTAAAAAATAATATCATAGAATCCCAACAAGATAGTTACTATGGTCCAAGTGGATTTAATGAAAAATATATGAGTAATGTGATAACGAATTCATATTACCAAGTTTTCCACAATGGGTAGATCATAATTTATTAGTGAAAAAGATATATGGGACAATGAGTCTATTCGTTGAACACAACGAACTCAATTCCATCACTATAAAGAAAAAATATATTATTCCTCATATTGAATGAATGTTTGATCAACTCTAAAAAGAATAATATTTTCTGATGACTTGTATTAGTTATATGTATCCTTAATTATAATTAAGGAATGAATAAATTCCATATATAGTATTCCATATGAGTTATGGACATTAAATGTTCATAGAAATTCAATTTTTATTTAAAAATTCACCCATTTTGAGGAATAGAGTGTTCAAGGAATATTTTAATAATTTAATTGTAGTATTTATTATTATATATTGGTATAATCTGGGAGATATAAATATCATAATAGTCAATTATGATTCTTTCATGAGACTCTTGGATAAAAAGAACTATACCAGAAATGTAGAAATTGTGAATTTTATCTTTTTGATGTTACATTATTTTGACAATATTGTCTCTACGGAAAGAATTTACTTTCATCCATCAAATAAAAATGCATTTTAATAATGGAATATACTAGAAAAAATAGTTTAGGTATTTCATTTCATTTTATTATAGTGTTATTATCAGTATATTATTTAAAATTATGTCATATTGGTAAACATGTTAACCACATAAACCAATGTTGGTGTTAATTTCCTTTGTAAAATAGACTATAAATACTGTTTGGAATAATTAATGAGGAGGTTTCTCAGTGATTTGTTATTGACAATATTGTTGGGATGGGTTTGATTTTTTGTATATAGTGATTAATCAGTGAAAAGACTTGGATTATTTGTTTTAGAAATTGATAATGTTATTTATGAAGAATCATGGTAGTTAATAATATATGAACAAAACAATCCATTAAATGATATGCAGTTGGAATCCATAATATTATCTTAGTTGATATATAGATAGTGTCTTTATGGTTAAATATTTATGATATACATTGATCATAAGAGACTAAATTACATCTTATCACATATATTTCTCAACCTGAGTAAAATTAAATGCTTTTAACTACTCAATGATTAATATTTATCAATACACTACCACCTAGGGATGGAAAATATGGCACCATATAAAATGAGCTAGAAAGATCATGGATTCCCGAAAAAAAATGGGGATGGACATATATCCTTATTTAAATGATTTATTATAAATTGATGTGGGAATTTATAAAGAATTGGAAAGATCAACCTTTATAAATGATTTACAAAACATAGTTAGAGGAAAATATAAAAATTAATTTGACAGATGATGATAATTTTCAAACAAATATTAATGCCATGAATGATGGGTTGTTGGATGACTATTGTTATTATAGATGTGCTACTAAATTTTGAAATTTGATATATCTTCTATTTATACATATGATGAAAATAGAATCATTTGATGATCCTCATAACATGAATTTGTATGTAAACCCAAGTCTAAAAAATATGTATACAGATTTGAAGGAACATTTAATGTGAGAAAATATGAAGTGTAAAATTACTTATTATGTATAAGGATTCTATTTTTCTAATAGATGAAAGCTATTGTACATCCCCCATGATGAGTTAAAACAACAATACCTAATCCTTTATGGAATTGGAAAGTCGTTAAAATGGAATATATTCACTATATTAACAAATTACCATTATTTAAATGATAACATATGTGTTATAATTTATCATCATAACAAATATGGACTTTTACTCACTATATATTATGATTTACCTCTTGATAATAATTCTCGACTCTATATTGATCAGGTTTTAAGAATTAAATGTGTATATCATCTGATTGGGTCTGATCTATATGAAACATATATATAATAATTTTACAGAATGTTTTAGAAGTGTATTAATAATAAGATACTTTTAGCACTACATATTACCCTAAAAAAATGGGAAACCCAATATTAATATAAATAAATTAAAAGAGATTTTATGTTCATTCTCACTTGAATTCAAGGTATTTAGGATCATTATTTATCTTTGGTAGAGTTTTCAAATAACTGTAGCTTCCAATAAAGAATTAAAATGGTTTAATCTGGATAATTATATGAAAATATTTATTAGACTAAAATTTGTTGGGATGAGGATTTTTAAAGGATTATTTTATTTTTAGAACCTGTGGAGGAATGAATAGTGATGGTAATGAATAAACAAACCCACATTAAAAATCTTGAAGAATAAAAAACTGTATTTTTGGAAACCAAATGATGGATTTAGAATTTCAAGTTGGATATCAGGTCATCTAGAAAGAATATTGATATAACAGTATTATATTTTTTAGGATGAAATTAAATTTGTGACCCAAGTACATCAGACCTTATGGTATTCCGAAAATAATTAGAGATTTGTCTTACCATTATAGAATGCCACATAACCTCTCCAACATACATGATGTGTTACATTTTTTTTTCAGAAGTACATACCATACCCAGTGTATTTTCTCAACTATGAGTAAGTAAAACTAGAACTACATTTATTATACTATGAGGATCCTATCAATATTCTAGATAATATAGAACAATTGTTACCAAATCGAACAACTCGACTAGTAAAGGTACATTGAAGGAATCAAAAGATAGAATTGGTGATGTGAGAAACTCAATATATTATAGTGAAGAAATACCCAAATATGAACTTTTTGTGGCATTAAATAAATCACAAGAATTAAATTTCTAAATTATAGAGGAAACACATAATCTTCATTTATAGTAAAATTTTCTTTCCAAACAAACAATAAAACAAATTCAAATAATTTTATTTGAAAATGTAATGAAAACCAAAATTTTATAGTTTTAATTTAATTAATTTAAATTAATTTATTAACTAATCATATCAAAATAAAAATATCGTGAAATTTTATGATTTTTCCAAAATGACTAATTTTCAATAAATAGTAAAAACTACTAGTTTTACACATATTGTTATTAATTTTAATTGAAAGATAAAAATAATATTTTTAATTTTATTTAAAATTAATATAATTATAATTAGTTTATAATTTATTTAATTTATTACATAATAAAAAATATTATACTTGATCTTAGTATACAAGTATATTTATACTTAAAAAGATAGTTTTTTTTAGAAAATCATTTCTCATATTGACTTGATAGACTATTAACAAATGAGTTTCTACAAATTTTAGATATTGAATTTATTCAATTGGATTGCATATTTTGAATCATAATAATAAATAATATTTTATAAGTTTACCTTACTATTTTGTAATAATGAATAGTAAAAATAAAAAAATATCATCACGAAAAAGGGTAAATATGGTCAACCTAGATTGAAACTAATTGATATGGAAAAATAATATTAATTCTTAATTAATGAAGTTAGTTAAATAAATATAACCTATTTTTCAAAAATATAATTCTTCATGAGACACTTTTCCTCAGTTATGACATATATAATATTTTACAAAATGAAAAATACATAATTTCGTTTCCCTTATTTATAAAATTCCATTATATGTTCACATATAGATAAAAAATATTGAATGAATATTTAAGTAAATTTTTATAATAATGAATATATTTTTATTTTATTTTTTTTATTTTGTGACTATATAATTTCCATTTATTCTTACTCGTTGCTGATACAGTAATCATTCAAGTAATAGAACTATAAATAAAATTATTTTCATAATAATAAATGTAATAGTTTTTTTAGTGTCCCAAAATAATAATAGATAGATATTAAAAACTAGAATTTTGGTTAAAACTCTTATCTTATTTACATATTTTTCATGGTATCCTTAATGTTAGATTATATGAATATTATCAAAAATGATGATATTGATATTGAGGGGAAAATAATATTTTATTAAATTATTTAAATTTAATAATAATATTGAAAGATGATAAGGGGATAATATATGGTCTCAAGTTACATATCATTTATATTAATGAAAAAAATATTACCTTATAAGTAATAAAATAACCATTTATCTTTATGAATTCATTATTGCATTTTTACATTAAATCTATTAACCAAGGGGTTATACGAAATGAAAATGTATAATATGAGACTAAAACCTATTTTAATTTAATTTTACGAAGTTATTTCGACATTATAATATTTTTCATTGAATTTATTTCTATATGGAATCGTTTTTCTATAAAATGAATTATTTATAAGTTATTGTTATTAAAAATACCAAGTACACCATTTCCCTCCCATATAAAATAAAACCTTTTCATAACAGTTATTCACCCCACATTGATCAACCCATCTGGATGATAAAATTAAAATTTATATTCTAATATTTAGTAGACACATTCTGGATGTTCTAGTATTCAAAAAAAATACTAGTGTTCTTTTGAAGGTACCTTTTATTCTTACTTTTTTATTCAGGTGCAAGAAAGATCTCTTATGACTGGGTTAGGGGGTCTCTGTGATTTTTTATATGCTTCATCTACTATTAGAAAACATATTCCAATTGTGGGCCTTTTAGAAGATAACAATTTGAGAAATGACTGATGGGCATGGGTATAATGGAACACTCCTGCAATTGATGTGAAACATAATGATTATATGTCATGTGTATCGAGATCCTTGAGAGGTGTATGGTCGGTTAGGGATTGAAAATTCATGGTAATTATGGGCATTATCACAATCAATGGAATAAGTAAATCTCTTGGAACAAAGGTAAGGGCTCTAACTAGAGGCATCCAACTATTGAAATTATATAACATCAGTCTCAAGAAAGTTGAAATGGATTCCCATGTTATGGTTGGGATAATGCAAGGAAGGTACCAAGTTACATATACATTTTAATATTTTATTATAAATATGATGATGTTTCTGGATCATAGAGAAATGTTTGGGAACACATGGATAAAAAACAAACTCTGTGGCTTGTTATTTAGCTAGTAAAGCGGATCTTGATGATACATTAAAATTATTTTTTAGAATTTTATCTATTTTAAATTATTTAAATTTTATTTATAGGGTAAACACTCTAGGTATTCACTTTTTTTTACCTTATTTACTTGTAACCTCTTCCCTTTCCAATAATACAAATTCTATATAACATTCAGTCTAAGAGGAAAAAATCATTTATAAAACTCTTTTAAATTTATTTATTCTTCTAGTTATTTTAAATCTATAATACTCATACTAAAATAAAAATTAAATTTTCATAAATATAATTAGATGTTGTTATGATTAATTTATAATCATTTTCTTCTCTTTTCCGTCTTATGAAAATAGGAAATCATTGCATGTGTGTACACACACCTTATCGTCTCCACATAGAGGTATAATTCATTTTCATTCAATGATTTTCTTGGAGGATTAAAAATAATAAATTATGTTATAAATATGACATTAATTACATAATTTTTATTATGTAAATATTATATTTCATTTTTCTGCTTACCCTTATACTCGTTAAAAAATGTTAATTCCACTCATGAAAATGTGTGCACTACAACCTCAATGAAATGATGTGATTCATTTTTCATTTCCTCCTTTCAAGGATTTCTATGAGGATATATATAATTCATATATATGATACTTATATCACTATAAAAATAATTTATATTATCAATCATTGATCAATATGTAAGGACTAGATCTACGGAACCAAAACATACATGAAAAATGAGGCAAATAAAACGATAAAATGGAATTTTCAATAAAGACGTATTTATACAGGGTTATTGAAAAGATTTATGTGGGTAATATATGGAATTATATATATATTTTTTTCATTTATATAATTATAATAAATTTAAATTTAGCATAAATTTTGATAAAATCTGTTACAATAAAATTTGGACCTGATCTAAGGGTTTATTTCACAATCTCATCTTTTTTTGGGATTGATTATTTTTAAATAAAAATTAGTTGAATTGTTTAATCATTATATATAAATAAAAAATATTTATTTATTATATTTTTATTTCTACAAATTATTATTTTTCTTTTAATTTTTATCTTTTTAATTTCTGAATATACTAAAGTAATATTTTTATGGAAAACCTATTTTACTTCTCTATTCTCTCATGAATATATTCTGTCCATGTTAATATTTTAAGTAAACTATTTTCAAGAAAGTACTTACAATTTTACTATTACTATTTAATTCAGTTATACCCACATTTCGTATTCTGTTAAATTTTTTTAATGGAATCGTCATCTCATTCTATGAATTATGAACTTTTTGACTTTTTATTGATGTTTGAAAAGGGATGTTTTCATTCAAATTATAATCCCTGAAGGAAATTTCTAAAAAATATGACTGTAGAATTATTTGAATATTTCCTTAAAAATCTATATGGTTTGTTTCAATGTAAATTTTTTCAATAATATTTTCTTTATTTGTAGATTTTAAATAAGCATTTTCAAAATTAAAATGGTATTTTACTCATGAAATATTCTGGAAGTGTTTTAAAATTATTTTCAGTTATATAAAAATTTTAAATTGAATATTATGATTTATCTAGGATGTAATATTTTTATACCATATTCCCTATTACTCTGTATAGTTGAAAATTAAGGTCTACATATAAATTTTGGAAAATATTAACATTTATTATGATATATTTCCAATATGAATTAATACATTAATTTTGTTTCATCCTTTCATATGATGAATTAATTGGAATTAGAAAATGGTTGGTGGGGCCCTCTAATTCCCCTAAATTCATTTCTGAGTCTTAATAAACCAACAAATATGTTTATTATGTGTACTAATTAATAGTTTTTATATTTCATCTTTAGAAAAGTAATTTACATTAGGATTATGAACTTCAACATGATGAATTCAATCATTTTCAAAAAAGTTAGTATTATCTGTTAGAATAATTATGTTGTTATGTTGTCCATGTATATATCCCTTTTTATTGTATTATTTATATATAATTTTGTATTATTTTATATCTCGACCATATTATACATGTTTTATTTAATTTATGATATCTTTTAGGTTCATTTTCCATTATTGAGAATATTTTCTCAACCGTTTTTATGTTCTTTTGTCTCTAATATACGAAGATGAGATATATAAATTAATATAGGGGTTAACTAAGTGGAATATTAAAATTACTACACGAATTATTATAATACAATTCATATATTCATAGGTATTGTAATAATCGTGTGTGTATTTGGACTCCTAATACTAGATGATAGTTCAATCCCTTGGGGTGTGATCTCTTATATATTTTACAAATGTAGTAAAACAACCACCATATCTAGGATACTTTGATTGGGTGTTGTATCTAATAATTATAATGAGTTTATATAATATGAAATATTTTTTTTGGAATTTATCCATGATATTCGTGATAATGAATCATCAAAGTAAATATCATGTTTTTAATTTTTTCCCAAAAAATAATTCTTATAGGTAGAAAATCAAACATGAATACTAATTTTTAAGGGAACCACGCAAAAATCCTATGGGTATCGCCCCTCTAAATTATTCTACCATGATCTAAATTTAGCTTTGAAACATGAATTTTGTGACTCTAACTAGTTCTCAATGTCAAACATCTATGTGGCCTCTTGGAATGTTGTAGATTCAAATTTCATGAACATTAATTTCTATAAATTGTGTTTATATAATAATTATCTATTTTCAAATTGGAAATTAAAATTATAACTTATAAACTACAATGTTAGATGAATTAGTTTATTTTCATCAACATCTTTTGGAACAAACAAAATTTACAATCTTCTAAAAATTCAAATTTGTTAGTATTATAATTTTCCAAGATCGATATTTTGCCAAATAATAAATTCATTTAAATGTTCCATTATATGAAATAGATAATATCAAGACTCTAACACTTTTTTTATTGATTATGAAAATTAATAACACTTAATTTCCTTGTGATAATAAAGAATAATATATTCCATTTATTTAGGACTGATATTATATGTAACATTGCACTCCATATATTATTGGAAAACTAAAACATATAGAAAATCTTATCTATGATTACTTTAGTACTATATCTTATATAGTATCATTCTTAAATCCTCAAAGGTTAAATTTATTAGTTTGACATCTACTTCTTCAAATGAATATCCAAATAATGACATAAAAATATTTCAAAAAATCAGCATTGCAAAACCAACACTCCTATATGTATTATTTTTATTGTTTTTTCGTAATATATTATGTTTTTTGATAGATTATGAATGTAATCATGAGTAAGAGGGGAATTAAGGGTCTCTTTTAAGGAGTTAGATATTTTCCTGGACATCCATTATATTTATAAAATCATAAGAGGAACCAAAGGATTAGTAAAAGGTGCATAGTGGTAGAATCTATTAAGGTGTTTCCCATTAGGGGGATACTAGGTGGCTAGTAGCCTTAAAATGGGTACTGAGTGGGTATAAATAATCTATCAGAGGCCTGGAGGGAACGTGATGTGGGACTGCTTATTTTTTAAAAACATACTTAATAAAACTAAAATATTTTTTTTAATAACAAAAAACTATTTCTTCTATTTATGACATCAAGACACATTCCCTATCCTGATTATCTCTTTTATTCACCTACATTAAATTTTTGATCTCACACATTCATACTCTGATCATTATACCATCTATCATAGGATACTACATATGATATGGTTATCACTCTTCATTCATTTATTAATTATTTTCACATTATTTCATTATATTCTACTATAAATACATAATTTAATGGGATTTTTATCATTTTAGGATAACCACTGATTAAATAAATATTTATTGGATATATTTTTAAAATAAAATTCTAGTGTAACATCATATCTTCTTCCTAGATGTTATTGATGGTTTATGATCATTTACTTGATCCATATAATGTCTAACCATAAAAACAATTTTTTTCTAATCTATAATTAATATATGAGGCTTTTTATATTTCTTTATTCATGATATATGTGTATTTATACCATTATAGATATAAAACATGTTTTTATTTATTTGAAATAGTCATCGATGGTGTTGTACCCACCTTTGTGTGATATGAAATTTTTTTGGTAGATCAATAGGGATTCAATGGTTTTGTCTCAACAAAGTAGAAAATTACAGTTTCATTAAAAACATTCTTGACATTTTATATTTCATTAGTGTTAAGATAATATGGTTGTAGCCTCAGGAGAAATAGGAAATTGTATGTGTTGGTACGATAGAGAACAATCCCATGTAATTTTTTCACAAAAGTTTTGCAAGTGTTAAACATGTGTTGACTCTTATGTTAAATTTATCTTCATTGGAATTTTCAACTGATATTGCGATACTATAAGGATGATTTCAATTAAATGATTTTTCGTCTATATTATGTAAAATTACAAAGAACTTTATTATGGGTTTCATTTAATGATAACCTGATTATATGGTAAAAATAATTATGGGTGAAATAATAAAAATGAGATGTTATATGATATGAGTTCGGTGTAAAACCAATCAATGTAGAATATATGACTAGTATTTTTTGTAATAAAAACCATGTGTATATTTGAGTGTTTATGCTGTAATTATGACAGTAACTATGTATTTTGGAATGTGTTTGGTTCAATTCCATCCCTGTAGTCATTGAGTATACATGTGGGGAATGATAGAAATTGTAGATGGATTGAGGGTTTTTGTAGGGTGTATGTAGAGTACCCAAACTTGATGTACATGGAAATTACATCACTTTTGTGGAATACTTAATACATAACAAAAACGAACACTCAAGTACCATAATAGTTTAGTGTCTTTGGAAACTCAGAACATAATATTCTAATCATGATGAAAGATATTCAACATCTCCCACAATGATCTTCCCCTTTGTTTCTTACCTATAACCTTTCCTTATATCCTGGGGAAAATAAAACATATAAAGGGTGAGCTCAAATTCTCTGTAAGGGTAATCATGGTGAAAATAAAACTAATGATATACATTTGAACTGAAAAACTTGGAAATAAAGATTAAACATCAAAATCTTGAGAAATAAATCATAGAATTACATAAGGAATAGATCAAAAAGAAACATTAATCACGATGAAATTGGATGGTAATAAAACATGTAGTTTTGGTAAACCATTAATCACATGATATTATTTCTATATTAGCCAAGGTATTACTACCAATACCATCTTAGTGGACAAAGTCCATTACTAAATCGAGTTCAGTGCTCATTCTAGTCCTGTATCACTGAACCAGATTAACTTACTGTTCTAGCCATGTCTATATCATGAGATATAAATCATTACCCAATGAATTTGAGGGAGATATAGGTCCCACCCATCTCATAATTAAATCATTCTTACTTGTGCCACAAAATAAACATAAATCATTCATCATAACCCAATGAATAAAATGGGTTTCATAAACATCATTCGATCATAATAAAATCCATATAAAACAAATGGATATAATTTCATCATAAAAATAATCAAACCATTTAATTAATAGAGACATTATACATGAAACATAATCAATCTAAATAATTTCATCATAGGTGGAAAATATTTTTGACAAAACACTTGAAATGAATTCTTGAGGAAAATATCTTTTCTTCTTCGAAATCATTTTCTTTTCACCAAATTCCATTCAATTTTAAAATAAAAGGATTTTTTTGAAAATAATAATGAAATATTGTTGATTATACTTCATGAAAATATTGCATTATAAAACCGTAAAAATCTATTCATGTCGTATAAGATAAAAAAACATTCTCCTCGTACTTTTAAAGGAAAGGTCAAAAATTACCACGTATGGTAAACAAAATAAATATTCCTTCCATAACAAAAAGTAAAATTTAATGATGGGTAAACATGAATTTAAACATACATGGAATAATGTTAAACAAATTATGAAAAACATGTTTATGGACATGGATGAAAAATATAACCCCAGTAAATACTTACGTATAAGAAATCTTGGATAAAAATGAGATTGAAAAATTATCCCTTACCTTAGGTCAAATTTCATTCATACGTGTCAAAAAATACTATATAGTTGGTTTAAACATATAATTAACTTGTAAAAAACCATAATAATATTTATGATATCTTATATGATACACTTATGACTTTATATTACCATTTCTTTTGTCAATTCCATGTTAAAGTAGCATTTTGGTAAAATCATTTCATTTATTGTACGTGTTTGGACTTGTTGTTCTTAATATTATTATTACTTATATCATTATTTAATTAAATCCATAATTTAAGACATTGTTTATATATCATATATATTCTGTATATATATATATATAATAGGTAGATAAATGAAATGAAACACACTGTTCATGGAGACGGTAGGCCGTAAATACGAATGAACGATGTTTCCATTAATTATTGACTTAAATCGAAGTAAGTAGGTGCCATATATATATACCTAAATCCAGTATCATTATTATGTTATATATACCATTAATTATTCATTATTTATACTTTATAATCATTCATTAATTGTTAAAATGGAGAATTAATCTCATCGCGCCGTGGAGACGGTAATCTGTACATACGCACGAGCGATAATATCATTCCCATAATAATAGAACGGAATTGGAGTGGATGATATAATATCTCAGAATCATTATGATGTTATAATAACCATATATAATTATTCTTTACACCATTATACCCATACATGTAAGGTGGTGGTGGAAAAAACAGATTACACCACGGCGTGGAGACGGAATTCTGTACGTATGCATGCGTGGTTATTTCGTTTTTTGTAGGATGGATAGAAAGTGAAATTGGCTTGTTTCATATTTAAAATAACATATTAGTATATTAGTGATACTGATGTTATTACTTTATAATGAAACAACTAAAGAAGAATAAGTACAATAAAAAAGAAACTTGAAAGACTCGGTAGAATATATTACCCTTCTTCGACGCACCTCTTTTATGCTTCCTCTTAAGCCACTAGAGTTTGTCTTTTGAGAAGACCAGAACTTCTATAATATAACTGGAGAGGTTTAGAAGAAAAATTTTCAGGTTTTGGCTGTTATTAAAGGCTCAAAATTGATTGAAGAGGAGAGAGAAGGAGGTTCCTGTATATAGGAGAGGAGAGGGGCACTTTTGGAAACCTAAAAAATATTAATTAATTATAAAAAGAAACCCCCTTAAAAACCTCAATAAATGACTCAATTATAGGAAGAGATGACATAGGGTTTGTATATCATCAACCAATAAAATTTAGACATGGTTTATGTCTATTATAAACCTTATCAACTTGATTTATCATTATTTAATCTATTTATGATTATTTGTGGTAATAAAATTCTAAATTTTAAATTATTATAAATACATACATAAATGTTTTCAATATACCATAATTGGATAATTTATAACCATTTTGTCCATATAATTTTCAATTTGTAGTTTCTAAATATTTTTGTGATTTTAAAATAATTTAATAATATGTTATTTTTATAAAATATCAATATTGTCAATTTTGACACTATTCATTATTTGAAATTAAATAAAAATCACACAGAAGTTATGTTCAAAAAAATATATATAACATAATCCTAACATGTCATATTAATAACAAAAATCATGGGGCACATTAATTTGTTCATATATTATTTATTTTAATATTTTTGAAACCATTTATCTGGTATATTTTTTAATAGAATAATTACTACAACATTTTTGTATTATTATTTGATATCCTTATTTGTTGCATAAAAATTAAAAAAAATCAAATGATAAATATAAGTGTAATATAATTCATAATAATATTTTTACAGGAATTTATCATCTTAAAATCACAACATTTAAATTGTTATATATGTTAAATTATGAAGCGGACATCTTTGACATCATTTAAAATAAAATAATATAAATGTCATAATCAGATTTATAAGGCTTCAAATTGTCCCTGAATTGACCCTTGTATTATTAGGGTATAGATATTCTTGACCAATAATGTTTGGTCATGTTTTTGGTAATTTTGATAGGTATTGTTATTTTAATAAATACTATATTATTGATTTTTCACTAAATAAATAATTTCTACATCAGTAATGTATAAGCTATTAAGGTAATTAAATATTTCATAAAAATTAAAAATAAATTACCATGATAATGAAAAATAATCTAGATTTATAATGAGTATTTATAATCTAATTTATATTTTGTATTACCTTATATTAAAAATAATCTAATTATTAAAGATTGAGTGAGACATATTTCACTTTCCTTTAAATAAAATAAAATAATGGTCTTAATCAAATAGAAGTGGATTCCAATGGATTCCATTTAAAACAAAATATTCCTTAGGACAAAATATAATCATCCAATTACATTGAAATGAGTTTTAGGGTAATTTTATAATTTTATATTTACCCTAAATTACCCAATTTACCATTAACTATGGTAAATAAAATTTACCGTAGTTACTATTCATAGTGCCCAAAAATAAAAAATAGCTTACTAATATAATTTGGACCTACTGATTCCAAATATGGAATCCATTTTTTAAAATTCAATTCACAGAATTTGGAGAAATTAATTTAAAATTATTCACGTTGTTATGAAAACGATTTTTAAAAGTTAAAACATTGCAAAAGATTAAAATGATTTTACCTATGAATTCAATGTAAAATAAATGATGATGAGATACATTATTTTAAATGGTAAAAATATATTCTATTTATAATTTAAAACTATTCTATATTATAATTTAACCACATAAATAATCTCGATGAAAAAAGTTGTTTTTAGTTAAAATTTAGCCTATTTTTACTATTTATCAAAATAAGAAACTTATCAAAAAAATATCATAAATTTATCCAAAGTAAATTTTTATGTATTGATTCAAAATAAGAATTTTATTTTGTCAAATTGATCTTATAAACATGTCAAAAACTAAATTTAATGGGGGTGTTCCATCAAATGGTGAAAAAACTGTTTTTTTTTAAATACATATTTTACCCAAATTTTTTTTTAAATCTCAAACAATGTTCTATAAAATGTGTAAGATAAATTATACTGTTATAAAATTTAAAATTTATTTACTACTATTAATAATAGATATTTCATAATAATATTATAACAACATATCGTTGTTTAGTTAAAAACTCAGTATTGCGTACAACACGTGCTATTGAGGAAAGTTGCTCTTACGTGCAACAGAAGCCCAGAATAGTGTTTGCGTATAACATAATCTAATACGGTTTTTTCTATAGCACAATCTAATTTAGGTGTAACTTAAAACACAAGATATCAATGAAATTAATATAATTTTTTTCTTAAAATATCGGGGTTTTACATTCTACCCCCCTTAAAATTAATTTCGCCCTCAAAATTCGTCGGGGTTATAAATGGTTTACTACTTGAAAGTTTATTTAATAGAAACCCGCATCATAAAAAGGAATAACAAAACATAACTTTAAAAACTAAATTATGAAATGTAATGATTACATAAATTTACTAATCACTGGGTTTTCATATAGGAGAACATAGGTGAGCATATGGATGTGGAAGAAAAATCTTACCATCATGTTATGATGAAGAGTGGTAGAGAACATGGATATGAAAAATCCAGCAGTCACAAAGCCATAAATTTGTGATGATCTAAGTTACTATCTGATTCATCAAATATGAGGGCATTAGGACAACATTTTTTTCCAAGATCATTTCCAAAATTTTGAAGAATTTATGAATTAAAATAAATACTTACTTGATTTTGGTACAATCTCACCATTGCTCGAGCCTTGAACAATTTCCACTTCATCTCTTACAGAAATGAAGTTGAATTTTTCTTTACTGAAGTGTTAGCATATCATGTGATAGAGTTATAGGTCATTCCATATGTCTCAAACATAAGGTTAGAAAAAGTTGTATACATAATGCCATTTATGGGGTATAGGGTTGGAAAAATGGACTTATACTTCATCAATCATCCTGTATAATAAAATAAAACTAGTTTCTACTAACGAGGGACTTCCCATAAGCCACTGGCAGGGGATAATGGCCTATCACACTTTGGTTGGGGGTTCGATTCCCACAGCCTTGTCCGACGTGATGTGTTGTCCCCCGTCCTACAGGTTGTCCTTTTTCTAAAACTACACTATTATAACATTCTAGAGAAAAAAAGTTCAAGCCTTAAACAATACTATCTGATGTCCAACATAATCCCTTAAAATCATTAGAATTATCCAAAATACATATTTCCAATCTCATAGTATAATGAAAATGATTACTGTAAAGGTCACATAACAAGCACGTGGATATCATCATTTATCCCCAATATATCATAAGATATATCTTGTTTATCACATTCCAAATGTGTGAATACCTTTATCATGTATTCTCTTGAAACATAAATTACCATATAAATTTAGTGAAAACATGAATGTTGTCAAAATGTAACTCTTTCCGCATACCAAAATCCTAAAATTTATATATAATCTTACCATGTTATAACTTTTTCTTTTTATCAGTCATGAGCTCATTAATACTATAAAAAATATTATTTTTTCTTTATCCGTTCATTTTTTGCATATCATCTACTTTCCAAAAATATCTGAATACCCTTTCATGGTTACCGGTACCATTAAATGTATACTTTCGAATAATCAAGGAAAAACACATTTTTAACAATACATAGATGTTTTTTATTCCATACCAATATTACTCTTGATAAACATAAAATCATTCCACTACCTTCTTAAACCATCAACCGAGCTTCATCATTTTAGTCCTCAACACTTCTATCATATCATATTTCATTTATAGTCTCATCATCATCAACAACATAAATACTACCCATACGACCATGCTAATTCTCTTCATGAGACTTTCCCTTAGGGCATTGGTTTTCATAATGCATTTACATTCCACATTTAAAACATTTAACTGTTGTTTATGTCTTAGTAATACCATTATCCACGTCCATAGTGTTAATTGAACCCTTTCATTTGCAATTACTGGATTTCTGTCCTTTTTTCATACCCAAAGCATCTTCTAGTTCCTTTTAAACATTCTCCTTGATGTCTCTTCCCACATTATTTACATGAGGAAAATTGAACTTTCTTTCCTTTATGATCATCATGAAACTCCATCTTTCTCTTATTAGCTGAGTCAGGAAACATAACAAAGTTTGGATTATTGATCATATTATGAGATTTGTTATTAGGAATAATAACGATATGTGGACTTCCAGATCCAATTTCATTTGGTTTCTCATAAACAATATCATTGCATTGTCCATCATATGCTTCATTATCGTGAATCTCCCAATTTCCAGCCATTTTCTGAAACCCAAAAAGAATAGTGTGAGAGGAAAAATTCAAAATAAAGGGGTAGTAACTTCAATATATAATATCTTAGGTTAAATTCTTATATCATTAAAATAATTCTAGGACTATAATCTACACTTTTACGTAACCTTAGGGACATCCCTAGACATACCTTAGAAATTGCTTCCAGGGATCTCACTAAATTTTTCGCATCCTACTTTCCAAAGGTTAACTAAACCTTTCCTCTGATACCAACTATAGATACCCCAAACATTACATACATGGACATTACAATACTTTTTTGAAATACTTAATACAAAACAAAACCCAACACTCAAGAATCGTAATAGTTTAGTGTCTTTGAATACTCAGAACATAATCTTCTAATCATGGTGAAAGATCTTCAACATCTCCCAAAAAAATCCTCCCCTTTTTATTTCTTACCTATAACCATTATTTCTATCCTGGGGAAAATAAAACATATAAAGGGTGAGATCAAATTCTCAGTAAGGTTATTCATGGAGAAAATAAAAAAAATCATATACATTTGAACTAAAAAACATGGAAAAAACGTTTAAACATAAAAATATTGAGAAATAAATCTTGGAAGTACATAAGGAATAGATCAAAATGGAACATTAATCATGATAAAATAGAATGGTAATAAAACATGTAATTGTGGAAAACCATTAAGCACATGATATGATTTCCATAGTAGCCAAGGCAATACTACCAATACCATTTTAGTGACAAAGTCCCTTACTGAATCGAGTGCAGTCCTCATTCCAGTCCAGTATCACTGAACCGGATTAACTTACCATTCCATCCATGCCTATCTCATGAGATATAAATATTTACCCATTGAATTGGATGGAGATATATTTCACACCCATATCATAATGAAATCATTCTTACATGTGCCACAAAATAAACATAAATCATTCATCATAACACAAAGAATAAAATGGGTTTCATAAACATCATCCCATCATAACGTAATCCATATAAAACAAATGGATATAATTTCATCATAAAAAGAATCAAACCATTTAAATAATATATACCTTATACTTGAAACTTAATCAAACTAAATAATGTCATCTTAGGTGGAAAAAAGTTTTTACAATACACATAAAATTAATTCTTGAGGAAAATATCCTTTCTTCTTCAAAATCATTTTCTTTTCACAAAATTCCATTCAATTTTAAAATAAAAGTATTTTGATTAAAATAATCATGAAATATTGTCAAGTAATCTTCATGAAAATAAGGCGTTATAAAACTGTAAAAATCCATTCATGCTGTATAAGTTAAAAAAACATTATCCTCGTACTTTTATCTAAAAATTCAAAAAGTACAACGTATGGAAAACAAAAAAAGATTCCTTCCATAACATAATGTAAAATTACAAAAGGGGTAAACATGACTTTAAAAATACATGGAATGTTATTAAATACATTAATAAAAACATTTTTATATAAATGGATGAAAAATATAACCCTATTAAATACTTACTTATAAGAAATCTTAGATAAAAATGAGATTGAAAAATTATCCCTTACCTTAGGTCCAATTTCTTCCATAAATGTCAAAAACTTCTGTATAGTGGGTTTAAACATATTATTAACATGTAACATAACTGTAATAATATTTATGATATCATATATGATTCACTTATAACATTATATTACCCGTTCTTTTGTCAATTCCATGTTAAAGCAGCGTTTTTGGTAAAATCGTTTCATTTATCGTACATGTTTGGACTTTTTGCTATTGATATTATTATTACTTATATGTTGATTTACTTACTTCCAGAATGTAAACAATGATTTATATATCATATATATTCAGTGTAAATATATACATAGTAGATAGATAATTTAAATAAAACACACCGTTCATGGAGACAGTCGGTCGTACGTGCGCAAGAACGTTGTTATCCGTTCCTTATTAACATGAATCGAAGTAAGTAGATGAAAAATATATATACACACCTAAATCTAGTAGCTTTATTATTTTATATATACCATAATTATTTATTATATATAATATATAATCATTCTTGAATGGTTAACATGGAAAATGAATCTCATCGCATCGTGGAGATGGCAATCCGTACGTACGCACGAGCGATGATATCGTTCCTATAATTATAGAATGGAATTAAAGTGGATGATATAACATCTCATAATTAGTATGATGTTCTAATAACCATATATAGTTATTATTTACACCATTATACCCATCCAAGTAAGGTGTTGGTGGAAAAACATATTACACCACGGCGTGGAGATGGTATTTCGTACGTACTCACGCATGGTGATTTTGTTTTACATAGGATGGATAGAAGGTGAAATGGGGTTGTTTCATATTTATAATAAAATATAATTATATTAGTGATACTGATGTTTTAAAATTATAATGATACATCTAAAGAATAAGAATTTGAAGAAGAATGAAACATGAAAGAATCGGTAGAAGAGATTACCTCTTCTTTGATGCACCTCTTTTATGCTTCCTCTTAAGCCACTAGAGTTGGTCTTCTGAGAAGACTAGAATCTCTATAATATTACTAGATAGGTTGAGCAGAAAAATTTTCAGGGTTTTTCATAGATTGAAGGCTCAAAATTGAGTAAAGAGGAGAGGGAAGGAGGTTCCCTTATATAGGAGATGAGAGCGGTACTTTTGGAAACCTTAATAACATTAATTAATAATAAAATTAAACCCCCCATAAAAACCTCCAAAAATGACTCAATTCGAGAATGAGATGACATAGGGTTTTAATATCATCATCCAATAAAATTTAGACCTGTTTAAAGTTTATTTTAAACCTTAATTACTTGATTTATCATTATTTAATCTATTTAATTTTATTTGTGGTAATAAAATTATAAATTTTAAATTGTTATAAATACATACATAAATGTTGTCAATTTCCCATAATTGGATACTTTATAACCTTTTATTCTATATAATTTTTAATTTGTAGTTTTTAAATATTTTTGTGATTTTTAAATAATTTAATAATATGTTATTTTATAAAATATCAATAGTGTCAATTTTGACAGTATTCATTAGTTGACTTTAAATAAAATTCAAACAAGAGAAATGTTCGAACCAAAATATATAATATATTTATAATATTTCATATTAATCAAAAAATTCATGATGCACATTTATTTGTTCATATATTATTTATTTTAATATTTTTAAAACCATTTATTTGGTATATCTCTTAATAAAATAATTACTACAACATTTTTGTATAATTATTTAATATACTTATTTGTTGCATAAAAATTAAAAATAAAATCCAATGATAAAGATAATTATAATATATTTCATAATAATAATTCTACTATAATTCATAAACTAAAAATCACAACATTTAAATTGTAATATTTATTAAATTATGAAGGTGACATCGTTGACATCATTTAAAATAAAATAATATAAATGTCCAAATCAGTTTTATAAGGCTCCAAATGGTCCTTGAATCGACCCTTGGATTCTTATGGTATAGATATTCTATTCCAATAATGTTTGTTCAAGTTTTTTGTCTTTTTGATTAGTATTGTTATTTTAATAAAAACTATATTTTTTATTTTTCACTAAATAAATAATTTCTACATCATTAATGTATAAGCAATTAAGGTGATTAAATATTACTTAAAAATTACAAATAAATTACATGATAAAGAAAAACATTTGATATTTAAGATGTGTATTTATAATCGAATTTATATTCTGTACAACCTTATATTAAAAATAATATAATTAATAAAGTTTGAGTGAGACATATTTCTCTTTACACTAAATAAAATAAATTAAAGGTATTAATCAAATACAAGTGGGTTCCAATGGCTTCCATTTCGACCTAAGTATTCCTTAAAACGAAATATAATCTTCCAATTACATTAAGAAAAGTGTTAGGGTAATTTTTTAAATATTATATTTACCTTTAATTACCTGATTTACATTTAACTACGGTAAATAAAATTTACCGTACTTACTATTCATAATGCCCAAAAATAAAAAGTAGCTTATTAACATAATTTGTACCAACTAATTCCAAATATGGAAACCATTTTTAAAAATTCAAATAAAATAATTTTCATAAATTAATTTAATATTAATCCCATTGTTAATAAAACGAGTTTTAAAAGTTAAAACATTGCAAGTGATTAAAATGATTTTACCTACGAATTCAATGTAAAATCAATGCTAATTACATACATTATATTAAATGGTAATAATATATTAATTGTATACATTAAAAATATTCAATATTATAATTTATACATGTAAATTATCTCGATGAAAAAAGTTTTTTTAAATTAAAATTTAGCCTATTTTTACGATTCATCAAAATAAGAAACTTATCAGAAAAATATCATAAATTTATCCAAAGTAAATTTTTATGTCCTGATTAAAAATAAAAAATTTATTTTGTCAAATTTAACTTATAAACATATCAAAAACTAAATTTAATGGGGGTTCACCATCAAAAGGCGGAAAAACTGCATTTATTGATAAATACATATTTTACTCGAAAAATTTATTTTGTTCTCATACCATGTTCTATAAAATGTGTAAGATGAATTATAATGTCATAAAATTCAAAATGTAGTTACTAATATTCATAACGTCTAGTTCATAATAATATTATAACAATATATCATTTTTCAATGAAACTCAGTATTGCGTACAACACAGGCTATTGAGGAAAGTTACTCTTGCATGCAACACATGCCAAGAATAGTGCTTGTGTATAAAATAATCTAATATGGTGTTTCATATAGCACAAGATAATTTTGGTGTAGAGTAAAACACAAGATATAAATGAAACTAATATAATATTTTTCATAAAATCTCAGGGTGTTACTGTGTACATCCAAAGAGGTATGATTTAGAGAGTAGAATTGGGTTTAATTTCAATCATTCAGAGTTAGGATCGACAATTGGATATATTTTAAATTTATGGTTATGATCATATGAGATTATATACTAGTAATATATCTATCAAACCATTTATTATTATTTGTGAAATTCTTTGACTCAACAAAGGCACCAGCCAAAGTAATTATAGTCAATCCCTAATGTAATGACAGAACCTGATAATATAGTTTTTTATATTTTTATTATTAATTTATATTATTAAGAAACATCATCATGAACATACATATAATTGATATATTTAATGACACCATTGGTGGTGGGACACATTATTATAATCGCACCTTTCTCATGTGTCTTGGTTCCTATGGAGAATTCATGTTTCTTGAAATAGGAAATAGAAAGATCCCTAATTCACTAAAAAAATGAGTAAGATGAGTATGGTTTGATTTACATATATACATAAGATGGGGCTCAGGACTAGGATTGGGGATATTTCTATTGTTTAATATATTTTGAACATAATTTATATGATTACGCTATAAGAAGTCATATTTTTCCTTTAATGGACATGTAACGTCTCAAATGTCTGTTTTTCATTATCATGGGTTATATTTTTTTACTCTGACTAGAATTTATCGATGATGTCCGCTTTTATATTTTCTTTACATTATATTTAATATTATATTACTTTCCCAATATGTGTTTCTAGTTTCTATAAAAAATAGGGTTACATTTCCAAAAAAATATATACATTATCATTAATCATTGGATAGGAACCTATAGAAATCAAGAAGGCATTCCTAATGTATGTTGTTTTATTGTTAAATCACACTAGAGGTGAACCAGGTCAAGATACTATTAAGTTTTAAGAGTGTGTTTTTTATTTTTTCTACAAAATAGAAAAATGGTAGACATGATATAGTTTGTTTTAAGAGATCAGTATAGACCATGTTCCTTGATGTTGTTAACACATGTATAAGTCCAGGTCACCATGGATGGGATTGAGGTTTTTAGTTTTAACTTTAATAGTAGGGTGAAATTTTCCCAATATCATGCATTACAAAATTAATTAATTTTTTTCTTTTTTTATTTAGATAATGATTGTAAAGAGGTGTACACTAATTCATCATTTTTTCTAAACAATATTTACATGTTATTATTTTTCATTCCAATAATAAAAAATCATTGTTATAGTATAAGGTTTTTTGTCCAAAATTCAAATAAAAATTTTATATATAATTTATATATATAACTTGATTTTGGAATTCATATTAATTGATTTTATATTATATATTTCTCTTTATCAAATGATGATCTATTTTAAACTTCTTATATAAATTGTTAATCATGAGGGAGGGTATACTGGTATAGAGAATGTTCCCTTTTTATGAGAGCCTAATATTTTGGGGTCCATATATAGAGTTATGGTGTTCTAGTACAGTTACTACATTTATAAAGTTTTAGGATTAATATTTTGAATGTAATTTTTAGAGAGTCATTTTTTATAATTGTTATGACATTGTTGTACTATATCATCAAATATATTTCTATGTGTATGTGGATGTTCTTTCCCCACAACTTGTTCGATTAAAACCCTTATTTATGTAATTATAACTATATATAAGATTCGTTGAGAGAGGTTTCAATTTTTTGTATAGTATAAGGATATTGAGACACTTCAAGTCACAGATTCTATCTTGTATCTGACTTGGAGGTTTTAAATATAGCACCCAATACTTTTTATTGGTTACGGTGGGCCATATGATTATAGTATTTGGGTGAAGTCCATTAGAATTATTTTTTATCACATTAAGACATTGCATGATAAGATATTTAGATTAATTAAATATATATTTATGTGCTAGATCTACACTCACAGATTTGGTACTTTAAATGCATACATTACATAAAATCATTGATGTAATCCATAAATTCCAAGATATAACCATCCCTAGTATAATTTGAATAATTATTTTTTCATATGTTATATCCCAAATTTATTTTGATGTTTACATATTTTTATAATTAAGTAAAATACAATACTAAAAAGGACATATTTTTATAAACAAAAGGACATTCATTCCATTATATAAGAAAGAAATCTATTCACAATAAGTCTTTAGTTACTCTAAAAAATTATTTTTAATGTATTTACCTTCTAAACATGTCTTTTTAACGACATTTATTCATAATATGTAGAATTAAAAAATAACGACGGAGCCTGTTCAAATTATAAATAAGGGAAACATATAATTTAAATGGTTAAAGCCATAAGAAAGGAATAAAAAATACAATACGAATAATTAATATAAATAAAATCCTAATTGATTTGAATTAAGACAATTTTATAAACAAGAAAATAAATTAAAACATTGATAAAAATAATTAATGATCTCATAATTATATAACTCATATTGTTGGAAATAATAATTTTTATTCAGGGAATTATTATATGACTCTATACTAATACGGGGATAATTATATATTAATTTTCAAGTTGTTTTCTCTTAGAATACCTCTCGATTCATCGGGTATAGATTTAATGTTTATCCCTACCCATGACTTAATTAACCTTAATGTATTCAACAAAAATAATCAAAAATACATTTCATACCATTCCCCCAATGAACCACTAGAAGAATAAGAATAAGTCTATCTATATAATGAATAATACGGAATGTCCAAACCCATTTTTTTGATATTTTCCCATAAGACACATTATGGTGAGTGGGAACCCCACAATTACTATTTTCAAATAGAATAATAAAAACACCACAAGTACAAATGGAATATGAAATTATAAAAAATTACATATAAAAATCCATGAAATTAAAATTTCAAACAAAAACTCCACTTTAGTCTAAATATTGAAACATGATATTTTCACACCATATATGGTATTAACTATATGGTTAGGCCAATAATGGAATCACATGATCGTAATAAATCTAGAGAAATCTAAAGGATAGTTAAAAAATATTATATTCACAATGATCAAAGGAAGAATAGTAGGGTGTTGACATAAATGAAAACTCCCTCACCAAAATTTTGCCTCGAATGATATACAAATCAATGGATCAATAATCAAATTCAATTATACCATAAGATTAATCCCCTGAATAATAATATCTATATATATATATTAAGATAAATAATAAAATAGAATGTTTATTAGGGTAAATAATTTTTAAATTCAAATGGTAAATACAATCAAATTCTTTTAAAATATTTTAAAATTACATTTTTCACATTGAGAGCAAATATAATTTTACATTTCTATTTCAAAGAAAACAATCTAAAAGGTTCTATAAAATCATTTTAAAACAGTAATTTTATATAGAATATAAAATAATAGATCCTTGAAAATGCATAATCTTAATATTGGATACATTATAATAGGAATTCAAAATATAAGAACATTAATGTGAAAACACATTTTATTAATATAAAAATTCCTTTGTTTAAAACATCAGTTATATGAATGAAAATAAAAAATTAGTTTGTGTAATGATAAATTTGAAAAATATATGTAATGATTCTACTATATAATTAAATATTACGGTAGAAGAGTTTAAGTGTGGAGGAAATATATTCCTACTGAATAATAAATCCCATAGAAAAGAGATTTGACATATCAATATCCATTGTGAGTAATATACTCTATGAATTAATAAATATTTCTTCAAGGGGTTTATGTGGTGGAAATTTAAATAAATAAAATATGAAAAATTAAAAGAAATTGTTATAATCCTCCCCATGTATGTGATATAAGTACAAAATAAAAGATAACAAATAAATAAATTGCAATTAAGTTTTCAAATATCCTTAATGCATGGGTAACAAAAGAGTAAATATATATTTAATGAAGAGGAAATAATTTTGATAATTATTTAAATTTAATGGAAATAATATTGATAATGATATGTAATTAGTAATTTAAGGCTGGATTTAAAGGAAAACATATTTCATAACCTAAAATGTCTCAAGTAATTGATGTTTGTTACAAAGAAAATTTTATACTTGAGTAAAAATTAAACACAAAACATTGAATGGCTTGTCTTAAAATTGAAATTAAAAAAAACATAATAAAAATAAAATTCATTATATGATACCTATTATTGGAATTATACACCACTGATAATGTAAATGTGGTGCATAATACCAAACATATCAGAAATACTAGAACATTAGATCAAACCCCTTACCTTAGTCCGGATGCATTCAATTATTTCACCAAACATCCTTAGAAATTAAATATTTTTACTAAAAACGTACGATATAACCTTATTCATAATTATATTCATTTATACTCCTTATTTTGAGTAATTATATACATTCAAATATTAGTTATTTATTTACCATTTTCAACATCAAGTTTAAGTAATCTTTATAGATTTGAACATGTTTTATAAAATAAGTGTTTATATATACAATTTTAATCAATCCCCTATTGAATATATATTATAAAGTACTTGAAAATATATTCCATTATACATTATAAAAAAAATTTAATTTAACATATTTTTAATGACGATCCAGTAGGAATAAATAGACACTAAGTGTGTTTAAGATATTCAAAAGGAAAAAATGCTGATTAATTAGTTATTGAATTAAATATTGATATAAAAATATGTGAATACAATGTAAATAAAATATTTGTATAGTCAAATCATATTATACATGTATTTAGGTTCTCAAATTCATCTATCGTTTGAATTCATTGTATTGATTAAGTTAGTGGTTAAACCCACCCAAATATGAGCCTACCATGATTAATGGATGAGTATGAGGTGGTTTGGTTATAATAACATTACAATAGATGTGTAATAATGTTATTTATCATTTATTAGTTTAATATGCTATAATTTTACCTAATTATAAACATAATGTAATGTATATATAAACATTTCACAGAAATAATAGTCTATTTTCATCTTATATGGATTTTTTTAAATGATTGAATTAATGATAATAGTTTTCTAATTATATCATTTATAGAATATAAAATTTATCATATGAAAAAATTAATGATATCTTTAAAATCATATGTATATTTTAATCTCATACTCATGATAGTCCATGTATTTCATTGATGAAATGAAATATAGAAATCAATCCTTCCAAGGAGGTAGTTGTTCACCCGTACACATGGATGATAATATCATTTTAATAGAATGGTAGTAATGTTTTACATGGATTATTGTTTTTGAATAAAAATTAGGGTATAAATACCTAAATTATTTATTAATTTATCAATTATAGACCATCCAAGTATGGTAATGACGGAAAAAATGTGTTCTATCGGGGAGGCGGCCATCCACATATTAAAGGAATACCAATTTCATTATTCTGAATTCAAAAGGGAATAGGTGAATAATGATAACTACAAACACATTATAAATTTAGGTATAAAACCAATTATTATTTGATAACCTAGTGATTTAAAAATAATATTTTTAGAATAAAAACAAATAAGAAACAAACTTAATTTAAAATGATTACACGCATTTTTAAATTTGATATTTCCATGGAAGATCCTTTAGAAATGAATGGAATAATAAAATATTTTAAGAACAAAAAATAAAAATAGATAAATATTATTTTATTATATAGAAAATTTTTATGGTTTCAAGATGATACATATTTTTTATGTGGTATTGAAGGGGTGGGGATAATCTTCTTTTATATATTGCAAGAACAAATGTTTTGTAAATATTTCCTCTTAATATATAAAGAAAACTTTTAAAACATGTTAAGTGGAACCATAAAATGAAAATAATAGAGTTTATGGTGATATAAGAATGGTAATATATCGACCATAATAAAAAATAAAAATTATTTCATGTTTCATACCCTTTACCTATTAGATTATTATATTTATCATTTATGATTTTTACTCCCATAACGAGTCTTTAGCAAATATAACTGTATATTTACCCCAAAAAATAGTGGTAATTACTAAATAATTTTATCATAATGAATCAAAATTTCAAATATAGTTTATATTATTGAATTATTAATTTTTTTTAAATATAATATAATATAGTAAATTTATAATAAATATATTTTTTTATAAAATTAATCTTCAGTTCTAAAATGAAAAATTTTAGTAGGTAAATTAAAAAATATATAAAATAAAAAATAAAATAAATTTTTTGGATAATAAAAAACTTTTAATAAATTTTTATTTCATATCTATATTGTACTGATTATTAAAAAGTACTTATTCATCAAAATGGTATTTTGTTCTATTCATTGTAAAATCAATCAATTTTGAAAAATTAAAATAATTAAACTGAAGAAAATTTAATAAAATGATTAACCAAATAATTTTTCTTTTTCAAAATTAAAATTCAATTGTTTTGAAATTTAAATTTAAAATAAAATTTTTTATATAATAAAAAATAGTATTTATGGGGAAATAATTTTTTAGAATTTTATCCATTTTCATTCATATATATTATAATTTAATAATAATATTAGTATTAACTATAAGGAACATACAATAAAAATAACATAATCTTTAGTTTATTGGTCATTAATTCCATTTCATACATTCTCTTGGATATTTTCAGGTTTACTATGATAGAAAATAAGATCATATCTCTTATAAATTAGGACCATGTTATACAAGGGGGACACATCTAATAATGTTATTTTTTCACAATAAAAAACATTTGAAATAAAAAATGATTTCTATTCAGGATAATAATTATGACTTTTAACACGAACTATCGTTTAACCTTACAAGTTTTTAAATCCGTTAAAAATATTAAATAAATCTTGGTTCGAGCACAAAATGCTCAGTAAGATTCATACAAAGAAAAGAAAATTTAGACTAGTTAAAAACATGAAAAACTTTGAAAAACCTTTTCATAGATACATATTCTTATCCAAAAATACTGTTATATTTTTCAAACATATCATTATCATAGTTTTTGATGTCAAATAGTTTTAATAAAAATCATTTGAAAGAATATAAAAGTTAAAGGTACCTTGTGACATCATCAACAAAATACCCAAATATAATCCTTATTAATAAGAACAAACATACATCTAAAATAAAATATAATTCTTATAATTACCCAATTATTTGAATTACTATATTATTTTCAACATTATTAATAACCTTTTTTAGGCTCATTATCCCTTTTATATTATTTCATACTATGTTGTAATATATTATTAAATCATTTAATATCACCTCATTAGTTATGATTATATTTGGTTCATAAGTAAAAAAATATATTCAATGAGGTCACTATTTCACTATATATAGATTAATAAATATGAAATAATTTTTTTATAAATATATAGTGCATTTATAATCCACCATGGAATGTGGTTATGAAAAAACAAACTCGTTACAATCGTGGAGACATTAGTCCCTTTACATGCATGAATAACATTTCCTTTTTTAAAATATCATTAGGGAAAGTATATTAGAATAAATTTTTCATTAATTACGGATCATAATATTATAAATAAAATATTTCATTCTTAAATATACTTATATATATCATCCATGTAATTAGGTGATGAAAATTTTATCACATCGCTTCTTGAAAGTGGTAATCTACACATTAATATGAACGAGGATATAATTTTTTAGTGAGTGGAATAGAAAAAAAATACATGATAGGTTATTTTTAATAATTATAAAATTGCCATTAATATAATATTTAAATATTAATTTAACCCTTAAACCCTTCCATGAATAAAATTCATGGAAAATGAGTTACATTAGTCTGTAAGGCGGTGGCGTGTCGTACACACAAACGACGGATTCCATTCCCATTTGATGGAGGATGGAGATGGATATATGTTATTTGAGTAACATAATATCATTTATATATATGGTATATAATGAAGTAATTATCTCCTAATGCGTAATGAATATTTAAAGGATGTTGATGAAAAAATGAAATAAAATCACTCAGTTATGAATAATATATTTTCATTGAATAACCTCCTTTTATCTACACCTTAAGAAATATAATGATGGTATTCTACCCAAAATACAACATCTTTAAAGTGGAGATAGATTTTATATATTTACATTTGTATATAAGGGATTAATAAAATTGGTCACTATCTACAAAAAAAGTTAATAATATATTCCCTTTTATAAGATATGGGTGGGTCACTCTTGGAATTTATATAATTTTTAATTTATATAAATTAACATTCATAAAAAATGACTCAAAATTAATAAAATTAGAATATATTATGAATAAGAGTATAAATACTATCACAAATTTTTTTTACAAGTTAGTATAATATTTTTACCATCATACATTTGTTTTAATCCCACTTTAACCCATTTAAATCTTACCATAACCGCAAGGGTTTTTAATCATTGAGGGTCATGATAGTTACTATAAATGGAAAAAACACACATAAAATAAGCATGGTTAGTGTTATCAACCATACTATAATAACATGATAGAATATAACTTATTATAAATTTTATAACATTTATTAATATATTTATTTCATAAATGTTTTTAATTTTAATTTTTTGAACCATTCAATACTTTGACATTAACAAAATCATGAACACAAATTAAAATTGACTAAAATATTTTATTTAATATAGAAATTTATATATTAAACTATATAATTTTTGGGCCTCATTAGTTATTTTAAATTATATTTCTTTTAACGTGTTTAATATAACTTATTTTATTCCTAAATTAATTGAATAATTATTATGTCCGTATTATGTAGGAATTTTACCTAATTTTTTCCACTAAAAATCATAATCAGAATACATTGATGAATATAAATAATTTAAATTTAAAAATATATTTTATAAACTAACATATCATATGTTCACACCATTATAGATAATATTATACTTATTAAAACCAATAGTGTTGCCTTTTTAACTTTCCATTAAATAAATTATTATAACGGTTATAAGAAACACAAAATGCAAACAATGACCCCAAAAAACGAAGGTTATATTGATTTGGAATATATTGGGTAATAAAATAAAATTAAGTCAACATCTTAAAAATATTCAAGTCCTTATCATATTATTTTTATGCTATAATTGCCTAATATACCCTCTACCATGTTAACAAAATTCACTATAGTTACTGTTTATTTGGACAAAAAAATTAAATGGTCCTATTTACAAAATTTGGAACTATTAATTTCAAATATGGAATGAATTTTTCAATATTCAAAACACATAAGTTGAGGAATTGAATTTAATATATAAAATGATGAAAATGATGAAAACAGCTTAACTAAATCTGATATTTTAAAATATAACATATTTCTTATTGAAATTTTAAAACTAAATATAATTACAAATAATAATAATTGGATTATTTTGAATTAAAATTTATTATCTTAATTTTAAAACTAATTCTATAAATAATTTTAATATTAAATTCTTAAAAATAAAATACAATTCTAATTATAAAACAATGTCATTAACTATTCTTTAAATAATCTGTATTTCTAAAAAAATTTGAAATATTAATCCAATGATACTTTTTAATTTATAATTCGGAAATTAATATATTTTCTATAAAATTTAACTTCTAAAATTTATAGAAATTAATTATAATATTCACTAATAAAAATAATGAAATTCAATTTATGAATAAGTAACATTTTTTAATAATAAAAATACGTTAGTAAAAATTGAGTGACTATTTCTTAAAAATAATATAATTAATTATTAATATTTATGACCAATTTATTTATTTTATAATGTGGTTAATATTATTCATTCCTATCAATTTGACTACTAGGTTGTAATGGTCACTTTAAATAATAATATTTTTGAGTTTGTTTATGATTATTGTTATATATCTTATACAAAACCAAATGTATTATTTCTTTTTATAATATCATGAAAATACATTCTCCCAATTGAATAAATTACTTTATCACAATTTAATCTCAATCATAGTAATCAAAATATGAAATTTTAAAATACATTTTTTAAAATTAATCATAAAAATAAGGTAAATAATAAATCCTCTTGAAAAGAGATAAAGGGATGTAAAAATGTTGTCTTAGACAATATATACATTGATTATAATTATAAGCAAATTAGTGAAAATGAAAAATGTAGAATTGGAAGGAAAATGTTATTGTCTAATTGATAATGGAGAGTTATTGTGAACATAGATCACAAGGATGTAACCATTCTTGAAAATGATTAAGAGAAAAAAAATACAAATCGATGAGCTGTGAAAAATAATATCAATTCATCAAAAAAGAATGTAATATGAATTATTTTCCAGAAACATTTTCCAAACTTTTAGAGGTTTATTAGTTATCTATACTAATAACTTATGTAAATAATCATTCATTGGATGAATTATTTCATTCATTAATAAATTTCCACCACAATATCATCATTTTCTTAAGGAGATGAGTACTCGAGAAGAATTTCGCATTCCAAAAGCTCTAAAATTAACTTTTAATAGATCACAAAGATCAAAAATTTATTCCAAATGAATTTAGAAACAATACATAACCAATATAGTTAACATAGGTTATGTTAATTCCATAAAATTATTAATCCTTTAGATAAAGAAAAGCTACATTAATATCTGACATTCATCAGTAATACCAAACTTTGAACATAGATCAGTGGATAAATAGTTATTTTTACAATTCTTCAAACTATTCCAGACTAATAATTAATCCCAAAAATTAATTATATATCTCTCTAATATAAATTTTTCATTTCTCTCCAAAATAATCTGAAACAGACTTGCTAGAATATATATTCCATAATAATTTAATTTTCCAATAAATGATCATCATTAACATAAATTAAAGATATTGTTCAGTTACATAACAAAAATAAAATAAATACACATAAAATCAAAATATTATCACATATTATCCAAAACAATAATTCGAAAAATATTCCTAAAATATAATCCTATAATATTTTATTTTCCTTTATAATATAATAGCTCCAAAAAATTTATAGTGATCTTATTCATGAATAACACCAATCAACAATAAATTTTCAGTCTCATTATTAACTACATAATAAACATATATACCATAAATAGACATATTATTCATCTATTATATTTATTTTAAAATTAATAAAAAATCATAGAACAAGGACAAAAAATATTTAAGTTGTAGGCGCCTTTAGTTGTGGGATTAAGCACCACAACACTACTAGACTTGATGGGTTTCCACCCGACATATGGTAGGTAATTTTACATAAACTATGTAATTTATTTAAAAATGGAACAAATTTGATGATAATTTTTACAAATAACCTTAATAATATAAAAACTAATTAATGATTTAACATCAAAGGTAATCTCATGCCTTTCAATTTACTTCACCCAATAAATTAAGATCCCAAAATTTCCTCAGAAAATAAAGGATTATATCAACACTAAATGCTGTCAATAATATTAAACTCATGACTAAAAAATTAAATGAACTCTTAATCAAATAGATTTTTCATGTGTTAAACTTACGGGTTATATATATATATATCAATTAACTCTGAAATGTTAATAAAATACTTCCAAAATAACTCCTATCATCAATAAATAATTAATTATTTAAAGATTATTATCATCTATAGGTATACTGACACATCATAACTCTTGATTCCCTTATATAAAGACACCTTTATCATTAAATATTATTTATTATCCTTTAACCATGAAATTCTATTTATTCAACAACAATAATTTCATTTAATCAATGATGTGAATTATGTCCTTAAGATTTATCAATATCAACAAAATCATGATTCATACTCAGAACATAAAAAATTTAATTCATACCTTAATTCTAGGCATTATATAATTATATTAAAATATATTTAAAAATTTTATCATCATAATTAAAATTAATTTCTACTTGAAAAAATTCAACTTCATCTGGGTATTTCCCTTGTCGTATGTGATGTTTGAATTGAGATTCTTATATCATATATAAGAATCATTATGATTCATAGATATTTTGGAAATTATAAATGTAATTGAATAGATAAAATAGCTTCTTATAGGATATTTTAATACCCATGATGCAATCAAATAAATTTAAACAAGATTTAGTGATAATAATGATAATAAAATTACATTAACTGAATATGAGGTTTCAAAATATTTCTTTACATCCATTTTGATAATCAGTCATAAATATATTGAAATTAATTTTATCATAACATGAAATGAAATAATACATGTCCTTATAATGTTAAAACACATAGAAATATGATAACACAAAAACTTTTAAACCTGTCATAACTAAGATTATTACCCTTCAAAATCTAATATTCAAAGATATCATTAATCCCCTCAAAATCCATGACATAAAACCCAAAAAGGGGTGTCTAAGAAATTGATCATATAATCATCCATAATATTATAATCCCAAAAATATATCCATAAAACATATCAAAACCTCACATGAAATTGACAGAGTTTCCTAAAACCTCATATGGTATAAAAAATAATAAATCTTCCATAAAAATAATACAATCTTGAATATGTTTTGCCTAGAATTAATTTTATTGCATTCTTAATTGTATTTGCAATTTTAAATATTAATATAATTAGGTCACAACTCATATAAATCGGGAATATATTATATAATGATGAAACTTATGAACAATATCTCTTTTTCATAATATGAATTATTTTTAAATTAAAACTTGATCTCATTTCATTTTAATCGAAATGAATTTTAACTTCAATTATCTTTTTACATTCAAAATACTTAAATCTAATGAAACACATATTAAAAAATTTGGATGATTAAAAAAGTGTCATTTTTTGAAATAATAATATTAAAACCATTATTCTGATGAAAAACATAAAAACCCAAGAAAAATATTTTCATAGAAACATACCATAATTACACTAAAAGGAAATATTCTTTTCAAAAAATAGCATTATTTAACATTTGAAAAAAAATATTTCCAAAGTAAAATCATTGTCAATAATAGAATTTCTATGTAGGTGCCTTGGGAAATAACCATCATAAAACCCTCAGTGAACCCCTACAAATGGGAATAACCATACGACCAACATCTAATATAATTATCCTGATTACCCAATGCATCATAGTGTTATTTGGATGCACCCATCATATTATGTATAATGAGATCACCCAATGCTATATAGATTCACCCATCATAAACAATGTCCAATAACCATATCATTAATAAAACACCAAAAAATATATTCCAAACTATCATGAAAAACACTTTAGATATCAAAATATATTTTCTCTTTAATGGTCAATTTGTAATACCAAAGTATCCAAATAAGGAGAAATAATTTTTTTATTTAAATAAAACATCAACGTTTAAATGAATCAAAACATAAAATAATGATGGTATTATCAGGGAAAAAAATTTTGTATAAGAAAAAATATAACATTTGTCTTGTCTTTTGTGAAGAATTTTTTTTGAAAAAATATTCCTTTAGTAAAAATTAGAAATGATGTAAAGGTGGAAAAAATTCTTTTACAAATTATTTATCTCCATGAAAATATAATTAAAAAAATATTGAAATCTATGACCTATATTATAAATATTTAAAAAAATTTGAAAATTGGGTATTATGTTACGTATTGAAGAATAATTCTTTTTAGATGATTTTTTAATGAATGTCGCATACCTTGAGTTATATTCATCACATGAATTATTTATATTCTTGAATAAAAAACATCTGTTTATTTAATACTTTATTTGGTAAAAATTTTATTTTCATTTCCCTTTTACATTATGTTATTCCATGTTATAATAACTTACATAATAATTTATATTCACTTATATAGTTATGAAAACATTTGTTTCATAAACCCAAGTGAATTTGGTAGGATTAATTTGCCAAAGTGGTAATATTAAAACATTTATGGAATAAAAAAATGAAATATTTATGATTATTATAAATAAATTGTACTTATCAACGATGTAGGGTATAAAAAATGAACTATGGTACAATTATAGAGACTATATTTTTTATGTATGCAGAAGTATCATTCAAGATTTTATAAGAAAATAACTAAATGAATAAATTTATTATTTTATCATTCCAATATTTTCAAATATCATAAATACCATATTTTTTAAAATATAGTTATATATAAAATCTACATAATTTGGTCATGAAAAATAAATCTCATCAATTTGTGGTTATGGGAATCCACATGTGTGAATGAACAACGTTATCATTACTCATTGAATGGAATGATAAGAAAATATATTTTATATTATAATTTATGAATTATAAATAAATAATGAATAAAATTTGTAATAATATCAATTCTACTGTTATATCTATCCATGATAGGTGGTGATGGGAAATATATTACATTAGTCCAAGGGGTGGAAGTTTATTGTATATAAGAATGATATTATTTTTCTTATTTGATATAGGTTAGATATATATATACGTGATATAATTATCATAATTAAATCATTTTATCGGGGAGATAATTACGTTAATATATACTGAATTTTAAAGATTTATGAGGAATGTTGAATAATAAATAAGACATATTTCGTCTCTTAGGAACCATACTTATTCTTAAGATCACATCCCCTTATCTACACATTAGGACCTCTATTTTTGATATTATACAATAAACAGGGGCACAATTATATTGGGAGGGATGTTAGGAATAAATTTTTGGACATATTGAATCTTCACATTTATTTTAGGTTTAATAAAAAAAGAAGAAGATAAGCTATTTTATAAGTGATGGTAAATAGATAATATGGGGATGTGTCTAGATTATATAATACAAATTAATATTTATATTCTTGGATCACATTTTTACCTTGATCTATTAGTTTTAACCCCTCCATGGCCTTTTTAATATTTATAGTAAAAATTTGGTTTATTTCACATTGATGGTCATGATAGTTACTATATATGAAAAAGATTCCACAATTTAACCCCGGATAATATTATAGACCATAATATAATATTTTTTCCAAAAAAAATTATTTAGGAATTATATATCATTTAATCTATTTTTATTTTAGTAAAATTCTTTAGCATTAATTTTTCGAACTCTTCATTACTTTTACATTAATAACATAAAAATATAAAATAAAAATCTAACCAAATATTATTTTAAATCCCTAAAATATTACATTAATACTAAAAATTCATATATAATATAAAATTTAACAAATAGTATTTCTATTAATATTATTAATATCATTTATTTGATTTCTCTATCAATTAAAATAACTACTTTGTCATAATTTTTCAGTAATTTATGGTAATTAATTATTCAATAAAAAATAATAATAAAATATAAAGATGATTATAAATAAGATATATTTCAAATGAATATTTATAACGAAACATAACCTCTTTATATATATATTAAAAATATCACACTTATTCAAAATAAAAGGGTAACGTTTTTATATTTTCAATACATTAAAATATTAGAAATGTAATAATAAAATCCAAAATGATGAAAAAGTTCATATAAAATAATCATGGATGATGATGGAATATATGGACTCATATAATAAAATCACTTCTGAAAATTGACCCTATACTGATGGTTTTGCAAACAACTATGGGTATAGGGATTGGATGGGAACCCATACCCATAGTTTTTGAAAAACCGTTGGTATAGGGGTTCTTTCCAAGTCGTATACCCTTGTTTATTGAAAATAAATGGGTATAGGGTTTTGTTAAATACCAATTCCCATGGTTTTGGAAAACCGTTGGTATGACTTTACCACATAATAGCTGGGGAAAAACTTTCCACAGGAATCCTTTTCCGTGATTTTCCACATATAAACATGTATTAGATAAATATATATAAGTGAATATATATTTATATTCCTATATTCCGATTTGGGTTAGTGGTTAGGTGTGAGAATTTTAGATATGAAATACAAAGATCAAACCCCATGAAATCCAATGTTTTAAATCATATAGTCACAGTTTCAAAACAATTGGTATTTCGTTAATTACATGGTGTGATACACCTATTCCCATGCTTCATAACTGTGTTTATATAATTTTTCAAACCATGGATATAGATCAGCGTTACATCGATTCCTAAAAAGGAAACCATTTGGAAAATGATTGGAATTTCCTATACCCATGGTTTTATAGGATATATCCATAGTTTTATAATGCAGTTATAAGTGGCACTTATACTAGTGAATTCTAGAATGTTTTGGATCATTTTCTAGTCCTAATAAAATTATTATTAACCCTTAATTATCTAATTTTCCATTTAACATGTTTATAAAGATTAAAAATCTTATTATTCATACTTCCTAAAAATAAATGAAATGTATTTCATAAATTCTTTACTTCCTAATTAAAAATATAGAATAAATTTTTCATGATTAAAAATACATAAGTGGTAATACATAATTTAAAATAATCCTTGGAAAACATGATGGAAAACATTTTTAAAAAATTATTTTTTCTAGATATAAAATATTTTTATACAAAAAAATAATTTTAAAACATATTTCAAAAACCATAATTGAATTATTTTAAACTAAAATTATCTAATGAATTTTAAAATATAATAAAGAAATATAATTTGTTTATGTTACTACTTTAAAATAAAATAATGAATTCATTAAAAACATAAATATTTAACTCTTCCCAGAAAATCAATACTTCCAGAAATTTCTCCAAATTCCAACCTAAGACAGTTATAAAATGTTTATTTCAAAAATAAAATAATTTTAATAAATTAACATTTAAAAATTCTTACAAAAATAAGTATAATATTTAGTCTTATAAATCCTAAAAATTCTTTTTTGAATAAAACATATTTTTATGAAAAAAAGGAATTTATTAAAAAATGACTATTAATATCTTAATAATTAATTAATATTTTATAATTATTTCAAAAAAAAATTATATATTTTATAATACAGTTCATTTTAATCATTATAATAAATATAATGGGTTTGTTATAACGGTCACAGTTAAATAATAACATATTAGTTTACAATTCAATTTTAACATTGTATATGATAGATTCTATATAATGTAGTCATTATTTTTAAAATATAAGAATATTAGATTAAGAAATTATTCATGGAAATTTTTTTATAATTATAAATCCAAATTTTATTACAATAGAAATTCATATCACGTAAAAATGAAATATTTAGAGAACAATTTTCAATATTAAATTGTCATATTAGTTATTTTAGCTATATAAATTGAATTTCATTCATATTAAATGTTTCCTTTTTTATTTATATAAATATTTCCTAAATAATTTTCCCATATTCATTCTCACTAAATCAATAATTCACTTTTAGTGTCCATTTTTAATAATCAAATTTTTAAATAAATATATTATAGTTTTTTTTGTTCAGTGTTGTGTGTGGAGGAAGCTATCAAAAACATTTGGATTATTTAACTAAATATATATATATTAAAATATCATGTTTTTACATTCTATCTCTATAAAATATTTCATCGACATAGTTTTAATTGTCTCCTTATAAATATGTAAGGTTATGTATGGGGAAGAAATAGCTTGAGTTATCGGTATTACTATGTAACATCCCAGGTAAATAAAGAATATTACATTTTCATATTTATTAATATTTGTGAATAAAATATAAATATTACTTTAAAGGGGATTCTATGTTTGATGGCGTACCCAACACGCAACAACGAGTTTCTTTGAAATCATACGTTGCACACTAATAATATAATAATATTTTTTTAAATGGTAGTTAACTCCTAGCCATTGTGACGGCAGGAATGAATAGAACTAACTAAAAAATTATTATATATGTTTTTAAAATATTTTTACATTTATCCAATAAATGTTAGATTCTTAAAATGTGAATGAATCCAATTTTAAGCATAAATCTTCTAATATTCTTTAAAAGGATGATTAACCACCTTTTGATAGAGAATCCTTTTTTGATATAATTTTTGAGAATTTTATATTTTATATTTGAAAAAATAAAATATTTCTCTATAATCAAGACCTCAAAATTTACTTTGTGTAAATTTTTGTTATTTTTCCGATAAAGATAATTTTTAGTGAAAATGTTGTATTTTAATTCAAAACATCCTTTTAATCTAATTTATTTATATTGTTAGATTATCTTTTTAATTGGTATTAAAGTTTAAATAAAATATATTTTTACCATTTATTCCAATGGTGGTCATTTTTATTAATTTCACATTGAAATTCGACATAAACAAGTGTCAATCTTTTAATAGATATCGTTTCTTAAAAACAAGCTATTTGTTTTGACAGCGGGAATTGATTATAAAATTAATTAATTCAACTTCTATGATTTTAATTTGGTAAAATTTATATCATTTTTTCATTTGGAATATCAAATATATCTTACGGTCAATTTTTGGAACTTTTCTAACAAATGTGCATTTTCAATGAATAGTGGAAAATGCTGCATTTTAATTCAAAACTACCTTTTAATCCAATTTATTTATATAGTTAGATTGTCATTTTAATTGGTTTTAAGGTATAATTTAATTATTTTTTTATCATTTAATACAATTTTGGCCATTAGATGTAATTTCACATTTAAATTGGATGTAAAAAAAATCAATCTTTTGATATATTTTACTTCTTAAAAACTCGTCTTTGGTTTTGACAACAGGAATTATTTTAAATTAATTACTTCAATTTTTTGGTTTGGAATTTAATAAAACGGATTCCATATTTGGAATCATATAATCCAAATTATGTAATTAAGACTCTTGTTTTTGGACATTATGATTAGTAACGACAGTAATTATCCTTAATAATCATGTTTAATTAGTAATCAGGTAGTTAAGGGTAATAAAATAATATCATAAAAATATAAAATGACCCAAATATGTGTCCTAATTCTATTTTTGGTGTCATGGCCGACCATGGGATTCCTTGTGCCAACCTTGGGACCCCATGGAATCACTTTAGCGTGATAGTGACCTTTTACCATATTTTTTTTAAGAATGGAAAATGTAACCAAAGTATGTATCACCTAAGTAAAACAATATTAATTTTTCAGAAATAAAATATTTATTTTACTATAAACATTAATTGTAAATCTAAATATATTTACTACATTATGGTAATTGTTTTATAATTTTTGTACATTAAATAAATAAATTTATTTATGACAACGTGATGATGCAGTGATTACCTCATTAATTATCGATTTAAATAAAATGAAAAGATAAGGTAAAATATAAGATTTAAACCTGTAAAAACCTATTGGATGTGTGTATTTGTAACCTTTATAACCTTATCCTATATATATATAATTTTTGGACAGTTAATATCCGAAAATCACTTTATACTATAGTAACTTTTCAAGAATTTCCAAGAGTGCCCATCCCCCCTATTATAAAAGGCCCCCACCTCTACCACCTTACCCACACCTATCAAGCCATTGGCTCGAACAAAAACAGATAATTTCATCTCTCCAAATCCCTATCTTCATCATATAATCCTTACCTTAGGCAGAATTCTCTTCAAGAAACCCTTTTGGTTCAAACCATAGAGAGTTACCAGATTTAAAGGTAATGTCTTCTCTTATGTTCTATTGTTTTATTTTTCTTCTCAAACCCATTAAACTATTTTTATTCCTTTATTTTGTAACAAAAACAGTATCTTAAATATATTATGATATTTTTATGATAATTATTCGAGCTACATATACACACACCTCTGTCTAATGGTTAAAGAACATACTGTTTCCGTCGATGGCGAATTACTGCCTCACAAAATGATGATTAATCTATCATCTCCTACCATCCCTCATGGTGGCAATTATGATGGCACGATATTTATTTATTATATTTATTATATTTATTTCATCTCAATTATTCTTTATTTTACATTAAAAACATAACTTTATGCTTGGAAAGTTGTGCAAATGCGATAATTTCATTTGAGGAATTGTGGACTACCGCCCCCTCAAGTGATGTGACTCGTTCCTGCAATACATGGAATGTATAAACAATGAAATTAATGAACTTAAGTGACATATATAACATATATATTATACTGTAATTTTAATATATTTCTCTCTCGTTTATTTTTAGTTCCATTAATGTGACAAAGAAATGAAAGTAGCCTTTATGCGTACGTACGACCTACCGTCTCCATGAACGATGCATTTCATTTTCTTATCACCAAATTTTATGGAATAATATAAAATGAATATATAATGGATATATATGATATTTAAATCATTAAATTTATTCTGGAGATGGTGTAATTATAACTACATGGAAAATTCTTTTCAAACAAGTTCATTTTTGACTCATGTACCGAACATCGACAAAAACGTCTGATATGAACTCACATAATTAACTACTTATTATAACATTATAATATGTGGTAGTAATTGAATAATAAACTTTAAAGGATTTCCTTAAGCAATTATTAATTGACCAAAGTTTATTATTCAGGAATATAAAGAAACGAACAAGACAAGTCGGACTAGAGGTAAGGGATCCAACATCTATCTTTCTTTTTAAGCACTCTCTTTTACATCACTTCTTTTAAGATCCTCTTTCTTATGTTGGGGGATGTTATTTTATATTTATATTACTTTAATTTTTATTTTCATATTATAAGGGACCCTATTTTATCTCCTCAATATATTTTTGAAAGTTTTAAGTGGCACTGTTAGGCTTCCGAATTTCCGTAAGGGGATATCTTATCTCACTTTTAATTCTGTGATATTTCCATTGTTCGCCACTTATTTATTGCATGTGGTGTATTTTGTTTTTATATTTGATATATATTATCATGATTATATTTATAATCATGGTATTCTATGATTTATATTTTTTTTATTATCTTTTGGTCATATGACTCGATTGATTACAATGAGGTATGGCATTTTTATCTCACTTTTTTTCCCATGAGATTCATTCTACATTTTACACTATTTCCTTTTGTGTGGTGTATGTACTTCCCATGATTGTATTATTTTTGTATTATAATTTAATTTATGGGTATTTACATCTTCACTGTATGACCCTTATTTCTTGGGGTGTATATTTCGAAAGTTACCCAAATCCTTAAGGGAAACCTTCTCCCTCCTCTTTATAAAAGACGTCTTTTTGTTAGGACTTTTTATTTACATATTTTTATGTTGGGATATGTTCTTATATATCCTTATTGCTATAAATAATTTGTCCAAGTGATGAGATACCCTTTTTATCTCTAATCATCACATTTTTCTGAATTTTAAAATGACGTCGTTAGGCTGTCGAATTTCTGTAGGGAAACATCTTTACCCAATCTCAATTCATTGGGTCAAACCTCTACTTCTTGATTATATCGTACTTTGAATATGTGTGGATGACTTCTTATTGTGTTACACATAATATCCTCATATGTTAAATGTATTTATATTTTCCACACATAATCATGTAATTTATTTGTTCTTAATCTAAGGATACCAACTTTGTAAGGGACATCATCTCAATCTCTTTTCGTTGAGGAATATTTTGTTTTATACACAACTTTATTATATACAGTGTATAATCCCCTTTAACATTTAATTTTATTCAAAAGTAATCTTTTCCCTACGAAGCGTTTTACTAAACGACAAAATGTATGTTTTTTAACGTACGTGGTGACAAGGATCTTTTCTTGCCGTGAGTGTTATTAGATCTTTGGATTCCTTAATAAGTCGGAATATTTTTAAAAGGAAAATAAATACCATATAATCTTTCATGTATTTCGGTATTGAAAATGGTTTTGATAATGTTTTTATTATATCAATGTGTTGTATTTATATCTTGTGATTGAAATTTGGAGAGAAAAAAATTCCTTTATGCAAGTTTTATGTGATACGATTATGTTATAGTTCTTGGGAATTGTTTATGAAAACGTGTGGTTCTGTGATAAAATAAGGGCGGGTGAGACCGATATATCTCTCCAATGAATTTGGTAACGTGAAGGAGTTAAACTCTAAGGTTTATCCGAAGAGATTTAGGGAAAATACTTTGATGGGTATTTCAAATGTAACCAAGAGGGTTGATCCCTACGTAAGAATGTTATGAATGCCACAAGTTACCTTTATGTATTGTGATTTCTATGAGTTATTCATAAATCTTATGATTTCATGATGTATGTTAAAGTTCTTAGGTTTTATGAGTAAAGAATGATTTCATTTATTTTTATGTATACAAGGACTAATGTTTTCTTCCTGTATTTTTATATTCCTTAATGAGATTTTTAGGCTCATCCCATGTTTTTTTTTAATTTTTTTCACAGGAATTAAGGATGAATTGGGTCAAGGATGGGATCAAGGAATGACATACTATTTAAAACATGGAACTATACATGTTTCTTTTTAAGATTTTTTATTTTGTGATAAAAATGAAAACTGAGTAGGAGTGTCTTCATTGTAATATTTTGAGATGTAATAGTTATTTCCTATTTATATATAACTATAAAACTGAAAATATCCTCAATGTGAATTATTCATTTAATTCAAGATTAGGTAATGTTTTAAGGTTGGGTACTTATAGTTGGTATCATAGGTTGGTTTAGACAACTTTAGGGATTTGGAGTTTTCATTAAACACGTGATTAGTCCATATATTTATTATTTTAGTTAATTCCTTGTTTTATAACTTTTTCAAATCAAGGAAATGGAAGGAGGAGGATTTCAAATGACATTATTATCTCTTACTGATGACTTTCTTGCAATAATTTTTGCAAAGTCATGTTCGGATGATTGTGAAACATTTTCTAGCATACAACTCACTTGCAAGAAGCTTTTTGAGATATCAAACAATTCCACTATACCTCATTATCATCGTGGATCATGGGTTGTATTTATACAAATCCTATTTTCACAATATTCTCATATATTCAAGAAAGGTAAATATTATCAAGGAATTTTCAAATATTTTACCCTATCACAATATTTTGAAGCATATTATGATTTTAAAGTAGGTTCTGAAGAAGAAGACCCTTGTGTAACCTATTTATATTTTCTTTTAAAATATAGTATCTCAACATATACCTATGGTATTTTAAAAGGACCATTAATTGAAAGTTTCAATTCAAATTCGGTCAGACTATTATATAGAAATCATGTCTTATTAGATATTTTGAAATTATATGTCATACATGATTATTTTCCAAAACTGTTTTTCGGTGAACACCCATATGACCCATGTTATACAAGGTGTACTTAGAGGGAGGAAGAAAATGTTTTTTAAGGATCTCTAAATTACTGTTTTGATGCATGGACCTTCTACCTACATGAACAAGATGACGATGAAACCAAATGGAACCATGATCAATGTATGATGTTCTTCATTTTGGGGATCATTTTATGTTTTCTTATGATGGTGAAATAAGACTTCAAAATTAAGATTTTGAGATCATAATGACTTTGGATGAAAATAAGAGGTATAAAGAAACAATTGAGTTTAAAACATGTTAGTGTTATTTTTGAGATTTATAAAAATTACAACTCATACGATGGCTGACAACCCGTCATGTCTGGCAAGGCAGCATGAATCGAACCCACAACTGAAGGGCGACAAGGGCGCTTGTCCTACCACTAGCCTACGTGAAGTCCCTGGATATTATGACTTATTCTTTTTAGTTAAATGATTTTATGTATCAATAATAAGTTGATTTTGGGAACTTATTTTTTATTAAATGGATATCCTTGGCGTAGGAAAATGATTTGGTGATTGAGTAATATAGGTTATTTTGGAAGATGTTCTCTCTTTCGTGGAAATAATATATGCTTATAGAAAATATAATACTTTGGGATTTCAATTGAAGAGAAAAGGTGGTATTTTATTTTGGAAGAATCTATGTTTTTATTATGTACATATGAAGATTTGTTTTATTTATTAAAATGATTAACCTATCATGGAGAATATGGGATTAGGTTAATTTTTTTTCAATATGAGATTTAAGAGAAACTGATGTTATTTGGACAAAAATGCTAAGATTTTTCTTGGAATATTATGTGATTAAATCCTTCAATGATTTTTGTTTCAATCTTAGTTTTGTTTACATTGAAGAATTTTATGGACAACTTTTTATTGAATGGTCTTTGTTGAACTTTGGCTTTTGTTGGAGAAATTTTGGAGATTAAGAATAGATTTTCTTTTTATAAAGGGTTATCCTTTTTGGGTATTACCTGATCTCATACTAACAATTTTGGTTTTGGTTTTGGTCTAAAGACATGGGTAATATATAGTTCTCTTTTTTTGAATTAGGTGATTCTCTAGAAGTATATTTTAGCACTCTTAATGTGAACAAGTCTTCCTAAATACTCATCTTTTGAAAAAAATTGGGTTTGTGTTAAAAATCTAGTAAAAGATGAAAGTATACAAGATATGTAAGTATGTTTCCTTATGTTATAGTTAAGCTCATAAATAAATTCATCCATGAAAATTAACTTAAACCAAAAATGTTGTCTGTAAACTTTTCTTATTAGGGACTCAAATACCATTTAACCCATCACAAGTTTGTGATTTTCATGGGGTTAACTTTCTCATAATAATGTTTTCTATCACTCTCCATGAAAACATGACCCTTTGTTTTTTTCCCTTTCATATCCATGTTTTCCTTCATAGAATACTTGTATGGGTTAACTAGGGTGACCTTTGTACTTCTCTTTATTTATTTTAATGTGATAGTTTTACTGACACTTGTTCTGATGTGGGACTTTCAATGAATTTTCCGAGTCCAATTTTAAAATTGCGAGGACGCAATTCCAAAACGGGGGAAGGATGTAACATTCCAAGTAAATAAAGAATATGAAATTATCATATTTATTAATATTTGTGATTAAAATATCAATATTACTTTAAAGGGGATTCTATGTTCTATGTCGTACCCAACACGCAACAACGAGTTTCTTTGAAATCATACGTTGCACACTAATAATATAATAATATTATTTTAAATCTTAGTTAACACCTAGACATTGTAATGGAAGTCAGGAACATAACTAACTACATAATTATTATATATGTTTTTCAAATATTTTTACATATATCTAATAAATTTTAGAGGCTTAAAATGCAAATAAATTCAATTTTAAGCATAAATCTTCTAATATTCATTAAAAGGCTGATTCACCGCATTTTGATGGTGAAGCATTTATAGATATAATTTTTGAGAATTCTATATGTTATGTTTGACAAAATTAAATCCTTCTTTAGAATATAGACATAAAAATTTACTTTGTGTAAAGTTTTGTTATTTTTCCGATAAAGATCGTTTTTAGGGAAAATTGTTGTATTTTAATACAAAACATACTTTTAATCTAATTTAATTATATTTTTAGATTATCGTTTTAATTGGTTTTAAAGTTTAATTAAAATATAATTTTACCATTTATTCCAATTGTGGTCATTTGAATTAATTTCACTTTGAAATTGGACTTAAACAAGTGTCAATCTTTTAATAGATATTGTTTCTTAAAAACACGCTATTTGTTTTGACAGTGTGAATTGATTATAAAATTAATTAATGAAACTTCTATGTTTTTAATTTGGTGAAATTGATATCATTTTTGAAATTTTAATATCAAATATATCTTAGGGTGAGTGTTTGGTATTTTTCGGACAAATGTACATTTTCAATGAATAGTGAAAAATACTGCATTTTAATTCAAAACTTCATTTTCATCCAATTTATTTATATAGTTATATTGTCATTTTAATTGGTTTTAAGGTGTAATTTAATTATGTTTCTATAATTTAATACAATATTTGTCATTGGATGTAATTTTATTTTTAAGTTGGATGTAAAAACAAATCAATCTTTTGATAGATTTTACTTCTAAAAAACTCATCTTTGGATTTGACAACGGGAATTATTTTAAATTAATTACTGAAATATCTGGGATAGGAATTTGATAATTTGGATTCCATATTTTTAATAATAAGATAAAAATTATGTAATTTAGACTCTTTTTTTGGACATTATGAATATTAACAGCTGTAATTATCTTTAATTATCGTGTTTAATTAGTAATCGGGTAGTTAAGGGTAATAAACTAATATCATATAAATATAAAATGAACCCAAAATGTGTATTAATTATATTTTTGGTGTCATGGATTACCATGGGATGACTTGTTCCAACCTTCGGACCCCATGTAATCACTTTAGTGTGATAGTGACCTTTTATCATATTTTTTTAATGAAAAGAAAATGTAACCAAAGTATGTATCACCTATGTAAATCAATTTTAATTTTGTTTATATAAATTATCTCCTTGACTATAAACATTAATTGGATATCTAATAATATTTCCTACATTATGGTAATTTTTTTATAATTTTTATACATTATATAAATTAATTTATTTATGACACTGTGATGATGCAGTGATTACCTCATTAATGAACGATTTAAATAAAATGAAAAGATAAGGTAAAATATAAGACATACACTTGTAAAAAACCTATTGTATGGGAGGATTTAGAACCCTTATCACCTTTTCTTCTAAATATACAATTTAGGAACCTTTAATATCCGAAATTCATTTTATAATAAAGTAACTTTTCAAGACTTTCCAAGACTGCCCATCCTCCCTCTTATAAAAGGCCCCCACCTCTACCACATTACCCACACCTCTCAAGACATTGGCTCGGCAAAAATATGCTCATTTAATCTCTCCAAATCTCTCTCTGCATCATAGAATCCTTACTTTAGGAATAATGCTCTTCAAAAAACCCTTTTGGGTCAAACCAAAGGGAGTTACCCTATTTAAATGTAATTTCTTCTCTTATGTTTTTTGATTTATTTGGCTTCTCAAACCCCTTAAACACTTTTTATTACTTTTTTTGTAACAACACCAGTATATAAAATATACTAGGATGTTTTAATGATAATTATTCGAGCTACACTTACACACACCTCTATCTAATGGTTAATGAACATTCTGTTTCTGTGGATGGTGAATTACTTCCTCACGAAATGATGATTGTTTTATCTTCTCCTACCACCTCTCATGGTGGCCATTATGATGGAATGATATTTATTTATGATATATATTATATTTATTTCCTCTCTATGATTCTTTATTTTATATTTAAAACATAACTCTATTCTTTTCATGTTGTGCAAATGCGATAATTTCATTTGAGGATGTGTGGACTACCTCCCCCTCAAGTGTTGTGACTCGTTCATGCAATAAATGGAATGTATAAAGAATGAAATTAATGAACATATGTGACCCATATAACATATATATTATAATGGAATATATATATATATATATCATTTAGTTTTAATTCCATTAATGTGAAAAAGAAATGAAAGTAGCGTTCATGCGTACGTACGGCCTACCGTCTCCATGAACGGTGCATTTCATTTTCATGTCACCAAATGTTATGGAATAGTATAAAATGAATATATACTGGATATATATTATATTTAAATAATTAATAACATTCTGGATATGGTGTAATTATAACTACATGGAAAATTCTTTTCAAACAGGTTTATTTTTGACTCATGTACCGAACATCGACAAAAATGTCTGATATGAACTCACATAATTAACTAATTATTATAACTTTAAAATATGTGATATGAATTGAATAATAAACTTTAAAGTATTTCCTTAAGAAATTATTAATTGAACAATGTTTTTTATTCAGGAATATAAAGAAACAAACAAGACAAGTCGGACTTGAGGTAAAGGATCCAACATCTCTCTTTGTTTTTAAGCACTCTCTTTTATGTCACTTATTTTAATCTCCTCTTTCACATGTTGTGGGATGTTCTTTTATATTCCTCTTACTGTACTTTTTATGTTAATATGATAAGATACCCTATTTGATCTGCTCAATCCATTTATGGATGTTTTAACGGGCGCTGTTAGACTACCGAATTTTCGTAAGGGGATATCTTCTCTCACTTTTCATTCTATGAGATTTCCATTGTTCGCGACTTATTTATTGAATGTGGTGTATTTTGTTCTTTAATTTTATATATATTATCAAGATTCTATTTATATTCATGGTATTCTATGATTCATATTTTTTTTATTTTATTTTGGTCATACGACTCGATTGATTATAGTGAGGTATGGGGTTTTTATCTGACTTTTTGTTCTCGTGAGATTCATGCTACATTTGCCACTATTTCCTTTTTGTGGTGTATGTACTGCACATTATTGTATTATTTTTTTAATATAAGTTTATTTATGTGTATTTATATCTTCACTATATGACCCTTATTTCATGGGTTGTACGTTTCGAAAGTTACCCAAATCGGTAAGGGAACCTTTCACCCTCCTATTTTTAAAAGTCTTCTTTTTGTTAGGTCTTTTAATTTACATATTCTTATGTTGGGATATGTTATTATATATCCTTATTTATTTAAATTATTTTTATAAGTGATGAGATACCCTTTTTATCTCTCATCGTCACATTTTTCTGAATTTTAAAATGACGTCGTTAGGCTGTCAAATTTCTGTAAGGAAACTTCTTAACCCAATCTCATTTCTTTGGGTTAAACATCTACATCTTGATTATGTCGTACTATGAATATGTTTGGATGACCTTTGATTTTTTTACACATAATATCCTCCTATGTTAGGTATATTTATATTTTCCACACATAATCATGTAATTGATTTATCCTTAATCTAAGGATACCGACTTTGTAAGGGACTTCGTCTCAATCTCTTTTTGTTGAGGAATATTTTTTTTATACACAACATTATTTTATACGGTGTATAAACCCCTTTGACTTTTACTTTTATTCACAAGGAATCATTTCCCTACGAAGCATTTTACTATATGACAAAAATTATGTTTTTTTACGTACGCGGTGACTACGATCTTTCGGCCGCCGTGAGTTTTATTTGATCTTTGGATTTCATAACAAGACGTAATGTTTTTAAAAGGAAAATAAATACCATATACTCTTTTATGTATTTTGGTATTGAAAATGGTTTTGATAATGTTTTTATTATATCATTGTGTGGTATTGATATATTGGGATTAAAATGTGGAAATGTTATGTTTCCTTTATGCGTGTTTTATGTGATACGATTATGTTATGGTTCATGGGAATTATTTGTGAAAACAGGTGGTTCCGTGATAAACTAAGGGAGGGTGACCACGATATTGCTATCCAATGCATTGGGTAACATGAAGGAGTTAAACGCTAGGGTCTCTCCAAAGAGATTTAGGGAATATACATTGATGGGTATTCCAAATGTAACAAATAGGGTTGCTCCCTATGTAAGAATGTTATGAATACCTCAAGTTACCTTTATATCTTATGATTTCTATGAGTTATTCATAAATCTAATGATTTCATGAGGTATGTTAAAGTGATTATGTTTTATGAGTAAAGAATGATTTCATTGATGTTTATGTATACATGGAATAATGTTTTCTTCCCATATTTTTATATTCCTTTCTGAGCTTTTTATGCTCATCCCAAGTTTTTTTGAAATGTTTTCCATAGGACGTAAGGATGAATTGGGTCAAGGATGGGATCAAGGAATTACATGCTATCTAAAACAAGGAACTATACATGTTTCTTTTTAAGAGTTTTTATTTTGTGATAAAAATGGAATCTGTGTAGGAGGGTCTACTTTGTAATCTTTTGAGATGTAATAGTTATGTCATAATTCTCTAAAACTCTAAACCTAAAAAGATCCTCAATGTGAATTATTCATTTAATTCATGATTAGGTAATGTTTTAAGGTTGGGTCCTTATATACTAACATAAGGAATTATTGGAAACTCAACTACATAAATTTCTCAATATTTTGTTTCTTTAAAAACATTATATTCATATACAACTCATGGTTTGGAGTCAAGACTGATTTAATTTCTCATAAAGTTCATAGTTAGAATAGTTGTGATAAATTATCAAAGGTTACAATGAAATGTGATTCAATATTTTGGAAATTTGTGTCAATATAAATGAATATAAACATAAAAACAAAAAATATTCATCTCTAATTCCACATGCTTCTCCAATATAGAAATACTAGTGCTAGGTTGATTTTTAAATGTGAAGATGAAGAAGAACTATACTTCTCCTTATAAGGATTTTTGAGATCCAAATTTAGAATGATTTAATTCCTTTTCATATTATTCATATTTGTCACACCATAGGACACCCTATGAAAATAATCCCTCACTTGTGTCCCAATACTCAACATATAACTACTTATATTTATAACTGCCTATGGAACCAGTCATTACCTTTCCCATTATATGAAAATATCATAGCTAATGTTTGGCATGGGTTACACACCCATCCATGTTCACTCCCGATGGAACAATATATACCCATATAGGGATTTCCATGAACTGAAATATTTCACATACATTATACATGTGATTACATTCTCATGAAAATATAATGTGACTCGCAAAGTACTATAATCCTTAAGGTCAAAGGGATGCCTCCCCCTTTATTATGACATTGTTGTATCCTATTGCACTACTGGAGGTGGATGTGGATTATATTATCTGTTTGCCATTAGAATTGTGCTTTAAATATCTATTGTTTTATCAAATCCTATAAAAAATCTTTATACATTTAATGATATTGATGTAGATGAAATGTTATGGTATTTTTTCATTGAAGTGACATTAATATCCATATGCAGAAGCTGCAAGTTTTCTCTCCATCCCCATCCATTTTTATACAGTGAATATATTGTGGGCAAATTGACCATGAATGAATGAATTAGGACACTATATTTAAATAGAATATTTTTTTAAATAACATAATTTCCAGAAAATTGAAAAATAATAAGATTTATATTTCCCTGAGAATCAACATGAACATAATAATATTTCTACTGTATTATTCTTTTAATAATAAAATCATCAGAGTATTTATTTAATATTCATTGAAATATTTTTGGATACATTATGAAAGATAGAATAAGAGTCCAATAATTCATTAAAAACACATGAAAAGAAGATAAGTCCACCATCTTTAATTCATTTTCTTGACCAAATCCAACTATGATATCTATATATAATTTATATTATTAAATTTATCATAGAGGATAGTGATGTTTATCTCTATGTTACTCTATAGTTACTTTTTTAAAACTATATCACTACCTTAAAATAATATTTCATCCATAACTAAACTGATATAATTGTATTTTAATCCTAGGTAAAATTGAGTTTGTTTTTCTCATACTACTTAACCACATCCATAGAATATAGATCCTTAATTACTATGATTTTTTTTTGAAATTTTATAAATCCTGAAATCATTGAAATGTATGATCTCTAAAAAAATTAACTAATATATGGAAGAACATATCAATTAATATGTACCATGATTGATGAATTACTTTATTTAAATCTCTGTTATGCAGGTTCATTATCCTATTTGGTTATATAACCATGAAATATAAAAATCCCTCATAATGGTTCATAAAAATAATTTAATTGACCAAATAATATCTATTGGGAGTTTCAATCCAAGTGAGAAATTATTCCACTTTGGTATAAACTAAGTGATAATAAAGGTATTACCCAATACACACATTTATGGGCTATTATCCCATGTTACAACTATATCAGAGCCAACATCACCTTATAGTATCTAGTTATGGATCTAAATTATCATATATGTATACCATCACAACTTTACCGAAACATTAAGATGGCAACATACACATATAATTACCTCTTAAACATATCCCTATGTTATTAACTAATGCTCTCTTATCCTAATCCCTATGTAAATGATTCATTATTTCCTTAGAATTATGCCATATACAATCCCAAATGAATTATCTATTATGGTCAACCAAAATTAATCAACCAATAAATATCTCTAATAATCATAATAATAACTAGATGTATCTAAACTCTTCTCTACTACCAATTGTGAGGCTTTGGACTCTAACTCATAGATCTTATTCCATAGTGGAATAAAATATATATTTTCCTTTATTTCAGTTTTAAAATCATAGATATGGCCATAATTTATTACAAAATAAATAACTATTATTGAATATCGAACATCCTAAAGAACATTTTAGTTTCATATAACATAAGAACTATGAAATATCATAATTAAATAAAATCGTGTATTATATAGTAAATGGAAAATTTTAAAATATATTAGAAACAACATAATTCATTGAAATCCTTCAACATAGCAAAAAAATTCTTTCCCATATGATATTTTTATAAACATTCCGTTTTTAATAATTCTCACCATAATTATAGAATAAAAAATAGTTAATTATAAATTCATAGTCAGGGAAACATATAACTAATGACTTAAAAAACATTAAAATGTAGTACAAAATATTTTAAGAATAAGTGATCTAAATAATTTCAATAATCCAAAAAAACTGAGAGAATTATATATCAAAGAAAATAAATAAAAAATGGATAATAATTACTAATCCCATAGAAATGGAATTAAAAATATTATATACAAAAAACATATTGCCAATTCCGTATTCCAAAACACTATACATATATAGGTAGAGGTATGCAAAAAAACATGATGATTTGAATCATAATACCTATTGATTATTCAAGGGGTTATATAACATTGAGCCCCACCCATCATAGGATTAAGATCAATTCATTATCTATAAATAACTATGGGGAATTCTGTTCCATTACCCAATAAACCACTTACTGAATAAAAACAATGTTTTCAATATAGTAAGAATTACATTATTTCAATACATAATCAACATATTTTTTACTATATAATCATATAGAAGTTTAATACTACACCATAAAATAAGTAAATATTATTTCAAGGTGAACATCATCCGATATGAAATTTTCATTGTGAAATGACATTAGGTAGAATCATTTTAATGAAAATAATTATATTTGGATTATTAAATCATATTAATAAAAAAATATAATAGTGATATATCCATGGGATGTGAATCTATCATTCAAATGGAAAAATGTTATATAACATAAAAAAATCCTCAAGAAAGTTATGTTTGAGAGAAATAATTATTAGGTATTGCGTAATATTTTAATAAAAACCCTCTAAAATAGAGGGAATGTAATTGAAAATTAAATACCATGATTAAAATAATATTCATTATATTTTATATCAAATAATGTGGTGAACCCGACTACAAAAACCCTAAAATTGTGTCTGTGTTATTATGTTGGAATAAGATACAAGTTATCACATTCTAAATTACTTAATAGTTTACTAATATTAGAGATCAAGATAGATACATGAAACTCTTTTCAAATTGTAAATATAAAAAAAATATTACAAAAGAAAAAAAATTATCATCATCCATGAAAAACCATTCAAATAATTCATCTTCATATACTAGGGAATGTTAAAATTATAGATGATCTCAAATTCACAGAATAGGTTATGTATAATGGAACATATAATATATAAATAAGAATATTTGACATAGAAAGGTAAATAACTAAAAAAATTCCATTTAAATAACATTAATATCCAGATATGATAATTAATATTCCATATAGAAAGGTAAAAAAACATAAAATACAATAAATGTAATCTATAACTAAGATAGAAATTCATATATAGATAATATCATAGAGGGAATATCATGAATAATTATTAAAATTGAATTCTCAATTAATGAAATGATTAATTTTTATACATAATGTCTTATGCTCATGATACCTCTACCTTCAATATTTATCCACAATAACGTTTAAAACTAATTGGTATATAATCATGTGGTTTTGGAAAAAAATTAAAAACAACTAGGTAAAATTCATTTGGTTTTTACAAATAAAGTTTCTCATGAAACTAGTATATGAATCATCATTTTATCTATAAATATGCCCCACCTATGTCTGTATGTCCAAATAATACCTCATATACCGAAAATTTGATTTAATAATTGAATAATATGCCTTATCATCAAATATCAATATTTATTATGGAATAAAAATCTCTCAATATTTCCCCAGAAAAATAAAAAACCATAAATGTAGAAAAAAATATGTACAAATGATATATAGTTTAAGAAATAAAAATATCCATGAAAAATAACAAGGATATTTAGGGGAACTTAATATCAATAATAAATTTAATAATTAAATATTATATTAATGGATACAAAAATGAATTAAAGAAGTGAATGTTGAAACATTCCTTGGTCAAAATGATCATTGAGCATCCAGAGTAATAATATGGGTTTTATTAATAGAATATATACCCATTGGAGTTATAATTTATGATTTTTGCAATCAATGAATAGAAATTGAATAAATAGATCATAAAACAATTTTTGAGGAAAATATCATATTCACTTTCAAAATCAATTTTAAAAACTAAAATTTTATGTGAATTTTAGAAAAAAAAATTCAAAATTATTTTTTATACTAATAATGTATTCTTTAAAAAATTGAGTTTTTATGATTATTCGGAATTTAGATCATGTAGTGCACATTAAACCAAAGATTCCTTTCATTTTTTATAAATACCAAACATGAATGTTTTTGAAAATGAAATGAATATTCTTTTAAAAAATCAATCAAAAAGTAAAATTATATATAATTTTATATAATAAATCCTTTGGAAATGGTAAAAAAATTAAACATTTTTTGAAAATATTCCTTAAGAATAAATAATATTTCTGACCAAAAGAAAAAATTATTTAGAATTTTCTTAAAAAATCCCAATTACCTTAAGTACCAAAGCATTTAGAATAGTAATATTACTTCAAAACATCATGAATAATAATTTTTTAAAAAAATTAATGTTTTATTACGAAAATATAAAATAATTTTCTTAAATAGAAATTTATATATAAACAATCCTGATTAAAATGGGATTATGGAAATAGAACAATGAAAATAATATAACATTGAAGTTATAATTAACCAATGAATATAGTATGATTATAAAATTTTAATCCATATTTAGTAACTGGAAATAAAACAATATATATTCAAAATTAGTTAAACTTGTAATCAAAGAATATAAATGAAAATGATGGAGTTATATAACCTAATGAAATGAAATTTAATTATGAAATGATTTACCAATTGGTGAATTTTATGTTAAAGGCCCTTAGAATAAATAATTCAAATTGAAACTAACAAAACATGAATACAAATATACCTCAATATAGGGAAATTGATATTGAATCTCATACAGTGATCATAACAGTTATGTGAGAATCAATCAAATGTATCTCTTATATGTGTCAAATATAAATCAAAATAAAACTATTGAAAATAAAAAATATTATAAAAAATCATTTCATATATAATTTTATCATTAAATAATAAATTAATTTGATGTTTAACCCAATGAATGGAAACAATGTTATGAAATCCCTTCAACCACACTACCACCTAGTTGAACATGCTTTAACTTCTAGTATCTGGGTTGTAAACATGTTATTAAGATATAAAATAACCATATTAATACAAATAATATCATATATAATCTTTTTATAACATAACAACACTCTTTAATTAATAATTTTTCATTTTTTTCATTTTTTCGGTTGTCAATTAACTTGTTTTCTTATATGAGTTTCATCATTAAATATTATGTCATCTCCCATTTAATAAATCTCTATTGTATCTAGAATAATAAACATGACATAATTATACAATTTTTACATCAATTATAGTTTGAAAACTGATAATAGAATATGGTTATCAAAAATGGACTATGTCATGATCATGGAGGTCGTATGTCAAATGTACGCATAAGTAAGATTTATATTTTTCAATGATCTTTAAAAAAGGGATGTATAGAATATTTATATTAAAATAATTATATTAATATCATATATGACATATTATTTCTTTAAATATACCTATATATTTCATCCTTATCATCGGGTGATGAAAATAGTGTTGCATCTCTTCATGAAGGAGGTAGTCTGTACATACACATTAACGATATCATCGTATACCATAAGGAATGTTATGTAAAAATTTACATAAAATATATTGAATACATCAGTTTAATTATTTTAGAATCATATATATACTATTTATATATATCTTCAAAACCATCCCTTAGAGATGGAAATGAAAAAGGAATGGGATTTTTTCATGAGGTGGTACTCCCCCAAACACAAGAATAATGATTTCTTACCAAGTTGATGGAAGTAGGGGTGGTTTTATTTCATGAAAATATTATAGAAAAATATAATTATAAGAAATATGTTGATAATTTTATAACATTATGTTTTGGTATTAATTTAGGGTGTTTGAGGATGAAATAAAATAAAAAAACCTCATTGGTGACCATTACCTCTTTTTCAAGTAAACTCTGTCAGTTTTAACCAAAATCTTTCTTGGGATAGATATATTAAAAAAATAAGGATTTTAAGATTACAGGAATTTATAGTGGAATTTATTTTTTCTTTTTTATGTAGATCATAACTAGTTATAAATTGTGAATAATATATGTGAGGGGTGACCAATTGTAATCGAAGTGAACGGCAGACATATAATTTTAAAAAATGAAATTGTGCACCAAAATGTTTTAGATAAAAATATGGTTAAAAAAAGGAGTATCATCGAGTCTTATACATTATAATGTCAGTATATAGAATAAATAATATTTAAGAAAAGTTTTTAGGGGATTTTAATGATTATTTTTTTTGTTTAACCCCCCATAAATCTATTTTTACCTTATCTGTGATAAATAATACTTACCCCTTTCACTAATAATTTTGGTCAAATATTTAGTTGAAATTATTATAAAATAAAAATTATTCTTATTCTAAATATATAATTAATTTGTTCAAATTCAATTAATTGAAGTGAAAAATTTATAACGTAAAAATCAATCTCCCATACATAACACAAAAGTTTCTTTTTAAATGGAAAATGTTCAAATGTATAAAGAGGTTCTATATCAAAAATTAAAAATGAATATTATATTAATAAGATAGATTGGACTAATAGATATATAATTTAAATAATATAACATTAAAAAAATAAAAATATAATTATATATTATATAAAAAAAATAGAGTGTATTCAATTAAAAATCAATATTTTTTACTACTCCTCATATAAGGAAACGTTTAAGAAAAAGCAAAAAAAATTACATTGAAATAATTTTTATATGATTATTTCAAAAAATATGATTATTTTATCAAAAAAATAATCTAAATAAATTTAAAAATGACTTCTAAGTTATGTGTGTGAAGCGCTACTAAACAGACTTTTAGAAGAAAAAAAAGTTTCACAAAAAACATTTCCACTTTTTCCGAATGATTCTGAATTCAATTTCTAATAAAAAGATAAATAATATATATATGTAAAATATATATTTTTTAAAACTATTATATTACTATTCATACCTACTAATTTATTTTCTATGTTAGAATGGTCGTGTTTAAATAATATTTTGATAGATTATATCATTTTTTTACACTTGGTGTCGTGTGTATGTTTAGTAATCAAGAAAATTAAATTTACTCAAAATAAAATATAGCGTGAAGACTCTATGTGTTAAAAATATAGATTATACAACCCATATAAATGTAAATAGGTTAATAATACCAAACATTTTTCAAATAGAGGAATTTGAGATGAAAATCCTTACCCCTGTCGAGAATCATTCTATACATGAAAAAATGTCATTAATAAATAAAAAAAGTTTGATAAATACATACCCCATAATGAAATTCATAATTACAACCATTTACACTCAAATTTAAAATCATTATATATATATAAATATTTTTTTGTTTATTACTTTTTTCAACACTGAGTATAAGTAATCATTATCGCTTTGTACTAGATTTATATAAACGATGATTGGAACTATTAAATTCAAAAAACTAATAATTATTATATAAAATAAGGTACTACAATAAATTATCAATGATGGATTATAAATAAAAAATTTCATTTCATTTCAGGTTTAGTAATGATCAATGAGGATGAAATCAGTAATGCAATGCATAATATAGTGATTCCTGTTAAACATAGACTGATTTCTAGATTAACAAGATAAATATTTATATAACCATACTAGAACCAGAAATAAAACATTATATTTTTTATCCACAACATATTATACTAGTATCTAATTTCTCAAAGTCATCCATTGTATAATATAATAATTGTTTTCAACAGGGTTGTTAAACAGACCTAAACACGAACCTACTATTATTAATGGATTATTATGAGATAGTTTAATTTTAATTTCATTTTACTTGAATTATATTTGATCTTATTTAACTTTCATTAGTGTAATAAAATATTATTGGAAGGAAATATATATATAATATAATTTATAAAATGTAATCACATAGAAAAGTATATAATTTTCCTTTTAGTTTGGTAGTTTAAAATGATTGGATTAATGATAATAATTTGTTGATCATATAAATAATATGTCATATAATTTGTTATACCATAGCCTTAGTTATATCAATAATATACCATTTTCAATAATATACCATTTTCTAATCTCTTTATCTGGAACATAATTTGTTGATCATAGAAATAAATAGATCTGTGGAGGCGATAGACTGCACATATGAATGGATGATAATTTTGTTTTCATAGAAAAATAAGAATTTTTAATATGGTTAATTTCTTCATAATAATAAAAATTATTTAAATATCATACTTATTTATTAAATTCCCTATTTAAACTATCATTTAATGGTGGTGAAGGAATACATACCACATTATGTCGTAGAGGCGGTAGTCCACACAACACAAGAATGACAGTATCATTTTTCTTAATAAAAATGGAAAATTGGATTATTTATTATTAAAATATAATAATAACATTAATTATTTAAAAAAATGATATCTTACATAAGTATTTTAAATTTATATTTTTAGAAAAATAAGAAATGAAATAATTTAAGTAAAAAATATTACTCATGTTGAGCACATCGATATATCCTTAAAAGATCCCTTTACAATGATTGGAATATGATAATATATTTTGAAGAAAAATATAAAAAACGATAAATATTATTCTTGGGGAATGAAACATTGGCTTTTTATCATCAATAAACCTAATTTTTAGAGTGGTATTAAAGGGTTGTTGAACATAAACATTTATAAGTGATGAGATTGGATTTTTTCCTAAATATTTCAAGATAATATAATGTTTAAAATGTTTAAGATGTCATGTGGGACTAAAAATAGATATTAATTTATTTTATAATGATATAGTGCGATCATATCAATAAAAATTCTATTTTTTTAACATGTTTGAATCCCTTTACCCATTAAATTATTAATTTTTTCCATTTATGCATTTACTTAAGTATCCATTTTTTACCAAATATTATTTAATATTTATTCATAAAAAAATTTACTTATTAAATATTATATTCATATTTATTAATCATTTAAAATACATTTTATTTTCTTTAACGTAAAATTGTGAGTAATATTTAATTTTAAAATACAAAATTTATAATGAATCAAAACTTTTTTTTAAAATTATAACTTAAATTTTAAAGTATTTTATATGGATTTTTAAATTGAAACTAGATTTTTTAAATAGTAAAATACCTTTTATGAAACTTATTTTTCTTTATAGAATGTTTTCCATAATTTATAATTCGTACTTTTGCATGCATATTGTAATAAAAATCAAGTTATTTTTTAAAATGATATTTTTCACTATTCATCAAAAAAATATTTTTAGATAATCCCAAAAAATAATATTAAAAAAATATTACTATGAAGAATTCATAGAGATTATTTTTTAAAAATTAAAGTAATTTTTTTTTAAATTTTTCATTTCAAATAAATAGATGAGAAATATTTAAAATATATTTTATAGAGAAAATATATTTTTTTTAAAAATAAAATTTCTAACAATTATTTCATATCATTTACTAATTAGTTATGTGTTAATAATTTATTCATATCAAATATATTTTAAAATAAATAATAAAGAAAATATGAATAGAAATTCAAGTTAAACAAAAAAGTAAATATTTGGAAAATTAATTTTTATATGCTTAAAATGAACATATTTGTTATTTTTTCTATAAACAACGATTTTAACTTATATTAAATGTATAATTTATTTCATTTAAATATATATTTCCAAAATTGGTTACACTTATTTTTTCCCATTAATTCAACGGGTTGGTTTTAAATGTCATGATTTATATTTTTTAACTAAATAAATTGTGATTTCATTATAGTATGATAGCGCATATGGAGGAAGATATTGAAAAAATATGACTTATTTAAAAGGATTATTATGTTAACATATCATTTTATTAGACATATTCTTCAATGGATAGTGAATTACTAGTGGTATATCATATTCTGCACAAATCAATATGTGGGTATCTCTATAAAGGATATCAAGATTCATTTATATGAAAATTACTTCCCTAAGACTTTGTGGATAGATATGGAATAATAGTTTGTATATCATTCTAAGTGATATATTTAGTTAAATTCTATATAAAAGCTTTCCTAAATCATATTCATTTCATTTTGATTTTATCTAGGGGTGATGCTTCGACAGTTTGATGCTTTATGTATGGACTAAGGCATCCGTATCAAATTTGGAGAACATATTCTACCAGAGATAATTTTTGATGGTTATAAATTAGGTCCTTATATATCAAGTTAAAATGAATATGTGTATGTATTTTATGTAGTTTTACTCTATAACATGGATTTATAATGGGACTTTGTGAATTTTAAATCATGTATTTAACAGTTCATACAAAAGTGTTGATGGGAACATTATCCAAATTTGTTGTTCATTACATTCAATTAAAGGAAGAATTTATATGAAGTGTTTTTGGTGTAGTATACATGTTCATATATAATCTCAATGCCACTTATATTCGATGGAGTTACAATTATATGAGAATATTGGAAAAATATTGTATTTGAAGGGGATATTTTATGATTGTTTCCGATAGAAGTTTTAGTCATGGGTTATTAGTTCTAGGTGAATAGTAGAAGCCCAAAAATTATAAAATTTAAAATATTTCACTGATCATCAAAACAAATTCAGTGTCACTATTTATGTGAAGACTACTTACAACTAGAAGAACATCACATGATATAATTAAGAAGAAAAATAAAATGATGAAATTCCACTTTTAGTATGAAGAAATGTTCGATATTCACTCATTGCTAGTAATAACTAGTTGATAGATCTAAATATGAATCCTTATAGATTTTCCACATCCATTTCTAAAATACTTAGGAGTGCCGATAATTATATTCTATGTTTTTCTACTGAAATCCGATAATTTCTTTAATGTCGCAACGATCACCGCAACGATGATCCACCGATCTAAGAAGGAGATCCTCAACCAAGATCATAGATTTCCTAGATATTTCTCCATGAAGGGAGAGTGTAGATAGAGGATAACATCCTTTAAGTGTGTAATATTAAAATGCATGGGATCCTCTCCTCATGTATATAGTGAGTAAATAAAATTTTTCATAAAGTGTCCCTTATCCCCACATATTTATTACCTACTAAATAAACCATAAAAACATATTATGACTACTTAAAAAAGTCATTAATATCATTAATATTTTTTTACATACATGTAATATAATAAATATATTAAATTATAAAAGGGAGCCACTTACTCGACTTGTTTTCCCAAAAAATATTAAACAAACATTTAATTGTTAGTCAAAATTAGTATCAATTTAACTAAACTTTAATACTGAAATGATATTTATTAATTACTTATCATACATCCTCTGTCATATCATGGAACCCATGGTGTATCCCACCATCTCCAAAACATCTATACATTCAAATGTGGAAATAATTTTGAATACATTATTATGATTGACCTTATTTTACCTCATCTAGATAGCACTGAATACTATTCAAATACTAGTGGTGAAGTCTAGAAATTCATCAAGCCCCATTAATAGATAAGTTGTAGTCATAGCAACAAAAACCTTCCTTCAAATCGCTTCCATGTAATATATTTTCTTTTTCTCTAGATAAATCATAAAGTATGATGCACACTTGGATCAGAATCATTTCTTGACTTATTATTAGTTTACCTTTCTAGAAAGATATACATTCTTTAATGATGACCATGGTTTTAGTGAAGATACATCTATCTATATCAAATGGGTCCAAATTATATCTTCATATCAGAAGAGATAAATTTTATCTTAATTATTTATTCAATTTCATACCACTAATGATTCTCTAAACACAGTCTGCATTTCAATGAATTAAATTTCATGGTTTCATAATAGCATAAAACAATGTGGTCAAATTATATACACTGATTAAAATATCAATTTAGGATATCATTACACTTGTTCAAGGATAGAAACTACTAATTAAAGGTAAAACATGTCAACTTCCTATCTGTGGGATAATCCACATGATATCACCTACTCAATATCACCAAATTAGAACATCCTATGGTAATGTCTCAATGCTTATGATCCCCTACTCCAGATAGTTAGACAAAATCTATGCCATTTATAATGAAATATCTAGAATATAAGAAATTTGATTATGATTAATGCCATAGTATCTTGAGGTTCACATTATATCAGATTGACTACTATAAAAGTTTTATATTAAAAATAATCTATGGATATTACCATATAAATAGTGGATGCGAAAATATCATCACGATAATTGTTCGAGTACATAATGAAAAAAACACCATTTACATGATATGGAAATTGAAATGAACTATATATTTAGGCCTACTATTACAATTTTTACAACACTCCCAAATGGTCTGCAAAATAATAGCTAACTATTATTTTAACCTCTCACATGATATGATCATGTTTCTCTTATATTATGGCTTTATTCATGGGTCTACCAAGTCTCTGTTACATAGTTAGTCTACTATATACAGGATAACCTCCTTGAGTAGGACTCCTCAAGTGATATAAACCCTATGTATATACACTTTTTTACATTATTAAAATATAAAATCTAGGATATTACATTTATAGTAAATATCATCTTTACAAAAATTGATTTACTAGGTTCTGTTCAAAGAACTCTAATAATCAATTCACATCATAAAATACTTCTTCTGTTACATCAGAATATGCAACATAGTCGACATTTATTGATATCAACGCAACTTTCTTTAATGAAATCAACATCCTCATTACCTTATCTTGAATCTGATAATAGATTGGATTAATCCAAGTATGATTAATTTTCCCCCATTAAACTAATTTCCCTTCATATTCATGTACTAGTTATACAACCCTTATAAATAATTAGGAACGATTGGATAGTTCTGACTGCAACCTGTGCAGTTCTCCTGGATAAAACAGATATTTTTATACCATATATTATCTATTGTAAATATATCATGATATATGTGATTGGTCCATCACATAATGGTTTGTAATTTCTATCACCATGTTAATCTCCTCATATTCCCTATGGATGTATCCTAAGAGTGTGTCAGTCTATTTGATGTCAGTAACACTTTTTCTCAAATTATTCGAACATTTATTTTTTAATACATTGTTAGTATATATATTATTGAAGTTGTCTAATAAACTGTTTGATCTTCCTCAGATGACATAATTTACTATAAATATTGTTGTGGAATTATATAAATATATATAGAGTTACTTTAAATATGGTATTAACTAAATATAAGACAAATATTTTTTTTCTATATGTAATCAATCTTATTTTACATAGTAAATAAAGGTCCTCCATCAAACCTCTTATAGACACATTATGTCAATTCCATCCAAATGAATATTTCATTATCTTGTTTCTTCTTCAATGTAAAAATATATTTCATTAAATTATACCCCTTATTTACATTATATAATGTCACCATTCCTTCATGATTGTGTTTTATAGACACCTCCCATGATTGGTGGTCTTCAAGTCCATTTCATAATATAATTATCACAATAGGTAACAATTATAATTAAAATTATAATGGACTTAGGTATGATGATGTGATATTAAAAATCAAGCCTTATTGGTATCATTCTTATGGATCCCATGTATAGTCTCACTTCAATACCCATAACATTATTCAAAATAATAAGACATTGTTCTTTAATACATGGAATCCTTTATTGAAATTTAACTGTTCTTGTCAATCATAGATTCTTTCCATTTAGAGTTTACTTATAAGAATTATTGTTCTTGATGAATAATTTATCACTATACATAGAGAATATAAAACCACTATTATGGTCATTACCATCCTAGGAAGTATCCATCTCTGGAAAATTCAAATTTCACTGCCTCCTATAGAACTCGATTATTTTCAATTTACTTGTGCATCATTACCATTAACAAAAATAAATTCAATATAGTAAGAACTACATAAATTAGAGATTTAAACCATTTATATAAATATTGTCCATCACATGACTAACAATTTTATACATCATAAATTTTTTTAAAGTGTTCAGAAAACCATAGGATAATACCAATTTATTCGAATTTTGTTTTTCCTTATATAAGTTTACTTATATACTAACAAACTATTTCCCTCTAAATAAAAGTTCTTATGAGTTAATAAATTTCCATGATATGATAAATCATATTTTATATGTTTTTAATTATAGTTTAAAAATGGATGTGTGATAATTAGAATTTTTTAAAATCAGGTTTTGAAAATAATTGAAGTATCTACAGTGCATATAATTTCGAATTCTAATGATCCTTTTACATACATCATGAATTGATGTGTATAAGTAAATTTTAATTTAACAATTACTCCAAACTGAATTATATTTTCCAATGTAAACATATAAGACTCATTATTGACTATCCTTGGTAACATCATAGCTTCAATGCATTTATGGAAATCTGCATTTACGAATTACTCCCCGCTAGATCAAAGTGATAAATGAATTATTTGTGATGATATTCATTGGATCATTGGTCTAATGTAACACTTTTCATCTAGCCATGCATATACTGTACTTTAATTTTACAATATATAAAAGTCCTAAATAAATTTAATAATGTATATTTTCCACTATATTAACCATGAAACATTTCATGCTTATTAGATAACATATTTTACGAAATCATAATGGTTGACCTTTATTTATAATGTTCCTTTTATCAAAACTCAATATATTGATAATACCTATGTTTTTAAACTCACAATATTATAAATAACATATTTTCAAGACCCATACCAATGGGTCTCCTGCCAAAACTCCACAAGCCTGACCCCAATAGGCCAGTGGCTGGAGACTAGCACCAAGAAGGAATATCACTGACATGGGAGGCCATAACCTATGTATGTATACAATCACATGTGTCTCAAAGATTATTCAATGCTATATTGTAAAACTAAATGAACAAAAATGCATGCATATATATAAATCCTACAATAAGAGTATGATAAGATGTTATGAAAAGTAAACAAGTCAAAATACAATCCCACCACAAATTCTGTAACACAAGTCCAACATGAATGAAAATTTGGACTATTGTCAGAATACTATAGTTAAACACCTCATTTGGAACAGTATAGACATGTATACGTCTATAACACATATAACAAGATTATATAGAGATAATCATCACATACACATAGTCTATAGTTAAGTCAAAACTATATTATACCATCCTAGAATTATTTCTTGGGGACTCCGTAATGCACTCATCTAGGAGAACACACTCTTGAGTATGATAACATTAGTGATGTATATCAGAGGGGTACTTCTCATTCAGACTCATCATTATAAGTACACCCTAACAGTCTGAATAGAATATGATATTTAGTGAGGATCACATCCAAGGTAATGGGGTGATTAAAACAACTCAAAATGGATTAAACAAGTATGTTGATGATTAATTCATGAATAGTATTGTTCATGATGATACCAATAACTCCTCCTAGTCACACTAATTAATAGATGATCTCACTTCATGCCTCATGAAAGGATTCTAAGGACTCTATCCAAGAAGTCCTACTGAATGGATTATAGTCTTAGTATTATGTGTCGATTCCAAAACAATAGAATAAATAAAGATAAAGGAACACACCCTAAATAAACTAGTCCATTATATAGATTAAATGTTTTATAATTCACTTATAATAAATTAATCAACATGTAGTAGGGGTCACACACCATGTCCATTGACATGGGGTCATGCCCGTGTAAATATCCCATGTCTTTTTCTCATGTATGTGTAAAAGTACACAATGGTAGGATACTCATGTAGTATACCAGTGTGCCGGTATATAGATTCATCTTGTGTACAAGTTCTTATGTATCTATAATAGTCTTATCCCATGTACTTTTCTAATTCCATGTCCGTGTGTGGGAGCATATGGTGTGCTCCAACCTGTGTTCTCCACCCCATATATGTGCACCTTTTAGGTACACACTGAGTCTCCCCTAAGAGGTAAAATTACTTATAAAATGGTTAAACCTTATCAGAATTGGTCACACAATATACAATTTTTTATTCTAGAACCCATTTAGAAGTTATTACAAACATTAAGGAAAATTGTACGTGTGTTCTATTTAGTATATTTAATATAATTCAAACATTTATTACAGGAAAATTGGATAACAGAATCAAACACCATCTTATAACCTGGTCTTGAAAAAAATTAATTCAATAGCCTAAAAATTACTAGTAAAATCTGAGATAATACATTCTCCACACCTTGTGGCTTTACGTCCTCCAAGATCCAAAATTAGGGATACAAAAAGATTTGTGGGTACTGAGCACAAATCTATGTATCATTCTCACTTTAGTTCTTTTTAAGATTCTATTACTTAAAATGGAAACACACTTATGGAATTTATCACCCATTAAATATCATATCTAGCTTATCCTTCATATTTACTAGGTACATAGAAAAGGTCCCTCCTTCTATAATGTCCAGATTGCCCCAATATATAATTTTTGATTGGTCAGGCTCAAACCTCCTTAGTTGTGACAAGTGGAACACATCATGTACCAAGTCTAACGGTTGATGTATATCTATGAAGTAAAAAACCTCACCAAATCTATGTTGTATTTAGAAGGGGTCATTAACCCTTAGAGGTAGATTTCTTCCCCAACCAAATCTCATTAATCCATGTCGATGTGAAACTCATTTTAAATCATGTTTTCCTTCTGGAAAATCCAAATGTCTATGTCACCTGTTAGCATAAGACATATAATGGATATGTGTAGTCTTCATCTGATCCTAGATAATCGACATCTTCTCAATAGTATATCACACCAATTTTGGGATCCTGAATTCCAATTCTCCTAGGTCAGTCCAATAAATTTTTGACCTATAGGGTCACCATACAGATCATCTAATGGTTTCATTCCAAATGTGTAATAGCACCTATTTTATTATGGGAACACTTCTTATGGTAGTTGAACCTCCCTAATATGGAAAAATACTAACATGCAATCTCACAACATGTCCTCCAAAACCTGAATGATCCGCTCAGTCTGGAAATCATTTTGGGGGTGAAAGACTATGCTCATGTGTTACTAAGTCCCAAATTCCTCTTGTAATCCCTTCCAAAATCGATATGTGAATGAAGTTTCTATATTAAAAAAATAATCGATGTAATTTCATGGAGTCAGGTTTTCTCTTACATTTAGTGGAATCCAAAGATCTAAACTTAACTCGGATCTCAGTTAGATAAAAAGTGGTCTAACTAGCTTCAATTTTCAACCACCCAGATGTCATTGTGCCACTTTGATGAACATGGAAATATCATTACGAAGTCCATATATATACCATATCACTTCTATTATTGACCCTCAAGGGGTGACCTAAACTCATGGAAATATGGTGCTCATCCTTCACTTGCTAACAAGTATGTCGTCATAGGACAAACTATGAAACTCTCATATTCATTAATAGGCTCCAAAACTGACATTGGAGCGTAGACATCATGTATGAAACACTCATAGAACCTACTCCTACAAAGTAAATGGTACCATTGGGAATCCACTTAAAATAATGGTGCGCTCCCCACCATTAATAATCCCATTTGAATCATGTCAATTTCATATCTGATTATGCATGGTCTCATAGTTGGTATCCTCTAGCTGTGCCTCCCTAAACCACTATAAAAGTGGTGGATTAACAACCACAGATGTGATGAAACAATCTCTATATCCATTCCTAAAGGATAACTGCAAGGAGGAAAACTCTTCTGTTGCCTCATTCACAGACTATGAACAATATTTTCTGCTGAGATCATGTGATGCCATGTTCTCCTTCCCAAGATTATAGAAAAAAACAAAATTCATAATTCATGAAGAACTCTATCCACCATCTATATCTCATGTTGAGATCCTTTGGATTTAAAATATATATTACACTCTTTTAATCATAATAAATGATAAATATCTCTATCATTGGGTAGTATCACAACATATTCAGAGTGAAGACTACCTCTAATAACTCAAGATCCAAGATTACATTGGTCTACTCATTTGGACTCAAGTGGAGTGAACCAGATGAAATCACTACTTTCCTTTGCATCATGACAAAATCATGCCTATTTCCAAATGTATTATAGAATACTACGTTCTTGAGACCTTAATCTATTTATATTAAGATGGGATATCTTGTTAAAAACTATATCAACATCCAAAAAGAATACTTGAACCTTTTTTTCTATAAGAAAGGATTCCTCTTTCGAGACAATTTTATTATAGGTGATGATACTCTTGAGATATCAGCATTGTATATACGATAATAGCCTACCAAACTAAGTAAGATTCACACCTCCATCATGCATTTGGGTGGCTCCCAAGTTAACTCTTCCTCGACCATAGGTGGGTCCATTACCACTCCATCAACTTAGATAACATGTATGGAAATTTGACATAATAATTCCATAATTGGATGTTCAATAGACTTCCTTAATGATGTTGAACTTGGACTACATCCAGAACAATCCTCAAGTGTCTTGTGTGCTCCTACTCGGATACAGACTACACAATGATTTAATTAAAGAATAAAAAATATAAAAATCTATATAACGATGAATGATCTGGTTCATGAGTCCCATGAGCACATCTATGGACTTTATCATACCAAAGGCATCACCATATACTCATTGTTACTGTAGAAACATCTGAATGTTTTCTTTGGTTTGTCCATGTCATTTACCCATAGGAGGTTGTAGCCTGACCAGAGGTCTACTATTGAAAATTATGAATCACAACTCAAATGATCAAATATATCATAGATATTAAGTAGTGGATACTTTTTCTTCATGGTCACCTAGTTATAGAATGTTTTGTCTACAAACAACCTCAAACTCCTATTAGCCTTCATGGGAATCAAAACTAGTGATGGCCTATGTCAAAAATTGTGTCCAATAAATCCTTTCCTCTAAATGTTCTCAAAATTCACCCTCTAATTAACAATATCTATATGATCCATCTGAAATGCATCCAAAGATATCAGTTCTATCCCGAGGTGTATATTAAGGAATAATTCTATATCACAGCGGGGGAGGTAAACATAGAACATTACCTATGAAGACATCCTCACACTCCACCACCACTTTAGGAATCTAAAAAATAATACAATCAACTAAAACAAGTGTTAATCTAGATAACTAATGATTGATTAGTTTCTCCCTCTGATGTGTGGGTCTATCCTATCCAACCTGGGTTTCCTTTTCACCAAAAAAAGGAAAACCTGGTTCTGTCACTATGGACACACCACACCCTTCATCTAAAATGTCTAGTCTGGAAATGAACTGTAGATAACTATTCCATACCAAAAAAGAAGTCATAATAACTCATCCCTACAACCAATATATTCCAATAGAATATATTGACTCCAGGAGTCATGTAACACTATTAGACTATGTTCATCATCAATAGGTCTTCTCTTGTAGGTGTATTAAAATGAAAGGACCAAGCATCAGGATTAACCATAATCTCTATGTGTCATACAAGGTTTGTGGAAGGAATGGAATGACTAGAACCTTTGTCTATCAGTACTAAAACTATCGTAGAAAAGACATATATCATACATCAAATCACTCTTTTAGCCTCTTGGTCATGAGCTCTGAATTCATGTAGTGTCTCTGCCCCTGTCCTCCATCTCCCTACGCCTGGTATCAACCAGTTGGGGGTGGTAATGTTTATAAGTCATAGAGACTTCGAACTCATTATTCCCTCCCATCCCCTCTTCCATGTCTACCGCCCAGTGAACCAACCTGCACCAACCACGTCGTCTTCCACAGCATCTCGTCTATAGTCTCTCTATCAATTGTATGGCAGGTTAGGAATTATCATGAAATAAATTCCCTTCCATAACATGAGTAAAAATTCATCTATCCCAGCTGGTTGGAACATTCTTGATATACATAAATTTTAATTATTCTATCCAAGGAAATCCTCTTGAAACATCTAGAGCATCCAGGTCCCTGAGATAGAAATCAGATCACTAATGATATGTTCTCTTCTCTTTTATGCATGACATGGGAAACCGCGGGTTGTATTTTCGTAGTAAATAAACTCTCTACCACCAAATATTTCTATAGTACCCCAGCATAGGTTAGAATGCATATTGGAAAACAAACTTGCTCAGATGTCCCTATACAGACCTCACTCAGAGGACAGTGACCTGAAGAACTGATCATGAATAATATAGATAGAGTACCTAGAGTTGTTTTTAAACCTAGATGAATAATAATCTATGATCATGCTACCCTATTTGATATGTAAAATATTTTGGATACGCATATGCCTTAGAGTAGCTGGTGAGAACTCCTCTCAAAAAATAAACTCATAATCTATCTATGAATGAGTAGCCTCATCATATGACTGGGTCACTAACCCCCAGCACCACTATGCTGATATGCAAAGAAAACCCATTATAAGGATCACCATTTGATCGATTGGTCACCAAACTAGATGGAGACCAAGGGATGCTAACTCAAGGCTCTACTTAGCAGCATATGGGTTAGGCTCACCTTGAAACCTTAGGGGTCTCTATCACTGAAACATGTAGAGTGTGCTGAGCTTTCTCACCTCATCTATTGGTACTGTGAGTACCACATGATATTATATGTGAGGTTGTATAGCTAGAACACTTCCTGGAGGCAACATCATAGAAATTGGTCCATTTTTCAATGCCTCATCACTAAGGGGGTCATCCTCATGATCGTACTACTGAATCATATATGGAATATGATATAGAGCCATCATAAAATAATCTTATATTAAATGCTCAAAGAGTACATATGAAGAGATGATTTAATAATGAAATGAGATACAAAACCTATTCCAATATGATTCATGTACCATTTTTTTCATAAAGTTACTATTTTTATGTATCGATCCAAAAATAATGTTATTAGAGTCCAAGTGTAAAGATGGGTCACCCACTGCACAATCACTAGAGTCCCTGACCTTAAATTCTAACTCGAAACACTTAATATTGTTGGTTTAAACCAATATCATACACTCTCATTCCAAATGTAGAAACGGATTCTATGATACCACTCTGACACTACCCATGCCAATGTGTCTCATGTCATGACTCTAGAAGTCCACCTCTAATAGGTTATGGGTGGGTGACTAGTTCGAAGATGAAATATGACTGACATGGGAGGACATAACCTATGTTCATGTATACACACGTATGAAAACTTATTCTGTGATGTAATGGAAAAGAAGATGAAAAAACATGAATTTATATATCTAAATCCACCACCATATTAAGATTGGAAGAAGGTAAATGAATATTGAGTCTAGTACAATCCCACTACAAGGTCAGAAACAAAATACTAACATGAAATAATACTAGGAGTATTGTAAGAATTCTATAGGGATACTCCTCAGTATTTGTAACACCCCAATCCCACCTCACTGTCTTGAGGAGGTGGTGAGGGAATACATGGCCTTAAGCGATGTTCCCAAGGAACCAAAGGCTAGAAATAAATGTCAAGGGCTTCAAGAACAAATTTCGGAATGATTTTACCTTAATAAAAAACCAACCAAACCATCACTACCACCCCTATATGATGCATGTTAATAATACATTCAAGAATGTATTACCAAAAGTCAACATAGTTGATCTACAATACAACAAAAAACCAATATAATCAAACACAATATCAGAGTACTATATGGAAGACTAAACAACAAGACACCATGAGCCATGACCCCACCATAGCTCCACACCATGATCCAAGCTTCAAGCTCCAACAACACTTCATAATCATCACCATGAACCACTAGAAATGAGATTCCATACCATTACTTGTATCCCGATACACAACATCTGCAAAGACACAAATGTGCCAATGCAGGGGCTGAGTATAACTACTCAGTAGGTTTTCCTCAAATGACTTCCCTACACATGCCACTAGGATAAAAAAATATCAGATTTATATAAATCACATTATATAAAATAATCACAAGTGCATCCATTACCATAATCCAAACACACCGTTACCTTGCAATTTCACCAAAACCAAGTAAACTCAGGGAAAGCCAAACAATCATGTCGTAAGCCAAACATGCCACACAAGGAATCCAAATCAACCATCCCATTCAAGGAATCCAAATCAACCATTTCACTTTTCCACAACAAATTCCATTTATGCAAAGCAACACAGAACAATGCAACCAAAATGGTGGGACTTCCCACCCAACTCGTTCGCCCCATCTTCACCAAGCAAGACTTCCCGCCCACAACCTCACAACCCAAACGGTGGGACTTCCTACCCATCCAGTTCGCCTTCTATAGGGAGACATGCTACCCACTTCCACACAACTAACACAAGCCAAAACAAAGCATGTAACCCTACAAGGCCACTACAATACGCAATTCACCATTTCCATTACGTGTCAATCCACTTCAATAAATCAAACATTTATTGAAGACACCCTACAATGATTTTCAATACCAAACCACATTTCAATAACACAACCATTTTTATTGAAAACCATTTTCTAAAATCATCTTAATCAAACCAACAAAATAACTCATTTTAAAATCTCATTCTGAAATAACATCAAGAGAATTTCGCCACAAGCCATTTTTCCCAAAAATCCCCATACCATCCCCAAAGGGATTTCCATCAAATTTTTTCCATCAACAAAACAATTAATTTTATGCAACAAAAACCACTAGTTCTAACCATGTAGAGTTGAGAGAGATGCCACATACCTTTAGGGTTCTGGTGAAACCGACCCACAAGCAACCACTCTTAAATTCCGGCAAACGCACCACTGAAACCTCTCTAGATACCCTTCCCTAAAATCTACAAGCCCTAAAATCAACATTCAAGGAAAACAAAACCCTATATTGACACACAATGGGTGTCGATATAGAAAAATGATGGATAGGGAGATGTAGATCTAGAGGAAAACACAAAGAATCCGAGATGAGAGACTTACCCGGGAGAAACCACCTTCAAACCACAATGAAACCCCTTAGTTTTTAATCAAAACTAAGTGGGAGATCACCTTCAACCCCTGAGAACCCAAATTCCTATGTGAGGCTCGAGTGTGAGAGGATTGGGAGAGGAATGAGGCAATCCCGAGAGAACCCGGGTATTAAAACCCTATTTTTATGTGGTCGCATGGTGAGCCTGCACGATTTGGAAAACCGTGCACTAATCTTCCTCACGCTATTTCCTTGAGAGGAGGGGTCTTCATAGTTGCCTCACAAGGTTTAACAAGCCGTGCGTAGGCCGTGCGAAGCCTACTGCCTCCCCCCTGCACGATTTCCTAGACAACCTACATGGCTTCCCCTAACCGTGTTCAAATCGTGCTCCCTTAGAAAAGCCTCCAAACTTATTCAAAACCATTACAAACTCACCTAGCCTCTTCCCAACACATCCCATGCACATTAAACACATAAAAAGAAATAAAAAATGCTACATACCTAAAACAGAGGGTGCTACATTCTCCCCACCATTGGACTTTCCATCCTCAAAAAGTAGTGAACCCACCCTTTACTGAAAGAATTTGGGCCATTACTCGACCATGTCTTTCTCCTGCACCCATGTCTCGTATTGGATCTGGCCATACTACCACAAAACCCAAACTCGGCCAATGCTTTAACCCCGAAAGACTTTCTATTTCCTATCCACAACCCGCACTGGCATGTGTACCAATGAAGCATACATATCTTTCTTAACGTAATCCCATCGAATAACATAGATCGGATCATACTGATAATTTTTCAACTACGACACATGAAACACACTATGCACCACGTTGAACCTATGTGGTGAAGCCAAATGATAATCCACCTCACCAACCTCCTCAAAAATATAAAATGGTCCAAAATACCTCAGAGATAAATTTTCATGCATCTCAAACCGACGATGTCCCAACCTAGGAGAGATCCTCAAGAATACATGATCACTCATCTCGAACGACAATAGCGGTCGATGATGATCCGCATACAATTTCTAATGACATCGAGAAATCTCTATTCTCTTCCTGATTAACTTTATCTTCTTCGTAGTCTCTTGGAAGAGGCCCAGTCCAACCATCAAGGACTCACCCGTTTCTACCCATCATAGTGGAGAACGACATAGTCACCCATAAAACGCTTCAAACAGAGCCATATGTATGGATTCTCGATAATTGTTATTATACGAGAACTCAACCAACGAAAAGTGCTCCTCCCGCAATCCACAGAAACCCATGAAACAAGCCTCAAACATATCCACCAATTTTTGTATCATCATCTGGGATTGACCATCTATCTGAGGGTGATATGTCATGCTCATAGTGAACTATGTCTCAAGGGATTCATGAAAGGATTTCCAAAAATAAGATTTAAACCTTGGATCTCTATCGGATACAATCGAAACTGGAACACCATGCATGTTTACCACCACTCAGATATAGATTTTGGACAGATCCTCCACCATATGAGATTCCCGAATTAGAATGAAATGGGATGACATCATTAGCTGATCCACTATCACCTAAATAGAATCATGCTTTCTGATCGTTCTTGGGAGACCTGTAACAAAATCCAACATTATTTTCTCCCACATTTAATCATGGATTGATAAATATTGCAACATTCTTGTTGGCCTTTGATGCTCTAAATTGACCTACTGAAATGTCAAGCATCTCGAAACAAACTCAACCACAATTCTTTTCATACCAGCCCACCAGAACTGTGCTTTAAATGCATTATACATTTTTTGAACTCCAGGATGAACAACCAACCTGGAATGAGGATAATCCTTGAGAGGATCCTACTGAAAAGAAATTGGTATAACCATCTGATTCCAAAAACACCAAACTGAATCTCTATTCAGTTGCCAACCCTCAATGGTCTCCCCGCCATTTAGTTTCGACCTCATGGTCACACACCGATAATCAGATATTTGTGCCTCTTTATCCAGGCCAACCATGTCAGGAATCAACAAAACCAAAAAAAGTACACTCTATCGCCCTAGTCCTCACATTCCAACAGCATGTCAGCAATAACTAACATCAACTGCCACTGGTCTAATGCATGTTTCACCACATGAGCATATGATTTTCTACTTAATTCATATACCATTGAATTTCCCTTACCTGGTGTGTAAATCAAGTCAAAATGAAACATCTGGAGATATTTCATACATCTCTTTTGCCTCAAGATCAAATCCCTTTGTCAGAAAATGTACTTCACGCTCTAATGATATGTATATACTGTGAATTTCTCATAGAAGAGATAATAACGCAACACTTTCAAAGCACTGACCACTACTTCCAATTCTAAATCAAGAGTTGAGTAGTTATTTTAATACACCCTCAACTTCCATGGCCCATACATAACCACATGATTCCCTTTCATGAGAACACACACCAACACTGAACTCGATGCATCACAATACACTATGCACCCTTTCCCTGGTTTTGGAAAAACAAATATTGGTGCTGATGTAAATCATCCCTTTAGCTCTTCGAAACATAGTTGGGACTGTTCATTCCACTGGAATGGAACATTCATCCATCTAAAAGCTGTCATCAGTGAAGCCAAATGTGAAAAATCATGAACAAAACGCTGATAATACCAAGATAGGCTGAGGAAACTCCATACCTCAACCACATTCTTTGGTTTTTGCCAAAATATTACAGCCTCTATCATTTCTAAATCCACTAAAATTCCCCTTTCATAAATCACATGGCCATGAAAACGGACTTCCTGTATCCAAAAGTCACACTTTGAAAATTTTTCAAACAACCAATGATCCCTCATGATCCCCAACATTGTCTCCAAGTGATGATCATGCTCCACCCTTGTCTTGGAATACACCATAATATCATCTACAGACACAACTACAAATTAATCTAGACATCTCTGAAATATCTGATTCACTGATGCCATGAATACCGCTGTAGCATTTGTTAGACCAAAGGGCATAACCACATATTCATAAAGACCGTATCTTCATCTGGAAGCTTTTTTAAGAATATCGTCCTTCCAAACCCACAATTGATGATATCCTGACCTCATGTCAATCTTGGAGAACCAATGGACTCCCCTCAACTGTTCGAAAAAATCAGCAATTTTGTGGAAGTGGATATTTGTTCTTTATCGAAACATGGTTAAGTCGATGATAATCAACACAGATCCTCAAATTTCCATACACCTTTTTCACAAAAAACACGGTCACTTCCCCTGGAGACGTCCTAGGTCAGAGAAACCGTTTTTTTAACTCTTCCAAATAGACTTTCAATTCCCTATTACATTAGGTGTCATCCGGTTAGAAAGAAGTGAGATTGGATTGGTCCACAGAAGAAGTTCAATTGTAGACTCCACTTCTTAAAAGTTGTTCTTTGGGAAAAAAACATTCCTGAATTGATCCACCACTACCAGAAGAACACTCTTCTCAACACCCTCTATTGATTCTGACAACAACACTGCCAATTGATACAATAATTCTCCCTGCTCTAGTGCCAACAAACTCATTACACCCTTCCCTTCATGCCTCTCTCCTCTAAAGATATTTCTAATGCAATCATGTGCTGTAAAAGTTATTTTCCGCGCATTATAGTTGATGTGGGCCTTAAACACCACCATCCAATCCATTCCTAGGATTACATCACACCCATCCATATCAAGAATGGAGAAATTTCACATTTTCTTAACCTCTCCCACAATGATACAACATGCTCTACACAAGAAGGCTCGACTCTCTATTCAACCTAGAGGAGTTTGATGTTTTAAAACCAAAGGAATCATTTCTACCCTTAAACCTAAAACTCAACCACATGTGTAGCAATAAAAGAGTGTGAGGTTCCCATATCAAACAACACATGCATCGAGGTATAATTTAAAAGAATAGTATCTCGCACCGTGGATGGTCCTGACTGGTTATCCACCACAACCTACTCAGCTCCGAATAATGCCTTGATTTTTAGACACTGCTCTTTATTTCCCAGCTGAGGATTCATGGTGTTCTAAGAATCACTATAACTGGTTTTGATCTTCTGGTGAGGGGTATGCTTCTATACTCGTATCATCGATGCATATAATGTCTGTGATCCCTGAGGAGTGTCACGTGCACCCGAACTTGGAGCATTCTGACAATAACCTTGAAGATGCCCAATCTACTTAAAATTGTCACATGCCCAAGGTTGTGTCATATAGTCCCGCTTACTGTGGGATGTAGAGCCGCACTGAAAACATCCTGGCTTACTCGGGGGCTTCGGAGGTAGATTTACCAATCCTGACATCGGATTATGTTCCATACTCATGCCCTGGGAATAAGTGTCCCTCCTCCACTGGAACCCAGCATTAGAGTTCCTACTATTTCCCATGGGTACCACCATGATTCTTCCGCCCAGAGCTCCCAACAGATCCCGATCATCCTCCGATGCTCGATTCACCATATCTGTGTAATCACAAATACACGGCACAAATATTTTTGAACGAATCTCTTGTCGGAACTGCGCTTCAAAGATCCTTGCCTTCAACAACGTGTTACCCGCCACCTCGGGTGCAAACCGCACTATGCCCATAAACATAGCTGTATATTCTGTTACAGACAAATGCTCTTGCTTCACACTGAAGAAATCAGTTTTTCACTGAATTTTGAATGTATGTGGGTATAATTGTTTATTAAACAATGCCTCAAAGCCTTCCCACGTCATACCCCGGTCTGTCCCCACTTGGACTACCAACTCCCACCACTAAAGAGAAAGATCATCTAGCTTATACATTGTTAGCCTTACATTCAGCTCTACCAGAATCCCCAAGAATTCGAAAATTATGTTCATTCTGGATAGCCACGCCTCTGCCCTTTCCGGGTCCTGATAACCCCTAGGGATAGGTGGATCCTACCTTTGATACTGAGTCGCATAATCAACATTATTTGGCTCTTCATCCCAATTCACACTTCCCACCACTTGGAAAGCTTTCACAATGCTATGGATTAACTGCAGGTTCACCTAGGGATCATATGCTACCACATTCTCATTGGCCACTTCTTGTTGGACTCTATGATGCCTACTCGATGCCATTTCTATTAACAGAAAACAAACAACCATGAGTCTCACTTCTGTAGACATCAATAATTCCCATTTCACATCACATTACAAAACACTATCACAACGAGTCTTTCCACCTTTCCACCTTTTCCATGTTTCACCATTTTTAAAAATCAAACAATTTTCAAAATATCAAATTTATTCACATTACCATCTCAGAAATTTGAAAACCCATTTCTCAATTCATCCCATAAATCATTATTCCCAATGAAATATGAATACTAGAGGGAAGTCATTTCTACCATATATACCATAAACATCTCATTGGCTACACCCATGATAATGAGATTGCCAATGCCTATAAGTGTCTCCAATACACTTATGTACCCAACTCCCTGGTTACATTAAGTTCACCATAAAAGGGTTAGCTACATCATTTTATGCAATAAATCCCATGTTCCAACATTCCTATGCCTTGCTACCATCCTATCTCAATGAAAGTACCACAACGAATGTCAACTCTAAATCCGAGAATCAACTCTAAAGGACCGAATGAGCTGATACCACTTGCAACACCCCAACCCTACATCATCGGCTTAAGGAGGTGGTGAGGGATTACTTGGCCTTAAGAGATGGTCCCAAGGTGCCAAAGGCTGGAAATAAATGCCAATGGCTTCATGAAAAAATTGGTGAAGACCATTCCCTTAAGACAAAACCTACCAAACCATCACAACAACCACTATATAATGCATGTTAATAAAACATTCAATCATGTATTCCGAAAAGACAACCAAGTTTTTCTACAATACAACCCGAAACCAATATAATCCATCACAATATAAAAGTACAATGAGGAATAATATACAACAAAACACCATGAGCCATGACACCACCACATCTCCACACCAAAATCCAATCTCTGTGATCCACAAACACATCACAAGTATTAGCACGAACCAATAGCAATCAGATGAATTACCTTTACCTATATCCTGGTACAAGACATCTACAAAGACACCAATGTTCCAAATGATGGGGTGAGTACAAATACTTAGTATGTTTTACCCAAATGACTTCCCTACACATGCCACTCGGATAAAACTGTTAGCACATTTATATAAAGCAGTTTATATAAAATAATCACAGGTGCATCCATTACCATAAGCCAAACTCACCCTTACCAAGCGATTTCACCCAAACCAAGTAAACCCATGGAGGCTAAACAATCATGTCGTAAGCCAAACATGCCACATAAGGAATCCAAATCAACCATACCATGAAAGGGATCCAAATAAACCATTTCATATTTCCACAACAATTTCCATCTATGCAAATCAACACACAGAAAAGAAACCATAATGGTGGGACTTCCCACCCAAAATGTTCACCCTATCTTCAGCTAGTAGGAGTTCCCGCCCACTACTTGACCACCCAACCTACGGTACTTCCCGCCCATCTCGTTCTCCTTTTATAATGAGACTTCCCACCCAATTCCATGCAACCAATAAAATCCATAACCAATCATGTAACCCTCCAAGGCCACAAAAATATGCTATTCACCATTTCCATTACATGTCAATCCACTTCAATAAATCAAAAATTTATTGAAAATGAACTTCAATAATTTTCCATACCAATCAACATTACAGTGGCACAACCCTTTTTATTGAAAACCATTTTCGCAAAACATATTAATCAAACCAAAAAAATAACTCATTTTAAAATCTCATCAAGAGAATTTCTCCAAAATCCCTTTTTCCCAAAAATACCCAAACCATCCCCAAAGGGATTTCCATCCAATTTTTCATATCAGAAACACAATTAATTTAATGCAACACAAATTAGTTGTAACCAAAACCACTAGTTCTAACCAAGTGGAGTTGATAGAGAAGCCACCTACCTTTAGTTTTCGGTGAAATCGACCAACAAGCAACCACTCTTCAAATCTGGCGAATGCACCACAAAAACCTCTCTAGATTCCCTTCCCTAACATCCATAAGCCTTAAAATAAACATAAAAGGAAACCAAAACCCCATATCTACACAAAACGGTTGTAGATATATAGGACAGTGAGATAGGTCGATGTATATCTAGAGTAAAACACAAAGAAACTGAGAGGAGAGACTTACCAAGGAGAAACCACCTTCAAACCACCACGAAAACCATTCGATTTTCTTCCTAACATAGTGGGATATCACCTTCAACCCCTGAGAACCCAAAATCCCAAGTTTAGCTCAAGTGGGAGGTGATTTGGAGATAAATGAGGCAAGCTCGAGTGAAATTCTGTTTTAAAACCCTATTTTTAAGTGGTCGCATGTTTAGCCTGCACGGTTTGGAAAACCATGCTCTAAATGTGTGCACGCTAATACCTCGAGAAGAGGGGTCCACACGGTTGCCTCACCCAGTTTAACAAACTGTGTATAGGTCATGTGAAGCCTACTACCTCCCCCTATACAGTTTCTTGGAGAACCCACACGGTTTCCCCTAAACGTGCTCAAACCGTGCTCCCTTATAAAATCCTCCAAACTTTTTCAAAACCATTCCAGTCTCACCCATCCTCTTTCCAACTAATCTCATGCACTTTAAACACATAAAAAGGAAAAAAGAAATTCTACATACCTCGAACTGGGGGTGTTACAGTCTTTCTGGTCTCACTAAGCACCATATAGTCCCCATCCATCAGGGTCTCTATCGAAACATCAATCGTCTAAACAATACATGAAACATGTGGGAATTTATTATGTAGGGGTGAGTATAACAATACTATGTAGGACAACATGAAACCAAAAAAATCCAAAAAAAGAACATATTAATCCCTAAATAGTTATATTTATACAAAACATATTACAAGAAAATCTATATATACTCATCATATACATATAGTCCATATATAAGTCACAATTATAGTACAACAGCCTATAATTCGAGATAAAAGATTCCATAAAGAACTCATCTAGGAAATGCACTCCGAAGTCTGATAGTACTTATGAAGTCCTTCCAATAGGTAATTATTATTGGGTATCTTCATTATAAGTACATGTTAATAGTCTAAAAATAATTTCAAACATAGATAATGATCACTTCCAAGGCCACGAGGTGTTACCAACAACAAAATCTGGATTAACCTAATAATTCGATGATTTATTTCCATGTAGTTCAGTTCAATAACATAACAAGAACTCAACCTTGGCATCAAAGGTGAATAGAGGATACCACTCTTGGCCTTTAGGAGGGATTCCAATGAATTTATCCTAGAATTCATGCGGATGCGAACGTACTGCATGGAGTATGAGAAGAATTCATACCATCCCCACAGGGAAAGGATAAGGGGAATTTATCATCACAAAACATGTCCAATATATACAGAAAAATATATCTAATCAATGTATAATAATATGCACGGTGTATATTAGAGGTCCCAAGTTGTTTTATTTCACCTTGGGACTTGCCCGTGAAAACTGCCATTGTCTTTTCCAAATTTCAATGTAGATGTACACGACGTGTAGCATGCCCATGTTGTCTACCAATGTACTAGTAAATTCCTTTAGCTGATGTACATTTTCTTGTGTACCGGTACATGGTATAACCCAGGTACTTATCCTATCCCATGTGTGTGGGGGGGGGGGTATTACACAGTGTGCTCCAACCCGTGCGCTCCACATTATGTATGTGTACCACTGAGGCTCACATAGTGTCTTCATGGAGATTTCACACATCATGTGTTAGGGTCACAAGTCATGTGATCCATAACACCAAAAAAACCCTATCTGCTATATATGGGGGCCACACGACATGTTTATTTGGACTACACATCATGTAACATGGGATTTTCGAGAATCCCATATCTTCTTCCACATTCAATCCAACACCTTTGTCCTGAGATCTAGGGATCTATTCACCACAATTATATATTCCCTTATTAATCCAGGCCTCACAATTATTGAAAAACAAATTCCAACAATCAAATATGTTCCTATAAGGGATCCTTCATAATATATCATTGAGCGCCAATGAACGTGAATTTGGGTATCAAAAGTTGTCTGATTCCTCCCAGAGTAAACATTCACACCATATTTGTTTCATCTCAATCTCATATCTATGATATATGATTATTGCACCCTAAAATGTGTGTGAAAGTATCCATTGATCATGACATGTTGAATCGTGGTTCAGACAATGAACACCCACGATGATAGAAGAACTAGGGGAGAAAATTAAAAGAATTTTGGAGATGAGAAAACATCCATCATTGTTTGATCTCATATTGATTTGTTCCTATTTTAATAGAAATGAATAAATAAATAATTACAACATTATTCAACTCAATAAATTCCTACATATAAACCCATCACTCAAATATGCATGATGGATAGATCAATCCATTGGTCAATTGATCTTGTGTTTATTTTAGGAAACAAGACTGAGTGAGAATAAAATAAAAACACACAACCTATATCATTTCTAATTGATCAATTATAAATAATTAAGTTTTGTTTTGGTCATTAGTGAGATCCTTATGTATGTTTTGCATCAATAATTGATGAATTATTTGATCATTCCACTGAAAGGAAACCTAAAATGCAATCCAATGGTTGTATGGTCATATAGATAAACATGATATTTTGTCCTAATAATCAATTTAACAACATATTATCATTGCATCAATAAATATTAAACAATAAAATTTATTTATTTATTTAATTTATTTTCAAACCGATGATGAATTTTCAACAAACGGCCTGCAATAAATAATGATAAGTCACACATAGGGTTAAATATACATTCTAAACACAATTTTTCCATCCTAATTTTGATTCAAGAGACCATTTAGTAGTTATTAAACTTTTCCATTATGATTTTTCATGCATGCTATTTAACATATTTAATATACTTCAAACATTTATTCTCAGAACATCGGGCCTTGAAATCGCATGTCATCTCAGCACCAGGTCTAAAAAATAATGAATGCAATATCTATAAATAATACATAGAAAATATGAGATGTTACACATTTTGGGTAAATCCTTGACATTAAATTAGTTTTAGTTTTCAATGAATCATATTTCCACAAAAAGGTATTAATGTCTTACATTAAATATTACTAATGATTCCATCATTTGTAAAATATTGGTTGAGTATAAAACCGTATGATAAAATATTCATTCCAATAATGTAATAATCTATGCTTATATAAAATGGACCCAAGAGATAGGTGTTCTTGTAAAACTCAATAAAATTTCTACTATAATCATTAATCATGTAAATTTGATGCATTGTACTTATCACCACTGACTTTCGAACCATTATTTCTTTTCCACTAGGAGAACAACACATCTTGAAATGATTCTATACATAACCTATTAATATATTTTAACACACATAGGTGATATAAATATTTTATTCAATGCACATTTATCATGATAGAAACAACGCAAACAATTGATGAATATACCTAAATAAGTGACTACATACTTCTTCTATTTGATATTTTGAATTTATACATCAATATATTTATCTCATGACATGAAATGGAAATAACCTTCATTATAATTCCTTTCTTATTTTAATTAATGAATATTGTGAAGGTGATTTTGAGTCGTGCATTTAGTTGTACTTCCATCATTTTCCTTCAAAATTTTCACTATTATAACTAAATATTACACATTATTTGAGTTATTAATACATGGAAAACTTTTACCTAAAAGGTAATGAAAATTTTTATCCAAACTTCTTATATTGAAATATTAATTGATACATGAGTAATTATTTTATAAAGTTATAATGATTATATATATTTAAATATCGCAATCCATCACCCATATTTTAACATAACTTGTTTAATCATCACTCATTAATAAGTCACTTCAATTTATCCTCCCAATATTCATAAATATCGAAATACGTGTTCAATCATTCATGCCATGATGTTGTATCTAGAAATAACATAAAAATTGATGATTAAATTATTATTTATACATCAAATGTTTAGTATATGAGTCTCCTCTATGAATATCTACACCCTCATTTCATGAGGTGGTACAACATGTATTGGGGAATCTAGTACCCCGAATTTCCTATATCATTGTATTATATGAATGCACTTTTCTACTCTAGGAAAATTATTACTGATTGGAAATTTAGTTCATTCATAGTTATTCATAGTATCTTTGTTGTGTTGCATTATATTTTCAACAAAAACGATTTCTATCATATCATTACTTTTAAATTGATTACTAATAAGACATTATCAATCTATTTAATCATTAAATTTCCCCTACTATTTTAATAACCCTAGTATCCCTCTATATTGGACTAGAAATACTTTTTTGAAATTGTATTATAGTAGAAAAACTCTATGAATCATATCTTCTTAGTCTAAAAACCATGGCTACAACAATACCTAGATAGCTTTATGGAAGGAATTTTTCTATAAAACTATATTAACTCACATATCCTCAAAAATTTGAGTGATGTACTATATTCTAAAATCAAAAACAAGATTAACTTGACCATTTCCTCTATATATGAAATAAGGTTACTATAGGTAATTCATTGGATTCATTATTAGTTATTTCTACCCATTTCTCTTGTAATTTATCCCTAGTAGTAGAATTCACCCTAAATTACAGTAGATGAGAATCCCATAAACCTAGTTTTGTTTAACTTCAAACAGAAAAATGTGTATTAAATATAATATTTCATTGATTTTTTTATTATTTATTGATGAATGAAATAATTTTTTATATGACATACATGTTCTATATTATCGTACTCAAAACTGGATATGCAGTAAATATAAAAAAATCTTATCATCAAAAATTGATTTAGTATATGAATTTTATGTGATTTATTTTATATTATTAAGAAAACAACTAGATTATTAAAATAGTAATTAATTAAATAAATTAACTAAATCATCCAACTATTCATTAGAGTCCATTATCGGTTGATCCATCAAAAACTCCATGGACCAACCATGAACAAGGGGTATAATACAAGAGTCGGGTCATGGCTCATACCATATCTCACACCCATAGACAATGTACCAACATTTGAACTAAAACATCACCTTGTATTCGCGGGGTCGGCACCTTTATTTTCATTCATTATAATAAAAAAATACTCACATATAAGAAAGGCGGCCTTCGGAATGCCTAATACGTAATAATACACTACTCATGGACATGCATGAAAATATACATGTTAAATTAGAATAGATGTTATGAATATCATCTGTTAAATTTATTAATTAAAAAAGTCACCTAGAATTACAATTAGTTATTAAATAATGTAAATTTTAGTAATATATGGTAAATTCATAATTAAAGATGAGTCGATGTTAAATAAAATTTGTAATAAAAATTATTTTTCCCATAAATTTATGTCGAGATAATTATTTGAATAAATTAAATTCTATTAAAATTTTTAAATAAAATAAAAATATGACATGGCCCAATTTTATTTAAAATAAATATTTTTAAAAAATAATTCATTTTTTAATATATATATATATATATATATATATATATATATTGATATTGTCCACCTTCACACCCTATAATGGGTGGTGTGGGTCGGAAAGGACATGACCACACTGTTTTGGGTCTCAAGAGACTAAATCACATCGTTTTGGTTCAATCTGACCATGACTAGAGGTCTCCCCATGGTGGTGGGTTTATCTTCCCTAGTGGGACTAACCAATAGGGGATGAACCACATGATCTAGAGCTGTTGAACTTCAAAATTGGTGGTGGTTGTGGAGTATTAGTTTGTTGAAGGGGTTCCGGTGAGGCTAGGAATGGTTTCAAATGTGGTGGATGGTGTAGAAGAAAAGGATGAGTCTAATGATTGTGCATAAAATGGTATTAATGGAGGCAAGTTGATCGTGATATAGTGGAAACAATGATGGACAATAGTGAGAGGGTTTTTAAATGTGTATGACCAATGATATATGAGTTTTGTTGAAGGGGTGGTGGTGACAGAACTGATAACGAGTGAGGTACATGTTGTGGGAGTGGCAATGGTTGTTTGATGATGGGGACTAGTGTGATGGTTACAATGTTTTGTGTGATCAACACAAGAAAGGGAGATAGGCAGTGCTAAATGGTTTCCGGACAATTTCGAAAGGAGGGTCGTTTCCACTATTCTGTCCATGGGTGAACGCACAAAATATAGAGATTCACTGGAAACCACCACAACTTATTTCCAATAATTCAATTAGAATTATAGATTTTTGATAATATAAATACATATGTTAAACTTTTCACCCAAAATTAATCTGAATACTGATTATAAGCATCCAATATACATAACATATCCATCTCATTTCAGATTAAAAAAAATATTGTGGTGTTGGGACTATTGTGGTTCCCTCCAAATTAAATTACTAGAAATTTAATTTTTTTTCATATTTGAAATGATCACATGATCAATATAATACCAATTTTTCATTCTAGGAACATAAAGGAATCCAAAATAATCAAGAATTAAAAAAATATTAATGATGGTTGATATAACTTCTTTATTATTGATGAAGTGCTAAAAATATACAACACAAGCCTCATCACAAGAAATAATTAAGAAAAAAAATTAAAATGAATAAATACCTCTTTCTATATGGATATGTTCTCGACATTCACTTATTTTTGACAATCTATTCTCAATGGATCCAAATCTGAATCCCTCTTGATCTTCTACAAATTATTTGATTGTCTATGGAAGGGTTGATCATTGAATTATCGGTTCTAGTGTGGAAATATAATGACACCTTCAATGTACAAGAAATCACATAAAAGTGTATCCAGTAATCCATGATTTACATCTTCGATCGGGATCTCAGATCGTATTTTTATCTCTCTAATTAATGATACATAAGAGAGATGATGTATATAACAACCCTTACTTTACACACATGGTTAATACTTCAAAATTGAAGCATACTTATTACAACATATAACAAAACCATGAAAGGACCGTATTGGTATAGTGTCTTTAGAAACTGGGAAGCATAAACAACCGGTTCATAAAGCATCTACACTGTCTCCCATTTATTTCATCATATCTAGAGTTCCTTTTTGGAATATCCTACTTAATAACCTTGTTCCTGACCTGGGGAAATAAAACATACAAAAGGGTGAGCTCAAATGCTCAGTAATGGTAAACAAAAGAAATATCAATCACATCATATACATAAGAACATAATTTTTGGAAATCATAACCTACAAAAGAGATCATAATTTCATAACATGGGATAAATCATAGTAGTGAAATTTAATCCCAATAATCATAACTTAAAACATGAAACTTTGTGTCATACACACATAATCATAGAAAATCATTTCTTATTAGTCAATATTCATTACCAAGACTTTCTTAGTGGACAAAGTCCATTTCTGAACCGAGTTCACTCCTCGTTTTAGTCCTGTTTCACTGAATCGGTTTAACCTGCCTTTACAGCCATGTTTATCTCATGAGATATAAAATCTTTACGCAATGCATTGGAGTTATATATAAGTCCCACCCATCTCATAATGATACAATTCTTATGTGTGCCACAAAATCATAAACCATACATCTTAGCATAACCCATGTAATAAAAATTGGAATCTTAAACATCGTGACATCATAAAACAATTCATATAAGATAAATGAATTAATAAAAATATTTCCATCACAACATAATCAGATCCATGTAAAATATGGATAGAAATATAACCCTATATTATCATAGATGGAAAATAATTTTGATAAAACTCTTGAACTCCATTCTTGAGGAAAATATCCTTTCTACTTGAAAAGAATTTTCCTTTCTTAACATGTCATACAATTTTAAACTAAATGAAGTTTATTAAAAATGAATTTGAAAACATCTAAAGGAAGCTTCATGTAAATAATTTTTTAAAAATCCATTCATGCCGTATAAGTTAAAAAAACATTCTTCTCATACTTTTGTCAGAAAAGTCAAAAAGTACCTCGTACGAAAAACGACAAAGGATTCCTTTCATATCTTTTACTAAAAACTCACCGAAGGGTAAAATTGGATATAAACTACTTTAGAGGGATATAAATATTACATATTGAGGAAACATGGATGTGGATGATAAAATACACCCCATTAAATACCAAAGTATAAACAATCTCAGATAAAAATGATATTTTGATATTTTCCCTTACCTTAGGTCCGATTTTCTTCGTAAGTGTCTGAAACTCCTGTATAATGATTTAAATAATGTTATTGACTTATTCCATAATCATAAGTATTTTTATTATATCATATATGGTCATATTCTTAGCTTCTTATTAGTAATATTTCACTACTACTTGTTATTTGTGTGTTTATTACTTTTTGTTCTTATGCGTGTTTTTTCGAATAAATTCTTATTTTTCTTTTTAGGTTATAGATACCTAATCTCCAGAATGGTATTACTGTAATATATATCATATTCATTAATTAAATTCATTTATATAATCATTATGCAATGAATATCATGTAGAACAAGTCGTATCACATCGTGGAGACGGTATTTCGTACGTACGCACAAGCGATGTTATCGTTCCCATGATCGTGTAATTGTATTGGAGTGTATGAATACTATTTCAGAATCAATATCTCTTTACAATAGTCATATATAGTCATTATTTACACCATTATACCCATCCAAGTAAGGTGGTTATGGAAAATAGATTACACCACGGTGTGAAGACGGTATTCCGTACGTACGCACGCGCGGTGATTTTATTTTTTGTAGGATGGATAAATGGTGAAATAGGGTTGTTTCATACTTATAATAACATATCAGTATATTAGTGATACTGATGTTATTACTTCATAATGAAACATCTAAAGAAGAATTAGTGGATGAAGAAATAAAGATGAAAGAATCGGTAACATGCATTACCTCTTCTTTGAAGAGCCTCTTTGAGATCTCCTCTTAGGGCAATACAATTGGTCATTGAAGAAGACCTGGACCTCTATGATGTCTCTAGGGAAGTGGAGAGGATAAATTGGTAGGGTTTGGCCGAGCATGAAGGCTCAAAGTGGTGTAAGGAAGAGGGGGAGGAGGTGCCCTTTTATAAGGGAGGGGAGGTGCTCCTTTGCAAAAACTAAAAATAATATTTTATTATAAAGCCAAATTCGGTTTTAAATAGCTCAAAATTTATTTATTTTGAAGCTAAGGTGGGGATGGGTCGAAATCCTCTCATATAATAGAAATTTAGACAAGTTTAGGTTCCTATTTTAACCTTATCATTTATATTTAACTTTAAGTTAGATAATTTTACTTTTACCGTGTCTTTTCGTGTTCTTACACTATAAGATTAATAAACTTACTATTACAAGCCAAACTAACCCCAAGTTGTTTATTATTAATATATATAACCTTATATAAGTCATTTTACCAAACCGTAGATTTTTATGAATAATCTAACAATTAATAATATAATATTTTTTTAAAAAAACTATTTTATGTTAATTTTGACACTATTTAGTAATTGATTTTTGTGAAAATCATAACATAATTATTAGATCTAAAAACTTTAATTAAATCAATAATAACATGTCATATTAACCTATAAAATTAGTTTAATTCATAAAAAGTCTCAAATTAGATTTATTTGGGTATTTATAACATCAATTATGTCAATATTTCATTAATAAGATAATTACTGCATCATGTTTGTGTCATAAATAAATTAAATTATTTAATGTCCAAAAATTACAAATAAAATACCATTATATAGGAAATATTTTTATCTTTCTAATGGATATTTATAGTTGAATTTATATTATGTATAACCTTATATTAAAAATGCTTTAGTTATTAAACTTTGATTTTAACTATTTTTACCCTTCTTTAAATAAATTGATAATAAATGTACTAATCTAATAAATGTGGACCTAAATGGTCATATTTTATTCCTAAGGTTGTTTTTAGTCGAATTACACTTATACAATAGAATTAGGACATGTTTTTGGGTAATAATAATATCATTTTTACCCTTAATTACCCTATTTACTTTTAACAGTGGTAAAAAAAAGTAAAAAGTTATTATTCACCAAAAATTATTTTCATCTCATTGAACCACATTTTAGTCCTTGATATTGACCGTGTATCTCGGATTTTCAAAATTCCACTCACAGAAGCGGTAAAATTAAGTTTTATGATAAATTCAGTTTTTTTAACTACCACTTAGTGGTTTCACTATTCATCAAAAATGAAAGTTTCCAGAAAAATACCAAAAATTAGGATTAAGATATTTTTGATATTATGAATTAAAAAATTATGTCTATTTTACCAAATTCAAAACACATCAGTTGCATTAATTTATTTAAAAATTAATTCTCGTCATCAAAACAAATAGCGTGTTTTTAAGAGATAATAACTATCAAAAGATTGACACTTGTTTATGTTTGGTTTAAATGTGAAATTACATCCAATGACCAAAATTGTATTAAGTGTTAAAAATATATTCTAAATATAATTTAAAAGAACTCAAATGAATAATTTATCACTATTAATTATTTTTGTTAAAAAAAGTTGTTTTTAATTAAAATTTAGTAATTTTCATTATTCATCAGAATATGAAAGTTATCCGAAAAGTACCAAAATTTCACCCTAAGCTAATTTCGATATTCCGAATCCAAAAATTAAGTCAATTTTGAAAAATACAATTTACAAAATTTTAAAAGGTGTTTATTCCTATTCATAATGGCTAGTTTTAATAATATTTTAATAGCATATCGTTGTTTAGTGAAACTCGGTATTGCGTTCGACGCAACCTATCGAGGAAGGTTGTGATTGCGTGTAAATAAATCCAAGCAAGTGTTGTTTGTAGTGATAGATTACTTTGATAATTTATATAATATAAAAAATGATATTTCTCATAAAAGTCTTGGGTGTTACACTATAATACTTCTTGTATTGGATATTACATTGTAGTGGAGAATTTCCTAACTTATATAGTGACTTCTTAAAATTACTCATAATGGATCCCTAACAACCTAATATTTATTAATCACTAAATAATACATAAATGACATCTTATGACTACATTAATAGTTTATAAATATCATTTATATTTTAATCAGTTACCAACAATATAAAATATTTAATAGATGATAAAATTAAGTCATTAACATGACCCATCACTCTCGCAAATATTAAATGAATTGGGAATTTTTAATAAAATTTATTTGTTAAATATTTTTCTAATGTATTTATTTTATTACTTGTAAATAAATTTGATATATAAATTCAAACCCCACTAATATAAACTGAAATTATATAAATTTATTTATTCGTTGGAGGTCGTACATCCTCTGACATATCCAAAACCCTACATAGGGGCCCACTATTTCCTCAACTCATATTCATCTAAATAGGGAATACTTATGAATACCCTATTGTGTGTGACTATCTAGGCCCAAATCCTGATAATAGTGAATACTATTCATAGACTAGGAGTTTATTCTAGAATTCCATCATGGCATCTAAATAGATATAGAGTAGTGATTTTGAGAAAACCATCCCATGATCACATTTCATGTATTATAGTCACTTTTTATAGTGATATATCATAAAGAAGGAGGTAAACTTGTTTTTTCATCTTTTTTGATTTATTATTCACTGACCCAACAAGATGAACGAATAATCTTATAACATGGCCACATAATTAGTGATGTTATAAAAATTTTAATCAACTGGTCCCAATATATCTCTTCATATCAGAAGTGAAAAATTATATCGTGGTTAATCAATAAATAAAAAACCACTAACGATGCACCCAATAAAAGCAACCTTTCCATGAGTTTAATGTCATGGTTTTTCCATTACAACATTGTAAAAGTTCAAATGTTATACATTTATAATAATCTACAGTCAATATTCCATAAGACATGATCGTAGAGAGGAACGTTAATTGGAAACTAAAACATTTGGGTTTTCTAATGGCTGGTTAGTCCCCGTGATCTCATCTAGTCAAGATCACCATATATAAACATAATGAGAATAAGTCCTAAGTATTATTAGCCTCCAACACATCATAGTTTGAAATAAACAGTGCCCACAGATAATGATATTTCTAGACCATATGATATTTGTTTAAGATTAATGCACTAGTATCTTCAAGATTATATTATAGACTATTAACTTTTATAACCCTTTGAAACATCAAATAATACATGGAAATTACCATAAAAATAATGGATGTATAAATATCAACATTATCATGGTAAGAGTATATCATGCATAACTTACTATATAAATTATATGGTAATAAAAATAAACTATATTGCTGGGTCTAGGTCAAATACAATTTCAATATGGACTTGGATTTGAGGTTTGGATAAGGGTGTTGAAATAGATTGGTTTCTAGTGTTACTCAGCTTATTTAGATCCTGGAGGTGGATGTCGTACCCATCAATATTTCTATAATTGTAACCATGAGGGAGATCATATGAGGTGTTCATGCTATAATAACTCAATATAGATTATTATGGAAATTCTATATTATTTGTAGTGACATTTTTTGATCATGGGAATGGTCCAAAAATGGTTCAAGGTATGGTGTTTTATAGTGTATTTTTATTTAGATTTATTTTATATATTTAAAATATACTCATATATATATTATCAATATTTTTTTTGTTTATTGTCGACCATATATTATATTTTTGGACTTATGTTAATATATATGTCCTTAGGTGTGTCATTTTGAGGAATTAAGTATATTAAAATGTGTGATATTGAGATTGATGGATATTGTTTTCTCTTAAATTTCCATTTAATTATATATATAACGTTTCAATGTGATCCTTATTACATATATGATGACTTTATATAGTCTTTATATCAAATGTTATCACTATAATTTATTTCTCACATCTGTTGATGGTAACAATCAAGACCCAGGAAAAGAGTGTGATTTATAGATGGAATATTCAAGACTAGACCTTGAATTGCTGGGGATAGACTTCTACTAATTATTTATTATTTTTCAATGATTAAGAGACCCATGATATAGTTATTCCTACAACTTTTGGCTATTTCCATAATGTATTACCTGAGGTATCCTTAGGGTTTCTAACTAATGGGGTGTTTTTGTTCATGATTTAATCAGTTCCAAATATGGATCCCATATTTATTATTTTATAAATAATATATATTTCCTAGGATAGGTGGTTTAAGGTAACATTTTAGTATTTTGACATGCTTGGATTCATTTTTTTATTAATGTCACGTTAATGTGATTCTATGTTTTTTTAAATAAGATAGATAATTAATTTTACTTATGTGGGGAATACTATATGTTAATCAAAGTCAAGGATAAAAATAACATTCCTCTACCTCAAATAGATGAAATGTTTAATAAATTTTGTAGATCCAAGTGGTTCCTCAATATTGAATTCTTTTCCTAATTTTATCGGATTTAGGTGAGATTATTTAATATTCCTTATAATTATTTTATGAGGAGGTATCACATAAATTAGTTCAATATTTCATTGATCATGTTTTTTAATGTTCCCACTATTTTTATGGGTTTGAGGAAATAGTTCTTACATCCATTCATGGATTAAATCATGGTTCTATTTATTGAAATAATTTGAGAATACTCCATATTTAGGTAGGATCATCATCACCATTTGATGATTATATTATGTATTCTGATATAGATTAATCTATATAAAAAATTACAAATGTTTTAATTAATTATTATTTATTTGTTCTAGTTGGCTCATGTGATATATTATGTTGGAGTAACAGTAGTCCCTATGAAGGTGAAGAATATGGTTCTATGAAATATCAAAAGAGAGTATTTGATATCCATGGTTTACTGTGATTAAAATGTTTCTATTCAATGTGTTATTAAGACTTCTTCTATTGGACAATGTTGATGATGGATCTAACTAATAAGGGAGTGAAATTTTAGTGGACACATTCATGTTATTTTTATTTTATGATCTATATATAATTTTTAAATATGTGTGAATCTTGTACTTACCTAAGTTAAGTAATAAGTATACTAAATTTTTTGATACATAAATAGTAAACATTATAGAATTTGTGTAGGGAGATATGAATGTGAATGTATATGGACATAGAAATCTATGAATATATGATTGAAAATACCCAACATATAAATTAAACTATTTTTTAGTATTGGACACAGTGACGCATTGGGGTATTACATATTAGGACATAGGTTTATCATCAATTTAGATCTAAAGAGACTAATTATATATATTCTTTATGTGAGTTTCAGAAATTGTACAATATTGGTAGGTTGAGTACCTTTAGTCCTCAGATATTGAGATACAATATTCTTATGGGATGTCTAATATCTTGGTCGACACACTATGTAGGAAAACATAGTTACATGTTGTGAAAGGGGTGAGCAGAGAGTCATAATTGATTTGAATCTTAATTGAGAAGCATATGATGTTCAAGAGTATTCAGGTAATCATACCATGACAAAATTTTATATTTCCCCTTCACTCCATGAATAGATAATGGATATTCATTATTTAACTCACATTTTATAGTGTTGGGGGATAATATTAATATTGGGAATATGAAACAAGATTGGTCTTTGAATGTTAATGAGTTTTTCATGTTCCATGTGAGGGTATGGTGCCTATGTTCATGAATTTGGAACTAATGTTGGATCGTATTCCTAGTTATTGGTTTCTCTCCTATAGAATACCAAGATATATCATGAAATACTTTGGCTTTATTGGAGACCATTCATGAATAAGTACTTTGTGTGATTTGTATCATGATGACTCATTTATTAGAAGTTAATGATAGAGTATCAACAACCCAAATATATTCATTGTCCATTAACTTATCTTAATTAATTGTGATATGATGTGGAAACTATTTTCATGATGGAATTATTGAGGTTTTCTTATGAAATAATTGTTGATTTGTTTATTAGGGACCGAATAACCATGGTAAAATATTTTCTATTTGTATTGGACACATATTTTATCAATGAGTAATGCCTCTTGTATATTTTCAATACAATTCACCTCTAAAGAGTGCCTACGAGAATCACATCAGATCAAGATGTATGCTTCACATAAAACATCAGGAAGGGCTTATAAAAGGAACATTATACATGTGTTCACATAAGTACTACTAAAATACTCATACTGATGGGAGGTCATGGAATACCAATTGGGTGTTATTAGACATTCTATGATCCTTTGTAATTGATATTGGTTGTTTAAAGAAGAAATATCTTATTTTGTTAAATTTAAAATATAAATGTAGTTATTGGGAATCTATCTAAATAGAAAATTTCGAAGAAATATATGGATGGTTTCAAAAATAACCTTTATTCAAGTTAGACAAAAGGGATCCTTTTTTATATGGTCATGCTGAATATATAGTAAATTAAAACACATACATTTTATCAAGTAGTGGTTATCTACATCTCTTTGATGTATTTGTTTGTATGATGACTATGGATGTCAACCTCTAATGTTTAAGGTGGAAAATTCAATGTTCTTGTAGTTTCATCATTGTTTCGAATCTGTTATATTCAAGGGTAATGAAAATTAATGCATATGAATGTGGGGTTACTCTAGGTTGTTATAACTATCAATATATTGTCATAGAGTTTTAGATTTTATCCTACATATATTTTTATAAAAGTTTTATTCAACGTTTCATAATTTCTAAGATACCATCCCCTGACATATAATGTTATTTTCATCAAAAATCTATATTTATATTTAGATGTGTCATTCAAGGAATGGCCAAATCATATAAGGTATTATATTGAAAAGATCATTTTCATGAAAATGGTTCATATGGGGCATGCTTCATGGGACTACAAAAAAACAAGGAGGAAATTTTCTAGAAGGTGTTTATTAAATATGATTAGTGGGATGATAATATTAATGATTGGGATCAGTGGAAAATAGTATATTAACATTAGGATGATCTATTAAATTTTGGATAGGTTGAAACAACCCATAATTTTCAAGAAAATATTACAGTTTCATTTTTACAAATCTCAAATATGTTAATGATTTATTAATTTTGAGTTGTTGGTAGGAGCTCATAAATCCATTGTGAAGTGTCATCTATGGAATCATACTATATTTACATTTTATAGATTCCACTGGGTACTATGTAGAATTATATAAGGTTCTTGATGAGATAATGTAGAGACTAAATAGCCTCTATAAATCCATTTGTTGTCCAATGACCTTGGAACGGATACCTAGTGGGTACTAGGTACATAATGGAGGACCAATGTGTAAATTATTAAGTCACGGGGGGTATCTTGTGGGTGTAATACTGTTATTTAAATAATAATTAATAAATCTAAATGATTAATTTTATTAACAATCGCACTCTTTTAATACTATCCATCCAAACTCTCTAACCCAATTCTCTTCTTACTTTTTCTTATTCAAGGGGTAGACCTTTCCCATCCATTCTCTAATCATAATCATGTCTACCACATGAGGTTTCCTATAGAAATTAAATGACTCTTTGTCAATATATTATTTAGTTTCATAAAAATTTCATCATTTTGAACCATTAAAAAAATTTAATGGATACTGACATATTTTATAAAAACCATTACTTAGTATCGAATCAACTAGAAAAATTTATCAAGATGGATTCTAGTGTTTTGAGGTTAGAGATCCTTATGAATTCCTAATATACTTTTTTCTGTTTTATGTGTGACATAAAATCATTCCAACCATGTTTAATTAAAATTTTATGAATAAAAATGGTATTACATATTACATTTTGAGTTTAAAAGGTTTATTAAGGATGTTATAAGCCTTTTTGTGTTGTGATTAATAAGTAATGGTAACCAACTGTGGCGTTCCCAAATTAATGTGTCAATAAAATGTAGTGAGGGACCCTTAGTAGATCTTGGGGTTATGTATTGACATTTTATATCAGGATTGGTGAAATTATTATATTTTTTATATTTGAAGGACATATTATGCATGGATAGCATGTAACCCTCTTTATATGTAATTGGAATTGGTATGGGATAGTGTGTATGAGAGTAAACTAATGTAAATTGTGTACAAGAGTTGGGAGACATAAAAACCCATGTTTTCCCCTGTCTTTGTTCATTATAATTTTATTTTTGTCTTATTATATTGTAAAAACTTATTACATTATATGATTTTCTATATTTTTATGTTAAATTATTGTAAAATTGGTAATGGATTCTAGGAAATTCATTCCTGGGTATGTGGTTGTTACAAGGTTGGGTATAATGCTTACGATGTGAGTTTTATGAAATAATCAGGGTGTAATATAGACCATAGAGAATTAAAACACATTATTTCATTGTAATTCCATGTGTGTATATATTTGAGGGTGGATTAAGTTTAATTCCAAACATGAAAATAAAATATGTATAGGTTAGGATCAACTCCAATCATAGATGTTTTATATAGAATGGGATAAGTGCAATGTATGTCATTTATGTCTTCATTTCTATAGTTTTATATTATATCAGTTAAAGATTGATTATTTGTTATAGTTCAATTTATTTCCCAGTAATGGTACGTTAGTAAGATAAGTTAGGTGTACTTTCATCCATTCCATGATGGATTCCATATTTGAATGTAATTCTATTTGTTTTTTGTGATAATATGAGATGATTTGATGTAAGGAAATCCAATTGCACCTTTATTATGTAATGTGGCATATTTATAATCAAAACAATAACATGAAAAAAGTAGGTATAGTTGATTGATGGTGTTATGATAGAACATGATAATATTAAAAGTATTTATTTTATTGTTCTTCATTAACATTATATGGCCACATCAACATGCACTTATATAAAATAAATATTATTAGGTGAATTTTTCATAGTGTCCTACTGAGTTGTACGAAATCATTACTCTGGTACCCTATTACCTAAGAATAACTCATGTTTCATAAACCATCTAAGGTATATGAAAATGTTGGAATGGATGTATTATATTGATGAGCTTAGTGAGAGTCAATGTTTTTATGGGGTCAATACATGGGACAATTTTTGTGAATATAATCGTTATTTATTTTTTTGGACCATGATGTATATGAACCACCAATGAGAAGACATATTTATTTGTATAAACCGTTTTGACATTATATTTATCCATTATACTATAGAACGTATTATAATATCTACTATTAATAGATTCTAGATAGTATATGTGCTTTTATTTCTTATTCATATTATGATAATGGTTTATATACCACTTAAACTATGATTTATAGTTATGTATTACAAAAAGGTATAATATTCCAAATTTACTCACATCCCTATTACACTATTTATCAATATATGATATATGGAAAGTTACACATGAGGATTATGGAACTCTAGTTATGTCATAATAGAGATGTATTGAGATTTGGTTACTTTATATGATTGATCAAACCATTTTTAAAATTTTATGATTTCTCTGCATAGACGGGTCATGTGATTATTTTTTTTATAGAAAGAGAGGTTTTATAAACTATTAAACAGTATCTTACATGATTTATAAATTCATTTTTTATGTATTCATGAAACCAATATGATCAATGCATTTTAATAGATATTCCATGTTAATTATTTACATAATTTTGGACTCTTTAAACAGTTCAATGTTTTAAAACTTATGATATATAAAGAATATAATAATACCATCTACTGTTATTTACAAAAGATATAATTTCCCAATTCTCATAATGATTTTATTTACTCAATATTATATATACATTATTATGTATTTGGTCAAATTGTCCATTATAACTCTCATATTTCCTTTTAATAAGTCATTTGGTTATTTTTTTTCCTTATAAAATATATTTTGATTTTGAAATGATTAATAATTGATTGATTATATAAATATATATTTATAAATCATTTGAATGTATTTTTTTCATTCATATTCTTAAATACATAATTTCTGTGAAAAGAACAATTTAAATTAATAATCGTAACATTTAGTTGGGTATATGTCAAAAAGATAAAACCCAGGTAGGGGATAAATCAGGGTGCACATAGATTTAAAAATATTTCCCTTTTCTAATTATGTCCCCTATTAATTTTTTATCATGTTCCCATCTATATAGGAATATATTGAATCTCTCCTTATATCTTGTGACAAACACACCAAATAATAAATTGAAAGAAAAGTGAAATGTATTCATATGGAAATATAATTTTATTTGGCATACCACAATGAGATGATATAATAAGCATACTTTAATGGAGAATTTCTATACTAGATGATAAAACAATACAATATATGGGTTAAAAAAATTATTAATGGTACTTGACCCATTAGTGCAAATTCCAACTTCATGTATTTTCTTCACAACTCAATGATTGGGCATGAACTGTTTATTGAATTTAAAGAAATATTTAATATTGTATCGACATGTTAGACCATATATTCAGTAGATTCAAAACAAAAATGGCTACATAATGATTTTTTATATACTAAATTTTATGTTTTCATTATTAATGTAGTATCTTAATCATTTCCAATTTGAACACAAATTTATGAAAAATTTCTATTAAATGTGACGAAACATTGAGAATTGAAGTATGATTTATTTGAATGTTGTTCACAAAGTCATCATTATTTTTAGATGAAATACCAATCATCGATTTTCTTCTTATCAAAGAAATTTTGTGGGTTATATAATATATATTTACATCCAAATTAAAAAAATACTTTTTTATAATCTAGATTAAATATTTCATTATTCATGATGTCTATATATTTTTACGAATTACATATTTATTTTACCACACCTATTGAAATGTATTGATTATAAACATTGTAATTTATTTAATGAAATGTACCAAAAGTCTTGAATTTTGTTCTATGTCTCCATCAAATTTTGTTTTCGATATATTGAATTCAATTCATTTTTCATTTTTCTTCACTAATTTTATTCAATTAAATTTATTTATTAAATATTTGTATTTCATCAATTAAACAATCTATGGAGTTTATTTACCACTATATGTACTATTTTTTAACATATGATTTATCTTATGTTCTATAGGAAACAATTATTCAAGAAATAATTATTAGTCAAGAATGTATAATAAAGTTAAAAAAATTTCATAAAGAAGGTATTTTATATGAGATAGAAACCATTCACATTGTCATAAATAAAGGAAATTATTTATTAAGACAACACGACTTTGAAATCATTTTCAACTAGAGAACCCATTTAAAACCTTATGATATGAAACATCCCCTTTTTGGCTTCAACTTCATTCCATTTTAGGACGTAAAAAATAGGATTCATGATTATAATTTTATATGTATGTTTTCAATTACTTTTATCATTCTTCAACATTCAATTTTTTCAATTTTTTACTTAAAGTGTGTATTTAATGAAAATTTTATGCTTGATTATATTGGTATGAAACATCTTCATTAGAGAAGTCATTCTTTGGGGAAAAATAAAAAGGGAATGATTCTAATTTGGATTGATGATAGGTGAATAGAATTTCAATTTCCAAATTAGTCTCAATGATATAATATTATAATTAAATTTTTAATACATTTTCAATTTAATGTCACAGTGAAAAAAAAATTAGTTTTACATTGTGGGATGAATTTGGTGTACTACTCACAATAAATTTGAAAGATAAAATTGAACCAACAAACATTTTGGTGCCAAAACTTCTAAAATAAAAGAGACTTAGTAGTATGATATTTTAATAATCATGAAATTTTAAAAATAAAATTCCGAGAAAACAATTGAAAATATTAATTAATTCTTTTTATTTTATATTTTTTCAGAGATAATATTTTTCACCACAAGAATGAATGAAATAATGATTTTTCTCAATCCAGAAATTCGTTTAGTACAATCTTTTAGAAATAGTAAAGAATTTATTATAATCAACTGGAAAAAGACTTTTTTGTATATTAATTTTCATTTTCAACTTCCAAATAGATCATTTATTTCCACTAAGCTTCATATCATTCAAAAAAATTTAAATTTACATCTACAATAAACAAGGAATTATCTATAGAGAAGTACATTATAAATTTAATTCCATTTTATTGCAACTATTTTTTTATCATGACTCTTTGTAAATTAGTGTTGATGTTTATTTTGAACTTATTCGAACAATATTTACTCGTTAGTAATCTGACAACACCCCAAAAACCAGGTGATAACCGGAGAACAACTTCCACAATTTGTTCTATGTCATCCAGATCATTATTTTAGATGATTAAAAATGTAAAAAAATACAGAAATTAGACCAATAACAAATGTTAGATAATGGATTTCGTTACTAATAATTAAATTTTTATTCAATTCATCCAAAATATGTTATAATGTTGATACACATTAACGATTGATTTTTAGGATTATATGTTAAAAATTCACAACTGTTCCTACCATGAAAAAAATTCAAAGCAACTACAACGGGAATTATGAGTATTGTATTACTTGTATATGGAAGGATAATTACATGAGTACAAATATTTGGTTTCATAACTATAATTCATCGCCTCTTTCTACTATTATAGGGTAATGTTTTTACATTTTCATCATAATATTAAAGTATTATAACATTTAATGAATAGAAAATTTTAGTTTTTAATGATCATTAGATTTTAAATAATGATTTTCATGTTGCACAAAATAAATTGTAAATAGCATTAACAATTTTAAAACATTATGTTTTTAAAATATAAAATGAGTTCTAATTAAATATTACATAATTAGTTAGTACCATTAAATTGTGTATTGCATAACTATTAAATTATAAAATCATTTAGATAAATTTACATTGTCTAATTTGAGGACTTTTTTCTCTTAGATAAAGAGTTCAACTACTAATCTTGGATAATGATGAAAATATCTAAATTTCACACTTTAAAAAATAGTTTATGTAATTTAAATAAAATACATCTTCAGATCTTATAGAGTTGATGATTGAGGTATATTATTGATATTTATATATTGTTTTATTTTTGATGTCCAAATGTTAATGAAAAATGTTTATAAAATGTAGGATAATGATGAGTGTGTATTTCCTTTTTAGTTTCATGTATTTAAATATAAATCAATTATTATTGGTGTTGAAGTTTCATAATTCAATATATGTATCAGAAAAAAGACCATTGCATCAAAATACATCCAATGTTTACTAAATATTAGATAGTGACGAAAAAATAAAATATTTCAAGATCTCTTCAAAAGAATTCAGAGTATGAATATAAACCCCATTTCTCATTAAATATATTGTTATTTAATTGTATTCCCTCTAAATTTAATTATCATACATGTTGGGCCATGATATAAAACCATCTAGTAATATTCTTCAAATGATGCAACAATTTCATCACCGTACCCAGCTGTATGAACTGTTTACACTCCGTTCTATTTCCATTTTATATTGGAAACTCATTAATTTATATTGGAAACACATTTTATATTGAAAAAAAAATTAAATTACATTTTGGAAATCAGTTTTTAATCTATAACAAATTTTAATTAAGCAATTACATTTAGAATCATTTATAAAATGATTTATATTAAGAGGGATTTGATATAGGTGAGGATGTCAACAAAAAAATTATCAGAGATGGTTAAAATATAGAGGATGTTATAAAATAACAAAAATCAAGGATGAAAATAATATTCGAATATACTTACCAAAATTCACATTCTATGTTTTATTTTTTATATGTGATTCATTTTTTATTTATGTAACAAATATTATATAATATTTTGTTTATTTCACTCCCAATATTATAATTTTATGAATGTAATAATAACTCAATATTATGAGGATGTGTGATTCATAAATTTAAAAACTTTTGTTTTGAACTTATTAATACTCTTATTTATGTTCATGCACATGCATTATGTTTGGATTTTGTAGTGATTTTTAATAGTAGGAAATTCATTTGTTCTATAGAATATAAATCATTGATTTATTTAGTAGTTCATTACCTCCATTAGAAGTCAACTATCAATTGTTGCACAGGCGATTATTTCACTCTTTTAATAATCATTCATTATTTTTTTTTCAAATGTTGGATATTCATGATTGAATATTATTTTATAACATCATCTGATTCCATCTCATTTTTTATCATTTACTTGGAATCAATTCATTAGTTAAAAGTATATTTTAATCATATTCACTTAATTAAGATGTTGTAATTATACATTTTTTCTTTAATATTTATATATATTCATTTCCATATTGAATTAATATTTTTCATTGGTCCTTCCAATGAAATATAGGCACATATGATGTGGTTCAATATTTATAAGGTTGTGCTTCATTTTTAGTTTCTAAAACATGAGGGTTATCAAGCTTCTCAAAGTAAATATCTACCTTAATTCTATTTTCTAAATACATTCAACAGATTCATGAGTTCACTTCAGGTTTGTTCAATATTGTTCTTACCATAGAATCAATAATGTTGGGGGTTTCAGCCTGATGGTCCAAAGATTGATGAAATCTCACACTTGTCTCCTTGTCTCCATCCCTTTTATTGATGGTAATAGAGACACAGTAAGACTAAGGATCCACTTAAACCTATATTATCATTACTATGTAAATTTTGATTCAATTACTTTGAACACGTCATGATTTTTTGGATTCCCATGGATTCTACAGCAGCTTTAGCATGGAATGATTTAGAGGTCCATATTGATGGATGAAAACATTTAATGGGTCGGTTATTTTTCATCAACCAGTATGTCTTATAAGTGCTTTCTATCAACATATTCTCATTTTTTAGATGCAAGTATATAGGGAGTGAATTTATGATATTTTCGGCATCATTCTAGGAAAATAAAATCACAAACCCTTTTATCCATCACAAATCTACATCCAATTCCACATTCAATGTAATTAACTTAATTAATATATGACATGAAGGTGTGAATGAAAATAGTATAGGAGAATTTGTAGATAAGTAACCCTACATTGATAATGCATGAAAAGGTTGACTTTAACATGGTGCAATATGTTAACCAAAAACATCTTGAAAACATATAAATATAAACTTGACTCCCTTATTAAATTTTAAATTTTCCACACACTCCTTTTTAATATTTGATATTCTTCAGGTATATTTTTACATACATGTCATGGTTGGAACTCGATATGTAAAAACAAGATGTAATTATAAAAAATCATATAGAAAACATCATGTGGGGTTCTTCCATGTCGTTTGAGCCATAGTATAGAAATTTCATAGAGGTAAGGATGTTTTGTAACCATGATTGATGATATATTTGATTTTTATGGTATAGTAGAGGAACATAATATCATTAAAAATTCTACTAATAGGAAAAAAAATTAATAATCACTACAAGAATAATTTATTATGATTCAAAAACAATGTTAATAATGGATTTTGTATTGGCTGTTATTCTCAATCAAATGATTTAGGTGGGACGTCAACATTGATCAAAAAATACCAAAAAAACATTAGTTTCTCTCTTCATACCACATTCAACCCCACCAATCAAATTTTATATGACCTACTCAATGATCAAGGCTTCAATGACATACAACAAAAATAAAATGTGGTTAATATCTCCCCACCATTTTTACTAAACAATTTCAAATCAAATCAAAATATTCTTTATGATTAATTATGATTTTTCTTAGACATAGTGATAATATGATTAATTATAGTTTCTATTACCATTTCTATGAAATGAGGAACATAGTGCAAGAGACACCTAAAAGAAGTGATGTGGCCTCAAATATATATTAAATATTACAACAGACAAATATTTGGAAAATGGGATGGTTTCCATAACATTCATCATCTACCTAATCCATAATTTTCTACTAATTGAAATATAATATAAGTTATTTTGAGGAAGCTAATCATGTCAAAAATGTGCCACCTCTCCTAATATAATCTAGAATTTTTAATGGCCTCTACAATGCTATAGGGACCTCTTAAGTATTTTTATTTTCACAGACATCATCACAATAATGATATATCTGTTTAATAAAAAAATTATGAACATGTATATAGAATAAATTTATACTTTCTTATGAGTATATACTGCACACTTAACATATTTCCCTATTTTTTCTAAGATATTTTTAACTACAGTATAGATTGACATTCCTATCACCCAATATATATTTACTTTCTGGAACCCATTAAAAAAGATAGACAACATTCCTAGCAGTTTATTACTCACATCGAATTATGAAGAGTATCTAAGCCCATAGTGAACATTATATGTTGTTAAAATTATTTCTATTTGTTATTGTTTTTTACCATTATTTTTTCTAATTAATACATGTATATAAACATATTTTTATATTTCCTTGGAATGAAAACATATCTATTTTGTTAAATTCACAATTTAAATTTTCATGTTTCAATTTTTTTTATTTTTTTTCAATTATAAGGTTGTAATATTTATTATCTATTCTATTATTTAACAATTTTAATTTTCATATTTTTATGTTTCAATTTGAATGTTTCAAATTCTATATTCTGATATAACATTTTTTTATTTCTCCATGTTGAAAACAAATTTTCATTCTATTTCAAACATAATTTATGCCTGCTACTATTGTGATGATGTCTGAAAATTCAACAAATATTACAATCTTATCTATTACCAAAGTAGTAATTTAAACATATTTTTAGTTAATTTAAATTATTAATTAAATTTATATACTCACATATAATTTTTTTCATTTTATATTTACAATAGATTAATATAAAAATTTATTTTTTCTGGTTTACTTTATGAAGGTGAAATCATTTGTATAAATGATCTGTGAAAATTAATTCTCTATATATAGAAACATCACCCGTTAATGCTATATTTTTTAAATAAATTTCTTTTATCACCTCACACATTTAATTTATATATATATATATATATATATCTTTCACATTAATTACTTCTTTAGATTCATTTCATTCCACTATACCCATGATTGCTACATTCTCTCTCACGAACCCATCCTATATTCTCTTCATGAATTTGGATCTCCTTTATTAATATATATCATTCCTCATCTTACATCGATCTATCCCAATTAATACATTATATATTATTTGTCTTTAAAAAATACATGATTTTCTTAGGGAAACTAATTGATTATAATGTATATTATCTTTACTTTACAATAATTAAAAATTAAGAGAATTTATACATCCACGTTCTATCTTCTTCCGTCATCTCACACATATGACCTTTTTTCCATGTCATATTCTTAAAAATATGACCATATATATCCATGATATATTCATGATTGAAATCATATAACTTGTATGAATTCTTTTTGTATGATATGATTTAATTTATATACACATATTCACATAAATTCATATATATAGATATATATAATTCTTCCATCTACTCATGTCATTCCTGACCTTCTCTCCATTTCCATGTTTGGAAAGTTGCATGATTACTTAATTTCTCTATCCAATTTCCCCCCATTCCAAACAAGTGACATAGATTTCACAGTTTATCACCATAATTTTTTATCATGTGTGTGAAAAATTATAATTAAATGATCATGTCATTCTAATTCATGGGTTGGGTACTAGTTTAATTAAAAGAAGAATAGATTAAAAAATATTTTAAAAATATATAAGTGATTAATTGTATAACTTTTAATTAAATAATAATGAGTAAAATTTTAAATAATAGGAACATATATATCAATTATATAATTTATAACCCTATTAAATACATTAAATGTTAAAAAAAATATTATACATTATTTTTAATGAGATATTTATAAATAAAAATTAATATATATAATATGTGTATATATTAGTTAATAGTATATTAATTATTTAATTAAAATCTATTAAATTACAAAAATATTAATGAATTTTTTAATGAAATATTTATTAATAAAAATGAAAAAATCTTATATATATAATAATAAATATTAAATACTAATGAGGGTTTCCCAGAGTAATTTTAAACATAAAATGTAGGTAACTTTTAAAAAAATCTCACAATATTTATAATTATATTTAAATAATATATATTTCAATAATTACTATATATATTAATTATATATATATGTTAAATTTATTAATTTTTATAAATAAAATTTTCATTGATAAAAATATAAACATTTTCAAATTTATTAAGTTCCAGTGGCCATCTTTCCAAATAGCATGCCCAAATTGGACTCACTGACCAAGAAACATGGAAGGCATGGCCCACAAAATTGAAAACCATATCATCCTGATTGTGTGTAGTGGATAGGCCAAAATATTTATGAGAATAGTGCTTCACGGACACAAGCTAACACTGATTATGGTAGGCCTCCTCCAAAACTTGTCTCAAATCAATTCATGTATAGTTTCAAAAAATTTCTTATGAAGAAGTGTATACAAAATCTATGAATTCAATAAGAGATGTGAGTATATGAGGCATACCGATTATCATTGCCAAAAAATAACTAATAAATTATTTTATTAATTAGTGTTTTTATATTAGAACTAATAAATAGTGTAATTTATCATTTCATAGAAACCTGCTGATAAATTTTGCTCTTTATTTCTTCTTTTATTTACACTAATAATGGTTTTTGAAACTTATTCTGATATTTGTAGTAGTATATAAGAACTTGACCATAACCATAACATATTTTAGTGACAGAAGACATTAATTCAAATTCTTTTTTTAATGAACTTTTAGATTTATAGTTTTAGACAATTAGGTCATAATGCTTACCTAAAAATCGAATATATTACTAACTATAAACATCTATTCAGTGTCTGTTTCTCTAAAAATATAAAATGATTAAAATAGTATATATTTCTTCATGAAAAATCATCATGATTTTGAAATTGAATTCATATTTTCCTTCACTCATCCTTAAACATTGTAAAAAACATTTTAAAAATGTGGGATGGGAACAAAAAATCCTATTAAGGGACAAAATAAGAAAAACAAATTCTACTTTTAAAATCTTGATAACTCATAAAAATTTTACCTTTTAATCAATGTTCATTGATAAAATGAAATAAATGAATTCCACTCAAAAAAAACACACACATTATATTAAAATTATTTAATTAAAAATAATGGAAATAAAAGATAACCCTTTTAAAAAATGAATAGCATTATATTACTAACCCATTTTATACCCATGTGATAAATAACAAGAGACCTGTTAAATACATAGAGAACATATTCAGTAAATACCTATTCATTAAATATTGGAAATGTAATATTAACACATTAGTTCAAGTATTATATGTGTGAACACATAGTGTAATTTATATGGGGCTCACCTTGCATTATTTGGGTGCACCCATCAAATAAGCTCTATCTAGCTTACACATGAGCTAAAATGGGGAAAAACTTCATCAAATATGTGTTAGGCACACAAGATTCTCATATAATTCTTAACTTCCATAAAAATATTTTACTATTCCTCTTTTTCATCATAAATCATTTTAGAAACTATTTTTAACGCCTATGAAAAAACACATCTGGGTATCAAAATACCCTTTTATTTTAAAAAACGATTTTTAATACCAAAATCACTAGAAAAAGGGAAAGTGGTTTTTCCATTTAATAAAACACCATATATTATAAATTATAATTAAATATAAATATTCATTATAGATGTTGAAAAATCATTATAACCATGTTCTTTGAAACAAATCATTCCATATGCCATTTGTAAAAAAATTAAAACATTCAATAAAAAAATTTTGAAAACCATTGAAATATAGTCCAAGTATACATAAAATATCCTTTATAAATATTTTATTTCCATATAAATTTATTCATAAATTTTTTTTTAACATGGTCCTATGAGAGAAATATTTATTAAATAAATCGTTAAGATGAAGTTTTAAGTTAAAGTGGAAAAAGGAAATCTTTTTTAGATGAAATTTTTAGAATAATGTCCCCTACATAATTCTTTTAAAATATTACTAATTTTTAAAAAATTATAATGAAATTTAAATATGGTCATAAATTTCATTTTTCATCCATTTATGCATAAATAAAGATTTTTTAAAACCATAAAATAATTTCATTTTAAAAAACTATAAATAAATTCAAAGAACATAAAAATTTACTATTATCTTCCATTTAAAAATAAATAATAATTTTATTGAATCATTTAGTTGAATAAGGACTACGAAGATAATGATTTATTAAATAAATCTTTAAAACATATAGAATACTGTTTTCAGTTAATGTGTACCTTACGTAAAACAACTCAAATATTTTTTAAAATGCATTTGAATAAATAAAAAATATTAAAAATGAACAATAATATATATTGAAGAATAATTATGAATTTTATTGAAATAAATAGTATAACATGGTGTTGGAAGAAAACTAGATCAAATTAAAACATTTTAAAGGATTTTTTAAGATAATTTTCCCAATATAAAACTATAAAAACGATTCATTTTAAAACACTATAAATAAATTTAAATATTGTCAAAAATAACCATTAGAATCCATTGAATCGAAAATAATAATTTTCTTGCATAATTTATGTTAGCAGGGATATGGAACAAAATAACATAGAGAATAAATCATTAAAAAATTTAAAATGAGGTATTTAGTTAATATGACCCTTATGTAAAACCATTGAAACATTCATTTTAAAAAAATATTTTACAGAAAGTAAACTTTTTCCAAATATAAAAATTTATGTCCATAAGAGAATAAGTTATTATTTTATTTTATCATTTAAAATTTCATGTCTTGGGAAGAAAAATAGTTGGACGGAAAACCTAAAAGGGACTTTTTAAATAGGATGTCCTTTACCTCGCATATGAATCCTCTGAAATTTTATTTACCTTAATGAATAAAAACATATGTCATTTAATTACTTGATAAATAACCTTTTTCTAGTTTATTACTCCTTTTATTTTTTATACAACCATTTTGTTCATAATTAGCTAATTATTTATGTTCACTTCAATGGTTTTTATGGTATTCAGCTTATATGTCAAAAATGACTTTGATAGGCTTACTATGGTCGAAGATGTCAATATTTAATCATATATATAATTAAAATAGTGAAATAATTATCATATTTATGAATAAATTATTATTTTAAAACCGTTGATGAAGGATGGATATGAAAAATGAACTATGATACAAGCATGGAGATGGGAGTTCTTACGTACACATTAGTAACGATCCATTTAAAAATAATCATTATGGAACAAATTTAAGTATTATTTTTATATAAAAAATAATCGTAACATAATAATTACAATGTTTTTTATTTAAAAATATATATATATTTCATCCATTTGTTTTTTTATTAAAAATAAATCACATTGCTTCGTGATGGTGGTAGTTCACCTGCACCCATGAAAGAAGTTTCCATTTTTAGGTGACAGAAAATGTATGACACAAAATGATGTATTATATTTTAAGAATGATAAAATTGTCATAAATATAAAATATAAACATTAATTAAATCATTATAACCATATTTATTTGGAAATTATTGAAAAAATATTACATCATTTTTCGGGGAGGTACTTTGTCGTACACATGAATGATGGTTTTGTTCCTCTTTTTATGGAAGAGGAGATTGATTTAAGTTAATAAATTTTCATAATAAAATCTTATTACATGTTAGATTATTTTTATTGTTATGTAATTATTTTTTAATATTATTTTATGTATGTGGAAGATGAAACAAAATAAAAATGCTCAGTTACAAATTATGCCCCTTCTACAGAAAACAACTTTAGTAATGTACTTAAATCCTTCATAGATTTCATTTCATTATCAAACCAAGACCTATAGGAAATGGGTATATAATTGAGGAATTTTGTGTTATTTATTATCCTAAAAATGATTTTTATTTGTGTATATAAGAGGAAAGGTGGTTGCCGTTATAAGTGGGGGATAGAATTAAATTAGAATATTTGAAATGAAAATGATATGCACATGTTTATAACATGCCACATGGTTCCAAGATGGACCATTATCAAGCGTTAAATTAGATTAGGTAAAAATATTGTTATAAAATATATTTTATGAATGTTTATAAGTCATTTAAACACATATATATTATTTTTCACCTCCCAATAAAACAATTTTAACCATAAAATCGGTAAATGCTTTTTCTAATAATCTTTATTTCTTATAAAATAATTATTATCCAAAACAAACCATTATTTCAACCCTAGGCTAACTTTTATATTCTAATTTTAAAAATAATATTCATTTTATAAAATAAATTTTATAAAATAACTACAAATTAATTATAATATGTTTTCATAAATAGGAATAAAAAATCATTTTATGATGAAAGAATATTATTTTATTAATAAAATGTATTTGATAAAAATTAAGTTCTTCATTCCTAATAAATTTAAATATTTATTTAATAAAGTAATTTATTAAATTCATACATTCCAATTTAATGGCTAGGTTATAATGGTCATATATTTCATGGGTCATTTATGCTCGATGTTGTGCGTCATATATGATATAGACCATAATGTTGTTTTATAAATATTATGGTGGTTTAATTTACAAATACATTATTTAACTTATTAATAAGTGTTTAATAGGAAGTAATATTAATGCTTAAAAAATTCAAAAATGTGGAAAATCATGATATAAAATCGATGAAAATTAAAACATTATTTCATTCTTAATAACGTGCACCAAATGTCCTCATAAACCAATCATTTATCTTCTAATAATTTCTCATTTAAAATTTTATTTTCAAATAAAAATAATAAAAATATGATATGATTTAATAAATATGGGTGAATATCTTATGGAAACCAATTTCATCCATCTTATTCACCATAATGGAAGATATTTGATCCAGAATTTCATTATCTTTGAAATGAATTTGGAATTCTTATAATAATACTATGAATAGATGGAATGAATCCATATTAGGAATTCTGTGTTGGTTATTTATAAATTTTCTACATAAATAGGAAAAAATTTATGTTATGTTCTGATGATCATGTTGATTTTTGGATAGAAACATCCAAGAAATGATATTGATGTTTATCTATCCAAATTGATTGATGATTTGAAATTAATATTTTGAGATAGGTATTGAATTTTTTTTATACATATAAGAAACATTATATTTTTTTAATTATAATTTTCACTGTTGATTACTTTCCTCTATATGTAAAATTATCCTAATCTAATATTAAAGGTTATAAACAGTATTTTATTTATAAAAAATATTTTAAATCATAACTTATTGAATGGAATAATGATATTTTTCATGGGTTATAAATTTGGTTTTTAACGTATAATCCTTATTGAATATTATAAAATTAATTTAATGGTTTATAATATTATGATTTTTTTCCAAATAAAATTAGCTAATTAATATTAGTAAATGGATAAATAAATCAATATATCATTTATAAAGAAACCATTTTCTAGTCATAAAATAATTATAAGAATGAAATGAAATGTCATATCCAGTATACCACATTGACTATTTTTTAAGGTAGAATATTACATTTACATTATAAATATTGATAGAAACATATGTGATGGTTTGATTTGAACCATTATACACATAAAAGAAAATATAAAATATGTATTTCATGGGATATTGGACTCAATATATAGGGGAAAACATTTAGAGTTAACTCCCTCTATTATTTAAAATAAAACATATTTTACTTTTATTATATCTCACGTTAACAAAAAGGAAGAAGATAATTTTATCACTATTTTATGGTATTAAATTACCTATTTGATTTTCCTCAAATGTGAAAAATTTGGTCTCATTGAAGGATTTAAATTCAGTAGTAATAAAATATCATGACAATCAAGTATTAATGGGAAAAATTCTACTTATTTCAATAAATAACATATTACTTACACTCGTTAGAATGTATATCACAAGTTTGGGATAATTTTTCCATTCAATTTGCAAAAAATTAATATATTTGCATTTGTTAAATTTTATGGACAAAATATCTCTCTTTATACTTTTTCAACAAGAAATGTATTTTCCATCATGATTTTTTAATATAATCCTTCATATGATGATTCATACATTCTAAAAGTTTTGGGCATATTTATTGATATTTGATGTATCTTTTTGAAGGATTTTTCAAAACATTTAAGGGATATATTAAATATCCATATAGAATAAAGGAAAATATTTTTTCAAAAATGTATATTTGATGATGTGATTATGTATTGTACTGATTATTTGTATGAAGTGGAGAGTGTACATATCCAAATATATAGACATTTGATAGAATATATTACCGTTAAATGGATCTGTATCTTATAATTAATTTTATTTCCTTGAAATGAAGTTATATTGACACATTTAAACATTTTTCACTATATATTTGATGTTCAACCATAAATATCATCATATGTTAATGAAACGAAGGTATGATATTGAAAAATAAATAAAAATTGGTTTATTAATGAACATAAAAATACATTTTATTTTAATTTTTAGGGAGAAATTCAAAACTAATATATCTAAATTAAAAACATTAAAAAAGTCAGATGGATAAAATTTTAATTTTATCACATGGTGTGGTTTTTTATTGATTTCTACTCATTTTATATAAAAAATTATGATGAAAAGAGTACCATTAAAAATAACGGTGTAATGGTCATCACTTAAAAACTTTATTTTTTGAGTGTTAAAATTAATATCCCACATTATTAATAAATAGAATACTTTGGATTGGTTGATGATATATGTGATAATGATTATACTCTATTTAGAGTACTAGTGTTCATATATAAACAGGTTGATAGTAATAATGGTGTCAAACATGAGGATTATATAATTACACTCATCAATTTCAAAAGATTCTGTTTTAAAGAGGAACTATTTATTAGGGTGATTAATGATAAGAATATATTTTTTATCATTTACCCATTTAATGGTTAGTGGTACATGGTTTTTTCAGGTAGATAAATTTATTTAAGTGATGAAAACGAGGATGATGATGTTATAGACTCGGGTGTAGTTTTCTCATCAACTATATGAATACCCAATGATAATAGTTATTGAAACTGTATAATAATATCCTTGTTCCCTTATAATTATCTAATGAATGTTTCCTTGATTATTTGCAAAATCATTTTCATAATTTACTATCTCTTTAAAATTATAGCAATGAACGTTAATATGTTATTTCATTCCCATGAAATCACATGCTTGGTGGCTATTTTCTACACACTTGTAACAATATCACATTACCATTATTCATATTACATGATGTTTCCTTCCACATTTGGTATTGGATGAAATGTAAAATATCTCATTTTCCCCCTTTTTGTTATTTCATTTTTCGGAGTGTTTAGCAACCCTTTTCTTATTTTATTTTACTTTTGAGTTATAATACCTAATGATTTTATTATATATCCTGATAGAACAAAAGATTATATCTTTATATGATGACAATTTCTCAAGGACCAATTCCCTATAGACGATTAGTTTTTACCCATGGATCAATATTTCACTTTATATTGCGTACGTAATCCACAACATGCCTTTCTAACTGTGTAACCTTGTATTCATACTTGGTAGCATTTTTATTCTTATCCTATCTTAGATTCAAGAATTTACTCTCCATATACGATAAATGTTTTTGAGGGAAATATTTTTCTATAAAAATTCTCAAAAATATCATTCCATTCCATATTTGAAATTTATTTCTTCACTTTTTTTAAATTAATGACCTTACTTGTTCTACATCTTATGATTTATGACAAATGAAAATGATAATCTTATACCTTTTGTTACTTCCCCAATTGATAAATATCATCTCTAAAAAAATATACACTTCTCTGCACCCAATGGGTTTGCAGTCCCATTAAATGACAGAGTTTTTTCACATAAATAGGTTTAACATTGTTACAAAACATAGTTGATTGGGTAGCTCGATGTATCTAAGGTTATTTCTTTTAACCTGAGTCAGTTGTCCAAATATATTTATAAGTTTTTCAAATATATTTGATGATCCAACTCCAACATCATTATCTAGCAAGGGATAGAAATCCCAACATGGGATACATATAATGAAACATATTATATTCCTTCAACTAGGATCAATTCCTCAGAGATGGAATACACTAAATTAGCTTGTAATGAATAATTTTTAACTTCTAAAATATGTAACAGAAATTTAAAATTTATATATAGCTAATCTAATAATCATAAATAGGGTTTCCTTGGGGAAATATTTACTTTTAAATTCATCATAATTATTTTTAAGGAAAATTTAAATTATCCTAGGAATATTCTTTAGTATTTTTATTTTAGTGGTGCGCTGAGGCTCATTGTCATGTACTAGGTTACACTGAGTCAGGACTAACACACTATGATAGAGTTTTTACCCTGAGATATATCTATTCTAGAACCACATACAAATTTAGAATCTTGAAAGGGATGTTTTTATAAGAATACTTACATAATCTCTACCTTACAAAAATTCAAGGATTTTCTTATATTATTATCTTCAAATTATATCATAGGGTTTTTTTCCTTGATATATGTCTTCTTAATCTTGTTTCCAAGGATTATACAAAATATTTGTTGACACCAACTGTAAAGACACTATCTATAGTAGACCGTATATTTTACCCTAAAAATTTACATTAGTAATATAGATAAGTGATCTATTCTCAAATTAAATAATAGTATAGTAAGTTGGGAAAACCAAATACCAATATAACTTTTACATTACAACTTGAAATGAAAACTATATTTAAACTCCATTTTAAAAACTCATAAACTAATAGATTATACCAAAAATTCATTTCTAATTTCATCATCATATCCTAGGAAAAAATAAATCATAAGAAAGTGGTGAGATTAGATGTTCTGTAAGGGTCATCAACATAGTAAAAGAAACCATATATAAAAATAAAAAATAATTCATAGTGAATAAATAAAAAAACATTCCATCAAAAAATAATTATAAGCATAATATTGGAGGGACAAAAGATAATTATGTAATTCCATAAATAATAACATGAGAAAGAAAATAGACCATCAATATTATACTAGTTGAATAATCACATGGATTATCAATTACTAATATAATAATGATGGAATACATAATTCAAGGCTTCGTAAAAAACTATCAAGACATAAGTCATGACACCATAAATGTGTAAGATGTCACCCATTACCCAAACATGTTTGTCTCATGAGACCTAACAACACATCAAGGGTCTATAGTGAGCCACACATGTCACTTACTGATTCCATCGTATTCCTAATATAAAAGGGGTGAATCATAGTCAATATAAAAAATCATATTGAATCTAGCATAATAAATTTTAATAATTTCCCAAAGATATAAAAACAATCATAAACCATTCATAGTAATATGGGGAGTGATATCATGATAGAACATTCATAAAAATATTCATAAAAAATTAAATAAAATATGGTAGACGGTAACATAATATATGGATCTCAATTAATAATAATATTTTGTAGAAGGTTTTCAAATAGAGGAAATTCCTATAATAAAGCCATTAAGAAATTCTTGGGAGAAATACACATTTACGTGGGAAAGAAGAGTTCTTTTGGAAAATAAATCGTATTTGTCAAAAAAATCAGATTTTAATCATTTATACACCAAGAAATGAAAAGGTAATAAGATTATATTTTAGGTATATTAAAAGAACATACATACAGAAATTTTAAAACCAAATTGAAACAGTGTAAAAATTGTTTTTAAGAGACTTTAGAAATTGTCCACTTCATTCTGATTTAAGGAAAAATATAAAATAGTCTCTAAATAGGACAATGAATAATATTTTTCATAAAATAATAAAAGAAACAAATATTCATTTTAGAAAAATATTGGTTCCTAATAACATATTATGGTGTATATTCGAAAATGGGTTATAAATTGAGATGTACCCTTTAACCGGATTTTCTTATCGGGAGGGATTGAGTAGGGAAACTTATATAAAAAGTATTTAAACGTAAATTAAAGATTAAATTATATGGTTACATGATTTTATAACATACACATATAATTTTTAATAACTATATTATAAATAATAACTACTTTTATGGAGAGATAAATCATAAAACGAATGAAAAATAGAGGTTTATGAAAGTATCCCTTACTTTATGTGTGAATGTGTCTTGTACTGGTACATATAATCCTGGATAATGAAATTAGATAAATTAATAATTTAATTTAGAACATATTCAAAATTTATGGGATTTATTTGAATTCATTAATGATCATGTATTATCTTTGTTATGAGTTATAAGATTCAATTTCATCGTTCGGATGTGTTTGTTTCCTTGGTTTTCATGGTTGGTTCACTTGTATACATTTTCCAAAGTTCGTATTAAATTGGAATAGTTGTCCACAATTGAAATTATTTATTATTAATTAACATAAACATTATTTAATGGTATTATATGTCATATTTTTTCCAATATAAGGATGATTAATTAGATAAGGGATTAATGACAACTATTTCGATTATTTTAGTTTATTTCTGATAATCATACACTAGTTTTGTTTTATGGATTAATATTTTTTTATATACTAGTTACATAATAGTAAATAGGTTTTAATGAACATATTATAATATATTTTAATGAAACAAATGGATTTATTACCATCCTTGAAGTAAATATTACAAAAAGAAAGAGTCACCATTGACGATGGTGGTGAATCGACACCTTACAGAATATGTTTTCATTTTTAAAACAAAAAGGGGAAGAGAAAAGAATTTATGGTGGGTATACTATAATAATAATAAAATAATAGTATATATATTATAATAGAGTCATTATGAATGTCTGTAAAAGGGAGTTATGTAAATTATTTTAAATGAAAATGAATTGACCGAAATTAAATTAAGAAAGAGGATTTTACATCATGAATTCATCTCCTTGAGATCCTTGTTCAGAAACATTGAAATGGTATTTTCTGTGAGAGAAAAAAGTATGAAACATGGTGTAGATGATTGGGACAGGTTTTGGGAAGGAATTGTACATTCTTCAAGGATTTGGATGTACGAGGAGTAAGGGTTTTGAGGGTTGGTATTTATAGTGCTAGAGTGGAGTGGTTTTTGATTATTTAATTCATCAGTTTGTTATTTTGGCTCTAGATGATGAAAAGTTTTGATTCCATGAATAAATACGGTAAATAAAGGTGGATAATTATAGATTTTAGTTCTTACATCATCAATTAATCATGAAATATTGTAGTTAATATAAAATTTATATATAGTGTAAATTACTGCAATTAACTATTTACAAAAAATTCAACTATTTTATAAAATACAGAAATTCAATGTAACTATTTTACTATGTGTATAATTAAAAAAGGGACACCATTTTATGAAATAAATTTATAAATATTTTAAATTTGATTTTTAATTAAAATCTTCATTTATTCGAAATATACCAATTTTAAAATTCTTACTGATTTTAGAATACTTTAAAAAAATTAATTAAGGTCTCAAAAAATTATCTTATAATCATAAGATATAAAAAATATAAATTTATCAATACATTTTATAAAAATAAATTTTATTTTAAAACTTTATATTATTTATAAAATTATATATAATAATTTACATTTTACAAAAATACCAATAGTTAATTTGTCATTTTTCAAAAAAATTATTATGTATACCAATATATAAATATGTCATATTTTCATTAATAAGATACCTAAATTTTATTTATACATTAGATTGTATAGTTACTATTCTTTTGTTTGTTTTAATACTCATAATGTCCACGTTAAAATTCCAACGGTCATACGTGTAACACCTAGAGATTTTATGATTTATATTTCTTTTAATTTTGTTGATGTGTTGTGTTATATGCTACAACAAGATTGTCTTGCGCTATATGAAACATTGTATTCTCTTGCAGTATATGCAACACTATACTTTTCTTGTGTTACACACAATTTCATGTCCTTTTGTTAGAATTCATTTCACACAACACTATGTATAGATTTTGTCAGTGTATAAATGAACTATGTTTGGATTATTCTATACATAACAAAAAATTAATCTTCAACTAAATGCAATACGGACTTGGCATACATTACATGCACGAGTGACCATCCTTGAAAGCTTGCATGGTATGCAATAATGAGTTTTTAAAAACAATTTTATATAATTAAAAATATTATTATTTAATGAGATATAAAAGAGATGTTATAAATAGTATCAATCACATTTTTAATTTTATAGCATTAAAATTTATCTTATATATTTTCTAGAACATGATATAAGAACAAAATTAATTTTTCGGACAAAAGAAGTACTTTTCAAAAAAATGCTGGTTTTTCACCTTTTCATGGTGAAACCATTTTAAATCTTCTTTTTGACACTTTTTTAAATTAAATTTTTCAAAATATATTTTTTCTTTTAGGTTGTAATATAAAAATATACTTTTGTTGAATTTTTGGTATTTTTCCGAAATGTTTTTTGGATGAATAGTGAAAATAATTAATTTTTTTACTTTAAATTAATTAAATAGTAAAATTATGTTTTGGTTTAGTTTTAAGGTTTAATTAGTTCATTTTAATCCAATTATTATTTTTTAAAATGATTTTATTCAGTAATTTATTACAAAACCATTTTCCATTTAAAAAGGACAATTTTTTCAAAAATTGTTTTTCTTGACATTTTAATGATTTTATTTTACATTTAACTCTGCAAATTCTGTATATTGATTTCTGAAAAATGAAAGTCCAATTTGGATTGAGGAGGTCCAAAGTTGGTAATTAGTCACCTTTCGATTTTGACCTATATGAATAGAAGCTATTGTAAATTTTATTACCCCGTTAAATGGTATATTAGGTAATTTAGGTTAAAAATAAAATTATAATGACTATAAAATGACCAAAACAACTGATACAATTTTATTTTCTGAATTTAATTTGACCCTTAACACATAAGGATCAAAATTATGTCATTTAGTTGATTCTTTTCTTGAAAATGTTTTCAATAATATTTAAATCAATGAAATACACAAAGTGTCATTTTATTTTTCTAAAATATCTTTAATGTATCCACATATGGAAAAATGGGTGTTATCAAAAAATTTAAAGTGTAATATTTAACTTAATTAACTTATTTCTCTAATATAAGTTTATATAGAAGATAAACTCTACTATAAATACATATTTGAAATCATGAATTTTAATATTTATCATCATGATTTATTTGTAATTTTTAGGAAATAAATAATTACCTTAACATTTTATATATAGATGATGGAAAAATTATTTAATTGATGAAAAAATCAATAAACTAATTATTATTACATTTATAAAAACCATTAATGGTCAAAAACTATTTTATAAATTATATTTTTCGATTATATAATAACCATAATCATCCAATTCTATAGTTAGGGAAAATTTGGAGCCATGTATAATACCTTATGACAATTATACTAATTTATTTAATGTAATGTTAAAATTTTCACATTCATACTTTAATAAGTATAATATTTTTAATCATAGATTTTCATGAATATAAATTAGACTGCATATATTATTCTGAAAACTAGTAAATTTATCTTTATATTTGTATTTTATTTTAAATTTTCATTCATAATATATATATATATATATAATAATTACAAAATATTCATGTAGTAATTATTTTATTAAGGAAAATATCAAATAAATGTTGTTAAAAATATAAAAATAAATATAATTTGGGATAATTAATCTGTCCAGTTAATTTTATAAATTCTATAAACCCCTTAAGGATATGATAAATATTTTTTATGATAATATATTATATTTATATTTTTTAAAAATCCTTCAAATAAAATTTTTTGAAATTGACACATTTGATGTTTTTTCAAAATAAATATTTAATAAATTATTTAAAAATCCTAAATCAATTTATAAAATAGATAATAATTACTATGTTCTAACATATTCATTTATGTTCTAATTTACATCAACTATGTAAATATTTCACCCTTATTAGATTGAAATATTTGTTACCCTAGTTAAAAATTAAGTAGAATAACTAAGTTTTAATAAAAATGATAAAGATTATATTGAAATTAAAACATGTCAATAATTTAATGGTTGATGATATTAAAACCATATCTCATCAAATATTATAAATAAAGAAATTTTTGAGGCTTTTAATTTTGGTTTTATTTTATTATAAATTAATATTTTTGCGATTTCTAAAAGTTCTCCTCACCTCAATTATAAAAGGGAACTTCATCCCTCAACTATTTAATTCATTTTGAGCCTTCGGTCTAGACCTAAACCTTCCCATTCGACCTCTAAAAATCCCTATAAAAATTCTAGAGGTTGTGGTATTCTTCAAGGACCAAATCTAGTTCTCTGGGTGGAGATTAAGGGGAGGCATATTGAAGAAGAGGTGATATCATTTACATATTCATATAAACATATTCCTTCTTATACTTCATCCTCATTATTTTTTTCATTATAAAGTAAAAAATCTATTCGAAATTATATACTATGACTTTATTATGATTATGAAAAACCCTATTCCACCTTTTATCTATCCTAGGAAAAATGAAATCACCACGTGTGCGTACGTACGACTTACTATCTCCATGCTATGGTGTATTCAGTTTTCACCACCACCTTTCATGGATGGGTATAATGGTAGAATTAATATATATATCTATAATTAATATAAAACAATATTGATATTGAGATACTATAAACCATTTAATTAAATATCATTCAACAAAATGTGAATGATATCATCGTTCATGTGTAAGTACGGCTTACCGTCTCCACAGTGAGATGCGATTCAGCCTACACAACATTCATTAAATCATGATTATATAAATAAATTGAGAGAATTAATGTGATATATATTATAATAATACCATTATTAAATTATATAACTATAACCAAAATAATAGGAATAATAACTTATCTGAAAAAACATGTATAAAAACATAAAACATTCAATACCCGAATAAAAAGTAACAATGAAATGTTTCTTACAAAATGAAGAAAATATGATCATAAATGTTATCATAAAAATTATCATGATTCCGGAATAAATCATTAATATTATTTAAATCATTATAATGGACTTTCATATACTTATAAACTTTATAGGACCTATGGTAAGGGATAACATTTCAAATCTTATTTTTATTTGAGATGGTTTATTCATAAGTATTTATTAAGGTATATTTTTCATCCATGTCCATCCTTCATAAATATATATTCAAAAAATTATTTATATACTTTTATAATTTTTTAAAGACAATTTGACACATTTTTTGATTTCTAATAAATCGTATGAATGGAATCATTTTTCGTTTTTTGTACGAAGTAATTTTTGACTTTTCCAAAAAAAGTACAAGAAGAATGTCTTTTTAACTTGTACCAAATGGATGGATTATTAAAAATTCATAATACCTTATTTAATTCAAGAATCCCCTTTATTATTACAATTTTATTTTCACATAATATTATTTCTTGTAAAATTATGTGGCATTTTGAAGAAGGAAAACATTTTTGAAGAAGAAAAGATATTTTCCTCTGGAATTAAGCGCAAGTGTTTCATAAAAATTATTTACCATATAAGATGACATAGGTTTATATTTCTAACCCTATTATTATTGTTTGTTTTGTTTTTGATTGTATTGTATTTATTTAATCTAAATGTCTTATATATATTATGTTGTAATGGAATGATGTTTAAGAAACTCATTTTTTATTCTTCAGGTTATGTAATAAGGAATAACATATATTGGTAGAACATGTAATAATGATTTAATTATGAGATGGATGGGACCTATATCCCCCTCCAATGAAATGGATAATGATTTATATCTTAATTGATAGACATGATAAGAATTACATGTAAATTCCATTCATTAATACAGGGCTAGAACGAGGAGTTAACACGGTTCAGTAATGGACTTTGTACACTATGATGGTCTTGGAAGAAATTCCTTGGCTAATTTGGAAATTATATAATATAATTATTTTATTTCCACAATTTCATGTTTTATGAAAAGTATATTTTATCATGGTTAATGTTTTCTTATGATCAATGCCTCACGTACTACCATGATTTATGTTAGGACTCATGCTTTTGATATTTAAACATAATGTTCAGGTTTTTACATTATTATGTATTTGGTTTATTTTATGTTATTCATGTTTACCCTTATTGGTCATTTGTGATCACATTTTTAATGTTTTCTTTTCCCTATGATATAATGAATAGTTTTAGGTGGTAAAACTGATAGGAGAATATCTTAATGTTATATTTTTAAGATCTTTCACAAACATAGACGAATATGTTCTATGTTTCCAAATACATTGAACTAATGCAGTCTTTGAGTGTTTATTGGAGACATGTATTATGTATTATACAAAAGAAATGTAATTTCAATGTACTTTAAGCATGGTAATTTATAGTTTTGTTCAGATTGATGGTTTAGTTAACCTTTGGAAACTAGGATGTGAAAATTTTAGTGAGATCCCATGAGATATTTCTAATGTATGTCTATGCATGCCATTAAGGGTAAGTATAACTATAGGATACAATCCTAGAATTATGTTAACAATCATTACTAGCCTAGGATTAAATCTAAGATGTTAGAAATTGAAAGTACACCCCCCTTGATTATGTTGTTTTAATAGAATTATTTGTGATGAAAAAACTATTAGTTTTGGGTTTTAAACGATGGATGAAACTAAAAGGAACTATGTTTATGATAAATGCCCTGGGAAATGAAATTATTATCCTCCAAAACAAAAAAATGTTGTGTAAGATGGAATGAAAAATATTTTTTCTATACTTACAAAAGTTATGAATCATTCAAGACATCCCAATGAGTAGAGTTAGAAACAACATTCTTTTGAGTCCTTCATGAATCAACATCCACATTATATCAGTGGGTGTTGTGATCCACTTGTTTCTGAACAATGGATCAGTAACATTTAAGATGATATTTTCTATCCTTTGATGTTTATAAAATTAAAAAGTCATATTGGTTGTTTATCATTTAGAAGGTGAAGAAGACCAGTGGTGGAAACTAATCAAGAATACAAGGAAGCCTGAAGAAATATAATATATGGAATGGGATGCATTTAAGAACATATTTTTCAATAATTACATCCCTAGTATTCTCAAATAATAATATAAAATTAGTTCCTTGATCTTAATAAAATGGATGGTGAACATGTTGGAACATACATGGAAAATTTTAAAAGACTTCATTTGTCAGAGAAGAGTTCTAAAGAGGGGGGGTTGAGTATATATTAAAAATTTGTGATAAAAAGTTGTCTTAAAAGGTTCCCTAATAAAAATTAATATATCCCAATTAAAAGTTGTAATATGGTTATAAAAGTTTGATTATCCAAATAACCTCTCAAAATATTGATTAATTCATATTAATATCAACATGAATTATTCATACTACATTTGATGATATTATAATAATGAAAAACAATTATAACTTTAATCCATGACTAACTATCAAGGTAAATCTAGTTTTTTCTAAAGAATATAGTAAAGAAGATAAAAACTAAATTCAAAGACACAATAAAAAGACAAGTGGTTCAGTCTCGAGCTGAGACCTAATCCACTCCACTTGGTCATAAACATCCACCATTATTTTTATATTAATAATACTAATTCACACCATGGATATGGGTAAAAAATAGTTCACAAGACTATCCAGGTCAAAAGACCCTTTCCACAGTTTTTCGTGGGTATAAACTACTAGGTCACACAAGGAACTCTTCCACACTTATCCATGTGAGTAAAAAACTGTAAACAGATATGAGAGGAAGGATAACTTGTATCCTTCAGTATAGTTTATGATATAGTGTGTGTATTAATATAGACACACATACACATTGCTCGAAAGGAATAAATAGTACAAAATGAAGGTAAGATGATGAGATGTGGTTAGAAGTTCTCTAGGTGTTATTCTCTACCACTCAAGACTTGTAGGATGAAGCTGATACATGTATCAAGTCCTCTTTTGGGAAATAGAGTATCACAAGTCCAGTGTTATGGTTTCTAGTTAGATCTAGCTCATGTTCTTCATGGAGTTGGTACTGTGAAGATGAATTTGATTCTGATCTACAGTAGTCCAACCATTGGATTGAGAGTACTCTGTGTGTTCTTTAGTTGTATCTTATTTCATGTATCGGTTCACTCTTCTAAAAATGATCATGTTTCTACTACTCTACTTCTATGTATATGTGTGTAGCTTGTCTTATCTTCCTTTTTAATTGCGGTTTCACTTGTTGGGGCTGATGGTATGTATGTATTCTATACATCATATATCATACTGTTAGGTGACATGTCTACGAATAAACATTAATTATTTCAGTGCGCCCAAATATGATTGTTACAAATTAAATTAAAAACGAAAAAGTTGATTAATGAACGATGAAACGGTCTATCTAGAAATGGTTTCACTTGGAAACAATGTCACCATGAATTGGTGTCTTCTTCTTTGCCTTTGACCAATGAGATAGTCATAATAGCAAAGTTGTGTTACGATTAGGAACTAGTAGCACAGATGCAGTGTTTGGATAATGTTGACTGGTGCTTTTCCAAACTTCAAATGGGGTCTTAGAGATCGTTGCGTTGAATAGTGGTCATAGACATCATGATATCTAAAACTGGTCACGATGTATGGGTCACGGTGTCTCGGTCACAATGTATGGTTCTTTTTCCAAAAAATTAGAACCGGTGGAAAACTCATGGTTTCTCATACATAGACAAATAATTATATACATACAAAAGTAGTAATATTCACATAATGAATTAGACTTAATCATTCAAAAAAGAAATCATTATAGGAAAAAGTTAAACATAGGTTACAATAATCAAAAATGGTTTAGTATTAACAGGATCTAGTGGATGTTTATTTAACACATAAAGAAACCAACCATATATACACATGATTTGAGCCATATTTAATATGATTAACAATATTTAGAGGATGTACATCATTTTTTATCAATATAACGTGATTAAAACATGACGAGTCCAACAATATCTCCCTTTTGGTGATCACAAATCATGTGAATGAGATATATGTTCATAGTGTTATGTTCCCCCTATTATGGGATTATCTATAAGGGTACAAGAAATAAAGGAATGAAGATAAATAAGAGGATAGAAAAAAACTGTTCACATTTCATTAGATAGAAAAAGATGTGTCATTACAAATAGTAAAGAAATTACAAAATATCCCTATCAAGATACAATTTTCATTTTTCATTTGAAATAGGTGTCTTCTCATTTCCCTTGTAAGTAGAATAAGAAGGATACACATTAGGGGATGTATAATTTGAATAAGGTAGTGATCCAATGGCCAGAGAAGGCAGATGGAGTCCTTCAAAAACAGAAGGATCCAAAATAGGCTTGGTGTAAGATTGAGGCATGTGTTGGTCAATGATAATAGGACTGATCTAACATAGAGCATGAGATACATACATTGAAGTAAAGGAAAAGGTATTGGATGAGGAAGAAGGTAAACCAAACCGCAAGGGGGTAGCTACAGGAGAAAAAATAGCAGAGCTCCACACCTGAAGATAGGGACTCAACAACTGCATGATGTCGGTAATAATATTACCACCATACTTCATTTCCATATTGAAATCATCTTTTTTCTCCATGAACATGTCCAATAGAGGATTGAAATGATACATCATTTGAACTTGAGTATTGAATTCTTGAGTGATCAGTGGTATTTTCAAATTCTCTACAAGATATTTAAATTTACTTATCATATCATGAATAGATAAAATCCTATTAAAGAATAAATCAACTTTCATAATAATATCTTCAGCGGGATCATTTACAATCATTGAATGAATCCACAACAAATCAAGTACTCTCTCACTATTCTTGACGACAGTTGATAGAATATCCTTTTCAAAAACTCTGAACAGTGAATGAATTTCTTCCATAACCATTGTTCTGAGAAGATCACTGTCAACAAATTGATATGACTATCTGAATGCACTTGAGGATGCAACTACTGAAGTGAGAGCCTAAAGTTGATTTAGAACTATCTGGAGACATCCCTAAAACTCATCAATTATTTTTTTAGACCAATAAAAAGATCACACATCACTTTGACTACATTATTATTTCTATCAGCCACATTATCATCTGATGATGTCATGTTTGGTGAATCATAGAGAGATCATGCTCTGGAATCTGACCACTAACATCCTCAACAGGATGAGCAACAGGACCATGTCCTATTTGAACAACTTTTTGCATATATTCAACCATATGAATGAAAGAATTGACTACACCACATAGAATTTGTTCTCAATTCAGACCACTTGAATTTCATGATACATTTTTGGATGAATCTTCCATATGACCTTCTATAAAATCAAGTTCGTATCTCTTTCACTTAGGTTTGTTATAGGATAAGGTTGGGTGTTCATGAGCTTTTCAACTCAAGTGAATAATGTAGCTCCAACAGATTTCAAATCACCCTAACTCATGAAAGTAAGAGGTTCTTATTATGTTTTAGGAATAGGAGATGAGACAGGCTCATGATCCACTGGAGAGATTACTTCTAGAGAAGAAATTGGATTCAATTGAAAAATAATTGAAAGGTTTATGAATTTAACTGAGGCTTCTAGGGTCTCATCTGCATTGAATATCTTGGGAGGTTATACTAGGTATCCACAGTTCATTGATCAACTGGATTAGGAATTTCAACACTTTCTAGACTAGGGTTCATCTCCCCCTCAATAAGTGCATCTCTCACATCACTAAGAGAATCAGTTCTTTGATCTATTTTAAAAATCTTTTCTCCAATACTCTCACCCATTTCTTTTTTAGCCATCTAGAAGGATTGTTCCTTTATTTCCTCAGTAGAATAGACAATATTCGGATTATCTTCTTCTTCCAAATTCTCATCAACCATAGATTTATTCTCAAGAGAACGTTCGTCCTCTAGATGCTCCCTAGGAATGACATTTACCATTTTATTAACAACATATTTTCATCCCCTAGAAGGTTCTTATTCTAAATCAAGACTTATTACAGTAACAAGTTCTTCCTTCTCAACGATGTCTTGTGGAATAGGCTCACTGTCTATCATAATCAAGAAAACTTTATCTAGAGGATCAATAATTGCATCTTCTTCCTCTTCAATAGGATAGTAAAAAATTTCATCTGGTTCCAAACAAAGATTATTTATGTTCTTAGGTTTCTAAGGATGATCAACTAGATTAATCTTTTCCTATAGCCTTACATTATCCTCCATCCAAGACTTTTTCCATGTATTCTAACTAATTTTCATTATTTTGACTGTAACTTTTGATGTACAGAATTCACAATCCTTTATAACTTCTTCAATAGGACCAACCATTTCATTATCATAGAGAATAACAGAGATTAACCTTGACTATAAAAAGGATGTATAATTTGAGGTTGTCTTAATCAACTCACACATTTTATGTATAACATACATTACCAAGTAAACTTTGTGTCTATTCCTCATAAGATGTATCAAAAATACATCATGATATTTAATGGTAGCAAAATTTCCTTTTATAGGACTAATCATATTCTGAATAAACTTAAACTATAATCTGGATTCACCATCTAACTCATTATCAATAGCTCTTATTTTCTTATTTTTTTCCAGTTAGGCCTCCGAAGGCCTCTTCCAGAACAAAAATATCATTAGGAGGTGGAGGAAATCTATGATAGTCCTCAAAAATTCCTCCATGAGGTATCCCTTGGAAGGAATCCCATAACATCATGAAAAAGATGATTATTTGGCTATTAATCTAGCTTCTCATAACAAAACCATCTTCTATATAAAATGATAATTGGACAAATTGAGAGAACTGAGCAATAATATTTGGATAAATTGTATGTGTCTATTTTGGGAACCAATCCCTCCATCCCAGCTCTTTCTCTACTATCAACACTAAAGACTCCCTTGATAGTAACTATTTAGTGTAGATTTCCATTTTTGGTATCACTATTCTATAAACAAATTTTGGGTTCAGTGGTCCTTCAGGTTCAACCTTCGGTGATCTTTTCGCATTCTTCTTAGATTTGAACTCATCAGTAGTTGAAGAAGATGAACTCTTCATTCTGAGTATTCAATAATGGGTTCAAGAGAGTGAGTGATATAATGTATGTCATACAATTTGAGATAGAAGGGTTTCTGTTTTGAGAAAACATATCTTGAGTTAAGAAAATAGTGACACTTGATTCTTTTTTATCATTTTGGGAAATCATGCATCGAAAATTCCAAATCCTAGGATTAATATTGTAAAAGAATCTGCACAGCCATATGGGTAATAAAATACAACTAAAACAAAAAGGTTTCATTAAAGTTAGACTGGAATAGGTTTTCACAGTGTCACCATTACGGTGTGTCTCAACACGGTGCAAACATAATACTTGAGAAAATAAGTGCAAGACAGTAAATGAGAGATAGAATCTATGAGACAATAAAAATGAAACAACAACTTCAAGACAATAAACTATCGAACTGTGAGAGTGATATAGTAATCTAAATATAGTGACTTGTGAAACCGTAAATTGTGTAACTGTATGTTGTGAAACACTGCACTTATACCAAATATTTATTATTCTTAATTTATGTATGATGTAATAAATACTTTTATAATTTAATGTTTTGGGTAATATATCAAAAATCTTGTATTATGTTCCAATGAATTCCAAAGTGACTTTAACTTTATGATAATTGTCTCCCAAAATGTGATGTCTTAAATCTATATATTTGTTCTTTTAGTGTGATACATGATTTTTGAGACATTAATAGCACATATATTGTCACAATTTATAAGTACATTCCATAATTGATATCCATAATATACTAATATGTATTTCATCTACAATATTTGTTCACAACAATTACCAACAGCTATGTATTCCGCTATGGCAGAAGATAATACAACAGAGTTTTATTTATTATTACACCATTATAATGTAGGCTTCCCTACAATGTGACAAGTTCTAGAGGTTGTTTTTCTATATAACTTACGACCACCTAAATCTACATCAGAATAGCAAACTAACTCAACTGATTTTCATCTAAGATATAACCATCCAAGATTTAGTTTATTCTTGAGGTTTTTTAAAATCCTTTTAACAGCATTTAAATGAGATTCTGTAGGGTTTCCTTGAATATGATCACACATACTACACTAAAAATAATGTCACATCGGCTAGAAGTTAAGTAGAGTAAGCTTCCAAATATTTCTCTATAAATGGTTTGATCAATAGATATTCCATCTTCATCAAGATCATGCTAACAATTAATACACATTGTAGTATCAAAACATTTAGTGCTATCCAAACCAAAATATTTTAGAGTATCTTTAGTATATTTTCATTGATTTAAAATAATACAATATTTATTTTGAATGATTTGATATCCAAGAATGAATTTTAGTTCACCCATTAATCTCCTTTCAAATTCATTTGGCATCATTTTATAAAATTTGATACATAAAGAGTTTTTTGAAGATCCAAAACTAATATCATCAAAATATCTTTTAACTATTAATACATCATTCAAAATTCATTTTATAAAAAGGGTAGTATCAACAATACCTTTCGTAAAACATTTGTAAATTAGAAAAGTACTTAATCAATCATACCATACTCTTTGAGCTTGTTTTAAACCATAAAATGCTTATGATAATTTGAAAACATTATTTGGAAGGTGAGGACTTTTAATACAAGGAGGTTGTTCAACAAAACAATCCTCAGTTATATACCCATTTTGGAATGCACTCTTGATATCCATTTTATATTGTTGGAAATTTAGATTGGAAGCATAAGCAAGCAAGATTATTATGGATTCAATTCTAGCAACATGTGAAAATTCCTCTTCAAATTCAATTCCTTCTTCTTGACTATAGCCTTGTTCCACCAATATGGCCTTGTTTCTAACTATATTACTAGCTGTATTTACATTATTTATAAACACCCACTTAGTACCTATGGTAAATATGTCTTTGGGTCTATCAACAAGTTTCCAAACTTTATTCCTTTCAAACTGATTTACTTATTCTTGCATAGCCATCATAAAAAATTCATCATTGATTACCTCATTAATGTTTATAGGCTCAAGATGTGAAAATAAAACTTTATGTTCAACCTAATTTATAAGGGAATCTATAGTTTGAGATTATTTATATAAAGCTTCTTCAATAGCATCTAATGGATGGTTCTTAAGGGTTCTAACAGCTCTATAAAAATAAGGGCTAGTGATCTCAGGTTCTTTAACAAATTCTTGTTTATTTTGACTTAAATCTAGGGAATTTCTAGAATTGGAACTTTTCATAGATTCCATTACAAAATTGTTAGAAGATTTAGCATCAATGTCTATATTTTACATATCATCCTCCAGGTTATCTAGAGATATATTAGGATCATGTTGATTTGTCTCATCAAACATGACATAGATAGATTCTTACACACATTCAGTTATTTTATTAAACACTCTATAGGATTTCCTAGAGATTGAATATCCTTGAAAAACTATATATCACTCTAGGATGAAACTTTTCAAGAATGTCCTTACTATTAAGGATATATACCTTTCATCCAAAAACATTAAAGTATTTACTTTGGGTTTTCTATTGTTACATAACTCATATGGATTTCTTCTAAGAATAGGTTTAATCAACCCTCTATTAATAATATATCATGGTGTATTTACATATTCAGCATAAAAATAAATCTGTATGTCTTTTTTACATAGCATGGTTCTAGAAATTTCTTTCCAACTCTTATTTCTTCTTTCTAAAACTCTATTTTATTAAGGTTTTCTAGGGGAAGAAAAATTATTATTATTGATATTTTTTAGGAAAAAATTGATTCAAACCATGGCTTTTTAAAATCACAGCCAATATTTCGTCCTTTGGATTTAATTCTAAGCCCACTAGAGTTTTATAAAAAAAATCATATTTAGAGAAATGAGAGAGGACTTCACTTTTTTGAGCCAAAAAGAAACTCCAAGTATATCAATAAAAGTCGTATACAAGAACATAAACATAGAGCTTCCCATTTAAACTATAAACTCTAGATGGTTTAAACAAATCCATGTGAACTAAATCAAGAGGTTGATAAGTTGACACATCTTTCATTATTTTGAAAAAAAAAATTGTTTCTTTTCCTTTTGAAAAGGATTACGCACATATTCATTCAGAAACACATGTTTTGGTAGGTCTCTGACAAAACATTTTCTAGTTTTCTTTATAAGGGAGTGAATATTATATTGTCCTAGTATTTTATACCAAATACAAGATTCATTTTGAAATACACTTAAACATGTATAATTTTGAGAAACTAAAGAATAAAAGTTAAAATAGTATAAATTTTCATTTCTCAAAGGAAAAAATACTAATTCATTTTTTGAATTAAAAAAATTGCTTGCAAAAATTTAAAATTTAACATGAAATCCATCATCAAATAATTTTAAAATAATATGCTGAATATATTTCAGTCCATCAATAGAAAATATGTGGGAAATTAAAACAATTTTAGGGTTATATATTTGGCCAAGGCTAATGATTTTTCCTTTGGCATTGTCACCAAAGGTGACATGTCCAGCATCAATTGTTATTAATTTCCTTAATAATGATTAGTCTCATGTCATGTGTCTTGAACAACAACTGTCCAAGTACCATAAGAATTTAAAGGAGATCATTAAACAATTATCCTACAAAATAGTCAAATAAAAACATACTTTGGTACACTTATTTGTTTGGGTCGGGTAATATTAGTTACTAGTGCTTTAGAAACCAACATCGACCTCATAGGTTTCATATAAAAATAATGTAATGTTCATGAAAAATAAACTATATTTGGTCGAAGAAATATTCAAAAAATAAAGAGTGTATCATAATTTGATCTATCATAATGTTTTCAAGAACTAGTAGTAATGTTGAATATTAAAATTTTAAGAATAAAATCGTCTCTTCCAAAATATATTTTACTGAGTTGTTATCTAATAATTGTAGTGTATTAAGAGAAAATACGTTTACCAAGAAACTGCACCGAGTTATATTTACCAATAGTAAAACTTTTAAGGTCCTTTTTTAATTTCTCATTAGATATCTTTAGTTCATTTTTTGTTTGGAGTAATTTAATATTTTCCCCTCATTCTATAGTTTGTTCAGATTTAACAGTTGAGGTAAGAGAATATTTTTTTATTAAGGACTTGTATTTATCTTTTAATTTATTACATGACTCTTCAAGCATATTGAAATACTCAAACATTTCATCATCATACATATTTTCATAATCACATTCATCTCCAGAATTACAAGAATTGTGTACATGATATTCCAGTGTTACCCCAGATGTGTTTTTCATGAAACACATAATGGATTTTTTATCTTGTTCATCATGTGTAGATTCTTACTCACATGATATGTCCTGAGAATCACTTCATGTTTCTTTCATTTCATTTTTATACATCTATATTTTTCCTCAAATTATTTTTGTACTTGAGCTTTGGAAATAAATTTTTTACATGTCCCTTTCACTTACATTCATATCATACAATATCATCAGACTTGTCACTTCTATTCCAATCTTTTTTCCGGCTTCCCTTTTGATGATAACATCCTTTGATGTTATGCTCTCTAAAAAATTACTTTTTCTTGATAAATTTCATAATCCATCAGGCTAATTTTTCCATCTCCTCATCACATTCAGGTGATTATTGTTCACTACTAGAACTTTCTATAGAGACATGTAGTTTTTCCATTTCACTGTGCTTAGAGGTGGTGGTCTTGAATGTCACATATTTCCTTTTGGGTTCATCCTCCTATTCATTGTTGACTTTTAACCCCTCCTCATTAATCTCATGTTTCCCAATGAGTTCTTTGACCGATAATTTTATGATGTCATATTACTCTCTAACAGAGATAGAGGTTCATCTTTATCTATTAGGTAGGCATCTGAGAATCCACATGATTTTCTCCTTCGCATTGACTTCTCTTCCAAGAGAAATTGTTTTTTTAGAAATTTCCTTAAAAAATAAATACATGTCATAAATAATCACATTAGGATTCATATTAAAGTTATCATATTTAGTATAATATGTATTGAGTCTCATTTATTTCACACTATAAGTTTCTTCATTTGAAATAGACAAAGAATCCCAAATTTCATTGGCAGTGTTACATGATGAAATTCGGTTAAATTCCCCATTTCTTAAAGTGTAGTATTAATCATTCATGTATTTTAAATTTTTATTATAGTATGTCTTAGTTGGGTCATTACAAGTAATTATGTTCGTAGTAGGAATTTTATACTCATCTATTATTGAAGACCAAATTTCAAAGCCCATACTTTCTAAATGAATTTTCATTTTAATATTCCTTTGGGCATAATTAATACAATTGTAGAATGGTGGTATGTTTATTATAGAACCTTACTACATCATTTCCATAATAAATATATACTTTTAATGATCTAGAATTATTGAAGTAGTAGAAATGTATAGATCATTAATGTTTAATGAAAATCACAGTTTAACTGAATTAAAAATAGTGTCTTAATAGAAATAAAAACACCTCTGATACCAATTTTTGGTCATAGTAGAGTACTATAGAGGGGGTGAATTGAGTATCAATTAAAAATTTAATTTAAAAACATTTCTTAAAAAGGTCCCCCCCCCCAAATGAATACATCCCAGTTAATCACGGTAATACGGTTATAAATGTTTTGCGGTTCAAATAGCACATGAGCCTTAGCCAAGTTGGTAAGGACCCCATAAGTGCATCTGGGAGACCCAGGATCAAATACAAGCAGAGAAATTATTTTTGGGTACTATAGTTGTACTTTAGTAGTGCTGTAGCAGGTACTGTAGTAATATTGTAGTAGGTACTGTAGCAAGAACTGTAGCAGGTACTGTTTGGCACTATAGTAGCTGGAAATATGCCCCTGTTTGGGCCTTCGGGCAACAGATTTGGTCCACGAGTCCTTTAAGGCCTTAGGGCCCACTAGGACTTCGGATCAGTAAGGCCTTCAGGAAACTTCAAGGCCTTTGAGCCACCTTAAAAGCATATGAAAAACCAGACAACCTACAAAGAACATGCTCTTCATGAAGGATGAGAAAGGAGCTTTAACCCTACTAGAAGCTAAATGGGTTGCATGAATGAGAGGGTATAGAACATGCCATTGGGACAAGCCTGTGCATGAATTGGAAAGCCTATCCAAACAGTCATGTAAAGGTGGAGAGATTACTTCACGATGATGATGCTAGGGAGGAGAAGCTCCATGTAGTTAGTTTGGGTTGTATGTAATGTTTGAAGCTTATAGGAAATGAATTCCTCTAAGGCCTATGGGCCAGGTAATACTAATGCCTACGGTCCTTGTAAGGGTTCCTCCTCACCCCTTGAAAGATGATTTATCAAAAATCAATATAAAATAAAGGCCTTCCGGCCATTGGAGGTGTTTTACGGTTCAAATAACCTTTCAGAAGATTGATTAGTTCAAAGTAATGTAAATATTAATTATTGATACTACTTTTGAAGCTATTATAATAAAGAAAAAGAATATAATTTCTATCTATGACTTACTATCAAAGTAAAATCTAGTTTTTTATGAAGTATATAGTAATTTATAGAAAAACTAAATTCAAAGACACAGTGGATAAACAAGTGGTCCAGTATCAAGCTGAGACCTAATTCACTCCACTTGGTAATCACCTTCCACAAAGTAGTTTATATTATTAAACAAGATCCACACCCTAGATCGGGGTAAAAAATAGTGTACAAGTAATGCCCAGGTCGTACAACCTTTCCCACATTTATTCATGCGTATAAACTACCAGGTCACAAAAGGACATCTTCTACCCTTATTAGTGGGAGTAAAAAACTGTGAAAATACATGAGAGGAAGGATATCTTGTATCATTTAGTGTAGTGTAGGAGAGAGTTTTTAGTTTAATAAGGACACACACACCTAGATTGAAAGCGATAAACTGAACCCAACAGAGCAAAGATGGTGAGATAATGTTTTAAGTGCTCTGATTGTTATTCTAAGAAACTCTAGACTTCTAGTGTGATAAATATGCAGTTATCAAGTCCTCTTGTGAGAAATAAAGTATTACAAGTCCAGTGCTCCAGTTTCTAGTTAGATCTAGCTTGTGTTCTTTGTGGAGTTTTTACTGCAATGTTGATTTTTATTCTGATCTATAGTAGTCCTGCCTTTGGATTGAGAGTGGTTCATTTCTTCTTCTTTTGTATCTTTTTTCTTGTATTTGTTCACTCTTCTAAAAATTATCATGCATCTATTGATTTACTACAGTGTATATTTGTGCATCTTAATTTATCTTAATTTTTAATTATGTTGGAACACGTTTGGGCCAACAGGATGCCTGTATTCTACACCTCGTACCATGTAATAAAAGGTGACATAAACATTAATTATTTCGGTACCTTTAAATGAGTCAAATATAAACATTATAAATTTCCTATAAAATGGAAAAATAGATGAAAGATTGGTGTAACAATTTTTCTGGAAATATCATCACTTAGAAATGGTGTCACCATGAAATGGTGTCACCATGAAATGGTGTCCTCTTATTTTCTGTTGAGTGGTGGGACAATCATGATGGCATAGTTGTGTTACGATCATAAATCGATAGAACAAATGTGGTGTTATAATCACGGTTTCTGGTACTTTTATAATCTTCCAACGGTCCCTTATTAATGGTAGAGTGGAATCGATGTCACAAACATCATGCGATCTAAAACTAGTTATGGTGTCTAGGTCACAGTGTTAGGGACACTATGTCTGGGTCACGGTATCTGGGTCACGGTGTCTGGGTCATTGTTTCCGGGTCACTATGTTTGTGTCACGGTGTGTGGGTCCTTTTCCAGAAAACTATAGCTGATGGAAAACTCACAGTTTCATAGACAAATCCAAATAACTATATACCGACTCAAGTAGTAATATTCACATAATGAATTAGACATAACCTTTCACATATGAAATCATTATAGATCAAAAGTCAAATATAGGTTAAAATAATCAAAATTGGTTTAGGATTAATTGGATCTGGAGAAATTTTATTTAAAATATAAAGAAACCAACCATCCTTACACATGATTTGAGACATATTAAATATAATTAACAAGATTTATATGATGTACAAGATTCATTATCATATCAACATTATTGAGACATGAAGATTCTAATATACATTCAAGGTATGCTTCTATTTTTATCATCCAACCTAAATATAAAGATGATTTATTCTTCAATGAATTAAAACCAAGTCTTCTAAGGGAATTATCTATAAGAGACTTCATTAGCTATGAAGAGATTGTATGTTACACTATAAAGGTAGAACAGAAAGATGGTGTTTCATATCAATCTCATGGTTTTGAAAAGAAACAAAATATGGAGTTCAAGGGAAAATTTCAAAACAATGTTGATAGAAGATTAATGTTTTCTTATGCTCAAAGTTTCAAATGAAGCAATGGGGATATTGTCTTAATGGTACTAACAAATTTCATACGTTTGGATAAAAAGGTTATCAAAAAGTTTAGTGCCAAAGTAATGGTAAAATTGTTTGTAATGATGTTAATAGAGAAAATACTATAGAGAATGTACCACCCACACATTAATGCTAAAATAGAAACAAAATAGGTAATTATGCAAACCAATTCCCTAATCCAAGGGGTAGTGATGATGATCAACATCAACATCCTCTTAAGTCAAAATAAAAATCCAAATCACATGTGATCATGGAAATATTGAGTATGGCCAAAAATTGGTGGAATAATTAAGTCTTTATGTAATTGGATTCCAAAGTAGGGTTTTTTAATCGCTTTTATAGAATTATGGAATATTATAACATCTATGTATCTATCCATTGTGGTTTTCCATAAGTATATGGTACTGGTAACCATGAAAAGGGATTGAAATATTTTAGATAGTATATGATATGCACATAATGGGGGGATAAAAATATAATGAGATGTTTGATAGCATTAAGGACCACAAGAATAATATAAGGATAAACCCATATCATGGTTTCAGTATATTGAAGTTTTGGTAGTTTTTTCTATGTGGAATGATTTAATTTTGAGAGAATGCATTTTTTCACTATGGTTATATGGTAATTTAGTTTTAGACCATTTTTCAAGAGAATACATGATTGATGTATTAACATGATTGGAATATGATAATAACTACCTTATGAACATTGGGAGATAAATGATATGTTTATTTAATTCACCGATTTCTATAGTTATATAATTTCAAATTTTGGAAGGTTAGTAATGTTATCCATTTATAGATAGTATAAGTTATTTTCTGGTTGATGATGTTAGATTAATGTATTATTTTACTATAGATAGACTTATGATTATTTGATAAGATATTCTGTCCATTTTTTATATAAATGGAATGAACTATCTTATATTGCATGATCTACAGACTCTTCAGGAATGAAAATCTCAACATCATTTCATTAAATAAGAGATGAAGTTGAAATTTTTTAGGGAATGACCAACAGTGAGATTGTACTAAAATCAAGTAACTATTTTTTCTCATGAAAAATTCATCAAATTTAGGAAGAGAATCTTGAAACCAAAAATTTTATCCCATTACCTTCTTATCTGATGAATCTAATTTTCCCTTAAATCATCTCATATTTATGTCTTTCTGGTGGTCAAGATTCTTCAACCATGTTCTCTATCACTATCTATCAGAACATGACATTTAGATTTCCCATCTATATCCATGTTTTTACTTCCCAACAATGTTATCCTATGTGGAAACCCACTGATGAGTTATTTTGAAAAACCATTTTGTTTCTAAATTTCCTTTTCAAATGATGTTTTAGTATTCCTTTTTATGATGTCAGTTTCCATGAATAAAACATTAATGTAGGGAACCTTTTATATCCTCGACGAATTTCGAGGAAATAATTAATTTTAAAGGGGGTATAATGTAACACAAAAAGATTTTATGAGATATATTTTTTTAATTTCTTTGATGTATTGTGTTTTATGTGACACAAATATTAGCTTGTTCTATACGTAACACCATATTAGCTTGCAATATAAGAAACACTATACAGGGCTTGTGTTACAAAGAATTTCATGTTCTATTAATATAATTCAATTCACACGACACTGAGTGAAGATTTTGTACAATGTTTAAAATTTATATATTTGTATTATTCTATATACAACACCAAAGGATGAATTCAATAAACATAAAGCTAACTTGGATTTCATTACACGCAAGAGTAACCATCCTCGATAGCTTGTGTGGTACACAATACCGAGTTTCAATAAACAATGATATATTATTAAACAATTATTAATTAATGCAGTATAAACAAGCCTTTATGAATCTTGTTAATCACATTTTTAATTTTATAACATTGAATATTATCTTATATATTTTCTATAATTTTATACAAGAACAAGATCAATTTTTCATATAAAATTACTTTTCAAAAAAAATATTCCACCTTTGGATGGTGAACCCATTTTAAATATAGTTTTGTCACTTTTTTATATTCAATTAGAAAAAAAGAACTTCTTATTTTAGAACTGAACAAAAAAATTGGTTGAATTTTAGGTATTTTTCTGAAAATATTCATTTTTTTATAAATAGTTAAAATAATTATTTTGTTATTTTAAAGTCATTAAAATGTAAAATTATGTTTTTGATTAGTTTTAATGTTTAATTAGTTCATTATTATCTAATAATAGTTTTTTCAAATGATTTTATAAATAAATTTTTTATTAAAACATTTTCTATTTAAAAATGGGCATTTGTCCAAAAACAATCTTTGACATTTTAACTTTTTATATTAAATTTAATTCTAGAAATATTGGGAATTAAATTTTGAAAAATTGATGTAAAATTTTGATTTTGGAGGTCCAATTTTATTAAGTAGGCCTATTTTTGTTTTGACCAATATGAATATTAACATTTGTAAAACTTATTACACCGGTAAAGGGTAAATTTTGTAATTTAGGTTAGAAACAAAATTATAATGAGTATAAAATGAACAAAAAAATTAAATATTTTATTTGATGAATGTAATTCGACCCTTAACACATAAGGATCTAAACTATGTCATTTAATGGATAGTTTTCTATGAAAATGAATTAAATAATATTTAAATCAAAGAAAGACACAAAGTTTCATTTTATTTGTCATAAATATCTATTATGTATCCACATATAGACAAATATGTTGTATCAATAAATAAAAATTTTATTTTTTAACTTAATAATCTTATTTACCCGATATAAAATAATTTTTTAACTTTTTGGGATATATGGGAGATATTATGGTATTTATATTATTTTATTTAATGAAAATTTAAAGAATCCACATTCATGTTTTAAATATTATATCATTTATAAAATAATGATATATAGAAGATAAATTAGACTATAAATAAATATTTGAAATATAAAATTTTATATTTATCAAGTTGATTAATTTTTATTCTTTTCAAAGAAATAATTAACTTAATGATTAATATATGGATGATTAATAAATTATTTAATTGATGAAAAAATCATTAAACTGGTTTTTTTTTAATGATAATAACCATTAAAAGGCCAGAATAAAATACCAAATTCTATTAGTCATGTATATATCAACCATAAGCATCCAATGTCTATTTTTGGACTATTTAGATCCATATGGAATTTATTAGGACAATTATATATATTTTTTATTTAATGTAATGTTAAAATTTTCACATTCATTCTTTAATAATTATAAAATTTGTAATGTGAGTTTTTAAGTAGAAATAGTTTACTACATATATTTTTCTAAAAGATAGTAAATTTATCATTATTTTAGTATTTTATTTTTAATTTTTCATCATTAAATAAATATATTATATAATAAGAAAATATTGATGTATTAAATATATTATTAGGGGAAATATCAAATAAATATTATTAAAAATATTAAAATAAATAAAATTTGGGATAATTAAATTCTCTAATGAATTTTATATATTCTCATGGCACCTAAGGAATATTATAAAATATTTTTTTTGAGGATAACATATTGTCATAATATTTTTAAAAAATTGATGAAATTAATAGTTTCAAAATTGACAAAATCAGTATTTTTAAAAAATATTGATTTATTAAATTTTTTTCTAATCGTAATTTTTTTAAAAAAATATAAAATAATTATGATTTTCTAAAATATTCATTTATGGTCTAATTGACATCAAATATTTAAATATTTCACCCTTTTTATACTAAAATATTTTTTACTGTAATAAAAAATTAAATAGATTAACTAAGTGTTAATTAAAATGATAATGCATAACTTGAGATAAATTATTTTTAAAAATTTTTGGTTGATTATGTTACAATACTATATCATCTATTATTTTAAATTGAGACATTTTGGTAGTTTTTAAGTGAGGTATGATTTTATTATAAATTTATATTTTTGAGGTTTCCAAAAGGGCCCCTCACTTAAACTATTAAAGGGAACTTCATCCCTCAACTATTATGTTTATTTTGAGCCTTCAAGATCGACCATCCCCTGAAATTTACCCTCTCAACTTTATTAGAAACAATATTTATGTCTTGTTCTTCTTCAAAGACCAACTCTAGTTCTCTAAGAGGATATTTAGAGAAGGCACATAGAAGAAGAGGTAATATCATTTACCGATTCTTTAAAACGTCTTTCGTCTTCTAATACCACCACATGAGTTATTTCATTATAAAGTAATAACATTAGTAGTAATTATATACTGATAGGTTATTATGATTATTAAAAAACCATATTCCACCTTCTACCCATCTTATAAAAAAATGAAATCACTACATGTGTGTAAGTACAGCTTACTGTCTCCACACCATGGTGTAATTTGTTTTTCACAACCACCTTACAAGGATGTGTATAATGATAGAATTAATAAATATATTTTTTATGAATATAAAATTATATTGATTCAGAGATAATATATAGCATCCACTTCAATACCATTCAACAATGATGGGAACGATAACATTTCTCGTGCATACATACGATTTACCATCTTCACGGTATGATGTGATTTTTTGTACATAATCTCTATTAAATCATGATTATACAAGGTAATTAAATTAATAAATATTTAATATATTATAATAAAACCTTTTTATTATTTTTATAACTATAACATAAAAATAAGAATAATAACGTATCTGAAAAAACATGCATAAGAACATAAAGAAATTAATACCCGAATAACGAGTCCCAATTAAATGTTACTAACAAACAAATAGAAATATGATCAGAAATTTTATCATAAAAAATATTGTGAATGTGGAATAAATCAGAATCTATATTTAAATAATTATACAGGAGGTTTAGATACGTACGATGTAAATCAGACCTAAGGTAAGGGATAACATTACAAACCTCATTTTTATCTGAGATTGTTTATTTGTAAGTATTTTCTTGGGTATATTAATCATACAAGTCCATGTTTCCTAATATATATTAAAAAATATAATTTTTTTCCTTATATAATTTCTTAATTTCAATTATACCCATTCCTGGATTTTTACAAAAATGTATGAACATAATCTCTTTTCATTTTCAGTATGAGGTACTTTTTGAATTTTCCAGAAAAACTACAAGATGAATTTTTAAAAACACGTAAAACAAGAATGGATTTATATTCTTTCATAATTACATATTTCCTTTATGCCTAACCTACAATATTACAATTTTATTTTAACATAAAATGATTTCATCTAAAATTTTGTGACATTTTGATAATGGAAAATGATTTTGATGAAGAAGAGATATTTTCATTAGGAATTAAGCTCATGTGTTTTATCAATATTATTTTCCATCTAATATGACATTGGATTATATTTATATCACTTTTATTTCATTAATTTTATTTTGTTTTAATGGAATTATTTTTATGAAATCTATTTATCTTATAATGATTATATTATGATGGAATGATGTTTAAAGACCCATTCATTGTCCCTATGGCTTATGATATGGTGCATGGTTTATGTTTTGTGGCACATGTAAGAATGATTTCATTTTGAGATGGGTGGGAAATATATCTCCCTCCGATTTATTGGGTAAATATTTATATCTCATGAGATAGACATGACTGAAACGACATGTATATATGGTTCAGTAATATAGGTCTAGAATGATGAGTGAACTTGATTCTGTTATAGAATTTCTCTGCTATGATGGTCTTGGAAGTAATGCCTTTGCTACAATGTAAATCATATTATGTGCTTATTTGTATTCCAAATTACATGTTTTATGCCGATTATATATTATCATGGTTAATGTTCTATTACGATCTATTCCTTAGGTAACTTTAATATTCATTTCATGATTCATGGTTATGATATTCAAAATTTATGTAATTATTTTTACATTATTATGTATATGGTCTATTTTATGTTCTCAATGATTACCCTTATAGAGAATTTGTGATCACCATTTTTATGTTTTCTTTTCCCCATGATATAAAGAATGGTTTCAGGTAGGAAAAAAAGGGGATGATCTATATCGGAGATGATGTAGATCATTCACAATGTTAAAAGATTATGTTTTATGTTACCAAAGACACTGAACTATTATGGTCTTTGGGTGTTTGTTTCTGTCATGTATTTAGTACTCTGAAAAAAAATGTAATGTCCATGTACGTAAATCTTGGGTCATTAAAATACCAAATAGTATATTGCAATTTTAAACTTAGTGTTGCATGATGCATAAACTATTGATGTTATTAAATTTTAGAAGATTCATGCCATAAAATCTTACAGTGTTGTAGAAAATATTACAAATAATATCTTATGAATGAGGTATGAACACTATGCGTTCATATAGATTCTTTTAAAACTCACTATAGGTCCATCATTCTTTAAATTCTTGTTGAATAAAGTCTTTAGATATTACATCGAAAATATGTGTAGTCATTATATATGATATTCTAATATAATCCAAAATAAAGGAGGAGCATGAGCTACGATTGAATATTATAATAAATAATTTAAAAAAGGATAAACTATATGCAATGTATAGTAAATGTGAGCTCTTAATAGATTAAGTATCATTCTTTGGGAATGTTATTATATGAAAATGGATATTTTTGGACCCTTATAAGAAAATAGAAATTGGGGAGCAGCCCGGACTGACATATATAATGGATATCCATAGATTCCATGGACTACCTAGAAATTTGAATTGATTTTTGAGAAATTTATCATTATTTTTGAACATTCTAAAAAATATTACACAAAATGGGATAATGTTTTTATAGGAAGATTAATTTGAACAGAGATTCTAGAAAATATAAAAGATGTTTATCACTACACCAGTCCCCATACATCTAATATGTTGATAACTTTTAATGGTATACAATGATTCCTTAATGAAGGGAATAGGTTCAGTGTTGATAACAATTAATATATTTATATCATATGCCTCATGTTAGTCAAAATTTAATGGGAAAAACTATCAAATGCCTGATCACATGTTTCTTGCAGTGGTATTCATGTTGAATGCCTTGTGGTATTATCACGATGGGGTGAAGTTGGAAATATATATAGATCATAATAGTCTCAAATATAAATTCATGAAAATGATCTTAATATGCACCATCAAAGATGATTATAGGAGATCAAGCACAATGAATTCTAAATAAAATATCATCCACGGAAAGAAAATAAATAATTTCATGTTATAAGTAGAAAATATCTTATAAGATTATCAATAATGATAATTTATAAGGATATAATCTTATTATAAATACAGATAATTGACATATGAATTATATTGGAAAGAACATAATCATTCCATTGTCAAATTATTGTTCAACCATCCCTTTAGTGGAATATAATGGATACTCAACAATATGATATGAGAATTCAGAAGATGGTAGAATCTATGAAAAAGATAAATCTTCATAGTTCAAAATTAATGAAGAAAGGGGTATAAGATTTGGGTAATGAATATTTCTGACTTTAAATAATATGATAAATAAGAATTTCTTGAATGATGTACATAAATCAACCTTCTCCATCAACATAGGTATAATAAAATGTATTTAGATCTCTAATAGAACAATTGATGAAATAACATGAATAAGGTGATTGTAGAATATACATAAAAATGATTGATTTTTTAATAGGTGAATGCAGAATGAAAAAAATTCAAATGTTATGAAGAAACCATTACCCGTACCTATATTTAAATGGGAAAGAAACACAATAGAATTTTTCACTTGTCTTCAAATACATAAGGAGGAAAAAATGATATATAGATTGTATAGAATTTTTTTACAAAACTATTCAATTCATTTCAATTTGAGATAACTAGTCACATGATCAACTTGAAATAATATATATTAGAGAAGTGGTGAGTGCATTCTCCTGGGACATTAAAAGGTCAAGAAAATTATAGGAAATGTCCATTCCATTTTGTATCACATAAAGGATTCTCAGATTTGATATAAGATCTATGCTAACAATCATTGAAAAGAATTAGAGTTTGAAGCTGGAGATATGGTATTCCTGCACAAGTATCCATTAAATAGATTCATGAGTTTTAGTAATAATTAAATGATATTTCCTAGTTGATTCGATCATTTTGAGATTCTTAATCACATCAGAGTAGTGGCTTTTAGACTATCACTCCCACCACCCCTTTCTCAAGTATATAACACATTCAATGCATCCTGCTTAAGAAAGTGCATACCAGATCCCTCACATGTACTAAATTCCCAGGTGGTACTTTTGGAAAATTTTATCTTTTATAACGAATAGTCTGTAAAATCATGAACAATAGAAGAAAATTTCTATGTAACAAGAGAACTCACCTACTTAATGTACTATGGTGAAACCATAATTTTTTGGATGTAACATGGGAACCATAGGAATGCATGAAGTAGATGTTCCGTAAATTTTTTTCACCTTGTTATAAAAAATGAAATTTCTAGTGTGAAATTTATTATGGGGGTAAGAATGTAATTGTATGAAAATTTATCAATGTAATTCCCATTATTAATAAATTATTTTGTTAAATTTTGTAATTTAGTATAATGCACAGACACCACATGATAAAAAAATACAATTTATTATAATCATTTTAGAATTAAATTTTGGGAATAAAAATATCCATAGGATTTGAAAGTATAACAATTTGAAAAAAAAATAAAAAACATGATAACAAAAATAAGAAAATTTGGAACTATTGAATTCACTAGAATAATCACATGAATGAAAAAAACAATAGAAATAAAGTAGAACATCAATAATCCAGTATAAATTTTAAAAATGAAAATATATAACCTAGAGTTAAATATAAGTTATTTAATAATTAATGAAATATGATGTATTTATTGGAAATAGGTAACCCATATTATAGTTTCAAATGTGATTGTTGGAATAAAAATCTGACCGTTGGAATAATAACCAAACTGTTGGAATAGTGATATGACCATTACAAATAGTAACCAAACTATTAGAATTCAAACATCAACAATGGAAAGGTTAAATAATATTTATGTATCTCAAAAAAATGAAAATATATAATTCTTATATAATTATTCAAATAAACAGGTGCTTTGAAATGATAAATTAAGTGTTTTTATTTTTGTAATGAATTATATTAATTATATTTTTTCAATAAATATCTCTTTTTAAAAGAGTGATTATTTTCATAAAATGGATTTATAAATTTATATTATGTTGTTTAATAATTATGAGGTAATTTTCTGAGACAAGAATCAATTTTTCAAATGGTGTTCAAATAAATTAAATTATTATAATTAGATTTTTTCGAATAAAATCGTATTTTATTTAAAATTAATTTTATCATATATAGAAACTTATTCTCATAAAATGGAATTAATTTTTTTAATATAAACATAGAATAATTTCTAGGGTGAATTTTTTATATTTTTTCCTAAAGTAGTTGAATATGTTTTGAATAGTTAAATACAGTAAAATTTGGTATTGAACATTATATGGTAAATACAAGAAATTATCAGTAATGGATGATGTATGAATACATTAATTTTAACACACATGAAAATTTTAATCTACATAGTCACAATAATCATTATTTATTATATTCTTCTTCCAATACCAAAAACTAATGAATATAATATTCAAAAACACCCTACTCATCCGTATATAAATAGCACACCTCAGTTACCCTTCTCGAGTCACCTTCTAATACATAAATCTTACAAAATTTCTATTGAAATATATCCTAAATGCTCTCCCTGTGTCCCAATAATAATTTTCCTTCCTGAACATCCAATCATATTTTTTCTTAAGATATATTTTAAGGATTCAACATTTATGAGGTTAAATTATAAAATTGTCTCTTTTAAAATTCTATTATTCATATACCTTCTGCGTATATCGATAATAAAATATGAAAAAATTACTCGAGTATTATAAATATAATTTATTGTTATTGTGTTGGTTAAATATACATATTTTACCCTCCCTTGTTTATTTTATAAAATAAAGGTGTTGTTCACAAAATGGTTGGTTCACCGCCTCAATAAATAATGTAGTTAGTTTTCTCTATGGCCTTCAAGGATAGAAATAATACATTATTATTATTATATATTATTATTATTATTATTATTATAAGTATTTTAAAAATTATTTCTTGTTAATTAAAATTTTTATGATTACTTAACAATATAAAACAAATCTAGTTTGTGATAATCGGTAAAACAACCTTAATGAACTAAACGATTAACGTCAAAAATTCTACTAAAAGAATCTTCCATATATTGGAACTCATATGTTTATTCAAGATAATTATAATTTATATAATTTAATGAATAACACATAATTTATCATCAATGTTTTTAGTATCATATGATAATAATATCAATAATTTTCTACAATTGAAATCATCTTTGAAACAATGCAATGAACGCTTTCCAAACTGAAAAATGAACTGTTATATCTCAATTAATTGATTAAAAATAAACATAATTAAATCTTACTAAATGAAAAATAGGTAGAAAATATTATGAATTAAGTAATTAGTGTTTTTAATTTTATTATCTATGATGTTCAGTGCAAGTACAAAAGTATTCTGTAACATAAGGTCAAGGATCTCTTAGTACCATGTTTTTTCATTCGGTTAGGTACTCTCTACCACTAACCCACATTTTCTCTCTCATTTATGTTATTGAATGATTTTTTATTATGTATATAAGTCTCTTACATATATACCTTTCTTATTATCCATTCATTTTATGTGGAAATTAATTTCATAATTTCATTTATCAAATGAACCCCATTTCTTTTCATGGGAAATATTTATGAATATGCCTTAAGAGTGATTTCATTTTGTGGAACACTTAATAATGTACCCATTATGATAGGTGTTCCGAGATACTGATCCAATTCATTAGTTCATCCGAGATACTAATCCAATTCATTAGTTCATGATTTAGTCTCATGATATTTCATGTATGGGAGTAGGTATTAAACAAAATCTGGCATGACACTCTTCACACCATGAGATTTTTTCTCAGTAGTTAACCTTGACTCAGGCTTATATCCTATTATTTTTTGCTACCAATTTACAATATTGTCATTATATTATGATATAATTGTTTTTATTTTAGGATCCTATGTTATTATGCATGATTATTATCTTTTATGATATAATGTTATGTAGTATTTCACATATTTTATGCCTCACTTCCATGTTTGATCCCTTACTTGGACTTGTAGCTCACCCCTTTTATTTAATGTATTCCCCTTGATATCTAATGAAATTTTTGGGGATCAAAGAGTTTTAGGAACTCATTAATGAGGATAAAATAAATATATTATATTTTAGTTTCTTATTGTTATTTAATGTACCTAGACTTCCAAATACACTGTGTATTTCAATCCATGGTTGTAATTAATGGTTATTTAAGTTGAAAATATTGCAGTAATATTTGTAAAATGATAGGGTCCCTATAATATATATCAGTGTAGGACTTCGTAATATTATTATTCTAACTATACCTCTATATCATTCTATAAAATCATAGTGTCCTCCAGCTTCAATCGAATACAGTTCACTTTTCCATTGTTCATCAAGGAAAAATACATTTCAACCAGATACTCAGATGCCTCATCCATTTACTAATAAAAGGAATTCACACTAATGGAATTAGACACCATTTTTACATTTTCTGGTTTATAAGAAATATAAAAATCATAGTATTATAAGAACTATAAATAATTCCTTTGATTCATAATAAGATTACTATAGGTGAATATTTACCTAAAACAATTATGGTATATATAGATAGTAAATAACTCATCTAGATTCACCACTACAAAAATGGGCAAGCGCAGTGCCACCTTATATCAATGCTTAGAAAAAGTGCTAATAAAGAAACCATGTATCAGTGCTAAAATTTTAGCGCTGATATAGTGAATCTTTATCAGACCTAGAAAATCGCTGATAAAGATTCCCTTTATCAGTGCTATAATTTTCGCACTGATATAAGGTTTCTTTATCACTGCTTTCTAGCGCTGATAAGGAATTCCTTTATCAACACTGAAAAAAGCACTGATAAAGGATACCTTTATCAACCCTAAAATTTTAGCGCAGATAAAACCGTAGTCCATTTTTTTATAAAGTCAGTCACACAGTGCCCTCGTTTTATTGCGACCTAAAACTCTCGCGGAACTGGAACTTTGTGACTCCCCTCCATTGCTCGTTGAGCGTTGTGTTTCTGGACCTCCTCCACCCTTGAGCTTCTCATTTCTAGACCTCAGCCGCCCGCTGAGCTACATCTTTCCAGAACTCCACCACCCTCGAGCTTTGCTTTGCTGGACCTCTTCCACCCACTGAGCTTCTCGTTGCCGGACCCCACTGCCCTCGAGCTTTGTGTTGCCAGTCCTCCGCCGCCTGCTGAGCTTCACGTGCTAGACCACCGCTTCCCTTCGTGCTTTGCTTTGCACGGTGTGAAAAATATATGAACCCCATTTTGATTTTGGGATTTTACTATTGATGATTGAGATGAATAAGTTTATTTATTTTTTGTAGTTGGTACATGTTGTTTTATGACATGTGGTAAGGACGTTTTCGGTGTAGTTAATCGTCATTTGGTGAATAAGTTCATGTGTTATAGTTTTATTGTCATGTGATTAGGATGTTTCCATTTTTTCATGTCATATTTCAAGGTCTTGGGAACTGACGTAAATAATTTTTGTATGTTATATTTCATGAAAAAAACAATATATATTTGGATCTTGATCGTATGTAGGAAAAATGAGCATGTCTGATTTTTTCCTTCTGCATTTGGGATGCATGTTTTATGGATTGTTGTATCTAGGCATGCAATTGGATACCTAGGTGTAACTATATATCCTATTATGATAGTAATGAATAGAAATAAAGTTCTTTAATGAGAAACACTCTGTGATGGTCTAACCTATATTCACAGGTGGGAATTGTTTCTAGAAATTATTGTAGCTAGGAAATGGATTTGAAGATCCATACATCCCTACATATCCTGTGTTGACATAAATCAAGACACATATAGTTATTATGAAACTGTACAGTTTCACATCATATGGAAAGGAAATTGGCTTCCTGACTAGATAATCAGAATTGTGTATAACTAGGATGTTGTATTTTTAGTTCAAATCCATATATCTCAGACTAAAGGGATGGTTTATTCAAGTAAAATATCTCTTGAGAAACCAAGTATTGGTGGAAAGATTGATGTGCTCATCATCATTGGCGATCAATGAGTTTACACTATCAGAGTGAAGTTTATGAAAAAATTAAGTTCCTTCCCACATGTATTCCAGTTTCACTATATTCCTCCAGGGTGTCATTGATTCCCCTAGATCGAACAACATGTCACCTTAAAGTAAGGAATGAAGGATAACCTCTTTCTTTAAGAACAACACCACCCGTTTCTGATGCATATCTAGGTCATACAATGCTTGAAACCTATTTTCATTGAGGGGTTCCCCCCATTATTTCCTTCATGCTATCTAAGTGACTTTTTCTGGCGGTGCACTTGTATGGCATGATGCACAAACCACCAAGATTTATAGCCTTGCCACCCCTACCTCAATCTATGTTCTTCTCCATCGCTGAGGTTACTGACTGCTTCTCTATAGTGGCCAGATGCCTTCCTAGTAGTGTTTTTTCTTTCTCCCTTAGCTCTGAGCCTGTCATCCAGCTCCAAATATTTATTGATCCATAGAGAACTCCCTCACCATCCCCCAAGTTTCATTATCCATCCTTCCCCTGCCCCTTTATATAGACATCTCTCACTCATAGTACATGGCCTGTTATATTGGTAAATTATCACTTTCCACCCTGGTTATGCATGAAGCAGAAATTCATCAGGTTATCTATGCTTATATCAGGAAAAAAACAATAAGGTAATGATATTGATGTTTATTTATCTCCTTTGATCGAGGATTTGAAGTTATTGAGGGATTCAGGTGTTATGTTTAATGATGCTTATAAAAGTTAATACTTCACGGTGAGAGCGATGTTGTATGAGACAATGAATGATTTTCCTACATATGGAAATTTTTTAGGCTATATCATTAATGAAACTCAAGGGTGTCCTGTGTGCAAAGAATATACAGAATCAATTAGGTTGAAACATTTATCAAACTCGGTGTTTCTAGGACATCGTAGATTTCTACCTTGTCAGAAAAATACCAATCTTAGACGACATCATTCAATGGAAGTTCAGAACAATGCACAAAAACCGTCTCTACTAACATGTGATCAGCTGTTTGACAAAGTAAAAGATGTGAACATTGTTTTTGGTATACCATTTTCAAAAAACCTTATGAAAATTGGTTGGAAAAAGAGATCAGTTTTTTTGAATTACCATACAGGAATTGTTTGTACGTCATACATTTTCTTGATATGATGCATGTGGAAAAAAATGTATATGATAGTGTTATTGGAACATTGCTAAATTCCCCTGAAAAAAATAGCATGGAATTAAGGCAAGGTTGGACATGGTTGACATGGGAATATGAGAAGAGTTAGCTCCCGTGAAGGGTGAAAATCGAATGTTTCTTCCTCCAACTGCTTATACTTTTTCTAGGGAGGAGAGATATTAGGTTTTCAACTTCTTTAATGATTTAAAGGATCCATAGGGGTATTTATAAAATATCAAGAACATTGTGTCAATGAATGATTTGAAGTTTAAAGGTCTGAAATCACATGACTGCTGTTTATTTATGCAAGATCTAATTACTATTTCTTTATGTTTCATTTTTCCCAAGAATGTTCATCATACCTTAACCAAACTTTGTTTCTTTTTCAATTCTATATTTAGTAATGTTTTAGACTCAGCGAAATTTCTAGATATAGAAAAATAAATTGTCATCATATTATGTGAAATAGAAATTTTCTTCCCACCAACATTCTTTGAAATGATGGTTCATTTGAGGATTCACATGGTGAGATAGATTCTACTTTGTGGTCTTTTTCACCATACATGGATGTATCATGTTGAACGGTATATGAAAATTTTGAAAGGGTATGTCAAAAATTGAAGTCGTCCAGAGGGTTGTATAGTGGAGCGATATATTGTTGAGGAACCCATTAAATTCTTTACCGAATACCTATATGATGTTGAAAGCATTGGTCTCCCAAAATCTCATCACACTGGATGCATTGAGGGTGAGGGAATTTCTAGAATAGAAGTTGTGACAATCAGTATTATAGATTTGGAGCAGGACCACCTTTATGTTTTGCATAAAATTTGGGAGGTCGCTCTATATATTGAAACTCACAAAGAAATTATTAGTCCTTTGAATCCATCAAGGGCTGAAAAATGGTTATAAAATACCCATAATCACCAGTTTATAGGATGGTTTCAGGACTATATTTGTATGCAGTTGGACGAAAATCCAAATTTAATTTCAGAACGACTTCGATGGCTAGTAGTTGGACCAAGTGTGTATGTATTATCTTACAGTAGTTATGTAATTAATGGTTATACATTCTATACAGATGAACACGATGAAGATAGTACCATGAAAAATAGTGGAGTTACACTAGTGGATAAAGCGATGCATGTTTCTTGTAGTAAGGACAGAAATCCAAATTATGAAAATATTTTATACTTTGGCATTATCAAACTAATATGGGAGTTGGATTATACGACATTCCAATTGTCGCTTTTTTAATGAAAATGGATTGATAACAATAGTGGTGTTAAAATATATGAATGGGGGTTTGTGTAAGTTTATTTTAGTAAAGAAGGGTACAAAGATGAAAATTTTATAATAGCATCACAAGATGTACAAGTTTTTTATGTTCCAGATCCTGCAAACCGAAGGTGGTTGGTTGTTCTGTTATCATCAAAAACTACTAAAGATTCCGATGAAAATTCAGTTGAGGTTGATCCTTTCAGTGGTACGTCACAATCATTTTGGAGTAGTCCCAATGTAGATAATGTTTTGTATGTTAGAGGAGACCACAATGAAGGGATTTGGATAATAAATAGATGTGTCAAATTCCTTCAACCTTTGAAAAAAATAATGAGACATCAATAAATAGGATATATTTTTTTTGTAATATAGATATTGTTATCTCATGTTATTTTCTTATCGTTACTGAATTTATGTAATATAAATTAACTTTTCAACCACTTTTTCATATAATGACTTCTGAACATTCTAGTGCTCCTATCCTTGAGGCAGAACAAGTCTCTCAAGTGGCTACTACTACGGCGGATGCAGCTCCTGCTGCTCCTGCTGCAGCTGTTGTTGCTCCTACCGCTGCTCCTACTGCGGCTCCTGCTGCTCCTGTTGTTGCTCCAGCTGCTGCTCCGGCTGCTTCTCCTGCTGTGGCTCCTGATGATACTGGTGTTGAGGACCAAAAACCATCATCACATGACATTGCAACCATTTCAGATGAACATATAGATGATGTTGATATCGATGAAATGGTTAGGAATGAAGAACCGATGTCGCAGAAAACATAGGTGCATCGTAGTTTGACAGTGTTAGCCAAAGTTCATAAGGTGAAAAGAAAAGGCATAAACTTTGATGTTGGATGGAATGCATGAGTCCAACATGTGAATCCCAACAAGTTTATGTTTAGTAGTTACATTGGAGTTGTCACTCGGCAACACATTCCGATTAACATAGATTCATGGAACCATGTTGTGTACGGGCTGAAGGTTGTGATTTAGGAAGAAATTATAGTAACATTATGAATTTATTTATTTAATATACTAGAAAATAAAATAATTAAACAATGTCTTACTCTTCTCAATATCTTGAAGAGTACATTTATAGTAGATTATTCACACAAGGATTATGTACTAAGGCTTGCAGGAAGGATTCATCGTGATTTTCTCACTATTTTGACAAGATGTCACCTGAAAGATTCCAAAGGTAAAATAATCCCACACCCACCCATTTTCTACACTCACCTAATATCCCAATAAGCATGGGATGCATTTATTAGCAAATGTGGGGATGAGAAGTTTAATGTACATTGTAGATGATAATACATTGTTTTAGGATACCTATATTTATCAATTTGATTTTCAATATTTCATTTATGAAACAGAAACTTTGTACTAAAAATAAGGAATGTGCATCAAAACCAACATACCCCTATCGTAAAGTGAGGATCGGGTACGCTTCATTAGAAAAGAAAATGGTATGTATTTTAAATATACAGTAACATTGTTAGGTTCCAATAAACAACATCATAATTATCTTTTTATGTTTATATGTATATTTATGATTCTAAAACCAAATACACTTCCATCCCACGTCATGTTCTATAGAAGGAGGCATGTGTGAATAAGGAAGGGAAGCTATTAGATGAGAACACAAAAAAAGTGTGGGAAATATGTGTAAGTATGACACGACAATAAAAAGATTTGTTTTAAATTTCTATTACATAAAAATAATTAGTTATTTTCCTATATCCGAAAGTCACAGGAATCAGCTACTCCTGTAGCATATAAAGAGCTATTATCGATGGATTTGAAGTAGCCAGAAAAATACGGTTGTGTTAGAGGTGCAGGGTTTCGGGTGACACCCTGAGTATATTTTGAGAAGAAATAAATTGGATGATACAGATGAAAAATTGTAACAAGTGAGTGAAAAAATAGCAACCCTTGAAGAACTATTGCAATGGAAGGGAGAGTTGCTAGAAACGTTATGGGTGGGAAGCAAAGAGAAGACAGAACTCAGGAACAACCAGCATGTGAACATCCCGCCCCACCCCCTACCAACTTTGAGGTGAGCCATTCCCCTCAAATAACTGTCTTAGCCAAGGTAATAAATATTCTAAAAATTGTTCCCATGAAATGTGAATCAGAAAAACACTGATACTTTTTATGTACTGATCTTCTACAGGGTGATAAAGATTGTGATTTATATTTTTCAACACCCACATATCACCTTGTAGTGATGGCTACAATGTTCAATATCCCAGATGCCACGCTGCATAATAGACTACATCCCAAAGATCATCTGAAAGTGATGATTACTATAGCTCATGAGCCAAATGCAAAGCTACATATTCCACTTCAAGACGATGATATTCATATGGTTAAAAAGGCTATTGGGACATTCATTGCATGGCCATCACAACTTGTAAGAGTACATGTAGACAAAGAGGAATTTATTTCCATTTTTTTCAAGCTAAACCTATAACAATTAATGAAAAAAGGGTTTGAACCAATGACTTTTATTATAGATAGAGAAAGGGAAGGGGTGACAAACGTTGGCTCAAAACCATCTAAAGGATCGACCAACCGATCCCAAGGAGCTACTGAAAGCACAATAACACCACATGTTCTCTATCCACATTTACTAGCATTGAAGACTCAAGTATATATGAAGCTAAAATATCGTATTAGTCATAGAGTGGCTTTCAAAAAGAATATATACGGAGAGGAAAGTCGAGATTTCTTAGCTACTAAAAATGTAAATGAGACCCTTGAAAACGGTTGGCTAGGCATCAAAGTTGTAAATATATATATGAGGTATATTTTCATGAACTGATTTTCTAAAATCTGATCTAATGTGAAAATTATGACTAAATGCATTTTATATTGTTGACAGATGCATTTATGTAAAAAAGTTAAAGGAATTTTCCCATGAGCCATGATTTGGACTCATTAGTCCTCATACCACATCAACCCACCTAACAAAATTGGAGCCATAAAAAAAGGATGATATAGTGAACAGCTTGCTGAAAACATTTGAAATCAAGATTAAAGATGATAGAAAATTCCTAATACCAACCATGTAGGGTTAAAACTCTACAATTAAAGCATATAAATTATATATTCACTTATTTTATTAATTATTCCTTTTTGGGTTTTTAGGAAACATTGGTTTCTAATTGTGGTGAACTTGGATACTCCAAATATTTATTTTCTGGATTTAATGCATGGATATCCATCAAACCGACCACACATTATGGAGTTTGTGAATCTGTAAGACACTACATCATACGTTTTAGGTCTAAACATCAAGTAATATAATTTATATTATCTTTTACTGAGGATTCTATTATGATAGGGCGGTGTATCATTATCGTCTAAAAAATGAATGAGGACAGGGGCTAAGCATAAAAAGGAAAGCAGGTAATATGTCTGGACAAATATCAGGGTATTTATAATAAAATTTCACTATCCAAACACATCTCATCACAAGTTACTTATTACCCTAATGATAAATGTTTTTTCATTGTACAAAACAAAAAAAAAGATAATGATTGCAGTTATTATGTTTTAAATTTATGAAATAGATTGTTTTTATCAAAAGACTAACATCCCTAAAGAGGTATTTTCAAAAACAACTACTAGTTCATTTAATTTCATTATTAATTCTTTATTTTTATATTTTTTAGTACTACTCTGACTGCTGAAAATACTAACACTCACAAAATGATATAGATGTGTTCAGAAAAAAGTTAGATTCATACCTGATGGCAGATTTTACGGAAATAGAATAATGATATGACTTGTGGATATTATAATTGATGGTCATTTTTGATAGGGGTTAAGGGGATCAAAAGATGAAACATTGTTGTATGTAAATGTTTGTAGGAAAATTTTAATTTTTATTAAATAAAAAATCATTTCTCCAATGAGTAATTTTCCAATTTTAATAGATGATATGCACCAGCAACATGTAAGAATGCTGAACCACTCAAAGGGTCTCTATTTTGTTTAAAATGGACACAATTTTATGTGAAAAAAACAACTGACCTATGAAAATCCAACCAAAAAAATTCGTATTGTCTTGATCTTTTATAATAACAATCCATGGGTCCTTTGTGATGAGTATGAGTCATCCCTACCTCAATCCGAGTCATGGTATGGCCGGTACCAATCAAAGGGTCTCTCTTTTGATTGAAATGGCCACAATTTTAATTGAAAACAATAACTGGCCTATGAAAATCCAGCCAAACGCATTCAGATTATGTTGATATTTTATAATAACGATCCATGGGTCCTTTGTGACATATACGAGTCATCCTCGCCTCAAACTGAGGCACGGTGTGGTGGGTACCACTCAAAGGGTCTCTCTTTTGTTTAAAATGGACACAATTTTAATTGAAAACAATAACTGGCCTTTGAAAATCCAACCAAACGCATTTGGATTCTATTGATAATTTTGGAGAATGATCCATGGGTCCTTTTTGACGAGTATGAGTCATCCCGACCTCACTCTGAGGCACGGTGTGGCCGGTATCACTCAAAAGGTCTCTCTTACGTTTAAAATGGACACAATTTTAATTGAAAACAACAATTGATGAGTCGTACTCGCCTCAATCTGAGGCATGGTGTGGCCAGTACCACTCAAAGTGTCTCTCTTTTGTGTAAAATGGACACAATTTTGAGTGAAAACAACAACTGACCTATGTAAATCTGACCAAAAACATTTGTATTGTGTTTATATTTTATAAGAACGATTCATGGGTCCTTTTTGACATGTACGATTCAATCCTTACTCAATTTGAGGTATGGTGTGTCCGGTACAACTCAAAGGGTCTCTCTTTTGTGTAAAATGGACACAATTTTAATTGAAAACAACAATTGACCAATGAAAATCAAACCAAACGCATTAGTATTGTCTTGATCATTTAATAGAATGATCCATGGGTCCTTTGTGATGTTTACAAGTCATACCCACCTCAATCCGTGGCACGGTGTGGCCGGTACCACTCAAAGGGTCTCTATTCTGTTTAAAATGGACACAATTTTGATTGAAAAAGACAAATGGCCTACAGAAATCTGACCAAACACATTCGGATTGCGTTGATCCTTTAGGATAATGATACATGGTTCCTTTGGGATGTGTACAAGTGAACCCCTCCTCAATGCAAGGAATGGTGTGGCCGGTACCACTCAAAGGGTCTCTCTTTTGTTTAAAATGGACAGAATTTTGAGTGAAAACAACGACTGACTTACAGAAATAAAAAAAACACATTTGGATTATGTTGATATTTTAGAAGAACGATCAATGGGTCCTTTTGGAAATTTATGAGTCAATCCCACCTCAATACAAGGCACGGTGTGCCCGGTACCACTCAAAGGTTCTCTCTTTTGTTTGAAATGGACACAATTTTAATTAAAAACCACAACTAACCTATGAAAATCAAACCAAACGCATTTTTATTGTCTTGATATGTTAGGATAAAGATCCATGGGTCCTTTGCGATGTGTACGAGTCATCTCTGCTTCAATCTGAGGTATGGTGTGGCCGGTAGCACTCAATCGGTCTCTCTTCTGTTAAAAATAGACACAATTTCGAGTGAAAACAGCAACTGACCTACGGAAATCTGACCAAATTCCTTCAGATTGTGTTAATACATAATGATAACAATCCGTGAATCCTTATTTATTTTTATGAGTCATCGTCACCTCAATACGAGGCACGGTGTGGCCAGTACCACTCAAAGGGTCTCTCTTTTGTTAAAAATGGACACAATTTTGAGTTAAAACAACAACTGATCTATGAAAATATGAACAAATGCATTAAAATTGTTTTTATATTTTACGATAATGATCCAATGGTTATTTGTGACATGTACGAGTCATATCCGCCTCAATATGAGGCACTGTGTGGCCGGTTCAACTCAAAGGGTGTCTCTTTTGTTTAAAATGGACATGATTTTAATTGAAAACAACAACTCACCTATGAAAATCCTACCAACGCATTTGGATTTACTTGATCATTTAGTATAATGATCCATGGGTCCTTTGTGACATGTATGAGTCATCCCCGCCTCAATTCAAGGTACGGTGTGGCCTGTACCACTCAAAGGGTCTCTCTTTTTTTTAATTGGACACAATTTTGAGTGAAAACAAGAACTGACATATGGAAATCCATCCAAACACATTCAGATTATGTTAATCCATTAGGTGAATGATCCAGCTGTCCTTTTTGACATGTATGAGTCATCCCCGCCTCAATCTAAGGCACGTTGTGGCTGGTACCACTCAAAAGGTCTCTCTTTTGATTAAAATGGACACAATTTTAATTGAAAACAACAATTGACCTATGAAAATCCAAACAAAAACATTCGTATTGTCTTTATATTTTAGTAGAAAGATCCGTGGGTCCTTTGGGACATGTAAGAGTCATCCCCTCCTCAATCCATGGGACGGTGTGGCCGGTTCTACTCAAAGGGTCTCTCTTTTGTTTAAAATGGACACAATTTTAATTGAAAACAACAAACGACCTATGAAAATCAGAACAAACACATTCATATTGTCTTTATGTTTTGGTAGAACGATCCATGAGTATTTTGAGATGTGTACGAGTTATCCCCACCTCAATATGAGGCACGGTGTGGCCAATACCACTCAAAGGATCTTTCTTTTGTTTAAAATGGACAAAATTTTAATTGAAAACAACAACTCACCTATGAAAATCCAACCAAATGAATTCGGAATGTCTTGATCATTTAGTAGAACGATTCATTGGTCCTTTTTGATGTGTAAGACTAGTCCCCACCTCAATATGAGGCACGGTGTGGCTGGTACAATTCAAAGGGTCTCTCTTTTGTTTAAAATGGACACAATTTTAATTGAAAACAACAAAGCTCCTATGAAAATCCAACCAAACGCATTCGAATTGACTTGATCATTTATTAGAATGATACATGGGTCCTTTGTGATATGTACGAGTCATCCTCGCCTCAATCTGAGGCACGGTGTGGCTGGTACCACTCAAAGGGTCTCTTTTTTAAAAAAAATGGGCACAATTTTGAGTGAAAACAACAACTGACCTATGGAAATCTGACCAAACGCATTCATATTGTGTTAATTATTTAGTATAACTATCCATGAGTCCTTTGTGAAATGTATGAGTCATCCCCGCCTCAATCTGAGGCTCAGTGTGGCCGGTACCACTCAAAGGGTCTCTCTTTTGTTTAAAATGGACACAATTTTAATGGAAAACAACAATTGACCTATGAAAATCCAACGAAACGCATTCGAATTGTCTTGATCTTTTAGGATAACGATACATGGGACCTTTGGGACATGCATGAGTCATCCTCGCCTCAATACGAGGGATAGTGTGGCCGGTTCCACTCAAAGGGTCTCTCTTTTGTTTAAAATGGACACAATTTTAATTGAAAACAACAACTGGCCTACGAAAATCAGAAAAAATGCATTCATATTGTCTTGATAATTTGGTATAATTATCCATGACTCCTTTGTGATGTGTATGAGTAATCCCCGCCTCAATCCGAGGCACGGTGTGGCCGATACCACTCAAAGGGTCTTTCTTTTATTTAAAATGGACACAATTTTAATTGAAAACAATAAATGGCCTATGAAAATCAAACCAAACGCATTCAGAATGTCTTGATCGTTTAGGATAATGATCCATTGGTCCTTTGTGACATGTAAGAGTCATCCACGCCTCAATCTGACGCTCAGTGTGTCCAGTAGCACTCAAAGGTTCTCTCTTTTGTTTAAAATGGACACAATTTTAATTGAAAAAAACAACTGACTTATGAAGATCCAACCGAACGCATTATGATTGTATTAATATTTTAGGAGAACAATCCATGGGTCCTTTGTGATTTGTACGAGTCATCCCCGCCTCAATCCGAGGCACGGTGTGGCCAGTACCACTCAAAGGGTCTCTCTTCTGTTTAAAATGTACATAATATGAATTGAAAAAAACAACTGACCTATTAAAATCCAACCAAACGCATTTGTATTGTATTTATCTTCTAGGATAACGATACATGGGTTCTTTGTGACATGTACATGTTATCCTCACCTCAATCCGAGGCACGGTGAGGCCAGTACCACTCAAATGGTCTCTCTTTTGTTTAAAATGGACACAATTTTAATTGAAAACAACAACTGACCTATGAAAATCAAACTAAAAGAATTTGGATTGTCTTGATATGTTAGGATAGTGGTAAATGGGTCCTTTCTGACTTTTACGAGTCATCCTCGCCTCAATCCGAGGCACGGTGTGGCCAGTACCACTCAAAGGGTCTCTCTTTTGTTTAAAATGGACACAATTTTAATTAAAATCAACAACTGACCTATGAAAATCCAAACAAACGCATTCAGATTGTCTTAATATTTTATTAGAATGATCCATGGGTCTTTTTTGACGTGTACAAGTCATCACCGCCTCAATACGAGGCACGGTGTGTCCGTTACCACTCAAAGGGTCTCTCCTTTGTTTAAAATGGACACAATTTTAATTGAAAACAAAAACTGACCTATGAGAATCCAACCAAAAGCATTAGGATTGTGTTTATCCTTTATAGAATGATCCAAGAGTACATTATAATGTGTATGAGTAAACGCCGCCTCAATCCGAGGCACAGTGTGGTCGATACCACTCAAAGGGTCTCTCTTTTGTTTAAAATTGACACAATTTTCTGTGAAAACAACAACTGACCTATAAAAATCAAACCAAACATACTATTATTGTCTTGATAATTTATCATAACTATCCATGGGTCCTTTATGACGTGTATGAGTCATATCTGTCTCAATCTGAGGCACGGTGTGGCTGGTACCACTCAAAGGGCCTCTCTTTTGTTTAAAATGGACACAATTTTAAGTGAAAACAACAACTGACCTATGGAAATATGACCAAACGCATTCGGATTGTGTTAATACTTCATGATAATGATCCAAGAGTCCTTTTTCACTTGTATGAGTCAGAACTGCCTCAATCTGAGGCACGGTGTGGCCGGTACCACTCAAAGGGTCTCTCTTTTGTTTAAAATGGACACAATTTTGAGTGAAAACAAAAACTAACCTATAGAAATCCAACCAAACACATTCATATTGTGTTGATCCAATAGGAGAACGATACACCAGTCCTTTGTGATGTGTAATAGTCAACCCCAGCACAATCTGAAGCATGGTGCGGCCGGTACCACTCAAAGGGTCTCTCTTTTGTTTAAAATGGACACAATTTTAATTGAAAACAACAACTGACCTATGGAAATCAGACCAAACAGATTCATATTGTGTTTATATTTTATAAGAACATTACAAGGGTCCTTTTTGTTGTGTACGATTCATCCCCGCCTCAATCCAAGACACGGTGTGGCCGGTACCACTCAAAGGGTCTCTCTTCTGTTTAAAATGGACACAATTTTGAGTGAAAAAAACAACTGACCTATGGAAATCTGACCAAACACTTTTAGATTGTGTTTATACTTTAGGATAATTATCCATGAGTCCTTTTTGATTTTTATGAGTCATCCCTGCCTCAATACGAGGAATGGTGTGGCCAGTACCACTCAAAGGGTCTCTCTTTTGTTCAAAATGGACACAATTTTGAGTGAAAACTACAACTGACCAATGAAAATATGAACAAACACATTCAAATTGTCTTGAACTTTTAGGAGAACGATCCAATGGACCTTTTTTACTTTTATGAGTCATCCCTACCTCAATTTAAGGCAAGATGTGGCCGTTACAACTCAAAGGGTCTCTCTTTTGTTTAAAATGGGCACAATTTTAATTGAAAACAACAACTCACCTATGAAAATCCAACCAAACGCATTCATATTGTCTTGATCATTTATGAGAATGATCAATGAGTCTTTTATGATATATATGAGTCATACCCGCCACAATCCGAGACACAGTGTGGTCGGTACCACTCAAAGGGTCTCTCTTTTGTTTAAAATGGACACAATTTTGAGTGAAAACAACAACTGTCCTATGAAAATCTGACCAAACGCATTCAGAATGTGTTAATGCTTTTGTAGAATGATCCATCAGTCCTTTGTGACGTTTATGAGTCATCCCAACATCAATCTGAGGCACAGTGTGTCCGATACCACTCAAAGGGTCTCTCTTTTGTTTAAAATGGACACAATTTTAATTGAAAACAACAACTGACCTATGAAAATCCAAACAAACGCATTCATATTGTCTTGATGCTTTAGGAGAATGATCCATGGGTCCATTTTGGAACTTACGAGTCATTCCAACTTCAATATGAGGGACGGTGTGGCCGGTACCACTCTAAGGGTCTCTATTTTATTTAAAATGGAAACAATTTTAATTGAAAACAACAACTAACCTATGAAAATCCAAACAAAATCATTCGTATTTTCTTTATCTTTTAGGAGAATTACCCATGGGTCCTTTTTTATGTGTACGAGTTATCCCCGCATCTATCCAAGGCACAGTGTGGTCGGTACCACTCAAAGGGTCTCTCTTTTGTTTAAATTGGACAGAATTTTAATTGAAAACAACAAGTGTCCTATGAAAATCCAACCAAACAAATTCAGATTGTCTTGATCATTTAGTATAATTGTACATTGGTCCTTTGTGACATTTACGAGTCATCCCTGCCTCAATCAGAGGCATGGTGTGGCTGGTACTACTCAAAGGGTCTCTCTTTTGTTTAAAATAGACACAATTTTAATTGAAAACAACAACTGGCTATGAAAATCATATCAAATGCATTCATATTGTCTTGATATTTTAGGATAATGATCCGTGGGTCATTTGTGAAATTTACGAGTCATCTCCTCTTCAATCCGAAGAATGGTGTGGCTGGTACCACTCAAAGTGTCTCTCTTCTGTTTAAAATGGACACAATTTTAATTGAAAACAACAACTGGCCTATGAAAATCCAACCAAACACATTTGGATTGTCTTGATATTTTATTAGAACGATCCATGGGTCCATTGTGACATGAACGAGTCATCCCCGCCTCAATCCAAAGTATGGTGTATCCAGTACCACTCAAATTGTCTCTCTTTTGTTTAAAATGGACACAATTTTAATTGAAAACAACAACAATCCTATAAAAATCCAACCAAAATCATTTGGATTGTCTTGATATTTTAGGATAACGATACATGGTTCCTTTGTGACATTTATGAGACATCCCCACCTCAATCTGAGGCACGGTGTGTCCAGTACCACTCTAAGGGTCTCTCTTTTGTTGAAAATGGACACAATTTTAATTGAAAACAACAACAGACCTATGAAAATCCATCAAACGCATTCATATTGTCTTTATCTTTTATGAGAATGATACATGGGTCATTTTTGATGTGTATGAATCATCCTTGTCTCAATTAGAGGCATAGTGTGGCCGATACCACTCAAACGGTCTCTCTTTTGTTTAAAATGGACACAATTTTAATTGAAAACAACTACTAGCCTATGAGAATACAACCAAACGCACTTATATTGTGTTTATCCTTTAGGAGAATGATCCATGAGTCCATTTTGATTTATAAGAGTCAACCCTACCTCAATCTGAGGCATGGTGTGGCCGGTACCACTCAAAGGGTCTCTTTTTTGTTTAAAATGGACACAATTTTTAGTGAAAACAACAACTGACCCATGAAAATACAATCAAATGCATTTTTATTGTCCTGATATTTTATCAAAACTTTCCATGGGTCCTTTTTGATGTGTTCGAGTCATCCCCACCTCAATCCGAGTCACGGTGTGGCTGGTACCACTCAAAGGGTCTCTCTTGTGTTTAAAATGGACACAATTTTAAGTGAAAACAACAACTAACCTATGGAAATCCGACCAAATGCATTTGGATTATATTGATACTTTAGGAGAACTATGGAAGAGTCCTTTATCATTTGTACGAGTCAACCCTGCCTCAATCCGAGGCACGATGTGGCCGGTACCACTCAAAGGGTCTCTCTTTTGTTTAAAATAGACAGAATTTTGAGTGAAAACAACAACTGACCTACGAAAATATGACCAAACACATTCAGATTGTGTTGAACCTTTAGGGGAACGATCCAAGAGTCCTTTGTGACGTTTAAGAGTCAACCCCACCTCAATCTGAGTCACGGTGTGGCCGGTTCCACTCAAAGGGTATCTCTTTTATTTAAAATGGACACAATTTTAATTGAAAACAACAACTGACCTATGAAAATCCAAACAAACACATTCAGATTCTCTAAATATTTTATTAGAATGATACGTGGGTCCTTTGTGATGTGTACAAGTCATCTCCGCCTCAATCCGAGGCACGGTGTGGCTAGTACCACTCAAAGGGTCTCTCCTTTGTTTAAAATTGACACAATTTTAATTGAAAACAACAATTGACCTACGAAAATCCAACCAAACACATTCGGATAGTATTGATCCTTTAGGAGAATGATCCACGGGTCCTTCGTAATGTGTATGAGTAATCCCCTCCAACCCCCTAGACCGCCCTCATCCCCCTGGACACCAATCCACCACTTAGACACCCCCACCCCTCTGGACCCCCCACCCCCACCCCCACCCCCACCCCTTGGAAAGCCCTCCTGACAACCTAGACACCATCCCACCCCCTGGACACACAATAGAAAGCCACAAAGACTCCTAGACCCCTCCCCCACCACCCCTGGACCCCCCCCCCCACCCCCTGTACACCCCCACCCCCATGGACACCCCTATCCCTTCGGACCGCCCCCACCCCCAGACACCCCCACCCCCTAGAAAGCCCCCCCCCCCCTCGACACCCGGGACACCAGCCCACCCCCCCCCCCCACCTGGACAGCCCCCTCCTAAACACCACCCCACCACCTAGACACCCCCAACCCCCTAAACACCCCCACCCTCCTTGGAAAACCCCCAACCTCCTAGACCACCCCCACCCCCCCCCCCCCCACCCCTGGACACCCTTTTCCCCCAGGACACCCCTACCCCTCGGACACCCCCTACCCCCCCCCCCCCCACCTTGGACAGCCACCCAAAACCCCTGAACAACCCCCCAACCCCCTGAATTCTGAATTTAATTCATTATTTACTTAATTAACTTATGAATTATGTGTTAATGTTGTACATGTATAGTTGTTTTATGGGTATACTTGGTCTAAATAGCTTATGATACATGTGTTAATTTTGTATGTTTATACTTGGTCTAATTATCTTGTTGAGATGCTGAATCTTTTGCAGGTGTTTGGGTGTGTTGCTGCAGATTTTTTTTAGCAGCTGACAGGGCATTTATAAGAGATTTTTTAGTTCTGATAAAAAGAGCTTTTATCATCGCTAAAAAAGAACTGATAAACTATACCATTATTAGCGCTAAAAAGGGCTAATAAAAGGTTAGTTTATCAGTGCTAATGGAGTGCTAATAAAGTCTTCCCTTATTAGAGAATTTTTAGCACTGATAAAGGTTTACTTTTTCATCGCTTTTTTAGCACTGATAATGCACCCCTTTATCACTTCTAAAAAAACGCTGATAAAGGGGACACCCCCCCCCCCCTTTATCCGCGCCGAGATTTATAGTGCTTTTTTAGCGCTGATAAAGCCCATTTTGAGCGCTGATAATGACTGTTTTTGTAGTAGTGATAGAAATGTATGTACTCATTATAGAAAAACAATACCACTTGTATATTTAAATCATGGGGTGTGTAATTATACACATGATTTCTCAAATGACTAGTCCCTTAAGAAATAACCTTTTACCAAAATATCATTACAAAACTAATACCACATCTAGAAGAACCGCTAAACACCAAAACTCAATTAAATATTATACAAACCACTAAACATGATCACTCATGAGCCTTTGCTTCATCTCTTTCAAATACCTCTAACTCTACTCAGATCAAATGAATGGATTACCATTTTTTATATGTGAAATAATGGTAGTTGTAATCATATATTATTCTCCCATAAATATTTTATAGTATCCCGAAAACATAAGAAATCTTCCCACCTCAAAAATTCTCTTGGGTGTCCCCCATGTAAGCACTACCTCAATCTTCAATGGGTCTATGTCAGGTGAACCCTATGAAATTACATTCCACAATAAGTTATCCACCATAATCTAATATTGATACTTTAATAGGTTACCATAGACAAATTTCTATCAAATATAGTCCAATAAAATCTATTGATACTCTGGATCCTTATACTGAACATTAAATAGGTAAGGATGTCATTAAGGAAGACCCCAACTAATTGGTTACATATATGATGAATGATCTAGTTTATAATTCCCATGAGCATTGTCCAAGAATTTTTCATATTGAATGGAATCAATCTAAAATCCATATTTCAATAGAGTTATCAAAATGTATTCTTCTGGATATTGTTTTCCTGAACTCAATGCTGATGATAGTCAGATCTAATATCATTCTTTATGAACTTCTTTTATCCCTATAGATGATCTAAGTGGTCATTAATCCCCAATAAAAGGTTATTTATTGTTTATTTTTATCTAATTTAGGTGGTTATAGTAAATTTAATTCCTCAAGATATTATCTTATTTATTGTATTATGACACTAGATATTACAAGAAGGACAAACTTGGTTTGATAAAACCATTGTCCATAAATTCCACTAGTAAGATCTTCATCACATTGAGAAAATAGGGTCCATCTAGTATGTTGTAGAAGAAATATAAGTTCTCCTAAGGTGTATATAAATATATTTTTTCATCTTAAATTGAGGTAGAAATATTAATGAATTATCCAGAAATATATTCATGTAATTATCCAATACTACAAGAATTAGTTCATCTAAAGTGTCAACTCCATATATATCCAAACACATAATTTGATGAGTGATCAGTTGTAAATTCCCAACCACAATCCCTACTCACTTCAAATAAAGATATTATTTTCACATAAAGTAAAAAATTCAATACATAAACACTAAAACTCGGTTATTTTTTATGTTAACATTTTACTATAGCTCTGAAAAAGGATACAGAGTCTATTTCAAAGATGATATCATAGTGATTCATACCTAGAATTATATGGTCATGTGAGAACTTGTTTCCAATAATTGTGAGCTCACATGATTTCTTAATGTGTGTGAGTATGTGATCACCCCTATTAGGAATATATGGCTACATAGGATGGGCTACAAGATCTTATAGGAACTCAAACATTAAAATAAGGGATGAATCCAAATAAAATTATAATGACCCAAATTTTCTTCTATTAAACCCCTTTCCAAAAAAATTTGAGTTAAAGATCCATATTTTAATGTGTTGTTTTATTTATAAACCAATGTACTAAAATATATTTATTGGCTATATATTTTTTAGTGAAAATAATTGAACACATTTCAATAATAATTACATATGAAGACTTGTAGCATAGCATTTTTCATTGAATTATAATGGATAACAATACAATTTTGTTAAATTGATATAGATAAAATTTCACCATAAAAATTGGTATCATGCTAAAAAAGGGTTTCATTCATGTGATGTCATGATATTTGGAAAAATTTTCTTGGTTATAATTAGGACTTTGATCACAACATTTTTTTTGGATTCTGATTTACCGTGTATGTGTTTTGAGTGATATTAAGAAATACAAGGGATTTTTTTTTGATTTGGGAAACTAACCAATAAATGTTGACACAAGTAATTAATGTTAACTGATACATTTTTATTATAAATACTTATTAAACACACTCTCAATATTCTTTTTTTATTTTCTTCACATGACCTCTCAAATTCAAGTCATGTATTTTTTAATCCTTATGAATCTTGGAATATACAATAACTTATGGTAAAATCTTCTCGATCCCATGCTATATCTGGAATATGGATTCAAGTGGTATAAATGAATGATATTAGAGGTAGGAATATTTAATCATATCATGTTCTATTATCACAAGATATTTTTGAAATCTTTTGTGTTGTTTAATTTTTTCCTCATTATATCACTATGATGAATTATTATTGTTCACTATGAAATTACCCATTTATATATTTAACCTAATTTGATGTCTTAATTATATTTATAATTGTGTTTTAAAAACATTCTCTTCAATACCCTATTATTTTCAAGGTTCAATTGATTGGAGTCTATTTTCCCCTTGTAATGGTAGTGTGTGACATTATTGTACGACATAAGAGGAAAAAATGGAAACTTTCGTATGATATAAAAAATTTATAGTAAAATTATTTTATTGTGGAGGGATTCATTATAATATGATAAGTCATTCAAAAAAATGATGAAAGGTTTCATGAATAATTATGTTATCCCTCAAAGTAGGTTCATACTATAACACTGCTTATTACACTGCATCCACCACCTTTTTAATGGTATGCATCAATATAAGGCTATTAATATTACTACAAGTCCATATAATCAAAAATAAAACAATATAAGGTGTACTATATAATGGATTTTAATTCTATGATATGAAGTTGATAGATGCAGCGTGGGAACATGAATTGTGGTATAGGTTGGAAAACATCAGTCACTATCAATGATAAGTCAAGATTCGTTCATATCATAAAACTAGTATTTCAAATTATTATAGTGTAGAAATATATCTGACACTATAACTATACTAATACCAAGATATAATGACTCTTCATGATCTAATAAAGGTTTTTTAAATACTTTTTCATTTATATATTTGATTGGACCAAGAAGATACCATATATTCAAATTTTTCCATGCATAGTATGATGGTATAATCTTTTAGACCACAAAAATCCATTAATATAATATTTTAGGTAGGTTTAGCCACTAGATCCATACGTCTAATGACTTATTTTAAGCATGGTGAGTGGAGTGTGACTCTAGGTTTGATACTCCCCTAGTTTTTGGTTAATGAGAAGGTATGGAATTCTAGTGGCATTTTAGAGTTTAGTACTATACTACATTCAATGGTTGATGTTCCTAAAAATTTTTACACGGATTTTATACTATCTAACACCTTAAAAGGTATGGGTACTTCATAGGGTAAATGTATTTTTCTAATCCACTAATCAATGTTCCTATTACCATTGGGAAATGATAACTCTATTTACATATTCTTGTACCCCCTTATTCCACTACATCATTCAATAAAGAGTGGTTCCTCAATTTGTGGCTTAGTAATCCATCAACAAACAGAAACCATAGTAATGTATGTGACTCATAGATAGTGAGATGAAATGGATCCAATTTTGTTGGGTATCCTAGATTCTTGGTTTTCTCTTGTGATGTGTTTTTGGAGAATTTGGTTTTTTTATGAGGGAGAATTAGTGTCCTTTTTCATTTTATATCAAATCATATCCAGGTTATCCTTGTTTATTCTCTTTTCCAAAATTGGATATCATATTAATTTGTTGTTTTTATATGAAATTGTCCTTTATAAATTTTTTTGGGTATTCTGTTGGGTATGTTTATAGTCACCCAAGCATTGGTGTTTCACCAACACATGTCGTGTCTGATATAGATTGTGGATAGATCAGTTGTGACTTTTCAAGAAATGATACTGGTGGAGTGGGAGTGTAGTGTTTCCTAAACATGATAGTAATATATATTATTTTTTAGATTGTTTTCTTTATAAATATCCCTTGAAAATGTTTCATTAATTTTTTTTCCCATCTGGTTTGTTAGACGTTAATTTTTCCCATTTTCACTGTTTGGATTGGGCACTTTTTTTATTAATGGATCTAATAATTAATCCCATGCATTATATATTCCATTTTTTACCTGAATTAATATGTTTTATCATATGTGTAGATTTATCGTTATGTATAGGTTTATTATTATAATTCCTCCCATCACATGTGATATTCTTTATTGGTGGTAGTCGTTATCCCCTGGCCTATTGGAGGTGGACCAGGGTTGGCATACACATCTTACTACCAACCTAGGTAGGGTCCCAATGGGATGGTTCATGTTATATATATTTAACGCTATTATCTACAAGTATGTTTTCTTGGGTAGACAATGAAGATAATATACCTCTGATCATAGTAGGTGCTGCCTAGTTATAACTATCTGAAACCTTCATATTTCTACATCATATTGGTATTGTATTCCCAAAAGCACTATAAAATCATTAAAATTAAAAAAATCTAGATAGATTTTTTGACATCATCTACATTAATGGTGGAACCATGTTATCAACCAAATTATTTCATTTAAATTAAATAAGTCTAAATTAATAATTTAAACTACACCTTATTCAATATTCATCAAACAGATATTCCACCCATTGAAGAAGATAGTTTCTTAATGGAACCAATGTTGTAACCCTAATGATCATAATCACGTTCTCCAAGATTCTACTAATACATCTATCATTGGTTTCTAGGATCTATCATGGTAAATCAATGAATCATTTGTTGTAGAAAAATTCTCCATGAAATTATTCATATTATACAGGAAGAATAACTTGGACTAGAGTGTTCAGCTCATGACATCCCATCTATAAGATGTGGGAGGTAGGTTAGAGGATATCTAAATTTTTTGGGATAAATAACCCTATAAAATTTGATCCCCTATAATATTATATCGAAAGGTTTATGTTGTCAAAATTTTACTCCCCTCAAATATATTTAACATTCTAAATAAGAATTGAATAGTATTTAAAACCATGAAATCATATCTCTAATTTCATTATTCTTTTATCAATTTTTTACTTTTAAAATAATGTAACATGATAATATCCAATCCATTAACTCAACTTGTTACTCAAACAATATTTTAAATAAACCCTGGATAATAAATATTCATTCATAAAATTTTATCCCTGTATTCACTTGGTAACATGTGAATAAAATGACTATGTATATTTTAAAATAATATTATATCCTCAAATGACTTTGAATTTATTTCTTTCTTATGATTCAAAATCGAAAATTACTAGGCCCACAATTTGTGTCGCACCATTTCTTAAACATGAAATCATTATAATTGGGAAAGAATATAAATATTCTTTTTGTATGATTCTATTGGTCCATATATCGATAGTAGTGAATCATAATAACATAGAGAGGTCCATAGAAAAACCTAATGTCCAGTAAGAATATAAGGTTTATTTATATCAATGAAATCCTCTTACAACCATGCTCTTTGTAATGTAATCTCTTTATCTGATTATATCTCATAATGTGTGTTGAGTACATTGTGTCTCCATCCATACATGTTATATTATTTCTTATAATGACCACACTAAATGTGAATACAATATTCTACCATATATATATATTTAATGAAGGTACTACAATCTTGATCAAATAGTATTGGCATATCTATTCATATTAAATAGCAAAAAAACAACATCTTGATCATTCAATCAATGTCATTCCATAAATGATGCACCCAACATAAAATAACCTACTAAAAAATAACATTGTTTTAATCATCTATAAAATTCCAGGATCAATTGATCCGAACTAATAATAATATAAATTTGAGAGACCAATACACATGCTCATAGATAGGAACATGCATTTACACCCAATATATATAGTGTTTTTATTGGTGGGTTCATCCTTGTGATCCCCTCCACTCAATATCAACAACTGTGAACTTGATCAAAAGAAATCCCAATTCTTATCACCCCATCATTGGATATTAGAATATTATCAAAGTCTAATAAATATGATTTATCTATACCATAAATTATTTGTTAAATATTAAATTTATAGTATCTCATGGTTCACATTGCATCTGGGAATTTTTATACACCTTTCATATGGAAAATAATAACAAGGAATCACGTGGAAAATAGTGTACATGAAAGTATTAACAATGATTTATTAAGAATACATCATTCATTACTCAATATATATATATATATATATATATGTTATTTTAATTAATAAATAATAAAAATTTAGGTCTAGGGGCCAAATTTATCAACACTCTCACTTTCACTAGAGAAAAGTTTCTAAATAACAACATGTTTTACCTAACTTTTTGAAATCATGCTTCTGTTGTGTAGTGGATTTAATCATAGGGCCTAAAAAAATTTCTATCATGGGTACTCTATTATGTATAATTTTACCTACTTGAGGGAAACTCTTTAAGAGATAATATCCCAAAGTATATCCATTTTTTCAAAGTAAGTAACCTTAAATTCTTATCTATTAACATTATTGTTGATTTATGGTATTTTAGAATATGATAATACTATAAATTATATGTATGATTAAAATATATAGAAAAATTGATTTCATATTTCATATTACCTCTTTAACTCCATATGATTTTTCAACATACTCAATATTTGGATATATGGAAACATCTGGATTTAAAAATATTCTCTTTCTCATTTACTTATTGATACTGAAATATCTAGTCAATTTATTTATAGGGAGACTACATTGTGTCCCTTGATAGCTAGTATCACATCCTCTCTATGTACTAATTACATATCCCTTACATTATTACATGTACCATTAGATATCATTTAAATTTTTCCATGTAGTTATAATGGATTGAAAAGATATTTTACTACCATAATATATGTGTTTGTAATATCAAATCTAGTAGTAATGTTAGAATATGTGATAGACTCATCATTAATGCGTATGGGGTTCTACTCTCCATTTCAATCTCACTATATATCTTAAACATGTATTGTTGGAGCGACATATTCCATGTGAAATTGGAATGAATTCTATCTCAAATTGTTTAACAATGTTATTTTTAAATATTTTTTTAAATATATACAGTTTCAATTATTCTATCGAACCCTAAGATTAGATCATTTCTCCAATAACATAAGAATCTATATTAATTCAATCTTTTTTGAGTTACTTATAATCGACTGTTAAGAAATAATAATATTAAAAATTGTTTTTTATATATTATAAATATATATAACATGGAAGACTATGGTGCACTCACTAACCACTTATAGGCACATCGAAATCATCTGTTCTAAACGAATATTCTCTAATCACAATTCGTTCATTATACCATAAAAGGATCTAAACCAATTTAATTGCTTTATCTTATTTTATTGTATCACCTACCCTTTATGTATTCATCATATAGACATATTTTATAAGGTTTTATTGAAGGAGTGTGTGCTTGATATCCAATGCCCAATATAATCATCATACAAAGTTCATATGATATGTAGAACTCTAAAGAATTTTAATATGAAAATGTATTATAACCAATCTATCCTTATTGGTAATATAGTGACATGGGATTATCATACATGTGTCTTAAATAATTTTAGATTAATATTCCACAAAATATATACATGTGAAAGGATTATAATAGTTTAGTGTGTTTGGAAACAAGTTTCCCATTAATCTAGTTTGGTGAAATAACTTCATCATAACTCGTAATGAAAATACATTTTTGTAAAACTATTTAAAATACTTCATCATATCCTATAGAAAGGAAACATAAGAAAGGGGTGAGCTCAAATGCTCAGTATGATTAAATAAAGAGATATGTAACCATATTCATTATCATATGTTTATGAGAACATGATCATATCATTAGAAGATCATGACATAAATAGAAAAAATAATATTAAAGTGTCATGGAATAAATATTATAAGTTCATAAGAAATCAGTCATAAGGTAACCAAGAGTGTAATTTATGAAAGAATACATAGGAATAATACATGGAATTTTGGTATGCATAAAAAAGATTTTCATAGTAATCAAGGATTACTGCTAAGTCCATATTAGTGGAAAAGACATTTTTTAAATTTGGTTCTCTCCCTATTCATTCCTAGTGGTGTTGAACTTGGCTCACATTCATTTCTAGCCACGTATTAATAAAATGAGTTCAATTCCCAATCTTCCTTTACATTACTGAACATGGTTCACTTCTCATTCTAGCGATGCAATACTGAACCGACATCACTCCCCATTCTATCTATGTCAAACAGAACCAAGTTATCTCTTTATTCCAAATCATTAACACTGATCCTATTTCTCTCTTCCTTATATACCTAGTATACTCATGAAATACAAATATTTTCTAAATGCATTTGAGGGAGATATTGGTCCCAATCATCAAATAATAAAATTATACACACATGTAGCAGAATAAAATAAAAAAAACATCACATCATTCCCCATAAAAATATATGGGCTTTATAAAAATTATATCATAATCCCTGAAATTAAATGGGTATCATAAAAATTTCATCATAAAATCTTCTATAGAAAAGTTATAGGTCTCATAATCAATTCATCAATGAATAATCTATAAAGAGAAGAGGGTTTCAAAATCATATAACCTACATAGAAAAATGGGTGTAAAAAATATAAGTCCATAAATACATAAACCATTCATGAAATAATATGAATGGAATCCTTGGATCGTAACCCTAATAAATCAAAATCTACATTAATAGATATTATATTATATGAGGACAGGTTTTGAAAGATCACTTTGAACATAACTGCTCCTATGAAATAATTTTTTAATCCATATAAAATTTTCAAAATCCATTTCATTAAAACCATTTTGAAAAAATATAAAGGTATCATGTAATATCATTTAAAATAATTCTTCAGGAAAATATTCTTTCTTCATTGAAAATTAATTTAAAAATATAAACATTTTAAAATTATTTTCCATTAAATATAACCATTACAACATATTAAGGTAGCTCTTAGAACCATATAAAACATTTTTGAAAACCATTTTATTTGAAAATCACTTTAAAAAAAATCTATTTCAAGAATATTAGGAAGAAAAATTCATTAAAATTAATCTTCTACACTTTTAAAGGAATGTTTATGGAAGTGATGATTGGTAAATATCTAGATGTTTAACATTTCGTTATCACCATAAAAAGTTTATAAAAGCTACATGAATAGAAAAAAAGAAGAACATTAATTTTAAAAATATTATTAAAAAATTAAAAAATGGGTAAAAATGTCTTCTACACGTCATATTAGAACACTTTTGAAGACATTTTTATGAATCATGGTATTAAGTATAAAACAAATTTCTAACCTAATAGAAAAATAAAGCCTTATATTATAAAAACCATTTTCTAAATTATATTAAGTACCAAAAAGTGGATAAATGGTACCAATACAAGTAGATATCATGGATAACATGAGTGCATGAAAATTTAGGAGAGTTCTTGAGATATAGATCATAATATTAAATCAATAGAAAAAAAATCTTGATAAATGATGAGATTGTAGCAGTAATCTTTTTACACTTTGGTAACCATGTATCATTATAAATGGGATTTATAACATTACATGAAGTTTAAAATATCATTAAAATATGTATATTAATTTTATATATTTTCAAATGGAATTATATACACCTCATAAAAAATAACGGTGTATAACACGGCATGTGTCTCAAAGAAGGTAAATTGAGACCAAATAAAAATACCGATTTGGTAACATTTAAACCATAAACCCTATGAAATAAATATCATGAAAGGGATATTTAAATAAAAAAAATTAATTATGATGACTATATAATACATTTATGTTCCATATATAGGCCACAAAATAAAAATTAGTGGTGAATAAAGCATAAGTCTCATGTAAATAACAGTGAGAATAGAAAACACTTACCTTAAGTCTTGACTTTCTTTCCAAACATTCAAAAAAACATATATAATAAATATGTATTTAGTTTAAATCTTACAAAACCATATTATTATATCTAATAAAGTATATTATATTGTACTGACATCATATAACCTTTTTATTAACAACTCCATGTTAATGTTACATTTTTTGTAATACTTTCATTGTTTTTTGTATTTGTTTTGATTTTTTATTCGTGATACCCTTACATAGATAATGATTTATTATTTTTGGAATGTAAAAAATATTATAAATATGATATATATTATCTATCTATGTATTTATAATAATCCATAAAATATATAAATATGAAATAAAATACACCATTCATGGAGACGGTAGGTCGCACATACGGTTGAATATTGTATTGGTTTTATTGCCGTAAAGAAAGAATAAATGTAAAATACATATATATATATAATTAAATTATCATATTTATTTCATATATATAACATAAATTTATTAAACTACACCTTTATAAATTTCTTCTTAAGTGTGAATGAATAACATCTCATTGAGGAGATCATAGTCTACACATCCTAAAACTATGTTATAATATTTACACAAAAGGGAATGGCAGATGTTCTATTTTATATAATAATTATAGAAGAATAAATACCTCATAAATATAAAATATATAATATAAAAATATATTTTCAGTTTTAATTCCCACTCATGATACGTAGAAATGGAAAAAACGAACAACATCATTTCGTGAGGTGTAACTAGTCACGCGCACGAACAGTATGTTAATAACCCCTTAGATGGATGTGTGTTTAAGTGTAGGTCACTCACTAAGAATAAAAAACTCAATTTTTTTAGGATAATTATTTTATTATTTAATAATTTAATAATAATATTTTAGTGGGTGGTTAATGAAAATAATACAAGGGATCTTGGGGATCTATGTTACCTCTTCTTTGGGAAACTCCTCTTGTATTGCACCAAAGGTATTACATGGTTGGATTAATGATCAAATATGGGATTATAGAATAAATGGGAGTATTTTGTTAGATTATTTGAGAAACTTTTGGTCCATAAATATGGACTGATGTGTTTTAATATGTGGGAATTTTGAGTGCCTTTTTATAGTGGGGGAGGAGTGTCATTCCTATAAAATTCCGATAATGGACTTTCACCCACGTTTTCTGCATGTAAATTAAATCCAATAATGTTCAAAATTATATAAAATGATGATTATTGTAGAGATATTAATATAAAATGGATCATTTACATGTTTCTAGGTCATTTTGCGCCTGACGTTTGGGGCATAGTCCTCTGGTAAGCTAATTTTTCTCTTAATCGCTCTAATTAATTTTAATTACATTCACTAATATTTTTGGTAAAAAATAAATAAAAAATAAAAAATTATAAATTATTAAGAATCAAAATATTGAATAAAAGTTTCGAAATTCCAATCCCATATGTGTGAGAAATTAATTAAGAATTAATCCCACAAACGAAATGATAATGAATGTTTTTAGAGTGAAATAGTCAAAAAAAATATGATATTTTTTTATATCCAATTTCATTATGAAATTTTTTTTAAATATAATAAACTAGATTAATTGATGAATAATTGATATAAATATAAGTTAAACAAATTAAAATTAATTTAACTATATAAATTAATTAGATGAAATCTTAAAATTCATTTTTTTAACTATTCGTCAAAAAATGAAACTTCTTATAAAAATATCAAAAATTCCACCAAAGTAAATTTCTATATTTTTCATTCAATAATTAAGTTCATTTTTCCGAAAAAATTTATCAAGGATTCAAAATTCATATTTAAAATGGGTTATTCATTAAAATGAGGTAAAAATGACATTTTATAAAAATACATCTTTTTATTCATAAAATTATCTAAAATATTGTGATCTACTTATAAAATCTATTGTATAAGTGAAAAAAATTATTTCAATATATATATAATAAAATGTTTGTTGCAAAAAATAATCAACTCTGGTTTTTTTATTTAATTAGTCAAAATTTTGTTTGTACATAAAAAATTAGTTTTCTTAGAAAAGTAATTTATTTATCTTCAAATTGTTCTCTCATTAAATTATACTTATTGATAAGCAGAAGATTTTTTTTATATTCATGTGTAAATAATATTTCCAAGATTTAGTAAATATCATTCATAACATCCTTTTCAATTGCTAAGTGGAATCTATAATGATATTTTAAAAATAAAAAAAATAGTATATTATACTTTGATAAAACTCAGTATTGCGTGTTATGATATTTTTTGATGGAACTCAACATTGTGTGTACCAAAAGACAAACATAGTGTTCCTTGTAATAAATGTTAGTCTATATATTTCATGAAGTACAATAAAAAATTGGGGTTGTGTATAATACAATTCAAACATATTGATTTTATATATCAAAATTTATAATCAGTGTAGTGTGAAATGAAAAATATCAACAAGATTAAATTAATATAAAAAACAAATTTAAAAACAATCATTGGTTTTTGTTACGTCAAAGTTCCTTTCATTTAATTCAAATCATAAAATTGATTACTAAATATTCCTTTGAAAAAAGGAAACATGGAACCAAAATGGTTACCCAAAGTAACTCATTAGAGAATATAAGTGGAATCTGAAAACATGGGAATTAAAGAAAAATATATCAATCATGCTCTGATAGAGTGTCATAGTGTACATGGTTAGGAGAAATTTTACAATCACAAAGAAAAAACCCAAAGTGTCTTGATAAAGGTCATTAATATTCTCAAGAATGATGATAACTTTAATGAATTTTATTTCATGAGCCTTTTTCCAAGTGTTGAAAAAAAAAATTGAAATGAAAAAATTACATGATTTTAGGACTTCCTGGCCCTTTGTTGTTCCTAGATCAACTTCCACGTCATCTCTTATTCTAAGAAATTAAGGTTAATTTTTTATTAAATGATCATGAGATACATATATTGATTGGTAATTGATTCCATATTTAATTAGTTATCACAAAAAAATGTTACCATATATTATCCAATATGAATCAATCCTCATATAAAATGACAATTCTTTGTTATCTATAAAATCATATAAATTTTAACATAAACAATTCCATTAATGGTTAAACCTATAACCTTTATTAATTGTGGATGTATAAAATGTTCAAATTTAGGTCACTAAATTTTTTAAAAATATATTTGCATTGATTCCCATATATCATAATGTAAAACTTATTTGTGTCATACCTAACATGTAAATAACATCATCATATATTCTCTTGAAACATAGTAATAACTATAATTACCCCCAATCCTTATTGAAAAAAATGTATGTTTCATTATTTCAACTTTAGTGGATATATCACTAAAATATAATAAGTTGTAAACCTCGTCCATGATAACATAGACCAATTTTTTCCACGAACCAAAAATTAGTTTCATGGTAATCAATACTACCAAATTTAGTTTATCCATATCAATATTCTTTTTATCCAAAAAAAATATTTTCTCAATATCAGGAACCCATTAAGGGTTAATTACCCTTAACCAAAATAGAAAATTTAAATTAAGTCTATTTTATAGTTTATCATCAAAAATCAATATATTTTGAAATTTTTAAATGTAAAACATGTACATCATTATTCATATTACATTATTCATTATAACATATACATCTACACATAAATCATTCAACTTTATTATTAATTCTATACATGGGCTTCATAATCTAAATACATAATACCCCTTTACTAGAATATGAAATATTAATCATGTATTAAGGTTCCCCAACCTTAATTTAATCATTCTTATTAATTATTATTTTTAAAAAAAGGACATCCCATGAATTTTACATATTTTTTTTGGTCTCAATATCATCTGTTGTATAACCAATACATATTCCACATTAGTAAATTTCTTCATTAGATTGAACATTAAGACATTAATTTTAATAATTCTCATTCTTTTAACATCTAAATAATTTAATGTTTACCTAATTTTTTGTAGTTATATATGTTCACTATGAAATAAATTCATAGTGTGAGAAACAATTATAATAATAGAAAACACGATAATCATACACTTTTATTATATTATGCCTAAAATAGGCAGCCTTATATTAAATTTGTGAACCCATAAGCATATTATTATATAAAGCAATATATAAATCCATATTAATATTCCAAGGGATATCATTATAGTTTTTTCTCCAAGCCTTGAATGGTTGAATAAACATTTCCTTTGATACCAACAATAGAAACTCATTCTTAATGTATATGGATATTAAATAATTTTAGATGAATATTTAGGACATTAAATATATAAATGTCCAAGGACCGTAATAGTATAACGTCTTTGGAAATAGGAAACCCATTCTTCTTGTTTGGAGAAAGAATTAAACATTTCATGTAAATATATCTTCCTTTATAAATCCAATATTAAACTATACTTAATAACTTGGGTAAAGGAATAATAAGAATGTGGTGACCTAAAATTCTCAATAAGGATAAAAAAAGTGATTTATAAGGATAATAATTAGTAAAATGTTATAAGAACATTACCTAACATTAGAATATCATACCCTTCATTTCAAATATCATAATCCAGAGTCATTGAATAAAGATTGGTAGTTCATAATACATGAATCACAAGGAAATTTAGATCATTTTCGATGAAAGAATAAAATAGTAAAAATTAATGGATTTTGGGTAGTCATATAAAATAATTTTCATTATTTTCACAGCTTACAGTCAAGGTAATATTACTGAAAAAGTCTATATTGAACCGGGTTCACAACCTATTCCAGACTTATATTACTAAACTGAGTTCTCTTCTCATTCCAACCCAATCATAATTTACAAAGTTCACTCCTCATTCCATCCCTATTATAATTTTCACATATAAATCCTTAACCAATTTATTTAAGGGTGATATAGGTCCCAAAATTCACATAATAAAATCCTACATACATGTGGAACAAGATAATAAAAAATTCATCATATCAGGACCCATAAAAATAGATGTCTTCCATAAGAATACTATCATAACCAATGAAACGAAATGGGTATCATAAAAATTTCATCACTTCATTAAAAATGTTAAATATATGGGTCTCATAATCATTTCCTCAAAGTATAACCTATTATAATATTTAGGTTTCAAATAATATAACCAATGAAAGAAAAATGTGTGTTATAAACATTATTCCAAACAAACATAATATATTCAAGAAATAGTAATAATGTTTCTCTTGTATAATAACCCTTCTAAATCATAAAATACAACAAAAGATATCATTTTTTATGGATAATTATTTTTAAATATAACTTGAAACTTAAATTTTCTTTGAAGATAGCCTTTTTAAACCATATATCGTTTTCAAAATATTGTTACTTGAAACCACATGTAAAACTTATAATTGAATCATTTAAAATAATTTGAAACATTTCCTAAGGATAATATCATTTCATATTTGAAAAAAACTTTTAAAAATTAAATATTTTGAACATATTTTCAATTGAAAATTACATTGAAAACATATAATGGATTCTTTGATGTCTATATATATCACTTTTGAAAATATTATTATTTGAAAAAAACATTAAAAAATGAATTTTCAGAATATTGGGAAAAAATTTCATTTAAAAATAAACTTATAAACATTCAAAAAAAGATTCATGGAAATGACTATGTATAAATCTATACATGCCGAATATTTCTTTTGTACCTTAAAAATATTTGAAAACTATCTTTTTCGAAAAATAAAACTTCATTCATTTTATATATTTTTTTTATTAAAATGGTTAAACTACGGTAAAAATTTCTTTTATACATCATTTAAAAAAACATTAAGACATTTTTTGAAAACATGTTTTCTGATTAAAACAAATATCCAATCAAAAAGTGAAATAAATAGAAATATTATAAAAAACACATTATTAATTGTTTTAAGTACCAAATTGGAAAAAAAAAATTACCAATACATGGTGATTTTATGGGTAACCATATTATAATAAATTTCATTATATTTCATGATATACAAATCATAATATTTTATCAATGGAAAAAAATAACAAAAAATGATGAGATTGTTGTAATAAACCATTTATTCATTGGTAACATTGAATCATTATAAAATTGGAGTAATAACATTTCATAAAGCTTAATATATCATTAAAATAACTAAATTAATGATATAACATGTAAAATGGAGTATTTAAACCATATATAAAAATATTCGGTCATAACATGTCTTGTGTCTCAATGAATGAAAATTGAGACAAAATTACTTTACTGATTTGGTAACTTTTGAACCTTAAAATGCGTGAGAAAAATGATCTTAAAAGGGATATGTAAATTCACATAAATTTAATTATAATAAAAATATAATACATTTATTTTGTGTATATAAAACACCAAACAAAAATAAATTATGAATGAAGCCTAAGTCTCATAGAAATAAAAGTGATATGAGAAAACCCATACATTAAGTCTTGACATTTTGTTTACATATTCCACCTTTCTATATATTAAATATAAGTTTTTTGTAAATATACCAAAAAACCATAATATTATATATTAAACTATATATTATTTTCTATTACTTTATATTACCAATTTAGTAATAACTCCATGGTTATGTTGCGTTTTTAGTAATATCTTCTTGGTTTTTTGTATATGTTTTGACTCGTTATTCTTGAACATATTATTTAAGTCATGATTTAGTTATTTATATAATGTAAAACATTATATAGCTATCGTATATATTCATTATATATATATTTATAATAATCTATAAAATATAAAAATATAAAAAGAAATACATTGTTCGTAGAAACGGTAGGTCATACGTATGCATGAATGTTGTTTCCATTTTATTGTTGTAATGAAATAATGTAATTAAAATACATATATTTATATATATATATTATATAATTATATTATAATTATTATTTCATACATATAAAATAATTTCACTAAAATAGTTATTAATACATTCCATTTAATGTGTGAACGAATCTCATTGCTTTGAAGTGGGGGTAGTTCGCACATCGAGAAATGAAGTTGTCGTATATACAAAAAATGGAAGGAATGAAATTTTGTTTTATATAATAATTATAGAAACTGGAAGACATAATATATATTATATATATTTACTAAAAACAACATTTTCAACATAATTCCCTCTAATGAGATGTGGTAACGGACATAAGAACAACATCATTTCGTGATGTGGTAGTTTGTCTTACACATGAACGATATGTTTGTTACCCATTAGATAGAAGCATGTGTAAGTATATTTCAACAAAATTAAATAAAAACACTAGGTATGTTTATGATACTTATTTAATTATATAATCTTGTAATGAGAAGAGTTTAAGGGGTGGAGAATAAAAATAAAACAAAGGAGCTTTAAGAAGGGTGTTTCCTCTTCTTTGGGTGACTACTCTTAGTTTATGTCAAAGGAATTCCTTGATTATATTTATGAGAAAAACGGGGATTTTTGTATGAAGGGAGGGATGTTTGGAGATTATTTGATAGAATATTGGGCCCTGAAAAGGTATTTACAGTTAAAAATACATGGGATGTGTGAGTTCCTTTACATAGTGATAGAGTGGAATTCTTGTAAATTTTTTAAAAGGGAATTCCACAAATGATTTTCCCAATTCAAATGGTTCAAATAATGGTCCAAATTAGATATAATCTAGTATAGGGTATAAATTTGTAAATATAATAATCTTTTTATAATCTTTTATATCATTTTGGGTCTTATGTTCGGGGCTTATTCTTTTGTTAATGTATTTTTTCTCTTAATCATAAAAATTAATTTTAATAACATTCACTAATATTTTTGGTAAAAAAATAAATTTTAATTTTTATAAAATATAAATTATGATGATTAAAAATATTGATTTTATTTTCAAAATCAAATAATATATATGGAATAAATAAATTTAAAATTACTCTTGTAGATGAGGCGATAATGCAGTTTTTTAAAGCAAAAATGTCCAGAGGATTGAAATGATTTATGTCGAAATTCATTGTGAAATTTGTTAAAATTACCTTTATAAGATTTATTTATGTGTAAATTATCTAGTTACACATTAAAACAAATTTAAAACATAATTTAACTTTGTTAATAAATTACATGAAAATAGAGTTTTGAATTCAAACTGAGATTTTTCACAATTCATTAAAAAATAAAACATCTCATAAAAGTATAAAAATTTTAACTTTCATAAATTTGGATATTACTCTTTAAAAATGAGTTTTTTTTAGATAAAAACTTTTAATGATTCAAAATCATATTTAAAATGAGTTATCCATTAAAAGGCTATAAAATTAAGTTTTATAGAAATGCAAGTTTTTATTCATAAAATTGGATTTATTCTTAACATATATCAATAAAATATTTTCCATGAGTAAAAAAATACTGAATGAAGATATCTATTAGATAAAATTTTTTAAAAATATTAATCAAAAGTTGTTTGTTTTATTTATTGAGATAAAATTATGTTTTTACATAGAAAAGATAGATTTCTTAAATTTTTCTATTTTCAACTAGTTCCCTCAATCACATATACTAATTGATAAAAAATGTTTCATTTTATATACGTGTTTAAATTATATTTTCAAAATATATTTAATCATACTCATAAATTATATTCCAATGGGTAGGTGGAAGCTATGATAATGTTTTAATACTATTATTAATGGTATATTGTAGTTCAGTAAAACTCATCCTTGCGTGTTGTACAAGGTATCGAAGGAACTCAACATTGTTTATAACAAAAAAAGAATACACTTTTGTGTATAAAAAAATTATCTATGTATTTAATCTATATTATTTTTTACATGGTGTTCCATATAATACAATCCAAACATAGTGATTTCATATAACAAGTAGTATATTTAGTGTTCTGTGAATTGAAAATTTTCAAAAACATTAAATTAATCAAAAAACATAATCAACAAAATATCAGTGTGTCGCATTCTACTGCACTTAAAATGAATTTCTACACCAATATTCATTTGTGTTATTAATCATTTTATTCCTAAAAGATTTTTTCATAGAAACCCACATCGTGAAAATGAATATAAAATCTTCCGTTTAAAAAGGAATGTTGGAACCATAACATTAACCAAAAGTAACTCATAACTCGGCTTCTACAAAGGATTACAAATTTGGAAGTTAAAAATATTGACATGGAAGAGAAATCTAACTATAATATTCTCATGGAAATTAAAAAATGACATGGATAGATGAATGTTTACAATGAAAAGCCCATAACACAAAGAGGCTTCTGAATGTTCATTGATATTATCAAAAATTACGATAACTTGAAAATACTTCTGGTCAAATCGATCCATCCTAATGTAGAATAATTTTAATGAAATGATAAGATTACATGATTTCAGGATAACATTTCAATTTTTCGTTCCTTGATCAACATCCACTTTGATTATTATTGCAAAAAAATGTAGATTAAGTTTTCTTTAATAGATCTTGAGATCCTTAAATTGAATGATAGATGATTCCATATATCATTAGTTATAAAAAAAATGTTAGAATATTTCTTAAATATGTACAAATACTCGTATAGGGATACAATAATTTATTCATAAAAACACATCTGTATTTTAACATAAATAATTCCATAAATGGTAAACCATTTAACACTTCTAGATTGTGCAATTCATAAAAATTATGAATAAAGTCACTAAATTTATAAAAAAATATCTTAACAGCAATCCCCCAAATATAAAATTGTATCTAATGGTTGTCACATACAGAACATGTGAATAAATTCATTATGTATTCTCCTAAAACAATGAAATAACCTAAACTATAATAAACAATTATTGGAAACATCTGTGATTCCTTGTTATTAATTTTATTGGATATATTACCTAAAACCAATAAGTGGTAAAATTCATCCCTGATAACATAGAACAACTTTTTAATAATTCATCATTCAGTTCCATGATAATCAATACTACCAAATTTACATTATCCATAAAACCTTTCACTTTATCTAGGAAAAACAAAATTGCCTCAACATCTGATAAATGTTAAGGGTTACATTACCTTAATCATAATATCTCTTTTCCATTAAATCTATTTTCTTATTCATCCGGAAAGTTCAATATATATTTTCATATAATTAATGTAAAAAATATAATTCATGGTTAGAATAACATCACTCTTTAATTCCTATACTTATAAACATCAATCATAAAACATTATTCTTAAACCCATACTTACTCTTCATAATATTATTCCTTAATACCAATTTCATATAATAGGAAATATTAATCATGTCTAAAGGTTCCTGAACCTCAACTAAATCGTTCTTATTATGTTTAATGTAAACAATATTTTCATAACTTCTCATACCTTTCACATGTCATTCTTAGTCTCTTTATCTTTAGCAGTATATCCAATACACATTCCACCTTCATGATTCTCATCATTATATTTCCCTTTAGGACATCAATTTTCATATGCCCATAATTTCCACATATGAAACATTTCATGCTAACTCGGTTCTTTCTAGTTCTTATTGTTTTATAATACCATAAAGAATATTTTAAGATGCACTTATCATAGAAACAAACAATGGAAACTAGAGAAATTACTTATAGGATTCTCAAATCATAAAAACATATTTTAAATTTATGACATTGTAAGATTATCATTAGAGAAATTCCAATAAATATCAATAGAAATATTCTTATGGATATCCCTAAGGTTTTCCTATACTAGTTCCTAAATGTTGACTAAATTATTCCATTTATAACATCTATAATTACTCGGGCTTAACATAGATGGATATTACATCATTTTAGATTAATATTCAACATAGTTAAAAAACAAATTCTCAATGAAATTAGTAGAATAGTTTCTTTAGAAACATGGAACCCATTTATCTAGTTTTGTGAAACATCTTCCACATATCCAATAAAGATAATATCGTTAAGTAATCTTACATAAAAACTTTCATCATTATATTGGGAAATTGAATATAATAAAGGCGTGTGCTCGAATTCATTATAAGGGTTGTAAAAGGAGATATGTGAGTATAATCACCAGCATATGGGTATAATAACATTACTGTATCATTAGAATATCATACCCTTTATTTCAATGATCAACATCAAGAGTCGTGGAAGAAAGATTGGTAGTTCATAAGACATGAATAATAAGGTAATTGATGTAATGATCCATGAAATCATAACATATGAATAAGAAATGGAAATTTGTCAGACATATAAAACCATTTCTAATGTATTCAAAGATGACTTCCAAAACCATATACTGAATTAGGTTTACTCCCCATTCCAACCATATATTACTGAATTGGATTCAATTAGTGTTCTATCCATATAACATCACATTACCTTCTAGAAAGGTATGGTTTACAAACATGTCTTGTTTTTCCTTTATTATTGTCTGTAAAGGTCTAAGAAAGAATTGGGAGGATACTTATAATGGTGAAGTTAGCGATTTTTTGGATTCCCCAAAAAAGGTAGACTATTCTGAAATATTCAATTGATTTACACACCATATAATATGGATACACGATGTGTAAACTATAAAATTATAATAAATATGATTTTATCATAATGTGAGGGGGTTTTCAATGCTTTTGAGATTTTTCAATAACATGATGTGAAATAGGGTTATACATCATGTATAGTCTAGATGATTGATTTTTAACATGCATCCTAGATGATTTTTCTTTTCTTCCTCTCCATTCTTCTCTAATCTCAACCCATCATCCATTCCTTGAATGTTTTAGAACCCCATAATCCTTTCGAGTTGTTTCAGTTGGTAATTAATAATCCTTTTATTTGTGATGTGACACACTGGGTAAGAATTCTCCATATATCATTGTGTCGTCCTCTTTTCAATCGTGATGTTTAATAGGTCATCTAGTGATTGATGGACTAAACCAATTTCTGTTCAAATATAATTTCTATGTTGAGTAGCTGGATCATGTAGGTCTTCATTCTTATTGGTGATTTCTGTTATAGGCTTTGTGTTTCTGTCATAAAGGTAAGTGGTTCTGTCATGATGGGTGAATTTGATTATCAATTAATTAATTTATTTAAATTAGATAGTTTGAGTTAATGTAAATTACTTGAGAAACATTCAAATGGATTATTGGAAATTAAATTACATTTAATTAATGGATTTTAATTTAAAATTTAATTTATGGCTTGAAATTGTGACCCCCCCCCCCCCCACCAATCCATTTTAATTAGGGTGTGTTTGAGAAATTTATGGGTAATTGTTGAATTGAAATTGTTTAATTTAAATTATGAATTTGATTTTTTTAATTGATTTCAATGTTGTATTTAAGAAAATGGATTGAAATGTGTTTTTATTGAAACCAAATGTTTTTATTGTGAAGAAAAATGTGTTTTGATTAAAAACCTTTGTTTATGTTTTGAAATTGAAATTTTGGATCTTCTGAAATGGTGGAATGGGTTGAATTGGGTTTTGAAAAGTTTAACAATAAATTGTACATCATTTTTGTCCTAGAGGACATGAATGTATAGTTAGTTAGTGATCTCTTGGGTAGTACTATTTTTGATGATTTATAAATAAAAGAAATCCTAGTTCAGCAGGTCACATACCTGATTGGATGGTGATGAGTCTGTTTTGACCAATGTTAGATGGACATGTGTATACACATATTTTCAGGATCACCTTTGAGTGTGTGAATATCCCATAGCCTAGAACAATCATATCTTTTTGATGATGAATATGTTTTTCTCTTTTTTATAGATGAAATATTAATATATTCTGAGGTTTATAAAGTGGTTTACATGCCTACTAAATTTTTATAAACTATTTTATAAAAATTGTTTGTGAATCTGTTAAATTAAATTATTTCAATCAATATAAATATAACAAATTAATTGTTTTTCTTATTATTTTAACTATCGTTACTTTTTATAAAAATTTAAAAGCTTTAATTTGTTAATTAAATATTATCATCATATTGTGGAATCATTAGTGAGACCCTAATGGGATTTTAACTCACACCATAACGATGCCTTTAGGTGTTTGTAGATAACCTTCTTTAAGGTTTGAGTAGGGGTGAAGAACCAATTGGTGGTAGTAGCTTCTGATCATTGGTGATTGGAAAATTATGTACATTCGAACTCAAGTAATTATCCCATTTTTCTAGTACATTTTAAGAACTTTTTGGTTATTTACTAATATAACATCGGGTACAGTTCTTCCAAAGGAGTTTTCATTTGTCTATATATATTTAATTTTTATATTACTTCTGTAATGTTTGGCTAAAATACATTCCCACATTAATTTCATTGGATCCTAGGTACTAGTCACCACCACATGGGGGTTTAGAATGCCCCCCAGGATATTTTAAAACTAGCTCAGTTATCGGGATACTAAGGTACTCAGGATGGTACTTGAAAAACTAAAATGAGAGCGCTATATTGATCAACTTACATAAATTAAATATTATTTGTGTTGTATTTTTGGGACTTATGTTGTTTTTATGATTTAGTTCCTAGCCATATCTCACATTAATGAACCCTTAGTCACCAGGGTTGGTAGGGAAATATGTATTGAGGATTAGTTTTAGTATTTTCCTACTTCTGATTTGGAGATGTTGAAATCAAAATCTTGTTTTTTCTCTTATGTTGGGATTAATATCCCTTGTTGATTTGTTTTACCATACTTATAATGACTTCTTTATTTTGGGATAATGTTGTGTGGCATCATTCCTTAGATAATACATGCGAATAGGATACTGGAGAAATAATATAATGAAACATTGTGAGAAAATACTATCATGTACCCAAGTCTGATTGAGGTTATTATGTGTGATATCCATGCTATTGGACTGGTACCACCACTAATCACCATTCATGCTCCAACTGTGGATACTCAGATAGATTCTTTGTGAGATCATTATCTAGAGTTCCTTTGACAAAATCCCCTAGTGTTTAAATCCTCCAATGATCCTTAAAGGTATGAGTAATGATAGAGAAGTGTCAACTATATGTTTGTATTTTTAGAGAGACCATATAAAATCTTGGTAAAGTATTCCACTGGCGTGATGGATGGACTGATAAGGAGCTGGTATTACATGATGGTTATAGTGAATAGACATGTGTTCTCATAGCGTAAATTCGTAAAGGATATTTTCCCTGACTAGTTCTATCTAGGGTCGGTACTATTATCCAAGCATTTATAATTTTTCAAATATTATAAGGTGGAAAATTTTAGGTCAGACTATAAAAATAGTTTTCCTATGGTCGTGATGTTTGAACCTAAGGTAGTATGAAATGGTGAGATGAATACTTGATTGTTTTATTTGGAATTATAGAGGATATTCAATCTCAGGTTCAATTTCTAATGCTTTCATATTATGTTCATGTAAAGGATAGAGCATTGATGAATTAAATGGACCTAGTTAGAATGTTATGGTTTACAGGAGTTTCTTCTCCTACCTATGGCAATGTTTTTCCACTAAGGTAAAGAGAAAGCATGATGATTCTTTTGGTGGATCTTATTAGAAAATTTTTCTACGCCTAATATAGTGCCTTGTAGAGGCACATTGGATTGATACCAGTGTAGCAACCCTAGACACTTGAATAGTGTTTGTACTGAAGCACCCACGATATGTGTCTATTATAGAAAATTAGGTTAATTACAGAAGTTATCCCATATAATTTATACACCACATAGTGTTATGGGATGTTTAATTCCTACCAAATCTATGGTTCAATTAGATTCTTGATGTATAAAGGGGTTCTAGCCATATTCATATAAAAAAACTTCTTCGCACATTGTATGAGTCTCCATAAGAAGTATATACGGGTCCAGGAACTGTTAGAGGTATCATCAATATATCTTTGTCATTACTTACTACTTTATTTGACACTATTACATCTCACTCCTTTATTTCAACCTATATATTAAATATTATAAGTCTTTATAAGATTATTTTATCTAATGTGATTAATATTACTACACCATGTGGTACAAAGAGATAGTTGGGCCTTCATAGTACCTCTTAGGATTTCTCTTTATTTGATGATGAGATTAAATTGATATTTATAGTTCTCAACATGAAATATCTTTTCATCATATTTATAATGTATTTTCTTATTACAAATAAATCCCATATTGAATTCTTTTTTCAATGGGTCTCCTTTACTACACCTGATGGTGTATGTCATATCATTCAAGGAGAATGGGACACACACTAGAGTAGAGTCTAACCTTCTTATCCAAAGTTAGGTAAAGTAATATCAGTTTATTCTTTTGATCTAGATTATTAATATTAGAGAGGTGATCTACCTCTTATTGATGTCGAGTTTCTCGGTGTGTTTCTTTCTTACTTCACCGTTTTTGCATCTGTAATGAAGGTAGATTTTTCTATTGAATTAATTCTTGGTTCTCAACAAGTTTTTATTTATTCTTACCACATGGAACAAGTTAATATGAAAGAGATAAATATTAAATTGGATGATAATCTAGAGAATGAATTTATATGCCTGGGAATGTCAACTTGGGTGGCACAAGTTCTCTTAGAAAAGAATACTGATGGTTCCATTCTCTTTTTCCTAGACTACGGAAAACTCAAAAAGTTTCAAAGTAAACATTATGTATATTTTTACATGCATTGATGATTTCATCGATCAGATGAATGGGAATAATTGTTCTTGAATATTGACCATTTATCTAGTTCCCATTAGTTAAGAATAAAATAATATGATATTTATAAAATCTAATTTCAAATTAGGTACAACCATTATGAGTACCTTGTGATTCCATAAGGTCTAAAAAATTCTCTTATAGTATTTATAGATTTTATAATTAGGATTTTCCATGATTATCTTGAACCATTTTTTGTAGTATTTTTTGATGAAATCCTGGATTACTCGATTTCTCACGAGGATCATGTGGGGCATCTAAGAGAAGTGCTAGAATTTTTGAGAAATAACCAAATTTATGGAAATATATTGAAATTTTATTTTTGAATTCGAGAAGTGTAATTCATGGGACACATGGTGTCATAAGTTGGTATTTCCTTTAAAACTATGATGGTAAAAGATATTGTGACACTGTAACAACCATGTAAGGTTATCATGATTCGGGGTTTCTTGGGTTTAGTTGGGTATTACCATCGGTTTGTTATGGACTCCTCAATATCATCTTCTCTAATGACTTTACTAACTTCTAGGGGAGTAATGTTTACATGGGATGAAAGATGTCATAATTTATTAATTTAATTGAATTGTACTCTAAAGACTGCTACAATTTTGTCTCTTCCAGAGGTTTTACATGGCAATGTGGTCTTTTATGATGCATCAGGGTTATGTTTGGGATGTGCTCGTATAAAAGGTTATCATGTCATTTATTATAAATCTCATTAGCATTGGACAAATGAGAATAATTAATTGACACATGACCATAAAATTGTTGTTGTTGTGACTAAAATGTTAGAGTAACTTCCTTTACAGTGAATGGTTTACCATTTTTTCAAACCACAATATCTTGAGTAATATCCTGTGTCAAAAATATATAATATTTCTCTAGATTTTTTTGGTGGAATACCAAAAAACATTCAATTTAAACATCACCTATACCCCAGGGAATGGTAATTTCATCTTAGATTTTTTGGGTAGAAACATCTCACCCGTGACATGAAAGAATCATCGAAATAGTGGAACCTGATGGTTCTCTTTACACCATTTCATATTAGAGTATAGGAATCCCGAGTTGAGGAATATTTGGAAAGTGTCAAATTTTCATTCTCTCTTCTCCTAATGATTATTTAGTAGGATTATCCTAATGATGAGTTCCACAATATTAGAGATGCTATATATTGTGGGAGATCATTGATGACTGGTCATTCTCCGAAGAGATAATTCTATGAAACCATAATCACTTGTTTGTGGTTTTAGCCGTATGGAATTCTATTATGGGGGATTGTTATAACATATAATGGGAAGTTCACCCAGAAACCCTAAAGATGTTCTTTGAAAATAATAATTAATTATGGTGGAAAGGTATGATATGGGAAATTTTTTAATTTTTCTCTCATTATTATACATTCAAACATGTCAAAGCTAAGCACCAGAAAGCTTTAGGTCTACTTTATCCGCTTCCTTCCCCTACTTAGAAGTGGGATGAGATATCTAGGGACATTATTTTTTTGTTTTTGGGTACTCAGATAAAGAATATTTCAGTATGTGTTATAATCAATCACCTGACCAAATCGCCTCACATTATACACATTTCTGATAAAACCAAAGTTTAGGAGTTGGGAAACACTTCTGTCAAATAAATTTTTCATCTACAAAAACATTCATATTCTATAGTCTCTTATAGTGATCACTAGTTCACTTATAATTTTTTGAGAATCCATTAAGAGGCACTAAAATATCAATTCCATTTGAGTACGTCCAACAATCCATAGCCATATGTCCAAATAGAATGTGCTATATAGATAAATTAGGATATTATTTATTCTTTTTTTTCAAAACATTTGAGGGGCTTGATATGATAATTTTAGGCTGGATGATTCATCCTATTATAATAGTTACTAGACTACAATTAGAATAGATCTTTTTTATTTCATTGTATTGCCAACATTGGATATCTTATTTGTATTGGTCATTGATTGTGAAAGATCCTTCATTGGACTATGTTTTGTGCAAGAGATGATAACAAATATTTATTTTATTTCTCATAATATATTGACAGAACAGAGCTGATATATGTCTTTCATGGATTATCTTCCCAGAATGATGGAGTTCTCAGTTTGTCACCAGGTGTTCTTGATGGTTTCACCCTAGTTGGATCATCAATGTATTGAGAGTAAAGTGTGACATTATATTTGTTTTGTGGGACTTTTTTAGGTTTTTGATCATGTGGTAAATGTATCATACCATTTAGAACTTCCATAGGAGTTGATCTCGATACATAATGTGATCCACGTATACTAGATGTGAAATTATCTATCTTATCCATATCATGTAATGAGCTAGAGTGATCTTTTTTAATTTCTAATATTTTCTATTTATTATTTTTAAATATTCTGTGGATTAAATTCGAGAGTAGGTGTTGATAAGATATGTTAACCTTAGGCCCAGTGGTCCTAGAAATGTTTTTTTAATATAAATAAAATAATAAATAGAATGTGGACAATGTTTTCATGAAAAAGTAGAATAAAATATAAATGATTGTGTAGATCATAAATTCAAGGACACCATTGCATTCAAAACATTATCTTTAACATAGGTGTGGCATAAAAAAATTTAATTAAAAAAATAAATTAATAAAAATATATTTTATTTTTATTTCATCGACACATCAACACAAGAGGAATTTTATTTTAAATAAAACATTTGAAAGATATCCACAGTTAGTCTCATAACTCTAGAAACCTTTGGATAACCTTGAGAGAGAGATATTTATAAAATCCTCTTTGTAGAATATAATATAATGTCGGATTAGAGAATGGCATATCTCGTTCTTTGTATATCTCACTAATGGCGATGATGCACAATGGATATTCATCATCAAGAGATCCAAAATCCATATAGAATGAATTATAATGATATTAATTTCATATTATTGATTCCTATATTGAAAATGGAATAATCTATGAATAGATTGGTCTGCAGATCGATCGTAATTTCATGATGGAATGCTATTTTCAAGGTTTATCGATATTTTGTTCTAGATATTTTTTTTGATTTATTCATCATTCTAATTAATATGGATCAAGGTTGGAATGAAAAAACATCTGAGTTTAGTTCCTCATGATCGTTCCTTATTTTTTTTTCTCTATTTATTTTTTGTGTTCTTGACGCTCTTTCTTCATTCTTCCCCCAACCTTGAACAATCGACCATTACACCTTTGATTATTATAAAATATATCTGAATCTTGAGATCTGGTATTATGATGACTTGAAAGAGGCGCGACAAGAGTGGAAGAAGAAGGGTCGAAGTGATTTAAAAGAACCCATTATTTGGTTGAGTTGTTCTAAGATGGATTAAATCATATTTTTGAGCCCATTGAAGGCCTGAAACACATCAATGTGGAATTATTATGGTGAAACTACCTTAGATATATAGCTTTGATGAGAATAGACCAATGGAACAAGATTCGTAAGATCAGGTGCGGCATGCGGAGGAAGAAGACGGGTTTCTTGAAAACCCAATAAACACAACATGTTGTCCAAAAGACATTTTGTATGCTCATCATTAGAAGTCTATGTGTGTACATGAAAAGTACAAAGACACATAGTGGAGTACATGAGTTTTCTACACTACGTTTAATCCCCCACAGGGCATGGCATGAACCAGTTACATAGACTACCCCATGCAATGGTACACAAAAAGGAATTAATGGGATGAGGTCGATTAGAGGCACATGGCTAGAGTACATGGGTGAACCCCTAATTGATGGACATGACTAGTGAATCCTTTTAAAAACCATGTACCCCTCTTCTACATGACATGTTTTAATGACACAGAAAGTTTCACAAAGGTAGTACCTGGGGTAAGGGGACATGGCGTGTGACCATAATACATGTTATGTACCCCTTGTTACATGGATAGATCCACTTTTCCTTTGTATCTTAAAACATTTTGATTATTGTGTGTTCCCTTTATTATTTCCCTAGAGGTAGGTAAGATTCTTTTCCTACTCATATAACATTTTGTCCTCCAGTAGGAATTCTTGGATAGATTTGTTGGAATCCCCTATGAGGCCTGAATTGTGATCCTCTATTCATTCTCCATACCATAGGTGGAGGTATTGGAATTGACATTACTGAAACAAGATGGGAACTGATCCTCTACTTGGTGAGTTAATCTAGATTGTGATTTCAATATCACCCCATGTCTCTAGTTGTGATCCTCTTCAATTGTATTGTATTGTATCTCTCTTTGGGTCTATCATCTTATCTCTATTGTGGTGAGATTTGAGGATAAGTTCCACTATAACAAATGTGATCAGTGCTATCAAACTCAGGATTCTTTTCTCCTAGATGAGTTCTTTATGGAATCATCGAGCTGAATTCCGAGGGTTTGTATACAATAGATGTGACTTACCTCTAGACTATGTGTCTTGGTTGAGTATATCTGGATAATATTTTTATATGTCCTATATACATATACTTGTGTATATAGAAATGTACATTCCTTTGATATATTTATTTTGGGTTTATGGGTGTTTTACTGAGCATTTTTATACTCACCCATGCACGGGGATTTTCTGCATGTGTCATGTCTTGAGCAGATGATTTCAATTTTGATGGATTCTTAGGAAGACGAGGACCAGGCGATGCTCTGTGAGATAAAAAAGGTTGAGGTACTCATATGGATACAGACATCAGTCCCCATACCATTACTTACAGGTTGTACTTGTGTTCATGGACACTTTTTGGGTCAGCCTGTATTCTAGACCTTTTTACTTTACCTTGATTTTAGTCATTATGTGGTTGGGATATTGTTGTATTCATGGACTTCATTCTTTTCATTTTTACATTTAATAATTTTTTTTGAGTTTGGAGATATGTTTATGCATACATTTATATAGGAAATGCCTCCCAGTTAAGTGATATGCCCACTCAGTTGTAGCCATTATCCCTTGGCCTATTAGAGGTTTTCTTGGGGAGTAGTGTCATGGGTCCCTATAGGACGGTTCAAAATATAGAGGTATCAATGGGTTCAGTTCTACTTTAGGGCTAAGAATCCATGAGATTGTTTTTGGAAAATAGTTTTAAGTGTTTTGAGTTCATATATTATTCCATGGAATCCATTATTAGTACATCAACCAATGTATCCATACACCCTGAATCTAATATCCTATTTTTATTACATTGTACATGAGAAAACTAGTTGTAGGGAAAATAGTGGTACATGAATCATATAGGAATGGGATGTGGCTTCCATTACCATATTCAGTCAGCTATCTAGATATACTCATTGATAGTGGAACATTTTTTTCTTAACATGATTCTTCCGTGATACATACTAGTAAGGATTCAGATGCTCGATCATGAGGATGACCATGTAAATGATGAGGATTCGACACATGAATTGGTTCCCTAGATGTCACCTTCTAGTAGTTCACCAAGCATGAATCAACCTATAAAAAATCATTTAGTACCTATAGTACCTACAGATGAGGACCACAGTCTGAGTTCAATTCATTAGTTTCATCAACAAAGACCCCTTAGGTACTTGAGGTGATCCAAACACATGAGATAATGAGGATTGGATAGAGGTGTTGACCCATGTTTTTCAGCTTGTAAGGACACCAGTAGTTTTGATGGTTGTCCTGATAGAGAGCCTTCTATATGGATCAATAGGGAAATGGTTGAGTATTTCTATCTAGAATTATGATGAAGCTACTCTTTCATGGAATTATTTGGTACACCTCTTAGAAATAATAGTTCTCACTAGTTACACAGAGATTTCTGTGTATATAGGATATTATTCATCTCTAATAGGGAAACATGTCAACAGTTGATTATTCATTGAGGTTTACCATCCTTTATAGTTAATTGTTTGTTATGGTTAGAGATAAGTACATTAGGGCTCATACCATCGAGTGAGGTATGATTAGAGATTCCTGAGATAGTTCGGTCCTTCTATGCGTTCTGACATATTCTTTGTTGATTGAGTGAGATTTTGTGGTTTAAAGAATATTGTCTAAGAAAATGCACCAGGTGACAGTCAATAGTGGGAAATTTAGAGCGTAGACATCAGTATCAGGGAGCTAGCATTATCCTCAAGGTCTTTGATGTGGAAGATGTTTCAAGAGGAATTCCTATGACATATTTTTAGCCATTTAGAGACCATAGGGTGGGTCCAATCAGCCAAGAGAGAGAGGTAGTTCTATTCATGTGAAGGTAGGGGACATCTCACTCAATATTGTCCAACCCTCCATACAACTGAGATGGAGACATTGGATAATCCACTGGGGTAGAGATAATGATAGGATAAGGAATATTTATAGGGTAGAAAGTGTGTCAAAGGATCTGGGAGAGTATCATGAGGTGTTCAACGTTTTTGGATTCTACCACCTCCACCCCCAGGTGGTCTATGGCAGGCTTAAGGAGTATGAAGATATGGGAGGTTAAAATGAATATGATCGAGCCATATGACCCAAGGTATCTTGGAATGATTTTAGGTATGATCTGTGTCTTTTCAACCATAGCATCCATACTGATATACATAGGTGTCAGTGCATCCTTTCTCACCACATATAATGTTTGAGACCTAGAGATTCTAGTTGAAATGTTTACTTGAAAATTAAAATTTGAGACACCAATGGGAGGAGACTCAATGATAACACACATATTCTTCCAGTGTGACATGGCCCTTGGAGGTAGGAATTTTTTTTGGAACCACTTGGTGGCAACATCGATGACATACGAAGTCAGTCTTGGTATGGATTGGTTATCATCAATCTACACACAAGTTGAATATTTTTGGTGAATGGTATGGTGTTTCAATAGTAATGGTATGTGGTTTATCGTTTTCAGATAATGGGAAACCCATGAAAAATAATATAGACTCATTCATAAGGTGGGTGTATCTGATTACTCAACAGTTTGGTAGCCTGACCATCAGTGTAGAAGATGTTGTAAGCTTCAAATTTCCATTAGTTGTGGAGGAGTACGATGACGTCTTTCCAAACAAAATTATAGGGTTACCTCCTCAACAAGAGATATATTTATATATTTATCTACACATGAGGATGACACTAATATCTACATCAGCATATCAGATCACTCCCATAGATTCATGTGTGTTGAGGGTGATGTTGGAAGGCTTAAAGAGGAAGGGATTCATGAGATCTAGTTTTTCACTCTATGAATCCCCTGTATTATTTTCCAAATATGAATATGGGAGTGCCGGGTTTTTCAATGGACTAACATAACTTGAACTATGTGACCATGAATAAAAAGTATCCACTATTGATGATTGATGACATCTTCGATCAGTTGAATGTTTCATGATGGTTCTTGAAGATTGATCTCAGATCAGGATATCACCAACTATGAGTACGGGATGAAGATAAAACGAAGACGACAATTAGAATTTGTTCTGTTCATTATGAGTACTTGGTTATTCCATTTGGCATGAAGAAATCCCCAACAGTTTTCACGGGAACCATGAACCAAATCATTCCTCCTTACATATAAAGATTCATGGTATTCTTCTCGAATGACATCCTTGTGTACCCAGTGTCAATGAGGATCATGAGAGACACTTGAGGATTGTTTTGGACATACACCAAAAGAACCAAATCTCTGTGAAACTCTTGAAGTGTCAGTCCTATAATTGGTTATTCCACTTTTTGGGAAATGTTATCTCAACAGATGTAGTTCTAGGGACTCGGTCGTGGTCGAGGAATTGTTAGTATGGTATCCAACTATAAACGTGATAGAGGTGGGGAACTTCTTTGAGCTACTGAGATATTATTAGAGATTCATAACATATTTATCTTAGATATTGGCATGAATGATAGCTTTTAATCAAAAGGGGAAACCCTTTTTGTAGACAAAGTAGTGCCATCATGATTTTCTAAGGGTGAGGCATAGTCTGATGAGTGCATTGATCTTTATATTTTCGTATGAGGATGTCAAGAATGTAATGTTCTATGATGCATCTGAAACTAGGATTTGTTGTGTATTGATATAGAGGTGAGTGGGGATTTCCTATGGTTCACTCTAGTTTAGACCACATTAGTAGAACTACGCAACCCATGATCTTGAGTTAGCAGTAGTAGTCTTCACCTTGATGATGTGGAGACACTACCTGATAAGAGAACCATTTATCTTCTTCTCTGGTCACAAGAGTTTCAAGTATATCTTCTCTCATGGGGATCTGAACATAATATAGAGATGATTGTTAGTCTTTCTCCAGGAAAAAGAATTTGATATTTTCTATACTCTTGGTAAGGGTAATGTGGTGGCATATTCTATTAGAAATATATCTAGTTTTTAGTTGTTGAAAAGGGCATCAGAGCAGTTTTCCTCATTACATATATTTTTATGGACGGAGATAGAGCACATTAACTCTAGTCAATGGTTTTTACCCCTCCAATATTACAGTGATTTTGGGAGTTATATATTGAGGATATCAACTATAATACCCTACTTTCTCATATATAAATTGGGAATGATCCTTATATATATTGAAATTATTTGGAGCACACTGGTCTTTTCAGATGACATACAATAGTTCTGGTGATGTTGCGGGTTGAGGTTATTATGGAGTTTCACCTATCAACCTTTGGTGGTACATCTAGGTGATGAAAATCTATACTAGAACCTTAAACATGAGTTTTGGAGTGTAGTAAGAAAGAATATAGTGGTAGAGTTTTCTTTTTTATGCCTTACTTTACTAAATGTAAAAGATGAGCACCATGTTCTAGTAGGTTTTGATCCACCAATTGAACTACTAGAATAGAATTTTAATGGGATATAGGTAGACATATTTATGGGTTTACCATGTACTCCCATGGAAAATGATGTCATATGGATGATTGTTGACTAGTCACCATGGCATACCACTTACAAGCTATCCAATTGTAGAGTTCAGTAGATATATTGGTAAACCTCTACGTTCAAGAGATATTTCAACTCTATGGAGTTCCATAGAAGAGTGTTTCAGAAAATGATTTTCATTTTACAAAATTTTAGTGGATGAGATTACTTGATGTGTTTAAGATGCAGTTATACATGAGCATAGTGTTTCACCCACGAATGAATGGCTATGTGGAATAGACCATTCTGGTTCTTGAGGACATTTTATAAGCTTCAATGTCAGACTTCGGTCATTGTTGGGAGGATCAACTACCACTGGTGGAGTTTTCAAACAATAATATATACCATAACACCATTGGTTTGGAACCATTTGAGACTTAGAATGGGAAATCATATAGGTCGCCTCTTTTCTAGACTGTCCCAGGAGTGTCAGCACTCGTAGGCTTGGAGATGTTGTGACATACTATCAAGAAGTTGCAGATCATCCAGGATCGGATGAAAACTCCATGGAGGTGGTTGAAATATTATGATGATAGGTGATTGAGTCATTTTTATTTCAAGGATGGAGACCAAGGGTTCCTTCATGTTTCACATCAAAATAGATTATTGTGATTTGGTCAGGGTGGCATGTTATCTTTTAGGTTTATCATCCTTTTTTAGATAATACAATGAATTATCAAGGGGGGATACCACTTTTCTCTTCCCTTATAGTCATAATGTTTACATAATGTCTTCTACATGTCACAAATGAGGAGTTATGTGCATAGCCCATTGCACATTATTGACTGGGGAAAGATAGAAATTGAAGAAGGATTGAAATTTTTTTATTACAAAGTGGAGATTGGGGATTAGTATTAGAGAATCCTTCATGGTCAATTTATTCCTTTATTGCATGTCTTGAGGAATCATGGGAATCTATAGGAGAGAACTTGGGAGAGAGAGGCCCATATTTGTGTTCATTAACTACATCTTTTTAGTAGTCTTTTTTAAATTTTTGGGGACATAAATCCCCAAGGTGGGGAGAATTTAATATCTGAGATTTTCCATGAATTATTTTTAAATATTTAATGGATTAAATTCAAGACCAAGTGATTATACGACATTTGATTTCAAGGCTCAGTGTGCTAGAAACAATTGTTTGAAAAATATTAAAATATTAAATAGCACATACAAATAATATTCCAGAAAACATGTAATAACAAATGAATGGTTTTCTTTATCAGAAATTTGAAGACCACATTGTATTCATAACAGAAACATTACCCTAGTTGTGACCTAACATTTGTTGTTATTGTTTGGTTTGGTAAATTCATAACTAGCATTTTCAATGAATAAAATAAATTGAAAAAAAAATATTTCATTGATAATGATACATACAGAATGGTTTACTTTAAACAAATCCTTTGGCAGAGATGCTGGGTTGGGATCATAATCCTATAATCCTTTAAAGGACCTAGAGAGAGATATGTGGAGAATATTCTTTGTAGGTGAGGATAGAACTTCCGATCAGAGATCAAAAAACATTGATCATGGTAGATCTCTCCAATGAGAACAACGTGGAAACCGATCATCATCATTGAGTGATCCAAAATCCAGGTGGGATGCATTATTTTGTTTACTCTTTAACAATAATTATACTTATGATGTGAATAGACTAATCAACCAATAGATTATGTTGTGGATCGATCATACTTCCAGGGTGGGATGATATTTGTGGGTTCTACCAAGATTTGGTTCTAGAGATTTTTTTTTTTTGATTTTTTCATCATTCTTATAAGAATGGATAGACACTAGATTGATCAACGGGTGAGGTTTATTCCTCGGGATTTTTCCTAGTTCTTTCTCTCCCCCAATTTATTGTGTTCTTAATTCACGTTATTCATTCCTCCCAAAAACATTGAACAATCAATTCTTGTTCCCTAAATTCATAGTGCAACGATCTGAAACTAGAGACTATGAATTGGGATGACTCGGCAGAGGTTTGATGATAATGTCATTGGATGGATTGAAGATATTCAAAAGAATTCATTATTCATGAATGTTATGTCATGATGGATTAAATCAGATTTCTAAGATGATTGAAGGCTTGAAAACCATTGATTTGGTGTTATGGTGGTGAATAGACCGTAGATATGGAGTTTTGAGGTGAAAAGACCACAAGAATGTGATTCAATGGATTTGTCGATGCATGTGGAGGAGGAATATGGGTATCTAGAATACTCAATGCACGCAGCATAAAGTCCTGACTACAAAACATGTGTTCATTTTTATACATCTCTACATGTACAAGGGAAGTAAACAGATATAGGGTGGAGTACAATAGTTTTATGCATAGTCTGTACTCTACCACATTTCATGGTATGAACTGGTTACATGGCCCAACCTATGTACTAGTACATGGGCAAGCATACACAGTATAATGTAGTGTATTGGAGCATGACCAGAGTACACGGGTAGACCCTAGACGGATACACATAGTGTGTGACTCCTTCTACATGTCGTGTAACCCTCTTCTAAATGATATGTTTTAAAGACATCGTTAATTATACGTAATATATTCCTGGGGAAAAGGTATATGATGTGTGACCCAACTACACATTGTGTACCCCTTCATAAATGGAATGAGCCATGATTTCTATATATCTTAGACATGTTTTGTTAGTGTTTTTCCCTTTATCATTTCCGTGAAGGTAGTTATGAGTCATTTCCAACACATAGGACTATCATCCTATCAGTAGGACATCCTGGAAACAGTTTTTGGAATTCCCTTTGAGGCCTAAAGTAGGATCTTCTCTTTATTCTTTGTTCCCTAGGCAGAGTACTCGGTATCGATGTGACTAACAGTACACATGATCCCCTAAATAGTGGGTTGATCCAGATTCAGTTATCGTTGTCACACCATGTCCCTTGCTACGATCCTCATTTTTTGAATTCTATCATATCTATCTTCATATATATCAGAGTATATCTCCCATGGAAAGACATGATGAGTAGTACCTCTCGGACAAATTCCATCAGTGCTATCAGACATATGAGTGCATTCTCCCGAATGTGTGCTTTAAGAAATCTCCAGGATAAATACTAATGTTTGGTATGTAATTCTTGTGACGTACCTCTGGACTAGGTGTCTTCATTGAGAATATCTAGATATTATTGTTATATGTCATGTAAAAATAGATATGTGTAGAGATGATTGCAATTTATTTTGTTATATTTATCTATGGTAAGTGGATTTCCTACTAATTATTGTTATAATCACCCATATATACGATTTTCCCACACATATCATGTCCTATGGTGATGATAAACCTTTTGATGGTGTCCTTGGTGAACCTAGACCTGATGGTGCTTTGTGAGATTTGGTAGGCCGAGCTATTCCTACAGCTGAAGATAGCAGTAAAAGAACCTTTTCTTATAGTTCGTACTTGTGTTTACAAACTCTTTTGGGGTGAGATTGTATTCTAGCCCAGTTTACATTACCTAGATTTCAGTCATACTCTATTTGGGAAATAGTGGTATGCATGCACTTTTTTATGAGTGTTTTTTACCTTTTATCATTTTTTGAGTTTGGGATGTTTGTATTTGTGTGTACAGACACATATTTAATGTATCCCTTGTTAGTTATATTCATACTCAGTGCTAGAAACTAGTCTCGGGACAATTTTAGGTGATCCTAGGGAGTCGTGGCCTAATCCCCAGTAAGATGGGTCATGACAATATTGAATTCGAACCTGATTTATCAATAACTAATGACCTTTCATGATAGTTTATTTTGAAACAGAGGTTCTTCATGGGAGGAAGATACCTTTGGTTTGAGTTATATGGAACTAATGTTTTAATAGTCATGATATTTGTAGAGGGAGGATCTAATTATATAGGAATGGACTCATCTATTTTTCATGGAAACTGATGATTATGCTTTCTAGGGATAAAAAGTTTCAACAGTGGGGAGATTGTAACATCTCGTTACCTTCCAAAACTTTATTCTTTAAAAACAATTCTCAGTTTTCCTCTTATATGATTTGGGTGGGGTTGATAAGGAATTGGGAGGAAAAATATAATTTTGAAGTCAAATATTTGTTGCATTCAAAGAAAAAATCAAATTATTTGACTTTTTGTTGGGAATTTACAAACCATTTAATATGGTTACATGATGTGTAAAATCTGAAATAAAAATAAATATGATTTTTTCTGATGTTTATGTGTTTTTCATTGATATGAGGTTTTTTCAATTACAATGCATTAAATTGGGTAACACATCATGTAAATTCTCACTAGTTCTATTCTTAATATGAAGACTATATGATTTTTCTTTTCATCCTCTCCAATTTTAATTACTGACGTCCAAAGATACATTTCTAGGTTTCTTTGTAAACCTCGAACCTTTTGGGATTTTTTCTATTGGTGAATAATCTTTTTTATGGTTGTGGTGTGACTCATCAAGTGAGTGTTCTACCTATCTCATTTTATCCTTCTCTTTTCTTCCAGGAAGTTTGACAAATGATATTTGTATTGATCTCTCGAAACCCCATTCATTTAATATTTTTTCTTGTATGATTTATTATATATTTTATTCTATTTATCATAATAGTGGGTTCTATTGTGGGCTTTGGGTTTCCCTAAGAAAGGTAATAAGTTCTGTTGTGATGGAAAAATTTAATTATCCATGAATTTTATGATTTAAATTCAATTGATTAATTTAAAGTAAATTAATTAATCTTCTTTCAATTGGTTAATTAATGACTCAATTACATTAAATTGATTGAATTGAATGTGAAATTGAATTTTTGGAACAAAATTGGTAAAAACCATAAATTTCATTGAATTGAGGTGTTTTTGAGAAATTAGTGGAAAATTGAAGAATTTAAATTGTTAAATTTAAACAACAAAATTGATTTGTTAGAATTTATTTCAATGGTGTATTTAATAAAATAGATTGAAATGTTTTTTTATAAAAATCTAGTTTTTTTATCTTGGAAAAAGGCATGTATTGAATAAAACCCTATGTTGTGGTTTTTAAATGGAAAATTGATACTTTTGAGAAAGGGGAATTAGATAGATTTTATTTTAAAATGTTTTAAAATAAAATTCACATAATATTTATACTATATCACTTGAAAACCAAGGTCTTTATTGAGTTATTGGGACCGGACACTTTTGAAACATTAAAATAGAAACAATCCATGTGCATCAGGTGACATCCCTGATGAGATGGAAACAACTCGACTTTGTCCAGTGTTTGAGGGATGTGTGTATACACATTTTGTCTTGATCACCTTAGAGTGTGTGGGGATCTTATATCATGGAACTATAACAACTTTTGGAAGTTAAACATGTTGATCACTTGATTATATATGATCTATATGTGTGTGACACTATTTTTTATCGTTTTACTTGCTAGGGGAATTTATATAATCAATTTTCTATAAATTTGTTTGTAAGTACATTTTTTAAAGTATTTCCATCACTTGAAATTTCTTGCATGAATTGTTTTAATTATGTTTTTAACTACCATAACTTATTATATAAACATGAATACATTAATTGGTTAATTACATGTTGGTATATTCTTATAGAATCCATTGTTATACCCTACAATGATTTTATCTCACACACAACATGTTCCTTTGGGAGTTTGCATATTACCTTTTTCTGGGTTTCAGTACAGGCAATGAACCAAATAGTGGTTGTATTTGTTAATATTTATGGATTGGAGAGTTTTGTATGTTTGGACTTGGGATGTTATCTTATGTTTCTGGTTCATTTTTGTAGTCCTTTTGAGTTGTTTACCTATCAGGATTCTATTACAGTTCTCCCTGTAAATATTTATTTCAAATGCATGCTGATTAGTTACCTATCATCCACAATTTCTGTAGGAAATTTATTACCACTTTTATTTTGTATGATTTTAGGTACTATTCTCCCACCTTTTGGGACCAAGAATTCCCCTAGGGCTATGTTAAGACTATCTTGGTTATCAGGTTTCTGTGGTATTTGGGATGGATTAGGACAAACCCTTTCATACTAAATTGATTCCACTCCTCATTCAAGACCTATCATATTCACGAGATATAAATATTTACCCAATAAATTTTGAGGAGATATAGTTACCACACATCACATAATAAAATCATGTATACATGTTCCACAAGATAAAAAATCATTCAACATGTTAGGACCCACAAAAAGAGATGGGTTTCATAAACCTCATATCAAAACCCATATAATGAAATTGGTATCACAGACATTTCACCATATCATTTCCAAGAAAAAACAGATAGGAATGATAATAAATTCATTTAATCATAACCCATTAGAACTATAGGGATTCGAAATCATATAAACGTTGTAAGAAAATTGGTGTCATAAACATCATTCCATACCAACATAAACCATTATAGAAGGATTATAAATTGTATACTTGGATCATAACCCTAGTAAAGTATAAGCTACATCAAATGATATAATCATAGATGGATAAGGATTTTGAAAGATCACTTGGAACATAAATTGTCTTCGAAAATAACTTTTTTAAACTATATAATATTTTCACAATCATTATCTTCAAAACCACTATGAAAACATATAAATGAATATAATAAAAACATTTTAAACCATTATTTAAGAGATTAACCATTGCACATTGATAATGATCTTTAAAACCTAAAATGTTTTAAAATATTTTCTATTAATAATAACCTTCAAAAAAATATAAAACAATATTTGAAATGCTAATAAAACATTTTTCAAAACATTTATCTTTGAAGAAAAATCTAAAAGTGATGGATTTCCAGAATATTAAGGAAAAATTTTCATTTTGAAATAAATATTTTAACTTTAAAATGAAGCTTCATGGAAGTGATGGTGGTTAAATCCATTCATGTGGAACATTTCTTTTTTAATGTAAAATATTTTAGAAATTTACCATTATTGAAAAAAATGGGGAAATTAATTTTAAAAATTTTTTTATTGAAAAATTAAAACATGGGTAATAAGTTATTTTACACATAATTGTAAAACATTAGTTATGGAATTTGTAAAAAAAAATTGGTTTATTGAATAGAACAATTTTCAGAATAAATAGATCAATAAGTGTTATATTCTAAAGGAAAACGATCTTAATTATATTTTGTACTAAAGTGTTCAAAACTGGTTACAATATATTGATATTTTATGGATAACTAGTGGATAATAAAATTCATGACTGTTCTTTAGATATGAATCATAGTTTTTCATCAATGGAAAAAATCTTAATAAGTGATGATACTATAGTAATAAACCATTTCCAATTTAAAAAAATTGAATAATTATAAAATATAAATAATAACATTACACATTGATTAAAAAATAATGAAAACAATTATATTAATTATATAACATAACAATAGTAAATATATACACATCATAGAAAATTATAGGTGTATAACATTTCATGTATATCAAATAAGGGAAATTGGGAAAAAATTACTTTACCAATTGTGTAACTTTTGAAAGACAAACCTCATGAAATCATGATAATAAATTTTGATATCTAAATACAAATAAATTTATGTATAATAATTATGGGAAACATTTATAGAAATTATATACACCATACAATAAACATATGTGTTGATAAAAGCATATGTCTCACAGAAATAAAAGTTAGATGAGAAAATCCTTACATTAAGTCTTGAATTTCTTTATACATTTTCAATCCTACAGTATAATAAATATAATTTTATAATACATATACCAAATAGACATGTTATTATATATAATACCATATATAATTCTTTATTACTCTATATTACCATATTATTAAACACTCCTCGATAATGTTACATTTTGGGTAATATCCACTCTATTTTTCAAATATGTTTTGACTTTTTATTCTTGATCATGTTAATTATATCGAGATTTAATTATTTTAATAATGTTAAATATGATAAAAATATAATGTATATTCATTATATATGTATTTATAATTTTTATTAAAATCTAAAAATATTAAATGGAATACACTCTTTAAAGAGATGATAGGTCATGCGTATAAAAGAACTCTATTTCGTTTTTATTATTGTATTAAATAAAAGAAACTAAAAGACATATATGTATATATATAATATATTTACAGAAAAAATATTATTTCATGTATATAAAAAATTTCAAAAAATCATTCCTTAATGCATTCCATGTTACGTGTGAACGAATCACATCACTATGAAGTGACAGTAGTCCACACGTCCACAAAAAAATGATTTCGTATTTACAAAAAAAGGTTAAGAAAGAAGGTATGATTTATATAATAATTAAATAACTATAAATACATCATAAATATAATATAAATAATATAAATAGAGAGTTTTTATCATTACTACAATCCATTATAGGTGGTAAAGTAAAAAAATTGAACAAGGTTGTTTCGTGAGGAGGTTGTCCTCCATACACACAAAAGGTAAGTTTGTTACTAATTAGATGGAGGTGTGTGTAAGTGTAGGTGGAACACTTAGAGGAAACAATATCACTATATATAGAAAAAATATGTTATTATATAATCATGTAATGACAATATTTTATGGTTTGTAGAATAAAAAATAATAAATGATCTTGAGAAAGTATGTTAACTCTTCTTTGGGTAATTTCTCCTCATTCTCCCCAAAGGGCTTCTGTGGTTTTCTTTCTTCAAAAAAATAGCCTTATAGAATTAATTTAGGTATTTTGGGAGATAATTTCAAAATATTTTGGGCAATATAAATAGATTTAGAGTTGTGAATAAGTGGGAGGTGTGGAGACCTTTTTATAGTAGAGGAGGAGGGGCATTCTAGTTAATTTTTGAAAAGGAATTCCACCAATGTTTTTCCCATTCAAAGTGGCTCCAATAGTAGAAAAACCATGATATATGATTTTTATAGATTATAAATTTGAACATAAAATGTCTTTCTTATAGTTTTCTAATTCATTTGGGGCATTGTGTTTAAGGCTTAATCTTTTGTTAAGAAATTGTTTCTCTTAATTGATGTAATTAAGTTTGATCAATTTTACTGAAATTTTTGTTAAAAAAACAAATTTGAACTTATTATAAATTATAAATTATTTTATTTCTAATTATTTAACAATTTTCTTACATTTAAATCCAATAGTTATATGAAATTAAATTAAAACTAATCTCGCAGATGGGATGACAAGACATGTTTTAAAAGAGAAATTTTCCAAAAAGTTGAAATGTTATTTTATCCAATTTAAATATTAAATTGGACAAAATTATATAAATTTGATTAATGTATTTCTAATTGATATAATTATTCTTTAAAAACAAATTAAAAACAAATTTATATATATTATAAAATTAGATGTAAATAATTTTTGAATTAAAATTTACTGTTTTTCACTACTCGTCAAAAAATGAAACCTCTTATAAATATACCAAAAAAATCACAAAAAGAACTTTTTTACATTCCTATTTCAAAAATGAAATTTATATGTTCAGATAAAAAATAAAAAAGTCACATAAATATGATTTAAAATGGGTTCTCCATTAAAAAGGGGTAAAATTACTTTTTAGAAAAATATATATTTTTACTCATAAAATTGGATTGATTATTATTTAAAACCTACAAAATATATTGGATGAGTATAGAAAATTTTTATTTAATGTATATAATTTATAATGTTTTTTAGAAAACTAATCAAAAGTGGTTTTTGTAATTTATTTGGATAAAATTGTGTTTGTACATAGAAAAATAGTTCTCTTATAAAAGTAATTTCATTATATTCAAATAGTTCTCCCTTTCAATTATACAATTTATTAACCAATGTTTTAATTTAAAATCCATTTTTAAATCATATTTACACAATTTAGTAAATATTACTCATTAAATTAATTCCAATGGCTATTTGGTAGCTATAATAATATTATTAATAGTATATTATTGTTTGGTAAAACTCGGCCTTGTGTGTAGTGCAAGCTATAGAATGAACTATGAATTGTGTGTAACACAATCCAAACATAGTGTTACATTTACAAAAATTTAATATATGTGTTACATGTATCACAAGGATAACTTGGTGTTTCATATAATGCAATCCAAAATAAGTGACTTTATATGAAAAAATCTATATTCTGAGCTACCTGAAATAAAAAATATTAAAATGATTAATTTAATTTGAAAAAATATTTTGAAAAATATAAGGGGTTTAGATGTACCTCACATGTAACTCCCATGTATATTTTTTCTTCAATACCCACAAATGGATTTATATAAATTGAATAAACATACAAAATGTATTCTTTTTTAATATAAAGAATCCATTTTCATAATTCTTATTCTATTTCCTTTTTATATTATTTCATTTTACTACTCCATTTTATTAAAATTATATGTTATCATTTGTGAAAAACATATAAAATTGACTTGGTGATCATAAATCTTTCTCTCTTTGTATTATCTTCCCTATGGGGTATGTGTCTCCAGAACACTCCTTTTCTTGGAACTATTGTCGAAATTTTTCTTATTCCCAATACTTATGTATATTAAGTCATGAATTTATCCAGGTGAATCATTATCACACTAACAAAAATAGAAATTTTCATTCTTTATAATAAATATAATCTATTACATGAATAAAAAAATTAGTTTTTGGATTCATGTAGTATCCTTGGATACTATAATGATAAACTACTATGACAAACATTTTTTTCTTGATGTATGTTTTTTATGGAATTATCCTTAAAATGCATTTCATCCAAACACATAAATTACTACAAAATTGATACATATATAATTATAAATGAAATTATATTAATTTTTATTTATTTTTTCATATGGTTAATGTTTAATGTCCCCATTTTTAAATGATATCTTAAAAAATAAAATTATGAATTTGAAAAACATATATGGATCATCATTGATCCTACTTTGAGTTTCATAGTGTCTCTGATGTGTTTAAGGACGTTTCTGTTTTGGAATTACTATATTTTATATTTTATTTAATGATGGCTACTTGGATTGGATATACTCTCACATGTTCGCTAGAGGATTTAATATCATTTACAAAGTGTATTAATTTGTTTATTTAGATTTACAAAAAATCTTAAAAGAATTTCATGACGTATTTGAATTTATCCTCAAACATTACTTTATAATAGTTCTCATGTTGATGATAAACTAACTCTAGAATCATTGTGACTCACCTTTATTTATAATGGTCTCATTACCTAAAAATCATTCAAAAACATTATATAATTCATATATTTTATATTCATCATTTATGGTCAATAATTTATGTATTACATAACTATTAATTGGGTACTAAAACTGAATTTATAAAAATATATATAAGTATTTCTCAAGGAAGCATGTGATAAATACATTTTCATCACTTAGTAATAAATAATATTTCAAAAAGAATTTTTCAATTTGGAAAAAATTTAGTTTTTCCCTTGTCACTTCTAACATAGAAATCATCCTTCCCCTATTACTTATAAAATTCAACATGATTCTTATAATATTTTTGAACATACATTGTTATGTTATTTGGATTTAACTGAGTGGAACACATATAGAATCAAATAACAAAAAATTTATCCAAAAATATCACATGTAATGATAAATAAAAATTATGTTTAATCCTTTTCTAAATTATAATCAAAGTCATCTCATTTTCTATTCTACTGACCATTCATTACAAATCTGAAACTACTAGTGTGGTATTTGATTTGGTCCCTCTTTACCATTGGTTTTATATAATGACTTAGAAAAAACTATATTAACTTTCAAATATTCAAGGGTTTTTAAACCATTTATTTCAATTTGATCACTAGAATAACTAAGGATTTAAATTTTATTATTTTATTATTATTTTTTTGAAATGTACCAAAAAATATATTTAATTACATTCTATATACTATTAATTTTATAATCATAAATGAATCTATTAAAACTCCTTGATGAGGATGAAATAATGTGGTGAACTATAATATCATGATTCATCTTTAGAATAACATGTGTTCAGTGTAATCAAAACCTCATCTATTTTTTACGTCAATTTATCATCGAATACTTCTCAGTTATGGGAAAACATGGAAAACCCAAACATGTATATAAATTTCTTATGTAACTCACAAGACACTAAGGATAATATTATTATTTCAACAGAAAAATTCTTCATCCATGAAATATCTATGAGATTCCATTTCATCCTCAACTGCAACCTGAGATAGCCTATCTTGTAGTGGGGAATACAAAAAATAAAATTTCCTTTTAAAATGGTAGTGATATATACATGGTCCTATACCAATCTTGTAAATTAGTTTCATATATAAAAATTTCACTATTTATTTCATTGTTTCTAAAGTATTACTTTCCAATTTTTACATATTGAGACTTTTGAATATTATAAATTTCCTAATGATTTCTAATTATTTCACATTATTGAATTTTTAATTTTTTATGTCTTACATTATTTTATCAAATACTAGTATCCCTCAACTAATATATTTAGAATAATTAGTTTCTTGAGTATTTTAGTGTCATGTTTTCTTAAAACATCTCTTTATATTCTAGTCTATAAAAATGCCACTACTATGAGAGTTTCATGGAAGGATTTTTCCTATCCAACCACATTAACTCATAGAACCTTGATATTTTTAGTGGAGTCCCATCTCCAATGAATCAATAACATGAATTCTATCATTTCTTACCTTTAAAATTTCTCCAATCTAGATTCAAATATTTCTTTGATTCATGTTTTAGTCAACTCACCCAAAACTCTTGTTATAGCTACATAGTTTAAAGAAACATCATCAGCATTGGTTGATTGGAACCTCATAATATGATTTCTTCCTAAAATAAGATATGGAAGATTTCATTGACTTAATATTTTCTTTTAGGGGTTATTATGCTTTTTCATGGTGAAGGAAATATTTATGGACCCAATATGGTCATTCTTTGTGATTTAACTCACAATATAACCATGGTTAAAATAAAAAACATTCACCCTACATGTTCATTTAAACTATGCATGATTTTTTATTATTTGATGTAATTACTTACAAATAAACATACATTGAAATAATAAAACAAGGGTATGATAATATTGAAAATTAAGCGTGAATTTTTTCGATGTCGGATAATTCAAGAGGAATGTGGATCTACTAAGACCATAGGGGTATCTCCTTGATCCCTTTCTAAATCAGGATGCAGATCTTACCTCATTCAATGTATCAAAATAACATCTAGTATTATACTAAGTATTTGTGTGTATTTTTTGTCCTTTAATCCACCTCTTCATACAAAAATACCTACACGTAGGTGAGGGGTTCTCAGAAAGGAGAGATAAATGTTATTAAATCACACATGGATATAAAAACCCTTATACATATAATGGGTTCAAGGGATGATATTCCAACCCTCGTTTATTAATTAACTATTAAAAGTTTCACATATAAAAATAAAAAATCAAAACATATACATTAATCAGACCACGTCTCTTGATATCAAATAGGATGAAATAAACTAGAATAATAAAATTTAAATTTAAATTTTTTATACTTGAGGGAATTAACATGGAACTAAAATTAGTTAAACTAATTACTATTGAAAATATACTACTTCCCCAAATTTAGAAAATTATTTTATTAAGTTATAAATATTTTTTTATATTATTTGGATGTTTTTATGATTTTCCTATCCTCCCTAATTATTTGACGCCCCATAAGAGTTAATGAACCTTAATGTGTTTTTGTCACGAACCCACCTGGGTTAACCCTGATCGGGTCACATGGGAGGGCCCATAAAAAGGCCGAAGATGCATTCCTAATCCTCCAATTCCAGTTAAAATCCCCAAGGGAATCAATAGAGAAAATGGGAAGGATTTTTCCCCAATAAACAAAGACAATAATACAAAATAATGATCATCCCAAAATCGTTTGATTTACAAAACATGTATTGATTAAATTTTCAATGAGATATTCAAAAAAAATGGACTACAAAAAAACTAAAAAACCCAAACTGAAGCTGACACTAAATAGAACCACTATGTAACCCTGAGGGTCACTCTTCTACCAACCAACGAACATGGCACGAGGCAACTGAACCAAAGCTGGAACCTGTACAGGAGACTATAAAAAAGAAAATACTATAGTAAAGAGTATTAAAGATCTATAGGTAGGCCTATAATATATATTCCCAATTCATATCCTTAATATAAAGAAATAAAACATTTTAGGTTTCAAATATAAACTATAGCCATAGGTTTTTCATACTTTTAATTTCAAAATACACAAATCACAACCCATTTCCCTTATATTTTATAACAAGGATCATTCACGGAATCTAAGTTGGTTTCATAGGGGATATGGGAAGAAGATAATCATGATAATAAATATTCATTTATATGAAAATTATTTCAAAACAACTTTCATGAACCCTTTTTTTCAAAAACACACATTCACGATTCACCAAGGAAACTCCAAAAACAGGAACATGGGATATAGTCATACAACGAGCAAAATGCGTATTGAGTCTACTGTTTGTACATCACAGTAACTCCTAGGAACTCAGAGGGGAACTAGATCATACAATACATGTGACTCATCCTAAATACAATCCCTACTCAATGATGTCATAATTCCCTAACAACCGACTATCACCCTACCTCACATGGTCAAGGGGATTGGTCCCATTGAAATAAACCAAAGTATCCATTTTCTATAGTCCACGAGCTAGTATTTTATCATATACTAGTGTAGTAAACATTCTCAATAATATTATTTTCTATGTTAGGTCCCCATGCCAACTTCATCATGGGGTATGCCCAATAATTCATGTAACAAGTCACATATTTATATATATAAACTTCCACTTCCACTACTGACACCATCCCAACCTCCTCAAGGAGAAGCCTATTACATAATCCAGAATCACATGGGTGGAGTCCCCAATCGAGGACATCCCCAACAATTTAGTAAGAAACTAGGAAAATTATAACCCTTATAAGGTATTACCAAATCAACACTTTAAAGATCCAAATAGGCCTTTGATCACTTTCACAAAACAATTCATTTCCTAAATACCACACACAACCCCTTTTCATAATCCAAACCACCATTTCAAAAGAAACACCTTTAAAAGGACAATGGAAAATTACCTTAATCATTTAAGGTGGAAAACCCATTTAAATATCAAATAAAAATTTAAACAATCAAACTCGTATTTATAAAAACAAAACCATTCCATTTTAAAACACTAGACAATTTAAGGATCCAACCATGATATTTTCAAAACATGGAGAATGAAAACTCATTTCCAACCATTCCAAACCATCACAACAAAATGGAAATAAACTAATGTAACAAGGAATAATTATTCTACAAACATTAAATTCATATTTGTCAATCAAGGTAGGGGAAACAATAGTAAATTAATATATTTATAAATTTAAAGGTCATGCACAATGGGTTCCTCCATCAAGAGTGGAGAAAAATATTGAATCTATAGGGAATATTAATTTTCACAACCACCTCACCCATGGAATACTTAAACCAACCAAAATCCATAATATCAAACCAAAATTTAATGTTCATACACTAAAAATCAAATCACAGCCAATGAAGAAGTGGAAATGTAATAAAGAGGGAGGAAACCACTATTGAAAGGGAAGAAGAAAAGGGAGAAATCAGTGACGAGATGTTTCCTTGGTGAATCTGGGTAAAAACCACCAAAAGAGGTGAGATTAAGAGGAGAAAATGAATGGGACGATCCTTTTAGGGAAGACGAGGTCGAGGGGCCATGCAAGATAAGTGAGAGGGTTAAAAAATTGGGTGGAAAAAAACCAGAAACCCTAATTTCTTTTCACTTTAAAGGCCTCATGGTTACCCCACATGGTTTTCCAAACCATTCAAAAACTATGTGACCGCTACTACCAATGAAATGAGGTGTCGCATGGTAACCTATAACTTACTGCACATTGTTTGGTAGTTGTGAATTAGTATCTGTAACCTACAACACGGTTTGATAGACCTTGCAGTAATTGTGTGGTAACTATGATTTGGGTACTGTCCACCCCAAAACCCTTAAATTAACCCAAAATTTAAGGAAAGACCCATGGATGAGATCTAGGGAAAAATAGAATAGAAGAACTACTGAAAAACGTAAACCCCTCACACCAGGTGTCCGATGAAAGAACAGTGAACGAAACCAAACTAGGACCAAAAAATAATTTCGATACCTAAGTGTGATAGTTCACCCCACCATAACACTTTTCTCCCCTACAAAGCCAACCAAGGGATTACCCAAAAGAAAAAACACTACTCTAATAAAACCTGAGTATATTTAGAATGAAATAAAAATGAATAGTTTACCATGACATCACCAAAAGGAATAAAAGCTAATAGGAAGAACTCAGGAGACCAAAATCGGATCCCGGTGAAGTTTCACCCACTCCCAAAGTGTATAAAACACTAGTTGATTTGTCCAAAAAACATATAATCATCCTCACCCTCCAATAAACTTCAATCAAAAGATCCCAAATGACAATAAGAGGAATAAAAAAATCCTCCCAAAACCAACAAATGAGACTAACCCATATCCAATGACTACCCAAGCTTAAAATATTGATTTTTCCTAGGATGGTTCCAACTTACCCATGCTCATATAAAGTAAGATTTAAGAAATGATGATATAATTTCAACACTAACCCCACAACTATAAGATTACTGAACATATTTATTGTTTTACTCACCTTCATCATCATAGAAAAAAAATATTTACTTAATAAATCCTTTAATAACTCCAAGGAAATATATTTCCAATATATTCTTCATGACAAAGACATCGTCCATTCAAATGTTGGGCCTCCAAGAATAATGGTGCAAATCATTACCTTCAATTTTTCAGAAAACATGTGAATACTGAAGTCCCTCTCAATCCGCTGCATCCACTCTACTACCCCAAGAGGATCCACTTGACCATATAAAATAGAAGGATCTATCTTCCGAAAGTCAAGAGCATAGTCTATGTGTTGATCTTCTAGAGCGTTGACTAAGGATGCACCACCCGAAGTTGCACCTTTGGTATCAATAAATCCTTTTAGGGGAGGACACTAATAACAAAGGAAAACATGTACCTTGATAAAATCCAATCCTACAACATGGATCTTTCACATCAAAAATCATAAAAAAACATCAACTTCAAAAAATAAAAGGGACATGGAACACCACTAAAAGCTATCAAACATCCGATTTTCTATTAAAACTTGTTCAAAAAAAAGTTTGATATAATTAAAGACCCACAAATGGTGTCCCATGGGCCTCACCATGCACATGCCCATGAAATACTAGGAACATAACCAGTTTCCCATAAGTATTTATCCATGTGATCACTCATGGAAAGACCAATGGTAAAACAACTAGCTAACCCTTCCTTTTCAAATAAAATCCTACCCTTCAGTTAAAACTCATTTTCTAGTATTTCACACCAAATCTATATAATTTCATTTATATCAAAAAATAGAAAAACTCTCCCTCAAATACCATCCACGTGCTCAAAACCATTCCAATTTAGCCCAAATACTCATTTAACAAAACCCAATTTTCAAAACACTAGTTAAAGTTAGTTTTGAAAGTCCCATTTCATTCAAATTTCCAAAATAAAAATCATTGCCATTATAAATCCAATTTTTTTCAATTCCAAAAAAAAAATTCCTTTCAAAATGGTTTTCCGAATTGAAGAATACACTTATGGTTCACTAGGGGGGCTAGCATCGAGGGGTGACTCAATCATATGGTTGGTGGCCATAAGACAATCATTACATCATCACAGAGAGAATTCTAGGGTAATATCTCTAAATCTACAAGGATTTTTATGCCATGTGGGATCAGGTAGACCTCTACCAAAATCCATTTTCATTTCCCAGTACCAAAAAATCTATAAGAACCAATTACACTAACAAACCTAGACATCCCATTGAAACATGATGTTTGGACGGAGCACGAGATTACGATGCACTTCCCACACCTAAACATTGATCCAAAAACACTTATTAATTCTTCTTTTACATCCCCAAATAATAATGGGTGCAATAAAATAAAGGTCTTAAAAAGAGAAAACCTGCCATTGATACCTCTTTGTCAAGAACCACACTAGGTCGACCCTGAACCGGTCACCCGAGTTGGCCAATGACAAGGCCTGAGATGCATTATCGATCCTCCAGAGCCTATGTCAAGATCCAAGGTCATCAATCGGGAAAATGGAAAAAAATTCCTAAAAAAATAATTAAGTGTATAGGTACAAAAAAATAACAACCCAAACTCATTTGATTTCCAAAACATCAATTGATTAAATATAGAAAGAGAGATACACCAAAACTGGAAAACAGAAATCTAGTAAAATTGAACTAATCCTCAAACCAAATAGCACCACCATGTGACCCTAAGGTTCACTTTCCAGCCAAACACAGACCATCACCTAAGGTAACTGAACAAAAGAAAGAACCTGTTAAGGAATCTAAAAACAAGAAAACACTATATACAAGATGATTAAAAATCAATAGGTAGGCCCGATTAATCTATTCCTAATGAATATGCTTTAAATAAATAAAAATCTACTTTTAGATTTGAAATAAAAACTATAAACATTTGGTTTTCATAATTTTCACTTCAAAATACACATATAACAACCCATTACCCTTACATTTTATAACCATGATCATTCAAGGAAGTTATGTTGGGTTCATAGGGGGTATAGAAGGAAGAGGATCCATAGAAGAAACATTATTTTTTCAGGAATACTTTTTCAAATCCACTTTATTTAAACCCATTTAACAGAAATACACATTCATGATTTACCAAGAAAAATCCAATACCAAGAACATGGGAGATAATATTACATTGAGGAAAATGGATAAGGATTCTAGGGTCAGATGATCAGGGGAATACCGAGGAACTTAGAGGAGAACCAGAACATACTACCCATGTGACATAACCTAATGGAATTCCCTAATCAGTGATATCATAACACCCTAACACCCGACCATCGCCCAATGTTTCCTTGTCGATGGGCCCAATCTGATAGCAATGAAACCATGTATGGACCCTCTATGGTCTACCATCTAGTACAATAACCATTTCTATTGTATAAAATGTTCTTAGTAAACCTCTTTTCTATGCTAGGTCCCCATGCCAAGTTCGTAAGGGGGTATTCCAATCAATTCAAGTAATAAATCATATATATATATATATATACATCCTCTACCACTGCTGGAACCACCCCAACCTCCCCACGGCGAAATCCATTCCTTAAATAAGAATCACATGGGTGGATTCTCACTCCGAGGACATCCACAACCATTTTATAACTAAAAATGTAATGGATAACCCCTATAAGGTTTTTTCAAAAGTACCAATTTATTGTTCCAAAGGGCCTTCCATCATTTTCACAAAACAATTCATTTCATAAATACGACACAAAACCACTTTTCATAATCCAAAAAACCATTTAAAATAAAAAACCTTTACAAGGATAATAGGTACTAAACTTAATCATTTACGGTGAAACCCCCATTTAAATTCTCAAATAAATGTTTAGTTTATAAGAGTGGTGTTTATAAAAATCCAAACCAAGTCATTTTAAATCACATGATAATTTAGTATATAATCAGGACATTTTCAAAACTCATGGAATGAAAAATCATTTCCAACAATTCCAAACTATGACAAACAATGGTAAACCAACTAATTTATATAGGTATAATTATTCTAAGAACATTAAATACCTATATAGTATTCTTTTTTGGGGAAAACATCAATAAATAAATTTAGGTCTAAATTAAAAGGACATACACAATGGGTTCATATGTCAAGGGTGGAGAAAATTCTGTAATCCATAAAAACATCCTTTTCACCACTACCAGACCCAAGGTACATATTAAAACAATAAAAAAACAGAAGATCGAACCAAACATTTAATGTTCTAACCCTAAAAATCACATCCCAACTAATGGAGAAAATGAAACCCACAAATAAGGGAGGAAAACCCTAAATAAAGGGAAGAAGTCAATGAAGAATTTACTTATGAGGATCTTCCTGAAATAATCAAGTAAAACCCCTCCAATATATGGGAGATATAGAATATCCAAAGAAGGGGAGCCTCCTTGGGGAGATGAGGTCAAGGGGGTAGAGTAAGAGGGGTTGGAAGGGATTGAAATTGGATGGAAAAAAACTTAAAGACATCATTTTTAATGACATGGTTGGAAGCATGTTTATTATACAAGGTCATCCAAAAAGTATGGAAACTATGAAGCCCTTACTACTAAGTAACTGAGGTGTCCCATGGTTACCTAGAACATACAGCATCATAGGTTTGGTTACAAGCTGCATGGTTTGATGGACAATGTTATAACTGTTTGGTAACCATGAATAGTGTATTGTCCACCCTAAAACACCCAATTTCCCCAAATACTCAAATAAAGTCCAAAGGATAAGAGCTAGGAAAGAAATATAAGAGAAGAACCTTCCAAAAATAAAACCCATCACACCTGGACCATGATAAAAGAACAAAAAAACAAATAGAACTGAGACCAAAAAATAAATTCAAAACCCAAGTATAACAGCCTGGATATGACTAAACATGTATAATATGGCCAACCAGACCTAGATAAGGTCAGGGTGATCCAACTGTGCACTTTAGTTAAGTTTACGACATCACTCATTGTGTGTGTGTTCTGTTACAAAGGGTTTGTAGTGCACCACCCTATTTTGTATGTCCAAATTTCAAAAATAAAATTAAAAATTAAACATTACCATCCATGCTATGAGGAACAAATTATACCTGACCAATCATGGATGGGGGATATGTTTGAAATGAATAATTATTTTGTTTACCTAATTATATATTATTTTTTTCTCCTCAAAATGGTAATTCTATATAGTTTTTTATAGTTAATTAGTTCATTACAGCAGCCTCTTCCCCACCCATATTAAACTATTTATCTAGAAGTTAATATTAATCTGATATCAAAAACTTTTATTAATTTATTATTAATTTTTAATATGAATTTTTTTGTTAAATATTTTTATGGTGATAACTTAGTCCTCTAACCTCGGATTGAAGCAACACTAGAGTAATTTGCACCTTAATTATTCTTCCCAATCCTATTAATAAAAAATTCGTTTTAATTCACATTAATTAATTGTTTTATAACTTTGTTACAAATGTTTTGGTATATTTTTCATATATGAAATGGAAAATCCCACTAAATTAAGCTTTTCGTCATTGATTCAGTTGTATAACATCAAATATTTTTAGAATAACATGATTATCAACATAAGAATATCATTTGAATTAAATAAACATGAAAATTAAAAAAATAGAATCATATATTGTTTGATTTTTAATTATCATGTATTTAGTTTACTACTGATGGATGTCACTTAATGAAACTGAATCAAGAACTCTCTATCTCATCAATATGAATATTCAGGACCTATTGGTGTGTTGAACATTGATTTTTGAGTGATATCATGAATAATTAATGAATCCATTCTGTAATAATGATAATAAAATAATCATTCCAATGATCTGGTAAGAAGATCTAGGATCAGAGTTCTCTAATCTTCACCTTCACTCGCTATAATGAAGTGGGGAGGAGATAGTTTCTCTAATATTCATGGAATAAATATTCATTCTATATTTTATCCTCCCTTGGATTATATAATAAGGGTTAAGTGTCATAAATTTCAATTTTCACGTGAATATATTTTACCTTTTAAATAAGTTCTGAATAATATTGTTTACCATGTTAGTGCATTAATAACATCAAAATCAATTACATGTACAATAAAAAATAATTTTGTGTAATAAAGTTGGTCTCATTAACTCAATTTGAATCTCCGATAAAATGTTAAAGGGAACCTAAAAAATAAATAATTTTTCATTAATTAAGTTCCTTGGATTCACTAAATAACTTATGAATATAATTAGTTAATAACTTTAATATATATTATTCTAAACTAAAATAATATTCAAATTATATATTTATTATGATCATTCAAACAATAACATAAACCAATATACACTACGGGATCCACTATTTCCTAAAATTCATTTCATTATAATTTTTAATTATTTTGAATATTCTTTATATGTAACCCATTATTCCTTAATCTTAATAATAGTGAGTTATACTCACAAAACAGGAGTGGTGCCTAGATACGCATCTTGTCCCCAAAAGAGATAATGTTATATCTTAGAAATGGAAACCATTAATGATAACACTTGGTGAAATATAATAAATTTGTATCATGCTGTCTCAAAATGTAGGATCAATATATTGGGTCATAATCATTACATTTATTATAACTTCTTATAATGACCATACATCATGGGATTTGTTTCTTCTACCCTGGTCATGGATCTAATGGATGTACAATAATACCATTCAAATGGGGTTGATATATATCTTTCTATATGGAAGAAAAAAAATATTTTTTTATCATTAAATAAATTTCATGCTAAAAATGATTCCCCCAGTATAATACTCCTTACCACAAACACAAATTAAATGGTTTTCAACTTCCATAAAATTATGTCATCAATGGATACCCATTTCTAATTATCTCAAATTGAGAGAATGATATATATGCTCTTAGATAGTAATGTCCCTTGACACCCAATACATCTCTTGATATTATTTTAAGATCATTCCTCATGATCTACTATATTTTAGATCACCATTGTGAACTTTAGGATATTCCATTTCAATGATTATGGGACCCCAAGACTTTATATTCATATATAATTTTTGTCCCATTAGTATGATGTATCTTGATTATAGAAAAATTGTTTATGATAAATTTCATAGTATCTCAAGGTTCCCAATATAGTTGGGAACTGTTATATCCCTTTGATACAAAAAATAATTTATTGTAATTCCAATTTATATACTGTATGAATAAGTATCAGAGAATATTATGGGGTTACTAATCCATCAATGCTCAAAATACATAGTATGGACGTTAAAAACTACTTCTAAAGAAATTATGAGCCACCAAAACTCATAACGGGTCCCTTCCAACCACCTCCTAGAGCCTAGTATGGAAGGATCAAGAGTGGAGGTGGTGGAAGGGATGTGTGTTCACATTGAAGTGCATCGTGATCACATCACTGCCATTAATATTGTAGGTTTATCTATTTCCTTAAAACCCTTAGTTTCATTTGAAGTTTTTAAAACATTAGTTTTGTGAGATCATCCACTATAGTTTTAGTAAAGAATATATATTAGTTATAAAATAACCTCTGTCTAAATTATAGACTATCAATCCTCAATTCTTGGTATATGAATGAGTATGCCTTCAATGATGTGAACCTAAAGACTACTAGATGTTAACCTTAACTAATGAATTTTTTCCCTCAATAAAAACAACTAGTGACATCTATCTTAGTCACATATTCAAAAATATATCAAGAAATTGATCCTACTATAGAACCCCAATATAGTTGGGAATGTAGAGAGGAAAATACTCACCCAGATCTCTATATTATGTGTACATTCGAACTTCTTGAAATGGAAGAATGTGTCATAAATCATGTCAAGGGAGTACCTCAGGATTTAAGTGAACCTAAAAACATAATAAAAATTATAAATTATGCTATTTTATATCTCCAACTACATATATTCATGCATATAAATCAACAATTCTAGGTATTACTCCTTAATAATGTGTTAATAAATCTCTATCCAAGGGAGATGTTTCTCATCATGAGTATGGATTATCCAAATTTGGTTGAAACAAACATTTTCAGGGGGATTTTGGATTATAGTTCCATTATATTATTAAATAGTTTTTTAATAAGGTATAAAATGTGAATTAATTCCTTCATCAAATTCTTTACTAACTATTAAGGTTCAACTCAGAACTAGGTTTTCAATATATCTGAAACTCTAGATGTAAACTCTTTCTATGCACACCCATATCCTATCCCATAGGAATCAAGTTAGGCTCAATAGGTGGAGACATGTTATCCAATTTTATAGGTAGTGATATTACTCACTACACTGAGGGTATAATAAAGACATCTTGGTTGCCTTATGGTGACATATTATGGTCCAGTTCCCTGATAAAATCCACCTCAGTCAACTGGTATTTGATAAGTTGATTGATCTATAGAACTGTCATTTCACAACCCTGCATATGAATTATAACTGGCTATATATACCACATTATCCTCTAATATTACAACATTATCCATTTATATTGACGTATTTTTGGGAATCTTACACTAGGATATCGAAATAAAAAACTTACCCATATATGATGCATATAAAATTTTCTTATTCAGTACAATCAGTGATTTAGATCTTTGGGTTAACACGTTGGTTATCAAAGATCATATAAATTGATATGTCAAACACCTCAATAATATTGGGTCCTGTAGCAATAGATTCATACTAAAAACACCTTGTTACTATTTGAATAATTTTATAGAAAAAATATTGAAGAAAAATAACTCCAAATTCTATCCCTAATATAATCCCATAATTGACACAACCATGAGATGACATGACTAAGGGGACACTGTCAATACTACTAGTAAGGTAATTGATCTACCAAAAATCCTTCATTCTATAGTCCATGTGATAGAGACTATCCTTTAGAAGGTATATCACATATTATGGGAGACTGCATCCTAAATTACCTATACAAAAATAGTAATCTCCATATAGTTACACAATATTCTAAAACATGGTATATAACCATCTATGATATGTAAAAAATTCTGGGTAACATGATATGACCCTAAAATTAGTATCATTTATATAAAAAAATACCAAAAAAACATCAAAATTACATTCCCAATAATCGTAATGATAAAATATCTGAAGGAGTTTAAGGAAAATGGGTCTCTATAACAATTAAAACCTAACATGAACAACATCCCTAACTGTAACATTTAGCGACTTGGAAGCTTGTACTCAACCCACACAATGTTCACTAAATTCTCCAGTGAACTATCAATCATTTTCATAATAAAATATTAATGTGAGAGAAATGACCATTTTGGGGTGAGTGTAAACATATCCAACAAGATTCCCAAAAACCACAGTTGAATGATTAATTAATTGAAAATAATCTCAAACCCATAAAGGTAAAGGTTAACTAACATGGGAAAGGAAAACATGAAGATGATAAAAATCTAAATGAATTATTTGGTTCGAGATCATGGGATATGAAGTCCTAGTCATCAATATCCATGCTTCAGTAAAAATATCCACCACCCATAGTAACCTAATAATTCATGCAACCCATTTATACCAATCCCACATTATCTCACTAACAGTGGTGGTGGAATCATTCCTCGACAAGATAAGTTATTGTCTAATATAAACCAAGACCCTAATGGTGGATCCACTCCAAATCATACAATTTCATTAAATAATAAATTAAAAAGCTTTATAAATAAAGGAATCACACCTTGATGATTATTAAGACATTGATCAGTAGATTACCAAATATTATTGACCTTTTGTAGGTCTCGTTCTATGTTGGGTTCATGTGAGTAGAAACACCATGACTGAACTATATAAAAATTGAACCTGATGAATGTGGGGGCGTACTAAAATATAAAATTATTTAGGGAAACCATGTGTTGTCATATACCTATGAATAGGGGGTTACTATACCTCATGGAATTTTCCGTACATCACCCCAAACCCAATTCTAATCCTTGTTGAAATAAAATATAAAAAAACCTAAAATATGATATAAATGGACTCATATGGAAAAAATTATTACTATATCTAAATATATGTGAAAATAGCTAAATATATGCAATTAATAACCATAATATAATATTAGAATGAAAATATATGTAAACAGTCAGGAATGAATCATGACTAGACAATCTATCTAGGAATCTATATGGTCATTAAATGAAACATTCATCCATAGTACAAGTTCCTAGACCACTAGCTTCACACCATATTCAATTATCCATATTTCATATCTAGTGGTTGTTTTTTCCACTGTCTTCAATAATCATCATGTTCATAGTAAAATAGCATCATTCACACTATAATATGTACTACCACGTTGCATCTTAACTTGCATATGATTAATTCAGGATATGTGGATTCAATGTAAGATTAAGACCCTTCTATTATTATATACCACGGGAAAAGGGGTCTTTATAATGCAGTTAAAAGAGTTCCAGAAAGACGATATCACGAGGGCCAGAGGAATAATTCACACGACCCTGTATCAAAGGAAAACACAACTCGATGGGGAATAATAATACCATACAAATCCTATCAATTCCCAATTTATCATTTCTCCAATGTATCATCACTTACATTTTTATTCAATAACATTTTTACACTAGTGTCAAACTTCTCCACTATAGGTCTACGAGGCTTCCACTTAATTGAAATGCGATAAGAATAATTTCATTTGAATAAAAATTAGATAACATGATATTAAATATGGGAGAAAAAATAAATAATGGTTTGTTTCAAGAAGAAAGGTAAATACTAATTAAAATAAAATTTGGTTTTTATAGAAATAATATCACAAGGAAAATAATGAAAAAACAAATACATTAATAATAGGACCCACACGTTGAAGGAGCATGATATATAAAAATAGTTCAACCAAGGGGCCACTGCATGATCACGACTAATTGAATGATCCTCTATGTCTTATTGGAATCCAAAAACAAACAAACAAAAACTAGTAAGTCGATAGAGGAATAAAAAATACAAGGGATCGAGGTATCAACCAAAATTTATAAATAAATATTTATCTAGTCTAATGAATGTTATATAGTATTGATTGTGGTACAATTCTCCAAAAGTAAAACAAAAACCGTATTACAATAAGTACATTCATGTTTTAAATTCCATGTTAATTTGAAATCCAAAAAACATGATTTTACTTGCACCATTATTAAAAACCAAAAAAATCGGTCAACTCTCATAACATCATAAAACTTAACCGCTCTTATGTCCCAATAGAGGGTGTCATGGTGAAACATATTCTACATAATATCGAACAAAAATTTTTCATTTCAACCACTAAATAGATATCAATTCTATGTTTAAATTCATCCATTGTTACATTAATATTAATGATCCTCAACTAGGTACATTGTAAAAAAACACCACAACCCAACAGAATAAATAGAAACCACAAAAACTTCATGCTGTAATTAATATCTTCAACTAAAACCTTATAAAGGGTATAATGTCATTACTTAGAAAATAATTTAATATTTATATTAGTTATAAATTAAACATAAAATACTATTTATTTTGAAAATATTTTTTTTAATTTTTTGATGAAATATTGAATTTTATTATCAAAATTATGTGAAACAATATATAAAATTAAAATTCAAAATATATTATATTCAATGGTTGCTTATTGAGATTATATCTCTATCAAAAAAATTTAGAAAATTGAAAACAATAAGAATAAATTCAATAAATTACTAATATAATGAGTCTAACTATAAATATAATATTATTGATTTTCAATGGGTCTGAATTCATTAAAATATATATTTTTAAAACAATTTTTTAGAATAATTATAATTCTAATGTATATAGATTAGGTTATTAAACAATGATTAATAATACTTATTTGTTAAATAAAATATTACCATTGGATATATATGTAAATATTTTATATTGTATAAAACCAATTGATAAATAATGAATTATAAATTCATGATTTAATCAACAGATATAATTTACTACCATCAAACTAATTATTCAATATTTCGTAAAAATTAATTACTAATTCTTATTTACTTTTTATATATTTATTAATAAAAAATATATCATTTAAAATTATGAATTAATATTTCAAATATGAATGAAATTTTTTCACATAACAATTATATAATGATAATATCTATAAGAACAATATTCATGTAACAATTATAAAAACAATATTCCTTCATATGTTATTCTTGAAGAAATAATTTTTTATATAAAATATATATATTTCATGACTTATTATATTTATATTATGTACCTTATTTATTATAAATATAATTTTGTTGGATATTATATGTTATGAGACAACTAATTTTATCTATTATCCATAGTTATGTATATCATTTAAAAAAAATTATCACTCATCATTTAAGTAACAAAATACTATATTTTATCAATATAATGAAATGTGTATTGTATAAATAATTTAATTTTATATTTATATAGTGATCATGATATGCATGTTTAAAATAAAAGACACTAAACTATGATTTTTACAACTCTTAAAAATTATATTTACTTTTATTGATTTCACATTTTTATTTATAATTCAATATTTTGAGTATATGTCCTTTATTTTTAATATCCATTTATAAAAATATTATAAAAATATTTATTATATCATATTAATTTAATTACCAATTAAATCATTCTATACATAGCTTATCTAAAAAATTAAAATAAAATTATTCAAACCAAAGATAAATGATAGTGGAAAATAAAATACGAAAAAAATATTCAACAAAAATATGGGATGTTACAAATGTGATCCCTCAAGTTGGTATTTGGAAATATCAAATGTTAGATGACATTTTTTTTGTTTAGTGTTATTGGGGGTTTTAGTTAATTATTCATTTTTACTTATTTTATTAAAAACAAAATATTTTTCATTGTCTATCACGTGTTTAAAATTTTGAAAATTATTATCATCAAATTTTTTATAAGATTCCATGGGGAATTTGGTGGGTTGATTCAGATTAAATAACACCAATTAAAGTTGTATAAGTAATAAGAAACCATAAACCTAAAGTATACATTCTTTTAGACCAAAACCAGACATATAAAATGAATAATATATTTTATGAAAATGATGTCCAAATGCACTATCTTTAAACACCAATTTGATAATGAATAATTAAAAGTAGAAAAAAGGAATCCTTTATCATATGCTATCTGTGGGATAAAAAATCAACCATATTTAGTGTATATTTATTATTTCACCCATGTTATACTAGTACGTAATGTGTAATGGAAGGTGGAAATGAGATCTTCCACTTAGGAATGATCAACCGAAGATCCACATTCCATAATTATAGCTTAGGTCACTTTCTATATGACTCAAAGAAACTCTTCCAGACTCTTTGTATTTACTTGGACATTTTTAATATATTTTATTAATGATATATGGTTATAAATATTTTAAACTATGTAACTATACATATGTTAAATACATTATAGAAACACTAATTATTATAGTTATTTTATCATATAAAATGTTAGTAAAAATTATAGTCATATATAATAGAAATTAAAATGGTAACATACAATGTTATAATTCCATGTTTACCATAACATTGAATTAATACATGTTTTATCATAATGTTATGACTATATCATACTCAACGATGTTTTTATGGAAGTGGTATGATATCACTATATTTTACCAAATGAGATCAAATATCATGTTATGTGTTGTTTTTTCTTGTTTAGGTCATATAATAATCAATACCCATACATTACATTATGATATGACCATATAAACATCATGTGTATAATTTTCATTCTAGAACCTCTCCACTAATGGGAACATGAGTTTTCAAACCACTTACACAAGCATGCATGGTTTACTCATGCATTTGAAACCATTTGGTTCATCTAGGGAAATCCTATTGAGTATGAAAATTAAATCACCTCAACATGTGAACATTGATGTGCATGTAGTTGTTTGTTTTGAGTTTCATTATCTTTATGACACATAATTTGTATAGATGGGTGGAAACTAGACACACCCATTCCTTTTTAATTTGGAGTAATCAGTGGTTTAGTTTTAGCTACATGGGTTATTTATTTTTATAGCATTGTTATATTATTTTATATTTTATATCATGGAATATTTTAATATTTTTTTGATAGTGGTTATAAATTATTTTGGTATTTATTTGTTTTTGAATGATTTTAATCATAGTGGTATGTTGATAAACATAGTATAACAAATTATTATATCTAGAAAATTTAAAATCAATGATATTTTTTAAAATAAATCAAGTTAAATAGTATATATGTGTTATCAATCTAAAAACTAACACCCTAAAAATAAATATTAAATTAGGCAAGTAAGAATAACCAATAATATTCCATGTAAATATCAATTTAATAATTCATCATATAAGTTAACGTGATAAATTCATGCATATATGAATGCATGTGTGAGTATATATGTGCATGCCACATAGATACATACATATATATATATAATTTTCCAACTATGATAGTTCGATAAATTTTCTACTTTAGAGTTTATAATTATTTTATTTGGTATTTTTTTACTACTTATCCAAGACATATTTCAAATAGAAAATTATCAAGCATGATTTTATTTTATATTAGATGATACCATGAAATAAATTTTGACGTATGTTGTAAAGGATAGAAAATTATTAATTACATTACCAATTTCCTATATTGGGGAATTCATAAAATCATGTTGACATTGTATATATTACATGATTGATTATATATGAATTTTTCATGTATTAATTTTTATTATGTGTAATGTTATAATATGAAATAAATATTATTTATAGTATCCTGAGTGATGATTACAAAACACCCATGTGGGCAATGTTATTATAATTTTTATTTTTTATTTTTTATATATTTAAATTTTGTTGTTCCCACAAGATTGGTATAGCCACACATAGTATGGGATTAATAAGTATAACCAAATATTTATCAATTAAAACTCTTTTCCTTTTTCTATGAACTTTTTAGTGTGAATGGATCTCAATATCTCATGTCACACACTGTATGAAGCCATGTATTAATGACAGAAACAACAAATTGAATAATACTTAGATATTTTCATGGTTCACTAATAATGTGTTACCATGTACAAAGTTTATAGTAGTTTTTATTCCATATATATATGTCTATTTTTATATTATAAGGATCACATAAGTGAAAGGTAATGTAATTAAACAATTATAATTGGAAATAACACGATTACAATACATGTAACAAAATAGATCACTTAGGACCCAATTACATCAATTCACAAAAACATATACCAACAAGACCCATTCATCATAAATATATTTTTAGGGGTCCTCATGAATACAGATCAATTAAAAACATGATTATCTATAGGATAAATTAAATCTAATCTTCTTCCTTGGTTGTAGAAATATTTTAACCTCTAACTATCTTTTACATATTTAAGAACCTTTTTTATATGATATATTGAATAATAGACCATCAACTTCTCAATTTTCTCCTTATCCTTTAGTATGTCGAATGAATAATGATATTTAATAGTTTACACATCATCTTATATAACTTTTTTTCACTTCCTACAATATTCATTTTCATATGTTACACACACTTGTTACTCTATCTCTTCTTATTTTACCTTTATGATATTCATTACTAGTTGGTCAGTATCTTTAACACCTCTCTAAATCATGTTATCTACTTCTCATTTGAATCTTCAATATCAACATGGATATTTCCCATGTATTTGAATTTCTAAATCTCCATGAAAGATAAACACCTGATATTTATTCTTATTAATTTGTAGTTCACTCAAATATACTCTAAGTAAAAAAATGGATCCTTAAATATATGGAAATATATCATCATATAAAATCCCCTTCCAATATCATGCAATGTTTTATTTTATCTTGATGATATATCATCCTTAAAGATAATTTAAATTACAGATAAATATCATAATTTTATTTTCAAGATATTATCTATTATTTACCTTATTTCTCTAAATACTTGATTCCTTAAAGATTCCAAAAATCTTGTTACATATTTTTCATATACGCATGTTCACATACAATGATGATAACTATCGCTATATGATATAGAAACATATATCTATATCATTGATCCTATATGTTTGAGAATAATTATACTAATCCTCTATAATATAGAAACATATCTTCTAATAATAAAAATGTTTTCCCTTCCCAATTACTTTATTTACATCAAAATCTATCAAGATAATATCACTAGTTCTGATCAATTCCCTATTTCGTTATTTCCTTAAAATTTCCACTAATCAAAAGTATTAAGCCCTATAAAGATCTTATATATTTTTTAAAATATTTCAGTCACACTTATGCGTCATTATATTTTATCTTGCAAGATCTCATTTGTTCTTATATATTTTATGGAATCTGGATAATACTCATACATATCCTCAAAATTAATCTCATGTAAGCAAGGAAGATTTTAAGATAATCTTATTTATCAATAGATTATTCATATAAATGTTTGTATTTGTTCTTATGTATCATATTGTAAAATCAAGGTTACTATTATTTATCTAGGTACATTTCCATTTGGTCATTCATAGGATTTTATTTTCAATTTGGATATTATCACAATGATATTATGTATGATCTCCATCCTTTGCAGACTTCTTGAAATAAAATTATATCATATTTAAAAAATCTCAAATAACTAAAATAACTTTTGGATATCATCAAATAATAATTAGTAGTGTCATATTTCTTCCCAAGGATATTTACATATATATATATAATCCTTATTGTGTATCAATTTACATACACTACATTAAATACTTCATCACTTATTAAAATTTCATCATCCATGTGTATCTTCCCTATATTACAACTACCTTCAAACTTAACAACAAATAGATTGATATATCATCATTATATATATTATTTTAATACATATCCAGCCTATAATATTTAAAATATATTAATATCATAATTATTTCTATCCTCATTGATATCCATAGCTCTTGTACACCTCATAGGATTCCATAATCTACTAAATAGATTCTATCAAAAAATACTTTATGGATAAGAAAAATCATAAATCCACTACCTATTAAAACCTTATAAATTAACCATGATTTTAAACCTTAAAAATAAATATATCTATTTGAGTATAATAATAAATGTAATCATCTCACATAAACTGTTATCATCTCGAAATTTCCCATTTTTGTATTCTTCCTTCCACATGTATCAGTCCAGTCGGTACTATAACTTCACTCAAAAAAAATATTGACACCATTATTTAGTGACTACAAATAAAAGATATCATCATCCATGTGATGAAAATTTATGAAATTATTTTTTTAATAGGGTGTTATTTAATGGATTCAATATAATGACTAGTTAATTATACTCTATTTATTTCCAATAAAAGAGATGGAATGTTATAACTATTGTTAAGTAACATTTATCCAACTATATTTTTTATTCATTAATAGGGGTGTACATTAAATTAAATGAGGGGGATGAGAGGTTGAATCCTCCCAATGAAAATATTATAATCTCAAATGTAATTATTCTATAGGTTTAAGAATATTTATGATATCATTCCCAATAATAATATAGTCATCCTCTGATGAAAGTGTGTGATTGAGACAATCATATTTTACTGAACACAACAAAGTGAATTATTGTATCCTATATATAATATAAGGGATAGTGACAAAAAATATATTAACTATTAAATCCATATTGTAAACCATTATATAATTTAAAAAAATTTATAAAGGTAAAAATTAAAGAGACTTGCAAGTTTTTTTCCTGCCAGAAGACATGACATGTAGTTAAAATCAATAGGAGAAGGAATTAGCCTACATTATATGTTCATGTGATAAGGGATAGTATTTTTTCTTTTAAGTTCATACAATTATTAAAAAATATATCCACTTATTTTTGTGGTACAATGATCAATTTTGTTCCTTTTAATGTTATATAATAATGAAAAATGTTCTCGGTTTAAATATCGCCCAATAGGGAAAAATTTTACATGTAGATTAACATCATACAACTATGAACTATAGGAAAAAGGTACTTATGTAATAAATGGGTGTTTGAATTATGTATAAAAACTATGGATAAAAAAAAATTGTAATTTATGGGCTCATGGAATTGGGAGATCCACACATTGAGGGATCTAATTTCACAAATTCTTGATGGAGTACACAGAGGATCTGTATGAAACTGTGGATCTTACACCAAGATGGAAACCCAAGAATAATTATTTTTACCTAATAATTTACACTATAATTATAATATTGGTTGATTCAATAGGCTCTTAAAAAATGTATAATTGTTAAAAAAGTATTATATAATTGACTATTCCTTGAGAATCCATATTAAGAAGAAGAGTAGAATAATTAAAATCATTAATGTCAAACAAGATTATAATTATAAAAATAAATACTTGATTGTATAAGTCATACATGTGAAAATAATATAGTTCATCATTGAATCATATATATAATGTAATAAGGAATGGTAAAACTTCACACTTGAGGTATGGACCATTGTGAAATTGATCTATTATGTTCTGCAAATCCATATAGATGAAATGGAAGGGTTTTACAAATGAAGGTGATATTGGTGAAGTGTGGGAGATTATTGAATCTTATTTTTATTAAATGTTAATATCACTAACACACTTCACTTTTAATGTTTCAAAATATTTCCCCATGGGAGACCTTACCCCTAGTTCAAATATAAGTCCTCATCAAAGTTCTCTTTAATTAAGGCATCATGTATGAGACCTTCATATTAACCATTTTCCCACATATCATTTTTTATCTATTAGATTTTTATCCGAAAATGTCATATTAGAGTTTATAGAATATTATGATTTGAAATAAGATCTTTTATATACATTGTTATATCATTCATTCTCTATTCATATAGGTATGTATATGTATCTTAATGGAGAGTCTAAAGTTCTACTTATAGTCTAAGGAATGTTATTTTTCTAGAATTACATTAGAAAATTGTTAAGACATAATAATGATGTATACTCATATTGGACCATGGTGTGCACTAATTATTCAACTCAACACATGTTGAAAATTTAGTTTGGTTCACTACAACCTAAATGATCAAAATTCTCTAAACATCTTCTCGATGTGAAGAAAATAAAAAAACAACATTGAATGAGTATAATTGTTTATCTAGGATCCTGTTCAAGGTTCATGAAATGTAAAATAAAATACAATAACCTTAGATATTCCCTAATATAATATGTTTTCCCATTTAAGGTATTTTTATAGGTCATGATATGTTTATAATACTATAAAAATATGAATTTTATGTTATCATATATAAACCATTGTCTAATTCTATTTGGAGTTCCTCACCACTGCATCACTAGATTGAAAAATAATTTTTAGTACTCCACATTACTAAGTCAATGAAAACTAATATAGAATATAATGATACCATTTTCATATTCCACATGGTGTATGATACCCTTTCATATTAAACTCAACATAGGTAATCTGAGTGGGGTGCATATACTCACATTCTTTATAAAGTTATCGAAATATTATTTGTTACCGAGAGTAGCATGAATTAACAATTTATTTATTTTTTATAAAAAAATATAATAATTTAACATCAAATAGTTCTAGACATAAATAATTTATATTTCTTTATTAAACTATTTTTTAGGTATTTTATCAACATATTGGATGAGTTTAAAGAAGTTTCATAAGAAAAATATATATAATGTATCATTTTAATAATCAATCCCATTAATAAAAAAATTTCACAACATGTCACTATATATAAATTTTTCATATTTATTAGACAATATTTTCCCTTAAGGGTCTCATGAAACTCTCTTTATTTTTAAAGGATGGTAGCATAAAGGATTATTACAACCAATTTTTTCTATCAAGAAGATGAGAGGTTGAATGAATCCATGATGTATCCTATTGACTAGTGGATTACATTCTTATAGATTTATCACATGTACATGGAATCCTAATAATTAATAATTTCCAGTACACTTTTAGAGAAACTGATTTATTGACAACATTCATATAAGTTAACACTACACACTTGGAATATACAATCACCAATTCCTTCTATATATTTAGTTTATCTATAGTTTAAATCCATATATCGATTCATGATATAATTTATCACAATTCATATAGTAATTGTTATCCTTTGAAAGGATGTAATACCCGAAAATCATAGTCAGAGGCAATCCCCTGACCTTTTATTAAAAGAAAGAAAAGTAAAGCAAGTAGTTACAACAAGGTAAAAGAAACAACTACATATCATAAAAGTCAGATCCATCACCACATCCATAATTAAGTGCTTCCTCTTCCATATCCGATTTCCACCATGAACTATCATACTGCTTAAAAATTTTGGCATACTTCCTTCTGAGATTAAATTTTTCCAAGGCAAGATAATCCTTAGAAGAATTCGCTGCCCAAATCTCCTTCCCGATGGAGGACCTCGTGCACTTTGGATTTGGCAGGTGAGAATAGTCTTTCCTTGTCTTCCTTCACGGTGGGGCAGTTATCACTTCATCATGCACAGACACCTTATTTTTTTCACCCTGAACAGCATCACTGTATGAAGTCCGAGGCATGCCACCATCATTTTCTTTATCACTATAATTGCAATCCCCCCAGTTGCCAACTATGTTCACAGCACGATAGCCCTCTGTCACCTCCCCTTCCTTTTGAGGCTGACTATTAGTGTCAATCACTGCAAGACAATGTGTATAATCCACAACCTTATGACCAACATTTATCCCATTCAGCACAGCCTCCTCACAGGCTACAACATTTCCATTCTCTACTGATTTTGTGCCATTTTCATTCAAAGCAGTTGTAGGAGCTCCATCTCCAGCATCATGTTCCTGCAATCCATCAAAGAGCCCCAGAACTGCAGTACCTTGATCCTCAAGAGCAGTGTCTCTTGAAGGCATACCCCGAGCATGATCCGTATCCAAAACACCATCAACCAATCCAGAAAACCGGTTATTAAGGGAAACTCCAGCATCCTGTTTCACAGAAGCTGTCTTCAGCCCATCAGACCTTCTAACCTGTACACCATCTTCACTGACCACCTGCTTCAGAGGGATGGTAGGCTCCTCCTAAAGTAGTCCAAAGGATCTTCCATCTTTATCTTGCCCAGCTGAAGCAAAATCTGTAACTGCAGCTTGGTCCATAGGCTCGGAGTACTTGTGAAGTTGTATCATGGAGGAACCCTCAACAACAGAAGGCTCATCAGAGCCCCCTGCAACCATAGGAGAAGCAGCAAGAGCAGCATGCTCTTTTCCACTCATAGAAACTACCTTCCCCAAATCCTACAACATTCTATTGAAGACATCCTTGACCCTCATCCCAGGAGGAACCACACTTGTCTTCTTCAGCAAACCTCCCTCACCACCGACCCCATCATCCTCCCTCGCAGGTTGAGTTTGCAGCCCACCATCAGACGAAGTCATCCCCTGCAATTTCAGGGATGCCCCAACAGAACCATCACCAACAGAAGCATCATATGATCCCTATCTGCACATTCTTATGCACAAGGAACCATTTCGGCAAGAGGCAGTATCGTGAACCAACCTATAACATGAGCCACAAAAGTCTGTCCATGACTAGAACTTGACGGCTTGCCTCCACAGAAAGTCTTTCCCATCAATGATCCACACCCACCCAACCGAGGCCTTTGAATAATCAACCTCAATGCATATCCGTGGGCAGATTGGGTGGAAAACAAAATTAGTTTTTGAATCCGAACACAGGTAATGACCAATCAAATTCCAAGGAGAGAAAAAATGGAAGGGTTCTGAAAGGGAAGTGGGAGACCGAGAAAGCATACCCATATGGCCGTGCTCGGGTTATCCCTCTGCATATGAAATTCAAAGTTCCACCAACGGATATGTGAGGATGAACCACAACATCTTAAGGGTCATTAGACCACGCAGTGACAAGATCCTCTGTCGACGCAAACCGGATCATGATATGACTTTGATCAAGGAGTCCAATAACCGCACGATCTTGAAGATCCCGGGATTCAAAGACAAAACAGTCGAACGCATCAACTGAGGGACTCCGTTGATGAAACCGATCCACAAATGTCATCTTGAATAGATCCAAGGCAGAGTTGAACTCTGAAGTCTCTAAGGAGTGCTAAGGTTCCCCACAGTACAAATCTGGATCTTTCGGGAAAATCGGGATCTGCGGGAGTGAGGGCAGAAACTCAGAATTTTAGAATGGAATAAATGTGGGGGGATGCATCTGTGGCAATGGTCGAGAAGGGGCTCCCCCTCCAATGGGGAGGGGGGAGATGGGATCCCCATCGCCGGAGCTAGGTTATCATCGTGAGCTTAGGTCGGGATCCCCATCGTCGGAGCTCCATTCAATGCTGGTGTCTAAAAGGATGTAATAGGTGTTGTGTTGAAATAATTGTTCTCCTGAAAGGGGATTCTAACATATCCTCGTGGAATCAGTCAAAAAGAAACATGGCTTTCGCCATTTAATGATTCATTTTGAACCTTTTAATGTGAACTGAAGAGTACTATAGTCATCCATTTTATGGTCAGGAATCAGTAACCAAATCAAATCATTTTAAATTACTTTGGAATCTAATACAAGTTGAAAGGAGAATAGTGATGGTATGATGTGGAATATATGATGAAGTTACCCTTTTAGATTAATTTTCAAGATAATTCACAGAAATAAATTTTAATTTACTAAGATGATGACCTTGAATTAAGATAATTTTTGAAATCAAGAGGATGATCTTAACTAAAGATGTTTAAGTAAATATATAAATGGATCCCACTTCAATATATTTTTTGAAAAAAAAGAAGGATATCAAATAAAGATATTTTAGGATGCGAAAACGAGAGTCTAGACTCAAGGTATTTGAAGAAACCATGATTATAATCTCAACTCAAAGTATTTTAGGACACAAATATGGGGATTAAATGGACGGTGTCTAAGGAATCTAGGAAAAGAATCTCCACTCATGCAATGTGAAAAAACCAAGAGGGTAATATTAGCTCAAGAAATTTTAGGAAACCAATAATATAATCATAACTCAAAGAATTTTAGGAATCCAAGAGGATAATATCAATGTAAGGAATTTACGTAAACCAAAATGAGTATCTTAACTCATGGAATTTTAGGAAACCAAGAGGGTAATTTAAAATCAATTTCTTTTATAAAACCAAGAGGATAATCTCAACTAATAAAAATTTACAAAACTAAGAGGAGGATCTAAACTCAATGAGTATAATGAAACAAATATGATAATCATGGCCTAAGGAATTTGAATAATCCATGAGTAGACTCTCAAGTCCACTAATTTAAGGAAACCATGTGGAGTTTCATGAATTGATGACTTTAAGAAAACTGTTATGAGGACCAGGAATCAAGGCATTTTATGAAACCAAGAGGAGAATATTAACTCATGGTATTTGAGGAAAAGAAGTGGATAATATTATCCCAAGGTGATTGAAGAATCCAAGTGGATAATATCAACTAAAGGGATTTATATAAAATAGTATAATAATATCAACTTAAAGAATTATAGGAAACCAATAGGACAATATTGACTCATGGAATTGAAGGAAACAAAGAGGAGAATATCAACTCAGTAAATTTAAGTAAAACATGAGGTTTAAAATGGAACAATGAATTTGGGGATCCTATAAGAGAATCCCAACATATGGAATTTGATAAAACAAAGAGAAGAACCATCTCATAAATTATTTTTTAAAACGAACAAGAGAATTAAGAGTCAAATAATATTTTTAACTATGTGGAGAAACTAGACTCAAGTAACATGAGTAATCAGAGGAGAAAAACTTAACTAAAATTAGAGACATTTGTTAACATGAAAATAATCATATTTGACTAGGTTTAAAAAACTCAGGATGTGACACATGAAATTTCAAGGGGGTTGGTGATAGAAGCATAGAGAATAAATTAAAGGAACCAAATTTTATCCCTTCAATGATCCCAGTCAGGAGTGATGGGGTATCCCTAACAGTATAGACTCATTTGATTATTCGAGGAGCTTCTCCAAATAAGAAAATATTTAGTTCTCTTTTTTGTAACCATAGATATAGTCAAAAATTAGAGTTCTGGTAGAATTTGACCCCTCATGGGTTATACTAATAAAAGTACCAATCATGTATTCACCTAGAGGTTAGGCAAAGAATAAATAAGAAGGTCAAGGGAATGGATCTAATTTAGAGGACATGAGAACTTGGGATAGCTAGTTTGATATCTTGAATGCATAGGTTCCTTAAAGGGATAACCTATGTTTGGATCTACATAAGGAAAACCTAGGTTCTAGGGATGATAAACATATCCACCTCCCTAATCAAAAGTTATAGCCATGGATTTGATTAGGAGGCCAAAAGAAAAACCTAAATAAGTGTTCCTCAACATAGTGATCCATTGAATTCTAGGAGTGGATCCCTTTTTAAAAAAATCATATGTGGGATAGAAAAATGTTTTAAGGCCCTCAAATTAGGGATCTATGAATTATATTGGTGTATAATTTCTAGGATTCCTTGGGAGTTTGAATTTGTGTAAAAAAATTAATTTTGGAGGTCTTTTTTATAGGAAAAGGAATCATATGTACTTAAAAAAGTACTCGTAACATATTTTGGCACCCAGGATCATTGTCTGGTCATGATCCATCTAGCCATGAGATAAGGAATGAAACACCTCGGCATGGGACTAGCTATAAACCTTCTTTGTGTGTACTATATTGGCATGATACTTTGTAAAATATGTCTAGTTTTTAATAGTTCAATCACAACACATATGGTCACATATTTGGATGTTTTTGTGCCCATACATCCTCTTAGCACTAATGTGGACTTTAGAAAAATAAATTCATATTTGTATAACTATAAATAACAATAATAAATTATTTTTATCTCTTTTATTCCTCCATTGGATGGAAAAATTATTCTTATGATATCATCTACACATTATTCAAAAAACTCCTATATAAAGTGTTTTATACATATAAAAAAACTTTAGAGGCTCATAAAAAGTGTTTTAAGACTGGATATTTGGTTGTTGGGTTCCCTAGACCCAACTCATTTATGAATGTTGATTACAATTATATATATACAACTTGATATAGGAAAGTGTTAATTCTCACATAAAAGTGTTGATCCTTCTGCATAAATTAATTATATGGTAATTTCCATATATTCTGTTTCATAACAAAAGGTTATAGATGTTCATGTTTGTAATCAGAACCTCTATATAATAGAAAAATAATCTTGAATATTTTTATTATTTTATAGAAACATAAAAATAATGGGACACAAATTATTTTTTACAATCAGGTGTTTGGGAATCATACTCATTTAGACTTCTTCTCCTAAATTTCACAATTGGTGATCTCAAATAGATGAGGTCATGTGAACTGATTCATCAGTGGAAACACTACATGGTTCAATATTCATTAGTTATTTAAATCTATAAACAATTTTATGAGTCTCTTAAATAGAGGTCAATGTCAATTTATATATTTTTATCAAGTGAATTGATGTAATTAAAACCATAAAATTGAATTCTTGGACATGAATCTTGTGTTAGGAGTCTCTTTGGTGGTTTGAATTTGGTTGAAGGATCAATATAAAATTTTTTCTTACGACTTCATCAAGAGAGATCTTTTGGTCCCATGTTAACTTGGACGATATTAACTTTTTTAAATATATATTTGTGATACAATATAGAAAGTCTATTAGTAAGTTCGTAAAATATATAAATAAAAAAATATGATGAATCATGTTCGCAGTATGATTTATGAGATATCATAAGAAAAAGGTATCAAATTACACAAAATGTTTTCATAGGAGGTAGTCATAGATAAGCCAATATTTATCTCCTAAGGGTCAAGGATGTGTTTTTGGACTCCAATCTTATTTTGTCGGTTAGAATCACAACTATCTGGATGAGTACCAATATGGTCCTATAGTAAAATTATCAATAAGGTCCATGTATTCTAATGAATATGTGTTTTGGATAATGTGGGCCTCACATGAAGGGTCCTATCTACGTCTAAAAGTGATTGATCACAATTAAAAAATTCAATTATTTTATTCATGTTTATTATAATGATTATTGAATTTATTTCTCATGGTATTAAAAAAATTGATCATAAAATCGACATTGAAAAAAAAAATTTCCAGAAAAACATAACATGTTCATGGTTTGTTAAAACATTTAGGGGGAATACATGTTAATTTCAAGGTTTATATTTTATCAGCTACAATGTTAAAGTGTTAAAAGAGAGTGATAAAATATGTGGGACGTTTATTTCAATTTTATTAAGTCATTACTGTACACAAAGGTCTAAAATAAAGTTTATTACTTTAAAGGGACCAAAATGAAATTTTGGAAAGTATAACCTATGTATAAGAGCTCAATTTAGACGCTTTAAATATGATATAAAGAATTATATTAATTAAAAATATAATTTCTCATCTCCTATACCTTCCAATCAAGCTCATAGATATATATTGGGAAGAAATAATAACGTCAGATCAATCTCGTCTTCTAGACATAGTATGTGTTTTTCAATTTATCGATGAGACGTCATAAATCTCATTAATTTCATACTGTATCACCTCAAAATCAAAGATCCAGGATGCCTTAGTTTTTGGGAATGTATGTATTATCTATAAGATTCCAAGATAAGAATAATTTATCTGAAAACACGTCTATATTTAATGAATCAAACCAACGATTTAAAATAAAATATCTCCCACTTTCACTTTTGTTTGATTTTATTTTCCATTCATAAATTTATTTCCAAATAATCCTTTGAGAAATATTGTTAATGGTTTATTATATATAGATTTTTAAAAATAATTCAATACCACAATTTTAATTTTTGTATTTTTTCACATATACTTCCCCTAGGGTTCCATTAATTGGTATTTGAGAGAATGTAAAATTATTTCAGGACAAAACCATAAAATTTATATTAAATTTGTTTCGTTTTAGATAGAATGTTTCAATAAAATATCAATGCAACTAACAAAATGCCGACCAAAGTTCATGTTCCCAAAATATTTTTGATCGATGATTGATATCTTTTGGGCATATATTGTGTGGGAATTTATAGGTTTATTTTTCGTGGCACTTCAATGGCTACCGATGTTATGGTTTTTTAGTAGGAGTGTGATGTGAGAATGTTTCATATTCCTCTGTGATACCAAAATCTGTGTGGTTAGCCTGCTAGAAATAAAGTATTAGTCTTAAATCATAATTATTTTACCAAAATATGAAAACATATATACAGAACATTCTAAATAGAATGATGCAGTTAATAAAAGGTGTTTTTCCTACACAAAAATGGGTGTTGATCCATTTTCCCCCTATTTGAGGTCTCCCAACCTTATATATATAATATATATTATATATTATAACAAAAATCATAAGAATTATATATTATAATATTATATATATATATGATGTGTGTCTATGTATTTATATATTCCCTTAAAAAAATCCCCAATACAACTTAGGTAGATAGCATTAGTCCTAATCCAACATTCCGGACCTATTGACTCTATCACAACCCCTAAATTAATATATGAGGATCTCATATAGATCCAAATAGACATGAAAATTTATGAAAAATTATATAAATTAAGTTTAATTTTCTAGGATTAAAAAATATTCCAGCACCTGCGGGATGTATCAATAATTAATTAAAATTATTTTAATGTCAGTTAAATCGCTAAAAATACACTTGAGTTTAATTTTAAAAAATATAATTTTTCTTATGAAATATAATTTAATGTTTATTTCCTAGGACCCAAAAACAACCCATGAATATTTTAATTATTATTTATTTAATTAATTTATTTCACTTATGTTTTAAAATATAATAATAATTTTCTGATGTTTTTTGCATCGTTCACCCATATTTATGTTTGATAATGGCCTTCATTTCCACATTTATTTGATAAAATTTAATTCCACAACCCATGTGTCCCTCACCTATTTGTCATTTTACATTGTAAATATCGTATTAGTTCAATGAAAAGTTGTAAGGTTCAAGTGTCGGCATAATCCAAACATGTTAAGTGCATTAGATTTGTGAGAACTACAATTCAAGTTGAGAATTGATAAAATAAATTACAATGGTGTCTTATTTAATCACTTATCATCTCTACAAATTAACCTATACATAATGTCTCTTAATCAAGTAATTATTTAATAATTTTATCTTATGCATGGTTTATTAGATTTTTTTTTCTATTTATTACACATGATTTAATAGTATAACAATAAACAAAAACGCATAAATAAAATGAACATGTGTGGTGAATGTTTTCAATTTAAACTAAGGGATAAGTTTTGAGTCCAATAACAAAGAAAAATAATCTTATATTTAAAAGGATTTTATTTTCTGAAATAATATAAAAAAATACCTCAAGGAAAATATTAGGTCTTAAAACTCTTTCCTTCACATGAATTTTGAAAAAAAAAAAATTTAGGTACTCATCTACGACATTTGAGTGTCCCTATTTATACTTGGGATTTTTTTTAACAGTGTCGGGCTGATTTAACTAAAGTTCACAACAAAGTGGTAGTAACAGCAAGAATGTTGAAACATAGAGACAAAGCATTGATCAATGAAATTTAAATCTTAATATTAGATAGAACTCTATTTAAAAGATAAAGGAACTATTAGTTAATACATTTGGATAGTCAAAACCCTACACAACACGCTTAGGGTAGTTGAGATTTTATAGCTCAATATATTAATATAGGTTTAAGGATCCTTACCACTATAACACTAAAGTGACTATGTATTCCAAATATAGTAGTTAGGGGATACTATGATTTGATAAAATATTCAAAGACATTAAAAATTACTAATTTAATAAAACGTATTCTAGTAGTAAAGATAAATTAATACTATTTAATGTTTATTTCTTTTTAATCTAATGGAAACCACCACCAATTAAATTTAACTATAATAAATATTGGGTGAAGGGATTATTCTTACCACACATAACATACAAGAGTGTTACAAGTGAATTCATTTAGTAATGATCTATGAGAAGATTCTATGAATTATAGAGTCTCCACTTCTTATTGATCCTCATTATGGAGAAACCATGGAGAAAACGATAAATAAATGAAGCATATTTATGATTTGTTAGATGATCATTATTTTATTTAATTATATACTTCTAGTGAGTTTTATAAAATCAATGTGTAAAAATATGTTTCCCAAATGTTTTTTAATCTCAAAGAGTTTTACTAGGAGATTTCTCAATAATAAAGATATGAGATATCAAGTGAAATATATAGTTGTAGGCTAAAATAAGGGAATCAAAAAGGAAACCATGCACCTAATATGATTAGATACATTGAAACACTTGAGTCCCTTGTGTTCAAACTCAACCATAAACTAGAAACTAATCTCATTATTTCCTCTTCTACTAATTGAATCTTGATTTTAATTTTTAATAATAATATGAAAACATTACTATGTCTGTCTTATAGTTTTTGGATTTATTTCACCATGATGATATGGATATGAATAATTAAAAATCATCAGTCCTTATAGTGAACAAGGAGAGTTAAGGCAAGGATAAAGTTTCAAGGGATAATTTTATGCCAAATACATTGATGCAAATCTATTCTAAAAAGTGAAAAAAAAATATAGAGGTGTTGTAATGATTATGAGGTGGTCTTTATTTCATGTCTAAATTGTGGTCGTTGGAAGAAATATTTCATATCTTGGAAGAAGAATCCATTGGACACTTATTCTTAAAGTATATTCTTCACTGAATGAAATCTATCTATTTAACAAGTTGGGTATTAGATATTGTATGTTTCTCACACACATGTGTTAAAATATAGAATCCATGTAAATTCGAGAAAATTGAAAATGGTGAAGTATATATTTGAGTAGAAAATGGTTCAATACTAGAAGCATCAGTGGTGGAAGATTATTATATTACATTTCCTTGGGGAATAATTTTTGCATTAAATAATTGTTATTGTATGTCATCTATTATAGGAAACATAATCTCAGTGTCATGTTTAGTCACTATGGTTTTTTTTAAAATAAATTTTCCCTTCTTTATAAGGATATTTATGTTATGGTATGTCCCATATTAACAATGGGATATATATACAAAAACTAGAGAGAAAACTATTTTCAATAAATGAAAAATCCAAAAAGAATGACTCATATCCAAATTACTTTTGGCACTTAAATCTAGGTCTTATAAATGGGATGAATTTAAGAAAACTATATCAAGATGGGTATTTACACCCCATTGAGTTAAAACCCATGTATAGATGTCATGCTTGTTTAAAATGTAAAATGACCAAATCATGTTTTGATGGTAATTGAGAAAGAGACAAAGAAACATTGGAATTAATTCATAATGATGTATGTTGTCCATTTCTAGAAGTGAAACGGTTTATTTTTCTTAATTCATCACATTTACCAATAAATAAAGTGGATATTTATATATCTACTTAATGAGGAATAATCATAACGATTTACTGAATTAACATGGTAATAATATTATGAAAAAAATTTCATACAATGGAAGATAATACATTATCCAGGAATTTGTGTAACATTTAAAGGAGTGTGGGGTATTTTTCCAACATAGACCTCCATATACAGTTTAATGGAATGTTTCAACTGAAGAGGGAATCTATCCTTGGTATAAATTTGTAGATTGGTGAGGTTTCATGAAACTATACTATTATAATTTTAGTGATATTTACTACAAACTATCAATTTTACACTAAATTAGAAAGCAACTGTAGTAGAATTTGGGAACCTAAATGAGTTGAAGTATGGAAGGAAATCCCTTTTATCTCATATACATGTATAGGGATGTGAGGATTTTTTTCAATACTATAAATAGAGGAAAATTATCACATCAGATAATGAAGTGCATCTTTATATGTTATGACAAAGATATATTAGGATATTTTATTTATAAACATTAAAATGAAAAAGTTATTGTATCATGAAATTCACCATTTCTAGAAAGATAACGAAATTCCGAAGGAATTAGTGTGAGAAATATTGACTTTGATGGTGTTTTTGGGGAAGATTCACTACAATTGTTTTGGGAATAGTATCTATAAGAGATAGTGGGAGTGGATGATGTTCCCATGACACAATTATTGAATAGGTATACTATAGAGGTTAGATTAAAAGAGAGATATGATTTTTAAATCAATGACTTATGTGAAAACATTACGGTTAGAGAATTATGAACCTATAAACTACAAGGAAATAGTATATGGAATTGATTCTTCCAAATAGAAAAAATCCATGCGTTCTCAAATGGAGTCCATATACAAAAATCGAGTGTGGATTTTGGTATATCCACTATATGATATAAAACCTATTTGGTGTACATAAGTATTATAGAAAAATCATTACATGTTTGGTTAAGTGAAAACCTATAATGAATGAATAGTAGTAAAGGGTTTCAAGAAACTTCAAGGTGTGTACTATGAGGAAACCTTCACAATAGTCACTATGAAAAAATATATCAAATTATTACTTGTAATAGAATCCATCCATGGTTGTGAAATTTGGGAAATGGATTTAAAAATATTATTTTCTATGTGTTATCAAAGTTAAATAAATATATTTGGAAAACCCAAAAGGATTATTATTAGTTAAAATAGATTCAATAAATTATGAAAGCTATATAGATCTATTTATGGATTCAAGAAATAATCATGATCATTGAATGATTGTTTTGAGGAAGATATAAGATAATTTTATTTCTTTGACAATTAAAGAGATACATGTGTATATAAAAGGTTATTGGAAGTTCCATAGTATTCCTAGTTTTATATTTTGTTTATATATTTTTAATGGGAATTAAAATTAAAGTATTACAATCATTGAAGAATTTGTTAAATGATTTTTTATCCTCAAAAGACATAGGTGAAGCAGCCTATATTCTTATGATCAAGATATATTGGGATATATATCATGGTTTTCATGGCCTATGTAAATATATATATAAGGTATAAAATGGTACAATATGGAAAAATCCAATAGATGATTTTTTACATTGCTACATGACAAAAATATCTTTGAGAATATGTGTCTACAGATATAGGAATGGATTGAACGAATAATTTGAATCACATGTCCTATGGAATTGGTATTTTAAATGTATTTCAGTCTATTTGTAATGTTTTAGGTTGCCTTTTATTTAGTAATGTTGGGATGATATTAATCCAAACCAAGATGGATGCATAGGGAAGCTGTAAAAATAATTGTAAAGTCCATAAAATGATTAAATTATATTTTTAGGGTGTATAGAGGATATAAGGATCTAGTAGATAAGTAACATACAGAAGTAATATTACACATAGATCAAGACAATCAAAAATCATAGTTAGGCATTTTATGTTTCCTTAATAGTGGTGCAATAAGCTAAAAGAAGATCAAAGAAATATGTGGTTTTCAATTCTATATCAAAATCTAAGTATATGGGGGCTTTAAATTCATCTACGGAAGTGGTTTTCATATATATTTTTGTACCTAAGATTGGTTTTATACCTATTAGTTCAAAGAAAATTACATTATACTCTAATGATACTCGGGAAGGGGTGTTTTCCAAGGATCCCATGTCACACTAGAGGAAAAACTTAAACATATAAAAATTTATCTCTTGGGAAATATTAATCATATAAGTGAGATCCTGGTAAAACAATTGTCCATATAGGATAATATGGAAGACTCCCTCACTAAATAGATATCCCAATAAAAAATAATACAAATGCGAGAGCTAATGAGTTTAGAATTATTATCAGTTGGCTCAAGGGAAAGTGATATTTTTTGTTATTGGTTTCTATATACCCAAATCCATTATGTAATTTGATTACCATTATAATTATATGTATTTATATATGATTTTTTTTATTATCGTATTTGTATTGATACTTTTTCATCCACTTTTTACATGGTAATCTCCTTTGATTTTATTTCATGTCAAAAGTTTATAATAGTTCCCTTCTATAATGAGAACCTCTTGCTATGATAATATTAATCTTAAATATATGCCACATTATCTAAATAGAACATACATATGGGATTTGGAAAATCTATGATTATGAGGAGATGGGTATCATAATAATTTAGACTTATTCTCATGAAATTCACATTTATTGATCCCAAGTAGATGATATCATGAGGAATGACCCACAAATAATAAGACCACATGTTTAAGATTTTATTGGTTGTTCGTGTCTATAAAAATTTATTTTTTTATCCTGACTTGATATCATTATCAATGTTTACCATTTGATCTTGTAATTTGATGAAAACAAAAAAAAACATGACACTGATGTCGTGGAAAAGTAGCTTGTGTTTGGTGTGTCTTTGGTTGTATGACATTGGTTGAATGATCAAGATAAAATTTGTTGCCTCCATGTTAATGAAGATATATCTCAGGGACCTAGGTTGACCAAGATTTTTTTATCTTCATTAAAATGATAATCATAGTACAAGATGGCATCTCAGTTTAATAAACTCATGAAATATTTAAATTATCAAAATGATGATTACTGAAATGTTTATCCTAATCTATAAGATATCATGAGACAAATAGAATATATTACACAGAATATATTAATAGATGTTAGTCATTGCTACTCCATTATTTATCTCCTTAGGGGCCATTATGGGTTCCAAGACTCTATTCATGATCTCTATGTTAGGCTCATTTATATCAAGATAAGTACACATTTGTTCACATACTAAGTGTTACCCCACGTTCTACATATTCAGATAAATATAAGTTTAGGATGAGGTGGGCCCCACTATAGTGGTTGGTGAACTTAAATGTGTGATCGATCACGAGTTAAAATATTTCAATCTTATTATTCAAGTTTATAATAATGAATATTTAATTTATATGTCAAATTATTCACAAGATGTTTGATTATTAAATTGAATATGACAAAATATAATTTTTTTAATGAAAAAACATATTCAAGGTACATTAATTTATTAGGAAACCTATGGGATGAATCAATGGTTCAAATTTAATAACATAAAATTTTATGTTTTATTAGTGAGTGATAAAATATTTATGACATTTATGAAATGTTGGTTAATTCATTAGTGTCCGGAAATTTCACAATCTAGCCCGAGTAGACCCTGAACCGGTTACCCAGGCTAGCCCATGACAAGTCCCGAGAGGCGTTATTAATCCTCCCGAGATAGAGAAAATCACTGAGTGAATCAATAGAATACACAAGGGAACAATTTCACCCAAATATCAACAATCAATCAAATAGCGTAAATAAAAGGTCATCCCAAAATAAATTTACATAAAAAATTGAACTGAACATTATTTGTACAAGAAAACGAAAGTACAACTAAATAAGTAACTCAACTGCCCAAACCTGAAAACAAACTATCTCCATGTGACCCTATTTTTCACTCTCCAATGCAATTATCACCCATAACCCAAGGTGATCGAACTCAATAGGAAACCTACACAAGGGATAAAAATGGAAGAAGACTATAGGTGTGAGTATTAAAACTCAGTGGGTTTGGCTGATATTCTATTTCCAATGAAAATTATTTAAAATAAAAGAAAAACCAATTTCATGTTTTAAATATAAGATATAAATGTATGTTTTTCAAATGATTTTATATGATATAATAATTATTAGACAAAAACATCCATGTTTTACAAACTAGAATGCTAGTAATAATTTTTAGAAGTGGAGAAACTTCAAAATGAAAATAGTTTTCAAGATGGATACTTTAAAGATGGTAAACATTTAAATAAAACACATATGATGCTGAATTTACCAACTAAGTGAATTGTATGTCGATGGTGAGTACAAAATAGGAAATGAGCACAAGCCTCGGGAACACCCCTTGGCACTAGTTCGTTGTGGTCCCCTGGTACCTATTATCTTAGTGTAAAAGTAACCATAACGAATATCCATTCTCATTCACACAAGTTAATAGTAAGATAATCATCCATAAACTAGTGTTCTCCAACATCATCATCATCATAGTTTAGTTCGTATTTTCATTTTCAAACATGCTACATGAAACAGGGGCCAAACCCCTCTGGATCACTAGCAACTAGTACATTTCTACACACCTAGTTACTCAGGTTTTACCTTTTTGTTCTAAAACTAATTTCACATATTTAAAATACTATAATCTTAGAATATTTAGTTTAAAAATTATACACACATCAAATAGGCCACAATCATTTCTTACATTTCATTCACGGATCATGAAACCCCTAAATATTCCTGAAACCATTTCATGATGTATAATGAGTCCTTGCGCATAAAATCCATTAAAAAATTTATTTTAAGGAAAAAAACATAAAATAAATCAAAATGGATTTGGAGGCCCCAAATAAAATTAATATTTCAACTTCATTGACCATAAAATGTCCTAAAAAGATAGAACATGAAATACACATGGAAACCATTTTTACAAGAAAAAAATTCCAAAGAGGCCTTCAAACCTTTCTCAAAACTAAAATTTGACAAAGGTATGAATTTAAATTTTATTAAGGAGGTGTATACATAAAATTTAAAGCAGAAAAATAATTTCATAAATCCCTTAAAACACTTAGGTTACATATTCAAAACACAACCTTTTTTATAATGATGTGAAACGTGCCATTTTCTGGAAACTTGGGCTAAAACATGTTGTAAAATAAATCCCATTGGTTTGTAAAACCAAATACACATTGGAAATCAATATAAGAAACAAAAAATAAAATTTAAATGCTGATAATGAATTTAAAAATCCAAACAACTAATTTTTAAATTACACAAAACACATAAATGCCAGCTACTCGATTTACCAAACACATGACATGAACCTTTAAACAAAACAATTTTTTTAAGCACTTGAAAATGAATAGGATGCCAATTTCATGAAATATTTTATTAAATATACTGAAAAATGTTCAAAATACCATGAAATATGTTCTAAACCTCACAAAACTGGTGCAAAGAAAATGGAATAGTTAAACAAACACTTGGTGTGTACTTTTATGACAAAACAACACTACCTTTTAAAAAATGCGGCTTAACAACCGTTTTTTTCTGCAAAAAAAATTCCCAAAGGCTGAAAAAAATAATAAACATATATATTAGGCATGAAAATAATAAATATATGAAAAATAAATAACAAAGTTATTAGTAAGGGATATCCTAGCTCAAATATTTGGTGTAATGGAAACACAAACCTGATATCACCATCAGAGGGTTTATAAACCCTAAACCTATGATGAACAGACATAAACAAACAAAACCCAGATAAAAAATAAGGGGATAACAGATACTTAGGTTTATCACGACTATAATAGAATATAAAACCATGAAATTAAGAAAGAAGATAGAAGTAGGGGAAATGAAAAGGAATCTCACCATAGAAACTATAAAATTATTCATCATCCCTTAGATTTTCACCCTTAGAGGAAAGGTAATGGACTGAAACTCCTTGTAGAGGATCCTAAGATCTTTACGAACCTAAGGAAGAAGATTTGTGGAAAAAAGGTGTACTAATTGAATGATTTATGAATGAGACAAATTACATTTGTAAAATCTGGACGATTTGAGAAACATTGATATGTTTTCCCAAATCTATGACTAATATGTGCTTCAAAGATAGACAATGGAGCATTGGGGTGTGTCTGGTGTTCTTGTCCTAGATTTAGAGGTGGAATCACAAAGAATTATCAAAAAATGAATAAGATATAAAAGAAACAAATTATTTATTAAAAAATTTGAAATGTTCCCATGGGCTGGCCCAATACTTGAATAAATAACCCAAATTCACTATGCTTATGAATTTTTAATGGGTCCAAACCGATATTTTAATTTTAATATGTTAGTGGATGCGAAGTGAGAATTAGAATAAGTGAAAAAATTTGACACCTGAAGGTGTTATAAAAGAAACAAATTTGGTTTTTAAATATAGAAATGGGGTCATGGTTGGCCCAAATCATGAAGTAACCACCCTTTTCTGCAAAACTCCCAAACAACGTATGAGGATCCCATGGAAAAATAGGAATAAATATATGGTAGTTCATAAATAAAATTTAATCTCCACAAAATACAATAAAAATTAATGGGATTTCTAATGAACCAGATCAAATCCAAGACATGAAAAAAAACAGGTCTGACAATTCTCCCCATTATTCATGCTATCCGCCCATGAAAATCCATAACACATTACAGATTCCAGAACAACACCTAAGTATTCATTATCAATAGGATCCAACCTCTCCAGACAATAAAATATCATTTATCCTCAATAGAACATAATCCTCTTCCGCAAACAAAAAAACCATCTTACAAAAACTTCCTTAGAATCAACGGAAAGATCAGGCCACCACCTCCACAACCGACCCATGAACTAGATTGTTGGGACTTCTCCCAATGAACCCAATGATCACACAAACCAAATTTCACTCAAGAAATCCAATGAATTGGGGGGAGGCTATAATATTATGCCTACCATTAAATCATAACTACCATCTAAAAAATACTTAATGGAATGACATTTGAGACCTACAGTGGGTCTCCCCACCATTAATTACTAACTAGAAATGAATAAAAAATAATTCAACTAGAACTAGAATTGGTTCTCACCCACACAGGCCCCCCAAAAAGCTTTCCTAACAACCTAAAAATACATGTTAATTGGGAAAAAACATGAATATATAAACCACCCACTCCCAAATGGAGGGGAAATGAACTGGCCCAAAACATTCTGCACAGATCCAGACCTCTACAACTTAGGTAGGGTAAGGATGTGGAAACAATCATTAGGCCACTAAAACCACAAAATAAACAAAGTAACTACCCCATGATCTCAACCTATGAATAGGTAATACCAAGACTGCATCTGATTTACACAGGCGGTCCACACCGGGACATTGATTAGAAACACACAACCATGAAGGAAAAACAATTGACACTGTGTTAGGGGTAAGTCCACCACGCTTGTTTAGACAGGACTAATTTCACAGTGATGAGGAACCAAAATAGAGTAGAAACTACTTTACCAAAATGATGGAGGCAATATCCTAGTTGATCACTCTAAAACTTTGGTGATTTCCTTTCTACTTGAAAAGCATCACCCAGAGGCCTATGGTTGTAGCGCTAATTCTTGAAGCATCTGACACACTGCAGTCAGGTGTTAAGGATCACACCACTCAAAAAAATCAATTTTTAAACAACACACCATAATATATATATGAACTCGTAGACACATGGCATAATTATCTCTCACTCTAAATGAGGAGAAAATGGAAAAGGAATATGGTGAAACACATCAACGTCACCGAACACAACTACTATGTCCAAAAGAATTATCACACACTTGATGCTATTTAAATCAATCCCAAACATCTCTATATTCCAATAAATGGGACAAGGAATCATCGAAAGGGGTGGATTAAACATTTGAAATGAATCTGTAGGTTTATCAATAGGATGGTTTTCCAATGATGAACTATCCATGGTCACATCAGAACATCCAACACATCTTTAGAGACCCATTGATCATTACTCCAAAACTGCGACACCAACAAGATCTCATCCCATGACACAACATGAGTATGCCTTCCATATAACAAGGAAGCATACCGAATAAATAACTCTTCTAAAAAAATATATTTAACTAGCCACATAACCATTGGTTTATAAACAAATGAAATAATGATTCAGCTAAAAACCTATTGAAAAAACAATCTAATATAGTGGATTTCCACAATCACCAATGGTTTTTCATCAAGTCTCACTCACATTAACATGTCCATGAAACCCCAAGAATCCAAACACCATGCCATATAGGCTATACTTCAATATATCAATAAAACTGTGCCTATGGGAACCCATGAAAACACCAAAGGATAAATCCAAATAACATCATTCCAAAATTCATATACCTTCCAAAAGAACACTAACCACCATGTGAAAACCCTTTTCAGATTTTTAAAAACAAAAAACACTTAATCAAGAACCATTTTCTTAAAACCTTCCCATTTTCATTTTTAATGCTTTCAAAACAACCAAGCTACTACAAACAACCCCTTCCCATTTTTTAATATTTAGAAACGTATCTTTTCATAATCTTATAGCCATTGTGACCAATACCCTTTATAAGAAAACACAAACTTCTCAAAACCAATTTCAACACCAATTCATTAGATTCAAACATTTTTCATCATCCTAAAACACCCCATTTAAAAGAATGATTCATAATCACCTTAAAATGATTCACACTTTCAAAACATTTTATTCTAACCAACCACAAGTTTAGATTAGGGATAATCCAATCCTGTTAAATCATTTCCACTTCCTCCTAAATAAATTTATTTCACAAAATCACAACCTTCCAAAATCATTATTATATTTAATTTTTAAAATCCGCCTTTACACTTTTCATATTCCAATCCCTCCTTTAAAACCCATTTCCACAATTATCACACAAGTATTTTTCAAACAAAAATTCCGAATTTATGAAAGTTCCAAGGGACCCACAAAAGGAAACTAGTGTTGGTGGGTGACTTGACCATATGGTTGGTGGCCATATGTCAAACACAACACAAACACTAAGGGACATATTAGGATCATGCTCAGGATCCACATGTCTTTACAAGCCCTACGAGTTCATAGAGGCTTTTATTCATACTCCCCTTATCATATCCAAACACCAAAAAGTCAACAAGAACTAAGTACTCTAATAATACCGAACTTCCCAGGGAAACCTAAGGATCAGAACAAGAAAGAGTTCATTATGCTCTTGCCACACTTTCCCCATAATTCCCAGTAGTCCTACTTCATCTACCTTGACATCCCCCAAATAACAAGGGAACTCTAAAAATAATGGTCTACTAAGAGACAACCTCTTTTGATTCCATTTTGTCATGAACCAGCCCGAGTCAACCCTAAAAACGGTCACCCTTTTCAGCCTGCGACATGTACTGAGAGGCATTCCCGATCTTCCCGAGATGTCGACAAGCACTGAGGGCATAAATAGATTACACAAGGGAATTATTTCTCCCAAATATGAAAAATAAAACAAACAGTGAAAAAAAAATGAACATCCCATAATACATTTACATAAAAAATGAAAGTGGACATTATTTGTTCAAGGAAACAAAAGTAAAAAAACCAGCAACTCAACCATCCAAACCTGACAACCAACTAACTCCATGTGACCCCGCTGGTCATTTTCCCACACAATGACCACACGTCACCCAAGGTGATTGAAATCATGTGTAAACTAGCATAGGGAGAAAAACAGAAGACAAATATTGGTGTGAATATGAAAACTCTCTTCTCTATGAAATTCAATTAATATAAAAGAAACATCAATTTGTGGATTTAAATAAAAAATATAAAATTCTATTTTTCAAATGAGGTTTCATCCTATAATAATTATTAGGAAAAAACTTGCATGTTTTATAAATAAGAATGCCAGTAACAATTTTTCAAATAGGATCAACTTTAAAATGAAAATAGTTTTCTAGAGGGATGCATTAATGATGGTAAACTTTTAAATAAAACACACATGCCGTAGAATTTACCAACTAAGCACACCTTATGCCGATTGTGTGTACCAAAAAGGCAATGAGAACAGGTCTCGGGAACAGCCCTAGGAACTAGTTCATTGTGGGCCACAAGTACCTCGTATATTTGTGTAAAAGTAACCCTAATGAATATACATTATCATACACACGTGAGAATATTAAGAGAACCATCCATAACCTAGTGTTCCCTAACATCATCATCATCAAAGTTTATTTAGGGTTTTCATCATCAAACTTTCTACATGAAATATGGACAAGACCCATTTGTATCACTATTTCCCTTTCTGTGCTCAAATAAGTTACACATCTATAAAATATAATTTTTTAATAAATATTACAATTTAAAATCATACACATATCAAACAAGACACACACATGTGTCACATTTCATTCACGGATCAAGAAACCACCAAAATTTTCATAAAACTATTTCATGAAGTATAACTAGACCTTGCACATAAAATCCATTCCAAAATTCACTTTTATGGCCAAAAAATATTCAATACCATATCCAACTAGATTTTGAATCATCAAAAAAAATTATTAAATCATTTTCATGGTCCATAAAATGGACCCAAAAAATAGAACATGAAACACGCATGGAAACCATTTTTACAAGGAAACAAATACCCAATGGGCCTTTAAGCCTTTATCAAAACTAATATTTGACAAAGGTATTAATTTAACTATTATTAGGAAGGTGTTTAAAAACCATTTTTATTAGAAATACAATTTCATAAATACCTTCAAATACTCAGGTTACATATTCAAAACACAACCATTTTTATAAGGATGTGATACAGGCTATTTTAAAGCAACTTGGACCAAAACATGTTGTAAACCAAAAACCATTCTTTTGTAAAACAAAATTCACAATGGAAATCCATAAAAGGACCCAAAAATACCATTTTTCATACTGATAATGAATTTATAAATCCAAAAAAAAATTAAATCACACTAAACACATAAAAGTCAACCGAGCAATTTATCGAACACATGACATGCACTTTTAAAAAAATATTTATTTTAAGCACTTTACGAGGAATAGAACACCAATTTATTGAAAAAAAATTTCAAAAGATAATAAAACATGTTAATAATACCATAAACTAGGTTCTAAACCTCATAAACTATTTGTGAATGAAAACAAATCATTTAAACAGACACTTGGTGTGAACTTTTATAACAGAACAACACTACCTTTCACAAAAAAATGCTTAAACAACCCTTTTTTACTGCAAGAAAATTATACAAAGGAACAAGAAAAATAATAAAAATATATATCAGGTGAGAACAATAAGAAAATTATGAATCATAAATGATAAATTCATGTGCAAGGGATTTAATATAACAAATCCTTGGCATAATGGAAACACACACCTGATATCACCATCAGAGGGTTTATAAACTCTAAAATTATGACAAACAACCAAAAACCGACAAAAAACTAATATAAAATAATGGTATAACAAAAACCTTGGACTAATAAGACTATAAGATATTATAAACCCTGGAAAGAAATAAATGAGAAGGAAGAGGGAGGAGAAATGAAAAGAAATCTCACCTTGGAAACAAGAAAACTCTTCATCTTCCATTAGATATATAATCATAGAAGAAAGGAAATGGATTGAAACTCCTTATAGAGGCTCTTAAGTTCTGGAAGAACCATGTAAAGAATATTTGTGGCAAAAAGAGTGAGAATTGAATGATTTATGGATGAGACAAATTACTTCTGGAAAATATGGACGATTTGAGAAACATTGAGAAGGTTTTCCCTAATCTATGACTAATATGCACCCCATAGATGGAAAATGGAACATAGGGGTGCTCCAATAGTTTTTGGCCTCTCTTGGGTGGAGGAATATTATAAAATTATAAAAATAATTAATAAGATATAATTGAAACATTTTATGTTTTTAAAATTGAAAATGGACTGATGGGATGGTCCAATACCTGAATAAATAACCCAAATTCATCATGATTATGACTTTATATAGGGTAAAAAGGATATTTTAGTTTGAATATGTCAGTGTAGTACAATTGGGTTGTAGAATGAGTGAAAATGCTGAAAAATTAAGGAATAATAATAGAAAAAAATTCTGTTTTTAAATATGGAAATGGGCACACGGTTGGCCCAAATCTGGAAGTAACCACCCTTTTATCCAAAACTCCTAAACAAGATATTGGACACCATGGTAGGAAGATTATACATATATAGTAGTTTAAAAATAAAAATTAATCTCACTTAAAACCCATGAAATGTATCTGGATTTCAAATGATCTGGATCAATGCTAAGACATGAAAAGAAAAAAAACGGGGTGTGACATGAAATGTCTAAAATTTAGGATATTACATTCTATGGACCAGAGTTCAATTTTGAAAAGTAAAAACCAGGTAGAAAATGATCTTTTATCCTCTTGACATGTCATATCCACAATTTGGAAGAATTTATAGGGGAATATCTTATATCATACCATCTTAAGCTCTTAATGATTGAATACTAATAAAAGAAAATATTTAGATTGAAATAGTTTTCTTGACCAAGATTGCATTATTCAAGTGATGATAGGGATGTCATAAAAATATTTTATTTCCCATGGTAGAAACCTTAAATCATAGATCAAATATTTAAGATTTATATTCAATGTTTGGAATATCTAGAGGATGCATAGCTTAAAACCTTTAATCCATGGCATTCTGATGATGAGTGAATCGAACCATTCAATTTCTTTTTTCAAGATTAAATTAATTTTTAGTAAATCCATAAAGAAATTGAGGAAAGTTTTTCTGTGAATTTAATTTGTTTAAGATGAATCTAAACCCAAAATATAATTTGAATATTTATCACACTTCTTCAAAGCCCAAAGTTCCTTTGGGATCAAAATTTTCTCCTACAGTTGATGAAATTCTCATAAATATCCTATTGGTAGGTTCTAACCACAACATAATTAATTTGGTGGAATGTTTTAACAGATAAATACACATCAGTTTGTCTGAAATCATGTAATAAATTTATATACCATGTTTTTTCATTGACTATGATACTCTTTTATGATCAACTCAAAACATGTCATTTGAGTATGGCTCTTTTCATAGTCACTATGGAAGAGTGTGTGCTAACATTTTGGGCACCAATATCAATGAAACAAAATATAATTAACCACTAGCTAATTTTTTTTAGATTTCCCTAACAACATTAAAATAATAAAAATAAAAAAATTGTTTATCATGTTAATGATAAGTCCATCAATAATATCATTTGAAATATTACACTCTATATTCTCATTCCTATTACAATTAATCAAAATTTTCAAGAACTAAAATATATTAATATTATATAATTTAAATAAAAAAAAGTATCATAATTTTCAATACAATTAGAAGAATCATTTAAACACATTTTTCAATGACTATATTCTGATCATTCTTGATAAGCTTGAAGCGAAACTCAACTTTTATACCATTTTAATAAATAACTATTTTAAGTTTATTAACACCACCTTTAAATATCTGTTAAAATTTTACTATATTATTACATACATGAAATAAATTCAAAAAAATTCTCTACAATGGAAAAACTTCTATAAAAAATTATTACTTTCATAAAATAAAAACCCATAAATATTGTTAAACTAAAATTATTGTTTGAACTAGATATATGAGTTAAAAATCCCTCAGAAACAATAATTAGAAATGTGAAATAATAATGTATACAAGTTATAACATGTGAACACTTCTTCTATAATGAATAATTCCAAGAAAATTTAAGAATTAAATTACAAATATAAATTCAAAGAGACATTAATAAGAAATATTATGAAAAGTAAAGTGAAAATAATCATATAATAAGTGTTTAGAAAGAAACATATGATATTTTATATAAATAAAAAATTATAAAATAACTATTTTAGATAATACATAAATAATTCTTGATTTATCACCAAAAATAAAACAATTTAAATATAAATATAAATCACTTAAATAAATATAAAAAAATTAATAATGTTTCAAGTGTTATTACTTAAAAACTAATTCTCCAAAAAGAATATTTCACCGTATTAAACTAAATAATTGATAACAACAAAAACTTCCAAACAGATAACATAACGTTTGTTCAATCGACATCAAATTTTTTTAAAAATTGTTTGTGAATAAATAGACAATTACATGAAATTGATCTATAAAACATTACATTTATTTTTAATTATTTTCAATATCATAAATATATAAAAAAATTAAAATAATAAATAGAAATATAATAAAATTAATAAACCTAAAAAAATAAACTTTCAATCATTAATAAAAAAATTATCATTAAAATCATTAGTTACAAAATTTGGAAATTGAATATATGCATATCTTTTTTTATAAAATATTTTTATTATAAGAACTATTTCATTAAGAAATTAATTATTTAAGTATTTATAAAAACCAATAATACATTTTGTGGCTAAAAATATAAAATAACTAAAATTCCTATATTAAATAGATTATTTTTTCAAATACATTGTGTCGCCAATTTTGATATATAGAACCCAAATTGGTTTTCTAAAAATATACAAACAAAAATCCTTAGATTAAAAATAATAAATGGATTACGTGTTACATCAATAACGCTGTTAATGTTGATAGATAATCAAATAAAAAACAGTTATGCGAAATGAAAATATATTAATACCAATAACAAAAAGAAATTTTTATAAAAAATATTAAAAAGACCTACTCAAATGTATAACCAAAATACATTTCAATGTATTTGACAATGTAATGTTAAGACACATTCCTCCTACATGTTCCATTATGCCATGAACTGATTTAAATAGTGTTAGGATTAATTTTTCGGGTCTACTCAATCCTGTTTCAATTTAATATAAGGTCTAATAAAGAATTGTATTAAATATTATGAAAAAACATCAAAACAAATAAACATACAACAATGTTTTAGAATAAAAACACATGTTACATTTATAAAATAAGGAAAACATAAAAAATATAAATAAATATAATAGAAACATTATATATTATTTTTAATCGTGAGAAAAACAATAAAAAACTATCTTAAAATTTAAAATAAAATAAAAAACTATTAGGAATGACTATACAGGTTTCACTGTATAAAATACTAATATTAAAATAATAAAAAATCATATCAATACATAAAAAAGATTATTTGAGAGAAATAAATACGTTCAAACACATTACATAAAACATGTTATGTCAGCATTTAGTTATAAAAAATATATATCTCTAAAAAATAAATAAATATAAAATTAATTCAGAAGATAACTACCCTATTAATATATATTAACAATATTATGAAAATATTATGAAAATAAATATTCAAACAAGTTAATAAATTAAAAAACAAATGAAATAAAAAAATATTTCTATCATTAATTTCAAATTATAATTGAAATATTTTGTTAAGAAAAGAAAATTTAACATATAATCTCTCTTAAATTATTATTTTTCTTTCAAACAAACATTTAAATTTGGAAATAAACTCGTAAAATTTATTTTGATAAAATAATAATATATTAAAAATCTGAATCTTGTAGTACAAATAGTAACATTTAATTATGAAAACAATCACACTGAAACCAAACATATGAATATTATTAAAATTTGGAAAAATAGTGAGAAATTGTATTTCCATAACTCTTAAGAAATATAAAAAATAAATGATAAAAAATATATATTTAACGTTAAATCCAATCTAATAGGAGAACTAATTATTTGAAAAAATCCACACATTAATTAATCATGGAGACTAATGGAGAACTAATATGTGAAAAAACTGATTATTAGTAGATAAAAAACCAGAGAAATAGTGAACACTTCATAAACCAAAGGGATTAGTAAGAATAAAATGTATTTCGTAAAGGAGACAAAACTTTCTAACAATAATTCCACAAAATAACATTATCTCCCACACAATTATCTATGAAAATCGTCCAAATTAACTTTAATAAAACATTGATAAAATTAAAACCCGCTAAAATTAAAAGTATTTTAACTTCAATGAATATTATCATCCCTTTGGATTAAAAAATCTAATATAATGTATAACCCTCAAAATCTACACTTCATCTAGAATAATATTATAATTAAATAAAAATTCATTATATTTAATCGAAAAAACCATGAAATAGTGAAAAAAAATTAAAAAAGTAAAATAATAAATATCATAATGAAACCTCATGAAACCCTAACACAAATAACATAAATAATCAAAATATTTTATAACCTACTTTCTCACCTTTTCCAATATCAGGAAAAATAATAGGTCATCGAAATGATTCAAATAAATTAGAATATAAATTCATAACACATAATAATCATTTTTGGCCTATTAAAATAAATTTCAAACAAATAAATTATTGAACTAGTAAATTTTACTTACAAACCCTCCAATTTAAATGTTTAATCATCACATAAAAATATGCACTATTTTTTTCAAATTTCACCATTTGAAATTATTCTATTCCACAACACTAACTAATAATAAATATATATAGAATGTCTTCATGATTTATTAAACCCAAATAAAAACTATCAAATATAAAACATTTACATATTAGGAAATTAAAATTAATCATTACATCCCCCTCGTTAAAAAATTAATTAATATTATATATATATAATAGTTAATATAATCGTTATTATTATTATCATTAACTAAAAAAATTTATACCAAAAGTTAAATCTAAAGAAACATACCAAAAAAATTATTCAATAACTATCGATCTTCCAAAATCCTAATATTAAAACCATTTCATATTAACAAATAGACTCCATGTATAATAAGAAATTTAAACCCCGGTAAACTTCACGACATGAAATGTGGAATTTGACCAGTCTCTGAATAGAGTAAATCGATTCTTAGAAAATATTTCACTTTAAAACCTATTTATAATGAGATATTTTTTAATAAATAACCTATATCATGGACACACTAAGATAGAATAATTAAATTTTCTCATATGTTGAAATCATGAACCACTAAACTCCATCCAAAAACACAACCATAAAACCTAACGCATTTCTCCTTTGTATCATATTTTCACCACAAAAAAACAATAATAATAATAAATAGAATTTATAAAAAAATATTAATGATGATATAATGTTTGTAGTTATCACATGTTCCACAAGTTTAAAAAGAAGATCCTTCCCATAATTTAATAGACAGATACACTTACATCTATTAATTTTCTTCCAAACATGATACATAAATGTTCAGAAAAAATATTTCTAATATCTAATAACCATAGATGGTACCCAATATATGTAAGTTGTTTCGAAAACAATTTATCATTTCCCATATAACATAATAAAACCAACCCTCCTTTAAAATTCCTCTTCTTAATAATTCCACTATTTTTTTTTTGAAAATAACATTCTTGTCTGAGGCCCAATAATAATAGTTAATAATATGGTAAATGGAATAACATTCCACCTAACTTGCCCATGAATATATGAGCAAACCATCTATAAAAAATAAATGTGTAATAAATGGGGACTTCCTACATTATTTATCACCATGGATTTGACCCTCCAATTTAGTATTTTTAATAAGTTTCAAAAAATCCATATGAAATAATAATGAAGATATATGAATAAATAAGATAACTTTTTTTTAAAAGTCTTGATGTTATAAATTTTTGACTCATTAATAAATCAAATTTAATGTTTTAATACACTAATAAAATATATCTTCTAAAATTTTGATTTCGTAGTTTATATAACCTATGTTTAATCAAGGTAAATTGTAAAAAAATCATTCCACTCTATCATTGGATTTCATTATATCAACATGTAATGCCATTAATATTTTATTAGAAACTAACTTTTCATTCATAGAATAGAATATTTTATTGGATATAATTTCATTATGTTTTTAATTGATGTGGAACAACATCCCTTTGTACATATGAATTAATAGAGAGTAAATTATTTTTAAGATACTCACTAACACATTTTGGAATAATTGATAGGTGACATTTGAAAGGATAATTGGTCTAAATTGTATAACTACATTTTTATTTTCTTCTTAATAAATAAAATAATACACTCATTTTATGTATTATGTAATTAAATTGTATTCCAAAACTGATCTGTAAGGTTCAAAATATACTCACCTGAAATATGGAAATATTTCCTTCAAAAAAATTAAATAAATATTATCCAATCATATGGTCACTGTAGGATGTATACAATTTTAACCAATTAATATCCCTAACCAAAATATTATTCATCTTATATAAAATAATAGGGGTAATATAGTCATTAACTTTTTTAGAAATAAAAAGAACTTTAAAATTAAACAAATTTACATAAAATGGTATCTTTTTCTTTATTTAGCCTTTATCTTCCACCTAGAAACCATTATAACACTTTAATTTAAAAATCAATTTCTTAGTAAAGGATTTTTTATTAAAATGGTAGAAATTTCATATTCTTAGTTCACATATTTACCAATTCAGATAATCTTATAATACTATTAATTACTTAGTATTAGACTATAATGATTATTATCCAAGAAGAATATTATATATCTTCACTCACTACTGAAATATGAAATAAAAAAATCATGAAATAATCATCTCATGTCATTGGTACATCTTATAACATTACTAGTACCTTCCCACATAAGATAAAACCCCATGTCAAGTCCCCAAAAAAACTCTTTCACTCAGTGGAGGTCACACAACATCATTCTACACTTACATCCTCTCAATTAGGGTTTGTTTAAATATCTGTATCATATGCCAACATCCTCTCAATCATGATTTGGTCACATATCCTCATCATGAGCCATTATCCTCTCACTCTGGATAAGGTCACAAAATCTCATTATTCCAACCATCTTATTACTCAAGACATTATTATATACTTGATTTTAAAAATAAAAAATATAATAGGTAGTACAACTAATGACATTACAATCAATTACCTATGGTTAAAAATTGTCCCCAAATGGAAGGTATGTATTCAAAGGTGGAACAAGGCCAGCCTATTGGATAATCCTAAATCAACCACTCTAGATCATTCATATTATCCATGCTTACCCCCCATACACATTTTTATTTTAAGGAATTAATAACCCTTACCCGTATTCTAATCCAAAAAATCTCACCCTAACAACATATAAGAGTAAAAAATCACATTAGGTCCTGCCAACCCAAGTTGAGAACCCTATATCAAACCATGCTAGGAGGTGTGGCTTTTTCATTCACAATATATTTCACATATAACTACCTTATAAGATTTCAATTACGTGAATTACAACTTACATATCAATTTTTATTCCAAAGGTAAAACATTTTCTTTAAAAATCAAGCGTCATTATTCATGACATCACATGAAACTGTATATAAATGTAAAAACATAGTAAAGAATTATTATATAAATCTAAGGGTTATCACTCATAATTTTGTGACACTAGATTAATTGTTAAAATACCAAATCCCTAAAATCAAACATTGTGCCTTAAGTTAATATTTCAAGAATCAACCAAATTAAAATACTAGGAAGGAGAGTAATCTAGGGAATTAATTACTTAAATATTACCGAATGTGAACCTTGAGGTGAAAGAAACTTTAAATTGGTAAGAAATGAGGAGAAATGGGAATTAGAATTCATAGAGGGAACCAAAGGGGAAAGGTGGATCATTCCTATTGGATTAAGAGGGAGTAAAGTATAATAAATTACCTCATTTAATTTATTTAAATATATATATATATTATCCGAGGAGGCTTGTTACATAATCCCCACAATGGTCATAGATCAATATACCCTCTCAAGGCCATGTTGCAACATGGAGCTCTGAATCATAGCATAACCATCCCCAAAAAATGAACCAAAACCCTACATCCCCCCATTATATAAAGACATTCATCCGCATGTAGTAATGGTCCATTCCATGGTTTATTTATAGAAAAACCCACATTGTTAACTTATATAAAATCTTAAGACATTACTATTGCGTCATAATTCCCTTTACTATATCACATATTTCAAACAACTTTGGAAATTTCTACCATAAACCACAATCCTATCCAAGATCCTTGATAATCAGCCACCACCAACCCTCACAATGGTCAAAATCATCAAAATACCTAAGATTTTATTGAATTTAAATAAAATTAACATTAAATTATTACATAATTATAAACCTTTACCACACCTATTTCATTCATTAATCAAGAGTAATATCTAGGGATTAACACCAAAAAAACATTGAAACTAGGCCTACACATCTGACTCCAACTCCATGGACTACTCATATATAAAACCATTATTCCAAAATTCTCGGAAAGTAGGAACAATGGTCCCTTATTATACATTTTACCCCATTCAATAATAGAAAGAAGATACTCCTAAAATAATGAATCTACCACCAAATCACTATCAAAAATATCAATCATGTGTAATTTTTTTGACTCATAATTTAGTAGTTTTTAACTATGAAACACAACATAGATACCTCAATTCTATATCGGAATAATCAAATGGTATTCCATCTCTTTTATTCATACAATAATATAAATATAATGACAAAACGTGTCTTGAAAATCATTGGATTTCTTAAACAACAATTTCATAGAAAAGGTGATATCAATAAGAATAAATGATAACTCCTGATGAATTACAAGGTTTATCAACATGGGTTCTAATATCAGTGATTTATACGTTGAGTTAAGATAAAATTGATCCCAATTTAGGGCACCTACATAATGATATATCAGGAAAAGCTCTATTTGATCATTATTGTAACACCCTAGGTAAATAAGGAATATTAATTTTTCATATTTATTAATATTTGTGAATAAAATATTAATATTACTTTAAAGGGGATTCTATGTTCGATGGCATACCCAATACGCAACAACAAGATTCTTTGAAATCTTACGTTGCACACTAACAATATAATAATATTATTGTAAATAGTAGTAAAATCATAGCCGATATAATGGTGGGAATGAACAGAACTAAATAAAAAGTGATTATATTTTCTTGGTATTTTTCAGAAAAACATCAATTTTTGATGAATAGTGAAACCGCTAAGTGTTGGTTAAAAAACTGATTTTTCGTTCAAAAGAAAATTTTACCACCTATGTGATTTAAATTTCAAAAATCCGACATACACGGTTGTCAATATGATGTAAAATGTGGTTCAATGGGATGAAAATAATTTTTGGTGAATAGTAATTTTTATGTTTTATTAATCGCGATTAAAGGTAATTAGTGTAAGTTAAGGTAAAGATGATGTCATACTAATATGAAATGACCGTGAAACATGTCCTAACCTTATTTGATGAACCATGGCCAAACAATAAAATCCATGGGTCAACTTGGGGGCCCCACGTAGCCACTTGGGTATGAAAATGACATTAATAACTTTTTATTTAAAGTTAAAATAAAAATGTCACAAACATGTATTATTTTACTCAAACAATTTTTAAATGGGGTTATACAAGTCATATTTTTTACTATATATATTCTTTTTAAATCTATAAATATTTCCTACATCATAGTATTTTTTATATAATTTTTATACATTAAATAAATTAATTAATTTATGACACCATGATGATGAAGCGATTATTTCATTAATGAATGATTTAAATAAAATGAAAATATAATCTAAAATATAAGACATAAACTTGTATAAAACCTTTTGTAATAGAATATTTCGAACCCTTATCACCTTATCCTAGAAATATATCAATGTGGGACCTTTAAAATCCGAAACTCATTTTAATATAAAGTAACATTTCTTGACTTTCCAAGAGTGCCCCTCCTCTCTCCTATAAAAGGCCCCCACCTCTACCTCCTTACCCACACCTCTCAAGCCATTGGCTTGGCCAAAATCTGCTCATTTTATCTCTCCACATCCCTCTATTCATCATAGAAGCCTTACCTTAGGCATAAAGCTCTTCAAGAAACCCTTTTGGTTCAAACCAAGGGGAGTTACCCGATTTAAAGGTAAAGTCTTCTCTAATGTTCTTTTGTATTATTTTGCTTTTACAACCCCCTAAAATCTTTTTATTCCAATATTTTGTAACCGTAACAGTATATTAAATATACTAGGATGTTTTTATAAGAAGGATTTGAGCTACACTTACACACACCTCCGTCTAATGGTAAAAGAACATACTAGTTCTGCGGATGGTGAATTACTGCCTCACAAAACGATGATTTTTCAATATTATTTTAACACCTTTAAAGGTGGCCATTAATATGTCACTATATTTATATATGATATATATTATGTTTATTTTTTCCTTATACTTCTGTATTTTTCAATTATGGCATAATTTTATGGTTTCCATTATGGGTAAACGCAATATCTTCATTTTAGGAAGTGCGGACTACCGCCCCCTCAAAGTGATTTGGTTCGTTAATTCCATATGCGGGACGTGTAAAGGATGGAATTAATGATATTATATATATGATATTATACTGGAATTATAAGATACCTTTATATCATTATGATTTCATTCCATTTAATGAAAAATAGAAATTAAAGTAGCGTACATGCGTATGTACGGCTTACCGTCTCCATGAACGGTGCATTTAATTTCTTACCTCTAAATGTTATGTAATATTATAAATGAATTTATATACTGAATATTTATGATATATATGATATCTAAATCATGAATATAGTTCTAGATATTATGGATATTTTACCACATGAACAACTTGTAATTATAAGAAGTTTATTTTTGACTCAAGTACCAATTATCGACAAAATGACCGTTATTAACATAAATAATTACATAATGCTTATAAAATGGTAACAAGTTATATAAAAGGAATAATGAAATTAAAAAAAGGTATTAAGCAAGTATAAATTAACTCAAGTTTATTATTCAGGAGATTAAAGAATGATCGAGTCAAGTCGAACACGATGTAAGGGATCCTACCTCTCTCTTTCTTTTTAAGTACTCTCTTTTATGTCATTTCTTATAATATCCTCTTTATTATGTTGGGGGGATGATATTTTATATTACTCATACTGTAATTTTTATTTTCATATGATGAGAGACCCTATTTGATCTCTTCATTCCATTTTTTGGAAGTTTTAAGTGGCGTTGTTAGGCTACCGAGTTTTTGTAATGGATATTCCATCTCACTTTTATTCCCATGAGATTCATGCTACATTTTCCACTATTTAATTTTGTGTGGTGGTTTACTTCCCATAATTTTATTATTTGTGTAATATAATTTAATTTATGGGTATTCACATCTTCATTGTTTGACCCTTTTTCGTGGGGTGTACGTTTCGAAAGTTACCCAAATCGGTAAGTGAACCTTTCACCCTCCTCTTTTTAAAAGACATCTTTTGGTATGTCTTTTAATTTACATCTTATTATGTTGGGATATGTTCTAATATTTCTTTATTAATGTAAAATTTATTTCCAGGTGATGAGATACCCTTTTTGTCTCATCAACTCGTTTTCTGAATTTTAAAGTGACGCCGTTAGGCTGTCAAATTTTTTACAAGGGAACATCTTAACCCAATTTTGATTTCTTTGGGTTGAACATGTAGTTATTGAATATGTCATCCTATGAATATGTTTAAATGACCTATGGTTGTATTACACTTAATATCCACTTATATTGGGTGTTTTTATCTTTGTCACACATAATTATGACATTTATTTATCCTTAATTTAAGGATACCCTCTTTATAAGGGATTTCATCTCATTTTACATTTCTATTGAGACTTCATTGTTTTTATGAACCAATTCACTCATATATGGTGTATATACTATCCTTTGAAATATTATATCATGAATCCCTTTATTCTCATGATTTTATAAAGTTCTGATTAAATGTTATTCCTCAATTATTTGTATTCAAGTGTCTCTCATTTTGTTAAAAACTCTTTAACTAAAATATAATTTTAAATATTTTAGTGATTTATTCATATAAATATTTATCATTAATATCTATGTTTTCAAAATGGTTTTATGGATTTATTTGTATGGATATTAATGGTTTAAAATTTTAACTGATTCAAAGTGGTATGGGACTTTGTCTCAATCTCCTTTAATTGAGGCATATTTTGTTTTATACACAAATTTCTTTTATACAGAGTATAAACCCCTTTGACTTTTACTTTTATTCAAAATGAATAATTTTATATGAAGCGTTCTACTAAACGACAAAATGGAATGTTTTTACGTATGCGGAGACAATGACTTCTCTGCCTCCATGACTATTATTTGAGTTTCAGCTTCCTCAACAAGCCATAACTTTTTTTAAAAAAGAAAAATAAATAACATGTTTTACTTTTCTTTTATTTTGGTATTGAAAATGGTTGTGATAATGTTTTTATTATATCAATATGTTATTTATATCTTGTGATTGAAATGTGGAAATGTTATGTTTCCTTTATGCATGTTTTATGTGATACGATTATGTTATGGTTCTTGGGAATTGTTTATGAAGACGAGTGTTTTTGTGATAAACTAAGGGAGGGTGAGCCCGTGATAGATCTCCAATGCATTGGGTAACATGAAGGAGTTAAACACTAAGGTTTCTCCAAAGAGATTTAGGGAATATACTGTGATGGGTATTCTAAACATAACCATGAGGGTTACTCTCTACGTAAGAATGTTATAAATGCCTCAAGTTACCTTTATTCTTTATGATTTCTATTGAGTTATGCATAAATATTATGATTTCATGAGGTATGTTAAATTGCATATGTTTTATGAGTAAAGTATGATTTCATTGATTCTTATGTGTACATGGACTAATGTTTTCTTTTGATATTGTTGTAACCCTTACTGAACTTTCTATGCTCATCCCAAGTATTTTTGAAATGTTTTTCACAGGACATAAAGTGGAATAGGGTCAAGGATGGATCAAGGAAATTTTATGTTGTCTAAAACAAGGAACTAAACATGACTCTTTTGGTCAAGAGATTTTATTTTGTGAAAAAAATGGAAACTGAGTAGATGTGCTTACTTTGTAATCTTTGAGATGTAATAGTGATGTCCTAATTATCTAAAACACTAAACCTTAAAAGATCCTCAATGTGAATTATTCAATGTAATTCAATATTAAGTAATGTTATATGGTCGGGTCCTTATAGTTGGTATCAGAGGTCAGTTTAGATAACTTTATAGGTTAGAGTGTTGTTTAACCATAAGTGACAAGTTGTGTATAACCACAATGGTTATTATAATAGATAGAGTCATTGTTATTTTTGAATGTTGGAATGAGTTTGAGATAACTTGGATAATTATATCTTAGTGTTTATCTTCCTCTTTAGTACATGATGATTTTGTTGATATACTCACACAGACCTTTTTGGTTTTAGTAAATGGATTTATCTAGTAGGCACCAAAGTGACAATGGGTTTTAAGGACACTGTGGTGGTTCTCTAATTAAGAGACTGGATGAAATGGAGGATTCAATGAGAAATCTTGTGGTTATTATAAACCAACTATCAGGAGGCATGATCAACCACTTGAACCTTGGTGAGTTTTCTAATGCATCATGTACGAGAGAACCAACTCAATGTGGAAGTTCAGGTAATAATTATAAAGGTAACCATTAGGGTTTATATGATCCTTACTTTTTAGGTAATTATAGGTTACTCTATGATATTATGGAATATGAAAGGAATGAGATAAACTTGAGGTTATAATATTTTATGGTTATTTTTGAAGATTTTATCTCGTTTTTGGGAATTTTTTAAGAATTATATAGTTTTTGAAAACGGAAAACACGCAGACTGGGTGACAACTCGTCATGTCGGACAAAGCTGTGGGAATCTGACCCACAACCAATGTGCGACTGGTATTTATCACCTACCACTGGACTACGTGAAGTCCATGGTTATTTTGACTAATTATTTTTAGTTATATGATTTTATGAATCAAGATTAAGTTGATTTTGTGTTATCTATAGAAATTATTAATCTATCATGGAGGATATGTGATTAGGTTAATTACTTTTCAGTATGAGACTTTAAGAGTAACTGATGTTATTTGGAGATAAATGTTAAGATTTACCTTGGAAGACTATGTGATTAAATCCTTCGGAGGTTTGGGTGTCAATATTATTTTGGTTTACTTTCATGAATTTTTTTTGGACAATTGTTTATCAATTGGTCTTTGTTTAAACTTTTGGTTTTGTTGGACAAATTTTGGAGATTAAGAATAGATTTTATTTTTATAAAGGATTATATTTTTTGGGTATTATCTGATCTTGTAATAAACTTTTTAGTTTTGGTTTTCATTAAGTTCTAAAGTCATGGGAAATATATAGTTCTCTTTTGTGGATTAGGGGATTCCCAAGATGTTTATTATAGTACTTTTAATGTGAACAAGTCTTCCAAAATACTGGTCTTTTGGAGAAAATATGAGTTTGTGTAAGAAATCTAGTAAAATTTGAAAGTCAAAATGACAAGTAAGTATGTTTCCTTATGTTTTAGTTAAGCTCATAAATAAATTCCTCAATGAAAAGTAACTTAAAACAAAAATTTTGTGTGTTAATTTTTCCTACTGGGGAATAAAATACCATTTAACTCATCATAAGTTTGTGATTTTCTGGTGGTTAACTTTCTCCCAAACATGTTTTCTATCACTCTCCATCAGAGCATGACCATTTGTTTTTTATTCCATATCCATGTTTTATTACATGGAATCCTAGTATGGGTTAACTCAGGTGACTGTTTTACTTCTCTTTCTTTCTTTTAAAGTGGTAGTTTAATTTACTCCTTTTCCGATGTGGGGCTTCCAATGAAGTTTCCAAGCCCAATTGTAAAATTGCGAGGATGAAATTCCCAAAATGGGGGAAGGATGTAACAACCTAGGTAAATAAAGAATATTACTTTTTCATATTTATTAATATTTTTGAATAGAATATTAATATTACTTTAAAGGGGATGCTATGTTCGATGGCGTACCCAATACGTAACAACGAGTTTCTTTGAAATTTTATGATGCACACTAATAATATAATAATATTATTGTAAATGGTAGTAAAATCATAGTCGATGTAATGGCGGGAATGAACAGAACTAACTAAAAAGTGATTATATATGCTTGTAAAATATTTTTTCATTTATTCAATAAATGATAGATGCTTAAAATGTGAATGAATCCATTTTTAAGCGTAAATATTCTAATATTCTTTAAAAGGTCGATTAAATGCCTTTTAATGGAGAACCCCTTTTAAATACACTTTTTGACAATTTTATATGTTATATTGGACAAAATAAAATTCTTTTTAGAATCAGGACATCAAAATTTACTTTGTATAAATTTTTGGTATTTTTTTGATAAAGTTCATTTTTTTATGAATATTGTAAAATGCTGTATTTTTATTCAAAACCTCATTTTAATATAATTTATTTGTATGATTATATTACCTTTTGAATTTTTTTTGAATGTTAAATTAGAATATATTTTTAACATTTAATCAAATAGTGGTTATTGGAATTAATTTCACTTTGAAATTGGACTTAAACTAGTGTCAATCTTTTGATATATTTTGTTTCTTAAAAACAGGCTATTTATTTTGACAATGGGAATTAATTATTAAATTGGTTAATGAAAATTATATGTTTTGAATTTTGTAAAATAGAAATCATTTTTGAATTCGGAATATCAAATAGAGCATTGGGTGAATTTTTGGTATTTTTCTGAAAAACTTCAATCTTTGATGAATAGTGAAACCACTAAGTGGTTATTAAAAACTGATTTTTTGTTTAAATGAAATTTTACCACCTCTATATTTTGAATTACAAAAAATCCGACATTCATGGTTTTCATTAGGATGTAAAATGTGGTTCAATGGGATAAAAGTAATTTTTGGTGAATAGTAACTTTTATGTTTTATTAATCGTGATTAAAGGTAATTAGTGTAATTTAAGGTAAAGATGATGTTATAATAATATAAAATTACATTGACACATGTCCTGCCCTTATTTGATGATCCATGGATTACCAATAAAATCCATGGGTCAACTTGGGGACCCCGCGGAACCACTTGGGTATGAAAATGACATTAATAACATTTTATGTAAAGTTAAAATAAAAATGTCAAAAACATGTATTTTTTTACTAAAACAATTTTTTAATGGGTTTATACAAGTCATATTTTTTACTATAAATATTCATTGGAAATATAAAAATATTTCCTACATAATATTATTTTTTATTATTTTTTAGACATTAAATAAATTTATTTATTTATGACACCATGATGATGCATCGATTATTTCATTAATGAAATATTTAAATAAAATGAAAAGATAATGTAAAATCTAAGACTTACACTTGTCTAAAACCTATTGGATGAGTATATTTCTAAACCTTATAATCTTATCCTTGAAATATATAAATTTGTAACCTTTAAAATCCGAAACTCATTTTAATATAAAGTAACATTTCTTGACTTTCCAAGAGTGCCCCTCCTCCCTCTTATAATAGGCCCCTACCTCTACCTCCTTACCCACACCTCTCAATCCATTGGCTCAGCCAAAATCTGCTCATTTTATCTCTCAAAATCTCTCTATTCATCATAAAAGCCTTACCTTAGGCAGAAATCGCTTCATGAAAACCTTTTGGTTCAAACCAAGGGGAGTTACCTGATTTAAAGGTAAAGTATTCTCTAATGTTCTTTTGTTTTATTTTGGTTCTCCAACCCCATAAACTCTTTTTATTTCTCTATTTTGTAACAAAACCAGTATATTAAATATACTAGGATGTTTTTATAAGATTTATTCGAGCTACACTTACACACTCCTCTGTCTAATGGTTAAAGAACATATTGTTTCTATGGATGGAAAATTACTACCTCATGAAACGATGATTGGTCAATATTCTTTTAACACCTTTAAAGGTGGCCATTAAGATGTCATTATATTTATATATGATTTATAATATGTTTATGTTTTCTTTATGCTTCTTTATTTTTCATTTATGGCATACCTTTATGCTTTCCATTATGGGTAAACGTGATATCTTCATTTTAGGAAGTGCGGACTACCGCCCCCTCAAAGTGATTTGATTCATTAATGCCATATGTGGGACGTTTAAAGGATGGATTTAATGATATTATATATATTATATTATACTGGAATTATAATATACCTTTATATCATTATTATTTCATTCCATTTAATATGAAATAGAAATGAAAGTATCCTTCATGCGTACGTATGGCTTACCGTCTCCATGAACGGTGCATTTCATTTCTTACCTCTAAATGTTATGTAATATTATAAATGAATTTATATAATGAATATTTATGATATATATGATATCTACATCATGAATATAATTATTGATATAATGTATATCTTACCACATGAACAACTTGTAATTATAAGAAGTTTATTTTTGACTCAAGTACCAATGATCGACAAAACGACCGTTATTAACTTAAATAATTACACAATGTTAATAAAATGGTAATAAGTGATATAAAAGGAATAATGAACTTAAAAAAAGTTCCTAATCAAGTATAAATTAAATCTAGTTTATTATTAAGGATATTAAAGAATGATCGAGTCAAGTCGGACACGAGGTAAGGGATCCTACCTCTCTCTTTCTTTTTAAGTACTCTCTTTTATGTAATTTCTTTTGACCTCCTCTTTCTTATGTTCGGGGATGTTCTTTAATATTCCTCTTACTGTAAATTTTATTCTAATGTGATTAGAGACCCTATTTTTTCTCTTCATTCCATTTTATGAAGTTTTAAGTGGTGTCGTTAGGCTGCCGAGTTTTCGTAAGGGATTTTTCATCTCACTTTTATTCTCGTGAGATTCATGCTACATTTTCCACTATTTACTTTTGTGAGGTGTTTTACTTCCCATCATTGTATTATTTTTGTAATATAATTTAATTTATGGATATTCAAATCTTCATTGTATGACCCTTCTTTCATGGGGTGTACGTTTCGAAAGTTACCCATATCGGTAAGGGAACATTTCACCCTCCCCTTTTTAAAAGACTTCTTTTGTTAGGACTTTTAATTTAAATCTTATTATTTTGGGATATGTTCTAATATATCCTTATTGATTTAAAATTTATTTCCAAGTGATGAGATACCCTTTTTGTCTCATCAAATTGTTTTATGAATTTTAAAGTGACGTCGTTAGGCTGTCAAATTTTTTACAAGGGAACTTCTTAACCCAATTTCGATTTATTTGGGTTCAACTGGTAGTTATTGAAAATTTCATCCTATGAATATGTGTGAATGTCCTATGTTTTTTTTACACTTAATATCCACTTATATTGGGTGTATTTATATTTTTCACACATAATTATGAGATTGATTTATCCTTAATTTAAGGATACCTTTTTATAATGGATTTCCTCTCATTTTACATTTCTATTGAGACTTCATTGTTGTTGTTCACCAATTCACTCATATATGGTGTATATAATGTCCTTTGGCATATTATATCATGAATCCCTTTATTCTCATGATATTATAAATTTCTAATAAAATGTTATTCCTCAATTATTTGTATTCAAGTGTCTCTCATTTTATTAAAAACTCTTTAACTAAAATATCGTTTTAAATGTTTTAATGATTTATTCTTATAAATATTTCTCATTAATATCCATATTTTAAAAATGGTTTTAAGGATTTATATATATGGATATTAATGTTTTAAAATGTTAAAATCTTCAAAGTGGTGTGGGACTTCGTCTCAATCTCCTTTCATTGAGGCATATTTTGTTTTATACACAACATTATTTTATACAGATTATAAACCCCTTTGACTTTTACTTTTATTCAAAAGGAATCTTTTTATACGAAGCATTTTACAAAACAAAAAAGGGAATGTTTTTACGTATCCGGTGAAAATGACTTCTCCACCGCCATGACCATTATTTGAGTTTCGACTTCCTATATAAGCCATAACTTTTTTTAAAAAGAAAAATAAATACCATGTTTTACTTTTCTTTTATTTTGGTATTGAAAATGGTTTTGATAATGTTTTTATTATATCAATTTTTTATTGATATATTTTGATTAAAATGTAGAAATGTTTTGTTTTCTTTATGCATGTTTTATGTGATACGATTATGTTATGGTTCTTGGGAATTATTTATGAAGATGGGTGGATCCATGATAAAATAAGGGTGGGTGAGCCTGTGATAGCTCTCAAATGCATTGGGTAACATGAAGGAGTTAAATGCTGAGGTTTCTCCAAATAGATTTAGGGAATATACTGTGATGGCTATTCCAAACGTAACCATGAGGGTTACTCCCTAAGTAAGAATGTTTTGAATGCCTCAAGTTACATTTATTCCATATGATTTCTATTGAGTTATTAATAAATATTATGATTTCATGAAGTATGTTAAATTGCTTATGTTTTATGAGTAAAGTATGATATCATTGATTCTTATGTGTAAATGGACTAATTTTTTCTTTCCGTATTATTGTAACCCTTACTGAGCTTTTTATGCTCATCCCATGTTTTTTTGAAATGTTTTTCACAGGACATAAAGTGGAATAGGGTCAAGGATGGATCAAGGAAATGTTATGATGTCGAAAACAAGGACCTAGACATGACTGTTTTGTTCAAGAGATTTTATTTTGTGAAAAAATAGAAACTGAGTAGATATGCCTACTATGTAATCTTTGAGATGTAATAGTTATGTCCTAATTCTCTAAAACTCTAAACCTGTAAAAATCCATAATGTGAATTATTCAATGTAATTCAATATTAAGCAATGTTATAAGGCTGTGTCCTTATAATTATTGACTCACATTACTCAAATAAATCCTACAAAAAAATGGTCTACAATAAAATGCCTCCTATGGGATGATAAATATTACTGAATGAAAATTATTATTATGAAATAAAATTCCAAGGATAGATAGTCACTCCACGCTCCCTGTAAATTTAATATTCAATCCCAGAAAATCCTTTAAGTATTTGGAATATCCTATTAGACATCCCTTCTATTTATGAGTTATAATTTGTAATCAACTTTTGATGATTCCTCTTAGAATTTTATAGGACATACTATAATATCAAAGTTAATTTTATATACATACATATTATTATGTTTATACTTTCTAAATAACATCACATTATCTCCCACAAAAAACATATTTCCCAATTCATCTACCAAATATGCATCCAGAATAGACATCAAATGTGAAAACATCTTTAATTGATCTAGTACCACCCAAAATACATCAAACCCATTGAAGGTCTTATGTTTTCTCATAAAAGAGTTCATAATCACCCCATCTAACTTTTATAGAGGAACTATAATATTTAATGTAACTCATATGGTAATTGATACTCTATCATTATCATTTTTTGGAAAGGTAATTAGAAATGAATCATGCATTGTATTTCCATATACTAGGCCACTAAAAAATCGGTTTATATTATGCTACATCTTATTTATCCTTGGCTAAACCACCCAACATGAGGTATGGTATTATATCAGCAACTCCTCCCTCTATGAAGTAATGAACACCAACATACATTGGAGTAAAAACACCCCTTCATCATACTATAACCATGAAAGGAATAGTTCATCACTCATGATCCTTTATTTCATCATGGGATAGTCTAAATCAAGATATTATGTAGCCAATACCAAATACACTAATGAGATGAAGATGACCATAGGGTCAAAGCTAAATATCACTCATCCATGTAGAATATTACTTCACCATTCCATAGAATGGATCATCATCATTCACTCATTATTATATATTGTATCCTCTTGTTCTTGAATCATCCTACTAATAGAATCTACATCAATGTTCTCCTTCCCTACGGAATTCACCATCCTTAAACAAAACATTTATAGACAATCCCCAAGATGACTCTATCATAGGTTCAAGTCTCATTAGGATAATATATATCAGGGGATCTTATTGTTCATGCAAATGAAATATATATCACCAAATAGATAATGTTGCCAACAATTATTTCATTAACTATGGAAGTAATCTCTAAATCATGTTTTGGGAATTTCCACTCATGGTTTTGTTTCAATAGAATCCCATAATTATCCACAAAGTCACCATCCATCATAAAATTTCTAGGAAATAATCCTAGATTCATTGAAATACATGACAAAAACTTTACCTAAGTCTAGTAAAATTGGAATCAGTGTAGGCCTCACTCTTATTTTCAACTCATAAAATTCCACTTCACACTAAACTATCCATTCATATTTTACCCCTTTATACTCTAAACCTATCATAAAAGCTTTCCGGAGAGATATATTATAAATGATATTCCAATAATACCTATTTATATTTAGAAAACTACTTATATAAAAAAAATTCAACGATCACAAACTAGATACCCCAGCATAACCCTCTCTAGGTTGATTGAGAATCCCCCCATTGATATCACATTCCAAATAAATCACACCACTTAAATCATGATTTTTCAAATTATGTACTTTGTATAATCTTGATATTCTTAAGTCATACTCATTACATTATTTATGTTATCATCATGTAATCCCTAGTCACATGAGTATACCAAAATATATTTAACAAAAAAATATAGTATTCCATGTAGGGAAGCAGAATCCAGTTCAAGAGAACCATAAACATTTTCAGTGAATTTGTAGGATGATATAAAATCATAAGGTATTTAAACAACCCATTACTACTCCCAAAAATTGTATTTTTAATGTAATCTACTATCATCTATAACTGTTGATATCTTGATCACATTTTAATATTAGATATTCATTATACCCCTATCAACAACTCAAATGATCTATCTATATGAGGCAATGGATATTTTTTATCCAGCATAACTTAGTTCCAAAATTGATAATTTATACACAATATCCATATTCCATCATCCTTATTATAAAATTATAAATGAGTTCCCCAAATATATTTTATCAAATAGATAAAACATTTCACCTCTGGGAACATTATATGTACCTTTATTTCTCTCAACTCAGTCAGTTTCAAATGATAAGATGGTATTAATATTTGATCCACACCCAACATGTGCTCAATAATAAACTCTTTATCTGTCTCAATAAGAAATATTTATAAAAATTGAGAAATAATTCCTAAAAATGATGTATAAATGAAGTAAAAGATTATGGAACCATCAAATGTTCTTCCACAAGAACAATGCATGCCACTAATATTATAATGGTATATATCTGAAAAATGTCGGGTCATGTTCTACCTTCCTTGAAATCGAATTCACCTATGAGAACACACTCCTTCCCTACTAACAAATTAAAGGTGACCAACTATAGGTGGTATTAAATAACTTCTTGGAAGGCCTTCATCAAGTTAATTATATAGATAATGTCAAAACATATCATATATATAATGTGGAAATCCCATAAATTACCATAACCTCAAACAATTATGTACACACTAGGAATCTCTTCATATGATCCATCCAATTCCGAAAAGGCATATTGATAGATAAAATAGCATATGAGAAATCTAGATCTAACACCAATACCAACAATAAATGATTTGAGATAATGGAAAAAATAATATTGTGAATCAAAAACATCAATAGAAAGCATTAAAGTAACTAAAATTATAACTCTCATGGTAGAAGTACTACCTACTCTATAATCTAGAACATATTCTAAATCATAAACCCTTCCTAAATCAAATATTTTTTTCAAGCCACACAATTCCCAAATAAATTAATTAACTATACCCTAAAGTGTATATAAAGGATACTACCCCAAATACCCTCATTCGTCTCAACATCCATACATTCTAGACAAATCCCAAATATCTATCTATGGTCAAGAAAACTTGGTTTATGAATATTTAATATTAAAGTATCCTTTTCCAAAACCTTGTTGAGGAAAAACTCAATGGAGGAATTATATGTTCTATATCCTTCAATAAACATGGAACTCCAATAGTATACTTATAGATGGACTATAAATATTCTTTATTCACAAACACTGATTGCATTTAAGGTGAACTTCTCCAAAGAGAGGACATGATAATATTCATCCCTTCCATGGAAAAGTCTCATCACCTTGGATCATCTTATAAAATATCCTATTTTTACCACTAAAATAGGAACCACTATCTCCAATAGAAAGACCAAAACATAGGACACTAGATATAGAAAGGGACATCATTTCATTATCCTCTACCAAACCCTTGAATATAGAGAGAGAATAATGAAAAATGTTATAATAGGATTCTATGCTGAATATATTCACCTGGTGACTTACATATATTTTAGAGACATTCACAATCCAAATATCCTTCTGGGACCAATTCTCTATTAGAAGGGGAGAAAAAATGTAACTCAATAAAAATATTAGTGCGGTCTTTCATAGACATCACCCCAGATAATCTTCCTAAAATCCATGGGGCAATAAACATCATTGAGTCAAATAATAACTCCTTAAATCAGAGTTGTGTGAGTGAATCCCATGTAAATATCTCATTCCTATAGGTATAACCCATAGCTTCCTACCATCTTTTAGATGGTATACAAATCATGTTGGTTTCTAGTTTCACTCACCACTCATCAGGTGTCTAAAATCTCAAAGACAACCTTTATGGTCGTGATATGATAATTACCATCTTGAGGACCTATCATAACTTATAAATTAAGTGACTTTTTCATTATAAAGTATCAAGAACATTTTCCATTGTAACTCTACACCAATTTATTCCTCTTCCACCAAAAGGAATGAAAGGAAACACCCACTGATGAACATGATCTCGAACCATAACCCTACGAAAATCCTAGGGATTTTAATTATCTCTTACCATATATAAATATTGAGGTACAACAGAATCATTACCAAACATGGTAATATATACAATATCATTCATGAGGGACACCAATGAACATTGATGTGGTGGTATTTTTTAAAAATGAAAAATTATATAAATTGAAATTCATTTAAATATATTAAATCCAAAATGAATTTAATCATTAATAAGGCAAAAAACCCTAGGATACAATCCATAGGGGTTTACTACTGGATATCATAATTCACTAATCACCCAATGCCTAAACCCATACAACTTTCACCGACACATTTGACATAGTCATAAATAAAAATCATCAGCAATCACGTGTTTCATTAGTTAGATTTGATCAGCAATACATTTGGTAAAACACTGAATATACTATTATTTTCAGTTAATCAATTTTAACGTTTACTAATCATATTAATCTAGGTTCATGGTATGTAAAATTGTGTGTCAAAACATTATAGTTAAACCCACACAATCTTTCCACCCTAGAAAAGTGGATAACTCGATAATTCATAAAGTCACAATATCATGTCAATAATAATATGAAATCATAATAGAATATCGAAAAAAATCAATCCCACAACCATAGAAATAGAAAAATCTATTTTATTGGTTCCTTCCAGACACAAATAGATCTTCCCACCCGAGTGTCGGTTATCCAATCATTAATAAACTAGATATAATTAAAAATCAACAAAAAGGGGGCTTGATACCATTTTTTCCACAAATTAATTCATTGGGGCCTTCTTAGTGTGACATGTGGCCTCATGCAAACCCACCCATTTCATATAGGCCTTTGGAAAGTTGCAATGGCTTAAGATATACTCTTGGGAGACAATGATATTGTTATAAATAACCATAAATATACATATGAGTTGAAGTAGTAATAAATAATGAATGATGATGACGAATAAAACTGATATTAAAGAATATAAATAAATGAAATTTTATAGAAAAATTATTTTATTCATTGGACATCAATACTCAACAGAATCCCCATAAGTGGTGGATCAATACATGTGGTATAAAAAAGGAAAAATTGAACATCTATCAAATGATCATATTAATTCATGTAATTACCTTAATATTTTATCTTATCAAATTGATTAGTATCCCATTATATTTCCCTATCCCATTTCTAATTCACTAATAAAAATGTCAACATGGTCACTAGGGTTCCCATGTAGGGTCTAAGTAATAAACCTAGTGTGAAACTGCCTACATTTTACTAACATAAGTGTAGAAGATATATAAAATTGTATTGAATGAAAAACAATAAAGTAATAAACATGAATATAAAAACATGTTAAGCCATAATTTACTAACTATGTTGGAATAATCCATGAAAATACCTTCTTCATCTCTATAATATATTTAAGGATTATCCTAGTTCATAGGTAAACCTACAAAACATAACAGGTACCTTCTCACTCAAGAAAAATTTCAATGTCATGTCCTTGAATAACACCCCTTCACTTAGGTTAAGTCACACACGATTATTCCACACTCACACCCTATCACCAAGGGTGTAATTACATATCAACATCACAAAACACCGTTATCACACTCAAAATGGGTCACATAGCCTCATCATTATCAATCATACTCTCACTCAGGAGGGGTCACATATCCTGATCAATGACATTATACTATCACTTAGGATAAATTAACATTATCATATTTTGTAATAAAGAATATAATATGCTATAAGGACACTATTCCATCATAAAAATTCCTAGGGGGAACAATTATCACCAAATTAATGCTGGAAACACAAAGTTATCACAAGGATGTCTCATTTTCTAATCCCACCAATCATCTTCTCATTTAAATTAATTCATCACCAATACCCATGTTTCATGTCACAATATTATCCAAACCTCTACCAAACTCAAGCAGTTCACACAAGTCCCAAACAACCCTATAAAGTGTCAATATATCAAACTATGATACTGGGCATGGTTTCATCATAAACAATTAATCTCAGAAATGACTACCCCATAATGAGTTAGTTTTATCAATTCCTTCTAACATATACATTTTTATATACAAGGAAGAATAATATCAGGATAATATTTTCCCATATAATCATAATAGCACATACAATCTTATGAAGATGTTATAACAAGGTACAAAATTCCTATCTAAATATTGAGGGCTCACTAAACTAGCCATGACTCTATATTGAACTTTGAAAAAAAATCCCTAAAATAACACATTTACCTATATAATTATGGATTTTGAACAAACCATAATAGATCATATATAAGAGGAGGCATATAGGGAACAGATTCAGTTAGTCATCCAAAAAAGATATGTCATGCGATGAATGATACTTTAAATATGTAATATATTTCATGTGAGAATATTTAGAATACCAAGGGGAAAAAAGTGAAGGTGTAGATTATTCTTAGTTGGAAGAGGAGGGTGAGGTCCCATTAATTCCATAATTTTGTTAATTTTATCTTGAAAATTATAAAAAAATAACTGAAGAGGACAGTTATGATGTGTCGATGAAGGTCACAGTTCAGCAAACCCCGAGTGGAATATTATGGAGTGAACCAATGAATCATAGTCAAACCACCCCATAATTGATGGGGTATTACACTAATCATCCCAATAGTGTATTATAACCATCAATCTCACATTTTAATGTTCCACATCATGAATATTTTATTGAACAACACCCATGGTTACATCATTACCATTCCTGCCTATAGAATATCAATCCCTTTTTCCCTTTATTACATTATGGCCACCTTCCTATACTTTAAATTATATACGCAAACCTTAAAACAAACTAAATCCCTAATATTAGGACATTATCAACACTAACAATATCCAAAATCATCAAGATACAAAATATTTTTAAAAATGTAAATAAAAAGTATCTTTAAATATTAGGGGCATTAGAATAAAAATCAATTAGGATAGTCTCTTTAACTAGAACCATGATATAATTTTAAGAGTTTTTTTAATAAATAAACCAATATAAAAATTCCATAAATATACTAACAAGACAGCATAACCTTCCCTATCCACAAATACTAATTTAAAAAATTAAAATTATGTTTAAGAGAATATTTCTCATTGATTATTGACAAGGTATCACACACAAAAATAGATTATATGAAAAGAATTTCACTCCATTGATAGAGTATTTACACAATGAAATGATTTCCATGTACCTGGAATTTATAACCTAGTCATTTTATTATTCCTATAATATATGGTCACCAAAATATCCTCCTGAATTAAATCTAATTAAATCAATTCAAAAAATAAAAAAAATATTTTTATTAAGAAGTTAATTTATCATAAAATATTACATCCAATAACCACTTCCCATTATTATAATCTTTTAACAATACAACTATACCCTCATGAAATAACTAATTCTATATATTTGAGTAAAAATTATTTGAACTAAGAGTATGATTATTCACTTCATTTGTTAAATAAATTCATTTCTAAATAGGTTATTCATATACTTTCTTATTTGGGTAGTTCTGTGGGTAATACAACATTTTCATTCATAGATTTATTTAAAAAAATATAAATTCATACTAGTTTCAATCTTTTTTCATGGTTGTGTAGATGTCATCTGAAATAGATGGAGGGTCTAAATTAACCACTCCATTCCTTAAATATGTATTCCAAAATTTCTGAAATGTAATACATAACTTTTTACTATGTCATACTGCTTATCTATATAGAGACCAATAAAAATATCTTAATATTTTAACATATCCAATATCAAGGCTGTAATATTATTTTACCTTCTATATTACCCATATTTTCCCATGATCCATCTCTGGATGAATAAAACAACTATAAGAATAGAAATTTTTTTGAATAAATTAATAATTAATGTAATTATATTTCGACATGTCACTAACTTTTAGCATTAAACCATGTGAGATAGGTAGATTGAAATCAATATATATTAATGTGTGGTCTAATAATCCTTAGTCAATTTGATATCTATTATTACTATAGATAAACCCTACCAAAACATCATATATCTTTCAAACAATCACTAGGATTCACTTCACAAAAGAATTCCAATAATAGAAATTTGAAAATAGGCTTTTGAGAAGTTTATATCGGCATGTTTCATCTCATATAAAACATCAATAATAATAATAAACTGATTTTCAAAATTAATCCACCAGTTTTTTAATAACAAAAAAAACATTTTTTGTCATAATAAATATTTTGAGAGGAGTGAAAGAGATAAAAGTCACATATTAATGTTATTATTGAATTATATTCCTCTTGTATTTCTTGTTCTCTATGAAATAAAAAAACATTTTAATTGTTTTATTGAATAAAATATTGAACTTATATTAAAACTAAGTAATTCCACATGTTTTGATAAAAGAATAATTTTTTAATAGTAGAAATATTCAAACTGTCATTTATATGCAATTTTTATAAATTCAAATGGAAGAAATTATATATACACTATAAGTATTTATAGGTACAATTAAATGGTAATATGTTCAATTAGAAGTAGTAATCTGAGAACATTAAACACCAATGACAATCATCTCATTATCCAGGAACTTATTTTTTGTTTAAAATAAACTGAACAAAAACCTTTAGTTTTTATAATAAAAATAGAAAAAAAAGTATCATTAATAATTTTATTACATGTAATAAATAATCATATAGAAAATATGATTTTAAGTAATGATAACTTCGTTAATACAATTAAAATTTATAAAACTATTTATCAAAAAAACTAAAAAATTTGAAATTAAAATCATAATTATTTGTAAATAAATTTAGAAAAGTGATATTTTGTAATCAAAGTAGAAAAAAATTTAAAAAAAAGTAATTAAAAAAATTATCAAATAAATTGAAATTTAATGATAGAAAATAAAAATAATTTATTTTTTAATATTAATTAAACCATAAAATTAAATTGAATTTTTATCTAGAAATCTTTCAAAAATATAAAAAATGTGGTGAAAAGAGTGATAGAAGTTACAAAATCATGGGCGAATGTTTTTTTGTAATTACAATATTCTTGTATTTATTTTTTTATTTGGAATAATTTATATTTTTATTCCACCATTTAATAAAATTTTATACTTAAACATTTCAAGAAAAAGAAGCATACTATACTTGATCAAATATTTTTAAAAAAAATAAATATATAAAAAAATAAGTATGTAATTGTAATAAATAGTTTTGGAAACATTATTTCATATGGTGTAAATTTTTTTATCATGTCAAAAAGGTATATGACTAGTTTAAGGTAGTTAGTAGAGAACTCAATACAAAAACAATAATTTTCTAATTATTCATTCATTTCTAAAAGTGGGTGGTGAACACTGCACTATGGAACAACCCTCACATGGTTCTCTCTATTATAAAATCCAATCATCGCCATTCCTTCACAAGGGATTAGAAACTCAACTCTTTTTAGAAAAAGAACAATTAAAACATTAAAATTATATTTTTTTTTCAAAAACTCAATATAATTATTTTTGATACACTAGAAATATATTTAATGTTTATAATGACTAGAAATAAAAATATTAGTTTAAATGATTTAAATAGAATAATTTTTTTTAATAAACTTTTTTCATTTAATAAACAATAAAAAACAAAATTATAAGAAATGAATATTTCATTTATACCTAAAAACAAAACAGAATATATTTATCAAAAATTAGATAAATCAAAAACAGAATGAATACAAAAAATATATTTCAATCTGTTGAAAAAATAAATTCTATGTAAAGAAATCGTCCTTATGAAATATAATAATAAAATTACAAATATAAATTCAAGCACTGATCTATAAGAGATATTTTAAATTAAATAATTAAAAAAACATGAAGTAATCGTTTAAAGAAACATATGATGTATGTTATAAAAGAATAAAAATTTAAAAAATATTTAAAAAATAAGTATGTATCCAAAATCATTCCCTATGAGTGAGGTGAATCACTAAATAGACATATTTTATGACATCTTTAGTAAATAAACACTTTTTACTGGTTGGGATGAATTATTATCAAATTATTTATCAAACAATATTCCGTAATAATGAATTTGATTTGATTTATCAATTAAATTCAATTTACTTAAGTAATCATCCACAAAACCACAAAATAACATGTCATGAATCATCACGGTTACCCTTGTAACATGTTAAGTGAATCAGTCCTAACATATCCCAAATTGTATTTCATATCCTTATGCGTCAGTGACTAGCTCCCCGCATCACAGAAAATGAAAGTGGGAATCGCTTTCCGAAACAATTATGGAAGTAAAAGAAACAAGACAATATGAATACCAAATGAGACTATACTAGAAATAATATACTATATTTAAAACAGGCATAAACAACACCATGTACTACAACCATGTACTAGAATATACGAAAAACTACCCCAACTCCCAAAAAAGATGTAGGTCACAAGGTCTAGAGATCACCATATCCAATGACCTCCAAGTGATCCTTTTCCCTTACTCAATAATGGAAGGACATAATCTATAAAACTCCAAAAGTCACTAGTAGGGTGTGATCCAAACCCGATAATATTTTACCCAAAGATTCCATAACATGATTCCAATATCATATTAACCTAGAAACTTTATCTAATTTTTCAAATAAAAAAAGTTGGTAATTTTAAAAGCATATTTAAACAGATCATGCATTACATTTAAGAGGTTAGAGATACTTTATATTTCATGATTCACATTACAAATGATTGAAATAAATTTCTAACAATATAATTACCTCTAAAAAATTGGTTTCATTACACAAATAGAACTTTTTACAAATGCTTTTAATTAACAAATTTATACAAAGTAGTTTATATAAATTCTCAAGTAATGTAAAAAAGTTTGTAACAATGTAATATATTCATTTGAAATACAAAAAAAAGCGAGAAACACGATCATACTCCTAATATGGTATGATAATTCCAAAATATAGGGACCCAACACTATGAAACAACAAAAATGTACCTGCCTTCCATTGATCCAAGGCCAAAGAGGAACCATCGCCATCACCTAAGGGATGTGATGTGGTAATATAATGTTTTAGAATGTGGTAAATAATAAAGTGTTGTCCAAATAACTCACTGACTACCTAAATCTTGCATGTTCTATAATTAAAAAAAATTATGTCTAATTTATTTTAAGACTTCATGGAATAAAATTAAATCACATTCAACATTTCAAATATGGGAGTTTTCCCATTAAAAACCCATAACTTGTTTTTATTCAATAATATGACTTTTATCAAGATTAAACCTTATGGATTCTATCAATAACCATTTAATAAATTTTCACAAATACGTATTTGAAACCAATTCACTATTCAATTTCACAATATAATTTCATTATCCAATTTCATAATTAAATTTAACAATTTACATTTCAAACAATTCAATCAATTCCGCCACAAACCCCCAATTCAATGGAATTGGAGTTTTTCATAATTTTATATCGAATAAAATTTCAACAATTAAATTTTATAATTTAATTAAAATTATTTCAATCAAACACAAATTTAAATAGCAAAAATTTCCAAAACCACTCCACAGTTCAATGGGATTGTTGTTTTTCAATTTCATGCCAAAAACATTTTTACAACATTAAATCCAGTGGGATTGTGTTTTTTCAAAAAACCACTTGAAATAAATTTGTTCCAAAACAAAAAAAATCATTTAATTAAAATATTTGAAGTTAAATAAATAAATTTAGGGTTAATAAAAATAAGGCATCATAATAGAACCACATACCTTAGGATAAATGGATCACGAATCACAGAGTCGTAAATGGAAAAATCCAATCGATAATGAAAAAATAATGATCTATTAATAAATCCTAGGTTTAGATCCAAAATATAGGTTATTAGATCCTAAAAAACAAAATGGGGATACATGGAACCATAGAGACAATAAGAGTGACTATGGTAGAATGATAACATAAGAAAGAAACTAACTACATGAAGATCGAAGGGAGTTACTCAAGCCTTGAAATATATAAAGACGGGATATGAGTGGATATATATTCTTCATGGGAGCTCCATGGATCAGAAAACCCTATCATAGGCCATATTGGTTCATAGGGGTCCTAAAAGAGTTATTATTGGATTTAAAATAAAAATTTGGATCACTGATAATCTCATCCACATAGTTTCCTGGGAAAAGTCTCAAGATTTAGAAAAATCATGTGAATGTAATGCACCTGTTATAAATGGGATGAAAATTTCTTCTATGTGGGGGCATGGTTTGACTAACCATGCACAAACCATACAAAATCCCACTGCCTTGGGATTCATGGTTCACTTAATAGGGTGCATGGTTTGGGAAACTTGTGCACCAAATATTCACTACCCATTAGTTTCAAAAAAAATTAGAAACTCTATCAAATAAACTTCAAATGAAACGAAAACCATTTTCAGTAAAATGAGGGGTTTTGGAATACCGAAAAAATAGTGACAGTATGGTACAACCACCCAATCATAGCAGCTTTTTGTCCCTATAAATCCGTCAAAGCAGATACCATACCAAAATGATGAGCCAACTTCTCTCTCATTAATGCCACCCTCTCCCACATATCATGATTATCAAAATGATGCTTCCATATAACATAAACCAATTGTATTATCCTCCCATGAATAACCTTCTTTCTAGAATCAACTAGCATACCTAGTCATTCAATAAAAGATAATTCATGTTCTAATTAAATATCATGCAATTTTAGAAAATGAGATGGATTGGATAAATACATTTATAGTTGAGATACGTGGAACATTTTATGTATAAATTTCAGCTATGGTGGAAGTGTTAAATAGTAAGCAACATTCCCTACCTTCTCAATAACCTATCAATGTCCCGCAGAATGAGGATCAATTTTCCCTTACCTCCCAAGTTTTCGATGACCCAACTACTGTGAAACTTTCATGAACCCCTAGTAACCAATTGAGTATTCCAAAGGTCTACAGTGATGATCATTATAATAAAATATATTGGCTCTATTCCATAACCATTCTCTAATAGATCAAATGTATCATACTTGTCATCTCGTGCACCAAAATGAGTCCAATAAAGGATCTTTCAACCAACCTCCGACCAACACAATGGAGATCTACAAGGATAGAAATTAAAGGCCTCCAAAGGGATACATTCTAATCAATAATTTCTAACCATAGTTATAAGAAAATTCAACCAGTCCCAAGTGATCATCCCAAGCCCCACCAAAGGTTAGAACTCAAGCGTAAATGATATCCTCAAGAATCTATATATCTCTTTCTATCTTTCCATCCAAATGAAGATGCAATGTTGTATACTAATAGATGTGACATCCTAGTACCTATAGAAGGCCTACCCACATACAATAAGTAATCTAGGGATCCCTATCAAATATTATAGAATATGTAAATCCATAAAAATTAACAATGTATTTCACATAGATATTTCTCAACTCTTCAACTTTGGTTGTATCATTAATGGGTATAATTTTTTTTGATTTATTCAGCCTATTGATCACAACCCATATAACATTGTTCTTTCTCTAGGTGGATGGAAACGCAACCAAAAATTCCATTAATATCTCATCTGACTTCCAAGTAGGGACTAAATATGGATAAAAAACTAGAAGGTTTTTATTACTCAGTATTCACCTGTTGTCACATATAACAATGAGAGAAAATATTAGGGATGCTCTACCTCATAAATGGCCACTATAAATTTCATTGCATATCATAAAAAATATTCACAGTTCATGGGTCCACATCACACTATGTGTTATGGTAGTCTCCCATAACAACATTATATTCCTCTAAAGGAACAAAAAAAATGTTTCAAAAAGAATATAATTAACACTTTGAAGTGTGAAATCACATATTCTCTCTCTCCACCATTAATACAGTCTATAATGCTATGTAAATCATCATCAAGATGATGATCCATATGAATTGATTAAAGAATAGAGTATTTCAACTAAACACTAGACAACAAAACCTCTCCCCCTAATTTTGGGACTTTGATATGAAACTTTTCAAAGAGATCCATCATGTTCAACTATTCTTATGATTCTTCAACTACCTAGTAAAGATGCTTCCACCTCAAAGAATATGTAACAATATTTCCTTTCCCCTGTGTATAGGTGATTTCAATGTCAAAAGATTTCAATTATTCCACCCAACACCTCTATCAAAGATTATAATATTTTTGAGATAAAATATAACCCATGATCTTGTGGTCTGAAAACATGGAAAACTATTCTCTATAAAGTAAATACCTCTAAATCATAATTGTTTTCATCACAACATCCCGTTAAATGTCATGGGTTGGATAATATTTCTCATGTATCCTAAGACGATGAGATTCGTAGGAAATAACATGATCAACATGCCTATGAAAGCATACCAATCCAAAACCCGATGCATTGTAGAAGACCACATAGCCATACTATGCCTCTAAAAGAGTAAACACTGGAACAACAATCAAAATATGTTTTAGCTAAAAAAAAGAAAACTAAAATTTATAATTCCAAGAAAACATCACTCTCTACTGAGTTAGTGTAGTCATTGGAAATTCCATCATTGATAAGTCCTTAAGAAACTAGCAGTAATTCCTAGATACATCAAGAAACTATAAATTAAGAAAACGTTATGTTTTTTTCACATGATGTAATATATTTTACCTTTTCAAGATCAAATGAAATACCTTGTTTTGATACCATGTGTCCCAAGAATTACACTTCCCAAATCCATAAGTCACCATTCGAATGTATAGAATAATGTTGATGATTTCTCATGAAACTCAGAAATATTCTCATATGACACACTTGATCCTCCATATAAATAGAGTTAATAAGGATTTCATCCACAAATAACATAATGAAAGTATCTAAATACTCATCGAAATCATGTTCTTTAATTCCATAAAAACTATAGGAACATTAGTTAGACTAAAGGGAATAACAAGGTACTCATAAGGGACATACCCTCTCTGAAGGGTGGTTTTCTGAATGTCATATTCTTTTATCCCAAACTGATGGTAACCGGATCAATAATCAATCTACAAAAACTACTTTTCCCATTTCAATTGATCAAAAAGATCATAAATCAAAAAATATACTTTTTCTTCATCGTAACTTGATTTAGTTTTAAATAGTCAACACCTAGGTGTAGTGAACCATCATCTTTATTAACAAAGAGAAATAGAGACACCCATGCTGACACACATAGTCATATTAAGAATTTCCCTAGAATAGAGTTTATCTGGGACTTCAACTATTTTAGTTAAGCTGGTTCCATTCTGTATGATGGAATATAAATTGGTTGAGTACCACGCATTCAATTAATGGAAAACTAAAATCACTTATCGGCATAAAAAAGAGAATCACGATGGAAACACATAAGAAAACTCGAATACAACTGGAAGAAGATCAGCACTAAAAGATACCCGCTCTAGATCAAAATTATTCACTGATATTACATTCCCCAACTCCTGATAAGATTCTCATTCCCTTCTCGACATTGGGTCCCATTCTCATTACAATACACAAGGCACACCACTAGGTGTAGTAAAAGAGAGTTGTTGAAGATAAAAATAAATCTAGAATTTATTGGTAATGAGCCAATGCATCCATAACATGACATCTAGTGGTTTTATGTTAAGAGAAAAAACTAAAAGAAATCATGACATCTGAGAGATAGAATACACAAGAGGGACTACGGGGACCCTTCTCTTCCTCCATACTAAAGGGTCTACTAATATCCATAATATAAGATCAATGGTTCATATAAAGATTTATAAAATTAAAAATAAAAGTTGAAATAAATGAATCAGAAGAATTAATATCAAATAGTGTATTCACTCATCCCAAAGTTATAGTAATAGAAACTCTCACAGTTTCTTGACTGATATTCGCTTCCTCGGGAGACTCGACAACATGAAGAAGATTCATTCTCGATGCTTGAAGATGAAACCATTTGATATATAAAGCATCTGATTTCCCAATAGTTTTAGTTGGATCATGATATCAAATTCATCTATGCGAATTAGAGTAGAAATGGTATAATCTTTATAAGTCCTCCAAGAATTTGTAAGATCCATAGTTCATGGGTGCCATAATATAATCCCTCTTTTAATGTAGAGACTTTCCATGCTGTTAAAAAATCAAAGGACCTCTTCCTAGTATTGTTGGAGATATAAAATTACCCTACTCTATAAAATTTTAATGAGTACTTCCACACTTCCATTTTCCATTGAAGGATCCCACGCTACCATTGGGATAGAAATAAAGTCTCGATAACTTGGACTTTCCAGCCTGGTCCATTCCAACCACAAGTGCTATATCCAATAAATCATCATTATAAGGCACCATCTATAAGAAAACCTGAGAAAGAATGTCCTTGATAAGACCCAACTCGAGCCTTCAAGACATCATCTTGAAGAACATAGCGTAATTTTCTAAATATATAGATTCTCATGTAATAAATGCTTGATCTCAGAAAAACAGTTTTCAAATTCTGTCATGGTACTTTTTTCATACTCTAGTTTGAAAAACATAGAATACTTTTCTAAATACATTGAATCTAGATATAGTTTGTCAGTGAAAACAATCATGATGTCTTTCCTCTATAATCACTAATGTTTTTTACCCTTCACCATCATGACCCACCATCTTCTGAATGATCCTTCCATCACAAAGCTGGAACTCTTCACATTGATTTGCCTTTTGTGTCTAAGAACACAAACAATAGCTCCATTATACTCAACCATTCCTCGACTAGTTGTAGATCATTTCATACATTGAACAGTTCTAGATTTTGGTGAAGGAACTCTTGATAATATATCTTGAGAATTTCCCTCTTCGGTTTGTATCAGGATCCTGAATTGGAACAGTTGGTTATTGTCCTAGAGATTTAAGATTTCATACAATCACCTCTCCCTTATTCATAACAAAAACAAGATTTTTTTTCTAAGGTTAATTATCATAATTCTAATAGATTCAAATCACACTTCTTATTAGAGGCATGATGTTACACAACATCATTAGACAATAAGTAAGACATCGAGTTAAACTCAAACTGATAAACAAGGTAATATGATCCCTATAAATAGAACAACAATAACTAGATTTCAATCCTATACAAATAAAATTTGGGGAAAAGAATATAACTAATCTATAAGATATCATTCACTGACAACCCTCGTGAAATAAGGTTCATTGTTGTGAGATACCTCCAACCACTCAATCACAAATACCTCTTATGTCCTAACAAGATTTCTCAATGCATACTGACATCATGACAATAAGTCAACCCACACCTCTGATACCACCTTATCACACACTAGCCCGAGTACCCTGGTAAACCGATAAACAATCCATCCTTCACATAGCCCAAAATTCATTCTCGATCCCCATGGATCAGATACGAGCACATAGAATCATACAGAAATGAATGTTGTAATAGTTTTTTCACAAACATTACAGATGTAAAATAAATAAGGTATCATGCATATCAAAAGAATCTCTACTAGGTGTAATTTACCAATAGTCAAACAGGTATAAAAAATTCTATGTAATACAACCCAGTACCATAAGACATCAAAAACATCCTAGGTCCAAACACGGATGTAACTCACCAATTCTATGGATCAATAGCTAAAACCTCCTCCAAGTGAACCTTTTCCCTTGCTCAATCCTGGAAAGTGATAATCTACAAACAACTGAAGGCACAAGTTGGGTGTGATCAAAATCCCTTTAGTATTTCCCATAATGATTTGATAACTGGATTCCAATTCCAAATTATCTAAAAATTTATTCTAATTTTTCAAGTAAACTGGTTTGGAATTTTAAAAGCATATTCAAACAAATCATGTTTTACATTTCAAAGGATGGAAATTCTTTAGCAGTTCATGCTTCACATTTCAAATGATTTAAATACATTTCAAATGATGGAATTTCCATTAAATAAATGGGTGAATTACATAAATAGAACTTTTCAAAAATATATTAAATAAACACTTTTATGTAAAACGGTTTATATAAATTCACAAGGCATGTAAAACAGTTTAATATAATGGAATATTTTCATTTGAAGTATAAACAAGTGAAAACATGGTCATATTCCTAATAATGTATGATAGTTCCAGGATATAGTGACCCGACACTATGAAATGGAAAATATGTACATACGTCTCATTGAACCAAGACAAAATAAAACTAATCACAATCGCATAAGGGATTTGATGTGCTGATATGATGTTTTAGAACATTATAAATCATAAATTTTCATCCAAATAAATCACTAAAAACATAATCCTTGAATGTTCTCTAATAAAAACCAACTATTGGAAATTTATTTTAAGGCTGATTAAAATATAATTAAATTGAATTCTCTATTTCAAATATGAAAATTTTCCTTTTAAATTCCGTAAGAGGTTTTTAATCAAAAACATGCATTTTCACCATGATAAAACCCTTAGTTTTCTATCAAAACCATTTTAATAATGTTTCAAAATTTTATGTTTGAAACTAATTGACCGTTTAATTTTTTAATCAAATTTCATAATTAAATTCAAAATTTTTATTTTGAAACAATTCCATCGATTTCATCACTAACCCCCGATTCAATGGAATTGGGGTTTTCACAATTTTCTATCAAATAATTTTTACACACATAAATTCAAAATTTTAATTGAAATAATTTTCCTTAAACATATAATTTAAATTAAAAAATCAATATTTAACAAATTTATATAAAAACACCATAATTCAATGGAATTGGGGGTTTTCTAATTTCATAATAGAATCCTATTTTTAAAACTGAAAATCCATTGGAATGGAGTTTTTTTAAAACTACTTGAAATAAATTTATTAAAAACCATACAATTTAATTTAATTCAAACAATTCAAATTAAATAAATAAATTTTGGGTTAATAAAAAAATTTCATCATAACAATACCACCTAACCTAGGATCAATGGATCTCTAATCACAAATTCATAAATGAAAAAATCCTATAGGGAAAGACAGAAACATAGATTTATTAATAAATCAAAGGTTTAGATCCAAAATAGTGGTTATTTGATAAAAACAATTTATGGGGATCAGTGTTACCCTATATAAAATAATAGACACCATAGTAGAATGATAATATAATGTGGAAAATAATTGCATGAACATCGAAGGGCCTTCCTCATGCTTCGAATCACTTCTAGGAGGGATTTGAGGGCCCAATAATAATTATTGGGAGATGCAATGACTGTAGAAACTGATATTAGGTTGTATTGATCTATAAGGGGCCAAAAAAGGAATTTTGTAAATTTTAATAAAAATTTAGATCGCTTAAAATTACATCTGCACTGTTTCTGGGGAAAAGTTACATGGTTCAAACAAACCGTGTATAGGCCATGTGCCTGTTATAAAAGGAATATAGAATTCCTCTAAGAGGTTTCATGTTTTGACTAACCATTATACGACCATTCAAAATCCAAATTCCTTTGGTTTCATGGTTTTTTTGAGAGGGTTCACGATTTGGGGAAACCGTGCACCAACTGTGCACTAGCCTTGAAATTTTTAAAAAATTTAGAAAGTCACCCGAAGAAAACCGAAATGAAACCCAAACAAAGATTGAAATAAGGGGTTTAATAATAACTGAAAATTAATAACTATATGATACATAACATATAAATTTAAAATCTTCATTATTAATAATGGATTACTATAACCTAGGCATGAAACATTATCATCAAATTCCAAATGATCCACTAATATCATTCAGTGGTTACACTTAGTATGATTTATCCTTGAACTAATACATATAAACAAATATCAATAATATTTTCTCTAGTTAATTAAATAAATTTCTCATATTATAAAGTAAATAATTATTTCAACCAACAATAAGAATCCACATGTTACTATTAACAAAATACAAATTTTATTTCCCCACTTCAATTTCTAAAACTCTGCAATTTAGTGAACAAATGTATAATTTTTTCAATCATCATAATCCTTAAATAGATAATAAGATTTATTTTGGATTACATGACTCTTTAATCACCACATAATAATAATAAACATAGTATGAATTTTCAAAATCAAAGGGATCCTTCCTTCTCTTCAAAGGAATCACCCAACCATCACTTTCCATGTACTCCTACTAAGAGAAATTTATTAATTAAGAACAACAATAATTTCCCTCGACATTTGGTGTCTTCCACTTACTATTTATTATAATCATATGTTATTTTAATTCTTAAATAATGTTACATATCGTTAAACCACTAAGATCATATCTATTTATTGAAATTTGAATATTGAATTCAAAAGGACAACTTCCATGAGGTCTTATTAACTCACAGAATCACCTTGAGTAATCAAGTAATTTCCAAAAAATATAACACCTAAGATATGATTTATAAATTTTTTGGTTTAATTCAGATCAATCCCATGTGACACTCATCAATACACATTATTAAACACATGAAATCTAGAAAAAAATTTAAAATCATGATGTTGTGGTCGTCCTCAAGGAATAATACCTTCTGTTATCAAATGATTAAACTCAACATCATTTGAACCCAATGATCACTTTAAACTCAATGACATAAAGGATATGTTGCTATGATGTAACCACATCAGTTATAGAAAAAGTACGGACTTTTAATGACCTCTTGAACTCTACATTCATTGAGCCATTATATTATGATGTAAATACCAAGTTATAAAATGTTTCAAATATGAACAATGACATATTATGGGGTTATAATATCTTTTATATTCCTAACTAACATCATCAATAGAATAACCATCTCCTTGTAATAACCATCACAAATACATGATAATTATAGCCTCCTTATTTGAGAATTCATATATATTTCATTAATAATAACTCAATCAACATCACCTTTATGAAAATAAAGTAATGGTTTGATGTTATATATTGGGGCTTGATAATTTTCTATGGTTTTAATTTTTCTACACCATAAAAACTAAACCAAAATCAACTCAAACACTTAATCATTATTTTAAACTTCCCTCGTACCATGAAACTTTTTAACTAATATAAAACACTTATTTCAGCAGATATTTAATTTGGTTTTTGTGTGGAAAATGAAAGGGAATGTCAACATCTTTAATCATATCCACTTCAAATCTTTCAAATAATAATCTCCCATAAAAACATTAAAAAGTTCTCTAAATATAATAATATCTCAAAGAATATTCTTGGTTAAGAAAAAAACTAAATGGGTATAACATAAACATGAAATAGAATTTTTACAAACAAAAAAATTATCACAATAATAAATTTTTAAAATAAAGTAAATAACATTCATGGAATTGATTAAAATTTAATAAAAAATTGTTTCATTCAAAAATAATTTTAAAACATCATTATTTTTATACCTCACATAATTTTTCAAATTGAATGTATGATTTACTAATTCCTTGTATTAAATAACTTCTAAAATATCTAAAAATAATTATACTAGTTAGAAAATTAAACCACATGTTATATAAACATACTTCCTTAAATATAAACTGAATAAATTATAAATATAATGTTATAAATAAATAAATATGAAATATTAAGAAAAAAACTAAAAAAATTAAATCAAGAAAGCATAATTTAAGAAAAACACCTGATCCATGCAATAATACAAATAAAAGAGAAAAAATATAAATAAATATAAAATTGACAAAATATTTAATATCTCATCAATAAGAAATTAATTTAAATAATAACATTCAATAAAATGGATTCAATAAATTGAAATTATGTTTGAATAATTTTAATTTTAATTCCTTGACAGTACCAACAACACATAACATGAAAATTATTTTTCCATGTTAACAAAATAATTCAAACAATAATATCATTTTAAAAATATAATTTCCGAATTTATTACATCTATATTCACATGAATAAATATTATTAAGATACTTAATTTATAAATACTAAAAAAATTAAAAAAAAACATGAAAATTCCTAATACAATATCCAAATGTTTTTAAAACATATTCTACAGTGATTGTACTCATATCATTCTTAATGTACGTGAGTTGAAACTCAACCATGGTATCATATATACACAAAAAAAATTAATTTATATAATCATTCATTAAATATTTTATCAAATTTAATAATCTCATTATATCATTTACAACAAAGAGTATGATGTTCATAGTTCTAAAAAAACTTTTGAAAAAAATTATCCATGTCAAAAAATTAAAAATCATCTCTATTTTTTAAAAAACAATGTTGTTTTAATTTCATATAAGAGTTATTAATCCATCAGAACCAATAAAATATAATGATTCAATAAAAAAGTACATTATTTTAAACACTCAAATACATGATATGTAAAGTTCAATACTTTTGAAAAATCTATGAAATAATATTAAAATGTAATTTCAACCAAATAAATATATATAATCTTATGAAGAACAATTAAAAATAATCATGAAACAATAGTTAATAAAAAAAATATTTTTTTCAAAAAGATAAAATAATAAAATAAGTTATTGAATATAACACAAACATAACAAATTATTTTATACAAAAAATAGAAAAATTTAAAAAAAAATACATTTCCAAAATATATTCAACAACCTAAAACACACCAGTGACAATACTAGTATTATTTCATAAGAACCATTGTTTTCTATAAACAAAAAATACACAAATAACTTATTCAAAAAATATAAACCTTAAAAATACATCACCTAACAGATTATCACCCAAAAATTTCTTATAAAAACATTAATTTAAAAAAATAATAAAATAACATAAAATTAATGAAAAAAAAAATTATATTCTTTATTAATATTTTTAATCACTACTACATAATTACCCTAAATACTTCATTGTAAACCATGAATAAAATTAATAAACACATCACTATAAATTATATAAATACTTTATTAAACCATTAAATTAGTCATTATTAGTATAGTTCAATTGTGACGGTTAAAAAAACCTTAACTTTAGAAAATATAATTTCACAATTTTCTCAAATTGTGTCCATATATGTAAAAATAAATTTTATTCCCATGAATATCTATCTATGATAACAGATAACCAAAAATATTGTTTAAATTAAATATATTATAAATAATCACTCTAGATATAGATTTTGAGTTTTTGGGATATTGTGTTCCTGCACATGGTTGGATGTTATTTACAAAACATGTTGAAAAATTAGTTTTTTAAGCACTTTTATGTGCATGGATTTTCCAAAAAATGGTAGAGGATGGATTTTCAGACAGATAGAATTTGATCGAATAGGGAGCTCATAGAATCTCATACACATTGAAGGTACATGTCCATAATGTTATTTCATGGTATTTGGTTCATGTAATATGAATGTGATTGCATATGACATTCCATAAATGAAAAATTATACCATTTCACCCCAAGATACACTAAACTAAGCCTGGAGATGGTGCTCCACAATACCTCAACCACGACTCCCCAAATTCCATATTTTTTTGACAAGCAGTGAAATTCTAGGGTGTGTAAATATAGATAATAGTCCTCATGGAATTGAGTATTAAAATTAGTAACTTATAGATTAAATTTTTTGAAGCATAAGTAACAACATATAGTAGTTGAAATAATAAAATAAATCATGAAATAGAAATAAATAAATTATGGATGATGAATAACATCAATAGATACCAAATGATTATCATTATGTCATGTGTCTTTCGAAATAGTGAATTTTTAGTACTGGGGATACAAGCATTTACTATATTATTGGAAAATATATAGAAGGGAAACAACTATTACATTAATAATCTCAAGCATAGTAATGGTTGTTTGTCTCATGCTCTCTCCTTAAGCTATAAATCAAATAGGCCTCAGAAGCATCATGCTTCCCTTTATCCAAACCAATCATCATAAAATGGGATTCACTACCAAGGGAATCTCAAGAAGTGTTTGAGATATAATCCCAGTAGGTCAGTACCCATGGTATATAGGCTGATCCATTTCTTTTAATAAATATAAGATAGTGTGACATAATAGATAAATTATAAGAAATTGACAAATAAATAATAAACACCTTGCTCTAAGTTCTTAATTGGACACTCGACTGATACCATCTACATCAACCAAAGCTACATTTTTTAAAATATGTACATTTACATGTAAAAATATGTATATTATGGAAATAGTGAACAAAGTAACTAACAATGTCATACCCCCATGATTGTCCTTTGTCTTGGGGGATCATTTTCACCTCATTAAAAGGAAATCTCTAATATAAATAATAGAAAACACAAATATCACAAGAAATAAGTCCATCAAATCCATGGGTGGATTCCTGATCTAATATAAGGTCATCTAAATAGAATCCCAAGGGTCACTACAGGTTTCAATGATAGAACCAATTCCACCAAGTCCATCCAAGGAAACCCCTATAGGTGTTCCTTGTAAACTCATTGAATGTTGAACTCTAAATCTATTCTATGTATCTCACATGGTGGATCATGTATTACCCGACGCATGGCACATCCATCTGGCCAATAATACTGTCCTCAGTTACACCATTATAAATATAGTGTCACTCACTAGTATTAGTAAACCTCCCCAAGATCTCGTACCAGGAAAGACAAGTTATCTCTCTTGGTATATCAAATAGATCCAACCGAGCATGATGATTCCATCCATGAAATCCTTAAATTAAGACCCATGTTCTCTCCTATACCATAGTCGGTTATCTATATAAACATAGTCACATCACCATTAATGGAAAATATATATCTAATACAATTCCATCAAATAAATCATCTCAAACTCACATGCTCAGCCAAATAACCAAACAAATCTATCAAACCCAAACAACTATGGCACAATTTATATGGAAAATGCACAAGGCCTGGAAAATGTATATGTAATTGAATATTTTATGAAGAAATGGTATTCAACTAAATTTTACAATAAATTAAATATAATATTTGTGGTATTAAGCTTAATGTCCAATATCATGGCTAACCATTTATCTCTATCCCAAATACTATATATGGAATTTGATCAAGATGCAACTCTCACCAGAAGAAATTAACAATTTAAGGAATAAGAAATCATCCATTAAGAATGGAATGCCCAAAAGGGTGGTAAAAGATGAGATAAAACCCTATGAATGGGTTTTAAAAATCTAAAGTATCAAAGGATAAGAATAACAACTCAATTTAATATATTAGACATATTTGAGACATTATCAGAATGATTCAGTGTGTGTCACAATGGCATTTTATTTGAAGCGATAAAACAAGTTTGAAAGACCTAAAACACATAGCTCAAATTATTATCACTCCACTCATCCATTTTCGAGTCTTGATTCAACCAAGAACAAAACAAACTAGATGATATTTCAAACACCTTGAAAATAATAAAAAAATCAATTGCAAAAAAATAGAAAAAGGGATATAATAGAAACCATGAAATTTGTTATGAAGGAAAATAGAGCTTACCAAGATGAACTTAATGATATTGATGGTGATTGATTCGGTCTATTGATGTAGGAGGTAAAAAAAGACCTAGGGATATGGGATATCAGAGCTCTACGCATAGAATAGGAGGGTACAACTACTACAGAATGAGAGAAATGGAAATGGGACGTTAAAAATCATTAAAGATGTTTATTTTCAATATTTTACCCAAAAACACACTACATGTGGTTTTCCCACATAGTGGGACAAACTGTGCTCCAACTGTGCACTATAATCTTTTTCAATAGTGGACATAGCATGGTTTCCAATTTGGTTTTTTTAAACATACAAAACCCCACTACCCAAAAAACAGCTGGTGGATCTCACTGTTGTGCACCATGGGTCGTGTGCTCTCAAAAAAAATGTGCGGCCCCTTCTTCCCTAATTTCTACAACTACATGGTTTAGGGAAACCACGTAGGCTATGAGTAATGGTTTTCTCTAACCATGTGTCCCATTTTGCCTCTTCCTGTTTTGTGCTCCGGGCTCATAACAAGCCCTAGATGTACCCAAGTCCTCCTTGAACCTTTTAGGACTTGATATGAAGGTCATTTTAAGGAATTATAACTAATTTTTAATGGTATGTACATTTTTAAAAAAAATGAGTAGTTTTAGCCTCCCCTCTTTAAGACAATTGATCCCCGAGTTTGCCTTCTTAGGCTGGTAAAATGTCATCAGATAATATTTTTGACCACTACTCATGTACATTAGCCTAACACTCCATGTTATTTTCCTATATACATCAATGATTCCATAGAACCCAAACCAGAGGAACTGAACTACCATGGAGAACTTTCATGATATGATCAATGATATGTATCATAATTTCCTGAAAAAACACATCTACCTCATGTTCAATATCCTCAGTGTCATACAAGTGAGACGGGTCAAAATGATATTGTTGAAGCTATGATACATGGAAGGAATCATGAATGGAATGATACCTGTGATGTATCTGAAACCAATAGGCTATTGGTCTGACCTTATCCACTATCTCAAAATCCTCAAAATAATGAGGCAATCCCTTTCCCTATCACCTGATTCATCTCTAATCCAATATTCATGATACATGTATAAAGACCCCATGTCTCATCTTGAAATCCATTATTCTATGGTTAATACCATTATAAGAATTCTTCATAGACTGAGCAATATCCATACACTTCTAAGTTATCTAGACTTTTTAAAATGTCTTTTGAATGGGATGAGGGCCGAGTAGAGCTGATTAACCTACCTATAGCTACCATATAGGTAAATTCAATGGTATTCCATATAGGTCCTTATACGGTACCATCAAAATTATATTCTGAAATCTATTGTTATAGTAAATCTCAACCATAAGAATTTTATTTTCCCATGAATCTTGAAAATAAAAAATAAAGGGTCGTAGCATATCCTCTAACACCAATATGGTCCTCTCAGACTGCCCATCTTTCTAAGGGTGATATGTAGTAGTCAAGAAAACCTTTGAATCCAATTCCTTTTTCAACCCTTTCTAGAATCATGATGTGAACTGAGTGTCTTGGTCTGAAATTATATAATGGTTTACACCATGAAGTATCTCTATTTTATGGATTTATAGTTGTCATATCTCATCAACAAGGATTTTATCCCATATCACTAGAATGTTTACGAACTTGGTTATTCTATTGAAGCTCACTCATACCGTATTTTTTCCTCAACTATATCTTCGCAATCAAGTCATGAAATCCATAGTGTCATCATTCAATTTCACCTCAAGAATGGATAGGGGATATAGAAGACATTCAGGTAACAATTTCATACCTACACCAATTGATTAGTGGAGCACTATGTGATGAATACATCTATTTACTTCTTCATACCTATCCACTAATACTCATTGTGAATATCTCTGTACATATTTGTGAGACTATGATGAACTTTCCAAAAATATTCATGTGGATCCCTCAATATCTCTTCCCATGTATCCATAGGCACCCAAATGTGGACATGGAGGAGTAGATTCTCACTCACATTCACAACCCTCCCAGGAGGTGGGTTCCCTCCTATGAAACTCTCTCTTAAAATATTTTCTTTGGAATATAATATTTGTCTCATCCGAAACTATTTTAGAAGGGACGAGGTCACAGCTATAACTTCTATAACTGGAAACCTTTTCTATTTTTGAGCATCCAGGTTCATCTTTGAAATTAGATCCATCAACTACTACTCACTACTTTCCTCTTAATGGAATGTGTATGATTATTTCAATTAAATTAATTATCCATGACATTTCCCTTTCCCATTGTGTAAGAAAGGTCAAAGTAAAAGGACTATAGGTATTCCACAAACTAGCACAAACTCTGATTTTAGTCTCATTGTGTGGATATGTGTTTGAAACATTAATGATCTATATAGATAAAAAATTTATCACCCAATAGGTAGTTCCCCAAAAACATAGTGCATGAACTATAAATTCTAGCTTTAGATCACGCGTCGGGTAATTTCTCCCTTGTTTCCTTATCTTGTGGTACTCATATTCCATGAAATGATCACCCTACGTCATAACTACACCAGGCCTAATTCTTGAAGTATCATAATAGACTATATAACGCTTTACAAACACTGGAAGAATTAAGATCAATTATGAGGTGAGTATTCAATTTAACTAATAAAATGATATATCTTAATATTTGGACCATAGAATTTCACACAATTCTTAGTCAGGGTCGTAAGAGGTGTTACTGTTTGTGGGAAATCCTAGATAAATCGTTTATAGTAGAAAGACATCCCTATGAAACTGTATATATTCAACACATTCATAGGTAGTTCCAAGGAAATCATGGTGATCACCTTCTCTAAGTCACCTGATATACCAACCTCAAATAAGATATGACCTAATAAGTGAACCTTGCTGATCAAAAAGTGTAATTTTCTTAACATCACATATAACTATTTTTGTCTTACTGTACTTTTTATGATATCAATATGATCTAGTTAGTTGTGTTGGGTATGAAGGTGAACTAAGATGTTATATATGAATACTACAATGTAGGAATCATGATATGGGTGTAAAACCAAATTCATCGTATCCATAAAGACATTCATCACATTCAGAAGACCGAACGACATAACCAGATACTCATTGTAATGTCCCTATTTTGGGTGCCACCTAGAGGTTCCCTATACCCAGTTGGTCTCATGGCCTCAAGAAGATTTCCCCAAATTCCAAAGATTTCCGACTAGCAGTGGGGGCCATGGGTGTAATAGTGGAGAAACTGTGCCCTCATTAGTAGAGTAATACAGTAGAAGAAAATAGATAAAAGTATGGGAAGTAGTAATATCATACAATAAGTAAACTGTGGAAAACTGAACGTAAATAAACAACTGAAGAATATATATTTTTCAATAAAAATGAATGTCACAAGTACTTTGGAAATCATCCAAACAAGTCACAATGTGGAAATACAGTACTAAACCCATGTAAATAAGGTTGAAAAGTAAACAAATCCAACAAACATATCTACCCTCAGCTTGGTCTCGTGCTCTCCAGCTCCACAACGATCAAGTACCTGGGGTAGAATGAGATTTCTCTTATCTATACTAGTAAAAATATAACATATTTAGGCCCAAAAGCATGATCCACATAGGGTTTGAGACGAATCCCAGTAGGCAACAACCCAAATATCTATGCCTAACTTTCAGTGAATATATGTGGTAGGAAATATGAAAATTGAAGTAATAAACAAAGAAGTACACAAAAGTAAACAATCCTAAAGTTTCAACTACATTCAGTTACATATAATAAATCAACAACCAAAAAATCTCAATAAACACTCTGAGAATTTCTCACATTATAACACCTTTTGGTTTATCTTAACAAAGACTCTCTGAGGAATCACTCGTCGTCAATTCCCCATGTGGTCTCTTAATGGTAACTATAGTCACTTTGGGTAATCACTCAATCTCCACTCCCCCTTACAGTCTCTCAATGTGGAACTATAGACACTATGAGGGAGAATTCACGTCCATCCCACATATGGTCTTGCAATGTGAAAAGTATAACAGACACTCTGAGAAACCCCTTGGCATCCATTCCCCCAACTGTCTAACTACACTAGGTTCCCACAGCCCTATGTAAAGAAATCGTGCACCAATAATATCCATCATCCAAAGTAAATATCAAATACTAATTGGATAAACAGCTAAAAAGCATATCACAAGCATTTCAGATAATATCCACTTCATCCTAACAGTACAAGGCATGGAAAACAAAGCATCCTAACCAGCCATTCTAGACCCAACGTCCAATATCAGATTAAACATAGGAAAGAACATCCATATCAAGTTAAATAACCCTATTTACAATCAAAAACCCCATTATCAAGTAAAAAATTCATATAAGGCATTAGCTGGATTAAATTCCCCAGACACGCAATACCCTAAACTATGGTATTGGGAAAATTTCTCACATAAAAAATCAAAGACAACTACATAAAGGCAGAAACCACCTACCTCGATGTTGTATGAAAAAAACTCTTGAACATCGACTATTGAATTAGACTAGAATTTCGTAGATCTATAAAATGGTCAAAAAATATCCTTCGTGGATATCTCATGGAAGAGGAGGGGTCAAGAGTAGAGGTTATGAAAGAAGGAAGAACTCACTGATGAGATTCCAATGCAACCGATGGAGTTTGATTCGAAGAATGGATGGCGGGTCAGGGGCTTGGAAAAGAATCATCAACTTCAACCACTCATGGATGAGACGAATCCAAAAGAAGAGCATTCTATGAATGAGACACGACCATAGTCTGATATAACAATTAAAAATAAAAATACCAGGTTTGTTTCCTAAGGATTCATGGTGTGTATAGGCCACAACTGGATCCCGCCTAAAGCGGCACAGCCAAGTCATTAACACGGTCATGTACATGACTATGACATGGCCAGACATGGCCTGGATGTGGTACCAGAGTACACAGCATGTACAAGGAGTTACGTAGTGTGTACTCATAAAATTTTTCATCTTCCATTTTTCCCTAAAAAATAACTTGAAAACATAATCCATACTTGAAAGATGATCCAGGTTCTTACAAACTACCATCCTTATAGAAATTCATCCTCAAATTTCTCTAACAGGGAAGTGTACAAGAAGAATCCTCAAACAGCTCCAGCCAATGTGATTTTACATCAGTATCCCTCTACCAAGCCTCGTCCATTACACTCTCATGCTACCATATCACTCATACCATAGGAACCAATTGGCTACTGAGATCCTTCATGTTGCCATCAAAAATCTGGATAAGAAGCTCCATGAACAATGTTTCCACCTCCAACACAACCTCCTTAGTTTGAAAAACAAGAGAAGGGTCTGAGAAGTAATGTCAAATATTAGAAACATGGAAGACATCATTCATAGGATGATACATCTGAGGTAACTGCAACTGATAGGCAACTAACCTAACTCTCTCCAAAACCTCAAATGGCCCAACATATCTTGGAGAAACCTTACCTTGTCTCTCAATCCTCTTACATCCCCACCTCGATGTGACGCGTAAGAAAACATGACCTCCAACCTTGAACTCCAGAGGTCATCTCTGTTTATCAGCATAAGATTTCTGTCATGACTGTTAAGTATCCATCATCTTCTGAATCAACTCTATCTTCTTTGTGTTCTCCTGGACAATAAAAGGTCCCAGCATAGCTTCCTCTCCTACCTCCAGCCATCATACGGGTGATCATCATGGCCTCCCATACACAACCTCATATAGTGCCATCTAAATATTTTCTTGAAAACTAATATTGTAGTAAAACTCCACCAGAGATATGTGCTTCTCCCAAGAATCTCTAAAATCTAGAACGCATGCTTGAAGAATGTCTTCTGAAACCTATATCGTATGCTCGGACTAGCTATCTGTTTGGGGATGGTAAGATATACTCAGAATTACTTGTGTACCCAAATCCCTCTATAGTCCCTGCTAGACCCAAGAAGTAAAACGAGAATCCCTATCAGAAATGACAGAGTGATGAACCCCAGGTAAGTGTACAATCTCTCAGATATACAACCTTCCCAGCTCATCAACGCTGAAGGTCACCTTGATCGATAAGAAGTGAGTAACTGCCGTGAGTCTATCAATGACAACCCAAACTACATAGTTCCCAAGGGGAAACCTCATAAAACATGTCACTAAGTCCATTGTGACATCATTCCCCTTCCACTCGAGAATGGATAACTATGGAAAAAACCGTTCTGGTCAATAGTGATCTACCTTCACCTACTAATAGGTGGAACACCACCTCACAATATAGGAAAAATATTTCTTCATACCGGGCCACCCATACTGAAGGTGATGATCTCTATCCATATTGGTGACACAAGGATAAACTGCCCAAACTAAATAATAAAAATACCACTTCATCTCCTCACATATGTCTGCTGACACCCATACACACCAATGAAAAAACAAGATCCCGTCCTCACCCATGGGTCATCCAAGAATAGGGTCCACTCTTGAAAAACTCTCCCATGGTACTAGGACTTCAAAATATGATAGTTTCCTCATTCTCACACGATCAAGTAGAGTAGATGTAACAGCTATATAAGAAAGAATGGTCTACCCTTTTCTGTCATGCACGTCCAAATGCATCTCAGAGAACAGAGCCATAAGTTTCCACTCACAACTAGCCTCCTAAACTACATGTATCTGAGTCCTCCTTCTCAATGCATCGTCCATTGAATTTCCTTTCATATGCATGTAGGAATGCTCAATGTCAAATGACTGATGGTACTCAACCCACCTTTGCGGTCTCAAATTCAGATCACACTGAGTGAAGATGTAGTTGAGAATTTTTTGGTCAGTTAAAACCACACAATGATCTCACAAACGTTATTGTGTCAAAAAATGTAAATCATGAACAACAAAATCCAACTCAGGATCATATGTCATGTAATTCCTCTCATGTGGACTTAATTACTGAGACCCGTACGTAATGACTCCATCCCCCTACAAAATCATTGTTACCAAACTGATACCTGATGCATCACAATAAACAATATAACTCTTTCCCAATTCTAGAAAAACATGTATTGGTGTGGAATTAAACCTCCAATTTAGATCTTGAGTAGGTGAACTAAAGGAATATGTCCACATATACTTCTCACCCTTCTTAGTCAAGACCATCAGTGGCATTGCTAAGCATGAAAATTCTTTTATGAAATATTTGTAGTGACCATCCATCCCGAGAAAACTCTATACCTAAAAGAAGTTATTTGGTTGCTCCCATGAAACTACTGATTTCACTTTCTCTAGGTCTATTGATACTATGGACTCTAAGATAATATGACCCAAGATGTGAATTTGGTCCATCCAAAAGTGTCATTTTGAGATCTTAGCATATAACATATGCTCTCTCAGTGTACTAAAAGAGATCTCATGATGTGTATCATGGTCGTGTTGAGTGTGAGAGTACACCAAGATATCTTCCACAAATAATACCATGAAAAAATCCATGTTTGGATGAAACACTTGGTTCATCAGTTCCATAAATTTTATAGGCACATTCGTGAGGCCAAACTGCATAACCACTTACTCGTATAGACCATACCTTCTTTGAAAGGTTGTAAGAGGTATATCTGATGGTCTAATGCACAACTGATGTTAATCAGATATCAAGTCAATATTTGAGAATACCCAATCTCCTCAAAGATTATTAAATATCTCATCAATCCCTAGAAAGGGATATTGGTTTTGGATTGTCAACTAGTTTATCTTCTGATAATCCACACAATGTTGGAGGGTACCATCCGCCTTCTTCTCAAACAAGATAGGAGAACCCCAAGGAGAAGTTCTGGGTCGGATGAAAACCATTGCATGTAACTCCTTTAATAATTTCTTGAGCTCCTGTAACTCGGGCGTAGCCATCCTATAAGGTGGAATGGACAAAAGTGCCGCTCTTGGAAAAATATCAATAGAGAAATCTGCCTCTTTCTTCGGAGGAAAACCTAAAAAGTTCCCTAGAAAGACATCTCTGAAATGATCCCCCACTATAGTAAAGTCTATCTGTGAAGTCACCTGGTCATCCCAATACACACTAGAAATCGGGGCTATAACTCCTCCCAACGCATGATGGTTGGGTCATTCTCTGCTTCCTAAGACATCCCTGTAAAGACCCGTAAAATTCAAGGGAAATTTTTTCTTAATTTTCTATATAATTTTACAAGAACGTAGTTTCTAACGGCACCTGATTCCGAGGCCCGGTGTGCCCGGAATTATTTTCCGAAGTTTAGCTTGGGTACGTTCAGTGAACAAACGAGCGGGGTTTTTCTAACTTTTGAACCAGTGCTCGGAATCGACTTCCGAGGGCACCGATGGATTCGTAGCGTTGGTAATTGATTAAGAATATCTTTTTCGGAGTTGCGTTTTCATAGGAGAGGTTGTTAAAATTTTGTGGAAGATAAAATAAAAATTGAGTTACAATTTTTATTTCTATAATGTAGTTATAACCTTTGAGTGGAAGTTAGGGAACAACCCATGAGAGGTTAAGAGGGTGGTGGGGCCCACACGAGACCCTAACCCCCCTTGATCTTCCCATAACCCCCTTGACCTCCTATAACTCACCTCCCACTTTAATATTGTAACTACACTTTAACTTAACTGACTCCTCTCCTCCTCACCTCCCACATTTATTCATGCCACCTAAACATTAATTAATTTGACAACTCAAGATCAATTAATTAAGTGTGTTGGTTTTGAATTTTTTAATTTTGAATTCATGGCATGGGTAAATAAAATAAGGTGGATCCTTATTTTATTTTTGTTAGAAATGTTATGTTAAGAGAAAGGGAAGAGAGCATTTGAGTTTTGAAGAACTTCCTCCGAAGAAGAAGAACGCTTCATCTCCTTTGTTGCAGAACGTGAAGAACACCGAAGTTTCGACGAAGAACGTCATCTCATCTTGCACCTTCTCTCCACGCCGAAGGAAGCGAGACGCCGCATTCTTCATCGGGCGATCACTGACGACATGCCTTCTCCTCTTCTTCCTCTGCGTCAAGGGAGGAGACACCACCGCGGGGAACATCGCCATTGACGACGACTCACCCTCCGACGTCAACGGAATCGGCACCGATCTTCTGCGACATCCGATCACCGTGACGCTTACCTCTTCCATGGCTCGATGACGTGTGACGTCTTTGCAAATTAGGGGTTTGGGTTTTATGTCGTGAATAATTTTTGACGTTCTTCGATATTAACGGCCAACTGTTATCAAAATAACGGAGGAGGTCGGACCGCACAAACACGGCCAAACCTCCTCCCATTTTTATTTTGATGGTTATCTACGTGGCTTGAAATGGAATTGACGCAGTGTCGTCGCTCTGTGCGGGAATTTAGAGAATCACGACGAAGAAGCGCGATGTCGTCGCGTCGTGCCGGAAAACCACGAAGACGGCGCGATTTGTTATTTGACGTGTGGATCAACGGGCAACGACAAATCGGGCCGAAATTGCGTTTGAATTCCTTCGCAGTAAATATCAATTCCTAGGAGGATTGTTGCCGAAGGCGGAAGGAGAAACGGACCACCGGAGCGCGTCCGGTGGTCCGCAGAAGGCGGCGGTGGCGCGCCACGCCTGTGCGGCGGTGCCGGCGACCGGCGGCAGCGGCGTGCTGCCAGAGAAAACTTTTGTGGCAGAGCCACGATGGTGGGACGTGAACCGGAACATTCGGGCCATTCTAGGTTTGAGGCGGCACGGCTTTAAGCCGCGCCAGGTTGACAACCGGGGGGTTTGTAACCCCCCGCACCCATCACGCCGCGCCAGCCGGCTGCCCAGGCCGGGCCGGGACTCCCAGGCCGGGCCGGGCCGCCCAGGACGGGCCACGCCACGTAGGCCGGGCCGCACCGCACCCCGCCAGGCTGGACCCGGACCCGGTTCGGGTCGCCCCAGTTCGGTCGACCCATGGGGGGGTTGGGCCGGGTCGGGCCGGGCCCAAACCCACATTTCAGACTGGTTACGGCCTTTTGCAATAACATGGGCTGTGGACCTCCGGTCGACGCACCGTCAGTGGCGACGCGATACTTGAAACGAGACGGTTGTTTCGATATATTACACTCAAGGTTTAGGAGAACTTTGGGTTCGGCTAGGTTGGTTCGTTTACGAAACCAACCAGGCCCTCGGAGCGGAAACGCTTATATCTTGAGTTCCGGACATCCGATTGACGTGCCGTCAACTTTTTTGGTTTCCTCTTGATGAAACAGAACATTTGGCTTACTCCGCTTGAGGTTTGGACGCAGTCGGAGTGCATTCGGGTGGGTTCGGACACAAAATTAACTGGGCCCCTCGAACGAAAAAGCCAATAACTCACAGACTGGGCGTCCGATTGACGCGCCGTCTGTCTCGTTGAATTCCTCTTGATGAGACGGAACTATTGGCATACTTCTCCTATGTTTTGGATGTAGTTGGAGTATGGCCGGGTTGGATTGTACCGAAATCCAACCAGGCCCCTATAATGGAAAAGCTGATATCTTTCAGACCGGACGTCCATTTGACGAACCGTCAGCGGCGTTGGTGATCACATTGAGAAACGGTCCCTATGAGTATACCCTATGAGAATTCGGGGTACATTTGAGATACGGCTGGGTTGTTTCGCACACGAAACCAACCGGGCCCTTGGGACGAAAAGGCTAATAACTCACAGACCGGGCGTCTGATTGACGCGCCGTTTGTTGCGTTGAGACCCCTATGAAGAGGCGGTCCTTTGAGATACTTCTTCATGGGACTTGTGATACTTGGAGTATCGACCTATAGCTCATGGAGCGGACCCTCCCGGAGACGAGCATACAGAGTGCGGAGACCGTGTAGCTGGTCGTGTCTGATGACTGCTTGTCCGATTCAATTCGAAGTGACTAGAATAGCCTAGTGGGGAGCACTACTTTGTGAGGTGTCAGACCCATGGCGGAGGAGCACTACTGTGTGAGGTTCCAGACCTGCGGTACTCGACAGGAGGAGTATCTCTGTAGGCTATGAGGGGGAGCACTACTATGTGAGGTGGCAGACCCATGGCGGAGGAGCACTACTATGTGAGGTGGCAGACTCGCGGTACTCTACAGGAGGAGTACCTCAGCAGTCTTAGATTAGTGAGCAGTACCTCGGAGTAGTGACAGGATCACTGTAAACTCCAGAGACGGACTCATCTGCAGTTACGGTTTCGATAATGAAAATCCTGGTTTGATCTGAGTCTATGACCTTTGTGTTTACCTCTTGATTGAGATGGTTCACTTGATAACTTAGGTATATGTATGGGCATATACCTGGGTAGTGGTTATCCGTTGATTTCATAATCTTAGTGTTTCCTCATGATTGAGATGGATTACTTGATAACTTAGGTATATGTATGGGCATATACCTAAGTAGAGGTTATCTGTTGAGATCTTCTTTGTGGTTATCCTTGTTGGTTTTTGTGAGACCTTGAGGGTCTCGGGGTCCCTACTGAGTATCGTTATACTCACCCCTGCACGGGCTATGCCCGCACCTCGTTGTGTTGGTTGCAGACGATGGGCAGTGCTGACGGAGGCCGAGTGTTTGAGGACTGGACGGTACCCGAAGGTGGACTACACGACGAGTCAGTATCCGAATGTGGACTTCACGGAGAGACGACACTCGGAGGAGGTTGACAGGCGAGAGCGATGTGGAGGCTATCTGTACCTACCCTTCAGGTAGGTTCTGTGGTGGACGATCTAGGAGATGCGCCATCTGTACCTACCCTTCAGGTAGGATCCGAGGAGGATGTCCCATGAGCCTCTTTCGTTCTTCTAGCTGTTGTCTTTTTTTGTTGTACTTTAGTTCAATTTTAGTTGTACTTTCAGTTGGGTTTGTATTCTGGCCCACTTACTTTTCAGCACTTTCTTTGTACTTAGTGTTTTACTTCCGCTTGTACTCTGTGGTGTTTTGTTACTTTCATAAAGGCAATGTCTTCCCAGTTATCGGGATTTACGCCTTTGGTGCTAGTCTCCAGCCCCTGGCCTATGGAAGGCGGGCTTTGGGTAGTCACGACACGGTCCCCGAGGATAGGTCGTGACAATTGGTATCATAGGAGTCGGTTCTACCACAAAACTTATAACTCTGATATTTTCTTTCTGTGAAGCGATAGTGTTAAGAGTACCGAGTGTGGTTTTTAGTTCAGGGAGTCCAGTGTTGGTGTGGTTGGCCGACGTATCCATACACCAGGACCCTGATAACTGATTTCCAACTTTGTGCACGAAAACACTGATTGCGTGTGTGTTTCCATAAGTTTAAAAAAAAGTCAGATCAAACCAGGTCAACTCACCAGGTATAAATTATTTGACTGTGTCATGTTTGTTTCTTTCAGGATGCCTCCCCACGGACGACCAGCTAGAGCCCCAAGAGTTGTTCGTACTGACAGCCCGCCGAGTGGCATGGCCTCATTATAGGGCACTATCCCAGTTGAGGCACCAGCGGAGGCACCAGTAGTACTACTGCCCGTTGGGCCACCGATGCCACAAGCCCCAGCAGAAGAGGGTGCACGTCGCTTGAGCGCAATGCACGAGTTCCAGCGCCAGAGGCCACCCAGGTTCAGGGGAGAGACGGACCCGCAGGTGGCTGAGGATTGGCCGGAGGCTGTGGTGAGATTCTTTAGGCTAGTGGGGACGCCAGCAGATTTCATGGTGATCCTTGATGCCAGACTTCTTCAGGAAGAAGTAGGTAGATAGTGGAGCCTGATGCTCCGGATGCATTACGAGTTGACACTTCTATGGGCAGACTTCGAGAGCCTGTTCCGGGCAGATTTTGTACCAGCCACCCTTCGAGCGGTGTGTATACAGAAGCTACTTCAGCTGCGGCAAGGCATCATGACAGTGGCGGCGTATTCAACGAGGTTCACAGACCTCTCGCGCTACTCCACAGATATGGTATGGGACCCGTTCTTCAGGGCCCAAACCTTCGAGAAGGGGCTCAGGCGAGAGATTAGAGCTTCTATTGTTTCTCACAGCATTCCGACGCAGACAGGGGTGTTGGAGAGATCCCTATTAGTGGAGAGTTTCCTTGCTAAGTAGTCTCCAGTAGCAGGACCCACCACTAGCCGGCATGCGGCAGAGTCTTCTGTAGCAGGCAGTAGACAGATGACGCAGAGGTCCAAGGGGACCAGACCTACAGGTGGTCGACCGCGTGACTCAGGGTCAGTAGTGCGAGGCACCAAGGGGAATGACAGAGCCAGACCTTCCATGCATTGTTACTCCTGCGGAAGGATTGGTCATATGGCACGTGACTATCCGACCCGCCATGCAGATGACCAGCAGTTAAATGAAGAACCTCCCAGGCAGAGGTAGAGGTTCGATCAAGGCAGACTGCTAGGAGCTTAAGGCTGAGGGAGGGGAGCTGGTCGTGCAGCTGGAGGTGGATGAAGCTTCGAGGTGTTGTCACCACCACCAACAGGAGGTCCACCCCGACCGCAGGGAACAGGTGGACATGGGAGAGCTCAGCTTCAGGAAGTAGAAGCTTACGACTACGGAGCTCCGGAAGCGAGTGTACATGAGCAGAACTAGTGGTGTATATCGAGTTCCATGTTGTTGTTGTTACATTTGTGTCTTTGTACCATGATCTGCAATAATATAAAGACACTTACCTTTATAACGTTTGCTTTCATGTACTTTTGTTTGGTTGATACTGCGTGGTCCCAGTTAAGACTGTTGACTTGACCCTCACTTTCGAGATTTCTACTGGAGGAGACCCAGTGACCTCACACAGATGCCGACAGTGTGACTCGACCCTTGGAGGCGAGATTGACAGTTGGATCTCTTGGTAGTAACTTCGAGGCCTTACAACGTCATCCATGGCATGAATACATCATTCATGTCCAGATTGACTGTATTAGGAAAAGAACGTGGTTCATCCAGGGGATGAGACCAGATTTCTCTTATCGGAAAAAAAGAAATCATAGCAGCTCTTGTGGGACTAGAGATGGTCCAGGCCATGACAGAGTAGGTCCAGGTCATCCAAGAGTAGATGAGGATAGCTCAGGGCCGACAGAATCCTTATGCTGATAAGAGGCAGAGACCACTAGAGTTCGAGGATGGCGACCACGTTTTCTTACAGGTCTCACCTCGGCGTGGAATTACGGAGATTTGGCTAAGGTGGAAAGTTATCTCCGCACTTCATCGGACCCTTCAAGGTCCTCAGCAAGGTAGGAAAAGTGGTTTATCACTTGAACTTTCCACCTTAGTTGCACCAGGTGCATGAAATCATCCACGTACTGCGGATGAGGAGATACGTGCATGATCCTTCACACATCATCGACCTCAAGGAGTTGGATGTCGATGACAGGGAGACTTGCACAAAGATTCCAGTGGAGATCGAGGATCGATAGGAGCGGTCCCACGTGAACGATCGATTCCTCAGTTGCATTTTCACTGGCAGCACAGGAACCTCCAGGGGAGCACCTAGGAGCGGAAGGCTCAGATGCGTGCTCAGTACCGCTTTTGTATCCCCAGTTAGTGTTAAAGCGTTACGGGGACGTAAAGCCCTGAGGTGGTAGTAATGTAAAGACCCGTAAAATTCAAGGGAAATTTTTTCTTAATTTTCTTTGTAATTTTATAAGAACGTAGTTTCTGACGGCGCATGATTCTGAGGCCCGGTGTGCCCAGAATTATTTTCCGAATTTTAGCTCAGGTACGTTCAATTAACAGACGAACAGGTTTTTTCTAACTTTTGAACCAGTGCTCGAAATCGACTTCTGAGGGAACTGATGGATTCATAGCGCCGGTAATTGCTTAATAAGATCTTTTTCGGAGTTGCGTTTTAACGGGAGGAGTTGTTAAAATTTTGTGGAAGATAAAATAAAAATTGAGTTACAATTTTAGTTTCTTTAAAGTAGTTATATCCTTTGAGTGGATGTTAGAAAAATACCCATGAGAGGTTAAGAGGGTGGTGGGGCCCACATGAGACCCTAACCCCCCTTGATCTTCCCATACCCCCCTTGACCTCCCATAACTCACCTCCCACTTTAATATTGTAACTCCACTTTAACTTAAGTGACTCCTCTCCTCCTCACCTCCCACATTTATTCATTCCACCTAAACATTAATTAATTTGACAACTCAAGATCAATTAATTAAGTGTGTTGGTTTTGAATTTTGTAATTTTTAATTCATGGCATGAGTAAATAAATTAAGGTGGAGCCTTATTTTATTTTGGTTAGAAATGTTGTGTTAAGAGAAAGGGAAGAGAGCATTTGAGTTTTGAAGAACTTCCTCCTCCGAAGAAGAACGCTTCATCTCCTTTGTTGAAGAACGTGAAGAACACCGAAGTTTCGACGAAGAACGCCATATCATCTTGCACCTTCTATCCACGACGAAGGATGAGAGACGCTGCATTCTTCATTGGGCGATCACCGACGATGTGCCTTATCCTCTTCTTCCTCCGCGTCAAGGGAGGAGACACCACCGCGGGGAACGTCGCCATTGACGACGACTCACCCTATGACGTCAACGGAATCATCACCGATCTTCCGCGACGTCCGATCACCACGACGCTTACCTATTCCGCGGCTCGACGACGTGTGACGTCTTTGCAAAGTAGGGGTTTGGTTTTTATGTCGTGAATAATTTTTGACGTTCTTCGATATTAACGGCCAACTGTTATCAAAATAACGGAGGAGGTCGGACCGCACAAAAACGGCCGAACCTCCTCCCCTTTTTATTTTGATGGTTATCTACGTGTCTTGAAGTGGAAGTGATGCAGTGTCGTTGCTCCGTGCGGGAATTTAGAGAATCACGACGAAGAAGCGCGACGCCATTGTGCCGCGCCGGAAAACCACGAAGACGGCGCGATTTGTTATTTGACGTGCGGATCGACGGGCGAAGACAAATCGGGCCGAAATGGAGTTTTAATTCCTTAGAAGTAAAGATCGTTTCCTGGGAGGACTGTTGGCCAAGGCGGCAGGAAAAACGGACCAACAGAGCGTGTCTGGTGGTCCGCAGAAGGCAGCGGAGGCGCGCCGCGCCGGCACGGCGGCGCCGGCGACCGGAGAAAACCGTCACGGTAGATCTGCAGCGGTGGGACGTGAACCGGAACTGCTGGGCCATTCCGAGTTTGAGGCGGCACAGCTTTAAGTCGTGCCAGGTTGACAATCGGGGAGTTTGTAACCCCCTGCACCAGTCGCGCCGCGCCAGCGCCAGTCCAGCTGGCTGCCCAGGCCGGGTCAGGCCACCCAAGCTGGGTCGCGCCGCGCAGGCCGGGCCGCGCCACGTAGCCGAGCCAGGCCGCGCCCAGCTGGGCCGGACCCGGACCCGGTTCGGGTCGCCCCGGTTCGGCCGACCCATGGGGGGGTTCGGTTGACAATCGGGGAGTTTGTAACCCCCTGCACCCGTCGCGCCGCGCCAGCGCCAGTCCAGCCGGCTGCCCAGGCCGGGTCAGGCCACCCAAGCTGGGTCGCGCCGCGCAGGCCGGGCCGCGCCACGTAGCCGAGCCAGGCCGCGCCCAGCTGGGCCGGACCCGGACCCGGTTCGGGTCGCCCCGGTTCGGCCGACCCATGGGGGGGTTCGGTCGGGCCGGACCTGGCCCAGACCCCCATTTCAGACTGTCTACGGTCTTTTGACCATAACATGGGTTGCGGACCTCCGATCGACGCACCATCAGTGGCGACGCGATTCTTGAAACGAGACGGTCGTTTAGATATATTACACTCAAGGTTTCGGAGAACTTTGGGTTCGGCCGGGTTGGTTCGGATACGAAACCAACCGGGCCCTCGGAGCGGAAACGCTTATATCTTGAGTTCCGGACGTCCGATTGACGTGCCGTCGACTTTGTTGGTTTCCTCTTGATGAGGATGAACTTTTGGCTTACTCTGCTCGGGGTTTGGATGTCATCGGAGTGCAGTCGGGTTGGTTCGGACACGAAACCAACCGGGCCCCTGGAACGAAAAGGCCAATAACTCACAGACCGGGCGTCCGATTGACGCGCCGCCTGTCTCGTTGAATTCCTCTTGATGAGACGGAACTTTTGGAATACTTCGCCTGAGTTTTGGATGCAGTTGGATTATGGCCGGGTTGGATTGTACCGAAATCGAACCGGGCCCCTGGAACGAAAAAAGCTGATATCTTTCAGACCGGACGTCCGTTTGAAGAACTGTCAACGGCGTTGGTGATCACGTTGAGAAACGGTCCCTATGAGTATACCCTATGAGAGTTCAGGGTACAGTTGAGATACGGCTAGGTTGGTTCGCACACGAAACCAACCGGGCCCCCAGGACGAAAAGGCTAATAACTCACAGACCGGGCATCCGATTGACGCGTCGTCTGTTGCGTTGAGACCCCTATGACGAGGCGGTCATTTGAGATACTTCTTCGTGGGAATTTTGATACTTGGCGTATCGACCTATAGCACGTGGAGCGGACCCTCCCAGAGATGAGCATACAGAGTACGGAGACCATGTAGCTGGCTGTGACCGATGACTGCTTGTCTGATTCGATTTGGAGTGACTAGCATAGCCCAGTGGGGAGCACTACTTTGTGAGGTGGTAGACCCATGGCGGAGGAACACTACTGTGTGAGGTGGAAGACCCGCGGTACTCGACAGGAGGATTACCTCTGTAGGCTATGAGGGGGAGCACTATTGTGTGAGGTGGCAGACCCATGGCGGAGGAGCAATACTATGTGAGGTGGCAGACCCGCGGTACTCGACAGGAGGAGTACCTCAGCAGTCTTAGGTTAGTGAGCAGTACCTCGGAGTTGTGACAGGATTACTGTACACTCCAGAGACGGACTCATCAGCAGTTACGGTTTCGATAATGAAAATAATTGTTTGAGCTGAGTTTATGACCTCTGTGTTTACCTCTTGATTGAGATGTGTCACTTGATAACTTAGGTATATGTTTGGGCATATACCTGGGTAGTGGTTATCCGTTGATTTCATAATCTTTGTGTTTCCTCATGATTGAGATGGGTTACTTGATAACTTAGGTATATGTATGGGTATATACCTAAGTAGAGGTTATCTGTTGAGATCTTCTTTTTTGTGGTTATCCTTGTTGGTTTTTGTGAGACCTTGAGGGTCTCTGGGTCCCTACTGAGTATCGTTATACTCACCCCTACACGGGCTATGCCCGCACCTCGTTGCGTTGGTTGTAGACGACGGGCAGTGCTGACGGAGGCCAAGTGTTCAAGGACTGGACGGTATCCGGAGGTGGACTACACGACGATTCAGTATCCGGAGGTGGACTTCACGGCGAGACGACACTCGGAGGAGGTTTATAGGCGAGAGCGATGTGGAGGCTATCTGTACCTACCCTTCAGGTAGGATCTGTGGTGGACGATCTAGGAGTTGCGCCATCTGTACCTACGCTTCAGGTAGGATCCGAGGAGGACGTCCCAGGAGCCGCTTCCGTTGTTCCAACTGTTGTCTTTTTCTATTGTACTTTTGTTCAGTTGTAGTTTTACTTTTAGTTTGGTTTGTATTCTGGCCCATTTACTTTTCAGCACTTTCTTTGTACTTAGTGTTTTACTTCTCCTTGTACTCTGTGGTGTTTTGTTACTTTTATAAAGGCAATGCCTTCCCGGTTATCAAGATTTACGCCTTTGGTGCTAGTCTCCATCCCCTAGCCTATGGAAGGCAGGCTTGGGGTAGTCATGGCACGGGCCCCGAGGACGGGTCGTGACAATCCCATCCTCCCTTATAAAGAAAGGCTCTACCCTCAGGTGACATGAATCTCAACCTACGGAGATAGAAATCGACAACTGCCTTGAAGTGAAAAAACCAATTAATTCTGAGAATGACTTAATATATAGTCATCTCCACGACATAAGGGTCCCTTAAGAAGTGACACCCACCAAACTTAAGAGGGAAATCCTTGCACTGACATTCAATTGTTTATCTAGTCCCCAACTGAATGTCTAGAGTCTAGATATGAGTAGATGTAAAGATACAGATCCCAATGCTCTCTACAACAACAGCAGATATGAAACTGTGGGAATCCCCTATATCAAAAAGTGAAGTAGAAAAAACTGAGGCAACTCAAATTATACCTGTAACTATAGAGGTTCCGGAATCCTGCTCATGTTGGGTCTATACCACTGCAAAAGTTTGACATGTACTGTGGCCCTGCGACCCTGCATGCCCACCCTGAGCTGATACACCCTATTGTCGCTTAATTCATGATGATTGGATACCAAGGCCATGACCTCCACCTCATCCTGAATGACCATAAGAACTCAAATTTCTATACTGATTAGAAACTGGGGGTCCTACTCTTAAATGAGGAGTCATAGAAGAATCAATGTCACCAGCTGCAGGTGATAAAAACTAACAGAATCGCTTATGATGATCCATCTTTTCATAATATCGGAACTCCACTAGATCTATCGAAAAATGTGGCCTCATATTCTCTCTCTTCCCACACTGGTATCACAACACCAGGGTACTAGAGGTAGTATCATTCCTCTTTGGATCTACAAGCATAGATTCCCTATGGGGCTTCCTACTGTTAGTCGTAGGGGTACCAGCTGGCTCACCACCCCAGAATCCCTCAGATTTCACTCTGTTATCAGTTCCTGGTTTACTATAGAGTTCATGGAAGTCAACATGAAGATTTTCACCTAAGACCAAATGCCATTCTTATGACCATCCTCATAATTTGTCGCCAGGAATAACTTATCACCCCCAGGAATGGGTGGAAGGTGTTGTAGTTCTGTGAAGCGATAAGAATACTCCATGACTAAGAGAGTACCCTGCTCCAAACTCATGAACTCTCATGCTCAGTCAGACCTCAAAGTCTCTGAGTATAAGTAATCATAGAAGGGGCTATGTAACTCTCCCCAAGCCATACCTTGTTGGCACCCTGCTAGTGAAATCACATCCCTACATATCTTGGCGTAATCCTGAAGAATGTATGTAGCGAGCTTCACCCTCCTCTCTGGAAGCATCCCCAGATTCTCAAATATAGACATCATTGCTTCTAGCCCGGACTCTGTAGCATGATTTCCTCCTTCCCCTGAGAATGTGGGAGGATTTTGTTATTGAAAACCCTTGTCAACTCTACCATAGATGGGGAATTAGGTGTTGCTCGCAGGAAGGTCTGCATAAACCTCATGAAGCCTTCTCTGAACTGTGCATCAGCACCTCTATCTGGAATGACGGCTAGTTCCGAAACATGCCAGATGAGAGAAGATGCAGGTAGTCCCTGATCTACCTAGTCTGGTGTCTGCCCATTGCCTAGTATCTGGTGAAAAATTAGAGGACATCTCGATGACATGACTCAGCAAGGTAAAGTGCACACCTTAGTTCAATATTATCAAGGACTGAAACATAGAATTGTAAGAAGAGGAACATGGGAAAGAAAATATTCAAGTTTCTCAAAAAATGGATAAACGGCATGTATGACCCCTACATGGTGTGTTCCCATAAGTTTTCACATGGGTTTGTACTTATTCCATCATTGGTCATGTAATACGCTTACACACGGCATGTTTTCCTAGAGACACGACCTGTAATTGAATCATTTCCCCCTGTCTGAGTTCCTCTACATGACTAAACCACACAGTTCTCTCAAAAAAGGACTACATGGTGTTTTTGTGCTGGACACGGTGTGTACTAGAAGGAATCCACCAACCTATGTCATTATTCACATGGCTAGTTACACGGTCGACTCTAAATGGAATTTTCAAGATAGACACAGTGTGTACTATCAGATTTTTCATCCAACCATTTTGTTAGTCACACAGCCGGATACATGGTCTCTACAACCTGGCATGTACGTCCTATATATGGTCTGTTGCACCAACAATTTCCCCACCCCATGTCCATTCCCATATAGGTAGTCACACGGTCAAGTATTACACTATGTGTACATATAGTACAAGATGTGTGCCTACTAAAAATGGTTCCTTCCCAGATAGAATGATACATGGTGTGTATTCATCATTACACTACGTGTATTCTATGTTATTTTGGATAGTATGCCTCAAAAACTACTTTGGAAGCCAATGAATCACTGATACACATGTTGAAAGTTCCAAATTCCGTTCCACGAGATCCCATACTCCCCGCGAATCAATGGTTAGAATCTTATACATGTATATCACAAGGAATAATAGTGAAATCAATCACATGATACACATAATTTTGATCCATGAGGGCACATAACACCTAAAGGACCAAATATTGTCAATCATACAAAATAAGACATAAATAATTCAATACCCTATCAAATAGTAGGTATTATAACAAGGCATCTATCACAACAGCAAGTGTATCCAGCACAACATTGATCACAACAACAAGTAATCAACAATGAACCCTAAATGGCATCACAAGAATGCATGACCGGTGATCTCTATAAAGTTCCTATAAGATGCATGGGATGAGATACCCTTATCTCATCAGGATAAAACAAAAATTAAACCTCAATAACATCAATGATAATAATAAAAAACATGTGAATAATGAAACTGTGAAATCAAATGAACTGTAATAATTTCAAAAATAGAAAAATCACAATATTCGAGGAATGTTGGTTTTTCCCTATACATAAGTTCTCTAGTCATGGAAATAGCTTATTACCAATGTCCTATTCTTTTCTATCTCAATATATAAGCTCCAAACAGTAAGTCAATATGAAAAGAATCCCTATGATACCACATTGTAACACCCCAGTTCCAGGTGCCGCCAAAAGATGCCTCGTACCAAGTCAGTCACATGGCCTCAAGTGCATATCTCTGAATCCCAGAGCCTGATGACTTGCAACGATGGTCTTTGGCATGATAGTAGAGAAACTATTCCCTCATTGGAAGAGTAACATAGCGGAAAAAAATCGATAACATAAGCAGAAGATATAATATCATACAATAAGTAAACAGCGGAACATTGAAATTAAATAAACAACTAGAGTATATATATATATATATATATCAATAATAATGCATATCATAAGTACCTAGTAATGTACCCAAACAAGTCACAATGTTTAAATACAGTACTAAACCAATGCACAATGGAAAAAAAAGTAAAAAACTCCAACAACATTTCAAGCCTTAGTTTGGTCTCATGTGCTGTAGCTACACAACAATCAAGTACCTAATGTATAAGGTCACTTTCCCTTATCTATACTTGTAGCTATATAATCTGTTTGGGCCCAAAAGCATTACCAAAACAGGGTGTGAGACAAATCTCAGTAGGTAACTGCACAAATATCAATGCCTAACTGTCTATTAATATATATGGAAATCAATAGGAAAAATGATGTAATAAAACAAGAAGTACTCAAAAGTAAACAATACTAAATTTTGAACTACATAGAATTTAATACATTAAATAAACAACCAAACAATCTCAAGTAACCCATTGGGATGTTCTAAAAGTCAAACCCCTATGGTTCAGCTTTACAAAGACTCTCTGAGGAAGCACTCACCATCAATTCCTCATGTGGTATCGTAAAGGTCATTACAGACACTATAGGGAAGTACTCAACTTTCAATTCCCCTTATAGTCTCGCAAAGTGAAACTAAAAACACTCTGAGGGAGTACTCATGTCCATCCCACCTATGGGATTTAAATTTGAAAATTATAAGAAACACTCTGGGAAAGACCTCAGTGTCCATTCCCCCTATGGTCAAACTACACCATGTTCCCACATCCCTATGTAAAGAAATCGGGCACCAACAATATCCAGCAGCCACAGTAAATCTCAAATAATACTTCACTAAACTACTAAAAATCATTTCATAAGCATGTCAAATAATATCCACTCCATCCAAACAGTACTAGGCATGGAAAAACAAAGCATCCTAAAAGGCCATTCTAGACCCAATGGACAATATCATATCAAACATGGTAGGCACATCCATACCAAGATAAAAACCCTATTTACAATCAAAAATTACATTCTCAAGAAAACATTGCATAGCAAGCATTAATAGGATTAAATTCCTGAAACATGAAATACCACAAACTAGGGTATTCGGCACTTTTCGCACATATAAATCAAAGACAACTACAGAAAGGCCCAAAAAACCAACCATAACATTGTATGAAGAACATTCTCGAACGTCGACCATTGAATTTTCCTAGAACATCCTATATATACAAAAAGTTCAAAACCGTTCATTCACTGACATCTCACAAAAGAAGTGGAATCAAGAGTAGATGTTCTAGAAGAAGTAAGAACTCACCGATGTGATTCCAATTCATCCTACAAAGTTTGATTTTGAGAATGGATGTTGGGTTGGGGTCTTGGAGAGTAATAATCCACTTTATTCACTCCTATAAGAGATGAACCCAAAAGAAGATATTTCTATGAACGTGATGCGACCCTTGTATGATATAAAAATTAAAAATAAAAATTCATGGAATGTTCCCTAAGGATACAAGGCATGTATAGGCCTCAACCAGATCTCTCCATAAGTTTCCATGCCACGTCATCACATGGTCATTTATGTAGTCGTGGCATAGCTAGACATAACCTTGATGTTGTATCAGAGTACATGGCCTGTACAAGGAGGTACACAGTGTGTACTCCTAAAATTTTTCTTCTTTATTTTTCCTAAAAAAACAACTCGAAAAAAATATCCCTATCAGAAAGAAGATCTAGGTTCTTACACTCACACATGACATACCTACTTCTTAATGTATTATGTGGTATATTCGATGTCCTCACATGAAACTTATGGTAAGATAACCTCAAATAGAACATGGAGAATATAGTTCCTCCTTGGATCTGGTCATACAAGTCACCTATATGGGGTAATGGATAATGGTTCTTCACTATATTCTTGTTCAAAAATTTATAATTCTGGAAAAATATGAGTGTACCATCTTTTTTCTTGGAAATGATGACTAGTTAACCCTATGATTATATGCTGGTTCTAATAAAAACCTTATCCTCTATATATTCCACCTGCTTCTTGTGTTCCTAGAGCTCTGTTGGTGCCATCTTATACAGAGGAATTGAAATTGGTGTTGCACCTAGCATAAGCTCGATTGCGAACCCAAATTATCTCTCAAAATGTAAGCAAGGTAAATAATTAGGGAAGACACCCCATAAATGATCCATGATCAGAGGGAAATCCACAATAGGAATTCCCTGATTGATCATAAAGACAGTGGAAACTAAGTTGTCACTCTACCAATACCATTACACATTCTTCTAGATCGATATTCCTGGACATCTCATTCACCCTTGTGGATATATATATATATATATATATTATTCACTCAGGTGTGGTAAAATACTCTCGATGGTTGTATCAATCCACCTAGAAAATATAAGTCCAAATAATGTCCATATCGAGAGTGAAATTAAATTTGATCATCTGAAGGATAAAAAAACATCAGATGAAATGACACCCATCTATCTAAAGGGTGGAATCATGATACTGGTGTATGTCTTTTTTTTCTGAACCCTAATGGTGTGTCAAGAAAAAGGACACCACATATGTTCTATATTGAAAGACTGAGGCATTCCAAAACCATAACAGATATAGAAGAGTGTGATTCACCTATATCAAAAAAGAAAGAAACTAAATTATATGTATCCATACTAGTCCCTACAACCATTGAATTACCTAGAATCTTCTCCTCACCTGTGGGATGCACAAAAAAAATATGGCCTAAACTGCTTCCTTGAGATGCTGCATGGCTAGCCTGAGCCGATTCACTATGCTGACATTGATGCCCTTGTGTATGAATACAATGGACACATACACTACCACCTCATCCAAATCGGCCAATAGAATATAAAATCCCATATTTATTTGGAGATATGAACATCGTACCCTGTAGAGGTGTTGATACGGATCCCCTCTCACTATATGTTAGAGGGAAAATGGAAGAAGCGCTAAAGGTGACCTATCTTGTCGCAAGATTAGTACTCAATTGGGTTCCTTGTACACTAGGTCATCTTATGTCCTAGACTTCTGCAATGGTGACATACTATGTAGTCATTTCATGTCACCAAGATGGAACTATCTCCAAATGCACCCTCAAAACGGTGCATCCAAATACAAAACAAAATTTCATCCTACCTCAGAACTAATCCATGATGCCTCACATTGCTAGCTTCTCAGATATTTTGTTCTATAGGTAGGTCCTAGTTCACAATCTCTATAATGATCATTGGCTGACCAATGTTCACCTATGAGAGGACAGTATAAACAATCTCATACACAAAATGTTCCATAGTTGTCAAACCACCACAATTCTAAAATAGAGAAGAATGTTGAAACATGGTGAAGTCATAATAGTAATCATGCATGGTCATAGTTCCCTATAAAGATTCATGAACTCCATGGAATAATCCACCCTCATACTGTGTGGAAATAAGTGATCATTTAAGGCTATCTTTAATTCTTCCCATACCATACTCTGATGATCCTATGATTGAGATATGAAATTCCACATGCGCTTGGCAGATTCATGCAACGTTGTAGGTATATATATTGAACCTCCAGTATAGAGGTGTCTATTGATGCTTAAATATACCTACCATGACCTCTAGCCATGATTCTGTAGTATGAGGTCTAAAATCCCCCTAGAATGTGGGAGGATGACACTACTGGGAGTCTCGATTCAGATGTCCCATGGTAGGGGCAAGATGGGGACCACCATAAATAGACTACATGAATCGTTGGAATGTTTTATAGAACTGAGAATTGGGGCCCCATGGAAGATCAGGATGAGGTTCATCAGGTTGCACTAAAGGAGGGACAATATGTATATTAGGGCCCACACATTTGTAAGGTACTCACTGCCACTCTCTTGGTGTATATCACCAACACACTATGATGGAATAAATCTACATTTTTCAAGTGCACTCCTCAGATAAGACTTATATCAGAGGAAACAGATAAGAAAGTGATAGAGAAGGTAATGTATAAGGCATCCATAGAAAATGACAGAACCGGAAACCTTCTCATAAAGGTAGGATTATATGGTATAGAAAAAGGTCTTTCTAGATACTATTATTCTTGGACTACTATCCACTAATGAGGTCGGGTAAGGGCCAAGGTCCCACAATTTTCATGTATAGTGACCATTTCATCATAGAGGTTGTTTTCATTCAATTTCATTAAGAATTTAATCCCCATTTTAATAAAATTTGAATTAGGTGGAAAACTATTCCAATTTATAAGGGCCCATAAACCATATAAATTGAAATTGAGAATGCACAAATTCCAAACTATAACATATTCTTGCAATCTGAATTGGCACATTTCTATAAATATAAAAAATCCAGAATTAAATGGAACAAAAATAGTAACATTTAAAATAGGAAATGCACACTGAATATAGATATGGCATGGAATAATTCATGAAAATTTAATACCATGTTTCTTAGTATGATTTAATCTATGCAGTTCCTTCATTTCCTTAGGATGAAATAGAATATATCATCATTCCAATAATAAAAATATCAATAACATCAAGAGACATGTGTGTCACTCAATAGTGAATTGGTTTCAACTATAAATGGAAAAATCAATAACTATAATTTCTCAAACAAAGTATCTTTAGGTTTTCCCTATACATGGGTTAGCTACATCCCATCACAATGTCAACTCCAAATTCCATTAACTCGTATTCTCCATTCTAATACACAAACTGTATGACAAAAGGAAAATTAGGTCATGATACCACTTTGTAGCATCCATCTATGTGTTCTAAAAAATTGTACCCTAAGGCGATGGGGGAAATAAACCACAAATGTGCCCCCCTGAATTTTAGAGGCTACCAACTAGAAGCGTGGACCTAGGGTTTTAGATTGGGGATACAATACCCTCATATATTATTGTATGCATAGTGGTAAATGATAGATAATAAATAGAGGAATCATAAGTACCAATAGATATCCATGGAAATAATGAAATAAACCTTGCAATGCAAATAAATAACTTGTTGGTGATTAATTAGAGTAAAATATACAAAATTTTAGTATTGATTTCATGTTTCATTAAAAAATTTGAGCATGGGGAGCTGGGGATATAAAAATGTACTACATGCTAGAAAATATACAAAATGGAATAAATTATTACTATACGAATCTAGAGTATAGGCTTGTCCCTCTTCCTCATGCTCCATCATAAATCTATATATCAATCAAACATCGGGAGAATGATCATTCCATTTATACATTCCTATGACCATAAAATATTATTGGGTTCCAAGGGTGGTCTAAGAAGTGTTTGAGATACAATCACAATCGGCTGACTCCCATGGTGTCTTGGAAAATCCATTTCTTGCAACAAATAATATATTTTGTTACATAAAAGAAAAATTTAGTTAAATAAACAGATAAATAATAAACACCTCGATTCAGATACCAAATTGGACACCTGACTGATACCAGCTACTTTATCCTAAGAAGGATGTCTAAATAGTGGTACATGTACATTTCGTAATATGTATACCAATTCCATAGTTAACAACGAAACAATGGTTGGAATAGCCCTAATATAGTCCGTTGGCTTGGGGTATCATTTTCAAATCATCAAAGGGAATGATCTAATTCAAATAATAGACAACACATATAACATAAGAAATTAGTACATAATATCCATGGGTGGAGTCTCAATCCCATTCAATGAGATCTAAACATAGTCCCAATGTAATATATGTGTGTCATTGATGTAATCAATTCCACTAAATCCATACATGTAAACCTATATGGGCACTCCTTATATCACCCACGACAAGGTTAACTCTGTTTCCATACCAAATATCTCACATAGGGGAATGGTTATCACCTATGGAATGGCATAAAGATCTTGTTGATGGGTCTATCCTCAATTTCTATGCTAGGTAACTAGTGTCACATATGAGTATACATTTATTTCCCAGAGATCTTGTACCTAGAATGACAAGTATCGCTCCTAGTGTGTCATGTAGATTCAACTGAGAAGGGAGAGTCTATCCATGGAATCCTTAAATCAGGACCCATTTTCTCTCCTAGAAAACAATAGGGGAGACATAAAAACCAAGTCCCAAAGAAAGCCGCAACATCCATATATAATTTAATTCCATCAAACAATACTTCTCAATATCACAATAACACCCAACTAACCAAACTATATAATCAATTCCAAACAACTATGGCCCAATTTACATGGAAAATGAACAAGGCATAGAAAATATATAAGTAGTGGAATATGTCCTGAAGTAGAAGAATTCAAAAACCATGAAAACTAAATTAAATATAAGGTGTGTGGAATTAACCTCAAGATTCAATCTCATGGAATACCATTTATCTTAATTCAAATTACAATTTAATTCATTTAATAATGATACAACTCAAAATTAAAAAATGTATCAATTTAAGGATTTTTAAAAAATAAATTTAGGTGGGAACTCCCAAAGAGGTGTCCAATGATAAGAAATAACCCTAAATATGGGTTTTTCTGCAATCTAGGGTCCCAAAAAACAAGAGGAACCCATTAATTTAATTTATTACACATATTTGAGGCATTACTAGAAGTTTCCAGCACGCACCACAATGGGGTGTCATTTTATAAGAAAATAAATGACTGGAAAAGACCTAAAACCCCTACCTAGATGTTTTAGCACACCATGAGTCCATTTTTTATGATTGATTGAAAATTGAACATAATTATTCAGAGGTGTTATCGAACTCTCTGAAAATAGGAGAAAGTTCATCGTAATAAAATAGTGTGGCAGATGTAAGAGGAACTGTTAGATAGATTTGAGTGAATAATGGGTCTCACTAAGAAATACTCAATGATCATGGTAATGATTGATTTGATATTTAGATGAATGAGTTAGAAGAATACCTTGGGAGAAGGGATATGGGAGCTCCATATGTGGAAGAGGTGGGTAGATCTACTCAAAAAGAAGCGGAAAAAATGGGAGGTATAAAATCATTAAATAGGGGTATTTTAGATATTTCATCCAAAAACACATTGTGAACATTTTGGAAATGTTTTTTCCATGCCATGAACCAACCATGACCCATAATCTAATTCTATGTGGCACACCACACTGTTAGGTGCATAATTTCTTTAACCATGTGAAAATCATTCAAAACCTTCTGTCGAAAAGCTACTGGTGGGTCGCACAGCCATGCACATTAGGTGGAACGGTTTAATTAATACTTTATAAGACATGCTTCTACACTATTATAAACATTAAGGATTATGTAAACCCAATCGTATGGGTTTCATTGTTTTCTATAACCATGTGGCCCAGTTTTCCTCTTCCCATTTCAGGGCTTTGGGCTCTGAATGAGCCCTAAAAGCATTTGAGACCTACTTGAACGTCTTAGGAACAAATATTAGGTTCATTTGAATATATTATAACAAATAATTAATGGAATTTACCTTTGATATAAATCCATTCCATTATAAGAATAAATTGAAGAGGTTTGGTGGTTGAAATTTTTGAAATGGTAAAGTTCGTGCATGATCATCTCATCCTATATGGTCAAGTGACAGTGATTATATGTTTCCAAAGAAGGTAAAATCATATGAAATAACCATAAATGGTTTATTCTATGAAAATAAGTCTATAAGGAGGGTCGAATTTTAATTTTTCATTAATTTTTGTATAAGGTATCTTTTGATATATATGGATCATAAAATCACTTAATTTTCAAGATTAGGAGATAGAAAAATAGAAATTGACATAGAAGATTATCATTGGATAATTATTCTGTGATGAAAATAAATTCATCAAGAAATTATATTTAAAAGAATGAAATGTGTGGATTAATATGTGGAGGTGTTTTTCATGGATATAAATTCATGAGAAAACTTACACCAGTCTTGTTGGTGGAGGAAATGCATGAAGGGAAATTCATGGAGGAAGGACGTTCACAATGTCTTGTACGGGAATAAAAGTACCATTAAGTGTATAGAAAGAAGTGAGTTATGTTAATAATGAAGGAATTACAAAAAACATAAATAGATTTTGATAAGTAGTAGTATATGAAGGATATCTTGTGTAGGTATAGTGTGTGAAGGGTGTTTTGTAAAAAAGAATTGTTTGTGAAGGGGTTACAAATGAGGAAGGGTATATGAGGTAAAATGGATTTCATCTAATTGATTTAATAGTTAATTCAAGTCCCAACTATGTTAATTTGAAATCATTTAGGGTTGATACAATTCATTTGAATATTTTTTTAATAAGTAGTGTATTCCTTCCAGTTATTATAATATTAAGTTCTAAGTTGTGAATTATTATAAATAATGAGGGGAAATGAGTTCACCATATAAAATTTAAATAGTGATGGACTTTAGAGATTGTGTTATACAGGTAAATTACATTTCTTTTATCCTTATATTAGACCATTTTGGTTAAAATAATTAAAAAATGATGTTTCTCTCACATTATTTCATATAATTATATAATATTGTGACAACAAGAGGGAAAATTATTTCTTATAAGATAAAACAAGATCACAGTGAGAGTTATTTTAATCTCTCAAACCCTGATTAAACCTCCCTCATCTCTAGGTATTAAATCTTATAGGACTAACAAAAATCCATAATTTTATCTATGATATAGTTGTGGTTCTTAGAATCATGATTATAGGTTAATATATTTTTAGAAAAGACAGAAAATTTAAATATCCATCAACATTGTTCAAACAAAAAAACCTAATATCTAGAATCAATTAAAAACTAAAATCTTCACCTAATAAACAAATACCCATTTCTTAAGTAGTCCAATTATTCAAAAACAATGTCTTTCTCATTAAAACGAATATAAAAAATAACTCTAAATATATTAATAGAAAACCATAAGCTATGAAAATAATAATAATAACAAAAAAAAGACATGAAATGCCTCATAGTTTACATATATATACACATAAAAATATAATTAACACTTAGAATAGTATATTTCAAAAACGTTTTACTTTGAAATTTATATAATTAACATAACACTTCATTAAAAACCAAACAATCCTCAAAGACTGTACCATCATTTCAAAGTCATTATAAGATATAATAATATTCAAAAATTATAATAACATAGGCCTTTGAATATTCAATTCATTTTCAACGAAACAATCAAACTCTAAATTACCATTAGTTCAATTTAGTTAAATAATAATTCTTTAAATAGATTTTGATTGTAACATTTTTACTAATCCACTAGCTTCTAACTGATGACAAAGATATTTTTTAAAAATAATTTTCTATTTTATTTTTCACCCTCAAACATTAACAAAAAATATAACAATGTGTGTGAATTAAATTATAAATCCATTATCCATTTATACTATAGTAATTTTTCTTAATCATAAATTAATTCTTTAATATTTAATATAAAATCAAATAAAAATTTAAATTCAAAAAAAATCAATTGATTCCAAATCAGCATTGCATATAATTATATATATATAGGTAAAAAAATTAAATTTTCAAATACATTGTAAATCCAAAACTCCAAAACATGAAAACCTCAATCCAAATAATCCTTACATAAAATTATATGTATAAAAATAAACAAAATAATAAATACGAAAAAAATAAATAAACATAAAAAATCATGATGCAACTAAACATTTATGTTACACCTAAAATAATATATATATATATATATATATACATTTAAAGTGTAGTATAGTATATTAATAAACCAAAGTCACCATTAAACAAACCTACTCATATAAAATTTATTTTTAACAAATCAGATAAAGTCAATGATAAAGTCAACTAAACTAAATTAAATAATAATTCTGGAAGTTCCTTGGGAATTTAAATAATTTACTGAGATATTGTATTTTAACATAACAAATAAAATTATGAGTTAATTTTTTAGCATATTCAACACCTTCTAAATTTTCAAAAGTATAATTTTTTAATATGTTAACTAAATTGTATATCCATTCTATAATTAAACAATATACATTTTACTTACATATAAGTGAGTTATTCTACATTAAAAAATAATCTAAATTTTTATATTCAAAACTACATTGAAAATCACTCTATTTTATCCTTTCAAAAAAATCAATGTCATCCTTAAAAAAATTCCACATATATATACACACACAAAAATACAATATTCATCTAAAAATACATGTTACTAATATTTTTTTTTATTTAACCACATAATAATACAATTAAAAAGCATCAATGTATATTAATAGTCATAATTATTTATAATATTGACCTTCCCTTGTCCATTTTATTTTTAAATGAATTAAAAAATGAATGATATGGATAATTTTATTCAATTAAATAGGAAATTTTTTAAATAATTTGTAATGTAATACATACTAGATTTTGACATCAGCAATTGATGTTTTTATCAGTTAACTATCTTCCATGTTCTTCAACTAGAAATATTAATAAAAAAATTACACAATGTATAAATTTATTATAAATCCATTCTCAAATTGAAAAATAGAAATTATTATTGAAATATAAATAGTCTAAAAATTTTGTTAATAATTAACACTCATAAAAATCCAGGGTTCTATCACATAAACTGAGAAAAATTTCAATATTTAATTATGTCATCATAAAATAAATTTATATCAAATGTAATTCATCGTGTAGTTAATCAATAATTAATATTTCATAAATGTAAAGTGAACTTCATGAAATTGATCATAAATTTCAAAAAAAATATTTGTATTATAATTCAAACATGATAAAAAAAATGTATTGATAATAAAATCCAAGACATGGATGGTAATCTATAAGAAATTTATATAGGTAAATAGCATTTCAATATAACTAAAAATGTAACATATTTGACCCAAATACAAATACAACACTCATATCAGATGTGTTAATTCCCCGAGAGTACTCCCCAACCCCTAGAGGATGGTGACCAACATGTTGAATCTCAATATAGAATATTGGGTTTTGTTTATCCTCATTAATATTAAAAAATTAATAGTTTTTAAATAAAAAAATCTAATATGAATCATCTATAAGTAATTCATTACCAAATAAAACAAGAATCATTACACAAAAATAATTCATAATATTACGTGAAATAAAAAAATAGATAAAATGTCTCTAAATGAATGAACACATGATCCTCCCACATATATACTACCATGAAAGAATATATAGATGAAAATTTTTATGCTAAACCATTTGTATAGATAAGGAAACCCCAAGAAAAAATTACAAATGTTCGGAAAAGGATCTATGACCACATGTAGTAGCTTCAACATTGAAGTGGGAACTAATCTCACATCTATAATAATCTTTAATGGTTACATAAAATGATTTAAACACGTCATATAGTAGAAAATAGGTTTAAGGTCCACTAAGGTGTTAATACTGGGTGTGTGTATAAATTACTTATTAGGTCACCACCAACAGTGTCCAAGATCTAATGTGATATGAACAGTGTATGTTAAATTATGATTACACATTTAAAATTTTATAATAAATCAATACCAATCATTAAACAAAGTATTTAAGCTGATTAAAGGTAAGGAATATAAAAAATTAGTATAGGTCATATATGTACATGGAACATCCATAATCTATATCATTGTATATTGGGAGGGTACATACTTATAATCACCTAAAATCATTTACTAGGATGGAGGATTGTATCATAGACATGTTGGATATTGTACAATCTTTCTAATCTTCGCATATAGCTTGGGGTTAGAGAAATAATTTTTCCTATCCACCTAATTGAATCTCTAAATCCATGGAATATATCCAACTCAAATAAAATAATAAGGGGTATACTATGTTAGATCCTTAACCTATAACATGGAACAAGGAAATCGGTGTAATTATTCAAGACTCAAATACTCAACCCATAGATGGTACTTGTTCATCAATGGCTATCAGACCTACATAAATAATTTCTAATAAAAAATATTATATGATCTATATTCCATACCAATCGAACAAGTAATATTCTCTATTCCATATGAAAATAGGCATCAAAATTCAAAAAAAAGTTTAGAATAACATCTATCAAGATCACAATCATTAAAAATAATACCCATTTTAAGTACAATATATCTAAAGTTATTATCTATAATACTTCTCATATTATGGAAATAACATTCTTATTATGATTTAAAACTATCCTCATTCTTGATATAATCACCTAAAAAATTAAACTATTATGGAAGTATCTAACATGGTTTATATGCATGGGAAAAATAATTAAGTCATTTTATATTAATGGTTTAACCCAAATAAAATAAAATAGGATATTCTTAGACCAAATAAACCAAAAAGGTGTGATAAACTTGACACCCAAAAACCCACTTAGAGGAAACCATATGGATAAAATATTAATTCATCATAAATTACATTAAAAGGTGTACATTAAAAAACAAGTCATAATAGTGTTATTGTATATGTGTACAAAAAAATAATATCCTTTAAAAAGGTTATTAATTTTATGAGGGTTCACCTATCACAATTATTTATATTTCACTTTCTAATTAATGCTACACCAAATAGATTAATACCAACGCTATACATAATAAGATTCCACATAGATAATAAGGAATTAGGAGATAAGGTTGGGTACCCATGAAATATTTTTTCATAATACTAGTTGAGGAATAGAATATATAAATGTAAATAATTTAGGTAAAAAGTTTATTTCAAAGTGGAATAATTTTAAGAATTTATTTTTTAATAACACTAACTACTCTTTTAAACCCAATATGTTAAGAAACCTATTTCCACCTCAAAACCCAACTGCCGCATCAATTTTTTAGAAACCTCTATATCATTTGATAGTTTTAGTTCATTGACTTACAACTTATTGAGGTCTAATTGGGAATATATGACATCAATTATAGAGTTTTTATGAGAACTAGATTAATTAAATTTTATTTTTGACTAATAATCAAAGCTATTTTATGTAACATAGAACACATAACTATGAGTGACCCAGAATACTGTTTATATTTATCCAAACAACAAATAACTTTATTTCATCCCATGTCATTATTTAGGTAAGAATCAAACATCTTTTGTCATGAGGTCTCAATGTAATGGAATAATCATAGATAACCAATACACATAAAAATGGAAATATATAAAAATACAATATAATTTAATGGAATGTAATGGTAATTTTTTTTCAATATATGTATAAAACACAATCAAAAGATCAAATTTGGTCACCAAAAGTTCCAAAAAAGACACTTTTGAGAATTTTAATCCAATTTTATAAAAATATAAATGAAAATAATTCATCTATATCCTTGGAATATAATTTTGTTTCATTATTGATTTAATAAAACCAAATTTAGTTGTGATAAATGTCTATATTTATAATCACTTGATGATTCTCTAACACCTTCCAAATATTTTAGAAATCTTTACAGTTCAAAAATATCACTTTCTGCCCCAAAAAAATCAATACACCATAGTTCCATAACCAAAGGAACCCTTTTTCCATATATATATTTTTTAGAAAAATTAATTTTAATTATATATAAATTTCATTTATTATTGATATTAATGATTGTATTTTATCTATTCACATTCATTACAATAATTTAAGATTATTTTTCAAATCAATGAAATAAATAGTTCTATAATAACTAATGTGATTTCCATATATTATATGTTTTATATAAAATTTAAAGTTATACATTTTGGAAATTGAACATTATAAATTGGAATTATTTTTTTATTTAATCAAAACAACTATATATTATATTGAACATTTGGGATTGTTTGAAAATATTAATTTTTTGGTGAATACTAAAAAATATTGTTTTTTTAATTATCATTTTTTTCAAGTGTTTAAAAATAATAACCCTATTTTTTATTGTTTGTAAATTAAAATTTTTCACATTTGACTAAAAATAATATAAATAATCCCACATCAATCATCATTATACATAATTTTGGTATAAATTCATTTTTAGGTTTTAAACATAATTCCCTTAAACAATTCATTTCTTTTTTGTTTTTTATATTAATATTAATTTTTTAAAATTATATAAATTTAATCAAGGAAAAATATGTTCATATTTTTAATTAGTATATTAATATTTATTAATGATTTCAACTTAATTTTTGGTCATAATGAATAGTAATTTTGGTATATATTTTATCACCATGATAGAGGATTAAAATAGATTAGTTATTGTTAACTGTTAATAATAATGTCAGAAAATATCATATTAATTTCTGTTGGATGGGACTATTTTGACACTAATCAACATATATATTAAATTCAATTGTTTTAGTAAAATATTATCTTGAGTAATACACTTATAATATTTAAATAATAAGAATAATCACAAGTTGTCCACTCCCCTCACATAAAGAAGTTATCATCCTCTTCTCAATTATCCAAAAAACTTTAGAACTTTAAATAAACAAATAACTACCCAAATACCTACCAAAACATCATTACTATGTCATATAAGTTACTTTATCACCAGAAAACCAACCAATTTGATTAAGTTGTTTGATAAAGGGGTTTTTCCAAAGAAAAGTTTTAATTATTGACCATGTTCTTTCATCATTATTTCTTCTTGTACCACTTTAAAACCTATCAAAACATACTTATATAATAACATAAGTATATCCAATATACCTTAATTTTATTATATTTATGGTATAATCCTTCTAAGTTCCATTATATATCATATGTTAAATGAAAGTATTGGCCGTTAAAAACATGTAGATTACCCCATCCAAGAAGCGTTGTGTTTCATTTTTCATCACCACCTAACATGGATAGTTATTATGATGGATTTAATGAATATATATTATAATAGTTATATAATTATAATTCAAAGGAAATATATTACTTACTATCTTAAACTTTTATCCAATGAAAAATGTTAATTTTTCTCGTGCATACTTATGGGCTACCACCTCTACAAAATTATGTAATTCATTTTTCATGATTGTATTTTATAGATGGTTAAAAAATTTATTTAATATATAAGAATGATAATTATTAAATGCCTAATATTATAAATATGATGTATGCATGCCCTATTTTATTTTTTTCTCACCTTATAATGTTTTAATGATCTCCAAAACTAATTAAAGTGTGTAACATTTTTATTTAAGTGGTAAGCATATTAGATAATGATAAAATCTTTCTATAATCATGAAATATATATGAATAATCCTTGTAGATATGTTGATGGAAATATTTATCTCATGTAATGAATTTACTAGATAATTTTAATGGAAGGAAGGTTTAATGGAATTAATTATTGATTATTAGATTGTATCAGGCTCCCCTGGAAAGATGGTTGAATTAGAAAGATTAAGTTCATGATCCATGAGTCAACCAACTTGCCAGTGAAGGAGCACTGACTAGCAAGTCGAGGAGTGCCAGCTACCTAGAGGAAGTGGGTGGTGCCCAGTGTGAACCAAGAAGCCTATGGGATAGGGAATCTTACTTGTAGTGTAGGATTAAAATAATTCATGGTGAATTAAATATTGGAAGACAACATCATCTGGATTCTTCAATGTTCAATATTAGTCTAAGACCAATAAAAAACCCATCAATCCCCTAAATAGATCCCTTGGTGGTATTGGAAACTTACTTTCCTAACTAATAAATAATAACAATGTTATATGATCTTAACATTTATATTGTCTATCCAACTTTCTCCCAATTTGTAAGTGTATTCAATTACTAATCCAGAGTGTGGTCATTTTTGAAAACCATTGTCACACCTATATCATTCTCATTCTCTCTTCGTACTCCATCATATACATTTTCATGATTTTGGACTCTTTATAAATGATATTTCCTCTACAAATACACTTCATTATTCTTAATATTTTTTTATATTTATGCTCACTGTCTTAATATAGAGGGACTTAGGTTTCCTTCCAAAACTGCTAAAATGAAAGTGATTTAATTCTCTATTTGGTTAATTTATAAAAATATTAAAAATAGAGGTTCTATTTTATTATTTTTTCTAGTTATTTGATATTAAAAAAAGTATTTTGGGGATTTTTTTCTTCCATTAAATCCAGGGGACTAAAATTTGAAAACCTCAACAAATTAGGTTATGATATAGGGTTTCATCAAAGAAAATTTAGTTGAAATCCTTTATCAAAAAATGTTCTTTATCTAATATGTTCTCTATTTATCTTCTTAAAATCATTTAACATATACTTTCAAAAATAAATATACATTATTGTCTAATATTTGAATCACTTATTAATATTTTTTACCATTATTATATAATTATATTGTTCATTCATTGTTATTTCTCTTTTCAGTTACTTATTTCAATTGTTCTTTATAATGTCATGAAATCATATTAATTATAATCAAACTCTTAAAATATTTTTTTTTCTTTATGTATTTTAATTTTTTCATTATTTTTTTAATGGTAAATATGCCCCCACCTCTTTCAATTCACCGTACTCTGACATACTTTACATGATTGAGGGATCTTGAAATATTTTTAATTTATTAATTTTTTTTCAAACATTTCAATGATTAATAAATTTTTTAAAATCAATAACTCATTTTCAAAGAAATATTATTTTTCTAAAATCATTTTTAAATTCCCCGTGTGCTCACAAAGGACACTCTATGGGTTATCCTCCAATTTTTAATGGTTTAAATTATGGTTATTGTAAAACATTCACGTATAACTTTATTAAATACATTAGTTATCACTTATGGAAGATATTTATTCATGTTTATTCTCATACCACTAAAAAAATAAAAATGGGACCCAGATAATATTTATTATTTTTAATTGTATGGTAAAGAGACAAATACATTGAATTATTCTTTAGACCAAGATGAATTTAATTGAATTTCTAAAAAAATAGCTCATGAAATATGGAATCTCTTAGAATCAACTTATAAAAGAAAAATAAAATTAAAATCCACTTGAATAGATAGGTTTAGATAATAATTTGATAGTTTTTTTAAATATAAAAATGAATTAATTACTGAAATGATTACGTGATTCACTAAAATTTTTATTTTTGAAAGGATCATGGAGATTATATTTATATAGATACCTTACTCGTTAATTTTTTTGCTTTTACCAATAAATTGGGAACACATTCTCACTAATATTTAGGAAAATCTATAAATAAAGAACAATGATTGTTATAATCTCAATAGATATCTCATAACATGTGGTATAAAAATGAAAAAGACACGAATAAAATGAGTAAAAAGGGTTTAAATAAAATAAAAATATTTATTTATTTCAATATGATCAATGATAATGCATCTTGATGTGACCTTGATATTTCTCATATTACTAATATGATGATAAATTATATGAAAAATAAATGCTATTTTTAATTTTTTTTAAAGAAATATCGTGAAATTTACATTAAATGAATCATTTAAAAAAATAAGTGTCACATCATACTGGAATGACCTTTGAATAAAAAGAAGGATGAAGATAATAATAGAAGTAACAAAGTACCAAAAGTTTCATGTTGTTGTTCAACAAAATATTCTTTTTCATCATCTGAATCAAGAAATTAAAGTGTTAAGTGCCTTTTGGATGATATCGAGCTATATAATGAAGTAATTATATATATTCTACTTCTTTATCTTCTACTTGTTCAACTACTTCATTAACCTATGAATAACTTCTTTATTCTAGATATCAACTTAAAAATGGATTTCATGAACTAGTTTCAAAATTTAAAGAACATAAAAAGAAATATAGTCCTGTTGTTTTTGAAAAAAGAAAAACTTTTAAATGAAAAAATATGATTTATTTTTTAAACTAAAATTACAGGCACTTATTTGCAATATGAAATATCAAAATAAATATATAAAAAATAATACTTATCAATTCACCCATGTTGATCAATATCTAAATATTATTTTCAAATTTCATCCTGTTGTTAAATGTAATTTTGGAATTTTTTTCAGAAAAAATTAAATTTTAGAAAAAATACAAACAAACTACTTTTGGAAATGGAAATTCTCAAAAATAAATTTTTTTATTAGTGTAATAAATTTAAGCGTCTGGTTAATAAATTACAATTTTAAAATGATAAATACTATGGAACCACTGTTTTTAGGTACATGAATATTTATTTAAATATTTTAGGTATATAAAATGATTGGGTAATTTTTTGGGATGTTCAGATGAGTTTTGGAATGTGTATGGGGATATTTTGGAGCACAATATTTGAATATAGTAAATAGAATCCATAAATCACCCCAAGAAATAGTGTCAAGGAAATCATTCATGTCTGAGAAGGAGCATGGTTGGAATTTTGTCTTTTCAAACCAAGCAGATACCCATAAGAAATAGTTCCCTTTGAAATAGTGGGGAAACACACGGTTGGTGCATGGTTTGTCTAACCATGCAAGCCAACCATGCTAGAGATAGATTAAGATAGTATATTGTGCTTGGCTGTTCTGTAGTATTTTTAACCATGTGATCCAGACATACGGGGTGTTGGACTGATATAGTATAAATATCATGGTTGTTGCATGGTTTTCAAAATTGTGTGGACTAACCGTTTAATGAAAAATTATCCCTCTGAAATATGTTGATTTAATTAAAATTAGATCCCTCAATCCTTGGGTTTCCCATTATTATCCAATAACATGAATATATATATTATCCAATGGTGTGATAGATTTTTCCCTTCAATCTGGGATTGATTTTTGGGTTATTTGAAGTCTTTATAGATACATATTCCCTTGTAATACTTTGTTCTTGATCATTATTCATTGATCTCTTCAAATAAATTTCCTAAAACCTTATATATAATCTTTTGGTGATTGATTCTTGATTCTTGATTTGATTATGGATGTTTTATGGTTGGATAAATATAATTAAGGGTGATTTATTTTCAGATATATAGTATTATTATGTTATTCTTCATTTTCACCAATGTTTGTATGGTATGTGGGTTCTCTCTTAACTCCAATTTATAATAACATTAATTCTTACATTAAAATAATTATTTTATAAATTTACTTAGAAATAATAGGTGCATTATTTTTGGAAACCTATATAGTAATGGGTTTGTGAAATTTTTGAAATTGAAGGGTTATGTGGAAAGTCCTCTTTATTGATAATTTTTTAATTATCATTTAAAAATAATGGTTTTCTATACATGGAATTTATTTTGGAATGTTTTAGAGAAATAAAGGTTTTATGTGAAATGTATTGGCATGGGTTTTGGAAGACATGGTTGTTTTTAGTGAAATATAATTATATATGGCCCTCTTAAAGGGGCTTCTGTATTGGGTCACTTAATATTTTTAACTTTTGATTACTTGGTTGATCGAAAAAAGACTAATCATGAGTATGGAACTAGATAAATCCTTTAAGGATTCATTTTAATTGATTTTTTGGTAATACCATTTTTATGATTGATCGGTAACCTTTTATATTGTCTATAGACCCATCGGTCCTTATCCTTGAATAGAAGGCCAATTTTTATGCCCAAGGATCATAATACCAAAGGAAATCCCTACCCAGCTGATACAATTATTTATCAGCAGTGACAGAAATGAAAGGAACTCAGTATGAAATTTTGATGCGTGGCTACATGGTCTTGGTAACAATTTCAAAGTCATGTCATCTCATTCAACAAGATCAGATAAAATTGTTGCTGATTTCTCTTTTTTTCTCTTACCACATCTAGTATTTCACCTTTTGTTATCTGAACCAAGATACATTTTGTCCATTTTTTTCCTAGGTAGCCCTATCCCACTAAATGTTTCCACCACCTCCAGACCACATCTAGTTTCCTGCATCATCACAAATCCTTCAATCCACCACCACACCACCAGCCTGTGAACCACTATTGTCTCCCATCATGCTATAGAGGTTTTAAATAACATGTTATACATCATCATTGAACACATTATAGTAGATGATAAAACATCCTCTTGAAACAACACCACCAAATCTCACCCACAGACATGACATTGAGAAATACCTGACAACCCTACATCTCCCAACCCACAGTCTTGACCCCCCATAGTCATTGTCACCCGAAGACCCTCCATCCTTTCTGCACATTACTGATGAGGCCAAACATACATTTTACTTTGACTCAAACTCGAACCTATATTAATGCATTATTAATGGGTTCATTTTTGCACCAATTTACAACACCAACTACATGAGTATGTATCTTTCACTTGAGCATGAATTTTTGGATGTGAAAATGGATTGAATCATGGAATGTTTTTTCCAATTATAATTTTATAAATTTTTTAAAGGATTTTATGTAATTTATTCCATGGAATCAATTTTGGCGTTGATATAAACTATATTGAATTGATTAAAACCATTTTATATAAATTTCATATCAGGTTTTTTCTAGTGGAAATAGTTGGGAATTAATTGTAGAAGTCTAAATGATTTTAGACTCTCCCCTAGCATAGGAACTATTTTGTGTTTTCAAATTTCATATATCATCACATAAGTGAAGGAAAATTATCATAGTTCTTTAGTTAATATTCTTGATACCATGCAATGGATTTTTGTGTTAGATCTTAGAGAAGGTTGGGAGTTGTTCATTTGAACTATTTTTTTATTTGGGTTTTGGATGGAATTGGGTTTCCGTAGATGTTGTCTTTTGGTTTCCAATTTTTCTATAATATTTTTATTTCCTTGGTCTGGTTTGTTTGGATATTTATTTCTGAACTTATACATCATATATTAGTTTTTTTATTTATTATCATTTGTTTTGGATGTTTATCATCCAACATTAAAATCGTCACATAGTTTTTTTAATCCCTTATAATTTATTTCGTGCCTTTGGTGTTATGGGGATGTCACCTATGTCCTAGTAATGTTATTCTTACAATTCCTAAGACAAATGTGTGAGGGGAGGGATATTAAAATTCATATCATTTTTTTTGATCCTTGAATATCAGTCTTGGTAATTTCATTTATCCTCAAGATGATATAAAGGTGTAGGTATATTGTAACTTGAAATATATAGAAGAAAAATTCACTGCTAACCTATTTATGTTGAACCTCAACTGAATAGGGAGTTTGGGTACATTAGTGTTTTACAAACTTATATGTGATTTTTCACCTCATTGTAATGGGTTTATCTGATGAGTTTTTCATGAAAAACATTGCTAGTATTACTTCCCACTATGACTTAATTGTTCATTATTGAGAAAATGATTTATGGATATGGTAATTAATTTTCTGTATTTAATGTTTTGAAGATGTTTTTAAAGGTTGATATTTTGAAAATGTGTGTTGTGGTATATTGAAAATGGTTAAAATAGTTTATAATAGATTGTTGTGTAAGGAAATGTGTTGATATGTGTAAATGGGTTAATTTGAAATAGATAAGAATTATATTTCTATATAGTGATACTTAATGGGTTTTCTTTTGGGTTATTGGAAATACCACTATATTGGTGTTGTAAGAACCAATTAGAAGAGGATAATGAGAATTTCGTTTCACCTGATCCACAAGTGAACCAACAATTGGTCTAGGGTATTATCCTTGTAATTAGATCAATGGATATAGGGAATAGAGAGGATGAACCAAGGAAATTGGAATAATAAAGTTAGTTCTTGTAGAATTAACCACCCATTATTCATGGGTATTCTAAACCGAAATAATGTAGAATTGTGGTTGAATATGATGAATCAAAATTTTTATTTCCTCCACATAGAATCTAAGCTTAATTTAACGTTGGAAACCTACATGTAAGAGGATCATTAATTCTAGAGATGGGATTAAGTAGTTCATCCTAAATTGGAACAAGGAATTGTATGGTAGGTTTTTGAAGAATTTTTTAATAAATAATTATATCCTCACATATTCATAAATTTTAGAATGTTGAATTTATTCAATTTGAAGCAAAAAAATCTCTCAATAAAAGAGTCTGTGGCTAAACATATTAATTTATATCTCTCTTCACTAGAAAATGATACATGTACAACCTTTATGGAATGATTTTTTGAGTTGGGTTAATAATAAATATTCAATCAAATATTTTTGAGATTTTTATAATACATTATATAGATATGTTCAATAGAGAGACAATAGTAGAAAGTGACATATCTGGAAACACGGTTTGAGGATGCTTGCTTATTCGGACGACCATTGGTGGGAACTCCATTCCTAGACATAAGCATAGGACGTTCAATTATTCTCAAGGGGTAGAATATCTTATAATCAAACTATATGATCAGTAAAATTATTTCCATGACCAAAGAGTAATCCTGGTTATTTTTTGGGTGCTTCTTTTAAGCTAATAAATCATGATTGTATGAAACAGCCAAGAGAATGTCCTGATTGAAACTAGATAACACATCTTTATCACTATTTTCTTGGGTCTACAAGAATGGGTGTTAGGAAAACATCTCATAATTTTCAAGAATCACATCCTTCAATGAGAATAGTTTAATAGAATATCTCTTTTCAGTAGAACCAAGAAATCCATAGTAATTCTAGGAATTCCAGGACCCCTCAACCAGTGCAATATCAATACGAAAACAAAGAGAAAAGTATATCTTGTATAAAATTGTATGGATCTGTGAAAGTGATAATATATGATCAATATACACCTTCTCTAGTGAGAGGTATGGTTATTTTTAATTACTCCCCCATAAAACAAATTTTTGATATGGTTGAATCTTATTTGTTCATTTCTTATCATGTTTTTGATCTCATGGGTTTACATATTTATATGATGCCTTCTGCTTTGAAACATCAAACACATTTGGGACAATGATATTTTTGATCCTTGAAATGTGTATCATGTTTGATAAAAATCACTGGGACTAATTTAGTTTTGATTTATCTATGATAGAGGTATATTTTTATGACTTGATTCTAGGAATAGATTGGTTGATGAACTTTGAGGCCCATATAAACTATAATTAATGGAATGTGAGTTGAAAATAATTGGATTGTGATATAAATCCCTTTAATGGTCATTGCATAGTGGATTCATGTAGTGTATGACCATTATAGCTAGTGATTAGAACAATCTCTTATCAATTGATAGTAGTTTCTTTGGCCTCAGTAGATGAGATTGGGAATGGAGATTTTCAACTATTTTAGACCAATTCTATGAACATATTCATAATAATTTAATGGGGTTTCCACCAAAAAGAGAAATTTATATTATGATTTATATCCAATGAGGAAAAATACTATATAACATTCATATTTTTAAATATCACCAAAATAATTGAAGGGAAAAAAGGATTAGTTAGACGTTTTGGAAAGTAAAGGGTTCATCTGACTAATTATGTCTCCATTGGTAGCACAAGTTCTTTTTGTGATGAAGGTGAATGGAAATCTTAGTAATTGTGTATATTATCATAATAATAACAAAGTTATAATACATAATAAATATCCTCCTCCAGGAAGTTTTTATTTTTTCAATCTATTGAGGGGATCCCAATGGTTCTCTAAAATCAACATGTGTTCAGGATATCAACAATTTTTAGTTCAAAAACAGTATATTCCAATTGCATCTTTTAGAAACAATAAATGGCCATTATGAGTAAATTGTTAAATTTTGGTCATAAAAATATACTAGAAATATTTATGGAATTGATGAATCAAATATTTAAAGTGTATATAGATTCCATTGTAGTGGTTTTTGTTGATGATATATTGAGTTATTCTTAGAAAAATTCAGATTATGAGAAAAACTCGATTATAGTGTTGGGTATATTATGGGATCATCATCTGTATTCCAAGCTACTAAATTTTTACTTCTAGATACAATTGGTATGTTTCCATTTCCATTTTATTTTACAAAAAGTATTTCAGGTATATCTATAAATGATTGAAGTTTTTATATCTTCACAACCACTGAAGAATGGCATTGAAATATGTAGTTTTTTGTGCTTAGTAATATACTATTGATTTTTTATGTTATTTTTCATGTTTTTCATCATTGATGATAGCTTTGATGGGGAAATTTTCTCCATTCAAATTTAGCATGGAATGTAATAAATACTCTTAAGATCATAATGTTAGATTTAAATCAACACCTATCCTTAAGATTTTAGTATCTAGAATGGTCTATGTAGTCTTCTATAACGCCTCAAGATTTGGGTTGTGATGAGTTTTCATATAGGTAGACCATTTAGATTCTTATGGTACACGATAATTATGGTTTCATGAGAATAAAAACTCAACCCATGATTTTTAATTATCTTTTTTAGTCCATTATCTAAAGACTTGGTATCATTATCTTTTTTTTTTGATAAATTTATGTTTTTTACAGATCATAAGAGTTTCAAACACATTTTCTCATAAATATATATTATTTATAGTTAAAGAAAATGTATTTAATACCTTCAATTGTTTTACATAAACTTGATGTATACGCTAGGTAACAAAAATTTCGTAGGAGATGCGTTAACCAAGAATTCATAGAATCTATTGACAAAACAATAATCAAACCAGTGGAAGATGAGGTCGATTATAGCATTCATGCATGTGGATTATAAAAAATAGGTTGATGTTGTGGTTTTCTTTCTACTTATGTTTTTTATTAATTTATTTTTTTGAATTTGAAATAATCATAGATATTCTATTCTGTATGTGTTACTATGAATTCAAAACATATTGGTGGGGAGACCATTGAGGGATTGAATCTAAACAGGACTTATTTTTTAGTTTACAGATGTATATATTTACATGAGCATAGCTCTTGTGGGTTGGAATGAAAACCACACTGGTGGAGTTTGTTTCAAGATACCTTGCCTGCTAGTAGGTCAAGGGAGAGCACCAGTGACAAGTATATATGTTGTAGTATTTAAAAATTACTATTTGTAAATGGCATAACATATCTATGGATTGTGTAACAGGTATACCAATGGTTTTTTGAAAACAAGATTTTATATGGGTTCTAGTGTATCATCTCACAAATTCTCCTCATTTCATCCCTATTTTTAAAACTAACTCAATGGGTGAATTTTTTAAAATATATATCGATTATGTTGTAAAGATGCTTGTCATTCCAGTCTAGATTATTTCTAAGAAAGACCCTATGTTTACCTCTCACTTTGGAAAATCCTTACAGAAATATCTTGGGACTCAGTTGACTGTGAGTATGGTGTATCATCCTCAAAGTTATGGAAACTATAAGAGGATTATCCAAATGTTGGAGGGTGTGATTAGGACTTTTGTAATGGATTTTGGTGCCTTTTGGGAGGATCAAATTCTTTTAGTAGATTTCTCGTATAGGAACAATTATCATGTCTCGATACATGTGGTTCCTTTTAAATAAATTTTAGGTTTCATTTTCATTCTCAACATTATTTTTTTGAAATAGGCGGTACCACTCTAGATAGAATAAACCTCATTCAAGAAATAGTAGATAAAATTAAATTAATCAATAAATTGATGGAGAAAACATAGAGTCATCAGAAATCATATGTGGGACATCATCGATGACTACTATCATTTAAGGTGAGTGATCATTTTTTGAGAATGACTATAAGTTTTAGAAATAAATGATTTGCTAATTTGGAAAAGTTATCTCCTTGATACATAATAACTTCTTGAGATACTTGAAAGAGTTTTTGAGATGGAATATCACTTGGATTTTCCACCATGATTTAGTTCAGGGCATAATGTGTTACATGTATCTCAGTTGAAGATGTAGCAACCCAATCTGACTATGAGATTTTATGTGATCAAATTAACCTAAAGGAAGATACTATGTTGGTTCAGGTACAAGTATGAATTTTGGATGTTCAATAGAATGTATTGTGTGGTGAATGAATCAGTTTAGTTTGGGCTTTATGTCACCATTGGTAGATTCAAGAATAAATGTGGGATCATGAAAAGGAAATGTTGGAGAAGTGGTCAGAACTCAACTAGTCTAACTCTGGTATTCTAAATTCTAGGGAAAGAAGGACTATTTTTTGGGAAAATTTATTACCCAAATTTTTAGATGTTTTACCCTTTATTTGTGTATTAAATGTATATTAAATGATTAGGTTCTTTTTTTGGAAGTTTGGAGGAGTTTTGGAATGTTTTTGTAGCTTTTTTGGAGACATATAGTTTGATCATGGTCAGTAGAATCCATCAGGCACATCCATAACACCTTTTAAGGTAAAATAGTGGTCACATGGTAAGTGTAAGGTTGGAAGATGGTTTATTCAAACCCTAATGATTCTCAAGAGAAACCGATCACTTTGAAAAAGTGTGGAAATGCATGGTTGGTACATGATTTTCCAAATCGTGTGAGCCAACTATGATAGAGATGGACTGATACTATAGATCACCAACATTTTGAACTCAATTTTCTAACTATTTGAGTAAACCATGAAGGTTATTTGATTGAGAAAATAGAAACCATATAGTTGGGACACAATTTTCCAACCATGAGGCATAACTGTGTGGTGTATGTTCATCCTAAAAAATTGGTGGCTCTAATTTGAATTTCATATTTTATGCCCCATTTTCCCATAATTCCCCTATAAAATTTTTATTTTCTCCCATGGTGTGATAGATGAATCCCTTTCATCTAATAGTGGTCTATAGGTTAATTAAAGTCTATTTGAGATCCATATTCTTCGATAAGTACCCATTTATATGCAATATTCATTGATTTATTCTCATTCTACTTAATAAAACCTTAAATATAATCTAGTGTGGTTATATCCTTACTCCTTGATAATTTTTATGTTTTATATTTAGAACTAGGGAGGGAAGGGTGGTTCACGATTGGATCAACAGAATCATTGTTATATTCTTCTTTTTCACCGATTTTTGTGGGTCAGGTGGATTCTCTCTTGAATTAGCATGATATTAACTTAATGTCTCTTGAAATAAATGTTTTTCTTAAATTGATTTTGAAATACTGTAGTGATTATTTTTCAAAACCTCATTAGTTATAGTTTTGTAAATTTTTGTAAACTAGATGGTTTTTTCGGAAATAATCTTTGTTGGTAATTTTAAAATTATTATTTTAAAATTAGGTTTTTATTTATATTCATTAAAAAAAAATTGGAATTCATTAAAAAAATAATTATTTTAGTTGAAATGGATTTGCATTGTTTTTTGCATACATAGTTGGAATGTGATACTTTTCATTATATGTGACACTATGGATGGGGATCATTCCATTATTTCTCTTTGTTTTGGTTACGTTATGAATACATGGTATATCAATGAGAGATCTCTCTGGAGTATATAACAATCACTTGGTCTTGCATGTGTTTATGTAATGACATGTGGAATCATGGAAGTGTTATGAAAATTGGTTTTGATAAATCTTTTAAATTATTGTTTGTATTAATTTACATGTAAAGTTTTCTAACTTTGATACATACTATTTTAAATTATTGTAAAATATTTTATATAAATTTTATGATAGGATTATTCCAAGTGGATTGATTTTGGATGTCATTTAGGAAATCCAAATGATTTTAGAATCACCCACTACAAAGAAATTATTGCAAATATGTAAATGCCCTCTATCAGGATAGAGGTAATGAAAACGTGTCTCAATTCACTAGTGAGGTTTCATGATATCATGGCATGGATTATAATTTTGTTTCATGGAGTAGTTTTGGAGTTTCTAGTTTTATTCCTTTGGTGTCTTTGGCATTTTTTCTTCATTGGTTTTCCTTAGATTTTGTCTTTTTTTTCACGTATTATCTGATATGGTTGTTTGGTTCGTTTGGTTTTTTTGAGTAGTTTTTTTGTAATCATGTATCATATTTAGTTTTTATGGTTATTTTCTTGTATTTTTGAATTTTTTTATCTTTCAACGAGAAATACATCCATCCATTTTTTATGAATCCTAGGGTAGTTATTAATTATATGCCTTGGTATCTTAGTGATATCACATAATTCATAGTAAAGTCCTTACTTATCTTCCCATGAAAATGGGTAAGTGGTGGGATATTATAGATATGGTGTACAAAATATAATTCACCTCTTATCTTACATTTCTAATGGAAAAATTTATTCTATGAAATTTTGGATTCCAAAGTATTTATTATCTAACCTATGTTGACCCAAAATGTGGATACCAAAAATATTATTCACTTAATATTTTCTAGGAAAATTTTCATAAGAGAAAAACCTGAGATGATGTTGTCTATATCTATAGTTGGTGCTTCAGGTATATGTGTAGAGATCCTTCTAACTTCAATTATCTCGAAGACTTCAGTATAGGACAAGTTACATTTAGAGATGATTAAAAAATTAAAATAAAGGGAATTTTTAAGATCAGTTTCCCCAACTCTACTTCAATTAATGATGATTTATTTATTAATATATTTAATTATAATTTAATAAGTATTATTCATTATGTGATAGTGGATTTAGAATTATTTTTTGAAATTATTTTTGAAATGTTTTTAATTCTAAAGGAAATCTTATTTTAATGCGTATTGTTTTCAGAATGTGTATGTTAGAGATTTAAAAATCTCATGAAATTAAAAACATGTTGTGTTTAAGGGAAAAAGATAATTATTTATAGCATTGGAATCTACGCAAAGTTTATTGTAACATTAACACTATTATTAGTGTCAACTTTAACTAACTAGAATGATTCTTTGAAAAACAAATTCAAAGATAAATTTTTTTTTGAACATTTACAACATGGAAATTAACAAAAAACATCCTTCAAATAAAAAATTTAACTTTCCTCCTCTAAAAACGTGGAGCTAGTTTATATTGATATTTTAGGACCAAATCAAGTGTCTAGTATAATATATATATCCTACACCATTTTAATTTACAATAATAATACTATATTTACGTGTTTTTTCTTCTTATCTTAAAAATATATGGCTTGAAAATTTTGCATAAACATTTCAAGAAATTAAAAATTATAAATGTCTATAAAATATAAAATCATAGATGTGAAAATGGTAGTGGATTTGATAACGATGAATTTGATGAGTTTTCTTCTTCCCATGTTTGTAAAATTTCTTCTTCTACTCTAAGAATTACTTAGTGAAATAGTGTTATAAAATGATTGTTTCGGTGCGGATGTGCGTCGGGCTTCTGTTCCGACGCTGTTCCGCCAGGACGCGTTCGCGCGTGCTCCCGTCGACCCGAGGGGATAGGAGCGCGGCTTGTGGCCCCGCAGTCCCGCTTTCCAAGGGCGGGCGGCATCCGTCCCTTATTCAGGGATGTCTGCTCCTTGATCGAAACTGGGATGATGGGATGTCGGCTCCTCCTTTCGTGGACGTCTCCTCGGAACTCGTCGCCTAATCTGGGTCTCCCTCATAGATTTAAGAATGTTCGTGAATCTCGTTCCCGGCGCCATATCTTCATGGACACCGGTTAATTACGCTGCTTCCGCCAAGACGCTCCAAGGAGTCTGGTCGGGGCAGCAACCTGCGGTGAGGAGACCGGGTGGCTCCGGGTGTTGGGGGCGTGTCTTAACACTGCGGCTCTGCATGTCTGCCTTCCGTCCCTAATAGGGCTTCTCGAAGGCGTGATGGCCTGAGGCATCCTGCGCTGGGTACGGGGAACTGCGTTACCTGAGGTTTTCCTCAGCTTCCCATGTTTAACACGGGGTATGCCGCGAGTTTAACGTCTAGCGGGGACGGCATCGGACTGATCAACACGAGGAGTGGATCAGATGACAGAACCCCTTTCGGGGAACCTCCAACGCTGGGGCCAGCACATGGGCGGCTTCCCGAGTGAAGTGGAGTGGAATGAAAATGGCATGACCCCACCGGGATGTGGCGGCCCGGGTAAGGATCAGGATGGATGATGGAGTGAAGATCTTGGACCTCGTAGAGGCTTCCTACGTACCGCGCGTTAGCGCGGATCAAAGTCAGCGTAGTTCGAATATACAATTTAACGTCATGCTGGACGATGGCAAGCCGACTCACGAATAGATCGAGGCCGCCGGGCGGAGGATTGAACCGAACCACCTCACACAGAGGGGGATGGAACGGCTGGGTGGATCACAGTTTCACGTCATGCTGGACGTTGGCAAGCCGACTCACAAGGAGGTCGAGGCTGCTGGGCGAAGGATTGAACCGAACCACCTCGCACAGAGGGGGATGGAACGGCCGGGTGGATCACAGTTTTACGTCATGCTGGACGTTGGCAGAGAGAAATAGAAGAAGGCAGTGGGGAAGCGCAATGGAGATACACATGTGCAGTCCCCCACAAGAGCGGATTCATAGGTGAATCGACGCGAATGTGAACCCGGGAGGGGTCCACTGATGGAAGAACCGACGTGAATACGACCGGGACGACCAGGTGGTGGGCTTGAACCTCAGGGAGGCTTCCTACGTACCCTGTTTAGGAGACAGGGATCAAAGTCCACGTAGTTCGTTCTGTCAGGACTTATGCACTGAGGCAACCTGAGTGCGACAAAACTCAGTTGGAGAGGGACTTGGGCCGAAAGTAGGAGACACCTCGATCCCAGTCACACCCTCTACTGGCTTCGGCAGTGGGGAAGCACAATGGAGATACACATGTGCAGTCCCCCACAAGAAACTTAGGGGTTTGTAATACCCTACCCCCGTGGGCGAAGGACACTCCAATTAAATTGTCCCTAAAGAGGGGCAATCCCGACATCCCTGCAGAGACGAGCGGGTGGGGGCCACATCCGAACCGGGGGGGACCCTGCGTGCGGGGCACGGGATTGGGTGATGCGGACGGTTTAACGTCTTGCCGGATGAAGTACAGTTTAACGTCGTGTGTTGAGGACGAAGCGGACGGTTTAACGTCTTGCCGGACGAAGTACAGTTTAACGTCGTGTGTTGAGGACGAAGCGGACGGTTTAACGTCTTGTCGGACGAAGTACAGTTTAACGTCGTGTGTTGAGGACGATGTACAGTTTCACGTCATGTTGGACGAATCACTCGGCAGTTTAACGTCTTGCAGCGCGGACGTAGATGCTTGGCAGTTTAACGTCTTGTCGCGCGGACGATGGAGGCTAGGCAGTTTAGCGTCGTACAGCTTGGACGTAGTACAGTTTAACGTCATGTTGGACGAAGATGCTTGGCAGTTTAACGTCTTGCAGCGCGGACGTAAGTTGCCGCCGATGGGTCCGTGTCACTTCGCGCGAGCCTGGAGGGCCGCACGGGAAGACAACGCACGGTGCGGGCACCCAGGATGAAGATCATCGGGCGCCACGCAGGCAGGTACCCTCAGGGGGTCAAAGGGGGCGACCCCGGCGGATTGCGCGCAAAAGAGAAGCTTGACGCGCAATACCACGGGTCGGCGCGCAAATGGGCGGGCTGGCGCGCAATTGGGTCAGCGCTTTGCGCGCGGAAGATGGAGATTGCGCGCACCGGGCCTCTGATAGCGCGCGGGGGCAACGGCCCATTTCTTTGACGAATGGCCACTTTGTAAAGGGGGGGTGCGCGCAATCGGGCTAGATTGCGCGCACCCGGGGGAAATTGCGCGCAAGAGGCTTCTTTTGCGCGCGAATGCCTTTGGGTGGAGATTTGTTCAAAGGAAAGGAGCCAAGGGGATTGCGCGCGAAGGCGAACCCCGAGGCTTTATTGCGCGAAAGAATGAAGGTTACCTGAAGATCGGCATTGCGCGCGGAGGGGGTTGGATTGCGCGAACGAGCGACTCTTCGAATTCCGGGAACCTCCAAAACGTCGGGGGTCGCCTTATATTTATAGGCAACCCCGGGCGCGGAATCTCGTTCGCGGGCGCGCAATTTCCTTTGCGGGCGCGGAATCGGGCCCAGCGCGCAAGGGAGTCGCGCGGGCCACGGGCGCGCAAAATTGCGCGCGGGTCTCCAAAATTCCGCGCAAAACCTCCGGGCCCTCCGAAACATGCTTCTGACCCCAAATATGACCTCGCTTTCCGCATCCGGAGCTTCGTTTGCAAACAACGGACTTTTCCGGCGTCTACAAAAGCCCCCCCTCGGAATCTAATCGGCGAGAGGTCGCAACGATCGGGTTCCGAGGGAGACGCCGGAATGCCGAAGTCCTGGGTGGCTCGGGACTGTGGCGCGCAAAAAGGGGCGTCAGGCGCGAAATTCGCTGGCGCGGTCGCGCAAAGCACTTTCCGCGCAGCGCGGACACCCGGCCTCGCCTATAAATAGGGGCCATGGGTCCCCCGTACAGTACACCGGCCTTCCGCGCGACAAGCTTTCAAACTCTCGTGCGCGAAATTGTCATTGCGGGCGCGGAATTCACCCGTTCGTCGCGCAAACCCATCCGGATTTCGGCCTGTTTTTGCGCGAACACCCAGGGTTTTACGCGACACACTTCCCAATTGCACTCCGTCCACTAGGATTGCGCGCCAACTTCCAAACTTCTCTACCAGCCTCGTCCGATTCCGCACGCTTCATCCCTTAACCCAGACGGCTCCCGGAGCTTCTGAGATGGTCGCGAATCAAGGGAATGAGGGGGATGCCGCCATTCGCAGAGCTGAGATGGCTGCGAACGGGGAGTTCTACGGAGCCAAGGAGATTGTTTCCAACAATCAATCCTTGTTCGACTTGCTGACGCCGGCCCAGAAGACATATCCGCTGTCAGACAACCTGCCGCTCTGGAACTATGGCATCCTGGATGAGGTTCCAGTGCCAGGGTTCGAGGTTGATGCGCCACGGACCTGGGTGACTCGGGAGGACGAGCTTCCCCGCTATAACATCACCAACAATGGGAATCCTGCCAGGGAGACCAGGCACTTAGATGTCTATGTCCTGAACCCGAGGACGCGAACCATTGCCGGGAGTGAGCCTACTGCGGAGAACTCTCCATCCCTCTACTCGAGCACATACCGCCAGAGTGTTACTGACGACACCAAGGGCTGGCTGAAGGACTGGGACTTGCGGTCTGGGGGCAATTTCACCAGTGAGTGGGCCTGGGCGTTCTGGGTACGCCACACCTGCGATCACTTCGCGGAGGAGCTGCGGTACATCGGCCTGTTTGAGGCGGTGTGGACGTCGCAGTTCCACTTCTACCAGCAGTCCGAGCTCGGGCCGGAGCTGTTCACCTGCTGGTCCCCGGATACCAACACCTTCCATCTTCACCATGGGGAGGTCAGCATCGGTCTCTGGGATATCCACTGCATCGGAGGTATCCCGCTGGAGGGTTACCAATACGATGAGTTCCTGCCTCCGAAGAATACCTGGGGCGACAGGTCACGAACTCCCATCCTGACATGGCATCTACTGGACCTGGCTACGCAGCGGCTCGGGGTCCAGAACTTCCACAAGGACATAGCCTACAAGGAGTGGTTCAGCCAGTTCTTGGAGCATGACCCCACGGTCAAGATGCCAGGCAGGGGGAAGCGGTGCCCGACCGCGGCTCAGAAGAGCCGGAACGGGTCGTACTGGCGGGTCCTGGAGACGGGCGACTACCGCTCATGGGGGTACCGCGTCATCGAGGCCCGGGACCCAAATGTCCGGTACGCGGCGTTCCTGGCCGCCTTTCTGAGTGGGTGGCTCCTGCCGGTGCGGGACGCGAGGATGGGAGTCCGCCCGGCGACACTGGTGATGGCGGGCGCCATGGCCGCCAACAAAAGATACAAGCTCGGGGTCCCAGTGCTGGCTAAGCTGTACGCCATCCTGGGACGCATCTCGCGAGGGGGGTCGCCACGAAGGATCTGTGGGCCCTTTCAATTCTTCCACGGTTGGGTGGCTGCTCACCTCGGTGGGTACACGTTTCCAAACGCCGTCATTCCTCCGGGCAACGGCCTGCGACCCTCCCTGCTGAACATTGCGGGGGTCTCTCCGATGACCCTAAATGAGGAGGGCGTGAGGATTCGGATTGGCAATCATGCCAATTTCAACTTCAGCCCGTTCCCCACTCCCGTTGGCCAGATGATCGACAATGGGTAGGGTCCGCTGGAGCAGCACGAATACTTCCTGAGCATGCGGGGTGGGGTGCTCGTGACTCGGATCGACGGGAAGGTGATCTGCGAGCCTTACGTGCCAACCCGGTTCGCCAGGTAGTTCGGGTGCCTTCAACGGATGCCGAAGAGGGTATTCACTGCCGTCCGGGAGGAGACGAACCCTTGCGTCCTTCGCCAGATGTGGCTAATGTTTTCCGCTTTCGGCTCTGGCGACGTCATCACTCTCCCTCCTACCGGGGTCGACGCAGGCTTGGCAACCGAGTATGTCGAACACTGGGCCATCGCGTACCCTGAGGGGCTTCTACGGAAGCCAGTTCGGCGGCTCGAGGTCACCCGTGTGGAGACCGGGCGTCAAGGAAGGAGGAGAGGCGCTGTTACACGGGGGAGAACGGAGGCGCGCCAAGCAGCGGAGCCGGCGCGGGCAGGGACTTCGGCGGCGGGCACATCGCAGGCTGCCGCCACGACTTCAGCGCCCGGAGAGGGGGCACATGCGGTGGTCGGGGAGCGGCCCGGGAAGCAGGTGAGGCGTCTGCTCGAACCCTCCCACGATGCAGTCTTCCCAGCGCTGTGGTCGGCCTGGATGACCCTGCGGCAGTCGCTGGGGACCGAAATCATCTGGCAGAAGATAACCAGAGAAGGGATCCATCTGCCAGAGGTCGGGCGCCTTCAGGTCGCCGACAGGGTGAACTTCCACCGGCGGTATGCGTATCTGATGGCCATGGACGAGTACGCGCGCCAACGTGGTCAGCGTGCGGAGCCTTCCCTTCTGGTGAAGGTGATGCTCGGTCTAGAGCCTGCTCCAGAACAGATGCCGCCGGAGGAAGGTCATAGTAACAATGACTCCGAGGAAGAGGAGGAGACGGGGGAGGATGAAGGCTCGGAGAGAAGGTCCCATCCGGGGAGCCCGCGGGAGAGCGGAGAGGTGGCCGGCTCTGACAATATCGATATCACCGAGCTCCTCGAGGTCCGCTTCTATCCCTACTCAACCTGCTTCATCCATTCTCTTATGTAGCTTCTAACTCATTTCTTCATCCTCCTCAATAGTGCACGGATGCTGGTCAGGCATCCTCAGCAGGAGTAGGAGAGGCGCCAGCAGGAAAGGGCGGGGGCCAGACACCCATCATTGAATTGACAAGCGCTGAGGGGTCCCCTGCTGCAATGGTTCCTGCGGCGGCCGGGACAACGGAAGATGCCGCTCTGGATTCCCGTAAGTCTTCTTACTTTACTGCTGGTGCTTGTCGCTGACGATCCGTGACTAACCGCGGCATGCCTTGCACAGTGATCTCAATACTGGAGGCTCGTCAGGCTGTCGAACCTGGGCCATCCACGAGTGGACCAGTGGCAGACATGTCGCCTCCTCCGGAACAGACTTCCCACACCGAGCCGGCCCCACCAACTGCTGATCAGGGGGAAACGGATGCCGGCGGTGCTGCCATCGGAGAGAGGTCGGGGGCTGACGAGGGTGTCAACGCCGCTGGGGAGAGAGAAGAAGGTCGCCCAGATGTTGGGGAACCTATCCCCCGTGAGGACATCCCAGGGGCGGACCCTGCAGCAGACCTGCTGGCTGCCTTCCCTGCCTACCGGCCTGCCGACCCCGAGGAGATGGACGACTAGGACGCGGAGGCGGTCGAGGAGAGCCGGGTAACGCGCCGCAGGGGGTGGAAGTGCATCCAGCGCTTCCTCAAGCGACCCTCATCAGAGTGGCTGGGGCGCATGGGATCGCTTCAAACCTGGATGCGCTTCCTGTGTGCCGGGGGAGCTGATGCTCAATGCCTTCATCTGACGGTCCGTGATTTCATGGCCGAAAAGATGCGCGAGAGCCTCCAGCGTGCCGACGTCGCACAACGTCGGGACATGTCGGAGAACACGCGGGCGCTCCTCGTGGTGGAGCAGGAAGTCCGGCGCCTCGAAGGGCAGGCGGCAGAGAAGGAGGCCTTCATCGCAGCATGCACTGAGCTTGTGGAGCAACTGACAGCCCAGCTGGATGACGCCCAGGTACAGCTGACGGAGGCGGGCCAACAGATGGTCATACTTCAACTCGAGCGGGAGCGTGCACAAGCCAGGATCGACGAACTGCGTGCTGCGACCGCCGACGAAGAGAGGGCATGCAGAGAGCGAGAAGCAGCTCTGGAGGCCGCCAGCCAAAGGGTAGCGGCATTGGAAAGACTCATTCAGCACGCTAATCCCTAAGGGATTTGTTTTTTCAATTCCCAGAACATTTTGCTTCCGCTACTTTGATCCATTTGTATGAACCAATATATTTATCCGCATCTTTTGGCTTAACATGCTCAACCACAATCCATTGTCTTGCGGGAGCGTTAACCAAGCTTCAGGCATCCATAATTGGGCCTGGATTTCTAAAGAAGAGAGGGAGGTCATTCCTAGGAAAGGAGACCTCAGACCTAATCAATGTACCATCCCCCCAGCTTGTTCCGATACACGAGCGGGACAACGCTAGGGGCGTTGAGATTTTATCCGAACATAGGGAAATGAGAAAGGGTGAATCGCGTGTCCCGAATTCAGAAATCCACGACGGTCGGCCTTCCAGGAAATGCCCAAGACGGCAAGCGGACAATGGATCAATCGACCATACTACTGCAATAGACGGACCGAAGGTCATCATTCATATTGCAGGAGGCGGATCACATGTCATCATCAATACCGCTTTGGGGGTTCCTTCAGGAACAAGGGTGGAAATTCGGATCAACAGGGCATGCGAAACGTGGGGCGAAGTGATGATTTGTTCGGACAGAATCTAACACTCCCAAAATTGTTCCACCGTGGGGAAAGCGTATTAGGCGGATGCACTAATCTGGCCGTGAATCACCCCAATTCTCAGATAGAACCTCTTTGACGAGGAAACTGTCGCTTCCCATCATTACAATGGGGCATCCCGAGCTGAATCGGGGAGAATATCACAACTGCACCACTCTACTAGAAGCCAGGCCAGACGGCCGGCGATGAGGAGGGGCGGGACTTAGCGATCCCTGAGGCTGGACCCGAGTCGAGATGTCTGGGCGTTCCTACGTACTCCATCAGGCTGGAGATCAAGCCACACGTAGTTCTGAGAGTGCAGTTTTAACGTCATACGGGACGTAGAACCCCGTTTGGGGAGATCTTAGTTTAGGGTCGTAGAGCTTGGACCATAGGGGCAGATCTTAGTTTAAGGTCTTAGAGCTCGGACCATAAGAACCTCAAAGTACGCCACATCGTGGTCCTATCCCCTGGATATGCGAAGATGCACTGAGGGATAGTGTCAAGAGTGTCGAGGTTTCGCCTGGTCAGAATGGGAGGTGGAAAATGTAATGTGAATCATGCGGCCATTCACTCAAGGATTGGGGGCACCGGCGTAACGATATGGGAGTACTGCCGACCGTGGCGGAAAAGCAGCATCAATATCGCACTGACTGCTGATGGAATGAGGCAGCAAACGAGCATCAACCGCTCAAGCGCAGGATTCATATCGATTTGCTGCCCGAGGCCCTTGGGGGCACCAACCCGAGTCGGTGGGAGAGCACTGAGGCATTGTGTCCAAACCGCTCATGGGGCCTCCACCCAGGGCGTAGGCGATGGGTCCGAATGAAAGGGAGCACAAAGCCTGAAAAGTTGAAGAAACCTGACCAAGCTGAACCTGAGCCTCTTGGCAATAAACCAGAGTACTCTTGACACCGGTGGACCACTGCAAGGGGTCGAGGGACACGCCTTGAGGGTGACCCGAAGGCGGCGGATTCCCCATAGGAGGGGGAATCTCTAAGAGGTGGGGGCTGGACCCGAAGTTTCAAACATCCGGGCATTCCTACGTATCTCATAAGGATGGGAATCAATCCACACGTAGTTCTTGAAGCGCGGCGCAACACAATCGGGCACCAGCGCGGGGAGGGGTGCGGGTCTGGCCCTCGCACCCAGAAGAAGCGGCATTTGATATTTCTTATTTGTCTTTAAAGGTGGATGGTTTTTCTTTGTGCGGCGACAAGCCTGTGATTAAGAAATCCCTAGCGTCGCCACAATAATCAAGCCATGAAAGGCATTGATAAATGGTGTGGTTATTAACCAGCGCCCAACGTGAGTGTCCCCTGAGGAGAACATCACGATGCAGTGTCGTTTCTCGTCGGGTGGCCAAGACGATCACAGTTTACGGTCGTGTGGTAGGACCAGACAACACAGTTTAAGGTCGTGTGGTTCGGACCATCGAGGAATCCGCTTATTGCGATATGGAGGACCCACTGGAGGTGGGAACATACCCAGACCTACGGTCACGCACGATTCCAGGAGAAGGATCCTGGGATAGGGGCATGCGTATGTCCATCACCCGAGGGGCAGAGATGCTAGCCTCCAGCTATACTGGGCCCAGAACGCGATTGTTCGGGCGACTCCTTCCTCCTTATGGGGACGAGGGTCCAGCTACACATGGCCCTTAGGGAGGACATCAGCATATATCCTTGGTGCTCAGATTGTGGGAGCCTCGAAACACACCATTACCCTGGTTGGCCTGCCTAACATGTAGAGGTGTACTGAAGGTCAGTTATGAAGAGAGTGTCGAGATTCCAATACAACGCATAAAGGCGGAGTGTGATAAGGGTTGCGCAACCAATTTTCAGAGCCTGAAAGAGCCGACATGGCGATCAAGGATGTCGCTGACCATATTCGCAACACAACATCCGATCGCGTCAGCCTAGGATGGAGCAAGCAAAACGAGCATCAACCGCTCAAGCGCAAGATTCATATCGATTTGCTGCCCAGGACCCACCGGTAAATCGACCCGGAGCGGTAGGAGAGCACTGAGGCATCGTACCCAAACCGCTAATGAGGATCCCTTTGAGTGAAGGCTCGAACAAGAGGAAGCGCGAGGCCTGACAAGCAACACAGGACTTGTCGGGATTGAATCTGACACTACGGGTCATAGACCGAAGTACCCAAAACATGTTAACAGATCACCGGAAAGGGTCGGAGGACTCACCCTGAGAGCAACCAAAAGGGGGAAGATCCCCGTGATCAACCAAGAGACGGGGCTGGACCTGAAACACAAGCGTCCAGGCGGTCCTACGTATCCCATAAGGATGGGAATCAAGTCGTACGTAGTTCTAGAGAGGCAGTTTAACGTCATGCAGGACGATGAGGGGTGTGAGGTAGTCCCACACACGGGGGAGGCGTACGGCGCGGCCAGTAGACCTACGTGAATGAGGACATAATCCCCAGCTCACGCGTTACGCCTCGCAAAAAAAGGAGGGGAACTGGGTCCAGAGGCCCAACGCGGGATAGAGATTCCCGGGAAATGGGGTTGGGCCTGAATCATGAATGTTCAGGCGGTCTTACGTATCCCATTAGGATGGGAATCAAGCCGCATGTAGTTCTTGAAGTGCAGTTTAACGTCATGCAGGACGAAAAGAGAAAGGGGGGAGCGGAAGGCATCCCCAAACGTGGGGGGCGTACAGCGTGGCGCGCAAACCGACGCAAATGAGGGCATGGCCCCACGTTCACACCATACGCCGCATACCCAGAGGTACTTGGGCCAAGGGCCCGAGATGGGATGGAAATTCCCAAAGGATGGGGCTGGGCCTGAAACATGAATGTTCAGGCGGTCCTACGTATCCCATAAGGATGGGAATCAAGCCGCACGTAGTTCTTGAGGTGCAGTTTAGCGTCATGCAGGACGAATGCTGAACAGTTTAACGTCTTTTAGCTCGGACGTGGTGCAGTTTAGCGTCATGCGGGACGAATGCTGAACAGTTTAACGTCTTGTAGCTTGGACGTGGTGCAGTTTAGCGTCATGCGGGACGAATGATGAACAGTTTAACGTCTTGTAGCTTGGACGTGGTACACTCAGGCGAAGTACTGCTTGAGGAACCTAGCGTTGGTGGGAGGAGTAACACGCTCACCATCCATAGTTGCTAGGGAGTACGCGCCATTGGGATAGACCTTGTGGACAACAAAAGGTCCCTCCCACTTGGGCTCCAACTTGGGTGGCTTCCTGCCAGGGATCATTGGTGCTCTTAGGGCCAGTACTAGATCACCCTGCAGGAAGGAGCGGAGGCGAACCTTCTTATTGAAAGCTCGATCCATTCTGCTTTGATGCCTCTCCAAGTTGTGCAAAGCGCGAAGCCTATTCTCGTCCAGTGCTTCCAACTCGACTAGACGGGCTTCAGCAACTCTATCCGGCGCTTGCTGGTCGTAGACCGCAGTGCGCAAGGACGGTAACTGGATCTCGATGGGCAGGACGGCCTCAGCTCCATACACCAGGGAATAAGGGGTCATCTGGGTGGAATTGCGAGTCGTTGTCCGATAAGCCCAGAGGGCGTTGGGGAGCTTGTCCGGACAACTCTTCTTGTTCTGACCAACCATCTTTTGCAGAATGTTAGAGAGGGTTTTGTTAAACGCCTCAATCTGTCCATTCTCCTGCGCATGATAGTGAGATGTATGGTTCGAGCGAATATTGTACTTGGCGTACAACTTCTTCAACTCGGCTGCTCGGAAATTGGCTCCGTTATCCGTGAGGATAGCGTGAGGCACTCCAAATCGATAAATGATGTTGGAGGTCACGAAGTCAGCGATCGAACAGGATTTGACCTCTCTAAGCGGAATCGCCTCTGCCCATTTGGAGAAGAAGTCCGTGGCGGTCAGAATGAACCGGCACTGGCGAGCTGTCGCCGGCAGGTAAGGTCCCACAACGTCCAGTCCCCAGACTGCAAAGGGCCAAGAATACCTGGTGATATGGAGAGGCTCCGGCGGCCGATGCACAAAGTTCGCATGAACCTGGCACGCATGGCACCTCCTGGCATACTCGATGCAGTCATGGATCATGGAGGGCCAGAAGTATCCCAATCTCCGAATCTGGTGGGACAGCTTCGGCCCAGTCTGGTGGGCACCACATGAACCAGCATGAACCTCTTGCATGACTCGTGGGATCTCAACTCCCTGAAGGCAACGGAGGAGAACACCATCAAATCCACGTCTATAGAGGATCTGCTCCAGGCCGGGACTGCTCTGGAGGACAAACTGCGATGTGCGGCGTCGAACTCGCTCGCGCTCGGCCCGATCCGATGGGAGAATGCCATGTTGGAGGTACTCAACCAAAGGCATCCTCCAATCAGGGGCTGGTTCGACTGCCATATCTGGGGTACTCGGGGCTCCGGGCACAGGGGAAACCACGGTGAGATTACTTACCGATGGGCCACGATTTCCTTCCGGGATAACGGGAGTGATGAGCCTGCGGTGCGTCACGTGGATGATCAGGTTGTCCTGTTCAGGCTCCGCGAGTGACGCAGCAAGGCTGGCCAAAGCATCTGCTTGACCGTTCTGCGACCGGGGAATATGGACAATTTCTGGCCGAGAAGGGAACTGGTCCATCAGAAGGAGGGTGCACTCCAGCAATGGCACAAGTTCCGGCTTCCTGACAACATAGTCTCCATTGATCTGCTTAACGACCAGCTCGGAGTCCCCTTTCACACACAGACGGGGCGCGTCGATCTCGAGAGCTAACTCGAGGCCAGTGATGAGGGCATGGTATTCCGCCTCATTGTTGGTACAGCCCTCTGACAACAGGAAAGAGTATGGCAGCACGTCTCGCTCCGGGGTAATAAAGACGATACCCAAGCCCACTCTGTTGAGATTAGGATTATCGAGTCTTCTACCGGTGGGGCTCCGGGAGGCACCGTCAAAGTGCATCTGCCAGCATGGATCGGCATGATCGACCGAGAGAATGGTCTCATCAGGAAAGCCTAGATCCAGCGGCTGGTCCGCGGAGGTCGGGTGAGCTGCCAGAAAGTCCGCCAATGCTTGCCCATTGATGGCCTTCTGAGACACATACCTGATGTCGAACTGCTGAAGAATCACAACCCACCGCGCTAGACGGCCAGTCAACATAGGCCGGCTCAGGATATATTTCAACGGGTCTACCCGAGAAACCAACTGTACCTCATGGTGCTGCAAGTAGTGCCATAATTTCTGTACGGCAAATACGAGCGCCAGGCAGCTCTTCTCGATGGGGGAATACCTAACTTCCGCATCTAGGAGCATGCGACTGAGGTAATAGAGGCTATTCTCCATTCCCTCGTTGTTCTTCTGGGCGAGAAGGGCACCAAGGGACCATTCCAGGGCGGTCACATAAAGGACCAGCGGCTTCCCAGATACAGGCGGCATCAGAACCGGAGGTTGAAGCAGGTACTGCTTGATTTCCTCAAAAGCGGTCTGACACTCTTTATCCCTGTAACAGCCCAAGATTTTATAAAAAAATATTCTTTTTAATTTTATTAAAGTCTTGTGTTGTACGCTACACCAAAATGAGCTTGCACAACACGCATCCTTGACTTGCCTTGCATTACACGCAATCACGACCTTCCTCGATAGCGTGTGTAATACGCAATACCGAGTTTCACTAAACAACGATATGCTATTAAAATATTATTAAAACTAGCCGTTATGAATAGTAATAACCACTTTTTAAAACTCTGTAAATCTTATTTTTCAAAATGAACTTCATTTTTGGATTCGGAGTATCGAATTTAGCCTAAGATGAAATTTTGGTACTTTTCGGATAACTTTCATATTCTGATGAATAGTGAAAATTACTAAATTATAATTAAAAACAACTTTTTTAATCGAAATAATTAATAGTGATAAATTATTAATTTGAGTGGTTTTAAAGTATATTTAGAATATATTTTTACAATTTAATACAATGTTGGTCATTGGATGTAATTTCACATTTAAACCAGACATAATCAAGTGTCAATCTTTTGATAGATATTGTTTCTTAAAAACACGCTATTTGTTTTAACAGCGGGATTTAATTATAAAATTAATTAATGCAAATTCTATGATATGAATTTGGTAAAATAGACTTCATTTTTTGAATTCGGAATATGAAATATAGCTTAGGATGAAATTTTTGCATTGTTCTGAAAAACATCAATTTTTGATGAATAGTGAAACTACTAAGTGGTAGTTAAAAAAATTAATTTCTTCATAAATCTTAATTTTACCGCTTCTGTGAATGGAATTTCAAAAATACGAGAGACACGGTTGATGTCAGTAAGTAAAATGTGGTTCAATGAGATGAAAATAATTTTTGGTGAATAGTAACTTTTTACTTTTTTTACCACGGTTAATAGTAAATAGGGTAACTAAGGGTAAATATGATATTACTATTACCCTAACACATGTCCTAATTCTATTGGATAAGTGTAATTCGACCAAAAACAACCTTATGAATATAATATGACCATTTAGGTCCACTTGGATTAGATTATGACATTTAATATTATATTATTTAATGAATAGTTAAAATAGTTAAAATCGAAGTTTAATAACTAAAACATTTTTACTATGGGGTTATACATAAGATAAATTCGACTATAAATATTCATTAGAAAGCTAAAAAAATTTCCTACATAATTATATTTTATTTATAATTTTTAGACTTTAAATAAATTAATTTATTTATGACACAACGATGATGTAGTAATTACCCTTTTAAGGAAATATTAACATAATTGATGTTATAAATGCTCAAATGAATGTAATTTGAGACTTTTTATGAATTCCACTAATTTTGTAGGTTACTATGATATATTAATGTTGCTTTAATCAACTTGGTTCGAACATATAATTCTGTTATGACTTTCACAAAAATCATATATCAAATAGTGTCAAAATTGACACAAAATAGTTTTTAAATCAAATATTATATTATTAATTGTTATTGTATTCCTAAAAATCTAAGGTTCAGCCAAATGACTTAGATAATGATATATATATTAATAATAAATAATTTGGGGTTCGTTTGGCATGTTATAGTAAGTGTATTAACCATATAGTGAAAGAAAACAAAAAGACACGGTAAAAGTTAAATTAATTAACTTAGAGTTAAATCTAATTGATAAGGTTAAAATAATACCCTAAACTTGTCTAAATACTATTGGTTGATAGGATTTCGACCCATCCCCACTTTAGCTTCGAAATAAGACCCTTTGGAACCATTATAAACCGATTTTGACTTTAATATAAAATAATATTTTGTGATATTCCTAAGGTGCCCCTATCCTCCCTTATAAAAGGGCACCTCCTCCCCCTCCTCCTCACACCAATTTGAGCACTCAAGCTCGGCCAACCCATGCCATTTTCTCCTCTCCACTTCCGTAGAATAATCCTAGAGGTCCTGGTCTTCTCCAAAGACCAATCTTAGTTCCTTAAGTGGAGGATTCAAAGAGGCGTTCCAAAGAAGAGGTAATATCCATTACCGATCTTTTCAATTTCTTTCTTCTTCAACTTCTTCTTCTTTAGTTGTTTCATGATAAAGTAATAACATCAGTATTACTTACATACTGATATGTTATTATAAATATGAAACAATCCTAATTCACCTTCTATCCATCCTACGGAAAAATGAAATCACCACGCGTGCGTACGTACGGAATACCGTCTCCACGCCGTGGTGTAATCTATTTTTCCACCATCACCTTACAAGGATGGGTATAATGGTGTAATGAGTAACTATATATGATTATTATGAAGTAATATTGATACTGAAATAATATATATATATACTCCAATACAATTCCACGATCATAGGAACGATATCATCACTCGTGCGTACGTACGGAATACCGTCTCCACGATGTGATGCGACTCGTTCTACATGATCTTCATTTCATAATGATTATATAAATGAATTGAATGAATGAATATGGTATATACTACACTAATACCATTCTGTAAATGAATTATCTATAACCTAAAGATAAGAATAAGAATTTATTCGACAAAACACGCATAAGAACAAAAAGTTATAAAGACCCGAGTAACAAGTAACAATGAAATATTACTAACAAGAAGCTAATAATATGACCATATATGATATCATATCAATATGTATGATTCTGGAATAAGTCAATAACATTATTTAAACCATTATACAGAAGCTTCGGACACGAACAAAGCAAATTGGACCTAAGGTAAGGGAAATATCACAATCTCATATTTATCCGAGATTGTTTATACTTTGGTATTTACTGGGGTGTATTTTATCATCCACATCCATGTTTCCTCAACATGTAATATTTATAAAATATTTTATATCCAATTTTACCCTTTGGTGAGTTTTTAGTAAAAGATATGAAAGGAATATTTTGTCGTTATTCGTATGAGGTAATTTTTGACTTTTTCGACAAAAGTACAAAGAATGTTTTTAACTTATACGGCACGAACGGATTTTTACGGTTTTATAAATCCTTATTTTCATGAAGCTTCCTCCAAAAGATTTCATGACTATTTTCAATAAAATATATTTCTTTTAAAATTGCATGATGTTTTGTGGAAAGAAATTGATTTTGAAGAAGAAAGGATATTTTCCTCAAGAATTCAATTCAAGTGTTTTATCAAAATTACTTTCCATCTAAGATAATAAAGGGTTCTATTTCTATCCATATTTTTCCATTGATTTGACTATGTTGTGATGGAATTATGTTTATGAATTCCTTTATCTTATATGAATGGTTTTATGATGTCATGTTGTTTAAGAATCCCATTTTTATTACATGGGTTATGCAATGATGTATGATTTATGATTTTGTGGCACACATAAGAATGGTATCATTATGAGATGGGTGGGACCTATATCTCCCTCCAATGCATTGGGTAAAGATTTTATATCTCATGAGATAGACATGGCTGGAATGGTAGGTTATACCGGTTCAGTGAAACAGGACTGAAACGAGGGTTACTCGATTCAGAAAGGGACTTTGTCCACTAAGATAGTCTTGGCAATGAGTCTTCACTAACAAGAAATTATTCTCTATGATTATGTGTGAATGCCACAAAGTTTCATGTTTTATGTTATGATTATTGTGATTACATTTCACTGCCATGATTTACCCCATGTTATGAAATTATGATCTCTTTTGCAGGTTAAGATTTCCAAAAGTTATGTGCTTATGTATATGATGTGATTGATATTTCTTTTGTTTACCCTTACTGAGCATTTGAGCTCACCCTTTTATGTTTTCTTTTCCCCAGGATATAAATAAAGGTTTTAGGTATAAAAAAAAGATGATCTTTATGGGAGATGTTGAAGATCTTTCACCACGATTAGAAGATTATATTCCAAGTTTCCAAAGACACTAAACTATTACGGTCCTTGTGTGTGTGTTTTTGTTATGTACTAAGTATTCCGCAAATGTAATGTAATGTCCATGTACGTCAAGATACGGGTCTCTACAGTTGGTATCAGAGGAAAGGTTTAGTCAACCTTTGGAAACTAGGATGCGAAAACGTTAGTGAGATCCCTAGAGATATTTCTAAGGTATGTCTAGGGATGTCTCTAAGGTTAAGTATACGTATAGGTTATAGTCCTAGAATTGCGCTAACGATCTTCGAATTTAACCTAAGATGTTAGATATTGATGGTACTACCCCTTTATTATGTTGTTTTCCCTAGCCTGATTTTTGCCTCTCATACTATTCTTTTGGGGTTTTAGACGATGGATGGAACCCGAAGGAACCGTGTTAATGCGGAATGTGATGGGCAATGCAATGATTGTACCCCTGAGCAACCAAACGATATGGGAGCCGGAATGCAAAATCTTTTAGCCATGCTCACACAACTTTCTCAAGCTATGAATCATGCAGGACTTCCAAACGAGCAAAGGAAGGAGCAACATTCTGTTGAATCCTTCATGAGGCAGCGTCCACCTTCTTTCAGTGGGTCTACTGATCCATTAGTTGCTGAACAATGGATTAGTACTACTGAAAAGATATTTTTAGTTCTTCAATGTTCTGAACATGATAAAGTCATCCTAGCAGTGTATCGTTTGGAAGGAGATGCTGATCAATGGTGGAATCTTATTAAGAATACGAGGCAAAGGGATGAAATTGAGTCTATGGAATGGGACGAGTTCAAGAACTTATTTTTCAATAAGTACTTCCCTCGTATTCTCCGAACAAAGATGGAGAAAGAGTTTCTTGAACTGAAGCAAAGGGATGATGAATCTGTTGGTACCTATGAAGCGAATTTTACAAGACTTGCAAGGTACGCTTCTGGTATTATCATCCAACCTGAAAGTAAAGTTGATCGATTTTTCAGTGGCTTAAAACCAAGTCTTCGAAGGGCATTAGCTATAAGAGACTTCAGTAGCTATGATGAAATTGTGCGTTGTGCTATCAAGGTAGAAATAGAAGTTGGTGTTACATATCCATCTCATGGGTCTGACAAGAAACGAAAGATGGAGTTCAAGGAGAAAACTCAGAATAATGGTGAAAAGAAGATGAATGTTTCCTTATGCACAAAGTGTGGAAAGAAGCATGGTGGAGATTGTCTTAAAGGGACTAGAAAATGTTTTAAGTGTGGAAAAGAAGGTCATCGAGCAGCTGAGTGTCGAAGTAATGGAAAAAGGGATTCTAATGAAGTGAATAAAGCAAACACTGCAGAGAACGTACAACCAACACTTCAATGATTCAAGTGCAAGGAAATGGGGCATTATGCTAATAAATGCCCTAATCCAAGGGTTAGTGATGATCGACATGAGCAACTGCTTAAGGCAAAGGACAAAGGGAATTCACATGCGATCACTATTGGCAATGTTGAATATGACAACGATGTGGTGGAATGATTAAGTGTTTATGTAATGGGATTCCAAAATAATGTTGTATCTTGGAATATTGGAATATTTCTGTATTGGTCTAATGTGGTATTCAAAGTGATTGAGATATTATGCGCATAATGAAGGGAAAACGAGAAAATGAAATGTTTAACAGTATTCATGAGCTCATGATTGATATAAGGACTAAGTGATATCATGGTTTGAGTATATAGAATTTTGAGGATTTTAGTATGTGGAAGGTGTTAACTTTTAACTGCATTCATGTTTTCACTAAGGTATTCAAGAGAATACACGATTAAGGACTTTGAATGTTTGGAATGTGACCAGCAAAACATATCTTATGATATATGGGGATCGATGATGGTGTTAAATCTCTGGTAATCATTTTCACTATATTATGAGAGTCGACTGCAGTATTATGGATAAGCCTAAAAGATTAGAATGGATTATGTTGGACATAAGTTAGTATTGTTTGTTTTTTCGATATTATTGATGGCATGTTATATAGTTTTGGAAAAAGGACAACCTGCAGGACGGGCGACAGCCCATCGCTTCGGACAAGGCTGTGGGAATCGAACCCACAACCGAAGTGCGACTGGCCTTTATCGCCTACCACTGGCCTACAGGAAGTCCCTGTTTAGTAGAAACTAGTTTTATTATATTAAGCAGTATGATATATGAAGTATAAGTCCATTTTAGGAACCATATATGATTAATCTCACTATAGATCGACTTATGCATATAATTTTTGCTAACCTTTTGTTTAAGACAGATGGAATGACCCTTCATTCTATCACATGATCTGCTAATAACAAATTCAACTTCATTTATTTAAGAGATGAAGTGGAAATTGTTCAAGGAACGAACAACAGTGAGATTGTACCAAAATAAAGTAAGTATTTATTCTAATTCAAATTTTCAACTTTAGGGAAATGATCTTGAAAACCAAAAATGTTGTCCTAGTGATCTTATACCTGATGAATCAGATGGTACCTTATATCATCACAAATCTATGGATTTGTGATTACTGGATTTTCCATAGCCATGTTCTCTACCACTCTCCATCAGAACATGATGGTTAGATTTCTCTTCCATATCCATATTTTCACCTATGTGGAAACCCAATGATTAGTTTATTTGGGTAACCGTTACGTTTCATACTTTTGTTTTTAAAGATTGGTTTTGATATTCCTTTTTACGATGTGGGTTTCTATTAAAGAAACTTTTGAATAGTAAACCATTTATAACCCCGACGAATTTCGAGGGCGAAATTCATTTTAAGGGGGGTAGAATGTAACAGCCCAAGATTTTATAAAAAAATATTCTTTTTAATTTTATTAAAGTCTTGTGTTGTACGCTACACCAAAAGGAGATTGCACAACACGCATCCTTGACTTGCCTTGCATTACACGCAATCACGACCTTCCTCGATAGCATGTGTAATACGCAATACCGAGTTTCACTAAACAACGATATGCTATTAAAATATTATTAAAACTAGCCGTTATGAATAGTAATAACCACTTTTTAAAACTCTGTAAATCTTATTTTTCAAAATGAACTTCATTTTTGGATTCGGAGTATCGAATTTAGCCTAAGGTGAAATTTTGGTACTTTTCGGATAACTTTCATATTCTGATGAATAGTGAAAATTACTAAATTATAATTAAAAACAACTTTTTTAATCGAAATAATTAATAGTGATAAATTATTAATTTGAGTGGTTTTAAAGTATATTTAGAATATATTTTTACAATTTAATACAATTTTGGTCATTGGATGTAATTTCACATTTAAACCAGACATAATCAAGTGTCAATCTTTTGATAGATATTGTTTCTTAAAAACACGCTATTTGTTTTAACAGCGGGATTTAATTATAAAATTAATTAATGCAAATTCAATGATATGAATTCGGTAAAATAGACTTCATTTTTGAATTCGGAATATGAAATATAGCTTAGGATGAAATTTTGGCATTGTTCTGAAAAACATCAATTTTTGATGAATAGTGAAACTACTAAGTGGTAGTTAAAAAAATTAATTTCTTCATAAATCTTAATTTTACCGCTTCTGTGAATGGAATTTCAAAAATCCGAGAGACACGGTTGATGTCAGTAAGTAAAATGTGGTTCAATGAGATGAAAATAATTTTTGGTGAATAGTAACTTTTTACTTTTTTTTACCACGGTTAATAGTAAATAGGGTAACTAAGGGTAAATATGATATTACTATTACCCTAACACATGTACTAATTCTATTCGATAAGTGTAATTCGACCAAAAACAACCTTATGAATATAATATGACCATTTAGGTCCACTTGGATTAGATTATGACATTTAATATTATATTATTTAATGAATAGTTAAAATAGTTAAAATCAAAGTTTAATAACTAAAACATTTTTAATATGGGGTTATACATAAGATAAATTCGACTATAAATATTCATTAGAAAGCTAAAAAGATTTCCTACATAATGATAGTTTATTTATAATTTTTAGACTTTAAATAAATTAATTTATTTATGACACAACGATGATGCAGTAATTACCCTTTTAAGGAAATATTAACATAATTGATGTTATAAATGCTCAAATGAATGTAATTTGAGACTTTTTATGAATTCCAATAATTTTATAGGTTACTATGATATATTAATGTTGATTTAATCAACTTGGTTCGAACATATAATTCTGTTATGACTTTCACAAAAATCATATATCAAATAGTGTCAAAATTGACACAAAATAGTTTTTAAATAAAATATTATATTATTAATTGTTATTGTATTCCTAAAAATCTAAGGTTCAGCCAAATGACTTAGATAAGGATATATATATTAATAATAAACAATTTGGGGTTCGTTTGGCATGTTATAGTAAGTGTATTAACCATATAGTGAAAGAAAACAAAAAGACACGGTAAAAGTTAAATTAATTAACTTAGAGTTAAATCTAATTGATAAGGTTAAAATAATACCCTAAACTTGTATAAATCCTATTGGTTGATAGGATTTCGACCCATCCCCACTTTAGCTTCGAAATAAGACCCTTTGGAACCATTATAAACCGATTTTGACTTTAATATAAAATAATATTTTGAGATATTCCTAAGGTGCCCCTATCCTCCCTTATAAAAGGGCACCTCCTCCCCCTCCTCCTCACACCAATTTGAGCACTCAAGCTCGGCCAACCCCTGCCATTTTCTCCTCTCCACTTCCCTATAATAATCCTAGAGGTCCTGGTCTTCTCCAAAGACCAATCTTAGTTCCTTAAGTGGAGGATTCAAAGAGGCGTTCCAAAGAAGAGGTAATATCCATTACCGATCTTTTCAATTTCTTTCTTCTTCAACTTCTTCTTCTTTAGTTGTTTCATGATAAAGTAATAACATCAGTATTACTTACATACTGATATGTTATTATAAATATGAAACAACCCTAATTCACCTTCTATCCATCCTACGGAAAAATGAAATCATCGCGCGTGCGTACGTACGGAATACCGTCTCCACGCCGTGGTGTAATCTATTTTTCCACCATCACCTTACAAGGATGGGTATAATGGTGTAATGAGTAACTATATATGATTATTATGAATTAATATTGATACTGAAATAATATATATATATACTCCAATACAATTCCATGATCATAGGAACGATATCATCACTCGTGCGTACGTACGGAATACCGTCTCCACGATGTGATGCGACTCGTTCTACATGATCTTCATTTCATAATGATTATATAAATGAATTGAATGAATTAATATGGTATATAATACACTAATACCATTCTGTAAATGAATTATCTATAACCTAAAGATAAGAATAAGAATTTATTCGACAAAACACGCATAAGAACAAAAAGTTATAAAGACCCGAGTAACAAGTAACAATGAAATATTACTAACAAGAAGCTAATAATATGACCATATATGATATCATATCAATATGTATGATTCTGTAATAAGTCAATAACATTATTTAAACCATTATACAGGAGCTTCGGACACGAACAAAGCAAATCGGACCTAAGGTAAGGGAAATATCAAAATCTCATTTTTATCCGAGATTGTTTATACTTTGGTATTTACTGGGGTGTATTTTATCATCCACATCCATGCTTCCTCAACATGTAATATTTATAAAATAGTTTATATCCAATTTTACCCTTTGGTGAGTTTTTAGTAAAAGATATGAAAGGAATATTTTGTCGTTATTCGTACGAGGTACTTTTTGACTTTTTCGACAAAAGTACGAAGAATGTTTTTAACTTATACGGCACGAACGGATTTTTACGGTTTTATAAATCCTTATTTTCATGAAGCTTCCTCCAAAAGATTTCATGACTATTTTCAATAAAATATATTTCTTTTAAAATTGCATGATGTTTTGTGAAAAGAAATTGATTTTGAAGAAGAAAGGATATTTTCCTCAAGAATTCAATTCAAGTGTTTTATCAAAATTACTTTCCATCTAAGATAATAAAGGGTTCTGTTTCTATCCATATTTTTCCATTGATTTGACTATGTTATGATGGAATTATGTTTATGAATTCCTTTATCTTATATGAATGGTTTTATGATGTCATGTTGTTTAAGAATCCCATTTTTATTACATGGGTTATGCAATGATGTATGATTTATGATTTTGTGGAACACATAAGAATGGTATCATTATGAGATGGGTGGGACCTATATCTCCCTCCAATGCATTGGGTAAAGATTTTATATCTCATGAGATAGACATGGCTGGAATGGTAGGTTATACCGGTTCAGTGAAACAGGACTGAAACGAGGGTTACTCGATTCAGAAAGGGACTTTGTCCACTAAGATAGTCTTGGCAATGAGTCTTGACTAACAAGAAATGATTCTCTATGATTATGTGTGAATGCCACAAAGTTTCATGTTTTATGTTATGATTATTGTGATTACATTTCACTGCCATGATTTACCCCATGTTATGAAATTATGATCTCTTTTGCAGGTTAAGATTTCCAAAAGTTATGTGCTTATGTATATGATGTGATTGATATTTCTTTTGTTTACCCTTACTGAGCATTTGAGCTCACCCTTTTATGTTTTCTTTTCCCCAGGATATAAAGAAAGGTTTTAGGTATAAAAAAAAAGATGATCTTTATGGGAGATGTTGAAGATCTTTCACCACGATTAGAAGATTATATTCCGAGTTTGCAAAGACACTAAACTATTACGGTCCTTGTGTGTGTGTTTTTGTTATGTACTAAGTATTCCGAAAATGTAATGTAATGTCCATGTACGTCAAGATACGGGTCTCTACAATCCCATACATAGGTGGCACCTTTCTTCATGAGCCGAGAAAAGGGCTTACACTTGCCGGCCAGATTCGCGATGAATCGGCGTATATAGGCTAAGTGGCCTTGGAACCCTTGCAGTTCCCGGATGTTACCTGGGGGAGGCATCTGGCTAATCGCCCTGATCTTCTCTGGGTCGACCTCAATACCCCGGTATCTTACCACAAAGCCAAGAAACTTCCCGGAGGTGACCCCAAAGGCACACTTCAACGGGTTCATCTTCAGGCAGCGAGACCGGAGGAAGCCGAACACTTTCTCAAGATCTTTGAGATGGTCCTGACGTTGGCGCGATTTGACCACCAAGTCGTCGACGTAGCATTCCACTAGTGTGCTGAGGATTGGCTTGAATATGCGGTGCATCACCCATTGATAGGTGGCACCTGCATTCTTCAGGCCGAAGGGCATGACCCGGTAACAAAAGATACCTTGGGGGGCCCTGAAGGCAGTGAACTCCTCATCCTCAGGGGCCATCCGGATTTGGTTGTATCCAGAGTATCCATCCATGAAGGAGAGGGCTTGGAACCCTGCCGTGGCGTCGATCAACAGCTCTGTCACCGGAAGGGGAAATTCATCCTTCGGACAGTGGCGGTTGAGATCGCGGAAGTCGATACAGACTCTGATCTGCCTGTTCTTCTTCCTGACCGGCACAATGTTGGCCAGCCATTTGGGGTACTGAACTTCCCTCACGAAGTTGGCTTTGATAAGCTTGTCAACTTCGGCCTCAACCATGGCACCGTGGGATGGGTGCATCTTCCAAGGAGGCTGCTTGAACCCGCGATGGTTCGCCGGGAGACCAAGGCGGTGGATGGCTACCTGAGGATCTAGCCCCGGCATCTCGTCATAGCCCCAAGAGAACACATCACGGTGCTGCCTGAGAAAGTCCACGTACTGCTGCCGCTCCTCAGAGGGCATGGCGGCACTGACCAATGTGGGTCTTGGATCTTCTTCGGTTCCAAGGTTCACCTGTACTAACTCATCGACCGTGGCGGAGACGCCCTCCTCAAAGGCTGGGGGTGCGTCTTCCACGTCCTCTCCACTCGGGGGGGAATCGTCCACAGGAGAGACTGCGTTGGAAACTGCATTGGGGCCACCAGATCCTGCTGGGCCGCTGGTGCTGGCACGGGCGGTCGCGGTCATCTCATCAGGAGACTCACAGGCCGTCGAGACCATGGATACGTCCAACCGATGGATCGGGAGGACATAAGCGTCATCCAAACATGCCCAGGGATCACTTGCAATAGCGACAAGCTCAACCTCACCTGCCAGGATCTGCTTATCCTTGCTCTTGTAATAGTCCGCGTCCAGATAGCGGGCTTCACATGAAAAAAAAGGAGAGGCATCTCCCTGAAGCACGCCTACTCTACCATTAAGGGAGTATTTAAGGCATTGGTGGTATGACGAGGGAACTACCGCATGAAGGTGGAGCCATGGCCTTCCCATCAATGCGTTATACGCAGTGTCCTGAGAGACCACCATGAATTCGGTGTTGGCAACCAGGACACCGAACTGGGTCTTCAAGCGTATTTTGCCGACCGGAGTTTGCTCGGTGCGTTCGTACCCCTGGATCCTGAGGTCGGAGGGAATCAAGTCATCCTCAGACAACCCCAATCTCCGGAGCGTCCGAGTGGGAATCAGGTTAATCCCGGACCCCGTGTCGACAAGACAGCGCCGGACTTCAAGACCATTGAACTGGCCAGTAACATACAGCGGATGAATGTGCCCCTGTATAGGAGGGTCTTCATCCTCACCAGAGAACGAGATAACTGCCTGACACTCGGCGTCCTCGATCGTTTCGGCGTGAAAGGCCTCTGCAGCCGCAACCTCTGTCTCAAACTGGAGGGGGCTCTTTAGGGCTTCAGCGAGCGCCTCGCACATCTCAGGTGACAGGCGCAAATCCTCAAGGATGGAGAGCCTTGCTGGGATGTCGGACAAGTGCTTCAGGACATCATACATTCTTGCCAAGCGCGAGCCCCTGGTTGCAGGAGGTTGCTCTGCGGTTGGAGGCATGATGGGCCTTGCAGGTTGGACCGGCGGCCGACTGGTACTTGGCGCATCTCGCTGTTCATTGGTTGAATCCCGGGAAGTAGTCACCGTACTGGGGTCAGGAGGCCGGGATGGACTCGTGGCAGGGCGGAGCTGATCGCGACGCGGCTGAGGCAGTTCTGCCTGGTCCCACACCACAAACAGTGGCGGAGGCGAATCCGTCATCCCCGGATGGGGGGGCTGCGCACGCTGAGCTCGGTTTTGAGCCGGCTGCCTAGTCTCAGTGGCGTGTACGGCCTGGTTGGAGGTACCAACTGTTGTGCCCCAGCGACTCCTGTTGTTGCGGTTCCTCCGACGGTGGCGACGACCGGGGACACTAGGGAGGTCCTCCTGGTGTTCTTCAACGTCGGGAACCAAAAAGGGATTTACCAGCTCGACGGTATTAACCGAAGCGTACCCAACACTGTCATCGGACGAATCATCCATCACCGGGCGGATCCGAGGAGGGATCCACATCTCCGGGGGCATGAAATCGCCGAGAGTGCGGGATAGTGGCGGAACTGGCGGGGCGCGCTCTTCCTTCTTGCGCTGCCGCCATTTGCTCTTCTCGGAAGAGGCAGGCTGGGACGACGATGCCGAAGCAGCACCAGCAGATTCTGGGGGCTCAGGCTGATTCAAGCGCGCACGGATTATTCCATGGGCGCGAATGGTCGTCTTGCGGGCCATCCAGTTATCATACTTCTGGGATCCGCGGTCAGAGACCAGCTGTCATTCGTCCTTGTTGCCACTATCGTCATCTGATCCCACAAACACACCCACCACTTGTGCTGGAGCTGGGCCCAACCTGATTAAATTGTTGTTAATCTGGTCTTGGATCCAATCCTTAAACACGTAGCACCGCTGGATGGTGTGCCCCAGGGCCCGATGGTAAGGGCAGTAGCGGGGGTTATCAGTGAGATGCGCCTCCTCTGGCCTCCAACACTCAGGCAGTCGCACAATCCTCTGCTCCAGGGCGCTCCGGAAATAACCGGGGACCTGATCCTCGTGGAATGAGTAAGTCATGTATCGCGGGCCCCTGGAAGCGTGGTCTTGACGAGGGGCTGGAGGGGCCTGCCGAGGAGGTGGACCCTGATTGTCTCGCCTGGGTTGTGGCGGTACATTACGCGGAGGGGCCGGCCGGTTCTGGGGCTGCCGCTGCTGGGCTGGGAACTGGGCCCGTGGAGGCGGATTCCTATGAGGCTGTGGAGCTGGCCTCACCGGTAGCAGCTCCAACGGCCTGGGGACCTCTATCTGGGCAACAGAAGCGGGCTCAGCCCTGCTGACTCTCCTTGCAGGGATCATAGGAGGCAGCGGGTGTGCCTGACTGGCCTGTTGCAGGGCTTCCTCGAGACGTTGAGCTTTGTCTGAGAAGTCCCTGAACCCTCCGGGGTAATTCTGAGTGATCAAGGAAGGGACCACCTCAGTCTTGACGTTCCCGACGCACATTGTCAGCAACTGCTCCTAAGTCAATGGCATGTCAAGGGAATACGTGAGACCCTTCCATCGGGCGACGAAATCCGCGACTCGCTCATCAGGCCTCTGCTTGCACTTGAAGAGGTCTGCGATACTCGTCTTCCGGGTTGTGGAACTGAACTGGTAGAGGAATTGTCTACGGAGGTCCTCCCAGCTAGTTATCGACCTGATGGGGAGCTGGCTGTACCAGACAAACGCTGGCCCTTCCAGTGTCTGGACAAAGAAGCGAAGCTTAGCGGCCTCCTGCTGCGCCGGAGTTCCCAACATAGGCCCGCACCTCGAGTTGAAATGGGCCAAATGCTGTGGCGGATCTCCAGTCCCGTTGAAGGGGGAGAAAGTGGGATTCCCGAATCCCGGAGGTGCCGGCATGTCATCCACCCATGCTGGGTATGGCTTGCCGTCCGGTGGGATCGCCACATGCCGAGTCTCCAAGGCTTCCAAGCGGGTGATGAGTGCCTCCATCGGATCGTCCAGACGTGGGTTACAGTCCTGGTGAGGATCTCTAACCACGAGCGCATTGCATGGCCCTTCAATCGGGTCATCGACCGGGTCGTCGAACTCGGCAGCTTGTGGGATGGCGGGCGGAGCGGCCCTTGGGGAAGCGGGAGGAATCCGAGCGGGGTCTCTCAGGTAGTCACGCCGCTCGGGAGGGTGTGGTGAAACATACCGCTCCCTCTTGCCATAGGCAATGGCCTCTCCCCTGTCGGTGAACCCGGCATAATCACGGTTGCCCGGGAGAGTCTCGTCGAGGAGCGGTTGTTCCTGTCCCTGCTGTCCTAGCCTAGGATCACCGTAGTCAGGCCGCCGCTCTGCAGCAGGCTCGGCGAGGAGCTGGTCAATTAGCTTCTTTTGCTTGGCAAGCTGTTGATGTAGCGTGGCCTTTTCGGGATCCTCCTCTGCCCTCTGCATGGAAGCAGATGGGTCGGCGGGCTTTATAGCCCCACCGTGCTCTTTACCTTTGCTGACGTTTCGGCTCAACGTCAGTGCTTCAGTGGGTGTGGGGAGACCCAGGAGGTTCCTCTGGTGACGAGTAACTCTCACCGACAGATCCAACAACGGCTTGTCTTCGGGGGGAGAGCCCTCGTCGAGAAGTTCCAAGACGTTCCCCTCTCCCGACAGGTCAGCCATATTGACCGTTTCCGTCCCTGGGGATGTACCCTCAGGGCCACCCAGTGAATCGGGTTGTCGGCGAATCGCACTGAAGCGTAGGGCAGCGTACTGCCCCCATCCACGGATATACACGTGGGGGGTGGCTTCCTCGATAACCTTGCGGAGTACTTGAAAACACTCGACGCATTGTTGTTGGAGGGCCTCGTGGTGCCCAAATGACCCAGGGTGCCGAACCGCGGGGAGCGTGGCCAGGTCAATCTGGCGGCACTTCTCACCAATATCCTCTAGGTGCACTTGACTCCCGGGATATGGCATTTGTAGGTGGTGAAGACAGGAGTGAGTCTTCCGTAGAGTTCGGCGGAAGCATTCGAACTCATCCGGGGTGAGTGATTCGGGTGCATCAAAGTCCGGTCCTGCGACTGGCCAAAACTTCTCAGGGAAGTGGCCCTCTGCAAGGACGGTCCAGAAGCTCCATGACTCAAACTCGGGACCCAGGTCTCCTTGGTCCTCTTCAATGACTGGGAATGGACGGGGAACCGGCAGTGGTGCCGAGGCGGGCCGCCGGGCCGACGGGCTGGCCGGCGGTGAATACGGCGAGTAGGCCGATTGGCCTCCATATCCCAGGCCGCCCTCTGAGGGTGGCGGTTCCCCGGCTACCACATCACGATAGGACGGGCCGGCGAGCGAACATCCTGTCGTGGTATCGGTGCTCGCCGAGGGTGCACTAGATCGTGGTTCGACCGTCGGTCCCCAGAAAAAGTGTAGAGACCCGAAGCTTATCGTACATGGACATTACATTACTTTTGCGGAATACTTAGTATATAACAAAAACACACACACAAGGATCGTAATAGTTTAGTGTCTTTGGAAACTCGGAACGTAATCTTCTAATCGTGGTGAAAGATCTTCAATATCTCCCATAAAGATCTTCCTTTTTTTTACCTAAAACCTTTCTTTATATCCTGGGGAAAAGAAAACATAAAAGGGTGAGCTCAAATGCTCAGCAAGGCAAATAAAGGAACTAAAAATCATATCATATCTTTTTGAAAATCATAACCTGCAAAAGAGATCATAATATCTTAACATGGAATAAATCATAAAAGTGAGAATGAGATCCCCATAATCATAACATAAAACTTGAAACTTTGTGGCATACACACATAATCATAGAGAATCATTTCTTATTAGTCAAGACTCATTGCCAAGACTATCTTAGTGGACAAAGTCCCTTTCTGAATCGAGTAACCCTCGTTTCAGTCCTGTTTCACTGAACTGGTATAACCTACCGTTCCATCCCTGTCTATCTCATGATATATAAAATCTTTACCCAATGCATTGGAGGGATATATAGGTCCCACCCATCTCATAATGAAACCATTCTTATGTGTGCCACAAAATCGTAAATCATACATCATTGCATAACCCATGAAATAAAATGGGATTCTTAAACATCATGCCATCATAACATAATCCATAAACAATTGATATCATTTCATCATAATAAAATTGAATCCATTTAAATCATAGAGAAATTTTACTTGAAACATACACATATGAAATAATGTCATCTTAGATGTAAAATAGTTTTGACAAAACACTTGAAATGAATTCTTGAGAAAAATATCCTTTCTTCTTTAAAATCACGTTCTTTTCACAAAATTCCATGAAATTTTAAAAGATAAGGGTTTTATTGAAAATAATCATAAAATTTTGTAGAGGAAGCTTCTTGAAAATGAGGCATTATGAAACCGTAAAAATCCGTTCACGCCGTATAAGTTAAAAATAACATTCTCCTCGTACTTTTGTCGGAAAAGTCAAAAGTACCTTATATGGTAACCAAACGAAAGATTCCATTCATACAATTAGGTAAAAAGTAAATAAAGGGTGAAAATGACTTTAAACATCCATGGAAGAATGGTAAAAATTTTATGAAATCATTTTTAGAAATCATGGTCATGGATGATAAACGTAACCCCAGTAAATACTTACGTATAAGCAATCTCGGATAAAAATGAGATTGAAAATTTATCCCTTACCTTAGGTCCGATTTGCTTCGTAAGTGTCCGAACCTCCTGTATAATGATTTAAATCATGTTATTTACTTATTCCATAATCATATTCATTGTTATTATATCATATATGGTCCACTTATGACTTTATATTACCCGTTCTTTTGTACATTCATGTTAAAGTAGCGTTTTGGGTAAAATCGTCTCATTTGTCGTTTGTGTTTTTAACTTGTAATTATTCATATGATTACTTAGATCATGATTACTTAATTCCAGAATATAAAACATGATTTATATATATATATTCAGAATATACATATATAATAAATCAGTAAATGGAAATAAATACACCGTTCATGGAGACGGTAGTCCGTACGTACGCATGAACGCTGTTTTCGTTTCCTTATTGAATTGAATGGAATTAAGTAGATGACATAAATATAAATATAAATAATTACAGTATCATTATTAGGTAATATATTTCATTAGTACTTATTATATATACTTTATAATCATTCATTAATGGTTAATCATTGAGAATGAATCTCATCGCGTCGTGGAGACGGTAGTCCGTACGTACGCACGAGCGATGATATCGTTCCCATGGTCGTGGAATTGAGTTGAAGTGTATTTATACTATTTCAGTATCAATATCACTTTATAATAATCATATATAGTTACTCATTAAACCATTATACCCATCCAATTAAGGTGGTGACGGAAAATAGATTACACCACGGCGTGGAGACGGTATTCCGTACGTACGCACGCGCGGTGATTTCCTTTTTCCGCAGGATGGATAGAAGGTTAATTAGAGTTGTTTCATATTTATAATAACATATCAGTATGTAAGTAATACTGATGTTATTACTTTATCATGAAACAACTAAAGAAGAAGAAGTTGAAGAAGAAAGAAATTGAAAAGATCGGTAATGGTTATTACCTCTTCTTTGAAACGCCTCTTTGAATCCTTCACTTAGGGAACTAAGATTGGTCTTTGAAGAATACCAGGACCTCTAGGATTATTCTAGGGAAGTGGAGAAGGGAAAATGGCAGGGGTTGTCCGAGCTTGAGTGCTCAGATTGGTGTGAGGAGGAGGGGGAGGAGGTGCCCTTTTATAAGGGAGGAGAGGGGCACCTTAGGAATATCTCAAAATATTATTTTATATTAAAGTCAAAATCGGTTTATAATGGTTCCAAAGGGTCTTATTTCGAATATAAAGTGGGGATGGGTCGAAATCCTATCAACCAATAGGATTTAGACAAGTTTAGGGTATTATTTTATCCTTATCAATTAGATTTAACTCTAAGTTAAATAATTTAACTTTTACCGTGTCTTTTTGTTTTCTTTCACTATATGGTTAATACACTTACTATAACATGCCAAACGAACCCCAAATTGTTTATTATTAATATATATATCCTTATCTAAGTCATTTGGCCGAACCTTAGATTTTTAGGAATAAAATAACAATTAATAATATAATATTTGATTTAAAAACTATTTTGTGTCAATTTTGACACTATTTGATATATGATTTTTTTGAAAGTCATAACAGAATTATATGTTCGAACCAAGTTGATTAAATCAACATTAATATATCATAGTAACCTAGAAAATTAGTGGAATTCATAAAAAGTCTCAAATTACATTTATTTTGTTGTTTATAACATCAATTATGTCAATATTTCATTAATAAGATAATTACTTCATCATCATTGTGTCATAAATAAATTAAATTATTTAATGTCTAAAAATTACAAATAAAATACCATTATGTAGAAAATATTTTTAGCTTTCTAATGAATATTTATAGTCGAATTTATCTTATGTATAACCCCATATTAAAAATGATTTTCTTATTAAACTTTGATTTTAACTATTTTAACCCTTCTTTAAATAAATTAATAATAAATGTCCTAATCTAATCCAAGTGGGCCTAAATGGTAATATTTTATTCATAAGGTTGTTTTTGGTCGAATTACACTTATCCAATAGAATTAGGACATGTGTTAGGGTAATAGTAATATCATATTTACCCTTAGTTACCCTATTTACTATTAACCGCGGTAAAAAAAAGTAAAAAGTTACTATTCACCAAAAAATTATTTTTATCTCATTGAACCACATTTTACTTACTGATATCAACTGTGTCTATCGGATTTTCAAAATTCCATTCACAGAAGCGGTAAAATTAAGTTTTATGCAAAATTTAGTTTTTAACCTACCACTTAGTGGTTTCACTATTCATCAAAAATTGAAAGTTTTCAGAAAAATACCAAAATTTCACCCTAGGCTAATTTCGATATTACGAATCTAAAAATGAAGTCCATTTTGAGAGCTAAAATTTCTAAAATTTTAAAAAGTGGTTATTACTATTCATAACGGCTAGTTTTAATAATATTTTAATAGCATATCGTTGTTTCGTGAAACTCAGTATTGCGTACTACACACGCTATCGAGAAGGTTGCGATTGCGTGTAATGCAAAGAAATTCAAGGATGTGTGTTGTGCAAGATCTTTTTGGTGTAGCGTACAACACAAGACATTAGTGAAATAAAACAGAATATTTTTCATAAAATCTCGGGCTGTTACATTCTACCCCCCTTAAAATGAATTTCGCCCTCGAAATTCGTCGGGGTTATAAATGGTTTACTATTCGAATGTTTCTTTAATAGAAACCCACATCGTAAAAAGGAATATCAAAACCAATCTTTAAAAACAAAATTATGAAACGTAACGGTTACCCAAATAAACTAATCACTGGGTTTCCACATAGGTGAAAATATGGATATGGAAGAGAAATCTAACCATCATGTTCTGAGGGAGAGTGGTAGAGAACATGGCTATGGAAAAGCCAGCAATCACAAAGCCATAAATTTGTGATGATCTAAGGTACCATCTGATTCATCAGATATAAGATCACTAGGACAACATTTTTGGTTTTCAAGATCGTTTCCCTAAAGTTAAAGAATTTGAATTAGAATAAATACTTACTTTATTTTGGTACAATCCCACTATTGTTCGTGCCTTTAACAATTTCCACTTCATCTCTTAAATAGATGAAGTTGAATTTGTTATTCGTGAAGTGTTAGCAGATCATGTGATAGAATGACAGGTCATTCCATCTGTCTCAAACAAAAGGTTAGCAAAATTATATACATAAGTCGATCTATAGTGAGATTAATCATATATGGTTCCTAAAATGGACTTTATACTTCATATATCATACTGCTTAATATAATAAAACTAGTTTCTAATAAACAGGGACTTCCTGTAGGTCAGTGGTAGGCGATAAAGGCCAGTCGCACTTCGGTTGTGGGTTCGATTCCCACAGCCTTGTCCGAAGCGATGGGCTGTCGCCCGTCCTGCAGGTTGTCCTTTTTCTAAAAAAAACTTCTATCCTTAAACAATACTAACTTATGTCCAACATAATCCATTCCAATCTTTAGGCTTACCCATAATACTGCAATCCACTCTCATAACATAGTGAAAACGATTACCAGAGATTTAATACCATCGTTGATCCCCATATATCATAAGATATGTTTTGTTGGTCACATTCCAAACATTCAAAGTCCTTAATCATGTATTCTTTTGAATACCCATTGAACCTTAGTGAAAACATGAATGCAGTTAAAATTTAACACTTTCCACATACCAAAATCCTCAAAATTCTATATTCTCAAACCATGATATCACTTAGCCCTTATATCAATCATGAGCTCATGAATACTATTAAACATTTCATTTTCTCGTTTTCCCTTCATTATGCGCATATCATCTTATTTCCAAAATATATCAATCACTTTGAATACCACATCAATAAATATTGCAATACTCAATGATACAACATTATTTCGAAATCCCATTACATAAACACTTAATCATTCCACCACATCGTTGTCATATTCAACATTTCCAATAGTGATCGCATGTGACTTCCCTTTGTCCTTTGCCTTCAGTGGTTGCTCATGCTGATCATCACTAACCCTTGGATTAGGGCATTTATTAGCATAATGCCCCATTTCCTTGCACTTGAAGCATTGAAGTGTTGGTGGTGCGTTCTCTGCAGTGTTTGATTTATTCACATCATTAGAAACCCTTTTTCCATTACTTCGACACTCAGCTGCTCGATGACCTTCTTTTCCACACTTAAAACATTTTCTAGTCCCTTTAAGACAATCTCCACCATGCTTCTTTCCACACTTTGTGCATAAGGAAACATTCATCTTCTTTTCACCATTATTCTGAGATTTCTCCTTGAACTCCATCTTTCGTTTTTTGTCAAAACCATGAGATGGATATGTAACACCAACTTCCATTTCTACCTTGATAGCACAACGCACAATTTCTTCATAGCTACTGAAGTCTCTTATAGCCAATGCCCTTCGAAGACTTGGTTTTAAGCCACTGAAAAATCGATCAACTTTACTTTCAGGTTGGATGATAATGCCAGATGCATACCTTGCAAGTCTTGTAAAATTCGCTTCGTATATACCAACAGATTCATCATCCTTTTGCTTTAGTTCAAGAAACTCCTTCTCCATCTTTGTTTGAAGAATATGAGGGAAGTACTTATTGAAAAATAAGTTCTTGAACTCGTCCCATTCCATGGACTCAATTTCATCTCTTTGCCTTGTATTCTTGATAAGATTCCACCATTGATCAGCTTCACCTTCCAAACGATATACTGCTAAGATGACTTTATCATGTTCAGAACATTGAAGAACTGAAAATATCTTTTCAGTGGTACTGATCCATTGTTCAGCAACAAGTGGATCAGAAGACCCACTGAAAGAAGGTGGACGTTGCCTCATGAAGGACTCAATAGAATATTGTTCCCTTCTCTGCTCATTTGGAAGTCCAGAATGATTCATAGCTTGTGTAAGTATAGCAATAAGATTTTACACTCCATCTCCCATAACATTTGTTTGTTCAGGAGGACAATCATTGCATTGTTCATTGCATTGATCAACACGGTTCCTTCGGGTTCCAGCCATCGTCTAAAACCCAAAAAGAATAGTGTGAGAGGAAAAAATCATGCTAGGGAAAACAACATAATAAAGGGGGAGTACCTTCAATATCTAACATCTTAGGTTTAATTCTATGATCGTTAGAGTAATTCTAGTACTATAACCTATACGTATACTTAACCTTAGGGACATCCCTAGACATACCTTAGAAATATCTCTAGGGATCTCACTAATGTTTTCGCATCCTAGTTTCCAAAGGTTGACTAAACCTTTCCTCTGATACCAACTGTAGAGACTCGAAGCTTATCGTACATGGACATTACATTACTTTTTCGGAATACTTAGTACATAACAAAAACACACACACAAGGATCGTAATAGTTTAGTGTCTTTGGAAACTCGGAACGTAATCTTCTAATCGTGGTGAAAGATCTTCAATATCTCCCATAAAGATCTTCCTTTTTTTACCTAAAACCTTTCTTTATATCCTGGGGAAAAGAAAACATAAAAGGGTGATCTCAAATGCTCAGCAAGGCAAATAAAGGAACTAAAAATCATATCATATCTTTTTGAAAATCATAACCTGCAAAAGAGATCATAATATCTTAACATGGAATAAATCATAGAAGTGAGAATGAGATCCCCATAATCATAACATAAAACTTGAAACTTTGTGGCATACACACATAATCATAGAGAATCATTTCTTGTTAGTCAAGACTCATTGCCAATACTATCTTAGTGGACAAAGTCCCTTTCTGAATCGAGTAACCCTCGTTTCAGTCCTGTTTCACTGAACCGGTATAACCTACCGTTCCATCCCTGTCTATCTCATGAGATATAAAATCTTTACCCAATGCATTGGAGGGATATATAGGTCCCACCCATCTCATAATGAAACCATTCTTATGTGTGCCACAAAATCGTAAATCATACATCATTGCATAACCCATGAAATAAAATGGGATTCTTAAACATCATGCCATCATAACATAATCCATAAACAATTGATATCATTTCATCATAATAGAATTGAATCCATTTAAATCATAGAGAAATTTTACTTGAAACATACACATATGAAATAATGTCATCTTAGATGTAAAATAGTTTTGACAAAACACTTGAAATGAATTCTTGAGAAAAATATCCTTTCTTCTTTAAAATCACGTTCTTTTCACAAAATTCCATGAAATTTTAAAAGATAAGGGTTTTATTGAAAATAATCATGAAATTTTGTAGAGGAAGATTCTTGAAAATGAGGCATTATGAAACCGTAAAAATCCGTTCACGCCGTATAAGTTAAAAATAACATTCTCCTCGTACTTTTGTCGGAAAAGTCAAAAGTACCTTATATGGTAACCAAACGAAAGATTACATTCATACAATTAGGTAAAAAGTAAATAAAGGGTGAAAATGACTTCAAACATCCATGGAAGAATGGTAAACATTTTATGAAATCATTTTTAGAAATCATGGTCATGGATGATAAACGTAACCCCAGTAAATACTTACGTATAAGCAATCTCGGATAAAAATGAGATTGAAAATTTATCCCTTACCTTAGGTCCGATTTGCTTCGTAAGTGTCCGAACCTCCTATATAATGATTTAAATCATGTTATTGACTTATTCCATAATCATATTCATTGTTATTATATCATATATGGTCCACTTATGACTTTATATTACCCGTTCTTTTGTAAATTCATGTTAAAGTAGCATTTTGGGTAAAATCGTCTCATTTGTCGTTTGTGTTTTTAACTTGTAATTATTCATATGATTACTTAGATCATGATTACTTAATTCCAGAATATAAAACATGATTTATATATATATATTCAGAATATACATATATAATAAATCAGTAAATGGAAAGAAATACACCGTTCATGGAGACGGTAGTCCGTACGTACGCATGAACGCTGTTTTCGTTTCCTTATTGAATTGAATGGAATTAAGTAGATGACATAAATATAAATATAAATAATTACAGTATCATTATTAGGTAATATATTTCATTAGTACTTATTATATATACTTTATAATCATTCATTAATGGTTAATCATTGAGAATGAATCTCATCGCGTCGTGGAGACGGTAGTCCGTACGTACGCACGAGCGATGATATCGTTCCCATGGTCGTGGAATTGCGTTGAAGTGTATTTATACTATTTCAGTATCAATATCACTTTATAATAATCATATATAGTTACTCATTAAACCATTATACCCATCCAATTAAGGTGGTGGCGGAAAATAGATTACACCACGGCGTGGAGACGGTATTCCGTACGTACGCACGCGCGGTGATTTCCTTTTTCCGCAGGATGGATAGAAGGTTAATTAGAGTTGTTTCATATTTATAATAACATATCAGTATGTAAGTAATACCGATGTTATTACTTTATCATGAAACAACTAAAGAAGAAGAAGTTGAAGAAGAAAGAAATTGAAAAGATCGGTAATGGTTATTACCTCTTCTTTGAAACGCCTCTTTTAATCCTTCACTTAGGGAACTAAGATTGGTCTTTGAAGAAGACCAGGACCTCTAGGATTATTCTAGGGAAGTGGAGAAGAGAAAATGGCAGGGGTTGGCCGAGCTTGAGTGCTCAAATTGGTGTGAGGAGGAGGGGGAGGAGGTGCCCTTTTATAAGGGAGGAGAGGGGCACCTTAGGAATATCTCAAAATATTATTTTATATTAAAGTCAAAATAGGTTTATAATGGTTCCAAAGGGTCTTATTTCGAAGATAAAGTGGGGATGGGTCGAAATCCTATCAACCAATAGGATTTAGACAAGTTTAGGGTATTATTTTATCCTTATCAATTAGATTTAACTCTATGTTAAATAATTTAACTTTTACCGTGTCTTTTTGTTTTCTTTCACTATATGGTTAATACACTTACTATGACATGCCAAACGAACCCCAAATTGTTTATTATTAATATATATATCCTTATCTAAGTCATTTGGCCGAACCATAGATTTTTAGGAATAAAATAACAATTAATAATATAATATTTGATTTAAAAACTATTTTGTGTCAATTTTGACACTATTTGATATATGATTTTTTTGAAAGTCATAACAGAATTATATGTTCAAACCAAGTTGATTAAATCAACATTAATATATCATAGTAACCTAGAAAATTAGTGGAATTCATAAAAAGTCTCAAATTAAATTTATTTTGGTGTTTATAACATCAATTATGTCAATATTGCATTAATAAGATAATTACTGCATCATCATTGTGTCATAAATAAATTAAATTATTTAATGTCTAAAAATTACAAATAAAATACCATTATGTAGGAAATATTTTTAACTTTCTAATGAATATTTATAGTCGAATTTATCTTATGTATAACCCCATATTAAAAATGATTTTCTTATTAAACTTTGATTTTAACTATTTTAACCCTTCTTTAAATAAATTAATAATAAATGTCCTAATCTAATCCAAGTGGGCCTAAATGGTAATATTTTATTCATAAGGTTGTTTTTGGTCGAATTACACTTATCCAATAGAATTAGTACATGTGTTAGGGTAATAGTAATATCATATTTACCCTTAGTTACCCTATTTACTATTATCCGCGGTAAAAAAAAGTAAAAAGTTACTATTCACCAAAAAATTATTTTTATCTCATTGAACCACATTTTACTTACTGATATCAACCGTGTCTGTCGGATTTTCAAAATTCCATTCACAGAAGCGGTAAAATTAAGTTTTATGCAAAATTTAGTTTTTAACCTACCACTTAGTGGTTTCACTATTCATCAAAAATTGAAAGTTTTCAGAAAAATACCAAAATTTCACCCTAGGATAATTTCGATATTACGAATCTAAAAATGAAGTCCATTTTGAGAGCTAAAATTTCTAAAATTTAAAAAAGTGGTTATTACTATTCATAACGGCTAGTTTTAATAATATTTTAATAGCATATCGTTGTTTCGTGAAACTCAGTATTGCGTACTACACACGCTATCGAGAAGGTTGCGATTGCGTGTAATGCAAGGCAAGTCAAGGATGCGTGTTGTGCAAGATCTTTTTGGTGTAGCGTACAACACAAGACATTAGTGAAATAAAACAGAATATTTTTCATAAAATCACGGGCTGTTACAAAAAGTCTTCGGCTTCTCCGATCGAGGCGGAAGACGCTTCCGGAGGGGCCGGTACCAACCGCAAGCTTGATCCTTGGGGGTCTACCAGGCCCTCGTTACTCCGGATATACCTTCGGAGAGAAGTGGGAATCACATCGATCTCGCTCTCGGGGAGTACGAGGCTGACGTGCCGCATTCCTACCCCTGCCCTTGACTGGCGGGATTGGGGGTAGGGCTCTGTCGCCGAATCGTACTCCGCCTCTGTATCAGAGAAACGAACCGGTCGGATCTCTGTCCGGAATTCCCTAACATTCCTCCCTCGGCGTCGACACCTCGCCTTCCTGCCCCTGGGTGGTTCTTCGGGGCATGGCTGATCTCTGTCCTGGCGTCCTCCAGCCGCACCGGTGCTGGGGCCAAGAGGACTGAAAACCAAGGTGCGAGGAGCACCGGGACAGATATCAAAGGGGACGCGGGGAGAGATGATTCTGGGCAGGCCTCCGGGCTGGGATCGGAAGGCGGGATGACCCATGCCTCTTGGATCGGCCACACGGAGCAGAACCTGCTGGTGAATAGCGCTACCGCGAGGTGGTCCGCGGTTTCTATTGCCTGTACCAGTAACCGGGAGAGTCGACCCAACCTGACCTTGGGGCGGTCGGGGCCTCGATCCAGGTTGGGCATAGAAGTGCCCCTGCTCAGGATGCGCAGGGGCCTGGTGACTGGAGCCAGCAGTGGCTTGGGCCAACGCGGCCGCTGTTGCTAGGGCCCCAAGGTGGGAATCCTCTTCCGCTCGTGCCCGACGTTGGCGTCGAGACAGACGAGTCGGGATGAGCGGCGCGGGCAGGTGGAGAGCCCATTCTTCGACTTGAGAGGCCTGGCGGCGATGTCGCCGTGGCCTGACAGTAGCCCTTATCGCGGATCCCTGGAGCGAATCTCGGATAGGGTGGTCCTGGGCATCTTCCACCTCATCCGCATAGGGAAGGGAGCTGTCGGAGCGTTCCGGGGATAAACTCCCGAAGCGGTTGGACGTCGAGGTAGGAAGCGGTGCCTCCCTGCGCGGCCCTCGGGGGCGGCGGTGGTGGCGAGGTGCAGCTTCCTCGAGGTCTAGGCGAGCCATGTCCCTGGTGGGGATGACTCCCTCTTCCTCATATCTACGCACCAAGTTGTTGATCACCCTTCTCTGGATAACCTCCGAGGGTGAGAGAGGGCGTAGTTGTCCCGCAGTTGCGGCTGCTGGGACGACTGTGGAACGGGCGGGACCGCGCGGAGTAGCCGCGTCGGTGTTTCCCCTACCCCTACGCCAGTGGGCGGGCGGCGATCGGGCACTGGATCGGGCGACCTGATTCCTGAAAGCAGGGAGACGAACCCGTTAACACTGACAGGAAAAGGAATCGACAACCGACCATTAGTGCCACGACGCCTTCCGTGGGGGGAACCCAGGCCATCAACGTCGTGAGACGGAGTGCCCGATTTCCCTTCCCCAGCCCCTGGCGGGTAAAAACTGAATGCTCGGTCGGGCAACATGCTGGTCTTCCAACACCTCTGAAAGCCATCGGTCTTCGTATTGAGGAGAAGAGATTCACGTCGGGTTCACCATTTTTCTGTTTCGGTGCGGATGTGCGTCGGGCTTCTGTTCCGACGCTGTTCCGCCAGGACGCGTTCGCGCGTGCTCCCGTCGACCCGAGGGGATGGGAGCACGGCTTGTGGCCCCGCAGTCCCGCTTTCCAAGGGCGGGCTGCATCCGTCCCTTATATAGGGATGTCTGCTCCTTGATCGAAACCGGGATGATGGGATGTCGGCTCCTCCTTCCGTGGACGTCTCCTCGGAACTCGTCGCCTAATCCGGGTCTCCCTCATAGATTTAAGAATGTTCGTGAATCTCGTTCCCGACGCCATATCTTCATGGACACCGGTTAATTACGCTGCTTCCTCCCAGACGCTCCAAGGAGTCCGGTCGGGGCAACAACCTGCGGTGAGGAGACCGGGTGGCTCCGGGTGTTGGGGGCGTGTCTTAACACTGCGGCTCTGCATGTCTGCCTTCCGTCCCTAATTGGGCTTCTCGAAGGCGTGATGGCCTGAGGCATCCTGCGCTGGGTATGGGGAACTGCGTTACCTGAGGTTTTCCTCAGCTTCCCATGTTTAACACGGGGTATGCCGCGAGTTTAACGTCCAGCGGGGACGGCATCGGACTAATCAACATGAGGAGTGGATCAGATGACAGAACCCCTTTCGGGGAACCTCCAACGCTGGGGCCAGCACATGGGCGGCTTCCCGAGTGAAGTGGAGTGGAATGAAAATGGCATGACCCCACCGGGATGTGGCGGCCCGGGTAAGGATCAGGATGGATGATGGAGTGAAGAGCTTGGACCTCGTAGAGGCTTCCTACGTATCGCGCGTTAGCGCGGATCAAAGTCAGCGTAGTTCGAATATACAGTTTAACGTCATGCTGGACGATGGAAAGCCGACTCACGAAGAGATCGAGGCCGCCGGGCGGAGGATTGAACCGAACCACCTCACACAGAGGGGGATGGAACGGCCGGGTGGATCATAGTTTCACGTCATGCTAGACGTTGGCAAGCCGACTCACAAGGAGGTCGAGGCTGCCTGGCGGAGGATTGAACTGAACCACCTCGCCCAGAGGGGGATGGAACGGCCGGGTGGATCACAGTTTTACGTCATGCTGGACGTTGGCAGAGAGAAATAGAAGAAGTCAGTGGGGAAGCGCAATGGAGATACACATGTGCAGTCCCCCACAAGAGCGGATTCATAGGTGAATCGACGCGAATGTGAACCCGGGAGGGGTCCACTGATGGACGAACCGACGTGAATACGACCGGGACGACCAGGTGGTGGGCTTGAACCTCAGGGAGGCTTCCTACGTACCCTGTTTAGGAGACAGGGATCAAAGTCCACGTAGTTCGTTCTGTCAGGACTTACGCACTGAGGCAACCTGAGTGCGACAAAACTAAGTTGGAGAGGGACTTGGGCCGAAAGTAGGAGACACCTCGATCCCAGTCACACCCTCTACTGGCTTCGGTAGTGGGGAAGCACAATGGAGATACACATGTGCAGTCCCCCACAAGAAACTTAGGGGTTTGTAATACCCTACCCCCGTGGGAGAAGGCCACTCCAATTAAATCGTCCCTAAAGAGGGGCAATCCCGACATCCCTGCAGAGACGAGTGGGTGGGGGCCACATCCAAACCGGGGGGACCCTGCGTGCGGGGCACGGGATCGGGTGATGCGGACGGTTTAACGTCTTGCTGGACGAAGTACAGTTTAACGTCATGTGTTGAGGACGAAGCGGACGTTTTAACGTCTTGCCAGACGAAGTACAGTTTAACGTCGTGTGTTGAGGACGATGTACAGTTTAACGTCATGTTGGATGAAGCACTCGGCAGTTTAACGTCTTGCAGCGCGGACGTAGATGCTTGGCAGTTTAACGTCTTGTCTTGCGGACGATGGAGGCTAGGCAGTTTAGCGTCGTACATCTTGGACGTAGTACAGTTTAACGTCATGTTGGACGAAGATGCTTGGCAGTTTAACGTCTTGCAGCGCGGACGTAAGTTGCTGCCAATGGGTCTGTGTCACTTCGCGCGAGCCTGGAGGGCCGCACGGGAAGACAACGCACGGTGCGGGCACCCAGGATGAAGATCATCGGGCGCCACGCAGGCGGGTACCCTCAGGGGGTCAAAGGGGGCAACCCCGGCGGATTGCGCGCAAAAGAGAAGCTTGGCGCGCAATACCGTGGGTCGGCGCGCAAATGGGCGGGCTGGCGCGCAATTGGGTCAGCGCTTTGCGCGCGGAAGATGGAGATTGCGCGCACCGGGCCTCTGATAGCGCGCGGGGGCAACGGCCCATTTCTTTGACGAATGGCCACTTTGTAAAGGGGGGGTGCGCGCAATCGGGCTAGATTGCGCGCACCCAGGGGAAATTGTGCGCAAGAGGCTTCTTTTGCACGCGAATGCCTTTGGGTGGAGATTTGTTCAAAGGAAAGGAGCCAAGGGGATTGCACGCGAAGGAGAACCCCGAGGCTTTATTGCGCGAAAGAAAGAAGGTTACCTGAAGATCGGCATTCCGTGCGGAGGGGGTTGGATTGCGCGAACGAGCGACTCTTCGAATTCCGGGAACCTCCAAAACATCGGGGGTCGCCTTATATTTATAGGCAACCCCGGGCGCGGAATCTCGTTCGCGGGCGCGCAATTTCCTTTGCGGGCGCGGAATCGGGCCCGGCGCGCAAGGGAGTCGCGCGGGCCACGGGCGCGCAAAATTGCGCGCCGGCCCAGCGCATTTGCGCGCATCCCGGGAGGTTTGCGCGCCGTACTTCAACTTTGCGCGCGGGTCTCCAAAATTCCGCGCAAGACCTCCGGGCCCTCCGAAACATGCTTCTGACCCCAAATATGACCTCGCTTTCTGCATCCGGATCTTCGTTTGCGAACAACGGACTTTTCCGGCGTCTACAATGATGACATAAGATCCTCTCAAAAATTTTAAGACTTTACTAAATGATCTTAAACATCGTATATAATTTTGAATTAGGGTAGTAAATACCTCCTACTGTATCCTTGATTTTTATTCTCATAAGACCTATATTTGAAAAAGTACATTAGGATCTTTCGAAAGGAAAAAATTCTTAATGTTGTATTCTATTATGATTTCAGTTATAAATGATTTTTCCATAATAACAATGATAATATTGGAAATTTTAAACCCATATCAGATGAAGGTATTTTTCTTGGGTACTCAAACTCATGTAAATCCTACTGAGTATTCAACAAGAGTAAAAAGATATAAAAAGAGTCAACTCACAAAAAATTTGATGAGAATATTGCAAAATATTTCCCTAAAATTGATGATGATGTTGACCAAGCTAGTTTGACCTTACATTATCATATATATTTTAATGTAATTGATGATTTTCAAGAACCCCCTTTTATTCATTTAACTAAGGAAAAGTTTGAATCCAAACACTATTCCCCTGATAATGTTAATGTTGAATAACATCTTGAAACTCAATCCCTTTATGATTCAATTGATGATGAGATTCAGATTCATTTTATGAAAGTATGTTTGAATAAATTTCAAAGGAATTATATTTAGAACTTTAAGGAATGGACCGATAATCATCTAATTATTGGGAACATGTTTTTTTAATAAAACTAGATGAATAAGTAAATATCACCGGTCACAGGGCTCGAAATATTACTAAAGGATATAATCAAGAAAACTTTGTTGATTATGTAGAATCTGTTTCACCTAATTCATTGCTAGAATCCTCTAGAATCTTGTTAGAATTATCTGATCATTTTAATTTCAATATTTCTCAAATGGATGTTAAAATTATAATTCTAAATGGTTTTATAATAGAGAATGTTTTCTGAAACAACCACCAATTTTTGAAAATCCTATATTTCCCAATGGTTTTTTCATGTGAACCGAATCTATTTATTGTATATAAAAGGACAGTATAACTTGGAATAAAGGTTAACAAAAACTACTTTAATCAAATGATAATAAAATGGCAAAACCTCATTCCTCTCTACATCTAAATATTTAAATTATATATTATTTTTTCAAATATATATTGATGGTTTCATTTTTGGATAAACTAAAGATTTTATTTTTAATGAATTTTTTATTTAATGATTAATGATTTTCAAATGAGTATTATGTGATAAATAAAATTATTCATCGGTTTTTATATTTCCCAAAAAAAATTGGAACCCTTTTAGATTAAATAAAATAAACTATTAAACCTTTAATACTTTTGGTATAGATTATTATAAAGAAAATTAGTACGCCCATGAGTACCACTAGTAAGATAACGTTTGAAGAATCCATTGAAATAGATAACAACATGATATTTAGAAGTAGGATTGGAAGTCAAATTTTTCTTACTATGATCTAATCGACCATCATGCCCATTGTATTCATTTTTTCACATTTTCAGTAAAATAAAAATTATTCTCATTTAAAAAATCAAAAAATATATTTTAGATATTTGAGAGGAACTAAAGACCTTGGATTATTTTATCCAAAGGAAACATATTTTGGAATTAATTATTTTTTTCAACGATTATTTTGGAGCATTCCAACTACATATGTAATTTAATAGTGTCACATTACACATACTAGAAAAATTACTAGCCTCAGGTGATGTTTTCACTTGTAATGGGTTTTCCCATTGGTATCTTCCTTCGTTTGATGCATTGATGCATTGGGTGTGTCTCTGAATGGGCTTTGTCCCTCTGGGCCTACGGGCTTGTAATGGGTTTTACCTTACCCAACCCAAAAGGGATTACTGTCTTTTTTCTTTTTCCATAATAAAGGGGCTTGACCCCATACCTTTCTGGTATTATTATTATTATTATTTTATTTTGGTTTGTTTTTTGAAAGATGTCATTTTGTTTTAAAATAATAATAACACATGTCAAATAAAAATTAATTGCACTTATATATATATACATATTTAGATTTTAAATATTGTCAAATAAATTATTACAATAAGATTTAAGTTATAATTAATACACCAAAATTATAAATAATTATTTTTAATATGTGATAATACTTTATTATAAAGTATTAATCAGTGTATAAGACAAAAATTATATTAATTTTAAAAAAAATAATGTTTTGTTTTCTTAAAATTAATGTGTGTTGCGTTATATATATATATAATGTTTACCCAAAATAATTACATTTTGTTAAAAGTAATGTGTGTTTTATTAAGTTTTGTTTTATTATATTAGTATGTTTTTTATGTATATTATATATATGATTGATAAATAATAATAATAAAACATTTTATATTTTTAATTTTTGGATCTTAAATAATTAATTGGTATTAATTATTAATTTATTTAAATAAGAAATTTTTTAAAAAAATAAAATATATATATACAAACATATTAAACAACACAATAATGATGTATATATAAAAAATTGAATATATACTTATAAAAAAAGGGTTATTATTTTTAGTTGAATATATGAAATTATATTAATAAAAAACACAATTATGGAATGGAAAAAGGACAAATGGTATGATTAAAAAAAAGAGGCATGATTGGCTTGTAAATATAAAGTGAGTAATGATTGAGGGAAAAAAATTATTGTTATAAAATAATAATAAAATAATGTGAGTGGGTTGACACATGATAAGAGATAATCAAGATTGAGATTCATCTTCATAATATAATATAATATGAATATAATAATAATGATTAATTTTGACTATATTAGATAAATTTGTAACTAGGGAAGCACGTGGGAATAAAAAAACAAAATATAAAGATAATATAATATATGGATAAATATAATAAGTACATCTTTATTTAGTATTTTTTAAATAAAATAATACAAATTACTAAACATCTCAAAGAAGCTTATGGAACTTTAGATTTTTTTATAAGTGGGTTCATCGAGAACCCCTCCCCCATGAGTGGATGACCCGAAGCCCAATTTTCACAACCTCTTTATGGTGATTCGTGCCTAATTTTTAGCATAAAATGAGGAAGAGAGATTCTGAAAATATTTTTGTAAGGAAACCTTATTAATTTATTCCAATATACACTCTCGTTTTTCTAGTTTGTGTAAGGGGAATTAAATTTCTTTGGTTATTTGATTGGTTGTTTTCATTACTACCAAAAATGTTTTTCAAATATAGTTTGTTCATTTTCTATCAAGGATTATTGTAATTGTATGTAAGGAATTTAATTATTTTTCCATTGATATACATGTATATATATGTAATATATGTGTGTGTGTTTGTGTGAAATCATGTAAAATCATTTTTTAACTCAATTCGTATACAAGAAATGTTTATCTTGACGCAATGGGTCTAAAATCTCTTCATTGTAAGGGTGTATTTCTATGTTGTTTTCACAATATCATGTACATATATCTGTATATACTTGCATATATACACATATATTGGTTATATTTTCAGTATATTTATAAAGGGTTTCTTATGCCTTAAAATGTATTTCTAATTTTACGTTGGAAAAGAAGTCCCCTCTTTAAATTTAAAATTAGTAGGATGGGTTTTAAAAAGAATTACTCAACCCATGATATATATATATATTTGGATGAAATGACATATATCTTGTTTACAATTTTTTTTTTATTACAGTCATGTTTCCGAAAAAAACTCAGATAACATATCAACATGTTTTATTGATGTTTTGGGCATCACACATGCACATATACATGGCCATATGTTTACATATTCATTTGTATATAATTTATATATACATATGTGTTTCATTTAATTAATTCTTGAATTTCATATAAGTAATTTCCATTATTTTTATTAAGGACATGTCATGCACATCGGTTTCACTAATCGTGCATGGATAATATTTATACATATTGTATGCACTAAATATATATGAATGAATAGTCTATGGTTAATTTTTTATTCTGTATAAATAATTTTTTAACGGAATGATTCATTAAATGGAAAATTATGTACGAAAATTCATGAAGCGATATGTCTATGTGTAAATTGACTACGTCAGAACAAGAATATGATATCCTATGAATGTATTTAAATATATATATGCGGGAATATATAAATTTGTACACATTCATACTTATGTATCAAATGTTTTTTAAAAGTTTTAATTTATGAAAACCCAGAAAAAATGCATATGTATATATATCCATCTTAAAAACATTTTCAGAAAACTTGACTCTTGAGCGTTGTAGACAGGAAGGGATTGGGGAGTAAACCCAGCCTTCAATGATAGTATACATTTCAACTAGTCTCAGATTAGATGTTTTGTTTTCAGAATCTTGCTTAATGTTTTTATAAGATCACTGGATTATGTTTAAGAAATTTTGAACGTAAGTAGTTTTTAAAATTTATATAGTTTTTTTTAAACCGTAAGTAATTTAAAATAAAATTTTTAAAAAGGGTATTGCAAAATGTATTCTCACGGTTACTTTCAAAAGAATGTCTTATAAAGATTTATTAAAGGTTATTAATTTCCTTACTGGGAATTTCTGTGCTCACCCCTTCTTTTAAAATTATTTTCCATAGGTCACGTGGATTTTTCCAAAGTCGTTCACTTCACTTGCAGTATTAGCGCATGTCGTGTTTTTGTTCATTTTATTTTGATTTTGCTGCAACTATGATAATTTGTATGTTTATATCTATTCTTCTAAACCTAGACTGGTAAAAGGTCCTCTATTGTGTAATGTTTAAGGTCAGGTCCTTATAATTGGTATCAAAGGCACGGTTTAGAAAACTCTGGAGATTGGATATTATCATCAATGTAATTCACATTAGAGTTTAGTGGTCTTAGTTTTCTCAATTCAAAAGTTGTAAATTCATAATATTTCTCGAGTTTGATGAAAGAATTGTGAGGACGCAACTCTTTTAAGTGGGAAGAATGTAACACCCCAAAAATTTATGTAATTAATAAATGGATCATAGTCTAAATAAATAATGTCATAAAATATATTTTATAGAAACTTTGTGATTTTATTTAAATCAATTATTATTATTTTATTTTATTTAGATTTGTTTTTTAAGAGATGTTATTTTGTTTAAAAATAATAATAACTCAAGAAAAATAAAAATTAATTGCGCTTATATATATATACATATTTAGATTTTAAATATTGTTCATTAAATTATTACAATAAGATTTATGTTTTCATTAATACACCAATATTATAAATAATTATTTTTAATATGTGATAATACTATTTTATAAAGTATTAATTAGTGTATAAAACAAAAATTATATTATTTTTAAAAAACATCATGTTTTGTTTTAGTAAAAGTAATGTGTGTTACATTATATATATATATATATAACATTTAACCAAAATAATTACATTTTGTTAAAAGTAATGTTTGTTTTATTATGTTTTGTTTTATTATATTAGTATGTTTTTTATGCATATTATATATATGATTGATAAATAATAATAATAATAAAATTTATAGTTTTCATTTTTTGATTTTAAATAATTCATTTGTATTAATTATTAATTTATTTAAATAAAAAATTCTTTAAAAAAATAAAATATATATATATACAAACATATTAAAAAACGCAATAATGATGTATGTATAAAAAATTGAATATATACTTATAAAAAAAGAGTTACGCTTTTTAGTTTTATATATGAAATTATATTAATAAAAAACACAAATATAGAATGGAAAAAGGACAAATGGTATGATTAAAAAAAGTGGCTTGATTGGCTTGTAAATATAAAGTGAGTAATGATTGAGGGAAAAAGTATTGTTATAAAATAATAATAAATTAATGTAAGTGGGTTGACACATGATAAGAGATAATCACGATTGAGATTCACCTTCATAATATAATATAATATAAATATAATAATAATGATTAATTTTGACTAAATTTGATAAATTTGTAAATAGGGAAACTCGTGGGAATAAAAAAACAAAAGATAAATATAGTATAATATATGGATAAATATAATAAGTACATATGTATTTAGTTTTTTAAATAAAATAATACAAATTACGAAACTTCTCAAAAAAGTTTATGGCGCTTTGTATTTTTTTATAAATGGGCTCATCGAGAACCCCTCCTCCATGGATGGATTACCCGAACCCAAATCTGCACAACCACTTTGTGCTGATGCATGCCTAATTTTAAGCATAAAATGAGGAAGAGAGATTCTGCAAATATTTTTGTAAGGGAACGTTATTAATTTATTTCAATATACACTCTCGTTTTTCTAGTTTGTGTAAGGGGAATTAAATTTCATTGGTTATTTGATTGGTTGTTTTCATTATTACCAACAAAAATTTCAAATATAGTTTGTTCATTTTCTATCAAGGATTTTTGTAATTGTATGTAAGGGATTTAATTATTTTTCAATTGATATACATGTATATATATGTAATATATATATATATGTGTGTGTGTGTGTGTGTGTGTGTGAGTGTGTGTGTGTATAATCATGTAAAATCATTTTCTTAACTCAATTTGCATACATGAAATGTTTATCTTGACTCAATGGGTCTAAAATATCTTCTTTTTAAGGGTGTATTTCTGTGTTGTTTTCACAATAGCATGTACATATATGTGTATATACATGCGTATATACACATATAGTGGTTATATTTTCAGTATATATATAAAGGGTTTCTTATTCTTTAAACTGTACTTCTAATTTTACGTTGGAAAAGAAGTCCCCACTTTAAATTGAAAATTAGTTGGATGGGTTTTAAAAAGAAATTACTAATCCCATGATATATATATATATATATATGGATGAAATGGCATATATCTTGTTTACAATTTTATTTTCTGATTACCGTCATGTTTCCGAAAAAAAATGCACATAACATAACAACATGTTTTATTGAGATTTTGGGCATCACACATGCATATATACATGTCCATATGTTTACATAATCATTTTTATATAATGTACATTTACATATGTGTTTCATTTAATTAATTCCTGAATGTCATATAAGTAATGTCCAATATTTTTATTAATGACATGTTGTGCGCATTAGTTTCACTAATCGTGCATGGATAATATTTATACATATTGTATTCACTAAATATATATTAATTCATGGTGTATGGTTAATTTTTTATTATGTATAAATAATTTTTTAAAGGAATGATTCATTAAATGGAAAAGTATGTACGACAAATCATGAAGCGATATGTCGATGTGTAAATTGACTATGTCAGAATAAGCAGTTGATATCCTATGAATGTATATATATATATATATATATGAATGAATATATAAATTTGTACACATTAATACTTTTGTATCAATTTTTTTACAAGTTTTAATTTATGAAAACCCAGTGAAAAAATCATACGTATATAAAGTAAGATTAAAAATGTTTTCAGAAAACCTGACTCTTGAGCATTGTAGACAGGAAGGGATTGGGGAGTAGACCTAGCCTTCAATGATAGTATACATTTCAAGTAGTCTTAGATTAGATGTTTTGTTTTCAGAAGCATGCCTAATGTTTTCAGAAAAACACTGGATTATGTTTAAGCAATTTTGAACGTAAGTAGTTTTTAAAATTTATATAGTTTTTTTAAACAGTATGTAATTTCAAATAGAATTTTTAAAAAGGTTATTTCAAAATGTATTCTCAAAGTTATTTTCAAAAGAATGTTTTATAAGTATTTATCGAAGGTTTTTAATTACCAAATTGGGCATTTTTTTGCTCACCCCTTCTTTTAAAATTATTTTCCACAGGTCACATGGAGTTTTCTGAAGTCGTTTGATTCACTTTTAGTGTTAGCGCATGTTTTATTTTTTTTCATTTTATTTTATTTTTTCTTCAACTATGATAATTTGTATGTTTATATCTATTCTCCTAAACCTAGATGGATAAAAGGTCCTTGGTTATGTAATTTTTAAGGTCGGGTACTTATAAAACTCTTAACTAACATATAATCAATTCTATATAAATTATGACAACACTTGTGCTTTTCGTATCTCAAAAAAATATATGTGCAACATTATAACACTAAGAGTATTTATCTAAGACAATATTTTTTCGACATCACATTCCAAAAAGTGATATCATTCTTGAATATCCTTCCACTATCCTTAAAAATGAATATATCTTTAATAAACCCCTTCCTATAGATCACATTGACATTATAAAAGGTGATTTGGGTATGATTACATTTTGATATTTATATCTTAAATGTGGGAAAAATGAAATTTATTTACTGTTAAAAATATTAAAATTGTTTTTAAAAATCAAATGGTTCATATTTCTTTCAAACTAAAGAAAATTAATTTTTTTATAATTTTGGTATATTCAATTGAGTGTGATACTATGAGAGAAAAACAAATTTATAAAAATAAGTTTATGTCATCCTAATAAAGATGCACCTATATGTTATTACCTTGAAAAGGGAACATTATATTCTTAATTTTTTCTTTACCTTGGGTATGAGTAGTGTTCCATTATTGTACACCTATTTTCAAACTCTCTGATAATTTCCTATGTTTTGTTTTGATAATAATTTATAAACCACATGGACGGAATGAATTTTAAATTTTAAAATGTTACTTTTATTCTTGTTTAATTTGGGTGTGTTCCTTTTTTAATATTTATTTATTAAATATTATATTTTTAATTCTATTTTATTTAATTGAATTTTTTCATTTATAATGAATTTTTTCATTGGGATATAATATTTTTAACATTAAAATTATCCAAGATGAAACACCCTATTAGTTAATTTAAAAATATAATATTACACATCCATTTTTTGAAAAATAATTCCCAATTTTATTCCATATTAATAATTATTTTAGAATAATAATTTTGTTTATATTATACTAATATTTTATGGAAATATGTGTTTTTAAATTTTATGTTTTTCAAATACAAAAAAAAATCTAAAAAGTTCAATAATAATTATAAACATATTTTTAAATTTTATTTCTCTCTATTCCCATATATGAATTATTTTTTATAATATAAAAGGAAGATAAATTTAATTATTTAGATAAATATCTATTTAATGTAATTATTGAAATCTATAGTCTTAAAAATGTAACGTTTTTGGAAGAAAATATTATTTATGGATAAATGATGTTCTTTTAATTTGGGGAGGAAATGTTTTTTATAAAACATAGTTTGTGGAGAAAAATAATTTTATAAAACTTGTATTGATACTTGTTATATTATTTTTTTTATTATCTTACTATTCATGTATATTAAATATTTAAAAGGGGAGATTGTTTTATTTATACCATTCTTATGTTTTTATGATCATAAACACTATTTAAATTTTCTAATGATATTATTTAAGTGTTTGACAGTTATGACTAAGATGATATTATGATAGATCATTGAAATAACTTTGAATAACCCGTGTAGATATATTGATGGATATTTCAAAACATTTAATAATGTTACAAGATATTTTGATGGAGTGTAAGTAATCATGGAATTTCATTGTGATGTTTGGATAACAACAAGTTTCACTAGTGAGGAAGAGAAATTAGAAAGATCAAGTGCATACACTACGAATCCATCATCCAACTAGTGGAGAAGCACTGGCTTCCTAGAGGAAGAATGTAGGTAAAAGTGAGTCCTAGTAAGCCTAAAAGGTAGTTGATGGGATCGGCTGTAATGATAAATGGATTGATCTAGATGCTTCTAAATTTCATTAAACGATAGTCAAAAAGAATTAACTCAACTCTCTAATGTCTTAGTTTGGTCCAAGATTACTCCAGTACTCATAAAGGCTATAGATAGGCCCCTTGGAGTGAAGGTAAACTTATTTAATAGACTAATGGATAACTCCCAAATTTTATGCTCTTTAAAATGATATTTTTCTACATGGTTTTTTTAATTCCAATGTCATCTCAATTACTAATCAACTATGTAATTATTTTTTAAAATTCTTATCACTATTATATCTGTATTATTTTATCATAGTGATTTATCTTATCTATTTTAAATAGTCCAGAGAATTCCTAAAAATATTGCTTATAGAAATGCTTTATGTTCATCCTAATATTATTCTATTTGGGTGATCACTACCTTTAAATTGGGGGACTCAGGGTTCATTCCAAAATTGTTATAAGTCAAGGTATTTTTTTCTCCTTGATGTTTCTAGCTACAAACATTAAAAATATATGGATTTTTGTATTTTGGACTCTTTATATAACCAATTAAAAAGAAATTGTATTTTGGTATATTTAATTTCAATAAAGATATGATAATAATACATTTAACCATAAAATAATTGTGGTAAAAGATATGGGTGTTCATTAATGAAAATTATGAAAACCTTCTATACCAAATCATGTTATTTACTTTAGGATTTCTTGATTCAACTTTTTAATATCATTGAAATTATAATTTCATATATAAATAAACTTAATAATTTAATTTATGAATCCCTAGTTCTTATATTATTCCAATTTTAAAAAAACATATTTTGAATTTCTGTTGTACTTTCTCTTTTGATTTACATTTATTGGTTATTCTTTATAATGTCTCCATTTTTTTAATTATCATCAAACACTAAAATTCTTTTTTAGCTTATAAGTTTTGTATGTGTTTATTTTTTTAAGAAAAAATCACACCTCAAACCCCACCTATCTTCATTTAACATACTTGGACCAACATCTTTGACCATGTTCAAACAAATGTATTTATTTTGAAATTATGAACTGAACAACCTCAAAATGTAAAACATTAACTTAATAGACTTATTAACCACATAGAACATGGTAATAAATGAAGTAAAAGGGAATTTTATATGGGTATAAATATAAAAAAGGTTATTAAATAATGGAATAATATATTTTATTTTTTTAAACTTCAGTGAAACAAATTATGTGGGGAGTCATACTCAAGATAAGTGATTTTTTTTATAATCATGTTCCAACTGTCAGAGTTTTCTTCCCGACAATTTTATTTTATATCTAGGGTTCCTAAAATGTATCAATAATGTTATTAATATATTCAAATAATTTTATAATTTAATTTTAAACTATCATTTAAATTTCTTATAGTGGTTTAAAATGGTATATTATTAACATCTTATATGTTAAGTCTTGGACCATGTTCACTCAATAGTAACTGAACCCAGTGGGCCAAATGAACTCAATCGAACATCCACGTATTCCAGAGGCATCTGAATAGTAGTGATGTTCCATGGTGGAATAGTTGGGAGACTATACCCTCATGATCAGATTGTATCATAATAGTATAATATCTTAATCAATGGATGAAGAATATAGAATCATTTATAGTGAAAGATTAAACATCCACAATATAAATAACCAAGTAATCACATCCATCAATGTCATGTAAAAAAATTATCTTGGCAAGAAGCACAAATGTAAATACATGATGATATATATGGAGGTACGCATACATATAAGTACACCAAAAGAACCAAAAATACCTAAATACTATTTATATATTGCTTAATGAGGCATAGCTTACTCATTTTCTCACCCAATCCCATGCCACAATTAATCATGAAACAATAATTGAGAAATGTCCCCTATCCCTATCTACATCCCGGAAGTCTTTCTAGGTACCAAATGGCAGCCGACAAAGGGTATGAGTGTAATGTCCCAGAAAATCCGTATAATTTTTTTTAATTATATGGAATTATTTCAAGACTGTGAAATATGATGGCGCATGATTCCGAGGCCTGAAGTGCACGGAATGGTCCGCCAAAGTTTTGATAATCTTTAAATAGTGTGCATAAGAATTTTTCCTAAAAAAGTAGAATAACTCCTAAATAGATACTCGGATAAGAAATATAAGGTTACCATTGTGTTCAGGATGGTGGGTTTACCCCAGGCATGACTTAATTTTAGTTGGCACGGGCCTTTTGTGAGAAAACCCTAAAATAGCATAATTGTAAATAAAATAATTAAATAAATTATTTTATTTTTCAAATGCTTATAACTCACAAGCAGTATCTCTGATTTAAAATCTGATACCACTGCTGAACTCATGAGGGCATGCTTTATTTAATCAGATATTAACATTGGCCGGTGCGGGCCACTAGTGAAAGTTAGTTTTTGGCCGTAAATAAAATATTTAAGTGAAAATTATTTTATTATAAAAATCAAAAACTTTTAAGCAGTAACTTGGATTGGAAATACAACAGTATTTTTCAGTTAGTTGAGTCATGTTTCACTTGGGCAGAGCCTAACCTCGACCAGTGCAGGTTGAGCATGACTGTTAATAATTTTCCAAACTTTTTTTTGGGTACGTTCAGTAAACACGCAAGCGGCATTTTCTAACTCTTGAACCAGTGCTAGGAATTGAAATATGAGGGAAAAGGTGAACTTTTAGCACCTATATTTGCTTAATTATACCTTCACCTCGACTACAGTAGGTCAAGGGTGGAATTTATCTTTTCACATATTCGTGAAAGAATAAAATAAAAATAAAATTATCTAACATTTATTTTTTTTAAACACCTTGTGGATGTTTCATAGGTGGGGACCACATGAACTAAACCTCCCATGAGAGGTTAGGGTGGTGGGGACCACCTGAACTAACCTCCCATGAGAGGTTATGGTGGTGGGGAATACATGAGGCTAAAACCCCTTGAACTCCACTCTTAATGGAGGAGAAACCTCTCAACACCCTCTTTAATGTTGTGGAGCCTCTTGAGCATCCTCAACATTAATTATGAAAACACACCACATTAAATTTTGTCAACTTATGTGAGTGTGCCAACCTAATTTCTTATTAAGTTAATTATATTGTCACCTCTTTCATTTTTTGGTGGAATTAGGGAAAAGGCTTGGCAATGGAGAGAGCGTTGAAGAACTTGGGAGAAAGCTCTCCAATTAAGAATGCCAATGAAGAACGCTGACCTCGACTTTGACTTTATTCCATAGGACATCTTCCAACATGGTACATCTCCAATCGACGATCGTCTTCCCCTCCCCAATTATGTCATCTTCTCCCTTGCGATCTTCGTCGACGAATCAAATGAGGTAGAGGTTTATTTCTATATGTTTATCACTTCCCATGTTCTCCCCTTTTAATTATTTTTCAGGAATAGGAATAGAGATTGAAAAGGGGTTTGGGGATTGATGTTTTTTAAATATCATCCATACATGTTCATGATTCAATTTTGTGAACCGCTTGCAACACCTCTAACGTGGAGGGTGCAGTCCAAACAAACATGGCCCGACCCCTCCGTTGTTCTACTTCTTTAGTGTGTTCTTCATAATGGAAGTAGGCAATGAAGGAGATGAAGGTGACAAAGGAAATGGAACTCCACAACCTGCGGCCGTCGCCGCCCATAGCCTCTGCACTCTACGGTGCTCATCCGCCCGCCGCATCGGCATGTCGCCTCACATCACCCATGGCCTCCGCCGCTCTGCGCCGTCCGCAGTTGAGCCGACCTGAACCATCATTGTCGCCCTAGCCGCAGAGTCAAGCGGCCGAGCCAAGCCACCGCCATTGCCAAGGCGCCGACGCCAGGCCTTGACACCACCAATTTACGAGCCTCCATCGTCAGGCCGAGCCGCATCCACCGTACGAGCCACCGCTGCCAGGCCGAGTGGTCGCCACCGTCCTGGGCGAGTCGCCACTGCCAGGCCAAGTTGCCGCCATCCAAGCCGCTGTCGTCGTGCTAATATGTCACCGCCGTCTGGGTTGTCGCTGCCTTCTAGGTCGAGCCTCCACCTGATCCACCACCGCCCTTCTGGCCGAACTGCCCCGGTCATGTCACTCCATGGCCTCGCACCCTCATGGCACCCTCCACGTCCTCGCGGCCCCCCACAGCCCTCTACAGCCCCACGCTGCCTGCAGAGCCGGACCCAATGGGCTGGGCCACCCATCGGACTGGTCGGAACCCAACGTTTCGGGCCGAACATAGTGGGTCTGGCCGGGTCATCCTGATCGGGTCGAACAGACCCAGGCCCACTGCGACCTATTTACTTTCTTTTGGCCATAAATTTTGCACCAGACGTCCGTTTGACAAACCGATAGCGGCCCTAGAAATCATGGAGTGAGGAATTCCCTTTTTGTACACCCCACTGTATATTTGGCTAAATATGGGGCATGGTCGAGTTGTATCAAACATTAATCCAACCGTGCCCCCGGGACTGAAAGGCTAATAACTCACAGACCGGGCGTCTGATTGACTCAAAGTCTATTGAGTTGACACCCCTATGACATGCCAGTCCTTTGAGATAATTTTTCATGGATATTCTAGGTGATTGAGGTATGACCTATGTCTAGGGGAGCGGTTCTCCCATGCGTGATACGTACGGAACCCTGCAACTGGCTTAGACTTGATGGTTGCTGACCATTTCGACTCGAAATGGCTCGACTGGCCCAGTAGGGAGTGCCTTTGTGTGATGCGGTAGAACCAAGGTGGGTAACACCATTGTGTGATGTAGCAAACCCATAGTACTTGACAGGAGGAGTACCTGAGTAGGTCACGAGGGGGAGCACCTCTGTGTGACGAGGTAGACCCACGGTGGGGAGCGCCTCTGTGTGACATGGCATACCCACAGTACTCAACAGGAGGAGTACCTCAGCACTGAAAGTCTAGTGGGAAGCACCTCTATGTGATGCATCAGTCCCACTATACTCGATAGTGTAGGATTTCTCCAGTAGTCGAGGTGTTTTGAATGTTAATTTTTATTATCCCTACAGAATCTTGTGGCTGGCTATCATCTTCCATAGCAATCCTATGTGGGTCATCTTCATAATTTTTTTTCTCAGAGTCGTATACCTGGTGTGAGCTGTGTTAGTACCTCTATGTTTCCCTGTGATTGAGATGGATTACTTGAAAACTTATGTATATGTATGGTCATATACCTATGTGAGGTTATATGTTGATTTCATACTTTGTGGTTTATCTTTGGTGGTTTTTTTGAGTCTTCGAGGGTCTCAGGGTCCCTATTATGTATCATTAGACTCACTCCTTCATGGGCTATGCTCGCATCCTGTTGTGTTGGATGCAGATAATGATCAGTGCTGACTAAGGATGAGGGTACCAGGACTGGAGGTAGCTCAGAAGTGGACCTTGATGAGGCGTACCGCAGAGACGACCGATCGAGAGATGTACCTACACATCAGGTAGGATCCATGGTGAGTTATCACAGGATATGTTTTAGTTACTTATACATTCAGTTGTCTTATACTTTCCAGTTTTTCTTACACTTTCTAGATGGGCTAGTATTCTAGCCCCTTTTTACTTACAGTACTCACTCTGTTTACTTTTCAGTTTACTTGAGTTCATATCTTATTGTGTGCTTTGTTGTGTGTGTTACTGGTTAAAATTAAATGTCTTCCCAGTTTTAGGGAATACTCCTTCGGTGCTAGTTTCTAGACCCTAGCCTATGGAATGTGGACTTGGGGTATCCATGGAAAGGGCCCTGGGGGAAAGGTCATGACAAATTGTTATCAGATGATTCGGTTCTACCATAGAACATAATACTCTGATCTTTATTTTTAACAGAAATATTGTTAAGTGTAGTGAGTGTGGTTATTATTTTAGGGTATCCAGTGTTGGTGCAGCGGACGAAGTATCCATACATCAGGTCCCTAGATTCTGATTTTTGACTCTGTGCACAAAAACACTGATTGCCTGTGTGTTTTGAAAAAGTTTTCTTGTGTTTCCTTGAGTCATCTCCCCAGGTATAACTAAATGACTTTGGCGCACCTATTCTTTATCAAGATGCCGCTACGTAGATAGCCAGCTAGGATTCCCAATAGAGTACACGATGATGGCCATCGAGTGACGAGGTTCTGTTGCAGGGTCCTCTTACTATGATTGCACCTTGAGGTGGTGTAACAGCACCACCAACACCCGTTGGGTAGCAGTTACCACTAGCCACAATGGAGGATGGTGCATACCGACAGATGGAGTTGCATGAGTTCCAGTAGTAGAGGCCTCTGAGGTTTTAAAGCAAGAAATATTCCCATGTAGCTGATAGCTGGATGGAGGTGGTTGCTAGAGTTTTCCACCTAGTTGAGACACAAGTAGAGAATATGGTGATCATAGCTACTAGTCTTTTACAGTGACTGACCATGAGGATAATCCGTACAGTGATGAGGCTTCGGTACATGGACCATTACCCAAGATAGTACCTTCAGGTAGTGTGTCAGCAATATCACTACATGTTGATCAATAGTTACAACTAGTGGTACCGGTAGAGGAAACTTATAGGCTTAGTGCCTTACGCGTGATTCAGCATTAGATACCCATCAGGTTTAGAGGCGAGCCCGACTCATAGTTGGCTGAGGAATGACTTGAGAAGGTGGCTGATAGTTCTCTAGAGCTTCTACAGCTTCATCAGGATGACATGTCAGTAGTAGAGTATTCATTAATGTGTACTTATTATTCCGGGTACTCGATTAATACGATACGAACAGCTCTTCGGGACTCTAACTTTCGAACGTAGTGTGTTTAATGATGTCTGATCCAAAACTGTTTATATATGCATTCCTAATTAAGTTAGTGTGCTAGAGAGAACATTTTTGGTTGAATTTTCTTTGGTTGATCAGATACAGACAGTGAATGTTAGATGTTCGAAAGTAGAAAACGGTCACCAGTCTCATATAAATGGGCGGTTAAGATGTTTCAGGAAGAGGATGTGACAAGGATAGATTAATATGTATCACAACAGACGTGGAAGTAGAGCTAGAAGATTATCATGAGGTATTGTACATTTTGACATGTCACAACCACCCCCTTTTTTGTGGACCCCACCAGGCTCAGGGAGCTGGAGGACAGGGGAAGAAAGTAGCTGCATGAGGTCAAGGAGGGTGACCAATGGGCTCTAGGAATGATTCGAGGTATGGTCTGTGTCTACTACTAGTTGTTGTATCAATAGACATAGGTACCAATCATTCCTTAAATCCAGGAATCTTTTCTAATACCTAGAGTTTATTGTTAAACCGTTGACTAAACCGTCACGTATAGAGATACCTTTGGGAGGAGACTCAATAATCACATATACGCTGATGGTCCGATCTGACTCTTGAGGTGAGAGTTTCAGTTGGAACCTCTTGGTGGAAGTGTTGAGGCCTTACGACATTATTTTGGTTATGGACTGGACATCGATAGTTTATTCTCAGATTGATTGTATTAGGAAAAAAGTTTGTGGTTTACCTACATCATTGGAATGAGGTTTTCCTTGGTCGGCAAAAAAGTAAACCAGTGAAGCACAGGATAAACTCATGCATAGGAGTTTTGAATTTTCAGTTGCAAACAAAAGTGGAAGAACATGGGGATGTCTTTTCAAAAGATGTTTCCAAGAATACCTCCCTGATGGGAGAGGTAATTCTACTTCGGATAAGTAATACCAGATATTATTTCTCAACTTCTCCAGGGTAGCGACACCATTATCAGCATTGACAAATAAGGGGAAACCCTTCGTTTGGTCAGAGAGATTCTAGCTAAGTTTTCAGGAGCTGAAGTAGAGGCTGACTAGTGCACCCATCTTGTGTCTACCTGAGGAGGGTGTAGGGTACATAGTCTACTACGATGCATCAGGAACCTGGATTGGATGTGTCCTAATGCAGGAGTGAGATGTGATCGCATATGGTTCTTGGTAGTAGAGAAAACATGAGCAAAACTATACTACCCATGACCTATAATTAGCAGTAGTGGTATTCTCCATAAAGATATTGTGACATTATCTGATAGGTGAACATTTTACAGTCTACTCGGATCACAAGAGTCTCAGGTATATCTTCTCTCAGAAGGAACTGAACCTGAGACAACGATGTTGGATTGAGTTCCTCCAGGACTGTGACTTCGAGGTAGTCTATACTCTTGGGAAGGGGAATGTTGTAGTATATGCACTCTATAGGAGGACTAGTATACAGATTCTAGGAGAGAAGATGGAGCAGCTGGTGGCATTGCAGGTATCATTTATAGATCGAGATGGAGTAGCTTTTCCCCAGTCTCTTATAGTCACTCCCCAACTTCTTCAGTGAGTCAGGGAGGCGCAGCGCGGGGACACCGACTACAAGAGTCGACATGCTCAGATATCCCCAGGGCATGCACCTAATGGAATTTATGAAGGTGGGGAGCACGTCATTATCTTCAGAGGATGTACCTTGGTACCAGTGTCTCTTTAGTAGGAAGTGTGGAGGGCGTTCCACACATCCCCTCTAGTGGTATATCCTACTGTGGAGAAGATTTAACAGGACCTTCAGCGTTAGTAGTGGTGGCCAGGGATGAAGAAATCAGTGGTATATTTTGTATCACAATGCCTCACTTATTACCTAATGAAAATTTCTCAGAGCTGGTAGTGGTCTTTTGCCAACAGGGGGAGGGATACCTTGTCCTCCTACGGGTATCACCTTGACGAGGATTGTAGAGTTTTGGCTGATGGGGCATGTTATCACCGAGGTTTATCGGTCTTCCTATGGTCCTTTGGAGGATATGCAAGGTAGCATACCTCTTTTCTCTTCCACTATAGTTGGAGAACGTGTGTAACATCTTCCATGTATCCCAGCTATGGGGATACGTTCACGACCCATCTCACATCATTGACCACGTTGAGCTGGACTTAGACGATGGGGCATCATTTACAAAGGTTCGAGTGGAGATTGAGGATTGACTGGAGTGGGTCCTTTGTGGGTGGTTGATAACTCTGGGGTGCATATGCTAGCAGAACAGGAACCTCTAGGAGAGCACATGGGAGAAGGAGGCTCATATTTGTGGTCAATACCCTCTTTTGGCTGTTTTTCCATCGTTTTGGCTTCCGAGGATGTAAATCCCTAATGTGGGGAGAATTTAATGTCTCGAAATTTCCGTATAATTATTATTTAATTATATGGAATTATTTAGAGATCGTGAAATCAGACAGAACTTGATTCCAAGGCCCAGAGTGCCTGGAATGGTCCGTCGAACTTTTGCTAAATTTTAAATAGATGAGGTAAATAGTTTTCCTGAAAAAGGGGAATAACTCTTAAATGGTTACTCGGATCAAAAATATAAGGTCACTGTTGTGTTCATAATAGAGAATTTCCTTAGGCATGACCTAAGTTTTTTCAGCGTGGGACTCCTTAGAGAAAACCCAAAAATGGCATAAATGTAAATCAAATAATTAAAAAAAATATTTTATTTTTCAAAAGATTATAACTCAGAAATGGTAGCTCTAATTTAAAATCCATCACCACTCCTAAACTCATGAGGGCATGATTTATTTAATCAGATACTAACTTTGGTCAGCGCAGGCCACCAGTGAAAGTTAGTTTTTGGCCGTAAATAAAATAATTAATTGACAATTATTTTATTGAAAAATCCGTAACATTTATACAGTAACTCAGATTGTAAATACCAAAGTATTGTTGGAGTTTTTGGGGTGTGTTTCACTTTGGAAGAGTCTAACCTCAACCGTCGCGGGTCAAGGGTGATTGTAAATAATTTTCCAAACTTTTATTCGTGTACGTTCAGCAAACACACACGCGGCATTTTCTAACTTTTGAACTGGTGCTCAGAATTGAAATCAAAGGGCATCATTGAACTCATAGCACTGATATTCACTTTAGGAGACATTCACCTCAATAGTTGTAGGTCGAGGGTGGATGTTAGATTTTCACATATTCATGAAAGAATAAAATAAAAATACAATTTTGTAACATTTATTTTTATTTTTATTATAAACTCCTTGTGGATATTTCATAGGTGGGGACCACCAGAACTAAACCTTCCATGAGAGGTTATGGTGGTGCAGACCACCTGAACTAATATCCCATGAGAGGTTATGGTGGTGGGGACCACCCGAGGCTCAAAATCCTTGAACTCCCCTCTTAATGGAGGAGAATGTTCTCAACACCCTCTTTAATGTGGAGGAGCCTCTTGAGCTTCATCCACATTAATTATGCTAACATACCACATTAATTTTTTCCAACTTGGGTGAGTGTGCCAACATAATTTCTTCTTAAGTTAATTATATTGGCACCTCTTTCATTTTTTCATGGAATTGGTGAAAAGGCTTGGAAAATTAGAGAGCGTTGGACAACATGGGAGAAATATCTCCAATGAAGAACTTCAACCTCGACTTCGACTTTCTTCCTCGGGAAATCCTTCAACATGGAATGTCTTCAATTGACGATCGTCTTCCCCTCCCCAACAACATCGTCTTTTCCCTCATGATCTCTGTTGACGAATCAAATGAGGTAGGGGCTTCTTTCTATATATTTATCACTTCCCATGTTCTCCCCTTCTAATTATTTTGTGGGATTGGGAATAGAGATTGATGAGGGTTCTGGGGATTGATGTTTTCTAAATATCTTCCACACACGATCAAGATTCAATTTTTTGAACCGATTTCTAACACTATATCATGGACGGTGCGGGCCAAACAAACATGTCCTGAACCATCCATCATTCTACTTCTTTGGTGTGTTCCTCGCAATGGACAAACGTGACGAAGGCGACGAAGGAAACGGCGCTCCACCGGCCATGGCCACCGCCGCCCACGGCCTCCGTGCTCTAGGGCGCTCTACCGCCCATGGCCTCACCACCCCGCCTCACCGCACCTGCGGCCTCCACTACTACGTTCTGTCCGCGGCCGAGCCGCCCGAACTATCGTCGTTGCCCGAGCGGTCGAGTTGAGCCGCCAAGTCGAGCCATCACCGCCGTGTCGAGCCGCCGCCGCCATCCGACCCGCCTCTGCCGGGCCACGTCGATGCCGCCTTCTAAGCTGCCACCATCGGGTCGAGCCACTGCTGACATCTATGTCGCAGCGCCACCGTCGGGCCGAGCCACCGTTATCCAAGCCGTCGCTGCCGCACCGAGCCTCCACCATCGTCCGGTCTGCCATGGCCTTCTTGGCTGAGACGCCGCTCGAGCCGCCGCCTCCCTTCCGACCGAACCACCTCGGTCGGGCCGCCCCGCAGCCTTGCACCCTCACGGCACCCTTCGCGGAAACCTGCAGCCCTCTGTAGCCCCTCGTGGCCTACCGAGTCGGACCCAGTGGGCCGGGCTCCCCAGCGGGCCGGGCCGAACCCAATGGGTCTGGTCGGGTCGACCTGAACCGGATCCGGGCCCACTACGACCCATTTACTTTTTTTGTCCCTAACTTTGGTATCAAAAGTTCATTTGAAGAACCATCAACGGCGCTGGAAATCATGGAGCGAGATGGTCCCTTTGAGTACACCCCACTAGAGATTTGAGATAAGATAGGGTACGGTCAGTTTGGATCAAGCACGAATCCAACCGGGCCCCCGGGACTAAAAGGCTAATAATTCACAGACAGGGCGTCTGATTGACACGCCATCTGTTGTGTTGACACCCCTAAGATGTGGAAGTCCTTTAAGATACATTTTCATGGAACTTCGAGGTGGTTGAGGTATGACCTATGGCGTGGGTAGTGGTTCTCCCAAGCGTGATGTGTACGGAACCCTAGAACTGGCTGAGACTTGACCGCTGCTAACCGTTTCGACTCAGAGTGACTCCACTAGCCCAGTGTGGATAGCCATTGTGTGATGCGGATAACCCATGGTATAGAGCACCTTTTTGTGATGTTTCAGACCCACGGTACTCGATAGGAGGAGTACCTCAGCAGGCCACAAGGTAGAGCGCCTCTGTGTGACGCGGCAGACCCACAGTGGGGAGCACCTTTGTATGACGTGGAAGACCCATGGTACTAGACAAGAGGAGTAACTCATAAGTACAAGGTTAGTGGGATGTGCCTCTGTGTGATGCGATAGGCCCATTGTACTCAATAGAGGAGGAATTCTCTAACAGCTGAGGTGTTCGGAATGTTACTTATTACTATACCTAGAGAATTTTGTGGCTGGCTATCAGCTTCCATAGCGATCCTATGGGGGTCAGCTTCATAATACTGTTTCTCAGAGTTATATACTTGATGTGAGATGTGTCAGTACCTATGTTTTTTCTCATGAATGAGATAGATTACTTGAAATCATAAGGTATATGTATGGGCATATACCTTAGTAGGGTTATCTATTGATTCCATACTTTTTGGTTTATCCTTGGTGGTTTTTGTGAGACCTTGAGGGTCTCAGGGTCCCTACTGAGTATCCTTATACTCACCCCAGCACGGGAAATGCCAGCACCATCTTGTGTTGGATGCAGATGATAGACAGTGCTGATTGAGGACGAGGGTATTGGGACTCGAGGTAGCTCGGAGTTGGACCTAGACAAGGTGTACCGTAGAGACAACCGATGGAGAGCTATACCAACCCTTCATGTAGGATCATTGGTGGGTGATCACAGGAGTTGTTTCAGTTACTTGAACTTTCAGTTGTCTAGTATATTCTGTTTTCCTTGTACTTTCCAGGTGGGCTTGTATTCTGACCCCTTTATCCTTACAATACTCACTCTGTTTACTTTTCAGTTTACTGGAGTTTGTTTCTTGCGTTGTGCTTGGATGTGTGTGTTACAGGTTATAAAGGCAATTACTTTGTAGTTTTAGGTAATACACCTTCGATGCTAGTAGCCAGCCCCTTCCCAATGGAAGGCGGGCTTGGAATAGCCACGGCACAGGCCCCGGGGGATGGGTCGTGACAGTGAGAAAAACTCCATAGGATTCCAACAGTGGTGTATAATTCTATCCAATATATGAATATACAATAAATAGTGTTTAGGTAATAATAATTATGGAAAAGAGTTTTGGTAATAAATAACCCACAATGGTCTTGGTTCCCATAGAACACTCATCTTCTGATACCTACATTGTCCCATTCCTAGCATTCTCTAAGTAATTAGTCAAACAATATTTGATTTATAATGATGTCTCCGGACCTAGCTTATATTCCATGTATTCCCTATGAATCATATCAGTCCAAGAAATTTATAAGAATTCCATCATAATAATGTGAGGATTTGACCAAATCCAATCATCTTCTTTGGCTTGTTCGATGTTTTGTATAATCAATTTATTATTTAACTCAAAATTAACCGATGAATGTCCTAGGATATCCTATATAGAAAACTAGGTTTTTCTCCATGTATAACATGAAACAAACACCTTTTAATCCAATCATATGCATCCATCATAAGTTTTATTATCTTTCTCAAGGTTTAGTATAATGTCAGCAACCATTGAGTCCATCTTTAGTTGTCAACAATGGGAATCCAAGTGTCACTCATTGTATATATAATAATCTTCTATATAAGTCCATTCTTATTATTTCACAAAGGGATTATGGGTATCACTCATGGAATAAAAAAATTAGTCCCTATGATTCTATCCGTGAAAGTCCGCAATGGATTCAAATTTTAACTCCAACGTATACAAGCAAGCTACTAAATGAGTCTGTCTATGGAATTCATATGAGAACCCATTTGTCACCCTAAGAATATAATAATAATTTCATTACAACAATTTAATTACTCAAGCCTGAATATTCAATTTATGGAGACCTTAATTCAGAACCCACATCACTCTCTATGTGGCAATAAGAATATACATAGCCCTAATACTAACCACGCCATTATGTTCACCTTAAAAATCTATCATACATCACTTTTATAAAATCCACTAACTCAACTCAAAATTTCATTTAAATAAATCAAAAATCATAATGTCCAAGAATCATATGAATCATCTAATTAATTTTAATTTCCCATTTCAAATATGAAATAAAACTCCAGAAAAAGTGAAAAATAACAAAAAACAATGTCTTGTGTACATGGTCTTCCATTCCACCTTTATTCAATTCGATTATAAATTAATATAAAATTAAATCCCACGTCAAGGGGTAAATAACATACCTTAAAGTTAAATAAAATTCATAGGTCATCCATGGTAATTTTAACCATTTATAAACACATCCAAAAGGGGAGTTAAAATTCTATGATCTTAAACATTAATGACAATTAATCAGTTCTTGTGATTCATATAGCTAAAAATGATCATTTAATATGTATGGCTCAAAAAACTATCTTGTGACACATTGAAATTTATATAAACACCAAGACAGTGTGGAAAAATCCCAACACCACTAACCTCAGCCTAGTAGTTGACCCCACATCCATTGTTATCTTTTAATCTAATCTAGAATGACAGAAATCGATTAAATAGACAAATTAACTTAAAATGTGACATATTATCTCATGATAAAACAACAGAATCAAGAAGAATAATAATTATGAAAGGAGTGTGAAGAATATAAGAATCACTGATGGTTGTCCTATGAGACTGCTAATGACTGATTCATAGTCTAGGAGGTGAAGATATATCAAATCCTATCTTAGTCATAGAAGGGAGATTTAATAAGAGGAAGAGGGGATGGTTGCTAGAGTAAATTAAAAAAATAAAAGGGTTGTGTTTCTAAATAACCAAGGGTAAAATTTAATTTTCATCCCATTAAAAAAGGATTCCGGATTTGGCCACACAGTTGGATAAACTGTGTGTGAACTGTGCACCCAACACTTTCTTAAGACCCCCCTGCTCAGTCATGGTGAACGGTTCGAAAAATTTTGTACCAAATTTATTTTATACATATATTAAAATTCATGTAATAAATTCATGGGTCTGTGGCCTTAGTCTCATGGTTTGGGGAAACCGTACAAATCATCATAGTGCACAAGGATACCCTGCATAGTTTAATCAAACATTTTGGTCTAGGATCCATGGATTCAACTAACTGTATGGCCTATCTATCTCATCCAGAATCTCAGGATTTCATCTCTGTACAATCCCCAAACACCCTCATTTCCTTTTTTACCAATCTATAAACTAATATTAGTATAAATTTTAATAATTAAATATAAATTAAAAGTGTTTAGACCTCATATAAAATCTATGTTTTTACAATTCCCTCCCTTAAATAATTTTATCCAGGAATTTCCCTTACAAGGGTAGTAAATCATCATATGAGAATAACTCTAGCCATTGGGAACAGAAGTTGGTTTCCCCCTCCCATGTATCATGCTGTACATGATTCTATATACATAGAACCCATACTAATGGATATAATATCATTAGAGAACCATCAATACTTGATCAGAAATACGGACAGTATGCTCCTCAAGGAATGCATATAATTCCAACTCAACCACCTTGAGTTGAAGAACATAAAATGGATCATAATGATATCAATGAAGCTTAGATACATGGAAGATGTCCTTCATGAACTAGGTCCACTTATATAAATATAATTTATAGTCTATTGATTAAATCCCTATAGAATCTTGAATTCTCTATATAATGAGGTAATAGTTTCCAATATTGCCGAGTTTTTTTATTTTTCATTCTAGGAGAAACACAAAAGAAAACATAAATCCCCACCTCAATCTCTATTTATTTATGGTTATAATTGGAATAAAACATCAAAATATAATGAGCTATAGACATACATTTTCTGAGGATCTAAACTTACTTTGAAGTCTCATTATTGAGAAAAGGACCCAGTTTAGATGTCTCTCCTACCTCTAACCATCATAGGGGTGAATGGAAAAACCTACCACATATATTCCCATAAGTAACCACCTATATAGTCACTTGAAATATTTTATTACAAGTGAAAATGGAGGGACATAAGTGTTTCTAACATGAACCTACAAAATCAATGACACATTCTCAAAGAATTTCCCCCAAAACCTCTATCATATGTTTAGACTGATTTTTAGTCTATGGCTGACAGGTTGTACGTAGCAGTACTTATGAACCCAGTGATTTCTGCAACCCCTTCTAGAATTTTGGTGTGAAATTAGAATCTCTATCTAATCGGATAGAATACGGAACTCTTAATAGGAGTATGATCTCATGAATATAGAGCCTCCTAATCTCATCCACTAAAATAGTATCCCAAGTAGTCAAAAAATTGTAAATAAATCAACCTATCTCTGATCACCCATATGGAATCAAGGCCCTAACGTGATATAGGAAAATCATTTCATTAAATCAATGGTGAATTCATCTCAATTAGACTCATAAATAGGAGATGGATATAAAATCCATGTTGTTTTTTGGTATTCTACCTTCATGTGCATACAGGTGAAACACCGAGTAATAAACCAAGTTATCTACCTTTTTATTCTTCGCCTCCAATATTGGTGTTTTATGTCATGATACATCTTGGTAGGGCAATGATATACTACCAATATAGAGGCATGAGACTCTCACATCCTCTCCTCTCATATGTCTATAGGAACCCATACATTTCCACAGATATACAAGATCTCATTCTCTTCAATGATTCAACGAGGAGATGGGTCATCACCTGCAATGATCTAGTGTATGAACAAGCCCTAAGAATATGATAACTATATCATCTTTACTCTGTCCAAAAGTGAATTCATAACAATTAATTATGCATGTACATATTGTCTAATAGTGTTCTGAACCTCCATGTGCATCTTTGAAAATTGGACCATAAGCTGCCACTCGCTATTGGCCTTAAGAACAACCTGTCTATGAGACCACATGATCAGATAATTTGAAACTCCATCACCATTTCTGATCATATGGGAATGATTAAAATCAAAGTAGAAAATATATTTATCCATCTTTGATTGATGGAATTTCATGTAACACTATTTCAATATATATTTTAGTATTTTAGTTCTTATAAACCAAAAAATTCTCTCTCATTAAGTAGTTCCTCCAGAAGAGAAAAGAATATAAATAATTAGCAATATTAATACCATGATTTAGGTAGTTACTCTAATGTGACCTTAATTTATGAGGCCTTAAACCATGAATCACTCCTCCAGCATCATAGTTTCTCCTAGCCTAAAAAAAGACACATCAAAATAAATTTTATAACTTCTTCCTAACTCTACCAGAATTAGGATTGGGATTTTACTTAGTCTCCCTTCCAACTTCAGAAAGGATATCTCACAGTCTTGTTACCATATAAAATTCACACCCTTGTTATTAATGCACATAAAAGTTGATTCCAAGTATGATAATTCCAATAATAAGTGTATGTGAAAACCAATTATTCTCAATAAACTCTGTATATGAAATAAATTCATCATATGATCCCAAGAAACTACATATCTCACCATCTCTAGGACTTTTGATACTTCTGTATTGGAGATAATATGACCCAATAAGTGTGATTTTTTATCCAAAATTGGAATGGTAAGATATTATAATATAAATAATTCTCTCAGTGTATCCAATAATGTTTCAAGATTTTTGGCATGGTTATGTTTTTTGTGAGATTACACCACGATATAATCCTTTAATAGCACAACAGAAGAATCCTTACACAGATATATAACTAAGTTCATCAGTTCTATGAAAATTGTTGGCATAATTATGAGATCAAATGTAATGTAAATATATTTATTCAATCCATATATATATTAAATGATTTATATAGTATATCTAAATTTTAAACATGCACCTAATTATAACCCAGTCTCATGTAGACCTTGGAGAAAACCCTCACCCCTCAGATCAAGTCAAATAGATCTTATATATTATGTAATAGATACTAATTCATAACCATAAGTATGTTTATCCAATTATAATCCATGAATATCTAGAGGGTACTATCTACCTTCATTCAAAATAGGACCGGTGAAGACCATGTCAAATAATAGGGTCATATAAACCATTTAGATTCCAAATCCTCTATCTACCTCTTGAGATTTGGCTACTCAGTAGGATCCATCTAGTAATGGGGAATGTATACCAGTGAATCTCTTGGAACTTGATCAATGTAAAATTATACCTCCCCCTTGGGAGGGAGTCCTAAAAATTCATCCAGTAAAACATAACTGAAATAATCTACAGTTGGAGAGAAATATTTATAGAAAAATTCTTTTATGATTCAAATATAATCTAGCAATTTAGGCAATCATCCCACCCATCCCATGATAGTCAGGTCAATCATAGCTCTCTCATAAATCCCATTAACTGTTTTAAATACCAATCCTATCTTTTGGTGACGTTATGGACTCACTTCCGTGATATCATTCAATATAATCATGATAGGGAACTAACTAGTCCATCCCAAGAATGATATCAAACCCTATCACTCAAGGAAAAAGAGATCCCATCTAAAGAAACACCCACCTATCTTAAGTGGGAACTCCCATCATTGGAATTTAATATATGATTGTATTACCAATGGAGTATCATGTGTCATCATTCCACATGGAAACTGAACATCAATCCCAAGACTATCCCCAACAATCATATATATAATGGAATGTGAAGAACATATATCCAAAAGAGTATGTACAAATGTAGAGACCATTACAATAATACATGTCACCAAAGATGGTATGGGACTATAATGCATAGGTATTGTTATCACTACATATATAAGGACTAATCTATGGCCCTAACATATATCATGGATACCCTAAGAAGGTCTTATCCACTAGTATTGTTTTTTTAGTGCTTGGATACCCCATCCACAATGACCACCTCATTCCGATCATCTGTATTTACAATAGTTAATTTCTTAATGATAAGTTGTTGAACCCACTTCTGAATGTGGTTTTTGTGTAGACCCTCTCTCACTGTATACTTGAGTAAATGATTCCCAAAATCACAATATATAGACCATATTATGACAATATCGACACTTGACTGGGTCCCTCACATAATAAGATATCATATATCCTAGTCTACCACACTAATGACACGTCACCATGAAACTTGATTATATACCCTGCCTACTAATATGACCATGTGGAAGCTCCCAATGAAGCTCCCTGATATTTTCATTGTAGTTCCAGATCTTGGGGATGAACCGTTGTAGCTCATTTCTCCAACCTCTCTTAGGTTAGACGCCATGATAAGATCCCGATTCACTATTCAATATATGTTAGAAAGTTGAAATACATTCACTAGTAATTTGATGTAATACCTAATACCATAGTAAAATCACATATCTTGTCACCTAAAACATTTTAAAAATCTAGTGCTTTGTGAAATATGTTGAATAGTTCATGACTGATAACATTCCCTAACTCAATTGCATAAACTCTCTGTCTCTATTGGCCCTCAAGATATTGATATAGGAATAATCATAGAAGTTCATATGAAAATATCTTTAATCTAAATCCCGATTGTGATTTTTCTGAGTAATAACATCCCACCATATCTTGGTGGAATCCCATATCATATATGTAGTGATCGTCACTCACCTATTAGGAAGTGTATCAAGATGTATTAAAATTGATAGGATGGCCTCTTGCCTATCTCAAAACTCTACATTAGTTCCCATATTAGTTATATGTGGAGGTGTCATAAGAGGAAATATTGTAGGATCTATTGGTGTCTTGGGGACCACTACATAGAAATTATTTCATTACCACTTTCCTGGAATATGTCTCAAGGTTCTCATGGAATAATTTCTATATAAATTATAAACACACAACTCAACAAAAGTTTTAAAAACTACAAAAGGTGCATATATAGAAGTATTGGATAAGTACAAGTCTGCCTATATAAGAGCCACACCCCTCTTCCTAGCCTATAATCAAGGTCTATGATATTTATTTATCATATAGAACGTAAGATACATTCCTAACTACCCACTACTATGGTCGGTCTGGGGTTGTTTTCTATTCTACAAGTCAGTGTTTCTGGTATAAAATGTGTCAATTGAAATTTATCGAGAAAAAAAAATTAATGTAAATTGCAATCCCCAACTTGCGGTGCCCATTAATTTCCAAATTAATTTTTTTTATGTTCACACTCATGTATATAGAAAGTCTCACAAATTATTTGAACTATATTAATCACCACATTCTATTTTTAAGGGAACGTATTCTTTATAAATTTATGTGTGCTGTATATTTAATAAGAACCAATTATTTATCATGTTACTTCATAAAATGTTAGTAAAATTTCATGTAAATATAAATAATGAAAAAAAATTATGCTATAAGTAATGCACGCTGTAAAATAAACATGGCCAGATATATTCATGGAATAATAATCTTGAAGTGCCTATAAAGATGCATGAAGTAATACTACCTTTCTAAATTAGTAATGGGAGAAAATCTATTGTATTAATGAACATCACACATATAGTAAATCATCCAATAATGAAATCTAGGAAAATGTACTAAGAAAAAGTCATAACAAGATATCTTATCCTAGATTATTTTTCTTTTCAATATGCTTTGGTTATTTTATCACAAGAATTGGCTTGTGAACAAATCCAAATATTAATTCTTTCCCCTTGTTACTATCCCAATAAAAGTAGTATTAAGACAAGAAACCCTAGATACCACTTTGTGAAACCCTTTACATGGTTTACTCAATAGTAACTGAACCCGGCTATCCACATGGCCTCAAGTTTGCCTCCTTGTATGTTAGTAGTTTCCAACTAGCAATGAGGGTCCATGGTATGCCAGTGGGGTCATGATACCCTCATGATTCAAGTGTATCCTAGTGGTATAATCTATCAATAAAAGTAGGAATAATATAAAATATATAAAAATGGAAGACTGGACATCCATCATATAAGTAACCAGGTAATCAAATTCGTCAATTTCATGTAAAAAATGATAATAATGGAATTATATAAAGAAAATAGATACAGGAAGACAAGGTAGTAGGTAAACATATATACAAGTATACCAAAAACCAAAAAAGGAACAAATGACTATCTCCATATAGCATCATGATCCATATCTCAATCATGTGCTCCTCCAATATCATGTTATTATAAATAAATCATAGTAAAATAAGTACTTTCCCATATCCCAACATGAATCCATTAAGTCAATTTGGGTACCAAATGGCGGCCTAATCAGGGGTGAGATAAATATAGTAGGCCACCAATAATGGTGTCTAATTACAAAATAAATTTTTATGTTCAATAAATAGAGGGAATGTAATAATAATGTTTTAATAGAAGTTTTATAATAAATAACCTAAATATATTCAAGTTCCTATTGATCACCCAACCTTTGTTACCGAATTCACCCTAACCCGAACTATCTCTAAGTAATCAGTAAAACCTCATTTAATTCATTGTAAAGTATGGGGACCTAGATCATAACCCAATTATCCTCTGTCAATCATGCATAAATAATACCTATATAATAATTACATCATAACAATGTGATTTGTTGATCGGGTTCAAGATTCTTCATTGGATTTGAAGAAAAATCATATAATAAATTAATTATTTGACTCAAAAGAAACCTAAGACCATCCTTGGAAGTTGTAAATTAAAACCCAAGTATCTATCCAAGTATAACATGAACCAAAAACCATAAAATTATATCCTAGGAATCATGTTTTTCTTCTAGGTGTGGTATAATTTCACTGAATTCTATGTCTATCCTTAGATGTCCATAAAATGAGTGCATGATTTACTCAGGGAATATATAATAATATACCCAATTAATCAACACTTGGTAGTAAAAAAATGTTATTTCGTGTATTACTCATGAAATAACATTAGTATTCCCTATGATTCCATCTATTATAGTCCAAAAAGTAGTCCAAGTATCACTCAATCGCATACAAGATAGATGCCAAATGAGTCTGTCCATGGACTTCATGTTAGGACCAAGTTGAGTGGTAGTGATATTTGTTGTCAATAGATGATTTATGAATGATGTTGTGAAGATGAGTAGGTTGATTTTGGGAAAACTTCATCAGACTAGCCTTCAGACTGGGCATCAGACATGCTTGGAAGACGAACCAGTCAAAGAAAATTAGTTTCACCACACAAAAGGAAAAACATAACTTTGGACGGAAGCCATCAATGTGGGAATCTGACCCAGATAATCAGAATGAGTAAACGTATCTACCCATTTATAATGAGTCTTGGTTGGAAAGATATAAGGTTCTATAAGACATGGAATTCATAAAACATTCAAATTTAAATCTTATGATGCTTTTATAATCATGGAGTTCTCATAAATCATGAAAAAAATCATGATACAATCTGGAGTTTTGACAGAGAGGAGAAAATTATGTGAAGTATTTTGTCTTCAACTCGTTGGTGTAAGGAACACTAAATAATTAATGATATAGATCGTCGGTATGAGAATCATTGGTGTGACAATATCAAAATGCAAGAAGATTGATCTTTATGAAGTATAGAACATTCTCTCAACACATATTCATCATAATGGATTCTCGTACAAACTAATTTTATATTTTTATTATCCTTTTAATATTAAATACTATGTTTTATAAAAATCATAATGATTAATAAATTTTTAATTATAGGAAAGGATAATACATTAAATGTTTTTAAAGGCCAATTAACCAGTTGAAAATGTACAATATAGTAAAACATTGTCATTAGATTGAATGTATTTTAATTGGTTCAAGAGAAAAAAAATTGATGGTTTCTCAAAAAGTGGTTCTTAATTATCAGAATGGTGCTTAAATCGATCCATCAAATTGAAGAAAATATAGATCTATCAGACACATTCTGACATTTTTTATTCCATTGGATGTTGAAATTTATTAGAAACGGGATCATTGGTATGAGAAATTGAAGAAAAGTATAAATAGATTTATGATATTTTAGATATGTTCTTACTAGAAAAGTGTTGTCCTAGGAGTCTTTAAAAACCATATAATGTTATTTAATGCATAAACAAGTGTTTTTTCGAAATATGATATTTATAAGAAGACTTTTTTTTGTTTACAAAAGATCATTGTAATGAACATCCTTCAATTTTTACATATTTTTTCATCATAATGAAGAATAAAAATGAAGAACCGGACTGAAAAAATGTTTTAAAACATGAATAATTCTTAATTTTGTGGATGATATGAGAATATCCTAGAATTTTTTTGAAGAGATGAAGAATTAAATGATGAAAACCTAAATGAATGAGAAATTCATGAATTTTGAATTTTCTTAATTGGGAAAGGAATTTTTTTAATTATTTTCCATTTTGGGTTCCTATAAAATGATATCACATCATATTCGTAATTTGAGAGCATTGAAATATTCACATATATTGGAGCTCAAAAAATTGTAGAATCATTATTGAGTTTCAAACTATTTTATTTCCAGGTTGAATTTGGGGAAGTTCAATCAGAGTAAGTCAATCAAAGAGAGTTCATTGAAATGATCCCATTAGAATAAGTTCCATTGGAATGAGTCCATTAGAGTGAAAACCATCAGAGTGATCCTCATCGGACCAAATTCCCTTAAACAAAAAAATTATGATCTATCGAATGAGTCTCAAAAAAATTAAAGAAATAAGATCATAAGAGTAATCATAATGAATCCAATTAGATGGACCCCATCAGATAGGGGTTAGAAGACCGAGGAATATTGGACAAAATGTTTCTATGAATGTTTTATGGATAGGGGATCTATATAATTTTTCAACACCAACACATTCCGTATATAATTTTTTAATTTCTTAAATAATTTTACATAGGTAATGAGTGATTAATCTTACTTATAGAAGAACTGAATAAATTTTGTAATTTATAGGAGAATATAAACGAAAAGTAACTCTTGTAATAGTGGATACATATCAGTTATTGAAATATATTGTGTGCTCATTGGGGTGTATAACAAGTCTTGTGTATGGGGATATGAAATGGACAGTTGGGGGGTCTAACCAACTATAATTGGAAAGTTTCTAATATGGTGTTCATGTTTTTTATGAAAATAACTATCATAGTTGGAAGATTATGATGTTACCATATCATCTTTCACTTGACCTTGATGTTAGAGATATAGAAATAATGATAATTTCTCACATAAATGTAGTTGTTATGACAGTTTCTGATAAGAGAAATATAGGTTTTGATGGAATGTCTCAAAATTATTTATTGTTGGTACTTGTCGATGATGTTTATGAAATGATTATGGGGCTTTTAATAGAAAATATTTTTTTGATAAATTTAGTAGCAGTTGTGAAGGGAATGAGAATGTTAAGAAATAAAATATTCATATATGGATAAGTATATTTGATGATATAAAAATGGCTAATACTGAATGTATTAACAGTTACATCACTAGATTAAATGATATTATAATTAAGATATGATTTTTTGTGAGAATATGTAGGATTAAAAAATTATGAAGTAACCTATGAGAATATTTCTAGATAGATATGATTTCAAATATTTATCTTTAGAATTTCATGAAGATTTATCTTTGGAGAAAATTCAAAATATTCTTGTGGCATATGAGATGAGAAAATCCCATGACTTTTTGAAAAAGACATATAGGGAAATGGATTTAAAAAAATTATGAGAAAAATAACAATAAATAAGTTGAAAAAGAATCATGTGATTCAAAGGTATATGATGAATCTGAGTATTTCTAAATAATTTGTTCCATATTCTCAAATAAATACAATAAGTAAAAATTGAAAATAAAAACTCTCAAATTTTAAAATTTTGAAGGGAGAAAGAATTTTTCATGGAATTATACGAGGACAAAATTTGAAGAGTATGAGCTAAAAAGGATAATAAGAAATATCAAAAAAAAGTTGAGGAAACATAAGGGAATATTTCCTTATAACATGAAGAATAAAATTTATCTATAAAGAAGGAAAGAATAATGATTGCACATCCTGTGAGTAGTGAGATCATCAAATCAATGTTGTTTTTCAAGGTATAAATGGATGTAATTATTCCAATAGTGATGATGATGGTGAAGAGAATATAGAAATAGAGTGGATTCTTAAAATATATTTGGAAAAAGAAATTGAGTTGAATACTCAACACCAGAAAGAAAGAAGAAAGTAAAAAAAATATGGTAATGATATACCTTCTAAGAGTGATGATCATATAAGTAAATATGAAAAACAATTATCAATTTTATTATATTATAGAATATAAATATTGGGGATATTGAATGAAAACTAAAAAAATATGATGAAATTTCATCTGGAAATGAGAACCTCAAAATGAAAGAATATACATCTATTAAAGAAAATAAGCATTACATGTAGAAGATACTTGAATCTAAAAAAATAACAGATGTTCTAAAAGTTATTATGTCTGAGAAAGTAGTGGAGTTTTTTGAAACACAATTAATTCTTCCAACAACACAATGTGAGATAATAATGATGAGTGAAAATTTCCCCAAGGCAGTTGATGTTAAAGGTGAAACCTCTAAAGAAAGTGAAAATAAAGGTTTAAAAAATATGGTTTGTAAGAAAACATATTTCACCAAGAAAGAGATAAATTATTCAAAAAAGTTCCCTCCATAGGAAATTAATCATTTATTTGTGAAGAAATAACCAAAAAAACTATTTTGAATAAGTTCACTATTAGTCCAAAAATCAATATTTAGATATCATGGTTGGTGTTTTGGAGTTTTCAGAAACATAACTCATTCATGCTGGTATAAAATGTCTCTACCAAAGGAATTATTCAAGGTGAGATATAATGAGAAAACAATATCAAATATTCCTAAAAATTATGTGGAAGTGAAAAAGGAATATTGGGAGATGAAGAAATATGTGTATGTTAAGAAAGTTTAGAAAATAAAATCAGCTGGGAAAGAAAAGAAAGAATACATAGTTATCTAGATAGAACATGCTTTCATAGTGAGAAAGTTAGAGAAGGTATAAATATCAGCCGAAGAAAAGAGGAAAATATGTTTTTAAAGATTACAAAAATGTTGATAAAAATATTTCAACCTATGGTGAATTGAGAAATCTAAAATTGTAAAAATGGCGGGAATAATAAGGGAATTCACAAAATGTTTTATTATTATATTATCAAACCAAAATGATGGTATGAATGGTTATTTTAAAACCCACTATAAAAAATTTCACTAAATAAGAAAAGATACCGGAATCCTTTTCAGATGAATCATCAGATGAAATAAATCTTGTAACAAAATCTGATAAGGATGATTAGAAGGGAGAAAATGTATAGAATGAAAATTATAAGAAGTGGATTAAAAATTTAACATTGATATAGGAAACAAACTTTGAAATATGATTCAAAGTAAATACTGATGTTACTCATTATTCCCACAAGATTTTTTAATTTGAACTACTATACTAGGAATTGATGGATTTGAAATAATGAAGTGGATGATGAGTTTCTTATTGTTATTTTAAAACTAATTAATTAGGTTACACAACATTCGTTCATGGAATGTTTAGTTTATATACATTAACTATATAGTATGTTTGTTGAGATGGGGGTAGGTTATTCTTATCTTAACCAGTCTTCTCATGAATTTTCATATAAATGAGAATGCTGGAAATATCATGTTAATCTATTACATGAAAGTTATGTTAGGAAAAAAATTGATAGTCTTTATTATACACTCTTTTTTCTACACTGGTTTTTTGCACATACTGTTTTCTTTTCTGAAGGCCCTATGTTAAAAAACTCTTGGGATTTTTATGTTCTTCTAATGAATAATTTTTTGATTTTCAGATGAAGAGTTCAAAATTTAATAAATAAAAAATTTATCAATAAAGGGGGAAATCTATCATGATAGGTCAATGAATTTGATTATAAATATGGGTAGAGAAATGTAATATATGAGAGATAATTCATAGGTAATAAATAAATGAATTGAGAAGACATGTGTGTAAGAGAGAAGAAAAAGTGAGAAAAGAACAACATAAGAGTTATTTTTTTAAGTGGGTATTGAAAACCAAAACAAATGAGGGATTTTTTGGCCCAATTTGAGTGTTGTTTGTATTTTATTTCTATAGATGATATATGGATGAGGTTGATAAAAGTTAAAGTTTTTTTTTTTGGAATCAAATCAATATACTGACCATCAGAACAACTAGGAGTTTTTATCAGCCATATAAAATTAGTCACACAACATAAATGGAAAAACAAATCTTTGGAGCTAAGCCATTGGTATGAATAATTATACCCAGACCATTGGCATGAGTCAATGAATCCAGGCATTTTTAAGGGTTTTTTTAATATGAATCGTTTTGGAAGACATGATATGTTATAAAACTTTAGTTTTTAAATATTAAGATTCTTTTCTAATTATAGAGTTTTCATGATTCATGAGGAAGTCATAATACAAGATGTATCTTTTGAAAGAGAGGAAAATAATATGTGAATTATTCTTTCTGACACTCATTGATATGAGGAACACTAGATACAAAAGGATGATTTTCATTGATATTAGATTCATTGGTGGGACAATATTAGAAGGCTGGCAGATTGATATTTCAAATGTAATGAAGTCACTAGTGACACCAATCCATATTAATTGATTATGAAATCAATTCATTTTATATTATTGGTATTCCTTATGTATATGATAAAGGGTTTTGTCAAAGGAAGATTAAAAAATAAAATTTTAATAATTGGTAACAATAATCAATCAGATGTTTTTGGAGACCAATCAACTTGATGAAAATCAATATCGTAATCAACTGTTGTCATCAAGTTGAATTGTAAGTTGACTGTTTCAAGAGAAAAGGTATAGAATTATTTATTGTTTCTTAATATGTGGTTTGAACATATTAGACTGGTGCTAAGATTGATCCATCAGACTAAAGAATAGACTAATCCATCATGTGAATTCTCACACCGATAAAGTTAGCAGATGTTGAACTTCATCCGACATGGAATTATCGGTCAGGGGAATTGAAGAAAATGAGAAATACATTGAAAATATTATATAAATTTTCTTAGTAATATATTATTTTTTAATCAGTATTTGAACACTACAAAATTTTCTCTATGTTTTAAAAACTATTTTTGGTCGGTATGGAGTATCTGTAATTGAAGACTTTTAGTGTTTACAAAGGATCAATGTAATGAGCAGTCTTTAGTTTTTTCATATGATTTCATCGTATTGAATAATTGGAATGAATATTTTGAATAAATACATTTTTTTAAACATGAATATGTCTAAACTTTGGAGATGATTCATGAATATCCAAAGAGTTTTTAGAGGAGTTTATAAAGGAAAAGATGAATACCTAAATGAATGATAAATTCATAAATTTTGAATTTCGTTAAGTGGAGAAAAGAACACATTTTACCACAATTTCTATTATAGGTTGCCTATAAAAAGAGATAAAAACACATTAATACTTTGAGTGTATAAAACTAGTCATGTATTCTAGAGCTCCAAAAATTCTGGAATAGGTATTGAGTTTCCAACAAAAGTTTTTTTCAAGCTGAATATGAGAATGACCCATCTGAGTGAGTTCATAGGAATGAGCCCATCTGAGTAAGTTTCAAAAAAATCATTCCATTAGAGTAAGATACATAGGAGTGATTCCCTTTAGAATGAGTTCCATCATATGGAGAAATTTTGATGTGCCAAATTATTTTTTATTCAATTGAAGAAAGAATGACACAAAGACAATCAGACTGAGTCCAATAAGATAGATCCCATCAGACAGAGGTTACAGGACTAAGACATATCAAACATAATTTTATTGAGGAATATTTCCAAATAGTGGTTTCAGAGAATTTTTCAATGCATAAAATATCCATAGAGAATTATTAACATTTTTTAATAATATTAGATAGATAATGATTAATTAATATTACTTGTGGAGTTTGTGAAGAACATTCATAAGTTGATTAAAAAACAAGAAGGAAATTAAATCTTATAACTATAGATACATACTATTTAGTGAAAAGTAATTTTTTCTAGTTGGGGTGTAAAAAATGTTATGGGGAAGGGAATATGAGAAAGGATAGTTGGGGTTATAAACAACTATAGTTGGAGAGTTTTTACTGGGATCATATAATTTTTCACTTATTTTTCCCTTATATACTGAAAATATGATTGTGAACTAATCCATGTGCGTGGGACTATCCAGCATGGAAATGATTGGGTCTCTGTAACGTACCATGTAAACATCATTTTTCATCTAATCATTAAATTTTTTTCATATGAAAGTTAGTTTGGAGAAGATATAATAAACAAGATTATAACCATAAAAATGTTTATATGTCAAACAAGTTTACTAAATATGTTAACAAACATGAATATAAAATAAAAGGTGTCCACTAATTCCCCCCCCCCCCCCCCTTAGTCGTATCGATCCTATTTTGGAAAAAACATTCATACATGATACCATGTTTCACCCATGGAACAAAATAATTAGTTAATTATAACCATTAAATAATTAAATCTCTATGAGTTTTTCTATAGTGATCCTAATTTGAAACCCACATCTCACTGTCAATGTTGCAATAAGAATGGGCATGTGCCCCTAGAATAAATGTTATATTAAGTTCACTTTATAATTAAATTGGTAAATAATTTTATATAATCAACTAACTCACCTATAATATGGTTTAAATAAAGGCATGGGATTATAATTCCTAGCATCACATGAATTCTCCCGTTAATTTTAATTGTCCATTTCTAATTTGAAAGACAACTCAAACATAAGAAAACAATAAGATAAAAATGGTCCAAGGGATATGGTCTTCCATTCATAATTTTATTAAATTGAATTATAATATTATAATTTCATTTAACATCCCAACATAATCGGATAATAACATACCTCATAGGTTAATCAAAATCATAGGGAACACATGGTGATTTTAACCATTTAGTAAGACACTTCAAAATGGGTGGTTTCAATTATACGTTCTTATTCATTATCAACAATTAATTAGGTATTGTGAGTCATATTCATCAATAATATTAATTTAATTCAATAATATATTACACTTAATAAGAGTGTCTTGAAAATTTCAGCTCATGGAATAACAGAATATATATAGACACCAAGACAATGAGGGAAAATCAAGGGACACACCTACATCATCTTGGTAGTTGAATCCTCATTCTTTGTTAGCCTATAATCTATCGCAGAACATTATAAATTTAGAATGGAAATAAATGACCTTGAAATGGGTAATATAAGATCACAACAAAACAACTTCATCGATAAGAATATAAAAGCTTAAAGGTGCAATAATAATAGAGAAATTTTGTGTGGTTATCCAATGAGATTGACAGGGAGAGATTCAGAGTCAAGAAAGTGAAAATATATCAATGGTTATATTAGGATTAAAAGGGAGCTTAAATGGCATGGAGGGGGATGGGTTTTTGAAGGAAAAAATAATATAAAGTAGGGTTATGATAATAATGACAAAGGTAAAATGGAATTTTCATCCCTTTAAAACTAGGTCGCAATGTTTAGCCACATGGTTGGTCAAACCATGCACCCAACACTGCATCAAGACCCCCCATCACATGATCATCATGCAGAGTTAGACAAAAAGTGTTCTCAACATGTGTTTTAACTATATTGAAATGTATATATCAAACACACAGTTATCCAGACTAGGTCACATAGATAATTAATATTTTCTGGGCCTGGATAGTGCACTGAACCACCCAACACTATTTAATAAAATTGTGAAACATGGGCCACATGGTTTCTACTAACTATGTATCCCAACTGCCTCCTTCAAAATGTTAGCTTCCATGCTCCATAAAACCCTCATAAACTCCTGATTCCTCTAAGAAACCAATAAGAAATCCCATTAAGATAGAATTTAAGAAATAAATTGAAATTAAATGTTTCAAAACATATATGAAATCTATCTTCTTGCATTATATAGTAGTTATTTTGGAATAAATGGGAAATAAATATTCATTTAATATATACAGCATGAATTAAATTTTCTACTTTCTTAAATATAATTATTTAAAAATATTAATCAATTTTCATTGTTTTAAAAAGTATATTCTATTTCCTATTATTTTGTGATTTTTATTAATTTTTTAATAGAAAAATGGATTGTTTCCATTTTATTTAAATAAATCCCAAATTTATTTTTTATTTGTGTTAAAATTAATATTTTATAAGAATATATATTAGAAATGAATGATTCTATGTGTTTTATATATTTTGTGGTCCTTTAAAATTTTTAATGATAAAAATGAGCTTGATATAACTCTCTAATGCATTGGGTAATAATATTGTTCTCTTGAGAATTATATTAGAATTAACCAAGTAGGTTATTCCATTTATATGTATTCATGTAAGGGTAATTCTAAGGGTTCTATAAACATTATCTCCCAAGTATCTTATATTACATTTCTATTTTTAAAAAATATTTTTAATGGAAATATTATGATTCCACATGGTCAGAAAAAGGCATATGTTTTTGGAAATTTTATAGCATTTTTAAGGGAAAAAAGGTGTGTTTTATAATATTTTTTTAAACAATATCATTCTTTTTTTAAAACCCTCAGGATTATGATTTTAACTATTTTATTTCTTATAAAAAAAATTTCATAAATGTTAGGGAAATAAAGATAATTTCTTGAGTAAGTAAATGAATATTTCATCTCAAAATATAATCTATAGAAGGGGAAAAAATTTTCTTTATTTCGTAGTTTTTAAAATGAAATGATAGAATCCATTATTTTATATATCCTTTATTGATATTTTTTCTCATCCCAAGTATTGGTTTTTTCATAAGGCCTAAGGATGAGTGGAAACTATATTAAAGTCTTTCATTCTACCATGGGGGATCATTTTAAAATATATAAAAAGTGAATATAATGGAACATAAGCTTATATATTTTTATCATTTTTTAAATAAATGGACATGAAGTGTATGTTAATGATTTTTAGTGTATTGTTTTTATATATAATTAATATTCACTAATTATCTTAAAAAATTAAAACTAAATGATAATGGGATTGTAAAAAAGAAGAAATGTTTTATATTAAACTCATAATAATGTGTTATTAATGGTGTGGGCCCACATAGTTAGTATTAGATAAATGCTTAAATAAAATTTTTAGTTAGGTTTTATTAGGAAAATAAATTTAATTAAAGTTAATCCTTGGATTTTATTATCATTAGAAAACATTGGTGGTTTATAAGTTTCTTAATATATTAATTATTTGTCTCAGAATGGGTTTCCATAGAGGAAACAGGTTGAATGGAGTGGAAATTCATCATGATGATAATATATTTCCAAATTATAAACCTTGACTGGTTTGACTTAGAACATATAATTTTATATCATTGTTAACTCAATTTTCATAGACTATTAATCGTGGTACCCTTTTCTATAGCATTACAAAATTCATAATAAAGGATCACATATATAGTGGGTCATTTCATTCAATATTACCCAACTAGATTTTGTGAAACCTTATACCAAGTTTTACATTAAGGATTGATCAATGTTTTGGAATGATATTTGTGTTTTCGGAATTTTTTTAACATCAAATATAAATTCTTTCCATTTATCATTTTAGGGTTGAAGCCAAATTGTGGTGATAATTTTTTATAATTACCAATAGTAAAAAATATATTTATTTCATGGAGTTATTAGTATTTAATGAAATTTTCTTTGAAAAAAATTTACTCAGGTTATTTTACATGGGGTAGAAATGATTTTTTTATCCATCTATGAAGCTATTTCTTTAGATTTGGCTAGTATGTATAAAATTTTATTCTGGACCATGATAGTAAAATTTATTGTTTTAATATAGGTTTAAAATTATGTTTTTTAACATATCTTTCCTCCCATGAATTTAAAATTTTTGAGAAATTTATTTGGTGGGATGAAAAGGTTGAGATAATGTTTTTTGAATTTTAAATCAATAAGTATAAGATTCATTAAATGTGGAAAGTGCTGGGGAATCACCAATTGAAAAAATAGGAATATAACGGAACTAAATTTATGTATTGTGATAAGTGTAGAAAATTATCCAATTGAGTATCAATGTAACTTGATATTTTTTTGTGTGGTATGTTGGGACATATAGCCCTTGGCTTCAATAAAATAGGTAATTAAAATGGTTCCACCAATAATGACAATTAAAAAATGAAGTGTTAAAACTGTAATGATATGGTCCATTATGTTATTGTGTGTCCAAAGATAAACATGAAGGATTCTTATCATCAAGAAAATTTTAATAAGTGTATAGAAAATTATTTTGAGACTACCATGAGAACTGTTGGACAATCAAATGAAGTGGTGACGTGGTTTATGCCATTTTAATATTTGATTTGGAGCCCACTCTTGATGACCCTACTTTGTATCATTGTTTTATTTTTTTCAAATAATCTATTAAGAGAGGAATCAATTTAAGTCAATATGTATTGAAAAATAAAAAAAATTAATGTCTACTAGAGATCACAATATTATTTTTGAAGAAATTATCCATCCATAATAACTTAAATGGTCACATATTATATAATGGATGAAGTGGTTTTAAATGTTTTGATTGTTTATACTTTATTATCTCTTAAGGAATTGTGTTAATAGTGTTTGGTGTACGGACATTTTATTATATAATGAGGAATTATGATAATTCCCCTAATGGTGTTATTGAATGGATAATGTTTTAGTAATCTTTATAAAGGCCATGCTATAATTTATTATTTCAAATGGAGGTTTTTATAAAGATTATGAAAATATTTAACTGAAAGGGGAGTTATTTTGAATGACCTAAAATAATAATAATTTATATATATTTTTGTGATGAGGATTTATTAATAACAAATATGGTGGGTTTTATATTTCACATACATGTGAATTGGAAAGTATATTTGGGGGATTAATAAAAAATCAGCAAACCATGGTTGTCCTTGAATACCAGCTCAATCCTACACATATTGTAGTTGGGTTGAACCATGTGGGAGATCTATAATACATTTTTAGGAATTAAGTAGTAGGAATGAGGTGGAGAATATATATAACCCATTGGGGTATGCATAGATTTTTGTATGGTTCATACTGAGCATGTATGGACGTTCCTGGGTGGAGCACACTAGTGTGGCATGACCTAGTGTGTACCTGTGTAGAAGGTGTTCCTAGTACAAGACCCCAGTACTAAATTGAGAGGCTGATGGCATGGAGTAACTTATTAATTGTTTCACAAAAAAGAAAATATTCATGTGAGACAATGTTTATGAGGTTATTGTTCTTGCACTAAATTATTTACCCATAAAACATATACTACCCAATCAATTTAATCTCATTCATTTTAAAATATAAGCACCTTCATATTAAACCTCACAAAAACCTCATCAGAAATGCATTAGTTATTTCAAGGATTCTAGTGTTATTCCATCCCAATGGGATTATACGGAAAAACACCATTTCATATATTCTTGATTGATCCAAGTCCATTCATACCATCAATTTCTTACATGTATGAAATTATTTGATCTTTTTTGTGAGTTCAGGAGAAATAGTTTCATAAATTTCCTCGATCACATGGTTCCATCATGTGAAGAAGAGTATACAGATAAATATTATTTCACAGATAACCATTAGTACCTAAATTCTTCGACATGTGTCTCTTTTCTATCCACTGATTATCATGTTATCAAGAAATTTTGATCACACAAATTGCATATACACTACAATTTAAGAAGTATTCAAGTGTAAAATAGATTATCTTCAATTAAGTAAGTATCCATAAAACCATTTATTCTAGGAATCCCTCATTATTATTTTTTATATGTCCAATAGTAATTTCATGATCAAACTAAGTGATCATGTGATGATATGATCACCTCAACATTTTATGAAGATACCGAACCTTTTGACATTTGAAATCAATAAAAATGTGTCGAGATTTTTAGTGCATTAAAGAAGATTTTATCTCATCATAAAAAACAGAGATTAATGGATTATTTCTCATCTATAAATACCCATTAAGTGAGGAAAATAATAAGTTTTGAAATAGAACAGAGTTCTCTAAATAATAAATACTTTGCATCAGTATCCTGTGAACCTATTCGCGTGAAGTGTTCTTGAGTGATCTGATCATGTGAAGGATATCCATAAAATACCCCACACTCTAGAGAAATAATAGACCTATATGATTCATTCACATGAAATTAGGTGTTCCCATGAACAGTATTGGTTATGCGAATATGGTTAAGGACAATTCATACTTGTTTATTTAAACATGAAGAAGTTTATTCTATCCACTCAAGCTATGAAAAAAAGGATATCCCATGAAGTATTTACTATTTTCATAAATGTATTAAGGATATGTGAAGAATTATCTTATGTGATACTTGATTCGAGAATGAACCAATACATCATGTATAGATAACCCAATTATGCATAGACAATAAACATAAAGAATAAATATATTGTGTTCTTATTTTGGTTAATCTGATAAAGATAGATCATTCATTATTTGAGGATTGTATGAAACACATATGAGATATTTCATATAAAATAATAAATAATAGTATCTTATATATACTAAGTTTTATATGATATTCCATGCTTGCCTCATATAATTAGATTTCATGAAGAAGATACAATTGATACTCCACATTGAAATTCGATCTCTCATATTGGTTTTTGAATAAAAAAATTTGCAGACAAAATTAAAAATCTTATGTAATTTTATTATTACTAATTGGTTCATAGAATTTTGAGATTTTATTCCATGGTAATATTCATATTATTCTGACTAAAGAAGATTAAATGTTGTGGCCTACTTGATTAATGAATATCTGAGATTTCCCATTGATTGATGTATTTGAGGTATCAATTTTATATCCAAATTTAGAATAATTTGATCAGATTAATTGGTGTCTATCATATAAGACTTGTTCTAAATATATAATCACTTCTAGAGGAGAAGGATGAAATCCTACATTTGTTATTCAAATTTTTAGTTGTCATTGTACCTGTTTCATTCATGGATAATTAGTTTAACAACACCCCCTTTATCATTCAATTATTGATAATGAATGATCTGTTGTCCATGAGTGCAGTAATAACCACTATAGAATAAGGTTATAGTAATCCATAGTGGAGGAAAACCTTGTTCAAAATCATAGTTTTCTATGTGCTTAAATATTTTATTCTCATGCTTCCTAACAACAGGTTAAGAAGAAAAGAGAATCATTCCCTAAATCAGGGGAAAAGGTAAATAAAGGTATAACATTTGATAAAAAAATCATCTCACACTAATTCAACCATATCTGTGAGTTCATCCCAAAGTGATCCTAACAAATCAATATTTTTTATGTAAAATTTTCTAGTAAAATACAAATATCACCATAAGAAATTGAGATATAACATTTAGTAAAAACTCCTAGTGGAAGTATTAAAGATTTTTAGATTTATAGTAATATTACTATGATTATATATGTAATTGTTTTACCAAAAAAGATTTTTGTATTTCCCATAATTGATTTTGATGATATCCAAGGTATGGATTGGATTTCAGTTTATCGTGATAAGATAGATGTTAATTCATAGGAAGATATATTCAATTTTCAAAGTGGTATTCAATCATTATATAAGAATGACTTAATATTTATGATGTGAAAATAGTAAGTGGATGTATGTATGTAATTTAGAATGATTTAATTTGATTTATTTTGGATTATATGGTTTAAATTATTGTTAACAGAGTTCCATATGCTAATCCAATTTCAAATCACCCATTTTTTAATGAATCCATTATATTTATTATAATTCAAAATTCTTCTAATATTGTTTCTTGATAGAGGTTTAATTTTCCGAATCACATAACAATGTGGTTCCCCATTTTTGTTAAAAATAGAAATAATTCCATGAGGATTTTGATTGATTATTAGGTACTCAATAACATGAATATTAATAATAAGTATTTTTTAAAACATACATATTAATTTTTTTATCTGCTTTAGAGAGCATAGTATTTTTCAATGATTGACCTCACATCTATATATCATCATCTGATAGTAAAGTTGGAATGCACTTTAAGGAAAACATTCCATACAAGGTAAGGTTGTTATGAGTTTTTTTATGACTTTCTTGTTGAAGAATTCACCCTTTATATTTATGGATCTCATGATAGAGTTTTCTATGAGTATTTTAATTAATTTGTGGTATTTTTTATTGATGACATTATGGTTTAGTCTAATATTTATGAGAAACATGAGAAACATATATGGATTGTTCTGAATATCATAAAATAAAATATGTTTTATGGAAATTTTATAAAATATAAATTTTTGATAAAACATATTTCTTTACATTGACAGAAAAAACCTAAAGATGGTGTAACTATAGAACCTGCTAAACAATGTGGTGGAAGAGTGTCCCAAACAAAAAAAATTATATAGTTTCAAATTAACATTATATTAGTGGATTACTACAAAAAAAATATTCAAGAAATTTAAATTTTTCGAGCCTACCATGCTTACTATAAACCAGTTAAATTAAAATAGATAAAGGAGTGAGAGAAAGTTTTCTAGGAATTAAAAGAAGATTTATTATTACAAAAGTGTTTTCCTTTCCAAGATGAATTTTTGAATTTTCAATTTATAGTGATGCTTCTTTGAATGGAATTGGTAGTTACTTAATATAATATGATTGATTTCTTATGTGTGATTACTGTTAGTTGAAACTTCTTGATATTAATTACCAAATGGTTGATCTTGATATTAATGTAGTGTTATTTACATTAAAATTTTGGAGGGAACTTACATGTGACATAAAATGTCAAATATATACTAACTATAAGTATATATTCACTAAAAAAGTGTTAAACATGAGGTGGAGAAGATGGTTGTAATAGTGAAAGTATTATGATTTCATAATTCACTATTACCTAGGTAAATTCAATAAAGTAGTTTACATTTAAATTTAAAAAAAATAATGCACTATTAGATATTCTACATTTGTAATCTAATCCTTTGGTTAATGTTTTATAAAATATTATCCCAGAAATTATACATATTTTACACCCTCTATTTTGTTTCAAGTGTTAGTGTAGAAAAAATTTATAGAACTTATCATTCAATAAGAAATATAATGGTTTATAATAAAGAGTAGAGTTTATTGAAAATGGTAAGATACGTGAAATTAAAATTGAAAAATAAAGTGTTATAATATTTGGAAAGAGGATGTACATTCCAAATAATAATTAATTGAATAAATAACTATTGGGTGAAGCTAATAGCTCTCCATTTTCTGTTCATCCTCGTATCACACACACACACATATATATAACATTAAAAATATTAATAAAAGGAAGAAATTAAAAATGATATTGTTAATGTAACCAAATAAAGTTTGAATTTTAAATAAGTTAAAGTTGATTAAAACCTACCAAATTGGATAATTCATCCATTTCCAGTTATTAAATAGAAATGGGAGAAGATATCCATAGATTTAATGTTGGAGTTACTAATAAAATCTCTATATAATAATGAAATTAGGTTAATTATTTATCGATTGACTAAATCCACCTATTTTATTCTTATTTGAGTAATTACATCTTTCTATAATCAATCCAAAATTTACTTTAATGGGATACTAAAGATATATGGAGTTCTACTCTCTATTATATCTATTCATGATCCAATAATTACTTCTCATTTTTAGAATGGAATTCAGAAGTAATTGGGTAGTTAATTAAATTTCAATATATCCTTTTATCAAAAATATTATGGATATTCAAATTGTACGATTCAGACATTGTAATATATGATTCTATCTTTCTCACAAGATTACTAGGGTTTTTGGGATCAATATTTTTCATTACTTGAAAAAAAAATTGAAAAAAAAAAGCATTCTAGTATACAGATGAAACCTTTTGAGTAAATATATTGAAACTAGTGTCGAACTCAAATATGTTTACATGAATTTAATAAGAATAATTTTTTGGGGCCTAAACTGGTAGAATAAATGGTTTAAAAGTTAAATATAATTTAGAAGCACATGAGGGAATCTATGAGCAGGAATAATAGTTATGTGTATAATAGGAGAAATAACCTTTCATTTGAGGTGGGTGGTATAGACTTTCTTAAAATATCTCCATGGAATGGTGTTAAGTAATTTGATAAAAAAAATAAAAAATTTAACTCTAAAATTTATTAGGGTATCTAAAATTCTATAAAAGTTGGTAATTGTTTCATACTAAGTATATTTTACTATGGTTTTATCTTAGGATGAGAATATATTTCTTGTTTCACAACTAAGGACATATTTACCTGATGCCTATAATGTTTTTATCTCTGAAGTTGTACAGTATGAAGAAAATATTTCTTATGAGTAAAACCTAACACAAATTCTATATCATAGACATAAGGTATTATAAAATTTGGTAAATCATCTAGTTAATTTTTTGTGGAAGAACCACATTATTGAAAACGAAGCCTGGAAACCTGAAATGGATATGAGGGTAAAATATTCCTACTTTTTTAGGTGATGAATAATATTGGGAGGGAAAAATTCCGTTATGGATATAAAAAATTGAAAACTCTTTTAATGATAATAATAAATCAATTTTGTGTATTATTAAAATCAATTATTATATTTTATGGATTTACATTCATTATAATTATTTTATATGAGATTTTAAAATTAAAGAAACAAATTGTTCTATTCAAAATAAATTGTTTTCTATGTATTATAAGGTTTTATTTAAGATAATGTTTTAAATTTTTTAAATTAAATTTAATGAAATTAATTTTATTTTAAATATCATCATATCTAATGTATATTAGGGTAATTTTATTGACTTTTATAAAATATATTTTTCAGTGAATTCTGAAAAATATTGTTTCTTATAAAAAACTATAATTAATTTTTAACTACTTCAAAATTATCATCCTATATTAGATTGTTTTTAAAGTAAAACTATTCCACATCACCTAAAAATCTTTCAATTAATTAATTGCATTCAATATTATGCATTATTTTTGTATAAGTTCATTTTTAGATTTAATGAATCAATTGTGTAGAAAACTGTTTTTCATTTTATTTTTCATTCTAAGATTAACAATAATTTATAAAATCTATACATAATTAATCTTAAAAATGAGTTTAATTTTTATAAATATGAGGTTTTGAATTATTTATTATTTTATTTTCATTTTTGTTAATTTTTTATAGTAACCTTGTTAAAATTGATGTCACTATGATAAAGGGGAAAATGGGTTAATTAGGGTTAACACATCATGAAAAGGCCACAAAATTTCATATTAATTATTATTGGGTGATTTTATTTAGAACCTTATAACCATATCATCAAAATTGAATTGTTTTATTTCCAATTGACCATGATTAAGACACTAATAATATTTAATGTTTTAGAATCATTACCAGTGTGGCACTCCCCAATCTTATTGAAGGGAACCTACTATCTGTTCTTATCCCCACCATGTTTTCACATTATCTCCACCATTATCAACAAAAATACATCCCCAAACATCCTTCACTCTTACTATAGGTTTTTTCTACACAATATATCATCCTTGTATGCTTAACAAGTAATCCCCAAGTGGTTTTTTAAAGATAAAGAATAACTCTTAACTGATCTCTTCCATCTTTTTTCTTTTTAAACATCATTCAACCCTCTTATAATAATTAAAATATAATTAAATAATTAAATCCAATATACCAAAATGTTATTATATTTATGTTAAAATCATTTTTAACTTCTTTACTATCCTATAGAAAATTAAAATATTTTTATTGTGTCTGTGTGGACTAACACCTCTTCAAAGCAATGTGCTTCTTTTTCATCATCACCTCATATAGATGGAAATTATGATGAATCTAATGAATTTATAAAATAATAATTAAATTATTATAATTCTATAAATATAATATATTAATTACCTTTTTACCATTCCATCCAATGGAAAATTATAACATCATCTATGTGTATGTGTGGACTACCCCCTTCACGATGTGATGTGATTTTTTAAATGTTCATCATTCATTTATAGTTACAAAGTAGTGTTTAATTTATAAAAAATATAATTATATAATTAATAATTTTAATATTTCAATAAAACCATGATCCCATTGACCATGGTAATCCTACCGATGTTTTTCATCAATTATCAACTGAATATGGTCAAAAAATCTAATATGAAATAAAAAAATTTATTGACTATATAAATCATGGTAAAAAACGAAATAAAAATTTAAATTACAAGATAATGAATCTAAAAAATGTTCATAGTAAAGTAAATAATATATATATATATTAATTATATTTGATTTAAATATGGTATCTGGTAATTAATACTCATCATATGGGATTTTTATTTGAAACATTATATAAAATGTTTAATGTTTTCTTTCCAAAACTTTTTTCTCTTTATCTATGTTTCATAAACTTTTCTAGGAATGATATTATTATACACAAATGGGTATTTAAATTCATATTAAAACTATCTTTGATCCTATATATAGTGGTCTAGAAATGTATATTTTAACTTATTCTATATAGGTTATTTTTTAAAAAAAGTATGAAATGAATCTTTTTTAACATATGTGACATAAATAAATTTTCCACCATCATGATAGTTATTATTTCGGAATATATATTTGCAATTTCTAATTTTTTTTCAAATAATATATTGTTTCCAATTAATTTTGGACATTTTTTATGTTATCCAAGGAAAATGGATTTTTATCATTATTTATACATGAATCCATAAAGTGATTTTTCATAGGTGTTAAATATATTATTTTATAAGATTTTATGATAAAATTGAATTATTATTTATATTTTATGTATGTGAAAGTAATTTTAAATTTATTATGATTATGGGTGATGCTAATATATCTCTCCAATGGACTGGTAAATATTTTTGTTCCTCAGATATTTATGTTGGAATTATTCGAGAAGTTTATTCCATTTTAAAGGGATTTTTTTGGGGTTCTTGTAAGGGTTCTATAAAGATGATGTCCCAAGGAAAATACATACCTTTTTAATGGTTTCAAAAAAAATTATAAAAATATTTTGACTTTAAATGGTAATGAAACAAAATTAGGTTTTAATAAAGTTCATGACCCCTTAAGGGTGAATCGTGTCATCACAAACCTGGTTCCACTAAAAGGTGTCCTGATCCTGTTGTCTACATGGCCTCATCATGCCTCTGCATATACCCAAGGATTATAAATAGAATTAAGGGTATAGGGTGAGTCTGTGGGGAGACAATTCACTCGTGTTAGTGTGGAGAACAATGGTTATAGATGTATAAAACATAAGGATAATAGTAGTAGTATAGTTGTAACGAATAACCAAAACTAGCAGTGGAATATAATGAGAAACAAATATCGATAATAACTAACTAAAAATATTAATATTATAGTATACAAGATATGATGTGTTAATGTCATGTATCTACAAAGTAAGAAAACACGGATACAAATAATTAGTAAGTAGTATAATACATGCTATAAAAATCAAAAAGGACAAAAAAACAATCAAAGTATCCCAAGGTCCTTCTCAGTCATCTTCTACCAAGATATATCCTAATGAAATCATGAATTTCCTATGCCCATGATGGAATTATTCCCCTTGTCCATACCTGTGATCGTATAATCTGCTCTAGTACAAATGAGGGCCCATATAGTGTGTGAGATAAATATTAGTAATCCATTATCAACGAAGTATATAAAATCTAATATTTGAATATAAACCAAGTAGTGTGTTGGTATATATAAATGTAAATCAGTACAAAAATAATAACCCATTTCTGTTTCTGCTTGAGGTATAAATGTATCTAAACATTAAATCATATTATTAATTTGTTTAAGTTCATTTTTATACAGGTAAGTAATGTGAAATATTAAATAGAATAGAAATATTTCATAATAATAATAAAGAAGGACTAAATTTTAATCAAGGAATCCATGACCTCAAGGGTCAAGCAAACTCACAGTAGTAACTCAAGCAGTCCGGCAATAAGGGTCATAGTGTAATCCAAGGGTCATACCCAAGGAATTCCTCTATAAAAGAGCCTAACTAAGTATATGGATATCTTCTATAGTAATCTTATTCTAAACATGACTGGGACCAATGGATTGAATCCTTGGCATTGTGTGTCTAAATAAATAAAGTTGGATACAAGGATTATATCCAAGGCTTTCTAATATTTGAATATATAGTGAAGAGAACCTATAGAATACTATAAAAAATCCACTAATAGACATGAACCATTATTCAAGGTGGTTATCTCCCTTGGAAACTGACTCCTTGAATCGTAATGGTGTCCTTTGAGTGATCATGGTATTCCCCTGGGTAACCAAGGATGTCTCAAGTTTGACCAATGTTATGTGGTAAAAAGGTCTGTATGCAATAGGCATCTCATATATAATTCAATATTAAATTCAGTCAATTTAATAATCCTGCCTTTTAATAATTCTGTATATTATTCCATTACCTTTCATACTAGGTGACTAGTCTAAATAAGACATGTTATCAAGGTCCATTAATTATAAAGAAAGGATCAAGTGATATTTATATATATATACATTCCATTTGTTCATTCATTAGGTTAATTATCTTTACCTTTCAAAGGCGTGACAATGTTTGTTAATGATAAGTAACCAATATCAATTCTATTATAATCATTTAATAAGTTTAACTGATAACTATAAAATACATTCCATTTAGAAATTCAATAGTTAATTTGAAATACTTCATTCAAAATTAAAGTGATAATTATATAAAATATAAATGTGTTAATAATTATCAATTACAACCTTATTTTATTTAAAGTGATCCTTACCATTAGTAGGGTCCATCCAGCACACAAAAATGTTGTCTCAAATAATTATAACAATGTCCATATGGCTTAAAAAGGGAAGAACTATACTTGGGGTGGTCGTAATTGAGGTCGAAACCTCCAATGGAATGAATATCATGTATGAATTGGGATCTAGAATATGAGTCTATCAATTATAAGAATTGACGATGAATTTAATATGAAAGGCCATGGTAAATCAGAGTGTTCACAATGATGGAAATTTATAAATGATTAAATGTTTAGGTAAAAGTCATAGTACAATTACCTTAGGCATCTATCATACTCCCCATCATATATAATCCCTTAGTTTTTCTGGTATACGAAGAAAACTGGTGAATAGATCAACTTGCTAAAAATAAGACATATGAGAATATATCAAAATAGAATTTTTTATAGAAAGAAAAATGATAAAATGATCCTATGGAATTAATCACTCAATAATAGGAATCTAGATTAACAAACAAAAAATAAATTATACTTCGAATGGTAAAGCAATGCAAGAACTTAGGTTGAGAAGTATAAGGGATTGCAATATAATAACAAGGAGCTACCTAATGCTGAAAATATGAAATAGGATGAATAGGCTATGTTTTTTTTAATTTTAGGGCATTTTAGTCTTTTTCTCTAAAAAATTCTAGGTCACACTATTTTTCCACATGGTTGGAAGAAATGTGCACCAACTATGTGAAGGAAAATAGCCCAACAGGATACCTGCATGGTTCATGCACATTCTTTGACTAACCCTGTGAAAACTGTGTGATATTCCTCTACTAAAAATTATAGAAATTTCTCACAAGTGTATTTCCATTTTCAAATAGAAAGGTAAATCAATGCACTCTTATTTTCCCCTAAATATTCCTTATATTATTTGGATAAATTGTGTAGGCTATGATAAACAATTTCTACTAACCATGCAGACAAGTTCTTTCTTTTAACGGTCGGGGTTTCGAGCTCTGAACAAGCCTTAGACACCCCCAAGCATCTTCTTCGACCTCATTATGAATCCATAAAAGGTCAAAGATTAATAATTAGATAGAAAATGGAAGGATATATGCCTTATTTAAGAATTAGGTTCTTATATTTATCCCCACAGGAAGGAACGCATCCCCATGTTCTCTTCCAAGTGCAGTAAAAATATTTTTAAAAATAATTCTATCCATTAGGCACATACATCAGCCTCCTTCTCCCAGGTCACATCTTATACATGGATGTTCATCCATTACACCAATACCAATGGGGTATACTAGCCTTGAATATCCTTAATGCTTAAGTTAATGATGTGTATAAGATATTACATAAAAGAAGAATCTACATCAAACTCAACATCATCAGGATCAAAAGTATTATAGGGGTCAGTATGATAACACTAATGCAAGAAAATGTGGAATACATCATACATATCATGGTACCTATAAGGTAATATCAACTAATAGACTACTAGACCCACACTATCCAATATCTTAAATGTGCAAAAAACTGATGAGACATCTTCCCTTACCTCTATATCTATTTATACCTAAGTTTTTGTTATACAAGTAAGAGAACATGATCCATGACCCAAAACATCAAAGGTCATTGACAGTGATCTAAAAAGGATTTTTTTCAATAATAAGTGTTATAAATCTATTTATTTATTGACTACACTTGCATCTATGTCTTATTCATGAGATAGGGACCTAGTAGCACTTCCCCTCCTACCTCTAACTAGTATAGGGGTGAACAGGATGGCCTACCATATAAGGCCTTATATATATCCATATGATTCATTTCTTGATATCTATTATTGTACTATAAATATATGTGAGGGATATACTTCCTCCAAGTACAACTAAAATTAAATATGTGTGCTGGGAGAATGTCTTCTAAATCCATAATGGTCATTTCTGACATGAAATCGGTCTGAGCGTGAAAGGTTGTGCTTAGAAGAACCTATGTACCCATAGGCTTCTATCATCCCTACCAAAACCATGATGTGAAATGAAAATCCCAATCTAAAATGATTTTATGAGGGACCCTAGGTATCCGTATAATCTAATGTATATACATTACTCACATCTCATCAACTGAGAAAGTATCATGGATAGGATGGAGGTAGGATACTTTTGATAGTCTATCCATGACTTCCCAAATTGCATCACAACCTTGAAGATACCTTGGTAAGATGACTAAAAAACCGATTTAGACATATTTCCCTTTCCATTCAAATACCAACAATGTCTATAATAAGATAGTACGTTGAAAATATCTTAATATTATTAAATCATCTATCAAAAATTTCATCTCATGCCACAAATACATGTGATGCATATCAAGATACATCGTGGAGATAACTGAATGAATTTACCCTGAAAGGAATGAAACTATTGCATAACATTCTCTCTCATATCTGTAGGAACCCAAACATACCCATGTACATGTAGTATTTTATGTCCATCAATAGACCAATCTGGAGGCCTGTCATCACCATAAATACTCTTCCAGAGAAAAAACCACTTAGGATATGAAAACTTCTTTCTCTTCACCCTATCTAGAAGGGAAAAGGTAATTACTAAATCTACAATACAATTCTAATTGTGACTCTTAGAAAACTATGTAATTAGATCAAAAAATAAGGACATCAATTTTCATTTCTCACTATCTTCATACACAGCATGTGGATGAGTTTTTTATCGGATCACATCGGCAACTGCATTACAATTTCCAGGTGTATAAAAAATCTCATAATAAAAAGACTGAAGGTATTTTACCCATTTTGTTTTCTGGTATTTAATTCAACCTGTATAAATTCATATTCAAGGCTCTTGTGTTCTATATACACCACCAACTTCTCACCCATAAAATAGTGTCTCTAGTAACGTAAGGTATTGGAATCTACTACTAGCTTTAGGCCATGTATCGGGTAATTATTCTCAAGAGGCCTCAATTGGTGACACATATATGCGACGAATCTAGAATCATGTATCAACATAAACCAAATTCTGATTCCAAATGAATCCCATAACACTATATACCCTCTTCTAGGCTGTGACAAAATTATAATCGGTGACAAAGTATGTCTACGTGTTATCTTCAGAAAGGATTTATCACATGCTTCAGATGATAGGAACTCCACACCCTTATTAACAAGACCATTAATATGTGTATAATGATTTTATAAGTCCGTTATAAAATTAAAATAATCTCTATCCATCCCTAAGAAAATTCATATTTGAAACATGTTCTTGGGATTCTACCAAGAAACCACAGTACACAGCTTCTCTAGTTCAAAAGATACGTCTAATTCTAAGATAATATGACCGATGAAATGTAATTTATTGATCCTTAATTAGTACTTAACAGGCTTCACATATAGATTATTCTCTCTCAGTGTATTCAGAGTGATCTCAAGGTGTTAATCATGGTCACTAAGATTATGATAATACGCTAAGATGTAATCCGTGGAAACCATGAAAATGGAATCCATATATTGATAAACCCCTAGCTATTAATTATTTAAAAATGGTGAGTGTTCTCATTATAACGAAAGGAATAATAAATTAATATTATAAACCATACACTCTTTGGAAAGTCATATGTGGTATCTATGAAGGTCAAACTCACACAAGATCATAGCATAATTTTAGATTGATCTTTAAGATTACCCTAGATCCTCGGAGCTAGTCGAAGAGATCTTTTATTCATGGAATTAAATATTAGTTCATAACCATAATCTGGTTCAACTGTCAGTAATACATGCATATCCTAGGGGTTATATCCACATTCATTGTTAAAATCAGTGGTTAAACACAAGAATAAGTCCTGGGTAACATAAAACATTTTGATTCTAGGTCTTTCAACTATCTCTTGAGCTAATGTAACTCAGTAGGTTCCATTTTGTATGGAGGAATGGACACTAGAGATTCTAAAATAATAAGATCAATCATAAACTATATCACTCTATTGGGAGGTAATACAAAACAATCATTAGGAATGATTCCCCTGAAACAATATAATACTAGAGAAAAATGTTTCTAATGTATTCCCTAATCCTCCATATAAATGCTATAAATATGGGAAGTTACTCCACCTATATAATGGTTATATTTTCTATCTCTACTGGTATGAACATTCTAATTTCCCTTGTGAAGATAACTAATTCTATATGGTGATATAAATTATACACTATGATGATAGAAGTCCATATAGGCATGATATGGAACCAACGAGTCCATCTTGAGAATGAAAAAAAAATTATCTCATGGAAAATGATGTCCCATAAGAATGAATAATGGTTGGCCTCAATGGGACAGTCCCTACATTTAGGTATGACCTCTAGACACACTCTTGATGTTGTATCCAAGGCCATCACAAAACATAGGTACTAAATTTCCATCCAGAGACTTTATAAGGTCAATAAAGTGAAAAAGGATTGAGACACAACTTTATCAAATAAATAAGATACAATTTTAGAGGCTACTATAATAGTACCTCATACAGTCTATGGGCTTGTACTCTGATCCTCATGTATCGGCTGTAAGACATGGATCAATCTTGATCAATGTCCTTGTGCTGTATCATGACTACCCTAAGTAGGTCCACTCTATTTTAACTAATAATTTGATGTTTGGATACCATGTCTATGACCTCATCCTTGGAATGTTCTTCATGTACTACTTTAATTCCCAACCTGGTGTGGAACTACTGATCCTCCTCTTGAAGGTGGAGAAGGTAAGGATTTTCTTCCATTCTTAGAAGGTGTAAGGTTATTCTAAAGCTTCTAAAGATGATCCATATAGATGTTAGTATGACACTCAATATGGTCTCTATCGCATTGAGGATTTAGATTCTTCTACCTACCAAATGGATGGCATATAACCAATCTTCCAGTGTGGATACTCAAGCTGCCACTACCTAATAAGAAATCGAAATGCTACAGAAACTAATATTGGAGAAAATAATACACTACCTCAACACTAATGCTCTCTTCTCAGTATTATCATCTTTTCTAAGGTTACTATCAATTATAAGTTCAAGATTTATGATCTTAGAAAAGGTAGATAGTCAAAAGACATTCACCTGTAATCAGATTACATATATGAGCCCATCCTCAAAACATCTCACTAACAATAGTTCACCACCATCTAGAAGCAGTGAAAAATGTTCTAACCTAGTAAAATTCACTAAATATTCTATGATATACATATCACCCAACTCTAGTTTTATGAACTCTCTAGATCAGATAGCTCTCAGTGTGTGAGGGAAACAATTAACCATAGAAAGCAATCTGGAAGTCCAGCAAGACCATTCATTGATGAATACCATCCTATGAAAATAAATACCAGAATAATTTGAAGAAATCATGAAGAGATTAGATGGAATGAATGAGTGTCCTGTATGAATTATTCTCTATATGCTCAATGATAGAAAGAATAACCTCTAGCTAAGACTCTTCATCTTTTGTACTTCTTTCCCCTAACAAAATAGTAGGATACAAATTTTCGAACTCACAATTATGAATATCCATAGTAGGTGAAGGTCATTAATCACCCTACATAGAATGTATCAAATGCAGGAAACTATCTCCAAGATGATAATCAGTTCCAAGTTCAGAAATAATAGGAGGTGCCTTAGGTGGATCTACTATAGGGATTATAGTTTTTTTAGGTCTCACTGTCTCCAGATCATGGTTGTTTCCACATTTATTGAACTTAACTGGGGGACTTCATGGGGTAATATCTCCAAAAATTCCAAGAAGATACCATAGAAAAAATTGAAAGTTGATAGATACTCTATTCGAATAAAATCATAAGAAAAAGGTCTCACTACCCAAGGTGCGATCCCAGCTACCTGCTTAGAAGGACAGGGTGTTGGTAAGTGTTCACATTTAATTTATAGGGGTTTCAATAGGATAAGGTTAATTTACACCACTACTATTAAATTAAAAATAATAATATCATTCAATAATTCATGATTTTCATTTTGAGTTTCATTTTATTATATACATATAATGTGGATCAATTAAATGGATTTTCATTTCATCTTGTAAAGTTGCATACACTTTATAACTGAAAGTGATGTCTGTTTAATTTGAATTATTCCCCATACAGTTCAATATTTCGATGTAATGGGTAATATATGATGTAATGACATAGTTAATTACCAATTCCTATTCACAAGGTAACATTCACTTCATAGATTGAAACTGGTAGTCACTCAATTGCATCCAAATCCTAGGTTATGTAAACATTGTTACATAGCATATAAGGGTAGAAACCAGCTATTTAAGATTAGAACATAAACCTAAATAGAAAAACAATATTTATATCAATGGTGTAACTTTAAATAATCAATTACCTTTCAAAGAAAAAGATTTTACCATCACAAGCATATATAACAACCATGGATCACATAATAATAATATAAAAACCCATGTGAGTAGTAAAATGTACCTATATGGCATGGAATATGCATGGATTTTGATTAATATATGCCTATAATGATGAATATAACAATTCCACCTATAATATATAGCCAAGTTAAATATACATAATATGTATCAAATACCACAATTCAAGTGAATCACCCATCAATGAATTTATATCAATTGTAATAAGTGTAATACAGAAGAACAATTTCCCATTACTAGTAAACATGGTATTTACCCTGAATGGGGGTTATCTACTCCAAAGAATGGATTGATATCAACATTGAACATGTTTATAATTTCTTTTAAATATTACCACAAAATAATACAAATGAAAATAATGTTTCTCAAAAACAACTTTATGACATCCCACCCGGGTTCCACTCAAAGGTTCCCTAATCAAGTTGGTGACATGGCCTCAAGATCACCTCATCATACGCCAGAGAATACTTACATGTAGTGAGGGCCTAGGTTGTGTAAATGAGGATACTATATCCTCATGTCAGAGTTGGGGACAATATATATAGATGTATGAAATAGATGGATGACAACAAAGGAATCATAGTAATTAATAACCTAAAATAGCAGCGGAAAATAAGAAAAAAAACGCCCATCAGTAATAACCAAATCATAATCAAGAAAATATAGTATAAAAGGGATGATTATGATGTAATTTAATGTCTCTAAAAAGTAGTAAAACAAGTATATAAGGTAGAAAATAAATTTACAATACATTCTATACAAAAAAACAAAAAGGGAAAAAATATCCAAGCATCCTGAGGTCATGGTCGGACATCTACTACTAAGATCTATCCTAAATAAGGAAACAATATTATATACCCAAGGTTGAACACTTCCAATTTTCCACACCTATGATCCTAAAATATTCTTGGGTACCTACTTCATACTAGATAGGGTGTGATATATTTCTCATTTTCCACCACTAATGGAATCAATAAAATCTACTCTATGAATATAAACTGAGCAGTGTGAAAGTATATATAATTATATATAAATTCCAAGATAATAACTCATACCTAATTCATCATTCGTTGGTAATTTCTCTGAATGTGAAATCATTTGATTAATTAATTAATGTTCAGTGTTTATAACTAAGTCATTTAAAAGTGTCAATAGCACTGAAATAGATAATTCTAATATTAAGGACGGTCCAAGGTGTAACCAAGGCATCCCTTACCACAAGGGTTGATCCAACTCAAATTAGTAACTCGTATAGTCTGGTAATAAAGTTTTAGTGTTTAATCTAAGGGTCTTTACCAAGGAATTTTACTGTAAAAGATTTTAACTGAAACCATGGATCTCACCCATAGTAATCTCTGGATAATCATGACAAGGACCAATGGTGTTAATATATGGCATTGTGTGTATGAAGACATCAATGTGGAATTTAGGAGTTTATCCAAGGCATCCTAATATATAGAGAGATATTTAAGGGATCCAATGAAATTATATTGGGAATCCCCTAATATATAGGAACTGTGTTCTAAAGTGGGTATCTCCCATGTTAGATGGATCCTCGAATCAGAATGGCATCTTTTGAGACCTCAAGGTATTCCATCAGGAATCCAAGGATAGCTTAAGTATGAACACTCTTATAATAGTAAAAATTTCATTATGTAATAGGAACTTAATTAATTATTAATTATTCAATTCATGTTATTTAATACTCATTCCATTTTATAATTCAATAGGTTCTTTACTTTTCCTTTCATACATGGAGACAAGGCTACATAGGACATGAGATTAAGTTCCTTTGATTAAAAAGAAATGAAAAATATATACAAATTACATATATTAATTTATTAGGTTCATTCCCTTTACCTTTTACATGAATGAAATGTCATGATAACAACATTCAACCAATATCAATTCCATTGCAATTGTTTGATACAGCCAAGTGATAACAATAATTCACTTTCCATTTTGATAATTCACTGGTTATGTTGAACAGTTATGTAAAAAGTTTAATTGATAATTAAATAAAATATACATGTTTTTTTAATTATCAATTCAAACTTTATTTTCTTTAAATAGGGACATACCATTAGTAGGAGGAAGCCAATACACCTAAAAAATGTCTCAAATAATTATAATAAGGCCGATAAAGATTATTAAGGGGAGAAACCTACATGGGATGGTCATTGTTGAGGTCACAACCTCAAAAAGAATGAAGATCATGTATGAATAGGGCTCTAGAATATGAATCTAACCATTATAAGCATGTAATAGAATTTAATAAGATAATCCTAGTGAAACCATCATGCACACACTAACGGAAATTTATAAACAATTATACTTTTAGGGAAAACTCATAGAGAACCTACCTTATACATGTAGAACCCACCTAATACAGTAATGACCCTTAGTCTTCTATGGATCAAAGAATACTATATAAAGGATCAACACCTTAAAACGTTGGAATATGATCCAGCATCAAAATAGATTTACTGAGGGAAATACAAATGAAAAACTGAGCCTATGTAATAAATCATTCTCTAAGAGGAATCCAAATAGATTAATGGAAGTCAAATAGGACTTCGGGCAGAAAATCAATCCAAGAACCTAGGTTAAGAAACTTCAGAACATTGAATAAGGTCAAAAGGATATCCCTACCACTAGAAAAAGGAAATATAATTAATAGGTCACTTTTTAAATAATATAAGGTAATTTTTTCAATTTTGTCTAAAAGATATGCTTCACATGGTTTGGAAACACATTTTTTTAAAATGTGCACCAAATGTATGATGGCCACTACCCCAAAAGAGTACATGCATGTTTCATGTGGGAGGTTTGACTAACTGAGTGAAAACTATGTGAGATTCCTCTACTAAGAATTGTAGATATTATATAGGAGTTTTTCTCCCTAGATTCCCAATTATGGAAATTTTTGTGACATTATTTTCCCTTTGAAACACCGCACAAAATTTGTAGAAACTATGTGGAGTGGGAGGCATGTTTTCTACTAACCATGTGACTCAGTTCCTTCTTCTGTGGATAGGGGTACCAAGCTATTAACAAGCCCTAGACACCACTAAAATATTATTTAACTCCTTATAAATAATTTAAATATCCAATAATTAAAATTATAAATAAAATTAATGGATATGTACCTCATAAAAAACATTGTTCTTACATGAATGTATGTTTTTCATGAAAACGTTTTCCACAGGTTGTCGTGTTTTTTAAGAAACACTCATGAATCTGATTTTTACCTCATCATTACTCAAGAAATGTTTTATAAAAATCATTTTTCTATAAATATGATTTCATAAGTATGTAAATTAATATTCGTAATCAAATTTTATGAAAAATGGTTAATTTTATTATAGATTTCATAGTTTTTTAAAAGGACTAATGGGATTATTTCATTTTTATATCCCTTACTTATCTTTTTAGGATCATCCAAATTTATTTGGGTTAATGTATGAGTAGGTAATACTTATTGGTATAATTTTCTATTATAAATCTAATTTTTCAATAAATAAAACAGTACATGATTGAAATATATGTTTAAATTTAATAATCCTGTTTTTGTGAAAATAAATGGACATTTTGTGGAAGTTTCTACATTGTAATATATGGGTTTGATATGTAATATTTTTACTTATATTCTAAAAATTTATACCTAAAATGTTATGGTTAAGTGAAAAATTGAAATCCATGATATTAAACTCATAATTTAGGGTTGTTAAAGGCATGTTTTTTTATATATTTAACAACCAAACCTCAAAAGAAACTCAATAAATTAACATAAAAATAATCTAAAAAATGAGTGACTAAAATCCTAAGAATATTAAAGAGAATCTACTCAAATGTTAGGTTTACGAAATAATATTATGGTTTATGACTTGTGTTTTCAGTGTATTTACATATTAAATGTGGCTAAGTTGTAGAGCATAAAATGGGTTTATGTCATAAATGTAGAGTTTATAGTGTATTATTATTTGATCCTAAGGCATTATGTTTTTCAGTGGAGGTCACAAGGTTAGGGGTTTTATATTTTAAGTGTTGGTCTTACTGCATAAGATATGTGGGTCATGTAATTTCTAGTGTAAATGAATGTTTTATACCATAATTCATGTGGGTTATAACCTATTTGTAAGTCTTATTCAATAGATTTTTTCCTTATTCATACCCTACTCTCTATATCTCTTTGGTTTTTCATGATCCCTGTACACATTTGTGGGATATGCTATCTCATCTTATCATGTATGAATTTTTGGGTCCCATTGGTTTTTTATTGGCGATCTATGTTGAGTTTTTCACCTTACCTTATTGTTTCCCTTATGTTATTATTCATAGTTATTTTGGGTTTTTTTCAAGGTGTGTATTAGAATGTGATTTGGTACCCATTTATTTTAGTGTAGGTTTTCTATCATTCCCTTGTGTGGTTGTTTTTTTTGGAGTAATTCCATGCTATATTTACTTTAATATTTCTTATTGATGCTATTATGCATTCCAATTACCAATACTAAAAAATATTAGTGATCAGGAGCCCTGTTTTTAATATAGTTTATGTGATGATAGACTCATGTTGTGTTGTTCTAGGATCACACCCTAAAATGATTTTAACGAACATATATATAGATAAATAATTCTATTCCCATGGAAACATGGTTTGAGTGATAATACTAATGATTAATAAACACTTAATGTCAATTTTAGTCCATGAATAAATGTTGAGTCTATGTGTGTGTATTTTGTGTGTGGATTTTATTATTGTGATTATATATGTGGATTTTGGTTCTTATAATGTGATTATGGTCACTGGTTTGTAATTTATTGGATTTTTCATTTATTATTTTTTTAAATTTTATGGATTATTTTCAAGAATAATCACTGAGATGACATTTTATTTTAATGACTGGTGTTCCTATAATAAATGTTTAAGATATATCATATATATTAAATAGCATTCATACAATATTTTACTAAAAAAACAATAACTTCTAAATATGAACCCAAATTTTATATCTGAGGGCACAGATGAGTTAAAAATGTGGTTTTTACTCTTGGAGTATCTTAACCTTAGTCGTCATAGGTCTTTTGTGGAAAATCTATCTCTGGATTATAAATAATAAAATAATAAACTAAATTATTTTATTTTTTTCATTGATGTAGTGACATAACCCTTTATTTAAATAAACTTTTATAGAAAAAATATAGGGTTCTCTACTTGACAATAAAAATTGTTGGATATCCATTGGAAAGTGTGGGACAATATTGCATTGGTGACTAATAACCAGAATGAGGATCAACGACCAAAACAAGAAGAAATTGAAGGACCTCACTATAAAATATGATGCCTCAACATTCTTCATCATCGATTGATCCGAAATGTGGTTGGTTGGTTTTATTATTTGGATTTCATTACTCGTTCTTTATTTCTGTGAAGATCATGAATCAATTAATGAAAATATTAATTTGTGGTTTGGTCATCTTGTGGGATGGGTTAGATTAATTATGTTATGGGAGAATTAAATTGTTATTTTTGATTTATTCATTTTTATTATAATGAAAATAAATCTATATGGACACAAATATTGATAAAGATTAATTCCTCTAGTTTCTTCTTATGATTTTCTCCCTCGATTCTTCTTTACTATGGGCATTATTTATTGGGCCTGAGGATTGATATATCTAAATAAATTGATCATTTCATTCCCATTTCTTAATGTAATGGTATGAAATCCAAGATCTGGGATCATAATGACATGATGGTGGTGTCACAATGGATGTGGTGGTGAGTCAGATGTTTTTCGATATGTGATTTTGGGATCTTCAGTGTTCTATCATGCACAACGAATAACGATGTGTAAATATGTTTTATAAATGGATTTAATGGTCAAATTAATTATTCAACAATATAGAGGCTCGGATGAAATGATATCAATATTTACTTGGTGAAATTATCTCTGGACCATTGGATATAGGATCGACCACAGTCATGTGAAGTATATATGAGTTTCTCAAATTTTATGCACTACACGTCGTGTAATTCGGATGTAAACAATGTGTGTTCCCCCTATTCGATGGATATGTCTTTACATAGTAGTTAAGGATCATACGACATGTGTCCCTGTGACTTGGTGTGTGACCCCTCCCAGGTGACTTGGTTTCCACCATGTAGGGTACACAGACATGGGTTGGAGTACACGGGTTAGAGCACGATATGTATTAACCCACACAGGCACAACATGGACCATGTACATGGGATAAACATTTTCTGGTTCAAGGGAAATTGTACAGGGGATAAATTCATATACTGGCACATGGATAGAATATATGGTCATCCTACATTTTTTGTGATTCTATATGGGTATGGTTATGAGACACGGGTCATTTACACAGGCAGGACCCGACAATAAGGGACACTGCATGTTACCCCTACAACATGCCATATACTTTATTATACATTTCTTTGACCCATTTTTTCCCGTATGTAGGATAAGTTTCATTAGGGTATGTCCCCTTTATCCTTTCCCTGAGAATTTGTATTGAAGCATCTCTTACTCCTTGGACCAAGATCTCGTTAGTAGGAAATCTTGGATAGAGTCATTGGAATCCCTCTAAGAGGCCTAGAGTGAGATAATCTATTTATCTTCGTGGCCATGGTGTGGTTCTTTTTATCATCATGACCAACACTACATGAGCATTGATCATCAATTGAGTGGGTAAATTCAAATAGAGTTACCAGTACCTCCCCATGTCCTAGGCAGTTATCCTTATTTGTGTATCATATCTCTTAATACCTTCATCATGTACATCATAACAAAGAGACCTGAAAATCAATACATCTCTTATGAATTTCATCAGTGATATCAAACTCAGTATTGTGTTCTCATAGATGAGTGTATTGTGGAATTTTTGAGATGGAATCCTAGGTGGGTATACTATGATTGTGACTATCCTTTTATATTGGGTTTATTTATTGATTATATATGGATATTCTTGTTATATATGATGTAGAAATATTTATATGTAGATTTGACTATATTTTTATTAGTTTTATGCTTTGTGGTTTTGGGATTCCTTACATAGTATTGTTATACTCACCGAATAATGGGATTTTCCCACACAATTTGTGTCTTGTGTAGATGATCTACCTTTTGACAGAGTCTTAGATGGACAAAGAATAAATGGTTCTTAGTGATACTAGATAGTCCGATGTGTGTTCTTATGGAACTTTTACAGTAGTCTTTGATACCTATGTTCTAGTTGGGATTTTGTTTTAGACTCCTTGTTGTGGGATTTTATTTGGCCATGTTTATTTTACTTTACTTTTTTTCATACTCTGGTTGTGGGATTAAGATGTATTCATGCATGGTTGTTCTATTTTTTTACATTTCAACATTTTATAGGCTTGGATATGTGTGCGTCTATATATGTACTTACGGAAAAGGCCTCCCATGTCATTAATATGCCAACTCAGGGCTACTTTTCATCACCTGGCCTATTAATGTCGGGCTTGGGGAGTCATAGAATGTTCCCCTCTAGGATGGGTCTTCATATAGTGGTATCATATTAGTCATTTATACATTATGATCAGAGACTGTGAGATTGTTTTGTTGAAACATTGTGATGTTTTTTGAGTTAGGATTTTAGATCAGGGACTCCAATGTTGGTGAAACGGCTGACGTATCCATACACTGGGACTCTAATCAACTACTTTTTTACTCGAATCCTAAGAACATTAGTTTTAGTAAAAACCATGGTACATTTATCATCTAATAATGGGTTGTCGTTTCTATATCCTTTTGGGGTCATCTCTCTAGATATACTCATTAACCTTTGTATACCTTGTTTACTTTTAGGATTCCTCTGTGATGTATGGAAGCTAGGATTTAGCATCATGATCATGAGGATGATCCCCTCATTGATGAGGTGTCAATTGACAGACCAGTTCCTATAATGTTACCTCTTGGTGGTGTACCAGCTATACCACCACCTGTAGAGGAGCATAGGGTACCCATTGTCTAGTGGATGATGTGTTCATGATAAGCACACTTCATGAGTTCCAGTGATAGAGACCCCTCAGGATCTAAGGAATTCCCAACCCAAATGTGGACAAGGACTAGCTTAAGGTGATGAACTGATTTTTCTGACTGGTCAGGACAATAGAAAATCATATGGTGGCCTTAGAAGTGATCCATATTCATAAATTAGTGGGGTAGTAGTGGGGTTTTGGGTCCTTTCCTTACAATTGGGTGACTTTTAGGTTGTCAGAGTTTGAGAAAAATTTTATATAGGAGTTATCACCAGCTATGCTAAGGGATGTGTGTATCCAATAGAATCTGCAGCTCTAGTAGAAGATCAGGATAGTAAATGAGTATTCATCGATGTTTTCCATCCTTTATAGGTAATCGATGGATATGGTTTGCGACTAGTTATTCAAGGCCCAAATTTTTGGGAGAGGTCTATGTAGAGACATATGGTCCAGTGTTATCCCTATATGAATTCCTACCTATCCTGGGGTGCAAGAGTAAGTTTTTTTGTATTGGGAAAAATTTGTATGGAGAAAGAAGTAAGAATCGTTTTCCTTTTTCATATTATTATATTTTTAAGTTTAATAAGATTAATCAACTAACTCTATAAATGTATTGAAATATCAGATGATGATTTGATGATTTTTATTTCTCAAATACCATAAGTTTGGAGAACATTTGATTAAATCCTAGTGAATGAAAGAGGGAGAAAATTTTATGTCTATCATATAATATTTTGGTTGGAAAGAATGATGTTTCTATAAGACATGGAATTTTCAGTACTTTCGATTGAAAATATGATGATTATAAAGGTGTTTGATAAAAGACTATATATCACGGCTGATACGGTTCAGGATAAAATCAATTGTTTGTTTAATAATACAGATGGATTTGAAGTATCATTGGTGTTATTTCCAAAGAAAATTTTAAGGCGGGGTACTTTCTTAGTGCTTTCCAAAATTTTGGGGCTGAAAATCTTGATATAGAGAAATATGATTTTTGAAAATAATGATGCATGAAATTTAATGATGGTGGGGTATGTTGTTCACAAGTGGATTTCCTAGATCAAAAAATCAAAATCATGAAAAATATAATACTCATTTGAAAGATTGTTTTTACGTACAAGATTGAAGGGATTTGGGATTGTTTCACCCAAGGCATGATTCAAGGGTAGAACATAGAAAAATGTAAGAGGCATGAGGTGAGAAAAAGATTCAAAAAGTGCGTGAGAGATGAGTTTTGCGCAAAAGATAATTACACTCCCAATGCGACGTCAAATGGGGTTTTTTGCGATGTTTCAGGGTTTGGTGCAACGTTTCAAAGATTTAGAGTGTGGGGTCAGTAAGGGCTATAAATAAGAGGTAACATCCTATCAATTAATAAGATCAACACTTCAAGAAATCCATATCTATGAATCGTGAAAGAATTATAAGTAAATGGAGTTTTTCAAATGAAATAGAGGTGCATGTAAGGATAAGTTTCACCCAAGAATATAGTTACACACAAGATTGAAATTTCATGCAAGAGGTGTTTCATGACAAAAGTAAAATCTTGCACCTATGGCATAAAAATTGTGTGCAAGACACCTAAAATGGTATGAAAAAGATTCTATTTCAGTACAATAAGTAAGATTAGTTTAATGTATTTCTTACCAGCTTTTGGTTAGGAAAGATAAGAATTCTTTTGAGTGATTAATCCATAAAGGTTGATTAAGAAACACTGAAACATTTTTTAACCTATTTGTGCTAAGAGGGTACACACGCGATTGAGGATTGTTTTCCATGTGCTATATGAGTTTAAAGGTATATCCTACTCATTTTATTAAACATCAATGGGTTTTTTCTAGTGGATTGTGTGGTACTAGATTTGATTATGTACTATACAAAGGACGTAGCTACTCTTATTGAGTTGTGAACCTTGTAAATATTTTGTTCTTGTGGATGTGTGTTTTTATTGTGTTCAGAAGGGAAGGAACTCCTTAATCGAAGGTGATGTTTGTTTCAAAATGTAGGAAACGTAAAATAAATGTATATCAATGATTCACCCTCTCTCCCTCTCAGTGATACTTGGATCCTAACTGGGAATATTCACTATGATCGAGAGTTTCTTGGATGAGTAGATACAACCATAGGATTCCAATAGTGGGTAAGAAAGAGTAGAGACCATATTAGAAAAGAGGTGACTTCAATTTTAGGGACCTGTAAGTATGAGACTCTTCATGTGAAGGTCCCATGATAGAGGATCTATGGTTCATGGCTCGTTGGGTAGGTCTATTCCACCCAAAGATAGGTTGTTTTACTAATGTGGTGATAGGGGACATCATGCATGATATTGTTCGACACACCATAATATTGATAGAGATATTGTACATGGGCCACCTAGGATGAGGAAGTGGTAGGATTAGATAGGTTTGTAGGGTGAAAACCCAATAAGAGTTGCAGGGATAGTGGAAGGAGGTGGTTGAAACTCTGACTTATTACAACCACCTCCCCCAAGTGGTCTACGCTATAATCATGGAACAAGAGGACAAGGGTGGGGACAACATCTAGTGGTTGAATCTTATAACCCAGAGGATTCTAGAATGATATGAGGTATGATCTATGTCTTTTATATCTTAGTTTTAGTAATAATTTACACATGTTCTTGTCATTTATTTCTTTCCAAATACATTGTATAAGACATAGAGATTCTAGCTGATCCCTTACCTCGGCCCTTACACTTGGAGACTCATACTGGAGGGGACTCAAAAACTACTCACTCTTTTCAACAGTGTGATGTCACTATTAGTGGGGGAAATATTCTATTATTATATCTTTGTAGGATTGATGATGACTTAGGATTTCATCATAGGTATAGACTGGTTATCCACAGTTCAATACTAGACTGACTATTTCAGGTGGAGGTTGTTGGGCATCCATAGTGGTGGAACCAAGTTCTCCTTTATCAGTGAAAATGAATCTCATGCAGCATAGTTTAGACTCATGCATAGGAGGGTGCATATGATTTCCCATAATTTGGATAAATTAACACTTGGTATGGTGTATTTTATGAGTTCTCAATTTTCTAAAGTGGTTGCGGAGTATGAGGATTTCTTTCTTGATGATTCTCTAAGATTACCTCCCCACCACAAGATAACTTGTACATTGAACTTGACCCTAGGATGGAACCAAAATATACACCATCATATCATATGGATCCCAATAATATTAACATACTAATGGTGTAGTCATAGGAATTGGAGAGGAAGGGTTAGTTAGACCCATTTTTTAACATTAGGTATCCCCAGTTTTTTTTCAAGAATGAAAATGGGAGCTTGAGGTTTTGTGTGGACTACTGCCACTTGAACATGGTGACTGTGAAGAACACGTATCTACTACCATAAATCGATGACCTATTTGATTAGTTTAGAGGGGAATGATGATTCTTGAAGTTTGAAATCTGGTCAGGCTATCACTGGCTCTGAGTTTAGGGTGTAAATATATTGAAGAAAGAATTCAGATTTTTCTTGTACTTGCTGATTCACATTGGAGTGAAGAATTACCCATCAGTGTTCAATGTATTCATGAACCAAATCTTTCAGTCCTTCCTAGAATGGTGAGTGGTAGATATCATCGATGATATCCTTGTAAAATTAGTGTCTGAGGATGAGAACATGAGATGCTTGAGGGTGGTTCAAAAAATTATCTAAAAGAACCAGATTTATAGAAATATCTCAAAGTTCTTATACTAGATTCATTGAGTACAATTTCTGTGATATTTTATCTCAATAGATGGGGTGGTAGTGTTCCCAAAAAAATATAAAGTGTTATCTTGGTATCCACCCATGAGTGTTATAGATTTGTGGATCCTTTTTAGGTTGGTAGTCTATTACCATATATTTATACATTATTTCTACATAATATTAACATCCATTGAATATTTAATTTGAAATGGACCTCGTTTCATGTAGATAGGGAGGTTCCATCAGGATTTTCATTAGTGTAGGAATATTTTTAAAGGTACTTCCATCATGAGATTTCCAGAGTAAGGTGTCGAGTATTTAGTGTTCTATGATGCATCAGTAATTGAGTTTTGTTGTTTTCTAATACAGATTCAAGTGAAGATTGCCATGGTTTCACATCAATTGAGGCCACATGAACTGTACTATGCAACCCATGATCTCAAGTTAGTATGAATATTCTTCTAACTAAATATGATGTGACACTACCTGATGGGTTAAAATTTTATCAGGTACTCTAATCACAGGGGTCTTTGGTATATCTTCTCTTAGAAGGATCTTAACTTGAGGTAGAGAGGATGTCTAGAGTTCCACTAGGATTATGACTTCAAATTTGTCTATACTTTTGGAAAGGTGAAATTGTAAGTAGATTCTCTCATTTTGATATCTTCTTCACAGTTGTTCAATGAGGTGATAGAGTAGTTGGCCTCATTTCATTTATCCTTTATAGATGGCGATTTAGAATATTACCTCGCGTTGATGGTTGTCACCACTCCTCTCTTTCTTTAAGTTAGAGAGGAATATCTTAGGGATACTGACTGTGAGACCCTATATACTCAAACACCCTTTGGACATGCTCTGGAGGTTTTAAAAGGTGGGGAGAACATAATTTTTTTTAGAGGACGCAAGATGTTACTAGTGACATTATGGAAGGATATGCTGAGATAGTTTCATGCATCTCTTTTGGAAGTACATCTAGGTGTGGAAAAGTAGTACAATAACCTCCAAAATTATTTTTGGTGGCTATTGATAAAAGTTTCAAAGCATGCCACTTGATTCCTTACTCGTCTGTAAGTGTAGTCTAAGCACCATGTCCTAATGGGTTTATCATAACCCCATTAGGTACTAGAATAAAATTGGTATGGGACATCCATGGAATTTGTGAATGGGATTACCATGTATGTCTTGAAAACAAGACTCCATCTGGGAGATCATAGATCAAATCACCATGTTGTCCCTCTTCCATGATTGCTAGGATCAAATTATATTAGAGAGCACTGTATTCATCTATGTGCAGGATATATTCCGACTCCATGGATTTCCATCGATGGTCATTTCTGACAGTGATGTTATCTTCACATCCCAATTGTTGAAGGGATTTAAAAAGGCTTTGAGACTAATATATGTTTGAGCACATCATTTCACCCCTAAACTTATGGCCAGACTGAGTAGACTATTTATGTTCTTTAGGATATTATGTGAGCTTTCGTGTATGATTTTTTCTATAGTTTAGAGGATCACCTACCTCTAATGGAGTTTTCATACAACAATAGATTCCATTGCATCATTATTATGGCACAATTAGAGGATTTCTATGGGTGACCCTATGGGTCACCGCCTTTTAGAACAGACCCATAAAACTCAACACTCATGGTCCTAGATTTGGTTTGAGAAACAATCCAGAAGGTGAAGATCATTTTGGAGAGAATGAAGGTTGCACAGAGCTATTAAGAATTCTTATGCATAGATATGATGGAGGCTTTAGAGTCCCATTAATGAGACCATATGTTCTTATATGATTTACCATGATGTGGTTATTGAAATTTGGCAAGGGGGGGGGATCTATCTCCGAGATTCATTGTCCCTTTCCAGATTCTATGTAGATTTGGTGAGGTAGCATACCTCTTAGCTCAACCTCTATAGTTATACCCAGTACATGACGTCTTTTATGTGTCCAAACTGAGGAGGTACATGTGTGACCCATCTCACATTCTTGATCTATGAGACTCGGACATCAAATAAGGTGATACCATTACTAAGTATTCTATAGATATCGCATATCAGAAATAGAGGTTACTTTGTGGGTGATCGATTCCATTAGTGCATGTCAAGTTCCAGCATGGGAATCTTCAAGAGATCACATGGGAGTGGGAAGCTCAGATTCATTGTAACACCCGAGACTTTTATAATAAATATTTTGTTTTTATTTTATAGAAATCATCAAAGGAATATTTCACTACACACAACACTAGCTTGGCTTGCTTTACACGCAATCACGACCTTCCTTGGTAGCTTGCGTCGTACGCAATACCGACTTTCACTAAACAACGATATGCTATTAAAATATTATTAGAACTAGCCATTATGAATAGTAATAACCACTTTTTAAAATTTTTTAAATTTTATTTTTAAAAATGGACTTCATTTTTGGATTCAGAATATCGAAATTAGCCTAGGGTGAAATTTTGGTATTTTTCTGGAAGCTTTCAATTTTTGATTAATAGTGAAAACACTGGGTTACTATTTAAAAACCGACTTTTTATTTAAATAATTATTTATTTTCTTTATTTTAGGTAAAAATTTATACATAATACCTATATAAGTTCAATGTAATTCATTAGAGTAATTTTATAATAATTATAGATATATAAAAATTTTATTGAACTTTTCACCGTCTTTTACCCACCTCCTAGGAAAATTTGCAAATTTACATAAAAATTAATTTTACTGCTTCTGTGAGTGGAATTTCAAAAATATGAGAGACACAGTTTATGTCAGTAAGTAAAATGTGGTTCAATGAGATGAAAATAATTTTTGGTGAATAGTAACTTTTTACCTTTTTTTACCACGGTTAAAAGTAAATAGGGTAATTAAGGGTAAAAATGATATTATTATTACCCTAAAACATGTCCTAATTCTATTGGATAAGTGTAATTCGACCAAAAACAACCTCAGGAATAAAATATGACCATTTAGGCCCACTTGGATTAGATTAAGACATTTATTATTAATTTATTTAAAGAAGGGTTAAAATAGTTTAAATCAAAGTTTAATAAATAAATCATTTTTAATATACAGTTATACATAAGATAAATTTGACTATAAATATTAATTAGAAATCTAAAACGATTTCCTACATAATGGAATTTTAGTTGTAATTTTTAGATATTAAATAATTTACTTTATTTTTGACACAAAGATGATGCAGTAATTATCTTATTATTGAAATATTGACATAATTGATGTTATAAATACCCAAATAAATGTAATTTGAGACTTTTTATGAATTCAACTACTTTTCTAGGTTAATATGACATGTTAGTATTGATTTAATTAACTTTTTTCGAACTAATCATTCTGTTATGATTTTCTCAAAAATCAATTACTAAATAGTGTCAAAATTGACATAAAATAGTTTTTAAAACAAATATTATATTATTAATTGTTATTTTATTCCAAAAAATCTAAGGTTTGGACAAATGACTTATATGAGGTCATATATATTAATAATAAACAACTTGGGGTTCGTTTGTCTTGTTATAGTAAGTTTATTAACCTTATAGTGTAAGAACACAAAAAGACACGGTAAAGGTACAATTATCTAACTTAAAGTTAAATCTAAATAATAAGGTTAAAATAGTAAACTAAAATTGTCCAAATTCTATTGGATGAAAGTATTTAGACCCATCCCCACCTTAGCTTCAAAATAAATTAATTTGGAGCTATTTAAAATCGAATATGGCTTTGTAATAAAATAATATTTTTAGTTTTTTCAAAGGTGCCCCTCTCCTCCCTTATAAAAGGGCACCTCCTCCCTCTCTTCCTCACACCACATTGAGCCTTCAAGCTCGTCCAACCCCTGAAAAATTCTCTTCTTCACTTCCCTAGAAACATCCTAGAGGTCCTGGTCTTCTTCAAAGACCAATGTTAGTGCCCTAAAAGGAGGTCTCAAAGAGGCGCTTCAAAAAAGAGGTAATGTCCATTACCGATTCTTTCAACTTTATTTCTTATACCACTTATTATTATTTAGTTGTTTCATTATGAATTAATAACATCACTATCACTCATATACTGATATGTTATTATAAGTATTAAACAACCCTATTTCACCATCTATCCATCCTACGGAAAACGAAATCACTGTGCGTGCGTACGTACGGAATACCGTCTCCACGCCGTGGTGTAATCTATTTTCCACCACCAAGTTACTTGGATGGGTATAATGGTGTAAATAATGAATATATATGATTATTGTAAAGTTATATTGATTCTGAAATATTATACATACTCTCCAATACAATTCCATGATCACGGGAACGATATCATCGCTCGTGCGTACGTACGGAATACCGTGTCCACGATGTGATGCGACTCGTTCTACATAATTTTCATTGAATAATGATTAAATAAATGAATTGAGTGAATAAATATGATATATATTACACTAATACCATTCTTTAAATGATTTATCTATAACCTAAAAAGAAGAATAAGAATTTATTCGACAAAACACATATAAGAACAAAAAGTAACAAACACTCGAATAACAAGTAGCAATGAAATATTACTAATAATAAGCTAATAATATGAACATATATGATATCATAAAAATGAGTATGATTCTGGAATAAGTAAATGATATTATTTAAATCATTATACAGGAGTTTCGGACACTTACGAATCAAATCGAACCTAAGGTAAGGGAAATATCACAATCTCATTTTTATTCGAGATTGTTAATAATTTGGATTTTACTAGGGTGTATTTTATCATCCACATCCATGTTTCCTCAATATTTAATATAATTTCCATCCAACTACAATTGTTTAAATCCAATTTTACCCTTCGGTGAGTTTTTAGTAAGAGATATGAAAGGAATCTTTTGTCGTTTTTCGTACGAGGTACTTTTTGACTTTCCTGAAAAAGTACGAGAAGAATGTTTTTTTAACTTATACAGCATGAATGGATTTTTAAAAAATTATTTCCAAGAAGCTTCCTTTACAAGTTTTTTATTTTATTTTTAATCAAATTCTTTTTTTTTAGAATTTTATGACATGTTAAGAAAGGAGAAGTGTTTTTGAAGTAGAAAGGATATTTTCCTCAAGAATGGAGTTCAAGTGTTTTATCAAAATTATTTTCCATCTAAGATAATAAAGGGTTCTGTTTCTATCCCTATTATTACATTGATTTTAGTATGTTATGATGGAATTATTTTTATGATGTCCTTTTATCATATATGGATTATGTTATGATGGCATGATGTTTAAGATTCCCATTTTTATTACATGGGTTATGCAATGATGTATGAATTTTGATTTTGTGGAACACATAACAATGGTATCATTATGAGATGGGTGGGACCTATATCTCCCTCCAATGCATTGGGTAAAGATTTATATCTCATGAGATAGACATGGCTGGAACGGCAGGTTAAACCAGTTCAGTGAAACAGGACTGAAACGAGGAGTGAACTCGGTTCAGAAATGGACTTTGTTCGCTAAGATAGTCTTGGCTATGAGTCTTGACTACTATGAAATGATTCTCTATGATTATGTGTGTATGCCACAAAGTTTCATGTTTTAAGTTATGATTATTGTGATTAAATTTCACTACCATGATTTATCCCATGTTATGAAATTATGATCACTTTTGCAGGGTAAGATTTCCAAAATGTTATGTTCTTATGAATATGATGTGACTGATATTTCTTTTGTTTACCCTTATTGAGCATTTGAGATCACCCTTTTGTATGTTTTCTTTCCCCAGGTCAGGAAGAATGTTATTAAGTAATATATTCCAAAATGGACTATAGATATGATGAAATAAATGGGAGACAGTGTAGACGCTTTATGAACCAGTTGTTTATGTGTCCCAGTTTCTAAAGACACTATACCAATATGGTCCTTTCATGGTTTTTTTATATGTTGTAATAAGTGTACTTCAATTTTGAAGTACTAACAATGTATGTAAAGTATGGGTCGTTATAGTCGGTATCAGAGGAAAGGTATAGTCAACCTTTGGAAACTATGATGTGAAAGCCTTAGTAAGAACCCTAAGGATAAGTCTAAGCATAGAACACAATATTAATGTTTTAGAAATGGCCATGAATAACCTATGATAAGACCTTAAGTGTGAAGTTTTATTCTTGATTATGTGGTTTTACTATTATAATTAGTGTTTCTCACACTATTCTTCTTGGTTTTAGTCAATGGCTGGAACTCGAAGGAATCGTGTTAATGCAGAATGCGACGGGAAATGGAATGATTGTCCCCCTGAGCAACCAAACGTTATGGGAGCTAGAATGAAAAATCTTGTAGCCATTCTCACACAACTTTCTCAAGCTATGAATCATGCAGTACTTCCAAACGACCAAAGGAAGGAGCAACATTCTATTGAATCCTTCATAAGACAGCGTCCACCTTCATTCAGTGGGTCTAGTGATCCATTAGTTGTTGAACAATGGATTAGTACTACTGAAAAGATATTTTCAGTTCTTCAATGTTTTGAACATGATAAAGTCATCTTAGTAGTGTATTGTTTGGAAGGTGATGTTGATCAATGGTGGAATCTTATCAAGAATACAAGGCCAAGAGATGAAATTGATTACATGGAATGGGACGAGTTCAAGAACTTATTTGTCAATAAGTACTTCCCTCGTATTCTCCGAACAAAGATGGAGAAGTAGTTTCTTGAACTAAAGAAAAAGGATGATGAATTTGTTGGTACCTATGAAGAAAATTTTACAAGACTTTCAAGGTACGCTTCTGGTATTATTATCCAACCTGAGAGTAAGATAAATCGATTCTTTAGTGGCTTAAAACAAATTCTTCGAAGGGCGTTAGCCATAAGGGAATTCAATAGTTAAAAGGAAATCGTTCGATGTGCTCTCAAAGTTGAGATGGAGATTGGAGTAACCCATCAGTCATATGGGTTTGATAAGAAGAGGAAAATGGAATTCAAAGGAAAATCTAAAGAGTGCACTGAAAAGAAGATGTGTTTTCCCTTATTCTCAAAGTGTGGAAAGAAACATGGAGGGTGTTGTCTTAAAGGGACAAGTAAATGTTTCAAATGTGGAAAGGAAGTTCATCGGGCATTTGAATGCCACAATGAAGGGAAGAAGATGTCTAGTGATGCGAACAAATAAAAGGCTACACAGAGTGCACCTCCTACACTTCAATGTTACAAGTGCAAGGAAATGGGGAATTATTCAATCAATTCCCTAATCCAAGTATTTTTTATGATGATTGACTTCAACAAACTCTTAAGGCTAAAGACAAAGGAAAGTCACATGAAATTTCTATCAGCGATATGGAGTACGATAAGAAGTGGTGAAAGGTACACTTACCATCCACTCTAAATTAGAAAATGTTTTATTTTATTCCGGATCCACCAACTCTTTTATTTCTGAAGAATTTTCTAAGGTTATCACCATATTACCTCAACAATTAGATGTTGAGTTAGCTGTGACAACCCCTAATGGAACAACAGTCGCATAAAAAGTTTATAATTCTTCTCCGATTGAAGTTTTTGGGAAAGTGCTACCTCTAAATCTTCTGATCCTCCCTATAGTGGAATTTGATGTAATTCTTGGCATGGATTGGATTTCTCTATATGGAGCCCATATCAATTTCTAAAGAAGGGAAGTCACATTTCATATTCTAGATCAATCTTTGATCATCTATCGATGAAAGGATGAACATAACCTTCCAGTGGAAATTTCTTCTATCTTATGGGTCTTGATTCCACTAAATGAAGGTTATTTATCTCAAATGGTTGGTGAGAAACTCACGATTAAGAATATTCCCATTGTACGGAAGTTTGATGATGTCTTTCCAGATGAATTTTTGGGTCTTCCACCAAATCGTGAAGTTGAGTTTTCAATAGAACTCGTACCGGGTGCTTTACCTATTTCAAAGACACCTTATAGAATGACCCCAATTTAGTTTCAGGAATTGAAGAAGTAACTCCAAGAGAATCTTGATAAGGGATTCATACGCCCTAGTGTGTTACGTTGGGGAGCACCTGTTCCATTTGTTAAGAAGAAATATGGATCAATGAGACTCTGCATTGATTATCGAGAACTTAACAAGATCACTATCAAGAACAAATATCCTCTCCCACGCATTGATGACTTATTTGACCAACTACGCGGAGCTTAATACTTTTCCAAGATTGATCTTCATTCAAGGTATCATCAATTAAGGGTCAAAAGGGAGGATATACCAAAGACGGCTTTCCGTACAAGTTATAGACACTATGAAATTATAGTGATGCCATTTGGTCTTACTAATTCCCCTTCTATCTTCATGTATCTGATAAATAGAGTCTTTAGAGACTATCTTGATCAGTTTGTGGTAGTCTTTATAGACGATATTATTGTATATTCAAAGAGCAAGGAAGAACATGAAGATCACTTGAGAATTATATTGAATACCCTGAGAAAGGAGAAGATTTATTCCAAATTTACCAAGTGTGAATTTTGGCTTCAAAAAGTTTCATTTTTGGGTCACATAATCTCAAAAGAGGGGATATCTGTGGATCCAGCAAAAATAGAGCTTATCGAAAGATGGTCGAGACCAATAACAGTAACTGAGATCTGAATTTTTCTTGGTTTGGCTGGATATTATCGACGTTTTGTGAAATATTTTTCATGATTATCTAATCCACTCACCAGGTTGACTCGGAAAGGAGTAAAGTTTGTTTGGACGGATGAATGTGAAGATAATTTCAAGTAGTTGAAAAGAAGGTTATCCAGTGAACCTGTGCTCACACTGCCTAATAGTGGAGAAAGGTTTGTGATCTACAGTGATGCATCCAAGAAGGTATTGGGGTGTGTTCTTATGCAAAATGATATGGTGATAGCTTATGCCTCACGATAGTTGAAAATCCATGAGCAAAATTACCCAACTCATGATTTGGAGTTAGCTACGGTAATCTTTGCATTAAAGATTTGGAGGCATTATCTTTATGGAGAAAGATGTGATATTTATACTGATCATAAAAGTTTAAAGTATATTTTCACACAAAAGGAGCTGAATATGCGCCAAAGAAGGTGGTTGGAGATGATTAAGGATTACGACTGCTCAATTCATTACCACGCTGGGAAAGTAAACAAGGTGGCAGATGCATTAAGTTGACAAAACCATGATAGTTTATCCATTATTAGGATCACAAAAGATCCAATATTTTTGGATTTACTAAGGATGGATCTTGGAATTATAATGAAAGGGGGAAAATCGTATCTTTCTCAAAAGAATTTTCAACCATATATACATGTTAAGATTAAAGAGGCATAGAAAGAAGATGTAGAGTTACAAAAGAAGGTGAGAAATGTTCCTGAATTCAACCTTGATTGTGATGGGATAATAAAGTTCAGGAATCGGGTTTGTGTTCCTCCCATCCCCGAATTAAAGAAGGAGCTGCTGGATGAGGCTCATAGTTCTTCATTCTCTATTCATCCTGGAAGCACGAAGATTTATAGGGACCTGAAATAGTACTTCTTGTGGGATGGCATGAAAAGAGATGTTGCTGAATATGTCTCTCGATGCTTGGTTTTTCAGCAAGTTAATGCTGAGAGACAGAAGTCTAAGGGGATGTTACAACCATTACCCATACCCGAATGGAAATTGGAAAACATCACTATGGATTTTGTCACAGGACTTCCTAAAACATCCAAAGGCAATAACGCTATCTGGGTCATAGTTGATCGTCTTACAAATTCTGCACACTTCATTGCTATTAGAGAGGATTTCGCTCTGGATCAGTTTGCTAGGATATATGTAAAGTGGTAAGATTGCATGGAGTACCACTTTCTATTATATCTGATCGGGATCTGAGGCTTACCACAAAGTTCTGGCGAAGTCTTCAGCATACTCTGGATACAGAGTTGAGTTTCATCACTGCTTAACATCCTCAGACAGATGGTCATTCTGAGAGGACAATTCAAACTCTAGAAGATACGTTGAGAGCTTTCTCAATGGATTTCAAAGGTGGTTGGGATCAACACCTACCTTTGGTGGAATTTTCTTATAATAATAGCTTTCACTCCAGTATTTAGATGGCTCATTATGAAGATCACTATGGAATGAAATTCAGGACTCCAACTTGCTGGGATGAAGTTGGGGAAAGAAAGCTATTAGGACCTGATCTTGTTGATGAGATGCCAGAAAAGGTCAGATCTATTCAACAACACATTAGAGCAGCTCAGAGTCGACAAAAAATTTATGCCGACAACCGAAGAAAAGACTTAGAGTTTGAAGTGGGTGATAAAGTGTTCTTACGAATATCTACTTGGAAGAGAGTAATGAGATTTGGAAAGAAGGGAAAGTTGAGCCCTAGGTATATCGGTCCTTTTGAAATACTGGATCGTGTTGGGAAGGTAGCTTACCGATTGGTGCTTCCACCGAATCTCTATCAAGTTCACGATGTGTTCCATGTATCTCTCCTGATAAAGTACATACCTAATCTTTCACATGTACTCAGCTCAGAAGTTGTACCGCTAGAACAAGATCTTTCTTATGAAGAACAGCCGATAGAGATTCTCGATCATAGTGAAAAATTCCTACGGAACAAGACCACTCTCTTGGTGAATGTTTTATGGAGGAACCACCAATTAGAAGAATCTACATGGGAGCTTGTGGATATTATGAGGGAGAGGTATCCTCATTTGTTTGTTACAAGAGACGAATTTTGAGGGAGAAATTCATTTTAAGAGGGGTAGAATGTAACACCTGAGACTTTTATAAAAAATATTTTTTTTATATATAAATCATCAAAGGAATCTTTCACTACACACAACACTATCTTGGATTTCTTTACACGCAATCGCAACCTTCCTTGGTATCTTGCGTCGTACGCAATACCGAGTTTCACTAAACAACGATATACTATTAAAATATTATTAAAACTAGCCGTTATGAATAGTAATAATCACTTTTTGAAATTTTGTAATTTTTTTTTTCAAAATGGACTTCATTTTTGGATTTGGAATATCAAAATCAGCCTAGGTTGAAATTTTGGTATTTTTCTGGAAACTTTCAATTTTTGATGAATAGTGAAAACACAGGGTTACTATTTAAAAACCGACATTTTATTTAAATAATTATTTATTTTATTTATTTTAGGTCAAAATTGATACATAATACCTATATAAGTTCAATTTAATTCATTGGAGTAATTTTATAATAATTTTAGATATATAAAAATTTTATTGAACTTTTCACCGTCTTTTACCCACCTCCTAGGAGAATTTGCAAATTTACATAAAACTTAATTTTACCACTTCTGTGAGTGGAATTTCAAAAATCTGAGAGACATGGTTGATGTCAGTAAGTAAAATGTGGTTCAATGAGATGAAAATAATCTTTGGTGAATAGTAACTATTTACTTTTTTTTACCACGGTTAAAAGTAAATAGGGAAATTAGGGGTAAAAATGATATTATTATTACCCTAACATAATTCATAATTCTATTGGATAAGTGTAATTCGACCAAAAACAACCTTAGTAATAAAATATTACCATTTAGGCCCACCTGGAATATATTAGGACATTTATTATTAATTTATTTAAAGAAGGGTTAAAATAGTAAAAATCAAAGTTTAATAACTAAATAATTTTTAATATAGGGTTATACATAAGATAAATTAGACTATAAATATTAATTAGAAATATAAAACAATTTCCTACATCATGGTAGTTTTTTTGTAATTTTTATACATTAAATAATTTAATTTATTTATGACACAATGATGATGCAGTAATTATCTTATTAATGAAATATTGACATAATTGATGTTATAAATACCCAAATAAATGTAATTTGAGACTTTTTATGAATTAAACTAATTTTATAGTTTAATATTAAATTTTATTATTTATTTAATTAACTTTTTTCGAACTAATCATTCGGTTATGATTTTCAAAAAAAATCATTTACTAAATAGTGTCAAAATTTACATAAAATTGTTTTTAAAACAAATATTATATTATTAATTGTTATTTTATTCCGAAAAATATAAGGTTCGGCCAAATGACTTAGATAAGGTTATATATATTAATAATAAACAACTTGGAGTTCGTTTGGCTTGTTATAGTAAGTTTATTAACCTTATAGTGTAAGAACACAAAAAGACACGATAAAAGTAAAATTATCTAACTTAAAGTTAAATCTAAATGATAAGGTTAAAATAGTAAAATAAACTTGTCCAAATTCTATTGGATGAGAGTATTTATACCCATCCCCACCTTAGATTCGAAATAAATCAATTTGGATCTATTTAAAACCGAATATGGATTTATAATAAAATAATATTTTTAGTTTTTCCAAAGGTGCCCCTCTCCTCTCTTATAAAAGGGCACATCCTCCCTCTCTTCCTCACACCACTTTGAGCCTTCAAGATCGGCCAACCCCTGCCAAATTCTCTTCTAAACTTCCCTAGAAACATCCTAGATGTCCTGGTCTTCTTCAAAGACCAATTTTAGTGCCCTAAAAGGAGGTCTCAAAGAGGCGCTTCAAAGAAGAGGTAATGTCTGTTACCAATTCTTTCAACTTTATTTCTTATTCCACTTCTTCTTATTTAGTTGTTTAATTATGAATTAATAACATCAGTATCACTCATATACTGATATGTTATTATATAAGTTTGAAACAACCCTATTTTACCATCTATCCATCCTACGGAAAACGAAATCACCGCGCGTGCGTACATACGGAATACTGTCTCCACACCGTGGTGTAATCTATTTTCCACCACCACCTTACTTGGATGGGTATAATGGTGTAAAGAATGAATATATATTATTATTTTAAAGTGATATTGATTATTAAATAGTATACATACACTTTAATACAATTCTACGATCATGGGAACGATATCATCGCTCGTGCATACGCACGGAATACCGTCTCCACAATGTGATGTGACTCGTTCTACATGATTTTCATTGCATAATGATTACATAAATGAATTGAGTGAATAAATATGATATATATTACACTAATACCATTCTATAAATGAGGTATCTATAACCCAAAAATAATAATAAGAATTTATTCGACAAAACACACATAAGAACAAAAAGTAATAAACACCTGAATAACAAGTAGCAATGAAATATTACTAATAAAAAGCTAATAAAATGACCATATATGATATCATAACAATGATTCTGATTCTGGAATAAGTAAATGACATTATTTAAATCATTATATAGTAGTTTTAGACACTTAATAAGAAAATCGGACCTAAGGTATGGGAAATATCACAATCTCATTTTTATCCGAGATTGTTTATAATTTGGAATTTACTGGGGTGTATTTTATCATCCACATCCATGTTTCCTCAATATGTAATATTATTTACATCCACCTACAATTTTTTAAATCCAATTTTACCCTTCGGTGAGTTTTTAGTAAAAGATATGAAAATAATATTTTGTCGTTTTTCGTACGAGGTACTTTTTGACTTTCCTGACAAAAGTACGAGAAGAATATTTTTTTTAACTTATACGCCATGAATGGATTTTTAAAAAATTATTTCCCAGAAGATTACTTTACAAGTTTTCAAGTTTATTTTTAATCAACATCTTTTATTTTATAATTTTATGACATGTTAAGAAAGGAAAAGTGTTTTTGAAGTAGAAAGGATATTTTCCTCAAGAATTGAGTTCAAGTGTTTTATCAAAATTATTTTCCATCTAAGATAATAAAGGGTTCTATTTATATCCCTATTATTACATTGATTTGAGTATGTTATGATGGAATTATATTTATGATGCCCTTTTATCTTATATGGATTATGTTATGATGGCTTGATGTTTAAGATTCCCATTTTTATTACATGGGTTATGCAATGATGTATGATTTTTGATTTTGTGGCTCACATAAGAATGGTATCATTATGATATTTGTGGGACCTATATATCCCTCCAATGCATTGGGTAAAGATTTATATCTCAAGATATAGACATGGCTGGAACGACAGGTTAAACCGGTTCAGTGAAACAGGACTGAAACGAGGAGTGAACTCGGTTCAGAAGTGGACTTTGTCTACTAAGATATTATTGGATATGAGTCTTGACTACTAAGAAATGATTCTCTATAATTATGTGTGTATGCCACAAAGTTTCATGTTTTAAGTTATTATTATTGTGATTACATTTCACTACCTTGATTTATCCCATGTTATGAAATTATGATCTCTTTTGCAGGGTAATATTTCCAAAATGTTATGTTCTTATGGATATGATGTGATTGATATTTCTTTTGTTTACCCTTACTGAGCATTTAAGCTCACCCTTTTGTATGTTTTCTTTCCCCAGGTCAGGAAGAAGGTTATTAAGTAATATATGCCAAAAGGGACTATAGATATGATGAAATAAATGGGAGACAGTGTAGATGCTTTATGAACCAGTTGTTTATGTTTCCCAGTTTCTAAAGACACTATACCTATACTATCCTTTCAGGGTTTTGTTATATGTTGTAATAAGTGTACATCAATTTTGAAGTACTAACAATGTATGTAATGTATGGGTCATTATAGTTGGTATTAGAGGAAAGGTATAGTCAACCTTTGGAAACTAGGATGTGAAAGCCTTAGTAAGAACCCTAAGGATAAGTCTAAGCATAGAACACAATATTAGTGTTTTAAAAATGGCCATGAATAACCTATGATAAGACCTTAAGTCTGATGAATTATTCTTGATTATGTGGTTTTCCTATTACAATTAGTGATGTTAACACTGTTCTTCTTGGTTTTAGTCAATGGCTGGAACCCGAAGGAACTGTGTTAATGCAGAATGCGACGGGCAATGCAATGATTGTCCCCCTGAGCAACCAAACGTTATGGGAGCTGGAATACAAAATCTTGTATCCATTCTCACACAACTTTCTCAAGCTATGAATCATATAGGACTACCAAATGAGAAAAGTAAGGAGAAACATTCTGTTGAATCCTTCATGATACAGCGTCCACCATCATTCAGCGGGTCTACTGATCCATTAGTTACTAAACAATGGATCAGTACTACTGAAAAGATATTTTCAGTTCTTAAATGTTCTGAACCTGATAAAGTCATCTTAGCAGTGTATCGTTTGGAAGGTTATGCTGATCAATGGTGGAATATTATCAAGAATACGAGTCAAAGAGATTAAATTGAGTCCATGGAATGGGACGAGTTCAAGAACTTATTTTTCAATAAGTACTTCCCTCATATTCTCCGAACAAAGATGGAGAAGGAGTTTCTTGAACTAAAGTAAAAGGATGATGAATCTGTTGGTACCTATGAAGAAAATTTTATAAGACCTTCAAGGTACGCTTATGGTATTATTATCCAACCTGAGAGTAAGATCGATCGATTCTTTAGTGTCTTAAAACCAAGTCTTCGAAGGGCGTTAGCCATAAGGGACTTCAATAGCTATGAGGAAATCGTTCAATGTGCTCTCAAAGTTGAGATGGAGATTGGAGTAACCCATTAGTCATATGGGTTTGATAAGAAGAGGAAAATGGAATTCAAAGGAAAATCTAAAGAGAACATTGAAAAGAAGATGAGTTTTCCCTTATGCTCAAAGTTTGGAAAGAAACATGGAGGGAGTTCTCTTAAAGTGACAAGTAAATGTTTCAAATGTGGAAAGGAAGTTCATCGGGCATTTGAATGCCGCAATGATGGGAAGAATATGTCTAGTGATGCGAACAAAGAAAAGGCTACACAGAGTGCACCTCCTACACTTCAATGTTACAAGTGCAAGGAAATGGGGCTTTATGCCAATCAATTCCCTAATCCAAGGATTTTTTATGATGATCGACATCAACAAACTCTTAAGGCTAAAGACAAAGGAAAGTCACATGCAATTTCTATCAGTGATATGGAGTACGATAACGAAGTGGTGAAAGGTACACTTACCATCCACTCTAAAGTAGAAAATGTTTTATTTGATTCTGGATCCACCCACTCTTTTATTTCTGAATAATTTTCTAAGGGTATCACCGTATTACCTCAACAATTAAATGTTGAGTTAGTTGTGACAACCCCTAATGGCACAACAGTCTCATCAAAAGTTTATAATTCTTCTCCGATTGAAGTTTGTGGGAAAGTTCTTCCTATAAATTGTGTGATCCTACCTATAGTGGAATTTTATGTAATTCTTGGCATGGATTGGATTTCTCTATATGGAGATCATATCAATTGCCAAAGAAAGGAAGTCACATTTTAATTACAGATCAATCTTTGATTGTCTATCGATGCAAGGATGAACATAACCTTCCAGTGGAAATTTCTTCCATCTTATGGGTCTTGATTCCACTAAATGAAGGTTATTTATCTCAAATGGTTGGTGAGAAACTCACGATTAAGAATATTCCCATTGTACGGGAGTTTGATAATGTCTTTCCAAAGGAATTTTCAGGTCTTCCACCAAATCGTGAAGTTGAGTTTTCAATAGAACTCGTACCGGGTGCTTTACCTATTTCAAAGACACCTTATAGAATGGCCCCAATTGAGTTGTAGGAATTTAAGAAGCAACTCCAAGAGAATATTGATAAGGGATTCATACACCCTAGTGTGTCACCTTGGGGAGAACCTGTTCTGTTTGTTAAGAAGAAATATGGATCAAGGAGACTCTGTATTGATTATCGAGAACTTAACAAGATCACTATCAAGAACAAATATCATCTCCCCCGCATTGATGACTTATTTGACCAACTACGCGGAACTCAATACTTTTCAAAGATTGATCTTCGTTCAGGGTATCATCAATTAAGGGTCAAAAGGGAGGATATACCAAAGATGGATTTCCGTACAAGGTATGGAAACTATGAGTTTATAGTGATGCAATTTGGTCTTACTAATTCCCCTGCTATCTTCATGGATCTGATGAATAGAGTCTTTAGAGACTATCTTGATCAGTTATTGGTAGTCTTTATAGACGATATTATTGTATATTCAAAGAGAAAGGAAGAACATGAAGATCACTTGAGAATTAAATTGAAGACCCTGAGAAAGGAGAAGCTTTATGCCAAATTTACCCTGTGTGAATTTTGGCTTCAAAAAGTTTCATTTTTGGGTCACATAATCTCAAAATAGAGGATATCTATAGATCTATCAAAAATAGAAGTTATCAAAAGATGGTCGAGACCAACAACAGTAACTGAGATCTGAAGTTTTCTTGGTTTGGATGGATATTATCGACGTTTTGTGAAAGATTTTTCATGATTATCTAATCCACTCACCAAGTTTACTTGTAAAGGAGTTAATTTTGTTTGGACGGAGGAATGTGAAGATAATTTCAAGGAGTTGAAAAGAAGGTTATCCAGTGCACCTGTGCTCACACTGCCTTGTAGTGGAGAAAGGTTTTTGATCTACAGTGATGCATCCAAGAAGGGATTGGGGTGTGTTCTTATACAAAATGATATGGTGATAGCTTATTCCTCACAACAGTTGAAAATCCATGAGCAAAATTACCCAACTCATGATTTGGAGTTAGCTGCGGTAATCTTTGCATTAAAGATTTGGAGGGATATCTTTATGGAGAAAGGTGTGATATTTATACTGATCATAAAAGTTTAAAGTATATTTTAACACAAAAGGAGATGAATATGCGCCAAAGAAGATGGTTGGAGATGATTAAGGATTACGACTGCTCAATTCATTACCACCCTGGGAAAGCAAACAAGGTGGCAGATGCATTAAGTCGACAAGACCATGCCAGTTTATCCATGTTGAGGAACACAAAAGATCCAATATTTATGGATTTACAAAGGATGGATCTTGGAATTATAATGAAAGGGGAAAATCGTATCTTTCTCAAATGAATGTTCAGCCATCTATACATGTTAAGATTAAAGAGGCATAGAAAGAAGATGTAAAGTTACAAAAGAAGGTGAAAAATGTTCCTGAATTCAACCTTGATTGTGATGGGATAATAAAGTTCAGGAATCGGGTTTGTGTTCCTCCCATCCCTGAATTAAAGAAGGAGCTGTTGGATGAGACTCATAGTTCTTCATTCTATATTCATCCTGGAAGCACGAAGATGTATAGGGACCTAAAAGAGTAATTCTGGTGGGATGGCATGAAAAGAGATGTTGCTGAATATGTCTCTCGATGCTTGGTTTGTCAGCAAGTTAAAGATGAGAGACAGAAGTCTAAGGGGATGTTACAACCATTACCCATGCGTGAATGGAAATTGGAAAACATCACTATGGACTTTGTCACAGGACTTCCTAAAACATCCAAAGGCAATAATGATATTTTGGTCATAGTTGATCGTCTTACAAAGTCTTCACACTTCATTCCTATTAGAGAGGATTTCTCTGTGGATCAGCTTGCCAGGATTTATGTAAAGGACGTGGTAAGATTTCATGGAGTACCAATTTATATTATATCTGATCTGGATCTGAGGTTTACCACAAAGTTCTGGCGAAGTCTTCAGCATACTCTGGATACAGAGTTGAGATTCAGCACTGCTTATCATCCTCAGACAGATGGTCAGTCTGAGAGGACAATTCAAACTCTAGAAGATATGTTGAGAGCTTGCTCTATGGATTTCAAAGGTGGTTGGGATCAACACCTACCTTTGGTGGACTTTTCTTATAATAATAGCTTTCACTCTAGTATTCAGATGGCTCCTTATGAAGCTCTCTATGGAAAGAAATGCAGGACTCCAACTTGTTGGGATGAAGTTGGGGAAAGAAAGCTATTAGGACCTGATCTTGTTGATGAGATGGCAAAAAAGGTCAGATCTATTCAACAACACATTAGAGCAGCTCAGATTCGACAAAAAAGTTATGCCGACAACCGAAGAAAAGACTTATATTTTGAAGTGGGTGATAAATTGTTCTTACAAATATCTCCTTGGAAGAGAGTAATGAGATTTGGAAAGAAGGGAAAGTTGAGCCCTAGGTATATCGGTCCTTTCAAAATACTGGATCGTGTTGGGAAGGTAGATTACCGATTGGCGCTTCCATTGAATCTCTCTCAAGTTCACAATGTGTTACATGTATCTCTCCTAAGAAAGTACATACCTGATCCTTCACATGTACTCAGCTCAGAAGTTGTACCACTGGAACAAGATCTTTCTTATGAAGAACAACCGATAGAGATTCACGATCGTAGTGAAAAAGTCCTACGGAACAAGACAACTCGCTTGGTGAAAGTTTTATGGAGGAACCACCAATTAGAAGAAGCTACATGGGAGCATGAGGATATGATGAGGGAGAGGTATCCTCATCTGTTTGTTACAAGTGACGAATTTTGAGGGTGAAATTCATTTTAAGGGGGGTAGAATGTAACACCCGATACTTTTATAAGAAATATTTTGTTTTTATTTTATATAAATCATCAAAGTAATATTTCACTACACACAACACTATCTTGGCTTGCTTTACATGCAATCGCGACCTTCTTTGGTAGCTTGCGTCATACACAATGCCGAGTTTCACTAAACAACGATCTGCTATTAAAATTTATTAAAACTAGCCGTTATGAATAGTAATAACCACTTTTTGAAATTTTTTAAATTTTATTTTTCAAAATGGACTTCATTTTTGGATTCGTAATATAGAAATTATCCTAGGGTGAAATTTTGGTATTTTTCCAGAAACTTTCAATTTTTGATGAATAGTGAAAACACTGGGTTACTATTTAAAAACCGAATTTTTATTTAAATAATTATTTATTTTATTTATTTTAGGTCAAAATTGATACATAATACCTATATAATTTCAATTTAATTCATTGGAGTAATTTTATAATAATTTTAGATATATAAAAATTTTATTGAACTTTTCACCATCTTTTACCCACCTCCTAGGAGAATTTGAAAATTTACATAAAACTTAATTTTACCGCTTCTGTGAGTGGAATTTCAAAAATCTGAGAGACACGGTTGATGTCAATAAGTAAAATGTGGTTCAATGAGATGAAAATAATTTTTTCTTAATAGTAACTTTTTACTTTTTTTACCACGGTTAAAAGTAAATAGGGTAATTAAGGGTAAAAATGATATTATTATTACCCTAAAACATGTCCTAATTCTATTGGATAAGTTTAATTCTACCGAAAACAACCTTAGGAATAAAATATGACCATTTACTCCCACTTGGATTAGATTAGGACATTTATTATTAATTTATTTAAAGAAGGGTTAAAATAGTTAAAATCAAAGTTTAATAACTAAATAATTTTTAATATAGGGTTATACATAATATAAATTCGACTATAAATATTCATTAGAAATCTAAAAATATTTCTACATAATGTTATTTTATTTTTAATTTTTAGACATTAAATAATTTAATATATTTATGACACAAAAATTATGCAGTAATTATCTTATTAATGAAATATTCACATAATTGATGTTATAAATACCCTAATAAATGTAATTTGAGACATTTTATGAATTACACTAATTTTTTACGTTAATATTACATGTTATTATATATTTAATTAACTTTTTTTGAACTAATAATTATGTTATGATTTTCACAAAAATCAATTACTAAATAGTGTCAAAATTGATATAAAATAGTTTTTAAAACCAATATTATATTATTTATTGTTATTTTTTTCCTAAAAATATAAGGTTCGGACAAATGACTTATATAAGGTTATATATATTAATAATAAACAACTTGGGGTTCTTTTGGATTATTATAGTAAGTTTATTAACCTTATAGTGTAAGAACACAAAAAATCACGGTAAAAATAAATTATCTCACTTAAAGTCAAATCTAAATGATAAGGTTAAAATAGTAAACTAAACTTGTCCTAATTCTATTGGATGAGAGTATTTCGACCCATACCCACCTTATCTTAGATATAAATCAATTTGGATCTATTTAAAACCGAATATGGCTATATAATAAAATAATAGTTTTAGTTTTTCCAAAGGTGCCCCTCTCCTCCCTTATAAAAGGGCACCTCCTCCCTCTCTTCTTCACACCACTTTGAGCCTTCAATCTCGGCCAACCCCTGCCAAAGTATCTTATCCACTTCCCTAGAAACATCCTAGAGGTCCTTTTCTTCTTCAAAGACCAATTTTAGTGCCCTAAAAGGAGGTCTCAAAGAGGCGCTTCAAAGAAGAGGTAATGTCCGTTACCGATTCGTTCAACTTTATTTCTTCTTCCACTTCTTCTTCTTTAGTTGTTTCATTATGAATTAATAACATCAGTATCACTCATATAATAATATGTTATTATAAGTATCAAAAAACCCTATTTCACCATCTATCCATCCTACGGAAAACAATATCATCGCGCGTGTATACGTACGGAATTTCGTCTCTACACCGTGGTGTAATCTATTTTCCACCACCACCTTAATTGGATGGGTATAATGGTGTAATTAATGAATATATATGATTATTTTAATGTTATATTGATTCTTAAATAGTATACATACACTCCAATACAATTCCATGATCATGGGAATGATATCATCGCTCGTGCGTACGTACGGAATACCGTCTCCACGATGTGATGCGACTCGTTCTACATGATTTTCATTGCATAATGATTACATAAATGAATTGAGTGAATAAATATGATATATATTACACTAATACCATTCTGGAAATGAGGTATCTATAACCTAAAAATAATAATAAGAATTTATTCGACAAAACACACATAAGAACAAAAAGTAATAAACACCCGAATAACAAGTAGCAATGAAATATTACTAATAATTAGCTAAGAATATGACCATATATGATATCATAACAATGATTATGATTCTTTAATAAGTCAATGACATTATTTAAATCATTATACAGGAGGTTTGGACACTTACGAAGAAAATCGGACCTAAGTTAAGGGAAATATCGCAATCTCATTTTTATCCGAGATTGTTTATACTTTGGAATTTACTGGGGTGTATTTTATCATCCATATCCATCTTTCATAAATATTTAATATTATTTCCATCTTCCTACAATTTTTTAAATCCAATTTTACCCTTTGGTGAGTTTTTAGTAAAAGATATGAAAGGAATCTTTTGTCGTTTTTCGTACGAGGTACTTTTTGACTTTCCCGGCAAAAGAACGAGAAGAATGTTTTTTTTAACTTATACGACATGAATAGATTTTTAAAACATAATTTCCATGAATATTACTTTACAAGTTTTCAATTTTATTTTTAATCAACATATTTTAGTTTAAAATTGTATGACATGTTAAGAACGGAAAAGTGTTTTTGAAGTAGAAAGGATATTTTCCTCAAGAATGGAGTTCAAGTGTTTTATCAAAATTATTTTCCATCTAAGATAATAAAGGGTTATGTTTCTATCAATATTATTACATTGATTTGAGTATGTTATGATGGAATTATTTTTATTATGTCCTTTTATCTTATATAGATTATGTTATGATGGCATGATGTTTAAGATTCTGATTTTTGTTACATGGGTTATGCAATGATGCATGATTTTTGATTTTGTGGCACACATAATAATGGCCTCATTATGAGATTGGTGGGACCTATATCTCGCTCTAATGCATTGGGCAAAGATTTATATCTCATGAGATAGACATGGCTGGAACGGCAGGTTAAACTGGTTCAGTGAAATAGGACTGAAACGAGGAGTGAACTCGGTTCAGAATTTTACTTTGTCTGTTAAGATAGTCTTGGCTATGAGTATTGACTACTAAGAAATGATTCTCTATGATTATGTGTGTATTACACAAAGTTTCATGTTTTAAGTTATGATTATTGTGATTACATTTCACTACCATGATTTATCCCATGTTATGAAATTATGATCTCTTTTGCAGGGTAAGATTTCCAAAATGTTATGTTCTTATGAATATGATGTGATTGATATTTCTTTTGTTTACCCTTAATGAGAATTTGAGCTCACCCTTTTGTATGTTTTCTTTCCCTAGGTAAGGAATAATATTATTAAGTAAGATATTCCAAAAGGGACTATAGATATGATGAAATAAATGGGAGACAGTGTAGACGCTTTAGGAACCAGTTGTTTACGTTTCCCAGTTTCTAAAGACACTATACCTATACGGTCCTTTCATGGTTTTGTTATATGTTGTAATAAGTGTACTTCAATTTTGAAGTACTAATAATGTATGTAAAGTATGGGTCGTTATATTCATGCTCGGTACCCACATATATTTGATTACCTTTTTTGTTTGTCTTTTTGGGGATTTAAATCCATAAGGTGGGGAGAATGTAATGACTCTTATTATCCGTGTATTATTTTTTGATATTTTATTGATTATTTTCAAGACCATGTGTTGTGGCAGCATGAAATTATAGGGTTCGGTGTTCCCAGAATAAATGATAAAAATATATATTAAAAGGAACATGTATTAAATTTTATTGAAATAGTGTAATAACTTATAAATGGGTTTTCAGATCATAAATATGTGGGAACCATTGATTTCAGACTACATTTTTTACCCTAGGGTGACTTTACCTTAGTATGCATGTATCATTGGTACAAAATTTTCCATGGGCATAAAATGAATAAAATAATTAATTATTTTATTTTATTTGTCTCATTGACATATGAACTTAACCCTTTATTTGAATAAAAACTTATCAAAAATTTTCAAGATTATCTACATAACACTAGAAATAATCGGAGATCCATTTTAGAGCATGGGAAATGAATTTGTTGGCAAACAATGGTTAAATCAGGGATCGATGAACAGATCAATATTTAATCTATATATCTCACTAATGAATGTGATATTGAATTTTTCTTCTTCAATGATAAATCCAAATCGATGTGGGGGTTTTGTTTCTATTTTTATTTAATTCACTGTTCGTAGTTGTTATGATGAACATGAATCAATCAATAAGAATATTGATTCGCAGTTCATTCATCTTACATGATGGGTTAGATTAACCAGTTTATTGCAGAGATAAATGTTAATTGTAGATTTAGTCATTTTTATTTTCATGGAAATTAATCAAGGTCAACATGAACATCGATCTTGTGCCATTCCACATATATTTCCTTATGATTTTCTCACCGGATTCATCGTTCACCACATGCATTATTTATGAGGATTTGGGTTCAACATATCCCTAAGAATTGATCTTTATGCACTCATTTCATAGATAAATTATATGAAATCATAGATCTAGGATCGAAATGGTAAATTGCTTGTGTGAAGGTGGAAGCGGAAGCGAGTCAGATGGTTTTGGATACCAAATTTTATATTCCTTTGTATTCTTATGAATTCAATAAATAACGTTGTGTAGATTAATTTTCCGGATGGATTTGGTGGTGTAACATGTTGTTTGACAACTTTGAGACTCAAACGAGACAAATTCATGATTTCCTCATTGAAACAAAAATTGGATCAGGGGCCAGTGGATCGAGTGAAGATGTGCGGACTAGATATGATTTTCTATAATTTTTTACAGTACATGGTATGTAATCTAGATATACATGCCCTATGGTCCCCTTTTATGGTGTCCTGGGTTTCGGGTAGGATTTGAAAATTACATAGTATGAGACCCTATCACGTGGCATGTGACCCATCCCTAGTGACCCATAATGTACATTTCAATGTACACGGACACAGGATGGAGTATATGGGTAGGATCACATCGTGCACTCCCCCTACACAGACATAGTGTGCACCAAGTACATGGGCTAATCCATATTCTGATACACAAGAACATGTACATGAGCTGAATTTGTGTACTATCACATGGGTAGAATACATGGGTAGCCTATACCACTTGTACTTGTACATGGAAAAGGGATGTGGGCATAGGCCAATTACAGGGGTAGGACCAAGGGTCTAGGGACACATCATATAACCCCAAATACATGTTTCATAAATAATTATTAATGGATTAGATGACCTGTCCTCTATATCTAGGACAAATTTAAATAGGTTAAGTTCCCTTTATCATTTCCCTAAGGGTTAGTATGGAATCGTATATTACTCCTAGTACCATGATACCTTTAACATGACTTCCTAGATAAAGCCTTTAAAATTCCTCCATGAGGCCTTGAGTGAAATCCTATTTTTATATTGATTCCCAATGTCAATTTCTTAGTATCATCATGACCAAAACTATGTGGGTTTTGATCCTCATCTTAGTAGATTAACCCATATTGAGTTTTTGGTATCACCCCATGGACTTAGCAATGATTCTCATCTTTTTATCATATCTCTTCAGACCTTTATTGTGTACATCATAATGGTGAGACCCAACGACCACTGCCTCTCAGACATATTTCATCTGTTCTATCAAAATCAAGAGTGTGTTCTCCTAGAATAGTACTTTGTGGAATCTTTCTGCTATAATCCTATACAGATATACTATGGTTGTGAATTACCTTTTAACTATGTGTATTTGTTGTGTATATCTGGATATTGTTGTTATATTTTTTGTAGACATATGCCAATGTAGAGATGAATTAATTTTCATTTGTTGTATAATTTTTGGTTTCAGTGTGTCCTACACAGTATTGTTATACTCACTCCTTCATGGGATTTTCTAACATGTGCCATGGATTGTGAAGATAAAAAACCTTTTGATATATTCTTAGACAGACCAGTACTGCATATTTCTTAGTGACACCATAGAGACCATTGGGTGTTCCTATGAATATTTTAAAACAGTACCCAATACTTATTTTTGGTTGGAATTGTGCTTCAAACTCTTTTTGGAGGGATTTTATTTAGACCCATTTACTTTCCTTCACATTCTATCATACTCTGTTTATTGGATTTAGATGTATGCAAGCATGTTTGTTCAGTTATTTCTACATTTCAACATTCTATAGGCTTGGGGTGTGATAATGTGTACAACTACATAGTTTAATGCAACTCATGTCAGTGACATGACTCCTCGGTGCTATTTTCAAGCCCTTGTCCTATTGGAGGCATGCTTGGGGAGTAGTGGTACGAGCCCCTCGGGGATGGGTCGTGAAATTTTTTCACTCAATGATGCATGGGGCTATGATATTATGGTTAGTTATCATGTATTTTATTTGGGTAGTTTTTTAGGTGTGATGTGTATCAAGTTTTCTATGTAGTGTTATTGATGTGTAGCCATGCAGGTTTGATATGGTGATAATGTGGGGTGGTGTTATGTTTTGTGGCACAGTGGTTATGGTGCAGTGGTTGTTTTGAGATAGTTTAGTTATTATGGTGCAATGAAGACGATACGTATGATATGGGAATGTTGTTGTGTGGCTTGTTTTTTATAGTTTCGTATTTAACAACAAAATAAATAATAATTAAATTTTATGTTATGGTAAAAAAATAATGTATTGGAAAAATGATTGAGGTAAATGTATTAAATTAATTGAATAAATTAATGAGATATGTTCAATGTCAATGATGTTTCATAGTAATGAATGTTAGTGTTACATTTTGGAAATAAATTGGGAAACTGGGTAATTAAAAGCATCTTTTGTGGTTTCATGTGTTGGTTTTGTGGTGTTTCATAGAGTGGTGGTGTTAGTAGTGATATTTTATGTGTGTTCAAGTGCCTGATAATGTGGTATGTTCTTGAATAGTTGATGTGAACCCATAGGTTGTGTGTTGTGTTCTATAGATATATCATATATTTCTATTTAATTATTTATATTCCCCACTAGAGATGGATAAACCATCCAATAATTATAGGTTCTAGGTTCTTGGTTTTTTCGACAACATCTAGGTTTTTTTATACAGATGGTCAAATACCACCTCTTTCCCAATCTTCCTTCAACATTAATGGCCTAGGTGTCTTCATGTGAGATTTACAGTGATAGACCATGTGCTTTCCAGAGAGATGTATTTTTTTGTGGATTTGATACAATGGGATATGTTGTGGGGGAAATTTGTTGTGTGGTGATTTAATTAGGTTGATTTCATTCAAATTTATGATACCTTATTTCTCTGGTTATGTGACGAGGCAGTTTGTGATGTGACGGACCTAGTTTCTGTGGGTGAGATGAGATGTGATTTTATGAACCAGGTGTCTATGGGTATGATACGATGTGATGTGATAGAAAATGTTTCTACTAGCATGATGTGTTGTGATTTTATGTGATATATATTGAAGGGATGAGAGCATTGGGCATTTGATGTCGGTGCATGAGAGTAGAAAATTAGTGGGGAAGTAGCAGTAGGGAACATTTCTTTTTTATGATATCAATGTTGAATTACTATATTGGATGCATGGTTTGGTGAGTGAGATTTTTTTGAGGCTCATAATGGTTATATGGCCTAATATGTTTTTTTGGTTCTTATATTTATTCACTAGGAAATCATCATTCCCTTTTCACATGTGCACATGATACCTTGGTTATGCCACAGCTTATTATACGAGTTATTATCACCATATATATATAAACTATTTTTCAAAATTCTAGGTGGAACTTTGGGGTTGGTCTTGGAATTACTATCTTGGTAGGATTTTCTATTGAGTTGATTTTTCTCACTTGTCTTTTAGTATATATTGAAGAATATTATATATATGGATTTATTTTTCACATGAATTATGGGATGATTTTTTGTTTATATAATATTACTTGTTAGAGTATTTTGGTGTTTTTTTTCCTACTCCTATTCCTATTTTATTATATAGTGTAATGCCTCTCATATAGTATAATTTTTATACCCTCGGTGATATTTTCTAACCTATGGCCTATTGTAGATAGGACTTAGGGGTTGTTATCTATCATCATTAAGAATCTATGGGGGAGGGGTTCATGAAATAATTGTAACATATAAGTTTATTTCGTGATATGGGATAGATTTTGGAGTTAGGCACTATGAACTTTTCATGGTTTGGTAGGGAAGCAATGCAAGTTGACCTCTATGTGGGACATAAGCTAGCCTTGCGGGCTACAACATAGGATTTCAGGGGCTCCTGATCTAATGCATGAACTCAAACATTATTGAATGACCAAGTAGGATGGACCATTTTAGGAAAGAATCCTATGAGAGGTAAAAGAACTGTGATTTTCTGCATTCATGTTTGAATTGGTATGTTGTGGGAAAATAAAATTAATTTAATAAATAAATCTTGAAAATTTCCATACTATGAGCATTAGAATATTCTCCTATATTTTCATAAATGTATCATGTTCATCATCCAAGAGTAGCTAAGTAAGTTGAGTTTTATATGTATGATCTAGTTTATCATGTAAGGGTTGAATCGATAAAGGAGGATGTGTCATGGTAGTGGGCTTTTCATTCCTTCTAGTGGTATATTTTGTGAAAGTATTAGGGTGCATCTCTGATCTAGAGATATAGTGTTGGCTTGAGGAGATCAGGACAAATTTTTTCTGATAAAATCATGTTCTTATTTTTGGGTGTCCTTGGAAGTGATTAATTTGTGTAGAGCTATGTGTAAGTGGTGGACATTGTATATCAGTGAGTTAAAAGTGGTAGATGTGTTATGGTCCAACATCCGGAAAGAGTTTTTTGATGATTTCTTCTTGTCGACATTGAGCACCACCAATAAGTAGGATTTTATCTCCCGTTGTAATGGTATTTTGAGTGTGTGGTAGAATGGTAATAGGTTTAATGACCTTATAATCTATTCATTAAATGCTTCTCCAGATAATAAGTACAGAGTTCTCTATCTAGAGTTGGTGACAGTTATGTTTTCATTAAAGTTGTTGCAGAACAATCTCATTGGTGAGAAATTTTTGGTTTTCATGGACCACAGGATCTTAATATATGTCCTCTCTCATCGAGATTTGAATCTACCCCAGTTGAGGTAAATGCAGTTTCTCTATGATTCATATTTTGATATATCTTATACCCAGGGAACGGGGAATGTGGTTACCGGAATATTGATACAGAAGTCTTAAGATGGTGTGGTTTGGGAGACTGTGGATTATTTGAAAGGGATGAAGGATCTTTTAGTGACACATATTGACATGGGAGAGATAAGTGGATATGATTTTATTTTTTAAATAGATGTGGATTATTATTATTTTCGATATGTTTCGGAGTCTTAGTGGGAAGAAACATAGGTAGAGGTGATGTGAGACTATTTTGGCCATGTTTATGCCTATAAGGGAGAGTTAGTGGATGGTCAGAACTAGATGTTGTTCCATAAGGGTATTTTTGTTTTATAGTTGATGTATGAGGTTGTTCCCCATGAGTTTCACAGCACACATTTATTGGTAATTCTAGGGGTGAAAAATATATATTGTGGATTGAGGAGATAGATTTCGTGATCAGTTATGAGATGGTTAGTGGGAGATTTTTTGGTGAGGTGCTTGGTTTTTCAATAGGTGAAATTATATTACTGTATAACTGTACGTTTCTTTAAATCCTTATATATTAATGATTATAAATGGTATGAAGTTTGAATGTAATTTTTCACCTAGTTACCCTGATCTCATGGAGGATCTAACATAGTTTGGGTGATAGTGGATTGACTAAAAAAATTAGCTCAATGTATGGTGATCTGGGCATCGAGTACCGCATATATTTTAGTGAGGTGTAATGTGAATGATGTGATTATGGTTCAATAGGTACCAAATACCATAATCTATAATTGGGATCCTAATTTTACCTAATGATTGTATAGGGTATTATGGTATTCTTTTGGATCCCAATTTTTCATTATCACATCTTTCCACCCTCAGATGGGTGGGCAGACAAAGCAGACCATCCATACACTAGAGTATATGTTGTGATCTTGTGTCTTAAACTTTGGAACATCATCGGTGAGGCACGTTACTCTATTAGAGTGTAAATACAATAATACCTATCACTCACCCATTCATATGGATCTATATGAGGTTTTTTGGAGGTTCTCATTTCATTCTCCATTCTATTGAACAAGGGTTGTAGAGTTAGTAGTATCGGTCTATATGTGGGGCGGAGAAAGTCTGAGAAGATCTATTTGGTTTTAGATAGGATGAGGATGGTGGAAGACCATCAAAAATCATATGATAATCATAGCTGGAGGCCCATGGAATTCATGGTTAGAGACAATGTGTTCTTGATATTATCTCCACTTTGAGGGAAATGGGTGTTTGGAAAGGGGAATAAGATTTGTCTCTATTTTTTGGGACCGTTAAGGTGTTAGGGCATGTTGGAAAGGAGTATTATTGGTTTAAATTCGCACCACAGTTGGAGAGGATACACAAATTCTCCTATGTGTCTCATCTTTATCAGTATCATCATGGTGACTGGTGTATTATTGAATGGGGAGAGTTTAATATTGAGGATAACATGATGTTTATAGAGCATCCAATTTAGATCCTGGATCATAGAGATAGGGTGCTCCATAGATGAACTATCCCCTTGTTTCACTTGTTGTGTGGCCACATTTTCTTATAGAAGATTACTTAGGATTGAGAGACTCATATATGTTCTTAGTACCCGAGGATATTTTGAGTTTTTCTTTTCCATTTTCTGGGTATATTTTTTAGGTTGAGATGGGTCTTTATGTTTTATAATATGTTCTATTTTTTTAATGTGTGATGTGTGATAAATATTTCAACATATTAAATGTGTAGGAAATTATTTGTAATCTATATGTTTTATAACATGATGATATTAAGATAGTGTGATTGACTCAATGCCTTCCAGTGTGAATAGTCTCTTTACATGGATTATGGGATTCCTTGATTTATGTTCTTTGTGGGGTGTTGTTTGTTTATTATGATAGTGGTTTTATTCATCATTGTGGATTTTAATGATGTTTTGTGAAATGTACTAGATTGTATATGGTGTCAGATGATTTGGTGTTATTCCTAGTGAGAATTTGTGATGTGGTTGTGTGGTGATGTGATTGTTCATAGAGTTTTATGGGTGTTGTAATTTGGGACATTTGTCTAGTGGTAGCATTTTATGTGTGAGAATATCATTGAGAGGTATCTCATGGGGTGGTTATTTGGACAACTTTTTTGTCAAGATTGTTTTAATTATTATTAAGGATGAAATCAATTTAAAAGGTATCTAATGTAATGTGTTTTTCCTTATCAGCCCATTAATTTCATGTTTTTGAGGTTGGAAGTGTTAGGGGGGCTACAGGAGGCTCTATTCCATTAGAGACGCAAAAAATTACAGTAAGTATACCTACACCATAAAATATGGGTTTATGGTGTAAGATTGTCGTTTACAACTAGTGTGGTAGGTCCATTTACTACTTAAATGTAGATGAGGTGCAGAGCATGAAACTAGTTTACTCTGAAAAATATGAATTTATAGTGTATGTTTATTCCACCCCAAGGCACTATGTTTTTTAGCATAGATCGCATGGTTTGGGGTTTAAAATCCTAACAGTTGTTTTTATGGTTTAAGATGTGATAAAAATTGAATTTATAGTATTAATGAATGGTTTAATTCATGTGTCAGGTGAGTTACATTCTGTTTATAAGTCTCCTCCAACAAAGCTTTTCCTCGTTTGGCCAATCTTCTCTACCCTATTTTTGGATAACCTTATGAACCTATAAGGGATATTCCAATCCATTTTCTCATGACATGATCATTGGATTATGGTGGTTATTTTTCAATTATATTCAGTGATTTTTCTCCTTACCCCAATTTCGCTCTTTCATTCTTCATCATCATTGTGATTTAATGGTGTTGTTTTGATCAGCATGTGTTTTAGGATTGTTTTTTTACAATACTATTACATAGTGTTGTTTGATCAATCATTCTCTTATGTTGTTGGGGTTTGCGAGTTGATTCTTCTTCCACTTTTTCTAATCCATGAGATCGTAATGCTTTTTGAGGAAGGGTATTATTGTTCTCACTCTTTTACATGTTATGTGTAAGATATTGAATATTATTCTTTTCTTTTAGTGGATATTAAGGGTTGAGATAATGAGATAATTAATTATAATAAGTTAATAGATGGGTTTCATGGATTTATAATATGATTTACTACTTCGATATATGTTGTTTCTTATATTATTCACGCATGTTTCCTTTATTTAACATAAAAGCAATTAGGAGCCTTATTTTCAATATAGTTGATGTGTTGTTGAATCCTTTCTATATTGTTTTGTGATCAAACATTGAGAAAAATAAAAAATAGTGAATATATGTATAAATAATTGGTTTCTCAGGGAAACATTGTTTATTTGATAATACCCATGAAAAATAAAGAATTAATGTGAAATTGAAGACCATAAATAATTTTTAATTCAATTTGTATTATTTTTATTTGGGTTTGTTCTTATTTTGATTCCTTCAATGATTTTTTATTATTGTGAATTGATGGTGGGGACTGGTTGGGCCACATGATGTGTGGTGATGTGATGTGGCGGTTGGTTGGTATGTATGTGATGTGGGAAGTTTTTTTGGGTGATGTATGATCTGTGTGGTGTGTAGTGGTTTTGGTGCATAGTAGGGTAGGTTTGTGATTATGATTAAGTGTGTTGGTATTATGTTTTGAGGCATAGTGGTTGTGGGGATATGTTTTATATGGAGTGTTTTGGAAACAATTGTTGATATGATGTTGATGAGTTGTTGTTTAGCATGGTTGTGATAGTTTCCCAGTTATCCATTGAATAAATAATAATTAAATGTGATGGTATGGTAAATAAATAAGAATTTATTGAAATAATGGTTTAAGTAAATGGATTTAATTGATTAAATAAATGAATGGGATTTGTAAATATGAATGAAGTTCCTTATTAATGAAAAAAAATTGAAACATGTTATTTGGAAAGTTGTGAACTTGGTAATCTAAACAGTATTTTTTTGTTATGTGTTGAAGTCATATCATGTTTAATTTAGTATTAAAAGTGGAAGTGATGGTTTATGAGTGATATAGTGGTGTACTAAGTGGTGTTTTATAGTGAAATTGATGTGAACTCATAGTTTTGGTGTTGTGTTCTATATAAATTACATGTATGTTTATGTTATTTATTTACATTCCCCACCTGAATAGGATAACCTTAACAACCCTCAAATATTATATATGTCTAACCCAACATCTAGGTTTTAGGTGATACAAATATTTGGATACCCCCTCTTCCACTCTCTTCATTCAGTAGTGATGGACCATTTGTCTTCAGGCGAGATGTGTTGTGATAGACTAGGTGTTTTCAGTAAACATGTGATGTGTTTTGTCAATGATGGTATGGGATTTATGGTAGGGGTAATTTTTTGTGGGAGTGGAGAATGTTTATTTCCATCATGATTATGATACCCTAATGATTGGCTTATTTGATGAGCAGGTATGTTTTGTGATATCCTAGGTGTTTTTAGGGGGGATGTGATGTGATTTGATGGCTCAACTGCCTATTGGAGGAATGTGAGGTGATGTTATAGACTTGGTGATTATGGGTGGGATGTGGTTAGATGTGATGTTATATGCATAGAAGGTATGGAATAATAGAAAACTCGATGCTGGGGTGTGAGACCGCAAAATCAGCGGGGAAGTGGCACTGGGATTCCTTGATTTTTTATGATCTTGATTCTATAATATTATATTGGATGTGTGATTTTTTTATTGATCCATTGTGAGTTTGGTACTAGTTAAATGGCCTTATTGGTGCTTTTTGGTTGTACTATTTGTTCATTAGTGCCTTAGAAATATATTTTCACATGTGCACTTGAGACCTTGTTTATGACCCTGCTAAGTATACATTATATTCATCACCCTACAATATAAAATATTTTTCAGGTTCCCAAAAATACATTGGTGACCATGATAAGAATTAAAATATGGGTATGAGATATTGTTGTGCCACTATCATGGACTAGTCTTTTCATATATTTTGGGGACTTTTATATCTATCTGTTTATTTTTCACATTCATTGTGGGATGATTTTTAGGTATATTTTATATTAACTTTTGAATTTTTTTTTGTTCATTATTTATCTAATATCAAAATACTATTTTTTATTAGGGGTAATTCCTCCCATTATGTATGTTTTCTATACTATTGGTCTTACTCTCCAACCCAAGTCCAACTAGAAGCGAGACTCGTGGGTCATTATCTCCCTTTTTGTACCATCTTTAGAGATAGGGGTTCATGATAGTAGTTCCTTAATCACTATAGTAGTGATGTGGGTTTTTAAAAAAGATATAACATTGTATTATTCTAATAGTAACAAAAGAATGAGGATTTAAGAAAACATTTCCATAGACCATTTTTCTTTCATGAGATTCCAATATATATGCTTCATCTATTTAATGATAAAAATATATGTCAAGTACTATTAAACCATATTTTTCAACATTCATTCCTTGTAATGTCTATGTATAAAATCAATTAAATGTAAACATAACCACTCATCCATTAGTTTTATGATATAATATAATTATTCTCTCAACTGACCTATAATATGATACTTTAGTTGAATGGGGTTTCCAATATCACTCTATATAATAAGGTTCTATTTTAATACTTAACATTACACCATTGTTTTGAGTTATCATGTTTACTAAATGAATATTAATAAGGAATTTGTATTGGTTAATCATAATTGTTTTACATTAATGTTCTATTATATTATGACATAATTATAGTACTCTAATATCATGAGTCACAACACTTCTTGGTAAAATTTCAACCTTCTATAAATAAAAAATATTCATTAACATTATTAACCATTTTCACACAAAAAAAGATAAGAAATTTATATACTTATAAACTATTTGAACCATTTTGGAACCTTTTATATATAAAACCTATCTCCCCTTATAAAAGGTAAATGATGATATGTTCTATTTACAGTTTCCTTATTCTACCTGTAACATTTTAAAATAAAAAAATGAAAAAATAACACAAAATTAATTTAGAGTAACTAATAATTGTTCATACTTGATGTATTTATACATAATAAAAAAATTTAATAAAATAGTAATATGGTTCAAATACTTCTCCTTAATACTCAAATTTTTCAATTTACATGAACCTAGAACCCCACCCCCACCCCACCCCATCCCCCTTGATTTAAAATAAATTAAATAATTTTCTCAACTAAATCATTGTGTTTATATTTATTTCTCATGGGATTATTTCACCTCATATTAAAATTAATAAAATATATAGAATAAAAATACATGCACTCATTGGCCAAATAACCATAAGTAAGTATAATATTAGAATAATAATTATTTTTAACCTAATAAATCTATTTTTATATAACTTTTTAATTTAAATACATCCAATAATAATTAAAATACCTCCCAAAAAGTCTCTTGTGAAAAGGTGTAAAAGAAGATATAGTATATATGAAATTATAGAATATGGAAATAAATATTCTAATTCAAAAGTAATGATCAATACATCTTTTTTAATTTTTTTCTCATCACTTTTAGTCTATCATTTAGAATATATTTACCTATATAAGTTACACAAATAGATAATAGTTACCCTTGTATTTTCTATTATAATGGTTTGAATAAATATTAGAATAATCACATGTAGAATGATGTGATGGTCCAATGATTTCAATTATTTTAAAAAAAACATTATATTATCTACTTGTTTAGATAATTTACATGAATAGCTGTATAAAATATTTAGAGTCTTTAACACATGAAAATTGTTCTCCCCTATACAATTGTCATCATGTAACATGTATGAGTAACATACAACTTGTTTGTACCAATTATTTTGGGAAGAATTTGCTTATTAAAAACCTAATATTCCATTACTTGAAGTTATATTGGTACATTCTATATATTCCCCTTAATACTTCGAATTGATTTTATGAAATAGTTCTCAAACATTTTCACAATGTGCATCACAACATAAAAATCTCACAATAGATTTGAGGATGCGCAATAAAATAAAAAATATATATATTTTCCCTTTTAAATAAAGTTAATATCTATGTGCTTATGTTGTATATTTCTCATATTAATACCCCATAAAAAATAATCCTTCAAACACTTCAAATCCTTCAATTCCTGTAATGTGGAAAGTCAGTTTCTCTTTCCCAATAATACCATCAAATAAGAATAAATTATTTCTATATGGATATCTAAATATTGTAAAATAGTATTTCTCATAAAACTAAAACTTTTTAAATGTTTATTAATCTTGTATTTTTCCAAAAAATAAAAAATCAATTTTTTCCATAATGATCTAATAGGGAATTATTCCAAGGGTTCTAATTATAGTCCACATAAGAGTATTACACATTTAAACTGAATTTTTCTTAAAATATTCATATGAATGTATAACTACATTATATAAATTAGTGAACTCTTTTATATTTTTTAATAGATACAAGTCTATATAATTCATAGGATCCTTAATCCCAAAGTTAAATTTAGTCGACAGTGTGTATGGTTCTTTATGAACATCTAATGTGGAAGATTGCAAATATTAACAAATATGGGATCTATTTTTTATTGTGTGATTCTATCCGAATTATTTAAACTTGTCATAGCATAAAACCAAAATGATATTATATATATTAGAGTAAAAATCAATATAGTGTTTTATAAACTTCTACAAAGCTAATATATCTGATGGGTTTACTAAATTATTATTTTATTTATTTATTTTTTCATGGTATATCATATCTTTTACTATTTTTTTAACATATAATTTCATTTTAGCCTTCATGACAGAATAAAATTTAAAATAACATTTTTGATAACTTTATATAATGTGACATATTTATTGTGAATCCATATATATGTATCATTCTGATTATATTCATTTAAATACATATTTTCATTCTAATATAACATACAATAATTAGAGAAGATATGTATTTTATTTGAATATATTACTAGTTGTTCAATTAAATTTGATTCATCATAATAATTTTTTTGAAGCGAGGCCTTCATGAATTTAAGTAGGTAATCCATCCTAGAATTACAAAATCTACACATCACTATCCCAATTAATAATGGAATAATGACTTTATATTTATTCTTCTTGATACGTTCAGGATATATGAGTGTTTAAGAATCCCCCATCTCCTTATAAAACATACCAATATCATAATTTTGGATATCTACAACTAAAATTGTGATTGAATTTTCATTAATTTCTTTTTATTTTGTCTTGTATCCATACTCAGTTTGAAAAATATAAGGGAACCGATCAAATAACATATTAATCACATCACACCTCATAGGTTTCTCAAATTTTTCTAGATATTGAAATGTTTCTATATTATAGTGTAATGCCTTAGAGTTGGACTGAAATATATTTCTAGTTATATGATAAATTTCTTTTTCATTATTTAATAATGGTCTTCTATGGTAATTATAACAAGGGAATTGAATAATCTCCCCCAATGATGAATCAATAAACACAAAATCTAAAAATATTTCGAACTAATTTTGAAACTCATTCAACACATGATTAAGATCGTACATACAACTTCTATTCGTAATGACCAAAAATTTATAATATTTTATACAATAAAATAACTCTTAATTATCAAATTAAATTTATCAAAATAATAATAATAACATTAGAAAATTTTAAAAATATAAAAGTATAATTTATAAAATTAAAACATATTAAAGTAAAAAAGAATTAAACTATGGATAAATTAATTAAAGTATACAAGTTTATATATTTTATAAAAATATAATATTTAAAATTTTTAAAGGTATACATAATTTTTAAATTTATATATTTATATTAAAAAGTATAAAATGGTATATATTGTATAAAATTAAATATAATTTATTAAAGTATATATTTTTATAAGATAAAAAATGTAAAGAAAATATTATATGGAGCTAAAATTTATAAATGTATAAAATAATAATAATTTAAAATTTTATGAAACTATATAAGTATATAAATTTTTGAACATATAAAAATTAAAAATTATAAATAATAAATAAAATTTTATATACAAATTATTTAAGCATAATATGATACTTAATAAAATCTATTAAAGTATATAAATTTATAAATGTACAGAATTAAATAATTGTAATCAATTAAAAACAAAAATTATATATATGTTGGATAAGTATAATACAATATACTATACAATTTAAAAACACATAAAAGTATAAAAATTATAAATAATTATATATAAATTACTTAAATATAAAAAAATCACAAAAACCCCCTGCTAATGAATAAATTCATTATTAATTATATAAAACACATGCACTAATTTGGTTATTTTGAACCACACAATGGTATTATGGATTTAAAATTTCATTAATAATAATAAACATTGATATTATAGTCATTATAAAGTGAGAAAATGATTTATATATATATAGGGTTACGATACAACCAATTGAAACAGACAAAGGAATTGATGGCCTCAACCAATAGGATCATACCCTATGAAGCACATTTATTAGAGCTTCAGAGGTAGATTTCATAATTGAGATTTTCCCTTCACCAATACCAATTCGAGATTCAAGAACTAAATCATTACTTAAACCAATTATGTTATAAGTTTTATCTCATTAAGATGATGGCTGGAACCATGTATGTCGAACCACCCTAAGATATTTTTTGTAAAGATTGTTTGTCCTTATATAGAGCCATCCTAAATTGTCAAGAGAAGAAAATAATCCCATATAATATGAATCTCCCTCTAATTCAATACAAGTGAAAAGAGGATGAGTCTATTTGGTATAATCATCTAATGAATGTATATTATTTCCCTATTATAAAGAATATATTACTCAAATTATTGAGACCATTGAAATGAATATTCTTGCATACATGCCCATTATGAGTGAATATGTTGATGTCCTTCCCGAAGAATTTCCTTTTCTTCCAACAATATGATAGGTTAAATTTTTAATCAGGATTATACCTAGAGATTTTCCAATATCCAATAATCCATATAGAATTTCTATTTTGAAGATTGAAGAGTATAAGAATAAATTATTGGAAAATATTGCTAAAGGGTTTATACGCCCAAGTTATTCACTATGGGGTGTACTATTCCTCTTCATCAAGAATAATGATGGTTTAATGCACCTATTAATTGATTATTGTTAGCTCAATAATATCATGATAAAGAAGAAGTATCTCATTCTACATATTGATTACTTATTCAGTCAACTAAATGGAGATCAATATTTCACTACGGTGAATCTTCAATCAGGATATTATCATGTGAGGGTAAAGAAGGGGGGAAATCCCCAAGACTACATTTTATACTAGGTAAAGGCATAATTTTTTCATAGTGATACTCTTTGGACTCACTAATACTCAAGCTATTATTTTTTACATTATTAATAGAGCCTTTAGATATTACGTCGAAAAATGTTTGATAGTCTTTATAGATTATATTATAATATACTCCAAAATCAAGGAGGGGTATGGGGAACATTTGGGTACTGTGATAAATTCATTTTGAAAGTAAATGATTTATGAAAAGTACAAAAAATATGAGTTATGTTTGGAGGAATTATCATTATTTGGACATGTTCTCACAAGAAATGGAATATATTTAGACCATTCTAAAATAGAGGTAATCAAAGGATGTTTGATATAAATATCTATTTTGGATGCCCCTAGTTTAGTTGGACTATATGGGTATTACCGAAAAAAAATTATAAATTTATCATTATTGTAAAACCCACTATTGAAGAAGATTGATAAGTGATTCAAGTATATTTAGAATGGTGAATGTAAATATCACTTCAAGGAATTAAAAAAATCCTTATTACTACACATGTAACTTGATTTCCCAAAAGTGAGGAAATATTTTTGTTATACAAAAATGCCTAAACGAAGAGTTTGGGTTGAGTACTAATGCAAAATAAAAAAAGTGATAGTCTACGCCTTAAGGTAGATAAAAGTTCATGAGAAGAACTATCCATCACATGATCTAGAGATTGTTGAGATTATCTTGAAGTTTAAAATTGAGCACATTTATCTATTTGGGGAAAATTGTGAGATATATATGGATTAAAATAGAAATAAAGATATATTAACACAAAATGAGATTAATATGAGATAGAGAATGTGGTTAGAGTGGATCTAAAACTAAGAGTTCCCGATCCACTACCATCTGATGAATGAAAAATAAATTGGTATATTATCTATGTATATAAGATCCTAAGACCTTATCACTAATTATAATTGAGAAGGATTTGGTATTATTAGACTTGAAGAGGATCGACCTGAAAATCCTAAACGAAGAAACATCATAAATCCATTCATAAATGATTTCTCAACCATCCCTTTTAGATAATATAAAGGATACTAAAAGAAATGATGTTGAAATTTATAAGAAGGTGAAAGATATAAGAAAAGTTAAATAATCATAGGTCAAAATTAAACAAAAATGGTTTCTAAGAATCGGTTCACTACAATGTGTATCATTAAATCATGATATAAATAAGGAGATTTTGGATAATGCACATATTTTAAACTTATCCATCCACTTAGGGAGCATGAATATGTATCAAGATCTCTAATAGAACTATTTATGGGACAATATAATGTAGGAAATAATTGAATATACATCAAGGTGTATTTCACTTCATCAATTGATGGATGAAATGAGAAAGTATATATGGGGTGATACAACCATTACCCATACCAATATGGAAATGGGAATACATAACCATGGACTTCGTCTCTAGTTTTCCAAATACTTAAAGGGAAAATAATTTTATATGGGTTGTAGTGGATCTACATATAAATAATTCTTAGTTCAATATAATTTTAGAGGACTTCTGACTAGATCAACTTGCAAGGATATACCTTAAAAGAGTGGTAAGGCTGCATGTAAAACCACTATTGAATACATTTGATCGAGATATGAGATTTAAAATCAAGTACTAGAAAATTCTATAACATGACCTAAATATCATGTTTAACTTTTATTATTGATTTTCACCCTCAAAATATTTTCTAATCTTAGTGTACTATCTATAGATTTGATGAAATGACTAAAGAAAGCTCTATAGACTTCAAAGGAAGATGGGATCAACATATTCCTCTGGTATAGGTCTTATAAAATAGTATTTTGCAATCAAGCATCCCAATGGAACCCTATTAAGATCAATATATAGAGATATGAAGAACACATGAATGCTTGGATGAAGTTGGTGAACACAAAATGTTGGGTCTTAAGTTGGTGGAGTAAATTGCGGAGTACTTCAATACCATTCAACAACACATCAGGGCTTCTCATAGTGAACAAAATAGTTACACTAAAAAGAGTTTACATGGAAAAAATTATGTATCCCCTTTAAAATAATTTTTATTATTTTATTTTATTAATTTTATAATCCTTTATGAATCCTCCAAAACATATATTTTATATTAAGGTTTTAAAATAAAATATTTTTTAACATTACTCTTGAAAACATAATAAAAGGTTTTATTTTAACAAGGTTGTATCTTCAAATTTTAAAATTATTAATACAAATTCAATTTTTCAGAAACCATAGTAAAAAAAACAGTATGTTTTTTGGTTACTATTACTTTTTTATATAGATTCCAAAACCTTTGTTTATAAAATAATAAAGAACTCCCCTCTCTTTTCCTCTATGAACCTACCCAATATCCCATTTCCCATCAGTCAAAAAACTTGATTCACTTAATTTCTATCATATTCCATCTCTATACCCCCCATGGTACCCCATGCTCTCAAGAAACTCCTACCAATATTTTTGAATAATTATCTCATGGTAAGGGATCCTCTCATCCACTTTATTAAATAACCTATTTTATGTTACGCCTTTTTATTTTCAATTTATTATGTTGGTACATGTTATAACACATCCCTATTACTCAAATTATTAATTTCAATTGATGGAAGTCCCCTTTAAATCTCATTAATTCCTCCCACAAACCTCTATGTACCCCCATTATGCTACAAAATATATCATATAAATTACATTTTTAATGATTCGTGTAGTGAATATACCACCCCCATTTCTAATAATGGGTATTCCCCAATATTTATATAAGATTTAATGACTTGGGAGTTACATTTATGCAACCCTCACTCTTTAATCATGGAGTAAAATGTGATGAAAATAATTCATATGTTGAAATATCTATGTGGAACACTTATAAAAGTACTTTATATGATTATGATATAAGTCCCCAGCCTTAAACCTTACTTAATATTGAATTAAATAAATAATTCACATTGAGGATCTTTTCAGGTTTAGAGTTTTAGAAAATTAGATCATAAATCGTGAATTACATTCCACATTTAAACAAAGTGGTTACATAAAAGATTGTATTCGTTTTTTCCCATCAATGGAAACATATTTAAAATAAAACATGGATTCTTTCTTGACACTTCATTGACACTATCATCATATCATTCACCTTTCCCTTGACCTGTGAAAAAAATTTCAAAAACTTGGGATGAGCATAAAAAACTCAGTAAGGGATATAAAAGTACGAAAAGAAAACATTAGTCCATGTATGAAATCATACTTTACTCATAAAACATAATCATTTTAACATACCTCATTAAATCATGAATAAATCATAGAAATCATAAGGCATAATGGTAACTTGAGGCATTCATAACATTCTTACGTAGGGATTAACCCTCTTGGTTACGTTTGGAATACCCATCACAGTATATTCCCTAAATCTCTTCAGAGAAACCTTAACGTTTAACTCTTTCACGTTACCCAATGCATTGGAGAGCTATATCGGGCTCACCCGCCCTTAGTTTATCATGGAACCACTTGTCTTCATAATAATTCCCAAGAACCATAACATAATCATATCATATAAAACATGCATAAAGGAAACATAACATTTCCACTTTTCAATCTCAAGATATCAATACAACAGATTTATATAAAAACATTATGAAAACCATTTTCAATAAAAGAAAAGTAAAACATGGTATTTATTTTTCATTTAAAAAAAGGTATGGCTTGTAGAGTAAGCCGAAACTCAAATAATGGTCACGGCGGCGGAAAAGTTGTTATCGCCGCATACGTATGACAAAAACATTCCCTTTTGTCATTTAGTAAAACGCTTCGTATAAAAATATTCCTTTTGGATAAACGTAAAAGTCAAAGGGTTTTATACACCGTATAAAAGAAGGTTGTGTATAAAACAAAATATGCCTCAATGAAAGGAGATTGAGACGAAGTCCCATACAAAGACGGTATCTTTGGATTAAGGATAAATCAATTACATAATTATGTGTGACAAATGAATACACCAAATATAAGGGGATATTAAGTTTAAAACAATTAGAGGTTATTCATACATATTCATAGAACGATATATTCAAGGAGTGCAAGTTTATCCCAAATAATCAAAATTGGGTTAAGAAGTTCCCTTGCAAGAATTCGACAGCCTAACGGCGTCACATCAAAATGAGTTGATGAGAGATAAAAATGGTATCTCATCACTTGGATATAAAAGTTAAATCAATAAGGATATAGAAGTACATATCCCGACATAACAATATGTAAATTAAAAGACCCAATAAAAGAAGTCTTTTAAAAATAGGAGGGTGAAAGGGTTCCCTTACCAACTTGGGTATCTTTCGAAACATACACCCCATGAAAGAAGTACAATACATATTTGATGTAAATACTCATAAAATAAAGTATATTACACAAAGAGTAGAATAATGGGAAGTATATATACCACTCAATGTAAATGGTGGCAAATGTAGCATAAATATCACGGGAATAAAAGTGAGATGAAAAATCCCTAACGAAAACTCGGTAGCCTAACGGCGCCACTTAAAACTTATAAAAATGGATTGATGAGATCAAATACGGTATCTCATCGTATTAACATAAAATTTACATCAATAGGAATAAAATTACATCCCCCAACATAACAAATAGGATCTTAAAAGAAGTGACATAAAGGAGAGTACTTAAAAAGAAAGAGAGAGGTTGGATCTCTTACGAAAATTCGGCAACCTAACGGCACCACTCAAAACTTACAAAATTGATTGATGAGAGAAAGTAGGGTATTTCATCATATTAACATAAAAAGTACAGTAAGATTAATATAAAATAACATCCCAATCATAAGAAAGATGAGCTTAAAAGGAATGACATAAAAGAGTGTACTTAAAAAGAAAGAGAGGGGTAGGATCCCTTACCTCGTGTCCGACATGACTCGATCGTTATTTAATCTCCTGAATAATAAAATTTGGTCAATTTATAATTTATTAAGGACCCAATTTAGAGATTATTATTCATTTCATATCACATATTATAATGTCATAATAATTGGTTAATAAAGTGAGTTCATATCAGACGTTTTTGTCGATGTTCGGTACATGAGTAAAAATTGAACTTGTTGGAAAAGAATTTTCCATGTAGTTATAGGTACATCATATCCAGAATAGTATTGATGTTTTAAATATAATATATATCCATTATATATTCATTTTATACTATTCCATAGCATTTTGAGATAAAAAATTAAAAGCATCGTTCATGGAGACGGTAGGTCGTACGTACGCATGAACGCTACTTTCATTTTTTTGTCATATTAATGGAATTAAAACAAAATGAGATATATATATATTATAATTCCAGAATGATATAAATAATTTAGATGTAATATATTACATATATATCCATTATATATATGTACTTATAATATTACATAACATTTGGAGATAAGAAATGAAATGTATCGTTCATGGAGACGGTAAGCCGTACGTACGCATGAACGCTACTTTTATTTCTTTTTTTGTATTCAATGGAATGAAATAATAATTATATAAAAATATATTATAATTACAGTAGGATATAATATGTAATACCATTAATTACATACTTTATATGTCCCACATATGGCATTAACGAATCAAATCACTTTGAGGGGGCGGTAGTTTGCACTTCCTAAAATGAAGATATCGCGTTTACCCATAATGGAAACCATAAAGGTATGACATTAATGAAAAATAAATAAGCTTAAGGAAAACATAAACATATTATATATCATATATAAATATAGTTACAACTTAATGGCCACCTTTTAAGGTGTTAAAAGAATATTGAACAATCATCATTTTGTGAGGCAGTAATTCACCATCCACAGAAACAGTATGTTCTTTAACCATTAGAAGGAGGTGTGTAAAAGTTTAGCTCGAATCATTATTATAACAAAATCCTATTATATTTAAGATACTGGTGTTTTTACAAAAAAAATAATAATAAGATTTTAGGGGTTTGGAGAAGAAAAATAAAACAAAAGAACACAAGGGAAGACATTACCTTTAAATCGGGTAACTCTCTTTGATTTGAGCTCAAAGGATTCCTTGGAAAGTATTATGCCCAATGTGAGGCTTCAATGATGAATATAGGGATGTGAAGAGATTACATGGGCAGGTGTTGGCCGAGCCAAAGGCTTGAGAGATGTGTGCAAGGTGGTAAAGGTGGGGGCCTTTTATAAGAGGAGAGGAGGGGCACTCTTGGAAAGTTATAAAATATTACTTTGTTATAAAATGATTTTCGGATTTTAAAGGTCACTAAAGGATATATTTAGAGTATAAGGTAATAAGGTTTCGAAATCCACACATCTAATAGGTTTGTGACAATTTTAAGACTTAGATTTCACCCTATCTTCTCATTTTATTTAATTCGTTCATTTATGAGGTAATCACTGCATCATCACGGTGTCATAAATAAATTAATTTATATAATGTATAAAAATTATAAAAAAAGTATCATGATGTAGAAAATCTTTTTATCTTTCTAATTAATATTTATAGTCAAAAATATGACTTATATAACCTCATGTAAAAATTTTTTTAATAAAACAACACATGTTTGTGACATTTTAATTTTAACTTTAAATAAAAAGGTATTAATGTCATTTTCCAACCAAAGTGGCTCCATGGGGTCCCCAAGTTGACCCATCGATTTTATTGGTCGGTCATGACTCATCCAATAAGGGTAAAACATGTGTCAAGGTCATTTCATATTATTATAACATTATCTTTACCTTAAATTACACTAATTACCTCTAATCGTGATTAAAAACTTAAGAGTTACTATTCACCAAAAAAATTATTTTAATCCCATTGAACAAAATTTTACATATTAATGACAACCATGTATGATGGATTTTTGAAATTTAAACCACATAAGTGGTAAAGTTTCATTTAAACGAAAAAATAGTTTTTAAACTACCACTTAGTGGTTTCACTATTCATCAAAAATTGATGTTTTTCAGAAAAAACCAAAAATTTACACTAAGATATATTTGATATTCCAAATTAAAAAATGATGTATATTTTACAAAATTAAAAAAAAATTTATTAATTAATTTAATAATTAATTCCCGCTGTCAAAACAAATAGCGTGTTTTTAAGAAACAATATCTATTAAAAGATTGACACCAGTTTAAGTCCAATTTCAAAGTGAAATTAATTCCAATGACCACTATTGGATTTAATGGTAAAAATATATTCTAATTTCACTTCAAAAACAATTCAAAATATAATCAAATCATATAAATAAATTAGATTAAAAATATGTTTTGAATTAAAATACAACATTTTTCACTATTCATTAAAAAAATGAACTTTATCAGAAAGATAACAAAAATTTACACAAAGTAAATTTTTATGTCCCGATTCTAAAGAAGAATTTTATTTTGTCAAATATAACACATAAAATTTTCAAAAGGTGGATTTAAAATAGGTTCACCATCAAAAGGCGGTTAATCGGCCTTTTAAAGAATATTAGAATGTTTACGCTGAAAATTAGATTCATTCGCATTTTTAATCCTCAAACATTTATTGTAAAAAGTAAAAATATTTTACAAATATATATAATCATTTTTTAGTTAGTTCTGTTCATTCCCACTATTACAACGATTTGGCGTTAACTACCATTTAAAATAATATTATTTTATTATTAGAGTGCTACGTAAGATTCCCAAGAAACTCGTTGTTGCATATTGGGTACGCCATCGAGCATAGCGTCCCCTTTAAAGTAATATTAATATTTTATTCAAAAATATGGATAAATGTGAAAATGTCATATTCTTTATTTACCTGGGTTGTTACATCCTTCCTCCCTTTTGGGAATTGCGTCCTCGCAATTTTAAAATTGGGCTTGGAAACATCATTGAAAGTCCCACATTGGAACAAGAGTTGATAAAACAATCACTTTAAAAGAAAGAAATAGAAGTACAGAGGTCACCCGAATTAACCCATACTAGGACTCCATATAGGAAAACATGGATATGTAAGAAAAAGAAAAGGATCATGTTCTAAGGGAGAGTGATAGTAAACATGTCTAAGAGAAAGTTAACCATAAGAAAATCACAAACTTGTGATGGGTTAAATGGTATTCGATTCCCCAGTAGGAAAAGTTAAAAGACAACATTTTTGTTTTAAGTTACTCTTCATTGAGGAATTTATTTTTGAGCTTAACTAAATCATAATGAATCATACTTACTTGTCACGTAGACTTTCAACTTTTACTAGATTCCTTAATCATACTCATATTTTCTCCAAAAGACGAGTATTTAGGAAGGCTTGTTTGCATTAAAAGTACTATAATCAACTTCTTGAGAATCACTTAATCCACAAAAGAGAACTATATATTTCCCATGTATTTAGACAAAAACCAAAGCCAAAATTGTTAGTATGAGATCAGATAATCCACAAAAGTATAATCCTTTATAAAATGAAAATCTATTCTTAATCTCTAAAATTTGTCCAAAAAAACCCAAAGTTCAACGAAGACCATTCGAAAAACAATTGTCCATAAAATTTTTCAAAGTAAACCAAACTAAGATTGAAACCCAAATATTTTAAGTATTTAATCACATAGTCTTCCAAGGTACAAATTAACTTTTATCTCCAAATAACATCAGTTTCTCTTAAATTCTCATATTGAAAAGTAATTAACCTAATCACATATCCTTCATGATAGGTTAATCATTTCCATAGATAACCCAAAATAAACTTACTCTTGATTCCTAAAATCATCTAACTAAAAAAGAATTAGTCAAAATAACCAGGTATTTCACGTAGTCCAGTGGTAGGCGATAAATACCAGTCGCACTTTGGTTGTGGGTTCGATTCCCGCAGCTTTGTCCGATGTGACGGGTTGTCACACGGTCTGTGTGTTGTCCTTTTTCCAAAACTATATAATTTTAAAACATTCTTCAAAAAGATATAAATTCATCAAAAATAACCATATCATATTTTAACCTCAAGTTTATCTCATGTCGTTCATATTCCATCATAACGTATAGTAACCTACAATTACCTCAAAAGTAAGGATCATATAAACCCTAATGGTTACCTTTATAATTATTACCTGAACTTCCATGTCCAGTTGGTTCTCTCTTACATGATGCATTAGAGAAATCACCAAGGTTCAAGTGGTTGATCATGACTCTTGATATTTGGTTTAGAGTAACCATGAGATTCCTCATTGAATCCCTCATTTCATCCAGTCTCTTTATCAGAGAACCACCGCAGTTTCTTTAAACCCATTGTCACTTTGGTGCCTGCTAGATCCATCCATTTACTAAAACCAAAAAGGTCAGTGTGAGTATATCAACAAAACCATCATTTACTAATGAGGAATATAAATACTAAGATATACTTACTCATTCACTTTATCTAAAACTAGGACTCTTTCTGAAATCCTAACCATTATGGTAATGTCACTTATGCTTAGAGAATACCCTAACCTCTAAAGTTATCTAAACTGACCTATGATACCAACTATAAGGCCCCGGCCTTAAACCTTACTTGATATTGAATTAAATGAATAATTCACATTGATGATATTTTCAAGTTTATAGTTTTAGAGAATTAGATCATAAATCATGAATTACATTCCACATTTAAACAAAGTGGTTACATAAAAGATAGTATTCATTTTTTCCCATCAACGAAAACATATTTAAAATAAAACATGGATTCTTTCTTGACACTTCCTTGACACTATCATCATATCATGCACATTTCCCTTAACCTGTGAAAAACATTTCAAAAACATGGGATGAGCATAAAAAGCTCAGTAAGGTATATAAAAGTACAAAAAGAAAACATTATTCCATGAATAAAATCATAATTTACTCATAAAACATAATCATTTTAACATACCACATCAAATCATGAATAAATCATAGAAATAATAAGGCATAAAGGTAACTTGAGGCATTCGTAACATTCTTACGTAGGGAGTAACCCTCTTGGTTACATTTGGAATACCCATCACAGTATATTCCCTAAATATCTTCGAAGAAACCTTAACGTTTAACTCCTTTGTGTTACCCAATGCATTGGAGAGCTATATCGGGCTCACCCGCCCTTAGTTTATCACGGAACCACCCGTCTTCATAATAATTCCCAAGAACCATAACATAATCGTATCACATAAAACATGCATAAAGGAAAAATAACATTTCCACTTTTCAATCACAAGATATCAATACAACACATTGATATAAAAACATTATGAAACCCATTTTCAATAAAAGAAAAGTAAAACATGGTATTTATTTTTCATTTAAAAAAAGGTATGGCTTGTAGAGGAAGCCGAAACTCAAATAATGGTCACGGCGGCGGAGAAGTTGTTGTCGCCGCATACGTATGACAAAAACATTCCCATTTGTTGTTTAGTAAAACGCTTCATATAAAAAGATTCCTTTTGGATAAACGTAAAAGTCAAAGTGTTTTATAAACTGTATAAAAGAAGGTTGTGTATAAAACAAAATATGCCTCAATGAAAGGAGATTGAGACGAAGTCCCATACAAAGACGGTATCCTTGGATTAAGGATAAATCAATTACATAATTATGTGTGACAAACGAATACACCAAATATAAGTGGATATTAAGTGTAAAACAATCATAGGTTATTCACACATATTCATAGAATGACATATTCAAGGAGTTCAAGTTTATCACAAAGAATTAAAATTGGGTTAAGAAGTTCCCTTGCAAGAATTCGACAGTCTAACGGCGTTACTTAAAAATGAGTTTATGAGAGATAAAAAGGTTATATCATCACTTGGACATAAAATTTACATCAATAATGATATAGAATAACATATCCCAACATAAAAATATGTAAATTAAAAGACCCAACAAAAGAAGTCTTTTAAAAAGAGGAGGGTGAAAGGTTCCCTTACCGACTTGGGTATCTTTCGAAACATACACCCCATGAAAGAAGGACAATACATCATTGATGTAAATACTCATAAAAGAAATTATATTACACAAATATTAGAATAATGGGAAGTGTATATACCACTCAACGGAAATGGTGGCAAATGTATCATAAATCTCACGGGAATAAAAGTGAGATGAAAAATCCCTTACACTCGGTAGCCTAAAGGCGCCACTTAAAACTTCCAAAAATGGATTGATGAGATCAAATAGGGTATCTCATCATATTATCATAAAATGTACATCAATAATAATAAAATAAAATCCCCCAACATAACAAAGAGGAGATTAAAAGAAGTGACATAAAGGAGAGTACTTAAAAAGAAAGAGAGAGGTTGGATCTCTAACGAAAATTGGGCAACCTAACGGCGCCACTCAAAACCTCCAAAATTGATTGATGAGAGAAAGTAGGGTCTATAATCATATAAACATAAAAATTAAAGTAATATTAATATAAAATAACATCCCAATAATAAGGAATATGATCTTAAAAGGAATTACATAAAAGAGTGTACTTAAAAAGAAAGAGAGGGGTAGGATCCCTTACCTCGTGTCTGACATGACTTGATCGTTCTTTAATATCCTGAATAATAAAATTTGGTCAATTTATAATTTCTTAAGGAACTCCTTTAAATATTACTATTCAGTTCATATCACATATTATAATGTTATAATAATTGGTTAATAAATTGAGTTCATATCAGACGTTTTTGTCGATGTTTGGTACATGAGTAAAAATTGAACTTGTTGGAAAGGAATTTTCCATGTAGTTATAGGTACATCATATCCAGAATAGTATTGATGTTTTAAATATCATATATATCCATTATATATTCATTTTATACTATTCCATATCATGTGGAGATAAAAAATTAAAAGCACCGTTCATGGAGACGGTAGGTCATACGTACGCATGAACGCTACTTTCATTTTTTTGTCATATTAATGGAATTAAAACAAAATGAGATATATATATATTATAATTCCATAATGATATCCATCATTTAGATTTAATATATTACATATATATCTATTATATATATATATACATATAATAGTACATAACATTTGGAGATAAGAAATGAAATGTACCGTTCATGGAGACGGTAAGCCGTACGTACGCATGAACGCTACTTTCATTTATTTTATTTTTTTGTATTAAATGGAATGAAATAACAATGATATAAAGGTATATTATAATTCCAGTAGGATATCATATGTAATAACATTAATTACATCTTTTATATGTCCCGCATATGGCATTAACGAATCAAATCATTTTGAGGGGGTGGTAGTCCACACTTCCTAAAATGAAGATATCGCGTTTACCCATAATGGAAACCATAAAGGTATGCCATAAATGAAAAATAAAGAAGCTTAAAGAAAAAAATAAACATATTATATATCATATATAAATATAGTGACATCTTAATGGCCACCTTTGAAGGTGTTAAAAGAATATTGACCAATCATCGTTTCGTGAGGCAGTAATTCACCATCCACAGAAACAGTATGTTCTTTAACCATTAGACGGAGGTGTGTGAAAGTGTTGCTTGAATCCTTTTTATAAAAACATCCTAGTATATTTAAGATACTTTTTTTGTTACAAAAAAATAATAAAAAGAGTTTAGGGGTTTGGAGTAGCAAAATAAAACAAAATAACACAAGGGAAGACATTACCTTTAAATCGGGTAACTCTCTTTTATTTGAGCTCAAAGGATTCATTGGAAAGGATTATGCCCGAAGTGAGGCTTCAATGATAACAGAGGGATGTGTAGAGATGAAATGGGCAGGGTTTTTCCAAGCCAAAGTCTTTAGAGTTGTGTGTAAGGTGGTAATGGTGGGGGCCTTTTATAAGAGGAGAGGAGGGGCACTCTTGGAAAGTTATAAAATATTACTTTATTATAAAATGATTTCCGGATTTTAAAGGTCCCAAAAGGATATATTTCTAGGATAAGGTGATGAGGTTTCGAAATCCATCAATCCAATAGGTTTTTTACAAGTTTAAGACTTATATTTCACCCTATCTTCTCATTTTATTTAAATCATTCATTTATGAGGTAATCACTGTATCATCACGGTGTCATAAATAAGTTTATTTATTTAATATCTAAAAATTATAAGAAAAATATCATGATATAAGAAATATTTTTAACTTTATAATTAATATTTATAGTCAAAAATATGACTTACATAACCCAATGTAAAAATTGTTTTATTAAAACAACACATGTTTGTGACATTTTAATTTTAACTTTAAATAAAAAGGTATTAATGTCATTTTCCAACCAAAGTGGATCCATGGGGTCCCCAAGTTGACCCATGGATTGTCTGGGTCATCCATGACTCATCAAATAATGTTAGAAAATGTTTCAAGGTCATTTAATATTATTATAACATTATCTTTACCATAAATTACACTAATTACCTCTAATCGTGATTAAAAACTTAAGAGTTACTATTAACCAAAAAATTTATTTTAATCCCATTGAACCACATTTTACATCCTAATGATAACCATGTATGTCGGATTTTTAAAATTCAAACCACAGAAGTGGTAAAGTTTCATTTAAACGAGAAAACAATTTTTAAACTACCACTTAGTGGTTTCACTATTCATCAAAAATTGAAGTTTTTCAGAAAAAAATTAAAAATTCACCCTAAGCTATATTTTTTATTCCTAATTCAAAAATGATGTATATTTTAAAAAACTCAAGACATAAGTTTCATTAATTAATTTAATAATTAATTCCCATTGTCAAAACAAATTGCATGTTTTTAAGAAACAATATCTATTAAAAGATTGACACTAGTTTAAGTCCAATTTCAAAGTGAAATTAATTACAATTACCACTATTGGATTAAATGGTAAAAATATATTCTAATTTAAATTTTAAAACAATTATAATGATAATATAATCATATAAATAAATTATATTAAAAAGTGGTTTTGAATTAAAATACAACATTTTTCACTATTCATTAAAAAAATGAACATTATCGGAAAAATACCAAAAATTTACACAAAGTAAATTTTGATGTCCCGATTGTAAAGAATAATTTTATTTTGTCAAATATAACACATAAAATTGTCAAAAATTGGATTTAAAATAGGTTCTCCATCAAAAGGTGGTTAATTGACCTTTTAAAGAATATTAGAATGTTTACGCTTAATATTGGATTCATTCGCATTTTTAATCCTCTAACATTTATTGTAAAAAGTAAAAATATTTGAAAAAAATATATAATCATTTCGTAGTTAGTTCTATTCATTCCTACCATTACAATGGCTAGGCGTTAACTACCATTTAAAATAATATTATTTTATTATTAGATTGCAACGTAAGATTCCCAAGAAACTCGTTGTTGCGTATTGGGTACGCCATCGAGCATAGCGTCCACTTTAAATTAATATTAATATTTTATTCACAAATATGGATAAATTTGAAAATGTCATATTCTTTATTTACCTGGGGTGTTACATATGATGTGTGCACCTAGGTAGCTCTCTAATGTATTGGGTAATGTTTTAGTCTCATGATACATCATATATGAGATTAGATAGTAAACCTAATACATTGTGTGACCTTTTCCACAAATTTATGATGTTTTTGAGGTTAATTTTGATATACGTTTATTATTTCGTGTTTTATGTTGTTTCCACATTCCTATGTTACACTTCAGTTATCATTTAATATCATGCCTCATCATTCAAGTTTATGATTTTCATCCCTATTATGATTCCTTAATATTCCTCTTGTATTAAGTGTATTTTGTTACCTTATTCTATGCTTTTTTATTCCAATAATGTGATTTATATCTCAATAATTAATTATTCATGTCCCTAGGTTATATTTTGTATTTTTAAAAGAGATATGGAAGTTTAGGACATGTTAATGGAGTATTAAATTATTTTATTGTATATCTATTTTATGTTGTTAGGTTATGTACCTAATTACCCAAAGAAACTAGGCATCTTGATCTTTTGGGTTGTCATAATTATATATTTATGTAACAAATCATGAATTAATATGTATGAATGATTTGAATTATCATACCCCTACTCCAATGTTTTCCCTCCTATTCCAATGGTGGAGATAGAGATAGAGGATGTCCCCAAAATCCTTCATCAAAAAGGACATTTTCTTGTGGCTGACACTGATGGGATGTAATCCATCCAATGGGAGGAATTGACCTCAATATTTAAATTAATAGAATACAAGATAAGATGAAAATCTACCAATAAATTCCATGCATAAATAAAGAATAAATAATAATATATAAATGTAATTTCAAATAAAAATAAAACAACTGAAAAGTACTAAAGGAAATACAACATTGTGAGAATCAGCTCTTATTCCTCCTAAACATCCACTATAGGATAGTAAGACTAAGCTTGACTTCCAAATAGCTTCTGTATACTAGAAAAATATTTTATATATAATTACGTTGAGAATACAAGTATACGTAGTATGATCCTTTCTAGAACCTCTCATGAAGATGTGGCAGAAGCAGACTAAATACTAGTGAATAAATAAATGAAACCAACTCATCAACAAAGAATGAAAAACTATATCACATCCATATCATGGATTATCAAATAAGTATTGTATAATCATATATATATATAACATATATATAAACATATATGAACCTCACTTCCACTTCCCTAATGATGTGTCACTCTCACACCCGAACAACTCACATCATATGACCATCCCTACCATAAGTCATTCCATCCCAAATTGAGAAATAATATCAAGCCTACATTTTATATCCATGTAGAACATTGGAATCCACTATATCTGATATACCATGTACTATAGCTCAATCCATCATAGCCCATACAGTCCCACTTTTGGGAAGCCATATCCACCATGCCCAGATATAAGTTTGTGTTATAACATGAATCCATTACAACCTGCATGTAAATATATGGTGAACTAATATCCATCACACCCTTCATGATTTCATACCCTATAACATAACCCATTATTACTCAGATATTCTTACATATGATACTAAATCCAATGTGAGCTGGAGGGAAAGGGAGAAGTTATCCATTTATTCCCTTACAACCCTAGATTTTTAGGGGAAACACCCCCCAAAACATTTGGGGTTTGGATTCATTATAGAATCATGTGGGGAAGTGTATGAAATAAGAATATATAAAACATATCACACACAACCACAATAAGTTATAATACCAATACTTATACTCAAACTATAGTTAATATCACACATGACACTCAACTACCAATGCTAATGTTTGGGAACTATATTCTATACAAGAATTAATATTAACAACTATAATAAATTCCAATTAGTTTTTATAAATTACTATTCATTTAATATTCTTGTTAATTACACATATTTTATTAAACCACTATCAAATATGGTTCAACTATTTAAATAATTACAATCTATTTTTTTATCAAAACATATTACAATTTCCAAATTTCAAACCCATGCTTTTTGAGCATTCAATCCAGACATCCCAGGGTTTCCAATGTGATATGAATCATTTATTATCACTACCATTAAAAAACCCCATCCCTTATGTTATTTATGAAATAAATTTATCATTAAAACATTTATGTGTACTCTTGTACTCATAATTAGCTACCATAATTAAATATTCACATTTCGTACATAGAACCAAATTGATTCAAACAATTGGAAACCTTAAAAAATAATAATTTGAAAACTATCCAAGAAATTAACCGTCCAGTAATAATAAATGAGTAATAAAAACTCTTAACTCATTCCAAAATCCTTTTTTCCATACCCAACACCATTTCACACATCAAATTCCATCCCATCATCACATGAATCCATCACCACTAGAACCCCAAGAAAACCATCCCATTATTCATCAATATTCCCAACATACCTGGTTATAAATCATGTAAATTTAGGATCTAATATCCAATAATAATAATACATTCATTGTATTGTAATATCAATATGGAACACTCATGGGGAGACTAATACCATTACACCAATGTATTTGGGCCTTTATTAACATGAATGGGCTCACTCATCCCCAAACAATTACCTTTACCAATAAAACCCTTTTAATTACCATATTATTGTTAACTGATTAATAATTCATCTATTATACAAAAAAAACATATCATTAAAAAGACATTATAAACTTTAACACATCAATTAACATGCTCAAGGAATAGCTTCTTTATTTCAACAGTATTGATGAAGAATGAAAATCAATTTATATCCTTATTCCCAACCCATTAAAATTTTAATTATTTTTATCATGTTCTAAGAATATCAATAGAGATATAAAAAACAAAAATAAATTTATATCTCATTTTCTAACAAATATAAAGTTTTATTATTAAAAAAACTAATAAAATGAAATCATGTATACCAAATTAGTACAAAATATGAAATATTCAAAAACTCATGTTGATCATTTTCGGATATTTTATGAATTTTATTAACTCTATAAACATATGTATTCTTAATTTACTTAATCATATTGAAACTTCTCAATAATTTCATATATAATATTTGAAAATTATATCACAGTAGAAAAATACCAATAATTTAGATTGTAACACCACTAATTATCAAAATATTATCCTTATTTGATTGCAATTCACAACCCCATTTTTTTATATATTTCAGTATTATAAAATAATATTTATATAATAAATGATATAATTTTATCTTATTCCTTGTTTAATTTCCAGAATTATGAAAAAAAAATCAAGTGATACTCCTTTTATTTCTACCAACTAATTGCAAAATTATTATCTTTTTATAGCCAATTGGATATATCTATCCAGGAAAAATAGTGTATGATATATTCAATCTTTAAAAGATAATATAGAAATAATTAATCACATACCTCTAACAAAAATCATTAAGATGTGTTTATCTATGTAAAGGGAGGGTGGGAGAGATATACATAGGTCTGGAAATGTGAGGAGAGACTCAAACAAATCTATAGAGGTTTTATTTAATTCAATAAAAAATATTTTATCATCTATACTTAAGAGAAAATAATGAATAATGAATATGTTAGAGGCCTGTTTTAAATTCATGGTTATTTCAATAGGGTTATTTCCAAAACTCTTGGTCGAATATTCCTTTTTAATTCTATTTAATACAATTTTGATTTAATTTCCTTCACACTGCGCATTTTAATCTTCCTAAATGTAGTAAATTCAATTATTTAACCCATATTCAAAATATATATTTTTTTAAATCTGTTATTTCAATATTTATTTCATTATATTTCATTAAAATCGCATTTTAAAATGATGTTGGGTGAAAACAATAATTTTCTAGGAAAACTTCCTACATTTATGTACCTTGGGTAATGAGTCCAACATGAGGATACATTATTTTTAGCCATATAAATGAATTAAAATTATAATAGTACCCTTACATGAAATTAGATTACCCTTAGATGACTATATAAATCTCTTGAGTACATTGATGAGACATCGTAGTACACTTATGTGAGTTTAGAAATCCTATCAGTACCATAACTCCAGGACCCTTAAAAAAGTAAAAATAAACCTCACACTAATTATAATGAACCATATTCCATGGTAGATAACTTGAGGAAGGATATAAGGATCCTTTATGTAGAAAATTATATATCTTTACACAAGTGATTAAAATAGACTTACCTTTATGAAGCTAAGGAAAAAATGGTTTTACCCTTATGGAACTTTTAAACATCCATTACATTAAATTTATAATTTATAGATTTCCATTATGAAACTTCTTAAAAACTAGGCTATATATGGGTTAAGAAATTTACCAACAAATAGGGGAGGGGTGATAATTATGGGAAGATAAGATTTTTTTTAAATTAAATTTCATTGAGATAAACATATAAAAAATTGTAAAAAGGTGTTTAATAGCCTCTCATTTCCTCCACGCCCAAAGAAAATTCAAATGGAGAGATTTTGTAATTTGGTCCATTGAAATTATGATATTCTAAATAATATAGATTTGTATATATATGAATAAAAATTATAAGGACAATTATAAACAAAACATATCAAATTTTTAAACAATTATAAATTTATATTAAATTTTATTTAATGATTTTTCAAAGTAATTATTTTTAATAATAAAACCAAAGTAAAACAAAATTAAAATCTTAAAAAACCTATTTTTTTAAATCCATTTTAAAACCTTGAATATTAACAAAATTATTATAAACAAACTATAAAAACCAACTTATCACAGAAAATTCAAGATATTGGTTTCAAAATTATTAAATGTGTCTATGATCGTATACCTTCAATCCAAAATTTAAAAAATAAGTTGTGATATGAGTTTAAAATTCATATTTTAAGCAAGGTGAATGAGTAAGACTATAGGTAAATAACTATAATAATAATTGATGGAATGATAATAGTAGGGTGCTGGCATGGGTGGAAATTATAGGGGGATTCCGTTGTAGTATATTGGACCATGGGTGGTCAAGGGAGGCATCAGGTAGAAGTAACCGTCAAAAGGATTTCTTTTTTATTTTTTAACTCTATTTTCATGGTTCTTATGAACTATAAAAATAGATGATATACTATTTTTTTATAAATTGTAACAATAACCTCTCATATATAATATATAAATACTTTTTCTAAAAACCATAACAACATATCCCTATTAGCATGGTTATAAAAACTATAACAATAAATTCATGTGAATTTCCCAAAAACAGAGCATTGAATCAGAAAAAATAATTTTAAAAAATAATTTTATGAGTAAAAAAATTAAATAATAAAAAAATACATAACATTTCGGTCATTAATCAATATTCATATACAATATATTTAGTTTAAAATTAAAAAAAATAAAATTTAACATATATTCTTAGTAAAAACCACTGATCACCCCTATCTAAGTTAATCAGTAAGATAGATTAGTATCTTAGTGGTATAGGTTTTAATCCCTAGAATATGTAATAATTCTCTACATAAAACAATAGCACTGTAGCATGTGATCTAGATGTTACTATAAAATGACTATAGAAGAAGATTATTAGTGAGATTATTCTCTATATATTTTTCAATATGTCCACTAACGTTTATATTTGAGCCACTCTCAAGAAATACCCTCCACTACGAAGGTCCTTTGGTCTATCCTCAAGAATACTAGATCACAATAAGGAAATATTGGTTCCTCCTGGAAAATCCACAAATTCATAGGCCTCTATGTCACTCTCAAATGTAAGTCCAAAAGGACAGCCTCTATAACATCTTGGCCTAGCTGCCACATACCGATGCCCCAATCTAGTCAGTCCCATTAAATCGATCACACCTCCTCATACACCATGGGATTTTGGATTTAAGAGAGGTTATAATAAGTCATTCATGGGGATACTATGACCTAGTTGATTAGAGTACTACACCAGTGGAAATAAAAACCAATAGCAAAAGAAAAATATTTTAATAATCAATATCAAGATCACATTATAGATAAAACCAGAAATCAAATATCCAACTAAAATAGAATTTTGTCTTGCTAAACTATGTGTCAGGTGTATATAATGAAAATAGAAAACAAAGACACCAATTAATCCCATGTGGGTATCAAAACATATCTGATTCACTAATCCAAGATCCATCCCCAAACTAGCTAACTAACACAGGTCATTTTCCCTTAACATGTACAGAAGCAATATAGTCCATTCAGTTACTGATCAGGAAGCCTGAATAGGGTATGGGTACAACTATACAGGTCACCACCAATGGTGTCTTATAGTTGTATAATAAAATAATTAAAATTCCTAATTGAATAGTTGTTAGATTATTAATTAATGTATATTTAACCACATAAACATCTAGTTCATGTAGAAACTCGTCTCTCAATTCTGGATTTGGTCTATTCCATATTCTGAACTATACTTGATAGATATCCCATGTTTTAATGTCCATTTTACCATTCATATTTTTCACAAATAAATGACCAAGTTTCCCTTCATTAATTCATACATTATAATGACCATGTTATCATTCATTAATTCACATGATTGAATGGAAATGTTACCATTCATTATTCCTTGGATGAATGTCCATGTTACCATTCCCCATTTTACAACTCATAATTGAATGAGAAAGTTACCATTCATAATACTTGGTAGAATTTCAAAGTTACCATTCACCATTTTACAATACATAATTGAATGTGAATGTTACTATTCATATTACTTGGATGAATTTCCATGTTACCATTCACTATTTATATGTATCATAATAACACAATATTACACATGTATCTCAACAACCACTTAATTAATTTAATAATTATTTAATCCTTACACAACATCAATATTCAATATATATTTTTACCAAGGAATTCTTCAAACTCACAATTCCTACATCTCATAATTAATTTCCAATTAATTATTTGATTCACTCATAAATATTACACAATCAATTTCCATAGTTAATTATTCCTAAATCCCACAATTTCACATTCCTATAATTTATTAATTCACCAAAATAATTAATTATATTTATGAAATTCCATTGATAAAATAATTTATCAATTGTAAAAATATTAATGTACCAAATCAAAACCACGACTATGGGATTTTATCAATATACCACCTACATCAATTTTTTAAAAACACTCACCCAATAATGAATACCCAATTTGAATTGGATTAGTCAAGAACACAACAAAGAATAGAATTCTGATCCAAATCCTAAATTCAAGATCAAATGAATCAAGTTCTAACCATATTAGATCTATATCTAAATATTATAGTGGGTAAACATCCTTATTTTAACCCGAACGTGGAGTAGAAGAGATATATATATCTCAATGAGAAGAAAGCACATACTAAGTAGTTCAAATCTTCAATCTGCCTCTTTATTCAACAAGAACATTGGTCGGGAAATCTTAGCATATGTCTGAGAGCCTATAAAATCTCCAAAATGTTCCTAGGGTCAAAGGAAGAGGGTTGTAGCAGAAATCATTTGAGAATTCTGCAGAACAACATGTTTGTAATTATAGGTGGGTCATTTACACGACGTATAATCCAGTTACACATCAAGAAATTCTTTTTAAATTTTTAGGCCAAAAATTAAGTCCCCTAATATTTATTTATTTATAACCAATGAAGAATTACATGAATTTTAATACCCTTATGTGATCTATAAATGAACTATAATTGTGTTCCATCCCATTTTCTTTTCAAAGCCTCTAAACTCACTGAAAACCCATTTTTAACACTTTACCCATTTATATCCAAACTCCATTAATTAAGAAAAGAATACATCCATAAACATTAAGTCATTTTATCAAAAAATTCTCTCCATATCCAAATAAGACTAGGATATTAAGGTTCAAACTGAAGGAACATAGAGGGAAAAGTACTAGAAAAAAACATGATCTTACAATCTACCCACCTTATAATAGCTCGTCCTCAAGTTGTACTTCCAAGCATATCTAAGATTCTAAGTCAAAAATATTGGGCCATTAAGCCTGCATATCTACTTCCATTTCCCAATATTCCTCTTGTATACGCCCATGTTTCCATAATACATGAACTATCATCATAGTATTTCCCAACAACACTTTCTTATTGAGATCCAACACACACATAGGTTTCTCTTTATAGGATGCATCAATATAAATATAAATATCCAATACCTCTATCACATGATAAGGTTCAGGATGATACTTCATAATTTTTCATACATGGAAAACATCATGTGTAACATTTTATTTCTGTGGAAGAGGCAATTGTTACACAAACAGTATGATTCTCTCCACTACCTCAAATGGTCCAACGAACCTGGGCACCAACTTTCCCTTCCTCTGTATCCTACAGTGACACAACTTAGGTTATACCCAAATGAATACAAAAAAATGTGATGTAAACTCTAGGGGTCATATATTTCTATCATTATATGACTTATTCCTACTTTGATCCATAACCATACGTTTCCGAATTATCTAAACCTCCTTCTATGTATCGTACATAAGACTATGTCCCAGCACTTCTGACTCGTCAGCCTATTTCTAGCATAGTAATTATTTTCATAGTATACTATAAATATCCTCATATTATTGCATCTATATAGTTTCTCAATACATATTTTTATAGAAAAACTCTACTAAAGATAAGTGATTCACTGAAGATTCTTTGAAGACAATAACACATTCTCGTAGCATATCCTCTGGTACCTGCATAGTACACATCGAATTCCCATCTGTCTGTGGGGTAAAAGTAACAATTAATAATAATTATGTACCAAAAACATTCAGAAATACCTTCCAAAACTGTGAAGTAAAACATGAATCATGATCGAAAACTATAGTTTTTTTCAACCCATGCGGACAGATTGTCTCCTGCACGTAAAAAAGCCCCAACTTCTCTACTATGAAAGTATCCTGTATATGAATGAAATATTCTAATTTTTTCAGTTGATCCATGAAACCTAATATATAGTCATTCTTCATTTATTTCTTCAGGAGACCCACCACAAAATCCATGATCATGTTTTCCCACTTTCACTCCAGAATAGATAATGACTAAAGAAATACTCCAGGTCATTAAAGTTTTGCCTTTATCTACTAATAGGTGTAGCATCTTGTAGTGAACCCTGATATCTCTTTTTTCATGATCGGCTACCAAAATTATTGTCATAGGTAATGGTAAATATTTGTTACACTTATATGTTGTGATGTCTCGGTTCTGGGTGCTACCCTGAAGTTCCCCAGACCCAGTTGGTCACATAATCTCAAGTGCATTTCACTAAATACCAGAGGCAGCTGACTAGAAGTGAGGTCCATTTTCTAATAGTGGGAAAACTAGGCCATCATTGGAAGAGTATACACAGCAGAGTAAAAATAATAACAAAATCAGAAGTAGTAATACCATACACTGGTACTAAACTACACAAGAATGATATTGTAGACAAATAAAGCATATATAAACAAATGATGCATGTCACGTGTATCTATAAAGGCATCCAAAGAAGTCACAATACTAGAAAAACAATACTAATACCAAATTATAGAAAACAGTAAACTTCAACATCATTGCAAGCCCCAGCTTGGTCCCATTATCTCCAACTCTAATCAGTAATCAAGTACCTGATATAGAAGGTTGCTTGACCTTATCTATACCATCAACCATATAGTCTGTTTGGGACAAAAAGCATAACCCAAACAGGGTGTGAGATGAATAAATATTGGAAATCACCAAAAGAACTATGCCTAACTATAAGTGAATATATATATATCAGGTAATATGAAAAATGGAGAAATAATCTACGAAGTACTAAAAGTAAAAAAATCCTATAGTTTTCAATTTCATTTATTTACATTTATTAATTATTAAATCCATTGAATAATAAATCCTCGGGATCTATACTACACTCTGTATCCCTATGTATAATAATAACAAACAGATGTCTCTAAATACCATCTAACAATCAAGTAAGATTGAGCCCATGCTTGTTCCCTAAATTGGGAGACTCATCACAATCATAAAATCATTCATAAGTAACCCTCTGTGAATTTTCTCATTATCTTATCCCCTCTGGTTCAAAATATTATCATATCAATAAAGTAATGACCCACTGGGAAATCTCACATAGTCCAACCCCGTTGGTCCTACATAGTACTAATCATTTACAAAAAAACATATGGGTTGCTCTCATGGTAAATACCAATTTTTTACATTGAGTAATAATAAAATGTAATGACCCCTGGCAGATCACCTAGTCAATTCCCTATGGTCCAATGTTCATTTAATAATGACCCTCTATGTAGCTCTCACGGTATAACCCCTCTGGTCAATGACCCCATGACAGCTCTCGTAGTCAATACCTCTAGTCATCCATGACAACAGTTCATAATTAAAGGACCCTTCCTCGAGATTCCCTCACAGTCAATTCCCCTTGGTCGTATATTTATAATTCAAAACACAAGCATCTAAAATAAACAACAACCCCATCCGAACAACACTTTTCATGTAAATAAAGGTTGCCTAGCATGCTTCCTAAACCTAACGACCATAACAAATAAAACCTGGGAAACACATCCATTATCAAGATATTAAGACTTATGCCTAATCAATACTCCTTTCTCAATCAAACAGACCATACCAGGCATTAAACACGGTTAAATTCCCAAACATGCAATATCGTAAACAAGGGTATTCAGAAATTTTAGCATATATAATCCAAATAAAACCCAATAAAGGAACAAACCACATGCCTCGATGTCATACAATGGACAATCTTGAATTTAGTCACTTGAATCATCCTATAATGACAAAGATCTAAGAAAATGGTAAAAATGATCAACCCTCAATAACTCAAGAGAGAGGAGAAATCAAGAAGAGATGCTCTAGGGGAAGAGGGAACTCACCAGTGGGAATCCAACACACCTGGTGGAGTCTCAATCGGATATCAGATAGAAGAATAGGTGGAGCATAAAGATCATAGGTTGTATGTTGATCTCTTGTACGAGACACGGGAAGAAGAAAGATGTTTTGGAGATGAGACGTGACACCAGTTCGATTAATAAAATAAAAAAGAAAAGTACATTGCATGTTCATTTAATGTACACTATGTATAATAGCCTCAATGGACCTTGATTTACGTATTCAGCAGGGATAACTCACATGGAAATGTACTCGGTCGTTACACATCTAGTACATGGATACCCACGGCAAACAGATATATGACCTGTACTCAAAAGTACATAAAATGTACTTAAAAAAGCTTCAAAATATTTCTTTTTCCTCAAAAACAACCCAAAAAAAAGATCCATACTTGAAATGATGATATGGGTTATTACAAACTTCCCCCCTAAAAGAAATTTGTTTGTGAATTACCCTTCCAGGGGTGGTGAATAAGAAAAATAAAACAACTCTTTCTGATTTTACATCAGCCTCCCTCTCCCATGTTTCATCATGTTCTCACCCATGTTTCCATAGTACCTATACCAGAGAGATAGACCAGCCACATAGAACCTTTGTGTTGTGATCCACAATCCAAATAGGGTGATCCCTAAAGGATGCATCCACCTCCAAATCAACCTCCTCGATTTGAAAAACATGAGACAGGTCTGAAAAGTAATGTCGTCACTGAGAAACATGGAAGACGTCGTGCATAGCTTGGTACCTCTGAGGTAACTGAAACCAATAGTCAATCAGCCCAACTCTCTCCAAAATCTCAAATGGACTGATGTACCTCATTTAAATCTATCCCTTTCTCCTAATCTTCATGTGTCCCAACCTCAGAGTGACATGTAAGAAAGACTAATCTATGACCTCAAACTCCATCGGTCATCTCTATCGATTGGAATAAGATTTCTGGTGAGACTGTGCAGTAGGCATCCCCTTCTGAATTAACTCCACCTACTCAATGGTCTCTTGGACAAGACAAGGTCCCAGCATAGCTGCCTCTCCTGCCTCTAGCCAACATAGGGTTGATCGAAATGGCCTACCATGCAAGTCCTCATAAGGTCCCATCTGAATTGATTCCTCAAACTCTTATTGTTGGAAAAATCCACTTGGGGTTTTTGTCTCTCCCAAGAACCCCCAAAATCTAGGATGCATTCTCATAGCATGTCCTCCAAAACCTGAATTGGGTGCTTGGATTGGTCATCAATCTGGAGATGGTGTGCTATACTCCGAAGTACCTATGTTCCCAAATCCCTATGTAGTCCCTATAAGACAATAGAAGTAAAACATGCATCCCTGTCTAAAACGATAGATTGTGGAACCCAAGGAAAACATAAAATCTCTCGGATTTACAACCTTCCAAGATCATTTGAAGGTTTCCTATATCAATAAAGAGTGTTAACCCTTCATGAGTCTGTCAAAAAAAACACAAACTGCATCATTCCTTCAAGGCGACCTCAGAAAACCCATCACGAAATCCATCGTGACATCATTTAATATCAACTCTAGAATGGCTTACTATAGTAAAATCTCTATTGGTTGTTGATGATCTTCCTTCACCTGCTGATAGGTGGAACAGATCATAACAAAACCACCTACATCCCTCTTCATACCCGACCACCAATACTAACATTGAAGATATCAATACATCTTGGTGACAACAAGATGAACTACAAAAAATAAGGAATGAAAATCTCACAATAGATCATTGCTTATGTCTGCTGACACCCATACACGTCAATGAAAACAAAAAACTTCAACGTCTTCTATAGTCCACCTGAGATTAAGGTATTTACCTGACACACTCATCTATAGGATGTGGCCTTCATAATCTGATAGATGCCTCATTCACACTCAATCTTGATGATTAGAGGTAATCGATATAGAATAAATAAATTCCTGCCCTTGTCTGTCGTGCACCTCCAAATACATCTCAGAGAATAGATCCATAAGCTTCCACTCACTTCTGGCCCCCTGAACTGCATGTGTCTATGTCCTCCTACTCAAATAATCAGCCACTATATTTACTTTCCCAGGCATCTGGGCAAGCTCAAAGTCAAAATACTGAAGGTACTCAACCCACCGTCACTGTTTGAAATTCAGATCATGCTGAGTAAAGATATTCTTGAGGATTTTATGGTTAGTGAACACCAAAAAATGATCTCCCAAAATATAATGTCTCCAACAGCACAAATCATTCACAACTAAAACGTACTTGAGATTTGTGTTGGGCAGTTCCTCTCATGTTTCCTCAGCTATCGAGACCCGTATACAACCACTCGTTCCTCCTACAAAATCACTTCTCCAAGAACGGTACACGATGCATCATAGTAAATAGTGTATCTCTTTCCTTGTAGAGACCTGAAGCTTAACGTACATGGACATTACATTAATTTTGTGGAATACTTAATACATAACAAAAACAGACACTCAAGGACCGTAATAGTTTAGTGTCTTTGGAAACTCGGAACATAATCTTCTAATCATGGTGAAAGATCTTCAACATCTCCCATAAAGATATTCCACTTTTGTTTTCTTACCTAAAACCTTTATTTATATCCTGGGGAAAAGAAAACATATAAAGGGTGAGCTCAAATTCTCATTAAGGGTAAGCATGGAGAAAATAAAACAAACGATATACATTTGAACTTCAAAACATGAACATAATATTTAAACATCAAAATATTGAGCAATTACATAAAACATGGCAGTACGTAAGGCATAGATCATAATGGATCATCAATCATGATAAAATAGCATGGGAAAAAAACATGTAATTGTGGAAAAACATTAAACACATGATATTATTTACATAGTATCCAAGGCATTGCTTCCAAGACCATCTTAGTGGACAGAGTCCCTTACTGAACCGAGTTCACTCCTTGTTCTAGTCCTGTATCACTGAACCAGATTAACTTGTTTTTCCAGCCATGTCTATCTCATGAGATATAAATCTTTACCCAATGCATTGAAGGGAGATATAGGTCCCACCTATCTCATAATGAAACCATTCTTATGTGTGCGACAAAATCATAAATCATAGCATAAACCATGTAATAAAAATGGGATTCTAAAACATCATGCCATCATAACATAATACATATAAGATAAAAGGACATCATAAAATTAATTCCATCATAACATAATCAAATCAATGTAAAAATAGGGATAGAAAAATAACCCTATATTATCTTAGATGGAAAATAATTTTGATAAAACACTTGAACTCCATTCTTGAGGAAAATATCCTTTCTACTTCAAAAACATTTTTCCTTTCTTAACATGTCATACAATTTTAAACTAAAAGAAGTTGATTAAAAATAAACTTGAAAACTTGTAAAGGAAGATTCATGGAAATAATTTCATATGAAATCATAAAAATCCCTTCATGCCATATAAGTTAAAAAACATATTTCTCGTACTTTGGCCGGAAAAGTCAAAAAGTACCTCGTACTTGAAACGATAAATGATTTATTTCATATCTTTTATTAAAAGCACACCAATGAGTAAAATTAGATTTTAAAAATTGAAAGAGGATAGAAATAATATTACATATTGAGTAATCATGGATGTGGATGATAAATATTCCCTAATAAATTCTAAATTATAAACAATCTCGGATAAAAATGATATTGCAAGATTTTCCCTTACCTTATGTCTGATATGATTTGTATGTATCTGAACCTTCTGTATAATGATTTAAATAACATCATTGACTTATTAAATAATCATATTAATTTATATGATATCATATATGGTTCACTTATTACTTTATATTACTCGTTCTTTCGTAAATTCCATGTTAAAATAGCATTTTCCGTAAAATCGTTTCATTTATCGTACGTGTTTCGATTTTTTGTTCTTGATATTATTACTCATATCCTGATTTACTTAGTTCCAGAATTTAAAACATGATTTATATATAATACATACTCAGTATATAAATATATATGATAGATCGATAAATGGAATGAAATACACCGTTCATGGAGACGGTAGGTCGTACGTACGCATGAACGTTGTTTTCCTTTCCTTGTTGACTTGAATAGAAGTAAGTGGATAACATATATATATATATATATATATATATATCCAGTAGCTTTATCATGTCATATATTTCATTTGTATTCATTATATATACTTTATAATCATTCTTGAATGGTTATAATGGAGAATGAATCTCATCGCGTCGTGGAGACGGTAATCTGTACGTACGCACGAGCGATGATATCATTCCCATAATTATTGAATTGAATTGGAGTGGATTATATAATATCTCTGAATCAATATTTTGTTATATATAGTTATTCTTTACACTATTATACTCATCCAAGTAATGTGGTGGTGGAAAAACAGATTACACCACGGCATGGAGACGGTATTTCATACGTACGCACGCGCGGTAATTTCATTTTCCATGGGATGGATAGAAGGTGAATTTGGGTTGTTTAATATTTATAATAACATATCATTATATTATTGATACTGATGTTATTACTTTATAATGAAACAACTAAAGAAGAAGAAGTTGAAGAAGAAAGAAAACTTGAAAGAGTTGGGAGAAGAGATTACCTCTTCTTCAACGCACCTCTTTTAAACTTCATCTTTGGGCACTAGAGTTGAACTTTTGAGAAGACCAGAACCTCTATGATATAACTAGATAGGTTTATAAGAGTAATTGTCATGGTTTGGACGAGCCTCAAGTCTCAAAAGGGTGTAAAGAGGAGAGGGAGGAGGTGCCCTTTTATAAGGGAGGAGAGGGGCACCTTTGGAAGGTCTGAAAATATTATTTTATTATAAACTTATCTTTGGTTTCAAAAGATCAAAAAATAATTAAATATTAAGATAAGATGACTCATGAACGAAATAAAATCATCCTATAACACCTCAAACTTCCAAGGTACTCTTCTCTTTGAATAATACAGTAGCGTGTGTTGTACGCAACATCGAGTTCTAACACACACCACAACCAATAAAACAATCTGTTATGAATAGTAATACCCACTTTTTAAAATTTAATAAATTTTATCTCTCAAAATGGACTTCATTTTTGGATTCGTAATGTCAAAATTATCCTAGGGTAAAATTTTGTAACTTTTTGGATAACATTTATATTTTTATGAATAGTGAAAATTACAAAATTTTAATTAAAAATAAATTTTGTAATCGAAATAATTAATAGTGATAAATTATGAATTTGAGTGTTTTTAAAGTATATATAGAATATATTTTTACCATTTAATACAATTTTTGTCATTGGATATAATTTCACAATTAAAACGGACATATACAAGTGTCAGTCTTTTGATAGTTATTATCTCATAAAAACACACTTTTTGTTTTAACAATAGGAATTAATTTTAAATTTATTTCTGCCACTTCTGTGTTTTGAATTTGTAAAAATGGATTCCATATTTGGAATCAGGGTGTAAAAATTGTGTAAATAGATAACTTTTATTTTTAGACATTTTGAATAATTACTTCGGTAAATATTTTATTTACCATGGTTAAAGGGTAAATCCGGTAAATAAGGGTAAACAATAATATTATAATAATAATAATTTACCCTAAAACGTGTCATAAACTTATTGGTTGATACATGTCCGACCATGGACATCTTTGGGTCGAATATGGGACCCCATGGATCCACATGTAAGTGATAAGGACACTTAATATTAATTAAGTTAAAATAAATACAAAAATGACATAAGCATATATCTTTTAGAAAAACAATTTTTACACAGGGTTATATATGTTGGATTTTCAACTATAAATATTCATTAGAAATATAAAAAGATTTACAAAATAATGGTACTTTATTTATAATTTTTAGACATTTAAATATTAATATTATTTATGACATAATAATGATGCATTATTTTCCTTATTAATGAAAGAATCAAATAATTGGTATTATAAAAGTTAAAATAAATATAATTTGAAAGTTTTGATGACATACATGAATTTTATTGGTTAATATGACATTATAGGATTTCTGAAATTAATTTGGTTCGAATTAATAAAGTTTAAAGACTTTAAAAAAAACAATTATTGAATAGTGTCAAAATTGACATAAATGAGTTTTTAAAACAAATATTATATTATTAATTTATATTATATTCCTAAAAATCTAATTTTCGGCCAAAGGAATTATATCATGATAGTTGTATCATTAATGGACCACTTGGGGGTCGATTGGATGTATATAGTATGTTTATTAACTATATAATATAAAAATACAAAGTGACATGGTAAATGTCAAACTAATTAACTAAGAGTTAAAACTAAATAATAAGGTTAATATAATAACCCAAACCTATATAAATTCTATTGGATGAATTTATTTCAACCCATAAAAACATTATACTTTGAATAATCCACTTTATATCCATTATAAACCAAATATTAATTTATTATAAAATAATATTTCTTGCTTTTCCAAAGGTTCCCTTCACCCCTGTTTTAAAAGGGCACTCCCACTTCTCACTAATTAACACATTAAAATCCTTTTGTCTCGTCCAAAAACTCCCCAAATACTCTCTCAAATTCCCTAACTTCAACTTAGAGGCCTTAGTTTGATCAAAAATCCAACCTAAGGAGCCTATTTGATCAAATCAAAAGGTAGAACCCGAAGAAGAGGCAATGTTTTCACAACCCTCTTTCAAGTTCTTTTCTTCTTCCACTTCTTCTTTCTTTGTTATTCCCATTATAAAATAATAACTCGAGTATCATATATATACTGTGATGTTATTATAAATATGGTATAACCAAATTCAGTATTCTATCCATCCTTTGAATGACATGTCACCATACGTGCGTACGTACGGCCTACCGTCTCAACGTCGTGGTGTAATTGTTATTCCAAATACTATTATTTGGATGGGTATAATAATGATCTATAATTCATATAAATAATAAATATAACATGATAATTATTTTGTATATATGATATACCATCCAATTATATATTATTTTAATATCATGATATTGTCGCTCGTGCGTACGTATGGACTATCGTCTCCACGAACGCGATGAGATTCATTCTCCATCGTATCCATTAAAGTATAATTCTCATTTTAAGATTAAAAATAATTTCTAAGGACTTTATATCATTCAGGATATGAATAATATACAACCTATCCATAACAAACACGGATTATGTAACAAAAAATATATGAGTAAGTTAACACCCGAAACGACGATAATACTAAGATATTATTAACAAAGTAAAGTTAAAATATCATATATGATATCATAATAATGTATATGATTATTGTATAATTTAATAACAATTATTTCACCATTATATAGGAGGTTAACCTACCCCCAACAAAGGAAAAGTACAAGGTAAGGGTTTATTTCGCAATCTCTTCATTATCTGAGGTTGTTTATACGTAATAATCTACTGGGACTTATTTATCATCCACATCCATGTTTCTTAAAAATGTATTTCAAAACATTTTTAATATTTACTAGAATATGGGTTAAAGTCATTTTATACCCTTTTTTGACTTTTTATAAGAGGATTATAAAGGAATCTTTCCATCGTTTTCCAAACAAGGTCCTTTTTAACCTTTTCGACTGAATTAAGGTAAGAATGTTTTTTTAACTTATACGGTGGGTGCGGCTATTTTCCACCATTATAAAATCTTAGAAGATTCTCTTATAATCTTATAAGTATATTTTCAAAGTAAATGTTTTATTATGTAACTTTTAAATGATTTCAAAAAAGAGATATTTCTATCAAATAGTTTTGATTTCATCTATGTCAACATCCTTTGATGGATTTTAAGCTTATTTGAAGTTGATTTATTATGATACAAAACTTCCATATTGTATTTAAGGTTTTCTGATATGTTTGACTGTGGATGTGTTATTTTTATACCATTCATGGTTTTTGAAGAATGTATTGACATTTCGTATGCTACTTTTAAAACGAATGTTTATGTTATGTTTAAACCTGTTCATGTGAGGAATGCGTTGGAATTAATAAGTGAAGGGTGGAGCCCGCTATAGCTCCTCGATGCATCGGTAGGTCTCATGAGACAAACTAGTTTCTTGGCACAAAGCCTTGAAAAAATCTTATTTGTACTCTTGGCATGAGGCCTTGAATATGTGGTTATGATAGTCTGGCATTATGCATTCCATCATTATGAAAGTGGTTATTGATATTTGATGTGATTATTCGACTAGTAGAATATCCATGTGAATAAGTAAATGGAATTATTTCATTTTATTTTTTCCATATTATGCTGAAGTTCAAGTTTAAAAGGATTTTTTTTTAGTTATACATTGCCTTAAATTTTTGTGCTTATTTATGAAAGTTTCCGCTATATTGTTATCCTTAATGGGCATTTGAGCTCACCCCTTTCTATGTTTTATGTTTCCCAGGATGTGAAGAAGTATTTTATGAATGACCTGCAAGGATAGTATGAGGGGATTAGAGTGTTGAATATTGAGACTATATTGTTGTAGTTTTCATTTTATGATTTATTGTAAACTTTATGAATGTATCTAGTTATTCCAAGGCTACTAAACTAATCGGTATTTCAAGACTTGATCGTTCTTGTGATCATGAAAATGTTATGTAATAATGCACCGACTCTGGGTAACTGGGGTCAGGGCATTATATTTGGTATCAGAGTAAGTTTAGTACAAAACTTGGAAGCTAGATTTAGATAAACTCTGATTAGAGCACATAGACCTAATATGGACTTTGAGGATTAGTATAGAAGAACTTCCTAAACTTTTGGTATTGTAGAGATTTTGTGAGTTTTCCGAGCAATACATCCCTGTCTGGATATGAGTAGGTACAGGCGGCTCTGGAACATATGTACCTATTGGTAAAACATGAAAACACTGCTTTGAGATAGACTCGAACGGGAACTGGTGCACAACAACAGGCCTTGCTGCACTCTTGGTTACGACACTCCCGGGGATATTCTTAGGATAACTCTCATTTTCATTACAAATCATTATGAAGGGTTTATGAGTATATACTTCCTCAAAGAAAACATTTTTATGATTATGGATTATATCCATAAATAGTTCAATTTATGTTAAGTGTTTTATAAGTATGGAATTATGTATTTTGATTCATAAACTGATCTAGTTTATGCCATTGTTTAGAAATGGAGCCTCGTGGAAAAAAATGGAAACTATATCAATGCACGCACTCCATGTAGGAATTTCCCTCCTGCTCAAGATAAATATAGTGGAGCTGGTGATGTAACTGGTGCTAATCAGCTTATCACCATACTGGGACACCTCACTCAGGTTAGGAATAATAACCTTAACCGTATGGAGCACCTGATCCATAGCGTGGAGGATCAATGTTATATCACTTCATGAGTCAAAAACCACTAACATTCAATGGGAGTAAAAAATCCATTAGTAGCCGAGCAATGTATAAATTCCCTAGAGAAAATATTTCAGGATTTGGGGAGTAGTGAAAGGGAAAAAGTTATCATGGCAGTTTACCGCCTCTCTGGAGATGCCGATCAATGGTGGTCATTGATTCAAAAGACGGAGGAAGATGATGAAGTATCAAATATGGAATGGAGGGATTTCAAAGATCTGTTTTTAGAAAAATACTTTCCTCGTGACCATTGAGCAGATATGGAAAGCCAATTTCTGAGTCTGAGACAATAGGAGGATGAGAATGTCACAAAGTATGAGGCTAACTTTACAAGGTTATCAAGGTATTCTAGAGATTATATACATAACCCAAGAAGTAATATTTATTGTTTCTTTTATGGGTTAAAACCGTTTATCCATCGAGCATTAGTCTCACAATCCTTCTCGTCATACGAAGACATTATCTCATGTGCTATAAAGACAGAAAAGGAATTATCTAAGTCTTATTACATTAGAGAAAAGCAAGAGAAGAAGAGATCTGCTGCTGAATCTAGTAATAGAAAGAAGGGAAAGAAGGGAAAAGTTGAATATCCATCCTATAGTAAATGTGGTAAGAAACACCCCGGTACTTGCTTAAAAGGAATGGGAGTCTGTTACAAGTGTGGTGAAAAATGCCACCAAGCTCGTGATTGCAAGGGGAAGAAGGGAGAAACCGATGTTCAATGCTACAACTACAGAGATATGGGACATTATGAAAATGAATTTCCTAAGAGTTAGGGGAACTTACCTCAGAAAAGGCCAAGGGATCAAGTCCAAGCTTATGTTATCACTACTGCTAAGGTAGAAGCTCCGAAAGATGTGGTGGCAGGTAATTTAATGGTTTCCTCAAGTTTAGAAAATGCATTATTTGATTTTGGATCACCGCATTGTTTCATGTCTTCCCAGTTTGCTAAGAAAATTAGATATTTCCAATTTAATTTAACAAGGGAGTTGTCAGGTAAAACTCTTCAGGGAAGTATCATTGCAACAAAGTTTTGTGAATCAATTCCCATTATAGCACATAAATGTTTTTTATATGTTGATCTCATCATCATACCTATGATTTAGTTTGATATAATCATCAGTATGGATTGGATTTTGGACCATGATGCGAAGATTTATTGTAAGAAGAAGGAGGTTACGATTTTTGAGGATGATGATAAGGAACACCTTATCTTTAGATCAGAATCGTCACCACATAATTATTATCTATATCCACCCCTAGTAGCTCAACTAAATTCAATTATTGGGGTGGAAGAGAATAAAATGAATTTTGGAGAGGAAAGGAATGTTCAAATAGAGGATGTACCTATTGTGAAAGAATATGTAGATGTGTTTCCCGAAGATTTACCTGGACATCCTCCAGAATGAGAAGTTAAGTTTTCCATTGATTTAATTCTTGGATTAAGGCCTATATCAAAGACCCCTTATAGAATGGCCACTGTGGAATTAGTTGAACTAAAGAAACATCTAGAGGAATTGAGTATTAAATTATTTATTCACCCTAGTTTTTCTCCATGGGGAGCTCCTGTTATTTTTGTTAAAAATAAAGATGGATCTATGAGGTTATATATCGACTACAGGGAGATCAATGCTATAACAATAGAGAACAAGTATCCCCTACCTCGCATTGATGGTTTATTTGACCAACTTCATGGACCTCAATACTTTTCAATGATTGACCTTCGATCTGGAAACCATTATTTGTGTGTGAAGAAGGAAGACATTCTGAAGACAGCATTTTGAACCAGGTACGGGCATTACGAGTTTATAGTAATGCCTTTTGGGCTGACTAATGCACCCTCTGTATTCATGGATCAAATTAATAGAGTTTTCAAGGAATATCTCGATGATTTTGTGGTGGTATTTATTGATGATATCTTAGTATACTCCAAATGCTATGAAGATCATGAAAATCACTTGCGTATTATCCTGAATACTCTGAGAAGACATGAATTATAAGGGAAGTTTAGCAAGTGTGAATTCTGGCATCATGAGATTTCTTTTCTTGGCCATATTGTCTCTAAAGATGGAATCTTTTTTGATCCTTCTAAGACCAAGGCAATCCAAGAATGTCATGAACCGACGAGTATAACTGAGGTACGCAGTTTTATTGGTTTAGCAGGTTATTATCGATGTTTCGTCCAGAATTTTGCCCGGTTGGCTAACCCATTAACAAATCTCACACGTAAAGAGGTTAAATTTGTTTGGAAAAAAGAGTGTGAAGAATGTTTTGAATAACTGAAGAGAAGATTATGAAATGATCCTATATTGACTCTACCATCGGGGAATGATGGGTTTGTTATTTATAGTGATTCATCAAAGAAAGGATTTGGTTGTGTCCTTATGAAGAATGATAGGGTTATTTCCTATGCACCACGACATGTGAAAATTCATGAACAAAACTATCTTACTCGTGATCTCGAGTTAGCAGCTGTTATCTTTGCTTTGAAGATATGGGGACACTACCTCTATGGTGAAAAATGTGAGATTTATACTGATCACAAGAGTTTGAAGTATATTTTCTGACAAAAAGAACTCAACATGAGGCAAAGGCGATGTCTTGAACTACTCAAGGATAATGATTGCACGATACACTACCACCCAGGGAAGGAAAATAAGGTGGAATATGCTTTGAGAAGAAAAGATCATGGATTTTTGAACATGATGAGAATTGAAAGGGATCCTATTTTTATGGATCTAGTATGTTAGATATGGGAATCACCATGGAAGGTGAAACATCAATGCTTTTTCAAATGGTTTCCAAACCATCTTTACTAGAAAGGATTAAGAGTTCTCAGACCGATGATGAAGAATTTCAAAAAAAGATTAAAGCTGTGAAAGATGGGAGATTGAGATACTTTGTGTATGAAGAAGGGATTTTGAAATTTGGGAAGAGACTTTGTGTTCTCGATATACCTAATCTGAAAAGGGAATTATTAGATGATGCTCATAGCTCCAATTTCTCTATACACCCCGGGAGAACAAAAATGTATAGAGATTTGAAGGATCATTTTTTGTGGGACAACATGAAGAGGGAGATTGCTAATTTTATGTCAAGATGTATGGTTTGTCAATAAGTGAAATATGGAAGGCAACAGCCTGGAGGAGTCATGCAACCTCTTCCCATACCGGAGAGGAAATGGGGCAATATTACGATGGACTTTGTCATGAGGCAACCAAAGACTCCTAGAAGGAACAATGCAATATGGGTTATTATTGATCGTATTTACCAAGTCATCACATTTTCTTTCTAAAAGAGATGATTTACCACTTGAACGTCTAGCAAGACTATATATTAATGAAGTTGTGAGACTTCATGGAGTACCCCTATCAATTGTTTCGGATCGTGATCCCCATTTTACTTCAAGGTTTTGGAAAATTATTTCGAAGGCTTTGGATAATGATCTTCATATGAGCACTGCCTACCACCCTCAAACAGATGGACAATCAGAATGGACTATTCAAACCTTATAAGCCATGTTGAGATCATGATCACATGACTTTCAGGGTATGTGGGATCAATATTTACCTCTGGTAGAATTTTCCTATAACAATAACTTCCATTCAAGTATTCGGATGGCACCATATGAAGTGTTGTATGGAAAGAGATGTCACACACAACCTTTTGGGATGATGTTGGTGAAAGAAAACTTGTAGGCCTAGGACTGGTGGAGGAAACTATAGAAAAGGTGAAGGTAATCCAAAACCACATCAAAGTTGCTCAAAGTAGGTAGAAGAGATATGCCAATAACTGAAGGAAGGATTTGTAATTTCAGGTAAGAGAACATGTTTTCTTGAAGTTATCTCCATGGAAGGGAGTTATACGTTTCGGTAAGAAGGGTAAATTGAGTCCTAGGTACATCGGACCTTTCGAAATTCTAGAATGAATTGGGGTTGTAGCTTACCGTTTGGAAATGCTGCCAAGTCTCTCCAAATTTCATGATGTGTTCCACGTATCACTGTTGAGGAAATACATGCCTGACCCAACGCATGTACTCACCTATGAGGAATTAGAATTGGAACCTGATCTATCTTATTGTGAAGAGCCCATCAGGATTCTTGATATGAGAGAACAAGTAATGAGAAATCGGACGACTCGTCTGCTAAAATTTCTATGGAGAAACCATAAAATGGAAGACGCAACATGGGAACCCGAGGAACTTATGATGAAGAACCACACAAGTCTTTTTATGCAATAATATTCTAGAAATTCCGAGGATGAAATTATTTAAAGGAGGGGATAATGTAACACCCCAAGCTTCCACGGTACGCTTCTCTTTGAATAATACAATAGCGTGTTTTTCATGATACATTAAGAAAATGATTGATTATCAATTTGTGACCTGTAGTAATTAACAACTGATCAATTTGAAATTCAATGTCATTTAAAGTACGTCACTTATTCAAAACAGAGAAGACAAATTGAGAGCATAATATTAATTTTTTTTGGTTGGGGTTGAAGCCTCAATTTATTATTTGAAGAAAATACCTCTTTAGTGTGGGTAGTGTGAGACCTATTACATAGCCCGAATTCCCAAGTCCAAGTGGCCTGAATACAAGGCTTGAAAGCCAATTTTTGGGCCCAAAGGACCCTGTGTTGAACACTACTTCTAAAATACCTGCGCTTCTTCAATAGCTTCTATAGTATCTCCTTGCTACGGTGCCACTGCCGCTACAATACCGCTGCTGCTACCATCCGCCACTAATAAAGCCTACTGCAGTGCCACCTACTACAGTGCTGCTATAGTACCCAAATTTTGTCCCTACCCAGATTTGATCTTGGGTCTTTTGGATGCCATGTAGGAGCCTGTACCACTTGGGTACATTCTTGCTGGAAGGTGTAATATTAATTTGTGATATGTTATATTTATGTTTCTTGTTAGATTTTCTTTTATATATATATATATTATTTTATCATTAATGTTATCTTTTTTTGTATCATTGTAGCATATTTATATTTTTTTGTTTCACTATAATATCATATAAATAAGAACTATTTTTTATAGGAAAAAGATTATTTTATTTGATCTATAAGTGGTGTGTTAGGAAATTGGTATCATGATTGAGGCCTACTATAAGTGTATACCAAGGGTAGTTTAATTTAGAGAGACTATGTCCCCAATGAGTTGGATTGTTTTTATGTTGGCATGAAGTTGTAAACTTTTATAATAAACTGTACATATCAAGGTAATTACAATACATTTATATATTTGTAATGTAAAGTTTTTTGTATTTTATTTATTTACTGGATGTAGTATGATGTTCATATAGTTGCACATTGCAATTATAGAGTTTTTATCGGTTCTAAAACCAGCATAAATAAATAATAATTTTTATCCACACTAACCATAACAATGATCAACAAGTATTTTATTAGTGCTTTTTTAGTGGTAATGAAAGATTACATCTTTTATCACCATTGGAAACACTAGTAAATTTTTAGTGTAGATAAATCCAATATCACACATAGATAATAAATGAACCTAAAGTACTATTATTAGATAAATAATAATTCATTATTTATTAGTTTTCCTTAATCCTACACCTAAAAACATATTTTATAGATATTAAGAGATGATATAGGGTTTATTGCATGGAGGAAGCAACCATTGAGGAAGATCCTTCACCATAGATTATGGTAGTTTTCCCAATATTTCCAGAAGTACCACTAAAGGTATGGTTCTTTGATTCCAAAACCCTATTATCATATCTAAGCATAGCTATTCTATTTAATGTTTTATCCATTAAATCACCCCCAAAACTCATGTATGTACTTTTCTTTTTGAGACAAGCCTACTACTTCTAACTTGAAAATATCTTGATTGTATTTTTATATATGTTAGAGTGTATTTTTAGGGATGAAAAAAACATAAAATATTTTTTCTGAAAGAGTCACTGACATGATCATATATTATTAGAAATAATTTGACAAGGCAAACCTAAACCCTCTTGAAGAACTAAATCAGACTTATAAATTAGGACAAATATTAGGCATAATGTTTATGAATTTACCTATTTTCATTGGATTTTGAGCCTCGAATATTGAAAAACTGAGACCATATATGGAATCTAGGGGTGTGAATTTACTAAGAAATAAATTTTGAAGAAGAATAGATTCTATACACCCTATTTGAACTGTCATGGTCCATAAATAAGAGGTGGTTTTAGTGATCTATGAAAGAGTGGGGTGGGTTCTCTAATCCATGATTAGGTAGTTGGGAAAACTCTATGTATCCCCAAGGTAGATAGGTCAAGAAAATTCACTTCACTGAGTGCGATCCATTTGATTAAGACGGCTGGAAAGGAAAGAGTGGGTCACATTATATAAACATTGAGGGAAATGTTTTTATACAAAAATCAATGTTGGTGGTTCCATAATGAAGATTCAATAGAATCCCACTTTGACATGTCGGCCATATGGGGGGTGTGGACATAGCCACTTGAAATGATATTCCTTTTCATTTGATACTTTGATCATATAAATATTATCAAACATGGGAATAGTGAGGGAAGTTGATGATGTAGTTTGTTCGGGGCCATATGTTTATGAAGCATACAAAATTGAAAAAATGATATTTGATTTTATGATGGTAATAGGGTATTTTTACACCTTCTGGAGCACGGGGCATTCCACATGGAAACTATAGATTGGATAAAAATAGAAAAACATGTGGGAGACCCAATTTACATGGGGAATATTTTGTTTTATTACACGTAACATCTTAGACATGGTGTAACATAGTATATGACATTTAGAAATAATTTGATGGATAATTTATGTTTTTGATGAAAAATTTGTAATAAATTATTATATTAAATTAATAAAAAGTTAATAAATATAAGAGAAAAATTGTTGGTGTATCCTTTAGCTTTGGGTTACTAGACATTGATTTACCATGTTGAACAAACATTGTGGACTATAAATTGGTTGAAAGGTATTAACTATTGTTTGGAGGGTTGTATAAATATTTCTATTTTATAATAATAATAAATATATATATGTGGTAAGATATTTCTATTCCTAAATGAGAACATTAAATTACTCAAGAAGGTGAATAACTAAGTCAATTGAAGTTGTGATTTGTTTACGTTAATAGTCCAACGTTTGTGATAATATGATATTTTAAAATCTCTACAATGAATCTTCTGATCATAATATAGTTTTTTTTGAAATTTTTGATTTATTATGAAATATGTAATTGGATATGTTAGTAATATATTATTGGGATTTAAAAAATAAATACAATGTAATAATTATGGAAATAAAATTTGGATGCTAGAAAGGAATGAATAATGTGATTTAACTAATTAAATGAGGAGACTTGTGTTAATTAGATGTTGTTGATTCTTTAAAGGTATTTTTAAGATTGAAAAATTATGCATTTAAATGATGGATTTAATTTTAATCATTTACATTAATGTACGAGATTCAATTTAAGAGAATAATAAATAATGTGATTGAATTACAAAGGGTGATAGTAATGGTTGGTGATATAAGTTACCCATTAGAATAATATACTGATAGAATATAGAGGATGAGTATTCCTTAATATGTTGTGACATAATTAAAAAGTAAAAGGACGAAAAATTTAATAACTTATTATAAATTAAATAATATAATAAATAGTAACATGATCCTTAGTGACTAAGGCAATATAATATTTCTGAAAAAAATTTAGGTAACCTATGAGAATGATGATAATGTATTGGGAAAAACTTAGTCACTTTATTTTATATTGATTGAAATATAAGTTAATAATATGGCATCATCCTTGTATTTATTTTCCTAACTGAATAATTCGATAACAAAATTTACCAATGTCTAATGATTATGAATAGAATATGATGAGTTGTGTAAAAGGGAACATGGTGCAGGCTTCTATGATAATGAATGTTGATCAAATGGAATGTAACATAAAATCTACAATGATTGGAATAATAGGATATTACAAAAAAATAAATTCATATAATATTAAATTATCATTGTATTTTTATAGGTTAGGTCAGTGAGAGTCCATTTAGGATGATGTAATTGCTCTTATTTTCTATATGGTAGTCTTGTAGGACTGGTAGTTGCATACTTTATTGTGATTGATTATGTGTGCTCACTACTATGATATATTGTATATAATATAATAGATGAATATCGATGGATATTGAATAAAACATTTAAACTCCTTAGACTCACCCTCTATCTAGGGTTAGAGTGGGATAACAATATCCATACCCTATCAAACCCACTGACCTAGGTAGTGACCAATGAATAAATAAGAATTTATCATCCACCAATCACCCATTACTCGGGGATGAGATTGGATGGATATTTATACGAGATATTTTGGGATTATTAATCCCTCCAATATATCTAATTTAGGATAAATATTGATGGGTAATTTCTATAGTATCCTCGATATAAGAAAACAAAATATGGGATGGGTGGAGATGGCTTATTTCTCCAGTAACCCTGATATGAAAATGGAATGTATGGATATCTACCTTTGTGGTAACACAATTGTTCACCCAAAACATATGGATTAAGGTGGATGATAATAGACATAATACTATCACTACTCCATTCCCATTTTTATAGGATTATGAGAACTTGATATATAGCCATATCCATAAAGGTCTACATTTAATCCATTATTCTACTATTAATATTTTTTCATTATAGTTTTTTATTTCCTTCGGTGGATTGGCATATACTGACGTCTACCTTTAGAGATGTGTATTTAATCTAGCCAAAGAGGGGTACTTCGTTCAACACTACATAGATAGATAAGGACATGCATTTCCTTGAGTTCTTCAGAGATGGTAGGTGGGATACATTTCCTTTAGCATCTCACTACTAATGCATCTGAGGAGAAATAATGGTTGTGGATCCTTTGATGAATTTTTAGGTATAATTACTATTTTTCCCTTATGTTTTTATTATTTGGGAGTGATTGATTTGAGGATAGATTGATCAAAATTTCTTATGATTATTTTTATTATTGTTGATTATGTCATGTGATGTCGGATTGTATACACTTTATTTTTCATTGATTTATATAGACACTAAATGTATATGGGTAAACTCACTACTTTGGATGACCATACTAGTTATTGCTATACTCACCTTTGCATATATACTCGTGCATTTTTCACCTTGTATACATAAAAATTATCTGTTGTAGAAGATAGAGTATCTTAGATATTGGATGGATGACTAATGTGGATATCTTTTGGAGTATAAGCCTAATTATTAAAACCAACCTCATGTAATTAATGAAAGGTATTATATCTGTTCCGTGTGTGAGAGTCATATATAGGGATTTCATTTTTATTATATCACTTTGTATCAGGTATTTTTTTTATATACACACATTTTCTATGTTGTCTTGATATACATTTCATTCATGTATGATGAGTAATATATTTATGATAACTCGTGATAGTTTACATAGAGGAAATTTCCCCCATGATGTGCATATACGACAATGTGAGTCATTGTCCTTTGGACTAGTGGTGGTAGGTTTGTGGAGTTCATATATAATTAAGTCAATATATGATAATAGATTTATAATATCATAAATATTTATAAATAAAATAATTGCTCCATATACTTGTATTATGTCATTTTTTTATCTTTTGAATCATATGATTTTTGTAAGTATATGTTGAGAGAACACACATCATGTTATGTGTATAATAGTATTTTAATATCTTGAATAACTCGTCTATTTATTTTTATCTATTTGTTTATAGTAAAGTAGTTTTTCAAGTCATGATGCAAATAAGGTGATTCAAATTTTCTACATTGTGGTATTTATTATGGTAATCTATCTTTTTATTTAAATTTATTTATTTATGTTATGAGAAATCATGTAAATAATTTTTAATTGTTTTTTATCATATATGCATGTGTTTTTTTGAAATTTTAATATAGTTTTTTACAATAGGATTAGATAAAACTCAAAATATTTAGTTGATTAAAATATATTTTTAGAATTGATTTGATTATATCTCTTTTACTTATTTTTTATTAATAGTTTTACTGATGTTTCTTTTAAATAATTAAGTTCTCATTTGTTATGAGTATTTTTTTCTTGATTTTCTATCAAATAAAATAGATTTAGTAGGAGAATATATTTTTTATTTTAGTTATTTAAATATGGATTTTGAGTTTTTGTCTTTTTTATGTTTCCAGTTTTTTATAATTTCTTTTGGAACATCATCAACATAATCATACATTTAATTTTTGTAATTTTTAATTGGGTATAATTTTTTTAATCTTAACATATATTAAATGTTTCAAAAAGAACTAAAAATTTTGTTTTCAAAATTCAAAAGTGATTTTTAAAAAATAAATGATAGTTTAATTGATATTTTTATTAAATATCTCAAAATATTTTCTACTATTGGTGGTCCCTTGGGATTTAGAGTTGAGTGTTTATTATAGATTTACATTTTAGGGTGACCTAGAGAACATACATTTGAGGGTGTAAGATCCCTTATTTTTAGGTACTCTTCTCTATAAGTTCATTTTGTTTGAACCATAATGTCCAAGTCATATTTAGAGACATAGATAATTTGTTGGATAAAATTACATAAATTTCATAGATGTATGTTTTTTTGAATTGATGGAGTCCAGATATAAATGGTTCAAGTGTTAATAATCGGTTCTGGATCAGTTGAAAGGTTTTGATATGAAAATTGGATGAAATAAAACTGAAAAAAAAATTAAATGTCGTTGAAGGGTATTACACGTCATGTAATTGTTTGTGGGTTTTAAATAAATAAATCAAATGTTACAGAATCTTTGGAAAAAACCTTTAAAAAGAATTTCATGATGTTTAAATGGATTATACATTGTGTAAATTCACAACCTGTAATTTTAAACATGTTGTTCTGCTAAATTCTCCATTCTTTTCTGTTACAACCCTACTCTTTTGACCCTAGGCTATTTTTAGAAATTTTTTATGCTGCTAAAAAGAACTTAATATTTCTTGACCACCATTTATAGAGAATCAAGAGGAATATTGAATATTTGAACCATTGGGTATGTGATTTCTTCTTTTTGATATCTATATCTCTATTCCACTCATCTTTTTGGATAAAAGTAGGATGTTTACCAGTAGTTGGATTTAGGTATAGATCTAAAATCCTTATTCCACGATTCGTTTGATCTTGAATATAGGATTTGAATCTAAATTCTATTGCTTTTTGCATTCTTGAATTATTTACTTCAAATTGGGGATTCTTTCGTTGGTGAGCATTGCAATAAAATTTTGGTATGTGGTCTAATGTTCAAATTATATAGATTTGATTTTGATTTAGTGCATGAAATTTTTTTGAATTGATATATTTTTTTAAAATTTAATTTTTCAAATTGAAATAATTAATTTTGTGAAATATTTAATTATTAGAATGTGAAATTGAGGGATTCGGGAATAATTAACTTTTGAAATTTATTGTGTGATATTGATGAGTGAATTAGATAATTAATTTGGAATTAGTTATGTGATTTCCTAATTATGCATTTGAATAATTAATTTGTACATTAATTTATTTAATATTGATATTGTGAGAGGATTACTTAATTATAGAGTTAATTAGTGGGTGGTTGAGATACATGGGTAATGTTGTTTTATTATTAAATATGTAAATGGTGAATGGTAACATGGACATTATTACAAGTATTTTGAATGGTCACGTGATCATTCAAGTAAGTGTTGTAAAATAGTGAATGGTAACATGGAAATTCTGCCAAGTATTATGAATTTTAAAATGCTCTTTCAATTATGTATTTTATAATGGTAAATAGTTACATAGAAATTCAGGAAAGGAATAAAGAATGGTAGCATGGTCACTTAATTGTGTGAATTAATGAAGGGTAATGTGGTCATTAATTTTTGAAATAATGGAAGGTAAGATGGTCATTCTTATATTTGGATTAATTAATGGTAACATGGTCATTCATTTGTGAAAAATAAAAATGGGAGCATGGACATTCAATCAAAGGATATCCCTTGAGGATAGTTCAAACTCCAACATGGGTTGAAGTAGGTATTGAGATAAGGGTGTCCACTGGAAGCCAAGGATTATGTGGTTAAATAATGATTAATCGACAATGTGTTAAATTTTTATTTAGGAATTTAAATTAATTATTTATAGTACTACATGAACTATTATCTGATTGGATATTGTTTTAGACACCCTTTCTAGTGGCCTAATGATTTTTACTCACACCACATTCAGGATGTATGAATAGTACCTGAATATACTTTGTTGTTATAAGAAAGGTTATAGGAAAATGCCCTATGTTAGATGGCTATTTTGGGGATAGAGTTTGGATGATTGAACAAGACATGGATCAGGAACTGCTTAAGAGTCATCAAGAATCTTTATTTTCTATTTTCACTCAAGATACTTGATGCATACTTTATCATGTCATGCTTTTTTTATAGTTGGATATTGTATTTATTACTTTGTTTATCATGAGATCTTTCTAATGCTAATTGAAATGCATTGATTCTTATATTGGTTATTATTTATGCTATAGTATTACTATAATAAAAGAGGGTATATTAACCACATGAATGGATTATAAGATCCCCATTACTATTCAGCAACCTCTGGCATATCAAGAGGCATCCTTGAGGTCATGTGACTAACCATCTTTGGGCACCAACTTGTGGCACTGGTGCGGAGATATTAAAAAATAGTACCAGAGGATTTCTCTTTTATTTTTTTATGTATTACTTTTTGGGAAGGTATATAGAAGTTTAGAAAGAGTCAGGACATGGTAATAAGCTCATTCATGGGAGTTGGAAAACCATGTATAGGGTAAAACCCAACTATCAGGGTGGAATTATTATTATTATTATTTATGATATTTGAATGTTATTTCACCTTGAGTGACACACTTGTTGTTTGGTGTGATAATTGTTTTTTTACTTTTATATGAGAATTGAATCATGGATGGAATGAAATGGGATTTTAATCAACATGAATCATTTTAGGCACTCCGGATTATTTTTTAAATGCATAAATTTTAAGATGCACGTGAAAACATGTTTTGGGTAAGTTGTTGAACTTGAACTATTTTTTTATCTTTTGAAATTGTATTTAAAAGGGTTCCTAATATGAAGTATGAAGTGGTAAAATTATGAAATAATGTGAATAAATGGGTGTCTAAATGAGATACCTACTCAATGATAATTTTTTACCCTTGTAACTAAGACATAGGTGTAGTATGGTTAAGGGTAGTGATAGCACCTCAGTTTTGACCGTGTGACGAGATGTGGGGAAAAGACTTATTATGACATGTTTTGTTTTTCCCCATTATGTAAATGTGCTAATGTTGTCAGTGATCACCTAAGGTGTATATTTGTAATTGTATAGTTATGCCTACATGATTAACCTTTTGAGAGGGCGACCAGAGGACATGGAAGTGGATGATACTCTAGTGGTGGAACAAGAGGCACTGATAGTGCATGTGAAAAGGTATGGGATAAGATCCAATATAACTTCTCCCCCTTCATGAAATTCATTGAAAGAGATACATGGATGGTTTTGAAAACCATGTCTGAGCTAACGAGAGAGTTCCAGTTATAACACCCTTCGAGTTTCACTGGAGAGGGTGAACATAAATGAGTTGAGTTTCGGGTTGAGTCCATCGAGTCACTGCTTGAATATATAGAGACTCATTCTAAAAATAAGGTCATGTTGGATGATTATATGCTCCGAGGATTAGTGGAGAACCAGTGGGGTATTCAAGCATGGACAGGATATGATGCTGGCATGTTATGGAAAGACTTCTTGGAGAGGTTCTTAGTACACTTCTGTCCAGAGATTATAAGGCATGATAAAGATTTAGAGTACATATGAATGACTCATGAGAGCATGTCTGTAATTGATTATGATGGAATCTTTACACACCTAAAATACATTGCTTCAATGTTGATAGGAGATTTCACACCTATGGTGAGATGATTTTAGGATGGAGTTAAGTCTAAGATTAAATCCCAAGTTATACTTTTTCAGTTAAAGAAGTTTTTTTGAGGTGGTGTATGTGTCTCTCATAGCTAAGGGGAATATAAATGAAACAAAAAGAGTTGGAAATATTATTTTTACCAGATGATCTGGTGGTGTAACTTATTAGAGAAGCAAAAACCTCTCTGAAATTATTTTTTAGGGTAGTGGAAATTAGAGTACATAGAGAGAAGGGTAGGTTGCTCATGACTTTATAGGAGTAATATTTTATCTCAATGTTAGGTCGGTCTATTAATATATGGATTTCCACATCCACCAGTATAGTGTCAGCCCTATGGTAATGTGGGATATCTGTCGACATTTTGTAGGATATTGAGGCATATGACTAGGGAGGGTGAAACTAGACATGGCTAGAGTGTGGGAAGGGGATCTTCTACACCACATTAGGCTAGATTCTAGAGTTATTCTGGAAATGGTGGAAGAGGCAGAGGATGTGGTGCTTCTAGAAAAAAGAACCCATATGAGTAGAGTGGTTCGACTCTGGGGAGTTAGACAATATCATCGAGGAGAGGGGTAGGAAAAATTCATGAAATAAAGCCTACACTTGTGGATAGTGAGGTTGGACCTTTAAGAGTGAGAGGTGATATTAATTTAGACTCCACATTACATAGTGCCTAATTTTATTTAGGTTCTTCTTATTCCTTTATATCTACTTTTTTTAATGGTTTAAACCCTGAGGTTGAGTTAATTAGAGAAGTTATTACTATAGATACACTGTTGGGAGTATAGTCTAGAGACATCTTTTTGTGCAAGGGGTGTTCTCTCAAAGTTGAGAAATATAGTTTTCTAGGGGATCTCTATATTTTTGACATGTTAGGCTTTGACATAGTTTGGGTATGAACTGCCAAGGCCACATTTATTGTTACCAAAGGAGAGTGACCTTAACATATCCTATCGGTGACCATCATATTCACCATGGAGAGTGGGATATTCAGGTAGACCAAGCAAGACCAATTACTCAGCATGTTAGAGAGATCCAAACCCTAGTTTCTAGTTTATTGCTTGATGATGGAGGAGTATATCATGACACCTTAACACCTATAGTGAAGTTATTTTAGGATGAGTTTTATGATGAATTATCAAGATTTCCACCTGATAATGACGTGGAATTCAATATTTATATCATGCTATGGGATGAGCCAGTATCTGTTCAACCAAATATAATGGCACCGAAAGAGCTTTAAGATATCGAGAATTAGCTAGAGGAGTTGGATAATATGTTGTTTATCTTTCCGAGTACGTCACCCTGGGAAAAAATTTTGTTGTTTACAAGGAAGGATGTTGGGATTTTTCACTTATTTTTTTATTACCGAATGTTGGAAAAAATTATTGTAAAGAATATGTATCCTATTTCATGTATTTATGATCTATATTAGTTTATAGTAATTCCATTTGGCTTGAAGAACAAAGTAGAAATGTTTATGTCCGTGATTAATAGAATATTCTTTCCATATGTGGCTCACTTTGAGGTGGTTTTCATGGACGACATGTTGGTGTACTCTAAGACTCATTATGGTCATGCCCAACATTTTGAAATCATTTTGAGTACACTGAGATAGAATCATCTATATGCCAAGCTATCTAAGTTGTAGTTTTGGAAAGATTATGTATACTTTTTGGGACACTACATCTCAGAGGTAGGGGTTTTAGTGGGCCCAGAGAAGGTTCTCGCAGTGGTTTATTTGGACAGTTCTAGGAACATGTTTGATATGCAAAGCTTTCTAGGGTTACCTGGATATTATTAGAGAATAATATAGTAATTTCTTCATTTGAAAGTTCTAATTTCAGGAATGACAAAAAAAGGGGTAAATTTTGAGTGGAAAGAATCATGTGAGAATTCTTTCCAAGAGTTGAAAAAGTGTTGGACATCTGTACTGATCTTGATCCTACCTAAGCAACCTGAAGAGTATATGGTGTATTCTAATTCTTCTGGGATTGGACTTGGAGGTGTGTTGATGAAGGAAATCATTTTTTGTCACATGGGTCTCAACATTTATGGTCCCATGAACGTAAATAACTTGAGTACGATCTCAATCTATTTTTAGTGGTAAATGCTATGAAGTGTTGGATAAACATTCAGTTGGGGGAAAATTTTACAGCGTCTATCAATCACAGGAGTTGAGGTACTTATTTTCACAAAGATATTTGAATATTTTGCAGTGGAGAGGGTTTGAATATATGGATTATTTTTATTTTGAGCAGATACATATGATTAGAAAACATATACGTCTTACTATTGATGTAAGAAGGAAGAATAAGTCTTAGATAGTTCAGGAGTCTGGTTTAGAGAGTTATATGATGTTTTTTTTGACTTATTTGAATGTGGTGGTTCATGAGAATTAGAAAAAAATGACTCTTGTAGCAGTTTCAATGGTGACTATGCTTTTGAGATGGATTCAAGATAGGTATTTTGAGGTTATGGAATTTTTTTCTTTTAGGAAAAAACATGAAGGTGGAGATGGACCTTCAGATTAGAGCATAAATGAAGATGAGATCATCTATGTTAGGAATCAGGTAGTTATACCTACAAGATAGCAAGAGGAGACCATCCAAGAATTTGATTCCTCAAAGAGGCAAATGCATATATAAGAACCTTGATATTCATTTCTGGTATAGATCTTTGTTTCAGGTTGTTTTGAGGAAAAATGAATAATTTGGAAATTTTTTAAGTACACGTCGTGTACTCTTGAGTACATGATGTGTAATTTTGAGTACACATCATGTATCTGGTTTCCATGGGTATCCATGTACTGGTCGTGTAACGGCCGAGTACATGACCTAGTGAGGTGACCTGGATGACCACCTAAAAGTGGTCTTGTTGAGGCTAGTACACTGCGTGTATATTAAATGATCATGTCAGGTAATTTTCTTTTTATTTGATTAATTTTACAGGTGTTTTCTTCACATCTCCATAACTCCTTTTTTCTTCAAATATCTTTCACAAGAGAGAGATGTATAGCCAAAGATCTTCACGCTCCTCACATTCATCCATTTGAGCTCTGATTGAGATGTCGTCAGGTGCATTGGATTACCACTAGTGAGTTCGGTATTCCCCTAAATCCTCTCTTCCTGATTTCTCTTTTATCATGAGTTATCGAGGGTTGATATTTTTTACCCTTTTCTTATATCTACATCATTCTAGGCCGATTTAGGGGCAGATGTTAAAGAGTGTTCATCGTACAACATCGAGGTAGGTGGTTTGTGAGTTTCTTTGGTTGTCTTTGGATTATATATGCTAAAATTGCCGAATACCCTTGTTTAAGGTATTGAATGTTTTGGAATTTAACCATATTAAATAATTGATATGGATTTTTTGATTGAGAAAGGGGTATTGAATATGTATAAGGTTTAATATCTTGATAATGTATGTGTTTCCCATGTCTGATTAGTCAATTATTAATTTATAACATTCATAAAACCATTAAACATTAGTTTTAGACATTTAGAAAGGAAATCAAACCTAAGGTAATTGTTCATTTCAAAATCTCATTATTATTATGGATTGTTTATATGTATGTATCTGCTGGGGAATATTTATCCTATATGTCCATGATTCATGAAACTTTTTTCTATTTTTTTATAATATTATTATAATATTTATTAATGTTATTTTTAACCATGTGTGAATTTTTACAAAATGGGTTGAAAGGACTCTTGTTTCATTTTAAACGATGTACCTTGTGATTTTTCCGACAAAAGTATGAAATGAATGTTTTTTAACTTATACAGAATGAACATATTATTCCAATTTCATGAAAAATTAATGACATGAAGATTCCCTTACAATATTTTAGGGTATTGTTCAAATAAAATTTTTATTTCAAAATTTCATGAAATTTTAACAATTTTTTTTCAAAAGAGAAAGGATATTTTCCTAAAGGAAGATTTAGAGTGAAATCTCAAAATTATTTTCCTTCTATGAAAACATTATTTTATGTTTAATACAAATTATTTGGGATATTTTTCAACATTAATATACATATTATTTCTATATTTGGTTTATGTTTATGATTTAATTATATTTATGAAACCAATTTCTTTTCCATGGATTATCTTATGATGTAATGATGTTTACGAAATTCATTTATTTTTATGGGTTTTGATATGTTGAATAAAATGTGTTCTTATCGAACAAATTTTTAATGGATTTAATTATGTGATATGTTGGACCTATATATCCATCCAATTTATTGGGTATTGATTTATATCTTAGGAGATAGACAATACTGCAATGAGGAGTGAACTCAGTTCAGAAATACAGGGAAAGAATGGAGAGGGATCCTTGTTAAGTAATAGACTTTGTCCACGATGATGATCTTGGAAATGAGCCTTCAATAATAAGGGAATTATTTTCTATGCATATGTGTATGCAATTATTCCATGTATTATGTTATGCTCTCATGAAATATTTTCTTTGATTCTTTATGAACTACAATTGTTTATCTGATGACAAGATATCTTGATTCATTGATATGAATTATATAATTTATTAATGTTTTAATGCTATTATGTCTTATGTTTATGATATGATTGATACCCACTTGTCTACCCTTAGTGACCATATTTTCTGACCCTTTATTATGTTTCTTTTTTCCACATGATATGAAGAAATATATTACCGGAATTCCCGAATATAAAAAAAGAATGAATCTTGAGAAAGCGCCTCACGCGCCTCTCCCGTTTTCAAAATTTTCGACCATTACAGCCAGTAATTCCAGGCTGCCCGCGTCTCTTTTGATGGGTTTCGACCCAAGATCATCCTCCCTCCCCATGGTCAGCAGTCTGGCAGATCTAGATGCATCTAGGAGAGGCCCTCTTGTGCCCCGAGATGCTGGTGTTTCTTTCCTGGAGGCTTTATGGGGATCGGAGCAGACCTCTTTCCCTCCCTGCTTTCCAGTTATTTCTGTGCCATCAGTACAATCGTCACATGTGGCTAAACTAGTGAAGTTGAATGTGCCGGTAGCTGTGTTTGAGGAGGCCAAATCCTACTTGAAATGGTCTCTGGTTGCCTTCCCTGCTTCTAGGTGACATGTCCACGTTGGAGCCCGTTGGAAACTGACGAAAAGAAGGGGCTGTCTTCCATATCCTCACAGCCATGTTCAGATCCAGTAGCAGATTTTTCATCCAAACAATAATGACACGAGCCGATACACCCACCCCCTCGTGCTTCGATTTTTTCCGCACCTGCCATATGGTCCAGCACCCCACATGCAGCACCACCGCTCAGGCCACCCTCTCTGGGCCTTTTCCCTCAGAGCCTTGGAACCACTTAACAAGAAATGTGAGGGTTGAACCATCTGAGGAAAGGGGTGCAGAGGAGTCCCTCAGGATTTTCCAAACCTCGCATGCCCATTCACTGTCAAAGAACTGATGGCTAGTGCTCTTCTCACTGAGAACGGTATAGTAGAGGCACCTGGACGCAAGAGGGATACTGCATCTACGGATTTTTTCGTCCTTCGGCATGGCTCTGTTATGAATCCTACAGGTGAGGAAGTGGAATGTTTATTTCCCACAAAAGCTCATCCCGGCCCTCTGCCTGAGTCTGTCCATTACCAATGCGATGGAAATCCTTTGATGAAAACACGCCCGAGGAGGAGGCTGTGAACACACATTTGTCCTCCTCTTCATTAATTTCAATGAGTTGAAAGCACTCATGATATTCCATATCCAAAACCGAGTTGGTGAAGCTAAGGATGAGACTGGCTTCCCTAAATGAAATATCTGTAGTCGGACATCTGGGGAAACCCATCACTGTACCACACCAGTCTTGATGCCATAAAGATAGCTCTCCCTTCCCCACCACCCATCGCAATAAGGGACGAAGGATATCTACAATCGTGGCTATCACCGACCAAAGGGTAGAAAGGTGTGCCTCCCCAAAGTCGTGAAGTAAAGTCGTGTGCGCCTGCATGGCAGTCCCCCACAGGGTAGAACATTCCAGTATCCTCCATGCAAGTCTAGCATTCATGTAGTAGAGTGTATCTTCCAGGTTGCGCACCTGGATACCTCCTTCAATCACAGGCCGCTCCATTTTCCCCCAAGCGACCCAATGTTTCTTCCTCTCCGATAATGGTTCCCAGATGAAATTGGAAAGAATCTTGTCGATCGTTTTAATAACCCCCTTTGTGACATTGATGGAGGATAGATAATAAATCAAGGAGGCCGCCAGAATGCTATTCACCAGGGCAATGCGACCGCCAATGGATAAGAATTTATTTTTCCAGTTAAACACTCTATCTGAAACCCTGGTGGAGAGTGTGTCGAAGTCCCGAATTTAAATCCTCCTAGGCAAGATAGGCACACATAGATATGCCATAGGGAACTCGCCCCTTTGGATGCCAAGAAGTGTACTAATAGTTTTCACTCTCTCGGTGGAGCACCTATGGGAAATAAAGAAATCACATTTCCCCTAGTTTATGGTTTGACCACTCCAACGACAGTAATTCTCCAGCACTCTGTTCAGGATTCGTATTAATCTGCTCTTGCCATTCAAAAATAAGACTGTATCATCGGAAAACATAAGGTGGGATAATTATGGGGACCTTGAACGACGACGATACGCCAGGACTCCTCCATTATTGATACTCCTCTGGATGAGCCGGCTCAGAACATCCTGAATGATGATGAACAGCGATGGCGAGATAGGGTCCCCTTGCCAGATGCCTCAGGTAGACTTGAAGAACCCATGAAACTTTCCCATGAAGTTCACTGAGATCCATGAGGAACTGAAGCAGTGAATGATAATATCAACATTCTGAGTGTTGAGACCCATACCTGACAAAGCTCTATTTATAAAGCTCCATTCTACCCGATCATAGGCCTTCCTCATATCCAGTTTGAGGACCAGGTTGGATCTGCGGGTTTTGAAGTTGATGTCATTAATCATCTCATGGGAAAGAGCAATGTGTTCTTGAATTGATCAGCCTTTGATAAAGTCGTGCTGCTCCAGGGATATCCACTGAGGAAGATGCACCACCAGTCGAGAGTCAATTATACTGGCCACGGTCTTGTAAGGCGTGTTGCACATACTTACCGGGAGATAGTGTGAGATTGAAGAGGGACTCTTTGTCTTTGGAAAGAGAACAAGGGTGGTGGTGCAGGAAACTCCGGGTAGACACCCCCCTCAAAAGAAATCATGGATGGAATCGATCATATCTTCTTTAATCGAATCCCAAGAGGCCCTGTAGAAAGAGGCAGGAAAACCATTGGCCCCCACCATGCTCTCCGAGTTCAAATGCATGAGCGCATCCTAAATCTCTGTTGGTCGGAGTGGACACTCAAGAGGGGGGTGAATTGAGTTCCAATTAAAATTTCTGTTAAAAACAATTTCTATTAAAATCCCCCAATTTCAAAAACAAATTAAACTGTAGTGAATTTATATAGATTATAAAGGTTCAATTAGTTTCTCAAAGATTGATTAATTCTCAGTTAACTTAATCTTATGATTAAATTAACTTTTGAAACTAACTTACTGATTTATAACAAATATAAACACTTGCGAATTTAATTATCAAAGTAGCTTTGAAGATAGATTATATTTCAAAGTAATAGCAGCGGAATATGAAATAAATATGTATAGTATGGATATAGAGTATAACTATAAGCACAGAAAATTAACCAAGAGGTTCAGTCTCAAGCCGAGACTTAGTCCTCTCAAAATTTTATATAAGATTGATCCACACCCTGGATCGGGGTTAACAACAGTGAACACACTGTCCAGGTCACAAGACCTCTACCACAATTCTTCGTGGGAAAACAAACAACAGCAGCAAGCTGTCCAGGTCACAAGACCTCTACCACTATCCACAGTGGGAAATGGAGTGCAAAAAGATTTGCTGAGGATTTACAGATCCTCCAGTGAAAGTACAGGAGTCAGTGTGTGTGTTTAATACAGCAGATAACACACACTGCTCAAAATGTAGAATAAATCACAGAACAAGAGATGTAGAGTTTAGAAGTGGTTCTGGTGATCTCAGTGTAGCTCTTGTATTCGATCAGAAGAGAGTTTGAGTCCTCTTCTCGTTTCTGTTTGAGAAACAGAGTGTCGTATGCTCCAGGTTCACAGGTAGTGAGAATGTAGTCGATGAAGTTCTTCAGGGTTCTTCTTGTATGCACAGAACACTTCTCGAGTATACTTGATTGTCTATATGCTTCTCTGTGTTCTTGATGGAACTCGTTTTTATCTTCTTGTGCTTCTGGTATATTTCGTCCACAACGCACTTGTCTGGTTCGCATTCGTATTCGCATTATCTCTTATTTTGGGCAGCGTAGTCTTCTCGTATTTATCTCCCGACAGGGGACAGAAAATATTTCTTTTCAGCAGGTACGAGGTACGGGTTCCTGACATCCGACAACCTTTATCAGATATTTGACAAAACATCAAAATGTATGATATGACCGTTAGATAAATTAAATAAATTAAATGTAGGAAATAAAGAAATTAAAACAGTGAGTCGAGAATGTATGTCACTGTTGACTTCAACTGTGGTCTTCCAACTGTGGACTTCCTTCTGACTGCTGATTTCAACAAAAGGCTTGCTGTCTGTAGGCTTGCAATGGTAGCTTTTACTCCATGTAACTGTAGCCTCTCTAACTGTAGACTTGTAACATTAAATTTGTAGAGCTGTAACCTTTGTCAACTGCAGACTTCGATCATCAGTAAACTTAGTAGACAGAAGCTGTCTAACTGTAACCTTGACTGTAGGCTTATGACTGTAGGCTTATGACTGTAGGCTTATGACTGTAAACTTGTTCCAACTGTAGACTTGTTCGACTGTGAACTTGTTCCAACTGTAGACTTGTTCGACTGTGAACTTGAGCAGAGAAAGCTTTGAACAGAAGTCTTGTAACTGTGACCTTCGTCTGTGAGCTTTGACAATAGATAGCAGTAGACTCGTAACTGTAAGCTTGTATTAGTCTTCGACTGTAACCTTGTAACTGTGAACTTATTGCAACAGTAACTTAAGGTGACAGTTAACTGTAACTGTGACTTTGAGAAGAAAGCGCTGACTGTTAGCTAACAATACCAAACTTATGTAACCACTACTGTAAGCTATTACAGTAAAGTTATGAGAGTAAGAATATGAACTGTTTAGAATAAAATACGTTTACGCATAGAATAATAAGATTAATGCAAAGGTTTAATACATCATAATCAATGTTTAAGCATGATTTGGGATTATCAAAACAGGTGATTCCAACAATCTCCCCCTTTTTGATAATCACAAATTATGTCGGTATGAAATATAGAAGTATCAGAGAGAAGTGTGCAAAACACAGTATTAGCAATATGAGCGCAAAAATGAGGTATAATCCGCAAGGATTTCTCCTCTCTGTATAGGTTCATTTCTCCCTTGAGTTTCCCTATTTCTCCCCATTTCTCCCCCTATCTATTTCTCTTTATTTCTCCCCCTTTGTGATTAACAAAAAGAAAGACAGAGAGAGAGAAAAGAAACATTGTATTAATAAGGAGTACAATACATGACCCAAAATGTGAATACATGATCCCTATCAAAAAAAATAAACAGACTCAATCCTCTTCATCTGGAGGTAAGGGATCTTTTCCTTTGGAGGAAGAAGATGGAGCAGGAGGTGAAGGATCAACAGGCTGAGGAATGGCAGCAGGAATGTCTGGAGGGGCAGCAACAGATGCTCCTGAAGGCCGATAGTGAGTAGCTTGCCGAGGGATCAGTGGTCTAAGGCTTCTGAGGGCATCAGCAGGAGACATGATGGAAGAACCACTGGGGTTGGAGACAGGTAGGGCAGGAGGAACTATAACAGGTGTGCAGTCCACATGAAGAAAAGGTAGGAGCAGATTTCTGAAATCCATGATAATGTTTCCTCCTCTGTCCATGGCAGATAAGAAGTCATCTTTGTTTTCCAAGAATTTATCCAAAGCCGGGGTCAACTCTCGTAGCTTGCTAGCTTGTTCTTTGAAGGCTTGAGTTACAGGAGGCAGCTTCATAGTCTCTAGCATGAGCTTGAAGTGATTGTTCAACTGATGCTTGGTGAAAATCCGATCAAAGTAATAATCCACTTTACTTTTGATGGCCTCCTGAGAAGCAGTAGCAGCCTGCAGGTGCTCACGAACAAAGCCACTGACTTCTCTTGTAGTAGCAAGGATCTGTAGGTCTGATGTGTCATTTGCACGGGCCTGAGTAAGCTCTTCTCTGAGCAGGCTTCTAAACTGCTCAAGGTCCACAGGAGAGCTAGATGAAGGAAGGGACTTGACTGAGAATGCCACTGTCTCCTTGAAAGACTGAGTCAGACTTCCAATCACTTTCCGAATGACAGCATCCTGATTACTAAAGTGTTCTTTTACTGATTTCTTGAAAGCCTCAAATACTTCCAGAAACTGCTTGACCACTTCTTTGATGTATCGAATCTCACTGGCCACTTGTGTCTGAGAACTGCTCAGGGCAGTTAAAGAAGAAACTGATTGTCTGAGGGCCACTACTGCTCCAGTCCAGCTTTCAATTTGGGTGTGGCACACTTTCATTTCATCCATCACTTCTTTGATTGGACTTCCCACAACACATCCTAGAGATAGTTCTAAGGATTGTTCTACATTTTTCAGCTCATCAAAAAGACTGGTTTTTAATTCAGCAACAGACTGTCTGATGGTCTCCTTCATTTCATTCTTTAAGGATTCAAGGTCTTCCTTGGTGGCCAATCCTTCAGTTTCTAACACTGGAGAGCTGTTAGGTAGGATGACTGGATTTCTTGGTGGTTGGTTTTCCTCATCTGAATCCTCATAATTGAGTCCTAACACCATGTATCCTGGATCTGAGGTCCATCCTTCTATATCATACAGTACAGAGACTGAACCAACACGCTCCCCCTCACTTGGAGGTCCTTCCTGAACACTTTCTACTATCTGCTCAACTCTGGGTAATTCTAAGTTCTCTTCTGTAGCTCTAGCAGGTTCCATACTTGCTTCCTCTGTAGGTTCAGCAGTGAGGTTAGCCTCCTTCTCTGTTGGGTCGTCAACCACTTCCATGACAACAGTAGTAGAGACCACTCCTGCTTCCTGGTCAGACACTGACTTGTCTGTATACCCTATCAGAGGGCTCATACTAAGTTCTTCTGCAACAGTTTCTTGATTTTCATTTAAAGTTCCAGCCTCTTCTGCTTCGATTGTATCACCCTCATCAGAGGTGTCCTTGACAAAATATTGAGATTCTTCTTCTTCTTCTGTAGACTCAGTCTCACTGTCTCTTAGAACAGGTTCTCTACTAGGTAGTTCTTTTGGAGGGCTTGCTGCTCCAAACGTCACTGTCCTGACAGGACTGTGAGAAGTATCAGGATCACTCCCTTCATCAATTGGAGTGTTCTCTCTTGCAGAGTTACCAACTACTGCAGTCTGTTCATCATCTGAGTATACAGGTTCAGGCTCATCAGGCTTTAAGCCTGGATCTCTCCTATCTCTCGGTCTAGAGGGATGAGTAGAAGGGCTAAAATTCTCATAGATTCTCTCCTCATCATTCACCCATGATTTCTTCCAGGGATTCCAACTGATCTTCATGAATTTGCAGATTACTTTCGAGATACATACACTGTTCTTTGCCACTATCAACTCTTCCTGACTTCCAGCTGCACCTTTCACTTTCAACATAACCGAAATGAGTTTAGCATGAAACAAGGCACTTGATTTTGAGCTTGCCTTTATCATGTCCTCCATCTGAGCCATCAGCAACCTACAAAGGTTGACCTTCCTTCCATGTTTTAATAAGTACATCAAGTAAATATCCTGATGCTTCAGAGTTGCAAAATCTCCTCTTCTAGGACTCAGTACATGCTGAATAAACTTAAACAGAAGCCTGTCCTCTCCATTCATTTCAGTAGCAATAATTTTCCTTACAGTGCCATTGCCTGTCAATTCTTCCAGAGCTGTCTCATGATCAAAGATTCTACTATTTGGAGGAGCCGCTCCAGAATAGTAGTTGTAAATACCCTCATGAGGAACTCTTAAACAAGCAGCCCATTCAACTGATGAAAAACTGACTTCATTTCCATTTACTCTAGATACCAGTCTATGCTGATCATCCTCTTCCTCGAACTGTAGATATTCATAGAACTCCTTCACCAGCTTCGGGTAGTATGGTCCATTATTGTTTGCGAAGCATTCGGTCCATCCTTGATCATTAAGCACTGCCAGTACTAATGATCTGCTTGATAAAATCCACTCTTCACTTAGCTCCTTCTCAGCGACTATTTCTCTCTTAGTCAGATGTGGATTAACAGGTCTTATCGAGGCGTTCCCGGTGCCACTGGATTCGACTTGAGTCCTCTTTGGCATTGGTGCATCTTCGTTGACAGTCGGGGGTCGCTTTGTTCTGGCCATTGGAACTGAATGAGGTTTCGAGGTTCGGTTGAAGGTTTAGGGTTTAGGACTTGAGAGAGCAAAGGTCGAGATGATTGGATTGAGATATGTTCGATGTTCTCAATTTTATCATTTAGGGATTTAAAAAAAAATATAAAGAAAAGAAACGGTTCGAATTCCCACAAAAATAAAATAAGATTAAGCAGCGAAACAGCCTACAGAGAGATGTAACAGTGAGGTACACCGGTGAGGTCTAACTGTGAGGTTTCAACTGTGAGGTTTCAACTGTGAGGTTTCAACTGTGAGGTTTCAACTGTGAGGTCCAACTGTGAGGTCTAACTGTGAGGTCTAACTGTGAGGTCTCAACTGTGAGGTTTCAACTGTGAGGTTTCAACTGTAAGGTTTCAACTGTGAGGTCCAACTGTGAGGTCTAACTGTGAGGTCTAACTGTGAGGTCTAACTGTGAGGTTTCAACTGTGAGGTTTCAACTGTGCGGTTTCAACTGTGCTATAGTTGATCATACCTAACTCATGTTTGATGTAACTTAATCTCTCAGAATTCAAAGGCTTTGTAAAAATATCAGCTAACTGATGTTCAGTGCCAATGAACTCAAGAGTGATATCACCTTTTTGATAATGATCCCTCAGAAAGTGATGTCTCACATCAATATGTTTTGTCCTAGCATGAGATACTGGATTTTTTGAAATGTTAATAGCACTTGTATTGTCACACCTTATAGAGACATGTTTGAATTGATATCCATAGTCTAGTAAAGTGTGTTTCATCCACAAGATTTGTGCACAACAGCTACCAGCAGCTATATACTCAGCTTCGGCAGTAGACAATGCAACAGAATTCTGCTTCTTACTACACCAAGATACTAGTGACTTGCCTAAAATGTGACACGTTCCAGAGGTGCTCTTTCTATCTAACTTGCAGCCAGCAAAATCAGCATCAGAATAACTTAATAAATCAAATGATTGTCCTTTTGGATAAAATAATCCCAAATTGGGAGTATGTTTTAGATATTTGAAAATCCTTTTAACAGCAGTCAAATGAGACTCTTTTGGACTGGCTTGAAATCGAGCACACATGCATACACTGAACATGATGTCAGGTCTACTGGCAGTAAGGTACAGTAGACTACCTATCATACCTCTGTAATTGGTTTGATCCACTGGTTCACCAGTTTCATCACTGTCCAACTTGCAAGTGGTGCTCATAGGTGTGTCACTGCCTTTGGTGCCATCCAAAGAAAAACGTTTTAGAAGATCTTTAATATATTTACTTTGATTCAAAATAATACCATTTTTATTTTGAAAGATCTGAAATCCAAGGAAAAATTTGAGTTCTCCCATTAAACTCATTTCAAACTCATTTTGAATTATTTTTGAAAAATCAACACATAAAGAATTTTTTGAAGATCCAAAAATAATATCATCCACATAGATTTGTACTATTAAGGCATCTTTAGAAATCCATTTAATAAAAAGAGTAGGATCAGCTATCCCTTTAGTAAATCCTTTTGAAATAAGAAAAGAGCTGAGCCTATCATACCAAGCTCTTGGAGCTTGCTTTAAACCATATAAAGCTTTAGATAGTTTAAAAACATGATTAGAAAAATGGGGATTTGTAAAACCAGGAGGTTGTTCCACAAATACATCCTCAATTATATATCCATTTAGAAAAGCACTTTTAACATCCATTTGATATAGTTTGAAATTCAGATGAGCAGCATAAGCAAGTAATATCCTAATGGCCTCTAGTCTAGCCACGGGTGCAAAGGTTTCCTCATAGTCTATTCCTTCTTCCTGACTATACCCTTGTGCAACTAGCCTGGCTTTGTTTCTGATTATATTTCCAAACTCATCAACTTTGTTTCTAAACACCCATTTAGTGCCTATGGTAAGAGTGTCTTTAGGTCTTTCCACTAATTCCCAAACTTTGTTTCTTTCAAACTGATTTAGTTCTTCTTGCATAGCCATTACCCAGAATTCATCACTGATAGCATCATTGACATTTTTGGGTTCAAGCTGTGAAAGAAAAGCTTGATGTTCAACCTGATTTTTTAGAGAAGCTCTAGTTTGTGTTCCTCTATCAAGATTACCAACAACATCATCTAAAGGATGATTCTTTAGAATCCTAGTTGATTTGGTAAAGGTTGGACTAGAGATTTCAGGTTCATCTATAGGTTCGGGTTCCACAGAGGAAGATTCTGGAAAAAGTCCGGAACTGGATGTTTTTATTACGGGTTCTTTAGATTCGTCATTTAGGTCCAGAACAGATAAGTCTTCTTCAACATCTTCAAGAGAAGTTTTCGACTCATGTGGATCAGTCTCATCAAACTTAATGTGAACAGATTCTTCCACACATTTGGTTTTCTTATTGAACACTCTATAGGCTTTACTAGACATAGAGTAACCTAGGAAAATTCCTTCATCACTTTTTGGAGCAAATTTATCAAGATTATCTTTAGTATTCAGAATAAAGACTTTGCAACCAAAAACTCTAAAGTAATTAACCTTAGGCATCCTATTATTCCACAACTCATAAGGGGTTTTCTTAAGAATCGGTCTAATCAAGACTCTATTAATAACATAGCAGGCTGTATTTACAGCTTCAGCCCAAAAGTAAACAGGCAGGTCATATTCATTAAGCATAGTTCTAGCAATTTCTTGCAGGGTTCTGTTTCTTCTTTCTACTACACCATTCTGTTGAGGTGTCCTAGGAGCAGAAAAATTGTGAGCATAGCCATTGTGTGAGCAGTAAGATTCAAATTCTTGATTCTCAAACTCACGGCCATGATCACTCCTCAAGGTCTTAATCTTAAGTCCACTAAGATTTTCTACAGACTTAGAGTATTTAACAAAGGAAGAGCAGGCTTCACTTTTGTGAGCTAGAAAGTATACCCAAGTATATCTAGAAAAGTCATCTACAAGAACATATACATAGTGCTTCCCATTTAGACTTGAAATTCTTGATGGTCCAAACAAATCCATGTGAACCAGTTCAAGTGGTTGAGAAGTTGAAACTTCTTTCTTTGGTTTAAAAGAAACTTTGTGTTGTTTTCCCTTTTGACAGAGATTACACACTTTGTCATTTGGGAATTCAAGCTTAGGTAAGTCTCTAACTAGGTGTTTCTTAGAGAGTTTTCTAAGTGAGTGAATGTTGCAGTGTCCTAATCTCCTATGCCACAGCCAAGACTCTTTATGAAAAGCATTTAAGCAAGTAACATTATGTTTAGCTAAAGTGTTCAAGTCAACAGCATAAACATTTTCATTTCTTAAGGCAGAAAATATTAAAGCATTTTTGGAATTATAAACATCACAAGAGTTGTTTTCAAACTTGACATTAAAGCCATCATCACACAATTGAGAAATGCTAAGTAGGTTGTACTTAAGTCCATCAACAAATAAAACTTTGGAAATTAATACTGAGTCAGTGTTACCAATCTGGCCTAAGCCGATGATTTTTCCTTTTGAGTTATCACCAAAAGTGACATATCCTCCATCAACCTTTATTAAGCTTTTGAAGCACGAATAGTCCCCAGACATGTGTCTTGAACATCCACTGTCTAAGTACCATACCTTCTTGTAATTTCTTTTCAAACAGATTTCCTACAAAACAGATTAGACAAGAAATGACTTTGGTACCCAGATTTTCTTGGGTCCAGATATGTTAGCAATCAAGGATTTAGGTACCCAGATTTGTTTTATGGGTCCCATACAATTAATAGATGCAACAGATTTAGAGAGATATACTTTACTTGATCGACAACTATTTAAATAACCAGTTGAGGCATACGAATTTCCAAAACTGGAACTAGCATGATTTTTTCCAGACTTGGAAATAAATTGGGTTTTAGTAAACTGTCTTTGTCCAGGTTGGTATCCCAAGCCAGTAGCATACTTAGGTGCAACTTGCTTTCCTAGCAGTTGGGTTAGAGTATCTTTTCCATTTGTGAATGTTTCTAAGTCCTTTCTAAGTTGTTCATTAGATAGTTTCAGTTCTGTATTCTCCTTTAATAATTGAACATTTTTCTCTTTTTCTACATCAAGTGCAGACTTGACACTTGCAGTAAGAGCATGCTGTTTCTTTAAAGACTTATATTTATCCTTTAGTTCATTACACGTTTCTTCCAGCATATTACAGTATTCAGTCAATTCATCTTTAGACATATTTTCAGAATCAGAACCAGATTCTGCTTCACCTTCAGAATAATAAGAGTTTAAAGTGGGAGTGTCTAAGGTTACCACAGATGTGTTTGTCACGAAACACATATTAGCACGATTTCTTTCAGAATCACTGGACTCTGATTCACTTGTGCTGTCTTCTGAAGCACTCCAGGTGGCCTTCATAGCTTTCTTATAATTCTTGTCCTTGTACTCATATTTCTTCTTGAATTTTAACTTAGGACAGTCAGCTTTAATGTGTCCTTTCCTTTTACATTCATAGCAAACTATGTCTTCTTCTTTATCAGTTTTCTTCCAATCTTTCTTCCACTTACCTTGTCTATCATACTTACCCTTGTAGTTTGGTTTTCTGAAGAACTTCTTCTTCCTATAGAACTTCTTGAATCTCCTTGCTATTTGTGCCATCTCGGCATCACTGTCAGAATCTAAGTCTTCACTAGATGAGCTTTCAGTTGGTATATGCACTTTCTCCTTGTCTTTGCTCTTTGATGCAGTAGACTTAAAGGCTACAGATTTTCGTTTTGGTTCCTCATCTTCCTCTTTATTCACCTTTAGCTCTTCTTCGTACATCATCAGCTTACCAATTAACTCCTTGACAGGCAAAGTTCCAATATCACAGGATTCTCTAATTGAAACGGATGTGCCTCTCCATCTGTCAGGCAGACATCTCAATAATCTCATGATTTGCTCCTTTGCTGGAACAATCTTCCCGAGTGAGCTCATTGTGTTGACTATCTCATTAAACCTGAGATACATATCAGAAATAGGTTCATCAGCTTTCATCTTAAAGTTATCATATTTGATAGTATAAGTGTTTAACCGCATTTCCTTGACATTAGTTGTTCCTTCATGAGAAACAGCTAAGGTGTCCCAAATTTCAAAAGCAGTTTTACATGCAGAAATTCTATTGAATTCCTCATCTCCTAGAGCACAGTAGAGAGCATTCATAGCCTTACAATTATTATTGTAAGCTACTTTAGTAGGTTCATCCCAAGTTATTCTTTCAGTTTCTGGAATCTTGTATTGAGACTCTATAGCAGTCCAAATATCAAAACCCATACTTTCCAAATGAATTTTCATTTTGAGCTTCCATTGGGCATAATTCACACCATTAAAGAAGGGTGGCCTGTTAGTAGCAGCACCTTCTAGTCTATTATCCATAAGGAAATTTTAGAAAATGTTTTAAAGAGATAAAATTTAGAACTAACAGAAATTTAAGATCTTTTAGATAAAACTACAATCACAGTTTAAAAACAGAGTTAAAATAAAACTTTGAGCAAGTATAATAGAGCCAAGGACACCTCTGATACCAAATGTTGGTCGGAGTGGACACTCAAGAGGGGGGTGAATTGAGTTCCAATTAAAATTTCTGTTAAAAACAATTTCTATTAAAATCCCCCAATTTCAAAAACAAATTAAACTGTAGTGAATTTATATAGATTATAAAGGTTCAATTAGTTTCTCAAAGATTGATTAATTCTCAGTTAACTTAATCTTATGATTAAATTAACTTTTGAAACTAACTTACTGATTTATAACAAATATAAACACTTGCGAATTTAATTATCAAAGTAGCTTTGAAGATAGATTATATTTCAAAGTAATAGCAGCGGAATATGAAATAAATATGTATAGTATGGATATAGAGTATAACTATAAGCACAGAAAATTAACCAAGAGGTTCAGTCTCAAGCCGAGACTTAGTCCTCTCAAAATTTTATATAAGAATGATCCACACCCGGGATCGGGGTTAACAACAGTGAACACACTGTCCAGGTCACAAGACCTCTACCACAGTTCTTCGTGGGAAAACAAACAACAGCAGAAAGCTGTCCAGGTCACAAGACCTCTACCACTATCCACAGTGGGAAATGGAGTGCAAAAAGATTTGCTGAGGATTTACAGATCCTCCAGTGAAAGTACAGGAGTCAGTGTGTGTGTTTAATACAGCAGATAACACACACTGCTCAAAATGTAGAATAAATCACAGAACAAGAGATGTAGAGTTTAGAAGTGGTTCTGGTGATCTCAGTGTAGCTCTTGTATTCGATCAGAAGAGAGTTTGAGTCCTCTTCTCGTTTCTGTTTGAGAAACAGAGTGTCGTATGCTCCAGGTTCACAGGTAGTGAGAATGTAGTCGATGAAGTTCTTCAGGGTTCTTCTTGTATGCACAGAACACTTCTCGAGTATACTTGATTGTCTATATGCTTCTCTGTGTTCTTGATGGAACTCGTTTTTATCTTCTTGTGCTTCTGGTATATTTCGTCCACAACGCACTTGTCTGGTTCGCATTCGTATTCGCATTATCTCTTATTTTGGGCAGCGTAGTCTTCTCGTATTTATCTCCCGACAGGGGACAGAAAATATTTCTTTTCAGCAGGTACGAGGTACGGGTTCCTGACATCCGACAACCTTTATCAGATATTTGACAAAACATCAAAATGTATGATATGACCGTTAGATAAATTAAATAAATTAAATGTAGGAAATAAAGAAATTAAAACAGTGAGTCGAGAATGTATGTCACTGTTGACTTCAACTGTGGTCTTCCAACTGTGGACTTCCAACTGTGGACTTCCTTCTGACTGCTGATTTCAACAAAAGGCTTGCTGTCTGTAGGCTTGCAATGGTAGCTTTTACTCCATGTAACTGTAGCCTCTCTAACTGTAGACTTGTAACATTAAATTTGTAGAGCTGTAACCTTTGTCAACTGCAGACTTCGATCATCAGTAAACTTAGTAGACAGAAGCTGTCTAACTGTAACCTTGACTGTAGGCTTATGACTGTAGGCTTATGACTGTAAACTTGTTCCAACTGTAGACTTGTTCGACTGTGAACTTGTTCCAACTGTAGACTTGTTCGACTGTGAACTTGAGCAGAGAAAGCTTTGAACAGAAGTCTTGTAACTGTGACCTTCGTCTGTGAGCTTTGACAATAGATAGCAGTAGACTCGTAACTGTAAGCTTGTATTAGTCTTCGACTGTAACCTTGTAACTGTGAACTTATTGCAACAGTAACTTAAGGTGACAGTTAACTGTAACTGTGACTTTGAGAAGAAAGCGCTGACTGTTAGCTAACAATACCAAACTTATGTAACCACTACTGTAAGCTATTACAGTAAAGTTATGAGAGTAAGAATATGAACTGTTTAGAATAAAATACGTTTACGCATAGAATAATAAGATTAATGCAAAGGTTTAATACATCATAATCAATGTTTAAGCATGATTTGGGATTATCAAAACAGGTGATTCCAACAATCTCCATCTCCTCAGGCTCAGCTCCTAGACGTTCATTGATCTGGTCAAACGCAAGGAGGGGAATCACGTCAAAGATATATGAGGGCTCTGAAGGATAACCAGTGAGCAGGCGTTCATTGGGACCAGCTAGAAGGTCTTGGAAGAAGGTGTTAGCCATGTCCCCCACCTTGTCTCTGTTGTCCGTGAAGGAACCATCCTCCAGCATGATGTCCAGGTTGACAATATCCACCCTCTCTTTAATGCAGTCTTGAAAGAAGGTCGAGTTCCTATCTCCCTTCTTTATCCACTTGACCATAGCCCTCTCCCTGGCAAGGCATTCTTACTTTAGAATTAATTCAGACATGATACCCTTCTTCCACGCGAGCTCCTCATATACCCCGATCAACCGATACATCCCTCAAACTCTCCTCCCGGCGCTCAACCTCATCCATAATAGTTTTTAAATTCTCTTCTAGGGAAGCGAGGTCTCTAGCCTTTGATTACAGATCAAGTCTTAGCTTGTGTAGCTTACAGTGAATGATTGTCCATTTGTTCCCCTAATGAGGTGTGTTCCAAACAGAGCTGACCATGTTGTGGTACCCCGAAATGTCCACCCATATCCTTCTATACCTGAAGCACTCATTAGATCTGTACGAGGAGTCTAATGAGATGAGAAGAGGTGAGTGGTCTAAGATCCCCCGCACCAGATGGGTCACCGTGGTATGGGAGAAGATAGATATTGCATGAACGTTAGCCAGACACCGGTCTAAATGGCCCCATGAGCAGTATGGCCCCCGCTGGTTGTTCCACCACACATATTTTTCTCCCACTAAACCCAAATTTGAAAGGCCATTTGCATCCATGAAGCGAACAAATGAAATACTAGCTTTCTTGGTAATAGGGCCTCTCCCGTTTCTTTCATCCGGATTAGACACAACATTAAAATCCCCCCCCCACAAGCCACGGGTCAAACAACATGAGCTCCTCGCATAAGTAATCCCATGTGTGCATGTTGCAAATCGCATACACAAAGGAAACATAGAAGGAAACGAGGCCAAGGGTTACCTTTATAGTGAGGAACTAGTCCCCCGCTTGAATTATGTCCACAGTGCACCTCATATTGCAAAAAATCCATATATGTTTATTAGCTGATTCATCCCGCATGCTCCTGTGCATGAGTAGCTTCTTGGATAACTCCAAAATTCTCTTGGGGATCTATTTGTGTTCAAGGAAGGCCACCACTCCTACTTTGTAACTGGAGATTTCAGATGAATGAAAGTCTGACTTCACCCATGCGCCAATCCGTGGAGCATTCCAGATTATTAAGGATATCACTTAGAGAGAGAGATCCTTGGGATTGGCTCTAGATCATTTAGCCTTCTCAAAGAGGGATGCAGCATTCCCTTGATGTAGCTTGACTTTAGATCTAGCGCACACCCCTGACTCGTTGGGAAACAACACGGTGGGAGATGCCGGACTGTCTGACCTGCACACGTTGCGTTTTTTCCTATTACGAGCCGCAAGGAGTACTCCATCTTCCCTGGAGACTTCTGAGTAGGGGGAAGGTCCACCCAGGAGTCGCTAGTGAAAGGTCGTTGGGGGGGGGGTGGAAACCCCCCGGGGATCCTCCTGAGACCTGAGAAAACATCACCACGGACCACTGGTTCTTCTCTATACCACTAACCGAATTAACCACAACCTTGAGCTGAATGGATGATATCACCGGGACCATCATCCTTGACAGACTTTCCATAAGAGGGTATCTTGGGTGGTAGCCAAGAGTTATCAGAGGAGGGGTTTCCTGAGAAGAAAAACCGCTACTCGGTATGCAGGGGATGAGAGACTTGCCATCCTCGGGGCTGACCATACACCCCGTATGTTGTTGGGGCTCTGGGACCGTCTTGGAGGTGAATGGAAGTGGGAGTACCCGAAGGCTCTAGAGAGTCAACCAGGACTGCCTCTAAAGCAACCGAGGGAGAAGCACATCCACTACCACCTCCCCTGCAACCATTCCAAGATCCCTATTGTGGCCCTTGCGGCCATGCCGATGACATACCTAGATTGAGTGCCCTTGAAAAGAGCATTGCGAGTAGGACCTAGGGAACACATAGAACACGAGATCCTGCACCCAGGTGAAAGATTCTTCCACTTGGAGTTTAACTTCTTCGGTAAGGGACACGCGATGTCGAGCTCAACACATATCCGGGCAATCGCGAATGATAGACCCCTCCTTGTGTCTTCATCGGAGCATAGATATACCCAAAGGAGTCACCAATCATCTTCAGGAAGCCATCATTCTGAAATGGCAACCCCCGGTGACAGATCCAAATAGCCGCATGCGAGCTTTCCATGCCTCTGTGGGATTCCATGGACCACCTGGTCAAGTTAAAACTCCAACGGCCCATGGTCCGCGTAACCTTACACCACACCTCAAGGTTGTCCTCCTCTAAGCCAAGAACGATACAGAAGTATTTCCTATGAAGGGCCGAGACCAGCGCCGGCTGAGGTAGACCCAAGGATGCAACCCACCGCTGGAAAACTGCGAGTGGCGGCTAGGTCGCCCCAAAGCGGGCCACCAGAGACCATTTCAAGTAGGATTTGGCCTCCTCAAAAACAGCCACCGGCACATTCAACTTCACTAGTTTAGCCACATGTGACGATTGTACTGATGGCACGGAGATAACTGGAAAGCAGGGAGGGAAAGAGGTCTGCTCCGATCCGCATAAAGCCTCCAGGAAAGAAACACCAGCATCTCGGGGCACAAGAGGGCCTCTCCTAGATGCATCTAGATCTGCAGACTGCTGACCATGGGGATGGAGGATGATCTTGGGTCGAAACCCATCAAAAGAGATGCGGGCGGCCTGGAATTACAGGCTGTAATGGTCGAAAATTTTGAAAACGGGAGAGGCGCGTGAGGCGCTTTCTCAAGATTCATTCTTTTTTTATATTCGGGAATTCCGGTAATATATTTCTTGATATCATGTGGAAAAAGAAACATAATAAAGGGTGAGAAAATATGGTCACTAAGGGTAGACAAGTGGGTATCAATCATATCATAAACATAAGACATAATAGCATTAAAACATTAATAAATTATATAATTCATATCAATGAATCAAGATATCTTGTCATCAGATAAACAATAGTAGTTCATAAAGAATCAAAGAAAATATTCCATGAGAGCATAACATAATACATGGAATAATTGCATACACATATGCATAGAAAATAATTCCCTTATTATTGAAGGCTCATTTCCAAGATCATCATGGTGGACAAAGTCTGTTACTTAACGAGGATCACTCTCCATTCTTTCCCTGTATTTCTGAACAGAGTTCACTCCTCATTGTAGTAGTGTCTATCTCCTAAGATATAAATCAATACCCAATAAATTGGATGGATATATAGGTCCAACACATCACATAATTAAATATATTAAAAATTTGTTCGATAAGAACACATTTTATTCAACATATCAAAACCCATAAAAATAAATGAATTTCGTAAACATCATTACATCATAAGATAATCCATGGAAAAGAAATTGGTTTCATAAATATAATTAAATCATAAACACAAACCAAATATAGAAAGTGGCAGGAAAACCATTGGCCCCCACCATCCTCCAGCATGATGTCCAGGTTGACAATATCCACCCTCTCTTTAATGCAGTCTTGAAAGAAGGTCGAGTTCCTATCTCCCTTCTTTAGCCACTTGACCATAGCCCTCTCCCTGGCAAGGCATTCTTACTTCAGAATTAATTCAGACATGATACCCTTCTTCCACGCGAGCTCCTCATATACCCCGATCAACCGATACATCCCTCAAACTCTCCTCCCGGCGCTCAACCTCATCCATAATAGTTTTTAAATTCTCTTCTAGGGAAGCGAGGTCTCTAGCCTTTGATTACAGATCAAGTCTTAGCTTGTGTAGCTTACAGTGAATGATTGTCCATTTGTTCCCCTAATGAGGTGCGTTCCAAACAGAGCTGACCATGTTGTGGTACCCCGAAATGTCCACCCATATCCTTCTATACCTGAAGCACTCATTAGATCTGTACGAGGAGTCTAATGAGATGAGAAGAGGTGAGTGGTCTGAGATCCCCCGCACCAGATGGGTCACCGTGGTATGGGAGAAGATAGATATTGCATGAACGTTAGCCAGACACCGGTCTAAATGGCCCCATGAGCAGTATGGCCCCCGCTGGTTGTTCCACCACACATATTTTTCTCCCACTAAACCCAAATTTGAAAGGCCCTTTGCATCCATGAAGCGAACAAATGAAATACTAGCTTTCTTGGTAATAGGGCCTCTCCCGTTTCTTTCATCCGGATCAGACACAACATTAAAATCCCCCCCCCCACAAGCCACGGGTCAAACAACATGAGCTCCTCGCATAAGTAATCCCACGTGTGCATGTTGCAAATCGCATACACAAAGGAAACATAGAAGAAAACGAGGCCAAGGGTTACCTTTATAGTGAGGAACTAGTCCCCCGCTTGAATTATGTCCACAGTGCACCTCATATTGCAAAAGATCCATATATGTTTATTAGCTGATTCATCCCGCATTCTCCTGTGCATGAGTAGCTTCTTGGAGAACTCCAAAATTCTCTTGGGGATCTATTTGTGTTCAAGGAAGGCCACCACCCCTACTTTGTAACTGGAGATTTCAGATGAATGAAAGTCTGACTTCACCCATGCGCCAATCCCTTGAGCATTCCAGATTATTAAGGATGTCACTTAAAGAGAGAGAGCCTTGGGACTGGCTCTAGATCATTTAGCCTTCTCAAAGAGGGATGCAGCATTCCCTTGATGTAGCTTGACTTTAGATCTAGCGCACACCCCTGACTCGTTGGGAAACAGCACGGTGGGAGATGCCGGACTGTCTGACCTGCACACGTTGCGTTTTTTCCTATTACGAGCCGCAAGGAGTACTCCATCTTCCCTGGAGACTTATGAGTAGGGGGAAGGTCCACCCAGGAGTCGCTAGTGAAAGGTCGTTGGGGGGGGGTGTGGAAACCCCCCGGGGATCCTCCTGAGACCTGAGAAAACATCACCACGGACCACTGGTTCTTCTCTATACCACTAACCGAATTAACCACAACCTTGAGCTGAATGGATGATATCACCGGGACCATCATCCTTGACAGACTTTCCATAAGAGGGTATCTCGGGTGGTAGCCAAGAGTTATCAGAGGAGGGGTTTCCTGAGAAGGAAAACCGCTACTCGGTATGCAGGGGATGAGAGACATGCCATCCTCGGGGCTGACCATACACCCCGTATGTTGTTGGGGCTCTGGGACCGTCTTGGAGGTGAATGGAAGTGGGAGTACCCGAAGGCTCTAGAGAGTCAACCAGGACTGCCTCTAAAGCAACCGAGGGAGAAGCACATCCACTACCACCTCCCCTGCAACCATTCCAGGATCCCTATTCTGGCCCTTGCGGCCATGCCGATGACATACCTAGATTGAGTGCCCTTGAAAAGAGCATTGAGAGTAGGACCTAGGGAACACATAGAACACGAGATCCTGCACCCAGGTGAAAGATTCTTCCACCTGGAGTTTAACTTCTTCGGTAAGGGACACGCGATGTCGAGCTCAACACATATCCGGGCCATCGCGAATAATAGACCCCTCCTTGTGTCTTCATCGGATCATAGATATACCCAAAGGAGTCACCAATCATCTTCAGGAAGCCATCATTCTGAAATGGCAACCCCCGGTGACAGATCCAAATAGCCGCATGCGAGCTTTCCTTGCCTCTGTGGGATTCCATGGACCACCTGGTCAACTTAAAACTCCAACGGCCCATTTTCCGCGTAACCTTACACCAGACCTTAAGGTTGTCCTCCTCTAAGCCAAGAACGATACAGAAGTAGTTCCTCTGAAGGGCCGAGACCAGCGCCGGCTGAGGTAGACCCAAGGATGCAACCCACCGCTGGAAAACTGCGAGTGGCGGCTTGGTCGCCCCAAAGCGGGCCACCAGAGACCATTTCAAGTAGGATTTGGCCTCCTCAAACACAGCCACCGGCACATTCAACTTCACTAGTTTAGCCACATGACGATTGTACTGATGGCACGGAGATAACTCGAAAGCAGGGAGGGAAAGAGGTCTGCTCCGATCCGCATAAAGCCTCCAGGAAAGAAACACCAGCATCTCGGGGCACAAGAGGGCCTCTCCTAGATGCATCTAGATCTGCCAGACTGCTGACCATGGGGAGGGAGGATGATCTTGGGTCGAAACCCATCAAAAGAGATGCGGGCGGCCTGGAATTACAGGCTGTAATGGTCGAAAATTTTGAAAACGGGAGAGGCGCGTGAGGCGCTTTCTCAAGATTCATTCTTTTTTTATATTCGGGAATTTCGGTAATATATTTGTTCATATCATGTGGAAAAAGAAACATAATAAAGGGTGAGAAAATATGGTCACTAAGGATAGACAAGTGGGTATCAATCATATCATAAGCATAAGACATAATAGCATTAAAACATTAATAAATTATATAATTCATATCAATGAATCAAGATATCTTGTAATCAGATAAACAATAGTAGTTCATAAAGAATCAAAGAAAATATTCCATGAGAGCATAACATAATACATGGAATAATTGCATACACATATGCATAGAAAATAATTCCCTTATTATTGAAGGCTCATTTCCAAGATCATCATGGTGGACAAAGTCTGTTACTTAACGAGGATCACTCTCCATTCTTTCCCTCTATTTCTGAACATAGTTCACTCCTCATTGCAGTAGTGTCTATCTCCTAAGATATAAATCAATACCCAATAAATTGGATGGATATATAGGTCCAACACATCACATAATTAAATCCATTAAAAATTTGTTCGATAAGAACACATTTTATTCAACATATCAAAACCCATAAAAATAAATGAATTTCGTAAACATCATTACATCATAAGATAATCCATGGAAAAGAAATTGGTTTCATAAATATAATTAAATCATAAACATAAACCAAATATAGAAATAATATGTATATTAATGTTGAAAAATATCCCAAATAATTTATATTAAACATAAAATAATGTTTTCATAGAAGGAAAATAATTTTGAGATTTCACTCTAAATCTTCCTTTAGGAAAATATCCTTTTTCTTTTGAAAAAAAAAATTGTTAAAATTTCATGAAATTTTGAAATAAAAATTTTATTTGAACAATACCCTAAAATATTGTAAGGGAATCTTCATGTCATTAATTTTTCATGAAATTGGAATAATATGTTCATTCTGTATAAGTTAAAAAACATTCATTTCATACTTTTGTCAGAAAAATCACAAGGTACATCGTTTAAAATGAAACAAAAGAGTCCTTTCAACCCATTTTGTAAAAATTCACACATGGTTAAAAATAACATTAATAAATATTATAATAATATTATAAAAAAATAGAAAAAAGTTTCATGAATCATGGACATGTAGGATAAATATTCCCTATCAGATACATACATATAAACAATCCATAATAATAATGAGATTGTGAAATGAACCATTACCTTAGGTTTGATTTCCTTTCTAAATGTCTAAAACTAATGTTTAATTCAGTTGTTAATGTCTTTATTTTCCTATACATGTTTTATCTAATAAGTACCAGTTATTATGAATGGGATATAGTTACCTATTTTCCATAATCATATTAAGTTAATATATATCATATTTAATCATTATATATATTTATATAATTGTGAATGAATTGTGAACATGGAAACTGAATCCTATGGCATCATGGAGATGTTAGGTCATACATACGCATGTGTGATGTTATCATTCCCTTAATGTAGAAATGCCAAGGAAGAGGATGGAATATTTTTTTATGTAATAAATATAATTTCATACATATTATATATATCTATTATTTCCATCATTATACATGTCCAAATAAAGTGTTCATGAAAAACAAATTACACCAAAGTCTGAAGATGATAAGTCGTACGTACACACACACATGATTCCATTGTTTTTTATTGGATGGATAAAAGGTGTAATATGGTTTTTATATAATAATAATAATAGCACATGATATAGGATATACTGGATTTATTTATTTATAATGGAAACAACATATGAATAGTATGTAAAGGAATAAATAATCTTGAAAGAGCAAGAAAAGATGGTTAACTCTTCTTTAAATAACATCTTTTCGATCTCATCATAGGGATACTAGGGTTGGTATTTCAGGAAAACGATAACCTCTAGAATGTGGATAGAGAAGTTTCAAAAAGAACATGGTAGTGTAAGATTGATATTGAATGCTCACTACTGGAAATACATGATTTCCCAACGGTGTAGAACCGTTGGGAAAGGCTGTAGAACCGTTGGTATATGTTATATCAACGGTTCTGCAAACCGTAGGGAAGTAAGCCGTTGGGAAAAACATTTCCCAATGGTTTACAGTGAACCGTTGGGATAGGGTGGAGAAAAATTACCCTATCCCAACGGTTCTGGAAAACCGTTGGGATAAAGTGCTGAAAATTACCATGTTTTTCCCAACGGTTTTCCAAACCGTTGGAAAAAACCCAAAATCTCCTCTTTCCCAACGGTTTAGAACCGTTGGGAAAAGTGTTGTACCAACATTTTTATGAACCGTTGGTAAAAAAAACCTAGACATTCTATGCCAACGGTTTTGAACAGTTGGCATAGCCTCTGCTGGGCAAATTGCACAGCAGCTCTGCAATTTGCCCAGCAGCTCCCCAATTTGCAACCAGCTCTCCAATTTGCCCACTAGTTCAATCCAATTATTGTACCTGCAATAAACTAACACATACATATACAATTATTGTACCTGCAATAACCAACTAACACTTACATATAGAGAACAAATTCATACACATTTAACATATAATGGTGGAACTATACACATCCATAATTAAATTAGAATTCATAACGTAATTATAAACACACATAATTCATTTAGAATTCAATTTAAAATTTAGATGACAATTATATGTGGAATCTAGAAGTCAATTCATAATTTGATCGGTTTTTTGTATGCCATATATTTTTACCTGAAATAATGTCCATTTTAAACATAATAAATACACCTAGAGTGCTACCGGCCACACCATGCCTCGGATTGAGGCGGGGTTGACTCGTACACATCACATATGACCCATGGATCGTTGTGCTAATGTATCGACACAATCCGAATGCGTTTGGTCGGTTTTCCGTATGCCAGTTGATGTTTTTCAATTAAAATGACGTACTTTTGAAACAAAAGGCAGACACTTTGAGTGGTGCCGGCCACATTGCACCTCAGATTGAGGCGGCGTTGACTCGTACATGTCACATATGACCCATAGATCGTTCTCCTAAAGTTTCAATGGAAACCGAATCTTTTTGGTTGGTTTTCCGTATGTACTTAAATTGTTGTCCATTTTAAGCAAAAGAGAGTCATTTAGAGTAATTTCGGCCACACCGTGCCTCAGATTAAGGCGGGGTTGACTCATACACGTCACATATGACCCATGGATCGTTTTTCTAAATTATCGACACAATCCGAATGCGTTTGGTCTGTTTTCTATATGCCAGTTGATGTTTTTCACTTCAAATGATGTCCTTTTGAAACAAAAGACAGACACTTTGAGTGGTGGAAGCCACACCGCGCCTTGGATTGAGGCAAGGTTGACTCACACATGTCACATATGACCCATGGATCGTTGTGCTAATGTATCGACACAATCCGAATGTGTTTGGTTGGTTTTTCGTATGCCAGTTGATGTTTTTCAATTAAAATGACGTACTTTTGAAACAAAAGGCAGACACTTTGAGTGATGCCTCCCACACCGCGCCTCGGATTGAGGTGGAGTTGACTCGTACATGTCACATATGACCCATGGATCATTATCCTAAATTTTCAATGGAAACTGAATGTGTTTGGTCGGTTTTCCGTATGTACTTAAATTGTTGTCCATTTTAAGAAAAAGAGATCAACTTAGATTGATTTCGGCCACACCGTGCCTCAAATTAAGGAAGGGTTGAATCGTACACATCACATATAACCCATGGATCATTTTTCTAAAGTATCGACACAATCCGAATGCATCTGGCCACTTTTCCATATTCCAGTTGATGTTTTTCATTTCAAATGATGTCCTTTTGAAACAAAAGATAGACACTTTGAGTGGTGGAGGTCACACCGCACCTCGGATTGAGGAGGGGTTGACTCGTACAGGTCACATATGACCCATGTATTGTCACACCTCGACCGCAGACGTCCGTAATTTTTCTCCTTTCTTGGTCCCGGTTTAAATTTTTCGAAGATTAGTTGTAATTGGTGGTTTCGCACCGGTGCGCGGTCATCGCATCGCTAGCGGTGATCGTGCGTTCGGCCCGGGTGACGATGTGTCCACCCGGCGTTTTAAATATTAAAGTTGTTATGTTGACATTTTATTATTATTACTATTTGAGTCGCGTTATTATTATTGTAGTTGTTTTCTGTGTATAAGTATATATATAAGTATGTCTATATGTGTGTGTGTATATACCTTAATACGTTATGTTATATATGTATATATATATATATATGTATATATAGTGTATCTATGTGTATATGTTTATATATATGTATATATGTATGTATATGTTTATATTTATATATATATATATATATATGTTTGTATATGTTTAAATATACGTATATGTGTCTATATCTATATATGGGGGTGTGCGCGCGCGCACGCGCGCGCAAACGTTTATTTTTAAATGCTTTTAATATTTTAAATTTTTGATTAAAGATAATTATTATTATAAATTTTCTAATTATTAATATTAATATTATTATAAGGTTTTATTATTAATATAAAGTTTTATTATTTCTATAAAGCGTTATTAATTTTTAGGATTTGTTTTATTTAATTTCTTATGCTCGATATTATTATTAGTATATTATTATGATTATAGTATTTTATTATTTTTATATATATTATTATTAATATTATTCTCATACTATTATTTATATTTTTTTTGTATTATTATTATTATTATTTTTATAAAGTTTTATTATTATTATTACTATTAATATTATTATAAATTTTGTTTACCTTTTTTTTATAAAGTTTATTATTATTATTATTATTATTATTATTATTATTATTATTATTATATATATGAATATAACCTAAGCTAAACCCCCTCCCTAACCCTAATCCCGTCCGCCCCCCATGCGGCGCTCTCTCTCTCTCTTCCTCTCTCCCCTTTCCCTCTCTCTCCTCTTCGGCCCGTTTCCTCTTCGCTGTGCCCGCCGACGCGCCGCCGGCTGTCCCGGCTCCCCCGCGTCGTCCCGGCCTCGGCCCGGCTCCCCCGGCCCCTTCCCTTTTTCCGCGCTCGCTGCGCCGTCTTGACCTTCCCCGCATCCCACTTTCCCCGACTCCTCCACCTTGCGCCGACCCCGACCGCCGCGCCCCTCTCGCCATCCGCCGAACCGGCTTGCCGCCTCTCCTCCGCCTGTTTCCGTCGCCGGCCCTGCTCCCGCCGCCTCCGGTGACTCCAGCCGCCGTCCCGGCCTCCCCGTCCCAACCGTCGCCGCTGCCTGCGCTCATCCCGGCCTCCGCCCGGGCGCGCTGCCGTTGCACTCCCTCCGGCGGTGACCACCTCCGTTCCGGCGAACAGCCCCGGCGCACCCCTGCCCTCTCCCCCGGGGCCTCGCCTCACTGCTCCCCCTATCCCGCCTCCCTGGTTCCCGCACCCGGCCTCCCGCTTCGCCGCACCCAGAAGCCGCCGCCCTGCTGCTCCGGCGTCGCCCTCGCCGCCGTCCCGGCTCCCTCTCCCCCGTCCGGCCTCACTCGCTGCTCCGCAACCCTCCCCCTCCGTAAGTTTGTTTTTATTTTTATTTTTAGTTAATCTTATATAACATTATTATTTTTTTATCATGTTAATAATCTTATAATTATTTTATTATTATTATGTTATTGTTATTATTATTTTAATAATATTATTAATCTTATTACATCATTGTTATAGTTATTATTATTATTATTATTATTATTATTATTATGAATATATTTATTATTGTTTTAATTATTATTATATTATGTTGTTATTTTTATTATTATATTATGTTATTATTACTATTTTTATTATTATCATTATTATATCATTATTATGCTTATATTATTATTATCATTATTAAGTTAATATTATTATATTATTATTATATTACTATTGTTACTATTATTATTAAATTATTACATTATTATTATTATCATATTGTTATCATGTTATTATTATTATTATTATTACATTACTATTATTATTATGCTATTGTTATTGTATTATTATTATTAATATTATAATGTTAATATTATTTTATATTATTACATTATTAATATATTATAATTAGGTTAAATTGTTATTATTATTATTATGCTTACTAGCATATTATTAATATTATTATTTTTATTATTGTTATTATTTTCACATTATTATTACTCTGGCATTTACTTGTGCTTTGTTAGGGGTTTTATTCATCAATTTATATTTGTTTTTGGTAGGTCTAGGATTTTAGGACCCGCGCAGGGCGTTTCCGAGAGAGCGCCATCGCTGCGCCTTGTTTCCGAGGTTCCGCCGTCTCCGCGCCTCAGTTTCGAGAGTGTTGGACTTTATCACGTGGCTTTGGACACACGTCATGTCGTCGCACTTGGATCTTGAGGTAGGTCTCCCATTGCACTCGCCTTTAAATTAAGAATTTATTTATTCCTTGCCTTTTTTTGAATTTCAGTAAATTTAAAAGTAATATTAAGTAGTTTTTATAGTGTGGTGATCTGCTGATGATAAAAGGTGTTTTTAATTCTAGCGTTTCATTGAAAGTGTTCTTCTTGGATTTAGTTGTGTGCTTCCATGGTAGTATTGCTAAATGGTTCTTCCTGAATAATGAAAGTCATGTTAAATTGTGTTTTGAAATGTTTTTGGCGTGTGTAAATTTGTAGATGTATTGTTAATGAAAAAGGTGTTTCTTAGAACCTGGATTAGAGAAAATGACCGTATGACCTTTAAACTTGATTTTGGAAATTTAAAGTGTGGTTCTTGGTTGACGAGAAATATTTTCCTTTGTCGCGTGAACAAAAGTTTGGATTTCATTTGAGAAATGGTGTCCCTTCAAAAAAATGATTTAAGGCCTGTTTGGCTCTTAATAAAAGTGGGGTGCATTTGGATATTGGAAAATGATTCTACTTGTGGAACCAGTGTGTTTCGGGTTTAATATGCCGATATGAGTTTCTTAAATAATGTTCTAAGTGTGTTTCTGGTTTTCAATGGCATGACGTGTGTCATATCCCTTTGGAAATGTTTTAGTGTAAAATGTTAAAAATGTAAATGATATGACGGCCCGGTTGGCACTTTAATAAATGTGAAGTGATTTTTACATATATATATATATATATACGTACTTGTGAGGGCATTTCTACAGGGGGACTTCCCTTCGAGGGTTGTCGTGTAGCGATGTCCGTGTAAGGGGTTGGAAAGCGCGGTGAGATGAGTCACGCGTGCGAGGGTCTCCCACTTACACAGTGTTACAAAAACCACTATGGGTTCCTGGGCGTCTTGTAGATTATCGAGTGACGGTTGCTTGCTAACCCTGATTAGACGGGTTGGTACCCCCTGGAGTTGTGGACAGGCCAGGTGGGATGTGCCACTGGTTGGCTATTAGGGCGGCCAGTTGGTTATTGACTGTGGAGTACCATGCCGGCAGGTAGTCTGAACCCGAGTACGTCCAGGGGTTTTCTAGGGATGTTCAGGATCGCCCATGGTTATTGCTGATATCTTCTGGTTTATTTCTGCTTGCACTTGGTTTTCCTTGCTTGTTTACCTTTTCTTGCACTTGTTTTCCCTACTTGTTTACTTTCAGTCATCCTTCACAGCCTATACTGTTAGACTTTGGAAAAATGGTTCTCAAATGAAAATGCTTTACACTCTTTGGGTAAGATTTGGAAATGTAACACTTTGCTTTTTAGAATGAGTTTAAAACTGATGAAAGGGAATTAACTTTCAAAAAGGAATAAGGGAAATGTCTCGTGTTTGATTTTCAAGTAAAGCATTATGAAAACTTACTTTTATACATTAAAGTTCAAACCTGGATTATGTAGATTCTTTATTTACTGGCGATGCATTGGGATTTTTTGTGGGGCTCACCTACTGAGTACTTTTGTGCTCACGCCTATCTTTTACCTTTTCAGTTGCAGGTTCCTTGTGTTCAGGTTCTCCTGCTTGAGTCGCTCAGTGTGGGAGCGACGTTGGTTGTAGTTGGGTGGTGACCCGCGAGGTCACATTGAGGTATGTCGTGGTGTAGTTGTTTATGTCTTTAGTGTTTGTCAGTCTGTTTAGTTTATATTCATTCTTTCGATTCTGTTTTTAGCTTGGGCTGAAATCGTTCCCAACGATTAAAGTTTCAATGCCCGGCACTTGTTGCCATCCCGGGGGGATCGGGAACGCTCCTCGGGACTTGCCGCGGGCCGGCTCGGGTGACCGGTTCAGGGTCGACCCGGGCTGGTTCGTGACAAAATGGTATCAAAGGAGGTCCTTGTTATTTGGGTTGTTCGGTAGAAGGAGATTAGGACTGTCGGAACTCGAGGGGTAGGTGCGGGAAGAGCGTCGCGAACTCTTGCTCGCACTGATCTTCGAGTTACCAGGGGTAGTTCGGGAATTGTGTCCTTGTCTTTCCTGGTTTGTCTTGGATTGAGAGATGATAATGGAGGCAAGCCGACATTACATCGTAATTTCACATAGAGTAGTGACCCATGTGGAGTCCGAGTACGTGGTTTGAATTCCTCCTAGTGGTCGACGCTGACTTGGGACATGGCCCACTACCATGTCGCCAGGTTGAGTGTGACTACTAGTCCCTCATTTCAGTGATTGATGCAAATTTGGATGTTGTTTCCGTTTTGGTCTGTGTGAGTGCGTAGTTGGAAATGAAAAAAGGGTTTTTGAAAATTGGACTGGTTTCTTTTAAAGGACTTTAAATGTATAAAATGGGTTTTGAAACTGAAATCTCTTGATTTGAAAATCTGTTGCTTGCTTGGAATTGGTTAAGAATGATTTGGGGTGAAACCTCGGTTCCTCTTCATGAACGTTTGCACATGTGTGAGAATGCATTCAAAATGCGTGTTGGTGCGAGTATTAATGGACAGTGGATAAAGACATGTGCAACGGGTCATGGGAGTACCTGGGTGTGTACTTGAAATTTAACGCTTGACTTTGTTTTCTAAATTGGTTTTAAAGGGGAAATGGTTTTGGAAAGTTTTTGGTTTGAAAGTGGATTGGTTTTTGGAAAGTGATCTTGAGAAAGGGTGGTTTTGAAATCAAAAATGAAAAGGGAATTTTAAATAGGAGATTTTGTTTTGGGTTGTGTTGTATTTGTATGGTCCTTGTGCTGACTGTTTTTGATGAAGGCGCTTTTATTGATGTTGCTTCGATTTGATGTTGGTTTTGGATTTGTGTTTTATATATCGCTCAGGAAATGCCGCCCAGAAAGGTCTCTAAGGATTCAGATAGTTCATGCCCAGTTTTGGATCCTCCTCAGACTTTGCCTATTCTCCATGGTGATCAGGGTCCGTTAGAAGCAGTGAAATGGCTCGAGGAAGTGGAGCGTGTCTTTAGAACGTTGGAAAATCCCGATAGTGTTAAGGTTCGTGCAATTATGGAGTTGTTTGAGGGTCCAGCTCTGGACCAGTGGAAGGTGGTTGCCCCACCACCGACGCAAGGAGAAATAACGTGGGATGTCTTTAAAATAGTTTTCATCCAATGGTTTATACCTGAGGAAGTGAAGCTGGAGAAAAAGGGAGAGCTTGTGCACATTCAACAAGGTCAACGGACGGTGAAGGCATATGTTGACCATTTCAAGGAACTGATTCCCTTTTCTCCAGAGGTAGCATCGCATGAGCTCATGAAGGTCTCTCTTTTCACTGGGGGTCTTCGTCCAGAGATCAAGAAGCGAGTCCTCCCTTATAAAGACCTTTGTTTCGAGAAGCTGGTGGAGGAAGCTTTCTTGGATGAGTTGGTTTCCGGTGTGCAGGTGGTTAATCCTTCAGCGTCCCCTGTCGTTCGTAAGAGTTCCCCCTCTGGTGAGAAAGAGGTGCCAGAGACACCTGTTCTTAAGGAGTTATCCCCTTTGGTCCCAGCTTCTAGTTCATCAGATCGTTCGATGGTATGCTATCAGTGTGGTTGTTTCGGGCATTTAAAGCCGTCTTGTCGCAACCCTCCGAAGACGTGTCATCGATGCGGCTGTCTGGGTCATCTGGAGAAGTTTTGTAGGAAGCGTCGCTTGAAGAGGACTCTGTGATGGGAGAATGTCAGTACCTGACTGTGAGGCAGAAGATGCTTCAGCCATCAGAGCCCCAGCCACAAGTCTCGGGGTGAAGCTCGCGCACAGTCAGGAGTCCCCAGGGGTGTGAAGCCTTGGTCCAGGTTTTGTGTTCCGTGTTAGCAGTGGAACAATCAAGATCTTTTAGTACTTGTTTTTCTGCTGTTAAGTTTTGACGTTGTTGTATGTTCATTGTTTTACCATGGGGTTATCATGGACTTGTTCTATTATAATCCAAGTAGTCTGGATTATGTAAATGTGTTGTTTTTCTAAAAAGTGACAATGGACTTGTTCTATGATAAATCTAGGTGGACTTGTCGTGTGAATGTAATATTCTAAATCGTGTGTCCTTCTTAAAAGTGTGTTTGACTCTCGTATGGGTTGACCTCATTTTAGTTATGTTGTTGATGTGGTTATGCTTTGTGGACTTCGGTGGATCATGTCTCCAATTCGATAATGGTTAAATGTTTTTCTATGGATTTTCCCAGGTGTTGAAGGTTGTTGACTCCGGTCGAGGATTTAATGTCTTGATGGAAGTGTTGTTTTAATCGTGCTATAAGAGTTGGTTTGAATTGGTTGGGAGTTCCCGCGTCGACCCCCCTTTATCCTAGGGTTGTCTATCTAGATGGTCAACTTTTCTGCACTAGTTAAGTTCTTGTGGTGGGGAGAACCCCTTCGTGTTCTCCCCTCAATCTCGGACCCCAGTTTTCTCTTGAATCGGTCGGGTGTGACCTGTGCAGAGTAAGGTCATCCCCGAGATTCTCAGTTCTCTCTGGTTCCTTTAGTTCCGTTGGGGCATAGACCTGAATCTGACGACCTTTGGCCTGGTGACTTTCTGGGGGCAGAAAGTGTCTGTGGCGGGGAGAATTGTCACACCTCGACCGCAGACGTCCGTAATTTTTCTCCTTTCTTGGTCCCGGTTTAAATTTTTCGAAGATTAGTTGTAATTGGTGGTTTCGCACCGGTGCGCGGTCATCGCATCGCTAGCGGTGATCGTGCGTTCGGCCCGGGTGACGATGTGTCCACCCGACGTTTTAAATATTAAAGTTGTTATGTTGACATTTTATTATTATTACTATTTGAGTCGCGTTATTATTATTGTAGTTGTTTTCTGTGTATAAGTATATATATAAGTATGTCTATATGTGTGTGTGTAAATACCTTAATACGTTATGTTATATATGTATATATATATATATGTATATATAGTGTATATATGTGTATATGTTTATATATATGTATATATGTATGTATATGTTTATATGTATATATATATATATATATGTTTGTATATGTTTAAATATACGTATATGTGTCTATATCTATATATGGGGGTGTGCGCGCGCGCACGCGCGCGCAAACGTTTATTTTCAAATGCTTTTAATATTTTAAATTTTTGATTAAAGATAATTATTATTATAAATTTTCTAATTATTAATATTAATATTATTATAAGGTTTTATTATTAATATAAAGTTTTATTATTTCTATAAAGCTTTATTAATTTTTAGGATTTGTTTTATTTAATTACTTATGCTCGATATTATTATTAGTATATTATTATGATTATAGTATTTTATTATTTTTATATATATTATTATTAATATTATTCTCATACTATTATTTATATTTTTGTTGTATTATTATTATTATTATTTTTATAAAGTTTTATTATTATTATTACTATTAATATTATTATAAAATTTTTTACCTTTTTTTTATAAAGTTTATTATTATTATTATTATTATTATTATTATTATTATTATTATTATTATTATTATTATATATATGTATATAACCTAAGCTAAACCCCCTCCCTAACCCTAATCCCGTCCGCCCCCCATGCAGCGCTCTCTCTCTCTCTCTTCCTCTCTCCCCTTTCTCTCTCTCTCCTCTTCGGCCCGTTTCCTCTTCGCTGTGCCCGCCGACGCGCCGCCGGCTGTCCCGGCTCCCCCGCGTCGTCCCGGCCTCGGCCCGGCTCCCCCGACCCCTTCCCTTTTTCTGCGCTCGCTGCGCCGTCTCGACCTTCCCCGCATCCCACTTTCCCCGACTCCTCTGCCTTGCGCCGACCCCGACCGCCGCGCCCCTCTCGCCATCCGCTGAACCGGCTTGCCGCCTCTCTTCCGCCTGTTTCCGTCGCCGGCCCTGCTCCCGCCGCCTCCGGTGACTCCAGCAGCCGTCCCGGCCTCCCCGTCCCAACCGTCGCCGCTGCCTGCGCTCATCCCGGCCTCCGCCCGGGCGCGCTGCCGTTGCACCCCCTCCGGCGGTGACCCCCTCCGTTCCGGCGAACAGCCCCGGCGCACCCCTGCCCTCTCCCCCGGGGCCTCGCCTCGCTGCTCCCCCTGTCCCGCCTCCCTGGTTCCCGCACCCGGCCTCCCGCTTCGCCGCACCCAGAAGCCGCCGCCCTGCTGCTCCGGCGTCGCCCTCGCCGCCGTCCCGGCTCCCTCTCCCCCGTCCGGCCTCACTCGCTGCTCCGCAACCCTCCCCCTCCGTAAGTTTGTTTTTATTTTTATTTTTAGTTAATCTTATATAACATTATTATTTTTTTATCATGTTAATAATCTTATAATTATTTTATTATTATTATGTTATTGTTATTATTATTTTAATAATATTATTAATCTTATTACATCATTGTTATAGTTATTATTATTATTATTATTATTATTATTATTATTATTATGAATATATTTATTATTGTTTTAATTATTATTATATTATGTTGTTATTTTTATTATTATATTATGTTATTATTACTATTTTTATTATTATCATTATTATATCATTATTATGCTTATATTATTATTATCATTATTAAGTTAATATTATTATATTATTATTATATTACTATTGTTACTATTATTATTAAATTATTACTTTATTATTATTATCATATTGTTATCATGTTGTTATTATTATTATTATTATTACATTACTATTATTATTATGCTATTGTTATTGTATTATTATTATTAATATTATAATGTTAATATTATTTTGTATTATTACATTATTAATATATTATAATTAGGTTAAATTGTTATTATTATTATTATTATTATTATTATTATGCTTACTAGCATATTATTAATATTATTATTTTTATTATTGTTATTATTTTCACATTATTATTACTCTGGCATTTACTTGTGCTTTGTTAGGGGTTTTCTTCATCAATTTATATTTGTTTTTGGTAGGTCTAGGATTTTAGGACCCGCGCAGGGCGTTTCCGAGAGAGCGCCATCGCTGCGCCTTGTTTCCGAGGTTCCGCCGTCTCCGCGCCTCAGTTTCGAGAGTGTTGGACTTTATCACGTGGCTTTGGACACCCGTCATGTCGTCGCACTTGGATCTTGAGGTAGGTCTCCCATTGCACTCGCCTTTAAATTAAGAATTTATTTATTCCTTGCCTTTTTTTGAATTTCAGTAAATTTAAAAGTAATATTAAGTAGTTTTTATAGTGTGGTGATCTGCTGATGATAAAAGGTGTTTTTAATTCTAGCGTTTCATTGAAAGTGTTCTTCTTGGATTTAGTTGTGTGCTTCCATGGTAGTATTGCTAAATGGTTCTTCCTGAAGAATGAAAGTCATGTTAAATTGTGTTTTGAAATGTTTTTGGCGTGTGTAAATTTGTAGATGTATTGTTAATGAAAAAGGTGTTTCTTAGAACCTGGATTAGAGAAAATGACCGTATGACCTTTAAACTTGATTTTGGAAATTTAAAGTGTGGTTCTTGGTTGACGAGAAATATTTTCCTTTGTCGCGTGAACAAAAGTTTGGATTTCATTTGAGAAATGGTGTCCCTTCAAAAAAATGATTTAAGGCCTGTTTGGCTCTTAATAAAAGTCGGGTGCATTTGGATATTGGAAAATGATTCTACTTGTGGAACCAGTGTGTTTCGGGTTTAATATGCCGTTATGAGTTTCTTAAATAATGTTCTAAGTGTGTTTCTGGTTTTCAATGGCATGGCGTGTGTCATATCCCTTTGGAAATGTTTTAGTGTAAAATGTTAAAAATGTAAATTATATGACGGCCCGGTTGGCACTTTAATAAATGTGAAGTGATTTTTACACATATATATATATATATACGTACTTGTGAGGGCATTTCTACAGGGGGACTTCCCTTCGAGGGTTGTCGTGTAGCGATGTCCGTGTAAGGGGTTGGAAAGCGCGGTGAGATGAGTCACGCGTGCGAGGGTCTCCCACTTACACAGTGTTACAAAAACCACTATGGGTTCCTGGGTGTCTTGTAGATTATCGAGTGACGGTTGCTTGCTAACCCTGATTAGACGGGTTGGTACCCCCTGGAGTTGTGGACAGGCCAGGTGGGATGTGCCACTGGTTGGCTATTAGGGCGGCCAGTTGGTTATTGACTGTGGAGTACCATGCCGGCAGGTAGTCTGAACCCGAGTACGTCCAGGGGTTTTCTAGGGATGTTCAGGATCGCCCATGGTTATTGCTGATATCTTCTGGTTTATTTTTGCTTGCACTTGGTTTTCCTTGCTAGTTTACCTTTTCTTGCACTTGTTTTCCCTACTTGTTTACTTTCAGTCATCCTTCACAGCCTATACTGTTAGACTTTGGAAAAATGGTTCTCAAATGAAAATGCTTTACACTCTTTGGGTAAGATTTGGAAATGTAACACTTTGCTTTTTAGAATGAGTTTAAAACTGATGAAAGGGAATTAACTTTCAAAAAGGAATAAGGGAAATGTCTCATGTTTGATTTTCAAGTAAAGCATTATGAAAACTTAATTTTATACATTAAAGTTCAAACCTGTATTATGTAGATTCTTTATTTACCGGCGGTGCATTGGGATTTGTTGTGGGGCTCACCTACTGAGTACTTTTGTGCTCACGCCTATCTTTTACCTTTTCAGTTGCAGGTTCCTTGTGTTCAGGTTCTCCTGCTTGAGTCGCTCAGTGTGGGAGCGACGTTGGTTGTAGTTGGGTGGTGACCCGCGAGGTCACATTGAGGTATGTCGTGGTGTAGTTGTTTATGTCTTTAGTGTTTGTCAGTCTATTTAGTTTATATTCATTCTTTCGATTCTGTTTTTAGCTTGGGCTGAAATCATTCCCAACGGTTAAAGTTTCAATGCCCGGCACTTGTTGCCATCCCGGGGGGATCGGGAACGCTCCTCGGGACTTGCCGCGGGCCGGCTCGGGTGACCGGTTCATGGTCGACCCAGGCTGGTTCGTGACAAAATGGTATCAAAGGAGGTCCTTGTTATTTGGATTGTTCGGTAGAAGGAGATTAGGACTGTCGGAACTCGAGGGGTAGGTGTGGGAAGAGCGTCGCAAACTCTTGCTCGCACTGATCTTCGAGTTACCAGGGGTAGTTTGGGAATTGTGTCCTTGTCTTTCCTGGTTTGTCTTGGATTGAGAGATGATAATGGAGGCAAACCGACGTTACATCGTAATTTCACATGGAGTAGTGACCCATGTGGAGTCCGAGTATGTGGTTTGAATTCCTCCTAGTGGTCGACGCTGACTTGGGACATGGCCCACTACCATGTCGCCAGGTTGAGTGTGACTACTAGTCCCTCATTTCAGTGATTGATGCAAATTTGGATGTTGTTTCCGTTTTGGTCTGTGTGAGTGCGTAGTTGGAAATGAAAAAAGGGTTTTTGAAAATTGGACTGGTTTCTTTTAAAGGACTTTAAATGTATAAAATGGGTTTTGAAACTGAAATCTCTTGATTTGAAAATCTATTGCTTGCTTGGAATTGGTTAATAATGATTTGGGGTGAAACCTCGGTTCCTCTTCATGAACGTTTGCACATGTGTGAGAATGCATTCAAAATGCGTGTTGGTGCGAGTATTAATGGACAGTGGATAAAGACATGTGCAACGGGTCATGGGAGTACCTGGGTGTATACTTGAAATTTAACGCTTGACTTTGTTTTCTAAATTGGTTTTAAAGGGGAAATGGTTTTGGAAAGTTTTTGGTTTGAAAGTGGATTGGTTTTTGGAAAGTGATCTTGAGAAAGGGTGGTTTTGAAATCAAAAATGAAAAGGAAATTTTAAAGAGGAGATTTTGTTTTGGGTTGTGTTGTATTTGTATGGTCCTTGTGCTGACTGTTTTTGATGAAGGCACTTTTATTGATGTTGCTTCGATTTGATGTTGGTTTTGGCTTTGTGTTTTATATATCGCTCAGGAAATGCCGCCCAGAAAGGTCTCTAAGGATTCAGATAGGTCATGCCCAGTTTTTGATCCTCCTCAGACTTTGCCTATTCTCCATGGTGATCAGGGTCCGTTAGAAGCAGTGAAATGGATCGAGGAAGTGGAGCGTGTCTTTAGAACGTTGGAAACTCCCGATAGTGTTAAGGTTTGTGCAATTATGGAGTTGTTTGAGGGTCCAGCTCTGGACCAGTGGAAGGTGGTTGCCCCACCACCGACGCAAGGAGAAATAATGTGGGATGTCTTTAAAATAGTTTTCATCCAATGGTTTGTACCTGAGGAAGTGAAGCTGGAGAAAAAGGGAGAGCTTGTGCACATTCAACAAGGTCAACGGACGGTGAAGGCATATGTTGACCATTTCAAGGAACTGATTCCCTTTTCTCCAGAGGTAGCGTCGCATGAGCTCATGAAGGTCTCTCTTTTCACTGGGGGTCTTCGTCCAGAGATCAAGAAGCGAGTCCTCCCTTATAAAGACCTTTGTTTCGAGAAGCTGGTGGAGGAAGCTTTCTTGGCTGAGTTGGTTTCCGGTGTGCAGGTGGTTAATCCTTCAGCATCCCCTGTCGTTCGTAAGAGTTCCCCCTCTGGTGAGAAAGAGTTGCCAGAGACACCTATTCTTAAGGAGTTATCCCCTTTGGTCCCAGCTTCCAGTTCATCAGATCGTTCGATGGTATGCTATCAGTGTGGTCGTTTCGGGCATTTAAAGCCGTCTTGTCGCAACCCTCCGAAGACGTGTCATCGATGCGGCTGTCTGGGTCATCTGGAGAAGTTTTGCAGGAAGCGTCACTTGAAGAGGACGCTGTGATGGGAGAATGTCAGTACCTGACTGTGAGGCAGAAGATGCTTCAGCCATCAGAGCCCCAGCCACAAGTCTCGGGGTGAAGCTCGCGCACAGTCAGGAGTCCCCAGGGGTGTGAAGCCTTGGTCCAGGTTTTGTGTTCCGTGTTAGCAGTGGAACAATCAAGATCTTTTAGTACTTGTTTTTCTGCTGTTAAGTTTTGACGTTGTTGTATGTTCATTGTTTTACCATGGGGTTATCATGGACTTGTTCTATTATAATCCAAGTAGTCTGGATTATGTAAATGTGTTGTTTTTCTAAAAAGTGACAATGGACTTGTTCTATGATAAATCTAGGTGGACTTGTCATGTGAATGTAATATTCTAAATCGTGTGTCCTTCTTAAAAGTGTGTTTGACTCTCGTGTGGGTTGACCTCGTTTTAGTTATGTTGTTGATGTGGTTATGCTTTGTGGACTTCGGTGGATCATGTCTCCAATTTGATAATGGTTAAATGTTTTTCTATGGATTTTCCCAGGTGTTGAAGGTTGTTGACTCTGGTCGAGGATTTAATGTCTTGATGGTAGTGTTGTTTTAATCGTGCTATAAGAGTTGGTTTAAATTGGTTGGGAATTCCCGCGTCGACCCCCCTTTATCCTAGGGTTGTCTATCTAGATGGTCAACTTTTTTGCACTAGTTAAGTTCTTGTGGTGGGGAGAACCCCTTCGTGTTCTCCCCTCAATCTCGGACCCCAGTTTTCTCTTGAATCGTTCGGGTGTGACCTGTGCAGAGTAAGGTCATCCCCGAGATTCTCAGTTCTCTCTGGTTCCTTTAGTTCCGTTGGGGCATAGACCTGAATCTGACGACCTTTGGCCTGGTGACTTTCTGGGGGCAGAAAGTGTCTGTGGTGGGGAGAATTGTCACACCTCGACCGCAGACGTCCGTAATTTTTCTCCTTTCTTGGTCCCGGTTTAAATTTTTCGAAGATTAGTTGTAATTGGTGGTTTCGCACCGGTGCGCGGTCATCGCATCGCTAGCGGTGATCGTGCGTTCGGCCCGGGTGACGATGTGTCCACCCAGCGTTTTAAATATTAAAGTTGTTATGTTGACATTTTATTATTATTACTATTTGAGTCGCGTTATTATTATTGTAGTTGTTTTCTGTGTATAAGTATATATATAAGTATGTCTATATGTGTGTGTGTATATACCTTAATACGTTATGTTATATATGTATATATATATATATATGTATATATAGTGTATCTATGTGTATATGTTTATATATATGTATATATGTATGTATATGTTTATATGTATATATATATATATATGTTTGTATATGTTTAAATATACGTATATGTGTCTATATCTATATATGGGGGTGTGCGCGCGCGCACGCGCGCGCAAACGTTTATTTTCAAATGCTTTTAATATTTTAAATTTTTGATTAAAGATAATTATTATTATAAATTTTCTAATTATTAATATTAATATTATTATAAGGTTTTATTATTAATATAAAGTTTTATTATTTCTATAAAGCTTTATTAATTTTTAGGATTTGTTTTATTTAATTACTTATGCTCGATATTATTATTAGTATATTATTATGATTATAGTATTTTATTATTTTTATATATATTATTATTAATATTATTCTCATACTATTATTTATATTTTTGTTGTATTATTATTAGTATTATTTTTATAAAGTTTTATTATTATTATTACTATTAATATTATTATAAATTTTGTTTACCTTTTTTTTATAAAGTTTATTATTATTATTATTATTATTATTATTATTATTATATATATATGTATATAACCTAAGCTAAACCCCCTCCCTAACCCTAATCCCGTCCGCCCCCCATGCGGCGCCCTCTCTCTCTCTTCCTCTCTCCCCTTTCTCTCTCTCTCCTCTTCGGCCCGTTTCCTCTTCGCTGTGCCCGCCGACGCGCCACCGGCTGTCCCGGCTCCCCCGCGTCGTCCCGGCCTCGGCCCAGCTCCCCCGGCCCCTTCCCTTTTTCCGCGCTTGCTGCGCCGTCTCGACCTTCCCCGCATCCCACTTTCCCCGACTCCTCCGCCTTGCGCCGATCCCGACCGCCGCGCCCCTCTCTCCATCCGCCGAACCGGCTTGCCGCCTCTCCTCCGCCTGTTTCCGTCGCCGGCCCTGCTCCCGCCGCCTCCGGTGACTCCAGCCGCCGTCCCGGCCTCCCCGTCCCAACCGTCGCCGCTGCCTGCGCTCATCCCGGCCTCCGCCCGGGCGCGCTGCCGTTGCACCCCCTCCGGCGGTGACCCCCTCCGTTCCGGCGAACAGCCCCGGCGCACCCCTGCCCTCTCCCCCGGGGCCTCGCCTCGCTGCTCCCCCTGTCCCGCCTCCCTGGTTCCCGCACCCGGCCTCCCGCTTCGCCGCACCCAGAAGCCGCCACCCTGCTGCTCCGGCGTCGCCCTCGCCGCCGTACCGGCTCCCTCTCCCCCGTCCAGCCTCACTCGCTGCTCCGCAACCCTCCCCCTCCGTAAGTTTGTTTTTATTTTTATTTTTAGTTAATCTTATATAACATTATTATTTTTTTATCTTGTTAATAATCTTATAATTATTTTATTATTATTATGTTATTGTTATTATTATTTTAATAATATTATTAATCTTATTACATCATTGTTATAGTTATTATTATTATTATTATTATTATGAATATATTTATTATTGTTTTAATTATTATTATATTATGTTGTTATTTTTATTATTATATTATGTTATTATTACTATTTTTATTATTATCATTATTATATCATTATTATGCTTATATTATTATTATCATTATTAAGTTAATATTATTATATTATTATTATATTACTATTATTACTATTATTATTAAATTATTACTTTATTATTATTATCATATTATTATCATGTTATTATTATTATTATTATTATTATTACATTACTATTATTATTATGCTATTGTTATTGTATTATTATTATTAATATTATAATGTTAATTTTATTTTATATTATTACATTATTAATATATTATAATTAGGTTAAATTGTTATTATTATTATTATTATTATTATTATTATGCTTACTAGCATATTATTAATATTATTATTTTTATTATTTTTATTATTTTCACATTATTATTACTCTGGCATTTACTTGTGCTTTGTTAGGGGTTTTCTTCATCAATTTATATTTGTTTTTGGTAGGTCTAGGATTTTAAAACCCGTGCAGGGCGTTTCCGAGAGAGCGCCATCGCTGCGCCTTGTTTCTGAGGTTCCGCCGTCTCTGCGCCTCAGTTTCGAGAGTGTTGGACTTTATCACGTGGCTTTGGACACACGTCATGTCGTCGCACTTGGATCTTGAGGTAGGTCTCCCATTGCACTCGCCTTTAAATTAAGAATTTATTTATTCCTTGCCTTTTTTTGAATTTCAGTAAATTTAAAAGTAATATTAAGTAGTTTTTATAGTGTGGTGATCTGCTGATGATAAAAGGTGTTTTTAATTCTAGCGTTTCATTGAAAGTATTCTTCTTGGATTTAGTTGTGTGCTTCCATGGTAGTATTGCTAAATGGTTCTTCTTGAATAATGAAAGTCATGTTAAATTGTGTTTTGAAATGTTTTTGGCGTGTGTAAATTTGTAGATGTATTGTTAATGAAAAAGGTGTTTCTTAGAACCTGGATTAGAGAAAATGACCGTATGACCTTTAAACTTGATTTTGGAAATTTAAAGTGTGGTTCTTGGTTGACGAGAAATATTTTCCTTTGTCGCATGAACAAAAGTTTGGATTTCATTTGAGAAATGGTGTCCCTTCAAAAAAATGATTTAAGGCCTGTTTGGCTCTTAATAAAAGTGGGGTGCATTTGGATATTGGAAAATGATTCTACTTGTGGAACCAGTGTGTTTCGGGTTTAATATGCCGATATGAGTTTCTTAAATAATGTTCTAAGTGTGTTTCTGGTTTTCAATGGCATGGCGTGTGTCATATCCCTTTGGAAATGTTTTAGTGTAAAATGTTAAAAATGTAAATGATATGACGGCCCGGTTGGCACTTTAATAAATGTGAAGTGATTTTTACATACATATATATATATACGTACTTGTGAGGGCATTTCTACAGGGGGACTTCCCTTCGAGGGTTGTCGTGTAGCGATGTCCGTGTAAGGGGTTGGAAAGCGCGGTGAGATGAGTCACGCGTGCGAGGGTCTCCCACTTACACAGTGTTACAAAAACCACTATGGGTTCCTGGGCGTCTTTTAGATTATCGAGTGACGGTTGCTTGCTAACCCTGATTAGACGGGTTGGTACCCCATGGAGTTGTGGATAGGCTAGGTGGGATGTGCCACTGGTTGGCTATTAGGGCGGCCAGTTGGTTATTGACTGTGGAGTACCATGCCGGCAGGTAGTCTGAACCCGAGTACGTCCAGGGGTTTTCTAGGGATGTTCAGGATCGCCCATGGTTATTGCTGATATCTTCTGGTTTATTTCTGCTTGCACTTGGTTTTCCTTGCTTGTTTACCTTTTCTTGTACTTGTTTTCCCTACTTGTTTACTTTCAGTCATCCTTCACATCCTATACTGTTAGACTTTGTAAAAATGGTTCTCAAATGAAAATGCTTTACACTCTTTGGGTAAGATTTGGAAATGTAACACTTTGCTTTTTAGAATGAGTTTAAAACTGATGAAAGGGAATTAACTTTCAAAAAGGAATAAGGGAAATGTCTCGTGTTTGATTTTCAAGTAAAGCATTATGAAAACTTACTTTTATACATTAAAGTTCAAACCTGGATTATGTAGATTCTTTATTTATTGGTGGTGCATTGGGATTTGTTGTGGGGCTCACCTACTGAGTACTTTTGTGCTCACGCCTATCTTTTACCTTTTCAGTTGCAGGTTCCTTGTGTTCAGGTTCTCGTGCTTGAGTCGCTCAGTGTGGGAGCGACGTTGGTTGTAGTTGGGTGGTGACCCGCGAGGTCACATTGAGGTATGTCGTGGTGTAGTTGTTTATGTCTTTAGTGTTTGTCAGTCTGTTTAGTTTATATTCATTCTTTCGATTCTGTTTTTTGATTGGGCTGAAATCGTTCCCAACGATTAAAGTTTCAATGCCCGGCACTTGTTGCCATCCCGGGGGGATCGGGAACGCTCCTCGGGACTTGCCGCGGGCCGGCTCGGGTGACCGGTTCATGGTCGACCCAGGCTGGTTCGTGACATGGATCGTTGTGCTAATGTATCGACACAATCCGAATGTGTTTGGTTGGTTTTCCATATGCCGGTTGATGTTTTTCAATTAAAATGATGTACTTTTGAAACAAAAGGCAGACACTTTGAGTGGTGCTGGCCACACCGCGCCTTTAATTGAGGCGGAGTTTACTCGTACACGTCACATATGATCCATGGATCATTCTCCTAAAGTTTCAATGGAAACCGAATGTGTTTGGTCAGTTTTCCGTATGTACTTAAATTGTTGTCCATTTTAAGAAAAAGAGAGCCACTTAGAGTGATTCTAGCCACACCGTGCCTCAGATTAAGGCGGGGTTGACTCGTACACGTCAAATATGACCCATGGATTGTTTTTCTAAAGTATCGACACAATCCGAAAGCGTTTGGTCGGTTTTTCATATGCCAGTTGATGTTTTTCACTTCAAATGTCGTTCTTTTGAAACAAAAGACAGACAATTTGAGTGGTGGCGGCCACACCGCACCTCAGATTGAGGTGGAGTTGACTCGTACACGTCACATATGACCCATGGATCGTTTTGCTAAAGTATCGACACAATCCGAATGCGTTTGGTCGGTTTTCCGTATGCCAGTTGATGTTTTTCAATTAAAATGATGTCCTTTTGAAAAAAAGGCAGACACTTTGAGTGGTGCCGGCCACACTGCGCCTCGGATTGAGGCGGGGTTGACTCGTACACGTCACATATGACCCATGGATCATTTTTCTAATGTATTGACACAATCCCAAAGCGTTTGGTCGGTTTTTCGTATGCCAGTTGATGTTTTTCAATTAAAATGACGTACTTTTGAAACAAAAAAAAAAAGAAACTTTGAGTGGTGTCGGCCACACCGCACCTCATATTGAGGCGTCATTGACTCGTACATGTCAAATATGACCCATGGATCGTTCTCCTAAAGTTTCAATGGAAACCGAATGCGTTTGGTCGGTTTTCCATATGTACTTAAATTGTTGTCCATTTTAAGAAAAAGAGAGCTACTTAGAGTGATTCTGGCCACACCGTGCCTCAGATTAAGGCGGGGTTGACTCGTACACATCACATATGACCCATCGATCGTTTTTCTAACGTATCGACACAATCTGAATGCGTTTGGTCGGTTTTCCGTATGCCAGTTGATGTTTTTCACTTCAAATGATGTCCTTTTGAAACAAAAGACAGACACTTTGAGTGGTGGAGGCCACACCGCGCCTCGGATTGAGGCGGGGTTGACTCGTACACGTCACATATGACCCATGGATTATTGTGATAATGTATCGACACAATCCAAATGCGTTTGGTCGGTTTTCCGTATGCCAGTTGATGTTTTTCAATTAAAATGACGTACTTTTGAAACAAAAGGCAGACACTTTGAGTGGTGCCTGCCACACCGCGCCTCGGATTGAGGCGGAGTTGACTCGTACACGTCACATATGACCCATGGATCGTTCTCCTAAAGTTTCAATGGAAACCGAATGCATTTGGTCGGTTTTCCATATGTACTTAAATTGTTGTCCATTTTAAGAAAAAGAGAGACACTTAGAGTGATTTCGGCCACACCGTGCCTTAGATTAAGGCGGGGTCGAATCGTACACGTCACATATGACCCATGGATCATTGTGATAAAGTATCGACACAATCCGAATGCGTTTGGTCACTTTTCCGTATGCCAGTTGATGTTTTTCATTTCAAATGATGTCCTTTTGAAACAAAAGACAGACACTTTGAGTGGTGGCGGCCACACTGCACCTCGGATTGAGGCGGGGTTGACTCATACACGTCACATATGACCCATGGATCATTTTTCTAATTTATCGACACAATCCGAATGCGTTTGGTCAGTTTTCCGTATGTTAGTTGATGTTTTTCAATTAAAATGACGTCCTTTTGAAACAAAAGGCTGACACTTTGAGTGGTGTCGGCCACACCACGCCTCGGATTGAGGAGGAGTTGACTCGTACACGTCACATATGACCCATGGATCGTTCTACTAAATTTTCAATGGAAACCGAATGTGTTTGGTCGGTTTTCCGTATGTACTTATATTGTTGTCCATTTTAAGCAAAAGAGAGCCACTTAGAGTGATTTCGGCCACACCGTGCCTCAAATTAAGGCAGGGTTGACTCGTACACGTCACATATGACCCATGTATCATTGTTCTAAAGTATCGACACAATCCGAATGCGTTTGGTCGGTTTTCTATTTGTACTTAAAATGTTGTCCATTTTATGTGAATCCTCTGTGCGGGGGTTTGTTCGGGGTCCAAGAAAGAGGGTGGGGGGGCTGTCCGGGGGGCTGTTTGGGGGTCTGTCCGGGGGGCTGTCCAGGGGCTGTCTGGGGTCCAGGGAGGAGGGTGGGGGGGGGCTGTGCGGGGGGCTATCCGGGGGGTGTTCGGTGGGTTGTCCGGGGTCCAAGGAGGAGGGTGGGGGGCTGTCTGGGGGGATGTCCAGGGGGCTGTCCGGGGGCTGTTCGGGGGGCTGTCTGGGGCCCAGGGAGGAGGGTGGGGGGGATGTCTGGGGGGTTGTTCGGGGGGCTGTCTGGGGGCTGTCCGGGGCTGTTCAGGGGGTTGTCCGGGGTCCAAGGAAGAGGGTGGGGGGCTGTCCGGGGGGCTGTCTGGGGGGCTGTCCGGGGGGTTGTCTGGGGTCCAGGGAGGAGGGTGGGGGGGCTATCCGGGGGGCTGTCTGGGGGGTTTTCTGGCGGGGCTATCCAGGGTCTAGGGAGGAGGGTGGGGGGGTTGTCCAGGGTCCAGAAAGGAGGGGGGGGGGGGGGGGGTTCCCAAACACACAACCACTAAAAGACAACAACATCCATAAAAACAGATAATATATAAAAATAACTCAACTCCAATACTATGCTACGAGTCTAGATAAAACCAACAACTAGAATAGATTAAATATCAAATCTCAGTAATATCAGTAAAAAATGTAATGAATCAACTTGTCCCACATCACCATCACCATCATCACCATCGTCATCATCACCCTCGTCCTCGTCCCCATCATCGTCCTCACCCTCGCTCTCCTCCTCGTCCTCGCCCTCCTCCTCGCCCTCGCCACCCGACTCTCCCTCCTCCTCTCCCTCCTCTTCCGCATCAGACTCCTCGCTATCATCATCGTCAAGATGGAAATCATCCTGAACACCACTAGAACTACCACCTGGTGCATCGTATATAGAACGTATCGACGACATATACTCATCAAAAGTTGGGCTGGCCTTTGCTGGAAGTGTAGGACATAGAACTTCAATAAATTTCATAAACGCACTATTTTCCCTAGTAGACTGTTCTGCTGTCTCTGTGGCCCTTTTCTCAGCTTGTTCTGCCTGTTCCCTAACTTGCTGCAGCTCGGTGGCACTACAGATCATACCTGAGGAGGGCCAATACCTCGTCGGGGCTATCCTAGGTCGGCAGTGTACTCTGCCAGAGTGCTCCTCTCCAAACACCTGATGTAAGTGATCTGTTGGCCCAAAATTGTCTGGTTATTGGGCATCGAGGGCCTCTAAAGCATCCTGTTACAAATATAAATATATCATTAAGTTACAAAATAGATATTAAAAAATAAATTCAACAGATTAAAACTTACAATCTGCTGCTGAGTCGCTTCGTTGACGGCACTTCCATCCTTTTTCCGTCTACTCGAGCAAAACAGTTTTGCTCGAGGAACACATCCTTCAATATTTTGTATTTTCCTCTACAATGACATTGAAAACTAAAGTTATATGAAAACATTAGAAAACTATTAAATAATTGAAGAAACAAAAGAAAGTGTAAGTCGTAAAGAAAACTTATAAACAATTTTCATACTTGCTTCCTCTCATGATCAGGCATCGTAGTGCGTCCCAGTGTGTGGAGGTATTTTTTTTGCATCAATGTTCTTTTTATTTTTTCCAGATGATTCCTAAATAAAATTCAAAAATTCAACAGATAGTATTAATGAAATACATGAATGTTATTATTTAAATACCTCAAATGTTATTAATACCTTAAACTGGGTACTCGTCAAATGAGTAATCATCTGACGATACTGCTCTATAGGACAATCATCCACCACTGGTACCGCCTCTAACTCAGTGCCAACTCTAGAAACCCATCCAATATACAACTCATGCTTATAGGCTCTCCAAAGCTCACCTAAATCCTTTAGACATTCCGATCGTGCACCCTCACCATCGGGAAAATTAAATCGAAGCTGAAATCAAAATATTAATTCATATAAATACAAAAATAATTCATGGCATTAAATAGAACAATTTTTTTACCCATATCTCTGACTAAGCTCTATCCTTGACCTCATGTGGAAAATGTCTCCATGACAACGGGATGACGGGAATGATGTCAGAGTATTTGGAAAGCATCGCCAAAAAACTCCGACATTGCTGCCCTATTTTCTCAACCATTTGGTTGTATTCATTATAATCCACCATAACCTGAGTGCGGTGGTTCCACACTGAACGCATGCGTGTACGCCCCTGCCCACGCCTCCTGTTAGTAGATGTATTTTTCATGAAAGAAAAACAAATATTTTATCAAAACATGTTATAATGAAAATAAATATTTCTATAAAAATCTGTTAGGGTTCTATAAATATACATGTGTCGGTCTGATCGCTGAGTGCTGCTGGATCCACAAAAACTGATGGAACACCTTGTGGTGGAATAGGAGTCGAAGACTATGGAATATAGAAGCTTGGAGAGACATAAGTAGAAGGAAAAGAAGATGGGACAGCTGTCTGACCGGATGCTGACTGAGGAGTGGGAATCATAATGGGATGTGAAAATGATGGGCCAGAAGATGCAGAAGGTAGCGAAAACATGGGAGGCCTAAATATCCCATGTGTCTCTAACGACACACTAAGATCAGAATGTGGGAAGGATGACATGTTAGTGGGAGGGGCATTGTCTAGTCGGGTACGCGCAGCTGCTCGTCCACCTCTGGTACGAACCCTCCTCGTACCACCGGCCTGAGTACTAGGACCATTACTAGGCTCCTCGTCGAATAACTGTTGACATATAGGTGGATCCTACAAAAATGTTTACAAAAAATTTAATCACATGACATTATATATTCTTTAAATATATCAATTTTAAATAAAGTACTCACTATAGGCACTAATGATGGAATTCCCAACTCCGTCATTCGACGATTGTTATCCGTCATTTTTTTTCCCTTTGTCTCTCTTCAATTGGCTTCATTTCCTTCATTTTAAAAACAAATATGTAATTAATTAGAAAAATAAAACTAATGTGTAACCCAAAAAACTAAATATATGAGGGAATATGGGGATTCATTGGTAATTTAGCTATCAATTGTTTTAGAAGAGCTTGAATGTATTTAATAAATCATACAAGTTGTAATGTTCACCAAGTTAGAAATATTGTTTGAATATGTTTGAATACAGTTCATTTCCAAATTAGAAAATGAAATTCAAATAAAACTGCAACCAATAAACATTGAAAATTCACATAATGGTCAATTAAGCTATCAATTGTTTTAGAAGAGCTTGAATGGATTTAATAAATCATACAAGTTGTAATGTTCACCAAGTTAGAAATATTGTTTGACTATGTTTGAATACAGTTCAATTCCAAATTAGAAAATGCAATTCAAATAAAACTGCAACCAATAAACATTGAAAATTCACATAACGGTCAAGTCAGCTATCAATTGTTTTAAAAGATCTTGAATGGATTTAATAAATCATACAAGTTTTAATTTTCACCAAGTTAGAAATATTGTTTGACTATGTTTGAATACAGTTCAATTCCAAATTAGAAAATGCAATTCAAATAAAACTGCAACCAATAAACATTGAAAATTCACATAACGGTCTAGTCATCTAAAACATATTTGTGATCAATACTAAATCAATTTGAATATTACTAACCTTAACAACCCAACTCGAGGTAAACCAAAAGAATTGTGAACATGGATGAATGATTCTATATATTTTCAACCACAACTTCAGGTTCACAATCAACTCTAACAATTGAGCTATTTGAGTCATCAAAATAAATAAATGGATTGGTTCCAATGGCACTAGGGATAGTGTCAATTCCATCATCACCATCATCAGAAATATGTCTTGGAATTACTTCAACTATGATACCAAATTCAGGTCGAAGTTGGTCTTTGACATAAAAAACTTGTTTATCCATTGACACATATGGTTCTTCGGTAGCAAGAGTGTGAGTCATATTAATTACTCGAAATCCACGATCATCAATAAATGTGCCATGTCTCTTCATCGAATCAAACCAATGGAATTTCATCATTGTGACTCGTCCATGAGAGTAATAATCCAATATTATTATTTTCTCAACAACTCCATAATAACCCACATTTTCAAATCGTGGTCTACTATCTGATGCACTGGCATAAAAATCTATTATGGTAGTAACCATAACACCATCATGTTGTGTTCTCATGTTCTTTGCTCGTTCAGTGACAATAAATTTTTACCCATTGATAACAATTGATGTACAGTCACGAAACACGGTATTATGACCAAAAGCCAAAGCTCTTATTTCCTCAGAGACAGAGTCAGCAGACAAACTCAATACCTACAATATAAATGACTATTAAACTTAATTAAATATTGATATAATTATTTTAAACATTAATTTTTTTATACCTTCAATTTTAACCAAGCATAAAACTCTTTGCTATGCAAAGTCTCTCTCCTTCTCAAAGATAAAGAATGATGCTTCCTATTTTTCATTGTTTTATGTTCCCTGTAGATAAAAAATATTAATAGTTTAATAGATATATATGTAAGATATACATAATCAATTTAGTTACCTGATATAGTCATCGAACAAATCACAGTTGAACAAAACTATGCGATGTGCCATCTCCCACTCTTCATGGCTTAATGTCTTCAATGTATATGATCCAGGAATTCCTCCTGTTTGAGGTAGTGATGGAAAACTGGGTTCAATTTGCTCATACTATTCTTCTTCATTTCTCATTGGTCTGTTCAATCTTGTCGTAAGATTAGACAAATACATCAAGCAGAAATCCATACATTATTGAGCCAACTAACTGTTCATGATAGAACCTTTGGGATGATTTCTGTTTCGGACATAAGACTTTAATGTGAACATATTTATTTAAGTTGGATACATACAACAAAAAGAAACAGGTCCTCTGAGAAGTATTTCAGAGGGAATATGGACAGTCAGATGCAGCATGCATATGAAAAATGATGGAGGAAATATTTTCTCCAACTCACACAAAATTAATGGGGCATCTGTCAACATTTTTTGCAAGAAAGACTTGGACAACTTCTTAGCACAAAGATCTCTAAAAAATGGCACAACCGAATAACAGCGACCCTTACATTATTGGACAAAAGATGACGGATTGCTATTGGAAGCAACTCATGCAGTAGAACGTGATAATCATGAGTCTTCAAAGATTTTAGATTCAACTCTATTCTGTTGACCCGTTTAGATATGTTTCTTGAATAGCCATCTGGAACTCTAATAGTCTCTAATACTTCCAGAAATTGTTTTTTTTCATAGGTGTCATCACATAAGAAGCATATGAAAGTTTCCATTTATTTTCACTGATACGCACAGGATGCAATTATGGTCTGATGCCCCAATCCACTAAGTCATGCCGAGATCGTAAATCATCGTTTGTCTTTCCCTTGACATTTAAAAGAACCTAAAGCAACATTTTGCATATATTCTTTTCAATATGAATTATGTCTAAGCAATGACGTAACAAATTGATTGACCAATAAGGAAAATCAAAAAAGATACTCTTCTTCCTCCAATTGTAACATGTTTCAGTGGAAACATTCTTTCTCTTTCCAGATTTCATTTGACCCTTCTCGAACGAAAAACTGAAATCTTTCAATTCATTAAGCACGTCAGTTCCAGACATACGCTGAGGTGGATCATCGGTCTCTATGGTATTATCAAATCTTCGATGATTCATTCTATATGGATAATCCTTTGGCAAGAATCGTCGATGTCCCATAAAACTGAAACTACAACGATGTTTCAGTCTTTTGGATCGTGTATTCTTCATACAAACTGGACATGACAGTTTTCCCTTCGTGCTCCATCCAGACATCATTGCATAAGCCAGAAAATCATTGATCATCCACATAAGCGCAACACGCATCTGAAATATATCTTTCGAACATGCATCATATGTGCGAACACCCACATCCCAAAGAAGTTTCAACTCTTTTATTAAAGGTTGAATGTATACATCAATATCAATGCCAGGATAAGAAGGACCAGATATGAGTATACTCATGAAAGTGAAAGGTTTTTTCATACACAACCATGGTGGAAGATTATAAATGTGTATAACAACTGGCCATGTGCTGTTCGAAGTAAGCATCTGACCAAACGGATTAAAACCATCGCATGAAAGACCCAGACTCACATTACGCACGTCAGCTGCAAAATCAGGATGTCGAGCATCAAATCTCTGTCATGAAAATCCATCTGTAGGATGAACCAACTCACCATTAGTCTTATTTCTCTCGGTATCATGCCATCTCATTTTTATTGATATGTCATAAGACATAAAAAGATTCTGAATTCTGGGGATCAATTGAAAGTGCCACATTACTTTTTGTGGAACGCGGGATGGTGTTCCATCAGATTTTGACTTCCAGTGGGATGTACCACATTTTATACAATCATTTCATTCTGCAGTTTCCTCCCAGAATAAACTGCAATCTTTCCAGCAAGCATGAATTTTGTTTCTTGAAAATCCAAGTTCCTCAACTAACTTTCATGACATATAGTGGTTTGAGGGAATATCTACATCATTTGGAAGTAAATCCTTCAAGAGGGTAAGAATGTAATAGATTGCTGTATTAGAAATTCCATACATAATTTTCCCATGAAACAATCAGATTAAAAATTACAGCTTTTTCATTTTATCGCATTGTCGATATACTGGAGTCATGGAAGCATAATTCAATTTTTTCACCCTATCAATATCATCATTTTCACTAGATGCATCAGCTGTCTTCATATAGAAGTCTTCTTGAGTCAAAATCCTTTCTTTTTAATGATGACGAATAAACGGAAACCGATCATCTAACAAATTCTCCATTCTAGTCCTTTCATTTCGATCATCACCAATTTGAGATTTCATTTTCTCCCCATTGTGATACCACACAAATTAGTTTGCTTGAAAACCATTTTTGGTTATGTGGTAGCTGACTTCTTCACGGCTCAACCAAGGTATACCAACACAATTGGAACATGGGAAGTATATCCAACCACTATCTGAAGCATTTTGAAATGAAAAATCTATAAAGCTCTCTAAATTGTTTTGAAAATCTCTTGAGATCCGATCGGTTTCATACATCCAACTTCTATCCATTCTGTAAAAAGAATTTATATAAGTCATTTTGTCATAAACAATTCAATAGGATTGAACTTCAATAGAAAATATATTTCGAAATCCATTTTAAATAATAAAATCCCTTTGATCATTTTTAACAAATATTTGGAGTATTCTCAAGGCACCCCTATTTGGAAGAGTCACATTAAATGCCCAATTTCCATGCCAAACCATTGAAAACAATTAACACGAGACAACCATCGACCACAAATAACTTAACTAGAAATTAAAAAACAGAAACCAAATGTGATATAGAATTTAATGTTAAGTTAGGGGAAATGAGATTAAATAGAGACAAAAACATCATAAATGGTTCCAACATCATAACTTTTGATTAAAACCACCCATAATAGGAATGAGAATTCCTCATACACCTAATCCCTAGTAAAAAAAACCAAATCTCCAATTAAAACATTGAATTTAGGGTTTCCATCCCACTTGGATAGCCCTACCCCCACCCCACCCACTCCACTTGGACAACCCTACCCCCACCCCACTTGGACAACCCAGCACCCCCCACACCACGTGGACAACCCTACCCCCACCCCACTTGGAAAACCCAGCCCCCCCCCACCATACCTGGACACCCCTACCCCCCACAACACACTTGGATAACCCACCCCCCCCCCCCCCCCCCCACACCCCACCTAGACAGCCCTACCGTCACCCCACTTGGACAACCCATCCCCCCACCCTACCTAGACAACCCTTCCCCCCACCCCACCTGCACACCCTCCCCACCCCACTTGGACAACACTTCCGGGACACCCTCCCCCACCCAACCTCCACACCCTCCCCCACCCTAAACAGCCCCACCCCCACCCCATTTGGACAACCCAACCCCTCCCCCACCCTACCTAGACAGCCCCCTCCCCCACCCTACCTAGACAGCCCCTCCCCCACCCCAAACAGCCCTAACCCCACCCCATTTGTACAACCCAGCCCCCTCCCCCACCCAACCTAGACAGCCCCCTCCCCCACCCTACCTAGATAGCCCCCTCCCCCACCCTACCTAGATAGCCCCTCCCCCACCCCAAACAGCCCTACCCCCACCCCATTTGGACAACCCAGCCCCCTCCCCCACCCTACCTAGACAGCCCCCTCCCCCACCCTACCTAGACATCCCCCCCCACCCCAAACAGCCCTACCCCCACCCCATTTGGACAACCCAGCCCCCTCCCCCACCCTACCTAGACAGCCCTCTCACCCACCCTACCTAGACAGCCCCTCCTCCACCCCAAACAACCCTACCCCCACCCCATTTGGACAACCCAGCCCCCTCCCCCACCCTACCTAGATAGCCCCCTCCCCCACCCTACCAAGACAACCCCTCCCCCACCCCAAACATCCCTACCCCCACCCCATTTGGATAACCCAGCCCCCTCCCCACCCTACCTAGACAGTCACTCCCCCACCCCACTTGGATAGCCCTCGACATCCTCCCCCACCACATCTTCACACCCTCCCCCACCTCAAATTGAAACATAAATTCATCCAAATCAAAATCAAATTTTCAACTAAAATAAATTCCACCAAAAGTACCATATCACCCCACTAAACAAACCCTTTACCATGTTTGAAGTTTAGAACAAAAAAACATAAAACAAATCAAGGTTTCCATAGACAGCAACCCTAATTTAGCCTAAATCAAAACATCAAACACCAAAAAAATAGAGAAATAATGCTAAAACTAAGGTAACACTTACTAATTTGAAGTGTGAAATAATATTTTGTTTGATTGAAGATGGATCTTGGGTGGAAAGAGTGTCACGGCCGAGAAGAATTAAGAAGATGGGTTCTGTCTGCAATTTGCAATCGGGCTAGGTGGGGGTTCGGCTGGTGTGTATAAACCGTTGGGAAAACTGATTTTTTACCTATCTTCCCCAACGGTTTGATGAAACTGTTGGGAAAACTAATTTTCTTCCAATCTTTCCCAACGGTTTCATCAAACCGTTGGAAAAAATCACCTATACCAATGGTTCAATAGAACTGTTGGTATACAACTATTGGGAAAACCATGATTTCTAGTAGTGGCTCCATGTGATATGAAGAAGTGAGGGAGGAGGTGACCTTTTATAATTTAGGTGAGGAAAACTTTTTGAATTTAAAAAACTATTAATTTATAATAAATTCAACCACCATAAAAATACCTCTAAAATCCATGTATAAGAATGTAATATGAAAAAGACTGTTATATCATAATAAAATATATTTTTGACATGTTTTTTAATTATTTTAAACAATATCATTTTTATTAACCCAAAGTTAACTTATTTTAATTTTAACTAATGTAAAAACTTTGTCAATATTAAAAGGTCATAATTTTTAATTATTTGATGTCAATTAGACCATAAATGAACCATTTATAAGCTTTTAGAATAAGTTATAATTATTTTTTTTAAATATGTTTTATTATTTTTATGTAATTTAAAAAAATTACTATTTTGATAAAATATCATTTGTGTCAATTTTTACACTATTTATTTTTGGAATTTTAAAAATATAAATATGATAATTTATCTTTGAAAAAATATTTTATTATATCATAAAGAGTTTAAGTTCATCTAAAAATTTGGTTGATCACATTAATTATGTAAAATTATATTTATTTTAATATCTTTAAAAATAACTATTTGATACTTACCTGAATAAAATAATTACAATTTCAGCATTGTACAATTATTTAATATACTAATCTATTTACTAAAAATTAAAAAATATACAATAATTAAGATAAATCTTATAGATTTTCTAATAATACTTATAATATAATATATCTATTGGGTTGCCCTGTATTAAAATTTTTATAGTACTTAAAACATGTATGTGACATCTTTAAATATTTATTAAATAAAATATTATAAATATTAAAATCACATATAAGTGGCCCAAAAAGTGAAAAATACATTTATATCCCAAATATATGTTTGTTAAGTTAAAAATTTACATTTAAATCCATTCTGTAACATCCTAGATCTAGATGCCACTCAACTGGTTCCTTGTACACAGTTGGACACATAGCCTCAAGCATATTTCCCCAAACACCAGAGTCTATCGACTATAAGTGAGGGAATATGGTGTGTTAGTGGGGAAAATATTCTCTCATTGGAAGAGTGTAACACAGCAGACCAAATAATAATAATAGCATAAATAGTAAACAGCTTACAACTGATGTAAATAACAGAAGACTGAAAGATAAATATTACCATGAGTCATGTAATATCAAAGAGATGAAACAAGTCACATATTCTATGAAAATAGTGAAAACATAATACACTGAAATCAAGTACAATACAATACCAAAGTACGGTAGCACAAGAAGAAACTCAGTAGCTTCATAAGTCTTGGATTGATCTCATTATCTCCTGCTCCTAAGCAACCATCAAATACCTAGAAAAGGGACATTTCCCTTATCTACATGTACAAAAATATAGTCTTTTTGCACACAAAACATGACCCAAATAGGGTGTGAAAAATAAATACCAGTAGGAAACCACATAAGGTCTGTGCCAACCTATCGGTGAGTATAAGCAGCAGAAGTGTACAATTGTAAAATGCAGTAACTAAGAGGTACTCAAAAGTAAAAAATACTAAAAGTAATTACATTCATTTATAATATTAATTATGTTTATCAGAAACTCAATTACCTAAGATATTTAAGTATTGGAATTCGGCCTAAGCCCAACATTCCCTGCTTCATAATAACCGCGACAGTAGTCTCAGAAGACCTTCGAAAAATATAAGTAGAGACTAAATCCAAACTTTTCTTTGGTTGGGAAGATATGAAAAAATTAATTCCATTTCAGTGTTTAATTTTAACATGAGTCTATTCTTGATATTCCAATTTTGGAATTCAAGTATCACTTCTGGTGGAATTCTACTGACATCCTGCTAGTCCGTTCTCAGTGGTACAACATGGGATCCATGTGTATCACTCCGGACGTTTCTATAATTTCATGCGAGTACTTCCTCAATGGTCCTACAAGGTATCCCCAAGTGTAACTCTAGGTGTAGTATAAGATTATTTCCATTTAGTTCATCCTCAGAGGTCTCACCAGGGAGACCAAGTGCCACTAATGACATAAAACCAAAATCCTCTTGAGACCTTCCATGGAATTCTATGCAGAACCCTTGTTTCACTAGAGGTCCAAGGTACAACAGTCATGTGAGTCTATTCATAGTGTTCTAATATGAACCAATGTATCACCCAATTATATTTACCATTTAATCATAAAAATTCAATAAAACATTCCAAAATACGTAAATAAGAAAAACCACTGCATAACAAAGGGGAAAACACAATCCAAAATCCATACTCAAAATAATTACAATTATAATGCAATTAAAATTCCATATTATAACCAAGCTCGTTATAAAGAACTCTAAATGGGAAATATAGGAATTCTCATAGAAATCCTAGGCCAAAATGGATAAAAAATAATTATGTGAGGGAAACACACTCACGATGTGTACCTTAATCAAACAAAAAATACAACATGCTTTAATTCATTGAATTAATTACCAAAACAACATTAGGTAATAATTAGGATGAATTTATTTTCAAGGAGACACCCTAAACATGGTTGAGAAGCACAAAAACACATACAAACATCTCAAAAATTTATGGGAGGCATAAGAGCACCTCCCTTATCGTAGTATGACTCTCCTCATCAAGCCTCGACATGCAATTCAAGATATAATGGTGGAGATCAATGAAATAAAAATATTCTATCAAACTAAAATAACTCATTTGAAAACAAAAAAACATCAAGAACTGGTCAAGAGGAATCCATCACTCAATGAGAGGATTCCAATGGATATGACGATGTTCTAATAGGCTTCTAGACAATGAAACAGGAGAAGAAATGAATCTCGTTGCGGCTTGTTCACTCACCCAGTGACCCCTCTATCCAAATGAGAGAATAATGATGCAACTTATCATTTTAAGAGAAAAAAAAAATCAAAATTGTGTAAGTCCATATACATGGTGTTTATATCATTTAATTGTTCATTTGGTTGCTGTTTTCCACCAACTTCCTTTCTGGGACCCGCCGACATGACTACACGGTGTGTACTAGGAAGTACAAGACATGTATTTGGTTTTTCCTCTCTTTATTGCTGACATGCCCACACCCCATGTATTCCCATCAAACGTGGACAACCTATACAGTGTGTACATGGGATTACATGGTGTGTAACCCTTATTCGGTCTGTGTGATAGTATGATTCCAATACGTGTCTATTTTTTCCTTGTTTTCTCAGAAACGACTCAATAGGAAGAGATGGAAAGAAGCTCGTACATCCAAGTAAGAACCAAGTTCTTACAAACTTCCACCCTTAGTGAAATTCTTCTAATAATTTACCTTCAAAGAGTGGTGATGAAATAATTGAGAGTAACTCTTGTTATTGAGCATAAACGTTGGCCTACCTCCCCCAACTCTCATCCTGTACTCGGTTGTGCTGCCATAGAACATGTACAAGAGGAACTAACTGGCATCGAAGAAACTTCGTGCTCTGGTCAACTATACAAATAGGATGCTCCTCAAAGCATGTATAAAACAAAATCCCATCCTCCTTTGGATGAAATCTTGAGATGGGTCTGAGTGATATCAGTGTAGCTGAGATACATGGAAGACATCATGCATGGCTCGGTACCACTGAGGTAAGTGTAACCGATACGTAACCAGCCTGACTCTCTCTAGAATCATGAATGGACCAACATATCTCAGGGAAAGATTACCATGTCTCATAATATTCTTGTGTCCCAACCTTAGTTTGAAATTTCGGAAAACCTAATCTAAAACATTGAACTCCAAAGGTCTTCTATGGTTATCGGTGTATTATTTCTAATAAGATTGTGTAGTAGATAACCATTTCTGAATCAATTGGACCTTCTCAGAAGTCTCCGGCACAAGATGCAGTCTCAGTCAAGCTACCTCATCTTCCCTTAACCAGCACTAGGGAGAAAGACATGGTCTACATATAAATCCTCATAATGTTCCCTCTTTATAGCCACTTAGAAACTGTTATTGTAGGAGAACTCAACCAGGAAAATATGCTTCTCCCAAGATCCCCCAAAACTAAGAAACATGCTCGTAACATATCCTTTTGCACTTGTATCATACACTATGACTGGGCATCAGTGTAAGGGTGGTATGTTGTGCTTAGAAGCACCTGTATACCCAATTCCCTCTAAAAACATTACCAGAAGCGAGGCATAAAGTAGATGTCCCTATATGAAATGATAGAATAAGGGACCCCATTATGTATTACTACCTCATGAATATACCTCTTTCCAATATCATCAAGACCAAAGCTATCTTTAATTAGTAAGAACTTAGAGACCTTTGTTAGCTTATCAACTACATCCCACACAACATCGTTTCCTGTTGGTGACCATGGTAACCCAGTCACAAAATCCATAGAGGCATCATCCCATTACATTCTATAATAGGTAACTGCTATAAAATACTAGCTTGCCTCTGATATTTCACCATAACCTACAGAAAAGTGGAACATTACGTAACAAATAAATCTAATTCTCACTTTATACCGAGCCACCAATATTGTCATCTTAGGTCACGGTACAACTTGGTGACTCTGGGGTTCAATACCAAGCTAAAGCAGAAAACCCCCACTTCAAATCAACACATATATATCATGGAACCCACACACATCCATAGATATATAGAATCTCATCCTTACCTACTATCTATCCAAGAGTAGGGTCCTTACCTACCACACTCTTCTGTAGAACTAGACCTCTAGAATCTGATAGCTTCGTCATCTTAACCCTATCCAATAGGGTAGAGATAACAGAAAAAGATGAAATAAAATTCTATCTCTAGATTTAATTCACCTCTAAATGTATCTCATAGAACAAATACATAAGATTATACTCACAATTGGGATCCTACACTGCCTGTATTTTTTTCCAACTGCTCAGTGCATCGACCACTGCATTACCTTTCTCAGGCGTATTGGAAAGCTCAATATAGAAGGACTGAAGGTATTCCACCCAAATTTGCTATCTCAAATTCAGATCACGCTGAGTAAAGATATACATGAGTATTTTGTGGTCCGTGTATATAACAAAATGCTCTCCCAATAAAAAATGTCTCTAACAGTGTAAGGCATATACAACTATAGCTAATTTCAGATCATGCATAGTGTAATTTCTCTCGTGTGGCCTCACCTGTTGAGTCCCATATGCATAACTTGATCATCATACATAAGCACAACTCCCATCCCAATACTTTATGGATCCTAATATATGGTGTAACTATTTACTAGCTCTGGAAAAATTAGTATCATTGCTGAAGTCAAATTCCCTTTCATCTCCTCAAAGGTTGTATCATAAGAATCTGACCAAAAATACTTCACACTATTCTTAGTCAAGCTTGTCAGTGGTGCTTCCAAGCATGAGAAATCTTGTATAAAATTATTTTAGTGACCAGCTAGCACCAATAAACTCTAATCCTCAAAAACATTTTTGGGATGCACCCAAGTAACTACTGCTCTTACCTTTTCTAGGTCCACTGATACTCGTGTCTCTGAGATGATGTGACTCCGGAAGTGAATTTAATACATCTAGAAGATGAATTTTGAAGTCTTATCATATAACTGAGGCTCTCTCAATGTATACAAAATGATCTCAAGATGATAGGCATGGTCATGTTGATTGTGAGAATACACCAAGATATCATCAACAAAAACCACCACAAAAGAATCTGAGATGGATTGAACACACAGTACTTCTGCACCATGAAGACTACTGGCATATTCCTAATACCAAAATGAAAAACTAGGTACTCATATAGAATATACCAACTATGAAATGTTGTATGATGTATTTCTACAGGTTGAACACATACAGGATGATATCATGACCTTATGTTGATCTTCAACAACAGTCAATATCCTCAAAGCTGATCAAACATGTCATCTATCTATGGCAAGGGATATCAGTTTTTAACCATCAACTAGTTCTGTTTCTGATATTCCATGCATTGCCTAAGGGTACCGTTATCCTTTTTCCTAAAAAGGACTAGTGAACCCTAAGGAGAAGTATCTGGTCAGATAAAACCCTTATCTTCCAGATCTTCCAACTGCATCTTGATCTCTTGTAACTCTATCATAGCCATCCAATAAGGAGGAATGAATATCAATGTAGTTCCTAGCACTAGCACAATTGTGAACTCCACCTCTATGACTGGAGGTAAGCTTAAGAAGTCGTATAGGAAGAAATCCCTAAAATGGTCATCCACTGGAAGGAAATCTGATAGACAAGTTCTCGAGTCATCCAGATATAAACGCGTAATATAGGCTATCAACCCTCCTATCCCATGATGCTCAGGTCTATCTCAGATTTCATGTACATCTCATTCACCCTTATGTAGAAACTTGATTCCCTTTGGTGATGTAATACTCACCCTACGATGATAGAGATCAATAAAGGCTTAAAAAGAAACCAACTAATACATTCCATAAATGACATCAAAGCCCATCATCTCTAAGACATCGAGGATCCATAGAAAGTGACACCCACCATTATCAAGGGGGAATTACTTGAACTGATGCACACTGTTCATTATAATTCCTAACGGAGTTTCTAGCATCATAACATTAGAAGTAATATAAATACAGAGCCCAGGGCTTTCTAAAACAGCCATGAAATAGTATGAAAAAAGTGTAGAAGATAAAACAGATGTGACTAGAATAGTACCTTTGATAGTAGGAGGTCTATAATCCTTCTCTAGAAGGGTCTGTTTCATAGCATATGTCTGGAATATACCACAACCTTGTGTCACAACCTGGCTACCCGGAGCTAGCCCACCCTATTGTCACTGAGATCCTGAGGTCTAGCTACCACATCCAAAACTACCTCATCAGCCTAAATGCCCTGACATTCTCCAGTTAACTGTTTGAGGAGATGTTACAGACCCTAATCATGGATTTGGAGTTGGTTTAAAACCCCTCTTGCAAAAAAAATGGTGGAAGCGTCTTGCTTAAGCGCTTTAGATGGCATATCCCACCGTAATCTCAGCACTCAACCGGTTCCTTTGTGCACTGAGGCTTTATATTCTTTGGCCTACTACACTAGTAGAACATCTCCTGGTTACCGGATGAAAGGTTATGTTTTATACTATCAATGTCAGAGAACATTAGACGATGATTATTCTTTATGATTGAGACAGTACTAGAAATCGGTGTCGAACCTCCTTGGCTTGCACCATTAGCTCCACACATATTCTACTGGGTGATCAGGGCCTATTTCACGACTACAGAGACTGAAGGCATCCTGAATACATTCACATGTGTTTGGAAGTCAAACCTGAGAGCATCCTCGAATCGTCTAACATTCGATGTATCATCACCCATCAGAATAGGTGTGAACTGATGAAGATCAGTAAACCCAGCAAAATATTCCATAAGTGAAAGTATTCCATTCTCCAGGTGCATGAACTCCCAAGATCTATCGGCCCTCAGAGTCTTGAGAAAATAATAATCATAGAACACTACATAAAAGTCTTCCCATGTCATCTCCTGATGAATCCCTTCCTGAGTGGTAACATCCAACCATCTCTTGGCCGAATCATGCAACACATGGGTCATGATCTTTACCATCCTATACAGAGGTGTCTCTAAGTTCTCGAAGATAGAAAGCATGGCCCCTAGCCATGATTCTGCAGCCAGTGGTCCTCTATCCCCTGAGAAAGAAGGTGGATGTTTCTACTGGAACACTCATGTCATCTCTTCCATAAATTTTGCAGGATGTAGTGCTCCCTAAAAATCCTACATGAACCTCATAAAGCATTCACAGAACTGTGCATCTACACTGGCATCTGGTATAATAGTGGGTGCTGCATTTGGCACAACTAGATGATCCACTGGTATCCCATGTCCTATGACCTCCGGAGTATTTTCATCACTACTCTCATGGAATACAGCTCATGGTCATCATGGTGGCATGATTGTGCATGGTTACACACATGTCTCAGTTCAAACTCATTATCAAGGTTTTCTGTTCAAGGGTTCTGAAATGAAACAAGAAAAGACATTCACAATTTTTCAAAAGAAGTATACATGGAGTGTAAATTCATACAATGTGTGTACCCTTATGTATTTTTGTGCTCTTGTAGCCTCTCCAGCCTGGGTATGTATTAACACCAGGTACACGGTGTGTTAGTCACATACCTGGCATGTACACAAGTCTCTCTCCAGGTCATGTACTCCCACATGGACAGATTCACATGGGTTTTGCATAAGTGATCCCACACAACATGTACCAAAAGTGCATGGCTGTGTACTTATGAAACCCACCATCCCATGTTATATCTGACACTGACATCTACTACATGTTGTGCACATATAGTACATGGTGTGTACATATTTAAGCTTGGAACACCATCTTCCCCGAAAAGGAAGAACAAACGGTGTGTTAGGCTATACTACATGCCATGTAAACTAGGGGTTTTAGGATAGAAATTCCAGATTGTCCCGAAAACCCTTGTTAATAAAAAAACAACCATTTTTATGCCAATTTACAATCTGTGAAGGCTCATACTCCCCATGAATCAATGTTTCTCATCCACATATAGAAAATAACTACCCAATCTATATTATATGGCTGAAACATGATTCACCAAATTCTGATCAAATAGTGCTCATTCACTTCTAGGATTAAATAATGGAATCCATCCCAATTGAACCATCTCAAATTCCAAAACACTTATCACAATAGTAGGCATAACTATCAAGGTACAATAATAACAACACGCGTCTATAGATTGGAATCTATCACAATAGCATGCAACCAATATTCCTCCCTAAATGGCAAGGAAATTATGCATGGAAAGTGATTTATAATAAGTTCCTATATGATGCATGAGATGTAATACTCTCAAATCACCGGGTTTCAACAAAATATAACAATGATAATATCAATAATAATAGCAAAAAACAAGTGTGTCACCCGACTGTGAAATTGAATCAACTGTAATATCTCAAGGTTAAAAAGAACAATTATATTTGATACAATTTTTATTTTCCCTATACACTGGGTAGCTACTATCAGGCATAGCTAATTACCAGATTTTATTCTCTTCACATCTCTTTATAATGTTGCTAAATACAGAAGCAAACCAGAATATAATCTCATCTGATACCACTTTGTAATGTCCCAGATCCGGAAGCCACTCAACTAGTGCCCCTTAACTAGTTGGCCACATGGCCTCAAGAGGATTTTTTCAAATGTAATGGGTTGCTGACTTGCAGGGAGGGCCTAAGGTGTGGTAGTGGGGAAACTATTCCCTCCTTAAAATATTGTAACATAGTGGAACAAAAAATAATAATAACAGAAATATTAAATATCATACAACTAAATTAAACAATGAAATACTGAAAGATAAAGATAACTAAGAGTCGAGTAATATCAAAGTGATGAAGCATGTCACATGTTCTAATAAAACAACCAAAATAGGATAAACATCAATAAAGTACAATACAATACCAAATTGCAGTAACACAAGATGAAATTCATTAGATTCGCAATCCTTGGCTTGGTCTCATGCTCTCCTACTCCTAAGAATCAATCAAGTACCTAAAAAAGGGCCATTTCCATTATCAATATTTGTAACAATATAGTTTATTTTGTCTAATAACATGACCAAAAAAAAGTTTTGAGAAATAAATACAATTATGGAACCACCTATGGTTTGTGCCAATCTGTCAGTGAGTTTATGTATTAGTAGTGTACAACAGTGAAATGTAGTAAGTACGAGGTACTACAAAGTAAAAAATCATACAAGTACTAGAATTGTTTATAAAGTTAATTTTGTTCATTGGGAACCCAATTACCTGAGATATTAATGTATTGGAATTCATCCTATGTCTGACATTCACCGCAGTAAAGTAAGCACAACCAAAGTCTCATAAGACCTTCTAAATAAGTAAGTAATGACTGAATCCAAGCTTGTGATTTGGCTTTGCAAACATTACACAATTCATTCCATTCTGTTATTTAATTATAACATGAGTCCATTCTTGAGATTCCAAGGTTGGAATTAAACTATCACTTTAGGTGAAATTCAACCGACATCCTACAAGTTAGTTCTCAATTTTCCTACATGGGATCCCCGAGTATCACTCCAATCGTTGGTATAAATTCATGTGAGTCCATCCTCAGTGGTCCTACAAGGGATCTCCACGTGTCACTCTGGGTGTAGTATAAAATCGTGTCTATTTAGTTCATCCTCAGTGGTCCCACTAGGTATCCAATGTTTCACTAATGAAATACAAACCAAAAGCCTCTTGAGTTTGTCCATGGCATTCTAAGATGAACCCTTGTGTCTCCCAAGGTGAAACATATAGTAGTAAATATTGTCTGGTCACAACGTCCTAAGATAAAACCATGTATAACCCAATGATATTTACCATTTAATCATAAAAATTCATAAAACATTTAAACATGCTTAAATAAGAAAAACCGTTTTATGGGAAAAGGGGAAATAATGATCCCAAAGCCAATATAAAAATACTTACTATTCTAATTCAATTGCAGTTCTATATAATAACCAAGTTCATTTTAAACAACCCTACAAGGGAAACGAAGGCATTTCCATACACACCTAGGCAAAAGTGGATAAATAATTATAATCTGAGGGAAACATACCCATTGGGTGTCCCTTAATCAAACAACAAAGCCAACATGATTTAATTCATTGAATTAATTTCCATAAAAATATTAGGTAATAATTAGGATCAATTTCCTGTCAAGGTGATACCCTAAAAATGGGTGTGCGGAAAAATATCACATATAAGCATCTAGACAATTAAATAGAGGCACAGGACTATCGACCTCATCATAGAATAACTCTATTCATCTAGCCTCAACTTCCAAATTCAAGCTAGAATCCTAAAGATATAAGACATTAAAAAATTCTCTCAACCACAAATAACTCATTTGAGAAAAAAATGCCAAGAATCGATCAAGAGGAATCGAGAACTCACTGAGAGAATTCTAATTGATCCAAAAGTGTTCAAATAAGCTTCAAGATGACGAAACGAGAGAAGAAATTAATCATGGAACTGCTTGATTGTCCACCGAGTGACCCCTCTATCCAAATGACAGAATAATGAGGCTACAACCTATTTTAAAATAAAAGGAAAAAATACACATCTGGTGAGTCCATATAGATGGCGTGTATATCATTTAAATGTTCATTTGGTGAGTGTTTTTGCTAACTTACTTTCCAGGACCTGCCGACCTGACTACAAGGTATGTACAAGGAAGTACACAGCATGTAGTTGGTTTTTCCTCTCTTTATTTTGGTCATTCCCACACACCATGTATTCCCATCATACACGGACAACCTACATGGTGTGTACTTGGGATTACATGGCGTATAACCCTTAGTCAAGCCATGTGACAGTATGATTCGTGTACATGTCTAGTTTTCCAATGTTTTCTCAAAAACAACTCAAAGGAAAATAAAGAAAGAAGCACATACCTCCAAGTAAGAACTGCGTACTGACACATTCACAAAATAAATTTTCCCCATGTGGATACATAAGGGATATTTAAGACAAATAAAGTGGCATTTTGGGACCTTCATTGATATGAACATTATATGAGTTATTGTTAGGGTCATGTGTCTATTAAAAGACTTAATTTCAATACATAGTTATTATTGGTAGAATTTTATTAATCCTATAAATTTTTTCAACATGTTTGGGTCATTTTATAGACCTTTTCATTTAATTCTTAACCTAAATTTCTCAATTTACCCTTTATGATGTAACAAAATTTACTAAAGTTACTGTTCATATTATTAAAAATAAAAGGGACCTATTTGAAAAATTTTAACCTTATAAATATAAATTAAGTATCCATTTTTATAAATTAAATAATTAGAAGTTTCATAATTTAATTAAAAATAAAACCAATAAAATTTCGTGAAAAGCATCTTTTTAAAAAAATTCTCATTTAAAACATAAAATGTTTTTATAAAAAAAATATATATAATATTTTTCCTAAACCATTATTATATTATTTTTAATTAAAATAAACTAATTAAAATTAAAATTTAATAAAAAAATTACCTTGTAAATAATTTAAATGAAATTAATGTTTCAACAAAAATCAATATTTTAACTATTTCTTAAAAACAAATGTTTTTAAAGAAAAAAAAATTTAAGATAATTTGGACATGTTGAGATTAATTTTTTCAAATATTTTTTCAATATCTTCTAAAAACTAATTTTATCTAATAAAAATAAATTAAACTCACTTTTTGAAAAAGCCATATTTTTTATGAATAAAGTGATTTTACTAAAAATTTGTGTTATTGTTTTCAAAGAACATACCAATATATTATTATGGAGTTAAAAAATTATTTTATATCAAAAATTATTTACTCTTATTTATTACTATCAATTTAATGACTACGTTATAATAGTCATTTTATAGTGTCTCATGGTTCGTTTAAACTCGTAGTTGTATGAAATGTAAGCTATTGAAGAATTAAAATTATTTAAAGAACAATATTTATTACAATATATATGTGTTACATTCTACCACCTTATAATTAAATTTTCCCTCAAAATACATCACTTGGATACAAATAGATGAGGATAATTCTACCTCATCACATCCTCAGTTTCCTATGTAGCTTCTTCAAATTTGAGGTTCTTCTATAAAACATTAACCAAGTGAGTGGCCTTATTTCATAGAACTTGTTCTCTATGATTGAGAATCAATATTGGTTGTTTGTCATAAGAAATATCTTGACCAAATGGTATGAATTCTGAGTTTATTATATACAAAAGGATCAGGTATTTACTTTCTCAAGATAGATACATGGAATACATATTTTACTACAGAGAAATTTGGTGGAATATTCAATCTATAAAATTTATTTCTAACACAGTCAATAATTTCAAAATGACCAATATACCAAGGGATAAGATTTACCTTCTTTCCAAATATCATTACCCTCTTCTAGGGAGATATTCATAGAAATGAATTTTCACCCACTTCAAACTCTAGGAATTTTCATCAATTTTGTGCAAAGATTTTTTCCACCTATGAGATACTCTTATGTGATGTTGAATAGATCTAGAATTATTTTCAAATTCCTAAACTAGATCAGTTCCCAATAACATTATTTCCCTAAATTCATTCCAATGTGTTAGAGTTCTTCACATCTTATCATATTGGGCTTCATAAAAATCCATCTAACTACTCGAGTGAAAGATAGTGTTGTAAGAAAATTCCACAAAAAGTATGTGTTGATCTCAACAAACTTTGAAATATATAGATAAATATCTCAATATGAATTCTAGATTTTGAATTTTCCTCTGAGTTAGACCATCTGTATGCGGATGATAAGCAGTACTAAAACATAACATTTTATCCATATATTTTTAAATACTTCTCCAAAACATCGAGGAAAACCACATATCCCAACCATATATACAAAAAAGTGGATCTATATGAAATATCACCATTCATTTATATAACTTCAGGAAAGAAAATAAATAGAAAAATATTCTATGATAGTAATGAATAATTTCAACTTCGAAAGAATATCAACTATAACCAATATAGCATTATGGGTTTTAGATGTTTTGGAAAGTCCAATGACAAAATACATGGTGATGTTTTCCAATTTCCATTATGGTAAAGTTAATGGTTGTAACATCCACTTATAATTCTATCTATCATCCATAAAAATTTGAAAAAATAGACATCGAGAAACATACTCTACAATATCTCTCTTCACCTAGTCGCACCAGAAATACTCTTTCATGTATCAATACATCTTGGTCCTTCTAGGATGAATAGAGAGTGATGAAATATTATCCTCATCCAATAAATCCTTTTTTTAAATCCGGTATGGGAGGAACATAAAATAGATTCTTGAACCTTATTATTCGATCACAGTAGAAGTTGAACTCAGTAGCATTTCTCACCATCTTTTGTATCCCTAAATATTCTCTATGTGCCTCTTTAGTCTACACTTTTATAGATGGTTGAAAAATCATTTGAGCTAGATAATATTTCTCCCATTCCTTAAATATTTCTAGATTTATACTTTGTAAATCCTAAAATATTGGATCTTTTGTGATCCTCATCATAAATAGGATAGAATGGTTCTTCATACTCAATGCACCTTCCACCATGTTAGCTTTTATATTGTGGTAATGTATTGAGAATTAGTAATCATTAATCAAATACAACCATCTCCATTGGAACATATTCATCTCTTTTTGAGTAAAAATATTCTTTAAAATTTTTGTATCTGTATATATGACACACATTTATCCATAATACAATGCTTCCAAATCATTAATAAAAAAATTTCTACATCTAACTCCAAGTCATGAGTTCAGTAATTTTACTAAAGGATTTTCAATTATGTGAGGTATAATCTATCACCATATCACTTTTCAGGATAACACATCCTAGCCCCTTATTTTATGCATCACATTAGATCACAAGCATTTATCCACTATAGGGTATTATGAACACACGTGCATAGATTAACCTTCTTTTCAACACCATGAAATTGTCTTCACATTCTATTGTCTATATGAACTTAACTCCTTTCCGAATCAAAATGGTTAGACGATTAGACATTCTAGAAAAATATTTCACAAAACATTGATAATATCCATCCAAAGGAAGAAAAATTATGATATCAGATTCCATTATTAATCTAGTCCAACATTCAATAACTTTCATCTTTTTGGATCCACCAATATCCCTCAATTGAGATTATGTGACCCAAAAATGAATCTTTATGGTTCCAAAATTCATACATGGTATTTTTTCATAAAGATTATCCTTTCATAGGGTCTTTAGTAAAATCATCATTTTATCTTTATGTTATTACTTTCTCATTGAATATACAAGAATATCATCTGTGAATACTAACACAAACTGATCCATATAGTCTCAATGAATCTATTCATTAAATCCATGAAGATATTAGGGGAATATGTAAGACTAAAAGACATAACTAAAAATGTATAGTGTCCACAACTTTTATGGAGTTCCATTTTGGGTATATCCTCCTTCATGACCCTCAATTGATGATATATATCCCCAAAAAGGTCAATATTATAGAATTATTGAACTATCGATAGTCGATTAAATAATTCCTCAATATGTAAGAGAGAATATTTTTTCTTTACAGTGATCATGTAATGTTATAGATAATAAATAGAGAGTATCATTGATCTATATTCCTTTATAAAAAATTGATCATGTGAACCCTAAGGTAGTTCACTAGGATGTATGAATCCTTTTTCAAAATTCACTTTGAGTTTATTCTTCAATTCCAACAACTCAGTTAGGTTTATTATATAAGGAGTCTTTAAAAGAGGCATAGAATCTGGTATGAGTTCTACTAAAAACTCACCATTATGATTCAGTGGAATACTAGGAAAATATTTTTGAAAAACATAATAAAACTCTTGTACAATAGGTGTATATTTAATTGTGAGTTTCTCCCCTACAATCAAATATAGATAACCTTCATTTATATGAATTAAGACCCATGAGATGGAAGTAATTTCCACAGTAAGTTCATATTCATCCTTGAATTGACAGATGATTGAGGACCAATTCATAATAATAAATGTGACTTCCATTCCTTATCAATTTATAAGAGAACCATATAGAGAAAGCTGATCCGTGACACGAATCACACTGAGTTCAACTAAAGAGAGGATCATAAGATTTTTAAGAAGCAATTTCCCAAAAATATCAACTGATGGTGAAGTATAAACATAATACTGGATCAACATTTAATTATTGAGGTATTAAAAATATACCATTACAAAATTATTTATAAATAAAATATTGGGTGGATCCATAATCAAATAAAACATTAATAATTTTGGATTTGATGTAAAGTATACCTTATACCACATAATTGTTGTACTCCATATGAGTAGTAGTGATCACATGTTATATTCCAATTTATTTATCCTTAAGAGGTTTTTGATGTTGATCATCCTTGATAACCCTGGTATTTGGCCATTGGTTAGAATAATTACAATTTTTTTACACTTGAAGCACAGAAGTGTGGGAGGTTCATTTAATGTATCTTTTTATCTATTCATGTCATTAACTGTCAATTTCCCATCACATGGGCAGCCAATTTTCTTATGACCATATTTCCCATACTTACAGCAATTACTAGTCTACATAAGATAGTTTAATCCATATTTATTACCACATTTTTATAAAAAAAAGAAATTGAATCTTCCTTTAACTATGTTTTTTAGATTTTTCCTTTAATTGAATTTTTCTATTTTTATAAAACCCATAAGATTGATGAGTGACTCCAAACACCATATCAACCTTAAGAGAACATCAAAAAATTTCCTCATTGCAACTAAAGTCCATTGTGGTTAATACACTTCAAAGACTTGGTTTTAATCTATTGAACAATTGATCAACCTTCCTTTCAGGTTGGATGATAATTCCTAAATAGTACCATGAATGTTTTGTAAATTATTCTTCATAGGTACCAACAGATTTATAATCCTTTTTCGTAAGCATAGGGAACTCCTTCTTCATCTTTGTATGAATAATATGAGTAATGTACTTAATGAAAAATAAGTTCTTGAGCTCATCCCATTGCATGGAGTCAATTTCATCTCCTTACCTTGTATTCTTGGTGAGGTTCCAGCATTGATCTGGTTCACCTTCCAAATTATAGACTGTAGAAATTACTTTCTCATATTCTGAAAATTGGAGAACCATAAATATCCTTTTAGTGGTATTGATACATTGTTCATCCACTGTTGGATTATAATTCCCACTGAATAAAGGATGAAACTAATCTCCCATAACATTCATTTTATCGGGAGGATAATCATTTCATTTCTCCTTGAATTTTGCATTAATAAATCTTTCTTTAATATCCATTGACTAAAAACATGAAGCATAGTGTGAGAAACACTAATCATAGTGGTAAAACCACATAATCAATGGAAATTATTTATAAAATTTCAATTCAGGACACATGAGGATCTATCCTAGGTTATTTGTGATCATTACAAAAAATATAGTATTATATATGGCACATAGACTTATCCTTATACTTCTTATAAAGTTTTTCTCATCCTATTTTTCAATGGTTAACTAAAACATTCTTCGATACCATCTATAATAGCCCATACACTTCACACATTGATATGACATCAAAATAGAAGAATATTAATTGCATAACATAATAAATATATGATAAAACCATATAGGTTTAGTTTCTATGGAAACACATAAACATAAACAACTGATTCATAAAGAGTCTACATCATCTCTCATGTATTACTCTATAGCATGAACCATTTTGACACATATTACTTAATAAATTTCTTCATATCATGGGGAAAATAAACATAAGAAATGGTGAGATCATATTCTAAGTAAGTGTAAACAAGGGAACTATTAATCATATCATAATAATAATACATAATAACATAGACAAAACATTTAAAAATTATATGCTCCATATCAAAGAATCATGATATAATGAAATATTATAAATCATAGAGGTTCATAAAGATTCAAAAAACATATACCCTAAGATCATAACATAAGACATGAAATTGTTGAATATATATAAGAATTGAAAATATTTTCCATATTAGTCAATCCTCGTTTATAAGACCATCAATGTGGATAAAGTCCTTTACTAAACTGAGTTCAATCCCTATTCCATACTTATATTTTTTAACAAAGTTCACTCTTAGTTCCAGTTCAATTGATATTATAAGATATAAATAATTACCCAATTTATTTGAGGGAGATATAGGTCCCACCCAGCACATAATGAAAACTATAAAAAAAAATTACACAATAATATACTTTCTTCATCATATCACAACCCTTAAAAAGAAATGGGTTTCATAAATTTCATTCAATCATAACATAACCCATGGAAATGAAATGGGTTTCATAAATATCATTATATAATTTGAAAATACAACAATAGAAATAATATGGATGGTATACTTAAAAATTATCACTAGTAAATTATAAGTATCATCCTATAATGTTATCTTAGATGGAAAATAATTTTTAGATATCACTTGAAATCATTCTTGAGGAAAATATCATTTCTACTTTGAAAAAATATATCTTAAAATCTAGTTAAATTTTAAAATAAACATTTTCTTAGAAAGTTACCTTATAATATTTTAACAGATGGTTCATGGAATTATGGTGTCCTAAAAAAAGGGAATAATTTCATGTTTTATAATATAAAATGAATTCATTTTATACATTTTCATAAAAAATCACAATGTACATCACTTGAAAATAAAAAAACATTCATTTCAAACCATTTAGTAAAAATTCACACATAGGTAAAAATAAATTTAAAAACTATATAAGGATAGTAAAAAAATTTGAAATTTTAATTAGGAAAAATGGGCATGAAAGATAAATAATTTTTAACATATACTTATAAAAAATCCTGAATAATAATGAGTTTTTAAAATTAACCCTTACCTTAGGTATTATTTCCTTTATATGTATATGAAACACTTGTATAATGGTTTTAAAATGTTTTAAATTTATATGAAAATCATATTAATAATTATTATAATATATATTATCCTATTATATTATATTATTTTCTGTTTGTTAAAAATATTTCATTATTACTCTTATTTTGGGTGTTAACATCTTTATTTTTTAATGCATGTTTTGTCGTATAATTCTTAGTTCTTGTTAATAGGATATAGTTCCACAATTTATATAATTATATTAAAGTAATATATATCATATTTATTCTTTCTTATATTTTATCTAATCATCTATGAATGGTTAACATGTAAAATTAATCAGGTCATGTTGTGGAGACAGTAGGTCGTACGTACACACGCACGATGGTATCATTCCCTTAATGGTGAAATGGAAAGAAAATGGAAGGTATATTAATTTTTTCAGAATAAATATCATGTTAAAATAATTATATATATATATATATATATATATATATATTATTTTAATAATTATACACATCTAAATAAAGTGGTGATTAAAAACAATTACCCCATAATGTGGAGACAGTAAGTCGAACATATGAACGTGCGGTGATTTTGTTTTTTTGGATAGATAAAAGGTGTAATATGGTTGTTCAAAAATTATTATAACATCTCAACATATGTTTTACATTGGAATTATTACCTTATAAAGAAAAAAAATATTAAGATGAATTATATGAAGAAATAATCTTTAAAATGTTTGTAAATATGACTAACTCATTTTTTGAAAAAATCCTTTAGATCTCTCATGAGGGACACTAGGGTTCGTATTTTTAAAAGGTACAAACCTTTAGAATGTGTATAGTGAAGTTGAAAAGAGAAATTGGTAGTGTCGACTCTAGCATTAAGGCTCTATGTGATGTGAATAAGTGAGGTAAGAGGTACCCTTTAATAATTGAGGTTGGGGGAACTTTTGGAATTTCAAAAAATAATAATTTATAATAAATTAAATATCAATAGAAATATTTAAAAAATACATGTATTAGAATATAATATGATATAATACTATAATATCATAAACCAATATATTTTAAAGATTTTTTGTTATTATTTTAAACCATGTCATTTTGATTAAACCTTAGTTGACTTCTTTTAATTTTAAAAAGGTACCACGTTTTCAAGTATTAAAATTTTGAAAATTTTACTTATTTGATGTCAATTAGACAATAAATTAACAATTTATATCCTCTTAGACCATATTATAATTATTTTTTATCTTTTAATATTTTTTATTATTTTTAATTAATTTAATATAATACTATTTTCATATAATATAATTAGTGTCAATTTTTTACAATATTCATTTTTTTGAATTTTAAAAATATAAAGATGACAATTCAACTTAAATAAAAATATTCTATATTAACTTTAATATTTCAAGGTAATCATAAAAATTCATGGGTCAGATTAATTATCGCTAATTACATTTATTTTAACATTTTTAATAACAATTATTTTATATTTACCATAATAAAATAGTTATTACTTCAACTTTGTGTAATTATTTATTATATACTAATTTCACTACTAAAAAATAAAAAATACCATTATAAGTATAAGTATTAAATATTTTATAATAATAATTATAGATGAATATATATTTTTGGTAAGCCTATATTAAAAAAGATAAATGATTTTAAACATCAATGTGATGTATTTAAATTTTTATTAAATAAAATATTAAAAATATTAAAAATCCCATAAATGAGGCCCAAAAATAAAAATATAAATTTATCTGAAAAAAATATGTTTATTATGTTAAAAATTTACATATATATTACTTCATAGAATACCTTTTTCTAATGTGGATTCATAAGAGATATTTAAGACAAATAATGTGCTATTTTGTTATTTTCATTGATTTAAATATTATATGAGAAATTTTCATGAAAAAGTGTAAATTAAACAACATAATTTATATAATTAGTTATTATGGTTCGAATTATATTCATCCAATAAAATATTTCCATCTTCTAAGGTCATTTTATATTCCTTATCATTTTATTTTTTTACCAAAATTAGACAATTTACCCATCATCGTGGTAACAAAATTTACTAAGGTTACCATTCATATTGGAAAAAAACTAAGTGAGACCTATTAACTAAATTTGTATCTTATGAATATAAATTTTATATACATTTTGAAAAATTCAAAACACATAAAGATTATAATTTAATTGAAAATAAAATTGGTAAAATTCCATGAAAACAGTTCTTCAGAAAAATACCCTTTTTAAACATAATTTTTTTATAATAAATTCATGAATATAATAATTTTAAAAATGAAATTGTATTATTATAAATTAAAATTAACTAATTATAACTTTAAATTAATCGAAACCATAATTTTACTTTTTAAATACATTAAACTAAAATACAGTTTTCTATATAAATCAATTTTTTCACTATTCCTTAAAAATAAATGTTTTCAGAAATAAAATTAAGAATGTTTTGAAATTTTGAAATTAATTTTTTATGTAAATTTTATAAAAACATATAAAAAAATATATTCTATCATAAAAATAAAATAAAATCATTTTTAAAGAAAACATATTTTAAAAGAATAAAGTGATTTTTCTAAAAATTGTGGGTTATTTTCTAAGAACATACAAATATATTCATATTGAGTTGGCCTATTATTTTTAAATAAAAAATTGATTTTTCAAAATTATTGTTGAAAATTTAATATCGTGGTTATAACTATCATTTTATAGTGTCTCATGGTTCATTAAAACCAATGGTTTCATGCAAAAAAACCACTGAAGAATTAAAATTATTTAAAGAGAGATATTTTTTAAAATATAATGGTGTTAAATTATACACTTTTATATTAAATTTTTCCCATAAAGTTAATCACTAGGATATAAATATATGAGGATACCTTTACCTCATCACATCTTCAGGTTCTCATGTAGCTTCCTCAAATTGGTGGTTCTATAATAAAACCATAACTAAGTGAGTTATCTTATTTCATAGAAATTTTTCTCTATGGTCCAGAATCTCTACTGGTTGTTCTTCATAAGAAACCTCTTGATCCAGTGGTATGAAATCTGAGTTTATTATATGTGAAGGATTGGGTATGTACTTTCTTAGGAGAGATATACGGAATACATCATTTACTTAAGAGAGATTCTGTAGAAGTTCTAATCAATAAGCTACCTTTCCAATATGATAATGTTTTTAAAAAGTACTGGTATACATATTTTTGAGATAAACCATCTTTCAAAATCCCATTACTCTATTCGAGAGAGATATTCATAGAAATTCCTTATCACCCACTTCAAACTGTAGGCATTTCTATGAAAAAATTTCATATATTTTTTCTTTAATTTTAGCTACTCTTAGGCAATGTTTAATAGATATAACCATATATACCATTTACTCAAATAGGTTATACCCCAATATATTTATTTCCCTAACTTTATTCTATCATATTGGAGTTCTGAACTTCTTACCATAATGGGATTCCTAAGGAGCCATATGAATACTAGAGTGAAAGTTATTATTGTAAGAATAATTTTTCCAAGGTATGTGTTGATCCCAAAAACATTTTAAATATATAGATTAAAATCTCAACTTGATTTTTAGAGTTTTAATTGTCCTCTTTGACTACCCATCATTATAAGGATGATATGCAGTGCTGAAACTTAACTCTGTATAAAGAGCCTGCTGAAGAATTATCTTGATCATTGAGGTAAACCTTAGTTCATGATCATATATAATGGAATGTGGTACTCCATAAAATCTCACCACTTCCTTAATATATATTTTGGAAATATTATCAATAGAGTAATATTATGTGATTGTAATTGTGTTTGTAGATTTCATTAGGTGATTAAATATAAACTATATAGAATTGTGGTTCTAAGATTTTTGGGAAGTTTGATGACAACATACAAGATTTTATTTTCCCATTTCCATTCTGGGATGGGTAATGGTCATAACATCCCCTTACACTTATATCTCTCACCATTATCTTTATGAAAAACCATGCACTAGGAAACTTACTCTGCAATATCTCTCTTCATGTCGTCCAACCATAAATACAATTTGAAGTCTCTATACATATTTTTTCTTCTAGTATGAATATAGGACGATGAAATATGAGCCTTATCCAAGGTATTCTTATTTAAATCTGGTATGTGAGGTACAAAAACATGGTTCCATAACATTATAATTTCAACATAATCAAATTTGAACTCATGAACATTTCTCACCTTCTTTTGTATCTCTACATCTTCATTTTTTGCATACCTAATATAAACATTTTTATATGGTTGATAATTTATTTTATCTAGACAATATTAATCACGTTATATAAATATTTCCAGGATCATATTTTTAAATCCTTAATATTGAATCTTTTTTGATCCTCATCATAGATAGACTAGCATAGTCATTTCAACTCAAAGCATCTCCCACCTTGTCTATTCCCTAGGGTGGTAATATATTGAGCATTCGTAATATCTAATCAACTAAAACCATATAATTTAGTACCTATTCATCTCCTTTTGAGTGAAAATATACTTTAAACATTTATGATCAGTATATATGTTACACCTCTCTCCATAAAGATTATTCATCCATATCATTAATGAAAAAAATACTGCAGCTAACTCCAAATCATTAGATGAGTAATTTTTCTTATGGTCTTTAAATTTTAATGAGGAATAAGCTATCACAGTATAATTTTTCATGAAAACACATACCATACCCTTATTTTATGCATAATTTTAGATCACAAACCATTATCCCCAATAATTTAGTGTGAGCACATATGAACTAAATGACCTTATTTTCAACTCCCTGAAATTCTCTTCACACTCTTCCATCCATATAAACATAACTTATTTACAAGTAAACATGGTGAGTGGATTAGATAATCATGAGATGTATTTCAGAAAACATTAATAACTTCCATCTTTTCTAGATCCACATATATCTCATCTCATAAGATTATGTAACCCAAATAAGAAACTTTCTGAAGCCAAAATTAACACTTGGTAAACCATTCATAATGTTTATCATTTATCAAGTTATTTATTATAATCATCAAGTGATCATCATGTTCTTCATTAATATTTGAATATATAAGAACATTTTCAATAAAAACTATCACAAACAAATATAGATAGTCCCAAAAGGCTCTATTTAATAAATCCATGATGATTATAGGGGAATTTTTAAGACCAAAAGTCATCACTATAAATTCATAGTGTCCATACCTTATATGGAATTACCTCTTCGGAATATCCTCCTTCTTGACCCTAAATTTATGATATTTAGAACAAAGGTCAATATTAGAATGTATTGACTTCCAATTAGTTGATCAAAATATTCATCAATACGACGAAGATGATATTTACTCTTTATAGTGATTTTGTTAAGTTCTCAATAGTAAGTGAAAAATCTCATTGATCCATATTTCTTTTTAATAAATTGAATAAGTTTACCCCAAGGTGATGTACTAGAGTGTATGAATCCCTTTCAATATTCTCCTGGATTTTCTTCTCCAATTCTTTCAACTCAAATGGGGTCATTCTTTAAGGATTCATTGAAATAGGTATAACACCCGGTATGAGTTCTATTTGAAAAAAATATTTATGATTCGGTGGAAGACCTAGAAATTATTCTTGAAAAACATCCTCAAAAACCTATAAAATTGGTGTATCTTTAATTGTGGGTTTCCCATAGACATATGAGATAGATAACATTAATTTATAGGAATTATGACTCACATGATGAAATTAATTTCCTCATTATGTTCATATTCATCCTTTCATAGATATATGATCATGGATTCATTTGGACTATAAAATGTGTATTCCCTTCCTCAACAATTGATATCGTCCCCATATAGAGAAATCCAATCCATGTAGTGAATCATTTATAATTCAACTAATTTTTGGATCACAAGAGTTATAGGAAAACATTTCCCACAAACATCAACCTGAGATGAATTTTAAACTTACATCTAAATCAACATCTAATTGTTAAAGTAAAATGGATATACCATTAGAAATTTATTTAGAAATAAAAGAGTGGGTGGGTCCAGAATCAAATAAAATATTAGTTGTTTTATATTTTATGGTAACTTTTCCTATCACTACTTCCTTGTCATACTCCACATTTCCAGTAGTGATCAAATGAGACTTTTCTTTTTCTTTCACCTTATGCGGTCGCTAACATCGATCATCATCCAAAACACTGAAATTTTTGGATAAGTTAGCATAATTACAATTTTCCTAACACTTGAAGCATTGAAGTGTGGGAGTTTCATTATGTGTACCCTTTTCTCTATTCACATCATTACCTATCCTTTTTCCATCACTTAGGCAATCAATTTCTTGATGACCTTCTTTCCCACACATAAAACATTTACTAATCCAATTAATATAGTTTCCTCAATTTCTATTTCCACACATTGAGCATAATGGTAAACTCATATTATTTACACTATAGTTTTTATATTTTCAATTGAAATATATTTTTCTCTTTTTACCAAACCCATAATATTTATGGTTGACTGCAATCTCTATCTAAATCTTGAGATCACAACAAAATATTTCATTATAGCTACTGATGTAACATCCCATGTAAGTAATTAATAATATATATTTTTATCTATGTCTATTTATGAATTATATAGTTTTTAGAGGCTTAAAATGAGAATAAATCCAATCTTAAGCATGGAATACACTAATATTTTTTAAAGATTGTTTTACTGCCTTTTGATGGAAAACCATTTTTAAATCAAAATTTTGACAATTTTTTAAGCTATATTTTTCAAAATAAATATATTATTTATTATTGGGACATTGATATTTACATTGGATAATTTTTTGGTATTTTTCTGACAATGTTCATTTTTTTAATGAATAGTAAAAAATACTGTATTTTAAATCAAAACTGTTTTTTCATCTAATTTAATTATATGGTTAGATTATCATTTTAATTGGTATTAAAGTGTAATTAGAATATATTTTTACCATTTAATCCAATGGTGGTCATTAGGATTAAATTCACTTTGTAATTGGGCATAAACAAGTGCCAAACTTTTCATAGATATTGTTTCTAAAAAACCCGCTATTTGTTTTGACAACGGAAATTATTTTAAAATTAATTATTGAAATTTCTGTGTTTGGAATTTTGTAAAATAGATTACATATTTTGAATCATAAGGTCTAAATTATGTAACAAGACTCTGTTGTTTTTGGACATTATAAATAGTAACGACGGTAATTATCTTTAATTATCTTGATTAATTAGTAATCGGGTAGTTAAGGATAATAAAATAATATCATAATAATAAAAACTGACCCCAACATGTGTCTTAATGATACTGGTTGTGTCATGGCCGACCATGGGATGCCTTGTGCCAAACTTGGGGACCCCATGGAATCACTTTTGTGTGATAATGACTTTTTATCTTTTTATTTTTAAAGAAAGTTAAATATTACCAAGAATGTATCACCTGAGTAAAACATTTTTATTTTGACTACATAAATGATATTTTGGACTATAAATATTCATTGGAAATATAAAAATATTTCCTACATCATAGTAGTTTTTTTATAATTTTGATACATTAAATAAATTAAATTATGTATGACATCATGATGATGCAGCGATTACCTCATTAATGAACAATTTAAATAAAATGAAAAGATAATGTAAATATAAGACTTAAACTTTTCAAAGACATATTAGATGAGTATATTTTGAACCCTTATCACCTTATACTCGAAATAAATCAATTTGGGACCTTTAAAATCCTAAAATCATTTGAAAATAAAGTAACATTTTATACCTTTCCAAGAGTGCCCCTCCTCTCCTCTTATAAAAGGACCCTACCTCTACCTCCTTACCCACACTTCTCAAGACTTTGGATCAGCCAAGATCTCACCATTTTGTCTCTCCAAATACATCTCCTCATCCTAGAAGCCTTACCTTATGCATGAAGCTCTTGAAGAAACCCTTTTGGTTCAAACCAAAGGGAGTTACCTGATTTAAAGGTAATGTCTTCACTTGTGTTCTTTTGTTTTATTTTGCTTCTATAACCCCCTAAACTCTTTTTATTCATTTATTTTGTAACAAAAAAATAATTTTCAATATAATAGGATGTTGTTATAATAATTATTTGAGCTACACTTACACACACCTACATCGAATGGTTAAAGAACATACTGTTTCCGTGGATGGAGAATTTCTGCCTCACGAAATGATGATTGTTCAATATTCTTATAAAACCTTCAAAGGTGGCCATTAAGATTTCACTATATTTATATATGATATATAATATGTTTATGTTTTCCTTAATATTCTTTATTTTTCATTTATGTCATACCTTTATGGTTTCCATTATGGGTAAACGTGATATCTTCATTTTAGGAAGTGCGGACTACAGCCCCCTCAAAGTGATTTTATTCGTTAATACCATATGTGGTACGTATAAAGGATAGTTTAAATGATATAATATATGATAACATAATGGAATTATAATAATATTATGTATCATTATGTTTTAATTCCATTAAATATGAAATAGAAATGGAAGTAGCATTCATGCGTACGTACGGCTTACCGTCTCCATGAACGGTGCATTTCATTTCTTACCTCTAAATGTTATGTAAAATTGTAAATGCATGTATATACTAGATATATATGACATATATGATATCTACATCATGAATATAATTCTGTATATAATGGATATTTTACCACATTAACAACTTGTAATTATAAAGAGTTTATTTTTGACTCAAGTACCAATGATCGAAAAAATGGCCATTATTAACTTAAATAATTACATAGTGTTCATAACATGGTAATAAGTGATATAAAAGGAATAATTAACTTTAAAAAGGTTCTTAATCAAGTATAAATTAACTCAAGTTTATTATTTAAGACGTTAAAGAACGATCGAGTCAAGTCGGACCCGAGGTATGGGACTTCGTCTCAATATCCTTTCATTGAGACATATTTTGTTTTATACATAACTTTATTTTATATGGTGTATAAACCCCTATGAGTTTTAAGTTTACTCAAAAGGAATCTTTTTTATATGAATCATTTACTAAACGACAAAAGGGAATGTTTTTTTTGTCGTACGTATGGGGCGACAACAACTTCTTCTCCACCGTGACCATTATTTGAGATTCGGCTTCTCTACAAGCCATAACCTTTTATTTAAAATGAAAAATAAATACCATGTTTTAATTTTCTTTTATTTTGGTATTGAAAATGGTTTTCAAAATGTTTTTATATCAATGTGTTGTATTGATATCTTGTGATTGAAAAGTGGGAATGTTATGTTTCCTTTATGCATGTTTTATGTGATACGATTATGTTATGGTTCATGAGAATTGTTATGAAGACAGGTGGTTCCGTGATAAACTAAGGGCGGGTGAGCCTGATATAGCTCTCCAATTTATTGGGTAACGTGAAGGGGTTGAACATTAAGGTTTCTCCAAAGAGATTTAGGGAATATACTATGATGGGTATTCCAAACGTAACCATGAGGGTTACTCCCTACGTAAGAATGTTATGAATGCCTCAAGTTACCTTTACGTCTTATGATTTCTATGATTTATTCATGATTTGATGAGGTATGTTAAAATGCTTATGTTTTATGAGTAAAGTATGATTTCATACATGGACTAATGTTTTCATTTCGTACTTTTATATCCCTTACTAAGATTTTCATGCTCATCCCAAGTTTTTGAAATGTTTTTCAAAGGTCAAGGGAAAGGTACATGATGTGATGATAGGGTCAAATAAGTGTCATGAAAGAAACCATGTTTTGTTTTAAATATGTTTCTGTTGATGGGAAAACAATGAATACTATCTTTTATGTAACCACTTTTTTTAAATGTGGAATGTAATGCATGATTTATGATCTAATTCTCTAAAACTCTAAAACTGAAAAGATACTCAATGTGTAATCTTGTAATAACTCAAGATTAAGTAATGTTTAAGGCTGGGGCCTTATAGTTGGTATCAGAGGTCATTTTAGATAACTTTAGGAGTTATAATTCTATTAAATGATTATCCAAAAGTATTTTTTTATGGTAAAATTGAAATGATATAGCATTTGAAGATTACCATGTTGCTTTATCTAAGACATGTTTTTTCAGAATGGTTTTCCGTAGAGGAAATAGGGAAGTAGTGATAGGAAGGCATACAGAAGGAAATGACCTTCCGAATCAGCATCCGGAGATGGTCGGAATTGGAACTGAACAGTTTGTTGCAATAATGGAACAATTTAATCAAGTGATAAATGGTGGTGGTATCCATGCACGAGATCAGCCAGATCAACCGCAGAGGAACATGTCAGTGGTGGAACATTTCATGAGGCAACATCCCCCATCATTCAGAGGATCATCTGACCCTGTGCTAGCTGAAGGGTGGATTAAAGCACTGGAGAATATTTTCGATGTCATGGGGTGTTCAGACAATCAAAAGGTTAGTCTTGCTATTTTCTGTTTGGAGGGTGAAGCAGATCAGTGGTGGTCGATGGTTAAAAATATCAGGGACGCTGATGAGATTGATGGTCTCGATTGGGATGAATTCAAAGGTATGTTTCTTGAGAAGTATTTTCCTAAGGCTGTTCGACTTAGGATGGAAAAACAATTCATGGAATTGAGGATATAGGAAGACTCATTGGTTGCCTATGAAAAAAAGGTTCACTTGATTGGCAAGGTATGCTCCAAATTTTATCTGAGACCTTGATAGTAAAATCAATCATTCTTACTCAGGATTAAAGCCAAAATATCAAAGGTATTTAGCTTCTCGCAAGTTCAAGAGTTATGAAAATCTTTTTCGATGTGTTGAGAAGGTGGAAATGGAGTTTTCAAATGATCAAGTGTTCTATAACAACCAACAGAAGAAGAGACCAAGGTGGCAGGAGAAAGGGAAGAATTATTCAAAAAGGTATGATGGTAAGAAAACTAAGTTTCCAATTTTTGATAAATGTTGTAAAAGGCATGTTGGGGAATGTATTCTGAATTCTGGAAAGTGCTACCGATGTGGTAAGATGGGACATAAGGCTCGTGATTGCACTGAAAAAGATCAAGGTGATGGTAAGACCAAATTTGATTTACAGTTAGTGAAATTTTTTAAGTGCAATGAGATGGGTCACTATGAAAACGAGTGTCCGACAAAGAGCTCGAGTGATGGGAAGCAGTCAGACTACAACTATAAAGGGGTGGTGAAATCCTTAGCAATTACTTCAGTAGATGTTGGGATATCAAATGAAGTGGTATCAGGTACTTTGTTTGTTTTTCAGATTATGCCAGTGTGTTGTTTGATTCGGGGTCTACACATTCTTTCATCTCTGAAAAATTTTCTAGTAAAATGGGAATACCATCTCAATAAATGACTCTAGAACTTGTGGTAAAAACACCTGGGGGAAATGTTGAGTCAAAAATAATTTATAAGAATCTTCCTATCCTTATCCGTGGAAAGAAAATACTTGGAAACCTTATTGTTTTACCTCTAGTAGAGTTTGATGTTATACTGGGTATGGATTGGCTCTCTATTTATCATGCTAAGATTGATTGTAGAGATAAAGAAGTTTCTTTTCAGAAAGACTTTCAGTTTGTGTACAAGAATGAACCCTTACTGTTGATAACATATCAAGAGGCCGAGAAACTTTTAAAAGATGGAATTGAATGTTACCTTGCACACATCGTTGAAAACAAGGGAACTGTTCAGATTAACGATGTACCAGTGGTAAATGAGTATCCTGATGTTTTTCCTGATGAGTTGCCTAGAATAATACCAGATCGGGAAGTTGAGTTTACTATTTAATTAGTTCCTAATGCTAAGCCAATTTCAAAACCCCCTTATCGAATGGATCAAATTGAACTTTTAGAGTTGAAGGAGAAATTGCAAGATTTGTTAGAGAAATGTTTCATTCGACCTAGCACATCACTATGGGGTGATCCTATTATATTTGTTAAAAAGAAAGATGGTTCTATGAGACTTTGCATTGATTATAGAGCCTTGAATAACATCACTGTTAAGAACAAATATCCTTTTCCTCATATTGATGATTTGTTTGATCAGTTCCAGGGAGCTCAGTTTTTTTCAAAGATTGACCTGAGATCGGGGTACCATCAGTTGAAGGTAAAGGACGAAAATATTCCAAAGACCGCATTTTGTACAAGGTATGGACATTATGAATTTGTAGTAATGCCTTTTAGGCTAACCAATGCACCTGTTGTATTCATGGACTTAATGAATAGAATTTTCCATGAGTTCTTGGATAAGTTTGTGGTTGTTTTCATTGATGATATTTTGGTGTTTTCTAAAATTAAATAGGATCATGAAAGACATTTAAGGGTTATTTTTCAAACCTTAAAAGAAAAGAAATTGTATGGGAAATTCAGCAAGTGTGAGTTTTGGTTGCAGCAAATTTATTTCCTTGGTCACATTGTTTCTAAAGATGGGATAACTGTTGATCCTGCAAAAACAAAGGTTGTTAAAGAATGGCCAAGACCCACAAATTTAACTGAGATTCGTAGCTTCCTTGGTTTGACAGGCTATTACTGAAGGTTTGTTAGAATTTTTTCACGGTTATCTAGTCCAATGACTAAGCTAACTCGGAAGGGTGTTAAGTTTATCTGGACAAAAGAATGTGATGATTGTTTTCAGGAATTGAAAAGAAGATTGGTGAATGCTCCAGTTTTGGCACTACCTTCTAGGAATGGTGAGTTTGTTATCTACAGTGATGATTCATTGAATGGACTTGGTTGCGTCCTAATGTAGAATGATTAGTTAATTGATTATGCTTCACGACAGTTGAAAAATGATGATGTAAATTATCCTACACATGATTTGGAATTATCTGCTGTTGTTTTCACTTTAAAAATTTGAAGGCATCATTTATATGGAGTAAAGTGTGAAATATATACCGATCACAAAAGTTTAAAGTATATAGTTACTCAGAAAGAATTAAACATGAGACAGAGGAGATGGCAAGAATTAATCAAGGATTATGATTGTAAAATTCATTACCATCTGGGAAAAGAAAATAAAGTGGCTGATGCTTTGAGTCGAAAAAGTAATGCTTCATTAACAATGTTGCTTTTGGAATTTGATCATTTAGTTAAGGATTTGATGAAATTTGGCATAGAAGTTGTTGGTGCAGGATGTCCTTCTATTTTGTTTCATGTATCAATGAAATATTCTCTATCAGACAGAATTAAGCAAGCACAGAAGCAAGACAGCGTGTTGCAGAAAAAGGTAGAGCTGGTTCAGAAGGGTAAGTTGCCTGAATTCAACATTGATAATGATTGTGTTTTGAGATTTGGGAAGAGATTGTGTGTGTCGTGTGATTCAAAGTTAAAGGGAGATTTGTTATATGAAGCTCATAGTTCTCCGTTATCATTTCATCCACGCAGTACTAAGATGTATAGAGATCTTCGAGAGTATTACTGGTGGGACGGAATGAAAAGAGATATTGCTGATTTTACTGTGAGGTGTTTGAATTGTCAACAGGTTAAAGCAGAGTGGCAATTACCAAAAGGGATGCTTCAACCTTTACCAGTACCAGAGTGGAAATGGGAGAATATATCCATGGACTTTTTTGTGGGATTGCTGAAGAAACCTCGAGGTAATAATGCAATCTGGGTTATTGTTGATCACTTGACTAAATCTTCACATTTCCTTGCTATACGAGATAATTTTTACCTAGATCAACTTTCCCATTTGTATCTTAAATAGATATTCAGGTTACATGGAGTTCCTCTCTCCATTGTATCTTACCGTGATCTCAGGTTCTCTTCAAACTTTTGGAAAGGCCTTCAGAAGTCGTTGGGTACTGAATTAAATTTTAGTACAGCTTTTCGTCCTCAATCAGATGGGAAGTCAGAACGAACAATTCAGACTTTAGAGTATATGCTACGTGCTTGTTCGATGGATTATCAGGGAATTTGGGACCAACATCTTTCTTTGGTTGTTTTTTCTTATAATAACAGTTTTTATTCCAGTATACAGATGGAACCATTTGAGGCATTATATGGGAAGAGGTGTCGAACTCCAGCTTTCTGGGATGAAGTGGGTGAAAGGAAGTTGATGGGACCAGAATTGGTAGAAGAGTTGGCAGAAAAAGTTCAGCTGATACAGAAACACATGAGAATAGCGCAGAGTAGGAAGAAGAGTTATGCGGACAACAGGAGGAATGATCTCTCTTTTGAGGATGGTGATCATGTTTTTCTCAAAGTCTCACCATAGAAAAGTGTGATGCGATTTGGTAAGAAAGAAAATTTGAGTCCAAGGTTCATTGGACCATATGAAATTTTGGAGAGAGTTGGATCAGTTTCACACTGAGTGGCTTTACCTCCGAGTTTATCTCAGGTACACAATGTTTTTCATGTTTCAATGTTAAGGAAGTACATGCCAGATCCATCTCATGTTTTGATTCCAGAGGTAGTTCAACTGGAAGAGAATCTATCTTATGAGGAATAATCGATCCAGATTCTTGACCACAGGGTGCAAGTGTTTTGGAATAAGGTGATTCATCAAGTAAATGTTTTTTGGAAAAACCACATGAGTGGAGAGGCAACATGGGAATCTGAAAATGCAATGAGGGATAAATACCCCCACTTATTCATTAAGTAAATAAATTGCGGGGATGCAATTTTCTAAAGGGGGGAAGGATGTAACATCCCAAGTAAGTAATGAATAATAGATTTTTTTATCTATATCTATTTATGAATTAGATAGTGTTTTAGAGGCTTAAAATGAGAATAAATCCAATCTTAAGCATGGAATACACTAATATTTTAAAAAGATTGTTTTACTGCCTTTTGATGGAAAACCATTTTCAAATCAAACTTTTAACAATTTTATAAGCTCTATTTTTCAAAATAAACATATTCTTTATGATTGGGACATTGAAATTTACATTGGATAATTTTTTGGTATTTTTCTGACAATGTTCATTTTTTAATGAATAGTGAAAAATACAGCATTTTACATCAAAACTGCTTTTTCATATAATTTAATTATATGGTTAGATTATATTTTTAATTATTATTAAAGTGTAATTAGAATATTTTTTTACCATTTAATCTAATGGTGGTAATTAGGATTAATTTCACTTTGTAATTGGGCATAAACAAGTGCCAAACTTTTCATAAATATTGTCTTTAAAAAACCCGCTATTTATTTTGACAACGAGAATTATTTTTAAATTAATTATTGAAATTTCTGTGTTTGTAATTTGTTAAAATGGATTACATATTTTTAATCATAAGTTCAAAATTATGTAATCAAGACTCTGTTGTTTTTGGACATTTTGAATAGTAATGACGGTAATTATCTTTAATTATCTTGAATAATTAGTAATCGGGTAGTTAAGGATAATAAAATAATATCATAATAATAACAAATGACCACAACATGTGTCTTAATTCTACTGGTTGTGTCATGGCCGACCATGGGATGCCTTGTGCCAAACTTGGGGACCCCTTGGAATCACCTTTGTGTGATAATGACTTTTTATCTTTTTATTTTTAAAGAAAGTTAAATATTACAAAGAATGTATTAACCGAGTAATTTTTTTTAATTTTATCTAAATAAATGATATTTTGGACTATAAATATTCATTTTAAAGCTAAAAATATTTCCTACATCATAATATTTGTTTTATAATTTTTATACATTAAATAAATTAAATTATTTATGACAACATGATGATGCAACGATTACCTCATTAATGAACGATTTAAATAAAATGAAAAGATAATGTAAAATATAAGAATTAAACTTGTAAGATACCTATTTGATGAGTATATTTAGAACCCTTATCACCTTATCCTCGAAATACATCAATGTGGGACCTTTAAAATCCGAAATTCATTTGAAAATAAAGTAACATTTTATACCTTTCCAAGAGTGCCCCTCCTCTCCTCTTATAAAAGGACCCCACCTCTACCTCATTACCCACACTTATCAAGCCTTTGGCTCGGCCAATATCATCTTATTTTGTCTCTACAAATATCTCTCCTCATCCTGGAAGCCTTACCTTAGTCAAGAAGCTCTTCAAGAAACCCTTTTGGTTCAAACCAAAGGGAGTTACCCGATTTAAAGGTAATGTCTTCCCTTGTGTTCTTTTTTTTTATTTTGCTTCTCCAACCCACTAAAATATTTCAATTAATTTATTTTGTAACAAAATAAGTATTTTAAATATACTAGTATGTTTTTATAAGAATTATTAGAGCTACACTTACACACACCTACATCTAATGGTTAATGAACATACTGTTTCCGTGGATGGAGAATTTCTGCCTCACGAAACGATGATTGTTCAATATTCTTATAACTCCTTGAAAGGTGGACATTAAGATGTCACTATATTTATATATGATATATAATATGTTTATTTTATCTTTAATCTTATGTATTTTTCATTTATGTCACACCTTTATGGTTTCCATTATGGGTAAATGCGATATCTTCATTTTAGGAAGTGCGGACTAACGCCCCCTCAAAGTGATTTGATTCGTAAATACTATATGTGGTACGTATAAAGGATAGATTTAATGATATCATATATGATAACATACTAGAATTATAATAATATTATGTATCATTATGTTTTAATTCCATTAAATATGAAATAGAAATGGAAGTAGCGTTCATGCGTACGTACGACTTACCGTCTCCATGAACGGTGCATTTCATTTCTTACCTCTAAATGTTATGTAAAATTGTAAATTCATGTATATAATGGATATATATGACATATATTATATCTAAATCATGAATATAATTCTGGATATAACGTATATTTTACATATAAACAACTTGTAATTATAAAGAGTTTATTTTTGACTCAAGTACCAATGATCGACAAAACAACCATTATTAACTTAAATAATTACATAGTGTTCATAACATGGTAATAAGTGATATAAAAGGAATAATGAACTTGAAAAAGGTTCTTAAGAAAGTAGAAATTAACTCAAGTTTATTATTTAGGACATTAAATAACGATCGAGTCAAGTCATACCCGAGGTATGGGACTTCGTCTCAATGTCCTTTCATTGAGGCATATTTTGTTTTATACATAAATTTATTTTATACGGTGTATAAACCCTTATTAATATTATGTTTACTCAAAATGAATATTTTTTATATGAACCATTTACTAAACGACAAAAGGGAATGTTTTTTTTGTTGTACGTATGCGGCGACAACGACTTCTCCGCCGCCGTGACCATTATTTGAGCTTCGGCTTCCTATACAAGCCTTAACTTTTTATTTAAAATGAAAAATAAAAACCATGTTTTACTTTTATTTTATTTTGGTATTGAAAATGGTTTTCATAATGTTTTTATATCAATGTGTTGTATTGATATATTGTGATTGAAAAGTGGAAATGTTATGTTTCCTTTATGCATGTTTTATGTGATACGATTATGTTATGGTTCTTAGGCATTGTTATGAAGATGGGTGGTTCCGTGATAAAATAAGGGCAAGTGAGCCCGATATAGCTCTCCAATGCATTGGGTAATGCTAAGGGGTTAAACATTAAGGTTTTTCTGAAGAGATTTAGGGAATATATTGTGATGGGTATTCCAAACGTAACCATGAGGGTTACTCCCTACGTAAGAATGTTATGAATGCATCAAGTTACCTTTACATATTATGATTTCTATGATTTATTCATGATTTGATGAGGTATGTTAAAATTCTTATGTTTTATGAGTACAGTATGATTTCTCACATGGACTAATGTTTTTATTTCATACTTTTATATACCTTACTGAGCTTTTTATGCTCATCCCAAGTTTTTGAAATGTTTTTCACAGGTCAAGGGAAAGGTACATGATGTGATGATAGGGTCAAGGAAGTGTCATGAAAGAAACCATGTTTTGTTTTAAATATGTTTCCGTTTATGGGACAAAAATGAATACTATCTTTTATGTAACCACTTTGTTTAAATGTGGAATGTAATGCATGATTTATGATCTAATTCTGTAAAACTCTAAACCTGAAAATATCCACAATGTGTAATCTTGTAATAACTCAAGATTAAGTAATGTTTAAGGCTGGGGACTTATAACTGATGTCCCTTGTGGATCAGTTAGAAAGGATACATGGTTTTAAGCCACTAAAAAATCAATCAAACTTAATTTAAGGTTGGATGACAATTCATGAAGGGTGCCTTGAAATTCTTGTAAAATTTTATTTATAGGTAAAAACATATTCATCATCCACTTTATTATTTTCAAGGAATTCACCATAATTATAAAAATAATAATAAGAAATTAATTATTTAAAAATAAGTTTTTGAACTCATCCCATTCCATGGATTCATTTTCTCCTAATTGGCTCATATTCTTGATGAGGTTCTACGATTAATCGGATTCACTTTCTAAATGATATACTGCATAAATTACTTTCCCATGTTCTATAAATTTGAGAATAAAAGATATCTTTTCAGTGGTATTGATCTATTGTTTTCCCACTATTGTATCATAAGACCGACTAAAATAATGTGGATGTTGCCTCACGAAGGACTCAATAGAATGATGTTCCATCATTTTATCTTTTCGATGTCTTTCACAATTCATATCTTGATAATGTTTTTTGAGAAGGGGAACAATATTTTTCATTCAATATCCCATAACATTTGGTTTCTTTTGAGGAAAAACATTTCATCATCCATTACATTCAGCATTAATGTGGTTCCTTTAGGTTTCATCCATTGACTAAAACCAAAAACCATTGTGTGATAAATGCTAATCACAGTGGAAAAACCACATAATCACGGGAAATAACTAATATAATTTCAATTAAGGACACCATAGGTTCTATCCCAAGATATTCATGATCATTAACAAAAATATAGGATTATATAGAAGTACTTAGAGTTATCCTTGGGGTTCTTAAAAAGGTTTTCTCATCTTAGTTTCAAAAGGTTAACTAAATCTTTCTCTGATACCAACTATAATGATCGATAAATTTCATACATGGATATTACATATAAATTTAATATTATTCATTACATAACATAACAAAACCATACCATAACTATATAGGTTTAGTTTCTTTGGAAAAATTAAAACATAAATAATGAATTCATAAAATATCTCCATCATCTCCAACATATTACTTCATTACAATAACCCTTTTTGACAAATATTACTTAATACCTTTCTTCATATCTTGGGGAAAAGAAACATAAGAAAGGGTGGGTTCATATGATTAGTAAGGGTAAATAATGGAGATATAAAACATATCATAATAATATGTTCTAATAACAAAAAAATTGAAAATATATCATGTATATAATAGAATAATGATATCATGTCATGGGATAAATCAAAGAAGTGCATAAAGAATAAAAAAACATATTACATGAGATCATAATATTAGATAAGGAATTGTGGCATAAAAATAATAATATAAAATTATTTACATATTATTCAAGGCTCATTTCTAAGAGAATCATAGTGGACAATGTCCTTTACTGAACTGGGTTCACTCTTCGTTTCAGCCTTGTGTTTCTGAATTGAGTTCACTCATCATTCTGGTCATGTATATCTCATGAGTTACAAATATTTACCCAATGCATTGGAGGGAGATATATGTCCCACCTATCACATAATGAAAACCATATATACATTTTATAAAAGAACATATTTCATTCATTATATCAGAACCCATAAAAAGAAATGTGTTTCATAAACATCATTACATCATAATATAACCCTTAGAAAAGAAATGGGTTTCATAAATATCATTTCATCATAAAAATAAACCAACCATATATATAATATAGATAGTATCCTTGAAAATTAATTGAAATAATTATTAGTAACATAAACTAATTTTATATTAGATGGATAATGTTAGGTCCACAAGGTTGAATACCTTGAGGGGGGGGGGGGTGAATAAGTGAATGACTAATTTAAAATTAAATCCCGTTTTGATATTGTTTCGCTGTTAAGATAAACAATCTTCTCTCACTTTCCTATTGCACAATATAAACAGAATGTAAAGTAAGCACACGACACAACAATTTTACTTGGTTCACTACTAAGGGCTACGTCCAAGGAGCATACACCGACAAGTCATCGGTCGTAAGAAACTCCACTAAACTTTACTAGCTGTGGATTACAAGGTTCAGGCACAGTCACTCTTTCCTAGGATCACAGCCATTACAAGGTTTAGGGTCAGATCATTGCTTTACCAAGGGTCACTCCCTGTTTCTCTCTCTCTGGCTCACTGCTAGTGGAGAGGATCACCTTCTTCCTCTTCCTTTGCTCGGTACGTCGGAAAGGATCCACTCAAAGTTTATAGACCTGTAGGTCCTTTCATTTTCATGAAGGAATGCATCTTTCTTTGTCTGTAGATGCTCTGTTGAAGTCCAACATTCACCCATAGATGAATATCTCTTTGCACTGAAGGTATAGGGAAAACTTCCAGCTTCCAAGCAGCATGAAAATCATTGCTGGAAATAAACCTTACTTGGAGCACAATTTTATCTCGGCACGCAAGTATCGGCGTGCAAGTATCGGCGTGCAAGTCACAACTGGCATTCAAGTCCTCCTTAGATACTTGCGTGACACAAGCTTCTCCAACCCCACACTTGCGCAACTCACTTCCTTCCTCGCCTAAACAACCTCAGGTGCGCAACTAACACTTGGCACGTAACTTCCTACACTGGAACGCAAGTCCCACTTGCACGACACACCACCACTTGCATGACCACCACACTTGCACGATGGGAGCTCTGAATCTTCAAAGTGTTGAACTCCGGTGAAGATTGAGGAGGGGTGGTCTAGTATTAATAGTCATTTTGACCACCCTACACGATGACGCGCAAGTCAACCTTTAAAGTGAAAGTCTCAGCGCGCAGGTCTCTTCCCCTAAAAGTCACCTTCGCGACCCAATTCCAAACTTGTGTGAACCTCTTTCCTTTGGCTTGTATGTCTTTCTGATGATCTTCCCTTATTGACAAGCATCGCACGTGTGAGTGCGATCACGTGATAATTTGGGAAGGTCTCTAGCAGCATCAAACTTTACCAGATCTTCCATAGATGGTTGGCATAGATGACCAAGTCACTTATGCCACAACTAGTTTTATTCCTCTCTGGATAAAAGTCTTGAATCTTCTTCCCCACCTACAAGGTAAAGATTTCCCCTTGTCCTTTTTCCATGTAGGACAACTGCTCCATCTTTTCCTTTCACAACACACATCTTCTTGGTAAATCGGATAGAATGCCCAGAGTCACATAGTTGACTAACACTGAGCAAGTTATGACTAAGGCCCTCCACTACCAAGACATCAGTACGTCTCATTTCTTTTCCCCCAAACTTGGCTTTCCTTGAGCCAACAATCTTTAGGCCTTCATCGCTTCCAAATTTGAAAACTTTTTCTTTGTCATATTTTATGCCTGTAACAAGATCCTTATTACCCGTCATGTGAGATGTGCAACCACTATCAAGGATCCACACACCATAGTGATCTGATGCTTTAAGGGAAATTTCCACAACTACTTACTTTTCTTCTTTCTTCTTCTTGGTCCATACTTTTTCCTTCACAGTAGGTATAGATTGAGACTTCTGTTCTTTCTCAGAGTATGATGGACCAACTTCATCTTGTAAAGCAGAAAATCTATTCTGCATTTTTAACTTACCTGTGGGTTTATTGATCTACTACTTGCGAATGTTTTGATTCTTCTTTGGCTCATTTCCCTATATGGTCGAAGTATAGTACCTAGCCATGTGTCCAAATCCTCTAGACCAAAAACAGTTTCCTTCGAAATATATTCTGGAAAATCATTCTCTGTTTGGATTCCACCTCTATTCTTGTTCCCTTCAGTATCTTTTGGCTATGGAACACACATACTATGAATGTACCATATTTCCATAACAATAACACCTGATATAAGGTTCCTTCCTTTGTGTTACTTCAGCACTACGAGTTTCCCATTGGGATCTCTGAATATTCTGATTCATCTTTGTGCCCAAATCAAACTTCATTCTCGGGATGGGTGCTTGCGGTCTGACTTCAATTGCCATATATTTTAGCTTCTGATCAAGCCCTGAATCATCCTTAACCTTTGAGCTCAATTGCTTCATTTTCCTACTGAACTACTATGATCCTCTTTCATCTTTTCAATATTCAGAATGACCTACTTTCCCAAGAATGTATTGGGAATCAAGGGGTTATCCTGGTCTTTAACTTTCCTCCGCAGACCGAAAACTTCTTCTTCATGCTCTTCGATACGCTTGACATGATCTTTCACTTTTCTGTTCAATCCATAGATCTCAATTTTCTGTTCTTTAATCTTGAGATTACACTCACTAATTGATTCTGAGTTCTCTAGTGTTGATGATTTAAGTTTTTCAATTTCTTCTAACAACTCAGAATTCTCTTCTTCTTGCTGCTGCATATAGAGTTTGGCATCACGAACTACTTTATTGGATTTCTTCGTTTTGGCTCTCCAAACATCTATCTCCTTAAGAGCTGCTTCCAACTCAGCTTCCATATCAACTATTCATTCAACTTCTTCTACTTCTTCCCCATCGTCAGTTTCTTCCTTTTCCTGAGAACTACCGATGACCGCCACCATAGAATTTTCTCCTCGATCTTTGCAGTTCTCTATTTCCTCAACCTCTTCAACCTCAGACTCATCTGAACTGTCTATTTCTTGTGAAAGAAGATTCTTCTTCTTGAAGAAATTTCTCTTGAACTGCTTCTTCCCTTTCACATAGGCTGAAGATTTCTTCTTCGGAATTTCAACTTCATCTTCATCATTTTATTCTTGAAACTTTTTGGGGCATCTTTCTGTGAGATGTCTAACCTTTCCACATCTAAAGCATGCAAGAGGAAGTTTCCCATTGAACTTTCCTTTTCCTCTTTGAAGATTTTAGAGGAGGAATGACATTACCTCATCTGTCTCTTCTTCTTCCTGAGAGTCTTCAATGGTGAGATTTTTCAAGGCCTTGAATGCCACCTCTTGGATTTTCCCTTTTCCACAGTATCATTATAATCATTTCTCATTTCATATGCAACAAGTGTGTTGTGTATGTTATCCAATGTAATCTCTTTTGGATCTTTATCTTCTAGCACTGAAACTTTCGCATTGAACCGAGGTGAAAGTTTCATCATGATGCGCTTCACAATTTTTATGTCTTCAATAACTTCTCCAGGACCTCGCATGTCTTCCACTACAACATTTACCCTGTCAAAAAATGCATCAACAGAATCATTCAAGTTCATTCTCAAGTCTTCATACTTGTTCCACAAAACATGCAGCTTTGCCTCTCTGACCTTTATATCCCCTTCATATATATTCAATAACTTTTCCCACATGGCATGTGATGTTTTTCAAGACATCACCTTTGTATATATAGGATTGGATAGGGCACCCACTAAGGCATTGATTGCTTTGGCATCAGCAACCAACTCTCTATTCTAAGCTTTTGATAATGCACCACTGTTTATGTTTGTTGTTATACCATGCATTGCTGCTATGAATACATACATTCCCAGAGATTGGAAGTAGTGTTGCATCCAATTCTTCCATATCTGAAAATTTTTCCCTTCGAAGATCTAAATTCCTTTATGATTAGTGACCTCCATTGAGAGAAGAACATATATCAACCTTTTGCTCTGATACTAATTGTTAGTTCCACAAGGATGAATACCCTGATAGGGTGGGGGTGAATCAAGGTATGACTAATTTAAAATTAAAGCCCGTTATGATCTTGTTTCATTGTTAAGCTAAACACTCTTCTCTAACTTTCCTATTGCACAATATAAACAGAATGTAAAGAAAGCATAGGAAACAACAATTTTACTTGGTTCACTGCTAAGGGCTACGTCCAAGAAGCATACGCCTACAAGTCGCCGGTCGTTCCAAATTCCACTAAACTTCACTAGCTATGGATTACATGGTTCGAGCACAGTCACTCTGTCCCAGGATCACTACCTTTACAAGGTTTAGGGTCAGCTCACTGCTTTTCCAAGGGTCACTCCCTGTTTCTCTCTCTCTGGATCATTGCCGGTGGCGAGTATCACCTCCTTCCTCTTCCTTTGCTCACTGCGTCGAAAAGGATCCACTCATAGTTTATAGACCTATAGGTATCTTCATTTTCATGAAGGAATGCATCTTTATATGTATGTAGATGCTCTGTTGAAGTCCAACTTTCACCCGTAGATGAATATCTCTTTGCACCAAAGGTATCGGGAAAACTTCCAGCTTCCACGCAGTACGAAAATCACTACTGGAAATAAACCTTACTTGGCGCGCAATTCTATCTCGGTGCGCAAGTATCAGCACATAAGTCACAAATGGCGCACAATCCCTCCTCAGACACTTGCACGACACAAGCTTCACCAACTCCACACTTGCGCGACTCACTTCTTTCCTCGCCTAAACCACCTCAGGCACGTGACTAACACTTAGCGCGCAACTTCCTACACTGGCACACAAGTCCCACTTACGCGACACATCACCACTTGTGATACCACCACACCGGTGTGATGGGAGCTCTAAATATTAAAAGAGTTGAACTCGAGAGAAGAGTGTGGAGGGGTGGTCCAATATTTATAGGCATTTCGACCACCCTGTGCGACGGCGCGCAAGTCAACCTTCGACGCGCAAGTCTCGGCGCACAGGTCTCTTTCCTTGCAAGTCACTTATGCAACCCAATTCCAAACATGAGAAAACCTCTTTCCTTTGCCATATTTTGTTCTTTAGATCTTGAAAAACCACAGGCGTGCTAGTTCTCAAGCTTCCAAGGCATCGACGCGCAAGTCTCTTTCACGGCGCGCAAGTCACTTGTACGACACCACCCAAACTTGCGCGACACTTATCCCTTTGCAATATTTTGATGATATGATCTTGAAAAAAATATGGCGTGCAAGTTTCCAAGCTTTCAAGTACACGGCGCATAAGTCCCTTTGACAAAAACCACTTTTCTTCATTTGTTGATTTTCAGGCCCAAAAATTTGGCAAACACTGGAAAACAGTGCCACCTTGTATATGTTCTTTTTGTACCGCCTCTAGATCATCCATTCCATTATAGATGATCATAAATCAAAAATGGATCATGACCACAACTCTTAAACTCGACATTCCACCATGAAATCCCCTATGTAAACAAATTTGTATGTCATGGTTTGCTTTGTCAACAATCACATCACCGATGTCCACTTTGTCAATAAACACAATCACCTCAAAAATGCTTCAATGATGCCTTGAGGGATTTTTTCCCAACAATCTCCCCCATTGGGTTTGTTGAAAACTCTTCCATAAAAAAATACATCATTGATTCTTCAGTCTCCATTCACCTCATTGCGATTCTAATAGTGAATAAGGACTTACTAAACACATATTCTAATCCCACATGAGCAATGCTCGACGTGAGAAACAAGAGTAAATGAAAATTTCATCAATGAATCACTTAAACTCTAACACCCTCTATTGACACCTAACTGATACCAGTTGTTTCCAAACTGATACAAATTTTTGGAAATATTCTTACCACTCTCCAACACCACTCTTATGCTTTTATCACGATCCTCAGCTGTCATGATATCCATTCTTTGATCAATCACTTCTAGCATCATCAGATTTAATAGTCTCCCCCTTTCTCATTGCTCTCCCCCTATCTGGCTGCTCCACCTGTCAGCTTCTCCCCATATCATTCATGATTTTTCAAATAGCCACACTGCCTCTCCCTTGAACACTTGAACAATCACTATATTATTCCCCTTTTTCCAACAAACCCAAAGGTCACTCCTTTGTAGTCTGTAACAGAGTATAGAACACTTCAGCACATTAGGAAAACACATCATACTTCGGGGAGAGGGGGGTGATCCACATCCACACAATTTCAAGTGTGGGGAATCGACTGAACTCCCAGAGCCAGTCGATGCCTCTCAAAAGCTTCCTTGGGTAAGGCCTTTGTCAGAATGTCTGCAACCTGTATCTCTATAGGCACATACTCAAACTTCACAATTCCCTGCTCAACCTTCTCCTTGATGAAATGATATTTTATCTCAATGTGATTGGTCCTTGAGTGATGGACGGGATTTTTGCTAAGATTGATAACACTTGAGTTATCGTATTGGATTCCGATCGTAGACTTCACTTCAAATCCCATATCTTCAAGTTGCTGCTTCATCCACAATAACAGTGTGCATGCTTGAGTGGCCACAATATACTCATCTTCCATGGTGATCAATGAAATGAAATTTTGCTTCTAGCTAAGCCATGAAATAAACAATCCACTAAGATAGAATGCACCAACTGACGTTGATTTTCTATCTTCCACTGAACCAGCCCAGTCTGCATCAGTATATCCCAATAACTCTATCTGATATTTGTCAGTATAAGTCAAGATGAAATCTACAGTGCCCTGGATATACTGAATTATTCTTTTCACTGCAAGCATGTGGATTTCCTTGGGATTACTCTAATATCTCGCTGCTTGGCATGTGACGAAAACAATATCAGGCCTTGTCGCGGTCAAGTATAACAAACTTACAATAATTTTCCTTTATTCTGTGATATTAACTACCTTGTCATCCTCATATTTTGATAATTTCATCTGGGTAGCAACCAGAGTCTTCATTTACTTGGAATTCTCCATTCCAAACCTTCTCAGAACCTCCTTGGTATATTTAGGTTGAGAAATGAACGTGCCATTTCTTCCTTGTGTCACCTGTAGACCAAGGAAAAATGTTACCTCACCAATTATTGACATTTAAAACTCATTTTTCATGAATTTGGAAAATTGTCTGCACTGAGCTTCATCTAATCCGCCAAATATTATGTCATCGACATAAACCAACACCATCATCCTTTGATTACTATTGTTTCTGAAATAGAGATTGTAATCAACTCCTCCACGCTGGAAACCATGATTCTTCAAGTACTGATCAAGCCTTGAATACCATGTCCTTGGTGCTTGTTTCATCCCATACAATGCATTCTTTAGCCTGCAAACTTTGTTCTCATCCTCATGAATGAGAAAACCATCTGGCTGCTCAATATACACCTCCTCTTCCAGAACTCCATTCAAGAATGCGGATTTGACATCCATATGGAAAACTTTGAACTTTCTTTGCACTGCTATGGCCAAAAATAACTTGATTGTATCCATCCTTGCAACTGGTGAAAATGTCTCATCAACATCTATTCCATCTATCTGGGAGTATCCCTTGCACACTAGCCATGCTTTGTTCCGAATCACTATGCCATCTTCATTCATCTTGTTGCGATAGACCCATTTGGTTCTGATGACATTCTTTTCTGTTGTCCTTGATCTTTGCAGTTCTCTATTTCCTCAACCTCTTCAACCTCAGACTCATCTGAACTGTCTATTTCTTGTGAAAGAAGATTCTTATTCTTAATGAAATTTCTCTTGAACTTCTTCTTCACTTTCACATAGGCTAAAGATTTCTTCTTTGGAATTTCAACTTCATCTTCATCATTTTCTTCTTGAAACTTTTTGGGGAATCTTGCTACGAGATATCCAACCTTTCCACATCTAAAGCATGCAAGAGGAAGTTTCCCATTGAACTTTCCTTTTCCTCTTTGAATATTTGAGGGGAGGAATGACATTACCTCATCTGTCTCTTCTTCTTCTTGAGAGTCTTTAATGGTGAGATTTTTCAAGGCCTTTAATGCCACCTCTTTGGATTTACCCTTTTCCACAACATCATTATCATCATTTTTCATTTCATATGCAACAAGAGTGATGTGTAGGTTATCCAATGTCAGCTCTTTTGGATCTTTATCTTCTAGCACTAAATCTTTCGCATTGAACCGAGGTGGAAGTTTCCTCAAGATGTGCTTTCACAATTTTTATGTCTTCAATAACATCTCCAAGACCTCACATGTATTCCACTACAACATATACCCTATCAAATAATGCATCAACAGACTCATTCAGATTCATTCTCAAGTCTTCGTACTTATTCCACAACACTTGCAGTTTTGCCTCTCTGACCTTTGTATCCCCTTCATATATATTCAATAACTTTTCCCACATGGCATGTGATGTTTTTCAAGACATCACCTTTGTATATATAGGATTGGATAGGGCACCCCCTAAGGAATTTATTTCTTTGGCATCAGTATCCAACTCTCTATACTCAGCTTCTGATAATGAATCACTGTTGATGTCTGCTGTTATACCATGCAATGCTGTTGTGAATACATCCATTCTCAAAGATAGGAAGTAGTGTTGCATCTGATTATTACATATCTGAAAATTGTTCCTATCGAAGAAATGAATTCTTTTATGATTAGTGACCTACATTGAGAGAAGAACAAATACCAACCTTTCGCTCTGATACCAATTGTTAGGTCCACAAGGCTGAATATCCTGAGGGGGGGGGGGGTGAATCGGGGTATGACTAATTTAAAATTAAATCCCATTCTGATCTTGTTTCACTGTTAAGATAAAAACTCTTCTCTCACTTTCCTGTTGCACAATATAAACATAATGTAAAGAAAGCACAGGACACAACAATTTTACTTGGTTCACTGCTAAGGTATATGTCTGACAAGCATACGCTGACAAGTCGCCGGTCGTACCAAATTCCACTAAACTTCACTACCTATGGATTACAAGGTTCGGGCACAGTCACTCTGTCCCAGGCTCACCGCCTTTACAAGGTTTAGGGTCACCTCACTGCTTTCCCAAGGGTCACTCCCTATTTCTCTCTCTTTGGCTCACTACTAGTGGAGAGGATCACCTTCTTCCTCTTCCTTTGCTCACTGCGTCGGAAAGGATCCACTCACAGTTTATAGACTTGTAGTTCTCTTCCTTTGTATGAAGGAATGCATCTTTATCTATATGTAGATGCTCTGTTGAAGTCTAACTTTCACCCGTAGATGAATATATCTTTGCACCGAAGGTATCGGGCAAACTTCCAGCTTCCACGCAGTACAAAAATCACTGCCGGAAATAAACCTTACTTGGCGCGCAAGTCTATCTCAGCACGCAAGTATCGGTGCACAAGTCACAACTGGCGCGCAAGACCTCCTCAGACCCTTGCGTGACACAAGATTCTCCAACTCCACACTTGCACAACTCACTTCCTTCCTCGCCTAAACCACCTTAGGCGCACAACTAACACTTGGTGTGCAACTTCCTACACTGGCGCGCAAGTCCCACTTGCACGACACACCACCTCTTGCGCGACCACCACACCTGCGTGATGGGAGCTCTGAATCATCAAAGTGTTGAACTCTGGTGAAGAGTGAGGAGGGGTGGTCCAGTATTTATAAGCATTTTGACCACCCTGCATGACGACGCACAATTCAACCTTTGACGCGCAAGTCTCGGCGCGCAGGTCTCTTACCCTGCAAGTCACTTGCGCGACCCAATTCAAAACATGCGCAAACCTCTTTCCTTTGCCATATTTGGATCTTATGATCTTGAAAAACCACAGGCGCGCTAGTTCTCAAGCTTCCAAGGCATCGGCGTGCAAGTCTCTTTCATGACACGGAAGTCACTTGCGCGACACCACCAAAACTTGCGTGACACTTATCCCTTTGCAATATTTGGATGATATGATATTGAAAAACATATGGAGCGCAAGTTTCCAAGCCTTCAAGTACACGGCGTGCAATTCCCTTTTCCAAAAACCACTTTTCTTCATTTGACGATTTTCAGGCCCAAAAATTTGGCAAACATTGGAATACGGCGCCACCTTGTATCTGTTCTTTTTGTACCGCCTCCAGATCATCCATTCCATTGTTGATGTTATTGAATAAAACATGGATTGTTGACCACAACTCTTGAACTCTACATTCAACCATGAAATCCCCTTTTTCAAAAAAATTTTATGTCATGGTTTGCTTTGTCAACAATCACATCACTGATGTCCACTTTTTCAACAAACACAATCACCTCAAAAATGATTCAATGATGCCTTGAGGGATTTTTTCCCAACAATCTCCCCCTTTGGGTTCGTTGACAACTCTTCCATAAAAAGATACATCATTGATTCTTCAGCCGCCATTCGCCTCATTGCGGTTCTGATAGCGATAAAGGACTTACTCAACACATACTCTAATCCCACATGAGCAATGCTCGGCGTGAGAAACAAGAGTAAATGAATAGTTCATCAATGTATCACTTCAACTCTAACACCCTCTGTTGACACCTAACTGATACCAGTTGTTGCCAAACTGATAAAGTTTTTTGGAAATATTCTTACCACTCTCCAACACCACTCTTATGCTTTTATCACGATCCCCAGCTGTCGTGATATCCATTCTTTGATCGATCAATTCTAGCATCGTCAGATTTAATACTCTCCTCCTTTCTCATTGCTCTCCCCCTATCTGGCTACTTCACCTGTCAGCTTCTCCCCATATCATTCATGATTTGTCAAATAGACACACTGTCTCCCCCTTGAACACTTGAAAAATCACTATTTTCTTCCCTTTTTCCAACGAACCCAAAGGTCACTTCTTTGCAGTCTATAACAGAGTAGAGAACACATAATCACATTAGGAAAACACATCATACCTCAGGGAAAGGGGGGTGATCCACATCCACACAATTTCAAGTGCAGGGAATCGATTGAACTCCCAGAGCCAGTCGATGCCTCTCAAAAGCTTCCTTGGGTAAGGCCTTTGTCAGAATGTTTGCAACCTGTATCTCTGTAGGCACATACTCAAACTTCACAATTCCCTACTCAAATTTCTCCTTGATTAAATGATATTTTATCTCAATGTGCTTGGTCCTTGAGTGATAGACGAGATTTTTGCTAATATTGATAGCACTTGAGTTATCGCATTGGATTTTGATCAGAGACTTCACTTCAACTCCCATATCTTCAAGTTGCTGCTTCATCCACAATAATTGTGCGCATGCTTGAGTGGCTGCAATATACTCAGCTTCCGTGGTGACCAATGAACTGAAATTTTGCTTCTTGCTAAGCCAAGAAATACACAATCCACCAAGATAGAATGCACCACCTGACATTGATTTTCTATCTTCCGCTGAACCGGCCCATTCTGTATCAGTATATCCCAATAACTCTATCTGATATTTGTCAGTATATGTCAAGCTGAAATCCATTGTGCCCTGAATATAACAAAGTATTCTTTTCACTGCAAGCATGTGGATTTCCCTGGGATTACTCTGATATCTCACTACTTGGCATGTGGCGAAAACAATATCAGGCCTTGTCGCGATCAAGTACAAAAAACTTCGAATAATTTACCTGTATTCTGTGATATTAACTGCCTTGACATCCTCATCTTTTGATAATTTCATCTGGGTAGCAACTGGATTATTCCTTTCCTTGGAATTATCTATTCCAAACCTTCTCAGAACCTCCTTGGAATATTTAGATTGGGAAATGAATGTGCCATTTCTTCCTTATGTCACTTTTAGACCATGGAAAAATTTTAGCTCACCAATCATTGATATTTCAAACTCATTTTTCATGAATTCAGAAAATTGTCTGCACTGAGCTTCATCTGATCTGCCAAATATTATGCCATCGACATAAACAAACACCATAATCCTTTGATTACTATTGTCGCTGAAATAGAGATTGTAATAAACTCCTCCATGCTGGAAACCAAGCTTCTTCAAGTACAGATCAAGCCTTGAATACCATGTCCTTGGTGATTATTTCATCCCATAAAACGCCTTCTTTAGCCTGCAAAATTTGTTCTCATCCTCATGAATGAGAAAACCATCTGGCTTCTCAATATAAACCTCTTCTTCCAGAACTCCATTCAAGAATATAGATTTGACATCCATCTAGAACACTTTGAACTTTCTTTGCACTGCTATGGAAAACAATAATCTGATTGTCTCCAGCCTTGCAACAAGTGCAAATGTCTCATCCACATCTATTCCTTCTATCTAGGATTATCCCTTGCACACTAGCCGTGCTTTTTTCCAACTCACATTTCCATCTTCATTCATCTTGTTGCGATAGAACCATTTATTTTAGATGACATTCTTGTCTGCTGGCCTCGAAACAATCTCCCTTGTTAGGTTCTTCTCAATCTGATCAAGCTCTTCATTCATAGCTTGAACCCAGTTTTCATCTTCAGCTACATCGGAAAAACATTTCGGCTCCACCTGAGATAAAAACTATGTTTGATGTAATGACTTCATTCTTCGAGTCTGAACTGGAGCTGTCTGATCACCAATGATATTCTTCCTATCAATTTTCGCTCGACTCTTTGGCTTCCTTGCAGACATAGACTTGACACTTTCTTGTTCATCATCAGTATCTTCTTCTGAGTCAGGCTCTGCTACTTCTACCCCCCTGTGTTTCTTACCTCATCATCACTTTCATCCAAAAAATGTTCACTAGGTCATTGATTATTCTGTTCATTTTTGACTATAGTGACATCATTGCTCTCAACAATTTTTCCCAGCCTTTTGTTGAAGCATTTATATGCTTTGATTTTCCCTGAGTATCCAAGGAATATCCCCTCATCTCCTCATGACTCAAACTTCCTGTGATTTTCTTTGTTAAGAATGAAACACTTACTTACAAATATTGAATATTATTTCAATGTTGGCTTCATTCCATACCAAATTTCATACGGAGTCTTCCCTTCCTTCGGACACAATAGAGACCTGTTTGAAATATAGACCGATGTCAAAACTGCTTCCTTCTAGAATTTCTCTGGTAGGTCCTTTTCAATAATCATCGTTCTGGCCATGTTGTTGATGATCTGATTTATCCTCTCAACCAATCCTTTATATTGGGGAGTTATTGCTGATGAAACTTGATGCCTTATCATGTGTTTCTCGAGATAGTTTTCGACTTGATTGTTTGTGAATTCCATACCGTTATCAGTACGAAACTTTAGAATTTTCTTCCCAATCATCCTTTATGATTCCCTCCTATACTGCTTTATGCAACTAAACACCTCTGTCTTATGGGTAAAGAAAAATACCTAGGCCATTCTGATATAATCATCAATGAAAAGAACATTGTACCTTTTCCCATTTATAGACCGAGGTGAGATAGGTCCACATACATCAGTATGCACCAATTCAAGAACTCTGGTTGATCTCTGTTCCTTTGGCTTGTATGTCTTTCTGATGATCATCCCTTGTTGACAAGCATCGCACGTGTGAGTGCAATCACATGATAATTTGGGAAGGTCTCTAGCAACATCACACATTACCAGATCTTCCATAGATGGTTGGCATAGATGACTAAGTCACTTATGCCACAGCTGGTTTTCTTCCTCTCTGGATAAAAGGCATGAATATTCTTCCCCGCCTACAAGGTAAAGATTTCCCTTTATCCTTTTTCCCTGTAGAACAACTGCTCTATCTTTTACTTCCACAACACACATCTTCTTGGTAAATCGGATAGAATGCCCAGAGTCACATAGTTGACTGACACTGAGAAAGTTATGACTAAGGCCCTCCACTACCAAGACATGAGGACGTCTCATTTTATTGCCGCCAAACGTGGCATTCCCTGAGAAAACAATCTTCAGGCCTTCATCATTTCCAAATTTGACAACTAATTCTTTGTCATATTTTATGCCTGTAACAAGATCCTTATTACCCTTCATGTGAGATGTGCAACCACTATCAAGGATCCACACACCAGAGAAATCTGATGCTTTAAGGGAAATTTCCACAACTACTTCCTTTCCTTCTTTCTTCTTCTTGGTCCATAATTTTTCCTTCACACTCGGCATAGATTGAGACTTATGTTCCTTCTCAGAGTATGATGGACCAGCTTCATCTTGCAAAGCCACAAATCTATTCTTCATTTTTAACATACCTGTGGGTTTATTGATCTGCTGCTTTAGAACGTTTTGATTCTGCTTTGGCTCATTTCCCTGTATGGTCAAAGTACAGTACCTAGCCATGTGTCCAAATCCTCCGCACCAAAAAAAGTGTCCTTCGAAATATATTCTGGAAAACCATTCTCTGTTTGGATGCCACCTCTCTTCTTGTTCCCTTCGGTATCTTTTGGCTATGGAACACACATACTGTGAATGTCCCATCTTTCCATAACAATAACACCTGATATAAGGTGCCTACCTTTGTGTTACTTCATCACTACGAGTTTCCCGTTGGGATCTATGAATATTATGATTCGGATTTGTGCCCAAACCAACCTTAATTCTCGGGATGGGTGCTTGCGGTCTGACTTCAATTGCCACAGATTTTATCTTATGATCAAGCCCTGAATCAGCCTTAACGTTTGAGCTAAATTGATGCTTCTTTCCTGCTAAACTACAAGGCTCCTCTTTCATCTTTTCAGTCTTCGGAATGACCTGCTTTCCCAAGAAAGTATTAGGAATCAAGGGTTCCTCCTGGTCTCTAACTTTCCTCCGTAGACCGACAACTTCTTCTTCAATCTCTTTGATATGCTTGACATGATCTTTAACTTTTATGTTCAAGCCATCGATCTCCTTTTTCTATTATTCAATCTTGAGCTTACACTCACTAACTAATTCTGAGTTCTCTGGTGTTGATGACTTGAGTTTTTCAATTTATTTGAACAACTTAGACTTCTCTTCTTCCTGCTGCTGCAGATAGATTTTGGCATCACAAACTACTTTATTGTATTTCTTCATTTTGGCTCTCCAAACATCTATCTCCTCAAGAGTTTCTTCCAATTCATCTTCCATATCAACTCTTCCTTCAACTTCTTCTTCTTCTTCCCCAGCGTTAGTTTCTTCCTTTTCCCGAGAACTACCGACGACCACCACCATAGCATTTTCTTCTCTATCTTTGCAGTTCTCTATTTCCTCAACCTCTTCATCCTCAGAATCATCTGAATTGTCTATTTCTTTTGAAAGAAGACTATTCTTCTTGAAGAAATTTCTCTTGAACTGCTTCTTCCATTTCACATAGGCAAAAGATTTCTTCTTTGGAATTTCAACTTCATCTTCATCATTTTCTTGAAACGTTTTGGGGCATCTTGCTGCGAGATGTCAAACCCTTCCACATCTAAAGAATTCAAGAGGAAGTTTCCCTTTGAACTTTCCTTTTCCTCTTTAAATATTTGAGGGGAGGAATGACATTACCTCATTTGTCTCTTCTTCTTCTTGAGAGTCTTCAATGGTGAGATTTTTCAAGGACTTGAATGCCACCTATTTGGATTTACCCTTTTCCATTTTATCATTATCATAATTTCTCATTTCATATGCAACAAGAGTGTTGTGTAGGTTATCCAATGTCAGATTTTTTGGATCTTTATCTTTTAGAACTAAAACTTTTGAATTGAACCGAGGTGGAAGTTTCCTCAAGATGCACTTCACAACTATTATGTATTCAATAACTTCTCCAAGACCTCTCATGTCTTCCACTACAACATTTACCCTTTCAAAGAATGCATTAACAGACTCATTCGAGTTCATTCTCAAGTCTTCGTACTTGTTCCACAAAACTTGAAGCTTTGCCTCACTGAACTTTGTATCCCATTCATATATATTCAACAACTTTTCCAACATGGCATGTTCTATTTTTCAATACATAACCTTTTTATATATAGGATTGGATAGGGAACCCCCTAAGGCATTGATTGTTTTGGCATCAATATCCAACTATCTATGCTCAGCTTTTGATAATGAACCACTTTTGATGTTTGCTGTTATACCATGCATTGCTGCTGTGAATACATACATTCCCAAAGATCGGAAGTAGTGTTGCATACGACTCTTCCATAGCTAAAAATTTTTCCCGTCGAAGATCGTAATTCCTTTATGATTAGTGACCTCAATTGAGAGAAGAACAAATATCAACCTTTTGCTTTGATACCAATTGTTAGGTCCACAAAGCTGAATACCCTAAGATGGAGGGGGGTGAATCAAGGTATAACTAATTAAAAATTAAAGCCCGTTCTGATCTTGTTTCGCTGTTAAGCTAAACACTCTTCTCTCACATTCCTGTTGCACAATATAAACAGAATGTAAAGCAAGCACATGACACAACAATTTTACTTGGTTCACCGCTAAGGGCTATGTCTAAGGAGCATACACCGACAAGTCACCGGTTGTACCAAATTCCACTAATCTTTACTAGCTATGGATTACAAGGTTCGGGCATAGTCACTCTGTCCTAGGCTCACTACCTTTACAATGTTTAGGGTCAGCTCACTTATTTCCCAAGGGTCACTCCCTGTTTCTCTCTCTCTGGCTCACTGCCGGTGGAGAGGATCACCTTCTTCCTCTTACTTTGCTCACTACGTCGAAAAGGATCCACTCACAGTTTATAGACCTATAGGTCTCTTCATTTTCACGAAGGAATGCATCTTTCTCTATATGTAGATGCTCTGTTGAAGTCCAACTTTCACCCGTAGATGAATATCTCCTTACACCGAAAGTATCAGGCAAACTTCCAACTTCCACACAGCACAAAAATCACTGCCGGAAATAAAACTTACTTGGCATGCAAGTCTTTATCGGCATGCAAGTATCGACGTTCAATTCAAAAATGGCATGCAAGACCTCCTCAGACACTTGCACGACACAAACATCTCTAACTCAACACTTGCGCGACTCACTTCCTTCCTCGCCTAAACCACCTCAGGTGCACAACTAACACTTTGCGCACAACTTATTACACTGGTGCGCAAGTCTTACTTGCGTGAAACACCACCACTTGTGCTATAGCATCCCACCTTTTTATCACATAAACTTTCATTACATTTTACAAAATCGAGGATCTTTAAGGTTTAATGTCTTGGAAACCAGGAACTTAAAACATGAAAACATTAAACATTCTTCTTAAACAATTGAAAGGCTTCTCCTCATGTTCATCCTAGGTTCATTACTGCATCTCATAACCTGGGGACATACATCAAAAGAAATGGTGAGCAAAAGGCCCAGTAAGGGAAACACGAAAAACATTTTACATGTAAACTTGAGATACTTCAATAAGGTCACGAAAAGAACTTTAAGGCATGAGAAAGAAATCATGAGATATATCATAATAAAAATAACATTTTTCATAATCTTGAAGATGTGTCTACAAAATTCAATATTAACAATCATTTCATTTCACCAAGGTCCATCCCCAAGGTTTCATTAAAAATTACCAAGGTTATTCACCAAGGTATCAGTCTAAAAGGTCATCTATAGAGATTAAGTCTTTACCCAATGCATTTGAGCGCTATCTGATCTCACCCTTGACATGCCTTTATTATCATGTGATCCACATATATAATCATCAATCATTTCATAAACAACCCATATAGAATAAACTAAATGGGTTTCATTTCATAATCATAACTTTCTAAAAACTGCATTAAAGACATGATCTTTAGGACACTTTAAACCCACGGAAAGGGAAAGCGGGTTTCATGTAAGTAAATACCAGAATTTAAAATAGAACATTTTTATATATATGTGAATAACCCTGTAGAAATAAGATATTTGAGTATTCACTTAATAACATAAAATAATTTTGAGAAAAAGAGAGAGGCATTTTGAGACGAAAATTCTGTAGCACAACGGCTACGTTACATGGTTTTAGAAAACGATGAAAAGAGAGGGGACATGGGTCAAACATTCATAAATGACCCATAAAACAGTATAGGGACAGAATATAAGGGATTTAAGAACATGGTGATGAAATTTGAAAATTACCATATGAAATGAAGAACATGAAAGGAAGACAAAAATAAGATTTCTCTTATGAAAACTCGGCAGCCTAACGACGTCACATAAACTTCAACCAAAAATGAATTGATGAGATCAAATAGGGTCTCTCATCATATGAGAATAAAAGTTCAGTATAATAGATATAGAGATCATACACCAACATAATAAAAAGGAACTTGAAATACTTGACATGAAAGTAGAACTTTGATAAATGAGAAGGTTGAAAGAATCCCTTAAAAATTTGGCAGCCTAACGTCGCCACTTAAAACTTCAAAATACTGAATTGAAGAGATCAAATGGGGTCTCTCATCATATGATCATAAAAGATTAGTATGATAGATATAGAGATCATAACCCAACATAATAAAAATGAACTTGAAAGAGTTGACATCAAAGTAGAACTTTAAAACGAGAAGGGTGGAAGTACCACTTAAAAATTCGGCAGCCTAACGGAGCCACTTAAAACTTCAAAATACTGAATTGAAGAGATCAAATGGGGTCTATCATCATATGATCATAAAATATCAGTATGATAGATATAGAGATAATACCCCAACATAATAAAAAGTAACTTGAAAGACTTGACATGAATGTAGAACTTGAAAACAAGAAGGGTGAAAGAACCACTTAAAAATTCGGCAGCCAAACAGTGCCACTTAAAACTTCAAAATACTGAATTGGAGAGATCAAATGGGGTATCTCATAAAATTATCATAAAAGATAAGTGTGATAGATATAGAGATCATACCCCAACATAATAAAAAGGAACTTGAAAGACATTACATGAAAATAGATCTTGAAAAATTAGAAGGGAGAAAAAATCCGTTACAAAAATTTCGGCAGCCTAACGGCGCCACTTAAAACTTCATAAAACGAAATAATGAGAGTAAGAGGGGATCTCTCATTATATGAACATGAAATGAGAATTAAGAGGAATATAAAATAACATCCTCCAATATAAGAACTTGGAGCATAAAAAAAATGAATTAATAGAGATAACTTGAAAAGAAAGAGAGGGGTCAGATTCCTTACCTTAAAACGTAACTCTTACAACTCAAAGGTTGGGACCTTGAGGGCTTGGGGGAACCTTGGGATGACTCCTTGTGAGATAATGAGACAAAAAATTAGTTTAGGGAGAGTGAGGAGTCAAAATGTATGAGAGGATGACTTGGTATTTATAGGGAAAGTGAGGGGACAAGGCATTAATGGCCAAGGGACACCTCACAAGTGGTTTTCTCAAAAGCATTGGATCTCCCATGGTATTTCCCATGGAGTTAGGCCACATGGGGCCTCCATAAAATAATTCATCACCTTTGGTCGGCCAACCCATAAAATATCTCATGACATCATCATGACACAGTGATGATGTCATTAAACATACCGAAACCCTAAAACTGTATTTTTACTATTCACTAAAAATTCAACTTTCTCAGAAAAATCCCAAAATTTCACCTTAACCAAATATCAATGCTATGATTTCAAAAATGAACTTCATTTTATAAAAATAATTTTCTAAATAATTTTAATTTATTTTTTAAATAAATACACTATTCACCAAAAAATCATTTTTTTTTCAGAAAAATCCCCAAAAATTACCATAACATAATATCGATGCCCTGAGTTCAAAAAATGAAATCCATTTTATAAAAGTTATTTTCTAAATATTTTTAATTTAATTTTTAATTAAAAATTCTATTCACCCGAAAAAACTAATCCTTGAATAATAATTTATGAAACCATTATTTAACCATTTTATTGAATCACATTACTAAATCAAGGTGCCTAGATTATATTAATATTTTCTTTAAGTGAGATTACTAATACATTTGGTCACATTACTAATCCTAAGCATAAAATCACTATTCATAATTTACTATTCATCAAAAATTAAGTTGATCTTATTAGACTCTAAATTTCGTACTGAACATAATTGTAGAAGACCATTTTTTTTAAAATCATAACACATTTTTAATTATTTAAGGTTTACATAAACATTTTTTAAAATATCTTTTTTCTAAAATTCATCAAAAAATATGCATACTATATTTATCCGGTCATTTGAAAATTCATAAACTTCAACATAAGAAGAAATCAAAAATTTTATTTAAAATAAAGGATTATACAAGGTAGTTACGGTCTCTTTACATAGCCCCTTATCACACCAGCATAGGACCTAAGTGTAAGGTGTGCTAAGGTGAGAGAATCCAAGGGAGGCTCGGCCAACATCGTACGAGTAGTAATTTCTATCAATTTGAACTTCTCGCGAAGGTGATTCCGTTCTAGCTTCACACGATGAAGTTTAGCTTGGGTTTGGTCTAGAGAAAATCCCAGTGGTGCTACCTCCTTCCCAAGTTCTGTTAGATGGTCTTCGATCGGACCAAGACTACTGGGTGAGGCCATCAAATCTTCTTTTTATATTAACCAAGATCACTTGTATTTAGAGACAATAATCGAAATGTTTAGTTTCCAGCAGTCATATTGACCAATGGTCATATGACAGTCAGAACCCAATGGTCTCATTTCAATTATACTCAGGTTATCAAATGAAACAATTTTGTTGAGTATAAAAAAAATAAAATAACACACAAAATTAGGAAACAAGATATATTCAAAATTTCGGGTCATTACAATCTTCCCCCCTTAAGAAATTGCGTCCTCACAATTTTTAAAATTGGGTTTTGAAATTTCATTGAAAGTCCCACACCGGAAAAGGAGTCAGTAAAACTATTACTTTAAAAGAAATAAAGGGAAGTACAAAGGTCACCTGAGTTAACCCACACTAGGATTCCATGTAGGAAAACATGGACATGGAGGAGAAAACAAAGGGTCAAGTTCTGAGGGAGAGTGGTAGAAAAAATGATTAGGAGAAAGTTAACCATAAGAAAATCCCAACTTATGATGTGTGTAAAAGGTCTTTGATTACCTAGTAGGAAACATAAACCAACAACATTTTTGTTTTACGTTCCTTTTCATAATTTTGAGGAATTCATTTACTACATAGAACCAAAACATAAGGAAATATACCTACCTTCAAGTAGAGTTTCATCCTTTAATAAGTCTCTACCAAAACTAATCTTTTCTCCAAATGATGAGAATTCAAAAACACTTGGTCTCATCAAAAGCACAAGTATCATCTTCTAGAGAATCACATAATCCACAAAATATTAATTATCTATTTCTTCAATCTTTAAAAATTATCCCAAAAACAGAAAGGGGTAAGGTAAAACAACTCTTCAAAAAGAAATAATCCCATAGGAATGAAAACTACTTTTAAATCATTAAAGTTCCATGGTACTACCCAAAGTTCATCATAGACCATTCCATAAATAACTGTCCTCAAAATTCATCAAAATAAACCAAACTATGATTGAAACCCAAATACAAGAAGGATTTGATAACATAGTCTTCCAAAATAAACTTCATCATTCATCTCCAAAAAACATAAACCACTCCTAACATCTTATAACAAAATTATCTAACCTAAACATATTTTCCCCAATATAGGTTAATCATTTTAATAAGTAACCTAAATTACCATAAGTCCACCTTAAATTCATTGATTCTTCAAAATATAATTCAACCTTACTCCTCAATGAAAATACCGTAGTAATCTATTTACCTCGATCATATAGGGTCCCTAAAATAGTGAACGTCTTCCAAAATAATAATCATCTTTTAATCCTTTAATCATCTCTGTCATATTAATACGGAAATCATCACATTTCTTATCACATTGGTTTTTGGGACATGTTCTTCTATTTCCCACCATTAACTAAGAAGAGAAAGTATATTAGGGCCTTAAATACTTAGCCAATAATCATGAAAAGGAACTTAAAGCATAGAAGGATAACTTGTTGAAGAAAAGTATACCCTAACTTGTGATCCCCTAGGTTCCAAACTTGGTTATCCATGATCATATATTCTTATGTAAATCTTTATTTTATTTTATCATTGTTCCTTTAATAATGGTTCATACTAATCTTATGAATTTACCAAAGCATATCCCCCGGGAGTGTCGTAACGAAGAGTGCAGCAAGGCCCGTTGTCGTGTACCAGTTCCCATTCGAGTCTAGCTCAAAGTGGTGTTTTTGGGTTTTACCCATATGTACATCTGTGCCAGATCCACCTCTACCTGCTCGTATCCAGACAGGGATGTATTTTCTTGGCAAACCCTTACTCAGTACTCACCAAAATACCAGGAAGATTTCCTATATTTAAACTTTTCTATAGGGTTATTCCTAGAGTTTTCATATCCTAATTTCCACAAATAACTAAACCATCCTTTGATACCAACTATAGCATCCCTCCTTTTTATCACATAAACCTTCATTACATTTTACAAAACCGAGGATCTTTAAGGTTTAGTGTCTTGGAAACTCGGAACATAAAACATGAAAACCTAAAACATTCTTCTTAAACACTTGAAAGGATTCTCCTCATGTTCATCCTACGTTCATTACTGCATCACATAACCTGGGGACATACATCAAAAGAAAGGGTGAGCAGAAGGCCCAGTAAGGGAAACAAGAAAAACATTTTACATGTGAACTTGAGATACTTCAATAAGGTCATGAAAAGAACATTAAGGCATGAGAAAGAAATCATGAGATATATCATAATAAAAATAAAATTTTTCATAATCTTGAAGATGTGTCTACAACATTTAATATTGACAATCATTTCGTTTCACCAAGGTCCATCCCCAAGGTGTCATTAAAATTTACCAAGGTTATTCACCAAGGTATCAGTCTAAAAGGTCATCTCTAGAGATTAAGTCTTTACCCAATGCGTTGGAGCGTTATCTGGGCTCACCCTTGACATGTCTTTATTATCATGTGAACCACATATATCATCATCAATCATTTCATAAAAAACCCATATAGAATAAACGAAATGGGTTTCATTTCATAATCATAACGTTTTAAAAACTGCATTAAAGACATGATCTTTATGTCACTTTAATCCCAAGGAAAGGGAAAGTGAGTTTCATGTATGTAAATCCCAGAATTTAAAATATAAAATTTGGATATATATGTGAATACCCCTGTAGAAATAATATATTTGAGTATTAATTTAATAATATAAAATAATTTTGAGAAAAAGGGAGAGGCATTTTGAGACGAAAATTCTGCAGCACAACGGCTACGTTACATGGTTTTAGAAAATACTGAAAAGACTGAGGACATGGGTCAAACATTCATAAATGACACATAAAATAGTAGAGGGACAGAATATAAGGGATTTAAGAACATGGTAATGAAATTTGAAAATATACCATATGAAATTAAGAACATGAAAGGAAGACAAAAATAAGATTTCTCTTATGAAAACTCGGCAGCCTAACGATGTCAAATAAACTTCAACCAAAAATGAATTGATGAGATCAAATAGGGTCTCTCATCATATGAGCATAAAAGTTCAGTATGATAGATATAGATATCATACCCCAAAATAATAAAAAGGAACTTGAAATACTTGACATGAAAGTAGAACTTTGAAAAATGAGAAGGGTGAAAGAATCCCTTAAAAATTTGGCAGCCTAACGTCGCCACTTCAAACTTCAAAATACTGAATTGAAGAGATCAAATGGGGCCTCTCATCATATGATCATAAAATATCTGTATGATAGATATAGAGATCATAACCCAACATAATAAAAAGGAACTTGAAAGACTTGACATGAAAGTAGAACTTCAAAACGAGAAGGGTGAAAGTACCACTTAAAAATTCGGCAGCCTAACGGAGCCACTTAAAACATCAAAATACTGAATTGAAGAGATAAAATGGGGTATCTAATCATATTATCATAAAAGATAAGTATGATAGATATAGAGATAATACCCCAACATAATAAAAAAGAACTTGAAAGACTTTACATGAAAGTAGAATTTGAAAACGAGAAGGGTGAAAGAACCACTTAAAAATTCGGCTGCCTAACGACGCCACTTAAAACTTCAAAATACTGAATTAGAGAGATAAAATGGGGTATCTCATCAAATGATCATAAAATATCAGTATGATAGATATATAGATCATACCCCAACATAATAAAAAGGAACTTGAAAGACTTTACATGAAAATAGTTCTTGAAAAATGAGAAGGGAGAAAAAATCCGTTACAAAAATTTCGGCAGCCTAACGGCGCCACTTAAAACTTCATAAAACGAAATAATGAGAGTAAGAGGGGATCTCTCATTATATGACCATGAAAAGGGAACTAAGAGGAATATAAAATAATATCCTACAACATAAGAACATGGAGCATAAAATAAATGACTTAAAAGAGATCACTTGAAAAGAAAGAGAGGGGTCAGATCCCTTACCTTAAAACGTAACTCTTAAAACTCAAAGGTTGGGACCTTGAGGGCTTGGGGGAACCTTGGGAGGACTCCATGGGAGGTAATGAGACCAGAAATTTATTTAGGGAGAGTGGGGAGTCGAAATGGATGATAGGATGGCTTGGTATTTATAGTGAAAGTGAGGGGACAAGGCATTAATGGCCAAGGGACACCTCACAAGTGGTTTTCTCAAAAGCATGGGCTCTCCCATGGTATTTCGCATGGAGTTAGGCCACATGCCCCCCATACAATAATTCATCACATTTGGTCGGACAACCCATAAAATATCTCATGAAATCATCATGACACAGTTATGATGTCATTAATCATACCGAAACCCTAAAACTGTATTTTTACTATTTACAGAAAATTCAACTTTCTTAGAAAAATCCCAAAATTTCACCTTAACAAAATATCAATTCTCTGATTTCAAAAATGAACTCCATTTTATAAAAATAATTTTCTAAATATTTTTAATTTATTTTTTAAATAAATACACTATTCACCAAAAAATCATTTTTTTCAGAAAAATCCCCAAAAATTACTATAACATAATATCGATGCTCTGAGTTCAAAAATGAAATCCATTTTATAAAAATAATTTTCTAAATATATTTAATTTAATTTTTAATTAAAAAACACTATTCACCCGAAAAAACTAATACTTGAATAATAATTTATGAAACCGTTATTTAACCATTTTATTGAATCACATTACTAAATCAAGGTGCCTAGATTATATTAATACTTTCTTTAAGTGAGATTACAAATCCATTTGGTCACATTACTAATCCTAAGCATAAAATCACTATTCATAATTTACTATTCATCAAAAATTAAGTTGATCTTATTAGACTCTAAATTTCGTAATGAACATAATTGTAGAAGACCATTTTTTGAAAATCGTAACACATTTTTAATTATTTAAGGTTTACATAAACATTTTTTAAAATATCCTTTTTCTAAAATTAATCAAAAAATATGCATACTATATTTATCCGGTCATTTAAAAATTCATAAACTTCAACATAAGAAGAAATCAAAATTTTTATTTAAAATAAAGGATTATACAAGGTAGTTACAGTCTCCTTACATAGCCACTTATCACACCAGCATAAGACCTAAGTGTAAGGTGTGCTAAGGTGAGAGAATCCAAGGGAGGCTCGACCAACATCGCACGAGTAGTAATTTCTATCAATTTGAACTTCTCGTGAAGGCGATTTCGTTCTAGCTTCACATGATGATGTTCAGCTTGGGTTTGGTCCAAAGAAAAGCCCGGTGGTGCTACCTCCTTCCCAAGTTCTGTTAGATGGGCTTCGATCGGTCCAAGACTACTGAGTGAGGCCATCGAATCTTCTTTTTATATGAACCAAGATCACTTGTATTTAGAGACAATAATCGAAATGTTTAGTTTCCAGTGGTCATATTAACCAATGGTCATATTACAGTCAAAACCCAATGACCTCATTTTAATTATACTCAGGTTATCAAATGAAACAGCTTTGTTGAGTATAAAAAAAATAAAATAACACACAAAATTAGGAAACAAGATTTATTCAAAATTTTGGGTCGTTACATGCGCGACCACCACACCTGTGTGATGGGATCTCTGAATCTTCAAAGTGTTGAACTCTGGTGAAGAATGTGGAGGGGTGGTCTAGTATTTATAGGCATTTTGACTGCCCTGCACGATGGCGTGCAAGTCAACCTTCGACGCGCAAGTCTCGGCATGCAGGTCTCTTCCCCTGCAAGTCACTTGTGTGACCCATTTCAAAACTTGTGTGAACCTCTTTCCTTTTCCATATTTTGATCTCATGATCTTGAAAAACCACAGGCGCACAAGTTCTCAAGCTTCCAAGGCACCGGCACACAAGACTCTTTCACGGCGCGCAAGTCACTTGCGCGACACCACCAAAACATCCACGACACTTATCCCTTTGCAATATTTTGATGATATGATCTTGAAAAAGATATGGCGCACAAATTTCCAAGCCTTCAAGTACACGACCCGCAAGTCCCATTTCCAAAAACCACTTTTCTTCATTGGATGATTTTCAGGCCCAAAAATTTGGAAAACACTGGAAAACGGTGCCACCTTGTATCTATTCTTTTTGTACCATCTCCAGATCATCCATTCCATTATCGATGTTCTTGAATCAAACATGGATCGTTGACCACAACTCTTGAACTCGACATTCCACCATGAAATTCCCTTTGTCAACAAATTTGTATGTCATGGTTTTCTTTTTCAACAAGCACATCACTGATGTCCTCTTTATCAACAAACACAATCACCTCAAAAATGCTTCAATGATGCCTTGAGGGATTTTTTCCCAATAGAAAATTATTTTGATAGAACACTATAAATCATTCTTGAAGAATGTATCTTTTCTGTTTTCAACAAAAAAATTAATAAAATTCCATTAAAATTTAAAAGAAAAAATTTTCATTGAAAATTACATTATAGGATTTTAATAAAAGATTCAACTCATTATGGGTCATGAAAATGAAAAATGATGATCATGCCGAATAAGTTAAAAAACATGTATTCTATACTTTTGCTCGAAATTTCATAAAGTAACTCATTTGGAATGGAAAAAAAGAATCCTTTAAAATTGTTTAGTAAAAATTTACACAGGGGTAAAAATATCTTTAAAATTGTAGGGGAATAGTAAATATGTTTTTAATTTTTTTTTTCAGAAAATGGACATGAAAGATACATATTCCCTAACTGATACTTATGTATAAACAATCCCAAAATAATAATGAAATTGTAAAATAAAGCCTTATGTTAGGTTTGATTTCCATTCTACGTATCTAAACCTCATGTATAATGGTTTATATAATTTTATTAATTTATACTAGAATAATATTCATACTTATGATATTATATAATATACTATTATATCATATTACCACACTTTTATAAATAATATTTTATTTTTACACTTCTTTCAGTTGTTAACTAATTCATTTTCTTATGTATATTTTATCATATAATTCCGAATTTTTGTGCATTGGATATAGTTACATCATTTCAAAAATTATATTAACTTAAAATATATCATATTTATTCATTATATACATTTATATAATCATTCATGAATAGTAAACTTGGAGAATCAGTCACATCTTTTCACGAAGATGGTAGGTCGTACGTAGACACGGGTGATGATATCATTTACCTACTGGTGAAATGGTAAGGAAGTAGATGGTATATTAATTATTTTGGATAATAGATATATTTTTTTTAGTAATTATATGTATCTATTATTTCCATCATATTACCCATCCAAAATAATTAATGATGAAAAATAGAATACACCACGACATGGAGATGGTATGTCATATGTATGCACGTGTGACACTTTTTATTTTCATTGGATGGATAAAAGGTGTGATATGGTTGTTATATAATCATTATAAAATTTTACAATATTTTTTATAATTTAATTATTTATTTATAATGTAAATAACACATTATAAGGAAGTATAAGAAGAAATAATCTTGAAAGATTCAGTAAATATGATTACCTCTTCTTTGGCGAACTTCCTTTAGATCTCCTCTTAGGGAAAATAGTGTTAGTCTGTTGAGAAAAAAACATATAAATTTTTTTAAGGTAATATTATAATATAAATTTTTATGTTTTTGTAGAGCTTGAGGACTCCATGTGTTGTGATTAATTGAGGGAGCAAGTTCCCTTTTATAATTGATGTGAGGGGCACATTCTAAATTTCAAGAAATATTAATTTATAATAAATTCAATCCCAATAACAGTACCTCTTAAGGGGAATGTATTCAAATATAATATGAGATAATGTTGTGATATAATAAAACAAATTATTTTATGCATGTTTTGGTAGTATTTTAAAAATTATCATTATGATTAACCCTTTGTTAACCTATTTTAATTTTTACTAAGGTAACAAATTTTTCAATATTAAAATGTTATAATTTTTACTTATATGATGTGAATTAGACAGTAAATGAAAAATTAATAATATTTTCGACCATATTACAAATATTAATATTTCAAAATATTTTTTAATGATTTTTAAATAATTTAATAAAATATTATTTTAATGAAATATCATTAGTTTCAATTCTGACACTATTCATTTCTGAGATTTTTAAAATATCAAGATGATAAGTTAACCTAAAAAAACTTATATTTATTTTAGTATTTTTTATAATAATTATTTCATATTTACCTTCATAAAATGATTACTACATCATTGTTTTTTAATTATTTAATATACTTATTTCTTTACTGCAAATTAAATATAAAATACCATTATTAATATAAATAATATAAATTTATAAATAATACTTAGAGTAAAATATATCTTTTGGTTAACTATATATTAAAAATTATATAGTATTTAACACCTGAATGTGACTACTTTAAATGTTTATTAAATAAAATTTTATAAATATAAAATTCTCATCTAAGTGGCCCAAAAAGTAAAAAAATAAATTTAGATCATGAAAATATGTTTACTAGGTTGAAAATAAACATTTTTATGTGTTCATAAAATACATGTATTCTTTATGTAGACACGTAATCTATATTTAGGACAAAGAAAGTGAGATTTTGTGACTTTCATTGATTTAAATATTATATGAGTAATTTTTATGGTCATGTGTCTATTAAACAACATAATTTAAATATTTAGGTCTTAAGAGTCGAATTATCCTCATATAATAAAAAATTTCGATGTTTTATGGTCATTTTATAGTTCTTATAATTTTATTTAAAACTAAAATTACCCAATATACCCTTTTCTAGGGTAAAACAATTTACCAAGGTTACTATTCATATTAGACAAAAATAAAGTGAACTATTCATTAAATTTGGTTCATCTGAATTTAAAATTGGAATCTATTTTTTATAATTCAAAACATTGAATATTTAGAATTAAATAAAAAATGGTAAAATTATAGGAAAAGTAGTTTTTCAGAAAAATACACTTTTAAAACATAAAATAATTTTATGAAAAAATCATGTATATAATCCTTTTCAAAATCACAAATTGTATTGTTTTAAATTAAAATCAACTCATTAAAATTTAAAACTATTCCAAAACATAATTTTTCTTTTTTAAGTCTTTAAAAAAAAATATAGTTTTCAATAAAAATATGTATTTCACTATTCCATAAAAAATAAATGTTTAAAAAAAAGATATTTTTGACATCCTGAAATAAAATTTTCCAAATCCATTTTCTATAAATTCTAAAAAAAATAATTTCTCATAAAAATAAACAAAAAAATAATTTTTAAAGAAAATGCATTTTTTAAGAATAAATTGATTTTATTAAAGAAAATGTGTGATTATTTTCTAAGCATATACCTATACATTCATATTGAGTTGGACCTTTAATTTTATTTCCTAAATTATTTATTCATATTTATTCTCTCCAGTTTAAATTCTAGGTTATAAATGTGATTTTATAGTGTCTTGTAGTACCTTTAAACTCATGGTTCCGTGTAATTCAAGCTATTGAAGAATTTAAATTACTTAAATCGAAATATTTACTAAAATATGAGGGTATTACAAGTTGTTTAACCTAGGAAACCATGTGCCCCATTTTGATCCATGGGAATGGGTGCACAATTTGACCAAACTATGCATCCACCCTCTCCAAACCATTCACCCTTGAATATATGGGGTATTCATAGTTGGAAAATGATTCGGAAAATCATACACACACTGGGGAGAAACTATTCACCCGAGATACTAGGGTTTCATGGTTAGGTAGTACTATTTTTCTAACCGTGTTTCCATTCTAGGAAACTATTTGTGTGGTTTTTTAATGCTTTTATATTTTAATTAAAATTCCCAAAACCCCCTTTTCAAATCCCTAATCACCCTAGATCGACCTAATAAGGCTTACTTTTCTCTTGGATGATCTTGAAAGGATTCCAAGGCTCGATGAACTTCTTTTCTTAGTGAATAGAAGATCGGTTGAAAGAATCAACTCCTCTTGGATATGTGATACCATGTTTGATTGTGCTCCTCCACATAATTTCTTTCTCTCCCCTTCGACCGGGATGAACTTCACTTTTTCTTTATGGTTTAAATCAAGGTTTTAATAGATCATATATTTTTGGATTTTTATCCTAGATTTTTCTCGTAGATCTATTACATTGTTGTTAAATAAAAATTTCTACATATAATTAAGGTCTACATTTGGGATAGATTTCATCAATGATCCTGATGTTAGTGGTCAAATTGCTAATTTTGATATTCTTGATCAAGATATCGTGTTAGCGGTTGTTCCATTGTGTTTTCACATTGTTCAATTACATTTTAATTAAACAATTTAATTTAATTACATGATATTGTGAGACCCTTCACATATCCCATAGGACCCATTGGAGATTACGTGACTGGGCTAATTGGAATCCCATGGGGTGTGCCAATTTCTATGAAATGATAATAAATTGAATATATAATGGTAAATTATGGGTTTATGAAACTAAACTAAATAATTAATTCATGTTTTATGGATATATTTAATGTGATAAATAGATTAACTGTGAAGGGTCAATGAGTGTAGTTGTTATTAATGATAAATAAATTTACATGGGATTTCACATGTTATTCCTTGTGATTAAAGAAAATGACCATTGTTTTGATTGATAAATGAAATGTTTCTTCATTATGTGAATGATTCAAAATAAGTTTAATGATTTTTAACATTGATATTTAAATATATGTTATATTTTTTAATGACTGATAAATTAGTTTTGGGTCTGGGATTAATGATCCAAATACCATTTGGGTTCCAGACTGCCTCTCTAGGCCCCCATTTTATGCATGTGAACAATGAGTTTTGTGTCTAGGAATGATTCTACAAATAAAGATGGGATTCAATACTGCTTCTCTAGGACCACCAGATATTATTGTTGTAATGATATTTCCAGTGCCGAAAATAATGGTACTCGAACTGCCAATCTCGGGTACCAAAATAACCATCAAGAAATATTTTACATACCTTTCCTTTTGAAGGAATATTTCATTTGAATTTGTTGCAAAAAACATAGATGAATGTGAAATATGACCATTTGAGGAATTTATATAAATATAAGAATCAATCATGGAGCACAAAGCTATTGAAATCATAAATCAACCAATCTAAATTTTACTTTTTAGTTTTTTATAACATCTTTTTATATTTGCGCTCTTTGTAACATTGTACATTTCTCTATATTAAATGTATATGTGTGAGGATTTTAATTACCTTAAATAAATTTCTATTATTTATTATCACTATATAGGATTTGGTTTTATAAAGGGATTATAGGGATAAGAAGATAGAGTTGTGTTTGTTCATTTTAATCGAGTGATTTTAGGGATAGGAAGATTGAGGATATTCTAGTATTCATGATCGGGGTATTTATTATATAAAAAAGACATAAATTTATGGTTTGGTGAAACCATAGATACCGAAAGTCATGGTTATTAACTTCCTTAACACATAAGGTTAAAGTGTCTAAACTTTAATAAAATTCATTAAGTTTTATGTTTTATTTTATAAATCTTAACTTGATTTTTTCTATAAATATTTATTTTCTGCTATGAAAATTAGATGAAATTTTACATCTATTATGAAAATTTTATTTCACTTTTATTGTAATGTATCAAACTATCTCATTACCTTTCCAAAATTGGATATAATTTCATCAAATAATCTTAAATAAGAGAATAAGAAAATTGTATGTTTTAACTTGATAAACTATAATTCAACCCCCCCATATCCCTTGTATTACTCTTTAATCCAAAATTTGGTATTATAGGAGGTTATCAAACTATGAAATAAGATATTTAGCCTTTCTATTTCTATAAATTTTCATAGTTTACAAAATTTTTGTTATAAACATTATTACACTAACATGTTCCTATGGAATGATTTTTTTATTTTAAAGACGTTAGGATTAAATGTTGGAGCTCTTGAAAATAAAAATCCAAGAAAACCACTAATATTTTTAGGTACTAATTATGAATACAGGGGAGATTATATGAAATTTTTTTTTATCAACACTAGGGTTGATAATTTTTTAATTCTTATTAGAAGTTATCAAATTTCCAACAATGAGGTTTCTACCACTAAAAAAAGAAAATATGGAATTTTAAATCAATTATAGAATTATAAATACTATATTATGTTCAATCGTATATAATATATACAGTAAAATTTCTTCATGGGATTCTATGGATAGTATTTGTAAAAATATTGAGATTACTCACATTAAAACATCCAAAGGTAATGAATCTATAAATGCTATGTTGAGAGCTGATTATCAATAATCCAATTTTATACCTTGAGAATATATTGTAAATATTTATCATTGGTTTATGAAAATTAAAAATATTTCACAATCACTTGGTGATATTTATCTTATTAATTAATATCTTCTGTAGAAGTTTATCGATAGAATTTCATGTGAATGGATATTAAAGAAAATTATTATTAATGGCACTAAGAATCTAAAAAATATCACTTTGGATGATCGTATCTAAACTATTATACAATATAAAGTGTGATTGAATATATATGATGATAAGGTTAAAAAATAGAGTAGATTTTTCTATTACTTCAAATGTTTCTAAAAATGTCGGGTTTGCTGAAAAAGTCTATAATTCTTCAAAAAATAAGAATGTTCTAGTTGAAGCAGAAAGTAGTTGTTCAGAATAAAGGGATAATGAATTTGTTAATATTTCTAAAACAATGAATAATGTTTTTGGAAATAAGGGATTTAGATACCAGTATAATAAATTTTATAAATATTAAAATGAGAATAAATGTTATTCTAAGGTGGTTTTTGAGGAATGTAGGAAGTCTGGTCAAATTAATCCAAATTTTCCTAAGATGAAAATAAAGGATAAGAATGGAAAAAGTTATAAGATGTTATAAAATAATAAAACTAAGAAAATTATGAATGATTATTGTGAATTGAGTGAAAGTGTGGGATATATTTCATCTAAATTTTATTCTAAAAGTAGTATTGTTGATCAAAAGAATACTGAGTTCTTTACAAAAATTACAATGATTAATAATTGATTCATGGGTAATATATCTTATAAAAAATTAACCAACCTTAATTTAAATCCTAATTATACTAATTATACATATAAAAATTATAATTCATCTAAATAAGAATCTAAATAATCATAAGAAGATAATTCTTTACCTACTTTTGAATAAGTGTTTAAGATTGCAATAGTTTTTAAAAATTCTCAAAAAATATGAAAATGATAAAACATGTCATGCTATAGAAAATTATATTGTTTCAAAAAATTACCTTGTTGTTACTATTCTTAATAAAGAGTAAGATAAATCAAATTCTATTTCTACTGATGAGAATAATGATATTGTTTTTAAACTGAACTCTAAAATTTTGACTCTAATGAAATTATTATCAAATTTTACTTATGGAAAATAAAATTTTGTTATCATGTACAAGAAAATAATACCACATAGAAGTATTTTGATATTGGAAATATAAATTCTAAACCATAATTTCAAAATTACTAGTTTGTTCAAGAAATTACACCATGATATATAAAATTTCAAAGTTGTGGACATTAGAAGAACTAGATTTATTTTAAAAAAATAAAGTAATTATGTTTTCTTAAAGAATATTTTTCATAGGAACAAGACACTTTAAAATAAATAAATTTTGGATAGATGTGCATTCCTAAAATGTTATTTCATAAAAAAATATCATCCATGTAGGTTTTTTTTATAAATATTAAATTTTATCATTTTAGAAAATAGGAAGAGTATCAACAACAAAAACATATAGTACATGAATAATATATGGTCCCATAATATGATTGGAAAATATAATTTATTCTAAAATACTATCAAGTTGAAAGGTATAAAATTATAATTTGTTGAAAATAATCATGGAGAAATAATTAGTATATGTAATATCGTTCTCCATAAAAAATATTAATTTCAAAAACATTATATATTAAATACCATAAGAAAAATCATATTAGTATTGGTCAATTATGTGATGATTGATATCTTGTAAACTTGAATAATGATAAATAAATTATTCATAGTTCATGATAATTTTATTATTTACACTAATTGGTATGAGATTGTATACACATTAAAAATACATAACCTTAGAATCCAAGATCTTCCTTCCCTTGGTGCAATAAATTATCAATCTTGGTTGTGGAATAAAAAGTTAGTACACTATAATATTTTTAATTTTTCTAAACATTCTATGAAGTGACTAGTTATAGATATACCAGATCATAATTTTAATTTTTCTAAATTTTTTTATCCTTATCAATATTGAATGAAACATAAAATGAGTTTCAGATCTATTAGTGAAGTTTCAATTTTTGTTGCATTATAGTTAGTTCACATGGAATTATTTGATCCTAAAAAAATAGAAGTATTGGTGGAAACCACTATATAAATATTTTATTTGATTACTACATTAAATATACTTGGGGATATTTTATTGTGAATAATTTGGAATCCTTTTTTGTAATTTAAATTTTTTTATAGCATGTGTTAAAAATTAGAAATTTCAACCTCTAGGAACTATTCATAGTGAACATGGTGGGTAATTGATAAATTTTATGTTTGATTTTTTAGTAAAAAATTTATAATAAATAACTTCACATCACCTAAAACACCTTAGAAAAATAGTGAACTTAAATTAAGAAATATAATTATGTAGGATATTACTAGATCCATATTGAGTAAATACACAATTGCTAAATATTAATGGAAAAAACTAGTTAGTACTGCCTTCTATACTAAAATAAATGTCCTGCATAGACCTTTTATAAATAAAACTTCTTATGATTTATGGACTGTATGAAATACAAAACTTTATAACATCAATATTTTTGGATGACAAGTATTCATTATGAATTCTAAATATAATTTACAAATTTTTTTTAAAAAATATGATGAAATAATTTTCCATTTTTATTCTACAACTAGTAAAGGCTATAGAGTTTTTAATAAAAACATATGTATTTTTGAGGAAATAGTTCATGAAAAATTTAATGAAATATATGGATTTTCTTTCATTAAACTTTAAACCACATGTGTGTGTGTTATTTAAAAAAATTATTTTCAACACATTATGGAAAATTATTCTTATGAGATAATAAATGAAGAGAATATTTTGAATGTATAACATCAGGAATAATTCATTAAGTATACCTTGAAAGTCTTGTAAAATTTTATTTATAGGTTCAAACATATTCATCATCAACTTTATTATTTTCAGGTAACTCCTTCTAAATCATTCTACAAAGAATACAATTATAGAAATTATTGAAAAATATGTTCTTGAACTCATCTCATTTTATGGATTCAATTTCTCCTCATTGGCTTATATTCTTGATGAGGTTCTACCATTAATCTAATTCACTTTCTAAATGATACACTGCATATGTTGCTTTCTCTTGTTCTAAAAAATAGAGAATCAATGATATCTTTTCCTTGGTATTGATCTATTTTTATACCACTATTGTATCATAAGACCAACTAAAAGAAGGTGAATGTTTCCTCATGAAGGACTCAACAGAATGACGTTCCCTCTTTTTCTCTTTTGGATGTCTTTCATAATTCATATCTTTAAAAAGTTTTTTGAGAAGGGAAACAATTATTTTCATTCCATATCCCACAAAATTATGTTTCATAGGAGTAAAAACATTGAATCATCTATTTCATTCAATATTAATGTGGTTCCTTTGGGTTCCACCCATTAACTAAAACCAAATAACATTGTGTAATAAACACTAATCATAGTGGGAAAACCACATAATCAAGGTAAATAACTTATAAAATTTCAATTCCAGACACCATAAGTTATATCCCAGGTTATTCATGATCATTACCAAAAATATAGGATTATATCAAATACATAGAGTTATCCTTGGGGTTCTTACTAATGTTTTCTCATCTTAGTTTCAAAAGTTTAACGAAAATTTTCCCTGATAACAACTATAATGACTTATACATTTCATACATTTATATTAAATATAAATTGAATATTATTCATTACATAACATAACAAAACCATGCGATAACTGTATAGGTTTCTCTTCTTTGGAAACATAAAAACATAAACAACGGATTCATAAAACATCTCCATCATCTCTAACATATTCCTTCATTACTTGAAACCTTTTTCACACATATTACCTAATACCTTTATTCATATCTTGGGGAAAAGAAACATAAAAAAGGGTGTGATCATACTATCTGTAAGGGTAAACAAGGGAGATATAAAACATTTCATAAAATAAAGTTATAAGAAGAACATAAAAAATTGAAAATTAAATAATGCATTTCATAGAATCTTAATATCATGTAATGGGATAAATCATAAATGTTTGTAAAGAATAAAAAAACATATTACAAGGGATCATAACATAATACAATGAATTATGGCATAAAAATAATTATAGAAAATGATTTCCATATTATTCAAGGCCCATTTCCTGGAAAATAATAGTGGAAAAAGTCCTTTACTGAACTGGGTTCACTTCTCATTCTAGCCTTGTATTTCTAAATTGAGTTAACTCATCATTCTGGTCATGTATATCCCATGAGTTACAAATATTTACCCAATGAATTGGAGGGAGATATATGTCCCTCCTTTCACATAAAGAAAACCATACATACTTTTTCTACAAGAACATAATTCATTCATTATATCATAACCCATAAAAAGAAATGGGTTTCATAAACATCATTCCATCATAATATAACCCTTATAAAGAAATGGGTTTCATAAATATCATTCCATCATAAAAATAAACCAACCATAAAAATAATATAGATATTATCATTGAAAATTAATTGAATTAAATTATAAGTAACATCAACAAATTTTATCTTAGATGGAAAATTATTTTGAGAGATCACTGGAAATCTTTCTTGAGGAAAATATATTTTCTGTTTTAAAAAAATTATTAAAATGTTATAAAATTTTAAATTAAAAAATTTTCCTTGAAAATTATGTTGTATTATTGTAATGAAAAATTTGAGTAATTAAGGCGCCATAAAAATGAAAAAATTTGATCATGATGAATAAGTTAAAAAATATTTCTTTCAAACTTTTTCTCTAAAATTCATAAAGTACCTCGTTTGGAATGGAAAAAATAATCCTTTAAAACTATTTAGTAAAAATTTACACATGGGTAAAAATAAAATTAAAATTGTAGGGGAATAGTAAATATGTTTTGAAAAAATCAGAAAATGGAAATGGAAGATAAATATTCCCCTGCTGATACTTATGTATAAAAAATACCAAAATAATAATGAGATTGTAAAATTAACCCTTACCTTATATTTGATTTTATTTATACGTATCTAAACCTCATGTATAATGGTTTACATAATTTTATTATTTTATACCAGAATAATATTCATTCTTATGATATTATATAATATCCCTTTATATCATATTATCACTCTTTTGTTAATAATATTTCATTTTTACCCATCTTTTAGTTGTTAACTACTTCATTTTCCTATTCATATTTTATCATATAATACTGATTGTTTGGGGATAGGATATAGATAAATAATTTCTATAATAATATTAACTTCAAATATATCATATTTATTCATTATATACATTTATATAATCTTTCATAAATTGTAAACAAGGATAATTATTCACATCATGCCTCAAAGATAGTAGGTCGATAGGCCCCAGTCTCCTCTAGAAGAGTGGTTACGTTACTGCCACCATTGTGACTAGTCGGATTGTCAGCCATCGACTTCTGCCTCACCGGTGTCGGTCACTGTCCTCCTTCTCCATGAAGAATGCTTTAATATTGAAGATACGGAGGGATCAAACCATGTTTTTTGGCCCATACCCTCTACATTAGACCAGTTGCATGCAGCTTGAAGAGAAAGATTTAATCGTGGAATTGATGTTAAAAAATCTTAAACAAACCCCTACCTTGAAATGTCGGAGAATCGTCTGTGCTTGTCGGTGGACCATGTTTTTAGTTCTTGTGTCCATCTCCCAAAGATGCCACTCGCACATCACCCATTAGTGGTTCAGTGTCGTCTGTCACCTCCCGTTGGGTTGGTTTCATCTTCTATGGGTATGGCGTCACGAATTTCCTTAAGAAATTTGATTCTTGGTGAATCTCTTTGATACCCCTTCCCTAGCTCCATATTTATAGGAGAGGGGGAAGGTAAGTAATGATGCAGGGAGTTAATGGAGCTCATTAATTAGGAATCTTCCTAATTTCCTCTAACGTTTCTGTTACTCAGATTGGAGGTTCAAGCCATTTATTGGCTTGACACATCACTTGTCCCACCTTACCACTTGTCCATTTGAGGAATAGAATAAAACTAAAATAATAAAGTTGTTTTATCTATTCTATTAAAATGTTCCAAAAAACTGACTTTTTTTCAGGACCTACTATGGTAGAAGTGAATTCTCCCTTAATCGAATCTCGGCGTTGTGGATTCAACAGTTCCCTCAGATTTTTAATCTGAGAAACAGATCAAAATTTCGAAAACACCGCTGACGTGTTTTCTAAATGAACCCAAAAAAAAGTTAGTACAAATTAACAACAGTCACCCTCGACCCGTGCCGGTCAAGGTTAGGCTTTTCCTAAGTGAAACATGCCCCAAAGAACCCAAAGGTACTCTCAAATTTTTTATCTGAGTTATCATTTAGAAGTTATGAATTTTTAAAATAAAATAATGGTCACATAGATATTTTATTTACGGCAAAAACCTAACTTTCACTAGTGACCAGTGCAGGACATTGTTAGTATCTACCTGAAGAGAGCATAGACTTAGGAGTTCGGTGATAGTCTTGGTTTTTTAATCTGAGTTACTGTTCATGAGTTATAATCATTTAAAAAATAAAATAATTTCATTTAATTATTTTCCTTACGGTTATGCCCTTTTTGGGTTTTCCCAGAGGAGGCCTGTGCTGACTAAACATAAGTTACACTTAGGGTAAACCCTCCATCCCGAGCACAATAGTGCCCACTGATTTCTGATCTGAGAAACCATTTAAGAGTTATTCCACTTTTTCAAGAAAACTTCTTACGTACGCTATTTAAAGTTTAACAAAACTTAGAAGGATCATTCTGGGCACTCCAGGCCTCGTAATCACGTGCCATCATATTTTTTGTTCACAAAATAATTCGATATAATTAAAAAAAATATACAGAAATTCCAGGACATTACATTCCCCCCACCTTAGGGATTTTCATCCCCAAAATCCAAAATACAGACTAATGAAACAAATGGGGGTACTGGGCACGAATCTGAGCCTTCTGCTCCCATGTTCTCTCTCGGAGGTTCTTATGCTGCCAGTGAATGCGCACAGAAGGTATCAATCTATCATGAAGGAATCTTTCTTGTCGATCCATAATATCTATTGGAACTTCCATAAACATCTCCCCATATTCAAAGTCTATATCTCCATGATCGATGACATGAGATGGGTCCTATACGTATCTCCTCAGTTGGGATACGTGGAAAATGTCATGCACCTACTCTAACTACAGTGGAAGTGCCAAGTGGTATGCAACCTCACCTATCCTAAGAAGTATCAGAAATTTCCTGACAAACCATGGTGATAACTTGCCGCCTGGGCTAAATATCCATAGGAAGACATGATATCCCTCTTTGAACTCTAAGGATCTAAGTATCCTGAATGCTGGTAGGGCCAGCTCTGTGAAGTCTTCACTTTCTAACAAGTGAGACATCATGATACAAACTCTGCCAATGCTTCCTTTATTCCAAGAAATCAGTACTGAAATTAGAGGTCTTGGTAAATCTTCACCACTCCAGGATTTACTTCTAAAGGGGACGTATGGAACTCCCTAAACACCGCCTCCTGTAGCGCTATAGGTATCGTGGTACATCCTTTGAAAAACATGACATGCTCCCCACCTTCAAAAAATCCATCAGGTACCTGCCCTGAGGATATCTGAGCAGGTTGAGCCTCACAGTCAATGTCCCAAGTTGTGCCTCACGAACTTGATAAAGAAGTGGGGGAGTTACTATCATAGATGGGAGGTATGATGCTCCATCACTATCTATATAGGATATCTGCAACACGGCTAGCTGTTATGTCACCTCACTCAGCAACTGTAGATCAAACCTCCTGCTGAGTTCATATTCTACCATGTTCACCCATAAAGTAGTGCCACTATATCTTTAGTTCAAATACCACTGCTGCTGACTCTAAGTCATTGGTATCATAGTTCTACTTGTCAGTCTCTATCTCATCTCATGAAATCTCTATTGAAACTTTTCCATCCACACGAAAGGCTCCCCCTTTTTCATCAAAGATGACAGGAGTGACTCTACCCTAGAGATGTTGAGAAAAAATATTTGGTAGTACCTAGCCAAAGCAGATGTCCCTCTCCTTTCAAGAGGTCATACTGGAAAGATCTTTTGAAAAGATGTCCCAATTCTCTTCCACTCCTGTTTGGAACTCAAAACTCAAAACTCCTGTTACCACAAGGGTAATTCTAACTAACTCAAGAGTGATCAAATGCACCCTCCTATACATGAGTTTATCCTATACTGCCTAGATTATTTTTTTCACCGTCCAAGGAAAATACCATTCCAACGTTGTATATAAACCACAACCTTTTACCTAATACAGTCAATGTGAGTATGAACTGTGGATGCCCAGTCCATACCCAAACTAATGTCGCAAGTCCTTGATGCTGCCACCAAGAGGTTCCAACTGAAACTCTCACCTCAAGGGTCAGGTCACACTGTCGGCATAAGTGTGATTATTGAGTCTCCTACAAAAGGTATTTATACATGTGGGGGTCAAGTAAACGGTTTAACCAGAAACACTAGGTCTTGGACAAGATTCATGGAATTAAGGAATGATTTATACCTATGTCAGTTCATACCAAAGCTAATAGTAGACCCAGACCATACCTCTAATCATTCTTGGAGTCCTTGGGTCACACTCCTTCACCACATGCAACTACTCCCTTTCCCTGTCCTCCATATCCCTAAGCCTTGTGGGGACCACATTGAGGTGGTGGTTGTAACATGTCGAAATGTATACCACCTCATTCTACTCTCCTAGATCCACTTCCACATCAGCTTCCCTGTAGAATCATCTATCCCTATCACTTCCTCTTCCTAAAACATTTTACATGACCAAGTCTCCGAGACTGGCATCAGTTTCCTTCTTTCATTCTGCTAACATTCACTGGCTGTATCCGCTCAGCAAAAGAACATTCTACCACAAAGTTTCTCTCTAGAACCATAACATAGGTATGAACGCAAAGAGGAATAGTTCTTACTTGGAAGTCCTTATACACACCTCGCTTGTAAGTCTGATCCTTGAATCACTGATTGTATCATATTCATCTTGTACCGGGAATGGTTGTTACGCCTCAACGAATACTCAACTACCGACATGTCATCCAACCGAAGCTATAGAAGTACTAGGGAACTCACATCAGTTTGATCTTTATGGAAAGAGTCCCCATTCTCTAAGGAAGGTTCTCAAGATTCTACATAGAAAATTCACCTCTTTGCAAGATCAGGGCAACCTAAATCCTGTCATCATCCTACTAAGCCACATAGAAGGCTCACTACCTGGATAGCCATCTCATCGAATGGTGCCCTGGCTAGATGGAAACTCAGCCACCTCCTCAAGCCAACCCTTAGCCACTTGTGAGTTGGGATCACCTCAGAACCTGGGGGTTTCTGATATTGAAAATCATGTAAGGTACTAAGCCAACATGTGTCCTCTATTAGTAATGCCGATTGTAACGGCTGGCCAACGAGAAGTTATATAGATGACACATGACCAGAACGTACTATCTCAGGAAACGAGCCATGTACCAAATCCTCATCACTATGTGTACCATCTTCACGGTCACTCACTATAAAACTAGAAGCTAAGATCAACATCTTCTCTACTAGTTTCTCAACTAGGAGGAAAACTCTAGCCACAACCTCCATCCAGTCTGCAGCTACATATGGGTCTATCTCATCTTGGAACCTTGGAGGCCAATTCCACTGAAACAAGTGCAACACACTCAGTCGATGTGAACCCTCTACAGGTGGGCAAGTAGAAACGGTTTCCCAATAGGTAGTGGTGCTGTCGGTACACCACCCAAGTGCTACACTATAAGAGGGCCCTATACCGAGGATTCATCACTCGGTGGGCCGTCATCGCATACTCTCTAAGGAAACCTAGGTGATTGTATTCATTGTGGAATCCTGATAAGGAACAGGTGGGCCACGGTTCTTAAGTTATACCTGGTGAGATGACTCCAAATAAAAAAAACATTTAACAAAAAAATAAATTAGTGTATTGTGTGCTGAGTCAAAAGTCAGAATTCAGGGTCCTGGTGTATGGATACGTCGGCCGCCACTCCAACACTAGATTCCCCAAACTGAAAACCAAACTCATAACACTTAACACTATTGCCACATAGAAAAGATCAGATTCCTAGTTTTTTAGTAGAACCGAAGTACTCTGATACCAATTTTTCATGACCCATCCCCAGGGGCCCATGCCTTGAATATGCCTAGCCCGCCTTCCATAGGCCAGGGGCTGGCGACTAGCACCGAAAGGCATAATCCCTAAAACATGAATTCTTTTCCTTTAATCCTATACAAACACATTGTCCAATAACACAATAAGAAACAACTGTGAAGTAAAATGTTGTAGTAAAAGAGTGCTGAAAGTAAAAGGGGCCAGAATTCAAGCCCAACTGTAAAGGTACAAGTATAACTGAAAATACAATACAACTGAAAAAAAGGATAACAACTACTAGGTCATCCTCCGAGGTTCCTACCTGAAGGGTAGGTACAAATTGCCTCATCATCACTCTACATTTATCTATCTCCTCTGTGTCACATCATGCCGAATGGTCCACAACTTTGTGTAACATTCTATCCTTGTTCCCTCAGCCTTGATCAACATTGTACATCATCTGCACTAGACACAACAACGTGCAGGAGAAGCCCGTGCAAGGATGAGTATAACAATACTTAGTAGGGACCCCAAGACCCCTGTAGGTCTCCTAGAGTCCAACAAAGGAAAAACCGCAAAGAAATACATCAACTCTACTTAGGCATATACCCATACATATACCAAAGTTATCAAGATATACTCATCTCATACATGAGTGATGGAAACCACAGAGGTAACACCACGAAGGTATAAGTACCACACAGGTAACACCATGAAGATAACACCACGAAGGTAACTCCACGAAGGTAGATGTACCACACAGGTAAATCCAAAAAGATTGAAGTACCACACAGGTAACACCACGAAGACAATACCACAAAGGAAGAAGTACCACATAGGTAACACCATGGAGATAGAAGTACCACACTGGTAACACCACGAGGATAGAAGTACCATAAAGGTAACACCACAAAGACGAGACCACAAAGGTAGAAGTACCACACAGGTAACACTATGAAGCTAGAAGTACCACACAGGTAACACCATAAAGATAGAAGTACCACACATGTATAGTAATACATAGCATAACCTCAATCAAAACCACAAATTAAAGATAGCTCACAAAGAGTCTCAGCACAAACTAGGTTTTCAGTGAAGAATAGAAGTACAGATAATTAGTCGTGAAACTAGATCATCTTATTCTTCCAAGAGACACTACTTCGGTCCATACAGAGTTTGACCCACATAAGATCGATAGGTACTAACCCCTGCAATGATCCACACAGGATCCGACCTGCCTAGAGTCGATAGGTAACTGACCCCCACTAACCCACACAGGATCTGACCCACATAGAATCAGTATGTGCTAACCCACATAGGATCACTGAGCGTTGACCCACACAAGATCTGACTCACACAGGATCGATATGCGCTAACCCCAATAGGATCACTGAGCACTGACCCACACAAGATCACTATTCCCTGACCCACATAGGATCGATGAGCACTGAACTCCGCATGATCTATCTCCAACCTCCACCTCACTACCAGCCACTGGATTCCTCGCACCCAGTGCACTCGAGTTATGTACAATCTTCACTTGAGATATCATTCTTACCTTAACCATCAATAAGATCCATAAAGGAGTGACCCAAATAACTGCCATGTATTAAGGGACACAACGCAATAGACGGCGCGTCAATCAGACGCCCGGTCTGTAAGTAATTAGTGTTTCTGCTCTGAGGGCCCAGTTGGATTCGGGTTCGATTCAACCCATCCATACTCCAATCTTATCAAAAACTCTAGTGGATTATAACAAAAGGACCGCCTCGATCCCAGACTCCGGTGCCACAAACGGTTCATCAAATAGATGTCTAGTTCGAATGATATGGCCACAAAGGTGTATCGGGGTCCAAATGGGCCCGGGTCCAGTATGACTCGGCCCATCCCGGCCTTGACCGACCCGACCCAGTTTGCGTCGACCCGACCCGGTCCGGGTCTAGCCCAGTTGGCATGGACCGTGGAGGGCCCGACCTATTGATCCATGGTCCGGCCCGGCCCGCTGTGAAGCCTGCGATCGGTTGGCCCATTGTGGCGGGTTTGCCCAAGCCGACACCCAGGGGAAGGTGCCCCCCGGTATTCCGAACATTCTGTTGGAATGTTCGACTCAACCAACCCAGAAGTTCCATGTGGCACTGCCTGTTGGAAATCCGTGCGTGCCAGATCAGGTCCTAATCGGTGTGATGCAGATGGCCGGAACAACCGGACCTCCTTTCCAATGGTGCGGATGCGCGCTGCTCCTCTCGTGACTGGTCGGTTTTCGGCCACCTTGGTATGCCGCTGTGGCCGACGGGTCATAGCCTTGTCATCTACTGGTGGCGCGAATGTGCACCGCCCTGCCTTCAAGAGACCAGCCACCGTCCCGGCCATCATGATCCCCTGCCATAGCCGACGGGCCGCGGTCTCCTACAGCGGTGTGGTTGCACCGCTGCCACCATCGTGACCGACCACCACCTTGTGCCTCACTGACGTCAGTCGCCTTCCTCCTTCACCGTGAAAAACACATCAGTATTAAAGAAGCATAGGGATCATTCCATGTTCGTTATCCTATACCCTCCATGTTAGTCCAATAGCACGCAAATTAAAGAGAAATATTCCATCGTGGAATTAATGTTGAAAAATCATAAACAAGCCCCTACCATGAAACATCAGAGAATCTTCTATGCTTTTCGGTGGTCCGTGTTCTTAGTTCCAGCAACCAGATCCCAAATACGCCAATCGCACATTGCTCATTGTTTTTTTGGTATCGTCTGTCACCTCCCACTGGGACAGCTTCATCTTCTAAGGCTCTGGCATCGCAGCATTCATTTGGATATTTTCTACTTGGTGAAGCTCTCCGATACCCCTTCCCTTGATCTATATTTATAGGAGAGGGGGAGGGTAAGTAACGATGTTCAGAGTTAATGGGGACAATTAATTATTAAGCTTTCTAATTTCCCTCGACATTGTTGTTACTCAAATTTTAAGGTCAAACCATTTATTGGCTTGACACGTCGTCGGTCCCACCTTACCGCTTGTTCGTTGGAAGAATAAAATAAAAATAAAATAATAATGTTATTTTATTTATTCTATTGAAAAGTTCCAAAAACTAACTTTTTCTACGTACCTAATGTGGTCGATGTGAAGCCTTCCTTAAGAAAATCTCAGAACTTTGAATTTAATGGTGCCCAAGGATTTTTAATCTGAGGAATGGTTCAAAAGTTAGAAAAAGTCGCTCACTTGTTTACCGAACGTACCTGAAAAAAAGTTCAGAAAAATTAATAATAGTCACCCTCGACCCGCGATGGTTGAGGTTAAACTCTGCCTAAGTGAAACATGCCCCAATGAACCCAAAGGCACTCTCAGATTTTTAAACCTAGTTACCGTTTAGAAGTTATGAAATTTTAAAATAAAATAATTGTCACTTAATTATTTTATTTACAGCGAAAACCTAACTTTCACTAGTGGCTAGTGCCGTCCAATGTTATTATCTACCTAAAGAGAGCATACCCTCATGAGTTTTTTTGTGGTCTTGGATTTTTAATCTGAGTTACCATTCGTGAGTTATAATCATTTTAAAAATAAAATAATTTCATTTAATTATTTTATTTATGGTTATTCCATTTCTGGGTTTTCTCACAGGAGGCATGTGCCGACTAAACATAAGTCGCGTCGAGGGTAAACCCATCATCCTGATTACAACAGTGCCCTATGATTTCTGATATGGGAAACCATTTAAAATTTATTTCACTTTTTTAGGAAAACTGCTTACATGCGCTATTTAAAGATTAACAAAACTTCGTCAGATCATTGCGGGCACTCCAGTCATCGGAATACCACGCTGTCATATTTTTTGTTAACGAAATAATTCCATATAATTAAAAAAATATGGAATTTCCAGTACATTACATTCTCCCCACCTTATGGATTTTCATCTCTAAAATCTAAAATATAGACCAAGGAAAAAAATAGGGGTACTGAGCAGGAATCTGAGCATTCTTCTCCCATGTGCTCTCTTGGAGGTTCCTATGCTACTAGTAAACACGCACAGAAGGTATCAATCTCCCATGAAGAACTCTCTCTTTTCAATCCTCAATCCCTAATGTAACCTCCATAAACGTCGCCCCATTATCTAAGTCTTTCTCAGCATGATCAATGACATTATATGGGTCCTACACGTATCTCCTCTGCTGGGATACATGGAAGACGTTTTTCACCTTCTCAAACTACGGTGAAAGTTCCATGTGGTATGCCACCTCACCTATCATCTGAAGTATCAGAAATGGCCCGATAATCCTCGATGATAACTTGCCACCTCATCCAAATCTCCGTACGAAGACATGGTCTCCCTCTTCAAACTCCAAGGATCTAAGTCTCCTGAATACTGGTAGGGCCAGCTCTGTGAAGTATCCACTTAATGACAAGTGATACATCATGATACAAACTCCACCACTGCTTCCTTCATCCCAGGAAACCAGTATAGACATCGGAGGTCCTCGTACATCTTCACCACTCCAGGATTTACCGCCAGAGGGGACATATGGAATTACATCAACACTACCTCCCTTTGCGATACTGGTACCATGGTACATCCTATAAAGAAGATGATATGATCCCCACCTTCAGAAAATCCATTAGGTGCCTGCCTGAGGATATCTGAGCACATCAAGCCTTATTGTCAATGTCCCAAGTTTTGCCTCCCAAACTTGCTAAAGAAGTGGGGGAGTGACTGTTATAAACTAGAGGTTTGCTCCTCCCTCACAATCCATAACGGATATCTGCAATGCGTCTAGATTCTATGTTACCTCACTCAGAAATTGCAGATCAGACCTCCTACTGAGTGTATCTGCTAACCCATTCCCCTTCCCAGGAGTATAGACTATCTCAAAGTTATAGTCCTAGTGGAACTCTATCCGTCACCGCTGTCTCAGGTTCAGGTATTTCTAAGAGAAGATATACCTGAGACTCTTGTGATCAGAGTATACTGTAAAATGTTCTCCCATAAAGTAGTGATACTATATCTTTAGTGCGAAGACCACTACTGCTAACTCTAGTTCATTAGTAGCATCGTTCTACTTGTAAGTCTATGTCTTAGCTCTCGAAAGCTCTACTGACACTTCTTCCTCCACATGAAAGGCTCCTGATTTTTCATCAAATCTGACAGTGGTGCTGCTACCCTAGATATTTTGGGTAAGAATCTTCAGTAGTACCTAACTAAAGAATAAGTCCCCCTCCCTTCAAGAGGTAGTCCTGAAAAAATCTTTTGAAAATTTGTCCCCATGCCCAGCCACTCCTGTTTGGAACTGAGAACTCAAAACCCCTGCTACCACGAGGGTAATTCTAGATGACTCAAGAGTGAACGAATGCATCCTCCTATACATGAGTTTATCCTATGCTTCCTGGATTTCCTTCTTCACCATCCAAGGAAAATACCATTCCAACGTTGTAGAAAAACCACAACCTTTTTCCCTAATACAGTCAATCTGAGTATGAACTGTGGATACCCGGTCTATACCCAAACTAATGTCATAATGCCTCGACATTGCCACCTAGAGGTTCCAACCAAAACTCTTGCCTTATAGGTCATATCACATCATCGAAATAAGTGTGATTATTGAGTCTCCTCCCAAATGTATCTATACACGTGGGGGTCAAGTCAATGGTTTAACTGGAAACTCTAGGTCTTGGACAAGATTCATGAAAGTAAGGAATGACTGATACTTATGTCAATTAATAAAGAAGCTAATAAGAGACCCATACTGTACCTCTAATCATTCCTGGAGTCCTTGGGTCACACTCCTTGACTACATGAAACTACTCCCTTCCCTTGTCCTCCATCTCCCTGAGCCTAGTGGGGACTAGATAGAGGTGGTGGTTGTAACATGTCGAAATGTATACCACCTCATGCTTCTCTCCTAAATCCACTTCCACATATGCTACCCTGTAGAATCATCTGTCCCTATCACTTCCTCTTCCCAAAATATTTTACTTTCCCAAGTCTCCGATAATGGATTCAGTTTCCTTCTTTCATACTGCTAACATTCATTGGATGTATCCACTCAGCCAAAGAAGATTCTACCATTAAGTTTCTCTCTAGAACCATAACATTGGTAGGAATGAAAAGAGGAATAATTCTTACTTGGAAGTCTTTATGCACCCCTCTCTTGAAAGTCAGAGACTCGAATCACTGATCATATCGTATTCATCATGTACCAAGAATGGTCGATATGCCTTGACGAATACCTAGCTACCATCATGTAATCCTACCGAAGCTATAGAATCTATAGGGAAATATCATCAATTAGATCTTTATGGAATGAGTCCCTATTTTCTAAGGAAGGTTATCAAGATTGTACACAGAAAGTCACCTCTTTTCAAGATCAGGGTAACCTAAACCCTGTCATCATCCTACGAAGCTCTATAGAAGGCTAACTACCAAAACAGGCATCTCATCGAATGGTGCCCTGTCTAGATAGAAACTCGGACACCTACTCAAGCCATCCCTTAGCCACCTGTGAGTTGGGATCACCTCAGAACCTGAGGGGTATCTGATATTGAAACTCATTTAAGGCACTAAGCCTACATGTATCCTCTAACAGTAATGATAATTGTAACTGTTGATCAACAGGAAGTGATATAGCTGACACACTACCCGAATGTACTATCTCGGGAAGCAGTCCACGTAACCAAGACTCATCACTATGTGTAAAATCTTCATGGTAACTCCTTGAAAAACTAGAATCTATGATTCCCATCTTCTCTACTGGTTTCTCAACTAGGAGGAAAACTCTAGCCATAGACTCCATCCAGTCCCCAGCTGCCTGTGGGTCTATCTCGTCTTAGAACCTCATAGGCCACTACTACTAAAACTCATGCAACACACTCAGTCGACGTGCGCCCTCTACTAGTGGGATAGTGGAAACGACTACCCAACAGGTAGTGGTGCTGCTAGTACACCACTCAAAGGTGCTAACGCCATAAAAGGGCCCTGCACTGAGGACTCATCGCTCGGTGGTCTATCATTGCCTACTCTCTAAAGAAACCTAGGTGGTTATCTTCGTGGCGGCATCCTGATAAGGAAAAGGTGGGCCACGGTCATTAAGTTATACCTGGTGAGTTGAATCCAAAGAAATAAAATGAAAAACTATTCAAAAACACACGCAATCAGTGTTTTTGTGTGCTGAGTTGAAAATCATAATTCAGGGACATGGTGTATGGATATGTCAGTCGCCGCAACAATAATGGATTCCCCAAACTGAAAACCATACTCATAACACTTAACATTATTACCACAAAGAAAAGATCAGAGTCCTAGTTTTTCAGTAGAACTGAAGTCATATGATACCACTATGTCATGACCCGTCCCCAGGGGCCCGTATCGTGACTACCCCAAGCCTTCCTTCCACAGGCCATGGTCTGGAAACTAGCACCAAAAGGTATACTCCCTAAAATAGGATGTTGTTACCTTTAATCCTATACAAACACACTATCCAATAACACAAAAAGAAATAATTTTGAAGTAAACTATAGTAGTAAAAGAGTGTTGAAAGTAAAAGGGGCCGAAATACAATCCCAACTGTAAAGGTACAAGTACAACTGAAAATACAATACCACTGAAAGAAAAAGGAAAATATCTATTGGGTCATAATCCAAGGTTCCTACCAGAATGGTAGGTACAGATCGCCTCCTCATCACTCCATGTCCGTCTGTATTCTCCATTTCATGTCGTGCTGAATAGTCCACACCTTCATGCACCATCCTACCCTAGCTCCCTTATCCTCGATCAACATTGTATGTCATCTACACCAGACACAACAGGGTGCGGGTGAATCTCGTGCAGGCGTGAGCATAACAATACTCAGTAGGGACCCCAAGATGCCCGTAGGTCTCCTAGAGTTCCACAAAGAAAAAACCACAAAGTAAGACATCGAACCTACTTAGGAATATACCCATATATATACCTAATTTATCAAGATATACTCATCTCATATATGAGGGAAAGACACCGTATAGGTAACACCACGAAGGTAGAAGTACCACATAGGTAACACCATGATGACGACACCACAAAGGTAACTCCATGAAGGTAAAATTACCACATAGGTAAAACCACAAAGATAGAAGTACCACATAGGTTGCAACACCCCAAACTTCCATGGCATGCTTCTCTTTGAATAATAGAGCAGCGTGTGTTGTACGCAACCTTGAGTTCTAACACACCGCGACCAATCAAAGTAGCCATTATGAATAGTAATACCCACTTTTTGAAATTATATAAATTTTATATTTCAAAATGGACTTCTTTTTTGGATTCATAATATCGAAATTACCCTATGTTGAAATTTTTGTATTTTTCTGAGAACTTCCAATTTTCGATGAATAGAAAAAAATACTTAAAAATAACTTTTTTAATAAAAATAATTTATAGTGATAAATTGTAATATTGAGTGGTTTTAAAGTATAATTAGAATATTAATTTACCATTTTATTTAATGGTGATCATTATAATTAATTTCACTTTGAAATTAGACATAAACAATTGTCAATCTTTTGATATATATTGTTTCTAAAAAACACGCTATTTGTTGTGACAGAGGGAATTAATTATTAAATTAATTAATTCAACTTATATGTTTTGAATTTTTTAAAATAGACATCCTTTTTTAATTAGGAATATCAAATATAGCTTAGGGTGAAATTTCGTAGTTTTCTGAAAAACTTCAATTTTTGATGAATAGTGAAACCACTAAGTGGTAGTTAATGAACTAATTTTTCGTTTAAAGGAAACTTTACCAATTATGTGAATTGAATTTGAAAAATCAGACATACATGGTTGTCATTATTAAGTAAAATTTGGTTCAATGGGATGAAAATAATTTTTGATGAATAGTAACTTTTAAGTTTTATTAATCGCGATTAAAGGTAATTAGTGTAATTTAAGGTAAATATAATGTTATAATAATATGAAATTACCTTTAAACTTGTCCTAACCTTGTTGGATGAGTCATGGCCGACCAAGACAATCCATGGGTCAACTTTGGGACCCCATGGAGCCACATGGGTAAAAAAATGACAATAATAACTTTTTATTTAAAGTAGAAATAAAATTGTCACAGACATGTGTTGTTTTACTAAAACAATTATTACATGGGGTTATATAAGTTAAATATTCGACTATAAATATTAATTGGAAATATAAAAAGATTTAATACATCATGATATTTTTTTTATAATTTTTAGGCATTAAATAAATTAAAATTTTTATGACACCATGATGATGCAACGATTACCTCATTAATTAATGATTTAAATAAAATGAAAAGATAATGTAATATCTAAGACTTAAAGTAGTCAAAAACCAATTGGATGAGTATATTTCGAACCCTTATCACCTTATCCTAGAAATATATCATTGTGGGACCTTTAAAATCCAAAAATAATTTCATAATAATGTAACATTTCATGACTTTCCAAGAGTGCCCCTCCTCTCCTCTTATAAAAGGCCCCCACCTCTAACACCTTATTTACACCATCAAATACATTTGGCTAAGCCAAAATCTTCCCAAATAATCTCTCAACTTCCCTCTCTTACTCCTAGAATCCTCAATTTGTGCATAAGTCTTCCCAAGGAAGCCTTTGGCTCAAATCAAAAAGAGTTACCCGATTTTAAGGTAATGTCTTCTCTTATGTTCTTTTGTTTTATTTTGCTTCTCCAACCCCTTAAAATATTTTTATTCCTTTATTTTGTAACAACAACAGTATCTTCAATATACTAGGATGTTTTTATGAGAAGTATTTTATTTACACTTACACACACCTTCGTCTAATGGTTAAAGAACATACTGTTTCTGTGGGTGGCGAATTACTGCCTCCTGAAATGATGATTGTTCAATCTTATTTTAACACCTCTAATGGTGTCCATTAAGATGTAACTATATTTATATTTGATATATATTATGTTTATATTTTCATTATGCTTCTGTATTTTTCATTTATGTCATACCTTTATGATTTCAATTATGGGTAAACGCGATAATTTCATTTTAGGAAGTGCGGACTACCGCCCCCTCAAAGTGATTTGAATCGTTAATGCCATATGTAGGACGTATAAAGGATGGATTAATGATACTATATATGATATTATACTGGAATTATAATATACCTTTATATCATTATTATTTCATTTCATTAAATACGAAATAGAAATGAAAGTAGCGTTCATGCATACGTACGGCTTACCGTCTCCATGAATGGTGCATTTCATTTCTTACCTCTAAATGTTATGAAATATTATAATGCATTTATATAATGGATATATATGATATATTTGATATCTACATCATTAATATAATTCTAGATATAAAGGATATTTTACCACATGAACAACTTTTAATTATAAGATGTTTATTTTTGACTCAAGTACCCAAGATCGACAAAACGACCGTTACTAAATTAAATAATTACATAATGTTCATAACATAGTAATAAGTGATATAAAAGGAATAATGAACTTGAAAAAGGTTCTTAATCAAGTATAAATTAACTCTAGTTTATTATTCAGGAGGTTAAAGAACGATCGAGTCAATTCGGACATGAGGTAAGGGACTTCGTCTCAATCTCCTTTCATTGAGGCATATTTTATTTTATACAAAACTTTCTTTTATACGGTCTATAAAACCCTTTGAAATTTACTTTTATTCAAAAGGAATATTTTTATATGAATCATTTTTACTAAACAACAAAAGGAATGTTTTTTCTTACGTATGCAGTGACAATGACTTCTCCGCCGTCGTGACCAATATTTGAGTTTCGGCTTACTCTACAAGCCATAACATTTTTTAATGAAAAAAATAAATACCGTGTTTTAATTTTAGTTTATTTTGGTGTTAAAAATGGTTTTATTATATCAATGTGTTGTATTGATATCTTGTGATTGAAATGTAGAAATTTTATGTTTCCTTTATGAATGTTTTATGTGATACGATTATGTTATGGTTTATGATATGTTTAAACCTTTTCATAAGAAATACATTGGACTTAGTAAGTGACAGGTGGAGCTCACTATAGCTCCTTGATGCATCGGTAGGTCTCATGAGACAAACTAGTTTCTTGGCATAAGGCCTTGAAAAAATCTTATTTATAGTCTTAGCACAAGGCCTTGACTATGTGGTTATGATAGTCTGGCATTATGCATTCCATCATTATGAAAGTGGTTATTGATATTACATGTGATTATTCGACTAGTAGAATATCCATGTGAATAATTAAATGGAATTATTTCATTTTATCTTTTCCATATTATGCTGAAGTTCAAGTTTAAAAGGCTTTTGTTTAGTTATACATTGCCTTAAATGTTTATGCTTATTTATGAATGTTTCCGCTGTATTGTTATCCTTACTGAGAATCTGAGCTCACCCCTTTCAATGTATTATTTTTCCCAGGATGTGAAGAAGTTATTTATGAATGACCTGCAGGGATAGTATGCAGGGATATGAAGAAAATATGTTGTAGTTGTAGTTTTCACTTTATGATGTAATGTAAACTTTATGAATGTATCTAGTTATTCCAAGGCTACTAAACTAATCTATCTTTTGAGATTTGATCTTTCTTATGATCATGACAATGTTATATAATAATGCACCGACTCTGGGCAATGAGGGTCAGGGTGTTACAGTTGGTATGAGAGGCAGTTTAGTACTAACCTTGGAAGCTAGATTTAGATAAACTATGATTAGAGCACATGGCCCTAAGATAGAATTTGAGGATTTGTATAGAAAAATATCCTAGAATTTTGGTAAAGTATATATTTTGTGTATTCTCCAAGCAATACATCCCTATCTGGATATGAGAAGGTAGAGGTGGATCTGGAATAGATGTACCTAGGGGTAAAACCCAAAAAGACCGCTTTGAGCTAGACTCGAACGGGAACTGGTGCATGACAACGGGCCTTACTGCACTCTTGGTTACGACACTCCCAGGGGATATGCTTAGGATAATTCATGATTTCATTACAAACCATTATGAAGGGTTTATGAGTATATACTTCCTCAAAGAAAACATTTTTATGATTATGGATTATATCCATAAATAGTTCAATTTATGTTGAGTGTTTTGCATGTTTGTTATTATTTATTTCGATTCATAAACTAATCTAGTTTATGACATTGTTTAGAAATGGTGCCTAGTAGAAGGAATAGAAACTGTATCAATTCATGAACTCCATGTATGTATTTCCCTCCTACTCAAGATAATTATAGTGGAGCTGGTGATACAACTGGTTCTGATCAGCTTATCACCATACTGGGACAACTCACTCAGGTTATGAATAATAACCTTACTCGTATGGATAACCCTAATACACAACGTGGAGGATCAATGTTAGAACTCTTCATGAGGAAACAACCACCAACATTCAATGGGAGTAAAAATCCCTTAGTATTTGAGCAACAGATAAATTTCTTAGAGAAAATATTCTATGCCTTGGGGAGTATTGAAAGGGAAAAGGTTATCATGGAAGTTTACCGCCTCACTGGTGATGCTGATCAATGGTGGTCATTGATTCAAAACACAAAAGAAGATGATGAAGTATCAAATATGGAATGGAGGGAGTTCAAAGAGCTTTTCTTAGAAAAATATTTTTCTCGTGGCCATCGAGCAGATATGGAAAGACAATTTCTGAGTCTGAGACAAAAGGAGGATGAGAATGTCGCAAAGTATGAGGCTAATTTTACAATGTTAGCGAGGCATGCTACAGATTATATACGTAACCCAAGAAGTAATATTTATTGTTTCTTTGATTGGTTAAAACCATTTCTCCATCGATCATTAGTATCACAATCTTTCCCAACGTACGAAGATATAGTCTCATGTTCTATCAAGACCGAAAAGGAATTCTCTAAATCTTATGGAAATAAAGTAAAGCAAGATAAGAAGAGAATGGTGGAACAAGAGACAGATTAAGGTATAAAGGTAAAGAAGGATTTTCTATTATGTGATAATTTTGTGAAGAATCACCCCGGTACTTGCCTAAAATGAATGGGAGTTTGTTATAAATGTGGAGGAAAAGGTCCCCAGGCTTGTGATTTCAAGGGAAAGAAAGAGGCTATCAATGTTGAATGCTAGAATTGTAGGGAAATGAGGAATTATGCAAATTAATGTCCTAAGTGTTAGGGAAACTTACCTTAGAAAAGTCCAAGGGATCAAGGCCAATCTTATGCTGTTACTACAGGTGAAGTGGAATAATTATTGTATTTGTGTTTTTGGACTCAAGAACTATATTATGGTTATAAGAATAATGTGATATATATAAGGATTGTACTGCAGTAATTGTTGTTTTCATTAAGGTTTTAATATGATGAAGGTATTCATATTTTTAGTATGTGAAAATAAGAGAAACTTTATTTTGTTTGGGGAATCTGATGAATTAATTTTTGAATTTAGAGACCTTTTAGAGAAAGTCTGGACAGAGGTATTTTGGATAACTATAAAGGTTGGAATGTATTAAGTTTAACTTTGGATATATTTTTTAAGGTTAAAAAATTTCTGATGATTATTTTTGGAATATTATAATACTATAGTTTTAGGAAAAGGACAATATGTAGGTCGGGGGATAACCCGTCGCGTTGGACAATGCTGTAGGAATCGAACCCACAACCATAGTGCAACAGGCCTTTATTACCTACCACTAGCTTACAGGAAGTCCCTCGTTATTACAAAATAGTTTTCCTAATCTAAATGGTATGTGTTAATATTTTTAACCTTATACGATTATGATAAATATAATATTTTTGAGTTCTGTTATCTTTTTGAGTAAAAGAGGAGTTTGTGGTAGAAATTAGTTGAAGGTTGAAACTCTACTTGTCAAGTATATATATATATATATACCTATCTCTTATTCTATGAATAAATTAATTCTTAAACTATAGCAAAGGGATATTAAAACAAAAAATGTGTTATCTTAATACCTTATGTTTGGTTGAACTGATGATATTTTAAATCAACATAGATTGAAGGCTTTGAGGCCCTCAATTTTACACTTGTTTGTGATTGATAACCTCAACCACTCTCTACAAATATTTATGTTTTTCCTCCAATTATATGTCTCTAATTTCCACCAATTTTCTCCTAATCGATTTCATAATTTGGTGGTGAATTTTTCATTTCCCTTTCCCTCTTATTAAGGCTATATTTTATTAACCCTATTTCCGATATGGGTTTTCCACAAAGGTATTTTCTATTTTCAACCTTTTATTTTAGAAGAACATTTTCAAATTGCGAGGATGAAATTTATTGAAGGATGGGAGAATGTAACACCCCGAGCTTCCATGGTACGTCTCTCTTTGAATAATAGAGCACCGTGTGTTGTACGCAACCTCGAGTTCTAACACACCGCGACCAATCAAAGTAGCTGTTATGAATAGTAATACCCACCTTTTGAAATTATATAAATTTTATATTTCAAAATGGACTTCATTTTTGGATTCGGAATATCCTAATTAGCCTATGTTGAAATTTTGGAATTTTTCTGAGAACTTCCAATTTTCGATGAATAGTAAAAAATACTTAAAAAAACGTTTTTAATAAAAATAATTTAAAGTGATAAAATATACTATTGAGTGGTTTTAAAGTATAATTAGAATATAATTTTACCATTTTATCCAATGGTGGTCATTATAATTAATTTTACTTTGAAATTGGACATGAACAATTGTCAATCTTTTGATATATATTGTTTCTTAAAAACACGCTATTTGTTGTGATAGTGAGAATTAATTATTAAATTAATTAATTCAACTTATATGTTTTTAATTTTGTAAAATAGACATCATTTTTGAATTTGGAATATCAAATATAGCTTAGGGTGATTTTTTGGTATTTTTCTGAAAAACCTCAATTTTGGATAAATAGTGAAACCACTAAGTGGTAGTTAATGAACTAATTTTTCGTTTAAATGAAACATTACCACTTATGTGAATTTAATTTCAAAAATATGACATACATGGATGTCATTATTAAGTAAAATGTGGTTCAATGGGATGAAAATAATTTTTGGTGAATAGTAACTTTTAAGTTTTATTAATCGCGATTAAAGGTAATTAGTGTAATTTAAGGGAAACATAATGTTATAATAATATTAAATTACATTTACTCTTGTCCTAAACTTATTGGATAAGTCATGGCCGACCAAGAAAATCCATGGGTCAACTTGGGGACCCCATGGAGCCACTTGGGAAAGAAAATGACATTAATAACTTTTTATTTAAAGTAAAAATAAAATTGTCACAAACATGTGTTGTTTTACTAAAACAATTATTACATGGGGTTATATAAGTTAAAATTTTGAATATAACTATTAATTGGAAGGATAAAAGATTTAATACTTCATGATATATTTTTTTAATTTTTAGACATTAAATAAATTAAATTTTTTATGACACCATGATGATGCAGTGATTACTTCATTAATTAATGATTTAAATAAAATGAAAAGATAATGTAAAATATAAGACTTACACTTTTAAAAAACCAATTGGAAGAGTATATTTCGAACCCTTATCACCTTATACTCGAAATATATCATTTTGGGACCTTTAAAATCCGAAAATCATTTCATAATAATGTAACATTTCATGACATTCCAAGAGTTCCCCTCCTCTCCTCTTATAAAAGGCTCCCACCTCTACCACCTTATTCACACCTTCAAAGCCATTTGGATCGGCCAAAATCTGCCCAAATACTCTCTCAAATTCCCTCTCTTACTCCTAGAAGCCTCACTTTGGGAAGAAGTCTTCTCAAGGAATCCTTTGGCTCAAATAAAAAAAAATTACCCGATTTTAAGGTAATATCTTCTCTTATGTTCTTTTCTTTTATTTTACTTCTCCAACTCCTTAAAATCTTTTTATTCCTTTATTTTGTAACAAAACCAATATATTAAATATACTAGGATGTTTTTATGAGAATTATTTTATTTACACTTGCACACACCTTCGTCTAATGGTTAAATAACATACTCTTTCTGTGGGTGGCGAATTACTACCTCACGAAACGATGATTGTTCAATCTTCTTTTAACACATCTCATGGTGGCCATTAAGATGTCACTATATTTATATATTATTTATATTCTGTTTATGTTTTCCTTATGCTTTTGTATTTTTCATTTATGGCATACCTTTATGATTTCCATTATTTGTAAAGGCGATAATTTCATTTTAGGAAGTGCGGACTACCGCTCCCTCAAAGTGATTTGAATCGTTAATGCCATATGTGGGAAGTATAAAGGATGGAGTAATGATATTATATATGATATTATACTGGAATTATAATATACCTTTATATCATTATGATTTCATTCCATTAAATATGAAATAGAAATGAAAGTAGCTTTCATGCGTACGTACGGCTTACCGTCTCCATGAACGGTGCATTTCATTTCTTACCTCTAAATGTTATGTAATATTATAAATGCATTTATATACTGGATATATATGATATATATGATATCTACATCATGAATATAATTTTGTATATAATGTATATTTAACCACATGAACAACTTGTAATTATAAGGAGTTTATTTTTGACTCAACTACCAAAGATCGACAAAACGACCATTATTAACATAAATAATTACATAATGTTCATAACATAGTAATAAGTGATATAAAAGGAATAATGAGCTTGAAAAAGGTTCTTAAGAAAGTAAAAATTAACTCTAGTTTATTATTCAGGAGGTTAAAGAACGATCGACTCAAGTCAGACACGAGGTAAGGGACTTCGTCTCAATCTCCTTTCATTGAGGCATATTTTATTTTATACACAATGTTCTTTTATACAATGTATAAACCCCTTTGACTTTTACTTTTATTCAAAAAGAATATTTTTATATGAAGCATTTTTACTAAACGACAAAAGGAATGTTTTGTCTTACGTATGCAGCAACAACGACTTCTCTGCCTCCGTGACCATTATTTGAGTTTCGGCTTCCTCTACAATTCATAACACATTTTTTAATGAAAAAAAATTAATACGAAGATTAAATTTTCTTTTATTTTGGTATTAAAAATTGTTTTATTATATCAATGTGTTGTATTGATATCTTGTGATTTAAATGCAGAAATTTTATATTTCTTTTATGCATGTTTTATGTGATACGATTATGTTATGGTTTATGATATGTCTAAACCTTTTCATAAGGAATGCATTGGACTTAGTAAGTGACGGGTGGAGCCTGCTATAGCTCCTCGATGCATCAGTAGGTCTCATGAGACAAAATAGTGTCTTGGCACAAGGCCTTGACAAAATCTTATTTATAGTCTTGGCATGAGGCCTTGACTATGTGGTTATGATAGTCTGGCATTATGCATTCCATCATTATGAAAGTGGTTATTGATATTGCATGTGCTTATTCAACTAGTAGAATATTGATGTGAATAAGTAAATGAAATTATTTAATTTTATCTTTGCCATATTATGCTCAAGTTCAAGTTTAAAAGGATTTTGCTTTATTTATACATTTCCTTAAATGTTTATGCTTATTTATGAATGTTTTCACTATATTGTTATCCTTATTGAGCATCTGAGCTCACCCCTTTCAATGTCTTATTTTTCCCAGGATGAGAAGAAGTAATTTGTGAATGACTTGTAGGGATAGAATGAGGGGATATGAAGAAAAGATGTTGCTGTATTAGTCTTCACTTTATGATGTAATGTAAACTTTATGAATGTATCTAGTTATTCCAAGGCTACTAAACTAATCGGTCTTTCGAGATTTGAACTTTCTTGTGATCATGCCAATGTTATGTAATAATGCACCGACTCTGGGTAACTAGGGTTGGGGCGTTACATAGGTAACACCACAAAGACAATACCACAAAGGAAAAAGTTTTGCATAGGTAACACCACAGAGATAAATGTACCACACAGGTAACACCACGAAGATAGAAGTACCACAAAGGTTACACCACGAAGACGAGACCACAAAGGTAGAAATACCACATAGGTAACATCACAAAGCTATAATTACCACACAGGTAACACAACGAAGATAGAAGTGCCACACAGGTATAGTACCATCTAGTATAAACTCAATCAAAACCAAAAAGTAAAGACAACTCACAAAGAGTCTCAGCTCAATCCAGGTTTTCTGTGATGTATATAAGTACAGATAATTAGTCGTGAAGCTAGATAATCGTATTCTGCAAAGAGATACTACTTTTAACTATATGGAGTTTGACCCACACAAAATTGATAGGTACTATCCCCTTCAATGATCCACATAGGATCTGACCTGCCCAGAGTCAATAGGTAACTAAACCCCACTAACCCACACAAGATCTGACCCACACATGATCGGTATGCGCTGACCCACACAAGATCGCTGAGGGATGACCCACACAGGATCTTACCCACACATGATCGGTATGTGTTGACCCACATAGAATCACTGAGCACTGACCCACATAGTATTTCTATGCCCTGACCCACACAGTATTGATGATCATTGAACTCCGCATAATCTATCTCCAACCTCCACCTCACTGCCAGCCACTGGATTCCTTTCACCCGGTGCACTTGAGTTCTGTAGAATCTCTCCTTGAGATATCGGTCATAACTTGAACATCACTAAGCTTCACAAAATAGTAACCCAAAGGAACTCCATGTTATAAGGGACATAACACAATAGGCGGCTCGTCAATCAGACGCTCGATCTGTATGTTATTAGTGTTTCGGCTTTGAGGGCTTGGATGGATTCAGGTTCAATCCAACCCGACCATAATCCAACTTCATCCAAAACTCTAGTGGAGTATATCAAAAGGACTAACTCAATCCCAGGATTCCAGTGCCATAGACGGTTCATCAAATAGATGTCCGGTTCTCATGATATTGCCACAATGGTGTATCTCAGTCCGGATGGGCCCGGGTCCTGTCCGACATGGCCCATCCCGGCCTTGACCAACCCGACCCGGTTTTGGTCGATCCAACCCGGCCCGGTTTTGGCCTAGTTGGACTAGGCCGTGGTGGGAATGGCCCGTAGTGCAGCCCGTGATCGAGTGGACCTCCATGGCGGGTCTGCCCTATCCAACACCTGGGGGGAAGGTGTCCCCTGGTATTCCGAATGATCCGCTGGATCGTTCGGCTCGGCCAACCCAGCGGCTCCATGTGGTGCTACCTGTTGGAAAGCTGGACTTGCCATATCATGTCCTACTCGGTGTGACACGGCTGACCAGAATGACCGGCCCTCCTTTCGAACAGTGTGGACGCGTGCTGCTCCTCCCGCAGCCGGTCGGTTATCGGCCGCCTTGGTGCACCGCTGTGGCCGACAGGCCATGGTCATGTCATCTACTGGTGGTGTGGATGCGCACCGCCCCGCCATTACACGGCTGGCCACCGAGATCCTCCACCACGGCCGATGGGTCGCGGTCTCCTCCAGCGGCACAGTTTTGTCGCCGCCGCCATTATGACCGACCACCTCCTTGCGCCTCGCTGATGTCAGTCTCTTTCCTCCTTCACCGTGAAAAACGCATCAACGTTAAAATGTAGAGGGATTAGGCCATGTTTGTTTATCCCATACCCTCCACATTAGTCTAGTAGCATGCGTATTAAAGAGAAAGATTCCATCACGGAATTGATGTTGAACAATCTTAAACAAACCTCTACCTTGAAACGTCGGAGAATCATCTACGCTTGTCGGGGGGACCGTGTTCTTAGTTCCCACAACAGGCTCCCAAAGATTCCCCTTGCACGTCTCACATTGGTTGTTCGGTATCGTCCGTCACCTCTCGATGGTTCGACTTTGTTTTCTAAGGTCCTGGCATCATGACATTCCTTTAGTTATTTGCTACTTTGTGAATCTCTCTGATACCCCTTCCCTTGCTCCATATTTATAGGAGAGGGGGGGGGGGGGTAAGTAAAGACATGGGGAGTTAATGGGGATAATTAATTAGTAAGCTTCCTAATTTATCCAAACATTGTTGTTACTCAGATTGGAGGTTCAATCCATTTATTGGATTGACACGTCATAGGTCCCACATTACTGCTTTTTCGTTGGAAAAATAAAATAAAAATAAAATAAAAAAGTTATTTTATTTATTCTATTAAAATGTTACAAAAACTAAATTTCTCTCCGAACCTACTATGGTCAAAGTGAATCCTCCCTTAAGTGAATCTTTTCACTATATATTTAATGGTGCCCTAGGATTTTTAATCTGAGAAATGGTTCAAATGTTAGAAAAATTCGCTCACGTGTTTACTGAACTTACCCGAAAAAAATGTTCGAAAAAATAAATAACAGTCACCCTCGATACACACCAGTTGAGGATAATCTCTGACTTAGTGAAACATGCCCCAAAGAACCCAAATCTACTCTAGGATTTTTAATTCAAGTTACCGTTTAAAAGTTATGTGTTTTTTATTAAAATTGTCACTTAATTATTTTATTTACGGCCAAAAGCTAACTTTCATTAGTGGCCAGTGCCGTCCAATGATAGTATCTACCTAAAAAGAACATACCCTCACATGCTCAGTAGTGGTCTCAGATTTTTAATCTAAGTTACTGTTTTTGAGTTATAAGAATTTGAAGAATAAAATAATTTCATTTAATTATTTTATTTATGGTTATGCCATTTTTCATGTTTTCTCACAGGAGGCATGTGCCGACTAAACATAAGTTGCGCCTAGGGTAATCCCACCATCCTAAGTGCAACGGTGCCCTATGATTTATGATCTGGGAATCCATTTAAGAGTTATTCTAGTTTTTCCAAAAAACTGCTTACACATGCTATTTAAAGTTTAATAAAACTTTGACGGATCATTCCAAGAACTCTGGGTCTCGGAATCACTCGCCATCAGATTTCACGGTGTCGAAATAATTACATATAATTAAAAAAAATTATATGGAAATTCCGAGACATTAAAATTTTCATATTTGGAGAATGATTTGGAAAATATTACACCCATTGAGGAGAAAATATTCACCCAAGATATTAGAGATTCATGGTTAGGCCATACGATTTGTCTAACCATGTGGCCATTCTAGGAAACTATTTGTGTGGTTTTTTTATGCATTGAAATTTTAATTAAAATTTTCAAAACCCCTTTCGTAAATCCCAAATCACCCTACATAAACCTAGTATGAATTAATTTTCACTTGGATCCTATTAAAAGGATTCCAAGGCTTGATGAACTCCTTTCTTTGGGAATAGAAGATCCATTGGAATAATCAACTCTTCTCGGATACGTGATTACATGTTTTATTGGGATCCTCTCCCTCATTTCTTTTTCCCCCTTTGAAAGGGATGAAAATCCCTCATTATTGATGGTTTAAATCAAGGTTTTAAAAGATCTTATATTGATGGATCTTTATCATAGGTTTTCTTCTTAGATCTATTTCACTATTGTTAAATAAAATTTTCTACATCTAATTGCGGTCTACATTTTGGATAGATTTCATTAAAGATCTTTATATTAGTGGCCTAATTACTAATTCCTATATTCTTGATCAGGATCCCATGTTAGTGGTTATTCAATTGTTTTTTAACATTGTTTAATTACATTTTAATTAAAAGTTTTAATTAATTTACATGAAATTTTGAGACCATTCATAGATCCCACTAGACCGGTTTGAGATTACATGACTGGGCTCATTGGAATCCCATGGGTTGTGCCAATTTCTATAAAATGATGATAAATGGAATATATAATGCTAAATTATTGGTTTATAAAATTGGACTAAATATTTATTTCATTTTTATTGTTATATTTAATGGGATAAATAGATTAACGATGAAGGGTTAACGAGTGTAGTTATTATTGATGATAAATAAATTAACATGGGATTTCACATGTTTTTTCTTATGATTAAAACAAATGACCATTGTTTTGATTGATAAATGAAATGGGTCTTCATGATGTGAATGATTCAGAATAAGTTTAATGATTTTGAACTTTGATATGTAAATATATGTGATATTTTGTAGTGATTGATCAATTAGTTGTGGGTCTGGGACTAATGCTCAAAATATCATTTGGGTGCCTGACTGCCTCTCTAGGCTCCCATTTTATGCATGTGAACAATGATTTTTCAGTCTACGAATGATTCTAAAAATCATGACGAGGTTCTATATTTCTACTCTAGGACCCCTAGATATTAGCGTTGGAATGATATTCCTAGTGCCCAAAATAATGGTACTCAGACTGCCACTTCAGGGTACCAAAATAACCATCAAACAATGTTTTACATACCTTTCCATGTGAAGGAATATTTCATCTGAATTTGTTGCAACCAACTCCGATGAATGTGAAATATGACTATTGGAGGAATGAATATAAAAAAAAGAATCATTCATGGAGTACAAAGCTAATGAAATCATAAATCAATTGATCTAAATTTTGTTTTTTATATTTTTATAACATTATTTCATATGAGAGTTTGTTGTAACATTGTACATTTATAAATCTTAAAGGTATATGTGTGAGGATATTAATTAACTTAATGAAATTTATATTATTTTTAATCACAATATTGAATCTATTTTGATAAAAGTATTTTAGGGATAAGAATACAGGGTTGTGTTTGTTCATTTTGATCGAGGGATTTCAGGGATAAGAAGATAGATGATATATTGATCTTTATAATCGATGTATTTATTATATAATAAAGACATAAATTTATTATTTGGAAAAACCATAGATATTCAAAGTCATGGTTATTGACTTCTTTAACACATATGGTTAAAGTGAATAAACATTTAAAAAAATCATTAAGGTTTATTGTTTATTTTATAAATCATGACTTGATGTTTTCTATAATTTATTATTTTTTTCTGTGAATATTAGATGAAAGTTTACATCTATCAAGAAAATTTTATTATAATGTTATTGTAACATATCAAACTATCTCATTACCTTTCCAAAATTGAATATAATTTCATCAAATAATATAAAATAAGGGAATAAGAAAATTTTATGTTTTAACTTGATAAACTACAATTCACCCCCCCCCCATATCCATTGTATTACTCTTTGATAAAAAATTTCATATTATAGGAGGTTATACAGCTATAACATGAAATATTTAGACTTTTTTATATCTATAAAGTTTCACAGTTTACAAAATTTTTGTTATAAACATTGTTACGCTAACATGTTCTTATGAAAAAAGTATGTTTTTTATTTTAAATATGTTAGGAATAAATGTTGGAGCACTTGAAAATAAAAAATCCAAGAAAACCACTAAAATTTTTTGGTACTGATTATGAATACTTGGGAGATCATATGAAATATTTTTATCTACACTATGGTTGATAATTTTTTAATTCTTATTAGAGGTTAGTCAAATTTTCAAAAAATAGGTTTCTACCACTAAAAACAAGAGAAGATGGAACTTAAAATCACTTATAGATTTATAAATATCTACCATGTTCACTCTTATATAATATTTACTGTCAAATTTCTTCATGGGATTCTATGAATAGTATTTGTAAGAATCTTGAGATTACTCTCATTAAAACATCCAATGATAATGAGTCCAGAAGATTTATGCTCAGAGCTGATTATCAATAGTCCAATTTTCTACCTCGAGAATATATTTTTAATATTTATCATTGGTTTATGAAAATTGATAATATTTCATAGTCACATGGTGATATTAATATTATTAATGAATATCTTATAGAGATGTTTATAGATAGCATACCATGCGAATGGTTATTAATGAAAACTATTATTAATGGAACTAAGAATCTAAAAAAATAACTTTGGATGATCTTATATAAAATATTATACAATGTGAAGGAAGATTGAATAGATATGATGAGAAAGATTAACAAATGGAGTTCATTTTTCTATTAATTTAAATGTTTCTAATAATGTTGGGGTTGCTGAAAAAGTTTCTAATTATTTAAAAAATAAGAATGTTATAGTTGAAACAGAAAGAAGTTCTTCAGAGTAAAGGGATAATGAATTAGTTAATATTTCCAAAAAAATGAATAATGTTTTTGGAAATAAGGATTTTAGGTTCCAGTATAAGAAATTTTATAAATATTAAAATGAGAATAAATATTATTTTAAGGTGATTTTTTATGTAAGAAGTCTGGTCAAATTAATCTAGATTTTCCTAAGATGAAAATAAAGGATAAGAATGGAAGACGTTATAAGATGTTATAAAAGCATAAAAATAAGAAGATTCTAAAATATTCTAGTCAATTGAGTGAAAGTGGAGGATAAATTTCATCTAAAATTTCTTCTAAAAGTTGTATTTATAATCAAAAGAATATCAAGTTCTTTACAAAAATTACAATGATTAATAATTGATTAATTGGAAGCGTATATTATGAAACATTAACCAGCCTTACTTTAAATCCTAATTATACTAATTATAGATATAAAAAATATAATTCACCTAAATAAGAATCTAAATAATTATAAGAAGGTAATTGTTTACCTACGTTTGAATAAGTGTTTAAGATTGCCATTGTTTTTAACATTTTTTAAATTATTCAAATGATAAAACATATCATACTAGAAGTAATTATATGGTTTAAAAAATTCCATAGGTATTACTAATCATACTAAAGAGAATGATAAATCCAATTCTATTTCTACTGATGAGAATAATTTTATAGTTTTTAAAATAAACTCTAAAATTTTGAATATGATGAAATTACTATCATAATTTACATATTGAAAATAAAATTTTCATAACATGTACAATAAAATCATACCATATAGAAGAATTTATGGTATTAGATAATTAAATTCTAAACCAAATTTTCAAAATAACTAGTTTGTTTCAAAAAGTACTCCATGATATATGAAATTTCAAAGTGGTGGACATTAGAAGAATAAGTGTTACTTAAACAAAATGAAATTCTTATATTTTCATAAAGATTATTTTTCTTAGGAATTAGAAACTTTACAATAAATACATTTTGGAAAGATGTGGATTCCTAAAATGTTATTTCCCAAAACAATTTCATCCAAGTATGTTTTTGTTATAAATTTTAAATTTCATCATTTCAGAAAATAAGAAGAGTATCAACAAAAATAACATATAGTATATGGATAAAATATGGTCCCATAATATGACTTGTAAAAATAATTAATTATAAAATATTATTAAGATGAAAGGAGTAAAATTAAATTTTTTTGAAAATGATTGTGGAGAAATAATATGTATAAGTAATATAATTATTCATAGAAAACATTAATTTCAAAAAAAATTATAGATTAAATTCCTTAAGAACAATCATATAAATATTTTTCAATTATGTGATGAGTGATATCTTGTGAACATGAATAATGATAAATCAATTATTCGTAGTTCAAAAGATAATTTTATTATTTCTACTGATTGGTATGATAATGTATACACATTAAACATATCTAACCCTAGAATCCAAGATCTTCCTTCCCTTGGTGCTACAAAAGATAAATCTTGGTTATTGAATAGAATGTTGGTAAATTCTAATGTTTGTAATTTTTCCAAGAATTATATGAAGGGACTAGTTATAGATATACCATATCACAATTTTAATTCTTCTAATGTTTGTGATCCTTATCGACATAGAATGAAACATAAGACGAGTTTTAGATCTGTTAGTAAATTTTAAATTTCTGATGCATTATAGTTAGTGCACATGGACTTATTTTATCCAACAATAAATGAAATTATTGGTGGAAACCACTATATATATATGTTTTATTTAATGTATACATCAAATACACTTTGGCCAATTTTACTATGAAAATTTTGGAATCTTTTTTGTATTTTAATTTTTTTGTAGCATGTGTTAAAAGTTAGAAAATTCAACCTATGGAACTATTTATAGTGAACATGGTTGATAATTGATAAATTTTAAGTTTCAAACTTTTTATAGTAAAAAATTTATAATAAATAACTTCTCATCACCTTAAAAACCTCGGAAAAGTGGTTTACTTAAAAGAAGAAATATAATTATCCAAGAGATTACTACATCCATATTTAGTGAATAATCAATTGCTAAATATTTTTGGGCTAAAACAGTTAGTACTTCCCTTTATACTAAAAATAAATCTTTTTATATACCTTTTATAAATGAAAATACTTATGATTTATGGACTTTATGAAATCCAATACATTATTATATCAATTTTTTTTTGATGAAGAGTATTCATTATAAAAGTGAAAGATAATTTACATAACATTATACCAAAATCTGATGAAGGAATTTTTCATTTTTATTATACAACTAGTAAAGGCTATGGAGTTTTTAATAAAAACATAAGTATTGTTGAGGAAATAGTGCATGTAAAATTTAATGAAATATATCGATTTTTTTTCATACAACTTCAAACCACATGTTTGTGTGTTATTTCAAAAACCGATTTTAAACACATGATGGAAAATTATTCTTATGAGAGAATAAAAGAAGAAAATATTTCTAAAGTATAACATCAAGAATAAATTTAACATATGGATGAAGAAAATATATTTTTAAACCAAGAAAATAAGATAACCCTTAGTAATTAACCTAGTGATAATATCATTATTGGTGTAGGATAATTAGTTAAAACTACAAGTTCATTATGAAATGAAATTTAACATTGTTCATTTTTATCACAATTCAATCCAAAAAATAATGATGAGGCTAAAGGTAGTGAATTTTGGATAAAATTAATATAGAATGGACTCAATGAATTTGATAGAATCATGTTTTGAATTTTGTTGAATATCCTAAACATTCTATTGTAATTGGTGTAAAATGGTTTTTCCAAAATAAATGTGGTCATAAAGGATTAATAGTTAGAAGTGAAATGTAAATTTTTTAAAGGGTTATAATCAATAAGAATGAATAAAATATGAAAAAACTTATAAAATATTATATAAACATCAAGATATTAATATAATTATAGAATATACATTATTTCTAAATTTAAAACGATTTAAAATGGAAGTGAAGAGTTATGACGAACCAACCCGGGTTGACCTTAAGCCGGTCACCCGATCCAATCAGTGACATGCCTCAAGGGTGTTCTCCATCTCCATGGGATGGGAACTAGTGTTGGACATCAAAAACTAATATATGGGAATGATTTGTCCCAAAAAGATAAATAAATAACCAAGAATAAACGGAATAATAAAATTGAACTTTAGCAGGGAAAAATAAATAAATAGGACAACTCAACATTCCTTCATGTGACCTTCCGGGTCTCCTACCAAACAAAGTCCGACCTTGATCCAATGAGAAACATATCCAAGAAAACCTGAGAAAAGTAAAAACGCACTGAAATGATAAAGATAGGCATGAGAATTAAAATGCTCAGTAGGGTTTCCAAGATAAGACACAAAACCTAACATCTCCCTTCTCGAAACAAACCACTAACATATGTTTGAAATAAAAATATAAAAGTAGGGATTTCACATTTTAAAATAAGAAACATTATTCTTCCCAGTTTAAAATCCAACAAACAACACCAATCATTTCCAAATATCCAGAATCCTTTTTATAACCAAATTCCAAAACAATGAAAACTAGGGTAGTGCCAAAAAGACCCAGGTAAACAAGAAGACGAAGAATCTAGTACTATAGAAAGTAAACGAGAAATAATATCAATAACCATGGGTAATATAGACATCCCTAAAATACCCCTAGACAAACATGATTTTGGATCCACCTGTCGGTGTAAGGTGAAGCTAGAATTTCTATAACCAATTGGCCGCCCTATAACTGACCAATTCAGTGGCATAACCCACCTGGCCTAACAACCAATCCAGGGGGTACCAACCCATCTAATCGGTGTTGATCAAAAACAGTCACTCAATCATCTAAATTATCCTTAGGAACCCATGGTGGTTATAATAATAATGTGTAAGTAGGAAGGCCCTCGCATGCGTGACTCATATCTCCTCACTTTCCTTCCCCAAACATGGACACTTCCTATGAATTCACCCATAAAGGGTTAACCTAGACATGAGTTCCCCAAAAAACACAATCAATCATTTCAGATTAACAAATTTCTAATCGAATCGTCACACCATTTAACATTTAGACAATTTCAAAAAATGTTCAGTGTTTCCAATCGGGAATACACTTTCACCACATCACAATCTCCTTTAAAAGTTAGTACAAACATTACCCTTGGGTTAAAAGTTCCAAATGGTCCCTTGAGTTCCAAAACACACACCAAATCATTTCACAACAACCAAACAAGCCTTTACCATTTTCAAACTCACATCAAAACATATTTCCATGGAAAACAACCATGCTTTAAAGAAACATTTTTTAGGAAGCACAAATCATTAATTTAAAACCACAAAACCATTTCCTTATAATCATAAAGTATTTCCAAAACAATTTAACATAAACAATAAGGTTTTCATGTAGGTACACAGTTTTTGAACACAATCATTTCTAAATGTACATACAAACATCATCATTTGAGTTTAAGGTACCAAATTGGTCGTCACATTACTTAAAAAATCAAAAAACTTCTTTGAAATCACCAGTGATTCCAATCAGACCTTTAGCTTTACATAGCCAAAAGATTACCCAATATATCACAAAAAACCAGTTTCTCACTTTCAATGTCAAACTGTTTATTATATATTTTATTAAAAGATGAAACAATCTATAAACAATTTAATAAACCTTCTAAATAATTTATAATCAATTTTACTGTGATCCCAGAAATTTATTAAAAACATTTATAAATAGATGAAACAATTTATAAAAAATTCAATAATTATACCGAATAAATTTGAAACATTCCATTCAAACTGGAAACACATTCAAATCCAATTGTAAAATATATTTAAGGTGTGTGTCCTGATTAAAACATCATCAAAAACAACATTTTATATCTAGCGAACACATTTTTCATAAGCACACAAAAATATAACAAAATAAAGTACATCAGACTTATTTCTATCAAAACCGACTAACTTGAAAACACTATAAAAAATTAACGAAGTGCATTGTGAATATGATAACTAAGTAAAAAAAAATTAACTAAAAACACTCATGTATTATGTGGAATTAATCAGAAAGGAAAAAGCGGGTTTTCCTACCTTAAGGAAAGAGAGGACATGATGAAACCACAATGGAATGAGGAAAAACACCCTACGGACCAAGAACACAAGGGTTTTCCAAATTTTAAGTAATAATGCAAAACTAGAGGAAGAAAACACATAAAGGGGGGAGTCTGGGCACCGGAAGGGAGCCAGAGCCGCTACGAAGGAGGTTTGAGTTTGCACTGGAAGACCACTGGAAAAAGCGTGCATAAGGGGGGTTGGAGCAGCTGGTCGGAGTAGTGGGTCACCAGAAAATAGGGCACACATGGGGTTTGGAGCAGCAGATCGCTGGAGCATGTCTTGGATAGAGGTGTGGAAGGCTAGAGTAGGGTGGAGTGTCAAGGGAAGGTCGATCCCATGGGATGTCGGTGCTGGGAGGTTGTTCCTCTGTGGGTGCGCTGCTGGCTGGTCACGTAGAGGGAAAGGGAGGAGAGATAGGGGAAGGGGCGAGTAGTGAGGCCGTATCGCGGATCTATTTCAGGAGAGGGTGGCTGGGGCTGGAGGGGTGGGAGGGGTGAGGTGAGGTTAGAGGCAGAGGGAGAGGGAGGCATGAGGCCAACGACGAAGGTCCTGGGTGCGGATGCTGGTGCTCAGAAGGAAGAAAGGGTGAGGCCGACAGCCTGGGTGAGTGTGGAAGCGAGGGGCGAGGGTGGAGAATAGTGGGGAGGGCAGGGTGGTGGATCTAAAAAGATAATCGGGGTGCACTGGGTGTGATCCACGCAGAAGAAGGGGAAGGGTAAATGGGGGGAATTGCGGGGTAGAACTAGGTTTAGGTTTTATTTTTCATTATTTTAATTTTAAAATTATTATAATAATAATAATACAAATAATAATAATATTAATAATAATAAAACCAATAATAATAAAAATAATTAAAATAATAAAGAAAAAAATAATAAAAATTAATAACACCACCACCACCAACAACAATAATAATAATAAAATACAATTTTAATAATAGTAAGAAAAATGAGCAACTACCTGACTCCTGGGCTGACTGGGCAACTACCAGCAACCGCATGGTGACCGAAAATGGGTCCTAAGTCTAGTAAAAATATTAAATGACAAAAAAATTAATCTAGGACCCAGCCCATACCATGGAGCAAGAGACCTGAGCCAAGAATTAATAAAAAAAATTAATTTAAAAAAGGTTGGGGTGTGACAAGAGTGATTTCCTTAATAGATAAGCACAGGTGGATGCTTATGTAGAATAACCACCAGGTTTTGAAAACACAAAATCTTCAGATCATGTTTAAAGACATACTAATTCACTTTATTATCTTAAATAAGTCCCTAGAGCCTTGAAATATAGATTAACTAGATTTTTGTTACAAAAAAATGTGGTTAAGCGAGTTATGGAACCATATATTTTTATTAATAAAGTTTTCAAATATATAATAATTTTCAATTTTATGTTAATAAAATTATATTTGGATCAACATAAAAAATCCCTAACTAATTACTTTGAAGATATTATGAAATTTGAGTTTGATATTAGCATGATGGGTGAATTTAATTATCTTCTTGGTTTTAAAATTTCTCAAAAAAAAGGAACATCAATATATCAATATAAGTATATAAAATATATTTTTAATAAATATCGATATGAAAATAATAAAAGTATAAGTATTCCTATCGAAACCTCAAATATAGTAGATATTTATGATTCTAGGAAAGTATATAATCAAAATATTTTTAGAGGAATTATAGGAGGTTTACTTTATCTTACAGTTAGTCATACGATTTTAATTTTTTCGATCTTATTATGTGAAAGATTTCAAGAAAATAAAAATGATACCTTCCATAAGGATATTAAATGAATTTTCCATTACCTCAAAGGAACTATAGATCATGTTTTATTTTATTCTTCTAGAAATTATTATGATCATAAAAGTTTTTCAGATGCTGACTTTAGTGGATATAAAATTGATAAAAATTACAATTAGAACTTTTCATTTATTATAAAACATTTATATTTGTTTTATTTTAAGAAAAAATATTATGTATAACTTTCCACTACTAATGTTTAATATGTGGTAGATAGACATTTTTATTCTTAATTGTTTTGGATGCAACACACAGTCACAGACTTTATCTTGATTTTTATTAAAACATCTATTTTTTGTGATAAAACAAGGTCCAAAGAATTAAGTAAAGACCAATAAAATCCATCATGATTTAAGTACATTGATATAAGACACTAGTTTCTCTAGGATCACATAAAAAACATATTATTTTATAATTCATCAGAATGCAAGAAGAAGTTGCTGATATTTTTACAAAACACCTAAATCTCGATAGATATGAATACATTATATAGAATCTAATAATGTTAAATAAAAAAGATAATTCTTATATACGTTTTATTTAAAATTATCCCTTTATAGTAATACAATCATTTTAAAATGGGGAGTACATATTGATTAGTTTTATAAAAAAGTAAAAACATTAATTTTCTAAAAAATATTTAGTTTTCTAAAAATCAATTTTTTCTAAAAACACTTTAGTTTTATAAATTATTTATTTTTTCAATAAAATATACGATGATATGTTCTTAAAAAAATTCCATAAAAATTATTTCTATGACAAAGAAGATAATATGATCAAAAAATGTTCCTATATAATGTTTAATATTTTATCTATGAGAGTAAATTTATTAATGTTTATCTTTGGATATATTTTACCCTATTATTTTTATGTTTTAGATATATCTCCATGTGTAATAAATTTCAATAATAATAAAAAATTTCCTGAGAAACTCAACAGTTTAGAAAAAAATTAAAATCATTCAATGAATAGTCTTAACTACTCGATTATAAATGGGTGTATATTTGAGATATTATATCCATAGAAGATGATGGTTTCCCATCCCATATCATACATATCATATTTTGGGTCACCACTCTTCTCTTTAACTTTATTCTTGGCTAAAAAATCTCCTTTCTAAATTCTCCATTGTTTATTTTTTGGGGGTTTTTCTATTTACAACCTCCAGTATGTTTATGAAAATGACATCATTTGGAGGTTTTTTGAGTAGTTTTATTGTGAAGTAATAGTTGATTTAAATTATATGGTTAGATATTATTGATTATTTTTTAAATAATGTAATTATCTTCAATGTTTGGGAAATATTTTTAATTGAAAATGAAGACTTCTCTCTTTATTCTCATGAACTAGTAAGGGAATTATATTCTTTATTATAAATTAGGTTGGGAGAAGTATAATATATTATAACATTCAATATATTCGTATAATGTTACAAGATCAATATTCATCAATTTTTTGATTTTATTTGAGACCCTCTAGAATGAGAAGAAAACCTTATCAGGTATAAATTTCTAGATCAATTGGAATAATTTGAAAAATATAAATCTATTACTTCCCTCTTCACATGCTATGAGAAAGTGAGAAAGTGTTTCATCCATTAATAGACCTAAGGGTTTTGGATATCTCGAGGAAAAATAATCTAATTTCATAGAAGGGAGATAAAGATAAATTGAAATAAAAAAATATTTATGTCTTAGATTATTTGTGTAATATATAGATATTAGACTTGTTAACATTTTGTTTTACATCTTTTGAAGCTATTTAGATGTGGATGATTAAGTTTATGATTTTACTTTTCCCAAGATTCATTAACAGAATGTTGGTATACTTGAAGAAAGTTTAAAAAATAAAAAATATGTTAATTCTTGTAACTGATAACATTTCATTCATTAGTGAAAAACCCATTGCTAAAATTCAGCTGGTTTATGCTTCTAAGGAAAAAAAATTTCATGGAAAATTCAAAATAAATGTAACACCCCAAGATTTCATAGTGTGTTATTTCTTCAAAATAATTCAATAACTTGCACTACACGCAACACCAAGTTCAATCACACCATAACTTACAAAAAAAAATCCATTCAAAAGAGGTTATGAATAGTATTATCTAAATTTTAAACTTTATATAATCCTTATAATTTTAGAATCCATATTATGAGTTTCTTATATATAATGCAAGAACAAATTCATTTTCAGTATTGCACTTTTATCAACTTTTAATAGTGAACCCTTTTTAAATACAATATTTTAAACTTTTTGACTAAATGGGGACATCAAAAAATTTAAAATGAAACATCCCAAGCTTCCACGGTACGCTTTCCTTTGAATAATACAGTAGCGTGTGTTGTACGCAACTTCGAGTTTTAACACACACCACAACCGATCAAACTAGCCGTTATAAATAGTAATACCTACTTTTTGAAATTATATATATTTTATATTTCAAAATTGACTTCATTTTTGGATTTGTAGTGTCGAATTTACCCTAAGGTGAAATTTTGGTACTTTTCGGATAACTTTCATATTTTGATGAATAATGGAAATTACTAAATTTTAATTAAAAACAACTTTTTTAATCAAAATAATTAATAGTGATAAATTATGAATTTGAATGGTTTTAAAGTATATTTAGAATATATTTTTACCATTTAATATAATTTTGGTCATTGTACATAATTTTACAATTAAACCGAACATAAACAAGTGTCAATCTTTTGATAGTTATTATCTCTTAAAAACACGTTTTTTGTTTTAACAGCGGGAATTAATTTTAAATTAATTTCTGCCACTTCTGTGTTTTGAATTTAGAAAAATGGATTCCATATTTGGAATCAGGATGTCCAAATTGTGTAAATAAGTAACTTTTATTTTTAGACATTTTGAATAATTACTGTGGTAAATATTTTATTTACCATGGTTAAGGGTAAATCTGGTAAATAAGGGTTAAAAAATAATATTATAATAATACTAAATTACTCTAAAACGTGTCCTAGCCTTATTGGTTGATACATGTTCGACCATAGGCATCTTTGGGTCGATTTCGGGACCCCATGGTTCCACTTGTAGGTGATAGGGACACTTTATTTTAATTAAGTTAAAATGAATACAAAAATGACACAAGCATATATCTTTTAGAAAAACAATTTTTACATAGGGTTATATATGTTGTATTTTAGACTATAAATATTCATTAGAAAGGTAAAACGATTTCCTACATGATGATATTTTATTTTCAATTTTTAGAGATTAAATAATGTAATTTATTTATGACACAATGATGATGAAGTAATTATCATAATAGTAAAAAATTAAAATAATTGATATTATAAATACCCAAATAAATATAATATGAAACTTTTAATGAATTAAACTAATTTTCTAGGATAATATGATATATTAGGATTGATTTAATTGACTTTGTTCAAAGTAATCTATCTGTTATGAGTTTCACAAAAATAAACCATTGAATAGTGTCAAAATTGACATAAAAGAGTTCTTAAAACAAATATTATATTATTAATTGATATTAAATTACTAAAAATCTAAGGTTTGGCCAAGATACTTATATCATGGTAGGTTAATTATTAATGGACCACTTGGGGATCTCTTGGATGTATATAGTAAGTTTATTAACCATATTATATAAAAATACAAAGAGACATTGTAAAAGTGAAACTAATTAACTTAGAGGTAATACTTAAAGATAAGGTTAATATAAGTAACCAAACCTGTCTAACTTTTATTGTTTGAGTTGTTTTCGACCCATCCCCACCTTAACATTTAAATAATAAACGTTGGAGCCATTAGAAACCGAATATGAATTTATTATAAATTAATATTTCTAGCTTTTCCAAATGTGCCCCTCACCCCTCTTATAAAAGGGCACTCCTCCTTCTCATTTCTTCACACCTTAAAAGCCTTTTGGTTCGGCCAAACTCTGCCCAAATACTCTCCCAACATCCCTCACTACAACCTAGAAAACTTAGTTTGATCATAAAGCCAACCTAAGGAGCCCTTTTGATCAAATCAAAAGGAAGAACCCGAAGAAGAGGTAATGATTTCACCACCCTTTTTCCAAGTTCATTTCTTCTTCCACTTATTCTCCCTTTGTTGTTACCATTATAAAATAATAACTCCAGTATCATATATATACTGTGATGTTATTATAAATATGGTACAACCATATCCAGTATTCTATCCACCCTTTGAATAACATGTCACCATACGTGCGTACGTACGGCTTACCGTCTCCACGTCGTGGTGTAATTGTTATTCAATATAATATTATTTGGATGGGTATAATAATGATGTGTAACTCATGTAAATAATAAATATAACATGCTAATGATTCATTATATATGATATACCATCCATTTATATATTATTTTAATATCAAAAGAATGATATTGTCACTCGTACGTACGTACGGACTACCGTCTCCACGAACGCGATGAGATTCATTATATTTCATATCCATTCAAGTATAATTATCATTTGATGATTTAAAAAATGATGTTTAAGGACTTGATATCATTCTAGATATGAATAATATACAACCTATCCTTTACAAACATGTCTTATGTAACAAAACATATAAAAGAAAACAAGTAAGTTAACACCCGAAACAATGATAATACTAAGATATTATTATCAAATAAATATTAAAAGATCATATATGATATCATATTAATGTATATGATTCTTGTATAATTTAATAACAATTATTTCACCATTATACAGGAGGTTAACCTATCCCAACCAAGGAAAAGTACAAGGTAAGGGGTTTTCATCTCACTCCTTATTCCCGTGAGATTCATGCCATATTGCCACCATCACCTTTTGTGTGGTGTATGTACTGCCCATAATTATATTCTTTCTGTAATACACTCTAATTTATGTGTATTTACATATTCATTGTATGATACCTCTTTCATGGGTTGTATGTTTCATAAGTTACCAAATTGGTAAGGGTTATTTCACAATCTCTTCATTATTCGAGGTTGTTTATACGTAATAATCTACTGGGATCTCGTTATCATCCACATCCATGTTTCTTCAAAATGTATTTCAAATAATTTTTATTATTTACAAGAATATGGGTTAAAGTCATTTATACCCTTGTTTGACTTTTTATAAGAGGAATCTTTCCGTCGTTTTCAAAACAAGGTCCTTTTTAACCTTTTCGACAGAATTAAGGTAAGAATGTTTTTTTAACTTATACGGCGGGTGCGGTTATTTTTTGACGTTATAAAATCTTCAAAGTTTTCCTTACAAGCTTATAAGAATATTTTCAAAGAAATTTTTTTATTTTATATGGATCTTAAATGATTTCAAAATAAAGAGAGATATTTCTCCAAAAAGTGTTTTGATTTCATCTATGTCAACATCCTTTGATGGATTTTACGCTTATTTGAAGTTGATTTATTATGATACAAAACTTCTATATTGTATTGAAGGTTTTGTGATATGTTTGACTGTGGATGTGCTATTTTTATACCATTCATAGTTTATGGTGAAATTATTGACATTTCGTATGCTATTTTTAATACGAATGTTTATGTTATGTTTAAACCATTTTATATGGGAATGCATTGGACTTAATATGTGACGGGTGGAGCCCGCTATAGCTCCTCGATGCATCGGTAGGTCTCATGAGACAAACTAGTTTCTTGGCACAAGGCCTTGGAAAAATCTTATTTTTAGTCTTGGCACGAGGCCTTGGCTATGTGGTTATGATAGTCTGGCATTATGCATTCCAACATTATGAAAGTGGTTATTGATATTGCATGTGATTATTCGATTAGTAGAATATCCATGTGAACAAGTAAATGGAATTATTTCATTTTAATTTTGCCATACTATGTTGAAGTTCAAGTTTAAAAGGCTTTTGTTTTAGTTATACATAGCCTTAAATGTTTATTCTTATTTATGAAAGTTTCCGGTATATTGTTATCCTTACTGGGCATTTGAGCTCACCCCTTTTCTATGTTTTATTTTTCCCAGGAAGTGAAGAAGTAAATTATGAATGACCTGCAGGGATATTATGTAGGGATATGAGTGTGGTTTATGGATACAATATGTTGTTGTAGTAGTTTTTCATTTTATGATGTAATGTAAGACTTATGAATATATCTAGTGTTTCCAAGGCTACTAAACCAATCGGTCTTTCGAGATTTGATATTTCTTGTGATCATGCCAATGTTATGTAATAATGCACCGACTCTGGGTAACTAGGGTCGGGGCGTTACAGTTGGTATCAGAGGAAGTTTAGTACAAACCTTGGAAGCTAGATTTAGATAAACTCTGATTAGAGCACGTAGACCTAAGATGAACTTTGAGGATTAGTATAAAAGAACTTCCTAGAATTTTGGTATTGTAGAGATTTTGTGAGTTTTCCGAGCAATACATCCCTGTCTGGATATGAGCAGGTAGAGGCGGCTCTGGCACAGATGTACCTAGGGGTAAAACCCGAAAACACCGCTTTGAGCTAGACTCGAACGGGAACTGGTGCACGACAACGGGCCTTGCTGCACTCTTGGTTACGACATTCCTGGGGGATATGCTTAGGATAATTCTCATTTTCTTTAAAAACCATTATGAAGGGTTTATGAGTATATACATCCTCAAAGGAGACATTTTTATGATTATTGATTATATCCATAAATAGTTCAATTTATGTTAAGTGTTTTATAAGTATGGGATTATGTATTTTGATTCATAAACTGATCTAGTGTATGCTATTGTTTAGAAATGGCACCCAATAGAAGGAATGAGAACTCCAGAAATGCACATGATCCAAAGAGAAGGAAGGATCATATCTTTCATGGTCTTAAGCTAGAATTTATAAGAGAAATAGTCTCTCATGTATTATCATCATATGAAGAAATAATATCATGTGTTGATAAGATAAGTAAAGAGTTTACTGAGTCCTATGGCTTTGAAGGGAAGAAAGAGAAGAAAAGGATGGAAGAGAGAAAGATGGATAAAGGGAAGAGGGAAAAGAAGAATTTTCCCATATGTGGTAACTGTGGAAAGAAACTCCCTGGAACTTGCCTGAAAGGAATGGGAGTTTGTTATAAGTGTGGAGGAAAAGGGCACAAAGTACGTGACTGCAAGGGTAAGAAAATGGTTTCAAATGTACAATGCTTCAATTGCAAGGAGTTTGGACACTATGCGAACCTATGTCCCAGTCATCAGACTATGCCGCAAATGATGTTATTGGATAATAATCAAGTTATGATACTACCACCGATGAAGAGGAATGATTAGAGTTCTTATGTTGATTATGTCAATTGAGTGTTGTATCAACAATGTACTTTTTATAATAATTATGGAGTATATAAGGATTGTACTGCAGTAATATTTCATTAAGGACTTGAGATTGTGTGGAACAAAGAAAAGTGACTCAATAGCAGGATAAATTTTTGGAAAATATATGGTTGAGAGAATGATAAACCATAATATAGTTCTGATACCGTGGTAGTGATTTTCAAATAATACATGATTATTTTGGAAAAATTATATTGGATATTCTTGACTACCTTGGAACTGATTAATGATTTGTATATTCCATCATTGTTGGGGTTTAAAACATTTTTGGATTAATGAAGTATATCCATCATTCTATATGGAATAAGGGAGCATGAATGTAATCAATAAAGAATATGGTAATACATGATGAAGGTATTCATATGCTATTACATGGTAAAAAGGGTCTATATTATGTTTACCTTCCTTATAAATGTTGGACTGTGAGTTTGGACAGAAGTATTTTGGATAGTTCTAGTTTGGATTATTTTGGATTGCCATAAAAGGAAAACCCGGAGGACGGGCGGCAACCCGTCGCGTCCGGCAAGGCTGCTAGACTTGAACCCGCAACCGAAGGGCGACAAGGGTGTATCACCTACCACTGGCCCATGAGATGTCCTGGATTAAATAATGTAGTTTTTATTAAAATATCTTGTAGATGAATTATAAATTCGTTTATTTTGGAACCCTATACGAATAGTGTAAATAGAATTTTTTACATTCTATTATCTTTTAGAGTGAAAGATGAGTTTGTGGTAGAAATTTATTAATGGATAAAACTCTAATTATAAAGTAAGTATATCTCCTTATGATCTTAGCCAATCTCATAAATAAATTCCTCAACATTAAGAAAATAAAATTAGAACAAAAATGTTTTCCTAGATGGTACCTTAAATCATCACTAATTTATGGCTTTGGGATTGTTGGCCTTTTCATAGCCATGTTCTCTACCACTCTCCATCAGATAATTGATGGTTAGATTTTTCTTCCATATCCATATTTTCTTACATGGAACCCTAGTATGTGTTATTTTCGGTAATCTTCATACTTTAGACTCTTTATTTTAAATAGAGGCCTCATTAATTCATTTTTTGATGTGGGATTTCAACTAAGATATTTTGAAACGTCAAAAATGTGTTATCCCAATACCCTATGTGTTGTTGAACCGATGGTATTTTAAATCATCATAGATTGATGAGTTTAAGGACCTCAATTTTATACTTGTTTGTGATTGATGACCTCAATCACTACCTATAAATATTTACGTTTTTCCTCCAATTATATGTCTCTAATTTCCACCAATGTTCTCCTAATCGAGATCATAATTTGGTGGTGACCCTTTCATTTCTCTTTTCCTCATATTAAGACTAAATTTTAGTAACCCAATTTCCGATGTGGGTTTTCCCACAACTATATTTTTTATTTTCAACCTTTTATTTTCGAAGAACAATTTCAAATTGCGAGGATGCAATTTATTGAAGGAGGGGAGAATGTAACACCCCAAGATTTCATAGTGGGTTATTTCTTCAAAATAATTCAATAACTTGCACTACACGCAACACCGAGTTCAATCACACCATGACATACAAAAAAAAATCCATTCAAAAGAGTTTATGAATAGTATTATCTAAATTTTAAACTTTATATAATCCTTATAATTTTAGAATCCATATTATGAGTTTCTTAGATATAATGCAAGAACAAATTCATTTTCAGTATTGCACTTTTATCAACTTTTAATAGTGAACCCTTTTTAAATACAATATTTTAAACTTTTTGACTAAATGGGGACATCAAAAAAATTAAAATGAAACATCCCAAGCTTTCACGGTACGCTTTCCTTTGAATAACACAGTAGTGTGTGTTGTACGCAACTTCGAGTTTTAACACACACCACAACCGATCAAACTAGCCGTTATGAATAGTAATACCTACTTTTTGAAATTATATATATTTTATATTTAAAAATTGACTTCATTTTTGGATTCGTAGTGTCAAATTTACCATAAGGTTAAATTTTGGTACTTTTTGGATAACTTTCATATTTGGATGAATAGTGAAAATTACTAAATTTTAATTAAAAACAACTTTTTTAATCAAAATAATTAATAGTGATAAATTATGAATTTGAATGGTTTTAAAGTATATTTAGAATATATTTTTACCATTTAATATAATTTCGGTCATTGGACATAATTTTACAATTAAACCGCACATAAACAAGTGTCAATCTTTTGAAAGTTATTATCTCTTAAAAACACGCTTTTTGTTTTAACAGCGGGAATTAATTTTAAATTAATTTCTGCCACTTATGTGTTTTGAATTTAGAAAAATGGATTCCATATTTGGAATCAGAATGTTCAAATTGTGTAAATAGGTAACTTTAATTTTTAGACATTTTGAATAATTATTGTGGTAAATATTTTATTTACCATGGTTAAGGGTAAATCTGGTAAATAGGGGTTAAAAAATAATATTATAATAATATTAAATTACCCTAAAACGTGTCCTAGCCTTATTGGTTGATACATTTTCGACCATAGTCATATTTGGGTTGATTTTTGGACCCCATGGTGCCACTTGTAGGTGATAGGGACACTTTATTTTAATTAAGTTAAAATGAATACAAAAATGACACAAGCATATATCTTTTAGAAAAACAATTTTTACATAGGGTTATATATGTTTGATTTTCGACTATAAATATTCATTAGAAAGGTAAAAAGACTTAATACATGATGATATTTTATTTTCAATTTTTAGAGGTTAAATAATTTAATTTATTTATGACACAATGATGATGCAGTAATTATCATAATAGGGAAAAATTAAAATAATTGATATTATAAATACCCAAATAAATATAATATGAAACTTTTAATGAATTAAACTAATTTTATAGGATAATATGATATATTAGGATTGATTTAATTGACTTTGTTTGAAGTAATCAATCTGTTATGAGTTTCACAAAAATCAACTATTGAATAGTGTCAAAATTGACATTAAAGAGTTCTTAAAACAAATATTATATTATTAATTGATATTAAATTCCTAAAAATCTAAGGTTCGGACAAGAGACTTATATCATTATAGGTTCATAATTAATAGACCACTTGGGGGGTCTCTTGGATGTATATAGTAAGTTTATTAACCATATTATATAAAAATACAAAGAGACATTGTAAAAGTGAAACTAATTAACTTAGAGGTAATACTTAAAGATAAGGTTAATATAAGTACCCAAACCTGTCTAAATTCTATTGGTTGAGTTGTTTTCGACCCATCCCCACCTTAACATTTAAATAATCAACTTTGGAGCCATTAGAAACCGAATATTAATTTATTATAAATTAATATTTCTATCTTTTCCAAAGGTGCCCCTCACCCCTCTTATAAAAGGGAACTCCTCCTTCTCATTTCTTCACACCTTCAAAGCCTTTTGGTTTGGCCAAACTCTTCCCAAATACTCTCCCAACTTCCCTCACTACAACCTAGAGGCCTTAGTTTGATCAGAAAGCCAACCTAAGGAGCCCTTTTGATCAAATCAAAAGGAAGAACCTGAAGAAGAGGTAATGATTTCACCACCCTTTTTCCAAGTTCATTTCTTCTTCCACTTCTTATCCATTTGTTGTTACCATTATAAAATAATAACTCCAGTATCATATATATACTGTGATGTTATTATAAATATGGTACAACCATATTCAGTATTCTATCCACCCTTTGAATAACATGTCACCATACGTGCGTACGTACGACTTACCGTCTCCATGTCGTGGTGTAATTGTTATTCAATATAATATTATTTGGATGGGTATAATAATGATGTGTAACTCATGTAAATAATAAATATAACATGTTAATGATTCAGTATATATGATATACCATCCTTTTATATATTATTTTAATATCAAAAGAATGATATTGTCGCTCGTACGTACGTACGGACTACCGTCTCCACGAACGCGATGAGATTCATTCTCCATCGTATCCATTCAAGTATAATTATCATTTGATGATTTAAAAAATTATGTTTAAGGACTTGATATCATTCTGGATATGAATAATATACAACCTATCCTTTACAAACATGTCTTACGTAACAAAACATATAAAAGAAAACAAGTAAGTTAACACCCGAAACAATGATAATACTAAGATATTATTATCAAATCAATATTAAAAGATCATATATGATATCATATTAATGTATATGATTCTTGTATAATTTAATAACAATTATTTCACCATTATACAGGAGGTTAACCTACCCCAACCAAGGAAAAGTACAAGTTAAGGGGTTTTCATCTCACTCCTTATTCCCGTGAGATTCATGCCATATTGCCACCATCACCTTTTGTGTGGTGTATGTACTGCCCATAATTATATTCTTTGTGTAATACACTCTAATTTATGTGTATTTACATATTCATTGTATGATACCTCTTTCATGGGTTGTATGTTTCATACGTTACCAAATTGGTAAGGGTTGTTTCACAATCTCTTCATTATCCGAGGTTGTTTATACGTAATAATCTACTGGGATCTCGTTATCATCCACATCCATGTTTCTTCAAAATGTATTTCAAAACATTTTTATTATTTACAAGAATATGTGTTAAAGTCATTTATACCCTTGTTTGACTTTTTATAAGAGGAATCTTTCTGTCGTTTTCAAAACAAGTTCCTTTTTAACCTTTTCGACAGAATTAAGGTAAGAATGTTTTTTTTAACTTATACGGCGGGTGCGGTTATTTTCTGCCGTTATAAAATATTCAAAGTTTTCCTTACAAGCTTATAAGAATATTTTCAAATAAAATGTTTTATTTTATATGTATCTTAAATGATTTCAAAATAAAGAGAGATATTTCTCCAAAAAGTGTTTTGATTTCATCTATGTCAACATCCTTTGATGGATTTTACGCTTATTTGAAGTTGATTTATTACGATACAAAACTTCTATATTGTATTGAAGGTTTTGTGATATGTTTGACTATGGATGTGATATTTTTATACCATTCATAGTTTATGGTGAAATTATTGACATTTCGTATGCTATTTTTAATACGAATTTTTATGTTATGTTTAAACCTTTTGATATGGGAATGCATTGGACTTAATATGTGACGGGTGGAGCCCGCTATAGCTCCTCGATGCATCGGTAGGTCTCATGAGACAAACTAGTGTCTTGGCACAAGGCCTTGGCAAAATCTTATTTGTAGTCTTGGCACGAGGCCTTGGCTATGTGGTTATGATAGTCTGGCATTATGCATTCCAACATTATGAAAGTGGTTATTGATATTGCATGTGATTATTCGATTAGTAGAATATCCATGTGAACAAGTAAATGGCATTATTTCATTTTACTTTTTCCATAATATGTTGATGTTCAAGTTTAAAAGGCTTTTTTTTAGTTATACATAGCCTTAAATGTTTATTCTTATTTATGAAAGTTTCCGGTATATTGTTATCCTTACTGGGCATTTGAGCTCACCCCTTTTCTATGTTTTATTTTTCCCAGGAAGTGAAGAAGTAAATTATGAATGACCTGCAGGGATATTATGTGGGGATATGAGTGTGGTTTATGGAGACAATATGTTGTTGTAGTCTTTTTTCATTTTATGATGTAATGTAAGACTTATGAATATATCTAGTGTTTCCAAGGCTACTAAACCAATCGGTCTTTCGAGATTTGATCTTTCTTGGGATCATGCCAATGTTATGTAATAATGCACCGACTCTGGGTAACTAGGGTCGGGGCATTACAAAAAATATTCTTCTAAAATAAAAAAGAAAATTTGAAAGATAAATCCCAATAAAATAGAAAATCTATAATCTCTCATCTCAATTGAAGAAATAATGTTAAGACTATGCGATATGAGGATTTTGTTGCCCTTATGAATCAAAAGAAATAGAAAAATGAAATGTATCTAAGTTTTGGTTTAGCTAAGGAATAATACTTGTCATTAAATAATAAAACATACAAAAATATTCAAGAAGAGGAGAAAAATAAGAGACCAAATCAAAGATTCAAAGAAAGAAGAGTATTAAAAAACACTAAGAGGTGTGTATCAGGCTCATTGAGATGTTGAAGTAACAAAATAAGAACCACCTATTCCCATTTCCCCCATTTCAATTATTCAACTTGTACCTCCTCATCCCATTCCAATGGAAAGATAGTAAGTAAAAAATTTAGATAGGCTTCAACACATTCCTTTTCTCTTAGAGAAACAAATTGAAAATTTATTTATAGTAGAAAGATATCAATCCAAAAATAATGAAAAAGATGATTTGGATGATTTAAAAAAGTGAAGAAAATGAAAAATGGGAAGTGATTAAGAGTTTGAAAGGGATATAAAAAATATTTGGAAGGAATATAAAAAGTGTGGTAGATTACACTACATGTTTAGGTTTTTTATTATCAAAAGGATATTTATTATAGAGTATCCAAAAAAGAAGAAAATTAATTGAAATAATAATATGATCAACATTCACTAACAAAGGATTCATAAAAATGAGTGTTCGATAAGAAAGTTGTCTTCTTACAAGTTTATTATTAAGAGAAATGCAGAAGGACATAAGAAGCCATAACATCTTGACCACAAGTACCAGATGGCTCATCAGCACTACTGAAAAAATACCCTATACCAATGGTTTGGAACTACTGGTATAGGCCCTCAAACCGTTGGTATAGGCTATACCAACGGTTTGGAGGACCGTTGGCAAGTAATCCGTGACAATAGGTCTATACCAATGGTTTTGGGAAAACCGTTGGTATAAATAATATGAAAACCTATACCAACGGTTCTCAAAACCGTTGGTATATGTATTTCAAAAAAAAACATTCAGTGGGATTTGATCCCAGGACCTCTAGTTTATAATTGGATGACTTAACCACTAACCTAACATGACTTTTGTTAATATAATTTCATAAATATGTATATGTATTGTTTTAATAATTTTAAATTTTGATTTATATAATGTTCTCGGTAAGAAGATTCGATTAAAAATCAAAGGACCTATACCAACGGTTCTCAAAACCGTTGGTATAGACCTATACCAACGGTTTTGAGAACCGTTGGTATAGGTCCTTTGATTTTAGGACTTATACCAACAGTTTTGGACAAACCGTTGGTATAGGGGAGACCTATACCAACGGTTTGGCCAAAACCGTTGGTATAGGTCCTATAGGTCCACCCCTATACCAAAGGTTTGTCCAAAACCGTTGGTATAGGTCCATATAAATGACCTATACCAACGGTTTTGGCCAAACCGTTGGTATAGGTCCAAATTAATGAACTATACCAACAGTTTGGCCAAAACCGTTGGTAAAAGTCATATTTCCAGTAGTGCAGATTTAAGTCAATCATCTATAAGTTCTTCTAGTGAAATGAGAGAGATTAAAATTACATATTTCAATTATGTGAAAAAGAAAAATACGGAAGCACTACATTATTTCAATGATATAAAAGATCATTTTAGGAATATTAAAGCTTGTGTTGATTCCTTAGGGAGATTATATTATTTAAAACAACCTTTTGATAAAGTATTTCAAAATGTAGTGAACAGTAAATTTTTTAAATAAAATCCAAAGGTAGAAACAGTAATATTGAAAAAATTTGTTAGATGAAAAAAAATCTAAGGAAACATCAAGACTCTTTATGAATATATTTAAGGGATTAAGAACTCAAAATTATCAATTATAAAGACTCTAAGATACATTTCTTATGAATTTAATGAAAATATAAGGGGATAGATTATCTAAAGAATATAATAATGAACCAACAATAATAAATTCTGAAAAATAGGAAAAATATCTAATCTCTCAAAGTTGAATAAGTGTTTAAGTTGAAGGTTGAGAATTTAAATTTCCTCTCTTATAAGAATAAGAAGTAATAGTGTTTAAATAAGAGAATAGATAGTTCCAAGTTATCAATGGTGAGATATCAAATATTAAGTCTTTAGTAATAGTTTCTCAGAAGTTTCAAAATAAATTTAAGAAGATGAAATCAATAAAAAATAAAATTTCAACGAAAGTAAGATTATTCATTATCAAATAAATCATAAAATACTCTGTATTAATGTAACAATTTTTTGATAAATGTAGGAATGAATGTTTTGTACACATTTTCAAATTTATGTTTACTAATTTTTTTTGTATTAACATCTTTAGATACTATTTTATGAATGTTCATCTATATTAAATTATTTTTTAGATTTTTCTCTCTCTAAATATTTTATGTACACTATCTACGTGTTTATATTTTTAAAAATCACTATGGGGAGAAAAAATATATCTCAAGAAGAATTGAAAAAATCTAATATTATAAGAAAACCTTTAAAAAAGCTTATTAATAATAGGGGAAAATAAATAAAATATATGAAATGAATTAAATGGGATATAAAAAGAATGAAGTAAAAAAATAATTAATCCTATAAGTAAAAGGTAAAGAAACTTTTTGAATGTTATTTTTTATGTTTTTGATTTCTATTTAAGATTTGGGATTTTTTTATTTTTTTTTAAAATGGGGAGATTATTGAGTAGATATTTTTATATTCAACAGTTTCTAACTTTATTTCGAATAACACAACACTATTTCTTAAAACCCCTATTTTACTAAATTTACAAAATCCATGTTTTTAGAATGTTTATTTAGAAAACATGTATTATAATTTGACATTGAAAACATATAATAGCATATATAAATTTAAAAAAAATCAGCGAATGAACTATTTCTGATAGAATTTTGTAATCATATGGATGTGAACTTTATAATCGAGTGGAAAATTACTTTGTACATCAGATGAAAATTTTCATATCTATTTAGGTGATATTTTGTAATATTAAACATACAAAGTATAACTAAGTCCACCATTTGAAATATTACTAAGTTCACTAGACATCCATTCATAAAAAAGATTTGGGTATACCCTTTAGGAAAACCATTGTACAAAATATCAGAAGAATAATTCCTTTCTTCCAAATGATAAAACTAATTTATCATAAAAAATCAAAATTGTTTATTTTGATTGGTGAAAAAACTTTATTTCTATCAAATAGAAAATTTTACATCATTTTTATTATGCTACCAAAATAATAATAAAATGAAGTTGTATAGAATATTCCATGTGAAGGAATAGTTCTTTCAAATATGTAGCAACCAAATCTAAAGAATGTGAAATATTATTGTTTGAGGAATTATTATAAAGATAAGAAGAATATAAGGATAGGGAATATCATGCATTCACAACTGAAACAATATAAATTTCACTTTATTGATTTTTAAACATCTTTTTATGTATGAACTCTCTGTAAACTTATAGAGATTTCGGTATTAAATGTATTCATGTGAGAATTGTAAATACCTTATTTAAATTTCTATGGTTTTTAATTACTTTTTCCAAACTGGAATGATTGATGTATTTTTTGGATAGGAAGAAATATCTGTGTTTGATATTTTTGATGGAGGGATTTCAGGGATAGGAAGAAATAGGATATTCCAATCTTTCTTATTGAGGTATTTTTATTTAAAAAATATATAATTTTATAGTTAGGTGAACCCAAGGATTCCCAAATTCAATGTTATTGACTTTATTAGCACTTAGGTTTAATGTGTAGAGACATTTATAAACATTTGTAAGTTTTCGTATCTATTTTATAATAGTTTACTTTAGTTTTTCTAAGAGGTTTTTATTTTCTATAGTGAAAATAGAAAGAATGATTAAGTTTGTTATAAAACCTTCCTTGTACTTTATTAATATAGGGTATCGGATTATTTGATTGTGTTTCCTAAATTGGACATATGTTTTTCCTATATTTGAAAATATAGGAATTTAAGAAATTTTATGTTGTAAATTGACAAAATACCATTAACCCCCCCATTGTAGATATTTTATTACTCTTTTATCATGTACTTTAATCAATTATGTTATCCCAATCATTAACTAAATTAAATTTTTTCCTATGTTTAGTCTAATGTTTATAACAATGATTTATACCATGACAGATCAAGGGTTCTAATTCATATGAAAAAATTCATACTAAATAAACACAACATATACATGGAAAAATGATTTGGGAAGATTAATTTACACACTCTCATGAAAACATGATGAACTCTATGACCACATCCTCATACACTTTTGATTTATGATTTTCATCTATCCATGTTTTATTAATATTCATCCTAATTGGTTTAATAATATTCATATTTAACAAAAAATAAATTAATATACATAATCTATGCATATAATGTATCATTATTTATATGTATAAATTATATGAATTATAAATTTTGAGAAAATATAAATTCAAATTATAATAAATATATGTGGGAAATATTTAGTATATAAAACTCAATTTAAAAAATAATAATGGGATTTGAATGTGTTTTTTTCAACTATATTTTGTTAAATTATTTTAAGGGTTTTAAATATTTTTTTATACGAACTGATTTGATGGTTGTTAATTTTTACTAGCTTTATTTAAAAGTATGATATAGAACCTTTTGAAATGTCAGTTTTTGGGAAAAAATTGTCCATGTTAGTTTTAAATTTAAATATGTAAGTTTTATCATGTCATAATGTTTTTTTATTGGTTGGTTATTATATCCCTACATGTTCTTATGTGGATTTTACCATTTCATAAGGTATATTTTTCATAGATAACTTTTTTACATTATGTGTTCAAACTCAGGTTATGTTAATAATAAATAAATTTTATATCTTATTTATATAAATTATTATATTTTTTGATTTACATTTTCTATAATAAATTTATGTAATTTTTTAATTTCAAAATAAATAATTTTTTTAACTAAATTTTTTTCTATGAATTATTTGGTTTAATTTAAAAGATACATTTAGGAATTTTAGAATTTTAATTTTGGATTTTGAAATTTATGAAATTGAATTCATTTTTGATATAAATATAAAATAACTCCCATAGTGTTATTTGTTGGTATTTTTATAATATTTTTGTTTCTAGATGAATGTTTAAAAATACCAATTTTAAAAATACTGTAACTTTTTTGAAATCATTATGCTATAATAATGACTTAAATATATACAAAACATTTTTCGTGAATAAATATTTATTTTAGGGGTAAAATTATGTTTTTAAATTTATTTTTTTGAATTTAAAAATACATGCTTGAAATTTTAAGACATAAGATATATTTTAATATAATTAAAACAATTACTGATTATTTACCTTTAACGTGGGGGTGTGATGATACTATTTAGTTTTATCTTAATCAAAATTAAAAATAACCATCCTTTTTTATAATTATCCAAAAAAATATAGGAATCAATTTTATAAATTATTCGGGTGTAAATGCATTTTTATTTTTAAAAAGTCATTTTTATAAAAATGAATTTTTAATTCTTTTTACAAACTTATATTAGAATTAATTTTTTTACACTTATTAAAATTGAATCATATAAAATTAATTCCAAATTTGGAATCAGAATGTTATACTTTGGTAATGAGTTCAATTTAATTTTTATACATAATCATTAGTTACCATGGTAAAATTTTGACACCACGGTAAGGGTTAAAAGGGTTAAATATGGGGTTAAAATAAGAGATAATATTTAAATTATCTTTAAAACATGTACAAGTTTGTTTAGTTGAGGATACCTTACATTATCCTTTATTAAAAAAACATATAAATATTTTAAAGTACTTATTTTTTACAAGGGTTTCACTCCTCACTCTTATAAAAGGGAACCTCATCTTGTCACTTCTCCACGTAATTTGGGCACTCTAGCACAACAAATATATACCCAAATTGTAACACCCTGATGTTTTATGAAATATCTTCTTTAAATAATTTTTATTCATTAATAGATTTCTTTTAATGGAATCATGAGATAAAAAAACCATGAGATGTCCTTATAATAACATTATCGTTATATCATATATGTTAGGTTAGCACGAATAATTATAACTAACTTATGAAAATGCATTATGAATTCATTGGCTATCAATTATTTATGACAACCATAAATCAATTAGATTTCTATATTTTTGAGATAATTACTATTGGTAATGAAGTTAATGAGATATGTGTGTGTTATATACATAAAAAAATATTTTTTATATTCATCTAATGAATATTTTTGTCATAGGGTATGAATAAAACCCTATTAAATGTATAAAACCCTATTTTATGTATAAAACCCTATTTTTTAAAAATATTAATTTTACACCATTGAATGGAGAACCCATTTTAAATTAATATTTTGACACATTAATAATTTTTATATGACAACATAAATAATTTATTTTGAATCGGGAGATAAAAAGTTACATTGGATAAATTTATGATATTTTTCGGATAACTTTCATGTTATGATGATTTGTAAAAATAGGCTAAATTTAAATTAAATACAACCTTTTTCTTGAAGATAATTTATATATATAAATTATAATATTTAATGGTTTTAAAGTATAAATATGATATATTTTTATCATTCAATATAATTTAATTTATTATTATTAATTTTATATTGAATTTATACATAAAAACATTTCAATCTTTTGCAATGTTTTAACTTTTAAAACATGTTTTCTCATTTCAAAAACGGGATTAATTTTAAAATAATCACTAAAAAATATGTGTCTTCAGTTTTAAAAACTTGATTCCATATTTTGAATCATTAGTTATGTATTATTTTATTAGTCTACTTTTATTTTTGATAATTATGAATTGTAACTTTGATAATTATTTCTATTACCAGGGTTAAAGATAAATCGGGTAATTAAGCGTAAAACAAGTATTATAAAATTACCTTAACACCTATAAAAATCTTATTGGATAACTATATTTGACCCTCATCATCTATTTTTCTAAATATAATCACTTAATGGCTACTTACCAAGGAATATGACATGAATGTAATAAAAACTAATGAATGTGACAAAATATAACAATCTCATTTTATATAAGTATGTTAATTTTAATATATGTATAACAAGGAGATAATATCGACTATAGATAGTCTCTATAAATATATAATAATTACCTAAATCATATAAATTTATTTATAATTTTTATATATTAAATAATTACCATTAATTATGACACAATAGTGATGCAAAAAATATTTTATTAATAGAAATATCAAATAAATGGTTTTAAAAATATTAAAATAAATATCATATGAACTAATTAATGTTAAACAATAATTTTATTGGTTAATATAAAATTTTAAGAGTGTATTATATATTTTGGTTCTAATTTATCTTCTGTGAATAATTTATTTAAAGTCAAAAAAATGAATTGTGACAAAATTGACACTATTGGTATTTTATAAAAATAACATTTATTACATGATTTAAAAATTATAAAAATATTAAAAAAATTTCAAAGTCATAATTATGAGATCAAAAATTTCATAAAATATCCATTTATGGTCAATTAACACCATATAAGTAAAAATTAATAACCGTTAAATATTTAGAATGTTATTACCAAAATTAAAATTAAATAGAATAACTAAGTGTCAATTAAAAAGATATGGTTTAAATTTAAAAAATAACTTGTCCAATAATTAATTATAAGGTGATATTACGACCCTATATCATCTAATCTTCTAAATTGGGACATTTTGGAGGTTTTATTGTAGGGTTTAATTTTAAAATAAATTATTATTTATGGAGTTTTCAAAAGTGACCCTCACCTCTATTATAAAAGGGCACCTCCTCTCTCACCTATTCAATTCATTTTGATCCTCCAAGATCATCCATCCCCTTATGTTTTTTCCTTATAACCCTTCCTATTTTCATTTTAGTGGTTTTGTTAATCTTCAAATGCCAACTCTAGTGCTCTATGAAAAGATTTAAGGGAAGCACGTCGAGGAAGAGGCAATCTCTTTTATCGATTATTTAAAACTTATTTATTCTTATACTTCCACTTAATTAGTTATTTAATTATAAAGTAGTCACATAATTATCAATCATATAAATATATGTAATTTTAAATATAAAACACCCATAGTCTACCTTCTACTCATCCTATGAAAAAATGAAATCGCCATGTGTGCCTAAGTATGGCTTACCGTCTCCACATCGTGGGGTAATCAGTTTTTCTCCACCACCGTACATGGATGAGTATAATGATATAAATAATAACTATTTATGATTTTTATAAACTTTTACTTAATATAAAATATTATACACCATCCACTTCAATACCATTCATCAATTTTGAGAATGACATCATTGCTTGTGCGTACATACGTCCTACCGTCTCCACTATAGGATGTGGTCCATTCTACATGATATTCATTAAAATGTGATTATATACATGAATTGAATTAATAAATATAAAATATATTATACTAATAATATTCTATAAATGATATAACTATAACCAAAAAATAGTAATAAGAACTTATCTAACAACACAGGCATAAGAACATAAATCAATTAATACCTTAATAATGAGTAATAATGAAATGTTACTAACAAACAAATGAATATATGATCATAAATGTTTCCATAAAAATTATTATGATTGTGGAATAAATAAGTAAAATTATTTAAATCATTATATAAGAGTTTTTGATACATACGAAGCATATCAGACTTAAGGTAAGGGATTATTTTGTCTCACTTTTATTCTTGGGGGACATATTCTTTATACATCACTTATTTCTTTTGTTTGGTGTTTATGATTTCCATTAATGTTTTATGATTCTTATTATTAAGGTTATGATATTTAACTATTGATAAAACTTTTTTATTGTATTATTCATATTATTTGACTAATTATAATTGGTATGGGATAATCTTACAATCTCATTTTTATCCGAGATTGTTTATACGTAAGTAGTTACTCAGGACATATTTTTCATCTGTGTCCATGTTTTCTAAAAATGTTTTCATAAATTTTTTATTATTATTATATATATTTATAAAGTCTTTTTATCATATTTTTTACTTTTAATACATATCATGGAAGGAATCTTTCTTTTTTTATCATACGAGGTACTTTTTGACCTTTTCGGTAAAATTATGTGGAGAATATTTTTTTAACTTGTATGACATGAACGTATTTTTACACTTCCATGATGACATATTTCGATGAAACTTCCCCTAAAATCATACAAGGTTATTTTCACATAAAATTATTTCTTATAAAGTAGTGTGGCATTTTGAGAAAAGAAAAAGGTCTTAATAAAGAAAGGATGTTTTTCTTAGGAAATAATTTCAAGTGTTTTTTCAAAATTATTTTCCATATAAGATGACACTATTTAGATAGGTTTATATTTATAACCCTGTTATTACTATGATTTGAATGTTTTATATCAGATATGATGGAAATATTTTTAAGAACCCCATTTTATTTCATCTGTTTTGCTTTGGTGAATGTTTTTATTTTTTGTGGAACACGTAAGAATGATTTCATTATGAGATGGGTGGGACCTATATCTCCTCCAATGTATTGGGTAAAGATTTATATCTCATGATATATACAGTATTGGAATGAAAATTAAATCTGGTTTAGTAATATAGGGATGGAACAAGGAGTGAACTCTATTCAGTAATGGACTTTGTCTGGTATGATTGTCTCGAAAATGAGACTTGACTAATATGAAATAATTTTATATGATTATGTGTATATGACATGAAATATCATGTCTTATGTTTTGACTAATGAGATTACATTGAAATTTTATTATTTATCCCATTAAATAATAGTATAATCTTTTATATATAGGATAATATTTTCAAATTTTATGTTCATATGATTCTGATTTGATTGATATTTACCTTGTTTATCCATACTAAGAATTTGATCTCACCCTTTCATATATTTCTTTTCCTTAGTTCATGAAGAAGGGTATTAAGTAATATATTTCAAAAATGAGTCTAATTATGAGTAAATAAGTGTGAGGAAATGTGGATTTTTTATGAACCAGTTGCTTATGTTTCCCAGTTTCAAAAGACACTAAACCAATATGGTCTCGCATGGTTTTGTTATGTTATGTAAAAAATATTCTTTAGTGTTGAAGTAATATCAATATTTAAAGTATGTTCCATTATACAAATCCCTTTATAATTCTAATATATATGTCCTAAAGGTATTTCTTCACTGAAAGATCAATCTAAAGTGCTTAATATGTAATTCAATTGTAAAAATTAGAGGAGGTACAATTATTAACTGAATTCTTCCAAGTTCATTTGTTCTTATGACTACATAAAATTTTCTAAAAATATGCTAGTAAAATTATAATAGTCTCTTTAATATACATAGATTTGTTTATGTTTATGGAACATATATTTTATTCATCTTTTTCATTATATGGGTAATTAAAATGTCATTAGTAAATACGTGTAGATTACTAAACATAGGAAGCGGTACGTTTCATTTTTTATCACCACATCACATGGATGATTATAAATATATATTTAATGAATATACATGATTCTTATGATATAATTATAATTATTTATGGATAAAATATTATTTACCTTCTTACCCTCTCACCCATTATAAAATGATAACGTTGTTCATGCGTATGTGTGGACTACTACCTTCATGAAGTGAGGTAATTTGTTTCTCATTTTCACATCACATGGATAGTCATAAGGCTATATTTAAGGAATAAATATGATATTTATAATATTATTTTCATTTTATAATGGTAAAACCTTATCTAATTATTTTCAGCCATTATAAAAAATGAAAACGTTGCTCTTGTGTACATATGCATTACGACCTCCATGAAATGATGTATCTCATTTTTTCATAACCACTATATATGGTTATTTTTTAAAGGATATTGATTATATAAACATGATAATTATAAAAAAATTATGATTATTTAGATGATATAACCATGATCCATTTGAACACAATCAATATACTGAAGTTTTTTTATTGAACTTACCAAAAATGTCTAACATGAACTTAACCATCACTACGGGAAAAAGGGGTTTTTGCGACGGGTTATTTGAGACAGGAATAAATCCCGTCGCAAATAGTCCCGTTAGAAACTTATTTGCGATAGGGGTATTTTCCCATCGCAAATAACCACTTATTTGCGACAGGAGAATCTCACCCGTCGCAAAAGGCTTGGCGCGCAGAGCGCGCCAAACCGCGGGAAAGTTATTTGCGACGGGCGGTAACCACCCGTCGCAAATAACAGGCGGTGGTAAAAACTATTTGCGACGGGAATATACCCCCATCGCAAATAGTATGTCGGCAGGTTATTATTTGCGACGGGACCCGTTGCAAATAACTATTTAACCGTTGACCGTGATAAATGCGGGCTAAAGTATTTGCGACGGGTATCCCGTCGCAAATACTCCTGTCGCAAATAAGATAACCTATAAATACCCCCACCCGTTTTTTCTATTCATTCTCAACTTCTCTCAAAACTGTATTTTTAGAGTTCACAGTTTCTTAAGTTTAATTTTTATTTCCAGATTTGATATTGATGTCTTCAACAATTATCGGAGATCAACCTTAGATCAATTTTAAAGGTATTTATATTCTTTTTAATTTAATATTTATTTAAAATGTTTTATTAGTTTTATTTATTTTTAATTAGTTGTAATTTAATTATGTTTATATTGTTTTGTTATTTAATAAATTTAAATTATTAGTATTAATTGTTGATAGTTAATGGTAATTAGTAGTAATTAATAATAATTAGAAAGAATTAATAATAAATAGGAATAATTAACAATAAATAGGAACAAACCTCCCCCATGCGCGCATTAACCTTTACAACTAAGCCATTTCATTTTTTTATACATTTAATGATCTATCTATATATATATAGTTATATTTATTCGTATATTAATATAGATTTATATTAATATAAATATATTTGGTTATATAAATATATACATATATATATATATATATTTATTCATATATTGATATATATATTTATTTGTATATTAATATATATTTATTCTATTTATATGTATATATATGTAGTTATAAGTTTTTATTCATATATTTATTTGTATATTAATTAATATATATTTATAAGCTTAGTTTTAAATAAATTTATAAAATATGTGTTTTTATGTATATGTATAAATAAATAAATAAATACATATATACAATAGATACACACACAAACACACACAGACACACACACACACATATATATGTATAGTTATGAATGAATACATAGAAATGAGGGGGTGAAAATCCACCGATAATGTTAAAACGGCTATAACTTCTAATCCGTAAGTCTGTTTCAACTCTACAACCTGTCAAATCGAAGAAAATGAAATGATCTTCAATATGATATGCGGTACAAGCCAAACGGACATCCGGATCGGATGTTAGAGCCATTTGAATGTTAAAATGACCATAACTTCTAATCCAGAAGTCCGTTTCAGCTCCACAGTTAGTCAAATCGAAGAAAATGAAACGATAATCGATATGATATATGGTATAGGTTTATCATAAATCAGGATTAGAAGTTATAGCTGTTTAAACGGTGAAAAACCGGGGTACCCCGACTAAAAACCCAGTTTTGGAGGCCTTCTGAGCCTTTTTTGGCCTCGAAAAAACCTTGGACGGGTTTTTCCCTTTCATAAGGCTGTAGAGCTCATCGCAGGCTTCGATTTGATATAATATGGAGCTCAAACGGAGTCCCGGATCAAAAGTTATGGCCGTTTGAAGTTTGGGTTTCATTTTCAACTTATTTTCCATCTTTCATTAATTTTTTTATTTTTTTATATTCAAAGAGTTATTAAATGACTATTAATTGATAAAAATTACATAATTACTAATTAAAAATATTTTTTAAATTATTTTATAAGCCTCTATTACTGAACATCTTATACATTCATATTTTATTTTCATTCTTCCTTTCTAAAACATATTTAAAAAGTAAATATTATATTTATATCAATATAAATAGGTTTATTTATTTATATATTAATAAATAACTTTTTAATTTTTTTTTAATTTTATTATTATTATTTGCGACGAGCCCGTCACAAATACCTGCTTTGAAGCAATTATTTGTGACGGGAAAAGGGCCCGTCACAAATACTTGTTTGCGACGGGCCCGTCACAAAAGATTTAAAAAAAAACAGAAACCTATTTGCGACAGGCCCATTTCCCGTCGCAAATAAGTGTTTTTGTGATGGGTCCCTGTCGCAAACGGCTATTTGTGACGGGATCCCGTCGTAAATGACCCTTCGAAAATACCTATATTTCCCATAGTTCATTTCAATAAATAAATAAAACATTGTAATAAATGAAGTAAAACAATAGTGATAGGGGAATTAACAAGAAAAAAATTAATAAAAACATAAATTATTAATCTAGTTTTATTATTTGATAGATTAATAGGCAAAAATTATGAGTTGGGACATGAGGTAATGGATTTTCTTAAAAACCCTTATATTTACGAGTCTTTTTCAAAATATTTCTCTTTCATATTCATGTTACTTAAAATGATTCTATAATTTTAAACTAATTTTTAATTTATTTACAAATTATTAAAAATGGAACTTTTCAATGATTATCAAATGAGTTATTTTTAACTTTATTTACCAAAGAGAAAAAGAATAATGTTTTTTACATTTACCACTTGAAAATTTTTCCCCACATTATAATAGTTTATAGTTATCTATATTCCTCTATAAGTTTTGATGTTTTTTCAAATAATATTTTATTCCCACTTTTATGTGACTTTTTTGTTTCATAATATGTTGAATAGAAGAATATATTTCTTCCCATTTTTATGATATAAATGATGGTGCTTTACTTTTGGGCTCAAATTAAAATTCTTTGGAGTTTTATAATGGGAATATAATGTTTTATGTAAATAATTCATGTTATGGTTTTTTGAGGTTTTTTATAATGAAATATGGGTTTGATAAAGCCTTTTAATGAATTGGGTGATGACATGTTACCGAATATGAGACATAATAGAAATAAACATAGTGGTTATTGATTTATAAGGGTGATTGAAAGAGTTATATGAGTTTTTATAGAAATATTTTGAATCTATATGGAATGAAAATGATCTTTTGATTTAAATAAATTTCATGGAATTTTTAGATAAAAGGATTGTGTTCAAGGAAAATTTTTAATGCCTTTCAATAAACCCTCATGATTATGATTTTTAATTTATTCTTTTATGTGATATTTTTTATGGAAAATATTTAGGCACAAGAATTTCTTTTATGTTTAAAAAATTTATAATTTGAGGCCAAAGATTATTATGTTAAAGGAACACATTATTATGGGGTTTCATTATTTTCAAATGGACTAAAAAATTAATTCTCTTTTTATATCCCTTATTTGAATTTATTTTGTTTTATCCCACATTTTAAAATATTTTTTATAGGACATAGAGATGTATATAAATTTTAAAATAGTAAAAGTTAGAGAAAAAATTAAATAGAGAAACAATTTCACGAATGAAACTTGAGTGTAAACATAAGATTTTTTTTCATGAAATGTTCACTCTATGGAAACTTACACTTTTATGTCTCGGTTTTACTAATTCTATAAAACTATAAATAAAAAATATCTTAGTAATATAATGAATCTCAGAAATTTTTATAAATCATGTAATTCTGGGTGGATTATGAGATGAGGCGCTATATTAGGTATCAAAGAAAAGGTTTAGATAAAATTATAAGGTAGTGTGATTTTAAAAGACAATTTTAATAGATTTCTTTTATGTAAATATTATCATGTGAGATATTTTTAGGATATTTGTGTTGTCGTATCTAATCCATGTCTATTAAAAAAATTCCATAGAGGAACTCAGAAGAATGAAGTTGTAAAGAAACTAGGGAATGATGTTCTTTTTGAATCAGTAACTTGGAATGGTTGCAATTGTAATAATGCATTTTATGGCTATGTTAACTCAGTTAATGGAAGATATTAATGGTGGTACCCAAGCAAGAGCATGACCAAATTATCCACTAAGGAATATGTTGATACTAAAGAATTTCAGAAAATAAACCCCTACACATTTTTTGGATCATTAGACCAAGTGGTATTTTAAATATGGATCATTGTTTTGGAGAAGATATTTGATGTTTTGGGTGGTTTATAATACCAAAAAGTAACTATGTCCATTTATCATTTTGAAGGTTAATTCATACAGAAGTCTCAATTATTAAGAATAAGAAATAGAAAGATTATATTGATTTCATGGATTGGAAGACATTTGATCATCCTTTCCTTAAGAAACTTTTTTATAAAGTATTTTGACATAGATTAGAAAATAAATTATTGATTTTTAATTAAACTATAGTGGACTCAGTTTCCAACTATAAATAACATTTAACTAGATTTTTTGGGTATGTATAAAATTTTATTCTAGTCTATAATAATAAAATTGATGGATTTGATTCAGGATTGAAAACATATTTGTGAATGAATTTGGTTTATCATGAATTTGGAATTAAGGAGTAAATTGTTTGATGTGTTGGTAAATTCAAGATGTAGTTTGTTGATTTTTATATCAAAAATGGTAATAAGTGATCTGGGTGCAAAAAAAGGGGAGGAATTCTTCAAATAAATATAAATTTAAGAAAAATAAACATCCTTTTTGGGATAAGTGAATTAAAAAGTCATTAAAGGGAATGTATAATGTAGTTTGGAATGTTTTACTAATGTGGTAAGTCATGGAATTTGGCTCTTGATTCTAAATAAATAAGAAATGGAAATTTTTAGAATAATTATGATAAGATATCAGTAATATGTTTAAATTGTAATTATATGGCCCATTTTTCTTATGTGCGTCCGAAAAAAGGCATGACGAATGGAAATCATCAAAACTATAAGTAGAAGGGTGTGTTAAATCTATTTTCTACTACCTTGATGAATTTTGTACTATTAAAAGAAGTGGTGACAACTCTAGGTTGATCAATATCTTTGTAATTTGACCTCAAGTACAAGTATCATTTGATGAAATTTGAGGAGGAAAATATTCTAGTTTTAGAATTTAGTACTAGTTATAACCATTTTTAATTTTTTATTATACCTTTTTGGATAAAAAATACACGCGCTACATTTATAGATCTTATGAATATATTTTTTAATGTCTTTTTGGATAAGTTTTGGGTGGTTTTTATTAATGATATTTTAGTTTACTATAGAGTTTTTATGTAACATGAGAAACATATGAAGACTATTTAACCTCCGTTAAAATAAAATGTATTATAAATAAAATTTATAAAATATGTATTTTTTATAGAATATTTTATTCCATTGGAATATTATTTCTAAATATGGAATAATTTTATGTAACGCCCCGACCCTAGTTACCCAGAGTCAGGGAATTATTACGTAACATTAGCATGATCACAAAAGATCAAGTCTTGAAAGAATAATTAGTTTAGTAGCCTTGGAAACACTAGATATATTCATAAGTATTACATTACGTCATAAAGTAAAACAAAACTACAACAACATATTGTCTTCATATCCCCTCATACTATCTCGACAGGTCATTCATAAAATACTTCTTCACATCCTGGAAAAATTAAAACATTGAAAGGGGTGAGCTCAGATGCTCAGTAAGGATAACAATATAGCAGAAACATTCATAAATAAACATAAGCATTTAAGGAAATGTATAACTGAAACAAAAGCCTTTTAAACTTGAACTTCAACATAATATGGAAAAATAAAATGAAATAATGTCATTTACTTATTCACATTGATATTCTACTTGTCGAGTAATCAAATGCAATATCAATAACCACTTTCATAATGATGGAATGCATAATGCCAGACTATCATAACCACATAGTCAAGGCCTTGTTCGAAGACTAAAAATAGGATTTTCCAAGGCCTTATGCCAAGACACTAGTTTGTCTCATGATACCTACCGATGCATTAAGGATCAATAGCCGGCTCCTTCTGTCACTTACTAAGTCCAATGCATTCCTTATATGAAAAGGTTAAAACATATCATAAACCATAACATAATCGTATGCATAAAGGAAACATAACATTTCCACATTTCAACCACAAGATATCAATACAAAACATTGATATAATAAAACCATTTTCAATACCAAAATAAAAGAAAAGTAAAACATGGTATTTATTTATTTTTTCATTAAAAAAAGTTATCGCTTGTAGAGGAAGTCGAAACTCAGTAATGGTCACGGCAGCGTAGAAGTCGTTGTCACCGCATACATAAGACAAAACATTCCTTTTGTCGTTTCATAAAAAAACTTCGTATAAAAAGATTACTTTTGAATAAAAGTAAAAAGTCAAATGGGTTTATACACCGCATAAAAGAAAGTTGTGTAAAATATAAAATATGCCTCAATGAAAGGAGATTGAGACGAAGTCCCTTACCTCATGTCCGACTTGACTCGATCATTCTTTAATCTCCTGAATAATAAACTAGAGTTAATCTAAACTTGATTAAGAACATTTTTCAAGTTCATTATCCCTTTTATATCACTAATTACCATGTTATGAAAATTATGTAGTCATTTAAGTTAATAACGGTCATTTTGTCAATCTTTGGTACTTGAGTCAACAAAAAACATCTTATAATTACAAGTTGTTTATGTGGTAGAATATACATTATCTCTAGAATTATATTCATGATGTAGATATCATATATATCATATATATTCAGTAGATACATGCATTTATAATATTACATAACATTTAGAGGTAAGAAATGAAATGCACCGTTCATGGAGACGGTAAGCCATACGTACGCATGAACGCTACTTTAATTTCAATTATATATTTAATCATAATGATATAGAGGTATATTATAATTCCAGTATAATATCATATATAATATCATTAACTCCATCCTTTATACGTCCCACATATGGCATTAACGATTCAAATTACATTGAGGGGGCGGTAGTCCGCACTTCCTAAAATGAAGTTATCGCGTTTACCCATAATGGAAATCATAAAGGTATGCCATAAAAAAAATACATAAGGATAAAGAAAACATAAAAATAATATATATCATATATAGAAATCGTTTCATCATAATGGCCACTATGAGAGGTGTTAACAGAAGATTGAACAATCATTGTTTCGTGAGGCAATAATTCGCCACCCACAGAAACAATATGTTCTTTAACCATTAGACAAAGGTGTGTGTAAGTGTAAATAAAATCCTTATCATTAAAACATCATATTATATTTAATATGATTTTTTTGTAACAAAATAGAGGAATAAAAATATTTTAGGGGGTTGGAGAAGCAAAATAAAACAACACAACATAAGAGAAGACATTACCTTTAAATCAGGTAACTCCCCTCGGTTTGAACCAAAATGGTTTCTTGAAGAGATTTATGCCTATGGTAAGGCTTCTATGATGAAGAGAGGTATGTGGAGAGATAGAATGAGCAGATTTTGGCCGAAACAATGGCTTGAGAGGTGTGAATAAGGTGGTAGAGGTGGGGGCCTTTTATAAGAGGAGAGGAGGGGCACTCATGGAATGTTATGAAATGTTACATTATTATGAAATGATTTTCAGATTTTAAAGGTCCCAAAATGACATATTTCTAGGATAAGGTGATAAGGGTTCGAAATACACCCATAAAATAGGCTTTAGACAAGTGTTTGTATTAGATTTTACCTTATCTTTTCATTTTATTTAAATCATTTATTAATAAGGTAATCGCTTCATCACCATGGTGTGATAAATAAATTTATTTATTTAATGCCAAAAAATAATAAAAAAATTACCATGATGTAGAAAATATCATTAGATTTCCAATGTATATTTATAGTCGAAAATATAACTTGTATACCCCTTGTAAAAATTTTTTTAGTAAAACAATACATGTTTGGGACATTTTTATTTTTATTTTAAATAAAAGGTATTAATGTCATTATCTTACCCAAGTGGCTCCATGGGGTCCCACAAATTGACCCATGGATTGATTTTGTCGGCCATGAGTCATCCAATAATTTTAGGACATGTTTCATGGCAATTTCATATTATTATAACATTATTTTTACCATAAATTACTCTAATTACCTCTAATCGCGGTTAATAAAACTCAAAAGTTACTATTCACCAAAAATTATTTTCATCCTATTGAACCACATTTTACTTCCTAATTAAAACCATGTATGTCACGACCCGCCCTCGGGGTCCGTGCCGTGACTACCCCAAGCCCGCCTTCCATAGGCCAGGGGCTGGCGACTAGCACCAAGGCGTAAATCCCGGTAAAAAGGGAAGGCATTGCCTTTGTAAAGTAAACAAATACCACAGAGTAAGCAACCGGAAAGTAAACACTAAGCAAAAGCAGAGTACAACTGAAAGTGCGGAAAAGTAAATGGGCCAGTATACAAACCCAAACTGAAAGTAAAGTACAACTCGAAAGGGAAAACAACAACAGAAAAGTAAAAGCCGCTACACCGAGCTGTCCACTGGAAATCCCACCTGAAGGGTGGGTACAGATAGCTCCACTGCTCCACGGGTCCTGCCGTCCGCTCCGAGCACGTCCCGCCCAGTGGTCCACCTCCGGGTACCGTCCCGCTCTGCAAGCCTCAGCTAAGGTCAACGCTATCCGTCGTCTGCAACCAACACAACGTAGTGCGGGCAAAGCCCGTGCAGGGGTGAGTATAAGCTACTCAGTAGGGACCCCGAGACCCCTAAAGGTCTCTCAAATCCACAAAGGATAAACCACGAAGAAAGGAACAATCACGAAGTAAAAACCGACACTGCTTAGGTATATGCCCATACATATACCTAAGTCATCAATTTCAAATATGCTCCAACCTCCGAGCCCAAGTACAACTCAGTCCACAGAGGAAAGTAAACGTATTCCACACAGGAAAGCAAAACGTATTCCACACAGGATAGCACAACACAATCCACACAGGAAAGCAACAGGATTCAGCTCACACTGGTATACTTCTTCGGAAGACGATAGAGATGATCACCGATCCATCTAAGTCGTCGGACCCACAAAGGATCGATAGGTAACTAACCCCCGCAATGACCCACACAGGATCGGGCCCACACAAGACCTGTAGGCGCTGGTTCACACAGGACCGCTGAGCGCAGACCCACACAGGATCGGACCCACACAGGATCGGGCTCACACAGGACCTGTAGCACTGATCCACGCAGGATCGCTGAGTGCTGTAGTCGTCGTCGTCGAATCCACCAAGGATATCTGTACTGTCGTCGTCACAGTCACAGTACCAGTAGTAGTAGTAGTCGCAGCCAGCTCTAGGGTTCCCGCACACAACAAGCTCGTTCAGGAGGGTCCGCTCCACGAGCCGAGAGGCTGATACATCAAATGTCACAACATCCAGAGTTGATGTATCCAAAAGTTCCATATCGTCAACAGGAACTCAACGCAACAGACGACGTGTCAATCGAACGCCCGGTCTGAGAGTTATTAGCTTTTTCGTCCCAGGGGCCCGGTTGGTTTTTAAGGCAAAACCAACCCGACCGTACTCCACCTGCGTCCAAACCTCGGGCGGAGTATGCCAAAAGATCCGTCTCACTAAGAGGAACTCAACCAAGCTGATGGCACGTCAATCGGACGTCCGTAGCTCAAGATATGAGCGTTTCCGCTCCGAGGGCCCGGTTGGTTTCGTGTACGAACCAACCTGGCTGAACTCAAAGTAATCCGAAACCTCGAGTGCGATATACCGAAACGACCGTCTCGATCCAAGGATCGCATCGCCTCTGACGGTGCATCGTTTGGAGGTCCGTAGCCCGAGTTATGGGCATTTGAATCCAAACCGCTCGGTAACGGGGGTTTCGGGCCCGGGCCGTCCCGGCCCGAGACCCCCCGGATGGCCCGAACCGGGTCGACCCAACCCGGAAAGGGTCGACCCGGCCCGGAACGGCCCGGCCAGCCACAAACCGAAACAGTCTCGAAAACGGGGGGTCTGGGTCCGGCCCGACCCGTTCCGGGTCGGACCAACCCGGTCCGCTGGACCCGGCCCGGCCGGTGGCGGCGCGACGGCGTAGGCTGGCCAGCGGCGGCGCGGCCAGGGTGCCGCGCATGCGCCGCACGCGGGGGGTGAAACCCCCCTTTTTTCGGATCTCGTCCGGCTTTTGCCGGCCGTTTTTAATAAACACACGGGACCCGCGGGTCCCGCCTTCTAAACGAACCAGCGGCCGGCACAGCCGGCCGCCTTCCTCCTCTCCGCCGGAGTTCAGATGAGCCACGGCGGAGAGGGGGAAGGCGGCCGGCTGTGCCGGCCGCCGGTTCGGTTAGAAGGCGGGACCCGCGGGTCCCGTGTATTTATTTAAAACGGCCGGCAAAAGCCGGCCAAGATCTGAAAAAAGGGGGGGTTTCACCCCCCGTGTGCGGCGCATGCGCGGCACCCTGGCCGCGCCGCCGCTGGCCGGGCTGCACCGCCGCGCCGCCATCGGCCGGGCCGGGTCGACCCGGTTCGAGCCGACCCAGGGGGGGTCGGGCCGGGTCGGCCCGGACCCGGACCCCCCGTTTTCGAGACTGTTTCAATGTATGTCAGATTTTTGAAATTAAATTCGCATAAATGGTAAAATTTCATTTAAACGAAAAATCAGTTTTTAACTACCACTTAGTGGTTTCACTATTCATCAAAAATTGAAGTTTTTCAGAAAAATACCAAAAATTCACCCTAAGCTATATTTGATATTCCAAATTAAAATATTATGTCTATTTTACCAAATTCAAAAAATATAAGTTTCATTAATTAATTTTTTAATTAATTCCCATTGTCAAAACAAATAGCGTGTTTTTAAGAAAGAATGTCATTCAAAAGATTGACAATTGTTTATGTCCAATTTCAAAGTGAAATTAATTATAATGACCACCATTGGATAAAATGGTAAAATTATATTATAATTATACTTTAAAACCACTCAATAGTATAATTTATCACTATAAATTATTTTGATTAAAAATGTTATTTTTATGTATTTTTCACTATTTATCGAAAATTGGAAGTTCTCAGAAAAATACCAAAAATTCAACATAGGCTAATTTCGATATTCCGAATCCAAAAATGAAGTCCATTTTGAAATTTAAAATTTATATAATTTCAAAACGTGGGTATTACTATTCATAACGGCTACTTTGATTGGTCGTGGTGTGTTAGAACTCGAGGTTGCGTACAACACACACTATTGTATTATTCAAAGAGAAGTGTACCATGGATGCTTAGGGTGTTACATTATCCCCTACTTCAAATAATTTCATCCTTGAAATTTCTAGAATATTACTGCATAAAAATACTTGGGTGTTTCTTCATCATAAGCTCCTCGGGTTCCCATGTTGCCTTTAGCATCTTATGGCTCCTCCATAGAACTTTTACCAGACGAGTCGTCCGGTTTCTCATCACTTATTCTCTCGTATCCAGAATCCTGACAGGATATTCACAATAAGAAAGATCAGATTCCTGTTCTAATTCTTCATAGGTGAGTACATGCGTTGGGTCAGGCATGTATTTTCTCAACAATGATACGTGGAACACATCGTGAACTTTAGAGAGACTTAGAGGCATTGTCAAACGGTAAGCTACAACCCCAATTTTTCTAGAATTTCGAATGGCCCGATGTACCTGGGACTTAATTTTCCCTTCTTACTAAATCGTATAACCCCCTTCAATGGAGATACCATCAAGAAAACATGATCTCCTACCTGAAATTCCAAATCCTTCCTTCGGTTATCGGCATAGTTCTTTTGCCTACTTTGAGCTGCTTTGATGTGGTTTTGGATTACCTTCACCTTTTTTATCATTTCCTCAACATGTTCTGGGCCTACGAGTTTTCTTTCACCAACATCATTCCAACAGGTTGGTGTGCGACATCTCTTTTCGTATAACTCTTCATATGGTGCCATCTGAATACTTGAATGAAAGCTATTGTTATAGGAAAATTCTACCAGAGGTAAATACTGATCCCATATACCCTAAAAGTCAAGTGATAATGATATCAACATGTCTTATAAGGTTTGAATAGTCCATTCTAATTGTCCATCTGTTTGAGGGTGGTAAGAAGTTCTCAAACTAAGTTTAGTGTCCATGCCTTTCTGAAGACTTCTCCAGAATCTTGATGTAAAACAGGGATCACAATCCGAAATAATCGATAGGGGTACTCCATGAAGTCTTACAACTTCGTTAATATACAGTATTGCTAAACGTTCAAGTGGTAAATATTCTCTTATAGAAAGAAAATGTGCTGACTTTGGTAAGATGATCAACAATGACCCATATTGCATCATTCCTTCTAGGAGTCTTTGGAAGTACCATGACAAAGTCCATCATAATATGATCCCATTTCCACTCAGGTATGGGAAGAGGTTTCATAACTCCTCCAGGAAGTTGCCTCCCAGCTTTCACTTGTTGAAAACCCATACATATTGACACAAAATCAGCAATCTCCCTCTTCATGTTTTCCCACCAAAAATGTTCCTTCAAATATCTATACATCTTAGTGCTAATAGGGTGTATAGAGAAATTGGAACTATGATCATCATCCAATAATTCCCTTTTTAGACCATCTATATCAGGAACACAAAGTCTCTTCCCAAATTTCAAAATTCCATCTTCACACACAAAGTCACTCAATCTCCCATCTTTCACAGCTTTAATCTTATTTTGAAACTCTTTATCATCGGTCTGAGAACTCTTAATCCTTTCTAGTAAAGATGGTTTGTGAACCATTTGAAAAAACATTGATGTTTCACCTTCCATAGTTATTCCCATGTCCATCTTCACTATATCCATGAAAATAGGATCCCTTTCAATTCTCATATTGTTCAAAACTCCATGATATTTCATGCTTAAAGAATCTGCCACCTTATTTGCCTTCCCCGGGTGGTAGTGTATCGTCCAATCATAATCCTTGAGTAATTCAAGCCATCTCTTTTGCCTCATATTGAGTTCTTTTTGTGAGAAAATATACTTCAAACTCTTGTGATCAGTATAAATCTCACATTTTTTAACATAGAGGTAGTGTCTCAATATCTTCAAAGCAGAGATCACAACTGCTAACTCGAGATCCTGAGTAGGATAGTTTTGATCATGAATTTTAAACTCTCATGATTTATAGGAAATACCCCTATCATTCTGTATGAGGACACAACCAAGTCCTTTCTTCGATGCATCGCTATAAATAACGAACCCTTCATTCCTCGATGGTAGAGTCAATATAAGAGAATTGAATAATCTTCTGTTTAGTTCTTTGAAATAGTCTTCACACTCTTTTGTCCTAACAAATTTAACCCCTTTATGTGTAAGCTTCGTTAATGGGTTAGCCAATCGGGAAAAATTCTGGACAAAACGTCGATAATAACTTTCTAAACCAATAAAAATGCATAACTCAGTTATACTCATAGTTGCTGACCATTCCTCGATCGATCTTGTCTTAGAAGGATCAATATATATTCCATCCTTAGAGACAATATGGCCAAGAAAAGAAATCGCATGAAGCCAGAATTCACAATTGTTAAACTTCCCATATAATTATTTTCTTCTAAGAGTCTTTGGAATAATGTGCAAGTGATTTGCATGATCTTCATAGATTTTGGAGTATACCAAGATATCATCAATAAATAACACTACAAATTCATCAAGATATTCCTTGAAAACTCTATTCATTAGATCCATGAAGACATAGGGTGCATTGGTCAATCCAAAAGGCATTACTGTAAACTCGTAATGCCCGTACCTGGTTCGAAATGCCGTCTTTGGAATGTCTTCCTTCTTCAAACACAACTGATGATATCCAGATCCGAGGTAAATCTTTGAAAAGTATTGATCTCCATGCAGTTGGTCGAATAAATCATCAATGCGAGGTATGAGATACTTGTTCTTTATTGTTATAACATTGATTTCCATGAAGTCAATGCACAACCTCATAGAACCATCTTTCTTATTTACAAAAAGAATGGGATCTCCCCATGGAGAAACACTAGGGAGAATAAATCCCTTATAAATCAATTCCTCTGGTTGTTTCTTTAGTTCCACTAATTCCACAATGGACATTCTATATGAGGTCTTCGCTATGGGCCTTGAACCAGGCATTAGGTCAATAGAAAACTCAACATCTCATTCTGAAGGATACCCAGGTAAATCTTCTGGAAACACATCAACATATTCTCTCACAATAGGTACATCTTCTATTTGAACATTACTTTCCTCACCCATATTTATTTCATTCTATTCCTCCCCAATAAGTGAATTTAGTTGAGCTACTGGGGGTGTATCTATATAGGAATTAGGTGGTGAAAATTTTGCTCTAAAGATAAGGTGTTCCTTATCATCATCATAAAAAATCATAACCTCTTTCATCTTACAATAAATCATTGCGTCGTGGTATGAAAGCCAATATATACCGAGGATTATATCAAATTCATTCATGGGTATGACGATGAGATCAGCAGATAAAGAACATTTATGTGCCCTAATGGGAACTGATTCACAAAACGTTGTTTCAATGATATTTCCCTTAGGAGTTTTGACTGAAAACTCTCTTGTTAAATCAAATTGGAAATATCTAATTTTATTAGCAAACTGGGAAGATATGAAACAATGCGATGATCCAGAATCAAATAATGCATTTTCTAAACTTGATGAAACCATTAAATTACCTGCCACCACATCTTTCGGATCTTCTACCTCAGCAGTACTGATAACATAAGCTTGTCCTTGATCCCTTGGCCTTTTCTGAGGTATGTTCCTCTGACGCTTAGGACATTCATTTGCATAATTTCCCATCTCCCTGCAATTGTAGCATTGAACATCAGTAGTTTCTTTCTTCCCCGTGTAATCATGAGCTTGGTGGAATTTTTCACCACACATGTAACAGAATCCCATTACTTTCAAGCAAGTACCAGGGTGTTTCTTCCCACATTTACTACAGAATGGGTAATAAAATTTTCCCTTCTTCCCCTTATTTCCATTTCCAGAGTGATCAGTAGATCTCTTCTTCTCTTGCTTTACTTTAAAGTCATAATACTTAGAGAATTCCTTTTCCGTATTAATAGCACATGAGACAATGTCTTCGTATAATGAGAAGGATTATGAGACCAATGATCGACGAAGAAATGGTTTTAATCCATCAAAGAAACTATCAATATTACTTCTTGGGATACATATATAATCTACAGCATACCTCGCTAACCTTGTAAAGTTGGCCTCATACTTTGCGACATTCTCATCCTCCTTTTGTCTCAGACTCAGAAATTGCCTTTCCCTATCTGCTCGATGGTCACGAGGAAAGTATTTTTCTAATAAAATATCTTTGAACTCCCTCCATTCCATATTTGATACTTCATCATCTTCCTTTGTGTTTTGAATCAATGACCACCATTGATCAGCATCTCCAGGGAGGCGGTAAACTGCTATGATAACCTTTTCCCTTTCACTACTTCCCAAGGCATGGAATATTTTCTCTAAGGAATTTATCCATTGCTCAGCTACTAAGGGATTTGTACTCCCATTAAATTTTGATGGTTGTTTCCTCATGAAGTGGTCTAACATTGATCCTCCATGTTGCGGATCAGGGTGCTCCGTACGAGTAAGGTTATTATTCATAACCTAAGTGAGTTGTCCCAGTATGGTGATAAGCTGATCAACACCAGTTGTATCAGCAGCTCCACTATAATTATCTTGAGCAGGAGGGAAATCCCTACATGGTGTGTGTGCATTGATACAGTTTCCATTCCTTCCACTAGGATCCATTACTAAACAATGTCATAAACTAGATCAGTTCATGAATCAAAATACATAATTCTATACATGTAAAACACTTAACATAAATTGAACTATTTATGAATATAATCCATAATCATAAAAAGAAATGTTTTCTTTGAGGAAGTATATACTCATAAAACCTTCATAATGGTTTTTAAAGAAAATGAGAATTATCCTAAGCATATCCCTCGAGAGTGTCGTAACCAAGAGTGCAGCAAGGCCCGTTTTCGTGCACAAGTTCCCATTTGAGTCTAGCTCAAAGCGGTGTTTTCAGGTTTTACCCCTAGGCACATCTGTGCCAGATCGACCTATACCTACTCGTATCCATACAGGGATGTATTTCTCAGAAAATATACAAAATATATACTTTACCAAAATTCTAGGATGTTATTCTATACTAATCCTCAATGTCTATCTTAGGGCTATGTGCTCTAATCAGAGTTTATCTAAATCTAGATTCCAAGGTTAGAACTAAACTTCCTCTGATACCAACTGTAATGCCCCGACCCCAGTTACCCAGAGTCAGTGCATTATTACGTAACATTGGCATGATCACACAAGATCAAGTCTCAAAAGACCGATTAGTTTAGTATCCTTGGAAACACTAGATATGTTCATAAGTCTTACATTATAACATAAAGTAAAACAAAACTACAAAAACATATTGTCTTCATATCCCTTCATACTATCCCTATAGGTCATTCATAAAATACTTCTTCACATCCTGGAAGAATTAAAACACTGAAAGGGGTGATCTCATATGCTAAGTAAGGATAACAATATAGCGGAAACTTTCATAAATAAACATAAACATTTAAGGCAATTTATAACTGAAACAAAAGCCTTTTAAACATGAACTTCAACATAATATGGCAAAATAAAATGAAATAATTCCATTTACTTATTCACATGGATATTCTACTAGTCGAATAATCACATGCAATATCAATAACCACTTTCATAATGATGGAATGCATAATGCCAGACTATCATAACCACATAGTCAAGGCCTTGCGCCAAGACTAAAAATAGGATTTTTTCAAGGCCTTGTGCCAAGACACTAGTTTGTCTCATGAGACCTACCGATGCATCAAGTAGCTATAGAAGGCTCCAAACATCACTTACTATGTCCAATGCATTCCTTATATGAAATGGTTTAAACATATCATAAAACTTAACATAATCGTATGCATAAAGGAAACATAAAATTTCCACATTTCAATTACAAGATATCAATACAACACATTGATATAATAAAACCATTTTCAATACCAAAATAAAATAAAAGTAAAACATGATATTTATTTTTTTCATTAAAAAAGTTATGGCTTGTAGAGGAAGTCGAAACTCAATAATGGTCACGGCGGTGCAAAAGTCGTTGTCGCCGCATATGTAAGAAAAAATATTCCTTTTTTCGTTTAGTAAAAACACTTTGTATAAAAAGATTCCTTTTGAATAAAAGTAAAAGTCCAATGGGTTTATACACCACATAAAAGAATGTTGTGTATAAAATAAAATATGCCTCAATGAAAAGAGATTGAGACGAAGTCCCTTACCACGTGTCCGACTTGACTCGATCGTTCTTTAATCTCCTGAATAATAAACTATAGTTAATCTATACTTTCTTAAGAACCTTTTTCAAGTTCATTATCCCATTTATATCACTTATTACCATGTTATGAAAATTATGTAGTCATTTATGTTAATAACGGTCATTTTGTCGATCTTTGGTACTTGAGTCAACAATAAACTTCTTATAATTACAAGTTGATTATGTGGTAGAATATCCATTATCTCTATAATTATATTCATGATGTAGATATCATATATATAATATATATCCAGTAGGTATATGCATTTATAATATTACATAACATTTAGAGGTAAGAAATGAAATGCACCGTTCATGGAGACGGTAAGCCGTACGTACGCATGTACGCTACTTTCATTTATATTTCATATTTAAACATAATGATATATAGGTATATTATAATTCCAGTATAATGTCATATATAATATCATTAACTCCATCTTTTATACATCCCACATATGGCATTAACGATTCAAATCACTTTGAGGGCGCGGTAGTCCGCACTTCGTAAAATGAAAGTATCGCGTTTACCCATATTGGAAATCATAAAGGTATGACATAAAAAAAATATAGAAGCATAAAGAAAAAATAAACATAATATATATCATATATAGGAATAGTTTCATCATAGTGGCCACCATGAGTGGTGTTAAAATAAGATTGAACAATCATCGTTTCGTGAGGCAGTAATTCGCCACCCACAGAAACAATATATTCGCTAACCATTAGACGAAGGTTTGTGTAAGTTTAAATAAAATAGTTCTCATAAAAACATCATATTATATTTATTATGATTTTTTTTACAAAAGAGAGGAATTAAAAGAGTTTATGGGGTTGGAGAAGCAAAATGAAACAAAACAACATAAGAGAAGACATTACCTTTAAATCGGGTAACTCCCCTCATTTTGAAACAAAATGGTTTCTTGAAGAGATTTATGCCTAAGGTAAGTCATATATGATGAAGATATGGATGTGGAGAGATAGAATGCGTAGAGTTTGGCCGAGTCAATGGGTTGAGATGTGTGAATAAGGTGGTAGAGGTGGGGGCCTTTTATAAGAGGAGAGGAGGGGAACTCTTGGAAAGTCATGAAATGTTACATTATTATGAAATGATTTTCGGATTTTAAAGGTCCCAAAATGATATATTTATAGGATAAGGTGACAAGGGTTAGAAATCAACCCATCCAATAGGCTTTAGACAAGTTTATGTCTTATATTGTACCTTATCTTTTCATTTTATTTAATTCGTTCATTAATGAGGTAATCGCTACATCATCATGGTGTGAAAAATAAATTTAATTATTTAATGGCTAAAAATTATAAACAAATTACCATGATGTAGGAAATATTTTTATCTTTCCAATGGATATTTATAGTCTAAAATATAACTTGTATAACCTCTTGTAATTTTTTTAGTAAAACAATACATGTTTGTGACATTTTTAGTTTTACTTAAAATAAAAGGTATTAATGTCATTATCTTACCCAAGTGGCTCCATGGGGTCCCAAAAATTCACCCATGGATTGTTTCGGTCGGCCATGAGTCATCCAATAAGATTAGGACATGTGTCAAGGTAATTTCATATTATTATAACATTATTTTTACCTTAAATTACTCTTATTACCTCTAATCGCGGTTAATAAAACTCAAAAGTTACTATTCACCAAAAATTATTTTCATCCCATTGAACTATATTTTAGTTCCTAATAACAACCATGTATGTATTATTTTTAAAATTAAATTCACAGAAGCATTAAATTTTCATTTAAACGAAAAATCAGTTTTTTAACTACCACTTAGTGGTTTCACTATTCATCAAAAATTGATGTTTTTTAGAAAAATACCAAACATTCACCCTAAGATATATTTGATATTAGAAATTCAAAGATGATTTCTATTTTAACAAATTCAAAACATATAAGTTTCATTAATTAATTTTATAATTAATTCCCGTTGTCAAAACAAATAGCGTGTTTTTAAGAAAGAATATCAATCAAAAGACTGACAATTATTTATGTCTAATTTCAAAGTGAAATTAATTTTAATGACCAACATTGGATAAAATGGTAAAAGTACATTATAATTATACTTTAAAACCACTCAATAGTATAATTTATCACAATAAATTATTTTGATTAAAAAAGTTGTTCTTAAGTATTTTTCACTATTAATTGAAAATTGGAAGTTCTCAGAAAAATACCAAAAATTCAACATAGGCTAATCTCGATATTCCGAATCCAAAAATGAAGTCCATTTTGAAATATAAAATTTATATAATTTTAAAAAGTGGGTATTACTATTCATAACAGCTACTTTGATTGGTCGCGGTGTGTTAGAACTCTAGGTTGCGTACAACACACGCTACTCTATTATTCAAAGAGAAGTGTACCATGGAAGCTTGGGGTGTTACATTTTATATACAGGAAAAACGAAAGTGGTGAAATAGTTATGAAGACCAAAAAATATCAAATAGATTTAAAGTTTTCTTAGAATAGAAGGATACTATGGTTGGTTTATTAAAAACATTTCAATGTATTGTAGACCACTAAACTAGTTAATTTGAAATGAAGTTAAATTCATTTAGACAAAGGAATGTGATGAATTTGTTTATTAGTTTAAAAGAATATTTCTCAATTTTCCAATATTATCCCTTACATAAATAAATAGTTTATTTTCTATTTACTTTGTTGTTTTTTAAGGGATTAATTTTTTATTGATTCAAGATGATTGAATAATTTAATATGATACACTGTAATTAAAATTCAACGATCATGATTATCTAATGACAAGTATTTAGATTATATTGGGGGGTTTTTCTTTAAAAATTTGGAGGTAGCTTTTATATATTGTGAAATGTGAAATATATGTGCATCATTAAATTTTAAATTAAATATTCACTCCAAAAATACTTAAAAATGAGGTAGATAAGATTTTTTGAATTGATAAAGGGTTATAATCACAAAATTCACTAGCATTTAGATTAATCCAACACAGTATATAATACTTTCATTCAAAATGATAATGTATCTTTAACTAATATTTGATTGGAATGTGTTCTAATTGTAACTAATTTAATTAATTTGGGATTGGAAGTTTTACATCTTGAATCCTTTTCTCTTTTAGATCAGGAATCAATAAAACCATCCTTATCATAAAAAATTAAGAAGTCTCAAAATGTTGATTACGGTTTTCAAGAAAAAAATAAAATTATTTAATAATAGAATGTTTTTTGTGTTTAAGATTGATAAATTAGTTATAATATATGGAAAGTGGTTTTGTGGGCCGTGTTATTTTCAATTGAAAAATAATTTTTTGATTTATGCTCACATATCTCCATTTGTTGTACATCCTGGTAGTACTAATATGTAGAGATAATTTTAGGGGTATTATTTGATTTAATGAATGATGAATGATATTTCTAGTTTTATAAAAAAAATTAATGGTCAAAAGGTTGAAGCGAAGTGACAACTACCAAAGGTGATACATTATCCATTGTCAATTCTTCAGTGGAAACGGAATAATATAAACATATGTGGGTGTGGGTGTTTTTATCATAGTGGGATTACCAAATACATCTTGAGGTAATAATTTTATTTGGGTTATGGTTGAACATTTTATAAAATTTGTGGATTTTATTCCCATTAGAGATGTTATATATTATGACTAGCTTACTAGACTCTATCTTAATTAGATTGTCAGGTTACCTAGAGTTACCATATCTATTATGTCTTCTCATGATCTAAGATTTACATACATTTTTTGGAAAATAATTTAGAATTCATTAGGTGATAAGTTAAACTTCCATAAACCCTTTAATTATTAATATGCTGGAAAATCATTGTTGAAAATTCAAACATTGACGGATATACTTTAAGCTTTCTCATTTGATTATCAAGGAAGTTGGGATCAATATATTTCATTATTAGAAGAGACTATTGAGAAGTAAAATATGATTCTATTCCATATAAGGGTATCTTCGAGTAGGATGAGAGTTATGTAAATAACCAGAGTAATGATATCCCATTTTATGTCAGAGATCATGTTTTTTTAAAATATCTCCTTATAGAGGTGTCATACGATTTCATAGGAATGGAAAATTAATTCCATGGTTTACTGGTCCATATGAAATTATAAATATAGTGGGATCGGTTTCTTATTGAGAAACCATACCATTTATTTTATCTCAAGTATATGTTGTGTTTTATGTTTCATTGTTAAGGAAATATGCTAATGGTGAATCTCATGTTTTGATATCTAAAGTAGTTCAGTTGGAGGAAAATATTTCTTATAATGAAAGTCTTATTCAAATAATATTTCATCATATTATCTATTATGGAATATGGTAACTCGCATATTTATAATTTTATGGAAGAACAATATGATAGTTAATAAATACACAAATCTAAAATAGTTATGATGGAAAAATATCCTTAATTGTTTATGTAATAAATAAATTTTTATGGATGCAGCTTATTCAAGAGGGGAATAATGTGAAAACCCCAAGTATTTTTAAAAATAAATCAATTTCGTCTCATATTAATATTAATTATTATGTATTATAGATTCATATTTTCCATAATAATTTTAAGTATTTTTTCAATTGAAAAAGAAATTATTTAATTCTAACTAAAAAGTTATCCATGAATTATATGGTTTTTTTTAAAGTTAATTTATCAAATTTAAAAAATGTAGTTGATAAAATGGAATTAAATTTTGAAATAAACATTTCAAAATTTTCAAAGGGTGATTTTTCAATATTTTTTAAAAATGTTTGGTTTTTGGTAAATAGTGAAAAATACTCATTAAATAAATACTATGAAGTTTATGAAATCAAAATGATATAATCATGAATTAAAAATAAATATAGAAATTTCCTTTGTCTAATATTTTTTTTAATATTTTAATAAATCATTTACAATTATTTTGTTGAATTTTTAGACTCATGATTGTGTTTTGCGAACCTAAGTTATATTTTAATATATTAAATACTAATTTTAATTATTTACCTTTAATTAGGTCATTTAATAATTCCAATCAACTTTGGATTGTTATAATGTTAATATAACCATATTTTTTAATAATAAACAAAAAAATTTGAAATCAATTTTATACCTGATTTATTTTTAAAAACTTTTTTATTCTTAAAAGGTATTTTTATAAAAATGGGTTTTCATTACATTTTGTAAAATTAAATTAGAAGTAATTTTTACCAATTCTTAAAATTAAATCATAGAAAATTAATTATATATATAAAATCATAATGTTATAATTAGTTAATTATTTCAATTTTCATTTTTAGTCATAATGAATATTTACCATGGTAAAAGTTGGTCACTACATTAGGGGTTAAAAGGGTTAAGAGGGGGATAAACAATGATATAATGCTTAAAATATCAATAAAAATTATCTAATATTGATTTTATGGGTGAATTTAGACATTAAAGTATAAAATATTTTAAATTGGAAAAAATAAGTGAAAATTTAAAAGAGAAATATGTTTATGATATTTTAAATTTCTTAATTATTACAAGGGTGTCACTTATGTCAATTAAAAAAGGGAACATCTTATCCTCACTCATACACACACTTTTATCACCCAATATCAACTATGATCTACCAATATCTATTCCCACATATCCTATAAATTTCCTAGAGGTATTAGCCTCCCCAAAATTCTAGTCCTAAAAGTATAAATATGTAAGAAAAATAAAGAAATCACATGAGAATGTATAAGTCATAACCATGTTCTTTCATTTTTATTTCTTATTTTTACTCAATAAAATATATTCTAACCATAAAAATTTAATTAAATAGTTATATTTACTGTATATAATATTATTATATTGACATAAAAACTATTTTATACTCCTTTTGATCCTATGGGAAATGGGATTGATGCTCATGTGTAGGTGTGCACTACCATCTCCACAAAGTTATATGTTTCATTTTTCATTGCCAAATCACATGGATGGTTTTAAATATATATTTAATGGATATATATTTATTATTAAAAAATTATTTTTATATTAAAATACAATATCACCAATATTCTTACCCCAACATCTATTATAAAATGATAACATTTCTTGTGCGTACGTGTGGACTACCACTTCCACAATGTGATGTAATTCGTTTAACATTTTTGCCTCACACGGAAGGTCATAAAGATGGATTAATTGAATAAATATGACATCTATAACATTATTAAGATTATATTAATTTCAAACATTATCTAGTTTATTTCTTTTTCATACATGATAAAAATGAATATGTCACTCATGTGTGTATGTAGAAAATTGATTCCAGGAAATTATTATCTTAGTTTTCATCACCACCTTACATGGACGAATTGAAAATTATATTGAATGTATACAAATAATAATTATAAATTTTTTAATACTATTTATATTAGGTAAACATGACCCCTTTTTCCACATTCAACACACCATATCTATTATTGAAAAAAATACCCCAAATCATCTTATGCAAACTTAACTGTTTTATTAACTAAATAAAACATGGGAATGAATGGAATAAAATTAATAATAATAAAATATTTAGCATTAAAATTTTAATAATAAAGTAAATAATTAATATTATTTTATTATTTAGAGATTAGAAATGTGTATGTGATGATTTTAGATATGACTTAAGGTGTTTTTTAAAACCGTTGTTTTAAAGATCTCCTTTCATAATATTTCTCCAAAATAACCATATTCTTTAAAATGTTTCAATATTGTTTTTATTTATACTTAAAATATTATTAATGGTCATTTAAACTAATTTTTACAATATTTACAATGGTTTAAAAAGTAATATTTTCAATTTTTACTATATGGGTAATGTTTTTTTTCATTACCAAATATTGTAAAGAATTTTTTTTACATTTTCTATAATACATAAATTTCCCATTTTCATAGTAATTATTCATTATAAATAGTGATATAAAAGTTAATATAGTTTTATAAATAATATATTATTAATTTTTATGGGAATTTTTATTTTTAAAATGTTTTCAACAAAAAATATATTTATTCTCATTTTTATGAGATAATTGAAAGTGTTTTTACTTATGGGGAAAAATGCCAATTATTAAGGGTGTTATGATGGAAATGAAAGTTTGAATGTTTTTCATTCATGTTTTAGTTTTTGTACATTTTTTTATTATTTTTTGGGTCATATATATACCACCAATGAATTAGGTAATGATATTTTCTACAATAAGAGACATAATGGAATTAACCATGTAGGTTATTCCTTAATTATGGTGATTGTTAGAGATATTGTAAGATTGATATAAATATGATGTCCCAAGGTACCTACATGATTTTTTATATTGTCAAATGGGTTTTTATTGATATATTATTACTATATAAGGTAAGAAAATGATATTATGGTTGAAAAAAAATTTAAGATATTTTTAGATTAAAGGCGTGTTTTCAAGGAACAGTATTCATGTCTTTCAAGAAACCCTCATGAATCTAGTTTTTCTATTATTATTCCTTATGAGATTTTTTTTGAACATATTTGGACAATTAATTTTATTTTATGTGTATGTAGATATTTATTTGATCTCAAAGTTTATTATATAAAAATGAAAACTTTCTTATGGTTTTTTACGATTTCCAATTGGGTTAATGGGTTTCTTTTTTTTACATCCCTTACTAAGATTAATTTTGTTCATATCATGTTTTCAAAACATTTTCATATGGCCTATGAAAGTAAAGTAATTTTAGAAAGGACAATAGTGACATGTATTTAATAAATACAATGTTTTATGAATGAAATAATAGTGTAAACATAAGAACCAGTTCTTGTAGAAAAAATATACACTGCATGGAAATTCACATTTTGTTATGTAATGATTTTTCAAATTCTCTAAAACACTAAACGAAAAAGATCATGAAAAATTAATAAAGTGAAACCATTTTAATAAATCATGTAATTATGGGTTGATAAAGATATGAGTTGTCATATTATGTGTTAATAATTTTTTTCCTTTGTAAGGTCCTTTAATATACTTTTCTTTTATATAATTCTACGTCCCATGAAATAAACATGCATTTTTCTTTTCTTTAATAGTTTATATTACCTAATTTATATATTTCAAGATAAAAAATTCTACAAATATCCAAATGTTTTATATATCTACAAATGAATTATTTTTTGAAACATTGTTTAATGTACCTAAACTTTATTTTGATTAAGTAAAACAAAATGTTTGCATGCCTTGGTCCTCGAGTCAAGAAAGTAAATTAATATGCGATTCATATTTTTTTAACAATATTTAGTCCTTTTAGAAATCCTAAATTTATTTTGTAAGGATATAATTTTAATGCTATGATTATGCCTTAGTTAAGAATGCCTTTTTCACTTTTTTATTCATTAAAATTTTAGTCATTTCCATCCACTAAAACCTAAATTAATATCTTTCTTAAAGTTATTGGGTTTTATTAACTAGGTTATTTTCCTAAACTAAACTTAAAATATTATAAAAAAATTGGTGATTATTTTTTAAAAGAGTTCATAATGGGGGTGTTTTTAAATAGTCTTAAAATAATATTTCTTTATTTGTTAAAACTTATACATGGGTGATTTATTTTTAAAAAATATATTTAAAACTTATTTTACACCCCGAACTAAATGTATTTCATTTATATAGTAAAGATCTAAAAAATAAATCTTTTCTTTTTTAAATTTGGGAAATGTGGGTGAAGGTTAACTTGATATGGAAACTTTTCATTAGTAATTTTTTTTTTCTTTTCAAAATTAAATTTGAAATATAAAAAAGATATTTTGATATGAAAATTTTAATTCTATAACTATATGTTAAAAATGGTTTTTATGTCGTATCTTATCCTTTATTAATACTATTAATGGTTTTCATTGGTTATGATCAATGTCATGCTAAATATCTTACTCGATTCACTATTAGTATGAAAGCGTTATAAAAAATACTAATATACCTATTTCATTATATTACATGAGGTTTAAAATTGAATTATATTTTTTGAATTCATATGCAACTCAAACCAATATATAACAATCAAACATTATAAAATTTGTTTAAAATAAACACTTGCATGAAAAACATACCAAAAAACACATCCTTGATAACCAAAAGAGTTAGAAATCAATTAAATCAATCAAAAAGTCATCCCAAATCCATTATTTCACAAATCAATAAATTTATTTTCAAAATATATAACTTTTTAATTAATAATAAAATAAAACAGAACCTTAAATACCGAAAATAAACTTCTTCTCGTCAAAACTAATTAATCTTAAAAAAGTAAATCTTATAGAAAATTATAAATTGTAAAAGAAGATATATATTTGATAATACCCAAAAACAAAACATGGATTTATTCATTAAAAACAATTCCCTTTAAATAATTACATAAAGAAAACTTGAAAACAACTTCAATTTTCTAACCATCTAAAAAACGATGAGATTTTTTTTTTCAAAAAAACTCTTAATATTTTTCATTAGAAAAAACTCTCACCAAATACCAACCAACATAGAATTTAAATTATAAATTAAAATCTATAATAATATATGAATCATTTGATAAAAAACATGAAACAATATTCAACAAATGTTAACAATTAATCCAATTCAAAAAATCCAAACATGGTGTTAAATAAAAAAATTAGGTTCCTTCGGGAAAATCACTTTGATAAATTAAATCAACCACCTAACAACTCAAGACTCATTTAAATCATCACTAAAGACATCAAAAACAATAATGTATAAAACTTTTATGATATATATTATTCAATGGTCGAAATTTTCAAACAATTTTACTTGGAAAAACACATGAATAACCATACATACAAAAAAAATCCAAAACTCATTTAAAAATTTATAATCATTTTAAGGGGTGATAAGAAATATAATTTTTTCATAAAAACTCCAAATATTGTAGGTTTTTAAAATTTAAAAATTATTATCATGAGGGGGAGCATTAGAGTGTGGTATCATTTTACATGAAGAATAATAAGAAAAATATACAAAAGAATAAATTTCATATAGAGGACGCAACATAATTTTGATTTAGAAAGTTGAATCATTCACAAAATGATGCGAGGAGGTACAAAGGAGTAAAAATTATATAATATATTAATAAAAATGTCTAATATATATTTTGGTTATGTTTATTTTTTAAATTTGGTAAGGGATTTACTAGTGCTTAATTAAAAGTGTTGATAAAAAAGATTTTTTCCAATACTAAAATCATAAGGGATGATAATTTTATATTTTATTAGCCCTTATGAAAATGGGACTTTATTAGGGATGGATTTTGTGTACATAATTATTGGTTTAATTTTATGAATTTTCATAATTTTAGAATTATTCTTACACAGCTAAAATTTTATCATATGCATAGATATTTATCAAGGCTAACATAAGCACTAATATAAGTAGATTTATCATCATTAAAATTATCATTGATAAAGGCCTTTGAATAAGATTGAATTAAATATATGTCTAGAGTAATTTTTACATAGCTTTAATTTAAACATACATAGATACCTTTATTATTTTTAATCTTTGCACTAATATGGGTACATTTATCAAAGCTAAAAATTAAAATATTAATTACTTCTTCATAAGACTAAACTGGAGTTCTGTAATAATAACTCTAAATTTTCAATCAAAAAAGTATAAAATATTACTAAATTATAATATAATTACAAAAGTATATATATTATATATAATAAAATAATATTTTTTGTCAACTACATGAAAAATATAAATTTATAAATGTTTATTCACAATATATTGTTAGTTATAAAACCGTAAAATAAAAAGTAAGAATCTTAATAATTATATTTAAATTGATTTAAATTTATTAATATGTAGATATATTATTATTTAAAATTATTAATATAAATGTATATATTTTAATGGTTATATAAAGAAATATACTTTATTATTAAATATTTTTTAAAAATTATTAATTATAATTAAAAATATTATTATTTATATAAATTAATAAATATTTTTTAGAATATATAATCAATTAAATAAATATAAAATTATATTAATTAAGAATTATATATATACATAGAAAAAGATAAATCTAAAAGTTAAAAATGTAAGGATTATTTAAATATTTATATATTATTAAATATATATTACAATAGTTCTGGGAAGGAGATAAATACAATGATAATCCTATACTAATTCGATAGTGACGTAATCAGTGAGACTTGAACCTCAGACCTCACTGAGATACTACATTACTGCTACTATGAAGTATAAAAATGACAAAATACTTAATATTATAAAAATATATACTAATATTTAATAATGTTAATAACTATATTTTAGTTTAAAAATATTATTTTCAATATAATAATAATTAATATTAAATTTAATATAAAATATTTCTAAAATATTTCTAAATTTGTATTATTTTATAAAATATATATAAATTACATATGTGATGATATAAAAAATTATCAAATATATGAAAAAAAAAGTTTAAATTTTTTTCTTACCAAATTCTTAATTATAAAACTATAAAATTAAAATTAATAATTTTAATAATTATATTTAAAAAGATTTACAATTTCTAATATATATATATATATATTATTAAAAATTATAGGTATATTTATTGAATTCATTTTATAAAAAAATATCTATTAATTATTAGTAAATAAATATTATTCATATAAATGGATAAATACTTTTTAAAACATGTCATCAATTATATAAATGTATAATTATATTCATAAATAATTAATTCCATACATATAAAAAGGTTTAAAATAAATACACAATAAAAATTACATAAATATAAATATATAATAATAATTTTAGTATAATTACAAGACATTAAAAATATTATAAAATTACTAAAATTCTAAAGATATGTTTATTTTATTAAATCATTTAGATATTTAAAAAAAATATTTTTTTAAAATTACTAATTTAAAAATATAATTGTCTCTATTCACAAATAAATTTGTGTGCGTATGTGGGAAAGCACTCTCATGTGTGATGAAGCTAATGACATGTGTGTAGGTGAACCAACCACATATAATGTATTTTTACTTTTTCAAATAAATTGTACCGTAAAGTTATTCACACAGATAGGGGTTGATGTTGATGGACATAGGAGACATGGAGGTGGTAAGCATCACATGCATGGATTCTGGCATTGGTTTCATGCTAGGGATGGTGGAAATGGGCATCAATTGAGGTGAGAATATGTGATCATTGAGGCAAGCTGCTAAGAGGATTCAACGACACAAACTCATAGAACCTTTGAAGGGAAATACAAGGGGTGATAATGTAGTAAACCTATAGCCAACAACCCTCAAAATTGGGAAGGAATTCAAGGGGAAACTGGGTATTTACCACATCCTTGAGAGTTCCAATCCCCTCCCCCATAAAAAATAATTGATATTTAAATGGAAAAATATTTCAATCAATTATTGAAAATTATAATCAAAGTCTATAATTAAAAATAAAAAATTTAAAATAAAACATATATTTTTTAAAAAATAACTTTTTAATTACGAATTTAACATTTTCAATATTTATTGAAACATTTTTGGGATAAAATAAAATTAACAAATTTAAATTTATAAATAATTTTTAGTTAAAAATAAAAAAATGATAATAGAACATATATTGTGGATTAAAATAGGAAATAAAATTTATCTCACTTGTAGTGTAATGGGGACTGGAATCTAAGAGTTATGAGGTTCAATCCTTGGTGGTCGCAATAATTTTCACAGTATTGTAGCAACACTAAAGTAGAAACTATAGTAGGAACTATTGTAGTGACTTTCCTCTCTAGATATAATTAAAAATGGCCTTCCAAGCTGATATTTGGACAACTATGAAGGTCCTTTAGACCATACTCAAAAATACATGATCTTAAGTGGGCGTTATTAATTTCCAAATAAATGGAATTAGCGAGAGTTTTTTCCTACTAGAATTTTTTTAAACTACCACTAATTATTTTAGTTTCAACTATTTAAATCATCAAATATTGTTGGTGGGTAGTCATATGTTGGCATTTTTTTCTTTAAGTATTGTTATATGTATATGTCATTTATGTGGAATTAATAGGTGGTTTCATATTTATTTATTAGTAGAATTATTTAAGAAAACTATAAAAAATAAGACAAAACAAACCAATACACCACTTATAGGTGTAGATAAGGTTCTGTTTAGTGTTGGTTAATAGAAACCACCTCTAAAAATAATTTTTATTTTTTATTTAGTAGTAGTTTATAAAAACGGATGCTAAAATTTTATTTTAATATTTAAATTTTTAATAACATTTAAATATATATATATATACTCAGATTCATAATAAACTAAAACATATATATATATATAATAAACCCATCATATATATATCATACAACCATAATCATATATTCATCCATCCACAATCACTATAATATCATTCCTCATTACCTCAGTCAACTCATAAACTCAGTCATCAATGAATATATATAAAATATATCCCACAAAAAACCATTACCAATATATTCCCACCCCAATAACCTTTATTGCATCAATCCACCATCACATCATATAATTAACTAGAACAGACCACATAATCTCATCAACTAAAATAAAAAAAGACAAAAACCCAACTGAGCATAATAAATCATAATTACAATAGAATAGTTTATAAAATTCAAACATACCATGAAAAAATTGAGACAGAACTGTTGCCTTCTGAAAAATATCATGGATCAGAACAGTTAACCAAATATCTACTCCTTGCATCTGTCACCTATAATAAATTGAAATAAATTTATGAAAATAAATGCAAAAGATAAAAGACATAGAATATATTCAGAATGTTTCACATATATTTTTTTATTTGGTAAAAAAAAAATCATTTAAACATAAACCAAAAAATATATCATGAAATACACATTGGAAATATAAAAATTTATATTTAAGACACATTCAACACATGAAAATAAAAAGTAATAATTATATAACATTTTAATTAATTTTTAAATTAAAATGTGGTGTACTTGAAATTTACTTAAAAAAAATTAAAAACATTAATATGATGGTATTTCTTATCTTTCAAAAAATAACTAAACAATAGTTTTCTCATTATTTTACATCAACTTGAAGACATTTTATATTGTCTTGACCGTTAAAAGCAAGTTATATTGTTTTAAAACAACAACAAAAATATTTATAAGTATCCAACAATAACCATAATTCAGAATTACATGTCTCTGGTTCCTATAATTTAAAAATCAATTTATGGCCATTTTACTCTGACTTCATGGAAATACAATGTTATTTTACAAGCTCTGACCCCCTCGATGCATGTTTTAAATGGTTTTTGTACCTTTTAAAATTGTTTACTAAGTCAGTATGACAACACTGCAAGTTGGAATAATGTAATGTCCATGTATACATATAAAAATAAACTCAAATGTGGTTTTTCAATGATTTAATCTTAATTTGAGGTTATTTTCTATGTTTTTGACAATTACACACACATTTTAGTGTTTTGAAACACTAAAAACACATTTAAATACATATCGGTAAAAATGTAAGTTGGAATGAAATTTATTTAGTTACTAAATTACAAAAATCCATATAATGTCATTTTTTTATGATTTCATGGCAAAATGAAATTGTTTTCTTAGTTTTTACCTTCTAAAAATTGTTTTTAAAGGATTTAGTGCCTCTAAAAATTGTTTACCGAGTCGTTCTGACAACACTGCACATCATATTGACATGTAGACTATGATTACATCTAAAAAATTACTCAAAAGCTAGTTTCCAAATATTTCACTTCACTACGAGGTCTTATTTTAGGGTTTTTACCATTATATAAACGTTTTAGTGTTTTAAATCACTAAAAACATGTATATGAGTGCCTTGGAACCACCCGAACTCTAAATAATGTTAGTTCAGTTTGTAAATTTCAAAATCCATTCTAATGTAATTTTATATAGATTTTATGGAAATCCGACATCATCTTCTTAGTTTTGACCCCCTAGACACACATTTTAAAAGGCTTTGGTTCCTTTAAAAACTATTTAAATGGTCATTTTGACAACATTGCATGTCTTATTGATGTGTTTTCTATACATAAAAATCAAACATAACTAAATAGAGGTTTTGTCTATGAATATATGTAACAAAAAATAACTCAAATGTGGTTGTAATGTGATTTCATGCTAAACTGAGGTCATTCCTTTGTTTTTTTTACCATTACACGCACGTTTTAGTGTTTTATAATACTAAAAACATGTTTACAAGAATCCTAGTCCAATATAACTCAGAATTATGTGTTTTCAGTTCCTACATTTCAAGAATCAATCTAAGAACGTTATCCTCTAATTTCATGGTAATCCAGATTCATTTTTATTTTTTTGACCCTCAGATGCATGTTTTTATTTATCTCGAACCTTTAAAAATGTTTTGTCGAGCCATTCTAACAACACCTCATGTTATATTTATGTTGTAACTACATGTACACATCATAAAAAACTCAAATGTGTTTTTTCCATGAATTCACATTAATATGAGGTCGTTTTTTTATTTTTTATACTATTAAACACATATTCTACTTTTTTAAAACATAAAAAATGTATTTACATGCACCCTGTGAAATCGATAACTCTGAATGATGTTCCTTCAATTCCTATTTTTCAAAAATCAATCTATAGTTAGTTTCCTTATATTTTAGGTAAATCTGATGTCTTTTCCGTGGTCCTGACCCCCCAATACATGTTTTTTGAGGCTTTGGTAACTTAAAAAAATATAGAGTCATTCTGACAACACTTCCAGATGGATTGTTGTGTTGTTTGTGAGTTAATGTAAAAAATAAATCAGATGTGTTTTTCCCTATATTTCAAGCCAAACTAAGTAATTTTCTTTGTTTTTAACTGTTACACACACATTTTAATTTTTTAAAACACTAGAAATTCATTTACAGGAATCTCGATCAAACCATATATCGGAATGGAATTCCATCTGTTTCTATATTTAAAAAATCATCTACAGTCATTTTTTTCTGATTTCATTGAAACTCGATGTTTCCTCCATGTTTTGACCCCCTAACAAACATTTTTAAAGGCTTTGGTACCACTAGAAATGGATTAATGATTCATTTTTACAACACCACATGTCATATTGATGTTATTTCTATGAATACATGTCAAAAACTACTCAAATTCAGTTTCCCATGATTTAATGTCAACCTAAAGTCATTTAGTACTTTTTTTAATATTACACACATGTTTTAGTGTTTTAACACACTAAAAACACATTTTTGATCATCTAGGGAAAACTATAACTTGAAAAGGTCTGTTATCAATTACTACATTTAAAATTTAATTGATAGTCATTTTTTTATGATTCCATGGAAATATGATGTAATTTTATTACTTTTGACCCCTCAACACAGGTTTATTAATGTTTTTGGTACCTTTAAAATTTGTTTACCGAGTCATTCCAACAACAAAGCGCGAAATATTGACCTGTTGTTTATGTGTACACATAAAAAAACTACTCAAAGGTGGTTTTATAATGATTTCACATCAATATTATGTTATTACATATGTTTTGGATAGTTACATACACACTTTAGTTTAATAAAACACTAAAAACATGTTTATAGGCATCTTGGAAAAATCGTAACTCAAAATGATGTTCTATTAATTTCTATATTTCAAAAATAAATCTATAGTCATTTTCTCTTATTTTATGGTAATTTGACATCATTTTTATTGTTTTGACCCACCCCCAACACACATTTTAAAAGGCTTTGATACCTTTAAAAACTATTTACCAATTAATTCTTACAACACTACGCATTGGATTGATGTATTGTATATTATTACAGGTAATAATAACTCAAAGTTTGTATACCCATGATTTTATGTCAATATGAGGTTATTTGCTATGGTTTTGACCATTACTTGCATGTTTTAGTGTTTCAAAACACTAAAAACATATTTATAGGGATCCTTGGAAAACCATAAGTTTAATCATGTTTCTTCAGTTCTTATATTTCAAAAATCAATCTATAGTAATTTTCCTTTGATTTCGTGGGAATAGGACATTTGTTTTCTAGTTTTGATCCCTCGATGCATATTTTTAAATGTTTTAGTACCTATAATAATTTTTTACCCAGTCATTTTGACATCAACGCATGTCATATTGACATGTTTTCTCTATGTATACATCAAAAATTAATCGGTGGTGGTTTTATCATAATTTCCCTTCAATATGACGTCATTTTTTATTTTTTTGACAGTTACAAGCATGATTTATTCTTTTAAAACACTAAAAACTTGTTTATGGGCATCTCAGAAAAACCATAACTCATAATGATGTTTTTTCAGTTCCAAAATTTCAAAAATCAATATACTATCATTTTCCTAAAATTTATTGTAAATATGGTATCATTTTTTTTGTTTTGAACCCTAAACACACTTTTTAATGGTTTTAGTACATTTTAAAATGGTTTACCCAATCATTCTGACAACATAACACATCGGATTCCTATGTTTTATATTCTTACACATCAAAAATAACTCAATAACGTTTTCCCTGTGATTTAACATCAATATGATGTTGTTTTATATGTGTTTCAATGTTACATGAATTTTTTAGCATTTTAAAACACTAAAAACCCATTTACAGGCATCCCAGACAAATCATAACTCTGAAAGATATTTGGTTGGTTCTTATATTCAAAAATTCAATATAAGATTGGTATCTTATGGTTTTATGGAAATATGATATATTTTTCCTAATTTTGAACCACCAATTTTTTTAAAGGTTTTGGTACCTTTTATAAACAATTTACCATGTCAAAACCAAGAAAAATAACTCAGATTATTTTCAAACTTAAGGTTAATGATCTATGATACCTTTATATTGTGTAAAAAACAAACACATGTTAATACAACACAATATGTTCTTATTATGACTTGAAGGACATGTTTTCAATATAATGGTGTAATTTTAGTTTTAATTATAGATGTTATATGTGGTCTGTTCAAACATGTGAATGATCTAAGGAATTTATAATTTTCCATTGTAGGGTGAACTATAAGGATATAAATTTCCTTAGGAATTGTTTTTGTCATCTAATAAAATACACAAACTAAATCATTTTCCATTTTTGATTGCCACTTATCCTGTTTTTTCCTATAATAATCTTGTTCTTACACTTTTTCTTTCAATGTTGAAAATTCTCTCTATGATTCTCGATCAAAGACAGTCCTCTAACTACCATTGGGTGTAATAGTAACTGATGATTACACCATAACAAATACATCTGATGGAGTAGGCCCAAACCCTATCCCCCATACATGTTTGGGATGCTCCTTCCACAAAACAATTACAACTACATTGTTTTGGGAAACTGATTATGAATGTGAAGGGGTCACATCCCATAATTCTTGAATTTTAACCTAGTAATAAAAAATATTAACCAATGTTTTTTAAAATATCTAAATTTATTTATATTATCTAATTAAGAATTTTTTCAATGTTATGTATTGTTATTTCATTACTATAAAAACATCATATTGAAAAATAAATTATAACAACAAAAAATACTTAAACTCAATTAATTGGGACCATATATATGTATTAAACGATTCCAAATTGTCGTTGTTTGATCCATAAATCCTACCCCATCTAAATGAGTTAATATTTGTTTTTTATCATTTATTTTTCAATATTATTTTTTAATATTAATTAAATATAATGAAATATTAATAAAAAATACTTACTCCAATATCTTTGTTAGAGTCACTTACAAAACTTCTATTGGAATTGCTATACACATTGAACAACATCTCTATTTGACTAACAGAGTGAACTAATTCGTTTGATTTTGTAAATAAATATAAAAAATTAAGAAAAATACATGACTCATTATGAAATATTATAAATTATAATGGATAACATACAAACCAAAATTGTTCTTTCTTTCAAAAAACATTTAGACCTTGAAATATGAGGAATTACTTGTTTCCTATGATTCATACTATTTTTTTTATAATTTATAAATAATAGAGTCATTAATAAAAATTATAATTTTTTTATGTTATTAAGATACTGTAGAATATATAACTACATCATGATATGCAACTCTATTAATAATAAAAAATTGCTTCCATTTTTCACTACATATGCCTTCAGAATCATTCTCATACATCCATTGTGAGCTCAAAGATATATCACTAGAATCATGTCAGAATCTCCATTTAAAATATATCAACTTATTACCCAAAATTTTAAGATTTTTTGGGCGTGGAAAGGAATAAATGACATCAAAATGAAAAAAATCTAGAAATAAAAACCTTAACACTTTATAAGTATACTAAAAAAATTACTCAGGTATTTTAAAATATTTAAAACTGAATATTATATTAATATTATCTTTACTTGACTACCGAAGAACTCATTTTTTCAAGATTTAAGAATATGCCTGTAATCTTTATAGTTAATGGGAAATTTCATCATCTCACATGCAAGCTACCCAGAAATATACCCATAGATTCTGAAAGTGTCACCAATGGGAACCCCCAAACTCATAAAATTGAATGATAATATTGAATTACTTCCATTAACATAAATATATCATGTAAATATTTATATCCCTTCTATTTTTATCTTCATCTATATGAGAAATTCATTAAATAATTAATAAAACATATAGTTTTTCTGTACAATTACATACATACCAGTACTGGTAACTCACCAATATTCCCAAGATGGAGGCATGAAAAAACTACTCTATCACTGGAGATGAATTGGGATGTGGGCTACCAACAACATCTAGGGAACCACTAGGCTCACTAATAGTCTCAGGTACAACAAAATCAATCAGATCCACTGAAGCTATCGATAGTGGTGGCGTGTTCTCATATATTGATTGGATAGGATCAAGGGGTTTTTTTGTTCTCTAAATTCCTATAATTAAAATGATTCATATATATTAATTGTTTAAAAAATGAAAAACTGAAATTCTTTACATAAAAAAAGTAAAAACAGTGATATATATATATATATATATACACGAAACAAATATCAATAAGAAATTGTATTATATTTTCATAAACAATTTATACATTAAATTATATTTATATTCATTACCTTCATTTTTATCAACTTACATTGTGAAAAATGATAAATTTTTACCCTTTCTTAAAAGTTATATTGTTTTGATATTATATAAGAAAAAACTACTCGATGTTTTTGTTTAATGAGGTTCACTGTCACAAATTACCAATTGAACTTCTTCAACCATATCATATAAGTATCTCTGCTATAAGTGTAAAAAAACACTCCAAACCACAAGTAATTTATTAACCACATAATAAACCATATTCTCTCATGAATCCAAAATAAATGGATCATGTTAGTTATACTCACCGATATGGATCAAGTAATAAATTTTGAATAAATAATAATGTAATAAATCATTCATTATACCATTATCAATGTTCAACAACATTAATTTGAATAAGACAATTGAAAAATGACAATTATAGTTTAATTCAATAATATAATTCAGCTTCCCATACTATCAAACCTCTACAGGTGTAAATATTTCACTTTTTGGGTTTTAAATTCTTCGTTAGAATAAATTCTATGAAACCTTAATCAAATAATATTTTCAGCATCGAATATGTTAACCTTCCCTAGAGGACCTCGATCAAAAAACAAAAAATCATATGATATTTCAGTTTTATCCTCAACATTCATTATCTAGAAAAGAAGATAAAATGTGTTACTTTTAACATAGACAAAATAACTACACATCAATAATATGAATTTAATTATATGATTACATGACCAGTGAAACATTAGACAATATCCTAATTATTATCTTTTGTTAATTCATACTCATTTCAAACATGACCCCTTAGTCACCTATTTTTTTACAATTTAAATTCTTTAGTAAATAGATCTGTAGTAAAATTATTGCCTAGAGCATATCTATGTTCATATATCAACTCCAATTTAGTCATTTTAAAATTTGACCCCTTTTCTAATTGGTTTCCCAATAGTGGGAAATACCAATGACTAGTTTTCAAAATAATAATTTGTGGATATTTCATCACTACATCCAAAATAATTGAATTTAGTGTCAATCCCTTCGAAATACCTATAACCGAAGGTCAATCACTCTTCGGCTATATAACCGTCAGCAATAGAGCCTTCTAGTTGAGCTAGATTCCTCGCATACTATTTGAAATGACCCATGTACCTGATGAAAAAAATAACCATATAAAAAAATTAAATAGTAATTAAATTAAATTTTATTCACTAATAAAAATAAAAATAATATTAATGTACCTATCAATTGGATACATCCATAGATTGTGTACTGTTCCACAAATATTTTATTCTTTAACCAAATGAACAGTCAAATAAATCCACATAATGAATAATAAAAGGGGAAATAACATCTTCTAATGAAAAGGTATCAAAATAGTTATTTCTTGAAGCTTAATAAGATTAATTGGATTTTGGGTTTTCCTACAAGGATATCTTAAAAAGGTACAAGGATCAACCGGAATCAAAGTTAGTTTGTTAGGTAACGTATTATGAAATTCCCACAAAAATAACAGCTCCATAAAAATATGTGAGTCGTGAATTTTCAATCCATGTTACTTTTTACCTTTTAAGTCAACAAACCTTGATATGTTACCTTAATATCCATCTAGAACTTTTAAATTTTTTAAAGATTCAATATATACATATTTATTAGAATTTTTTATTATAAAATATTTGAAGTATACTTTCCACTCCCATTTTCCCACAAACCATGCTTTTATATTTGTAGACTCTAAATCGTTAATAGTATTAAGGTTATCCTTCTATTTTTCTTACATATTAAGAAATGTAAAAATTAAATTATCATGGATATTAATCTCAAAATAAATTACGTCAAGATTATAACATATTAAACTATACTCCTAATAAAGAATTTTAAAAAATATACACTTTACTTCTAGTGTTTTGTTACAGCTACTTCCGATAATATACCTTATACCCATTCCCCCTTCTTTATACTAATTACAATTTTCAAATTATTTAGTGACATTAATTAATTTTACCAATATTAAAAAACTAGATGACACCTTCAGCAGATTTCTCAGTTCAATTTCTCCATCGAACTGTGTCTTGTTAAACATGAATTTATGAGAAATAGCAAGAAATCCACAATGAAATATAAATACAATTTTTAATATGAGTTAATTTTTTGTGGTTGGAAACCAAAATAAAAAACTATAAAATCCAAACTAATTTGAGTTTTCTAACTGGATAAATTTTATAATCCAGGAAAGTCACAAATTTTCAACATTAAAGCAACATGACTTTTGAATAGTATTCTCATTGGATCATCTTATGATTCCACTCCATCATCCCATATTTCCTGAAATTATTTGATTATAGATTTAAGGCATACATCAATTTAATTTTTAGTCATTTTATTTCAAGGATTAATCATCAAAATAATGAAATAATACTTCATCATACGCATCCATAGAGGTAGATTATAGGAGATCAAAAAAATTATCCAAATGATAAAATTAGTACATAAATTAGAAATATTTTTAAAACCATAAAAATCCAATCCCAACCATACATTCATAGGATCCAAAGAAAACTATGGATATCAAAAATAAATTATTTTTCAAGTAGTTTAGTCTTATGGTTGTATCGTCAAACTATCATTACTATCCTCATCATTACCCTTTATGTCATATATAGTCTTAGATGAAATGAATAATATCTTCAAGTGTGGTTTCAGAAGAAAGTAGTGTAATACCTATATGGGTGTTTTCTTCTTTTGATTCATCATGTGGTTGCATTTAATGTTACTATGAATTTTTTTCATTAACTTCCATCTTCTTGTAGGACATATTATGAATTATTCTTGTCAGACTCTTCTCCCCAGTAAATCATGCAATCATTAGGGCATGCATGTATCTTTATATAATCATGTCTAAGTTTGTTGATGACTTTCTTCATCTCACATAATGATGCATAGATCCTAGATTCACTTAATAAATCATGAAGAAACACAAAAATCATGGAAATTCATTGATATTAATTCAACAAAGACACTTTATATGATACAACCTACAAAGAAAATGACAACTTTGAATACTGGGAACATCCTTCATATAGTTCTTATTACCCATCATTATTTAATTCATAAAACTCATTTTTTTGGTTCATGAACTTCTATACAGGATTAAAATCCTTGGAATAAACTGGATATTTTTTTTGATCTATTAAAATCTTTTACATTGTATCTTACAAATAAAAATACATAATTTATCAAATTTTGATCTAAATTCTCCTCTGGCGGGTCACTTTTTATTTTCTTTTATAAGTTTTTCATTCTTATAAATTTCCATAACATTCGATTCAACCTATCAAATAAAATATAAATATTATGAAGGAAAATATATCAATATAAAATGATCATATACTTATTCGTTATTCTACCATTACTTGAATTTTCAATCAATACATGGATATTTTATTCAACCATCCACTAATCAGTATGAAATTGAAAAATCTAAAAAAATTTCCAAGACCTTGGAATACTGAGGTGTTCTTCAAGGTAAATTACTATAACATTTATCTATAGGTATTAGATTGTAACTCTTCTCCCTATACATTTATATATAAATATTTAAACAGTTAATCAAACAAGAACAGTAAATATTAAACATCACCTAACTTTGTCTAGCATGGTCTCCAAATATAAACTATAATTCATAAAATATAGTATATAAAATCAAGGTGAACAAATAAGTTCAATCAATCTGTATTACATAGAAACTCATATGCCAATGTGGAAGAAGCATACTAAAATTTTAGTGAATAATCAATAAAACCAACTCGATGCATATCCTTAGATAAATTGTTATCCCAAACACTTCAAGGTTTAATCACCAAGAATTCATGAGTGATAAAAGAATCATGATGTTAAAAACTATTTATAACCCCACGTAAAAACATGAAATCATTACATAAATGAATCATAATCCCCATTTGTAACAATAATTAATGATAGTTATGTGTATAGGATTCCTATGTGATAAAATTTATCATTTGATTATACATTATGATATAAAACATAATGATATATCCAAACCAATCATAAAATATTATAAAATTTTACTTAATGGTTGGGGATATAACTCGCTGGGAAAAGGGAAAGAGGGTTTGTTGTTGGGGATCACCTTCAAGGAGCAGGTTGTCACTGTGGGGTCATCATTATGCAGCAGGTGGGATCAGGGTGATGAGGATTAGTGGTGAGGGTGGGGTTAGGGTGTTCACCATCATGGATGAGGGTTATGTCATTGGGGAGAAGGGGGGTTTGGGGGAGGGGAGAGATATCAGAGATACAGGGAATCTCCATCGATGATAGGTGGGTCTGAGGGGGAGGTGCGGTCGTCGGCATCATGGAGAGGCATGACCGAGGGGGAGGGGTGGTCTCCAATGTCAGGGAGAGGTGGGACTATGGGGTATGGATGGTATCTATCATCAGGGAGATGCACAGATGAGGGGGAGGGTTGGTCACCTATTTCAGGGAGATACGAGGCCAAGAAGTTGGGGTAGTCTACAACATCAAGAAGAAGCATAGCTGGGGTGAGGGGTAGTTTCCAGTGTCTAGTTGGGAAAAGGATAATTTTTTGTCTCTGTTAATGTTAACGAATCATAGGGGAAGAGGAGGGGATATATAATCTATGGGGTGGAATATTTTTTATTTTTTAATATTATTGGTGATTTTGTTAAAAATACTTCAATATTATGAGTTTTATTTAATAAGATTTTATTAGATATTGTTCAAATTATCACCACTAAAAAACTGCTGTAAAGTCCATTTTGATTAGTGATTAGGGAATCTAGGTTGATCCTAAAATACTTTATCCTTTGAGTCACTTTCAAATTAAAGGCTTGTAATCTACCCTCAAATGTAAGTCCTCTTGACACCCTCCAATTAAAGTGACTTGGTCTTGTAAGAATTTGATCTGAAAAATATTATTTTGGTTAAGTTAATGTAATTTTCAAAACATGCCATTTTTGAATGACATGTGTGGAACTTAATGGGGTATATCACCATTATCATGGACGTATGAATTCATGTTAAAAGTAGTGACAACAATATCCATGTTATGAAGGAAGTGACATGGGCGGTTGTTCTATAAGAGGAACATAATTCCCCTATGAGGTGGAGTATTAGATAGAAAAATAATTTCAATAATGGGGTCTATATTGGATTTTACTATTTAAACATAAGTGTATCGTTGAGGTTTTAAAGGTTGTGTAAAATTAATCTAAAGGGATCCTAAATATTGATAGCGTAAATAGAGGATAATGTAGATGTTATCATGGAGTGTGGATACCAAGGGATGCATTTCTTAAATTGGACTCATGAATTTGGGGAGATCTTTAGAGATTCCAAATATTGGATGAATCATGAGAAGGCCCAGTTGAGGTAGTGATGCTCAACTAGTTGCCTTGTTCAAACGGAGGTACACCCAAAAAGTTCATAAGGTAGTGAAATCGATAGAAAATGGTAGAATATATGGACTATATCAATAAATAGATGGCATGGTCTCACTTTTTCAATACTATAGGATTGATATAGATTTGATCCAAAAGAGGAAAGGATAACATTCATCTATAAGGAGGGTCTTCCGTATTGAGTGCATGTGGCGAGAAGAAGATCTTAGGAGGCATTTTTTTTGTTCTTCAATTTTTGTGTGGGTATTTTCTAAAACATTGTTCCCTTAAAAATCAAATCTTCCTTGATGAAATATGTACCATTTTATCCCATGGAGTATGAATAAGTTTTAACCATGTTATTAATGTGTATTGTGATTGTGTTTTATTTTTTTGTGTGTTTTTTATTTCTTATTATTTTGTATTTATCAAAATATCTTGTTTCAGGAAATCTACAGAACTAAAATCATAGTAAAAGGTATATCAACCAGGTGGGTAGAGTTTTTGTTCTTCTTAGTTCCTAATATTGAATTAAAAGGGGTGTGTTGGATCATTTTGGACCTTCTAGGTGTTGTGTTTCTCATTTAAGTATAGGAAGTAGTTATAGAATGTGGGAGGTTATATCATTCCATTTTCCTAATTCCAAACCCTAGAAGTGATATGGGATGGTTGGGATTCATATTATTGGATAGAGAGATTTTCCCCAAAAAAAAGTACTATCATAGAAAGGGTTTTCTTCTTATGACTAATGCCACAATAAATGTTATCAAATATTTGATTGAAGAAGTGTCCAGTGGTTTCTAAAAATGGATTATAGAGCTTGAATGAAAGTCAAATATAAGATAACAGTGGAACAAGGGTGTCTGGTTTTTCTTAGGGACTTCCATGATTATATCTTATCTATTGTGTTCCATTACTGAGTCAAATTTCAATGATTACTTGGAATAATGATGGATATTTCTATAAGTTAGTCCTGATCACTTATTCTTTTTAGATTTTTTGGTTGTTCATTGTTTCTGGATGATGTCATTTAAAATGGTACAGATTCGGATTGAGGTTTTATATGAAAAATATTTAATCTTTTTAGGATAACATTTATATAAGAAATTGTTTAGAAGGATACCGTTGGGACCAAATGGTCTACACTAAAAGTTTACTTTTTGGATGTATTTCTAATCTCATAGATGGGATGGGGTTCCTAATTTTTCTACCAAGTGTTCTATATCACACTTAATTCATGGTTTTTGGCTAGGGGGTTTTATCACATAACATCTATGAAGATGAAATGTTTTTCATTTATAGAAGATTCAATTGGGAGTAATCATAATCATTGGAAAAGGTGGTGTTTCCATTCTCAGAATAGAGGCTTAAAAGTTGGAATGGTTTTAAATATAACCTCAGTTTTTTGAAGTTTCTATTTATTATCTGAAGACTATAGTGAACGTCTTCTAATAAAATTGGATTCATGCATGGCATCCTGGTATTTTGAAAATATGAGGTTGGGCATGGGTATCTCATTTACAAGTATTTGAGAAGGTGGGTGTGTTCTTTTTTTTATAAGGATAGTCACCTGTGAGTCTAAAGATTGTATAGTTCCATCAGTTCTCGTAGAGAAATTATAATTTTTTCCTTCAATGATGATATGTTGTGAATGTGTGGGAGTTATTTCCTTCATCAAAAACTATAATGTTTTATAATCCTTATCAATGAAGATTTATGGGGTAAAATAATACTAGATTATGTTTGGGAGGTTGATATTTTAGAAGTTTTGGGGGTTTTGGAAGATCTACTATTAGTTTTTATAGAAGTTTAAGGAGACTATACTTGGTACACAAAAATTTAGTGACATAGAAAAAATTTTCATTTGGGTTAAGACCTTCCAAAGAGACTCCAAGTTTAGAAGAGGGAATTTTTTTTGTTCTCTCATATTCAAAGTATTTAGATGTTAAACCATATAAACATTGATTCCAGAGTAGGGTAAAACCCAAGTCTCATGTGTGTTTATTTTTAAAATAATAGAGACTAATACTTTAACATTTCTAACATTGTGGATATTATTTTTAGATATTTTCTGGAGGTTATAATGTCTGCTAGCATGAGTGAGTAGCCTTTGATGGTTTCGAAGCTTGATGGGATGAAATTTAAGAAAAGGAATTTGCTTGTTTTGGTTTTATTAAACAATGAAATTTTTTAAGGATTATTTTATATAGGAGTATGATAGATAAGTTATTACAAACTTTCCAAAAGTTAATTTTTAGAGGGATGTTGGTTCGGATAGTATTTTTGGATTTATATCTACTAGAATCTATTTTATTACAAAGTATTATTGGTATTGTTTTAGAAAATAGTGGTTATAAGGAGTAACTACATGGATACATTACCAGATGTGGCTTATTGGTAATGAATTCAATAAATTTCAAACATGACCAAGCCAATTTTTTAGATAAATTCCATGAATTAATTTCGAATGACTCAACATTTTGTGGAATAGGTTGTTATAGCCTCATAAATCCAAGGTATATTTTTATTAGTGTGGTAATGAATGATCGCGTCATGGTGGATGACCCCACAGACACTATAAAGGAAGTAAGAGTAGAAGAAGTCATTTGGGAGTTTTCAAGTTAAAATTATTGTGAAATATTTTAGAATAGTCTTCAATTGGGATATTATTAGGCTTAAGCTATAAAAATATTTATCATGTTAGATATTTTTGGGTATGGTATGAAAACTTTTTTTGTTAGGTTTTTCAAATTTTAAAAAGTTTTATTTTTAAAAGGACACTTTTAGAACCATGATAGATTATCTCCCCTTCAAGAGGAACTTTTAAGTTCAACGTCATAGTAGAATAAGTAAAATCAATATTATTGAAGAAATAACATAGTATTATGATCTTTAAGTGGAATTAAAGTTAAAGATAAACTAGATGAAATTGGTAGAAAAATTATTTTGATACTAGTGAATATGTCGGATTTAGTGGTCTTATGTAGGAGTAATATTATAATTTAAAAGGTTACATCAGAATAAACAAGTTATTTAAAATATTTACATATAAAGTGTAGGATGATCCAGATGCTATCATGGAGTGTGAAAGAAGAAGGATATAGTTTGGTAAGTGGACATGTGAATGTGGGTAAGAGATCTAGAGATTTTCTATCTTGAACAATTCATGAAAAGGTTCAATAGAGGTATTAATGCTCAGACATCTTCCTTGACCAAATGGAATAGTGTACTCCATGTTCAAAAGGTGGTGTAACTAGTGAAATCATGTAGAATTTGTGAAGCACCACTTTAAATATAAGGAATATTTTCACTTGTTAAATGTAACAGGATTTAGTTAAATTAAATCTAGAAGATAATAGTATAATATCAATACTTATGGGTAGTATTCCTTATATAGTGATTGTGGATAGATTAAATTCCCTATATATTGTTTTGGTTTCACAATTTTTATTTGGGTAGGGTATAGAACACAGTTCTCTTGTAACTCAAATTTTCCTTAATTAAATATTCGATTTTTTATCCTGAGCAATATGACTATGTCCAAACCATTTTGTTCATGTGTGTTGTGCTTGTGATTTATTTGTAAGTGTTACTCTTCTTTCATAATTTCTTTATTCAATGAAATATCTTATCTAAGGAAATAAAGGAAACTGAAATATTATAGAAGATAAGATAAACATAGTGTATAAGGTTCTTGTTCTTCTAAGTTCTAAATATTCAATTTATAGGGGTGTGTTATGTATTTTCAGACCAAATAATGGCCTCGTTCCATATTTAATGATAGAAAATAGCTAAAAGTAATAGGATATTAGTTTATTACATTCCACTGGTTATGAACCCTAAAATAGGTATGAGATTCTTGGGTTTTATATGCATTCCACATGGAAATTTTTTTAATAAGCGGTATCAATTTAAGAGTTCTCTTATGGTAATTGATACCAGAAAGAATGGTATCTAAGATTTAGGGGTATAAGTGTCTTGTGGTTTTTTATGATTGTTTAAATATGTATGATTGAATTTCACTCATAAGATATAGGTATTAATTTTTAAATGCATCCATTACCTTTTTTATAGAAGCATGTTACATTATTGAGGTCGAATTCAGAGCTCAGTTCGATGACTGTTGGATATTTATGTATAATAATTATGATCCAATATTATTTTCAAGTTTAGTGGGAGTTCATTATTTATAGAATATAGTGTTCAAAATGGGTAAGGTTTATATAATTTTTTGTCACTAGAATGTTTTTTACTTTAAATGATTGTTATTCTTCTACTCCTGGATAGTTTGGATATTTTATTTATGAGATTCAGCTGAAAGAGAGGTTGTCGGTAGAATTGAAAGAAATAATAATAATCATAATATAATGTTTTGAAACGTGTATGCATGATTAAGACCACATAACATTTAAGGAATATATAAATCAATATAATTTTTTATAGGTGTTATAAGAATGATTAGATGTGATAGGATATGTTCCTAGTTTTAGATATAGCATTGTGGGTGGAAGGGTTGGTAGGATATTTTTAGGAAATTTTTTTTCCTGAACATTAATTTTTGGAGGTTCTGAAAATGTTGTAATAATATGGGTGATTGTATTTTCTACCAAGTGGTTTCCAGCTCAATTGAGTCACTTTTTTGGGATCTACGTTTTTAATACTTAATACTCAAGAAGGGGAGCAAGTTTTTATTTCTCGAAGCCTTAGTTAATAGTGCTTGTAACAATTAGGAAATGAAATTCTTCCATTTTCAAAAAGGAGGATCACAAGGGTGAAATGTGTAAGGTATAATCTCTATAGTCTTGTCCTTTTTTAGGTTTTCAATGATAAATTAGAGAATCAAGAAATTTTTTTTATGGAAGTTGACTTCAAAGGGTATCATGTTTATGGTAATGTGTTGAAAGATGGTATTTATTTCGTGATGATGATTTATATTAGGATCATTCATGACAAGGAATGGACTTTCAGAACTAAGAGGTTGTAGAATGGGTATATTATTCACATGGTTATAAGAATACAATATGTTTTCTTATTTTTAAAGGAGAGGTGTTTGTTAATTAAAATATTTTCTAGTTTTTGTTGTTCTCACTTATACATTTTACTTTGTACTTTCAACAACAAAGTGGCATGGAAATGAAAATTTTATTTCCTCAAGTGTAAATTCCAATGTTTCTGAATCCCTATCAATGAAAACCCATGGTTGAAAAGAAGGAAAAATGATATTCTAGAAGTTTAGATTTTAGGAGTATTGGTAGTTTTAGAAGATTTTCTAGCGGTTTTTTTATAAATCTAAGGAGATCCTAATTGGAATATCAAAATTTGGCATCATGGAGTAGAGTTTTGTTTGGGGAAGGATATTTTGAAGATAATAAAAGTTTATAATTGGATGGTTTTTTTATTCTCACAAAAAAAGCTATGTGTATTCAACCAAAACAATATCAATGCCAGGATGGGGACAACCTTTTTTCTCAAGAGTGTTTCTTTACAAATGAGTGTTGATAACAACTTTGGCATTTCTGAACCCATAGAAACAAATTTTTAAATGACCTAAAAGTTATCTAATGTCCTATGTAATTGGGGATGATCCTTTAGTGGTTTTGAACTAATATAGGATATAGTGGGAGAAAAGGATGACACTTTCCTTGGTTTCAATAAATAATAAAATTTTATTATGTATTTTTTTCAATGGGGGTATAATAGTTTGACGGTACTCAACATTCTGAAAGTTATGTTTTGGATAGAGTTTGGTTATGATGGTATCATTGGGGTTAAAAATAATTAAATATATTGAATTGTAGAGGTCTATACGACACCAAAGTAAGTGTAGGGAAGTAGTGTAAACTGCCAATAAATCATTCGGTGAAATTTTTGAAAATTCCCCACTAAATCGTGTCTTGTAAATCATATTGCATTGGTTTTTCAAAAGTGTTGCGGAATGATTTAGGAATGGTTTTTTAAAATTAGGGGAATCGTTTAGTGGATCTTTAAACTGCTGGTCAATCATTTCATGGTGGTTTATTTTATTAAATATTTTTATTTTCATAATTAAATTTTTAAATTTTTTATTTTTTATAATTTTTTAACATTCTTTTTATTTTTCATAATTTAATTATTTATTATTTATTATTTATTATTTATTATTTATTATTTATCATTTATTATTTATTATTTATTATAAATATTTATTATTATTATTTACTATTTATTACCATACATATACCATATATTCCATGTAGAAATTCTGTTTTGGGTGAGATTTGAATGCTTACCTCTTGGTTATTCTGCAAACGTTTTACCACTCCAGCAATCTCTTCATGTGGTGAATAAAAAAATTATATATATATATATTGATATAAAAACCAAATAACACAGAATAACGAGATACAGACTAAATAATTGATAATTATTAATTATTAATTATTAATTATTAATTATTTAATTAAATATAACTAAAATATAACTAATTAGTAAATAATATGGTAATAAATATTAAATAATAAAATAATAATAATAATAATAATAATTGATAATTTATAAATAATAAATAATAATAAGAACAAATAATAAATAATCATTAATAATTAGTAAGTAATAAATAAATAATAAAAAATATAAGTAATGAATTAATAATAAAGTAATTAAAAAAACTAATATATGAGAAATAAATAATAAATATATAATGATTATATAATAAATAACAAATAAATAATACCTTAATAATAAATTAATAATGAAATAATAATAAAATAAAAATAAATTAGTAAATAATGTATAAAAAATATAAAAATAATAAATAAATAATTAAAAAATGAATAATAAATATATAATAAATTAATTATTCAAAATAAACAAATAACTAATTAGATGTTAATATTAAATTAATAATTAAATAAAAATTAATGAATAAACAATAAACAATAATAAAAAATAATAAAAAATTAATAATATATTAATGAAAAAAATAAATAAGAAATTAGAAATAAATAAATAGTTAATAAAAAATTTTAAAAAAATAAAAAATAAAAAATTATTAATTAATAATTATTAATTATTAATTATTAATTATTATTTACTAATTAATAATTACTAATTAATAATTAATAAATAATACGTAATAGATAATAATTAATAAATTAATAAATAATAACTAATAAATAACTAATAAATATAATAAATAATATGTTAATGATAAATTAATAATAATTAATAATTAAATAATTAATTAATGATAATTAATAATTAAATTAGAAATAATATGTAATAATATATAATAAATGATAAATGGATATAAATATCTATCTATACATATAAATATAATGAAATTTAAATAAATAAATACATGTAGACATTTATGTTACATAAATACATATAAACACACATAGATATATAATTATATATATATACAAGTAAATATACACACACACATATAAGATATAAATATATATAAATATAAATATGTATAATATATTTACAGATGTATATACACATACACAAATATTCATTAATACATATAAACAAATATATATAATAGATAATACATCACAAAAATATTTGAAATGACATAATTACAACATAATCAAATAGATTGGAATATGAATCAATGGATTAAAATCATAATCTATATAAAAATTTTATAAATATGCTCTTAAATGATGATGAAATCTCATTGAATGCTCAAAATCATGATATTTGACCAAAAAACTCAATTTTAGAGGCCTTTAGGACCTCTTTGATCACTTAAAAATAGTTACTAGAGTCTCATTAAGGGTAACATGGCTTAAAGACCATCGCTTGCTTCAATTTTATATGTGGTAGAGCACAAAAGAACCCCTAGATCAAAAGTTATGGGTGTTTGAAGTTCAAGTTTAACGTTCTACATTTCTTAAAACTATAATAAATATTATGAGAAGATGTGGTTCTCTCTCATTAATAGAGAGGTTATATATCATGTGTTAGAGGATTTATCCAAGGATCTAAACCTTTTAAAAAAATTATATAAAGATGAAATTATTGGGAATTTTCAAATGTTTTCTCCTTATGGTGGTGCACATAGTCTTGATAACATCGATTCTCACTCATTGTCAAAAGATTTAATCATTGAGGAGGAAGAAAGGAATATTTTTCTTCCCAGGGATGAAAAAAACAACACTCGTGTCCTTAGGAGGAGGGTTTGGGGATTTTCTAATGTTAGATTAATGAGATTTGGCGTCTACAAGTTCTATGGTCGAGGGGGGGGGGATGTTCTGATCTGATCCTTGATAGTGGTGGCACTAGACTAAAACAGTGGATTTGTCGATTGATTGAACATCTAGGATACACTAGCGGATAATGGTCTTTCTTCACCCAGTGGTGGGGATGGGTATTTTCATGTATCCCATGATGCTTTTTCAGGTAACATGTTCAATGATCTAGTGTTCATTCCTAGTATCAGTTGAGTAGTACTGATGGACTCAAACACAGGGAGGCGATGACCTCAAAATCAAGGAATTATTTTCATATTCGAGATCCCATAATGTTTTCTCAGTGTTGGCCAGGTAGTGGATATAACCTCAAACATAGAGAGGTAAGATCCATGAAATAAGGGAGTTATTTTTTGATTTGGGATCCTGGTATTCTTTACAGGTAGCAAATGATTTAGCAGTAATGATCAAGAACATAGGGATGTGATGTCCTCAAAATCATGGATCTATTTTCCGATCTTGGATCTCAGTTGGCAACAGTGGGATTCCAAATACTAGTTGCAAAGATTCACCAGTGAGGAGATGGATATTTTTTGGGATCCTTATGGTGTCAGATGGGCTGTTGTGTGCCGGTGATCACAGAGGAATCAATATGGGATTAATTTGGGATGAGAATGGGTGAAGACTCTAACAGGGCACTAGATACATGTTGGATTATGGATAGAGATACTTTAGGTCTTTTTATGTCAGTTTTCATGCCTATTAGGTCCATTGTCCATGTTGTGTGGATCTTCAGGTCATTGTTTTTTTGTGGTGTTATTTCCACTTTTCTATTTTGTTGATGTGTTATACACCAAATGCTTGATGTTTCATGTAACTTTTATTTTTACAAATAGATTTTAAGGTTTGATTACACTCGGTACCTGAACCTTTCGGAGTATAATAGATTTTATTCTTTTAATTATTACAAACTTATTATAGAATTTGATTTTATTTCATTTTATAATCTTCTATTTAACTAGTCGTAAAACTAAAATGGACCTATGGGTCAGAAGTTATAGTCATTTGATGTTGGGCTTTGATTTTTGTCTTATTCAATAGTTATTTTAAGTTTCAAATTATTATTGAATAATAAATATGAATATTTAGTAAGTAAAAAGTTATATCTAATTAAAATAGTAAATAATTACCAATATTTGACATTAAATCATAAATATTAATTATATATTTTTTCTTTTTTCTTTTTTCCCTTAAATTTATTGGAATTTTTTTAAAAACTACCACTATTTCGCAATATTTTCTAAAAAAACATTCAATATAAATTTAAAAAAACCGACAAGAAAAATTAAAATTATAAAAAAAATAACATTTAAAGACTTTTAAAAACCACTTCTAAATGTTTTTTCCTGAACAATATTTTTCCATGATTTTGAAAACTTCCATTAAAACCTTCCACAAAGTATTTTTCTTCTAGTAGAGCTAGTGGTAGAATTTTGGAATTAGGGAATAGAAAGAGTTATGATGTGGAAATGGTACATGTTTTGTATTATTAATGTGGAATTTTATAATGTTATATGGTTCTATAGACTATTTTATATAGAGAAAATCTATAAAGGTATAAATAAGGTTTCATGGTTTTAAGTAATGTGTGTACATAATCTAGAAAATTTGGGTGTCATTACCTCTTTAGTGGATCAGGGATGAGTTTTGGTGAATCATTGTATAATTATAACAACTGAATAACCCAATTTAAATTTCTCAATATTTCATCAATGAAGAAACATATAGGTTTAATAACAAAAAATATACAAGTATACCTTTATCACATTAAGCTCTATCTCTTTTGTTCTTGATAGAGTATACTTGATCATGATCACTTAATAACAACCAAAGGATTATCACCTCTATATGTATTACACTAACCACTATAATCATCCCCATGAACTCTATAGGTGTTCTAGAACATTCACCTCTATAATAGATATGGAATTATCTGAAGAGAAATTAAATTATGCCTTATCAAAATCACATGCCCACCAATAGAATGATTTTATCCTTTATATAAGATCCCATTATCTAATGAAGTGAGTAGAATATTGATTTCAATCTATTGAAATTCTATATATATTAAGATAATGTATACCTATAGTGGTTTTATAATCATTGAACACTTTGATAATTATTATATGTTTTAAGATCCATAAAGGAATCAACCCATTTTTTTATAACTAAAGGATACAATGTGGAAGATGTGGATGTTAAAAAATACTCGACATCCCATATCATCAATCTATCAAACATTATGTTATATACCAATCATATGATATGATAGAGACATCTGTATTAAATAACATAGTCTATGACATAGGGTATATCTTTTAATGTATTTTCAACAATCTCCCACTTTCCGTAAAATACCATAATGAATTTTTACAAAACATTATAAATCTTTTTGAATCCATTCAAACTATTTTGGACATAGTTTATAAAACTATATTCATTTTATATAAAACAAATTGTCTAAAATTTTATCTTTATTCTGAGGCCTCTAAAAAAACCTCAATGCTACTCAAGCTATTAAGGGGTCCAGTGTGATCACGATCAAACATACTCATATCTCTATATGAACAAGTCCACCACAAGTCCTATCATATTCCTTATGTTTATACCTATATAATATCGTTTTACATGATATTTAGGGACCACTAGACATGGATCTAGTTAATCTAGTATTTTCTATCTCGTACATTCATAAATCTCTGAAATAGAATGACATGTTCCATGAATACATCACATGTCATTCATATAGAATATTTCACATCACATGTACTCATTCCATGTATTTGAGAAAATTACATGTCACTCATCTAATATCGGCCATCCATTTCCTCATTATAATTTAATCAAGGTAACATATGACTTTAATCATCATGTGAGGGAAAAACCACATCTTCATTGAGCTCCAACTGATGAAATTATCAACGACATACCGAACCACCCCTAGATTACCTAAGCCACAAATCTTATGTGAGAAATTTATCAAAGTATGAAGATTCTAATTCAATTTATCTCATAAATCTCAGGTAATGTGGATTTATAATAATCATACACCCATAATTATATCATTGACCATATGAAATTATTTGAGATATACTTTGGTGGGTCATCCCAAAAAGAAAATCTTGACTTATTACCTAACGATCCTCATATTTTTATACACTATATATCACTTTGAATCAATTAAAAAATTCTACTCATTCTAATCATAACCCAAAATGCTATGTGAGGATCACTGATTTGGAACAATTAAAATTCATACATTGATGGGGAAATAATCATTTCACTCCTAGAAAGACATATAAAGAAATTGAAATAATATTAAAGTATATATTTCCTTTTATTCAATATGACATATTTTATATTCTTAAACTCATTTTAAAAAAATTGGAAAAACATACCTAAATTTTTGTTTAACATATCATATGTGATGGATTATTGGATCAATCCCATGATTGCTACACCTTTATAGGTTTTTTATACAAATTATATCACTATGTAATTATTACCACACCTCTATGTGGTTTTCTGATAAAATTACTCCCACGAAACTCTTTATTGAGTAATATAATTAATGAAATATATTTAGAATAAAGGAAATATTTAGGAATCATATTCATAATATTTATCTTCTTGAACTTATTCAAACTTCTTAACTCCACAACATCAAATTCAATATTGTTAATAACTTTTTATCAATATATAAATATTTCTAGGTTCATAATAATAATTAAATAAACCCATTCTATAAAAAATTTTATGTGAAATATTTTGTTAAATAATATAACTATTTACATTAATAATATACCAACATACCCTAATCCTTTTTAGGAAATAAAGAGACATTTACTTTATCACCGTAAATAAATGTAACTTTGTACATTTCTATTTACTACCATACCATTAAATAATTAAGGATATTATATGAATTCACTTTTAATTTTGACATTTATAATGTTTTATTTGTTTCTATTGAACTTATTTGAGTCCAAACATTCTCTCACTAGAAGCCTAAACATTATATTCTCTCTAGAATATCATGCTAAGATACAAAAACTATTTTGTGTTATAAAAAGTACACATATTTCCTCTTAGTGAGAATATTTAATAAATAAAATACATCATTCATATATAATTTTGATTTCTATGTGTATTTAGAATTTTATTGAAAGGAATATTATTCATTAAAATATACCACTGATGCTAGTGGAATCTTAATTCCTCATATTTTGAAAAAATATGGATAAAATCATTTATCCTAGATTACACATTTTTCACCATTTTTTAATTTTTAAACATGTTATTGAACATAATGAATAACAAACCATGTGTATTTGAATCTATTGTATCATGTTTTTCATAAAAAATCTTTTTTAATAAATAACTTCGATTACATCTAAGATAAATGAGAATAAAATACATATCCTTTACTTAAATCGATCTAATCATGATAAATTTATTTACATTGAAATATTTTAAATTGAAACTATTTTATTTAAAATTTAAAACCATGTAAAAAAGATATATCAATTATTAAATTTATTTTCAACTCATGTAAACTAAAAATGTTTATAAAGTTTTCATTTGGTATTATATACCCTTCAAAATCAATGAATAGATTTCTATATCATAGATACATGGTATTAATTATCCATGGAGATTTTTAAACCCCTTTAGGTATTCAAAAAAATTACAACATGTTGAGTCATCACTCCTCTTTCCTAAGAACACCATTAGGTTTCAATGTCCTTGGACAGTTATTAAAATAAACATTTTTTTTAATTTAAAATTACCTTTTCTTCTTGTAGTTTGAACATCTCTCAAATTTTACTATCGATGCAGCATAAGAACCTATACATCAGTACCCAATTCAACCGACCTCAATGCTTTGATAATATTGGTTAAACTTTTTTGAAACTCATTCACATTTTTAAAAGCATTACATCAATGACAAAAAAAATCAACTCCATAAACGAAACAATACATCAAGGGAAACCTTTAGTCTCTCCAATTCATTACCATACGCAATAATATTGAGTATATGAGTATAGACTAAAATTTCTTAGGTCGTGTTGAAAATAATTCCTTTGAAACCTCAAGTGATCCATTTTATGCTTCCATACTGTAACACCTCAAATTTTTATAAATTATTATTTTTCAAATAAATTAAATTTCTTTGAAATATTGTTTTTCATGAAACAACATGTTAAGACTGCGCTATAAGAAGCACTGGGTTATCTGAATTACACACAACATTGACAACGAATCACTAAAATACTTTTTATTTATTTTTGTAAACGTTAATAGAATTAAAATTTTCACACCACTTGAAAAATAATTTTATAAACTATACATAATTTTTTAAATAATAATTTTCAAATTATATTACAGTGATTTTTAGTGTTTTTTCTAAAAAAATCTATTTTTGATGAAGAGTGAAAAATAATGAATTTTAATTGAAAACTTCCTTTTATTTTAATTATTTTATAAATATTAATTGTATTTTAATTTTTTTAAAGTAAAATATGTTTAATTATAAATTATATTATCCAATTTATTTCATTTAAATTAATTTCATGTTGAATTTTGATATCAAAACTTTGAAAACATTGGAATGATTTCCCTTTAAAACCTGCATTCTCATCACGTCTACGGGGTTAATTTTAAATTAAATTTGAAAATTATGTAAATATAATTTGTAAAAATGGATTAAATATTTGGAATCATCAAAATTATTTAATCTTATATGGTCAAATTAATTTTTATCCAAATTTAATAGTAAAATTAGTAAAAATTATTTACCTCAGTTAAGGTAAAAATGGTTTTACAGAGGGGTTTAAATAAAATGATATGAGTTATAAATAAATAAAATTTTAAAAAGACCATTTTTTTGAATTTTTATGAACTTATATATTTTTTATCAAATGGTTTCCATTATTGGGGCCTTTTGACAAGAAAAAAACAAGGGTTTAATGCATTCTTTAAAAAAACTTCAAGTGTTCCACTCACCTCGCCTATAAAAGGCCACCCGCTCTCTTTTCTTATTAACACCTTAAAACTATTTTAGTTCACCTAATCCCAAAAATAATAACATATATTATCTCATAATATCATAATAGAAGCCTTATTTTGGATATAAATACAATATATGTATGATTTTGTGTACAACCTATGTAAGATACCCGAAGAAGTGGTAACGTTCATCAATGAGTTTTTTTGTTTTATTTCTTCTTCCACAAAATTAAATTATTATTAGAACATGATGAAATAATAAAATAATTATATTTTATATTATTATATGTTATATGTTAATTTAATGACATAAAACAATATTTTCTGCCATCAAATGGGTTACTAAATCATCATTTGTGTATATAGTGGACCGCTGCCTTGTTAACTGATGCCATTATTTTTTTCATTACCACTTCTCATGGTTGGGTGTGATGATGGTTATAAATTATTTATATGATATTATAAGATAATTAAACTTATATATTCATCAAATCATATATACAATTTTTTCATTCTGTAGGGGATAAGATAATTTCATTCGTTTGTATGGAAAACTACCACCCCGTGAAATGATGTGATTTGTTTTCACTTACACTTTACATGGAAGATAATAAGGATAAAGATAATATTTATATATATATATGATATACATGAAATAATTACAATATTAAAGATATATTTATCATTATTAAAGTATAATATAACTTTTTATTTCATTCTCACTTACAGGAAGATGATAACTTCATTCGTGTGCATGTGGACCACCGCCTTCACAGAGCGATGTGACTCTCTATTTTCATCACCATACCACATGAATGGTTTGTATAATTATATTTAAAGAAATTATATGGTACTTATTATATTATTATTATTCTATCGATATATGTATTACTCACCTCAGTTCCATAATGATCATTGAAAAATAGAAACATTACCCATGCGTACGTACGTATTGTCGTCTCCATGACCGTATCGTACTTCATTTCTCAGAACTATTTTACATGATTCGTAATAAAATTATGATTGAAGTATAAATATTATAATTATATCATGATTTTTATTTTGGATATGATTGAACTATGATCAAATTAAGAGGACTAAAAATAACAAATCAAAATATATATAAAAACACACTTATTACCAGAAACATTTTTTTAACAAGAAATTGTTAATAAATGGGTAATAAATAGTCATGAGTAAATAATATATGGTACGATATATATAATTACGTTTTTTTAATATATGTATCATAAAATTATATTTATTATATAGTAGGTTTAAACTTGTAAATATGAAGTTGAGACTTAAGGTAAGGGATTTCTAGTCTCTCTTCTATTTCTGAGAGACATATAAAAATTCACCACCCATTTATTTTATTTGGTGTTTATAATACTCATTTGAAAAGTTATATAATAAATAACTTTTTTTTTATATTTAACGTTTTAATTGATTATTATTCTTTATTGGTTCATACAATGAAAAATATTACTAAAGTGGAAAGGGATTTCTTGTCTCTCTTCTACTTTTGGGATACATATAAAAATTCATCACTTGTTTCTTTTGTGTGGTGTATATGTTGTACCTTTTACATGTCATAACATGAATAAAATTATATTAATTCTTTTTAATGTTTTATTTTAAGATCATTATTTATTATTTATTATGATTCAGAATATTACAAAAGAAGTAAGGGATTTTTTCCCCTCTTCTATTTATGCGAGACATTTAAAAATTCACCACTCATTTATTTTGTGTGGTATATATACATACATCTCGATATGTTATATCATTAATTCCATTATTTTCAAGATATTTAAATATTAATTTTATGATTATTATTTATTATTTCGTACGATTCAGAATATTATAGAATCAGTAAGGGATTTTTGTCTCAATTTTCCAACCTTGAGACATGTGTTATGTTATACACCTACATTATTTCACATGGTGTATGTATAGACCCTTTAAAATATACTATAATGAATTTATTACTAATAATGATATTTTATGTTTCTTTTAATGATATCACTTTATTTTTCTTGTGATTCAAAGTTACCAATGTGGTAAATATTTTATCTTACAATATCATCATTTATCGAGATTATTTATGATTACGTTTCCAATGATAAAATATCATGATACATCTCTCAATAAAGTCATGAATTTTATTCTCTAATGGTTATTCATGATATTTTCAGGTAATATTTCCACTTTTCCACTCTTTGGTACCTATAATAATATAGAAAATGTTTTTAAGAAAATATGACTTTATTTATCTCTTCTATCACTAACGCATTTTCTTCCAAACCCATTTTTTCTAAAATAATATTTTCAAAAAAAATTATTATTCCCCTATGATTTTTAAATTTAATTTTAACCCATGTATTAATTTTTTTAAAAAATTTATAAAGGTATATTCATTTCACTTTCCAAACAATTATCATTTTCATTTCACTAAAAATGTGAAAGGAATATTTGATTTAACATGTACCGCATGATCGTAACATCCCATCATCATGAACAATATTTTATTTTAAATATTCTTTTATATTTTCATGGTTATTTTCAACTAAAAAAAATTTTCAAACTATTTTATGTTTTAAAAAATATATTTTAAAGAAAATATATTTTCCTTAGTAAATGTTCCAAGTGATATTTCAAAATCATTCTCCATATAAGATGATATACATTGATGTAACTTGTGTTTTTTCAAGGCTAGGAACTAAGGATATCAATATTATTCTTTCTATAAATTCTTTATCCTGATGACATATTTATGAAAACTATTTATATTTTATGGGTTATACCATAATAAGGTTATTATGATACCCACTTTTCTCCATTGGTTATTCCATGATGGAATAAAAAAATGATTGTGAAATCTATCAGTTTTTTATAGGTTATGATAGGATGAAATTTTTATGAAACCCATTTCATTTCATGGGCTATGATATGATGTGTATTAAATTATATTATAGAACACATATGTATTATTTTCATTATGTTATGGTTGTGACCTATATATCTCCCTAATGAATTAGGTAAATATGGATATCTCATTAGTAAATATTTTATGTGTGAACGTGATTACATGTTCAAAATGTTATGAATGAACCTAATTACATGTTCATAATGTTATACATGAACAAGATTACATGTTCAAAATGTTATGTGTGTAACTTTATTTCATTTCCATAATGTTGATCATGGACCTATCCTTCCAGACCATAATGTTATGCGGGAACCTGGTTGTATGTCCATAAGTTTATGTGAGGACCTGATTTCATGCCTTTAATTTAAAGAGTGAACCTTCCTCTATTTATAATCGTTCACAACATTATAAGATAATTTTATGCAAAAAAATAATTATATTATTCCAATGAAATTCTCTCATGTATCATGTTATTTTATTTCCTTATTATTTATCTCTTATGAACTGAAAATATTTATGCCATAGATCAGGATTATACTCTTTGATATGTAGGGTATGGTTTTAAAATGTTATTCTCATGTTCTCATACCCCTTTTCTCATGTTATTCTTATGTATCTCCCTATTTTAACCTTAACGTTCATCTCATCTCACCCTTCTTATGTTTATTTATTACTTGTTATAAAGAAATGTTTTTAAGAATGATTACTAAATAAGAAGATCATTATGGGATATATTCAAGATATTTTCTGAATTAAAAATATTATGGTCCAAGTTTCCAAAGGTTCTAAACTATTGAGGTCCCCAATTATGTGTTTGTGTGTTTTATTTAATATTCATTTAAAAAGATGTAATATCCATGTATTTGAAGAGTGAGAATCTATATATAAGCATCTATATTCATGTTTTGAACAACTTTAATACTTTAGTACTCAATAATGGGTCATTCTAACACATATAATCAATCAATACTTAAGTACATTTCTTAAGTTATTAGTCTTATGAGTTTATTACATTAATATTATACTTTTCCATAAATAATTTCAAATTTAATTTTTATGATGGTGATTTTATTATCCTTAATAGAAGCTTTGTTATATGAGTATCATGTTTTATAAAAATTTAGTAAAGACTTTAATCAAATATGTTCCTAGTAAAATTATGACCCAATTTAAAATCCATCACATCCATTAGTGGGAAAATATTCATATTTCACTAATATTTGGGTCACTTTAGTGTTTTTTCCCTTAAATAGATATTTGGGTAGGGTTTCATCCCAATCATATCATATATGATTCTTATATACTTGAGTGAAATATTTTTCCCCAAATAAAATAAATGGATTCAATAAACTATACTCCCATAGTAACATAATACTATAAGGGTATATTAGATAAGTGTATCCTAAAAACATAGACAAGAACATTTAATTAATCTTATTATGTTCACTGGTTAGTTGTTTCCCTTATACAAGATAATCCATAGGCATCCAAATTTAGTATCACCTACTCGATTGGATGATTGAGTTCTTGAAAAGTGATTGTTTATAAAGAATCTAACACTTAGTATTTTAAAAGGGTATTTATCTCACTGTCATATCTCATGTTATTCCCTTTACATGTATTCATGTTTCAAATGATTTATTTTGGAATCATATTCCTTTCACCAAACAAATATGTTCCTACTATATTGATTTGTAACTCTTTTTAGAACTCATAGATTGTGTTACAAACCCATATTAATATAAAATTATATTTAAAAATATAAAAAATAATCCAATGAATAAGGTATATAAAAACTTATAATTTTATGTATTATAATTATATTAAATCAATAATCACCACATGAGTAAGCATGGAGTCAAAGAAAATCAACCACCATCTTTCTAGAAAAAGGGATAAGTCTCCAATCCGTTGGGAAATCAGACCCAAATTTCCTTGTCTTTCTGATAATTTTATCTATGGTTATATCAATTCTATTATGAATTTAGTACCTAATAGGTAAAAATCATAACTACCTACCTAATTCAAGTTCATAGGTTAGTATAATTCAATGTCAAGGTAGAATAAAATTTCAACTTTTATCACCCATTGAAAGTAACTCTTTATATGCATGTATGGTAACATAGAAGCAAGTTAAAAACATTAAAATAAATCATACACATATATATAACATAAAAAATTATTATATGTGAACAAATCATAAAATGGATATTAGGTAAATGCGAAATTAACATATTTAAACACCGGACAAACATTTATGAGTAATTCATATATATTATAAAAATAAACAATTAATATTTTGTTAACATTATAGATATTAAATAATATAAAATATAAATTCATGATATTCATTTCATAATATGAAATCTTACATATTATTCATTATATGGAATTTACATTAAATATATGATATTATATAAAATATAAATATTGTGTATTTCAATTTATATTATGTAAACTATTTACATAATCCAAATATCACATATTAATAATTATTTAAATCATGATCAAATCAATCATCAAAACTCATTTTTGAGGTTGTTTAAATAATTTTCTCAAATTATACCTTTAATTTGAAGAATTCAATTTAATAGCTATAAATGGATTAAAATATTAAATGCAAACACTTATATTTAGCCATAGTTTGTAATGTATAAACACCTTATAAATCAAACTTATAATTTCAATATAAACTCAATGTATCAATACTATAAGTCATGTCAAATAATTTATACCAATTTAACAAACAACATATGCATATTGAGTCCATTACTGTTTCATATCATGCAATTTTTATTATCTCATGTTTTAGCCCTCTATGCATTCTTAACAATCCTAAGTGTTAACTTATATATTAAATTAATCCCTATATACTATTTAAATTCTATAATATATATATATACATTAAAAGGATTAAAAAAATAAATGTAAAATTTATTTATTTTCCTAACAGAAAATATAAATATGAACATTCCATATTTAATTTAGGTATGAAAATATCCAACTTTAAATGATTGAAACTTATCTTTTATAAAAAGTTAAAAAGTATAGTCATTCTTAGAAAAAATTTTAAATCACTTAATATTTATTATAAGATATATTTTATGATTGATATGAAATTAGAATTTTTAAGTCATTACTAGGGTCAATGAGTACCATTACATTATAATTTCGTGGTAAAGGCAATAATCATTACATATAGAGTAACAAATTCATAATAGATATTCACTATTATGGAAAAGGAAGAAATCCTAAAGTATCGAGTGAACCATACATAAGTGTTTATCAAGGAAAGGGAAAAGAACATTAAGTAAATCATATATAATAGATTTTTTTTACTTTTGTGGAAAGATAAAGACTCTTACATACTAGAAATTTCTAACAAATCATCCAATCATATTCACTGATATACACTAATTCCAATAAGATTTAATACTCAATTTTTACAAAACCCATGTTTCTGTCATATATTATGATATATAATATATCATAGATAACAAAATAGATCAAACCATGGTTTCACAATCTGTTGTTATTTATGATGTGTATCAGTCATACCCTACTACTTAGATAAAATATAATTATGATGTCTTATATCATAATTCCATGTGATCTAGCAGTTGATATTCATCCACGGTATATTGGGCACTATGATATTTACTAATGTGGATTATTATATGAATGATATTTGTGATAAAAGTAAAATAACATATTTATTTGTTGATTAACATGGATCTAATACTATTTATGGATTTTTTGGATCATTATATGATCATGGTTGTAAAAGAAAACCATTTTAAGTTACAAATATATCATCAACAAAGAAATATACACTATGCAGAATATAAAACATATAGGTGTGACATTGTCATAGTTATATCCGTATCTACCATGATTGATATAGTATTCTTTATTGTGATCACCTAGTGATAACCAAAGGACTGTCTCTTTCATAGGTGGTACAAAAACCACTATAATCCCCATATTCTATTATATGGATTATGAACTAAAATTGTGTTTTTCAAACTTCACCTTGTTGATAAACAGATAATTGGGATTAAGATATACTTATATATGGATTTTTATAATCATACAACCACCAAAAAGAGGATCTTATCCTTTATATAGGTTCCCTTCATTCAATGAAGGGATTTTGATGTCTGCTACCATCACATGACATCTAAAATATATAATGATATCATATTCATGTGAGGATTTAATAACCATTGAATAATTCAAAGATAATTACATGTTTTTAAAATCTTAAATGAATAAAATAATATATTAATAGTGAAATTAAACTATGATCAAGATGTAGTAGTGGACATGTGATCAATGTCCTATATAAATAGCATATCATAAAATGCAATTAATACCAATTATATATACTGAAAAAGGGATCTTCAAAATCTATCATAGGTTTTGACTTAGGATTTATCATAAAACATGATATACTCTATTTAGTGCATATTAAACATTTTTATTATCATGGAATGGTGAATTACCAAGGGGATATTACAAAAAAATTGAGAACAAAATATTTCATTTGTAATTTAGCTGGATGGAATTTGGTACAATCCTAGAGAATTGTCTTTAAGTAGATGATTTTTAGGATTAACCTATGAAAATAGTTCCCAAGGGGATGATTTTTGGTTTTTTTTTGTGAAAAAAGTTTTCCTTTTTTGTTTTTTGGAATTATATAACATAAATTTGTAGAAGGAAACTTGCTTGACTAGGATGGTGCATTTCATCCTACCTATGGAAACTTGGATTTAACCCAACAAAAATGGTATTAGAATATAAATTTGATTAGATGTAGTATATGATAATATTCTAGATGAATAATAGAATTTAATACACCATTCATGTCTCCAGTAAATATTTGTTTTTCATTTTTATCATACTTTATTTATTATTAGATTTTTGGGGAGTTTGGGGTGAGAATATAAATTTTGGGGGAGATAGACCTGGGTGTATGATTAGCACACAACTAGTGATAACCATGAACCAAAACTATGTAATAAAGGAGTAGATTTGTAGTGTCATTTTTCATGGTTAGGGCATGGGTTTTTAAACCATTTAGGGTCCCCATGAAACTGTGTTTCTTGGTTTGCATTTAGGGGTGACCCGCATGGTTTATGGAACTCTGAAGCCTATTTGGGCCACCTAAAATGAGAATTTCCTTTTATGTCCCTTTTCATTTAAACACTAATTTCCCTAATTTTGTTCCATATTCAGGTGATGTAAGTCCCCTATCTAAGCCCCATTCACCCCCCTTAGTTCTTAGTGATTTCCTAGTGTTCTTCCTTAATAATTGTGTCAATACTTAATCTAAGACTTTATTTCTCATGGATTCTTCTTTATCATTCCTTTCATTCTCAATATTTCACTTCTACATTGAGTAAATTATCCCTAACATCCCATGGGGGATTACACTTTGTATTGGGATTAGTATTTAATGGAATTTATTATATTTATAGGAATTTGAGGATCCCATATCTTTTATTATTTTGTTTTAATAATAAATGACAGGTTTAAAAGGGATTATAGGTAGGTGTCCATATTTAAGTTATCATTCCCTTGGAATATCGTGAGTTAGTGCATTCTCATTTGGTCTTGTAGATAGATTTTGTTTCAAATATGTTATTTATGGTTGGTTTATGTATGTTCATTATGATTTCTGATTTATGTGGATAAAATGGTTTATTCATGGGGTTTTATTTAAAAAATAGTTATGCACACAATAGTTGTTTGATGAAATTTTATAAAGAGGGTTTTAAATAAAAATGTGACTTTTCATAGGATGTTTTTGAAATTTAAGTAAACTTGTTTTACAATTATATGATTGTATGAAAGGGTATTATTGATTATTTGATTAAATAATGGCTATGTGTCTTGATTTATTTATGTGTTGTGTAAAGCATAAGAGACCTTGGGTTTGTATGGGTGAAATGGATGGGTATTGACCTAGTATGTAATTTATGATAGACAGAGAATATGACCCAAATTGATTGATAGTGGAAGATATGGATACATGAGACTTGGTCAGACTGTGAGAGTTCCCATTGTTTTTAGGTTTATGTATATTGAATAGTTAATTTTGAGAGATTCCTAATTACATTTAGGCCTAAGGTTAGTTCCCTATGTTGTAGGTGTTGTGTTTTAAAGACATATTATTCATTATACACTTATTTACTTATGTACATTTGGTTATGTTTATTGTGTTTAATTTTATAAATTAGGTTGTATTTTCCTTATTCATGATATTAATAGAACATATTTTTTTTATTAAAACAAAGGATTTATGAAATGTTTCAAATGAAATATATTTCAAAATATTTTTTTCAAACTAGAACCAATGGCTTAAAATGATAAATATAATACACATATTTATATTGGTGTACTACCATGATGGGCCTCAATCCATATTTATGCCTTTGGGTGTATGTGGAATTGGTTCTATAGGATACATGTAAAGGTAATGGGATCGCCTCTTAAAGTGAAATTTATTGACCCTCATCAATTTTTCCTAGCTTTATATCAGGTGGGGATCAAAGCTCACAAGTATTTTTTTCTCTTATGGAGTATTTTATAATCCATAGGATTTTCATATGGATAATATATGTAATGACCATGTCGACCTCAAATATATTGATATTTTTTGTGTCACATATGATGTTGTATACACTTTTTTCTATGTTTATAAAGTGATGTTCGATGTTGGTTGATGTTTATATTTTGTTTTCTCTATTTTTTTATATACTGATATTATTTATTATGAGTATGAACAAATAATATACAGACAGATCATCTCAGAATGCTTGGTGGGATCTATGTGGTGTTTATTTGGATTCCAGGGGTGAAATCATTCTCTATTTATTATTTTTGATACCATAGAACTAGTTTCTAACTTTTAGTGGATAAGAACGTGCCTCATTCCTTATGGTGTTCTAGGTTGGGTAATGTGTTGGGTTATCCTGAGTTGGTTAATTATATAAGTAATTTAGGAAGTGGAGGATTTTAGTAGATAAATAATTTTGGTGATAAGGAATATATGGGATTTTACTGGTCTTATATAATAGTATACATAGGTTTTTAAAGGGTGTGTAAGATTAATCTAAAGAGATTCAAAAGATTGATATGAATACAAGAGGTTTATCTAGATAAAAGTATGAATTTTGAAACATAAGAAGTAGGAATTGTTGGAGTTGGTGTCATATGACCATCTTTTTGTACATTAATTACATTTATATTTGGTGAATTGAATATCAATTTAACATATTATTTCATATTGTTCATTGTTATGCATGAATTTAATGTAACAATGTCCCAAATTATTTTCCATGTTTATATGGTCTTAACATTTCCACACTATGATGAGAACATTGTGGTGATATAAAAATATTCTTAATATAATTATATGGTTAAATAAAATACTATGATGGGACATATATTATATGAACCATAAGTTGTGAGTACTCATAAGTTAATTACACTTCTTATCATGAAGTTCACACTTAGTAATCTCTAATACATAATATTATGAGAACATAGCATCCAATAGGAATTACACATGTTTTACTATCATAAAAAATTATTATATTTGAGCATGTGTAATTTTACTTATACTTTAATATTCTCATTGATGCATTTAATGAAATGTGCACCTAGATTTGATGATGAAAACTATGATGACATATGTTCATGGTGAGGTAGGTCATGTTGTGTGCGTCATAATTGACAGGTCATTAATGGATAAGTCAAGGGAGTATCTTTCCCTTCCATCTTAATGGAAGTTGACATCTTAACCCATTTATTTGAATATAACCTTCCCATGAAATCACATGTCCATGGTGTGACAAATGTGTTTTTTTTAGATAGTCAAAGAAATACATATCAAGAAAATAAGTTGATGAACTGATTTTCAGCCTACTTGATGTGATAATTAGGAAAAGGGATTATATAATACAGTGATCATTCAAAAGTTTTTGTTGAATTCATAACATTAAGCTCATTCTCTCAGGCTCCTTGACTCATTACTAGACATTAATCTTGGACTTTAGGAAGGCCTACCTAATTCTAGTGATAAATAATCCTAGACGGTCACACAATAAGTGTTTCTATTGATCTCAATTAAATTCTATTTGAATTTAATTAAATAGAATTAATATAAATCCAATATGATGAAATAATTTGTTTCATGTTTTATTAATCGCATAAATTAAATAAATATTTATTCACTGATATGTGAATAAATTTTTTTATTTCTTTTATTGAATATGTAATAAATATTTATTCAATTATATGTGAATAAAATATTTATTTATGAATAAAATGTTGGTTAGAGTATTCCATAAATATAAAGGTGTACGAACATACCAAAACCATGTTTGGTGATGAATAATTATTTACAAGCTGGTAAATAATATTTATCGTTAGTAAATGTTTCTGAATGAAGAACAATATTATTATTATTATTATTATTTCATGGAATGGGGTTTACAAAGGATGGGATAATATTTTAAGGTCCTTCATGAAATAAAATAATTTCATATCCAATATCCCATCTTCTTAAATAGACCTATATCACAATTATGTAAGGTTAATTGAAAATAGAGAATTTTTTATCACAATAAATTCTCTCTTGAATCCCTTTTTTTCCCATCTCAATAATGATAACACAATATAGAATCCTTCAAGAGTAAAGGATGGGTGATCATCACACACAATGCAAGACATTTGATTCCCTATTCTAGCACCTAGAGGTCGATTGGAATTTGTCAAATATCAAAGTAGCATGTTTGGATCACTACTAGAGGGATTCTATCTTTTGATCCACACAAGAATAATGAAGGCAATCTGAACAGATCTTATTGTATGATGAAAAACATCACCAAATTAAGAAACCTAAGATCAGGTAACTACTTTATTCTGATCTAAATAAATTGATTGTATATTTAATATGCATGATCATCCCTAAGGGTTTTTGGAAACTCTAATTAAATGAAATTTTAATTATCTCTCTTCCCATAATGCACTTACACCACACTTTAAACCTTCAAGTAATATTGGAGGGTGCTAGTTTCAGAGAATATCTCATCATATGAGGAGATTGTTTTATATTAAAAAAAATAGATAATATTTTCTAGAGATCCTATGTATTCAATGGATACCAAGAGAATAAGTGGTCTTCTAAACACACTCGAAAATGGAATGAGTCAAACAAGGTGATAAGAAAGAATGATTTTCCAACTTGTGATAAATATGGAAAGAATAACCCTTTTAAATGCTTAAAAGGATTGGGAGTTTTTTATTATCGTTTAGAAAAGGAAAACTAGGAAAAATAATGAAAAAGGAATAATCAAAATGTTGTTATTCAGTGTTACAACTGTGAGGAGATGGGGCACTATGCAAACGAATTCCCCAGGAATCAAGGGAATATACCTCTAAATAATATAAGAGATCAAGGTCATGTATACATTCTTGACATGATCGAACTGGAATGATTAATTTAATTCTATATTTGGAACTAATTAATATATTCTAATATTATTTTATTTATAATTTTCTCGTTATATGATTTATGACAGATGTAATCATTGTATTATAGAAATTTTTCAAAAAATGATTTGGGATCATATTTCGAATGGTACGAAGAAATTTTATTTAGTATAAAGTTATCCTTCTCAAAAAACACCTAACTAAGGTAAAGAAATCCCTTAATATGTTTACGATTTTGAGATAATGAGGAAGAAATGATTGATTTAGATAAGTGTTGAATACCTTGGATGTGATTAATGACTTTTTGAAAAGTGGTGTATTCTATCGTTGATGGATTTTACAACACTTGGATTTAAGGAATATATCCAATAATATGTTTCTTACTAAAGTAATAATGAATAATGCATGTTTCTAATAAGGTTTTTTGGTAAATTGAGTTATTACCATATTTTAAGAGGATACATCGTGAAGATATTCCCATGCTTGGAATGTGATAATTTAGAGATTTTTAATGTTGATTAAAGTCTAATGATATGTTCATTTTTGGAAATTTAGTGAAGTTATTTCTAAATCATTGGATCACAATATTTTTTAAAATTTAACCATTTATTAAATAGATGACCACATGATAATATTTTAGAGGTTAATGTGTTACTTCACCATATGATGCATCCTTTGCTAATAGATTAAGTAGAAATAGATCAAGGAATAATAAAAACAATATATTATGTTATAGAAACATGTATTTTAATATAGATTTAATGAATTCCTTACCTATATAAGAACATATTCATGAGACAAAAATTTTGTCCTATTATCACTATTTTTATGATATGAATGACCATTATTAATAACAATGATTTTGGGTTTTTCTGGTCTACAACATTCATTTGAACATGTCATTTAGGACTCTCTATCAGAACATGATTGTTTGATGTTTTATTCTATATCCATGTTTCCATTTCCCACCTATATTCTCCTACTAGGGAACCACATTATGTGACTATTATGATTTCCATTATCTCTTATTTAGAATATGTGATATTAATCCTATTTATGATGTCGATATTTCAACAATATTTTTTTATCCCTAAATTACTGAGATCCTGTTTAAATTTTGAGGATGTTATTTATTTTAGTTGGGTAGACTGTAACACCCAAAAATTATAAAGTAAGAACCCTGTATTTGATAGCACCCTTGACACGAGACACCAAGCATTTAAGGGTATATAATACCCTGATACTTTAAAATATATTCACAATTTTATATATATATTATATATTATATATTTTCCAATTCATGAAACATCAAGTTATCTTGTGTTACACGTAAGAGATACTTCCTTCAAAATCTTACATTACACTCAAGACCATGTTTTAACCAAACTATAATATATTATTAAAATATTGTTATTTACTTTAATAAGAATAAAAATAGCCATTAAATTAGTTTTTATGATTATAGTTAACTATATTATGAAAACATATCATTTACACAAATATAAAATTAATTCATTAGTTAAAAATTAATTAAGAATGAATATAAGAACTGATTGAATGTTAAATAAAATATAATTATTTTTATCATAAAAAATTTGTGTTACGGTAGTAAATTAAATTAATTAAAATTAGTTGGTTATATTAATTTTATATATATTATAAATCCAATCAAATATTTTTTTATTAATCCAACATATTTGATAGTATTAATATAAAAACAAAACCAATTTTATGCAAAAAATACTATATTTTTATTAAAGAATTTTTGAATCCTTTTAACGATGATCCCATTTGAAATTAAAATTTTTAAACTTTAATAAATTTAATTTGTAAAACTAAAATTATTATGGGGAATAAAAACATAAAAAATATCTTAGGTTTAATGTTTTTTATTTTTCTAAAAAAATTCATTTTTTAATAAATAGTGAAAAATACTGAATTTTAGTTCAAAACTGATTTTTCATCTATTTAAATTATAAAGATAAATTATTTTTTATATTGTTTTTAAAGTTTATTTACTTACTTTTTTAATGAATTAATCAAATTTAGGTTATTTAGATCAATTTCACTTTGAAATTTACTATAAAAACATAATAAACTTTTGCATGTTTTCACCTTAAAACCCTGCATTGTCGTCCAGATTGCAAGGTTAAATTTTAATTAATTTTTGCCACTTCTATAATTGGAATTCAAAAAAATATATTCCATATTTATAATAATAATAATTTATAATGTATAATGATTTCAATGTATTTTTGAACATGTAGATTAGGGAAAGTGATTAAAACTAATTACAACAATTAAGAGAATATTATGCTTAATTCAGGAATAAACCTTAAACCTAATGCCCAAAAAGAACTATAAACCTAAAAAAAAGATATTATATAGACATATATCTATTATATCCTCAATTTTATTGAGTTGTGTTCATTATTGGATCCACTTTCAAGATAAAAAACATGGTAGGAATTCCTTTGTCAAAATATTACATGAGTACCCCTCCTCCACCATAATAAAAGGCCCCCACTTATCCCCATTCCACACAACTATAAAACCACTTAGTTTCATACAATAAAATCCCAATTAATTTCCCTAAATCCTTAACCTCAACCTTTAATCCTCCTTTTTGAAGTAATCCTTTTGGTACAAACCAAAATGAGTTACCCAATTAAGAGGTATTGTCTTCTCTCAAGCTCTCTAGTTTCATTTCCATTGTCCACCTCCGCTAATATACTTATTATATGATTACATAAAAAAACATAGTATCATAAATATACTATTATATTTTTATTTCAAGGTTTTTACCTAAACTTATACACACTTCCATCTAATGGATAATGAACATACTATTTACCTGTACGGAGAACTACTACCTCACGAAAAATGATTAATCGTTTTTCCTTTACCGCATCTCATGGTGTCCATTATGATGGAAGATATATTTATATATTATATATGATATATTTATAATTTCATTACACTAGTTGAAATATTTTATAAAACATAACTCTATACATTCTATTTTGGGTAAATGCGATAACGTCGTATGTGGATGTGTGGACTACCGTCGATGGGATTCGTTCACATTTTAAATGAAATGTATTAAGGATAACTTTAATAAAACTATGTAAAATATATTAGATATATATTATACTAGAATTATAATATACATATGTATCATTAAATTTTATTTCCTTTAATAAGATGAAGAAATGAAAGTATCGTTCATTTGTGTGTATGGTCTACCGTGTCCATGAACTGTGCATTTGATTTCTTATCTCAAAACATTATAGATAATTCTAAATAAATACAAACATAATATATATAATAATTATATCATTGTAACGACCTGACCCTAGTTACCCAGAGTTGGTGCATTATTACATAACATTGGCATGATCACAAGAAAGATCAAATCTAGAAAGACCGATTGGTTTAGTAGCCTTGGAAACACTAGATATATTCATAAGTTTTACATTACATAATAAAGTGAAAAACTACTACTACAACATAATGTCTCCATATTCCACACTATTATCCCCTCATAATATCCCTGCAGGTCATTCATAACTTACTTCTTCACATCCTGGGAAAAATAAAACATAGAAAAGGGGTGAGCTCAAATGCCCAGTAAGGATAACAATATAGCGGAACATTCAAAAATAAGCATAAACATTTAAGGCAATACATTACTAAAACAAAAGCCTTTTAAACTTGAACTTCAATATAGTATGGAAAAAGTAAAATGAAATAATTCCATTTACTTATTCACATGGATATTCTACTAATCGAATAATCACATGAAATATCAATAACCACTTTCATAATGTCGGAATGCATAATGCTGAACTTTAATTTCTTTGTCAAGGCCTCATCCCAAGACCTAGGGGATAACTGTAACCGGAACCCAACCCGGAGTACCTCTAATAACCGGACACCAACCCGGAGTGCCTCTAATAACCGGACACCAACCTGGAGTTCATCTAATAAACAGAGACCAAACCGGAGTTGCTCTAATAACCGGAGACCAAACCAGAGGGCTTACTTTTACCGGTCCCCAACCCGGAACATTCTTGTCTTACACATTCATCTGAATGAAAGGTTGAAATATAACATAAACATTCGGATTACAAATAACTTATGAAATGTCAATACTCTAAACAAAAACCATGAGTGACATAAGAATAACTTATCTACAGTCAAAAATATCACAAAACCTTCAATAAAATATGGATGTTTTGTATCATAATAAATCAACTTCAAATAAGCTTAAAATCCATAAAAGTATGTTGACATAGATGAAATAAAGACTATTTTAGAAAAATATCTCTTTCTATTTTGAAATCATTTAAGAGTCTTATATTTATGAAATAAAACATTGTTTTTGAAAATATTCTTATTATCTTGTAAGGGAAGCTTCGACGATTTTATAACGGCGGAAAATAGCCACACCCGCCGTATAAGTTAAAAAAAACATTCTCACCTTAATTTTGTTGAAAAGGTTAAAAAGCACCTTGTTTGGAAAACGACGGAAAGATTCCTTTATAAACCTCTTATAAAAAGTTAAACAAGGGTATAAATGACTTTAACCCATATTATAGTAAATAGTAAAAATGTTTTGGAATTCATTTTTAAGAAACATGGATGCGGATGATAAAGAGATCCCAGTAGATTATTACGTATAAACAACCTCGGATAATGAAGAGATTGTGAAATAACCCTTACCAATTTGGTAACTTATGAAACATAAAACCCATGAAAGAGTTATCATACAATGAATATGTAAATAAACATAAATTAGAGTGTATTACACAAAGAATATAATTAAGGGTAGTACATACACCACACAAAAGGTGATGGTGGCAATATGGCATGAATCTCACGGGAATAAGGAGTGAGATGAAAACCCCTTACCTTGTAATTTTCCTTGGTTGGGGTAGGTTAAACTACTTTATAATGGTGAAATAATTGTTATTAAATTATACAATAATCATATATATTAATATGATATCATATATGATCTTTTAACATTGATTTGTTAATAATATCTTAGAATTATCGTCGTATCGGGTGTTAACTTACTCGTTTTCTTTTATATGTTTTGTTACATAAGACATGTTTGGAATTGATAGGTTGTATATTATTCATATCCATAATGATATCAAGTCCTTAAACATCATTTTTAAATCATCAAATGATAATTATACTTGAATGGATATGATGGAGAATGAATCTCATCGCGTTCGTGGAGACGGTAGTCCGTACGTACGTACGAGCGACAATATCATTCTTTTGATATTAAAATAATATATAAATGGATGTTATATCATATATACAGAATCATTAAAATTTTATATTTATTATTTACATGAGTTACACATCATTATTATACCCATCCAAATAATAATATATTGAATAACAATTACACCACGACGTGGAGACGGTAAGCCGTACATACGCACGTATGGTGACATGTTATTCAAAGGGAGGATAGAATTCTGAATATGGTTGTACCATATTTATAATAACATCACAGTATATATATTATACTGGAGTTATTATTTTAGAATGGTAATAACAAAGGAAGAATAAGTGGAAGAAGAAAGGAATTTGGAAAAGGGTGGTGAAATCATTACCTCTTCTTCGATTTCTTCCTTTTGATTTGATCCAAAGGGCTCATTAAGATGACTTTATGATCAAACTAAAGATTCTAGGTTGTATTTAGGTAAGTTGGGAGATTATTTGGGCAGAGTTTGGCCGATCCAAAAGGCTTTGAAGGTGTGAAGAAATGAGAAGGAGGAGTGCCCTTATATAAGAGGGGTGAGGGGCACCTTTGGAAAAGCTAGAAATACTAATTTATAATAAATTCATATTCGGTTTATAATGGCTCCAAAGTTGATTATTTAAATTTTAAGGTGGGTATAGGTCGAAAAAAACTCAACCAATATAATTTAGACAGGTTTGGGTACTTATATTAACCTTATCTTTAATTATTAACTCTAAGTTAATTAGTTTCACTTTTACAATGTCTCTTTGTATTTTTATATAAAATGGTTAATAAACTTACTATATACATACAAGAGACCCCCAAGTGGTCCATTAATGATGAACCTATCATGATATAAGTCTCTTGGACGAACCTTAGATTTTTAGGAATTTAATATCAATTAATAATATAATATGTTTTTTAAGAACTCTTTTATGTCAATTTTGACACTATTCAATAGTTGATTTTTTTGAAACTCATAACAGATTTATTACTTCTAAAAAAGTCAATTAAATCAATCCTAATATATCATATTATCCTAGAAAATTATTTTAATTCATTGAAAGTTTCATATTTTATTTATTTGGGTATTTATAATATCAATTATTTTAATTTTTCACTATTATAGTAATTAATTCATCATCATTGTGTCATAAATAAATTAAATTATTTAATGTCTAAAAATTATAAATAAAATATCATTATGTAGGAAAACTTTTTATATTTCTAATGAATATTTATAATCTAAAATCCAACATATATAACCCTATGTAAAAATTGTTTTTCTAAAAGATATATGCTTGTGTCATTTTTGTATTCATTTTAACTTAATTAAAATAAAGTATCCCTATCACCTACAAGTGGCACCATGGGGTCCCAAAATCGACCCAAAGATGACTATGGTCGAACATGTATCAACCAATGAGGCTAGGACACGTTTTAGGTTAATTTTAGTATTATTATAATATTATTTTTAACCCTTATTTACCAGATTTACCCTTAACCATGGTAAATAAAATATTTACCGCAGTAATTATTCAAAATGTCTAAAAATAAAAGTTACCTATTTACACAATTTGAACATCCTGATTCAAAATATGGAATCCATTTTTATAAATTCAAAACACAGAAGTGGCAGAAATTAATTTAAAATTAATTCCCGCTGTCAAAACAAAAAGCGTGTTTTTAAGAGATAATAACTATCAAAAGATTGACACTTGTTTATGTTCGGTTTAATTGTAAAATTATGTCCAATGACCGAAATTATATTAAATGGTAAAAATATATTCTAAATATACTTTAAAACCACTCAAATTCATAATTTATCACTATTAATTATTTTTATTAAAAAAATTGTTTTTAATTAAAATTTAGTAATTTTCACTATTCATCAAAATATGAAAGTTATCCGAAAAGTACCAAAATTTCACCTTAGGCTAAATTCGATACTCCGAATCCAAAAATTAAGTCCATTTTGAGAGATAAAATTTCTAAAATTTTAAAAGGTAGGTATTACTATTCATAATTTCTAGTTTGATTGGTTGTGGTGTGTTAGAACTCGAAGTTGCGTACAACACACGCTACTGTATTATTCAAAGGAAAGCGTACCGTGGAAGATTGGGATGTTTCATTTTAAATTTTTTGATGTCCCCATTTAGTCAAAAATTTTAAAATATTGTATTTAAAAAGGTTTCACTATTAAAAGTTGATAAAAGTGAAATACTGAAAATGAATCTGTTCTTGCATTATGTCTAAGAAACTCATAATATGGATTCTAAAATTATAAGGATTATATAAAGTTTAAATTTTAGTTAATACTATTCATAACCTCTTTTGAATGGATTTTTTTTGGTAAGTCATGGTGTGTTTGAACTCGGTGTTGCGTGTAGTGCAAGTTATTTAATTATTTTGAAGAAATAACACACTATGAAATCTTGGGGTGTTACATTCTCCCCTCCTTCAATAAATTGCGTCCTTGCAATTTGAAATTGTTCTTCGAAAATAAAAGGTTGAAAATAGAGAATATATTTGTGGGAAAACCCACATAGGAAATTGGGTTACTAAAATTTAGTCTTAATATGAGGAAAAGAGAAATGAAAGGGTCACCACCAAATTATGATCTCGATTAGGAGAACATTTGTGGAAATTAGAGACATATAATTGGAGGGAAAATGTAAATATTTATAGGTAGTGATTGAGGTCATCAATCACAAACAAGTATAAAATTGAGGTCTTTAAACTCATAAATCTATGATGATTTGAAATACCATCGGTTCAACAAAACATAGGGTATTGGGATAACACATTTTTGACGTTTCAAAATATCTTAGTTGAAATCCCACATCAAAAAATAAATTAATGAGGCCTCTATTTAAAATAAAGAGTGGAAAGTATGAAGATTACCAAAAATAACACATACTAGGGTTCCATGTAGGAAAATATGGATATGGAAGAGAAATCTAACCATCAATTATCTAATGGAGAGTGGTAGAGAACATGGCTATGAAAAGGCCAACAATCCCAAAGCCATAAATTAGTGATGATTTAAGGTACCATCTAGGATAACATTTTTGTTCTAAGTTCCTTTTATTAATGTTGAGGAATTTATTTATGATATTGGATATGATCATAAGGAGATATACTTACTTTATAATTAGAGTTTTATCCATTAATAAATTTCTACCACAAACTCATCTTTCACTCTAAAAGATAATAGAACGTAATTTTTTTTCTATTTATACTATTCGTACAGGGTTCCAAAATAAATGAATTTATAATTCATCTACCAGATCTTTAAAAAAAACTACATTATTTAATCCAGGACATCTTGTGGGCCAATGGTAGGTGATACACCCTGGTCTCCCTTCGGTAACGGGTTCAAGTCTCACAGCCTTGCTGGATGCGACGGGTTGCCGCCCGACCTCCGGGTTGTTCTTTTATGGCAATCCAAAATAATCCAAACTAGAACTATCCAAAATACTTCTGTCCAAACTCACAGTCCAACATTTATAAAGAAGGTAAACATAATGTAGATCCTTTTTACCCCGTAATAGCATATGAATACCTTCATCATGTATTCTTTTAATACACTGAAACATCCTGAATTACCATATTCCTTATTGATTACATTCATTCTCCCTTATTCCATATAGAATGCTGGATATACTTTATCAATCCAAAAATGTTTTAAACCCCAAAAATGATAGAATATACAAATCATTAATCAGTTCCAAGGTAGTCAAGAATATCCAATATAATTTATCCAAAACAATCATATATTATTCCAAAATCACTACCTCGGTATCAGAACTATATTATGGTTTATCATTCTCTCAACCATATATTTTCCAAAAATTTATCCTCCTATTGAGTCACTTTTCTTTGTTCCACACAATATCAAGTCCTTAATGAAATAGAACTCTAGTAAAATCCTTATATACTCCATAATTATTATAACAAGTACATTTTTGATACAACACTCAATTGACATAATCAACATAAGAACTCTAATCATTCCTCTTCATCTGTGGTAGTATCATAACTTTATTATTATCCAATAGCATCATTTGCCGCATAGTCTGATGACTGGGACATAGGTTTGCGTAGTGTCCAAACTATTTGCAAATGAAACATTGTACATTTGAAACCATTTTCTTACCCTTGCAGTCACGTACTTTGTGCCCTTTTCCTCCATACTTATAACAAACTCACATTCCTTTCAAGCAAGTTCCAGGGTGTTTCTTTCCACAGTTATCACATATAGGAAAATTCTTCTTTTCCCTCTTCCCTTTATCCATCTTTCTCTCTTCCATCCTTTTCTTCTCTTGCTTCCCTTCAAAGCCATAGGACTCAGTAAACTCTTTACTTAACTTATCAACACAAGATATTATTTCTTCATATGATGATAATACATGCGAGACTATTTCACTTGTAAATTCTAGATTAAGACCATAAAATATATGATCCTTCTTTCTCTTTGTATCATGTGCATTGCTAGAGTTCTCATTCCTTCTACTGGGCTCCATTTCTAAACAATGAAATACATTAGATTAGTTTATGAATAACAATACCAAATCCCAAACTTGTAAAACACATAACATAAATTAAATAGTTTATGGATATAATCCATAATCATAAAATTTTCTCCTTTGAGGAATTGTATACTCATAAACCCTTCATAATGATTTGTAAAGAAAATGAGAGTTATTCTAATCATATCCCCCAGGAGTGTCGTAACCAAGAGTGCAGCAAGGCCCGTTGTCGTGCACCAGTTACCGTTCGAGTCTAGCTCAAAGCGGTGTTTTCGGGTTTTACCCCTAGGTACATCTGTGCCAGAGCCGCCTCTACCTGCTCATATCCAGACAGGGATGTATTGCTCGGAAAACTCACAAAATCTCTACAATTCCAAAATTCTAGGAAGTTCTTCTATACTAATCCTCAAAATTAATCTTAAATCTATGTGCTCTAATCAGAGTTTATCTAAATCTAGCTTCCACGGTTTGTACTAAACTTCCTCTGATACCAACTGTAATGCCCCGAACCTAGTTACCCAGAGTTGGTGCATTATTACATAACATTGGCATGATCACAAGAAAGATCAAATCTCGAAAGAACGATTGGTTTAGTATCCTTGGAAACACTAGATATACTCATAAGTTTTACATTACATCATAAAGTGAAAAACTACTACAACAACATAATGTCTCCATAGTCCACACTATTATCCCCTCATAATATCCCTGCAGGTCATTCATAACTTACTTCTTCACATCCTGGGAAAAATAAAACATAGAAAAGGGGTGAGCTCAAATGCCCAGTAAGGATAACAATATAGAGGAACATTCAAAAATAAGCATAAACATTTAAGGTAATGCATTACTAAAACAAAATCCTTTTAAACTTGAACTTCAACATAGTATGACAAAAGTAAAATGAAATAATTCCATTTACTTATTCACATGGATATTCTACTAGTTGAATAATCACATGAAATATCAATAACCACTTTCATAATGTCGGAATAAATAATGCTGAACTTTAATTTCTTTGTCAAGGCCTCGTCCCAAGACCTAGGGGATAACTGTAACCGGAACCCAACCCGGAGTGCCTCTAATAACCGGACACCAACCCGGAGTGCCTCTAATAACCGGACACCAACCTAGAGTTCCTCTAATAACTGGAGACCAAACCAGAGTTCCTCTAATAACCAGAGACCAAACCGGAGGGCTTACTTTTACCGGTCCGGAACCCGGAACATACTTTTCTAACACATTCATCTGAATGAAAGGTTGAAATATAACATAAACATTCGGATTACAAATAACTTATGAAATTTCAATACTCTAAACAAAAACCATGAGTGACATAAGAATAACTTATCCACAGTCAAAAATATCACAAAACCTTCAATAAAATATGGATGTTTTGTATCATAATAAATCAACTTCAAATAAGCTTAAAATTCATCAAAGGATGTTGACATAGATGAAATAAAGACTATTTTAGAAAAATATCTCTCTCTATTTTGAAATCATTTAAGAGTCTTATATTTATGAAATAAAACATTTTTTTTGAAAATATTCTTATTATCTTTTAAGGGATGCTTCGACGATTTTATAATGGTGGAAAATAGCCACACCCGCTGTATAAGTTAAAAAAACATTCTTACCTTAATTTTGTCGAAAAGGTTAAAAAGCACCTTGTTTGGAAAATGACGGAAAGATTCCTTTATAAACCTCTTATAAAAAGTTAAACAAGGGTATAAATGACTTTAACCCATATTCTAGTAAATAGTAAAAATGTTTTGGAATTCATTTTAAAGAAACATGGATGTGGATGATAAAGAGATCCCAGTAGATTATTACGTATAAACAACCTCGGATAATGAAGAGATTGTGAAATAACCCTTACCAATTTGGTAACTTATGAAACATACAACCCATAAAAGAGGTATCATACAATTAATATGTAAATACACATAAATTAGAGTGTATTACACAAAGAATATAATTATGGGCAGTACATACACCACACAAAAGGTGATGGTGGCAATATGGCATGAATCTCACGGGAATACGGAGTGAGATGAAAACCCCTTACCTTGTACTTTTCCTTGGTTGGGGTAGGTTAACCACCTGTATAATGGTGAAATAATTGTTATTAAATTATAAAATAATCATATATATTAATATGATATCATATATGATCTTTTAACATTAATTTGTTAATAATATCGTAGAATTATCGTCGTTTCGGGTGTTAACTTACTCGTTTTCTTTTATATGTTTTGTTACATAAGCCAAGTTTTTCATGGATAGGTTGTATATTATTCATATCCAGAATTATATCAAGTCCTTAAACATCATTCTTAAATCATCAAATGATAATTATACTTTAATGGATATGATGGAGAATGAATCTCATCGTGTTCGTGGAGACGGTAGTCCGTACATACGTACGAGCGACAATATCATTCTTTTGATATTAAAATAATATATAAATGGATGTTATATCATATATACAGAATCATTAAAATGATATATTTATTATTTACATGAGTTACACATCATTATTATACCCATCCAAATAATAATATATTGAATAACAATTACACCACGACGTGGAGACGGTAAGCCGTACATACGCACGTATGGTGACATGTTATTCAAAGGGTGGATAGAATACGGAATATGGTTGTACCATATTTATAATAACATCACATTATATATATGATACTGGAGTTATTATTTTATAATGGTAATAACAAAGGAAGAATAAGTGGAAGAAGAAAGGAACTTGGAAAAGGGTGGTGAAATCATTACCTCTTCTTCGATTTCTTCCTTTTGATTTGATCAAAAGGGCTCCTTAGGATGGCTTTCTGATCAAACTAAGGCCTATCGGTTGTAGTGAGGGAATTTGGGAGAGTATTTGGGCAGAGTTTGGCCAAACCAAAAGGCTTTGAAGGTGTGAAGAAATGAGAAGGAGGAGTGCCCTTTTATAAGAGGGGCGAGGGGCACCTTTGGAAAAGCTAGAAATATTAATTTATAATAAATTCATATTCGGTTTATAATGTCTCCAAAGTTGATTATTTAAATTTTAAGGTGGGGATAGGTACAAAACCACTCAACCAATAGAATTTATACAGGTTTGGGTACTTATATTAACCTTATCTTTAAGTATTAACTCTAAGTTAATTAGTTTCACTTTTACAATGTCTCTTTGTATTTTTATATAATATGGTTAATAAACTTACTATATTCATACAAGAGACCCCCAAGTGGTCCATTAATGATGAACCTATCATTATATAAGTCTCTTGGCATAACCTTAGATTTTTAGGAATTTAATATCAATTAATAATATAATATTTGTTTTAAGAACTCTTTTATGTCAATTTTGACACTATTCAATAGTTGATTTTTGTGAAACTCATAAAAGATTGATTACTTAGAACAAAGTAAATTAAATAAATCCTAATATATCACATTATCCTATAAAATTAGTTTAATTCCTTAAAAGTTTCATATTTTATTTATTTGGGTATTTATAATATCAATTATTTTAATTTTTCACTATTATAGTAATTAATTCATCATCATTGTGTCATAAATAAATTAAATTATTTAATGTCTAAAAATTATAAATAAACTATCATTATATATGAAATATTTTTATCTTTCTAATGAATATTTATAATCTAAAATCCATCATATATAACCCTATGTAAAAATTGTTTTGCTAAAAGATATAATCTTGTGTCATTTTTGTATTCATTTTAACTTAATTAAAATAAAGTGTCCCTATCACCTACAAGTGGAACCATGGGGTCCCAAAATCGACCCAAAGATGCCTATGGTATAACATGTATCAACCAATGAGGATAGGACACGTTTTATGGTAATTTTAGTATTATTATAATATTATTTTTAACCCTTATTTACCGGATTTACCCTTAACCATGGTAAATAAAATATTTACCGCAGTAATTATTCAAAATGTATAAAAATAAAAGTTACCTATTTACACAATTTGAACATCCTGATTCCAAATATGGAATACATTTTTCTAAATTCAAAACACAGAAGTGGCATAAATTAATTTAAAATTAATTCCCACTGTCAAAACAAAAAGCGTGTTTTTAAGAGATAATAACTATCAAAAGATTGACACTTGTTTATGTTCGGTTTAATTGTAAAATTATGTCCAATGACCAACATTATATTAAATGGTAAAATTATATTCTAAATATACTTTAAAACCACTCAAATTCATAATTTATCACTATTAATTATTTTTATTAAAAAAAATTGTTTTTAATTAAAATTTAGTAATTTTCACTATTCATCAAAATATGAAAGTTATCCGAAAAGTACCAAAATTTCACCTTAGGCTAAATTCGATACTCCTAATCCAAAAATGAAGTCCATTTTGAGAGATAAAATTTCTAAAATTTTAAAAGGTAGGTATTACTTTTCATAATGGCTAGTTTGATTGGTTGTGGTATGTTAGAACTCGAAGTTGCGTACAACACACGCTACTGTATTATTCAAAGGAAAGCGTACCGTGGAAGATTGGGATGTTTCATTTTAAATTTTTTGATGTCCCCATTTAGTCAAAAAGTTTAAAATATTTTATTTAAAAAGGTTTCACTATTAAAAGTTGATAAAAGTGAAATACTGAAAATGAATCTGTTCTTGCATTATGTCTAAGAAACTCAGAATATGGATTCTAAAATTATAAGGATTATATAAAGTTTAAATTTTAGTTAATACTATTCATAACCTCTTTTGAATGGCTTTTTTTTGGTAAGTCATGGTGTGTTTGAACTCGGTGTTGCGTGTAGTGCATGTTATTGAATTATTTTGAAGAAATAACACACTATGAAATCTTGGGGTGTTACATTCTCCCCTCCTTCAATAAATTGCGTCCTTGCAATTTGAAATTGTTCTTCGAAAATAAAAGGTTGAAAATAGAGAATATATTTGTGGGAAAGCCCACATCGGAAATTGGGTTACTAAAATTTGGTCTTAATATGAGGAAAAGAGAAATGAAAGGGTCACCACCAAATTATGATCTCGATTAGGAGAACATTGGTGGCAATTAGAGACATATAATTGGAGGAAAAAGGTAAATATTTATAGGTAGTGATTGAGGTCATAAATCACAAACAAGTATAAAATTGAGGTCTTTAAACTCATCAATCTATGATGATTTGAAATACCATCGGTTCAACAAAACATAGGGTATTGGGATAACACATTTTTGACGTTTCAAAATATCTTAGTTGAAATCCCACATCAAAAAATAAATTCATGAGGCCTCTATTTAAAATAAAGAGTGGAAAGTATGAAGATTACCGAAAATAACACATACTAGGGTCCCATGTAGGAAAATATGGATATGGAAGAGAAATCTAACCATCAATTATCTGATGGAGAGTGGTAGAGAACATGGCTATGAAAAGGCCAACAATCCCAAAGCCATAAATTAGTGATGATTTAAGGTACCATCTAGGATACCATTTTTGTTCTAAGTTCCTTTTATTAATGTTGAGGAATTTATTTATGATATTGGCTATGATCATAAGGAGATATACTTACTTTATAATTAGAGATTTATCTATTAATAAATTTCTACCACAAACTCATCTTTCACTCTAAAAGATAACAGAACGTAAATTGTTTTTCTATCTATACTATTCGTACAGGGTTCCAAAATAAATGAATTTATAATTCATCTACCAGATATTTTAAAAAAACTACATTATTTAATCCAGGACATCTCGTGGGCCAATGGTAGGTGATACACCCTTGTCTCCCTTCGGTTACGGGTTCAAGTCTCGCAGCCTTGCCGGACGTGACGGGTTGCCGCCCGAACTCCGGGTTGTCCTTTTATGGAAATCCAAAATAATCCAAACTAGAACTATCCAAAATACTTCTGTCCAAACTCACAGTCCAACATTTATAAGGAAGGTAAACATAATGTAGATCATTTTTACCCCGTAATAGTATATGAATACCTTCATCATGTATTCTTTTAATACACTGAAACATCCTGAATTACCATATTCCTTATTTATTACATTCATTCTCCCTTATTCCATATAGAATGATGGATATACTTTATCAATCCAAAAATGTTTTAAACCCCAACAATGATGGAATATACAAATCATTAATCAGTTCCAAGGTAGTCAAGAATATCCAATATAATTTATCCAAAATAATCATATATTATTCCAAAATCACTACCTCGGTATCAGAACTATATTATGGTTTATCATTCTCTCAACCATATATTTTCCAAAAATTTATCCTCCTATTGAGTCACTTTTCTTTGTTCCACACAATATCAAGTCCTTAATGAAATAGTACTGTAGTAAAATCCTTATATACTCCATAATTATTATAACAAGTACATTATTGATACAACACTCAATTGACATAATCAACATAAGAACTCTAATCATTCCTCTTCATCTGTGGTAGTATCATAACTTGATTATTATCCAATAGCATCATTTGCGGCATAGTCTGATGACTGGGACATAGGTTCGCGTAGTGTCCAAACTCCTTTCAAATGAAGCATTGTACATTTGAAACCATTTTCTTACCCTTGCAGTCACGTACTTTGTGCCCTTTTCCTCCATACTTATAACAAACTCACATTCCTTTCAAGCAAGTTCCAGGGTGTTTCTTTCCACAGTTATCACATATAGGAAAATTCTTCTTTTCCCTCTTCCCTTTATCCATCTTTCTCTCTTCCATACTTTTCTTCTCTTACTTCCCTTCAAAGACATAGGACTCAGTAAACTCTTTACTTATCTTATCAACACATGATATTATTTCTTCATATGATGATAATACATGCGAGACTATTTCTCTTGTAAATTCTAGATTAAGACCATAAAATATATGATCCTTCTTTCTCTTTGTATCATGTGCATTGCTAGAGTTCTTATTCCTTCTACTGGGCTCCATTTCTAAACAATGGCATACATTAGATTAGTTTATGAATAACAATACCAAATCCCAAACTTGTAAAACACATAACATAAATTAAATAGTTTATGGATATAATCCATAATCATAAAAATTTCTCCTTTGAGGAATTGTATACTCATAAACCCTTCATAATGATTTGTAAAGAAAATGAGAGTTATCCTAAGCATATCCCCTGGGAGTGTCGTAACCAAGAGTGCAGCAAGGCCCGTTGTCGTGCACCAGTTACCGTTCGAGTCTATCTCAAAGCGGTGTTTTCAGGTTTTACCCCTAGGTACATCTGTGCCAGAGCCGCCTCTACCTACTCATATCCAGACAGGGATGTATTGCTCGGAACACTCACAAAATCTCTACAATTCAAAAATTCTAGGAAATTCTTCTATACTAATCCTCAAAATTCATCTTAAATCTATGTTCTCTAATCAGAGTTTATCTAAATCTAGCTTCCAAGGTTTGTACTAAACTTCCTCTGATACCAACTGTAATGCCCCGAACCTAGTTACCCAGAGTCGGTGCATTATTACATAACATTGGCATGATCACAAGAAAGATCAAATCTCGAAAGAACGATTGGTTTAGTATCCTTGGAAACACTAAATATACTCATAAGTTTTACATTACATCATAAAGTGAAAAACTACTACAACAACATAATGTATCCATAGTCCACACTATTATCCCCTCATAATATCCCTGCAGGTCATTCATAACTTACTTCTTCACATCCTGGGAAAAATAAAACATAGAAAAGGGGTGAGCTCAAATGACCAGTAAGGATAACAATATAGAGGAACATTCAAAAATAAGCATAAACATTTAAGGTAATGCATTACTAAAACAAAAGCCTTTTAAACTTGAACTTCAACATAGTATGACAAAAGTAAAATGAAATAATGCCATTTACTTATTCACATGGATATTATACTAGTTGAATAATCACATGAAATATCAATAACCACTTTCATAATGTCGGAATAAATAATGCTGAACTTTAATTTCTTTGTCAAGGCCTCGTCCCAAGACCTAGGGGCTAACTGTAACCGGAACCCAACCCGGAGTGCCTCTAATAACCGGACACCAACCCGGAGTGCCTCTAATAACCAGACACTAACCCGGAGTTCCTCTAATAACTGGAGACCAAACCAGAGTTCCTCTAATAACCAGAGACCAAACCGGAGGGCTTACTTTTACCGGTCCCCAACCCGGAACATACTTGTCTAACACATTCATCTGAATGAAAGGTTGAAATATAACATAAACATTCGGATTACAAATAACTTATGAAATGTCAATACTCTAAAAAAAACCATGAGTGACATAAGAATAACTTATCCACAGTCAATAATATCACAAAACCTTCAATAAAATATGGATGTTTTGTATCATAATAAATCAACTTCAAATAAGCTTAAAATCCATCAAAGGATGTTGACATAGATGAAATAAAGACTATTTTAGAAAAATATCTCTCTCTATTTTGAAATCATTTAAGAGTCTTATATTTATGAAATAAAACATTTTTTTTTGAAAATATTCTTATTATCTTTTAAGGGATGCTTCGACGATTTTATAACGGTGGAAAATAGCCACACCCGCCGTATAAGTTAAAAAACATTCTTATCTTAATTTTGTCGAAAAGGTTAAAAAGCACCTTGTTTGGAAAACGACGGAAAGATTACTTTATAAACCTCTTATAAAAAGTTAAACAAGGGTATAAATGACTTTAACGCATATTATAGTAAATAGTAAAAATGTTTTGGAATTCATTTTTAAGAAACATGGATGTGGATGATAAAGAGATCCCAGTAGATTATTACGTATAAACAACCTATGATAATGAAGAGATTGTGAAATAACCCTTACCAATTTGGTAACTTATGAAACATACAACCCATGAAAGAGTTATCATACAATGAATATGTAAATACACATAAATTAGAGTTTATTACACAAAGAATATAATTATGGGCAGTACATACACCACACAAAAGGTGATGGTGGCAATATGGCATAAATCTCACGGGAATACAGAGTGAGATGAAAACCCCTTACCTTGTACTTTTCCTTGGTTGGGGTAGGTTAACCTCATGTATAATGGTGAAATAATTGTTATTAAATTATAAAAGAATCATATATATTAATATGATATCATATATGATCTTTTAACATTGATTTGTTAATAATATCTTAGAATTATCGTCGTTTCGGGTGTTAACTTACTCGTTTTCTTTTATATGTTTTGTTACATAAGCCAAGTTTGTCATGGATAGGTTGTATATTATTCATATCCAGAATTATATCAAGTCCTTAAACATCATTCTTAAATCATCAAATGATAATTATACTTGAATGGATATGATGGAGAATGAATCTCATCGTGTTCGTGGAGACGGTAGTCCATACGTACGTACGAGCGACAATATCATTCTTTTGATATTAAAATAATATATAAATGGATGTTATATCATATATACAGAATCATTAAAATGTTATATTTATTATTTACATGAGTTACACATCATTATTATACCCATCCAAATAATAATATATTGAATAACAATTACACCACGACGTGGAGACGGTAAGCCGTACATACGCACGTATGGTGACATGTTATTCAAAGGGTGGATAGAATACGGAATATGGTTGTACAATATTTATAATAACATCACAGTATATATATTATACTGGAGTTATTATTTTAGAATGGTAATAACAAAGGAAGAAGAAGTGGAAGAAGAAAGGAACTTGGAAAAGTGTGGTGAAATCATTACCTCTTCTTCGATTTCTTCCTTTTGATTTTATCAAAAGGGCTCCTTAGGATGGCTTTATGATCAAACTAAGGCCTCTCAGTTGTAGTGAGGGAATTTGGGAGAGTATTTTGGCAGAGTTTGGCCGAACCAAAAGTCTTTGAAGGTGTGAAGAAATGAGAAGGAGGAGTGCCCTTTTATAAGAGGGGTGAGGGGCACCTTTGCAAAAGCTAGAAATATTAATTTATAATAAATTCATATTCGGTTTATAATAGCTCCAAAGTTGATTATTTAAATTTTAAGGTGGGGATTGGTACAAAACCACTCAAACAATAGAATTTATACAGGTTTGGGTACTTATATTAACCTTATCATTAAGTATTAACTCTAAGTTAATTAGTTTCACTTTTACAATGTCTCTTTGTATTTTTATATAATATGGTTAATAAACTTACTATATACATACAAGAGACCCCCAAGTGGTACATTAATGATGAACCTGTCATGATATAAGTCTCTTGGCAGAACCTTAGATTTTTAGGAATTTAATATCAATTAATAATATAATATTTGTTTTAAGAACTCTTTTATGTCAATTTTGACACTATTCAATAGTTTATTTTTGTGAAACTCATAAAAGATTGATTAATTAGAAAAAAGTCAATTAAATAAATCCTAATATATCATATTATCATATAAAAGTAGTTTAATTCATTAAAAGTTTCATATTTTATTTATTTGGGTATTTATAATATCAATTATTTTAATTTTTCACTATTATAGTAATTAATTCATCATCATTGTGTCATAAGTAAATTAAATTATTTAATGTCTAAAAATTATAAATAAAATATAATTATATAGGAAATATTTTTATCTTTATAATGAATATTTATAATCTAAAATCCATCATATATAACCCTATGTAAAAATTGTTTTTCTAAAAGATATATGCTTGTGTCATTTTTGTATTCATTTTAACTTAATTAAAATAAAGTGTCCCTATCACCTACAAGTGGCACCATGGGGTCCCAAAATCGACCCAGAGATGCATATGGTCGAAAAGGTATCAACCAATAAGTCTGGGACACGTTTTAGGGTAATTTTAGTATTATTATAATATTATTTTTTAACCCTTATTTACCGGATTTACCCTTAACCATGGTAAATAAAATATTTACCGCAGTAATTATTCAAAATGTCTAAAAATAAAAGTTACCTATTTACACAATTTGAACATCCTGATTCAAAATATGGAATCCATTTTTATAAATTCAAAACACAGAAGTGGCAGAAATTAATTTAAAATTAATTCCCGCTGTCAAAACAAAAAGCGTGTTTTTAAGAGATAATAACTATCAAAAGATTGACACTTGTTTGTGTTCGGTTTAATTGTAAAATTATGTCCAATGACCAAAATTATATTAAATGGTAATAATATATTCTAAATATACTTTAAAACCACTCAAATTCATAATTTATCACTATTAATTATTTTGATTAAAAAAAATTGTTTTTAATTAAAATTTAGTAATTTTCACTATTCATCAAAATATGAAAGTTATCCGAAAAGTACCAAAATTTCACCTTAGGCTAAATTCGATACTCTGAATCCAAAAATGAAGTCCATTTTGAGAGATAAAATTTCTAAAATTTTAAAAGGTAGGTATTACTATTCATAATGGCTAGTTTGATTGGTTGTGGTGTGTTAGAACTCGAAGTTGCGTATAACACACGCTACTGTATTATTCAAAGGAAAGCATATCGTGGAAGCTTGGGATGTTTCATTTTAAATTTTTTGATGTCCCCATTTAGTCAAAAAGTTTAAAATATTGTATTTAAAAAGCTTTCACTATTAAAAGTTGATAAAAGTGCAATACTGAAAATGAATTTGTTCTTGCATTATGTCTAAGAAACTCATAATATGGATTCTAAAATTATAAGGATTATATAAAGTTTAAAATTTAGTTAATACTATTAATAACCTCTTTTGAATGGCTTTTTTTTGGTATGTCATGGTGTGTTTGATCTCGGTGTTGCGTGTAGTGCAAGTTATTGAATTATTTTGAAGAAATAACACACTATGAAATCTTGGGGTGTTACAATCATGGATAAAATTTTTTAGATTATTAAACCATGATCTCCTTAATAAAAAAATAAGTATGAAGTCAAAACATAATTGAGAATACTAGGCATATAACAACCGAAATAATCCAAATAATGACAAATTTTTAACAAATGTGTCCTAAGATATTATAAGAAGTTAATATATGATATTATCAATATCATTATTGTTATTATATTATTTATTAACATAATTCAAATCACTATACAAGATAATAAATACCACACTACAAAATGTAAGGTTATGGTAAGGTATTTCATCAGAATTTACATTCCATTGAGTCTTGTATGTTATTATGGATCAACTAACTCTTATATTGTGGATATACTACCCTTTAACACATAATATCATGAATATATTTATTCTCTTGATATTATATGTTTCAATTTTAATGGGGATTCTGATTTAAATGTTTCAAATTGGCATGGGACACTTTGGAATGTTTAAATATTATTCACCTCAAGAATATTCTTAATGATTATATTTTCAACCTCACTTACTTATGTGATTGTTATCTTTCTCTTGAAAAAATATTTTTTTTTGTTTTTTCATTGGAAATTTACTTCAATATCCATGTTTTCATATGATGGATATTACTTTTTCATAAATTTTATATCATTTTACATACGATGTTTACTTCTATAGTTATTTGATTACCTAGGGAATTATTGATAAATCCATATCCTTTATTCAATATGCATATTTGATAATGAATATTTTTTATTGATTAAATTTATTAATCGATAGGATAATTATTTGGACATGTAATGATTGGTGTATCCTGGAATTTATCTATCTCCTCGATGCACTGACTAATTTTCATGATATGATTAAGTTACCCAAATTAAACAAGTTTCTACCTATAGTTTTAAACTATCTAGAGGGTGGAACTTGACACTATATTTCTTCATGGTTATAATACATTATTTCCAATAATTAATCATTCCCTTCATATATAATTTAGTTATTATTCATCCATGATATTTTTCAGTGACATATCTATGGATAAATTTAATTTTTAGGTCATTTATTAAATAAATTTTTTTAGTTTCCTACCTTTACATGTTGAATTTTCCTTATCTGGTTATTTGAATGTAATGTGTTATCAATTATTTATCATGACATGTTATTTGATTTCCATTGATTCATTATTTCTTCTGCTTTACATACCCATACTAATAATTTTATCTCACCCTTATTATGTTTCCTTCCCCCAATTTATGAATAATAAATAATTAAATATGAATTCAAGGATGCAGTTTATTTTCTTTTTATGTAACATGTTCATATTTCTTATTTCCTAGTGTATTATTGGTATCATGTATGTAATCTGGCTTTCCAAGACTGCTAAACCTAATGTCCCTTTGGAATTTTATTCCTTTTAATCATGACAATTTAATAAAATAAAGAACCAAATCTAGTCTTCTATGGTCAGGGTGTTATAGTTTTTATAAAAGAAAGTTTTGAGGAAACCTTAGAAATTAGATTTAGAAAACATATATTAGGGAGAACAGCCCTAAGATAGACACTGTGGATAAATATATAAGAACATTCTAATTTTTTTTATGTTTTATATTATGTGGTAATTCCTAGTAATACTTCCCTATCAGGATATTATAAATGGACGTTGTTATGGCACCGATGTACCTAGGAGTAACAACTCTGAAAATGTATTTTGAGCCTTACTAAATATGACATGGTACATGACAATGAGCCTTACTACACACCTAGTTAGACACTCTTGGGGGATACACTTAGGATAGTTCATATATTTTTATACCATTATGAAGGATTGGAAATTAAAGATTTCCCTTAAGTAAAAAAATTAATTATTCTAGGATTTATGATCCATAAATTTATGTTATGTACCATAAAATATTTAGTGTTTTAAAAAGTTCATAATTTTATGATCTAATCCAATATATTTAATTGTTTAGAAATGGTTCCTAGAAGGAAGAATGGTATAAATACCCATGGCTGGTTTTGAGGTTCCCCAACTGATAAATTCAATTAATTTGGTATTAGAACTGAGAAAGTTATAGATATATTTGGGTAGCTTAGTCAGGTTATGACATTAACCTTTCCTGAATAGATAAACTTATTCTATAGAGAGAATCTTTTACGTTGGATCACTTTATGTAGTATAATCCACTATTGTTTAGTGGTAAAACTAATCCAATTATATATGTGCTATGGATTAAGTCTCTGGAGAAGATTTTTATGGAAATTTAAGGGAACAAAAAGGAATAGGTTACACTTGCAGTTTATTATCTTCAAGGTGATATTGATCAATGGTTGTCACTAATCTAGATTACAATGGATGAAAAATAAAAATAATTCTTAGAATGGATAAATTATTAAGATAAATTCTTCAATAAATACTTCCCTCATGATCAATAAATTGAGATGAAGAGAAAGTTTCTTAGCATAAAGAAAAAGGAAGAAGAGGGTGCTTCAGATTATGAATCTATCATTACAAGATTATCCATGTATGCTATGGATTATATATTCAACATGGAGTGTAACATTGACCAATTATTTGAAGGCTTTAATCAAAATATTCAAACAAAATTGTTTTCTCATAATTTATCATCACAAAAGGAGATAGATTTATGTTCCATAAAAATAGATAAGGAATTATTGAGATCCTATGTATTCAAGTAAAACTAAGAGAATAATAGATTTTTTGAACACTAGGAAAAATTAAATGACTCAATAAAGGTAAAGGGAAAGAAGTATTTTAAAACTTTTGATAACTATGGAAATAATCACCCTGGTAAATGCTTTTAAGATTTGGAGTTTGTTATAAGTGGGGAGGAAAGGGTCACAAGGTTAAAGAATGCAAAGGGAAGAAGTAAAACTCTACTATTTAGTGTTAGAACTATTAGAATATGGGGAACTGTGAAAACACATTCCCCAAGCGTCAAGAGAATATACCTATGAATAAGTTAAGGGATCATGGTCAGACATATGATATCAACACAAACTAAGTGGAATGATTATTGTAACTCATCATTTGGATCTATAGAATATATTGTAAAATTATTTTATCTATGATGTTATCATCATATGAGGTATATAAAATTTAATAATTTTACTATATTACTTTAAATTTTTTTTGGATCATATGATAAATGGTACAAAGAAAAATTATTTATTAGAAAGTTAATATTTTTTTTAAAAACACATGATTAAGTGAAATAAAACCCTTAATATATTTCTAATGTTGAGATAATAATGAAGAATTGATTGATTTGAATAAGTTCTGACTACCTTGGAATTGATTAATGAATTTTTGACAATTGGTTTGTTCTATAAAAGATATAGTTTACAACACCTTTTAATTTAAGTAATACATCTAATAACATGTTTCTTACTCAATTAATAACAAAGAATACATGTTTCTAATAAGGTTCTATGGTAATTTATATTCTTTCCATATTTTAAGGGGATGCAGAATGGATTTATTCACATATTTGGAATGTGTGAATTTAGAGATGCTAATGTTGATTAAAGGATAATGATAAGTTTATTTTCAAAATTAAGTAACCTTATTTATAAATCATTGTATAATAATTTTTGAAAAATTTAATAGTTTATGAAACAGTTGATCATCAAATAATATTTTAGAGGTTAATGTACTAATTCACCATAGAATTCATCATGTGTTAAGATATGAAGTGGAAATAGTTCAAGACATAATCAAATGAAAAATATTATGTTATAAAAAAATTTATTTTCTTTTAGAGTTAATGAATTTATTGACTATAGAAAAAATGTTTCATGATACGAAAATGTTGTCATATTATCACCATTTTTGAAGATATCAATGGCCATTATTCGTACCTATGATTTACATTTTTGTGTTTAAAAACTTTAATCTAAACATTTTATCTATAACTCTCCATCATAACTTTATTACTGGATTTTTTATTACATAACTATGTTCCCATTTTCAACCTATTTTCTTCTAATAAGTAACCTAGTTACAAGATAATTGTTCATTCCTTTCTCTCTAATTAATAATATGTTATATTAACATTATGTTTTATGTGGTTACTTAAATAATAGTTGATTTTAAATCCCTTTATTTTCAATATCAAGTTTAAATTGCGAGGATGTAATTTTTTTAAGGTGGGGAGAATGTAACACCTTGAAATTCTGATGTAAGAACCTTATATTCGATATCCTGCATGACACGTAACACCAATAAAGTAAGGGGATATAGTACTATAATAATTTAAAATATATTTGACATATTATATATTTTTCAATACATGAAACCCAAGGTTATCAGGTATTACACTCAAGAGAGAATTTCTTTGAAATCTTACAATACACATAAGACCAAGATTAAACCGAAAAATAATATATTATTAAAATATTATTATTAAATATAATAAGAATTAACCTAGCCATTAAATTAGTGTTTATGAATATAATAGAAAATATTTTGAAAATATATGATTTAAAAAAATGTATAATTAATTCATATGTAACAAATTAATTAGAAATTAATATAATAACTGATTTAATATAAAAGAAAATATTATTATTTTTAAGTTTACAAATACAGTTTACCCAAATAAATAAAATTAATTACAATTATATAGTGATATTAATGGGATGTAAATATTATATATCCAACCAAATATTTTTTATATTCATCCAATAGAATTTAAAGGCTTAAGATAAAAACAACTCAAATTTATGCATAAAATACTATATTTTTATTAAGGCATTCTCACTACCTTTTAAGAGTGAACCCATTTTAAATCCAATTTTTGACAGTTTAATAAATTTAATATGTAAAAATAAATTAAATATTTTTAATTTAAATATAAAAATTATATTAAGGTGATTTTTTGGTATTTTTCTGTGAAGATTCATTTTTAAATAAATAGTGAAAAATATTGAATTTCAGTTCAAAACTAATTTTTCAACTAACTTAATTGTAAATATAAATTATGTTTTATATTGATTTCAAAGTTTAATTGAATAATATTATTATCAATTAATACAATTTAGGTCATTGGGATCAATTTTACTTGTAATTTGAATATAGAAACATAGAAAACTTTTAGACGTTATTACTTTCAAAACCCGCATTGTGGTCCCAACTGCAGGATTAAATTTAAATAAATTTTGGCCACTTATGTGATTGTAATATAGAAAAATATATTTTATATTTTTAATAATAATAATTCACAATTTCTAGTAAGCTTAATTTATTTTTTCACCAGAAAAATTAATCAAAGTGATTACAATTAATTACAACAACTAAGAGATAATTGATATTAATAAAGGACTAAACCTTAAACTTAAGGTCCAAAATGAAGTCTAAACTTTTAAAAGATATAGTTTATGGCCATATACAGACATTATCCTCTATTTTTTAGAATTGGGTCAATTTTTGGGGCCACTTTCATTATGAAAAATGTGGTATTAATTCCTTTTTCAAACTATTACAAGAGTGACACTCCTCTTCCACTATAATAGGACACCGCTTCTCCCCATTCCTCAAACCACTAAAATACTTTTGTTTGGACACGATCTTAGAAATTAATTTAAAAAAATTACTAATAAAGATATTTAATTCTAACATTGGGAATTAATCCTTCCATGTATTTCTTTTGGTAAAAAAGAAAAGGAGTTACCCGATTAAGAGGCAACGACTTCTCTCAAGCTCTCTAGTTTCACTTCTACTCTACACCCCCTAAAATATCTTAATTATTTGATTATATAAAAAAAACAATATAAAAAATATACTATTATTTTTTCATGTTATTTTATTTTACCTAAAAATACAAACACTTACATCTAATGGATAATTAACATATTTTTTATGTGTACAACAAACTACCGCCTCATGAAATGTTGATTGTTCATTTTTCGTTCATCACCTCTCATGCTGGCCATTATGATGGAAACTAAATATATATTATATATTATATATTTATAACATATTTAAATTTTTTTTTATTATTTTATAAAATATACCATTATATATTCTATTATTTGTAAATACAATAATGTTGTTAGTGGAAGTCTGGACTACCGCCTCCTCAAAACGATGTGACTCATTCAGACTATATATAGAACATATTATGGAAACTTTTATTAAAAACATGTAACATATATGACATTGATATGATATATTAATTATAATATACATATGTTTCATTTAATTTTCATTATTTTAATACGTAAAATAAATGAAAGTAGTGTTTATGCATACATATGGCCAACTGTCTTCATGAAAGTGCATTTCATTTCTTATCTCCAAACATTATAGATTATTATAGATACATATGTACTGAATGTATATAATAATTATATCATGGTTTAAATTATATATATCTTGAAAACATTATCTAATTATTATTAGTAAAATTTATCAAAACATACTTGAGAAAACTAGGCAATTAACACCAAAAATAATCAAAATGATGAAATATTCTTAACAAATGGGTCATAAGATATTGTAAGAAGTTAATATATGGTATTAAAAATATTATTATGGTTATAGTATTAGTTATTTACATATTTTAAAACACAATAAATGAGGATAAATACAAAACACACAAAAAAGGAATGTTAAGGTAAGGGATTTCTTCTCAATTTACGTTCCCTTGAGAGTTATTTGTTGTTATCCACCAACTCACTTTTATATGGTGTATATACTGTAATTTGAAACGTAATGTAAGGACTATACATAGTATAATGATACTATAAGTTTCATTTAATGACATACCTTCATGGGGATTATGATTTAAATGTTTCAAAGTTGTAGGGGACACTTTGGATTGATTAAAGATTATTCCCATCAAGAATATTCTTAATGATTATCTTTTCAATATCACTTCTTTTTGGGATTCTTGAATTTCACAAGAAACAATAATTTTTTGTAATCATTTTTTTATTTTATATTTCCTTGAATATCTATATTTTCATATGATTTATAGTATTATTCTCTAAATTTTATATCATTTTACATATGGTGTTGAAATTGATATTTATTTGATTAACTGGGGAATTATTGACTAACATCTATCTATTAGTCAATATTGGTATTTGATAAGGTATATTTTCTATTGATTAAATTAATTATTAGATGATAGTAAATTATTAGGATGTGCAATTATGGGTGCATCTCAAACTTTATATAGCTCCATGATGCATCGATAGGCTCTCATAAGATGATTAAGTTGGCTAAATTAAATTGGTTTCTACCTAAAGTTTTAAACTATCTGTGGGATGGATCTTGAAATTATAGGTCATCATGTTCATAATAAATGGCATCCAATAATTAATAATTTCATTCCTAGATATTTTAGATATTATTCATCCATATTATTTTGCGTTGACATCTCTATAGATACATTTAATTTTCATTTAATTTATTAAATGGCGCGTATTTTAGTTTCTTACAATGCTATTTTGAATTTTCTTTATCTAGTTATTTGAATGGAATGTTTTATCAGTTATTTGCTATTTCATGTGGGTTTAATTCCATTGATTCATTATTTCTTCCTCTTTACTTACTCTTAATGATCATTTGAGCTCATCCTTATTATATTTTCTTTCTCCAAGTTATGAAGAATTAATATTTGAAAATCTATTCAAGGATATAGTTTATTTTCTTTTTATATATCATATTTGTATTTTCTGTTTCTCAGTTTATTATGGGTATCATGTATGTAATCTGGATTCCCAATACTACTAAATTTAACAATCCTTCTTAATTTGATTCATTTTAATCATTAAAATGTAATGAATTAATGCACTGACTCTAGGATTTTGGGGTCTGGGAATTAAAATATTATTATTATTATTTTGTGGAATGGGGTGTATAAAGGATATGATAACATTTCCTAGGATGAAATGCATTCAAAATATTTCTTAACTAAAATTTAAAGTCTATAAATTGACTGTTATGGATATTGTGTGGGGTTAATCGAAAATAGAAAATTGTGGTGCATAATGAATTCTCTCTCTACTCCTCCTTGTCTTCCCCTCTCTAGAAAAAGAACACAAGAATAAATCCTTCAAGATCAAAGGATGATAAATAATCATAAATAACTTAAGACATTAAATTCCCCACGCTAGCACCCATAGGTCAATTTTCATTTCTCAGAGATCAAAGGAGCACATTTGGATCACCATTGTAGGGATTTTATCTGTAGCTCCTCACAAGAATAGAGAACGAAATTTGAAATGGAATTTTCAGACTATCAACAGCATCATGGAAGCAATAAACCTAAAATGAGGTAACTTATTCCTTTATTTCTAAATAATTTGATTATAAATTTAATATGGAAGATCCTTTTTATGGGTTTTAAGAAACTCTAATTAAACAAATAATCATCACTCCACCCACTATAAACTTCTATTGTGCCCAAAACCTTAAGGAATGTGAATATAAGAAGAGGTGTAGATGTTCCATAGCTTGTATGATTCATTAAAAGGGTCATTTGAGGTGGTCAAGATCAACTGTTTTCTTTTATTGAATATAGGGTTGGTTTCCAGGTTCATAAGATGTTAAAATTAGTGTAACATGTTAAAAACTATAGAGAATATCTATAATTAAAGGGTATTATCTTACTTAATAAATGTTACTGGATTAAGTGAGATTTTATTTTGAATAGGATGGGATAGCATTTTACCTATAGGGGTTCCTCCCAATTGACATCTTGGGGCCCTAAAAATTCTTTGTAGAAATTGTTAGTGTTCTTTTATTTATATTTGGATATTGTCTGAAACATGACACCCTTGTGGATTAATTGTTCCTTAATCAAAGATGAATTTTGTTCTCCCATGGAGTATGAATAAGTTTAAACAATATTATTCCTGTTAATTATGCATGTACTTTATTTTTTCATGTGCATTTTCTTTCCTAGTCATGTTATTTAATATAATATCTTGTCTAAGGAAATATTGAGAACAGGAATCCAAGTAAAGGGTAGATCAACAAGATGCATAGGATGCTTGGTCTTGCAAGTTTTTTACAATGAGTTTGTAAGTGATTTTTATGTACACTAAAATTTAAACCTAGACATGGTGGTTTAGACCACATCATGGTATATCCTTATGTTAACCACAACATAATGTAATACAATATGTCCTGGTGGTTATATCTGAGACTATAATACTGTATGATAATGATCGTTTTGACAATTATCTTCTATATCAACTATCAAACTGGATTGTTTATTAAATGATGTTGATTTTAATAAGTTTAAATATCTTTCATGATTCAATAAGTGTTAAACAATCATTTTTGTGATTAAGTGGAATTTTTCAAGCACAAAAACATTGGATGAAAATTTTAAAACGTTCATTAAGTTTCGGCTGACCATTTTAGGTTATTAGAGGCCTATATAAATCATTCTAATACTATTATATTATGTAGCATTACAATATGTTGAAATTCATGTTATCACTCCTCATATCTAATTATCTCTATCTCTTACTTCTCTTTATACTTTAAATCATGGTTCTAGTAGACAATGGCTTGAGAGAGATCCTTCATGAGCATTAATCCATTCATGTGATTCATGGATACCTTATAGTACGTATACATTATTTATATTGTTTTTAATTTATATTATATTTAAATGTAGAGATATATTTTTTGTTTAATCGGGTTTTTAAGTTTCTCTTCCACTGCATTTTAGATGCTTGATATCCCTCCAAAACCCAACTCCTAGGGTCTGCACTAACATTTTCAAATCTTCTGGTTCCCTCATTCCACATTTAGAATAGGAATCAAATTTTGGTGGATGGAGGTTGGGTCATTCCATTTCTCTAATTTCAAACCCTAGAAGCATAATGAGACACCTGGGTTTCAGAATATATTTTTATTCCATTGGTTACAAATACTAGATATAGTTTATGACACTTAGGTTTTAGATATCTGAAATAGGGATAATTCCCCCCAAAATACCACCTTGTTAAGTTGAAGCCTTTGACCCTCCTAAAATCTTGGAGTTAACCTTTTTTTAAATCATTTAAAACATTTTAAAAAAATTAATTTTCAATTAAAAAATTAGTCTTTTCAATATTTATTAGATCATATAGAATGGTTTGTGGTTGAAGACAATACACAATGAAAAATTGTAACATTAAATAGATTATTTTTTCTAAGAAATTGCAACATAAATCTTGAAAAATTTAACACATTAAAATGACAAAATCTAAAATAAATAGTTTAAATAATTTAAATGTAGCACATGTTCTTCTAATAAATTGGTTACAATTAGCAGACAAACAATAAAATAGATATTTCAATCAATTATCGAAATGTGTAATACTTTTTGAAATCTTTGTTCCACTTTCAATTAATGAGATTATAAAAACTTAGTCAATATAAAAAAATTAAAACAAATATTTATAAAAAATTAGTTAAAAACACATACCAAAATGAAAATCATAGATATATTTTTGTCAACTTAATAATAATAGATTTAACTAAAACAATTTTAAATAAAAATGAATGAAAATTATAAACACACACACATCTATGAAAAAATAATTCATCAATTCAAACATAATTCTCATGATTTCCCACCATAAAAGATAAGTTTAAACAAAAAACAACTTAATAAAAATAAATAAACTAAAAAAATACTTGAATGGCCTTACTAGTGTCATTCCTTAAAAATAGTATTTTATACAAAAAAATAATAAAAATACAAAAATAACTTATTCAAGATAAAAAAATACTTTCAAATAAAAAACATGATATATGTTCCCACAACATATAATTATAAAATAAACATTGTTATAAAAAAAGATATTAAACTAATGTAAAAAACATTTATTTTCATTCCAAATATTTTTAATATTATAAATCTACGAAGAAAATGGATATTTGAACCTGTAAATAAGATATAAAAAATCATTAACACAAAAAAAATAACATTTCAATCCTTAATTGAAAATTATAAATGAAATATTTAGTTAATAATAATAAAATTCAAAATTGAATATATATATATATATATTCTCAGTTAAACCATCATTTTTTTTAAATCACTTTTGAATCAATCAATATTTTCAGTGTTTATTGAATCTTGTACCACGTAATACATGTTGTTCATATATTCTGAATTTTTTTCTAAAATTAACGTCTATATTTCTTACAGAATTTTTAATTTTTTTTCCAATTATTTGAGTGATTTTATTCAAAAAAAGTATTCTTTTTTATATTTTATTCTCAAACAAGTTTTTATTCCTTATTTATTTCCACTCACGTAGAGATAAAAACATATAATATTTATTTTGAAAAATATATATTATTGTTATTTTATTTTATCATCCTATATATCAAAGTTTTTATAATAATATATTATTATCATTTTAACTTATCATCATATATATATCCTTTTTTTCTATGTAAATAAAATTTCTTTTGAAAATGTTTTAAACATATTCCAGATAAAAAGAATTAGATATATAATGGAAAATAAATATATGTATAAAAAAGTATAAAAATATAATGAAAATTATCATGAAAAAAGAGAGTTTAAAAAAAATATGATTCATGCTATAAAAACATAAAATTTCTAAGTGGATATATCACATAATTTCCCCTAAAAAAAAATAAATTTAAATAATGAACTATATTATCAATATAAATACAATATAATAAAATAATAAAATGTCCTTACTGGAATCATTCCTTAAAAAAATATTCTAAAAATAAAAATATCACAATATATAAATAACTTATTTAGGAAAGAAAAAAGTTTTTATGTTCATAACATAACATATGTTCCCTTAACATTTACTTAAAAAAATCTCTTTCTATAACCAACTAAATTAAATTACATAAAACAAAATTTAAAAAAACATTTATTCTCATTAAAAATATTTATAATCTCATAAAACTATGGGGATAAATATTTTTACATGTAAAAAAAATAAAAAATTTAATTTCATAAAAAAATATCAATCATTAATTGAAAAATGAAAAATAAATCTATAGTTAAAAATAAAAAAATTAGAACATATATTATTAGTAAAATATTAATTTTTTAAAATCACTTTTGGATTAAGTAATCTATTTTTTTAATATTTACTAAAACACTTAACACATGTTATTGTAAAAATATATTACACAATGATTAATTATAAAATTAAATTGATTATTGTTTAGGATATTTTTAAATATAAATTCTTACTACTGAAATGACCAGAAGAACTTTGATTTTTATTTATTTTTTTAATCCCCTTTTTAAATGGGTTGAGAGTGAACCCTTACATGACCTGTAAGCCTAGAGTCACAAGGACCAATTCATGAATCTAATTCCCAAATACCTGACTACACCTAAACTACCCCTACCTGGAATCTTCTTTTTTGATGGAACCAAACTATCCACCTCACATGGCTAATCAACTAGTATTGACTCGTGTAGTGATGCACGGTGCCTTCTACACATAAAAAAAAATTCATACTCTCTATTTATTCCAAATCTATTAAGATCTTCTTCAGATGCTAAAACTTACTCTAATTTCTCTTCTATGGCCTACTCCTATATGTTCTAAGATGAATTCTACTTGGCCCAGAGGCCCTAGGGCCCATATTCTAACGGCCTAAAGGCCTAAAATTGCTTAGAGGACCATTGGATTGAAGTTCTATGGTGGTCTGTAGGACCTATGGTCCAAAGACCCAAATCTATGGCCAATAGGCCCAAATCAATGGCCTATAGTCCCAAATTGGGTAAATGGTTTTGATGCAATAGAAATTTCTATAATAAACGCTACATTAACTGCTGAAGTAAGGCATAAATTCTCCCTTTCTCGATTTTGAAGCTGGGTCTTTTGGACGCATGATGTAGTTCAAATTAAAATATGGGTAAAAAACCAAATTAATTTTTAAGGGGGTTAAATATTAGTATAAGTAACACAAATATATAAAATTTCATTTATATAAAAAAACCTATCATTTCATCCATTAATTTAAAATTATAAATGAAAACTTCAATTAAAAAAATTGAAAACATATCCTTATGTAAACCATAATTTTTCAATCTCTTTTGGATTAAGAAATATTTTTTTTATTAAAACACATAACACATTTTATGGATAAAATATAATATGAGAACGTAAAATTGACTATTTTTTAAGAGACTTTGTGACATAAATCCTTACATAGTGGACAAAAGTTATGGTTAAAATACAATCATGAAAAATAATAAAATTCTAAAAATAAACTAATTTATATTATTTACACATGTTATAGTAAAAACATAATACACAATGAATAATAATAATATTTTAATCGTTAGTTGAAAATTTTAAATGAAATATTTAATTAACATTTTCAAAAAATGAAAATGGAACATATACTCTATGTTAAACAACCATTTTTTAAAAAAACACTTTTAAATCATATGTATACATATATAATCCACCCATCCATGAAATTGTGTAATCACATGACATGGAACATATCAATCTAGTATAGTCCAACTCATCATTTTTTGATTCTCTAAAATAGACTAACTAGATCAATGGATATATCACATTTCATTCATCTAACTGATGAATATATCAAATTTCCCTTGTATATATATCTAATAACATAATAGGTGGACTAAATAATCATGTAAATTAATTTCCTTGGTCAAATTCAATCAATTTTTAGATGTATTTAATTTTTATACATGTTTAAAAATTATATCTTGGTTCTTCTCCAACCAACTACATGATCAACAAAATACCCAAACACCCTGTATTTTCAAATTCACTTTTGACTTACACAATAAATCAATAAAAGTAAAAATTTTCTCATGAAAAGTTTCTTTTTTCAACCTTTTTTAAGAATGATTGATAATAATCACACACCACTAATTATATCAATGATTGTATGGAATTGCATGGGATGTAATTTGGTGGGTCAGTCTAAGTAATAAGTCTTTACTTATTATCACATGAATGCACTTTTCATAATTCATATACAAACCATTAAAAAAGTACAATATCATATTTATGCTAATTTTTGCATATCATCCTAACACATGATACTAATTGGTCATTATCAATTAGGTACTACTAAAATTTTTACATTGAGGGGATATAATCATTCAACCATTTATATAAAATAAATTTACAGTACACATAGATTAATTATATATATATATTTCCTTTATTAAAATATTATGATAAATAATTTCACAATTACATAAATTTATAAAGTATCGGATACTGAGAGACCTAACAAGATGCTCATGATGTTGTTGTGGTAATGGATTCAACAATGAATTTGTTAGAAAATATTTTCTATCCACCAAAATAGTTTTTAGATTTCCCCTATAAATGATTTCTATAATGTGATCATATTTTTTAAATATATGTTTATAAAATTGGTTATATTTGGGTTCCTTATCTTGAAAGATAGTCCCATTTTTATTATAGTAGAGCTCGATTTATCTTGGAATTCTAAGAACCACCACAAATTTAGAGATGAAATTCCTAATCTAAACAATTTACTTCATAGAATTTCCTATAGAAATGTTCTTTTCATATTTTTTCAAGATAACTATGTTTGATTTTTTGGAAATATTAAAATTTATATCTCTACCATTTTGGTAAAACTAAAAACAACATTGAAATTTTATAACATCATTTTCATATAAAAAACTCACATTTGTGTGAACTTTTACAAAGAGATCATATTCTTCTCTAAAGTTCATGGACATATCCTTAGTCCTTATCAAGTATTTCAGAATGTTCTTTTCAAAAATATAGTTAATATCACTATTATTGAATTGGAATGTACTAGTTAAACTAATTTTATTGGTGACATTTGGATAATTACACAACATGAAGTACATGATGGATCTTATGGAAGACATATAGGTAATGATCTACTTCCTATCTAAATAATTTCAAGGATCCAAAATTTTCCTAAGATTCATTCCAATATACACTAATAATTATTCCTTCTTGGGGTTCTTTATGTTGAAAAAATTTAGAACCAATGTTTGTGTCTTATGTGAAAACATGTTCCCATAACTATTGAAATTTTTAGAAGAAATTTGAATTTTCTCTATTGGTAGATGGGTAATTTGGAAATAAAGAAATAAAAATGATGTTCTAGGAGTTTAAAAATCCAAACATGGTTTTGTATTATGTTTTAAGTTCTATTATAAGTCACAAGGGTTCATCCATGCACTGAAGGTGGAACAGGTACATGGGATTTTAAAACGGGCTGCAAAAGCCCATTCATGTCGTGAATATGATTTTCATGATATAAAAAGGTTTTACGGGGTGTGTATAAGATAATTCAATACATAAAATGGGTATAAATACACAACCTAATAATTCACTGTGTGAACCCATGGTCCATTCCATGAAAGTTTCTAGGTTCCCATTTCTTCTAATTTAAAAAGGGCTTGGCCTCTCCTTTTTCATTAGGAAAATAGGGATCATGTTTGAGGGTAATAAAAGACTCCTCCTATCCCTATATACTTATCTAATCAAGGAATTATTGGGTGAAATTTGATGATGTTGGTAGGTAAGGTCTTCCACCTTACTCCACCTTCATTAATTATCCATCATTGTTGTTGAATCTAGTGATTTTTGTTTTAGGTTAAAAATATGATTTAATTGGAAGATGGTAAAATTGTCAATATTTGTTATAGATTCATTGAATCCTAGAATAAATAGAACCCAAAGTGATGTCTTACAACATTCAAATATTGATCTATTTAGGTATGACTCCATTTCAACTTTCCCAAGGGTTTTTCCATAAATCAATTTTATTGGTTGCTAATTGGTAAAATTAATTAGTGATTTTGTGTATCTTAGATCTAGGGTTTCTTCTGGAGTATAACACACCATACTATTGATGGTTTTGGGGAAACAAAATTCCCTGGTGAGTTAATTGTCAATATTCACTGTTTGGATTTAGGTAATTAATTAATTATAAATTGCTATAATTAATTATTATTATTATTACTAGTGGTAGTTAGGCATTATGAAGAATATAGATGGACAATGATATATCTGGGAGACCTTGTAAAGCCATTAAAATGGCTACCAAGACTTGGCATCAATGTAGAAAATTCTCAATAAAAGTTAGGTATACTCATAAACATTCTATATAGAATTTTTCTGTATATATGTTGCTTATGGGTGTTTGATCATGACATTGAGAGATATTCCTAGGTTTTTTTAATTTAACAAATTTTAAAATTTAAATAAATCTAAAAATTTAAATGGATGAATAACTAGGGCCATGAAAAAACCCAGTGTTCTTTCTTGACACTTTGTTCACCGATGGTCGAGTCCAGGACTATATTACACGGATGACCTCTAGTCATTTTAATAGGCGAGGATAGAATTTTAGAGAATACTATTATGAGTGTTAGGGCACTAAATCAAGATAAATTCCCCATGAATAATTTAATTAAATTATTTTTTAATTAATTCAATGTTTCTTAGTTATAATTATTAAATTATAGGGATCATGAACAACCCTTATGTGCTTGATTGGCACATCAACTCTTTATGGTCGATGTCAAAACATTGACACATCAGTTAGACTCTATACTTCTTATGAGTTATGAAAAGACCAAGATTCTATCATCCCATGAATTGGGGATTGTGAAAATACCTTGTGTACTTTGGGCCATCAATATCATTGAGATGAGGATGGGATGTGAGGCACAGTCCTATCTGTTGAGACTAGGCCTATGTGGGCAGAATTTAGACTGATCAAAACTAAGTTTGGGTGAGAGGATGAAACTAGATTCACCATGAAGACTAATATAGTCTATGAGTCATCTCATGAATTACACCTATATGGAAATAACATTTTAGATAGATAGGTTATTCTAACTAGATGATGATTATTCCATGGGATAATGGTGATTACATGGAACATGTTCCCCTAGTGTGTACATTGTAGACCAGAGACCATGATTCAAACTGAGGATGAGGTTGAGGGTGGATCAGTTGTATTGAGGTTGAGGGGACCCCATGTGTACACTATTGATAGAATTAACCTTATAGTTAATATGTGATATAGTAGCGGGTTACATCATTAAATCTGTACTAGACATGGAATTTAAAGGGTTATAGACAAATATGAAGATAATTGACATTTAGCTAGCATATTTATGTTTCCTTTTACGATGTTACCATGAGGAAAATGTGACTAGGTGTCACTTACATGATTATATCTAGGGGATATAAATATGATTCCATTTTCTCGATCCTGATACAGTTGGAGCATCCATTGATCTGGAGCATTGTGCTAGAGCCTCCATGGATTTAGGGCTAGAACATAATAGGGGATGCCTTGAATTTAGATATCATATGATTGGGATTACCTAGATTTGTATCCTAGATATAGAAATATTTTGGGATTTCTTCCCATATCTTGATGATCTGGCACATTCTACCATGGATTTCGGCCTCTCAACTTAGGAAATTGGGAATAAGCTTTCATAGATTTGGAGCTACCGGGTTGCACTATCATAGACATCATACTCAACGTCAGGTTATCTAATATATTATTACATGCATTTGGGGATCTCAAATAAGGTGAAATGATATATGTTACCTTAAATTTTGAGTTCTTGTATTGGACTATCACAGGCCTCATCCCTGGAGTTGGGTGACTGATACAGGCTGCCAAGTATGTGGTTCTCTTAGTCTGAGTTTCCATGGATTTGGATTCCATTGATTGGATGTCTATAGTTGGGATAATGGGGTTTTTAGGACTGTATAGGGTGGATAGATATTTGGAATAGTCATTGTTACATGAGAGGAATGGTCCTTGCGAAATGATCAGAGGTACTCTGAAGTCGGGTAGAAGCAGGTTAGGTCAATCGGTGTCAGGGACCTGAGGATCGATATTAATTTATTTATTTAGAGTTTCCCATTTATTTAAGATTACTATGTTAGATTCACCTATCACTAGATATGATGGTTTATAAGGGAATGTGTTACTGGTTTTCAACTGAGTTTGTTTGTCACACTATTCTTGGGCCACTACTGCACTTGGGTACCCAAGAAGACTCACATTCTGTTTCTAGAATAGGTAGGGTTGAGTCCCAGAAAAGCATATTCAAGTTTGATATCTCAAATGTTAATGGTATACAAGATGGGGTTCTCCTAAGATATATTATAGAGCCCTTTTATTTTAATTATTTTATTCTAGAATGTATTTGTAACCTAATTTTTGGGTGGTCTTTTTATGTATGCATGGATGTCTAGGCCTTTACTTTATTTCATGTATTATTACTGGTTATCTATTTATTCATGCATACTGTAATTTTTTACTATTTTGGATGGTATTGGGTTTTATATTTTATTTCTCACTTTATTATAGTGGTTATAGTCTCCCCACTTTACCATATTATAACACAACTACTAGTCGGTATCTTCTAGTGTACGGGGATGTGTGCATGAAGTCATGTGGTGAACCATTCCGATAAGTAGTTTAGACTATGTTAGAGTGGGATGTTACAAATTGGTATAATAGGTTTATTTTCTTCTATATTATGATTTTGAGATTTGTTATACTGAAGATTTAGTATTTTTCTGGATCCAATAATGGACATTGGGCTAGTGAATTGAGAATATTTATTCTTGTAAGAAGTCTAGGTTACTACGGAATGGGGATGTTGTTCTAATTTTTATAGTTATAATTTTATTTGATTACTTCTTGGATTAATGTACATATGTTTTGAATTTTTTTATTTTGATGTATATTTGGATCTTGGCCCATTTTCAAGAGGACAATGAGTTGATTTTGGCTTTGTACGTATAAGAAAAGAGGCATCTCATGAATCATCAAATGTAATGTCCCCAAACCTAGTTTCCCATACCCAGTGAAGAATTTATTATATTTCAATAAGATTTAATAGATCACATCCTAAAGGAACGAATATTTTAGTTGTCTTGGAAAACTAGTTACATACTTGAATCACACATTATATTTGAAATCATAAAAAACAATATAGTGAAAGTAAATATTCTATAGAGTGGAACATAATAAAATAACTCTTTATTAAATCCTTGAGGGAGGGAAAAATTAAATGTGATATCAAATTATCAATAAGCTTTACATATAGTATAATATATCATTAATCAACATGGCCTAATCAATATGGAATGTTAAATGATTAAAAATCATTTCATTTAATTAAAAACTTGATCATGATCATGCGTTCATGGATAATATCAATGTAATAATCTCATATTTAAAAAATAATGAATACTCAAAGAAGAAAATTTGTAATATTGGATTTCAATATCTCATACATCCTGATATCTATAATTTTAAGACCCTGTTCAAAGATAGTTTAATCTATGGGTAGGTATTCTCTAGAAACTCATTTAGTGTTATCTTACAGATTTTTCACATGATATTTTTCGATGCATCAAGAAGTTATATAATTTTGGGCCCCACCCATCACTAAATTTACAAATAATTTCTCTTATATGAAATTATTTATTTAATTCATTAAAGTTTTCCTTATCAATAAATATCTATATTGGGTAAAGAATAAATATTAATAAACATTTTACCCATTCAATCATATTACATTCATGGTAAAACAACATAAGTAAAAATGGTATGCAGTTTAGGAAATAATCATATCTATGATACAAATATTATGGATATTTAATATAATTATAATGTACAATGATCATAAGAATGTTAATGTTTCGGTAGAAAGTTAATGGCTAAAAAATTAATGAAGAAAGTGAATATCAATACTTTCTTTGTTTAAACTGATCATAATCCAAATTGAGAAATATATTGGATGGTATAATTATAAAATATATCTAGTATAGTATAATAACATAAATATTTTTGGTCATTTATGAATAGAAGCACCATAATTCATCATTAAAGTCATTCTTGAAGAAAATACACTTTTCAATTTGAAATTCATTTTTAAAAACAAAAAAATCCAAAATATTTGGGAAAATTTTTATTTAAAATATCCTTATGAAATTTTAAATTAATCATAAAAACAATGAGTTTTCAAGAAATTGGGAAAATTCTATTCATGTAGTGTATATTTAAACAACTATTCATTTCACGATTTCAGTAAAAAGTCTGAAAGTTACTTGTTTGGAATAGGACAAGAATATTCCTTTTGAACAATCATTAAAAAAACTAAACAAGGAAAAAAGAATTTAAAAAATTGTAAGATAGTATTACAAACATTCATGAAATCCTATTTAAGAAATATAAACATGGAAGAAAAATCATTTTCAACTGAAAAGAGAAATAAATTTTTATTTTTCTTAAAAAAAATTTTCTCATTCATTTCTAATAAAAATTTGAGAAAATTGTAATATTAAATAAAAATCATCAATAACCAAAGGATAATAATATTAAATGGTTTTATTAGAAAATAAAAAAATAATTTTCCTTCAATGTAAATTCAAGCATAAATAATTCTGATTAAAATCTCACAGTGAAAGAAACTTGTACTACTTTATACCTTTTGAAACCTTACCCCCAAGAAAGAAATAACTTATAATTAATCATAAAATATATTTCATATTGATATATTATTGTAAAAAAATATTAATGTTCCAGCCTATACACCTCATAAAAAAATAATTAGGATCATAATACCACATATGTCTCAGTAGAGCGGAAATTGAGACGGAATCTCGTAAAAATATCACATCGTTGAAGTGATAATTAATTGAGGAATTGATTGTGTGTGTAATGTTTAAATAAAAAAAATTATAAATAAAAAATATAGTAATAATAATTCATTACACATGTATTATTATAATTTCAATGATAATGGAGAATTCATATAGCATAATGAAAAGAAATTGAGTTTTAAAATTCCTTACCACTTGGAAACTTTCAAGTCAAATCCCCTTGGATGAAATAATTCAAATTGAAACTTGAAATACCATTAGTGATGAATTATTCATGATATTACAGGTAAAATTGGTGGTATATCCACCATATAAAATAAATTAAGTTCATAATAATAAAATATCCCCAAATAAAATGGTAATTGAGACATAATCTCTTACCTCGAGTCCAAACATGCCATGTATGACTTTTTAAATCCATTATAATAAACTTGTATAAATTATTTTATTTCATAATAAAATTTTATATGATTAATACCATATCCTTAAAATATTTATCTAATTTATTTCAATGATATACTTAATTACTTAATTTATTATGTCCATATCAGGTGTTTTGAGGATGTTCGGTTCATAATTTCAAAACCAACTTCAGTATGTAGATGGTGGTCAAAGGGGGAATTATTGAATCATATAAAAATTAATATTAATGAAATAATTATCATATATATACACTAAATCCATAATTACTATAGTTTATACATGGTTTTTAAGGAAAATTAATTATGTCGGTCTGTGAGTCGGTAGTCTTTCAAACACATAAATGATGGTTTTATTTACCATTCGACGAAAGAGGATATGAATAGAGGTTATGTGAATAAAATAATAGAATCATAGTATATTGGAGACATTTATTTTATTATATAATCATGGTTGAATAATATTTTATGGAGGAGGAAGAATAAATAAAAGAAAAATGATCAATTAAGAACAATACATCTTATTCAGAAAATATCCTCAGGATTATACCTAATGCCATTGAATATTCTATTTATGATAAAAAAAGGACTCAATGATTTTGATATTAAATTAATAATGTTATTTTTTTAGTATTTTTATAAAAAATGGGTTTTTATGTGTACATAAGATAGGTTATGGGGTTATCTTTTATAAGTTAGAAGGAATTATATTTTTGTAAAACTCAAAAATATTTAATAATGGGAAGTCTCTCTCAAGAAAAGTACCTCTATAATTGATAAATTATGGTATATAGGAAATATAAGGTCTATAAATACCACCACTATAAAGAAATAAACATGTTTAGTCACTTTATTTCCTTAACCTCTAAGGTTACTCACTTTTACCCACTACTTGAAAAAGGGTCTATCCCCACACAACTATACCGATTGTTCAGAAATACAATGGGTATAGGTTTTTTTATGGTCAATACCCACATTTTAGTTAAAATCATGTGTAGTAAATTCCACAATATCAACCCTCCATCAATTTTCTCTTCCTAGCTCATATTTTCCATCAGACTCCCCCCAGTTGAACCCTCCCCTCCATAACCTCCACCTTCTAGCCCTCTCCTCCCCTCCCCAACCTCTACCTCCCGAATATTCAACCTCTTCCTCCCACCCATATCCACCCTCCGCCTCTCGGACATCGTACCACATCTTCCTATCTGTCTCATCCCCTCCACAACCTCTGCCTCCCATATCTTCCTCTGCTCTCAACCTCAACCTCTCGAACTCTGCATCTGCCTATATGTCTCAGCCTCCACCTCCCTGCCCTTACCCCTCTCATCTCCCTCGCCTGTGGCAACATACCAACCTCCCTATCAACTCCCTCTCCTCCAGCAACATCCCTACTGAATTTATTTCATCCAGTTTTGGATTTTCTGCTCATCCTTTCTTTTTCTATTCTTCCAAAACTAATCAGTTATTCTTATATCAACATCCAGAAAAACATTACTAGGCAATTTTTATTTTGAATTGTCTTTTTAAAAAATAATCATTCACATTAGATTTAAACTCTACTTTATCATATTATTAATGAAACATCCTTTTCATAAATTATTCTTTTTTGGTAGGATAGTTAGTAAATGTTTTGTTCCGTGCATACTTTTCTCACACCTTTTACACATTTTGACTTCCAATTCACTATTTAGTGATGCATCCTAACTATTTATATCCTCCTCATTTAAATAAACATATTTTACGTTAAATTTATCATGGTATTTATTTTTCTACATTTAGTGATCCTAGGATATTTTTTTAAGAAAAATACGTAGGACCCCGGGACACCCTGAGAGGGGAGGGGTGAATCAGGGTGACAACTTTTTCTTTTAAAGTGAAGGATCTTGTTCCCACGTTGGTAAGAACTTGTTAAACCTGTATGATGAAAAGGATTAGAAAGCAAACATTCATATGCAGAAAAAAGACACATCACTTTTTACTTTGTTCACCACTAAGGGCTACATCCAAGGAGCATACACCAACAGGTTGTCGGTCATAACAAAATCCAATATGCTTCACAATCTGTAGATTACAAAGGTTCGGGAACAGTCACTCTGTCCTAGGATCACTGCGTTTTCAAAAGTTCAGGGATGGCTCACTGTGTCCCTCGGGTCACTCCCGTTGACTCCCCCTGGCTCACTGCCTTTGGTGAAGTCCCACTCAGTTTATAAACATGAAGGTCTCTTCAATAGATTTGCATTGAAATCTATGTCTCTTCTTAGCATGAGACTCTTCTTACATCAAAGTTTGAAAATGATGCACATGTATGCACTAAACCAATGAACCAGATAACCAGAATGAGCAAAAAAGTTTATATGAAAAATGCGTGCAACTCCAAACATTTGCGCGTAAAACCTTACTATTTCACGCAAAATTTCCTTTTCTCATGGAAAAATATTTCACGCAAAAACACCTTTTTTCATGCACCTGAATATTTTACACGCTTGTTTCCGATGCTTTCTCCGGGGCGCGCGCATCCGTCTACGGAGGAAACGCTTCTGTGGCCCTGCATTCTAGCTTTCCAAAGGCGGGCGACATTCGTTCCTTGTTTAGGTATGTCTGCTCCTTGATCGAAACGGGATGATGGGATGTCGGTTCTTCCTTCCATGGATTCCTCCTCAGAACTCGTCACCTATTCCGGGTGTCCCTCATAGATTTAATACGTTGTTCTTGAAAATTTTCCCAGTACCATGTTTCCATGGACGCTGGTTAATTACACTGCTTCTGTGAGGACATTCCAAAGGGTCCAGTCAGGGCAGAAACCTTCAGTCAGGGGAGTAGTCACGTCGAGGCATCAGTAGCATGTCTGAACACTGGGGAACTGACGTGTCTGTCTTTTGTCCCCTTTCATAGGGCTTCTCGAGGGCATGGAAGCCCGAGGCATCCCACATCGAGCGCGGGTAATTATATGTCGTAGGCATATATCTGAGGTTTTCCTCAGCTTTCTATGTTTAACACAGGGTATGCCGCAGTTTTAACGTCCTGCGGAGACGGATCGGGCCGATCAGAGCATTGACTAGAATGGATCGGATTAAGGAATTTCCCTTGAAGGAATGTCGATATCAAGGCCAACCCATGGGCGGCTTCTTGAATGCTGTGAAGAGGAGTGGAATGGCATGATCTCACTGGGATATGGCGGTCCGGGTGAGGATTAGGATGGATGATGGATGGGTGAATGAAGTGGAGGGGGAATGAAACGAAACCATCGCAAGGGTGACAGTAAAGTTGGTCTTAAGCCTCGAAAAGACCTCCTACGTATCCCCGTGGCAGGGAATCAAAGTCCACGTAGTTCGGGATGGTGCCGGCGAGCCAACGTGAAGGTGGACCTTGGTTCGATGGACATCGTTAGCGAACCAATGTGAAGGCGAACCCGGGGGGTCCGCTGGTGGTGGGCTTGAACCTTATGAAGGATTCTTACGTACCATGCCTTGGCATGGATCAAAGTCCATGTAGTTCGGATGGAATGTGGAATATAGTTTAACGTCATGCGGGACGGGGGTGAACCGACGTGAGCGAGGTCGGGACAACCGGGTGATGGGCTTGAACCTTATGGAGGCTTCTTATGTACCATGCCTTGACATGGATCAAAGACCACGTAGTTCAGATTGGACGTCGGAAGGCCGGCGGGAAGAAGGACCAGGGGTCCAGGTGGCGATGGTCTTGAACCTCAGGAAGGCTTCCTACGTACCATGCCTTGACTTGGATCAAAGACCTCGTAGTTCCTAATGGTGTGTCGGCGAACCGATGCGAGTGAGGACCTTGGTCCGAATAGTGTGGGGCTTACACAGTAGGCTGCCCAGGTGTTGGTGACCTAACGTGAAGAGGTTTGGCATGACTAATAGGTGGTGGGATTGAACCTCTAGGAGGCTTCCTACGTACCATGCCTTGACATGGATCAAAGACCATGTAGTTCAAAGGGCTTTGTCGGCGAACCAACATGAAGGTGAACCCGTGGGTCCACTAGTGGTGGGATTGAACCTCGTGAGGCTTTCTACGTACCATGCCTTGACATGGATCAAAGTCCTCATAGTTCAGAATGGTGGGTTTCGGCGAACTAACGTGAGGAAAGGACCTTGGTCCGATGGGAGATGGGCTTGAACCTCAGGGAGGATTCCTACGTACCATACCTTGACCTGGATCAAAGTCCTCGTAGTTTAAGTTGGTCATAACGGCTTGCTGTCAGACTGGAATGTGGTTCAACGTCATGCTGGACGCGGGAATACAATTTAACGTCATGCTGGATGAGGGAATTTACATGGCCGATGCTTACTCTAAGCCCACGTGAGTCATGCTCGGTGTGAGAAACAAGAGGCAGCAAGGACCAGATGATCACATCGCGAAGGGTGAGTGCATGAGAAGTGAAGAGGGGCTTATGCATTAGGCGGCCCATGGTGCTGGGACTTACTACAGGATGGAGGCCTGAAGTGCGGAAAAGCACAACTGGAGAGGGATATGGGACCAATGATGGAAGGTGCCTCGTTCCCTATCGCGCCCTCCACTGACCTTGGCAGTGAAGAAGTACGGAGGTTCATGGGTGCTACCTTCCACAAGAGGGGCAAGGGGCTTACACCAAGGTGGTTTCCCTTCTCCAGTGGACATATGACACTCCGATAATGAGGATATCATCCCTTGTGTGTGTGTGTGGGGGGGGGTGATTCCATTCCCGTGGAGGCGAGTGGCGTAAAGAATGTCCGAGCTGGGAGGACCCTGCGTGCGAGGCGCGAGGTCAGGTCACAATTTAACGTCATGTGTTGAGGATGAGGTGCTTGGCAGTTTAACGTCCTGCAGATCAGATGAGGTGGGTTTACTCCGCACCCCTAGGACTTACATGACCGGCACCCTCTGCTCCTTGGGGAAGGGAAAGTACCAGTAAGGTCGTGGTCAAGGGGGGTCGCAGAGCGAACCATTGAGCGGTCCACATTATCGTGGCTATTGAAGAAGCAATAGTCGTTAGCATGCCTATGCAAATAAGCATTAGGCGAATCAATGCTACGAGTGGTGTTGTCCATGGGACTTTGAAATCACATCGTGCAAACCTGGAGGGTCGCACTGGAAGAGGAATTTCTAAGCAGAGGAGTCTGCTTCGCGAAGTGGAGTGCATTGGCCTTAGCATGGGGCAGAGGTGTGAATGGGGGGTGCTTCACGAAGTGGAATAGTATTCGCGGAGCACTGCCTCATGAAGCAGAGGTGCCTCGTAGAGCAAGGTGCTGTGAAATAATGTGCTTCGCGATATGCAGCGACCCTGCCTTGGCATGGGGATCACCAGTACAGGATGGGTGTTTCGTGAAGCATAAACGCTCCGCGGCTGCCCGGGTTCCCTTGGGAATCCCCCTCCTTCGCGAATACCATGGGCTTCGCGAAGGGCATCCCTCTAGGAATAGGGGATCAAAACGAGATAAGACGAAGGCATCTCTCAAAGTAAAAATACCTCTCGGAGCTCATGATTCTCGGGGTGAAGGGTGCTTTGCGATTCAGGAGTTGACAAGCCGAAAGGTCGGATTGTCCGTCCCCTGGACTCAGGGGGAACCCAGTATTTATAGGCATGGGGCACCGTGAAGTAGAAATCATGCGGTGTGGAGGGGTGGTGGGTGCTTCGTGGCGGGCTCGCAAACGTCAGGGCGTTCGCGGAGCATTACCGCCTCCTGTGATTCGCGGTGGGCTCGTGAAAGTCAGGCCGTTCGCGGAGCGTTACCGCCTCATTTGCTTCATGGTGGGCTCGCAAACGTCAGGTTGTTCACGGAGCGTTACTGCCTCCGGAGCATCGCGGGACCGCGATGCTCGATGAAGCTTCGCGTCGGAGCTTCGCGAGGCAGCGTGCGGGGATTCTTTTTCCCCCTTATTTCTGTTCCATATTTTGGTACCAAAAAATGCCCCCCCTTATACTTGGAGCCATGGAGGGGTGAAGGGTCGAATTCTGAGGGAAAATCACCAAAATTATCAGTTGTTTCGTGAAGGGGACCGCGGTGTTGAAAGTGGCCACGTGGTCCGAATGCGCCGCGATGCTCCGCTCGGGCGGTACGCGCTGCAATGCTCCGGGGTCGCCGCCTATAAATAGGGGGGCTGACCTCTCTTTTTTCCTCTCGCGACTTTTGTCCCTTTTCCCTCTCAACTTCACGAAGCTCCGCGTACTCCGCATCTGCTCTCCGCAAATCGAGCTTCGTGGCGAACCGCGAGTCTCCGACTCTGCGACTGCGCCAAGCGAACTTCTATTTTCCTACCTAGGCCAGACTCTGCGGCTTGGTTTTGCGCCCAATCTTCACGAGAGATATTCGCGAGCAAGATTCGCGATCCAGCCTGAAAAAATTATTTTCTGAGATCCGAAACCTAAATGGTCCATCGAGAAGCTGTATTGGGGGTGCTTGCAGACGCCGCCCAGATGGATGAGATGGACAATTGTCTGGGCCTTTGGGAGATGGTCCGAAGCCACTCGGATCATACTTCTTTGACAGAACTGCTATCAGAGGGTCAGAATAACTATCTGCAGTGCAAGAAGCTGCCTTTGTATGGATTCGGGTTGAGGGATGACATCTTCATCCCTGAGGCGAGTAGGGACGAACCAACTTACTGGTTTAGGAACACGCCATGTCAGCGCCAGTTGTTCAGGGCGGCCGATGGTCATGCACTGTAGGACTTCACACCCGTCACCGCCGACTGTCTCTACAACCATGTGAACAATATTGACAGGAAGCCACTGCAACCGGAGACGTCCCCTCCTCTGTACCATACCATGCTGAAGGCGGCTTTGTAGGATTCGTAGAAGGGGTGGTCCGATGAGTGGGACCTGCGCCAGGGTGGAAAATTCACCAATGACTGGGCCTAAGCCTATTGGGTAGGCGCCTCATGTGAGGAGTTTGGGGCCGAGATGAGGAGAGTGGGTTTGTATGAGGCAACATGGGCCTCCCAATTCCACGTTTACCAAACGAAACAGCTGATGCCAGAGCTTTTGAGAAGATGGTCGTCTAGGACCAATACTTTTCACCTGCACTATGGGAAGGTGGGCATCAGCCTATGGGATGTCCACCAAATTTCGGGGGTTCCAATCTTGGGGTCCATGTATGATGAGTTCCTCCCCGTCATGAGCACGTGGGAGGATACGGAGTAGATGCCGCGACTAACATCGGCACTGATGGCACTGGTCCCTGGAGAGGACAAGGAGGTAGTGAGGGATGTCCCCTTTAAGAAGTTATTCGAGTGGTTCCTGAACTTATTGGAGAATCGAGAGTTTCCTCTGAGGCCTCGAACTTGTCCGAAGGTGGCTCAACATGGAAAGGAGGACTTGTATTGGCGAGTCTTGGAGGACAGCCAAAGGAAGACTTGGGGTTTCAGTGTCAGCACTGAACAACAGCCGATAGTCAGGCTGGTGGAATTCATTGCGGCTCTCATCTGCGGTTGGATCCTACCGGTGAGGGATACCAGCATGGGGGTGCGGTCCAACTCGTTTATCATGGCGTCCATGCTGGCCATGGGGAAGCGGGTCAATCCGGGGATTCCAATTCTCACCATGCTGTACAGGATGTTGTGGCATGTTAGCAAGGGAATGAAGCCGCCAAGGATACGCGGGCCCTTCCACCTCTTGTATGGGTGGATGGCGGCGCACATCAAGGGGATATAAGAGTATCCAAACCCTATCTCACTGCTGGGATCAAACTTCTGCCCCTCCATTTTGAATGCGGTCGGGAGCTTCCCATTCAAACTAACCATGCCGATGGTGCTGAACCGGGTGTGGAGGGCGGATGAGTTTAACTTTCACCCATTCCCATTTCTGACGGGGATACTTACTAACAACGGGCATGGAACGGAAGAGCACCGAGCTAATCTCATGGCATTTCGAGGAGGAGTTTTTGTGGCACGAGTGGATTGTCAGCCAGTCTGTGAACCGTACACCCCGCATCAGTTTGTGAGGCAGTTCTGATGCCTCCAACGGCTGACCCTGCAGGTCTACTGGGAGGTGCATCACGAGGAGCACCCATGTGTGATGAGGCAGCTGTGGCTCATGTTCACGCAGGAAGACGGGAAGATGCAAATTGCATTGACTCCATCCACCACCGCTTTCAGATTGGTGAGGAAGTATGCCATTATCTAAGAGTCTGCTTATCCTGGGGAGATGCTGAAGCAGGAAACCATTCGGGTTGGTGACGGCGGGCCTCCTCTATCCTGAGGTCGGGGTCGGAGGGCGACAAGGGCCTCTCAAGGTGGCGGGGCTGTCGTGGCGGTGATACCCGCACCGGCCGAGGGAGTGGCAGCAGCGGTGGACCCGATGATTCTAGAGGAGCAGGGCCATCCAGAGGGGCGGTCGCCGAGGGGATTTCATAGGATATCCACTCAGGCTCTGGGGAAGCGGCTGCGTCATATCGACATGGCAGAGGATGCCGTATTCCTGGAGGCCTGGGGGATTTGGGATATCAACTGTCAATTCCCCAGTCCACCTGAGATCTGGGCACACTTGAATTGCCTCAGGATGGAGTTACCAGGTATAGGCCCAGTCCGGGATGGTTTCATGGCATCTCCAGTGGAGGCAGAGCAATACATGGACGAGCTGGAGGACTACGTTCACTCCCGTGGTGTCCCATGCCCAATGAAAGACCGGGTGAGGGTACTGCTGGATCTGATGGTCCCCCCACAGTTGTCAGCTGCCGATCTGATGGAGATCTTCTCCCTACCGGAAGAATCAGAGGACTCCTCTCGGGAGGATGAGGCTGGCGGAGGGAGCCCGTTGGAGGAGGGCGAAGTCAGAGACCAAGACTCAGATTCTGATGATTCTGCAGAGGCTATCGAGGTAGCATTCCGAACTTATTTACTTATCGTCCATTCTCGGGCCATCATCGATTTCTCACCGATGTTTGAGCCATGCAGGAGGAACTTGTACGTAGGCCTTGCTCTCGCCCCTTGGCGGGTGACGATGCAGGACCTTCAGAACCCGCACCTATGGCTGCATCCAGTTCTATGTCTGGTGGGGCTAGAGCACCCGAGGTGGCCCCTCAAGAATCTCCAGACCTTCCAACAGTATACGGAGGGCTGCGCCTCAGGGTCCCGTCAGTATCGACTCAAGAGCAGCACTAGGAGATCGATCTCCATAAGTTTCCTCTACCGGATTCATTGTTGTCATATGTAGATGGTGCCAACTAATGTTTGTGTCCTTCTCTGTGGTACAGTTCTTCGACTGGCATGGGCTTCTGCGGCAAGGCTGGTCGGGATGTCTGGCGGCATCCCTCCTAGGGGCATTCCAGTGATGGTGGAGATAGTCTCTCCATCTCCCTGAGCTATAACACACACTATCATTGGTGGGGCCACCAGCAGGGTCGTGCCTGAGGTTATTGAGGTGGAGTCTGATGACGAGGATCAATCAGACGACCGAAGTCCCATCACGCCTGCCCCGGTGCCAGATGTCGTGCCGGATTTGACACCAGATGCAGATCCTACCGAGGACTTCCTGCGGGCGTATCTTGTATACGAGCCTGCCAATCACGCAGACTGGGACGAAACGGCCTCTGACGAAGAAGACAACAGCATAGTCTTCCGCCGATCGTGGAATCTAATCACGCGCTTCATCAATGACACCCCAAGCTCTATGTCTGAACGAAATGGACATACTTTGCTCGCGGCTACGCGAACAATGAACTGGGGGAGTGGATGCCCAACTTCATCATTCCCTCATCCGAGATCTCATGGACGAGAAAATCCAGGAGTATGATCGCGGGCTTAGCGTGGGTTGGTAGAAGAGGAAGGATAAAAACATCAAGAAGCTCTAGGGGGATGAAAGCGAGGTCCTACAGCTGCAGACCCGGGAAGATGAGCACTCATCCTCTCTTAATTCACAATATGAGCTGATCTCACGGTTGAAGGCCTAGCTGGCAGAGGCAGAAGAGCATATGAGGCAGGCTTCTGGAAAGATGGCTGCCATTCAGGTTGGCGTAGAGACAGCCAGAGCCAAGGCTGAAGAACTGCACCCCACCGCTACTAAGGAGGAGTGGGAGCTGAGTTTGTAGCAGCAAGTCTTGGATGCCACAAGCCGAAGGGTGGTGGAGCTTCAACATTCTTTTGACGGGGTCAATCCGTCCATGGGGGGAGTCGACCCCCGGGTACTGTAACAAATTACAAACTTTTTAATGGTACTTTCGTGCTTCAATTTCTTCCTTCTTTGTTCTGAATGCCGTAGCATACACAATTTCCACTGTTTGAATCAGTTCATTATATCCCTATGATTTTTGCAGGACGTCTGGCAATAATTTCCCAAGCTCACGTGGGTCAAGCCCGATATGAGAAACAAGGGATAGTTGCCTTCTCATCCCACTCAACATAGGAGTGGAAACCAAGCTTCGGGCATCTGGGGTTTGGATAACCAGTCCGGATTTCCGAAAGATGGGAGAGGCCTGGTCAGAGAAGGAAGTTCTCAGAACAGCCGAATTACCGTTTTCCAGCATGCCCTCATGCACGAACAGTGCAACGCCAGGGGTGCTGAAATCGGTCCGAACAGATGGAAACGGGAAGCGTGAATTATGATGCCCAAGATTCGAAACACTATGGGGATGGCGCAACAATAAAAGACAATCATTAACCGTGGTGGAGAAACAATATCCTTACTGCGTTAGCCTGAAATGGGGACAAAAAATGAGGGTCGACCATTGACCATGTTCGAAACATAGGACCATGTCACAAATGTTTTCGATCAATCCTTCGGGACATTGGCCCAGGACAGTAGGCGAACCCTCGGTCGAGCATCCATACTGTTAGGGGGTCCCTCCAAACATGACCAGTCTTTCGGAACGTTGGCCCGGGATGGTAGGTGAGCCGATACGGCATGAGACTAGGCCGTTAGGGGGTCCCTTCAGACATGAAAGGGGACGAGGGTCCGAATAAGGGGCACACAAAGCGTGGAATATGGAGTGATGGTTTATCCGAACAGAATCCAACACTCATGTAATTACACCACCGTGGTGGGAGTATGACAGATGTGTGCATTGGTTTGGTTATGGATCCTTCCTTTTTTGGGACAGGGTCTCTCTAGCGAGGGGTCCGGCCCGGGGGCCGGAAAGGGGAAGGATAGGATTAATGATTCCTATGGGCTGGACCCTAGGAAAAATACCAGGGTGTCTCTACGTATCCCATGAGGATGGGAATCAAGCCACACATAGTTCTGGAAGCACAGTGTAGTCATAGACCAACAATGGCAGGTGAAATCCTCTTGGGCAGAGGCTCTGGTGCATCCCATGATTAACACGGGGCATCCCGAACTTGTTCAGGGTAGAACCGTAGTTTAGTGTCATGCGTTGAGGACACATGGACTCCTGTAGTTTGAAATCATACTATAGGACGTGGAGTGAAAGGTAAGAGCCCATGGAGCATATGGTGTGGTAGTTATTAAACCGACGTGAATGAGGACTTGGAGTCCAAATCACACCGCGTACCCCCGGAGGAAACTCTCCAGGTCAAGGGACCAAGAGTGAGGATTAGGCTGGGCCCGAAGCAGAGCGGTCAGGCGCTTTTACGTACCCCATGAGGATGTGAATCAAGCTATACGTAGTTATGAAACCGCATTTTAATGTCATCCAGGACGATGAGAAGCCCAGCCGTGTTGGTACACATCCTTCCAAAAATACTAAGCCCACGTGAGTCATGCTCGGTGTGGGAAACAAGAAGTAGTGGTGGGACTTTCCCAACACAGAAAAGGGTAGGTTAGGGTGAAGGGATTCTCGGTGAATACCGGACCCATGATACTAACATGACCATGTGGCACACCTAGATGCGCGAAGAGATAGAGCCGAGCATGTTGGAATTCCACCTAAATATGAGGAAGTGGAAATGTGTGAATCATGACGCTCGAGATTTGGATCACAATGACGACATCGTGATGATAGAGGATAACTGTTAACCGTAGCAGAAACGCAGTATCCATATCCCATTAGCCTAGAATGGGGATAGGAAAATGAGGGTCGACCGTTGACCATGTTCGAAACACATGAAAATGTCACAAATGTTTTCAGAGATTCGTTGGGACGTTGGCCCGAAATGATCGGAGGGCCCTTAGGTCCAGCGTTCATGGAGAGCTCCTAAGCCTAGTATCCATGTCGTCTGGCGGTCCTTTTGGATGTGGAAGAGGACGAGGATCCAAATAGCGAGCTAATGAAGCTTGGTCATGGGATGAGGAGAATGTCCCTATGAAAATCTCCACTTCGGGCTCTTTGTCAAAACACATCTAAATACGACAACAAGACGTATTAGATAGAGAGAGAAGAGTCCTTTTCAATAGGGAGATCTTAGTTTAGGGTTGTAGAATTCAGGCCAAAGGGAGGGAGGAAACATGGGAGGCACATAGTGGGGTATCTCAGACACCTGACGTGAATGGGAACCAAGGGTTCTGACCACCATGTGCTTCTCGGACAATTTTAGGTCCAGGGACCATAAACAAGAGTTGAGCTGGGCCCAAAGAAAAATTCAAAGGCGTTCCTACGTACCCCATGAGGATGGGGATCAAGATTCACGTAGTTATTGAGAGATTCTTAGTTTATGTTCTTAGAACTCGGACCTTGAATGGGTAAGGGGAGCAGGGGACACATGGCAAGGAGGTTACAAAACTTGACATGAATGAGGACCTAAGCCCTACTTACCGTGTGTTCTCTAGGGAAATGCTCGAGTCGAGGGAGTGAACACGAAGGTTAGGTTGGGCCCATGGGGAAGTTCCCGAGCACTCATATGTATCTCATGAGGATGAGAATCAATCCATACGTAGTTCTGAAGGGTGGCACGGTAAGGTACCAGTGCTGGGGAAAAAAGGGAGTGCGGGCGTGGACCTTGCACTAAAAGAAGTCGAATTTGATAAATATTGTTCTTTTTAAGGTGAGTGGTTTTTTTGTGAAGCGAAATGCCCAGGGTAGCAGGCCCTGGTGTCGCCACAAGAATCAAGTCGTGATAGGCGTTGAAAAATGTCATGGCACATGACCAATACCCAACGTGATGTCCTCTACAATGAGGTTATCACAATGTAGTTCCATTTTTCTTCGTGTGTCCAGGACGATAATGTCACAGTTTAGGGTCGTGTGATAAGACCAAGCATGCATTTTAACGTCATGCAGTGCAGACGTAGCAAAGATGATGCTAAGCGGGGAACGTGTATGGTGTTGTGCGGCATAACCAATGTGAATGGGGACATAATCCCACCTTATACCGTACACAGTCCCGAGAGAGGAACCTTAGGCCGAGGGGCCCACATAGAGGTAAAAGGTATCGGGGGAGATAATATCTCCCAAATGAGCTGGAACCAAAAACGAGGCATTCAGGCGGCCCTACGTATCCCATGAGGATGGGAATCAAGATGAACGTAGTTCCGAGGAGATCTTAGTTTATGGTCCTAGAGCTCGAACCAGGGGCAGATGACAACTTTCCAGGTAAGCGCAGACCTCGGCCCTATCCCTAAGCTCACGTGAGTTAAACTTGGTGTGGGAAACAAGGGGGGGGGGGAGATCGTTATCGCAATACCTGAAACATCCATCGAGGGGAAGTCGGTAAAGAGCCCCAAAAGGCGCCTTTGACACGGCTTTGTTCCCCCAACGTGCATACATGCACGAAGGAATGGTACCAAGAGTTTCGAAACTCCACTTGGACATGATGAGAATAGAGAAGGATGTTAATCGTGTAACCGACATTTTGGGCTTAATGGAGTTGGTGTGGAGATGGAGGATAACCGTTAACCGTGGCGGAAAAACATCTCCATATCACATTAGCCTGAGGTGGGAACAAAAAACGAGCATCAACCACTGACCATATTCGCAACGCGGGATTTTTATTGATTTTTTGTCTGAAACCCTTCGGGGAGTTGGCCTATAATGGTAGGGGAGCCCTTGGGCGTAGTATCTAGGATGTTCTTGGGGGTCCCTCCAGGTGTGAAAGATGATGGAAGCCCGGATGCAGGGATACAAAAATCTTGGAAAGCGGGTGCGGATGTGTCCGAGTAAAGTCTGGCATTCCAGGTAATAAACCGGAGTACCCGTAGGCACATTGGTGAACATTCAGGAAGGGTCGAAGAGACAGCTCGAGAATGATAGGTACATGGCATGCTCATTACAAGACTGACATGAATAAGGGAATAATCCCACACCACACCATATAATCCCCTCGTGGAGGAAGAGTAGGCCGAGGAGGTGAGGTGGGATAGAGACTCCCAAGAGATGGGGATGGACCCGAATCTTAGATATTCGTGTGGTCCTACATATCCCATAAGGATGAAAATCAATCCATACGTAGTTCTCTAGATGTTGTTTAACGCTATGCGGGATGGGATGAGGGAGTAAGATACCCCCAAGCAAAGGAAGGGGAAGTGTACTGTACGGAGGACAAACTGACGTGGATGAGGGCATAACCGCGTACCACACCATACACTCCGATTAAGAAGTTGGGTGAAGGGGCCCGAGAAGGTCAATGGGATTGAGGCTGAGCCTCAGTCAGGAAGGCCTGACTGGTTTTCAGTTTAATGTCTTGCAGTGAAGACAAGGATCATGGGCCCAGAAAGGCTGAGAGGCATGAGGCTGGGCCTCGTGAGGGAAAGCGTATGACATGGTACATGATCCTGACGTGAATGAGGACATAGTCCCACACCACATCGTACACTCCAGGTAAGAGGTTGGGCTAGGGCCCGAGAAGGCTAAGGGGCCTAAGGTCAGGCATCGGTCAGGAAGGCCCGACTGGTTTGCAGTTTAATGTCTTACATGAGGACGGGGAAAGAGATAACTGTATCTCATCCGGGGATGTGCACAGCATGGAAATTAACCCGACGTGAATGAAGACGTAATCCTTCACCTCGTCGTACATCCCTTATAAGAGAGTCAGGGCTGTGGGCCCGACCGCTGGCACCACCTGGAGGGAAGTTTGTCACTTTGGGATGGGGCAGAACGAATCGTTGCACTCGATGTTTGGGACATCTCGGAGTGGACCCGAAGATCTAGGACACTGTTAACCATGTTAAAAACACAGCCTCCTGATGGTGACCTGATATGGGAGCAACAAATGAGCGTCGACCGTTGACCAAATTCGCAACATGGGACTTGTATCGGCTTGTTTCTCGGAAACCCTCAGGGGCGTTGGCTCGTGTCGGTAGTAGAGCCCTTGGGTGTAGTATCCAAGACATTCTTGGGGGTCCCTCTAGGTGTGAAAGATGATGGAATCCCAGTCAAGGAGTAGGTGAATCATAGCTGTATCCCTCCACGAAAGAGGCGAACATCTCCAGGGGGAACATCTCTAGGCATTCCTACGTATCCCATTTGGATGGGAATCAAGCCATACGTAGTTCTTGAAGCACAGTTTAATGTTGTGCTAGACAAAATATGCATCTCATTTGGGGATAGGTACGGCGGGTAACCCGATGTGAATGGGGCGTGTCCCACACCACACTGTGCAATCCCATAAGAAAGCCTGAGATGACGAAAACCAAGGGTCCTGAGGCCGAGTCGCGGTCAGGGAGACCTGATCGGCTTTCCGTTTAACGTCCTATAGTAAGGACATGGGGAGATCTTATTTTAAGGTCATAGAGCTCGGACCATTTTGCAGTTTATCGTCTTGCAGGACGACGATGTAGTTTAAGGTCGTGCAGGACCATACCATTTAAGGTCGTGTCGGACCAAGGATGCTTAGGCAAAGTACTACTTGAGGAACTTGGAATTGGTGGGAGGAGTTACGCGCTCACCATCCGTGGTCGCCAAGGATTATTCCCCATTGGGGTAAACCTTATGGATGATATAAGGCCCTTCCCATTTGGGCTCTAGATTGGGCGGTTTCCTGCCGAGGATTATTGGCGCTCGAAGGGCCAACGCTAGGTCGCCCTGTAGAAAAGAACCAAGGTGAACCTTCTTGTTGAAGGCCCTCGCTATCTTATTCCGATGCCTTTCCAGATTGTGCAGGGCATGAATCCTGTTCCCGTCCAGTTCTTCTAATTCAACTAGAAGGATTTTGGCCACCTCATCTGGCGCCTGGTGGTCATAGACTGCAGTGCATAATGATGACAGCTGGATCTCAATGGGCTGGACGACCTCAGCCCCATACACCAGGGAATATGGGGTCACCTGTGTAGAGTTTCAATTCATCATCTGATAAGCCAAGAGGGCGTTGGGGAGATTTTCCGGAAAACTTTTCTTATTCTGACCAACCATTTTCTGCAGAATGTTAGAGAGGGTTTTGTTGAAAGCCTGGATCTATCTGTTTTCCTATGCGTGATAGAGAGAGGTATGATTTGAACGGATGTTGTACTTGGCATACAATTTCTTCAGCTCAGCCACTCGGAAGTTGGTGCCATTATCAGTGAGGACAGCGTGAGGGAACCCAAACTGATGGATGATGTTGGAGCTCACAAAGTCGACGATGGAACGGGCCTTAACCTCTTTGAGTGGAACTGCCTCTGCCCACTTGGAGAAGAAATCTGTAGCAGTTATGATGAACCTACACTGGAGAGCTGTCGCCGGTGGATACGGTCCCACTACATCAAGTCCCCACACAGAAAATGGCCAAGAGTACTTGGTGGGGTGGGGGGGCTCCGACGGCTGATGCAGGAAGATGGCATGAACTAGGCATGCGTCACATCTCTTGGCATACCTGATACAATCATGGATCATAGAGGGCCACAAGTACCCTAACCTCCAGATTTGATGGGACAGTTTTGGACCAGCTTGAAGGGCACCACAGGAACCGACATGAACCTCTTGCATAACCTGAGAAATATCTACTCCTTTAATGCAACAGAGGAGGACACCATTGAAGCTACACTTATAAAGGATCTTCTTAAGACTGGGACCGCTCTGGAGGGTAAATTGCAGCACGCAGCATCGGATTCGCTCGCGATCGGCCCAGTCGTTGGGGAGGTGACCATTTTGGAGATACTCGAAAAAAGATGCCCTCTAGTTGGGAGCGTCCTCGGCCACTGTTTCTGACGGACTTGGGACCCCTGACGTAGCAGGTCTGGCAGTGAGATGAATTACCTGCAGGCCGTCATTGTCCTCTTGGGTGATGGGGGAAATGACTCTCCGGTGTTCCACATGTATAATCAAATCATCTTACTCAGGTTCTGCAAGCGATACAGCTAAACCAGCCAAGGTGTCCGCTCAACCATTATGTGACCAAGGGATATGGGTAACCTCTGGTCGAGAAGAGAACTGTGCCATTAGACGGAGGGTGCACTCCAACAACGGTACAAGCTCCGGCTATCTGAAGACATAGTCGCCATTGACCTGTTTGATTACCATCTCGGAATCTCCTTTCACATGTAGATGGGGCACATCGATCTCGAGGGACAACTCGAGGCCGGTGATGAGAGCTTGATACTCTGCCTCGTTGTTGGTACAGCCTTCTGACAATAGGAAAGAGTATGGCAGGATGGCTTGCGCTGGGGTAATGAAGACAATACCCAGACCCACTCTGTTGAGCTTAGGATCGTTGAGCCTCCTACCGGTGGGGATCTAGGAGGCACCGTCGAAGTGAATTTGCCAACATGAGACGACATGATCGACTGAGAGGATTGCCTCATCAGGAAAATCTAGGTCTAGGGACTCATCTGCGGTGGTTGGATGGGCAGCTAAAAAATCTGCCAATGCCTATCTCTTAATGGCCCTCTGAGGCATGAACCTGATGTCAAACTGCTAGAGGATCACTGCCCACCACGCTAGTCGTCCAGTCAACATGGGCAGGTTTAGGATGTACCTCAGTGGGTCTACCCTAGAGACCAATTATACCTCATGGTGTTGCAGGTAATGTCGCAACTTCTGTATGGAAAAAACGAGTGCAAGGAAGCTCTTTTTGACAGGGGAGTATCTGATCTCCGTATCGAGAAGCATGCAGATGAGATAGTAGAGATTGTTCTTCGTACCCTCATTATTCTTCTGGGCGAGAAGTGCACTGAGGGACCGTTCCAAGGTGGTCACGTAAAGGACCAGCGACTTTCTGGAGATGGATGGTATCCAAACCGGAGGTTGGAGCAGGTACTGCTTGATTTCCTCAAAGGTGGTTTGACACTCCTCATCCCATTCATAGGCGGCGCCCTTCTTCATGATCCGGGAAAAGGGCTTACACTTGCTGGCCAGATTCGCGACGAATCAGCGTATATAGGCTAAGTGTCCTTGGAGATCTCGAATTTCCTGAATATTGCTCAGGGGAGGCATTTTTCTGATGGCCTTGATCTTCTCTGGGTCGATTTCAATGCCTCGGTATCTAATAAAAAAGCCAAGAAACATCCCAGAGGTGATCCCAAAGGCACACTTCAACGGGTTCATCTTCAGGTGATGGGAACGAAGGAAACCGAACACTTTCTCAAGGTCTTTGAGATGGTCCTGGTGCTGGCGCGATTTGACAACTAGGTCATCCACGTAGCATTCCATCAGCGTCCCGAGAATCGTCTTGAATATGCGATGCATGGCCCTCTGATAAGTGGAACCTGCTTTTTTTAGGCCGAAGGGCATAACCTGGTAGCAAAATGTACCTTGGGGAGCCCTGAAGGAAGTGGATTCCTCATCCTTAGGGGCCATCCGGATTTGGTTGTACCCAGAATACCCATCCATGAAATAGAGAGCATGGAACCCGGCCATGGAATCAATCAATAACTCGGTCACCGGGAGGGGAAAGTCATCCTTTGGGCAGTTGCGATTGAGGTCATGGAAGTCGATACAGACCCTGATCTTCCCATTATTCTTCCTAACTGGCACAATGTTGGCAAGCCACTTGGGGTACTGGACTTCCTTGACGAAGTTAGCTTTGATAATCTTGTCAACTTCAACCTCAACCATAACACCGTGAGAAGGGTGCATCTTTCTGGGAGGCTTCTTAAACCCACAATGGATTGACGGGAGGCCCAAATGGCGAACGGCTACCTGGGGATCTAGTCCTGGAATCTCATCATAACTCCAGGAAAACACATCACGGTGTTTCTTGAGAAAGTCTACGCACCGCTGCTGCTCCTCTGGGGGCATGGCTGCACTGATCAATGTGGGTCTCGGATCTGCCTTGCTACCAAGGTTCACCTGTACCAGTTCATCAACTGTGGTAGAGACGCCTTCATCAAAGGCGGGGGGAGCATCCTCCAGATCTTCCTCTCCACCCATGGAGGGGTTTCCTGCAAAGGGAGCTACTTATAAGATATCAAACCCTGACAGGCAGCTGGTGCCGGCTCGGGCAGTAGTGGTCATCATATCAGGAGACCCACTCACCACTGAGACTATACCAGTGAAGGCAGTCGATCCTATCCAATCTCGCCTTCGGCCTAAGGGGCCACGTTTGATGACGTCAAAGCAGTAGTGACGCGTCGGCCTGAGTCGGTTGATTCCATCCCAGAGGAAGAGACATGTATTACGTACTGTCGTTGTCATAAGCTTCACATTCTGGTACCACACAGGGGTAGGAGGCTCCGGGATCACCTGAGCCTGGTTGGTGTAGGAGTACGAGGTGAATTTCCGTCGTCACTTGGACATGGGAACACGCCTTCCTTGCGTACCCGAAACAACAAAACACTACCCCATGTCTGGGGTCATGGCCTCCAATTGATGGATTGGGAAGATGTAGGTGTCATCTAGGCCTACCCATGGATCACTTGTGACTGGAGCGGGTTCATCCTCACTTACTAGGATTTTCTTATCCTTGATCTTGTAATAATTGGCATCCAGATAGCAGGCTTCACAAGAGGCAAAAGGAGACGCATCTCCTTGCAGTATGCCTAATCAACCATTGAGGGAGTATTTGAGGCATTGGTGATACGAAGAAGGGATTGCCGCGTGCAGATGGATCCATGGCCTACCTATCAATGCGTTGTAGGTGGTATCCTGGGAGACAACCATGAACTCGGTGCTGGAAATTAGGCCACTGAACTGAGTCTTTAGGCAGATATTTCCAACTGGTGATTGCTTGGTCCTGTCATATCCCTGGATTATGAGGTCAGAGGGAGTTAAATCATCTTAAGATAGACCCAACTTTCGCAGTGTCCGAGTCGGTATTAGGTTGATCCCGAAACCCGTGTCAACGAGGCAGCGGCGGACTTCCACGCCATTGAAGTAGCCAGTGATATACAGCAGGCGAATATGCCCCTGTATGGTAGGTTCCTCATCTTCACCGGAGAATGAGATAACTGCCCGACATTCGGCGTTCTCAATTGTCTCAGTGTTGAAGGCTTCCATAGCTTCTACCTCCGTCTCAAACTAAAGGGGGATCCTTAGGGCCTCAGAAAGTGCTTCGCGCATTTCAGACGATAAGAAAAGGCCCTCAAGGATAGAAATAATTGCTGGAATGTCGGCCAGGTGCTTCAAGACATCATACTTTCATGCCAAGCACAAGCCTTTGCTTACAGGAGGTCGTTCTGCAGTTGGAGGCACAACAGGTCCTACCGGTTGAACCGGCAGTTGGCTAGTACTGGGCACATCCCATTGTCTACTAGTTGAATCCTGAAGATTAGTTTCTGAATTAGGATCAGACAACATAGATTGGCCTATATCCAGGAAAGACTGACCGCGATATGGACGAGGAAGCTCTGCCTGATCAAGTAACACAAACGGCGGTGGAGGTAGATCTGAGGGCATCAGATGAGGTTGCGCGTGCTGATCCCTGCGCTGTGCCTCCTGCCTTGTTTTAGTAGCGTGCACGACCTGAATGAAAATTACCACTGATGTGCCTCGACAACTGGTGTGGTTGCGGTTCCGCTGGCGTTGACTTCGGCTGGGAACTTTGGGGAGGTTCGCCTGGTGTTCCCCCTCGTCGGGAGTCATATAAGGCTTTACCAGCTCCATGGTGTTAACCGAATCGTACCCCTGGCTGTCTCTCGACGAGTCATCCATCACCGGGTGGATTTTGGGTGGGATTCCCATTTCAGGGGGCATAAAGTCGCCAAGAGTGCGGGATGACGACGGTAGTGGTGGTTCACGTTGCTTCTTCTTGCGTCGTCACTACTTGCCCTTTTGGGAAGAGGTTGGTTGTGAAGGCGATGCAGAGGTACCGACTAATTCCTCTAAAGGCTCTGGTTGATTCAGGTGTTCCCGGATGATACCATGGGCGCGGGCGACGGTTTTTCGAGCCATCCAGTCGTCGTATTTCTGGGACCCACGGTTGGGAACCTGCTGCCACTCGCCTTCGCTGTCACTACCGATCTCTGACCCTACAAAGACACCCGCTACTTGTGTTGGTGTCAGGCCCAACCTGACTATGTTGTTGTCAACATGGTCTTGAATCCAGTCTTTAAACACATATCATTGCTTGAGGGTGTGCCCCATAATCTGATGATAAGGACAGTAGTTGGGGTGATCGGTGAGATTCGCCTCCGCTGGCCTTCTGCACTCGGGTAGGCGCACAATCCCTTGCTCTAGAGCACTTTAGAAGTAGCCAGGGACCTGATTCTCTTTGAACGAATAAGTCGGGTGCCTTATTTCCAGATAGGTGTCCTGGCCCTGATGAGGGGCCGGAGGGGCCTACCGAGAAGGCGGCACCTGATTGTCTCGCCTAGGTGGTGGTGGCACATTGCGCGGGGTAACCTATCGATTCTGAGGCGGCCGCTGCTGGGAAGGAGCCTGCGCTTGAGGTGGAGGACCTCTGCGGGGTTGCGGGGCTGGTGCCACTGGCAGTAATTCTAGCTGCCTGGGGGCTTCTATTTGGGCCACCGTGGTGGGTTTGGCTCTGGCAGGCCTCCTGGCTGGGATCACAGGGGGCAGTGAACGTGCCTGACTAGCCTGTTGCAGAGCCTCCTCAAGGTACTGAGCCTTATTTGAGAAATCATGAAACCCTCCAGGGTAGTTCTGGGTGATCAGGGAAGGTACCAGCTTCTTTTTAACGTTCCCTACACACATTTTCAGTAATTTCTCCCGAGTCAGTGGCATATCGAGGGAGTATGTAAGTCCCTTCCACCGGGCGATGAAGTCTGTGACTCGCTCATTAGGCGTTTTCTTGCACTTGAAAATGTCTGTGATGCTGGTATTTTGCATGGTGGAGCGGAACTGGTATAGAAACTGCCGACGAAGATCCTCCCAGCTGGTCACCGACCCGATAGGGAGCTGGCTGTACCAGACGAATGTGGGCCCCTCCAATGTCTGCACGAAACATCAGAGCTTAGAGGCTTCTTACTGGGCCGGAGTCCCCAGCATGGGGCCACACCTGGAAGAAAAATGGGCCAAGTGCTGCGGCAGGTCCCATGTCCCGTTGAAGGGCGAGAAAGTGGGGTTCCCAAAACTCGGGGGTGCGGGCATATCATCCACCCACGCGGGATATGGCTTTCCATCTGGTGGGACTGCCACCTACTGTGTTTCCAATGCTTCGAGGCGGGCTATGAGTGCCCCTATAAGATCATCCAGGTGGGGGTCCCTGTCTTGACAGGGATCCCTAATCACAAGTGCGTTGTCGGGTTCTTGGACACAGTAGATGGCTTCAGAAGCTCGTGGAGCGACTGGCGGAACGGCCAATGGGGTGACTAGGGGAACCCGGGCTGGATTCCTCATATTGCCCCGTCGTTCAGGAGGGTTCGGCGAGATGTATCGCGCCCTCTTGCTGTGGGCTCTGTCTTCTGCCCTGTCCGCAGAAGCGGCATGATCAGGGTTGCCTGTAGGAATCTCGCCTGGGGGAAATTGTTCCGGCCCCTATTTCCCCGGCTTGGGATTACCGTAGTCGGGTAGCCGTTCTGTAGCATGCTCGTCCAGGAGTTCGTCAACCACCCTCTTCTTTTTAGAAAGCTGTTGCCACAACGCGACCTGCTCGGGATCCTCATCCATCTTCTGTACAAAGGCGGATGGGTCAGAGCGCTTGAAATTTCCGACGTGCTCCTTACCCTTACCGGCATTTCGACTGAGTACCAGTGACTCGGTGGGTACAGGGAGGCCTAGAAGGTTCCTCTGCTGATGGGTAACCCTCCCTGATGGGTCCAGTAGTGGCAGTACTCCCTCAGGGGGTAAGTCCCCATCAATAAATTCAAGCCCGTCTTCCTTGTCCACTATGTCAGCCATGTGCACCGCGACCCCTCTCGAGGGAATGTCCTCAATGTCGCATAACGAATCAGGCTACCGTCAGATAGGGATGAATAAGATAGTAGCATAGTGTCCCCATCCACGGACTGACACATGGGGGGTAGCTTCCCTGATGACTCTGCGGAGTAATTCGAAACTCTGAATGCATTTCTGTTGATGGGTGCTCTGACAGCCTGGTGACTCCGGGCGCTGGGCCACAGGGAGTGCAGCCAAATCGATTAGGCGGCATTGATCGCCGATTTCTTCAAGGTGATTTTGACTTCTGGGGTACATCACCTGCCCATAATGAAGGCAGAAGTGTGTCACCCATTGGGTTCGGTGGAAGCACCCCACTTCCTCTGGGGTAAGGGACTCTGGTGCGCAAAAGTTCGGCGCTACCGTCGACCAGAACTTCTCCGGGATGTGATTCACCGCGAGAATGTTCCAGAAGCTCCTGGGCTCAGACTCGGGGTCTGGCCTCGTATTTCCCCACTCGTCAATCGGAGGCGGCTGAGGGAATGGTAGTGGTAACTAGGCGGACCACTGGGATAGTAAACTTGGCAGCGGAGAATATGGAGAATGATCTGACTGGTCGCTGAACTCCGGGCCATCCTCTGAAGAGTGTGGTGACCTAACCATGATATCACGATATGATGGGCTGATATACACAGCTTCTAGCGTAGGAATTGTGGTTGCCAGTGATAGGTCATGTTGTTTCTCTACCATCGTTGGTCCCCCAAATAGCTCTTCGTGATCTCTGGTAGAGGTAGAGGGAGATTCTGGTGATGACTGTGGTGATTTCACGGTCGGGACCTGTGGTATTTCCATGATTTCTTCCTCCTAGATTTACCTGTGGAGAAAGGCGGGAATCCGGTGGACCTCGCATTCTAGGAGAATGAGGCTGACGCGCCTTGTTCCTGCCCTGGTCCTTGACGTGGAGGAGTGGGGAGAAGGTTCCATCGCTGAGTCGCATTCCGCTTCAGAATCCAAGAAATGGGATGCATTGATCTCCACCCGGTCCCCCCATGAATCTTCTTGTGGCGGCGACAACCCGCTCTCCTGCCCCTGGGTGGCTCTTCGGGACAAGGTTGATTCTCAACATGTAGTCTCGGGGCGGCGCTGGAGTCGTGGCGGAGAGGGACCCCGCTCGAGATAGCCGGGGTGCGAGGGGCACCAGGGAAAATGTCTAAGGGTACATGGGGAGGACCTCCATGGATAACACCCATGTGGGCGGAACCTCTGTTGGAACCGGCAGGAGCATGGGGAGGATCTCCATGGTCGGTGCAGGCGGAGCGAGGCTGACCTTCACTCCTCAAGTTGCCAGGGCGAGGAGGACCTTCACCAGTTGCATAGAGTACGTAGGGAGGACCCCCACGTTGGAGAAGGACAGGATGGACAGTGCCTTCATATCGATGATTGGGGGATGGAGGAGGGACTCCATACCCTGTATGGTGGGCACGGAGGCGGTTTTCACGCTGAGCGTCACTGCCGCGGAGCAGGTCTTCCTTCGGGATGGGGGTAGCACGAGGCATACCTCTGTGATGAGGTTCGGAGCGGGGCAGGACTATGCTCTGTGGAATGGTGGTACGGAGAGGACCTCCGTATGGAGTGACGTTACCGCGCATTGGTTCGCGACAATCCTCGCTCAGGCCTGCAACCCCGAGAGTCAACCCAGCCTGCCCATGGGGCGACTGAGGCCTCGATCCTGGTCGGGTGAAGGAGTGACCCTACTCAGTGAATACATGGACTCCATGATGCATGTCGGTGGTGGCTCGGGCCATAGTAGCTGTTGAAGTTGACGTACCTTGACGAGCGTCCTCAGCTCAGGCCCGGCACTAACGTCGGGTCAGACGAGCTATCGCAGGTGGTGCAGGGGCATAGCCTATCTGCTCTTCTTGAGAATCCGGATGGTGGTTTTGACATGCCCGGGTGGGATCCCTTTCCTGGAGCCCTTGGATTGAGACTCTGAGTGGGATGAGCCGGACATCACCCGCCTCATCAGCGTAAGGCGAGGAGTCGTCGAGGCGTTCCGGGGACAGGCTCCCGAAACGATTGAACGTTGGGGTGGGGAGCAGGGGCTCCCTACAAGGCCTGTGAGGGAAGCGTTGACAGTGGGGCTTGGATGCCTCCAGGTCCAGGTGGGCCATATCCTGAGTTGGGATGACCCCTTCCTCCTCATACCTGCGTACAAGGTTGTTGATCACCCTTCGCTGGATGATCTCTGATGGGGAGAGGTGATGTGGCCGCCCCGTATTCACAGATGTAGAGGTCTTCATGGAGGCAGTGGAGCCAGGCGGAGAGGTTGTGCCAGTGTTTCCCCCGCCCCTGTGTAGGCGAGCGGGCAGTGATCGTGTCCCCACAACAGCAACCTGGTTCCTGGGAAACAGAGAGATCAACACATCAGCACCGCGAGGAAGAGGATTGGAAACCAGTACCCCAACGTCATTCCCTTCTCCATGTCGGTAAGAGGGATCCATGCCAACATGTTGCGAAATGGAATGCCCCACATTCTACTGCCCCATCTTCCAGCGAGTTTCACGCTAGTCCCTCCATTTTATTGGTGGGACCCGGCAGCAGATATTTGGATCCGATGACACGTCAATCTACTGGTGTCTCGAATGCTACAAATCTCCACATTGAGGAGAAGAATTTCACATCAGGTTCACTATTTATGTTTCTGACGCTTTCACCGGGGCGCGCGCATCCTTCTGCGGAGGACGCGCTGCTGTGGCCCTGCATTCCTGCTTTCCAAAGGCGGGTGACATTTGTTCCTTATTTAGGTATGTCTTCTCCTTGATCGAAACAGGATGATGGGATGTCGGTTCTTCCTTCCGTGTATTCCTCCTCGAAACTCATCACCTAGTCCGGGTCTCCCTCATAGATTTAATACGTTGTTCGTGAAACTCTTCTCAGTGCCATGTTTCCATGGACACCGGTTAATTACACTGCTTCTGTTAGGACATTCCAAAGGGTCTGGTCAAGGCAGCAACCTTCAGTCGGGGGAGTAGTCACGTCGAGGCATCAGTAGCGTTTCTGAACACTGGGGAACTGGCGTGTGTGTCTTTTTACCCCTGTCATAGGGCTTCTCGAGGGCATGGAAGCCTGAGGCATCCCACATCGAGCGTGGGGAATTATATGCCGTAGGCATATATCTGAGGTTTTCCTCAGCTTCCTATGTTTAACATAGGGTATGCCTCAAGTTTAACATCCAGCAGAGACGGATGGGCCCGATCAGAGCATTGACTGGAATGGATCAGATTGAGGAATTTCCCTTGAAGGGATGCCGATATCGGGGCCAACTCGTGGGCAGCTTCCTGAATGCTGTGAAGAGGAGCGGAATGACATGATCTCGCTGAGATATGCCGGTCCGGGTGAGGATCAGGGTGGATGATGGATGTGTGAATGATGTGGAGGGGGAATGAAACGGAACCATCGCAAGGGCGACCGTAAAGTTGGGCTTGAGCCTCAAAAAGACCACCTACGTATCCCCATGGTAGGGAATCAAAGTCTGCGTAGTTCGGGATGGTGCTGGTGATCCGACTTGAAGGTGGACCTTGGTCCGATGGACATCGTCAGCGAACCGATGTGAAGGCGAACCCGGGGGGTCCGCTGGTGGTGGGCTTGAACCTTATGAAGGCTTCCAACGTACCATGCCTTGGCATGGATAAAATTCCCCATAGTTCAGATGGAATGTGGAATACAGTTTAACATCAAGCAGGACGGGGGTGAACCGACGTGAGTGAGGTCGGGACGACCGAGTGATGGGATTGAACCTTATGGAGGCTTCCTACATACCATGCCTTGACATGGATCAAAGACCTCGTAGTTCAGATTGGATGCCAGAAGGCCGACGTGAAGAAGGACCAGGGGTCCAGGTGGCGATGGGCTTGAACCTCGTGAAGGCTTCCTACGTACCATGCCTTGACATGGATCAAATACCTCGTAGTTCATAATGGTGTGTCGGCGAACCGATGCAAGTGAGGATCTTGGTCCGGATGGTGTGGGGATTACACACTAGGCTGCCTAGGTGTTGGTGACCTGATGTGAAGAGGGTCGGTGTGACCAACAAGTGGTGGTCTTGAACCTCTGGGAGGCTTCCTACGTACCATGACTTGACATGGATCAAAGACCACGTAGTTCAAAGGGCTTCGTCGGCGAACCGACGTGAAGGTGAACCCGTGGGTCCACTAGTGGTGGACTTGAACCTCGTGAGGCTTCGTACGTACAATGCCTTGACATGGATCAAAGTCCTCATAGTTTGGGATGGTGGGTGTCAGTGAACCGACGTGAGGAAAGGACCTTGGTCCGATGGAAGATGGGCTTGAACCTTAGGGAGGCTTCCTACGTGCCATGCCTTGACATTGATCAAAGTCATCATAGTTCGGGTTGGTCATAACGGCTTGCCGTCGGACTGGAATGCAGTTTAACGTCATGCTGGACGGGGGCATACAGGTTAACGTCATGCTGGATGGGGAATACAGTTTAACATCATACTGGATGAGGGAATTTTCATGGTCGATGCTTACTCTAAGTCCACGTGAGTCATGCTCAGTTTGAGAAACAAGAGGCAGCAAGGACCTGACGATCACGTCATGAAGGGTGCGTCTGTGAGAAGCGAAGAGGGGCTTACGCGTTAGGCCGCCAATGGTGATGGGACTTACTCCAGGATGGAGGCCCAAAGTGCGGCAAAGTGCAACGGGAGAGGGATCTGGGACTAATGATGGTTGGTGCCTCATTCCCTATCGTGCCCTCCACTGACCTTGGTAGTGGGGAAGTACGGAGGTGCATGGGTGCTACCTTCCGCAAGAGGGGAAAGGGGCTTACACCAAGGTGTTTTCCCTTCTGCCATGGACATACGCCGCTCCGATAAAGAGGATATAATCCCTTATGGGGGGGGGGTTGATTCCATTCCCGTGGAGGCGAGTGTCGTAAAGAATGTCCGAGCTGGGGGGACCCTACGTGCGAGGCGTGGGGTCAGGTCACAGTTAACGTCATGTGTTGAGGAGGAGGTGGTTGGCAGTTTAACGTCCTGCAGCTCGTATGAGGTGGGTTTACTCCGCACCCCTAGGACTTACATGACCGGTACCCTCTACTCCTTGGGGAAGGGAAGGTACCAGTAAGTTTGTGGTCAAGGGGGTTCGCAGAGCAAACCATTGAGGGGTCCACGTTAGCGTGGCTATGCGAAGAAGCAATAGCCGTTAGCATGACTATGCGAATAAGCATTAGGCGAAGCAACTCTGTGAGTGGTGTTGTCCATGGGACTTTGAAATCACATCGTGCAAACCTGGAGGGTCGCACGGTAAGAGGAATTTCCAAATAGAGGAGTGTGCTTCGTGAAGTGGAGTGCCTTGGCCTTAGCATGGAAAAAAGGTGTGAATGGGGGGTGCTTCGCGAAGTGGAATAGTATTCGTGGAGCACTACCTCGTGAAGTAGAGGTGACTCGCGAAGCAAGGTGTTGTGAAGCAGTGTGCTTCGTGATATGTAACGAACCTGCATTGGCATGGGGATCACCAGTACATGATGGGTGTTTCGCGAAGCATAAACGCTCCGCGGCTGCTCGGGTACCCTAGGGAATCCCCCTCTTTCGAGAATTCCCTGGGCTTTGCAAAGGTCATCCCTCTCAGAAGAGGGGCTCATAATGAGACAAGAAGAAGGCATCTCGCGAAGTAAAAATACCTCACGGAGCTCATGATTCTCGGGGCAAAGGGTGCTTCGCGATTCGGGAGTTGAGAAGCCGAAAGGTCGGATTGTCCGTCCCCTAGACTTAGGGGGAACCCAGTATTTATAGGCAAGGGGTGCCGCGAAGCAGAACTCACGCGGCGTGAAGGGGCGGTGGGTGCTTCGCGGCGGGCTCACAAATGTTAGGGCGTTCGCAGAGCGTTACTGCCTCCTGTGCTTTGTGGCGGGCTCGCGAACGTCAGGCCATTCGTGGAGCATTACCACCTCTTGTGCTTCGCGGTGGGTTCACGAACGTCAGGCCGTTCGCAGAGCATTACCATCTCTGGAGCTTCACGGGACCGTGATGCTCGGGGAAGCTTCACGTTGGAGCTTTGCGAGGTAGCGTGCATGGCTTCTTTTTCGCCACTTCTTTCCGTTCCATATTTTGGCGCCAACAGCGCTACCTCATTTTTCACACGCAACTCTTCCTTTTTCGCTTATCCCTGAATTTTCCACGCAATCTAGATTATTTCGTGCAAGCCACTTTACGTGATACTTTTACATGCATCAAACCTCAGATCCACTCTATGTCTGCATCAAATCAGAATGAAGGGGTTCACCTCATATTTATAGGCGTTTGAGACCCCCGTGCGCAAAATCCCCTGTGGCGCGTAAAACCTCTCATTTGGCGTGTAATCCTTTGTGCCTATGTCGTTTTTTGTGCACAAAATCTGATATTTCGCGCAACCCATGCCTTTTCCATTTTTCAACGATCTGATTCTGAAACATTGTTTGCACGAAAAACCTCGATCCTCTATTTCGCGCATCCCGCTCTTTTTCGTGCCCAACTCAAATTTTTCGTGCACAACCCTTCTTTTTGGCATACCACATCCTCTTTTCACACACCTCATTTTACCAACAATCCATGTATTTATTTTCCAATTTTGAGGCCCAAAAATTTGGCAAACACTGGGAAACTGTGCCACCTTCAATACTGTTGTCTGCTTGAACAGTATGATCACTTTGATGGCACACATTCGGAACTTCCACTGAGGATTGACAACAAACACAAACCAAACTCCAATTCCTACATAGAACAGCCATGGTTTCAACAAAATAATCAATCCTACTTCCCAAAACATCACTAAATTTTCTTAAGGTTTCTTATTTACCTTTTTATCATCTTTAATTTTTCATAAGATATCTATAGTTTTATCCAAAATAATATCCACTCTCACACCATAAGTAATTTAACCTAAGATTTTGGTCATGAATACATAATATTTATGAAATTATTATTTGCATATACCACACACTTCCCCTGAATGTTCAAATCTATATTGGGTGGTTAGATTTGGTGAAATTCTGGTCATATATATCTTTTGTTCAGTTACCCCCCCTAATTGATTACTAAAAATCTCTTTTAGTTAATTCCTTTTCACATTAATGGATATATTATACTATAATGAAAAATATTTGGGTCCATACCTTCTTCAAAACGAATAAAACCCTTGAAATATTTAACATTCGGGGTGATTTAAGATCAATCCATATCAATGTTCTAGTTTTCATGATGTAGTGTAATCCTACTCTACATGTGAAAAAATATATTGTATTTCTACACATGGGTGTATCCAAGATTAATTCCAAACTTAGCGGCTACATGACCATGCACAAACTTATCATGAAGACTATATCCAATATCCATTGACCCACATTTAATCTATAGTATCCCCACACCTCCCAATAACTATACATTTAGTATCTATATTCCAATCTCACCATCCATAGATCACCCTTATTGTTTCTTGAAACCATAAGAATCTCACCATGTCAAACCATGTAAATACAAACTCATAATTATATCATTATTTTAAAATTAAACTAGAGTTCATTCACAGTATCACCACTATTCTAAAATATTATCCAGAGTGTAAAAGGGATATTCACATAATAACATTTTCATGGAAAATTGTTAATTATATTGAAACACTAACTTACAGAGTGTATTCATCACAAGATCACCAGGTACCACCATATTCTTGAACCAAAACTCCTTGTAACATCCCAGGTAAATAAAGAATAAGACATTTTTATATTTATTAATATTTGTTAATTAAATATTAATTTTACTTCAAAATTGTTTCTATGTTCGATAGTGTACCCGATACGCAACAATGAGTTTCTTTGAAATCTTACGTTGCACACTAATAATATAATAATATTATTTTAAATGGTAGTTAACACGTAGTCGTTGTATTGGCAGGAATGAATATAAATGACTAAAATATGATTTTATATGTTTGTTAAATGTTTTTACATTTATCCAATAAAAGATAACGGCTTAAAATAAGTAATGAATTCAATTTTAGGCATAGATACTCTAATATTCTTTAAAAGGTCGATTAACCGCCTTTTGATGGAGAACCCTTTTTAAATCCATTTTTTGACAATTTTATATTTTATATTGGACCAAATAAAATCATTCTTTAGAATTGGGACATCAAAATTTACTTTGTGAATGTTTTTGTTATTTTTCTGATAAAGTTCTTTTTTTAATAAATAAGTGAAAAATGTTGCATTTAAATTAAAAACCTCCTTTTAGTATAAATTATTTATATCATTAGATTATATTTTGAATTTATTTTAAATTGAAATTATAATATATTTTTACAATTTAATCCAATGGTGGTCATTAGAATTAATTTCACATTGAAATTCGACTTAAACAAGTGTCAATATTTTGATAGATATTGTTTCTTAAAAACACGCTATTTGTTTTGACAACGGGAAATAATTATTAAATTAATTAATTAAACTTATATGTTTTTAATTTTTTAAAATATAAATCATATTTGAATTCAGAATATCAAATATACCTTAAGGTAAATTTTTGGTATTTTTCTAAAAAACATCAATTTTTATGAATAGTGAAACCACTAAGTTGTAGTAAAAAAACTGATTTGTCATTTAAATGAAACTTTACCACATCTGTGAATTTATTTTCAAAAATATGACATACATGGTTGTCATTATTAGGTAAAATGTGGTTCAATGTGAGGAAAATAATTTTTTGGTGAATAGTAACTTTTAAGTTTTATTAAACGTGATTAAAGGTAATTACTGTAATTTAAGGTAAAAATAATGTTTTAATAATATGAAATTACCTTGACACATGTCCTAACATTATTTGATGAGTCATGGCCGGCCCAGAAAATCCATGGGTCAAATTGGGGACCCCATGGAGCCACATGGGTAAGAAAATGACATTAATAACTTTTTTTAAAAGTTAAAATAAAAATGTCACAAACATGTGTTGTTTTAGTAAAACAATTTTTACTTGGGGTTATATAAGTTATCTTTTTGACTATAAATATTAATAAGAAAGATAAAAATATTTCCTACATCATGGTAATTTCTATATAATTGTTTGACATTAAATAAATAAATTTATATATGACACCATGATGATGCAGCGATTACCTCATTAATGAACGATTTAAATAGAATAAAAAGATAAGGTAAAATATAAGACTTAAACTTGTCCAAAACCTATTTTATGGGTTTATTTAGAACCCTTCTCACCTAATCCTCGAAATATATCTTTTTGGGACCTTTAAAATCCGAAAATAATTTTATAATAAATAACATTTTATAACATTCCAAGAGTGCCCCTCCTCCCTCTTATAAAAGGCCCCCACCTCTACCCCCTTACCCACACCTCTAAAGCATTTGGATCAACCAAAATCTACTAATTTTATCTCTCCACATCCCTATATTCATCCTATAAGCCTTACCTTAGGCATAAATATCTTCAAGAAACCCTTTTGGTTCAAACCAAAGTGAGTTACCCGTTTTAAAGGTAATGTCTTCTCTTATGTCCTTTTGTTTTATTTTGCTTCTCCAACCCCCTAAAATCTTTTTATTCATTTATTTTGTAAATAAACCAGTATCTCCAATATAATAGGATTTTGTTATCATAATTATTTGATTTACACTTACACACACCTCTATCTAATGGTTAATGAACATACTATTTCTGTGGGTTGTGAATTACTGCCTCATGAAAAGATGATTGTTCAATATTCTTTTAACACCTTTAATGGTGGCCATTATGATGTTAATGTATTTTATATATGATATATATTATGTTTATTTTTTCCATATTATTTTATATTTTTCATTTATGGCATACCTTTATGGTTTCCATTATGGGTAAACGCGATATCTTCAGTTTAGGAAGTGCGGACTACCGCCCTCTCAAAGTGATTTGATTCGTTAATGCCATATGTGGGAAATATTATGGATAGAGTTAATGATATTATATATTATATTATATTGGAATTATAATATACCTTTATATCATTATGATTTCATTCCATTAAATACTAAATAGAAATGAAAGTAGCGTTCATGCGTACGTACGGCTTACCGTCTCCATGAACGGTTCATTTCATTTCTTACCTCTAAATGTTCTGTAATATTATAAATGCATTTATATACTGGATATATATGATATATATTACATCTAAATCATGAATATAATTCTGGATATAATGGATATTTTACCACATGAACAACTTGTAATTATAAGAAGTTTATTTTTGACTCAAGTACCAATGATTGACAAAACGACGGTTATTAACTTAATTAATTACATAATGTTCATAACATGGTAATAAGTGATATAAAAGGAATAAGGAACTTGAAAAAAGTTCTTAAGAAAGTATAAATTAAATCTAGTTTATTATTTAGGAAATTAAAGAACGATCGAGCCAAGTCGGACACGAGGTAGGGGATCCTACCTCTCTCTTTCTTTTTAAGTACTCTCTTTTATGTCATTTCTTTTAAGATATGTTTGGGGATGTTATTTTATATTCCTTATTATTTACTTTTTATGTTCATATTATTAGAGACCTTATTTGACCTCATAAATCCATTTTTGGATGTTTTAAGTGGCGCTATTAGGCTGCCGAGTATTCGTAAGGTATTTTTTATCTCACTTTTATTCCCATGAGATTTATGATACATTTGCCACAATTTCCTTTGAGTGGTGTATGTACTGCCCATTATTCTACTCTTTGTGTAATATAATTTCATTTCAGAGTATTTACATCAATGTTGTATAGTCCTTCTTTCATAGGGTGTACGTTTCGAAAGTTACCCAAGTCGGTAAGGGAACCTTTCACCCTCCTCTTTTTAAAAGACTTATTTTTAGGTCTTTTAATTTATATATTATTATGTTGGGTTATGTTCTTATATATCATTATTTTTGTAAATTTTATGTCCAAGTGATGAGATACTCTTTTTAACTATCATCATCTCATTTTCTAAATTTTAAAGTGACACCATTAGGCTGTCGTATTTCAGTAAGGGAACTTCTTAACCTAATTTCAATTCTTTGGGTTAAACCTCTTCTTATTGATTATGTCGTACTATGAATATTTTTGGATGACCTATGATTGTTTTACACTTAATATCCTCTTATATTGGGTGTATTTATATTTTTCACACATAATTATGTAATTTATTTATCCTTAATCTAAGGATACTGACTTTTTAAGGGACTTCATCTCAATATCCTTTCATTGAAGCATATTTTGTTCTAATACAATAATTTCTTTTATACGCTGTATAAACCCCTTTGACTTTTACTTTCATTCAAAAGGAGTCTTTTCTATACGAATCGTTTTAATAAACGACAAAAAGTATGTTTCTTTTTTAACGTACGCGGTGACAGTGACCTTTCTGCCGCCACGAGTATTATTTGATATTTGGCTTCCTCAACATGCTGTAATGTTTTTAAAAGTAAATAAATACCATATAATATTTTATGTATTTTGGTATTAAAAATGGTTTTGATAATGGATTTGTTATGTCAATATATTTAAGTGATATATTGTGATTGAAATGTGGAAATTTTTTCTTTCTTTTATAATTTTTTTATGTGATATGATTTTATAATGGTACATGGACATTTGATGGGTGGTTACGTGATAAACCAAATGACGGGTGGTGTCTTGAATACCAGGATGGGTGGTTACGTTATAACCTCCAATGCATTGGGTATGGAAGTCAGCTGTATGGCTATTCCATGTAGTGATATGTGTGGAAGTCGACTGTATGGTTATTCCATTTAAGTATGTTTATGTCCCATGTTACCTTTATATATTATGTGTTCTTTATATGGGTTTTATGGTAATATTTTAGTTACAAAAGGGTAAGTAATGATCTTTTATTCAGTGAATAGAATTTACGACATCATAAATGTGAAAAATATTACTTTGATAAAGTATTCATGGTTTACTTGTTTTCTCGAAAAACTAACAGTTTTCCTTCTTCGTGTAACCCTTACTGAGATTTTTATGCTCACCCCAAGTTTTTTTTGAAATGTTTTTCACAGGACATAATATGGAATAGGGTCAAGGATGGGATCAAGGAAAAATCATGTTGTCTTATACATGGAACTAGACATGACTCTTTTTTTTAAGAGTTCATGTTTTGTAAAAAAAAGGAAACTATATAGAAATTTCTAATTTCTAATCTTTTGAGATGTAATAGTTATGTCCTAATTCTCTAAAACTCTAGACCTGAAAAGATCCTCAATGTGAATTATTCATTTAATTAAATATTAAGTAAGGTTTTAGTCCGGGTCCTTATAGTTGGTATCAAAGTTTGGTTTAGATAACTTTAGAGGTTAGGGTATTCTTTAAGCATAAGTGACATTAAAATAATGGTTAGGATTTCAGAAAGAGTCATAGTTTTAGATAAAGTGAATGAGTAATTATATCATAGTATTATATGATGATTATAATGATATACTCACACTAACCTTTTTGGTTTTAGTAAATGGATAGATCTAGAAGACACCAAAGTAACAGTGGATGTGAAGGACACTGTGACGGTTTTCTGAAAGAACAACTGAATGATATGAGAGCTGCAATGAGAAATCTCATGGTTATTCTAAACCAACTATCAGGAGTTATGATCAACAACTTTAACCTTTGTGAGTTCTCTAATGCATCATGTACGAGAGAACCAACTCGATGTGGATGTTCAGGTAATAATTATAAAGGTAACCATTAGGGTTTATATAATCCTTACATTTTAGGTAATTATGGGTTACAATATGTTATGATAGAAAATGAAAGGCAAGAGATAAACTTGAGGATAATTATGTTATGGTTATTTTTGAATATTTTATCTCTTTTTGGGGAATGTTGTAAGAATTATATAGTTTTGGAAAAAGGACAACACACAGACTGTGTGACAACCCATCGCGTCGGACAAAGCTGCGGCAATCGAACCCACAACCAATGTGTGATTGGTATTTATCGCTTACCAATGGACTACATAAATTCCCTGGTTAGTATGACAAATTCCTTTTAGTTAGATGATTTTATGAATAAAGAATAAGTTGATTTTGGGTTATCTAGGAAATTGTTGACCTATCATGGAGGATATATGATTAGATTAATTACTTTTCAATATAAGACATTAAGAGAGACTGATGTTATTTGGAGATAAATGTTAAGATTTAACTGGGAAGACTATGTGATTAAATCCTTCAGAGATTTGGGTTTCAATCTTAGTTTGGTTTACTTTGAAGAATTTTATGGACAATTTTTTATCGAATGGACTTTGTTAAACTTTGGGTTTTGTTAGACAAATTTTGGAGATTAAGAATAGATTTTATTTTTATAAAGGATTTTCCTTTTTGGGGATTATCTGATCGTGTACTAACTTTTTTTTTGTTTTGGTTTTGGTCTAAAGACATGGGAAATATATAGTTCTCTTTTGTGGATTAGGTGATTCTCTAAAAGTTTATTGTAGCGCTCTTAATATGAACAAGTCATCCTAAATACTCATCTTTTGGAGAAAATATGAGTTTGTGTAAGAAATCTAGTAAGAGATGAAATCCTACACGACAAGTGAGTATGTTTCCTTATGTTTTGTTTAAGTTCATAAATAAATTCCTTAATGAAATGTAACTTAAAAAATGTTATTTGTTAACTTTTCCTACTGGGGAATCAAATACCATTTAACCCATCACAAGATTGTGATTTTCTAGTGGTTAAATTTCTCCTAAATATGTTTTCTATCACTCTCCATCAGAACATGACCCTTTGTTTTCTCATCCATATCCATGTTTTCCAACATGGAATCCTAGTATGGGTTAACTCGGGTGACCTTTGTACTTATCTTTCTTTATTTTAAAGTGACAGTTTTTCTGACTCTTTTTCCGATGTGGGTCTTTCAAGGAAGTTTCAAAGTCCAATTTTAAAAAAATTGTGAGGATGCAATTACCAAAAAGGGGGAAGGATTTAACATCCCAGGTAAATAAATAATAAGTCATTTTTATATTTATTAATATTTGGGAATTAAATATTAATTTTACCTTAAAATGGTTGCTATGTTTGATAGCGTACCCGATATGCAACAACGAGTTTCTTTAAAATCTTACGTTTCACACTAATAATATAATAATATTATTTTAAATGGTAGTTAACACGTAGCTGTTTTATTGGAGGGAATGAGTAGAAATAACTAAAATATGATTATATATGTTTTTTAAATGTTTTTTACATTTATCCAATAAAAGATAATGGCTTAAAATAAGTAAAGAATTCAATTTTGGGAATAGATACTTTAATATTCTTTAAAATGTTGATTAACCGCCTTTTGATGGTGAACCCTTCTTAAATAAACTTTTTTACAATTTTATATGTTATATTGGACCAAATAAAATCATTCTTCAGAATCAGACATCATAATTTACTTTTTGTATGTTATTGTTATTTTTCCGATAAAGTTTTTTTTAATGAATAAGTGAAAAATGTTGTATTTAAATTCAAAACCTCTTTTTAATATAATTTATTTATATTATTAGATTATATTTTGAATTTGTTTTAAAGTTAAATTAGAATATATTTTTACAATTTAATCCTATGGTGGTCATTGGAATTAATTTCACTTTGAAATTGGACTTAAACAAGTGTTAATCTTTTGATAGATATTGTTTCTTAATAACATGCTATTTGTTTTGACAACGGGAATTAATTATTAAATTAATTAATGAAACTTATATGTTCTGAATTTTGTAAAATAGAAATCATATTTGAATTTGGAATTTCAAATATAGCTTAGGGTGAATTTTTGGTATTTTTCTGAAAAACATCAATTTTTTATTAATAGTGAAACCACTAAGTGGTAGTTAAAAAAACTAATTTTTCATTTATATGAAACTTTACTACATCTGTGAATTGATTTTCAAAAATCTGACATACATGGTTTTCATTAGTAAGTAAAATGTGGTTCAATGGGATGAAAATAATTTTTTGGTGAATAGTAACTTTTATGTTTTATTAATCGTGATTATAGGTAATTAGTTTAATTTAAGGTAAATATAATGTTATAATAATATTAAATTACCTTGACACATGTCCTAACCTTATTGGATGAGTCATTACCGACCAATACAATCCATGGGTCAACTTGGGGAGCCCATGGAGCAACTTGGGTAAGAAAATGACATTAATTACTTTTTATTTAAAGTTAAAATAAAAATGTCACAAACATGTGTTGTTTTACTAAAACAATATTTACATGGGGTTATATAAGTTATAATTTTGACTATAAATATTCATTATAAATATAAAAATACTTCCTACATCAAGGTAATTTTTTTATAATTTTTAGACATTAAATAAATAAATTTTTTTATGACAACATGATGATGCAGCGATTACCTCATTAATGAACGATTTAAATAAATTGAAAATATAAGGTAAAATATAAGACTTACACTTGTCCAAAACCTATTAGATGTGTGTATTTTTATCCCTTATAACCTTATCCTCAAAATATATCTTTTTGGGACCTTTAAAATCAAAAAATAATTTTCTAATAAAGTAATATTTTATAACATTCCAAGAGTGCCCCTCCTCCCTCTTATAAAAGGCCCCCACCTCTACCCTCTTACCCACACCTCTCAAGCCTTTTGCTTGACCAAAAACTGCTCATTTAATATCTCCACATCCCTCTATTCATCCTAGAAACCTTACCTTAGGCAGAAAGCTCTTCAAGAAACCCTTTTGATTCAAACCAAAGGGAGTTACCCGTTTTAAAGGTAATGTCTTCTCTTATGTCCTTTTGTTTTATTTTGCTTCTCCAACCCCCTAAACTCTTTTTATTCCTTTATTTTCTAAAGAAAACTGTATCTTAAATATACTAGGATGTTTTTATGATAATGATTTTATTTAAACTTACACACACCTCCGTCTAATGGTTAATGAACATACTGTTTCTGTGGGAGGCAAATTACTGCCTCACAAAACGATGATTGTTCAACATTATTTTAACACCTTTCATGATAGCCATTATGATGTAAATGTATTTTATATATGATATAAATTATGTTTATGTTTTCTATATTCTTCAATATTTTTCATTTATGGCATACCTTTATGGTTTCCATTACGGGTAAACGTGATATCTTCATTTTAGGAAGTGCAGTCTACCGCCCCCTCAAAGTGATTTGATTCGTTAATGCCAGATGAGGGACATATAAAGGATGGAGTTAATGATATTATATATTATATTATACTGGAGTTATAATATACCTTTATATCATTATGATTTCATTCCATTAAATACTAAATAGAAATGAAAGTAGCGTTCATGCGTATGTACGGGTTACCATCTCCATGAACGGTGCATTTCATTTCTTACCTCTAAATGTTATGTAATATTATAAATGAATTTTTGTACTGGATATATATGATATATATTATATCTAAATCATGAATATAATTCTGGATATAATGGATATTTTACCACATGAACAACTTGTAATTATAAGAATTTTATTTTTGACTCAAGTACCAATGATCGACAAAACGACCGTTATTAACTTAATTAATTACATAATGTTCATAACATGGTAATAAGTTATATAAAAGGAATAATGAACATGAAAAGGTTCTTAAGCAAGTATAAATTATCTCTAGTCTATTATTCAGGATATTAATGAACGATCGAGTCAAGTCGGACACGAGGTACGAGATCCAATCTCTCTCTTTCTTTTTAAGTACTCTCTTTTATGTCATTTCTTTTAAGCTATGTTTCGGGATGTTCTTTTATATTCCTCATTCTGTACTTTTTATGTTTATATTATGAGAGACCCTATTTGATCTCATAAATCCATTTTTGGTTGTTTTAAGTGGCGTTGTTAGGCTGCCGAGTATTCGTAAGGGATTTTTAATCTCACTTTTATTCCTGTGAGATTTATGCCACATTTGCCACCATTTCCTTTGAGTGGTGTATGTACTACCCATTATTCTAATATTTTTGTAATATAATTTCGTTTAATAGTATTTACATCAATGTTTTATAGTCCTTCTTTCATGGGGTGTACGTTTCAAAAGTTACCCAAGTCGGTAAGGGAACCTTTCACCCTCCTCTTTTTAAAAGACTTATTTTTTAGGTCTTTTAATTTACATATTTTTATGTTGGGATATGTTATTTTATATCCTTATTGTTTTAAATGTTATGTACAAGTGATTAGATACCCTTTTTATCTCTCATCATCTCATTTTCTGAATTTTAAAGTGACGACGTTAGGCTGTAGGATTTCTGTAAGGGAACTTCTTAACCTAATTTCAATTCTTCGGGTTAAACCTCTTCTTCTTGATTATGTCATACTATGAATATGTGTGGATTACATCTGATTGTTTTACACTTAATATCCTCTTATATTGGGTTTATTTATATTTTTCACCCATAATTATGTAATTTATTTATCCTTAATCTAAGGATACTGACTTTGTAAGGGACTTCATCTCAATCTCCTTTCATTGAGGCATATTTTGTTCTAATACAATACTATCATTTATACACTGTATAAACCCCTTTGAATTTTACTTTTATTCAAAAGTAATCTTTTATATATGAATAATTTTACTAAATGACAAAAATTATGTTTCTTTTTTAACGTACGCGGTGACACCGACCTTTCCGCCGTCGTGAGTATTATTTGATCTTTGGCTTCCTCAACATGATGTAATGTTTTTAAAAGTAAATAAATACCATATAATCGTTTATGTATTTTGGTATTGAAAATGGTTTTGATAATGGATTTGTTATGTCAACAAATTTATTTGATATATTTTGGTTGAAATTTGGAAAAGTTTTCTTTCCTTTATAATTGTTTTATGTGTTATGATTTGATAATGGTACTTGGATATTTGACGGGTGGTTATGTGATAAACCAAATGACAAGTGGTGTTGTGAATACTAGGATGGGTGGTTACATTATAACCTCCAATGCATTAGGTATGGAAGTCGGCCGTATGGCTATTCCATGTAGTGATATGTGTGGAAGTCGACCGTATGGTTATTCCATTTAAGCGTGTTTATGTCCCAAGTTACCTTTATATGTTATGTGTTATTTATATGGGTTTTATGGTAATGTTTTGGTTACAAAAGGGTAAGTAATGATCTTTTATTCAGTTAAGAGTATTTCTGACAACATAAAGGTGAAAATTATTACTTTGATAAAGTATTCATGGTTTACTTGTTTTTTTTGAAAAACTAACAGTTTTCCTTCTTTGTGTATCCCTTATTGAGCTTTTTATTCTCACCACAAGTTTTTTTTGAAATTTTTTATCACAGGTCATAATGTTGAATAGGGTCAAGGATGGGATCAAGGAAAAGTCATGTTGTTTTATACATGGAACTAGACATGACTCTTTTTTAATAGTTCATGTTTTGTAAGAAAAAGGAAACTATGTAGAAGTGTCTACTTTGTAATATTTTGAGATGTAATAGTTATGTCCTAATTATCTAAAACTATTGACCTAAAAAGATCCTCAATGTGAATTATTCATTTAATTCAATATTAAGTAAGGTTTAATGTCGGGTCCTTATACTCCTCCTAGAGTATTATTACCCATGGGCATCGGAAATTCTATCAACCATGAATATAGTTGTTATACATGACATGTATTTATGTCACCTAGGCTTGGAATCTGAATGAGATTTCCCTTCTTGAAACCTTCCAAAAGGATAAAAGAACAAGCACATAAGTACTTATCTCAAATAATCCAAGTCAACTAAAACACCAAACACAAATACAATGTAAAATCTGTCTGAAATAATATCATAAACTAAAGTTTCTACATATGACTGTCACTCCTAAATGTCCCTAAATATTTTCAAACCAGTCTGATGGGTTACCCTAAATGGTCAGAATGTAATAAATTGCAAACCTGGAGTCATGATAAATTAAGTAACCATCCTCTCAAACATACTCTACATATTATTCCTAACACTGGTCATATCTATGGGTTTCAATCATTCACATCTCAAGGTATCAGGGAATTTAACATTCCAAATACTTAATTTTATATTTCAACCACATATTAAAATTAATTTTGACATAACCACTCACAAGTCAAGAATAAACCTACAATTTCACAAGTAATCACTACACATCTCAAAACATGATCACTCACACTGTGACCTACATAGAAATTCACAATAGTTATAGAGCCTCCTAATCATAGGGATACCACATATCTCTGAAACTCTCAATATCCTCAACCCCCCTAACATAGAAACTGCATATACTACCCACCATGTCACCAATATATCTATATTTAAATAATTCAAAATTATTTTCATTACACATTAAAAGTTTATATTAACCCAAAAATTCCACAATAAGGGCTCAGATTAATGAAATTTCAATTAAATAGTATGGATAAAAACACTTCTTATATTGTACATTGAATTTTATATTACATGGTTCCTCATAATAATAATGTTAATGGAAATAATAATATACTTTAACCATTTACTTTTACCCAAAACTCTATAGTTATTCCTCAATTAATTAAGATTTCAATTACATGTTATTTAGGAAAACATTTTTTATGTAATAATTGGAATTTTGTTTATTTAAAACCATTTGATAATCTCTCAAAGTAGTCATAGAACATGTCGTCTATAATTTCTGGTATTGGATATGTAAGATGAATCCATACAATTATATAAACCAAAAAAATTCAATTTTCTCAAACACTAGAAATAACTGACTCAAGTCATAGTTCAGATAAACAATACAATTACATCATACACAAGAATTCTACATTCTAGATTAGATTCATGAACACATCCCCACTGGTCATACTATACCATGAGATGAATCTTATCAATCCATCACCTCATAATCACGTGTATCATCTACGATTAAATTAGATCAATTATATAATCTAATAGTATAAATAGAAATTCAGTCTTAGATAACATGGACTTTACTCATATGTGGGTTGTCTAGTCCCAGGAAAAATCTTCTTACCATGTCTCATCACATTCTAATTCTATTTTTTACCTTTCCAAAACAGTAAAACCAAAAAACATATAATAAAATTTTACTAGGTCCAACCACAACATTACACCAATTTTTACTTGGAAAAATTGTATATGTAATACGACAATAATTCCTCCCCGTTTTATGGAGGATACTGATTAATACTGTGGGTCTCAAGTAGTCTGGTGGGGAGACTATACCCCTATATTTGGTTAAAAAATAGTAGAAATAAGAATTATAATATAAACATATGAAAATATTACATTTAATTACCCAATGAAATGTTTCAATAATAATCAAAATAATCCATGCAATAAAAAATTAATTTTATGCAATACATTCAGGTAGTCCTAATATAAATGGAAAACCAAATGATAAAACTATGAAAAGTATGACAAATGGTCCTTAGTATCAACCAGGAACCAACACCCATTATTATTCCTAGAAATTGTGCAATCAAAAACATGTGGTGATTTCCCAAATCTAAATATACAATATAATAATTAAAAAAGCTCAGGTGCCAAAGTTCCATGGTAGAAAGTTCATGGTTTTATTATAACTTGGTAAGACCCCAAAAATGGTGTCCCTAAAATTAAAATTCAATTATTTTTTCATTTATATGTGTTTGGATAATCAATTGTTGATTATCGTATTAATATTGGACAAACATTTAATTTATTAAAAAGTGTAATAAAAATAATATTGATGCTCGATCTCAACAATGACGCTCAACATCATTTTGTAACTACTTTTTCCATCACTAGTGCGTCTATAGTCATGGTTTATGTCAAATCGTAAATTGAAAAAACATAAAATTCTAAGGAAACCAAGGGAATAATAATATGAGAGAACCAAAATTGTCAAATATATAATTATCTCACAATGAAACTCATAAAAAATAAAAAGGGGTGATATTTTCCATTCTTCCAAATCTATTCTTAGAAATCCATTCTTCCAGTCTAAACTCAAGGAACCATCCTTGACATTTAAAAGAACGGTAGTATTATAACCCATAGATTACAGTGGAAGTTTTCCAACCAAATAGATCAAGTATAATCTAGTTAAATAATCATTATAAATTAAATTAGGGTACTCTATAAGAATCCAAAACATTAATCGATGGAATTTGATACATAAAAAATTACATAAATCCCTATGGAGATTCCCCTAGACCTTTAACTTCAATTTCCCTATTTTTCATTTCTTATGAGAACCTTAATCATAGTTTCTATAAAATTTAGTTTTTGATATTAATCTGATAATGTGTATTTGATTTTTCTATTTATTTTAAATTCATTCATTTTACCAGAATGACCTTTTCCTTTTTAAGAGTTTTATTGTGACTTGTACCACTTTGTATGCAGTAGGTTTTTCTATGTGATTATTTTATTAAAAAAATCATGAATTGATTTAGTGTATTAAATTCATCTTCTATAATATTTATACTAATATTTGATACCATTATCATTTTATATAAATTATCTAAATGATTTTCATTCATGGAGATGAAGAGGTTTTCTTTAAATTTATTATTCCCTCTTTGAATCAAAATTTTACCCATAGAAAATATTAAATTAAATAAATATAGGGATTATTTAAAATATTTTTGAATATGGTTGAATGTTTTTATCTCTACCTTGGTTTTTAAATGAAATAACCCATGTTTAAGTGTGTATTTTAATGTTAAAAGTTGATTTTTATTATGTTACACGTAAGGGAGGATAATCATTTTTACCTCTCCCTTAGTTCAAGTATAATTACACATACCACTCTATCATAGACATGGAAGATTTCTTGTATCATTATGGTTTACCTTATTGATCATCCCTTTATAAGATACAAGTAATAATTTTATCTCTGATACTAAATGTCATGAAATTGGTGATAAAAAATAAGGAACTTACAATAAAAATGTGAATTAACTATTAAGTTTTTATGTTCAAATAGTTTTATTTTCTATAGTACATATCCATTTTCTAATTATGGTTTACATTTTTCATTAGAAGATAACTTTTTTTCTTGTTATAAAATGGATAAAAGTTGGATGTATCATACCATTTAGATTTCAATCGCGTTTCATAATAATTTGGAGAATTTTTTAAATTTTTCTTTTGACAATGATTTAGATGGAGGTTGTATACATTTTCCATGTTATAAATTTGTTGGAATACCATCGTTAATATGTGAAGAAGTTAGATACCCTATAAAAAATTTTGGATTACTGACAAACTATTATTTTTTGTATCATCATGGAGAGATGATTCAATGTTCTACTATTCATGAACAAAATTAAAGAAGTGGTATAGAGAATTTGATATTTGATCGGTTTTAATTTGTGCATCATTAAAAGAGAGATAGTATGCTCGTTCAAGAAAAAAATTATATTAATATACATGATTAAAATACGGAAGATGATGATGAGAGATTGAAAATTTTAATGGATGATTCCAGAACTCCAGTATATCTGAAATGTACTAAAATAAACAAGTTAGAATTTTAAATACGGTTAGAACATGGAAAACCATGTATGGAATTTAAAATATAGCCATTGACTATATTATTATATTTTTATATTAAATTATTCCTTGTGGTTTATATATTCCTTAAAACAATTACAAGTCATTTAAGTTAATTAATCATCTTGGATTTGATAGTAATAATGCCCATGCCTGCCCAAACGATTGCAGATTATTTTGGAAGGGAACAACTGACCGTAATGACTATAAACAATGTGGTAAATCCTTATGGAAGACAAATGCGTATGTAAAACCATCTCTTGAGGCATTTAAATTCATGTGGAACTTTCCATTGATTCCAAGACTTCAAAATCTATTCATTTCTATAGAAATATCAGCCAGTATATAATGGCATGATGATGAGAGAATTAAAGTTAATGATGAGTGAGTTTATCCTGCATATGGATTAGTATTGTGGACATTTGATTTACCACATCTTGATTTTTTAGATGAGGTGCTTAATGTCATGTTGGGTCTATCATATGATAGTTCTAATCCATTTGTTCATATGATTACTGCTCATAGCGTGTGGTCAATTTTTATTCATTTTTATATTCTTCCTTCATGGATGTGTATAAAAAACATTCAAATTTTTTTAGTATACAGATATTGGGACCTTCTAATCCCGATAATGATATAGATTTATTCTTGCATCCTTTAATATAAGAGTTGAAACAACTTTGGTATTTGGGTGTGTGGACATTCGATTCCTCTTAAAATAATGAGTTTCAGATGATTTCTTCCCTTCTAGGGACCATAAATGATTTCTCTTCTTATGTAATGATGTCTAGGAAGATCACAAAGGTAATACTATCATGTCAAATTTGTATAAAAAATACCCTATCTAGAAATCTTAAATATCATCGTAGTTTTAGTTTCATGGGGCATCGACGATTCATTTTGATGAATAATAAATACGGGATGAATTGTTAGAGGTTTGATAATATTGTTGACACTGAACAACCACCTCAACATCTTTCAAGAAGTTGTGTATTTAATGAATTGAAAGATTTCAGTTTTTCATTAGTTAAAGGACAGTCTAAATCCTTAAAGAAGATGAATGTTGACACTAAAGAAACTAATAATTGGAAAAAGATATATATTTTTTTGATTCTATATTGGTCTACCAATTTGTTACATAACTGTTTAGATGTAATGCATATTGAGAAAAATATATGTGAAATATTTCTTTCAATTATTTAGAATATCAAGCGGAAGACCAAATATGAATTTTGATCTTGTCGGAACTTGTTTGATTGGGGTATTCAACCAGAACTGCATCATATGTGTATCAGTGAAATCAGATGGAAAGTTCCTTGTGATTCTTATGTGATGACATCGTCAGTGAAAGATAAATTTCTTGTAGTATTAGATAATACCAAGGTTACTGATGGATAATCTAGAAACATATCTAAATGAGTCAATAGAAGGAATATGAAACTAAATTCCCAGAATACTCATGGTTATCACAACCTTCATGATGAATTGGTTCAAATAACAATTTTGGAATTTGGTATCCAATAATGTTAGGGTGACAGTGATTCACTTCTGCCATTTTTTTTGGACCATAATTCTAAAATTTTATCCTAGTCATTCTTGGTAAAAACACAGTAGGAGGAACCATTAATTTTATATGATATGGAAAAAAATATCTTTTGTCCTTTTTCACTTTTATGTAGCATCTAAAAGTTCATATTCCAACTGATACATTTATGAGGGGACCAATTTATTTTCAGTGGATATATAATACTGAAAGAAATATGTGCATAATGAAATCAAATGTCCGAAACAAGAATTATCCTGAAGGTTTGATTTTGAGGGGTTGTCTAGCTCAAGAATATATGGATTTTTGTTCAATGTATTTTTCTAATGTGACCACAAGACATAATAATACAATGACAAATGAAGATGACCATTATGGGAAAATTGAGACCTCATTTACATCTCTTCCCCATATAGGAGGAATTTTTGGGTGTTATAGATTGGCTACATTGATCCTTGAAGAGAAGTAGGTGGAACATTGATTACTCCTTTTCAACTGTGGTTTGTTCGATGACTATATCAAGTATGTAATTTGGATATTTATATGTCATCTTATATTACGAAATTTCACATTTTCCTAACACTTTTATTATCATTCTATGTATGAAAAATAGACAAATTATATGTAGAGTTCATCAATCTTTTCCTTTGAGAACGAGAGAGGTTTTTCATAGCCTAGAGTTTCCTACTTGGTTAAAATAAAAGGTATTAACATTAAATTAATTAGCTTAAAATATATATATCCATTTAATTTTATTATTCATATATATTTCAGGTGTTGAGATTAATTATTGACTCTATTTTTTAAAAATTAAAATCATTGGCTTTTGGTCATAATTCCTTGGTTCGTGAGTGAAAATCATTAATAATCAATCGGTGTAAATTTTTTACAATAGATTGAAGGTGAAAATGAGAAAAAAACATGGTGGATTTATGTTATCTACTACAAAAAATTGGTATTCCATCATATCAGATAGTCAACCTCTATATGAAGATGTGTATTAATATAGAATTTTTGATAAAATATTGTTATTGGATTCCTACTCTCAAGGTAGAGTCCCTATGATGAAATGTAAATGGTTTGATTTAATGAGATGAAAGGGAAAATTTATTAATGACTGTGCATTTAGAGTTATTAATATGATTCGACTCTTACATATCAATGAACCATACATTTTGGCATCAATGGATAAACTAGTGTTTTATGTGAAAGATCTTATGAGACCAGATTATGGTGTCATTAATGATTAAATCCAAAAATATATTTTTCATGATACTCGAGATGAAATTTCCACCATTGACGTCCCCGTTGTTGTTGCCCAGAATATTTCATTTGATGAATCAAATTTTCCCATTGTGAGAGTTTATGTTAAACCTAATGTAGTGGTCGGTGGTATATAGAAGCAACCATATATGTTCACTATTCATTCTGTTTAAATTAACATGAGTTTATCAGGTTAGTACTACTGTAATTACTTTAATTATGTTTCAGTTTCGAATAATATGTTTGTTTTTTGAATTTTAAGTTGTTTTTCATTAAATCATATTTATTTTAATGTATAAAACCTGTTTTAAAAATTTTTTTAAAAAAAATGTGTAACTTGGAAATGTTATTTTAAAAATTGTGTTAGTCATTTCCTTGTAATCGTTTATACAGTTACTAAATAAAATACTTCAAATTGGTTCCTCTTATGAATTTTTGATAGATGTAAGTTGTATGCATGATATTTAAAAACTATTTCTAAAAAATTTACATTTCCTTCCTATGTAGATTATTCCAAGTACTAAAGAAGGTCTAAGGAACCAACTATTTGATCTTGATTGATTGGGGTGTGAGAGTTCATTTCCTCCTTCACTTTTATCAGTGGTTATAATAATTCTAATGTTTTTCATCTACATTATATATAATTTCATGTTAAACTTATTTATTAATTCATGTAGGGAAATTCAGTTCCACCAGATTTGACTCGTAATCCTATTGTCATGGGTACGAGTGTGGATGCTCCTAGACCTAGATGGAGCACTTGTCTTACCTGTTTCCACACTGACCCACCATCATACACCCCTTCCACCACACCTTTCCATACTCCACATGAGTATCAGGTGTAACACCCCAAGATTTCATAGTGTGTTATTTCTTCAAAATAATTCAATAACTTGCACTACACGCAACACCGAGTTCAATCACACCATGACTTAAGAAAAAGCCATTCAAAAGAGGTTATGAATAGTGTTAACTAAATTTTAAACTTTATATAATCCTTATAATTTTAGAATTCATATTATGAGTTTCTTAGACATAATGTAAGAACAAATTCATTTTCAGTATTGCACTTTTACCAAATTTTAATAGTGAACCCTTTTTAGATACTATATTTTAAACTTTTTGACTAAATGGGGACATCAAAAATTTAAAATGAAACATCCCAAGCTTCCACGGTACGCTAGCGTGTGTTGTACGCAACACCGAGTTCTAACACACCGTAACCAATCAAACTAGCTGTTATGAATAGTAATACCTACTTTTTGAAGTTATATATATTTTATATTTTAAAATGGACTTCATTTTTTGATTCGGAATATCAAATTTAGCCTAAGGTGAAATTTTGGTACTTTTCGGATAACTTTCATATTTTGATGAATAGTGAAAATTACTAAATTTTAATTAAAAACAACTTTTTTAACCAAAATAATTAATAGTGATAAATTATGAATTTGAGTGGTTTTAAAGTATATTTAGAATATATTTTTACCATTTAATATAATGTTGGTCATTGGACATAATTTTACAATTAAACCAAACATAAATAAGTGTCAATCTTTTGATAGTTATTACATCTTAAAAACACGCTTTTTGTTTTGACAGCGGGAATTAATTTTAAATTAATTTCTGCCACTTCTGTGTTTTGAATTTAGGAAAATGGATTCCATATTTGGAATCAGGATGTTCAAATTGTGTAAATAGGTAACTTTTATTTTTAGACATTTTGAATAGTTACTGTGGTAAATATTTTATTTACCATGGTTAAAAGGTAAATCCGGTAAATAAGGGTTAAAAAATAATATTATAATAATACAAAATTACCCTAAAACGTGTCCTAACCTTATTGGTGGACACATACCCGACCATGGGCATCCTTGGGTCAATTTGGGGACCCCTTGGATCCACTTGTATGTGGTAGGGACACATTATATTAATAAAGTTAAAATAAAAAAAAAATGGCATAAGCTTACATCTTTTAGAAGAACAATTTTTACATAGGGTTATACATGTTGGATTTTCGATTATAAATATTCATTAGAAAGCTAAAAGGATTTCATACATAATGATATTTTATTTATAATTTTTAGACATCAAATAATTTAAATTATTAATGACACAATAATGATGCAATGTTTACCTCATTAATAAATCATTTAAATAAATAAGATTATAATGATTAAAATATTATCTAAAACATGTCCAATTCTTATTGTTTGATGTTATTTAGAATATGAGTCATCTTATCTTCGACCTCAATGATTTTTGGACCATTATAAACCGAATATAATTATATTATAAAGTAATACTTTCACTCTTTCCTAAAGAGCCCCTCCCCCCCCTTATAAAAGGAGACCACTTCTACTCATTCATCACACCTCTCAAGCCACTTGGCTCGTCCAAACTCTGCCCAACTAAGCTCCCCACATACCTCTCCTCCTCCTTGAAGCTTCCCCTTAGGCAGAAAGCATTTCAGCAAGTCCTTTGGTTCCAACCAAAGTGAGTTACCTAAATTAAAGGTAACGATTTCTCTTAAATTATTTTCATTTATTTTGCTTCTTCAACCCCCAAACTCTTTTTATTTCCTTTCTTTTGTAACAACACCAGTATCCTCAATATACTAGGATGTTGTTATAAGAAGGATTCAAACTACACATACACACAACTCCATCTAATGGATGATGAACATAATGTTTCTGTGGATGGCAAACTAACGCCTCACGAAACGATGATTGTTCAAATACATCTTACCGCCTCTCATGGTGGCCATTATGATGGAACTGTAATTAAATATGATGTTAATGATATATATTTTATATATAAGCTTCTGTAATTCCATTTTTTTCATACCATTATTCGTTTCATGTTGTATATACATACGATAATTTCATTTGAGGAAGTGCGGACTACCGCCCCCTTAAAATGATATGACTCGTTCATACCACACATGGAACGTATAAAGGATGGTGTTAATGAACTTAAGTAACATATATAAAATATTATATTATACTGGAATAGTAATATACCTATGTATCATTTGTATTCGATTCTTTTAAAGTAAAAATTAAATGGAAGTAGCGTTCGTGCGTACGTACGGACTACCGTCTCCACGAACGCGATGAGATTCATTTTCCATCGTATCCATTCAAGTATAATTATCATTTGATGATTTAAAAATGATGTTTAAGGACTTGATACCATTCTGGATTTGAATAATATACAACTTATCCTTTACAAACATGTCTTACGTAACAAAACATACAAAAGCAAACAAGTAAGTTCACACCCGAAACAGCGATAATACTAAGATATTATTATCAAATCAATATTAAAAGATCATATATGATATCATATTAATGTATATGATTCTTGTATAATTTAGTAACAATTATTTCACTATTATACAGGAGGTTAACCTACCCCAACCAAGGAAAAGTACAAGGTAAGGGTTATTTCACAATCTCTTCATTATCCGAGGTTGTTTATACGTAATAATCTACTGGGATTTCTTTATCATCCACATCCATGTTTCATCGAAATGTATTTCAAAACATATTTATTATTTACAAGAATATGGGTTAAATTCATTTAAACCCTTGTTTGACTTTTTGTAAGAGGTTTATAAAGGAATCTTTCCGTCGTTTTCAAAACAAGGTCCTTTTTAACCTTTTCGACAGAATTAAGATAAGAATGTTTTTTTTACTTATACGGCGGATGCGGTTATTTTCCGCCGTTATAAAATCGTCAAAGCTTTTTTTACAAGCTTACAAGAATATTTTCAAGAAAATGTTTTATTTTATATGGCTCTTAAATGATTTCAAAAATAGAAAGAGATATTTCTCTAAAAAGTGTTTTGATTTCATCTATGTCAACATCCTTTAATGGATTTTACGCTTATTTGAAGTTGATTTATTATAATACAAAACTTATATATTGTATTGAAGGTTTTGTGATATGTTTGACTGTGGATGTGCTATTTTATACCATTCATAGTTTATGGTGAAACTATTGACTTTTCGTATGCTAGTTTTAATCCGAATGTTTATGTTATATTTCAAACTTTTCTTCAGATGAATGTGCTAAACAAGTATGTTCCGGGTTGGGGACCGGTAAAAGTAAGCCCTCCAGGTTGGGGACTAGTTAAAGTATGCCCTCCAGGTTAGGGACTGGTAAAAGTATGCCCTCCGGGTTGGTGTCCGGTTATTAGAGGCACTCCGGGTTGGTGTCCGGTTATTAGAGGCACTCCGGGTTGGTGTCCGGTTATTAGAGGCACTCCGGGTTGGTGTCCGGTTATTAGAGGCACTCCGGGTTGGGTTCCGGTTAGAAGTAACCCCTAGGTCTTGGGATGAGGCCTAGACAATGAAATTAACGTTTAGCATTATGAATTCCAACATTATGAAAGTGGTTATTGATTTTTGCATGTGATTATTCGATTAGTAGAATATCCATGTGAATAAGTAAATGGCATTATTTCATTTTATTTATGCCATACCATGTTGAAAGTTCATATTTAAAAGGCTTTTGTTTTATTTATACATTGCCTTAAATGTTTATTCTTATTTATGAAAGTTTCCGCTATATTGTTATCCTTACTGGGCATTTGAGCTCACCCCTTTTCTATGTTTTATTTTTCCCAGGAAGTGAAGATGTAAGTTATGAATGACCTGCAGGGATATTATGAGGGGATTATAGTGTGGACTGTGGAAACATTATGTTGTTGTAGTAGTTTTTCATTTTATGATGTAATGTAAAACTTATGAATATATCTAGTGTTTCCAAGGCTACTAAACCAATCGGTCTTTCGAGATTTGATCTTTCTTGTGATCATGCCAATGTTATGAAGTAATGCACCGACTCTGGGTAGCTGGGGTCGGGGCGTTACATCAGGGGATGTTCTTATATATGCCTCCCTGATCATCTAATCTACCCTCTTATTCACATTCCATGTATTTTCCACCTTCATGGATGATCCCATTGATTCCTCCATCATCTCATTTTGCCTCTTCATCTCATAAGATCACTACACTACCTCCAAAGATGTTTCCACCTTTACCATATCCATATCTGATGATGTATCCCTCATCCTATAACCCCTATGATGCCATGTCTACACTGCCTACAATTCCTATCATCCATCCATCATCTGATGATTTTGTTCCATTAGATTCCTCTCTAGTACATGATGTCCACCTCGAGCATACACTGGAATAAAAAATTCCTACAAAGGTTGCTGAGTTAGGAAATCCCAAATCTTCATCATAGACTATTGAGCAGCTTTCAGAATGATTTTTTATTAAAAATATTTCAAATTATATCACCTTATTTTTGTCGTGCTGTACCGTAACTTAATTCTTCTTTCTGCCACTCTTTTTCTTATTCAGTGGGATCTTCTTCTAGGAGATGTGGGTGCATTCAGATGAAGGATGTTTTGAATTTCTAGACATAGCTAATGCTGGATTAAAATTTACAAAATGATATGGTAGGTCCAAATGAAATGAAGTTTAGAACATTCCTGGCCACTTTGGTCAAGTATCACAGTATCATTCCAGTGGAACTGATGTCATGGAGACATATCAGTAAATACATCATGTAAAAATTGTGGGAGAAAATATGGGTAAGAAAATTTTATAAATTCATATCTATATTATTGTTGTATTTAAATGAAATAACATGTTCATTTGAGATTTGACTTTAATTTCCTGATGGAGAAGCTTCTAAGACTGCATGGTTGGTGGATTTTATGGAGTTCCAGTTCTCATACAAGCATGATTTTTATATTGGTTGGAATAAAAGGGTTGTTACTAACTTAGAGGGGTACTCACATTCCCTAACAATCCAAAAAGTCAATATGAAAAAATTATTTCATATTGGAAGATTGTGGAGTTTAAGGTAATATCTATCATTAATGGTTTTCATATGAAAATTAATTCATATTACTTGTATTGGAATTTCTTTTTGGAAGATTCAGAGAAAAACATAAATAATAAATATTCAATGTCATAACTACACATATTGGGGTGCACTACAATGTTAGAGCATGGAATGATCGAGGTAATTTAACAGGGTATTGTGATGTTATTCAAGATGTTATACTGAAGATATTATTGAATAGTCATAGGCCTAATTTGTGAATTTCTCATATACGTTTCTAATCTAGATTTGTTCATTTATCATTTTCAGCAAGTTTTATTGGGCATCGAAGGTCCTATACCTTAGGCCAAATTATTTTTCGCTAGTTGAAACAAAAAGGATGTAAGTACGATAAATTGATAGACAGAAGATAAAATTTTAAGGGTTTCTATTTATATTTTAAATATTTATAAAAAATCATAATTTAATATGTTTATAAGTTCAACAACCTTCCTTGTAGGCCCTTGATGGTAAAGAAGATGGCAAATTCGGGCCACATGATCATTTAAGTTAGGTATTAAGTGGGGAGCACTCGGGGAGTGTACGATCTCAACTAGGGAAAAACATCATCCCATCTAGGTATTGGTCATCATTGGGATCTTCTCAAGCCTATCGTACCTATGATCTAGAAATTTCTCATGCTGAAGTAGTTGAGGCAAAGAAAATATCTTTAGAGGAGGCTAAAAGAAGTAAGCTGATGATCGAGCATTTCATGAATGTTATGGTAGCTTTGAGATAGTCGCTTCAATCAGAGGGTGTTGCTACTTTTGAATCATATATGTCATCAATATTCTCTTTAAATGATGCATAAAGTGATGCTAATGATGTTCATAGTGGTGATTAATGTGGTTGTGATAGAGCTTTTTGTGGTGAGGATGTTGTTGATACTGTTGTTAGTGATGAGGTTGTTGATGATGTTGATGATAATGATGATGATGATAATGGGAATTAAGATGGAGATGGGGACGGGGATGTTGGTGATGGGGGGATATTAATCCCTTCCATTTTTGATTTAGTAGGGAGACTTATGTATGTACTTTAAGAACTAGAATTGAATTCTTGTGTGGCTTAGAATGGTTAATTTATATTATTTCATGTAAATAGTAAATGTTATGGATTTGTTTTAATATTTTTCTGGATATTATTTTTTCACTTATTTTACTTCTTGATTCACGAATTTTTTAAATTAAGAAACGGCATCACTATATAAAGGTATTTGTAGGGAGTTTTATAAGGGTTTGTATTGGTCTTTATAAGGTTGAGATTTGAACTAATGAATTCTTGTAAGGTTAGAACCCTATGTGTGTAAGGGAATTAGGTGTGGAAAGAATATAGGGTCTTTCCTAATAGAGTTAATTGACCCATCATAGTGAAAAATTAGGATGCATAGATAATATTGTGTGTGTTTTTAAACTTGAAATAATAGACAAGAATATGGTTATTTTATTCTAAAAATTTCTTCATAAATTTTCACATTCAATTACATAAATCTAATGTTATAATCCTTAGACATGAATATGGGTAAGAGGGTGAGGATTTTATCATAATTCTATTTAAATTTATTTGTTATATAACATCAATATAAACATACGGTATAGTTTCCCTAATCTTATTCATATAATGCTTATTTAATTTATACACTACAGTAGTTGGCCCTCAAATTCCATGTGAGGTTAATTTATTTAACACATCACAAAGGATCTTGATCCACTACATGAATGGGTTAAGTTACCATGGGAAAACTAAACTACCCTAAGTGTAATGACCAGAATCATTACAGGTTGTAAAATTCTCAATGGAATTTTAATTTTCCATTTCTTAGATGGTTTCTTTTGAGAATCAGTATTCAAGAAAATATTTTGAGATTATATAATCCTTAAAAGAATATTTTTTGGTGGGGTTTATATACCAAGAGGTGAATTCGGGGTTACTGGAAGCACCATAGAAAGTATGGGTGGTTAGTGTAAAACCTAATGAGTGGAAATTCAGTTTATAAATTCCATTAAAAAATAATTTTTTCAATAAAATAGATCAATTATGTGTATTCACTATAAATCCCCATATATAAAGTATATAAACAAGATAAGATATAAAAATTTATTTCTCACATAATCATATCATGACATATTCCTGAAGTATAAGATCAACCAAAATAATGGAAATTGGGTTAAGAAGTTCCCTTACGAATGTTCGGTAGCCTAACGACGTTAATTAAAAATTTATAAAATGAGTTGATTGAGATAAAAAGAGGTATCTAAAAATTTGTAAATAATATTTATAGTCATTGTTATATGAAATTACAAATCTTGAAATATGAAAATATAAATTAAGAAGGCATAACATTAAATGAGTGCTTGAAAAAAGAAGGGTGGTATATTCCCTTACCTTGAGTCCAAATCGTCACGTATATTCCTTGTTCTTCATTATTCAAAAACATATATTAATTTATACTTTCTTTAGAATATTTTTCATGTTTATTATTCCTTTTATATTACCAATTATCATCTTATAAAAATTACCGAATTATTTAAGTTCATATCGATCATTTTGTCGATATTCGGTACTTGAGTCGAAAATGAACTTGTTTTTATGTAAATTGTCAATGTAGTCAAAATTACATAACCAGAAGAATATTATTCCTGGTTTAAGTATCATATATATCTAATATATATTTATCTATAATTGTTTATAATAGTTATAGATAATAAATGAAATGCACCGTTCATGAAGACGGTAGGTCGTACGTACGCATGAACACTACTTTAATTTATTTTTTATATTAAAGGAATAAAATATAAATGATAAAAAGGTATATTATAATTACATTATAATATAACATTTTGTATATGTTTCATAATTTCATTAACTCCATCCATTATATGGTCTGTGTATGGCATGAATGAGTCATATCACTTTGAGGGGTTGGTAGTCCGCACTTCCTCAAATGAATTTATCATATATACACATTACAGAAAGTATAAAGGTATGATAGAAATAAAAAATACAGAAGAATTGAGACAATATAAATATAATATATATCATATATAAATAAAGTGTCATCATAATGGCCACCAGGAGAGGTGGTTGGGAAAAATTGAACAATCATTGTTTCGTGAGGCAGTAGTTTTCCGTACACAGAAACAATATGTTTGTATCCATTAGATGGAGGTGTTTGTAAGTGTAGTTAGAATAATTATCCAAACAACGTCATAGTATATTGAGGAAACTGGTTTTTTTATTTAATCAAAAAATAAGAAGAGAATAGGGAGTGGAGAAGGAGAATAAAGGAAAGGGACTAGAGAGAAGGCGTTACCTCTAAATCGGGTAACTTCTTTTGATTTCATCAAAAAGGCTTTATTTAATTGCCTTATTCCAAAATTAAGTATTCTATGAGGAATTTAGGGTTTTTGGGAGATTATTTTAGTAGAATTTGGATGATCCAATGGGCTTTAGAGGTGTCGGTAAGTGCGTAGAGGTGCTGGCCTTTTATAAGAGGGAGGAGGGTCACTTTATGAATATATTGAAATATTGTTTTATTATAAATTGAGTTTCAGTTTAAAATGGTCAAAACTCATATATTTCAAATATAATATGATTTTGGGTCTAAAAATCCCAAAAAAATATGTTTAGAGAAGCTTTGGTCTCAAAACTAACCTTATCTTGTAGCTTTACCCCTTAGTTAAAAACATTAACTCTTACCATATCTTCTTTCATTTTCATATTATATGGTTACTATAGATAATATAAAATTCCAAAAGAAACATAAATTTATAAATAATAAAAACATTTACATTATATAAGTCATTTGGAAGAATATTATTTTTTTAGTACTATTATATAATTTAATAAAATAGTATTTTTTAACTCCTTTATGTCAATTTTGACACTATTTAGTAACTGATTTTTTATCAGAGTTATAAAAACATTATTCCCTTGAAAAAAGGCATTAAATAAAATATAATAAGTCTATATCATCTATAAATTTTTTTTATGGAATAAAAATAGTCAAATTACATTTATTTTAATATTTATAATATCATTTATTTTAATCCTTTATTAATGAAGCATTCAGTGGATTATCATTGCGTCATAATTAAATTTCTTTATTTAATGTATAAAAATACTAAATAAAATATCATGATATATGAAATATTTTTAGATTTATAATTACTATGTTTAGTCTACTATATCACTTATATAAACCCATATAAAAAATTTTTATTAAAAGATACACGTTTATGTTATATTCCCATTTTCATTAAATTAAAAATCATAAAATGTCATTTTCACACCCAAGTGGCTCCCAAATGCCAAAATATTTGTCTAAGGATTCTCATGGTTAGAAATATATCATCCAATAGGATTTTTAAATGTTTTAGAATAGTTTTTTATTATTATAATATTATCGTTTGCCCTTATTTAACTAATTTTCTCTTTAACCATGGCAATGAAAAATAATTGTGATGTTACTATTCACAATGTCAAAAAATATAAGGTACATATTTACACAATTTCAGACTTATGTTTCAAAATCTGAAATAAATTTTTCCAAATTAAAAATAAAGATATTTTAAGATTTAATTTAAAATTAATTTTTATTGTCAAAACCAGAATGCGAGTTTTTAACAAGTAAAACTACCAAATGATTGACATGAGTTTATGTCCAATTTCAATGTAAAATTAATTATAATGACCAAAATTGGATTAAATGAAAATAATATAATCAATTTATAATTTATAACCATAAAATAATATTATTTAAAAAAATATATTATTTTAATGGAAAAAATTTTTTTTCAATTAAATGTTAGCATATTTTTACTATTCATCAAAAGATGATAGTTATCAGAAAAATATCAAAAATTCATCCAAATAAAATTTTGATGTCCCTCACCTAAACAAAAAGTTTGGTTTCTTAAATATAATATATAAAGGTTTCAAAATAAAAATTTTAAATGGATTCTTCCTCAAAAGGAAGTAAAACTGCATTTTTCAGAAAGTACTTCTTTTGTCTGAAAAATTGAATTTGTTCTTATATCATATCTATAAAATGTAGAAGATGAATTTAAAACATTACATTGAATATATGAAATATATTTTTCATTTAATAAAAATACATAAAGGGTGATATGATTTTATAAACACAATTATTCTCTTTTTGAAAAAATAGGTTTTTATAAAAACACATCCCTTATATTCAATTGGGTTTTTATTTCCATTTATAATACATTTGTTAACCAAATAATCATTATTTTAACCTATGAAAACCATATTTTTATAGTTCAGTTGATACAATTCCTTCCTTCTATTCAAACAGCTAGGCGTTAACTACCATTTAAACAAAATAATAATAATAATATATTTTTTTGTTATAACTCAAAGTTTTGTGCAACGTATGATTTCAGAGAAACCCATTATTTTGTGTTGAGTATGCTATGATACAAAGAATCCCATTTAACATAAAATTAATATCTTATTCATAAATATTAATATATATGAAAATTTGTTATACTATAAATACATGGGTTGTTACATCATTCCCCCCTTTTGGAAATTGTGACCTCGCAATTTTAAAATTGAGCTTGGAAACTTCATGGAAAATCCCACATCAGAAAAAAGAGTCGATAAAATTATCACCTAAAAAGAAAAAAAAATATAATTACAATGGTCACCTTAGATAACAAATACTTTTATTCCATGTTAGAAAACATGGATATGGAAGAAAAACTAACCAACAAGTTCTGATGGATAATGTTAGAAAACAAGATCATGAGAAAGTTAACAACAAGAAAACTATAAACTTATGACAGTTTAAACATTATTTGATTTCCAAATATGAAAATTAAAGGGAAAAATTTTTTGATATCCTTTTCATAAATTTGAGGAATTTATTTATGATATTTATTAAGAACATAAGGAAACATACTTACTTGATAAGTGGAGTTTAATACTTTAATAAATATTTACCACAAACACATTGTTTCTTCAAACGAAGAGTATTCAAGATGACTTGGTCACACCTGAAGTGCTCGAATAAAATTCTAGAGAATCACATTATCAACAAAATATGAACCATATATTTTCCTTCTCTTTAGATATTAACCAAACCAAAAATTTTAGTACAATATTAGATAACCACCTGAAAAGAGTTATCCTCTATAAATAGAAATACTACTCTTAATCTACAGAAAATTCCTCAAAGATTAAAAAATACCATTCAAAAAATAATTTTCCATATAATTCCTAAAAAATAATAACCCAAACATAAAATTGAAGCCCAAAATTTAAAAGTATTTGATCACATAGACTTCCTCGATAGATCTTAACATTTATCTCCAAATAACATCGACTACTATTAAAGTATCATACTTAAATGTAATTAAAAAAATCACATGTTCTCCATGATTGGTTAATAATTTCTATAAATTACCCAAATCACCATAATTCCTCAATGAAAACATAAATTCCTCCAAAATAATAGTTAACCATTACTCATAAAATAAAATCCAACAGTATTCTATTTTAATTAGGTATATAGGGTTAACAAAATAGCAAACATATTCAAAAATAAAATTTATAACTTAATCACAAAATCATTTTCCTATACTAAGGATATCCATTTGATAAAACATAAGTTCCCAAAATCAACTTATTCTTGATACATAAACTCATTTAACTAATAATTCATACTTCAATTCCTGCGGCCTTGCCAAATGCAATGGGTTGTCACCCCTCTTACGAGTTGTCACCCATATTATGGGTTATCCCTTTTATAAAAACTTAAAAATAACCCTAACATGTTTTAACTAAATGGTTGTGTTATAATTATAATTTTCATCCCAACTCATAATTACCTCAACATATTTATTCATTAAGTCTTATATATATCGAAATTTTTTTATTTCTCCTCTACAAAATACAAATATTCCCAAAAGAAAGAACAAAGTACCTTGATCATGGTGTCCACCTGGTTTCATCGTAATCTGGATCATGTAGAAAGAAGGTCCATGCATTGCGACAAATATTTAAAGATACTTAAAAATCATTTGCTTCCTTTATCCAAATACACCTTGTATAACATGGTACATATGGTTTTTTACATAAAAATAGTTTTGGAAAATAATCATGTATGATATATAATTTTGAAACATCTAATAACACTTGATTTTTAAAAAACATTCAGAAAGATTTTGAGTTAAAGAATTAAATTAGTGGTCCTTTTAAAATACCATAATTATGTGCTGAAAAAATATATTTTAAAATCAAATATAAGTAGTTTATTCAAGTATATCCTTCTTCATCACCTTTTTCAAAAACATAATATGATTCAAAATCATGTGATATGGTAAAATATCTGAAAAATCCTTACTAATATTTACATTTCCTAAATATATGATAATATTGAGATAATAGTATTGATTAAATAAAACCCATGATCCACAATGGTATTGAGGTATATTGGAGTTTTTTGATATCTTAAATAATTTCTTACAAGTGAGTTGTATGTTAGAAAATATTTTAGAATCGTCTGGATTGACTTTGAAAAAATTATTTCAATCAATTCATCAGGAAGAGATAGTAATGTTATTTGAGATTCTCCTCCTTCCATTTGTAACCAAATTTCATTGATTTGAAAAAGTTATAAATCTGGTATTTAACTTAAAGAATAGACATGGAGACTAACCATGTGTTTAATGAAAACTCTTAATCCCTAAAGTTATCTAAACCTTTCCATTGATACCAACTATAAGGCCCCACCCATAAAAAATTACATAATCTTGAGATCAGTGAGTAATTGGACATTAATTCAAATTGAGGATCTTTTCAGGTTTTTTTATTTAGATAATTAGGTCATAACTTGTACATTACATCTTAAATATTACAAAGTAGATACTTCTACTCTATACAATTTTTCACAATAAGAAAACTCATTAAAAAAGAATTCTTTTCTTGATAAAAATATTCATGGACACTTAATTTATCTTACCCTTTATTATAACCTTTGAAAAAAATTTCAAAAACATGGGGTGAGAACAAAAATATCACTAATGGATACAAAAAAAGTAATGAAAACATTAGTCTATGAATACATAAAAATCAATGAAATCATACTTTTCATTTATAAAACATTAGATCTTTAATATAACTCATGAGATCATAATATTTATGAATAAATCATAGAAATCATAAATAAAAAATGTAACTTGCGGAATCCATAACATACATACTTTGTATCCTTCACAGCTACATAGGGAGTAACATTCATGGTTACATTTTGAATACAAAACGTAGTATATTCCCAAAATCTATTAAGATAAACCTTAACATTTACCTCTGTCAAGTTACCCAATGCATTGGAGAGGTATCAAGGGATCACCCTCCCAAGGTTTTCCATGGAACCAACCATATTTGATTTATCACATAATCAATCGTCAAATGTCCAAGTAACATTACATAATCAGAACACATAAGAGATTGAAATTATCAATATTTCACTAATCAATCAAAAGAAATCAATTCAATATATAGAAATATTAAATCCATTTCCAAAACCATTTTAAATATTTAACAAAGATAAATTTTGAATCAAAGTGTCCCTTACAACTTTGAATCTTGTAATGGAATAAACATTTTAAAAAATTAATGTCTATATAAAAAATACATTAAACTATTTTGAAAACATTTAAATTAATGAGAAATATTTAGAATAATAAATCTTTAAAACATTTAAAATTATTTTTTAGTTAAAGATTCTTTTACCACTTGAGAAAATACTTGAATAAAAATAATTAAAGAACAAAGTTAAACAAAACTTATAATAGCATGATAATAAGGAGATTGATGATATATTATGTCAAATGGATGTATATACACCATATAAGATTGAATTGGTGTGTAACAACAAATAAGTCTCAATGGAATGAAAATTGAGATGAAATCCCTTACAAAGATTGTATCCTTAGATTAAGGATAAATAAATGAAATTATTATGTGTGAAAAATAAAAATAAACCCAATATAAATGCATATTTAGTGTAAAACAATCATAGGTCGTTAACACATATTCTTGGAAAAACAAAACCAGGGACATGGATATTTAACTCAAATGAAATGATATTTTGTTAAGATTTCTCTTACAAAGTTCCTATAAATGACATAAGAATTTATCAATGGTGTGACAATATGTAGAAATAGTATATCAAAAAGGGGAGTGGAAATTAAAACCCAAATAAATATATAGTTATTCCACACATAATATTGGCATAATATAATCAATTAAGTATGCATAAAACCCAATGAGTGTAAATTGAGTTTAGAAATTCCCAAACAAAAATCATTTTTTCAATCAAATAGATTGATTATGTGTATTCAAAATAAATCCCCATAAGGAAATTATAAATCAAGATAAGATATCAAAATTCATTTCTCACATAATCAATTCATAACGTAGTCAATAAGTATAAGATCGATCCAAATAATGAAAATTCGATTAAGAAGTTCCCTTACGAAAGTTCGGCAGCCTAACGAAGTTATTTAAAAATTCATAAAAAGGGTTGGATAATATAAAATAGGTTCTCTCAAATTTTTTGAATAATATGTACAAATTAGGGGACATGAGATGAAAAGTCCAAACATATTAAAACATAAATTAAGAAGATATAACATTAAAGGAGTGCTTGAAAAGAGAAGGGTGGTAGATTCCATTACCTAGAGTCCAAATCATTACATATGTTCTTTGTTATTCTTGAATAATATAATTAAGTTAATTTATACTTGATTAATAATATTTTTGAAGTTTATTATTCATTTTATATTACCTATTATCATTTTATAAAAATTACACAATTATTTAAGTTCATTTTGGTCATTTTGTGGATATTTTGTATTAAAGTTGAAAATGAACTTGTTTTGATGTAAATTGTCCATGTAGTAAAAATTACATCATCACTATAATATTATTCATGACTTAAGTATGATATATATCCATTATATATGTATTTATAATATTCTATAAAATTTTGAGGTAATAAATTAAATGCAACATTTTTGGAGACGATAGGTCATACGTATGCATGAACGCTACTATCATTTATTTTTTATATTAATGGAATGAAAATTAAATGACACATAGGTACATTATAATTCCAGTATAAAATAATATTTTTTATATGTTACATAATTTCATTAACATCATCCTTTATACGTTTCGTTTATGGAATTGACGAGTCATATCACTTTGAGGGGGTGGTAGTCCACACTTCCTCAAATGAAATTATCATATTTATACAATATAGAAATAATAAAGGTATGTTGTAAATAAAAAAATACATAAGAATAGATATGGTATAAATATAATATATATCATATATAAATATAGTTCCATCATAATGGCCACTATGGGAGGTGGTAGGGGAAAATTGAACAATCATCATTTTTTGAGGCAATAGTTCACTGTTCACAGAAATAGTATGTTCATATCCATTAAATGGAGGTGTGTGTAATTTTAGATAGAATATGTATCATAAAAACATCCTAGTATATTTAGGATACTATTTTTTTATTTAATAAAATAATAAGAAGAGCATAGGGAGTGGAGAAGGAAAATAAAGGAACTAGAGAGAAGACATTACCTCTAAATCGGGTAACATTTTTTGATTTGAGCCAAAAGGATTTATTGAATTTATTTCTACACTAGTTAAGGATTATAAGATTAAGGTATGGTTGTTGAGAGTTTATTTGAGAAGAATTTTGGTGATACAATGGTTTTATAGGTGTGAGTAGGTGGGTAGAGGTGGTGGACTTTTAAAAGAGGGATGAGGGGCACTTTAGAAATGTCTTGAAATATTGTTTTATTATAAATTTATTTTTACTTTACAATGGTCCAAAACACATTTATTTTAAATATAAGATGATTTTGGGTCATACGATACTCAACCAGTAGGTTTTAGACTAGTCTATGTCACAAAACTAACCTATCTTTTAGCTTTACCCCTTAGTTAAAAACATTAACTCTTACCATGTCTTCTTGTATTTTCAAAATATATGGTTACTATAGTTACTATAAAATGATAACAGAAACATAAGTGGATAATTAATAAAATTTTTAACATTATATAAGTCATTTCGATGAATATTATATTTTTAGGACAATTATATCATTTAATAAAATAATTTTTGTTTTAAAAACTCATTTATGTCAATTTTAACACAATTTAGTAATTGATTTTTTTTGTAAAAGTTATATCAACTTAATTCCATCAAAAAAAGGAATTATATAAAATATAATATGTCAATATCATCCATAAAATTATTTTATGGCATTAAAATAATCAAATTACATTTATTTTAATATTTATATTATCATTTGTTTAATCTGTTTCTAATAAATCAACCCCTGGATCGTCATTTCATCATAAATAAATTTATATATTTAATGCGTAAAAATTATAAATAAAATATAATGATGTAGGAAATATTTTTAGATTTAAAATTAATATTTATAGTCTAATATATCTCTGTAATTACTACATATAAAAAAATTTATTAAAAGATAATTGTTTTTGTTGTATTTCTCTTTTCTTTAAATTAAAAATCATAGAATCTCATATTCACACCGAAGTGGCTCCCAAATGCCAACAGTTCGGCCTAAGGATTATAATGGTAAGAAATATATCATCTAGTTTGATTAGGACAAGTTTTAGTATAGTTTTGTTTTATTATATTATTATTATTTTACCCCTATTTACCTAATTCACCCTTTTACCATGGTAATTAAAAATAATTTCTGAAGTTACTATTCATAGTGTATAGAAATAAAAGGTTATGATTATAAAAAATTTGGATATTATGATTCCAAATATGGAATCCATTTATCCAAATTAAAAACACAGAAATTGTAATATTTAATTTAAAATTAATTCCCATTGTCAAAACTAGAAAGCGTGCTTTTAAGATGTAAAAACTACCAAAAGATTGACAAGTGTTTATGTCCTATTTCAATGTGAAATTACATCTAATGACCAAAATTTAATAAAATGATAAAAATTTATTCCATATATACTTTAAAACCATTAAATAATATTTTTTAACCATATAAATTATTTTGATGGAAAATTTGTTTCCAGTTAAAATTTAGTGTATTTTTTCAATTTATCAAAACATTATAGTTATAAGAAAAAATATCAAAAATTCATACAAAGTAAACGTTGATGTATCAAATAAAAAAAAGAAGTTTAGTTTTTCAAATAAAATATATAAAGTTTTCAAAAACTAAATTTGAAAAAGGTTCCCCATCAAAAGGCGCTGAACTGTATTTTTATAAAAATACTTCTTTTATCTGTAAAATTGAATTTATTCTTATATAATAACTTGAAAACATATAAGATGAATTTAAAACATTAAATTTAATATATAACATATATTTTTCATTGATTAAAAATCCATAAAGGGTGATATGATTTTATAAACACAATTATTATCTTTTTAAAAAATAAGTTTTCATAAAAATATATCCATTATATTAAATTCATTTTTACTTCCATTTATAATAAGTTTGTTAACAAAAGAATCATTATTTTAACCTGTGAAAACCATAATTTAATTTTTTTTAGTTGATATTATTCATTCTCTCTATTCAAACATCTAAGAATTAACTACCATTTAAAATAAATAATAATATATTATTTTTTGATATAACTCAACGTTATGTGAAACGTAAGCTTTCCGAGAGACTCGTTATTATGTGTTGAGTACGCTATCAGATAAAGTGTCCCCTTTAACATAAAATTAATATTTTTTTCATAAATATTAATATATATGAAAATGTATTATTCTATAAATACCTGGGACATTACATCCCCCCCTCCCGGCCAGCCCAACCACCCCCCTCCCAACCTATAAACCCCCTCCCCCACCCCATCCCAACCTGTATCCCCCCACCCCACCCTCCCAAAATTCACCCCCTCCCAACTTTTCCCCCTCCCCCGCCATACATACACCTCCAACCCCCCTCTCTCCCAACCTACACCCCCTCCATACATGCACCCCCTCCCTCCAAACCTGCACCCTCCCACACACACTCGTAAACTCTACCCACCCCCATGTTGGCTGCTAGATTTATTTAAATTTTATGAGTTTTTATGATCTTTATTCCTATTTTCATGCAATAGTGGCCTAATTTTACCCTTATCGTTCATATTTGTTGTATCTATTTTCATGTGATTTATTGTATATAGATATCCATACGTGTTTATATAACACTCCATATACTTTAAACCTCCTCTTATCTCATATCCAGGAATCTATTTTCCATTTTAACATATTTCTCATCATTCTAAAATTGTATTTCCCTTGTAATATAGACTGTTTCCTTACTATATCCTTCACCACTATTGATGTTTCATCACCTTTTTATATTTCAATGATTACAAAAAGTAATATATCTTCTAATAAAATTTTAATCCTTATTCTAATTTCGTATTTGAGATGCTTTATAATGTTTTATTTATTTTCTCGCTATATGGGCTCTATACACACATGAGTAGTGTATCTCCTCCATTCATGGTTTCTTTGCATTGTCATAGCGGAGGGGATCCATTGGATTTACCATATTTCTCATGCATTAATTTGTTAATGTAAACAAAAATAGGAAAACCTAGCACTAAACAGAGTATATGATCCAGAATTTAATTTCATTTGTGTTTTGGTAAGAAAATTTTCATTTCTAATGTAGGTTCTGTTTTGGTTTTTATCACACTTTATTATAGTTTTCATTAGTCATGAAAGTTCAATATTGGATGTGTATGGTGTGTTATTTGATTCTTCCTAGTCTAATATATGGGGCAGATTGAAACATTCATTAATTCAATATGCATTTTCTTAACATTAAATATGAATATATGTGTAATGAATTTCATTTCTAATATGTGATATTCTTTATGTTTCTAGTATTACATATATATTATGATTATTATGAGTATATGCAACATGTGTTATCTTTCTCAAACAAATTATTATTATTTTTATCAATGTATGGAATTTTCATTCATTTTTCAGAATTTAAAAACTATGGAATATGCAATTTTTATTCTGAATATATGAAATATGGTATAAAAATTATGAATACACGAAATATGGAACATGTGTCTTGTATATATGAAATATGAAATACACATTTTATTTTCACAGTGAAGTAAAAGTGAACAAATATTAAATTTTTCAGGTTTCATGTTTTGAAGAATTATAGAGGATTTCTTGAAGTGAACACTTTATGGTGTTTTAGTTGAGTGATAAGTTCCAAATTTTATTTTCTCATACCTTCTTCATCAAGGTTTTATTCTTCCATTTTTCTTATATTTTTTCTGTAGTTATTAAATTATTATGTTCACAAGATTTTGATGATGGATTTTATAATTAATTGATTATATTTTCAAGGATCCAAATAGTTTTATCAGTCTTCTTGTTATCATTTTTTGAAATGTGGTATCAAATTGTCTGTATTCAAATAGTAATGGACCTACAAGTAAAATAATTTCAATTTATTTCTCTATTACTTTTTATGTTAGGTTTTAACTAATCTAATTGTTATTTCTTCTTGTAATAATTATTACAGTGTTAATTTCATGATCGAGAAATTAAGAGGTTGTGCATATTGGTATGTAATTTTTGACTATCCTGAATGGAATAATTATGGTTCTTGCAGCTTGTAACGTTAGTTAATCTCTATTTTTTATCATAATTTGGAATCTTCAATCATTATTAATGGGAATTTGATGTTAGTTTTGTTTTGGTAAGATAATTTTCATTTCAAATATAGGTTATGTTTTGGTTTTTATCACACTTTCTTTCAGTTTTCCTTAATTATCCGTGTTCAATATTGGATTTTATCATAATTCATTATTGTTAGCATTTTCAATGAAGTTATATAATTATTTTTTTTCATGTTCTTGCAGTTAGTATGAGGAAATGAAGATGGTTATGAAATCTCGGACATTCATGATTAGATTAATTAATTTTTTTTATAGTTCGTAATACAGTTTCGATTTTTCTCTATCATGTTATCATACTTTGGTTAGTTCTTGGTTTTACTATTAATTTTTAAAGAATATTAGGTTACAGAAGCTGGGAAGGGGTACTATCATCTAACCATTCAAGGTACATATTTCTTTTCGGCTGCAGGGCAGTGCGTTTCCCCTTCGTAGTTTCCATATATGTTGTTAAGGACTCAACAATGTTGATATTATCTTGATATACCTCTACATGGACCATATCCTTGGAATAGGGATTGCGAAATACTTAACATGATTGTTGTTATTTACTATCATACTGATTTATAATCTGTACTAGGTTTTTATGATTACCCAAACTAGGAGGAGGTTATAATATAATTGGTGTAAAGTAATGATCATTCTAAAATTCATTGTTAAAAATAGATACTTAGGACTACAATAGCTATCAACTTGTCCTCAATAGCCGGATGTAGGCTGGTGAGTCCAAAACCCAAAGAGGGGTTCTGTTTTGGACAATGGTTTACTAGTGTCCTATCAAACCCCGGGTAAATAAAGAAATAACACATTTTCTTTTTTCTTAATATTTTGTGAATTAAATATTAATATTAATTTAAAGGGGTTTCTATGTTTGATGGAGTACCCGATATGCAACAACAGGTTTCTTTGAAATCTTACATTGCACACTAATAATATAATATTATTATTTTAAATAGTAGTTAACTTCTAGTCGTTTTATTGGTGTGAATGAAAAAAACTAACTACAATATGATTATACATGTTTGTTAAATGTATTTAAATTTATTTAATAAAATTTAGAGGCTTAAAATATGAATGAATCTAATTTTAAGAAAAACTAATCTAATATTAACTAAAAGGTCAATTTAGCCTTTTGATGGTGAACCCTATTTAAATATAGTTTATGTAATTTTTATATGTTATATTTTAAAAAATAAAATTCTTATTTAGATTAGATACATCAAAATTTACTTTGGGTAAATTTTTGGTATTTTTCTGGTAAAGTTCATTTTTTAATGAATAGTAATAAATACTGTATTTTTATTCAAAAGTGCCTTTTAATCTAATTTATTTATATGCTTATATTATCTTTTTAATTGGTTTTAATGTGTAATTAGATTATATTTTTACCAATTAATCCAATGTTGATCATTGGAAATAATTTCACTTTGAAATTGAACATAAATTAGTGTCGGTCTTTTGATAGCTAGTGTTTCTTAAAAACACAATATTTTTCGACAATGGGAATTAATTTTAAATTAATTAATGAAAATTACATATTTTAAATTTGGTAAAATAGACATCATTTTTGAATTCATAATATCAAATATATCTTAGGCTTAATTTTTGGTAGTTTTCTGAAAAACTTCAATATTTTATGAATTGTGAAACCACTATGTAGTAGTTAAAAATTGACCTTTTCATTTAAATGAAATTTTACAGCTTTTTTGGACTAAATTTATAAAATTCAACATACTTGGTTGTTATTAGTAAGTAAAATTTGGTTCAATAAGATGAAAATAATATTTGATGAATAGTAACTTTTCACATTTATTTATCGCGGTAAAAAGTAAATAGGGTAATTTAACATAAAAATAATATCATAATAATACAAAATTACCTAACACTTGTCCTAACCTTATTGTTTGATTTATTTAAGACCATGGGCATCTTTGGGTCGATTTGGGACACCATGGGCCCACTTGGGAGTTATAATGACACTTTAGATTAATTAACTTAAAGTAATGATAAAAATGACACACAAAAATATATTTTAGTAAATAAATTTTTATATGGAGTTATTTAATCTATCTATTTTACTATAAATATTCATTGGAAATCTAAAACGTTTTCCTACATCATGGTATTTTTTTATAATTTTTAGACATTAAATGAATTATATTATTTATGACACAATAATTATGCAGTATTTAGCTCATTATTAAAAGATTTAAATAAATAAGATTATAAATATTAAAAAAAATATCCAAAAACCATAAAATTCTTATTGGATAATTTTATTTCTACCATTAGTCATATTATCTTTGACTTTAATTAGTTTTGGACCTTTAGAAACTGAATACCTTTACATAATAAAATAATATTTTCACACTTTTCTAAAGAGCCCCTCCCCCCCCCCTTATAAAAATACATCACTTCTTACTCATTCCTCACACCTCTCAAGACCCATGTATCATACAACCCTCTGACCAAATAAGATATCAAGATCCCTCTCCTCATCCTAGAAGCATTATCATAGGCCGAAGGCACTTCAAGAAGTCCTTTTGGTTCAATCCAAAGGGAGTTACCCAAATTAAAGGTAATGATTCCTCTTAACTTATTTTATTTTATTTTAATTCTCCAACCCCTAAAATATTTTTATTCCTTTATTTAATAACAAAACATATATAATAAATATACTATGATATTTTTATGGGAATTATTCTAACTATACTTACACACACTTCCATCTAATGGGTCAAGAACATACTATTTCTCTGAGTGGAAAAATAACGCCCCATGAAACGATGATTGTTTGAATATCTCATACCACCTATCATGGTGTTCATTAAGATGAAACTGTATTTATATATGATATATATTATGTTTATGTTTTCTTTAGGCTTATTTATTATTCTTTTATAGCATACCATTATGGTTTCCATTATGGGTAAACGTGATAATTTCATTTGAGGAAGTGCGGACTACCACCCCTCAAAGTGATATAACTCATTAATGCAATATGTGGGACGTATAAAGGATAGTTTTAATGATATTATATGTGATATTATAATGGAATTATAATATACCTTTGTATCATTATGTTTTAATTCCATTAAAGTACTAAATAGAAATCAAAGTAGTGTTCATGCGTACGTATGGCTTACCGTCTCCATGAACGGTGCATTTCATTTCTTATCTCAAAAATATTATATAAAATTATAAATACATATATATACTAGATATATATGATATCTAAATTATTAATATCATTCTGTATATAATAGAATATTGACCACATGGACAACTTCTAATTATATGGTGTTGATTTGTGACTCAAGTACAGAATATTGAAAAAACAACCATTATTAAATTAAATGATTACATAATTTTTATAATATAGTAATAAGTGATATAAATGGAATAATAAACTTTAAAAAGATTCTTAATCAAGTATAAATTAACTTTAGTTTATTATTTAGGAGATTAAAGAAATAACGGGTCAAGCCGGACATGAGGTAAGGGACTTCATCTCAATCTCCTTTCATTGAGGGATATTTCGATAATATATACCTTATTCTTTTACACGGTGTATAATAAAACCCTTTTACATTTAATTTCATTCAAATGGAATATTTTTTCTACGAAGCATTTTCCTAAATGACAAACAGAATGTTTTTAACGTTTGTGGCGACAATGACCTCTCTGATGTCGTAATCGTTATTTGGCTCCTTCTATAAGCCTTAATGTTTTCTAAATTGAAAAAGGAGTCCCTTATTATATTTTTTGGTGTTTTGGTATTGAAAATTGTTTTTGAAATGGATTTATTATTTCAATATCCTGAAATTATTTCTTGTGATTGCAAATTAAATTTTATTAGTAAAATATTTATATTTTCAATATTTTATGTGTTATGATTTTATAATGGTACTTGGACATTTGATGGATTGTTATGTGATAAACCAAATAATGGGTGGTGTCGTGATAAACCGGGATGGGTTGTTACATTTTAACTCCAATGCATTTCATATGGAATTCATCCATATGGCTATTCCATTTAGTGATATGTGTGGAATTCGAGTGTATGGTTATTCCACAATAGAATGTTTATGTCCCAAGTTACCTTTAGATGGTATGTGTTCTTTATATGGGTTTTGTGGTAATATTTTGGTTACAAAGGGTAATAAATGATCTTTTATTTAGTGAAGAGTATTTAATACTTCATAAAGGTGAAAATTATTACTTATGATAAAGTATTCATGGTTTACTTGTTATTTTGAAAAACTAACTGTTTTCAATCTTTGTTTATCCCTTACAGAGCTTTTTGTGTTCATCCCATGTTTTTGAAATTTTTTTCATAGGACATAAAGTGGAATAGGGTCAAGGATGGGATCAAGGAAATTTCATGATGTCTAAAACATGGAACTAGACAAGAATCTTTTTTCAAGAGTTTTTATTTTGTGAAAAAAAATGGGAACTGAGTTGATGTGTCTACATGTGTTATTCAAGTCGTCATGTATATGTTATGTCTTAATTATCTAAAACTCTAAACCTGAAAAGTTCTTTATTATTAATTCCTTGTTTAATTCAAAATTATGTAATGTTTTAAGGTTGGGTACTTATAGTTGGTATCAGAGGTCGGTTTAGACAACTTTAGGAGATATAATATAGGTAAATTAGTATCCATAATTTATTTTTATCTTAAGTTATGATTGAGATGATATAGCATCTACAAATTACCATGTTTTTTAGTCTAAGACATTTCTGTGTTCAGAATGGTTTTCCGCAGAGGAAATAGGGCAGCTATGTTGGGAAAACATCAGGAAGAAGGAAACCTTCCAAATCAACAACTTGAGATGGTCGGAATCATAACTGGACAGTTTGTTGCAGTGATGACATAGTTGACTCAGGCTATAAATAGTGGTGGTGTCCATGCATGAGATCAGCCATATCAACAACAGAGGAACATGTTAGTAGTGGAGCATTTCATGAGGCAACATCCCCCATAATTTAGAGGATCATATGACTCTGTGCTAGCAGAAGGGTAGATTAAAGCACTAGAAAAAAAATTGATGTTGTGGGTTGTCCAGAACATCAGAATGTTATTCTCACTATTTACTATTTTGAAGGTGAAGCTGGTCAGTGGTGGTCGATGGTGAAAAATATCAAGGATATTGAGGATATTTATGATCTTGTTTGGGATTAATTCAAAGGTATATTCCTTGAGAAATATTTTCCTAAAGTGATAAGACTTAGGATAGAAAAAAATCATGGAATTGAGGTAGGTGGGTGACTCAGTGGCTGTTTACAAAGTAATGTTTGCTTGACTGGCAAGGTATGCTCCAAATTTCATTCTAGATTTTGATAGTAAGATAAATCTATTTTACTCAGGCTTGAATCCCTGATATCGATGAGCATTATCCTCTCATGAGTTCAAAAGTTATGAAAAACTTTTTTGATGTGCGGAGAAGGTGGAAATGGATTTTTCCAATGATCATGTGTTCTTTGAAAAAAAACAGAATAAGAGGTCTAGTTGGTAGGCAAAGGGAAAGAATTCATCAAAGAAGCCTAGAGGTAAGAAAACTAAATATCCATCTTATGAGAAGTGTGGTAAAAAGCATCCTGGAGAATTTTTTCAATGTTTGCGAAGTGCTTCCATTATGGTAAGTCTGATCATATTGCTCGTAACTGTAAGAAAAATAATCAATCATGCAATGAAAAGATAGTGGTAAGAGGTTTTAAGTGAAATGAAATGGGTCATTATGCAAATGAGTTACCATCAAAGAACTCAACGGTGGGAAAGAAACCAGACTACAAGCAGAAAGGGGTGGTGAAATCCTTTTAAACTACTTCAGGAGATGTTGGGCCATCAAATGAAGTAGTATCAGATACACTGTTTGTTTTTTCAGATTATGTCAATGTGTTGTTTGATTCAGGGTCCACACACTATTTAATTTCTGAGAAGTTTTTTAGTAAATTGGGAATTCCATCTCAAGATATGAATCCTGAACTTATGGTAAAAACACATGGAGGAAATTTTGAGACAAAAATAAATTATAAGAACCTTCATATCCTTGTGTGGGGAAAGAATCTACCTACAAACCTAATTGGTTTGCCTCTAGTAGAGTTTGATGTTATTTTGGGCATGGATTGGCTGTCTGTTTATCATGCTAATATTGACTTCAGAGCTAAAGAGGTTTCATTTCAGAAATATTTTTAGTTTGTGTACAAGAATGAACCCTTGATTTTGATAACATATCAGAAAGCTGAGGAACTAGTAAAATATTGAAATGAATGTTACCTTGCACATATTGTTGAAAATAAAGGAATTGTTGAGATTAATGGTGTGCTAGTGGTAAATGAGTACCTTGATTTTTTTTTCTGATGGGTTCCCTGATATTATAACTAATAGGGATGTTGAATTTACTATTGACATAGTTTCTAATGCTAAGCCAATTTCAAAACCCCGATTATCGAATGGCGCAAATTGAACTTTTAGAGTTAAACAAGCAATTGCAGGAGTTATTATATAAAGGTTTCATTTAACCTAGCACATCACCATGGGGTGATCTGGTCTTGTTTGTTAAAAAGAATGATGGTTCAATGAGAATTTTGATTGATTATAGAGCATTGAATAACATCACTGTTAAGAACAAGTATCATTTTCCTCGTATCTATGATTTGTTTGATCAGCTCCAGGGAGGTCAGTATTTTTTGAAGATTGACTTGAGTTCGGGGTACCATAAGTTGAAAGTAAAGGAAGCATATATTCCAAAGACTGCGTTTCGTACTAGATATGGCCATTATGAATTTGTAGTTATGCCTTTTGGTTTAACCAATACAGCTGTTGTATTCATGGATCTTATGAATAGTATTTTCTGTGAGTTCTTGGATATGTTTGTGGTTGTGTTCATTAATGATATTTTGGTTTATTCCAAAATTAAATAGGAACATGAAAGTAATTTAAGGGATTTCTTGAAAACCTTAAAAGAAAAGAAACTGTTTGGTAAATTCAACAAGTGTGAGTTTTGGTTATAGAAAATTTCTTTCCTTGGTCACATTGTTTCAAAAAATGGAATAACTATTGATCCTCCTAAAACAAAGGTTGTTGAAGAATGTCCAAGACCCACAATCATAACCTAGATCCAAATATTTTTTGGTTTAGCGGGTTATTACCGGAGGTTTGTTGAGAATTTTGCACAGTTATCTAGTCCAATGACTAAGTTAACTCGAAAAGGTGTTAAGTTCCTTTGGAAAAAAGAATGTGATGATTGTTTTCATGAATTGAAAAGAAGATTGGTGAATGCTTCTATTTTGGAACTTCCCTCAGGAAATGATGATTTAGTTATTTACAGTGATGCTTCATTGAAAGGAATTGGATGAGTCCTTATGCAGAATGATCGGGTAATTGCTTACGTTTCACGTCAGTTGAAATCTCATGAGTTAAATTACCCTACACATGATTTGGAATTAGATGCTGTTGTTATTTATTCAAAAATTTGGAGGCATCAATTGTATGGAGTAAAATGTGAAATATATACTGACCAAAAAAATTTGAAGTATATATTCACTCCAAAATAATTGAACATGAAACATCGGAGATGGTTGGAATTAATCAAGGATTATGATTGCACGATTCATTACCATCCAAGAAAGGAAAACAAAGTGGCTGGTGCTTTAAGTCGAAAAGTAATGCTTCATTAACCATGATACGTTTGGAATGAGATCATTTTGTTTTTATTTGATAAACATTGGCATAGAAGTTGTTGGTGCAGAAAATTATTATGTTTTGTTTCAGGTGTCAGTAAAATCCCCTCTATCATACAGAATTAAGCTTATGCAGAAGGAAGACAGTGAGTTACAAAAAATGGTAGAGTTGGTTCAGAATGGTAATTTTCCTAAATTTAACGTTGATAATGATTGTTTTTTGAGGTTTGGGAAGAGATTATGTGTGCCTTGAGATTCACGGTTTTAGAATGAGTTGTTATGTAAATCTCATATTTCTCAATTTTCAGTTCAACCTGGCAGTACTAAGATGTATAGAGATCTTCGTGAGTATTACTGGAGGGATGGAATGAAAAGAGATATTACTGATTTTACTGTGAAGTGTTTGACATGTCAAAATGTTAAAGCAGAGTGGCATTTACAGAAAGGGATACTTCAGTTTTTACCAGTTCCAGAGTGGAAATGGGAAAATATATCCATGGACTTCGTTGTGGGATTACCAAAGACATCTCGAGGTAATAATGCAATCTGGGTTATTGTTTATTGGTTGACTAAATCTGCTCATTTACTTCCTATTCAAGATACTTTATCTCTAGATAAAATTTCATGGTTGTATTTTAAGGAGATAGTCAGGTTGTTTGGAGTTCCCCTCTCTATTGTATCTGATCATGATCCCAGGTTTACTTCTAACTTTCGAAAAGGTGTTCAGAAGTCGTTGGGTAGAGAATTAGATTTTATTACAGCTTTTTATCCAAAAACAGATGGGAAGTCAAAACAAACAATTAAGACCTTGGAGGATATGTTATGTGCTTTTTCACTGGATTACAAGGGAATTTGGGACCAACTTCTTTCTTTGGTTGAATTTTTTTATAATAACATTTTTCATTCCAGTATACAGATGGAACCATTTGAGCCATTATATGGAAATCATTGTTGAGGTCCAGAATTTTGGGATAAAGTAGGTAAAAGGAAGCTGATTGGACCTGAATTGGTAGAAGAGATGGCAGAAAAAGTTCATTTGATTCAAGAGAACATGAGAACGGCTCAGAGTAGACAGAAAAGTTATACGGATAACTGAAGGAAGGATCTATCTTTTTTGGAAGGTGATCATGTCTTTTTCAATGTTTCTCCATGGAAAAGTGTGATGTATTTTGGTAAGAAGGGTTGAGTCTGAGGGTCATTGGACCTTATGAAATCTGGGAGAAAGTTGGATCAGTTGCATACAGAGTGGATTTACCTCCAATTTTATCCCAGGTACGCAATGTTTTTAATGTTTCAATGTAGAGAAATTATATACCAGATCCATCTCATGTTTTGAGCCTAGAGGTAGTTTAGTTGTAAGATAATCACTCTTATGATAAATAAAAAGTCTGGATTCTTGACCATAGAGAGCAAGTGTTGTGGAATAAGGTAATTCACCATGTAATGGTTTTGTGGAAAATATATTTGGTTGAAGAGGCAACGTAGGAATCTGAAAATGCTATGAGAGATAAATACCCCCACTTATTTGATAAGTGAATAAAATTACAAAGACACAATTTCAAAAAGGGGGAAATAATGTAACATCCCAGGTAAATAAATAAATAATACATTTTCTTTTTTCTTAATATTTTGTGAATTACTTTAAAGGGGTTTCTATGTTCGATGGTGTACCCGATATGCATCAATGGGTTTCTTTGAAATCATACATTGCACACTAATAATATAATATTATTATTTTAAATAGTAATTAAATCCTAGTCGTTGTATTAACGGGAATAAAACAAAATAACTACAACATGATTATACATGTTTTTTAAATGTATTTACATTTTTTCAATAAAATTTTGAGGCTCAAAATATGAATTAATCTAATTTTATACATAAATACTCTAATATTCACTAAAAGGTCAATTTACCACCTTTTGATAGTGAACCCTCTTTAAATATAGTTTTGGTCATTTTTATATATTTGGTTTGAAAAAATAAAATTATTCTTTAGATTGGGGCATCAAAATTTACTTTGGGTAAATTATTGGTATTTTTCTGGTAAACTTCATTTTTTAATGAATAGTGAAAAATAATGTGTTTTTTTTCAAAAGTGACTTTTAATATAATTTATTTATATGGTAATATTATATTTTTAATTAATTTTATTGTTTAATTAGATTATATTTTTACCAATTAATTCAATGATTTTCATTGGAATTAATTGCACTTTTAAATTGGACATAAACAAGTGTCGATCTTTTGATAGTTATTGTTTCTTAAAAACATGTTATTTGTTTTGACAGCGGGAATTAATTTTAAATTAATTAATGAATCTTCTATATTTAAAAATTGGTAAAATAGACATAATTTTTGAATTCAGAATATCAAATATAGTTTAGGCTGAATTTTTGGTAGTTTTCTGAAAAACATCAATTTCTTATGAATAGTGAAACCACTATGTAGAAGTTAAAAATTGACATTTTTATTTAAATGAAATTTTACCACTTCTATGGATTAAATTTAGAAAATCTGACATAAATATTTTTTATTAGTAAGTAAAATGTAGTTCAGTAAGATAAAAATGATTTTTGGTGAATAGTAACTTTTGACTATTATTTACTGCAGTTAAAGGAAAATTAGGTAATTCAATGTAAAAAGATTATCATAATAATAATAAATTACCTTAAAACCTATCCTAACCTTATTGGTTGAGTCATTTACGACCATGGTCATCTTTGGGATGATTTTGGGACCCCATGGATCCAATTGGGAGTGATAATGACACTTTAGATTAATTAACTTAAAGTAATGATAAAAATGACACAAACAAATATCTTTTAGAAAATAAATTTTTACATGGGGTTGTATAAGCTATATTTTGGACTATAAATATTCATTTGAAATATAAAAATATTTCCTACATCATGGTATTTTTTTATAATTTTTAGACATTAAATAAATCAAATTATTTATTACACAATAATGATGCAATATTTACCTCCTTAAAAAAAGATTTAAATAAATATGATTATAAATATTAAAACAATATCCAAAACCTGTCCAATTCTTATTGGATGATTTTATTTCAAACTAGAGTCTTCTTATCATCTACTTTAATTAGTTTTATACCTTTAAAAACTTAATATAATTATATAATAAAATAATATTTTCACACTTTCAAAAAGAGACCCTCCCCCTTATAAAAATCCATCACTTACTAATTCGTCACACCTCTCAAGCACCTTGGATCGTCCAAAACCTGACTAAATAATCCCTCAAGATCCCTATACTCCTCTTATAAGCCTTATTTTAGGCGTAAGCCACTTCAAGATGTCCTTTTGGTTCAAACCAAAGGGGGTTACCCAAATTAAAGGTAATGATTCCTCTTAACTTCTTTATTTTATTTTACTTCTCCAACCCCTAAACTCTTTTTATTCCCTTCTTTTATAAAAACAAAAGTATACTCAATATACTAGGAGTTTGTTATGAGAAGGATCTGAACTATACATATACACACCTCTATCTAATGGGTGAAGAACATATTGTTTCTGTTAATGGAAAACTAACGCCTCATGAAATGATGATTGTTAGATTATCTCCCACCGCCTCTCATGGTGGCCATTAAGATAAAACTATATTTATATATGATATATATTATATTTAATTTTTCTTTATGCTTCTATATTTTACTTTTATAGCATACCTTTATGGTATCCATTATGGGTAAACACGATAATTTCATTTGAGGAAGTGTGGACTACCACCCCTTCAAAGTGATATGACTCATTTATGCCATATATTGGACATATAAAGGATAGTGTTAATGATATTATATATGATATTATACTGTAATTATAATATACCTATGTATTATTATGTTTTAATTCCATTAAAGTACAAAATAGAAATGAAATTAGCGTTCATGCGTACGTACGGCTTACCGTCTCCATGAACGGTGCATTTTATTTCTTATATCCAAAATGTTATGTAATATTATAAATATATATATATACTAGATATATATGATTTATATGAAATAAAAATCATGAATATAATTATGGAGATAATGTACTATTGACCACAAGGACAATTAGTAATTATATGGGGTTCATTTGTGACTCAAGTACCAAATACCGACAAAACAACCATTATTAACTTAAATTATTACATAATGTTTATAAAAATGTAATAAGTGAAATAAAAGGAATAACAAACTTTAAAAAAGTTCTTAAGAAAGTAAAATTAACTTTAGTTTATTATTCAGGTGATTGAAGAACAAATTGTTCAAGTCGGACACGAGGTAAGGGACTTCGTCTCAATCTCCTTTCATTGAGGGAGATTTCGATAATATATACCTTCTTCTTTTACACGGTTTTTAATAAAACCCTTCAACAAAGTATTTTACTAAACAAAAAATGGAATGTTTTTAAAATTTGCGGGGATGATGACCTATCCACCACTATAATCGTTATTTTTCTTCCCCTATAAGCCTTAATGTTTTCTAAAATGAAAAGGAAATACCTTATTCTATTTTTGGGTGTTTTGGTATTGAAAATGGTTTTTGAAATGGATTGATTATTTAAATATCTTGAAATTATTTCTTTTGATTGAAAATTAAATGTTATTATTGAAATGTTTATATTTCAAATATTTTATGTTTTATGATTTTATAATGGTACTTGGACATTTTACAGGTGGTCACGTGATAAACCAAATGACAGGTGGTGCCGTGATAAACTAAGATAGGTGGTTGCGTTATAACCTCCAATGCATTGGGTATGGAAGTCAGCCGTAAGGGTATTCCATTTAGTGATATGTGTGTAAGTAGACCGTATGGTTATTTCACTTAATAAAGTTTATATCCCAAGTTACCTTTATATGTTATGTGTTCTTTATATGGGTTTTATGGTACTCTTTTGGTTAAAAAGGGTAAGAAATGTTCTTTTACTCACTAAAGAGTATTTACTACTTCATAAAGGTGAAAAGTATTACTTATGATAAATTATTAATGGTTTATTTGTTGTTTTGAAAAAATAACAGTTTTACTTCTTTGTATATCCCTTACTGATATTTTTATGTTCATCCCAAGTTTTTGAAATGTTTTTCATAGGACCTAAAGTCGAATAGGATCATGGATGGGATCAAGGAAATGTTATGCTGTCTGAAACATGGAACTATACATGACTCCTTTTTCAAGAGTTTTTACTTTTCAAAAAAATGGGAACTGAGTTGATGTGTCTACATTTATTATTCAAGTCATCATGTATATGTTATGGCCTAATTCTATAAAACTCTAAACCTAAAAAGATCATCAACGTGAATTATTTGTTTAATTCAAGATTATGCAATGTTTTAAGGTCGGATCTTTATATGTCCCCTCACCAGATAGATGGTATCCCTCTATATGTTTCAAAATGTTATCGGACCTATACTTGATCATTTCCCTTTCCACCACATGTTCCTCCATATTTTTATCCTTGTTATGGTACTTCATTTAGAGTGAATTATCCTGTAGTTTCAATCAAATCCACCTGACCATCCACCTGATCACTGAAACATATATCTATGCTATGTTACATATAAAAAATAATTCTATAAGAAGTTCAAGCACTGAGAACACTAATCCAATGACCAGTAGAACCATTGGGAGGGGGGATTTAATTAGTGGTGAACTTTTATAATTTTAATTCTCTAGAAATTATCCGATGTAAATTTTTAGATTCATTATCCATATAAACCTTTTAAAATAGCCATACAATCATGCAATTATAAAAAAGTAAACCAAGGAATGAAATAGGTATAATGTTTTCCCCCAGTGTGGGTGACTACATATTTTCCATGGAATCTTCAGTTGGTCCATGACTGAAATTATACATATATTTATTTAAACAGAAAACATTATGACAACATTTTATAGCATAGAACCGTTACTGGAAAAATGGGATCATGGAGGTCTGAAAAAGTAAAGGCCTAGAGAACCTTCGAGGGCGACATCCACACCACATGGGGGCAGGGATCCAAGGTAGTAGAAAGTCGAGAGGGAAGAATCCTGGGTCGCCCTGGAAGCCAAAAAATCCGCCAGCCGGTTACCCTGACGCCACATGTGGAGGATCTCAGTATCATGAGGGATGAGAGCTACGCACTTGCGAATGAGATAACTGATTTTCCAAGGTGGGGGGTGTCTCCTTTAAGGGATCTCCAGATGATTTCTGAGTCTGTTTCCACAATAGTGAGAGGGATATCCCGAGATAGGTAGAGCTCTAATCCAATATGCATGGCCTTAGCTTTGTCCATCAAAGAGTCACCCATCCCAAGGTATGCGTTGAATGTGAGGATGAATGAACATGTATTGGACCTAACGGCCCCACCTCCCCTCATTATGACCTGTCCGTAAGCCCCATATGTGATGAGTTTTAGCCCATCGGGAGGAGGGAACCATCTGACCCACGACCCTGGGGGTGGATGGGATGAAGGGTCAGGATGATGCAGCTTTGAAAAGATCGTTAAAATTTTTAAACAGTTGGTCCATGGAAATTCATTATATTTGAAGAGTTAATCTTATGATTAAACTATAATTAGATTCCTTACATGTCCTAATAGGTAATATGATAATAAATCTCATCAGTTTCAAAGATTATACCACCTCCCATTAGTTACAAAAATTATCCTTTTGTTCCGAATCCAAAACAAAATAGAAAAATTTTATGCATGACTCCCTAAAATTTTATCCTGGATTTATCTTTCTGATATGTTTATTTGGTATTCCTTATAAATAAATATTGTATTCATCATATTCTTTTCCTCACTACCTACACCTGATATTTTATCTCCATCCAACGAATAAAAATATTTCACCACTCAACCTTCTCATAATCTCTTCTTAATGTTGTGATTATCTGGTATCTTTGATTGACACCTATGTATGATGTCTATAAAATAAATCTTTGTTCAGTGTTACATAATTGAAGCCTATTTATGTAGAATCTTACAAATAACCATTCTTCTTTGATTAATTTTATTAAACACACACTGATCAAAACTCTAGATGTTGTATCTTCATCTGGGATCTATGTCTGATACATTTTCTACAGCACTTAAACTTTCTAACATGTGTCAAGAGTACTTCAAACTATATTATACTTATTCCCTTTTTATAGGTTCCATAATAGGATAAAATTAGGGAACTTAATTTCATTTTCCCATTCAACTCAATTCATTGAATGGTTCTCGATACATATAGAATATTCTTAATTTTTCATGAAAACACCAGAACTACAACCTTCTTAGAACTTACTTAACCTCACTATTATGGAAATCCATCTATATTACTTATCTCATATAGATAAAAAATAATGATATCTCACGTCATTATCAAATCATAAGTTTTATGGGATTTAAACTATTATTTAAAACTTCTTAAAAACTCTATTTGGTATATGTTTTTCTGGTTTGCTGATTCTTCGTCAAGTGAACATCAACTGTTTCTCTGAATAATGATCTTCTCTATTTTAATTCTATGTGTAAAATACAATTCTACCAATGATATTTTAATGTTCCAATAAGTGAATCATACCTTGGTACATACTTCATGTGTAAAAAAACACATCCTCAAGATACTTCATGGAATTTTTTGTTGCATAGAGTCATTAATGTTTGTTTTTATCATCCATTTAATTAAAGATAACTACTAAATTTAACATTACAAAAACATTCTATCAGGTATAATGATTTTTAAACTTATACCTCCATCAAGTGCTCTCATTTAAATATCTTTTTAAAAACCTTTTTTTAACTTCTATATACTTCTTTCAAAAAAGTCTTAATAATCCAGTTACAACATCTCTAATCCTTCTAGTAACTTTGAAAAACATGTTTTTTCATTTATATTTTTTCAAATTATATTTAATTTTGTCACAAAATAGTTTCTTTAGGTTATATTAAACTCAAAATATGGTATCTATACTTTTTTTGGTAGAAACATAACTACTCTATATGATATTGTAGTTTCAAATTTATACATCCACTCGAAAATAAATGTTCTTTTCACTCTGAACATATTATATCTTTGGACATTCATAAAATATTAATAAACTCATAGTGAGCACCTCAAGATAAACCTCTAGCTGGTAAAAATGTTCCATGTTTATCCCACTACATTATACATTATCTATCTAAAATGAACGTTTAGTATTGTATGTGTATGGGGTGTTCTTTAAATCTTCCTGGCCTAATGTTAAATTGTGTTTTATAACTGGTTTCTATTTCATTTATGGTCTGTATTGTTTTTATAGGTGAAAGATGGAAGGAAGCAGGGAGGTAGGTTCTAACTGGAAGCAATAAGAAGTAGGAAAGCCGACAGTTGTTCCTGTGAGAAGTATCTATACCCATGGTTCATTAAACCGTGGGTAAATTAGATTTATGTGAAAATATATTCCCACAGTTTGTAGAACTATGGGAATATATATACATGATTTTCTTAAATTGTGGGTATTATTATATCCTATGAAGCATCTATATCCACAGTTCATTGAACAATGGGTATATTAGATTTCAATAAAAAAATATTCCCATGGTTTGTAGAACCATGGTAATAGATATATACCCACAGCTTAATTAAACTCTGGGTATTATGAAATTTTCCTCGGTTATATCCATGGTATTGTGAAAATCATGTGTTTAGGGAAATATGGATGCCTCAGTAGCATGTGGTTCATGATACTGTGGTTATAGCGTATAACCATAGTTTCATTGGTTATACCCATGGTTTTTAACTATGGTTATAGGTAAATTTTCCTGTAGTAACCATTTTTTTCACCACAGTAACTAGATTTTTTACTCTTTAGGGGTCAAGATAGTTATTATAAAAGTAAAATTGGCACATAATTTGAAAATTGTTGAAATTTTAAACCATATACTAATTATATGGCTGAATATTTAATTTTTATAAATTTTAAATAATTTAATAAAATATTATTTGTTATAAAATATCATTAATGTAAATTTTAGAACTATTCATTTACTATGACTTTAATTACATCCTTAAAGTAAGGTAATTAAAATATGATAAAGAAAAACATACATTACATTTAATTTTTTTATAAATAATTCATGGAGTATAATAATTCATTGAAATTGTATTATGTTAAAAAAAATTTGAAACCATTTGTTTTATTTTCCTTCTAATTAAATAAATATTACATCGGCAGTGTGTAAAAATTTAAGGTATTTATATAGTTATTTAAAATTATAAATAAATTAAAAAAATGAAATTAATTAAATTATTCTCAAAATAACTATTAATATTCATTTACAACATGCTATTAACCTATGTGAATAGATATTAGATTTCTTAAATAGAGTTTCTCTTTTTCCTTTTCATTGACCAAATTATTATATAAGTCAATTTCATGGAAAATTATACCATAAAAAATAAAAAAATAAGATCCTAAGGTGATAAGGTTAAAACTAACTTCATCTAGTAATATTGAAGATGAAAAATGGTTTTTTTATTATAAGTTTTTTACCTAGGATAACCTGATTTATCCTTTTACTGGGATGATGGATTTCTACTATTTTCACTATTCATTATTACCAAAACGTAAGTTGAAATTTTTAAAAAAAATTAGTTATCCAAATTAAATATATGAAATAAATTTGACAAAATTCAATATTTATAAGTGGTAGAAATTTATTTTATAAAAACCTTGTAAAAAAAACAAAGAGGTGGGTTTTAAGAGAAACACAATTCTCAAGAAATATATGGTCTTATATTAACTTTTTGACTAGAAAAATTAATTATATAAATTTAAATTAATATAAATAGATATATTATATATTAATTTAATTTAAATATTTTATTATTATGGGTTATTTTTTATTAATTAAAATGGATAATTGTACGCACTAAAAAATAGTTTTCAGAAAATGTGGTTTTTAAGTATAAAAAAATTATACCAAAATTATGAAAATAATTTATTAAAATAAAATTATTTACAATATTAGAAATAAAATATTTTATATTCAAATTTAAACCAAAATCCAAAATATAATGAGACTTTTAAATCATTTTATATAATGAAATTAAATGATAGTATTTGAAATTTCGGTATTTTTACACTATTCACTAAAAAATAAAACATTTCATAAAATTCCTAAATTTTACAATAATTTAGTTTTCATATAATTATTTCAAAAATGAATTTAATTTTCTAAAATACACTTTATAAAATTCTTTGAAATTATTTATAATATTTTATTACAAAAATCAATCAAATATATTTTTAAAGAAAACATATTTTTTAAGAGTAAAATGAATTTACTAAAAATTTGAGTGATTATTTTCAAAGAATTTATCAATAAATTTAAATTAAGTAGGATTCATATATTTCATAAATCAGTTAATATTATTCATTAATAATAAGTTTATGTCTTGGTTATAGTTTTCATATTTAAAAAACAATATTCCTCATGTCTTTTAAGATCAGTGTTACAAGTCGTATACAATATCAAACATAATGATGTTCTTTTAAAATATTTCGGTGTTAAATTCTCAAAAAACGTAATAAATTTCATCCTAAAAATTTTAACATTACCTCAGTAATCAAAAGTTTTAAATTCAAAAATTTCATTCTAGAAAACCCACATCAAAAATAGGTTAATAAAACTTTCTCTTAAAAAAGGGAAAGGGAAGTACGAACGTCATCTGGAATATCATGAAAATAAGTTTCCAAATATGAGAAAATTAGTGGGAAGTGAAAATATAGAAATGGAGAGAAATATAATCTCTAAATAATTATGGATAATGGTATAGATCATTGATCACGAGGAAGGGAATGATCAAGGGAAAGTTAACTACCAGAAACCCACAAACTGATGAGATGTGTAAAAAACCATAAATTCATTGGAAATGAAGATAATAGGATAACTTTTTTTTAACTTCCTTTTATTATAGTTGATAAATTACTTTACTATCTATACTAATAATATAAGAAATTATACTTACATGAAAAGAATAATTTAATCCTTTAATCAATTTTCACCACAACCTCATCTTTTTCTGCAAATGACGAGTATTCAAGATGTATTTGTCCTTCATAATTCACTAAAATATACTTATAACTAATCACATAATCCACAAAAGAATAAAAATATACTCAATTATCTTACTAAAATAAAAATTTAACTGGTTACCATAAGGTAAGATAACATCTATAATGTATAAACCAGTATACTAATCTTTAAAGCCAAAGTTAAACTTAAATCCTTCCATAAACAAATAACCTTAATTCACAAATAACATCAACATTGAAAAAATTAAATTTTATATTACCAAATAATATTTCATGTTAAATCGCATGTTATACCCAAGAGTCACATATACCCCGAACTAATGAATCAATTCCCAAAGTATCATCAGTCACCTAAAAATCCTATAAATTCAAAAAGATTTGAACCTTTAATATGTTTCCCAGAAATATTATTAATCATCTTAAACTCTCATCAGATAAAACCTAAAAATTTGTATATACACCATAAATTTTTTTATTAACCATAGGCTTATTAATCCACGACACATTATGTTTATCCCATACCTCTGTGGATTTTCAAAGAATTCTATAGGCTTTATTATCTAATTTTTCATGATGGTTCATAGAGAAAAATTTGAATTAAACCCAAAATAACCCCTAAGAGTGTAAAATCATGTGTTAAGTAATATTACACTCACTTTTGATTATAATTATGACTAATATATATGATACCACCTATTTTCATTGTTATTACCCCGAGATGCATCTATGCTAAAACCACGTCCACTCATAGTATCCATACATGGATGTATTGCTATTAAACTGATATAACCTCTACCTTACCAAAAAATTAGTATGTTTTTCTATACTTAAACTTATCCTCAATTTCAGTCATATGATTATGTTTCCAAATATATGTATTCCTAAATACAGTTCCCATGGTTTTTATTAACCTCACTCTAATACCAACTGTGATAACTCTCAACCAAGTATCCCAAATCTGGTAGATACATTATTACATGTGAATAATATAAAAGATATCTCACCCTAAAGGACCAAATATTTTAGTTGTTTTGGTAAACTAGATACATTATTTAATATCAAATTACATTTAATAACATAAAATACAATATAGTGAAAGTAAATATTCTACATCCTTGAAATTATTCAAAGAATTTATCTTTATATCATAAGTAAAGGAAACAAAATAGGATTGATGTCAAATTCTCATTATGTTTTACACACATTGGAATATATCCTGAATAAATAATTCATAATCAAAATGGATTGTTACATAACTAAAAATACAATCCATTTAATTAATAATTTAATCACAAGCATACATCCATGGAAAATATCAATGAAATAATCTCATGGATAATAAATACTGAATTCTTAAAGAAGGAAATTATTATTATTGAACTTCATGATCTCACACATCAATATATCTTTTCTATCAAGACCTTTGACCAATACAGTTTAATCGATGGGTAGGTATTCTATATAATCCCATTTAGTGATTTCTTAATGATTTATCTTATAAGACCTATCAATGCTTTAAGGAGATATATAATTTTGGGCCCCTAAATTTTCAAATCAATCATCTAATATTGATTGATCAATTAAATTAATGAAAAAAAATATTTATAAATAAATATCCATATTGATTAAAGAAGATAGATTAATAAAATTTTTCCCAAACCAATCAAAAAAATTTCAAGGTAAAATACCATATGTAAATATGATATATGTTTAAAGAAATAATCAAATCAATGATATAAAGTATATGTATATTTGATAGAAATTTAAAGTCCAATGATAAAAATAAATTAAATTCCTTAAGATAAATTTAACGACTACAAAATTAATTAAGAAATTCAATTTAAATACTTTTTGTGGTCAAACTAATCATAAAGAATCTACAGAAATAATAAAAATAGTATCATTATAACATATCCCAAGTTGAGTATAAGAAAAATAGAGGATTTATGTCATTGATGAATTGAAACACCTTAAATAGATCACCAAAAACATTCTTGAGGAAAATACATTTTCACTTTGATATTTACTTTTTAAAAATAAAATTTTCTATAATATTAGGAAAAAAATTAACAACAACATGTATAGTAATCTTTAAAAAATGATCGGTCATTATGGTGGTGATATTCCTTCTATGTCGATTATATTAAAATAAATATTCCTTTCACTTTTTCAATAATAACTCAAAAAGTAACTTTTTAATAAAATGAAAAGAAGATTACATTTGAACTATTTTTTTAAAAGCAAAACATGGGTAAAAATTACTTTAAAATCAATGGATAATAATAAAAACATTCTTGTTTGTTTTAAACATCGATATAGAAGAAAAAAAATTCAACCCAAAAAAGCAAAAAAAGTAATCTTTTATTAAAAAACATTTTATAAATCATTATAGGGATCAATGAAAAAATATTGTATTATTGCATGAAAATTTCCTGAATAACCATAATAGAAAAAAATGAAATGGGTTTATTATAGAATGATCAAATAAATTTCCTTCAAGGGAAATTCTAGCATAAACAAACCTGATTAAATTGAGATTGTAAAATAAACTTTTCCCTCTTTGTAAATTTAAAATCATAACCCACATAAAGTAGATAAATAAAAATGAAAAATTAAATACAATTAATATAGATATATTCATTATATAACAAATAAATGGTTTAGTAGATACACCTCATAAGAATACATAGGTTCATAATACCAAATATGTATCAATGGAGTGACAATTGAGATTAAATACCTTACGAAGATCGTTCCATTGAAGTATGAATTAATCAATGAATGGATTATGAGTATTAAATGTAAATAAAATTAAAAAATTTAAATAAAATATATAAAAATCAAAATCCATTACACACGTAACCTTATAAATTCAAATACATTGAAGAGTTAATATAACCTAATGAAAAGAAATTGGGCTATAAAATTCTTTACTACTTTGTAGTATTCAACTCATATCCCTTTGGATTAAAGAATTAAACATAAAAGTTAAAATACCATTAATAACGAATTATAAATTATATTACATTGAAAAGAAGTAGTATATACACAATAAAAAATAAATTAGGTGCATAATAATAAAATATGCCTCGGCGAAAGGAAATTGAGTTGGAATCCAATAGCTCGAGTCTATAATTTCCAAGTCTGTATTTTAAATCATGTATTTTAAAATTATATTAATTATTTAATTTCTTGAGAAACGTTTAAATTATTAATAACTTATCCTTAATCCATTTATCTCATTTATTTTAATGACATGTTTAATTACTTAATCGGTTACATTTACATCTGGTGTATTTAGCATGTTCGGTTCATAACTTGAAAAAGAATTCAGTATGTTGATTGTGGTAATAGATTACATTATTATAACTTCTCCAGAATAATAATTACGAAACAATTATAAAATATATACATTAAATCCATCATTATAACCATCCATAAGTGGTGTTTATTGAAAATAAATTCTATCAGTCCATGAGGTGGTAGTTTGTTGTACACACGAACGATTGTTTTGTTTCTGATTTGATAAAAGTGAATATGAATATAAATTTTTTAATTAACATAGTAAAATATCATTATATAGCATATATTTATGTTATTATATCATCATATTTTAACTATATTTTAATGTGTTGAAAGAATAAATAAAATAAAAACACTCGGTTAAGAATGGTACCACTTATTCGGAAAATCTCTTTATGACTATGACAAAATACTTCCTAGATTGGATTTATGATAAACAATGACTATAGGATATTATAAGAGAATTAATAAAAGAATATTTTCATCTACTTCTTATAAAAATACTTTTTAAGTGTGTAGAGAATATTTTATGAGGTGGCATTTTATAATTGAGTACGGTGACATTTTTTAAATAATAAAAACTATTATATAATGGGATTTCTCTATCAAAAAAAGTACCTAAAAATTAATAAACGATGTATTTTAAGAAATATAAGTTCAATAAATACCTCAAACATAAAAAAATAATAATTTTTTAATCATGTTACTTTTTTAACCTCCAATGATACGCACTTCCACCATTTTAGTTTTAAATAGAGTAACTAGTCTCTTTACTCTTTAGGGGTCAATATAGTTACTATAAAAATAAAATTGGAACATAATTGGACCATGTTTCATATTTTAAACTATATATTAATCACTTGATTATATATAGTTTTTTTTTATAAATTTTAAATCATTTAATAAAATTTTATTTACTATAAAATATTTTTAATGCCATTTTAGAACTATTCATTTACTTCGACTTTAATAACATAAATATAGTAAGTTAATTTGAATAAAATAAATTTGAACCTACATTAAATTTTATTTTTATCTAAAATATTCATGTAACACAATAAATCATTTAAATTGTTTTATTTTTATATTTTTAAAATTATTATTTTTTATTTTTTTTAATGAAATAAATGTTTCATCGGCATTGTGTAAGCATTTAAGGTGTTTATAGAGTCACTAAAAATTATAAATAAATTAATATCATGAAAATAATTATATCATTATAAAAAAACTATTAATATTCAATCATATTTTGTTTTTCCTTCATGTGAACACATGAGATATTTTTAAAAGTAAGAGAGTGACACTTTTTCCTTTTCTTTACTTAAATTATTATAAAGGTCAATTTCATGAAAAATTGTCCCATAAACAATTAAAAATAGACCCTAAGGTAATATTTTTATAAAAAAATTCATAAAATAAAATTTAATATGAATAATGGTATCCTTATTACTTATTTGTAACCTAAGTTTACCTAATTTGACCTTTTTCTATGTTAATTAATTTTTACTATTTTTACTATCTGTTATGGAAAAAAATAAGTTGATTTTATTAAATATTATTAATAATTATGATTAAAAATATTGAATCTATTTAATAAAATTCAATCTCTATAATTTTCATAAATTTATTTAATAGAAATTCTGCAAAGCGAGATGAAAACCCATTTTTTGGGAAAAATGCATTTTTCAAGCAATAGATGATCTTATATTAACTCTTTGACTATAAATCAACATTATATGAATTTAAATCAATATATATATATATATATATAATCTATAAATTTCATTTAAATTTGTTCTTATTATTTCTTATTTTAATTAATAAAAATGGATAAACTTGATACACTAAAAATAGTTTTCAGAAACCCATGTTTTTAAGAATACAAATAAACTTTTATAAAAATATAGAAAATTACCAACTCAAATAAAATTAATTATATTATTATATATAAAATGGTTCATATTTAACATAATACCAAATACAAAATATAATTGTAACTTTAAATCATTCATTTAATAAAATAAAATGAGAATATTTGAAAAAAAACTGCAATTTTTCACTATTCGCTAAAAAATATAGAATTTCAAAAAAAACCAAAATTTCACCTTAAGTTAATTGTGATATGTTGATGTTAAATATTAATTTAATTTTATCAAATACATTTTTCAAATTTTATAAAAATTAATATTAATATTTTCATACAAAAATAAATTAACACATCTTTGAAGAAAATGTATTTTTGAAGAATAAAATGACTTACTAAAAATTGGAATGGTTATTTACTAAGAATTTATAAATAAATTTAAATTAATTAGTAAGTTAAAATATTTTCAAAATTCATTTAATCTTATTCGTACCTATTATTTTAAAGACTATGTTATAATGGTTATATTTAAATAATAATACTTCACATGTCGTTTAAGCTTGATGTTGTGTATCGTATAATCTATCGAGTATAATGTTCTTTTTTAATCTTAGTGTCTTAAATGATTCCTAAATATTATTATAATGACATTTATTCTTACTAGTATTTAATTATACTGATGAAATGGTCATGGTTTCCTAAAGTGTCAACAACTACTCGTATTGTAATGCCCCAACCCAAGTTACCCAGAGTCAGTGAATTATTTTAATACATTGTAATGATATAAGGAAATCATGTCCCGACAGACCGATCAGTTTAGCCATCTTGGAAATAGATTACATACATCAACTACACATTACAATTTCAAACATAAAAAAAAGCATTAATAGTTCCTTGAGAACTCCATTATTCCCTTTTAGCTTAACCCTGTATATCAATCATAATTCACTTATTGGAAATCCTTGGAAAATAAAACATAAAAAAGGAGTGAGCTCATATTCTCAATAAGGGTAAACAATATAATAGAAGATAACATAAACAATAGGCATGGTGAATAATTAAAAACACATTTATTTAAAAATAATAAACATGGATATTTTATGGAAGAAATATGAGCAGAGTAAATAATGTCATAATAAAACATAGTCATGGGTATTCTACTAGTCTAATAACCACATGAACCATCAATATTATTTTCATAATGAGGGAATGTATAATGTCATAAATTCTGAAACATTTTGTCAAGGCCTTGGCCAAGACTTATAAAAATGATTATAGCCTCAGCCAAAACCATATATTAAATTGGGAAAGGCCTCAGCCAATTCCACATCTAATTGTCTCATGAGACCTACCGATGCATCGACGAGCTATAGGAGGCTCCACCTATCACTTACTATGTCCAATATATTCCTCATGTGAAATGGTTGAAACATAACATAAACATTCATATTAAAACTAGCATACGAAATGTCAATACTTTATCCAAAAACCATGAATGATATAAAAATTACACATCCATATTCAAATATATCACAAAACCATCAATACAATATGGAAGATTTGTATAATAATAAATCAACTTCAAAAAAGTTTAAAATCCATCAAAGGATGTTGACATAGATGATAATGATTTGTAAAACTCTTTGAGAGAAATACCCCTTTTTCATGAAAACATTTAAAAGTCACAAAATTTAGAAAGGAAGACATTTAAATACATTTTTGAATCAAAGTTTCCCAAACCACTTTGAAACATTTGAATGAAATTAATGTAACGTTCCAGTTCCAGAAGCCACCCAGAGGCACCCCGTACCCTGTTGGTTACATGGCCTCAAGCGCATTTCCCTGAACACCAGAGGCTTCCAACTAGCAGCGAGGGCCTTGGATGTGATAGTGGGGAAATTATTCCCTCATTGGCAGAGTACATATAGGAAGTAAACAATCCATACAATAGTGGAAGAAATAAATATCCAACAATAGTAAACAGCAGAATATTAGAATAAAAAACAAATGGAGCACATATATATATGAAATGATGCATGATACAGATGTCTAGGAAAGCAAACAAACAAGTCAAAATGATGGAAATACAAATAGTGATAAACCAAATTACAAAAAGAAAGATAAATAGCTCCTCAGAATCACAAGACATAGCTTGGTTCCATGCTCTCCAGCTCCACAGCAAATCAAGTACCTGAAGAAGACGGGGGCTTTCCCTTATCTATACCTGCAACAATATAATCTGTTTGGACCCAAAAGCATGACCCAAATAGGGTTTGAGTCTAAATACCAGTAGGAAACCACTTGAATATCTATGCCTAACTGTCAGTGAATATATTTCAGGTAAATGTACAGAAAACACTAAACAAGAAAGTGCTAAGTAGTAAACAATCCACAGTTTAAAATCAAGAAACAGTGAAACAAACAGCTAAACCTCAAACAGGTAACCCTCAGGGAAGTACTCATAGCCATCCCCACTGGTCTTATCTAAGAAGTAAAACAACCCTATGGGCAGTACATTCAGCCTAACCCCTCTGGTTCAGTCATCAAAATATAATAAGACTCTCTGAGAAAGTGCTCATAGTCCATTCACCTTATAGTCAAAGATAAAGAAAGACTCTATGAGGAAGCTCACCCAGTCCATTCCCCGTATAGTCTAAGGTAGTCAAGGACTCTATGAGGAAGTTCACATGGCCAATTCCCCTTATAGACCCAAGGCCTAGGACTCTCTGAGGAAGCTCACTCAGTCAATTCCACTTATAGACCGGGTCGTACAATTCAAACAAAGACTCTCTGAGGAAGATCACGCAGTCAATCCCCTTATAGTCTAAAGCAATCAAGGACTCTCTAAGGAAGATCACTCGGTCAATTCCCATTATATCCCCAAGTGGTTTTAGGCTCTCTGAGGATGTTCACTCGGTTAATCCCCCTTATATCCTAAGTGCTCAAATACTCTCTAAGGAAGCTCACTCGGTCAATTCCCCTTATAGTCTACCACACCAGGTTCTCATGGCCATGTGTGGGTCAATGAGCATAGTAGTATAATATGGCCAAATTAAACCTACAGAAATACTTGTCTAATCAGTCTACAGTATATCAATCATGTCAGAATACAAACTCTCCATCCTACAGCAATAGGCAAGGAAAATTGGCAAGGCATCCAAACTGGCTAAATGGGACCAAACAGTCGTAAACAAAACATTCAAGGTCAATACATCCAAATCATATAAATCATCCCTATTCATATCCAAATTACCTTTACATAGGCATAAAATCATGGTAGATAATAAATAGGGGTAAGTGGTAAACATGCAATACCCAGTTCAAGGGTATTGGTGGTATTTTCACATAATACTCGAAGACTTAGAACATAAAGGCACAAACCACCTACCTCAGGGTTAGGAGATCACTATATGTGACCCTCAAAGCTTGAATCTCTTTAAAACGTCGAAGATCTACAAAAATTTATAAAATGTTTCACCCATGATAACTTGGAAAAGAAGAGAAATCATGAAACGAGGTTTCATAAAAAGATAAAACTCACTGATGTGATTCCAACGTAACTGACGGTGTTTGATTTAGAATATGGATGGAGGCTCGGGGGTTTTTTGAAGATCTGTGGTTGTACGGACTCTCTTGGATGAACGAGACCTAAAAGGACGTTTCTCTGTCCGTCAAACGCGACCCCGATGCATTTAATGAAAAAAACAAAATACACAGCATGTACTTTTGGAGTAAACAACATGTACTTTATATTTCCATACTCCACATTAGGTGGCCTCCAAGTCACTCCCACACGGCCGTGTGTGTGGCTACTACATAGCCAGCACATGGCCTGCTGTGGCAAGGAAGTACATGGAATGTACTCATAAAGTATATGGCGTGTACTTAGAAAATTTCTAGAATTTAATCTTTTTCTAAAAAAAACTATAAAAGAAAAAACAAACATGAAAAGAAGTTCCGGCTTCATAAAATTAACATTTTAAATATTTTCATATCCATATAAATAAATCCTCAAAAAACCATTTTGAAAACATGGACATTAATGAGAATTATTTAAAAGAATAAATATTTAAAACATTTAAAATAATTTCTTAATAAAACATTCCCTTAAAAATAATCCATTTGAAAAATATTTTATGAAACATGGACATGGATAATAAATATGTCCCAGTAAAAGCATACCCATAAACAATCTCGAATAATAATGAGATTGGGGAATTAACACTTACCTTGCACTTTCCTTTGGTCGAGGGTACATTTAACATCATGTATAATAACCATGGTATGTTATAAAATTATACCAGAACCATATTCATATTTATTATATTCTACATGATTTAGTTATGACTTCTTACTACCCATTTAATAATTATTTCCATGTTAAATTAACATTTTGGGTAATAATCGCTTTCTTTATCGTACGTGTTTTAACTTGTAATTCTTGATCATATCATTTAGATCATGATTTAAATACTTCTAAAATATAAACCTTGATTTTTATATCATATATATTTATAATATAAATATTTATAATAGGTATATATATGAAATGGAAGGCACTGTTTGTGGAGACAGTAGGTCGTACGTACGCATAAACACTGTTTCCATTTTCATATCGTATTGAACGGAAGTAAGTGAATAAGATATATGTAACTAAATAAATAAATATATATATATATATAGTATAATTATTATTTCATATATTACATAATTATTATTAATATATATTTTTATAATCATCGTTGAATGGTGAACGTGGAAACGAATCTCATCGCGTCGTGGAGACGGTAATCCGTAGTTACACACGAGTGACAATATCATTATATTGATGGTGAAATCATATTTAATTGGATGGTATATCATATAAACAGAATAATTAACATGTTATATTTCTTATTTACATCTATTATACTCATTATTATACCCATCCAAATGATGAAGTGTTTGAATGACAAACTACACCACGACGTGGAGACGGTAATACGTACGTACACACATATGGTGACTTTTTCAATAATATGATGGTTAGAATAATGAATATGATTTCACAATTTTTATAATAACAACATAGTATATAGAAGATACTGGAGTTATTATTTTAGAATGGGAACAACAAAGAAATAGGAAGTGGAAGAAGAAAAAGAACTTGAAAGAGGTAATGAAATATTTACCTCTTCTTAAGTTTCTTCCCTTTGATTTGATCAAAAGGGCTTCTTAAGTTGGATTTATAATCAAACTAAATACTATAGGTTGAAGTGAGGGAAATCGGGAGGATATTTGGGTAGGTTTTGGCCGAGCCAAATGGATTTGGAGGTGTGATTTTGAGAGAAGGAAAAGTGCCCTTTTATAAGAGGGGTGAGGGTCACTTTTGGAAAAGATTAAAATATTAATTTATTATACAATCATTTTCGGTTCATAATGGCCCCAAATAAATTTATCTTAAACATTAGGTGGTTATGGGTCTATATATTTTATACCAATAGGTTTTAGACAAGTTTAGGTCACCATTTTAACCTTATCTTTTAGATTTAACTCTGAGTTAAATAGTTTGACTTTTAATGTGTCTTCTTGTATTATTACACTATATGGTTAATAAACTTACTATAAACTTCCATGAGAACCTAAATTGGTTCATTAATTAAATATATAATATTATTTAATCCTTTTGGCTGACACTTAGATTTTTTTGAATACTATATCAACCAATAATATAGTATATGTTATAAAAATTAATTTATCTCAATTTTGACACTATTTGGTGCTTTTCTTTTTTGTGAAAGTCATTACAACCTTATTACTTTGACAAAAAATTTATCTAATAAACACTAAAACACATATTAGAAAATAAAATTAGTTTAATTCAATAGAAGTCTCAATTTACATTTATTTGGATATTTATAATATCAATTATTTTAATATTTCATTAATAAGGTAATTAATGAATCATCATAGTGTCATAAATAAATTAAATTATTTAATGTCTAAAAATTATAAATAAAATACCATTATGTATAAAATATTTTTATATTTCTAATGAATATTTATAGTCGAGTTTATATTTTTTTAACCCTATATAAAAAAGGGTTTAGTTATTAAACTTTAAATTTAACACTTTTAACTTATCTTTAAATAAAATAATAATAAATTTACAAATCTAATCCATGTGGAACAAAGAGGATAATATTTTATTAATAAGGTTGTTTTTGGTAGAATTACACTTATCGAATAGAATTAAGACATGTGATATGGTAATTATAATATCATTTTTACCCTTAATTACCCTATTTACTTTTAACCGTGGTAAATAAAAGTCAAAAGTTACTATTCACAAAAAAATTCATCGTATTGAACCATATTTTACTTACTGATTTTAATCGTGTCACTCTAATTTTTGAAATTCAACTCACAGAAATGGTAAAATTATGTTTTATGCAAATTTGTAAATTCTCCTAGAAGGTGGGTAAAAAACGTTAAAAAGTTCAATAAAATTTTATACAACAAATTTTTTTATAAAAAGACTCCAATTAATTAAATTGAACTTATATAGGTCTTATATATATATATTGACTTAAAATAAATTTACATAAAATAAATAATTATTTAAATAAAAAGTCAGTTTTAAATAATAACGCAGTGTTTTTCACTATTCATCGAAAATTGAAAGTTTTCAAAAAAATACCAAAAGTTTTCCTTAAGATAATATTGATTTTTATAATTAATGAAGTCCATTTTACCAAATTGAAAACATATAATTTTAATTTACTAATTTTAAATTAGTTCCCGTTGTCAAAACCAAAAGCGTGTTTTTAAGAAATAATAAATATCAAAAGATTGACATTTGTTTATATTCAATTTCAAAGTGAAATTACTTCCAATGACCAAAATTAGATTAAATGGTAAAAATATAATCTAATTAACCTTTAAAACCATTTAAAAAAATAATCATACCATATAAATAAATTATATTAAAAAATAGTTTTGGATTAAAATACATAACTTCTTACTATTCATTAAAAATGAATATTATCATAAAAATTCCAAAATTTCATGCAAAGTAAATTTTTATGTCCCAGTTCTAAATACGAATTTTATTTTTTCAAATTAAATATATAAAAGTTTCAAATATTGGATTTAAATACGGTTCTCCATTAAAAGGTGTTAAAATTGCATTTTTTTTGAAAAATAATTATTTTATCTGAAAAATTGAATTTGTTCTTATATTTTGTCTAAAAAACACAAAATATGAGTGTTAAAATAATATAGAATAAATAAAATTTAAAATTCATTTAATACTATTCATAACTTCTTTTGAACAGCTAGTTTGGTAAGTCATGGTGTGCTTGAAATCGGTGTTGCATGTAGTGCAAGTTATTGAGTTACTTTGAAGAAATAACGTACTATGAAATATTGGGGTATTACATTCTCCCCTCCTTTAATAAATTTTTTCCTCACAATATGATTGTTTTTTTCAAAAATAAAAGGTTAAAAATTGAAAAATTCCTTTGTGGAAAACCCACATTAGAAATTGGGTTAATGAAATTTTTTCTTAAGAAGAAGGAAATAGGAATGAAAAATTCACCACCAAATTATGATCTCGATTAGAAGAACATTGGTTAAAATTAGAGACACATAATAGGAGGAAAAACATAAATATTTATAGGGAGTGATTTAGGTCATCAATCACAAACAAATGTAAAATTGAGGGCCTCAAATCCATCAATCTAAGATGATTTAAAATATCATCAGTTCAAAAAAACATAAGATATTAGGATAAAACATTTTTGGTTTTATGATCCCTTACCTAAAGTTTAATAATTAATTTTCTTATATAATAAAAGAGAAAAATATACTTGACAAGTAGAGTCCTATCCTTTAAATAATTTCTACAAAAAACTCATCTTTCACTCTAAAAGATAATAGAACTTAAAAATATTATATTTATCCTAATCGTATAGGGTTCCAAAAAATAAATTTATAATTTATCTATCAAAACTTTTAGAAAAAATACATTATATAATCTTATACATCATGTGGGCCAGTGGTAGGTGATGCACCCTTATCACCCTTCGGTTGTGGGTTCATGTATTGCGGCCTTGTTAGGCGTGACGGGTTGTCGCTCAACCTCAGGGTTGCCCCTTTTATGATGATCCAAAAATAATATCAAAAATTATTTAACATTAACAATAGTATCCAATGTCAAACTTAATTTATTCCAACCATTAGAATTATCCAAAATACTTCTGTCCAAACTCAGAGTCCAAAATTTATAAGGTAAACACAATAAAGATTCTTTTTTCCACGTAATAACATGTGAAAACCTTCATCATGTATTCTTTTAAAACATTGTAACACCATGACTTACCATAAAACCTTATTGATTACATTCATGCTCCCTTATTCCTTAAAGAATACTGTATATACTCCTATCCAAAAATTTTGTAAACTCCAACAATTATGGAATATAAAAATCATTAATCAATTTCAAGGTAGTCGAGAATATTCAACATAATTTATCCAAATCAGTCATATATTATTAAAAAATTACTACCTCAGTATCAGAACCGTATTATGGTTTATATTTCTCTCAGCCATATATTTTCCAAAACAATTAACCATCTATTGAGTCACTTTTCTTGGTTCTACACAATCACAAGTCCTTAATGAAATGGTATTGGAGTACAATCCTTATATAATCTAATTCTTATAAAATGTATATCATTAATAAAATACTCATATGACATAATTCTTTAATAAGAACATAAGAACTCTAATCATTCCTCCTCATCTTTGGTAGAATCATAACATTATTATTATCCAATAGCATCATTTGGGGTATACTCTAAATATTTGGACATTGATTCATGTAGTGTCCCAACTCCATGCAGATAAATAATTGTACATTTGAATCCTTTTTCATACCATTACAATCATGTACTTGGTGTCCTTTTTCTCCACACTTATAACAAACTCCCATTCCTTTCAATAATTTACAAAGGTGATTCTTTCGAAAGTTATCACATATGGGAAAATCCTTCTTTCCCCTATTCCCCTTATTCATCTTTCTCTCTTCCATCCTTTTCCTCTCTTTATTCCCTTCAAATACATAGGACTTAGATAATTCTTTACTTATCTTATTAACAAATCATACAATTTATACATATGATGAGAATACGTGGGAGACTATTTACCTTTTAAATTTTGGGTTAATATAATAAAAGATATGATCCTTCTTAATCTTTCGATCATGCCTATTACTAGAATTCACATTCCTTATACTAGGCCCCATTTCTAAACAATGAAACAAACTAGGTTAGTTTATTAATCTCAATGCATAATTCCAAACTTGTAAAATACCTAATTTAAATTAAAAATATTATGAATATAATCTATAATCATAAAAAGTTTTCGTTGAAGAAGTATTTACTCCTATATACTTCATAATTTAAATTATTGAAAATGTGAATTATCTTAAGCATATCCCCCGAGAGTGTCGTAACCAAGAGTGCACCAAGGACTTTTTTCATATACCAGGAAACCCAAGGTCATGCCCAAAACCCCTTGTCATAGTTTTCACTCCTAGGTACATATGTGCCAGAGCCGCCTCTACCTGCTCATATCCATACAAGGATGTATTTATAAAATACAAAAAATCTCTACATTACCACAATTCTAGGAAGTTATTATGTACTAATTCTCAAAGTTTTTCTTAGAGTAATATTCTCTAATCAGAGTTTATCTAAATCTATTTCCAAGGTTTTTTTTAAACTCCCTCTGATAAAATTTTTAATGCATTGACCCCAGTAACCTAGAGTCGGTGCATTATTTTAATACATTGGAATGATACAATAAAATCTTCTCCCGAAAGATCAATCAGTTTAGCAGTATTAAAAATAGATTACATACATCAACTTCACATTAAAATTTCAAACATAAAATACATCATAGGTAGTTCTTTGAGAATTCCATATTCCCTTTTAGCTTAACCCTGCATATTAGTCATAATACACTTCTTGTAAATTCTAGGAAAATAAAACATAAAAATGGGTGAGCTCAGATGCTCAAAAAGGGTAAACAATTTAGTGAAAGATAACATAAACAATAGGCATGGTGAATAATTGAAAACACGTGCCTTTACAAATAATAAACATCAACATTTTATGGAAGAGATATGAGCTCAGTAAATAATTCCATAACAAAACATAGTCATGGTTATTCTACTAGTCAAATAACCACATGAACCATCAATATTATTTTCATAATGATGGAATTCATAATGCCAAACATTCTGAAACATTTTATCAAGGCCTCGGCTAAGACGTCTAAAAATGATTAAGGCCTTGACCAAAACTATATATCAAAATTGGGATACGCCTCATCCAATTCCACATCTAATTTTCTCATGAGACCTACCGATGCATTGAGGAGATATAGAGGGCTCCACCTGTCACTTACTATCTCCAATACATTCTTCATATGAAAAGGTTGAAACATAACATAAACATTTGTAGTAAAACTATCATATGAAATGTCAATAATTTATCCATAAACCATGAATGGTATAAAAATAACACATCCACAGTCAAACATCTCAGAAAACCTTCAATACAATATGGAAGATTTGTATCATAATAAATCAACTTCAAAAAAGTTAAAAAACCATCAAATGATGTTGACATAGATGAAAATGATTTGTAAAACTCTTTGATAGAAATATCCCTTTATCATAAAAACGTTTAAATGTCACACAGTTTAGAAAGTAATACATTTAAAGGCATTTTTAGTCAAATTTTCCGATACCACTTTGAAAATTTTGAAAGGAATTACCATTTTAAAAACATTCATTTCCATATTAATAAATCCTTAAAAACCATTTTGATAAATTGGACATTAATGAGAATGATTTAGAAGAATAAATATTTAAAACATTTAAAATGATGGTTTAATAAAATATTCACTTAAAAATAATCCCTGTTAAAACTCTTTTATGAATCATGGTCATGAAAAAAAAATATTTCCCAATAAAAACTTACCCATAAACAATCTTGAATAATAAAGAGATTGAGGAATTTACCCTTACCTTGCACTTTCCATTGGTCGAGGGTACATTTAACCACCTGTATAATAACCATATTATGTTATTAAATTATACCATAACCATATTCATATTTATTATATTATTAATTATTCATTTATAACTTTATACTACCCATTTAATAATGTTTTCCATGTTAAATTAACATTTTGGGTAATAATTACCTTTTTTACCGTACGTGTTTTAACTTGTTATTCTAGATCGTATCATTTAGATAATTATTTAAATAATTACAGAATATAAACCTTGATTTATATATCATATGTATTTATAATATAAATATTTATAATATATAGATATATGAAACGGAAGGAACCGTTTATGGAGACGGTGGGTCGTACGTACGCATAATTGATGTTTCCATTTTCATATCGTATTGAATGAAATAAAGTGAATAAGATATATGTTAGTAAATACATATATATATATATATGTTTCCTGTAGAATTATTATGTCATATATTACATACTTATTAATAATATATATTTTTATAATCATCGTTGAATGGTGGACGTGGGAATGAATCTCATCGCGTCGTGGAGACGGTAATCCGTACGTATGCACAAGCGACAATATCATTATATTAATGGTGAAATAATATGTAATTGGATGTTTTATAAAATATACAGAATCATTAACATGTTATATTTATTATTTACATAATTTATACTCATTATTATACCCATCCAAAGAATGAAGTGTTTGAATAACAAACTACACCACGACGTGGAGACGGTATGTCGTACGTACGTACGTACGGTGACTTTGTCGTTCATATGTTGGATAGAATAATGAATATGGTTGTACCATTTTTATAATAACATCTAATTATATAGAAGATACTGGAGTTATTATTTTATAATAGAAACAACAAAGAAATAGGAAGTGGATGAAGAAAAAGAACTTAAAATATGTGATGAAATATTTAACTCTTCTTCAGGTTATTCCTTTTGATATGATCAAAAAGGCTCCTTAGGATGGATTTATGATCAAAATAAGGACTATAGATTGAATTTAGGGAAATTGGGTTGATATTTAGGTAGGTTTTGGCCGATCCAAATGGATTTGGAGGTGTGATTTTGAGAGAAGGGAAAGTGCCCTTTTTTAAGAGGGTGAGGATCACATTAGGAAAAGATTAAAATATTAATTTATTATACAATAATTTTCATTTTATAATGGCTCAAAATGAATTTATTTAGATACTTAGTTGGTTATGGGTCGATATCCTTTCAACCAATAGGTTTTAGACAAGTTTAGGTTACCATTTTAACCTTGTCTTTTAGATTTAACTCTTAGGTAAATAGTTTAACTTTTACTATGTCTTCTTGTATTCCTACACTATATGGTTAATAAACTTAATCTAAACTTCCATGTGAACCTCAAGTGGTTCATTAATGACATATATAATATTATATAATCCATTTTTCAAAACCTTTTTTTTTTGAATATTATATCAACCAAAAATATAGTATATGTTTTAAAAATTAATTTATGTCAATTTTGACACAATTTGGTATTTTGTTTTCTGTGAATGTCACAAAAACCTTATCACTTAAAAAATAATTTATATAATAAACCCTAACATATCATATTAACATATAAAATTAGTTGAATTCATCATAAGTCTCAATTTAATTTTATTTGAATATTTATAATATCGATTATTTTAATATTTAATTAATAAGGTAATTATTGTGTCATCATTGTGTCATTTTTAAATTATATTATTTAATTCCAAAAAATTATAAATAAAATAAAATTATGTATTAAATCTTTTTATCTTTATAATTAATATTTATAGTCGAATTTATATTGTGTGTAACCCTATATAAAAAATGGTTTAGTTATTAAACATTGAATTTAACACTTTTAACTCTTTTTTAAATAAAATAATAATAAATGTCCTATTATAAAACAAGTGGACCATAGAGGATCGTGTTTTATTACTAAGGTTGTTTTCATTCAAATTAAACTTATCCAACAGATTTAGGACATGTGTTATGGTAATTATAATATCATATTTACCCTTAATTACCCTATTTACTTTTAATCGTGGTAAATAAGTCCAAAATTACTATTTGCAAAAAAAATATTTTTACTTTATTGAACCACATTTTACTTACTTATGTCAATCTTGTCTCTTGGAGTTTTCAAATTCAACTCATAGAAGCGGTAAAATTAAGTTTTATGCAAATTTTCAAATGCTCCTAGAAGGTGGGTAAAAAACGTTAAAAAGTTCACTAAAATTTTATACATATAATTTTATTATAAAATGACTCCAATGAATTAAATTGAAATTATATAGGTATTATATATCTATTTTGACTTAAAATAAATTTAAATAAAATAAATAATTATTTAAATAAAAAGTTGGTTTTAAATAATAATGCAGTGTTTTTCACTATTAATCAAAAAAATGAAAGTTTTCTGAAAAATACCAAAACATTAACCTAAGTTAATTTAGATATTGTGAATTATAAAATAAAGTCCATTTTACCATATCAAAAACATATAAGGTTCATTTATTAGTTTAAAATTAATTCCTGTTGTCAAAACAAAAAGCGTGTTTTTAAGAAATAATAACTATCAAATGATTGACGCATGTTTATGTTCAATTTCAAATTGAAATTACTTTAAATGACCAACATTGGATTAAATAGTATAAATATTATCTAATTAAACTTTAAAACAAATTATAAAGATAATCTAACCATAAAAATAAATTAAATTTAAAGGTAGTTTTGGATTAAAATATAGTATTTCTCACTATTCATTAAAAAATGAACATTATCAGAAAAACACCGAAATTTCATACAAAGTAAATTTTGATGTCCCTATTCTGATGAAGAATTTTATTTTTTTCAAATTTAATATATAAAAGTTTCAAATATTGGATTTAAAAAGGGTTCGCCATTAAAAGGTGGTAAAATTGCATTTTTTTTTTGAGAAATCCTTCTTTTATCTGAAAAATTGAATTTGTTATTATATTATGTCTAAGAAAAACATAATATAGATATAAAAATTATATAAAATATATAAAATTAGAAATTCAGTTAATACTATTCATATCCACTTTTGAACGACTAGTTTGGTAAGTCGTGGTGTGCTTGAACTCGATATTGTGTGTAGTGCAAGTTATTGAGTTACTTTGAAGAAATGATGTACTATGAAATCTTGGGGTGTTACACATATGGAATTTTTGTATACATGTAATTGGGTGGAGTTCTAATTAACTAGGTCAATCGGTATACAGATTTTATTCTAATGTAAGGTTATGATAATCTACAATGAGAAATTTTATAATAAGTATGATGACTCATTCCTCATGTAAAATAGGTTCACTCGCCCCAATTGGTTAATCTGACACATGGTGTCTAACCTATGGACCCCTTGTGGGTGGGTTTTCCACAAGTTAGTTGCATGGACTTGTCTTCTAATGAGTGGTTGAATGTGTAGATACTCATAGAGGATGGGCTCCCAATTCATAGGCGGGTCTTTGGAATGTGGATGTACTAATATAATATAAGAGTGTGGGTTACACCTTTAGGGTTGTGACCCTGATGTGGGACCTGGCCGATAGGGCTATATGGGAGACCTAGAATCCCTTAGTTAGGACTTGGACCCTTGTGGTTCGGTGTTTTAGTATGTTCGACGGTGACCCATTAAAGTGATTACCTTGACATTGTGAATGTTTTTTTGTGTATAAATGCACAATATGTTCCATTTATATTCTATAAATGGAATTTTTATGCCTCATTGTTTTCTAATATAATCACCTTGTGTGATTTTTTTTGGATTTAAGAATGTTTTTTAGGGCCATGAACATTCAGATTCATGACTATGTGATTACTTCTTTGTTTAGTAAGAAAAATTACATTAACATTTAGATGGATAATTCAAGGGTGGTTAGAGAATTATATACACTTCAAATATAGGAATTACACTTTGGGTTCTGGTTGTCCATGTGGTTGGACTTAACTCAAGTGAAAGGTCAAGATGGTAGCCATGTGCTTGAGATGTGTGATGTCATCTGGGATATGTGAATGAGAGGTCGGTAGTTGATGAAATTATTTTTGGTAATGAGGCTTGAGTCCCTTTAATGGGTTTATGGTGGAAATCATTGATGATGTATTAGTGTACTCCTAATCTAGCTATATTCATTCCTAATATCATGGAATCATCCATAGTATGTTGATGAAACATATGTTATACACTAATCAATATGTGGGTCTTTTATAGTTGGATGAATGGAATCCCTGAGGGTTGTGCTCACATAGTGGTGTAAGGAAATATATATTGTGGGGATACCACCATATGTTTTTTGAGGATGACCCTAGTGTTATAAGTGCTATTGGATTGGATCGACCAACCATTTGGTAAAGTTTGGACACTATGGAGCTTTAAAGTCTCATCTATCTAGTTCCATGTAAACATAAAATTTGAAATTTAGATGAGTAATGGATGGATTAATTGAGTTAAATTTAAGATCATAATGTTATGGTGTGGTTTGAAGGTATTTTTTGTGGTGATTTTATATTCTTGACATGATTGTTGGGGTGATTTCATATTCATGGAATGTTTTGTGGGGTAAGCCATGATTCATGACTTGGTTTAGGGGGTGAACCTGTTTTTTCACTACCTTTTTGGGGGTGAATCCCTTTTTCATCACATGGTTAATTGTTTGAATCATGTGAAAAAATATTTTATGACATGTTTTAGGGTAAAATCATGAAATGAAATGTGATGAAGTTGTCATTTTAAGAAAATTGATTGAAAAATATAAGGAAGTTGGTGTCGTGGTTTGGTGATATCATTTTTTGTATGATAGGATTATCCTATGGTTTGGTCAAGACCTTTAATGGAAAGGTTTTCATTTGCAGGCCCCATGCATGGGTAGTGGATACTGGTCTATGTTGGCTCAGAATCAAATATGAGAAGTGGTACCAGCTCTGGTGGGTGTTTTGTTCATATTAGGGTATGGTGAGATGGAAACTATATCAAGTGATAAATGGGACCACTAGGAACAAGTTTTGATAATTGATCCCGATAGTGGGGAACATCATGGTTTGGAAATAGTCGAGACAAGTTGGGTTCTATGGTGGGGAGCATCATAAATTTCCTCATGACACGGTTGATGAAATGGTGTTGTTTCAAGAATAGAAGGGTATTGGGAAACACCATCTTGGGTTTTAGTAATGGCCACGAGTGGTGGCCTGGGAATTGGTAGATGATGCAACTCATGTTTTGAGTTATTCAATGTAATCCATTTTTCTGTTCTCAGGTAGAACAAATGGAATTGAATATGGTTTTACAACCCATATAGGTTAGGTTCATTTGGTGAATTCTGATGAAGTCTCTCAGGGAATAAAAGTTTTATGGTGGGTAGATTATAAGAACCTGTATCTATACCAGATTAAAAATTTAGTGGAAGTTTGAAATTTCTACATTTTCGTATGGTTATTTTTTAATTCTAGAAACTGGAAAAAATTTCTATGAATTTTAACATCAAAACGTGGTGTTTTTTATGTGTTTTAAGTTATATTGGAAGTCTTAGGGGTTTAGGAAATCATCATAGGAGGAATGGTTGGATTTGAATATTGAAACAATCTTCATAAGCCCATTTAAATCATGAATATTGTATTCAAAACATAAAAAGGTTTAATGGGGTGTATCTATAGGAATTCATGATGTAAAAATGGTCTTGGACCATATCTTGAAAAGTCACGGCATGAAACAATGGTTCACACTTTGAAAGTGTCCATGTTATACTTTTTCCTATTTTTAGTGGGGATCAGTACTGCATATTTTTCAAGAAAATAGGATGTTTTCTGGATTTCCTTGGTCTATCCCTCATCTCCCTTTATACTTCTCCGTCCAAGGAATTATTAGGTGTGGATCTATGGCATCAGCGGGTAAGGTCTTCCACCTTCCTCCTTCTACATTTCTCCTCCCTAGTTTTTGTTAAATATGGAGATATCCATTTAGGTTAAAAATATAATTTCACCAGGGATTAGTGAGATTTCTATTTTTTTCGATATTCCTTATATCCTAGAAAGAATGTATCCCAATGTGTTTTATGCTTACATTAAATCATTGATTCGTTGATGTATGAATCTATTTGGATTTTCTGAAGTGTTTTCCCCTAAATTAATTTTATCGGTTATTAATTCATTAAAATTAATTAGGTATTTTTCATAACATAGATATAGGGTTATTTCAAGAGTAGAACAAACCCTATTTTTGATAGTTTCAGTATAAATGAATCCCCTTGTGAGTTGACCAACAATATTCCAAGTTTGGATTTTAATAATTAATTATTTATAAATTGATATAAATAATTAATTGTTTCTTTATGGTGGGAGTTAGTTTTTTTGATTTGATTCATTAGACAAAGGTGAGGTTGGGTGAGATTGGTGGGCCTTGGAAGAAGCCTTTGTCCCTTACCGTAAAAGTGGAAAATCCAAAGTAAAAGTTAGGGGGTCTTTCATACTTTCCCTATGTCATTTATTATTGTCTATGTTTCTGGTGGGTGTTCGGGAATTCCATTGAGGGGGATTCCCAAGTTAATTTTATTTTATAAAATTTTAAATTAAATTAAATATCTAAATTTAAAGTTTCAAATTCATGGATTCATGAATAACCCTTGTTCACTTTCTTGAAATTTCAATCATTAATGTCCAAGGCAAGGACTATATTACCCAGATATCCTCCAGACTTCTTGCAAGGTGAGGTAAAACTATTATATAATGATCTTGTGAATGCTTTGGAACTCCATTGTTGTTTATTCACTAATATAAATTTAATTAAATAAGTGATTTAATTTATACAATGTTTCTTAATTTGAATAAATAAATTCTATGGACCACAAATAACCCACACGTGATTGCCTACTAAATCGGCCACCAATGGATGATGTCAAGACCCTGAGACATCGGTTTCCCTCTAGATCTCCTTTGATGTTAGGAAATACCCTGATAAATATTTCCCATAAATTGGGGCTTGTGTTGTTAGAAAACTCCCTTTTTAACTTTAAGACTTCAAAATCATCGAGATGAATGCAGGACATGCGGCATTATCCTATCCAATGTGACTTAGCCTATGTTAGAAGATCATAGACTTACTGGAACTAGGTTTGGGAGAGAAGAAAGACCTAGAGATACCTTTAAAACTGATATGGACTATGATATATCTCTTGGATGATTCCTATATATAATGATCTAGATAGTTCTTGAGGTCAGGCTGCCCTGATAACGATTCCATGGGATGATGATGATTCTGTGGGATCCATTGTCCCAATGCAGTAGTAGTTGAACCATGACCATGACAAAGAATGAGGACCATGTGAGGGTGGCTCAGTTGGGTTGAGAATAAGTAAATCCCATAGGTTATTTGTTGATACACTAGCCCTAAGTGAGTGGTTTGATATGGTAACAGGTGTCGTTATAGAATATATACTGGACTTAGGAGATGAAGGTTTATAGACAGAGATGATGAGCATGGGTGTTCTTCTAGAATTTTTGTGTTTCATTTTCACATATACCCTTAGGATGAATGAAGATAAGTGTGTTTACTATGGTTGGATCTAGGGAATGATAATAGGTTGCCTCGTTTTTTTATCCATATGCATTTGGAGCTTCCACATAGTTGGAGATTAGCTCTAGAGACACCATAGATTTGGGGCTCAAAACAAATAGGGGATACCTTGTATTATAATCTAAGATGACTGGACATACATATATTTGGATCCTACAAATAAGACTTTTCCTGACCCAACTCAAGCCGGGGCTCGAGTCACAACTACACAAAGCCCTCCTCCATAGTCCAGGGGTGGAGACAAGCACCAAATGCACAACTAAACTTGAGGAGGAGTTTCCCTAAGTATATGTACACACACACATAGAAAAATAAATGAAAAAGTAAAGAGGTAAATAAATAAAAGATGCAACACTACAATGAATAAACCAAATATTCCTAGACCTCTAAATAGTATGAAGTATGGTAGCGTAAACTGGAGAATAAAGGGGAAAATACACACCCAACCAGAAATGTGTCTTAACCTAAAAAAACTGGAAAAGTAAAATAGTAGATAGAGTCTATCTCTTGAATCCAAATCTAAAACTATCATACGTAGTCCAAGAACCTTGTATCACTAAGCTCATCTAATGTCTCAGTCAAGCTGTTCGTCCTCTGAAAATGACAAAACATGCGTTGCTCGAAGCCCATGTTGTAACACCCCAGGATTTCAGAGTGTGTTATTTCTTAAAAATAATTCAATAACTTGCACTACACGCAACACCGAGTTCAATCACACCATTAAAAGAGGTCATGAATAGTATTAACTACATTTTGAACTTTATATAATCCTTATAATTTTAGAATCCCTATTATGAGTTTCTTAGTCATATTGCAAGAACAGATTCATTTTCAGTATTTCACTTTTATCAACTTCTAATAGTGAAACGTTTTTAAATACAATATTTTAAACTTTTTGACAAAATGGGGACATCAAAAATTTAAAATGAAACATCCCAAGCTTCGACGGTACGCTTTCCTTTGAATAAAACAGTAGCGTGTGTTGTACGCAACTTCGAGTTCTAACACACCGTAACCAATCAAACTAGCTGTTATGAATAGTAATACCTACTTTTTGAAGTTATATATATTTTATATTTTAAAATGGACTTCATTTTTGGATTCGGAATATCAAATTTAGCCTAAGGTGAAATTTTGGTACTTTTCGGATAACTTTCATATTTTGATGAATAGTGAAAATTACTAAATTTTAATTAAAAACAACTTTTTTAATCAAAATAATTAATAGTGATAAATTGTGAATTTGAGTGGTTTTAAAGTATATTTAGAATATATTTTTACCGTTTAATATAATTTTGGTCATTGGACATAATTTTACAATTAAACCGAACATAAACAAGTGTCAATCTTTTGATAGTTATTACCTCTTAAAAACACGCTTTTTGTTTTGACAGCGGGAATTAATTTTAAATTAATTTCTGCCACTTATGTGTTTTGAATTTAGAAAAATGGATTCCATATTTGGAATCAGGATGTCCAAATTGTGTAAATAGGTAACTTTTATTTTTAGACATTTTGAATAATTACTGTGGTAAATATTTTATTTACCATGGTTAAGGGTAAATCCGGTAAATAAGGGTTAAAAAATAATATTATAATAATACAAAATTACCCTAAAACGTATCCTAACCTTATTTGTGGACACATACCCGACCATGAGCATCCTTGGGTCAATTTGGGGACCCCTTGGATCCACTTGTATGTGGTAGGGACACATTATATTAATAATGTTAAAATAAAAATAAAAATGGCATAAGCTTACATCTTTTAGAAGAACAATTTTTACATAGGGTTATACATGTTGGATTTTCGATTATAAATATTCATTAGAAAGCTAAAAAGATTTCCTACATAATGATATTTTATTTATAATTTTTAGACATCAAATAATTTAAATTATTAATGACACAATAATGATGAAATGTTTACCTCATTAATAAATCATTTAAATAAATAAGATTATAATGATTAAAATATTATCTAAAACATGTCCAATTCTTATTGGTTGATGTTATTTAGAATATGAGTCATCTTATCTTCGACCTCAATGATTTTTGGACCATTATAACCCGAATATAATTATATTATAAAGTAATACTTTCACTCTTTCCTAAAGAGCCCATCCTCCCCCTTATAAAAGGAGACCACTTCTACTCATTCCTCACACCTCTCAAGCCACTTGGCTCGTCCAAACTCTGCCCAACTAAGCTCCCCACATACCTCTCCTCCTCCCTGAAGCTTCCCCTTAGGCAGAAAGCATTTCAACAAGTCCTTTGGTTCCAACCAAAGTGAGTTACCTAAATTAAAGGAGGTTAACCTACCCCAACCAAGGAAAAGTACAAGGTAAGGGATTTTCTTATCTCACTTTCAATTCCGTGAGATTTCCATTGTTCGCCACTAAATTATTGAAAGTGGTGTATTCTGTACTGCCATTTGATATATATTATCGTGATTCTATTTATATTCATGTTATTCTGTAAATCATTTAGTGGTTATTAACTTTTGGCCATACGACTCAGTTGATTAACGTGGTAAGGGGTTTTCATCTCACTCCTTATTCTCATGAGATTCATGCCATATTGCCACCATTACCTTTTGTGTGGTGTATGTACTGCCCATAATTATATTCTTTGTGTAATACACTCTAATTTATGTGTACTTACATATTCATTGTATGATACCTTTTTCATGGGTTGTATGTTTCATAAGTTACCAAACTGGTAAGGGTTATTTCACAATCTCTTCATTATCCGAGGTTGTTTATACGTAATAATCTACTGGGATTTCTTTATCATCCACATCCATGTTTCATCGAAATGTATTTCAAAACATATTTATTATTTACAAGAATATGGGTTAAATTCATTTAAACCCTTGTTTGACTTTTTGTAAGAGGTTTATAAATGAATCTTTCCGTCGTTTTCAAAACAAGGTCCTTTTTAACCTTTTCGACAGAATTAAGATAAGAATGTTTTTTTTTACTTATACGGCGGGTGCGGTTATTTTCCGCCGTTATAAAATCGTCAAAGCTTTCCTTACAAGCTTACAAGAATATTTTCAAGAAAATGTTTTATTTTATATGGCTCTTAAATGATTTCAAAAATAGAAAGAGATATTTCTCTAAAAAGTGTTTTGATTTCATCTATGTCAACATCCTTTAATGGATTTTACGCTTATTTGAAGTTGATTTATTATAATACAAAACTTCTATATTGTATTGAAGGTTTTGTGATATGTTTGACTGTGGATGTGCTATTTTATACCATTCATAGTTTATGGTGAAACTATTGACATTTCGTATGCTAGTTTTAATCCGAATGTTTATATTATATTTCAAACTTTTCTTCAGATGAATGTGCTAAACAAGTATGTTCCGGGTTGGGGACCGGTAAAAGTAAGCCCTCCAGGTTGGGGACTGGTTAAAGTAAGCCCTCCAGGTTAGGGACTGGTAAAATTATGCCCTCCGGGTTGGTGTCCGGTTATTAGAGGCACTCCGGGTTGGTGTCCGGTTATTAGAGGCACTCCGGGTTGGTGTCCGGTTATTAGAGGCACTCCGGGTTGGGTTCCGGTTAGAAGTAACCCCTAGGTCTTGGGATGAGGCCTAGACAATGAAATTAACGTTTAGCATTATGCATTCCAACATTATGAAAGTGGTTATTTATTTTTGCATGTGATTATTCGATTTGTAGAATATCCATGTGAATAAGTAAATGGAATTATTTCATTTTATTTATGCCATACCATGTTGAAAGTTCATATTTAAAAGGCTTTTGTTTTAGTTATACATTGCCTTAAATGTTTATTCTTATTTATGAAAGTTTCCGCTATATTGTTATCCTTACTGGGCATTTGAGCTCACCCCTTTTCTATGTTTTATTTTTCCCAGGAAGTGAAGATGTAAGTTATGAATGACCTGCAGGGATATTATGAGGGGATTATAGTGTGGACTGTGGAAACATTATTTTCTTGTAGTAGTTTTTCATTTTATGATGTAATGTAAAACTTATGAATATATCTAGTGTTTCCAAGGCTACTAAACCAATCGGTCTTTCGAGATTTGATCTTTCTTGTGATCATGCCAATGTTATGAAGTAATGCACCGACTCTGGGTAGCTGGGGTCGGGGCGTTACAGTTGGTATCAGAGGAAGTTTAGTACAAACCTTGGAAGCTAGATTTAGATAAACTCTGATTAGAGCACGTAGACCTAAGATGAACTTTGAGGATTAGTATAGAAGAACTTCCTAGAATTTTGGTATTGTAGAGACTTTGTGAGTTTTCCGAGCAATACATCCCTGTCTGGATACGAGCAGGTAGAGGCGGCTCTGGCACAGATGTACCTAGGGGTAAAACCCGAAAACACCGCTTTGAGCTAGACTCGAACGGGAACTGGTGCACGACAACGGGCCTTGCTGCACTCTTGGTTACGACACTCCCGGGGGATATGCTTAGGATAACTCTCACTTTCTTTACAAATCATTATGAAGGGTTTATGAGTATATACTTCCTCAAAGAAAACATATTTATGATTATGGATTATATCCATAGATAGTTCAATTTATGTTTAGTGTTTTATAAGTATGGGATTATGTATTTTGATTCATAAACTGATCTAGTTTATGCCATTGTTTAGAAATGGCGCCCAGTAGAAGGAATGAGAACTCCAGAAATGCACATGATCCAAAGAGAAGGAAGGATCATATCTTTCATGGTTTTAAGCTAGAATTGATAAGAGAAATAGTCTCCCATGTATTATCATCATATGAAGAAATAATATCATGTGTTGATAAGATAAGTAAAGAGTTTACTGAGTCCTATGTCTTTGAAGGGAAGCAAGAGAAGAAAAGGATGGAAGAGAGAAAAATGGATAAAGGGAAGAGGGAAAAGAAGAATTTTCCCATATGTGGTAACTGTGGAAAGAAACACCCTGGAACTTGCCTGAAAGGAATGAGAGTTTGTTATAAGTGTGGAGAAAAAGGGCACAAAGTACGTGACTGCAAGGGTAAGAAAATGGTTTCAAATGTACAATGCTTCATTTGCAAGGAGTTTGGACACTACGCGAACCTATGTCCCAGTCATCAGACTATGCCACAAATGATGCTATTGGATAATAATCAAGTTATGATACTACCACAGATGAAGAAGAATGATTAGAGTTCTTATGTTGATTATGTCAATTGAGTGTTGTATCAACAATGTACTTGTTATAATAATTATGGAGTGTATAAGGATTGTACTGCAGTAGTATTTCATTAAGGACTTGAGATTGTGTGGAACAAAGAAAAGTGACTCAATAGCAGGATAAATTTTTGGAAAATATATGGTTGAGAGAATGATAAATCATAATATAGTTATGATACTGAGATAGTGATTTTGGAATAATATGTGATTGTTTTGGATAAATTATATTGGATATTATTGACTACCTTGAAGCTGATTAATGATTTTTATATTCCATCATTGTTGGGGTTTAAAACATTTTTGGATTAATGAAGTATATCCAGCATTCTATATGGAATAAGGGAACATGAATGTAATCAATAAGGAATATGGTAATACATGATGAAGGTATTCATATGCTATTACGGGGTAAAAAGGATCTATATTATGTTTACCTTCCTTATAAATGTTGGACTGTGAGTTTGGATAGAAGTATTTTGGATAGTTCTAGTTTGGATTATTTTGGATTTCCATAAAAGGACAACCCGGAGGTCGGGCGGCAACCCGTCGCGTCCGGCAAGGCTGCGAGACTTGAACCCGCAACCAAAGGGCGACAAGGGTGTATCACCTACCACTGGCCCACGAGATGTCCTGGATTAAATAATGTAGTTTTTATTAAAAGATCTTGTAGATTAATTATAAATCGTTTATTTTGGAACCCTATACGAATAGTGTAAATAGAATTTTTACGTTCTATTATCTTTTAGAGTGAAAGATGAGTTTGTGGTAGAAACTTATTAATGGATAAAACTCTAATTATAATGTAAGTATATCTCCTTATGATCTTAGCCAATCTCATAAATAAATTCCTCAACATTAAGAAAAGGAACTTAGAACAAAAATGTTGTCCTAGATGGTACCTTAAATCATCACTAATTTATGGCTTTGGGATTGTTGGCCTTTTCATAGCCATGTTCTCTACCAATCTCCATCAGATAATTGATGGTTAGATTTTTCTTCCATATCCATATTTTCCTACATGGAACCCTAGTATGTGTTATTTTCGGTAATCTTCATACTTTCCACTCTTTTTTTTAAATAGAGGACTCATTAATTCATTTTTCGATGTGGGATTTCAACTAAGATATTTTGAAACGTCAAAAATGTGTTATCCTAATAACCTATGTTTTGTTGAACCGATGGTATTTCAAATCATCATAGATTGATGAATTTAAGGACCTCAATTATACACTTGTTTGTGATTGATGACCTCAATCACTACCTATAAATATTTACGTTTTTCCTCCGATTATATGTCTCTAATTGCCACCAATGTTCTCCTAATCAAGATCATAATTTGGTGGTGACCCTTTAATTTCTCTTTTCCTCATATTAAGACTAAATTTTAGTAACCCAATTTACGATGTGCGTTTTCCCACAAATATATTATCTACTTTCAACCTTTTATTTTCAAAGAACAATTTCAAATTGCGAGGACGCAATTTATTGAAGGAGGGGAGAATGTAACACCCCAGGATTTCAGAGTGTGTTATTTCTTAAAAATAATTCAATAACTTGCACTACACGCAACACCGAGTTCAATCACACCATTAAAAGAGGTCATGAATAGTATTAACTACATTTTGAACTTTATATAATCCTTATAATTTTAGAATCCCTATTATGAGTTTCTTAGTCATATTGCAAGAACAGATTCATTTTCAGTATTTCACTTTTATCAACTTCTAATAGTGAAACCTTTTTAAATACAATATTTTAAACTTTTTGACAAAATGGGGACATCAAAAATTTAAAATGAAACATCCCAAGCTTCCACGGTACGCTTTCCTTTGAATAAAACAGTAGCGTGTGTTGTACGCAACTTCGAGTTCTAACACACCGTAACCAATCAAACTAGCTGTTATGAATAGTAATACCTACTTTTTGAAGTTATATATATTTTATATTTTAAAATGGACTTCATTTTTGGATTCGGAATATCAAATTTAGCCTAAGGTGAAATTTTGGTACTTTTCGGATAACTTTCATATTTTGATGAATAGTGAAAATTACTAAATTTTAATTAAAAACAACTTTTTTAATCAAAATAATTAATAGTGATAAATTGTGAATTTGAGTGGTTTTAAAGTATATTTAGAATATATTTTTACCGTTTAATATAATTTTGGTCATTGGACATAATTTTACAATTAAACCGAACATAAACAAGTGTCAATCTTTTGATAGTTATTACCTCTTAAAAACACGCTTTTTGTTTTGACAGCGGGAATTAATTTTAAATTAATTTCTGCCACTTCTGTGTTTTGAATTTAGAAAAATGGATTCCATATTTTGAATCAGGATGTCCAAATTGTGTAAATTGGTAACTTTTATTTTTAGACATTTTGAATAATTACTGTGGTAAATATTTTATTTACCATGGTTAAGGGTAAATCCGGTAAATAAGGGTTAAAAATAATATTATAATAATACAAAATTACCCTAAAACGTGTCCTAACCTTATTGGTGGACACATACCCGACCATGGGCATCCTTGGGTCAATTTGGGGACCCCTTGGATCCACTTGTATGTGGTAGGGACACATTATATTAATAAAGTTAAAATAAAAATAAAAATGGCATAAGCTTACATCTTTTAGAAGAACAATTTTTACATAGGGTTATACATGTTGGATTTTCGATTATAAATATTCATTAGAAAGATAAAAAGATTTCCTACATAATGATATTTTATTTATAATTTTTAGACATCAAATAATTTAAATTATTAATGACACAATAATGATGCAATGTTTACCTCATTAATAAATCATTTAAATAAATAAGATTATAATGATTAAAATATTATCTAAAACATGTCCAATTCTTATTGGTTGATGTTATTTAGAATATGAGTCATCTTATCTTCGACCTCAATGATTTTTGGACCATTATAAACCGAATATAATTATATTATAAAGTAATACTTTCACTCTTTCCTAAAGAGCCCCTCCTCCCCCTTATAAAAGGAGACCACTTCTACTCATTCCTCACACCTCTCAAGCCACTTGGCTCGTCCAAACTCTGCCCAACTAAGCTCCCCACATACCTCTCCTCCTCCCTGAAGCTTCCCCTTAGGCAGAAATCATTTCAACAAGTCCTTTGGTTCCAACCAAAGTGAGTTACCTAAATTAAAGGAGGTTAACCTACCCCAACCAAGGAAAAGTACAAGGTAAGGGATTTTCTTATCTCACTTTCAATTCCGTGAGATTTCCATTGTTCGCCACTAAATTATTGAAAGTGGTGTATTCTGTACTGCCATTTGATATATATTATCGTGATTCTATTTATATTCATGTTATTCTGTAAATCATTTAGTGGTTATTAACTTTTGGCCATACGACTCAGTTGATTAACGTGGTAAGGGGTTTTCATCTCACTCCTTATTCTCATGAGATTCATGCCATATTGCCACCATTACCTTTTGTGTGGTGTATGTACTGCCCATAATTATATTCTTTGTGTAATACACTCTAATTTATGTGTACTTACATATTCATTGTATGATACCATTTTCATGGGTTGTATGTTTCATAAGTTACCAAACTGGTAAGGGTTATTTCACAATCTCTTCATTATCCGAGGTTGTTTATACGTAATAATCTACTGGGATTTCTTTATCATCCACATCCATGTTTCATCGAAATGTATTTCAAAACATATTTATTATTTACAAGAATATGGGTTAAATTCATTTAAACCCTTGTTTGACTTTTTGTAAGAGGTTTATAAAGGAATCTTTCCGTCGTTTTCAAAACAAGGTCCTTTTTAACCTTTTCGACAGAATTAAGATAAGAATGTTTTTTTTTACTTATACGGCGGGTGCGGTTATTTTCCGCCGTTATAAAATCGTCAAAGCTTTCCTTACAAGCTTACAAGAATATTTTCAAGAAAATGTTTTATTTTATATGGCTCTTAAATGATTTCAAAAATAGAAAGAGATATTTCTCTAAAAAGTGTTTTGATTTCATCTATGTCAACATCCTTTAATGGATTTTACGCTTATTTGAAGTTGATTTATTATAATACAAAACTTCTATATTGTATTGAAGGTTTTGTGATATGTTTGACTGTGGATGTGCTATTTTATACCATTCATAGTTTATGGTGAAACTATTGACATTTCGTATGCTAGTTTTAATCCGAATGTTTATATTATATTTCAAACTTTTCTTCAGATGAATGTGCTAAACAAGTATGTTCCGGGTTGGGGACCGGTAAAAGTAAGCCCTCCAGGTTGGGGACTGGTTAAAGTAAGCCCTCCAGGTTAGGGACTGGTAAAAGTATGCCCTCCGGGTTGGTGTCCGGTTATTAGAGGCACTCCGGGTTGGTGTCCGGTTATTAGAGGCACTCCGGGTTGGTGTCCGGTTATTAGAGGCACTCCGGGTTGGGTTCCGGTTAGAAGTAACCCCTAGGTCTTGGGATGAGGCCTAGACAATGAAATTAACGTTTAGCATTATGCATTCCAACATTATGAAAGTGGTTATTGATTTTTGCATGTGATTATTCGATTTGTAGAATATCCATGTGAATAAGTAAATGGCATTATTTCATTTTATTTATGCCATACCATGTTGAAAGTTCATATTTAAAAGGCTTTTGTTTTAGTTATACATTGCCTTAAATGTTTATTCTTATTTATGAAAGTTTCCGCTATATTGTTATCCTTACTGGGCATTTGAGCTCACCCCTTTTCTATGTTTTATTTTTCCCAGGAAGTGAAGATGTAAGTTATGAATGACCTGTAGGGATATTATGAGGGGATTATAGTGTGGACTGTGGAAACATTATGTTGTTGTAGTAGTTTTTCATTTTATGATGTAATGTAAAACTTATGAATATATCTAGTGTTTCCAAGGCTACTAAACCAATCGGTCTTTCGAGATTTGATCTTTCTTGTGATCATGCCAATGTTATGAAGTAATGCACCGACTCTGGGTAGCTGGGGTCGGGGCGTTACACATGTAGGGGCGAGTATATACATATCTAACAAAATTCCCCAAAAAGGTTGAAGGGTAAGTCGTAAGAGATACAACTGAAGATAAAAGCAGTAGATTTAAAAAGGTATAGTAAAAGAGTGCAGCTTAATATAGTAATTGATTGAATGTAAACTCATTCAAGCACAAGGAGCTCAAAATGGTTATAAGGTGAACTTCCCTTCGAGTCTTCACTACCTTTTATAGGAGAGTAGACTCATATAGCTATGAGAAGCTAGAAATATAAATCATGTGGCATACCCCACACAAATTTTCTTAGCTGGGAAGGATAATTACCAAATCCCAAGGAGTGGGTACTGAAACAAGATATATATATATATATTCTTACTCAAATAATACCCAACAAGATAGTAAGGGGATATCTATCGCACATTTCAACCTAAGAAGAATAGAAACCAATAGTTCTAATGAATGTATATCTATGAATCCCAAAACCTCATGTATTTTTCTAGGAAACACAAGTCGAAGTAACTCAATCACCACACCTTGATACTATCCTCTTTGGTCAGCACTGACTCATCTGCTTGGTTTTAGGTCGCTTCTCAAGGATGTTTCTTAGTGGGGAAAGAATCCCTCTTTCTCATGAGTCCAAATTTATGTAAAACCACATCTATTCACTATGTCAAACAGTCGTGGAGCCATAAATCAAGGTTGAGGACCCATGCCCATCCTGGATGGAGGGTTCCACTCTAGTGCCATTGAGGACCCATGTCGAGCTCAGCTAGAGGGTGCCACTAAGAATAGGTTGAGGACCCATGCCCTACCTAGTAGGAGGGTGATACTCTGAAAATATTTAGGGATACACTCTCAACCCAACTGGAGGGTGCCACTCAGAATAGGTTGAGGACCCATTCCTTACCTAGTAGGAGGGTGTCACTCTAAAGATCTTTGAGAACCCACGCCCAGCCCTGCTGGAGGGTTCCACTCAAAAATCATTGAGGAATTATACTACTCATCCCTACTGGATAGTAAGAATGGGATACTCTAACATGCTAGTGCCTAATCACTACTGTATTTGGACAAGACTTGAAAAATTATTATTCCTAGAACATCTCGCATCGTATCCCAAAATCCACTTTGGAGGTAAGCATCATGTTCTATGTAGAAAAGAAACATAGTATAGAAAACTCGTGGTCCAAAAAATGACCCCAAAAGAATGAGATATGAGAGTTATGAGATTAATAATGAGGTATAGGGAATGTATGGGTCCCACATGGCGTGTGACCCTACCTTGTCTCATGGCTGTGTACCTATCCATAATTGGGTACTAAGTTGTGTACACGTACCCCTAGGTGAGTAGTGTACCCTGAGATTACATGAAATATCTGGCCAAAAGGATGATGAGTGCATGATTCTCATTGTTGATCTGAAGAAAAAAATGTAATTTTTCTAACATGCCTCCAAAAAATAGCCCCAAATAACCAAATGGGTCACACTGTTACAATACTTGTGGAAAAATATATAGGATTCACTATTCATTCACCAGAATTAAACACATGGTGATGAAGTTTCATTTCGTAGCATTGAGCATGTATAGTGCCATGTGGATCCAACGTATTAATCATAAAATAAAATATATGGATCACACTGTTGTGATACTCACAGAAAAATTCACGAAATCATAAATTCATTTTCCTAAATCAAACACCCAGTGAAAAATTCATATTTCACCGCATTATACTCGAATGGGGTCTCATGGGACTGGTCCACAGGTACAAATTAAATATCCTAAAGAGGTCTTGAAATAACAAACTTAATTTTAGGGTGAAAATACAGTTAAGAGTAAGTAAATCGGACATCGTATATCGGAGTTATGGAGAGTCAAAGTTTTAATAATAATATATATATTATTATTATTTGAGCTTTTCATGGACCAGAAATGCAAACCAAAAAAGTGCATCTGACATCAATCTTGAAATGGTTGTCTTGAAATAAAGGTTGTTCTTCCATAGACATCATTTCAATCAGATGCTCCATTTAGGAGTTACATTCGAATTATCATATAAAAATTACTAATATTCTTATTATTTTAGAATTTTTTATAGACCTCATCCATGATTCAGAGAAAGTTATCTAACATTGTTCTTCAAAATATCCCCTTAAAGACTGGATCACATCACCGCTAACGGTGTTTCAATACAACAACGCACGAGGGAGTTACGGCAGATAAACCATCTAATAATAACAGTAATACTATAGTTATTATTATATTTAATTTTATTAATTTTTAATTACCCCATTTTCCCTTATTTTCATGTCATCAGATCCCTTCATGCCCACCAGACCACTCTGTCACCGGCCATCTGCTCGCATCACCGCCCTGCAGTTGCGGCCTCACCAGACCGTCACCCTGACCTCCTCGCACACCCTGTACATACTGTCAGCCCTACCATAAGCCACCGTCGATCCGATCAAACCCAAAATATTTAAAACATCAAAAATATGAGATCCTTGTACCTTGATCTATAATAATCCAATCTATGTTCATCAACTGATCTGGTTTTTTCAATCCACCATAAATTCAGGTGTCTGTTTGAGCTCGGGCCACCCGACAACTTTTGAGATTGGAATTGTGGGATTCCAATGGTTAATAATGTGAAGAAAAAAGAAATAATAGCATATAAACATATGTTTTATGGCCATTTTCAATAATTCCTGGACAACAATCAAGAACATTCCTTGAGGGTTAGATAAACCAAAGAAAAACAATATAATTCTTCATTCTTGGGCACATTTGAGATTTGTTTGGGGTAAAGATTCCAAAAATAGAAGGAAAATTCTCAAAACTTTAATCAAAAGGGAGGAACCAACAATTGATGAGTCGTACCTAGACATTGGATCATTCATCGTTGAAGAACTTTCCGAACAATGATCAAAGGAAGTCGTTGGGTTTGTTACGTCCTGATCTTCCCCGATCTGAACTTTCATCGTGATCCACTTACGAAAGGAGTAAAGGAGATCTCATCAGCGATATCAGAATTATGAGGCTAACCCTTGGTATATTTCTATATCATCACACTTATAGGGAATTTTTTTAGGTCAAAAATCAAATAAATAAATAAATAAATATTTAATTATTTAATTATTCTCCTACGATGTCACACAAGACAAACACCCGATATCGACTAAGGTTATGTCCCAAATAGGGTAAAACTGGCATTCTAAACTCAATGATTATCTTATACATCACATATGAGTCCTCGTTCAGGGGTTATTTGTGTTTTATCTAAGAAAAGAATGAATTAGTTAATTAATTAATCCATTTAATATACTACTAATGAGCGAGGGGTCTAAGCTTCTCGTGATAACAAATTTTATGTCGTACCTATGGTAAAAAACATGTTTTGAATTCAAAAGTGTTATCATATTTATAATATGATACTCTATTTATGAGATACTTCACTTTCTTGGGAAAATTTTTCATGCGTAACAAAAATATATTTAATATTTTTATATAATTAATTCTGGGTAGTATGGGAATCAGAATTGTGTATCGTCTCAGCTCCTAGATCCAAAAAAATCCTAGAAATATTTCAATGTCTCACAGGTAAAAAATATGGAATGTACATCAATCACTTCTTCAAATATTTTCATCCTTGAAAAGAACAAACTAAGAAGAAAGGTGGGGACACTGAGACCAGAATCATCATTTGTAAAAGACAAGGTCTCTCGCATCATGACTGTAATTAATGTTAGTACTTGAAAAAGGATGATGTGATTCCCTTATTCAAAAAATCAATCAGTATAAACTCTTAAGGACATCTATTCAAGAAAGATCTCACAGTTGATGTATCCCAACTGAGACTCTATCACACGCTAGAGAATCAAATGAGTCAACACCAATGACTAAAGAAAAAAAAACAATACCCTCCTGCTTCACCAGGGTCTGATGTGGGGAATTCAACTACTCTAAACCTTCATGTTCTAAGAGATATTGATACTTTATTCTAAGGTAATATTATAAAATGTGGCCCTTCACAAGAGAAAAAACTATCTTGAAGTCGTAATCATACAAAAATTATAACCTGCATCGCTATCTTGGGTTCAGTCTCTCTAAGTGAAGATGTGCATGAGACTCTCGTGCTTTGAGAAAATCACAAAGTGCTCTCCCAAAAGGAAGTGTATCTACATTCTTAGAGAAATGACAATCACTTCCAAATCTTGGTAGTGAGTCACATGGTTCTGTTCATGGGTCTCAAATGCCTCGATCCATATTTTATATCTTCATGCTGCTGCACAAGGTTGACACCGAGTATGAAAGGGTACCAATGAACAAGACAGGTGAGTAAACACATTAAACCATGAGAATATAGACATATAAATCACATGGCATTCCTCTCATGTCTTTTCATCTCTTTAATAAAGAGTAAACCCAACCCATAAACTCCACCACACCCTCTACTGGAAATGCAATCAAAAAGTTTCAAGTATGAAAACACTACTGAAAATTTCAGGAACTACTCTTACACTCCATCTTACATCCTCAACCTAAATGCACAAGTAAAAGATTATCATCCACCACACCTAAATATTAACCTATTTTGTTGGCACTGACTCTCCCTTAATATTTTTTTCACGTCAAAAAAATGTGTTTTGGTGGAGAAAGAATCCATCTTACTTGTGCTTTCATAGCTATATCAAATAACACCGACATGGGGTTACACTGGCACCTCGTGTTACCCTAGCATAAACCTCAAGTAAGGAGAAGAAATAAAATAATATAGGACAATAGTGTCTATTGATTTCTACTATAGAATGTATTAAGGACATAGAGAATGCCTCTTATCATCTCATTCGTTGCGGGGTCATAAGCCTCAAGAGCCTACATATTTCATCGCCATTGACCGCCAATTACCTAAGCATGATGTGGGTGGCCTAGTAGTGGTGGTGGAAGGATATTATACTAGAATCCACCAACCATAGTTCCTCATACTCCTCTACCTAATCTGACTCCCAGGGGACCAACCTATCCCAACCTGGGAGATCCCTAATAATGGTGTCATCACTTCCATGGAGGTCCATCAGCTATCTAAATGCACTCTATAGCATGACATGTTGAGAAAATGCATGCCATGTGACCTCACCCATCCCATGTGCATCAAAACCCATCTATGGGCTCTCTCGATCCTTTGTACGGTTCCTGTGCTGCCTGACCACATTCTTGAGTTTGATCTTGGGAAGATCTCCTGCATCGAGGACCTATCAGCTGACTTCTTCTAGATAAAAAAGATGCCTCAGATCTGTATCATCCACAACAAATTAGAGCTATCTAGTGTCCCTCTAATAGAAAGATCTCTATCACTAGTGCCTACTCTATCACCTTGGCATAGGTGGGGTTTCGAAAAGGTATTATGCTATCATGGATCTCTTGCTCAAGACCCTTCTCAAACTTTCGTTCTCAAAAGTAGCCATCAGAGATCATGTTGAGAGAGTATCATGTGGTCTGTAAACTTTTTAGCATAATTTCCCAATTTTAACCTCCCTACTGAAGGTTAATAATCTCTTGAATCCAAATAGAGTGTAATTAGGATGGGTAGTACTCCACAAAAAACTACTGCTGTAAGTTTTCCCATGAGAGTGTTGACTCATCATGCATCTAAGTAACTGGGATAAACCCATGCCTAGCTACTCTATGGAGAAGACTGCCTACCAAATCCACCATCTGATCTGTTGGGGTCTAAATAAGCCTGAACATTCAGACCTCTGACTCTAGCTAATCCTATGCTTCCTTGGAATCTGGATCTCCATGGAACCTCACCAGTCTCTGATGTTAGAACTCACAGAGTGTGCTCAGCCTGCGCACATCCTCATTCTTCTCTACTAGAATTATTTGAGGCTCAATAGGTAGAGGTGTTGCTACCTGACCAGTTAGATGAAGTTGTTTTCATGATGGACCATAAACTAGGTCCTCATCACTTATAAGTTTTTCATTACGAACCAGAGATGGTATCCTGGTCAGCTATCATTGTGGAGGTATCTTGAAAGTTATCAAAGAGTACCACGGTCGGATGAGCATATATATATATATATATATATATATATATATCAATAATGAAAATGGGGATCTGAATCAAGAAGGATAGTCAAAGTCACAATCCTATATGATGCATGTACCATTAATACCTGCAATAAATGTCTCGGAAAACCGAGTCCACAAGAATGTATCCAAGGTCCTATTGAATGGATACATCACTTTCCAGTACCATCAATGGACTCCTTGGCCTGATATCCACACATGAGACACTTTAACATTACTTCCCTAATCACAACCAATCATCTTAATGGGGAAATGTCTAAACAACATTCAAAGGAATGACCTTGCTCTGATACCAATCCGTCACAACCCGACCTGAGCCAGAGCTTGAGTCACAACTTCCCAAAGACCACATCCATTAATCTGGGGGTGATGACAAGCACTAATGGAACAACTAAACTTAGGGATCACTTCTCTAAAGTACCTGTATTCACACACATATCCATCTCAATTTAAAAATTTATAGGTAAAGAAAGTAAAGATACAAAACTGCTATGAAAAAACCCAATATGCTTGGACCCCTAAACTACACAAAGTATGGAAGTGTAACTAGAAATGTAAAGAGGAAAAACAGATGAAAAAAATAAGTGTGTCCTAACATGACAAAAAAATAGAAAGGTAAAATAGATTAGAGATCCCAACTACTTAATATGAATCTATGACCACCATAAATAGTCCAAGCACCCCGTATCCAAAAGTTCATCTGTTGTCGTAATCAACCAGTCTGTCAGCTGTGAAATACATGATACAGGTTGGGTGAATCCTACACAAGGGTAAGTATATACATACCCAGTATAATTCCCTAATAAATGGTGAAGGGGGATAGATAAGAGATATAAATGAATAGAAAAGAAGTATATAGAAAAGGGAACATTAAAAGAGTACAGGTCAACCCAACAAGAGAGTGAAAGTAAATTCATCTAAGCACAAGGATATTGAATTGGTGAGAAGATGAACTTTTTTGGTTCTTCTCTACCTATAGTAGGAGAGTATATTTGTCCAACCATGATAAGATAGACACGGAAATCACGTGGCATACCCCACACGTCTTCACCTCTCCTAGAGGGAGAGTAACCAAAACCCAATGAGTGGGTACTGAAATAGGATATATATATATATATATATATATATATATATTCTCAATCAAAGAATCCCAAGTGAGAGTAAGGGGGTCTCAGTCTCATAGCTCAGCCCAAGAAGAAGAGGAACCAACATTTCCAAAGTTAGTCCATTTATAAAGCCCATAACCTCATATGTATGCCAGGAAAATAGAAGTCGAAGGGAATCAATCACCACACCTTGATATAATCCACTTTGGTTGGAACTAACTTTCCCACATGTTTTTAGATTGTGTCTCAAGAATGTGAATCCTTGGGGAGCATGCCCCTTTTTCTCATTATCCCAATGGTTTTTCAAACCACATCTCATCACTATATCGGACATTCATGGATCCATATATCAAGGTTGAGGACCCATTCCCAACCTGGCTAGAGGGTTCCACTCAAAATAGGCTTAGAACTAATACCCTACCAAGAATAAGGGTGCCACTCTAAAGATCGTTGAGGACTTATGCCCAGCTCGGTTAGAGGGTACAACTCAGAATAGGTTGAGGACGCATGCACTACCCAGCAGAAGGGTGCCACTCTTATGATTGCTGGGGACCCATTCCCATCCCAGCTGGAGGGTGACACTTAGAAAGCAACGAGAAATTACACTTCTTATCCCTACAGGATGGTAAGCCCGAGATACTCTGATGTGATAGTGCTTCATCACTGTCATCATCTAATTTTTCCTGAACAAGCATCATACCCAGAACCTCTCACATTATATCTCAAAATACATTATTGAGGGCACCATCATGTATATTGAAAAACAATCCGGAGAGGCTACTCATGGGACAAAATTTTAGTCCAAAGAAAAAGATACGATAGGTATAAGATTCATAATGAGGTACATGTTGTTTATAGGCCAAACAATGTGTGACCCTACCCCATCATCTGGCCGTGTAACTACCCATACATAGGTAATAATATTTGTACATGTACTCCTAGGCATGCTAATGTACTCCAAAAGTACATGGAATATATGTCCAAAAGGCCAACGAGTGCACTATTCTCATCATTGGTCTGAACGGAAAAAACAAAATTTCACTAACATGCCTCCTCAAACAGCCTCAGATAACCAAAAGGGTCACACTACGTCAATCCTTGTGAAAAAATGAATATCATCGACTATTCATACTCTCTCATCAGAAACCTAGTGAAGAAGCTAAATTTCCCAGCATTACATAAGAATAGTTCCTTGTGGGCCCCACGTATTGATCCAAAAATTAAATATATGGATCTCACTATTGCGACACTCATGAAAAAATGCATGGAATTGGATATTCTTTTTCCTCAATTGTATACTTTATTAAAAATTCAAATTCTACTACATTACTCTTGATTGTAATCTCATGGGACTGAGCCACATGTCTGAATTAAATACACAAAGTTGTTCTTGAAACACCCACCTTAATTTCATGATCACAAATCCAATGATAGCGCATCAATAAAAAAAATTATATAAGAGTTATGATGTGTTAATGTTTTAATAATAATAATATATTATTATTATTTTTTGAGCTTTTCATGGACCTAATCTGAAAAACCAAAAATGTCATCCAATATTGGTCTTTAAATGACCATCTTAAAAACTGGTCCATGTAGCCACAGACGTTACATCAATTGGAATCTCCATGTAAGAGTTACATTCAAATAATAATTTTAAAAGTAATAATAATATTATGATTTTAAGGAATTTTATAGAACTGATCCATGGGTTAGGTAATGGTGTCCAACATTGGCCGTAAAAATACTTCCTCAAAGATGGGGTCTGATCACCGATAACAGCACGCCAATTTGATGTCTCATTGTGGATTTACGGTGGATAAACTATTTGATAATAATAATAACAACAACAACAATATTATTATTATTATTATTATTATATTTTATTATATTTTATTAATTCCCCCCACTCCCAAATTTTTCCACTTTCGAAGCCCCACACGCTCGCCTGGCCACTCAACAACTGGTCGCCTGCTCAGGTTTCCATGGAGCTACCATGCCGCTGGAGCTCCATACTCATGCCTTACTACCTCACTACTCCACTGTTGGACACCTGCTCACACCATTTTTCTACTATCATGGCCTCATCATACCTTCGTCCTGACCACCTCGTAATCCCCACATGGACCACTAACCCTTACATGATCCACTTTCGATCCGTTCAAAACCAAAACATTGAAATGATCTGAGATATTCAATCCTTAGATCCCAATATACACTGATTCAGTAATCATTTGTCAAACTGATCTCATTTTGTCAATCAGCTACAAATCCAAGCATCCCATTGAGCTCAGGCCACCCAAAAACTATCAATCCAGGAACTACGGGGTTCTAATAGTGACGAACAAGAAGAACGAGTGAAGAAAATCCTAGAAACAAAGGTTTTGTGATATTTTATCAAGAGTTCTTATCCAACCATCAAGAACATGCTCCTGGGGTTAGATAAACCAAAAAATAGTATAATTCTTCATTCTTGGGTGCATAAAAGATTTTTCAAGGGCACAAATTCAATAAGAATAATGAAAATGCTCAAATGTTTAATCAAAAGGTTGAAAACTCTAATTGAATAGTATTACCTAGAGATTGGATCATTTTTCTTCTAATAACATGTCCGCCAATGATCGAATAATATCATTGTGTTTGATGTGTCCTTATCTACCATCCTTTAGAGTTTTTTTGTGATCTTACAATAGAAGGAGGAAGATAGATCTTTCCAGTGATTTCATAATTATGAGGCTAACCCTAGAAATATTTCCATAACAGCACACTTATAGGGAACTTTTGTTAGGTCAAAAACCAAATAATTTAATAAATAAATATTTAATTATTTAATTATTCTCCCATGATGGCCCAAAATCCAAACACCAAACGTCGACTAAGGTTATACCCTTCCTAGGGTAAAACCTATGTTCCAAACGCAATGGTGGTATCATATTTCTCATTTGAGATACCATTCATGAGTTATTTGGGATTTATCAATTAAATTAATGAATTTATTTATTTACTTATCCATTTAACATACTGACAATGAGGTAAGGGTTTAATCATCCCACTCTGACATATTTTATGTCGCACCTAGGGTAAGCATCGTGTTACGGACCCAACGGTGGTCTCATATTTCTAATATAAGAATCATTTTATGATATATTCTAATTTTTCAATAAAACCATGTCTGTGTAATAAAAATATTTTTAATATTTTCATAAAATTAATTTCGGGCCCATCAAGCCACAGAATCATGCACCGTCTCAGTGCCTAGCACCGAAAACAATCCTAGAAATATTTAGAATTATTACTAGGAAAAACCAGGTCCCTACAAAAATATTGTGGATTTATTCCCTGAAGTTAGTAAATATGATACATGATTCCATGGATTTAGGTCTCTTATATTAGGTAGTTTAATACAAGATTCCATAAATTTAGATCTCATGGGTTTGACTATTGTTGGACTCATCTCTGAATTCAAGAAATATCATATAGGCTTCCATGAATTTAGGGATCACATATCAAGAGATATGATACAATATTCCAAAGATTTTGATCTCTTATATTTTACTGTTAGGGGTTGCATCCTCAAAGTTAGGTGACTCATACAGGCAACCAAATATATGCATCTCTCAATATGGTATTCCATGGATTTGTAGCCCACCGATTAGTTATCAGGGGATAGGATCTCAGAATCATTTGGATTGGATAGGGTTTTCATGTATTTGAAAACTACATTATTAATTGGGAATAATGGCCATAAATATTTTCTCATATGTACTCCAACATCAGGCTGAAATACATTTGGTCGATCAGGGTCGAAGACCTGAAGATCGAACATAATTTATTTATTTGGAGTTTCCCATTTATTTTAGCTAAGTATGTCACATACACATATCACTACATATTCTGGTTTTAATGGGACTTTGTTGGTGATTAGATACTAAATTTTGTACTCACACCATGCTCAGGACACCAATGCACTTGGGTACCTAGGTAGACTCTCACTTTGTGGTGGGAACAAGTTGGGCTAAGGCCTAGCAAATTGTAATCAAGAAGGATAGCTCAGATGGTACCAAGAGTCTAGATGTGTTTTAGCTCAGAGATCCTAAAGATTCATTTTATTTTATTTATTTTATTATGGTATGTATTTATAATTGGCTCTATGATCATTCTTTGTATGTATGGAATGGTTGTTCAAGCCTTTACTTTATTTCATGTATTGTATCTAGTTGTCGATTTATTAATGAGTAATATGATTTTTTAATACTATTGATTTTATTTTGTTTTTTTTATTTTCATTTAACACTATGATATATAAAGTATAGTCTACTTGTTATACCACCTTATACCTCAACTTCTAGTTGGAAAACTCTAGCATACAGGGAGGTGCACCTCTGGACATGTGACATGCTGGTTTGAAAAATAGTTTAAAATGATCTAAGGAGGGATGTTATATCCTAAATAAGTCAACTAATCCAATTATATTGATCTTTATATACATTCATACCTAGTGTGTAGGTGGATTCAACCATTTCTTTCATCGAGAATAATTTACCCAGCCATATCTTCATAGAGTAAAGTGTTAAAATTTAATTTTTGGTAAGTATTATGTCACCCACATACAATATCATAAATACTATTATTTCCCCTCTATTTATATTATATATACTTGAATCATCCATGTTATTTATAAAATCAAACTCTTTAATTGCATCTTCACACTAGATATTCAATCTCTAAGAAGCTTGCTTCAGTCAAAAAATTGATCGTTGTAGCTTTCATACCATAGAAATATCATTTATCACTTCAAAAACTTCAGGAAGTATCATATACACATCCTTGACTAAATTTTTATTAAATTAATATGTTTTATAATTAAATTAAGATGTGATGGCACACCATATTTTAACATACTTAATCATTTCAACTGGTGAAGATGTATCTTCAAATTTAATGATATTGACTTTCTCATAACATTTTTTCACTAGGTGAGATTTATTGGTAGACACACTACCATCCATGTGAGTTTTATTTAAAAAAAATCACTTTCACCCTATGGGTGTTACCCCTTTAGGTGTATCCACAAAGTTCTAAACATGGTTAATGAAAATGAATTCTATTTCATATTTCATGGATTTTAAGCATTTCTTAGAAGTAGAACTCTCTATATCCTCTCAATAGGTTACATAATCATTATTTATAAACATTAAATCATCATAATTTTCCATAAAAAATATTATCTCTCATGATCTTAGTGAATCTTACCATACCTTTAAGGTTCTTGTGTAACTTGAGTCAGTTCTTATTCCATAACTCTTTTTAGAACCATTTCAACCTCCAACTAAGGGATATTTCTTATTTTTTCTCTTGGAGCTTTTTAGGATCAACATTCCACCCACTAGATACCCAATATTTGTGTTTTCCCACAAAAAAAACACTATCTCTATCAACAAATACTTTGTGTTTTGTAGAATTATAGAAATTATATCCCATTACTTCTTTGGGATAACAAATTGTTAATTCTTTTAATAGCTTAGGACTTAGCTTTTCATAATCCAATCATCATATAAGTTATTTAAGAACACAAGTACTCATAAAGTAAATAATATGATGTTACGTAGTATATATATAATATGGTTTCTTTAATACTTATTTAGATAGAATGTGGTTTAATATAAATGTGGTATTCTCTAAATAAAAAACCTAGAATAAAATATTTTTTTTAAATGACTCATCATCAATTGAGCCATATCTAACAGGGTAAGATTCCTGCTCTTATACTCCCCATTAAATTTTTGTTCAAAGAAGAGTGAGTGGTAAAATAATTCTACAATCTCTCTGATGATCAATGAATTATGGGATCATGTATTCACTATTCTGGTCTGATCAAATAATATTAATACTTCTACACAACTTATTTTAAACTATTTTTGAAATTATTTAAACTTTTAAAATGTTCCATACTTATGTTTCATCTGATACACCATAACTTTACTGACTAAGTTCATAGGCATAGGTAAAAATATACATAAAATGACCACTTTCCTATTTAATCATTGGTTCACACATATCACTATGCATGTGATCCAATAATCCACCAGAACTTTAACATTTTCCCTTAAATGGTGCTTTAGTCATCTTTCATAATAAATAAAATTTTCATATATAAAATTATTTATATTTTAATGAGTCCAAAAATACATCATTATAAAGTCTTATTATATATATGTACAATGCGACAATGCCAAAGTAGTTGGGATTAGAATCAACCTTGACCTTTATATTTGGAATTTTATAAATATGGTTATCTATATCCAAGTTTTATAAATGATTTGTTAAATTCTCAATTCCATGAAACATTTAATTCTTATATATAGGAAATCAATTGTTCTATAATAAATATTTAAAATAATTTCTTATACAAACAAGACACAAAAAAACAATTTTTATTATTATTGAGGAAATATAGTAATAGTTCTCGAATTTTATGACTAGTAGAAAATATAAAATTATAATATAAGTGTCAAAATATACTATAGAAACTTTTTCTCCATTAATAACACAAATATATACTTCACCATTTTCCAATTCCCCTATATCTTTGGTTATTTGTTTTTTAGCCCAAATGTGTGATGTACACTTTGTATCTAATACCCAAGAGTTGTATTTAATGAAATTTATCTATATAACATTGACATTTAGATGCATAGAAGTATTATATTTGGAAACACTTCTCAACACTAGATTCCAATCTCCATCTATTTTATAGTTCATACCTATAAGGGATATAAATATGATTATCATGAAGTATGTTATAATCTAAAATAAACAAGTGAGTAGTTGAGTATTAGATTTAAAATATGTTCATAATGTACATTAAATGAAAGATATACCACTAAAAATAATTACCTCGTACATCATATCAATTTAGTTATCCAAGATCCATATTTCACTAGGTAGTGAACCCGCTTTTTATGAAACTCGTAACTTTAGTTATTTAGTTAGGCTATTCATCCAATCAAAATAATTTTTATTCATGGACAGTTTAGTGGAAGACTCTATTGGGATTTATTTATTCATAATTTTAAATTTAAAAAGGAATAAACCCCATAAAAGTTAATGATCTATCCTTGATAGTATCAACATGTAATGGAAATAAAGAAAAAAATAAGGTGTACCTGAAGTGATGTGTAATCTATATTTGTACTCTTAATTATTTTATCCAAAAACGTTTTTATATATATCTATCATATAGATAATATTCAACTCCATACCTATGATATCCCAACCCTTGGGGTTTCCTAGCTAAGTGTAACCGAAAGAAAACCAAAAATAAGAGCTAGCATGAGACAATCTAGGTGAACACTACCTTGGCATGAAACTACCCAATTGAACAATATAGTTTCACTCATTACTTTTTTACCTTACACAAGATATTTCATGAGAACTCTACTTTTTCATGAAACTACCCATTTAAATGGTCAATATCTTGACAAGTGTCCATTTATAGGGAATCTCATAGTTAGAATTTTAGGGGTTTTCTTAAAAGTCTCTCCAATTTAATATACATCATATTTATATTCATAACTATTTCATATTATGTGATCTTTATATTCCCATTTAAATTACTTTTTTTATGCATGATATTAATTATTTAGTTTCAGAATCCCAATTTCATCAACCAAATTAATTTCTTCACACCACATTAATGTCTATCTTTTACACGACCCATAAGTTTGTGTAACTAAACCAAAAAACATAAGCAATGTATATTCATATATATCCAAATTAATTCTTATTTATAATTTGTATGAACTTTTCATATAGAGGAATATATTTTTGTGAGATTGATAATCTCCATATGAGTAAACCTAAAGAGACAGATAGTCAACCCCTCACCTTTTTGGAATAAGGAGTAAGCCTCCAGGACAGCGGATAGTCCGACCCCAATTCCCTCTTCTCAGGGATCCATTACTCAAGTGACAATTTAATTTTTTATATCTCTAATACCTAATATAAACAAACTATATTCAACAATTATTAATTAGATCAAACTCTAAAAACAAACAAAGTTCAGTGTAGATAATAAATTATAGAGTTATACTGAGTATGTAATGAAATGATTTATCTCTTAGAAAAACATTATCACATAAATAAAGAGTATAAATTAATCACATTCAATAAACAATAATATAAATAAATACAAAAAGGAGTAACTTTTAAAAATTTAATAAATTTAAACATTTGATAAACTATTAGGAACTAATCACTAATAAAATCTTACAATAATTTTATTGGAAAGATAAACATTTTATATATTCTTTTATTTTGTATATAAACATTTTTTGACCAATTTTAAAATTAAATCATTCATGTTATTAATTATTTGACATTTCACATTAAATATATGATATTATTATGAATTATAAACATTTTATAATATAATTTCTATTATGTAAACTATTTATAAAATCTAAACATCACATGTTTAGACATTATATAAACCCTAAACAAATATATCAGAAAAACACTTTTAATGGGGTCTAAATAGTATCTTGAATAACATCCCTTTTAATTTAAAAAAATTTAAATTTTTTAATTATAAATAATTAGAGAATTTAAAAATAAACATCATTATTTTTTCCTTATTTATTTAACTTATAAATTCTTTATAAATTAGCCCTATAATTTTTTGATAAACACATTCTTTCAAAAATATAAGGAATTCCATATAATTTGGTGAATGGTAAAATATCTTTTAATATGATTTATAAAAATTTATAAAGCATATAAATTTTAAAAATATATCATTAATATAAACTCTTTATTATTAATGGAATATTTATAATAATTATTTTAAAAACATTAAAACAACTAACCATAAAATTTTTATAGTTAATTAATTTTTAAAACATTTTTACAAATTCTATAAATAATCCTTAATATTTGATTCCATTACTAATTAAAATTTTATAAATGACTTGAAACTTTGATGATTTTTTCTAATGTAATGACACATATAACATTAATTACTTAACGTAAACCATGCCTTTAATTCCATATTATATTAACATCTTAAAATAATTTCGAGCGGTGCTCCAAAAATTACATTATTATATAAAATAATTTTTATATGGAGAAAACTAGTTATGATTTCATAAAATGTGATCTTCATTTAATGGTGAAATAACCATCTTGATTCAATGTGGAAGAAGTCACAAATTCCATTTATGGGTTTTAGGGGATCCTCAAATGATCTTGGCAGTGGAAAAAACCCCATATGTTTTGGATCCATTCTCATTGATATCAATATGTAATATAAATTAAGAACCAACATTTTTATAATTGGATAACAGAAAGCTCCATCTTCAATCATTTATGGAGGTCGCTTGATGTTGATCACATGATCAGCTGAAAAAATCATCCTACCTTCAAGGGAATTACAGTATCCAAAGTATTCAATATTTTTTTTGGATCCATAAATGTTGAAATGGTTTTCCACCTTCACCTTGTGATAAAATAAGTTTTGGGATGAAGTGAATATCATGAAGTTTGCATATAATTTTTCATACTCAACATGAGGGGTCACATCCCTTTATATAGCTATCCTTGACACATTTTATTTAATGATATGTGTTAACCATATCAAAGTATCAACAAACAGTTATTGTAGTTGGACTTATTCATTAAATTCATTAAATAAATGCAATCCATTTAATCCATTCACAGTGGATTAAAACAGATGAAAATTCAAGAGCATATGCAATCACCTTATTCCATTAATATGTTTTAGTGCATATCCAATATCTAATAGGATTCAAACTGGATGAATAAAATTGATAAAGGATTTTGGGGTACTTTATAATCATAAAAATATTTTTAAATTGATGGTTAAATTTTATAAAACTATTATTAGACACTTTATTATATATATTAGTGATTATTGGCCATTGAAAATACACCTTGAATAAAAAATAGGGATACCTAAAATGAAAATGTTTAAATGAACATGTGGATTTGTTTTTCAGTTAAGATGAAAAAAGTGGTCTATATGGGGTGAATAGTTTTTTTAAACATAGTCACATCCTCAAAAAAGTAGATCATATTTTTTCATTGCATACAGTTGCAGTGTAGTGAATTTTAGTGCTTAAAAATAAAATGTAGTGAAAATAAAAAAATATGAACGTAAGTATATCATAGTAGTTCATATAATATAGATATTACAAATACTCTTCACTCTTCTCTACTCTATGAGAATAATTTCACTCACTATAATTTGAACTCACTTTTTAAAGGAGTGATGAACTTCTACAATACCTTCTATTTTCTCACCTAGAGGTACAACCCAATAACATATACATTTCTATAGACCAAGACACAATCAATAGAAAAATTAAATTTGATTGAGACTCACAACCTAAGGACATATATTTTTTTAAGAGGTATAACTAACACCATACATGATTTTTATTAGAAACATAATAAACTAACTCTTTCCGGTGTGAACAGAAAATATAAAAAAATTACAATGATGAAACTCAAAAATAAATGTAGAGTAGAAGAAAGATGGTGAGGATGATATCTCATTGTTATAGCTTTGATCACGTTAGAAAATTAATTAAATGTAAAATTTAATTCATGATCTTAGTAAAGAATAATATTAATAGGAGAAAAATATTCAATAATTTTTTATATCTCTCAAATTTTCTCTCTCTCTCAAGAAATATGTAAATATATCATGTATTATGTCAAACAAGTTTCTTGTTGTTTGAATAATTTTTTTCAACATTTTAATCAATTTCCCACAATTATAGTCCAATGGACAATAACTCTTTTGTTAACATTGAGATCTTTTTCACATAGATTTTTCTTAATAAACAATCACTAGAATCCATGAGTTAGAAATAATAAAAATAAAAAAAAATATAATTTACTTTTATTTTGAATTATCTCAGGTTTAAACCATCACTAAAAAATTGAAAAAAATAATTCATTATATCATTAACTTTTATATATATTACAAAAATAAATAAACAGTTAAAATAACACATATAAAGTTGTAAAAAATAAAAAAATATCAAGAATATAGAGAAATAGAGTATCAATATGATATTAAAATGCCAATGTAATAATTGGGTGTGTATCATTTGATGTTTACATAAAAAAATCTTTATTTCTGCATAACTTAAATTTTATATAGAAGCATAAGCTTGAAGTTAGTCCAGTATAACAAAAATTTATATGATTGTGTTAAAATCATTTTACCTTTTATGTAAAAATAATTTTACCTTATATACAAACATTTTTTTACACATCCACTTAAACTTGATTAAACACTTTTTCATAAACATGATATTACACTTATACAAACATAGGATTTTTACTTTGTAAAAACATTAGTATATACTCTATATAAAAATTATTTTACACTTTTTCATAACCATCATCTAAATATTTTCACATTTATAAATATGAATCTAGTTGTGTGTAAGAATCACTCCAATGTGTGTAATCATGAGACATATAATTTAGTATTTTGTGTCACCAAGATACATGTATGTGTAACCAATATTCATACAAATAGATATCTCATATAAAATTAAAATTAGTTTTAATTTATAAAATATTTTATATTAATTTGAAAAAAAAATCTGAAAATTTTAAATAGTTTTTCAAAAAAACTGGAAAAATCCAAAACTAAAATTCAGTGAGTGTAAAATCCTTTATAAAACATTATAAACACTCAACACTTAAATAATCAATTTAATATAGTAATGAGAAATTATAATTATCCATTTATGTATTTGTGGTATTTATAAAAAATAATGAATACAATGTTTGGTATTTTTAATGTTGAAAATAATAAACAAACACCAATGTTACAAATAATCTCCCAAATCACTAACAATATCCATTTCAGTTAGGCTAAACACTAATATTGGAAATAGTAAGCTTGATAAAATTAGTAGTGCATGTGTTAAATAGACAATTATATTAGTTCTAATTTCTGAGAAGATGACTAAGACTAGATTGATATGGTTTATACATGTTAAATGGGGATTCAAGGATGTAACTCTTAATAGGGTAAACTTAATGTCAAATTCAACTATTAAAATAAGTTGAAGTAGGAAAAAAAGGGACCATAAAAATTTATAAAGGATCTTGTTCTATTTTTTTTAAAGGAAAATATGGTCTTTAATAAATTTAATTTATGGTGTTTTATTCATGTAACTGATCTCATTTAATTTATTTTAAGAGATCTTTATTGTTTATTGAATGTTTAACAGATGGGTTCATTGAAAACTAATACAAAAATGTTCTATTGTTTAGAGAAAATTGATAAATGAAACTAAAAAAATAAAAACAGTTATTAAAATTTTATTTTAAAAATGATAATCATAAAACTATATGATTAATGATTTTATGTTGGTTGTTATTTTGTGTTATTTATTATATTATAGACTTTTTCATATGGTTTGTGATAGAAATTTTTCTTTTCGGGTTTCTTGGAATCTCCCATGGTTAAGATGAAAATCATTGGATTTTTTATTAGATTTTATCCTTTGTAATGGTTTAGTTTTGATGGTTGATTATTTGGTTTTACTGGTGCTTTAAAGGTGTTACCAAATTTAGTGATTTTTTTTATGGAGAAGTATTTGTGGTGCTCGTTCGATGTTTTATTCCAATTAAGGTCATTGGATTGTCTCTGGTTATTATATTAGGATTTTGATTTTGGTAGAGAAGGAATGTGTGAAATAATTTATGTTATCTTGTTGGAATTGGAATGCTTTCAGAGGAATTAATTGGGCTTGAGTTGTGACTAGAATCTATTGGGTAGGCACTAGGCTCAAGGATACTTTCGACAACAATCTCTCACTGATCATTTATCATTTGAAATTAAAATTATAGTGTTTGTGTTTTTTTTTATTTTGGTTCATTGTTTAGAATTTTGTAATTTTTGAATTTTAATTTCATAGTCCCCACTTAACTATGAAAGTGTCTTCATATGAAAATATCAAGAATAGATATTGATATGATCTTAGATATTCTATTTGGTTATAACCAAAACTCAAATTTTTCCACCCCTAATCAAGTTCAATAAGAAAAAATAATTATAAAAAATAATAAAATAGCAATAATAGACTAATAGAAATAATTTACACATTTTTTGTTGAAAAATAATAAACAATGAATAAATATTAAATTATTTTTATTAGTTGAAAATTATAAATGAAATATTTAATTAAAAATTGGAAATATAACATATATTCTCAGTTAAATCAAAAAAAATCAATAACACCTTTTAATTAATCAATTAACATCAAAAATTTATTTAAACTAATAAATAATAAATTTTTCAGACTTAAATTATTATAAATAGAACTCTAGAAAACATACATTTGAAGGAAATGGAGAATCGAGCACCGTGAACTCCTAAAGATAGTAGGCATCATGTTTTTCAAAATAACTATAATGACTCTCTGTTTTCTTTATACAACATTGGAATATTTTAAATAATATTTTTGAGGCTAGTTGTTGTGTTATCATTGTATTCTGGGGCCCAAGGAGGCTCAGTATAGATATAATAAAAATATTAAATATATTATATCATATGTGTGCCTTTTTCTAAAATAATGTAATAACACTAGAATGGAGTATTATATGGAAAATCTAATACCTGCCTTAAATATGGAAGGAATTTTTTTAAACTAAGAATGAAAAATCCTTATTTGTGTCAGGTGGTTTGTTTAAGTTCAGTCGCGAGCACAAATAGTAAAAAATATAATTTATTTATTTATTATTTAACTATTAAGACATAATCTCCTTCTATAAAGGTTCTTTATTGTCAAACCCTAGGGTAAACCAGTGTAATGCACCATAATTTTAGTATAATGTTTTATAAATATATATATGAAATTATTTATAGACCACATGCTTTAACGTCACGTGATTTTGAGGCCTAGGGAGCCCGGAATGCAATTTTGTACTTTTTTAGTTCACTTAAGTAAATGTGCAAGAAGGTTTTTCTAAATTTTGAATCGGTGCTCAGATTTAAAATATGATGGAACCTTTGAACACAGAATGTCGAGATTCACCTAGAAAGGACTTAACATCGACCGGCACGGGTCGGACAGAAAAGTAATTTTTTGGAATTTTTTAAAAATAATAAAAAAATATTTTATTTATTTTCCCAATTGTTGAGAAGTGGATGGTGACACTGCGGTGTGGCAACAAAGATATGATGAGGCACATTAATGGAAACTAAAAATTTCACGTTTTTGTGAAAACGTAACGAAGCTACGTCACAGCATAATAGAAACGATGCGATGTGTTTTATTTTAATATCACGTTGGGGAAATCATTTGGTAAAATTTCCTCCGATGATGAATATAGAACCTATCTCCCCCTTTCCCTTCGACGATGAAAGATATCAATGAATTCTGGAAAGATGGATTCGAGAGATGAAGAACGGTGAAGAATTCTAGTGGAGCGAGGATCGACGACACCTCTAAGCTTTATCCCTCATCAGCGACAGATCATAAGACCAAGCAGAGTTAGTTTGATTAAATTATTTTCCCTGTTCTTTTTCTAAAGTGACGATCATGGGTCAACCCATGAATAGTTTTACCCATGAATAATTCATTGATGTGGGAGGGTTTTCTTTTCTTGGGTTTCTATCGTGAGATAGGTATATTGTTGATAGAACGTTATCCCCAAACCTCCCCCTCCTTTAAGCTTCTAATGCAGTGGGCATGGGCCGACACGAACAAGGCCTGACCCCCCTCTACCTTGTGCATTCTTGGTCAAAAAACATTTCAAAGGGTGAAAAAAGAAACTTCAAGAACCTTGTAGGGAAGGCCAAAACCCAAGAGGTCTGAGGGCATAAGCGGTTTCGAAATCAGACCACCGAAGAAGACCTAGTGGCCCTTGGAAGGTGATTTCGGCATGGTGACGGACATAGGCGGGAGAAGTTACCAACCTACACTACATGCAGGTGGAGAAGCTAGCCCTCTTTGTTCGTGCGAGTAGAGCAGCACGACCGACATGAACTATAGTGGAGTATGTCGTGGCTCGCTAGATGGATGCGATGCCATCCTAGCACCATGTAGTAGGGATCAGTCCGCTCCTTGGGGGCCACATGTGAACAAAGGGGGTGTTTGAACTGGCTGTGCACACCCAAACCAGACCGGCCGTGTCGGTCCTGGCTGAGTTGGGGTAGTGGACCGGGCTGTCCAAGCGGCTTGGCTAAACTTTCGAGCCAGTCCTCATTAGCAGACTAGGCCAATGAGATAAAATCGGTCTGCACGATAGCCTGGGCAAGAAAAAGGAACTACCCCACCAGTGTGGACCGAGCCAGATAAATTTTAGGTCACTGGATGACCAAGCGGACTGGACCCATGGAGAACCTTGCCCTGGCCCAATAAGGCCCAATGGGCTAGGCCAATGGTCCAAGTAGTCAATTCAGGTCATTCAATACCTGGAGCCAGGATTGGCCGCGTTCGTCTGATCGAGTCGGACCAGGCACAGACGCAACTAGCCCCTATTTACTAAAATGACTTTATCTTGAAAATCAAGCATCTGATTGATGAGCCTTTTATGGTTTCAGGACCCTTTCGATGAAGAAGTACTTCTTAGATACTCTAAGAGTGTTTTGGAAATGGTTGGAATATAGCTAGGTGGGATCGTACTCAAATCCCATCAGGACCTTTTACAAAAAATAATCATATCTTACATATGGGGAATTTGTTCAACACATTATCTATTGAGTTGGGACCCTTATGATGAGATGGTCCTTTGTGTTACTCTATGTGGAACTTTGTGGATTTTGAGGTAATATCGGTGGATTGAGGATAATATCCTTTAGAAATCAATCATGTTAATTACGGAAATCCAGTGGCTGGTTGTGATATTAAGAATGAAGAGAGACCCTTTTTGGATCAGCATAAGAAGGACCCATCGTGGATCAGCAGTAGCACAACCCATTGTGGATCTGCTGGAGAGTGACTCATCATGGATCAACAGAAGAGCGACCCTTTATGGATAAGTAGTATAGTAAACCTTCATGGATCAGCAGCAGAGCCTCTCAATAGAATAAGATGATCTAGCTTTACAACTATCATCTTTACTTCTATAATTAAGTTATACTTGGTGTGAAATGTGTCTTTTTTTATGTACTTCACTTTGAGATCTTTCTTTGAGGTATTTTTTTGTATATTTTTCTGAGACATGAGTTGGTCTCTGTGTCCCTACTGAGTATTTTTATAATCACCTTTACATGGGATTCACCCACACCTGTTGTGTCTGGTGTAGAAGACATACAACTTTGATTGGGAATTTGGGGATCCAGGGCTAGATGGTGCTCAGAGGTGGATCGATAGACGTGGTGTGTTGTAGTGACATCTGACAGAAAGTTGTACCTACCCTTCAGGTATGATTCTTTACTTCTTATGGTGTATTTTCCTTTTAGTTTCGCTTGTATTATGGCCCATTTACTTTGATTTTACACGTTTTACTCTTTGTGGTGGTACTTTTTGTTATTGTACTACTTTTTTTACTCTATGGTTTTCTTTGTAAAGTATACCATGTCTGTGTATGCATAGTTTTAAAGTCAATGCCTTCCTCTTTTGGGATATTCCTTTTCGGTCCTAGTCACAATCCCTTGACCTATGTAAGGTGGGCTTGGGGTAGTCACAACATGGGCCCCAGGGTACAAGTCATGATAAAGTGGTATCAGAGGGTGGTTGGTTCTACTAGAAGAACTAAGAGACTATATTTTCGATTGGGGGAATTTTGTTAAGTGTATTGAGTTCAGATTTCAGTCCGGGGAGTCTAGTGTTGGTGTCACAGTCAATGTATCCATACACCAGGACCCTAAATTCAATTTTCCGAATCAGTACATGAAAATACTGGTTTCATGGGTTTGGAAATGTTTTTCTCTTGATCTCTTTTCCGTCAGCTCACCAAGTATAATTTATTGATTGTGGTGCATCTTTTTCCCTACATGATGCCTCCACGAAGACAACCAGCCAGGAATCCAGGGAGAAATCATGATGATGGCCCACTAAGTTATGAGGCATTGGTGCAAGGACCACATACAGATATATCACCTTCAGGTGGTGTACCTATAGCACCCCCACCTGGAGAGAAGCACTTGCTACCAGCCCCACCAACGGACAGTCTGTGCCAACTGAGCATGTTTCATGAGTTCTGGAGACATAGGTCTCCAATTTCTCTAGGTGAGATAGATACATAGGTTGCTGAGTATTGGATGGAGGTAGTTACTTGATTTTTTCTCCAGGTAGAGACACCTACATACCAGATGGTGTTCTTAGATGCTATCCTTTTTCAGAGCATGGTAGGGAGATAGTGTAGCCTGACACTCCAAACTCAAGAAGAGGTGACCCTTTCCAGGTTTTACATTGAGAGCCTCTTCAGGGACGAGTTCGTACCAGTGACACTATGCTCAGTGCATATTCAGAAGCTATTCCACCGATAGAAGGGCAACCTCATTATGGCCTAGTACTCTGTGAGTTTTACTAACCACTCCCACTACTCCACCGATATGGCATGGGAACCTTTCCTCAGGGCACGAACATTTGAAAAGATACTCTGATGGGATATCAGGGAATTGATGATTTCTCTCATCATACCAATACAGGACGGAGTGCTAGAGTTAGATCGACTGGTGGAGAGATTCTTAGCCGAGTAGGCACTGATGGTGAGAGCCACCAATGAACGATAGGTGGCTAAGTATTCTATAGAAGATTTTATGCATATGACGCTGAGGCCCAAATGGGATACACCTTCTTGAGGATGTACTAAGGATACAGGGTTGGAGGTGGAGATCTCGCGAGCCATAGGATGTCTACTGAGGGATAGAGTTTTTTACTCCCGTGACGGGCAGGGAAACATAGATCATGACTGTTTTACTCCCTATACAGATGATCAGTAGACGGTCGAGGAATCACCCAGATAGCAACAAAGTTTTAAGTGAGGAGGTTCATAGGGTGGTGGACATGGCAAGGGAGGAGGTCGAGTGATAGGTAGTGGAAGATGGTTCGAGGTACTGCCACAACCCCCCCCCCCCCCAGGTGTTCCACCACTGGGTCAGAGAGATGGAAGATAGGGGTGAGGCTAGCTTTAGGTGATGTAGGCCTACAACCACAGTGATCGAGAGATGATTAGAGGGTATGATATTTTTCTTTTACACCTTATTTATAGTTCTTATAGACATAGGTTTCAGTCACTCTTTCCTTTCCACGAAACTCGTTTGAGGATCAGAGATTTCAGTGGATCTGTTGACTCGATCCTTAAAATTAGAGACTCCTATGGGAGGGGATTTGATGATTACACACTGGTTCCATTAGTGTAAAATTACTCTAGGAGGCAAGAGATTTAGCTAGGATCTCCTAAGAGCAGTATCGAGGCCTTATTATTTCATCTTTTCTATGGAGTTGTTATCTACAGTCCGTGCTTGGTTCGACTATTTTAGGCACAAAGTGCAGTGTGCCTGTGGGGATGGGACCAGTTTTTCCTTAACTGGCAAGAAGGGAAACTTTTCAGTATAGAATGGACTTTCTCAAAGGAGGGAGAAGCTGATCACTCATCATTTATCTAGCCTCACCCTTGATGTGGTGGATGACAGGAGTCTAATCTTTCCTGTAGTGGTGGAAGAGTATGGGGATTTCTTTCCTAAGGATGTTTCGGGACTACCTCCCCACAATGAGGTAGACTTTTGTATCGATCTATACCCAATGACGGTGCCGATATCTACACCTGAATTTTGGATGGATCCCTTGGATATCCATGAACTAAGAGTACTGTTGGAGGACTTTTCAAGGAAGGGCTTAGTGAGACCCATTGTTTCATAATGGGAAGCCCGATTGTTGTTTTTCAAAAAGGCACATGGGAGCTTGAGGCTATGCATGGAATTTCGGTGCCTAAAATAGGTGAATCTAATGAAAAATTATACAATTACAAGAGTTTATAACCTCTTATATTAGATTAAGGGAGTGAGGTGGTTCTCAAAGATAGACCTCATATTAGGTTATAATTAGCTTCGGGTATGGGATGAGGATGTACTGAAGACAACCTTCATATGCCATTATGGACACTATGAGTTCTTAGTGATTCCCTTCGGCATGTCCAATGCTCTCATAGTATTCATGGGACTCATGAATAGGATCTTTTGGCTTTACCTTAATCATTTAGTGGTTGTATTGATTGATGAAATCTTAGTGTACTCGGCGTGGGAGGGGGAATATGCTATGCACCTGCAGATAGTCCTAGATACACTCTGAGAGCACCATATTTATGGTGATATCTCAAAGTTTCAGTTCTGGATTCGGGAAGTCCACTTTATGGGACACGTCATATCAAAGGCTAGAGTTGGAGTGCATCCGACAAAGATAGAGGCAATTTTTGTTTTGGACCCACCCAGAAGTGTGAATGAGGTACAAAGTTTCTTGTCATTGGCCGGATACTACTAACGGTTCATGCCTGACTTCTCAAGATTATCATCACCTATGATAGCTTTGATGAAGATGGGAAAATCCTCTGTGTGGATAGATAAATGCCAGTAGAGCTTCCAACAGCTGAAGAAGATCTTGACCAACACTCCCATCTTGAGGTTTCTAGAGGAGGGAATTGACTATGTGGTATACTATGATTCATCAGGGACTGAAATGGGTTGTGTCCTGATGCAGGAGAAAGAATTGATAACCTACGGCTCACAGCAGTTGAGGTATCATGAGAAGAACTACACAACCCATGACCTGTAGTTAGCAGTAGTGGTCTTTACCTTGAATATGTGGTGGAACTACTTTATGGATGAATGGTTTACCTTCTACTCTGACCACAAGAGTCTTAGATATATCTTATCATAGAAGCACATAAACTTGAGACAATGGTGATGGCTATTGTTCCTCTAGGACATTGACTTTGAGATAGTCTATACTCATGGGAAGGGGAACATGGTGGCTGACGCACTTAGTAGGATGTCTTGTTTGAAGCTGCTGAGTGAGGTGACTGAGCAGCTAGTCGTGATGCGGATATTCTTCATGGATAGTGATGGAGCCAGTTACCTTTAGTCTATGAATTTCACTCCCACACTCTTATAACAAGTTAGGGAGGCACAACTTTTGGATGGTTACTGCGAGGTACAACATGCCCAGTTACCCTCCGGACAGGCTCTTGATGGACTTAAATAGGTGGGGAGCATGTTATCCTTTTAAGAGGATGCACCATAGTACTGGTGATGTTACAGGAGGAGGTTTTGAGGGGGTTCCATACATCCCCTTTGGCAGTAAATCTAGGTGTGGAAAAGATGTACCGGGACCTCTGATGTCAGTACTGGTTGTTACAGATGAAGAAAATGGTGGAAATTTTTGTTTCATGATGCCTCACATGTCAGAAAGGATTACCATGCATGTCCAAGGGCCACGATTCTATCCGGGTGATTGTGGAACAATTCACCAAGTTACCTCACTTCCTACCAATCCAAGAGTCGGGATCGATGGAGGTCTTGGGATGCCTCTATGTCTAAAAGATAGTGCAGATTCATGGGGTGTCTTCAATGATCGTCTCAGACCATGATTCATTCTTTAAATCCTAGTTGTGAAAGGGGTTTTAGGAGACGTTCAGGACTGAATTTACCTTAAGCAAATCTTTTCACCCCTAGAGAGATGGTCATATGGAGCAGACCAAACAGACCTGGAAGTACATGCTTCGTGCTTATGTTATGGATTTTGGCCATAGTTCGGAGGATCACCTACCACTGGTGGAGTTTGTGTACAACAATATCTTTCACTCCAGCATTGGAATGGCACAATTTGAGGCCTTATATGGACAGCCATGAATATCACCTCTATACTAGAAAGACCCAGGGGAGTCAGTACCCAAGGGTCCAAATTTGGTATGGGCTACCACTGAGAAGTTGTAGATCATCCAGGAGTGGATTTGGACTATAAAAAGCAGATATAAGTCTTATGCCGACAAGAGATGGAGACCCTTGGAGTTCGAGGAGGAATTCCACCTTTTCCTTCGGGTCTCACACCAATGGGGATTGTGAAGATTTGACCGGGGTGGAAATTTTTCTCTGAGGTTCATTAGTCCTTTCCATATTCTGAGTAGAGTTGGCGATCTAGCATACCGCTTAGCTCTTCCCCCACAAATGCACTGGGTGCACAATTTTTTTCATGTTTCACAGTTGAGGAGGTACATTCATGATTCATCGCACGTCATCAACTGGGGTGAGCTGGGTATTGATGATGGGGTGATGTTTATGAAGTTTCCATTAGAGATAGAGAATCAATAGAAGCTTTTCCTTCGTGGATGGTTGATTCCTTTGGTTCACGTTCGGTGGCAGCACAAGAATCTCCAGGAGTACATATGGTAGCAGGAGGCTCCAATTCATGCTCAGTACCCCCATTTGTTTGATTAGCCTTTGTTTGGGATTTTTGGGATGTAAATCCTAATGTGGGGAGATCTTAATGTCCCAAAATTTCGGTATAATTTTTTAAAAAAATTATATTGAATTATTTTGAGACCACACGCTTTGACAGAAAGTGATTTTAAGGCCCTTTGAACCAGAAATGGAATTTTAAAATTTTTTTAGTTCACTTAAGTAAACATGCAAGGTGGGTTTTTATAACTTTTTAAATGGTGCTCAGATCAAAAATTAGAGGGAACCGTTGCACTTGAAAGGCCCGAATCTTCCTAGAAAAGACATAACATTGACCAGAAAAGGTCGTACTACTACTAATCGCTATGATTTTTATTCAAAGCAAAAACAGGCAGAAACAGAAACAAAGAATCCCACCTATGGGGGTAGAAAATAGTGAAGCCCTTGGGCATCATCCCAAATCAAGTTCACCCCCTCTGGTTTGAAAAAAGTACCATTAGCATGCCACACCACCGGATCCCCGAGGACCACAATAGAAGCCAAGTAGTCCGCCACTTTATTCCCTTCCTTCCAAGTGTGGGTGACCCTAACGTTGTTGTCCATGAGCACCTTACATTGTCTAATAATGTAGGTAATCAACCATGGCATGTTGTTGTTCCCCTCCAAGGCCTCTTGTACAAACTTCGAGTCGGTTTCCAGTTGGACAATATCAAGGCACCTCTGACTACAAATGGAAAGCCCGGAGAGGGCTTCCAATGCCTCCGCCTGGACAGCACTCCCCCTCCCATAGAAAGATGAGAATGCCATCACAACACTCCCCCTGTGATCCTGCACCACCCCCCCCCCCTCCCCGCATAATGCCCAAAGAACAAGCCCCGTCAAAATTCAGCTTATACCCATCCTCTGGTGGAATCCAGCGAATCCAATTCCCCCGCCCCTTAGATACCTTCTGTCTTGCCACCCTCCTGGCGAGCTGTAAGAACCAGAGAAAGAGCACATCTATCCCAATCTCTGCAAGATCCACTAGCTCAATCAACATGCACCTAATCCTCTCCACCACCGCCCTCCCTGTAGACTTGGTTCCCTCAAACCTTGCTCGGTTTCTAGCCTGCCAGAGCACCCAGCAGGCTGCATTGAAGATAATGGCACAGGCCTCAGCCTCCTTTGGGTTATCTTCATAGCCCTGAAACCATTTCTCCAAAAAACGCTCGGGTTTATCAAAATTTGAAGAATAACCCGCCTGAACTCCAAATAAACTCCACCCCATACTCTCCCAAGCCCCCTCAAAGAAAATATGATTCGCACTCTCCTCCCTCCTTCTCGGACAACACTGGCAACAGGATGTCAGGCTGATGCCCACCCTTTTAATGCTTACATCAACAGGGATAGCATTATTCTGGATACACCAAGTCAGGAAGTTCAGCTTGGTAAGGATGCTCTTCCTCCACGCCCCCTGTTCCCGTGATCCTGATGACCCAAGTCAGAAAGGGTCGTACGGAAAATCTATTTTTTGAACATTTCAAAAAATAAAAAAATAACATAAAAAAAGTTATTTTACTTCTTTTCTCAACCATTGAGTAGAAGATGGAGATTTTGTGGTGCGGAGAAAAGCTGGTGATGTGGCACATTAAAGGAAACTCATAATGTCACATTTTTGTGCAAGAATAATAGGTATGTTGTTTCATAAATAAAACAATGTAACGACGTGATGTCGTAGCGTAACAGAACTGATGTGACCTGTTTTATTTTAATATCACATTGGAAAATCTGTTGGTAGAATTTCCTCTGGCGATGAACATGGAACCTCTCCCTCCCATTCCCTCTGATGAAAAATTATATCGATGAAAATCGAAAAAATGAATTCGAGAGATGAATAACAGCGACAAATGCTAGTGGAGCGAGGATCGAAAACAGCTCGAAGCATCATCCCTTGTAAGCGATAGATCCTCAAACCCAATAGGGGATTCTTGATTAAATTCTTTTCCCTGTTCTTTTTCCAAATCAACGAGCGCTGGTTAACCCACTCCACTTTGTGCATTATTGGTTGAAAAACATTCTAAATTGAGGCAAGGAAACATCAAGGCCCTCGTAGGGAAACCGGCAACCCAAGAGGCTTGGGGGCGTAGGCGGTTTTGAAATCGGACCACCAGAGTGACCCGATGGCCTGAAAAAGGTGATATCGGTGTAGCCCCACCGGCGTAGCAGTGCTGGTGACCGGCTTCGATGGCCTGCGGTTTCACCAACAGGCACTGTATGCTAGTGGAGAGGTCGGACCGCACCGGCTGTGCAGAAGGAGGTGGCGTTCCTGACGTGCGCCACGGTGGAGGAGGTCACGGGACGTTCGCCGTGATGGCCAGCTGGACGCAGCACCGGTTGGACATGGTGCTAGATGGGTGTTTCCTAGAAGGGAGAAACCCACTCCTTACAGGACACATGCAAACAAAGGTGGGTGGCTAACTGAACCACCTGCACACGCCCCAACTAGATCGTTTGAGCTGTTTCGAGCATAATCAGACTGGATGAGCCAGTCTGAGCCGGGCAGAGCCAGGCCAGCGGACTGGGCCACCCAAGTGGGCCATCAAAAAATTAAAGTCTGTCCGCCTTATTGGATTGGACCTACATGATAAAACTTGGCCACGCAGTGTCCTGGGCTAGGAAAAGGGACTGGCCTGCTAGTGCGAGTCAAGCCGGATGAATTTTAGGCCGCTGGAAGACCAAATGAACTGGAACCACGGCCAACCTCACCCAGGTCCAATAAGGACCAATGGTCTAGGAAAATGGGTCAGGTCAATCGGCCAGGCAAACAATTTGGGTCGTGTTGGACCTCGGGCCCAGATTGGTTAGGTCGGTCCGACTGAGTCGGACTGGGCACAGATGCAACTGGTCCATGTTTATTAAAACACATGTATCTCGCAAACTCAGTGTCTGATTGACGAGTTGTTTGTGGAATTGGGACCCTCTCGACAAGGCATCCCTTCTGAGATACTCTATGTGAGTTTTGGAGAAGGTTAGCGTATATCTGGGATAGATCAGACTCGAATCCAACCAATCCCTTTTTACAAAAACTCCCATATCTTATAGACCGAGAGATTGTTCGACATGATGTTTGTTGTGTTGGGACCCTTAAGAATAGACAGTCCTTTGGGTTACTCTATTTGGGACTTTATAGTGGTTGAGGTACAACTGATGTCTTTTGGAGCAGATCCTTCAGAAATTAAGAGTGTTAAGTGCCTGAATCCAATGGTTGGCTAGGACATGAAGAATGAAGAGTGACACTTCATGGATCCTCATAAGAGAGACCTTTTGTGGATCAGCATAAGAGTGAGCCTTCTTAGATCAGAAAGTGAGAGTCTATTTTTTGATCACCAAGAGAGAACTCCTTCGTGGATAAACAGTAGCGCGACCCATCATGGATTAGTCGTAGAGTGACACGTCATGGATCAGCAGCAGAGCGACCCTTCACAGATCAGCAGCATAGCGACCCTTCGTTGATCTGTAGCAGAGCCTCTCAAGCGAATAATATGATATAGATTAATGGCTAATCATATTTACCATTGTACTTAAGTTATACCTGGTGTGATCTATGTCTTTTTCTTTATGCTTCACTTTGAGATCTTGCATTTTGGTATTTTTCTTTTGTGGATTCTATAAAACCCAAGGGGGTCTCGAGGTCCCTATTGAGTGTTGTTATACTCAAATCCTCATTTCATTGGTGATATTTATAGCTAGAAAAAAGGAGTGGGTAGTGTGAGAGGAACCACATGAAGACTAGTGGGTTTTAGAAAAACCCATCATACACGGTATGTATTCTGAGGAAAACACGTCATGTAGTCCCCAGGATACAATATCTAGGGTTTGGTGAAAATAAAATATCAGATACTATGGGAATGGCTATAGTACACAGGTACGACCATGTACTCAGACATGGCCAAAGTACCCATACACAGCTAGGTACATGAGAAAGACCTGAGTAAACGGTGATGGTATGTAGTACACGGGCATAGTCCAAAGTACATAGGTAGACCTAGGGTATCCAAGACACATCGTGTATACACTATAACCATTATATACATTTTCTAGGGTATTTTGAGACCCATGTTATCTTTGGTTTAGATTAGTATCTCTAGGGTGTTCTCCCTTTTTCCATCCCTATGAGGGTATAGTGAGGCTTCATACCCAAATCTTATGATGTGATCCCCTATATCGCATTAGTCTTAGATTGATTTATTAATTGCTTTCTATGGCCTGGTTTTTGATCCTCTATCCTTCTATTCTTCCATATGTAGGGCCATAAGCCACATGACCAACACACATGGTAATTCAATAACCTACATAGTGGGTTGTTATAGATAGGTTCAATAAAAACGCATAGTACCTGGGTGAGAACCCCTATTTTGTGTTAATATCTTCTATGTTCTAGTGCGTACTTATTCATGGAGAAGCCCGATGATCATGACCTCTCAGAAAAGTTCCATCAGTAATTTCATGATTCTTGGATTGATTTCTCCCTCATGAGAATTAACATGAAGCCTCGAGTAGATTATAGACTGACAGTATGATTGTAACCTTACATTGAGACACATTTTCTATCTTGAGTATATCTAGGTTATTATTTTTATGTCTGAGATTCTATATGGCATTCCTTTATGATGATGAGCTGAGTAATCTCTTGATACTTAATGTTTGGTTATTTTGGAGTGTCATACTGGGTATGTATACACTCACCATTGCATGGTCTCTACCTGCACATGTCTTATCTAAGAGTTTCATTTGATAGCAGTCTCATCCTTCCTAGAAGGTTGGACTCTTTTTATAGTTTTGTAGGGATTGTAAATGGCCCCTTATGCTTTCTAATACAGGTGTCATACTCTGATGTCTGATATATATGTATGCATCCTTTTCAGTATCAGATATACTTTACCTTTTATCTTTATGTGCGTGTTTGGAGACATGTACAAATGTATGGGTACCTTAGGTTAGTGCCTCCCATGTGTTTATGATATTCCTACTCAGTGTTAGTCTTAATCCCCTTGCATATTGGAGGTTGGATTGGGGTTACCACTAGCTTGGTGGCCCCCAGTGGGTCAGGTCAGGAAAAAGTGATATCAAATCTTATTCATCTTAGGATCATATTTTGGATATTTTCTAGCTATGATATTTGGTTTGGGGACTAGGGAAACATTGTTAAAGTGTCATTAGTTTTGATATCAGGATAGGTAATTCAGTGTTGGTGCGATTGTTGACATATCCATTCCCCAAGACTCTAAAAACAAGGTTATTGATTCAGTTCATATAGACGCAAGTTGCAAGTAAAACATCATTACATGAATTATAGAATAATTAGTTATGGTTTTCGTTTCTATTTTGATTTAGCTCCTCGAATATACTCTTTCACCATGGTGCTTATGGACATTTTCATGATACCTCTATGATGACATCAAGCAAGGATTCCATATTATAATTGTTGGGATGATCAACCAATTGAAGAGGCGTGATTATAGGGTCATGTATAAGAGGAGGTAGCTCCATGTGGATTTTCAATAATACCACCAACCATTGAGAAGAAGGTTTCACTAGATGTACCAGCTAAGGATGTGAATAGGATGAGATCACTTCATGAGTTTTAGGGATAGTGACCCCTCATGTTTTGGGGGGTATTCAAATAAAAAAGTGGATGCGGACTGGCTAGAGGTATTTGGGTGAGTTTTTCACCTTGTTAGGACCCCTCATGATCAGTTGGTGGTCATGAATATGATCCTTCTCCAATGATCTATAGGGTGATTGTGTGTTTTAGTAAATCATATGTATGATGAAAACAATATTTATTCAAAAAAATTCAAGTGTCGCTTAATATAAAAGTTCTACTAAACCACATTGTAGGTAGTTCACATCTAGAACCATTTAGAGATTCAACAGGGTATCAGGACTGTGGAAGATTATTCATCAAGGTTAGAAAACCTCACATGATAATCTATAAATATGGTTCGAAATGAATTCTTATATGAATATAAATTTGAGAATGGAATCATTAGATACATATTGGATGGTGTGATATCTCTTTTCATTCCTACCTATGTTGGAGTGATTCAATGAGATTTGGTTGTGGATAGCTTCTTGGTAGATCAGTCAAAGATTGTTGGTGTTGGTAGTGGGAACCCTGTAGCTGAGAATTCAGTAGTTGATAGAAGATACTAGAATTAGGGATCCATTTGTTCTATTCATTTCTTAAGATAGCATCAAAATTCAGGTTTGGTGGAATAGGTCTCACAAGATAGCTCTAGTTAGTTGAGGGATAAGCGATGTTACTCCTATGATGGGTGGGGTCATCTTGTGCGAGATTGTCTAAACCGTAATAAAAATGACTAGGATACAATCAATGTACCACCTATACAAAGGTAGTATAAATATAAGATAGGTACATAGGGTAGAAAAAATGGTAGAGGATAAGGGAGAGCAGTGAGAGGTGGCTGACGATTTGATATGTTTCCACCACCACCCCCATGTGGTCCACACCAGGCTCAGGGAGCTAATGGTCAAGGGCATGGGAAGCTAGAGGCACCGAAGGCTAATGACCTAGAAAATCTAGGGCTGATTATAGTTATGATATGTTTCTTCTAAGAATTAGCTATAGTATTGATAGACATAGGTGTGAGTCATTCATTTATAACTGCATCGCTTGTTCGAGATCTATATATTCCAGTTGAGACTGTAGCTCATCATGTGTGCTTGGCGACTCATAATAGATATGAATAAATGATTAAACACCTATTTTTATAGTTATAATTAACTATTAGAGGAGATAAATTTTTATGTGATCTATTTTTAATAGTTATGTGGTGTTATGACATAATTCTAGTTATAGAATGGATCTACTCAATTAATGCATATATTGATTTTTTATATGAAATATACAGTGTGTCTGCATTGATGGGAAGATGTTTCCTTCATAAGTGAGATGGAAACCCATCCAATGTAAGATGGTATCTTATATACGAGGATAAGAACAATTACTCATCAAATTGATAGTATTACCTTTGGATTAGTAGACGTTATGGGATTTCAGCTGCCAGTAGTGGTGGAAAAGTTTGAGGATGTCTTTATTGAGGGAGTGTTGTGCTTACCTCCCTATTTAGAGATATAATATATATAGACTTTCACCTAGGGATTATCCCAATATTTTTTCCATCATATCGGATGGATCCCACAAATCTTAAAGAGATGAACATGTGATTGGAGGAGTTATAGATGAATGGATTTTTTAGGCCTAGTGTTTCACCCAAGGTAACCCAATTTTTTCACCTAGAAGGTGGATAAGAGATTAATGTTATGTGTGAAATAACATTTATTTAATCAAGTGACTGTCAATAATAAATATAAACTTCCAAGAATCAATGAACTCTTTTACTAGTTGAAAGGGGAGAGATGGTCCTCAAATATGGAACTCAAATCAGGCTATCAGTAGATCTATGTTTTAGATGAGTATATTCTAAAGATTAAATTTTGATGTTTCTACAGTAACTATGGGTACACATTTATTCCCTCAAGTGTGGAAAATTCCCCAATAATGTTCATGGGACTCATGAATCGGATATTTCAGATTTTCTAAGATCGATTTAGGGTGGTCTTAATTGATGGAATCCTTGTGTATTCAGTTCCCAATGAGGAGCATGAACAAAACATGAGGATGGTCTTAAACATACTTTGAGAGAACCATATTTATGGGAATATCGCAAGGTGTTAATTCTGTATTTGATAGGTCTACTTCCTTGGACATGTCATGTCAGAAGAGGGAGTAGCAGTGGACCCAGGGAAGGTTAAGGTAGATCTTGCTTGGGAGGCACCCAAGAGTGTGAATGATGTGTGTATATTTCTTGGGTTAGATAGAAACTATTAATGATTCATTCTTAACTTCTTTGGTATTTAAGTTCCCTTAAATAATTTGACCTAAAAGGGTCATCCTTTCATTTTTATTGTGAGGTTCCTATAGGAATTTCAAGATTTTTGGCTCAGGTTGATGAGAACCCTAATCCTGAGATTTAAAAATTAAAGTATTGAGTTTTTGGAATTATAGGATACCTTCTAAACTCGGCCTAGATGTGTTCTAATGTAGTGGTAGGTAGTGACTACCTATAGGTCTCAATAGATGAGACCCCATGAGAAGAACTGCATGACCTGCAATCTATAGCTTGAAGTGGTGGTATTCTCCCTAAAGATGTGGCTAAACATTCTTATGGGTGAGTATTTTTATCTTCTTTTCTAACCAAAATAGTATCAAGTATATATTTTCATTTAAGGAAATTAACTTTATATTGTCGCAGTGGATAGATTTCCTCTATGATTATGACATAAATAGAGTTGATACTCCTGGGTAGGGGAATGTTGTGGAAGATGTTGTTAGTCAAATATCTTTTTCATATTTTTGTGTGAGGTGTTAGAGTAGTTTGTTGTATTTCAATTTTTCCTAATAGATGGTAATGGTGAAACATAACTTTATTCTATGATTGTTATCCCATTCATATCACAACATGTTAGGGAGGATTATTTTGAAGGTATCAACTGTGAGACCATGCAAATTCTGATATCCATTGGATATGATCCTAATAAATGTTCTAGATGGGGAGGATGTTATCCTTTTATGAGGGTAGACCATGGAACCAGTGATGTTTTGAGAGGAGGTTTTGTAGGGTTTTCATACATCACCCTTAATGTTACATCCATGTATGGTGATGATGTACCATAACCCTTTGACATCATTTTTTGTGGCTAGGAATGATAAAATTTACAGTGATGTTTTCTCTCGATGCCTCACTTATTAGTAGATGAAGGATAAGAAATAGGTCCTAGTAGGTTTATTTCAACCCCTTTAGGCACTAGAGTTTAAATGAAATGGTATATCCATATAATTTGTGACATGACTTCCTCCATCATTATAAAACATGATTTTATCTAAGAAAGCAAAGACCGAATCACCAAGTATTTCCACTTACTATCCATTTGATAGTACAGTTCACTAAATAGATTGGGATCACCTTACATATAAGAGATAGGATGACTTCATACAGTTCCCTCCATGATCATTTTAGACCATATTTCTTGATTCTCTTCATTTTTATACAGAATATTGCATGTGGCCTTTGGGACTTAGTTACATTTGAGCATGGATCTTCACCCCTAGACAAATGGAAAGACTGCTCAAACCATCCATGTTCTAAAGGACATGTTTCAGGCTTTTATGTTGGAATTTAGCTATAGTTGGGAGGATCACCTACCCATTTGGAGTTTTTATATAACAGTAGTTACTACTCCACCATCAGAATGGAACTATTTGAGTCCATATATAGGCAACCCTATTGGTTTTCTCTCTGGTACCATTGGAGATTTGGCTAGGGTGGAAAGTTATCTATAAGATTAATTGGCCCTTTCTTGATACTTTATAGGCTTAGAAAGGTGTAATAACACTTGTTGTGTGTCTAGTGGCATCTTGGGAATCTGTAGGAAAACACCTAGGAGTGGGAGAACTAGAAGTGAGCTCATTACCCACATCTTTATTATTGGGTTTTTATTTTTGGGATAAAAATCCATGAGGTCGGGAGAATGTAATGACTATATTCTTCTCTTATAAAACATTATAATATTTTCTATAATATTTTAAAGGCTTGTAACGGAGTCATAATAGGGTTCCAAGGCCTTGGGAGGCTCAGTATTGATATTATAAAAATATTAAATACATTATTCCATGCATGTAGAATTTTTTTGAAATAATATAAAATCTCCTAAATAGAGTCTTGGATAGAAAATATGTGACATATATTAAATCTTGAATTTTTATTTTACTTGATGTGTGACATAATCCTTATCGATGTCTGGTGGTTAGTTTAACTGAAATCATGGGCACAAATAATAAATAAATATATAAATTTATATATTTGTTATTTAATTATCATGACCTAATCTTTTTATTTAAAAGATAGTTATAGCCAAACCCTGGGGTGATCATTATAATCTTATAATTCATGAGGGGGTTAGGGAGGAGAATTTATTGGATGAAAATGGGATTGAGGATCTGAGATCCATTTTCAAAGGAGTCATCTTCACCAAAGGACTTCAAAGATCTCACCTACAATAACAACATAAAGGCATTATTTATAAAAAAATGATCCAAATTGAGGTAGTATTTTTTATATATTTTATTTAATACTTTTTTGGTTATCTTATGTCAAAATTGAATCAATATTTTGAAGGATTTTATTTTAGGTTTGATCATTAAATTACGGGTATACATTTTATCTTCATAGATTGAGGAATTGCTATTATTGGTCATCCCTAATTATTCCTTCTTCATTCATAATTCTCATAAAAATGTATTGAAACTAATCTAAACAATGTCTAAAGTTCATTCCTCATGTTTTAATTTTGTTAATTTCCCTCATCGTTCTTCGTACGTTTTTCATGGTGTTTCCTTTGGCCAGTAGTTTCACAAATACCTGGTAAAAAATCCTTGAGTAATCATTATTTAGTGAAATGGATCAATACCATGGGTCTAGGTTTGGAATCGATCAAATGAATGTGGTGTGTTGTGATGATTTAGGATTTTTAATTTGATTAGGAGTTCTCATTCCATGGAATTAGGAATTTGGGAGAAGCGGTTCTATATGAATGAATCGTGAGAAGATTCGTGGCCAGAATCTGGCCACTAATAATGATTGGAGTTCAGTAAACTCATATCCACATTTCACTAGTGATATTATAAGCTATAATGAAGGAGCAGGCAGTGTGATTTGAAATCATGGAGTTCAATGGGTTTTGTAAAAACCTGGAATACAAGGCATGTATCAGGAAAAAAAACACAGTGTAGTCCCTTCGCTATGGTTAATACGTTTTCATGAAAATAAAATATAACACATTTTTTGACCCATGACTGGAGACTCAAATTTTACCCCTATCATATATGGGAATGAATATGGCTAGCTACATGACCACTACTTGCATCTATGGTAATGATCATGTACTTGAAATTGACTAAAGTACCTAAACAAGGCTAAGTACACCAGCATGACCAATGTACACAAGCATGGTCCATAGTAAATGGGTATGGCATAGAGTACACGGGAAGACTATGGGTATTCAAGATATGCCTTGTATACCCTATAAACACCATGCACATTTTCTAGGGAAGTTTGAGGCCCTATTTCTCTTTAATTTAGACCAGTATCTCTGGAGTGTCTTCCCTTTGTCATTCATATGAGGGTACAGTAAGGCATCATGACCTAAGAATAGGATGTGATACACTATATATAATTAGTATTGTATAGATTTAGTAATACCTCCATGTATCATGGGTTTGATCCGTAATCATTTTCTTTTTCCCAAGGTAGGTTCAGGAATCGTGTAACCAACATATATAGGCGTTCGATCCCCTAATTAGTAGGTTATTTCAGAGAGGGTCAGGTGTACCCCATAGTCCCTTAGTGAGACATACTACCTATTTATTGAGATCTTATGAGTTATAGTGTGTACATTTTCATAGTGTGGCCTAATGAGAATGACCTCTCAGATAAGCGTCGTTAATGCTATCATGGATTTTGGAGTGAGTTCTCCATGATGAACATTACCTTGAATCCTTGAGCAGATTATATGCTGGAAGTATGTTTATGACCTTACTTTGAGACTTTATGTATATCTTGAGTATATCTCAGTTATTATTTTATGTATTTTATTATTATTGACATACATTTGTGATGATTAGTTGACTACTCTCTTGATGCTTTATGTTTAGTGATTTATGGGACTACTACTGGAAATGTTTATACTAACCCTTGTTTAGGATCTACCCACACATGTTATGACTTAGGTAGATGATAAATCCTTCAATGAAATCCAAGTAATAGTAGAAGTAGGAAATCCATAGTTGATCTATACAGACTAGTTGGTTCTAGGAGTTTTACATCACGTAATCACCCTCATTCCTAGCATGTTTGAATCTTTTTACAATTTTGGTGGGCTTATATTTGACCCCTAATTATTTCTAGTACTCATGTCACAGTTTGTTGTGGATATAAATGTAATCATGCATTTCAGTATCATTTATACTTTACCTTTCATCTTGGTGTTGGTGTTTGATGATTTGTGTGAGTACAGGTACCTTAGGCTAAGGCCTCCCATGTGTCTCTGATATTCCTACTTGATGCTTTTCACCAACCCCTGACCAATTGGAGTTAGGATTGGGGTGTCACACTCAGCTTAATGTTGAATAGGAGAGCCCCAATGGGTCGGGTCCTAAAAATTAATTTTAAATTAAATACTCATAATCACAAATATATTACAATCATTTTAACAATAAAATAGTTAACTTATCCAATTGTAAATGAAACTACGGAGCATATATTATCATTAAAAATATTTTTAATCTTATAATTCTATAACTAAAATCAAATTTGGAAAAATAAAAAATATAACTAAAACCAAAATTTTCCATATGGTTATAAATTTTTAACTTGGTTATTAATGTAACTATTATTTTACCAAACCTAGAAAAGAGAAATTATAAAAAAATGTGTGAAATTATAAAATATGAAAAATAAAATATTGGAAAGTATTTACAAATGTTGTGGTTGAAATATAATATTAAATGAAAAAATTATATACTTTTCATCATTCAACCACTATTTTTTTAAATATCAGTTAAATTAATAGATCAACATCACTAATCTATTTAAATAAATTTAATAATAAAATATTTGACTTAACCTCTCATAGATAGAACTATAGAGAACATACATTCGAAGTGAGAAATGAGTCAATAATCATGAACTACTAGTAACCCCAGGCATCATTGTTTTCAAAAACACTTTTAAATTAAGAAATCAAGGTCAAAAATATACATCTATCAGTCTAATAATAAAATAATTAAATTAAGCTATCACAAAGAAACTGCAAATGTATATATTTTATTTGAAAAAATTATAATCCTATGAACCTATAAATATAATAAATATTTTAATAATAAAAAATTTGTTTGATAGTGGTGGGAAATACAAAAAAAATTGATGGAAAATATTTACATATGTTATGGTAGAAACATAATACACAATGAATAATTATATCATTTTAAAAATTTGTTGAAAACTATAAATAAAATATTTAATTAAACACTAAAAATAGAAAATACAATATTTTTTAAACTACCTTTTTCAAAACCTCTTTTAAATCAAGTTATCAAAGTTGGTAATATATTTAAATCAATTTAAGAAAAAATATTTGACTTAACTAATTGTCAACAAAACTATAGTGAAAATAAAATTAAAGGGAGAAATGAGAATATTATCATGAAATCCCAATGGCACTAGGAATAATTTTCTTCAATTTAGATTTTAAATTAACTGGTCAACATCAAAAATATATTTCAATCATTTAAACCATAAAATATTTGACCTAACATATTTCAAGAAAAACTATAGAGCATATATGTTCATTAAAAATATTTATAATCTAATAAATATATAAACAAAAATATTATTTTAACACAAAAAAATATTACTAAAATCAAAATATTTCATATCGAGATCAATTTTTTTGTTTTCTTACAACTGAAACAGAAATCTTCCCACCCTTAATCAAAAACAGTAAGAAAACACAATTATGAGAAATAGGAAAATACAAAAAATAAATTAACAAAAATTATTCACACATATTGTGGATGAAATATAATATAAAATTAATAATTATAACATTTCAATTATTAGTTGAAAAGTATAAAATAAAATTTTAATTGTAAATATAAAATAGAAAATTAATTCTTGGTTAAAACAAAAAAAATTCAATATCACTTTTATATTGAGTAACCAGGATCATTATTATATATAAATAAATTTAATAAAAAAATTGACTTAACTTATTGCAAAAAAAACTATAGATAACATACATTCGAAGGGTGAAGCGATTCGAGTAGCGTGAACTCCCAAAAACATAGGTCATCAACACATTTCAAAATCATTTTTAAATTAATATGTTAACATCAAATATATATTTCAATTAGTTTAACAGTAAATATTTAACTTAACCTATTAAAAACTATAAAACCTATATTTTTTTTAAATATTTATAATCTTATAAATCCAAAAATAAAATAATGACTTTAACAACAACAAAAAAACATTTGGTTGATCTTTGTGAGAAAATATCAAAAATAAACTAACAGGAAGACTTTATAGATGTTATTGTCAAAATATAATATGCAGAGAAAAATTATAACATTTTAATCATTAATTGAAAATTATAATTGAAACATTTAATTAAAAAATTGAAAATTGAAAAAATATTCTCAGTTAAACAACCATTTTTTCAATATCACATTTAAATTAATCAATCATTGTCACATATATATTTAAATTAATTTAACAATAAAATATTTTACTTAACCTATTTCTGGAAGAACTATAGAGAACATAAATTCAAAGGTATTGGAGTGTCAAGCATTCTAAACTATTGATGTCCCCAAGAATAATTTAAAAAAAATTAATAGTTAATGTCTTAAATATATTTCAATCATTTTAAAAATGTTTAACAATAAAATAATAATGTCACAAATATATTTAGATCAGTTTAATAAAAATATATTTGACTAAACCAATTATAAATAAAATTTTAGATTTTGTGTCAAATTTAAAAATTTTATAAATATTATAAATATATAAATAAATAAAATTTTGAATATTAAAAAATATATAAAAAATGGTTGATAGTGGTTCCAAACATAAAAGGTATCAGTTAAAATATAATATAAATTATAAGTAAAACCATAACTTTTTAATATCACTTTTAAATTAAGAAATCAATATAAAAAATATATTAAAATAAATTTAAAAATGTAATATTCGGATTACTTATTACATCGGGAACTATAAAAAACAAACATTTAAAGGGAATGGTGTGCCAAACATCAGGAACTCTCAATAGCAATGAGCATCATTGTTTTAAAATTTTATTTTAAATTAAGAAGCTAATGTCACAAATATAATTTAATCATTTTAAAAATAAAATATTTTACTTAACCTACTACAATAAAACTGAAGATCATTTACTTTATTTACATATGTTTTATAATCTTATAAATCTGTAAATAAAAAAAATATTTGAAAATAAAAAAAATTATTTACAGTGGTGAAAAAATACAAAAACAATAAACTAATAAAATGTCTTTACACAAGTTATAGTTGAAAAATAAAACATAGAGAATAATTATAATATTTCAATCAATAGTTGAATGTTATAAATGAAATATTTATTTAAAATTTGAAAATATATTATATATTCTCGATTAAGCAACCCTTTTTCAATGTCACTTTCAAATTAAGCAATAAAATTTACAGTAATATTTAATTAAATTTAACATTAAAATATTTGAGATAATCTATTATAAGAATAACTATATAGAACATACATTCAACGGGAGTTGTGATCCAAGTATCATGAACTCAAAATGTCATCATTCATCATTTTCTTCAAAACCCCCTTTAAATTGCGTATTTAACATCACAAATATATTTCAATCAGTTTAATAGTAAAATATTTGACTTACATATTTCAATAAAAACCCTCGATCATTTATTTTATTCACAAAAATTAATAATCATATAAATTGGAATATAAAATAATGATTTAAATAAAAGATATTACCAAAATTGAAATTTCTCATGTGGTTTTTCATTTTTAGTTTTGATATAACCGAAACCAATATTTTTCCACCCCTAATCAAGATCAATAAGAAAACACAATTATGAGAAATAATTAAATTCAAAAAACCACTAACAAAAATTATTTAAACATTTTTTGGTGGAAATATAATATATAATGAATAATTATAACTTTTTTATCATTGGATTTAAATTATAAATGACATGATAAATTAAAAATAGTAAACAGACCATATATTCTCATTTAAACCACCATTTCTAAAATATCACATTTAAATTAAGAATAAAATTACTAATGTATTAAAATAAATTTATTAATAAAAATTTTGATATGGCATATTTCAAAGAGAACTATTAAGAACATATGTTTAAATAGAGTGGTGAGTCAGGCATCATGAACTTCCAACAATACTAGGGATTTTTTTTTTCAAATTCACTTTTTAATTATATAGTTAAAGTCACAAATATATTTCAATTTTCTTAAAAATAAAATATTTAACTTATCCTATTACAAACAAGACTTAGAATCATATATTTTCATTACAAATATTTTCAATCTTACAAATATTTAAATAGAATAATGATTAGAAAAAAACAAAATATTGGGTTTATGGTGTTGTGAAAATACCAAAAAATAACTAAGATAAATTATTTACGCGTTTTATGGTTGAAATATAACACACAATGAATAATTATAACATTTTAATCATTAGTTGAAAATTATAAATGAAATATTTAATTAAATATTTAAAATAGTTAAAATATTTTCAGTTAAAATACAATGTTTTCAATGTCACTTTAAAATAATAAAATCAACATTTTAAATATATTTAAATCAATTTAAAAATAATATATTTGACTTAACCTATTTTTTGGAAGAATTATAGAGAACATATATTCAATGGGAGTGGGGAGTCAAGCATCATGAACTCACAATGGCACCAAGAATCATTTTTTTCAAAATCTTTTTTAAATTGAGTATTCAATGTCATAAATATATTTTAATTAGTTTAAAAATATAATATTAACATCAAAAATTTCACTACTATAGAATATAATTTAATTAATACTAGAAATTTCTATTATTAGTACTAAAAGAGCATTATTGAATGGTATCCTTTATCTGTCCATATTTTAGTGTAGATAAAGTTGAATTTTATTAGCACTATTTTTAGTCATAATAAAAGTACCTTTTATTAGTGTTTCATATAGAACAGATAGGAGAAATAGATATTGTATTTTACTACTTCATTTAAAGCATACTCCATTAACATTACGCTTACAAACAATTTCAAGAATTTCAAATCATTTTCAACCCACTTCATAATTTAATTTCAAATAAATTTACATTACAAAAATTTCAATACATTATAGTCACATTGGTATTAAAATTTATTACAGAAATTATATTATACAAAAAATTCAAAAATAACATGGTGGCCCAAAATTTTTCTATCTTGGGAAACCACTTTTTAAAAGAGTACAATCATGTTGCTAGTTTTCGAACACACCACCTCAACTCAAAAAAAAGAAGAATATTCCTACACTAGACAACAATACCTATGTTATAATAATATAAATTAATTAATTAATCATAAATATTATACAATAATTCATTAATAAGATGTCACTTTTATACTTAAAACATAAACATGTGTTAGATTTATGTATCAATGATTTCTAAATGTTGCAAATGATTTATGGATCTTTTTTCTAATGTATCGGGATAATTCGATCATGTTTTCATGGTTTTGAGTATGTCACATGCATTTTCAACTAAACTATTAATTTTGAATAAAAAACCTCTCAGTCATATCAGTTGTATCGGGTGTCAGATTGACATGTGGATGATTCTTATACATCATAAATGAGTTATGGATCATTTTAATAAAGTATCAATAAAATTCATGTTTTTTAGTATTCAGTGAGTGATATATGTTTTGAACTAAAATGCCACATATTAATAGAAATAAAACACTTTGAGTCATATTAAGAACAACATATATGATATCGATGTGCATATGATTATTACACATCAAAAATGATTTATTGGTCAAGTTATTAAATTGTCAAGTAAAACCAAGTTTGTTTTCTTGGTTTTGAATATGTGACTCCAATTTTGATCTAAAACGACCATTAAAAATAAAATAAATGACTTTTAGTCATACGAGAAACATTTTCTATAGGATTGACATGTGGTTGATTACTATATATCAAAAATTATTTATGTAATTTTTTCCTAAATTATCAACAAAATATGAGGGAATTAATTCAGTTTTCCTTGTGTAACATGTATTTTGAAAAAAAAATGTCACTTTCAAACTAAACAAAACACATTGAGTCATACTAGATACACCATGATTCACATTGTAGTACAGTCAATTATTATATTTTAAAAATAATTTATGGACCATTTTACTTAAGTATCAAAAAATTCCCAGAACATTTTCTTATTTTTGAGTATATGACCCATTTATGGATCTAAAATATCCATTTTAAATAAAAGCATGCACTTTTAGTCATACCAGCTACAACGTGGGTCATATTAACATTCATCTAAATTCTATACATAAAAAAATAACTTATGGATCATTTTAATAAAGTATCAAGACAACCTAAGTTTGTTTTATTTTTTTTTCAATTAGTAAAACATGTTTTGAACTAAAATTTTACCATTAAACTAAAAACATTCACTTTGAGTCATATTAGGCACACTATGTGTCATATTTTCATGTGGTTTATTTCTATAAATGAAAAATGATTTATAGATTATTTACCTAAAGTATTAATATAATATGAGTTTTTTTAATTTATTTTGAGTGTGTGGAGCGTGTTTTGAACTAAAATGTTAATTTTAAATTAAAACATGCAATATCATTCAAACCAAACACACCATGGATCATATTGATATGAAATTTATTCTTACACATCAAAAATAACTTAAATATCATATTAATAAAGTATCAACACAATCTAAGTCTTTCTATAAATTTTTAGTGAGTAATGTATGTTTTGAACTAAATGTCACTTTTAAACAAAACACACACAGTTTGAGTCATACCTTGAACATAGTGTGTTGGATTGATGTTCGATAAATTCCTACTTGTCTATAATTATTTCTGGATCATTATCCAAAATTATCGAAACAATCCGATAAATTTTTTTAGGATTTGTGTATGTGACATGTGTTTTGAACTAAAATATCCATTTTGAATAAGAACATGAACTTTCAACCATACCATCAAAAGCATGTTTCAGATTGACATGTAATTGAAGCTTACATGTCAAAAATGAATTATTTATTATTTTAATTAATTATCTATATAATTATAGTTTCATTCTCATTTTTCAGTGATAGATTCATGTTTTAAACTAAAATGTCACTTTTAAACTAAAAACACAAACTTTGAGTCATGTCAGGAACATTATGAGTCAGATTTATTTGTAGCTGATTAGTACATATCAAGAATGATTTATGTAAAAATTTTATAATGTGTTAAGAAAATATTTGTTGGTTATAATGTTTTTGAGTATTTGGTGGGTTGTTTTATAAAAAAATTCCTATTTTAAATAAAAACATTAACTTTCAATCATTTCAGAAACATTTTTCATCATATTAACATTCAACTAATTCCAAAACATCTTAAACGACATATATATAATATTTGTAATGTATCAATACAATTTGAGTGTTTTTTATCATTTTTTAATGAGATGACTTTATTGAACTAAAATATCACTTTTAAACAAAAAAACACGCACTTCGAGCCACACTGGGAACATTGTGTGTCTGATTGACATTTGGTTGATTAATACATATCAAAAATGATTAATGGATCATTTTTTTGATATATAATTATAATATAAGGGCATTCTTTTTAGTATGTGACTCATATTTTGAATTAAAATATTCATTTTAAATAAAATCATGCACTTTCATGCTTACCAATCCCACCGTGTTTTAGATAGATGTGAGGATAATTATTGTATTTCCAAAATGACTTATGGATAATTTTTCTAAAGTATCACGGAAATATGAGTAAATGTTACTATTTTTCCATGAGTGGTGAATTATTTTAGATAAAATGTAACTTTAGAAATGAAAACACATACATTGAGCCATATCGGACGCATTGTATTTAAGTTTAAGGTATGGTTTGTTTCTATACATCAAAAGTAATTTATGAATATTTTTCCTAAAATATTGGGAAAATATTAGTTTATTTCCTCAATTTATAATTATGTGATTTGGGATTTGTTTTTTTCTTGATTCCTACACATCAAAAACTACTTATAAATTATTTTTATAATGTATCAATACAATAAGTGAGTGTTTTCTTAGTTTTAATTAAGTGACGCGTGTTTTAAGCTAAAATGACACTTTTAAACTAAAAACACTCACATTGAGTCATGTCAGGTACATCATGTGGTAGATTGACATTTTGTATATTCCTACACATCAATAACAATTTATGGATCATTTTCCTAAAGTATCAATACAATTCAAGTGTTTTTCTTGGTTTTGGGTATGTAATGCATGTGTTGAACTAAAATGTCCATTTTAAATAAAAAACACTTTGAATCCTATTGGGAAAATCGTGTGTCATATTGATGTGAGGATAATTGATACACATAAGAAATGAATTATGGATCATTATCTTAAATTGTTAAGTGAAAATTAGTGTATTTAATTATTTTTCAGTGAGTGAAACAAGTCTTGAACTAAAATACTACTTTTAAACTGAAAAATATTGGATTTTTTGTCCTAGAATCAACGAATATATACATTAATTTGCCAAAATTTTATATAATTCAATATTAATTAATAAATTACCACATTATTATCATTTATCCTTGTGACAAATATATGATAATTTCCTTATGTACTTATCAAACTAAAAGGTCATAGCAATTCCCTAGTATAATGAGAACCTAAAAGGGAGATAACAGTATTACTAAATATATGTTCTATAAATGGATGATATAATTTTTTAGGGAATAAGTTATATTGAATATTATGGGTGGATACTCATTGTAATTTGAGACACGTTCACATGGTGTACAGCCTTGGTAATATTCAGAGTAGGTGATTTTAAGAACATGGCCCGCAGGTAAGAAATCCACATTTATATGTTTCATTAAATGTTCCAATATGTAGATTTGTTTAATGATACTTATAATTTAATATTATTATTAGTTCAGAATATGAGTCATTTAATTTTATATATTGATGAAAACCATGACGACATATGATCATTGTGATTTATTATATATTTGGTGCGACATGAGTTTTTTTATGTTAATAAATAAAGAGATAAAGGATTTTCCCCCTATTATTTAACAAAAATTGATACCTTGGGACCTTTTATGTAAATTGAATTACCTTATAAATTTCATGGCCATGGAATAATATTGGAATTTTTATTTCAAAAATATCAATGAAATATCCATCGAGCACATTGGTTTACGGCACTATCATACAACCTATTTTATTTGGGATGTCTTGAGAAAATGATTATATTACACAGTGAATATTTATTTTTGTTTATTATCATTACAATATTTAACCACTTTCTCTATGGGTGAATTGGGTGTTTCTAAGAACTATTTTGTGATATCCTCCCTCTAAAGGTACCCCTCCCAGTTCAAAAATTAATGGAGGGAGATAATGACCAATGGGTCACACCTTCAGTAGGCACTATGTAAGGACTACGACCCAGGAAACCCTTACTTTGTGGGTTTCAGTTGTTGGAGGTATCTGTATGATATTCCACGGTGATTTTAAAGTTAAATATAGGGATTAATGTGAAATCACAATTGAGGATTATGTTTCATAGATCCTTAGGTTGCACCTTAACCCTGGTCGATGCGGTGTAATGGGGAAAGCTATGGTGTAGGGTCCTAAGAATGGGTATTTCAAAGCCACTCTGATTTTTGGCATAGTTGCACCATAGAGTTAGGTTGTTTTATATATCCTATTGGTTTTTGTGCTATGGAGGCTGGATGTAGAATATTACCTTCCTTGTAAGTTCAGTGGATATGGTGTGGAGGTCCCGGTTAGAGTGTAGTGGTTTGAGGTGGTTCTTCCAAAATGGTGGTAGATTTGTTATAGGAAATAGGTTGTAGTGTGATTCCCTTTCTTGGAAAATGGGTTATGTGGTGTCATGGTTTTACCTACACTGTGGTCCCACTCCCCTCTTATAGGATATGTTCCAGGATCTTTGTATATGTGTTTTATTTGAAGGTTTCATTATTCCCCCTTATGTTGTGTCATGGTATCCTCTGTATCATCGAGTTCTACATCATGGTCCATGAAGCTATGTTGTGGTATTCTATTTTACAGTGGGACTATAAACACTCGAACCCATATTCAAACACACTTTTCTTCCAATATTTTCTCTCAAACCCTAGGTGATCGAGATAGTTCTTAGAATGCTTTGAATCCATTCTTCACAGGGATTAATCTGTGGATTCCTGTGTTTTATCTCTTATGATCTATGGTTATTTCTTTATGATTTCTTGTGTTTTTTTTATTCGTTCGATATCATTCATTCTCATTTAATATTTTAATTATATTGAGTATTATCTACATCATTCTAATTGAATTTTATTTTATTTTTTTAATACACCCCTATCATAATGTATTTGGGATATTATAGTTCTTTATGAGAGAGGAGATCAGAGATCTGTGTTGATGTTCTATTTCAGTTTAAAGGATGCAGAATTATATTTTGTAACGCATTAATTTATTCAATTTTTATTTGAATAAAATCATAATTTTATCACGGTTTATCCCGTTTATAGTAATAGAATTTTCATAGTAAATATTAATCTAAATAATGGTTTATGTTTAATGATCACATGTTGTTTATGTCTACATCATGATATCATTTGCCTCTTGTTTTTCTAGATAATGTGCTATCTATACCTATGAATTTTTTATCATGCTTCTTATGTTTGGTTTAGAATTTTTAATTTGATGAAATTTTGAAATAACATAAACCCAAAAAATTATTTGGTTAGATAAACAATTAAAGAGGAATTTTTAATAAATATTTAGATTCTTTCAATTTTAGGGTAATCAATTTGATGTTAAATTCCTATTTAATTGATGTTTTTATTCCATTTTATAATGAAATTGGATAAATAAGATAAATTTTTTATGATTACAGTAGATATTAATAAAATAAAATTTTAAATGAGAATTATTCTTCTCAAAATTTTTTGAAACTGGAATTGATACCGAATATCATGTTTAAATATTTTTTATAGTGTGTTCTAGAATATTCCTTAGGTTATCCATGGTAGTAACTAGTTGTAAATGAATATGTTAATTAAATATGGAATAAGAATAGATAAATTCTTGTATATTAGAGTGCACATTGTTTATAAAGGTTGGATGCCTTATGTTGGGGTTTCCAGATCCCATTTTCATGTGAAGGGTGAATTCCTTATTTTTAAAGCCAAGTTTTCATGTTATATATGTTTTTTTCTTGATTACTTATGTATCTTTTTGTGGATATTATCCTTGAATTATGATATGATGTGATCCTGGGATAGATAATGAGATATGGGAGGGGTCCCAAGGTTGCGGAATCCACTGATGCATTTGATAGTGAGATGAAAAGAGATATAAATTATGGTGTCAGGGATGGAATCTAGATAATAGAATGGGTTAAAGAAAATATTACTCATTATTTTTATGAAATCAGGATTCTTGATTGATAATGAACTGATTTACAAGTTAAATGGATAGGTTTCTTGTTTAACTTCTTTCCTTTACCCACTTCTTAAGGCAACTGCATATACTTGGTTATGAATCTCTTGATCGTAGGTCATGATTTTTCCTAGAGCACCAAGAATTATGGAATGGTAAACGAATAATAAATTTGTACACCCATGGGTTTGGTGATTATTGGAATGAAATTTTGTTAATCTTGAAAAACCATGGAATAATGTTAATTAGTGGATAATGAATTAATTAATTAAATGATAATTTTAAAAGGAAATAATTATTTTAATGTATCTCCTTTAATTATTATGTGCTTATAATAAATATAGTCCTTAGTAATGGTAGTTGGGTTCCTGCGTGATGATAGTTAAAGTTGAGACTAGGAAAATCTTATTCTCATAGTGTGCTTCTGATATATATTATATCTGGTATATTATAGGATTTTATATGCTACCCCACCAATTTTAGTAGGAATATTGATACCCAGTGGACTTTGGGAGGGTTTTTTTCCAACATCCACAGTAGTAAGGAATGGATGGTTGACTACCCCCTCCTGCCCTGCTCTCTTATCACTACTAGAAATACTGTTTTTCCCAACGGGTGTTTACCAACGGTTTGCAAAAACCGTTGGGCTTGAAGGATTAAGGGAGTCTTTACCAACAGTTTTATAAAACCGTTGGTAAAGAAATGGCCAGGGAAGCCTTTCCCAATGGTTCACTGAAACTGTTGGGAAAAGCCACCCCTTTGCCAACGGTTTCTTCAAACCGTTGGTAAAGGGGTGTGTTAATCACCCTTTTTCCAACGGTTCTGTTGAACCGTTGGGAAAGGGTCACCCCTTTGCCAATGTTTTCCTCAAACCGTTGGTAAAGGGGTCCTTAGCATCTCTTTCTCAATGGTTTTTAAAAACCGTTGGGAATTATTTCCCCCATATCCAGCTGCGGGGATGCTCTCCCCCATTTGCACAGAAACCTAATTTCATCGGCTCCACCGCTCTCCTCTCACGAACTCCCATATCCGAAGAGGTAAAAACCATCTGAAATCAGGTATTTTTTCATTTATACACATATACTTCCCTTTTTTATTGTTATTGCTTTAGTATTTTAGTTTTAAGTTATCAATCCACCTCCATCTCTATGCTACTCTCCAAATCCCCCATCCGAATAGGTGAAAACCCATTTGAATCATCTCAAATCAGGTAATTTTTTGTTTATACACATATGGTACCTTGTTTTTATTATTTTTATTGTTATTGCTCTAGTATTTTAGTTTTAATTTATCAATCCAGCTGCAGCTCTCTGCTACTCTCGAACTCCCCCATCGGAATAGGTGAAAACCCATCTGAATCATCTCAAATCAGGTAATTTTTTCTTTATACACATATGGTACCTTGTTTTTATTGGTATTGATCTAATATTTTAGTTTTAAGTTTTGATTTTGATGTGATTTCACCGTGTAAAATAGGGAAATGAATGAATATTTTGTTAATTAATTAGTTTCCCCTAGAATATCAGTTGTGTTATAATGTCCATGCTAAATAAAGGGGTAATGTAATAAAAGACCTTGAATAAATAAATTGTGGAATTTGGGGTATGTTGCCTATATGAGAGGTTTTTTGTTGTGTTTTATTGTATGTTGTAGGCTGTTTTATGGGGATTGAGGTGACCAGTCGGGCTTTGTGATATGTGGGGTTGTAATGTGATGGTTATTGGGCATGGATGTGTCATGTGAAGTTGTATGATAGTGATGATGTGTGGTGGTGTTGTGTCGTGTGGAGGTGTTGTGTCATGAAGTTGTGGTGTATAATGTGGTGAGGTGGTTTTGGTTGTGCGGTGGTTTGTGATGTACAATATTTTAATTGTGATATGTGGTTGTTTTGGTGAGATGGTTGGTCAATGTAACATGGTGTCGATGATTATTGTGAGATGGTGAGTTGTTGTGTGGTGGTTTTATTAGTTTCCTGGTTATCTATGGAATAAATTATGCTGTTAAAACAAAAAAACAAGATATTAAATAAATGAGATGGAATAGAAATGGATGTGTGGTAAATGGATTTAATTAATTTAACATTAAATGAATGGACAATGTAAGTGTGAATGAAGTGGCTTATAAATGAAAGTGAGAAATGTTATGTGTCTTGTGTGGTGGTGGTGTGGTTTGTGTTTTATGGTAGTAGTGAAGTGTGTGATTATGTAGTTAATGTGAACCCATAGGTTGAGTATTTTGTGCTATCTATATATCAAGTATTTTTATGTTATTTCTACACATTCCCAACCAGAGTTGGATAAACTTACCAACGATCAGAGGTTTTGAGTTATGGGTATTTTTTCTAATATCTAGGATAGTGGTTATATGGTTGGATAGCTACCATGTCTTCGCTACTCTTCCTTCAAAAGTGATTGACCATGTGTTTTTAGGCAAGATGCGATGTGATTGTCCATGTGTCTTCAGGTGAGATGTACTATGATTTCCCTAGTGTTTTCCGGTGAGGTGTGATGTGATAAGGCTATAATAAGATGTGGCACGTGGTTGGGGTCATGTAGGGTAGGAGGATGGCACAAGGTTGATGTTATTCATGTTCATGATACCCTACTAATATGGTTATGGGATGAGGCATGTTGTTATGTGATATAACACATTAAGTTCTTGTTGGTTTTACATTTTTTCAATAACACATTTGTATGTTTTTTTCACATGTGTAGTTGATACCTTGATTATTTTCTTCCTTTATCGTTTACTTAAATGTATTTTCTATTAAAGTTAATTCCTATTGAATTTTTTATGACAAAATGACTTATATAAATTCTTTTTATAGAATGGAAAGAAGTTGGATGTATGAAACCGATCGGATCTCAAACGATTTTCAAAACAATTTGGAGAGCTTTATAGATTTTGCATTTCACAATGCTTCAGATAGTGGTCGCATACACTGCCCATGTTCCAATTGTGTTGGTAGACCTTGGTTGATCCATGAAGAAGTCAGCTACCACATAACCAAAAATGGGTTTCAAGCAAACTACTTTGTGTGGTATCACAATGGGGAGAAAACGAAATCTAAAATTGGTGATGATCGAAATGAAAGGACTGGAATGGAGAATTTGTTAGATGATCGGTTTCCGTTTATTCGTCATCATGAAAAAGAAAGGATTTCGACTCAAGAAGACTTCGATATGAGGACAGCTGATGCATCTAGTGAAAATGATGATATTGATAGGGTGAAAAAATTGAATGATGCTGCCACGACTCCAGTATATCGACAATGTGATAAAATGAAAAAGATGGAATTTTTAATCCGATTATTTCATGGGAAAACTATGTATGGGATTTCTAATATAGCAATCGATTACATTCTTACCCTCTTGAAGGATTTACTTCCAGATGATGCAGATATTCCCTCAAACCACTATATGGCATGGAAGTTAGTTGAGGAACTTGTATTTTCAAGAAACAAAATCCATGCTTGCCCGAAAGATTGCATTTTATTCTGGGAGGAAACCGCTGAATGAAATGATTGTATAAAATGTGGCACATATCGATGGAAGTCAAAATCTGATGGAACACCATCCCACGTTCCACAGAAAGTAATGTGGCACTTTCCATTGATCCCCAGACTCCAGAATATTTTTATGTCTGATAACATATCAATAAAAATGAGATGGCATGATACTGAGAGAAAGAAGACTGATGATGAGTTGGTTCATCCTACAGATGGATTTTCATGGAAGAGATTTGATGCACGACATCCTGATTTTGCAGCTGACGTGCGTAATGTGAGGCTGGGTCTTTCATGCGACGGTTTTAATCCGTTTGGGCAGATGCTTACTTCGCACAGCACATGGCCAGTTTTTATACACATTTATAATCTTCCCTCATGGTTGTGTATGAAAAAACCTTTCACTTTCATGAGTATACTCATATCTGGTCCTTCTGATCCCAACAATGATATTGATGTATACATGCAACCTTTAATAAAATAATTGAAACTTCTTTGGGATGTGGGTGTGCGCACATACGATGCATGTTCGAAAGATATATTTCAGATGCGTGTTGTGCTTATGTGGATGATCAATGATTTTCCAGCTTATGCAATGATGTCTGGATGGAGCACGAAGGGAAAACTGTCATGTCCAGTTTGTATGAAGAATACACGATCCAGAATACTGAAACATCGTTGTAGTTTCAGTTTTATGGGACATCGATGATTCTTACCAAAGGATCATCCATATAGATTGAATCGTAGAAGATTTGATAATACCATAGAGACCGATGATCCACCTCAGCGTATGTCTGGAACTGATGTGCTTAATGAATTGAAGTATTGCAGTTTTTCATTCGGGAAGGGTCAAATGAAATCTAGAAAGAGAAATAATGTTTCCATTGAAACCTGTTACAATTGGAAGAAGAGGTGTATCTTTTTTGATTTTCCTTATTGGTCAACCAATTTGTTACGTCATTCCTTAGACATAATGCATATTGAAAATAATATATGAGAAATGTTGCTTTCAGTTCTTCTAAATGTCAAGGGGAAAACAAAAGATGATTTACGATCTCGGCGTGACTTGGTGGATTGGGGCATCAGACCAGAATTGCATCCTGTGCGTATCAGTGAAAATAAATGGAAAATTCCATGTGCTTCTTATGGGATGACACCTACGAAAAAAAAACAATTTCTGGAAGTATTAGAGACTATTAGAGTTCCTAATGGTTATTCAATCAACATATCTAAACGGGTCAACAGAAAAGAGTTGAAGCTAAAATCTTTGAAGACTCATGATTATCATGTTCTACTGCATGAGTTTCTTCCAATAGAAATCCGTCATATTTTTTCCAATAATGTAAGGGTGGATGTTATTCGGTTGTGCCATTTTTTTAGAGATCTTTGTGCTAAGAAGTTGTCCAAGTCTTTCTTGCAAAAAATTTTGACAGATGCCCCATTAATTTTGTGTGAGTTGGAGAGAATATTTCCTCCATCATTTTTCACATGCATGCAGCATCTGAATGTCCATATTACCACTGAAATACTTCTCGGAGGACCTTTTTCTTTTCGTTTTATGTATCCAACTGAAATAAATATGTTCACATTAAAGTCTTATGTCCGAAACAGAAATCACCCTGAAGGTTCTATCGTGAATGGTTACCTGGCCCAAGAATGTATGGATTTCTACTCGATGTATTTGTCTGATATTACTACAAGATTGAATAGACCAATGAGAAATGAATAAGAATAGTATAAGAAAATTGAACCTAGTTTTCCATCACTTCCTCAAACTGGAGGGATTCCTGGATCATATGCATTGAAGACATTAATCCATGAAGAGCGGCAGATAGCACATCGCACAGTTTTGTTCAACTGTGATTTGTTCGATGACTATATCAGGTAACTAAATTGATTATGTATATATTACATATATATCTATTAAACTATTCATATTTTTTATCTACAGGTAACATAAAACAATGATAAATAGAAAGCATCGTTCTTTATCTTTGAGAAGGAGGGAGGCTTTGCATAGCAAAGAGTTTTCTGCTTGGTTAAAATTGAAGGTAAAAATATTACTATTTAAAATAATTAAATCAATATTTAATTAATTTTAACAATCATTTATATTGCAGGTATTGATTTTTTCTACTGACTCTGTCTCTGAGGAAATAAGAGCTTTGGATTTTGGTCCTAATACCATGGTTCGTGACTGTAAATCAATTGTTATCAATGGGTAAAAATTTATTTTCACTGAAGGAGAAAAGAATATGAGAACACAACATGATGGTGTTATGGTTACTGCCACAACAGATTGTTATACCAGTGCATCAGATAGTAGACCACGATTTGAAAATGTGGGTTATTATGGAGTCACTGAGAAAATAATAATATTGGATTATTACTCTCATGGACGAGTCACAATGTTGAAATTCCATTGGTTTGATTCGATGACGGGACAAGGCACATTTATTGATGATTGTGGATTTTGAGTAATTAATATCACTCGCACTCTTACTACCGAAGATCCATATGTGTTGGAATCAATGGCTAAACAAGTTTTTTATGTCAAAGAACAACTTCGACCTGAATTTGGTGTCATAGTTGAAGTAATTCCAAGACATATTTTTGATGATGGTGATGATGAAATTGACACTTTCCCTACTGTCATTGGAACCAATGAATTTATTTCTTTTGATGAATCGAATAGCTCAATTGTCAGAGTTGATTGTGAACCTGAAGTTGTGGTTTAAAATATATAGAATCATTCATCCATGTTCTCAATTATTTTGGTTTACCTCGAGTTGGGTTGTTAAGGTTGGTACTATTCAAATTGATTTAGTATTGATAACAAATATATTTTGGCTGACTTGACCATTATGTGAATTTTCAATGTTTATTCATTACAGTTTTATTTGAATTGCATTTTCTAATTTGGAATTGAACTGTATTCAAACCTAGTCAAACAATATTTTTAACTTGGTAAACATTACAACTTGTATGATTTATTAAATCCATTCAATCTCTTATAAAACAATTGATAGATAAATTACCAATTAATCCCCCTATTCCCTCATATATTTATTTTTTTTTTGTTACACTTTAGTTTCCTTTTTCTAATTAACTACATATTTGTTTTCAAAAGCATAAAATGGAGCCTATTGAAGAGAGACGAAGAAAAAAAAATGATGGACAACAATCGTCGAATGACGGATTTGGGAGTTCCACCATTAGTACCTGTTGTGAGTACTTTATTTCAAATATATATTTAAAGAATATATAATGTCATGTGATTAATTTTGTTGTAAACATTTTTGTAGGATCCATCTTTACGTCGACAGTTATTCAATGAGGAGCCTAGTACTGGTCCTAGTACTCAGGTCGGTGGTACGAGGGGGGTTCGTACCAGAGGTCGACGATCAGCTGTGCGTGCCCGACTAGACCCTTCCCCTCCCACTCATGACATGTCATCCTTACCACATTCTGATCCCGGTGTTCCATTAGGGACACGCGGGATATTTAGGCCTCCCATATTTTCGCTACCGTCTGCATCTTTTGCCCCATCATTTTCACATCCCATGATGATTCCCACTCCCCAGTCAGAATCTGGTCATACTACTGTCCCATCTTCTTTTCCTTCTATTTCTGTCTCTCCGAGCTTCCATATTCCTTTTTCCTCGACTCCTGTTTCAGCACAGGGTGTTCCATCAGTTTCTATGGATCCGGCAGCGCTCAGCGATCAGACTGGCGCAGGTATATTTATAAAACCCTAACAAAATTGTATAAAAATATTTATTTTCATTATAACATGTTTTGATAAAATATTTGTTTTTTCTTTAATGATAGATACAGCTACTGACAAGAGGCGGGGGCGGGGGCGTACACGCATGCGTTCGGTGTGGAATCGCCGCACACAGGTTATGGTTGATTATAATGAAGACAACCAAATAGTTGAGAAATCCAGGCAGCAATGTCGGATTTTTTTGGCGAAGCTTTCCAAATACTCCGACATCATTCTCATCAGCCCGCTGTCGTGGAGACATTTGCCACATGAATTCAAGGATAGAGCTTGGGCAGAGATATGGGTAAAAAAATCTATTGTATTTAATGACATGAATTGTTTTTGTATTTATATGAATTAATATTTTGATGTCATCTTCGATTTAATTTTCTCGATGGTGAGGGTGCTCGAGCGGAACATCTAAAGGATTTAGGCGAGCTTTGGAGAGCCTACAAGCATGAGTTGTATCTTGGCTGGTGTTCTAGAGTTGGCACTGAGTTAGAGGCAGTACCAGTCGTGGATGACTGTCCTATAGAGCAGTATCGTCAGATGATTACTCATTGGACGAGTACCCAGTTTAAGGTATTAATTACATTTTAGGTATTTAAATAATAAATTTCATGTTTCTCATTAATATTATCCTTTGAATTATTTAATTTTAATTAGGAATCATCTGGAAAAAATAAAAAAAACATTGATGCAAAAAAATATCTCCACACACTAGGACGTACGACGATGCCGGATCATGAGAGGAAGCAGGTATGAAAATTTTTTATAAGTTTTCTTTACGACTTACATTTTCTTTTGTTTTTTCAATTATTTAATCGTTTGTTAAAGTTTTCATATAACTTTAGTTTTCAATATCATTGTAGAGGAAAATACAGAATATTGAAGGACGTGTGCCTTGAGCAAAACTGTTTTTCCCGAGTAGACGGAAAAAGGATGGAAGTGCCGTCAACGAAGCGACTCATCAGCAGATTATAAGTTTTAATCTATTGATTTTATATTTTAATATCAATTTTGTAACTTAATAATATATTTATATTTGTAACAGGTTGCTTTAGAGGCCCTCGATGCCCAAGAACCGGACAATTTTGGTCCTAGAGATCACTTACATCAGGTGTTAGGAGAGGAGCATCCTGGCAGAGTACGTTGCCGACCTAGGATAGCCCCGAAGAGGTATTTTCCCTCCTCAGGTATGAGCTATAGTGCCACCGAGCTGCAGCAAGTTAGGGCATAGGAAGAATAGGCTGATAAAAGGGCCACAGAGACGGCAGAACAGTCTGCTAGGGCAAACAATGCGTTTATGAAATTTATTGAAGTTCTACGCCCAACACTTCCAGCAGAGGCCAACCCAGCTTTTGATGAGTATATATCATCGATAAATTCTATATATGGTGCACCAGGTGATAGTTCTAGTGCTGCTCAGGACGATGTTCAGCTTGATGATGATGATGGCGAGGAGGAGGGCGAGGGCGAGGAGGAGGGCGAGGGCGAGGATGAGGGCACTGAGGAGGGCGAGGACGATGATGGGGATGAGGACGATGATGGGGATGAGGACGAGGGTGATGATGATGGTGATGATGATGGTGATTATGATGATGATGATGATGATGATGGTGATGGTTATGATGGTTATGATGGTGAGGGTGATGTGGGACAAATTGATCCATTGCATTTTTGACTAATATTACTGAGATTTGATATTTAATCTATTCTAGTTGTTGGTTTTATCTAGACTCTTATTATAGTATTGGAGTTGAGTTATTTTTATATATTATCTGTTTTTATGGATGTTGATGTTATTTAGTGTTTGTGTGTTTGGGAACCCCCTCCTTCTTGGACCCCGGACAGCCCCCCAGACAGCCCACACCCTCCTCCCTGGACCCCGGACAACCCCCCGAACACCCCTCGGACAGCCGCCCGCACAACCCCCACCCTCCTCCCTGGACCCCGGACAACCCCCCAAACACCCCCCAGACAGCCCCCCGCACATCCCCAATACACCCTCCTCCATGGACCCCTGACAGCCCCCCGGACAGCCCCCGGACAGTCCCCTGGACAGCCCCCCAGACAGCCCCCCGAACAGCCCCCCCCCCCTCCTCCTTGGACCCCGGACAACCCCCCGAACACCCCCCGGACAGCCCCCCGCACAACCCCCCGCACAGCCCCCCCACCCTCCTCCCTGGACCCCGGACAACCCCTCGAACACCCCCCGGACAGCCCCACGCACAGCCCCCATACACCCTCCTCCCTGGACCCCTGACAGCCCCTCGGACATCCCCCGGACAGTCCCCTGGACATCCCCCCAGACAAACCCCCGAACACCCCCCCCCCATCCTCCTTGAACCCCGGACAACCCCTCGAACACCCCCCCCCCCAGACAGCCCCCCGCACAACCCCCCCCCCCCCCCCCCCCACCCTCCTCCCTGGACCTTGGACAACCCCCCCGAACACCCCCCCAGATAGCCCCCCGCACAACCCCCATACACCCTCCTCCCTGGACCCCTGACAGCCCCCCGGACAGCCCCCTGACAGTCCCCCGGACATCCCCCCAGACAGCCCCCCGAACAGCCCCCCCCCCCTCCTCCTTGGACCCCGGACAACCCCCCGAACACCCCCCAGACAGCCCCCCGCACAGCACCCCACCCTCCTCCCTGGACCCCGGACAACCCCCCAAACACCCCCGGACATCCCCCCGCACAGCCCCCCCACCCTCCTCCCTGGACCCCAGACAACCCCCTGAACACCACCCGCACAGATTATAAGTTTTAATCTATTGATTTTATATTTTAATATCAATTTTGTAACTTAATAATATATTTATATTTGTAACAGGTTGCTTTAGAGGCCCTCGATGCCCAAGAACCGGACAATTTTGGGCCTAGAGATCACTTACATCAGATGTTCGGAGAGGAGCATCCTGGCAGAGTACGCTGCCGACCTAGGATAGCCCCGATGAGGTATTTTCCCTCCTCAGGTATGAGCTGTAGTGCCACCGAGCTGCAGCAAGTTAGGGCATAGGCAGAACTGGCTGATAAAAGGGCCACAGAGATGGCAGAACAGTCTGCTAGGGCAAACAATGCGTTTATGAAATTTATTGAAGTTCTACGTCCAACACTTCCAGCAGAGGCCAGCCCAGCTTTTGATGAGTATATATCATCGATACATTCTATATATGGTGCACCAGGTGACAGTTCTAGTGCTGCTCAGGACGATGTTCAGCTTGATGATGATGATGGCGAGGAGGAGGGTGAGGGCGAGGAGGAGGGCGAGGGCGAGGAGGAGGGCACTGAGGAGGGTGAGGACGATGATGGGGACGAGGACGATGATGGGGATGAGGAAGAGGGTGATGATGATGGTGATGATGATGATGATGGTGATGATGATGATGGTGATGATGATGATGATGGTGATGGTGATGGTTATGATGGTGATGATGGTGAGGGTGATGTGGGACAAATTCATCCATTGCATTTTTGACTAATATTACTGAGATTTGATATTTAATCTATTCTAGTTGTTGGTTTTATCTAGACTCTTATTATAGTATTGGAGTTGAGTTATTTTTATATATTATCTGTTTTTATGGATGTTGATGTTATTTAGTGTTTGTGTGTTTGGGAACCCCCTCCTTCTTGAACCCCGGACAGCCCCCCAGACAGCCCCCACCCTCCTCCCTGGACCCCGGACAACCCCCCGAACACCCCCCGGACAGCCCCCCCGCACAACCCCCCCACCCTCCTCCCTGGATCCCGGACAACCCCCCAAACACCCCCCCAGATAGCCCCCCGCACATCCCCCATACACCCTCCTCCATGGACCCCTGACAGCCCCCCGGACAGCCCCCGGACAGTCCCCTGGACAGCCCCCCAGACAGCCCCCCGAACAGCCCCCCCCCCCTCCTCCTTGGACCCCGGACAACCCCCCGAACACCCCCCGGACAGCCCCCCACAAAGCCCCCCCCCCCCCCACCCTCCTCCCTAGACCCCAGACAACCCCCCGAACACCCCCCGGACAGCCCCCCGCACAGCCCCCATACACCCTCCTCCCTGGACCCCTGACAGCCCCCCGGACATCCCCCGAACAGTCCCCTGGACATCCCCCCTGACAACCACCCAAACAGCCCCCCCCCCCTCCTCCTTGAACCCCGGACAACCCCTCGAACACCCCCCCACACAGCCCCCCACACAACCCCCCCACCCTCCTCCCTGGACCTTGGACAACCCCCCGAACACCCCCCAGACAGCCCCCCGCACAACCCCCATACACCCACCTCCCTGGACCCCTGACAGCCCCCCGGACAGCCCCCAGACAGTCCCCCGAACATCCCCCCAGACAGCCCCCCGAACAGCCCCCCCCCCCTCCTCCTTGGACCCCAGACAACCCCCCGAACACCCCCCAGACAGCCCCCCGCACAGCACCCCACCCTCCTCCCTGGACCCCGGACAACCCCCCAAACACCCCCGGACATCCCCCCGCACAGCCCCCCCACCCTCCTCCCTGGACCCCGGACAACCCCCTGAACACCCCCCGCACATCCCCCCGCACAGCCCCCCCCCCCCCTCCTCATTGGACCCCGGACAACCCCCCAAAAACCCCCCCGGACAACCCCCCTCACAGCCCCCCCACCCTCCTCCCTGGACCCCTGACAACCCCCCGGACAGCCCCTTAGACACCCCCCCACCCAGCTCCTTGGACCCCGAACAACCCCCCCCCCCCCCCCCGAACACCCCCTGAACACCCCCCCGAACACCCCCCAGACAACCCCCTGCACACCCCCCCCCCTCCTCCTTGGACCCCAGACAACCCTCCAAACACTCTCCGGACAGCCCCGCGCACAGCCCCCCCCCCCCCCCCACCCTCCTCCCGGGACCCCTGACAACCCCCCGGATAGCCCCTCAGACAGCCCCCCCACCCAGCTCGTTAGACCCCGAACAACCCCCCGAACACCCCCCGGACATCCCCTCGAACAGCCCCCCCACCCACCTCCGTGGACCCCAGAAAACCCCCCGAACACCCCCCGGACAGCCCCCGGACAGACCCCGGACAGCCCCCCGAATAGCCCCCCCCCCCCCCCCCCTCCTCCTTGGACCCCGGACAACCCCCTGAACACCCCCCGAACACTCCCCGGATAGCCCCCCAAACAGCCCCGCCACCCTCCTCCCTGGACCCCTGACAACCCCCAGGACAGCCCCTCAGACAGCCCCCCGGACAGACCCCCCACCCAACTCCTTGGACCCCGGACAACCCCCCGAACACCCCCCGGACAGCCCCCCGAACAGCCCCCCGGACACCATATTAAGTACATACGGAAAACCGACCAAACGCATTCGGAATAAGTACATACGGAAAACCAACCAAACCAATTTTAAGTATGCGACATGTACGAGTCAACCCCGCCTCAATCCGAGGAACGGTGTGGCCGACACCACTCTAATTGTGTCTCTTTGGTTTAAAATGGACATGATTAGAAGTGAAAAGAACAACTGGAATACGGAAAACTGACCAAACGCATTCCAAATCTATTGATAATTTATCCCAATGATCCATGGGTCATATGTGACCTGTACGAGCCAACCCGGGATGAATCTGAGTCGCGGTGTGGTCGTGATCAGTCTAAGTGCCTCTCTTTTGTTTAAAACGGACACCATTTTAAGTACATACGGAAAACCAACCAAACCGATTCAGTTTCTGTTGAAACTTTTGGAGAACGATACATGGGTCATATGTGACGTGTACGAATAAACCTCGCCTCAATCGGAGACGCGGTGTGGCCGGCACCACTCAAAGTGTCCGTCTTTTGTTTCTAAAGGACGCCATTTTAAGTGAAAAGCATCAACTGACATACGGAAAATCGACCAACGGCATTCAGACTATGTAGATACTTTAGAACAAATATCCATGGGTCGTATGTGACATGTATGAGTCAATCCCGCATCAATCCGAGGAGCGGTGTGTCCGACAACGCTCTAACTGTGTCTCTTTTGTTTAAAATGGACAGGATTATAAGTGAAAAGAACAACTAGCATACGGAAAACCGACCAAATGAATTCTGAATCTGTTGATAATTTATCCCAACAATCCATGGGTCATATGTGACGTGTACGAGCCAACTTGGGATGAATCAGAGTCACGGTGTGGCCGGGATCAGTCTAACTGGCTCTCTTTTGTTTAAAACGGACACCATTTTAAGTACATACGGAAAACTGACCAAATAGATTCGGTTTCTGTTGAAACTTTAAGAGAAAGATCCATGGGTCATATGTGACGTGTACGAATCAACCCCGCCTCAATCGGAGACGTGGTGTGGCCAGAACCACTCAAAGTGTCTGTCTTTTGTTTCAAAAGGACGTCATTTTAAGTGAAAAGCATCAACTGACATATGGAAAACCGACAAAAGGCATTCGGACTGTGTCGATACTTTAGCACAAAGATCCATGGGTCGTATGTGATGTGTACGAGTCAATCCCGCATCAATCTGAGGAGTGGTGTGGCCGACACCGCTCTAACTGTGTCTCTCTTGTCTAAAATGGACAGGATTATAAGTGAAAAGAACAACTGGCATACGGAAAACCGACCAAACGCATTCCGAATCTGTTGATAATTTATCCCAACAATCCATGGATCATATGTGACGTGTACGAGCCAACTCGGGATGATTCCGAGTCGCGGTGTGGCCGGGATCAGTCTAAGTGGCTCTCTTTTGTTTAAAACGGACACCATTTTAAGTACATACGGAAAACCGACCAAACGGATTCGGTTTCCATTTAAACTTTAGGAGAACGATCCATGGGTCATATGTGACGTGTACGAATCAACCCCGCCTCAATCGGAGATGCGGTGTGGCCGTCACCACTCAAAGTGTTCGTCTTTTGTTTCAAAAGGATTTCATTTTAAGTGAAAAGCATCAACTGACATACGGAAAACCGACCAAAGGCATTCGGACTATGTCGATACTTTTTCACAACGATTCATGGGTCGTATGTGTCATGTACAAGTCAACTCGGCCTCAATCCGAGGAGCGGTGTGGCCGACACCGCTCTAACTGTGTCTATTTTGTTCAAAATGGACAGGATTATAAGTGAAAAGAACAACTGGCATACGGGAAACCGACCAAATGCATTCTGAATCTGTTGATAATTAATCCCAACAATCCATGGGTCATATGTGACATGTATGAGCCAACTCGGGATGAATCCAATTCACGGTGTGGCCGGGATCAGTCTAAGTGACTCTCTTTTGTTTAAAACGGACACCATTTTAAGTACATACGGAAAACCGACCAAACGGATTCGGTTTCTATTGAAACTTTAGGAGAACGATCCATGGGTCATATATGACGTGTACGAATCAACCTCGCCTCAATCGGAGACGCAGTGTGGCCGACACCACTCAAGGTTTCCGTCTTTTGTTTCGAAAGGACTTCATTTTAAGTGAAAAGAATCAACTGACATACGGAAAACCGACCAAAGGCATTCAGACTGTGTCGATACTTTAGCACAACGATTCATGGGTCGTATGTTTCATGTACGAGTCAACCCGGCCTCAATCCGAGGATCGGTGTGGCCGACACCGCTCCAACTGTGTCTCTTTGGTTTAAAATGGACATGATTATAAGTGAAAAGAACAACTGGCATACGGAAAACCGACCAAACGCATTCCGAATCTATTGATAATTTATCCCAACAATCCATGGGTCATATGAGATGTGTACGAGCCAACCCGGGATGAATCTGAGTCGCGGTGTGGCCGGGATCAGTCTAAGTGACTCTCTTTTGTTTAAAACGGACACCATTTTAAGTACATACGGAAAACCGACCAAACGGATTCGGTTTCTGTTGAAACTTTAGGAGAACGATCCATAGGTCATATGTGACGTGTACGAATCAGCCCTGCCTCAATCGGAGATGCGGTGTGGCTGGCACCACTCAAAGTGTCCATCTTTTGTTTCAAAAGGACGTCATTTTAAGGTAAAATCATCAACTGACATACGGAAAACCGACCAAAGGTATTCGGACTGTGTCGATACTTTAGCAAAAATATCCATGGGTCTTATGTGACGTGAAAGAGTTAGTCCCGCATCAATCTGAGGAGCGGTGTGGCCGACACCGCTCTAACTGTGTCTCTTTTGTTTAAAATGGACAGGATTCTAAGTGAAAAGAACAACTGGCATACGGAAAACCAACCAAACGCATTCCGAATCTGTTGATAATTTATCCCAACGATCCATGGGTCATATGTGACGTGTACGAGCCAACCTGGGATGAATCTGAGTCGCGGTGTGGCCGGGATCAGTCTAAGTGGCTCTCTTTTGTTTAAAACAGACACCATTTTAAGTACATACGGAAAACCGACCAAACGGATTCGGTTTCCGTTGAAAATTTAGGAGAACGATCCATGGGTCATATGTGACGTGTACTAATCAACCCCGCCTCAATCGGAGACGCGGTGTGGCTGGAACCACTCAAAGTGTCCATCTTTTGTTTCGAAAGGACACCATTTTAAGTGAAAAGCATCAACTGACATGCGGAAAACCGACCAAAGGCATTAGGACTGTGTCGATACTTTAGCACAACGATTCATGGGTCGTATGTGTCATGTACGAGTCAACCAGGCCTCAATCTGAGGAGCGGTGTAGCCGGTATCACTCCAGGTGTATGTATTTTGTTTAAAATGGAATCATTTGAGGTAAAAATATTTGGTATAGAAAAAACCGATCAAATTATGAATTGAATTCCGGATTCGACATATAATTTTCATCTAAATTTGATATTTAATTCTAAATGAATTATGTATGTTTATAATTACGTTATGAATTCTAATTTAATTATGAATGTGTATAGTTTTAGGATATATTATATATTAATTGTGTATGAATTTGTTCTTAATTGAATATGTTGTGTATGAATTTTTTCTTAATTCTATATATTGTATGTGTATGTATTATTTTATTACAGGTACAATTATTGGATTGAAAATGAGCTCAAAATTAGCCCCAATGAGGCCCCTGGTTCAAATTGCAGGAATTGCAGGCAGTCTGCCAGGTTGCCTACTGGGAGGCTGCTGTGCAGGGTATGCCAATGGTTTTAAACCATTGGCATAACCTAGAGCTCCTCTATTTACCAACGGTTCATTGAACTGTTGGTAAATAGATGTTTTCCCAGTGGTTTAGAACTGTTGGGAAAAGGATCGACTAATGGGATTTCCCAACGGTTCTGGCCAAACCGTTGGGATAGTTTTTTCCAACGGTTTTCCAGAACTATTGGGGTATATTTGATTTTCCCAGCATATGCCAACGGTTTCCTGTAAACCATTGGTAAAACATTTCCAAACGGCTTACTTCCCTATGGTTCTCAGAACCGTTGGTATATGATATACCAACGGTTAGAAGGCCTTTCCCAATGGTTCTGAACCGTTGGGAAACATTGTATTTCCAGTAGTGTATCTTGGTAGTACTATGTGCTATTCTGAATAGTGGTTAGTTTCCCATATATGTGTATAGAGGGACATAATATATTTTTGATATTTCCTACCCATATATCTCTATATATAGTATCCAAAGGATAGTTATAGGTATGACGTGTTTCAGTTTTGATGGATCAAGGTACCATACTTGGTGTATGGGTTGTAATGGCTTTAGGTATAATACCTGATGTATTATACATGACATAAAGGATGTGGTGGACCCCATAAACTACTCATTTATCATATGGAGATGGGGTATGGGATTATGAGATGATCTAATAAATGAGGTTCAGGATGTGATGCTTATCCTCGGTTTCTTTGGGATGGTTACTTTTAAAGAGAGATGGATCAGGATGTGTGACATTGGGGAAGAGCAGAAAACCAGTGGGGAAGTGGTATAGTGGTACCCTTAATTTTATATTATATAATATGATCTATTATATGAATCACTTATTGAGATATATCTATGGTGAGGATGGGAATATAGTAAACTTGTTTAGTTGACAAGTTAACTTCAATTTTTATTCACTATGATTTAGTATGATTTTATTATCTTTTTAATGAAAAGCGCTAGGGTGGATCTTAATTATTAAATTTGTTGTGATAAAACTGTGTATATATAAACTATCTTTCATGATGAAAGGAGTAGGCTAAATATTGGCATGGATTTTACTATCATGTGGTTTAGTATGAGTTATTTGGGGTTCATGGTTATTGATGAGTTTACTTTTTTGGTTCTTGTAGTTTCCCATCCAACTTTCAGTATTTTATGAAATTATATGTATACACTTGGGATATAATTTATATTTATGAGAAGGATTTTAATGTTGTGATGTGTTATCTCGCTCTCCTGAATTTTATCTTAGATGGTAATGCCTCCCATATGTGTGTGAATTTTACCCTTTTTTCTTGTCGCCAAACTGTGGCCTATTGGAGGTAGGCTTCTAGTTTTCAAAATCTCCCTTCTCTCATTGCTGGCCTAGGAAGGGTACCTTTAGGGGAAAGGGGACATGATAGAGTGGTATCAAAGTTTCATTTTGAGGGATAGGATTGATTTTAGAGTTACGTATATGTGAGACTACATGGGTTGGTAGGTAAATGGTGTCAGCTAAGTTTAATAATTGAAATAAAAAAGTTTTTGGATAAGACAAGGGTATTTTTGGCCTATTGTGATATGATTCACAAACCTTTAAGTATACCAAGCCTACTAGATTAAGTTATATTGGTTGTGCAGTAGAGACCTAATAAAGGATCATGCATCATTCTTCATTTCACATGCATTTGAAAATGGTTAGACCTTGGGATTAGGATGACCTTCAATAAAGATAATTATTTAACTAATTAATGTTAAATATTTAATATTCTATGTTTAGGATCATTTAACATTTTTTATTTTATAGGTATGTATCCAAGTTGATATCCTCATTAGGTTTGCACCAAATATGTTCATCAAGATGTGATTGAAGATCACCGAAGAGTAGGGGTTTATGAAGATGAAACTTGAAGGAGGAAACTTCAAGAGTCTAAATTATAGAGTTTGTAGAAGTATAATGGATCCATTTTAGATGAATTCATAGAAGACTGGTCAGATGAGGTAGATATTCATTCAGTTTCCTTAGAATTGACTAGACCAGTTGGAGGTCAATCTTATTTGTATGAAGTATATAGAAACTGTGAGCTAGGTTTGGGTAAGAATTTCTCTTTGAGAGACATAATATATTTTTGAATACATCCCTATGACATCATCCTAAGTTTTTAATAGATACATTTGGTGTAGGATATAATAGATCAAGAATATGTTGTATTCTGTAAAACTCGGAGGTTTTTATGAAATATTTTCTTTAAATAATTTTTATTCTTTAGAAGATTTTTTTGCATGCAATCATGAATTTAAACAAACCGAAATATTCCTTGATTATAAAATTAACTTTATAGCCTATTTGTTTTGTTATAAAGAATAATTATTACTAAATTATTAGAATACATTGTTAATTCATTGGCTATAAATTCGTTATGAAAAATATAAATTGATATTTGTATTTTTGAGTCAATTTCTTTTGGTAATAAAACTAATGATATATATATATATGTATATATGTTATATACTTAATAAAATATTTTTGATATACATCCAATGGATATTTTAGTCATAGAGTGGGAATAAAACACTATTTGATGTATAAAAACCTTTTTAAGGTTAATTTTACACCTTTGACTCGAGAACCCCTTTTAAATTATGATTTTGATACATTAATAATATTTATATGAAAACATAAACATGTTATTTTGAATAGGTATATACAAATTTACTTTGGATGAATTTTTGATATTCTTCTAAAAACTTTCATGTTTGGATAAATTGTACAAATACGCTAAATTTTTATTGAAAATAACTTTTTTTCATTGAAATATTCCATATGATTAAATTATCATATTTAATGGTTTCAAAGTATAAATAGAATATATTTTTATAATTTAATATAATTTAGGTCATTGGAATTAATTTTACATTAAATTCAGTTGTAAAAACATTTTAATCTTTTGGAATATTTTAACTATTAAAACATGTTTTTTCATTTCAACAACAAAATTAATTTTAAATTAATTACTGCAACTTAGGTTTTTTGAATTTTAAAAAATAGATTCCATATTTTTAATTATTAGGTCAAAATTATTTAAATATCCTTATTTCATTTTTGGGAATTATGAATAGTATGTTCCGTAAATTTTATTAACACGGAAAAATGGTAAATCAGGTAATTAAGGGTAAAAATAATATTATAAAATTACCCAAAAACTTGTCTTAATATATTTGGATGATTAAAAGTTTTCTTAAAATATAATTGGTCCAAAATGGTATCCATTAGAACCCACTTGTATGAGATTAAGACATTTATTTTATTTTATTTAAAGAAAAGTAAAATATGTCTCACTCAAACTTTAATAGTTTAATTATTTTTAATACAAGGTTATACGGAAGATAAATTTTATTATAAGTAATCATTTGAAATCTAAATTTTATTTTATCCTAACAATTTTCTTTTAATTTTTAGGAAATAAATAATTACCTTAATAACATATACATGGATGATGAATAAATTTAATAATTTATGAGAAATCAATAAAACAATTTTTATTAAAATATTAATAAAAATAAAAAGGCCAAACACTTGACCAAATGTTACTGGTCAATTATATATCTACCATAATAATCAAGGGTCTATGTATTCACCGGTTGGAGGCTTATAGAAGATATTATGAAACTTATATTATTTTATTTAAAGTGAAGATAAATTTGTCACATTCATGTTTAAAAATAGTATATCATTTTTAATGTTGGGTTTTTCAAAAAATAAACTCAACTAAAATAATTATTAGGAAATATAATCAATTTATATAAATCATGTTATTTTATTTTTAATTTTTATTCATCAAATAAGTATATTAAATAATTACACAAAATTGTGGTAGTAATTATTTTATTAATGAAGAGATCAAACAAAAATGTTATTAAACATATTTTAATAAATATAATTTGAGATAATTATTATGTCAAAAAAAATTATATATTACCTTTACACATTATGGATATAATAAAATATTTGTATCTAGGTTCACTTATTATTTTTATATTTTCAATAATCTATGAAATAAATATTGTCAAAACTGACACTATTGATATTTTTTCAAAATATGGTTTTCTTAAATTATTTAAAAATAATAAAAAAATTTAAAATATATATAATTATTATTATATAGACTAAAATGTTCTAAATTATTAATTTATAGTCTAATTTACTTCAAATAAGTAAATATTTTACCCTGTTTATATTGAAATATGTGTCACCCTTGTTAAAAATTTAATAGAATAACTAAGTGTTTATTAAAATGATAATGCTTAAATTGACATAAAATCTTGTCTAAAATTTATTGGTTGATTATATTACAACCCTATTTTATATCATCTTCCAAATTGGGACAATTTTATGTTTTTGTGTGGGGTTTGATTTTATTATAAATTAATATTTTTGAGGTTTCCAAAAGTTCCCCTCACCTCGATTATAAAAGGGCACTTCCTCCCTCAACTCTTCACTTCATTTTGATCATAAAATATCAACCATACCCTTTTAATTTACCTTATCAACTTCCCTAGAAACATTATAGAGGCCCTAGTATTCTTCAAAGATCAACTCTAGGTTCTCTAGGAGGAGATTTAGAGGAGGCACCTCGAAGAATAGGTAATATCATTTACCGATTCATTCAAACTTGTTTCTTATTCAACTTAAAACTCATGAGTTGTTTCATTTTAAAGTAATAACTCTATTAGTGTAGATTACCATCTCCACATCATGGTGTAATTTATTTTTCACCACCGCCTTACATGGATGGGTATAATAATTAAATTAATAGAAATATATATATTACCAGTATAAAATTATATTGATTTTGAGATACCATACACTATCCACTTCAATACGATTAAACAATTATTGGACCGATATCATCGCTCGTGTGTACGTACGGCTTAGCATCTCCATTGTGCGATGCAATTAGTTCTATATAATATTCATTAAAGCATGATTATATAAATGAATTTAATTAATAAAAATGATATATATTATACTAATAAAATGTTGTAAATGATATAACTATAACTTAAAAATAAGGATAAGATCTTATCTAAAAGAACATTCATAATAACATAAAGCATTTAATAATCGAATAACGAGTAACAATGAAATGTTACTAACAAATGGATGAAAATATGATCATAAATGTTATCATAAAAATTATTATGATTCTCAAATAATTCAGTAACATTATTTAAATCATTATATAAGAGTTTCGGATACATATGAAGCATATCAAACCTAAGGTAAGGAATAACTTTTAAAATCTTTTTTATCCTAGATTGCTTATTTGTAAGTCTTTACTGGGGTATATTTATCATTCACATCAATGTTTCCTAAATATGTATTTCAAAATATTATTTAAATCTTATATAATTTTTTAAATCCAATTTTAACCATTGGTGAATTTTTACTAAATGGTAAGAATGGGATCTTTTGTCTTTTTCGGTATGAGATACTTTTTGACTTTTTCAAAAAAAGTAAAAGAACAATGTTTTTTTTACTTGTACGACATGAAAAGATTTTTACAATTTCATAATTCCTTGTTTACTTGAAGCTTCCCCTACAATTTTACAATGTTATTTTCACATAAAATTATGTATTCTAAAATTGTGTGGCATTTTCAGGAAGGAAAACATTTTTGAAAAATATAGGATATTTTCCGTAGGAATTAATCTCATGGGTTTTATCAAAAAAAATTCCATATAAATGACAAATTTTTATGTTTATATCCATTTTATTACTTTTATTTGATTTTTTTTATTATGGAATTATTATTATGAAATCCATTTATCTTATATGGATTATTTTATGATGGAATGATGTTTAAGAAATCCATTTTTGTGTTCCTTGGGTTATGCTATAGTGAATGGTTTATGTTTTGTGGAACATGTAAGAATGATTTCATTATGAGATGAGTGAGACCTATATCTCCCTCTAATGCATTGAGTAATGATCTATATTACAGACATGGCTAGAGTAGCAATTAAATCTGGTTCAGTAATACAGGATTAGAACAAGTGGTGAACTTGGTTCAATAAAGGAATCAGTCCACTATGATGGTCTTGGAAGTCAGAATTGACTAAAATGAGATGATTTAATATACTTATGTGTGTATTCTAGTAAATTTCAAGTTTTATGTTATTACTATTGGGATTAAATCTCACTTTTATGATTTATCCCATGACATGATATTATTATCTTTTATATGCAAGATAAGATTTCCAAATGCTCTATTCTTATGATTATGATATGATTTATATTTCCCTTGTTTACCCATACTAATAGTTTGATATCACCCTTTCATGTGTTTCTTTTCCCCAGGTCATGAAGAAGGGTATTAAGTAAGATATGTCAAAAAGAAGCCTAGTTATGAAGAAATAAGCAAGAGACAATGTATATGTTTTATAAACCAGTTTTTTATGTTTCCTAGTTTCTAAAGACACTAAAACTATATGGAACTAGCATGGTTATTGTTATGTTATGTAATAGATATTCTTCAATTTTGATGTAAAATCAATATGTAAAGTATGGATCATTATAGTTGGTATTAGAGAAAAGGTATAGTTAACATTTAGAAACTAGGATGATAGAACCTTTGTAAAACCCCTAAGGATATGTCTAATTATATGTTACAATCCTATCCTAGAGTTTTAGAGATGTTAATGAATAAACTAGGATAAAACCAAAAGTTTCTTAAATTGAAATTTTATTCTTGAATTATGTTGTTTTCCCATTATGATTAGCATTTCTCACACTATGCTTCTTGTTTTTAGTTAATGGTTTGAACCCAAAAGAACTACGCTAATACTAAATGTGGTGGGAAATGCAATGATTGTCCCTCTGAGCAACCAAATGTTTTGGGGGTTGGAATTTAAAATCTTTTAGCCATGCTCACACAACTTTCTCAAGCTATGAATCATGCCAGACTTCAATTTGATAAAATGAGGGAGAATCATTCTATTGAATCCTTTGTGAGGAAGCTTCTACCTTCATTCAGTGGGTTTTCTGATCCATTAGTGTATGAACAATGGATCAGTACCACTAAAAAGATATTTTCAGTTCTACAATGTTCTAAACATGATAAATTCATCTTAGCAGTATATCATTTGGAGGGTGAAGCTGATCAATGGTGTAATATTATCAAGAATACAAATAAAATAAATGAAATTGATTCCATGGAATATGACTAGTTTAAGAAATTATTTTTCAATAAGTAATTTCCTCATATTCTATGAACAAAGATAGAGAAGGAGTTCCTTGACCTTAAGAAAAAGGATGATAAATCTGTAAAAACATATGAAGAAAATTTTACAAGACTTGTGAGATACACTTCTGGAATTATTTTCTAACATAAGATTAAAATTGATCGATTCTTCAGTGTCTTAAAACCAAGTCTTTGAAAGGAATTAGCAATAAGAGACTTCAATAGCAATGAGGAAATTGTTCGATGTGCTCTCAAGGTTGAGATGGAGATTATAGGAACCTATCAGTCATATGGGTTTGATAAGAATAGAAAAATGGAATTCAAAGAAAAATATAAAAACCACACTGAAAAGAAGATGATTTTTTCCTTATGCTCAATGTTTGGAAAGAAACATGGAGGTAATTGTCTTAAAGGGACTAAATTTTTTAAGTGTATAAAATAAGTTCATCATACAGTTGAATGCTAAAGTGATTGAAAAAATATATCTAATCATGCGAACAAAGAAAAGTCTACACAGAATGAACCTCTTACACTTCAATATTACAAGTTCAAGGAAATGGTGAATTCTTCCAATCAATTCCATAATCCAAGTTTTATTGATGATGATCGACGTCAATAAGCTCTGGAGGAAAAAGACAAAGGAAAGTCACATGCAATCAGTATCTAGGATGTGGAGTACAACATTGAAGTGTTAAAATGTACACTTATCAACCACTATAAAGTAGAAAATATTTTATTTGATTATAGATCCACCCACTCTTTTGTTTCTAAAAAAATTTCTAAGGGTATCTTTGTATTACCTCAAAAATTAGATGTTGAGTTAGATGTGACAACTTCTAATAGAACAACAGTTGCATCAAAATTTTATAATTCTTCCCTCATTTAATTTTATAGGAAAGTACTTCTTACAAATCATGTGATCCTTCCTAGAGTAGAATTTTATGTGATTCTTGGCATGGATTGTATTTCTCTATCTAGAGCTCATATCAATTTCCAAGGAAGGTAAGTCACATTTCATATTAAAAATCAATCTATGATCATATATCAATGCAAGGATGAATATAACCTTCCAGTATAAATTTATTTAAATCTTATGGGTCTTGATTCCTATAAATGAAGGTTATTTATCTCAAATGGTTGGGGATAAAATCACGATTAATAATACACCAATTATATAGAATATTTATGATGTCTTTAGAGAGGAATTTCTAGGTCTTCCACCAAATCATGAAGTTCAGTTTTCAATAGAACTCAAATTGGCTGCTATGACTATTTCAAAGACACATTATAGAATGGACCCAATTGAGTTGTAGGAATTAAAGAAGAAACTCTAAGAGAATCTTGATAAGGGATTCATATTCCCTAGTAAATCACCATGGGGATCACCTATTCTATTTGTTAAAAAGAAATATGGATCAATGAGACACTACATTGATTATTGATAACTTAAGTAGATGACTATCAAGAAACAATATCCTCTTCTCCGCATTGATGACTTATCTAACCAACTACATGGAGTTCAATACTTTCCTAATATTGAGATTCATTCAGGATATCATCAATTAAGGGTCAAAAAAATGATATACTAAAGATAGAATTCTATATAAGGTATGAACACTATTAATTTATAGTGATGCCTTTTTGTCTAACTAATTCCCCTTCTATCTTCAAGGATCTAATGAATAGAGTCTTTAAAGACTCACTTGATCATTTTTGTTAGTTTTTATAGATTATATTCTTTTCTATTATAAGAGAAAGGAAGATCATGAAGACTACTTGAGAATTGTACTTAAGACCCGGAGAAAGGAGAAGCATTATGTAAAATTTACCAAGTGTGAATTTTGGATTCAGAGAGTTTCATTTTTGGGTCACATAATCTCATGAGAAGGGATATCTATAGATCCAACAAAAAAAAATTTTGAATGTTTAATGAGACCAAAAATGGTAACAAAGATTTGAAGTATTCTTGGTTTGGCTAGATATTATCAATGTTTTGTGAAATATTTTTCACGCTTATATAATCCACTCATCAAGTCCACTTGTAAAGGATTTAAGTTTTTGTGAGGGAGGAATGTGAAGATAATTTCAAAGAGAAAAAAAGAAGGTTAACCAGTGCACCTGTGCTCACACTTCCTTGTAGTGGGTAAAGGGTTGTAATATATAGTGATACATCCATGAAGGGTCTGGGATGGGTTCTCATGAAAAATGATATGGTGATAGATTATACCTCATGGTAGTTGAAAATGCATGAGCAAAATTACCTAACTCATGATTTGGATTTATTTGCAGTAATCTTTAAATTAAAGATATGAAGGAATTATCTTTATGGTAAAAGGTGTGATATTTATACTGATCAAAAATGTTTAAAGTATATTTTCAAAAAAAAGTATATGAATATACACCAATTAAGATGGTTGGATTTGATTAAATATTATGACTTCTCAATAAATTACCACATTGGGAAAGCAAACAAGTTGACAGATGCTTTAAGTAAACCAGACCGTGCTAGCCCATCCATGATGAGGATCACAAAAGATCCAATATTTATGTATTTTCTAGAGATGGATCTTGAAATTTTAAAGGAATGGGGGAAATCTTATCTTTCTCAAATGAATATTCAACCATCTATACAAATGAAGATTAAGGATATGAAAATAAAGATTTATATCTACAAAATAATGTGAGAAATGTTCTTGAATTCATCCATGATTGTGATGAAATAATAAGGTTTAGGAACAAGGTTTTTATTCCTCTGATACCATAATTAAAGAATGAGCTATTGGATGAAGCTCATAGTTCTTTATTCTCTATTCACCATGGAAGCACAAAGATGTATTGGGAACTGAAAGAGTATTTCTGGTGAGATGGTATGAAAAGAGATGTCACTAAATATTTCTCTCAATGCTTGGTTTATCAGTAAGTTAAGACTAATAGACAGAAGTCTAAGGGTATGTTACAACCATTTCCCATACCATAATGAAAATGGGAAAACATCGCTATAGAATTTATTTTTAACTTCCTAAAATATCTAAAGTCCAAACTTTTATATGGTTTATAGTTTATCATATTACAAAGTCATCACACTTCATTTTTATTAGAGAGGATTTCTCTCTAGATTATCTTTCGAGGATATATGTTAAAGAAGTGGTAAGATTGCATGGAGTACCACTATCCATTATATCTTATCAGGATTTGAGGTGCACTTTGAAGTTATGTAGAATTATTTACCATGATCTAAATATATATTTAAGTTTCATCACTACATATCATCCTCAGATAGAGGGTTAGTCTGAGAGGACAATTCAAACTCTATAATACATTTGAGATCTTTCTCTATGGATTTAAAAGGGGGTTTGTATCAATACCTACCTTTGGTGGGATTTTCTTACAACAATATCTTTCACTACAGTATTCAAAGGGATCCATATGAATCCCTATATAGAAATAAGTGAATAAATCCAACTTTCTAGGATGAAGTTGGGTAAAGAAAGCTATTAGGACCTGATCTTGTAGATTAAAAGGTAGAAAAAGTCATATCAATTCAACAACACATAAAAGCATCTCAGATTCGACAAAAAAGTTATAATGAAAACTGAAGAAAAGACTTATATTTTGAAGTGGGTGGTAAGTTTTTCCTATGAATATCTCCATGTAAGAGAGTAATGATATTTGGAAGGAAGGGAAAGATGAGTCCTAGGTATATCGGTCCTTTTGAAATTATGGATCATGTTGGGAAGGTATATTATCAATTGGAGCTTCCACAAAATCTCTCTCAAGTTCATCATGTGTTCCATGTATCTCTTTTGAGAAAGTACATACCTAATCCTTCACTTGTACTAAGCTCATAATTCATATCACTGGAGCAAGATCTTTCTTATGAAGAACAACTGATAGAGATTCTGGATCGTAGCAAAAAAGTTCTAAAAAACAAGACCACTCGCTTAGTTAATGTTTTATGGAGGAACCACCAATTTAAAGAAGATACATGGGAACTTGAGGATAGAATGAGGGAGAGGTATACTCGTATGTTTGTTTCCAAGGGATGAATTTTGAAGGTGAAATTCAGTTTAAGGGTGGAATAATGTAACACCTAGATGTTTTTGTGAAATATTTTAATAATATAATTTTTATTCCTCAATAGATTGTTTTGCATGAAATTGTGAGTTTATATAAATAGAGATAAACCCTTATCATAAAATTACCATTATATCATATTCGTTATGTTTTTGGGAATAATTATAACTAACTTATGAAAATTCATTGTGAATTCATTGGCTATCAATTATTTATGAAATATATAAATAGATATTTGTATTTTTTAGTGAGTTACTTTTAGTAATGAAATTAATGAGATATATATTTATTATATACTTAATAAAATATTTTTTATATTCATCCAATGGATATTTTAGTCATAGGATATGAATACAACCCTATTTGATGTATAAAAAACTATTTTTTTAAAGGTAATTTTACACCTTTAAATTGAGAACCCCTATTAAATTAATATTTTGACATATTAATAATTTGTATATGATAACATAAACATTTTATTTTTAATAGAGATATAAAAATTTACTTTGGATAAATTTCTGATATTTTTCTGCTAACATTCATGTTTTGATGAATAGAAAAATACACTAAATTTTAGTTGAAAATAAATCATTTTCATTGAAATAGTTTATATGGTTAAATTATATTAATTGATGGTTTAAAAGTATAAATATAATATATTTTTACCATTTAATAAATGTTAGGTAACTCGAATTAATTTTACATTAAATACATATTTAAAACCATTTCAATCTTTTTCAATATTTTAACTTTTAAAACCTATTTTCTCATTTCAACAATGAGATTAATTTTAAATTAATTACTGAAAATTATGTGTTTTTAATTTTGAAAAATATATTCCATATTTGTAATCGGTAGGTCCAAATTATGAAAATATATTTATTTTATTTTTTGGGAATATGAATAGTAAATTTGGTAATTGTATTAACACGGTAAAATGGTAAATCGGGTAATTAGGGTAAAAATAATATTATAAAATTACACTAACACTTGTCATAATATAAATGTATGTTTATAATTTTCCTTAAAACATAATTGGGTTGAAATGGTATCCATTGGAACCCACATGGATGAGATTGGGACATTTAATTTATTTTATTTAAAGAAAAGTGAAATATGTCTCACTCAAACTTTAATAAATAAATTATTATTAATATAAGGATTTACATAAGATAAATTTTATTATAATTTCTAAATTGAAAGATAAAATCTTATTTATTTATCATGATAATTTATTTTTAATTTTTAGGAAATAAATAATTACCTTAAATACTTATACTTGGATGATGAAAAAAATAATTAATTGATGAGAAATAAATAAAACAATTATTATGAAAATGTTGACAACAATAAAAAGGCACAAACAATTTACTAAACCATATTGGTCGAGTATATATTGACCATAATCATCCAAGGGTCTACTTATTAACCATTTGGAGGTGTATAGAAAAGATTATAACAATTATATTATTTTATTCAAAATGAAGATAAATTTGTCATATTCATGTTTTAAAGAGTATAGCATTTTTAATGTTAGGTTTTTTCTAAGATAAATTCAAATAATAGTATTATTATGAAATATAATGCATATATATTCATTATATTATTTTATTTTGAGTTTTTTCAACAAATAAGTATATTAAATAATTACACAAAATCGAGGTAGTAATTATTTTATTAATGAAGATATCATAAAAATGTTATTAAAAATATTTTAATAAATATAATTTGGGATAATTATTATGTAAAATTAATTTTCCAGATTACCTTGACCCCTTAGGTATATAATAAAATATTTTGATCTAGGTTCACTTATTATTTTTATATTTTTAAAATCCATGAAATAAATAGTATCTAAATCGACATTATTGATATTTTCTCAAAATAAGGTTTTCTTAAAATAATTAAAAGTCATGAGTCATTTTAAAAAATATATAATAATTATTATATGGTATAAAATGTTATAAATTATTTATTTATGTTCTAATTTACTTCAAATAAGTAAATATTTTAACCTTTTAATATTGAAATTTGTTTTACCCTAGTTAAAAACTTAAACAGAATAACTAAGTGTCAATTAAAATGATAATTCTTAAATTGATAGAAAAACTTGTATAAAATTTATTGGTTGATGATATTACAACCCTATATCATCTCATCTTATAAATTGGGTCTTTTTGGAAGTTTTAATGTGGTTTTTGTTTAGTATAAATTAATATTTTTGAGGTTTCTAAAAGTGCCCCTCACCTCAATTAAAAAAGGTCACTTACTCCCTCAAATATTCACTTAATTTTGATCCTTAATTCCCAAAAATACTCTAAAAATTCCCTTCTAAACAAAACTATAAATATTATAGAGACCCTGTTATTCTTAAAATACCAACTCTAGTGCTCTAAGTGGTTATTTTGAGGAGGCACGTCGAAGAAGAGGTAATATCATTTACCTATTCTTTCAAAATTATTTCTTCTTCTGCTTCCACATCATGAGTTTTTTCATTAAAATTAATAACTCTAGTATTAATTATATATTGATAGGTTATTATTATTATTAAATAACCATATTCCACCTTCTACCCATCCAATGAAAAATGAAATCACCACACGTGCGTATGTACGACCTACCGTCTCCACGTCGTGGTGTAATCCATTTTTCACCACCACCTTACATGGATGGGTATAATGAAGGAATTAATAAAAATATATGTGATTATTATAAAACTATATTGATTATGAGATACTATAAACCATCCACTTAAATACCATTCAACAATTATGGGACCGATATCGTCGCTCGTTCATACATATGGATTTCCGTCTCTATAGTGCGATTTGATTCGTTCTGCATAATATTTATTAAAGAAGGATTATATAGATGAACTGAATGAATAAATATGATATATATTATAATAATACAATTTTTTAAATGATATAACTATAACCTCAAAATAGGAATAATAACTTTTCTGACAAAACATGCATAAGAACAAAGAGAAGTTAATACCTGAAGAACGACGAACGGTGAAATGTTACTAACAAACATATGAAAATATGTTCATAAATGTTATCATAAAAAATATTATGACTCTGGAATAAATTAATAACATTATTTAAATTATCATACCGGATTTTTGGATATATACAAATTATATCAGATGTATGGTAAGGGATAACTCTTCAAATCTTATTTTTATCTGAGATTGTTTATTCGTAAGTATTTACTAGGGTATATTTATCATCCATGTCCATGTTTCCAAAATATGTATTTCAAAATATAATTTATATACTTCAATAATTTTTTAAATTCAATTTTTCCTATTGTTGAATTTTTACTAAATGGTATAATGGAATCTATTGTCATTTTCAGTAAGAGGTACTTTTTGACTTTTTAGAAAAAATCAATAGAAAAATGTTTTTTTAACTTGTACAGCATGAATGGATGTTTACGCTTTCAAAATACCTTATTTCTTTGAATCTTCCCCTACAACCTTACCATTTTATTTTCACATAAAATGATTTCTTCCAAAATTATGTGTCATTTTGAGGAAGGAAAACTTTTTTGAAGAAGAAAGGATATTTTCCCCTGGAATTAAGCTCAAGTGTTTAATCAAAATTATTTTCCATATAAGATGACATAGGATTATGTTTATATCCATATTATCACTTTTATTTTATTTTATTTTTATGATGTAATTCTTTTTATTAAATCCATTTAACTTATATGGATTATGTTATGATGGAATGGTGTTTAAGAAACCCAATTTTATTGTTCCTTGGGTTATGCTATAGTGAATGGTTTATGTTTTGTGGCACACATAAGAATGAATTCATTATGAAATGGGTGGGACATATATCTACCTCCAATGAATTGGGTGAAGATTCATATCTCATGAGATAGGCATGACTGGAACAGCAATAAATCTGGTTCAGTAAAACAAGACAAGAATGATGAGTGAACTCGGTTCAATAATGAAATTTGTCCACAATGAACATATTGGCAATGAAACTTGAAGAAAATGAAATGATTTTATATAATTATATGTGTATGCCACGAAATTTCATGTCTTATATTTTGAATATAGGGATTAAATTTCATTTTTATGATTTATCCCATGACATAATATTATTATCTTCTATATATAGGATAAGATTTTCAAATGTTGTGTTCTTATGATTATGATATGATTTATATTTCCCTTGTTTACCCTTACTAAGAATTTGATCTCACCCATTCATATGTATATTTTCCCCTAGTCATGAATAAGGTTATTAAGTAAGATATGTCAAAAATAATTCAAGTTATGAAGAAATAAGCAGGAGATAGTGTTGATATTTTATGATCTAGTTGTTTATGTTTCCTAGTTTCAAAAGACACTAACCCAATACGGTCCTAGTGTGGTTTTTTTTATGAATTGTAATAAATATTCTTCAATGTTAAAGTAAAATCTATGTGTAAAGTATGGGCCATTATATATTATATGACACTGATGGAGATCTTACCATGTGTTTTGGAGGGAGATACCCACATATGGTTTGATGGAATATTCTATCATTATCATCCATTTTTTCTAAGATATTGTTAAGTATTTTATAGGTTTATCTAATGGTGTTTTCCAGGGTTGAGGTAGAGTACCCTGATGTCTTTCTTAAGGAGGTTGTGGTGTTACCCCTATAACGAGAGATCAATTTTTAGATAGTTCTGCAACTGATAATTTCTTCAATATCAATGTCTCTATATAAAATGATACCTTTTGAGTTGTGATAGATACGAGTACATATAGATGATCTTCTACAGCAAGGTTTTTTTTAGATGATTGTGTCACCTTAGGGTGCACCGTTTTTGTTTTTGAATAAGTTCGATGGCAGTTTACATCTTTGTGTCAATTATCATTTCTTGAACTAGGTGGAATTGAATAAATGGTACCCTCTTCCATGGATTTATGAGTAATTATATTTTGTGAAAGGAGATAATTGGTTATAAAAGATTGATTTATAGTTAGGATATCATCAGATACAGATGAAGGGTGTGGATATTTTGAAGATTGATTTTTTTTGTCATTATGAGAATTAATATTTGTTGTGATATTGTTCATTGTATAAAATACCCTAGTAGTGATAATGGGTTTGATGAACATACTGTTCATGGTGTATTTTGATATGTTCATGGTGGTTTTCATTGATGACATCCTTGTGTACTCCAGGACTAAGTAGGAGCATACATAGAATTAACTTATCATTTTTTGAGTTCTTCATTATCGTCATTTGTTCAAGAAGTTTTCAAAGTGTGAGTTTTAGGCTTGTGAAATTTGTTTCTTGGGGAATGAAATGTGCCATAAGTAGATTTTGGTCCTTCAAAGATTAAATCAGTGGTTTATTGGGAATACCCCAAGATAGTATCATAGGTATAGAGTTTTATTGGTCTTGTAGGATACTACAAAATGATCATAGATGATTTATCTAAGGTTTTAAATCCTTTAATGACTTTGAATAGAAATAAATAGGTGTCATTTTATACTAACCAATGTCATGAATATTTTGGGTACCTAAAGAAGAAGTTAGTCAACAATCTATCCCTTTACTTCCCAATGGAGGGAGTTCAATTTGATGTTTTATATGACGCTTTGTGTCTTGATTTTGGTTGTGTTTTCAACCAGCATAAATATTTTGTTTCTTATGGGTCTTGATAGTTATGTCCTTATCAGTGTAATTATTCCACCCATGATCTTGAATTGGAAATAGTTTTTTTTTCTTGAAGTTGTAGCATAATTAACTCATCAGTAAGAATTTTTTTGGTTTTTACTTATCATAAGAGCCTGAGGAACATCTTATACCAGTGTGAATTGAACTTTTGACAGGGATGGTGGATAGAATAATCTTAGTATTATGACCTAGATATTTTTAATACACTAGGAAATGGAAATTTTGTATCTGATGAGTTGAGAAAGAAGTCACACGGTGATGTCACGTGTGAATCTAGAGATTCTTGGGGAGTGATAAAAATGATATTATTAATGCATCCAGATACAGTATAGGTTGGGGGAATATTTTGTATTTCTATATGGAAGTGAAGTCATCTTTGGTTTAGTATGTGGGTGATTCTTATATAGGGGATTATAAGGTGGAGTTCTAAAGAGATAGAGTTGTATTTGGTGATTCCCTTGATTGTTGGTATGAAATTGAATAATATTGGGTGATGTTTTAGGGGAGTCTTTTAATCCCTTTGGTGATGCATGGTGTGGTTCTCCATGATTTCTATAGATCACCATTGGCAGCACATCCTATATTGAAAAATATGTATTGAGCTCTAAGAGGCTAGTTTAGGTGTCTTGGGTGGAGGAATATAGTTTTTGAGTTTTTGACTTTATTTTTAGTCTATTAGAGTGTGAATATTGAATACCATTTTCTCAGGGGTTTGCTCCAACCATTAGATGTTACCTAGTGGAAGTGGGAAGACATATCAATGAAATTTTTTACTGGTTTACCTATATATAAGAAATTATATAATATTATATGTGTGAAAGTAGGATACTTGATTAAATCATCCCACTTTATAGTGATTAGGGAGCCTAGATTAGTGGAGGATTATCGAGGAAGTACTTGGACGAGGTGGTGAGACTTCATGGAGTCCTGAGGATGATCATATTGGATCATGATCATTGTTTTACCTAAAAGGTGTGGAGAGGTCTCCAGTATGATTTAAGTTCTTAGTTATTCATTAGCACTACTTTTCATCAATAGATGGATGGAAATAAAAAACATACCATCCATACTATTTAATACATTTTCTGTTCATGTGTCATATATTTTGGAGGCTCATGGATGAGGCACCTGTATTTCATCAGGTCAAGTTACAAAAATAACCTTCACTCTGTCATTGGTATGGAACTATTAAAATATTTTTATATTTGACTATTACATTCTCTATTATGCTAGTCTGGGGTTGAAGAATCAGTAATTCTCGAGCCAAAACTAGTACTAAATGTGATTTATATGGTTCATCTGATTCGTGAAAGGATTAAAGGGGTTCAAGATCATAAAAAATCATATTTTGATCATAGGAGGGGACCTTTATAGTTTAGTTTTGGAGTTCATCAATTCTTAATGGTGACCCCTCATTGTGGATAGTGATGTTTTGGTTATGGTAGTAATCTTTCTCCTTAATGTTTTGGGCCTTTTGAGGTGTTGGAACATATTGGATCCATGGAATATCAAAAATCACTTCCCTCTCATATGAACTATATACATGATGTTTTTCACATGTTTTAGCTATATCGGTACCTTCAAGATGACTCTAAAATCATTTATTGGGGATATATCGACATTGATAGTGATGTGAATTTCATGGAATAGCCTATATAGATCCAGACCCACAAGGAGAAGGTGTTGTGTAGGAATTTTATTCCCTTTCTTTATGTCTTGTGGCAGCACATTGGTGTAGAGGAGACCACCTAGGAATTTGAGTTGTAGATATGTGATCAGTGCTCCAATCTATTTATTGTTTTGTTCTTCCCTTTTATCACTGTTATTTTTGTGGTTGTAGACCCATTTCTAGTTTATGAAATGGATTCCTCTTATTGCCTTCTTTGTTGGAAACTTTTATATTTTTTGAGAGGAATCACACCTAAGAAAGTGTTTAGGAGTTTTTTTTATTATTGAGCGGTTTTTTTCTTGGTTCTTCTATGTGAAATGGTGGAAATCATATTATTTTGAGATTTTTTCGACGTATATCATGGGGTGGTTTTTTAGATAACCGCTTTTTATTTCTTTCTTTATGGGTTGGTTTTGAATTCATTAGGAAAATAATTGTTTGATAAGTATATGATATAAGGAAACAGACCCTAAAAATGATTCATTTGTGAGTTTTGGGAGTTGGAGGTTTCCAAAAAAGGTTACAAGGTTTTTCATATAGGAAACATAGGAGTTAAGATGAAATATCAGTTGAGGATTCTATGTCATGGAGCCTTATTCTATGTTGTATGTGGGCTCATTATGGTGTAGTGGTGAAGGCAATAGCATAGGGTCCCATGAATAGGGATTTTGGAGGCACATACATTTTTGGCATAGCTACACCATAGAGGTAGGTTGTAGCATATCCTAGCTAAGATGTTGTGTCAAATTGACTAGCTCGAATATAGGACCTTCCTTGGTGGTCGAGTGTCCACGATGTGTATTTATTGGTTGCAGTGTAGTGGTTTGAGGTGGTTATTCTAAAATGAGGGTAGTTGCATCATGAGAAGTAGTAAATTATGTAGTCACCTTTCTTGTAAAATAGGTTTTGTTGTATAGTGGGTTTCCCGACACATTTTTCCCTTCACCATTTTATAGGATTTACATAGTGTTTGTAACACCATGATGTTTTTATGAAATATTTTCTTTAAATAATTTTAATTCATCAATATCATGCATTGCACGTAATCGTGAGTTTAGATGGACCGTGAGATGCCCTTAGTAAAGAATGACCATTATAACCTAGTTGTTAGGTTAGTGGGAATAAATAACTAACTTATGAAAATGTAGTGTGAATTCTTTAGAAGCCAATTATTTATAAATATTTTAAACCAATTGATTGTAAAGGAAATATTTGTATTTTTGTATTAATAAATTGAGTTAATTACTATTAGTAAATGAAATTAATTAAATAAATATTTTATATAATAATATAAAATATTTCTTATATTCGTCCAATATATATTTTTGTCATTGGGTATGAATAAACTCTAATTTATGTATAAAACCCAATATTTTTCAAAAGGGTAATTTTACTACGTTTTAATGGTGAACTGTTTTTAAAGTAAAATTTTGAAACATTAATAATTTTATAAAAAAAAATAAAACCCTTATTTAGAAGAAATATATAAAAATTTACTTCAGAATAATTTTTTATATTTTTCTGATGGCATTCATGTTTTGATGAATAGTAAAAATACAATAAATTTTAAACGAATACAAAAAAAATCATCAAAATAATTTATATGGTAATATTATATTATTCAATTGTTTTAAAATATAAAAAGAATATATTTTTATCAATTAATATAATTTAAGTCATGGTCATTAATTTTACATTGAATTAAGATGTAAAAACATTTCAATCTTTTGCAATGTTTTAACTTTTAAAACGTGTTCTCCTTTTTCGATAACAAGATTAATTATAAATTAATTATTCAAATTTCTATGTTTTTAATTTTTAAAAATGGATTCCATGTTTGGAATCATTAGGTCCAAATTATGTAAATAAATTTCTTTTAATTTTGGGCATTTTTAATAGTAAATTTGGTAATTTTTATTAATACTGTAAAAGGGAAAATCAGGTAATTATAGGTAAAAATAATGTTATAAAATTACACTAACACTTTTCCTAATATAATTAGATGATTTGTTTTTACTTAAACTGTACTTAGGTTTAAATTGTATCCTTTAAAATCAACTTTTATGAAATTAGGATATTTAATTTATTTTATTTAAATAAATGTTAAATATGACTCACTCAAATTTTAATAACTAAATCATTTTTAATATAAGTTTATACATAAGATAAATTCAATTATAAATACTTATTTGAAATATAATTTTTTTTCTTTATCATGGTAATTTATTTTAAATTTTTCAGAAATAAATAATTACTTCATTGGTTTATATATTGATGATGCATAAATTATTTAATTGATGAAAAATCAATAAATTAATTTTTATTAAAATTAAAAAAACCATTATAAGACCCAAACACTTGAAAAAAATTTATTGGTCGAGTATATCTCGAATATAAATATCTAATGGTTGAGTTATTTACCATTTTGAGCTTTATAGAAGAGATTATGACACTTATAATATTTTATTTAAAGTGATGTTAAAGTTGTCACATTCATGTTTTAATTAGGAAAAAAATTAATGTAGTATTTTATAGAATATATATTCAATAACAGGTATTAATATAAAATAAATATAATTTATCTTTGTTATACTATTTTATTTTTAATTTTTATTCAAAAAATAATCATATTAAATAATTATACAAACTCTTGTAGTAATTATTTTATTAAGGGAAATATCAAATAAATGTTATTAAAATATTAAGATAAATACAATTTTGACTAATTAATATTTCCAATTAATTTTTTAGATTACCTTGATCTCTTGTGAATATAATAAAATAGTTTTTTCTAAGATAACTTTGTATTTAATATTTTTAAGAATAAATTAATTGAATAGTGTCAAAATTGACAACATTGACTATTTATCAAAATAATGTTTTATTAACTTATTAAAAAATCATAAATAATTTATTAAAATATATAATAAATTTTATATGGTCAAAAATTATCAACGGTATTTATTTATTTTCTAATTTAAATCAAATAATTAAATATTTTACTCTTTTAATATTGAAATATTTTTTACAGTAGTTAAAAATTAAATAGAAAAACAAAGTGTTAATTAAAATGATAATATTTAAATTGATAGAAAAACTTTTCTAAATTTTATTGGTTGATGATATTAGAACCCTATATCATCTTATATTCAAAATCAGGAAATTTTTGAGGTTTTGAGATGTGGTTTGATTTTATTATAAATTAATATTTTTTGGATTTTCCCAAAGTGCCCCACACCTCAATTATAAGACGGCACATCCTCCCTCATTTATTCACAACTAATTGATCCTTCAAGTTCAGATATCCCAACCTTTTTCCATTATAAAATATTCTAGTAACATTATATAGGTTCTGATTTAATTCAAAGACCAACTCTAGTGCTTTAAGAGGAGATTTAGAGGTAGCATGTCGAAGAAGAGGTAATCTTCTCTATCGATTCTTTCAAACTTATTTCTTATTATAATTCCTCTTCATGTGTTTTTTCCATAACAAAGTAATAAATACAATTTCAATTATATTCTGAAATATTATTATCATTATGGAATAACCATATTTCACCTTTTATCTATCCAAATAAAAACTAAATCGCCCCATGTGCGTACGTACGGCTTATCGTCTCCACATCGTGGTGTAATCTATTTTTCATCATCACATTACTTTGATGGGTATTATTATGAAAATAAAAACTATATATTACTAGTATAACATTATATTTATTCTTAGATATTATACACCATCCACTTCAAAACCATTCAAAAATTGTGGGAATGATTCGTCGTCTATGCGTACGTACAACCTACCATATCCACGATGTAATGAAATTCATTCTACATGATTTTCATTAAACAATGATATATAAATGAATTTAATGAATAAATATGATATATATTATACTAATATTATTTTTTAAGGGTATAACTATAACCTAATATGAGAAATAAGAACTTATCTGACAAAATATGATTAAGAAAATGAAGAAGTTAATAGTCGATGGATGATTAATAATGTTACTAAAAAATGGATGATAATATGATCATTTATTATATCAAGAAAATTACTATGATTATGGAATAATACAATGAAATTATTTAGCGGCGATTCAGGGGATCTGGTGCTTCGAGGCCGCGGCGTGGGTTTGTGGATTGAGGTGGTAAGCGGCGATTTTTTGAATGTTGAATTTTTAAATTTGAAAGTGGGATGTTGTGCCTTTTTGAACTGTGCAGTTTGGATGGATGTTTAGGGTACCGGAAACCCTTTAACCGGGTATTAGAAAATGGAAAAAAAAATGTTTTAGTGGTAAACTACCACCAATACAGATAAGGTAAGGGATAAATTTTTCAATCTCAATATATTCAAAGATTGTTTATATGTAAGTATTTATTGAGGTATATTTATCATCCATATCCATGTTTTATACATATATATATTATAAAATATTATTCATATATTTCTACTATTGTTTAAATAAAATTTATACCATTGGTGAATTTTTATGAAATGGTATAAAAGGAATATTTTTTTCTTTTGATATGATGTACTTTTTTGACTTTCCAAAAAAAGTACGAGAAGAGTGTTTTATTTTAACTCATATAGTATGAATGGATTTTATACACTTTCATAACAGGTTATTTCCATAAATATTCCTTTAAAAAAATTCATGTTTATTTTCAAAGAAATTATTTTCTTTTAAAATTGCATTGAATTTTAAGAAAAGAAAATATTTTTTAAGAATAAATGATATTTTCCTAAAGAATTAACTTCAAATGTTTTATTAAAATTATTTTACATCTAAGATGACATTTTTTAAGAATGGTTATGTTTATAAACCTATTATTAATATTGTTTGATTTTTTTTATGATATAATGTTATTTATGAAATCCATTTGTGGATTATATCATGATGGAATGATGTTTAAGAAACCCATTTTATTCCATAGATTATGTTATGATGAATGATTTATGTTTTTGTGGAACACGCAAAAATGATTTCATTATGAGATGGGTGGGACCTATATATTCATCCAATGCATTGGGTAATGATTTATATCTCCTGAGATAGATAGAGATGGAATTGGAAATGATCTCATTTCAGTAATATAGGTTTGGAACGAGGAGTGAATTTGGTTCAGAAATGGACTTTTTCTACTATTATGGTCTTGGAAATGAGCCTTAACTAATATTAAATGATTTTATATGATTATTTTTATGCCAAAAATTATGTCTTATGTTATGACTTTTGGGAATATTTTCATTGATTCTTTTTGAACTTTTATGATTTATCCCGCAACAAGAGGTCCAAATCTTTCTTATATAGGATAAAATTTTCAAATGTTATGTTCTTATGTCTTATGATTTTTATATAATTGATGTCTTCCTTGTTTATCCATATTTAGCATCCAATATAACCTTTTCTTATTTTTCTTTTCCCCAGGTCATGAAGAAGTTTAATAAGTAAGATATGTCAAAATGGGGTATAGTTATGAAGGAATAAGTAGGAGACAATGTAGATGTCTTATGAATTGTTTGTTTATATTTCCTAGTTTCTAATGACACTTCACCTATATATTCCTATCTTGGATTTTCTATATTTGGTAATAAATATTCTTTAATTTTGAAGTAATATATATTTATTTAAATTATGGTTCGTTATAGTTGGTATCAGAGGTAAGGTATAGTTAATCTTTAGAAACTAGGATGATAAAACCTAAGTAAGAACCCTAAGGATATGTCGAATTGTAGGCTGAAGTCCTAGTATTTTATAAATTGTCAAGATTAACCTAGGATAAAACCAAAACATTCTTAAATTTAAATTTTATTCTTGATTATGTGGTTTTCCCATTATTATTAGTGATTCTCAAACTATTCTATTTAGTTTTAGTCAAGGTATGGAAATCGAATGAACTGCGTTAATGATGAATGTGAATGGAAATGCAATGATTTTCCTCCTGAGTAACCAAATGTTGTGGGATATGGAATGAAAATTTTTGTAGCTATGCTCAAACAACTTTCTTAGGCTATGAATCATGTAGGACTTCCAAACAAGCATATAAGGAAAAAAATTATATTGAGTCCTTCATGAGGCAGCATTCACCATCATTCAGTCAGTCTTCTAATCTATTAGTGGAAAAACAATGGATCAGTACCACTGAAAATATATTTTCAGTTCTCCAATGTTCAAAACATGATAAATTCATCTCATCGGACTATTATTTGGAAGGTGAAGTTGATCAATGGCGGAATCTTATCAAGAATATGAGTTAAGGGCATGAAATTGACTCTATGGAATGGGATGAGTTCAAGAATTTATTTTTCAATAAGTACTTTCCTCGTATTCTTCACACAAAGATGTAGAAAAATTTCCTTGAGCTTAAGAAAAATGATGCTAAATCATTCAGTACTTACAAAGAAAATTTTACAAGACTTGTACGGTACACTTCTTGAATTAGTATCCAACCAGAGAGAAAAATTGATCGATTCTTTAGTGGATTAAAACTAATTATCCTAATGTAATTATCCATAAGGTACTTAAATAGATATAAGTAAATTTCTTGATGTTCTCTCAAGTTTCATATAGAGATTGGATTAACCCATCAGTCTTATCAGTTTGATAAGAAGAAGAAAAATAGAATTCAAGGGAAAATATAAATACCACACTGAATAGAAGATGAGTTTTCCATTATTCTATAACTGGGTAAATAAACATGGAGTAAATTTTCTTAAAGGGACAAGAAAATGTTTTTAAGTTTGGTAGAGAAGGTCATCGGGTAATTAAATGCAGAAGTGATGGGATGTCTAATGATGCGAATAGACAAAAGGATACACAAAATGCACATCTTACTCTTGAATGTTACAAGAAAGATAAAATGGGGAATTAATCCAATAAATACCCTAATCTATGGGTTATGGATGATTATTGATGTCAGAAAACTCTTAAGGCTGAAGACAAAGGAAAGTCACATGCAATCACTATCGGCGATGTGGAGTGCGATAATGAAGTGGTGAAAGGTAAACTTACCATTCAATCTAAAGTAGAAAATGTTTTATTTGATTATGGATCCAGCCAGTCTCTTATTTCTGAATAATTATCTAAGGGTACAACCATATTACCTCAAAAATCAGATATTGAGTTATCTATGATAACTCATAGTGGAATAATGGTCGCATCAAAAGTTTATAATTATTCTCCGGTTGAAGTTTGTGGGAAATTGCTTCCTCCATATCCTGTGATCCTTCGTATAATGGAATTTCATGTGATTATTGGCATGGATTAGATTTCTCTACATGGTTATCATATCAATTCTGAAGGAAGGTAATTTACATTTCATATTCCAGATCAGCCTATGATCATATATCGATGCAAGGATGAATATGGACTTCCTGTATAAATTTCTTCCATATTATTGGTATTGATTCATATAAATTAAGGGTTTCTATCTCAAATGGTTGGGGACAAAATCAAAATTGAGAATACACCCATTGTACAAGAATTTTTTGATTCTGTCCAGAATAATTTCTAGATCATCCACTGAATCCTGAAGTAGAGTTTTCAATAAAACTCATATCAGGTGTTATGCCAATTTCAAATACACCTTTTAGAATGGCCCCAATTCAGTACTAGGAATTGTAAAAGTAACTCCAATAGAATATTCAAAAGGTATTCATGCACCCCAATGTGTCACCTTGGAGAGCACCTATTCTGTTTTTTAAAAATAAATATAGAACAATGAGACTCCACATTAATATTTTAAGAGTTTCTAAGGGTTCCCCTCCCCTATCCTATAAAAAGGTACTCTCTCTTCTCAAATACTCAAACTTCTGGTACCTTTTAATTTGTCCAAAATATATAAAAACCTCTTACTAGAATCCCTACGAACATTCTCAAGGTATTATATTAGGCATAACACCATTTTTAGAGGTTTTAATATGTTCTTCAAAGGTGATCAACCGAAGAAGAGGCATCATTTTTAATATTTTATTTTTTATTTTTTCTTCCACATCATTTAAATATTCTTATTCCATGATTATATAATAAATAGAATATCATAATAATGTTGATATTTTATTATGTTAATATCAACCCCCCAAATCCACCTCTACTTCCATTAAATGTGAATGTAATTAACTTTTCGTCTCTATGTGTGAATTATCACCTCCACGAACTAATTTAGTTCGTTTTTCATTACCCTCTATCCAGATTGGTTATAATGTTGGAATTAATGATCATATGTTATATTCATGAAATATCTATCATTTTGAAATAATAATATTTCAATTATTTTATTACCTTTAATGCACATAAAAACAATAATGTCGTTTGTGCGTATATGTGAACTATCACCCCCATGAATAGATGTGAATAATTTTTATTCACCACATCACTTTCATGGTATATATAAGTATATTTAAATTATTATTATGATTTTAATAATATTATGATTATTATGAAATGATAGAATAATAATTACCTTATTTCAATAATGATCAATCAAAAATGAAAATGTTATTCATGCGTACGTACGGCCTACCATCTCCATGAATATAACGTGGTTAATTTTTCATAACCATAATTAATGGTCTGATTTAAAAAGTATGATTAATGTTCAAAAGTGATTATTATGTAATGAATACTATTCTGGATATGATAGACTTATGACCACATGTACTAGTGACATCAAAACCATGTTCATTTTCGATTCAAGTACCGAATATCGACAAAACATCTGATATGAACTTAAATAATTATATAATTTTTATAACATGGTAATAAGTGGTATAAAAGAAATAATAAACATGAAAAATGTTCTCAATAAAGTAGAAATTAATCTAATTTTATTATTCTAGAATATAAATATTGTATGTGATGATTCGGACTCACAGTAAGGGAATTCATCTCAATCTCCATTCATTGAGGTATAATTTGATATTATACACTAATTTATTTTATATTGTATATAATCAACCCCTTTGAATTTTAATTTCATTCAACAGTTTTGAAAATGAATATTATTTATAGTGATCATTTTACTAAATGACAAAAAGAATTTTTTAACATATGCGGTGACAACGACCTTCCCGCCGCTACGACCATTATTTGGTATTTGGATTCCTCTAAAATCCATAATGTTTTTTAAATAAAAGTAAATAAAATATTCTCTTTTTAGGTATTTTTTATTGAAAATGGTTTTTATAATGAATTGATTGTATATTGAAATGATATCTTAATAATTCAATGAGGAAATGTTATTTTTCCTTTATGCATGTTTTATGTGTTACGATTATGGTATGGTTCTTAGGCATTGCTTATGTATACAGGTGGTTCTGTGATAAACCGAGTGTGGGAGAGCCAATGATATCTATCTCATGTATTGGATAATGAGATAGAGTAAAACAATAAGGTTTCTCCTAATATATTTATGAAATATACTTTAACGGCTTTTTCAAACCTAACCATGAAGGTTACTCTCTATGTAGTTTTGAAACATACAATGTAAGTATGATATGGATGCCACAAGTTACCTTTATGACTTATTATTTATATGAATTTTTTCATTATTCTTATGATTTCATGGGTTTATAAATATTCATGGACAAACATTTTATTTTCTTATTTTATATCCTTTACTGAGATTTTTGTGCTCATCACAAGGTTTTGAAATGTCTTCCACCAGGTATAAATATGGGTAAGAGGAAGGAAGAAATCAAGATGAATGTCATGAATATTTTATAAAGAAAAATAAATCAGGTTTACTTTTAAAATTTTTGTATGATGGAAGACATGGGTATTGTTGTAGTGGCATTGACTTTTTATAAATTTGAGTTATTATGTATTAGTTATGTCTTAATTATATAATACTCTAAACTTAAAGAGATCCTTAATTTTAATTCTTGACCTTAACTCAAGATTAAGTAATTTTAAGGCTCGATCCTTATAGTTGGTATCAGAGTTTAGTTTAGCTAACTTTAGGGGTTAGGATATTATAAATAGAGTATCCATAAATGATTTTTACTTTGTGTGAAAATTGAAATAATATAGAATTTGAATATTATCATGTTGATTCATCTAAGATATTTTTATTCAGAATGGTTTTCCATAGATAACACATGGTAGATATGTTGTGAATACATCAATAGGAAAACAACCTTCTAAATCAGTAACCTGAGATGGTTGGAATTAGAATTTAATAGTTTTTTGTAATGATTGAGTATTTGACTCAGGATAGAAATGGCGGTGGTTTCTATGCATCAAATAATCCAGATCAACCATAGAGGAACATGTTGGTAGTGGATAATTTCATGTGAAGACATCCTCCATAATTCAAAGGATCATCTGACCCTTTTCCAGCTAATGGGTGGATTAAATCATTAGAAAATATTTTCGATGTCATGGGGTGTTTATAAAATTAAAAGGTTTTTCTTGTTGTTTACCATTTTCAAGGTGAAGTCGATTAGTGGTGGTCAATGGTTAATAACATCATATACAGTGAGGATCATGATGCTCTATATTGGGATGAATTCAAATGCATGTTTCTTAAGAAATATTATATCAAGGAGGTTCAACTTAATATAGAAAAAATTATTGGAATTGAGGTAGGAGGATGACTCATTGGCTGATTATAAAGATAAATTCACTCAACCAGAAAGGTATGTTCCAATTTTCATTTGATATCTTTATAGTAAAATCAATCATTTTTACTCATGATTAAATTCAAATAATCGAAGGGTATTGGAATCTCATGAGTTAAAAAGTTTTGAAAATCTTTTTTGATGTGCAGAGAAGTTAGAAATAGATTTTTTAGATGATCAGGTGTTCTTTGAAAAATAGAAGAATAAGAGGCAGAGGTGGTAGGTGAAAGGGAAAAATTCTTTAAAAAAATCTGATGGTAAGAATATTAAGTTTACAATTTTTGAAAATTGTGGAAAAAATCAAACAGGGGAATTCCATTTGAATTATGGTAAGTGCTTATGATGTGGTAAAATGGGACTTAAGTCTCATAATTACACTAAAAAGGATCGAGTTAGTGGTAATAAAAAATATGAGTTACATTCCTTATATAGTGACTCAGGTTTGGCCCTATTAGACTTTAGAATATTCCTACAAATAATTCCAGATCTAGGTGCGAAAGCGGTGAGTGATTCTGAGGCCCGATGTGCTCAGAATTAATTTTATAAAAATATTAATTGTTTTTATACTATTAATGTAGTGGAGAATATTTATCTCTTAAGTAGTAGCTCAAATCAAAAATTTGATGGCGTGGTTGTATTTGGAGCATGCCGTTTAACCTAGGCGGGGTGTAACCTTTGCGGGTGCGGGCCTACTGTAAAAAAAGGTGACCAGTAGCATTCTCATAATTAAATGAATAATTTATTTATGGGTGTGATCTCAAATAAATCCTGAATAGAGTCTCATATCGAAATACTAAGACCGTGGTTGAGTTCAGAACACCATGTTTACCCTAGGTGCGACATAATTCTAGTAGGCATCGGGTGTCGGGTTGGGGTGAACTGAGACCTGGAGGACAGAGGTTTTATTTTAAAAATAAAACAAAAAATCAAATACTATTCCCCCTCCCCCTTTGGTACACACATGCTGGATCCCTCCCCTCATCCTCATTTAAGTGACTAATGAACATAATCAAATAAATGAGGCGTTGTTGGACTCAGATCTTGACGGCAGGCGCTCCCGAATCATGCAACAGCAGCAGTAGAATGTGGATTTGGTCTTGGAAGCATCAACATTCCACAAAAATATAGTAGGTTTGAGTTTTAAAATCTTGGACCCCATTTACATGCTGTTTTTATTCAAATTGTCATAAGGGTTGCATAGTTTGGGCCCCAAGCTTTCTGAAACATGTTTCGGATCTAGATTTGGAGCACTGAGGTTCTCCCAGTGGTTCTAGGAAGTTTTCTGGTAGAAAGGACAGATTACGACGACATACATGGTAGAATCTGGTGATGGAAGTAGTGGTGTGGTGGTTTCTAGATCTGGTGTGGTGGATTCTGGCTCCAGTGCGGTGGTTTCCGGTGAGACACGCGATGGTCTGACCAGAATTTTCTTGGGTTTCTTTAGACCCCCATAACTCACAAACCAGAAATCTGATTCCTGATCCATTTTTAGAGACATGTTTCTTGCATCGAGGTGGACCTTTTTAGTTTTCTTTGGGAATTTTATGAGTCAGTTAAGTGGTCCGGGACTATGAAATGTTGAAATAATAATAATATTTTATTATTGTTCATCTTCGACTCGCTGCAACGTTTTCATGGAGCGTCTGATTGATGCATTGTCAGTGGCATTGTGATCCTAATAAAAAGGAGAGCATTCCAAGTTAACATATAGGTGTTGGGAGTGAGATCAGGGTGTGGGCCCTATGAGGCCGGTTTTGGGCGTTTATGAAGAAAGGTGACTTTTCCATCTGGTGTCAGTTTTGGATGTACAAGTAGACGATTCACGTGTTTTTCTGAGAAGATCACAATGGTGAGATCTTGTTGATGAGTTTTGGAATCGTGGTGTGGACCCTTCTCAGACTTATTATGGTGAATAATACCTTTTTCACCGGTTGACCATTTTTTGTGAGTAAATATCCTATTTTGTATGTTTTTTATATGTATAACATGACGATTGCCTCAGTTTGGACCTCATAAGAACATAGTGTGGCGAAATTGCGGGTCACCTAGGTTAGCGACATTTAGACCAACAGTAGTTGAGTAAACTCCCTTGGTTTGTTCCTATGAGGTTTTTCGTGGCATTACAAACCTAGTACATGTTTTTGATCCCCTCGATATGATGAATTTCAGATAGAGTGTCGGTATCCCTCTCGCGAGTCTGGATCAAGATCCTCTAGCTTCGCTTCCCTAGACTGGGTTCTTGGTATCATTGTGACCAATTATTCATGAGCAGTGATCCCCTATCTAGTAGTACAACCCCATAGGGTTTAACACATCATCAGGAATATGATCCCTTATGCAGTGGGCCATCGTAGTATGGTTTCCATATCATTGGTTATATGATCCCCTACTCAGTTTTTGGTTTTCCATAGGTTAGCAATATCATAGGTAATGTGATCCCCTACTCAGTGAATGGTTTCTGTAGGGTTTGCAGTATTTTCAGTTTGATCCCCTACTTTGTAAGTTATACCATATGGAGTTTTCAGTATTGTTGTGACCACCTTTACACAGGTTATGATCCTCTATCTAAGTGATATGATATGTGGAATGTGAGATCAGGTTGTGGTATCCCCCAAAGCATCTTGGGAGTGATCCTCTATCTGTGAGATCTTTATTTGACATGTTTGGCTTCTAGTATCCCCAATAATACCCTAGGAGTGATCCCCTATTTGAGGAGTTTGGGGTTTCACTATTTTAGCATGGTGTTCTTAGTGATGATGTTCAATGAGGGTTTTATCTCGAATGGGACATATGGGATGGTGGAGTGTGCCTCGAGAGAGTGTATCTCTCAGACGAGAGTCATATGGGATGACAGAGCTTGTGTATTGTGTTCTACTTGTTTGTGTTAGCCTTAGATATTTGAGTAGAATATATCGCTGGTAATGAGGTTGGAACCTCATAAGGCTTGGTGCTTGAAAAAAGTACATCTGAATGTTCATGGTATATATATGGTAATATACCTGATGTGGGATTACTAGACGTGTTTTTCTGAGGATGGTCTCGAGATGGAGTTTCTCTCTCGTTTGGGATCCCTCTGGCTGGGATGAGTATATTATTACCTTTCAGTTGATCTATTTTATTTTGGGGTTCTTGGGGTGCCTAATAAGTATTTTTATACTCACCCATGAAATGGATTTTCTTGCACATTATTGGTATCTTGTGCAGACCACATGCCTTCGACGAAGTCCCAGGAGGACCTAGAGTAGGCAGGGCTTAATGAGATTGACCGACTGGGATGTTTACTGGAGTTATGCCTAGGAGCTTTTTGGAAGGTTCTATTGACAGGGATCCCCTCCTTCTGAGCAGGTTGGACACTTTTGTAGTTTACTTTTGGTGGTACATGTACTTTTACTTTTTTACTTTTGATGTACTCTAGTTCTGGGTTATATTTATGTATGCATTTATTTTTAGTTTTTGTATATATCTCTGCATTTTTTCATAGAGGTGTGTGTGGTTGTGTGTGTACAAGTACCTTAGGCTAATTCTTCCCATGTCTATGATAGCCTACTTGGTGCTAGTCGCTATCCCCTGGCCAATTGGATTTGGTCTTGGGGAGTCACGGCTCAAGACAGATTGGGTTGTGTCGTGATAGAGTGTTATTAGAGGAGGTTCCACCGTTGGGATCTTTGAGTGTAAGTAGTCTAGCTATGAGTTTGGTTTGGATTTCATAGCGGTAGTGTTAGGATGTTTCAAGTTCATATTTCAGGACAGGGACTACAGTGTTGGTGCAGCGGACGATGTATCAATTCACCAGGACTCTAATAACTTGCCTTTAGACTTGGTACATTATTACACTAGTTGTAGGAAAATAATGGTACATGCATCATATAGGACTAGGTTTTGGATTTTCCTAGTTCTTCTGGAGTCAGCTCCCCAGATATACTCTTTGACCATGGTGTGTCTTGACTGTATTTTAGGATTCCTCCATGATTCCATCTAGTGAAGGTTCTATAGAGGGGTTGTGGTGATGATCTAACTAGATTAGAGGCTTTAGAGTAGGGCATAGGTTCTAAGGCTGGGCCTCTAGGTGGTCCTCCAGTTGATCCACCACCTCTCGAGTAGGTGGTTGTGTTGGGAGTGCATGAAGAGGATGTGCACTGGCTGAGTGCACTGCATGAGTTCCAAAGGTAGTGACTTCTAAGATACTGGGGTAATCCAAACCCCCAGGCCAATGATGACTGGATCGAGGCAGTCACCTAAGATTTCCTCCTGGTGAGGACACCTCCAAATCAGATGGTGGTCCTATAGGCAATCCTTCTGCAAGGATCGGATAGGATATGGTGGAGTATGATGGTGTATTCCCATGATAAGGAGACTCTCATGTGGACATAGTTTTAGCGGCTCTCCAGGGAATAGTTATATCCATTGATGCTGAGGTCAATGCAGATCCAAGAGCTTCTCTAGCTTCAGCAGGAGGGCATGACTGTGTCATAGTACTCAGTGAGGTTTATAGACCTGTCACGCTACACCTTGGATATAGTTTAAGACCCATTATTTAGGGCTAGGACCTTTGAGCAGTGCCTACATAGCGACATCTGGGAAGTTTTGGTTTCCTTGTGTCTGCCCACCTATGCTAGAGTGTTAGAGCAGGCCTTCGTGGTGGAAAGCTTTTGGGCTGAGCATATTTTGCCCGTCAGTGCTGGGAACATTGGAGCTGAGACCACGGAAACTGGCTTGGTAGATGGTAGTTAGTGGTAGGTGTTGGGGTTCGGATGTGCTTGACATCTTAGGAGGTGACCCCAGGATAGAGGATCTAAGGCTTAAGGCTCTCATGGTTCTCAAACCAGTTTTGGTCATCTACAGGAGAGGTGGTGTTACACTTGCGATGACTAGGGACATCTTGATAGAGATTCTCTGACCCGCCGATCTACTGAGATGGATTCATTAGACAGGCCTCCTTAACAGAGGCAACGTATTGAGTATAGAGGTCCATAGGGTGGCAGATGTGGCGACAGAGCTAGTGCAGTAGCAGGAGGGGGCAGGTGGTATGTGTTTCCACCACCACCACCCTCAGGTGGTTCACACTGGGATCAGGGAGATGGAGGATGGCGTTGAGGACAACTGCAGGCCTTAGAGTTTGTTGACCCAAAGGCCCCGTGAATGGATAGAGGTATGATCTATGTCCTTTCTACTTTCTGTGGTAGTTTTTATAGACATTGTTATGTGGCTCTCTTCCCTTTCTGTTTCTTTCTCAAGTTTTGTTTAGGGTTTTGGTAAGACCCTGTATTGGTGTTGTTCGATGTGATTCAAAGGAACGAGAAAGAGGGATCCTTCCCCCACCGAGATGCGTTTTTGTGATGCGATTAAAATCGTGCCAGTGAGGTAGTGCCACCCAAAGAGGACAGTATCAAGGTGCAGAGGATGAGTCCCTCTGACCTATGTGTTCAGGTCTTGTTTTTTTTTGGTGATTTTGTTCGAAAGACCTTGGTTTCCCTGTAGTGTGTCTTGGTTGGCGGCATGGAAACCATTGGTGGCTTTGTTGCAGTTTTGGTGAACTCACTGATGGGGAAACCCAGTTCAGAGTTCAATTTATTTACCTCATACATATTTTTTTCAGGAATGAAAAATCCTAATGTGGGGAGGATTTAGTGACTTGGTATTTGGCCCTGTTAGACTTTGGAATATTCCTATGAATAATTTCCAAGATAGGCGTGAAGGCAGTATGTGATTCCGAAGCCCAGTGTTGCCATAAATAATTTTATAAAAATATTAAGTTTTTTTATACAATGTACTTAGAAAAGATGATTTATCTCCTATATGGTATTTCATATAATAAATTTGAGTTTGTGGTTGCATCCGGAGCATGTTGTTTACCCAAGGCGGTGTGTAACCTTTGTGGGCGTGGGCCTTCTCTAAAAAAATATGACCAGTGGTGTTTTTGTAAATAAATGAATAATTTATTTATGTTAATCATCATGAATAACTCTTGAAAGGAGTCTTAGATTGAAATTCTGAGACCAAGGTTGAGTTCAAAACGCCTTGTTTATCCTAGGTGCGACATAATTTTAGTCGGCATCAGCTGTCAGGTTGGGGCGAGCCAGGACTGAGAGGACATAAGTTTTATTTTAAAAAGTAAAAAGAAAAATAAAATAACACATATCATCCTCCTTTTTTGTTCACATTCAGGATCCCTCCCATCCACCCCCTTCAAGCAATGAATGAACTGAATTAAAAAAACAAAGTGTCATTGGACTCGGATCTTGACGGTAGGTGCTCTCGAATCGTACAAAAGCAGCAGTGGAGGGTAGATCAGGTTTTAGAAGCGTCGGTGTTCCACAGAAAAGTATGTGGTTTTATTTTTAAGATACCAAATCCCATTTATGTTTTTTTCCTCAAATCGTTGTAAGGGTTGTGTAGTTCAGGTCTTGAGCTTTATGAAAAATGTTTCATATCTGAATTTGGAGCACCGAGGTGCTCTCGGTGGTTCACAAAAGTTCTTTGGTGGCAAGGATGGATTCTGGAGATAACCATGGAGGAATCCAACAAGTGAGTAAGCGGTGTGGCAGTGGCGTGGTGTTTTCCAGCTCTGGCATGGTGGTTTCCGACTCTAGTGTGGTGGTTTCTGGCGAGAGAGGCGGTGGTCCGGCCAAATTTTTCTGGGCATTTTTAACCCTAATAACTTGCAAACCAAAAGTCCGATTTGCGAGCCGTTTATAGAGATGTGTTCCTTACGTTGAGGTGGAACTTTTGAGTTTTCTTTGGGAATTTTATAAGTTGGTTTCAAGTCCCATGGATACAAAACATTGAAATAATAATAATATTTTATTATTATTCATCCTGGACCCGTTGTAACGTCTGCACAGGGAATCTGATTGATGCGTCGTCAGTGGTGTTGTGATCCTAATAGTAAGGAAGATTTTCTAGGATACTTTTTAGGTTTGGGATTAAGATCAGGGTGTGGGCCCCATGAGGCTGGTTTTGGGAAATTACGTAGAAATGTGCCTTTTCCATCTGGTGTCCGTTTTGGACGAACGAGTAGATGAACTCACACATTTTTTTGAGGGGACCGCAATGTTAAGATCCTCTTGATGAGTTTCGGAATCATGGTGTGGACCTCGCTCAGACTTGTTATGGTGAATAGTACCTTTTTCACCAGTTGATCATTTTGGGCAAGTAAACAGCCTATCCTACAGGTTTTTCCATGGAGAACATGAAAGTAGCCTTAGTTTGGTCCTCAGAGGTATACAGTGGGGTGAGGTTGCGGGTCACTTGGGTTAGTGATGTTTGGACTAGCAGTGATTGAGTGAACTCCCTTGGTTTATTCTTGTGAGGGTTTCTATGGAATTACGACACTAGTATAGGTTTTTGATCCCCTCAATAGGATGAATTTCAGATATAGTTGTGGTATCCCTCCAGTGAGTCTGGAGCAGGATCTTCTAGCTTCGCTTCCCTAAACCGGGTTCTTGGTATCGTTGTGGTCGTTTATCCATGGTATGAAATCCCCTATCGAGTAGGATAACCTCGTAGGGTTTGAGACATCATCAGAAATATGATCTCATACGCAGTATTCTCATGTATTAGGGTTATGGTATCGTTGGTTATACTATCTGCTACTCAGCGTGGGGTTTTCTGTAGGGTTTTGGTATCATTGGTAATATGATCCCCAACTCAGTGTGTGGTTTTAGTAGAGTTTGTGGTATCATCAGTTCAATCATATACTTTTAAAGTTACACCAGATGGAGTTACCGCCATCGTTGTAACCACCTTTACATAGGTGAAGATCCTCTATCTGAGTGATATGATCTGTGGAATGTCAAATTGGGTTGTGGTAACCCCCAGCAGATCCTGGGAGTGATCCCCTATTTGTGAGATCTTTTTTTGACTGGGTTGGGTTCTAGTATCCCCTAGCAGACCCTAGGATTGATATCCTATCTGAGGAGTTTGGTGTTCCAAAGTTTCAATGTGGTGTTATTAGTGTTGATGTCTGATGAGGGTGTTCTCTTGGATGGACCATCTGGGATGGTGGAGTGAGGTCTGATAGAGTGTATCTCTCGGACAAGAGTCATCTAGGATGATAGATCTCATGGAGTGTGTTATCCTGATTTTTATAAGCCTTAGATCTTTGAGTAAAACCTATCTTCAGTAATGAGGTTGGAACCTCATGAGGCTCGGTGCCTAAAATGAGTATATCTGAATGTTCATGGTATATGTATGGTCGTATACCTGAGCTAGACTGACTAGTCATTTTTTTTCAAGCATGGTCTCGAGATGGAGTTTCTCTCTTGTTTGGGTTCCCTCTAGCTGGGATGAACTTATTGTTTCCTTTCAGTTGCCCTGCTTTATTTTTTGGTTTTTGGGGTTTCTACAAAGTATTTTTGTACTCACCCCTGCACGGGCTTTTCCCGCACATGTTTTGTGTCTTGTGCAGACCACAGGCCTTCAACGGAGTCCCAAGAGGACCTAGAGAAGGCAGACCTAAGTTAACTTGATCGACTAGGGTGTTTATCGAAGTTGTGCAAAGGAGCTTTCAAAAGGTGATTTAGATAGTGATCCCCTCCTTCTGAGTAGGTTGGATGCTTTTACAGTTAACTTTTGGTGGTCCAATTATTTTCCCTTGTGTTATTTATTTTTACTCTGTTTGTGGGTTAGACATATGCATGCATTTCTTTTCAATTTTTATATTTATCTTTGTACTGTTTCATTGAGGTGTATGTGGGTACGTGTTTATAGGTGCATTAGGCTAACACCTCCCATGTGTGTGATTGCCTACTCGGCACTAGTCACCATCTCCTGGCCTATTAGAGGTAAGCTTGTGGAGTCATCACTCAAGCCCCTTTGTGTTGGGTTGTGATTCCTTAAAATGTTTTAAGTGCAATGAGATAGGTCATTATAAAAATCAGTGTCTGAAGAAGATCTCAAATGATGGGAATTAGTCATACTATAAGTAGAAAGGTGTGGTAAAATCCTTTGAAACTACATCAAAAGATTTTGGGCCATCAAATGATGTGGTTTCATCTCTAGGTATCTTAGTATTTTTCGAAGGTTGACTTGAGGTTAGGGTACTATCAGTTGAAATTGAAGGAAGAAAACATTCTAAAGAATGTGTTTTGTACTAGATAAGAAAATTATGAATTTGTAGTTATGTCATTTGGGTTAACTAATGCACCTCCTATATTCATGTATCTTATGAATGGAATATTTTTGTGACTTTTGGGATAAGTCTTTGGTTGTGTTTATTGATGAAATTTTCGTATATTCTAAAATTAAATATGAGCATGAAATTCATTTAAGGTTTGTCTTGAAAACCATAAAACAAAAAATATTTTATGGAAAATTTAGCAAGTGTGGGTTTTGGTTACAAAAAATTTCTTTCCTTGGTTACATTGTTTCTAAAGATGGTATAACTATTGATCCTACGAAAACAAATGATGTTGAAAAATAAACGAGACCCACAAATATAACTGAGATTCATTGTTTTCTTGGTTTAGAAGACTATTACTGGAGGTTTGTTGAAAATTTATCATGGTTATCTTTCCCACTGACTAAGTTAACTAAAAAAGGTGTTAAGTTCATCTGGACAAAACAATGTGATGGTTGTTTTGAGGAATTGAAAAGAAGATTGGTGAATGCTCTAGTTTTGGTATTACCTTACAGGAATGGTGGATTTGTTATCCATAGTGATTCTTCATTGAAAGGACTTGGTTGTGTCCCAATACAGAATTATCATGTATTTTCTTAGGTTTCACACCAGTTGAAAACTCCTGAGTTAAATTACCCTACACATGATTTGGAATTAACTGATATTGTTTTTAATTTAAAATTTTGGAGGAATCATCTGTATGGAGTAAAATTTGAAATATATATTGACCAAAAATGTTTAAATTACATATTCAATCAGAATGAATTGAACATGAGACGAAGAAGGTGGTTGGAACTAATCAAGGATTATGATTTCATGATTCATTACCATCTTGGAAAAGGAAACAAAGTGATTGATTATTTGAGTTGAAAAAGTAATGATACATTAACCATGCTGTATTTGGAATGTGATCATTTGGTTAATGATTTAATGGATTTTTTCTTGAAAGTTGTTGGTGTAGGAAGTTCCTCTATTTTGTTTTAGGTGTCAATTAAACAATCTCAGTCATACAAAATTAAGAAAGCACAGAAGGAAGAAATTGAGTTGTAGAAAAAGGTAGAATTGGTTTATATGGGTAAATTTCATAAATTTAAAAATGATAAAGATATTGTTTTGAGATTTGGAAATAGGTTATGTGTGGTTTGGGATTCACAATTGAAGAAAGAGTTGTTATGTGAAGATCATAGTTCTCTGTTTTCATTACATCATAGTTGTACTAAGATGTACAGAGTCCTTTGAGAGTATCACTGGTGAGATGGAATGAAAATATATATTTCTAACTTTACTATAAAATGTTTGACTTGTCATATGGTGAAATCAGAATGACAATTGCCAAAATGGATGCTTCAACCTTTTCTAGTGCTAGAGTGGAAATATAAAAATATATCTATGGATTTCATATTGGAATTACCAAATACTTATTGAGGTAACAATTCAATTTGGTTTATTGTTTACATATTGACTAAATCTATCTATTTTCTTCCTATTCCAGATACACAATCTCTAAATCAAATTTCTCGGTTGTATCTTAATGAGATAGTAAGTTTACATGGATTTCCTCTCTCCATTGTATCTGATCATGATCCCATGTCAAATTCTAACTTTCTAAAATTTCTTCATAAGTCATTGGGTACTGAATTAAATTTTAGTACAGATTTTCATCATCAATCTGATGGGCAGACAGAATGAACAATTCGTACATTGGAAACAATTCTACGTGCTCGTTCAATGGATTACCAGGGAAGTTGGGACCAACATATTTATTTGGTTGAGTTTTCATATAATAATAGTTTTCATTCCAATATACAGATGTCACCATTTGTGGAATTATATGTAAATTGGTGTTGAACTCCATCTTTTTGGGATGATGTATATGAAAGGAAGTTGATGGGACCAGAATTGGTATAAGATATGGAAGAAAAAAATCAATTGATTCAGAAACACATGAGGACAGGTCAGAGTAGGCAGAAAAGTTATGCAAGTAACCAGAGGAAGGATCTATCTTTCGAGGTATGTGATCATGTCTTTCTTGAAGTGTCACCATGGAAAAGTGTGATGTGTTTTATTAAGAGGAAAAAATTGAGTATGTGGTTCATTGGACCTTATATAATCCAAGAGAAAGTTGTATTAGTTTCCTAAAAAGTTTATTTACCTCTGATTTTATCCCAGGTATGCAATTTTTATCATGTTTAAATGTTTATAAAGTATTTTTTGGATCCATATCATGTTTTAATTCCAGAAGTAGTTTAGTTGGAAGAGAATATTCCTTGTGAAGAATAGTCATTCTATATTCTTGACCACAGAGACAAAGTGTTATGGAATAAGTTGAGTCATTAGGTTAAATATTTGTGTAAAAACCACATGTTTGAATACGCAACATAATAACCTAAAAATTCTATGAGGGACAAATAGCCCCACTTATTTGATAAGTGAATAAAATTGTGAGGATGTAATTTCCAAAAGGGGGGAAGGATGTAAGATCCCAAGTAATTATAAAATTAGATATTTTCATATCTATTAATATTTATGAATTATATATTAAGTTTACATAAAGGGGATTCTATGTATGATAGCATACTCAACACTCAACAATAGGTTTCTCCAAAAACTTATGTTGCGAACAAGACTGAGTTATACTGAATAATAATACATTATTATTATTATTATTTTAAATGGTAGTTATCACCTAGATATTATATTTGAGGTAATGAACATAACTAATTATATTTTGTTTACACATGTTTATTCGATTTTTTTACTTTCATATAATAAATTTTAGAGGTTCAAAATTAGAATAAATATAGTTTTAGGCATAAAATACTCCTATATTTTTAAAAGGTAGTTTTACCACCTTTTCATGGAGAACCCTTTTTAAATATAATTTTTTCACTTTTTTATATTTTATATTTGTAAAAAATAAACTTCATATTTAAAATAAGGAAATAAAAATTTAATTTCATCAAATTTTGGTATTTTAATGATAAAATTCACTTTTTAAATGAATAGTGAAAAATACTGCATTTCAATTCAAAACTGCATTTTCATATAATTTATTTATATAGTTATTTTATCCTTTTAATTGGTTTTAAAGACTAATTAGACTAATTTTTTATCATTTAATCCAATTTTGGTAAATTTATGTAATTTCACAATGAAATTTAATAAAAACACTTGTCAATATTTTGGTGGTTTTTACTTTAAAAAAACTTTTTTCTCATTTTGACAATATGATTTAATATTAAATTAGTTACTAAAAATTTTGTGTTTTGAATTTTGAAAAAATGTATTCCATATTTCGAATAATAATTTCCAAATTATGTAAATATTTCCCTTTTATTTTTAGACATTATGAATAGTAACTCTAGTAATTTTTTTTATTAAACACGGTTTAAGGGTAAATCTGGTAAATAAGTGTAAAAAAATAATATAATAATATAAAACTACCATAACATATATCCTAATCCTATTGGATGAGATATGGGTGACAAATACAACCCTTGAGATTAGAATTTGTCTTTTGGAAGCCACTTGGGTGTGATTATGGCACTTATAATTTTTAATTTAAAGTAAAAGAAAATAAGTTATAAACATATATCTTCTTACTAAAAAAATTAATATAGTTTTATATAAGTGATATCTTAAACAATAAATAGTATTTATAAATATAAAAATATTTCCTACATCATGGTATTTTATTTATAATTTTTATATAATAAATAATTAAATTTAATTATGACACAAAGATGATGTAGTGATTGCTTTATTAATGAATGAATCAAATAAATGATATTATAAATATCTAAATAAATATTATTTGAAATAATTTATGCCATAAATGATTTTTATAGGTTAATATTACATGTTATAAAACTATTAAATTGTTTGGTTCAATGTTATATCCCAATTCATATTTTATTGAAATTCAAAAAACTGAACAGTGTAAAAATTGATATAATGGATATTTTATAAAAATGGTAATTGATTAAATTATTTAAAAATCCTAAAATTATTTTAAAATTGAAATGTGGATATAATAAGTTTTATAAGTTTACTATTTGTCCAATTATGTGAAATTCATCATATATAAGTAAAATTGATACCCTATTAATAATTAAAATGATGTTTCACTTATAAAATTAAAAAAAAGAATAATTAAGAGTAAAATGAAAATATTGGGTTTAAAATAAAATAAATACATGTATAAAAATTATTGGATGAAATAATTTAGAACTATACTCATATTATATTTTAAATATATCAATTTGGATTCATTTGGATTAAAAAATTAATTTATATTAATTTCATATTTTAAAAGTTTCCAATGGTGCCCCTCCCCTCTCCTATAAACGGGTACCCTCTCTTATCTAACACTCACATTTCCAAAAGCCTTTTGTTCTGGAAAATATCTTCCCAAAACTCTTCCCAAAATCCGTCCCCACATTTTTGAGGCCTTACTTTAGGCAGAACACCATTCTAAAATGTGTGAAGGTGTTCTTCAAAGGGGATCAACTAAAGAAGAGGCATCATTTTTTAAGAGTTTTTATTTTATTTCTTCTTCAAATTTCTTTAAATATTATTCTTAAAAGATGAAATAATAACTATATAATCCTAAGTATTATTAAATTTTATTATTTTTATATCATCCCCTAAATACATCTCTACTTCTATGAAAATGTAATGGAATTAATCATTTGTGTGTACCTGTGAATTATCACCTCCATGAACTGATTTAGTATGTTTTCCACTATCGTCTATTCATATTGGTTATAATTATGGAATTAATATTTATATGTGATATCCATGAAATATTTATCATTTTAAAATAATAATATTTCAATTATTTTCTTACCTTCCATGCACATAAAAACAATAACGTCGTTTGTGTGTACATGTGAACTATCACCTCTACGAAGCGATGTGAATCGTTTTTATTCACCACATATCTTTTAAGGCACATATAAGTTTATTTCAATTATTATTATAATTTTAATAATATTATGATCATTATGTAAACATAAAATAATAATTACCTTATTTTCATAATGATTAATGAGAAATGAAAACGATACCCATACGTACGTACGACCAATCGTCTCCATGAATATAACATTATTCATTTTTCATAACCATAATTAATGGTTTAATTTAAAAATTATGATTAATATATAAATTTGACAATTAGTTCATGAATACTATTTTGGATATTATGGAATTAGGACCACATGGACTAGTGACATCAAACCCATGTTCATTTTCAGTTAAAGTACTGAATATCAACAAAACATCCGACATGAACTCAAATAATTATATAATTTTTATAACATGGTAATAAGTGATATAAAAGAAATAATAAACTTGAAATAGGTTCTCAAGAAAGTAAAAAAAAATTCTAAGTTTATTATTTAGGAATATAAAGATTGAACATGATGATTCGGACTCACGGTAATGGACTTCTCCTTAATCTTCTTTCATTGAGACATGATTTGATAGTATACACCACTTTTTTATACAGTGTATAATCAACCCCTTTGTATTTTAATTTTATTCAACGGTTTTGAAAAGGAATATTATTTACATGATGAATTTTAGTAAATGAAGAAAGGAATTTTTTTAACATATGTCATAACAACGACCTTTCCGCTATTGTGACCATTATTTGGTATTTGGATTACTCTAAAAGGCACAATGTTTTTAAAATTTAAGTAAATACCATATTAACTTTTTAGGTATTTTGGTATTGAAATTGGTTTTGAGAATAAATTGATTATATCTTGAAATGATATCTTATGAATGCAATGTAGAAATTTTATTTTCTCTTTATGCATGTTTTATGTGTTATGATTATGTTAGGGTTTTTGGGAATTGCTTATTTATAGGGGTGGTTTCATGATAAATTGAGGAAGGGTGAGCCCGTGATAGCTCTTAGATTAATTGGGTAATGAGGAAAAGTTATACAATAATGTTTTTTCTAATATATTTATATAATATATTGTGATGTGTATTCCAAATGTAACCATGATGGTTACTCTCTATGTGGTTGTGAAATCTAAAATGTAAGTATGATATGGATGCCATAATTTACATTTAATATTTATGATCTCTATTATGTTTTTAATTATTCTTATGATTTCATGGGTTTATAAATATCCAGAGACTAATGTTTTCTTTCCTTGTTTAATATCATTTATTGAGCTTTTTGTGCTCATCCCAGGTTTTTGAAATGTTTTCCACATGGAATAGGGATGGGTAAGATGAATGAATAAATCAAGATGAATGTTATGAAAATTTTATCATGAAAAATAAATCATGTTTAGTTTTAAACAAATTATATTGTGGAATAAATAGATATTATTTTAGTGGTATACACTTTGTATAAATTTGAATTATTATGTATTATTTGTGTCCTAATTCTCTAAAACTCTAAACCTGAAAAGTTGATCTATGGAAATTCTTGACTTAACTCAAGATAATAAAATTTATAATACTAGGGCCTTATAATAACTGTATGTAATGCCCCAAAAAAACTAAAGTAGGAACCTTTTATTTGATAGCGTGTATGACACACGACTGCAAGCGTGTAAGGTAATATAATACCTCGATACCTTAAAATATATTTACTGTTCAAAATAGATTCTATATATTTCAATGCATGCAATGCTGAGTTGGATTACATTACACAGAAGATAGGCCTTCAACTATAGATTTCATTACATGTAAAAATAAGCCTTCTTGGATGGATTTCTTTATACGCAATATTAAGTATTACCGAGAAATACTCAATAATTAAAGAATTATTATTTAATACAATAATATAAAACCTAGTTTTTATATTAGAGGTTATGAATAGTATTAGATAAATTATGAAAATATTTTTTTGATATTAATATATTATTAATTCATAGGTTAAAAATTAATTATAAATGAATATAATAACAAATTGAAAATAAAAAGATTATTCTTATAGAAAAATATTTTTATGTTCACAAATCTATTTTACCAAAATAGATTAAATTAATTATAATAAGTTAGTTGTATTAATGTAAATAAAATATATTAAATGTTCAATCAATTATATTTTATATTCATCCAATATATTTTTTAAGCATAAGATAAGAACAAACCCAATATTTCTTATAAAAATCTATTAAGGCATTTTTACCACCTTTTAATGGCGAAACTATTTTAATTATAAATTTTTACACTTTTATGAATTGAATTTTTTTAAATAATATTAATTTTTGAATTTATAATGTGAAAATTATCTTAGGGTTAATTTTTGATATCTTTCAGAGAAACTTCATTTTATAGTGAATAGTGAAAAGTACTGCGTTTTAGTTAAAAATGTCTTTTCATTTAAATAATGATTAATTTTAAATTATATTTTAAAGTTTTTTTAAGTCACATTGGATAAATTATAAATATATTAATAAAATTTAGTTCATTATAATCAATGTATCTTTAAAATTGAATATAAAAACATAATAATCTTTTGAACATTTTTCTACTAAAACCAGTTAATCCATCTGTCTACGAGAATTGCATTAATCCTAATTTTTTTGCTTCTATGATTTAAATTTTTAAAATAATGCTTAAATAATTATAATACACATAATATTTTTGGTCTAATAATATCAACTTATTTTTTGACAATAATGATTAGTGAAAATGATTAAAATTAATTACAATGATTAAGGTGTAATTAGGCTTAAAAATTGATTAAAACTCTAATATTAAGGGACAAAATAACCTATACACTTGTAACAAACCCATTTTATGTCCATATTTAGTCTATTAACCTTCTATTAATGAGTTTTTGTAGTTTTTTATGACTTTTATTAGGTAATAACTTTTCACACCTAACTTCTTTTCAAGAATACCAATTGTGTCATTTTCCTTCCCTACAAAAGGCCACCACCTCTACCCATTCCTCACACCTATCAAATATGTTATTTTTGGCCAATAAATTTCCATATGGAGTCCCGAAATCCATCCCCTAGACCTATAATCCTCCCTTTGTGAATAATACCTTCCATGGATTCCTTTTGGTTTAAACCAAAATAAGATACCTTATTAAATTGTAATGGCTTTTCCCAATATCTCTAGATTCATTTCCATTATCCAATCCCTAAAATATCTTTATTATATTATTGTATAAAAAATATAGTATCATAAATATACTAGGATGTTTTTATTCTGATATTTTTACATACACTAACACACACCACCATCTAATGGGTAGTGAACATAATGTTTCTATGGATGGAGAACTACTGCCTCAAGAAATGATGATTGTTCATTATTCCATTTGAACCTATCATTGTGGAAATTATGATGGAAATTATATTTATATATAATATATATTTCATTTATAATGCCTTTATTCTTCTGTAATTTTTATTTATGACATACCTTAATTCTTACATCATGTGTAAATACAATAATTTCGTTTGAGGAAGTGTAGACTATCGCCCCTGAAAAGCGATATGACCCATTCATGCCATATATGGGACATATAAAGTTGGTTATAATAAAACTATTAAACATATATATAAATAAATATGATACTTGAAATTGAAATATACATATGTATCATTTAGTTTTAATTCTTTTAAATCAAAAAAGAAATGAAAGTAACGTTCATGCGTACGTACAATCTACCATCTCCATGAATGGTGCACTTAATTTATAATCTCTAAATGATATGGAGTGTTATAAATTAATATTTACAGAATATATATGAAAATTTATTCATGGTTTACATTCTGTATAAGATTAAACCCTGATATATTTAATAATAATAACAAGTAAAAGTCAAAATCTACTTGAGAAAACTAGGCAATTAACTGTTAAAACAGTTAAAATAATGAAAGAGTGTTAACAAACGGGTAATAAAATATTGTAATGAGTTAATATATGACATTATAAACATTATTTTTGTTCTTTTATTAGTTATTAACATATTTTAAACCACTATATATGAGCCTAAATACCACACAACAAAAAGGAAGGATAAGTTAAGGAATTTTTGTCTCACTTTTCTTTCTGTGAGGCGTAATTTATTGTTGTTCACCTAATTCATTATATATATATATGGTGTAAATACTGATTAATTGAAATATAATATCATTAAACCTATTATATTCAAGGTATTTATATGATTCATTTTATTATTATCACTTTTGGGACTATTGATTCATATGTAATGGATTCTTGTCACATTTTCATTTTGTGAGGAAAACTAAATTATTGTCCACCTAATTTATTATATATGGGGTAAATACTTCCACATTGACATATAATATCATGAACCCACTTATATTCATTGTATTTTAAATTTTCATTTAATATTATTCTTTCACAAGTTTTTTGATTTAAAAATATTTCAAAGTTGTATGTGACACTTTTTAATATTTAAAAATTATTTTCCTCAAGACTAATCCTAATTTTATTTCAATGTAATCTCTATTTTAGTAAATTATATAAAATTATTTTAATAATACATTTCATTATTATCTATTTATTCAATACCATTTTGAAAAATTGGTACCATTTTTCCACTCTTTGGTACTGAAAGTGTTTCAAAAAATGTTTTTAAGAAAACACAACATCATTTATCTCTTCGGTTAGAGATCCTATTTTCTTCTAAAAACCATTTTTTATTAAAATGTTTTCAAGAATGATTATAAAATTATTTGGTAAATACACTTTTACCTTTTTTTTCTTTTACCAATCTCTTAGAATGAATCTTCTTATCACTTTCCAAATGTGGGATTTTCTAACCTTTAGTCATACCAAAGGAATATTCTTTTTACCGTGTACAACATGTATGGATTTTTCCACCATCATTTCTTTGATGAATCCTTCTCAATTTAAAAATGTTTGTTTTTAATGAAATTATTTTTAAAAGGGGTTTTCAATGAAAAATATTTTAAAAAGTGTTTTTTAAGAAAATTATATTCTCTTCAAGAATATTTATAAAACTTAATATTTTATTTCATCAACAACAACAACCCTCTATTTTACCTCACCTGGGATTTTTTGTATTTATACCATCCTTAAAATTCCTCGGGATGGTTTATTATTTATTTGGACAAGGTTATTATTTAAATTCACATCATTGATTTATTTTTTAGTCTCCCGTAAATATTAAATATCCTATGAACATTTAACATTGAATTTTCCCTAAATAATCCATTTCATTTTTCATTGATATCACTATTACCAAAACCTTATTCCATTTTACATACAGTTTCAACTTAGACATTTATTTGATTATTAGGGGAAATATTGATAAATTTTTATACTTTATTCAATACAAATATTAGATAAAGAATATTATTTATTTATATATGAGGAATGATTTGGACAAACAATACACTGGTTGGTGACTGTTTAAGGAAAGCCCTATGGGTTGGGGACCGATGAATGAAATATACTTGATGCATTTATAGTCTCATAGGAAGAACTAGTTTCACAAATTGGAATGGTTGTACTTTATTTTGACATTAAATGTATCATGTGCCTAGGAAACATGATGTCCAACAAATAAGCATTCCCTTTATTGAGAATTTAGTTATTATTTATCTATGAGATTTTTTATTGATGTATCTATGGATACATTTCATTTTCATTTATCTAAATGGAATGTGTTTCAGTTTATTACTTTTCTATATTTATTTTTTCTTTATCTATTTATTTACATGGCATGTTTTTAAATTATTTACTTTTACATATTGACTATTCTCATTGATTCATTATTAATTCCACTATATTTTTTCCTTACTGAGAATTTGAGATCACCCTTATTATATTTCTTTCCTCAAGAATCCAACAAAAATACTATGAAAGATATGCAGGGATTTTACTAGATGGATTAGAGTTATCATTGGAGTAATTTATTTAGAAAAAAAAAGAAGAAAAAATTATGTTGTAATAAATGTATTAATTTGTAATAAAATAATAATTTATATATCTGGTTTACCAAGAATACTAAACCGATCAGTCCTTTGGGGATTGATAACTTGTAATCATGCCAATGTATTTAGTAGTAGACACATGTTATGGGATATCTAGGGGTGGGTCGCTACAGTTGATATTAGATGAATTTTAGTAGAAACTTTGGGAACTAGATTTAAGAAAACCTATATTAGAGAACATTACCCTAAGGTAGAATTTGAATAAGTGTAGATTAAAACCCAATAATTTTGTTAAAGTATAGATTATGTGGGTATTGCTAGAAATTCATCCTTTTCTAGAAACTACAACTGGACGTGGTTCTAGAAACAGATGTACCTAATAGAAAATACTCTGACAAGGTGTTTCGGGATTAACTTGGGGTAACCTTATACATGACAATGGGTCTTACTGTGCACCTGTTTTGACACTCTTAGGGGATATGAAAAGGATAATCCACTTTTCCTTTGCAAACCATTATGAAGGATTTGTATACATAATAAGTAACCAAGGTTAAACCTAAGGAGTTTTAGATTGATGATAAGGTTTCATTATTTATAAATTAATATATTAACCATATTAGTTTGGAATGATAATTAATGAAAAATATTTAGACATGTCTCTATTTTATAGGCCTTGTGATCTTTTAAAAGTTTCTTTTAGTTCTTTAGGCATAAAAAAATGCATTGCTGGTAATTAGTTTTTGAGTGTAAAGGGTTTAATTATAATGTGATAGAAGAACAACCAAAAGTTATAATTGTTCATATGAGATTGAAACCTATCATGTAAGAATATTTTTTTATATTCTTGGTCAGTAAAATAATTTCCAAACATTAGGAAAATTACTTTAAAATAAAAAATTTGTCTGAATACCTAAATTTCTATTGAACCGATGGATTTCTAAATCATTAATTAATTATGGATTTGAGGCCCTAAACATTCCATTAATAATTCACTTTTGTAATTGATGACCTCATTAACTCCCTAAAAATATTTAGTTTTTTCCTCTATGTATGTATCTCTACTTTCCATAGATGTTTTCCTACTTAGAGACCAAGTTACATGGTATTACATGCGAACTTTGTACACACAATTCTCTCTTTTATAGAGGTTTACTTATGCACCCTTCTCATGATGTGGGATTTCAAACATAGGAAGTATCAATGAATATGTCACCATGATCAATTTTAAATTGTGAGGACATAATTTAAATAAGGTGGGGATAATGTGATTCCCCAAAAAACTAAAATTAGAAACTTGTATTCGATAGTGTTTATGACACACGACAGCAAACGCATAAGGTAACATAATACCTTGATACTTTATAATATATTTACTTTTTGAATAGATTCTCTGTATTTAAATTAATGAAACACTGAGTTTTCTTACATTACATTCAAGAGATACCTTCTTCTATAGAATGTGTTACATGCATAATCAACTTTCTTAGAAAGATTTATCTATACGCAATATTGAGTCTTACCATCAAATAGTCTATAATTAAAGAAATATTATTTAATATAATTATATATAAATTTGATGTTATGTTAGCAGTTGTTAATAGTATTAACTAAATTAAGAAAAAGTATGGTTTATAAAAATATATGATTAATTCCTAGGTTAAAAATTAATCAGAAACTAATATAAGAACCAATAGAATATAAAAACAATAATTTTATAGAAAACTATTTTTATGTTCACAAATTTGTTTTACCCTAATAGATTAAATTAATTATAACTAGTGAGTGATATTAATTTAATAAAAATATATTACATATTCAATCAATTATATTTAATATTCATTCAATATATTTGTTAAGCATAAGATAAGAGCAAACCCAATATTTCACATAAAAACCTATAAAGGCATTTTTACCGCCTTTTAATGGTGAAAGTACTTTAAATATTAATTTTGAAACTTTTATGAATTTAATTTTATAAAATAAACATAATTTTTTAATTCATAATTTCAAAATTATCTTGGGGTTAATTATTTGTATTTTTTCGAGAAACTTCATTTTTTGTGAATAGTGAAAAATACTATGTTTTAGTTAAAAACATAATTTTTGTTTAAATAATTATTAATGTTAAATTATATTCTAAATTTTTTTAAAAGTCACATTTGATCAATTATACATATATTAATATAATTTATTTCATTATAATCAATTTAACATCTAAATTGAATATAAAAACATAACAATATTTTAAACATTTTTCTATTAAAACCAGTTAATTCGTCTGTCTGCGAGATTAGCATTAATCCTAATTATTCTACTTATGTGATTCAAATTTTGAAAATATAATATAAAATATTTTAATAAAGATAATATTTTTGGTCTAATAATGTCAACTTAAATTTTTTACAAAAAATGACTAGTGAAAGTGATTAAAATTAATTATAATGATTAAGGTGTAATTAGGCTTAAAATGGACTAAAACCCCAAGTTTAAGGGCCCAAATAACCTATCCACTTGTCGAAAACCCATTTTCAAGACAGATTTCTACAATTAAACTTCCATTCATGAGTTTGGGTGGTCTATTATGACTTTTATTAGGTTAGAAAATGTCCACACCTAACTTCTTTTCATGAATACCAAGTGAGTCCTTTTCCTTCCCGATAAAAGTTCACCACCTATACCCCTTCCTCAAACATCTAAAATATCTCAAGATCTGACAATATCTACCCAAATGGCCTCCCAAAATCCCTCCCCAATAGCTATAATCCTCTCTTTGGGAAGAATACTTTCCATGGATGCCTTTTGGTTTAAACCAAAATAAGTTACCCTATTAAAAGGTAATGTATTTTCTCAATCTCTCTATTTTCATTTCCATTATACAACCCCTAAAATATCTTTATTATGTTCTTGTATAACAAAACTAGTATACGCAATATACTAGTATGTTTTTATGCTGACATTTTGACCTAAACATACACTGACTGACAGAAAATTAATTTTTTTTATTATCAAAACACTTTTAAAAAAAAAGTGGGAAACCTCAAAATTCAGCAGAGCAACAACAACTAACCAAAACAAAACCAAAAGCAAAAGAACAATCAGATTTTCCTCTCCCCGGAAACTAACTCATGTCAACAAACCCTCACCAATGCATACCGCTCAGCTAACTGTCCCACGCAAGGATTCATGAGCCCAGTACCGATGGCGTAGTCATTCCCTCTCATTCTTCAAGATCCAAATGGAATGAAAAGTTGCAAGTTTCATACTCCGAACCCCCTCTAAGGCAGATCTAGAAAAGGTGGGATGCATCACACCAAAATCACTTCAACAACACACAAATAACAGATCCAAAAACAGACTGAAACTGAACCATAATGTACCCAAACAAGACAACAACCACCACCAAATTAACTAGAGAAATTGAAAAGAAACATAATATTATGAGAGCCCTTTTACCTAAACAACTTCTATGAAAGCGATATTACTTGTATGTCAGGAGTATCCATCACCATGTTTTCAAACTCAAAGTCTACCTAGTCTCAAGTCTGTATATACTCCTCAATATTAATTTTCCCTTTTGTTAAACCCCTCGACAAGTATTAGATCATATTTTTTCACACAAGAGTATCGCTCCTCATTGAGGGTCGCGTCGAGAGGCCTCCACGTCATTTTAGTTGCCTCCTCTCCAGATGAATTGAGAAGAAATACTGGCTCAAATACTTCTTCCTTTGAGCATAACACAAATTCAAAGTATTTCTCCCTCTGGTTATCTGATCCCTAATGACTCACTTCCTCATTGTCAACCTTTTTGAATTTAACCTTCCTAGAAGATCGGGTCTCCAATAGAGGAGGAAATGGTGATTAGTCCTTCTTACCCTTACCCTAACCTAAACATACACACACCATGATCTAATGGTTAATAAACATAATGTTTCTATGGACGGTGAACTACTGCCTCACAAAACAATGATTGTTCATTCTTCTATTACCACCTATCATGGTGGCCATTATTATGGAAACGCTATTTATAGATAATATATATTTCATTTATAATGTCTTTATACATCTTGAATTTTTATTTATAACATACCTTTATGCTTCCATCATGTCTAAATACGATAATTGCATTTGAGAAAGTGTGGACTACCGCCCCCTCAAAACAATATGACTCATTCCTGTCATACATGGAACGTATGAAGGTTGGTTATGATAAAACTATGAAACATATATAACATAACTATGATACTAGAAATTATAATATATATATATATATGTATGTATCATTTATTTTTAATTCTTTTAATTAAACAAATAAATGAATGTAGCATCCATGCGTACGTACAGGCTACCGTCACAATGAACAGTGCACTTCATTTATAATCACCAAATGCTATAGACTATTATAAATACATATTTTTATGAATATATATGTTAATTTATTCATGTTATGGAATATTTTATATGATGAAACCATGAAATATTTAATAAGAAAAACAAATAATAAGTCAAAATGTACTTGAGAAAACTAGGCAATTAACACCAAAAACAGTTAAAATAATGAAAGAGTTTTAAAAAACAGGTAATAAAATATTGTAATAAGTTAATATATGATATTATAAACTTTATTGTGGTTATGGTATTATTTAGTAACATATTTTAAACTATTATACAAGAGTATAAAGACCACAAAACAAAAAGATGGATAAGGTAAAAAATTCTTATCTCACTTTTCATTATGTGAGGCATAATTTATTATTATGCACCTAATTATATATATATGTGTGTGTGTGTGTGTGTGTGTGTGGTTTAAATACTTTCAAATTTACATATAATATCATGACTGACTGAATGGCCCAAAGGACGATGTTTTTATTGATTTTAGATAATCCCATTTTAAGGGTAAAGGGGGAAAACCAAGACTTCAGACACATCAGGACATTAACAAGATTCGAAAAATAAAAGGGTTGCAACCCAGAACAACACTACATGGAAGTGACTCTACCCGGCTTCAATATCATTAAGTCATGTCTCCACCAAAGTATGTCTGATCAGCAAGTTGTCTCATGCAAGAATGAATAGGCCCGGTACCGATAGCTACGTCATACCCTCTTAATTGTCCAAATATGAAAATCCATACATGATGAAGATAACCAACTTTATCCTCCTATGAAGAAAAACCTTGTAGAATTTATGGATTACCATATAGAACATCCATTCCTCCATCAAAAAATAAACAGCAGGTAACTAGAGACTCACAGCCAACCACGTCAATAGCACCACCACCATACCACCAATTTCACATCCAATCAAACAAGATCTCACCTAAACCAAATCAAAACCAAGAAAAAACTTACAGGAGCAGAAAAATGCAAGACCTCCCCCATCTGAAGAACTGGATCCGACCCCAATCACACCAGTGCAATCTAGAGTCGATGTCGAGCTGGGATGAGTCTGTGCTGAGATCGCAAAGCCGGAAGGCATGCCAGGGCTGATTGAGCACACCGTAGATCCCACGCTGATCACCTCACAGCCGCAATGGAATCCCGAGAAGTCGGTGGCTAGCAAAGAGGATCTAACGATGAGCAGACCAAATCTACCACAAGATCCTGAAATGTAGAAGTCATCACCGAGCACACTAAAGTCAACACCAAACACCTGGATCCACCAGGATCCAGAAGGAACATTGCCACCACAAATCCGAGAACCCGAATCCAAACCACTCGACGTCAACACACGCTGAGGCTGAATAGATCCGAAGCTAGGAACGACAAATCCTTCATAGAGGGTACCGGAGCTGGCACTGAGAACCTATACAAGACGAGATCCAAAAGTCCCAGCGAAGCCACTACTGAGCCTTGATCAAAGCCGAAATACACGGAACTTCCACCCATCGACGTCGATCCGAGGCGAGAAAGTCGCCACCGAGGTCGGGCCAAGCCGGAGGAGGGGAGGAGATGGCTTGAAAGAGAAACCCTAGGATCATGTAGAGGGGGGGAGAAGCCGCCACTCAGAGGCTTGACGAATCATTGATGTTCCATACATATAATATAATGAACTCTTTTATATTCATGATATTTAGATGTTTCATTTTATGTTTATCACTTTTGGATCTTTCAATTCATATGTAAGGTATTCTTGTCACATTTTCATTCTGTGAGGCATACTAAATTATTGTGAACCTAATTACTTATATATTGGGTAAATACTACCAAATTGACATATAATATCTTGAACCTACTTATCTTCATGGTATTTAAGACTTTAATTTAATATCATTCTTTCATGAGTTTTATGATTTAAAAATATTTCAAAGTGGTAGGGAACACTTTGGGATGTTTAAAGATCATTTTCCTCAGGACTAATCATAATAATCTTTTAACAGAATTTCCATTCAAGTAAATTATATAACCATTATTCAATAATCCATTTCATTATTCTTTTGTTATTCATGACCATATTCAAGTACAACTTCCATTTTCCCACTCTTTGGTTCTGAAAGTGTTTTCTAATTTTTTTCAATAAAAATAAACTTTATATCTCTTTTTAGTCAAACAACCTATTTTATTCTAAAAAAAGGATTTATTAAAATGTTTTTAAAATTGATTTTAAAATAATTTGGTAAAGATAATTTTACCCTTTTTTCTTTTACCAATCCCTTAGAATTAATCTTCTTTTTTCTTTCCAAATGAGGCATTTTCTAACCTTTAAACGTACAAAATGAATATTCATTTTACCTTGTATGACATGTACAGATTTATCCACCTTCATTTCATTGAAGCCTCATTATCAATTTTAGAAGTTTTGTTTTTAATTAAAAAAATTTCAAAATCATTTTTCAATGAAAATATTTTCAAATTTTATTTTTAAAATCAAATAATATTCTCATCAAGAAAATTTTTAAAAGTTAATCATTAATTTCATCAATGAAAACAACCCTAAATATTACTCCACTTGGGATTTTTTATATTGACACCATACTTAATATTCCTATAGAGTTTTATGATTTATTTTTTCAAATAAAAAATTCATATTCACTAACTTGATTTATTTGTTCGTCCCCTTTAAATATTCAATCTTTTATGAACATTGAATTTTGAATTTTCCCTAAATTATCTATTTCGTTTATCATGGAAATTAATATTTACTAAACCATATACCATTTTACATATGGTGTCAACTTATACATTTATTTTGTTATTTGAAGAAATATTTATAAATCCCTATAATTTATTCAATATGGATGTTAGATAAGGAACATTATTTATTTTATAGAGGAGTAATGATTTGGAAATGCAATACAAGGGTTGGAGACAATTCAAGGAAATCCCTAAGGGTTGGGGACCAGTGAATGAAATCCCCTATACGTATTGGTAATCTCATAAAAGGAATTAGTTGTGAAAATTGGAATGGTTAATCTATGTTTTGATGGTAAAGGTATATACGCCTAGGAAACATGACGTCTGAAAAAAAAAGCATTGCCTTTATTGAGAATTCAGTTATTATTTATCCATGAAATTTTTCATCGACATATCTATGGATACATTTTATTTTTATTTATCTATATGGAATGTGTTTCAACTTCTTAGCTTGCCATATTTTTTTTCCTTATCTAGTTATTTACATGGAAGTTGTGTCTAGTTATTTTCCATTCCATATTGATTATTCTCATTGATTTATTATTTATTATACTATATTTTTTCCTTAATGATAATTTTAGCTCCCAATTATTATATTTCTTTCCTCATGAATCCAAGAAGTGAACTATGAAATATATATATGGATTTTACTAGATAGATTATAGTTATTCTTAGAGTTATTTATTTAGAAAAAAAAAGAAAAAATTTATGTTGTAATCAATGTATTCATTTTTAATAAAATACTCATTTATTTATGTGGTTTAATAAGACTAATAAACCGATTGGTCCTTCAAGGCTTGATTCCTTGTAATCATGCCATTTTATTTAATAGCAGACACCCACTCTAGGATATTTAGGGATGGGTTGCTGCACTATCCACATTAGAGAACATGACTCTCCTAAGAAAGCAGTTGATAACCTCATATATTGAATATAACCAATCCAAGTCAAGGATGACATCATACGATTGTATCTATAGAAAAAAATTCCCTGAATGAATTATTTTTTACCATCATCATTCTACACCCTCAGATCACATCAAAAAGTCCATTTTTTTCACTAACTATCATAGTTAATTCCATGTGGATGAGAATCCTCTCTAAATTCAGTCCCATATAATAGACTATGGTAGGTAAAAAAAGGAGTGTGGGGATCTTAAATAAAACAAATAATACACTATATTATATAATAATTTAATCATACCTATGATGATATTTGGACTCTCTTGTACTCGAATATCCATGGGAGGAAACAATCCATTCTAAGAACCTATACCCCACTATTATCCACCACCTACACAACCATACTTAGGTTGGGTCCTTGAAGATGGGGAACTTCCTGAGGTCAACCCCTACCTACCCCCATCTTCTCTTGATAAAGCATAATCCTGATTCCCCTGCTACTGATATGCAATCGTTGGCATCTATTACTAAGGTTGATTTTTAACTTTACCACTTCCACCATGATAAGCTCTAAAGACTACTAGGAACTAATAATGGTGATGACCATAGCCCCCAAAAAACGACATTCATCCATAACTCCCAAAAAAGGAACGATAACCATTGGTCATAGAAAACTGGAAAGGAAACTACTAAGGATAACTCCCCACTAGCCAAAACCTCGAAGTCCTTAGCATATGATATCATCCACTGACAACCTTAATCGTTAGGGAACCTATTATATCCCTTCTCACAATATCCATCCATGAGAATGCATTCACTTTATCACCTTAACCTTGTTACTACCTCCAAATACATCATCAATGTAATTAGAGTAACTATATATTATATAGATGGGAGGACTGCCTTCTCAAGGTACCATGCTTGGGACTCCTCGTTGAGGAATAGATCAAGGGAGAAATGAAAATTGTCCTTAAAATTATCCCCAACTACTGACACCATCATGTTATCCTATTTAAGATAAATTAGCTTATTCCTCTTTGTTTCCTTCATCATCAATGATAACAATTCCACCCAACACTCCTTTTAGAACAATTCCTATTGAAGATAGTTCCTCATTCCACGTATCAAGATACAAAGTCCACCACTAATTCATAGTACCCCTCATCTGACAGACAACTAGAGGAACCCAGTACTCCACCTGGGTACAAATCAAGATAAAGGTGAACTCAAACTCCTCTAACCAATGATCCATCTCTAAATCAAAGAAATTTTGCTCATTATTTTCCAGATATTTATGCAAAATGTAACACAGAAACCTCTTCCATTTCTTATCCTCCTCTATTATATCTACACTTTGACAATCAACCAGGTCATCTTCTTCAACCTAACCATCCTGAACCACATGTGAATGATGTTCATCATCCTTAACTAAAATATAAACAATGATTTAATAATACTGATAGTATGTAATATTCATTTCATTTAATTTAATTATTTTTATCTTCATAAATTCACCCCATTCAACCACATGAACAAACAATAATGACACATGGGCCTTTCCAAGATCTCTACCCAATCAGAAATATCACTTCACCCAAAATGATTTGTAATCTTAAGGTCCTTTCATTGGATCCAAGGGGCCCACAAAATCAAATGTCCAAATTAGTATTCCTTTCTTATATCATATGTCAAGTTCATTAGCATTTTTTACCTTCCAAACCCATGCAATCCTCATAGGGACTAAATGAAAGATCTATCATATCCCTCAACCAACACCTTTGATGCCACTTTTTCATGACCCATCCATCAAAAGGTATACCTCCTAGGTCGTAAATGAAGGTAGAAAGATAATGACCCCCAAGGCCTGCCTCCAATAGGCCCTGGGTTTCAAGCTTGCGCCGAGGGTGTAGAGAACTTCACACATTTGGGATTCATTACTATCAATAGAAAAGTAATACTAGGTAATATGATATCAACCACCAACCAACTTCATGTCATAATGTAATGAAGACCACAAATATTCCACAACTCATGTAATGTAATATGAATACAAATGAAAGTATATATTTAATGTACTAAATAGGTAATATTATTGTAACAACTTGGAAACTCCAAGATCCAGGCTAGAAATGTCTAACTCAGTCTCTAACTCCCTCCTGATAACATAAAAAAATAATGTGTATATATATATATCGAGGTGATAATAACATGTATACTCAATAAGACATACACAAGGACTCTCATGAAAATGTGAGAAGATCATATTGACTCCCTAGTGAGAAAATAAAATAATTAATAAGAACTAATTGGTCAACTAGTTCCTAACATCACTAAGGATTACTCACCAAATAACACATCCATCTATAATAATATAATAATTCTAATATTGAGAAAAGGGTACCTCATGCTCTTTGTCCATTGGTTTTCCACTCTCATACCCCAACATCATACATTCTGACACTTTTATCTCATCTTTATATCAACCACATGATAACAAAAGCCTCATCGTAATGGGAAATTCATGTATCTCAACTAATTCAAAAAATATCACATCCTCATCATCCCATAACCACTTCCATAATCCATAATAGTTTTATATTAGAAACCTGAAGGGCAACAAACCCATCATGCACAACCCCCACTATAAACTGCATTATCTTCTCATTAACCATCACCCCTACTTATCTATAATGGAAAGCCATCATAGCATGTGTGTAATAACCTTTTCTAGAAGAGAGAGTATGAAATATGGGTTATCCATCCATCCATCCTCATCAACCGGGATGTGTGGGGAAAATACATGGAACCCAAAACTATTAAGAATTGGTATAAACACACAACTTTGTATGGGTTGTGTATATAAATCATAAGGAAAATGCAATGAATAATAGTTACACACATACCAAACCTATGGTTACTCACAACCAAACCACCCAACTACCACAACTTTTGTATCACCTCTATTTCATTCCAATGATGTTTGTATAACACTATCCACCCATCTAGTCCCATTTACCAAGAACATTAATACACATCTATTTCATAGTTCTCAATTAAAAACATCGATCACTAACCATTTTTATTTACATATATCATTCTTACATATTCAAATTAAACATCATTATCCAATTTAACATATCCAAATTCATTTATTTTCATCCCCAAACCAATTAATTCAACCTCGGTTGATTTAATTTAATTAGATAACACTACTTTTCAAGTATTCCATAACAACAAGGAAACTACCAAGTCAACACATGATTCTATTAACCATTCCCACACAAACCCCATGTTCCCACACCACACAACATCACCACAACCCTGATAACTACACTAATAAATCATACATCAACCCACATCACATCACTTACCAATAAACCATGGTTTCACTTACAAAAACATTATGCCTTGAACATAATTACCACCACCACTGGTAAAAGAACAATAAGGTCCATGCACATCACACAAAAAAAACACATCAAGCATTTCAAACACATAAAAAACTATCTTTTACAAAACCACGTTTTAGATTCAAAAAAAGGTATTTCAAAACATTACTTCATTATTTAGCATGGAAATTCTCAAAAAATTCTATAAATCCATGGGAAGCCATTTTATTATCCATTTATATGTTACTAAATTTTTATCCATCGTGAGATCAAAAAATCATCATAATTATGATTTTTGTACATAATAATTACATCACAAAAAAGGATCTCAATAGCTATGATTTTCAGAAAAATTATAAAACAAACAAAATTATATTATAAATATCATCAAAATTAGAAAAAAAATGTTAATACACCCCTCCCCATTTAATTTTAGGCTAATAAAATTAATTTTATTGTTATTTAAACCCATATTATCCACCCAAAGGAAGATAAAAGTGTGAAATTATTATATATTCATTTAAAATAAGGAAAGAATGAGGATTCCCTACCATGATCATTCGTTTTTAATTCGTTACTCAAGGCCAAAATAAAAGAAGGGATGCACAAAAGATCAAAATAGCACATAGGGGATGTTAATAGCCCAAAACACGCCATCCCACATCATTTTCTTACCAAAGAATCACAAAAACTATTTTTCCCTTGACCGAAGTCCTCTTTGGGGGAATAATGAGAAGAAAACTAGGAAGACAAGAGAAGGGACCTCACTCAGGATCACCAAGAATTTATCTCCCAATGTTAGGGATGAAATCTGATGAAAGGGACCTAAAACACCTCCTAGGGGAACATGTGGATAACCCAAGAACCAAGAGAAAAGGCGAAGGAATGATAGGGTTCTAAGGGGTTCAAGAATTTATTGGAAAACTATAAATTTGAAGACCATGACACAACACCCTACACCACAACACAAAGGTGCTGACATTGGATGAAACTATGGTATAAAGAAAGGAGCCATACCACAATGGGGATGGTCAAACCCACATTCAAGAAACATGATGAGGTCCATGCAATAGATCTAATAAACTATGATAAGAATCATGGCACAAATGAAACCACCATTCTGAATAACACAATATCCAACAAGGAGGACATTCCATAGTCAATCTCTATGGTGAAACTCCCCAAAATCGAAAGAACCATAAAATAACTCCTCAAATACTTTATGCCATAGCCTAGTATCCACATAGAGGCTATATAAAAAAAATGAATAACCACTAAAAATTACCTCCCCAAGGGTCTATTCCACAAAAGATCTATCTACAAAGAAAACACTCATTAATAGTAAAAAATAATCCTTCACACTATAAAATCCCTCCCTAGATAAAATTCTATATACAACTCCATTATTGACTCATCAATTCCTTCAGAACATCCCCCAAACACCACAATCACCAAGATTCCAAATTATTAATGGATAGGAATTTCTAGGTCGTTACATGATAACATTGTAATTTAGGTGTAACAAATTAATTACATTGAGAAATGGGTCTAGAGGGTCACACACTAACTATATCTAGAACCTTAGCTATATTATTTTTGAATTTAACATATTGAATAAATATTATTCCTATACATTGTTTAATAATTTTTCCTCTTTAGTTGATAAAACATATTCAATCATTAATTATTCGATATAATATTATGTAATTTTAATATTAAATAAACATTAATTTCATAAGTAATTAATTATGTGAATATATAACATTTATTTTTTTATTCATTATTAAGGTAAAAAATATTTATTTATTTGGTTATGAAAATATTTAATATTTATTTATTCATTGGTTTTTTAAATATAATATTTATTTATTTATTGGAAAAAAATACGGTGATATTTATTTATTAAAAAATAGTCATTATTTAAGGGTCAATGAAAAGGATGATGATTGGTGGATTGATTTTAATTCTATGGCAATCAATATCATATTAAATATTATTTAAATAAATACTAATTTCTTTATTCATGAAAATAATATTTATTTAATTTATGAATTTATCACATATAAAGTAAATAATAACATTATTATTATTTATATATGAGTTTCATTAGGTATTAAGAAAAATAATAAAGGCTCATGTGCAATTATTATTTTTCTAACCCTAAATATTTTTAAAAATGATTATGTCATTTATAAACCTATTCATCTTTGTGAAAAAATAAAGTCTATAGATAATTCTCTTAATCTCTTGAGATTTTATCTCCTCGAAAACTCTCAATAACTGAGATTAATTCTCTTCCATCAACCTCTCATGACTGGAGAAATAGAGAAGAGAAATTCCACCCCAAGTGATTCTTGTAGTGATTATCAATGAATGATGCAAGCATCAGAATCTTCTATACAAGCACCCGAGGATTTCTATGATGACGTTTAGAAATTTTTAGTTCATGTATTCTAGAGAGATTCTACACTTGAATCCTATTACTATCATAATGGATCGATAATAAGTAGCCCACCAATTTATCAATGAAGAAATAAATTAAATGCATGTTATTTCTTTATCCAAATAAATTAATTATATATTAAATATCATGTTTCTCAGTTGTTAGTTACACATGTCATGTAATAAATATGTGATGCATATTTGACTATGATTTTTTCACCACGAAAACATGTAGACCACATGATGTTCATGTGGGTCACATGTGGTATTGTATGGAATGTCATGTTCCAGTTTGGTCAGTTGACATGCGGTGTGCATTTAATGCATTTCATGTGCATTTACTACAAGAAGACTTATATTTATCATGGTCCATCCTTGTGAATTGTACATGATTACTTGAATTATAATAACATTATACATGTTTTGTAGTATTTTGTTATCTAAAAAGAACTCTCGGTCCCTCCTAATAGAATCTTTGAATATTCTTCATGTATTTTTAATCGGTTATTGATTATATGATTGGGAACAAATAAGTGGAAGAGAATACTTTGTTTTTGGATTTAAAGAATGAATAATACAAAAATAAAAACTAAAAAAATATATCATCGATCAATGATTAATAAAAAATATAAATTAATTATGTGTCCACTCTGATACCACTTAATGGTTCTATGTGTAATGGAAGTGCCTTTAGGTCATAGCCAATTCAATTTTTTGGTAATCAATAAATAATATGAGATTACATGCTAAATAAAATCATGGACAATGGAATTAAATTTAAGATTAACTAATTATTATGAATAAACCATGAGGATAAGGTCATCACATTCTTCATCATATATATCTCAAAAAAATAATTGATTATAGAAAAATCTAAATAGGCGATAATCCAAAGGTGCATCTACTACACCCAGAACCTTCAACTGGTTTCTAGGAAATCAAAAAATTATTTTATAATTATATATTAATCATTGATTCATGATAATAATTTGTTTTTAGTTTTAATTTATGGATTATTCATTCTTTAAATATAAATATTTAAGTCTTTATTCTACTTATTATCCCTCAATAATACAACCAAGAACCAGTTAGAAATACATGAAGATCATTTGAAGATTCTTTTATTAGGTTTCAAAAGTTTTTACAGGATAAAATAATAATACCCTATGTGTAACCAATTTGTGTATGTTGTGTACTAATGTACACGAACTGATGATGAATTGTGAGAAATATGGGTCATCATATAGTAAATGTACACAGAATACATTAAATAAACACCACATATTGACCAACCAAACTAGAAAATGACATGATATACAACACAGAATATGACCCACTAAATATTGTGTGTTCCATTTTTTAATAGTGGAAGATTTGTAATCAAATATGCATCATGTAATTATTATAGGGTATAAGTGACTGATAGTCAAGAAACACAAAAATTAAGTCACATAATTCCATGTTCATGTAATTAATATTCAAAAAGTGTATGTAATTCACATGATGTGGTGGCCATGTAATTAATACACATGAGGTGTATTTAATGTGAATGATGTGATAGTCATTTAATTAATTCACATGCAGAGTAATTTGTGTGGTTTGAAATTAATTCACATATAATGATTAATTAATTAACATGCAGTGTGTAATTAATAAATGTGTTATGTTTAATTAATTTAAATTTCATGTAATTAAATAATTCACATGTGGATCCCTCAATGTGTGGCTTAGTGGTAGTTTCTCTTCTGGGTACTGTCGAGGTATCAAGTTTGATTATCTTCAAGTTATTCCCTACATTTGTGTGTTGTATTTTCTTCTTTGTAATGTAGTCTCTATCCCCTGCACTAATGTAAATTAATTCACACATGGTGTATTTAATTGACATTAATAGTAATTAATTAATTCTAACATGGTGTAATTAATTCATGTACGATGTAATTAATTCACACATGATGTATTATTAATACACACGTGGTATGTTTAATATATGTGGTGTAATTATTTTCTGTATAAACAAAATCTTATAGTATGTACATGGGTAAATTGATTTTTAAGGAAATAAAATTAATTTTGGTATTAAACCAACATACACATCAAGTAAAAAATGTTTTAAAGGATATAAAATGCCCAATAAGTTTGGAGTAAAAATTCAGAACTACACTCTTTTTTTCCTCTAAGTACACACTTTGTAGTTTTTAATTTAAATAAAATTAATTTTTAATTTATTTAAAATTATTAATTATGAAATTTATATAACTATTTAGATATGATACAATTAGATAATTAATTAATTAATTAATTAATGAGATATTTAATTGGATTAACTTGATTTGGTTTTATCTTTATTAAATAATTAAGGGAAGTGAATGCTAGTTAATATGAAAATCTGTATTCATTTCATGTAGGTTTACAATAATGATCCAAAACTAACAAGTGTATGTTATTGGTTTATTTTAATTTAAAATTATTTCATTGTTTTTTTAAATAATTTATTAAATTACATTTATGTAATTCATTTCATCCCCTCCTTCCCATTATGTAAGGGTATATGTGTCCTTGGTTTATTTCATATAAACCCATTAACAAATATTTTGGTTCTTCTCACCCTTGTGTGAGTAAACCTTATTGGGTGGAGCTCTCAGGCAAGTGGAGGTGGTTCAATTTTAGAACTATGGCTAAACTAATCTAGGAGATACATTCATGAACATATGAAATGATATAGCATGAACCAAGTTATGGTTCAAAATATTTTCCCCCTAGGTTAATGGGTTAGTTTATCATAGACTTGATAAATTAAACGTTAGAAAAAATATCATGATAATGCCACTTTTGTTATTTTAATTTGATCATGTTTCATGGTCAATTTTTAATGGATGATATTCATGATCACCAAAATTAATAAATTAAAAAACATTTTAGATGGATTTAAAATAAAATTATATTATGAGTATTTTTCATCTAGTCATGGATAATCACTTAATTAAAATCCACTTAATATTAACAATCATGTAATAAGATAATATAAGAAATTATTTCATGAAGATAAAAAACCTTAAAATTAAAATATTATTTCAATATAGCCTTCCACTACATAATTTAAGATTGAACCATGGTTCAAATTCTTGATTGGACTAAGTTAGGGTTCTTTTAATTATCAGGGTTTTTTATATTGAGTTTTGGATAAAATTAACCTATATCTCATCAAGGGATGACTACCCAATATAGACTTGGTGTAACTAGCTAAAAGTTTTGAGGAGACCCAAGCCTTGGATTTTATGGATAGGGAGTCTGCTCAACGGATCAAGGAATAATAGGTTAATGTTATTGGAAAGTTATGCCTACTTAAACCCTATTAATATATTTTCAAGACCATGTATCGATTATCAGAAAGGGAATATGGATCCTTTCCACTGGAATATTCATGTTACGGGATATTCTTAAGTAAATGGTGAGGGAAAATGGGTTTTGATAAAATAGTAAGAGAATACTAAATAAAAAATTATTTTGTCATGTCTTTTGGTAATCAAGATAAAACTGAAATCTTATTTTAATTAAATATGGAAATAAAAATCATCATAATACTGAGATCATTTGTACAAAGACCCTACCTTAACTATCACACATTTCTAAGGGTGGTAAAGTTATTTTAAACACTGAAATAAAATAGGAAAATTTTTACTATGTAAAAAATCCATACACTTGTTCAGCCACCTCACAAAAAAATCAAATGAGATATGTATGTCTAAATAAGGTATATGGGGATGGTTAAATTGTTCATTATATTGGAATATCATTTATATCAGTAGAACTGATATTGAAACATAAGGAAATTAATTCTGGTACAATGATATCACATCTATTATCTCTTACTAAGGATAAATAACAGATTTAGAAAAATGAGATTATCACGAGACTATACTAGTGTAAATTGGAAGTGGGTACTAATATATTGATATTGAATTAAATATATTGAAGTACATTGATTTCTTATTAAATTTTTTCTTATATATGGATAAGAAATTTTAAATTAATCTCATAATATCATCTATTCCTTATAGATTCTCCATATTCATCTATAATTATAGGATGAAAAACTTAGGAATATTTTCACGTAGAATCACCAAGTAAATAAGATTTATAGGAAACTCACTTTCTTGTAACAAAACAACCTAGTTTGACTAGACCAGTCACCCAAGATATCCCATTACATGGAAAGATATAAAAAATATAAAAAAATATTTAATATAAGAAAAAAAAGACCTAAAAAAGAGTACAAAGTGGAAATAAAGGGAAGTATAACTATGCCAAATGGGCTAAACCAAAAATAATGACAGGTCTAGACTAACAAATCTACATGTGACCAATCGTTACCTCTAAACCATCCCAAACTAAAACAAAAAAAAATAGAAGCTTGAATGCTACATAATTCTCTTACCTTTACCTATATCCTAAAAAATATGGTCTACAACTTCCCAATGGAAGAATTAGGTTGTGAGAAACATAGCCCAGTAGGATACCACCAAATAATCTATCATCAAGAATTCACAAGTTCGATCTTAAAAAAATAGTTTTACAATAGTTTTTATAAATAAGAAATTTGAAAATATTTCCCAAATAGTCCATGGGTTTTCCAAAAATTTCATGTCATATTTTCCAAATCTAGAAACAAGCTTGTCACCAAAAAAAGTTGGTACATACTGAAATATAAATATACATGTGATCCAACATCCATGAAATAATATATCATGCAATAAATAACCAAAAACATTAATGAACCTTCTAGTTGGGATCAATCCCATGGGAAAATAAATAATAGAAACTCATGAGATTAAAAAATAATATTTTGTTTCCAACTAATATTGATCTATTCCACAGTACATCAATATAGAATAGGTTACCTCCTAGTGGTGTCACGCACACTTCGGCTACTCGTGTCTCTTTCTCGACACACCCAAGGTTGTTATTGTGCAATTTTTTTCATTTTATATTTTAAAAACTATGATCACATTTTTATGAAAACTATTTCAAATCCAATCTAATCTTCTTTAGTGTTTGGAAATCAATTTTTTCCAAATCAAGGCAATTCAATTTTCAAAGAAAAAATCCCTTAAACCTGAACCCATTCCCTTTTCAATTTCAAAAAAATGAAATTAAAATTAAAATCTCGTGTAATAAATAATAACCATAGTTGATTTAATAAATTAGAATTCTTGAATAGATCCACCAACCTCAGGGATGTAGAAAACCTAACCACCTATGACAAAGGGGATTGAAAACAACAAGACCTGCCCTTGAAAGACAAGGTACAAAAAATAGATAGAAAGGTATTTATAGCAAACACTATTCGATCAAAAATCCTTAGCACAATCGATGTCACAACCAAAAACAAAGAAAAAAATAAAAATTAACACTTATCTAAAGAGAAAAAAATGTCCATCCCTATTGACCAACCATTGAACATAGTGAACTAGAGGGAAAGTAGTCACCCAAAATTGTATAGGGTAAGATCTCTAGCTGAGAGGAGGATTCTAAAAAGATAATTAATCCTAAAACACTTGTACGGATCCCCAAAAGTAGTAAATTTATGAATTACATGGTGTGTAATACATTAAAAAACATGAAATTCACCCATTTTAGGATATACTGAAAAATGCATCACCTTTTAGATTAAAAACTAATTTATCACATTACACAATGTGTAACCCTTACACAATATGTACAATTATCATGATGTCTATTAAGTTCATGGGATCTTTCTAGTGACCATTACACACCATGTAATCCCATGACATGTCATGTAACTACCCAGTGAACAAAAAATGATAGTTTTATGCTGAAAATTCCAGCAAATCCCTGACTTCACCATTATAGATATCCTTTAAATTTCATGGTCAGATATTCTTTCCCAATAAACAAGGAAACCAAATGTAAAGTTTATAACATACCTGGTAGAAACATAATAGGGAATTACAATATCCCCACCATAAAATATTTTTGTCTCCATAAAGAGATCAAGATCCTAGATCTGCAAAAGGAGAAGGCCACTACTACCTTATCAATAACTCCTACTCCAACATCTTGTATAAATCTCATCTGCACAGAAATAGTACCTAGAATTGGGAATCATTTTACCATGAAGTGCCTTACCATGGTAATCCACAATCTAAACTGGATGCTCAACCAAAGTGTTATCAGGTTCAAGATCTATATCCTCCCACTTAAACACATGGGAATAATATGGTATATACCTCCTCGATTGGGAAACATGAAATGAATCATGGATATAAGTAAAACTAGACACCAATTCCAACTGGTAGGCCACCCTCCCCAGCCAATCAATGATCTCAAAGGGGCCCACAAACCTTATTTCCAACTTACACTATTTACCCAACCGAGGATGTCCCAAGTCAGTTAAAACTTTGAGAAAAACTTGATCACAAACCAAAAACTCCATTGGATGATGAACATGGTCAACATAAGATTTTTGAAAACTATATTCCATGATCAAACACCTATAGATCAACAACACCATCTCCTTCATCTCCTTAATGAGACTTAGTTCAACTAAGGACCACTCTCTCAACTCTTCCCAACATAAGGGAGATTGACATGGACACCCATAAAAATCCTAAAAGGGGAAGATCCTGATTGAATCTTGATAACTATTTTTATATTAAAACTTGAAAAAAAGAAAATTCACATCCTAAGATCCACCAAAATCAAGCACGCTTTAACAAATCATATCCTTAAGAACCTAGATATCCCTCTATATCTTTCCATCCATCTATAGATGATAATCCAAGCTTAATTTCAACTAGGATCCCATTTCCTCTTAGAAAACCTTCCAAAATACAGATGTTAACATTGAGTCCTTATCATAAACAACCATATATGGAACCCCATGAAGTCTCACAATCTCTTATACATATAATTCCCTATGTTGTTCCACTACCATTGTTTAATTTATTGGATAGAAATGTGATGATTTAGTGAGTCCCTCAATAATCACCCAAATCACATCCCTCTTTCTAGGAGTCTTTGGTAAACCAATGTTGAAATCCATGTAAATTTAAACCCACTTCTAAATCATATTGGTTAAAGGATACAAAAAACCTATAGGTCTCTGGTATTCCTCCTAAACTCTATGAAAAGTGAGACACCATGATACAAAATCCATAACTAACCACCTCATCCACGGCCACAAATATTGACATCTCAAATCAGGGTACATCTTTGTATCACTAAGATGAACAGATCAACATGACCAATGTCCACTGTCTTAAAACACATGTCTCAAAGGAAATGAAACATCCAACCTACTAAAAAATATCAAAGCTTCACAGGGAGATCGAGACCACCCACTCGAGGTCTCCCCACTATTTAGGTTTCTCTTAAGTTTCAGTTCTTAGTTTCTATCTTATTCTCAATTCAAACTCACCCATCAAAAGATAATTCATCCTTTATCAAATCAAATAACACCGGTACACCAACCTCCTTTACTCCCAAGCTCATCTCGGCAAACAAACTCATTGGAGACCACTCTTCAATTGATTCCTTCACTGCACAGATCAGTACACTTTTCCTAATCACATTAGAAACCATGTATCCTTTCCCAGACATATATATGATATCAAAAAAAAATTTCTGAAGATACTCAACCTAGCAACTCTATCACAAGTTCATATTGCTATGAGTGAAAATATACTTTAGGATTTTGTGATCATAATACACTATAAATAGATCCAAAAAAATATAGTGACACCATGTATTTAGTGAATTAATAACCACTTCCAACTCAAGATCATGGGTATGGTAGTTACTCTCATGAGTTATTAACTATCATGATCCATAATCCACAACATATTTCCCTTACATCAATACACATCCCAAAACTATACCTAAATTATCATAGAAAAAATAATAACCAAAACCTTGTTTTGGATGAAACAATAATGGTTTTCGAAGTAATCCTTGCTTTCAGATCATCAAAGGATCTATGAAACTTTTCATCCCACTAAAACTATACACCCTTATGGGTCAAAGCTGTCATCAGAGAAGCAAGATTTTCAAGTTCTAAACAAATTGCCTGTAATAACCTTCCAACCCCAAGAATAATTGGATCACAAACATGTTTCAGAGATTTTTCCAGAATATAACTACACATACATTTTTAGGATCCACTAATGTATCCCTCTAAGATATCAAAATCCCTAGAAACTTCACCTCTTGGATACAAGACTTTTTCTTAGAAATTTTACCATACATATGATTTTCTTTCAAGGATTGAAAAATAACATCAAAACAGTCCACATGATCCTCCTCTGACTTAGAGTATACAAAGATATCATCTATGGTCACAATAATGAATGAGTCCAAGAACTGATGAAATATCTAATTCATCAAAGTCAAAAATTCTCCAAGATTGTTTTTTATTCCAAATGACATAACTAGAAACTTGAAATGTCTATATTGACTCTAAAACCCTATGTTGGGTATTTCCACTTCTTAGAATCTTTAATTTTTATACCCTAACCACAGTTAAATATTAAAAAACCAACAATCCCCTCTAATATGATCAAATAGATCATCAATTATGGTTAAAGGATACCCATTATTAATGTCCACCGGATTCAAATTTTGATAGTCAATACAAATCCTGAAACATCTTCTTGCCTTTTTAGAAAAGAATAGAAGTGAATCCCATGGTGACACACTAGGACAAATAAATCCTATTTACTCTAGATCCTTAAGATATACCTTAAGTTCCACCAACTCAGCAGGTTCCATTCGATAGGATGGCATACAAATGATCACCATTCTAGGGAGCAGAACAAAAGTAAACTTGACCTCCCTATATGGTGGTAAAGTAGAAAAATCATCTAAAAAGACCGCAGGGTATGAATACACAATAGTGGGTAGTTGACTTCCCAAGAAAGGGTGAAATTTAATAAAAAAACATTTATAATAACTGGTATGATATTATACTGGTATAAGAAACCATAGGCCTCTCCCTTCCTAATCTATAGTCCCACACTGCCCAAAAAACATGAGTGACCCCATCGATAGATAAGTATTGTACATGATGGTGATAGTAGTCTATCTGGGTATTTAGGTTGATCATCAAATCCATGTTAATATTAAATTCTAATATGTCAATATCAAGAACTATGAATGCCCAAACCACCTCAAATTTAGCAATTACCACCCGACGCATTGGGTACTTGAAACCCTATTCAGACCTCTTTCTAAAAGGAATAGAAAGGTCCAACAAAAATTATATAAGATACAAATTAAAACCCAATACATCAAAAAAAAATTATGATATAAAATAATGAGTATCACCTATATGAAACAAAGCTACAATAATAGAAGATGAAAAAACATTGTGCCTCAAACAGCAGTTGGCCCTGTATCAGATTCCTCAAGAGTACACTCATACATATAAATTCATCTGAACTTATCCACCTAGAAATACACTTTGTCCAAATAATGATAACCACCACCCTTAGGATTATCAACGTGAACCTACAATCCCTTAGTAAAAGTGGATCTTTCCTTAGTACCTTGGTACATCTTGTTAAATAAATGTTTCAGATAGACAGATTTCCCACAAATATGAAAAGTAATAGGAGAATACCTACAATGAGGCTTGGTATGACCACACATACTATAATTATAGTAGATAAACCTTTGGTTACCTAAAGAAGCCTCTAAAATGGGTCCTTTATAAATATGACCACTATTGTGCTTCAATTTTTTGACCAAAAGAATCACCCTGTCTAACCACTACACCAACTGATGATATTCCCAAACCTATATTACCATATATATATGCCTCAACCAAAGATGATTTATCCACTACATCCAAAAATTTAAAAAGGCAGAAAAAGAACTAACATTGACTGAATAGCATCCCTCATCCCCATCCCAATCCCCTAAGCCTTCAGGTAATCATTAGTGACAAGCTGCAGTTCCGGATGTAACAACTTAGAAAAATGGGTGAAGTTATTCAGAATAGTATGTTCCCCTTGCTCCAAGGTCAGAAACTCTCAGGTATTTTCTACATATAAATTCTCAGGATAAAATTTCTGATTGAATATTTTCTTAAAAGAAACTCAGGTAATACCCTCTTACAACTTATCTTTCACTATAGAGTCTCGCCATCTTATTCCAATACCCTTGAGTATATATATGGAAAACCCCACTTGAGAATCTTCAAGATTATCCAAAAAATATAAGAACCAATCAATATGTTCAAGAAAATCCTCTCATTATTGGGTTTGATTTTCACCATGCAAAATAGGTGGATACTTCTTGGAAAATTCTGATCCATGATACATTACTTGTCCTGGGTTCACAGGGCCCACTCAACAGAGATTCTAAATGGTATGGATATTTGCTTCAACCAAAGAAGGTTCCACTGGAGGATCCACCTAGAAAACCTACCTTTCATAATCCTCACTGATATTTAGAATATCTCTTCTAGGAGTCATTATCTTTTAAACATAAGAAAATAACAAATCAGTCATGATAAAACTACAAAACCATTGAACCAACTTCTAGAATCCAAAATGATTCTTTAAAATGATAATAATTTAACTAAATTATAAATTATACTAAAAAAAATTAATACCCTTTCAAAGGAATGGGTTCATTTAAATAAACTCCCCAAATTTTATATTCAAATGACCTTACACCCACCAAGTCCTTAAACATAGAACATAGGTCAACTTAAATAAATTTCCCCCAAAATTCCTTCAAATAAACCTAAATACCAGGTCTCGAACATGGTAAATATTTTCTAACCACCCATGGTAACTTGGATTCAGTCATGAGAGTGATCTATCTAGGTCCCTTTTCCTCACCTACTATCCAAATTCGGATGATCCTACTCTCATCTACCCAAGAAATAGGACCTAATCAGGTATTACTAACATGCTTCAGGTTGAGTAGCTCCTTTGATACCCAAATGTAACAAATAAGCCGAAGTCAAGAAGACCAATCAACCAAGCTATACCATTATGAGGTGAGGTATAAAAAAGATAACAAAACAAATCTTGACTATAATAGAAACAAGGCATACAACCACAGTACAATGAAGAAACAATTTTAGGTAAAACTAAACCAAATGGGATAAACCTGAAAGAATCATAGGTCTACACTAACAAGTCTCCATGTAACCAATTGTCACCTACAAACCATCCCAAACTGGAATAGTAATATAAAGAGAATCCTAAATGCTATAGAATTCACTTCCCTTTAAGTATATCCTGCAAATAAAGTCCCACAGCCTCCCAAAATAGAATTCGGGTGGAGTAATAAAGCCCAATAGAAAACCACCAAAGAATATATACATGTTATAACATCAAGAATGCACATATTCTATCTTTAAAACAAAATAGGTTTATAATATTTTTTATAAATAAAACAATTTGAAAAAATTTCTGAAACTTTCCTCAGGTTTTCTAAAAAATTCATGTCATATTTCCCAAATCTAGAAACATGCTAGTCATAAAACAAATTATGTAAATATACCTAAATATAAATATACATGTGATGTAACATCCATGAAATAATATATCATGTAATAAATAACCATAAATAACAATAAATATTCCAGTTGGACTTTAGTATATGGGATAATACATACTAAACACTCACAAGCCTAAAAAAATAAGGTTGGATCTAACTAATATCGATTCCTACCACAGTCCATCGATATTCAAGAGGATACCTCTTATAGGTGTCACACACACAAAGGATTCTTGTGTCTCTTTCTTAATGCACCCAAGGTTCCCATTGTGAAATGTTTATAATTTTCTATTTTAAAAACCATGCTAACATTTTTATAAAAACAATTTTAATTCCAATAAAATATGATTTAGGGATTCTAAATACATTTTTTTCAAATCAAGGATATTTCATTTTCAAATAAAAAACCCTTTAAAACACAAACTCGTTCATGTTTCAATTTAAACACATAAAAGTACATTGCATGTCATAATGAATCAATAAGAAAAACATGAATTTAAATAAATTAGAATTCTTGAATAGATCCACCTACCTCAAAAATGTAGAAACCCTAACCATCTTTGACTATGGGGATTGGAAACCAAAAGATCTACCTTTGGAAGACAAGGTACAACAAGTGAATGAAAAGGATTTATAGAAAACACAATTTGATTGAAAATTTCTACTGAAATTGGTTTCAATACCATAAATGAGGATGAAACTAAAATGAATGATTTCTAGAAGATATTAAATTCCTATCCCTATTGATCAATAGTAGAATGGAGTGATTCGGTGGGAAAGGTGTCACCCATAATTTCCTAAGGTAATATTTTTGGCTGATAGGAGGAGGATACAAAAGATAATTATGCCTCAAACACCTGTACAGCACCCCAAAAGTAGAAACTTAGTGAATTACATGGCGTGTAACACTTTACATTTCTTGAAATTTTTCCATCTTAAATTATGCGGAAAAATCATTTCCTTTTTAATAAAAAACTAATTTTTTACATTACATGACTTTATAATTCTCATGTTGTCTATTTAGTTCACAGTATCAATCTAGTAGCTATTATGCACCATGTAATCCCATTACATGTTATGTAATTTCCTAACAAACATCATAATATAAAGGTTTATTCTGAAAATTCCAACAAATCCCCGGCTTCACTATTATAGATATCCTCCCAATTTAATGGTCGATAATACTCTCCAAATGAAAAATAAAACCAAAATTGAAGATTATAACATACCGAAAAAAAGGTGACGGGGCATTACACTTCCACATCCATTATGGTGAACAATTAGAAATATAAGAGTTGAAAATACTAAAACTATTTGATGGTAAATGATTCCTCTATAACATAATTTATTAAAATAAAAGTCTTATAGGAATTGTGGGGAATATGAGGAAATTTAATTCTCATATAGATAGAAAGGTTCTTTTAAAAAATAATTTAAATAAACTTAAGAAGATGCAATTCATTTCATATACTTCAAATATATTAATCATAGATTATAATTTTTCCATTTTAATTATGAGTAATTAAATACTATCTTTTATTGAAAATAAAAAAATCAAGAATGAAACATTACTAAAAGTTTTATGTATTCTCATAAGAGATTAGGAACAGTAATTTTTGTTTCAGTTGTGAGAAGAAAATGACATTAAGAAACAATGTTAAATTCTTTTAGATGCTAAAAAGGGTGATTCTTATGAAAGCACTGAGAATTTCAAAACTTTTTATTTCCCAATGGAGATATTCTAGTTGTATTGTTATTTATATTAAGAATTTACTATAAATTTATCTTAGTGTTCTATTGGAACCAATGAGACATTATTTCTTTTGAAAAAATATATGATATTATATACTTATCAGTTCAGTAATACTGGAATCATTGAAATTATGTTTTGGGAAAATATGGTTAATATGGACTATAAGATTCATACCTAGTTTTGGAAGGATAATTATTTTTCATGTAAAATATTTTTTTTGTTAAAAATATTCCCAAAAGAGTATTCAGTCTCTCTATATCTAAAATACCATCAGGTATTGTCTTATGGAAAAATAAACATTTATAAATAAAGGTATTTTGCAAGGATTTAAAAATTCATTTAGCTATATAACATGAAAAATTCCAAGGTAAAGTTGAAGTTAAATTCATAAATTTTATTAAATTCCTTTATGAATTTTTAGGAATGATAGATGAAATTAATTAACTCACTTGGTAAAATATATAGAATCCTCTGGGATTTTTTTCCTAAAATATCTTAACCAAGTTTTTTGTTGATCATTAAATGAAGATTGAAGGATTTCTAAAACTCGCACAACCTTATTCACATCATAGATATAGTTATAGTATAATGTATATTGATTAAGATTCTTTTAAATATTGAAATTATTTCATGATTTATTTCAAAAAATGATTCAAAAAATAGATATGTAATAACTAACCATAATCCAACTAAATTTACTAATGTATATAATATAATTTATGGTATTATGGGACTCTATTAATTTCATTACCTAAGGTTTTCTTATTTGAATCAATTTTTAAGTTACCATTAGTTTTAAATGTATGTCAAAGGAAACAAAAGGTGTATCTCATCTTATTATCATATAGCTAATGAGGTTATTAATATTAACCTCAAATAAAAATGTATTGATCATACCAACTACATTTTTATGTAGGAAGGACATATCATTTGAGAAAGTGGGAGTAGGAAAGGATTCAATTGAATCTTGTCTCCAAATGCACAAGTTTTCATGAGAACAATGAAATCCAAAAGTTTTAGTGGGGGTAATTATTCTATATACACATACTAAATAGGAAAGTTAAAACAATAATGTTGGTTTTATATTCACCATGGAGGGTGATATATATATTATTCTAGATAATAAGACCTTCTAGTATAGGTCAAGGAGTTTCTTAATCCAATTCATATAACTCAGTTGAAAGGGAATTGAAATATATATGATAGAATAATTTACATGAATTGTTTTAGTGTAACATGGGATTATTATGATTTATAGACTTCATATATCTAATATTAATTTGTAAATATATCATACAATACAAGATATATAAATGGGTTTTGTCTTTCTTATACATAAATAACAGAATGTGAATATCAAACAAGATTAAGTGAACTGTATAAGCTGTAATTAGAACTATATGATGGTTCTTAAGAAAGAAAAACTAGATTAGTTCCATGGAATTGATGAAATGAGAATAATAGTTTTCAAGTAATATAAAACTAAACTTCTTTAGACCAGTTTGGTCTAGAATCATAGTAAGGATAAGTTAATATGAAAATTCAAAGATCATTGCAGCTATTAGATTTCATATATACATTCTATTAAGTATGTTTCTGTTATTGATGAAGCTTACAAAAATATTTTACCTATTATTTGTTCCAAATTTGGGATTTTTACTAATATATTGAAATTCAACCATATCCTAATGAATTTTAACTATAGTATTATCTAAGATATTGGGGGTGAATGATGAAATATATTCGATAATATCAAATCTTGAAGAATTATCTTAGAAAAATAAGGTCATTGAAAGAATATCTGGCATAAGTAGTGTGGTGGGTTCAGGAACTATAACCATATCTCAAAAGAATCATGTTTATCAAGTGAGGGTAACCAGTTGAGTTTTTAAAAGTTGGATGTAGTGAAAATGGGAGTTTGTTAGATCTGGTTCCCAAGAACCAACTACTATATAGATTCAATTATATGAATATTTTTAGTATTGAATATTAATTATTTATTTATCATGTGATAATCATTCTTATATGTGACATCCATGTGATAATGTCCTTGGGTACTTGTCATACTTAAAGGTTATAGTAGTTATCCACTAGGATGAGAACCTAGATGTACTGTGATGGTATTCTTAAATATATGTTCCATAGCTAGCTGATGTAATTTTATGTGATGAAAATAATGTGGTCTATTAAGGGTAAAGACTCATAGGAATTTGGTCTATGTGATGAAAATAATTTGGTCTATATGTTTCATTGGATATTCCAATTTTTGGACATGTGTAATGATTATTAGACATTAAAATTATTATTAATTCAAATTATTATTTTTTTACGTTAATGTATTGATGAAATCTATGGTGAAATATTCTCATGAAAAGGTAGGATATGTTGGGTGTGTTTTGAATAAAATTACATTAACGAATAATGTGAGAAAGGGTTTTCCTTTCTATTATTTAATGGATTTTGATAACTCAGACCCATTGATACAAATGGAAATGCCTTATTAATTTCATTTCCATGGCATTCATTATCATTTTCATTTTATAAATTTAAATAAATAGACATTTAGTACATTGTTTGATGACATGACAATGCAACATATTTGATTAGAGATATCATGAAAAATTATTATATTACACAGTGTGAATTCATATGTGTCTATTATCATTATGGAATTTAACCTATTTCCTTATAGGTGTCTTTATTAGTACTGGGGAATTTAGTGAAAGCCAGTGGGATGGGGATTTTAAAAATTTATCATTGGAGTGATAGAACTTTTCATCCCTAGATATTTGATCCCCAGTACAGTCCAAGAATCTCCTGTGGATTATTCAAGTCATATGAAATAAAATAGAATGAATATCTCAATCGATTGGAATCATGGTCGACTGTAGTTTTTCTCTAAAAACCATTACTTGAAGGATCATAAGTTGAACCCCTCTACATCATCCACACACTCCAAGAATCTATGCTCATGTTGTTTGTTTAATTTTAGGTACTAGAACGGAACTCCAATGATCTCTTCACTGTCACTACGATCACCATGATCATGTGTCTCCAATTAATCAAAGGTGTCTTTGATCAATTATTATAGAGAGGATTTATCTCTTTAGGAAGTGGGAGGAGATATATGCTCTCATTCTCAAATTAATGAGTAGTTCATGGGATGATCCTCTACTTCACTTCTATAGTAGATGTCCAAAATACCCGATTTGGGTTCTTCTGGCCTTATATATCTAGCTTCCACTAAATAAGTATTAAATAATTATTATTAATAACTAATTGTATCATAAATATAATTTATATTATATCACATACTTTTAATATATATTAAATATATTTCATGATACACCAGAGTCGTTAACTCGAATCATAATTCCTGCAGATGTTAAATGAACCTTTAATATTAAAGTAATACCTGTTCATATAATATTAATCCTTATATTTACTTAAACACCTGTAAATACTTTTAACAAACAAATAGAATAGATTTTTTTTCTACTTGAATAAAAATAAATTTATGTATTTATCATTGATCGATAAAACTTGGAAAACTCTTAGAACTTATGGTGGGGCCCACAATGTCCGATATACCTATTCACCATAACATGGAAGATTATTGAATATAATATTGTGTGTTACCCTATATGTTGTTATCTTGATAGAAGTTAATAGTACTCACAAAATAAGAGTAGAGTATACCAACCCATTAAGACCCCAAAAGAGATAAGGAATAGTCATAGCAACGACAACCAACCAACAAACACATATTGTTTAATATAATCTCTTTATCTTTAGATATCTTAGAAAGCAGGATGCACACTTGTATCATCATCCTTTATTTATTTATTATTTTATATCTTACTAGATATATTTACCCTTGACTACAATGGCCATTGATTTATGAATGTACTACCATATTGGTTAACCATGCCATATATATTACTTCCTCAACTCAGAAGTGACATATTCTATCATGACCATTCATCTCATGTCATACCACTAATAATGCACCAAACACAAGATACCTCTCTATGAATTCATTATTCTAGGTTTTTTACTTACATCAAAGTACGTGATCAAATGGAACACATTGGTAATGATCCCAAGTTAGGAGACAAATAAACCTGGCCATATATAGGAACTACCAATGACAGCTCAAACATGTATTGTTCCTATTGGTGGGTTTGACTTCATTATCTCACCTACCATAGATCGCCAAGTAAGAACTTCTTGAGATGATGTCTCAATGATTATAATCACACAACACCTGATAGTCAAACATCTAATATGTCTAGCTAGTATGATTTATATAGACCATAGTACATAAGTTTAGGATTAATGTCATGGTATCTTAAGGTTATAGTTATAGAATGGGATATTCTATAAATATTTTATATAGAAAATAATATATAGACATTACCATTAATAGTAGAATTAGAATTTCATACACTATATTGGTAACTATATATCATGCATATCTCACTGTATATGGGAAATGATAATCAAATGGTACTATATTGTTGGTAATAGGGAACCCACTATTACAAAACTCCCACTTGAACTAGAGATAACTTGATAAATATACTTTTTTTCTCTCACATGATTAAGATCATGTTTATACTGAGTCATGTCACAAGTTGTTGGGTCTTCCACCTCACTATAGCATGGAAATTCTGTAATGTGTGACCTCATCTCCATGATTAAAACACCAAAAGAGTTGTAATCTAAGAGTGTATAATTTTTTTACACTATAAAAACTTGATATCTTGTATACTAGTAGCATCATAATTTAAATTATTATAATAATTTACTAACTAAGTGTGATTCCAAGAACTGTAACAAATCAATTGATATTTTACACTGCTTCTTAGTTTCCTTAGAAGCCACAATTCACTCAGTAATTGTAGAAATGGATACCACTAGCTTGAATGTTATTTTATTTCTCATTAACGTGGCCTAAATTTTATATTATATCGTATATACCTTATAGGAAAATTATTTTATATCCCATAATGACTATTATCCCTTCCTCTCTACATAACAGGTACATAACTTTTTCACTTACTCAATTAAAATCAGATAGTTTTGACTTCTTCTCTTACAATTTTCCTTGATATATTTGGTATTTTACTACTATAAATCATATCTTAGAGATATAAAATCATGTAAATGTTATGGTATATGTGATTTATCCATCTCTTATCATATGTAATTCAACTCTCTTAATTAATCTCCTCCTATGATCATACATGTATTCTTTGAGAGATTTATTCCATGTGACTCTGGCATCAATTCTCTATCAAATTGTTCCAAATTTTATTTTTCAATACCTTGTAGTACACATATGATTAAATAGATATATGAAATTATTAGATATAAATCATTATATATTGTTACCTAGAACTTATATGTCTACTTTAAGTCAATATATTGAGATATACTTTCATTCTGATCTTAACTAACTATAAAAACAATAGTTTTTTCTATATGTTACCAAACAAGTTTAACATGGAAAACAAAAGTGTTCCCACTAACCTTTATTAGAAACATAGAAAATATTTTTTTTCTAAATGAATATTCTATGATCTTTTTTCCTACTTTAGTTATGAACTAGATTTGAGTAACTTACACCCCTTATTGGAATCCTTTGGTTTCAATCTCCCTTTTCAGTTGCATTATATAGAAACCTTCATGATTGCTAGTCTTGACATCCAGTTCTCGATAAAATAATCATAGAAATTAGATATGACAAGTAAAAGGATAATGTAATTAGGAATAGTATCATGGTATTACCAATCAATCCTTATTTGTACCACGCTTGTACCACCCATGTATAGTCTCACTTGAATACCAACTGTAAGTATTCAAAATAATAATCCCCTTGTACTTCAATATAGGGAATACATTATTGAATTTTAAATGATCTAGTCAATTTTATCAAATTTCCATATACTAATTACTTTTAGGGATTATTATTATCAATTAATAATGTATCACCATCCATGATGAATAGAAAAATATCACCATAGTTTTATCCTTCCAACATAGTATGGGTCTCTCGAACATTCATCTTCCACACCTCGTGTGGAACTCATTCATATGTCGGCTATTTGGGCATCAATGGAATTGACTAAACAAAATTCCATCTTTCTCCCATTATCTAAAATATATATGTGTACATTTTTATAGATATATAGTTATAAATTGACAATATATTTTCTATCATAGTGATTTTTTGTAATAACATTAGAAAACTCTAGGATGATTACTATAGATTCACATTGTTTTTTTCTTGATGTAAATTTGTTTATATCCTCAAAAAAATATTAGCATATTAACATATTCCCTTATGACATAATGGATTTACATTATAATATAACTCATATGATATCCATTTTTCATGATATTTGATGTATTATTATGGGATAACACCATTATTTGTGATGCATGTCTTGAAAAATAATGGAAGTTTCTACATTAGATATAAGGTGAACATTGATACCCCGTTTACTTACATCCTGACTCTGGTGTGTATAATAAAATGTGCATTTAGGAATTACTCCAGACTAATTTTTTATTAATAAATGTTAAAATGTAATACCCATCATTAATTCTCCTTATTTAAATCATAATACTGATGTGGATAAGGTAATGTGCATTTTGGAATTACTCTACACAATATTATAATGAGCAATGATTTCGTGGTCAAGATATTCTTTGGCACACCAACCCAAAGCAACTCATATCTTCTGACCATTGATATATCATAATTCACTTTCACATTCCTTAAACACTTAAATAAATTTTATGAAAGATATTTACCACTACTTATAAAAGGTCATGCTCTCTATCTGAACTAATTCGAAAAGATTTGTGGATTACCTTAATTGAAAAAGGGTTATTTGTCCAGAAATAAATATGTATATATATATATAAAACCTAATGCATTTATATCCACTGATCCTAAATAACATACTCGTTGTTTTATTAACAGCTACTTCATTTTTATTGATGAAGAATTATCTTTCCATAAATGGGTATATAAGTATTATATTTTATATTAATCAGGTATTTACAATGATTCAAGAATTATAAAACTATAATTTGATTATAAAATACCACAAAAAAATCATTTTTGAATAGGAATAATGTCACCTTATGTCCAAAGGACATGTTAGATAATTTTTTTGGTTATAAAAAATAAAATTTCTACTGTAATCATTCAAATGTAAATAAGAATTTTTGTGCATCCCACTACTAACATAGGAACCACCCTTTCTCAGCCTCTTGGAGAATACATCTTACTTTTAGTAATGTTTCTATACTTACTAGCTTACTGAATTTTAAAACACAAATGTGATAATCATATTGTGTTGATCACCCAATATGTATCACATAAACATTACATAAAATTGATGAGTATGTCTAAAGAAGAAGTGATTACTTGCTTATGCGATTCAATTAATTTCATTTAAACTTCCATAGAATTTACTTCATGATATGAAAATAAAATAACCTCCAATTTAATACCTCTTTCATTGAAGGATGTTGTGAAGGTTCCTTTAACATTTTACTTTTTATTGGCCTTTTGACCGTTTATTTCAACTTGTTCTCCATAAGAACTAAAGATTAATCTTTCATTAATGTCTTATTTTCCTGGATAACTATACCCAAAATATAATGATGCAATTTCTATATACTAATAATTTTAAAATATTAAATGAGACTAGAGTAAATGGGGGGAAAAGATATAAGAATGGTATTTCTTGAAATATTGTGATCCACCTTTCATATTTACATGTAACAAGTGTAATCATCAAATATTCATATCTATAATTCTCTCTCTCCTATTAAGATTATTAGAGATGAGACAACATATAATATCATCGATATCCTGATGTAGTATACACAATTTCATCTAGAGTTTATCATATTAGTATGACATAACCATCATTTTCATAATACATGAGTCTCCCGTAAGAATTTTTAATAACCACGATTCCTGAGGTGACTTAATTGGTAATGGGGACTACAACACCTTGAATTTTCTACATCGTATTATTGTACACAAGCACTTGTACTACTCTTTGGAAATATATGTTGGATAGGACATTTAATTTTTTCTAATAAATATTACAGTATTTCTTATAGTATTACTTTCCAATTTTTACAAAAATAAAATATAGCAGATTAGAACCTTTATCTTGATTACATGTTAGACATTATTGATTAATTTAATCATTAAATGTCTCCCACTATTTTATCAAACTCTAGTAACCCTCTGTACTAGAATCAGAATACTATATTGCTTGATTATTCTAGTGGAAAGGATCCTTTAACATCCCCTCAGAGTCTAAAAGATATGGCTACACCACTATTCATAGGGTTTAAGGTAAACGTTTGATTGTCCAACTACATTAACTCATAGCTCCTTGGTATGTTGAGTGAAGTACTAACTTCTAAAATCATAAATATGATTTGATCAATTCTTTCCTCTAAATGTTCATTAAGATAGATTTGTCTACATATTTGTGGACAAATTTAGTTAGGTAAACCCATAAATTTCATTATAACTCCCTCTTAGTAAGAGGCACCCTCAAATTTGGATGATGACCACCCAAAAACATGATGTTTTGTTCAAATTAAAATTATTGAAGGCTTTTACGACTTAATATTTTTATGATGGTTTTTAATATTTTTCAATGAATGTAATCCATTTCTATTAATCTGTTCGTACTATGTTTTCACACTCACAACTGAACTTTAATAATAAAACATTCATTGTGTCTTTAGGAATTTTAATGTATATTATTTTATGTGTTTTCCATTGTCATGTGAATTCATAAAATTATAAAAAAATGAATGAAGGAAATAAAATTACATGACTGGTCTTTAGTATCTAATATTGGTTGATATATTTAAAATAAATTGATCAACCTTGACCTAGGTGAATCATATATGAGTCATAGCTTGACTCGTGATGCAATGCGTCCCTTGTCTAGTGTTTCCACATCTCTTCTGGATTTCAGCCACATCTTGGAAGGGTATATGTCTTATAACATCATCATCAACTATATATATTTAATTACATGTAGGAGAGGGGGTTTAGGGGGGCAATATATAAAAGATAAATTGGGTACACAAGCCCTTATACAAATTGAATGATAAGATGATGTGAAAACCATCATTTAATTAACTACTTATTACAATCAACACACATTGGTAACAAAAAAATTAAATAAATAAACCAGACATACAAGGTTGGTCAATTTCTCAAGACTGTTCGGTATATACAACAAGCATGTGATAAAATTAAATTCCTATAAATTTAAATTATGAGGGAAATTTAAACAATTAGAATGAATTAATTAAATTAAAATATTTTATTCAAATATTTTATTCATTTCACTCCTGATATTATTTAAATTTTAAATAAAAAAATTAAATTAAATAATTAATTATTTTAATACTAAAATTAATTTAATTTCTTTTCATAATATTAAAATATTATATTTTAAATAAAAAATTATTATTATTTAATTAATTTAAATTTATACTAAAATTAAATTAATTAACTTATTAATTTTGATTATATAAAATATACTAAGACGTTGACCCCCCCCCCCCCCCATGCCCATGAGGGGTGGGCTGACCTCTTATAGACCCATATCATGTCGTTCAGACCCCTTGTAGGGGTGTTGTGGGCTGGGATGGCCTGCCTTCACCCGTTCTGGGTCGGGCGAACCTGGATGAGCCCGTGCAGGTCCATACTGGGTAGGGAAAACTAGATTGGTGTCTGATCGGGTGCTGCATCGGACATAGGGTTACCTAAAAAGAATTTTAGAGGATTCCATTGTGGATATAGATGTTATGGAAGAGCCTAATGGGGTAGAATCACCAAATGTAGTCGAAAAAATACCATAGATGTTGGTTCATGGATAAATAGTAGTGGAGGGTGAGGCATCGTGGTGGGGTGGCATACCGGTAGGCATTGGCAGACATTGTGGGATCAGCAGGTGGTGCTAGTTCTTGGTTGGCCAAGATCTAGGTGCCTAGATCAAGCAGCAGGGTTGGGAACAGTGGAATACAAAAAGGTTATATCTATGGTTGGTGACCGGGATTGGCTCGGATAGAGGTGGTGTGGCTAAATCTATGATGTACTGTCTATCTTTCTAAGTGGAAAGCGGCACAGGTTCGCAGTCCAACTGGGTGTCAATGCAAGATGGAAATAGGGGTAGCGGCTCTAGAGAATGATAGTAAAGAGGATGATTCAATGGCCAATAAATGGGAAATGAAGAATAATTACGGCCTCACTGGGACCTTACAGTGTCTAGATATATCTCTTTCCGATGAACTCATCTCCCATCACTTATTCCATAGCTTTAGTTGCACCAACACCCGCAACATCAAGCTCTAGTCAGGGCCTCAACTGAACAACATGTAAGAGGATTCCCCATCCTGCGAGGAGACAAAGGGCGCCATGTCGAAGACCCTCAGCCCCTCTTTGTATAAAAAAATATGTTTTGCCGAAATTTTCAACAATTAGTGGACCAAAGTCTGACCACTCCATAAATGATATATTTATTTATACTATTCATTGTTTTATATTAATTGGTTTTTTTTGTTGCTATGAAAATTCCACAACTGGTTCCAAGAAAAGTTCACCAGATGGATTAAATCTTACCATCCTATTTTGGCCGAACTTGGCCTGAATTAATCTCATTCTATAGAATTTTTAATTTTATGTTGATTATTCACAATTTTATTTTAAAAACCACACAAATATATATATATATATATATATATATATATATATCTTTAATTTTTTCATTTTAATTCTCAAAAAATCACCATGTACATTCCATAAAAAAAATCAGATGGTCGTAACATGGCTATCTGACCTCATATTGAATCATAGTGGAATCCATTAGGACCACTTTCAAACCCTCTTCTTAAATTTAAATTTAATTTAACTTTTCTTGCTCATAAAATTCACACGGTCCCTCGGATACCTATTGTTGGTGTTGGGGTATGCAGTAGAAGCAAGTGGGTTTAGGATTTTAAAATTTTTATCTCTAGAGTGATGAAACATGTCATATCTAGAGATCTGATCCCTGATATGTTATGAGGATATCATGTGGATTATTCAAATAAAATAAAATAAAATTAATACCTCATTTGATTCTGAAAGTTCTTAACCTTAGCTCATCATCGGTGACTGTTTCTTGAAGGATTCAAAGATTAACCCCTCTAGAGAATCCACACATACTATAAGAATTTATTTTTACATCATTTATCAAATTTCAAGTGATATCCTAGATATCCAACGATATCATCAATTTCCTGATGATCACCACAATGTTGTGCCTTTGATCCATCAATGGGCTCTTGGACCGATCACTTGGGAGAGATTTATCTCTCTAGGAAGTGTGATGAGAGAGAGTCTATCATTCCAAAATGAATGAAAATTTCATGGAATGAGCATCTCTATCACTTATATAGTCGATTTCCAAAATACCCTATTTGGGTTCCCCAACCCCTGCATATTTAACACACACTAAATAAGTAATAAATAATAATCATGATAAACTAACTACATCATAAATATTCTTTATACTTTATCAGAAAATTGTAATATATATTAAATATATAACATGGTAAACCGGAGTCATTAACTCAACTTGTAATTCTTGCTAATTATAAATGAACCTTGAATATTAAAATAATACTTTTTCATATAATATTAAACCTAGTATTTACTTAAATACTTATAAATAATTTTAATAAATAAATCTAACTCAATTATTATTTACTTGAATAACGACAAAGTTATTTATTTATCAGTGGTCAATAAAACTTGGAAAAATATCAGACCTCATAGTGGGTCCCACCATGTCCTATATATATATTCACCAGAATAGGGAAGATTCTTGAATACGTTATTATGTGTGACCATCTAGTCTATCACCTAGATAGAATTTAATAGTATTCAAAGTCCAAGAGTGAAGTCTATCAGCCCATAAAGAACCCTAAGGAGATAATGAATAATCATAGCAATTAGAACCAACCTACGAACACATACAACGTAACATGATCTCTTTGTCTTTAGATATCGCATAAAGAAGGATGAACACTTATGTCATCGTCATTTCTTGCTTCATTATTTATTGATATAACTTGATGGATTTACCCTCGACTACCATGGTTATGGATTTATGAAGGTACTAACATCCAAATCAACCAGGCCTGAGATATTACTTCCTTACTCGAAAAAAAACCTTCACTATACAACCAATTCCATACCACCAATGATTCACCCAACACAAGCTCACTCACCATGAATTCATTATCATGGTTTTTTTTCTTTGCATCAAATTATGTGATCAAATGGCACACATAGGCAATGATCTCAATTCAAGAGACCAATACACATGTCTGTAAATAGGAACTACCAATGACACCCCAAACATGTTGTGTTCTTATTGGTGGGTTTGTTCTCATGATCTAACCTACTAGAGATAACCAATATGGAATCCTAACTTTTTATTACACTGAATTTTAAATACATGAAACAAAATAGAGGATCTTTTAAAGTTTATTTTCTTAGAAATAAGAAACATAATGCATGAAATCATAAAACATTCTTGTAATCTTGTTGAAAGGCATCTTCATGGGTTCATCATAAGTTATATTTACTGCATATCATTACCTAGGAAATACATCAAAGGAAATGGGTGAGTATGCAGCCTAGTAAGGGAAATGTGATCCTGGGAAAATCAATAAGAACATGAGGATTATAATTATGTGATGAGAAAGAGAATATGAGGTATATCATAATAAAAAGAACATGAATCATAACCTGGAAATGTGGCTACAATATTTAATTGATACATTCATAATCATATCACCAAGGTTACATAATTAAAAATTACCAATGTTATTCAACAAGGTATCATAAAACATTTCATATCTAGAGATTAAACATACCAAAAACCCAAAACTATATTTTTTTTATTCATGAAAAAATTAATTTATTTTATAAAATTATCATAAATTAACCCTAACCTAGTTTCAACATGATAATTTATAATATTATGTTTATTTATCATAAAAATTTTATAAATATGAAAATTTTAAATTTAAAATATAAAAAACCTTATTTATTAAACAAAATAATAGTTTTTCAAGCACTATAAAATTTCTGACACATAAAAAAAATTTCCTAGGACATAATAAAATTATTTTATCATTTATATTTAAAAAATATTTTTTTTATAATATGATTTAGTTAAAATAGATTTTATTTAGAATACATTAGTTTTTTATAAAAAATTATATCTTTTCTAACAAGTGAAATTTATGTCTAAAAAATAAATTTTTAAAATTGGTCTCAATTAATCATATTTTTTATTAATAAAAACTAATCTTAAAATGGAATTTATAGAAAAAATTTTTATTTATAAAAAGGAAATAAAATTTAGGTAAATAAGACCTGGACATGTAACCCATTATTAAACCCTCGTATAACCAAAGAGTAAGGTCTGTGATAGTGATAGATTCAGGGGGTAGCTCAGCAAACATTAACTAAGTAGTAATTTTATATAACATGAACTTCTCATATAGAGGCTTTTGTTCTAACTTCACTTGTTGAATTTTGGATTGGGCTTGGTCAAGGGTGAACCCTAGTGATGGTACCTCCCTCCATAGTTTAGAAAAATGGGATTCAAATGGAATGAATCTACCGGTTGCGGCCATCGATCCTTCTTTATATATCAATTATCATTTTTCATTACTACTTATAAACACTTATTATAATGTAAAAATTATACCAATGGGTAAAGTTCCCAATTTTCAAATTATCCAATAGATTTATTAATCAGCAGTCATATTTGACCAATGGTCCTATAACAGTCAAATTCTGATGGTCACATTTCACTTTATACTCTATAAATACCACATCATTATTTCACTAAAAATCACTACTATTTACTCTTTAAGGTTAATTATTTTCATTTTATAATATTTTTATTGGTTTAATAATATTTTTTTATTTATATAGGTTTGGTTGTGGGGTGATGATTCTAACATATTAGAGCATTTTTTATTTTACCATTTTGGTATTTCTATTTTATATTTTTTGTTTGTCTAGTTGTAATGTATGGAATTTTAATTGCTTTAATGGATGACTAATATATTAATAAGTATTAAAGATATTTGTTTTTTTTTGTGTATAATATAATATAAGGCACATTTTCTTAATAAAAAACTATCATTTAAAAAAACATGGGTTGTTACATTCTTCCACACTTTAGAAATTTTATCCCTGAAATTTCAACTCATTCTCTTTGTTGAGAAAAGGTGAGGGTAATTTTTCTTCATTGTTCCCTTTGGTTCTTATGTCATATCTTCATACTTATGGTTCCTTTACAATACTTAGATAATGTGGATAGTCTTTTTTTTAATAAGCTTTTTCCATAATCCAAGGTCCCTAATGGTTTCTCTTCATAAGAGAGGTCATGTTTCTATTATACCACCTCTAGATTTAGTACATGTGAGGGATCTGGTATGTACTTCCTTAAGAGAGATAATGGAATACATCATGAAATTGAGGTAGATTTGATTAAATTGATAGGAGATAGAGCATTTCTCATATGAGATCGAGGATTTCATAGGGGCTAATATACCTAGGGTTAAGCTTCCATTTCTTCTCAAATCACGTGACATTATTCCATAGTGATATACAAAGGAAAATTTTTTATCTAACATCAAACTCTAAGTCCCTGTGACGGTTTCCAGCATTTCACTTCTTCTAACTCTGAGTATATTTTGTATGTTGTTAGATGGAATGAACCTTTTATATCTTTTTTTTATTAAGATCGAGCCCAAGAAGGTTTCTATTTCCAACTTCATGCCAACAAGTAGGAGTTATACATCGCTTCTCATATAGAGTTTCATAGGGTTCTATTTGAATACTCAGGTGGATTTTTTTGTTGTATGAGAACTAAAATAATGTGAGGGGTTGATCCCATCCAGCTTTAAATTCCATTGATCAAGTTATCAGTATATCCTCATGTTTTAGAATAGTCCTTTCATATTGGACATCAGTTTTGGGGTTATAGATTGTAATAAAATTCAATTTTGTATTTAGATAGTGTTGAATACTTCTCCATAATTTAGATATGAACCTTCTATCATGATTAGAAATAATAAAAAGTGGATCCCCTTGCGGCCTCACTAATTTCTTTATATATATATTGGCAAGTTGTTCAATAGATAAATCATCCCAAATATAGATAAAATGGGTGGTCTTGGTGATCCAGTCCACTCTAACCCATATTTCATTGTTTCCATTGGATGTTCTAAGGAGACTAGTGACAAAGTCCATAGTGATATTTTCTCACTTCCATGTTGGTACGGGTAGTGGTTTTAATACTCATTTAGGAAGTTCTCTCTCCACCTTAACTTGCTGGCATACCAATCACCTTTCCATGTAGTCAAAAAACTCACTTTTTATATTATCCCACTTTTAATGATCACGAAATTCCCTATATATATTATTGAATCCAAGATGTATAGAGAATGTAGAGCTATGATATTCATTGATCAGTTATTTCCTTACCTCCAAAATAAATAGGACACATAGCCTTGTATGAAATTTTAATACACCTTATTGATCAATATTTAAATCAAGAACCTTCCCATTATTCACACCCTCTATCATATTTTATAATAGAAGATATTATATTTTATATTTCTTGATCTTATCTAGTAATTATGTAATAGATATCATTTGAGATAGGATTTATGTTTTAACCTCCCTCATGATTCCCATGTTCAACCTTACTAGGCACTTGATCAATGGAACTCCATGAATCCTCGTAACTTCCATCACAATAGGTTATTTCCAACTTAATGCATCAATTATTTTTTTACTCTTTTGGGGTGATAATTAATTGAACATTCATAGTCTTTAAGAAGTTTCAACCATCTCCTTTGTCTCATGTTCAATTCCTTTTGTGTGAATATATACCTAAAACTTTAGTAGTCTATGTATATATCAAATTTTTTCCCATAAAGATAGTGCCTCCATATTTTTAGAAAAAAAATAACGAGAGCTAGATCTAGTTCATATGTAGTATAAATCTACTATTGAGGCTTTAATTTTTGATATTCATAAGAAATCTAAGACTTTTCAAATATGCATCGCTATAAATAAAACATCCTTCTCCAATAAAGGGTAGAGTTAACACCGGTGCGGTAACTAATATCTTCTTTAGATCTTGGAAACTTTCTTCACACACCTTTTTTCATATGAACTTAGATCTATTTCTAGTTAACATGTTTATTGGATTAAAAATTCATGAAAATTTTTCAAAAACAATTAATAATTTCTTTCTAAACCAAGGAAACTATGAATATCAGTTACTATTGTTGGGTGAGTCCACTCCTCCATAGACTTTGTCTTGGAAAGGTCAATTTAGATTACATCATGGGTTATATTGTTCCCCAATAATGTAACTTATTGTAACCAAAATTTACATTTGATGAATTTTCCAAATATTCATTCCTTCCTTGGAGTTTTCAATATAACCCTTTGAAGATCCACATGACTTTTAGAATATATCATAATACCATCAATAAAAACTACCAAAAATTTATCAAGGTTGTCCTTAAAGACTCTATTCATCAAATCCAAAAATATTATAGGAGAATTAGTCAAGTAAAAGGGAATAACAAAAAACTAATAATGCCCATATCTTTGTTGGACGGAAACCTTTAGAATATATTCTTTCTTCACCCTCAATTTATAATACCAAAATCATAGTCCAATCATGGAGAATAATTGATCCCCAAAAATTTGTTCAAATAAATCATCAATCCTTAGAAGAGGGTAATTTTCTTCACTATGATCCTATTAAGTTCTCTATAATCATTGCATAGATGCATTGATCCATACTTTTACTTTAAAAGAATAAAAAGTTCTCCCTAAGAAGACACACTTGGTCTGATAAATCCCATATCCAAAAGCTCTTTAATCTTTATGTTTAATTCCTCTATATCCACATTTTCCATTTTATATGGGTTCTTCGATAACGGCTTGGATCCAGGTATGATTTTAATCGATAACTCTACCTTTATTTCTGGGGAAGGTCCAAGTAATTCCTTGGGAAATAATTAAATGTATTCTTGAATGATGGGGAGATTTTTTAGCCTTATACTATCATTTTATTCTCCATCTTCACTGAATATCTCCATAAAAAAATACTAAGGGAGGATCTTCTAGACAAATATCAGGTTAGGATATCTCTCCTTTGAAAATAATTATAGGTTTTCCATCCAAGACTTTTGAGATTTACTTGATTATGAAGTTGATATTATAATTATACTTTTAGAGCCATTCCATCCCTAATATAGTGTCAAATTCCACCATGGTAATGACTATAATATTTTTGATGAGATTGTGCTCGAGAAAGTAAATACTAGAGTTTCTATACACTATTGATGCTTGGATAATCCATCTATGATTCTTGAATGATAAATCTAATTCCAGAATATTAGGCATTTATTCTATATTATTTAGAAACTTGGAAGAAATAAAGTAATTCAAATAACCATAATCAAACAAAGTAGATTCTAGATTTGAGATAACAATGATAGTACCTACCACCACATCATTTGGATCCTATACTTCACCCTTCATGATAGATTATTCTCAACCATGATCACTTGGAATGTGCTAAGGATTATGGTTATTTACCTCAATTATATTATGATTTATGTATTGATTGGAAATTTTCCAAAGATGTGCACACTTGAATCTTCGAACTAAAGGTTGGGCCTACCTAAGCTTCCCTTTTTTATTTGTGTTAAGAGGTTGAAGCTTCACCTCACCATGAAATTTCTAAGCTATAAAGACATCCCTTCCAAACTTTTATCACTTTTCACTCCCAAGAAATAAATTACTCTAATACTTCTTACAAAATTGATTTCACATGATAATTTTCAGTTGATTTCCTCCTCTTTTTTGATCAAAGTTCCTCCCAAAATTTGGATGCATATCTATCTTCTTTTAATTCGACCTATGTGACCACTGAATTTTTCCAAAATCCAATTCAATATTCATATAAATCTCCACAATATCATCATAGATTTCCTAGTCTTTATTCTCCAAATTTCTCTAGAGATGGGGTCTCAGTACACTAAAGAACCAATCAACATTTCCCTTAGGATTCACAACAAATATAGAGGTGTATCAAGAAAGCCTTGTAGATTTCATCTCATATCTTCCTAGAAATTAATTTTCCTTATACTTTATTTCTAGAAATTCCTTCTCCATTTTTTCACATAAAATAGGGAGAATATTTATTGAAAAATATTCCCCTAAACTCATCCAATTTTATATAATCAATATCTCTTCTTGGTTTGTGGTGCCCATATATACCTTGTTACCGCTATAACATGTTTTTAGGTGGTGGTTTGGGACCATAATAAAAGTGGGGGTGTCCACCTAATCCTTTTTACCCATATAACATGTTTTAGTTCTATATTTTAAGGTGGACACTCCTTAGAAATGGAACTGGTTTAGGTTTGAGTCCTACTACACTCGAATTTAGCTGGGGGTGTGTGGCAAGTAAGTGGTGGGTTGGGACAAGAATCAGTGTGGTGTGGCTCCTACCTTTACCTCTTTACCCATATAATGGGTTTTGGCTCCCCACAGGTGGCTGGGGTGGCTATGGGGTTGGGGTACGGGGCACAGGTCGTAAGGTTGAGTCCCCGAGCCTACTTTGTAGTGTGTGTGTGTGTGTGTGTGAATAAACCCACCTTTGATATCTCTTTTTAGATTCAAATTTTAAATCAGGTTCCACCCCTAATCAGCTTCTCCTTCAAAGTGGTATTCTATGAGCGTGACTTTCTCTTTCTCAAAATAGTGGAGTATGGAAAATATATTTTCTATAGAGCTAATACATTGTTTAGAAATAAATGGGTCAGTAGATCAACTAGAAGAAGTTGTTTGTTGACGCATAAAGGACTCAACAAGAAGTTGTTCCATTTAAGTTGAATCTGGAAACTCAACAATATTCCATTTATTATTTATTACTCGAGATAATTGATTCATTATTTTCATGAACTTTTCCATTCTGGAATTTATTATAATGCCATTAGTGCACCATCTATTGCACTCATCAGTTATATGTTTCTTCCTCTTTCCCTTCATTTTATAAAATAATAAAACCTTAGTGAGATATTATTTTATGAATATAATAATTCTAAAGGAATTTTATGTCTTAAAACATCATTCATAAATAATTTATTCTTTAATAACAATTACATTTTTCATATGACCTTCATGATGGTTCATAAAAATATTTTGATTAACCAAATATATCTCTTGATAGTTCCAAACTAGATGAGAATCAAGGACCATTTTCATGCATCGGTTCTTGATTGATTATAGATTAATGCGTTTTTTTTGTGTTACCCCTAGATACATATGTTTTAGAACTACATCTACTTTTTCGTATCCAAATAGGGATTTATTTTCTCAAAAACCATTTACTTAATACTTCACTAAAATACCAAGATTTTTTCCTATATTTAAACTTTTATATAGGTTTCATATTAAGTATTTATATTCATGATTTCCACAAATAACTAAACTTACATTTGGTAAAAACTATATCATCCCACCTTTTTATTATATAAACCTTTCATTATATCGAACAAAATAGAGGATCTTTTAAAGTTTAGTATCTTGGAAATCGTGAACATAATAGATGAAAACATAAAACATTATTCTAATACACTTGAAAGTATTCTTAATGAGTTTATCCTAAGTAACATTTACTTCATCTCAAAACCTGAGGATATGTATCAAAGGAAATGGGTGAGCATGAGGCTTAACAAGGGAAATATTTTACAAGTGATCATGAGTAATATCAATAATAACATGAAGAATATCATTATGGAGTGAGAAAGAGAAAATGAGTCATGTAAAAATAAAAAAAATGAATCATAACATGTAAATGTCACCGAACATTTAAATGATACATTCATAATCATATCACCAAGTTTTTTCACCAAGGTTTCATAATTGAAAATTACTATGGTTATTCACCAAGGTATCGTAAAATTTGTCATTTCTATTGATTAAATTATTTACCCAATGCATTAGAGTGATATCAAGGAACACTATTCATATATCTTAATTAATTTTATCCACATAGATCATAATTAATTATTTCATTAATAACCAATGGATAATTAAGAATTGGTTTCTTATAAAAATAATGGTGTGAAAATGTACTTAAAGACAAGATCATTATGTCATTTTTATCCCATGAAAAGTGAATACTGGTTTATTATGTGTAAATAACCAAATAAAATAAGTAATTTTTAAATTTATATAAATAACCATGGAAAATAAAAAGGTTTTTATATCCATATAGAGAAAATAAAATATACTTTATTAAGGATAAAAGAGGAATTATGAGAAGTAAATTTGGCAGCATGATGGGTATAAAATGTGGTTTTAGAAAAGGGTAACATGAGAGTGAACAAGGGTATCCCATTGATAAAAATAATTTAGAAATAAGGGTGTGATCAAAATTTTAATAAAAGATATTAAACATAACATTTATAATACATATACAAAAAAAGGTTCTTGAATTGAATAAGAATGAAGGGTAATTCTCTTACCAGGAAGATTTTTACTCTTAAATCTTGAGGATTGGGAACTTGGGGTTTTGAGGACACCTTTTGGGGACTCATTGGAAGGAAAAATTACCTGAACATTATGGAGGAATTAATGGGATTGAATAGGAGAGGTTAAATGGATTGTTATTTATAGAAAAAGTGGAGGATTTGTTTAATAATTTCCAAAATATTGGCCTTAGAAATCTTTGTTGTGGAAAATGAAAAATCATAGGTGTACCCATGGTTTATTCCCATGGTTTTGGAAATTTGGAACACATTAACTTCTATTTTAATCCACCATAACCAAAAAACATTTTTATTACTTCTTTTGTCATTTAAAATTAAATTTTCTACAAAGTAATGTTTTTAAAGTCAAAGTTTCCATTTTAGACTTTGGAAAGTTAATTATAGGTTTGGAAATTGATTAAAACATATTAAAATATTATTATTAATAAAATAACATGTATTGGGACGTTTATTATAATTAATTAAATATTGGATCATTATTATATAATTATTAAGTCATTAAACATATTGATAACCCGATGCTGTATTTTTACTATTCATGGAAAATTCAATAATTTTATAAAATTATCATATAATCACCCTAAACTAATTTCTAAATGATTATTTCAAATATTATGTTTATTATATCATAAAAAATCTATAAATATGATAATTTTTACTTTTAAATACATAAATCCTTATTTATTAAACAAAATAGTAGTTTTTAAAGAACGGTCAAATTTCTGACACTGATAAAAAATTACTAGGACATAATAAAATTATTTTATAATTTATATTCAAATAAAAGTTTTTTTAAAATAATATTTTATTAAAATAAATTTTATTTATAATACATTAGTTTATTAAGAAAAATTATATCCTTTCAGAAAATAAAATTTGTGTTAGAAAAATCAATTTATCAAATTCATCTCAATTAAACATGTATTTTATTAAGTAAAAATATTCTTAAAATGGAATTCATAGAATGAAATATTTATTTATAAAAATGAAATAAACTTTAACTAACTATGTCATAGACTTGTAACCCTTAATTACACCCACGTATGACCTAAGGGTTAGGTGTGTTATAGGGATAGATTCATGGGGTAGCTCAGCTAACATCGATCAAGTGGTGATTTACACTAACTTGAACTTATCTCATTGGTGATTTCATTATAGATTCACTTGTTGAATATCAGATTGGGTTTGGTTAAGGGTGAACCCTAGTGATGCTACCTCCCTCCCAAGTTCAAACAAATCAGCTTCAAATAGCACAACTCTACTAGTTGAGACCATAAATTCTTGTTTTTTATCAATTATTCTTTATCATTACTAATTATAAAAACAAATTATATTGTTAAAATTATTACCAATGGGTATAGTTACAAACACTAAAATTTTGAAATAGTTATATTGACCAATTTTTATATTTGTATAATGGTCCTATAATAGTCAAATATTGGCGGTCACATTTCCCTTTATACTCTATAAATACCTCTTCATTATTTCATTAAAAATTCACTACCATTTCCTCTTAAGGTTGTATATTTTCATTTTCTAATATTTTTATTGGTTTACTAATATTTTATTTTATTTATATTGTTTTATTCATGGGGGTGATGATTCTAATAGATCTGAGCAATCCATATTTTCCTATTTTGTCTTTTTTATTTTATATTTTTTCTTGTTGTAATGTTTAGAATTATAATTGGTTTCTTAGATGGATTATGTATTTATCAGTATTAAAGAGATATTGTTTTATTGTGTGTAATATAATATAACATAAATTTTCTTAGAAAACAAATATCATTTAAAAAAACATAGTTCTTTACGACGATGTTTGAACTTCCTGAGATGAAGACTCAATGATTATGAGCCCCCAACACTTTTTAGTCAAAATTATACTATATCAAGTCAGTAGGATGTATTTATTTCATAGGAAATAAGTTTAAAAGTAATGACATAGTATCTCGAGGTTCTCATTATAACCTAGCACCAGTTATAACCTTTTGATATGAAAAATAATCTATTGAAATTACCATTAAATAGTGGACACATAAATGTATAAACTATAATGGTGAGTTTATATCATGCATAACTTACTGTATATATGAAATGGTAATTAAAAATAACTATATATTTGGGTCTAGGGAACCCACTATTACAATAATCTAGGCATATTTCAAGATTATAATCTTCTACTTTAGGTGTAACCACCTAATTCCATCAAGAAAGGGGCCTAGAGTTTCACACACTAAGTGTATTCGGAACTTCGGTTAAATTCTATTTTAATTTGACATGTTGAATAAATATTATTCACGTACCTAGTTTAATAATTATTCATCTTTAGTTGATAAAATATATTAATTCACCAGTTATTTGATAGAATATTTTGTGATTTAAAATTAAATAATATTCATTTGACAAGGTAAATATTATTTTCACAAATATGTAATGTTTATTTATTATGGATCACTCGCAAGATAAAAAATATTTATTTATTCAGTTATGTGAATATTGAAAATATATTTACTCACTGGTTTTGTTAATGTAATATATATTTATTTACTGGTGAATAATTCAGTGATGTTTATTTTTTAAATAAATCATTATTATACAAGGATCGATAAATAACAAGCAGGATTGGTTTATTGAGTTTAATAGTCCTATAAGAAATGTCATATTAAATATTATTTTAACAAATATTAATTTATTTATTCAAAGAAATAATATTTATTTTATCTATGTGTTATAACATGTAAAATAAAAATGTTATTATTATTATTTATAAATATGATTCATATAGGATTAAAAAAATAAGGTACCATGTGAAATTATTATTTGGTTAGACCTAACTCTTTTTGAACCTAAGTATGCCATTTTTAAACCTAATAATCATTGTGTGAAATGAAAGTCTAGAGATAATTATCTCAATACCTAGAAATATTTTCTTACAAAATTCTCTCTATAATTGAGAGTGATCCTCCTCACCAACCTCTCAAGACAAGAGATATCGGGAAGGGTCCTACCACCCGAAGTGATTCTTTTTTCGATCATCGATGAATGATGTAAGCATAAAAATATCCCATGTTAGCATCTATGTATTTATACAATGACATTTATAGGATCATGGTGCACATGTAGATCACCACTAAAGTTATTATACACTTTAATCATATTGCTGCATTGATGAAATAATAAGAAGTGGTATACTGATTCATCAATTAAGAAAGGAATCTAAAACAAAGTATTTCTTTATCCAAATAAATTAATTTTAGATTACATATGATGTTATTTTTTTATTAGTTCCATCATAATAGCCAATTAATATTATATTTAATTTATCTGTTCATTATTTTCTTCATCATGTACATCTCAAATTATAAATTAATTATGAAAAAAACAAAGTGATTATGGTCCTAAGTCACTTTTTCTATGCCAGGATCCTTCAAGTGGTATCAAATTGGTCACATAATTAATTTATAATTATTTATTAATCATTGATTGATGATATGATTTTTTTTTATTTTTCATTTATAGATTATTGATTCTTTAAATCTGAATGTTGAAGTTTTATGTTCCTATTCTTTGTTCTCAATCATATATCCAAGAACCGGTTAAAAATACATTAAGAACAATTAATGATTTTTTTCAAGATGTTCTGAGAGTTTTGGATGAATAATAAAATACTATATGGTGTGAATCCCATTGGAACACATCATGTTACCATGTATATTGAACATGAATGAACAATGATAAATCTGGATCATCATGTTGTAAATGAATGCAGAATCTATTCAATGCACACAATGTGTTGACTGACCAAACTAGTACATGGCATGGTAGAAAACATGGTGTGTGACTCACATACACATCATGTGGTCTATGAATTTTCATGGTGGAAAGGTGTAGTGAAATTTTCTTTGGATATTTATTAAACAACATGTGGGATTAACATTCAATTAACATGGTAATTAATGCACATGATGCGGTGGTTTTGTAATTAAAACACACATGGTTTATTTAAATCACATGATTTGGTTGTCATGTAATTAATACACATGAAATGTTTTTAATAAAAATGACATAGTGGTAATTTTATTAATTTAAATGTTGTTTTATTCATGAAAAGTGTAATTAATTCACACATAATGGGTCATTAAGTCACACATATTGTGTAATTAATTAATTTGTGATTTTTAATTAATTTAAATGTGTTTTAATTAATTAATTCATATATTTTTATTTAATTAATCTATGTAGTAATTAATTAATTCTAACATAGTGTAATTAATTCGCATGTGAATTAATTAATTCAAATCCGATGTATTATTAATATACACATGGGGTATTTATTACACATGGAGTAATTAATTTATATGATGTACATTTTGTTTTGGTATGTACTTGTGTAAATTTATTTACATGGAAATAAAATTATTTTTTGTATTAAACTGAGTTAGACATCATGATGAAATGGTTTAAAGAATACTAAATGACCAATTGATTCCATGTTAAATTTGGAACTACTCTCTGTGTTTCTTACAAGTATACATTGTGTACTTATTTAATTTAAATAAAATTAATTTACCTGATATATTTAGAAATAGGGATTATGAAATTTCTAGGAACTTTAATATAAGAAAAAGTAAATTAGTTAATTAATCAATTAAAGAAATAATTAATTAGATTAATTTGAGGAAATTTTATCATAATTAAATAATGAATTATAGTGAATGATATATAATGTGAAAAAATATATTCATTTTAAATATATGGATGATCATGACTATAGGGGAACTTGTGTATGGGATCTATTTATTTTAATTTATTATTATTTTTGCATGGTTTTTGTAATAATTTATTAAATTAAATTTTTAGTATATGTTTGATCCAACCTTTCTCATTATATAAGTGTTTGTGTGCTCGCAGTTTCTTTTATATAAATTAATTAACCAATAATTTGATTCCCCAAATATATTTATGAGTAAATATTAATGAATGGAACTCCCAAGTGAGTAGAATTGGTTTATGTTTGGTTTCAAGGTGAAACCAATCTGGGAGATACATTAGTGGACCGATGAAATGCTATAGCATGGAAGAAGTTATTATTCAAGGTGTTTTTTCACTAGGTTCTTGGGTTAGTTTATCATATTCTATATGAACTAACCATTAAAAAAATCAGGATTATACAACTTATATTATTTTATTTATGTCAAGTTTCATGGATAATGTCTTTATGTATCTTTTATCATGGTCATATAAATTAATGAATTAATAAGAATGTATGATAGAATTAAAATAAAATTATAATATGTATGAGTTTTATCTAGATTGGTTAATTACCAAATTAAAATCCACATAATATTCACATTAATATTATAAAATACTACAGATAATGTATGTATAAAGATAAAAATATATCAAATTAAAGTATTATGATGGTATATCATTGCAATTATTGGGGAATTTTAACCTCAGTTTTGTTTATACTTAACCAAGTTCACATAAGGGTGGACTGCATAAGAAATACTTGTTTTAACTAGTAAAAATTGTTGAGGAAATCCAAGTCTTTAATTTTAGGATTGGTAATTCTACTTAATATATAGAGAAACTATGAGTTAATTAAGTTGTAAAGTTATGCCTACCTAAAACCCCTTGAATATATTGTCGGGCCCAAGTATGGGTTTTGAGAGGGGGGGTACAGATCATTTCCACTAGAATATTCACATTATAGGATATTTTGAAACCAATGGTGAGGTATATTGGGTTTTGATAAAATGGTGAGAGACTAAGAAATAAAAAATTTATGTAATAAATTCTAGTAATCAAGATAAAACTAAAATTTGTTTTTTATTAAATATATAGAGTTAAATCATCGTAACACGTCAAAAATTATGAAAAATATTATGTTCCCACAATCACACATTTCCAAGGGTGATATATATTTTTTACACTGAACTGCTATATGAAAAATTATATTATATTATATAATTCCTTACATTTTTTCAGTTACATCACAAAGTAAGATAAGGAGAGAATTATACTTATATGAGGTATTTATGGATTCATTAAATTTCTAATGCATTTGAGTATTAGTTATGTTTGTGGAATTGATAATGAAACACAAAGAAATTAATGATTATACCATGATATCTCATCTCTTATTTATTAAGAAGGAGGAGAGGCTTTAGATAAATGATATTTTCACTAAACTAGACTAATTTAAACAAAAATATGGTACTTAATAATTAATATTGACTGCAATATTTTGATGTACATTGATCACTTATAGAGGTTGTGTATCCATATGGATAATAAATTTTCCCTTGATATCATACTATATTCTTTTACTTCTAGGTTCTCCATATTCATCAAGAATTATGGGATGAACAGCTCATGAATCTTTAAATGTAGCTTCTCTAGGTAAATAACAGTTATTGGGAACTAGATTCCATATCCCTTATGGTGGATAAATTGATAGTAAATGGTTAAAATCCTATGATTATTTTATACTAAACAGTAATTGTAAAACTTATTTAAATAAGGAAAAACGTAGATATAGTGTAGTAGACAAGAGGCTATTTTCGTCTCTTGTGGACAGAAACGATCATTTAAAAGAGATTTAAAATAAATTGAATAAGACATAATTATTTTCATATACTTTAAATATATTCAGCGTGTATTTTAATGTTTCCATTTTAATTCATGGGTATCAAATACTATCTTGTATTCAAAATATTAAATCCAAAAATGAAACATTAAAATAGGTATGTTGTATTCTCACAAGAGTTGAGGAAGGGGGATTCATGTGTCAGTAATGAGAAGCAACTGACTTCAATAACTAAATTTTAATTATCCCAAAGGCCGAAGGGGGGATTCTTATGTCAACAGTGATAATTTCATAACTTCAAATTTCTCATTGGATGGATTCTAGTTGGACTATTTTTTTTATTAAGTATTTATTATATATTTATCTATGTGTTCTTTTGGACATAATGAGACACTATTTCTTTTGACATTAATGTCATTATGGTATTCTCAATTAATAGTTCAAAATACTAGAATAATTGACATAAAATGTTGGGAGTATATAGTCAATATAAATTATAATATTCTTCCAATTTGAAGAAAAAAAATTCTTTATCAAGTAAAACTAAAGGTTATTTAATTTTAGATAAATAATCCTTTAGAAATAAAGGTATAACACAATGAATTTATAATTTATTTAGCTATATAGAATAAATCATTCCAAGGTGAAGCTAGTGGTAAATTCATATAATTCATTAAATTACTTTATCATATTATAGGAATTATGGATGAAAGTAATGAAGGTATTTGGTAAAAGATGTAGGATCTTCAAGGTTGGTTGTCTAAGAATATCTTAATCTTGTATTAATTTCTCATTAAATGAAAAATAAAGGTTAATTTAAACTCACATTACTATATTCAAATCATTGAAATGGTGATAATATAAGGTAGATCGATAAAGTTCCCTATTAATATTGAAATTATTCCATGAATCCTTTCCAAAAAAAATCACAAAATAGAATTGTGGAAACTAACCATTTTCAACTAAATTGAATAAAAGATATCATATGATTTATGATACGATGGAATTTAATTGATGTTATACCCTATTTTGTTATGTTTTGAATCATTTTCTATGTTAAAATTAGCTTTAAATGTGTGTCAAAGGAAATATAAGGTGCATCATAGTTTATTATACTAGATCAATTGAGGACATTAACATCCATAAGATAGAAATGCACGAATCATATCAACTATATTTCTATCTACAAAAGAAACATCTTTTGAAGAAGTGGGAATAGGAAAGGATTCAATTAAATCTTGGATATAGATGCACAAGTTAGCTTAATTTGAGTAAACTCTACAAGTTTTAGGGGGAGTAATTATTCTGATGATTCATAATGCGTAGGAAATGTAAAACCATAGTAGTGATTTAATATTCCCCATAGTGGGTGATATATATATATTTATTTATTTATTTATTTATTAAGAATAATAATTCCAATAATAATCAACAAGTTGCAACTATAGATTATTGACAAGTTCATCTAAATTCAATAATGTAATCCATATAAAAAAATACAAGGGTACTGTATTTTGGATGTTTCTACACTTGATGTTATCAATGATTATTAAAGTGAAATTATATTTGGATGGTACAGGTCGATACCAATAAATTATGATTAGTTATTAAAAGTTTTAATATCTAAGTCATAGTTTGTGATAGAAAACTGACTCCAATCATCATGCTTAAATCTATTTGAGTTCTACTTGTCATAACTATTATGGTTATTGTATCAGGCATCAGATTCCAAGGGAAACCACTCATGGAGGTAGCTTTATGGTTCATATGAAGAGACCACAAAGGTTGGAAACATCAAATAATTACAATATGGAGTTTAAGTTTCAAGGATCCATTAATGGTTCGAAATAAGTATAATGATCATAGTATATTTATTTGGAATGAATTTTTGTTAGGTTCCTAAAATAGGTTAGTTGGATCACTATTGGTTTCTTAGATAGGCATTTTTTACAACATATCAAAATATTGATTAATTTTATGGTTATATAAGACTAAATAATTTCTCTAAATATGACTTAAGTAGTATCCCATGTTCTAGGGAAAGTGATATACTAGTAAAGTTCAAGGGTTTTCTTAATCCAAGTCATATTACATTTGAAAGGTTATTAAAACATAAAAGGGATAATTTACATGAATCATTTCAGTGTTACATGGGATTCTTGTGTTTTATTATAAATATATGACAAATATTACACTGAAATATATATCCCAAATTTCTTGACATATATATAGGTTTGATTTTTCTTAGGCATAAATCATAGAATCTAAACATCAAACAAGACTAAGAGAATAACATAGGATATTATTCAACACTATCTGATGGTTCTTGAGAAAGAAAAACTAGATGAGTTCCAAGAATTTGAAGAAATGGGAATACTAGTTTTCATGGAATATAAAACTAATATTTTTTAGATCAGTTTGTTCTAGAATCATATTAACTATAAGGTAATATAGAAGGGTAAATCTTTATGAATCTAGTAGTTTTCATATCTAAATTCGAATAAGTACATTGGGGTTTTTATTGCAGCTTAAGAAATGATTTTAGTAATGATTATTTTCATATTTTGGAATAATACCAAGATATTGGAATTGAATAAAATCCTAATGAATTTTAACTATGTTATTATCCAAAATACCAGGGATGATAGGGGACATATATATAGTAATATCATCTCTTGAGTTATTTTCTCATAGAAATAAGGTTGTGGAAAATAGTTCATCCATAATTAGAGTGATGGACTTAGTATTTATAACTATATCTCAGCAAAATCATGTTTATCATGTGATTATAACTAGTTGAGTTGCCTAATGACCCCCCCCCCCTCCACACCCACTAGTAGCCCTCTTAGGTTGGAAGTTAAGAGAAGGAGTTACCATTGAATCCATACCCCAATATGCCCTAGGTTGGTGAACAACATCGAGGGTATAAAACACACAATGGAAACCATTACCCTTAATTTATAAATTTAGGAGAATAGATTAGAGAAGAAACAAAAATAAACCCCACTTAATATAAAATAAATTAAGAATCATTTAAATAAATAAAATAATTCATGTCATCTCAAAAAGGAAAAATATCTAAAATAAAATTCTAAACCACACCTAAGTAGAAACTCCAAAAAACTATTTCTCCAAGATAGCATGGCCTAAATCGGTCAACAAAACCCTCCAGATCACCTAGAAGATATATATGAGTGACAATAACATGTATACTCAGTATGATCGTCCTCGAGACCTCTCGTTAAAATGTAATTAAACCATATTAATTCTCATATGATTAAAAAGAAAAACCAACATGCACTTAATGGGTCAACTTCCCCTTCCCAGCCTCTCTAAGTCTCACCCAACTAGTATTTTATCCAAGTATAATATGATTATATTATAATAATATATTCATAGACACCCCACAATAATTCCCAACTGGTCAGTTTCTCTCACATCCCACATCAAACATCTTGTGCTTCCTCCTATTCCTTCTAGATATGGGTCAAGTTGCAACACTACATACCACAATGCTCGCAAGGTCTAAAATCTCTTGTTGGAATCAGGGAAAACTACATACCACGTCACACCCACATCCACCACTTCAGAACTAGAGTACTAGGGTATCATGAGTATAATGTAAATATACCTCATTCCCTCTCTAGCCATGTATTACCCTCACCACATAACCATCATCACAGCATCATTGGGCACACCACATGCCACTCCCACACCTTGTATGGCTATAGTAACCTCAATCCATCACATCTAGTGTACATCTAAAAGGAAAGTGGTGAAGAGAGGGTATCCAACCATCAACCCTCACTAACCTGGAAGTTAGGGAAAATACCAAGAACAAAAACATTTGGTGATAGTATAAAATACAATAATTAGGTGGAATGTGTTTAGAAAACACATTAAAAATACAGTATACACACACACACACACACACACAAACTCAACCGCAAGATTAGTATAAAGGTTTCAGATAAATACATCATCATCACCAACTATCTTCAACACCATATATATGTCAATACATGATTCCACTAACCAATTCCATTACTAAATGTGAGTCACTAGCAAAACGAAAACACACAGTCCAAGGTTCACTCTCGTATATTCACTTTTTCCACCATTTTCTATATTATCACATTAATAAACACAATTTTTTAATTAATCCATTTTAGTATCATATTTAATGAAAAACCACTCTAAACACCACCCAAATGTGATTAAATTAAGTCCCATATTGTTAATTAACAATTATAACATTTATTCAATTATTGGACATTAATTTTAATCCCACATTATCCAATTATTGCCAATATCACCATACTAAATTTTAATTAGCAACCTACTATTTCTTTATTCTATCCTCATTACAAAATACTAGGTATCTATAACACCTTGACATAATTTATCATATCCAATACCATACATCAATAAGAAAAAAACATATTTTTATAAATCTATATTGTAAGAGCCAATATCAAGATCTTTCAAGTCCTAATTATTCAAAAAACTCTTTAAATTATTAGTTTTAATTATTATTTAATTATGTTAAATGCTTCAATGATTTAAACCCAACAATATTTTATGTGAATGGTTCACCATATTTAAATATGGATAAAAATATAAATTCAATGTAAATCAATTCAAAACCATAAATAGGGTCATATATCAATGACCATATATGCAGTGGTTTTCATTAAATTAAGAAGGCTTACTTGCCTCAAAATATCAAGTTTCATAAATAAAATTATCTCTATAAATTTATTGTCTATTTCACAGTCATATTCCACTTTGGGGATTAATTTGACTTTATTTTATATAAAATGACAATAGTAGCAACACATAAAATAGTACAGAGATATATATAAAATTTAAGCATAATATTTCCATTTCCTTATTCTCATATTCCATAATTTTATAATTTTAAATTGATTTGGGATAATTACCCAATTAATATTAAAAAATAATAAACTCATAATTTTGACCAAAATAAGAGAGAAGTTATTGAATCCCCTATCTGTGCAAGGAGCTTCACAATTTCCTATAGGGAAAAAAGGGAGAGAAGGATTAATCAACCTGGAAGGTGAGGAAGGGGATAAAAAAGATCTCAAAAGGATATTTAATCTTGTATGGTGATATTTTAATAATATAAACTCAAAGGAAAGATCAAAAAGAATCAAACTAGGAAAAAAAATGGTTTTAGAGAGCTAACAGACTGTAATATTTTTCAGGGATATTTTCATAATACACAACCAATCATTTAATTTTAATTCACATTAATTTCAATTTGATTTTAATTATCCTTACATGATGCAATTAAAACTCCTATAATTATATAAGTCTAAAGATTTAATTTTTTTCAAAATTATTATTTTTTATTTATTATCTCCCTTTATTTATCTTAAACAACATTATTGATGAAAAACTAAAGAATATTTGGATTTTTTTAGTAAAATGCACTACCCTAACATAGGAAGGGAATAATGCAGAAGGGTAAGATAAATGACCCTTAAGCAAGCTATTGAAACCTTGTACGCTCACATAATTCATGATAATAGTGGCATACTTACACATGAAAAATAATATTACTAATACACAAGATTCAATTGGATCTAAGACCCTTATATGAGGAAGAAAACTACCCTTATGTGATAAAGGCTAGTGAACCTAACTTTACATATATAAGGTGAAATAGTCACTTACACTTACATGATTCTAATTTACCCTAATGTGTATTTATAAACCACACCTAACCACCATCAAGACCTCCACCACAGCATAGGGATATATTCCTCACCATTTTGACTAGCTACACTAAAGACCATATCATAGAGACCCCATGCTCATCATTTCATCCCTTACACACATGCTCAATCTCACCACTCCCTCACATGAAAATACTTTCAATGACTTGGTAATCTATTCATCTTGTTACAAACAGGTGGTATCTCAAGGAAAATTTAATTCTAAACAACCTCTCTAGATGTTTCAATCCTTGTCGCACACCCATCACCACATAAGAATTTCCAAAATACTCACCCATTTAAAAACACATATCAAAATAGTATTAACTCACAGTCATAGATATAAATAAATCTCAATGTTTATTACCATGCCAATATTGCGGCGGTCCTCATGATGTACAAACTCTCCTATAGCCTCTAAAACACCTATAAAATATCATAAATAAAAATAGAACAGCCCGTAAGAGTCTGGGATGTTATACCAGGCACCTTTAGTACTACTATCACCCTTGATAATAAAAAATAAAACCAAAAGTAAAGAGGATGGATGGTTCAAACAACCAGTCTATGGAACACTTATCAGTGATCTCACTATAACTGTAATGAAATGACCACCTTAGAAGGTTGGGGAATCCTAATTTATAACATAAACATCTATCCAAATATCCCTAAAAGATACTTCTCAAATTGAGGTAACATAATTTATGAAGCATTAACATGACACAAGGTATAGAAAACCCAATCTTAATAATAAAGTAAACAACTAAAATCCATCCATCAATAATAAATTCATGTAAAACATATCAAAAAATAAAATTCCAAAGTACATTTTTTTAAATGTTTGGTTGCAATTCCCTAGGGAAAATCTAAACATCCTTGTGACCAATCAAATAATTTAAAAAACCAAGAACCCCATGAAACACAAGGCACTGGGACTATAAGTTTCCCAATGTACTATATCCAAAACACATCAGCCTACCCTATGAAGGACACCTTGAACTAGGAAGACTCTAATCCTGGGGTTGTTCTCAAGTCTTGAGAGGCCACTTGGCTCCATAACTCCCCTTGTTTTAAGAGCCATGATTTAAAGTTCCTCCACTATCCTTCTCAGCATGATTCCTCACCCAATGAAAAAAATAAACCTTGACCAAGAAAAGGAAGTAATCCTATGTGAATAACTCTATCTAATTATGGTTTTTCATCCACCATGTTCAGGCGACCCTACGAATCATACCCACCAGTAAGGAAACCTAAATATTATTTGGGGTCCTTTTAAATTTAAATTAAACCTCTATATATTCCATTCATTATTCAACTGTAGGACTTGATGATATTACAAAGAACTCATCACCTTATTCTATTAAAACTGGAACAATACCTTATCCCATGACTCCCTCTCTTACCCTTAAAACATAGAGTTGATTTTATATTGATACATATTTATTCCAAACATAAAATAAATAAGGTTAGTTTATATAATTAATTCACACATCCTATTGAATGAAAATATTAAACTTATTTGAGAATATGTATTTTCAAAAAATTAAAAAATTAAAAATTATATTGGAAAATTTATGTAATATTTTCTAATAATAATTATTAAAACCTAAAATAGACTGATAAAAACACTTCAAAAAATTTTCAACTTAATTAATAACTAGTCCTCAAGAGAATTATTTAATAGAAAATATTATAGAAAAAAATTACAAAAAAAATATTTTAAACATGTCTCAAGAGAACATATTAACATTCTACTCATATAAATTTTAAGTTTTTTAATATTATTTACAAGTTCGTTAATTATATTATATTTATTCTTAAATTAAAACTAGTATGACATATCATGAATTGTATACTAAACATTATATCATCTCAATAGTTTCAAAATTTTATATTTTTAACAGTCATGGATTAATTTATTAAATAAATAATTGCATCATAACTGAAAGATCCATATTAAACACATTAATATTAATCAAAAAATAAATTTAACTTTAAATACAACCTATGACAATTATTCACACACACTTATAATTTTAATTACTTTAATAATGCTATAAAATGATTAAATGAAAACCTTAATTTAAGAATATGTAATTTCTTCCTTAAAATAAAGTCAATAAAACTATTAAAGAAACAAAATAAATTTTTTATGGGTAACTTTTAAATAAACTTATAGAACAATTTCAAATGAAGATTTTAAATTTATTTTAAAACCATAGGCTAAAAAACACCTTAAACCAGTTAAAATCATTTTTAAAATCATCAAAACCATTATTAAAAGAGAAATTGTCACTTTTTGGGAAACAAATCACATCATGGATTTAAATTAATCGAAGAAAATAATAACAAACCCCACCTCACATATCTATACATATCAAGGATTATATTATTAAAATCAATATGAATAGAGATTAAAAATTCATATAAATCAAGGTAATATATACATTGAATCGTGATATTGTCTGCTTTAGGCATATTGGACTCACCTATTCTACTTTAAAATTTGTCATGAAATAATGCACTATGATAAGATAAATGAACCCCTTTTCATATGCTTGAATTAATAACATATATTACCATCAAAAAAACAATATTTTAGCCTGGTATCTTGAATTAATTTAAATTCATTTAATTATGTACATTTAATTCCAAAAATGACCCCATCCAAACATAAATAGAAATATATGTAGTGAATATACCTTTCTTAGGTCTCTACCCTACAAAAAGTACCAATTAACTTGATAATTCATTAGACTCAAACTCCTTGAGTTGGTCCATAGGGGTCCTTAAAATCCCATATCCTAGTTCTTCTCCCTATCCTGTGTCATGAACTAATCTCAACTGATATTATTTCCCTATAAACCTAGATAATCATTATAGTGCACAACTCTAATATAAATCCTATCGATCAATCATCACCTTTGATATCACTCGATCATGACCCCCCCCCCCAATCAATTGATGCCCCTCATGGTCAATTAATGAAGAGAAGAAGTGGCCCCTAAATCCTACCACTAATAGGCCTTGAGTAGAAAACTACCACCAAGGGTAGAAAACACATATTTGTGGGTATTATCCTCAATTCATTTTGGATAAAAGATAAGAGGAGAAACTTCAACCAACACTTCATTATATACAATAAACAAAGATTCATAAAAATAAATGAAAAAATTCATGTCATTTCATATAGGATAAATCTAAAAAATAAAAGATAAACCCACTTCTAAGAAGCATCTCTAAAAAACACCTCTAACTCAAAGATAGTTCATTCCAACTCGATCACCAAGACACTCTTAGTCACTTGGAAGGTGTATAGGGGTGATAATACCATGTATACTCTATAGTATCCTCCTCACGACCTATTTCACAAATTTGAGAAAAATATATTAATGATATAGTGATAAAAAGTGGAACCAACATGAACCTAATAGGTAAACTACCCATTCCCAGCCTCACCAAGGCTCACTCTCTACAACAAATTATAATAAGATTTATTAGAATAATATAATAATACTAACCATGCATCCAATTTCCCACTAGTTTTCTTATCTCACACCCCAACGTCAATTGTCTTGTGCTCTCATTTATTCCTACCTGATGTGGGTCGGTTCACAACCCTACCTACCATAACACTCACACAGTCCAACGCCTCATGTTAGAATCAAGTAAAACTACATAAAAAATCACATCCTCATCCATCACCTCAGAACTAGAGTGGTTGGGTATTATGAACATGAAGTACATCATCCTTATTCCCTCCTCCTAACATGCATGACCCCCACCACATAACCATCATCCCATCATCACCGCCTCATTGGGTGCACCACATTCCACTCTCACACCTTGAATGACTGTACCAACCTCAAGACATCACATCCAGTCAACTACTATTGGGAGAGCGAGGAAGGGGGTAGTTAACCATCCACCCTCACTAATATGGTTTTGGGGGAAAACACCTGGAAACAAAAAAAATATCTCCTGGTATAAAATAATTAACTCATGTGGGGTGTGTTTATAAATTTCTAAGAAAATACAAAATATATATACATATATACACATACTTGCACATATGCCTGAACTAAAGGTTTCACATCAATACTTAATCATCACCATATACCATCAACACCAAACTAGCATTACCACATTCTTACACCAACCTCTTCCAACAATAAATGAAACTCACCTATAAAATGAACACACATAGTCTATGGTTTACTTTCTCATATTCACTGATTCCATCATTTTCTAGATTATCACATTATTAACCACCATTCATTAATTAAGCTAATTTATGCCCATATGTTTTGAAAACCCACTCTAAACATCCCCCGTATGTAATTCCACTAAGGTTTATCCCATTAATTAACAATTACAACACTTATTCAACTACTACACAGAAATTTACATCCTATATTATTCAATTCTATCTCATATCACCATACTAAATATTTAATTAATTTCCCACTATTTCTTTATTCTAGCCTCATTCCTCACTATTAAGCATCCACAACTCATTTACATCATTTATCACAACCCCAAATTCATATGAATAAGAAAAAAATAGATTTCCAGGCATCTATATTATATGGTCCAATATCAACGTCATTCAAGCACTAATTATTTAAATAACCCATCTAATTATCGAATTTAATTACTATTTAATTGTGATAAGTTATTATATCACTCGAACACAGCAATATTTCATGTGAATATTTCAAAACATTTAAACATAGAAACAATTATGTGTTCAATTAGAATTAGTTCACAACCAAAAAGAGGGGATCATCTCGATGACCAAACATGAAACAGTTTTCTTTAAATTAAGAAGGATTTCCTATCTCATAAATATAAAGTTACATATGTCAATTTTTATCCCTAAATTTTCTATCTATTTTAATAATTTATTCATATTTATTGATTCATACAAATATATTATAGATAAAATGAAAAAAAGATAAACACATAAAATAACATAGATATATATATGTATATATAATACAGGCACAACACTTCCCTTTCATTATTTTCCTCTTATAGCATTTTATAATCTCTAATTTTATTCATAATAATTAAACAATGAATAAAAAATAATTATTCCCTCAAAATTTACACCAAATAATAGTGTAGGTTTTGAATATTATTCCTATTCAAGTAGATTCATAGATCACTATAGTAAAAATAATGAATGGAGAGAAAGAATCATTGGCCTAGAATGAAAGGAAGGGGATAAAATGATATCATAAGGCTATCAGATATTGAATAGTTATGTTTTGATCATCTAGACTCAAATGGAAGATAAAAAAAGACTCAAATAATGGAAAATAATATTTTTTTTAGATAAATAAAGGACTCTGGTATCTCTCAAGGATATGTATATAATACTCATCCAAGCATTCCATTTTTATTCACATTAATTTTGTTTTATTTTAATTGACCACGCATGAACCATTTTAAACTTCTATAATTATTGATGGAAATTGATTTCAATTAAAAATATTAAATGCAATCAAAACAAATGATTTTAATTTATCACTTCCCTTTATTTACATTAAACAACATTATAGATGGAAATCAAAATAAAATATGGATTTTTTTTAGGAAAACATGAAACCCTTTCACTATAAGGAAATGTGGCATAAGGGTGTGATCAATAACCCTAGAACAAGATGATGAGACTAAGTACCCTCATACAATTCATGAGAATAGTAGATTACTTACTTGTGATTATGGAGATAACCCTTACACAAGATTCAATTAGAGTTGATACCCTTATGTAAAAAAAGAAAACTACCCCTACATGATATAGGCCAAGAGACTCACCTTTACCCAAGTAAGGAAAAATAGTCGTTGACCCTTATGTAACTCCACTTTACCATTATGTGGATTTAGAAACTAAAACTGGCCACCACCTTGGCCTATTACATATAATAGGGATAAATCCCTCACCATTTTGATCCATCATGTCGAAGAACACGACATAGATACCCCCTACTTTTTGTTTTATCCCTCACTCACACGCTCATCCTCACCACACCCTCACACACTGACACAACGAATGCCTTTTAAGTTTATCCTTTCCTATTTTAAAAAGTTGGGATATTTAGTAAACACACCTTCTGAAATAAACTCCATGGTCGTTTCACTCCCAATGGGGCACCAAGCACTACACAAGCAACTATAACACACTCACCCCCTTTAAAACTCCTTGAAAAACAACATTACCCCATTCTCATAGCTCTATTCCACTCAAAACATATATAACCACACCTACTACTATGTATGTTTGATCCTTACAATGGGAAAAATATTATATATCCTCTAGAACACCTCTGAACTCTCAAAAATGCAAAGGAATAGGTTGGAAGGGTCTATCCTTTTATAAGTTGTAAGATGTTGGATTTATTCTAAATGGGAGTCTTTTAGAGTTGGTTCCCTGTAATCAAGTTTTATGTATATTTGATTACCAAAATATTTATAGTATTTAATATTAATCAATTAATTATCACATGATGATCATTCTTCTATGTGACGTCTATGTGGTAGTGTCCTTGGGTACTTGTAGCACTGAAATTTCATAGAAACTCTCCACTATGATGTGAACCAAGAAGTGTCATGATTGTATTTTTAAATATATGTTCTATAGTTAAATGATATCATTTGATGGAATGAAAATGGTATAGGATATCAAAGGTGGAGACTCAAAATACAATAATGTACTTTCTCATGGTGTGCACCCTTAGTAATCTTTAGAGTAAGATATTACACTACTATAAAATAGGCCTTTAATAGATTTGGCCTTTATCAGCGCTAGAAAAAAGCACTCATAAAGGGAACATTTATCAGTTCTAAAAAAGTGATGATAAGTTGTACCTTTTATCAGCACTTTTGTTTTAGTGCTAATAAATATTACCCTTTATCAGTGTTTTTCTAGTGCTGATAAAGGGGACCTTTTATCAGTACTTTATTTTTTGTACTGATAAAGGGTACCCTTTATCATCTCTTTATTTATAGCACTCATAAAGGGTACCCTTTATAAGTGCTTTATTTTTAGCGTTCATCAAGGGAACCTTTATCAGTGCTTTTTTAGGGCTTAAAAGTTCTAAATAAAATGAAATAATTAAATAAAAAAATGATTTTATTAAAAAAATATATAATTATTATTAATTAAATAATTATTGATAAAAATGAATAAGTTGATTATACTATATATAAATTATAAATAATAATAAATACTATATATGAAATATATAAATATATGTAAAATTAAAATTAAACAAATAAAATTAAAAATAAGAAAATTGAGAAAAATATTAAACATTTTATTAATTAAATAATTATTGATAATGTTAATAAATAGTATATATTAAATATATATATATATAAATGTATATAAATATGATTTATATAATATAAAATATTTATCCTTTACATTAAATAGTCATATATTTAGCGAATAATGGATTATAATTAAAAATTAAAATGAATTAAAAATACTAACTAATCGCATAAAGTAATAGACATAATTGAATGTTGTTTGATTTTTTAATTTAACATGGATAAAATATGTGTTATATTGATTTCACATATACATAATTAATGAATTTTTATATTCCACACAAGCACACAAAACTTTTCCATTTTTTAAATATTGTTAAAGTGTACTTATTTTTAATTTAATCAATTTCATTTATTTCTAACATGCATGCACTTAATATTAAATATTAATTAATAATGTTAAAAATATATTTATAATAAATATATTTATAAATTTACATGTACTATATTTATACATTTATAAATTTATAATTATAAATAAATAAATATTATTTTTTAAAAAGTATTTATATAATTATCAATAAATAATTATATATATATATATAAATAATTATTAGATTTATAATAAATTTATTTAAATAATGAATATATTTACTATATGTATATATATATATATTTATTAAATATATCATTATATAAATACATACAATGATATAAATATTATTTTTAAAAAATATTTATAAAAGTATTAATATATATATATATATATTTAAATAATTATAAAATTATAATAAATATAATTAAATAAAGAATAAATTTACTATATTTATATTTATATATATTTATTAAATATATATATATATATATATTTATAAAAAAATTATTTATAATTATAATTAAAAATAATTTATTAATGCTTAAGTAATAAGTGTTGATAAAAGGCATCTTTATTATCACTTTTTTAGCATTGATAAAGATCTACCTTTATCAGTTCTTGTTACTTAACCACTGATAAAAGTTATCTTTATCACTTCTTTTTTGGAAGCACTACTAAAAGTGTCATGATCTATTTAAAAAACCCAAACCAGTCACCAACTTGTTCCAATACCCAAATATTTCCATAGAATCCGCCCTCTTATGGCACTCCTCCTCGGTAAATCGAAGTTCGAATCAAGGCTCGAACAATTATAAGGGTCAAATCCAAGGAATAAATGATTCAGGGGTCGAATGAATCCAATTCTCAAATGTAATTCTTTCTTTACATTCTCTCGAATGTAAGTCTTTCTCTACTTTTTCTTAGGAAACTCGGGGTGTAAATCATCAATTTTTCTGGACAAGGTGTGGGATATTTTGAAAATGTGAGTGTGGTGAGTTATCTATTTGGGAAATTTGACCATCTAGTTCATCCATTTTGATGCTTGAAATTTTTTTATTGTGAAACACATATATTGTGAGCCATCCCAGCTTTTCTCCTAGGCCATACAAGCATCTCCTTCCTTTTCAATTGTATCTATAAATTGATATAGGGTATTTCTGAGATACACTTTTATTTATGTGAAATTTTGGAAGAATCATGCTTTATTTTCATTGGATAAATATTAGAATCAACCATATGATAGAATTATCATCTTATTTTACATCATCTATATAATTTTGTATGCATCAATTTCCCTGATAATGGTCGAGTAGCCTATGAGACTGATTCATGTCATATTAAACTGACTATTTAATTTCTTATTTTTGTAGTAGAGACTTTGGATGGGGATTGTAGTTTTATATATCTATTAATTTAGTGATTACAATTAGATTTCTTAGTGAAGGGTAGTCCACTTAGAAAATCTTACCTCACTGGAGTCGTTCCATCTCGATATAGGATAATGTGTATGGGATAGATGTTATAGGGTTGGTGTGTTTTTCTCCCTTATTTTTAGTATATCTTTTTTTGTGTATTATTTATTTGTTCCAACTTCTTTATGGACCTCCCTAGAATCTTAAGGATGGGTAAATGTGTATTAGATGGCCTCCTTATAATCCTTCATTTGGGTATATATGATGTCATGACCTCTATATAATCCTCAGGATTGGTCGGTGTGGGGATATGGCTTCCTAAGAGTCTTGATATGTTTTAAAATATTTGATATACCATTAATATTAAATTTAATAATTCCTTAGGTTGTTACATCACTTGTCTAAAAAATAATTGAGGTTATCAAATTCTATATATTATATATTATTATTAGGTATTCATCATTTTAGGTCTAAATTTATTGGTTCCCCCCTAGGAATCTATAATTACCATCCATGATATGAAATAAGCCTTTGTTTTTTAAAATGTTTTATCAATACATTTTTATATCTTCTAGTTGAGTGAATGAGAGTTTATTATTATTTTTTATCATATTTAGGTTTCTTATTACTCTTTAATTTCCTATATTATATTTTAATATATTTACAGAATTTAAGAAAGTGTTGATGTGTGTCAAACATTAGTTATTTTTTGTAATTTGTTGCTTGTGAATAATCCCACATCTATTTTATAGACAACTTCCATCCTCATCAGTTTCATCTCCAAAATTTTTATTGCATTTTGTTGCTTGAGATTCATTCCTTGTCTCTTTTATGTTACTTGTACTACTTTGAGATGTAATCATCCCATGGATGACTACCCCTTAGAGTATTTCAAGCAACATAGGTGCATGTCCACAAGATATGAATAATGTGTTTAAAAGGAAAAAAATTAATGATATATGTCCATGAGATGACCTGATGAGCGTGAAAGTTTTCTATAACTTCCACCTTTGAATGAATTCAGAGGATAACACATACTATAGTGGATTAATTCTTTTCTTAAATTAAATTACCCATTTTTTTCAAAGCATACTGAAATTCATTGAAATAATCAAATTTTGGGATTCCCTTATTAGAATTGTCTATAACATTCAACTTTGATAATGAATATCTTATGTTTATTTATTTATTTATTTTAAAAAGTTAATATTTTATAAACCCAATTAGGATGGATATGAATAAAATATGGATCAATACTTATCATTTGACAAAAGATTATGAAGATGGAATTAAATAGTTCATCAAGTTTTCAAGACAGCATTCATATGACCCTTCCCAAATCCTTTGTATGTGTTTATATCGTCATTATTCAATAAAAATTATTACTGAAGAGTTTCAAGAACATTTTATTTTTCATGGAATAGATCATAACTATAAATATTGGACTAAACATGGGGAATACTAAATGTGCACACTGATTGGGATGATACTAAAGTTTATGGATCATTTGATATGAATACATGTGTAAATGATGATGGAGATCACATGGAAGAAATGAAAATGGAAATTAAAGATAACCTTTTTATTCTCTAAAGTTGTTTAAGAAGTTAAATAGTTGTGCTAAGATGCCATTGTATATTGGTTGTACTAAATACACAACATTTTAAGATGTATTGAAGTTATATAATTTCAAAGTTGGCAGCTGATGGAGTGACGCTAGCTTTAAAGAAATAATTTTTCTCAAAAATGATATGATTCTTGAAGAAAATGAACTACCAATTCAAACATATGACGCTAAATGGATTCTATATTCAGAATTCATGATCTCTAAAAAATACATGTTTGTCTAAATGAATTCATATTGTTTTACAAGTACTATGAATCACCCATAAAATTCCCAAAGTGTGGTGTATATACAAGAAAAATGAATCAAGTCCTTATAAATTTTTGTGGTTATTTACTATCATTCCAGAGTTTATAATACTATGGGGATGTCAAGAAACCACAAGAAAATTGACATGCTATGCAGATATAATAATTAAATATAGGAACCTACATCATACAAAAGATTCTCCTAAATGGAATAAAATTGATTAGGAGTATCCGGAATTTGTAAATTATTTGAGAAACTTTTGTCTTGCATTATCTACATACGGAATAAATCCTTTTGTTATACATAGTAGTACTTATAGTACATGGATCTTCATGTTGGTAAATTATATCTTTCCTACATGGTTATTCTTGAAGCACAAATACATTATGTTGTCTCTTCTTATATCTTGACCAAAGAAACCAAATAATGATATTGATTTATATTTGGATCCATTGATCAAAGATATGAAATTTATGTGAGATACAAGTGTTACAATGTATGATGCTCATAGAAGTGAAGAATTAACATTGAGAGTCATGTTGTATGGGATGATAAATGACTTCTCTTCTTATGAAAATTTATCAGGATATAAGATTAAAGGAATATTGGGGTGTATCATTTATGAAAAATTCACATACTCAGTTTAGTTGAAACATTCTTAGAAGACTATGTTTTTAGGACATTGGAAATTTTTACCTCAAAGACATAAATACTGATCCTAGACAATATCATTTGATGGGAATATTGAAGAAGGTACAACAACATCTCTAATAAAGGGTGATCAACTGTATAATAAAGTAAAAGATATTAACACTATTTTCAGTAAACCATTTTGAAAAACCTTAAAAAATCAGGTTGGAATAATTGATCAATTTTCTTTAAATTGCCATATTGGAATTGTTAGTATGTAAGACATTTTCAGAATGTCAGGTATATAGAAAAAATGTATTTGATAGTGATACTGACATGTTACTAAATGTTACTAGAAAACTGAAATATGGAATCAAGGCTAGGTTGGACTTGATTGAAATGGGGATAAGGGGATCTTTGGGATCGGTGATGGGTAAAAGGTGCACTTTTCTTTCTCTAGTAGCGTACACTCTATCTAGATAAGAAAAATTGAAATTTTTCCTTTTCCTTAAGAGAGTAAAATTTCTGCATGGAAATTCATAAAATATCTATAATGTCATTTTAATGAATAATTTGAAGTTACAAGGAATCAAACCACACGAATATCATGTTTTGAAAGAATATTTTCTGCATGTTTTTTTTGTTGAATTATGACTCAAAATGTATAAGATACATTAAAAAGACTCTATATTTTTTTCAAATCCATATATAGTAAATTTATATACTCGGTGAAGTTTTCATTCATGAATAAGGAGGTTGTAGTCATACTATATTAATTAGAGATTTTCTTCCCACCCTCATTCTTTGATATAATGGTCCACCTTATAGTTCAATTATTTAGAGAGGTTCAACTATGTGGTCATGTATATTATAGAAGGATATGTACCCCATTGGATGTTATATTAATATTTTGAAAGGGTATGTAAATAATTGATGTAATCTAGAAGGTTGTATTGAATAAAAATATATTTTTGAAAAAGATATTGAATTATATATTGATTACCTGACAGATGTTGATAGCATCAGTCTCCCAAAGTCTCATCACAACAAACACCATATGGGAAAAGGTATTTTTAGAATATATGTTGTTACAATTACATTGAAAAATCAGGAGCAATTTCAACTTTACATTTTACATAATAGTGAAGATGTTAATCCATACATTGAATCCCACATAAAAATTATTAGAGATTTAAATCCATCAAGGGATGATGGATGGATATAAAATACATATAATCAATAATTTATAGGATAGTTATGATATCAAATTTATAAAAAGTTACCTGAAAATACAAATTAAATTTTTTAATGACTTCAATGGCTATCTAGGGAACTGAATGAAAATGTTATATCTTACACAAGTTGTGTAATCAATGGTTATATTCTCTATAAAAAATAATATGATGACTGTAGTACGATGAAAAATAGTTGTGTTAAGCTTGTGGCATAAGTGATGAACATGTCTGGTTATGAGGATAAAAATCCAATATATAAAAATATTTCATATTTTGGCATCATCAAAAATAAATACAATATGAATTATACAAAATTTCAAGTGTCAATTTTTCATTACAAATGGGTTGAAAATATGAGTGTAGTGAAATTTGATGAAATGGGCTTTGTGAAGGTGAATTTTAGTGTGGAAAAGGAAAAGGATGATCCATTCATAATGGCATCACAAGTAGTGAAAGTATTTTATGTCTCATATCTAGTAAACAATAATTGGTCGATTGTCCTATTAGCGACTAAAAAAATATCAGGTCAGATGAAAATTCAATTGAGTATAACCCGTTCATTAAGAGATCACAATCAGTTCATGTCATTCCCAATGTAAACAATTTATTGTACATTATAGGGGACTACAATAGGTTATTTTTATTCCTAATATAGGAACCAAATCCCTGAAAAAAATTACAAAAATAAATATATTTCAATGAGAATGTAAAATTATTTTTTAATATAATATGTTTTTCCTCATAATATTATATGTTATCTACTGCATTATCATAATCTAAATTAAATTTTTGACTACTCATTTAGACAATGTATTCTTCATGTGATGATGTTACCAATACCTCATAAGTAAAACTATAATGAAGTAAATTCTTTGGGAAGATGTAAAGGTAATGTTCCGATATATTTTCTCTATTTTTTCAAAAAATAACGTAATAGAGCATTGATTTAATTTTTATTCTTCCTTATAGAGTTCATTTATTGTATAAGATTAATGTTATTCTTTCATTCCTTTACAAGAAGAGCAATGAAGCTTTATCTACTCAATCATGAGGCAATATTGATGTCTGTATAGTAAAATCGTTGTCTATATAATTAGTGTATTGTTTCATATTTAGGTTTTGATTTATTTCTTTTTAGTATTAATCACTTTTTTTCTTATACAGGTGGATTCTTTTTTTTTTTTGATTTGAGGTGGTTTATCCATCTTTAATTCCTTTCTACACCAAAACTTCTATAGACTTATTCTCCCTCAAAAACTTTTAATCCATGCAATGTTGCATATATTACTTTCATTCAAGTTCCCTCTACTGACTTTATAGGAAGAGAAATGATGCTATCTCTTCTCAATCAAAGAAGTAATCTTTATTTTTTCACATTAAAATCATTTTCCATAGAATTAATAAATTTTTTAATATTTATTTTTAATTTTTTTATGTTTAGTATTACTAAAATAATTATTTTTTTCTTATATAAGTGGATTATTTGGTTCGATTTAGGGTGTTCTATCCAACTTTCATTCCTTTCTGTTCCAAAACATCCATACACTTTTTCTCCCTCAAAAATGTTTCACCCCTATAGTGTTGTATTTATCACTTTCCTTCAAGTTCCTTCCACTAACTTTAGAAGAAGAGAAATGATGTTGTCTCTGCTCAATCACAGAGGTAATCTTGATGGTTTCACTATAAAATAATTTTCCATATAATTAATTTATTATTTTATATTTATGATTAATTTATTTCTTTTTAGTATTACTCATATAATAATTGTTTTCTTATAAAGGTGTATTATTTTGTTTGAGTCGGGGTGGTCTTTCCATCTTTCATGTCTTTCTACACTAAACCTTCCACAGACTAATTCTCCCTCAAAAACTTTTCACCCTTACAGTGTTTATATTTATCACTTTCCTTCAAGTTCCCTCCACTAATCAATCACAAATTTAATCTTGATGTTTTCACAGTAAAATAATTATTCGTAGAATTAATTTATTATTTCATATTTATGTTTTATTTATTTATTTATAGTATTAATAATATATTAATTTTTTTCTTATACAGGTATATTCTTTTGTTCGATTTGGGGTGGTCTATTCGAAGCATCTCGTGATCACGAGAGATTGGAATTCGAGTCTAAAAATGAGATAATGAAAACAAGGAAATGCATCAAGAATTCATACAACCATTATGAAAATGTGAATCCCTAATACATATTTAATTAATTTTTTCATTATCTTATCTATTATTTATAAGTTAATTTCTTTATCATTTTTATCTAATATATATTTAGTTGTTTTATTAGATCTTTTGGGAAGTCATATTAAATTGATGTTATTAGCCAAAAAAACCTTTCTTGTTAAAAGGAAAAAGAGTAGAGGAAGATCATGTGGTCATTGTGGTGACTCATCATGATATAATGGTCACATGATCTTCTTCTACTCTCTTTTTTATTTCAATAACTTGAATGTTTTTTCGACTAAGAACATCGATTCAATATACAATGTTGGAATTTCAACAAATAAAGTTAATTAAAATAATTTTAACATTAGAATTTAGGATTTTTTAAGACTTTAGGATGTGTAGGAATCATCCACACCTCAATCTAACACACGGTGTGACCTGTATGACTCCAAGTGATGCTTTTTATTTAAAATTGACATTAATTTTTTTTAAAATACAACAGATATACTAAGAACTAATAAAACATATTCATATTATTATTATAATTTAGTAAAATGATCCACAAGTCATTTTTGATGTGTATGAATTAGAACCACCTTAATTTCATACATTATGTTCTTGATATGACTCAATGTGTCCATTATCCATTTAAAATTTATATTTTATGTCAAAAGTGTCACTCACTAAAAACTTATCAAATGCACTCATATTTTCTTGATAATTTAGGAAAATTATTCATAAGTCATTTTTCATCTGTAGGAATTGGTCTCAAATCTAACCAACACACGATATGATCAGTTTGATTCAAAGTGTTTCTTTCCAGTTTAAAAATACATTTTAGTAGAAAAGATAAGTGATGTAATCAAAACTGATCAGACACATTTATATTGTTTTGATAATTTATAAAAATGATCTATAAGTCATTCAAGATATGCATTAATCATATTTACCCCAATCTGATGCACAGTATGACCAGTATAACCCCAAGTGTGTCTTTTTATTTAAAATTTACAGGAATTTTAGTAAAATGGATAACTAACCTACTCAAAACTAAGAAAACGTATTTGTATTATTTTTATACTTTATATAAATGATTCATAAATAATTTTTTAAGTGTATGAATCAACCACACCTAAAAATTATACACAATGTTCCTAGAATGACTCAAAGTGCCTGTTATCAGTTTAAAATCAACATTTCATTTCAAAAACTTTCAATGACTAAAAACTGTTCAAATGCACTCATATTTTATTAATAATTCAGGAAATAATTTTATAATTAATTTTTATGGTATAGTAATTGGTCTCATATAAATCTAATACACTATGTGATTGGAAAGATTCAAAGTTCATATTTCCAATTTAAAATGACATTTTAGTAAAAAAGACAACTGACATTCTCAAACCTGAGTAAATGCATTTGTATTATTTTAATACTTTAGTAAAACTATAAATAAGTCATTTGAGATGTGTAATAATTATCCACACCCCAATCTGATGCATGGTTTGATCGATATGACTCCAAGTGTGTCTTTTTATTTAAAATTGACATCATTTTTTAGTAAAATCTTTCTTTGACTTACTCAAGACTAAGAAAATGCATTTGGATTATTTTTATATGTTAGAAAAACGATCCATATTTCATTTTTTATGTGTATGAATCATCTAAACCTCAATATGGTACATGAAGTGCCTGGTATAAATCAATGTTTCTATTACCAGTTTAAAATCAACATTTTAGTTCAAAAAGTGTCAATCACTAAAAACTAATCAAACACACTCTTATTTTATTGATAATTTAGTAAAATTATTCAAAAGTAATTTTTTACATGTATGAATCAGTCTCACGTCAAATTAATACACAATGTGATCGGTATGATTTTTTGAGTCAATAAGGTTTTCCTTATGACTTTTCCGTTCCTTCTTGTTTTGAAAATCACAAACACCTTATCTTAAGGAAAATCTCTTTATAAGGAAAATTTCTTTCTTAAGGAAAATCTCTTTTATAAGGAAAATCGCTTTCTTAAGGAAAATCTCTTTTATAAGGAAAATTGTTTTCTTAAGGAAAATATCTTTTATAAGGAAAATTGCTTTCTTAAGGAAAATCGCTTTTATAAGAAAAATTATCCTTATCATATTTTCATCCATATTTATCTTAATTATGAAATTAGGATTCATTTCTATTTTCTCGGAATCATTGAAACTTTGATATAAAGAATTCTGTTTTAGGATTCGGATTCTGGATAAGAACTATAAGGAAGTTTCATTCCGAATTCCGGATATGAACTCTGACTAAGTTCTATTCCAGATTCAGGATACGAATTCTGATGAAGAATTCTCATTACGAATTCTGATGATGAATTCTCATTACGAATCCTGATGATGAATTCTCATTACGAATTCTGATGACGAATTCCCATTCCGAATTCACCTATTAAACAGATTTTGAGTATCTTTGTTTTATACACTCTGAATTAATTCAGACTCCGAAAAATATCTTTGCTTGACTCAGAACTTTTATATTGCTTACACTTCTAAAATTTGTCTACTCTTTACTATTGTTCCTTACACTCCGAACCTTCACTCTGAAGTTTTCATTCTGAACTTTTATGTTAGAGTTTAAAATGATGTCGTACTTTCTGTTACACTTGTTCTGTTATAAAACGATGTCGTCTGTTTTGTTATAAACTAACCGTTGTCTAAGTGACACGTGTACAGGTCCCTCTGATCTTTAAGGAAAATATGACCGTTGGAGAAGGAGCCGACCTTACCTATAAATAGGAGCTCATTTGAAAGAGCTCGTGGCTTCTAATGGCTGAAAAAGCACTGAAAGGCTGACTAATTTGCTTGAAGTGATTTCTAGAGAGAGAGACTCTTATTAACTCTCAAAGCTTCATGCGACTCCGAATGTTGGTGATTACATTCGAGGACTTCCGGGGATAGGAAGACAGAGGTGCCGACTACCTTGAAGTTTGAGGGCTTCCTTGCTGAGGAAGACAGAGTTTTCCAACTACCTTGAAGTTGAGGGCTTGCGGGGATAGAAAGACAGAGACTCCGATCTTCGTATCGAGGGCTTACCCTGGTGTGGGTAAGACAGACTTGCTTGAAAGTATAAATCAAGGGACCTTTATCCAAGGTTGTTGGATACCCTTCTCTTTGGGTTAAAAGACTTATATCTTGTTACTTGTAGTTTTACTACTTGTTTATATTCCGCTGCATTTTGTATTATAAGGAAAGTATAACTTTCTTATACTTCCTTATTTGTACTCTATTTCATTTAGATTCTATACGCTTTAAGGTAGAATCTCATATTGTAATCATTTGTTAAGATTCAATTTCTGGAACCATATTTCCGGAACCCTCATTCGGAATCTCTTTCCTAGTTTGCATTCGGTGTTAAGAGGTGCTGTGAATTTTCTTAGTTTAACTTTGTTAAACTTAGCCATTTTCCTTTGCTTAAGGAAAACATAGTTATTCTTAACTAACTTTAAAGGTTCCAAAGGAATTTTTAAAGAATACAATTCACCCCCCCCCCCCCCCCTCTTGTATTTTGAGCATCTACATCACTATTTCGATCCTACAATTGGTATCAGAGGTTGGAAACCTCTTACTCTATACCAATCTTACATTTGGTATCAAAGGCAGGTTTCTGAAATACTTGTACTCACATACAAGTTTTTCTTACTCACGTTATCATTACGAACTTACACATTCCGAAACTTTTCTAATTCTGAACTTTTCCCATTCTGAACTTTGTTATTACGATTCTTTGCTACTAACAAGTTTGTGTGCAAAGTTATTTTAAGTATGGCAGGAAACAATGTTGGGTCAATTGACAATCTGAATCCTACAAGACCACCAATATTTTATGGTAATGACTATGAATACTGGAGATATCGTATGAAGAATTTTGTTATCAATACTGGAGTAGACAACTTTGTTATGCTTACTGGTGATTATAAAATTCCTGACAAGGAAGTCAGATCTTTTACTAATCAGGAAAAGAAAGAATATCAACTCAACTATAAGGTACGCAATACTTTACTATGTTCAATGACCAGAAATATATATAGCCAAATTTCTTCTTGTGAAGAAGCTAATTGTATATGGAAAAAGTTAGAGGTAACACACTTTGGGACTTCTAAGGTGATTGAGACTAGAAGAGCTACGCTTAGAGCTGAATATCATGGCTTCAATTTTCCTTATGGAGAACATATCTGTAAAGTTCAACAGAGATTTATGACTATCGTCAACAGTCTACAATCTATGGGAGAGAAAGGTTTAGATGATGAAGCTCTTGTGGACAAGATAATTGATATTATGCCCAATGAGTGGGAATCCAAGAGAACAGCTATAGATGAGAACAGGAAGGTAACTCAAATTACTCTTGATGAGATTTTTGGAACTCTTCTACAACATGAAACAAGAATGAAGAGAGATGCTGACAATATCAAGAAAAAGAATGGAAATGGTACTGTTGCTTTTACTACAACTTCAAATCAGATGAAAGCTAAGACTCCTGAGAGAGTAACCAGATCCAAGTCTAAGAAAGTCATTTTCCAATCCGAATCTAGTGAGAGTGAAGTTTCAGAAAGTGAATTAGCCAATCTTGCTTGAAGGATGAACAAGATAGCTGGACAGAGAAATTTTCAATCTAAGTATAAGAAAAAGGACAGGAAAGATAAGAAAGATGGAGAAGTTACTTGTTATGAATGCAAAAGAGCTGGACATATTAACCAGATTGACCTATGCTCAAAAAGAAAGAAAGAAAAGAAAGGCATTCAGACAGGAACGGGAAGAAGTATTATAAAGCTAAAGCTAAGAAAGTTTTGAAAGCTAATGACACCTGGAGTGCCAGTGGTGGTGACTCTTCAGATGAATCTTCTGATTATGTATCTTCAGGACAGAAGAATCTTGGTCTTATAGCCAGATTACCTATTGATAATCATTGTCTTATGGCTAAGGTACGAAATTATGAATCTTTGACCAATGTTTCTTTAAATTCTAATGATAGTAAGTATTATAATTCTTCTGATGAATAATCATCTTCTGATGAGGAAAATACATTACCTACTTATGAAGAAGTCTCTAGGTTTGCTTAACTTCTTGAGATTGAGAATTTCAAACTCAATAAGAAACTTGATAAGGCAAACTCTAGTAATTATATTCTTACAAAAGAGATATCATATCTTTCTAAAGATCTTGATAAGAAAAATTCTGATTTTTAAAATATTTCAAAAAATCTTGAGGAAGTAAGTTCTGAGAAGAATAAACTTTCTAAAGAATTAGAAAAAGTAATTTCTAAGAAAAATGTTTTCGAGCCTAACTCTAGTTCTAAAACTAATGATTTTGAGGATAAAAACTTGGTTGTAAAACTCAAGTCCAAAATTTTTTCCTTAAAGAAATGTTTATCAAACTTTACCCATGGTAAAGAAAATTTTGATAATATGTATTCCCAAATACGACCTTTAAGAAATAAATCAGGATTTGGTTATACCCATGCAAAACCTATTTTCAGTAACAATTATTTTGTTCCTCAAAGTGCCCCATTCTGTACCAAGTGTCAATGTGGTGGTCACTGGGCAAAGAATTGTTCCTTAAACAAAACCCAATCTCTATGATTTCACAAAGCTTACTTTTCTAAGAAGATGTGGGTTCCTAAAATTTTATTGTCTGGAAATCTCGGATCCAAACAAGTTTGGATTCCGAAAGTCTAATTTTCTTCTTGATTTCAGGATAATAAAAAAAGTACCAGCAACAATACATGGTACATGGATAGTGGATGTTCCCGGCACATGACTGGTAACAAAAGCTTTTTTGAAAAGATTATCAAAACGAAAGGAGGAAAGGTAACTTTCGGAGATAATAATAAGGGAGAGATTGTTGGTATTGGTAATATTGTTCTTTTAGGTAAAATCTTGATTTCAAAAGTTCTTTTTGTTAAAGGTCTTAAGCACAACCTCATTAGCATAAATCAGTTATGTGATGAAGGTTACCTTGTGAATTTTAGGAATGATAAGTGTTTAGTTCACAGTTCCAATGAAGAATTTATTCTCTAAGCCAATAGGCAAGAGAATGTCTAAAATTTGAACCTAGAAGACCTCAGGAGCCAAGATTTACCTTGCCTAAGTGCAATGGAAGATCATTCCGGGTTATGGCATAGAAGATTAGGACACTGTAATATTAGAAACCTATGTAAACTCTCTAAGAAGAAACTAGTTAAGGATCTACCGGAGCTTATATTTGATTCTTCTAAAGTTTGTGATCCTTGTCAATATGGCAAGCAACATAAATCTAGTTTTAAGTCAATCGGTGAAGTCTCAACAACCGATGCATTACAGTTAGTGCACATGGATCTTTTTGGTCCAACACAAACTGGAAGTATTGGAGGCAAATACTATGTGTTTGTTCTAGTTGATGATTACACTAGATTTACTTGGGTCTATTTTCTAGCAAAGAAATCTGAAGCTTTTTCTTATTTCAAAAATTTTAGAGCTCAAGTTAAAAATGAGAAAAACCTTCCATTGAAAACTATTCATAGTGATCATGGAGGAGAATTTCAAAATTCTGATTTCGAAACTTTTTGTAGTAAGAAATGTATTACTCACAATTTTTCAGCACCTAGAACTCCTCAAAAGAATGGTGTAGTTGAAAGAAGAAATAGAATTCTTCAAGAAATAACTAGAACCATGATGAGTGAATATTCTATTTCTAGACATTTCTGGGCTGAAGCTGTAAGTACTGCTTGTTATACTATAAATCGAGTTTTGATTAGACCTTTTATTAATAAAACTCCTTATGAATTATGGAATGGTAGAAAACCTAGACTATCCTACTTCAAGGTTTTTGGTTGCAAAGTATTCATTTTGAATACTAAAGATAACTTACATAAATTTGCACCAAAATCTGATGAAGGAATTTTCTTAGGTTATTCCACAACTTCTAAGGCTTATAGAGTTTTTAATAAAAATACTTGCACTGTTGAGGAAACAGTACATGTAAAATTTGATGAATCAGATCCTTTTGTTTTTAAACCATCTCAACTTACATCTCCGGATGTGTTTTCAAAAACTGATTGTCAACCTTTGATAGAAGAACCTTCTGATAAGGAAATTGTTCTAGAAGTTACTTCTGAAACATTTACCCCAGAAGACTTTCTACCCTATGTTGATGAACAGGATTTACAAAACCCAAATCAGGTGTTTCTTAAGAATCATCCCAGTGATAGTATCATTGGTGATGTAAACCAACCTGTAAGGACTAGAAGTTCCTTAAGAAATGAAGTAGAGCATCTAGCATTTCTTTCCCAATTAGAACCTAAAAGCACTGATGAAGCTTTAGGTGATGATGATTGGATCAAAGCAATGCAAGATGAACTAAATGAATTCGAAAGGAATAAACTCTGGACCTTGGTTGAAAGACCTAAGGAAACTTCTGTTATTGGAGTAAAATGGGTTTTCAAAAATAAATGTGATGAAAATGGAGTCATTGTTAGAAATAAAGCTAGACTTGTTTCTAAAGGCTATAATCAGCAAGAAGGAATAGACTATGAAGAAACCTATTCTCCAGTAGCTAGACTTGAATCTATCCGTATTCTACTTACCTTTGCAGCATTCTTTAATTTCAAACTTTTCCAAATGGATGTGAAATGTTCTTTTCTTAACGGTTATGTTCAAGAGGAAGTTTTTGTTGAACAACCTCCTGGATTTGAAGATACAAAACATCCTGATCATGTTTTTACACTTACCAAATCTTTGTATGGTCTTAAACAAGCCCCACGAGCATGGTATGATAGACTCACTGGATTTTTGCTTCAAAATAACTATGTTAAGGGAAATGCAGATCCAACCCTTTTTATAAAGAAAGATAAGAAAAATGTTTTGATTGTTCAAATTTTTGTTGATGACATTATATTTGGTTCAACTCAGCAATCTTTGACTGACTCCTTTGCAAGTCTAATGAAATCTGAGTTTGAAATGAGTATGATAGGTGAGTTAACATTTTTCCTTGGTTTTCAAATTTCTCAAAAACCAGAAGGAACCTACATATCCCAACATAAGTATATTAAAGATCTTCTGAAAAGGTATGGTTATGACAACACTAAGAGTATAAGTACTCCCATTGGTACCTCAAACTCTTTAGATCTTGATGAAGCTGGGAAACCAGTAGATCAAACATCTTTTAGAGGTATGATAGGAAGTCTACTTTACTTAACAGCTAGTCGACCAGACTTAATGTTTTCAGTATGCTTATGTGCAAGATATCAATCCAATCCTAAGGAATCTCACTTAAAGGCAGTAAAAATAATTTTTTTCTACCTTAAGGGAACCATGGATTTAGGATTATTTTATACTTCTGGAAATGATTTTTTTCTAAAAAGCTTTTCTGATGCTGACTTTGGTGGATGTAGAATGGATAGAAAAAGTACATCCGGAACTTGTCATTTCTTAGGAGATTCTTTAGTTTCTTGGTCCTGCAAGAAGCAACATTCTGTTGCACTCTCCACTGCTGAAGCTGAATATGTACCAGTTGGAAGTTGTTGTGCACAAGTGTTGTGGATGCAACACACACTCACAGACTATGGCTTGAGTTTTACTAAAACTCAAATTTTGTGTGATGACACAAGTTCCATTGCCCTCATTAAGAACCCTTCACATCACTCTCGTGCAAAACACATAGATATTAGGCATCACTTTCTTAGGGATCACACAATTAAAGGAGATATTATTCTTCAGTTTATCGGAACGCAAGATCAACTTGCTGATATTTTCACAAAATCTTTTCCTTCTGATAGATTTGAATATATTAAACAGAAGTTAGGGATGATAACCTTAAGGTAATCCTCCTTAAGTAACTTTCTGTTGAAAAAGTCTCCTTACAGTAATAAACTCCTTTTCATAGGGGGAGTACATTTGATTGTTTGTTTAACAAAGTTTTTCAAAATTTGTTTTCCAACTTTTCGGAACGAAGATTTCCGGAATGGGACTTTCGGAACTAAAATTTTCCAAAATGGACATTCTCATACAGAATACTTCTGGAATGGAAGTTTTCGTATTAAAATTTCCGGAATGGAAAATTTCGTACTGGCAATTTCATAACCAGTTTTTTTTTGTATCGATTTTTTTTTCGTAATGAGTTTTCCGTATTGACTTTTTCGTACTAAGTTTTTTTCCGTAATGAGATAGTTTTCCGTAGTAAATTTTTTGAGAACTTTATATTTTCATAATAAAGTTTTTTTTTAATCATCTTTTTATATTACTCATTACGAATAATCCTCCTAATCCAATCCGAAAGGTATGATTACCTTACTTGAGTTTTCGTAGTCATATTTTGCTTGCTGGAATTTTCTTGTATTATGTTTTCGGAATTTAGTTTTCTTAATTCCTTGTTTAAATAAAAAACCTCAAAAAGATCGGATTCAAGTTTTCAACCATCAGATTTTATCTCAGCTTATCACAACCGTTAGATCAACCGTGGAAGTTGAACCGTCATTTCATTGCCTATATAAAGGGGACCCAAATACTCGTCCCACATCGATATCAAGCTCTCGCGTCCTGAATCTCTGCCCCTCTGTTTTAAGGCCGTTCCGAACTACAGTTTTCTCCATTCCGAACTTCTCAGAGGATTACAAATCCGAATGTCTGCAGAGTTAGCCTCTCAAGAAATGTCATCCACTAAGCCTATTTCGCAATGGTTATTTTACAGAGAAAGGTTAGTCCATCCAGATTTCTTCAACAACTATGATTCTCTTATCTCAAAGAAAATTAAGTTGAATGGCTGGGAAGATGTTGTTGTATCCAAACCGGGGACTCAAGATGATGTTTTTACAGAGTTACTTGTTGATTTCTGTGAAACTGTTTCTTTCTTCCAGGAAGATAATAGGGAGAAATTTTCTTTCAAGTCGTATGGAAAGACCTACAAACTTTCTTATACCAAGGCTTCAAAATTGGTAGGGTTGTCATATGAAAGAGAAGCCGAATTTATTTTGCATGTTTTTCCGGACTCTAAGGGTAGCTTCGATAAGGAAAAAGAATTAGGAACTCTCGGACTGGCTGATGACAAGGCTCCAAAGATTGCAAGTCTATCCACAAACTTCCGGATTCTAGAGTTGTGGGTGCAAGGACTTATCGTACCGAGGAAAGGCGATAAAGACGGCTTGAAGAAGAGTTAAATCTATATCTTATATTTCCTGATAAATCTAAGGAAGTTTAACTTCATGAGGAACATTCTTATAACCATTGAGAATCTTAAGAAGGGAAATCTCAGAGCACAAATCGTAATGTACCCAGCAATATTGTCAAAGTTGATAGTTCGGTGCCTAGAATCTTTCAAAGAAGCCTGAAGATCTAAGCCAAGGGTTTGTAAAATTTTGTTGGTTAGTGATGACACTCTTAAGAGGATGGATGTGGCTTTCAACAAGGAGATTGGTGAGTTCGTTGATTTGTCTAATCAAGAAGAAACGGTTCCGAAGGCTGCTAAACCGAAATCATCCAAACCAGTGAAGAAAATAAAGTTAAATGAAGTTGCAGCTGAAGTCGAAGATCCTAAGTCTAAGGAAGTTCAAACCACTCCTCCCAAACCAAAGAAGAAGAAGACCTATCCTGATGAGGTAGTTACAAATTGGAGAGCTGATAAAGAGAAAAGGAAAGTAGGGGATCCGCAGTTCGGATTGGACCCTGCGGAAGCTAAGGCATTAAAGGAGAGAACTGCTGATGAACTTGAAAAATAAGCAAAGGAAAAGAAGCTTAAGAAGAAAATGTCAGAAGCCGAGGCAGTCCAAGGGTTGTTAAAGTTTAATGAGATGGTATCCGGAAGCATCCCAGTTCCGAGATCTTTCTCCCTGGAATATCTACCTGAGACTCTGGGAAGAAACCTTGATTTTCCGGAAGAGACTACAGCTGAGCATGTTGATCAAATTGAGCATATTCAGCAGGTGGGAGAGGAAGAAGAAGTTGCTGAAGGAAGTGGTGAAACAGAAGATCTTTTGAAACAAGTTGATGATTATAAAGGATCACCTTCGGAACATCTATCACTCTGAACTTCAGAGGCTAAATCCTCTAAGTTAGTAACTCCAGAGAAGGATAAGAATGAGGAAGATGTTGTTCAGAAAGTTGTTGATGAGATTGTTCAAGTATTTACTGGGGAGCAGAAAATTCCTGATCAAGAATCAATTCCGAATAAAGAGAAGGGAAAGCAACTCCTTGTTGAAACTCCTAAATCAGTGGCTAGCAAGAAAAGAGAATATGGTGATTTATCTAAAAGGAAGTTGGAGCTTATTGAGGAAGAAAACTCTCCAAGCAAGATTTCAGATTTGGATTCATCCTCGTTGGGGCATGATTTTGTTGTCCAGTCTTTAAAGAAGTTGGTGGGATCCATTCCGACATTCTCTAGTATTGACTCTAGATGTCAGATGCTCCAACATGCGTTGAATCAGAAAACGGACTCCGTATCTATGGTTATGGACAAGTGCGTTGAGATTGAAGCTCAGTTCAAAACCTTCTTTGTTGGTTACGAAGCTCATATAAAATCTTGCAAGAGGATGAAAAATTGGTCGAAGAAGACCGTGGAAGAGATGAGGTTGTTCGATGAGTTTCAAGACAATGTTAAAGATGCTTTTGAAACCGAGGACAAGAAAATAAATGAGTTACTGCATCCTTTGAAGAGAAGTTGACAGAAGAAAAGAACTTCCAGATTCAATAAGTGAGAGATCTGAATGGGAAGCTCAATTCCGTTTCTCAAAACTGGAAATTTAAAAGGGATCATCGGATCGATTTTGAAGAAAGGATGAAGGCTCAGGAAGAGAAAATCAAAGATCAGGAAGAAAAGCTGAAAGCCCAGGAAGAAAAAATTGAAGCTCAATCCGAAAGAATAGTTGCCTTAGAGAAGCAAGCTGAAGAAGATCATAAATACCGGAAGAAGATCAAGACTATTATAAAGGTGCTCATGTCGAAGGAAAAAGATCCGAAATAACCAAATCCGATCTTTTTGTTGTAATTTTTTTTTCTTTGTTGTCGAGATTTCAAATCTAATGAATTTTGCGCCTCTCGTTTCTTTTGTTGTCATTACTAATATTTCAGGTACTTTGTTATTTTTTTCCATTCCCACCAATTCTTTTTAAAAATCACAAATGGGGATAAGGAAAAGATCCTTAAGAAAAATAAGAACTCTAATAAGAGTTTATCAAAGGGGGAGAAGAAAAAGATCCTTAAGAAAAAGAAAAACTCTAATAAGAGTTTGTTTAAGGGGGAGCTTTTTCATTAAAGAAGACATTCCTATTTATCACTCCAGAAATATGAATACGATCCTTAGAGTTTCAAAGCCTAAGGGGGAGTTAGTAGTATTCATCAATATCCTTAAAGTAAAGGGAGATAAGCCTTAATGTTTTTCTCTCTTCTTAGAATTTCTTTTTTCGTAAGGATGTTTGTGCTTTCCAAAAAGGGGGAGATTGTTGAGTCAATAAGGTTTTCCTTATGAATTTTCCATTCCTTCTTGTTTTGAAAATCACAAACACCTTATCTTAAGGAAAATCTCTTTATAAGGAAAATTGATTTCTTAAGGAAAATCTCTTTTATAAGGAAAATTGCTTTCTTAAGGAAAATCTCTTTTATAAGGAAAATTGCTTTCTTAAGGAAAATCTCTTTTATAAGGAAAATTGCTTTCTTAAGGAAAATCGCTTTTATAAGAAAAATTATCCTTATCATATTTTCATCCATATTTTTCTTAAGTATGAAATTCGGATTCATTTCTATTTTCTCGGAATCATTGAAACTTTGATATAAAGCATTCTGTTTTAGGATTCGGATTCTGGATAAGAACTATAAGGAAGTTTCATTCCGAATTCCGGATATGAACTCTGACTAAGTTCTATTCCAGATTCAGGATACGAATTCTGATGATGAATTCTCATTACGAATTCTGATGATGAATTCCCATTCCTAATTCACCTATTAAACAGATTTTGAGTATCTTTGTTTTATACACTCTGAATTAATTCAGACTCCGAAAAATATCTTTGTTTGACTCAGAACTTTTATATTGCTTACACTTCTAAAATTTTTCTACTCTTTACTATTGTTCCTTACACTCTGAACCTTCACTCCGAAGTTTTCATTCCGAACTTTTATGTTAGAGTTTAAAATGATGTCGTACTTTCTGTTACACTTGTTCTGTTATAAAACGATGTCGTCTGTTTTGTTATAAACTAACCATTGTCTAAGTGACACGTGTACAGGTCCCTCCGATCTTTAAGGAAAATATGACCGTTGGAGAAGGAGCCGACCTTACCTATAAATAGGAGCTCATTTGAAAGATCTTGTGGCTGCTGATGGCTGAAAAAGCACTGAAAGGCTGACTAATTTGCTTGAAGTGATTTCTAGAGAGAGAGACTCTTATTAACTCTCAAAGCTTCGTGCGACTCCGAATGTTGGTGATTACATTCGAGGGCTTCCGGGGATAGGAAGACAGAGGTGCCGACTACCTTGAAGTTCGAGGGCTTCCTTTATGAGGAAGACAGAGGTTGCCAACTACCTTGAAGTTGAGGGCTTGCGGGGATAGCAAGACAGAGACTCCGATCTTCGTATCGAGGGCTTACCCTGGTGTGGGTAAGACATACTTTCTTGAAAGTATAAATCAAGGGACCTTTATCCAAGGTTGTTGGATACCCTTCTATTTGGTTTAAAAGACTTATATCTTGTTACTTGTAGTTTTACTACTTGTTTATATTCCGCTGCATTTTGTATTATAAGGAAAGTATAACTTTCTTATACTTCCTTATTTGTACTCTGTTTCATTTAGATTCTATACGCTTTAAGGTAGAATCTCATATTGTAATCATTTGTTAAGATTCAATTTCCGGAACCATATTTCTGGAACCCTCATTCGGAATATCTTTCCTAGTTTTCATTCGGTGTTAAGAGGTGTTGTGAATTTTCTTAGTTTAACTTTGTTAAACTTAGCCCTTTTCCTTTGCTTAAGGAAAACATAGTTATTCTTAACTAACTTTAAAGGTTCCAAAGGAATTTTTAAAGAATACAATTCACCCCCCTCTTGTATTTTGAGCATCTACATCACTATTTCGATCCTACAATTGGTATCAGAGGTTGGAAACCTCTTACTCTATAACAATATTACATGATTCAATGTGCATTTTTTCAGTTTAAAATTACATTTTAGTAAAAAATACTAGTGATATAATCAAAAATAAGAAAATGAATTTGAATTTTTATTATACTTTAGTTAAATGATCCATAATTCATTTGACACATGTAGGAATCATCTTCATCTCAATCTGATCCACAGTGTGACCAGTATGACTCCAAGTGCGTCTTTGTATTTAAATTTGACATCGATTTTAGTAAAATGGACAATTGACCTACTAAAAACCAAAAAAAACATTTGTATTATTATAATACTTTATAAAAATGATCAACACGTCATTTTTGACATGTAGGAATTAGTCATAAATTAATATAATACATGATGTGTCTGGTATGACTCAAAATAGTCTGTTATCAGTTTAAAATCATCATTTTAGTTCAAAATGTGTCACTCAAATATAACCAATCAAACACACTCATATTTTCTTGATAATTTATCAAAATGATTTATAAGTAATTTTTAATGTTTATGAATAATTTTCACATAAAATAGAGACATGATGTGATTGATATGAGTCAAATTTCATGTTTCTAGTTAAAAATGAGATTTTAGTATAAAAGAAAATTAATGTACTCAAAACTGAGAAAACACATTCAGATTGTTTTCATACTTTCGGATAATGATCTATAAATATTTTGAGATGTTTAGGAATCCTTTTAACTTAAATATAATGAATATTGTGACCAGTATGAATCCTAGTGTGTCATTTTATTTAAAATTGACATCAATTTTAGTAAAATGGACAACTAACCTACTCAAAACTAAGAAAACACATTAGGATTTTTTTGGTACTTTAAAAAATGATCCATAAGTCATTTTTGAATTATATGAATCATATGAAACTAAATAAGATACAAAATGTTCCCAATATGACTCAATGTGTTTGTTATCAGTTTAAAATTAATATTTTCTTTTAAAAAGTGTCACTCACTGAAAACCAATCAAACACACTCATATTTTCTTGATAATTTAGGAAAACTATTCAGAAGTAATTTTTGACTTGTGGAAATAAGTCACACATAAAACCAATATGTGATGTGATCAGTATGAATCAAAGTGTTTGTTTCTAGTTTAAAATAAAATTCAAGTAAAAAGGGAAAGTGACCTACTCAAAACTAGGAAAACGCATTTGTATTATTTTGATAAATTTGGAAAAATATCCATAAGTAATTTGAGACATGTAAGAATTAACCAAAAATAAATATGATACACATTATTCATTCATTATGAAAAAATATTATTTATCCATGACCTAAAGGCACCTCTACTATTCTTAGAACCATCAAGTGGTATCAGAATAGTCACACGATTAATTTATAATTATTTATTAATCATTGATTAAGGATATTCATTTTTATTAATTTTTATTTTATGATTATTTGTTCTTTAAATACGAATATCATGTTATTCCTTTTCCTTCTTCATTTTCAATCATATTACCAAGAACCGGCTAAAAATACATGAAGAATATTTGAAAATTATATCAAGAGGTTCTAAGAGTTCTGGTCGAATAACACGAGACTACACAGTGTGTAGCCCATTAGTACATGTCATGTTCCCATGTAAACTACAAAAGGATAAAACATGAGAAATCTATGGCATCATGTAGTAAATTCATACAGAATGCATTAAATGAACATTTTTTGTTGACTGAATAGACTAGCACACAACATGGTGTGTGACCCACATACATGTCATGCTTTCCATGCATTTTTTGGTGGAAAACACATATTTAAAGATGAATCATGTATTTATTACATGAAACGTGTGATAGATGGTAGAGAAACAAGTTAATTAATGAACATGACATGGTGATCATATAATTAATAGACACTCAGTGTATTTAATTCGCACAATTCAGTTGTTATGTAATTAACACACAAGCAATGTATTTAATGAAAATGATTATGTGGTCATTTAATTAATTAACATGTGGTGAAAATCACATGGTGTGTAATAAATTTACATATAAGGAATAATTAATTCATACATGATCTGTAATTAATTCACATGTTGTGTATATTTAATTCACTTGTGATATAATTAATTAATTCACATGTGATGTATTTAATTAAAATGAATAATAATTAATTAGTTATCACATGTGGTAATTAATTCACAAGAAATGTAATAAGTTTACATGTGGGGTATTATTAATACACATTCATGGTATTTAATACATGCAGTGTACTTAAATTACGTTATGTACATGTCATTCCAGGTTGTGCATGCATAAATTGGTTTAAGAGAAAATAAAATTAATTTCTATATTAAATAGGGCTACATATCATGTTGAAATGTTTTAAATAATATTAAATGAAAAATTAATTTCATGTTAAATTTAGAACTACTCTATGTGTTTCTTCCAATCACACCCTATGTGATTATTTAATTTAAATATAGTTATTTTAATTTATTTATTTATAATTATGGATTATGGAATTTCAAGGACTGTTCAGAAAAGATAAAATTAATTAATTAATTAATTAATTAATGAGATAATTAATTGGATTAATTTGAAGAGATTTTTTCTTAATTATATAATTAATTGAATATAATTATAGCTAATGTACAAATGTGTATTCATTACATGTATGTGGGTGATCATGATCCTAGAACAACCTATGTATATGATTGGTTTCTTTTATTTAATTATTATCGAATGGATTTTATAATAATATATTAAATTAAATTGATTTCCTGCATGTCATCCCTTACTCATTATATAAGGGAATGTGTGCCTGTAGTCTCTTTTATTTCAACTCTCAACCAATCTTTTGGTTCCCCTCACATGTGTATGATTAAATCATAATTAATGGAGCTCTTTGGAATGTGCAGGTGGTTAAAGTTCGAAGCTGAGGAAAAGCTAATCTAAGAGATACCTAGGTTAATAGTTGAAATATGGCATCTTTCCTTTTATTACATAAATATTCAATCCATGGTACAAATATAAGATCTTTTAAAGTTTAGTTTCATAGAAATAAGGTATATATTACATAAAAACATAAAACATTCTTCAAAATCCACTTGAAATCAATCTTAATGGGATCACCCTAAGTTAATTTTATAGCATCTCATATCATGGAGACATAAATCAAAGGAAAGGTGTGAGCATGAAGCCTGGTAAGGGAATAAGAAAGGGAGACAAAAAGCATGAGATAATGAGACATATCATCATCAAAGGTAAATTTTTATTAATCAAGAAAGGGTGAAACCATACAAGTATTGATGAAAATATCAAAGTACAAGACCAAGCATGGCCTAAAGTAATGGAGGCCAAGTGCATTACCTCTAATCAAGTTCACCTCTTCAGGTTTCAAAAAGAGAGAACTGGGAAAGCAAGTGACACTAATTCCATGATCCACAACCGCTATAGATGTGAGATGGTCGGCTACCCAATTTCTCTCCCACCAAGTATGGGTTACTGTAGTATTATCATCGAGAATACATTTTCATTTTTTGATGATGTAGACAATCGACCATGGAGTGGTACCTTTAACATGCATGGAGTCGCGAATGGTCTGGGAGTCGGTCTCAACCTAAGAAAGAAATATATTCTCCTATTCACATAATTGAAATCCTATGAGCATCGCTATATCTTTTTCTTGGATTGATATCCCTTGGCCATAATATGCAGAGAAAGCAAGAAGGATGCTTCCCCTATGATCTTGAATGACTCCACCCCCACAGATGAGCCCCTTCTTACTAGAACCGTCTACGTAAATATTAAAACTAAAAACTAGGGGATGCCATCGTACCCACTATCCCTTATTTCCTCCATGACTATAAATGTTTGGTGATGTAATTCCCTTAAAACACTTCAAAGAAGGCACTTCGCACTAGTTACATGTACCGCTAACCATATCAATGAGCAGTGATTTGATTCTAAAAATGATAGATATTCCAAAGGTGAGAATTCATTTGTACCTGGCCTTATTTCAAACCTTCCAGATACACCAATAGGTTGCATTTAGATCTACTAATCTAGCCATTTTTTCTATAGCATTAATTTTTGTACCATAAAACCCTTGATCCAGAAAGGTTCCATCCAAGATTTTTAGAAAATGAGGCACCAAAACAATCGCAAGGAAACTCCATAATTCTTGTGCCCATTCACTCTTGAAGAAGATGTGGTTCATATTCTCCTACTCATGACAAGTGCAGCAGTATCATTTGGAGGTAAGTTTGACACCCAACTAATTAATATTGTCATCTATAGCAATCTTCTGGTTCCTTATTCACCAGTTTAAGAAGTTATACTTGGTCAGAATTTTGTTGCACCACACCAAGTTATTCCACCTGCCAGATTTCCCATGTTGGATAAAGTTCCTGCGAAATTCCCTTGTACTAAAGAACCCAATTTTGAGGGAGTAAATATGAAAATATCTGAGTTTATGCCAATGAGATCAAAAACTCATTGTTTCTCCTCATCCAGAACCAAATGAATAAAGTTTGGATGCATGCTGGCCTCTTTGAATGTAATATGAGGAATAGGGTATCTCGGGAATCCAAGCATGGATCCCACCCAGTTATGATTCCAAAAGAGGATTCTCCCCTCACCAAATACCCACTTAGAGTATTGACGAATATCCAAAATGAGTGGTGATATCATGGAACATATAGGGGGTTCATGGGATCTCTCAATATCAATAATATCCAGGTCATTTGAAGAAATAATCTTACCTCACAGAGTATGCTCTTCCACAACCTCCCAAGAAAGTTTTGTCTGCAGCCCAAGAATAACCGGCGCGCTTCTCTATGCTTGGAGCGCTTCTCCAAACATGGCGTGCAAGTGTCACCAAAACACTTGCACTACACCCCCTTCTTCAACTCAAAATTTGGGTGACTCACACCCTTTTACACCCAAACCAATATTGGTCTGCAACTATCAACTGGAATGCAACTTCTGAGTATCTTTATACTTGAGCGACCAAACCACCACTTGCACGACCGAACCACCAGCGCAACTGGAGCTCTAATTTTCTCTAAGTGTTGAACTTCGTCCAAAATTATGAGGGGTGGACCTCTATTTATAGCCATTTTAGAAACCCTGAGTGCAGTGTTCAAGTCTCCTCTCGGCATGCAAGTCCATCCACCCTAGTCCCTGTCACCCTAGTCACTTGCGCGACCAACCCAAAACATGGGTGCCCCTATTTCCTTTTCCATATTTTGATGTTCTGATGTTGAAAAACATATGTTGTGAAAGTTTCCAAGATTCCAAGACACCGGCGCACAGGTCCCTTTTCGAAAAACACTTTTCACCATTTGTTTATTTTGAGGCCCAAAAAATTGGCAAACACTAACATGTGGCGCCACCTTGTATCTGATCTTTTTGTACCGCCTCCAGATTATCCATTCCTTTGTAGAGGTTATTCAATCAATCATGGATTGTTAAAAACATCCCTTTAACTCAATAACTCACTATGTAAACCCCCTTTGTCAACAAATTTATACATCGTGGTCTTCTTTGTCAACAAACACAACATGGAGGTCCGCTTTGTCAACAAACACAATCACCTCAAAAATGCTTCAATGATACATTAAGGGATTTTTTTCCAACAATATACACATTAATATCTTTACCCCATAAAATACATATGTGATGATTGATTGGTTCTGCATGCATGGATGGATGCATGCAAACTTTGTGTGTAAATTCATTGATTTTTGCAGGATTCTGTTTATGCTCTAAAATAGCAGTGATACCAACCTTGTGTTTCTTAATCTTAGTATCTAATAAGTCGGGTTTAACTCGGGCCCCAATGCCACAGGCATTCCATATTAGTATAGGTATCATTGAAACAGGGCGATCCTGGCTTTGGCCCCAGGAAATCTAGTCTTCGTGTTGCAATTGTTGGATTGAAAATGTATATGTATATGTATATTAGATGGAACAATACAAGAGGGGGGTGAATTGTAGGTTTAAAAACTTTTTGTTTAAATTCTTAAGAAATTAGTTTAAATGATCTTCAACTAATAAAATTCACAATAAAAACTAACAACCACAATTGTATTGAATATAAAGGTATGATATGATGTAATACTATAAGAAAAGTAAAGCAATTGTATTCAAGATGAATACAAGAATCAGAGTAATACAATAGTGAAGGATTCTAACATAAAGCGTATAGAATCAATCGGTACAATATGTAATAGTATGAATAAAATTGTAACAATTACAAATGAATATGGAATAAAGAAAGGAAAATAATACAATTCCCTTTCTTAAAACAAACAGCAGCAGAAATATAAAAGTATTACAATTCTTTTGACCCAAAGAGAAGGGTTATCCTTTCACCCAGGATAAGAGGTCTGTCTTACCACCACCTTGGTAAGCCCTCGATATGATGATTGGTATGTCTGTCTTGATATCCCCGAAAGCCCTAGATTTTGTAAGTAATCGGCACCTCTGTCTTTCAATCACTTGAAATCCCTCGATACGATGATCAGTAGCACCGTCTGCCTATCTCTGGAAGTCCTCGATCGTTATCACCTGATCAGACGCACAAATAAAAACAAAACACTTTTTGAAATACAAAAACTAAGAACGATCCATTCATGTTTTTTAGTTTCAAGGATTTCACACGAAGCAGGAGAGAAGTCATAGTGTCTCTCTCTAGAACTTGATAGAAGCAAAGTCTCACACACTTGTCTCTTCTTGGCTTCAAATGACCTCCTATTTATAGGCCTCAGGTTCCAACGGGCATATTTCCTCCAATGGTCATATTTCTCCAAAAAACTCGGAGGGACTTGGAAACCTGGCATTATAACGATCATATTGAAATAGAAAACACGACATCGTTTTGATTAGTTTATAACTAACTTCACGAAATCGTTTTGGTTAAAAAAAAGATATGAGAAGATGATAAACATGAGTATGATTAATATGAAACATGTTTTTTTGATAAAGGACCAAAACAAGTAAGTAATGAAAGTAAAGTATGAGTACTATAAGTATTAGTGTAATGTATTGATACGATACAAAGTGAGTATGATTCATAAAACTCAGTATGAATAACAGAGTCAATACGATTTCCAGAGTCAGTATGATAAACATGGTTGGTACGATAAACATAGTCAGTATGATTAGCATGGTCAGTACGATACGCATGGTCAGTACAATCATCATGGTCAGTACAATCAGCATGGTCAGTACGATAAGCATGGTCAGTATGATCAGCATAATCAGTATGATAAACATGTTCAGTACGATCAGCATGATCAGTATGATAAGCATGGGCAGTACGATCAGCATGATCAGCACGATAAACATGGTTAGTACGATAAGCATGGTAAAAGACATTTGTGATTTCCAAAACAAGATATAAAAGTCAAAGGAGAACTATTGACTCAAAAATCTCCCCCTTTTTGTAAAGCACAAAACACAAAGTAAAAAACAAAAAGAAATACTTATCTCCCCCTGAGTTATAGGAAACTCTTCTAAATTTGAAATTGAATACAACTAACTCCCCCTTAGGTATATATTTTCCTAAGGATTGTATTCGTTGATTTTTCTTGTTTCGAAATTACTTGATTAAAACGTTTTCCCTCTATAAAACATTCTCCCCCTTTGTGATTTACAAAAAGAATGGGGTAATCTTGAGTTTCCTGAAAGAGTTAGAGAAAATAAAAGCAGGACAAAGGAAAGTATAAAAAAAGTCTCATTACGATAAACTATTTTATAGAGTTCATAAAAAGAAAACAAATACAACAATAATTTGTTTTATCTTTCCTTTTCCTTCTTTATCAACTCATGAAGAACAGATTTCATCTTTTTAATTTCCTTCTTGTCTTCAGATATAGAATCACCCTGAGATCTGAGAAGCTCTTGTTGGTTGGAAAAAAGTTGATCATGATTTTTGATGGTCTCCTCCTAGACCCTGATTACTTATTCAAGAGTATCAATTCTGTTTTTTAAATTCTTGTTGTGTTTGGATAACATAGTATTTTGTTTTTTCAACAAGACTAATTCATCTTTGAAAGATGAAACCTTCGAAAACTCAGACTGAAAATCATTCATTCTCTCTTGCAACTCTTTCACTGAAGGAATATCGGCTCCATGGGTATTTGACAATTGATTCAGCCTTTCAACAGTTTCTTTGTCAAGCTTATTAAAAGAAATAGCGAGATCATTTGAAAGACTCCTTAAGTCTTCAATTGACACTTCATGATCATTCATAGAGCTCTCTGTTTTGTATGACCACTTTTTCATTCTGTTGTAAGCCCTCTTATAAGCAACCGAACTTTCAGATAGAACTTTCAAATCAGCTTCAACTGACAAAACTCTCTCTCAATTCTCTTACAGAGCCAAATTTCTTTCCCTGATTGTCAGTAATGAAATCAATTTTTCCTTCAAGCCTGGGAAATTAAGGAATGGTATTCTCAATTCTCTTTAAAATATAACCAATTTAATAACTCTTATTTAGATAAATTGTCTGTTCTGAATTGGTATCCTTGTCGTATGAATCTAGTTCATTTGATCAGTTTGAGTCTACAACTTGATGTTTTCCTTTTTCTTTTTCAATCCCCTTTCTTTCTTCTTCCACTTTATCACTGATAACGATTGTTTTTTCCATATGAGAATATTGAGGACATTGATTCCCTTGGGAAAGAATTCTTTCTGGAGTTTCAAAAGATTCATTCGGTGCTCGATCAGCATGAGGAACTTGTTGAATCCCTTCACTTTGTCTTTGGAATTATTACTCTCTACACTTATTTGAGCTCTGAAGGAATTCCAAAAGGAAACCTCCTTCCTCTTCTTCAACTTCATGAATTTATTCCAAAATTTATTTCCCTTTCTCTTTCTCTGGAAGACTCTGTACGATTGGTTCTTGATATAATTCTTCGGTTAGTTGAGCACTCACATCCTCAACCATTTTCATAACTTTTGAAACATCAAATTCCTGAGATTTTTTTTTAAAAGAGTCTTCTTTTTATTTTCAGTCTGAAGGGTATCCTCAACCCTTAACCTCTCAGAAAAATATTTAAATGGATCTAGACCAAACTTTGGATCACCTTCCTTTCTCTATTAACTTTCGTTTCTCCACCTTGGCACAACCGATTTACTATACTTAGGTTTCTTCTTTGGCCTTGAACTGTTTTGAGGATCTGACTTTTGAGGAGCATGATCAGTTGGGTTTTCTTTTTCTAGTATAGGTGCCGATTGATTTGGTTACAATTGATTCTGTGCCGATTCACCTTCTATATATCTGATGAAATTTTTTGAATTCTGATCAAAACAAACATTCAGCTTCTTCAATGTACCCTTACTTATCCATGAAGGCTTTAAGTCTAACAATTTTCCTTTCAAAGGAATATTACAAAACTTCATTCTCTTGAGAATGAACTTTTTAAGAATAGCAGGATACATAATCAAATGATATTTGATCGCTCCTGACTTTACATTCTTGACTGTTTCAAAGATATATCCCAAGAGATTTACCTTTCTCATATTAACAAGATAGTCAAGCATGAAGATATCAAAAACTTTTAGAGTTTCTCTATCCCATTTTCTTATGATAATAAAACCTTGCATCCAAAGAGTCACGAATCTATTATCTAGAGAAAGATGATCCACTTTCCTCTTCTCTTCATTTATCAAAAACAACAACTTTTCAGAACTTTCTTTATTAAATGTACCAACCTCTTCTGGTAGTTTATGATATGGACAGAAAGAATAACCTTCTGTTGGAAAATTTAGAAAGTGGGCTGCTTTCTTCACAGACATTGATATTTTTCTATCGTACAAAGCAAAATTTATAGTCATGTTTTTGTCAAAAAACACAGTTTTGTAGAACTGACTGGCTTCATTAATAAGAACTGGATCTTGAGACACTGGTTTTTCAACACACAAATGCTCCCAGCCTTTCTCTGAAAAAGTATTTATCTGAAAAAGTCTTGGAAGACATTTCAGCAGGAGTGTTAGTAGGGGACTGAGACATATAGGAGAAGCCGATGGAAGATTGTACGGAGTCTTAAATCAGAGAGGCCGAGCTTCACCACAAAATCTGAAAAACTGGTGTGGGTTTGGGGAGGGGGGTTCTATTTATAAGCGACAAAAAAATGATCGTTGTTCTTCTATGGTTGGGATTAGAAGAAAAGAAATCAACAAATAGGATTAAAATGAAAAAAAAAATTAAAATAGAGAGTATGTACCTGCCGGAGATCATAAGGTAATTATTGGTTTAAATAGTATTAACAGTGAAAGAAAACACAAGTGTATTGAGAAGAAAGAATACGATCAATTGTCATGCCGATGAAAAACAAAGTTGTTACCATGAACTGACATTTCAATGGAAAACAAACTGGTTACCATAAACTGACGTGCCAATGGAAAACAAACTCGTTACCATGAACTGACATGCTGATGGAAAACAAAGTTGTTACCATGAACTGACGTGCCGATGGAAAACAAAATCATTACCATGAACTGACGTGATGATGGAAAACAAAGTTATTACCATGAACTGATGTGGCGATGTAAAACAAAGTCGTTACCATGAACTGACGTTCCAATTGAAAACAAAGTTGTTACCATGAACTGACGTGCCGATAGAAAACAAACTCGTTACCATGAACTGACGTGCTGAGGAAAATAAAATGATAAAAAGTATAACTGAACAGTTAATACGATAGACAGAAAGGTAAAAATGATAAGTAAACATTCAATATGATAAACAGAAAGGTAAATAATAATAAGTAAACAGTCAATATGATAAACAAAAAGGTAAATAATGATAAGTAAAGAGTCAATACGATAAATAGAAAGGTAAATAATAATAAGTAAATAGTTAATACAATAAACAGAAAGAGAAAAACACAAACTAGGAGTAAAAATAGATAAACATAATATCAAGAAAAAAATATTCTCCCCCTTTTTAAGAGGAGTTTCTTAATGTAAGAAGAAGTGAAAAACATGAAGTAGACATGAATGATTACTTTAATGTAATCATTCCTAGCTTCTGTTTTATAAATTCAAATCTATCAGAAGGTAATGGTTTTGTAAAAATATCAGCAATTTATTCTTGCGTTCCGATGAATTGTAAAATAATATCTTCTTTTTGTGTGTGATCCCGAAGAAAGTGATGCCTAACATCTATGTGTTTTGTATGAGAGTGATGTGTTGGGTTCTTACTAAGTGCTATAGCACTAGTATTATCACAAAGAATTTGAGTTTTGGAAAAACTCAAACCATAGTCAGTGAGTGTGTGTTGCATCCACAACACTTGAGCATAACAACTTCCAGCTGCTACATATTCTGCTTCAGTAGTGGAAAGTGCTACTGAGTGTTGTTTCTTGCAGGACCAGGAAACCAGAGAATCTCCTAATAAATGACATTTTCCAGATGTAATCTTTCTATCCATTCTACAACCACCAAAGTCAGAATATGAAAAACTTCTTAAAACAAAATCATTTCCAGAAGAGTAAAAAATACCTAAATCTATAGTTCCTTTTAAATACCGAAAAATTCTTTTCATGTATTTTAAATGAGACTCTTTTGGATTATATTGGTATCTCGCACATAAGCATACGGAAAACATTAAGTCTGGTCGACTGGATATCAAGTATAACAAACTTCTTATCATACCTCTAAAAATTGTTTGATCTACTGGTTTCCCAGTTTCATCAAGATCAAGTGTATTTGAGGTACCAATAGGAGTGCTAATACATTTAGTTTTGTCATAACCATAATTTTTTAGTAAATATTTTATATAATTATGTTGAGATATATTTGTACCTTCTGGTTTTTGTGAAATTTGAAAACCAAAAAAGAATGTAAACTCACCCATCATACTCATTTCAAACTCAGATTTCATTAAGTTGGTAAAATAATCAATTAAAGATTGCTGAGTTGATCCAAATATGATGTCATCAACAAAAATTTGAACAATCAAAACATTTTTATTTTCCATTTTTATAAAAAGGGTTGGATCCACTGTACCTTTTGTGTAATTGTTTTATAAAAGAAATCCTGTAAGTTTATCATACCATGCTCTAGGGGATTTTTTAAGGCCATATAGAGCTTTGGTAAGTTTAAAAACATGATTAGGATATTTTGAGTCTAGAAAACTTGGGGGTTGTTTGAAAAAAACTTCTTCTTGAATAAAACCATTTAGAAAAGCACATTTAACATCCATTTGGAATAATTGGAAATTAAAGTATGCTGCAAAGGCTAATATAATATGAATAAATTCAAGTCTAGCAACCATAGCATATGTTTCTTCATAGTCTATTCCCTCTTGTTGATTATAGCCCTTAGCAACAAGTCTTTCTTTATTTCTTACAATGATTCCATTTTCATCACATTTGTTTCTGAAGACCTATTTTACACCAATTACAGTTGTATCTTTAGGTCTTTCAACTAAAGTCCAGACTTGATTCCTTTCAAATTCATTTAGTTCATCTTGCATTGCTTTAATCCAATCTTCATCACCTAAGGCCTCACTTGGACTTTTAGGTTCGAATTAGGAAAGAAAGTCAAGATGTTTTATTTCATTTCTTAAGGAATTTCTGGTCCTTACAGGTTGATTTACATCACCAATGATATTATCACTGGGATGATTCCTAAGAAACAATTGATTTGGGTTTTGTAAAATATGTTCATCAACATATGGTAGAAATTCTTCTGGGGTAAAAGTTTTAGGAACACTTTCTTGATCATTTTCCTTATCAGAAGAATCTTCTAATAGATATTGATAAAGATTTTTAGTAAACACATCTGAAGATGTAGGTTTGGGTTAGTTGAAAACAAAAGGATTAGTTTTATCAAATTTAACATGTACTGTTTCTTCAACAGTACAATTATTTTTATTAAAAACTCTATAAGCCTTAGAAATTGTAGATTATCCTAGAAAGATTCCATCATTAGATTTTGGTGTGAATTTGTGTAGATTATATTTAGTATTTAGAATGAATAATTTTCACCCAAAAACATTGAATTATGAAACTTTAGCTGTTCGGACAGTCCATAATTCATAAGGTGTTTTATTATGAAAGGGTCTAGTTAAAACACGATTTATAGTATAACAAGCAGTACTCACAACTTCATCCCAAAAGTGATTAGCAATTGATTATTCACTCAACATGGTTCTTGTCATTTCTTGAAGAATATGATTTCTTCTCTCAACAACACCATTTTGTTGAGGACATCTCAGAGCTGAGAAATTGTGAGTAATACCTTTCTTACTACAAAAAGTTTCAAAATCTGAATTTTGAAATTCACCACCGTGATCACTATGAATAGTTATCAATGGTAGGTTTTTCTCATTTTTAACTTGGGCTCTAAAGGTTTTGAAATAGGAAAAGACTTCATATTTATTTGTTAGAAAATAGACCCATGTAAATCTAGTAAAGTCATCAACTAAAACAATTACATAGTATTTTTCTCCAATGCTTCCAGTTTGTGAAGCACCAAAAAGATCCATATGCACTAGCTGTAATGCATTAGAAGTTGACACTTCATTAATTTATTTAAATCTAGTTTTATGTTTCTTACCAAATTGACAAGGATCAAAGACTTTTTAAGAATCATATCTAAGATCCGGTAGTCCCTTTAGAAGTCTTTTATTTGAAAGTTTACAAAGGTTTCTCAGGTTGTAGTGTCCTAGTCTTCTATGTCATAGCCATGATTGGTCTTCTACTGAACTTAAGTAGGGTAAATTTAGGCTCCTAAGGTCTTCTAAGTTAATAGTGTATACATTCTCTTGCCTATGGGTAGATAGAATGAACTCATCCTTGGAATTGTGAACTAGACACTTATCATTTCTAAAATTCACAAGGTAACCTTCATCACATAATTGACTTATGCTGATGAGATTGTGCTTAAGACCTTTAACAAATAAAACATTTGAAATAATAACTTTTCCAAGAAAAACAATATTACTTATTCTAACAATTTTTCCTTGAGCATTATCTACGAAGGTAGCCTTTCCACCTTTTGTTTTGATGATCTTTTCAAAGAAATCTTTGTTTCCCGTCATGTGTTGAGAACAACCACTATCCATGTACCAAATGTTCTTGTTGGTACATTTCATATTTTCCTGAAAAAGAAACAATTTGTTTTTTGAAATCCAAACTAGTTTGGATCCAGAATGGTTAGATAACATAATTTTAGGAATCCACATTTGTTTTGAAAAATGGGCTTTATGAAATCCTAAAGACTGAGTTCTATTAAGAGAACAATCTCTTTTCCAGTGTCCTCCACATTGACACTTAGAGAAAAAAGGGATATTTTGAGGAACAAAATAGTTATTACTAAACACCGGTTTAGAATGAGTATAACCAATACTAGAATGATTCCTCAAAGGTCGAATTTGAGAATACATTTTATCAAAGTTTTTCTTGCCATAAGTAAAGTTTGAAAAACATTTTTTCAAGGAAAAAATTTATGATTTTAGTTTTAAAACTAAGTTTTTATCCTCCAAAACATTTGATTTTGAACTAGAGTTAGGCTCGTAAACATTTTTCTTAGAAATTATATTTTCTAGATCCCTAGAAAGTTTATACTTATCAGATTTGACTTTCTCAATTGTTTTTAAAATACTTTCAAAATCAGAAGTTTTCATATCAAGATCATTAGAAAGATTTGATACTTCTTTGGTTAAAATTGAAATTCCATATTTTTCTTTATCAAGATTTTTATTGAGTTTAGAATATTCATTCTCAAGTAATTTAGCAAACCTAGATACTTCTTCAAATGAAGGTAATGAATTGTCTTTTGATGAAGAAAACTCATCATTTGAAGATTAATAATATTTATTGTCAGTGTAATTCGCATTCAAGGAAACATTTCTAATAGATTCAGCATTGTGTACCTTATCTATAAGATAATGATTTTCAATTGGTATTCTAGCTATAAGTCCAATATTCCTTTGTCCTGAGGATTCATATTCTGAATAATTATCTAATGAATCGCTACCACTTTCACTCCAAGTGTCATTTGCCTTTAAGACTTTCTTTGTCTTTGTCTTGTAATACTTTTTATTATTTCTTTCAGAATGTTTCTCCTTTCTATCATTTCTCTTCAGTAAAGGAAAATCAGGTCTTATATGTCCTACTTTATTACATTCATAACAAGTTACCTCTGAATCTTTCTTGTCCTTTGTATCATTATTTTTGAATTTTTATTACAAGTCTTTCATTCCCACGATCTTGTTCATCCTTTAAGCAAGATTGGCTAACTCATTATCTGAAAGATCACAATCACTTGAATCAGACATAACAACTTTCTTAACTTTGTATCTTGTTATCCTTTCAGGTGTTTTAGCTTTAGATGTAGTGGTAAAAGCTACACTTCCATTCCCATTTTTCTTCTTGTTGAAATCAGCATCTCTCTTCATTATTGTTTCGTGCTGTAGAAGAGTTCCAAAGAGTTCATCAAGATTAATCTAGGAAACTTTTCTGTTTTTATCAATAGCTTTTTTTTTACTCCCATTCGTTTGGAATTATATCGATAATATTATCTACAAGAGCTTCATCATCAAGACATTTTTCTCCCATAGATTGTAAGCTGTTGAAAATTGTCATAAATCTTTGTTTCACTTTACATACTGGATCTCCATAAAGAAAAAATAAATCCATGATACTCTGCTCGAAGCATTGATCTTCTTGTTTCTATAACCTTGGATGTACCAAAATGTGTGACTTCCAATTTCTTCCAAATACAGTTGGCAGCTTCACAAGAAGATATCTGGTTGTATATATTCATGGTCATAGAACATAGCAATGTATTGCGTACCTTGTAATTCCATTGATATTCTTGCTTCTCTTGATTAGTGAAAGTACTGACTTCTTTGTCAGGAATTTTGTAACCTCCAGTAATCATAATAAGATTTTCTACACCAGTATTGATAACGAATTTCTTTATTTGATCTCTCTAGTACTCATAATCATTCCCATCAAAGATAGGTGATCTAGAAGGATTTAAATTTTCAATTGACCCAATATTCATTACTACCATCTAATAAAACAAAATCTTTTCCACACCACACATTAGTGTAGTAAATAATTGAAACAGTAATGTGATCGAATAAGATCTAGTAGTACAAATTAGTGGAAACCTACTCTGATACTAATTGTTGGATCAAAAATGTAGATGTATATGTATATTAGATGGAACAATACAAGAGGGGGGTGAATTTTAGGTTTAAAAACTTTGTTTTTAAACACTTAAGAAATTAGTTTAAATGATCATAAACTAATACAATTCACAATAAAAACTAACAATTACAATTGTATTGAATATAAAGGTATGATATGATGTAATACTATAAGAAAAGTAAAGCAACTGTATTCAAGATGAATACAAGAATCAGAGTAATAGAATAGTGAAGGATTCTACCATAAAGCGTATAGAATCAATCGGTACAATATGTAACAGTATGAATGTAACTGTAACAATTACAAATGAATATGAAATGAAGAAAGGAAAATATTACAATTCCCTTTCTTAAAACAAATAGCAGCAGAAATGTAAAAGTATTACAATTCTTTTGACCCAAAGAGAAGGGTTATTCTTTCACCTGGGATAAGAGGTCCATCTTACCACCACCTTGGTAATCCCTTGATAAGATGATTAGTACGTCTATCTTGTTATCCCCGCAAGCCCTCGATTTTGTAGGTAATCGGCACCTCTGTCTTTAAATTACTTGAAAGCCCTCGATACGATGATCGGTAGCACCGTCTGCCTATCCCCAGCAGCCCTAAATTGTTATCACCAGATTGGACGTACAAAGAAAAACAAAGTACTTATTGAAATACAAAAACTAAGAATGAGTCGTTCATGTTTTGTAGTTTCAAGTCTTTCGCACAAAGCAGGAGATAAGTCACAGTGTCTCTCTCTAGAACTTGATAGAAGCAAAGTCTCAAACACTTATCTCTTCTTGGATTCAAATGACCTCCTATTTATAGGCCTCAGGTTACAACAGTCATATTTCCTCTAACAGTCATATTTCTCCGAAAAACTCAGAGGGACTTAGACACCTGACATTATAACGGTCATATTGAAACAAAAAACATGACATCGTTTTGATTAGTTTATAACTAACTTCATGACATCATTTTGGTTAAAAAAAGATATATGAAGATGATAAACATGAGTATGATTAATATTAAACGTGTGTTTTTGATAAAGGACCAAAAAAAGTAAGTAATGAAAGTAAAGTATGAGTACTATAAGTATTAGTGTAATGTATTGATATGATACAAAGTGAGTGTGATTCATAAAACTCAGTACGAATAACAGAGTCAATACGATTGCCAGAGTCAGTATGATAAAAATGGTTAGTACGATAAACATAGTCAGTACGATCAGCATGGTCAGTACGATAAGCATGGTCAGTACGATCAGCATGGTCAGTACGATCAGCATGGTCAGTACGATCAGCATGGTCAGTATGATCAGCATGGTCAGTATGATAAACATGTTTAGTACGATCAGCATGATCAGTACGATAAACATGGTCAGTATGATCAGCATGATCAGAATGATAAACATGGTCAGTACGATCAGCATGATCAGTATGATAATCATGGTAAAAGACATTTGTGATTTCCAAAAAAAGATATAAAAGTCAAAGGAGAACTATTGACTCAACAGAAAGACGGTGAACCCTCTTTTACAATTTTTCTTTGGGCCCTCATGCATACTCTAGTGCCTATAAGATAATAGGTACCAATTGGAGGAGTTGAATTTGAAGGCATCTGACTAAACTTTCCTTTCCTCTTACTTTGAAGGGTTTGGATATCAATAGCCAATTGTACATGAGATCCTTATTGCTAGGTACTCTCACAATCATGCTAAAGGTCACAGATAGTGTTGGAAATTACAAACCCAAAACCTGTTGGTTTTTTCCAAGCAGGCTGCTGCTCTTCCCCATGCATCACTTTCCTATGTGGCGCTTCCCCATGCAGTTCATTTACTCCCCCCATGTGTCCGTTTATTTTCCCTAGAATGTCATTTAATATTACTTTATTGTTGTTTGTTCCATATATTAATTCTACGAGACTTTATGGAGTCTTTTCATTTATTTTGGAAGAGCCTATATATATGGGAAATTGTAATCTGTTGAATAACAATAGTGAGAATTGGCATTAAAACTTGAAAGCCTTGTGGAGTTTGTTTGTCCCATTTTTTTCCTCTATTTTTTTCTGGATTTTATAGCCAACAAACTAGTATCAAAGGGTAGTACCAAATTATCCTCTAAATTCCGAAGATAGCCACCACAATTCAGCCGCAAGTTACGAAGCTGTCTAAGGACAACTATGAAATGTGGTGCATTCAAATGAAGGCATTGTTCGGGTCACAAGAATTATGGGAGATCGTCACTGATGAGTATATCGTACCCACTACGGAGGAAGAATCCGTCTTCACGAATGAAGAAAATATGGCCATCAAAAATCAAAGGAAGAAAGACAACAAGGTTTTGTTCCTCCTCTATCAGGGGTTGGACAAATCGACTTTCGAAAATATTGTTGAATCAATATCAAGAAAACAATTTTTGGATATGCTTTCCACCAACATTAAAGGTGTGGATAGAGCGATGCGGGTTCGTCTTCAAACTCTAAGAGCAGATTTTGAAGCGTCACACATGAAAGATGGTGAGAGTATATCTTATTACTTTTCACACCTAATTCTCATTGTTAACAATTTGAAAAGAAATGGTGAAAAAATGGAGGACATTCGTGTCATTGAGAAAGAACTTCGATCTCTCACAACCAAATTTGAGCACATGGTTGTGGAAATCGAAGAATTGAAAGATTTGGAAAAATTATCTATTGAATAATTGATGGGTCCATTGCAAGTACATGAGAAGAGAATGCAGAAGAATGAAGGTTCAATAATAGAGCATTCTCTAGAGTCCAAGTTGACTCTGCAAGAACCAAATAATGTCCAAGCACAATGAGGTAGTTATCGTGCAAGAGGCAGAGGGTGTGGATACCATCCAAGCTATCAATAGAAGAAAAAAAATTACTATCTTGCATGGAAGAGGACACGGTGGAGGCCGATTCACGTGTGGTTGTGGAAACGCAAGGAATGTTCAATGCTGCAACTTTAAGAAATTCAGCCATTATGCCTCTTATTGTTGGAGAAAAGTGTATCATGATGAGCGATCCAACTACACTGAAGCATCTCATCATGAAGAAGAAGTTACCACACTCCTCCTGGCATAAGAAAAGGCATGTTAATGCCCCGATGTATGGTATCTGGACATGGGTGAAAGTAACCACATGAGTGGTGACAAATAGATGTTTGAGGAACTCACTGAAGAAGTTCATGGCGATGTGAGTTTTGGTGACTCATCGAAGGTGCCCATTCTTATCAAAGGTAAAATAAAAATATTTCTGAAGAATGGTGAGTCGAATTATATTTCTAATGTGTATTACATACCAAGCATGAAAAAAAATATCATTAATCTCAGCCAAATCCTTGATAAGGGGTATGTTATACACATGGAAAAGTCATCTTTGTCTATATGGGATGATGACAGGATACTTGTCTCTCAAGTCCTAATGGCAAAAAATCGCATGTTTCCACTGCAAATCAACACAAAGTCTGAGGAGTGTCTCTTTGGGTTCATGAGGAATGATTTTTGGAGATGGCATATGTTTTTTGGGCATCTCTATTTTAGCGGGATTAAACTTCTATCCTCATCTAGAATGGTTCGTGAATGGCCGAAGATTTAATCTAAAAATCATGTGTATGAGGCGTGTACACTCGGCAAGCAACAAAGGAACTCCTTCCCAAGTGGAGTGTCCAAAAGAGGAATGGGACAACTTCAGTTGGTTCACACTGATATATGTGTGCCACTTGAAACACCATCAATTGGATTTAATAGGTATTTTATTACCTTTATTGATGATTTCAGCATAAAGTTGTGGGTGTATTTCATCAAAGAAAAATCATCGGCTTTCACTGTCTTTAAAACTTTGAAAGATCGTGTTGAAACTGAAAGTGTCCATAGAATCAAAGTACTCAGATCTGATGAAGGTGTAGAATACACCTCAAATGCATTTCAATATTTCTGCAGGAAACATGGAATCAAACAGCAATATACTACAGCCGATACGCCACAACAAAATGGCATCGCTAAAAGGAAGAACTGCACTATCCTCGACATGACGAGGACTATGCTGAAGGAGAAAGGGCTGCCAAAGAGTTTTTGGGCAGAGGCAGTGGCATGTACTACCTACTTTCTCAATCGGTGTCCAATGAAGAGCGTTAGGAACTTGACACCACAAGAGGCGTGGAGTAGATTCAAACCGAGTGTGGCGTACCTAAGAATATTTGGGTGTGTCGCCTACGTTTAAGTTCTAGAAGAGGGAAGAAGGAAACTTTATGATCATGGTTAAAAGTGCATATTCATCGGCTATTGTGAAGCCTCTAAAGATTACAAGCTTTACAATCCACTAACCAATAAATTAGTGGTGATTAGAGATGTGGTCTTTACTGAGGAAGAAGTGTGGAAGTGGAATGATGAAGAATCTAACAAGGATGCTCCGGTCGAAACAGAGGTTCCTGAATAAACGCATGATTATCAGGAGAAAACACCCGCAACACCTTCCTCGGGCACATCATCTGTTGGAAGAAGTCCATGAGTACATTTTATCACTCCTGAAATAACTCTAGAAAATAAAAATTTGGCCAGCTCATCCTTGCCTATGGCTCCTATAAAGATGAAAAATCTAAGTGATATTTATTAGCAGACTAAAGAGGTAAATCTTTTTTTCTTGTATGCATATCATTAGCCTCTAATGTTTCCAGAATCCATGAGGGGAGAATGCATGAGAATGGCTATGGAAGAATAAATTCATATGATAGAGAGAAATGACACATGGGAGCTAACTACACTCTCAAAAATCGAGAAGAACATTAGTGTCAAATGGATGTAAAAAATAAAGAGAAATGTTGATGGAAAGATCGATCAATACAAGGAATGGCTCGTAGAAAATGGGTACAAACAGAAGTACAGGGTGGACTATGAAGAAGTCTTCGCTCCTGTTGCTCGCCTTGACATTGTAAGGATGATTATATACCTTGTTGTCCATCACAGTTGGATGATCTACCAACTTGATGTGAAGTCTGTGTTTCTGAATGGAATTATGGAGGAAGAGGTCCATGTTGACCAACCTGAAGGCTTTGTTATTCAAGGGGGGGAAGACAAAGTGTATCGACTGAAGAAAGCTCTTTACAGGTTTAAGCAGGCTCCTCATGCTTGGAATGCATGTATCGACAGCTATCTTCGAGACAATGGCTTCACCCAATGTCCATATGAGCATGCAATTTACATCAAGAAGAATGATCAAGGGGATATACTTATTTCATGCTTTTATGTTGATGATTTGTTGTTTACAGGGAATTGTCGACCGATGTTCGATGATTTCAAGGAGTCCATGTTCAAGGAGTTCGAGATGACCGATGGGGGTCTCATGTCCTTATTTCTAGTAATAGAGGTAGAGTAACAACATGGTGGCATCTATATATCTCAGAATAGGTATTCCAAAAAGTTTCTTGAAAAATTAAAGATGGCCAATTGCAATGCTGTAAACACACCTATAGCAATGAGCTTGAAACTGACAAAAGATGGAGAAGGAAGAAGAATTGACTTGGCTCTGTTCAAGAGTCCGATTGGAAGCCTGAGGTATCTCACAATCACAAGGCCTGGTACTTTCTATAGTGTTGGGATTCTAAGCAGGTATATGCAGGCACCGAAAGAGTCACACTGGTTAATAGAAAAATGTATCCTCAGGTACGTTAAAGGAACGGTGGATTTCGATCTCTTTTATCCATACAATGAAAAAGTAAAGCTATATGGATACTCAAACAGTGATTGGGGAGGTGACCAAGATAAAAGGAAGAGCACTACTGGGTATGTATTTTTTCTTGGATCTAATACTTTCACCTGGAATTCAAGGAAGCATAGTGTGGTTGACCTATCCACATGTGAAGCAAAGTAAGTGGCAGCATCCTCTACTATTTGTGAGGGAATATGGTTAAGAAATTTGTTGAAGGAGATGAAGCATCCATAGGACAGATCCACAGTAATATATGTGGATAACAAGTCGGCTATTGAACTAGCCAAAAATCCAGTGAAACATGGGAGAAGAAAACACATTGATACTCGATTTCATTTTTTGAGAGATCATGTGAAACATAAAACGATAAAATTGGAATATTGTCATACTATAGAATAGGTGGCAGATATTTTCAAAAAGGAACTACTGACAGATGCATTCAAACAGTTAATAATGATGCTTGTAATGATGTCGGTTTTGGTTTGAAGGGGAGTGTTGGAAATTACAAACCCAGAACCTGTTGGTTTTTTCTAAGCAGGCTATTTCTCTTCCCCATGCATCGCTTTCCTATGCGGCGCTTCTCCATGCAGCTCATTTACTCCCCCCATGTGTCTGTTTATTTCCTTTAGCATGTCATTTAATATTACTTTATTGTTTTTTGTTCCATATATTAAAGCTACGAGACTTTCTGGAGACTTTTCATTTATTTTGGAAGAGCCTATATATATGGGAAATTGTAATATGTTGAATAACAATAGTGAGAATTGGCATTAAAGCTTTAAAGACTTGTGGTGTTTGTTTGTCCCATTTTATTCCTCTATTTTTTCATGGCTTGTATAGGCAACAGATAGGTTGGGTTGAAGGGCAAGGAGAGAGCCCCGTAGAAGTAGAAGGATGCCAGACGATCTCCGTGCCAGAGGGTCGGGGAGGAGAAAGGATGTCCAGTAGTCCAGGGATGGGCTCCTCTATATTTGCCCTTTCATTATAATTACTAAAGGATAAACTTGATGATTAAATAACACAAATCCTCAGACCCGGCCATTTAGAGAACGATTTCCAGATGCGCTTCATCCAAAGAACATTGGAGAGATACTAAATAAGATTTGGAATACCAACTTTTGAAGCGACACATGAAGTGGAGATCGATGTTGAGTAAAACGATGCCAAATACATGTATATAGAACTCACAGTGGATTCATTTACAGTAACATCATTGGGGGTAAGATTAGTAATGGACAAAGCATACACATCCTTATGGGTGACCTCCCCCTGTGAACTTGGATTGTTAATTCTATCCCAAGGATCTGAGACAGTGGGATCCTTCCTCCATCTGCCACTATGAATAATCCTATAGACCTTCTTAGAGTACCCCTAAAGAGAACAAGAGGAATAGAACTTGGGAAAGACAGGATAGACGATGTCTGGACTCCATGCGAGTGAACCTTACACCTTCAGATGGATTTGTTATGTGGTCGACAAGGACAGGTCTAACTCCACATAGATCCAAGCTTCATAGGAAACCACCCCATTTCTAGTTCTTTCATCCTCACAAAGGTAGCCTCTAATATAATCCCCAATAACTTTAAGAAGATCATCATTAAAAAAGGGGATCAGTAAATTTAGGAGGGAAATCCATAGCGGCACGGGAACACTCCCTCCCGCTATGTGACTCAAGAGACCTTCTGGAAAGACTCAAGTTCCATCTGTCCATGAAACGAGGTGGTCTACTATTGGGGAGCCACCTCATCTAGCCCTGATATATATTTATATATATATATATATATCTGATATCTTTAAAAAAGATATTTTGATATCTTTAACAAGATATATCTGATATATTTGAGAAGATATATTTTATATCTTTGATGAGATATATTTAATATCTTTAATAAGATCTGAGATATCTTTTAGGAGATACATGAGATATCATGTGACGAATCTTCTATTTATATGAGATGTACGGCTCCTCTCTTGTTAGTGGTCGGAGGCAGTGCAGTTACATTTTCAAGGAGCGGTTTTCAGATCTGAAACTGGTGGAACTACTTTGATTTGATCAGCTTTCATATGTGGTGGTTTTTTATCTGATCCTGATTTTTTTCATATGAACTTTTGTTCAGACATCAATCTTCTGCTTTCACAGTCAGATCTATTTTTCTTTCTTTATCAGGCTACTTTCTTCTTTTCAGGCTTTATTCAGACTGCATCTATACTCCAACTTTGATCCACTATTTTTCTAAGTATTACTTTTGAGATCCCTTTCATTTTTTGGGAATCTCTACCGTGTACTTATCTATTTTAGTGGATCCCTCTTTCTGTACTAGGTCCCGTGGTTTTTCCCTTTTGGGTTTTCCACGTAAAAATTTCTGGTGTCAATTTTATATTCTGCACCTATTTTTGTCACCACATATCCGCTGTTTGAGGGAAAGATTTCTCCACTACGCGTTCGTGTTTTTGTTGTTTGTGCATTCATCACTTGACATATTTCCCAACATCTAGTATTAGATCATTTGGTTTTTATTTCATATTCATTATGGAATCCAATTATAGTCAGATGATTTTATTGAATGGTACTAATTATCATATGTGGCGACTTAAAATGAAGGATCTTCTTTTTGTCAAGCGAATGTATCTTCCAGTGTTTAGTACCTAGAATCCAGAAAGGATGTCAGATGAAGAATGGGCGTTTGAGCATGAGATGGTTTGTGACTTCATTCACCAATGGGTCGAAGACAACGTGATGAACCACATTTTCAACATCTCTCACGCCATAACTTTGTGGTAGAAGATCGAGACTACCTATGCTTCCAAGACAGGAAACAATAAATTTTTTCTTCTCAAAAAAATGAGGAATTTGAGGTGCAGAGAAGGTATATCTATTTATGATTATTTAAGTGAATATCAGGGATGTTTTGATCAGTTTTCTGGCATGGGTATCAATTTTGAAGATGAGGTTTTATCACTTTTATTGCTAAACATGTTACCTGATTCTTGGGAGAATTTACGTGTTACTCTAACCGGTTCTACTCCTAATGGTGTTGTGGAATTCATTTTTGTTAATTTTACTATTTTTAATGAAGAAGTTAGGAGACGTAATCAAGAGAAATCTTCAGAGCTTTTAGTCACAGAGAACAGGGGGAGAAGCCAGGAAAAGAATCAAGGACAGAGCAGTCAAGGAGTGAGTAAAAGCAGAAGCAAATCTAGATCAAAGAAGAGAGATTTTGAATGTCATCATTGTCGTAAGAAGGGGCATGTTAAGAAGTTTTATTATCAGATGAAAAGAGAAAATAGAATGATAGAAAATCAGACAAATAAGAATGTCGATGGAGATGATCATGTCGCTTCCGCTACAGGGGGTGAACTTGTTATTGTTTATGAATCCATTAATATTGCTTCTGATCATTATTGTTGGGTTGTTGACAGTGGTGCCTGTTTTCACATGACATCAAAGAAGGAGTTCTTTACATCTTACAACCTAGGTAATTTTGGGATTTTGAAGATGGTTAATGATGGTCATGCTGATTTCATAGGTATCATGACTGTTTTTTTAGAGACCAATACTGGAAGTAAGCTGATTTTGAAGAATGTTCGACATGCACCAGAGGTTCGCTTGAATCTTATTTCTACCAGCGTTCTTGATTATGAAGGTTTTATCAGTACTTTTGGTTATTTCCAATGGAATCTTTCCAAGGGCTCTTTTATTATGGCTCAAAGGAAAAAGCATTCAGGTTTGTACTGGACCAAAGATTCTATTTCTTGTGATACTTATTGCGTTGTTGAGTGCAGTTTTTCAGCCAAGTTGTGGCATAAGAGGCTCAGTCACATCAGTGAGAAAGGGATTGGTTTTTTGGCCAAGAAAAATCTTCTTCCATATTTTAAGAGTGTCAAATTGGACACATGTGATCATTGCATAGCTGGGAAACAGAGCAGAGTGAGTTTCAGTAGTCATCCTCCACACAGGAAGTCACAGGTACTTGAATTAGTACATTCGGATGTTTTTTGTCCTTTGAAATCTAATACCTTTAGTGGCAGTCTTTATTTTGTGAAATTTATTGATGACTACTCATGAAAGCTCTGGGTTTATGTTTTGAATGCCAAAATTCAAGTGCTCAGTGTTTTTAAGAAATTTCATGTTTCTATTAAGAGGGAATTAGACAAGAAATTGAAATGTATTCGCACTAACAATGGGGGAGAGTATTGTGATCCATTTGATAAGTATTGCAGGTAGGAAGGTATTCGGCATCATAAGACACCTCCCAAGACACTTCAGCTGAATGGTGTAGCTGAGTGGATGAACAGGAATTTGTTGTAAAGATTTCATTGTTTTCTTTCTGAATCAAAGTTTCCTGGACACTTTTGGGGTGAGGATTTACTTACTATTTCTTATATTATCAATTTATCACCTACAGTTTCTTTGCAGACAGACACTCCTGATAAGTTTTGGTATGGAAAAAATATCAGGTACGATCACTTGAATGTTTTTGGTTGCAAGGCTTTTTTTCATGTTCCTAGAGATGAGAGATCCAAGTTGGATGATAAGTCACAGGAATATATTTTTATTGGTTATGGACACGATAAGTTTGGGTACAGGTTTTATGATTCTTCTTTGAAGAAACTTGTCGGAAGTCAAGATGCAGTGTTTAATGAGGACCAGTCTATTGCAAATATTGATAGGGGAGAAAATTCCACTTCTGCAACTTCTGATGGCTTTGTTAGTCTTGAGCCAGGTTTTGATTCACATTTACCTCATATTGTTGATTTTGATGATCACATTGATGTGAAAAATGATGCTCAGGGTGAATAGGTTGGATTTTATATTTCTGATGCACCTTTTTTTCTGATGATCCGGTTCCTATGGTTATTAAGGAACCTGCAGTTCCACTCCAGAGGTCATCTCAGCATCGTACCATTTCTACTCGGTATTCACCTGATGAGTATGTGCTCCTTGTTGAAGGGGGAGAATCGGAATATTTTGATAAGGCAGTGGAAAGTGAACATAAGGACAGATGGGTTGCGGCAATGAATGATGAGATGACATCATTGCATGATAACCATAATTTTGAACTGGTGAAGTTACCGACAGGTAAGAGAGCTTTGCAAAATAGGTGGATTTATCATATTAAGAATGAAGAATCCAGTTCTGTTCCATGATACAAGGCAAGGTTAGTTGTTAGAGGCTTCCTTCAGAATAAAGACATTGGTTTTGATGAGATTTTCTCACCTATTGTCAAAATGTCTTCTATTCAGGTTATTCTTGGTTTGGCTGCTAGTTTGGATCTGCAGATTGAGAAGATGGATGTGAAGACAACTTTCCTCCATGGAGATTTAGAGGAGGATATTTATATGGAGCAACTAGAGGGTTTTGTTGAAACAAGTAAAGAGAATCATGTCTGCAGATTGAATAAGAGTTTGTATGGTTTGAAGCAAGCTCTGAGACAGTGGTATAAGAAGTTTGAATCTATCATTTCTCATCAGGGTTTCAGGAAGACATATTCTGATCATTGTGTGTTTGTTCAGATATTTACTGATGATGATTTTATTATACTGTTGCTTTATGTTGATGATATGCTCATTATTGGCCATGATGCTTCTAGAATTGACAGTTTGAAGAAGGATATTTGTTAGTCTTTTGTGATGAAAGACTTGGGGCCAGCACGACAGATTCTTGGCATGACGATCTCCTATGATAGTATGGCCATGAAATTGTGGTTATCTCAGGAGAGATACATTGAGAAGGTTCTTCAGAGATTTTCTATGGATAAGGCAAAAGTGGTTAGTACTCCTCTTGCTTTACATTTTAAGCTCATCACAAGTCATTCACCTTATACTGATGAAGAGAGAGAGGAGATTCAACACATACCTTATTCATCTATCGTTGGATATTTGATGTATGCCATGGCATGTACTAGACTTGATATAGCTCAAGCAGTTGGTGTGGTCAGTTGTTTTCTGTCAAATCCAGGAAGAGAGCATTGGAGGGCAGTGAAGTATATTTTTCATTATCTTTGTGGTACTTATGATCTGAGATTGTGTTTTGGAAAAGGGGAACCTATGATTTGTGGCTTTATAGATTCAGATATGGTAGGAGATATCGATTCTAGGAAGTCTAATTTAGGCTATTTGATCACTTTTGTAGAGGGAGCTGTATCTTGGTAGTCTAGGTTGCAGAGATGTGTTTCTTTATCTACCATAGAGTCAGAGTTTATTGCAGCTACAGAGGCATGAAAAGAATTGTTGTGGATGAAAACTTTTATTCGAGAGCTCAATTTTAATCAAGACAGATATGTTTTATTTTGTGATAGTCAGAGTGCTATTTGTCTAGGAAAGAATTCTACTTTTCATGGCAGGTCAAAACATATCGATGTTAGGTATCATTGGATCCTCAATGTTCTTTATTCGATACAATTAGAGCTTGAGAAGATCCACATTGATGACAATGAGTCAGACATGTTGACCAAGAGTTTACCCAGAGGAAAATTTGAGATTTTCCGACTGATTGTAGGGTTGGTGATGATCCCCAGTTGAGTCAGAGGGGGAGTTTGTTGGGGCGCCTCCTCATCTGGCCCCGATATATATTTTTATATATATATTTGATATCTTTAAAAAAGATATTTTATATCTTTGACAAGATATATCTGATATCTTTGAGAAGATATATTTTATATCTTTGATGAGATATATTTAATATCTTTAATAAGATATGAGATATCTTTTAGGAGATACATGAGATATCATATGACAAATATTCTATTTACATGAGATGTATGGCTCCTCTCTCGGTAGTGGTTGGAGGCAGTGCAGTTACATTTTCAAGGAGCAGTTTTCATATCTGCAACTGGTGGAACTACTTTGATTCGATCGGCTTTCATCTTCGGTGGTTTATGATTCGATCCTGATGTTTTTCATATGCACTTTTGTTCGAACATCAATCTTCAGCTTTCATGATCAGATCTATTTGGGTTTCTTTATCAGGCTTCTTTCTTTTTTTCAGGCTTCATTAAGATTGCATCTATACTCCAACATTGATCCGCTATTTTTCTAAGTATTACTTTTGATATCCCTTTCATTTTTTGGGATTATCTACCATGTACTTATCTATTTTAGTGGATCCCTCTTTCTGGACCAGGTCCCGTTGTTTTTCCCTTTTGGGTTTTCCACGTAAAAATTTCTGGTGTCAATTTTATATTCTGCACCTATTTTTGTCTTTACGCATCCGTTGTTTGAGGGAAAGCTTTCTCTATTGTGTGTTCGTGTTTTTGTTGTTTGGGCATTCATTGCATTCCATATTTCCCAACATCTACATGAAAAATGAATGGAATCATTCTCTGATGATAAATCCAAGCAAAAGGTGTTTTGGTGGTGAGATGAGATTTGAAAAGGAGCCATGAGACCCCATGAATCCATGAACCTCTTGATATCCAAAAAAGGTGGCTTGGAAGAGCCAAACGGCATAGCTAGGGTCCATTTCAGGCATTCAACGGCATCCTAGTATATATCCGGGGCAAAATCTGCCATAAGGAAAGATCCATCTCTAGAAACCTTCAGAAACAATGGTTGATCCTTTGGACAGAGTGCCCGAGATACCACAGGGGGAGATTGACAAAGAACCTCCTTGAAGGAAGAACCATTACCACGATTGCGCAGATGGAAACCACTGATACTACGGGGAAGAAGACATCCCTCCAATTGGGAAAAATGTTCTAGGATGATAGCTAGCTCCGCAGTCGCTGGGAAACAGTCGTCCAAGAGCGTAGCGGTAGGAAAAATTTAAAGACCTCCAGGAGCATGGGGCGCGTTCTCCATAACCGCAAAATGAGAAGCCATATCACTCAAACTATTATCTTTTTATAATGAGACATATCAATAAGAACATGAGGAAAAACAATTATAAATTAACAAGATGTATATAAAAACATTAATCATAACATGGAAATGTGGATAAATCATTTAAATGATACATTCATAATCATATCACCAAGGTTTATCACTAAGGTTCCATAAATGTAAATTACCAAGGTTATTCACTAAGGTGTCATAAAACATGTCATATATTGAAATTAAATTATTTACCTAATGAATTAGAGAACTATTAGGGTATACCATTCATATGTATTAATTAAAGTGATCCACATATATCATAATAAATAATTTCAATATTAACCCCTATAGAATAAATAACGAGTTTCTTATCAAAATCATGGTGAAACAAATGCTTAAAAACGTGATCATTACGTCATTTTTAACCCATGAAAAGGAAATTTGGGTTTCATATATGTTAATATAAGAATTGAAAAATAATTTTTACAACTAGGTGAATACCCATGGAAAAGGAATATGTTTGGGTATTCAAAAAAAAGAAAATAAATTAGAATTTATCTAATAAAAGAGATAAATTTGAGAAGTAAATTCAGTAGCATTATGGGTATAAAATGTGGTTTTAGAAAAGGATAAAATGATATAGGACATGTAACATATTGTAATTGTTTTCAGGTATTCCTAAACCTCCTCTTTTTACCATTATTTGGTAGGGTTTCGTTCAGGGTTGTTTCAGGTTAAATTTTTAAAAGATTTGAAAGTTTTAGGCTAGTGCATGGTTAGCACATGGTTTTCCAAAACCGTGAACCCTCTTAAGGAAAACTTTGAAAACCTAGGCGGTGGGGTTTTACATGGTTGTCACACAGTTTGAAAAACTTTTTGCCCACTTAGGAGAAACTTTACAACCCATTAAAAGGGCTACACCGCCAGGGAGTGCAGTTCAGTCTAACCATGCAACTCTACCCAGGAAACCGTGTGTTGCTTTAAAATAATCTAAAAATGTTATTTTAAAATCCCAAAACCTCCCATTTAGGTGTCTGAAGGACCTATCACGATCCCCTATAGTTTCTTATTCCTTAATAGCACCCAATATGTGATTTTGGCCCCTATAACCCCTCTTAGAAGTGTATTTAATCTTGTCGAACAACGTTGAATCCCCACTGAGTAGGTTTCCTCTTCCTGCTCTCTATCTCCCTCTCTCTCCTACTTTAACCCTAAGGTTTTATATATCTTTATTTGTTGTTAGAGGATCTAATACCCACTATTCTGGATTTAAATCAAGGTTTTATTATTGGTTTTTCATTATCATCATTCTTTATTGGTGAATCTAGATTAGGATTTGGGGAATCGAGATCTTATGATCCCGAGGCAGGTGGTTCCATTATGATGCCCATTTTTTATTAACCCTAAATTTCTTGGTTATTGATTTAAATTCATTTATTGTTATAAATTAAATTAATTTCAATTGAGATAAAAAACCCATTTCCATGAATTTGGGTTTTTGATAATTGAATTTCGACACGAAATTGGGAAAACCCCCAATTCCATTGAATTGGGGTGTGGTTGTGAAATTGATGGAAAATTGTGGAAATTTAAACTATTGAATTTAAATTATGAAATTAATGGAAATTGTTACAATTAAATTTTTGAATTTAATTTTGGATATTTGAATTGTGAAATTGAATTGTGAATTGATTTCAAATTCTTATTTGGAAAAAATGGCTTAAAACTATTTTGATAGAAACCTTTGGGTTTTATCTTGGAAAGAGGCTTGTTTTGATTTAAAACTCATTTTGGTTTTTAAATAGAAAATTAGAATTTTTTAAATGGTATATTGGGATTTAATTTTATTTTAAGGTTTCTTAAAATAAATTTACCATCGTTGAATTTTACTAGAGAACCTGCAAGCCCAGGTAGTTTTTGAGTTATTTGAGAAAAACCCACTAGGATGGGAATTCCCTATCACTGGATTGATATTTTACAACACTAATAAAATATCTTCTTTAGCACATATTATTACTCATTAGACATTAATGATTCCTCTCTTTCCATTACCAGGGGATGTGTGTACACATTTCGGTTATGATCATATGAGTGTGTGAGGATACTATAACTTAGAACTATCATACCTCTTAGTAGATGACCATGTTTCTCGATTGTTTATATATGAGATATAAATGTATATGATTTTGGTAAACTATTATACATGCCTTGTGAATTTATATAAACTATTTTTTTATATAAAAGTGTTTTATTAATCCATTTGTTTAGAAATATCCAATAATTTGAAATGGTAATCATTTGTTTAAAGTATTTTTCATCATTTAAAATGTAAAATAGGATCTATTTAAATATGCTTTTAAAATGAAAAAACTATTTATTTGAAAAACTGAAATCCCTTTATTTTGTTAATTAAATGTTGGAATCTTATTATTGAATCCTTTGTGAGACCCCATTGGTATTTTATCTCACACCTAACTGTACCTTTGGGTGTTTATAGATTATATCCTTCTAGGTTTGAGCAGGGGTAAAGAACCACTTAGAGGTGGTTCTAGAAATTAATTAGTGGACTTAGAGAGTTTTTTCTATTGGGACTTGGGTTGTTTTTCTTCTTTATTTTTTGTACTTTGTTATAGTACTTTGGGTGTTTATTCCTATTTGACTTGTGGTACACTTTTCCCTCTGATGTTTCTGTTTTATGCATATAATTTTTTTATCTTTCCTCCACAATGTCCATGGAAAATTCATTCCCACTTTAGTTTTGTATGATTTTAGGTTCTATTAGCCAACCAATTTCGATCAGAAACACCCTTCGGTCCATGTCAATGTCACCTTGGTTATCGAGTAATCAAGGTACTTGGTCTGATTCATAAAAAAATTAGTACTAGAGATCTAGTTTGAGCTTCTTGTCTTGAAATTAGTATGCATTGTGTAATCTTGTCAGGACTTAGGAGGTAGTTTTGATTGATTGTTTGGAAAGATCTGTAGAGACCCGAAGCTTAACGTACATGGACATTACATTACTTTTGGAGAATACTTAATACATAACAAAAACAGACACACAAGGACCGTAATAGTTTAGTGTCTTTGGAAACTCGGAATACAATCTTCTAATCGTGGTGAAAGATCTTCAACATATCCCATAAAGATCTTCCTTTTTTTTCTACCTAAAACCTTTCTTTATATCCAAGGGAAAAGAAAACATAAAAGGGTGAGCTCAAATTCTCAGTAAGGGTAAACAAAAGAAATATCAATCACATCATATTCATAAGAACATAACATTTTGGAAATCTTAACCTGCAAAAGAGATCATAATATCATAACATTTGATAAATCATAGTAGTGAAATGTAATCCCAATAATCATAACTTAAAACATGAAACTTTGTGGCATACACACATAATCATAGATAATCATTTCTTATTAGTCAAGACTCATTGCCAAGACTATCTTAGTGGACAAAGTCCCTTTCTGAACCGAGTTCACTCCTCGTTTCAGTCCTGTTTCACTGAACCGGTATAACCTACCGTTCTAGCCATGTCTATCTCATGAGATATAAAATCTTTACCCAATAAATTGGAGGGAGATATAGGTCCCACCCATCTCATAATGATACCATTCTTATGTGTGCCACAAAATCAGAAACCATACATCATAGCATAACCCATGTAATAAAAATGGGAATCTTAAACATCGTGACATCATAAAACAATTCATATAAGATAAAGGAATTCATAAAAATAATTCCATCACAACATAATCAAATCAATGTAATAATAGGGATAGAAACATAACCCTTTATTATCTTAGATGGAAAATAATTTTGATAAAACACTTGAACTCTATTCTTGAGGAAAATATCCTTTCTACTTCAAAAAAACATTTTTTCTTTCTTAACATGTCATAAAATTTTAAACTAAAAGAAGTTGGTTGAAAATAAACTTGAAAACTTGTAAAGTAAGTTTCTTGGAAATAATGTTTTAAAAATTCATTCATGCCGTATAAGTTAAAAAAACATTCTTCTCGTACTTTTGTCAGAAAAGTCAAAAAGTACCTCGTACGAAAAACGACAAAAGATTCCTTTTATATCTTTTACTAAAAACTCATCAAAGGGTAAAATATGTTTTAAACAATTTTAGGTGGATGGAAATAATATTACATATTGAGGAAACATGGATGTGGACGATAAAATACACCCCAGTAAATACCAAAGTATAAGCAATCTCGGATAAAAATGAGATTGTGATATTTCCCTTACCTTAGGTCTGATTTGCTTCGTAAGTGTCCGAACCTCCTGTATAATGATTTAAATAATGTCATTGACTTATTACAGAATCATATTAATTGTTATGATATCATATATGGTTCACTTATGACTTTATATTACCCGTTCTTTTGTAAATTCCATGTTAAAGAGCGTTTTGGGTAAAATTGTTTCATTTGTCGTCCGTGTTTTGACTTTTAATTATTCATATGATTACATAGATCATGATTACTTAATTCCAGAATATAAAACATGGTTTATATATAATATATATTCAAAATATACATATATATAATAAATTAGTAAATGGAAAGAAATACACCGTTCATGGAGACGGTAGGTCGTACGTACGCATGAACGCTGTTTTTGTTTCCTTATTGAGTTGAATGGAATTAAGTAGATGACATACATATATATACACATAAATCCAGTATCATTATTATGTCATATATTTCATGATTACTTATTATATATACTTTATAATCATTCATTAATGGTTAAAGTGGAGAATGAATCTCATCGCGTCGTGGAGACGGTAGTCCGTACGTACGCACGAGCGATGATATCATTCTCATGATCATGGGACTGTATTGGAGTGTATGTATACTATTTCAGAATCAATATCACTTTAAAATAATCATATATAGTTATTATTTACACCATTATACCCATCCAAGTAAGGTGGTGGTGGAAAATAGATTACACCACGATGTGGAGACGGTATTCCGTACGTACGCACGCGCGATGATTTCATTTTCCGTAGGATGGATAGATTGTGAAATAGGGTTGTTTCATACTTATAATAATATATAATTATATGAGTGATACTGATGTTATTACTTCATAATGAAACAACCTTGTAAGAATAACTGGAAGAAGAAATAAAGGTGAAAGAATCGGTAACAGAAATTACCTCTTCTTTGAAGCGCCTCTTTGAGACCTCCTTTTAGGGCACTAAAATAGGTATTTGAAGAATACCAGAACCTCTAGGATGTTTCTAGGGAAGTGTAGAGGAGAAATTGTCAGTGTTTTTCTGAGCATGAAGGCTCAAAGTGGTGTGAGGAAGAGAGGTAGGGGTGCCCTTTTATAAGGGATGAGAGGGGCACCTTTGGAATAACTAAAAATATTATTTTATTATAAAGTAAAGTTCGGTTTTAAATAGCTCCAAATTGATTTATTTCCAAGATAAGGTGGGTATGGGTCTAAATACTCTCATCCAATAGAATTTATACAAGTTTAGGTTCCTATTTTAACCTTATCGTTTAGATTTAACATTAAATTAAATAATTTTACTTTTACCGTGTCTTCTTGTGTTCTTACACTATAAGGTTAATAAACTTACTATAAGAATCCAAACATCCCCAAGTTGTTTATTATTAATATATATAACCTTATCTAAGCCATTTTGCCAAACCTTAGATTTTTAGGAATAAAATAACAATTAATAATATAATATTTGTTTTAAAAACTATTTTATGTCAATTTTGACACTATTTAGTAGTTGATTTTTTTGAAAATCATAACAGAATTATTAGTTCAAAAAAAGTTAATTAAATCAATACTAACATGTCATATTAACCTATAAAATTAGTGTAATTCATAAAAAGTCTCAAATTATATTTATTTGGTTATTTATAATATCAATTATTATAATTTTTCACTATTATGGTAATTACTGCATCATCATTGTGTCATAAATAAATAAATTTATTTAATGTCTAAAAATTATAAATAAACTATCATTATGTATGGAATTTTATTAGATTTCTAATGAATATTTACAATCGAATTTATCTTATGTATAACCCTATATTAAAAATGTTTTATTAAATAAACTTTGATTTTAACTCTTTTAACTCTTCTTTGAATTAAATAATAATAAATGTCCTAATCTAATCCAAGTGGGCCTAAATGGTCATATTTTATTCCTAAGGTTGTTTTTTGTCGAATTAAATTTATCCAATAGAATTAGGACATGTTTTAGGGTAATAATAATATCATTTTTACCCTTAATTACCCTATTTACTTTTAACAGTGGTAAAAAAAGTAAAAAGTTATTATTCACCAAAAATTATTTTCATCTCATTGAACCACATTTTTATTACTGAAATCAACCGTGTCTCTCAGATTTTTGAAATTCCACTCACAGAAGCGGTAAAATTAAATTTTATGAAAAATTCATTTTTTTTACTACCACTTAGTGGTTTCACTATTCATCAAAAAATGAAAGTTTCCAGAAAAATACCAAAAATTAGGCCTAAGCTATATTTGATATTATGAACTCGAAAACGATGTCTATTTTACCAAATTCAAAACATATCAGTTACATTAACTAATTTAAAAATTAATTCTCGTCGTCAAAACAAATGGCGTGTTTTTAAGAGATAATAACTATCAAAAGATTGACACTTGTTTATAACTGGTTTAAATGTGAAATTACATCCAATGACCAACATTGTATTAAATTGTAAAAATATATTCTAAATATACTTTAAACCCACTCAAATTAATAATTTATCACTATTAATTATTTCGATTAAAAAAGTTGTTTTTAATTAAAATTTAGTAATTTTCACTATTCATCAGAATATGAATGTTATCCGAAAAGTACCAAAATTTCACCTTAGGCTAAATTCGATACTCTGAATCCAAAAATTAATTCCATTTTGAGAGATAAAATTTCTAAAATTTTAAAAGGTGGTTATTACTATTCATAACGGCTAGTTTTAATAATATTTTAATAGCATATCGTTGTTTAGTGAAACTCGGTATTGCGTACTACACACGCTATTGAGGAAGGTCGTGATTGTGTGTAATGCAAGGAAAGTCGAGGATGTGTGTTGAGAAAGCTCCTTTTGGTGTAGCGTACAACACAAGACATTAATGAAATTAAAAGGAATATTTTTCATAAAATCTCGGGGTGTTACATTCTACCCCCCTTAAAATGAATTTCGCCCTCGAAATTCATCAGGGTTATAAATTGTTTACTATTCGAAAGTTTCTTTGATAGAAACCCACATCGTAAAAAGGAATACCAAAACCAATCTTTAAAAACAAAAGTATGAAACGTAACGGTTACCCAAATAAACTAATCACTGGGTTTCCACATAGGTGAAAATATGGATATGGAAGAGAAATCTAACCATCATGTTCTGATGGAGAGTGGTAGAGAACATGGCTATGGAAAAGCCAACAATCACAAAGCCATAAATTTGTGATGATCTAGGGTACCATATGATTCATCAGATATAAGAGCACTAGGATAACATTTTTGGTTTTCAAGATCGTTTCCTTAAAGTTGATGAAATTGAAATTAGAAGAAATACTTTCGTGATTTCGGTATAGTCTCACCGTTGGACAATTTCCACTTCATATCTTAAAGAAATGAAGTTGAATTTGTCATTCGTGATGTATTAGCAGATCATGTGATAGAATGATGGGTCATTCCATCTGTCTCAAACAAAAGGTTAGAAATGTTATCAAAAAATACATAAGTCCATCTATAGTGAGATTAATGATATATGGTTCCTAAAATGGACTTATACTTCATATATCATACTGCTTAATATAATAAAACTAGTTTCTACTAAACAGAGACTTCCTGTAGGCTAGTGGTAGGTGATAAAGGCCAGTCGCACTTCGGTTGTGGGTTCGATTCCCACAGCCTTGTCTGACGCGATGGGTTGTCGCCCGTCCTGCAGGTTGTCCTTTTTCTAAAACTATATTACTATAACATCCCATCAATAATATCGAAAAAAATTATATCCTTAAACAATACTAACTTATGTCCAACATAATCCATTCCAATCTATAGGCTTATCTATAATACTGCAGTCCACTCTCATAATATAGTGAAAATGATTACCAGATATTTAATACCATCATTAATCCCCATATATCATAAGATATGTCTTGTTGGTCCAATTACAAACATGTGAATACCTTAATCATGCATTCTATTGAAGAATGAATACCCATTGAACCTTAGTGAAAACATGAATGCAGTTAAAAATTAACACTTTCCACATACCAAAATCCTCAAAATTATATATACTCAAACCATGATATCACTTAGTCCTTATATTAGTCATGAGCTCATGAATACAATCAAACATTTAATTTTCTCCTTATCCCTTCATTATGCGCATATCATCTACATTCCAAAAATATCTGAATAACCTTTCATGGATACTGGTACCATTAATCATACACTTTCAAAACTCAAGGAAAGACAACAGTGTAACAATCCTTAGATGTCTCTTTATTCCATAGTACTATGAGATTACTTATACAACATTACACATGATAAACATGTAATCATTCCACTACATTCTTAAACCATTGACCGAGCTTTAACAATTCTTTCATCTCACATATCATTTGTAGTCTCTTCATCATCATCAACATAAATACTACCCATACGACCATACTGATTATCTTTATGAGACTTTACCTTAGGGCATTGGTTTGCATAATGCCCGTACATTACACATTTATAAACATTTAACCATTGTTGATGTCATAGCAATACCATTATCCTCATCCCTAGTGTTAATTGAACCTTTTCCTTTGCACTTACTGGATTTGTGTCCTTGTTTTCCACACCCAAAGCATCTTCCAGTTCCTTTGAAACATTCTCCTTGATGCCTCTTCCCACATTATTTACATATGGGAAATTGAAATTTCTTTCCTCTATGATCATCATGAAACTCCATCTTTCTCTTATTAGCTGAGCCAGGAAACTTACCAAATTTTACTTTATTGATCATATTATGAGATTGCTGATTCAGCATAATAAGGATGTTTGGACTTCCAAATCCCATTTCATTTGGTTACTCATGAAGAATATCATTCCATTGTCCATCATATCCTCCATTATCGTGAATCATCTTGTTTCCAGCCATTTTCTAAAACCCAAAAAGAATAGTGTGAGAGGAAAAAATCATAATAAAGGGGGAGTAACTTCAATATCTAACATCTTAGGTTAAATTCTAAGATTGTTACCGTAGTTCTAGGACAATATCCTATACATATACTTATCCTTAGGGACATCCCTAGACATACCTTAGAAATATCTCTAGGGATCTCACTAACGTTTTCGCATCCTAGTTTCCAAAGGTTGACTAAACCTTTCCTCTGATACCAACTGTAGAGACCCGAATCTTAACGTACATGGACATTACATTACTTTTGCAAAATACTTAACACATAACAAAAACAGACACACAAGGACCGTAATAGTTTAGTGTCTTTGGAAACTCGGAATACAATCTTCTAATCGTGGTGAAAGATCTTCAACATCTCCCATAAATATCTTCCTTTTTTTCTACCTAAAACCTTTCTTTATATCCTGGGAAAAAGAAAACATAAAAGGGTGAGCTCAAATGCTCAGTAAGGGTAAACAAAAGAAATATCAATCACATCATATTCATAAAAACATAACATTTTGGAAATCTTAACCTGCAAAAGAGATCATAATATCATAACATGTGATAAATCATAGTAGTGAAATGTAATCCCAATAATCATAACTTAAAACATGAAACTTTGTGGCATACACACATAATCATATAGAATCATTTCTTATTAGTCAAGACTCATTTCCAAGACTATCTTAGTGGACAAAGTCCCTTTCTGAACCGAGTTCACTCCTCGTTTCAGTCCTGTTTCACTGAACCGGTATAACCAACCGTTCCAGCCATGTCTATCTCATGAGATATAAAATCTTTACCCAATGCATTGGAGGGAGATATAGGTCCCACCCATCTCATAATGATACCATTCTTATGTGTGCCACAAAATCAGAAACCATACATCATAGCATAACCCATGTAATAAAAATTGGAATCTTAAACATCGTGACATCATAAAACAATTCATATAAGATAAAGGAATTCATAAAAATAATTCCATCACAACATAATCAAATCAATGTAATAATAGGGATAGAAACAGAACCCTTTATTATATTAGATGGAAAATAATTTTGATAAAACACTTGAACTCCATTCTTGAGGAAAATATCCTTTCTACTTCAAAAAAACATTTTTCCTTTCTTAACATGTCATACAATTTTAAACTAAAAGAAGTTGGTTTAAAATAAACTTGAAAACTTTTAAAGGAAGCTTCTTGGAAATAATGTTTTAAAAATCCATTCATGCTGTATAAGTTAAAAAAACATTCTTCTCGTACTTTTGTCAGAAAAGTCAAAAAGTACCTCGTACGAAAAACGACAAAAGATTCCTTTTATATCTTTTACTAAAAACTCATCAAATGGTAAAATATATTTTAAACAATTTTAGGTGGATGGAAATAATATTACATATTGAGGAAACATGGATGTGGATGATAAAATACACCCTAGTAAATACCAAAGTATAAGAAATCTCGGATAAAAATGAGATTGTGATATTTCACTTACCTTAGCTCCGATTTGCTTCGTAAGTGTCTGAACCTCCTGTATAATGATTTAAATAATTTAATTGACTTATTAAAGAGTCATATTAATTGTTATGATATCATATATGGTTCACTTATGACTTTATATTACCCGTTCTTTTGTAAATTCCATGTTAAAGAGTGTTTTGGGTAAAATTGTTTCATTTGTCGTCCGTGTTTTGAATTTTAATTATTCATATGATTAATTAGATCATGATTACTTAATTCCAGAATATAAAACATGTTTTATATATAATATATATTCAGAATATACATATATATAATAAATCAGTAAATGGAACCGTTCATGGAGACGGTAGGCCGTACGTACGCATGAACGCTGTTTTCGTTTCCTTATTGAGTTGAATGGAATTAAGTAGATGACATACATATATATACACATAAATCCAGTATCATTATTATTTCATATATTTCATTATTACTTATTATATATACTTTATAATCATTCATGAATGGTTAAAGTGGAGAATGAATCTCATCGCGTCGTGGAGACGGTAGTCCGTACGTACGCACGAGCGATGATATCATTCTCATGATCATGGGAATGTATTGGAGTGTATGTATACTATTTCCGAATCAATATCACTTTAAAATAATCATATATAGTTATTATTTACACCATTATACCCATCCAAGTAATGTGGTGGTGGAAAATAGATCACACCACGGCGTGGAGACGGTATTCTGTACGTACGCACGCGCGGTGATTTCATTTTCCGTAGGATGGATAGATGGTGAAATAGGGTTGTTTCATACTTATAATAACATATCAGTATATGAGTGATACTGATGTTATTACTTCATAATGAAACAACCTTATAATAAGAAGTGGAAGAATAAATAAAGGTGAAAGAATCGGTAACAGAAATTACCTCTTCTTTGAAGCGCCTCTTTGAGACCTCCTTTTAGGGCACTAAAATAGGTCTTTGAAGAAGACCAGAACCTCTAGGATGTTTCTAGGGAAGTGTAGAGGAGAACTTGTCAGGGTTTGGACGAGCTTGAAGGCTCAAAGTGGTGTGAGGAAGAGAGGTAGGGGGTTCCCTTTTATAAGGGATGAGAGGGGCACCTTTGGAATAACTAAAAATATTATTTTATTATAAAGTCAAGTTCGGTTTTAAATAGCTTCAAATTGATTTATTTCTAAGCTAAGGTGGGGATGCGTCGAAATCCTCTCATCCAATATAATTTAGACAAGTTTAGGTTCCTATTTTAACCTTATCATTTAGATTTAACATTAAGTTAATTTTACTTTTACCGTGTCTTCTTGTGTTCTTACACTATAAGGTTAATAAACTTACAATAAGAAGCCAAACGAACCCCAAGTTGTTTATTATTAATATATATAACCTTATCTAAGTCATTTTGCCTAACCTTATATTTTTAGGAATAAAATAACAATTAATAATATAATATTTGTTTTAAAAACTATTTTATGTCAATTTTGACACTATTTAGTAATTGATTTTTGTGAAAATCATAACAGAATGATTAGTTCAAAAAAAGTTAATTAAATCAATACTAACATGTCATATTAACCTATAAAATTAGTGTAATTCATAAAAAGTCTCAAATTATATTTATTTGGGTATTTATAATATCAATTATTATAATTTTTTCAATATTACGGTAATTACTGCATCATCATTGTGTCATAAATAAATTAATTTATTTAATGTCTAAAAATTATAAATAAACTATAATTATGTAGGTAATTTTATTAGATTTCTAATGAATATTTACAATCGAATTTATCTTATGTATAACCCTATATTAAAAATGTTTTAGTAAATAAACTTTGATTTTAACTCTTTTAACTCTTCTTTGAATTAAATAATAATAAATGTCCTAATCTAATCCAAGTAGGCCTAAGTGGTCATATTTTATTCCTAAGGTTGTTTTTGGTCGAATTACACTTATCCAATAGAATTAGGACATGTGTTAGGGTAATAATAATATCATTTTTACCCTCAATTACCCTATTTACTTTTAACCGTGGTAAAAAAAGTAAAAAGTTACTATTCACCAAAAATTATTTTCATCTCATTGAACCACATTTTACTTACTGACATCAACCGTGTCTCTCGGATTTTTGAAATTCCACTCACAGAAGCTGTAAAATTAAGTTTTATGAAAAATTCATTTTTTTTTACTACCACTTAGTGGTTTCACTATTCATCAAAAAATGAAAGTTTCCAGAAAAATACCAAAAATTATGCCTAAGCTATATTTGATATTATGAACTCGAAAATGATGTCTATTTTACCAAATTCAAAACATATTAGTTACATTAACTAATTTAAAAATTAATTCCCGTCGTCAAAACAAACGGCGTGTTTTTAAGAGATAATAACTATCAAAAGATTGACACTTGTTTATAACTGGTTTAAATGTGAAATTACATCCAATGACCAAAATTGTATTAAATTGTAAAAATATATTCTAAATATACTTTAAAACCACTCAAATTAATAATTTATCACTATTAATTTTTTCGATTTAAAAAGTTGTTTTTAATTAAAATTTAGTAATTTTCACTATTCATTAGAATATGAAAGTTATCCGAAAAGTACCAAAATTTCACCTTAGGCTAAATTCGATACTCCGAATCCAAAAATGAATTCCATTTTGAGAGATAAAATTTATAAAATTTCAAAAGGTGGTTATTACTATTCATAACGGCTAGTTTTAATAATATTTTAATAGCATATCGTTGTTTAGTGAAACTCGGTATTGCGTACTACACACGCTATCGAGGAAGGTCTCAATTGCGTGTAATGCAAGGAAAGTCAAGGATGCATGTTGAGCAAGCTCCTTTTGGTGTAGCGTACAACACAAGACATTAATGAAATTAAAAAAAAAATCATAAAATCTCGGGGTGTTACAAGATCTCACCACAAATAATCATTAGTCACTAGGGTAGGTTATGTAAAGACATCTTGTGGATCAGTTCTAGACTTTTCCCTACTTTTGGTTTTCATAGATTGAAATCCAAATATTGTTTTCCTATATGTTGGGATTAATTTCCATTATTTCTCTATTTGAGTGTTAAATATGAAGTCTTATTAATTATATGATGGTGTTTTGTAGCATCATTCTTCTAAGAAGACGTTTGAATTGGATCTAGGAGGAAGCTGCTGCTCAACCTCAATGAGTGAATCCACTTGTGGACCTGAATCCGGTTGAGGTAATCATGCATACTATACAAGTTCTAGGATAGGCACCACCACTGGATCCCATTCAGGAACCAACTATGGAACCTCAAAGGGATGATCTCCAAGTTCATTCTCAATAGTTCCTTTGCTCAAATCCATTAGCATTCAAAGGCTCAAATTATTCCTATGATGCTTAGGAATGGTTGATTAGTATGGAGTGTTATTTTGGGGTACATGGAGACAACCTATGAAATCAAGGTGAAGTATGAAATGTCACGAACCAACCTGGGTTGACCCTGAACCGGTCACCCGAGCCGATCCGCGACATGGCCCGAAGGGCGTTCCCGATCCCCACAGGCTGGAAACTAGTATCGGGCATCAAAAGTAAACAGTTGGGAATTATTTGGCCCAAAAGAGAATAAATTAAGCAGCGGAAATAAAAAGAACAAATCCAAATAAAGAAAGAGCAATCAACAACACTACTAACCTGACCACGACTAAAAATCCACGGGAGCCCTTGGGTCACCCTCCAATACCACAACCAATGTCGCTCAAGGTGAACAACTGAAGTTGGAACCTACAGTAGAACTAAAAACAAGAAAACACTATAGGCATGAGTTTTAAAACTCAGTAGGCTATCCTGGTAAATCTATTCCCAAAGCACTACATTTAAATAAAGAATTTATCAATTCCATGTTTGAAATAAATTATATAAAATATGAGTTTTTACACACACTTCCATTTTCTAAAACAAGTATTAGTACATTGCCCTTTTTTTAATTTATAAAAAAGTTTAATGTTTGAATGGAACAGGTGTATAGCATTTTAAAACATTTCTTTGTGCAATTTAGAAATTAAGATTTTAGTTTCTAGCCAAAGGGAAACCACCCACAACACACCACACACATGAAGGGAAATGGAAAAAAGAAGTGGCACATAGGGGCCAGCAACCGAACTAGACTTCTCAGTCATGCGCCACGCACAAATAAACACTAAAAGAACACGGGTCGAACCTAGGAGATTGTGAACAATCCAGAACATAATATACATCTGACTCATCCTGAAGGCATTCCCTAACTCGATGATGTCATAACTCCCATACTACTACACAGTATATCCTTGCATGGCCTAACCGAGGGGCCTAATCCCTATAGCAGCAATAACTCAGTATTCCCCTGCTATGGGGCCACTATCTAGTGCATGGTCTAAACTAGTGTAGCAATCATTCTCAGAAGATTCACTCACTATGCCAGGTTCCCATGTCAACACATATAATAAAAGAGGGGTGTGTCCACAATGTAAATCAAGCAGTCACAATGCACTAACATCGCATATAGCTCACGCAATCAACACACGCCAAAGATCACCCCTGAGTGGGTTTTCCAAAATAATTTATTTTATTAAAGTGTCAAACAGGCCTTCGCCAATTTTAAAGCAAAACCTCATTTCTCAAGAAAACCTAAAACCCTTGTTCAGAAGAAATCATATATATTTAAAACTAGAAGTACATTTTACATTCTGTGAATTATGTTTAAAGGACAAATGGGCATTCTTTCAATATTGGGTGTCCGCTCATCAAGAAAAGGTTTCAGGTGTTCGGTATAAAATAAACGGCTCTTTTCACACCAAATATTCATATAAAAGTAATTAATTATATTATATTATTTCCAATTTATTAAAATTAATAAAACATCAAGAAATTAATAAATTTTAAATCTAAAGGTAAGTGCAGTGGGGGACCTACCTCAGCTCGCAGTCCAAATACAACGACGTAACGTGCCTCGCACAGGCGCACAAGCGCGCGCAAGCTGGCGATCGCATGAGCATGGAAAAACCCTTGACTACGTGCTGCAACCGTAAAGATAACTAAAATAGATAAACACATACTTAAAACAAACCAAACGAACAAACAACACAAACACCACCTCAACATGTTTTCAACACAGAAAACGCACCAACACCACTATTTACTAAATTCCTTTAAAAAACACAAAGTGTTTAGAAAAACCACACAACGTCAAAATAACTCACTAATCATTTTAAAGAGCCAACTGGAAAAATTTGACTAAAACACAACACACATCACACAACTTAGAAAAACACAACACACATCAAGGTCCAATTTTGAAATCAAGTGCTCCTCAAAAGAATTTCCAGAACATGATTCGCATTATTAATATTATTTAATAAACCATAAAAAGGATTATAAAAACAATTTTAAGGAATAACCCACAACTTTTCACACACACCAAACTTTCTCAAAAACCCCTTTTTCGGTCAAACTCACACCCGCAGTGTATCAAAATAGTAAACGTACCATTTTCATGATTAAAATCACAAATTTCACAATTTAACAAAACTATTAAACAGTATATAATTGATTTCCATCCAAAACACATCTCATTTCACAAAATAAAATTTATTCTAACAATATCGAGTGTCTAAATGACAATCAAGAAAGGTGAAGACATCAAGCAATTGATGAAATCTAAATTTAGAGAAAAAGTGCAAAGGTTTCCTACCTCAATTCCAATGAGGAATAAAAAAAATGCACACCCGAGACCGATGCACGATCTCATTCGCACCTCAGCTGCATGCTCCGAAAGCAAAAACAAACCCTGTTCCATCAAAACAAACCCTAAAACAAAGACCCGAACCAAAAATATCAACATCGGACCTCAAACAACTCAATTCCCGCAAAAAAAACTCAAAGAACAAAGACAAAACCCTAGCAAGGAAGGATGAAAAACAGAAATACCAAAGAGGGGTGGCTGCCGGAGTTGTGTGAGCCAGAGGGAAAGGTGAGAAGGAGGTGCAATGAAGGTAATTGAGGGTGAGGTTGGGTGCACGGGAGGCCATAGGAGGAGCATAGGGAGCGGCTGGGCTTGGATACGGGAGGCAGGCGGATGTCGGGGTCTTGCAGGGGGAAGCGGGTGGAAGGCAGGTGGCAGCTAAGGGCGACCGTCTGAAGCGACGAGGGTGAGGGGAGGCTTCTGGGCGTGCACCTGGGGGCCGGATCACGGCAACGGACCGGAGGCAGGCGCTGGCGAGGGGGTCTTGGAGCATCGGGGACCAGCGGCAGACGAGGCTGGGGAGCGGAGCCAAAGGGGTTGGTCGGCAGGCGGGCAAAGGGGAGAGGGGAAAGGGGGGTGCCGCCTGGAAAAATCGGGGAAGGGGAGGGGAAAGGGGGGACGCGCCTGGGTAGCCTAGGTTTAGGTTAGTTCATTTTTCTTTTTTTCTTTTTATTATAATATACTAATAATAATAATAAAATCTGAAATAGAATAATAAAAATAGAAATAAAATTATAATACCAATAATAATACTAGAAAAATAATAATAATAAAATTAACAATAATAAAGATAATATTATTAAAATTTATTAACCATTAAAATAATAAATAAAATAATGATAATAATAAAACCAATAATAATAATAATAATAATATGCAATTTCACAACACTAGGGCCGGTTGCGTGGCCATCGCCAAATGTGGGGTGACCGCGCACGGGTCTGAAACCAAGAAGAGAGGGAAAAAAATATTAAACGTCATCAAATTTGATCTGGGGCCCAGTTCAGACCTTGGATAGAGAACCCAGGCCAAGAATTAATAAAATAAAGATTAATTTAAGCAGGCAGGTGTGACAATTATCCCCACCATAGACACTTTCTACCCCCAGAAAGTCACCCAGCATAAAAATAGACAAAACAAGAGTTCATGCCCAACTTAGACCGAAAGAAACCACAATACGAGAGAACAGGAGAATGCGAGAGGATTATCCCCACCATAAGATTTCAACTAATGCGCAAATTTTAACACCCAAACATACCACCCTAGGAAGGGGGTCAATGCAGGAACTCCCAAATGATCTAAACTAAGTTCTACAGCACGAGCAAACAACTGCTCTCAATAAAACCTAGAACTCTTGACCAAGACCAAACACTCCCAACAATGGGGAAAACCTTCTAGCGGAACATACTCCAAAAAGTGAACCTGAGCACAACCACAAACATTGGCTCTTTCATAGGCACTTATATCTCCAAACGAACACATCTAAACCAAAATTAACCAACACAAGGTCCAAACATACTTTTAAGAAAAATGCATGATCCAGAACACCATAATCAGAAAAACGAGACTGGTTGGATTACAAACGAACACGTTCATCTTAACCTCAGGACGACACAATAAACCTACAATAACACCAAAGCTTTAACACTGTATGGACGAGAACAGAAGGACTTTAAATGTTTTGTTTCCAACACGGAACACGAAAGCCAAACTGAGACGTCACACCCCCGACAACTCCTGACTGCGCGCGAGCTTCACCCCAATACCTATGGCTGGGGCTCTGATGGTTGAAGAACCTCTTGCCTCACATTCAGGCACTGGAATCTTCTATTCACAGTGTCTTCCTCAGACGAAGATTCCTGCAAAACTTCTCTAGATGACCTAGAAAACTGCAACAATGGCACGTCTTCGAAGGGGTGTGACATGACGGCTTGTATCCCTAAAATTCCACACTGACAGTACACCATTGGACAATATGTCGAACTAGAAACCAGAGTCACTACAGAGGACTCTTTAGAAATAGGTTCATCTAACACACTCTACTCGCCTGATGGGGGACCTTCACGAGCAACTGGATACGGTGGACTGCCAATTGTTTGCGCTCCAGGGACCAACTCAGCTAAGAACACCTCATGCACTAACTTCTCAACAGTGATGCTCCCAAAAAGGGAGTACTCACTCCTTGATCTCTGGACGAAGACCCATGATGAAGTGAGGATTCTTCATCAAATCCTATGACGCTACCTCCAGAGAAGGACACAAGTTCCTTGAAATGCTCAACATACGCTCTCACCGTCTGCTGGCCATGTTGAATATGCATGAGCTCTTCCATTTTCTTCATCTTCACCTCCATAAGTATAAACCATCGAACAAAGACGGATTTAAAGACATACCACATCATCCCAACTTTCAGTAATGGTGGGGCGAACAACTCCTACTCGTCCAGAGCTAGACCTTCGAACAGACCCAAAACAGCATGTACTCTGATATCTTCGGGAGTTCCCAATACCCTGAAGATGTGCTCGACCTCTTCAAGTCATTGTACTCTCTCTAACATACTCCAATCACCATGAAGGACAGACAACGTCCGAGAAAGACCAAAAACTGGGCATGACTCATCAAAACTCTGGGGACCTTTCTGGGCGGCATTTCTGAACAACATATATAACACCAAGCCGAAACCGATATCAATCAAAGAAACATCAATAAAACACCCTCATACAAAAACAACCAACTCAAAAAACCAAACAACCACAAACACAACTGAAAATTCCCTGTCCAAAATTCCCGTTCCATTTTAGATTCCAAAACCACCTTTTTTCCCTTTTTTATTTCAAAACCGCTTTCTTTCAAGACCACTCTCCAAATACCAAATCCACTTTTCAAACCAAAATCACTTTACAAAACCATTTTCCTCTTTAAAAGCCGATTTAGAAAACAAGGTCAAGCCATTAATTTCAAACACGCCCAGGTAATCCCATGAACCGTTGCACATGTCTTCATCCACTTTCATTCATACGCACCAACACACACTTTCCACACATCCTATCACATGTACAAACGTTCATAAGGAGTACCTGAGGTTTCACCCCAAACCATTCTTGACCAATTTCCAAAAAAACACCAGTTTTCCAAACCAAAGGCTTTCAGTTTTAAAACCCCCTTCATAAATTTAAAGTCATTTAAAATAAATCAGTCCCATCTTCAAAAACCCTTTTTCATTTCCAAAAACGCACTTACACCAACCAGAATGAAAATGACACTCAACTTGCATCAAACCACCAAAGAGAGGGACTAGCGGTCACACTTAACTTGACGACATGGTAGTGGGCCATGACCCAAGTAAGCGTCAACAACTAGGAAGAATTCAAACCATGTACCCGGAATCCACATGGGTCACTACTCCATGTGAGATCATGATGTAACATCGGTTTACCTTCGTTGTCATCCCTCAATCCAAAACAAACTAGGATGAAACAAAGACTCAATTCTCGGACTCTCCGTGGCGACTCGAGGTGCAGAACAGGCGAGGGTTCATGATGTTCTTCCCGTACCAACCTCTCGAGTCCCGACAATCCTAATCTCAATCTACCGGAAATCCCAAATAACAAGGGCCTCCTTTGATACCATTTTGTCATGAACCAACCCAGGTCGAGCTGAACCAGTCACCCGAGCCGATCCGCAACATGGCCCGAAGGGCGTTCCCGATCACCATGGGCTGGAAACTAGTGTCGGGCATCAAAAGTAAACAGGTGGGAACGATTTATCCCAAAATAGAATAAATTAAGCAACGTAAATAAAAAGAACAAATCCAAATAAAGAAAGAGAAATCAACAATGCTACTAACCTGACCACGAAAAAAACTCCACAGGACCCCTTGGGTCACCCTTTAATACCACAACCAACGTCGCTCAAGGTGAACAACTGAAGCTAGAACCTACAGCAGAACTAAAAACAATAAAAAATTATAAGCGTGAGTATTAAAACTCAGTAGGCTAGCCCGGTAAATCTATTCCCAAAGTACTACATTTAAATAAAGAATTTATCAATTCCAGGTTTGAACTAAATTATATAAAATATGAGTTTGTACACACACTTCCATTTTCTAAAACAAGTATCAGTCCTTTTCCCTTTTTTTAATTTATAAACAAGTTTAATGTTTGAATGGAACAGGTGTATAGAATTTTAAAACATTTCTGCGTGCAATTTAGAAATTCAAATTTTAGTTTCTAGCCAAAGGGAAACCACCCACAACACACCACACACACGAAGGGCAATGGAAAAAAGAAGTGGAACACAGGGGCCAGCAACCAAACTAGACTTCTCAGTCGTGCGCCATGCACAAATAAACACTAAAAAAATATGGGCCGAACCTAGGAGATCGTGAACAATCCAGAACATACTATACATCTAACTCATCCTAAAGGCATTCCCTAACTCGATGACGTCATAACGCCCATACTACTACCCGGTATAGACCTACATAGCCTAATCGAGGGGCCCAATCCCCATAGTAGTAATAAATCATTATTCCCCTGCTATGGGGCCACTAGCCAGTGTGTGGTCTAAACTAGTGCAGCAATCGTTCTCAGAAGATTCACTCACTATAACATGTTCCCATGTCAACACATATAATAAAATAGGGGTGAATCCTCAATGTAAATAAAGTAGTCACAATGCACTAACATTAAATATAGCTCACAAAATCAACACACACCAAAGATCACCCCTGAGTGGGTTTTCTAAAATAATTTATTTTATTAAAGTGCCAAACGGGTCTTCACCAATTTTAAAGAAAAACCTCATTTCTCAAGAAAACCCAAAACCCTTGTTCAGAAGAAATCATATATCTTTAAAACTAGAAGTACATTTGACATTCTGTGAATTATGTTTAAAGTCCAAATGGGAATTATTTCAATACTGGGTGTCCGCTCATCAAGAAAATGTTTCAAGTGTTCGGTATAAAATAAACAGCTCTTTTCACACCCAAATATTCATATAAAAAAATTAATTATATAATATTATTTCCAATTTATTAAAATTAATAAAACATAAAGAAATTAATAAATTCTAAATATAAAGGTAAGTGCAGTGGGGGACCTACCTCAGCTCACAGTCCAAATACAACGATGTTACATGCCTCACACAGGTGCACCAGCGCACGCGCAAGCTGACGATCGCATGAGCGTGGAAAAACCCTTGACAACGCGCTGCAACTGCAAAGATAACTAAAATACATAAACATAGACTAAAAACAAACCAAAAAAAAACAACGCAAACACCACCTCAACATGTTTTCAACACAGAAAACGCACCAACACCACTATTTACTAAATACCTTTAAAAAACACAAAGTGTTTAGAAAAACCACACAATGTCAAATTAACACACTAATCATTTTAAAGAGCCAACTGGACAAATTTAACTAAAACATGGTCTGCACAACTTAGAAAAATACAACACACATCGAGGTCCAATTTTGAAATCAAGCGCTCCTCAGAAGAATTTCCAGAACATGCTTCGCATTATTAATATTATTTAATAAACCATAAAATTGATTATAAAAACAATTTTAAGGAATAAACCACAACTTTTCACACACACCAAACTCATTCAAAAACCCCTTTTCGGTCAAATGCACACCCGCAGCGTATCAAAAGAGGAAATGTACCATTTTCATGATTAAAATCACAAATTGCACAATTTAACAAAACTATTAAATAGTATATAATTGATTTCCATCCAAAACACATCTAATTTCACAAAATAAAATTTATTCTAACAATATCGAGTGTCTAAATAACAATCAAGAAAGTTGAAGACATCAAGCAATCGATGAAATCCAAATTTAGAGAAAAAGTACAAAGGGTTCCTACCTCAATTCCAATGTAGAATAAATAAACGCACCACCAAGACCAATGTATGATCTCATTCTCACCTCAGCTGCATGCTTTGAAAGCATAAACAAACCCTGCGCCATCAAAACAAACCCTAAAACAAAAACCCGAACCAAAAATATCAACGTCGGACCTCAAACAACTCAATTCCCACAAAACAAAACTCAAAGAACAAAGACAAAACCCTAGGAAGGAAGGAGGGAAAACAGAAATACCAAAGAGGGGTGGCTGCTAGAGTTGTGTGTGCTGGAGGGAAAGGTGATCCGGAGGTGCAATGAAGGGGATCGAGGGTGAGGTTGGGTGTACGGGAGGCCAGAGGAGAAGCGTCGGGAGCTGCTGGGCTTGGATGCGGGAGGTCAGGCGGATGTCGGGGTCATGTAGGGGGAAGAGGGCGGAAGGCATGTGGCGACTGAGGGCGACCTTCCGAAGCGACGAGGGTAAGGGGAGGCTACTAGGCGTGCTCCTGGGGGATGGATCACGGAAGCGGACCATAGGCAGGCACTGGCGAGGGGGTCTTAGAGCGTCGGGGACCAGCGGCAGACGAGGCTGGGGAGTGGAGCCGAAGGGGCTGGTCGGCAGGCGGGCAAAGGGGAGCGGGGAAAGGGGGCGCCGCCTAGAAAAATCGGGGAAGGGGAGGGGAAAGGGGGGACGTGCCTGGGTAGCCTAGGTTTAGGTTAGTTCATTTTTCTTTTTTTCTTTTTATTATAATATACTAATAATAATAATAAAATCTGAAATAGAACAATAAAAATAGAAATAAAATAATAATACTAATAATAATACCTGAAAAATAATAATAATAAAATTAACATTAATAAAGATAATATTAATAAAATTTATTAACCATTAAAATAATAAATAAAATAATAATAATAATAAAACCAATAATAATAATAATAATATGTAATTTCACAACACTAGGGCTGGTTGCGCGGCCATCACCAAATGTGGGGTGACCGCGCATGGGTCTGAAATCAAGAAGAGAGGGAAAGAAAACATTAATCGTCATCAAATTTGATCCGGGGCCCAGTTCGGACCTTGGCGAGAGAACCCAGGCCAAGAATTAATAAAATAAAGATTAATTTAAGAAAGCAGGTGTGACATGAAACCTTTATGCTTGAAGGACCGAGCAGGAGATGGTGGGACACTATGGCGATGGAGAATAATCATGAGGTATTAGAGTGGAAAGACTTAAAATTTATTTTCACTAATCATTTCTATCAAGATTAGATGTTGTTGGCTAAGGATATGGAGTTTTTTAAAATCGATAAGGCTGAAAGTACTGTGATAGAGTATGCAAACTATTTTGTTGAGTTTATGCATTTTTCACCTGAGATAGTATCAAATGAGAAAATGAAAGCTCAAAGGCTCTAGTTGGGACTTCTATCTGATATTTTTTCTTAGGTTTTCCTACTGAAGCTACCTTCTTATACTGATCTGATGGATAGAGTTTTGATGGTTGAAATGGATCTGGTTAGTAAGTCAGGGTTGTCGGGAGTTTCTTTCTCTCCCAGTAGTAGTATGAGTTCCTTTAAAGGAAAGCATAATCATGATGATTCTAATAGTGGTTCTCGACACCATGGTAATTCTAAAACTCCTTTAGTACAAGGAAGAGGCTTGTTGATTTGCTACCAGTGTTGAAATTATGTGAATTCTAATAGGTTTTTCACTGAGGCACTCAAGGTATGTGGTTCTCATTGACACTCAAGTCACTTACAGTAATTATTCAATGTTTATTCCAATCTACATAGTAGAACAAGATCATAAACTCCTTCTAAAATTGTGGGTAAATTAGATGATTCAAGGATAAAAGGGTTCCATTCAAATATATCTAGAACAAAACTTCTTCACACAGTGGAAGATTTTCCAGAGGAAGCAGATACAGTTCCAGTGACCGTGAGAGGTACCATCACTATAACCTCATCATTAGTGACTAATTTATTTGATATTACTTCATCTCATTAATTTATTTCAACCTTAATTTTTTATCATCTAAATCTTCCTATGAAGATTTTATCTTATGTTAGGGATATTACTCCACCCCTTAGAATGAAGAGATAGTAGAGTCTCTATAGTCTTGCGTATGTTATATCTCTATCATATATTAAGATTGTGTGGAGTTTTATAATTCTCAACATGAAACCACTTGATGTTATATTTGGGATGGATTGGATCATTGAAAATAAAGACTATATTGATTATTATATTCAACGAGTATCATTTACTACACCCAACGGTGTGTTTTGTGTCTTTCAAGGAGAAGGGGACCCAAGGTTGAGTAGGACCAGACCTTCTTATCCAGATTTGGGTAAAGTAATATCATTATTTGATTTTGATATGGAGTGGGAATTATTTATTGGTGATCTCCCTCTTATTTTCATCAAGTTTCCTTATAGTTTTCTTCTGACTTGTATGGTTTTCTGCCATTAAGGGAGATAGAGTTTTCTATTTATTTAGTGTGTGGTAATAAACTAGTATTTATTCCTTCTTATCACATGAAACTAGATGAAATAAAAGAGTTGAAGACCCAATTGGATGATCTTCTATAGAAATTATTTATACGCCCGATCGTGTCACCTTGGGTACTGCATGTTCTCTTTACTAAGAAATTTCATGGTTCACTTCGCCTATGAGTTGATTACCAAAATCTCAATCAAGTGACAGTAAAAAAAATATCAATTTCCACTGAATGATGAGATGTTTAATTAGTTAAAAAGGGGAAAGTTTCTTTAAATGATCGACCTTCGATTTGGTTACCATCATTTGAGGATAAAATAATCTAACATCCATAAAACTTCCTTTCAGAACAAGTATAGTCATTATTAATACCTTATCATGCCCTTTGGCCTAAACAATGCTCCTTTATTTTTTATTGATTTAATGAACAGGATTTTCCATGAGTATCTTGATACCTTTTTGGTAGTATTTTTGAATGACATTATTGTTTACTCGAAGTATGAGGAGGATCATGTACGTCATCTGAGAGCTGTTCTGGAATTGTTTAGAAATCACCGACTTTATTCCAAGCTTAAAAATAAAATTTCTCTATTCAGGAAGTGAAATTATTGGGATGTGTGGTGTTGGAACATGGTATTTTAGTTGATCCTGAAAAGGTATAGGTTGTTATGACATGGTAACATCCATGGAATGATTTCACGATTCAAATATTCTTGGGATTAGTAGGGTATCATCACTATTTTTTCAAGGACTTCTCAATGTTGGATTATCTGAGGACTTCCCTAACTCGAAAGGGAGTGAAGTTTTCTTAGGATGATAAATGTCAGAGTTATTTTGTTGAGATGAAATTCCATTTGACTAATGAACTGATGTTGACTCTCCCAAAGGTTGGGCAAGGCTATTTGGTCTTCTATGATGCATCAGATTCAGGTTTGGGTTGTGTTATTATGAAAGGCGGTCATGTCATTACTTATATATCTAATCTTCATAGGCCACATGAGAAGAATTATCCTACCCATGACCTTGACCTCGTAGTTCTGATGCACATGCTTAATATTTGGAAACACTACCTTTACAAAGAAATATTTATTGTGTATTCATACCACAAGATCCTGAGTTATATCTTCTCTCAATAATATTTGTATCTCTACCAAAGTTAGTGGATGGAATACCTAAAATATTTTTGAATTTGAAATCACCTATACCCTGGGGAAGGGAAATGTTGTCACAGATGCATTGAGAAGGAAACTTTTAAAATAGGTCATGAAAGAATCCTATAAAGATTTGAACTTGATGTCTCTCTTTTATATATTCATATTGAATTCCAGGAATCATGGGTTGAGACATAATTTTCTAGTGTTATGTTGACATCCACTCTTCTTGAGATGATTCTTCAGGAACTACATCTTTATGATGAGTTTCTTAGTATTAGAGACTCTCTTTATAGTAGGGAGACCGTTCCTGAGTGGGTGTTCTCTAAAGAGGGAATTCTATGCTATTAAAATATATCCATTGTACCGTTAGTGGAAAAAAATATATGATGAACATTTTTTATAATTACCAATAGATTTTTCACCTATAAACCACGAATATGTTCTATGAAATGCTGTGATAATTCTGGTGGCTAAGTATGATATGGTACAATGTTGATTTTCTCTCACATTGTTATACATGCCAACAGGTTAAGGCCAAGCATAAGAAACCTTCAGGTTTTCTTCAACCACTTCCAGTCCCTACTTGGAAGTGGGATAATATATCTATACACTTTCTGGTTGGGTTTCTACATACCCAAAGAAAAAATAATGTGATATGGGTTGTGATCAATTAGCTGATGAAATTTTCTTAATTTCACCCATTCATGGTACACCCAAAGTTAAGGAGTTGGAAAATATATATTTGAAAGAAATTATTAACTTTCACGAAGTTCCATCAACTATAGTCTTTGATAGGGATCCTTAGTTCTCTTTTAATTTTTGGAGAGGCCTTTAGGAGGTACTAGGATCTCATGTCCATTTGAGTTTGGCATACCATCCATTATCATATTTCCAGACAGAAAGATCTATACAGATTCTTGAAGAAATGCTTCGAACCTATGCTCTCAACTTTTGTGGAGAATGGGATTATCATTTGGGTCTATTTGAGTTTACATATAACAATAGTTAACATTATATAATCATAATGGCTCCTTCTGAGGCATTGTATGGTCAGCCTTGTAGTTCTCTGTTGTGTGGGTCAAAGATTGGTGAGATTTCCTTGGTTGGACCAAGTTTGGTTCAAGATATGACAATAAATATTTAGTTGATTCATTATATAATGTAGACAAACCATATTCGGTATAAGTATTATGTTTATTATCATCATAGGTCATTGAAATTCTCATTTGGTGGCCAAGTGTTCTTGCATGTTTCACCCGGTTTGGGTCATCAACGTCTTGGGGGGCAAGGAAAAATTTATGGTTGTTTTGTGGGACCTTTTGAGGTTGTTAAGTAGGTAGGAAAAATTTATTACCGTTTGGAACTTCCACTGCGACTGACAATGATACATTAAATGTTCCATGTATCTTATCTATGAAAGTATCTATCTGATCTGTTTCATGTTCTGAGTTGGAGTGATCTTGAGGTTGAACCTGATTTATCCATGACTGAATGGAGAGTTGGGATAGTTTATTTTAAAACCAAGGAAATTTTTAGGATAATTATACCTTTGGTTTGAGTTATATGGCATCATAATTCTGATAATCATGAGACATGGGAGAGGGAGGCACTAATGAGAGAGTAGTGGCCTCGTCTTTTTGGCATGGAATCTTCTGAGTAATATTTCTAGGGATATAAAGTTCATAAAATGGGGAGGTTGTAACATCCTATTACTATTTTAAGATATTACTAAACCCCCTATTTTTACCATGCTTTGGTTGGGTTTTGTTTGAGGTTGTTCTAGGTTTATTTTTTAAAAAAATTTGACCATTCTGGGCTAGTTCACAGTTGGTGCACTGTTTTCCCAAACTGCGTTCCCTCTTAAGGAAAACTGTGCAAACCCAGAAAGTTAGGTTTTGAATGATTAGCCCATGATTTGGAAAACCATGCACCCATATAAGAGAAACCATATGGCCCATTAAAAGGGGTTCATAGCTAGATATCATGGTTCGGTCTAACCATGTGATTCTTCCCAGGAAATTGTGTGTGTCTTTTAATTAATCCAAAAAAATATTTTTTTACCCTAAAACCTCCCATTTAGGTACCTAACAAATCTAGAAATATCCCCTATGGTTTATTCTTCCTCAAGAGAACCCAAGAGGTGGTTTTTTCCCCTTTAAACCCTCCCTAAAGTAGATCAAATCATAGAGAACAATGTTTTATCTCTACCTGGTAGGTTTCCTCTTCAAGTTATCTGACTCCCGCTCTCTCCACATTTCTCCCAAGGGTTTTATAGATCTTTGTGTGTTGTTGGATGATCTAATACCCACTATTTTGGATCTAAAATGAGTTTTTAATCTTTGTTTGTCGTTTTCATTATTCTTTATTATTGAATCCTTATTAGGGTTTAGTAAATCGAGATCTTGTGACCCTAATTTAGGTGGTTTCGTTGTGATTCCCAAGTTTTTGTTAACCCTAAATTACTTGGTTGTTGATTTAAATTCATTTACTATTATAAATGAAATTGATTTCAATTGATTGATTAAAAACCCAATTCCATTGAATTGGGATTTTGGAAAATTTAATTTGGGCATGAAATTGGGAAAACCCTTAATTCCATTGAATTGGGGGGTGTTTGTGAAATTGATGGAAAATTGTGGAAATTTAAATTATAAAAATAGTGTAAAATTGTTTCAATTAAATTTTTGAATTTAATTTTGTAATTTTTAATTGTGAAATTGAATTATGAATTGATTTCAAATTATTATTCAGGAAAATTTGGCTTAAATTATTTATCTAGAAACCTATGGGTTTTATCTTGTAAAAAGGTGTATTTTGATCAAAAACTGGTTTTGGTTTTTAAATAGAAATTTTTCATTTTTTAAAATGGGGGGTGGGATTTAATTGTATTTTTAGGTTTCTTAAAATAAATTCCCCATCATTAAATTTTACTAGAGAACATGAAATCTTATGTAGTTAGTGAGTTATTTGGGACAAAAATTATATGATGGGAATGCCCTAAAAATTGATTGAAATTTTAAAAAAATAAGAAAACAACTTTTTTGTCACATATTATTCCTCATTAGGACATAGATGAACCCTCTCTTTCTAGTTTTGAGGGATGTGTGTACACATTTCAATTATGATTATATGAGTGTGTGGGGATCACACGACCTTGAAATATCATACCTCTTGGCGGATGACTATGTTGATCACTTGTTTATATATGAGATATAAATGTATTCCATTTTTGTAAACTATTTTACATGGCTTGTGAATTTATATAAATTGTTTTATTTAAAAGTATTTTATTAATTTATTTATTTAGAAATATCCCATCATTTGAAATGAGAAGAATTTTTTTAAATTATTTTCAATCATTTGAAATGTAAAGCATGATTTGTTTAAATATTATTTTTAAATGCCAAAACTATTTATTTGAAAATTTGAAATATCATTATTTGGAAAATTAAATGTTTGCATCTTATTATAGAATCCTTGGTGAGACCCTATAGGTATTTTAGATCACACTATACATATGAATTCTAGTGTTTGTAGATTATCTCCTTTTAGGTTTGAGTAGATGTAAAGCACCACTTGGAGGTGGTTCTAGGTATTTATTTGTGGACATGGAGAGTTTCATCCACTGGGACTTGGGTTGTTTCCCTTTTTGTTTTCTGGTACTTTGTTGAAGTACTTTGGGTGTTTATTCCTATTTGACTTTTGGTACACTTCTCCCTATGTAGTTTCTTTTATATGGATACTAATTTTTTGTCTTAATTCCATAGTGTTCATGGAAAATTCTTCCCCACTTTCTTTTCATATTATGTAAGGTTCTATTCACCAACCCATGGGGATCAAGAATGCCCTTCAGGACATGTCATTTCCAGATTGTTTATTGGGATTCCAAGGTACCCGAGTCGATTCGTGACAAATTAGTATCTGAGATCTAGGTTGAGCTACTTATCTTGAATCTAGTATGAATTTTCTAATCTTGTTGGGAGTTAGGAGTTAGTTATTATTGAGTTCCTAGCCAGATCTCACCATTATTAACCTTAATTCACTAGGTAAGGTTAGGTAAATATGTATTGTGAATCAATTATAGTATTTCACCTACTTTTGATTTGGATATATTTAATTCCAAATATTGTTTGTATATATGTTGGGATTAATTTCCCTTGTTTCTCTATTTGAGTTTTAAATTTGATATCTTCCTTGTTGTCTTCTAATGTTGTGCAGCATCATGCCTCTTAAAAGATGTGTGAATCATATCTAGGATGAAATTACTACTGAACCTCAAGGATAAAATCCTCTTATAGACCCAAATAAGGTTGAGTTGATTATTCCTACAATGAATGATCTTGGACAAGCACCACCACTAGTTCTTATTGAGGATCCAAATATGGAACCTTGAAGGGATGATCTCTGAGTTCATTCTCAAGATTCCATTCACCAAAATACATTATAGTTAAAAGGATCAAATGATACTTAAGAGGCTGAGGAATGGTTGAGTAAGATGAAGTGTTTGTTTGGGTTCATCGAGACACCCTATGAAATCAAGGTGAAGTGTTCCACCTTCATGATTAAAGGGCTGATCAAGAGATAGTGGGACACTGTAGTGATGGTGAAGAAGCATGAAGGATTAGAGTGTAAAGACTTCGAAGTTATTTTCACTAAACAATTATATCCAGAGTTGATGTTTTTGGCTAAGGCTATATATTTTTTCAAACATGATCAGGCTGATAGGACCGTGACTGAGTATGCAAACCATTTTTCTGAGATTTTAAATTTTTCACCTGATATGGTATCGAATGTGAATATGAAGTCTCTTTGGTTTTAGTTGGGACATCTATTTGATATTCATTCTCATGTTTTTTATTAAAGTTTCCTTTTTGTGATTATGTGTTGGATAGAGCACTGATGGTTGAAATGGACCTGGCTGGAAAGCCAGGGTTATCATGATTTTTTTCTCTCCTAATAGTATCATTAATTCCTTTAAATTAAAGTGGAAGTGTGATGATTATCATGGTGGTTATCAAAAGAAAGGTAATTCTAGACCTTCTTCAGTACCTAGTAGAGGCCAATTTATTTTCTAGCAGTGTGGAAAGACTAGGAATTCTAAGAGGGTTTGCACTGAGGAACCCAAAGTATGTGGTTCTTGTGGATGCTCAGGTCACTTACATAAATTCTTACATTTTTATTCCACTCTGTATAGTTTAACGAGATCATCATATTCATCTAAAACAATGATGAAATAAGATGCTTCAAGGATAAAAGATTTCTAGACATAGGCATCCAAAAAAAATCTTCTTCACATAGTGGAAGAGTCTCCAGAGGAAACGGATACGTGTCCAGCAACCGTGAGAGGTACCATCAATATAGATTCATCATTATTGAATGATTTATTTGATACGAGTGCATCTCATCCATTTATTTCAACCTGTATTGTTAATATACTAAATATTCGTATGGATATTTTATCATATGTCATGGATATTACTACACCCCTTGGTAAGAAGAGAGAGCAGGGTCTTCGTAGTCCCTCTTGTGTTTTATCTCTATCATATGGAGAGATTGCTTGGATTTTTCTGATTCTTGATATGAAACCACTTGTTGTCATATTCAGGATGGATTGGACCATTTCTATTAAATCTCTCATATATTTTTATCTTTGACAAGTCTTGTTTACTACACCCAATGGTGTGTCTTATGTCTTTTAAAGAGAATGGGACCCAAGGTCAAGCAGGGTACGGCCTTCTTATCCAGAGTTTGGTAAAGTAATATCATTTTTTACTTTTTATCTGGAGTATAAATATTTGAGTGGTGATCTCCCTTTAATTTCCATAGAGTTTCCTTATGTGTATCCTTCTGACTTCTATGGTTTATCACTAGTAAAGGAGGTAGATTTTTCTATTTATTTAGTGCTTGGTACTCAATCATAATTTATTAATTTTTACTACATGGAACTAGAATAAATGATTGGGATGAAGACTTATTTGTATGATCTTCTAGAGAAAGGACCTATATACCCAATAATGTCACCTTGGGTGGCACCAGTTCTCTTTCTTAAGAAAGATTATGGTTCACTTCACCTATGTGTTGATTACCAAAAGCTCAATCGAGTGATGGTAAAGAATAAATATTCATTTCCAAGGATTGATGATTTGTTCTATAAGTTGAAAGGGTAAAATTGGTTCTCAAAGACCTACCTTGGATTTAGTTACCAACAGTTGAGGATAAAATAATCTGACATCCAGAAAACTACCCTTTGGAGCAGGTACTACCATTATGAGTACCTTTTCATGCCCTTTGGCCAAACCAATTATCCTACATTTTTCATCTCTATAATGAATAGGATTTTACATGAGTATCTTAATACCTTTTTGGTAGTATTTTTGAATGAAATTCATTTTTACTCTAATTTTGAGGAGGATCATGTACGTATTTTAGGAATGGTTCTGGGATTGTTGAGAAATCACCAACTTTATGTTAGGATTTTGAAATGTGATTTCTCGATTTGGGAAGTGAAATTTTTTGGATACATGGTGTTGGAACATGTTATTTCAGTTGATCATGAAAAGGTAAAGGTTATTATGACATTGGAACAACCACGAATTTTTTTTCGAGATTCATAGCTTATTAGGTTTAGCTATGTATTATCATTGGTTCATTAAGGACTTCTCAATGTTTTCTTCTTTGATGACTACTCTAACTTATGAGGGAGTGATTTTTTCTGAGGATGATAAATTTCATAGTTCTTTTGTTGATATGAGACATCTTTTGACTATTGAACAGGTTTTAACTCTCCCAGATGCCAGGAAGAGGTCTATGTGGTCTTCTATGATGCATCGGGTTCATGTTCAGGATACGATCTTATGAAAGGAAATCATGCCATTTCTTATGAATCTTGTCATATTAGGCCACATTAGAATAATTATCCAACCCATGACCTTGAACTCATAGTTGTGATTCATGCGCTTAATTATTGGTGGCAATTCCTTTACAGAGAAAGGTTTACCAGGTATTCAGAACACAAGATCTTGAGTTATAACTTCTCTAAAAAATATTTGAATCACCACCAGAGGCATTGGATAGAATGCCAGAAATATTTTGACTTTGAAATCACTTATAACCCATAGAAATGTAATGTTGTTTCAAATTCTTTGAGTAGAAAACTTCTGAACTAGGCCATGAAAGAATCTTTGGAATAGTGGAACTTGATGGATCTCTTTCGTAGTTACATATTAGAGTCCAAGAATCAAGGGTTGAGGCTTCCTTGGAAAGTGTTCAGTTGATATCCACTCTTCTCAAGATTATTATTTTGTAAAAGTATATTGATGATGATTTTGATAGCATTAGAGGCTCTCCTTATGATGGGGAAACCATTATCTAGTGATCATTCTTCAAAGAAGGGATTATATGCTATTAGAATAGATTTGTTATGTCATTAGTGGTAAGGAAGTATGTGATTGGGTATTTACATAATTACCAATGGGTTGTGCACACAGGAATCATAAATATGTTCTATGACATGCGGTGAAAATTATGGTGGCCAGGTATGTGATGGGACATTGCTGATTTTTTTTCTTGTTGTTATACATGTTAATAGTTTAAGGTCGAGCATCAAAAACCTTTGGGTTTTCTTCATCCACTTCCAGCTTCTACTTGTAAGTGGGATATGGTATCTATAGAATTTTTGGTTGGGTTTCTACAAACCTAGAGAAAGAAGAATGTGATATGGTTTGTGATCAATCGACTGATGAAATTGGATCACTTTTTACCCATTCGTGATACAACCAAAGTTGAGGAGTTAGGAAATCTCTATGTGAAAGATATCATTTGTTTTCATGGATTTATATCTACTATAGTCTCTAAAATGGATCCTTGGTTCACTTCTGGTTTTTGGATAGGCCTTTAGGAGGCACTAGGATCTCACATCCATATGAGTATGGCATATCATCCATAATCGGATGGACGGATAGAAATAGCTATAAATATTCTTGAGGATATGATTTTTTACTATGTTTTAAACTTTAGTGGAGATTGGGATGATCATTTATGGATGTTTGAGTTTTCATATTACAATAGTTACCATTCCACAATTAGAATGACTCCTTTCGAGGCCTTTTATGGCTATCCTTATTTATCTCTATTGTGTTGGTTGGAGATTGTTGAAAGTTCCTTGGTTCGACCAAGTTTGGTTCAAGACATGGTAGAAAAGATTCATTTGATTAATCATAGAATGTTTATTGCACAAAGTTGGTATACTTCTTATGTTTATCATCACCACAGACTATTGTAAAACTCATTTGGTGACTAGGTGTTCTTGAATGTTTCACCATGTTTGGGCCATCGGCATCTTAGGAGGCAAGGGAAAATTTCTCTTTATTTTGTGGGACCTTTTGAGGTTGTTGAGCAGCTGGAAAATATTTATTACCATTTAGAACTTACACCACTATATTCATTGATACATAATGTGTTCCATGTATTTTAGCTATGAAATTATCTATCTAACCCATATCATTTTTAGATTTGGAGTGATCTTGAGGTTGAACTATATTTATTCATGACTGAATATCCATTTAGAATAGTTGATTTTGAAACCAAGGTACTTAGTGGGAGGAATATACCTTTGGTTTGAGTGATATGGAATCATAGTTCTAATAAATATGAGATTTGGGAGAGGTATGCATTGATGAGAGATTATTGGCCTCATATTTTTTCCATGGAAGCTTCTGAGTAGGATTTCTAGGGAGAGAAAGTTCCTATGGTGGGGCGGTTGTAACATCGTATTACTATTTTTAGATATTATTAAACCCCCTCTTTTTATCATATTTTTCTTGGGTTTCATTTGGGGTTGTTTTGGGTTGTATTTTTAAAAAAATTTGAATGTTTTAAGCTAGTTCACAGTTGGTGCACAGTTTTCCCAAACTATGCACCCTCTCAAGGAAAACCGTACAAACCCAAGTACTGGGGTTTTTCATGGTTGTTTCATAGTTTGAAAACCCATGTTCCCACTTAGGATAAACCATGTGGCCGATTAAAAGGGTTGAATGGACAAGGTACATGGTTTGGTCTAACTCTGCGACTCTGACCAAGAATCTATACACGGCTTTTAATTAATACAAAAATCTTATTTTAAAATTCCAAAACCTCCCATTTAGGTACCCAACGAAACTATAACAACTCCCTATGGTTTCAACTTCCTAAGGGGAACCCAAGAGGTGATTTTATCCCCTATACATCCTCATAGGATGGGATCAAAGCTTGGATAATAACATTATATCCCCACCTGGTAGGTTTCCTCTTCTTGTTCTATATCTCCCTCTCTCTCCTCCTTTCTCCCTAGGGCTTTATAGATCTTTGTGTGTTTTTGGAGGATCTAATACCCACTATTTTGGATCTAATACTAGGTTTTATTCATGGTTTCCCATTTTATTCATTCTTCATTAGCGAATCCCAATTAGGGTTTGGTGAATCAAGATCTCTTAATCCCAAGGTAGGTGGTTCTATTGTGTTACCCATTTTTTGTTAACCATAAAATACTAGGTTGTTGATTTAAATTCATTTACTATTATGAATGAAATTTCTTTCAATTGATTGATTGAAAACCAAATTCCATTGAATTGGGGGTTTTGAAAATTAAATTTCGGCATGAAATTTGGAAAACAACCAATTCTATTGAATTAGGGTGCGTCCTTGAAATTTATGGAAAATTACTGAAATTAAAATTGCTGAATTTAAAATGTGAAATTAATGGAAATTATTTAAATTAAATTGTTGAATCTAATTATGGAAAATTAAATTGTGAAATTGAATTTTGAATTAATTTAAAATTCTTATTTATGAAAAAATGTCTTAATTTTTTTTTAATAGAAACCTTTGTGTTTATCTTGAAAAATTGCATGTTTTTATTAAAACAATATTTTGGTTTTAAAAAAAAATTGGAATTTTTGAAATGGTGGAATGGGATTTAATTTTATTTTAAGTTTTCTTATTATAAATTTCCCAAAATTGAATTTTACTAGATCACATGCAAGATGAGGTAGTTAGTGAGTTATTTGGGAAAAATATACTAGGATGAGTATTCCCTAGCACTAGATTGATGATTTTAAGAACTAATAAAATATCTTATTTAGAACATATTATTCCTCAGTAGGACATAGATGAGTCCTCTCTTGACAGTGTTGAGGGACATGGGTACACATTTCGATTATAATCATATGAGTGTGTAAGGATCCCATAACCTATAACTATTGTACCTCTTTCCAAAAGACCATGTTGATCGCTTTTTTATATATGAGATATAAATATATTCCGTTATTGCAAACTATTTTACATTCCTTGAGAATTTCTATAAAAAATATTTATATAAAATTGTTTTAATAATCCATTTGTTTAGAAATATCCCATCTTTTTAAATGTAAAGTATGATTTATTTAAATATGATTTTGAAATGAAAAAACTATTTATTTGAAAAATTGAAAGCTCTTTATTTGGTTAATTAAATGTTGGAATTAATTATGGAAACCTTGGTGAGACCCTACTAGGATTTTAGATCACACCTTACCTACGCCTTCAGGTGTTTTTAGATTATCTCCTTCCAGGTTCAAGTAGGAGTAAAGCACCACTTGGAGGTAGTTCTAGATGTTGATCCATATACCTAGAGAGTTACATCTATTGGGACTTATGTTGTTTCCTTTCTTGTTTTCTGGTACTTAGTTTTAGTACTTTGGGTTTTATGCCTATTTTACTTCTGGTAAACTTATCTCTATGAAGTTTCTTTCATGTGAATACTTATTTTTTATCTTTATTCCACAATTTTTGTGGAAAATTCATTCCCACTTTATTATTTTATGATTTTAGGTGCTAGTCACCAACCTGTGGGGATTAAGAATGCCCTTTGGGCCATGTCTGTGTCGGCATGGTTATCAGCTTACCAAGATACTCGGGACAGTTTCTGATAGGAAAAGGTTCTCCCATTCATAAAAGAATATTCTTATAGTAATTTTATAATAGAAGGTGGGAAAAGGGGAATTATATTTTCAAATAGAATACATACCTCAAAAAAGGAACTCGAATGGAAAGAGAGGTGGTGATTTCCCTTACCATGTAGAGTTGTTCCTACAGCATGATGATCGAACCTTGGGACTTAAGGACACCATGGGAGACTCATTGGAAGGAAAAATCACCAGAAATTCATGGAGGATAGATTGGGAATAAAGGGGAATGGTGAAATGGGTGGGTATTTATATCATAAGTAGAGGAACTATTTAATAATTTCTAAATATAGGTCTTGGAAAACTAGGTTATGGAAAATGAAAAACCATTGGGTTACCCATGTTTTTTTCTCATGGTTTCAGAAATTTGGGTTATATTTTATGATATATTAATCCAAAAGAACCAAAAACCATTTTTTAATACTTCTTTTGGCATGGAAATGTAAATATTTCACAAATTAATGTTTTTAAAAACCAAATTTTCTTTTTTAGACTTTATAAAGTCACTTATAGTTTATGAATTAATTAAATTATATTAAAATACTTAATATTAATAAAATAATTTTTTATCACTTGGATTGTGTTTAATTAATTATTACATAGTTATGAAATAAATATGAAGTCATAAAATATATTGGAAACCCAAAGCTATATTTTTTACTATTCACAAAAAAAATAAAGTATTTTATAAAATTATAATAAATTTACTCTAACCTAATTTTTATGTTATGATTTCAAATAAAATATTTATTTGTTTAGAATAATTATCTAAAATAATAATTTATACTTTTAATGATTAAAACCATTATTTATTTAAAAATGTCATTTTTAAGGCACAGTCAAATTTCTAATAGTTATAAAAAAATTTCTAAGAGCATTATAAAATTATTTTATCATTTATATTTAAGTGAGGGTATTTTAAAAGGTTGTTTTATTAAAAAAATATTCATAATACTTGAGTTTATTATAAAATTGTATATATTTTCTATATAAATACAGCTATGTTTCATTCTCATCATATCAAATTAATTTCAATTAAAAATATATTTTATTAACCAAAACTATTATTAAAATTTAATTGATGAAATGACCATTTTATTTATGAAAATTAAACTACACTTTAAATAACTAATACATGTACATGTAACCCCTTATTACACTCGCATACACCCTAAGGTTGATGTGTGTGATGATTTTAGTTTCATGGGGTGGATTGGCTAACATCGACTGAGTGGTAATATCCACCAACTTGAACATCTCGTGTAGTAGATTCCATTCAAGATTCACTTATTATAGCTTATTTTGGGATTGGTCAAGTTTGAACCCCAATGACGATGCCTCCGTCCCATGTTTGGACAAATGGGATTCAAATGGCATGACTCTATTGGTTGAGGCCATAGATTCTACTTTGTATTTTAATTATCCTTTATCATTAATACTTATAAACACTAATTATAATGGTAAAATTATAAACCATGGATATAGTTTCCAATGGTCTTATTGAGAAACATTCATATTGAACAATGGTCATATTTTACTAATAGACATATTTGACCAATGATCATATAATGGTTGAATCCCAATAGTTATATTTCCCATTATACCCTATAAATAACACTTCATTAATTCAATCAAAATTTACTACAATTTCTCTCTAAGTTTATACTTTCATTTCCTAGGATTTTGATCACTTTACAAATATTTTATTTCATTTCTATAGAATTTTTTGTTGGGGTGATGATTCTAGTAGACCGGGGTGATCCATACTTTCCCATTTTAGTTATTCTATTATATATTTTTTCTCTAGTTTTAATGTTTTTCATTTTAGTTGATTTCATAGAAGACTAATGTAATGATCATGGTTAATAAGATAAAATATTGTTGGTTTCTCTTTATTTTTTACATATATAATATTATATAATATGTAAAAACATTTATTCAGGAAACAAATATCATTTAAAAAGTCTGGGTTGTTACATTCTTCCCCCTGTAAGAAATTTCATCCTCCTCATTCTCTCAGTCAATAAAATGCGAGGTTACTTCTTTCTCATTGTCTCCTCTAGTCCCCACATCTCTTCTTCATATTTATGTTTCCCCCACAACACTTTGATGAGGTGGGTAGTCTTTTTTCATAGAACCTTGTCTTTATATTCCAAGATATCCATTGGATGATCCTCATAAGAGAGGTCATGTTCAAGTTGTACCACCTTTGGATTTAATACATGTGAGGGATCAGTTATGTACTTCCTCAAGAGAGATACATGGAATATATCAGGAACTTGAGAAAAATTTTGTGGAAGTTCTTTCCAATATTGCACTAATCTTATGTGATAAAGTATATTTAAGGGTCAATGTACCTAGGTATAATCTTCTTTTTATTTCCAAATCACATGACATTCTTCCACAGTCATATCTGAAGCAAAACTTTGTCTCCAACATCAAACACCAAGTCTCTTCGATGGTTTTTTTCATAACATTTCTACCGACTCTAAGAAACCTCTATATGGTTTTTGATGTAATTAACCTTTTATGTCTTCTCTTGAACAAGATTGGGCCCAGGTACCTTTCTTTCACTGACTTCATCCCAACATATCGGGGTTCTACATTTCTTCCCATATAGAGCTTCATATAGTGTTATTTTATTACTCAAGTGGAATATTTTTCTATATGAGATCTCAAACAATGGGATGTGTTGATCCCATACACCTTTAAATTCAATTTATCGGGTTCTCAGCATGTCCTCAAGTTTCTGAATTATCCTTTTATATTGTCCATCAGTTTTTGGGTGATAGGTCACACTGAAATTCAATTCAGTACTCAAAGCAAGTTGAATACTTCTCTAGAATTTAGATGTGGACCTTAGATCGTGATCAAAAATGATATAAAGTGGCGCCTCATGAAACCTCAACAATTCCTTTACATATATATTGGAATGTTTTTCAAGACAGAAATATTTCTGAATAGTGATGAAATGGGAAATCTTAGTGAGTCGATCCACTGTAACCCATATTACATTGTTTTCTTCAGATATTATTGGAATACTAGTGATGAAGTATATAGTGATATTTTTTCACTTCCATGTTGGTATGGGTACTAGTTACAATCCCCATTTAACAAGTTGTCACTCTGCCTTCACTTGTTGACACACCAAGCACCTTGTAGCTTAGTTAAAAATATCTCTTTTAATGTTATCCCACAAATAATGATCATGAAGTTTCCTATACATTTTAGTTCATCCATGATGTATAGAGAATGTGTAACTTTTATCTTTATCCATCATATTCATCTTTATCTCTAGGATAGATGGAACACATAGCCTTGTATGAAATTTCAATACACCTTCTTGATCAATATTGAACTGAGGAAACTTCCCATTATTAGCAGCCTCTATCTTCTTTTGTAACATAGTATCTTCTCTTTAAGACTTATTGATATTCTCTAGTAATTATGGTTGATAAATCATTTAGGATAGGTTTTATGATGTCATTTCAATTACAATTTCCATGTCAAATTTTATGAGGTCCCTGATCAATGGATCTCCTTGAATCCTCGTCATTTCCATCACAATATGGTCTTTCCTACTTAATGCATCGGAGAATTTTTTTTCTCTTCTTGGGTGATAATGAAATGAATAGTCATAGTCTTTAAGAAGTTTATACCATCCCATTTTTCTCATATTCAATGTATTTTTCTTTAATATATACTTCAAACTTTGGTGGTTTGAGTATATATCACATTTCTTCCCATAAAGATAGTGACTCTATATTTTTAGAGAAAAAATAACTAAATCTAACTTTTGTTCATCCATAGGATGATTCTAATCATAATGCTTTAACTATCGAGATACATAATCAATAACCTTTTCATTTTATATGAGTACACACCCAATCCATTTCAGAGATTCATTTCTATAAATAATGAATCCTTCTCTGATAGAGGGTAGAGTTAATATAGGTATAGTAACCAATATATTCTTCAATTCCTGAAAACTATATTCACACTCTTTTATCCAGATTAACCCATCCCCTTTTCAAGTTAACTTGTTTAGTTTTTTATAAATTCATGAACTTTTGTTTCACAAACCTCTTATAATATCCTACTAAACCAATTAAACTAGGAATATCAATTATCATTGTTGGAAGAGTCGACTACTCTATATAATTTGTCTTTATAGGGTCAACTGGTATTTTTTCATTAGTTACAATGTTCCCCAAGAATGAAAATTGTTGTAACCAAAATTCAAATTTTTTGAATTTTTCAAAATAGTTTATCCTTCCTTAGAGTTCCCAATATAAACCTTAGATGATCATCATTATCCTCATGACTTTTGGAACATATCGGAATATAATCAATAAAAACTATCATGAATTTATCAAGGTAGTACTTAAAGACTCTATTAATCAAATCCATAAATATATAAGGAGCATTAGTCAAAAATAAGGGAATAGAAACAAACTCATAATGATCATATCTTGTTCGAAATGTAGTATTTAGAATATCTTCTTACTTCAACCTCAATTGATGATACCCTGATTATAGGTAAATCCTGTAGAAGAATTTATCCCCATAAATCTGGTAAAATAAATCATCAATCCTTAGGATATGGTACTTGTTCTTTACTATGATATTGTTAAGTTCTCTATAATCAATTCATAGATTCATTGATCCATCTTTCTTATTTACAAAGAGAAAATTCAATCCCCAAGAAGAAACACTTTTTCAAATAAATCCCTTCTCCAAAAGATCTTGAAGTTGTTTCTCTAGTTCTTCTAACTCTATATTTTTCATTATATATGGGTTCTTTGATATCGGATTGGATCCAAGTATGAGTTCAATGAAGAACCCTACCTCTCTTTCTAGGGGAGGTCTTTATAACTCTTCAAAAAATACGTCAATGTATTTCTAAATGATTGGGACATTATCTATCTTTATACTTTTATTTCCTTCTCTCTCTTCACCGATCATCTTTATAAATAAGGCTATGAGAGGTGATTCTAGAAAAATATTAGGTTTGGATATCTCTCCTTTGTAAATGATTATAGGTTTACTATTAAAGACTACTTAAAATTCCTTTCTTCTATAGTTGATATTATCATTATACTTGAGAGCTAGTACATCCCTAGTATATTATCGAATTCTACCCTAGGAATGACTACTAGATTTACAATGAGGTCATGCTCTCCAAAGTTAATACTAGAGTTTCGATACACTTTTGATGCTAGGATGGTTCCTCTAGGAGTATTGACTGATAAATCTACTTTTATAAGTTCATGGATTTATTCTATATTCATTTCAAACTTGGATGAAATAAAAGAATTCATAGAACAATAATCAAACATATTACTTTCTAGCTTTGAGATCACGGTGAGTGTACCTGCCACCACATCATTTGGAGACTCTACCTTTGTCATCAGGATAGAAAATTCCATACCTTTTTTCCTTTTCCTTTTTTGTGTTTTATAGTAGTTTCCCTCTATTATATTCTTATTTTGTCATTTATGGTAAGATCTCCCAATTTTTCCACACTTGAAGCATTGAACTTCCAGTTGGTCTTGCACCATCTTTCCTTTATCATTATTATTTCAAATATGAGTATTCACCTCACCGCATAAGTTATAAGATATATGGAAATATTTTCTACACTTTTAGCACTTTCTATCCCAAATAAAGTATTTCCCCAAATGATTCTTGCCACATTTATTGCATGTGGGAAATTTTTACTTCTTTCCTCCTCTTCCTAGATCAAAGTTACTCCCTGAGTTTGGATCCATTTCTATCTTATTTTAATTTGATCAAAGTGACCACCACATCTCTAAAAAGTCCAATTCGACCTTCATACCACTCCTCACTATCACCTAATGGATTTCATAGTCCTGATTTTCAATATTCCCCCACATATGAGGTCTTATCCCATAGAAGAACCGATAAAAATTTCCCTTAGGATCCATAACTAAGCTAGATTTGTATCGAGAAATTATTTTAAAGTTTATCTCATAGCTTACCGCTAATTTATTTTCCTTCTAATACAGTTCTAGGAATTCATTCTCTATTCTCATTCATGTTTAATGGGGGAAACTTTTTATTGAAAAATATTCCCCTTAACTCTTCCCACTCCATAGAATCAATCTCTCTTCTTGGATTCATGTTTTTAATCAGTTCCCACCACTGATCAACTTCTACTTTTAAGTAGTATACTACCTAGTTGACTTTATATTGCTCAAAACAATAGAGTATAGAAAATATCATTTCTATAGAGCTTATCCATTGTTCAGAAATCAATGGGTTGGTAGATCCACTAAAATAAGGTGGTCGTTGACGTATAAAAGACTCGATGGAATGTTTTTTCCTTCAAGGTGAATCTTTTCTCTTTACTTGATTCAATTTATTGGTCATAACTCAATTTGGATGATTCATAATCCTCTTGAAGTTTTCCATTCCAATTTTCATCGAAACTTTGTTAGTGCATCATCCATTACACTCATCATTTACGCATCTACTCCTATTTCTCACCATTTTTTCTAAAAGAATAAAACCTTAGTGATGAACGTGATACTTTTAGGAAGATTATAACTCAAAAATTATTTTATGTATTAAAAAATCATGCTAAAATATGTTTTTAATCTCCTCTGATAAAAAATATATTTTCTATACATCCTTCCTAATGGTTCATAAAAAGATTTTGATTAATCAAACATATCCCCTGGGAGTGTAAAACCAGGTGTCCATCAAGGCACATTGTCCTGCACCAATTCTCGATTGATTATAGTAAAAGGTGATGTCTTTGGTTGTTACCCCTGGGTACACCTATGATAGATCCATATCCACCTGTAGTATCCAAACAAGGATGTATTTGTTTGGAAACCATTTACTTATACTTACCAAAATACCAGGATGTTTTCCTGTATATAGACTTGTCCCGAGGGTTCTTCCTAAAGAATTTAAGTCCAAATTTCCATAAATAACTAAACCTTACTTTGATACAAACTATGGAATCCCGCATTTTATAATATAAATTTTAATTACATGGTATAGATAGAGGATCTTTTAAAGTTCATTTTATTAAAAATAAGGTATATATTACATGAAAACTTAAAAATTATTCTAAATCCACTTCAAATACATATTCATGGATTCACCTTAAGTTACTTTTACTACATATCATATCCTGAAGGCATAAATTAAAGTAAATGGTTGATAATGAATCCTAGTAAGAGAATAATCAAGGCAAACAAAAATCATGTGATCATGAGACATATCAATAAGAACATTAGGCATAAAAAAAGGCATGAACAAGAGGTATATAAAAACAGGAATCATAACATGGAAATGTGGCTACATAATTTAAATAATACATTCATAATCATATCACCAAGGTGTCATTAATACAAATTCATTATTTCACTAAAAATTTAGGAAAAGTTTTCCCAAACTTTATACTTTCATTTCCTAAGATGTTGATAGGTTTGCTAATATTTTTCTTTATTTTTATAGAATTTTCTTTGGGATGGTGATTCTAGCATACCGGGGTGATCTATACTTTCCCATTCTAGCTATTCTATTTTATATTTTTTTTAGTAGTAATGTTTGGAATTTTAATTGGTTCTATAGATAACTAATGTAATGATTGTTTTTAATGAGATAAAAAAAATTTGTTTCTCTTTATTTTTTATGTCTACAATATTATATAATATGTAAAAAACATTTTTTTAATAAAAAATATCATTTAAAAAGTCTGATTCATTACACAAAATACTGACGCGTAAACCAAGTTACAGTTCAATGTGTTATCCCCCAAGTTCATGAGTTAGTTTATCATCCGTTGAATAAACTGAACATTAGAAAAAATCTCAAGATCATACCAATTTTATTATTTTATTTCTATCAATTTTCATGGTTAATTTATTTATGGATGATTTATAATGATCAAATAAATTAATTAATTAACAATTATACAACAAGGAATTAAAATAAAATTAGATTATGTGTTAGTTTTATCTAGACATGGTTAATCACTCAAATAAAATCCACTTAACATTAACAAGAATGTAATAAGATAATATGGTAAATGTACACATAAAGATAAAAACTCTCAAATTAAAACATTAATCTGGTATAGACTTCCACTAATTAATTAAATATTGAACCACGGTTCAAAGTGCTTAACCGGACCAAGTCAGGGTGCTTTCAATTATCAGATAATTTTATCTTGAGTTTTAGGTCATCATGACCTAGTTCACACCAAGGGTTTTCTACCAATAAGGACATGGTGTAACTAGTAATCAAGTGTTGAGGAAATCCAATTCTAGGATATTAATATTGTAGATTCCACACAATAGATAAAGTAATTGTTAGTTAATGTAGTTGGAAATATATTCCTACCTATAATCCTTTAAATAGATTTGAGGCTCAAGTTTGTATTAAATGAAGGGAATATGGATCCTTTCCACTAGAATATCCATGCAACATGATATTTTGAATTCAATGGTGAGGGTTATTTGGTTTCGATAAAATAGTGGGATACTAATAAATAATATTTTATTACACCATATATTTTAGTGATAAAGATAAAACAAACATTTTCTTTTAATTAAATGTGGAAAAATCATGCTAACACTATAATCATTTGGAAAAAGACTGTGACCTCACCATTACACATTTCTAGGGATGGTACGATTTTTCTATACACTAAACTACTACAAGAAAATTTCTACTATGTGAAATAATTCCCTAAAATTTTTCATCCACCTCATAAAGAAAGAATAGGAGAGAAGGACGTCTATAATATATACAAAGAGATGCTTCAATTTTTCATTTTGTTGGAATATTATTTCTTTCTAGAGAACTAATAATGCAATATAAGGACATGAATTCCTTTTCTATGATATCCCATCACTTATATCTTGATAAGGAGAAAGAGAGGTTTTAGATAAATGAGATTTTCACTATGTTATACTATTGTAGACTAGAATAAGGTACTTATATATTGATCTTTAATTCAATATAATTAAGTGAATTGATTACTTACTAAAGTTCTGTTTACATATGGATAAGAAATTTTTCATTAATCTCATATTATTATCATTTATTTCCCATTTCTCCTTATTTTTCTACAATTATAGCATGAATAGATTAGTAATATTTTCAAATATCTTCATTGGATAAATAATAATTACATGGAACTCACTTTTAGAAACCTTGTGGTGAAAAAATTCAAAGTAAAGGGTAAAAATATTATGACTATTTTATAGTAAATGGTTCCTATACAACGTATGTAAGATATCTATCTTTCATAAAAGTACATATTTGTCAAAAAAATTATTAAACTCTCTATTATGGTTAATAAAGTGGTTATTAAGTTCATTACGGGTTTTGGGAGTGTTTTAGGGGTACAGGACATGAAAGGAGGAGAAAAGATTCCAAACAATGCATAGCGCATGGTTGGCGCATGGTTAGTGTAAACCATACTCTTAGACCAGAAAACTGTGTAGCTTGGGACCCCTTTAGATATATCACAATGCATGATTATCACATTTATTTTGAAACTATGTGGGTTCCCCCAGTAAACCATGTGTCATGGATTCTCTTGGATATAGGGAGTCGCACAGTTGGTGCACGGCTAACTGTGCAACCAAACTATACATTCCTTAAAAAGTCTGGATATTTAGTTTTTCCCTCCCAATAATATTTCCATATTCCCTAATTTTTCACCCCATTTGACCCCCCCTATATCTTAGGGGATGAACTAGGAGCTCCAACCTCCTCCATTGGTGATTATTCTTTGATTCATGGGCATTTGGATCACTTTTCGGTGCGAATTTGAGATCCAGGTGAGTCTAACCTTCCTCTTTGATTTTTTTTCTAGATTAAGTCTTGTAGAATCAATTCTCCCCTTTTAAATCCCAAAAACCATCTATTTTCCAATAGATTATATATTTTGGATTTATTGGGTGTTTGAATTTGAATCAAGGGTGGAGGTTAAGAAAGTGTTCATCAACAGACATAAGGTAGGTGTTCATTAAGCTTTTTCTCATAGTCTTTATGTTTTATATGTGTTTGTTTTTACAGATGTGTCTCCTTGTTTTTTTTTTCTTCCTTATTTATGGAAAGTGTTTTGGGACTTACCTTTAGGTTTGAAACCCTTCACGGACCCCATTGGGTTCGTTGGTGAGTGAGACTGAGCCGAGGGCTACCCATGGGGTAAGTCGAACCCTTGTGAATGGTGAATAAAATTGGTAAACATTAAGATAGGGGAATTATGGGAGTTATTGGGTGGTGAAAGTGAAATTTTATATATGGGTATGTTTAATGGGTTAGTTGGAATGATTATAAGTTTTCCTTTGTTAAATTTCTAGGAGTTTTTTAAATTGTTTTAATGATGTGTTCTGGGGATTTGACTGTATTTTATATTTATTGATGGAAAATGATGTTTGAAAGTGATAAATGGTTTAAAAGGAGGTGTTGACCTCAAATTGATTCAAAATGGGGTTTTCTAAGAGATTTAAAATGGTGTTTAAAATAGTAACAAGGTTCCCACTTTGTGAAAAATGGTTTAATGATTGTTTTGGATGGTTGAAAAGGAAATAAAAGCCTTTTGTTGTGTTTTAATTTTCAAATAGGAAAACCCATGTTTTGAAGGGTGGCTTAAAGATTTTTTCAACTTACTATTTTTAATTGTATTTTACCCCATAATGTGGTCTTAAGGGTCCATTGGGACTATAATTATTGGATTTATATATGACCTAGTGATATAGGACCAATGAAAATTGTGTTTTAATGTTAACATGGTTTTAATATGAACTAAATGATGAATGTGCATAGTTGATGACATCACATAATGGGGGTTTTAGGCATAATGATATATGTGGTTAATAGTTATGGTTTGTGTTAGTAAATGTTAATCGGTGTGTAAATGAGATTTATTTTAATTGTGTTTAATTGAAAACATATAATAACAGAGTGTTTTTTATAATTTAAATGAGTTAATGAGGAATTATTTTCAAATTATAATGTGTTAATGGGTTATGGAATGAGAATGATTTATGTACTGATGAAAATATAAATTGTGAATTTTATGTTATTGTTTGACTATGATTATGAAATGGTATATGTGGTATATGGTTAAAGAATCATTTCCACATGGCTTGGTAGTTTGGGTTGTTTGACTTGAGGATCTACACCCATGGGTCGAGTTAGACTGAGGCTCTAAACTTGACTCTTATAATGTATGGGTTAGAGAAGGGGACTAAGGATATATTCCCCTAATGATTTCATTTTATGAAACTACCTATAATGAGGCTCCAAGGTAAGTGTCATGTATTTGGTTATGAAATTTTTATCCCTGTTGAGATTGGGAACTTGACTTAATCTCTTATGCATGGTAGTTAACGGGATTAGGTTGTAGTTTAAATGATGTAAAGGGCCAACCCATGAGACAAATGATGAAAATTATCAAGTGAATATTTTTAGCTAATGAGTATGTGATTATTGAATACCCCCATGTGATTTAAAGTGTGTGTAATGCCTTATTCCTTGGCTTAGATTCCCATTATAACTTTTGTTAGTCTTCTTGATTAGTTTCCCCTAAATAACTTAATGGATAAAATGTATATTAGATAATTACGTAAATGTATTCCTTGTTTATTTGTTTCTTTATTGCTATTTTCACCTACATACACCTTTATACATACTGGTTATTGCTTTAGATATCATTAGTGGTGTCATGTTGAGTTGTACTCACACCCTACTCAAGCCTCCATAGAACTTGGGTACTAAAGAAGATACTACTTGTTTTCAGGTATCATTTTATGATAGGGACCTAGAGATTGTTTCTTCTTGGGATGATGAATTAGATCATGAGATGATAGGACTAGGTTGGGACATGGGTCTGGGTTTAGAGTCTTATGACAGTTTGGGTCTTGGTTTATTTTTTATTATTTCCTAACATGTAGAGTATTTAATAGCTTTTGTTATAACATGTGAAATTGGTTAATTATTAGTTTTTGTTGCATGTTTTCAATTTTTGGTTCCTATTGGTTATTTTATCTATTGATGTTACTTATGTTGTCGATTCACTCTGATAAGTAGGTATATTCTCCTCATGTTTCTCTTTAGACCCATGTTATTAGTCAAAAACCTCTGGCATAAAGGGAGGTGTGCTCGAGGTCATGTGATGACCCATCTCGAGGCACCAGCTATAGAGGACTTCAAGTTAGGGATGTCACAAATTTGTATTAGAGTATGTCTTTTGTCTTAATATTTGGGTCATGGTGGATAGGATACTAGGATCTTGTTAGGGCTCAATAATGAGTCTGTTCCTTTGTGCCTATATCCCCACATACAAGGTAAAATCAAAGACCATAGGGGTGGGAATTTATGTTTGGTTTTGTGATTTTGTGGTTGATTATTATTTCCACCTTGAGTGGCACACTTTTATGTGATGTTATTGATTTATAAGGTTTTATCTATTGTCCCTATGCATAAAGAGAGGGTGTGTGAGTTCATGCATCATGTTAGGCACATAGGATAGATAGGCCATCTGTATGTTTCATGTGACTAACTTTTGAATGACATGATGATAAACCAGATGGGTATAAAAGGTTAAATTTAATGAAATTATGTGTGTTGAAATGTAGTTTAAAATGGATTTTGGAAAACATAAATCCTTTGGTTTTAAAAATTTGAAATGTTTTGAAATTTTATTTTTAATATATATGAGATTTTTCAAATGTTGAGATAAAAAAATAATGGTTTTTGAAGGTTTAAATTCTTGGTTTTTGAAAATGAAAAGTTTTGAAAAGTGAAATCATTGGTTTAAATGGTAAATTCTAATTAAGAAGTAAAATGGTATAGTAATGGGACTTAGGGGTACATAGGTGGTGGGTATCCCTTATGTTGGTTGTTGACCCTATGTATGTGTGGTTTGGGTAATGAGAGTGCCCCGGTTTGAGACCTTAGTTGTGGGTTGTGATAATTTTTTGGGTTTCATTGAATGGTAAAAGTTATGTGATTTTTATACCCTCAATGTGGTTGTGATTATGGGATATGGATTATTGACTGGTAATGTAGAAGTGGTAACTATTAAATGTTGTAACCTTGAAGTTTTGAAATGGAATTTTTTAATGTGAATGTGGTGACTCTTGTGTATTGAGAACTCAAGAGTTTTGTTTTGGAACCTAGAGTGGATGTTCGGTTCATGGTTCCAGTATGTGAGTGCGAATATATTTGGTGTGGGACCTAGATTAAATGGTTGTTTAGGGTTTTGGACATAGTTTTTTTGGAACGAGGGTAGAATGACCACAATAAGTAGTCCGTTGTTAGAGGTTTGGTGTGTGTGGCCTAGGAAGAGAGTCAATGACCTTTTTTTTGTGTGTACCCAATCTTGGGGGTTGCTATTAATTGTATTTTGATGATGACCTATGATATTGGTTGGTCAGGGTCTGTGATTTTGGGTATGTGTTGCACAAGTAGACATTTCGCTCCCTATTAGTGGCATAGAGAGATTGTTTCCTAGTCCAGGGTTATCCTAGAAGGCTTAGTGGAAAAGATAATGGTTTGGGGAATAAAGCTTGAGTCATATATATGAGTTGAAAATATTAATAAATCAATAATATACTTAAGGGAGGTCAGGCTAGTGTTGCAGGTGCCTTGTAATGTGAAGCAAGAGTGGGTGCTTCAAAGGTGAAATTGATGCACGGTGGGTGACATCGAGTTTTGGTAAAAGTACATTGTTATGCCTTGGAATCACCCTAGGGAAGAACTTGGGTTCTTTTATTTGATTTTTAGGGTTTTTGTTAAGGGTATAATCATTCTAATACATGGACCTATCATTTGAATGAAATTATATGTAGAAAGAAATTTTGATTTGGGGAGGAAAAGTAAAAGGTTATCAAAGAATGAATAGGTGCTTTTGTTTTGAAGGAAACTGAGGTGGTCATGGGGTTGGTCTATTTATAGGAGTGATTTGTTGTTGTGTGATATGTTTAGAAATCCTTAGGTCTGATGAGGCTGAAATATTAGGTCACATGATCAGTTCGGTGAACAGATTTTGAGCCTAGCTTAGGTGAGGTACATATCATGTGAGCTAAAGTCAGGTTTTATGTATGGTCTCATGGGAATTCAATACCTTAATGGTTATGAAGAGTACCAGGATATGGGAACATGTTAGGGATACATGATTCATTTGGTATATGTTCCCAGGTGGGTTCTATGTAAGTGCATGCATTTTTTTCATGGAATCAAATGGAGAGGCCCTGGTAGTGCGAGAAATCGGTTGTCTTTGGACTATTGGTATGGATCTTTTCATAAATTTTGTGATAAGTAGGACCATGCAAGAAGGATTCAATTAGGGTGATGATAATGGTGTCAAAGGGTAATGATGGGTCACTACCACTCAGTAGATGGTCATGAGGTATTAGTAATTATGGTTGGAAGTTTCAATATATTTGTGGTGTCTTAGTATTGATAAGACATTTTTGGGTAGGGAATCCTGAGACCTTTAGAAATATGAGGTGTCCTCTTGGTGAGATGTGATGGTAGTGGTGGATATTTTGTGGTGGTGTTCATCTATGACTTTTTAACATACTTTTATCCAGCGATGATCATTCCCAATAACTTGATATCATATTAGGTATGCTAAGAGATATTTGGATTTATTCCTAGCTAAGTAAATGTGTTTTGTATGGGAATGGAACCTCTTAGAGGATACTCTCAAGGATCAGTGTGGGGGGATCCATATGGTGGGGTAATATACCATTGACTAATTATGTAACAGGTTCTTATAATGGACTAGATGTTGACAAATTCCATGGGTGTCATTCTTGGGATCCAATAACAAGTTTTGAGTGATGTTTATTTTGTTATTGTATTGGAAGTTAGATGACTACATCTGAGTTTGGGAGCTCATCTTATATTTGAGCGTGAGTAGTGTAGGTTGATAATGACTTGAGGAAAGTGGTGATAAAGACACTCCTATGGTGGGGAGTGGTGGGTTAGTCATGGATATGTGGATCAATCTATGAAGTGGATGTGGTGGCATCGAGATTTCAATAGGAAACTTGTGAGGTGCATTTTTGGGTTCCTTGGGAGAAAATTGGGTTGGATTTGGATGTGATGGTTTATCAGAGAAAGATATGGATTTGGGATCGAGATAGTTTAAAAGGTAATTATAGTGGTCAAATAGGATATGTGTTGAGGGTGATTTAGAGCATGAAATGGTTTATAGAGTCATAAATGTTGTGATAGAAGAGTTTTACCAGATGTTGGGGATGACTTTGGTAAGTGAGAGCAGATGATGGTGGTAAACCTTAAGTGAAATGGAATTGTGGCCAGGTAAAGCGGCGATAAACTAATAGTGGGAGTTGGGAACCAATAAAGTGAGTTGACTAGGGATGGCTCGACTCACCTAGGCAAAGAGGTATAGATGTCGTGGACTGTAAGAAACCTATGGTTAACATTGGAAGGATAAGCACTTTTTGATAATGGGAATGATCTCACTGGAAGAACCAAGTTAACCTCAAATGAGTATGGATAGTGGAGGTGTACAATCCAGGTGGTTTCAATGGAAGGGATGAATACCATTGTCGTATGGTGTCCTTGTGGACATTCAAGAGAAGTGAGTTGGGAAAAACATATTCAGTACGTTTTGAAAGCTAATTTGAGTTTTAGTTGTTCTCCTTTTCGATTATGGGAGTCCTAAATAACATAAAAAGAGTGTTGATAGGCTAAATAATATGGTGGGAAGCACCATAGCGGTCATGTGTTCAGTTATTTATGTAACTAGTGGTTTAGGTTGGATGTACTCAGGTGGGATACATCTTGGGGTATCAATTTTTGTGATGGGCGTTGGATCGAATGTTGACCGATTGAGTGACTTAATATGAAGAGTATTTTTGGGTAATGATTTTTGGATGTTTGAAAATGAAATGAGGTTGTTGGGCCTCGAGTTTCGGACTAGGGTAGGTTGAAAAATGACATTAAAATAAGGACTCATCCTCTAGTGATGTCAGGCTTAGGTCACCATTGGAGCTTTGAAGGAATCTTGGTGTGATGACACAAAGAGATTTGGTCCATGAATTGGGGAGGGAATCAGACCTAGAGTGTTATAGTTGGTTCTTATAGGGTAATATAGTTCCTAGTCTGTCACTTTTCATGAGATAGTCTAGTGGTATTAACCAGAACTTTCTCTTATGTTTGGTTCTGATAATGGTGGGTTGAGGTTGATGTGTCCTTGGGGAGCATCAGATTGTGATCTTGGAACTTGGTGAGGGAAATGTTTTCAGGGTAGGACTGATTATTTGGTTTGAGCATTGTTAATACATGACCATGTTCAGGGAGAAACTTGGGAGGTGAAGGTTTATTGGTGGGTCATGGTCTAACCTTTTTGTCGTGAAGTCTCTGGAATTCTTAGAGGTGTAGATCGGGGATGATCCATTATAAGGTGGGGAGGTTGTAAGATCTAAATATTTTCTAAAGATATGCCTTTGTTAAAAAAAAATTAAAATCTCTTTTATGTTTAATAGAGTGGTTATTGAGTGCATGAGGGTTTTTGGGAGTGTTCTAGGGGTGCAGGACATGAAAGGAGGAGAAAAGAGGCTAAATAGTTTATAGCACATGGTTGGTGCATGGTTAGTGTAAACCGTACACATGGCCTAGGAAACAGTGCGGCTTGGGACCCCTTCGGATAGATCCTAGTGCATGATTACCGCATGGTTTTACAAACCATACGAGTTCCCTAGGAAACCATGTGGCATGGATCCAATTGGAAAAAGGGAGACACATGATTGGTGCATGGTTTAGCTAGTCGTGTGTCCCTTAAAAAGTGTGAATTCCCTATTTTTCTCCCCTGATCTTATTTCCCTATTCCCAAGTTTTTTACCCCAATTGACCTCCTATAGCTTAGGTGATTAAATAGGATCTCCTACCTCCTCCATGGGTGATTCTCCTTCAATTATTGGGATTTTGGAGAGCGTTTTGATGTGAATCAAAGATTCAGGTGGGTCTAACCTTACTCTATTCTCTATTTTTTGGATTAGGGCTTGTAGAATCTCTCATATCCTTCCAAATCCCTAAAACACTATATTTTCAAAAAGATTCTAGTTTAGGGCTTTACCGGGTGTTTTAGTTTGAATCAAGGGTTGAGGTTAAGTAAGTGTTCATCAACATACATGAGGTAGGTAGTCTTTAAGCTTTTTTCCATAATCTTGATGTTTTATATGTGTATGTGGTTGTTCCAATGTGTTTCTTTATGGTGTTTCTTTGTCCATGTTCATGGAAAGTGTTTTGGGCCTTAACTTGAGGTGTAAAAACCTTCATGGACCATGTCGGGTCTGTTGGTGTAACACCCCAAGATTTTATGAGATATATTATTTTTAATTTCTTGTGTTTACACTACACTAAGATTAAATTGAGCTATATGCAACACCATATTATCTTGGAGTATACGCAACAGAATTATTGGATTTTTTTGCACACAATTTCAAGTTCTTTTAATAGAATTCATTTTACAAAACATTGAGATAGATTTTGTTCAATGTATAAATGAAGTAAGTTTATATTATGTTATATTCAACACCAAAGTAAGCTTGCACTACACGCAACATTGACGTGGCTTGTGTTACATGCAAGAGAGACCTTCCTCGATAACTTGTGTGGTACGCAATACAGAGTTTCACTAAACAACGATATATTATTAAAATATTATATAAACTATCCTTTATAAATATTATTAACCAAATTTTTAATTTTATATGATATTATCACTCATCTTACACATGATATGAGAAGAAAATCAATGTTTCAGATAAAAGAAGTATTTTTCAAAAAAAATGCAGTTTTATCGCCTTTTGATGCCGCATCCATTTTAAATATAGTTTTTGACATGTTTATAAGTTCAATTTGACAAAATAAACTTATTATTTTGAATCAAGATATAAAAATTTTCTTTTTATAAATTTTGGATTTTTTTCTGATAACTTTCTTATTTTGATAAATAGTACAAATACGCTAATTTTAATTAAAAACAACTTTTTTCATTGAGATAATTTATATAGTTAAATTATAATATTGAATGGTTTAAAAGTATAAATAGAATATATTTTTACCATTTAATACAATTTATGTTATTATCATTAATTTTACATTTAATTCCGAGGTAAAAACATTCCAATCTTTTTCAATGTTTTAACTTTTAAAACTCATTTCCCCAACAACGGGGTTAATTTTAAATTAATTTCTATCAATTATGTTTTTTCAATTTTGATAAATAGATTCCATATTTGGAATAAATAGGTACAAATTTTTTAAATAGTTAACTTTTATTTTTAGACATTATGAATAGTAACTTCAGTAAATATTTTATTTACCATGGTTGAAGGTTAAATCTGGTAAATAAGGGTAAAAAATAATATTATAATAATATTAAATTACCCTAACACATGTAAGAATTTTATTGGATGAGATATTTCCGACCATGGGAATCCTTGGGTCGATTTTGGGACCCCATGGATTCACTTGGATGTGAAAATGACAATTTATAATAATTAATTTAAAGTAAAGATAATTATAACAAAAACATATATCTTTTACTAAATTGTTTTTAATATGGGGTAATATAACTGATCTCTATGCATAAAAAAAGTAATTTGAAAGATAAAAATATTTTAAACATAATGGTATTTTATTTATAATTTTTATACATTAGATAAATATATTTATTTATGGCATAATTATGATGTATTTATTACCTCATTAATTAAAAATTCAAATCAATGAATTTATAAATATTAAAATAAATTTAATTTGAATATTTTTATGTCATACATGAATTTTATGGATGAAATTGAAATATTATATATGATTTAATACCTTTTTTTCTAAGTAATAATGTTGTTATGAATTTTTAAAAAGTCAAGTATGAATAGTATCCAAAATTGACACATTCATAACATAGAACATAAAATAGTTTATTAAATTATATTAAATTTCTAAAAATATAGTATTCATTAAAATGGTTAATATAAGTCATAATATGTCATAAATAACTTTTTTGGTTCTTTTTACATGATATGGTAATTACATTAACCCACAAAGTGTAAATAACATGATATCACGGTAAGATTAAAAAGGGTAAAATAAGGGTAAAACCAAAACGATAAGGATAAAAAAATATTCAAAACTTGTCAAACAATTATTTTATTATTTTTATTAAAAACAAAATCATCTTATATTATAATTAAATAAGTTTTGGACCATTTTAAATCTAAATTGAATTTATAATAAATTAATATTTTGGAACTTTCCTAAAGTGCCCCTCTCCTCTCTTATAAAAGGGAACCTCCTCCCTCTCCTATTAACTCCATTTTAAGCCTTAAATCTCAGCCAAACCCTGACCATTTATCTTCTCAACTTTCTTAGTTACATTATAGAGGTTCTAGTCTTCTCAAAAGACCAACTCTAGTGCCCTAAGAGTAAATTTAAAGGAGGCACGTCAAGGAAGAGGTAATATCTTCTACCGATTCTTTCAAATTTATTTCTTATTAAACTTCCTCTTATTTAGTTGTTTAATTATAAAGTAATAAAATAATATAATGATATGTTATTATAAAAATTAAATAACCCTATTCCAACTTCTATCCATCCTTTGAAAAAAACGAAATCACCGTGTGTGCGTACGTACGGCTTACCGTCTTCACACTGTGGTGTAATTTTTTTTTCCACCACCTTAATTGGATGGGTATAATGGTTTAAATAATAACTATATATTATTATTATAACATGATACTAATTATGAGATATTATACACCATACACTTCAATATCTTTCAAAAACTATGGGAATGATATTGTCGCTCGTGCGTACATACGGCTTACCGTCTCCACGACGCGATAAGATTCATTATCCATGTTAACCATTCAAGAAGGATTATAAAGTATATATAATAAATAATATGAAATATATGAAATAATATTTCTACTGTATTTATGTATATATATTTCATTTACTTACTTCCATCCAATTCAATAAGGAAACAAAAACAGCATTCATGCGTACATACAGCCTACCGTCTCCATGAACAGTGTATTCCATTCCATTTGTCAATCTATTATATATATTTATATACTGAATATATATGATATATAAATAATGTTTTAAATTCTGGAAGTAAGTAAATCATGATATAAATAATCATATGAATAATAACAAGTCTAAACACGTATGATAAATGAAATGATTATTACCCAAAACGTTACTTTAACATAGAATTGACAAATGAACAAGTAATATAAAGTTGTAAGTGAATAATATATGATATAATAAATATTATTATGGTTCTTTTACAAGTTAATAATATGTTTAAATCCACTAGACTTTAGTTTCAAACACATACAGAATAAATCAGACCTAAGGCCAGGGATAATTTTTCAATCTCATTTTTATCCGAGATTGTTTATATGTAAGTATTTTCTGGGGATATATTCATCATCCATGTCCATGTTTTATAAAAATGTTTTTATAAAATGTTTACAATTATTCTATGTATGTTTAAAGTCATTTTTACCCATTTTTTACTTTTACTTCATGGTATGGAAGGAATTTTTCTTTTGTTTACCAAACAACGTACTTTTTGACTTTTTTGGTAAAAGTACGAGGAGAATGTTTTTTTAACTTATAAGGTAAGAATGGATTTTTATGAATTTTTAAAACCTTATTTCCATGAATATTCCTCTAAAATATTTCAATTTAATCTTCAACTAAATTATTTTCTTTTAAAAATTTCATGACATTTTGAGAAAAGAAAACCTTTTTAAAGAATAAAGGATATTTTCCTCAGGAATTAAGTTCAAGTGTTTTATCAAAAAAAAATCCATATATGAAGACATAGGGTTTTCTTTCCATCACTATTATTAATTTTATTTGATTATGTTTATTATGGAACTATTTTTCAAAGTACATTTATCTTATATATATTATGTTAGGATAGAATGATGTTTAAGAATCCCATTTTATTTAATGGGTTGTGCTATGTTGAATGATTTATGTTTTTCTGGAACATGTAGGAATAATTATATTATGATATGGGTGGGACCTATATCTCCCTCCAATACATTGGGTAAATATTTATATCTCATGATATAGACATGGCTGGAATTTCAAGTAAATCTGGTTCAGTAATACAGGGTCGGAATGGCAAGTAAACTCAGTTCACTAATGGATTTCTTCCACTATGATGGTCTTGGAAGAAATTCTTTGGCTATTATAGAAATAATATTATGTTATTATTAGTTTTAAAAAATTACATGTTTTATGCCAATGTTATTCTATCATGGTTAATGTTCATTTATGATCCATTCCTTACGTACTGCCAAGATTTATGTTATTGCTAAAGATTTTGATGTTTAAGGTTTATGTTTATGTTTTTATGTTAAAATGTTTATAGTTTGTTTTATATTCTCCATGTTTACCCTTACTGAACATTTGAGATCACCCTTTCTATGTTTTCTTTTCCCCAGGATATAAAGAAATTTTTTAGGTAGGAAAACAAAAAGGGGAAGATCATTATGGGAGATGTTGAAGATATTTCACCATGATTAGAATATTATGTTATAAGTTTCAAAATACACTAAAATAATATGGTCTTTGGGTGTCTATTTCTTCCATGTATTAGTATTACGCAAAAGTAATGTAATATCCATGTACGTCAAGCTAGGGTCTCTACAGTTGGTGAGTGATATCGAGCTGAGGGATACCCATAGTAATAAAAACCCTTATGAATGGTGAATAAAATTGGTAAACATTGAGATAGGGGAATTATGAGAGAGATTTGGTGGTGAATGTGAAATTGGATATGTAGGTGAGGTCAATGGGATATTTGGAATGATTATAATCTTTCTTTTAATAAATTTCTAGGAGTTTTTTAAATAGTTTTAATGTTGTGTTTTCAGGATTTGACCTTATTTTAGATTTATTAATGGAAAATGATGTATGAAAGTGAGAAATTTTTTAAAAGGAGGTGTTAACCTCAAAGTGATTCAAAAAAAGGGTTTCTAAGAGATTTAAAATGGTGTTTGAAATGGGGATGTTGTTCACTCTTTGTGAAAATGGTTTAATGTTTTTTTTATGGTTGAAATGGAAATTAAATCCTTTAGTTATGTTTTAATTTTCAAATAGGAAGACCCAAGTTTTGAAGGGTGGCTTCAAGATGTTTTCAAATAAGTATTTTGAATTGTATTGTATTCCATAATGTATACTTAAGGGTCCATTGGGACCATAGTTATTTAATTGATCTATAGTTTAGTGAGATAGGACCCATGACAATTATGTTGGCAAGTTAACATGGTTTTGATATGAACAAAATGATGAATGTGCATAGTTTATGACATCACATAAGGGGGTTTTAGTCATAATGATATATGTGTTTAATAGTTATGGTTTGTGTTGGTAAATGTGAATTGGTGTCTAAATAAGATTGATGTTAATTGTTTTTAATATACAACATGTAATAACATAGCATTTGGCATAATGTAAATGGGTTAATGAGAAATGATTTGAAAATAGTAATGTGTTCATGGGTTATGGAATGAGAATGATTTATGTATTGATAAATTATGAATGGTGAATGTTTTTTTATTGTTTGAATATGATTGTGAGATGGTATATGTGGTAAATGGTTAAAGAACTGTATTCACATGTCTTGGTAGTGTGGGCTATTGGACTTGAGGATCTACACCCACAAGTCGGGTTAGACTGGTGCTTTAAACCCCACCCCAATAATGCACGGGTTAGGGAAGGAAACTAAGGCTCTATGCCCCTAACGTTTTGATTTGATGAAATTACCTGGAATGAGGCTCCAAGGTAAGTGTGATATATTTGTTTATGAAATTTTTATCCATAGTGAGATAGGGAACTTGACATAATCCCTTATGTATGGTAATTGACCGGATTAGGCCATAGTGTAAATGATGTAAATTCTTAACCCATGGATAAATAATGAAAATGATCAAGTGAATATTGTCATCTATTGAGTATGTGATTAGTGAATACCATCACTGTTATTAAAAGTGTGTGTAATCCCTTTTACCTTGGCTTAGATTCCCAGTGTGACCTGGGTTAGTCTTGTTGATTAGTTTCCCCTAGAGAACATAATGAATAAAATGGATATTAGATAATTACTTAAATTTTTTACTTGTTGATTTTTTTTATTTATTGAACTTGTTACCTACATATATATTTTTACATAATGGATATTATTTTATACATCATTTGTGGTGGACTACTGAGTTGTACTCACACCCTGCTTGGGCCTCTATGACATTTGGGTACCTGAGTAGATGCTACTTGATTTTAGGTACAGGTTCAGGGTAGGGAGCTGTATATTGTTTTTGAATGGGATGATGGTTTGGATCATGGTAGGTAGAGACCAGGTTGGGACTTAGGTAGGGGTTTTGAGTCCTTTTATATTTTGGGTCTTGGTTTATTTTTAATGGTCACATGACAAGTAGAGTATTCACTAGAATTTATTATAGCAAGTGAACTTTTTGTCGCATGCTATCCATTTGTTGTTCCTGTTGGTTATCTTATCTATTGATGTTACTTATGGATTCACTCTAATAAGTGGGTATAGTATCCCCATGTTTCTATTTAGACGCTCACTACTAGTCAGCAGCCTATGGCGTATTGGGGAGGTGCACATGAGATCATGTGATGACTCGACTCGAGGCACTAGTAATAGTGGCTTCCGGGACGAGGAAGTTACAACACATTTCAATGAGTAAAAATAATTAAAATTAGTGCATCAAACAGGAGTATATTTTCTTCTCATATGGTTAAAAATGGTCATTTCAAAGATAATTACAATAAATTGAAGATGCAAGCAATTTTATCTACTTAAGATGTATTCATCATAGATTGTAAAATTTCTATTTTCCTTATTAGTTATTAAATACTATATTTTATTCAAAATAGTAAAACAAAGAATGAAGCTTTACTAGAAGTATGGTTTATTCCCATACGAGATGAGGAAAATTGATTCTTGTGATGGTCATGAGAAGCACATGACTTCAAGAAGTAAATTTGAATTCTCCCAAAGGCTAAAAAGGGTAATTCCTCTATCTATAGTGAGAATTTCACATCTTCCTAATTACCAGTGGATATATTCTAGTTGAATTATTTTTTTATATTAAATGTTACCGATAAATTTATCTCGGTGTTTTTTTGGAAATATTGAGACATTGTTTCTTCTTAAATTAATGTTGTTGTGGTATTATACACTCAATTAATAGTTCAGTGATACTAGAATCATTGATATAAAACATTGATAATATATGGTGAATATAAATTAAAATATTCATACCTAGTTAAGGAAATATAGTTATTTTTCATGTAAAACTAAAGGTTTGTGTCAAATATATACCCAAAAAATCTGTTCTATTTACAGCTAAAAAACCTTTAGGTGTTATCAACATACTTACTTATTGAGTTTTAAAACAATAAATCTTTAGAAATAACAGTATGCTATAAGGATTTCATAATTTATTCATATACATAACATGACCCATTCCAAGGTGAAGCAAGAGGTAAATTTGTATACTTCATTAAATTTCTCTATAAACTTATAGGAATTATAGATGAAATTAATTAATACACTTGATAAAAGATATCATATCCTTTAGGATAGTGTGGAAGAGAATATCTTAACAAAGCATTAATTGATCATTAAATGAAGAGTTAAGTTTTTATTAAATTCACATTACCTTATTCATATCCTATACATGTTTACAGAACAATTTAGATCAATGTATAATCTTATAAATATTTCAAGTTTTCCATGATTCCTTTCCAGACATGTTTTACAAAATATAAGCATAACAACTAACCATATGCCAACCAAATTAACTAATGGATATCATATAAGTTACAGTATGATGATATTCAATTAATGTTATATCTTAATCTGTTCTTATTTTATTTATTTATTAAGTTATAATTATCTTCAAATGTATGTTAAAGGAAACACAAGGTGCATCTCAGTTTATTATCTTATAGATACTGAGGATATTAAAATACCAAAAATAAAAAGGTTTTAATCATAAAAACTGAATTTCTATATGGGGAGGACATCTATTTTTAGATAGTGGGAGCAAGAAAGGCTTCAATTGAATCTAGTATATAGATTCACAAGTTGGAATAAAAATAATGAACTTTACAAGTTTTAAAGGGATTAACTATTCTAAAGACACATAATTCATACAAAATTTAAAACCATATTAGTGGTTTAATAATCTCAAAATGTCTTTTAAATTTATTGATTGATCTTTTATATTGTTTTGATTTAACCTTTACCCATTACTTTTCCCCATATATAATAAAATTTCTCAATTCAAACCTATCTCATTAATTATTAAAGGTTTTACATTAAAAATAAATTAGAAATAGAATAATTAATTATCGATATGTATTTTATATGATTAAATTTACATACTATGAACGTTCCAATAGAAAGTTTGATTATTTGAATATCCATATCATCAATGGGAATATATATCTCAGTACTCTACTCATGAGTTATGTGAATCTCAACTATCATGTGATTTTTTGGAAAAATATTTGTGTAGATTATCTCCTTTGATGTTTTACAATATACCCCTCATAACAAGTCGATGGGTGGGTGATGATAGATATAAATCATAATCAATTTCACCCTACATAATTTTTATAAAGTAAATGTGTCAATATTTTTTTGGTCTAAATTCTTCAGAAAAATTTATGACAAAATCGATTACCTTTAGTAAGGCATACCTTTGAGAGAAATGGATAGACTCAAAGTAGGTGGACTTGCTCTTTATATAGTAGTTGTGGTGTTGTTGTTTACTATCCTTGATCCCTTCCCATAAACTTGTATAAAAATTCATACTACCAATTAATTTTTTCTTTTAGTGTATCTATATGTGCCTAGATGTCATCTATTTTCTTATATTTATCCCCCTATGTCTTTGAATTCTCCAAATATACATGAGATGACACTTCAGAACCCATGCCTCCAACGTAGCCATATTGTTCTATCTACTTCAAGGCCACTAAAATTAGTCATTAATAGAGTATATAGTATGATGATTCTTGTTTCTAAACTATATAAAAATATACTAAAATAAGTATTCATCATTATATAATATTGATTTAATGAATAATAAATTTTTATTATGTCAAACTTACACATGATTATCATACTCTTTGTGTGCTTTAATCTACTTTTTTCCCATCTTTATTTACCTGATTCTCCATCCATGTCACATGGTGTGTTATGGAAGTGGATTTGGATTTCAATTCATCAATATGTATATAAACAAAGGAACGTAATTATGTTATTGCTTCATAATGCATAATATTTTTACTAAATATTTAAAATGAGTACCATTTTTTCATATAAATCATACCTAATCCTTGATTTATGGTAGGGTTATGTTGGTTTTGATAAACATTGCTTATTTTAAACACATAATTATTGTCTTATAAATTAACAACTCTTAATCTAGGTGTTTAATACATGCAATTTCAAGTAAAATATTACCAATTACAATGTACTTGAAATGATGCATCCTCACAATGAAAAATGAATGAATTCCATGTTTCTTGGTTTCCCATGTGTGAATATATATGTAGTGGGGGTGATTAAATTTCCCTTCAGCATCTATAATGTTCTTTATTTTGATCTAGGTTGGAATTTATGAAGGAATATGAAATTTCTATTTTGGTGGATGGGCCAAATTGCAATCTAAGATAAGGAAAGTAAATATGAGAATTAGAATAATCTATAGTGATGTTTTTGGATTTAGTTTAAATCCTAGAAATTATATTGGGATTCTGGATGAGTCTCGATAATATAGAGCTCTGAGAACTTGGTTTCAAATGAAAACAGATCGAGATTCACAGTTGGTGCATGGTTGGTGATAATCACGCAACCTGACTGTGTGGATGGTTTTATTAAGGGGAACATTTTTCTAAAAATATGGGATGGGACCCATAAGGTTTTGTGTCTTGGTGTAGGTTCTCAGGGTGACCCACACAGTCGGTTCATGGTTTTTCTAACCATGTGTGGAGACCGTGTGATGGGGTTCCACTTAGACAGTAACACCACTCAGTTGTCACATAGTTAGTCAAACCATGAAACCAAAGTGTATGGATATTTACAGGAGTGGAAATTTCTATATTTTCTATCTAAACTTTATCCTTTCCTCCTCCTTTATTCGGCCTCTTTCACCCATTCTAGGAAGCTACTCGAGCTCTCCCCTTTGGATATCCTCTGGTCATAGTGATATCTCTTTCATTGGAGCTCCGATTTGAATTTAATCGGGTGTGTTGGAAGTGTAATGGTAAGTATATACTTAATATTCCTTATTATATATTTTTCTATCTCCCTCATTGGAATTATTTTTGTGCAAGATAATATACCCTATTTTCAGGTTGTTTTTCCATTTCTCCATTTTATCTCATTTCGGTTTGAAACAAATCCTGATAATGGATGAGTGAACCATCCTAAGCATGAGTTAGGTAATATATATTACTTTACCTTAAAGTTACATTGTTTATATATTAATTTTATTATTTTTCATTCCAAAATTTATATGCATTGGTCTTAAATTGTTAAATGACTTAAATTAAATACCTAGACCACAACAATGATGTTCCCTAGACCACTTGACATGGTTGGGGGTTGAAGACCTCAACCCAGACCACTATGTAAGGTTTGTTCAATTAAAAATTTTATAATGATCGTTGTTTCCTATTTTACCAAACCATCCTTATGGGTGTATTGAGCATGCCCCTTTCTTGGGAAATGTCTTAATGATTTAAATAGTTTGGATAACCCATTTGACCTTGATCGCTTATTTTATGATTTAAAGTTGTGAATCAATAAATAATATAAATTTAATTGAGTTATAATATGTAAAATATTCTACACTTTAACCTCTATATCACTTTTGAGTGATTTTTTTAATGAAATGCATCATGATTAATGGTATTAGGGTATGGTTTATTCCTATGGACTTCTTTTTGTTTATAGACAAAATGGTATACTTGTATATCTTGGATTGTTAATGGAATATATGATATCACAAACTCTATTAAAATATTAAATTAAATATGCTAATGAAGGTACAATTCTCCTTGACTGATACTGGGCTCCTATCTATAGAATTCCTTAGTTAAGGTCTCATAAGGAAAGTGATATTACTTTTTACTAGATTATTAATTAGAGTACTTGGTCAGGGTTTTTGGACATTATGCTTCACACCCCCTTTTCCTAAGATGTCAGACATGGATTTTCACATCATTATGGGATGTTGGAAATGAAATTTCATGGCCCTTGATTAGGATGTGAACATGATGTTTCACATCATTATTTGGGATGTCATACATGGTTTTTTATCCCCTTTTCAGATTCTTGGGTTTATTCCCCTTTTATTAAAATATGATCCCCTTATTATATTATCATTCCCTAAGAACATAGGTTAAGTAATCCCTTATAAAAATATGAGACTTGTATGATATCCTTGTGCATGGATGCCTGGGTTACACCTTGATTCCCATCCAGTACTACATGTGTGTGTGTGTGTCTATATATATATGTGTGTGTTTATACATATATAGTACATATATATACATACATAATTATATATATATATACACACACATGGTGACATTTTTTAAGGGACATTCCACCTTATGCCGAAGCAGGTATGGTCGGCCAAGTGTCCTTGAGAAACCTAAGCATGACTTGTTTATATTTATCATAACTACACTACTTACTTTTGATATACCTAAATTCTAATTTATTTTATAATTACATACTATATTAAATTATACACCATTGGTGGTTTCCTAAGGAGTTTATCTCATACCATGTTTAGGTCAACATTTGGTACATGGATGGACCTCTTGGTTGCAGGTCAGGACAGGGCCTTGGATTGTGTTCCTTGTTGTGTCATCTGGAATGGACATGGGATATTAGGAGTAATGATTGGCATGTACTTGGGATACCTTCTAGAGTTGGAGTCTTTTTTTCTTATCAGTCTAGCCCTACTTATTCTATTACCCATTTTATGTTATCTGATGGTATTTATAGAATAGCATGTACATGCATGGATGTTAATTTGGAACTGCCTTGGTTATCATTTTTTATTAGTCTTCCAGTGTGTCGTTAATCCTCTTCTACCTTTCATTTACTTATTCTTCCACTATATTTTTTACTGATACAAGGGGTATAGTTTCTCCACTAGACCACCTTCATACCCTCACTTCTGGTCAGCAGCCTTTGGTGTATAGGTAGGTGCTCTTGAGTCCATGTCACCAACCAGCTCAGGGCACCATTTTAGTGGCTCTTAGGCTGGGACATGATAGTTTCCTTGAGATAATAATTTTTAATAATTGTATAAATGGATTTATGAATCTTTCTAGTGGCCATTAATATAAATTTTATTTGAAAATCATATAATATAAATACACTTTACAAAGGATAATAAAGAGTAAATCAATGTTTATTTATTTTATTTTCTAGTAAAATAGAGAAATTATATGATAATATTACCTTAATATCTTCCCAAATTAGTATCTTCATCCAATAAAAAACATTGTTCTATGAATATGTATCAATCAATAAATGAATTTGGCTAGTGAACCCAAGGTAACAAACAAAATTAGACTTTTTTGGGTCAACGGTTTGGTTATGTACATTCCATTCAACCTAAAATTTTATGACTTTCTTTCTCACCTTAATAATTTTTGTTAATATAGTCATTATATGACACTCTGGGTTTTTTAGGTATATGTTTCTCACCTTTAAAATTTTCATTAGTTTTAAAATTTCAATATGTTCTTCCTTAGTATTTGTAGTGTCAACATATGGGGAGTCCATTATCTACATAAGTAGTTAATAATTTAATTTAGATTATATAAATGTATTAGTTAACATATAATATTATGGGTAAATGGGATGTATATTAAAAAAATTAACCCATCCATTGAACTCTATTTTTTGTTTAGAGATTCAAGATATTTGGACTCTCTATCAAGTATCCAAATCCCCTCCTTATTGTCTCCTTTGACATGAAAGACATCGTATACATTGGAACCACCATTAAATGATTATGATTTCCCAATGAAAGGTTCATTATTACAACAGATATTTCCTAGGAGGGGTGAATAGGGGTGATGGTCAAATTGAGATTTTATTAGGCTATTTATCTTTCTTTTAGGGTCTTATTCCAACATTGGTCGGAACTATATTCAACCTATTACTCATTTAAGAAAAATCACCAAAACAAATAAAAATATAAAGAAATTTAAATCATACATTGAACACACAAATTTTACTTTGTTTTACACAAATGGATACATCCAAAGAGAACACATTGAAAATGTGTTGATGTGCTAGAATCCACTAATATTCACTAGTTCTATGGATACAATGTTTAGGACATTGTCACTGCATGTCAAGTGAAATTAATTTATAATATATTAGGTTTGGTCACTAATCACCCAAGGGTCACTCCCTATTCTCAACTTCCATGTACTGCTTCAGTGAAGGATCTTCCATAATTTATGTACTTTTAGGTCTCTTAAAAGATAAGGAATGTGGTGATCTATCTTTGTTCAGCACAAGAGTCTTCTTACATCATAACTCTTGAATAGATGATTTGTTTCTATTATTTTCGACTATGTTCTTATTATTATATTCCATATGAGATTAAATCCTCAATGAGGGATTTAGGTCTTTTTCTTCTACAAAACTATCTTAGAATCACTTCTTCTCTAGATGAGGATAATTACGCACTGAAATTATTTTATTTCTTTCCACCTTTTAAACAACCAGATGTGAAACTTAAATTATTATTTTGATTCTTCTTATTCCTTTAAAATTCATATAGTCAAGATCCCATAATTTACTCCTTAATCTCCATGTTTTATTCAAAAAAACTGATAATTTGAACAAATTCATCTGGAACACTATTCACCATGTAACCCTAATCATGTAACCTTGATTGTCACTATATTGTAATCATGTACCTTGTTCCACGTGACTATTCCACTTTACAAAATTCACTTATATCCTTTAGTGTTGCACCTTCATGCATGTATCAACCACATTATTCCTCCATGTAACTTTATCTATGAGACCCCTTCTGCATATATCCTTCTACCCAACTCCTCCACATGAATCCTTCCACGTATCTTGAATATTCTTAACCACACTGCATGAATGGTTGTGAGAATGATATTTATGATGGATTTTATGTAGATCCCATTTCCTACTCCCAAAATCCTCACAAATAAACCTTCTCTAAATTTTTTTTAACACACCATCAATCCCCATGATGAGGTGAAATTTTTCCTATTTATAGAGGATTTCCACTTACTTAATCTCTAAAAAATGCGGTCAACAGTTCATTCCACCGAACTATGAGACTTATGTGCATCACCTAAATAGACTAATTTCAATTGTGTGACTCACCAGATATACATGGGTTGTGTGACTCCCTTCATGAACCCACTCTGTCGCCTAAATTAGTCAAGAATGGAATCTTTTGATTACACAAAATTACCATCTCTGATAGTGTTTCTTTCCACATGTAATTCGCATGACCTTCCACTAATACATTATTTTATTGATTCATCGATTATATGTGGTGAACTTAACCTCAATCAAGTAATTATTTTTAACTTACATGATCATGCAATCCATAAGTACTTACATGAAAAATTCTTCTTCTCCTCATATTTTAAGTCCAAAAATTTGGCAAACACTGGGAAATAATTCCTTCAATTATTAATTCAGTATTTCATGAATCTTCATGAAATATTTATGTAACTTCTCTGTTTCATAATTTTACACCAATTTTATCCCTTTTTAGCACCATCAATTTCTTTGGTCAGCTATAATTCCTCCTATAATGAATAATTCCAAATTGGAATAATTCTATATAATTCTTCTTATCATCCAGACAATGTGTTGTCACTTCACTATCTTTCCAATCTAATACCTGTAACAAAACAAGATCATCAATGATTATACAACTCAAGACTCTACTCATATATATTTAAAAATAGTTGTAAAACTTTTATCATCCTATGCTCTTGGATAATATTAATCTAGCCACCAAATATGAAATCATCTCCATGGATCCAAAAATAGGTCCTTGATATATAGAGATATCAAGGTTTATCTTTTCATTTCTCAACCCAAATTCATCATGGACTGCACAACCTCTAATTATACCTTATGATATTATGATTGAAAAAAATTCCAACAAAAAACATAGGTTTGGGTCCAACATTCTCCCCCTTTCGATACGAGCAGTTAGAGGTGGCTCTGGCATAGATGTACACAGGGGTAAAACCCAAAAACACCACTTTGAGCTAGACTCGAACGGGAACTGGTACACAACAACAGTCCTTGCAGCACTCTTGGTTACGACACTCCCAGGAGATATGTTTGGTTAATCGCAAGATTTTTATGAATCATTAAGAAGGAATTATAGAAAAATGTAATTTTTCAAAGCATGAAGTTTTAATACATAAAATCATCTTTAGTTAAAAGATTCGTAAATGAAATAAGTTTCTCACGAAGGATTTATTCTTTTAAAAAATGTTCCTATCATCTAGGAATATGTTGACATATTTCCTGAGGAGTTACCCGGACCTCCCCCAGAAAGAAAAGTAGAGTTATCCATTGAACTCATACCTGGATCTCATCCGATGTCAAAGACCCCCTGTAGGATTGAAAATTTGGAGCTAGAGGAATTAAAGAAACAACTTCGAGATCTTTTGGAGAAGGGGTTTATCTGACCAAGTGTGTCTCCTTGGGGAGCACCAGTTCTATTTGTGAAGAATAAGGATGGATTGATGTAGCTATGCATTGATTATAGAGAATTGAATGGGATCATAGTGAAGAAAAAATACTCTCTTCCAAGAATTTATGACTTATTTGACCAACTTCATGGGACTCAATTATTCTCTAAGATTTATCTTCGTTCTAGTTATCATCAATTGAGGGTAAAGAATGATGATTTTCCAAAAACATTATTCCAATCAAGATATAGGCATTATGATTTTTTTGTTATGCCCTTCGGACTGACTAATGCACCTGCTATTTTTTATGGATCAAGAATAAGTTGATTTTGTAAACTTATGTTTTATCAAATAGATATCCTTTTTATAGGAAAATGATTTTGTGATTAAATGATAAAGATTATTTTGGGCGATGTTTTCTCTTTTGGAGTATTATATGCCTAAGGAAAATAAAATACTACAGGATTTAAATTGAAGAGGAATGGTTAAATTTTTTTTAAGAATTTATGTATTTATTGTGGACATATGGTGATTTGGGTTATTTCTGGAAAATGATGAACCTAGCATAGAGAATATGTGAATAGGTTAATTACACTTTAGTATGAGACTTTAATAGTAGTCGATTTTATTTGGAGATAAATGTTAATATTTATTGGGGAAGAATATGTGATTAAATCCTTATGAGTTTTGGGTTCCAATATTAGTTTGGATTATTCTGAATAATTTTAAGGATGATTGTGTATTGAATGGTCTTTTTGGAACTTTGGGTACTTTTGTTGAATTTTTGAGATTAATAGTCTTTTTTCATTTTATAAAGGATTATCCTTTTTGGGGATTATATGATCTCATACTAACTATTTTAGTTTTAGTTGATGAATAAAGATAAGGGAAAAATATAGTTATTCTTTTTTGGATTATGTGATTCTCTAGAAGATGATTCTTGTGCTTTTTATGAGACCAAGCCTTTTTGAATGCTCCTTGTTTGGAGAAAAGATTATTCTCGGTGGAAACTTATTAAGGGATGAAACTCTACGTGAAGGTAAATATATTTCCTTATGTTTTTATTCTATATAGTAAATGAATTCTTCAAAATTATGAAAAGGAACGTAAAACAAAAATGTTGTTCGATTACATTTCCTACTGGGTAATCAAAGACTGTTTAACACATCTTAAGTTTGTGATCTTCTTGTGCTTAATTTTCTCCTAATCATTTTTTCTATCACTCTCCATCAGAACTTGACCCTTTGTTTTCTCTTACATATCCATGTTTTCCTACATGGAATCCTAGTATGGGTTAACTCGGGTGACCTTTGTACTTCCCTTTCTTTCTTTTAAAGTAATATTATTACTGACTCTTTTCTGATGTGGTACTTTCAATGAAATTTCCAAGCCCAATTTTAAAATTGCAAGGATGCAATTTCTTAAGGGGGGAAGATTGTAACGACCTGAAATTTTGAATAAATTTTTTTCCCTAACTTTGTATGTTATTTTATTTTATACTCAACAAAACTATTTCATTTAATAAAATGAGTATAATTAAAATAAGATCGTTGGGTTTTGACTGTTATATAATCGTTGGTCAATGGGACCATGGGAAACTAAATGTTACAATTATTGTCTATAAATACAAGTGATATTGATTAATTAATATAGAAAGAAGATTCGATGGCCCTATCCAGTAGTCCCAGGCCGATCGAATCCCATCTGATAGAACTCGGGAAGGAGGTAGCACCTTTGGGCTTTGCTCTATACCAAACCCAAGCCGAAATTTATCGCGTGAAGCTGAAACCGAATCTCCTTCGCAAGAAGTTCAAGCTGATAGAAATCACTACTTGGGAAATGTTGGTCGAGCCGCCCCAAGATTCTATCACCCTAGAAAACCTTAATCTTAGGTCCTATGATGGTGTTATAAGGGGTTATGTAACAAGACCATAATTGCCTTGGGTAATCCTTTGATTTAAATAAAAGTTGTAAAGTCTTCTTATGGTGAAGTTTGTGAATTTTCAAATGTCCGGATAAATAAAGTATGCATATTATTGATGAATTCTAGAAAAAAAGATATTTTAAAATATTTATGTAAACCTTAAATAATTAATAATGTGTAATGATTTTCAAAAAAAGATCTTCTACAGCTGTTTTCAGTATAAAATTTAGATTCTGATAAGATCAACTTAATTTTTGGTGAATAGTAATTATGAATATTGATTTTGTGCTTATGATTAGTAATGTGTCCAAATGTATTAAGTAACTTCACTTAAGAATGTATTAATATAATTTAGGCACCTTGATTAAGTAATGTGATTCAATAAAATAGGTAAATAACTATTTCAGAAATTATTGGTTAAGTATTAGTTTTTTTCAGATTAATAGTGTTTTTTATTTAAAAATTAAATTAAAAATATTTATAAAGTTATTTTCATAAAATGGAGTTCATTTTTGAAATGAGAACATCGATATTTGGTTAAGGTGAAATTTTGGGTTTTTTCTGAGAAAGTTGAATTTTCAGTGAATAGTGTTTTTATTTAAAAATTAAATTAAAAAATTAGAAAATTATTTTCATAAAATGGAGTTCATTTTTGAAATTAGAGCATCAATATTGGGTTAAGGTGAAATTTTGGGTTTTTTCTGAGAAAGTTGAATTTTTGGTGAATAATGAAAATATAGTTTTTGAGTTTCGGGTGTTTAATGACATCATTAAGGATGTAATAATTATGAAATAATTCTGGTCAAATTATGAATAGTAATATAAGGTATGAGGAATCCCAAGTGGCCAATACCATGGGAAAATACCATGGGCAAGCCCATGGTTTTTTCAATACCACCGATGAGGTGTTCCTTGGCAATTAATGCTTTGTCCCCTCACTTCTTCTATAAATACCAAGCCTTTCCCTCATTATTTTAATTTCCAAATTTTCTCCAAAAAAGTTATGGTCTCTTTACCTCCCAAGGATTCCTCCCAAGGTTCCCTCATGCCCCTCAAGGTCCCGACCTTCAAGCTTTCAAAGTTACTCTTCAAGGTAAGGGATCCTTTCACCCTCCTCTTTAAGTCGTTACTTCCTTTATGTTGTGTCTTATATTTTCCATCTCTTTATGTTGTGGTTATGTTATTATATGTTCTCATTACTGCCCATTTCATGTCCAAATGATGAGAGACCCTTTCTTCTCTCATCAATTTTTTTTCTGAATTTTTATGTGATGTCGTTAGGCTGCCGAGTTTTTCGTAAAAGAAATCGCATCTTCTCTTTTCTTTCATGTTTCCTTTTTCATGTGGTATGTCATTCAAATATCCATACCATTATCTTATTCAGTTTCTATACTTTATTATAAGTTATTTATGAGTGGGTTACTCTTGTACCCTCTCTTTCTAATGTTTTCTAAAACCATGTTATATAGCCGTTATGCTGCAAAAATTTCGCCTCAAAATTTATATCTCTTTCTCTCCAGAAATTCTCTTGTTTTATTTATGAGAATACCCAAACCAATTTCATTTATTTAGATGTTCATAAATATATAAAGATAATTTATTTGATTCTGGAATTTACATACATATAACACTCACTCCCTTTCCATGGGTTATAAATGACATAATGATCTTATTTTTTTAAGAACTTTTAAAACGTCACGATCTTGAAATGAAACCCATTTCTTATATTCTCCATGGGTTATTTATGAAATGTTTTATTATGATCTATGTGGATCACATGTAATTAAATACATATTAAGGGTGCACCCTGATAGCGCTCCAATGTATTGGATAAATATTTAATCTCTAGAGATGACTAGTTTTATGATACCTTGGTAAATAACCTTGGTAATTTTTATGAAACCTTAGGGATGGACCTTGGTGATATGTTCATTAATGTCTAAATGAAATGTTGTAGCCACATATTCAAGTTATGTTTCAAGTTCTTTTCATTATGATATGCCTATACTTCCATTTATCATATCTTTATGTTGTTATTCAAGTTCTTATTGACATCATAAGTACATTGGTTCCCTTATTTACCTTTATTGGGCCTTTTGCTCACCCTTTCCTTTGATGTCAGTCTCCAGGATATGATATGCAGTAAATGTACATAGTATGAACCTATGATGAAGCCTTACAAGTGGTTTAGAAGAATTTTTTATGTTTTTCTCATGTTTCATGTTCCTGATTTCCAAGACACTGGACTTTAAAGATCCTCTGTTTGTAAAATGTAATGAAATGTTATGTAATAAAAAGGAGGGATGTTATACCCAAAATCAATAGTATTCATATATCATATTTTCAAAGATCTTGAGTAAAAAATTTGGGGAAATGAAGTTATCATCCAACTCTTAATATCCAAATATAGATAGATTGTTCTAACCTTTTCCATGCACTTCTTCTTCACCCATATGATACCATATGTTGAGATATGAAGGCCTCCTAGCTATGTAAACAATTTGTAAATACAACACCATAAAAATTGGGCTTCATCTTCCACCTTCATCTCTATATATGAAATTTTGATTGAAACAATACTCTTCTTACCACCTTTTTATATTTTTAGACTACTAAAAAAATATCAATGGAAATTTCCACTTGGAATTGAGTCATCAACAAATCCTCTAAGCCTACTAAGTTATAAATCATTTTAGGAAAAAAGAGTTTAAACTAAAAAACACCAACAATTTCCATGTTACTCACTAACTTCCATAGATTCTAGCAGTGAGACATACCACATGTTAAGACCACTAACACCACTTATTGAATATAACCTCATAGTACCCACTTGGTATGCATGATCTTCAATTATTCATGGTACTCCTTTTTCAAATAAGGCTAAACATTCTAGAGGGATTTCCACCAAGTCTCCTTAAATATCTCTAGATTTAGATCGATACCAATTGTTTAGATAATGACAAATATTTAATTACTCTTCAGAATAGGGATACCACTATTTTGTATTATCATTTTCTTCTAACAACTTCTTGGTATCCTAAAAATAGTTAGTTGATACCACATGGTTAGATTATAACAAATAGATAAGATGTTTAGAAATTTTACAAGTTCTTAACATGAGTTTTCATCTTCTTCTTGAATTGGTATGATATGAATTGGATTTTTCCTCACACAAATTCCTGGATACCCTTTATTGCTTGATACCATTATTTTCCAACTAAATATTTGTCAATGAGAATGGTGGACCTAATGTGTAGTGCGCTCCACTGGTACTTTATCCCAACTTCATCCGAGAGGATCATCCTCCACCAATCCCACACTTGGCTATACACAGACACACACACACACATACATACATACATACATACATACATAGACACACACATACATACATGCATTCATACACACACACACACACATACACATACACATATACATACACATACAAATACACATACACATACATACATACATACACACATATGTACATATATATATATGTGTTTGTTTATATAGTTTATATGATATTTTATATAAATATAAATATATTTTTATTTATTTATTTTATATAAATAATATCTAATTATATAAAAATATGTGTGTAAAAAATATATCATGCAGGTCTAAGTACTCTTTGTATGGTGGACAGTTCGATTTATGGGTTCATGAAGGATATCAAGCGGTATAAACCCCATGTGGGTGGTGTTTCTACCTGTTTACTAATATATATATATATACATATACTTTTTATAATATAAATAAAATTTAAAAATATATAAATATGTGTATATGAATTATAGTATTCAGAGTTCTTTTTATCAGCACTTTTGTTAGCGTTGATAATGAAGGAACATGGGGTGTAGGGGAGGCATGAAAGAGACACAATTTAAAATATTGGTTTTAGATTCATGTTAAAAAATAGAATCAAATTAACCCATTGAATATATTTATAAAATAATAAAGTGTAATTCAATTTAATCATGAAAATAAAATCAAATGAAAGGTTAAATAGTACCTCATTCATTTGTAGTCACCAGTGTCGTGGTTGTAAGATGCCAAACTAGAAATCATCTAGATCATCCAAAAATACATAAAAATTTTGGGATCATTTCTCTATGTTTCTCAAGAGATAGACTCAGAATTCATAGATCTTTACGACGTCCCTTTGATCGCTTGAAGAATGCGGACTCGATCGAGAAATTCGGATCAACCTGATCGTGTTCTTCCTTTAGAATATCTCTCTAAGAACTCGAGAGAATACGAGCGGATAAATTCCCTCTCCAAATTCATGAAAATGGTGTATATTACTATTCAAGAGGCTATAATGAGAATTTATACTTAGTTTATACATTCAAAAATTTTACTTTGGCCCCTGGAAAGTAATAACCTTCATTTTAGACCTTTGCACACACGTATGACTAAATGAAATTTTCCTAAATGTCAAAACTATTTTATCACTCATTTGTAACATTATAAAATGTTATGTGATAAAATATGAACCATTAACTAGGCTCATAATATTCCCAAATAATTTAAAAAACCTTGAACATTCTATGTTCATTCAAAAAATAATATTTTCCCATATTCACATTTATGATCAAACAACTTATGAATACATTGAGAAATAATTTCAAACCTCATTATTCTAAATGTGAATAATATAATTGAATTAGTTTTATTTATGATTGATCATACTTGTATGTTCACCAACCCCCTAACTTTGGTCCCACTTCGTCTTAAACTCTTATTCATTAGATTAGTTAAAAGTTGTGGATACACTTAGTGTGTGACCCTCTAGGTCCTTATCTCAATAGAAATGATTACAACCCATAGACCAAGAAAGGAGTCTAGAAAACCATCATGGCCCCTAAGTAGATAAGTAATGTCATAGCTAAAACTTCCTCCTATGAACTCTTACTGTGTAATATAATCTCTTTGTCTCACGATATCTCCTAATGCATGATACACACTTGTGTTATTGTAATTTTCTTACTTTATATATTTCATGACCTTACTGGGAAAACTTTCCTTCTTGTACCATGTCCATGTATTTATGAAGGTACTAATATCCTAGTCAACTTGAGCCCATGAGATATCTCTTCCTCAACTCAGAAGCGACAAATTCTATCTTGATCATTCAACTAATTCCATACCACCAATGATGCACCCAAAACAAACTACCTCACCATGATTTCATTATAATGGTTTTTTCCTTGAATCAATATATGTGATCAAATTGTAGAAACTAATAATTATCACAATTCTGGAGACTAATACACATGTTCATATATAAGAACAACCAATGATGTTTGAAACATGTGGTGTTCCAATTGGCGGGTATGTCCTCATGATATCACTACCAGAGATCGCCAAGTGTGAAATTCATGAAAAGAAGTCTCAATTGATTATGATCCCCCAGAACCTGATAGTCATAAATCATATGTGTCTTGTCAGTATGATGTATCTGGACCATAAGAAATATTTTTAATATTAATATCATAGTATCTCGTGGTTCTCATTATATCTAGGAACTACTATAACCTTTTGATATGACACGTAATCTAAGGACATTACCATATAAATTGTGGATGTAAAAATATCAACACTATAATGGTAAGAATAAACACATGTATATATCAAATTTTATACATGTAATAGTAATCAAAAGTATTGTACAAGTTGGTTCTAGGTCACCCACTATTACAACACTCCCACTTGCACTAGATCCAACTTGCTAGCCATACGTGTTATCTCTCACATGATTAAGATCATGTTTATACTCATTCATGGATTTAGTTAGGGTCCTTACATGTTTCCACTACCTAGATATTTTTCTTCTATGAATTTATCTCTTTGAGTAATACTTCTCAAGAGATGATATCCCCAAGTATATCACATTTTTTCACTATTTAAACTTGAAATAATGGCAATTACTAGTAATATAATTATCATTATAGTAAAACATTACTTACTAAGTGTGATTCCAATAACTAGAATAAATAGTTTCATTTTTATAATGATTCTTTATGTACCTTAGAATATTCAATGAACATGGTATTTATAGATATGGCTACCACTTCTTGAATGATATTTTTGTTATCATTACCTTAACCTAACTATAATATTAGATCACACTGTTCTAAGTAAGACTAGTTTGAATCCCATGAAAACTAGTATACTTTCCTCTACACATACCAAGTACACATACTTTGTACTTATTAAAGTGTAATTGGATAGTCCTAACTATATCCCTTGTATTTCTTTGGGTTATAACTAATATTTTCCTTATATAAATTATATCTTGGAAATATCAATTCTTGTACAAATCATGGAATAGGATATTGATCATTCGCTAAATCATATGGAATTCAAATCACCATGTTAATATCCTCCTATGTCTTGTACATGTCTTCCTTGAGAGATATATTCTATGTGAAACTGGTAATAATTATCTCTCAGATTGTTCCAACTTGTATTTTTTAAATATTATGTCATTATATGTATGATTGACTAGGTATAATCAACTATTGGATCTACCTTAATAAATATCATTCCCTATAACTTTGGTTTCCACTTTAAGCCTGTCTTTGGAGATTTGTTTTCATTCTGGTCTTAACTAACTTTAAGAACAATAGATGTTTTTCATATGTTAATAAACATATTTTACTTGGAAAATTAGGGTGCTCCCACTAACCCTTGGTAGAAACATGGAAAATATTCATTCCAAATGAATATTCTATGATCTAGTTTCTTACTTTAATCCTAGACTATATTTTAGTAACTTCCACCCTTATTGGAATTCTACAATGTCACCATCCCTTTCTGGTGTTATCGTATATACATCTTCCATGATTGGGGGTCTTCACATCCAATGATCAATAAAATTATCACAAAAAATTATCTATGACAAGTAAAATTATAATGGATTTAGTCATAAAGACTTGGTATAATCAATTGATCCTTATTGGTACTAAACATTTACCATCCATGTATAGACACATTTTAATACCCACAATAGTATTCAGATTAATAATCCTCTTATACTTTGATACATGGAATCCAAAATTGAATTTTATTTGATCTTGTCAATCATAGATAATTTCCATATACTAATTACTTTAAGGAATCATTAATCTCAACTAATAATCTATCACCAACCATGGTGAATATAAAACTATCACCATGGTTTTTTACTTGTTATGTAGTATGTGTCTCTGGAACATTTTTTCCACATACCCTTTTGGAACTTGTTCTAATATCAACTATTTGTACATCTATGGAATTGATTAAACTCAAGTAAATCTTTCTACCACTATCTCAAACAGATATATCCACCCTTTTATATAAATATAGTCTATAACTTGACTATATCTTTTCTATTATAGATATTTTTGTAATATCCTTATAAAAATTTAGGATGACTGTAATAGATGCACATTGTGATTTTTCTTGAAGCAAGTTTGTTTATATCCTCAACAAACTCTTTACATCTAAACACGTGTTCTTATGACATAATGTATTTAAAAAATACTATAAATAATATGATATCAATTTTTCAATATAGTTTTTATATGGTTATAGGATAATGTCATTATTTCAAAATCATGTCTTTAAAAATAGAAGTATCTATAATGCATGAGTTTTAACATGGATGTTCATTTTACTTACATCATGAATCTGATGTGTGTAAAGAAATGTGTGTTTAGGAATTGAACCATTCTAAATTTTAGTGATCAATGTTAACATGTAATACTCATCCTCAATGATCCTTATTTTCATCATATCTTTAATGTGTATAAGGTAAGGTGAATTTAAGAATAACTCAACACTAAAATATATTGATCGATGAATGCTTGGTCAATATATTATTTAGTAGATCAGACTGAAGCTTCTCATATATTATGACCAGGAATATGTCATACTTTACTTTCACCTTCCATAAATACTTAAAGGAATATTATAAATTATACTTACCACTAGCTTGACCTTGAAATACTTCACACTCTCTAGCTTGACTAATTCTGAAATCTTTGTGGTTTACTATTATTTATAATGGTTTCTTTGTCAAAAACTAAGTACATAAGATTGTTTATAATACCTAAGTCCTGTAACTTTGAAGATTATAAAACCATATTGGGTATATCCTTGAAAACTATTTATCTTTTCATGATAAATTATTTTCTTTCCATAACTTGTCTTATATTTTATACTCATCGTTTATTTCCAATGATTCGTGTATCACTGAAATACGACTTGATTATTAGAAACCACAAACAAAATTTATACCAAATTGGAATAATATCTCTTTGTGTCCAATGAAAACATGATATTAATGTTTTGTTGATACTCTAAATGTTAAAATGAAATTAATAAAATTTTAAATATTGAAGTTGTGTGCTTCTCACCAATAATTTAGGAACCACCTTTTCTCATCTTCTTAGAGAAAATACCTTACATCTATTAATTTTTATTTACTTACTTGGTTATCATATATAAATAAACACATATGAAAAGCATATTCTATATAATACCCAAGAATAAAAACTAAAACATTACTTATATTTGATTAATATTCATGAAGAATAAGAGATTTATTGATTCTTCAATTTAGATCATTGCATTTAAACTTCCATAGATATATTTCATGATGTGAATAGAAAATAACCCCATGTTTAATACCTCTTTATTTTAAGGATTTTTTTAAGTTTCCTTTGGCGTCGCTCTTGACATTGTCCTTTTAACCTTGCCTTTCAATTTTTTCTCTATAATAACTAAATATTAATCTTTATTTAATGCTATTATTTCTTATTGAACCTTACTCAAAAGGTAAAAAAGTTTTTTCTACCTACTTTTTGTTTTTTAATATTAAACGAAACAAGAAAAAATGGGTTAAAATGATCTGAAAAAGGGATACATTGAAAGATCGTGATCTATATTTCAATTTACACATATATAGTGTAAACATCCCCTATTCATATCTTTTCTTTTATATCTCCTTGCAAGCTTCTCAGAGATAAGAAAACATGTGAAATCATCTAAGCCTCGATGTTATATCCACAACTCACATCAGAAATTGATGATAGAATTATTAAAAAATCATTATAAGAGTCATAGATGAGTCTCCTATAATTTTTTTTCTCACCCTTGCTTCCTAATGTGTATTAAAAGGTATTGGGGATGCCAACACCTTGAATTTCCAATGTTGTAGTACTTTACCCAAGTACCTATACTACTCCTTATAAACTCATGCTAGTTTGGACATTTTCTTAGTCCAATATTATCACAGTGTACTTGTGGTATTTCTTTCCATTTTCATAAAGAATAAAATATATCATATTACATTTTTTCTTGATTTCTATTATACATTTTCAAATTATTAATTTTGAATGTCTCATACTATTTTATCAAATTCTAGGAACCCTCTATACTAGAATCAAAATACCTAGTTGCTTGAGTATTCTAGTGTAAAGGATCCATGAAACCCATCCGTGTTGTCTGCAATATTTAGCTATACCACTACTCATAGAGTCCAAGGTAGGTTTTAATATGGCCAATTTCTCACGGATCCTTGATCTATTGAGTGGAGTCTCGTCTCCTTCAAATAATTACTTTACATTGCTCAACTCTTTACCTATAAAGTTGCAACAAGATATCTCTGGCTACCCCTTTTCTGCCAACATTAGTTAATTCGACCCACCACTCTCATAATAACACCCTAATAGTAGGAGGAACCCTCAAATTTGGATGATTGAGCACTCCATACACCCATTTTTACTCAAATTTGAGTGATGGAAGGCATTTAATTACTTAATATTTTTTTAGGGATTTGGTAATTTAATATTAGTGAATGTAATCATTTTCTATTTTAAATTATTCATCTATGTGATCACGCTCAAAACTTAACCACGATTTTAAATAGAAAACATTCACCACATGTGATTATTTTATCTTTACATGCTTGCTTATTATTATACTATGGGATCATGCATAATAAACACATATTCACAAAATAATAAACCATGTGCGTGATAAAATAAATAAATAATGACATGATCATGATCTGTTAACTATTGATTAATCTATTGAGTGGATAATGGATTAACTGAAACCTAAGAGGGATTAATTAATTCAATACCTGACTTGAATTGTATCTCTCGCAACTCCCATCCAGTCTACTTATTTGGTCTACACCAGTTCTCAACTCGAGCTGCATCACCATGAACTCCTCCAGTCTTTACAATGTATACTCACACGCATGTGTAGGGAACTTGGGGTGTGAAATTACATTTTTAGAAATTAAATGTAAAAACTTCAGCCCTTATAAAAATTAAATATGGAGGGATAATGCGTAGATGGTCAAAATAAAATAATTATTACATTTTATAAAACATAAATGCAAAAATTAAATTAAATGAATAATAAACCAAACATGGATAGGTCTGTCTCAGCTCATGATCAATCAACATATAATTATATTGCATAAAAATTAAATTTTCTAAAATTCAACTTAAATTTATTTCAAATGTTTTAACTTTCATTAAAATAATTTTAATTAATTATTGATACATCCAAAAACACCAATAATAATTTTTTTGAATCCCATACAATTAAATTTAATTTCTGATTTTTTTTAAATATTCGAGTTTTTATGGACCTATAAAAGATTCCTAAAAAATAATTTAAAACTAGTGATGGGTTTAATGAGTCATTTTGGTTAGACCTAAACTAAATTGTTCTAGCCTAATATGGGTTATCCATTTAAAGGTCATATTATATAAATAATAATATAAAATCATAACAAGATTCCAATGGAATCCTTGTCCCCTTTTATATATATTTTAAACAAGATTACATGGGAATATATGAATAATTTTCCTAGGGAATATTATTCCATTTAATTAAACAATATTCCATGAGAATCTTTAAACTATCTTCCATGGGATGTTTTATCCTTTTAATTAAACAAGTTTCCATGAGAATCTTGAAACTATCTTCCATAGGAATCTTTATCCTTTTGATTAAATAAGCTTACAAGAGAAGATTTAAACTATAATACATGAGAAGATTTATCTTTTAAATTAAAAAATATTCCAAGAGAATATTTTTACTAGCTTTCAAGTGAAGATTTGTCCATTTAATTAAACAATCTTCTATGATAATCTTTAAACAATCTTCCAAGGGAAGATTAATCAATTTAATTAAACAAGCTTCCAAGAAAATATTGTATTTCCAATGGTATTACATTACTAACTTATGGTAGATCTGAATAACACACAACATAATTACATTTTTCTCCAGCTAAAATCCATCACATTGGTAGCCATTAAAATGAAGCGAAAATTAAAAAATTAATTTTCATAGCAAGTTTTACATAAAACATATCGATATTTGATCGAACATATCTTGGAGATAAAAACTCGAATCGATGTGATGTCAGTTGTGTTGGGAACATACCAAAACATTCTCTCCAGATTATAGAAAGTTTAATTTAAATTTCAACATTTTCAACTTACAAATTCTCTCTGATACCAATCGAAGGAACTCGGGGCATAGAGGAAGCGAAAAATAGACACAATTTAAAATTTTGGGTTTGGATTCATGTTAAAAACATATAATCCACTTAACCACTTTCCCTAATTTCTAAAATTTCCACATTTAATTCTATTTAAGCATGATAAACAAAATCAAACAAAATATTAAACAATACCTCGTTCGTTGGTAGTCTTTGGTTTGATTCACTCACTCTCAACGTGTTGTGGATGTAAGACTCCAAACTAGAAATCCTCTATATAATCCACACATGATCTGAAATTCTAGGATCATTGATCTACATTTCCTAGGTGATATCACGGGAAATTTTAGTGCTTTAAAACATCCTTTCGATCGCATGAATAATGAAAACTCTATTGGTAAAGTGGGATTGATCTGACCTTGTTCTCCTTTCTAAATATCTCTCTAAGAACTTTATAGGAGAGGATAGGAGAAATTATCTATATAAATTCCTGAAAATGGTAGAGCTTACTATTCAAGAGGGTAAAATGATCTTTTATACTTAGTTTATACTTTCCAAAATTGTACTTTGGTCCCTGGAAAGTAACAACCTTCATTTTCGAAATTTGTGCACACGTAAGACTAAATAAACTTTTCATAAATGTCACAAAAATGTTATCACTCACTTGTAACACTATAAAATGTTTCATAATAATAAAAAAACCATTAAATCAACTCTTACGCTTCCTAAAATAATTTAACAAACCTATAAAATCTCATGTTCATTCAAAAAAATTATATTTTCTCATATTCACATTTATGAACAAACAAATTTCGAATACCTTGAGAAATAATTTCAATCATTATTATTATAAACTTGAAGAATATAATTTAATTAGTTTTATTTATGATCGATCATACTCATAAATTCATCATCCCTCACATGTGGGGCCTACTTCACCCTAAAATCATATTCGTTAGAATATGTGTAAGTTGTGGATACACTTAGTGTGTGTCCCTCTAGGTCATTATCTTAATAGTAGTGATTCCAACCCACAGACAAAGGGTAGAGTCTGGAAACCTATCATGGCCCATAAGAAGATAAGTAATTTCATATCTATGACTTCCTCCCATGAACACTTACTGTGTAATATAATCTCTTTATCTTATGATATCTCTAAAACTAGGATGCACACTTATGTCATCATCCTTTTCTTATGTTATATATTTATTGACCTTATAGATGGACTTAACTTCTTATACCAGGTCCATGGATTTATCAAGGTGACACCATCCTGGTTAACTTGGGCCCAAGATATATCTCTTCCTCAACTTGGAAGTGAAAAATTATATCTTGATCATTCAACCAATGTCATACCACCAATTATGCATCCAAAACAAACTACCTCACCGCAATTTCATTATCATGGTTTTTGCCTTAAATTAGGGTATGTGATCAAATGGAACACATGGATAATGATCTCAAGTCTGAATACTAATACACATGTTCATATATGTGAACAATCAATGAAACCATAAACATATGGTGTTCCTATTGGTGGGTATGTCCTCATGATTTCACTACTAGAGATCACCAAGTGTGAACTTCATGAGAAGAAGTATCAATGCTTATGATCCCCCAACAGCTGATAGTCAGAAATCATATGTGTCTTATCAGTATGATGTATCTAGACTATAGTACGTATGTTTAAGATTGTTTTCATAGTATCTCAAGGTTCTCAATATATCTATAAAGTGTTATAAACTTTGTATATACACATAATCTAAGGATATTAACATGTAAATAGTGGATGTAGAAATATCAACACTATTATGGTAAGAATAAACATGTGTATATATCAAATTTTATACATGTAATTGTAATCAAAAGTACTATTTAAGTTCAGTCTACAATACCCACTATTACAACAGATAAAATTAACTCTTATTGATGTTGATAAAAGTCACCCTTGAATAAAGGTGAATTTATATTAATATATATTTTGATCAATTTAACAATAAAATTGTCATGAACCATCCCAGTGGTGCTCATGTCACGACTCCCCAAGCCCACCTCTAATAGGCCAAGGGCTGGTGACTAGCATTGAGTTGTCATATCACTAACATGGGAGGCATTTTTTTATGTACCTGTATGCACACGCCCATATAAAATCCCACAAAATGATGAAATGTAAAAAAAACCACTAAGTAAATAGTGCATGTATACCACTATATCCCAACCAACAGAGTACGATAGAAAAAGTAAAGCAAGTAAAGTAAACTAGTCCATAATACAATACCAACAAGAAGAGTCTGTTAACCACAAGTCCAACCTGTAAAAAAAAGGTATTGGGACTGTTGTATGTAGTTGTAGGAACACACCTTATCCTGCTTGATCTGATAAGTCTATGTCCGGTCCTAATCCTCCTAGGACTTCATCAAAAGGTCGCTCGTCTTTACAAGACATGAAATATGTAGGGAAATCTCGTGAATGGGTGAGTATAACAATACTCAGTAAGACACCCTAAAACCACAAAGAAATTCACAAAGGAAATATATAGTAATATATAAAAAATTATATGTTTATAGAACATATAAGAATATCCAGATATACTCAATCCAATACACACAGTCTAGAGGTATGTCACGAATACCGCATACCAACACTAGGGACTCAACTCGAAGATTCCACATATCAATCATCTGGGAGGACACACTCTTGAGTCTGATAGCATAGATGACATACATCTGGGAAGTATTTTTCATCGATAACCATCATGAGAGAGATACACTAATAGATCTAAAGAGAGAGAGATGATACATATATGAGGATCATAGACAGGTCCATGGGGTGATACCAACAACTTAATCTGGGTTAACCCTCTAAGTAGAGGATTGGTGCCTTGTAAATTTGGTCAAATAAATACCGAAGACTCTACCTAGGGCATGAATAATGATTATAGGATCCCACTCCGAGCCTCTTGGGGGATTCCACAACTCTATCTAAAAAGTCCTATTGATGGGATCATAGTCCTATGAGTAAGAAAAGATACATACTTACCATCAAGGAAAATGATAAAGGGAATGAACCCTAATAAAACTTGTCCTAGATACAGATTAAAAGAGAATAAATCCACGTAGAAAGGGGTACACAGTATGTAGTATGCTCACACACCATGTCCCTTGACCCTAAGTACTTCCCAGGTACTGCTCATGTACAACGGCCCGTGTCTTTCGAACATGTCATGTAGAAGATGGGTACATGGAATGTAGAAGGAGTCACATGTTGTGTCCTTCCATCTAGGGTCCTCCCGTGTGCTTTGTACATTTTCCAACACATGGTGTCAACTCATGTGTCTCTACCCATGTACCAGTATATGGGGTAGTCCATGTACTTGGTCCAGACCAAGTCATGCTGTGGGGTACATGTTGTGTAGTCAACCCATGTACTCCAATCTATGTCTATGTATCTCCTAAGATACACACTAAGTCTATGGGAAGTATCTACATTTTGTGTGACTAGGCCCACACATCGTGTGATATTTAACTATTCTTTGAAACCCTAGCCTTCACTAAGTGGAGGGCCACATGCCGTGTAACCCTAAGTTACACACCGTGTTCATTGGGTTTTTCCAAAAAGTCTGGTTCTCACTCTACACACCTCGGCCAATATCTCAGGTTCTGCTCCAATTGTATGTTTACCTTGAAACTCTAAATCTAGGCTCTTTTCATCACCCTAACACTGAATCAAGGTGTTTTGGGCCTTCAATCATCTTGGAAAACCATTTTGATCTGTTCCAACGCAAACTTCTTGAAGAAAAATTTCTCCTGATTCGCTTTGATTCATTCATCACAGTCATCATTTCACCTCCTTTAGGTCATCCCAAATTTGGGTCTCAAATTTTGGATTGTTGTGCCAAGAAATGAAGGCGCAATTATCATTCGTTCATAAACACAATGAAGAATGAAGAAAACACCTTGAAAACAAGAGATAGAAACACACAAGGAACAAATCCAAGGAAAGAACCTCAATCATTTTTCATTATAGCCTTGATCTATTTCAATAATAATGATCAGAAAAACAAATCAATTCACAAATAATCAAACCCCAAAAATCCCGTAATTAAAAACTATCCCGCAAAACACGACCGAAATTCAGATCAACCACTTCATTAGGTGGTCCACATTCATAATTAAACCTAAGAATGAGAAAGAAAATGTTAAATAAAACATTCTATCTATGAATTGGATCGCTTACTATTAAAGATCGATTTCTGTTGGTGAGATCTATCAAGAACGATGTTCATTGATCTTATGTCCACAATTCCATCATCTCCCACCAAGAGAAATATTCATGGTTTCCTCTCTAGAGCCTCTAGGGAATTATAGGGTTATTATCCTAAACCTAAATCCCTACCTAATGGTTTATTTAAAATAAAACCATTTTTTTCTCTCTGTTGATGGAATGGAAAAATAAAATAAATTCTCAATTTATTTATCCATTAAAAATTCCCAAAACTACTTTTCACATCCAACCCATGTCAGATGATGTTAGGTCACGTTTAAGGTTAATTTTATACTTTTAATGTAATGATTCCCTCATATTTCTAATCTGGGCACCCATTTAGAAGTTATTCCACTTTTTTAGGAAAACCATGCACATGTGCTATTTAATATTTTAATATATTTCAAACATGTCTTCTGAGAACACCAGGCCTCGGAATTTCATGTCATCTCAGCACTTGGTCTTGAATATAATTCATATAAGATTTAAAAATAATACACTAAAAAATATAGGACATTACATTCTCTCCATATTGGGGCTTTATATCCCTAAAAATCAAAAACAAGGGCTACTCAAAAAGATGTGGGTATTGTACATGAATCTGAGCCTTCTACTCCCATGTGGTCTCTAGTAGATTCTCATGTTTCCTCTAAACATGAACTAAAGGAATAACTCACCCATGAAGGTTCCTCTCCTTCTAATCCTTGATCTCCACTGGGTACTTAGAAAAAGTCATTTTATCCTCAATGTCCAATTCTTCATAGTCAATGACATGAAATGGTTCATGCACATACCTCCTTATATATGACATGTGGAAGACATCATGTACCCAGTCCAACTATAGGGGTAGAGCTAAGCAGTAGGCCACCTCTACAACTTTACGTAGTATCTGAAAAGGTCCAATAAACATCAGATATAACTTTCCATCTTGGTTAAATATCTATAATCCAAGTTGATTTTAAACTTATAGTAATATGTGGTCTCCTTCCTCAAAATCCAAAGGCCTCCATCACCTGTCATCATAAGACTTATGAAATATTTGTGAAATATTAATCTACTCATGGATGATCTACACCTTTTCTATAGTATCTCATACCATCTTTGGATCCATGAGTGATGATTCTCTTGGGTCATTCCATCATATTGGTAACCAATAGGGTCACCTGTACAAAGCCTCAAATGGTGCCATACCAATGGAGGAATAGTATATTTTTTATACCTGAACTTCCCAAGTGGTAGTTGATCCTCCCAAATATAACTGAAGTCTAACATGAAAGCTCGTAGCATGTCCTCTAGGACCTGAATGGTCCACTCTATCTGGTCATCCATCTATGGGTGAAATGTTGTGGTTAAGCATAATTGGGTCCCAAAAGTCTCCTGCAATCAATTCCAAGATGGGGAATAAAACAAGTATCATGATCTAAAACTATCATTGATGTAACCCCATGGATTTGAACTATCTCTTGAATTTAGAGGTGTCCCAATCTCTTTACTAAACTCTACTCTCGGATACCTAGAAAGTGGTCTGACTTGGTGAGTTAGTCGATGATCACCTAGATGGAATCATGTCCCCTAGATGTAAGTGGAAAACTCTTCTCGAACTCCATCGATATCTCATCCCACTTCCATTACAGCACCTCAAGGGGTTGAACTAAACCCACTAGAACTAGGTACTCAGCCTTCACTTACTAACAAGTAAGGCATTGAGAAACAGACTCTACAACACTCTTCTTTATCTCAGGCCACCAAAACTGACATCAAAGGTCCCGGTACATCTTCCCCACACCTAGATGTACCGCCAAATGGGACATATGTAACTACCTCAAAACCTCCTCCTACAGCATCACCATTACTACTATGCATCATTTGAAAAGAAAAACGTACTCCCCACCTTGTGAATATCCATCAGGAGCATGATCTATGAATATCTGATCACATAGGGTCTCACAATCGGTATCCCCAAGTTGTGCCTCCCTAGATCATTGTAAGAGTGGAGGGGTAACAACCATCTATTGGAGGTAAGTTTCCCCATCTCCATCCAAAAAGGATAATTGTAATGAGGCCAACTGCTAAGATGCCTCATTTATCAACTGCGAACTAGATCTTCTATTGAGAGCATCTACAACCATGTTCCCCTTCCCAGGAGTATATAAAATCTCAAAGTCATAGTCCTAGGAGAATTCTATCCATCACCTCTATCTCAAGTTCATACCCTTATGAGAGGAGATATACTTGAGACTCTTGTGATCGGAGTATATGATAAATCGCTCACCCATTAGGTAGTGTCATCACATATTCAACACGAAGACTAACACTGCTAACCCGAGATCATGGGTCGCATAGTTCTTCTCATGTGGTCTCAACTAGAATTAACCATAGAAAATAAATTATTTCCTCTACATCAGAACACAAACAATCCTAGTTCTTGATGCATCACAAAAAACTACATACTCAACACCCTCCTCCTACAATCTCAAGATCAGATCACTCGTCAAACTCTTACTCAACTACTGAAAATACTACTAGTAATTCTCTTCCCATATGAAAGTTTTTCCATTTCTATTCAAATATTTCATAGGTGATGATATCCTGGAGAAATCAAGTATGAATGTAAAATAATATCATGCTATCTTGAGGAAGCTTTGAACCTCTGTCACGTTCTTATGAGGCTCCCATGCTAACACTGCCTCAACCTTGGTTGTGTCCACTTCCACTCTTTCAGTTGAGATAACGTATCCTAGAAGGTAGACCGCATGAATCCAGAACTATAACTTAGAGAGTTTCCCATAATTTTGGCTCTCTTGGAGTATATCTAGAACCATCCTTAAGTGTCTCGCGTTATCCTCCTCAGATGTTGAGTACACAAGAATGTCATCAATGAAGACTGCCATGAACCAATCTAAATAAGGTTGAAATATCCAGTTCATGAGTCCTATGAACAGTGTTGGGGAATTCCTCATGTCTAAAAGGTGTCACCAAGTACTCATAGTGACTATAAAAAAATCTGAAATCCGCCTTCGATATATCCTCATCCCGTACTCAAAACTGGTGATATCCTGGTTGAATTTCAACCTTTGAGAACTATCATGACCCTCTCAACTAATAGAATAGTTAATTGATCCTCAGTATTGGATACTTTTTCTTCATGGTCACCTACTTTAATCACTGGTATTCATTGAAAAACCTCAAGCTCCCTTCTACCATTTTGGAAAACAAAACTGGGGCCGCACAAGGTGAAACACTGGGCTTCACAAAAACCTTCCTATACAAGTCCTCCAATTACACCCTCATCTTGAAAATATCTATGAGAGACATCTGATATGATGGTAAAGATATTGGTGTTATCATAGGGTTTAAATCAATAGATAATTCTATCTCTCAGGGGAGAGGTAAACCTGGAACATATTCAAAAAAGACATCCCCATACTCTATGACCACTGTTGGAAACTGGAATCTCATAACATCTACTTCACTAAGGGTCAGTCTGGCCAAATGATTATTAATTAGTTGCACTATCTTATTCATAATTCCATCATGTGCTTCCTGGGTTTCCTTTTCAGTGATAAAAGAAAACCTCATTCCATCACTGCGGACACCCCGCACCCTTCGCCTAAAATAGTCAATCTGGGAATGGACTGTGGATACCCAATCAATACCAAGAATGATGTTCTAAGTCCTAGATTCTACCACCAAGATGTTACTACCGAAACTCTCACTTCCAAGGGTGATTTCACACTATTGTTATAGATGTTTGATCATCGAGTCTTCTCTAGTAAATGTCTCTAAGTGTAAGGGTCGAGTTAACGGTTCAACTAGAATATCTAGGTCTCGAAAAAGATATGTGGTGAGAAATAAATGACTATAACTTATGTATATTATTACTATAGATAAAGTATAAAATACATAGATCATTATTGGAGCCCCTGGGTCATATGCCTCAACTGTATGTAGTTGTCCCCACCCCTATCCTCCAGTTCCCTCGGCCTGGTGTGGACCTCATGTGGGTGGCGGTGGTAATAAGTGGAAATGTTGACCACCTCTTGCTACTCTCCCAGCTCCTATACCATGTCCTCTTACCTACGGATCTACCTTATCCTGTTATTATCTCTACCTCGGTGGTTCGTCCACAACCTCCCTATCAGTAGTATAGTGGGTTAGAAAATCTCAAGCAAGATGTCCCATATCATCACATAACTAGCACCGCCTCTCCCTAGGCTGACTAGACCCACCCTCTAAGCCCTGAAATATAGATACCCTATCATGGTACCTTCTCTGATAATGTCTCCCACATCTAGGTCAATAGGAATAATATTGGTTCCCTATTGCTGAGGCCTTTGCTCCCACTCATCCACTACTGACTATCGCTGGTTGTATCTACTCAGCCAAGAATATTTCAACCACCAAAGCTCTCTCAAGCACCCCATCATAAGTAGGAATGAATATAGGGATAAATCTAGCTCATGTGTCTCTACATAAACCTCACTCAAAGTTTTGATCCCTAAATTATTGATCTCTAACCATATCCATCAAGTACCTGGAAGGGTTGGTGAACCTCGATGAATAATCAGCCACTGCCTTTCTACCATGTTGGAGCTAAATAAGCTCTTGTATATGCACATCACTCAGTTTAACTGGTGATATCTCATCTCTAAAGAGACTCTAGAACTCTTTCCATGAGATATTTTCCTTTCCGTGAGTCTGGATAGACAAACTTCACCATCTCCCTACTAAGACATGTAGAAGGCTCACTACGAGAACCACCATCTGATATGATGGTGTCAGGATTAGGCATAAAACTTAGTTCACTGCCTCAATACAGTCCTCAATCACCTGAGGGTTAGTCTCACCTTGTAACCTAAGGGGTCTCTTTAATTGAAACTCGTGGAGCGGGCTCAGCCTGCGCTCCTCTTCTACTAGTACTGCGTGTACCACGTGCTGCTCAACTGGTGGCGGTATAGCTGGTGCACCACCTAGAGGTAACATCTGGGGAATGGGTCCCTATATAGAAGCCTCATCACAAAGGGGTTCATCCCCATGATCAAGTTTCTAAATGCTAGCTGGTATACATCGTGGAGTCATCCTATAAGAAAACAAGATGTACCATGGTAAATGAGTATATCAGGAGAGCTGACTCAAGAAGAACATGGAAACCACAACCCATTCCTATGTGAGGCATATACCATTATTTTCCCTATAACTAGTGTTCTCATATACCTATTTTAAGAGCAGGTTATCAAAGTCATGGTGTATGGATACGTCGGTCGCCCGCACCAACATTGGAGTCCCTAGCCTGAAAGTTAAACTCAAAATACTTAACATTATTTCCCCAAACACATCAGTTTGTACCAATCCTAAAATCTCTGTGACCCTTTCACCCTATTCACTAAATAGAGATTTGGTCATTTTTTCTTGTAAACAACCATGACATCTATCAAGTGATTTTAGCTCAGATGATTCTAAATAACCATCTTGATAAAGCTTTTTCAAATGCTTCTCATTTACATAACCAAGATGGTGATGCCAAATCTGGATGTTATATGAGTCATGTGAACTTGATTTTTTATCAATTTTCAATAATTGGTTTTCATAATTTGATACATATAGATCAGTATTTAAATGCGCCATACCATAACATATGTTGTCCTTATAAAACAAACAACTTTTATTTTTGAAACTTGAAAATAAACTCATCTGTATCTAAACTTGCTACATAAATTATGTTTTTGGTAATAGTAGGTACATAATAACAATAACATAAAACCAAAACCATTCTAATTGGAAATGAAAGGCGGTAGTCACCAATGTAAAGAGTAGCCAGCCTCGCACCATTGACAGCTAGTAGATCCACCTCTCCTCTGGAAATTTTCTAAAATCTACTTAGTTCTTGCATTTAGATACATATATGAGTACCACAAGTTGTATCTAATACCCAATGTGTAGAAATTGAAATATTGCACTCAATAAGAATGCACCTTTATCTTCCCCTTTCTTTTGGGTTCAGTTCCTCTTCCAGTGGCCTAGCTTACCACAAGAAAAACATAATGTCAATTTTTCTTTTCCCAATCTATGGATCTTCCCCTTCTTGAAAGGATAGTGCTCAAAATATTTAGACTGTTTATAGGTCTTGGGACCCTTTCCCTTGTTCTTTATTTTCTTATTCACCATAAGTATTGTGGGTTTGTCATGCCTCATGTCCTTATCCACTTGGTGAACCAAGGTCAGAAGTTCAGATAGAATATTCTCATTATTTCTCATATTATAATTCACAATAAAACTAGAGAAGGTCTTGGATAGTGATGAAAGTATGAGATCTGTATGAAATTCATTTGGTAATTTAATACCTAATATTTCTAGGTGTTCAATGTAGCCAATAATCTTGACTACATGATGCCCAACCGACACAGACTCTTCAAACTTAGTGGTAAACAAAGCATTGGAGATCTCATACCTGTCTTATCTCACCTTCTCTTGATAGATCACAGTGATATGTTTGATTTCATTTTTAAGAATGGATATTTATTACTTTATCTGATAAATTTAAACAAATAAATATTATATTTATTAGCCTTATGTTATTTCATCAAAACCCAGTAGCCCTCAATATTGGCTTTAGAATATCTTGTTTTCTTAGACATTCTAGCGGCAAGGATCCATATTGCCCTTCTCATTGCCCCAACCTAGGTTGGTCAAGAAACTTGAAAGGTTTTAGGTAGGTATTCCAAATTCCAACTACATTAACTCACAGTTCCTTGATCCGTTGAGTGGACTCCCCAATACTGAAATCCTTTAATTGTATTTGCTTAAGCTTTTCCTCTCAGTTACACCAAGTCCTACTTTTGTAGTCAACCCTTGATGTGAACTAAGTCAATTCAATCCAAAACCTCACGTTAGAATTCCCTTATAATTGAAAGCACCCCAACAGAAGTAATGGAAGGCTATACTAACTTAATATTTTTTTGAGGTATTTTATCCTTTATATGTAAATTTCTAATTATTATCTTTATCACATGCTTTTTAATATTAAGTGGGATTGCTTAAGTGATTAACCATTTCTTTAGATAATATTTATGCATAATCCAGTTTATTTTAGATTCATCTTGCATGCTTGTTAATTCATTAATTATGTGATGGCGATAAAACATCCATAATGAATAATTATGAAACTGACAGAAATAAAATAAAGGGTATGATCATGAGCTTGTTATAATGGTTAGTTTATCTAGTGGTTGATAAACTAACCACTAAACTAGGGGATAAACACTTTGAACCAATCCAATGTTCATGTTTATAGCTTTCCACTTGTCCACCTTTGTATCTTACTTGGATTGGTTTCATCTTGGCTCCTAAATTGAACCTCCATGACTATCTTGGGAGCTCCATCCATTACATATGCTTTTACTCACACGTAGGTGAGGGTTAAATAGGGGTTTATATAAAAGAAACCATGGGTACATAGTCCCTACATATTAATGAGGAGAGAAGGCACGCAGGCCAAAAATTTAATAATAAATTAAAATGAAACCAATCACAAACAAAGGTTTGGTATAGCTCATGATCATCCACTAGCATGCAACGAATTAAGCATTTAATAAAACTAGCATTCAATTATTAATCGTTCTTATATAAGATAAATCATGCTTGAATCGATTAATTATTATCTTTAATTAATCAATACTTTTATCTTAATCCTTATCTGTATTTCTTTGAGATTCTCATCCATTATAATTTTAAACAAATTAAATAAATTCATTTAAAATTAACTGTGTACATAACTTATACCTTGGAGGTAACATGGTGAATACCCATTCAAATTTACCTAACATGTATTATACTTGTATACTATTTTACTATTATGGAATATGTAATACATGACTTATCACATACTTTCATGACATGTACTTTGTGGATGATTGCATGATTTTTCGGTCATGTGTTATGCTTCAATGAACATAGAGTAACAAACTATAATAAGACTCATACATGATATGCAGATCTGAACATTACGTAGATATTAATTAAATATTTAAATATTTTTGTATATTAAAACCTATCACATGGTGTTTCCTATCTTTACGACCACACGCAAGTACATGTCTCAAGTTTTACATAGTAAAATAAATAAATTTTAAATATGTGTAATCTGGTAAAAGTACACGATGTGTAGATCCGATCTACATGACATGTACACCCTTCACTATTTATCTAATGTAAATGTCAAGGGACTTGGAGTATTAAACATACCTCAAAATTTTGGAGTACACGGCATGTCCAATGGGCCACATGTTGTGTTGACTCTGTGTTACATGGTCACTGGTCGGGTGGGTCATGTATGGAATACACGGCCCAACCCTAGCCTGAAGGGACCACACATCATGTCCAATGGGCCACATGGTGGGTATTCTGGTTGACCGTGCGCCATTTAATCCTGGTTAACACGTGGTGCACTAATGGTGTAATTAATGCCCTAATCAACACAAAATCTCGAATTGATCTCTGAATCAATCTTGATGCATTGAACATGACTACATGGTTTTTAATGTTGACTACACGGTGTGTAGTCTTGTATTTTATGGCTAGGATACTTGACACCTCAAGATGAGTTCCTTGATTTTATTTTAGTCATAAAATTAATTGTTTCTGTTAAATATGCGAGAAACGATGGAGGAAGAAATAGATCTCGTAATTCATATTAAAAGAACTATTAAACTTGAATTGAAAAACTAAATTATGAATGCATAAATCACTAATGAATCTAAATAATTGTAAACAATTATGTTCCCCCTCTAATACCACTTGTAGGTTCTGGGCATAATGGAAGTGTGGGAGGGATGGTGCCCAGCTTTACTTTTTTCCATCATCAATGATCAATCTGAGATCAATGCAACGATAAACGTCATGATCCACATAATTGAATCAAAGAAAAAAAGAAAGGGATAGAAATCCAGAATCAAGAAAGAGGATATCGACACATGTTGTTTATAATTAATTTAATTAAATAAGAAATGTCTCCAAGGTTATTCTTTCTTCGTTGATGTGTCCAGCCACAGATCTGCAGTGCACAGTCATTGCGTCGTAGAAATCAAGGGTATATTTACTCTAGCGGTGATCCACCCATGTTCTACAAATCTTTGGACATCCCGAAGGAGTCTCTGGGTGCTATCATGGAATATCCTTGTGCTTTCATCGCACACCTTCGATCGCCTTGATAACCGCTTCCAAATCGTTCTTCTTGATCTGGAGGAGGAGGATCACTCTCATTCTTGAAAGCATTATTAGAGAAAGAAGAACTCTATAGGCTTGAGAGTTTTTTCTCCAATATGTTGTCCACAACCACTTTATATTGGTTGGGGTTATGAGAAAATAAATATAATTGGGTATTTATATCACTAGGGTTAAAATAACATAATTGCACAAGTTCCCTTGTTTATTTTATTAATCCTAGTGAAACCCCATGTCAAATAATAATAGTATTATTATTATTTCTTGACATGCTCTTTAACTTGAAAATTATAATTAAATATTATTTAATCAAATAGTATTCAATATTATTATTTCTCATCGGACCCTTAAACTCGGTTCGCCAATCCTCCACAATATTTATTGTGCCTTGAATAATGTCTATTCACTATATGTAACTTGACTTAGTCCAAGTAGCCTCTTGGATTTATCATGAATGATCTTGATCCCTATAATATAATAAGTAATATGTCATCAACATATAGTACTAGGATAAAAATTGTATTCCCATTAAAATTCTTATAAATACATGGCTCGGATTCATTTTTAATAAAACCAAATTATTTTATAGGTTCATCGAATCGAATGTTCCATGACTTAGATTCTTGATTCAATCCATAAATGGATCTCTGCAACTTGTAAATCTTACTTGGAGTTATAAACCCTTCTAGTTGTTTCATATTGACGTCTTCCTGAAGGTTCCCATTAAGGAAAGTAGTTTTGATGTCTATCTACCAAATTTCATAGTTATGGTAAATAGATATATCAAATAGAATTCTGATGGATTTAAACATGGAAACTATAGAAAAGGTTTTGTCACAGTCAATGCCTTGACATTATTTAAACCCTTTATCTACTAGTCTTGCTTTATAGGTACTTACTTTACATTTCATATATAGTTTTCTTTTTAATACCCATTTACACCCAACAATCTGTACATCAACTGGTGGATTGACTAAAACCCAAACCTGGTTCTAATACATGGAATCCATTTCATAATTCATGCCATATTTCCATATTTCATCTTCTAATCTCTCTACCACCTCTTTATATGAGATATATTCATTATTTTCAACTAATGATGATTCACTATCTTTGATGACTAGAAAACCATATCTCTCTAATGATCTTATGCAATACTTGTGTTTTAGGAACTACTTCTTCCATGAAAACCTATGGAATCTATTATTATACCAATTCTTGTGTATCTTGAGTATCAACTTCATCAAATTCAATCTTTATCTTACTACCCTTCTTGATGATGTTCTCCCTCTCAAGAAAGACGACTTGTGTGGCGATAGTCTCTTTCTTGACTAAGGGGTTGTATAAACAGTATACATTTATTTTCTTACGATACCCTACACAGATACACTTTGTGGCCCTAGGTGCTAGTTTGTTTCTTGAGAAGGCCTTAAAAACCCCTTGCAGCCTCATACATGTGTATATGAAAAAACAGGTTTCTTTCCACTCCATAACTCAAAGTGAATTTTGTTTTCCACTTTGGTTGGTACTCATTTTAGTTTGTATATCACATTTTATAATGAATATCCCCAAAAGGATAAAAGAAGATCTACATGACTCATCATCAACCTTTTCATGTCTATCAAGGTGTGTTTCCTCCTTTCAAGAACATTATTCCAATGTGGTGTGTAAAGTGGATTGATTTGAGAAATATTTCCAAACTCCCGTAAAAATTCGACAAACTCTTGGTTAAGATGTTCATCATCTCAGTCTAATCAAAGTTTCTTTATCTTCTTTCTAAGTTGATTCACTGCTTCATTCTTGAATTTTTTTGAATTTCTAAAAGGACTCGGACTTATACCTCATCAAGTAGATATAGTCATATCTACTCAAGTCATCCATAAAAGTTGTGAAGTAAGAATATCCACCTCTAGCTTCTACTAGAAATGGTCCACACACATCTATGTGTACTAATCCTGGAATCTCATTAGCACTTTCACCCTATACATCGAAAAGTGGTTTGATCATTTTTCCTTATAAACAAGCATGTCATATTTCAAGTGGTTTTAGCTCAAAAGAGTCTAAATAACCATATTAATATATCTTTTTCAAACGCTTCTCATTTACATGACCAAGATGAAGATGTCATAGCTAAGTGTTTTATGAGTTGTGAGAACATGATTCATTATCAATTACCAATACGTGGTTTCCATAATTTAATACATAAATAGTGTTATTTAAATGTTTTAGACCATAACATATGTTGTCTTTGTAAAAGAAACAAATTTTATTTCCAAATTTGAAAATAAAATCATATGTATCTAAGTATGATATAGAAATTATGTTCTCGGTAATAGTTGGTAAATGATAACAATCTCTTAAAACCAATATCATTCATGTTGGCAATGAAAGATGGTAGTCTTTTATGGTTATATCAGCTATCCTCACACCATTTTTGGCTTGAAAATCCACCTCTCCTCTAGCAATCTTTCGAGATCTACTTGGTTACTGCATTTGGATACAAATATGAGAACCACAAGCAGTATCTAATACCCAATGTGTTTATATTGAAATATAACACTTGATAACAAACGCACCTTTAGCATCCCCTTGATTCTGGGTACAGTTCCTCTTCCAGTGGTCATGCTTTCCATGTGTAAAACATACTACTTCTTTTTCCTTTCCTTAATGTTGAATCTTCTTCTTATTAGAAGGATGGTGCTCGGGAGCTTTAGACTTTCTATGAGTCTTGGTCTCCTTTGACTTTTTTTTCCTATTCTCATTCATCATAAGGATTGTGGGTTTTCCACGCCTCATGTCATTGTCCACATGGTGAATCAAAGTAAGAAGTTATGAAAGATTCTTCTCATTATTGCTCGTATTATAATTAATAATAAAACTAGAGAAGGACTTGGGTAGTGAGGAAAGTATAAGATCTATGAACAAATCATTTAATAATTTAATCCCTAAGATGTCCAACCATTTAATGAAACCAATAAGCTTGACTGCATGAGTCTTGCTAGCGCGAACTCTCCAACCTTAGTTGTAAATGGATCATTGAAGATCTTGTATCTCTATTGTCTTTCCTTCTCTTTATAGAGATATCAAAGGTAAGACATCATGTTATGAATCCATGTCCTCATGCTTCTTTAGAAGCTTATTGGTCATAGATAATAGCATGAAACATTGAACATGTGTGACATCGTTCAAATGTTTTTCATAGAGACGCAACTCTTCCTCACTAACCTCTTTACCTGGCACTTTAGGAATAGGTTCTTCCAGCACATACAATTTTCTTTCATGGCATAAGATAACGCGTAAGAGCCTTTGACACTCTTGGAAATTTGTACCAGCGAGAAGGTTATCTTTCTCAAGAATGGATCGCAATGATATGTTCGAATTCATGTTTATTCTTGTTTCTATAAATAAGATTATCATAATCTTAGTATTTTATCTGATAAAAGTTAGATAAATAAATAAATATTATATTTATTAATCTACCTCTATTTTATCGAAACTCAATAGCCCCCATTGGATTCAGAATATCTCATTGCATGGATATTCTAGTGGCAAGGATCCATATTCCCCTTCTCATCACCCCAGCTTTGGCCGGTCAAGTAATTTAAAGGGTTTTAGATAGACACTCCAAATACCAACTACATTAACTTAAAGTTTTTTTTTTCAAGGCAACATTAACTTAAAGTTACTTGATCTGTTGAGTGGACTCCCAAATCCTAAAATCTTTAAATTGGATTTCCTCAACCTTTGCCTCTTAGTTACAACAAGTCCTACTTTGACAGTCAACCCATGATGTGAAATAAGTTAAGTCAACCCAAAACTTCAAATTAGAATTCTGTGATAATTAAAAGTAGCCCGACTTTAGCTGGTCAATCACTTTAAATTATGGTTTGATTTTAAGTTTAGTGGAAGGCTGTACAAACTTAATATATTAATTGAGGGCATTTATCTTTATGCATAAAATACCAATTATTATCTTTATTAAATGTTTATTAATATTAAGTGGGTTTATTTAAGTGATTAACCATGTCTTAGATAATTTTTATGCATAACCTAGTTTATTTTAGTTTTATCTTGCATGTTTGTTAATTCATGTGATCGTGACAAAACATCTATAATGAAATAACCTTGCAACTTGATGGAGATAAAATAATAAAGGGGTATGTTCATGAGATTTTACTAATGGTTAGTTTATCTAGAGAATGATAAACTAATCATTGACCTAGGGGAGAAACACTTTAAACCATTTAATGGTTCATGTTGTAGTTTTCCATCTATTCACCTATGTATCTCTCTTGGATTGGTTTCGCCTTGGATCCAAACTTGAGTCGCCTCCACTATTTTGGGAGCTCTCACTACTGGAAATATGATCTATACCAACGGTTATGGGAAAACCGTTGGTATAGTTCACTAATTTGGACCTATACCAATGGTTTGGCCAAAACTGTTGGTATAGGTCACTTATATGGACCTATACCAACAGTTTTGGACAAACCGTTGGTATAGGGGGGACCTATACCAACATTTTGGAAAACCATTGGTATAGGTCCATTATAGACACCCTATACCAACGGTTTGGCCAAACCATTGGTATAGGTCCCCCCTATACCAACGGTTTGTCCAAAAGCGTTGGTATGCATCCCAAAATCAAAGAACCTATACCAACAGTTCTCAAAACCGTTGGTATAAGTCTATACCAACGGTTTTGAGAACCATTGGTATAGGTACATGTATTTTTAATAGAATATTCTTACATAGGTCATTAAATAAATCAAAATTTAAAATACTTATTATAATACATATATATATATATATATATTTATGAAATTATGTTCACAAAAGTAAGTTAGGTTAGTGGTTAGGTCGTTCAATCACAAACAGGAGGTGCTGGGATCAAAACCAACTGAATGATTATTTTTTGAATTACATATACCAATGGTTAGTGGTTATTTTTTAAAAACCATTGATATAGGTCTATACCAATGGTTTTCCCAAAACCATTGGTATAGACCTATCCCCATGGCTTACTTGGCAACGGTTATCCAAATTGTTGGTATAGGGTATTTTTCCAGTACTGATGATCCATAACATATGTTTTTACTCACCTGCGAGTGAGGGGAACCAAAAGATTGGTTAAGGGGTTTACATAAAAGAAAACACGGGCATGCATACACTTAAATAATGGTAGGAGAGATGATGTGCAAACCATAAATTTTTTTTAATAATAAATTAAAAGAAACCAAACACATACAAGGTCTGGTCTATGATCATGATCATCCATATAAATGCAACAAATTATGCATTTAATAAAATAGCATTCAATTCCAATCGTTCTTATTTAAGATAAATCACACTCAAATCAATTAATTGTCTTCTTTAATTAATCAAATCTTTTATCTTAATTATCCTCTGATTTATTCTTGATATTTTCATCCATTATAATTTTAAACAATTTAAATAAATTTATTTAAAATTAACTATGTACAAAAATGTACCTTTGAGGCAACATAGTGAGTACCCATCCAAACTACTCAACGTGTATATTGTTTACTAATGTGACATATAGCATGCACGACCTATCGCAAAATTTCATGGAGTGTACTATGAACTTAATAACCACGTGGAATACATGGTATTTACATAGAGTGTTATGTTTCAATGAACGTAGAGTAAGAACTGTAATACAATTTATACAGGATATGAAAATCCAAACAATATGTAGAAATTAATTAGATCTGAACACATGGTATTTACTATCAACTTAATGACCACACATAACACATTTTGATAAGGTTTGAACATTATAATAAATTAATGTTAATTCTACGTAATTTGGTAAAATACACAGTGTGTACAGGTCGACTACAAGACATGTACTTTTCTCACCATATATCCATGGCACACACTTTGGGACTCAACGTATAACTATGCCATGGAAAATATTGGATTACACGGCGTGTACATGGGCTACACAGTGCAGGGAAAATCAGTTATTTCTTTATATGTAGTTTCTAATTTCAAGGATCCAAGAGAGGCTAGCTACATCATGTCCGTTTTAGCCCAAGAATTTTTTAACAGCCCTATCATCATTTTTCCACCCCTTCAAGAGTTTCTCGATGAGTTTCAAGTTGTTATGCCCGATGATCTAACAATTAGCTTATCACCAAACAGAGATGTCCAACACCACATTGAGTTGGTCTCAGGGGCCACTCTGCCGAATTTTTTACACTACCACAAGAGTCCAATGAAGCATGAGATCCTTCAAAATTAAGTATAAGAGTTTCTTAACAAATGCTTCATGTGTGAAATAATGATCGATTTTGATGCTCTAGCCCTATTGGTTACCAAGAAAGATTGATCATGGAGGATGTGTGTTGGCAGTCTGGCCATCAACAAGATCATTATCAAGTACAAATTCTCAATCCCATGATTGGATGATATATTTGATATGCTTCAAGGGGAAATAGTGTTTTCAAAGTTGGACCTTCAGAGTGGATATCACTAACTTCGAATCTGGTCATGTGATGAATGGAATGCCTCTTTTCAAACTAAGGGGTTGTACAAGTGGTTGGTGATGCCTTCTGGTATATCTAATGTCTCTAACACCTTTATGAGGTTTATGAACCAAATTATAAAACCCTCAATTAATATGTTCATTGACACACTTTACCTTAACCTTAATAAGTTCAGTTTCATGCTCCTTACATTGATTTTTCTTATATAAGTTGTGTCGACAGAGGGGAATTGAGTCAATGAGGAGAAGGTGTGAATGGCCTCAACCTAATAATATTTGTGAATTGTGCAGATTCCATGACCTTACTATCTTTTGTCAATGATTCATTCGAGGTTTTAGATCGATCATGGAACCACTCAGGGACTACTTAAAAAAGGGAAATGTTAATTAGGGAGATGCGGTTGTGGAGATATTTTCCACCATCAAGGAGAAACCTTCCATCGATCCACTCTTGGAATTGCCCAACTTCAACAAGCCATTTGAATTGGAAATAGATGTGTTCATTGTCAGAATTGGCGGCATTATTTCCCAATATAGTCGACCAATTTCTTGTATGAGTGAGAAACTTAGCGACTCATGCCTCAAGTGGGTTGCATATGAGATTGAGTTGTACGTCTTGGTACAAGCTCTAGAACATTGGGAGTAGTGCCTTTTCCAGGGGGAATTTTTGCTTCATACAAACTATGAGGCCCTCAAATACATACATTACTAGAAGAGTCTTAGTCAAATGCACACATGGTCAGTCAACTTTATACAAAAATTCTCTTTTGTTATTAAACACTAGAGTCGTCAAACAAATCAAGTGAAAGACGCATTAAGCAGGCATGTTCATACACTCATCAACATGCAGAATGAGATAGTGGGATTTGAATGCTTAAAATACCAATCCTCGAAAGATGAATATTTTGTTGAAGAATGGGCATGTTGCCAATAAGGGGCTTGTTGTCCCTTTTATGGATTCCTTTTCTTCTGGGACTAATTCTGCATTCCTCAAGGTTCGATATGAGAGAGCATAGCTATCGAGTTGCATCGTAATAGGCACCTAAGGAAGGGAAAACCCATTTCTCTAGTTGAAAAAACAATTCTTTTCCAACGGTTGAAATGAGATGCGGCAATAGTAGTGACGAGGTGTATGGCCTTCCAAGAGAACAAGGGGCATGCACAAAATATTGGTTTGTATATGGAACTGTCTATTCATGATGCCCCTGGAAAGACATCTCCATGGATTTTGTCTTAGGGATTCTCTGTACACAATGGTCCACTGAGTATGTCTTCATGGGGGTCGACCGATTCTCAAAGATGGAGCACTTCATTGTTTGTAAAAAGACGACTAATGCTTCTTATTGGATACTTTTTTCTTTCAAAAAGTGGTATGACTCCATGAAATTCTGAAAATAATCACATCTGACTAAGATGCTCGTTTCTTTATCCATTTCTAGAAAACACCATGGAGAATGTTTTAGACCGACTTGAATTTTAACAGCTCCTTCAACCCCAGACAGATGGACAAATAGAAGTTGTCAAATGCACTCTTGGCACTCTTATCCATTGCATGTGTAGGGATCATCCTAAGCAATGGAATCTTGCTCTCACCCTAGTGGAGTTTTCATTCAACAAATTTGATGAATTGGAACATGGGGAAAAATCCCTTTGAAGTGTTGTGCCAGCGACCGTCAAAGCAAATAATTAATCTAATATTGTTTTCCTAACTTCCTAGGTATAGTGTTGCTGCTGAACACATGGCTTCTCACATTGATGATATCCAAGCTAAAGTGGTTCGTAATATTGAAAACTCAAATGCATGGTACAAATAAATGACTAACAAAAAGTGTAGGTGAGTTGATTTCAAATAGGAGGATCTCGTCAAGGTTCACGTCCAGAAGGAACAGTTCCCTATCGACACCTACAACAAACTAAAATTGAAGAACATCGACCCTTACAAAGCAATGTTTCAACAATAATTTTTATGTGGTGGAACTTCGGAAATGATGGGAGATCTCTCTAACATTAAATGTGGTAAAGTTGAAGTTGTTCAATCCAGAGGACCCTCCATTTTCAGACTAGAGGGAAAGTACTTTCCAAGAGGAGGATGATGCAGCACCTTTTTGCATCCGCACCTGCTTTGGATAACGCCCATCATGGGCCAATTTTTTTTCCCCTAGCTTAGAATATTTTTAAGGGTGAATTAGTCTTACTTTGTTTTAGGGTTTTAGCCTATAAATAGGATGTCTGATTTCATTTGTTTCAAGGTTTTTCCATATTAGTTGAATTCCAAAAAGTGTGCTCTCATTGTGGGTGTTCTATCCATATTCCCCCAAGGCTTATAAGGACCCAATTTATCTTATTGTGGTGCAACAAAAATAAGCATGATTGTTTTGAATCATGAGTTACACTTTTTAAAAGTAAATAAAACATGTTCAACCTATATTTACGGTGGAATTATATATATTAAATGCTATAACATCTTTATTTTTCATACAATATTGTTAATGATGATGAAATATTCTCTAACATTGAGGTTTTAATGATAAATAGACATATGGTGTACTTTTTGTTTTATGATAGAGATTACCCTTTGATATATCCTAGTGTGAATGTTCTGTGTTTCATTTCATGGAATTAAACCCCCTTAAACTAGTTAGTGCAGATCAGCCAAGGTGCCTTATTTAGTTTTTTTTTCGAAATGATTGATGATCAGATTGAATTTTCTTATTGGTACAAAAATATGACTTTTCATGAACCGAATAAAAAAAATAAGTTTGATAAAATTAATTTTTTTAAATAGAATATATTTAATAACACTGATATCATTGGTAAATACACTTTTTTCATCCATTGTTTTTAACTTTGTGTGGAAGGATCAACGAAGAATACTTCTAAACCCTTGGTATGTAATAGTAATTAAATCCATGAATACTTTATTTTTTATATTAAATATTGTAGAGTTAAGTATGTAATGAGTTTTTGAAATAAACAGTATCATTTTTCACTATTAGATTATTTTGTTTTATTATTGATGAATATTTTTTATTTGGTGTTATATATAAGGAATACCTATGAACTTTAGGATACTCAAATTATAACCTCTTTGTTTTTATAAAACGGAGTGATAATTTATTTCAAAAACTCTTTGGTAAATACAATTTTTTCATCCATTGTGTTGAATATTACTGCATGATTCCTATTGAAATAAAATTAATTGGTTTGTTTCATTTATTATCTTTTTTTACTCCTGCATGGCACTCTTATGTGGTTATTTTCCCATTTTCAGTTTAGCTTTACTTTTCCCATTTCGTTTCTGGAACCCGGTTTATGTGTTTTCCTTACCTGTTAGCAGGGCTGTTCTGAACCATTGATTACTTTGATCTAATGGTGTTGGGGAGCCTTCGGTGTGTTTCTTCGCCCAGCCTGGATCCACTCTTTATGTTGCCCAACCAACTGTGCCTTGACATCTGTCATGTGTGTTGTCTTTATTGCGATCATACGAACGACCACTTTGATATGGTTTTTCCATGCGGCGTTCATCCCACATCTCCGCTGATCCAAACGATACTCTTTGGTCTGCATTCATTGCACCCGTTCCCAAGGTGCACGGAGATGCTGTGTAGTTTTTCTCTTTGGTTCCAAGGGTATCTCCTGGTGAGCGCAGCTCTGCTCCGACTCTAGGAAGAAGAAGAAGGATTGTCCCAAGAGTCCCCGGCCACCTGCACTCCCCTCAGCTGAAGCACGTGCCAACTCCTACAACCGGAGTACTTCTCCTATGGAGATTTAGTGGGAATCATCTCGACTTCAGGTATTTTGATGGCTACACTTAAAATGGTAACAATCTTTACATTCTTTTATAATTGTGACCAAGATCTGGTTTGTAGATCTTGGCTCTGTAACAATTTATCTTTTCTTCAATATGTATGCAGTTGTATCCTGCTTGTGTGCAAGTGTGAGTCCGTCCAGGAGTGGACGGGACTAACTCTACGTGACAGGATTGATCACTATCACCTAGTTTAGTAAGCTCGGCCTCCTCAGATAGTTTCTGTGGTCCTTTAATTTCTGCATAAATGTCTGTAATCGTTGCTTGATTTATTTCTTGCTCTCTTAATAAACCGGTTTCCCTGGTGGTGTTCTCGTCATGCACGTAGGTCCCCTTGGGGCTGAAGCACATTACATTTTTTCCTCTTTATATTCTTGCATTGAATGTTTATAATTCTTGATACAGTACAATTATAACTAATCTGTTGATTAAACTTACCTATTTGATCTCCATTAAAACCGAACAATGGATCTTGGTTTATTAAGGGTTTAAGTAATTAACTCCAACAAGTGGTATCAGAGCCTACTGTTTTGTTTCCATGGATTCAACTAAGTTTGATATTGATAAGTTTGATGGTGAGAATGATTTTAATCTCTGAAAAATTAAGATGAAAACCTTGTTAGATCACAATGATCTAATAGATGCCATTGCTGACTCTAGGAAGAAAATAACCACCACTGCCCCTGATGGGCAGGTTGCTACCTCTTTTGTAGATGTCCCTGAAGAGACCCTTAGGAAAGCCTGTAGTTTAATACTTTTATCTTTAGGAGACAAAGTGTTAATAGAAGTCGCATATGACTCCTCTGTTGCTGGTATATGGTCTAAATTGGAATCCCTTTATATGACTAAATCTCTTGTAGGTAGACTATAAGAAAATGAGATTATATACATTCAAAACACGCCCTGGAAATGCTTTGCTCTCTAAAGACCTTCAAAGGAAGGGTAGTGTGAAAAATGAGGCTGAGGGTTTAAATATTAGGGACAAAGGTGAATCTAAAGGCCAAAGTGAGTCAAGGGGTAGGAGAAAGGATAGGGGACAGTCTAAGAAATATAGAAGCAAGTCTATAAATAAGGTAATCAAATGTTTCCAATGCAAGAAGCCAGGACATATTAAGAAAAATTGTCCTAATAGGAAGGGTGATTATAAAGATAGTAATAATGACCATTCCCTATTAGTTGAACAATATTTTGACATTGATGATGTGTTGAATGTCACTAGCATAGCCATCTTAGACGAATGGATCCTAGATTTAGGATGTTCATTCCACATGTGCCCTAAGAAGGAATTCTTTACTGAATTAAGTGAAGTCAAGACTGGTGAGGTCTTTCTAGGGAATAATAGGAGTTGTCACATCATGGGCATAGGCTCAATTTTATTAGAGCTTCATGATGGGTCTGTTAAAACTATTGAAGAGGTTAGGTGGGTACCCGAATTAAAAAGGAACCTAATATCCCTAGGAACCCTTGACCAGAAAAGGTATGGCTCCAAGTCTAGATTTGGAAGCCTTAGAGTTGCTCGTGGATCCCTCACAGTAATGAAGGGAACCCTTTGCAATGGATTGTATGTATTAGATGGTAAAGTGTATAAAAATTAGTTGAACACTTCTTCAGCTTCAGAAGTTGATTCCACCACTTTGTGGCATAAGAGACTAGAGCATGTTAGTGCCAAGGGTCTTAGTGAGCTTAGGAAGTAGGGCCTTTTAAGTAATATCACTCCTAGTAGTTTGTCGTTTTGTGAAGATTGTGTATATGGGAAGTCCATGAGATTTAGTTTCAGTAAGTCCATCTATAATGCTAAAGAAACTCTTGAATGTGTATATTCTAATTTGTGCGGTCCCTCTAGGGTTACCTCCCGTGGTGGAGGCTTATACTTTGTGACCTTTATTGATGATTTCTCTAGGAGAGAGTGGATTTAAATACTTAAGCACAAGTCTGATACCTTTCAGAATTTTAAGAGATGGAAAGTTGCGGTAGAGATTGAAAGTAATATGAAACTTAAGGCCTTAAGAACAGATAATGGTTTAGAGTATATTCCCAATGAATTCATTGAATATTGTGAATCTGAAGGAATTAAAAGATACCGGACTGTTGTGGAAACCCCACAACAGAATGGGTTGCAAAGAGAATGAATAGAACTGTTCTTGAGAGGGTGAGGTGTATGTTATCCCATTCAAAACTCCCCAGGTCCTTTTGGGCCGAGGCTGCTGCAACAGCAGTGTACCTCGTTAACTGTTGTCCATCTTCTACTAACTCCTTTAAGACACCTGAAGAACTTTGGAAGGGCACACCCCCGAATATAGCTCACCTTAGGATATTTGGATTCGTAGCTTATGCTCATACATGCAATGATAAGCTAGCTCCAAGGGATATTAAGTGCATATTCGTGGGATATACAGAGGGTGTTAAAGGATATCGATTATGGGTAGATAAACCAGGTTATCATAAATACATCATTAGCTGTGATGTGGTCTTCCATGAATCTGGTGTGATCGGTGGGAAAAGAACCAAAACCTGTTGCAACTTCTGATGAAGCTGTCGGACCCTCAGAAGTCCTAACACCTTTAGGTGTTGAAGTTCCTTTAAGATCAGGCGACCAACCCCAGTCTAGTGTTGGTCCTTCTCCTTCAGTTCCCCAAGCCCAGTCTGAATCAGATTCCAGTTCGGAATCAGAACCTGAGAGGGAAGAATCTGATGACCTGAGCAGCTATCAGCTTACTAGAGATAGAGAAAGGAGGATTATTAGACCTCCATCTCACTTCAACCAGGAAAACATTGCTTCATATGCCTTTTACATAGCTCAGGACTTGTTTAATGATGAGCCTCAAACTTATAAGCAGACTATTAAGTCCAAAGAAGCCAGTAACTGGCTGGGAGAGATGCAAGAGGAAATGAATTCCCTTCTTAAGAACAACACCCGGGTTGTTATTCCCAGACCCAATAACCAGGAAGTTATAGGTTCAAAATGGATTTATAAGAAAAAAGAAAACAATGTAGGAGAGTCTAAAATTAAATTCAAAGCCCATATGGTTGCTAAAGGTTTTCTGCAAAGTGAAGTCGTTGATTATAGTGAAATATTCTCTCCTGTTGTTAAGCATTCATCCATCAGAATTCTAATTGCATTTGGTGCCAAACTTGATTTGTATGTTGAGCAACATGATGTAAAAACTGCTTTTTTATATAGTAGTCTTGATGAAACCATTTATATGACTCCTCCTGAAGGATTTTCAAAACTGTTCAAGCCTAACCATGTTTTTCATTTATAGAATTCCTTGTATGGGCTTAAACAGTCTTCATAACAACAGTATAAAAGGTTTGATTCTTTTATGACTGAGAATCGGTTTTTTAGAATCAGATTTGATGCATGTGTTTATTTTAAAACTGTTAAACATGAGTCTGTTTACCTTTTATTATATGTTGATGACATGTTATTAATCTGCAAAAACATAAAGATTGTAAATTCGGTTAAGCACCAGCTTAACTGTGCTTTTGAAATGAAAGACTTAAGGCATGCAAACCAAATCCTTGGCATGGACATAATTAGGGATAGGAAGGCTAGAACCCAATACCTATCCCAATTCGCTTATGTTAGAAAGGTATTAACTAGATACATGTTTGAACACATTAAACCTGTAAATATTACCTTAGTAAAACACTTTAAACTGTCTTTGAATCAATCCCCTATGGATGAACACGAAACAGCCTTTATGAATAAGATTCCATATGCAAATGTTGTAGGAAGTCTTATGTATGCCATGATCTGTTCTAGAACAGACATAGCATTTGCTATTTGTACACTGAGTAGGTTTATGGGGAAACCTAGTAAGGCTCATTGGCATGACTTAAAATGGTTTTTAAGGTACATTTCAATGTCTGATAAACTGTGTATTAGATATGGCTTGAATAATAGTTTTAATGATGATATAGTTGGCTTTGTCGATTCTGATTATGCTGCAAACATTGATACTCGTAAGTCCATCACTGGTTATGTCTTTCTTGCATATGGAGGACCGATCTCCTGGAAATGCAACATGCAATTAGTGGTTGTATTGTCCACTACCGAGGCAGAGTACATTGCCCTGACAGAGGCAATTAAGAAATCCATTTGGCTAAAAGGTTTTCTTTCAGAATTATCATCATCTACTAATAGTATAATGGTACACTCTGACAGTCAGTATGCTTTACATTTATCTAAAAACTATGTATGCCAAGGTAGATCTAAGCACATTGACATTAGATTACACTTTGTTAGAGATATTATAGAATCTAGGAAGGTGAGTGTCACAAAGTGTTGGGTGTCTTCCTAGTTGGCGCATCGCGTAACACCTCCTCAATTGGAGCACCGTGTTGTTTCTCTTTTAATGAGGTGTTTTAATGCAGGCCAAGATCTCGTGAATTAATTCACGCAGTGACACGTTTTTGACGCGACGACATTATTTGACGCATGTTCTTTTTCCTATATAAGGAGGCAGGGGCAAGACATTTCAACACACCGACATAAACAACACCGAGAGAAAATCACATTTGGTGATTGCCTTTCTTCGACGATCATCTTTCTTGCTCTCCACCTTTTGATCCACACTTTTATTCTTGAGTATTACTTTTGAGATCTCTTCCATTTTGGGGAGTCTCTACCGTGTACCTCTTGATTTTAGTGGATCCATCTTTCTGGGCTAGGTCCCGTGGTTTTTCCCTTTTGGGTTTTCCACGTAAAAATTTTCGGTGTCAACTTTATTTTTCTGGACTTAATTTTGTCGCTGCGCATTCGCTTTTATTTGGAGGGAAAGATTTTATTTTCATTGCACGTTCGCCTTTTTCTATTGTTTGTATGTTTGTCGCTTTCCCGTTTTTTTCCAACATCTGGTATTAGAGGGTTTGGTTTTTTATTTCATATTTATTATGGAGACTAATTATAGTTAGATGATTTTGCTTAATGGTACCAACTACCATATGTGGCGACTTAAAATGAAGGATCTGCTTTTTTTCAAGCGAATGCATCTTCCAGTGTTTAGTACCCAGAAGCCATAGAGGATGTCAGACGAAGAATGGGCATTCGAGCATGAGATGGTTTGTGGATTCATTCACCAATGGGTCGAAGACAACATGATGAACCACATTGTCAACATCTCTCATGCCAGAACTTTGTGGGAGAAGCTTGAGACGACCTACGCTTTCAAGACGGGAAACAATAAACTGTTTCTTCTCAAGAAAATGATGAACTTGAGGTACAGAAAAGGTACGTCTATTTCTGATTATTTAAGTGAATATCAAGGATGTTTTGATCAGTTTTTTGGCATGGGTGTCAATTTTGAAGATGATATTTTAGCTCTTTTGATGCTTAACACTTTACCCGATTCATGGGAGAATTTACATGTTACTCTAACCGGTTCTGCTCCTAACAGTGTTGTGACATTTAGTTTTTTCAAGTCTGTTATTTTAAATGAAGAGGTCAGGAGACGTACTCAGGAGAAATCTTCTTTAGACCTTTTAGTCATAGAGAACAGGGGGAGAAGCCAGGACCGGGGGCAGAGAAGTTGAGGTAAGAGCAGAGGCAGAAGTAAATCCACACCAAAGCAGAGAGATTTCGAATATCATCATTATAGTAAGAAGGGGCATGTTAAGAAGTTTTGTTATTAGCTGAAAATAAAAAAACAGAATGAACGAAAATCCACAGAAGAAAAATGGCGATGGAGATGATCTTGTCACCGCTACTGCAGGGGTGATCTTGTTATTGTTTATGACTCCATTAACATTGCTTCTGATGATTCTTGTTGGGTTGTTGACAGTGGTGCATGTTTTCACGTGACATCAAAGAAAGAGTTCTTTACATCTTACAGCCCAGGTAATTTTGGGATTTTGAATATGGGCAATGATGGTCATGCTGACGTTGTAGGCATCGGGACTGTTTGTTTAGAGACCAGTACAGGAAGTAAGCTGATTTTGAAGAATGTTTGGCATGCACCCAAGGTTCGTTTGAATCTTATTTCTACCAGCGTTCTTGATGATGAAGGGTTTATCATCACTTTTGGTGATTACCAATGGAAGCTTTCCAAGGGCTGTTTGATTGTGGCTCGAGGGAAAAAGAAATCAAGTTTGTACTGGACTAGATATTCCATTTCTCGTGATACTGCTTGCATTGTTGAGTGCAGTGTTTCTTCCAAGTTGTGGCAAAAGAGGCTCAGTCACATCAGTGAGAAAGGCCTTGGTTGTTTGGCCAAGATAAATCTTCTTCCAAGTTTGAAGAGTGTCAAATTGGACACATGTGATCATTGCATGGCTGGGAAACAGAGCAGAGTGAGTTTTAACAGTCATCCTCCACACAGGAAGTTACAGGTACTTGAATTGGTACATTCTAATGTTTGTGGGACTTTAAAATCTAAGACCTTTAGTGGCGGTATTTATTTTGTTACATTTATTGATGACTACTCATGAAAGCTCTGGGTTTATGTTTTGAATGTCAAAAGTCAGGTGATCAGTGTTTTTAAGCAATTTCATGTTTCTGTTGAGAGAGAATCAGGAAAGAAATTGAAATGTATTCGCACTGACAATAGGGGAGAGTATTTTGGTCCGTTTGATCAGTATTACAGGCAGGAAGGTATACGGCATCAGAAGACGTCGCCCAAGAAACCTCAACTGAATGGTGTAGCTGAGCGGATGAGTAGGACTTTGTTGGAAAGAGTTCGGTGTTTGCTTTCAGAAACAAATTTGCCTGGACATTTTTGGGGTGAGGCTTTACTTACTGCTGCTTATATTATCAATTTATCACCTGTGGTTGCTTTGCAGACAGACACTCCCGACAAATTTTGGTATGGCAAAGAGATCATGTACGATCACTTGCATGTTTTTGGTTGCAAGGCTTTTGTTCATGCGCCTAGAGATTAGAAATCCAAGCTGGATGGTAAGACACGCCAGTGTATTTTTATTGGCTATGGACACTATGAGTTTGGGTACAGGTTCTATGATCCTGTTTTGAAGAAACTTGTTAGAAGTCGTGATGCAGTGTTTAAGGAGGATCAGACTATTGCAAACATTGATAAGGGGGGGAAGCTGATTCTCCAACTTTTGATGGTTTTGTCAGTCTTGAGCCAGGTTCTGATTCACATTTACCTCATATTGTTGATTCTGATGATCATGTTGATGTATAGAATGATGCTCAAGGTGAACAGGTTGAAGTTGATGTTTCCGATGCACCTTCTGTTTCTGATGATTCGGTTCAAGGGGTTATTAATGAACCCGCGGTTTCACTCCAGAGGTCATCTCGGCATCGCACCGTTTCTACTCGATATTCACCTTATGAGTATGTGCTCCTCTCTGAATGGGGAGAACCAGAATCTTTTGACGAGGCAATAGAAAGTGAACAGAAAGACAGATGGGTTGCGGCAATGGATAATGAGATGACATCATTGCACGACAACCACACTTTTGAGTTGGTGAAGTTACCAATGGGAAAGAGGGCTTTGAAAAATCGGTGGATTTATCAGATTAAGAATGAAGAATCCAGTTCTATTCCATGATACAAGGCAAGGTTAGTTGTCAAAGGCTTCCACCAGAAGAAAAGTATTGATTTTGATGAGATTTTCTCACCTGTTATCAAAATGTCTTCCATTCGGGTTGTTCTTGGTTTGGCTGCTAGTTTGGATCTATAGATTGAGCAGATGGATGTGAAGACAGCTTTCCTCTATGGAGATTTAGAGGAGAAAATTTATATGGAGCATCCAGAAGGTTTTGTTGAAACATGTAAAGAAAATCATGTCTGCAGGTTGAAGAAGAGTTTGTATGGTTTGAAGCAAGCTCTGAGGCAGTGGTATAAGAAGTTTGAATCTGTCATTTATCATCAGGGTTTCAGGAAGACATCTTCTGATCATTGTGTTTTTGTTCAGAGATTTACTGATGATGATTTTATTATATTGTTGCTTTATGTTGATGATATGCTCATTGTTGGTCATGATACTTCCAGAATTGACAGATTGAAGAAAGATCTTTGTCAGTCTTTTGCGATGAAAGACTTGGGGCCAGCACAACAGATTCTTGGCATGACGATCTCCCGTGACAGGAAGGCCAAGAAATTGTGGTTATCTCAAGAGAGATACATTGAGAAGGTTCTTCATAGATTTTCTATAGATAGAGCGAAAGTGGTTAGTACTCATCTTGCTTTACATTTTAAGCTAAGTACCAGTCAGTCACCTTCTACTGATGAAGAGAGAGAGGAGATGCAACATATACCTTATTCATCTGTCGTTGGTTGTTTGATGTATGCAATGGTATGTACTAGACCTGGTATAGCTCATGCAGTTGGTGTGGTCAGTCGTTTTCTATCAAATCTAGGTAGAGAGCATTGGAGAGCAGTGAAGTACGTTTTCGTTATCTTCATGGTACTTCTGATCTGAGATTGTGTTTTGCCAAAGGGGAACCTATGCTTTGTGATTTTATAGATTCAGATATGGCAGTAGATATCGATTCGAGGAAGTCTACTTCAAACTATTTGATCACTTATGCAGGGGGAGCTGTATCCTGACAGTCTAGATTGCAGAGATGTGTTGTTTTATCTACCACGGAGTCAGAGTTTATTGCAGCTACAGAGGCGTGCAAAGAATTGATGTGGATGAAAACTTTTATTCGAGAGCTCAATTTAAATCAGGACATGTTTGTTTTATTTTGTGATAGACATAGTGCTATTTGTTTGGGAAAGAATTCCACTTTTCATGGCAGGTCGAAACATATCGATGTTCGATATCATTGGATCTGCAACGTCCTTGATTCAAGACAATTAGATCTTGAAAAGATCCACACAGATAACAACGGGTCAGACATGTTGACCAAGAGTTTACTCATAGGGAAATTTGAGACTTGCCGACTGATTGCAGGGTTGGCGGTGATCCCCACTTGAGTCGGAGGGGAAGTTTGTTGGGCGTCTTCATGGTTGGCACACCGCGTAACGCCTCCTCAATTGGAGCACCGCATTGTTTCTCTTTTAATGAGGTATTTTAATGCAGACCAAGACCGCGTGAATTAATTCACGCGGTGACACGCTTTTGATGCGGCGACATTATTTGATGCAGATTCTTTTTCCTATATAAGGATGCAGCGGCAAGGCATTTCAATACACCGGCATGAACAACACCGAGAGCAAATCTCATTTGGTGATCGTCTTTCTTCGACGATCATCTTTATTGCTCTCCGCCTTTTGATCCACACTTTTATTTTTGAGTATTACTTTTGAGATCTCTTCCATTTTGGGGAGTTTCTACCGTGTACCTCTTGATTTTAATGGATCTTTCTTTCTGGACTAGGTCCCGTGGTTTTTCCCTTTTGGGTTTTCCACGTAAAAATTTCTGGTGTCAACTTTATTTTTCTGCACTTAATTTTTTCATTGTGCATCCGCTTTTATTTGGAGGGAAAGATTTTATTTCTGCTGCGTATTCGCCTTTTTCTATTGTTTGTGTGTTCGTCGCTTTCTCATCTTTCCCAACACAAAGATACCCACTGGTGATAACTCGGCCGATAGTTTGACTAAGGTCATTCCGTTATCTAAATTCATGCATTGTCTTAAGCTTATGAATTTAGTCCCAATTCTATAATCTAGGTTCTGAGAACATCAGCACTGTATTTTATTTGATTGCAAGGTGGAGATTTGTTGAATACGCCTACATGATTTCCTGTTGCAATGAAATTAATTGGTTTGTTTCATTTATTATCTTTTTTACTCATGCATGGCAACATGGCACTCTTAAGGTGGTATTTTCCCATTTCCTGTTTAGCTTTACTTTTCTCGATTCATTTCTGGAACCCTGTTTATGTGTTTTCCTTACCTGTTAGCGGGGATGTTCTGAACCGTTGATTACTTTGATCTAACGGCGATGGGAAGCCTTCGGTGTGTTTCTTCGCCCAAGCTGGATCCACTCTTTATGTTGCATGTCCAACCGTGCCTTGCAATCTGTCATATGCGCTGTCTTTGTTGCAATCATACGAACGACCACTTTGATCTGGGTCATCCATGCGGCGTTCATCCCGGGCCTCCGCTGGTCCAACTGACACTCTCTGGTCTGCATTCATTGCACCCGTGCCCGAGGTGCACGAAGACGCTGTGTAGTTTTTCTCTTTGGTTCTAAGGGTAGCTCCCGGTGAGCACAGCTCTGCTCCGGCTCTAGGAAGAAGAAGAAGGATCATCCCAGGAGTCCCCGGCCACCCGCACTCCCCTCAGCCGAAGCACGTGCCACCTCCTGCAACTGGAGTACGTCTCCGGTGGAGATTCAGTGAGAATCGTCTCGACTCCGAGTATTTTGACGGCTACACTTCAAGTGGTAACAAGCTTTACATTCTTTTATAATCATGACCAATATCTGGTTTGTATATCTTGGCTCTGTAACGATTTATCTTTTCTTCAATTTGTATGTGGTTGTATCCTGCTTGTCTGTGTGCGTGAGTCCGTCCAAGAGTGGAATGGACTAACTCTTCGTGATAGGATTGATCACTGTCACCTAGTTTAGCATGTTCGGCCTCCTCGAATAGTTTTTGTTGTGCTTTAATTTCTGCATTTGTGTCTGTAATCACTGTTTGCTTTCTTAATAAACTAGTTGCCCTGGTGGTGTTCTCGTCGTGCACGTAGATCCTCTTGGGACCGAAGCACGTTACATCTGTTGTCCTCTTTATATTCTTGTATTGAATGTTTATCATTCTTGATCCAGTACAATTATAACTAATTTGTTGATTGAACTTACTGATTTGATCTCCATTAAAACTGAACAGTAAATCTTTGTTTTCTAAGGGTTTAATTAATTAGCCCCAACACATTGTTTTTAACTTTGTGTGGAAGGCTCGACGGAAAATACTTCTAAACCCTTGGTATGTAATAGTAATTAAATCCATGAATATTTTATTTTTTAGATTAAATATTGTAGAGTTAAGTATGTAATGAGTTTTTGAAATGCACAGTATCATTTTTCACCATTAGATTATTTTGTTTTATTATTGATGAATCTTTTTTATTTGGTGTTAAATATAAGAAATACCTATGAAATTTAGGATACTCAAATTATAACTTGTATGTTTTTATAAAACGGAGCTCTAATTTATTTCAAAAACTCGTTGGTAAATACACTTTTTTCATCCATTGTTTTTACCATTATATTATTTTGTTTTATTATTGATGAATCTTTTTTATTTGGTGTTATATATAAGGAATACCTATGAAGTTTAGGATACTCAAATTATAACCTGTATGTTTTTATAAAACGGAAGGCTAATTTATTTTTAAAATTCACCACTATAACTTAATCCTGTTATACTTTTAACTTCATTTAACCACACTGCCCCTTTTAGTTACCTGATTAAAAATTCAAAAAAAAAATACAAGTAAACAGTAAGCTTATATAAAAAGCGCGCTAATTTATATTTAAAATTCACCACCATAACTTTACCCTGTTATACTTTTAACTTCATTTAACTACACTGCCCCTTTTAGTTACATGATTAAAAAATCAAATATTCAAAAAAAAATTATAAGTAAACAGTAAGCTTATATAAAAAAAAATAAGGAAATATATGTTATAGTGTTATTTTAATGTAATAAATGAATCTAAATTTAACATTTATTTATGAATGTAATGTAAACCATATTCAAAATAAAGTATCGCTAGCTTGATATTACACGCAAAGCTGCAGAGGCATATTATAAAACGGAGCGCTAATTTATATTTAAAATTCATTTAACTACACAGCCCCTTTTAGTTACATGATTAAAAAATCAAATATTAAAAAAAAAAAAAGTAAACAGTAAGCTTATATAAAAAAAAAGTAAATATATGTTATAGTGTTATTTTAATGTAATAAATGAATCTAAATTTAACATTTATTTATGAATGTAATGTAAACCATATTCAAAATAAAGTATCGCTGGCTTGATATTACACGCAAAGATGCAGAGGCGTATTATAAAACAGAGCGCTAATTTATATTTAAAATTCACCACCATAACTTTACCCTGTTATACTGTTAACTTCATTTAACTACACTGCCCCTTTGGGTCACCTGATTAGAAAATCAGATATTCAAAAAAAAATTGTAAGTAAACAGTAAGGTTGTATAAAAAAGAAGGAAATGTATGTTATAGTGTCGTTTTAATTTAATAAATGAATCTAAATTTAAAATATATTTATGGATATTAGTAAACCATATATTCAAAATAAAGTATCGCTGGCTTAATAGTTACACGCAAAACTGCAGAGGCTTGAAGACGAAAAAGTGTTGGTTCGAAAGGACCGGCAAGCTGAGATCATTAACTCCCAACGGCACCAACTTCGTTATCCGCGCACTGCCAGGAGCGGGAGGTAGCGCTGCCCTGTGAAACCAGTCTCACGCGGTCCCCTCCGCTTTAGAGGCCATCCAGCACCAAGCCTTCGCATGAGCTAAGAAGCTCTACTCCAGACTTGCAACGGGCGAACAGGAGAAACCCGTGGAAGTCCATCTCAGCAACCAATCCCAAATTCCAACACCTTAATGCCCTCACTCGAGTAACAAGCCCACGCGACTGGGCTCAGCGATAGTATTCTCCTCGAGTGACCCTTATAAATTGCAATAAAAAATAAAGGATATTCGATGTGGGTTTCAGTACAATCATGGCTCCAGCATCCTTACCTCGCGGCCACGCAGCTGCACTCGGCGCTGCCGGATCTGCAACGCAAGGCCAGCGGGCTTCCCTCTGCGAATCTGAAATCCCCAACGCATCTTCGGCGGCGACAATTCTGGGAATTCAGTGCTCCTCAACATACAAGGGCCCATGGAAACCTCCCAGCAGGCTTGCAGCGCCCATTCCGAAAGGCCAAGAGAGGAGAGAACTCAGTGGTAAACGAAGCATGGTGAGTTTCACGCTACGGATTTCATCGGCGACCCACGGAGGCAGAGGCAGGGACTTTTTAATTGGTGTTTGTCAGGATCGTAGAGACGATCCATATAAAGAAAAACCCAATGAAACTAGATTGAATAAAAAATACCAGTAAAATTACATGAAAATGAAGTATAAAAACGGGGAGGACACAACCACCGCTGAGGGTTCCAGGTGAAGAGGAGCCCGGATCAAACGCCGAAGTCGAAGACGAAGACGAAATAAAACATCTAAACAGAGGAAGAATCAGAGAGGGCAAATCAAGAAACGAAGATGAAAGCCTAGAGAAGCGAGGGAGAGGGAAACCCTAGGGACTGCTGGGCGAAACGTCGAGTAGAGAAAAACAGGGAGTCGATGAAGGAAGAAGCGAGAGAGAGGACACAGCCAGCGCCGGGTGAAGCAGGTGAAGAAGCAAAGGAGGGCGTGCAGATCTAGGGGCGAAGGACGCTAACCAAGGCAGAGACGAAGCGAAGAGGAAGTGGAAACCCTAGGGAGCGCTGGGCGAAACGTCAAGCAGAGAAGATGGAGTGGGTGTGTCCGTCAGAACATCGAGCCACCCGCCCGGGGCATGCTTCATACGCCATCGCCGGTTCGCCGGTTCTCCGGTTCGCCGGTTCGCCGGTTCGCCGCTGTGTCTATCCACACCCTCCTAATTGTCAATTATAATAATATGACAAGCCTAACCTCTATTTTTTTTATAAAAAAAAATAACAATAATAATAAATAATAATTGATCTTGGGTCATGCCGGCAAAAAAAACTTAAAAATATATAACCAAAACAGATGAACTACCAGCTATGAATTCAGATCTTCATTTCACTTATTTTACGTGGAAAATCAAAATATTATGATTGCTAGCTATTTTCATCATGGATGGGAATGGTGTCTTATATTATATGGATGTGTTGTATTATTTGATCTGGATTAAATTAAAACTCAAGTTATTTTAATCACCCAATTCAACTTACAAAATAGATTTGTCTAGTCCAACATTATTCCATATAGCCAAATGAGATAAATAGTCCAACATTATTTCATTAATTATCGTTTATCTGCATTTTTATTTGGTTTTCAAAGTTAATATTTTGTAATATGTTCAACATTTTCTTTCTGAAGACATTTTTGTAGGAGATATGGTTGAAAGCCTTTACACATATGATGTGTTACGACCTATAACATAGTACAATGTAAACATTTTGTATGGTACAACATGGAGAAACCGAGTATGTGATATACCTTTGTTTAGGCGTATTGTTGTTAATGATATACCCATATCGTAAGGCCCCGCCCGCCCATGCAATCGTATACTACGATTGGGCATAATCATGCAAGTAAGAAATATGATATAATGCCTTCGCCCATTTCAATTATAATGTACGATTGATGCATATCATATAACCATTTCATATGTAATCGTAGGGTACGACAAACCATGCCATAAGGCATTGTGTTTGATTAAATATCGCTAGCTTCGATAGTTTGGGCAACTAAAATCTTCCACATCACCTATCATAATGAGTCATTTCATAAGATGAGTGTGGTGTATTCATGCATGAGATGCATGAGTTGCCGGAAGCATTTCACGACAAAAAACCACCTTATTTCCATGCATATATTGCCACAATTTATTAAAACTGTGGTAATAGTGTTATGATTCATCAATCACTAAGAAACAGAATGGGTAGAGAAAAGGGAAATTTTATTTCATGGAGAATAATGATTACATGAATTGTCGCCACTCGTACCTCCCTTTCTTTCACGCTTGAATCTCTCAAGACTCTCACAACACAAAGAAGTTCTCAGGCTTTCATTGGATGATGTAGGATGCTCCTCAAGACCTCCTTTTATAGTCATGACCAATGCGTTTCATTTAGCGAAAAAATGTGTTGGCCATAATTAGTACATTTATTTTTATTGACACCTAAACATTGGATATGAGGGGCATTTAATTCATTTTATTCTTGCACCTAAATATTCAATGAATATGCTAGTTGGAAAAACTTCTTCAATTCTCCCCTTTCGATTGCATTCCATTGGAGCATCTGTAAAAGTTCAGCTTCTCCTGAGCTACCACCTTTGTCACACTACTACACATATGCCCTATGACAGCGCACAAATAGACTTTTACGCTAAAAAACGCTGATAAAGAAGGCCCTTTATCCACACTAAAAATAGCACCGATAAATGCCCAACTGACTGCAATGTGCTATTAATATAACAACACACCCCAGCAAAAACCTGCAATTTAAAACAATGTTATCTACAATATGTAATTTCAAACAATGCTATATACATTTAATTGACATCATGAATACAAAAATGTTCACCCATGGTATATACAAAAATGTTCACCCATGGTATATACAAAAAACACTCCTATTTACATTTCAAACAATGTTTTTTATAATTACATTTAATTGACATCATGATATGGGTCACTTGTGCTTCTTGCTCGGTTTTGAGTAGGTCAGTTGCTCCGATACCAACTATATTGACCCAAACATTTCATACACATATATCAAATCTTATTAGATTAATATTCCTTACATAACATAATGATCCATGCCATAATAGTTTAGGTCTACTACTTTTGGAAACATGGAAACATAAAGAACTAGTTCATAAGAGTCTCATTAAGTTATTCTTTACTAGAAACCTTCTTATACATATCATTTCTAAAACCATTATTAATAACCTAAGGATATGAAACATAAGAAAGGGTGATCATAGATGTTGAATAACTGTAAACAAGGGATATATCAATGATCATATAAGAATAACATGAGCATGAAGATGTTAGAATGTGATATTGACATTAGAAATTCATACTCTGCATATCATAGATCATGATAATGAGTTATGGATCAAAGCATGGTAGTTCAAAAGACATGAATCTTAAAGGGTCAAAGAATATTATAAACTAAAAACATACACTTTGAGTCATACCAAGCGCACTGTGTATCAGATTGAGTTGGGGCTGATTACTACACTGTTCAGAAAATGTTCATGATAGATCTTTTGGAAAGTCATAATTTGCATTCAAATACTGAGAAATCCCTTGGTAGATGCATCCTTATGATTCACTTTACATTTCATGCAACATGGGGTTTCCTCTTCCACCTGAAAGGAACATGTTCTCTCTTTTATGGCTTGTTGAAAATAGTTGAAAGGAAAGTATGACTTCTCAAAAGATCTGTAAAAAAACTAAATAAGTATTAGATAAAAATGATAAGGAAATTAACTTACAAATAATATATAAAATGATGACAATATTAATTAATTACATAAGTACTAGGAATTCACCTTTATACATTCTTGACTCTTTTCTTTGTTGTCATTATCTGAGTTGCAGCCTCAAAGTCCTATCTCTTATGAGCATGGGAATCTTTGAACAAACCGCCCCAGCTCGAACAAAGGAATCCACTTACATAAGAAAACAATTATTATGTGAGCAATACTAGAAATAATTAAATTAAACATAAATATGAAACAATCCACTACTTCTATGGAAGTCACATCTTCATGTTATTTGTGTACATTCTTCCATTAGGTATGTTTCCTATTTGTTTCTGAGAACATCTATATCATCTTGTGAATATGATTCTTTTCGACAATCATAGTAGTACTGGAAAAATATAAATACACAAAGGATTAATAAATATTTTAAATGAAATAGTAATTATCTTCAAAAATACCTCTCGAGGGATGCTAGTCTGTTCATGGAATATGATCTCTCTCGTAAATTTACAAACATAATAACCACAATCTTTTCCATTGGTTTGTTTCGGACACTGCAAAAAAATTGAACATAATAATTAATTTGTTTTGATATGTGTTTGGATAGTGAAATCTTATTATATATACCCTGACACTTTTCCAGTCATAGAACTTGTCTTGGTCCTCGTGCTTACCCCCAGCCTCATTCCTTGTTTTTCACAATATTGATGCACCACCCTATCATAACAGAATCCTCATTAAAAGATAATAAAAATTATATAACTTGATGTTTAGTTATAAAATGTTGGATATAGTGTATTACAAATTGACAAACGCTATCATGTGTGGAAGGTTTTTTGAATATCCATGCATTGAATCCAGGAAATAAATCTTTGGAGTATCCAAATTTACCGCAATGAGCATCCAATGCTACCTAAAAACACAAAAAGGAATAAGTAATGAAAGAAATGAAAATATATTTGATGTGATTAAATTATATAGTTTTACCTCTGCATCATTGGTATTAAATAGAGTCTGTCATACAGATTTTTTTAAACGATTTGGCCAGACAAGCCACTATTTCATCCTTTTTTTGGGTATCTATTTTTGGTTGTTCTATAGAGGTGATGTGAGGACTAACAAGTCCAAATTTTTTCATGGGAAAATCCATTCAATTGTTTTTCATATATACGCCTACCAAAAATATGAAATGTATTTAGTTATAATTAACACAATATATCAACTTTTGGAAAATCAAATCATGAAAACATACCTCATGTATACATTTACAACCGAGCCGTCTAGCCAATCATAGTCGGGGATTTCATGTACATTCTCAACACCAATGAAGTCTTAAACTTCCTCTCTATAAATATTTTCTTCAAAATCAATTGTGGGACTATTATTATCTTTTAACATTGTATCCACATGAACCTTCAATGCTAGTAAATGTGGATATAGAACAGGTAGGGTAATGGTGATTTTGGTACATCTTTTCAATCAGTTGATTAATCCTTTAGATGGTTTTAAGTTGGTCTTTCATTTCACCCCTTACCTTTATCCGTTTGTAATAACATTTATTGGTTCAAACCTTTTTTCATTAATTGTTAAAGGTTTAGCTTGAAAAGTAAATTAGAAATGAATACCTCCTTTTCGACATGTTTTTTACAAGATGTGATGGTCATATGATGAATGTTCTAACAGCTTTTTCGACCATATAAATATCTTTCTCATCAATTAGAACAGGTATCTCAGTGCTCAGCTCATGGGATAAACTAATCGACACTCTCACATGATCTGTTGGAAGTGTTCTATTATGTAGCTTGTTCTTTTGGATATTAAACACCATATCCCTCGCTACAAGGCGATAGGTGGGTGTTGATAGATATAAATCATAGTCATTATCACCCTATAGAATATCAGTACAAGAAAGATATTAGTATCTGTCTAATTCACATTTCACATAAAAAGTTATTAGAACATTGATTACCTTAACTAATATAGCTCTTTGAGGGGAATGACTTTCCTCAAAGTTAGTGGGGGGGGGGGGGCAGGATCTCCATGACATGTTTGTTCTTGAGTTTTTTCTTCTCTTTTCTTCCCCCCCTCATAAAAGTTGTCATCATCTCTCTCTTCCATTGGAATTGTTCTTTAAGGGTATCTAGTCTTTCTTTCAATCATTTCACTTCTTCACTTTGATCCTCCTCTTGTTTTTTTTCTCAAAATATGTTTGGGGTGTCACCCCAAAACCTGCACCTCTGACGTGGAGATACTATTCTAGCCGCTTCAAGGCCACCGATAGTATGTGTTCATTTGGTATAGGTGTTGCTGATTCCTATGACTATGTCAGGTAGAAAATATATTAAAATAAGTGATCATTGTTATGTAATAGCGATTTAAAGCGAAATAAATTTTTATTATGTAATACTTACACATGTTTCCCACACTTTTTATGTGTTTTGATCTATTAGTATCATGTCTTTATTTACATGTGCCTCATTTCATAGAACATGACACGAGATGGAAGTTGCTTTGGATTTGGAGTCATCAATCTACATATAAACAGAGGAACATAATTATGGTGTTTTTTCATGTCACATAAAAGTATTACAGTAGATTTAAAATACGTACCAATTTTTTTCAAGTGAAGCGTACCCCATCCTTGCTTTACAGTAAGGGTGTGCTGGTTTTGTTGCTCGTTCCTTATTTCCAGCACTCAGTTTCTATTTCATAAATAAAAAATTTTCAATCAAAGTGATGAATACATGTATCATCAAACAATTTATTACTATCCACAATGTACCTGAGAAGATACATCCACATGATGGCTAGTAAACGCATACCACACTTATTGGGTTATTAGGTGTGCACAGATAAGTGGTGGGTGTGATTTTATTTTCCATTCAACATCTTTAAGATGATGTCTCATTAGAATTGTGTGAAATACTCTATAAATCCTTCCAGCAAAAATTAATACATATTTATTGTGGGATTCATCCACTATAAATGCACTCTGTAATAGATGATGAAGAGTAAGTCAATGTTTCATTATTTTATTTTTTTTAGTAAAATAAAGAAATGATATCATAATGTTAGTGTAATCTCTTCCCACATCAGTGTCTTTAGCGCAGACATAACATGGTTCCATGAATCTACATCAATCGATGTGCGTTACCGAGTGACGATTCCAATATAACTACTGAACATGACCTTATTGGGGTTAACATGCTGGACCCATGCATTCCATCCGACCTTGTATTTTCGATTTAATGATTTTTATTAAAACTATCAAATTATGGTGCTCCTATTTTTTCTATGTCACTGGGCCTTCATTTCCTATAATTTCCTCAAATACAACATCATAAATATGCTCCTCTAGAGTGATAGCATCGGCATGTTTAAATGGTCATTGTACCTCTATTCTAGGAGCAACAGTAGGTTGAGAAACATATTGTTTCTCAGGATTGGGAGCACCAACATGTGTAGAAGGTCATTGTTCCTTTGCACTGTGAGCAACATCAGAGGCTTGTTGTGCCTCGAGATTGAGAGCATCGGTACGTTCAAGAGTCATTATCTGCAGAAGTGGTTTAACATTTAATTTAGATTACATAAATGCATCAGTGAACGGATAAAAACATGAGGTAACATGATATATATTACAAAAAATACAACCTGATTATTGAACTCTCTTTCTTTTTTAAAGGTTGAAGGGATTTGAGCCCTCTATCGAATATCCAAATCTCTTCATTGTGGTCTCCTCTGACATAAAAAACACCATCTACATTGGGAATACTACAAAATGATTATGACATCCCAATGAAAGGGTTATCCTCAGTTGAATTTTCATCTGGCCCTTTATTGGTTTTGGTTGATAATAGAAAAATTGACCATTTTTGGTTTGTGGGATATGGAACATAAAATACTTGTACTACCTATGATGCCATTATAAACAATTCATCTTTGTACCTTTCCTTACTAAAATCAACTTTTATAAATCCCAATTAATCTATTTTAACAGCACTCATGTTATCAACCCACTTATATTAAAAAAATGAACTTGGAATGTTTTATAATACCACTCCCATATTTGTTTGATGATGCCAAAGTATGACATATTCATGTAAATTGGATTTTTATCCTTAGTACCAGAAACATGCATCACTTCAATCACAAGTGTAACTCCATTATTTTTCATGGTACTCTCTTCATCATGTTCATTTTCATAGAATTTATAACCATTAATTACATAACCATTGTAAGATAATACATACACACTTGGTCCTCCAACTATCCATCAAAGTCATTTTGAAATTGAATCTGAATTTTCATCTAACTCCTTAAAAATATGGTCCTGAAATAATCCTATAAACAGTTTATTATGTGTATTTGATATCCATTTTTCATCCCTTGATGGATTCAAATGCCTAATAATTTCTGTGTGGTTTTCAACATATGGGGCAACCTCCAAACTATTATGCAAAATGTAAAGGTGGGTTCGCGGTGGAGGATGATCTGTGACGAAGGAGGGTTCACGATGGAGCTGGGTTCATGACGGAGGAGGGGTTGCAGCAAAGGAGGGGTTAACATCAGGAGGTGGGGTTCGACATGCGACAGAGGTGGGTTCGCAGCGGAGGAGGTGTTCACGGCAGTGAAGGAAGGATTCACGACAGAAGAGGAGGGATCAATGACAAAGAAGGGGTTGGCGACGACAGAGGTGAGGTCAGGGCAGAGGAGGGGTCGACAACGCAGGGGTCGGCTTCCGTGAGAGCTTGAGGTGTGCCAGAGAAGAAACCGACTGTTAGGGTTTATTTATAAAACCGGGTAAAGATTTTATGAGTGCTAGTTAAAAAGCGCTGATAAAGATATATTATTAATAATTTATTTATATTATTATATATATTTATAAAATTATATATATGATAAATATGTATACATCTATTTATAATTATAACTATAAATAACTATATATTTATTTATAATTATAAAATTATAATAAATATATCTGTATTTATTTATATTTATAATTATAAATATTTGTATATATTTATAAATATATTTATTTAATTATATATAACATTATAAAAATAATAAATATTTCTTTTTATAAATTTATAATTATTTAAATCAATATATATATATAATTATAACTATAAATAAATATATATTTATTTGTAATTAAAAATTATAATAAATAAATATTTATTTATAGTTATAATTATATATATATATATAGATATATTTAAATAATTATAAAATTATAACAAATATATTTATAATTTTATAAATATATATAATTAATATATTTATAATTTTATAAATATATATAATTAATATATTTATTATAATTTTATAATTATTTAAATATATCTATATTTATTTAGAATTATAATTATAACTATTTGTATATAAATATATATAATTAATATATTCATTATAATTTTATAATTAGTTGATTAAATGTATTTCTAGTGAACAAGAATCCTTGTGTGATCACCCTGGTTTACCCAACGGAAAAGATGGAACTCAATGAATGGTGTGTTTAAATCTAGAAACTCCCTTGTTTGTCATGGTATTATGTGTGGTTGTTCTGTTTGATTCTTGTGGGGTGATATGAGTGGGGATGTGATCCCCTATTATGGTGAAGTTGTTGGGTTGTGGATCTAAAGCCATGTGGAGCTGTATGGTGAGGCTTGGTTTGGTTCCAGTACTTTGAGGGATCTCACGGATCCCTTTTGTTGTTGTGACTTTACAAGAGAATCAGGTGTCAATGCTTAAATTACTTCTTGGCTGTTTTTCCCTCCTTGGCTTGTGACTGTGCCTGTTAGTTTCCCAGCAGTGAATAACTATTTAAATGGAATCACTTGAGTATGAAAACAAGAACGGGTTCAATGGGAATTTTTTTTCAGGGTATGAGTTGTGACTTGGTTGTGGCTGTTGTGATTTTTATGAATGAATAGTAATGGGAGTGTTTTTGTATAGGCTGGTTTTGGAATCCCTAGGTTGGGATGAGTGCTTGTTTACCTATATGTATAATTTAGTTCTTATGTTTCTTATTCGTGACCCACACAAGTTGACCACTTCGTGCTGAACACCCCCATTTCAATGGGGGGGGGGTGTTTTTCCCAACACTCATATGAGTGGATGGTTATTAGCTCCCTTTCTAATCCCTTTCCTGAGTATCCCAATACTCTTTGGGCAGGCTTTGATGGCTTGAGGTCCATTATAGACCAAGATTCTTCAGGCAGGGTAGTTGTGGTGGTTGGCCCAGGTGTGTGCGCGGGCAGGTTGTTTCCCAAGTGTCTTCAAGATGAGGTCCAAGTGTCTTCGGGCATGGCAGTAGTAGTTCATGCCCAGGTGTCTTCAGGTGTGGTGGTAGTTGTTCTGGACTGAGTGTCTATGGTTGTGGTTACATGTGGTGGTTGTGGCCTAGGTGTTTGCAGGCGATATGTGAGGTTGTGGTAGCCCAGGTGCGTGCGGGCAGGGTATGGCAGTGGGACTACGGTGACAGAATGGCAGGAGAGGTTTGATTCGTAGGATGTCTTCAATAACCTAAGGGAAATTGGTTCGGGGTACCCAAACATCGATGTGTTATTACTATTACATTACTTGACTTGCTTTATTTGGGGAGTGTTCCTTGGTGAGGTTTGGGTGGATAGTTTCCTTATTAGGATCTTAGTTATCTCCTTTTCTCACGGGGCATTAGAATGCCTCCCCACTTCTGCATGAGAGTTTTTGGTTTTACCCGACAGCCGAGGGGCATAAAAGCTAGGCATGGGCAGTTACACGCCGTAGAGGCAGCAGTTCCAGCAGGGCTGGAAGTTGTTCGAGGTACGATCAAATTTTTTAGTACTCTTTACTATGACTTGTTTGATTTAGGAGCTTCACACTCCTTTGTTGCACCCAGTCTATACCATGATTTGGGTCTAAACACAGAGAGACTTTCTGTACCCATGGTTTTGAGCACACCAGTCGTAGGTCAGACCAACTTGTATCATGTTTACCGAGAATGTAGACTGATGTTGGGACCACATCAGTCTAGTGGGGACCTTCTTTTACTACAGATGCAGCTGTATGATGTCATTCCAGGCATCGACTAGTTGTTCTCTGTATGTGCTGTTATCGACTTCTTTTGAAGAAGGATTGTGTTTTCAGATCTGGACGGACAACGTGTGACCTTCGTCAGCGAGCGGGGTTGCCAGGAGGGCAGTCAGGGAATGGATCCCCTTCTTTCCTTGTTAGTCGATCTGTCTGTAGAATCGACAGATACAAAGATAGTGGATGTCTCGTGGATTGCCAGTGAGTTCATGGATGTCTTCCCTAAGGATAGGTGGTGACACTAACCCCTAGATGTGATGTTGAGTTCAAGATATACTTACAACCTGGTGCCCGTCTGATTTTGATAGCCCCCTATCAGATGGCACCTTCTGAGCTATGGGAGTTACAGATTTAGATTGATGATTTGATAAAGAAGGGTTTTTTTCGACCAAGAGCATCACCATGGGGTTCTTCGATCTTGTTTGTGAAGAAGGTAGATGGTGGTCTCAGGCTGTGCATAGACTACTAGAGGTTCGTACCCAACTTCTCCCAAGTTGCACCACCTTTGACAACCTTGACCAAGAAAGACCAGGCTTTTATATGGAGTGAGAAGTGACAGGTAGCCTTCAGTTGTCTGAAGGGGAGGCTGGTTAGTGCCCCAGTACCGAGGTTACTAGAATAAGGAGTGATGTTTGAGGCGTTCTGTGATTCTTCAGGACAAGGTTTGGGGTGTATGTTGATGTAGTAGCAGGGGGTGATCTCTTATGGGTCTAGGTAGTTACGTCCCTGTGAGCATAACTATGACACCCACGACTTAGAGCTCACATCGGTTGTGTTCCCACTAAAGTTTTAGTGTCACTACCTCATCATGGAGTGATTTTTGGTCTTCATAGATCACAAGAGCTTGAGGTATATCTTCTCCCAGTGAGACCCGAACTTGCAGCAGTAGAGGTAGATGGAGTTTCTTCAAGACCAAAACTACAAAATATCTTAAATTGAAGGTAAGGGGAATGTGGTGGCTGATTCCTTAAGCAATAAGTCATAGAAATATGCGGTTCAAGAGTTAGAAAATGCTTGGAAGGTGATGGAGTAGTTGGCTGCCCTACACCTGGATGAAAGGGTGGATGGTGGTAGAGGTTGTCTATTTTAGATGATAGTGTAGTACTCTCTGTTGTGGAAGGTGGAGGAGTCTTAGTGGTGAGACTCATAGAGTGAAGTGATGCACGATCGGGTTAACTAAGGCAATGCTCCAAAAGGGTGGTCGGAGGATGGTCAGAATTGGATTCTTTTCTAAGGGAAGTTGTTCGTCCCCATGGGAATACACAAGAGAGTTCTTGGTGAGTTCCAAAACTCACCCATGGAAGTACATCCAGGAGTTTCTAAGGTGTACCAAGGCTTGAGGGGTTAGTTTTGGTGGCCTGGGGTGAAGCGGGCAGTGGCAGAGTTCGTATCAAAATGCCTTATGTGTCAGCAGGTGAAGGATGAACACTGCATCCCAGGAGGTCTGTTACAGCCTTTAGATGTTCCCGAGTAGAAGTGGGATGAAATATCGATGGATTTCATCATGGGACTACCCAACGTTCAAGGGGGTTGTGATTCTATCTGGGTAGTGGTAGACCATATGATGAAATCAGCTCACTTCCTAGAAATCAAGGAGCCGAGTATGGTGGATGCCCAAGAATAGTGGTACATGGATGAGGTTGTGCAGTTTCATGGAGTTCCGAGGTCCATAGTCTCTGATTAGGATACCCGGTTTACCTCATGAGTTTAAAAAGGATTGCAACATGATTTTGGCACCCAAATATGCCTCAACACTACCTTCCACCCCTAGATGGACGGGCACACAGAGCACACCATACAGACATTGGAGGATATGCTACGAGCATGTGTTTTGGACTTTGGGGGATTGTGGGTGCGATACTTGCCTTTAGTAGAGTTTACTTACAACAATAGCTATCACTATACCATTAGCATGGATCTGATCAAATATTTGTACGATAGGTCATGTCGCTCACCCGTGTGCTGGATGGAGGTCGGGGAAGAAGGTGTTCTTGGCCCAGAAGTGGTTCAAAGCACAACAGAGCAGGTTCAGCTTGTACGAGAGAGGATGAAGGAAGTACAAGACTGGAAGAAGTTGTATGCTGATAGTATTAGGATACCCTTGGAGTTCAAGGTTGGGGACCACGTGTTCTTGAAGGTCTCCCCTCAGCATGGGCAACAGAAGTTTAGCAGGGGGAGTAAGCTTTCCCCTAGGTTTGTCGGACCCTTTGAGGTGTTGCGACGGGTCGAAAAAGTGTCTTATCATCCAGCCACTGCCACTACTGAGAGTGAATAGAGTCTTTTATGTGTATCAACTCCACCAGTATCTACATGATGATTCACATGTCCTCGACTGGGGAAAGCTAAATATCGAGGATGATGCGACGTTTGTAGAAAGACCAGTGAGGATCAAGGATCGTGAGGAGAAGGTGATTCATGGACGAACTATTCCCTTGGTTAGTGTGTTGTGGAGGAATGGTGGCCTCGAGGAGAGTACCTGGGAACGGGAGGCACAAATGTGTGCCCAGTACCCAGATCTGTTTTGAGTTTTATTCTATTCTGTTTTGTACTTGTTAGTGATGTAGTGTTTGACCTTGTTAACCATGAAATGTGTTGTTTTCCTTGATATCTAAATGTGTTTGAAGAGTCCTGAATGTGGGGAAGGGAGGACCTAATCCATAATCAAGACGCATTAAGGTGGATGCGATTAAACCCGTGCGAGTGAGTCAGTGCCACCCAAAGAGGATAATATCTTGACATGGGGGAAATGACTCCCTAATCCATATGTCTAGACAGTGATGCCTTTATATGTTGTGTGGTTACTTGAGGGAGAGGTGTTCCTAGATGTCGATGAGGCTTACTCCTGAGAGGTATCTTTCGAGGTGTTTGTTTGTACCCCTCTCTTTTCTTTGGGTCCAGTTTTAATTATCGAGGGAGAGAATAGTTTGAGAAGTATCTAATGTAATGGCCTAGATAATGAATCATTAAGGTTTTTCCAAAAAAACTCGGTTCCACCAAACGGTTTCACTGAAATAGTGGCATCGATCACGGTCTCACACCAAAACGGTGGCACCGATTATAGTGGCACCACTGATGGTGGCACTATGATGATGGCACCGTAACGGTCGCACCATCACGGTCACACACCGAAGAGGTGGCACCACTGACGGTGGCACTGAGTGGGTGACACCATGACGGTGGCACCATAACGGTCGCACACCGAAGTGGTGGCACCATTGATGGTGGCACCGTGAGGGTGGCATCGTGACAATGGCATCGTAATAGTTGCACCATCATGGACACACACTAAAACAGTGGAACCGTGATAGTGGCACTGTGACAGTGGCACCGTGATTGTGCCACCGCTTACAGTGTCTCACCAAATGGTGTCCCACCCTTGTTTCTTTTTCTAGTTTCGCTCCAACAATGTATATTTTGAAGTAAGAGTGTTTTAAATACCCCTTTCAAAGCAATTTAAATCCCATAAATGATATCAAAAATTCCACAACGTATCTTTTTCATTGTGGAATCTAAATTAAATTTTAAACCACTCATGTAGATAATGACTTCTGTACGTGATGGTGCTCCCAATACTAAGGAACAATAGGTCTCTTAACCTGATGTTGCTCATAGTGCAGAGGAACAACGACCTTCTGTACGTGATGCTGCTCCCAATCCCAAGGAACAATAGGTTTCTCAACCTATTGCTCCTCTCAATGCAGAGGTACAATGACCATTTCCACATGATGATGCTACCAATATAGAGGAACAACATAATAACAATTTTTAATATAAGTAAATGGTAGGTGAAAAAGGACCGATTATTCATAAAAAAGGAGTGTCATAGTTTGATAGTGTTAGAAAAAATCATTAAGGAGAAAAGAAAAGGCATCAAATACGAGGTCACATAGAATGCATGGGACCAATATGTTAAACCCAACAAGGCCATGTTCAGTAGTTACATTAGAATCATCACTTAGAAATGTGTACTGATTGATCTAGATTCGTGGAACCATGTTGTGCCCATGCTTAAGACACTGATGTGAGAAAAGATTACAGTAACATTATGATATCAGTTCTTTATTTTACTAAAAAATAAAATAATGAAACATTGAATTACTCTTCATCATCCCTTGTAGAGTGCATTTATATTAGATGAATCCCATAATAAATATGTATTAATTCTTTTTAGAAGGATTCACAGATACTTTCACACAATTCCAATAAGATATCATCTTAAAGACATTGAAGGGAAAATAAACTGGCACCCACCACTTATGTATGTACACCTGATAACCCAAGAACCATAAGATGTGTTTACTGGCCATCATGCTGATGTGTCTTTTTAGGTACATTGTATCTAGTAATACATTATTTGATAATATGTGTATTCATCACTTTGATTGATAATTTTTTATTTGTGAAACAACAATCGAGTGATAAAAATAAGGAATGGGAAGTAAAACCAACACACCCCTATCGTAAGGCAAGGATGGGGTATGCTTCACTTGAAAAAAATTGGTATATATTTTAAATTTACCATAATAATTTTATGTGATATGAAGTAACAACATAATTATGTTTATCTGTTTATATGCATATTGACGAATCTAAATCCAAATCCACTTCCATACCATGCCATGTGTTATGGAAGGAGGTACATGTAAATAAAGATGAGATACTAATAGATGAAAACACACAAAAAGGGTGAGAAACATGTATAAGTATGATATAATATTTTTTTTCTTTAAATCGCTATTAAATAATAATGATTACTTATTTTACTATATTTTCTATCCGAAATAGTCACAAAAATCATACACACTTGTACTAGATGAACACCTAATATCGGTGGCCTTGAAGTGGCCAGAAAAGTATGACCGCGTTAGAGGTGCGGTTTTTTGGGTGACACCCTGAACATATTTTGAGAAAAAAATATGAGGATAAAGGTGAAGAAATGAAAGATATGAAAGCAAGATTAGCTGCCCTTGAAGAATAATTCAAATGGTAGAATGAGTTGCTAGAAAATGTTATGGGGAGGAAGTGAAGAGAAGAAACAACTCAAAGAACAAGCATTACGTGAAGACCCCCCACCTCCACCGGCTTTGAGGTGAGCCATTCTCCTCAAAGAGCTGTCTTAGTTGAGGTAATAAATGTTCTAATAATTGTTTCTATGAAATGTGAATCTTATATACACTGACACCTTTCCTATACTGATATTCTATAGGGTTAAAATGAATGTGATTTATATCTATCAACACCCACCCATCACTATGTAATGAGGGCTACAATGTTCAATATCAAAGATGACAGTCTACACAACAGACCACTTTCAACAGGTCATGTGAGAGTGGTGATTAGCGTAGCACATGAGCCGAGCAATGAGCTACCTATTCCACTTTATGATGAGGATATTTATATGGTTGACAAAACTATTGGAACATTCATCACACAGCCATTTTATGTAGCACCTTTTTTGCATCTGCACCTGCTTTAACAAATGCCCATCACGGGTCATTTTACGTATTTTGTTTGTTAATTATAGTTTTTCCACTAATTTAGGATATTTTTAAGGGATAATTAGTCTTTTATTTTGTTTTAGGGTTTTAGCCTATAAATAGGATGTTGAGCATCATTTGTTTCAAGGTTTTTCCACATTAGTTGAATTCTAGAAAGTGTGCTCTTATGTGTGGGTGTTCTATCCATATTCCTGCAAGGCTTATTGTGAAAGGACCTGATTTATCCTATTGTGCTGCAATAAGAAGACTATAATCATGATTATTTTGAATCGTGAGTTACACTTTTTAAAAGTAAATGAATCATGTTCAATATATATTTTCGATTGCATTATATATATTAAATGTTATAACATCTTTTTTTCATACAATATTGTTAATGATGATGGTATATTCCCTAGCATGGATTAAATGATAAATAGACATATGGTGTGCTTATTTTTTTTTATGATAGAGATTAACCTAGTGTTTTTTATGATAGAGATTACCCCTTTTTATATTTCTTAGTGTGAACCTTTTGTGTTTCATTGCATGGAATTGAACCCTTAAACTGGTTAGTGTGGATTATCCTAGGTGCCTTATTTGGGTTTTTTCTCTTTTTTGAAATGATTGAGGATCAGATTAAATTAAATTTTTATGGGATTTGTATATTTCTTAAAAAAACATGAAATTTAACTCAATCATGTCCACTTGAATGATGTTATCTGAATCTGGTGATGTTGATGACACTTTGGGATTGAATGTTCTTATTGGCACAAAAATATGGATTTTTATGAACAAAATAAAAAATAAGTTGGATAATTTTTTTTAAAAAATAGAATATATTTAATGACACTAATATCATTGATAAGTACACTTTTTTAACTTTGATTGTTTGGAAGGGTAGAATGCTTCTAAACTTTTGGCATGTAATTGTTATTAATTCCATGAATATTCTATTTGTTGGATTAAATATTGTAGATTTGAGTATGTAATGAGTTCTTGAAATGAAAAGTATCATTTTTCACTATTTGATTATTTTTTTTATTATTGATAAAACTTTTTTATTTGGTGTTAAATATAAGGAATACCCTCAAACTTTAACCCGTTTATTTTTATAAAACTCAACTCTAATTTATTTTTTAAATTTAATACCATAACTCCACCCTATTAAAATTTGATTTAACTTTTCAATAACACATAAACACATTTAATGTTATTACATGATATACAAAACATGGAGTTAAACATGAAAATAATCATGGTTCTCAAATTCAATGGCAAACACATGGGGTAACCTATCACAAATCAATAGAGAATGGTTCGTAAATTCAAATATAGGATGAACAGAGCTCAAAAAATTATTCAAATGCCCCAGACACAATGAAATCACAAGAAAAAGGGTCAAGCCTTACCTTTGGGTTCAACCATGAAGGCGAAATGATGGTAGGGTGGTGAGGGTACGACAACGAGCGGCATTGGCAAGAGTGGTGCCAGCGAGAGCACTGACGAGATAGGTGGCGGCGAGAGGGGTGGCGATGAGAGAGGCAAGTAGAGCGACGATGGTGAGAAGAGGAGGGTAGAGCGACGACATCGAGCAGGGCGACATTGGTGATCAGGGCGGTGAGAGCAGTGACACGGTAGATGAAGACTTCTGCGAAAGCTTGAAGGTGTGCGAGAGAGAAGTCAACTATTAGGGTTCATTTAAAAAATCTGGTAACAATTTTATCAGTGCTACTTAAAAAATACTAATAAAGATCAGTTTTATAAGTGCTAAAATAGAAAGCACTAATAAAATGAACCTTTATCTGTGTTGATAAAGGCATATCTTTACCAGCACTAAAAAAGCACTGATAAAAATATAATGTTAATAATTTATTTATATTATTATATATATTTATAAAATTATATATATAATAAATATAAATATATATATTTATAAAATTGTAAAAATTTATTTATTTATTATTATTATAAAATTATAAGAAATATATTTATTATGTTTATAATTATATATAATAAATATATAAAATAAATATGTTTATTATATATAATTATAGATATATAATATAGATATTTATTATAATTTTATAATTATTTAAATAAATAAATAATTATTTATATTTATAATTATAAATTTATATTTATTTATTTAAATAATTATAATATTATAATAATTGTATTTATTATAGTTATAATTTTATAAATAAATAAATATTTATTTATAATTATAAAATTATAATAAATATATTTATCATATTTATAATTATATATAATAAATATATATAATTATAAATATATAATATAGATATTTATTATAATTTTATAATTATTTAAATAAATAAATAAATAAATATATATTTAAAACTATAAATTTATATTTATTTATTTAAATAATTATGAAATTATAATAACTATATTTTTATATTTATAATTTTATAAATATATTTAATTAATATTTTTTTTGAAAGGTTGAGGCTAGAATGCCCCTTTTATTGAATAAAAATAGATAAAAGAGGAGGAACATACAATCCATCAAGAGTCCAAATGAAAAACAACATAAAAGAAGACCCGGAGAAATCAAGAAGCTTGAGATCCGGTACACATGCCATGGTGAGAGACACTACCACCCAGATCATGAGGGTGTCACCCCCTTCTCCATGTTTTGACCTGTAACCACGATCCACCTCCATTATCCCAGAGTTCATCACCACCGACTGCTTTCAACACATATGTATCAATCACATGAACATTGTGATGTAGTTCCTCCTCAATTCCTGAGGCAAGCACGTCAAAAGCATTATGAGTATTTAATTTTGCATTGGGTTGAATATTTACCCTGCCAGAAAAACCTTCACCTTTCAAGGAAAAGGCCGCAACTACTCCTGTCATCTCTAAACCAGTAGCTGAGGCCATGGCAGCCTTTTCTCTCACTGCACCTAGAGTTGAAGAGAAGGCAACATCCTCAATATTTTTTCTACCTTGAGCGGGCCCCAACACCAAGCCATTCTGGCTCACTGGCTAATTATAAATTTGTGTAGAGGAAATATCTATGTTATCATGATTAAGACTTTCCAATTTTGAAACTGGTGTCTCGTTTCCAATATGAGACATGTTAAAATTGGTCCCAATCCTTGTTCTATATGCATTAGCATTTGTGACCAAGGCTGCATCATGTGACCTCCTATATATACCAAGATATGGTATTATAACCTGTCTCTGGTGATAAAAAATGCTTAAATTCTGAATAGCCTGCTTTCCAGGAGTAGATTTCACAACCCCTGCACCATTAATTTCCCTATCCTTCCTCAAAATAGAGGATTTTCTACCCTTGAAATCAGAAACTTCCTTTCCATGGACAGGTGTTAGAGACCACTAAGATCTTGATGGTTCCTTAGATTTAACAGACTCTGTAGAAACCTGTAATGAACTTGATACATGATCACATGGAAATTTACCACTAGTGTCAAAAGAAAAAGATTCATTTAAATTGGTTTGACAAGGAGATTCCAACTCTTTCTTAATTTTTTTATCAGGATCAGGTTTATCAGAATGAGCCCTCTTGGATTTTCATTTTGATGAAATAACAGTCTCCAATTTATTCTTCCCTTTACAACATTTTGAGGAAACCATGGTCTACTCCTACAAATTCCTATCATCTTCCTCGGCCTGAGAAAAAATTTACTTAGCAACTTGACAACCATCCGACTCAATATCTTCTTGGTCCTACCCTATGCCCCCAATTAAAACATCCTTGAACGAGACACCCACATCAGCTAAAGTGTTTTCTTCTACTAAGTTTTCCCATTTGATATTTATCTTATCATGGGAGAGTTCAAGTCTAGGACTGTTAATATATATCCTGTCCATATTTTTAGTGCCAGATATTGTTGTACCGTGAGTAGATTCCTCAACTTGAGAAATAACCATATTTTCAGTCTGGAATATCATCTGATTGACAACACCTAAATAATTCCCATTATATTCTTTTCTTATACAATGTGAAATATCATATCCCCTTAAATGAATTCTATCAAAAACTAGGTTCCCCTGACAGTTGGACCTCGATCATCCGATGATACAACAAGATTCAAAAAATAGTGACATTTTTTCATACACAATTCTAAGGTTGATTTCATCCTGGGGTGTGGATTGGACCATCATGTCAATCAAAGAAGAAATTAGTCAACATTAACTAATATTCTTGAAAAAAAATTTAAGCACACATTTTCAGTTGTCATGTCCATTCAGATTGGAATCTCGATAATAGAAGCTATGATACAGAATATCAGAGTGCCAAAAAACCCAATTTAGGCCATAAATTTTGATCCAAATCTATGAAAACGTGTCTCTAAAATCATTAAGATTGAAACCTATATTCCACTCATGAATCCTAAGTGTTCCAAGATGAAGATTAACCAAGACAAAGCTCCATGTCTGACCCTTCAAATTATCATAGGGGAATAACAGATGGAATAAACCTCTTCCCAAAGAGACACATTTGAAATCATAGAAACCTCAGATAGAAAATAAGTGAGAAACTAAATCTGACACTTTCCAGGGAATTACACCTTTTGAAAAAAAACATGCAGGCAATGAATGAGTACTTACACAGTTCGATTCTTTCTGATATTACACTTTCCAAAGCCAAAACATGGGTTGTAGTTCCTTTCCTGACTACGCAATGAGCAACCCAATTTGCTGGGAAGACAATGGATCCTCCTGAGAATCCAGGAAGGAAGTAAATCCTTTTAAATCTTCCATATCACCATCCTTCAACTTCTTCATAGTAAGAGATCCTTGCCGAGAATCCTGCAAATTCGAGACAAAGGAGTGGAGATTCAGACTCCTTGGGTGGAATATGTCATCTCGATCATCGGAGAAGCCCACAGATTTATCATGCATACATCATTCCTGCGTCACCATCTTTCTGTGTCATGCCTGCATCATCGCTTGTTTACGTCATATTTGTATCACTGCCTGTCAGTAGAAATTCGCTCACACCCGGATTTGAACTCGATTCTGATGTAGGATTATGGAGAGTCTTTTCCATTTCGGAAAGTCCCCAACTGTATATATATAGTTATAGTTATAATTATAAATAAATATATTTAAAAACTATTTATATATAGTTAAAAATTCATAATTATAAATATAATAAATATATTTATTATTTAAATATATTTATTCTAATTTTATAAGTATTTATGAGAACATAATAGATTCATGGGTATAACATGAATGGATAATATACTTAGTAAAGTATAGATCATAGTCATCACATATATGGACAACATTAATAATAATAAAGGTGTAATGTATAAATGAACATTCATGATGAATACATAACATATGCTGACGTCAATTATACTCACTCATCAATATATTTATTGACCAAATTCATTAGAGAAGTATATTTATTTAAATATATATATATATTTAAATGTATATATATATATTTAATAATTATTTATATATAATTATAAATATATAATTATAAACATAATAAATATATTTATTATTTAATAAAATTTATTATAGTTTTATAATTATTTAAATATATATATATATATAATTATAATCTTATAAATACTTTTTTTGAAAACATTATATATATATATTTGAATTATAAAAAAATATATTAATTATAAACATGAACTTTTTATTTAATGTATATAAATAAACATTATTTTTGAATATAAATATAATAATTTTATATAAATTAATAATATTTTTTATTAAAAACTTTTATCAGCGCTAAGAATAACGCTGATAGATCTGTTATTTAGTAGCGCTGATAAAGGTGAGGCTTTTATCAATGCTTTTTTTCTTAGCACCAATAAAAGATGACATTGTCCTTACACTAATCTATGACAGTGACAATGCCTTATGGCATGGTTAGTCATGCTCTGCGACTACATGTGAAATGGTTATACACTATATGTCAATTTTAAATTAAAATTGAAATGGAAAAATGCATTAGATCATATTTCATACTTGTATTATTATGCCCAATTGTAGTATACGATTGCATGGGTGGGTGGGGCCTTACGATATGTGTATATCATAAAAACCAATATTCCTAAACAAAGGTATATCACATACTCTGTTTCTCTATGTTGTACTATACAATGTGTTTATATTGTACTCTATGATATAGGCCATAACACATCATATGAGTAAAGGCTTTAGGCCATATTTCCTACAAAAATATCCAATGAAAGAAAACGTTGACCATATTACAAAATATTAACTTCAAAAAACAAATAAAAAGGAAAATAAACAATGATAAACGAAACCTAATAGGGATAATAATCTATTATTTGACTATTTTTTCCATTTTACCATATGGAATAATGTTGGACTAGAAAATATCTATTTTGTAAGATGGATTGCATGATTAAAATAATTTGAGTTTTAATTTTATCCAGATCAAATAATTTAACACATATATATAATTTAAGACACTATTCTCATCCATGATGGAATAGATAGTAATCATACACAATATTGATCGATCACATATCTTGCACTATTATTATATTACCCATTCGGTCTTTCGAAACATTTTGATTTTCCAGGTAAAATAAGTGAATTCATAGTAGTGATTAATTCATGTGTTTTGGTTATATATTTTATAATATTTTTTTTTGCCGGTATGACCTAGGATCAATTTATATTTATTGTTATTATTATTTTTTTATAAAAAAATAAAAGAGGTTAGGCCTGTCATATTATTATAATTCACAATTACAGGGCTATGGATAAACATAGTGGGTAACCAGCGAATCGGTGAACCGACGATGGCGTATGAAGCATGCCCCGGGCGGGTGGCTCGATGTTATAAAGGACACACCCACTCCATCTTCTCTTCTTGACCTTTCACCTAGTGCTCCCTAGGGTTTCCACTTCCTCTTCACTTTGTCTCTACCTTCGTTAACGTCCTTCACCCTCAGATCTACCAGCCCTCTTTTGTTTCTTCAACTACATCACCTGACGGTGATTGTGTTCTCTATCCCGCTTATTCCTTCATCGAATACCTGTTTTTCACTACCCGAAGTTTCACCAAGAAGTCTCTAGAAAGTTAGTTAAACTCGCGAGCCAACTCTTAGGCTCGTATGAGTTAACGATTTATCTCATCCCCACCGATTCAGCTTGCCAGAGGAATCAGTTTTCTGCACAATCATCTGTAAAAATATGGACTTGGAGCATACTCATTGACATGGGAAAACTCACCATGTTAAACGAGTGAATAAAATTGTGTCTTTAAAAATAAAAAAATAAAAAATCAGTGGATGAGGATTTAATGCAACCTAATGGATGGTGAGGCTCACATCGCACAACTATATAGGGTTTTCGATTTTGATTTCTTCCCCAATGCTCTACCCTGACACACACCCATCTTTACTTCTCTGCTCCTCTGGTGGTACCTTGAACAACACAAATCAACCACAACCTTGCTTGAAGACTTGCCTCTATCTCGACCTTGCACCGCAGAGAGGAGTGAGTGACGACCCTCCTCGACCTCACATTGCCCAGAGGAGTGAGTGTTCTGTATATTGAAAGTCTTGTTCTTATTAATGGTTGAAATCTCGAGTTTAATGTTTCAGAAAAATAGAAATAGAATGATATATCTTCTATTTGAAGTTTCATACAGCCAAGTTCGACTTCTAGTGATATGTTCTATAGATGCTCCATGAACTTCTTGTAGGTTCCGAGCGCAGCAGAAGCGCGTTGGTGGGTTTGCCCAACTTTAATTTTAACATTAAACAACGTTCAATCCGAGATCCGTCATGATGTAAAACACCGAATCTTCATAATAGAACAAGGAACGAAAAACTTAATAGGGAATCCCAAAACCATAGAGATAGGATCATCATATGTTGGTTATAATTAATTTAAATAATTCACAAGAATTACCTTGGTGGAATTATTTCTTCATTGATGTTTCCAGTCACAATTCAGTGATCCATCGTTGCGTCGTAGAATCCAAGTGTAGTATTCCTCTAACGGTGATCCACACGTGTGCCACGTATCTCCAGATATCGCTGAAGGGATCTCCGGGTGCTAGCGCGGAAGAACCTTCGCTTGCGATATCCGCCTTCGATCACCTTGGTCTCTTGGTCTTGAGAGCATTCTTGGAGGAAGGAGTTCTTTCAGCCTTGAAATAATTCTCCAGAGTTGTTGTGCACAATGATTCTCTTGTGGAAAAGTGTTGGGGTTGTGAGGATATTTATAATTTGGTTTGAGGTTATAGAGTTATGACAATAAATAAATGCGTTACGTGTTTTATTTATTTCATTAACTCTTATTGAAAACCCCCATGTCGAATTATTAATTCTTTGACATGCACCCACATTGATTATAATAAATATCATTTAATAAAACAATATTATATCCTCAAAATCCTGACTGGAAAAACTACACGGCGTGTAATCATTAATACACGGCGTGTACTCGTTTTCCATAAAACTACACGGCGTGTATATCTAATATACACAGCGTGTAATTTTATTTTCCACTTTCCTTTATTTCCTCCACCACATTTATTAGACCTTGAGTAATGACTATTTATTTCTTAAATAAATATAACTGCATCACTCACTAATAAATATTATTTCATCCACAATATATTCTCTCGAATAACTAGTGTCAAAATAAATGTGATAAGGCATCCTTAAATAATTATTAAACCACAATCAGGAATAATCTTTATTTAACTTGTTAAATAAATATTTAACTGAGATTCATGGACACACTTAGTGTGTGACCCTCTGGGCCTCTTTCTCAGTGGCATTAGGTGGAGCCTGCCTAAAGTCCAAGGTTAGCGTCTAGCAACATGCCAAGGCACCCATAAAGAAAGAAGTTAATGACTCAATAACGTGCCACCTCATACGAACGCTTACCGTGTAATACAATCCCTTTGTCCCGATATCTCAAATCAAGTGGGTTGCATGCAAGTGTCATCAACCCACGTGCTTGATTATTCTTTCTTTGACTTTCCAGAATTTAACTCGCCCATACCTTACCATGGCCATAGATTTATTTAGGCTATATCAATTCCATCAAAGGGCCTGAGATATCTACTTACGTTATGGAATAGAAGGGACAAATCCTTTCTCGCATTATCTATTAATGCAATATTACTCGTGACGCACCCAACGTATCCTACCTCGCTGCGAACAGTGTTTCATCACAGTTTTCATCAATACATCTAAGTGCGAGAGTTGTAATACCCATTAATAATAATATTAAAGTCTAAGGATCAATACACATGTCTACAGATAGGAACATCCAATGACACTATGAAATGTGGATTTCCTACTGGCGGGTCTCGTTCTCATAATATCCTCCTGGATATTACCAAGGGCACACACCATGAGAAGGTGCCTCAAATTTTTATGAGTCCTCACCCCTAATGACCTGTATTATTTGTATCCCTCAAACAATATCATCTAGCCATAGAACATATATTCAAGAATAGTGTTATGTCACTTTCGGGTTCTCATCATAGCAGGTATCCGCTGTGACTCTTTAATGCAACAGCTATCCTTAGGACATTATCACATGCATTTTCACACAGAAGAACAATCAAGACGTGATAAGGCTTTTATTAATGAATAAAGTACAAAGTAGTTGGTTCTAGGCCACCAACTCCAACATACTCCCACTTGGACTAGAGCCAACTGCTAACAACCTTTAACCCGCTAGCTCTCACATGATATTCATGCTTCTGTTGAGATAGACCTTTAGTCATGGGGTCCTCCACGTTCTCTTTCGTGGACACTCTGCTCACTGCAACTTCACCCCTTTGATATAAATTCCTCAATAGGTGATACTTTCAGAGTATATGCTTTGTCCGTTGATGTGACCTTGGTTCTTTCGCAAAATCCACCGCTGCAGTATTATCACAATACAATTTAATGGTATCTTTACTGGTAGGCACCACATTAACTTACTGGAAAAAGTTCCGAATCCAAACGACTTCCTTAGCTGCATCAGAAGCCGCTATATATTCAGAATCCACTATAGAATCAGCGACAACTGGCTACTTTGAACTCTTCCAGCTCACAACTCCTCCATTGAGATAGAAAACATATCCAGATTGTGACTTCAGATCATTCTGATATGTCTGAAAACCAGCATCAACATACCCTCTGATGACAAGCTCCTCGTCTCCTCCATACACCAGGAATATATCCTTAGTTCTTCTCAGATACTTAAAGATAGTCTTAACAGCAGTCCAATGTTTTTCTCCTGGATCTTCTTGATATCTGCCTACCATGCTCAGTGCATAGGAAACATCAAGCCTAGTATATAACATGACATACATGATGGATCCTATAGCCAAAGCGTATGAGATCTTACTCATTATATCTTTCTCTTGTTGTGTCTGAGGACACATTTTCTTAGAAATATGTAGGCCATGTGACACTGGAACTAATCCCCTCTTGGATTGTTTCATACTAAATCTCTTTAGAATCTGGTAAATGTATGTACCCTAACTTAGTCCAAGAAGCCTCTTGGATCTACCATGAATGATATTGATCCCTAGAATGTAGGCTGCTTCACCCAAGTCCTTAATGGAGAAACACTTGTTCAACCAGTCCTTAACTGACTATAGACTGGTACATCATTTCCAATAAGTAATATGTCATCAATATATACTAATAGGATAACAATCGCATTCCCATTAAACCACTTATAAACACATGGCTCAAATTCGTTCTTAATGAACCCAAATTCCTTTATGGCTTCATCAAATATAATGTTCCATGACATGGATGCTTGCTTTAATCCATAAATGGATTTCTGTAACTTTCAAACCCATTTGACTTCACCTGGTGTCACAAACCCTTCTGGTTGTGTCATATAGACATCTTCCTGAAGGTTCCCCTTAAGGAATGCTATTTTGACATCCATCTGCCAAACCTTGTAGTCATGGTAAGCTGCTATGGCAAGTATGATTATTATGGATTTAAACATGGCAACTGGCGAAAAGGTTTCATCATAGTCAATTACTTGAAGTTTTCTGAACCCTTTAGCCACTAGCCTTGCATTTTAGGTGCTAACTTGACCTTCCATGTCCATATTTCTCTTGAATACCCATTTACATCCAACAGGCTTTACATCAATTGGCTCATCGAACAGAACCCAGACTTGGTTTTGATACATGGAATCCATCTCAGAATTCATAGATTCTAGCCATCTTGAAGCTTCTGATCTTTCTACTGATTCTTTGTAGGAGAGAGGTTCATCATTGTCCAACAATAATGATTCACCATCCTCGGTTACTAGGAAACCAAATCTCTCTGGTTCCCTTACCTCTCTTGAGCTCCTACACAGTACTTGTGTTTCTGGAACCTCTTCCACAGGGACATGTGGAACTTGTTCCTGTACCAACTCCTGTGTATCTTGAGAATCAACTTTGTCAAAGTCAATCTTTCTCCCACTATCCTTCTTGAGGATGTGATCCCTCTCAATAAAGACGGCTTGTCTGGTGACAATCACTTTCTTGTCTGAAGGGTTATATAGGTAATATCCTTTCTTTTCCTTGGGATATCCTATAAAGATACACCTCATTCCCCGGGGTGCTAGTTTGTTGCCTGAGGAGGCCTTAACAAATGCCTCGCATCCCCATACACGTGTGTGTGACAAAATGGGTTTCTTTCCATTCCATAGCTCAGAGGGAATTCCATTTCCACATTAGTTGGTACTCGTTTTATTGTGTATGCTGCAGTTTGTAATGCATATCCCCAAAAGTATAATGGAAGATCCGCATGACTCATCATCAAACTCACCATGTCCAACAAGGTGCGGTTCCTCCTTTCACTAACACCATTCCGCTGTGGTGTATAAGGAGTGATCTGAGATAGAATCCCAGACTCCTGTAGAAGATCTATGAACTCTTGGTTCAGATATTCTCCACCTCGATCCGATCTAAGCTTCTTTATCTTCTTACCAAGATGATTCTCTACTTCATTCTTGAATTCCTTAAATTTCTCTAAGGCCTCTGATTTATACCTCATTAAGTAGACATAGCCATATCTACTAAAATCATCAGTAAAAGTAATGAAGTAAGAATATCCACCCCTAGCTTCTACTAGAAATGGTCCACACACATCTGTGTGTACCAATCCTAGAATCTCTATGGCCCTTTCACCCTATCCACCAAAAGGCGGCTTGGTCATTTTTCCTTGTAAACAAGAGTGACATCTATCAAGTGGTTTTAGCTCAGTATAGTCTAAATATCCATCTTGGTAGAGCTTTGTCAAGAGCTTCTAGTTCACATGACCGAGACGATGATGCCACAACTGGGTGATGTATGAGTCATGTGAGTTTGTTTCGTTATCGATTTCCAACACTTGGTTTTCATAATTTAATACATACAAACCATTATTTAAATGTGTCATACCATAACATACGTTGTTCTTATAAAAGAGACAACCCTTATTTACAAACTTGAAAATAAATCCATCCATATCCAAACAAGATACAAAAATTATGTTCTTGGTAACACTAGGCACATAATAACATTTATGTAAAACCAAAATCATTCCAGTCGACAATGAGAGGTGGTAATCTCCAATAGCCAATGCAACCAACCTTGCACTATTGGCATCTCGAATATCCACCTCTCCTCTGGAAATATTTCTAAATCTACTTGGTTCCTGCATTTGAATAAAGTGTTGAGCCCTATAAGCTGTATCTAATACCCAATGTGTAGAAATAAAAAGATTACACTCGATAACGAATGAACCTTTAGCGTCCCCATGCTTCTGGGTGCAGTTCCTATTCTAGTGGCCCTACTTTCCACATGAAAAACACACCGCCTCCTGTTCCTTGCCTTGCCTCTTGATCTTCCCCTTCTTGGAGGGACGATGCTCAGGGGCTTCAGACCGTTTATAAGTCTTTAGCCCCTTTGCCTTGTCCTTCCTTTTCTTGTTTACCATAAGGACTTCAGGTTTGTCACGCCCCAGGTCCTTGTCTACCTGGAGAATCAAGGTCAGAAGATCCGAAATACTCTTCTCATTTCCGATCATGTTATAATTGACAATGAAGCAAGAGAAGGTCTTAGGTAGTGATGATAGGATGAGATCTGTATGCAACTCATTCGGGAATTTAATCCCTAAGATTTCCAGGCGTTCAATGTAGCCAATAAGCTTGACTACATGAAGTCCAGCTGGCGTAGACTCTTCAAGCTTAGTTGTAAACAAAGCATTGGAGATCTCATACCTCTCCTGTCTCGCCTTCTCTTGGTAGAGATCCTTAAGGTGAGACATCATGCTATACACATCCATGTTTTCATGTTGCTTCAAGAGCTCATTGGACATGGCCGATAACATGAAACACTGGACATCTGTGGCATCATCCATGTGTTTTATATAGATAGATAATTCCTCATCACTGGCCTCTTTCCCAGGAACAACTAGAATAGGCTCTTCCAGCACATACAATTTCCTTTTGTGGCGAAGGATAACGCGTAAACGCCTCTGCCACTCTTGGAAATTGGTGCTGGTGAGAAGGTTTTCATTATTGAGTATGGTTCAAAATGATATGTTTGAAGTCATTTTATTTTAGTTTCTACAAATTAAGATGAGAAAAGGTTTAATACTTTATTAAAAAACTGAGACAAATAAATAAATTAATACTTATTAATCTCCCACTATTTTATCGAAATCCAATAGCCCTCACCATTGACTTCTGAATATTCTGTTGCCTGAATATTCTAGTGGAAAGGATCCATATTTCCCTTTTCATTACCCCAAATAGGGTTGGTCAAGCAACTTGAAGGGTTTTACGTAGGCATTCCAAATGCCAACTGCATTAACTTGCAGCTCCTTGATCCACTGAGTGGACTCCCCAATCCTGAAATCCTTTTATTTTGGATTTCCTCAACCTTTGCCTCTTGTTCACACAAAGTACTGCTATGACAGTCAACCCTTGATGCGAACAAAGTCAGGTCAACCCAAAACCTTGAATTATAATTCCCCGATAATTGAAAGCACCCCAACTAGGGTTGGTCAAGCACTTTGAACCATGGTTTGATTCTAACCAAGATTATGGAAGGCTATACCAATTTAATATTTCTTTTGAGGGATTTTATCCTTATACGTAAATTTCCATTTTATTATCTTTGATTACATGATTTTTAATATTAAGTGGGATATACTTAACTTATTAACCATGTCTAAGATAATATTTAAATATAATATGGTTTTATTTTAGTTCCATCTTGCATGCTCATTTAATTCATTAATTGTGTGACCGTGACAACACACCCACAATAAATAAACCATGAAACTGATAGAAATAAAATAAATGGTATGATCATGAGCTTTTTCTATTGTTTAGTTTATCTAGTGGTTGATAAACTAACCCAAGACCTAGGGGAAAAACACCTTGAACCTTTCGGGTTTGTGTTTACAGCTTTCCACCTGTCCACCTTTATATCTCCTTGTATTGGTTTCACCTTGGCTCCTGACTTGAGCCGCCTCCACTATCTTGGGAGCTCCATCCATTACATATGCATTTATATCACACGCAGGTGAGGGGTAAAAAGAGGTTTTTACATAAAAGAATCCTTGGGCATGTAGGCCCTACATATTAATGAGGAGATGTCTTGCAGGACAACAAATTTAATTTACATAAATAAATTAAATGAAACCATTCACATACAAAGGTCTCGGTCTATCTCATGATCATCTATACATGCAATGATATTTACGCATAAATAAAACTAGTATTCAATTCTTTAATTGTTCTTGTTTAAGATAAATCATGCTTGAATTAATTAATTATCTTTAATTAATCAATCCTTTTATCTTAAACCCTTTTCTTAACTTCCTTGAGATTCTCATCCATCATAATTTTAAACAAATAAATTCATTTAAAATTATCCTTGTATGTAACTTGTACCTTGGAGGCAACCCGGTGAATTCCCATTCATTACGTAGATGTTAAATTAAATACATATATATAAAACACCTATCACATGTTGTGCCTCAGCTTTACGCCTGCACCATGGTACAAGCCTAAAGGGTTTGTATAATATAATAATAAATTTTAATAAATCTTCGTAATTTGGGTGAGTACACGGCGTGTAGTTCTGACTAAACGGCATGTACTTTTCTTCACCGTCCATCCGAAGTACATGCCCGGGGACAGGGCGTATTAATGTAATTCGGAAATTTTCAGAGTACATAGCGTGTTCTGTGGGACACACGCCGTGTATTTTTTGGGTTACATGGTTTCTAGCCGAGCAATCCGTGTACGGGGTACACGGTCCAACCCGGACCCGAAGGGACTACACGTCGTGTTCAGTTGGACCACACGACGTGTAATCTGAAAACCGTGTGCCACTTGTTCCTGGTCAACACACGGTGTTATAAATGACATAGGTATACTCCAATACATGGTCTAATTTTGCAGATCAGTCAATGAATTGAACCTAGACTACACAGCGTGTACTTCCGAATACATGCCGTGTATTCTGGTGTTGTATAGCCAGAAAAATTTGGCTCCTCTGAATGAGTTCCTCTATTTTATTTTAATCAAAATTAAAAGAAAAATTCATTTCTATGAGGTAAACGAGAAACAAGGGAGGAGGAATAAATCTCGAGATTCATATTTTCAGAACGATTAAACTTGAATTGAAACAACTAAATTAATAAATGCGTAAAACATCAATAAAAAACTAAATAATTATAATCAACGATATGACCTCTATGACACCACTTGTAGGTTTCGGGCGTAGTAGAAGCACATTAGTGGGTTTTCCCAACTTTAATTTTAACGTTAAACAACGTTCAATCTGAGATCCGTCACGATGTAAAACGCAGAATCTTCAGAATAGAACAAGGAACGAAAAACTTAAGAGGGAATCCTGAAACCATAGAGATAGTATCATCATATATTGGTTATAATTAATTTAATTAATTCAAAAGAATTACCTTGGTGGAATTCTTTCTTCGTTGATGTGTCCGGTCACGATTCAGTGATCCGTTGTTGCTTCGTAGAATCCAAGTGTAGGATTCCTCTTGCGGTGATCCACACATGTGCCACGTATCTCCAGACGTCGCCGAAGGGATCTCCGGGTGCTAGCACAGAATAACCTTCACTTGCGATGTCCTCCTTCGATCACCTTGGTCTCTCGGTCTTGAGAGCGTTCTTGGAGGAAGGAGTTCTTTCAGCCTTGAAAGAATTCTCCAGAGTTATTGTGCACAATGATTCTCTTGTGGAAAAGTGTTGGGATTGTGAGGATATTTATAATCTGGTTTGAGGTTATAGAGTTATGACAATAAATAAATGCGTTACGTGTTTTATTTATTTCATTAACTCTTATTGAAAACCCCCATGTCGAATTATTAATTCCTTGACATGCGCCCACGCTGATTATAATAAATATCATTTAATAAAATAATATTATATCCTCAAAATCCTGATTGGAAAAACTACACGGCGTGTAATCATTAATACACGGCGTGTACTCATTTTCCATAAAACTACATGGTGTGTATATTTAATATACACGGCGTGTACTTTTATTTTTCACTTTCCTTTATTTCCTCCACCACATTTATTAGACCTTGAGTAATGGCTATTTATTTCTTAAATAAATATTACTGCATCACTCGCTAATAAATATTATTTCATCCAAAATATATTCTCTCGAATAACTAGTGTCAAAATAAATGCGATCATGAATCATTAAATAATTATTAAACCACAGTTGAGAATAATATTTATTTAACTTGTTAAATTAATATTTAACTGAGATTCATGACACACTTATTGTGTGACCCTATAGGCCTCTTTCTCAGTGTCATTAGGCGGAGCCTGCCTAAAATCCAAGGTTAGAATATAGCAACACGCCAAGGCACCCATAGAGAAAGAAGTTAATGTCACAATAACGTGTCACCTCATACGAACGCTTACCGTGTAATATAATCCCTTTGTCACTATATCTCGAATCAAGCGGGTTGCATGCTAGTTTCATCAACCCACGTGCTCGATTATTATTTCTTTGACTTTCCATAATTTAACTCACCCATACCTTACCATGGACATGGATTTATTTAGGCTATATCAATTCCATCAAAGGGCCTAAGATATATACTTACATTATGGAACAGAAGGGACAAATCCTTTCTCACATTATCTATTAATGCAGTATTACTCGCGACGCACCCAACATATCCTACCTCACCGCGAACAGTGTGTCGTCACAGTTTTCATCAATACATCTAAGTGCACAAGTTGTAATATCCATTAATAATAATCTTAAAGTCTAAGGATCAATACACACGTCCGCAGATAGGAACATCCAATGACACTATGAAATGTGGATTTCCTACTGGCAGGTATCGTTCTCATAATATACTCCTGGATATTACCAAGGGCACACACCATGAGAAGGTGCCTCAAAGTTTTATGAGTCCTCACCCCTAATGACCTATATTATTTGTGTCCCTCAAATAATATCATCCGGCCATAGAACATATATTCAAGAATAGTGTTATGGCACTTTCGGGTTCTCATCATAGAAGGGATCTGCTATGACCCTTTAATGAAACAACTATCCTTAGGACATTATCACATGCATTGTCACACAGAAGAACAATCAAGATGTGATAAAGCTTTTATTAATGAATAAAGTACAAAGTAGTTGGTTCTAGGCCACCAAATCCAACACTTCATTCAGTATTAAGTTTTATTTTTCATATTGTATACATAGAGAATTAGTATTTTCAGTTCAAAACAGGTGATGTGAGCAATCTCCTATTGAGTACTGTTTATCCCCTCATTCAACCTGATATTGTGAAAACTACAGTGTTGTAGACTGATATCTTTGATTTCAAACTTGTAACATCATTATCCATGTTCGCAGAAACATAAAATAGGATTTTTTATGACATCTTATGATATGTTCATTCTCTAAGAAACTTATTGAATTTGTTCATCATAATTCATTCAGGTGTATGAGTTGCAAGTTGGTGTTCGTCAAATGAGCACTGTGAATATAATGATCATTGAAAAATACGAGGAAGTCCAGTTAGGATGCTCTAATCCATTTAACCTACCATTGATCATGTTTATGTATTTCATTATTGTTCAGATAATATAAAAGGAGGCTATATTTCTAAAATTTTGCGAGTGGCTTGAAGAGGGATTCTATCCCGTGTGATTATTCAAAACTGTCCCAATGCCCCAAGCACACCATATAAAAGGTCTGTGTTCTAGTTCACTGAACAGTTAAAAAGTTCACCCTTTCCCTCATTTATCATGTTCTTTAAGTCTTCCACCTTTTTATTGTAGTATGAAATACCTACAAGGGATTTCATGGATGATTACAGTGTTTGTATATTGACATTGATCTAAATTTATTCTTCTTAAAGATAAATATGTTTTCCCAATTACTTCATGCAAATTGTGGGAAGCAATTATGTCAAAGATGATGAAGAATATGTATTACTTAATCTCAATGGTGTTTTTAATCACATTCAAATACCACCAAAATTAATGTAAATTCATCAGAATGAAGCTCAAAATCATTACCCACAACATAATGTCTCAAGCCTTGCCCTTATTGTCATTAAAAATCATAGTTTTAACTGAATAACGACATGGTGGAAGAGGTTCACCGACTCTACATTTCTGGACCTTAAGAATTCATGAAGCCCAGGATCAAATAGGTGATGACATGAACCACATTTCTTTATATCATGAAAATCATTAGAAATAAGAACTTTGTTTCTGACTGCGCTGGGTGGATGAGATGTTGGAAAAAGGGGTTGAATTGGATGTCTATAGTGGGACGGTCAGTGTCTATACATAATACATGCAGTTTGGGTGCTCAAAGGAGTCATTTTTTCTTGTCTGATATTTAATTGATGCACATGGGTTTATGTCATTTTTTTCACGCTAAAGGGATTGAGGCTTGGATCCATAAGCTCAAGTAAATCACAAAGTTTGAGATTAGATTATTTTAAAATCTCTAAAGATTACTTCTGGTGATTAATAATGAATGTATGGTGATGTTTCACAAATGGGAAGCGGTGAGAGTATTTTTGATCGTATGTTTCATTTGAGAAGCATCAATAATCAACTTAGATCATTACATTTTAAACGTCATCTACTTCATAAACAAAGTCTTGTACTCTTTGAAAACATAGTGATGAAATTCTTCAATCAAATTCATCACAGAGATTGAACCTTCATGTTGTAAGGGTGATTCTGATGATGGTGCTAGACTGGGTTGAAGTAGACTCTTATGTGTATACGAGTCGAGTCTGCGAGTTGATTTTACTTATCTCGAACGAGTATGAGTGGACTCTTGAGTTTAACTACCTTGGTCTCTAGGGTTTCCCTCTTCCTCTTCACTTCGCTAGGGTTTCATATTCATTTCTTGGTTTCCACTCTTTTCTTCTTCCTCTATTTAGATGTTTTGTTTCATCTTTGTCTTTGGCTTCGGCCAAGAGACGACCTCTCTCTTTTTTCTTTTCACCTGGAACCCTCAGTGGTGGTTTTTTCCTCCCCGTTTTTATACTTTATTTTCATGTAAAATTTTTCTAACACTACTTTATTAATAGAAACTTCCCTAATAAGAAATGTGACTAAAGAGACAATTGTAATGACCATTCCTTATTAGTTGAGTGGAACTTTGACACTACTGATGTGTTAAATGTTTATGACATTTCCATCTCTGATGAATGGATCTTGGATTCAGGATGGTCATTCCACATGTGTCATGGGAAGGACTTGTTTACTAATTTGAGGGAAATATAATCCAGTGAGGTATTCCTAGGTAATAACAGGGGCTGTCACATTATGGTAATACGCTCTGTTTCATTAGAGCTTCATGATGAGACTGTTAATTATCTCGAGGAAGTTAGGTGGATACCTGAGTTAAAAAGAAACCTAATCTACCTAGGATTCCTTGAACAAAAAAGGTATAGCTTTAAGTTAGATTCTAAAAGTCTTAGAGTTTTCTGAGGATCCCTCAAAATTATTAAAGGAACCCTTCAAAATGGTTTTTATGTGTTATATGGTAAGGTTCACAAAAGTCAATTGAACACCTCTTGTAGTTCAGAACTTGATTCTGCCACCCTTTGGCATTGTAGGTTAGGGAAAATTAGTGCCAATGGACTTAGGGAACTCAAAAAACAGAGGATTTTGAGTAACATCACTCATAACAGTCTCCCATTCTGTGAGAATTGTGTATATTGTAAATCCAAAAGAGTCAGCATCAGTACGTCAATGTATAAGGCCAAATAACCCCTTGAATGTGCTCATTCTTACTTAAGTGGTCCTTCTAGGGTCACCTACCATGATGTAGACTTATACTTAGTGACATTAATTGATGTATTCTCTAGGAAAATCTGGATTCATTTACTCAGAAATAAATCTTATACTTTTCAGACCTTTAAAAAATGGAAAGATGGAGTAAAAAGTGAGCCTAATAAGAAACTCAAAGCCTTAAGAATTGATAACAGTTTAGAGTATATATCCACACAATTCCTTGAATTATGTGAATATGAGGGAATAAAGAGATACCAGACTATTGTGGAAACTCCATAGTAGAATGGATTAGCAGAGAGAATGAATAGGACTGTTCTTGAGCAATAAGAGTAGCAGCCACCAGAAGCAGAGCTAACTAGATTGGAAGAATGAGAGGGTATGGCAACCACCATTGGGACCAGACACTGTGCAGCTTTGTATGGGGAAATGCTAGCTGATTAGAAATGCAAGGTGGGGATCTAGGTGATCAATGATGCAGAAGCTGGGGAGGGTCAGTTCTAGTGGGTTGGGCCTATGAGTCATGTTATGGGCATGGTATGCCTTTAGGCCTTAGGGTCATGTATTGCGGGTTAATCGGGCCTTTTTCCTTGTGCCTACGGGTCATGTATGGGTTCCCCTTCAACCCTTGAAAGGGGGATTATCCATAATAAAATAAGAAATAATGCCTTCGGGCCATTCAAGTATGTTATCCCACTCAAAACTTCCCAGGTCCTTATGGGTAAAGGCTGCTTCAATAGTATTCTATCTTATCAACCATTGCCCATATTTTTATAATTCTTTTAAGACACCTAAATAACTATGGAAAGGTTCACCCCTAGCCTTGCACACCTTAAGACATTTGGATCCATAGCTTATACTCATACATAAACAAATAAGCAAGATCCTAGGGCTGTTAAGTGTATATTTGTGGGTTACCGAGAGGGTGTTAATGGGTATCGTATATGGGTAGACAAACTGGATTATCAAAAATGTATAATTAGCCGAGATGTCGTGATTCATGAGTCTGGTCTATCTAGTGATAAGGGATCTGAACCTGTAGAGACCTCTGATGATACTGCGGGACCCTCTAGAGCACCGACTCCCTTAGGTGTTGAAGTCCCTTTTGAATCCAGTGACCACTCCTAGTCCATTATTGGTCCTGCTCCCCCATTGTCCAGACTCAAGTTGAATCTAATTCAAATTTGGATTCTGAACCTGAAACTGAGGAACCCGATGATCTAAGAAATTATCAGCTCACTCGAGCTAGAGAGACGAGAGTTATTAGGCCTCCAACCCATTTTAATTTGGTAGACATTGCTGCCTATGCGTTTAATGTAGTACATGACTTGTCTAATGATGAACCTCAAACTTATAAGCAAGCTATTGAGTCCAAAGAAGCCACTAGGTGACCAAGTGCAATGTAAGAAGGGATGGATTCTCTTCTTAAAAAAACACTTGGTTTGTTGTTTCTAGACCTAGTAACCCAAAGGTCATAGGTTCTAAATGGATTTATAAGAAGAAATAGAACAATGTAGGAGAAACTATAATCAAATTCAAAGCCCGAATGGTCACTAAAGGCTTTCTTCAACGTGAAGGCATTGGTTATAATGAAATTTTCTCCCCAGTTGTCAAACATTCATCTATTAATATTTATTTACATTTGTTTATATTCATTAGTATTTATTAATATTTAATTAATATTTAGAAATATTTATTTAATATTTAATATATATTTATTAATATTTATTTGTATTATGAATATTTATTAAATGTTTATTAATATTTACTAATATTTTTTAATATTCATAAATATTTAATTAAATTTAATTAAAATTTAATTAAATATTTATGAATTTTTAATTAATATTTATTTATATTTATTTTTTATTAATATTTATTTTAATATTTAAATAAATAAATAAATATATATAGTAATATTTATTTATTAAAACAATATGTAGGAAGAGTGAACTTGGTTCACTCTTTTTTCAGAAATTTCACATAGGAAGCGTGAACCCAGTTCACGCTTCCTTTCGAGGGCAGATGCATCAACAGAGTTGATGCATCCCCAGACCTGTTTTTTAAAATATCCCAAACCCTATCCCCCTTTTTAATTTTTTTTAAATCCTAAAAACCATTTAAAAAATTTATCCCAAGACTAACCTCTTATTTTTTTTATAAAAAAATAACAATAATAATAACTAAAATTTGATCCTGGGTCATGCTGGTAAAAAAATATTATAAAATATATAACCAAAACACATGAACTAAACTATCATGAATTAATAACTACTATGAATTCAAATCTTGATTTCACTTCTTTTACATGGATACTCAAAATGTTTATAATGTTTTGAAAGATTGAACAGGTAACATAATAATAGTGCAAGAGATATGAATGATCAATATTGTGTATGATTAACGACAATTTCATCATGGATGGGAATGATGTCTTAAATTATATGGATGTGTTATATTATTTGATATAGATTAAATTAAAACTCAAATTATTTTAATCATGAAATCCATCTTACAAAATATATATTGTCTAGTCTAACATTATTCCATATGCCCAAAGGACATAAAAATGCATATGATTTTTTTAGAAAAGCCTCAGATGAAGATTATGTCACTCAACGGGATAAATATTCCTGCATCATTCCCCCTAATGACTCTAAATGCAAAAGGCCTATTGAAGGAATTAACAAAGAGGCTATTGACTGGGTTTTCTTATAGCTTGAGGTAATATGTTCCATGATGGAACAAGATGTTTTTGGTTTCAATGAATACATTCTTGTGGAGAAGTTGTTGACTATTAATATAGAGGATAAATTTTGAGCTAACTCAACAATGGAATTTTGGGATCTATCTTGGAAGTTAAAGATTATGGAAGATTCCTCTCAATCTAAAGAGGAGCATGTGCCACCACAATAGGCCAAGACGCGGTGGAGAGGATCACACCCAAATGGTAGGAGAAGACATACAAAATATTTAGGCTGTAGAGGGAAGTGACTTTTTTGTTTTTGTTGTGGGAAGATGTGCCTTGGTTGACCTAATTTTCTTGTTGTTTGTTACCATTTTTATTAATAAATACGGAGTCATGGATTTGGTTTCCAAATCCATGACTCAGCTGTTTGGGATTTTTAAATATATATATTTAAATAAATACACATATTTAATGAATTTGGTCAATATATATGTTATAAAATTATAATAAATATCTATATTATATATTTATAATTATATATAATAAACATATTAATTATATATAATTATAAATATAATAACCATATTTATTATAATTTTATAATTATAAATAAATAAATATTTTTTTACAATATTTATAATTTTATAAATATATATAAATATATATAAATATATATAATTATATCAATTATATATATTTATAGAATTATAAATATAATAAATAAAATTATTATAATTTTATAAAAATTTAAATAAATATATATAAATTCATAGTTATAAATATAAATAAATATTTATTTATTTAAATAATTTTAAAATCATAATAAATATATATATTATATATTTATAATTATATATAATAAATTTATTAATTATATATAGTTATTATATATATTTATAAGCATAATAAATATATTTATTATAATTTTATAATTATAAATAAATAAATATTTATTTATAATATTTATAATTTTATAAATATATATAATTATATAAATATATTTATTATATAAATATATTTATTGTATATATAAATATAAAAAAATATATTTATTATATATGTAAATATAAATAAATAAATATTTATTTATAGTTATAATTATAAATAAATAAATAAATATATTTATTATATATATAATTATATATATATATATATAATAATATAAATAAATTATTAATAATATATCTTTATCAGTGCTATAATTTTAGCGTAAAGACACCATTTATCAATGCTTAGTGGCGATAAAGGTGCTTCTTTATCAGCACTAAAAAATGTTGATAAAGGTCAGTTTTATCAGTGTTTTCTATTTTAGAACTGATAAAATTGACCTTTATTAGTACTTTTAAGTAGTGGTGGTAAAAGCATTATATGATTTTATAAATGAACCCTAACAATCAGCTTCTCTCTCACACACCTTCATGCTTTCATAGAAGCCTTCATCTGTCATGCTACCGCTCTCACCGCCCTGCCCGTCGCTGCCATTCTAGCCACCCTGCTCACCGTCGTCGCTCTACCCTCCTCTTTCTGATGTCGCTGCTCTACTCGCCTCTCTCGCCGCTTCGCCTTTCACTATCGCCTATCTCACCGATACTCTCGCCACAACCACTCTCGCCACCATCTCTCCCTGTCGTACCCTCACGCCCTTCTATTGTTTCACCTTCATTGATGAACCCAAAGGTACGGGTTGACCCTTTTTCTTGTGATTTTATTGTGTCTAGGGAATTTGAATAATTTTTTGAGCTTCTTTCATCCTGTATTTGAATTTACAGGACATTAACCATTGATTTGTGATAGGTTACCCCAAGTTTTTTCCATTTAAGTTGAGAACCATGATTGTTTTCATGTTTAACTCCATGTTTTGTATATCAAGTAATGGAATTAAATGTGTTTACATGTTATTGGAAGGGTAAATCATGTTTTATGTGATTTTCATTTCAATTCCAAGGACTTCTCAATTGTGTAACTTGATAAATTTTTTTAATAAACCAGGCACACCATGTGTTTGAGAAATTGCATGAATTATATTTATAAATAAATTCTATGTTTTTTAAGGCGTTTTGGTCATCAAAGTGAATTCCCAATAGGCATAATATTTTTTCTTTTCATTTCAAGAAATACTTGAAATGCCAAGCATTGCTAAAATATTTAATGATTTATTTAAAATAAAATATGAGGTTTAAATAATGCTTCTCATTTTAAAATCAATGGTAATCACCGAATTTATGTTTTGAAAATTTTTCTTGTGTTAATTGGGTTTCAAACCAAGAGTTTGGGTGATTTGAATGTGTTAAAAATGTCAGAAAATGTTGTTTTATTTTTAAAGTGGTGAGTTAAACCTTATGATCTATATTTAAAATCACTTTTTTTAGACTTGGTTAATTTTTATATCAATGTTTTGGGATGTTTAAATATTTTAAGATTTCCAAATGAGATGGATTATTTCAAAAGGGTTTGTTTTCCCATGTGGATTGGATTTTGAAAATTATTGCATCTTTGAATGTTTTTCAATGGCCATTTAAAGGGTAGTGTGAATTCCCATCTGAGTTTCAAAAGTGTTTTGATAAAATTGGAACCAAGAGTTTATTGATATTGATTTTATAAATGATAAAATAACATGACATTCCAAGCATGTTTTGAAAAGAGAAGTCCAATTTTAAATTTTATGAAAAATGAGTTTTCATATAAGGTGTGATATCCTCTTAAGCCCCTTTGATTATTATATGAGCATTTTATCTTGTGATCCCATGTGGGGATGTTTATTATTGATGAATTGTATATGTTTTTTAGGTTTTATGTACATGGGTATACATTTTATATGGGTGAGGGGTGAGGCTTGAGATATTTTAAATGCTTTGCACATGATGCATGCTGTTTGTTGACTATTGTCACCTCTATTTTACACATAGTGGAATTATTAGGTAGATACCATGTGAGATTTGTGTGGGGAAACCCTAGTGTGATAGTGGGATGATTGGGGAAGCATTTCTTAGATACTCTGATATGTTTAGACTCAAAGTAATACGAGGACCTTATGCTAGTAGAATATTTTTATATGATCCGATGGGTGAAGGCATCCCAAATAAATTATCTTTATATCCCTCACTATTTATGTTATTGTTTGACACATATTTTATTGTCATTTTCCCCATGTTGTGCGACTTTAAATAGTGGTTCTTGACCATGTTCTTTCTTCCTTCTTTTTATGGTTTGCTTGTCAGATTTTTTGAAAAGGGATCATGAATGGTTTTTAAAGAAGTTATAATGGAAAACATGATTTTAAATTGTTTTCAAACTATTTTAATAATGATTTTAAAAAGTGTTCTCAAATGAGAAAAGTTAGAATGGTTTGTATTGGATGAAGAAAAATGTTTTCCAAGTGATTGTTTTTATTTAATGAAAATATTTGAAAAAGTTTTTTAACACACTTTTATGTGTTACTACTTATTTAGTAAAATTTTATAGAAAATGTTTATTTTTCTAATGTATTTCAAACTAGATTTTTTAGGATGTAATACAAAAGTGACATCTTATATTTGGTAGGTTGTGGTGACCTAGTGCACTTTTAGATCACATCTATATTTTATAGGTTTAGGTTTGTTCTGAATTGTTTTGTTTCCTTTGGATCTTCTAAGAGGGATATATGGTTGGATGGTGACCCTAGTTAAACATATTTTGTGTATTTATTTTGTTAAATATTAATATTATCAAATAAAATAGGATGGATATGAATAAATAATGGATGGATGACAATCATATGACTAAAGAGTATGAATATGGAGTGAAAGAGTTCATCAAGTTTGTAAAAGATCATGCATATAACCCTTCTCAAATCCTTTTTCTGTGTTTATGCTGTTGTTATTCAAGAATAATTAGTCTAGAGGAGTTGGAAGAACACTTGATATTACATGGAATGGACCAAAGTTATAAATGATGGAATAAACATACGAAAAAAGTGAATGTATCTAGTGGCTAGGATAACATAGTGTTTTATGGATCATCTCATATGATTACAAGTATGGACAATGAAGAAAACCATATTGAGGATGTGATTAAATTTGTGAATGATGATGAAGATCGTATTGATAAAATTAAAAGAACAGTTGATGATGATCTTAGTGACAGTACAAAATTGTTTTAGAAGTTAAAAAGTTGTACGAAGACGTCATTGTATGCTAGTTGAACTAAATATACAACATTTTTAGCTGTACTGATGTTGTATAATTTGAAAGCAGGAAATAGATACAATGATGAAAGTTTTATGGAACTACTTTCTATCTTGAATGACATGCTCTCAGAAGATAATGAGCTCCCTAGCTAAACATACAATGGAAAAAGAATGATACACTCAATGAGTATGATCTCTAAAAGAATACACACCTGCCTGAATGGCTATATACTATTTCTCAAGGACTAAAAATCACTTACAGAATTCCCAAAATGCGGCGCTTCTCAATACAAGAAAGATGAATCTGATCTTATGAAAGTTGTATGGTACTTTCCAATCATTCCAAGGTTTAAGAAGCTATATGGAAGTAAGGATACTATAGGGAAATTAACATGATATAAATATACAAGAAATAAATTTGGGAAACTACATCACCCAACATACATTCCTCAGTGGAAGAGAATTGATCACGAGTATCCTAAATTTGGAAACGAGTCAAGAAACCTTTGTCTTGCATTATCTAGAGATGGAGTGAATCCTTTTGGTTTTCAAAGTAGCACTCACATCACATGGCCGGTTATGTTGGTAAATTATAACTTACCATTGTGGTTATGCATGAAACAAAAATACATCATGTTATCCATGCTTATATTAAAACCAAAAAAATCAGGTAATGATATTGATGTTTATTTGGATCCATTGATCGAGGATTTGAAATTATTGTGGGATTCAAGTGTTATATTGTATGATACTTACATAAATGAAGATTTCACATTGAGATAAATGTTTTATGGGGAGATAAATGAATTTCCTTCTTATAGAAATTTTTCATAATATAAAATTAAAGGAACTCAAGGGTTTCCCATTTGCAAATATGGTACAAAATCAATTAGGTTGAAACATTCATCGAAGACTGTGTTTCTAGGACATCACATATTTCTACCCCAACAACATAAGTACCGATCTTGGACAACATCATTTTATAGAAGTTCATAAGAATATACAACAACATCTCCACTAAAAGGTTAACAACTGTTTGAGAAAATAAAATATGTGTACACTACTTTTGATAAACTGTTTTTGAAAAACCTTAAGAAAACTAGTTGAAAAAAGAGATTAGTTTTTTTGAATTACTATACTAAAATTATCTGTATGTGAGACATTTTATTGATGTTATGCATGTTGAAAAAAATGTATGCAATAATGTCATTAACATGTTTCTAAATGCAATAAACAAAACAAAATATGGAATTAAGGCTAGGTTAGACATGGTTGTCATGGGAATATGAGAATAGTTGGCACTGGTGAAGGGTGAAAAACAAAATTTTCTTCCTCTATCTACTTATAATCTTTCCATGCAGAAGAGGTATTGGTTTTTAAACTTCTTGATGATGAAAAGGTCTCAGAGGGGTATTCATCGAATATCAAGAATATTGTGTCAATGAACGATTTAAGGTTAAAGGGTCTAAAATGACATGAATTCCATGTTTTAATGAAATATCTAATTCCTATAGATTTATATTTCATTTTTCCAAGAATGTCTATCATACATTAACAAATATCTATTTCTTATTCAAAGCTATATACAATAAATTTATAGACCTGGTGAAATTTATGACCATGGAAAGAGAAATTTCCATCATATTTTGTGAATTTAAAATGTTAGTCCCACCAAAATTATTTGATATGATGGTTCACTTGATGGTTTAATTAATAAGAGAGATTCAACTATACAGTCCTATACAATATAGATGGATGTACCCCATTGAATTGTATATGAAGATTTTGAAAGGGTATGTCAAAAATCAAAGTCATCCAAAGGGTTGTATTAAATTGAGATATATTGTTGAGGAAGCCATAGAATTTTATACCAAATACCTATCCGGTGTGGAAAGCATTGGTCTATTAAAATATCGTCACACTGGGTGGCTTACAGGTGAAGGAATTTTTGGAAAATATGCTGTCATAATCAATCTTATAGATTGGGATCAGGCCCACCTTTACGTTTTTCATAACCGTTTGGATGTTTCCCTATATGTTGAAACCCAAAATAAAGTTCTTAGGAATTTGAATCCATAAAGGGATGAAATATGGATATAAAATACACATCAATAGATTATATGATGGTTTTAGGGACATATTTTCAAGGAGTCAGATGAAAATCTGGATATGGATAGCCAAAGGACCAAGTGTGTATGTATTATCTAACAATGGTTATGTAATTAATGGTTATAAATTCTATACAAGTGAACATAATGAAGATATTACCATGAAAAAATAGTGGAGCTACACTCATGGATGAAGCAATGCATGTATCTAGTATTAAGGATATAAATCCAATTTACGTGAATATGTCATACTTTGGAATCATCAAAAAAATATGCGAGTTGGATTATACAACATTCCAAGTGCCGATTTTCAATTCACGCGAGTTGATAACAATAGTTCTTATAAAATAGATGAATTAAGATTCATGAAAGTAGATTTCAGTAAGGAAGAGTACAAAGACAAACTGTTTATAATGGCATCATAGGTAGTATAAGTATTTTATATTCTAGATCACGTAAACCAAAAGTGGTCAATTTTTCTTTATCGACCAAAACCATTGAAGGGTCATATGAAAATTCAACTGAGTATGACCCTTTAATTATGAAATCATAATCATTTCACAATGTTCCCAATATAGATGTGTTTTTTATGTAAGAGGAGACTAAAATGAAGGGATTTGGATAGTTAATAGAGGGGTCAAATCCCTTCAGCCTTAAAACAATATAGTTCTCTCAACCTGATGATGCTCGCAGTGCAGAGGAAAAATGACCTTCTATGGTGCTGGTGCTTCCAATCCTAAAGAACAATAGGTTTCTCTACCTGTTTCTACTCCTAGTGTAGAGGTAGAATGAACATATGCATATGTTGATGTTACCGATCTATAGAAAAAACATAATGATGATGTTGTATCTGAGGAAATGGTAGGCGATGAAGGATCAATGATGTAGAAAGAAGAGTACCATAGTTTGACAGTGTTAGAAAAAATCATTAAGGTGAAAATCAAAGGCATAAAATACAAGGTCTGATGAAATGTGTGCGACCAGCATGTTAACACCAATAAGGACATGTTTAGTAGTTACATTGGAATAATCAATCAACAACATGTAGAGATTTATGTAGATTCATGGAACCATATTGTGCTTATGCTTAATACACTAATGTGGGAAGATATTAAGGGAACATTATGATATCATTTCATTATTTTAATAGAAAATAAAATAATGAAACACTGAATTACTCTTCATCATCCCTTGAAGAGTGCATTTATATTATATGACTCTCACAAGAAATATATATTAATGATTTTTGGAAGGATTCAAAGAGGATTTTACAAAATTCTAACAAGATATCATATTAAATATGGTGAAGGGAAAATAAACCCGCACCCTATGCTTATGTATGCACAACTGATAACCCAATAAGCATGATATACGTTTACTAGACGTCGTGCAAATGTGTCTTTTTCGGTACATTGTGGTTGGTAATACATTGTTTGAGAATATGTGTATTCATCACTTTGATTAAGATTTTTTTATTTATGAAACATCAACTAAGTAATAAAAACTAGGAAGGGGAAACAAAACCAACTTAACCCTACTATAAAGCAAGGATGGGGTACACTTCACTTGAAAAAAAATTGGTATGTATTTTAAATCTACCATAATACTTTTATGTTACATGAAACAAAAAAATAATTATGTTCCTATGTTTATATGCAGATTGATGAATCCAAATCCAAATCCACTTCCATCCCACAACATGTGCTATAAAATAAATAACATGTAAATAAATATGGGATACTAATATATTAAAACATACAAAAAGTGTGAGAAACATGTGTAAGTATCACATAAATTTTTTTTACTTTAAACTGTTATTACATAATAATGATACTTATTTTCCTATATTTTCTATCTGACATAGCCATAAAAATCATCAACACCTATACCAAATGAAAACCTACTATTGGTGGCCTTGAAGTGGCCGGAACAGTATGACTACGTCAGAGGTGTGATTTTTGGGGTGACACCCCAAACATATTTTGAGAAAAAAACAAGTAGAAGATAAAGGTGAAGAAATGAAAGAGATAAAAGCAAGATTATTTACCCTTGAAGAAAAATTCTAATGAAATATAAAGTTTCTAGAAAATGTTATGGGGAGGAAGGAAAAAGAAGAAAAAACTCAAGAACAACCATTATGTGAAGATCCCCCCCACCCCCACTAATTTTGAGGTGATCCATTCCCATCAAAGAGCTATCTTAGTTGAGGTAATCAATGTTCTAATCATTTTTTCTGTGAAATGTGAATCAGTCATACATTGATACATTTTCTATACTGATATTCTATAGGGTGAAAATGATTGTGATTTATATCTATCAACACCCACCCATCACCTTGTTGTGAGGGCTATGGTGTTCAATATCGAAGATGACAATATGCATAATAGACCACTTCCAAAAGGTCATGTGAGAGTGGGGATTAGTATAGATTATGATCTGAGCACTGAGAAACCGGTTCCACTTGATGAAGACAATATTCATACGGTCGAACAAGCTGTTGGAACATTTATTGCATGGATATCACATCTTGTAAAAAAACATATCGATAAGGAGGTATTAATTTCCAATTTATTTTTCAAGATAAAACTTTAATAATTAATGAAAAAAGGTATGAACTAATGAATGTTATTATAGGTGGATAAAGGTAAGGGGTGAAATGAAAGACTAAATTAAAACCATCTAAATGATTGACCAAAAGGTCAAAAAGATATTTCGAAATCACCTTTACCCCGCCAGTTCAATATCCGCATTTACTAACATTGAAGGTTAATACAGATAAAAAGTTACAAAATGGTAGTAGTCACATAGTTAATTTTAAATAAAATATGTATGGAGAGGAAGTTACATATTACATTACTGCTGAGAATGTAAATTAAATCATCAACTATGAATGTCTAGGACCCTCATTTGTAAATGTATACATGATGTATGTTTTCATGATTTGATTTTCTAGAAGCTGATATGATATGTTAATTATGACTAAATACATATCATATTTTTGGAAAGAGTATATATCAAAACAAATTGAAGGGATTCACCAATATTTTTTTGGACTCATTAATCCTCATGCCACCTCTACATAATAAAAAAATAGAATCCAAAAAAATAGATGAAATAGTGACAGACCTGGTCAAATCGTTTGAAAGAAAACTTATGGATGACAAACTCTTATTAATACCAATAATGCATGGGTAAAACTCTAAAATTTAATCATATCAAATATATTTTTATTTCTTTCACTACTTATTCCTTTTTGTGTTTTAGGAAACATTGGATTCTCATTGTGGTTAATTTGGATACTTCAAATATTTATTTCCTTAATTCAATACAAGGATACCCAACAAACCGACCGCACATGATGAATTTTTTGAATAAGTAATACACTACATACAATTTTTTATAAATACACTTCAAGTTATATAATATATATTATTTTGTAACGAAGATTCTGTTATGATAGGGTGGTGTCTCAATATCGTGAAAAAACAAGGAATGAGGATATGGGCTAAGCATAAGGATCTTGACAAGTTCTACAACAAGAAAAGTATCAGAGTATATATAATAATATTTTACTATAAAAACAAATATCAAAACAAATTACTTATTTTTATCAATGTTTCTGCAGTGTCTAAAATAAAAAAATGGGAAAGACTATGGTTATTATGTTTTTAAATTTACGATAGAGATCATATTTTATCAATAAAGTATTATCCCCAAAGAGGTATTTTAAAAAATAATTACTATTTAATTTAAAATATTTATTAATCCTTTGTATATTTAAATTTTTACAGTACTACTACAACTGTCTAAAAGACTCATATTCACAAGAAGATATATATTTTATTGGAAATGAATGGGTAGAATTCCTAATGGAAGAATGTATACAAATAGAATGAATATGTGACTTCTATAAAAGTAGTGGATTATTTCATATTTACATTTAATTTACTTATTTTTATTATTACTCACATAAGATTTTGTTTCTTATATAGGTGGATTCCTTTGTTCAACTTGGGGTGGTTTGTTCAAATTTTCTCATGCTCGTGAGAGATTGGACTTTGAGGATACAACTAAGATAATGAAAACAAGGAAATGAGTCAACAATGTATACAACCATCATGAAAAGGTGAATCCCTACAACTTATTTAATTAAATTTTTCATCATTTTATTTACTATTTTTAAGTTAAATTCCTTATCATTTTTATCAAATAATTAGTTTCTTTCACAGATATTTATACTTTCCGTTGCTTTTTTTTTCGATCTTCTAACACTGCATATAGTCGATGTTCTTATAAGAAAAACCTTTCTCATTGAAATCTATAAGAGTATAGGAATATCATGTTCTCATTGTGGTGAATTCTCATGATATGATGTTCACACAAGCTTCCTCTACTCTCCTGGATCTCAACAACAAGAAATGTTTTTGGGATAAGAAAATTGAGTCAATCTACATTGTTGATAGTTCGACAAAGAAAGGAAATTAAAATCATGAGAAAATTGGTAGTTAAGGTTTTTATTGAGACTTTAGGACATATTTGAATCAATGACACCTCAATCCAACACACAAAATGATCAGTATGACTCCAAATAATTCTTTATATTTAAAATTGACATAAATTTTATTAAAAAAGACAATTAAAATACTCAAAAACTAATAAAACCTATTCATATTGTTTTGATACTTTAAGAAAATGGTACATAAGTTATTTGTGATGTGTAGGAATCAACTGAACCTCAATATGATGCACGATGTGACCATAATAACTAAAAATGTGTGTATTTATTTAAAATTGACATTACTTTTAGTAAAAAGAATAAGTGACATATTTAAAACCAAGAAAACAGATTTGGATTGTTTTGATAATTTAAGAAAATGATCTATAAGTCATTTGTGATGAGTAGGAATCAACTTCACCCCAATATAATGTACGATGTGACCACTATAAATCTAAGTGTGTCTATTTATTTAAAATTGAAATTGATTTAAGTAAACAGAACAAGTGACATATTGTAAATTAAGCAAACACATTCAGATTATTTTGATACTTTAGGAAAATGATCCATAATTCATTCATGACATGTAAGAATCAACCCCACCCCAATATGATTCACAATGTGACTAGTATAATCCCAAGTGTGTGTGTTTATTTAAAATTGACATTAATTTTAGTAAAAAGAACAAGTGACATACTGAAAACCAAGAAAACACATTAATGTTGTTTTTATACTTTAAAACAATGGTCTATAAGTTATTTTTTTACATGTATGAATAAACCACACCTCAATATTATTCACGATGTGACCAATATGACTAAAATTGTGTGTATTTATTTAAGATTGATAATAATTTTAGTAAAAAGAACAAGTGACATATTGAAAACTAAGAAAACACATTTAGATTGTTTTGATACTTTAATAAAATGATCCATAAGTAATTTTTGACATATAGGAATCAACCGCACCTCAATCGGATGCACGGTGTGACCACTATAACTATAATTGTGTCTATTTATTTAAAATTGACATTTATTTTAGTAAAAAGAACAAGTTACATATTGAAAACCAAGAAAAACCATTTGGATTATTTTGATACTTTAATAAAATGATTCATAAGTCATTTTTGATGTGTAGGAATCAACCACACCTCAATATGATGTACAGTGTTACCGATATGACTAAAAGTGTGTCTATTTATTTAAAATCAACCTTAATTTAGTAAAAAGAACAAGTGACATACTAAAAATTGAGAAAACACATTCATATTATTTTGATACTTTAGTAAAAAGATTTATAAGTCATTTTTGATGTGCAAGAATAAAAATCACCTTAATCCGATGTACAATGTGGCTGTTATAACTCTAAGTGTGTCTATTTATTTAAAATTATCATTCATTTTATTAAAAATAACAAGTGACATACTAAAAAAATGAGAAAATGCATTCGAATTATTTTGATACCTTAGTAAAATGATCTATACGTCATTTTTGATGTGTAAGAATTGACCTAACCTCAATACGATTCATGGTGTGACTACTATAACTCTAATTGTGTCTATTTATTTAACATAAACATTAATTTTAGTAAAAAGAACAAGTGACATTTTTAAAATCAAGAAAATGCATTCATATTATTTTTATAATTTAGTAAAATTATACATAAGTCATTTATGACATATAGGAATCAAACTCCCCTCAATATGATGCACAATATGACTGGTATAATTCTAAGTGTGTCTTTTTATTTCAAATTGACAATAATTTTAGTAAAAATAACAAGTGACATATTGAAAAATGAGAAAAAAAATTCATATTATTTTGATACTTTAGAAAAATGATCTATATGTCATTTTTGACATGTAGGAATCAAACACACCTCCATATGATGCACAGTATAACCAGCATGAATAAAAGTGAAGTACCCACAATTTCTAGTATGTAACCCTTACTTAATTTTTTTAATGGTTATAAAGTTAATGGTGATGATGAGAGAGTCGAGAGAACTTGGAATGAATTTTTGAGGCAAAAGGGGAAGTCGCACGGGCGGCGCACGGTTTTTCTAAACCGTGCGGCCAAACCGTGCATAGTTGACACTTTGAGGCAGTGGATTCTGCATAGTTAGAGCATGGTTTGGGGGACCATGTGAGGATTCTGTGCGAGGGTTTGCTGAGGTAGTGTCTAACACACAGTTTGTGCACAGTTTGTCAAACTCTGCAAACTAACTATACAGGCACTTAAATGAGATCCTAAAAAAGTGTATCTCACACATTTTTGCCTTTAAAGGGCTCTTTTTTCCTCCTAAGCATCCACAACTTGGGATCACTCTCCCTTGAATGTAGGAGAACCTCTCCCAAGTGTTTTGGAGGTAATCCAAAGGCTTTCCTTAGTGAATCAAAGCCGAATTCTTGAGGCATGTGATCATTCGTCATCATTCTTGATCAGTATCTTAGATCTACATCTCCTTTTCTCTTGGTTTCTTAGATATACTCCCATTATGGGTAGATCTAAGTGTTTGGATGCAAAATATGATGAGATTTTGTCTTATTATTTCTATTAAAATAGATCTAAGGCGAGTTCTTGAAGAATCAACCCAGTTTTCTTATGCGTTCTTCGTTCGTTGTGGTTTTCGTCAAAACCTTCGAGGTAGGAGGCTTATTTCTCAACTCCACATAGTAGAACTAATTGTCATGATTTCAAATTGAATATGTGGTTTTTAATTGATTGTGATTTGGTTATTGAACACTTTTTTGGGAACCTTCTTGAGTGATGTTTGTAAAATCTGGAAAATTGGGGATTTTGAATGAGTGCTTTGGTGTTTAATTTTAAAATAGAGATTTTAAAATGGGTATTTTCTGGAATTGCGGCACATGATTGGGATTATATGTTTTTAATAAAAGAGGAAAGTTTTATTAAAATTAAATGTTTCTTTGTAATGGTTTGTGCTTTGGGTTTCAATAAAAGTTCAGTTTTATTGAAATGGTTTTGAAGGAAATGGTTTGACATTGAAATGGTTTTGATGGAAATGGTTTGGCATTGAAATGGTTTTGATGGAAATGGTTTTCAATGAAAAGGTGTTTTTATTGAAAGTTTTTTTTGGATTTATCATTGGAAATATGTTTTGTGTGTTCATATTGCATATACGATGCTTGGTTGAAATATGACCTTATGCTCAGTGCCAAAGGTTTAATGGCACATGGTAATTTCATATACAGAGCTCGGTTGAAATATGACCTTGTGATCAGTGCCAAAGGGTTAATGGAACATGGGAAAAAATTACCTTGTGATGACTTGGTAGATCGATGAGAAACCACTCATGAGTATGGAATTGTCATAACGTAGCATGCATGGTTGGTTTAATGGGTTTCTGGAATGGTTGGGTATGCCAAAAAGTGATATTGTGAAATGGTTTTAAAGGTTTCTTAGTTATTTTTTAGGAAAAATAACTTTCTGGGAAATGTTTTCTAAATTGGACTTGTATGCTTTTGGTTATTAATGGTTTTGGAAACTTTTTTATATTTGATTATAAACTGTTTTTGGGAAATTGTTTTATATGAAATGTTTTATGTAGTTGTTGATAACTTTTCTATCCTAGTGGCATGAGTAGGAAAGTCATTTGGGAAAACCGACTGAGTTTTATACTTACCCCTTCTTTGGAACTTTGGTGCTTTTGCAGATGTCATATTCCGAGATATAGGTAAAGGTAAGGCACCTCATTTCTAGTGGTTCATGGTGATTCTTGGGATATGTGGTGGTTCATGGATCATGGAGCTAGGTGTGGAGTCGTGGAGTGTGTATTAGCTTATTTTGGGTATTTTGTTTAGTCTTCCGTATAGTACTCTAATATTGTGTTTGGTTGCATGGGTTTTTTTGGTTGTATTGTTGAACAACTTGGTAATTTTTTGGTAATACATTGTTGAATTTTTTTGTTGACATGCATCATATAGTTATGGGTTTTTGGTTGGTTAATTTTGTCTTAAGGGAAAATCGTTCTCCAATTATTCTCGAAAACCTAGGAATTTATTTCCAGCCTTTGTCACCTTGGGAATGTCGCTTAGGGCCAAGTAACCCTCACCGCCTCCTCAATCAAATGAGGTAGGGGTGTGGTGTTACAAGTGGTATCAGCTTTTTCGGTCCTTTGGAGTTGATTCTTGTAATTGGAGTTGACATTCTTTGTGGTATATTTCTTGAGTCAGGATGGTAGCAAGGCGTAGGAATGTTCGAACTTGGAATGTATAGCATAAAAGGATGTTGCTAACCCTTTTATGCTGAACTTCAAGTTACCAGGGTATTGGGTACATAAGTGTTTTGGATACACTTTTAGAATGTTGGAAATCTTATTGTCATGGGTTTAGCTAATGAGATGAGCATGACATGCATTGTAGAGGGATGACTTCCCACTAGAAGTGCATACATCATTTCGAGAAATGATCATTTTTGAAAAGTATGAAATTGGTTTTCAAATGAAATATTTTGAAGAAGTGAATGATTAACATATTTTGAAAATGGTTTAATTTTCAAAAGCATGTGAAGTGGTTTCAAAAAATAGTTAGACATGGGGAAAATGATATTTTGGAAAACAATGTTGTGATAGTTGATGTGATAGAATTTGAAATTCTAAGTGATCAGTTTCTAGAGAGTGAGATTGATAGAGGTTGTTGTTGGTTTAGAAACTGGCACTGGGTAGGCGTCGTAGAGACCAACTGGAAGTGGATGATGAGAACGTGGTTTCACCTAAGCCACAGGTGAACCAACAGTTAGTCCAGAGGTTAGTGTAAGATTTCCAAGCTGTGGGAGGTGTGAATAGAGTGGAAGAGCCAAAGCATGTTAATTATGTGGCTCAGTTTCAAAGAAGGATCCACCCATATTTAGGGGAGATTCAGACCTGGAAAGGGCAGTGGCATGGCTGTCCAGAATGATCAGAATTTTCAAATTCTTGGGGATGCCGGTAGAGCTGAAATTAAAGCTAGAAATGTATAAGCTAGAGGATCTTGCTCTTCAGTGGTGGGAGTTGGTAGTCCAATCGGGAACGGACTAGGGTATGATGTGGGAAGGCTTTTAGGAATTGTTTAATAAAAAATTCTACCCACTTACATCATAATTCAGTGCATAACTGATTTCTTCAGTCTGAAGCACGAGAATATGTCTATGATAGAGTAGGAAGATAAGTTTATGAGATTAGTGCAGTTTTCACCTGAGGTGGTGGGTAGCACGTCGTTGACGACAAGGATCTTTGAAGAGGGGTTAAGGTAAGAGATCCATTCAAAAATAGTAGTGATGTGTATCGTTGATTACATAGATATGGTGAATCGAGCATCGGTGGATGAGTGAGATCTGTTGGGAGCTCCGGGTGGAGGAAGCATGGTGGTACCCATGGGGAATAGTGGTAACTCTAACCTTGGGTTCAAGCGGAGGAGGGAAACTTATTCCCAGGGTGGGAGTATGGCACATAATCTGACAGCATGATCAGTAAATCTTCCTCTGAAGCCCCATAGAAAACCAGGATGTTTTCAGTGTGGCTCTACGACACACATCAAGCGGAACTGTACGACACAACCTCGAGCATGTCACAATTGCAAGAATATGGGTCATATTTAGTGAAATTTTAGGAATTCTTCGAGTTCAGGTGCGCGTGACACTCCTTAGGGATCACAGATGTTGTATGCTTCAATGGGACGGGGACATCAACATACCCCTCACCAACAGAGAAAAGTGAGTCATGGTGATTCTCAGAACACCACAACTCCTCATCAGGGCAATAAAGAGTAGAGTGTGGAAACCAAGGCATTGTCCAGAGCTGATAAGGTTGTGGTGGATGATCAGTTAGGACCATCCATGGTGTGAGGTACTATTCTTTTAAATTCTACCTTGATACAAGTGTTGTTTGATACGGGTGCTTCACACTCTTTTATTGCTGCATGTGTGGTTGAGTTGCTGGGTTTAAGGGTAGAAATGATGCCTTTGGTTTTGAAACTTCGAACCCCTCTGGGTCGAAGAGAGCATCAAGCCTTCTTGTGTAGAGCATGTTGTATCGTTGTGGGATAGGTTGAGCTAATGTGGAAATTCTCAGTGCTTGAGATGGATGGGTATGATGTAATCCTGGGAATGGATTGGCTGGGGGAATTTAAGGACCACATCGACTGTAATGCACAAATATTTTCTTTTACGAAACACGATGGCGTTTAACATCTATTTAGAAGAGATATGTATGAAAGGCAGGGTGAAATGGGTTTTTTGGCACTAACAGTTGGCACATTATCATATCGGTTTGCGGTGTTGTTATTGGAATTGGTAGAAGGTATTGAGCAGAGTGTTCTTCCGGCAGTGGTGGATCAGTTCATCGATGTTTTTCCTGAAGAATTCTCTGGGTTACCCCCCATAAGAGAAGTGGAGTTTACGATTGATATCCTTCCCAGGACCAGTCCTATCTCACTTCCATCTTACCTAATGTCACCTACTGAATTGAAAGAATTAAAAGTCCCATTGGAAGAGTTAGAAAACAAAGGGTTTATCAGGCCTAGCACGTCTCCGTGGACATCGCCAGTGTTGTTTTTGAAAAAGGCAGATGAAAATTTAAGGCTCTATGTTGATTATCATATACTTAACCAAGTTATGATAAATAACAAATATCCACTTCCATAAATTGATGATTTATTCGACCAGTTTAGGGGAGCCCAATGGTTTCTAAAAGATCGACCTGAGGTTGGAATATCATCAATTGCGGGTGAGGAAGAAAGATATTCCTAAAACAGCTTTCAGAAGTAGATATTTCCATTAAGAATATGTGGTTATGCCTTTGGTGTCATTGGGGTGAGTTCTCATACAAGGGAATCATTTGGTTGCGTATGGCTCACGGCAGTTGAGGGTGCATGAGAAGAACTACCTAACTCATGATTTGGAATTTGCAGTAGTGGTCCATTCTTTAAAAGTGTGGCGTCATTATCTCTTCAGTGTGAAATTCACGATATATACAGATCATAAGAGCTTGAAGCACTTTTTCTCACAAAGTGATTTGAACTTGAGGCAAAGGATATGGATGGAGTATCTCCAAATGTTTGAATTTGACTTGATGTACACACCGGGGAAAGGAAATTCGGTTGCAGATGCATTACGTAGAAAGTCATATGCTCAGTTGGAGAAAGAAGCTTCAGATGAATGGTAGTTGATGTTGGTCTTATCCAACATGCATGTGAAATGTGAAGACTAAGGTGATGTTGCAGTTTTCTTTTTAGCTACGCTTGTTCCTGATTTATTAAAAATGATCAAATAAGAACAAACATCCGATGCATAATTTCTATTTGTAAGTTCAAAAATCAATAGTGGGGAGACCATTGATGGCTGGAAACTTGATGGGGGTTCAATTTTGTGTTTCAGATATCTTATGGTTGAACATATGGTTTTATAAGAACAACTCCTTCATATTTACCACCATTCAATATGGACTGTACATCTAGGTACACAGAAGATGCATAAGGCATTGAAGGCGCAGTTTTTGTGGAGCAGCATGAAAAGGAAGGTGGTTGAGTTCGTCTTGGGGTTCTTAACCTGTCAGCAGGTTAAAGAAGTGCATCAAAGAACATCTGGTATGTTACAATCTTTTCCCATCCTAGTGTGTAAATGGGATCAAATAGCAATTTATTTTGTTATAGGTCTTCCAAGAATGGTTCTAAAACACGATGTCATTTGGGTGATAGTGGATCATCTAACCAAGTCGGCCCATTTCATCCCTATTCGTGAAACTCGTAAAATGAAGGATCTTTCAAAAATATATATCCGAGAAGTGGTAAAGAGGCCTGGTGTACCAATGTCTATAGTATTAGATAGAGATCTAAGGTTCACATCTCATTTCTAGAAATCATTACAGCAAGCCCTTGGAAGTCAGTTGACTATGAGCACCGCGTATCATCCTCAAACAGATGGGCAATCTGAGCGGACGATAAAAACATTGGAAGACATTTTGTAGGCTTGTGTCATGGATTTTGGTGGCTCATGGGAGAATAATATACCCTTAGTGGAGTTCTCATACAAAAAAAAACTATCAAGCCTCAATACGCATGGCTCTGTTTGAAGAATTGTATGGGCGTCCTTGTCGTTCTCCACTATGCTGGGTGGAAATAGGTGAAACTTCACTAATCGGCCCAAGCCTTGTCTAAGAAATAACAGAGAATATCTAGTTGATTAGAAAGAGGATGGAGATATCTCAGAGTCATTAGAAATCTTATGTAGATCACCGTTGAAGACTGTAGTCGTTCGTTGTGGGTGATCATGTCTTCTTGAGGATCTCTCCAAGGCTTGGACATCATCGTTTCAGGAAGTAGGGAAAGTTATATACTAGATAAATTGGCCCATTTGAGATACTAGAACGGGTTGTAGATGTGGAATATCAGTTGACATTATCACCACGGTTTAGTTCGGTGCATAATGTGTTCCATGTATCCTAGTTGAAAAAGTATCACCTTGATCCTGACCAAGTGATCCGATGTGATAATGTTGAGCTAGAATCGGATGCATCAGTGGTACATATCCCAATGCACATTGTGGATAGAAAAGAGAAAGTATTTCAGGGAAAAAGCATTGGTCTAGTGCAAGTTTTATGGCAGCATGGTCAGATTTAGAAAGAGACTTGGGAACGTGAGAAGGAAATGAAAGAGCAGTGGAGGAAACTTTTTTTTGGCCAACAAGGGTTGTCTACTTTCTAAGGATGGAAAGACCAATGGTAGTGAGAATTTAGTACCCCCAGTTTCTGGTATGTATCCCTTACTTAATGATTTTAATGGTTATAAAGTTAAGGGTGATGATGAGAGAGTCGATTGAACTTGGAATGAAGTTTTGAGGCAAAAGGGGAAGTCACACGGGCGGCGCACGATTTGTCTAAACCGTGCGGCCAAACCGTGCATAGTTGAAACTTTAAGGAAGTGGCTTCTGCACGGTTGGAGCATGGTTCGAGAGACCATGTGAGGAGTCCATACAAGGGTCTACCGAGGCAGTGGCTAATGCATGGTTAGCGCATGGTTTGTCAAACCGTGTGAACTAACCGTGCAGGCACTTAAATGTGATCCTAAAAAAGTGGATCTCACGTGTTTTTTCCTCTAAAGGGCTCGTTTTTCCTCCTATGAGGCCATAACTCGGAATCACTCTCCCTTGAAGGTAGGATAACCTCTCCCAGGCGTTTTGGCGGTGATCTGAAGGCTTTCTTTGGCGAATCAAATCCGGATTCTTGAGGTATGTGATCGTTCATCATCGTTCTTGATCGGTCTCTTAGATCTACTTCTCCTTTCTCTTGGTTTCTTAGATCTACACCCATTATGGTTAGATCTAAGTGTGTGGATGATAAATATGATGAGATTTGGTCTTGTTCTTTCTAGGAAAAGATATCTAAGGTGGGTTCTTAAAGAATCAACCTAGTTTTCGTGTGCATTGTTTGTTTGTTGTGGTTTTCGTTAAAACCTTTGAGGTAGGAGGATTATTTCTCGACTCCACTTAGTAGAACTGATTGGAATGATTTCAAATTGAATGTGTGGTGTTGAATTGATTATGATTTGGTTGTTAAACGCTTGTTGGAAACCTTCTTGAGTGATGGTTGTGAAATCTGGAAAATTGGGGATTTTGAATGAGTGATTTCGTGCTTAATTTTAAAATAGAGATTTTAAAATGGGGATTTTATGGAATTGTGGAACATGAGTGGGATTATATTTTTTCAATAAAGGGGAAAGTTTTATTGAAATTAAATGTTTTTTTGGAATAGGCTATGCTTTGGGTTTCAATAAAATTTCAGTTTTATTGAAATGGTTTTGACGGAAATGGTTTGGCATTGAAATGGTTTTGACAGAAATGGTTTGACATTGAAATGGTTTTGAAGGAAATAGTATTCAACGAAAAGGTGTTTTTATTGAAAGGTTTGTTTTGGATTGATCTTTGGGTATACGTGTTGTGTTTTCATGTTGCATATACGGGCCTTGGTTAAAATATGACCTTGTGCTTGGTTCCAAAGGTTTAATGGCACATGAGAATTGTATATACGAGGCTTGGTTGAAATATGAACTTTTGCTCAGTGCCAAAGGGTTAATAGCATATGGGAAACAATTACCTTGTGATGACTTGGTAGATCGACGAGAAACCACTCGTGAGTATGGAACTTTCATAACATAGTATGCATGGTTGGTTGCATGGGTTTGTGGAATGGTTGGGTATGCCAAAAAGGGATATTGTGAAATGGTTTTAAAGGTTTCTTAGTTATTTTTCTAAAAAAATAACTTTCTGGGAAAATTTGGGTAAATTGGACTTGTATGATTTTGGTTATGAATGGTTTTGGAAACTTGTTTATATTTGGTTATAAACTGTTTTAGGGAAATTATTTTATATGAACTATTTTATATAGTTGTTGCTAAATTTTCTATCCTAGTGGCATGAGTAGGGAAGTCATTGGGGAAAACCTACTGAGTTTTATACTCACCCCTACTTTAGCACTTTGGTGCTTTTGCAGATTTCATATTTCGAGATACAGGTAAAGGTAAGGAACCTCATTGCTAGTGGTTCATGGTGATGCTTGGGATATGTGGTGGTGCATGGAGCATGGAGCTAGGTGTGGAGCTGTGGAGTGTGTCTTGGATTATTTTGGGTCTTTTGTTTAGTCTTCCACATATTACTCTAATATTGTGTTTGGTTGTATGGGTTTTTTTTGTTGTATTATTGAACAACTTGGTTTTATTTTTGGTAATACACGGTTGAATTGCTTTGTTAATATACATCATATAGTTATGGGTTGTTGGTTGGTTAGTTTTTTATTAAGGGAAAATATTTCCCCAATTATTCTTGAAGCCCTAGGCATTTATTACCAGCCTTCGGTGCCTTGGGAACATCTCTTAAGGCCAAGTAACCCTCACCACCTCCTAAATCCAATGAGGTAGGGGTGGGGTGTTACAAAAAGTGCGTCTATTTATTTAAAATTGACATTAATTTTAGTAAAAAGAATAAGTGATATACTGAAAACTGAGAAAACACATTAGGATTGATTTGATACTTTAGGAAAACGATATATAAGTCATTTTTTATGTGTATTAATTAACCTCACCTCAATCCGACGCATGTTGTGACTGCTATAAATCTAAGTGTGTCTATTTATTTAAAATGGAAATTAATTTTAGTAAAAAGAACAAGTGACATACTAAAAACCAAGAAAAAACATTCATTTTTTTTAATAATTTTTGAAAATGATCCATATGTCATTTATAACATGTAGGAATAAACCCCACCTCATCATGATGCATGATGTGACCAGTATAATTCCAAGTGTGTGTAATTATTTAAAATTGACATTAATTTTAGTAAAAAGAAGAAGAGACATACTGAAAACTGAGAAAATGCATTAGGATTATTTTGATACATTATAATCATGATCTATAAGTTGTTTTTGATGTGTAGGAATCAACTGTACCTCAATATGATTCACGGTGTGACCATTATAACTAATATTAAGTCTATTTATTTAAAATTGACATTAATTTTAGTAAAAAGTACAAGTGACATATTGAAAACTAATAAAACACATTTGGATTGTTTTAATAACTTAGGAAAATGATCCAGAAGTCATTTTTGATGTTTTTAATTCAGTTAAACCTCAATATAATGCACTATGTGACCTCTATAACTCTAACAATGTCTATTTATTTTAAATTGACATTAATTTTAGTAAAAAAAACAAGTGACATATTGAAAACTAAGAAAAAATATATGGATTGTTTTGATAATTTTGGGCAACAATCCGTAAGTCATTTGTGATGTGTATAATCAACCTCACCTCAATATGATCCACAGTGTGACCGATATGACTAAAAGTGTGTCTATTTATTTTAAATTGACATTAATTTTAGTAAAAAGAACAAGTGACATACTGAAAATTGAGAAAACATGTTCATATTATTTTGATACTTTAGGAAAATGATTGATAATTCATTTATAATGTGTAGGAACCATCCTTACCTCAATATGACGCATGGTGTGACCACTATAACTTCAAGTGTGTATTTTTATTTAAAATTGACATTAATTTTAGTAAAAAGAACAAGTGATGTACTGAAAACTGAGCAAAAACATTTGGATTGTTTTGATACTTTAGGAAAACTATTCATAAGTCATTTCTATTGTGCAGGAATCAACCTCACCTCAATCCGATGCATGGTGTGACCGCTATAACTCTAAGTGTTTCTTTTTATTTAAAATTGACATTCATTTTAGTAAAGAGAACAAGTGACATACTGAGAACCAAGAAAGCACATTCAGATTGTTTTTATAATTTAGGAAAATGATCCATAATTCATTTATGAGGTGGGGCTGTAAAGACCAGTAAGAACCAAATGCATGCATACCACTATATCCCAACTAGAGTACAACATAAAATTAAAGTGAAGTAAAGTAAACCATCCAAGAATACAATCCCACCAAAAAGAAGTCTATAAACTGAAAAGTACAACCTATAAGAAAAAGATACTGGGACTGCTATCTATAGTTGTAGGAACACCTCAGCTGTCTGATCTCACAAAACTCCATCCAGTCCTGGTCCGCCTTGGACTCCGTTAAAAGGTTGATCATCTGCACAAGACACAACACGTGAAGACAAAGACCATACAGAGGTGAGTTTAACAATACTTAGTAGGACACCCCAAAATCACAAATAAATACACAAAGAAAAAGGTATAGTTATCTCTACAAAGTATATGTCTACAACACATATAATAATAATATCCAAAAATACTCAATCCAAGACCCACAGTTTGGAGGTAAGTCACAACCACTATATACCAACACTAGGAATTCAGTTCAAAGATTCCACGAAGCACTCATCCAGGAGAACACACTCTTGAGTACGACAGTACTAATGACGTTCATCTTAGAAGTACTGTTCATCAGGAACTGTCATTAGAGAGATACATTGATTGTTTTGAAGATAATATAATACCATAGATGAGGATCACAGCCAGGGCTATGGGGTGATACCAACAACTCTATCTGAATTAACATGCTAAGTAGTGGATCGACGCCCTATAAATTTGGTCACTTAAATACCAAAGACTCTACCTAAGGAATGAAGAATGAATAGATCACTACGGAAAAAGTGGTTTTTTTTGCGACGAGTCAATTGCGGCGGGAATATATACCATTGCAAAAGGTCTGACGAACTACGTATTTGTGACGAGAGTCTTTTCCCGTCACAAATAGTAGGTTAATTGCGACGAGAATAGGCTACCCGTCGCAATAGGTTTGACGCGGTTTGCGTGCCAAAACACGGGAAGGGTATTTGCGATGGGGACGCATCCCCGTCGCAAAAGCCCAGTGGCGGTAAATACCATTTGCGACGGGCAAAGCCGCCCGTCGCAAATAGTATGTCGGCAGGTGTGTATTTGCGACGGGACCCGTCACAAATACCCTTTTAATCACCGACTGTAATTAATGCGGGTGATGGTATCTGCGAAGGGGCCCGTCGCAAAAACCCGGCGGCGGTAAATACCATTTGTGACGGGCAAAGCCGCCCGTCGCAAATAGTATGTCGGCAGGTGTGTATTTACGACAGGACCCGTCGCAAATACCCTTTTAACCGCCGACTGTAATTAATGCGGGCGAGAGTATTTGCGACGGACCCCGTCGTAAATACCACCATTTACGACGGGAAACCCGTCACAACTAACCCCGTCGTAACTAATCTAACTTATATATACCCCCCACCGTTTTTTTCCAAATCACTCAAATCTTCCTCTCCCTCTCTCTTGATTCTCCAGTTTTAAGGAAAAAAATTCTTTTAGTTAAAATTTTTTACACGAGAGCAATTGGAAGACACCAACACCTTCAGAATATCAAAGTTTAAGTTATTTATATTATATTATATTATATATTTATTTTTTTATATTAATTTTAATTGTTGTTTATTAGTTTTAATTAAATTAGATTTAAATTGTTTTTTATTTTTATTTATTTTTAGTAAGAAATTGATATTGTTAGTGATAATTATAAATAATTAGTGTTAATTTGCAATAATTAGAGATTATTATAGATAATTAGTGGAATTTAGTCACAATTAGATATAATTAGGGATAATTAGGGGTAATTAGTAATAATTAGATATAATTAGTAAGAATTAGATATAATTAGTAATAATTAGATATAATTAGTAATAATTAGTAATATTTAGTAATAATTAGATATAATTAGTAATAATTAGATATAATTGGAAATAATTAGGTATAATTAGTAATAATTAGGTATAATTAGTAATAATTAGGTACAATTAGTAATAATTAGATACAATTAGTAATAATTAGATATAATTTGGTATAATTAGTAATAATTCGATATAATTAGTAATAATTAGGTATAAGTAGTAATAATTCGGTATAATTAGTAATAATTCGGTATAATTAGTAATTTTTTCGGTATAATTAGTAATAATTCGGTATAATTAGTAATAATTCGTAATAATTAGTAATAATTCATAATAATTAGTAATAATTGGTAATAATTATTAATAATTGGTAATAATTAGTAATAATTGGTAATAATTTGTAATAAATAGTAATAATTGGTAATAATTAGTAATAATTGGTAATAATTAGTAATAATTGGTAATAATTGGTAATAATTGGTAATAATTGGTAATAATTAGATATAATTGGTAATAATTAGATATAATTGGTAATAATTAGATATAATTAGATATAATTAGATATAATTAGATATAATTAGTAATAATTAGTAATAATTAGTAATAATTAGATATAATTAGTAATAATTAGATATAATTAGTAATAATTAGATATAATTAGTAATAATTAGTAATAATTAGTAATAATTAGTAATAATTAGTAATAATTAGTAATAATTAGTAATAATTAGTAATAAGTAGTAATGATTAGTAATAATTAGTAATAATTAGTAATAATTAGTAATAATTAGTAATAATTAATAATAATTAGTAAGAATTAGGAATAATTAGTAACAATTAGGAACAATTAGGAACAATTAGCAACAATTAGGAACAATTAGGAACAATTAGCAACAATTAGCAACAATTAGAAAAAAATTGCAGTAATTTGTAACAATTTGTAACAATTAGCAATAATTAGCAATAATTAGGAATAATTAGCAAGAATTAGGAATAATTAATAATAATTAGTAATAATTAGTAATAATTAGTAATAAATTGTAATAAATTGTAATAATTTTTAATAATTAGTAATAATTAGTAATAATTAGATATAATTAGATATAATTAGATATAATTAGATATAATTAGATATGATTAGATATAATTAGATATAATTAGATATAATTAGATATAATTAGATATGCTTGGTTGATCACCTTGCAAGTAGCATTGTAATAGGACAACCCAAGTCGTGCCCTTCTCATCTATAAGAATTATCTCTCATGACCCTTTACATAGACCATTCTTCCTTGAAAATTTAAGGAAAAGATATTGATGTCCCCTCAAATTTTTAAGGAAGAATGATCTATGTAAAGGGATCGAGATGATTCTTAGAGATGAGAACGGCAATACTTTGGTCATCCTATTGCAACACTACTTGTGAGGTGATCAACCATGCAAAGACAATTATAGAGTTTACATTGGACATGGTTTACACAAACTTTTTATTGTGCATGACTTGACAATTGGCGACCCTTTGAGATTTGAACATGTTAAGAATAGAGCAAAGCCTATTGCGAATATTGATAATTTTAATATTTTATAAATTTTTTATTATTTTAATAATATTAATATTGCTTTTTCATAAATATTGATAATATAATTTTTTTAGTAATAATTAGTAAACGAAAACTGCTTGGATAATGAAGGGAAAATTTGTAATAATCTCCACAACGATGATTACCAAATTTCTTTTCATTATTCAAGCAGTTTTCATTTTGCTAATTATTGCTAAGTATTTATAAATTAGTAATAAATTGTAATAAGTAGTAATAATTAGTAATAAATTGTAATAATTAGTAATAAATTGTAATAATTAGTAATAATTAGTAATAATTAGTAATAATTAGTAACAATTAGCAATAATTTGAAATAATTAGAAATAATTAGCAATAATTAGGAATAATTAGTAATAATTTGTAATAAATTATAATAAATTGTAATAAATTGTAATAATTAGTAATAATTAGTAATAAATTGTAATAATTAGTAATAATTAGTAATAAATTGTAATAATTAGTAATAATTAGTAATAATTATTATTAATTACTAATAATTAGTAATAATTAGTAATAATTATTAATAAATAGTAATAATTAGTAATAATTAGCAATAATTAGGAATAATTAGCAATAATTAGGAATAATTAGCAATAATTAAGAATACTTAGCAATAATTAGGAATAGTTAGAAATAATTAGGAATAATTATAAATAATTAGGAATAATTAGAAATAATTAGGAATAATTAGAAATAATTAGGAATAATTAGCAATACTTAGAAATAATTAGCAATAAATTGTAATAATTAGCAATAAAATGTAATAATTAGCAATAAATTGTAATAATTACCAATAAATTGTAATAATTATAAATAAATTGTAATAATTAGCAATAAATTGTAATAATTAGCAATAAATTGTAATAATTAGAAATAATTTGTAATAATTAGAAATATATTGGAATAAATAAGAATATATAGGATTAAATAGGAATATATAAGAATAAATAGGAATAATTAGTAATAATTAGTAATAATTAGTTAGGAACAGTTAGGAACAGTTAGGAAGAAATTTTAATAAATTTTAATAAATTTTAAGAACTTGGCACAATTTCCAGTGGATTGATGACACTCCTTTTGCTCGATAACTTTTCTACTTTCAACTTTCACTGAATAAAAACATTATAAAAAATGTGTTACTACGTAGAAATATTCAATATTTTATGCACGAGATTGGATATGCATTCATAGGATCATATTTTTTATAATGCTTTGAGGCGGTGACTATTGGAAGAAGACGATTCATCGACGAAAAGGGGGATCTTTTGTCCGACGGATCATTTACTTGCATATTTCTCACACTAAAATCACAATGAAGAATCTGGTCAGAGGTACACATATTCATTCTCGTGCATACGAGAATGAATATGTGTACCTCTGACCAGATTCTTCATTGTGATTTTAGTGTGAGAAAGATGCAAGTAAATGAGAGTAGCCGTCAATCCACTGGAAATTGTGTCGCCCTTAATTAATGGTAATTATTAAGAAGTAGTTGTAATTGTTTATCTTCTTTTTTCATATAGTGTTATTATAATTTCAAATTATTCAAAAACAGAGATGATTTTATATTTTATGTAGAAAAATATGGAACAAGGAAGTCGACATCAGTCATTATTAGATGATCAAGCTTGGATAAATCAGTACAGAAATCCAAATGGTTCTAGTTTAAATCCTGTATATATTGAGGGTGTTGAAGCTTTCTTAGTATTTGCATCATCAAAACCAGAATATGTTTCAGAAGGCACAATTAAGTGTCCTTGTAAAAAATGTGCTCTAAGAACATTTGACACAGTTGACAAGGTTGGGGGACATCTCTTGCTGTTTGGTTTTCAACCAGATTATGTTTTTTGGTATCGACATGGTGAACGCAATTCCAGAGAAGATCCTAATAACTTGATTCTGAATCCATCACAATTTTAAAATTTAGTGCATGATGTTGTAGGTCCATCTATGAAATAAACTAAAACTCACGATGATATTGATTTAACTCCTGAGTTGGAACCATCTGAATTTTATGAGTTGTTGAGGTCTGCTGAGGATGCATTATATCCTGGTTACAAGATAAGAAAATTAGAAGAGGCTGCAAAATTTATGGCTATTAAATAAGATAATGCAATGTCAAACAACTGTTTTGATCAGATATTTTCTTTGGTTAAAACACTGTTACCTGAAGGAAATGTGTTTCCTACAAATTACTATGTGAGCAAGAGGCTGGTTCATAATTTGGGCCTTAGTTATCGGAAGATTCATGCATGTCTAAATGATTGAATCTTATATTATGGAAAAAATGAGTCATTGGATAGTTTTCCAACATCTGGACAATTGAGGTATAAAGAAGCTGAACCAGGGAAGTCTAGATCGATTCCAGTAAAACAGTTGAGATATTTCCCCCTTACACCCAGGTTGCATCGTTTATTTATGTATTAGAACACAGAGTCAACGATTTCATGGCACAAAACCAATATTTCAACTGATATAATCTTGAATCATCCATCTGATGGTGATTCATGGAAAAATTTTGACCATCTGCATCTGTCTTTTGCTATAGAATTCTGAAACGTGAGATTGGGTCTTTCTACTGATGGTTTCTATCCATTTGGTTCTTATGGTTGTTAGTATTCATGTTGGCCTGTCTTTATAACTCCGTACAATTTGACTCCATGGATATTGATGAAGGAGCCTTATATATTTTTGACTCTATTAATCCCATGACATCCGAAAGATAATATTGATGTTTATTTGAAACCATTGATTGATGAGTTAAATGCATTGTGGAGTAATGGTGTTAATACATATGATGTTACTGCGAAACAAAATTTCATATTAAAAGCTGCATTGATGTGGAAGATTAGTGACTTTCCAGCATATGACATATTATCTGGTTGGAGTACACATGGTCCGAAATCATGTCCTTACTGTATGAAAGACAAAAAATCCTTTATGCTCGTCAATGGAAAAAAACCTTGATATTTTGATTGTCACCGTAGATTTCTTCCAACCGATCATCCTTTTCTGAGGAAAAAATCTCATTTCAGAAAACGTACAATTGAAAGGGATGAACCTCCAAAGATGATCTCAGGTACAGAGTTAAAATCAGTTGTATTTTCATTACCTCCCATCAAATTTGGACCAACAGTAAACCAATAGAAAATTCATGGATTTTGGAAAGAACATAATTGGATAAAATGGAGCATTTTTTTGGGATCTTTCGTATTGGTCTAATTTTTTGGTCTTCCACATGTTGGATGTTATGAATATTGAGAATAATTGTTTTGATAATTTATTTCATACAGTTTTGGATACACCAGGTAAGACCAAAGATACTGTAAAGGCATGATTAAATCTTGCCCAAATTTGCAGGCAACCATAACTTGAACTATTTGAAAATGTTAGATCACAGAGGTTAATGAAGCCAAAAGCAACTTATACTCTATCCAAAGAGTGTCACTTATTATTTTGTCAGTGGATTGCAGATTTGAGACTTCCAGATGGCTATGCTTCCAATTTGGGCAGATGTGTTAAGAATGGTTATATTACTGGATTAAAAAGTCATGATTATCATGTTATAATGGAAAGACTAATGCCGATTGGATTCAGAGGTTTGTTGAATTCTATGATTTGGTATTCTATAATAGACATATCATATTTTTTTCGAGACATTTGTGCAGCGACAATAGACTATGATGCGCTAAGAAAACTGGAATAAGATGTTGCTGTAATTATATGTAAACTGGAAAAAAACTTTTTGCCATATTTATTTGACTCAATGGAACATATGATATTACATTTTCTACATGAAGCTAAATGTGGAGCTCCAGTACATTTTCAATGGATGTACCCATTCGAGAGATGCATGCAGAAATTGAAGAAAAAAGTACGTAACAAAGCATCAGTTGAAGGCTCAATTGCTGAAGCTTATTTGTAAGAGGAAATTGCTTTTTTTCTGATATCATTATTTTGAATCTCAATATCCCCCAAAACACAATCGCATGGGATGAAACGAGGGTAATTTTAATGATGAAATGGACAATAAATTAATAGTTTTTAATCAGACAAATCTGGGTTTTGGTGGAGTTCATGAATGATGGCTTTCAGATGATGAACATCACAGAGCTCATACATATATTCTGCTCAACTGTGAAGAAATGACATCATTTGTCTTGTGAGTGATTCTATCACTTATTCTATAATTTATGTTAAGATATTTAAAATTATTTTATTTGTAGGTTATATGATAATCATATCAAGAAACAACTTCCACAAATAACAACAGCTGCTCTTGAAGAACGCATGCAATTTTTTTTCTCAATGGTTTAAAAAATTGGTAACATAAATTATTGATGGTTTAATATCAATTAATTTTAGTATTTATTATATTGATATTTGTTTTAAAAATTTTCAAGTGTCTCAATATGCTGATAAAATTGATAAGAGACTGTGTATATTGAGTAACCCACCATCCAAAATGGATAAATATTATAATGCATATGTTGTGAATGGTTTTTGATTTCATACACATGCATACAGGAAAAAAAAACAATGAACAATGGAGTTTTCTTGAGAGGATCACATCATAGAGAAACTGAAGTTGAATTTTATGGCATTTTGGATGAAATTATTGAGCTGTGTTATCTAGGATAGAATTACATAACAATGTTTAAATGTCGGTGGTTGGATACTGAGAGAGGCTTGCGTGTTCATCCGACTCATAGAATCGTCAATATTAAATATAAAAGTCTTCTTGCAGTAAATGAACCATTTTTACTGGCTCAACAGGAACATCAAATTTATTATGCAAATTACTGTGCTACTTCAAGAGACTTGAGTGATTGGTGGAGCATAATAAAAATAAAATCTTAGGAAAATCAGTTTAATCAAACTGAATGTGGTTCTTCTGAAGTGGAAGGAATTGAAAATTTTCAAGAGATTTCTCAAAATCCATCTGATTCACAAAGAGATGTGAATATCGATGATTACACCCCACAATTAAGAATCGATGGTGATGAAGATGTTAATGGTGTTACAAATGAATTTGAAATGACAAGAGATGCTGAAACTGAAACTCATATGGATATTGATGATGTTGAGGAGGAAGATGAAGACATTGACATTGATAACTATGGAGAAGAGAATGAAGATGAACATTGACACGGTTAAATGCTGGTTATAATCATAACTAATATATATCTATATATAATAGATATTTTCAACTATCTACTAACAATAATCATTTTGTGTTTCAGATGGACGCTGATATATATCGCGAGTTGCAGGAGGCTGAACTACCATTGGATGAGGGAGATTTTGGATCAACTGACCCTCAACCTACTGGCGCTTCAGGGGGTACGCGGAGGGGGTGCGGTCTTGCACGAATAATGATTCCTGACCCTATCCCCGAGCAATGTCCACATCTTGGTTTCGATCCACACACACGGAGGTATGGTAACCTGTATATTTTAGTTAGCTTTCATTAATTTATTTATATATATACTAATTGTTTGATTATTTATTCCTTTTTCACATTTTTGCGCATATAGCTATTGGACAGGGGAGCACTATCTTGCGCAATTATTTTTCTCAGCCATGGATCACATGGGAACAGATTTCCGTTGATGTGCGATGCGACATGTTCCATCATTGGATGATACGTAAATAAATAATATTTATTTTGAAATTTATTTTATTAATAACTTTATATTATAAATTATTTTTAGGGTTTATGGTATCCTATCGATGATAGCATGCGCGATGCTATCCACACGGCATGACAGGTTTCTATGCGTTACCGTTTCCATCAGTTTTTGCACAATTTGAGAAGGAAAACCATTATGAAAGCAGGAGTGACAGAATTTGATGAGTCATGTAGAGCTCACTGATCAGAGTACATTTCATCTCACATTTGGGATGGATTATGTTTACACTGGTTGGGTGGTGGATTTTAGAGGAGATCTTCAGTGGGACAACAGAACCGGGGGAGACAAGAGGTGATGCATTGAGCTGGTAGCTGTACATTCAGTTCGCATAGAGAGAATCTGGTAAGTATATTTTTTAAATATTTTATAGAACTTTAATTATAAATAGTTTATTTTATATTTTTTTAGGTAGTTGAGTATCCCGATACTACGGAGTTCAAAATTTATCGGTGGATGTACAGTGATACAGCCACTGGAGAGATTAGAGGTGATTTCCAGCATCAGATTGTGGTTAGTATTATTTTTTAATTTTGACAATTAATTACATATAATATTTTTACAATTTTAATTTTAAATTAGAATTGAAGGAGTCATATGAGGCTGCGACCTCTCAAACACAGGCTGAGGGTCAGGACGAGACGATTGACCAGACCGATGCTCACCATTTCGATGAGTCGGAATGGACGCAAGAGACTCAGTATAGCTTTGTGAAGGGCTGAGTAGTTGGTATTGACTTTCATTTGACTCCTAGTACTTATTATGGTATTGCTGCGATGTTGGCGTCCATATCGAGAGGAGCTCGTGGAGAGACATCATCTTCTGTCTCACAGTATCAGGAGCAGTTGCGAAATTAGGCTAAGCTTATAGAGACTTTGCAGAAGCAGCACAAAGAGATGTGACAGCGACAGCAGCAGTAGGAGCAACATCATGAGGAGGAGCTTCATCGATTGGAGCAGCAGCGATAACAAGTGTATCACGAGCAGATGAAGTACATGCGCCATATGACTCGTAGTTTAGGGGTGGATTTTCCTCCACCTCCTCCAAACGACCCCCAGTGATTTGTTTTTTATGTTAAAAACATTTGAATTCAAGTTTTGTGATAATATGAACTGTTTATAGTTTATGTCTTTTATATTGGTGGAAATATTGCATAATTTAATTTTTTTAATATTTTAATATTTATTTTTAGTATTATATTTTTTAATATTTTTTTTATTTTACTAATAATAATAATATTTTATGATTTTTTTATATTTTTTTGAAAAATATTGAAACTTTTAATAATTTTTTATTATTTTATTATTTTAATAATATTAATATTAATTTTTTATTAATCATAATTTTATTAAATATATTTTTTAGTATTATATTTTTTAATGTTTGTTTATTTTACTAATAATAATATTTTTTTATTTTTTATTATTTTTATAATAATAATATATTTTTTTCATTAATCATAATTTTATTATTATTTTTAATTATTTTTTGTATTTGCGATGGGGTCTTTTGCGATGGGGCCCCGTCGCAAATAAGTGAAGTATATTTTTTTTAAGATTAGTATTTGTGATGGGACAATAGGCCCATCACAATTAGAATTTGCGAAGGGCCCGTCGCAAAAGGTTTATGGGTATATAATGTATATAATCAGAATGCTATTTGTGACGGGGAACTTGCCCGTCACAAAAACTAATTGCGACGGGCCCGTCACAAAAGGTTTTTGGGTATATAATGTATATAATCTAGAGGTTTTTTGAGATGGGTCCGTCGCAAAAAATATCTGTTGCGATGCCGTTTTCTGCAATGGGCTATTTGCGATGGGGGCCCGTCGTAAAAGGCTATTTGCAACGAGATCCCATCCCAAATAGCCCATTGCAAAAAACGAGAATTCCAGTAGTGGATGATCCTTCTTAGAGCCTTTCAGGGGATTCCAACAACTCTATCCAGTAAGTCCTACTGAATGGATCGTAGTCCTATGAGTAGGAAATGATTCATACCCACCTTCAGGGAAGTGATAGGGGAACGAACCCTAACAAAACTTGTCCAAGATACAGTGGACAAGAGAATAAAGCTATGTATAAAGGGATACAAAACGTGTAATAGGGTCACACTCGGTGTCCCTTGACCTCGGGTACTGCTCATGTAGAACAGCTCGTGTCATTCAAATTGTGTCGTGTAGAAGATAGGTACACACTGTGTAGGAGGGTCACATGCAATTTCCTTCCATATGGGGTCTACTCGTGTACTCTGGTTGTGTTCCAGTACACTGTGTCAACCCGTGTATCTCTTCTCATATACCAGTACATGTGGTAGTCCATGTACTTGGTCCAAGACAAGTCATACGGTGGGGTACATGCCATGTAGGCAACCCATGTACTCTGCCCAGTGTCCATGTATCTCCCGAGATACACGTCGAGTCTATGGGAAGGGCCTATATGTTGTGTGATAGGGTCATACACCATGTGACATTTAAATATATCTCAAAATCCTAACCACCACTCAGTGGGGGCCACACGTTGTGTAACCTTGGGTTACACACCGTGTTCATCAAGATTTTCCAGAATCCCATGTTCTTCCTCTGTGCACATCAAACGATATCCCAAGTTCTGATTTTGTGGTCCATTCACTTCAAAACTTTGTATTTAGGCTCGTTTAATCACCTTAACACCAAATCAAGGTGTTTTAGGCCTTCAATCAGCTCAAAAAAATATTTTAATCAATTACGATGCAAACCTCTTAAAGAACGATTTCTTCTGATTCACTCCGATTAATCCATCACCATTACCACCACAACTCCATTAGGTTATACTGAGGTCAAATATTCAATTCCATATTTTTACGCCAAGAAACAAAGGTGAAATGACCGATCATTCAATAACCCGTCAAAGAACAAATAACACGTAGAAAAAAGGGAGATAAAACACAATGAACACATCTAAGGAACAAAAATTGACCATTATTTGTTCTAGCCTCAATCCATTTCCGTAAGAATGGTCAAAAAATAAAATCAATTCTTAAATGATAAAACCTTGACAATCTCAAAACGAATAACCCATCCCGTAAGAAACAATTGAACCTCGAATCAACCTATTCATTGGTTGGTCCGCATTCGTCATTGAATCTAAGAATGGGGAAAGAAATAAAAAATAACACATCCTAAATAGGAATTGGATCATTTTCTATTTGAATATCTATTGCCGCTAGTGAGATCCATCAAGAACGATGCTCGTCGATCTTTGATCTACAATTCTACCGTCGCCTACTGAGATAAATCTCTAGAGTTTCTCTCCAGAACCTATAGAGAATTTCCATGGTTATGAGCCTATCCCTAGATCCCTACCTAAAGGATTAATTAAAATAAGAAGCATCACTACATCTCTACATAAACAAAATGGTAAAATAAAATAATTATTCAATTTATTTTATTTATTAAAAATGCCTGAAACTACTTTTCACGGCTGACCCACACTGATCAATTTTAGGCCGTGACTAGGGTAAAACCACTAATATGAATGCAAATGTTCCCTCAAATTTCTTATCCAGGGACCCATTTAAAAGTTATTTCACTTTTTTATAAAAAATGAACATGCATACTATTTAATATTTTAATATTATTCAAATATTTATTCCAGGAACATCGGGCCTTAGAATCACATGCTTCCTTAGTTCTTGGTCTCAAAGTTAATCCATATAATATTTAAAAATAATACATGGAAAATCCAGGACATTACATTCTCCTCACCTTGGGGATTTATGTCATCAAAAATCCAAAATAAAGGCTACTTAAAAAGATATGGGTACTGAGTACGCATATGAGCCTCCTCCTCATAAGTGATATTTCGAAGATTCTCGTGTTTCCACTAGACACACACTAAAGGAATAGATTATTCATGAAAGATCTTCTCCTTCTGATCCTTGATCTCTACTAGGCACTCATCAAAAGTTACCCCATCCTCAATATCCAGCTCACCCCAATCGATGACGTGCGATGGGTCATGCATGTACCACCTCAGCTGTGATATGTGAAAGATGTCATGTACCTTCTCCAACTATTAGGGTAGAGCTAAGTGGTACACCACCTCACCAACTCTATAAAGTATATGAAAAGGGACAATAAACCTTAGATATAACTTTCCTCCCTAGCCAAATATTTGTAATCCACATCGAGGTGAAACCCATAGGAATACATTGTCTCCTTCCTCAAACTCCAAAGGCATTTTCCACCAATCAACATAAGACTTCTAATGGATATGGGCAGTTTTCATATGTTCATGGGTGATCTTCACCTTATCCGTAGTATCTCACACTAATTTCAGGCCCATGAGTACTGACTCTCATGGGTCTGTCCAGAAAAATGGTGACCTATAGGGTCACCTGTACAAAGCCTCAAATGGTTCCATACCAATGGTGGAATAGTAGATGTTGTTGTATGAAAACTCCACCAGTGGTAGGTGAACTTTCCAACTATGGCTGAAGTCCAACATGCAAGCCCACAACATTTCCTCTAGAACATGAATGGTCTGCTTCATTTGGCCGTCCTTCTGTAGGTGAAACACTATGATCAAGAATATCTGGGTACTAAATGCCTCCTGTAATCCCTTCTACATCTAGGATGTAAAACAAGCATCACAATCTGAAATAATTGTCGATGGAAATCCATGGAGTAAAAATATCTCCTGAATGTAGAGGCATCCCAAGCTCTCTAGTGATATCTGTTCTTAGATAGCTAAGAAGTGGTCCAAATTAGTGCATCGGTCAATGATCACCTAAACAGAATCATGTCCCATAGATGTATGTGGTAAACCCATTACAAAGTCTATTGATATTCCATACCACTTCCATTCTGACACCTCAATGGGTTGAGCTAGACCCACTGGAACCTTGTGCTCAACCTTCACTTGCTGATAAGTAAGGCATCGAGAGAAAAACTTTGCAACTCCCTTCTTCATCCATGACCACCAAAACTAACATCGGAGGTTCTGGTACATCTTCTCTACACCTGGATGTAACACCAATGGAGAGATTATTCTCGCTCAAATTTACCCAAGAGATGAAGGTAGAACAATCCTTGTAGTTTAGCTTGGGTTATCGAATCCTCAGAGACCTAAGAAGAAACCTATAGACAGGTACATTCTATGGACTTTTTTTGGCTATGAAGTGGCCAAATTGGGTTGATTTAAGATGGTTTTAAAGGATATATAACAGATTTAAGTGAATTCAATTAAATGAAAATGGGTTGATCTTAATATTATGCTAGGGGTGGATTGAATGAATTTTACTTCTTTAGACAATTTTGGTTTAATTAATTCTTGATGAATCCATTCTTCAAAATAAAACTACCTTCATAATTTTCTAGTTTGATGCAACTAAACTCAATTATTAATCCCCTACACACTTAGAGAACCAAATTCATGATGTCTCCAAGTTATATGGTCATTTTAGTAATTGGATTTAGCTTCCTCAAACACAGTTAAGATGAAGAGTGGAAATAACTAAAGAATGGAAGTCTTAAATTAGTTAACCAATTAACATAAATTCATTCATAAAATAACATTCACTCCATACTTTTCATCTTCCTAAGATCAACCCATTAAAGGGTTATCCCTCCATTGATGCTATACTCTCAATGGTGGGTGGAAGATGGCTTACAAGTATTAGATTGAATAAATTAAAACCGCGAAAATAGCGAGCACTCCTCCGTGTGTGTGAATAAAATTCACACCTATGTGTGAAATAAGTCATCAAAACAAAGAGATATCACTGTGATTTGTGATTATAAAGTTTTAATGAAAGAAATGGGAAGAATAGAAGAGAAAGATGTTGATTAAGAACAAATAATTACAAAAAGGAAACTTACATTGAAATTGAAATGTGATTACAATCACAAAGTGACAGCATAACATTACAATTAAACCAAACAACCAAGATCCTTAAATCATCCAAAACCACTGCCTTAAATAGGAATTTTTGTACCCTTGGGTCGAGCCTCCAACAGTACAAGTCATCTCACTTGAGTATGGTAGGTATAGGGTGGTGGAAAGTTTGTGGAAAGAAAAATTCCACCCTTGACCCGAAAAGGCATCCAGCTTGAATCCACCAAACAGAGGCGCATGAAACACATTATAGATGGACAAATTTGGGTGGGCCATAGAATAATTAAATTAAGATCCGGATTTCCCCTAACAGACTGTAAAATCTCACCCAAAAGGAGTTTTGGTTTTCGAGATATGTTTTAATTGGTGGGTTGTTTTTCTGGGCCACAGAATCTGGCCCAGAATTTTATCTCTAACTTGGGCCGCCTAAATAACCACAATGGAGGCCGAATTAGCACTGGATCCAGAATAATTATTTGTTCCTCTATATTTATTATATCCTCCCACCAAATTTGGACTTCATTGGGCCTTTATTGTGGGCCCCACAGTCTCATCAGTGGGCTGGTGTCTAATTTGACTTCTCCAGAATTGTTTCCTTTCATCACAAAATATCCCCATCTTCTTCCATGAATTATCCATTGATCCCTAAATGAAACATGATAATATTAAAGTGTAGATAAATTTATAAAAATATCAAATTTAAATATGGATAATTACATTCCTCAAAATCAGATGAATCATTGGGTACTTTAAATGATGTTAAAAAATGTACCACATAAAAGTACATTTTAAGAAAGAATTACAATCATAATGTGAAATGATGTTCAAAGTGTAAAATGCACTAAAATGGTGTTTATGAATAATAAAGCACATGAATATTATATATATTAAAAATTAATATTAGCCTCATTTAGTGGCTAATCTGGACATATGAAACTCTCATAAAACCTCCTCCCGCAATTCCACTGGTACTACTGTACATCCTCTGAAAAGGATGAAATGCTCCCCACCTTTTGAATATCCATTAGAATCATGCCTTGTGGACATATGAGAATGTATGGTCTCTCAGTCAGTATCCCCGAGTTATGCCTCCCTGACTCGCTGTAAGAGTGGAGGGGTAACAACCAATGACTGTAGGTAAGCTGCTCTATCTCCATCCACAAAGGATAACTGTAATGAGAACAATTTCTCTGATTCCTTGTTCAGCAACTGCAAACTAGATATCTTTTTAAGAGAATATACCACCAAATTACCCTTTCTAAGAGTATAGAAAATCTCAAAGTCAAAGTACTAGAAGAACTATATCCATCATCTCTATCTTAAGTTTAGATCCTTTTGAGAGAAGATATACTTGAGACTCTTGTGATCAGAGTAAATGATAAACCACTCACTCATCAGGTTGTGTCACCACATCTTCAATATAAATATTATCACTGCGAACTCAAGATCATGGGTTGTGTAGTTTTTCTCATGTGGTCTCAACTGGAACAGACCATAAGAAATCACCACTTTCCTTTGTATTAGGAAACGACCAAACCCGGTTCCTGATGCATTATAGAACACTATGTACTCGACACCCTCCTATGACAATCTCAAGATCATAAAACTCGTCAAAATATACCTTAACTGATGAAAATACTACTGGAACTTCTCTATCCACATAAAAGGATACCCCTTTCGAGTCAAAGCTATCATCAGTGATGATACCTTAGAGAAATTAGGTATGAATATTTAGTAATAGCCTGTTAGCCTAAGGAAGCTCCGCACCTCCTTCATGCTCCTAGGCGGCTCTCATGCTAACACTATCTCAACCTTGGCCGGGTCCACAACCACTCAATCCACTGAGATAAAATGTCTTATAAATTGGACCGCCTGAATCTAGAACTATAAGTTCAAGAGTTTCCCATAAATCTAGTGCTTTCAGAGTATGTCTAGAACTATCCTTAAGTTCTCACATTCTCCTCCTTAGACACTGAGTACACAAGGATATCTTCAATAAATACTACCACAAACCAGTCTAAGTAAGGCTAGAAGATCCATCTCATGAGTCCCATGAACACTTTTAGGGAATTATACATGACAAAGGGAACCACCAAGTATTCATAGTGATCGTAAAGACATCTTAAAGTTGCCTTTGGTATATCCTTGTCCTGTAATCGCACCTAGTTATAAACTAATCAATGTTCAAACTTCGAGAACCATACTACCCCTCTCAAATGATAAAAGTGTTCATAAATTCATGTTGGTGGAGACTTGTCCTTCATTAACACCTAGTTCAATGTTCGGTAGTACATACACGAACTCAATCCACCGTATGACTTTTTGGAAAACAAAACTAAGGCCGCCCAAGGTGAAACACTGGGTCTCATGAATCCCTTCTTCTTCAAGTCCTCCAACTACACCGTCAGCTCAGAAAGATATGTGGGAGCCATCCAATATGATGGTGTAGATATCGGTACCATCCCAAGATGTAAATCAATGCAGAAGTCTATTTCCCAACAGGGAGGTAATCCCAAAACATCTTTAGGAAAGACATCCTCGTACTCCGCCACTACTATTGGAAAATGGAAGCTCATAAAATCTATTGAACCGAGGGTCAGTCTAGCCAACTGATGAGTAATTAGTTGCACCCTCTTATGAATGAGTCCATCTTGTGATGGCTATGTTTCCTTTTCACTGACAAAACAAAACCTCATTCCATCTCTGTGGACACACCACACCCTTTTCCTATAATAGTCAATCTAGGCATGGATTGTGAATAACAAATCCATACCAAGAATGAAGTCATAAGGACTCAACGCCACCACTAAGAGGTTCCAACCTAAACTCTCACCTCCAAGGGTCTGGTCACACTGTCGGCACAAATGTGTGATAACTGAGTCTTCTCCAGTAGGTGTCTCAAAGCATAAGGGTCGAGTTAATGGTTCAACTAGAATTTCTAGGTCTCGAACAATATATGTGTAAAGAAAAGAATTACTAGAACCTATGTCTATTAGTAATTAAACTAAATTATTAAAGACACAGATCATACCCTGAATCATTCTCAGAGCCACTAGGTCATATGCCTTGACCACATGCAGCTATCCCCACCCCTATCCTCTAGCTCCCTGAGCCTGGCATGGACCTCCTAGGGGTGGAGATGGTAGCATGTAGAAACATCATCCACCTACTATTTCTCTCCTAGATCCACATCCACATACACCTCCCTATAGATCTACCTAACCCTGTCATTGTCTCTACCTCAGTGGTCCATCCACTATCTCCCTGTCAGCAGCACGACAGGTCAAAAAATCTTGAGAAAGATGCCCCTACCATCACAAGAATAACACCTCCTATACCTAGGATGAATGGACCCACCATATGATCCCTAAACTGTATATCCATTGTCTTAATACCTCCTCCTGAAATGTCTCCCATGTTTGGATCCTTGAGACTGACATTGGCTCCCTCCTACTAAGGTCTCTATACATACTCATCCACTGCTAACTACCACTGGCTTTATCTACTCATCTAAGAAGTTTTTGACCACCAAATATTACTCAAGCACCCAAGCATATGTTATAATGAATAAAGGGATACCTCTGGCTCAGATGTCTCTATATAAACCTCGCTCAAAGGTCTGAGGCCTGAATTACTGATCACTAACCATATCCATCAAGTACCTAGAAAGGTTGGTGAACCTCAAGGAATAATCATCCACTATCATGCTACCTTTACAAAACTGAATAAGCTCCTTTATACACAAACATATCAGCATAACTAGTGATAAATCCTCTCTAAAGAGATGCTCAAACTCTATCCATGAAAGATTCACCTCGCTGTCAGTATGGATATCCAAACTCCATCACTCTGCCGAACCCTATAGAAGGCTCGCCGCCAGGACCACCATCTGATCCTCTGGTGTCCTAACTAGATGAAAAACTCAGGTCATTGCCTCAAGACAGTCCTAGACACCTAAGGTTCAGACTCAAATCGGAACCTGAGGGGTATCTACCTCTAAAACTCATGGAGTGTGCTCAGCCTGCGCTCCTCATCTTATGGTACTCCAGGTACTACATGCTTCTCCACAAGTGGTGGTATGGTTGGTACACCACCTAGAGGTAACACCTAGAAAACTGGTCCCTATATCGAAGCCTCATCAATGAGGGGGTCATCCTCATGATTGAGCTGCTAAATCCTAGATGGTATACATCTCAGGGGAATCCTGGAAGAAAACAAGATGTACCATGGTTAATGAGTATATCTAGAGAGATGAATCAAGAATGAAATGGAACCACAACCCATTCGTATATGATTCATGTACCATTATTTTACCTACAACCAATGTTCTCATGTAATGAGTTAAAAAGCAGGTTATCATAGTCTTGGTGTATGGATACGCCGACCACCACACCTACACTAGAGTCCCTGACTTGAAAGATGAACTCAAAACACTTAACACTATTGACCCAAACCAAACTCACATAATCCTGGTCCTAAGGTAGAACTGACCACCTCTGATACCACTCTATCATGATCCGTCCCAGTGGGGCCCATGCCAAGACTCCCCAAGACCACCTTCAATAGGCCAGGGGATAGTGAATAGCACCATGTAGGCATATCACTAACATAGGAGGCATTTCCTATGTACCTGTACGCACACACACACACACATCTCTAATCCCACAAAATGATGAAATGTAAAAACTACTAGAACCAAATGAATGTATACCCCTATATCCCAACCAGAGTATGATAGGAAATTAAATTGTAGTAAAGTAAACTGGGCCATAATACAATCCCACCAAAAAGAAGTTTGTAAACTACAAAGTCCAACCTGTAAGAAAAAGGTACTAAGACTGCTATCCATAGCCATAATAACTTATCAGGTGTCTGATCTCACAAAGATCCATCCGGTCTTGGTCTGCCTAAGACTCCATCAAAAGGTCGCTCATCTGCAAAAGACACGACACGTGTGAAAAAATCCCGTACAAGGGTGAGTACAAAAATACTCAGTTGGGCACCTCAAAACCAAAAAGAAATACCTAAAGAAAGAGGTACATTCAGATATATATAGTATATGTCTAAAACACATATAATAAGAATATCCAGATATACTCAATCCAAGACATGCAATTTAGAGGTAAGTCACAACCACTATATACCAACACTAGGAATTCAGTCTATAGATTCCACAAAATAATCATTCAGGAGAACACACTCCTGAGTCTGATAGCATTGATGACATCAGTCTGAGAAGTACTATTTTTTAGGAACCATCATGATAGAGATACAATGATATATCTTAAGAGAATATGATACCACAAATTAGGATCATAGCCAGGACCATAGGGTGATACCAAAAAATCCAACTAGATTAACCTACTAAGTAGAGGATAGACGCCCCATAAAGTTGGTCATATCAATACTGAAGACTATACCTAGGGCAAAAAAATGAATAAGGGATCCTACTCTAGGCCTCTAGGGGGTTTCCAACAACTCTATACGAGAAATCCTATTGAAGGTATCATAGTATTATGAGTAGGAAATGATTTGTACCCACCTTCAAGGAAGCAATAAGGGAACAAACCCTAACGAAACTTGTCCAAGATACATAGGACAAGAGAATAAATCCATGTATAAAGGGATATACAATGTGTATTAGGGTCACACATCATGTCCCTTAACCCTGAGTACTGCCTGTGTACAATATCCCATGTCATTCCAACTGTGTCGTGTAGAAGATGGGTACACGCTATTTAGGAGGGTCACATGCCATGTCCTTCAATCCAGGGTCCACCCGTGTACTCCGGCTGTGTGCCGGTATATAGTGTCAACCCGTGTATCTTTGTACATGTACCAATAAATGGGGTAGTCCATATACTTGGTCCATGACAAGTCATGTGGTGGGGTACACGCCGTGTAGGCAACCAGTGTACTCCACCCCGTGTCTGTGTATCTCTCGAGATACACGCCGAGTCTCTGGGAAGGGCCTACATGCCACGTGATAGGGTCACACACTGTGTGACATTTAAATATCTTCTAAAACCCTAGCCGCCACTTAGTGGGGTCTACATGCTGTGTAACCCCGGGTTACATGCCATGTTCATCGGGATTTTTCCGAATCCCGAGTTCTTCCTCCGCACGCCTCAGCCGATCTCTCAGGTTTTGATTATGTGGTATGTTTGCCTTGAAACTTTGGATATAGACTCTTTTTATCACCCTAACACCAAATTGAGGTGTTTTAGGCATTCAATTGGCTCAGAAAAACATATAAATAAATTTCGACACAAACTACTTGAAGTACAGTTTCTTCTATTTCACTCTGATTTGTCTGTCTCCGTTGCCTCCGCACCTCCGTTAGGTCATACTAAGGTTGGATATTCTATTTTGAATCATTATTACAAGAAATAAAGGCGTAATTATCGATCATTAAAAATCCCATCGAATAAAGAAGAGCTCATAGAAAATAGGGGAGAGAAAACATAAGGAACAAATCCAAGGAACGGTCCTCAATTATTGTTTATTCCAGCCTTGATTCATTCCCATAATAAAGGTCAACAAATCAAATAAATTCTCAAATGATCAAACCCCAATAACCCCAAAATAAATAACCCACAATACAAGGAACGATTGAACCATAGATCAACCTGTTCATTGGTTGGTCTGAGTTCATCGTGGAATCTAAGAATAGAGAAAGAAATCCAAAGGAACACATCCTACCTATGAATTTGATCGTTCGTTGTTTGAAGATTTATTTCCACTGGCAAGATCTGTCAAGAACAGTTCTCATCGATCATCGAACCACAATTCCATCGTCACCCACTGAGAGAAATATCCAGGGTTTCTCTCCAGAGCCTCCAAGGAATTTCCAAGGTTATGAGCCTAACCCTGGATCCTTTCCTAAAGGATTAATTAAAATAAGAAGCGTCACTTCATAGATAAAACATTAAAATAAAATAAATATTCAATTTATTTTATTTGTTTAAAACTATAGAAACTACTTTTCACAGCTGACTCATGCTGACTGATGTTAGGCTGCACCTAGGGTAAATTCGTTGCTTTGAATGCAATTATGCCCTTAGATTTCTTATTTGGGAACCCGTTTATAATTTGTTTCATTTTTTCAGAAAAAATGAGCATGCGTGCTATTTTTTTATTTTAATATTTTTCAAACATTTATTCTGGGCACACCAGGCCTTGGAATCGCACGCCACCTCAGTGCCTGGTCTTGAAATTAATCCACATAATATTTAAAAACAATACTTGGAAAATCTAGGAAATTACAGTGATGTTATTTCAATAATATTTATGTTTTTGTTGTTATAAATGTTAGCAATGTTGTTGTTGTAGATTATTTTTTTACAGGTTACAATTTTTTGCTTTTCTGGGTGTGTTATTATATAAACAACACACTACAAAAATCTATGACTTTATCAGTGCTAAACTAGTACTGTTAAAGGGGGTCCTTTATCAGTGCTTTTTTTAGTACTAATAAATGGGACCACCCCTTTAACAAACCTATTAAAATCCTTTTTGGGCACTATTAAATGGATTTCTATAGTAGTGTGTGTTTGATACAATGCCTCTAGATTTGATATTTTGGGGACTAAAATATTCCACATAGGAAATCATAATGAGCCATTTTATAAGATGATATGGATGAGGAGTGTTCAATATTCATGAATGAGATGCATGAGTTGCATTAAGAATTTCACTACTAAAAAACTACCTTATTAACATGCATATATTGCCACATTTTATTAAAATTGTGGCAATGGTGTTGTGATTCTTAGATCACTAAGAAAGGGAATGGGTAAGGAAAAGGGAAATTTTATTTCTTGGAGAATAAGTATTACATGAATTTCCCCCACATTCACCTCCCTTTCTTTCTTTCTTGAAGCTATCAAGTCTCTCACAACACAAAGAAGTTCTCTGGATTTTGTTGGATAATGAAGGATGCTCCTCAGGACCTTCTTTTATAGTCATGGCCAATGAATTTCATTTAATGAAAAATGATTTGTCTATATTTAATTCATTTATTTTTATTTAAACCTATTCATTTGATATTAGGGGAATTTAATTCATTATATTCTTGCACCTAAATATTCAATGAATATGCTAGATTGAAAAACCTCTTCAATTCTCCCCCTTCGGTTGCATTTTATTGGAGCATCTAAAAAAGTCCAGCTTCTCCCGAGATACCACCTTTTTCAGCATGTCTATAAGATCCTCCTTCTTGTATATCTTAACAAGTAATAGCACCTATTGATCCACCACTTCACGTATCCAATGATAGAGAATACTAATGTCCTTCATCCAGGAATGATACATAGAGTTATTTCTCAATTACAAAGCACTTTAACTATAACAATGAATCTTATACTCCTTCTAGTTGAATCCAATCTCATGGAGAAAACAATTTATCCAAAAAATCTTCATGCCAACCTTTGAAACAATAATGTACTCTACCTTGGTCATGGATAAAGCAATGCACTTCTTCAACCTTAACTGTCATGATACAACTCCTCCTACAAAAGTGTATATATATCCTAATGTATACTTCCTCCTTTCAGGATCTCCAGCCATATATGTATCTATATATCCATCTAAGGGTGGATCATCTCCACTATAGAAAACACATAGTTTCTATGTACCTCTAAGATACCTCATAATCCACTTGACAGCATCCCAGTGTTACTTCCTGAAATTGAAGAGAAATTGGGTCATAGTCGTCATTGCATGGGAAATTTCTGGCCTTTTACATACCATAGCATACATTAAGATTACAACCACCAAAGAGTATAGTATCATCTTCATCACCTTGATTTATTCCTTGGACAACAAGCTTGAAATATTTCTCAAATTCATATGTTTGGGTAGAGGAATGTTCACTGGTTTGGCTCTATTCATGTTGAAATGTTTTGCAACAAATCAACATACTTATCACAAGATATCCATAACAACCACATCTTTCTATCATGGGTGACCTACATCCCCAAAATACTTCGATATACTATCAAGTCTTTCAAATCAAAATATGTGTATAAATCTTTCAATTGGATGATCTTCACTGCATCATTCCCAATGATAAACATGTCATCAACATAAAGTAAGAGGGAAATAAATTTACCATCCTAAAATATCTAAAAGTTAAAACACTGGTCCACCTATGTTCTCTTGTAGACATAACTCACCATGAATGAGTAAAACTTCTTGTACCATTGTTTCAAGTATTGTTTCAGTCCATACGTGCTCTTCTTCAATATGTAGATGAGGTTTTCTTACCCAGAAATCTCAAAAACCTTCAGGATGCTTCATGTAGATCTCCTTGGGCAGGCCACCATAAAGAAAAGTTATCTTCATTTCCATCGGTTCAAGATCCATCTCCAAGCTATGAACCAATCCTAAAATGAATTGGATTGAATCAATCTTCACCATGAGTGAAAAGATCTTGTCAAAGTCAAATCCTTTCTTCTGATGAAATTCTTTGACCATTAACCGAGTTTTATGCTTAACCTCCTTTTTTTCATCCTTCTTCAACATGAACACCAATTTTTTCATTAGATCCTTCTTACCACTAGAAATTTATACCAAGTCATATGTATATATCTTCATCAAAGACTGTATCTCATACTCTATTGCATGAAACCAATTTATTTTTTCAGGATTAGACACTGCTTCCTAGTATCCTTCTGGACCCCCTCATAAGTCAAAAATAGGTACTCTGACTCTAATTATTTTGTTGATGGAATCCTCCCTCATAAAGATCATTGAAAAATGTTATTTTTGGTAGTAACAACCTCACCTAACTCCTGTGATGTTTTTTTAATTCTGGTGGAGAGGGTTAAGCCTCCCCCTACTCAATATCCTCCTCCTCCACCACCTCCTAGTATACTGCTAGTGGATCATCTTGCACCTCCTCCTCATCAGTGGAAGATGGTGCTAGTACAAGTGTTAGACCATGAATTGATTCCTTTACACTTCCACTTCGAGTCATTTTGGTATTTTTAATGTCTTCAATCTTCCGATTCTGATGGAACACAAAATCTATGTTTATGATCACCTACTTAACATTTTAATCTCAAAGCTTGTATTCAAAATCCTTGTCTCCATAGCCGATGGAGATTAATGGAGTAGATCTATCATATAGATTTTTCCTAATCTATTTTTATACATGTGAAAAATCCAAACATCCAAATACTTTTAAAAAAGAGTAATAAGGATGTTTACCCAGACATATCTTCTATGTAATCTCAAAATTCAGGGGAACTGATGGAGATATATTGAAAAAGTAGCATGAAACTCAAAAATCTTTTCCCTATAATGGATTATGAAGCTTATCCAAACTCATCATAATCTTGAACTTCTCCATGATGATTCTGTTCATACTTTCCTCAACTCCACTATGTTTTGGGGCATGCGGGACCATCCTCTCATGTCAAATTCCATGACCCATGCAATATGTATCAAACTATATAGACATATACTCCTCTCTATTATCTTAAAAATATACTTCATATTTATTTTAGTTTTAGGCACCACCATAGAATGGAATATCTTAAAGTAGTCCAGTGCTAGTTCTTTAGTTCTTAAGAACACCCACACCTTTATAGATGCATCATCAATATATTTTAAGTAATATTTGTTACCTCTTGGTTATTCTACCTTCATGGGACCACATACATTAGAGTTCACCAAATCCAGTAAATTTGATCTACTTTATAATGAAGTACTGAATGAGACTTTATGTTACTTCCCATAAAAGTGATATTTCTAAGGATCAGGTGATGCATCTTGGTCAACAAGGATGTAATTATTTTTATTCAGGGTAGATAACCCCCCTTCACTCATCTAGTCAAGTCTCATATTCCAAAAAATAGGATGACATCCCTCCTTCCACCATGTTGAGTCTATAGACACATATATTTACATGTGTTTTTTACAATATACCACATATGTGTCCTTGGGTGATAACGATGGATCCATTCATCATATTCTATGCTATGTTTTTAAATATGTTATCATAACCTTGTCTGTCAAAGGTTATCCCTAATAATAGGTTGATACAAAGACTTGGAACATGTAAAACATCCTACAAGGTGATTATATATCCAACGTTAATATTGAATTGGATATCACCCATGCCAATGATATCCATTGAACTGGTATGCCCCATATTGACTACATCAAATTCACCAGCTTGATAAGTCAAGAAATACTCATGATGAGTAGTTACATGGTGTGATACTATAGTGTCAACCACACATTTTGTGTTCTAGACTGATATATAAAAGCATGTATCTTTGTTGTCTTTAGAGAAAAGAACAATTTCTATAATAATGGTCACATGTAATTTTTCATTTCTTCTTTTTTGGTTAATACCTTAGCCTTTATCTTATAATAACTTTTGAAAATTTTCTTCAATTTTTACCCCATACCACAGTGGTAGAATTTTTATGTTGGCCTCCTATAATGACCTGAACTTTTATAAATAAAATTCCCTTTACGATTGAATTAAATTCCCTATTATGGTTATAGAAAACACATGCACTTATTTGGTTTTATTATATCCTATCATATTTAAAAGATCATTAAGAATTATAATCATTAATAAAATATTTATTCAATAATGATCATATGATTAGTATCAATATAGGGTTATGATAAATCCAATTGACAAAAAAAAAGAATAAATAGCCTCAACTAGTAGGATTGTACCCTATGAAGCCCATTTATCAGAAATTATGAGGGATATAACATCACCGGTCTTTACTCTTGACCAAGCTCAAGCCTAGATCTAACAACCAAAGCATGAGAGAAAATATTTATGGGAGAAGTTTAAGCTCATCGTGATTACAAACTAAACCATGTACGCCGAACCACCCCATGAAAATCTCATCATTGCACACCTTACCCTTAGGGACTTTACTATTTTAATAAATAGTTATGTATCAAGAAACTAATAATATGAATATTTATATTTTATTTTTAATAGAACAAATTTTATATTTACTTCTTACTTTATAAAGGATTTTTATTTTGATATGATAAAACATAAATTGTATTTTTGGGTATTATGTTATTTCAATTAAGCCATTATTTTTGATGAATTAATTAATTTTTGAAGTAAATTATATTATAATAAAATATTATTATTAAGTAATATTTATTAATTATATCTGATAATATAATTTTACAAAGTTAAAAAAAGTTTTTATAAGCATTTGAAAACTGTTATTGTCAAAAAAACCCAAAAATTCTCAATAAATGTCAATTATTTTTTTAAAAGTGAAAATTCACATATTTAGAAAATTATTTTGATAAAATAAATATTATTTTAGAATCATCACATTGAAATTATATAACATTTATTTTTTCTTAATTTTCTAAGACATTTGAATTTTTGATTAAAAATTAAATACGATATAAATATACAGTGTGTATTAGGACATCATAATGAATCAAAAGTGATATAATAAATGCTATAAATGGTATCCACGACCAAATATGTGTTTTAATTTTAAAATAATGTGTTTTATGGTTATTTTATTAATTTTATAATTATTTTATGAATCCTCCAAAATCTAATTATATTTTAAGGTTTTAAAATTAATTCTTTATAAACATGACTCAATTCCACACCACCAAGGGAAATATTTTATTTAGTTAATAATTTGAACTTATAAAATAATTAAAACCACTCCTATTTGATAAAATCCATAGTAAAAAACCATGGTAATGTTTGTGGCTTTGATTACCTTCTTATATAGAGTTTAAAACCTAAGTTTGGGAAATAATAAAGAAATATCATCTCTTTTCCTATATAAAATCACCTAAGCTATAAAGACCCTAACCTTTTACAACAATTATTACACGATTTTGAGCATAATTGACCATAAAATAAAAACCAAGTATTATAAAGTCTAGTTTCTTTGGAAAATTAGGTGCATAAAATTGAAAACATGAAAATATAATAAAACATATTTATATTAATCATCCATAATGAGCTCTTAACTTCCTTTGAGCTCTTACATCTGCATAGGATAACTTGGGGAATATATAGAAAAAATGGATAATATAAAAACCCTAATAAGGGATTAAACATAGAAATAAATCATTGGACATGGGTTATAATGAATTACATGATGACATAAAAAGGAATAGAACATGAATAAACATATGGAAGCATAACAAATAGAACATGGGATCATATAATCATGGAAACATGAGAACATGGATGAAACATATAACATGACATAAATTTGATTCAAGGATAACTACCAAGACTATATCACATGGCAAACAAAGTACCATAAAACAATCAGGTTTACTCCCTGTCCCAATATGAAATCTCATGAGACTAAACATTAACCAATGCATTGGATAATATTTATCTCACGAGACATCATATTGGGATAGGGAGTAAAACTGATTTATTTATGGGACTTTGTACACCTTGTGATATAGTCTTGACAGTTAGCCTTGAATCATACTTATTTCATGTTATATGTTGCTTCCAAGTTCCAATGTTTTCATGATTACCTGATCCCATGTTCTATATGTTATGCTTCCATATGTTTATTCATGTTCCATGCCGTTTTTGTCATCATGTTATGACTTCTAACCCATGTTCTATGCTGTATTTCTATTTCTATTCCCTTAATGTAATTTTTAGATCATCCTTTTTTCTATATATTCCCCAGGTTATCCTATACAAATGTAAGAGCTCAAAGGAAGTTAGGAGATAATTATGGATGATCAATATAAAGCTGTTTTTATTTTTTTCCCATGTTTTTAGTTTTATGCACCTAATCTTACAAAGAAACTAGAATTTATGATCCTTGGTTTATATTTAATTATTAATTATGATTAAAATCATGCAATAATATGTGTAAAAGGTTAGGGCCATTACACAATCTCCCACTCCTCTTCAGTTAAAAACCCTAGAGCTCGTCCTTACACTGCCCTCTCCTCAACATCATCCTATGTAAAAGGTGGGGGATCTACAGTCTCGTCGATTGTACCTTGTCCTATATATAAGGATAGTGGTTGTTGGATATAACTATCCTCAATATATGAACAAGATGGATACTGTGCAGTAGATATCTACAGATCATATCCTAATAAAGAATGCAGCATAGAACAGTTAGCATCTATCTCTAAAACAAAATCTAACATGCTAATAGACCATGTCTGTACCTATGCCTCTGGCTTCAGGTGTGGATAATGTGCAATAGGATATGGAGGAGTATCTGGATGATCATGATGAAAACTCCCTCATGTTCCACATCTGTATCCATAACATGGACATCACTCCCTGAAACATATACATTAGGATCAAGTGCCTCAACATCATCTGGTGCATCAAAGAAAATACCATAATACATCTCATCCATATAAGGATGTAACTCAGTCATAACTCTATGAAAATATGTTTGGTAAAATGTGCCTCCCTCTACCAGATCATATGGGAAAGAGATGGGTGATACAGGTATCTTGTAAAAACAAATTATGCAGTTAAGTAATGTTAATCAAAAAACTATTCGACAGTAGAAGAAATAATTGTTAACAAGTCATGATAGCCCCATCCATGTCATAAACTAAATCTCACTAGAGATATACAATACCAGGGCACATAATCTAGCTAATCGAATAAATTCATGCATACTATGACGACCCCTCATAACCGGGACTGACGTTGTCTACCCCACATCTCAATATATCATGTATGATACCAGTAAAAGTATCGCTTCCCTAACATCTTTAGGGAATGTAGTCAAGGTAATTGATTGGGCAGTGAAATAATAGGTTGATAGAAACCGAAATACCTCATAAAATTATTAGTCTGATTACACTCAATAATATAAAAATGAATCATAGGAATACCACATGTGACGACAAAAAGTATCGTCATACAATATAGTGGGGTCTCTTGATGATAACCTTAGTACATAAAATCCATATAATCTAAAAAATGAATAATAAATTTTTAAATGAAGACATGTGCTATAAATAATAACGACTTAACTATATAATTAATAACCACTTATGTCATCTGGTCGAAGACTGTAAAATATAAGTTTGTAAGTGTGGACATTGTGTTTGGATGTATCTAAATACCGATGTGCCTGAATCCGCCTATAGATAACATTTTTATACTTAAATACATTATAAGTAAGGATTAAAAAACCATCGTCCACATGGAGACTCTGCTACAATATCAACAGGCATTAGCGCAGGAACATGTGGAGCTAAGTAAGGGATGTGATCCTATATACACATCTATATAATAATAACACATCCTATGATCTATATATTATCGATGTTCCTTGCACTACATAGTGCCATGTATGTATATGCAAGACATTTAGACCCCCAGCTATACCACCATGTCTAGTCTAAGTCATCCAATAAAGGTAAATACATCAATTGTACAAATATAGTTGAATGACCAATGAATATCATGTGAACAATCATCCACAAAATGTATGTACATAAAAATCGCATCATGATGATCTCGTCGATATAAATATATATGAGAGAAGTGATCTTCTATCCACGACATGCTTAATCCACTACTAATGTTAGACCTTCCATCGTTGGGGACCTCAATGCCCAATATTTTGTGAACCAGCTCAAACCAATCTACACCCACTCAGCCGATCATAACTGCACCATCAATGGGGAGGCCAAACATAATGGAAACATCCTTGAGGGTAATAGTTATCTCCCCTTTGTAAATGGAAATGTAGGTGTCTTTATCCTCCCTATATCTATGAGCACAATAATGAGCCAAAGATCAAAAAATGCGAAGTCGCACATTGCTACACCGTATAACCCAACACGATAAAGATGGGGGACTATGGTAGGAGGTGGTGCAGCATGATGAAAATGATGATATTTTTGTACACTCAAAGTAGACACTTGATGTCCCTCTAAAACCAACCATGAAACATGCCTACCATGGAATGCGAGCAATAGAGGACCCACCATATGTACATTTGATATCATTATTACCTTTTTATAGTTAATTCAATAAAATTTGAAAACTATTTAAAAAAAAAACTACAATAAGAAAAATGAGGTAGATAATTAGAATGTATAATTTAGAATTATGATGAAAAATGAGGTAAAAAAACAGATGTTATTGATGTTGTTGGATTAGTTTATCAATTTCTTATTTTAATGATCTCTAATAATGTTTAAGTTATGTCAAAATATTTTTATGTATATCATCCATGATGAAATACCCATATAGAACATGTGTCTGCATGATATATTCAATCGACCATGTGATTTGAAGGACATATTTGACGAAATTTCCTTTAGAGGTCAAACCACTTTTTATTCATTTTTTCTGTCTGTTTATTTTTTTAATAGTTAAATTATCACAAAATTATTTCTGATTGAATCCAGAAATGAAATAAACTAGAGTTGAAATAGGTTATAAATGAAGAAAGTTAGAAATAAAAGGAACTATTAATGAAACATCTATATATAAAAAAATGTACACATTAATGATAAAATATATAGACTCGATCATGGATGATAGGAAGTGTAGCTCTGTCCTACCACTTGGGGACATCTCTTATGAGTACGCCCTTCTACATGACAAATGATGCATCGTAGCCCCCCTTCTCATTACTAAGGCCAAACCATCTCATTTCTAATACGAGTATACTTTGGTCATCATCAGGGGCACAACCTGGTAATACCAATCCAATAATTGAAAAAGGATAATAATAATAAAAAAATAATAAATGAAAAATCCATAATATGAAACCTAGAAATATCAAGGACAATAGTCGGTTAATCAAAAGTCAGTGTAATAGAATGAAAGTCACCAAAATGCATCCAAGGTGCATTATAATAGTTAACCAAAGTGCTCACTTAACACATTGGGTCAACATAGGGCTCCCAGGATACGTTCATCGATGCATAAGCTGCAAAAACATGTGCAAAAGAATATCTTAATGCCATAAAGTTACCATAATCACAATACTTGTTTTTTCAACATGACCAGCAGCACTCGACCATTGTTGCATGTAACCTGGTCATGGAACTATCTTACCTGAAAGTGGCTCTGTACTCGGTTAATGATTAGAAGATGCAATACCGATGCATCATGCAGTATCTGATCAATAGCACTTTGTAAATACTAACCAAAATGTATTCCATTTTGTATCCTATGATAGACATGTCAGGACCATTCAAAAAAGTACTTCACACATCTATAAAATGTCTCTTGTAGTAACCCTAGGATTATAAGTTTTTGCAAACCCTTGAAGACCCCATTTATGCACTCTACCATATTAGTGGTCATATGACCTTATCTCCTATGACCATCAAATGCTAATGACTATTTTTCCTTTGAAATATACATCATATAATCATAAAAATATTAATTATCCCTTATAATTTATTCAATACATTTATTGAACTTTATTTTTGGGGATCACATACTGAAAGCATAAGAGAATAAAGTATTTAAAAGGATATTAAATTTTCTTTTCAAAAAGAAAAAAAGTTCAGAAAAAACATACCAAACTTGATATTCTCCTTCTTTATTGCCTCATATCTAAAATGATTATGCACATTGTTGGTGTGACAACCCCAAACACACACTACGCCAAAATTTTCATTTAGCGGCAGTTTTTTTCTGTTTAGCAGCGGTTTAAACTGCCACTAAACCATTCGGTGACAATTTTAGAAAATTATCACTAAATCGCGTGTCAACAATCAATTAGCGGCGATTTTTTAAAACCATCGTAGAATGATTTAGCGGTGGTTTAAACCGTCGTTAAATTGGTTTTTTATTTTGTTTAAATTTCTAAATTTTTAAATTTTTTTATTTTCGTAATTAATTAATTTTATTAATTTATTATTTATTTTTGTAATTTATTTATTTATTTATTTTCATAATTACTTTATTTATTTACTTATTTACTTATTTATTTATTTATTTATTATTACCCTACTCATGTCCATCTCCATGCACAAGCCCATTTCCATGCACATGCCCATGCCATATATAGAAATTCTACGTTGGATGAGATTTGAACCCCTTGCCTGTGGCTTATTCTCCAAAGACTTTACCACTCTAGCAAGATCTTCAAGTGGTCAATAAATCAAATTTAATATCCTTATATATATATATATATATATTAATTGAAAAAAATTATACATAACAAATAGATAAACACTAAATAATTATTAGTCAATAATTATTAATCAATAAGGATTAATATATAATCAATAATTATTAATTATAAAATAATAATTAATAATTAATAATTAATAAGTGATTATTAATATTTAATAATTACTAATTACTAATTACTAAATAATAAATAGAATATAAATGAATAATAAATAAAGAAATATATAATATGGAAATAAATAGTAAATAAAAAAATAGTAAATAATAAATAGTAAATAGTAAATAATAAATAGTAAATAATAAATAGTAAATTGTAAATAGTAAATAGTAAATTGAAACTTATAAATAATAAATACTAAATACTAAATACTAAATACTAAATAATATATAATATATAATATATAATATATAATAAATAATAAATAATAAATAATAAATAATAAATAATAAATAATAAATAATATATAATACATAATATAAAATGTATAATAAATAATATTTAACATATAAGATATAATATATAATATATAATACATAATACATAATATATAATATATAATACATAATATATAATATATAATACATAATACATAATATATAATACATAATAGATAATAGATAATATATATAGTATTTAATATATAACATATAATATATAAGTAATGTATAAATAGTAAATTAATTAAAAAATAATTTAATATATGATAAATAAATAACAAATTAATAATAAATTAATAAATAATAGATAAGTAAATAATAAATAATAAATAATAAATAATAAATAATAAATAATAAATAATAAATAATAAATAATAAATAATAAATAATAAATAATAAATAATAAATAATAAATAATAAATAATAAATAATAAATTATTAATAATTAATAACAACTGATAATTAATAATTAATAATTAAAAAAATTATAAATAATTAATAAATTAATTAGAAATTATTAACAAATAAATAATAAATTATTAACAGATTAATTAGAAATTATTAATAAATAATAATTAAATAAATAATAAATAATTAATAAATTATGAATATTGAATAAATAAATAAATAAATAATAAATAAATAATGAATGAATAATAAAATAATAATAAATTAATATTTAGTAAATTTAAAATCAAATAATAAATAAAAAATAAAAAATAATAAAAAATAAATAACGAATAATAAAGAATAAGGAATAAAGAATAAAGAATAGAGAATAAATAAATAAATAAATAAATAGATAGATAAATAAATAAATAAATAATAAATAATAAATAATAAATAATAAATAATAAATAATAAATAATACATAATAAATAATAATAACTAATAATTAATAATGACTAATAATTAATAATTAATAATTAATAATTAATAATTAATAATTAATAATTAATAATTAATAATTAATAATTAATAATTAATAATTAATAATTAATAATTAATAATTAATAATTAATAATTAATAATTAATAATTAATAATTAATAATTAATAATTAATAATTAATAATTAATAATTAATAATTAATAATTAATAATTAATATTCAATATTCAATATTCAATATTTAATAAAAAATTAATAAATAATAAATAGTTAATAAATAATTAATAAATAATTAATAAATAATTAATAAATAATTAATAAAGAATAAATAAAGAATAAATAAATAAATGAATAATACTTAATAATTAATTAAAAAATTAATAATTATTGTGTACATAAAAACTAAATAATAAATAATTAAATAAATATTAAATAAAAAAATTAAAAAATTAAAAATAAATAAAAAATAATAGATAATAGATATATAAATAATAATAAATAAATAAATAAATAAATAATAATTATTCAATTAATTAATATTAAATAAATGAATAAATGAATAAAAAAAAATAAAAAAATAAAAATTTAACTAATTAAATCATAAAAAGTTAAGAACCTATTAAAACCCTAAAATCATTGAAATGACCATAAAATCTGATCCATGACTCCTTTTTCAGCACCACAACTAGTCAAATCGAAGATCATGAAATGAGCTTCGATATGATATGTGGTACAACCTGAACAGATACCTAGATCAAGAGTTATAACCGTTTGAATTTTAAGAAATCAGGGTCTGCAAATAAAACATCTGCTTCAGAGGCCTTTTATTCCTTTATGGTGGAATAAAAGGGGCGCAATACTCATAAAGTTGGCACTAGACCTAAATGGCATAGATCTTGTCCCAAGATTTGATTTGATATGTGGTAGAGCCCAAACAGACACCCGAATTAAAATTTATGGTCGTTTGAATTTCGAGTTTGATTTTCGACTTTTGAAATTTTAATATATTTTTTCCTTTGATTATCACATGATTAAAATTTCACTTGGTTTTAGATAATTTTATAATATTTGATTTAACTGGTTTTGGAACTGAAATGGATTCCCGAATCAGAAGTTATGGTCATTTGATGCCGAAGTCTGTTTTTCAACTTATTGAAGATTTGTTTTCAGTTTAAAAATACGATTAAATAATAATTATAAATATGTATTAATTGACACATTATAAATAATTAAAATTATATATAATAAACTATATGTGATTATAAATAATAAATAATAAATAATAATTAATAAATAGATAATTTTTTTAAAAAAAATTCTTCAATTTTTCTACGGTTTTGAAAAAACCGCTGCTAAAAAAGATGTAATTTTTTTGAAAGAATTTTTAAAACATTTATAAAAAATATTTTAAAAACATTTAGTGGTGGTTTTTCATGGAGGTTTCAAAATCATTGCTAAATTTTTTATTGGAAAAAATTAGCAACGGTTTTCAAAACCTATGCAAAAAAGCCGCTGCTAAAACACTATTTTCTTGTAGTGCCTATAACTCAGAGTCGGTGGTTATTTTATTACAATGACATAGATACAAGAGATCACATCACCAAGGATTGATCAGTTTAATAGTTTTGAAGAACTATATGTATACATGGTTCCCTTATTACATTGGTAATTAAACATAGAATATAAAAAAGGAAAATAAATTGCTTCTTTGACACTTAACGACCAGTAAGGGTTATATACAGTAGAAACATGAATCAATAATAGGAAAATGATAATCAATAATACATAATCAATATGGAAAGGTAAATAACTGAAAAACACATGCCATTTAATCAATAAACTTAGAGTGAAAATGCATCCATATATTTTTTCATAGTGAAAATGTCCTGAATAATAATAAATGAATACTGAATGATGAAAATGATTAATTATTGGACATAATGTATCTAGAACATGAACCACTACCATCAATTCCTTTCATAAGACAATTTAAGTGTGGGTAGGAATATGTCTATTTCTTCATGGAAACAAACACGAAGAGTTTGTCGCCAACTGTTTTGTCTAATGAGACTTATCGATGCATTGAGGGGATATATAATGTCAGGACCCACCCATCATGTGAATTCCAAATAATTATTTATATATATATTTAATTCATGAATAGTATTACTTATCAAAATATACATATCGAGTAGAGGATACAGATTTATCAATATTTCTCCAGTTAAAATAACATTCAAAGTAAACACCATATGTAAAAAATGGTATATGAATAATACCGTAATAATATACATGATATAAGAAATATGGATATTTAATGAAATATAATGAAAAATGTAAAATAATATCTAAGGTGTAGTAGATACACCACATAAAAATGATAGGTGCGCAATACCAAGTAAGTCTCAATGAAATGGAAACTAAGATGAAATCCCTTACCATATGTCTGAAAGAGTTATACACTTGTACTTAATTTTATAGATAATAAAATTAGATTCATTAATTAGTTAATAAATAATCTATTAAAAATATATCTGATTTATTATAATTTTATTAAGTTCATTTATTTCCATTCCAATGAATTATAATGTTTAATTTCATTGTTTTGGGAGTGTTCATTTCATGGTTTAATGGTCGGTTCCATTATGTATAATTATGATAGTTCTGTTCAAATAGAAGAAAGACTACAAAATTGGAATGGAATTATATTAATATACTTAGAGGATTTTAAATAATCCTCATATATCATTTTGTTATATAGTAGGAGGACGATCCATTAGATAAAACGTTAATGAAAAAGGATTGGTTTATTTTAGAAGTTTTTACAACCATCACAAACTAATATGGTTTTATTTAATATTATGTTTATGTATTAGTTATATAACCTTAAATAAGTTTTAATAAAAATATTATAATCTTTTTTAACCATAAAAATAGTTTTATGACCAGCCTTGAAGGCGGTAATGAAAAATAAAAACTTGTAGTTCACGAAGGTGGTGAATTGACACCTCAGGGACGATGTTTTCATCTTTAGAATAAAAATAGAAGAGATTTGATGATGGATATTAAATTAAAATAATAAAATTATAGTATATATATATATATATCATATTGTAGTTAGTATTCCACTTTGGATAGGGGAGGTGAGGAGAGGATAAGAAAAGAAAAGAAATTAAAAGAGAAAGAATGAGGATTTTACCTCTCGAATATCAACTCCTTAGGGACATCTTTAAGACACTTGGTGTAAGAACAGAAGGTCTTAGACACAGGGAAGATGATTTGGAAGGGATTTATTCAAAATTTTGAAAAGCTTCAAGTCTTAGATGGTGTGAAGACAAGGGGTGGTATTTATAGTGGGAGGAGAGAGGTGTTATTTTTTTTTATTTTGTCTCAAGACTATAAATATTGTTGATTATTGTGACTAAGAATAGTAAATAGTTTATTTGATTTCTAAATAATTGTTTCTTACATCATCCATCACTTAAAAATTCATGTATTTGACTTAAAATGTTAAATACCGTAAATTACCATATTTCACTATTCACAAAAAATAAACTATTTCAGAAAACCCCCAAAAATTACCCTAATAATTTTTTGACATGTAGACTTAAAAAATGGACTCCATTTTATGAAAATAATTTTCTAAATATGATAATTTTTTTAATTAAAATCTTCATTTATTCAAAAAATGCGGATTTTAATATTATGACCGATTTTATGACACTTTAAAAAATTAATTATAGTTTCATAAAATTATCTTATAATTATAATAAAAAAAAAATATTTATTTATGAATATATTTTATGATTTTTTTATTTTAAATCAATATATTAATTATAAAATTGTAAATAATCATTTACGTTCCACAAAAATACCAACACTTAATTTATCATTTTAAAAAATTTATTTACTTATTCTATGAGATAAATATATCATATTTTAATTTGTCGGATCAAAAACTCACAATAGAGATAGGCATGATGACATCTATCATCTAGTCCACTTCTCATATTTCAGTGTGGGATGGAGGAGTGCCTTGCCTTGATTGTGTTCCCAACATGACACATTTCATGGCGTGGGGGGGGGCATCATCTTTGACAGAATTCATTGTTGCAGGATTAGAAAGGGGGAAAATAGACTCTTGGATAACTCTTGTTATGATGTTTATTTATTTTTTGTAATTTGGGTCCATGTTAAGCCTTTGCGCCCTGTTTGTTATGATGTTTTAATTTGGTTCATGTAATGGGTTCCTCCTTTTCCTAGTTTTCAAAAGGAGTTCTATCCTTTTTATGTTAAATAAATAGGGATTGAACCACAACCTTTTTAAAAAAATATTCTTCCATCCTTTGAAAATTTTTTCCTCAAAAGTTTTTCATGATACTTCCTTCTAAACAAATGAGGGTGGTTTTTCTTCATAACATCCTCAGGTTCCCATGTTGCTTCTTCCATTTTATGGTTTCTCCAAAGAAATTTTACCAGTTGAGTTGTCTAATTTCTCAACACTTTCTATCTAGTTTCAAGAATATTTATAGGCTCTTCATAGTAAGACAAATCAGGTTCTAGTTCTATTTCTTCATAGGTGGGTACGTGCGTTGGGTCTATCATGTAATTCTTTAACAATGATATGTGGAAAACATCATGAAATTTTGAGATGCTTAGTGGAATTTCTAATCAGTAAGCTAAAAATCTAATTATTTCTAGAATTTCAGATGTTTTGATGTACTTGGGGATTAGTTTTCCTTTCTCACTAAACCTTATGACACCCTTCCATAGAGATACTTTCAGAAAGACATGATCTCCCACTTGAAATTCCAAATCCTTTCTCTAATTTTCAGCATAACTATTTTTTCTACTTTGAGATGCTTTAATATGAGCATGAATAGTCTTCACCTTTGTAGTCGTTTCTTTAACATGTGTTGAGTCCATAAGTTTCCTCTCACTAAATTCATCCCAACAAGATAGATTAAGACATCTCTTTCTATAAAATGCTTCATATGGTACCATTTGAATACTTGAATGGAAACTATTATTTTAGGAAAAGTATAAAAAAAGTAAATACTAATCCCACATACCTTTAAATTCAAGTGATAATGATCTCAACATGTATTCCAATTTTTGAATAGTCCTTTGAGTCTATCTATCTGTTTGAGGGTGATAAACAATAATCAAATGAAACTCAGTATCCAAATACTTCTAAAGACTCTTCCATAATTTTGATGTAAAATGGGGATCTTGATCAGAAACAATTAATATATTTACACCATTAAGCCTTACAAATTCATTAATATAGAGTCTTGTTAGGTGTTCATGAGGTAAATATTCTCTCATAGAAATAAAATGTGCTGGTTTTTTAAGACGATCTACAAGAACCCATATCACATAATTACTTTTAGGTGTCCTTAGTAGTCCTATAACAATTTTCATCATAATATCATCTCACTTCCATAATAGGTATAGGTTTCATGAATCCCCTAGGATTCTATCTCTCAGCCTTCACTTTTTGACAAACTAGGCATCTTAACACATAATACGTGATTTTGGGTTTCATATTATCACACCAAATATATCCCTTTAGTTCTCTACACATCTTAGTACTACTAAGTTGTATAGAGAAATTTGAGCTATGAGCATCATCTAATAGTTAACTTTTCAAATTAGGTATTTATGGTACAATAACCTCTTTCGAAATTACAAAATTCCATCCTCATATACAAAGTCTACTAATCTTCCATTCTTAACATACTTAATTTTCTTTAGAAAATTATCTTCATCGGATTGATAGATTTTTATCTTTTCCAATAAATATGGCTTCACAATCATTTGAAAAAGGAGTGATATTTCCCCTTCCTTAACAATTCCTATATCCATGTTTACTAAATCCATGAACATATGATCTTTCTCAATCCTCATTTGGGTTATAAGTCCATGATATTTCCTTCTTAATGCATCTGCAACCTTATTTACTTTTCCTGGGTGGTAATGTATTGAGAGATCATAATCTTTGAGTAACTCGAGCCATAATATTTTCCTCATATTGAATTCTTTCTATGTAAATATGTATTTCAAACTTTTTTGATCCATATATTTATCACATCTTTCACCATAGAGATAGTGTCTTCATATCATCAGAGAAAATATTATGACTACTAAACCGATATCAAGAGTTGGATAATTTTTTTTAATGAATCTTTAATTTCATTGATGCATATGAAATAAATTTGTCATTTTTCATAAGTAAAAAATCCTTTCCTTTCTTCAATGCATCACTGTATATTACAAACCCGTTATTTCCTGATGGTAGAGTTAAAATTAGGGCATTGACAAATCTTCTCTTCAATTATTCAAAACATTTTTAGCATTCTTTTGTACATACAAACTCAACCCCTTTACATGTAATATTGGTTAACATGTTATCCAATTGGGAAAAATTATGAATGAAACTATGATAGTAACCTACTAAACCAATGACACAATGTACCTCAGTTATGTTCGTTGGTGTATACCATTATTGGATTGAAATTTTTTTTAGAGGATCAACTGATATTCCATCCTTAGGGACAATATTTCCAAGAAAATAATTTTCATGAAGACATAATTAAAAATTTCTAAATTTACTATATAACTCTTTCCTCCTAAGAGTCTGAAGAATGATCCTCAAGTGACTCTCATGGTCTTCATAGGTTTTAGAATATACTAGAAGATCATAAATGAATACCACAATTAAATCATCAAGATATTCCTTGAATATTATTTTCATCAGATCCATAAAAATCGAGGGTTCATTAGTTAATATAAATGGCATTACTATAAACTCTTAATGTCCATACCTCATCCAAAAAGGTATATTTGGAGTATCTTTCTTCTTTACTTGCAATTGATGATACCACAACAATGTTCAATTTTTGAAAAATTTTGAGCTCCATGAAGTTGATAAAATAAATCATCAATATAGAGAAGAGGATACTTGTTCTTTATTTTAATGGGATTGATTTCTCTATATTCAATGAATAACCTTATGAATCCATATTTCTTCTTAACAAAGAGAACATGGGATATCCATGTAGAAACACTAGGGAGAATAAATCACTAGTTACTCAAATACTCTAGTTTTTTCTTTAGATACACTAATTCTATATTGGTCATTAAATAATGGGTCTTTGATATTGGTTTTTAATCAAGGATTAAATCAGTGGTAAACTCAACTTCATGCTCTAAGGGGTGTCCAGGTAATTCCTCAGGAAATACATCAATGTATTCCTGTACAATTGGTACATCCTCAATTTGAAGATTAATTTATTCATCCCTAGATATTTTTTACTCTTACTTCCCATGAATTTCATTCAGTATAGATACTGGGGGTGGATCTATATAATATTCAGAATATGAAGTTTCTTCTCTAAAGATAAGGAGTTATACATCTTCCTAACAAATTTTAATTTCCTTTTTCATGAAATAAATTTTTGCATCATATTTTGAAATTAGGTTCATACTGATGATTATATCAAAGTAAACCATATGTATAATGATAAGCTCAGAAAATAAATCACATTTATATTCCACAATGGGGGATGACCGACATATCTTTATTATAATGAGACTTCCCTTAGGAATTTTGACTGACAACACCATTATTAAATCAAAAGGGAAATATCTAATTTTCTTTGAAATATGATTTGATATAAAAGAGTGTGATGATCCAAAATAAAATAAAGTACTGGATAAATTTTAAGATAGGATTAATGTACCTTACACCTCATCATTGGGTACTTCTTCTTTAGTTGTGGTTATCATATAAGCTTTTCCATCTCTCCTTGGTCTCTTCTATGGTATATTCCATTAACTCTTGAGATATTGGTTTGAATAATGATCCATTTCATTATAGTTAAATTATTGATTTGTTTCTCCACCTTTCATTTATTATCTCAATGAACCTTTTATTCGAACTTATAACAAACTCCCATGCATTTAAATCATTTCACATGATGATTATTTCCACAATTTTTTCATAATTGGAATTTATCTGTTCCCATATTTTTCTTTGATGATTTTCCTTTTTCATGGTTTTAAGAACTCTTCTTCTATTGATTTACCTTGAACATATTGGATCTTGAAAATTACTTCTCTATTTTTATGGCACTTTATACTATTTCATATTATGATGAAAACGTTTAAGAATCCAGTTACCTTCAAAGACTTGGCTTAATACCTTAAAAGAAATGACCAATCTTTTTTTCTAAATCACATATGTAATATTTATTATACATAGATAGTATTGTAAAGGTAACCTCATACTCTGAAACACTCACTTCTTCCTTTTTCTTTAAGATAAGGAATTTTATCTTCATTTCATTTTGTTGATCATGAGGGAAATATTTGTTGAAGAATGTTTCTTTAAAATTTCTCCATTACATGTCTTCTATTTCATCTTCTTGCTTAGTATTCTGGATCAACGACCACCATTAACCATCATCTCCCTTGAGGAAATATACTGCTAGCACTACCTTTTCCCTTTTATCAAATCCCAATTCCATAAATATCTTTTCAAGGGACTTGATATATTTCTCAGCTACCACTGGATTAATAGTCCCACTAAAATATGGGGGCTTCTACTGGATGAAATGATCCAACATTAGTGTAGTATGGTTATTCATCATAACCTAAGTAATCTTTCCTAATATGGTCATGATCTGCTCATCCCTAACACCAACTGTTTTGACTTGCTAAGTGGGGAAATCCCTACATTATTCATGGGTATTGATTCCATTTCTTTCATTAGGATCCATCACTAAATAATGACATACAAAAATTTATCCCATAATTATCATGATAATTGATCCATGAAAATTTACTATAAGGAATTATTATAATTCTCATATTTATTTAACATCTTGTTCCCAAGGTTTCTACTAAACCCGCTCTAATACCAACTATGAAAACCCCGAACTCATTAGCCTAGATTCAGTGGTTATTTTATTATAATGGTATAGATACAAGAGATCACATCACCAAGGATCGATCAGTTTAGTAGTCTTGAAGAAATAGATACATACACGGTTGATTTATTACATTGGTAATTAAATATATAACATAAAAAAGGAAAATAAATTGCTTCCCTAATACCTATTCAAAGATTTCATCTTCATAATATAGGGAAGGAAAACAAATAAAAGGGTGAGATTAAATGATTAGTAAGGGTTATATACAACAGAAACATGAATCAATAATAGGTGAAGCATAATCAATAAGGAATAATCAATATATAAAGGTAAATAACTGAAAAAACATACCATTTAATCAATAAACTAAGAATGAAAATTCCTCTATAGATTTTGTCATAGTGAAAATATCAGGGATATTAATAATTGAATACTGAATGAATAAAATGCATAATTATTAGACATCATGTATCTAGAATATTAACCATTACCATTAAAACCTTTCACAATATGATTTCATTCTATGGGTAGAAACCCGTTTGATTCTTCTTGGAAACAAATGTGAAGGTTTTATCTCTAACTGTTTTGTCTCATGAGACCCATCGATGCATTGAGGGGATATATAATGCCGACCCCAACACATTAATACAAGTCCAAAGAATTATTCATACATAGATTTAATTAATTAACAATATGAATTATCAAAATATTGATATTGATTAGAGGATATAGATTTATCAATATTTCCCCAGTTAAAATAACATTTAAGTAAACACCGTATGTAAAAAAGATATTAAACTAAGACAATAATCATATACATGATACAAGAAATATGGATATTTATTGAAATATAGTTTCAAATTTAAAATGATCTCAAAGGTGTAGTAGATACACCACATAAAAATTATTAGGTGCACAATACCAACTAAGTCTCAATGAAATAAAAATTGAGACTAAGTCCCTTACCTTATGTTTGAAAGCGTTCTACACTTGTACTTAATGTCATGGATAATCAAATTAGATTCATTAATTACTTAATTAAGAACCTATTAAACATATATTTTATTTATTATAATTTTATTAAGTTCATTTATGGCTATTCTGATGATTTATAATGTTTAATTTTGTTGTTCTGGGAGTGTTCGTTTCATGGTTTTATGGTCGGTTCCTTTGTGTATAATTATGGGAGTTCTTGTAAAAAGGAATCAAAAATACAGAAGTGAAATGGAATGATATTAATATACTTCTAGTATTTTAAATGTTTCTCATTTATCATTTGGTTATATAGTATAAATATAATTCATTAGATAAAACGTTAATAAAAAATGATTAGCTTATTTTGGTTGGTTTTACAACCATCATGAACTAGTATAATTTTATTTAATATTATATTTATATACTATTTAAATAAAATTAAATAAGTTTTAATAAAAATATAATAATCTGTTTTAACCATAAAATTGGTTTTATGACCATCCTTGAAGGCGGTAAAGAAAAAAAAACTCATCGTCCACGAAGGCGGTGAATTGACACATCACAGGTGGTGTTTTCATTTTTAGAATAAAAGGAGAAAAAAAGAGACTTGATGATGTACATTCTATTAAAATAATAAAATTATAGTATATATATCATATTTGATTTACCATTCCACTTTTTATAGGGTATTTTAGGATAGGATAAGAAAAGAAATGCAATTAAAAGAGAAAGAAGGAGGATTTTACCTCTTGAATATCGTCTCCTTGGGGACCTCCTTAAGACACTTGGATTTTGTATTTTGGTAAGACCATAAGGTATTGGATGTAGATAATAGTCCTGGTAATGGAATTGGTAAGAATTTAGAAAAACTTCAAGGCTTATATGGTGTGAGGAGAAGGGGTGATATTTATAGTTGGAGGAGAGGGGTGTTTTTGATTATTTTATTCATTTGTTTTTTATCTTAGCTCAAGACCATCAATAGTTTATATTATTATGACTAAGTGTATTAAATAGTTCATGTGAGTTTAAAAATATGGTTCCTTACATCATCCATGACTCAAACATTCATGTATTTGGCTTAAAATGTTAAAAACCATAAATTATCATATTTCACTATTCACCAAAAATTCAACTATTCTAGAAAACCCCAAAAATTATCCCTAACCATTTTTAAGGTGTAGATTTAAAAAATGGACTCCATTTTATGAAAATAATTTTATAAATATGGTAAAATTAATTTTTATTTAACAAACATTATTTATTTGAAAAATACCAATTTTAATATTATAACCGATTTTAAGACACTTTGAAAAATTACTTATGGTCTCATAAAATTACCTAAAAATTATAATACAATAGAATATTGATTTATAAATATATTCTAGGAAATTATGTTTTCTTTTAATTAATTATATTAATTATATAATTGTTAGTAAATATTTACGTTCCACAAAATACCAACACTTGATTTATTATTTTAAAACATTTATTTACTTATTCTATGACATAAATATATTATATTTTCATTCATGAGATACCTAATTTTTATTTACAATTTTATAGGTGAGGTTTTTTTTCTAATATTCAAATTTCTATTCCTAATGGTCACATTACTATTCAACAGTCATGTTAATATTTAATGGTATATCAGGGTTCTTTTAAGCTCAGTTTTGCATGAAACATAAGCTATCAAATAAATTTATTTATGAAGATACATACCATAAAATATTGGGGTGTTATAACTCAAAATACGTCTAACACAATATCTATGATAATCATTCATTTCTCTCCATGAAACCCCATCACTATTAACAACCTCTATAATCGCTCGATCATGATCAGATATTAGACACACTCCCTGGTTTTGTGTGACATGAATGTGTATACATGCCAAAAACCAAATTAAGGATAAAAAAATTATCCTTTAAAATAATAGAGAATTCAAGCGGCATAGGAGCGTGATTACCATCCTATGTGGCAGTAATAAGTAAAACATCTGTATACTTTAAATAAATAAAAGTTACATCAAATTGAATGATTTTTTACAATATAGTGATACATGACTTGATTTCCCAAAACATCCTATTGAACATCACCTTTGATTGATCAACTTGATGATATGAGGAGACATACTCAATAGTATACAAATGATAAATAATATGATTTTGAGAGATAACAATCCAATAATCTATGATAACATTGCATATGATTCATCCCAGTCACCATAAAATTTTACAATTGTATTTTATTTTTCATTCCAAGATTTTACATAGGATATATTATATTTAAACAACTATTATATTCATTCATGAATAAGGGACACGGGAATGTCTTGACATGTTCATATCATCTTTGTAATAATAGTTGATATAAAATTTTCATCAATCAAAGAGTGATCCTGCGACAAGATTGGATGTACACAAGTGTCCGAGACTTATAATTTGGTTATCTTCTGACAAGAAATAATTTATTATATATTTACCTCATTTAGAATTTACATTCTAGCCCATATTTTTCACATAGAATGAGATATTTTTCCTTCTACAACTCATCAAATACAAATGAAAAATGTCGCTCTATGTGGTATTGTTTTATCACTTTTTCAAGGAAACTTTACTTTCAAACCTATTCCCGACATAGATGGTGTTATCAATTGATATATATATATTCCCTATAATGCTAGGGAATTCAGTAGTTAGTGTAATGGAATCCCAATCAAAATGTTGTGCATTTGACCTTCCTTATACTAAGGAAGTAAATAGTGTAAGATAATTACCAATAACTAGAGGATTCCAATCTATTAAAGGAACCTCAGAAGGTTCATTTCCCACATCACCCTCACCCGCATCATCTCCTGATGCATCGCCAAATACTTCTTCACCAGATAAACTATCATTCAGTAAATCAAGAGTACACACATGGATGTACCCTACATTTCCTTCCAAATACCAATCATATTATTCATAATTTATTTCTATCATAGGAGTCATATGAGTAGGAAATAAATGAGAGTGTTTTGAAGGACCAACTTATACAGATCTCACAAAACATGGTTATGTAATAGTAGGTTTTACCTCATCAATATTATAAATCACCACATATAATTCCATTATACCATTAATGCACTATTTCTTGAATAACAATGATGTAACCATCCAATCCTCATCATCAATCATAGGAAAATCATTGTGCCAAAAATGTTCAATATATTGAAGATATCGATATGCAATTAAAGTAATTGATTGATAAAACCTTAGTTTTAACCAACTATAAATCTTCCTGAAAACTTCATCCAATTTCACACAGTCGCGAAGATTTTACACTCTTGTAGGTGGAAAACTATAGGTAAAAAATGACTCGGTATAAATTACCTTACCATTGTAATATATTTGTGTAGACATGATTACCTATAAAAAAACAATTAATAAAATATTATATAATACATCATGCAAATTTTAATTTTTTAAATTGGTTATTATTAAATAATTGACTTGATCTTGATACTTTTTTCTATGGATTGGTATATAATTATTTAATTAAACAACCAAAATCTAGGGGGGATCCTAGCGCCTCTATTATCTCATATTTTAGTAAACATCAGTCTCATATCAGGAATAATGTAAAAATCCAGCTTCAAACAACAACACTTCTTGTTCAATGCCCTTTTATTACAATGTTACTCATATTAAAGTGAGGGGGTCTAGGGGTTTGAGATACATAATTTTTTTAAGTGGACACATAGGTCCTTACATACTTAGGGAGAGGGATGAAATGAAGGTCATCAATGAGGAAAATAAAATTCAATTATTACAAATTATATAACAAAAAAACACAACATTCAATTTCAATAATACATTGGTTGGTAATCTCAAGATCATCTAATTATTGAAAATTAAATAATTGGATACAAAAAAATACAACATGAAATTTCAATCATACATTAGACCGTCATCTCAAGATCAACCAAAATTATAGATTTATAACATTTTTTTTGAGATATTTATTATTTTCTAAATCTTTTAACTTTACTTATAACTATATTTAATAATATATATATATATATATATAAACATATATTTATATTCAAACTTTCACAAATATTATAATTTAAATTTATTTTACACTAGATATAATATACAATAATATATACATATAAATATATTTAAATAATATATCATAAATATATACAAATTTAAATATTATCCAATTTATTTATTAATATTTTAAAATATAATTACATATACTTTTATAAACTATAGTTTTCTAAATAGAAGTATTACTAATTTATACATAAATATTGAAAATATTATTAATAATAAATTTTATTAAATTTAATTAATAAAAGTAATATAATTTACACTTATATAATAACCGTTAAAATAATGTAAACTTATGTTATTTTCAATTCTATAAAATTACATATGTATATATATAATTTCTGTCATATTTCTACTTTCCAAAATTTAAGTAATTATTTGTTATACTTTTTTACTTTGAATAATAATTATTTATACATAATATATTTTAAAATTATTATATATAGTAAAAATGTTTATACCGTTAACAAAATAATATTATATATATTTAATTAAATTTTATTATGATACTTAATATAACTAGTATTTTTTAATAAAATATTTTTTATAAAATATTTATATAATTACCTATGTGTATGGAATATTATAATTTAAATTTATGTTACTTTAAATATAATATATATTATATACATATAAATGTATTCAAATCTAATTACTCACCATTTAAATTAAAAATATATACATTTAAAGAAAATAATATTCCCTTAAATATAATTTACATTTTATACATAAAATTTCAGTTATATAAACAATATATTTAAATTTCCTAAATAATTCAATTTAAATTAAATCATACAAAAAAACTTATTCATAAATTAAATCATATAGAGGACAATAATTTATACACCCATAAATCAATACATATTAAATAAATAAACCATACAAACAAAATAAATAAAAACAATTAGAAATTTAAAATTTAAAATAGAAATTTTACCTTATTAAAAGCTGAAAATTCATGTTAAGGAAGAAAAATAGTAGAGATTCAGAGAAAATTATACTACAAAATAATTGAAAATGTAGGGGGGCACCCTATTTATAACTTTTCCTCAGTAGGAGGCATGAACCCTATTCATGCCTCCTTTGATTTTTTTAAAGGAAGCATGAATGGGGTTCATGCTTTATCAGTGGCAGTGACAGAATCATGAACCCATTTCAGGCTTCTCGACACCACTTTTTAAAAATAACTGATACCCAATCCTGATTTTTAAAAAAATTAAAAAACCATAAAAAAAATCAAATCCTAACCCCTTTTATTTTTTATTTTTGAACTTTTAAAAATATTTCATATATATAATTAGAAATATTTTTGTATTTATTTATTTATTTATTGTAAAAAAGTAACAATAATAATAAATAAAAACTTTTATTGGGTCCTGGAAGAAAAACAATCTTATAAAATATATAACCAAAACACATGAATGAAACAGACAAGAATTAATTAATGCTATGAATTCAGATCTTGATTTCACATATTTTACATAGAAAATCAAAATGTTTATAATGTTTTGAAATACCTAATAAGTAACAAAATAATTGTTAAAGAGATATGAATAATCAGTATTGTGTATGATTACTAGCTCTTCCATCATGGATGATAATTGTGTCTTAAATTACATGGACGTGTTATATTATTCAATCTGAATTAAATTAAAACTCAAATTATTCTAATCATACAATCCAACTTATAAATTAGATATCATCTAGTCCAACATTATTACATGTGTCCAAATTACATAAATAGTCAAATAATAGGTTATTATTCCTATTAGGTTTCGTTAATGATTTACCGGGTGGCTGCTATTTATTTTAATTTTATAATTTTATTAAAATACCCATTTTATGTTTCACTATTGTTTATGTGCATTTTTATTTATTTTTTAAAGTTAATATTTTGTAATATGTTTGGAATTTTCCCTCTTAAGGTATTGTTGAATGAGATATGGCCTAAAGCGTTTACACATATGATGTGGTATGACCTATATCATGGAGTACGATATAAACATGTTGTATGATATAACATATTGAAACCAAGTTTGTAATATACCTTGGTTTAGGATAGGGCTGGCCCACGGGTGAGCCCCGTGAGCCTGTGGGCTTGGGAAATCCCCACGTAGAGGAAAAAAAAATGCAACATGCCCCATAACCCTAATTTTTTTCGATGCTCCTATCCTCCATCATGCTCTCACCAAACTATTTCTCCCCCAAGCTCTCGTAGGCCGGGCTGCGATCTCCTCTCATATCACCTGTTTCCCTTTCCTGCACTCTTATTGCTCACTCGCCCGCCCGCCCACACTGCCCCCCTCTTCCTATCCCTCCCCCACTCATCACCTACTACCATAATCCATGATGAATCTAGACCAGGAGGGAGGATCAGGAAGATTTATTACTCCTGCTGGCCGGTGTCCTGTGCGGGACTGGCCCCGCCTTACCCTGCTTCCTATGATGGATGAACCCTCCCTAGTTTCCTCCTTCTTCCCCAGGTATATGGGTTTTTTTGATAATTGATTCCTCATTTATTTTTTATTTTTTATTTTTAGTAACTGTTTTGTTAAATTTTCAGTAATTATCTGAATGAATTGCTGATTCACTCTCGTTTTATCCACCTTAACTGCACTTTGCCTGCCCCTATGAATGAATGAACTGTTGATTCACTGTTGTTTTATCCACCTCGATTATAGTTTTTCTTCCCATCTCAAATTCAATTTTATATTTATTTTCTTTGGTTTATTAGAGTTTATTTATGATTATTTTTTAATTATCATATTTATTTATTTATTTATATTAATTGTTTTGTTTGATTATTAGAAATTATCTGAATTTTCAAATTTACATTCGTCTTGTTTGTTTTAATTGTAACTTTTTTATTTCAATTAAAATTTGTGCTTTGTTTATAGGAATTTATTATTTTTTATAATCATATTTAATTATCAGTTATTATTAATTATTTTGGTTAATTTTCTAAAATTATCTAAATTACGGATTCATCGACATCTTTCCCATCTCAATAGTAATTTGCTTATCTCAATTACAGTTTTCGATTTATATATATGTAATTGTTTTTTTTTTCAATCATTTTTTAATTATCATTTTTATTTTATTTATGTTTATTAATTACTTTTATTAACTTTTTCACGCTATACGAGTGTAGTTTTAAACATATAATTTTGTATTCTTTTTTTTACCTTTTAATATTATGCGGGTCAACATATGAATTGGTCCGCATGTGAACTGAAATTATTTTTTGAAGTCCACATGTAATGTGAGTTTAATTAGATTTATAATTTTATGTCTATAAAGTGAGTGATTTGATCTGGTTCGATTCAGTCTAATCATTTAACCATCCATATTTAAAGGGAAACACTTTTATAGTTTGTCTTGGGAAACATGATTGTCCAGGACAGTCCTAGTTTAGGCATATTATCTTTTATGATATAGCCATATCGTAAGGCCATTCCTGTGAAATCATATAATATGATCTGGAATAATCATAAAAGTATTAAATATGATCTCATGCCTTTTCCCATTTCAATTATAATGTACAATTATTGGATATCATATAGCCATGTACCGTGTAGTCGAAGGGTATGACTGACCATGCTATAAGGCATTGTGTTTGATATAATGACACTAGATTCAATAGTTTGGGTGACTAAAATCTTCCACATTAGCTATCATAATGAGTCTCTTCATAAAATGGAATGATTGAGGAGTGTGATATATTCGTGCATGAGTTTTCCTAATCATTTCACTACTAAAAAACTACCCTATTGCCATGGTTTACTAAAACTATGGCAATAATCCATCTAAAGCCATGGTTTTTTAGAATCATGGAAATAAAGTTCCGTAAAATTTACTCATATTCACTCCTCTTGTGTGATCGACATATGGATTATATAAACCCCCCTCAGGAAATCAACCATGGACTTCACAAAACTCTCCTCATACGTTTGACCTATGAAATTTTCAAAACTCCCTTTGTATGATCGACAAACTGCCTCCACAAATCAGATTTCCAACTCTTCCCCTCTTTATGAAATTGACTAAATTAGTGGCTCTAGAAGTCATTTTCCCCATTCTTCCCCTCACAATCAACCAACCCCCACTCCTCTGCATTTTCAGTTTCCCTCACCTCCCCTCTTGGAATGATCATTCAAACCAGAAGATATGGAAATTGACTTTCCCAGGGTACTGTAAATATTCCCTCATGATGCCTCCTTTTTCCACTAATCCTATTCATAATTAAAATCAATTTATTTATTCACATTTCCCTGTTAATAATCACAATTATTTCACTATAATCCGTAATTTGAACTACTCTAGCCCTAAATAAATTGATCGTTTAATCCATTATTGTATTCGATATAAAATATTAGTTTTCATATTTTATTCAATAATGATTTTTATTTGATTATTTTTTGTGTGTTGTTTGTTGAAAATTTTGATATTATGCTGCTTTCAATATTTATGCCTAGTTCTTCAAAAGTTTACTGTGTTTATAGATAATGTGTTATTTATAAAGGCATCGACTGGTATTGATGCATAGAAAAATGAGGGTTGATCCACCATAGGTGGAAAAGGAACAATAATGTCACACCCACTACTAGTTCAAAATTTCAAAAAGGGATGAGTTGTATATTGCATGTTTGGTGAGATTGACTATATTCTGAGGAATCCTTCTAGATTTTACTATGTTTAATCAATGTATCAGTTTCAATGTAAACCTAATATAATTCTTTTTTATATGGTAAATGAGTGAAATAAAAAACATTCTATAACAAATAATTTTTTTATTAAATGGGTGTTTTCCATAAATGTCATTTTAAATATGAGAAACTTATTTATAAATAATAATTAATTACAAATTTCTGGTTTAATTAATATTTTTGTGCCATATTAGTCTTTATTTTGGTTACGAGAAGTATTAATTAGTTATGACCAATACCATACATAATCTTTAACAACATTAATAATAGTTAATATCCATAAGATTGTTATAGAATTTTTTGTCTAAATATTACTAAACCAAGGTTTTTTATTTATAAGTAGTGTGTTTTTTATGATGTGTTTTATTTTTGAAATCTTTATTAACTTTATTTTGAAGATTTTATTTCCATAATTTTTTTAAAAGAAAAATATAAGTGTGTTTGGTTTGAATTTAGTTTGTTACTTTTTTTGGGATAAATGAATTAATTTTAATAGGGTAATTTTGGCATTTTATTTTTTGTTAGGACCAAAAGGGGCCTAGATACCCTGAGAGGGGTGTGAATCAGGGTATGGATATTCTTTATCAAAATTATTCCTGCCCCATTGGATCTTAAGCTCTTTTTTGTTAGGGTCACTTTGTTTGATCTTGTGTGCTTATGCTGATCACTTATTTTTATCTTTATTTGATGGTGATGCTTTAGATGCAATGTAGGGATGCAACCAGACAGACACAAAGTTTTTTACTTGGTTCACCCTCACTGGGCAATTTCCAAGGAGCGTACAACGACGATGTGCCATTGCACCAAATCCACTTAAGATCACTACCAATAATGTTCGGGCTAGATCACTTCTATGCCCAAGCCCACTGCCTTTACAATGTTTAGGGTCAGCTCACTGATTTCCCAAGTGTCACTCCGTATTTCTCTCTCTCTGGCTCACTGCCAGTAGAAAGAATAACATTCTTCCTCTTACTTTTCTCACTGCACTTAGAAGGAATCCACTCACAGTTTATAGACCTGTAGGTCACTTCATTATCACTAATGAATGCATCCTCTACTATATGTAGATGCTCTATTAAAGTCAAAACTTTATCCATGATGAATAACCCTTTTCCCCTGAACACTGAGCATCAACCTTTGGGAAGTACCTTCGCAAAGCACCCTACTTCACGAAGCTCCCAATTTCACAAAGCTCAAACAAGCCTTCACGAAGTCCCTGCCTTTTAAAGAAGCTCAAGCCTTCGCAAATATTAGGCCGTCATGAAACTCATTTCGTCGCTGAGTGACTTCCCTCACGAAGCTCACTGAGCCAACGCGGAACACCCAACTTTCCCGGAGCTTGAATAGCCGTCGTGAAGATCCTTCCTTTCGTGAAGCACACTACCTTTGTGAACTACATTAGCGAGTTGAGAGAAAAATATTTTCTTCAAAAACTCTCCCTTTCTTTTGAGGGGGTCGAGGCCTATTTATAGGAGATTCCACTGACCCTCGAACCTTCCATGAGAAGTCAACACCACGTCATCACAAATCGCGAAGCTCTGAAATTTCTGCCGAAATTCTCTCAATATCACGAAGCCCCAGGAAAATTTTCTGATCATGGAGCTCATTGTAATCGCAGAGCATTCCGTCAATTACTTCGAGCCACCACCACAAAGCTCCCTCACATTTCCCTTCAACGTCGCCATTCATGAAGATCGTCGTAATCACAAAGAATCACTAACAACATTCTTCTGGTATTCGAAAAATCCAAACCATGAGGCCCATATTCGCGAAACTAATGCCTTTTTCATATTTAAATTAGATCTTCAAGGAAATCCAATTTTCATGGTGCTCACCAAAATCCAAATTTTGGACCCCAAAAATTTGGCAAACACTAGGAAACAATGCCACCTTGTATCTATTATTTTTGTACCGCCTCCAGATCATCCATTCCTTTGTCATGGTTCTTTGTCAACATTGATTTTCAACCACATCTCTCGAACTTGAAAATTCACCATGGAAACCTGCTTTGTCAATAAACACAATCAACCCAAAAATTTTGCAATGTTACCTTGAGGTATTTTCCCAACATTTTTAATGATCTTTCTTTTATAAAGGAAAATATAATGTTGATGGTATTTTTAAAACCCATGAGATTGATACCATTTATATTAGATTATTTAAAAGGGTTCTTGGAGAAAAAGCATATAGTTTTTTCATGAAACTAGTTGAACATATTTAGGTTTTTATAAGCATTGTTCTAATTTTTATTGAATTAAAAGTATTCTAAATTTATAAAGTAGGAAATGAATCTTCTTGGAATATTTATAGTTATTTAATATTTTGTTATATTTTTTAAATTTTCACTTCACTTATAGAATTTTCATATTATTATGTCTTATGATGAGGTTCATGATATACAAATGGAGAAAAAAAATCACCGATTTAGAGAATCAGGGCTAACAAATATGATTTTTCTGGTGAGCACCTTACTCATTTACTGAATATGTATTAATTTTAAATAAATAATATTTAATATTAATTGGAAACATTGAGGAGGAAACATTAATTCACCATGGATAGGTTAGGTAGTCCAGAGTATAGGACCACCCCTGCATGTAGTGCCCCTACATGAAATCCCCCTATATACAATGCCTCACAACCCATGGACACTACAAAAAGATCACTGCTTAGCGGTGGTTTATTAGAAATGGTTCTAGTAACCACTGTTAATTAAATCTATTTTAAAAAAGTATAATATAGAGGTGGTGTTTAAAAAAAGTATAACATAGTGGCGGTTTTGTAAAACTATTGCTATATTTTTATTATTTTAAAAATTAGTGGTGGTTTTAATTAAACCATCATTAAATGTATTAAAAAAACCTTAATTACCCCCCCTCCCATATCCCTCTATGTGACCTAACACCTTTCCACCCCTCCCTACCTTGAAATCCTCTTCTCTATTCCCCTACAGTGACCCCAGCCACACGACCCCCATTCCACCCACCCCTCTGACCTCCCCCTTTTGGTTCCTCGGTTGTGACTTCGACCCCATGATCCCCCTTTCCCCACCCTCTGACCTCCTCCTATCCATTCCCCAATGACAACCCCGGCCCCGTGAACCCCATTCCCCAACCCTCCACTCTCCTCCTCTTAGTTCCCTAGTGGTGACCCTGACCCCACGACCTTGTGACCCCCATTCCCCACCCCTACGACCTCCTCTCCGTTCCCTGGTGGTGACCCTGACCCCATGACCCCCATAACCCCAATTCCCCCACCCCTTTTTAACTACCTCCTCCCTTCTCTATGGATACCTCAACCCTCATGACACCCCACACCAACCTACCTCTCACCAACTCGTTGTTCCCCTCCTTGCCGGCAATGCGACCCCCTCCAACCTCCCTCTCCCCAGATCGGTTCACCTCCTCTATAGTGACATAGAACCCCCTCAAACCTTCCTCTCCTTGGCTTAGGTACCCTCATTAGAAGCAACACATACCCCACCTAAGAGCTTATTTGGTAGCAAAGATTTTGGAGGATAAGAAACCATTCGAGGTGATTGCAATTGATTTCCATCATTTGGAGAGGTCAAAGCGAGGGAGAGAAACGTTTCGCATAGAAACAGGGAGAAATTAACTTCTCTCCAACCCCTCATTTTGAATCATCCCAGGATTGAGATTATTCAGATGGAAATTATACATCCAGTTGTGATATTTTTTAAATTTCCCAAATTATCCCTCTATGTATTTATAAATAGATTTCACTACTTCAAGTTACAATATTATTCCTATTCAACCTGACCCCGTCCAATTACTCCGCCTCTATAGCAGTCCTCTACCGATATTTCTTCCAGATACGACGTCATTCCCCTTCATGATTTTCATCATATTCAGATGATATTCCACTTCCATCACACACACAAATTAATTCATTCCACTATCCACCCACTATTTTTTGACATCCTATTTTTAGCTGGGCCACTTCATCTTCACCCATCCTTAACATCCGCGTTAGGTTTTATTGTTGTAATTACTTAGTTTTTTGTAATTATTATATTTTTTAATGATATATTTATGTGAAATTGGTTTATTTTTAGATTAATGATTTATATTCACAACTTATTTTTGTTTTTCCAATACAAAATTACTATTTAAATTATGAATACATTATTTTTTTAGAGATTTATGTAATGAACATAAAAATAGTCATACTGATTGAAAAGAGTAAGAAAAAACAATGCATTGCAATGGAAAAATTGTAATTATTTCTTGGTATAGAGGTTATATTGATTTATATATTATTGAAAATTTCACAAGATTAAATTTTTATTAATTATATTTAAATTTATACTATAGGTTTATAATAGATTTTTTATTAGAATATATTATAAAATTTATGATTTATACAAATAAGTGAAATTATGAATTATTTAATTAAATATTAATATTAATATAATTTGGTGAATATGACCGACCATTTATATTATTACAATAAATTCATAAAATAAATATTATATTTTTATTCAATATATAATATTAATATTGTAAAGATAATTTTATAAATAATAGAAAATAAAATGAAATACATTATAAGTGAGAAAGATAATCTTTTGTATGAAATTTCAGTTATTAATTATCAGCTCGTTCAAATCCATTAATTTTTAAACTATAAATTATTTTTTAGATAAATCGATTATAAAAAACCAATATTATATTTAAATTTTTATGAAATGCATTGGTTAATATATTTGTTTCATTAATTTTATTTTAATTTTAATATTTGTATTAATATATGTATGTGGTTTAATGTTTACCAAATTTTGGTGATATGAAAGATAATGATTGATTAAAATCAAAATTATAGTTTTTTGATTTGTTATAAAAATGTAATAAAAACACATTTTAAAAAACGGGTTATTTGTTTCATTTAATATAAATTATTTATGTTGGGTAGAGATAGTGGTAAGTGTTCTATCCATGGAAATCTAATCTATGATTGTTTTTGATCATGGGCAGGTATTCTCTTTAATCTTATGTGTATGTTTTATTTTTTAACTAAGGTTATTTGTGTCATTCGCACCAAAACAATTTCTTTTCTTTTCTTTTAAAAATTTTCATCAGACAAGGTGGAGAGAAATGAAAATCATCCCTTTTCTTTTACTTAATTTCACATCCAAACAGAAAGAAGAGAAATCAAAACTATTTTATTTCATTTTTTTATGAATTATGAAATCATTTTTTTTCTTTTACTAATACATGACCAAATATAGTGTAAAGGTTTCATCCTCCTCCCCAATCACCCTAAATATATTATTCCTCAAGGGGGTTATTTGTTTGTAATTTATCTCTACTGTACTGATTTTATGTACACAAGGCATTAGATTACACTGTATTAGTTAGTGAATATGTAATTTTAGTCACTTATTTTGTTGTTTCTCCTAGAAAACTTCCTCATAAGCTGTTTTTTATATACAAAATAGGGTAGGGGTGCATCCTCTATAGTGGTAGAAGGGGGTGTGTTATCTTTTACATCCATGGTAGACATTAGAGTTGAATATTTTTGGTATACATGATATATCATGAGATCATATAGATTTGAATATTTTTATAACAGTAATTTCTTACGAAAAAACATTTCCTTATATATATATATAATTTTTTTTGTTAAAAATATTTTTAATTTTAATTTTATAAAATAAACATCATTTTTTGTGTAACACCCCGACCCCACTAGGCTGGAGCCGGTGCATTACTTGTGATATTGGTATGGTTATAAGGAATGAAAATCCAGAAGGAAATATTAGTTTAGAAGTATTGAAGAAACTAGATACATGATTTAACACAAATTACATTGGATAAGTTTACAAGATACAATACATAATGAAAAATAAAAACTGCATCCACAAGCACTCAATAAATGACCTCCTCTTCATAACCTGTTGAAGGTAAATAATGAAAGGGGTGAGATAAAATGCTCAGTAAGGGTTACAAATAGTGGAAGCATGAGTACAATAATAAGTGAATCACAATCAATTTGACATAATCAATATGACATAGTGAATAAACGAATAACTAATGCCATTAATAAACTGAGAATGAGACTGCATCCATAGATTTTTTCATAGTGAAAAACTCATGGATAATAATAAAAACTGAAAATGAATAAAAAGAATGATTATTAATTGGACATGATTTATCTGGAACATGAACCATAATACAGTAAAAATGGTTTTGTTCTATGGGTAGAAACCCATCTGATTTTTTAGAAACAAACTCGAAGGGTCTGTCACCAAACTGTTTTGTCTCATGAGACCTACCGATGCATCGAGGGGCTGTAGTGGGCCCCACCCACCTCTACATCCAATAATTATCTATACATAGATTCAATACAAGAGCAATTTGTACTTAAATTAACCGTATAGAAGAGAGGATACAGATTCATCAATATTCACACTGTCAAAAATACATTCAAAATAAATACCGTATGTAAAATGGTATACGGATTAGACAATAATAATATCCATGATATGAGAATATGTATATTTGAATGGAATATAATTTAAATTTAAAAGTGATCTAAAATGGGCAGTAGGTACACAACATAAGAAAGAGTAGGCGCATAATTACTAAGCAAGTCACAATGAAGTGAAAATTGAGACAAAGCTCGTTACCGTGTTGTATTCAATTGAGTCTTATGAAAAAAAGTTAATAACAACCAAAAGAGCCATAGAATAAAATTAATATAATGAGAAATATGATAACATATGTCAAATGTATGTACTCCTATACCACATATAAGAAATAATAGGTGAATAATGAAAATCCCACAGAATTGAAAGTGACATGAGAAAAAACTCTTACAGACATTTCGACATGGTAACGAGTGTTCTTACGAGGGATTAATGAGAGATAAAAGGTTATAACATTATTTATATATCATAAGGGAAGTATGGGGGAGGTGAAAAAACATACCCCATCATTATAAATTAAAAAAAAAATCACGCAAGATAGAGTAGATTCTTGAATAAAAGTGAGAGAGAGGATCCCTTACCTTATGCTTGAAGGTGTTCTTGACTTGTTATTGAAGACCTGAATAAAAAAATTAGGATTATTAATTCATAAGTCCAGAACCTCTTTTATATGTAAATGATTTATTATAATCATTTTTAGTTCATTCTAATCCTTTTTATTGGTTATAAGGTTCAATTTCATTGTTCGGACTCGTTTGTTTACTTGGTTTTAAATGACCGGTTCACTTATATTCAAGTTCAGATAAATATATAAGATGGATTTGGTTGTCCAAAAATGAATTTATACACTATTAGTGAACATACAAGAGATTACATGGTTTTAAATTTAATTTGGGTTACTTAGATTGAAGTATAATTTTTATATATATAACCTTAGTGATAACCATTTTGGTTAATCAGTGGGTTTGATTTCGATGAAAATGTTTTGCTTTATAACTCAATACCATGTGAAAAAAAGTTTTACAGAACTAAAAGTAGGATATATTACATAATAATATGGTTCAACCATAACAAAAACAGTTTCCTGACTAGAATTAAGGATTATAATAGAAGTCGATAAACCGTTGTCCTTGAATGTGCTAAATTAGCACATCTCAAACGGTGCTTTCATTTCTTTCAAATAAAAGTGGGGAAAGAAGAGAAGATAATGGAATATATTAGATTAGCATGAAACAATTCCATTACATGTATGTTACTGGATTTATCATAATATTTTTGTGAAGGGAGATGAGAAAATAAACAAAAATAAAAGAACTTAAAAGAAAAGAAGGGTTTTGAAAGAAGAATTTACCTCTTGAGACTTCCTCCTTTGAGAACCTCTTAAGGGGAGAGGTTTTGGTATTTTGAAGAGGCTAGAAGATTTTGTACATGAGGGAGGATGTTGGGGAGTTATTTGGGAATAATATTGGCAAGGAACAAGGCTTGAGAGGAGTGAGGAAGAGAGGGAGTGAAGGGGGGTTTTTATAGTGGAGGAGAGAGGGGATTTCTTAATATAAAACCCATTAATTTATTATTTCTCCTCAAGACAAGGAATAGTGAGTATTACATGACCAAAAATAGTAATTTTATCATGTGATACCAAACCAAGTGGGCTTACATCAGCAGTACATCACACATGACTCTATAATTAGTGTATTTATCTTATTTTTGCAATTTATGGTATGTCACTATTCATCAAAAATTCAAATATTTCAGAAAAATCCCAAAAATTCACCCTAACCATTTTTAGAGGCGTAGAATCCAAAAATGAATTCCATTTTTCAAAAATAATTTTCTAATTATGATTAATTAAATATTTAATTAAATAATTATTTAATTGAAATATATAAACACTTAGAATATTCATCTTCATCTTTAGGGTGTCTAAATTCATTTATACACTCAAGGGTATGGATACCATTCATAAGAGTCATATTACTATTCATAAGGGTAAGTTACTATTAATGAGGGTAGGTTACTATTCATAAGGGTAGGTTACTATTCACTAAAAATTAAGTTAATTCTATCAGACTCTAAATATCATCTTGAACACAACCAGGTATATTAGATTTTTAAAATTCAAATCACAGAGCTAATAAATTTAAGTTTAGTGGCTAAGTTATGTCAATCTCCTGTAAGTAACCATGTTTTGTTCCATAAGGGCTCAGTGATTCATGAAATATAGGCTACCTAATGAATACATTGTATTTAAGAGAAGCATACCATAAAATCTTTGGGGTGCTACATTATTACCTCCTTCAGAAATTTCATCCTCGAAATTTTATGTAAAAATCCCCCCAAAAAGATGTGGGTGATTCTTTTTCATAACATCCTTAGGTTCGAATGTTGCTTCCTCCATATTCTCATTTCTCCAAAGAACTTTCACTAGGTGAGTTGTCCAATTTCTCAATACCTGTTCCCTTATGTCAAGAATCCCAAAAGGATTTTCACAATATGAAAAATCAAGTTCCAGTTCAATTTATTCATATGTGAGAACATGCGTTGGGTCTGGCATGTATTTATTTAACAATGACATGTGGAACATATCGTGAAATCTGGAGAGATTTGGCGGCATCGCTAGACGGTAAGCTACAACCCCGATTCTTTCCAGAATTTCAAATGGCCCAATGTACCTGAGACTCAATTTCCCTTTCTTACTGAACCTTAGGACACCCTTCTATGGAGATACTTTTAGGAAGACATGATCTCCCACCTGGAATTCCAAATCCTTTATCCGATTGTCAGCATAACTCTTATTCCTACTTTGTGATGCCTGAATATAGGAATGGATTATCTTCACCTTTACTGTGGTCTCTTCAATAAGTTCTGGGCCTATAAGTTTCCTCTCACCAACTTCATCCCAACAAGTTGGAGTTCGACATCTCTTTCTATATAATGTTTCATATGGAGCCATTTGAATACTAGAATGGAAACTATTATTGTAAGAAAATTCCACCAAAGGAAATTATTGATCCCACATACCTTGGAAGTCAAGAGAGCATGACCTTAGTATGTCTTCTAGAGTTTGTATAGTCCTTTCAGACTACCCGTCGGTTTGGGGGTGATATGCGGTACTCATATGAAGCTTCGTATTCAAATCCTTCTGGAGAATTTTCTAGAATTTTGATGTAAACCGGGGATCTCGATCTGATACAATTGATATAGGTGCACCATGAAGTCTTACAACTTCATTAATATACAGTCTTTTTAGGTGATCGAGTGGAAAATACTCTCGTATAGGAAGGAAATGTGATGATTTTGTGAGATGATAAAAAATTACCCATATTTCATCGTTCCTTCTAGGCATCCTTAGTATTCTGGTGATAAAATCCATCGTAATGTTATCCCACTTCTACATAAGAATAGGTAGAGTTTGCATCACTCCTTTGGGATGTTGTCTCTCTACCTTCACTTGTTGAAAAACTAGACACCTTGACATGTAGTCAGTAATTTACCGCTTCATATTATCCCACCAGAAATATTCTTTCAGATCTCTATACATCTTGGTGCTACCTGGGTGTATAGAGAAATTTGAGCTATGGGAATCATCTAATAGTTCCCTTTTTAGATCAGGTACTGATGGAACGCATAAACTCTTCCCAAATTTCAAAACTCTTTCTTCATACATGAAGTCAGCCAGTCTTCCATCCTTGACAACATTAATTTTCTTGTGCAGATTCTCATTATCAGATTGAGAGATTTTTATTTTCTCTAATAAATATGGTTTAGCAATCATTTGAAAGAGAAAAGATTTTTCCCCTTCCTTAAAAATTCCCATATCCATCTTCAGTAGATCCATAAATATAGGATCTCTTTAAATCCTAATTTGAGTCAGAAGGCCATGATATTTCCTACTTAATGCATCTGCCACCTTATTCACCTTTCCTGGGTGGTAGTGTATTGAACAATTTTAATCTTTTAGTAACTTGATCCATCTTCTTTTCCTCATGTTGAGTTCTTTTTTTTTGTGAAAAGGTATTTCAAACTCTCATGGTCCGTATAGATCTCACATCTCTCTTCATAGAGATAATGCCTCCATATTTTTAGAGAAACAATTATAGCTGCTAACTCAAGATCATGAGTTGGATAATTTTTCTCATGAGTCTTCAACTGTCTTGATGCATAAGAAATAACTTTATCTTTTTGCATAAGGACACAACCCAGTCCATTCTTCGATGCATCGCTGTATATTAAAAATACATCACTTACAGATGGAAGAGTCAAAATTGGAGCATTGACCAATCTTATTTTCAATTATTCGAAGCATTCTGTACACTCTTTTGTCCACACAAACTTAACTCCTTTTCATGTGAGCTTGGTTAGCGGGTTAGCAATTCGGGAAAAATTCTGAACGAAACGCCGATAGTAACCTTCTAAGCCAATACAACTGTGTACCTCAGTTACGTTTGTTGGCGTGGGCCAATCTTGGATTGCCTTTGTCTTCACAGTATCAACTAGGATTCCATCCTTAGAGACAATATGTCCTAGAAAAGAAACTGATTGAATCCAGAATTTTCACTTTCTAAACTTCCCATATAATTCATTTCTTCTAATAGTTTTTAGAACAATTCGAAAGTGATTCTCATGGACTTCATAGATTTTTGAGTATACTAGGATATCATAGATGAACACCACAACAAAGTTATCAAGATATTACTTGAAAACTCTATTCATTAAATCCATAAAAACAGAGGGTGCATTAGTCAATCCAAAAGGCATCACTGTAAACTCGTAATGACCATACCTGGTTTGAAATGCTGTCTTAGGAACATCTTCATTCCTCACACGAAGATGATGATATCCATACCGAAGGTAAATCTTCGAAAAGTATTGAGCTCCATGAAGTTGATCAAATAAATCATCAATCCGCGGTAGATGATACTTATTCTTTATTGTAATAGCATTGATTTCCCAATAATCAATGCATAGCCACATGGATCCATCTTTCTTCTTGAAAAACAGGACCAGGGCTCCCCATTGAGAAACACTAGGTCAAATAAATCCTTTGTCACTAAAATACTCTAGTTGTTTCATTAGCTCCACTAACTCCACAATGGCCATTCTATAGGGGGTCTTTGATATAGGTATCACACCAGGAATAAAATCTATAAAGAACTCAACTTCCCTCTCTGGAGGATTTCTAGGTAAATCCTTTGGAAATACATCAACGTACTCTTGAACTATATGTACATATTCAATTTGAATATTTCTATCCTCACCCATATATATTGGGTTCACTTATTCTCCAAGAATTGCATTCAATAGAGCCACAAGGGGGGATCTAGATAGGAATCAGGTGGCGAGGATTCTACTCTAAAAATAATAGATTCTACACCATTTTCAAAAATTGTAACTTAATTTTTTTTACAATAAATCTTTGTATCATAGTTTGAAAACCAATTCATACCTTGAATTATATCAAATTCAGTCATTGGTATGGCATATATGTTAGCAACTAAAGTACATTTATGTGTCATGAGGGGGACTAGTTGGCATGCCTTTGTTATAATGATGCATCCCCTAGGAGTTTTGACTGATATCTCCTTTATTAAATCAAATTGGACATATCTACATTTCTTGGAAAAATGGGAAGATATAAATGAATGCGATGATCCAGAATCAAATAATGTGTTGGCTAAGTTTGAGGAAACACTTAAAGTACCTTCCACCACATCATTAGCAATTTCAACCTCTGCGGTTATGATCGCATAGGCTCACCCTTGTTATCTTGGATTTTTCTGAGGCATGTTTCCTTGGTGCTTAGGACACTCATTTGCATAGTGTCCCATCTCTCTGCAATTATATCATTGAATATCATTGAATTGTTTCTTCCCCTTGTATTCATCAGATCGATGACCCTTTTATCCACACTTATAGCAGAATCCCATGCCTTTCAAGCATTTCCTGAGATGATTCTTTCCACAGTTCTCGCATAATGGGAAACTATACGTTCCCTTTCTTTTATTTGGTGATTCTACTTTTCCTTTGTTATCAGAGTACCGCTTCTTATCTTGGTTTCCTTTGAAAATATTTGATCTAGCAAATTCCTTCTCTGTTTTAATTGCACTTGATACAATTCCATCATGTGATGAAAATGTTTGAGAATCTAGTGCCCTTTGAAGACTTGTCTTAAGATCTTCAAAGAAATAATCAATCTTGTCTACCATGTCACATATGTAATCTACGGCATACCTGGCTAGCCTTGTAAAAGTAGCCTCATACTATGCGACACTGTCTTCTTCCCTTTGTTTCAAGCTAATGAATTTACGCTTCATTTCAGTTCATTGCTCACGAGGGAAATATTTTTCGAAGAATATTTCCTTAAAAGTCATCCATTCCACATCTTATATTTCTTCTTCCTCCATGGTATTTTGAATCAGGGAACACCATTGATCATCATTTCCCTTGAGACAATATACTGCCAGTACTAACTTTTCATTTTCATTACATCTTAAAGCCATGAATATATTTTCAAGGGACTTGATCCAATGCTCAAAAACCACTGGATTAGTAGTTCCGCTGAAAGATGGAGGATTATTACACATGAAATGATCCAACACAAGTGTGGAATGGTTATTCATTACAACTTGAGTAAGTTTTCCCAATATGGCCATGATCTGATCTGCTCCAACATTTACTGTGTTGACTTAATTAGTTGGGAGATCCCTACCCTTCCCACGAGTATTGATTACCCTTATTCCATTAGACGCTATCTCTAGATAATGGCACACACTAGATCAGGGTATGAATCATAATGTGTAATCTTAATATAACAAAATACTTAGCATAAATTAAGTTCCTATGCATGGATAATGCCTTAATCTAAAAAAATGGTTTCTTTGAGGAATAATTTACATTTCAATACTTCATAATGTCTTGTAAAGAAAATATGAATTATCCTTAGCATATCCCCCGGGAGTGTCGTAACCAAGAGTGAAGCAAGGCCCGTTGTCGTGTACTAGTTCCCGTTCGAGTCTAGCTCAAAGCGGTGTTTTCAGGTTTTACCCCTAGATACATCTGTGCCAGAGCCGCCTCTACCTGATCGTATCCAGATAAGGGTGTATTGCTTGAAATATCCACATAATATATTCCTTTACAAAATAATAGGATTTCTTATAAGTTTATCCTCAAATAATACCCTAGGGATTTGTTCCCTACTATATATTTCATACTCTAGTTTCCAAGTTTCTTACTAAACTTCCTCTAATACCAACTGTAACACCCCGACCCCACTTGGATGGAGCCGGTGCATTACATGTGATATTGGAATGGTTAGAAGGAATGAAAACCCAAAAGGAATGATCAGTTTAGTAGTCTTGAAGAAACTATATACATAGATTTAACACAAATTACATTGGATAAGGTTACAAGATACAATACATAATGAAAAACAAAAACTGCATCCACGAGCACTCAATAAATGACCTCCTCTTCATAACCTGTTGAAGGTAAACAATGAAAGGGGTGAGCTCAAATGCTCAGTAAGGGTTAAAAATAGTGGAAGCATGAGTACAATAATAAGTGAATCACAATCAATCTGGCATAATCAATATGGCATAGAGAATAAATGAATAACTAATGCCATTAATAATATGAGAATGAGACTTCATCCATAGATTTTGTCATAGTGAAAACCTCATGGATAATAATAATAACTGAAAATGAATAAAAATAATTTTTATTAATTGGACGTCATGTATCTGGCACATGAACCATAATACCGTAAAAACAATTTAGTTCTATGGGTAGAAACCTGTCTGATTTTTTGGAAACAAACTCGAAGGGTCTGTCACCAAACTGTTTTGTCTCATGAGACCGACCGATGCATCGAGGGGCTGTAGTGGGACCCACCCAACTCTACATACAATAATTATCTATAAATAGATTCTATATAATAAAAATATGTATTTAAATTAACTGTATAGAAGAGAGGATACAGATTCATCAATATTCACACTGTCAAAACAACATTCAAAATAAATACCGTATGTAAAATGGTATATTACTTAGACAATAATAATATCCATGATATGAGAATATTGATATTTTAATAGAATATAATTTAAATTTAAAAGTGATCTCAAATGGTCATTAGGTACACCACATAAGAAAGAGTAGGTTCATAATTACTAAGCAAGTCACAATGAAGTGAAAATTGAGACAAAGCTCGTTACCGTGTTGTATTCAATTGAGTCGTATGAAAAAAAGTTAATAACCACCAAAAGAGTCACATAATACAATGAATATAATGAGAAATATGATAACATATTTCAAATGTCAGTACTCCTATACCAAATATAATAAATAAGAGGTGAATAATGAAAATCCCACAGAATTAAAAGTGAGATGAGAAAAAACTCTTACAGACATTTCGGCATGGTAACGAGTGTTCTTGCGGGGGATTAATGAGAGATAAAAGGTTATCCCATTATTTATATATCATATGGAAGTATGGGGGAGATTTAAAAACATACACCAACATTAGAAATTAAAAACAAAATCACCCAAGATAGGGTATATTCTTGAATAAAAGTGAGAGAGAGGATCCCTTACCTTATGCTTGAAGGTGTTCTTGACTTGTTATTAAATACCTGAATAAACAAATTAGGATTATTAATTAATAATTCCAGAACCACCTTTATATGTAAATGATTTATTATAATCCTTTTTAGTTCATTATAGGCCTTTTTTATTAGTTATAAGGTTCAATTTCATTTTTCGGGATCATTTGTTTACTTGGTTTTAAATGATCAGTTCACTTATATTCAAGTTCGGATAAATATATAAGATGGATGTGGTTGTCCAGAAATGAAGTTATAAACTATTATTGAACATAAATGAGATTAAATGGTTTTAAATTTAATTTGTGTTACTTAGATGGAAGTCAAATTTTTATATATATAACCTTAGTGATAACCGTTTTGGTTAATCAATGGGTTTGATTACGATGAACATGTTTTGCTTTATAACTCAATACCATGTGGACAAAAGTATTACAGAACTAAAAATACGATATATTACATAATAATCTGGATAAACCATAACACAAATGGTTTCCTGAGAAGAATTAAATATTATAATAGAAATCGATAAACCGTCATCCTTGAATGTGCTAAATTAGCACATCTCAAATGATGCTTTCATTTCTTTCAAACAAAAGTGGGGAAAGGAGAGAAGATAATGGAATATATACCATTAGCATGAAAAAATTCTAGTATATGTATGTTACTGTATTTATCATTCTATTTTGGTGAAGGGAGGTGAGAAAAGAAACAAAAATAAAAGAACTTAAAAGAAAAGAAGAGATTTGAAAGATGAATGTACCTCTTGAGACTTCTTCCTTTGAGAACCTCTTAAGGGGAGAGGTTTTGGTATTTTAATGAGGCTAGGAGATTTTGAACGTGGGGGAGGATATTGGGGAGTTATTTGGTCAGAATATTGGCAAGGAACAATGCTTGAGAGGAGTGAGAAGAAGAGTGAGTGAATGGGAGTTTTTATAGTGGCGGAGGGAGGGGATTTCTTAATATAAAACTCATTAATTTATTATTTCTCCTCAAGACAAGGAATATTGATTATTCCATGACCAAAAATAGTAATTTTATCAAATAGATACCGAAACAAGTGGGCTTACATCACCAGTACATCACACATGACTCTATAATTAGTGTATTTATCTTAATTTTTCAATTTATGGTATGTCACTATTCATAAAAAATTCAAGTATTTCAGAAAAATACCAAAAATTCACCATAACCATTTTTCTACGTGTAGAATCCAAAAATGAAGTCCATTTTTCAAAAATGATTTTCTAAATATGATTAATTAAATATTTAATTAAATCATTATTTAATTGAAATATATAAACACTTTGGATATTCATCTTCATATTTAGGGTGTCTAAATTCATTTATACACTCAAGGGTATGGATACCATTCATAAGAGTCATATTACTATTCATAAGGGTAAGTTACTATTAATAAGGTTAGGTTACTATTCATAAGGGTAGGTTACTATTCGCCAAAAATTAAGTTAATTCTATTAGGCTCTAAATATCATCTTGAACACAACCGTGTATATCAGATTTTTAAAATTAAAATCACAGAGCTGGTAAATTTAAGTTTAGTGGCTAAGTTATGGCTATCTTCTATAAGTAACCATGTTTTGTTCCATAGGTGCTCAATGATTCATGAAATATAGGCTACCTAATGAATACAATGTGTTTAAGAGAAACATACTATAAAATGTTTGGGGTGCTACATTTTGATTCTAACATGTAAATATTATCTTATGAATAATTTTTCATAATTTTCATAAGTAATTGTTTTGTATCTAAATAGTGAAAAATAATTTTTTTAAAACATTTAAATTCATTACATTACTATAATGGAATAATGGATTAAATTTTTTTGAAGCATTTTTATATTATATATATATAATAAATAAAAAATATTTTTTTGTATTTATAAAACACTTGTATATAATTTTTCAAACATATGTAATATTTTAATCAAAATACTGATTTAGTCGATTAAATTAAAAAATTAGTTTTATTCACCTATTGAAATTCTATCCATAAAATGTACATTTTATTTTAGATCAATATTATTATATTATATAATAATTATAGTGAATTTTTTGGGAATAAAATTATAATTACTATGATTAATGTTGATGACCATGATAATGATAAAAATATTATTTTCGATGAATCGTTTTATTAATGTTTTGTTACATTTAACCAATAAATTATATTTATCTATTTAAATTAGACACTATAATGATGTTTACAAATATATATGATTATATTAACAAACATTTTATTGGTAATCAATGCATTATAATATTAAGAAAAAATAATATAAAAAATATCATTTTTCTACATAAAATAGTTTCCAAAATATAAAATGTTTTATTTTAAATGTATGTTTTATCATGATTATAAATTGAATTAAATTAAATTCATAAAAAAGAAGGATGAACTCAAAAAAATTTAGTTGAGGTGTTATTTTATATGTTTAGTAAAACATAATTTACATAGGTAAAAACATGCTACCATAGTAAAAATAAAAATGTAAAAAGTAAATATATATGATCAAATAATTTTATCTTTACCGAGAAAGACACTTGATCTTACAACTCTCAATTTAGAAAGTAATATTTGATATATTTTAGTAAATTCATGGATTTCCTTTGTGATAAAATGTATTGTTTCATATTTATGTTTTATTTATTTATTTTTAGTATTACTCATATAATAATTGTTTTCTTATACAGATGAATTCTTTTGATTGAGTTGGGGTGGTTTGTTCGAATCTGTTCATGCTCATGAGGGATTGAACTTTGAGACTACAATTGAGATAATGAAAACAAGGAAATGCATCAAGAATGGATACAAACAGCATGAATAGGTGAATTCCCACTACTTAATAATTTAAGACATCAATTCATAAATTATTTGTGATGTGTTGTAATTGGTCTCATAACAAACCGATACATGATGTGATCTGTATGAGTCAAAGTGCATGTTTCTATTTTAAAATTGAAATTTAGTAAAAAATACAAGTGACATACTCAAAATTTAGAAAAAGGAAAACTGAACTACTTAAAATCAAGAAAATGAATTCAAATTGTTTTGATACTTTAGTAAAATGATCCATAATTCATGTGAGATGTGTTGGAATCATATTAAAATCAATCCAATACATGATGTGCTAAAATGTATTGTTTCATATTTATTTTTAATTTATTTATTTTTAGTATTACTCATATAATTATTGTTTTCTTATACAAATGAATTCTTTTGTTTGAGTTGGGGTGGTTTGTTCGAAGATGTTTATGCTCGTGAGATATTGGACTTCGAGACTACTATTGAGATAATGAAAACAAGGAAATGCATCAAGAATGAATACAAACACTATGAAAAGGTGAATTCCTACTACTTAATAATTTAGGACATCGATTCATAAATTATTTGTGATGTGTAGGAATTGGTCTCATATCAAACCGATATATTATGTGATCTGTATGAGTCAAAGTGCATGTTTCTATTTTAAATTGGAAATTTAGTAAAAAAGACAAGTGACGTACTCAAAACTGAGAAAAAGAAAAACTGGACTACTTAAAATCAAGAAAATGAATTCAGATTGTTTTGATACTTTAGGAAAATGATCCATAATTCATGTGCGATGTGTAGGAATTATATTCACCTCAATCCAACACATGATGTGCCTAATATGACTCATTGCATTCATTATCTATTTGAAATCGACATTCTAGTTTAGAAAGTGTTACTCACTAAAAATTGAGTAAACATGCTTGGATATTCATGATAATTTAGGACATTGATTAATAATTCATTTATTATGTTTAGGAATCAGTCTCATGTGAAACCCATAAAGACATTTTTAATGTTTTAAAACACTAAAATGTGTGTGGAACAGTCAAAACCATAAAAAATACCTCATATTGATGTGAAATAATGGAAAAAATGACTATGAATTATTTTTTACTTGTACACATAGACAAGATGTCAATACAACGTGCAGTTTGGAATTACTTGATAAATACTTAAAGGTACAAAAATCTTTAAAAAAAAGTGTCAGAGGGGCAAAACCAATAAAATGACATCAGATTTCCCAGAAATCTGGGGACATCAACATTAGATTTAATTGTGAAATGTAGGAACTGGAAGGATGTCATTCCGACTTAAGGTTTTCCTAGGATGGTCGTAAATGAATTTTTAGTGTTTTAAAACACTAAAATGTGCATGGAAAAGTCAAAACCATATAAAATTACCTCATATTGACGAGAAATCATGGGATAACCACCACTAAGTTGTTTTTTATGTGTATTTGTAGGAAACACATCAATACGATGTGTGGTGTGGTCATAATTACTCGATAAACACTTCTTAAAGGTTCAAAAGCCATTAAAACCATGTGTCAGGGGGTCTAAACCAAGAAAATGATGTCAGATTGCCCTGAAATATGGGGAAACTACCATAGATTTAATTGTTAAATGTAATAACTAATGTCATGTCATTTTGAATTACGGTTTTCCAATGATGGCCATAAACACATTTTTTTGTGTTTTAAAACACTAAAACTTGCATGGGATGGTCAAAACCATTGAAAATGACCACATATTGATGTGGAATCATTTTATAACCACAGATGAGTTGTTTTTGAAATATAGGACATGCTGTGATATCAAAATCTTTAAAATTTGTTTATTAAATCATGTTCAAGCACAACACACGCCGCTTTAAAAATAAAGTAGAATATTTACTTATCTATTTTTATTTTCAAGTGTTTAATCTTATATTAAATATGTAATTTTATGTTTTAAAAGTGTTTGAAATTTTATATTATTTGTTTTATGTTAAAATTTATTTTGTTTGATTAAAAAAATGACAATTTTTATGTGCAACATTCTAAATATATTATGTTTCTTTTTTTTTAACATTTATTTTCTTAAATGTTTTGGTTTTAATTGTAGGTGGTAGATTCCGGTAGTGGGAAGAAGGTTGACCATTCTGATACATGAAATTCGTATGGTTTTATACTTTATTTTAGATTGATTATTTTTATTTTTATTTTTTGTTTTCTTTTTTTATTACAGTTGATGAGATGATGTGGTCTGTTTTAGTTGATGAGATGATGTAGAGGCTGATGCAGTGGAGGTTGTGATGTGGATGTATATTGGGTATCAATTATTGTTTGAAACATTTTGTATGTATATATTGTTGACTGAGGTATTGGTTGATAGATGTATGGGTTGACTGAGACTGAGGTTATGATGACTATGGATGTTTGTATATATGAATGTGGATGTATGATGTATATATGATCAGTTATTTATTAAATAATTTAAAAAAATTGATTTAATGGCAGTTTTTAGTAACCACTGCTAAATATAACGACCCATACTTTACATACATTGTTAACACTTCAAAATTGAAGCATACTTATTACAACATATAACAAAACTACGAAAGGACTGTATAGGTATAGTGTCTTTAGAAATTGGGAAACATAAACAACTGGTTCATAAAGCGTCTAAACTGTCTCCCATTTATTTCATCATATCTATAGTCCCTTTTGGCATATCTTACTTAATAACCTTCTTCCTGACCTGGGGAAAGAAAACATACCAAAGGGTGAGCTCAAATGATCAGTAAGGGTAAACAAAAGAAATATCAATCAAATCATATACATAAGCACATAACTTTTGGAAATCTTAACCTGCAAAAGAGATCATAATTTCATAACATGGGATAAATCATGGCAGTGAAATGTAATCACAATAATCATAACTTAAAACATGAAAATTTTTGGCATACACACATAATCGTAGAGAATCATTTCTTATTAGTCAAGGCTCATTTCCAAGACTATCGCAGTGGACAAAGTCCATTTCTGAACCGAGTTCACTCCTCATTTCAGTCCTGTTTCACTGAACCGGTATAACCAACCGTTCCAGCCATGTCTATCTCATGAGATATAAAATCTTTACCCAATGCATTGGAGGGAGATATAGTTCCCACCCATCTCTTAATGATACCATTCTTATGTGTTCCACAAAATCATAAACCATACATCATAGCATAACCCATGTAATAAAAATGGGAATCTTAAACATCGGGACATCATAAAACAATTCATATAAGATAAAGGAATTCATAAATATAATTCCATCACAACATAATCAAATCAATGTAATAATAGGGATAGAAACAAAACCCTTTATTATCTTAGATGGAAAATAATTTTGATAAAACACTTGAACTCCATTCTTGAGGAAAATATCCTTTCTGCTTTAAAAACACTTTTCCTTTCTTAACATGTCGTACAATTATAAACTAAAAGAAGTTGATTAAAAATAAACTTGAAAACTTGTAAAGGAAGCTTCTTGTAAATAATGTTTTAAAAATCCATTCATGCCGTATAAGTTAAAAAAAACATTCTTCTCGTACTTTTGTCGGAAAAGTCAAAAAAGTACCTCGTATGAAAAACGACAAAAGATTCCTTTCATATCTTTTACTAAAAACTCACCGAAGGGTAAAATAGGATTTAAAAAATTGTAGGTAAATGTAAATAATATTACATATTGAGGAAACATCACTACTAGAATTAACCCCATTAGCGACCGCCAAAAGCGGTCGCTGTCGCTTCGTCGGTAATGACCAACAGCGACCGCTAATGTTCCATGGGTATAGCTGCAGTTTTATGTGTGGGGTAATGCGGTATAGCCGCGGTACTGAAGGAGGAAGGTGTAGAACTTGTGGCCGCCGGCCATGGCGGATCCACGGTGGCCGGAGGGAGGGTCCGGTGAGGGTTTAGCGGTGGGTGAGGGCGCGGGTGGAGTGAGATTCAGCGGCGGGTGAGGGAGGGCCGACGGGAAGCATCGGGGGTGGCGACGAGGGTGATAGAGGGGCGACGGGAAGCATCGGTGACGGCGGTGGGCGGAAGCACCAACATCGGCGGCAGCGGTGGGCGGAAGCACCGAGTTACAGAGAAGACAGCACGACGGTGGGGCGGGAAAAATCCCGCCAAATTCATTTTAGCAGTAGCGACCGCCTTTGGCGGTCGCCCGTTCCGATAGACGCAGAAAGCATTTTTTCTAGTAGTGCATGGATGTGGATGATAAAATACACCCCAGTAAATACTAAAGTATAAACAATCTCGGATAAAAATGAGATTGTGATATTTCCCTTACCTTAGGTCCGTTTTGCTTCGTAAGTGCCCGAACCTCCTGTATAATGATTTAAATAATGTTATTGACTTATTCTAGAATCATACTTATTTTTATGATATCATATATGGTCATTTTCTTAGCTTCTTAGTAGTAATATTTCATTGCTACTTGTTATTCGGGTATTTATAACTTTTTGTTCTTATGCGTGTTTTGTCGAATAAATTCTTATTCTTATATTTAGGTTATAGATAACTCATTTACAGAATGGTATTAGTGTAATATATATCATATTCATTCATTCAATTAATTTATATAATCATTATGAAATGAAGATCATGTAGAACGAGTCGCATCACATCGTGGAGACGGTATTCCGTACGTACGCACGAGTGATGATATCGTTCATATGATCGTGGAATTGTATTGGAGTGTATTTATACTATTTTAGAATTAGTATCACTTTATAATAGTCATATATATTCATTATTTACACCATTATACCCATCCAAGTAAGGTGGTGGTGGAAAATAGATTACACCACGGCGTGGAGACGGTATTCCGTACGTACGCACACGCAGTGATTTCTTTTTCCGTAGGATGGATAGATGCTGAAATAGGGTTGTTTCATACTTATAATAACATATCAGTATATGAGTGATACTGATGTTATTACTTCATAATGAAACAACTGAAGAAGAATAATTGGAAGAAGAAATAAAGATGAAAGAATCGGTAACAGACATTACCTCTTCTTTGAAGTGATTCTTTGAGACCTTCTTTTAGGGCACTAAAATTAGTCTTTGAAGAAGACCAGGACCTCTAGTATGTATCTAGGGAAGTACACAAGAGTAATTGGCAGGGTTTGGCCGAGATTGAAGGCTCAAAGTGGTGTGAGGAAGAGGGGGAGAAGGTGCCCTTTTATAAGGGAGGAGAGGGGCACCTTTGGGAAAACTAAAAATATTATTTTATTATAAAGTCATGTTCGGTTTTAAATAGCTCCAAATTGATATATTTAGAATCTAAGGTGGGTATGGGTCGAAATCCTCTCATACAATATAATTTAGACAAGTTTAGGTTCCTATTTTAATCTTATCATTTAGATTTAACATTAAGTTAAATAAGTTTACTTTTACCGTGTCTTCTTGTGTTCTTATACTATGAGGTTAATAAACTTACTATGAGAAGCTAAACGAACCCCAAGTTGTTTATTATTAATATATATAACCTTATATAATTCATTTTGATGAACCTTAGATTTTTAGGAATAAAATAACAATTACTAATATAATATTTGTTTTAAAAACTATTTTATGTCAATTTTGACACTATTTAGTAATTGATTTTTGTGAAAATCATAAAAGAATTATTAGTTCGAAAAAAGTTAATTAAATCAATACTAACATGTCATATTAACCTATAAAATTAGTGGAATTCATAAAAAGTCTCAAATTACATTTATTTTGGTGTTTATAACATTAATTATGTCAATATTTCATTAATAAGATAATTACTACACCATCTTTGTGTCATAAATAAATTAAATTATTTAATGTATAAAAATTACAAATAAAATACCATTATGTAGTAAATATTTTTAGCTTTCTAATGAATATTTATAGTCTAATTTATCTTATGTATAACCCCATATTAAAAATTATTTACTTATTAAACTTTGATTTTAACTATTTTAACCCTTCTTTAAATAAATTAATAATAAATGTCCTAATCTAATCCAAGTGGGCCTAAATGGTCATATTTTATTCCTAAGTTTGTTTTTGGTCGAATTACACTTATCCAACAGAATTAGTACATGTGTTAGGGTAATAATAATATCATCTTTACCCTTAATTACCCTATTTACTTTTAACCGTGGTAAAAAAAAGTAAAAAGTTACTATTCACCAAAAATTATTTTCATCTCATTGAACCACATTTTAGTCCTTGATATTAACCGTGTGTCTCGGATTTTCGAAATTCCACTCACAGAAGCGGTAAAATTAAGTTTTATGAAAAATTCAGTTTTTTAACTACCACTTAGTGGTTTCACTATTCATCAAAAATTGAAAGTTTTCAGAAAAATACCAAAATTTCACCCTAGGCTAATTTCGATATTCTGAATCCAAAAATGAAGTCCATTTTGAAAAATAAAATTTATAAAATTTCAAAAAGTGGCTATTACTATTCATAACGGCTAGTTTTAATAATATTTTAATAGCATATCGTTGTTTAGTGAAACTCGATATTGCGTACGACGCAAGCTATCGTGGAAGGTCGCGATTTCGTGTAAAGCAAGCCAAGAAAGTGTTGTGTAGAAAAAGATTCCTTTGATGATTTATATAACATAAAAGTCTCGGGTGTTACATTCTACCCCCCTTAAAATGAATTTCACCCTCGAAATTCGTCACTTTGTAACAAACAGATGAGGATACCTCTCCCTCATCATATCCTCAAGATCCCATGTAGCTTTTTCTAATTGGTGGTTCCTCCATAAAACTTTCACCAATCGAGTGGTCTTGTTTCGTAGGACTTTTTCGCTACGATCCAGAATCTCTATCGGTTGTTCTTCATAAGAAAGATCTTGCTCCAGCGGTACAAATTCTGAGCTAAGTACATGTGAAGGATCAGGTATGTACTTTCTCAGGAGAGATACATGGAACACATCGTGAACTGGAGAGATATTCGGTGGAAGCTGCAATCGGTAAGCTACCTTCCCAACACGATCCAGTATTTCGAAAGGACCGATATATCTAGGGCTCAACTTCCCCATCTTTCCAAATCTCATGACTCTCTTCCAGGGAGATATTTGTAAGAACACTTTATCACCGACTTGAAACTCTAGGTCTTTTCTTCGGTTGTCGGCATAAATTTTCTGTCGACTATGAGCTGCTCTTATGTGTTGTTGAATAGATCTGACCTTTTCTGCCATTTCATCAATGAGATCAGGTCCTAATAGCTTTCTTTCCCCAACTTCATCCCAGCAAGTTGGAGTCCTGCATTTCTTTCCATAGAGAGCTTCATAAGGAGCCATCTGAATACTGGAGTGAAAGCTATTATTATAAGAAAATTCCACCAAAGGTAGGTGTTGATCCCAACCACCTTTGAAATCCATAGAGCAAGCTCTCAACATATCTTCTAGAGTTTGAATTGTTCTCTCAGACTGACCGTCTGTCTGAGGATGATAAGCAGTGCTGAAACTCAACTCTGTATCCAGAGTATGCTGAAGACTTCTCCAGAACTTCGAGGTAAATCTCAGATCCCGATCATATATAATAGAAAGTGGTACTCCATGCAATCTTACCACTTCCTTTACATATATCCTAGCAAGCTGATCCAGAGAGAAATCCTCTCTAATAGCAATGAAGTGTGCAGACTTTGTAAGACGATCAACTATGACCCAGATAGCATTATTGCCTTTGTATGTTTTAGGAAGTCCTGTGACAAAGTCCATAGTGATGTTTTCCCATTTCCATTCGGGTATGGGTAATGGTTGTAACATCCCCTTAGACTTCTGTCTCTCAGCTTTAACTTGTTGACAAACCAAGCATCAAGAGACATATTCAGAAACATCTCTTTTCATGCCATCCCACCAGAAGTACTCTTTCAGGTCCCTATACATCTTCATGCTTCCAGGATGAATAGATAATGAAGAACTATGAGCCTCATCCAGCAGCTCCTTCTTTAATTCGGGGATGGGAGGAACACAAACCCAATTCCTAAACTTTATTATCCCATCACAATCAAGGTTGAATTCAGGAACATTTCTCACCTTCTTTTGTAACTCGACATCTTCTTTCTATGCCTCTTTAATCTTCACATGTATAGATGGTTGAACATTCATTTGAGAAAGATAAGATTTTTCCCCTTCCATTATAATTCCAAGATCCATCCTTTGTAAATCCAAAAATATTGGATCTTTTTTGATCCTCATCATGGATAAACTGGCATGGTCTTGTCGACTTAATGCATCTGCCACCTTGTTTGCTTTCCCAGGGTGGTAATGGATTGAGCAGTAATAATCCTTAATCAGCTCCAACCATCTTATTTGACGCATATTCAGCTCCTTTTGTGTGAAAATATACTTTAAACTTTTATGATCAGTATAAATATCACACCTTTCACCATAAAGATAATGCCTCCAAATCTTTAATGCAAAGATTACCGCAGCTAACTCCAAATCATGAGTTGGGTAATTTCTCTCATGTATTTTCTACTGTCGTGAGGCCTAAGCTATCACCATATCATTTTGCATAAGAACACACCCCAATCCCTTCTTGGATGCATCACTGTAGATCCCAAACCTTTCTCCACTACAAGGAAGTGTGAGCACAGGTGCACTGGATAAACTTCTTTTCAACTCCTTGAAATTCTCTTCACATTCCTCTGTCCAGATAAACTTGACTCCTTGCCGAGTCAAATTGGTGAGTGGATTAGATAATCGTGAAAAATCTTTCACAAAACGTCGATAATATCTAGCCAAACCATGAAAACTTCGGATCTCAGTTACTGTTGTTGGTATCGACCATCTTTCGATAACCTCTGTTTTTGCTGGATCCATATATATCCCCTCTTTTGAGATTATGTGACCCAAAAATGCAACTTTTTGAAGCCAAAATTCACACTTGGTAAATTTGGAATAAAGCTTCTCCTTTCTCAGGGTCTTCAATATAATTCTCAAGTGATCTTCATGTTCTTCCTTTCTCTTTGAATAGACAAGAATATCGTCTATAAAGACTACCACAAATTGATCAAGATAGTCTCTAAAGACTCTATTCATCAGATCCATGAAGATAGCAGGGGCATTAGTAAGACCAAATTGCATCACTATAAATTCATAGTGTCCATACCTTGTACGGAAAGCCGTCTTTGGTATATCCTCCCTTTTGACCCTTAATTGATGATACCCTGAACGAAGATCAATCTTGGAAAAGTATTGAGCTCCACGTAGTTGGTCAAATAGGTCATCAATGCGTGGGAGAGGATATTTGTTCTTGATAGTGATCTTGTTAAGTTCTCGATAATCAATGCACAGTCTCATTGATCCATCTTTCTTCTTAACAAACAGAACAGGTGCTCCCTAAGGTGACACACTAGGGCGTATTAATCCCTTATCAAGATTCTCTTGGAGTTGCTTCTTCAATTCCTGCAACTCAATTGGGGCCATTCTATAAGGTGTCTTTGAAATAGGAAAAGCACCCGGTACGAGTTCTATTGAAAACTCAACTTCACGATTCGGTGGAAGACCCGGTAATTCCTCCGGAAAGACATCATCAAACTCCTGTACAATGGGCATATTCTTAATCGTGAGTTTCTCACCAACCATTTGAGATAAATAACCTTCATTTAGTGGAATAAATACCCATAAAATGGAAGAAATTTCCACTGGAAGGTTATGTTCATCCTTCCATCGATAGACGATCATAGATTGATCTGGAATATGAAATGTGACTTCCCTTATTTGTCAATTGATATGATCTCCATGTAGAGAAAGCCAATCCATGCCAAGAATCACATCAAATTCCATTATTGGAAGGATCACAAGATTTGCAGGAAGCACTTTCCCACAAACTTCAATCGGAGAAGAATTATAAACTTTTGATGCGACTGTTGTGCCATTAGGGGTTGTCACAACTAACTCAACATCTAACCGTTGAGGTAATAAGGTGATATCCTTAGAAAATTCTTCAGAAATAAAGGAGTGGGTGGATCCAGAATCAAATAAAACATTTTCTACTTTAGAGTGGATGGTAAGTGTACCTTTCACCACATCGTTATTGTACTCCACATCGCTGATAGAAATTGCATGTAACTTTCCTTTGTCTTTAGCCTTAAGAGTTTGTTGACGTCGACCATCATCATCAACCCTTGGATTAGGGCATTTATTTTCATAATGTCCCATGTCCTCGCACTTGAAACATTGAAGTGTAGAAGGTTCATTCTGTGTATCCCTTCCTTTTTTTGCATCATTAGACATCTTCTTCCAATCATCGCGGCATTCAAATGCCCGATGACCTTCCTTTCCACACTTGAAACATTTACTTGTACCTTTAAGACAACTCCCTCCATGTTTCTTTCCACACTTTGAGCATAAGGGAAAGCTCATCTTCTTTTCAGTGTGCTCTTTAGATTTTCCTTTGAATTCCATTTTCCTCTTCGTATCAAACCCATATGACTGATGGGTTACTCCAATCTCCATCTCAACTTTGAGAGCACATCAAACTATTTCCTCGTAGCTATTGAAGTCCCTTATGGCTAAGGCCCTTCGAAGACTTGTTTTTAAGCCACTAAAGAATCGATCGATCTTACTCTCAGGTTGGATAATAATACCAGAAGCATACCTTACAAGTCTTGTAAAATTTTCTTCATAGGTACCAACAGATTCATCATCCTTTTTCTTCAGTTCAAGAAACTCTTTCTCCATCTTTGTTCAGAGAATACGAGGGAAGTACTTATTGAAAAATAAGTTCTTGAACTTGTCCCATTCCATGGACTCAATTTCATCCCTTTGCCTCGTATTCTTAATAAGATTCCACCATTGATCAGCATAACCCTCCAAACGATACACTTCTAGGATGACTTTATCATGCTCAGAGCATTGAAGAAATGAAAATATCTTTTCAGTAGTACTAATCCATTGTTCAGCAACTAATGGATCAGTAGACCCACTGAATGAAGGTGGACGCTGTCTCATGAAGGATTCAACAGAATGTTGCTCCTTCCTTTGCTCGTTTGGAAGTCTTGCATGATTCATAGCTTGATAATGTTTTGTGAGCATGGCTACAAGATTTTTCATTCCAGCTCCCATAACGTTTGGTTGATCAGGGGGACAATCATTGCATTGCCCGTCGCATTCCGCATTAACACGGTTCCTTCGGGTTCCAGCCATTGACTAAAACCAAGAAGAATAGTGTGAGAAACACTAATTATAATAGGAAAACCACATAATCAAGAATAAAATTTCACACTTAAGGTCTTATCCTAGGTTATTCATGGACATTTCTAAAACACTAAGATTGTGTTCTATGCTTAAACTTATCCTTAGGGTTCTTACTAAGGCTTTTACATCCTAGTTTCCAAAGGTTGACTATACCTTTCCTCTGATACCAACTATAACAACCCATACTTTACATACATTGTTAATACTTCAAAATTGAAGCATACTTATTACAACATATAACAAAACCACGAAAGGACCGTATAGGTATAGCGTCTTTAGAAACTCGGAAACATAAACAACTGGTTCATAAAGCGTCTACACTATCTCCCATTTATTTCATCATATCTATAGTCCCTTTTGGAATATCTTACTTAATAACCTTTTTCCTGACCTGGGGAAAGAAAACATACAAAAGGGTGAGCTCAAATGCTCAATAAGGGTAAACAAAAGAAATATCAATCACATCATATACATAAGCACATAACTTTTGGAAATCTTAACCTGAAAAAGAGATCATAATTTCATAACATGGGATAAATCATGGCAGTGAAATGTAATCACAATAATCATAACTTAAAACATGAAACTTTGTGGCATACACACATAATCATAGAGAATCATTTCTTATTAGTCAAGGCTCATTGCCAAGACTATCTTAGTGGACAAAGTCCATTTCTGAACCGATTTCACTCCTCGTTTCAGTCCTGTTTCACTGAACCGGTATAAACTACCGTTCTATCCATGTATATATCATGAGATATAAAATCTTTACCCAATGCATTGGAGGGAGATATAGGTCCCACCCATCTCTTAATGATACCATTATTATGTGTGCCACAAAATCATAAACCATACATCATAGCATAACCCATGTAATAAAAATGGGAATCTTAAACATCGTGACATCATAAAACAATTCATATAAGATAAAGGAATTCATAAATATAATTCCATCACAACATAATCAAATCAATGTAATAATAGGGATAGAAACAAAACCCTTTATTATCTTAGATGGAAAATAATTTTGATAAAACACTTGAACTCCATTCTTGATTAAAATATCCTTTCTGCTTTAAAAACACTTTTCCTTTCTTAACATGTCGTAAAATTATAAACTAATAGGAGTTGATTAAAAATAAACTTGAAAACATGTAAAGGAAGCTTCTTGGAAATAATGTTTTAAAAATCCCTTCATGCCTTATAAGTTAAAAAAACATTCTTCTCGTACTTTTTTTGGAAAAGTCAAAAAAGTATCTCGTACGAAAAACGACAAAAGATTCCTTTCATATATTTTAATAAAAACTCACCGAAGGGTAAAATAGGATTTAAACAATTGTAGGTGAATGGAAATAATATTACATATTGAGGAAACATGGATGTGGATGATAAAATACACCCCAGTAAATACTAAAGTATAAACAATCTCGGATAAAAATGAGATTGTGATATTTCCCTTACCTTATGTCCGTTTTGCTTCTTAAGTGTCCAAACCTCCTGTATAATGATTTAAATAATGTTATTAACTTATTACAGAATCATAATTATTTTTATGATATCATATATGGTCATTTTCTTAGCTTCTTAGTAGTAATATTTCATTGCTACTTGTTATTCGGGTGTTTATAACTTTTTGTTCTTATGTGTGTTTTGTCGAATAAATTATTATTCTTATATTTAGGTTATAGATACCTCATTTAAAGAATGGTATTAGTGTAATATATATCATATTCATTCATTAAATTCATTTATATAATCATTATTAAATGAAGATCATGTAGAACGAGTCACATCACATCGTGGAGACGGTATTCCGTACGTACGCACGAGTGATGATATCGTTCCTATGATCGTGGAATTGTATTGGAGTGTATGTATACTATTTAAGAATCAGTATCACTTTATAATAGTCATATATAGTCATTATTTACACCATTATACCCATCCAAGTAAGGTGGTGGTGGAAAATAGATTACACCACGGCGTGGAGACGGTATTCCGTACGTACGCACGCGCGGTGATTTCTTTTTCCATAGGATGGATAGATGGTGAAATAGGTTTGTTTCATACTTATAATAACATATCAGTATATGAGTGATACTGATGTTATTACTTCATAATTAAAAAACTAAATAAGAAGAAGTGGAAGAAGAAATAAAGATGAAAGAATCGGTAACGGACATTACCTCTTCTTTGAAGTGATTCTTTGAGACCTTCTTTTAGGGCACTAAAATTGGTCTTTGAAGAAGACCAGTACCTCTAGGATGTCTCTAGGAAAGTGTAGAGGAGGAATTGGCAGGGGTTTTCCGAGCTTGAAGGCTCAAACTGGTGTGAGGAAGAGGGGGAGGAGGTTCCCTTTTATAAGGGAGGAGAGGGGCACCTTTGGGAAAACTAAAACTATTATTTTATTATAAAGTCAAGTTAGGTTTTAAATAGCTCCAAAATTGATATATTTCGAAGATAAGGTGGGGATGAGTCTAAATAATCTCATAAAATAGAATTTATACAAGTTTAGGTTCCTATTTTAACCTTATCATTTAGATTTAACATTAAGTTAAATAAGTTTACCTTTACCGTGTCTTCTTGTGTTCTTATACTATAAGGTTAATAAACTTACTATGAGAAGCCAAACGAACACCAAGTTGTTTATTATTAATATATATAACCTTATCTAAGTAATTTGGCCGAACCTTATATTTTTAGGAATAAAATAACAATTACTAATATAATATTTGTTTTAAAAACTATTTTATGTCAATTTTGACACTATTTAGTTATTGATTTTTGTGAAAATCATAACAGAATTATTAGTTCTAACCAAGTTAATTAAATCAATAATAACATGTCATATTAACCTATAAAATTAGTTTAATTCATAAAAAGTCTCAAATTACATTTATTTTGGTGTTTATAACATTAATTATGTCAATATTTCATTAATAAGATATTTACTGCATCATCTTTGTGTCATAAATAAATTAAATTATTTAATGTCTAAAAATTAAAAATAAAATATCATTATGTAGGAAATATTTTTAGATTTCTAATGAATATTTATAGTCGAATTTATCTTATTTATAACTCCATATTAAAAATTATTTACTTATTAAACTTTGATTTTAACTATTTTAACCCTTCTTTAAATAAATTAATAATAAATGTCCTAATCTAATCCAAGTGGGCCTAAATGGTCATATTTTATTCCTAAGTTTGTTTTTGGTCGAATTACACTTATCCAACAGAATTAGGACATGTTTTAGGGTAATAATAATATCATCTTTACCCTTAATTACCCTATTTACTTTTAACCGTGGTAAAAAAAAGTAAAAAGTTACTATTCACCAAAAATTATTTTCATCTCATTGAACCACATTTTAGTCCTTGATATTAACAGTGTCTCTCAGATTTTCAAAATTCCACTCACAGAAGCGGTAAAATTAAGTTTTATGAAAAATTCAGTTTTTTAACTACCACTTAGTGGTTTCACTATTCATCAAAAATTGAAAGTTTTCAGAAAAATACAAAAATTTCACCCTAGGCTAATTTTGATATTCCGAATCCAAAAATGAAGTCCATTTTGAAAAATAAAATTTATAAAATTTCAAAAAGTGGCTATTACTATTCATAACGGCTAGTTTTAATAATATTTTAATAGCATATCGTTGTTTAGTGAAACTCGGTGTTGCGTACGACGCAAGCTATCGAGGAAGGTCGCGATTTCGTGTAAAGCAAGCCAAGCAAGTATTGTGTAGAAAAAGATTCCTTTGATGATTTATATAACATAAAAGTCTCGGGTGTTACACTAAATGCATTAAATAAAATTTGTTTTAGCAGGGGTTCCAATTAACTGTCACTAAAACAAACCAGTTATAGTATGTTAAGTGATGGTTTGTTTCATTTTATTTATATTTCCCCCAAAAAATTTTAAAATAAAAAAACCATAACTAAATACACATGAAACCACTGCTAAATGTTCCAAAAATGACACATAATAAAATCATTGTGAAATCAGAAAAACCAACACTAAATGACTAGATACCATGAAATACATGGTGGTTTTACTAACCACCGCTATACTATTAGGCGTCGATTTAAACTAATACTAAAAAAACCATTATTAATGACCTTTTTTTGTAGTGGGATATGCAATCACCGGGACATTTTCCTCCCATCACACCTCTTACTTATATATATTACATATATATGAGTGGTCGTACTTTTTATCCATTTACTCCGACTACCATGTGGGGTAGTCCCACTCATTCTATCCTTTAACCATTTTCCCTTATCCTAATTTATCTCTATATGGAACTTCTCCAGGGGTTGTGCCTCATGTATGCCCATACACTCCTACCCAAATTCTGCATCCACAGTCTACTACATAGGATAACCCTCCAATTGTTTCCCCAACATAGTGTATAGGATACAAAGACAAAAAATAATTCTTCTAGTAAATGTTTTAAAAGTAATGAAGTAAATAATTTTTTATTAAATTTTAGTTATATATGTGTATTGAATATTCATTTCTTTCTTCAGGGAAATCTTTTAGTAAAAGTTGTGTTTATAAAAAAATGAATGTATCATGGAATAGATACACACAATTCACAGTTTAATATAAAGAGGACATGAAAATAATTGGAAAAATGGTAAATAATTGAGGAGTTTCATGGGGAAACTCAGAAAACATAGTAATATTATTCCTGTTCAAGTAATCCAGTAGAGAAAATATGAACAAGAAATAAAAGAAAAGGATTGGGATGAAATTTGGGTAATATATATTTTGAAATTTATTTATAAAGTATTATCGATAGTTTTGTTTTAATATCTAGCTCCAATATAACTTCCTGGATGGCCTACATGAAAAGACACCTTGGCTAATGGAACTGGGTGAGATATGGAAGGCCTACAAGCATGACCTGTATATTGAATGAAAATATAGAAGAAGTAATAATATTGAAAACATACCAATATTCAATGAATGTCCAAATACAAAATACAAAGTCCTAATTGCATACTGGAGCAGTTTTTCTTCCAAGCTAATTTATTGAATTTTACATTTTAATTTATTTTTTTTATTAGGATTCATTATTTATTTATAAAATATAAGATGTTGTTTGTATTGAAACTATAGTTTTTATATTATCAATAATTTTTTTTAATGTTTTTAATTATAAACGGTGCGAACCATGTATTTTGAAATCTAAATCCATGATTCCAAAAATTTATTATAAAAACACACACATAAAATTATACATGAGTTTGCGAGTTTTTTAAAATAGGAACAAGGGGTTCAGGTAGCAGTTACAATGTTTCCATATTGAGTATCCATATGCATATGGGTTTGGGAAAGAGGATCACCTAGAACAATAGACTCCCTTGAATCCTCTTTAGAGTCCTACTGCGAGCTGAGCATAAGCATGATGCCCTGGATGGTTGGTCCAACATCACCATCCTGCATTGGGCTACTTTGAACATAACCATTGTCCATTTCTTCAAATTGAGAGGCCAAATATGATCTAGGTATAATCCCTTAAGTGTTTGTATCTGGAATTATGTTTTTAATTTTTTTTATTTTATTTAAAAAATATTGAAATTAATTGATGATTTAAGTGCCTTAGAAAATATGTTTAGAATTAAATTTTGATGGCTAAAGATGAATTCTGAAGACTTTTGGAGTTTCAAATTTCTGAAAAATTGATAAAACTCAAGCTTTGTATGATTATTCTTTTTGAAAGAACAGTAAAAACAAAATAAATTGGTTGAATCTTTCTCAAGAAGATGCAGTAGTTTTAATGAAGACGATGAATCATCAATCTATAGAGACCTTTAATATCTCATTTTCATATATTTTAATTTTTTTAAGAACCATAAACTAAAATGTTGGAGTTGGTGTTCTAGAACTAAATATTTATACTTTAGATTACATGTATATTTAAATATTTGAATATTAATAAAACATATCATTACATATTTTTCATTATTTTACATGAATTAAATGTAATCACGTCCCAAAGTATCTGTCATATTGATAAAGTCATAGTAATTCCCTACTCTGATGAGGAACATGAAATGTCATGACTATTTGTTTAAATACAGTTCTATAGATAGATAACATACTATGATGAGATACATTGAATTTTTTATGTAAAGTGTGAGTACTCATAAGGACATGAGACTTTTTCTCATGAAATTCACACTTTTTAATCTTTAAGATGGGAGATTATGAGAACAGGGCCACCTATAGAAATTCATATTGTTTATGTGTCATCATATATTACTATCTACAATCATGTATAATGGTCCTTATACTTTTAGCATTATTATTAATTCTTTTCATGATCCACACACTTTGATGTACTGACCAAAACCATGATTTCATACATTCGTGAGAAGTAGGGTTCATTGGGTGCATCGCGAATGACTGTTATTATTAATAAGTTAGGGAAGGATTTATCTCTTCTATATTGATGGAAGTTGATATCCCATCCCCTTGATTGAAATGGAACTTCCATATTAAATCTATGGCAATGGTGTAATGATGAGTTTATTTCAGATAGTCAAAGAAAGGCATATCAAGCACGTAGGTTGGTAATAATTCGAAATCATATATAATTTTTTCTATCATTTAATTAAGGTTTAAAATGATATTTTTTATAATTCACTTAGTATATGATGAATTTTGCAGAAAATAGGTTTAGAAGGTTTCAAAGAAGAAAATACAGAAAAAGAGAAGCAATTATCTATTACATGTCATGAAACCTCATTTCGTGTCATGTAATAGAGTCTCACAGGATTCCGAATGTCATGAACCAAGTCGTGAACCATGGAGTGAAGAGTGAAAGTAAATAAGACATTACACATCGTGAATGTATATTACAGGATGTGAACTCAGTAAAACCCTTTGAACAAGAAATCTACACTGGAGATATAGTTGGAAGAATGTTACACATCATGAGTTAGTGGTACATCATGTGAAAGTAGTCAAACCTCATATATCGTACGAGATACATGTGAGATACGCATAAGATTCAAAAAATGTGGAGATTTACAAAGATTAAGCATTACACGATGTGAAATACATTACATGTTGTGTAATTTTTTGACTATAAATAAATTTTACTGACAATATATTTAGAGATCTTCTAGATTAGAATTGATTTGTTCTTTTTATTCCTTTCGATTTTCCTTTGACTCTCTCTCCCTTAATCTAAACTTTCTTCACTGTTTCATTATTATTTTTTCAATACAACTGTTGTGGATTGTGTTTCAACATCACTTTCAATTCCATTTCTCATCACCACTATTGTTCATCATCAATTACCACCAAACTCATGTTGTATCCATTTATCCTTTCATTCCACGTAAGTATTTAATTTTTATTTACATCTCAATTGCATGCTCATTTCTATTTCTTGAATCTGGATATGAATCATTGCATGTGTGTTAAACATTTAAATTCAATCATTATTAGCATGTTGACCAAGGTTTCATTCATTTATTTATTTTAATCCCAATTAACCATGAGTGGCCAAACCACCCAGGGGTAGGGATCAAGAGTAGGTGTATCTGAATACATAATTAAATCTTTAATTATAATTTTGGTAAACATAAGGGATAGTAATCAGGATAAATAATAAAATTCTATCCAATTCATTTGAATATCCCTGACTAGGATATATTCAAGTGAAGTACCCTATACTGGTTGAAGTAGATTAGAATACGACCAATATCCTAAGATACCTTATGCCTTAGAAGACAAGCTTAATGCATCTAGGTTTTCACTATCTTCCGACCAAGGAATAGTTACCTCCTAGGTAGAACTATGCAACTTGACCAAAGTAAAATAGATACTTCCTCTTACTTTGTAGCCTAAACATTAAAATCCTACCAAGATTATAATTAAGATCATCCTTTATACAGATACCCAAAATTTATCTTGATACCTCTCTAAATCTTGAAGTAACTATCAACTATCATAGATCTAGTGCTTCCCAAACTAAAAAAACTAGAAGGGACTCCTACCCAAAGGGTCTTAAGCCATTGAATTTCAAAATCCTGCTTCCTCCTCATGAGATCAACCCAAATCTATCGCTATAACACACCTGAGTAGTAAGTAAATTTTTGGAAATCAATAATTCTAATCTAACCACATCCTGTTCGATTTCAATAACATGTGTGGGCACATAAAATTTTGAAGCTATTGTCGGGGAAGGTAACACTGTGCTTCCAAGGCCTCTGCAGAAAGACCTGGTATTACCTTTCCCTCTTTCTTTTTAAGACACCCTCACATCCTGGTTACACGGTATAGTGTATGTACCAAGGTCCATCAACTTGTTCGAAGAAAATTGAGACAAACGAACCATTAAACTTTGACCCCGAGATCGAAAGGTATATTTCTGCATGCCACAGCTCCATAATGGCTGATATCAACAATCTAGTGAGATCCAACCTAAAAAACCCTAAAAACATGCACCAAGTAATTCTCGGGGAGCTTCCAAAGTGACAATATATGACCATAATAGATTATGGATTGCCATCAATCCACAGTGCAACCCCAAGCATAGTACGTATCCCCATCCAAACTAATAAATTTGAAATAAAACCTGGACTCCTTCATTTGATCTAGAAAATGGGGAAATTTAGTGGACTCCAGAGTGAAGAACCACATGAGAAAATATCTAACTTATTAAAAATTTTCGATACATTTTAAAACCAGGGAGTCTCTTCTGATGTAATCAGACTGTGCATATTCCAATTTTTTAAGAGACCAAGCTAAGGAATGGATTAAAATTCAATCTACCAAGTTAATCAAGACTCGGGATGATCTTTTAAAAAAGTTCTTGGATAAATAATTTCCAGTGATTCGAACTTGGAAGCTCCAGAATGACATTCAAAACTTTAGTCAAACTTATAGAGAATCTGCATGGAAAGTGTGAGACCGATTCAAGGAGATGATGAGGAAGTGTCCACACCATGGAATGGACATGTGGATTTAGTTATATACATTCCACCAATGACTCTATCCAGGCGCATGAACTTTCGTCAATTCTTCCACTAATAGAGGAATGGTTTTTAAAAATATAGAAGTCAGAAGATCTATTCTTGATGAAGTTTCTAAAAATTCTAGCTTGTGACAAAGTGACCATGGACCACCTTGGCGTGGCGTACACCAGGTGGATAAAAACACTAGATTATCAGTTCAAGTTGAAGTACTCATGAAGAATCTTGAATCATTTCAAATTCCTGCTGCACAACCCCCTCCCGCTCTCGTAATAGAGATACAATCACGTGAGATGTGCAGTAACCCACACCTATATTAGGACTGCATGAAAGGAGTTTAGGAATCAAAAGCTCAAGATTGTAATTATGTCAATTATAATCAACATAACCCACCTTCTCGACAAAAAAATATTATCAGCAGAGGACTATAGAATAGAAACCTCAGAACAACCAAGGATATTTTCAATAGCGAAGTGGTCAAGCACCATTTCAAAATCAAGAACCACCAGGATATCCACCTACGAACCCAGTTCCAATACCTCAAAAACATATGCAACACTAAACCATCCCACAAAGAGCTCAACAACAATTCCAACCCACTCAACCTAGACCCCAACAACAACCTTCTCATCTTCTAAGTAACCCGGAAAACCTATTGGACAATTTCATTCAAAAATTAGATCAGAGAATGATAACTCAAGAAACAAAAATGCAAAACCAAAGAGCTTATTTGTGAAATCTTGAAGTTAAAATGGGTAAAATCTTGGGGAATTTGTCTGATATATTACCAAATACTCTACCTAGTAAAACAAATATGTACCCAAGGGATAAAGTTAAAGCAGTAGTGCTGAGAAGCGGGAAGATATTAGACTTTCAATAAAAAAGAGGTAGAGATGAAAGGAAACCTGGAGATCCTAAGAAACAACCATTAGTAGAATAATAGGCTGATAAAACCACACCTCAAGAAGTATCACCAGTTGAAAGTGACCAAACTCTTGAGAAACCAAAGGAACCACTTTATGTTGAACCACCACCATACAAGCCATCTCTTCCTTTCCTAGAAAGAAAAATACAAGGCTAATAAGAGGCACAATACAAAACTTTCCTGGAAATGTTCAAGCCACTACACATTAACATACCATTTGTAGAAGCTATTGCTCAAATTACAGTGTATACAACATTTCTCAAAGATCTTATTCCAAAAAAATAAAGATATAATATCTTGGTGTGATCTAATTAAATGAATAATGATTTTCTGTTATTCAACAGAAAATCCCACAAAAAATGAGAGATCCTAAAAGTTTTTCAATGCCCTATGCTATTGGAGAATGCAAGTTTGTAAGGGCTCTATTCGATCTTGGAGACAACATCAACTTAATTCCAATTAGTATTTTCTAAAAGATAACAATCCAATAACTCAAAACAACTTGAGTAGCACTAAAACTCACTGAATGATAAGTGAAGTACCCTAGAGGAATTCTTAAAGATGTTTTAGTTGATGTTTTAAAATTCAAATTTCTAGAAGAATTACTATTTCTAGATATAGAATAATAAGGAAACATTCCCATTATAATTGGAAGACCATTCATAGACATAGGAAAGGATTTGATAGATGTAAATCAAGGATGTATGATCATCCAAGTTGGAGAAGAATAGGTAGTGTTCAACCTGGTTAAGGATTCCTAATAATTATACAATGATATTGATTGTAATGCCATTTCTCTTACACAAGAAGGAGATAGGTACATGGAAATTGAATAATAAAGTGAAGAGTCACTCTCAGAGAAGGAAGAAGAGTTCAACTTTGAGGAAGTAAGCTTCATTGAACCTCTCATGAGGGACACATTTCCACCTTTTATCCCCCCTATCATTCAACTACCAAAGATGGAACTAAATCCTCTAACTAGTACTCTTAAGCATTATAACTTAAGGGTTTAAACATCTATGACTATAATTATAAACTCCAAATTATATCTGGAATAAGAAGAAAAATTGGTTGAGGTTTTGAAGAGACAAAACAGTAAATTTTCTGGGAATTGGAAGACATCAAAGGAATTAATCCTATTAAATGAACTCACAAGATTCTACTTGAAGAAGATGTACTGAAAAAACATCAACCTCAAAGGTTGATCACACCAATGATGAAGGAAACCATCAAAAAGGAAGTTTTGAAACTATTGGATGATGGAATAATCTTTTCCATATCAGATAGTGAATGGGTGATCCCCCTAAAATTTGCGCCTAAGATGGGTGGACTCATAGTAGAGAGAACCAATGAAAATGAATTAATTTCAACACACATGATCACTAGATGGATATTGTGCATATATTATAGATTCTTGAATTCACAAACGAGGAAGGATCATTTTTCCTTATCATTCACGGATCAAATTCTAGAATGTCTTACAGGAAATGAATTATACTATTTCCTGGATAGATATTCAAGATATAACTAAATTGCAGTTGATCCCACTGATTAACCAAAGACCACATTCACATTCCCATTTGGTACTTTTTCCTACATGATAATTTCATTCAGAATGTGAAATGATCCAATAACATTTCAAAGATGCATGGTGCATATTTTCCATGACATGGTCGAAAATTCCTAGAAATCTTCATGGATAAATTCTTAGTCTATGGAAGATCATTTTAGGTCTGTTTAAGAAATCTAGAATTAGTCCTCCAACACTGTGAAGAAAAATTACTAGTCCTAAATTTGGAGAAATTTTATTTTATGGTCCAAGGAGGAATAGTCCTCAGGAATAAGATCTCCAAAGAAGGCATAGATGTTGATCTGGTGAAAATAAAATTCATCAAGGATTTACCTAAACCATCAACAGTAAAGGGTATAAGAAGATTTCTAGGCTAGTCTAGATTTTACAGACGATTCCTAAAATACTTTTAATGGTTTCCCGACCATTAAATCACTAATTATCAAAATAATTCCCTTTCAATTTCACTAAGGAATGTCAATAGGAATTTCAAAAGTTGAAAACAAGCATGATAGTAGCCCCAATCATCATTTCACCCAACTGGGATAACTAACTGAACATTATCATTTTTATTTCTAAAAGAGATATACATCAAAGAGAGATACATGAGGGAGGCTAAAATTAGTGAATTCCCAAAGCATTGTTGATAACAAAGTGAAAGCCTCCAAGAGGAAAATATCCCAAATTAAGATAGAGGGAAACATTTTGGCTTTGGGAAGCCTGGGATGCCAAAAATTCTGAAAAGTTATTCCCCTCATGCCATGTGTGTGAGATCACTGTATGGGTGCCCATGATCTGCTTTCACTTACAGAAAAGATAAACTATGCTCTAAGGGATAATTCCACATCCTGATAAAGCTTTATAGAGAATCAAAGAATCTGTATCCACCATTCTCAATGCTATTTTCCTTTGTTCACAAACCTCCAGTCTCGGGGCCATCGCCTTAGCCTCAGCCTAAAGGGAATCTCATCTTCTATAAAATGCCGAAAAGGCCACCAAAATAGACCCCCTATGGTCTCTTATAACACCAACGCCTCTCATCTCCCCCTTGGAGGGATCCGTACATGTTGAGTTTGAACCCATCACATATGGGGTACCAACATACCAAATAACCTTCTCCCATCATTCCCTTCTGAGAGACCACTCCTTGGATAAGAGGTCTCAATGACAGAGCACCATGGAAAACCATACATAAGTTGACTAAGTCCAACAACACATTCTTCATTTTGAAGTTGATGCTTACTCGGGTGCCAGAGAAGTTCTTGTGCCGCACATCATTCATCGCTTTCCAAATTGTTCAGAAACCTACCATGAGTATGATAGTTATGATTTTCCTCTCTGGACCAGGCTCACCAGCACCATAGAACCACTCGGTTAGGATCTCCTGCTGCCTCCCACCTGAAGCTTTCCACCCAAAGAACTATCTGTTCTCCTGCTAGCTCCACCAAGCCCAGTCGCTATTGAAGAAGAGATGATCTACTATTTATTGTTGGGGGTTATTCAATCCACACACTAAGTGAAGCTCAAGTCAAATACACAACTACAAAGAAAGAACTCTTAGCCATTGTATATGCCTTTGAGAAACTCCATTCTTATCTAGTTTTTTCTAAAGTGACTGTACGCACTGATCATGTTTCCCTATGATACTTGATGAATAAGAAGGATGAAAAACCATGTCTTATATGAAGGATACTCTTGATAAAAGAGTTTGATATTGTAATAAAGGACACAAAAGGCACATGAAATATTATTGCTGACCATCTATCTCAAATTCTTCAGTCATTCATCAAGGAAGATGAGGAGGATGGAAATGAAGTATATTTTCCAAATGAAATCGTTTTTAACGTCAAGGTTCAAATGTGGTTTTCTAATATTTATAATTATCTTTACATAATTTTATTTCACCAAGATCTCTTTTATCAACAAAGGAAAATATTTCTAGATGATACCAAACATTTCTACTAGGATAAACCATTATTGTTCAAATGTTGTGCTGTTGGATTACTTCGATGTTGCATCCCTAAAATTAAAATCTCAAATGTAATTGAAATTTTTCATAAGTCACTAGCTGGAGGAAATCATGGACCCGATCATACAATATCCAAAATTATATAAAGTGGAATTTTCTGGCCTATGCTACACCAAGACGTGAGGGAATTATGCCAAAACTGTGATAGATGTCAGTGGACTAGAAACATTAGAAAAAGGAATGAGATGATGCAAAATCCCATCATAGAAGTCGAAATCTTATACGTTTGTGGCATAGAATTCATGGGACCAATTCCCACTTGATATGGAATATCCTACATTCTAGTTGCTGTTGACTATGTCTCGAAATGGGTTAAAGCTGAAGAAACTTCACATGAAACTGTGAAAGTGGTCATGAACTTTCTAAAAAAGAATGTGTTTTCAAGATTTGGATTTCTAAGATTAATCATTAGTGACTGAGGAACACATTTCACAAACCAATCTATGAATGGATTCTAGAAAAATATGGAATCAGATACAATATAGGAACTCCCTACAACCCATAAACATGTGGGTAAGTAGAACAGTCAAATAGGGAGATCAAGAAAATTTTGTAAAAGGATATAAATACAAGCCGAAGTAATTGGAGTCTAAAGATTGATGATGCACTATAGGAATACCGTACTTCATACAAAACACCCATAGGAACAACACTATTCATATTGGTTTATGGGAAACCATGTCATCTTCCAATTGAACTCGAACATTGTTCTTTGTGGGAAATTAAGAAATTGAATTTAGATTTTGAGAAGGATAGAGAAGCTAGGATGTTATAGTTAATCAAATTAGAAGAGATCAAGAGGGATGCCTATTAAAATTCCCAGATCTATAAGAAAAAAAATAAATGGAATGATCAACGCATTGCTCGGTAGATATTTATACTAGGGAATAAGGTCGTTCTATTTAAATAAAGATTGAAACTATCCCCTAGTAAGCTGAAATCTCGATGGTCAGGCCCCTTCAAAGTCATTCAAGTTTTTCTTTAAAATAAAATTAAAATACAGAGAGAAGGTGGATCACCAGTCAAGGTGAATGGGAGAATATTTAAAATATTTCAAGAACCCTTCTTAGAAGGCTCTGTCATCACCCTCAAGTTAAATTGAGATTTAACTAATTCAAGCTCTTGACATTAAAGGAAGAACTGAATGGGAGGAAAGAATAGGTAGGAAATATTATCCTAGGTTATATTAGGATTTCCTTAGAATTTTTTTAGATAAGATAATATCTAGAGGTTAGTGGTTAATGGTGTTTTTAAAAAAGATTCCAATTACACATCGTGTAACCCAATTACACGGCGTGTAACCTGTCTATCCAAAATCTATTTAAAAACACCATTACATGATGTAAAACATAGTTACACATTGTGTAATTCACCGAAATTGTTAAAAAAAATAGGTCATGAAACCTAGGTTCATGACCCGCACCCTTAACCCTCCCTATCCTCTCTCTCCTCCCTTGGCTCCCAAACACCCCTACCTATAACGAACCAAAGTTTCATTAATGGAAAATCCATCTTGATCTTATTAAATGTCTCTTTATATAAAATGTTTTTGTAAAATGTCAACTTATTTGGTTTTATGATAAGAATTGTGACCATTACTTTTATAGCCATTGAACAGTGATCACATGATTAGTATAAATACAGGGCTTTAACACATCCAATTTTACTTAGACAAAGTAAGCGATGACCTCATCCAGTAGAATTGCCTCATACGAAGCCCATTTATCGGAGCTCGGAAAAGAGGTGGCGTCCTTGGGCTTCGCTCTTGACCAAGCCCAAGCTGAGCTTCACCATGTCAAGCTCAAACAGGACCGTCTATGGGAGAAGTGGAAGTTGATAGAAATTACCACTCGAGCGATGTTATCCGAGCCACCCCAAGAGTCTGTCACCATCTCACACCTAACACTTAGGTCTTATGTGGATGTTTTAAGGGGTTATGTAACTAATTGATAGTACTATGTTCATGTACATTATTTTTTTATATAATAATTAATATAATTTCTTGTCATTATTGATACATTGTAAATAGTTTTTAAATTACAAATGGTGTTTTTAGTTATTATTTAATTAAGAAATCTATTTTATTAAATTAAGGGATTTTTGAATTAAATAATATTTTAATAAAATATTATTATTATTATTATTAGATTAATTTTATTATATATAAATGATCATATAATTTTATTAATGCAATTATAATTTTTATTAAGGTTTGAAAGACATTTTTGTCAAAACCCGTGAATTTTCGATAAATGTCGGTTTTTATTTTAAAAGTGAAAATTAACATATTTAGAAAATTATTTAGATAAAATAAATATTATTTTTGGAATTAGGACATATAAATAATCCAACAGTGAATTTTTCATAATTTTCTGAGACAGTCAAATTTTTGAGTAAAAATTAAATACCGTTTAAATATATAATGTGTTTTATAACATCATAATGACCCAATAGTGATGTAATAAAATACTATAATCTTTATTTTCGTCCAATATATGTTTTAAAATTAAAATAATGTGATTTTGGGTTTGTTTGTTTTACATTTCAAATCATTAATGGACACCTCAAGACTTATTAAACACCTTGTCTTTTTAAATTAATTTCCTCGGGAGTGTGACTCACCTCCACATAAGCAACCCTAATATTTTAAGAAGTTCGGACTTTGGAATTATAAAATAATGTTTTACTATTCCCTTTTCCATAAACCATGGGCAAAAACCATGGGATGGTTTGTGTTTTGGATTAATTTAATATAAGGGGTCCCAAACCTAAATAATAAAGAATTCCCTCACCTTTCCTATATAAACCCACCCAAGCTCCCACTTCCTCCTCACTAAAAGCCTTTGGAGTTCGTCCAAACTCTACCCTACTCTCTCTATAATCCTTCCAAGGTGCCCCAAGCTCCCAAGAATCCTCTCACAAGCCTCTCTCTAGCCTTTGGAAGCACACTTCCAAGGGTTTTTTTCTTCCTTTCTCTTTTTGTCCAATTTTCTTTAAGTTGTTTTGACCTTTTAATTTCAATTATAAATTTTGGGGTATGGTTTCAAACCTCCCCCATACTTCCCTATTTATGTTTGAATTATGGGAGACCCCTTTCTCTCTCATTAAATTCCTCCCATGTACACCTGTTACTATGCCAAAATTCCGAAAGGAACTTCTCTCTCCTCATTTACATTCAAGAAATACTTTTGTATAATGAATCTAAATTCCATTACAATTGTTGGTACATGTATCTATATGAAATCCTTACTATACATTACATGTAATCATGATTAGTAACCCCTTTCTCTCTCATAAACCATTTTTATGAATTCTTATGTCACGCCGTTACACTGCAGAAATCGCACCGATTTTCTAAGCCAATGCCATTGTGTAGTGAATACCATGCCCATTTCTCCATCAAGGGTATTAAACTTTATGAACATTTACTTATTTATTATAATGTTTCATGTATTAATTCCACCTTCCTTTATTGTGGAATAAATTATTATGTTTTATGAATCCATGTTTTATGATCCAAGTGGCACACTTATGCATGAAATGAAATGTTTAAGAAGGGTGCGCCCTTATAGCGCTCCAATGCATTGGGTAAAGTATAGTATCATGATACGTCTTGTGCAATGAGTGTTGACTCATTCTAATTCAAGTGAAATTAGGGTTTACTCGTGCTTTATGTGTGCAATGAGGATTTACTCATGCTCCATGTGCAATGAGCCTTGGCTCATGCTAATTCCATGTTAAGTGTTGTTGCCACATTTCCATGTTAGGATTATCATGATTTATCATGCCTTTATTTTCATGTTTTTATAATGATCTATTGATATGCCTATTGTCTAACATGTATTGTACTCCTCATGTTATTCCATGTGTACTCCCTTACTGGGCTTTATAGCTCACCCTTTTCTTATACATGTCCTCAGGTTATCCCATGCAATGCTAAGTACTAAGGAATGTAGCGGTCATGTAAAGGAAGTTTTCAATAAATATGTTGTATTTCATGTTTTAAGTTTTTATGTAATGATACTAAGCCCCAAAGACACTAAAACTCTCGATCTTCTTTTTTGTATCAAGTTAAGTTTTATGTAATAAATCAGGTTTAAGTTCGTAATAAAAGCAGTGTTTTCATAGTTGGTATCAGAGGATAGGTTTGGTTATTTTTGGGATTAGGATTAGAAAACCCTAGTAAAGCCTTATATACAAGAATAAGTACAATAAAAACATCCCTAAGTTTTGGTGAGTATTGAGTAAGTGGGTAATCATGAAAATACATCCCTGTCTGGATACGAGCAGGTAGAGGCGGCTCTGGCACATATGTATCCTAGGGGTAAAACCCAAAAACACCGCTTTGAGCTAGACTTGAACGGGAACTGGTGCACGACAACGAGCCTTGCTACACTCTTGGTTACGACAATCCCGGGAGATATGATTTGGTAAATTCACAAGCTTAGTATGAACCCTTATTAAGGGAATTAAAAAATGCCCCTAAGAATATATGTTAGAAAGTAGATCATGAAAATCCTAGATTGAAGCCTATAGACTCATGAGTTAAGGAAATGAATGTTTATTTATAAGTCATCAACTTTTGTCTTTGGATTACCCTTTATGTGTTACCCCTAACTTTCCTTTTATTCCAGCCAATGGCCGGTAATAGGAGGACTCGGGCTAACAATCGTTGTGAAGATCAATGTGATGACTGTACTAATGAGATACCCAATCCAATGGGAGCAGGAATCACGAACTTTTTCACACTTCTCTCTCAGATAAATCATGTTTTGAATAGAAAAACGGGTCAAGAGGAACATTCAACCCCACCTAAGAAAGAACAATTCTCTATAGAGAGATTCATGAGACAAAGGCCTCCTAATTTTAGTGGATCATCCTATCCCACAATCGCTGAACAATGGATCAACTCTATTGAAAAGATCTTCTCCATCCTTCAATGTTCTGAACAAGAGAATGTTCTCCTCGTAGCTTATCGTATGGAGGGTGAAGCTGATCAATGGTGGACGTTGATAAAAAAAACGAAGCCTGAGGAGGAGATCGAGGCGTTGGAATGGAAGGATTTCCGTAATATGTTTTTCGATAAATATTTTCTGTACACCCTCCAGCTTAAGATGGAATGGGACTTCATTTACCTCAAGCAAAAAGATGAAGAATCTATTGGAACGTATGAGGCAAACTTCACAAGGCTTGCACGATACGCTTCCGACTTTGTCGTTACCCCGGAATACAAAGTTGACTGCTTCTTTGGTGGGCTGAAGCCTAGCATACATAAAGCATTGGCGATCCGTAACTTCGACAGCTATGAGGAAATTGTCCGATGTGCCCTCAAGGTCGAAATGGAGATCGGAGAATCACAGGGGTATCATGGGGATAAGAAGCGTAAGGTGGACTACAATGCTGGTGGGCCGATGGATAAATCCAACGGTGCTAAGAAGATCCAGCACCCCACTTGCCAAAAGTGCAGAAAGAAGCACCCTGGAAATTGCCTTAAGGGGACGAGGAAATGATTCAGGTGTAGAAGGGAAGGGCACCTAGCTGTTAACTGTCGGCAAGAAAGACCCGTGGCTGCAACAGAGGAGAGGAACGCTCCGTTTGAACCTCAATGCATTGTTCAATGCTACAAATGAAAAGAACCGGGTCATTTTGCAAATCAGTTCCCTAATCCAAGGGTTTTCAGAGACAACCAACAAGCTCCAAGGCAGCAAGGAAGATCTTTTTCCATCACTTCTACCGAAGTGAACCCCAACAACGAAGTGGTGACAGGTACGCTAGTTATTCATTCAAGAATAGCAAAAGTACTTTTTGATTCAGGTTCTACGCATTCTTTTATATCTCAAAAGTTTAGTAGAATAATCCAGAACCACCACAAATCATGGAAGTGAATATGTCGGTGAGTACGGAAAATGGGGAAATCATTGTATCCCATTAATATAAGTCCTCCCCTGTTATAATCTGTGGATTGAATTTCCCAGAGAACCTCGTCATACTCCCTCTAGTGGAATTTGATAAAATTATTGGCATGGATTGGCTTTCCTTATATAGATCCAACATAAATTTTCGGGAGAGGGAAATCACACTCCATATGGAGAATCGACCCCCGATTCTTTACAAGTGTAAGGAGGAAGAGGAATTTCTTTTAGCTCCATCATCTCAAGAATGGATATTAATGCCCTATGAGCATGCATATCTGGATCAGATGATTGAGTCCAAGGAAGAAACCATCCTTGAAGAAATGCCTATTTTGAGGGAATTCACTGAAGTGTTTCCCCAAGAACTGCCTGGTCTTCCTCCTAGAAGAGATGTTGAATTCTCAATTGAGCTTATACCCGAGACTTTACCAATATCCAAGACTCCATATAGAATGGCTGTTGTAGATCTTGAAGAGCTAAAGAAACAACTACAGGAGAATCTGGATAAAGGGTTTATACGCCCAAGTGCTTTACCATGGGGTGGACCAGTCCTCTTCGTCAAGTAGAAGGATGGGTCAATGCGGCTTTGCATCGATTATCGTGAACTTAACAAAATCACAATAAATAACAAGTATCCTCTCCCAAGAATTGATGACTTGTTCGATCAGCTGCGTGGAGCACAATTCTTCTCCAAGGTAGATTTGCGGTCGGGATATTATCAAGTAAGGGTGAAGAAGGAAGATGTCCCCAAGACTGCTTTTCGTACAAGATACAGGCACTATGAATTCATAGTAATGACTTTCGGACTCACCAATGCTCCAACAATCTTCATGGACTTGATGAATAGAGTCTTTAGAGTTTACCTAGACAAATTTGTGGTAGTCTTTATAGATGATATTCTAATATACTCCAAAATCAAGAAGGATCATGAGGAGCATTTAAGAACTGTACTAGAGACTTTGCGCAAGGAGAATATCTATGAAAAGTATAGCAAGTGTGTGTTATGTTTGAAGGAGGTCTCATTCTTGGTCCATATCATCACAAGCAATGGGATATCTGTGGATCCCTCCAAAACAGATGTAATTGAGGGATGGTTGATGCCAACATCCATAACGGATATCCGTAGCTTCTTGGGGTTAGCTGGATATTATCGACGATTTGTGAGAAATTTATCATGATTGTCCAACCCTCTTACTAAGCTAACTTGAAAGGGAGTAAAGTTTGCTTGGAGTGATTAATGCGAAGAAATATTCAAGGAGTTGAAAAGGAGGCTTATCATTGTGCCTGTGCTCACTTTACCCACAAGTGGGGAACTTTTTGTGGTATTAAATGATGCTTCAAAGAAGGGCATAGTCTGTGTGTTGATGCAGAATGATAAAGTGATATCCTATGCCTCAAGGCAGTTGAAAATCTATGAGCGAAACTATCCAACGCATGATCTGGAGTTGGCAGTGGTGATCTTTGCCTTGAAAATCTGGTGGCATTATATCTATGGGGAGAAATGTGAGATATATACTGACCACAAGAGTCTTAAATATATATTCACATAGAAAGAGATTAATATGCGCCAGAGAAGATGGATAGAGCTCATCAAGGATTATTACTGTTCAATCCATTACCACCATGGGAAAGTGAACAAGGTGGCAGATGCCCTAAGTAGAAAGGATCCAACAATTCTATCAATGATGATAATTGAGAAGGATCCAATCTTTTTAGACTTGATGAAAATGGACATGAGAATCATAGAGAAGGGAACATCATTAATCCTTTCAAAAATGATTGCTCAACCATCTCTTTTGGAAAGGTTAAAGGACGCTTCAAAGGAAGATGTAGGAATTCAAGAAAAAGTGGAAGCTATCGAAAAAGGGAAATCCTCGGAGTTTAATGTTAATGGAGAAGGAATTGTTTGGTTTGGGAAAAGAATACGTGTTCCATAAAGTTCGGAGCTGAAGAAGGAACTTTTGGATGATGCACATAGTTCAAATTTCTCTATTCACCCAGGGAGCACAAAGATGTATCAAGATCTCTGAGAAAACTTTTGGTGGGATAATATGAAGAAGGAGATTGCTGAATATACATCAAAGTGCCTAGTGTTCCAGTAAGTGAAGGCAGAGGGCCAGAAGTATAGAGGGATGATGAAACCATTGACCATACTAGAATGGAAATGGGAGAACATCACCATGGACATTGTCACCGGACTTCCAAGGACATCCAAAGGCAAAAATGCAATCTGGGTTGTTGTGGATCGTCTTACAAAGACTGCACACTTCATTGCTATTCGGGAGGATTTTTCCTTGGATCAACTAGCACTGATATATATCAGGGAAGTGGTAAGGTTTCATGGAGTAACACTATCTATTGTGTCTGACCGAGATCCAAGATTCACCTCTAAGTTTTGGAAGAGTCTTCAATATGCTCTGAATACTGAACTGAACTTTAGTACGACTTATCATCCTCAAACTGATGGCCAATCCAAGCGGACTATCCAAACACTTGAGGATATGTTGAGAGCGTTATCAATGGAATTTAAAGGAGGATGGGATCAACATCTTCATCTGGTTGAGTTCTCTTATAATAACAGTTTCCACTCGAGCATCCAAATGGCACTATATGAAACCCTATATAGGAAAAGGTTCAGAACACCGGCATGTTGGGATGAGGTCGGTGAACGTAAGCTGTTTGGACCAGAAATGGTGGAGAAGGTGAAAACCATTCAGCAGCATATCAAGGTAGCTCAGAGTTGACAGAAGAGTTATGCAGATAACCGTCAATGAGAACTTGAGTTTAAAGTTGGAGACATGGTTTTTCTACGTATATCTCCATGGAAGAAGGTCATGAGGTTTGGAAATAAAGGGAAGTTAAGTCCAAGGTACATCGGCCCCTTCGAGATTCTAGATCGTGTCGGGGCGGTGGCCTATCGACTAGCGCTTCCACCTACCATGGACAAGGTACATGATGTCTTTCATGTATCCCTCTTAAGTAAGTACATACCAGACCCTTCACATGTACTCTCTTCTGAGGTGGTACAATTGGAATATGATCTTTCTTATGAGGAGCAACCAGTGAAGATCTTAGATGATAGAGAAAAAGTTCTACGAAATAAGACAATGCCCCTCATCAAGGTGTTGTAGAGAAACCACAAGTTTGAAGAAGTAACTTGGGAATCATAGGAATTGATGAAGGTGAGTTACCCACATCTGTTTTAGTGTGGGAAAAGGAAAATTTCAAGGGTGAAATTTATTAAGGGGGGAATATTTTAACGACCCAAAGTTTCATTAATGGAAAATCCCTCTAGATATTATTAAATGTCTCTTTATATAAAATGTTTTTATAAAATGTCAACTTATTTGGTTTTATGATAAGAATTGTGACCGTTACTTTTATAGCTGTTGAACAGTGATCACATGATTAGTATAAATATAGAGCTTTAACACATCCAATTTAATTAGACAAAGGAAATGATGACCTCATCCAGTACAATTGCCCCATACGAAGCCCATTTATCGGAGCTCGGAAAAGAGGTGACGTCCTTGGGCTTCTCTCTTGACCAATCCCAAGCTGAGATTCACCATGTCAAGCTCGAATGGGACCGTCTACAGGAGAAGTGAAAGTTGATAGAAATTACCACTCAGGCGATGTTATCCGAGCCACCCCAAGAGTCTGTCACCATCGCACACCTCACCCTTAGGTCTTATGCGACTGTTTTAAGGGGTTATGTAACTAATCGATAATACTATGTTCATGTACATTATTTTTGTATATAATAATGAATATAGTTTCTTGTCATTATTGATACATTATAAATAGTTTTTAAAGTACAAATGGTGTTTTTATTTATTATTTAATTAAGAAATCTATTTTATTAAATTAAGGGATTTTTGAATTAAATAATATTTTAATAAAATATTATTATTATTATTATTAGATTAATTTTATTATATATAAATGATCATATAATTGTATTAATGAAATTATAATTTTTATTAAGGTTTGAAATCCATTTTTGTCAAAACTCGTGAATTTTTGATAAATGTCGGTTATTTTTTTAAAAGTGAAAATTAAAATATTTAGAAAATTATTTAGATAAAATAAATATTATTTTTGGAATCAGGACATTGAAATTATCCAACAGTGAAGTTTTTATAATTTTCTGAGACAGTCAATTTTTTGAGTAAAAATTAAATACCGTTTAAATATATAATGTGTTTTATGACATCATAATGACCCAATAGTGATGTAATAAAATACTATAATCTTTATGTTCGGCCAATATATGTTTTAAAATTAAATTAATGTTATTTTGGGTTTGTTTTGTTTTCTTTTCAAAACATTGATGGACCCCTCAAGACTTATTAAACACCTTGTCTTTTTAAATTAATTTCCATGGGAGTGTGACTCAACTCCACATAATCAACCCTAATATTTTAAGAATTTCGGACTTTGGTCTTATAAAATAATTTTTTCCTATTCCATTTTCCAAAAACCATGGGCAAAAACCATGGGATGATTTTTTGTTTGGATTAATTTATTATAAGGGGTCCCAAACCTAAATAATTAAGAATTCCTTCACATTTCCTATATAAACCCACCAAAGATCCCACTTCCTCCTCACTAAAATCTTTTAGAGTTCGTCCAACCTCTGACCTACTCTCTCTAGAATCCTCCAAAGGTGCCCCAATCTCCCAAGAAGCCTCTCACAAGCCTCTCTCTAGCCTTTGGAAGCACACTTCCAAGTAAGGGTTTTTTTATTCCTTTCTATTTTTGTCCAATTTTCTTTAAGTTGTTTTGCCCTTTTAATTTAAATTATGAATGTTGGGGTATGGTTTCTCACCTCCCCCATACTTCCCTCTTTATGTTTGAATTATGGTAGACCCCTTTCTCTCTCATTAAATGCCTCCCATGTACACCCGTTACTATGCTGAAATTCCGAAAGGAACTTCTCTCTCCTCATTTACATTCAAGCAATACTTTTGTATCATGAATCTAAATTCCATTAAAATTGTTGGGACATGTATCTATATGAACTACTTACTATCCATTAAATGTGAATATGATTAGGAACCCATTTCTATCTCATCAACCGTTTTTATGAATTCTTATGTCACGCCGTTACGCTGCTGAAATCGCACCGATTTTCTAAGCCAATGCCATTGTGTAGTGAATACCATGCCCATTTCTCCATCAAGGGTATTCACCTTTATGCACATTTACTTATTGATTATAATGTTTCATGTATTAATTCCAGCTTCCCTTATCGTGGAATAAATTATTATGTTTTATGAATCCATGTTTTATGATCCATGTGGCACACTTATGCATGAAATGAAATGTTTAAGAAGGGTGCGCCCTTATAGTGCTCCAATGCATTGGGTAAAGTATAGTATCATGATACGTAATGTGAAATGATTGTTTAATCATGCTAATTCAAGTGCAATTAGGGTTTACTCGTGCTTTATGTGCAATGAGGATTTACTCATGCTCTATGTGCAATGAGCCTTGGCTCATGCTAATTCCATGTTAAGTGTTGTTGCCACATTTCCATGTTATGATTATCATGCTTTATCATGCCTTTATGTTCATGTTTTTCTAATTCTCTATTGATATGACTATTTTCTAACATGTAATTTACTCCTCATTTTATTCCATGTGTACTCCCTTACTGGGCTTTATAGCTCACCCTTTTCTTATGCATGTCCTCAGGTTATCCCATGCAATGCTAAGTATGAAGGAATGTAGTGGTCATGTAAAGGAAGTTTTCAATAATGATATTGTATTTCATGTTTTAAGTTTTTATGTAATGATCCTAAGCCCCAAAGACACTAAACCTCTCGATCTTCTTTGTTGTATCAAGTGAAGTTTTATGTAATAAATCATGTTTAAGTTTGTAATAAAAGTAGGGTTGTCATACTACCCACCCTAACTGAACTCAATCCACCTCCTTCTCCTCTCCCTTGCCCAATCTCTCTCCCACCCACAACCCCTTTGCAACCCTAGCCACCCCATCCCTTATCTCAACTGAGTACACTCCTGTAGCCACACCCCCTGTTCATCAACCCGCACCTCTCACCCTCCTTCATCGATGGAATTAAGAAATTTCCCACAACCTTCCAACTTTTCATATGACCATGATGATAAACCACCTTTGAACCAAGCATATGGAGCCACATATTCCACCCTTGCTGCACCTCTTTCACTGCCCATAGAAGCCCATGATACATTAAATACCCAAACCAAATCTTCATCCTTTTATGAGGAATCCTTAGGTGATGAAAACCTCCACACACACCTTGTTTTTTTTCTTTTACAACCCAAAACACCAAGTATACCTCACTAGGATGCAGGTAAATCTGATGTAGATGAACATCAGTAATGCCATCCTCAACCTCCTAGAGACTCACCATGTTGATTGTATTGTCGGAGTTCGTGAGGAGACATATAGAGAGATTTATCTAGAGTTCCTATTAATGTTCGAGATATCCATTGATAGCCTTCAGTTTTTCTTTGGTGGCCAACCCCATGATCTTTCCTTCACTGAGTTTGGCATAGACCTCAATATTTACACAGAAGAGTTTTCCACATAATAGGTCTTCCCTATACTTCCACTAGAGCCACCCTGAGTTGATCCGCAACATCTATGGGAGATGATTTCTTGATACCCTCAATTACCCCATGAGTTGTGGATAACAAAATATACCCTACTACAAATCCTAGAATTATGGATTCTACATCGAGCTATGACACATGGATGGTTCAACAACACTGAGTTGCATGGTAGTGTTATCCAAGCAGACTTTCTTATTCTTTTAGTAGCCTTGGGCAGTCCACCTATCAGTATGGAAGTGTAGTTTTATCATTATTATAAGTCCCATGTGCAGTGGACTGACGATACATTGATGAGAGGATCTGTCACGACCCGTCCCAGTGGGGCCCGAGCAGCAACTCCCCAAGATCGCCTCCAATAGGCCAAGGGTTGGTGACTAACACTGAGTAGACATATCACTAACATGGGAGGCATTGCCTATAAACATATACACATGCACACACATATCCACGCCCACAAAGATGAAAAGTAAAAACTACTAAAAATGGAAATGCATGCATACAATAAAATCCCAACTAACAGAGTACGATAGGAAAGTAAAGTACAGTAAGTGTAAAACCCTGGGCCAAAAGTACAAGACCACCAAAATAAATTCTGTAACAAAGTCCAACCTGTAAATAAAGGTACCGGGACTACAATCCATAGCCGTAGGAACACACCTCGGCCAGTCTGATCTCATTGAGCACCATCCGGTCCTGGTCCACCTAGAATCCTGTCAAAGGCTCACTCGTCTGCACAAGACACGACATGTGTGGGCAAAGACCGTGTAGGGGTGACTATAACAATACCCATTAGGACACCCTGGAACCACAAAGAAAATACAACATGGGAAATACCACAAAGGAAAGATATAGTCATCTCCACATAGTATATGTCTACAGAACATATAACAAGAATATCCAGATATACTCATACACGATCGACTATCGTGATACCCCCACTATAATCCAGCTTGAAGATTTCCACTAAGAACGTAACAAGGAGAAAAAAATATTAGGTCTGAAGAGAGATACGAAGTACTAGATTCAGGAGAACACACTCCAAAAGTAATTGGGAATGTGATGCTCAGATGAGGATCACAACCAATAGCCATGGGGTGATTCCAACATCTCAGTCTGAACTAATCTGCTAAGTAGAGGATCGACGCCTGGGTAAAGTTGGTCATGTTGATACTAATAATTGTACTTAGGGTACCAGGAATGAATAGAGGATCCGGCTCCAAGTCTCACAGAGGGGATTCCAACAACTCTATTCAGGAAGTCCTGCTGAAGGGATCATACTCCTGTATGTAGGAAATGATACTAGAAACCTTCAAGAGAAAGACCAAGAAGATGAACCCTAAGGAAACTAGTCCAAGTCACAGAAGACAACTGGTTCAAGCCATGTAAAATAGGTTACACGGCGTGTAGTATGGTTACATGGCGTGTTCCTTGACCCTGGGTACTGCCCGTGTAATGACCCGTGTCATCCGTCCAAGTTTTGTAAAACTTAACTACACGGTGTGTAGAAGGATCACACACCGTGTTCCTTGACTCCGGGTAATGCCCGTGTAAACAGCCCCTGTCTGGAATCAAATTCATGTAGGAAAGAATGTACACGACATGTAAGTCAAAGCACACGCCGTGTCCTGTCAACTGGGAAACACCCGTGTACCCTGGCCGTATACCCGTACACGGTGTTCTTCCGTGTCGCCTGCTCGTGTACCAGTACACGGGGTGTATTGCGTATCTGGCTGTGTCTGGCCGGGGAGGGGTATACACGCCGTGTCCTTGGTCATGTACCCAACCCGTGTTCATGTAATCCCGGAGTACACACCAGGTGATCCCCAATGAACACACGCTGTGTAGCCCATACTACACGTCGTGTAGTCGGGAAATTTCCAGATCTGTGTCTTCCTCCTCGCGCCTTGGCCGATCTTCTGGATCTCGATTACACTGTTCTTTTGCCACGAAACTCAAGGAGCTAGTTCGTTTCATCATCCTAACATCGAATCCGGGTGTTTCAGACCTTCAATCGGCTCGAAGAACAACATATGATCTTCCGACGAAAAACACCCAAAAATTCATATCTCTCGATCCGCTCTGAATCGTCCGCCGAAATCATCATCGCAAATCCAAACCATCCTCCTGAGGTTGGATCTGCAATCTTGGATCATTGCACCAACAAACGAATGTGCAACAATCGATTCCAACCAAGAACGCGTAGAACGCATACAAAGAACACGTAGAAACTGGGGAAGAAAAGCACAAAAATCAAGAGGGACAAACCTCGATCGATGTTTGTGTTGATCTTGATTCGTCACTATTAGAAGGTTGAACGAAACCAAATTTACTCCAAGAATCAAATCCTTAAAATCCCCAAAAAACCCTAGCCCGCAAATACGACCGATCCATGGGATAATCTGTTCGTGGATTAGTCTGCGTTCGCCACATGAATCAAGAACGAGGAAGGAAACCAAAACCAAACATCCTACCTGGATTCGTGGCGTTTGTTGGCGAAGATCTGGTCACCGCATCGTCGTCACCGGCGAAACCCATCAAGAATGCCCTCTCCTCGTTTGGGTTTCCTCTAGAGCTTCCAGAGGTTTCAGGGTTATGAGGTTTATAACCCTGGACCCCTGCGCAAATCTTTATTTAAAAAGATAAGAGATATTTTCTGCAACAAGATTTAATAAAATATTTTAATTAAATATTTTATTACAGTTACGTCCAAAAACTAGATTTCCTCACCCACCTGTGCTAGCCAATGTTAGGTCTCTCCTAGGGTAAACCCGCTACTATGGAAGCAACGATGCCCTCAGATTTCTGATCCGAGAAACTGTTTAGGAGTTATTCCAATTTTTCAGGAAAACCATACCCGCGCGTAATTTTATTATTTAATTAAATTCAAATATTTCTTCCAGGCTCACCGGGCCTTGGAACTGCACGCCGTCTTAAATCTTGGTCTCAAAATAATTTCCAAATAATATTAAAATAAAACATTGAAAAATCCAAGACATTACATCACACCCACCTTCAGGCTTTTACGTCCCCAAAAAGCCGAAACAAAGGCTACTCAAAAAGATGTGGGTACTGCACACGAATCTGAGCCTCCCGCTCCCACGTGCTCTCTTGAAGATTCTCGTACTACCACCAGATACGCACCAAGGGAATATCTCTCCCACGAAGGATCTACTCCTACTGATCCTCGATATCCACTGGGTACTCAGCAAAGGTTGCTCCCTCATCGATGTCCAGCTCGCCCCAGTCGATAACGTGCGATGGATCGTTCATGTACTTCCGCTTCTACAACACATGGAATAAATTTTGTACCCAGTCCATCTGAGGAGGTAGAGACAAGCAGTATGCCACCTCTCCAACTCTACTCAGAATCTAAACAGGGCCGATGAACCTCGGAGATAGCTTGCCGCCTCGTCCAAATCTCTGCAATCCCCGCCGAGGTGAGACCCGAAGGAACACATGGTCTCCCTCTTCTAACTCCAAGGGCCTCCATCTCCTGTCGGAATAAGAATTCGGACAACTCTGTGTAGTCTTCATCCACTCCTGGATGACATACACCTTATCTGTAGTAGCTCACACCATCTCTGAGCCCATGAGTTCTGACTCTCCTGGGTCAGTCCAGTAAAGTGGTGACCTAAAAGCTCACCCGTACAAAGCCTCGAATGGTGCCATACAAATAGTGGAATGATAACTGTTGTTATAAGAAAATTCCACCAGTGGTAGGTGATCCTCCAAGCTATGACCGAAGTCAAGTATGCAAGCTCGTAGCATATCCTTCAGAACCTGGATGGTCCGCTCCGTCTGACCATCAGTCTGAGGATGAAATGCTGTGCTCAAGCGTAATTGAGTCCCAAAAGCTTCCTGTAATCCCTTACACAACCGGGATGTGAAACGAGCATCATGATCTAAGACGATCGTGGATTGAACTCCATGAACTCGAACTATCTCCTGCACATAGAGGCATCCCAAGCTCCCTACTAAACTCTGCTCCCGTATGGCTAGGAAGTGGGCCGACTTGGTGAGTCGATGAATGATCACCCAGATGGCATCGTGTCCCTTGGACGTACGTGGTAAAACCGTCTTGAAGTCCATGTATATCCCGTCCCACTTCCACTCTGGAACCTCAAGGAGTTGAGTCAAACCTGCTGGAACCTGGTGCTCAGCCTTTACTTGTTGACAAGTAAGGCACCGAGAAACAAACTCTGCCACACTCTTCTTCATTCCCGGCCACCAGAAATGACGTCGGAGGTCTTGGTGCATCTTTTACACGCCTGGATACACTGCCAAAGAAGATTTATGGAATTCCCTCAGAACCTCCTCCCACAACGTCACTGGTACTATTGTGTGCCCTCTGAAAAGAACAATGTGCTCCCCACCTTTTGAATATCCATCGGCAGCATCACCTACGGATATCTGAGCACATAGAGTCTCACAACTAGCATCCTCGAGCTGTGCTTCCCTGACTCGCTGTAATAGTGGAGGGGTAACAACCATCGACTGAAGATAATATCCCTCAACTCTATCCATGGAGGATAACTGTAAATAGGCCAACTGCCTCATCGCCTCATCCAGCAACCGCGAACTGGATTTCCTGCTAAGGGCATCTGCCACAATTTTCCCCTTCCTAGGAGTATAAACGATCTCAAAGTCATACTCCTGGAGGAACTCAAGACATCGACTCTGTCTCAAATTCATATCCTTCTGATAAAAGATATATATGAGACTCTTGTGATCAGAGTAGATGGTAAACTGCTTGCCTATCAGGTAGTGCCACCACATCTTCAATGCGAAGACTACCACTGCCAACTCAAGATCATGGGTTGTGTAGTTCTACTTGTGTGGCCTCAACTGATGTGATCCATAGGCAATCACCGCTTGACTCTGCATCAGAACAAAACCAAGCCTAGTTCCTGATGCATCATAAAACACCACGTACTCGACACCCTCCTCCGGTAATCTCAAGATAGGGGCGCTCGTCAGACTCTGTCTCAACTACTGAAAATCTTTCTGGAATCTCTTGGTCCATAAAAAAGGTTTCCCCTTTCGGGTCAAAGCTGTCATGGGTGCTGAAATCCTGGAGAAATCAAGAATTAATCTCCGATAGTAGCCTGCCAACCCAAGGAAACTCCACACCTCCGTCATACTCTGGGGTGGCTCCCATGATAACACTGCCTCTACCTTGGCTGGGTCCACTGCTACACTATCTGCTGAGATAACGTGTCTTAGAAAGTGGACCTCCTGTATCCAGAATTGACACTTTGAGAGTTTTCTGAACAACTGGTGCTCTCAAAGTGTGTCTAGAACCATCCTTAGGTGCCTCATGTGCTCCTCCTCGGATGCAGAGTAAAAAAGGATATCATCGATGAAGACCACCACAAACCGATCTCGATAGGGATGGAAGATCCGATTCATGAGTCCCATAAACACTACCGGGGCGTTCGTCACACCGAAGGGCATCACCAAGTACTCATAGTGACCATAGCTACATCTAAAAGCCGTCTTCGGTATATCCTCATCCCGTACTCACAACTGGTGATAGCCTGATCGTAGATCAACCTTCGAGAACCATCGTTCCCCTCTTAACTGGTCAAAGAGTTCATTGATTCTCAGTAGTGGATACCGGTTCTTCACGGTCACCTGATTCAAGCACCGGTAATCCACAAAAGCCTCAAGCTCTCTTCTGCCTTCTTGGAGAACAACACTAGGGCCGCCCAGGGTGAAACACTGGGTCTCACGAAGCCCTTCCTCTGCAAGTCTTCCAGCTGCACTCTCAACTCACGAAGCTCTGCAGGAGCCATCCGATATGTCGATGCTGATATCGATGTTGTCCCAGGTTGCAACTCAATGAAGAAATCTATCTCTTGATGAGAAGGTAGTCTAGGGAAATCCTCCAGAAAGACGACCTCGTACTCAGCCACTGCTGCTGGAAACTGGAAACTCGTAACATTTGTCACACCAAGGGCTAGGCTAGCCAACTGATATGAAATCGGCTGTACCTTCCGATGCACGAGTCCATCCTACGCTGCCTGGGTCTCCTTTTCACTAACGAAGGATCACCTCATTCCATCACTGCGGACATAACGCACCCTTCGTCTAAAACAGTCAATCTGGGCCTGAACTATGGATAGCCAATCCATACCAAGAATGAAATAATAGGGCCTCAACGCTACCACCAAGAGGTTCCAACCAAAACTCTCACCTCCAAGGGTCAGGTCACACTGTCTGAAAAGGTGTGTGATCTCTGAATCTTCTCCAGTCAGTGTTTCTAAGAATAAGGGTCGAGTAAACAACTCAATTGGAATCTCAATGTCTCGAACAAGATAAGAATCCAGAAAAGAATGACTAGAACCCGTGTCTATCAGTATGGAAAACCAAAGTAGAAAAGACACAGATTTTATCTCTAATCATTCTAGGAGTACCTGGGTCATAAGCCTCTGCTGCCTGCAGTTGTCCCTGCCTCTATCCACCAGCTCCCTAAGCCTGGGGTGGACCCCATGGGGGTGGTGGTGGCCAAAGGTCAAAAGGACGACCATCTCCAACTTCTCTCCCAGATCCTCTACCACGTCCGCCACCCCAAGGATCTATCTTCTCCACATGCTTCCTCTGCCTCAGTGGTCCATCCAATGCTCCCGTGTCAGTAGTATGGAAGGTCGGAAAATCTCAAGCGAGATGTCCCCTGCCATCACATGAGTAGCATAGCCTCTCTCAAGGCTAGATGGATGCACCTTGTGAACCCTGTACGCTAGATCCCATATCTTGGGATCTCCTATGAAAATGTCTCCCATGCCTGGGTCCCTGTCGTCAGCTCCCTATTGCCAAGGTCTCTACTCCAGCTCACTCACTGCTGACAACTGCCGGCTGTCTCTGCTCTTCCAAGAAGCTCTCAACCACCAAATCCCACTCGAGCACCCCAACATAAGTAGGAATGATCATAGGGATGATGCTAGCTCAAATTTCTCTGTGCAAGCACCGCTCAAAAGTCCAAGCTTTGAAGTACTAATCCCTAACCATATCCATTGAGTACCGTCAGAGGTCGGTAAACCTATATGAATAGTCAGCCACCGTTATGGTTCCCTACTAGAGCTGAAGAAGCTCCTTTATACGTACTTCTCTCAGGGTAACCGGTGAAAACTCCTCCCTGAAGAGATGATAAAAATCTGACCATGCAAGAGTCGCCTTGTCGTGGGTTTGGATAACCAAACTCCACCATCGTCCTACCGAGTCCTGCAGAAGGCTCGCTGCCATGATCACCATTTGGTCTACTAGTGTCCTAACCAAATGGAAGACTTTGGACACTACCTCAAGCCAGTCCTCTGCTGCCTGAGGTTCAGGCTCACCTCGAAACATGAGGGGTCTCTGTCTCTAAAACTCGTGGAGTGTGCTCAGCCTGCGCTCCTCCTCTACTGGTACAACAAGCACTAAAAATTTCTCCAAAGGTGGTGGAATAACTGGCACACCACCTGAAGGTAAAACTGGGGGATCTGGTCCCTGAATCGAAGCTTCATCACTGAGGGGTTCATCCTCGTGATCGTGCTACTGGATCCTAGCAGCTGTGCGTCACAGAGGCATCCTGTAACAACACAAGATGTATCACAGTCTGTGAGTATATATGGAGAGACGACTCAAGAAGGACATAGAAACCACAACCCATTGTTATATGATGCAAGTACCATTATTTTCCCCTGCAACTAGTTTCCTTATGTTCCGAGTCGAAAAGCAAGTTATCAGAGTCCTGGTGTATGGATAAGTCGACCTCCCGCACCAACACTAGGGTCCTTGGACTGAAAGCCTAACTCGAAACACTTAACACTGTTTCTCCAAACCAACTCACAGAATCTCAGTCCTAAGGTAGAACCGATCACCTCTGATACCACTTTGTCACGACCCGTCCCAGTGGGGCCCGAGCCACAACTCCCCAAGCCCGCCTCCAATAGGCCAGGGGCTGGTGATTAGCACCGAGTATACATATCACTAACATGGGAGGCATTGCCTATAAACCTGTACACATGAGCACACTTCTCCAATCCCGCAAAGATGAAAAGTAAAAACTACTAAAAATGGAAATTCATGCATACACTAAAATCCCAACCAACAGAGCATGATAGGAAAGTAAAGTACAATAAGTGTAAAACCCTGGGCCAAAAGTACAAGCCCACCCAAAGAAAGTCTGTAACAAAGTCGAACCTGTAAAGAAAGGTACTGGGACTAAAATCCATAGCTGTAGGAATACACCTTGGCCTGTATGATCTCACTGAGCACCATCCGGCCCTGGTCCACCTAGAATTCTGTCAAAGGCTCGCTCATTTGCACAAGACACGACACGTGCGGGAAAGCCCATGCAAGGGTGAGTATAACAATACCCAGTAGGACACCTCAAAACCACAAAGAAAATACAACAAGGGAAATAACAAAAAGGAAAGATATAGTCATATCCACACAGTATATGTTTACAGAACATATAACAAGAATATCCAGATATACTCATACACGATCGACTATCACGATACCCCCACTAAGATCCAGCTCGAAGATTTCCACTAAGCACGTAACAAGGAGAACACACTCCTAGGTCTGAAGTGAGATACAAAGTACTCATTCTGGGAGAACAAACTCCACAAGTACTTGGGAACATGATGCTCAGATGAGGATCACAACCAATCGCCATGGGGTGATTCCAAAAACTCATTCTGAACTAATCCGCTAAGCAGAGGATCTGTGCCCAGGTAAAGTTGGTCACGTCGATACTAAGAACTCTACTTAGGGTAGGAGGAATGAATAGAGGATCCGACTCCAAGTCTCATAGAGGGGATTACAAAAAATATATTTAGGAAGTCCTACTGAAGGGATCATACTCTTGTATATAGGAAATGATACCGGAAACCTTCAGGAGAAAGACCAAGGGGACGAACCCTAAGGAAACTAGTCCAAGTCACAGAAGGCAACTGGTTCAAGCCATGTAAAACAGGTTACACAATGTGTAGTATGGTTACACGCCATGTTCCTTGACCCCGGGTACTGCCTGTGTAACGACCCATGTCATCCGTCCAAGTTTTGTAAAACTCAACTACACGGCGTGTAGAAGGATCACACGCAGTGTTTCTTGACTCCGGGTACTGCCCGTGAAAAGGGCCCATGTCTAGAATCGAAGTCATGTAGGAAAGAATATACACGGCGTGTAAGTCAAAGCACACACCATGTATTGTCAACTGGGAAACACCCATGTACCCTGGCCATATGCATGTACACAGTGTCTGTCCATGTCGCCTGCCCGTGTAGCAGTACAGGGGGTGTCCTGTGTTTCGGGCCGTGTCTGGCCGGGGAGGGGTACACACACAGTGTCCTTGGTCGTGTACCCAACCCATGTTCATGTACTCACAGAGTACATTCCAAGTGATCCCCGATGAACACAGGCTGTGTAGACCATACTACAGGCCGTGTAGTTGGGAAATTTCTAGAACCGCGTCTTCCTCCTTGCGCCTCGACCGATTTTCCAGATCTCGATTCTGCCGTCTGTTTGCCACGAAACTCAAGGCGCTAGTTTGTTTCATCACCCTAACATCGAATTCGGGTATTTTGGACCTTCAATCGGCTCGACGAACAACATATGATCTTCTGAAGAAAAATTCCCAAAAATTCATATCTCTCGATCCGCTTCGAATCGTCCGCCGAAATCATCGTCGCAGCTCCAGACCATCCTCCTGAGGTTGGATATACAATCTCGGATCATTGCACCAACAAACGAATGTGCAATGATCGATTCCCTCGAAGAACGCATAGAATGCATATGAAGAACGCATATAAATAGGGGAAGAAAAGCACAACAATCGAGAGGGATGAACCTCGATTGATGTTTGTGTCGATCTTGATTCGTCACCATTATAAGGTTAAACGAAACCAAATTTACTCCAAGAATCAAATCCCCAAAATCCTTGCGAAAGCCTATCCCAAAAATATGATCGATCAGCGGGCTAATATATTAGTGGATTAGTCCGTGTTCGTCCCAGGAATCAAGAACAGGGAAGGAAACCAAAACCAAACATCCTACCTGGATTGGCGGCATTCGTTGGCGAAGATCCGGTCGTCGCGTTGCCGTCGCCGGCAAAACCCGTCAAGAACGCCCTCTTCTCGTTGGGGTTTAATCCAGAGTCTCCAGAGGTTTCAGGGTTATGAGGTCTGTAACCCTGGACCCCTGTGAAAATCTCTATTTAAAAAGATAAGAGATATTTTCCGCAATAAGATTTAATAAAATATTTTAATTAAATATTTTATTACGGTTACGTCCAAAAACTGGATTTCACCACCGACATGTGCCAGCCAATGTTAGGTCTCTCCTAGGGTAAAACTGCTTATCTGGATGCAACGGTGCCCTCAGATTTCCGATCCGAGCACCCGTTTAGGAGTTATTCCAGTTTTTCAGGAAAACCATACACACACATAATTTAATTATTTAATTAAATTCAAACATCTGTTCCGAGCTCACCAGGCCTCAGAACTACATGCCGTCTCAAATCCTGGTCTCAAAATAATTCATACATAATATTAAAATAAAACATGAAAAAATACGAGACATTATAGGATCCTTCATTACTCACTTGGACCGACACCTTAATGTTTTTGATTCCTATATTCTACCCACCTCCCTAGGACCCATTGATCTTCTTGACTTTGTGATGCTTCACAAGACATAGTTATTGGTAAAGGATGATGATATATATCATTGGGCACTGAGAGTGCATGATATCGCACCACCAGTAGAGGCACCACCACCAACAACATCAGACCCACCCGTTGGTCCATCCACCACTTCCACACCCGCACCAACCACTTATCCTCCTACATCTACCACCTCATCTACCATACCTCCACCCACCCATCCCACCCTAAAAGAGATATGGTCTACACAACCATGCATCATTGAGAACCTGTGACAGATTTCCGCACATATTCATCCCCCTTTCATCAAGTCTTTAGATTTCACCACTCCACCACCACCAGCCTCTAACATCCTCTCCTCTTATACCATTCCCATATCACCCATAGAACACCCCAACCTTACCTCAGATCTTACTGATCCTACTTCCAGAGGGTAACCCAACGTGTCGTAGAAATATAACTCCAACTTTAGGAACAATCCATAGAGATACATTCCTAGAAATATCTACCTATATTGAAGATTCCATTCATCACCCATCTAATTAATGCTCATGCTACACATGAAGTTATCAATCTAGTCAAACAACCATGCGATCTGGAGGACACTACTACTAGTAGCTACGAACATAAGATGAGAAACTGAGCCAATGGACCCACTAAAAGATGTTTTAGGACAAATGTCTGGCTAATGACATCCTATTAGAACTTTATAGGAGGCAACCCATAGTTTATTTTTTTCTAGATTGAGTGATCATGCCTAATTCTTTTCCATTTTCATTTTGAGTCCCTTTTATAAGTTTATTGTAAAAATTTTACACATTTCAATAAAAATGGTTACTTTTTCTCATTTTCCTTTGAATCTACCTATTATTCCCTCATGGCATGCCAATTATTACAAGGAGCTCTTGATTCCCTCAATTTTCAATTTTTCAACTTCCATTTCATTTTTTCTACACTTTTATGCTCTAAAAATCCCACAATAATTCCATGTACATTTTTGAAACTCTCACCTTCTAATTGTCGGGGAGTTTTTCATGATTTTCACTTTCGTTACACTTGAATAATTGTCTATTATCACCTATCTAGGAGAAATTTTTCAAATTGTAAGCATGTTTTAAACCTAAAAAACATAATTCCAATTTAGATAAAAGGAAAAGTTATGTTGGTAAGTGTTTGAATATATGTTTTGTCTCTGTTTAGATTTTAGAGTGATTTTAGAGCTTAAAAATTTAATTTAATTTCAACATTTTTTTTGAAATTATGATCGATTGACTTATTACTTAGTTTTATACCCATTGTGATTTATAGTTTGTTTTGTTATTCTAATTAACTAAGAATAATATAATACCTCAATGAAATATTATTTTCTAAGCATATTTCTTGAGTGATACCTAGGACATATAAACCTACCAGAAAATGCACTGATATATTATTGTGGCTATAACTGAATGAGTAAAATTTTAAAATTAATGAGGGAATATTTTTTGTGCCACTATTTCCTAAGAACCACATGAAATCTTTCCTTCATTGGCCCTTAGTTTCCATGAATCACCTTATATGATGAAGCTATTCCAATCCTATTTTCCCTTTCCTACCCTGCTCCTTGTATAATGCATGATTTTATTATAGAAAAAGTGTGGGAGAGGCCTTCAGACAACTGTGATGGTTTTATTGTAGAGATGTATTGTGTTACTCATTAGACTATTTGGTTTCTATCCATTTATAATTTGTATCATTTCACTTTTATTTTGTTCCTCTGAAAAATTCAAAAGAAAAGAAAACATGACAGGGGTTGTGTATTAGGAAGGTAAAAAATCACCATTTCTAGACCGATGAATCCCCTGAAGGTTCATATGTGGTTAGGGGATGGATGTGAGATCTGTCCAAGAAATTTATTTCAAAAAATTAAAATATAAAATAAAAAGTAAAGGAAGAAGATACCCTTTTTGTCACTTACTTGATATATACATGGATCCAACTTGAGTTGCTGGGAGAGTGGACTTTATTAGTTGGGAGAAGTCATATTATTACACATGTATCAACATTCATTCATTATAATTCTGATCTTACCCTTATTTTGAGCTTTATTTTTACTTTTTACCCAACTACCGATAGCCTCAGAGTCGTTTGAACCCAATTCCTAAATCCCTCATGACTAATTTTGTACTTGTCTTTACAAAGTGTAGATAATAGAACAAATGCAATCCTATGGCTAAGAGCATGTACTCAGGGTATGATCATAACTCCAATTTCATTTTATCCTGAGTGATGAGAGAAAATTCATTGTGAGGTAGATTTCAAATGGGTATAGAACTTAAATAAAATTTAAAATATTGTAATTAAAATATTTGAATTTGTTTAAAGAACTGAGCTATGAGGCATGATCAATTTTATTTATAAGGAAGATTATAGAAACTAACCTTTTCTGCTTACACTTAATTTTATTTTCCTCAACATAATGAATGTTTCCTATTTTAAAAATTTCTTATGTTTTTGAAATCACTGTTGCGACCTGTTTGCTTGAGGATAAGAAATTGTTCAAGTGTGGGGGGATTTGATAAGATGAAATCATATACAATTTTTTCTGTCATTTAATTAAGGGGTTTCAATGTTATTTTTTATAACAAACATGGTATATTATTAATTTTGCAGGAAATAGGTTCCCAAGGTTTCAAAGAGTAAAATTAATAAAAATAGAAGAAGTTACCTATTACACATCATGAAACCTTCGTTTAAATTGTGTAATAGAATCTCACAAGATATTGAATGTTGTGAACCAAATCCTGAAACAAGGCATGATGAGTGAAAGTAAATAAGTCAAAACATGTCTTGAATTTCCAAAACATGACATGAACTTAGTCAAACCCTTTTAATGAGAAATTCACTATGGAGATACAACTGGAAGGCTATTACATGTTGTGAGTTAGTGGTACACGATGTGAAAGTAGTCAAACCTCATATCTTAGATGAGATACACAGGAGATACACATAAGATTCAAAAATCACAAATATTACATGGATTCAACATTATATGATGTGAAATACATTACACGTCATGTAATTTTTCATCTATAAATAAAGTAGTCTGACATCAGATTTAGAGATATTGCAGAGTAAAATTCCTTTGTGCTTTTTGTTCCTTTCGAGTTTAGTTAAACTCCCTCTCTCTTAATCTCAAATTTTTTGCTGTTTCATTATTTTATTTCAATACAAGTGTCATGGATTGTGTTTCAACATCGCTTTCAATTCCGTTTCACATCTCCACCCTTGTTCATCATCAATTACCAATGAACTCATGTTGGATCCATTTCCACTTTTATTCCAAGTAACTATTTAATTATGATTTACATATTGATTTTATGATCATTCCCTTTTTTTGAATCTAAATATGAATTTCTTCATGCATGTTAAACGTTTAAATTAGTCATTCTTAGAATGTTGACCATGGTTTGATTCATTTATTTATTTTCTTCCCAACCTATCATGAGTGGCTAAACCACCTAGGGGTAGCGATCGAGAGTAGGTGTATCTGAATACATAATTAAATCTTTAATTTTAATTTTGGTAACCATAAGGGATAATAATCAGGATAAATAATAAAATTATATCCAATTCATTTGATTGTCCCTTACTACGGGATATTCAAGTGAAGGACCCTATCTTGGTTGGAGTAGATTAGGCTACGACTAATAGCCTAAGATACTTTCTGCCTTAGAATCCGAGCTTAATGTATCTAGGTTTTCACTATCTCCGGATCAAGGAATAGTTACCTCCTAGTTAGAACTATGTGAATTGACCAAATTCAACTAGAGACTTCTATTTGCTTCACATCCTAAAACTTAAGATCCTACCAAGATTTTAATTAAGATCATACTTTCTATAGATACCCAAAATTGATATCGATCCCTCTCTCATTCTTGAAGTAACCATGAACCACCATAGATACAATGTTTCCCTAACTAAAGAAAACTAGAAGGGAATCCTACCCAAAGGGTCTTAAGAAATTGAATTTCAAGATCCAGATTTATCCTCATTGGATTGACCCTGAACTATCACTATACTACGACTGAGTGTCAAGTAAAGTTTGGGAAATCAACAATTTTAATTTGACCATATTCCATGAAAATTCAACGATGCGTGCGTGCACGTCATTTGGTGACATAAGTGTGCAAATTTCTCGATGAGATATTGTGACAAATGGATTATATCATATAGTAAGTGTTCATGTGTGATGATTGAAATTGTAATATTAACTTCTTTCTCTTGGGTGCCTTGAATTTTTTCTAGATATTCATCTTGTACTTTAGGAAATTTTGCCTAATTACAACTGGAAAGAAGGCTAGAGACACACACACTTTTTATTTCTGTTGATTCAATTAATTTCTATTTAAATATAATTATTGGAATAAATAATATTATCAAGTTAGAGGAATAATTTTATTTAATATTTATTGATCACAAATATTCATAAGGAGATAAATAATTATTTATTAATAAATAATTTATTTGATTATGTAGATAATTAATAAATATTTATTTTTTAGAATATGAATATAATATTTATTTTATTTATTGGATATTTCATAAATATTTATTCACCAAACTGTGAATAAAATATTTATTTATGAATAAATATTTAATATATATTTATTTGAGTATTTGATAAATGATGAGAGGGATGAGCAGACCAAGATTGTGTCTGCTGATAAATATTGATTTACAAGATGATAAAATAATATTTATCATTATACCAGATTGGGAATGCCATAAAATATTAATAGTATTATTATTATATGGAATGAAGTTATATGAGGATTATTTTATTATTTAAGTGTCATTTTGTAATTAAATAATATTTTAATCTAAACCCTAACTTTATAAGTATATTGTTATGTCTATTGTGTAGGGTTAATCAAGATTGATAATCATTGTGCATGTAACACCCCGAGAATTTATGAAAAATATTATTTTTAATTTCATTAATGTCTTGTGTCGTACGCTAAACCAAAAGGATCTTTCACAACATGCATCCTTGAATTGCCTTTCATTACACGCAATCGTGACCTTCCTCGATGGCGCGTGTAGTATGCAATACCGAGTTTCACAAAACAACGATATGCTATTAAAATATTATTAAAACTAGCAGTTATGAATAGTAATAACCACTTTTTAAATTTTAGTTTTCAAAATGGACTTCATTTTTGGATTCGGAATATCAAAATTAGCTTAGGGAGAAATTTTGGTACTTTTCGGATAACTATCATATTTTGATGAATAGTGAAAATTAATAAATTGCAATAAAAAAAAAATTTTCAATTGAAATAATTAATAGTGATAAATTATTAATTTTATTGGTTTTAAAATATATTTAGAATATATTTTTACAATTTAATACAATGTTGGTCATTGGATGTAATTTCACATTTAAACCAGACATAAACAAGTGTCAATCTTTTGATAGTTATTATCTCTTAAAAACACGCTATTTGTTTTGACGACGGGATTTAATTTTTAAATTAATTAATGCAACTGATATGTTTTTAATTTGGTAAAATAGACATCATTTTTGAATTCATAATATCAAATATATCTTAGGCCTAATTTTTGGTATTTTTCTGGAAACTTTTATTTTTTGATGAATAGTGAAACCACTAAGTGGTAGTTAAAAAAAATGAATTTTTCATAAAACTAAATTTACCTCTTCTGTGAGTGGAATTTCAAAACTCCGAGAGACACGGTTGATGTCAGTAAGTAAAATGTGGTTCAATGAGATGAAAATAATTTTTGGTGAATAGTAACTTTTTACTTTTTTTTACCACGGTTAAAAGTAAATAGGGTAATTAAGGGTAAAAATGATATTATTATTACCCTAAAACATGTCCTAATTCTATTGGATAAATGTAATTCGAACAAAAAAAACCTTAGGAATAAAATACGACCATTTAGTCCCACTTGGATTAGATTAGGACATTTATTTTTATTTAATTCAAAGAAGAGTTAAAAGAGTTAAAATCAAAGATTATTTACTGGAACATTTTTAATATAGGGTTATACATAAGATAAATTAGATTGTAAATATTCATTAGAAAGATAATAATATTTCATACATAATTAGATTTTATTTATAATTTTTAGACATTTAATAATTTAATTTATTTATGACACAATGATGATGCAGTAATTACCATAATAGTGAAAAGTTAGAATAATTGATATTATAAATACCCAAATAAATATAATTTGAGACTTTTTATGAATTACAATAATTTTCTAGGTTAATATGACATGTTAGGATTGATTTAATTAACTTTGGTCGAAGTAATCATTCTGTTATGAGTTTCACAAAAATCAACTTTTGAATAGTGTCAAAATTGACATAAAATAGTTTTTAAAACAAATATTATATTATTGATTGTTATTTTATTCCTAAAAATCTAAGGTTCGGCCAAGATGATTCTATCAGGATATATGTATCATTAATGGACCACTTTGGGGTCTCTTGGATGTATATGGTATGTTTATTAACTATATAATATAAAAATACAAAGTGACATGGTAAATGTCAATCTAATTAACTAAGAGTTAAAACTAAAAGATAAGGTTAATATAATGACCTAAACTTGTCTAAATTCTATTGGAAGAGAGTATTTCGACCCATCCCCACCTTATCTTCGAAATAAATTAATTTTGAGCTATTTAAAACCGAATTTGGCTTTATAATAAAATAATATTTTTAGTTATTCCAAAGGTGCCCCTCCCCTCCCTTATAAAAGGGAACCTCCTCCCTCTCTTCACACCACTTTGAGCCTTAAAGCTCGGCCAAACCCTGCCAAATTCTCTTCTCCACTTCCCTAGAAACATCCTAGAGATCCTGGTCTTCTTCAAAGACCAATTTTAGTGCCCTAAGAGGAAGACTCAAAGAGGCGCTTCAAAGAAGAGGTAATGTCCGTTACCGATTCTTTCAACTTTATTTCTTCTTCCACTTCTTCTTCTTAGGTTGTTTAATTATGAAGTAATAACATCAGTATCAATCATATACTGATATGTTATTATAAGTATCAAACAACCCTATTTCACCATCTATCCATCCTACGGAAAATGAAATCACCGCGCGTGCGTACGTACGGAATACCGTCTCCACGCCGTGGTGTAATCTATTTTCCACCACCACCTTACTTGGATGGGTATAATGGTGTACATAATAACTATATATGATTATTTTAAAGTGATATTGATTCTGAAATAGTATACATACACTCCAATACAATTCCACGATCATGAGAACGATATCGTCGCTCGTGCGTACATACGGACTACCGTCTCCACGACGCGATGAGATTCATTCTCCACATTAACCATTCATGAATGATTATAAAGTATATATAATAAGTAATCATGAAATATATTACATAATAATGATACTGTATTTATGTGTATAAATATATATGTCGTCTACTTAATTCCATTCAACTCAATAAGGAAACAAAAACAACGTTCATGCGTACGTACGACCTACCGTCTCCATGAACGGTGTATTTCTTTCCATTTACTGATCTATTATATATATGTATATTCTGAATATATATTATATATAAATCATGTTTTACATTATATAATTAAGTAATCATGATCTAAGTAATCATATGAATAATTACAAGTCAAAACACGGACGACAAATGAAACGATTTTACCCAAAACGCTCTTTAACATGGAATTTACAAAAGAACGGGTAATATAAAGTCATAAGTGAACCATATTTGATATCATAACAATGAGTATGATTCTGGAATAAGTAAATGACATTATTTAAATTGTTATACAGGGGGTTCAGATACGTACGAAGCATATCAGACCTAAGGTAAGGGATAATTTTGGAAATCTCATTTTTATCCGAGATTGCTTATTCGTAATTATTTACTGGGGTTATTGTTATCATCCATGTCCATGTTTCCTAAAAATGGTTTCATATATGTTTAAAGTAATTTTTACCCACTTTTGACTTTTACTACTTGGTATCTAAGGAATCTTTCTTTTGTTTGCGTTACGAGGTACTTTTTTTGACTTTTCCGAAAAAAGTACGATAAGAATGTTTTTTTAACGTATACGGCATGAAAGGATTTTTATGGTTTTATAAAGCCTTATTTTCATGAAGCTTACTTCAAAAGATTTCATGAATATTTTCAGCAAAAACCTTTTCTTCTAAAATTTCATGACATTTTGTGAAAAGAAAATGATTTTGAAGAAAAAGGATATTTTCCTCAAGAATTAATTTAAAGTATTTTATCAAAACCATTTTCATCTAAGATAACATTATTTCACATGTGTATGTTTCAAGTGTAATGTCTCTATGATTTACATGGTTTCACTTTTCTTATGATGAATTATCCATTTGTTTTATATGGATTATGTGATGATGGGATGATGTTTATGAAACCCATTTTATTCTTTGGGTTATTATGAATGTTTTAAGTTTATTTTCTGGCACAAGTAAGAATGATTTCATTATTAGATGGGTGGGACCTATATCTCCCTCAAATGCACTGGGTAAAGATTTATATCTCATGAGATAGACATGGATGGAACGGCAAGTTAAATTGGTTCAGTAATACAGAACTGGAACGAGGAGTGAACTCGATTCAGAAAGGGACTTTGTCCACTAAGATGGTCTTGGCAGCAATGCCTTGGCTACTATGAAAATCATATCATGTGCTTAATGGTTTCCACAATTACATGTTTTATTCCCATGCTATTTTATCATTCTTAATGTTTTTTATGATCTATGCCTTACGTACTTCCATGTTTTGTGTCATTTCTCAAGATTTTGATGTTTAAACATTATGTTCATGTTTTTAAGTTCAAATGTATATGGTATTTTTTATTTTATCCATGCATACCCTTACTGATAATTTGAGCTCACCCTTTTTATGTTTTCTTTTCCCCAGGATATAAATAAAGGTTTTAGGTAAGAAAAAAAGGGAAGATCTTTAAGGGAGATGTTGAAGATCTTTCACCACGATTAGAAGATTACGTTCCAAGTTTCCAAAGATACTAAACTATTATGGTCTTTGTGTGTCTGTTTCTGTTATGTATTAAGTATTCCATAAAAGTAATGTAATGTTCATGTACGTCAGGCTTCGGGTCTCTACATTTGGTATCAGAGGAAAGGTTTAGTCAACCTTTGGAAACTTGGATGCGAAAACGTTAGTGATATCCCTAGAGATATTTCTAAGGTATGTCTAGGGATGTACCTAAGGATAAGTATACGTATAGGATGTAGTCCTAGAACTACGGTAACGATATTAGAATTTAACCTAAGATGTTAGATATTGAGGGTACTCCCCCTTTACTATGTTGCTTTCCCTATCATGATTTTTTCCTCTCACACTATTATTTTTGTGTTTTATAAAATGGCTGGAAACAAGATGATTCACGATAATGGAGGATATGATGGACAATGGAATGATATTCTTCATGAGAAACCAAATGAAATGGGATTTGGATGTCCAAACATCATTATTATGCCGAATCATTAATCTCATAATATGATCAATAAAGTCAAATTTGGTAAGTTTTTTGACTCAGCTAATAAGAGAAAGATGGAGTTTCATGATGATCATAGAGGAAAGAAAGTTCAATTTCCCCTATGTAAATCATGTGGGAAGAGGCATCAAGGAGAATGTTTCAAAGGAACTGGAAGATGCTTTGGGTGTGGAAAATAAGGACACAAAGCCAGTAAGTGCAAAGGAAAAGGTTCAGTTAACACCATGGATGAGGATAATGGTATTGCTACGACATCAACAATGGTTAAATGTTTTAAATGTGGAATGTACGGGCATTATGCAAACCAATGCCCTAAGGGAAAGTCTCATGAAGAGAATCAGTATGGTCGTATGGGTAGTATTTATGTTGATGATGATGAAGAGACTACAAATGATATGTGAGATGAAAGAATTGTTGAAGCTCGGTCAATGGTTTAAGAGTGTAGTGGAATGATTACATGTTTATCATGTGTAATGTTGTATAAGTAATCTCATGGTACTATGGAATAAAGAGACATCTAAGGATTGTTACACTATTGTCTTTCCTTGAGTTTTGAAAGTGTATGATTAATGGTACCAGTATCCATGAAAGGTTATTCAGATATTTTTGGAATGTAGATGATATGTGCATAATGAAGGGATAAGGAGAAAATTAAATGTTTGATAGTATTCATGAGCTCATGACTGATATAAGGAAATAGTTATATCATGGTTTGAGTATATAGAATTTTGGGTTTTTGGTATGTGGAATGAGTTAACTTTTGACAGCACTCATGTTTTTACTAAGATTCAATGGGTATTCATTTTTCAAGAGAATACATGATTAAGGCCTTAGAATATTTGGAATGTGACCAAAAAGACATATCTTATGATATATGGGGATCAATGATGGTATTAACATGCTTGTTATATGAAATCTCTGGTAATCGTTTTCACTATATTATGAGAATGGACTGTAGTATTATGAATAAGCCTAAAGATTGGAATGGATTATGTTGGACATAAGTTAGTATTGTTTAAGGACAGAAGTTTTTTCGATATTATTAATGGGATGTTATAGTAATGTAGTTTTAGAAAAAAGGACAACCTGGAGGACGAGTGACAACCCATCGCGTCGGACAAGGCTATGGGAATTGAACCCACAACCGAAGTGAGACTGGCCTTTATCACCTACCACTGGCCTACAGGAAGTCCCTGTTTAGTAGAAAATAGTTTTATTATATTAAGCAGTATAATATAAGAAGTATAAGTCCATTTTAGGAACCATATATGATTAATCTAACTATAGATGGACTTATGTATTTTTTGATAACTTTTCTAACCTTTTGATTGAGACATATTGAATGACCCATCATTCTATCACATGATCTTCTAACACATCACCAATGACAAATTCAACTTCATTTCTTTAAGATATGAATTGGAAATTTTCCAAAGAACGACCAACGGTGAGACTATACCAAAATCACGAAAGTATTTATTCTAATTCCAATTTCATCAACTTTAGGGAAACGATCTTGAAAACCAAAAATGTTGTCCTAGTGATCTTATATCTGATAAATCAGATGGTACCTTAGATCGTCACAAATTTATGGCTTTGTGATTGCTGGCTTTTCCATAGCCATGTTCTCTACCACTCTCCATCAGAACATAATGTTTAGATTTCTCTTCCATATCCATATTTTCACCTATGTGGAAACCCAGGGATTAGTTTATTTGGGTAACCGTTACGTTTCATACTTTTGTTTTTAAAGATTGGTTTTGGTATTCTTTTTTTACGATGTGGGTTTCTATTAATGAAATTTTCAAGTAGTAAACCATTTATAACCCCGACGAATTTCGAGGGCGAAATTCATTTTAAGGGGGGTAGAATGTAACACCCTGAGATTTTATGAAAAATATTATTTTTAATTTCATTAATGTCTTGTGTCATACGCTACACCAAAAGGAGCTTTCACAACACACATCCTTGACTTGCCTTGCATTACACGCAATCGCGACCTTCCTTGATGGCGCGTGTAGTACGCAATACCAAGTTTCACTAAACAATGATATGCTATTAAAATATTATTAAAACTAGCCGTTATGAATAATAATAACCACTTTTTTAAATTTTTGTTTTCAAAATGGACTTCATTTTTGGATTCGGAATATTGAAATTATCTTAGGGAGAAATTTTGGTACTTTTCGGATAACTTTCATATTTGATGAATAGTGAAAATTACTAAATTGTAATTAAAAAAAACTTTTTCAATTGAAATAATTAATAGTGATAAATTCTTAATTTGAGTGGTTTTAAAATATATTTAGAATATAATTTTACAATTTAATACAATGTTGGTCATTGTATGTAATTTCACATTTAAACCAGACATAAACAAGTGTCAATCTTTTGATAGTTATTATCTCTTAAAAACACGCTATTTGTTTTGACGACGGGATTTAATTTTTAAATTAATTAATGCAACTGATATGTTTTTAATTTGGTAGAATAGAAATCATTTTTGAATTAATAATATCAAATATAGCTTAGGCCTAATTTTTGGTATTTTTCTGGAAACTTTCATTTTTTGATGAATAGTGAAACCACTAAGTGGTAGTTAAAAAAAATGAATTTTTCATAAAACTTAATTTTACCGCTTCTGTGAGTGGAATTTCAAAAATCCGAGAGACACGGTTGATGTCCGTAAGTAAAATGCGGTTCAATGAGATGAAAATAATTTTTGGTGAATAGTAACTTTTTACTTTTTTTTACCACGGTTAAAAGTAAATAGGGTAATTAAGGGTAAAAATGATATTATTATTATCCTAACACATGTACTAATTCTATTGGATAAGTGTAATTCGACCTAAAACAACCTTAGGAATAAAATATGACCATTTAGGCCCACTTGTATTAGATTAGAACATTTATTATTATTTAATTTAAAGAAGAGTTAAAAGAGTTAAAATCAAAGTTTATTTACTAAAACATTTTTAATATAGGGTTATACATAAGATAAATTAGATTTTAAATATTCATTAGAAAGATAATAATATTTCTGACATAATGAGATTTTATTTATAATTTTTAGACATTGAATAATTTAATTTATTTATGACACAATGATGATGCAGTAATTACCATAATAGTGAAAAGTAAGAATAATTGATATTATAAATACGCAAATAAATATAATTTGAGACTTCTTATGAATTATGCTAATTTTCTAGGTTAATATGACATTTTAGGATTTATTTAATTAACTTTGGTCGAAGTAATAATTCTGTTATGAGTTTCACAAAAATCAACTACTGAATAGTGTCAAAATTGACATAAAATAGTTTTTAAAACAAATATTATATTATTGATTGTTATTTTATTCCTAAAAATCTAAGGTTCGGCCAAGATGCTTATATCATGATAGGTGTATCATTAATGGTCCACTTGAGGGTTTCTTGGATGTATATGGTATGTTTATTAACTATATAATATAAAAATACAAAGTGACATGGTAAATGTCAATCTAATTAACTAAGAGTTAAAACTAAAAGATAAGGTTAATATAATGACGTAAACTTGTCTAAATTCTATTGGATGAGAGGATTTCGACCCATCCCTACCTTATCTTCGAAATAAATCAATTTGGAGCTATTTAAAACCGAATTTGTCTTTATAATAAAATAATATTTTTAGTTATTCCAAAGGTGCCCCTCCCCTCCCTTATAAAAGGGCACCTCCTCCCTCTCTTCACACCACTTTGAGCCTTCAAGCTCGGCCAAACCCTGAAAAATTCTCTTCTCCACTTCCCTAGAAACATCCTATAGGTCCTGGTCTTCTTCAAAGACCAATTTTAGTGCCCTAAGAGGAAGACTCAAAGAGGCGCTTCAAAGAAGAGGTAATGTCCGTTACCGATTCTTTCAACATTATTTCTTCTTACACTTCTTCTTCTTAGGTTGTTTCATTATGAAGTAATAAAATCAGTATCACTCATACACTGATATGTTATTATAAGTATGAAACAACCCTATTTCACCATCTATCCATCCTATGGAAAATGAAATCACCGCACGTGCGTACGTACGGAATACCGTCTCCACGCCGTGGTGTAATCTATTTTCCACCACCACCTTACTTGGATGGGTATAATGGTGTACATAATAACTATATACGATTATTGTAAAGTTATATTGATTCTGAAATAGTATACATACACTCCGATACAATTCCACGATCATGAGAACGATATCATCGCTCGTGCGTACGTACGGACTACCATCTCCACGGCGCGATGAGATTCATTCTCCACATTAACCATTCATGAATGATTATATAGTATATATAATAAGTAATCATGAAATATATGACATAATAATGATACTGGATTTATGTGTATAAATATGTATGTCGTCTACTTAATTCCATTCAACTCAATAAGGAAACGAAAACAACGTTCATGCGTACGTACGACCTACCGTCTCCATGAACGGTGTATTTCTTTCCATTTAATGATCTATTATATATATGTATATTCTGAATATATATTATATATAAATCATGTTTTATATTCTGGAATTAAGTAATCATGATCTAAGTAATCATATGAATAATTACAAGTCAAAACACAGACGACAAATGAAACGATTTTACCCAAAACGCTCTTTAACATGGAATTTACAAAAGAATGGGTAATATAAAGTCATAAGTGAACCATATATGATATCATAACAATGAGTATGATTCTGGAATAAGTCAATGACATTATTTAAATCTTTATACAGGGGGTTCAGATATGTATGAAGCATATCGGACCTAAGGTAAGGGATAATTTTGCAAATCTCATTTTTATCTGAGATTGCTTATTCGTAATTATTTACTGGGGTTATTGTTGTCATCCATGTCCATGTTTCCTAAAAATGGTTTCATGTATGTTTAAAGTCCTATTTACCCAGTTTTTAGTTTTACTACTTGGTATGCAAGGAATATTTATTTTGTTTACGTTACGAGGTACTTTTTTTGACTTTTCCGACAAAAGTACGATAAGAATGTTTTTTAACGTATACGGAATGAAAGGATTTTTATGGTTTTATAAAGACTTATTTTCATGAAGCTTCCTTCAAAGGATTTCATGAATATTTTCAACAAAAACCTTTTCTTCTAAAATTGCATGACTTTTTGTGAAAAGAAAATGATTTTGAAGAAAAATGATATTTTCCTCAAGAATTCATTTAAAGTGTTTTATCAAAACCATTTTCATCTAAGATGAAATTATTTCACATGTGTATGTTTCAAGTGTAATGACTCTATGATTTACATGGTTTCACTTTTCTTATGATGAATTATCCATTTGTTTTATATGGATTATGTGATGATGGGATGATGTTTATGAAACTAATTTTATTCTTTGGGTTATTTTGAATGTTTTAAGTTTATTTTGTGGAACAAGTAAGAATGATTTCATTATGAGATGGGTGAGACCTATATCTCCCTCCAATGCATTGGTTAAAGATTTATATCTCATGATATAGACATGGTTGGAATGAAAAGTTAAACCGGTTTAGTAATACAGGACTGGAACGAGGAGTGAACTCGATTCAGAAAGGGACTTTGTCCACTAAGATGGTCTTGGCAGCAATTCCTTGGCTACTATGGAAATCATATCATGTGATTAATGGTTGCCACAATTACATGTTTTATTCCCATGCTATTTTATCATTATTAATGTTTCTTTATGATCTATGCCTTACGTACTTCCATGTTTTGTGTCATTTCTCAAGCTTTTTATGTTTAAACATTATGTTCATGTTTTTAAGTTCAAATGTATATGGTATGCTTTATTTTGTCCATGCTTACCCTTACTGAGAATTTGAGCTCACCCTTTTTATGTTTTCTTTTCCCCAGGATATAAAGAAAGGTTTTAGGTAAGAAAAAAAGGGAAGATCATTAAGTGAGATGTTGAAGATCTTTCACCACGATTAGAAGATTACATTCCAAGTTTCTAAAGACACTAAACTATTACGGTCCTTGTGTGTCTGTTTTTGTTATGTATTAAGTATTCCGCAAAAGTAATGTAATGTTCATGTACATCAGGCTTCAGGTCTCTATAGTGCACAATTCATTTCACTCTATATTCATCCTTCTCTAATCCTCTCAATAACAAGAATAATAAGAGAGAATCCTTCACGATTTAAGGAAGTTGAAGAGATCAAGACAAACAATACAAGATGATCGATCTATCGTGCTAGCACCTGACATTCCATCAGTGTTGTTCATAGATCAAAGAACCATGTATGGATCACCGCTATAGGGTCTCTCCTATGGGTCCTCATAAAATAATGGTAATTTAAAAAGGCTTTCAAATGATCAAAATCTTCATCAAAGGAATATCCCAAGATGATGTTATCTTTTTTAATCTAATTTAAATTAATTATAAATTTAACATGCCAAAGATCAACTCTAGGTTCTAGGATTTCTATGTCAATATTTGATACAATTTTTTTATCATGATATTTATGTCTTACAAAATTGGATAATGATCCATTGAATTTAACAAAAACATCAATAGTTATTCACCCAAAAGTTTCTTCCACCACCTTTAGAACCTTTAAGTCATATCAGAGTGTCCATGTTTAAATTTATAATAATTTATTTAATTATTGATCAATTATGTGTAATACTGGTTAGATATTTAATTTCTATATTATTCATTATTTAATTTTATGTTTACCTAAAATGATTTTGAAATTTTAATATTATTTGTTCAAGATTCATATTTTCTTTATGTCTGGGAATAGATGAAGAATGATCGTAGAATCCATCGGGAGGTGCCAATGTTTCTAGACAGTTGATTGGGTTACATGGTGTATAACTAGAGTACACACCATGTACCCAAGTTCACTACACCTATATATGTCATGGGATACATAGTGCACTGATAAATTGTTACATAAGACAAATTTATTATACATATTGTGTAGACAAAGCCAACCTGACACATGATTTGTTAGATTACATGACATGTTGCTGGTGTACAGTAGTCTACATGTTTTAATGAAAAAATTCATTCTAGATGTGTGGTTAAATACATGATTTCTAACCATATGAGACTGATATCAAAGATAATTAATGAAACACATGGTGTGTATCCAGAATACATGGTGTGTATCTCATTAATTCCTCTTGATCAAGGAATACACCAAGTCATTCAATGGGTTATCCAGACACCTGGAAAGTGGAACACACAATGTGTATTAAGATTACACGTTGTGTGGTTCCAAATCTAAATAAAACATTGATTCAATCAATGGGATACATGGACACATAGTAATTATAATACATGGCTGTAGATGGTTAGTACATGTTGTTTAATCTGGTAGGGATACATAATTATTCCCCATACATTTATCCCAAATACATGGAATATGAGAAACAAAACATATATCTCATAAGTACATGTCGTGTTGTCTACCAATAAAATAAATAAATAAATTATATTAAAATAATTAATTGAAACATTAAAACTTAATTACACCATTGGAACTTGATATTTTTGACTGTGTGAATTTTTTTTTGAAGAATTAATAAATGCTCAATTAATTTATTGTAATTATCTATAATTATTGTTTATGGAGTTTTATTTTACAATAATGTATTTATGATGGGTTTCCCAAAGATAATTCATATGGTTATTAAGATGAAGGGAATATATAAATAAATTAATAAATAAAAGTTTATTTATCTTAATAATAAATAAATAATTGGAGTGTATTTTATCCAGTGTACTTTTGCGTAATCATTGCAAGTGTATAAATGATCATGAGCTTTGACCAGAGCTGTATATGTGTTGGTTTTATTTAATTTAATTTATATCATGGGTTGTGTAATTATTTATTATTAAATTAAAAATAATGACCAATGTGTCATATCTCCCTCTTTTATTATGTAGGACCTACGTGTCCAATGTTGTTTATATAATTACCCTTAACAAATCATTTGGTTCCCCTCACCTGTATGTGATTTATAAACATATGTAATAAAAGGAGTATTCCAAGGTGTAAGGAGGTAGTTCAAGATGGTACTGAGATAAAACCAACTCATGTGATACACAATTGGATAGGTAGAATGATATAACTCATGCCAAAACTAGAACGTGGAGTTTTCTTATCATGAAATGACCTGAATAACCCTATTAAACAATATGTAAATAAATATTGATATGGTCCTAAGGTAATTCCTTATCCCCATAGGCTGTAAATTAGCACCTAATAATCAAGAAACATCAAGAGGGAGTGGTTTTACAATAAGGATAACCAAATAAAATAAAATAACTAAAGGAAACCATAAATAGTCAATATTCCAATACAGCCATCAAGATTAAAACTCCACAAGGTAGAAAAAACATCAAATCATACATCATAAAACAATGAAAAATACATCACACGATCTCTTCAAAATATGGGGACATGCAATTTGTCTATCATAGCCAACTCCCAAGGTTCCTTAATCAAAAACACCCACCACCTCCAAGAAGTGATTTTCCCTTTCTTGGGATTGGAATAAGAAAGTATTCAAACATGTAAAGGCAAAGGTAGGGTGTGTGAAACAAACCCTAATATAATCTCAATAAACATTTCATAAGTAATTCCAAAATTTATTAAAAAAATTATTCTTAATTTAAAATAAAACATGGCATGGAAATATTTTCACAGTTCATATCCAAATATGATGGAAGAAACATTTCAATGGATAATAATAAAATAGGATTAAAAAATGTATTTTCATTAAGTCCAAAGTATATAAACATATTTTTCAAAACATACAAAGAATTTAACATTTATATCAGAATAGACATGTGTAAAGCTTTTTATATCATTGGCCTGTTTAAATCATTATCGATAAAGAATAAACTAATTTTAGAACCATGTTTAATAGGTCCAATAATTGGTTTCATTTAGGTATTATCACACATATAAATGAAGTATGGATCCTAGTGTGCCCATGTTCCTAGGACTAAGACCGAGGAAAAGGTCACAAGACTGAGAAAAACCGGAGAAGATCCCTAAGGACTAGTCTCACTGCCCTCAAATAGTTTAGTTATCATTTTCCTCATCAATCCATTTCTAGGTATATATTATACATGCCTAGAATATGATTTTCACACCCAAAATCTAGGATCCCATGTGATTCAAGGTAAATAAAAAATTTATAAGTGGCTATCATTTTTTAAACATTCTTAAAACATTTAATCATCATTTAATTCAATACCAATTATAGGTTTTGAAACGTGACTTTCATTTCCAAGGACCAACATTAAATAGGTTATATAAAAAACTCATGCTTTTTATTTCAAAAACCAACATCAAATGGTTTTTATAAAAAATCCATGAATTTCATTTAAAATACAATTTCAAATAGTTTCTTATCAAAACCATCTCTGAAACATCCATTCCAAACTAGAATCATTTCCCTGAAATCACACTTAATTTCAAAATCCATTTTCAAAGAGATTTCATCACATACACACCATTACATTTAAAAATTATTTATAAACGAATTGAAACACTAGTAGAAAAACATCATTAACATTGTTTGTTTACCTTTCAACATCATTTTATAATAAATGTAAATATATGCGACTGATGCATATAGAATTTACTAAAATTTAAATAAAAGTTCAACTTAGTTTAAATTAAAATTTATAACTATTTTTTAGGTTATTTTTATAGTTTTTAATATTTTAGTTATTTTATAGTTTTTAGTTAATTATATATTAATATTAGTAATTTAATATTCTTATTAGTTTATATTAATTTTATATAATATTTAACACTATTATTGGTAGTTTCACGAATATTAGTTTTATTATTAATTTATTAATATTTATTCGTATATATATCAATTTTCCATATTAGTATTATACACTATTCTATATCATTATATATATTATTAGTATTAATAATAAAAATATTAATATTATTAGTTGATTATTATTTTTTAACATTAAATTATAGTACTATTAAAAATTTATCTTACTAATAATTAAATTTAAGGTATTATTTTAGTATCTAATTACATGTATATATATACAGACCTATATAAAATTATCTAATAATTAATTATTTCTATAATTAGTATAATATATATTTATATAATTCTAGTTATATTATTATTTACTATTTTGTTAATTAGTTTGGTTTTTAATTTTGAATTTTGAATTTGTTTTTCTATTTTTCACATAGATATACATGTGAATAAGAAACCATAATAGGCCTCCCTCTAATACCTCTCCTTATCAGCTGCATCATCAAAAGGCGCTTCGGGCTTCCCTCCTCTGGGAGATCCATCGAGCGATACACCCCTCATCCATCCTCTACGCAACATCACCACCTCCACTCTACCTACAACAAGACAACCAAATTCCATTATCAAGATGAACCATATTCTCAAGTAGCACCCCGATCACTATTCACACCAGTCTTGTTAGCCTCTTCCCTGTTTTCACTGAGCAACTACATCACCATCACCTTCCAATCCTGCTCACATCACTACACCGTTGATCTATCTCCCAATGAAGTGACTCACCATATGTGAACTATTGCACCTAAACCAGCAAGATCAGACACTACCTACTCCTAGTGGCTAGCAGTAAACAATGCCACCCCAACATCTTCACCCACAAGAAAATGGTTTTTATTCAGAGATCACTGACCACAGTTTGTGGTGGTATTGCTTCAAAATGAGCACATTGATTCCTATTTATTATTTCATGTGTCAAGTTTGTGGTGTTATGGTAGGTTAATTATTTTGTATATAATTTAATTCATTTAGGGGCTTACTCACATGTTTTGGTTCTTGTTTGTGTGATACCTAATGATTAATCATGGGTGAGAGAACATACACGAGTTTATTTGTTTTTAACTCTGTCAAATGCATGAAAGAATCATAAATTGTGCACAAGTGAGTTATGAATAAATAATTATATTAATTGAAAAATTAATATTTTGTGTGTGTTCCCATTCAAAAATTCATGAGTGATAGCTAATAAGTGAAATCAGATGAGCGAACCTAACATAGATAGATACTTCTACTTTATGAGAAATGGGTTGTTGCATTTCACCAATAGATTTGATCATAAACTGACATGAATATTATGAATCAAATTAGATAATGAAACGATAAATAATTGTGTGAAAAATTTGTATATTTTATAACATCAGAGAATGAGACCTAATGATATTTTGTTTAAATTTGGAATCAGTGATAATTGAATGAATAAATATACATATGTGGAAATTTAATAATTTCCATTGCATGAACCTGAACGAATATTACAAATTTGACACTTCCATCCCTTACTATTTCCTTCATTGATTAATTTAGTTTACTTGGTAGTTTTAGTTATTTTAAATAGTCACTTTTAAATAGTTGTTTAGTTTTTAGAATTTTTTTATTTGTTAATCACATTAAAAATATGTCTGCCAGAAAACTCTTATGAAAGGATATTCCTAGTGTTTAAACACCTTATCCCTATGGTTAGACCCTTCTCACTGCTTCTAATATTATTTGTAGGGTATCTAATTTTCAAATTTTCCATATAAATAAAGTGTGTACCAAATTTCTGGCATTGTTTTCTGGGAGAATAGAAGAATTAGTAGATCTTTAAAAAGAGTGAAATTTTCATTTTTTTTTAAAATAAAATAAATAAAACACAAAAATTGGTTCAGATCTATGATGGGTATTTCTTTTTTCATTGCAGGAAAATCCCAGACACCTTGAGGTTCAAAATGGAAAGGGACACATCACATGGTTACAACTAATACCCACCCATGTTACATGATATGGAATATAAATTTACACCACACATTATCTATCCAGGTAAGTTTGTTTATTTTCATGATTATTATTTCAAATAGTGTTATGATCCATGTGAGAATCCTTCACTATATTCTACTGTCAATTTTGACCCACCATTTGATCATAATCAATGTCAAAACATTCCCAAAAAATAGAACTCGATAATTCATGATCTTTATCTAGGTTGTAGGATATTTTATAAGGATTTGAATTCTCAATTCCACAATCTTAGAAAATTATGGCTTATAAATCATTTTTCACACTAGAGGAAGACACACAATTTGAACCACCACCATGTGAACCAAATAATTTAATAATTGGGAACCTGTTATCTTCTGCTATAATTAAGACAAATAATATATTTGAACTTCTAGATGAACATAATGAAAATTTTCTTTCCTCAATAAAATATATTTTAAAAAATAAATAATATAGAAAATCAAATGACCCATATTGTCAACTATCATCCTTACAACCATTTGATCCCACAATTCAGAAAAATTATTTTGAGGAAAGTGCAGTTGGGGTTCCATATGAACAAAATCAATTCCATGAGTCTAATGATGATAACAATTTTATCGATCCTTCTTCCCATCACACCATATATGACTTCCATCCATCAAAATTTGACTTACAATCTAATCAAATTTCAAGAATACAAGAGCTTGGTATTATACTCTATTGAACATAATGGTCCATATAACAATGTAATTACATGTACTTATTCTATGAGTTCACAACCCTTAAATCCCAAAGTGAGAATGGATTCCTTTAATGTATATCACATTACACATTTTTAGGATGAAAATTACTTTATGGATGAAGAGAGAATTGAACCATGACCCTTATTTACTATGATAGAGTCAAAATTAAGTCAAGACACTATGGATTTCCACACACAAGAGAACATCGATTGAAATTACATTGAATAAGATATTTCTAAAAATATTTGCGAGTTTGAAACATTTTACAATATGGAGAGATCTGAAACATCTAAGAAGTTATAAATTCAATCAATGATGGTGGTGGATAACACTAAAATTTTTCTAGAAACAATGGAAGAATGGGATTGCCTAGATGATCTAGTGTTTGTGGTGAAACATGTGCCAATAGAGAAATGTGATGAGGGCACTATAGAATAAACTTTTGAAAAAGATTTTATTATTGAAATAATGGAGTGAAAAATTCTAATTTATACCACCCCAAATGCTCTAAGAATTGAGGTTAAAAATGATTCACTTAAAAAACCCACAAATATTAGAAATACTCTTGACATTGGTAAAATTAATGAAATTTTAGAGCATGAATTTAGTTAAAAACCATTTTATTTCCCTGTGAAAGCGGTTAGAGGTGAAAACTAATTGGGATACATCGATGAACTAGATACTACATTCAAGGATATAATAGATATAAGTCAACCCCTAAAAGAGTTTGGTAATGGAATTTATTCTTTTATGAAAATTATAAAAGGTGATATTATTGATATTCATGATGAGTCACTTTGCACAAAATTCAATTATTTGGTGAGTATTTTTTAAGATGAGGTATATTCATTACCTTGTGAGTTGGTATATTTTCATTTCATTACATACATCCATTTGACCAATAATTTTCAGCCGATATATTGTGTAGTTTTTAGGATAGATTCTTTTTTGATGAATGGATTCCACACTTCTACCAATAAAGAAGTGGATGCATGGTATACATTAACATTTTATCCTAGTGGATTTTCATCAATTTATAGACAAAGGAAAGTAAAATTATCGCTCAATGGGATGCAACCCATCATTATTTTTTTCCTTTCATGACATTTCGTTTCAATTAATTTAATTTTTAAGTAATAAAATGGCATGTATTTATTAGAATATGTTTTCTCTTGGAACTATAGTGGATCTGAATTCATCATATACATTTTTATCATCGAAATTATTTTGGTTATGGTGTAACTTATATGATATGATGTGGGTATGTGTTTTCTATGTGTGGATTTTATAGGTACATCATTTCTGGAACTTCATCAGATACAGGAAGCCTTTCAGCATCTATCTGTACTTACTTAGGGATGTGTTTTATTTTTTATCATATTTTATTCTTCCAAATTCACCATGTAAAATAACTAAAAAACTAAAATTTATATCATCGTTGAGCCCAGATAAAAATGACTACATTTCTATAGTAACATAGTCGGGGGAATTCCACTTGTATCCTTGAGTAGTCTGAGCACATGATTCTTGTTTGACATGATTTGATTCTCAGTACACTGATTCAAATGAATTCTAATACTAGTACATTCTCTGAAAATGTTATCCTAAAATTTGTTTATTTTTGAGACACTTATTTTCACTCATGCTCATTTGTGTCTTCCAACATGCTATTTCCCTACTCATGAGGATTCTTCACCATTTTATCATCATCTCATATTTTTCTTTTTCTTGAGGGAATCTCGACCATGTTATTTCTTCTAGAACTTTCCATGTATTTACATTAAGGCGATAGGAATTTTGGAAGGTTCACTAAAATATATGAGCCATTTGTTTGAGTTTTTATCCCCTTTGACCCACTGAGCCACCATTTCATTTTATCGATCATGTAAGCCTTAAAACCCATGAAGAATCTTTTATAGGATGACCCCACAATCAATACACTTACCTAACCATTTCTTGAATATTTTCATGGTGATTTTAAATTTAAGTGTAGGAGGGATATTTATTCATGGAGAGGGTTGTTTGAGGGTCATCGTGACATTTAATGCACATCAAATTGGAATTATATTATCATGATAATATGAGTTATATTTCATAGTATCCATATATATATATATATATTACTTGTATTTTTATATGGGAATATATATTATTTTTGGTTCCAAAAATGAGTAAATATGTGGTCATTACGTGGTAAACCTCACCTTTAGGTATACCTATAAAAGTGATGATCCATTACTGCAAAGGCTAGAGTTTTTTATATAAACTAATTTCATTGTGATTTTATATAGTATGAGATACTTGTGTAACTTATTTTTGGAGGTTGTCTGATATTTATTTCATGGGGTTTGGGATCTCTTACTCACCTATTTAAAATTCCATTTTGTTTGAGTGAGTTATGTCCTTAATAATAAAAAAATAGAAGAAAAAAAAACCTAGAGGAAAAAAAAAATAATTAATTTTTTTGACAGTGGCATTGGATTATAAAATTATTTGGGTAAAAAAGGTTTTAAGTGTGGTGGGTGGGTGAGATTTTGAGGGATGCATTTGGAATGAAATTTATCGTGTATTTATTTCAAGATTAAACCCTCATTTTTTCCAAATAACTATCATTTTTATGACCCACCATCCTCTAACCGTAGATACATTTGAACTTATTGTGAAGTCCTCAATATTGGTGAATTATTTTTATTTACTCTTTTGGACATGAAAAATTCATGGAAATCCTTTGATAAGAATGCATGTGTTCGAGAGAAAGATTGTAAAAAATTGTTTTGAACGATGAGAGGGATGGAGAGTGTAACATCCCAGGTAAATGAAGAATAATAGATTTTCATATTTATTAATATTTGTGAATTAAATATTAATTTTACTTTAAAAGGGTTTCTATGTTAGATAGCGTACCCAATATGCAACAACGAGTTTCTTTGAAATCTTACGTTGCACACTAATAAAATAATATTATTATTTTAAATGATAGTTAACTCCTAGCCATTTTATTGGAAGGAATGAACAAAACTAACTCCAATATGATTATACATATTTTTGAAATGTATTTATATTTATCCAATAAAATTTAGAGTCTTAAAATGTGAATGAATCTAATTTTAAGCATAATTTACATTAAAATGTCGATTTACCGCCTTTTAATGGAGAACCCTCTTTAAATATAGTTTTGGTCACTTTAATACATTCTATTTGACCAAATAAAATCCTTCTTTAGAATGGGGACTTAAAAATTTACTTTGTGTCAATTTTTGGAATTTTTTCGATAAATTTCATTTTTTAATGAATATCGAAAAATATTGTATTTTAATTCAAAACTGTGTTTTAATATAATTTAATTATATGGTTAGATTATCTTTTTAATTGGTTTTAAAGTATAATTAGAATATATTTTTACTATTTAATCCAATTTTGGTCATTGGAATTAATTTCACTTTGAAATTGGACATAAACAAATGTCAATCTTTTGATTGTTATTGTTACTTAAAAACACGCTATTTGTTTTAACAGCGGGAATTAATTTTAAATTAATTAATGAAACTTCTATGTTTTGAATTTAGAAAAATAGACGTAATTTTTGAATTTGTAATATCAAATAAATATTAGGCTGAATTTTTTGTATTTTTCTGAAAAACTTCAATTTTTGATGAAGAGTGATACCACTTAGTAGTAGTTAAGAAACTGACTTTTTCATTTAAATGAAATTTTACCACTTCTGTGAATTGAATTTTGAAAATACGACATACATGATTGTTATTAGTAAGTGAAATGTGGTTCAATAAGATGAAAATAATTTTTGTTGAATAGTAACTTTTGACTTTTTTTACCACGGTTAAAGGTAAAATAGGGTAATTCAAGGTAAAAAGAATATTATAATAATTCAAAATTACCTTAACACTTGTCCTAACCTTATTGGATGAGTAATTAACGACCATGAGCATATTTAGGTGGATTTTGGGACATCATGGAGCCACTTATTAAGGATAATTACACTTTAGATTAATTAATTTAAAGTAAAGGCAAAAATGACATAAACAAAAAACTATTAGTAAATTAATTTTTATATAGTTTTATATAAGTCATATTTTCGACTCTAAATATTCTTTAGAAAGCTAAAACGATTTCCTACATTATAGTAGTTTTTTTATAATTTTTATACTTTGAATAAATTAAATTATTAATTACACAATAATGATGCAGTATTTAACTCATTAATAAATGATTTAAAAAAATAAGATTATAATGATTAAAATATTATCCAAAACCTATCCAATTCTTATTGGATGATTTTATTTAGACCATGAGTCATATTATCTTCAACTCTAATTATTTTTGGACCTTTATAAATCGAATATCATTATATAATAAAATAATAATTTCACACTTTCCGAAAGAGCCCCTCCTCTCCCTTATAAATGGAGACAACTTCTAACCAATTCCTCACACCTATCAAGCTTTTTGACTCATCCAAAATCTGCCCAATTAAGCTCCCTACATCCCTATCTTCCACCTAGAAGCCTTAACTTAGGTAGAAGGCACTTCAACAAACCATTTTGGTTCAATCCAAAGAAAGTTACCCAAATTAAAGGTAATGGTTTCTCCTAATGCACCAGATCCCATTAGAACTCTATAGTTAAGCGTGCTTGGGTGAGAGTAGTAATAGGATTGGTGAACTCCTGGGACGTACTCGTGTCGCACCCTTTAAGGGCACATGAGCCTCTTCCCAGTTGGTGAGGACTCCTTAAGTGCATCCAAGAGACCCGAGATCAAATCCAGGTGGGGGATAATTTCTGGGGTACTGTAGCAGTTCTGTAGCAGTACTATAGCAGCACTGTAACAATACTGTAGCAGGCACTGTACAAAACTGTAGCAGGTACTGTAGCGAGAACTGTAGCAGGCACTGTATCAGGTACTGTTTGGCTCTGTAGCAGCTAGGAATATGCCCCCATTTGGGCCTTCGGGCCACTGATTTGGTCCCTGAGTCCTTTAAGGCCTTCGGGCCACCCAGGCCTTCGGGTTAGTAAGGACTCAGGGCCACCTTAAAGTGTAGATTCAAACCAGACAACCTACAAGGAACAAGCTTCAGAAGAAGGAGGAGAAATGAGCATTCACCATAGTAGAAGCTAAACAGATTGCAAGAATGAGAGGGTATGGCTCCGGCCATCAGGACAAGCCTGTGCATGCATGGGAAAGCCTAGCTGAACAACCATGTGAAGGTGGAGAGCTGATTTCACAATAAAGATGCTGGGGAGGAGCATTTCCAAGTAGTTAGTCTGGGTTTTATGTAATGTTTGAAGCCTACGGGCAGTGAATTCCTCTAAAGGCCTATGGGCCATGTAATGTTACACCTACGGGCCTTGTAAGGGTTCCAACTCACCCCTTGAAAGGTGGATTATGAAAAATCAATAAAAAATGAAGGCCTTCGGGCCATTGGAGGAAGGTAATGGTTTCTCTTAACTTCTTTTATTTTATTTTAATTATCCAACCCCTGAACTATTTTTATTCCTGTATTTTATAGAAACAATAGTATCCTCAATATACTAGGATGTTGTTATGAGAAGGATTAGAACTACACTTACACACACCTCTATCTAATAGGTGAATAACATAATGTTTCTATGGATGGAAAACTAACACCTCACAAAACGATGATTTTTCAATTACCTCCTACCGCCGCTCTTGGTGGCCATTATGGTGGAAATTTATTTACATATGATATATATTATGTTTATGTTTTCTTTATGCTTATGTATTTTATATTTATATCATACCTTTATGGTTTCTATTATGGGTAAACATGATAATTTCATTTGAGGAAGTGCGGACTACCGCCACCTCAAAGTGATATGACTCATTAATGCCATATGTGGGACGTATAAATAATGGAGTTAATGATATTATATATGATATTATACTAGAATTATAATATACCTATGTATAATTATGTTTTAATTCCATTAAAATAAGAAATAGAAATGAAAGTAGCATTTATGCGTACGTACGGCTTACCGTCTCCATGGATGGTGCATTTCATTTCTTACCTCCAAATGTTATGTACTATTATAAATACATGTATATACTGGATATATATGATATATATGATATGTAAATCATGATTATCATTCTGGATATAATGGACTATTGAAAACATGGACAACTTGTAAATATAAGGTGTTCATTTTTGACTCAATTACCAAATATCGACAAAATGAACATTATTAACTTGAATGATTACTTAATGTTTATAAAATGGTAATAAGTGATATAAAAGGAATAATAAATTTGAAAAATGTTCTTAAGAAAGTATAGATTAACTTTAGTTTATTATTCAGGAGATTAAATAACGATCGAGTCAAGTCAGACATGAGGTAAGGGACTTCATCTCAATCTCCTTTCATTGAGGCATATTTCGATAATATATACCTTCTTCTTTTACACAGTGTATAATAAAACCCTTAAAATTTTACTTTCATTCAAAGGGAATCTTTTTTTATGAAGCGTTTTACTAAATGAAAAATGGAATGTTTTTAACGTTTGCAGCGACAATGACCTCTCCTCCGCCGTAATCGTTATTTGGCTTCCTCTATATGCCTTAATGTTTTCTAAAATAAAAAAGAAATCCCTTATTCTTTTTTTGGGTGTTTTGGTATTGAAAATGTTTTTTTTAAATGGATTTATTATTTCAATATCTTGAAATTATTTCTTGTGATTTCAAATTAAATGTTATTAGTGAAATGTTTATACTTGCAATATTTTATGTGTTATGATTTTATAATGGTACTTGGACATTTGACGGGTGGTTACATGATAAACCAAATGACGGGTGGTGCCATGATAAACTAGGATGGGTGGTTAGGTTATAACCTCCAATGCATTGGGTATGGAAGTCGGCCGTATGGATATTCCATTTAGTGATATGTGTGGAAGTCGACCGTATGGTTATTCCATTTAAGTATGTTTATGTCCCAAGTTACCTTTATATGTTATGTGTTCTTTATATGGGTAATATTTTGGTTACAAAATGGTAAGTAGTGATATTTTATTAAGTGAAGAGTATTTACTACTTCATAAAGGTGATATGTATTACTTATGTTAAAGTATTCATGGTTTACTTTTTGTTTTGAAAAACTAACAGTTTTCCTTCTTTGTGTATCCCTTACTGAGCATTTTATGCTCATCCCAAGTTTTTGAAATGTTTTTCACATGACATAATGTAGAATAGGGTTAAGGATGGGATCAAGGAAAAGTCATGCTATCTTAAACATGGAACTAGACATGACTCTTTTTTTTAAGAGTTCTCATTTTGTGAAAAAATGGAAACTAAGTAGAAGTGTCTACTTTGTATTTGAAATGAAACGTAATAGTTATGGCCTAATTCTATAAAATTCTAAACTTGAAAAGATCCACAATGTGAATTATTCGTTTAATTAAATATTGTGTAATGTTTTAGGGACGAGTCCTTATAGTTGGTATCAGAGGTTGGTTTAGACAACTTTAGGAGTTAGGGTATTGTTAAATAAATGTCCATAAATTAATTTATGGTAATATTGAAATGATATAGAATTTAAAGATTACCATGTTGCTTATCCTAAGATTTTTCTATGTTAAGAATCGTTTTCTGTAGAGGAAACATGGAAGCTATGTTGGGATGACATCATGCGGAAGAAAACCTTCTAAATCAGCAACATGAGGTGGTCGGAATCAGAACTGAATAGTTTGTTGCAGTGATGACACAGTTGACTTAGGCTATAAATGGTGGTGGTATCCATGCATGAGATCAACCAGATCAACTGTAGAGGAACATGTCAGTAGTGGAGCATTTCATGAGGCAACATCCCCCAACATTCAGAGGATCATCTGACCCAGTGCTAGAAGAAGGGTGGATTAAAGTACTGGAAAATATTTTCGATGTCATGGGTTGTTCAGAACATCAAAAGGTTAGTCTCGCTATTTACTGTTTTGAAAGTGAAGCAGATTAGTGGAGGTTGATAGTGAAAAATATCAGGGATAATGAGGATAATGATGCTCTCTATTGGAATGAATTCGAATGTATGTTTCTTGAGAAATATTTTCCTAAGATAGTTCATATTTGAATGAAAAAACAATTACTAGAATTGAGGTAGGAGGATGACTCAATGGCTGATTACGGAGAAAAATTCACTCGACTGGCAAGGTATGCTCCAAATTTCATATGAGATCTTGATAGTAAGATAAATTGATTTTACTCAGGACTAAAGCCACAATATTGAATAGAATTATCCTCTCATGAGTTCAAAAGTTATGAAAAACTTGTTAGATGTGTGGAGAAAGTGGAAATGGAGTTTTCAGATGATTAGGTGTTCATTGAAAAACAAAAAAATAAGAGGTCCAGTTGGCAGGAAAAGGGAATGAATTTATCAAAGAATTCTGGAGGTAAGAAAATTAAATATCCAACTTGTGAGAAGTGTGGTAAAAAGCATCCTGGAAAAAGTTTATCAAAGACGGTAAAGTGCTTATGGTGTGGTAAGTCTAGTCATATTGCTCGTAACTGTGAAGAAGATGATCAAGCAGACAATGATAATCCATCAGTAAGATGTTTTAAGTGTAATGAAATGGGTCATTATGAAAATGAGTGTCCAGTAAAGAACTCAATCGAGGGAAAGAAGATAGACTAAAATTAGAAAGGGGTGGTGAAATCCTTTGAAACTACTTCAATAGATGTTGAGCCATCAAACGAAGTAGTATTAGGTATACTGTTTATTTGTTAAGATTATGCCAATGTGTTGTTTGATTCAGGGTCTACACACTCTTTAATTTCTAAGAAGTTTTCTAATAAATTGGGAATTCCATCTCAAGATATGAATACAGAACTTATGGTAAAAAACCTGGAGGAAATGTTGAGACAAAAATAAAACATAATAACCTTCCTGTCCTTTTGTGCGGGAAGAATCTCCCGGAAAACCTTGTTGTTTTGCCTCTAGTAGAGTTTGATGTTATTTTGGGCATGGATTGGCAGTCTGTTTATCATGCTAAGATTGACTGTAGATCTAAAGAGGTTTCTTTTTAGAAATATTTTAAGTTTGTATAAAAGAATTAATCCTTAATTTTGATAACATATCAGGAAGCTCAAAAACTAGTAAGAGATGGAAATGATTGTTACCTTGCACATATTGTTGAAAATAAAGGAACTATTCGGATTAATGATGTGAGAGTGGTAAATGAGTACCTTGATGTTTTTCCTGATGAGTTGCTTGGTATAATAAATGATCGAGAAGTTAAATTTACTATCGACTTAGTTCCTGATGCTAAGCCAATTTCAAAAACCCCTTATTGAATGGCTCAAATTGAACTTTTAGAGTTAAAGAAGCAATTGCAGGAGTTATTAGATAAAGGTTTCATTAGACCTAGCACATCACCATGTGGTGATACTATCTTATTTGTTAAAAAGAAAGATGGTTAAATGATACTATGCATTGATTATAGATCATTGAATAACATCCCTATTAATAACTAGTATCCTTTGCCTCATATCGATGATTTGTTTGATCAGCTCCAGGGAGCTCAGTATTTTTCAAAGATTGACTTGAGATCGGGGTACCATCAGTTGAAATTAAAGGAAGTAGACATTATGAAGAATGCATTTCATACTAGATATGGATATTATGAATGTTTAGTTATGCCTTTTGGGTTAACCAATGCACTTGTTGTATTCATGGATCTTATGAATAGAATTTTCTGTGAGTTCTTGGATAAGTTTGTGGTTTTGTTCTTTAATTATATTTTGGTTTATTCTAAAAGTAAAGAGGAGCATGAAATTCATTTAAGGTTTGTATTTAAAACCTTAAAAGAAAAGAAATTGTTTGGAAAATTTAGCAAGTGTGAGTTTTGGTTACAACAAATTTCTTTCCTTGGTCACATTGTTTCAAAAAATGGAAAAACTATTGATCCTGCTAAAACAAAAGTTTTTGAAGAATAGCCAGGACCCACAAATATAACCAAGATCTGTAGTTTTATTGGTTTGATAGGTTATTACCAGAGGTTTGTTGAGATTTTTTCACGGTTATCTAGTCAAATTACTAAGTTAACTCGAAAATGTGTTAAGTTAATTTGGACAAAAGAATGTGATGATTGTTTTTAGGAATTGAAAAGAAGATTGGTGAATGCTCCAGTTTTGGCATTGCCTTCCAAAAATGGTGAGTTTGTTATTTATAGTGACGCTTCATTGAAAGGACTTGGATGTGCCCTTATGCAGAATGATCAGGTAATTTCTTATGCTTCACGTTAGTTAAAACCTCATGAGTTAAATTACCCTACACATGATTTGGAATTAGCTACTGTTGTTTTTTGCTTTAAAAATTTGGAGGCATCATTTGTATGGAGTAAAATGTGAGATATATACTGACTACAAAAGTTTAAAGTATATATTCACTCAGAAATAATTGAACATGAGATAGAGGAGATGGCTGGAATTAATCAATGATTATGATTGCACGATCCATTACCATCCGAGAAAAGAAAATAAAGTGGCTGATGCTTTGAGTCAAAAAAGTAATGTCTCATTAACCATGCTACGTTTGGAATGAGATACTTTGGTTTTTTATTTGATGAAATTTGGTATAGAAGTTGTTGATGCATGAAATTTTTCTGTTTTGTTTTAAGTGTCAGTGAAATCATCTCTATCAGTTAGAATAAAGCAAGCGCAGAAGGAAGAAAGTGAGTTGCAGAAAAAGGTAGAGTTGGTTCAGAAGGGTAAGTTGCCTGATTTTAATGTTGATAATGATTGTGTTTTGAGGTTTGGTAAGAGATTATGTGTTCCTTGTGATTCATAGTTGAAGAATGAGTTGTTATATGAAGCTCATAGTTCCCAGTTTTCAGTTCATCTGGGTAGTACTAAGATGTACATAGATTTTCAAGAGTATTACTAGTGGGATGGAATGAAAAGAGATATTTCTGATTTTACTGTAAAGTGTTTGACTTGTCAGCAGGTTAAAGCAGAGCGACAGTTACTGAAAGGGATTCTTCAGTCTTTATCGATGCTAGAGTGGAAATGGGAAAATATATCCGTGGACTTTGTTGTGGGATTACCGAAGACATCTAGAGGTAATAATGCAGTCTGGGTTATTATTGATTGGTTGACTAAATCTTCTCATTTCCTTCCTATTTTAGATACTTTGTCTCTAGACCAACTTGATCGGTTGTATATTAAAGAGATAATTAGGTTGCATGGTTTTCCCCTTTCTATTGTATCTGATCGTGATCCCAAGTTTACTTCTAACTTCGGGAAAGGCATTCAGAAGTCGTTGGGTACTGAATTAAATTTTAGGACAACTTTTCCTCCTCAATCAGATGGACAGTCAGAACGAACCATTTAGAACTTGGAGTATATGCTAAGTGCATGTTCACTAGATTACCAGGGAAGTTGGGACCAACATATTTCTTTGGTTGAATTTTCGTATAATAACAGTTTTCATTCCAGTATACATATGGCTCCATTTGAGGTATTATATGGAAAGTGTTGTCAAACTATAGATTTTTGGGACGAAGTAGGTGAAAGGAAGCTGATGGGACCATAATTGGTAGAAGAGATGGTAGAGAAAGTTCAGTTGATTCAGAAGAACATGAGAATAGATCAGAGCAGACATAAAAGTTATGCAGATAATTGGAGGAAGGATATTTCTTTTGAGGTAGGTGATCATGTCTTTCTCAAGGTTTCTCTATATAAAAGTGTGATACATTTTGGTATAAAGGGAAAGTTGAGTTTGAGGTTCATTGGACCATATGAAATCCTGGAGAAAATTGGATCAGTTGCATACGAAGTGGCTTTACCTCCAAGTTTATCCCAGGTGCACAATGTTTTTCATGTTTCAATGTTGAGAAAGTATATACCAGATCTATCTCATGTTTTGAGTCCAGAGGTAGTTCAGTTGGAAGAGAATATATCTTATGAGGAACAACTAGTCCAGATTCTTGACTGCAGAGAGAAAGTGTTGCGAAATAAGATAATTCACTAGGTAAATGTTTTGTGAAAAAACCATATGGTTGAAGAATAAGAGATTTTCATTTTTATTAATATTTGTGAATTAAATATTAATCTTACATTAAAATGGTTGCTATGTTTGATATCGTACACGATACGCAATAATGGGTTTCTTTGAAATCTTACATTGCACACTAATAATATAATAATATTATTTTAAATGGTAGTTAACTCCTAGCCTTTGTATTGGTGGGAATGAAAAAAACTAACTACAATATGATTATACATATTTGTTAAATGTTTTTACATTTATTGAATAAAATTTAGAGTCTTAAAATGTTAATGAATCTAATTTTAAGCATAATTTACATTAAAAGTTCGATTTACCACCTTTTAATGGCGAACCCTATCTAACTATAGTTTTGGTCAATTTAATGCATTTTATTTGACCAAATAAAATCCTTATTTATAATAGGGACATCAAAATTTAGTTTTTGTAAATTTTTGGAATTTTTCCGATAAAGTTCATTTTTTAATGAATAGTGATTTTTTTTGTATTTTAATTCAAAACTGTGTTTTAATATAATTTATTTATATGGTTAGATTGTCTTTTTAATTGGTTTTAAAGTGTAATTACAATACATTTTTACCATTTAATCCAATATTGATAATTGTAATTAATTTTACTTTGAAATTGGACATGAACAAGTGTCAATCTTTTGATAGTTATTGTTTCTTAAAAACACGCTACTCGTTTTAACAACGGGAATTAATTTTAAATTAATTAATGCCACTTCTATGTTTTGAATTTAGAAAAATATAAATCATTTTTTAATTTGGAATATCAAATAAATATTAGGCTGAATTTTTGGTATTTTTCTGAAAAACTTCAATTTTTGATGAATAGTGATACCACTTAGTAGTAGTTAAAAAACTGACTTTTTCATTTAAATGAAATTTTACAGCTTATGTGAGTTGAATTTAAAAAATCAGAGAGACAAGGTTAATATCAAGAAGTAAAATGTTGTTCAATAAGATGAAAATTATTTTTGGTGAATAGTAACTTTTGACTTTTATTTACCACGATTAAAGGTAAATAGGGTAATTAAAGGTAAAAAGAATATTATAATAATTCAGAATTACATAAACACTTTTCCTAACCTTATTTTATGAGTAATGGTTGACCATGGGAATCTTTGGTCCGATGTTGGGACCCCATGGAGCCACTTGTGAATGATAATGATACTTTAGATTAATGAATTTAAAGTAAAGGCAAAAATGACATAAACAAAATTCGTTTAGTAAATAATTTGTATATGGTGTTATATAAGTCATATTTTCTACTATAAATATTATTTATAAATATAAAAATATTTACTACATGATAGTATTTTTTTTTATAATTTTTAGACTTAGAATAAATTAAATTATTTAGGACACAATAATGATTTAGTATTTACCTGATTAATAATCGATTTAAATAAGTAAGATTATAGTGATTAAAATATTATCCAAAACCTGTCCAATTCCTATTGTATGATTATATTTCAACCATGATTCATCTTATATTCGACTCTAATGATCTTTTTACCTTTAGAAACTGAATATCATTATATAATAAAATAATATTTTTACACTTTTCTAAAGAGTCCCTCCTCTCCCTTATAAAAGGAGATCACTTCTAACGAATTCCTCAAGCCTCTAAAGCCTTTTGGATCGTCCAAACTCTACCAAATTAAACTCCCTAAATCCCTCTATTCCACCTATAAGCCTTAAGTTAGGCAGAAGGAACTTAAAAAAACCATTTTGGTTCAAACCAAAGGAAGTTACCCAAATTAAAAGTAATGGTTTCTCTTAACTTCTTTTCTTTTATTTTACTTCTGAAACCCCTAAAATATTTTTATTTCTTTCTTTTATAGAAACACCAATATTATAAATATACTAGTATGTTTTTAAGATAATGATTTGAAATAAACTTACACACACCTTCATCTAATGGGTGAAGAACATATTGTTTCTGTGGATGGAAAACAAACACCTCACGAAACGATGATTGTTCAATTACCTCCTACCGCCTTTCATGGTGGCCATTATGATGGAACTGTATTTTTATATGATATATACTATGTTTATGTTTTCTTTATGCTTCTGTATTTTCCATTTATATCATTCCTTTATGGTTTTCATTATGGGTAAATGTGATAATTTCATTTGAGGAAGTGCGGACTACCGCCTCCTCAAAGTGATATGACTCGTTAATGCCATATGTGGGACATATAAGGGATGAAGTTAATGATATTATATATGATATTATACTGGAATTATAATATACCTATGTATAATTATGTTTCAATTCCATTAAAATAAGAAATAGAAATGAAAGTAGCGTTCATGCATACGTACGACTTATCGTCTCCATGAACGGTGCGTTTCATTTCTTACCTCCAAATGTAATGCACTATTATAAATAAATGTATATAATAGATATATATGATATATATGATATCTAAATCATGAATATAATTCTATATATAATGGACTATTGACCACATGGACAACTTGTAAATATAAGGTGTTCATTTTTGACTCAAGTACCAAATATCGACAAAACGACCATTATTAACTTGAATGATTACATAATGTTTATAACATGATAATAAGAAATATAAAAGTAATAATAAACTTTAAAAAGGTTCTTAAGTAAGTAGAAATTAACTTTAGTTTATTATTCAGGACATTAAAGAACTATTGAGTCAAGTCGGACATGAGGTAAGGGACGTCGTCTCAATCTCCTTTCATTGAGGCGCATTTCGATAATATATACCTTCTTCTTTTACATGGTGTATAATAAAACCCTTTGACTTTTACTTTCATTCAAAGGGAATCTTTTTTTACGAAGCATTTTACTAAACGACAAACGTAATGTTTTTAACTTGCGGTGACAATGACATATTCTCCGCCGTAATCATTATTTGTATTCCTCTATAAGCCTTAATGTTTTATAAAATGAAAAGGAAATACCTTATTCTATTTTTGGGTGTTTTGGTATTGAAAATGTTTTTCTGAAATGGATTGATTATTTCAATATCTTGAAATTATTTCTTGTGATTGAAAATTAAATGTTATTAGTGAAATGTCTATACTTGAAAAATTTTATGTGTTGTGATTTTATAATGGTACTTGGACATTTGATGGGTGGTTACATGATAAACCAAATGAAGGGTGGTGCCATGATAAACCAGGATGGGTGGTTAAATTATAACCTCCAATGCATTGGGTATGGAATTTAGCCGTATGGCTATTCCATTTAGCGATATGTGTAGAAGTCTACCATATGGTTATTCCATTTAAGTATGTTTATGTCCCAAGTTACCTTTATATGTTATGTGTTCTTTATATAGGTAATATTTTGGTTACAAAAGGGTAATTAGTGATCTTTTATTTAGTGAAGAGTATTTACTACTTCATAAAGGTGAAAAGTATTACTTATGTTAAATTATTTTTGGTGTACTTGTTGTTTTTAAAAACTAACAGTTTTCCTTCTTTGTTTATCCCTTACTGAGCTTTTTATACTCATCCCATGTCTTTGAAATGTTTTTCACAGGACACAATGTGGAATAGGGTCAAGGATAATATCAAGGAAAAGTCATGCTGTCTTAAACATGGAACTAGACATTACTCTTTTTTCAATAGTTCTCGTTTTGTGAAAAAATGGAAACTGAGTAGAAGTGTCTACTTTGTATTTGAAATTTAATGTAATAGTTATGGCCTAATTCTCTAAAACTCTAAACCTGAAATGATACTCAATGTGGATTATTCTTTTAATTCAATATTGTGTAATGTTTTAAGGCTGAGTCCTAATAGAAAGTTAGGTCACCTTGATACATGAGCAGTGATACTTGTTTTCAAAAGACTGCGAGTGGAAGAGAAACTGTTTTTGAAAATTGGAATTTTAAATGAAGCATGATATTTATGGGTAAAAGGTATTGAAAATTTTTGAACTTGTAATTTTGATGTTTTGATTTGTCTACGGGTCCATTTGTTTATTATTTATGATTATTTTTTCCAAAGTGAAAATTTTTAAGTGTGGGGAGTTTGATGCACATGAAATTTATTGAAATTTAATTTTTTAACTTAGTTTAAATTATTTTTTATAACTTTTTTTTTGTTTTTGGGTTATTTTTGTAGTTTTTTAATATTTTAGCTTTTTTATAGTTGTCAGTTAATTAGATATTAACATTAGTAATTTAGTATTAATATTAGTTTATATTAATTTTATATAATATTTAACACTATATTATTATTATTAGCTTCAATAATATTAGTTTTATTATTAATTTATTAATATTTATTAGTATATATATATATATATTAATTTTCTATTTTAGTAGTTTATACTATTGTATATCATCATGAATATTAATATTATTGATAATAGTATTATTATTATTATTATTTTATAAATATTTTAACATTTAATTATAGTATCACTATAATTTTATCTAACTACTAATTATATTTTATATATTTCCTAACACAGGATTCAAGAATTTCCAAGTGTCGGTAAACTCCTTCGATTGCCTAATCTTTGGATCCTGGGCTTTACAAGAGTGGGAAACTTTAGGGATTCTTGATTCCAAACATATTATTATAATGTTTGCCTCTGAGGATGATTTAATTACTGCTTGGTCGATGAACCTCTTACTTGTGACAAGATCTCGATTCCTTCTCTTCAAATGGACATATGACTTTCATACAAATCACGACTCACCAACAATGGAGATATGGGTTAGATTTTTACAACTCCCAATTCCCTTTTATAACCCTTAAATTATTCGTACGTTAGGTAAACTTATAGGGTGATATCTATGTTTGGATAGTAGGAATAGATCTGTGTGCCATCTGATTTCACCGAGAATCTATGTCAAAGTTGATGTGTCAAATTTGATTGTTGATTCTTTCTGGATCATTGTTGGTGAAGAGTTCCATTACAAGCAATTAGTTTTCATCAAGTCATGTTGTGATTTCTGACCTTTATTGAAGAAATTGGGTCATCAAATGGAGGTTTACGAGCATGAAAAGATGATGGAGAAGGGGTCTGGTTTGACTGAAAATAAGATAGATAAGGTACCATGTAGAGTGTCTGTTGATCAAGGCAATTCATTGGATGTGGATGGCATTGTTCCAAATGAGGGTCATGAGTTGATGGGTACTGATTGAATTGATTTTCAAGATGTTGGTCTTGTGTTTTCAAGTGAATTAGTACAGGTAATGTAGAAATAAACAAAGGCCATGCCTCATAATCTGAAAGTCAAGGATATATTTGGTAGGTTGAGCCATGATCTCAAAGGGGTTAACTCTCCATATGTAGTGGTGGATTAGTGTAATGTAGTTTCTTTGGGTGATAGTATGGAAGGATTTACTGATCCTCATATAGGTGTAGGTCTTTTATCCTGTAATGGGAAAATAGGAGAGGCTGATGCTAGTACACTAGATAGGAGGGAGGCTTAGGTTGATTGTGTTAGAATTAGAGAGGAACATAACTATTTTGATGTGAATATGGACATGTAGAAGGGTTCACTTATTCAACCTAAAGACACTAAGGTGGATGAGGGTGCTCCTGATGGTCAAAATTCTTATTAAGACACCTAGTGTTCAGTTTTAGAGGACACTAACATGCAAAACCAGTTTATGGGGTGAGGTTTCATACAGATGAGAGATTTTGTTATGCTAGGACGGAATACAACAGATAGTGATTTCAGATTTGGTGCACAAAAAAATAATCTTTAGGAGGACATATAGGAAATGTAAAAATCCACAACAATATTAGACAAATAAAAAAATTCTACTGATGAAGAAAGGTTAGGGGGAAACAACCCCTTTAAGGCTTTTGGTTGCGGAAAATCCTCCTTCAAGGATATTATTACACATGGTAAGAAGAAACTGATTGATTGTGAGGGTTTTTTCTATACCCCCCATCGATGAGAAGACCGAGGAAGGACAACTCCAATATTCCAAAGATCATATCTACCTGATCCTCATCTAAGGTGTCAAGACAGGTCAACACTAATATTCTCAAGATCTTTGGTCAAGGTAATTCTCAATCCAAATGGGAAATTGACTATGAGTATGGTTATGGGAAGGATTCTTCATATTTTGATATTTAATTTTACTTATGATAGATGTGGTCCATAATTTTCTACCCCATCTTCTTTTCCCATTGACTCTTTTTCTTCCTTTTAATAAATGGTCTGAAACTGTTGCTTCTTACTGGACTTGCATGGTATATTTTATGTGTTATTTTAGTATCCAATTAGATGTATATATATATATATATAACATTATCTAATAATTATTTATTTTTATAATTAGTATAATATATATTTATATAATTCTAATTATATTATTATTTATTATTATTATTTTCTAACACATAGGTAATTAGTTTTTTTTTAATTTTTAATTTTGAATTTTCTTTCCCATTTTTCATGCAGACACACACGCATATAAGAAACCCTAACATGCCTCCCTCAAGGACCACTCCTCCTCAGCTGCATCACTAATAGGCACGTAGAGCCTCCCTCCTTTGAGAGCTCTACTGAGTGATGCACCCCTCATCCACCATTTACACAGCATCTCCACCTGAGTTTGTTATGCATTCTTTGATTTTTTAAAATGTTCCTAGGTCAATTTTTTTTTGAATTATACATCATAGAGGGAGTGGGGTCCCTACTTACTATGGTTTTTTTACTCTGGCCAAAGGTTGAAAGGTTCTTACCGCCTTTTCCCAAATTAGTTTTTTACTTATTTCAAATACACATGTTTGTATATTTAAAAATTTGAATTTTATTTTGTTTTGTTTTGTTTATATATATATATATATATTTGGTTCTTGGGGATAAAATTACATTTAAATACACACACATCACACACCCAGAATGGAAAGGCAAGTCATAGCCCCCCCAAGGGGATAGCCCACCCATCAAGTCTTATTTATTCAGTACATGGCCTATAGGCCTAATGGGAACGAATCCCATTACATGGCCTATAGACCCAATGGGATTCAGGTTCTCCCTTTACTACACATAATTATTAATATATTATTATTAATATTTTTTATTCAATTAATAATAAATATTAATTAATAATAAATAATAATTAACTATTAATTTTTACTACTTAATATTAATAATTAACTAATTTACATCATTAATATTTTAAACAATATTAATTAATACTATTAATTACTAATACTTTTTTAATACATAATAGTTATTAATTAATTAATAATTAAGCATTATTTAATTACTTATTAATAATAGTAATTACTAATTTACTAATAAATTATTAAATATTAATAATTATTATTAAAAAACCTCTAATAAATATTTAAAATTATTATTTAGTTACTAAATATTAATAATATTTATTTAATTATTAATTTACTAATTGTTAATTAATTATTACTATATTAGTATTGATTAATTAACTAATTTTTAATAATTAATATTAATTACTATTCAATATTAAATAAATAATATGATTTAAAATTTAATAATATTAATTTCTAAAAAATATTAATTTCTATTTAATATTAATTACTAATAAATATTAATTACTAGTTAATATTAATTAGTAATAAATATTTAAAATTATTATTTTAATTAATAAAAGTAATAATACAATTATTAGTTATTAACTAATTAGTAATTATGAAATATTTAATTACTTATTAAAAATATTAATTACTAATTCACTAATTAATTATTAATTAAATATTAATTTATTAATAAATTTTTATATTTATTATTAACCAATCACTAATAAATATTTAAAATTATTACTTAGTTACTAAATATATATTAGGTGCTTGGGGGTAAAATTATAATAAAACACACACACACACACACCTTATATACAGGCTGAAAAGGTGGACCATAGCCCCCCAAGGGGATAGCCTATCCATCATGCCTTATTTATTCAAGACATGCCTCGTAGGCTAGGGCTATAAACAAGCTTGAGTACTCACAATCTACTCGGTCTTGGCTAGATGGATACTCAAACTCAAATCATTTTTTTTTCGAGTTGAGCTCATGCTCATGTTACTCAAGTACTAAATCGAGTTGAGTTTGAGTATTATAACAACATAATCGAGTAGATCGTGAGCCTAATCAAGCATCTAATTTTTTAATATATTATTTTTATTCATTATATATGTATTTAATTTCGAGCTCAAGCTTTCAATCTCGAGTAAAAATTGAAGTTTGAGCTCGAATTTGAGCAATATTTTGTAATTAAAATTCTGAAAAATTATCATAATCGAACCTAGTCAGGCCTAATCGAGTGCTCGATTGGGACTGAGTCGAGCTCGAGCTCGAGCTCGATCTAGAAAATCAATACTAGGTTGACCATCGATCCGAGCTTGAGGACCAAGTTCAAGTACCAAGATCAAGCTCATGTACTGAAATAATCAACTCAACTCGACTCGATTACACCTCTACCATAGGCCCAATAGAGATGAAGCCCATTATATGGACCGTAAGCCCAGCGGGCATGAAAGGTCATTACATGGCCTATAGGTCTATAATTTTAACCAAAAGGCCCACCGATGAATAGTTCTTCTATAGTACCCAAGACGTTACGATACTTGCTAATAAATATTAATTACTAATAAATATTAATTAAAAACAAATATTAATTTAATAATATGATTTAACATTTAATAATTTTAATGTTTAATAAATATTAATTACTAACTAAGGTTAATTACTAATAAATATTTAAAATTATTATTTAGTAACTAATTATTAAAAATAGTAAAATAATTATTAGTTATTAACTAATTAGTAATTATAAAATATTTAATTACTTAATAAGAATATTAAGTAAAAATTATCTAACTAATTAATTATGAATTAATAGTTATTAATAAATATTATTATATAATTACTAGTAAATGTTTAAAAATATTATTTGGCTACTAAATATTATTAATAATGATAAAATTATTAAAATAGTAACGATTAATTAATTGCTATTAAGTTATTATTATTTAATTAAATAATTGTTGGTAATTAATATTAATTACTAAAAAATATTAATTAAACAATATTATTTACTATTTAACCATATTAATTTCTAATATACATTAATTACTAATAAGTATTTAAATTTATTCTTTACTTACTAATTAATAATAATTATTATTATACATTAAATATTTATTATTAGTTATATATTATTTAATTTTTAGTTAATTAAAACTTATTATATATTGTTAACTATTTATAAATTAATTAGATTTTTAATAATATTATTATATAGTAATTAATAGTTTTAATTAACATTGTTTAAAATATTAATAATATAAATTAGTTAATTATTAATATTTAGTAGTAAACATTAATAATTAATTATTCATTACTAGTAATTAATATTTATTATTAATTACTTAAAAATGATTAATAATAATATATTAATAATTTTTCATAAGAAAGGGAGAACCTAAATCCCACATCGAAAATCCAGAATGATTTCCAAGGCAAGCCCTCTTATAAAAGCGGGACTTGGGCGACGATTTCTATTAGAATTCTAGACTACTTTAACATCAGTAATGCTGGATATAAAATAGCAGATAAAATTTACTGAAAAATTTTGTTTTCTTTATATATTTATATATATAAAAAAAATAGTACAAAATAAAAGTAAAAAATTTAAATATACAAACATTTATATTTAAAATAATTAATTTTTTTTCATTTTGGAAAAGGTAGTAAGGGACTTTCCATTTTTCCATAAATTCCTGGAAAAGGGGGTAAAGCCCTTGCCATCTTTGGCCTGAGTGAAAAAAATCCATAGGTGGTGGGGGGAACCATGTCTCCTTTTAGGTATATTTTTAATTTTTCTGACCTGGACTCATTTGAAAAAGAAAAATTCAAAAAAATGTAAAAAACTCTCTCCACCTCCACATAGCCTACTCAAAGCCAATCATACACCATCACAAGGATGACCCATATTATCTAGATACACCACACCCCTAGTTCCCACCTATGTTGTTAGCCTCTTCTATATTTTTAGTGCACAGTCGCATTAACACAACCTTCCGATCCTACTCACAACACTACACCATCCATCATCTCCCAGTGAAGCCACTCACCTTTTGTGGCCTGAGATTCCCCAACCAAAAATCCAATACACCAACTCATCCAAGTGTCTGGCAGCAAATGACTCCACCGCAAATCTTCACCCACGCTATTGACCTCTATTTTCACAACCTTATCATTCAATGAAGGTTGACATGCATTCTTTGTTGTGGTTTATATTGCTATTATTTACTTCGACATTATAGAGACACACATGGCAATGGTTTTCATTCATAGATCAATGACCATGGTTTGTAGTGATATTGCGTTGAAATAGGAACATTAATTCCTATTTTTTATTTCATGTGTCGTGTTTATGGTGTTATGGCTATTTAATTATTTGGTGTTGGAGTTGTGATGAACTTAATGGTAATTTCATGCCTTTAATTTCATTCCATATTTCATTTCTAAGAATGTTATATTGTTTAAATGTTTATTTATATAATTATATTTGAGTCCGATTAAATTTTTTTGGGAGTCCTCACACATGATTTGGTGCCTGTTCGTCTGATACCTAATGAGTAATCATGGGTGGGAGAACATCCAAGAATTTATCTATTTGTAACTTCATCACACACATGATAGAATCAGAAATTTTTCACGAGTGAGTTCTGAATAAATAGTTATATTAATTTAAAAATTAATATTTTTTGTTTTTTCCCCAAGAAACTTGCATGATTTATACCTAATAAGTAAACTCATGTGAGAAAACCCGACATAGATAGATACTTCAAATTTGTTTGAAACATTTAATTTCATTTTATCAATAGATTTGATGCTAAAATGATATGAATATTATTTATCAAATTATAGAATAAATGTATAGATAATTTGTGTGAAAAAATAGAATATTGTCTAACATTAGAGAATGATTCTTGATGGTATTTTTTTTAAATTTGGAATTAGTGATAATTGAATGAATAAATATTTATATTTGGAAATTAAATAATTTTCAGTGCATCCACCTGAAAGAATGTTACAAATATGAAACTACCAACTCCACCTATTTCCTCCATAGATCAATTTAGTTTAATTAGGTAGTTTTAATTATTTTAAATTTTAATTTTCAAATAGTTATTTAATTTTTAGAGTTTTTAGTTTTTATTCACATTTAAAACCCATCTACCCAAAAAGTTTTCCGAGAGGATATTCCTAGTGTCTACACACATTATCCATGTGATTTGACCATGATAGTTGATTCTATGGTAGTTAGTATGTTTTTAACACCCTGATATTGTAAAATAATTACATTATGTTTGCAAGAATAAACAACACACAACACTGAACTTATACACAGTTGGGGTTTGGTCTAGTGGAGTAGGTAGCCCTGTAATACTGCATCAACCTGGGATCAAATCCAGGATAACCCAAAATTTAGGGGATTTGAATGAAGGTGTGGTGGGGTGTTCCATATAAAAAATTATCAGTTATTTACAACATGGGAGTGGATTATTGGTGGGTCATGTGACAGCGGGTGTTGAAAAGTCTGGTGGGCCATCGACATTGGGAGTAGCGATCGACAATGGGAGCGTCGATGACAGAGTGGAAGGGATTCAACATTAGATGAGGATTCCTCTTCTGATAATGATGGGAGGCCTAGTGGTAGTCCTTGACGATGATAAAATATGGGGAATGTCTTGGTGTTGACGAAGGGGGTGCAACGTCCTCAAGGACAGTGGAGATTTATGGCGGTGCACAATAGCAGCAACTCTCGAGTAGCTCATCGACATGATTCTTGTCAGGAAGATGATGTCCTTGGAAATAAAAAAATGTGAAACCTAAATGAGATTCATATCAAGAACACCCACCAACATAGCTATCAAATTATATGAATTAGAGGGTTTGGATTTCGCTATCGGGACCAGGAAACATACAATTCTACTTCGGGCATTGCTTGTTGAGAAGACTTGTAGGTCGGGTGCTTTAAGCATTATTAGCATCATCTACAGAGGTGTATGATCTGTGTGTCTATTGGAATCCAGTGTTACTGTCTTAGGACTAAGTTCCTATGGGCTTATGATCCATGTAACGTCATTCCTCAACCCAATTAAAAAGGGGAAAAATAAATAAAAAATCAGTATCCTTCAGTCTTTGCAGACACTGAACTTAAATGGGAATGTAACTCCCATATAATTTAAGTTATGATCAATTTTAAATAAATTCAATCTCTTCAATATATTTTGGTAGACACAACCCCAATATTTTTATGTTCGATAACATATTCAATACACAACAAAGAGACTAAATGACCCACGATATATATAACCATTATAACCTGGCCATTAAATTGGTGGGTATGAATAGTATTAACTAATTTATGACATATATATATATATTTATTAATAAATATAAATTATTTATAAATTTCTGGTAGATAATCAATCAATTTTTAGTAAAGTAATTTTATTTTTCAAAAATATGTTATCTTCAAAAATGATTTTCATGGATTTTCATGAAAAATATTATAATTAATTTTTATAAATTTGAGAAAATATATTTGATAAAATGAAATTAATTTTTTAAATTGGAATATAAAAATTTTATTTGGGTGAAATTTTGTAATTTTTCCTGAAAATATTGATTTTTTAGTGAATAGTGAAAAATATCATTTTTTATAAAAATGTCATTTGTTTTCAATAAATTTAGAAATTTAAAAGCCAAATTATGTTATGAATATAATTACAAGTAACATAATTATTATGTTTTTATATTTAATCTAATTAATTACATTTTATCATCATGATATTTTATTTTAGTATAAGTTTATTTTTGGATTTTAAAAGGGATTTTTCTAAAAACTGTTTTAAAGTATATAATATTTCTCCCTTTTAATTAGTTAAAATAACCCCTAATGAAGAATTATTAAAATTAAATTTTTATATTATATATTAATAAATATTAATTTATATTCATACAAGGATTATTATTAGATATAGAGTTAATATAAAAACATCTTGTGGTTGAAACAAGTACACTTCTCGAAAACCCACTTTTTCATCACGTTAGTGGGATTTAATCTAATTTTTATTTTTTAGAATTTAGAAAATTTATATGAAAAAATAAAATAATATTTTTAAATCATTATTTAAAAATTATATTAGGGTTATTTTTTATAATTTTCTAAAAATATTTTTATTTTTGATGAATAATGAAAAATACTGAATTTTAATTGAAAACTTCCTTTTTGTTTAAATCATTTATAAAGTTAAATTATATTATAATTTTTTTAGTAAATTAGTTCAAATATATATATATTAATACAATTTATTTCATTGAAATCAATTTCATATTGAAATTTGATATAAACACTTTGTAAACATTTGAACATTTTCTCTTTGAAAACCCACTTTCACATCGCGTTTTTAGGATTAATTTTAAATTAAATATTTCCAATTATGTAAATTGAATTTGGAAAAATGGATTCCATATATTTAATCAGAATAAATTATATTATATAATACGTTCAACTTAAGTTTTGAATGAAATGAATAGTTAAAACCTAAAAAATTAAGTACTGTAGTTATAGTAAAAATGGATTTACCGAGGGGTTAAACTAAGAAGATAAGGGTTAGAAAGAATTAAAAACTTGTATAAAATATATTTTGTGATAATATTTATACTTTATCCCATCTATTATTAAGAATGGTACTTTATTTTATCCTTTTTACATGAAACAAATGTGTGTAGAATTCATTCTTTTCAAAAAATTATAAGTGTGTCCCTCACCTCACTTATAAAAGGTCACCCACTATCCTCCTCTATTTACAACTTCAAAACCCATTGTTTCAGAAAAAACCTACCCAAATAACATATATAATACCCTCATATCATACTAGAAGCCTTATTTTGAGAAGAAATCTAACCAAATATGGCCTTTGTTGTATTCCAAAAGAAGTTACCCGAAGAAGAGGTAACATTCTTCAATGAACATTTTTATTTTATTTCTTCCTTCACCTAATTCAATTCTTCTTAAACCATGATTATAAAATAACCTAATTATATTATATATAATTTTATTTTATTATTTTAATTTAATAACCTAAATCCTTCTCCAATTCCATAAAATGGGTTATGAAATCATCATTCGTGTGTATGGCGGACTATCGCCTCACGAACCTATGTCATTCATCTTTCCATTTCCATCCCTCAAAGTTGGGAAAGATGATGAAAATGAATTATATATATGATATTTATAACATAATTATACATATTTATTCCTTATATCATATATAAATTTTTTTACTTTTCATTCTGTAGGGGATACGATAACACCGCTCTTGTGTGTGGCAGACTGCTGCCTCATTAAGCGATGTGATTCATTTTCACTACAAGAAAATGAGGCTAATGCCACAGACCGATAGTCACAATTTTAAAACCATGGCTAAAGTGACTATAGCCATAGTTTTATGACCTATATCGATGGTTATAAAACTGTGGATATAGGCCAGTTTTTCATGGCCTATAGCCACAGTTTTATAACCGCGGTATAACCCAATTTTTTAGGTGGCCTATAGCCACGAGTTTTCAAAACCATGGATATATGGTTCCCTCTCTTCCACGAGAAAAACAATTCCCGCTAAAAATTTGGCGGGAAGGCCTACCGCCACAATTTTGAGGTTATTCCCACTTTATATATATATATATAAATCATAATATAGATATATATAACCGAATTGTCTTGCGGTGTAGTGGTGAGTAAGCTGGTTCATAAAGGGGTGGTATAGGGATCAAAACTCACTGGTGACTTTTTTTATTTAGGCTATTGCCATAGTTTACTGAGGCTATAGCCAAATTTTGAAACGTGGCTATAGGTCAACCACCACAGTGGACATTTTTGAGGCTTATTTCCATGGTTTTCAAACCTATGACAATAGGAAGCTATTGCCACAATTAAAACCGTGGAAATAGGATGGGACCTAATTCCATGGAGATAGTGGCCACAGTTGGCCAGAACTGTGGTCGTAGGATACTACTACGTTTTTGCAGCCTATTGCCACAGTTTTGAACCATGGAAATATGCCTTTTTTCAATTTGTGTTTCATTAACGCTTTACATGAAAAATAATAAGGATAATGTTAATAAATATATATTATATTCATGAAATAATTATAATATTCGTGAAACACTAATCATTCTAGAAATATAAAATATTACTAACCTCATTTCCATAATGGTCCTTGAAAAATGGAAATGTTAACCATGCATATGTACGACCTACCGTCTCAATGATCACAACATAATTAATTTTTCAAAACCATATATCATAATTGGTCTTAAAATTATAATTGATATATAAATATGAAAATTATTTCATGTTTATTATTCTGGATATGATATACATATAATATATTCACAAGAAATGGAACTTTCATAACAAAGAAAAAATGAGAAAACATGGTAATTAACACCTGAAACAATGAAAGTAATGAAAGATTATTATTGAACAAATGATAAGATGTTATAAATATTGGTTTTGTGCACAGCGGAAGCACGTTGGTTAGTGTACCCAACTTTAATTTTAGCATTAACAACGATCAATACAAGATCCATCACGATAATAAAACACCGGATCTTCATAATAGAATGAAGAACAAAAAAGAAAGTCGGGAGTCCTAGAACCATAGATAGGATCATCATATATTGGTTATAATTAATTTAATTAATTGACAAGAATTACCTTAATGGAATTATTTCTTCCTTGATGTTTCCAGTCACAATCTTATGTGATTCACCATTGCGTCATATAATCCATGTGTAGGATTCCTCTAGTGGTGATCCACCTGTGCTCCACATATCTCTAGACATCACCAAAGTAATCTCCAGGTGCTAACGCAGAAGAGCCTTCACTTGTTATGTCTTCCTTTGATTTCCTTGATCCGGTGGAGGTGGATCTCTCTCTCATAGCTTGAGAGCATTCTTGGTGGAAAAAGAATTCTCTCTTGGCTTGAGAGATTTTCCAAATCCGTTGTGTACAACCCCAAAAAAAAGGCTAGGCTAATGAGAAATATATAATTGGGATTTTTTAATTATATAGAATAATAAAATGAATTAATTACCCGACATCATTTATTAATTTAATTTAATTCTTAGTAATAACCCATGTCTAATAATAACAGTTGACTATTATTATTACCTGACATGAACCCAGTGAATTAAAACTAATATAATTTAATTAAATAATATTTATTTCTCATAAATTTCTAGAACAAAATACACGGTGTGTACTTTTATTTTTTTATTTTTCTTTTTTTCCTCCACCAAATTTATTAGACCTTGAATAATGGATATTTATTTCTAAAATAAATATAACTGCATTACTCACTAATAAATATATTATTTCTCCCACAATATATTCTCTCGAATAACTAGTGTCGAAATAAAAGTGATCAGACATCCTTAAATAATTATTAAGCCACAATCGGGAAAATCTTTATTTAACTTGTTAAATTAATAGTTAACTAAGATACTTGGACACACTTAGTGTGTGACCCTCTAGGTCTCTTTTTCAGTGGAATTAGGCGGAGCCTTCCTAAAGTCCAAGGTTAGCATCTGACAACACTCCAAGGCACCCATAGAGAAAGAAGTTAACGCCGCAATGATATGTCACCTCTTATGAACGCTTACCGGCTAATATAATCCCTTTTGTCTCGATATATTTAATCAAGAGGGTTGCATGCTAGTGCCATCAACCCATGTGCTCAATTATTCTTTCTTTGAATTTTTGGAATTGAACTTGCCCATTCCCCACAATGGCCATGGATTTATTTAGGCTATATCAATTCCATAAAAGTGCCTGAGATATCTATATCCATTATGGAACAGAAGAGACAACTCCTTTATCACATTATCTATTAATATAATATCACTCATGACACACCCAATGTATCCTACCTCGCTGCAAACAGTGTGTCGTCACATTTTTCTTCATTACATCTAAGTGCACGAGTTGTAATACCCATTAATAATAATTTTAATGTTTAAGGACCAATACAAACGTCCACAGATAGGAACATACAATGACACTATGAAATGTGGATTTCCTATTGGCGGGTCTCATTCTCATAATATCCTCCTAGATATTACCAAGGACGCACACCATGAGAAGGTGCCTCAAAGTTTTATGATTCCTCACCCCTAATGGCTTGTATTATTTATGTCCCTCAAATAACATCATTCGTCCATAGAACATATATTCAAGAATAGTGTTATGGTACTTCTAGGTTCTCATCATAGTAGGGATCTTCTATGACCCTTTAACAGAACAACTATCCTTATAACATTATCACATGCATTTTCATGCAGAAGAACAATCAAGATGTGAAAAAGTATTTATTAATGAATAAAGTACAAAGTAGTTGGTTCTAGGCCACCAACTCCAACAATAAAAGGATCATATATGATATTATAAATATTAATATGGGTTTTTAATAAGTTAATAAAATGTTTAAAACCATTATATAGGTGGTTAAATCATGTTCAACTAAAAGGAAGCCTGAAGTAAGGGATTTCTTAACCCAATTTCCATTCACTGGGTTAAACTTATACTTCACTGGTTATGTCATGATAAGATTATGCATGTAATGAAATTTTATTATTTTTTATTTTATTTTCAATTATTTTATATGGAATTTCATTTGATACACATAATCAAATCATTTATTAATCCTCACTTTAATGATATGATCTTTGTAAGGGATTTTAGTTTTAATTTTCCTTCTTTGTGAGTTATGTCATGTTATGCCCCTATCATCTTTTATTAGGTGCAAATACAAAAACTTTTAAATGAAATATCTTGAATTTATTTATTCTCATGATATTTTAATTTTAATTTAACGTTATCCTTTCATGGGTATTTCGATTCAAAGTTTCCATAGTGGTAAGAGTTTTATGTTACAATCTCAGTGTTTATTGAGGTTGTCTATTATTAAGTCTTTAATGTTGAAAAATTATGATCTACCTCTCAAGGATTCACATTATTTTTCTTATCCTCTAGATATTCATGATATTTTAAATCAATATTACTATTTTACACTCTTTTATACTTACAATAATTAAGAAAACACTTTTAAGAAAAGTCATCTTTTTTACTCTATTCGAACAAAAACCCCTTTTCTTCCAAAAACAAGTTTTTTAAAAATGTTTTAAAAATTATTTTTAGTATCATTAAAATGTTATATTAAAGAAATTTTTAACTACATTTGAATTCTTACAAAAATTTGAAAGGAATCTTATATTTTTTCCAAACAATGGCTGTTTGGAGTTTACTGAAAACGTGAAAGGAATCTTTGTTTTAACGTGTATGAAATGAACGAAATTTTAAAACTTTCTTTTCTTTTAAGTTTAATTTATAGTTTTTCAAGATTATTTTCAAATAAAATTGTTTTAAAAATATTTTAAGTTTTAGAAAGTTCTTTTTTTCAAAATAGAAAAGATATTTTCTCCAAGAAACGTTTTAAATGATTTTAAGCTTCCTTTATATGTTTCCTAGGTTTTTTCAAAGAAAAGGATTTTCTAAATATAATGTGATTTTTTAGTTTTTAAAAAGTTATTTTTGAAAACTATAGGGTTATTTTCCAAAAATTTATTTAATATTATTTTAATGGCATTGTCATTCGTTAATGTCAACAATCCTTGTTGTTTCTTATACTTAAATGTGGATATTTTGTAACAATAACTTTCTCATTATTTCTATATATAGATTAAGATTATTCTAAATAGATTGTTATGGAACCTATTTTTTCCCACGATTTAACCATGTTTCAAAGATATTATTATGGAACACATTTATTTTCCATGGGTTAATCATGTTTCAAAGAGATTTTTATGAAACCCATTTATTTTACATGGGTTAATCATGTATCAAAGAGATTGTTATCGAACCCATTTATTCTATATGGGTTAATCATGTTATAAAAGTTATAATGGTTATCTTATGAGTTTTATTATGAAATAAAATCTTGATGTACTTTACTCATGTTGTGGTTATTAGACATTTCTTATATGATGGGTGTACCCAGATAGCGCCAGGTGAGATCAATATAGCTTAAATTATGGGTGCACCAAGATAGTGGTCAAATGGAACGGTTAATGATTATGTTCTACTAGGAATTATACTGGAAGTAGAAAGTATGGTTATTCTATTTGTAAGGGTTCTGTAATGGTTTTGTAAGTGTTCTATGAGGATGATGCTCCAAGATACTGACACATTTTATCTATGATATCCATGAGTTTATAATGTTTAATTTGATCATGATTGATATCTCATGGCTCATGATAATTTATTCTTATGAATCTTTCCTTTTTAATTCCTTATTGTATGTTTCATGATTGAATATTCAAGTATTAATGGCAATGAGTTCTTTTATGATTTACCCATGAACTGTAATTATGCTGTAATACTATTATGGTCTTCTTATACTAAATGATGAAATTAAATTATTAATGATTATATTTAACCTTACTGAGAATTTGTACTCACCCTTTATGTGTTTCCTTTTCCCCAGTTTATCATGTATGATGTTGAATTATTTACATCTACAATGGTTTCATGTGGATGATGTTGATGACCTAATGTGGAATATGAAAATTCAGGTGTAGTGGGAAAGAAACTCTCTTGAATTCATGGGTATTGTTTATGTAAGAGTTTTTCCTAATTCTATATAACGAAAATTGGGTCACCTCGATTAGTATCAAATCCTGACATGTAAAGTTTATGTTTTTAGCTCTAGATTCAGGAGTGCAAGTTCTAGGATGTTATAAGGGTAAAAAATTTGAAAATTTGGCTTGTTATGGTAGAAAATACCTGTGACATTGGAAGTGGAAATTTCCACACCAGTTTTTATAAAATGACATTAAAATCCCATCAAGAAGGGAAATTATGGAAGAATTTTAATGTTGTTTTTTATGAAACTGACATTGAAATCCTCTTTTCACGTCATTTTTATTGAATATAAAAATTTAAATCTTATAGATATCTAAAGGGATTTATATATTAGTTTTATAAAAATCCAATGTCAAAATCCCTCTTGATAAGCCTTTTACTTCATTTGTTTTACTAAAAAATGAAGTCGAAAGCCTTTTAATGGGATTTTAACCTCAATTTTTTTTTAAAAAACTATCATTGAAATTTGATTTTTTTAAAAAAATATTGAAAATTATAGAATCCCACACTTGAAAACTCAAAGTAGGAAAAAAAACCAAACGTACTGCAGAAACAACACAATAGTAAAAAAAATTCATTGTGAGATTTTACAACTATTTTTACATATATACATTTTAATGAAACTAAGTATCAAAATTAGTCAAAATTAGAAAAATTTTGAAAATAAAATTTTAATATGTTTCAAGTTATTGGATTTATATGATTAAATATCATCAAAAACCAAAAAAATAAAGTATTATGAATTTAAAAAATAACATATATTTTTTTAAATTAAAAATGTTATAATTAAAATTACCTTTTCAAATCATATCATTAATTTGGTCATGATTATCTCATAAATCAATCACAAAACATAATATAAAAATTTAATAATCCATTATTTATCATGATACCAAATTTATGAAATAATATTTAAAAAATAAAAACATCACATATATAATAAAAACTAAGTATTCACTGATATAAAATTTATTCACCGGAACTTTCACATAATCAATTTTTTTAGTTCCATTGTTGGATAGAGAGACATGTTGTACATAATCTATAACCTATTTCATTTTCTAATATTAATTATCAAAACTAATGTTAAATGGAAAAATTAAGATTAAATAATGAAAATTATGGAATAAAACTTACTTCATTAACATTTTTCTAAATCTAATTTTAACACCTCCCAATAAAGAGAATAACCATTATGTTTTACATTATTTTAGTAAAAATATGCATAACATCCAATATCCACTAAAAAGAATAAAATATTCATAATTAAAAATGGTATAATGAATATTGGTTCATAATTATATTTTTTTTCTTACCCATAAAGGAATGGAAAAAACCAACATGTTTTCTTTGGGTTCTTTGAATGTTTTAGATACGTATTCAATTTTGGCTTCTTGGTTCAAATATTTCGCTTATGTTGAGATGTATTATGGGGTTATAAAACCATAAATAGAAGTGAAATCAAACTAGATTCAAATACTGTACAGATATCTGATTAAAATGGTAATTAATTAATCTAATATAAAATATGCTTAATTAATTAAAATAAATTAATGATTGAAATTTACTTACATGTAAAAAAACTACAACACAGTTATATTGAGCTAATAACTGCTTATAACATCCATGATTTAAATTTCAAAAGTATTTAATGAATAATATCTTTCATATATATTAGTAATCATCATAAAAGTATAATAACTATCTAATATAGGAAAAAATGTGATAACTTTGTTACCCAATCAATTTCCTGAGGAATACCTAATAGTAGTAGAACATGGAATTTTATTTTCCATTGTAGTGATTCCTTCGATATCACACTCCTATATACAACTAGTGTAAGAAAATATTATAATTAATTATGAATTTAATGATAAATAGAAAATGAAAAGAAACTTATACCACATATGTGAGTTGGCGACAAAGGTTTTCTAAAAAAGTAAAAAATGGTCAATACAATATACAACTATGTACACCTCCTCGGTAAGCATTGGAACTGGAGTAGTTGGATCTATAATATCATGTAACACTACTCTTATGTAATCTGACTGCATAATTTTATGATGTACAATCTAATATAGTACAATATATACATAAGGATCCCCAATATGAAACTCACAGTACACGACTAGGTCTGAATGAGGAGGTGGCAGATCTGGGTAGGAAGAATATGTAGGCTTCATGATGTTATTAATATTTTCATAACTTTTTATATACTCTATTTACTGATTTAATATGAAATATTCATAATTTGTGTCAAATATTAATGTTTAAATATTAAATGTAATTTTTCAGCATTACTTGAATTAATCAAATCAAGTCATTTTACTATTTTACTTATAAATATCACCTTCCTTATCACAATTGAATTATTATTTCTTTTTAGGGTTCCTTAATCAAATTAAAACATTTCATTATAAGGGACCTTTTTCAAAATCATCCATTTAGAGGGTAATATAGTCCACACAAAAAGACCCAAAGAATCTATGAAGGAATTGGACCATCCCTGAAGATTGAATTACTGGGCTCAATACAGAAGTCCAAATTTATTTATTCTCCTCCAAAATTTGGATACCAATTATAGGATTCATGTATAAAAATTTCAAGTTCCAAATACATGAAAAAAGGGACCAAATGATGCATTGAAGTCCAGCCCACCATTCTGGCCGGGAATTAACATCTAGACACTATTCATGATATTTCTCATGATCTAGTCATAAAATAAAGCTGATAGTTTTCACTATCAAAGAGGAGATCTAGGTTGCCGACTTTTTTGAAGAAAACACTCTTATTTTAAGGCATATTATTATTCAAAAATTAATTCACATTTAGGTCAATGAAAAAAATGGATATAAATGGATAGTTTAACATTTTTTATAAAAACCACCATAACATTGGATCCATAAGTCTAAATGCCTCCAAAGATTTAGAGTAGTCAGGAAAATTTATTATCTAAAAATTTTAAGAAGAGGATATCTCTATATTCGACTGTCTGGATGGCCAAATTGGTGATGAAAGTGAAGGGGCATATTTGGAATGCAAGCAATCCACCTCCTTGGGCTATAAATACATCCCCCTATTCTCCATGAAAGAGGTTGGAATTTCAGAGAAAATAAGGATATAGTGGCATGAAAAAGTCCCTGAAAAAGGCTTAGTAGGATCTCCCAAACACAAGTTTTCACTTGGGGAACCTTTTCTTCTATATTTGTTTTAATTTACTTTTTCAGTTTTCTTCTTTTATAATTTCACAAGTGTTTTTCATTGTAATTTTGTTTTAATGAAATATTTTTTCTTAAATATCTCTTATTCTCATCCAAATTATATAGTTTAATATTAATGTTCTTAAAATAGTTTAAATTAAGTTAAAACACCTTCCCTTATTTTGATTCCTTATTCAATCGAAAGCCTTTTTTTAACTCTCTTCAATGATCATGTGTGTGTTCGACACACTACTCTTTTCTTATCCTGTTATTTTCAAATTCTTTATAATTCATCACTTTAAACATATTTAACTATATTAAAAATAATTTAAATTTCTGAGTAAATATACCATTGGGGTGAGTTATAATTTGGGGTTGAGAGCTTTTTCTCAATGAGTATTCTTTAAGTTAATATTGTGTATGTTGAACTTTATATGTAATGGATTAATGACATGTTTTGTTTAATATGTGGATTCAATGGATTATTGGAACAAAACATACACTACCATAAAAAAGTAATGATTATTATTAGAACCCTAAGTTAAGTTATGACTTGGTTTAAAGCCTTAACACTTGGGAATTCTAATCAGAATCACCTTGTGAAGTGGGTATTAATTTAATGCAATATATAGTAAAGCTCAGGATATCATAGGATTAAATACACAATAATTAACTCACCCCAATAATTATCTATTTATTAAATCAAACATCAAACATTAATTATTTCATAAGCTCTGCAAAAAAACCCACCTTCTCAAAAAAATCATAAAGAAAAAAATATACAAAGAAAAAACCCACCTTCCTCATCCTTTCCAAACTTGTCTGAATGCCCTGTAGCCTCCCAAACAATCCCACAGATTTTTTTGACCCTAAAATTGAGAAAACTCTTATCCAACCTAGGAGTAACATTAGGGATAATCAAATAATTCAAGAACCAGTCCTTGTCCAACCAGTTGAATTAGAAATAGAAAATCCTAGGGAACAAACACTTAAAGAACTTACAACCCATGATATGAATTATCAACCCCTTGGTATTCAATATCCAAACATAGTGGATGAATTCTAACTCAAATTGGGTTTGATTAATCTTCTTCCTAATTTTCACGGGCTAGCCGATTAGGATCCACATATCCACCTTAAAAAGTTCCATGTGGTGTTATCTATCATGAAGCCTCATGGGGTTTCTACAAAACAAATAAAACTTTGAGCATTCCATTTTTCCTTAGCTGACTCTGCCAAGTCATGGCTTTAATAACTCCCTCCTGGTTCCATAACCACACAGAATTATATTAAGTGACTCTTCTTAGAGAAATTCTTTCCTACTTCTCAAACTGCTTCCATCCAAAATGAATTAAGTGGTATCCCTTAATTACCAAATGAATCACTCTTTGAGTACTTGGAGAGGTTCAAAAATCTAGTTACAACCTTCCCACACCACAAAATACCTGACCAAATCTTGATCCAATACTTCGATGAGGGGTTATTGGCTTTTGAGAGAACTCTCATTGATGCCACTAGTGGTGGTTCTATTGTTGATAAAACTCATACAGCTGTAAGAGATCTCATAAGAAACATGGCTAAAAACACACAAAAATTCCATACCCAAGCACATGATCAAGTAACATAGGACGAAGAAAATCAATCAATAGAGCCAAACATGATGACTGAGTGGATGAGTGAACTTACAGGTCTTGTGCGACAAATAGTCATCACATCCAATGCCCCAATATCATCTTCTCCACAATCTCTATTCCTTGTACCTATTAAGAACAATGGAATCTGTATCTCCCCATATCATCCAACTAACACATGTACTCAAATTCAAGAGGATTCATTTTATTCATCCAGAACAATGGTGCTCAATGCATCATATGCTCAAAGGAACACCAACCCTCAACAATCAGGTTAGTTCATTAGAAAATTCAACCAACCCCACCCCGAGACCTTCTTTTCTACCTTCAACAAAGGATTTAGGTATGGTAATCCCATTTCTCATCCCCCTCAATACCCTCATCAAAACCCAAAACAATTCCAATATGGTCAAGGTGGTGGTAACTTCGATCAACCTTATTATTTTGTTCCTCAACCTCAAAGGATCAATACTCCTCTTCCTCCTCCAGGATTCCACTATCCTTGTGAGCCTTCTCAATTCCCAAACCAATACAATCACTTTCCCAAGAACCAAAATCAAGACAATCACAATTCTAGACAAGCCTCTTATTTCAAACAACCATGGGAAAGTGAAGTGGAAGATCTTTCATCCTTCACCCATTCTAGCCTTAAAAACATTGAAAAACAAATTGGTCAACTTGCATCCCACCTGAGCCAGCAACAACAATCAAATTATTCCCATATCCCAGCTCAACCATTACCCAACCCTAAGGATAATGTAAGTTCAATTTCACTTAGATCAGGGAAGAAAATTTCTATGCATCAAGATAAATCCTCTAACCTCCCTTTGAATGTTGACCTAGAAAATGAAAATAAAAATAAACTTGAAAAGGAATCTAAATCCATTCCCTCACCTCCTTCCATTCCACTTAGGAATCCAATTCCTTTTCCTCAAGATATTTCTAAGCCAAAGAAGTCCTTTGAACCCAATCATGAAATTCTTGACATGTTTAGACGCATTGAAGTCAACATACCCCTCTTAGATGCCATAAAACAAATCCCTAAGTATGTAAAGTTTCTTAAGGAATTATGCACCCACAAGAGGAAACTTAGGACCTTCAAAAATGTTTCCACACAATAGTCTATTCCCATAAAGTGCAAAGATCTAGGGACTTTAATAGTTCCATACCAAATTAGAAGTTCCAACTTTTATGATGCACTCATAGACCTAGGAGCCTTAATTAATGTCATGCCCAAATCCATCTTCTCCAACCTTGGTCTTGGTCCCTTACATCCAATGGGTGTTTTCATTCAATTGGAAAATCGAAGAAATGCTAGTCTTGAGGGTATAATCGAGGATGTACTTGTTTGTGTGAATGATCTTATTTTCCCTGCTGATTTCTAAGTCCATGACATGAAAGGTGAGACGAACTATTATCGATCTCCAATAATTCTAAGAAGACCATTCCTAATGACAGTGAGAACAAAAATTTATGTCCATTCAGAAATCATATCCATGGAATTTGGTGACCAATTGGTCAAGTTCAATATTTTCCAAGCCATGCGATACCCATATGAGGATCACTATGCATTCTCAATCGATGCTTACGAGGACACTTTTGAGAGACAATTGAACCCCATTCCATCATGTTCATCATGTTATAATGAGAGAGTATCTTTTGAAATATGTACCATGATTAACCAAGTTATAAATGGAAAAGTTGATGTTTACCTCTCATTCATAGACTCTATCAATATAGAGGATTTTGAAAACTCTCTTGAATCCCACATCAAATTTGATTTCTACTGCTCCACCTTGGACAATATTAATGAAAATGAATCTGAAGAAAATGATAGCCCTTCCTCTATTCCTGAGTTATCTAACCCACAAATGAGAGATGATACAAATCTAAAACCTCTTCTTAAACACTAGAAATATGTATTCCTTTTCCATGATCACTCTTATCCTATCATTATATCTGCTTTACTTATTGAAAAAAGGAGTCCAAACTTTTTTAGGTGTTAGAGGAAAACAAAAAGGCCTTAGGTTAGACCCTAGATGACATACCAAGAATCAACCCTACTCTTTGCATTCATCACATCCATCTTGAGGAATCATCCAAACCAATTATAAAACCAAAAATAAGACTCAATCCACTCATACTCGAGGTAGTTAGGGAAAAGATCACCAAGCTTCTTCAAGATGGTATTATCTACCCAATTTTCTTTAGTGAATGGGTTAGTCCAATTCAAGTCGTACCTAAGAAGGGTGGGATAACTATTTTCACAACTGAACATGGAGAGGTAGCCACAACTTGAGTAAAGAACAAATGACGTGTGTGCATTGATTACCAAAAATTGAATGTTGAAACCAGAAAAGATCACTACCCTCTTCTATTTCTTGATTAAATGCTAGAACAATTAGCAGAAAAGTCACACTATTGATTTCTTGATAGATACACTGGTTACTTCTAAATCCCGATCACTCCTTAGGACCAAGAAAAGACTACTTTCACATGCCCATTTGGAACATATTCATATAGAAGAATGACTTTTGGCCTTTTTAATGTGTCTGTAACATTCCATAGGTGTATGATGAGTATCTTTTTTGAATTTATTGAACACTGCATGGAAGTATTCATGGATGAATTTACCATTTATGGAGATTCATTTGAATCGTGCTTGAATTCACTCTCTCTATTCCTTAAAAAGTGTGTCAAGTATAAAATTGTGTTAAATTTTGAAAATAGTCAATTCATGGTTGGAAATGGGATTTTTATAGGGAACATAGTTTCAAAATATGGTATTGAAGTTGATCCTGCCAAAATTGAAGTGATCCAATCACTTATTGAACCCACTTTTATTCGAGACATCTGTTCATTCCTCGGTCATGCTGGTTTCTATTGTCGATTCATCCATAAATTCAGTAGTATTTCCCTCCAACCCACTTAGTTTATCCAAAATGATATCACATTCCATTTCGATGAGGTTTTCAAGAGAGCCTTCTTTGAACTCAAAAACTGCTCTTACATCAACCCCAAAAATCCAACCTCCAGATTGGTCCTTCCCCTTTGAGTTGATGTGTGATGATTCTGATAGAGCTGTTGGGGATATTCATGGTCAAAGAAGATAATATATTCCATAAGTCATCTATTATGACTCAAAAACATTGGATGAAACTCAATCTCACTACACTGTGACTGAAAAGGAAGATTTAGTAGTGTTTTTTTCCTTAGATAAATTCTGACCCTATCTCTTAGGTGCCAAAATCATCATCTTCACAGACCATTCTGCTATAAAGTTCTTTCTCAAGAAAAGTAATTCCAAACTGAGGCTAATAAGATGGATCCTAATGCTCCAAGATTTTGACCTTGAAATCAAAGATAGAACAGGAAAAGAAAACCCTGTGGCTGATCACCTAAGTATAATTTCTAATTATTCTCATTCGGAAATCATTGATCCTAAATTCACCACTGAGCACCTTTCACCTCGGACTTCGAAAATACCATGGTATGCCCAAATTTTAAATTACTTGGTTTTTGGTGTTTTTCCTAATTTTTTTTCAAAATAACAAAACAATAACATTGAAAAGTGATTGAAAATACTATTTTTTGGAATAAAAGAAACTTTGGAAAACTAGGGAATACATGGTAATTAGGAGATGTGTTGATGAAAATGAAAATTCTTCCATCTTATAATTTTGTCACTCAATGCTTAGTGGTGGACACTTTGGAAAAAAAGGACCTCCCGAAAGGTCCTAGACTCTAGATTCTTCTATCCATCACTCTTAAAGGACTCACATGAGTTCTGTCAATCATGTACCACTTGCCAAATTTTTGGAACAATTTCCAAATGAAATGAAATACCCCAAAAGACTTTAATATTCTATGAGATCTTCGATGTTTGGAGAATAGATTTCATGGGACCATTCCCCCCTTCAAATGGATTATCATACATTCTTTTTGGGGTTGATTATGTTTCTAGGTGAGTCGAGGACAAACCCACTAGAAAGGATGATTCACATACTATTAGTGAGTTCTTAAAGACACACATCTTCCATAGATTTGGCACACCACGTGCCTTGATAAGTGACTTAGGAACCCATTTTTGTAATAAAACCATAGAATCTATTTTAAAAAATAATGATGTTGTACATAAAACTTCAATAGCATATCACCCCCTAACCATTGGCATGGATGGACTTTAGAATAGAAAAGTGAAAATATTTCTTGATAGAATTTGAAAACCTACTAGATAATACTGGCCTTAAATAATTAGTGAAGCACTTTGGGATTATAAAACTTCCTATAAAACACCCATTGGGATTTGTCCTTTTAGGATAGTTTTTGGTAAAGCATGTAATTTTCTAATTAAAATCCAAAATAATCCATTCTGGGATGTGAAAATATGTAATTTTGATTTTGAAAAATCTGGTGAAGAAAGATTGTTGTAATTGGATAAACTAGAGGATATTTGACTAGATTCCTATGAGAATTCCATTCTCTATAAAGAAAAGTCCAAGATACTCCATGACAAACACATCTTGCGAATGTTATTTCATGAAGGTTAAAAGGAAATGCTCTTTAATTCTCGATTTTAGCTTCACCCAGGTAAGGTTAATTCTCATTGGTAAGGTCCTTTTTTATTACCAATGTTTACCCATTTGGCGTAGTGAAAGTACAAGACCCATCTTCAAAAAGAACATTCATAGTTAATGGTCATCAGTTAAAGCATCACCATGAGTGGACACACAATCCTGGAACCACATCCACTTAAATTGGATCCCAAAATTCTATAATTGACCCACCACTAGATGGAGATGGCAACCCACCAAATACAAACTAGGGGGCACCTCTTTCCCTTTAACTCCTCTCTCTATCTCTCTCTCTCTCTTCTTTTTCTTCCCTAATTCTCATTTTTTACCACTTTCCTCCTCAAACGTTTTTATTTAGTCTTCCTCTTTTGTGTGGGTGTGTCTTTATAAAAAACTAAAAAAAACCTAAAAAAAACCTAAAAAAAAGAAAACATAATTTAAAGACAATATGAAAAATCAAGAGCCATGCTTTTTGGGGAGTTAAAAGACATAATTTAATCTAAAAACTTTTGTGGTTTCTTTATAAATTTGGATAAAGAATATTGTGCCAAAACCGAAAAATTTTGAATGATCAATTTATGATTTGGAAAATGATTTTACCCACATGTGAGGAACAACATTTTATTTCATTATAAGGCCACCTATAACCATATTTTCAAAATGTGTGTTTTCACCACTAATTGAGAGTCTTGAGTTTGTAGGACCTTCGAGCGGAATTTCCTACTTTAGTGTGCATTAATATGATAGAGACAATTTATTAACCACATGAGAATCACAATAGCCAAATATCATCTCATTTCCCTTACATTAATCCTCCTTTTGAATACACCTTCGAGCCTATGAAAGACTTTTCTTGTCATCTATATTACAATCCCAATACCTTGTCCCACCTAATATCAACATGTATTTTCAATTCATTTTTTTTTGAAATTTAAGTGTCGGGGGAATGGATTTAATTTTGGGAATCCTTTTGTTGATTTTAACCATGTTATCATATGTTTGAGGGCAAGTATCAATTTAAGTGTGGGGGAGAGGTTGTCTTTCAGTGGGGTTTGGGAATGTATATATGTTTATCTTGTATAAATGATATTTAAAAGTGTTAAAAAAAATGAAAATAAGAATGATTTGTGTCTTGGGTGGGTCAAAAATTACTCTTCCACAACCATTTATCTTGTTATAACTATTAAAATTAGTATCGTGAGGAGATCAAATATGGGTAGGGATATGAGTACAAGATCTGTTTCAAGTTAAACTTTCGAAAAAAATACAAAAAGAAAAAAGAAAAAAATTGAACACTTATGTCATTGGGAGAAGTTTCATGGTTTGTAAATATTTTATATTCTAATCCACTTCAAACTTTTTTCCTCTTTTGTGTCTTATTTCACATTTTCATTCCCTCATAAATATGTGTTTCCATTTCCTTTCTTGTATCATTTCAAAAACAAATGTGTATTGCCTTTCCATATTGGTGTTTTGCCCCCCTTTTTCCTATCTTTTGGATATCACATTCCTACAATCCCATAGCCATAGAAAACCCCCTAAAAATACCTCTTGATTATTGAGAACTTTAGGATAGGGATTTGAAGTTGAGAGCTCTTATAAACTCTAATATTTTTACTTTTTGTTGGTGAATGAGTGAAGCTCCATAAATTAATTTTATCATTTTGAGAGGTGTAAGTTTTATGTGCCACCATTTTCCATTTCTAAATTTGAGAATGAAAAATGAATTGTTTTTGGAATATTATTTCTATAAAAAATTGTGGTGTAATCCAATATGGATGAGTGAAATAGTCTAAACCTCTTTTGATTGGTGAAAACAAAATTTTAATATTTGTTGGTGAGTGAGAATTATTTTTTCGTGTTTTTATATTTGTTACACCTGAGGAAATGCACAAGACTAAGTGTAGAGAAGTCGATGTTATTAATATTTTCATAAAATTTTATATACTCCCTTTACTGATTTTATATGAAATTTGCATAATTTTTGTGAAATATTAATGTTTACATATTAAATGTAATTTTTGATCATTATTTGAATTAATCAAATCGATTCAGTTTACTATTTTACTTATTAATCTCACCCTACTTATTCAAATTGAATTATTATTGATGTTTAGGGTTACTTACTCAAATTAAAACATTTAATTAGAAGGGACCTCTGGACTCATCATCCATTTGGAGGGTCATATGGTCCACAGAAGAAGACTCAAAGAATATGTGAAGGAGCTGGACCTTCCATGAAGACTGAATTACTAGGCTCAATAAAGAAGTCCAAATTAATTTATTATAATTCAACATTCGGATAACAATTCAAGGATTAATGTATAAAAATTTCAAGGTAGAAATACACTAACAAGGGGCCCAACTGATGCTTTGATGTCCAGCCCACCATTCTGGACAAGAATTAACATCCAGACACTATTCATGATATGTATCATGATCTTGTAGTCAAATAAATCTGATATTTTTCAGTGTGAAATAGGATATCTAGGTATTATAATTTTTTTAAGAAAGCATTTGGATATGAAGGCATATTCCTATTCATAAATCCATTCACATTTTGGGCATTGAAAAAGGATGGATAGAAATGGACAGTTTAATAGTTTTTATGAAATACGCCATAACTTTGGATCCATAAGTCCAAATGACTCAAACTTTTGAGAGTATTAGTAAAACGTTACTATATACAACTTTTAAGAATAGGATATCTTTATATTCAGATTTCTTAGTGGAAAAATTTGAGATGAAATTGGAGGGAATGATTTGGAATGCAAACAATCCACCTCCTTGGACTATAAATACATCCCCCCTCCTATCCTTGAAAGAGGGTGGAATTTCAGAGCAAATGAGGATATATTAGCATTAAAATGTCCCTAATAAATTCTTGGGAGGATCTTCCAAACTCACGTTTTCACTTTAGGAACCTTTCCTCCTCTCTTTGTTTTAATTTACTTTTTCAGTTTTCTTCGTTTGTAATTTCGCAAGTATTTGTCATTGTAATTCTATTTTAATGAAAGTTTTTTCTTCAATATCTCTTATTCTCATCCAAATTTTGTAGTTTAATATTAATTTTCTTAAAATATTTTTAATAAAGTTAAAACTCCTTCCCTTCTTTTGCTTCCTCAGTCAATCTAAAGTCTTTTTTTAACTCTCTTCAACGATCGTGTGTGTGTTCGATGCACTACTCTTTTCTTATGCTGTTCTTTTCGAATTATTTATAATTCATCACCTTAAAAATATTTAACTAGATTAATAATCATTTCAATTTATGAGTAAATCTAACATTTTGTTGAGTTATAATTTGGGTATATTAAGTGATTGAGATCTTTTTCTAGATGAGTATTCTGTAAGTTAATCTTGTGTATGTGGAACTTTATTTGTCATGGATTAATGACAGGTTTTGTTTAATATGTGGATTCCATGGATTATTGGAACCACATATACACTACTATAAACAAGTAATGATTATGATTAGAACCCTATGTTAAGTTACAGCTTGGATTAACACTTGGGAATTCCAATCAGAATCACCTTTTGAAGTGGGTATTAATTTAATGCAATATATAGCAAAGCTCAAGTATATCATAAGATTAAATCCACAATAATGAAATCACCCCAATAATTATCAATTTGTTAAATAAAACATCATCTATTAATTATTTCATAAGATCTGACCCCCCTGCAATCAAAATAAAATCAATTAAAAACAATCGACTATAAAAAGTATCACCACTGAGGATTCAACCCGAGTGCTGCTATACACATTAGCAGAGCATCAGAACATTGAACGGTCGATAGGAAAAAATCATCCACACTTTTACTGTGTCTATCTCATCACTTCTTAAATAATATATGATATATATGATTTAATTATATACTATATCAACTCATTTAAGTGTCACATCTAATCCTTAAAAGAATCTATTTCCTCCCAACATTCTGCCCCATTGATGTTTCACTAGGGGCACGACCAATGACTATTAAATCTGACACCCTCCTTATAACCTATTATGCAGACAAGGTGTTTTGAATTTCCTAAAGTAGATGTAAGAATATCATTCCTACCCTAATGGATAAAAGAACCTTGTTCTATTTTCTCTTTAAATACATCCTAAATTAATATTTTCAAATGCAATATTAGTAAGTTAAATTTACTAAATATTAATATTAAGAAAATTTTTAATTAATTACCTAAAATATAATCAACTACTTCCTTTTTTGAATCAGTAATATAGTTTACCTTTTTTTACCTTCTCACCATTTTCCATTTTTTATGATGAGTGGGAGGAGATTGTGGGTTGAGTGGAACCTATTTAGATCTGCTACTTGACTTGGATATTAATTCACTAAGTTTTTCAACAATCATTTGATCCTCTAATAAAGGATACCCTCATTGTGACATTTTATGCAAGTATAAATTATGAGACCATATCTCTTAGTCAGTTTTCCTGGAGTCCAATTACATAAGAAAAAATAAATAAGTTATAAAGTAATGAAAATTAGTTAAACAAATATATTTTACAAAGAACAAAAACATACCATAAAATATTCATCCTAATGACCAAATAAAAACTTTTTTCAATACTCTTTATCTATAAAATCATTCTTAAGGCATGGATCTTTATCATTTTTACTCTGAAAAATAAAAGTTGAATTCAACTTTGTAATAAAATCTATCAATATTGTTTCTACAAGGGATATACACTTTTTAATTCCTTTTGTCTCTAGAAATTAAAATGTAAAATGTAATTGAATAAATAAAATATTAAGAAATATATAATATTTAAACCATTGTAAAATGAAATAAATAAGTTTATAAATTTTACCATTAGGGACTCCAATAAAAAATCTTTCACCTAATGGTCGATGATCCTCTAATTAGGGTATAAAATTCTTATCATAGGATGGCTATGTATAGCAAGATAATACCTAAATTGTGTGGCATTTGGGCTAGTTGGGAAGTCATTATCATCAAATTTAACTATTACCCTTTGCTTTCCACATGTGAGAACAAGTTTCAATATACGTGTAATCTCATGCCTACCATCTTTAAGTACTGTCCTCCTTGGAGAAGGAGAAGAGCTATAAATAATTTTATGAAATATAAGTTTAATTTCAATAAATAATTGAATTATATATATTTAAATGAAAAAAATACATACCTTAGTTTCCCGAACTCAGTGTATTCCATTTTTGAAGATGTGTTCTACCTCAAAAAAATTATGCGTACATGTATTTGATTAAAATTAAACAAAAAATTTGATTGTTCATAATATATAAAAAACACTTTATAAAATAAAAAATATTGAAGAGAAAATAATTTCAACCAAAGACATATTATAATGATAATAAATTTATAAATAAAAACAATTCTAAATATAAACAGTTACAACCAAAAAAAATTAAAGTCATAAAAAATTCATATTCATAAAAAAATTTATAACATTAAAAAAAATTTAACAAAAAAAATTGATAATAAAATGTATAAAAAAAATTATTGGATGGATGAAATTTATAACTAATAGAAAACTAATTTATCTTAAAAAATAATTTTTTTTATAAAATTTGGATGGAAATAGATCCTAAATACCATTTAACTCACTCGAAGGTGGTGGAAACTGGTCTAACACAACCAGATTGAAGAGAAACATGAAAAAAGATATGAAAATAGATAATTTAAGCATGCATAAATTTTTAACAAATAATTTATATCATATAAAAAATTTAAAAATGAAAAATAAATTACAAAAAAATTTTAATCAAAGGCCATTATAAAAACAAAAAATAATTTATAAATGAAAATATTGAAGAAAAAAATACCATGAAAAAATTAGAGGCTGATAATGGAAAATAGATTATAAATATTTACTTAAATAATTAGGAAATCATTTTAGTGTTTACCATATCCCTTCAACAAGATCATTTTATAGAACATGGTCTATTTACCCGAGTATCTGATATAGATTCATTCCATCTATGCACTATCCCATTCTATGATTTTTGGATTAACTTCCAAAATCTGGAAATTTTTTATCAAATCACTTCCACTATGGCGAATCAGTCAGGTTACGTAAGTTTACATAAGAGATGAAATCTTCTATATGTAATCTTAACTTTTTTAATCATTTTAATATACAAATATATGCTTCAAATGAGGAATTATGGGAATTTAAAAATTGATTTAGTAGGAGGTTTGATACTGGAACCTGAGAATGAATTAGACATGAATTTTTCATCCATTTTATATAATGATGTCCCACATTTAGAACATTTTGATAAAAATTCATATTCCTTCCTATAAAAACACAATCATTGAGGAAATAATGTTTCTTTTTTTACCCCAAATCCCAATGGGCATACTATTTTCTTTACATTATAATTGGAATTTAGAAGCCCTTTTCCTTATAGAAGTATCTCTTTTAAAAATTCAAGCAATTCAAAGAAAATTTTATCACTCCACCCATTTCTTGATTTCAAGTTAAATAGTCTTATAACTACTGATAACACTATAAATTTAATGCAACATGAGAATTTTGGATTCTTAAAAATTTCCATAAAATTATTCAAAATTTACTCTCTTTTATTGTTTCAATGCCAAAATCAGGAATTAATTCTTCAATACGATGATATGACTCATTCTGAATATTTTCATCTAAATTAGATATTAAATTTTATGTTATTTCACCATGCTAGATCTAAGATGTTTAATTATGGATAAAACCATAAAAAATGAGATGATCCTTGATTTATATGGAATATAACTTTCTCATATTCAAACACTTCATGCATATGAAGAAAATAAAATATTTTTTTCAAGATTTGGTTTAGAAAATTCCAATAAATCATAAAATTGTTTTAATATTCATCAGTGGTTATTCATAAATTTATCGAATTGCGATCCATTAATTACCTAATATCACAATAGAAAATAATAATATATTAAAACATATATACATTAAAAATATATATAAAGAGTTAAATTTTAAACATTAAAACATACAATCAAAACAATCAATTCTTTATAATTATTTTACCATAACAAAAAAATATACATAATGATCAAAACATATTATACATAATTTATATTCGAAAAAAAATTACATAAATTATCTTCAAAAAATTATATATAATTTATCATAAAAAATAAAAAATAACTTACAAAGAATTATATATAATTTATAAAAAAAAAACATATAATTGCTTACACACTATTATCATAAAAAACAATTATCATAAAAAATAATTATCATATCAAACAATTATGCACAATTTTTCTTACAAAAAATTATCATAACTAACAATTAAACATAAAAAATAACTTACAAAATTATGTAAAATAGAACTATAATTATGAACAATTTACAAAATGTTTTGATAAATATTATACAAAAAAATCATACAAAAATAACCTACAAATAATTATCATAAAAAACAATTATATATACAAATTTATGAACAATTATATGAAAAATTATAGGAAAAATTATACAAAAATAACTTACAAATAATTATACAAATAATTATGAAATATATTTTAAAAACATTTATTTTAACAAAACATTAAACATAAAAACATATAATAACTTATAAAAAATTATCATAACACACAATTATAGATAATTTATCTTTAGAAATAAAAAAATAATTTATATTCTTTTTAGCTTAATATGAAAAATAACTTCTTAATTAGGAAAAACTCAATTGAAGTTAGTGGAAAGGGGTATAACCCTACAAGATTGAAGGAAAACGAACATAAAAATGAAATAAAAAAAGAAACAACAAAAAAACCTTAAATCATGGTTGTAATTTAATCAGAATAACTTGGGGATCATGAAGGAAGTATGGAGGATGAAATATTGAGGATAAAAAATGTGAAAGGTGTATGAAAATTGATTATAAGAGACAATCAACCATTGTCATGGGTTGTCAAATTCATTGGGTGCCATCGTTGGTCGAGAGAGTGGTTTTGACCAAAAAAATGAGGGTTTTGGGGGTGTCGATATATTTTTATAGCACTTTTAATGTCTATTTTCTTGAAAACTGCTGATAAATAATTTTTAATGACTTTCACCATTGGTTTATATAAAACCAACATTAAAAGTAATACATAAGAACTTTTAACATTGATTTTTTTATAAATTAGGCATTAAAAGATCCCCCTATAACTTTTAATATTAGTTTCTAAAACCAATTTTAAAACCACGATGCCAAAACCTATATTTCTACTAGTGAAACTAGCCTTGAAAAAAATGGAAATTCATTTCATATTAAGAAAATAGTAAGGTTTTAAAGAGATATGAATTACTTTAGAAAAACATCTTCCTTAATAAAGTATCTCAAAACCCAAATGAATGATCTATAGGAATAGAGAGAAGATTTTTGACACCCAAAAATAATATAAAGATAATAAAACACCATTTTATTGATCACCAATCAATTTTATTCCCTAAACTTAGATCAATAGAACCATAGAAATCTAATTATAAAAGGTTTATGAATTTTTACAAACACCAAAGAAGTTATGGTTAGAAAAAATAAACTCTAAAATTAAAACACTTTAATTTACTGTTTTTCATTGAATTTAGAATGTGGAGAAGTTAAAATTATTAAACTAATAGTAATCAATTTAAGGGGTTAAAATAATTTTAAAACCATGATTTCCCATTTTTGAAATCATCAAAATGATGTTAAAATTCGATCCAGAAGAGGAGGAATAAAGATCCAACGTAACTGCTTGCTACTACAAAGCCAAAAGATCCACATAGTCATTTTCAACTATATAAGGGATTGATTCACATGGTCCATTCATCCATGTATCCGATTCTTATAAGCCACTGATTTACATAGCCAATTCAGCGATGTTGATGATTCACGTAACCAATTCATTCACATAGCTGATTCACGTAGCCGATTCAGCAACATAGGTGATTCACATAGCCAATTCAATGACATATCCTATTGACATTTCTGATTTCATTACATAACCAAATTCATATAGCCGATTCATGTAGCTGATTATTCCATGTAACTGAATTCACATTTTTGATTAATCCAATACTTTATTAAATAAAACCAAAAAGGTTTCTAATGGGAATAAAAGGTCCCCTACACATCTGAAACCAAAGGAAACATCATTAACTACAAAACTCACATGGAATAAAAGATTAGGATTCTACATTCCTCCCCAAAATAAATTCTTTATGCCCCCATAAATTCTACTAAAAATACTCTATGTCAAATATATAAGTCCACTATTCTCTTATCAGTGCCTTATTCTTCGAAGTTTCAAATGAAGCAGAACCATGTTGCCACCACACAAGAATTAAGGGTATAGAATTCCCATGAAGGTCCTTTATCTGAGAATGAATAATCTGAACTAGTTTCTTGGTTAGAGATAAATCAGTTTCCACATCAAGATCCTCCAATCTCAATACATGAGATAGATAATGGAGATAGTCTCTAAGTTGTGACAAATGGAACACATTGTGGATTGATTTTATCTATGGTGGAAGATACAAATGGTAAGACTCTTTTCCAATATTATCAAAAATCTCAAATGATCCCATGTATCTCAGCACTATCTTTCACTATTTTTCAAGCCATCAATGACCTAACCGAAGTGAAACCCTCAAAAAAACAAAGTCACCAACTCTAAACTCTAAAGGTTATTGAAAATGATAAAAATAATATTTATAATGTATTTTAACCTATCCCATTATTCAAAAAGTCAATTGAAGTTTTTTTGGTTTCTCTTGGACAAAACTAGGTCCCACTAGGGAAGCTTTTCCCACCTATGACCAACAATATGAAGATTTATGTGGTTAGACATACAAGGACTCAAAGGGGGACATCTTGATAGATGAATGGAAGCTATTATTATAAGAAAAATAAACTAGTCCAAAATGGTAATCTTATGATCTTCCATATTAAAGGATGAAATCACATAGCATATCATCAAGAATTTGAATAGATCATTCCATAAAAGGATGGTAATCCATGTGCAACTTTACTTGGGATCTCATCAACTCTTAGAGGACCTTCCATGAAATGAGAATTGAATTGTGTATGTTTATAAAAAATGATAGTAGATGGAACTCCATACAACCAAATGATCTCTTGGACATACATATTTTCCATTTCCTCAACTTTGGTCATATTAAAATTTTTTGTAAAGTGGGCTGATTTGGTTAATCAGTCAATCACAACCCATATTTCATTCTTACAATTATGGGAACATGGAAACCCAACTAAAAAGTCCGTTTATATCTCACCCCACTACCAATTTGACACTGTATGGGGTTTAATAAAATATGATGTCTTCTAATTCTATACCTTGACCTATTGAAAAGTATAAAAATGGGGAAAAAATTAACAATGTATCATTTCATAGCAGTCCACTATAAACATTGCCTCATATAATGAAACATATTTTTAGTTCCAGGGGGTACCACCAATTTAGAATTATGGAAATCCCCTATCACAACCTTCCTCAATGTCATTGGAAGGACAAAATATCTTTAAAAGCAGAATATACTCTCTGAAGATGGAGACCACTCATCAATGGTCTCCCCACCATATAAAGAATATCTAATTACCTAGAACTCATCATCTAGTTGTTGTTACTAAATGATCATCCCAAGAAGTGGGGATGTCAACTTAACACTTGAAAAGACAACCTTATCCTCATATTCTTAGACTCCCAAATAAATTTCATAAAATAGGGCCATAAAATTCCTATCCTCATAAGATTATTTCATGTTCTGAGATGAATGTTTTTTGCTCAAAGCATCAACAATGACATTAACCTTACTAGAAGTATAGTAAATGTTTAAATAAATGTATTCCAAGTACTCCACACACTACCTCTAATGAATATTTAAATCAATTTTAGAGAATATGCAACTCATTATTTTATGATCATAGTAGATGATGAACCTTTTACTAAAAAGTGAATGTTGCTAACTCTTTAAAGCATGCATCAAAACTGCGAGTTTATGATCATGCATGGTATCTTTCTTCTCATGAGGTGTATGTTGTTGAGAACCATAATCCATGGTGAAATAACATATATAATAATTCAACCCAAACCTGAACCCCATGCATCACAAAATACCACATATACCTACCCGTTTTCTAGAAGAGTCAGTAGGATAGTGGAAGTTAATCAATGTTTCAACTCAACAAAGAAATCATCACATTTCAAATCTCATACAAACTTTAATCCCTTATAAGTAAGTGCAGTAATTAGAGATGCTAACTTAAATAAATCCTTCACAAAATGGTGATAATATAATGCCAACCCCCAGAATCTACGAATCTCAAAGACATTATTTAGATCTTCCCTAGTCATAATAGTTTTCAAATTCTCATCATCAACTGAAAGTCCATGTTTAGAAACCACAAATCCCAAAACTTTTATTTCCCATATCAAGAATTTTTATTTAGAAATATTAGAATAAAGTTTTTTATTTCTCAAGATGTCCCGAACAACTCTCAAATGATGTACATAGTCCTCGTCATACTTAGAGTAAACCATGATTTAATCTACAAATACCCCCACAAAAAAATCAAGGTACTCATGGAAAATCCTATCCATCAATGACATAAACATTGTAGGATAATTGGTGAGACCAAAAGGAATAACATGATACTCATAATGGTCATAAATGATCCTAAATGTTTCCTTTGGGATATTAGACTCCTTGATCCTAAGCTGGTGATAACCAAACTAGAAATCAATATTTGACAATCACTTTACCCGTTTCAATTGGTCAAAAAAATCAATTTAAGGAGAGTACATCTTCTCTTGATCATTACTCAATTGAGATTCCTAAATTCAACACAAATCCAAAGGGTTCTATAAAACTTCTTGAAAAAAATACTATCACTACCCAAGGTTACACACTAGGGAGAATGAATCCTTTGGAAAATAGATCATCCAATTGAGTTTTAAACTACCCTAGTTCAGGTAGTTCTATAAGGTAAAAGGTAATAGAAATAGGATGGTTACCTTATACCAAGTTGATATAAAACTCCACCTCCCTTATCAGTGGTAAACCAAAATATTCTAATGGAAACACATAAAAAAACTCTACAACTACTAGAGAAAGACCAAAACTAAAATATTCTTGCTCTAGTTCAATGGTAAACATGGATATCATCTTCCCCAAATATAGAAGAGGTGGTATTTCTCAACTTGACCTCAATTCCCACTCTCCTTGAAATAAATGACACTCCCCATTGGTGACAGTAAAGTAAACCCATTGAAGATAACAATCAATACAAACTTTATGTGTGATCATCCGATCTATCCCAATATTAACACATTAATGTTTAATATTGAGAACTAAAAATTTCCAAGTAATCTTGAATACCAATAAAAAGAAAATAAAAAATGGGCATCAGAGACACCGATAACACTTCATCCCAAGAGGTGTATAAATATCCATAACACAAGGCATGATATCCTTGAGAATATTCAATAATTCTATAATATGAATAGATATGAAGGAATGAGAGGAAAAAATATAAAATAAAATAGTCAATAAAGAAGAAAAAATGTTAATGGTACCTCTTACCATCATATGACTCGCATTAGCTTCCACTAGAGACTCATCCACTATGTTAAGATGCTTTGTTCTAGGTGCTTGTGGTTGGAACCCCTTTTTTCTTAAAGCTTATGACTATTCCATATATTCTCTTGGTAATGTTTATCCCATACCACTACAAGGAGTGCTAAGGACATAGAAAACCTCTTAAAGTAACCTGATCATTTTCAAGAGCTACAGATCATTGGTGCCTTAATGTATATATGCTTTTTGTTCCAAAACATGACACATTGGAAGTAAGAATGATATAATTTTCTAGAAATTGGAAATGAGTTAGTGGAGGTCTACTATAGATATCCTACTCCATGGTTTCTACCATGAAACTCCTTCATTTTCCTATTCCTTTTAAATGGAACACTAAAACTACTACCAAGAATAAGAGGAAATCTCTTGATCCATGAAATTCTAGCCAATTCAAGTCCCACCATCAAATATCTATCCAAAACATCGACATAAGAGGTGAGATTTAGTAGGAAAACATGAGATAGAATATCTTATTGAAAGACCATATTAAATATCCTATCATCTTTATTATCATTTGATACTACATCAGGTGATAAGTGAAAAATCTTGATAAAGAGGTTGACATAATGGGTTATAGTTTTGTTGCCTTGATTGAGTTTAAGTAACCCAATCGATTTATCCAACACCATCGATCCTGAATAGAACTATTTAGTGAAAATAACCATGATGTATTTCCACTCCAAACCCAAATTCTTCCTCATATGATATATTGAGTCCAACCACATCCTATTAGGCCCTTTAAGCTTAAAAGAAACAAATTTCAACTTAATAGAATCGAACACATCCAATAACTCAAAGATCTTCTAAAAATTATTCGACCAATACTCAACCTCTTGAGGATAATTAGTACCCTATAAATATGGTGGATTAAAATGAATAAATTATTGGCCAAGATCTTTATTATCACCCCTCTAGGTTACAACCTCTATATATTGAGCAGGAGCAGGAGCAGGTGCACCTACCTATCCCAAATCTTGGACCACATGAAAGATAACCTCAAAAAGGTTTTGATAAACTAGAGGGTTATCTTAATATGGTTCACCAAAACCTCCCTACTTAGGTCTATTAAAAATCCTTATTGGGGGCTTGGTACTACACACCATCAATATAAAACAAGGAAAACATCATTCGAGAGACATGAGATAATGACATCTATCAATAAGAGTTCAATGTGGATAAAAAATATTATATAAAAGAATGGTAAAATTTTAGAATCAAATCATAAAATTTCATTAATAAAAACCTCACAACAACACATGAAAACTTAAGGATCATTACAATGACATATAGGTAGGAATTCACTCATAACATACCCCTTAAATATTGATAGTCTTATCTATTACCTACCAAGACATCCCAACTTTCATACCAACATCAAGGAAGAGGCTCAACCTAACTTTGATACCAATTTTTCATTATATGGCATGAATAACCCAGCTAAATGGTATCCAAATGAATTCTTATATGGACCAAATGGAATTACCAATTTCCACGGGCAGGTGACTAATTCCTAGGCATCAAGAAACATCAATAGGGAATGATTTTAATGCAATGATAACCCAACAAAAGAAAATAGTGGGAGAAAACCATAAAAAATTGGTATTCTAATACAATCATCAAAAGTAAAAATCTACAAGGTATAAAAAACATAAAATTAGACATCACAAGACAACAACAATGAAACTACAAGACCTCCTCATAATAGGTGGACACACACTCCACCTATCTCCACCGACTCCCAAGGTTCCTCAATCAAGAACACCCACCACCTCCAAGCAGTGCTTCCCCCTTTCCTAGACCTAACATAATAAAGTCAAAAAATTCCCTAATAAAAAGTTAGGGTGTGAGTAACAATGCACAATGGGATTTCACCAAACATTTCACAAGCCATTCCATATCAATTAAACCAATTATGCTTAATTTTATATAAAAAATGGTATGTAAATATTTTAACGGTTCATATTTAAATATGTTTGAAGACAAATTTTAATAGATAATAATAAAACATGTTTTAAAAATTAAATTTTGTTAAGTACAACAAATATAAATATTTTTGTCAAAATAGAAATAGAATTAAAAATTTCTATCAAAACATATACGAGTAATGATTTTCATAACATTGTTGTGTTTAAATCATTCTCAATAACTAAGAAACCAATAATAACACTATGGTTAAGAGGCTGAATAATAGGTTTTATTTAGGGATTCTCACACATCTTACTGAAGTGTGAATCTCATTGTGCACACCTTTCTAGGTTTAAGTCCAAGGAAAAAGTCACAAGGCTAGAAAAAATAGGAGAATATCCCTAAGGACTAGTCAACCCACCCTCAAGTAGTTTAGTTAGAATTATCAACATTAATACATTTTTCGGAAGAGATAATATATATATAGCTTGTGTTTTTTATGACTAACCACTAGATTCTCATGCACTTCATGGTAAATGAAATATTTTCAATGGGATGCCATTTGTTCCAACATTCTTAAATCATTTCAATTTTTATTCCAAAGAGCTCTAGTTTCAGGTTTCAAAACATCCCTTTCATTTATAAAATACAATGATAAATTATTTTTATAAAAAACTCATGAATTTCATTTAAAAAACAAAAAAAAATATATATTTTTTTTATAAAAAATTATTCCTTTCAGTTCAAAAACCATTTTCAAATGGGTTTTTATCAAAATCATGCCTCAAATATCCATTCCAAACCAAAATAATTTCCTAGAAATCCCACTTAATTTCAAAAGCTATTATTAAAAGAGATTTTATCACAAACACATACCATTCCATTTAAAAATTATATTTCAAAGACTTGAAACCAAACTTAAATATAAATAGGAAATAAATTTTATATCATGCAAGAAGTAAGGGTTTAAAGTGATAGGATCTGCCTTAGGAAACCACATACCTTAATAAAATATCATAAATCCTCAACCAAGGATCCGTAATAAGATACAGAAGAAGGTCCACTCCTCACGATCAAAAGAAAACAATAAAACACCCTTCTTTTGATCACCCATCCACTGTAAACCCTAAACTCTTATCCAGAGAACTATAAAAATCAAAGTATCAAAGGTTCGAGTATTTTAAAATACACCGATGGTGTTCTAGTTTTCAAAAAGAAACTCCCAAATTAAAATACAATTTAATTTTATGCTTTCAAATTAATTTGTAAAGTAGAGTAGTTAAAATTATTAAAACCAAAGTGACACTTTTAATTGGTCAAAATAATTTAAAACCCATGATTTAATCCTTTAAAATCATCAAAGAAAGTTATGATTCAATATATAAGAGGAGGAACAAATATCAGATGTAACTGTATGATGATATGCAGCCAAAAGATCCATGTAGTCTTTTTTAGTGATGTAAGGGATCAAGTCACATAGTTGATTCATCCCTATAGCCAATTCATATAGTTGATTTAGGCACACCACTGATTCATATAGTGAATTAAGTGATGCATGTGATTCATGTAGATGATTCAATCATGTATCTGATTAATATAGTCAATTAAGTGACATAGGTGATTCACGTAGTCAATTTAGAGATGTAGCTGATTCCTTCACATAACAAAATTCACAAAACAAATTTCTCACATAGTAGATTCTTTTAACCAATTTTGTCCTATAACCAAAATCATGTAGCTAATTTCTCACATAGCTAATTTCACCACATAACCAAATTCACATTGCTGATTGATCCAAGAATTTATTAAATAAAACCAGAAAGAGTTTATAAAGAGCACAAAAGGTCCCCAACACATTGAAATCAAAGTAAAACATCATAAATCAAAGAACACAACTGAAATAAAAGATTAGAATGTTACATTCCCCTAGAGTCATAGGTTGACTTGTTGTTCACTCAATAAATCAACCATTAGATAAGCTAATGATCAGGTCATTTATTTATTTATTTATGTCTTATGAATTATTTATTTCATAGATTCCAGACCATGATCACCTAAATAAATGGACTAATATGAGTATACAGATTTTAAATAAATGGATTATTTGTAAATGTTTTATTAAAACATGGATAAGTAAAATTCACTTTATATCAACATGACATGTAAAGGATAAAATAAGAACATTTTATGCATAAAAAATGAAATCACTCAACTTAATATTAATCCAGACCAGGCCTTCCATTACTTGATTAGGAATGAAAACCATAGACATAAGTGTCTGAACAACCCACATTAGAATACTAACTTTTATCACGAATTTATAATAAAAGTTTTGTGATGGCTTAACCAATTTACATAAAGAGGAGTATACCACTATAGAATTCATGCAACTTAGAGACACATGTTGAGGGAATCCATGTTAGGATTTCTAGATTGGGGAGTTCATTCAATCGATCAAGGAGCTGCAAGAATGAAATTATCAAAGATATGTCTACCTAAGTACCTTTGAATAATTGACCAAGCCCATGGTTGGGTTATGAGAATGGGTATATGGATCCTTGATACTAGAATTTTTGAACAACTAGACATTCCGTGTCCAATGGTGATGGTTTTTGGGATTTGATAAAATAGTGGGAGACTGAAAATTTTAATTCATTATATATCACATAAATTATATTCAAGATAAGTACTAAAAATATATTATTTTATAATTGTAGAATGATGAAAATTTCATCAATCTTGTAATCCATATGATCCATAATGAAGAAAGACCATCTAATTACTGGTAGTAACTTCTAGGAATAGTTCAGATGCCTACTAGATATGTTGTGGAATAAATGGAAATATTATTTGCTAGAATCCTTAATAACTAATCTTACTACAAAGTTTGAAAGTGATGAAGAGTATATTTTCTATGGTAAACACTTATGCAATGAATTCGACATCCAATTTTTACTTATTTCATCCATGTCTAATGAACTCATGAAGTCACATGAGGACATGGATGCTTATATAATTTCTCATCATCTCTGTGGTTTATATTAGAAGATATATAGACATAAAATATTTGAGATATTTAAGTCTCTCTTTCAAAGTAATATTGGATAATGTGTTCCATCTAGGCCTAACATAGTCAAAATCACTAGTTACTTTGAGCAACTAGAGGTTATTGGTTTTAAATTTCCTGAAGAACTACACAATAATCTTATTCTTGCATTAATTCCATAGAGTTTCTCTAGTATTCTTTTGATTTCAATATGGTCTCTTCTAGATCTTCTCATAGTTCTTCTCCAAGTTGAAAAGAATATGAATCATGAAAAATCATTTTGTACTTATAGTGAATAAAAGAAAATTCTAGGCGAATAACTCTAAGTATAAAGATTCTTCTCAATGCCCTTAAAAGAATAAAAAGATCAATGATAAATCAAGTGAACTTGATGATATCTATTTCATATGTAGAAATAATGACCACTAGAAGAAAAATTTAACCTTATAAAATAAGGAAGGGGAAGATTCAGGTGTGTTTGTTATCAAGTTTAATCTATCTGTTTCTACAAATTGGGTATTATATATAGCTTTTAGTGCTAACATATGTATCCAAATATAGTAACCAAGTAGATTTTAGAAGATAAACCAAGAGGATATTGATATATAAACAAAAAAGGTATCTAGAAATTCTTCTATGACTATTTCAGACCATGAACCCATGTTTTCAATGAGAATGATATTAATTTTAAAAGTTTTTTATCATGTGCCTTCAATTTGAAAAAAATTATTTCTTTTTCCAAAATTGATACAAATGGATTTATTTTCAAATTTGGGAATAAATACTATCAATTTTATAAAGAAAGAATTTTTTATAGTAAGATATTTTTAAATAATGGTGTTTATTTTTTGGATTACACAAACCAGGTAATGACAATTGATAACTAAACTAACTCACACCACTCATACCACACATAAATATGGAATCACCAGCTAGGTTATATAACTGAGAAGTATTTGAAAAAATTACAAAAAAAGATGAATATTTGGATTCATTTGAATTAAAACCACAAGGTGTGTGTCACAAATGTTTACAAGGAAAAATGATCAAATTACACATTTAATGGAAAAGCTGAAAGGGATTAAGAGCTTCTTGAATTAGTTTATACTGATGTGTGTTGACCATTTTTAGTTGAATTAAAGGGAAGGTAATTATACTTTATAACATTAATTGATGATTGAAGTGTATAAATATATGTATACTTAATAAGGTATACATATGATTACTTTGAAAAATTCATGGAATTTAATAATAAAGTTGAGAACCAGTTTGGTAAGAAAATTAAGAAACATCAATTAGACTGTGGTGTAAAATATATTAATCTAGACTTCATTAATTATTTATTGGAATTTGAGATTCTATCCCAACTCACACATCATTATAAACAACAATGGAATATTGTAATTGAAATAATGAACTATATTATTTTTGAAATGGTAAGATAAATAATGAGTCATGTGAGTCTTCCATTAACCTTCTGGGGATATGTATTGCCGAAAAAAACATACATACTAAAATGATTGTCAACTAATGAAACAGATGGTATTATATATCAATTGTGGAATGGAAAGAAACTTGTCTTATAGTACTTATATGTGTGATGAGTTGAATAATTTGTGAAGGCATCTTCAGGAAACAAACTTATACCCAGAGGCACAAAGTATACCTTTATTAGATACCCCAAGGAAATAATGGTACGTTAACTATACAACCACTCCAAAAAATTTAATTATTGAAAAACACTTTGTATTAATTGAGAGGGAGAACATATCTAAATGTGAATGTGATATAGAAAGAGAGAATTTGAATAATTCCAGGCTCAAGGTATATAAGAGTTGGTATAGGAAAAAATTCAATAAATCCATATAAAAGAAGAAGTTCTGGAGTCACAAGTACTACATAGGATTATAAGAGAGGTTAGATAATCTAAAAGATATGGTTTTATAATCACAAATATGGTGACTCATTATTAGTTTAATAATGATCACATAACTTATAAGGAAGCAGTAAATGACACAAATGTTTCCAAGTGGAAAGAAGGTATGAATTCTGAAATGGATTCCATGTATCAAAATCAAGACTAGATTTTTGTATATATTCTAGTGGATATAAATCCCATTGGTTGTAAATGGGTATTTACAAATAAAATGGACATGGATGGATAAATTAATACTTATAAGGAATGAATGTCTGCAAAAGAGTTCAAACAATGTTAATGAATAGATTACGAAAAACCATTTCACCAGTTTTTATGTTGAAATCCATTAGAATTATACTTGTCATTGTAGATTTATATGACTATGAAATTTGGAAAATGGATTTCAAAACAACATTCCTTAATGAGAACATTCCAGAATATGTCTATATGAAGCAACCTAGAGGGATTTTGACTCCAAAGGATGGTAATAAGATATGAAAATTGCAAATATCCATTTAACAATTAAAGAAAGAATCAATGTCATGGAAAATTTGGTTTGATGAATCCATAATGGAATTTGGTTTCATAAAGAATGAATGCAATCCTTGTGTATATAAATGGTTTAGTGGGAGTGCGATCAATTTATTAATAGTTTATGTCAATGAAATGATACATATTCGAAAAGAAATATGAGTCTTATAGTTTGTTAAATCTTGGTTAAACAAATGCCTCTCCATAAAGGGATTAGGTGAAGTGACATATATTCTTATAATTAAGATCTGTCATGATAGTTCAATGATTCTCCTCGATATAAGTAAAGGTACATATATTGATAAGATATTGAAGAGATTCAGTATGGAACAATATAATTGGGTATTTTTCCCAATGTCACATGGAATTCATATTTCTAAGAAAATGTATCCTCAGACACAAGGGGAAATATAGAGAATGGAAAGGAATATATAAAAATCAGTGATTGGTTTAGTCATGTATGTTATTCTATATTCAGGGCCATATGTCGCATATGTATTAAGTGCAGTAGGAGGATATAAAGATAACCTAGGTGACCGCCATTGGATGGAAGTCAAGACTATCCTTAACTATATGAGGCATACTAAGGGCATGTTCTTAGTATATGGAGAATATAAGGAACTTTTTATAAAAGGATATGTAGATTATAGTTTCCAAACAGACCAAGACAATATTAAATCATAGATGAGATACATCTTCACTCTCAATGGAGTTGTAGTGAGCCTGAATAGTTTAATGAAATCTGTGGTAAAATATTCTAAAGCATAGTCTGAGTATACTGCATCTTCCAAGGCAGCTAAAGAAGTAGTTTGGAAGCAAAAATTATTCTAGGGACTTGATTTGGTACCTATAAATAAAGATCCTATCACAATCTATTGTGATAATACTACAACAGTGATCCTTACAAATGATCCAAGGTCACATTAATGGAAAAAGAACATACTTTATATTGGAGTTGGTGTCCTAGGACCAACTATTTATAATTCAATTACAAGTATATCCGATGATTTGAATATTTATAAAATATATTAATATATATTTTTCATTATTCTTCATGACTTTAATGTAATAATGTCTTAGAGTATCTGTGACTTTGACAAGGTCATAGAAGTTCCCAGCTATAATGAGAACCTTCAAATTATAAGATGATATTATTAAATATATTTATATAGTTGGATAACATTCTATAACCAATGAAAAATTGTCTTTTAATAGTGATAATAAAGGGACTTAATCAGTGAATATAAAGCGCTAACTACCAAAGTGAGGATAATTGGAAGGCTTTATCAGTACTCACAAAAAGTTCTGATAAAGGTTGAAAATTATTTTTTTTTCAGACCTTTCTGAGCCCCCCTTGATCAGCACCTACCTTCCCCCTTTATCAGCGCTTCCCTGACCCATTTATCCGAACCCCCAACTTTATTATCATTTTCACCCACCCACTAACTACCCCTTTATTAGTGCTTCCCCACACCCTTTATCATCACTTTGGGAAATCCCAGCCTCTTGTTCGCACCTTAATTTGATCCCTAAACCTCTTCTCTAGAACTCGAACACCTTTACCACTTTACCAAGGTGTTTTATTATATATTTTATAATATTTTTCCATATATATATATATTTACTCACAAACACAAATATTCTTTATTCATATATTTATATAAGAATTTTTAAATACTTCTATAAAATATCTGTTTTTTGTGTGTGTGTGATATATATACATACTTATATTTATTTAAATATATTATATACTATATATTACATTCATTTAAAAATAATAACATGTAATATAAATCTATACCTATTTATTAATACAAACATATATGTACATATTAACATTATACATATTTTTATATGTATATATATTTATATATTCTTACATTTTTAGAATATGTATTTATTTATATATATTGGAATATACATAAAAATATATATATTTCTATTGATAAAAACATGTTTATATATAAAAATTACTTGTATAGGTATATATATATATACATATTAATGCATTTGTATAAGGTAAATAAATGGGATATTTTTTACTTTAAATAAAATTAATAATAAATATTTATTTTATATATTTAAAAATACATTTTTATGTAAATATGTTGATATATGTATTTATAAAAGTGATTTATTATATGTTAGTATATGAAAATATTTATATATTTAATTATAAACAAAACTATATTTTGAAAAATGATAAAACTTCAAAACCATAATATTAATATGAATATAATCTCTGAGAATAAATTTAGCATCCACAAAAAAAGACAATAAGACCCCCTTAAAAGAGGCTGAAATTCTATCGAATGTTAAAAAATTATGATACCACTAACTAAAAACTCAGTTGTGGTGGAGCCCAAATGAACACCTGGAATGATGGAGATTTTAAAATTGAATTGAATTCTTGCTGTAACCATGTGATATGGCTGGATTTCACGAGGATGGTTCATCAAATGGATGGGGTCTGAAATAGTTGAGAAAGATTAGTCTTTTTTTCATTTGTTGGTTTGTTTTTTGGATGATGGTTTGGTCCTGAATTTCTATAGGAAATGATTTAGATGAGGATTCAGAGTAGGTAGCTTTCACTATGTACTACATTTCAGATTTAGAAGATTGAGAGGGTATGGCCTAGCCGTCGGTACCCGGCCCGTCCATTTTTTGCACGGGATGCTAGCTGAGTAGTCCTGCGTTGATGGAGGCTTGCCTTATTGATGTTTATATTGGGGAGGGTAATTTCTAGTAGTTTTGTCTTGGTAATGAGTCATAGTATATATTTATTTCTTTGAGGCCATATGAGGTTTCCCCCATTATCCTTAAAAGTGGGGTTTTTCCAAAATAAATAAAAATTGAGGCCTTCGAGCCATTCAGTCAGTCATATTTTCAACTTATCTTAGACCATTCGTTAATTCATTTAATTTTGTGTCATCCAACAATTTTTAAATGTCTATTAGTCACTAATAATTAGTAAACTATTAATTAATATTTTTTAATTATTTTATAATCCATTTTCACTAAATATCTTATATATTAAGTGTAAATGACTATTTAGCCTTATCTAAAACATATTTACAATATATATTATATTTATATCAATATAAATATATTTATATATTAACATGTTGTTTTTAATGAAATATAATTTTTTATGAAATATAACCTTTATAAGTACTAGAAAAAGGCACTAATAAAGGCCCCCTTTATCAGTGCTTTTTTACTAGCACTGATAAAGGAACTGTATATCAATTCTCATTTAATAACACTAATAAAAGGCCCCCCTTTATCAACACTTTTTTAATAACACTGCTAGGGGGGATTTATTAGCGACTTTTTACAAGCGTTGATAAAGGAACCCATTTATTAGTGTTTTTTTATATCACTAATAAAGACTTCCTTTATTAGCACTAAAAAAGAACTAATAAAGGCCTCCATTATGAACACTCTTTCTAGCGTTGATAAAGGGGCCATATATCATTACTTTTATCTAGAGATGATAAATACTAGCACTAGATAAACCTAGTTTTGTAGTAGTGTATGACTCGACACATAGAACATAACTATTTAGTGCGAGTACTCATAAGTATATGATACTTATTGTCAGGAAGTTCTCACTTGGTAATCCCCAAATTGGGATATTATGAGAATTAACCTGCCAGTAATAATTCTGCATATTTTGCTGTCATTTAATATTATTATCTTTCAGCATGTATAATAGTTTTTAGAATTTAATATTATCATTAATTAATTCCATGACTCAAGCACATAAATTTAATAACAAAAAATATGTGTCAATTTGTTCATGGGAAGTAGGGTAGGTTTGGCACCTCATGAAAAACTTATTATTAATGGATAATTAGAGAAAGGATTTGTCCCTTCCACATTTATGGAAGTTGATATCTTTATCCTTTTATTAGAATAGAACCATAGCATTAAATTACATGTTCATGGTGAAATGGAATGTTTATTTCATATAGTCAATGAAATAGGTATCAAGAATATAGGTTGTTTACATCGAAGTGAAACTTTCTTGATGAGATATGGTGACAAAGGTATTATATTATATGGTGAGTGTTTGCATGTTGTTGCCGACGTTTGAGTTCCATGACCCATTGATACACAACAATCTTTGACTCTATATGAGCCTACCTAATTCCAATGAGAAAGAATCCTAGAGGGTCATACACATTGTGTTTATATTGATCTCGATTAAATTATATTTGAATTTAATTAATGGAAGTAATATTTTTCTCAAGGATGAGGAATAATTTTATTCATGTTTTATTGATCGTAAATATTTATTGATGAATGAAATATTTAATTAAATATTTATTCATGTATTCAATAAATGTCAAGGATTTTGAATAGAACAAGGCCATTTCTGGTGATAAATATTAATTTAGAAGTCGGAAAAATAATATATTTATCGTTTCATGAGTTAGTTCAAAGCATTAAAATAATAATAGTATTATTGTTATGTATAATGAGGTTTATTGAGGATTATAATATTATTTAAGGGATGGTATGAAATTAAATAATGATTTAATATAAAATCATGCTCTATAAATAGATGGTTATATCTACTATGTTGTGTAAATAGAGAATTGAGAATATTTATGCACAAAAAACTTCTCTTGTGAATTACTCCTCTCTCCTATCAAGAATGAGAAGAACTAATTCAATATTGAAGGATGATAAAGTGATCAAGTTAAATAATGAAACATGATTGATTCACTATGATAGAACACACAAATCAATCGATATCTCTTGGAGATTAAAGCAGCAAGTGTGGATCAATACTAGAGGGATTCTACACCTGGCTCATATAAGTGCAAAAAAGGTAATCCAAAAAGGGTTTTTTCGAGGAGATCAAAATCTACATCGAATAAATATCCTAAGACCAGCGATAAATTTATTCTAATAATAAATAAATAAATTATTAATTGAACATGCAAAGATCCTCTCTGGGTTTTTTGGATCTCTCTTTGTTAATATTTGGTGGATTTTTTATTCCTAGAATTCATGTCATGTACTATGTTGAAAAAGATGCACAGAATCAAAAAAAAAATCATTTATGGTTAGTTTACCTTCCCAGTGCTTCCACTACACCTATAACCTTCAATTTCCATCACAACGACAATGTTTTAAATTTAGAATTTTTTTTAATTATTGATCCATATGTGAAATAATGGTTAGATATTTCATTTCAAGATTATTCATTCATTAATCCTATTTTAATTTACATGATTTCAATATATTAATAACCATAATTTAGTGTTTTATTTTCTTAAAGGATTAAGAATAGACTAAAAATGATTGGATATGTTATCAGGAAGTGCTAACCATTTAAACCAATAAGACCAGGTTACACGACTTCTAGCTAGTGTACACATCGTGTACCCATGTGCACGACATCTAGCCATGCCATGGGATACACAACGTACCAAGAAGAAATTACACGTGGTGGATTTATTTCACACCACATGTATACCGGGTCAGTCTAGCACATGAATTATCATATTACACAGTGTGGAGCTGGCGTACACGTCAGTTAGTCTACATGGTTTAGAGATGAAATTTGTGAAAATGGTGTGGCTAAATACATGGTTAAAATCACGTGATACTGAAAATTTGGAACAATAATGACATACATGACATATATCTAGTGTACTCAACATGCAGTTCATTATTTCCTACATCTAATGTACCCACTGATCCTTTTGACAATTCAAGTGGACAAACAACTAGTGGAACACACAACATTTAGCTAGTGTATACATCAGGTGGTCCCGCATCGAAATGAATCACCGATTCCTTCAGCAGGTTACATGAACTCATGAAAAGAGTGATACATGGAATGTATCTAGATAGTACACATCATGTAGTCTAGATAAGGTACACATTGAATCCCCATGCATTTATCTTAGGTACACGACAAAATATGTACACGATGTATAGCTTGTATGTAGAGACCATGTAGTCTCCTAATAAATGAAAGAATTAAATTACATTAAATTTATAGATGGAACATTAAAACCTTATTATATTGATTAAAAAAATGACATGTTTGACAATTTTATAAAGGTTTTAAAGATTTATTAAATGAATAATTAATTTATTGTAATAATATATCATTATTGGTTTTTCAATTTATTTTCCATGAAATCCTTTATGATGAGTATCTCAAATATAATATAAATGGCCATTAAGATGAAAGGGAATTAATTAATTAATGAAAGTGTGGTAATATTAATAATAATGAATGAGTTAAAATGAATGTTAGCTAGTGTAATTTTGCACAACTATTTCATGTGCGACCGATCATGAGATTGAAAAATACCCATGCATGTGTTGGCGTACTTCAATTTTTTACATGGTTTTACTATTATTTAATTATTAAATTAAAATGATATCTTGTGAGTCATAACTCCATCCATTATTATATAAGGCATGCATGCCCAAGGTTATTTATGCAATTTACCTTAACCAATCCTTTGGTTCCCCTCACATGATTTTGATTTATAAATAATTTTAATAATTGAAGTTTCCCAAGGTGCATGTATGTGGTTGAAGATAGGTCCAAGATGATACCAACCCAAGTGATACAAAGGTGGAGAGGTGGAATGTTGTAACTCATTCTAAGACCGACACCTGAAGTTATCCACTAAGTCATAGGTTGATTTATTGTCCCAACAAAAAATCAACTGTTAGTTAAGCTAATGGTTGTGTTATTTATTTATTTATATCTTATGCATTATTTATTATATGGATATAATAACACGATCACCTAAATAAATTTATTAATTTGTAAAGATAAAATTTATATAAATTGATTATGCACAAATATTTTATCAAAATATGGTTAATCACTTAAGTAAAATCAAATTTATATTAAAAAGGCATGTAAAAGATAAAACAAGATATTTTTATTCATAATAAACAATATCCATAAGATAAATATTAATTTAGACTTGGCCTTGTATTATATGATTAGGAATGAAATCCATAGAACTAATTGTTTGACCAAACCTTGTTGGAAAACTTTCTTTTATCATGGATTTATTATAAAGGTTATGGGTAGACTTATCCAACTTAAATCAAGAGATGTATACCTCAATATACTTGATCTAACTTAGAGTCAAGTGTTGAGGAAATACAAGTTATGATTTCAATATCAGGGATTCTAATCAATGGATCATGGAACTGCAAGCCCGGAGTTGACAAAGAAGTTTCTACCTAAATTCATTCAAATAGATCGACCAACCCTCAGTGGGGTTATGTGAAGGGGTATATAGATCCTTTAAAATATAATATCCAAGAATCTAGGAATTATTTATTAAATAGTGAGGGATATTTGGACTTTATAAAATTTCAAGATACTTAATAAAATTAATTTCATCGTGTCTCAAATAAATTGTAATCAATTCAAGTACTAATAATATGATATTTTATAGTCCTATAAATAATGTAAGGTTTTTCATCCACTTAATCCCTATGATCTACATTAGATAAAGATTATCTCATCACTGGAAATAACTTTTCGGAATGGTTTAGACACATTTAGGTACAATTGCTCCATGAATGGAAATGTTACATGTTTGAGTCCTCACTTTCAGATCCGCCTACTAAGAAGACGAGTGATGAATAGTTCACTATCTATGAAAAAACATTTTAAGAAATGATCTAAATTCAATATTTAATGATTTCATATATGTCTAATGAACTCATGAAGTCTAATGAAGATATTAATTCTTATAACTTGCTCGAGCATCTCTATAGTTTATACCAAGAGAGAGAATAACAAGAACAATTTGTGATTTCCAATGATCTTTTTAAGATAAAACATGGAGAAGGTGTGCCAGTTGTGACACTTGTAGTCAAAATCATTAGCTATATTGATCTCTTTGAGGTTCTAGGGTTTAAAATATCTGAATAACTACGAACTAATCTTATTCTCACATCACCCATCAACGCTTCTCCAACATTGTTGTTAATTTTAATATGAAAAACATTGAGAGTCCTCTCCTAGACCTTCTCTCTCTCATTTTCCAATTATATAAGGAGGATAAGAATGAAAAGTCTTTTTATCCTTATGGTTAACAAATATAAAGGAAAAGATAGGTTATCTAAGCCCAAATCTTATTCATAACACCCTTATAAGAGGATAAAGGTCAAGGGGAATGCAATGGAGTAGGATGTTGTTTTCTTTTCATGTAAAAAAAGGACCACTTGAAGAAAAATTTCACCCTGCCATAGAACAAAGGGGAATCTTAAGGTGATGTTGTTATTGATTTCAATTTATCTATTTCTATAAATTGGTCATTAGATATATCTTATGGTGCTCACATGTGTATTAAATTATACGAACCAAGTAGATTCAGAAAAATTAACTGAGGGGAGGTAGATCTATGAGAATCCAACAAATCCAAACTTTCTATTGTGGATATCAAGTAATAACACCTCACACTATCAATGGGAATGATCATGGTTTTGAAATATGGTTATTATGTGTATTACATTACCAAAAACATTATTTATGTATCCAAACTTGATATGGATGGATTTATTTTTAAATTTTGGAATAAATATTTCTTATTTTATAAAGATAGAATTTTTTATAAAAACACACACTTAAATAATGGTCATTATGTGTTGGATTACACAAACCAATTAATGATAATATACAATGAAACTAGTACACATGACTAATTCCACATCCAACTATGAAATAACTTACTAGGTCATGTAAATAAAAAACATTTAACTAAATTACACCAAGATGGATATTTAGAGTCTTATGAACTAAAAATACTATGCATAAGTCACACATGTTTAAAAAGAAGAATTAACAAAGCCCCATTTAGTGAAAAATGTGAAAAGGCTAAATATATTCTTGATTTAGTTTATATTGATGTTTGTGAATCATTTCTTATTAGAGAAAGGGGTTAGTACTCATGCTTCAAAACTTTTACTAATTATTTTGGTAGATATGGATATGTATACTTGATGAGGTACATGTTATATTTCTTTTACATTTCAAGGAATAAAATAATTAATTTGAGACCCATCTTGGTAATAAGATTAAGAAACTCCTCTTATACCATGGTGGATAATATATTAATCAAGATTTGATTGATTATTTATGGGGGTTTGAGATTCTATCCAAACTCAATACTCATTGTACACCACAATATATCACTTTAAGTGAAAGGAGGAACTATACCTTATTACACATGGTGATATTAATGATGATTCATGAAAGTCTTCCATTATCCTATAGGGTTTACACATTATAGATAATTTAAAAAAATAATAAACTAAGTTCCAACTAAAGCGGTAGAAGGTATACCATACCAATTATGGAATGGAAAGAAACATTATGACAACCCTGCTTTTATTACAAACTTAAACATGATTTATTACACAAACTATTCACTTGATAAAACATGTAATATAGAGAGGTCTAGTGTCTTTGGGGCTTAGGATCATACTTAACAACATAAAACATGAACTACAACATCTTTATTGAAAACTTCCTTTACATGACCACTACATTCCCTCATACTTAGCATTTCATGGGATAACCTGAGGACATGCATAAGAAAAGGGGTGATATATAAAGCCCAATAAGGGAATAAAAATCGAATACATGAGGAGTACAATACATGTTAGACAATAGGAATATCAATAGAGCATAAGAGAAATGTGAACATAAAGTCATGATAAAGCATGATAATTATTACATGGAAATGTGGCAACAACACTTAACATGGAATTAGCATGAGCCAAGGCTCATTGCACATGGATCATGAGTAAATCCTCATTGCACATGAAGCACGAGTAAACCCTCGTTGGACTTTAATTATCATGAGTCAAAACTCATTGAACATGACGTATCATGATACTATACTTTACCCAATGCATTGGAGCGCTATAAGTGCACACCCTTCTTAAACATTTCCTTTCATGCATAAGTGTGCCACATGGATCATAAAACATGGATTCATAAAACATAATCATTTATTCCACGACAAAGGAATGTGGAATGAAACTTTATAATCAATAAGTAAATGTTCATGAAGGTGAATACCCTTGATGGAGAAATGGGCATGCTATTCACTACACAATGGCATTGGCTTAGAAAATTGGTGCAATTTCGGCAGCCTATCGGCGTGATATAAGAATTAATAAAAATGGTTGATGAGAGAGAAAGGGGTGTATCATCATATCTACATGAAATTGACAGTAAGGGGGGTCATATAGATACATGTCCCAACAATTGTAATGGAATTTAGATTCATGATAAAAAAGTATTACTTGAATGTAAATGAGGAGAGAGAAGATCCTTTCAGAATTTGGGAATAGTAATGGGTGTACATGGGAGGCATTTAATGATAGGGGTCTAAAATCATTAAAAAAATAAGGGGGAAGTATGGGGGAGGTGTAAAAACTTACCCAAGCATTTATAATTGAAATTAAAAGGGCATAACAATACTAATAAAATTGGACAAAAAGTGAAAGGAAGAAAAACCCTTACTTGGAAGTGTGCTTCCAAAGGCTTGAGAGGATTGAGAGAGGCTTATTGGGAGCTTGGGGCACCCTGGGAGGATTCTAGAGAGAGTAGGGAAGAGTTTGGATGAACTCTAAAGGATTTGAGTGAGGAAGAAGTGGGATCTTGGGTGAGTTTATATAGGAAAGGTGAGTGAATTATTTATTATTTAGGTTTGGGACCCCTTACATTAAACTAATCGAAACAAAAAATCAGCTCATGGTTTTTCCCATGGTTTTTGGAAAAGGGGACAGGAAAAATATATTTTATAATTCCAAAGTCAGAAATTCTTAAAATAATGGGGTTTCTTATGTGGAGGTGAGTCACACTCCCATGGAAAATAATTTAAAAAGACAAGATGTTTAATAAGTCTTGAGGGGTCCATTAATGATTTGTAAAATAAGTCAAACTCAAAATCACATTATTTTAATGGTAAAAAATATATTTGACAAACATAAAGCTTATAGTATTTTATTACATCACTATTGGGTCATTATGATGTCATAAAACACATTATATATTTAAATAGTATTTAATTTTTACCAAAAAATTTGACTATCTCAGAAAATAATGAAAAATTCACCGTTGGATAATTTAGACATCCTGATTCTAGAAATAACATTTATTTTATCTAAATAATTTTCTAAATATGTTAATTTTCAATTTTAAAATAAAAACTGACGTTTATCAAAATTCATGGGTTTTGACAAAAATGGCTTTCAAACCATAATAAAAATTACAATTGCATTCATAAAATTATAAGATAATTTATATTTAATAAAAATTAATTTAATAAAAATAAAAATATTTTATTAAAATATTATTTAATTCAAAAATCCCTTAATTTAATAAAATATAATTTTTAATTAAATAATCACTAAAAACACTATTTGTACTTTAAAAACTATTTACAATGTATCAATAATGACAAGAAAGTATATTCATTATTATATATAAAAAATAATGTACATGATCATAGTACTAGCGATTTGTTACATAACCCCTTAAAAAATCCGCATAAGACCTAAGGGTAAGGTGTGTGATGGTGACCGACTCTTGGGGTGGCTCAGATAACATCACTCAAGTGGTAATCTCTATTAAGTTCCACTTTTCTAGTAGACGGTCCCGTTCGAGCTTGACATGATGAAGCTCAGCTTGGGCTTGGTCAAGAGTGAAGCCCAAAGATGACACCTCTTTTCCGAGCTTTGACAAATGGGCTTCATATGGAGAAATTGTACTAGATGAGGCCATCGCTTCTTTTGTCTGATTAAATTGTATTTGTTAAAGCCTTATATTTATACTAATCATGTGATCACTGTTCAGCGGCTATAAAAGAAACTTTCACAATTATTAACATAAAACCAAAGAAGTTGACATTTTATATAAACATTTTACATAAAGAGATATTTAATTAGATCAAGAGGGATTTACAATAATGAAACTTTGGGTCATTTCAATATTCCCCCCTTAAGAAATTTCTCCCTCAAAATTTCTTTTTCCCACACTAAAACAGATGTGGGTAACTCAACTTCATCATTTACTCCGATTCCCAAGTCGCTTCTTCAAACTTGTGGTTTCACCACAACACCTTGACGAGGGGCATTGTCTTATTTTGTAGAACTTTTTCTATACAATCTAAGATATTCAATGGTTGCTTCTCATAAGAAAGATAATCCTACAACTGTACCACCTCAGAAGAGAGTACATGTGAAGGGTCCGTTATGAACTTCTTTAAGAGGGATACATGAAAGACATCATGTACTTTGGCCATGGTAGGTGGAAGTGCTAGTCGATAGGCCACTACCCCAACACGATAAAGAATCTCAAAGGGGCCGATGTACCTTGTACTTAACTTCCCTTTCTTTCCAAACCTCATGAACTTCTTCCATGGAGATATGAATAGAAAAACTATGTTTCCAACTTTAAACTCAAGGTCTCGTCGACGGTTATCTGCATAACTCTTATGTTGACTCTGGGCTACCTTGATATGCTGGTGAATGATTTTCACCTTCTCCACCATTTCATCGACCTTTTCTGGCCCAAGAAGCTTACATTCACCGACCTCATCCCAACATGATGATGTTCTGCACCTTCTCCCATACAATGATTCATATAGTGCCATTTAGATGCTAGAGTGGAAACTATTATTATAAGAGAACTCAACCAGAGGAAGATGTTGATCCCATCCTCCTTTAAAGTCCATTGAGCATGATCTCAATATATCCTCAAGTGTTTGGATAGTCTGCTCGGATTGGCCATCAGTTTGAGGATGATAGGCCATACTGAAGTTCAGTTCAGTATTCAGAGCATGTTTAAGACTCTTCCAAAACTTATAGGTGAATCTTGGATCTCGGTCAGACACAATAGATAGTGGTACTCCATATTGCCTTACCACTTCCCTAATATATATCTGTGCCAGTTGATCCAATGAGAAATCCTCCCGAATAGCAATGAAGTGTGTAGTCTTTATAAGATTACCCACAACAACCCAGATTGTATTGTTGCCTTTGGATGTCCTCAGAAGTCCGGTGACAAAGTCCATGGTGACTTTCTCCCATTTCTATTCTGGTATGGGCAATGGTTGCATCATCCACTTAGACTTATGCCTCTCGGCCTTCACTTGCTAGAACACCAGGAACTTTGATGTATATTCAGCGATCTCCTTCTTCATATTATCCCACCAAAATTTTTCTTAGATATCTCAATACATCTTTGTGCTCCCTAGGTGAATAGAGAAATTTGAACTATGTGCATCATCCAAAAGTTCCTTCTTCAGCTCTAGAATTGATGGAAAACATAGTATTTTACCAAATCTCACAATTCCTTCTTCATTAACATTAAACTCTAAGGATTTACCTTTTTCAATAGCTTCCACTTTTTCATGAATTCTTACATCATCCTTTTGAGCATCCTTTAACCTTTCCAAAAGAGACGTTTGAACAATCATTTGTGAAAGGATTGATGATGTTCCCTTCTTTATGATTCCCATGTCCATATTTATCAAGTCTAAGAAGAATGGATCCTTCTCAATTCTCATAACTAATATAATCACTGGGTACTTTCTACTTAAGGCATCTTCCACCTTGTTCGCTTTCCCAGGGTGGTAATGTATTGACCAATCATAATCCTTGATGAGATCTATCCGTCTTCTTAGGTGCAGTTTAAGCTCTTTCTGTGTGAATATATATTTAAGACTCTTGTGGTCAGTATATATCTCACATTTCTCCCCATAGAGATAATGCCACCATATTTTCAAGGAAAAGATCACCACTGCCAACTGCAGATCATGCGTTGGATAGTTTTGCTCATGGATTTTCAACTACCTTGAGGCATAGGATATCAATTTATCATTCTGTATCAGCACACAACCTAATCCCTTCTTCAAAGAATCACTGAATACCAAAAAAATTTCCCCACTTGTGGGTAATGTCAGCACGGGCGCAGTGATAAGCCTCCTTTTCAACTCCTTTGTAAGAGGGTTGGACAATCGTGAGAAATTTCTCACAAATCGTCGATAATATCCAGCTAACCCCAAGAAGCTACATATATCTGTTATCGATGTTGGCCTTAGCCATCCCTCAATTGCATCTGTTTTAGAGGGATCCATAGATATCCCATTGCTTGTTATGATATGGCCCAAGAATGAGACTTCCTTTAACCAGAACTCACACTTGTTGTACTTTTCATAGATCTTCTCCTTGCTCAAAGTCTCCAGTACAGTTCTTAAATGATCCTCATTATCCTCCTTGGTTTTGGAGTATATTATAATATCATCTATAAATAGTACCAAAATTTTTTCTAGGAAATCTCTAAAGACTCTATTAATCAAGTCTATGAATATTGCTGGAGCATTGGTGAGTCCGAAAGGCATTACTATCAATTCACAGTGCCCGTATCTTGTACGAAAAGCGGTCTTGGGGACATCTTTATTCTTCACCCTTACTTGATAATATCCTGACCAAAAATCTACCTTGGAGAAGTATTGTGCTCCACGCAGCTGATCAAACAAGTCATCGATCCATGGCAGAGGATACTTGTTCTTTATCGTGATTTTGTTAAGTTCACGATAATCGATGCAAAGCCACATTGACCCATCCTTATTTTTGAGGAAGAGGACTGGTGCAACCCATGGTGAAGCACTTGGGCATATAAACCCTTTATCTAGATTCTACTGTAGTTGTTTCTTCAGATCTTCAAGCTCCACGACAACCATTCTATATAGAGTCTTGGATATTGGTAGTGCCCCTGGTATAAGTTCAATTGAGAATTCAACATCTCTTCTAGGAGGAAGACCAGATAGTTCCTCAAGAGACACTTTAGCGAATTCCCTCACAATAGGCATTTATTCAAGGATGGTTTCTTCCTTGGACTCAACCATCTGATCCAGATACGCGTGCTCATAGGGAAGTAATATCCATGCTTGAGATTATGGAGCTAAAGGAGATTCATCTTCCTCCTTACACTTCTAATGAATCAGGGGTCGATTCTCCATATGGAGTGTGATTTCGCTCTCCTGAAAATTTATGTTGGCTCTATATAAGGAAATCCAATCCATGCCATGAATTGCATCAAATTCCACTAGAGGGAGCATGAAAAGGTTCTCCAGGAAATTCAATCCACAGATTATGACAGGGGAGGAGTTATATTCATGGGATGCAATGATTTCCCCATTTTCCATACTCCCCAACATCTTCACTTCCATGATTTGTGGTGGTGCTGGGATTGTTCTACTAAACTTTCGAGATATAAAAGAATGTGTATAACATGAATAAAAAAGTATGTTCACTATTCTTGAATGAATAACTAGCATACCTGTTACCACTTCGTTGTCGGGGTTCAGTTCGGCAGAAGTGATGGCAAAAGATCTTCCTTGCTACCTTGTAGGTTGTTAGTTGCCTCCGAAAACCTTTGGATTAGGGAACTGATTTGCAAGATGCCCCGGTTCTTTGTATTTGTAGCAATGAACAATGCGTTGCGGTACGAACGGAGTGTTCCTCTCCTCTGTCGCAGCCGCGGGTATTTCTTGCTGACAGTTAACAGCTAGGTGCCATTATCTTCCACACCTAAAGCATTTCCTCGTGCCCTTGAGGAAATTTCTAGGGTTCTTCTTTCCTCACTTTTTGAAAGTGGGATGCTGGATCTTATTAGCACCGTTGGATTTATCCATCGGACCACCAGCATTGAAGTCCACCTTATGCTTCTTGTCCCCATGATACCCCTGTGATTCCCCGATCTCTATTTCGACCTTGAGGGCACATCAGACAATTTCTTCATAGATGTCAAAGTCACGGATCGCCAATGCTTTCCACAGGCTAGGCTTCAACCCACCAAAGAAGCGGTCAACCTTGCATTCGGGGGTAATGACAAAGCCAGAAGCATATCATGCAAGCCTTGTGAAGTTTTCCTCATACACTCCAACAGATTCTTCTTCTTTTTTCTTGAGGGAAAGGAAGTCCCTTTCCATCTTAAGCCGGAGGGTGCGTGGAAAATATTTATCGATAAACATATTCTGGAAATCCTCCATTCCAACACCTCGATCTCCTCCTCAAGCTTCGTATTTTTTATCAACGTCCACCATTGATCAGATTCACCCTCCATATGATAAGATTCTAGGAGAACCTTCTCTTGTTCATAACATTGAAGGATGAAAAAGATCTTTTCAATGGAGTTGATCCATTGTTTAGCGATCGTGGGATCGGATGATCCACTAAAAGTAGGAGGAATTTGTCTCATGAAGCTTTTGATAGAGACTTGTTCCTTCTTAGGGGGGTTTGGATGTTCCTCTTGACCCATGTTGCTATTCAGAGCTTGAGTTATCTGAGAGAGAAGCATGAAAAACTTTGTAATTCCTGCTCCCATTGGATTGTGCATCTCATTAGTACAGTCATCACCCTGATCTTCACATCGATTGTTAGCCTGAGTCCTCGTATTACTAGAAATTGGCTGGAATAAAAGGAATGTTAGGGGGTAACACATAAAGGGTAATCCAAAGACAAAATTTGATAACTTATAAATAAACTTTTATTTCCTTAACTCATGAGTCTATAGGCTTCAATCTAGGATTTTCATGATATACTTTCTAACATATATTCTTAGGAGAATTTTTTTAATTCACTTAATAAGGGTTCATACTAAGCTTGTGAATTTATCAAAACATATCATCAGGGAGTGTCGTAACCAAGAGTGCAGCAAGGCCCATTGGCATGCACCGGTTCCCGTTCGAGTCTAGCTCAAAGCGGTGTTTTCAGGTTTTACCCCTAGGATACATCTGTGCCAGAGCCACCTCTACCTGCTCGTATCCAGAAAGGGATGTATTTTATTGATAAAATACTTACTCAGTACTTACCAAAACTTAGGGATGTTTTTATTATACTTATTCTTGTCTCTAAGGCTTTACTAGGGTTTTCTAATACTAATCCTAAAAATAACTAAACCTATCCTCTGATACCAACTATGATAACCCTGCTTTTATTACAAACTTAAACGTGATTTATTGCATAAACTATTCACTTGATACAAAATGGAAGATAGAGAGGTCTTGTGTCTTTGGGGATTAGGATCATTACATAACAACTTAAAACATGAAATAAAACATCTTTATTGAAAACTTCTTTTACATGACCACTACATTCCCTCGTAATTCGCATTGCATGGGGTAACCTGAGAACATGCATAAGAAAAGAGGTGAGTTATAAAGCCCAGTAAGGGAATAAACATGGAATACATGAGAAGTAAAATACATGTTAGACAATAGGCATATCAATAGAGAATAAGAGAAACATGAACATAAAGGCATGATAAAGCATGATAATCATAACATGGAAATGTGGCAACAACACTTAACATAGAATTAGAATGAGCCAAGGATCATTGCACATGGAGCATGAGTAAATCCTCATTGTACATGACGGACGAGTAAACCATCATTTCACTTAAATTAGAATGAGTCAACACTCATTGCACATGACGTATCATGATACTATACTTTACCCAATGCATTGGAGCGCTATAAGGGCGTACCTTTCTTAAACATTTCATTTCATGCATAAGTGTGCCACATGGATCATAAAACATGGATTCATAAAACATAAGCATTTATTCCATGACAAAGGAATGTGGAATGAAACTTTATAATCAATAAGTAAATGTGCATGAAGTTGAATACCCTTGATGGAGAAATGGGCATGGTATTCACTACACAATAGCATTGGCTTAGAAAATCGGTGAAATTTCGGCAGCGTAATAGTGTGATATAAGAATTCATAAAAATGGTTGATGAGAGAGAAAGGGGTGTCTCATCATATCTACATTAAATGGACAGTAAGGGGGGGGGTGTCATATAGATACATGTCCCAACAATTTTAATGGAATTTAGATTCATGATACAAAAGTATTGCTTGAATGTAAATGAGGAGAGAGAAGTTCCTTTCGTAATTTCGGCATAGTAAGGGGTGTACATGGGAGGAATTTAATGAGAGATAAAGGGGACTACCATCATTCAAAAAATTATAGGGAATTATGGGGGAGGTGAGAAACCATATCCCAGCATTTATAATTAAAATTAAAAGGGATTAACAATACTAATAAAATTGGACAAAAAAGTGAAAGGAAGAAAAATCCTTACTTGGAAGTGTGCTTCCAAAGGCTTGAGAGAGGCTTGAGAGAGGCTTCTTGGGAGCTTAAGGCACCTTGGGAGGATTCTAGAGAGATTAGGGAAGAGGTTGGATGAACTACAAAGGCTTTGAGTGAGGAGGAATTGGGAGCTTGGGTGGGTTTATATAGGAAAGGTGAGTGAATTCTTTATTATTTAGGTTTGGGACCCCTTACATTAAACTAATCCAAACCACAAATCATCTCATGGTTTTTGGAAAAGGGTATAGGAAAACAATATTTTATAAGGGCAAAGTCTGAACCTCTTAAAATAGTGGGGTTTCTTATGTGGAGGTGAGTCACACTCCCATGGAAAATAATTTAAAAAGACAAGATGTTTAATAAGTCTTGAGGGGTCCATTAATTCTTTGTAAAATAATTCAAACAAACTCAAAATCAAATTATTTTAATGGTAAAACATATATTGGCCTAACATAAAGCTTATAGTATTTTATTACAACACTATTGGGTCATTATGATGTTATAAAACACATTATATATTTAAACGATGTTTAATTTTTATCCAAAAATATGACTATCTCAGAAAATTATGAAAATTCACCGTTGGATAATTTCGACATCCTAATTCCATAAATAACATTTATTTTATATAAATAATTTTCTAAATATGTTAATTTTCACTTTTAAAATAAAAACCGATATTTATCGAAAATTCACGGGTTTTGACAAAAATGGATTTCAAACCTTAAAAAAAATTACAATTGCATTCATAAAATTATAAGATCATTTATATTTAATAAAAATTAATTTAATAATAATAATATTATTTTATTAAAATATTATTTAATTCAAAAACCCCTTAATTTAATAATATAGAATTGTTAATTAAATAATAAATAAAAACACTATTTGTACTTTAAAAACTATTTACAATGTATCAATAATGAAAAGTAAGTACATTTATTATTATATAAAAAAAATAATGTACATGAAAATAGTACTAGTGATTTGTTAAATAACCCCTTAAAACAACCGCATAAGACCTAAGGGTAAGGTGTGAGATGGTGACAAACTCTTGGGGTGGCTCAGATAACATCTCTCGAGTGGTAATCTCTATCAACTTCCCCTTTTCCCTTAGATGGCCCCGTTCGAGCTTGACATGATGAAGCTCAACTTGGGCTTGGTCAAGAGCGAAGCCCAAAAATGCCACCTTTTTTTCGAGCTCTGACAAATGGGCTTCGTATGGAGCAATTCTACTGGATGAGGTCATCACTTCTTTTGTCTGAGTAAATTGGATTTGTTAAATCCCTATATTTATACTAATCATGTGATCACTATTCAACAGCTATAAAAGCAACAGTCACAATTCTTAACATAAAACCAAATAAGTTGAAATTTTATATAAATATTTTACATAAAGATACATTTAATTAGATCAAGTGGGATTTCCATTAATGAAACGTTGGGTCGTTACAAACATGTGTTGTTGTACTTACATGTGGGGGTGTCAAAGAATTTTTTAAGGCCACTTTAGGTGATAACTTCCACCCCAAGGAACAAAGTGTACCATTATTGAAAAACCAAAGGAAATATATGGATATTAGCTATATGACCCATCCGAAAAAATGTGATAGTGGAGTGACACACCATATTCCTTGAGGAGGATAACATCTCTAAAAGTGATAGTATGATCGAGATAGAATTTTATAAATTAAGGGGTCATGGTACACAAGACTTGTCATAGAAACAAATTCCACAAAGACCAATGGAATAATATGTTCTAGATAAAAAAATTACTATGTAGAATTATAAGGGAGGTTAGAGAACCAGATTGGTATTATTTTATAGTCACCAAGAATGGTGAATGATCCTATAACCTAAAAGGAATAATTAACTAGCACAAATGTTTCCAAGTGGAAAGAATCCATTAATTCTGAAATGGATTCCATGGACCAAAAACATGTCTGGATTTTGGTAGATCATCTGGTTGATGTAAATCCTATTGGTTAAAAATGGCAATTCAATAAGAAAATGGACATAGATGGAAAATTTAGTACCAATAAGGAATGATTGGTCACAAAATGGTTTAAAAAACCTCATGGAATTGAATATAATAGAACCTTTACACCAATTGAAATGCTGAAATTCATCATAATTCTACTTTCCATTATTTATTATCATGATTATGATATTTGGAAAATGGATTTCAAAATATAATTCCTTAATAGGAACCTTATAGAAGATGTATATATGAAACAAACCAATTTTTTTGTGACTAAAAAGGATGCCAAAAAGTTATGAAACTTGAAATGATCCATTTAAGTATTAAATAAAGCATCTAGGTCATATAACATTAAGTTTGATGAAGTCATAACAGAATTTGGTTTCATAAAGAATGAATGCAATCATTTCTTTTATAAAAAGTTTTTTGGGAGTGTGGAAATTTTCTTAACATTATATGTTGATGAAATATTACTTACTAGAAATGAAATATTAGTCTTAAGTATTATTATGTCCTGGTTGAATAAATGCTTATCCTTAAAGGAATTAGGAGAAGCAACATATATTCTTGCGATCAAGATCCATCGTGATAGATCCCAGAGGCTAGTTATCTTAATTTTGGGTACATATATTGAAAATATAATGAATATATTAAGTATAGATCAATCCAATATGTTTTTTTTTTAAATTACACATGACATTAATATTTCTAAGAAAACATATCATCAGACAAATGAGGGAAAAAAGTATGGAAATAATTCCATATGCATCAAAGATTGGGTTAGTCATGTTTGCTATGTTATGTACCATGATAGATGTTTTCTACACCTTAAGTGCAGTAGAAAGATATCAAGATGACTTGGGTGGCCACTATTGGATGGAAGTAAAGACTATACTTAAGTATCTAAGGCATACTAAGGATATGTTTTTGGTCTATAGAGGAGATGAAGAACATATCATTATAGGATATAAAGATTTTATTTTCCAAATAGATCAAGACAATATGAAATCACAAATAAGATACATATTCAATTTGAAAGGTGGTTATGTGATCTATAAGATATCAAATTAGGTTATGGTCATAGTATCTACAACTGATTATGAGTATATTGATGATTTTGACGCATCTAAAGAACTAGTATGGATACGAAACATCAACCAAGAGACTGATGTGGTACTTAGAAGTAAATATTCCATCACGCTCTATTTTGATAATATTGCAGCAGTGACCCTTACCAAGGAGCCAATGTCACATAAGCAGACAAAGCATACACTTCAGAAGTATCATCTCTTGAAGGATTTTTCTCAAGGAGGTGAGGTTGTAGTGAGAATTATTTCCATAGAATATAATGTCGATGAAAAATTTACGAAATCCTTGAATTATCATAAAAATTATTATCATGTAAGGTATAGCAAATTGAGAATATTAGGTAGTTAGATCTAGTCCAATTGGGAGTTTTTTGGAGTTGATGTCCTAGGAATAACTATTTTTACTTCGATTACATGTATATTTGATGATTTGAATATTAATAAAATATATTAATACATATTTTTCATTATAATGTATGAATTAAATGTAATATTGTACTAGAGTATCTATCACATTAATAAGGTCATAATAGTTCTCTACTGTGATAAGAAACTTAAAATAGAAAGAAGATATTCTCAAATATAGTTATATGGTCCAATAATTTTCTATGATGTGACACATTGAACATTACTATCAGGTGCGAGTAATCATAAGAAGATGAGTCTTCTTCTCATGAATTTTTCATTTTGTAATCTCAAAGATGAGATATTATGAGAATAGACCCACTAGTGTAAATTCTATATGTTTTGGTGTCATCAGATATTCCTATCTTCAAGCATGTGTAATGGTCCTAAGACTTTAATATTATCATTAAATCATACCATAAATCAAAAACTTAGATTTATTGACCAAAATCATGATACCATATGTTATTTTTAAGTAAGGTACAATGGGTGCATCATGAATGACATGTTATTAATAGATAAGTTAAGGAATGATTTTTCTCTTCCATATTTATGGAAGTTTATACCTTGATCCTTTGATTGGAATAGATCCATCGTATTAAATTCCATGGCCATAGTGAAATTACATGTTTATTTCAGATATTCAAATAAAGATGTATCGAGAATATAGGTTGGCGACACAGATGTGCAACCTTCTTGATGAGATATTGAGACAAATAAATTATATTACATAGTGAGCAGTCATATATGGTTGTCGAAATTGAGACATTAAGTTATTTCTCTTAGGTGGAATGGACCATTAATAGATATTAATCTCAAAATTTAGGCAAGACTCATTAATTACCAAGAGAAATAATCCTATAGGGTCATACACTAAGTGTTTATATGTATCTTGGTTAAATTCTATTTGAATTTAATTAATGTAATAAATATTATTCTTAAGAGTGAGAAATAATTTTATTCATTTTTTATTGATAGTGGATATTTATTGATGAATTAAATATTTAATTAAATATTTATTTAGGTATTCAATAAACACTAAGGAGTTAGAATAGACCAAGACCATGTATGTTGATAACTATTAATTTAAAATCTGGTAAAAGAATATATTTATCATTGTGAAAGTTAGAGCATACCATTAAAAATTATTATTATTATTATTATATGGCATGGAGTTTATTAAGGATTATAATGTTATTTAAGGGATGGTATGTAATTAAATAATATTTTAACCTAAAACCTAGCTTTATAAATATATGGTTATGTATATTATGTAGTGTTGATCGAGAACTGATAATCCTTTCGTAAAATAAACTTATCTATCAAATTCCTCCTCCTTCCTCCGAAGAATGATAATAAGTCCTTTAATACAGAAGGATCATAAAGTAATCAAGTTGAATAATGAAAGATTATTGATTCTCCATGCTAGAACTCAAAAATCAATTGGTATCACTCAGAGATCAAAGGAGAATGTGTGGGTCACCGCTAGAGGGATTCTATACTTATATCCTATAAGCACAACATAGGTAATCCAAAAAGGATTTTTATGGATGATTTAAATCTACATCGAAGAAAAATCCTAAGACCAGGTATACCATTGTTCCAATAATACATCAACTAATTATAAATTTAATGTGAAAATATCCTCTCTGGGTTTCGTGTTTTCTATATGTCAATATTTGTTGGAAAAATTTCATTAGTCATGGCATTCATGTTATGTACAATGTTGTGAATGATCTAAAAAATTAACATAACCATTATAGTTATTCTCCCTCCACAGAACTTTCATTACACCCAAAACCTTCACATTGGATGTATCATCACTTCGGGGATTTTTCTCAAGGAGGTGAAGTTTTAGTGAGAAGAATACCCATGGAAGACTATGTAGCGAACCCCTTGACTAAATCGTTAACTAAGCCTAAACATGATCATCATGTGGGGTCCAACAGACAGAAAGTCATAGGTAGTTGGATATAGTCCAAGTTAGAGTCTATTGGAGTTGGTATTCTTGAGCCAAATATTTATACTTTATATTACATGTATATTTCAAGATATGAATATTAATAAAACATCCTTTTGCATTTTTTTTCATTATTCTGTATGACTTTAGTACAATAATATCCTAAAGTATATGTCATATTGAAAAAGTCATAATAGCTCATTGCTATTATAATAACCTTTAAATGCCATGAATATTTTATTAAATACAGTTCTATGGTTATATAACACACAATGATGGGACCCATAGAATGTTTATTATCATGTGAAAGTACTCATAAGAAGATGAGATTTATTCTCATGAAGTTAGCACTTAATAATTTCCAAGATGGTAGATTTTGAGAATAGACTTTACTGTAGGGATTCTTCATGTTTATGTGCCATCAAATATTACTAAATGAGAGTGTTTTTAATGGTTTTTAGACTCTATAATTATTATTAATTATTTTCATGACTCATATACTTTGATGCACTAACCAAAATCGTGATGTCATATATTCACAGGAAGTAGGGCACGTTGGGTTAATCATGAATGGAATGTTATTGATTAATAAATCGAGGAATGATTTGTCCATTCCATATGAATAAAATCTGATATATTTACCTTTTGAATAAAATGGAATTATCACATTAAATTCCAGGGTCATGGTATAGTGATGAGTTTATTTTAGATAGTCAAAGAAAGACGTATCAAGCATATATGTTGGTGACACAAGTGTGAAACCATCTTGATGAGATATTCCAAAAAATTAATTTTATTACATATAAAACATTTGTGTATGGTTTTTGGTGTTTCTACATTAACTTTTTTCACTTAGGTGCATTGACCCATTGATATACAATAATATTAGACATTAGACAAGTCCACATAATTCCAAGATTACAGGGTCACACACTATGTGTTTCCATTGATCTCAATTAAACTATATTTGAATTTAATTATTGGAATAAATATTATTCTAAAAATAGAGGAATAATTTTATTCAAGATTTATTAATTGAAAATATTCACAAGGTAATAAATAATTATTTATCAATAAAATACTTATTTAATTATGAGAATTATTAACAAATATTTAATCGTCTAACTATGAATAATATATTTACTTTATTCATTGAATATTTAATAGATATTTATTTTTCTGGCTATGAATAGAGTATTTATATATGAGTAAATTTTTAATAAATATATATTTGAGTATTTGATAAATGTTGAGGAGGATGACTGAACAAAGATCATGTCTGATGATAGATATTAATTTACATGTCAATAAAATAATATTTATCCTTATGATAGATAGTTCACACCATAAAATAATAATAATATTATTATTAAATTTCACAGGGTTAAATAAAGTTTATCATATTATTTAAGGGTCGTTGTGCAATTAAATAATATTTTAACCTAAACCCTAACTCTATAAATTTGATTGATATGTCTATTATGTAGGGTTAATTAAGAATTAAGAATAATTATGAATAACACATTTCTCTTCATAATATAACTCCTCTGATTCTCTCAAGAATGATTAGAAAAAGAGAGAATCCTTCAATCATGATGGAACTTGAAGTGATCAGTACGAATAAAAAAAGATGATCGATCCTCTATACTAGGACCTAGCAATCCAACAGTGTTATTTGGAGATCAAATGATTACATGCGGATCACCACCGAAGGGGATATTCTTTGGGTCCTCTCTACACAATAAAGGTAATCCAAAAGGGTTTAAGATGATCAGCATTGTCATCAAAGAAAGATCCTAAGACAATGTTAGCTTTCTTATGATCTAATTTAAATTAATTATAAATTTAACATGTAAAAGATCATCTTTGGGATCTGGTCTTTCCATGTCAATAGTCGATGGAAAATTTTCATTAGTTATGATGTTTACATATTGAACAATTGGTGAATAATCCATTGAATCCAACAAAAAACTAAATGTTTATTCACCCACAAGGTGCTTCCACTATATCCCAAACCATTATGAACACACTGACTCTTATAAAAAAATGCTCGGTTTCACCCACCAATGTGTTATAACTACCTGATCAAAATTCATTTACCCCCAAAGGCATCCCATGATCATCCAATCATTATCATTGAGAATTGTACCCATCCCTTGATAAAATTACATGATTGGAATCTCAACCTATGTTACCCTATAACAACTTAAGAAAAATTTGAGTTACCCATCATTAACTTAAGGAAATTTCACATTAACCTTTAGTAACTTAAGAAATATTTAAGTTACCCATAAGTAACTTAAGAAAATTTCGAGTTACAATTTATTAACTTAAGAAATATTCAAGTTACCCTTTAATAACATAATAAATTTTTTGAGTAAACCGTTCGTAACAAAAGAAATATTCAAGTTACCCTATAATAACTTAAAAAAATCAAGTTACCCTTTAAAAACTTAAGAAAATTTCAAGTTACCATTTAGTAATACAACAAATATTCAAGTGTATTTTTAGTAAATTAAGAAATATTTTAGTTACCATTTATTAAAAGAATAAATATTCAAGTTTCCCATCCGCAACTTAATAAAATTTCAAGTTACCCTTCAGTAACACACGAAATCATTAAGTTACCCATTATAAACTTAACAATTCTTCATGTTACCCTTAAATAACTTAATAAATCTTCAAGTTACCCTATATTAACTTTAGAAAAATTCAAGTTACCCTTTAGTAAATTAAGAAAAATTCATGTTACCCTTCAGTAACTTAATAAATATTAAATTTACCCTTTAGTAACTTATGAAAATTTATATTTAACCATTAGTAAATAAAGAAATATTTAGGTTACCCATTAGTAACTTATTAAATCTTTATGTTAACCTATAAAAACTGAAGAAAAATTTGAGTTAACCTTCATTAACTTAAAAAAAATTTAGTTACCCTTCAATAACTTAAGAAATACTCTAGTTACCCTTTAACAACTTAAGAAATATTTAATTTATCCTTCAGTAAGTTAAGTAAATTTTATGTTATCCTTTAGTAACTTAAGAAAAAATCAAGTTACCCTTTATTAAATTAATATAATTTTGAGTTACCATTCAATAACTTGAGAATATTTATGTTACCCTTTATTAACTTAATAAATCGCTACGTTTTCATTTAACAACTTGATAAATATTCAAGTTACCCTTCAGTAACATAAGAAATATTTGAGTTACCCTTCAGTAACTTAAGAAAATTTTGAGTTACCCTTCCATTACATAAGAAATATTTAAGTTACCCTTCATTAGGTTTGAAAAATTTCAAGTTACCATTATGTAACTTAAAAAATCTTTAAGTTACCCTTTCTAAACTTATGAAAATTTTGAGTTACACTTTAGTAACCTAAAAAATATTCAATTTTACCTTCATTAACTTAAAAAATATTCAATTTACCTTTCAAAAACTTAATAAATATTCAATTTTCCCTTTAGTAACTTAATAAATTTTCAGTTTTTCATTCAGTAACTTAAGAAAATTTTGATTTACCCTTAAATGAATTAATAAATATTAAATTTACTCTTTAATAAAATTATAAAATTTTAAATTACCCTTTAGTAACTTAAAAGATATTCAAGTTTCATGTCAGTAACTAAAGAAATTATCAAGTTACCCTTCATCAACTTACTAAATATTTATGTTACTCTTAATAAACTTACGAAATATTCAAGTTAACCTTTAGTAACTTAAGAAAATTTCAAGTTACCCCTTATTATCTTAATAAATATTCAGGTTACCCTTTAGTAACTTAAGAAAATTTCGAGTTATGCTTCAGTTACTTAAGAAATCTTCAAGTTACCCTTCATTCACTTAAGAAAGTTTCTATATTCCATTCAGTAATTTAATAAATCTTCAAATTAACCTTTAGTAACTTAATAAATCTTCACGTTACTCTTTATCAACTTATTAAATCTACCCTTCAGTAACTTAATAACCCTTCTAGTTACCCTTTAGTAACTTTAGAATATTCGAGTTACCCTTTAGTAACTTAATAAATCTTCAAGTTAACATTCAATAAGTTAAAAAAATGTTGAATTACCCTTTAGTAACTTAATAAACCTTCAATTTTCTATTTAATAACTTAATAAATATTTAATTCATCCTTAATGGAATAATTCCACTATCATACCTAACCAAAATACTACCATCGACTAATAATATAATGCCTCATCGCTCTCATGTAGAATCAATAAATAAATTAACCCTACATCTCCCCACTAATCATATCTACCACACAAAGTCCCAATAATCCAAATTAATAATAAGAATTAAACTTCACCATTAAATTAAACAAAAAATCACCTTATACAATGTTATTCACTAAAACAATGCTCGAAAGGACTATAAAACAAAACATTAGTTAAAAATGTTAAAATGTTTCCTTGAAACCCAAATATTTTATTTAAAATTAACCACAAGTTTCTCACCAAAACCATAATTTTTTTTAAAAGCAATGAAAGGATCCTAAATATTAATTTACAAAAAAAGTACCGAAAAAATTCTTTTAAAATACACATCAAAACATTTCTAAGGAAACTCTATTATTTTAAAATCTACACAAGTTTTATTAAAATAAATGATATTAATTTATTTGAGAAAAAATATTTTAAAAAAGGAAACCAATGTACGGACTACAATATCACAACTAAAAAGCATGCATCGACCTCTAAAAACAGAACAAGTAAAGTGTGAAAAAGTAAACTGACAAGTAAATTGAACAGTAAAGGGAAAAAACACGCACCCAACTAGAAAGGTTCCACAAACCGACAATAGGTAACGAGCGTAAACAGTTGGTGAGCCTCACACCTGAAAGACCTACTATGACCACTGAATGAAGCCCAAGGTCCTTTGTCCTCTACGCTCCTCCGTAGTCTCGATTGTCCTGTCCATCATCTGCAAGGGCATGCCAAGTGCGGGAAGAGCCCAAGTAGGGGTGAGTATAAAGATACTCAGTAGGATGCCCCGAAAGCTCAAGGGAGAAACAAATAAGGTACTGAAACGGTGAGCAGTAGACATAACAAATAATAGTGTAAGAGTACAATAGAGAGAGTGCAACTCAACCCAACAAAAGAAAGGTAGTAGACTCGTCTAACCAAGAGGAGCTAGACAAGGAAAGCACGTGACATACACCGCGCATATTTGACCCTCCTAGAAGGATAGTATCTGAACCCAGGGAGTGGGAACAATAGTAGGGTGTATATATATATATGCTCAACAAGAAACCCGAACGAGTGTGTAAGGGGATCTCTATCTCCAAGCTCAGCTCAGAAAAAGTCTCCAACAATTCTAAGGATATCAATCACTGATTCCCCAAAGTCTCGCACGCCAAAGCTGTCTCATCGCTGAACCATACAACCAAGGGTCCCGCTCTGGTAATCGCGGAGAAAAGTCACTAAATAGTCTCATAGAAAGGGCTGAGTCTGAAAGAAGTCATCGTGTAACCCATTGCCCATCCCACCTGGAGGGTAAACCCTAAGAGGTCATCAGGTAACCCACTGCCCAGCCCCGCTGGAGGGTAAAACCAAAGGTTAATGGGTAACCCACTACCCAGCCCCGCTGGAGGGTAGACCCTAAGGTCAACAAGTAACCCACTGCTCAACCCCGCTAGAGGGTAAACCCTAATACACTGGTGGGTAACCCCCTACCTAGCCCTGCTGGAGGGTAAACCCAGAACTGGTCTGATAACTCCGCTCTACCCATGCCATCACTGGGTGTCACTAACATTGCTACCGTTCATTGGTTCGGAGTGTGTCAAAGGAACCGCCGACCAATGCCCTTTCATGTTTCAACATTTATTGAGATCTCGAATGAGGCTCCGCATGCCCAAACAGATTACACTATTTAAAAACTAGCGAAAACACACGCGAGATAGACTATTTACTCGCTTGAAATGGACTCCCGACGAAAAAGTTGTTCAATACCCCTTTATGTACATATGGAATCTTGTGGGACCCACACCTCAGTCCAGAAAAAGGTCAGGAGAACTGTTCCATCACGATGCTCTCGAAAAAACATGCCAAATAGACTATTCATTCTTCCCGAATGGACGTCTGATGAAAAAGTCGCAAACACTGCACACAGCTTAAAAGACGGCCTGGGGGGCCCACGCCTCAACTCCAGCTTCAATGCCTAAAACCACCATGGACAACTTCGTCATGATTCCAGAGTCACAATTTCACTTACGACGCCTAAAACGGACTTTGGATGTGCTCACGCCATCTGAAACAAGAATCCCGACGAGGCGCTAAGTAACACTTAACAGGCGTGTTACGCCACCGATCCCCCATATCAGGAATTAAAAATCCCTGAGACCATCTTAAAACATCTGTCTAAATCCGAGGATCACATCTCTATAGATGGAACGTGAATCTGACACTCGGTTTGCAAGTTAGAGGTGTTTTAATGCCAACAGATGGAGACAGGGTGGGCTGGACCGGTTTGGCCGGTCCACCCCTTAGCGGTCTGTGGCTCGACCGCGCAGACCGCCCGGTTCACCGCGGCCTGTAGTTCACCGCTCGGGCCACACAGCTTCACCCGGACCGGCTTAAGTCGATCTAGCGCTTTTTCATAGGGCCCACATTTTGCTGGTCTTGGTATACTCTTGGGGTCACGACGACCCCGGTCTCACGCAACACGCTGACCGGCGAAGCCGGCAAGCGCGCCCTCCTGTGGCCCGAACCACCGGGCCGCCATCCCGCTCACCCGCACTGACAACTGAGGAGCTGTGATGCAGCCCAGGGGAGCCTGATCTGCCGCTTGGGGAGCTCAGTGCCGCCTGGGGAGCCCACACCACCACCGTCGCCCGCTGGACCGCCGGGGGGAGCCGCCGGACCGCCCTAGATCGCTGGAAAACGGGGGTTTTGGACGGAAAACTTTTTAGGGCCACCTCAGATGCCCCGAGACTCAAATTTTCGATCTGGAAAGAGTGTTGGAAATCTCTGATCAAACTCTACGCATCTATGTCCTTCTCTTGACAATTAAACAACATTTCAAATTTGAGTTTGAAGAAGTTGCGAAAATTTAAAATGAAATCACAATGATCCTACCTCACAGGGCATAGCCTGTCGCTTCACAAACGATCCATCGAAGCCGCAACCACCTTGGAGAGGTGGGGAGAGGATATTGAAGAAGGTGGATCATTTGTTGAAAGATCTTACACCAGGGAGATTTTAAGGGGGAAGAAGGAGGGGGTCGATGTGTTTAAGTAGGGAAACAAATTAATTAAAAATTAATTAATTTTAAACACCCACCAGTAGGCCCGTACCTGAACTCTCGATGGGGTTGAGGTTAAGCTGCTCCTAGGGTAAAATATATGTTATGAGCGCAACGGTGGTCTCAGAAATTTAATCTGACCCTCCGTTAAAAAGTTATAATGTTTACGCCCGAGGCCGCTAAATTACAAAAACACCCTTGGTGGTGTTTTCCATAAAAAGGGGCGTGCCTACAAAAGTTACACCCCTCCTATGGTAAAAGACACACTCCAGACTCAACGATGCCCTCTGTTTTCCCATATGAGCAACGGTTTAGGAGTTATTCTATTTATTTGGTGTATCTAGTGTGAACCCACTTAAAATTTAATTCCGGCCACATCGGGGCTCAGAATCACACACCGTCTGAACGCCCTGCTCTGGAATAACATCAAGAAAATTTCAAAGTCTTACAAGCTCAAAACCCGGGTAATTACATCATTTCCTCTTTCACGTTTTTCATCCTTGAAAAACAAAACTACAAAAGCAACTCGGGATACTGTGCCCGCATCTAGTTCTCCCATTCCCAGCTGCTCTCCTGCACCCTCCCGTGCTACCACAACACTCGAACCAAAGGAATGGACCGTCCACACAGAGTCTTCTCCTACCGGTCCTCAATCGCCACCGAGTGCTCTAAAAATGTGGTTCCATCCTCAATGTCCAGATCTCCCCAGTCGATGACGTGCATGAGGTCGTGCACGTATTTCCTCAGCTGTGACATGTGGAATACATCGTGCACTCTCTCTAGCTATGGGGGTAGAGCAAGACGGTAGGCAACCTCACCAACCCTACACGCTATCTCAAAAGTCCCGATGAACCTCGGGGATAGCTTGCCTCCCCGACCGAACCACCGTGTTCCACGCCACGGGGAGACTCTCAAAAAGACATGGTCCCCCCATACTCGAACTCCAAAGGCTTATGACAACAGTATGTATAGGACTTATGTCTGCTCTGAGCTGTCCTCATCCGCTCACGAATGACCTGTACCTTCTTCGTCGTCACCTGCACTAACTCTGGGCCCACAAGTGAGGTCTCTCTAACCTCCGTCCAACATAACGGTGACCTACAAAGTCTCCCGTAGAGGGCCTCAAAAGGTGCGATACCGATATTAGGGTGGTAACTATTGTTATACGTGAACTCCACCAAGAGAAGGTGATCCTCCCAGCTTAGTAAAAAATTCTAACATGCATGCCCTGAGCATATCCTCCAACACCTAGATAGTGCACTCCATCTGCCCATCCATTTGGGGGTGAAAAGCTGTACTCATCTGCAGCTGAGTCCTGAATGCCTCTTGCAGGCCTTGCCACAATCACGACATAAACCGTGTGTCATGGTCAGAGACGATCACTGAGGGTACTCCCTGAAGGTGGATGATATCTTGAACATAAAACTTCCCTAGAATCTCCACTGAGATCTGTTCCCTGATGGTAAGGAAGTGCGCCAACTTCGTGAGTCGGTCCACTATCACTCAAATGTTATCTTGGACCTTCGCTCTGCACGGAATCCCTGTGACGAAGTCCATAAATACTTCATCCCACTTCCACTCTAGGATATCAAGGGGCTGCAACAACCCTACCAGAACCTGATGCTCTGGCTTCACCTGTTGACAGGTAAGACACTGAGGGACGAACTCAGCTACACTCCACTTAATGCCAGACCAACAAAACTGCCATTGAAGGTATCTGTACATTTTCCCCTCTCCGGGATGTACAACTAAGGGAGAAGTGTGTAACTCCCGCATCACCTCCTCCCGCATCTCCACTGGTACTACAACTCACCCCTGGAACATGATCTCATGATTACCTCCTTCAGAATACCCATCGGGTGCGTCACCCATGGATATCTGATCACGTAGTACCTCATAGTCAACATCACCCAGCTGTGACTCTCTCACACGCTCAAGGAGAGAAGGAGTCAACACCATCGACTATAGAAAAGCCATACCCTATTTCTCCACCAAGGTCAGCTGTAGGGAAGCCAACTGCTCTGAATATTCTCGCACTAGATGATCCTGGGACTTCCTACTAAGGGCATCTGCTACTACGTTTCCCTTCCCTAAAGTGTAGACTATCTCGAAATCATAGTCCTGCATAAAATCCAGCCAGCACCACTTCCTTAGATTTAGATCCCTCTAAGTGAAAATGTAATTGAGGATCTAGTGGTCTTAGTAGACCACAAAATGCTCACCCAGAAGGTAGTGTATCTATAACATCAAGGAGAAGACCACCACTGCCAGATCCAAATCGTGAGTCACATAATTCTGCTCATGGGGCTTCAACTGCCTCGACCCATATGCAATAACTGCCTACTTCTGCATCAGCACACACCTGAGACCAGCTCTATAAGTGTCACAGTATACCAGGAACTCAACGCCCTCCTATGGAAGCCTCAACACTAGAGAACTAGTCATCCTCTGCCTCAACTCCTCGAAGGCCTTTTGGAATTTATCACTCCAGGTGAACGGTCATCCCTTCTACGTCAATGCAGTCAAAGGGGAAGAAATCCTAGAGAATTGTTCCATGAACCTCCTGTAGTAACCTACCAAGCCAAGGAAGATCTGCACCTTAGACGCATTCTTGGGTGGATCCCAAACAAGCACTGCCTCTATCTTTGCAGGATATATGGATAAACCCTGTTCCAAAATGACATGCCCTAGAAAGTGAACCTCATGAATCCAGAACTGACACTTCTAGAGCTTCCCATACAGCTGGTGCTCCCAGAGTAAGTCTAGGACCATCCTCAAATGCTCCACATGGTCCTCCTCCATCACATAGTAGATGAGTATGTCGTCAATAAAGACAACCACAAATCAGTCCAAGTACGGCTGGAAGATCTAGTTCATCAAAGACATGAAAACGGCAGGGGCATTCGTTGTGCCCAAGGGCATCACCAAAAACTCATAATTCCCATAGTGACAATGGAAAGCCAACTTCAGGATGTCAACCTCACAAACCTGCAACTGGTGGTAGCCGGATCGAAGATTAATCTTGGAGAACTACTTTTCACCTATCAACTAGTCGAAGAGGTCATTAATCCTCGTCAAAGGGTACTTATTCTTTATCGTGGCTAGATTCAGGCAATGATAATCCATACAAAGTCACAGACTCCCATCTGAATTTTTTGCAAACAAAACCGGAGCTGCCCAGGGGGACACACTAGGCCTGATGAATCCCTTCTCACAAAGGTTCTCCAACTGAATTCGTAGCACCTGAAGATCTGTGGGTGCCATCCGATATGATGCACATGATATCAGGCAGTCCCTAACTAAAAGTCAATGTAGAACTCCATATCTCTCCTTAGAGGTAGTCCCATGACATCCTCGAGAAAAATATCCATATAGTCCTCTACAATGGTAGGGATCCAGGTGCCTGTAAAGTCTGCTGCTCTGAGAGCCATGCTTTCCAACTAGTGAGAAAAAGGACGTGGTCTCCTGATCACAGTACCCATTTTCTCTGCCATGAGGTCTCATTCACTGAGGATGGTGAACCTCGTCCCATCAGAATGCACGCATCTGACTCGTTTGTGCCGAAAGTCAATCTGGGCGCAAAAAATAGAAAGCCAATCCATTCCAAGGATGACGTAATAAGGTTCCATCGTGATGAACAGTAAGTACCACGTGAAAATCTCTCCTCTGAATGACAGTTCGTACTGTTTTCAAATAAAGGTCACTAATGAGGAACTTCCTATAGGAACCTCAAGGCTAAACGCAGGTGTCAGCGCATCTACTAGGAGCTCCAACTCCCATACCAAGAGAAACGATATAAAAGAGTGGTTGAAACCTGTGTCTACTAGTACCTAAGTAAGCGTAGAGTAAACACAAAGCATACCTCGGACCATATAATGTGTTGGGGGGTTATGAACACACATAGCCTAAAGCTGCCTGCAGCCCCTACCGACAGCTCCCTGAGCCTGGAGTGGGATGCCCAGTGGTGGCGGTGGAAGGACCTAGAAACGTCGTCCCCCACCTCCACGTCCTGCCGCTCTGCCTGCGTCGCCTCCCTGAGGACCACCCTGTCCTCGCCTAGAAGATCCCTGGTCATGGCGTTGCCTCTACCGTTGTGGTGTGCCCACTGCCTGCCACGGCTGCTCGGTACGCCTGGTCGGGCAGTCCCATGCTAGGTGACCCTGTTCATCACAAGAATAGTACCAGCTCTCTCCTGACTTCCTTGGTGCTCTATGACGCCACTATGATGTATAAACCTGCCACTGAGTCTTCTCACGGAAGGGTCTCCTCGACTGAGGCCCTGCTCTCTGTCGCCTGACTTCTATAGAAGACTCTGCTCTGAAGCGGCCACTACTAGGCCCTACCAGCTGGTGTACCTTAGCCAATAAGTTCTCTGTCACAAGCGCCCTCTCTATCACACCAAATAAGTAGGGATTCACATGGGCACTACACTAGCATGGATCTACCTGTGAAAACCCTGGTCAAACTTCCTCTCCCAAAAGTAACTGTCGCGGATCATATCCTACGAGTAGTGTGTTAGATCGGTAAAACGGGCTAGGTACTATGCCACGGTAATCCCCCCCTGCTTCAGTTCCATAAGCTCCTGAATCTGAACATAGCATAAATAAGAGGGGGAGTACTCCTCCCAGAAGAGCTGCTAGAAGATATCCCACATGACAGACGACTCGTCGTTGGTCTACGTAACCAAACCCCACCAACACCTGGCCATCTCGAGGAATAGGCTAGAATCTAGGGCTACCATCTTGTTCACGGGTGTCCGTACCAGCCTGAAAAGGTGGTCCTCAGACTCTAGCCAGTCTTCCACTGCCTGGGGATCTGGGTCCCTGTGGAACTTCAACGGCCGCTGACACTGGAAGTCTCAGAGCGCACTCAGCCTTGGCTCAACTTCGACCTGTGCTGCCGATACTAACTGCCGCTCTCCAGGTCATCGTCACGAACTGGAGAGGGTATCCTGGCTGGCTGCAATCGTAGGGGAATACTGAAAATTATCAAGGATTATCACGATCAGATGAGCATATATATATATATATATCAGTAATAACAAAGGGGAGCTGACTCAAAAAGGAAAGTCAAAGACTGAATCCTACCAGATGTGTGTTCTAAATTCTCTACAACAAATGTCTCAGTGTGCCGAGTCAACAAGCGGGTTATCAGGGTCCTGGTGAATGGATACGCCGACCACCTGTACCATCACTGGACTCCCTGTCCTAAGATCCACTCTCGAGACACATCAACACTCTTTCCCTAAATCCCAACCTATTCTTTTTTAGGGACGTCTTAACAATTCCCCAAGGAATGAACCATCCTATGATACCACCTTTTCATGACCTGACCCTACCGGTCTCGACCCGAAACTACCCCAACCCCGCCTCCATAGGCTAGGGGTTGGTGACAAGAACCGAAGGCGTAACAATCTCGAGGAGTCCTTTTCCTAAGTACATGTACGCACACACACAACCCACTCAATGCAGAAGTGTATAGTAAAAAAGGAAACCAAAGTAAGGACTACAATATCTCAACTAAAAAGCATGCATCGACCTCTAAAAACAGAACAAGTAAATTGATGAAAAGTAAACTGACAAGTAAACTGAACAGTAAAGGGAAAAAACACGCGCCCAACTAGAAAGGTGCCACAAACCAACAACAGGTAATGAGAGTAAATAGCTGGTGAGTCTCACACCTAAAAGACCTACTACAACCACTGAATGTAGCCCAAGCTCTCATCTCCTCTATGCTCCTCCGTAGACTCAATTGACCTGTCTATCTTCTGCAAGGGCACACCAAGTGCGGGCAAAGCCAAAGTAAGGGTGAGTATAAAGATACTCAGTAGGATGCCCTAAAATCTTGAGGGAGCAAAAAAGGAGGTACTGAAATGGTGAGAAGTAGACATAACAATGAATAGTGTAAGAGTAAAATAGAGAGAGTGCAACTCAACCCAACAAAAGAAAGCAAGTAGACTTGTCCAACCAAGAAGGCCTAGACACAGAAAGAACGTGGCATACCCCATGCATCTTCGCCCCTACTAGAAAAGAGTAACTAAACCCAGGGAGTGGGAACAAAAGTTGGGTATATATATATATACGCTCAACAAGAAACCTGAACTAGTGTGTAAGGGGATCTCCATATCCAAGATCAGCTCAAGAAAAGTTTCCAACAATTCTAAGGATATCCATCACTAATGCCCAGAATTCCCACACGCCAAAGCTGTCTCATCACTGAATTGTACAACCAAGGGTCCCACTCTGGTAATCGTGGAGAAAAGTCACTGACTAGCCTCATAGAAAGGGATGAGTCTGAAAGAATTTGTCGGGTAACCCACTGCCCAACCCAGCTGGAGGGTAAGCCCTAAGAGGTCGTCGGGTAACCCACTGCCCAGCCCCACTAGAGGGTAAACCCTAAGGTCAATGGATAACCCACTGGCGAGCCCCGCTGGAGGGTAAACCCTAATACGACAGTGGTTAACCCAGTACGCAGCCCCACTGGAGGGTATGCGCTAATATACTGGTGGGTAACCCACTACCCAACCCCACTGGAGGGTAAACTCAGAACTGGTCCGATAACTCTGCACTGCCCATGCCATCACTTGGTGTCACAAACATCACTACCATGCGTTGGTTCATATCGTGTCAAAGGAACCTCCGACCAATGCCCTTTCATGTTTCCACATTTAATGAGATCTTGAATTAGGCTCCGCACACCCAAATATATTACATCGTTGCAAACCTCATGAAAAACACGCGAGATAGACTATTTACTCTCTTGAAACAGACTCCCGAAAAAAATTTGTTCAACACCTCTTTATGCCCATACGACATCTCATGGGGCCCACACCTCAGTCCCAAAAAAGGTCGGGCGAACTGCGCCATCGTGATGCTCTTGTAAAAACACTCCAAATCGACTATTCATTCATCCTGAATGGACGTTTGATGAAAAATTCACAAACGCTGCACACAACTTAAAAGATGGCCCAGGGTGCCCACGCCTCAACTCCAGAGTCAATGCCTGAAACCACCCTAGACTAATTCGTCACAACTCCAGGGTCACAACGCCACTGACTACGCCTAAAACGGAGTCCGGATGTGCTCTCACCATCTGAAACAAGAATCTCGGTGAGGGGCTAAGTAACACTTAACATGTGTGTCGCACCACTGATCCCCCATCCCGGGAATTAAAAACCCCCAAGACCATCTCAAAACCTCATTCTCGATCCGAGGATCGCATCACCATTGATGACACTTGAATCTGACAATCGGTTTGCAAGTTAGAGGCGTTTTAACGCTGATGGACGGAGATGGGGTGGGCCAGACCGGTTTGGTCGATCCTCCCCTTTTAGACCAGTGGTCCGTGGCTCGGCCGCCCAGACCGCCCTATCCACCGCGGCCCACGGTTCACCGCATGGGCCACACCGCTTCCCCTGGACAAGCTTAAAACATTGCAACAATTTTCCATGGGACCTGTGTTTCGCGGGTCTTGGTCTGCTCCTGAGGTCACGATGACCCCAGTCTCGTGCCGCCTGCCGACCAACAAAGCCGGCCAGCGCGCCCTCCTACGGCCCGGACCGCCAGGCCGCCATCCCGGTTCCCCGCGCCGAATGTGGAGGAGCTGCGCCCCCACCCGGGGGAGACCGCACTGCTGCCTGCGGAGCCCACCACTGCCTGGGGAGCCCGCGGCACCACCGTCGCCCACTGGACCACCGCACGGAGTCTCCAGACTTCCCTTGAACTGCTGGAAAACGGGGGTTTTGGCCGGAAAACTTCTCGGGGCCACCCGGGACGCCCCCTGACTCAGAATTTCGATCTGAAAAGAGCGTTGGAAAGCTCGGATTGAACTCTACAAATCTATGGACTTAACTTGAAAATTAAACAGAATTTTGATGCTATAATTTGAGTTCGAAGAAGTTGCGGAAATTTAAAATGAAAGCGCAACGATCCTACCTCGTAGGGCGTAGCCCGTCGCTTCACAAACGATCCGCCGGAGCTACAACCACCTTGGAGAGGTGGGGAGAGGAGCCTGAAGAAGGTGGATCCTTTTTTGGGAGAGCTTCCACCAGGGAGATTGTAAGGTGGAAGAAGGAGGGGGTGGATGTGTTTAAGTAGTGAACAAAAATTAATTAAAAATTAATTAATTTTAATCACCCACCAGTAGGCCAGTACCCAAACTCTCGACGAGGTCGAGGTTAAGCTGCTCCCAAGGTAAAATCCACATTCTGAGTGCAATGGTGGTTTTGGACTTTTAATATGATCCTCCATTCAGATGCTATAAAGTTTACGCCCGAGTCCGCTAAGTTACGAAAACGCCCCTGGTGGCGTTTTCCACAGAAGGGTCACACCTGTGAAATTTACACCCCTCTTAAGGTAAACGACATGCTCCTAACACAACAGTGCCCTCAGTTTTCCCATCAGAGCAACTGTTTAGGAGTTATTCTGTTTATTTGGCGTGTCTAGTGTGAAGGAAATTACCATTTAATTCCGGCCACACCGGGGCTCGGAATCACACACCTTCTGAATGCCCTGCTCTGGAATAACATCAAGAAAATTTCAAAGTCTTACAGGCTCAAAACCCAGGTTCTTACATGTGGACTATTAAAATTCTAGTATATTTTGGTTTTGTAATAGGAATCTTCTGAAAGAAACAAAAAAATAAGAACTCCATGAAATATATTCATACTTTGAGGTACACTTCAATGCCAAATCATGAGTTGTCACAAGTAATATATCCTTTAACATTGAATATATATTTATTCTTCATTGATTTATTTTGAATTATCATGTATAAATATAAATTGAATATTTAAGGATGTGTTCCTTGGTAAATATTTCTTAGTATCGGTAGAAAAAATAAATATTTAAGCATTATTAATCAAGAAAAACACAAAAAAATGTAATACTGTTCCTAATTTTTTAGATTTTTTTTTAAATTTTTTTATAAGTTATATTAATGTTTTATATTATTTTTTTGATTATATACTAAAATGGTAACACTCTTTTATAGGATTCTATATAATATCTACTGGATAAAGAACCATATACATTCGGACCAAATGATTATTTACATTAGGTACTAAGTGAAAAGAATAGTGGCAGAGTTAGTTGTAAACCTGGAAGGAAAATCATGTCATTTAGATATTGGTCTTTAGGAATTAAATATTCAATAAACATTGTAGGTATGGTTACCAAATAACTACTAAATTCCACCATCGATATAGAAAATAAGCAAGTTAAAAAAGAGTCTCTATAGAAGAAAAAAATACCAATTGTTCAAAGTGATATCAGCTCTACACTCTTCACTTACATTAGAGAGTGGAACAGAAGTGGATGGATGTTTATCAAGTCTGTGCTTGATTTATGAGGATGGATAATATTTTTCAAATAATGATGATGATTCTAGTATAGAGGATTATGATGATAGTGAGGACTCTGGTGATGATGACAGTGGTGTTGGTGGCACACATTCCAGTGCTGATGGTAATTGTGTTGATATCAACACCAATGATAATAGATTTGATGAGGATTAAAATGAAACCATTGAGGGAAATTACTGACACTTTAAGTATTTAAATATCTAATATTTTTTTATTGAATATAAAATGAAAATTTTATACATGATTTTTTATTAGTTTTCTGGTTTCTTTTTTCTATTTGTATTTTGGTGAAAAATGAATGTTATACTACATTACGATGAATCTAGATTGAGATATGGGTTTAGGTGTTTCCACAATTTAAAATTGTGGTTGTATATTAAAATTTTCATAGTTATATCCATAGTTTTACAATTATAATTCAATAATTTTAATCATGTCTATAACTAGTCTACTTCCATGATTCAAACTGTGGGTGTAGATGACAATTTCCATAGTTACAATTGTGGTTGTACACCTATAATTATATGATTCAAACCATGTATATAGATACTGATTTTCATGGTTTTAACCACGATGATTGAAAATACCTACTCAAATAACTATAATGGTCAGAGACAATATAAATGTGGCTATAACATATAACCACAATTTTTTGGCCAACTTCCACAGTTTCAAACCATGATCCTAGGTGAATTTTCTTGTTGTTTTTACTCATTATTTATAATATAGGATTAAATTTGACACAAATCCAAGAAAATACTTGCGGAACTATATAAATAATCCAACTTCCATGTGATGGATATATACATGCTTGATCAATTCTTGATTGAAACTCTTGTATCCTATAGCTATCACTATATACCTCCTTTTTCACTAGTCATCCGAATGCACATGAGCCTCAACCTAGTTGGTGAGGAATCCTTAAGTGAATCTAGGAGAAATGGGATCAAATGCAGGTGGAGGCTAATTTTTGGGGTACTGCAGTAGTAATGTAGAAATACTGTAGTTGGTACTGTGTAGAAATGTAGTAGGTACTGTAGCGGGAACTGTAGTAGTCACTGTTTGGAACTATAGCAGCTAAGAATATTCCCCCGTTTGGGCCTTCAGGCCATCGATTTGGTCCCCAAGTCCTTTAAGGCCTTCGTGCCACCTAGACCTTCGGGTCAGTAAGTCCTTCAGGCCACCTCAAGGCCTTCAGCCACCTTAAGTGCTGATACAAACCAGACAACCTACAAGGAACAAACTTCAGAAGGAGGAGGAGCAAGGAGATTTCTCCATAGTAGAAGCTAAACGGATTGAAAGAATGAGAGGGTATGGAACCTTCCATCAGGACAAGCCTGTGCATGCACAGGAAATCCTATCCAAATAGCCATGAAAATGTGAAGAGATGATTTCACGATGAAGATGCTGGGGAGGAGAAGTTCCAAGTAGTTAATCTAGGTTGTATGTAATATTTGAAGCCTACAGGCAATGAATTCCTCTAAGGCCTACAAGACATGTAATACTTATGCCTACGGGCCTTGTAAGGGTTCCACCTCACCCCTTGAAAGGTGGATTATCAAAAATAAATATAAAATGAAGGCCTTCAGGCCATTAGAGGAGGACTAGTCATCCCATTGATATACCATGGAGGGAATAATCCTATGATAATTCCATAGTGATCATCATCAAGAACAAAGGATGAAGGAGTGATGACAACTATGGTTTAAGGTACACATATTTACAATCCTTTGAGTGATATTATTGAAAGTTTATATATTTATATATCTATCATTTTGTTTGTTTTTATTAAATATAAAATGAAATTTTATATATGTTATTGTATTAGTTTTCTGGTGTCTGTTTCCTATTCAAATTTTTGTACAAAATGAATGGTATACTTAATTATGATGAATCTAGCTTGAGATCTAGGTTTTGATGTTGTCATGATTAAAATTGTGGTTGTAGATTCCAATAGACATGGTTATAACCATGGTTGTACAATTTTAATGCCCAAATTTTAACTACAGTGATAACTATTCTACCACCATAGTTCAAACTGTGGTTTTATATGAAAATTTTCATAATTATAACTATGGTTGTACACCTATAATTCCATGATTCAAACCATGAATATATATGGTAATTTTCATAATTTTAATGGTGGCTGTTGGTAATACCTACTACAGTGACTATAATAGCGACAAACAAGTAATCTATGGCTATAAAATATAGCCATAGTTTTTTGGCCTACTTCCATGGTTTCAAACCTTGGATGTAGGTGTGTTTTATAGTTATATTTACTCATGTATTATAATAAATGAGTAAATTTTATGCCACTCCAAGAGTTTAATTGAGGTTTTATATAAAGAAGACAACTGCCATGTGGTGGATATATACATGCTTTCTTGATGCTTAACTGAAACTCTTAAATCCCACAGCTCTCACCTCCTACCTTCTTTTCACTATTTATCACATTGATATAACATAGAGGGAATAATCCTTTTATCACTTCTTGGTGATCACTATTAAGCATAGTGGATGGAGCAACGACACCTATGATGTAAGGCACATATATTTACAATTTCTTCATTTCAGGTTTATGAATGTTTTTCATTCATCTATGCATGAAGATCTTGGTTTGAGCTTTTACCACTTACAATATCTTTAATATGTGTTTCTAGATCACTACTTAACCCACCAGTGCAGATCCTACCATACATTTGGATTCTTGAAATCCTCTCGAGAAATGAATATTTTAAATATTATATAACTTATCGTATCTCAGTCGTAAAGTAGATAAAACAATTTGTTTCTTGAAATGATTGGTGATCAAATTAAATAAAATTTTAATGGGATAGTATATTTTAAAAAAATTCTGAAAATTAACTCAATCATATTTATTTGAATGATGATGTTTGAAACCATTTGATGTTGAAAATATTCTAATGGATTGGATGAAATAATTTACTTCTAGATTGAATTTTCTTATTGAAAAAATATGGATTTTCATGAAAAAAATTAAGTTTGATAAAAATTAATTTTTTAAAAATAGAATATATTTATTAAAGCTAATGACATTAATAGATACACTTAATTTTTAATTCATTATTTTTAACTTTGATTGTGTCTGGGGCTAAAGGGAGAATTCTTAATTGTAATTAAATAAATGAATATTTTAGTTTTTTGGATTAAATATTGTATATTTAAGTATGTAATGTGTTCTTGAAATTATATATATCAACTTTTCACCATTTCATAATTTTTTTATTGATGAATATTTTTTATTTGGTGTTAAGAATATGGATGAAAACACATGAAATTTAGGATACCCTGACCCTGCATGTTTATTTTTTTAAAAAATCTAACCCCAGCTCATTAATTTTTTAAATTAAAAACCATAAAACTATAATATTATATTTTTAACTATCCATTTAACTACACCAACCCTCTTAATTAATTGATAGTAAATTCAAACATTCATTTTTTTGTAAATCTAGAATAGACTTATAAAAAAATAAGTAAATATAATTTTCAATTTTGTCTTATTTTAATTAGTGAATTCAAATTTAAAACTTATTTATAAATATAATATACTCCATATTCAAAATAAAAACAATTTTTTTTTAAATTTTAATGAATTTTTTTTAAATAAATTTATTAATTAAAAATAATTTTCATAATCAGGTTCATGTTCATGGTACCAAAAGTTTGGGTTTATGGTACCCTCAGTGCACTGACATAACTATACCAATTTATTAATCAGGTTTTTAATATACTACCCTAACCATATAAATACACATTAAATCAATACCCCAACCCTATATAATCAGACCAGGTAGTGTTAGGTACCTAGTTAATGGGTGCCTATTATCATCCTTAGTTAAACATGTGAATTATGCATTATTTATCATCAAAATGTTTATAAAAAAACGTGGTGACCAATAGTGGTGGTTCTGAAATTTTTCACCTCTAATCAAGAACCATAAAAAAACATAATAATGAGAAACACTACTAATAAACATGCCAATAATTGCGCTAAAATTAGACATTATTATTTCATAAAAGTGCTGAATACCAAAGTGTAATTAAAATCCCCTAGCTTTTATTAGTGATAAAAAAGCACAGATAAAGGTGTCCTTTATCATTTCTAAAAAAACACTTATAAAGGACCCATTTATCAGTGATGGAAAATAATTTATTTTTTAGTGCATCTAAAAGTGCTGATAAATGAGTCCTTTATCAACACTACTAGAAACACTAATAAAGGAAACCTTTATCAGTGAATTTAGTAGCACCGATAAAGGGGTATACTATAATTTGTTGTAATATCATACTGCAACACCAAAAAACAACACCATAAATAATAAAAATCATGTAAAAATAAATATTTTAATTGAAATAAATTTTCAAACACAAATTCAAGAAAAAATATATATTATTAAAATTTCAAACATTTGTTAATATAATTACAAAAGTAAAAAATATCACATACATTAAAAAACATAAACATTACTTTGTATTTTAATTTTGACCCTGAATCAGGCTATTTACGAACTAACTACCCCTACTCAAGCATAAGAATACAAATGTATAAAAAAAATTATTATGTTAGTTATAATATAAATAAATAAATTAAGTTTAAAGTGTTAATTTTAAACTAAACTTTGAGCCAACTAAATAATTATAAGATAAAAATGATAAGTAAATTAATTAATTAATTAATATAAAATGATGAGAAAACAATATATGATCGTTTTCTCGGTTTTTGCGATGTGATGTTCCTTTTAAAATAAATGAAACTTATATATTGAAAACATGCACATAGAGTCATATCGGTCACACCGTGCATTGAATTGAGGTTCAATTTATCCCTATAAATCCATAAGTACTTATGGATCATTTTCTCAAAGTATAAAAACAATCCAAATGCATTTATTTAGTTTTGAATATGTCACTTGTGTTTTTTTACTAAAATTTAATTTTAAACTAAAAACACACTCTTTGAGTAATGTCAGTCACACTGTGTATAAATTTTACATGTGACTGATCTATACATGTCAACAATGACTTATAAATAATTTTCCTAAATTATCCAAAAAATATGAGAGTGTTTTCCTAGTTTTCAGTGAGTGAAACTTTTTGAACTAAAATATCAATTTTAAACTGATAACGGATTCTTTGAGTCATACCGGGAACATCATGTATCATATTGATATACAATTGATTCCTACACATAAAAAATTACTTATGTATTTTTTATGAGGCATAAAAAATATGAATCCATTTTCATGGTCTTGAGGATCTAGTTGTCTTTTTTACTAAAATTAATGTCAATTTAAAATAAAAATACGCACTTGTAGTTATACCGATCATACCGTGCATAGAAATGAGGTGAGTCTAATTACTACATGTCCCAAACTACTTATGGATAGTTTTTAAAAGTATCAAAACAATATTAATGTGTTTTTTGTGTTTTGAGTGTGTTGCTTGTGTTTTTTACTAAAATGTCATTTTAAACTGAAAAAACACACTTTGTGTAACACCCCAAGGTTTTGAAAATAAATATTGAATGCATGAAACACTGTGTTTTTAAAAAACAACACATTTTATAATCTATTTATTAAACATAACTTTGCCTCTTCTGTGTTTTTATTTTTGAAAACGGTCATGTAGAGTTGTGACCAGTAAGTCATTTGGAGTCTGATAGAACGAACTTGATTTTTGATGAATAGTAACATACCCTTATGAATAGTAATATGAACTGTATGAATAGTAAATAATGATATTATTTTATTTTCTTAAGGTAATAAGATAATGAGATCTTAGTTAATTTTTTCAATGTGATATAAAACTAATTATACATTTAAAATTATTATTTTTCGAATTAACAATGATTTTATTTAAAAGTAAAATTAATAATATTTTGAAAATTACTTTTTAAAAATGGATTTCATTTTTTAATTCTACATCTTGAAAAATGGTAGGGGTGAATTTATGATATTTTTCTAAAATACATGAATTTTCTACGAATAGTAAAAATACACTTTTGAGTTTTCAGTATGTTTAATGAAATCATAATGATGTAATAATTAAAATAAGATGTTGGTAGACTTGAGTATAGTAAAATAACATATTAGGTGTCTCAATTTTCTAATACCATGGGTAAATACCATGGTAAAGCCCATGGTTTTACAAAAACAACTAATGATGTGTCATTATAAATTAATAAACAATTCTCTATCTTTTAATATAAATACCCATTCATTCCTTCGTTTTATTTCATTAAAAATCCCCCATCCTCGAATATCTGGTGGTTTTACCTCTATAGGAGTCTTCACAATGTGTCCTTAATCCCTCATGGTCCCAACCTTCAAGTTCTAGGAGTTACTCTACAAAGTAAGGGAACCTTTCACCCTCCTCTTTTAATCAACACTTCTTTTATGTTATCTCTTTTAATTTCCATTCTCATATTTTGGAGTTTGATATTATGTATTCCTATCCCTATCCTTTTTATTTACATATTATGAGATACCATTTTTCTTTCATGAATTCATTTTATGAAATTTTAAGCAACGTAGTTATGTTGCCAAATTGTTTTAAGGGATCTCTCAACTTTTCTTTTGTTTCCAAGTTCATCTATTTTCTTTTCCTATACACACATACTATATCCAAATGAACATAATAACTATAGTATAATCTATATAATGGAAGTATATCATGTTAATGGAAGAACCATCATCAATATTCTTACCTCCTCTCTTTTATTTTTATAATCAAAATCAACGTCCATGAGGTTCCAATTTATAACCTTCGTGGGTGACGATGTTTCGTTCTTCAATTTATCCTTCATTACTGGTCATTAAACCATTTAGATGGTTGAAATAGACTATAATATATGTTTTATAACTTAATTAATATTATGTAACCAGTATATGTATATATTATTAAATTATATGACAAAAGAAGTTCATAATAATCCAAATACCGCCAAATAATCGAAGTGGTTGTCATCTAATGATTCATCCTCATTCCATGAAACCAAATGATAGAAATGACCATTAAAAATTCTGGATGTTCATAAATAATATTAAATTTCAATTCTATAGATTTACAACCATTCCACATGAACTCCATTACTTAAAAACAAGTGAACCAAATATGAAAATCAAGAAAACAAACACTCCAGAACGACGAAATTCAATATAATAACTTATAAATGAGAAAATAAATGAAATAAAAAAAATTATGATAAAATAAATAAATTTATATTAGGTTCTTAAATAATTTATTGATAAGTTTAATTTCATATTCCAGGACCTTAAGTTCAAGATCGGACACATTCAGACTTAAGGTAAGGGTTTTTCACCCGAACTTCCATTTTCATTCGGGTTACTTTAATAATTTATTATATCATCTACCACATTTAATTGGATGGTTTATGAATAGTTTTACTATGTATGGGATGTTTTGAAACCATTCACCATATTACTTCAAATGGTTAGTGTTTAGGTTTAATGATTGTGGATAGTTAGATACAATTCATATGTAAGTTTCAGTATGAATGTATATGTTGATCATGTTTATCCCCACTTATATAAGGAATTCATTGGACTTATTATGTGATGGGTGAGGCCTTCTATAGACCCTCGATACATAGGTAGGTCTCATGAGACAAATAGATGAGGAATTGGCTGAGGCCTTTCCCAATGTGATATATGGTTTTGGCCGAGGCCTTAATCATTTTTAGACATCTTGGCTGAGGCCTTCACAAAATGTTTCAGAATTTCTGACATATGCACTTCCCTCATTATGAAGATAGTAATTGAAAGTTAATTTGGTTATTCAACTAGTATAATACCCATGCTTATGTTTTATTATGGCATAACTTACTCTGATCTTATTCCTGACATAATGTGTTCAAGTTTTTTTTAAAGGCATATGTTTTTAGTTTTTAAACTTGCCTAATTTTTAAATATCTTCTTCTGTATTGCTTACCCTTACCAAGAATTTGAGCATACCCCTTTATTATATTTCATTTTCTCGGGACATAATTTTTTTTATGAATGACATGCTGATATAACCTAGGAGTTATAAATGTTGTCTAATAAGTTTCTATGTTGTATTTATTTTCAAGTTGTGATGTGGAACTTTTTCATGTATCTTGTTTCCAATTATACTAAACTATTTGGTCCTTCGGCATGCATATTACTTGTTTATATTCCAATGTAATCAAATAAGGCACTGGATCCGGGATACTGGGGTTGGGTCCTTACAGTTGGTATCAAAGGAAGTTTACTAGAAAACTTGGAAAATAGATTAAAAAATTTATATTAGGGAACAAATCCCTAAGGTAGTCTTTGAGGATAAACATGCAAGAACATCCTATTATTTTGGTAAGGAATAGATTATTTGGATATTTCTAGAAAATACTTACTTGTATGGATACAAATAGATAGAGGTGGCTTTGGCATAGATGTACCTAGGGGTGAAAACTCTGACAAGGAGTTTTGGGCTAGACCCAGGGTATCCTGGTATAAGAAAACGGGCCTTGCTGCACTCTTGGCATTGACACTCCCAGGGGATATGCTTAGGATAATTCACATTTTCTTTAGAATCTATCATGAATGATTTAAATGTAAATTGTTTCCTCAAAGATACCATGTTTATGATTAAGAGATTAGATATGCGTAGAATTTCAATTTATGATAAGTATTTTTCTACATTGATATTATACATTATGATTCATACCCTAATCTAGTATATGAAAATATTTAGAAATGGAGAGTATTGGAAGGAATGGAAACTGCACGAACGTGCATGTCCCATGTAGGGATTTCCCACTGATGCAAGATAATAATTTTAGATTTGGTGTTGTGACTGGTGCTGAGTAACATATAACTATACTAGGACGACTTAATCAGGTTATGAATAATAACCTAACCCGTATTGAGCATCTGGATCCACCATGTGTAGGATATCTGTTAGATCTCTTTATGCGACAATAGCCTCCATCATTCATTTAGACTACCAAAACGTTTGTATCAGAGCTGTGGATATGTTCACTAGAGAATATATTTCTCGCTTTGGGATAAAAAGAAAGAGAGAAGGTTTTCATGGAAGTTTATCATCTATCATAAGATGCATATCAGTGGTGGTCATTAATCCAAAACAAAAAGGAGGAGGAAGAAATAGATGAAATGGAATAGAGGGATTTTAAGGAAATTTTCCTAGAAAAATATTTCACATGTGAACAATGAGTAGATATGGAGAGGCAATTCTTAAATATGAGGTATGAGGATGAAAATGTTTCCAAGTACGAATCCAACATTACCAGGCTGGAAAGGCCTACTGCAGACTACATACTTAATCCATGTATCAAAATAAATCTATTCTTTAATGGTTTAAAACCATTACTCTAAAGGTCTCTAGTTTTCCAAAATTTCTCTTCTTATGAAGATACAGTCTCAAGTGCTATCAAGAAATAAAATTTTTTTCTATGTGTTATGACTTTAAAGGAAAACAAGAGAAGATGAGGGATGTATAAAACTCTAGATAAGGAAATAAGGAAATGGGGAATAAGGGAAGAATTTAGTTTCCATCATGCAGTAATTGTGGGATGAAACACCCTGTAACTTACCTAAAGGGAATGAGAGTCTGTTACAATTGTAGAGAAAAAGGCCACCTATCTCTAGATTGTAAGGGGAAAAAAGAAGCTATAAATGTTCTGTGATAAAATTGCAGGGACATGAGACATTATGCACATGAATTTCTTAATCATTAGGAGAAAATTCCCCAATTAAGGCCAAGGGATCAAGGCCAAGCTTATACAGTCACAACTGCAGAGGTTGAAGTTCCTAACGAAGTGGTGGAAGGTACATTGATCATTTCATAAAAATTAGCCAATACTTTATTTGATTCTGGATCATATCATTCATTTATATCTTCCTAGTTTTACAAGAAAATTAGACATGTACAATTTGATTTAGTAAATGAGTTATTAGTCAAAATCCCTAGTGAACATATCATTGCAACAAAGGATTGTCAATTAGTCCCCCTCATGACACATAAATGTGATTTAGTTGATAATATTATCATTATACCAATAACTGAATTTGATATAATTATTTATATGAATTGGATTTCAAATTATGATGTGAATATCAATTGCAAGAAGAAGGAAGTTTAAATTTTTGAGAATGGTGTGGAATCCCTTATATTTAGGGCAGAAACATCACCATATAATTCTCATCTAGATCCACCTCCAATAGCTCTACTAAATTTAATTATTAGAGATAAAGATAACCCAATATCTATGGGTGAGGAAAGAAATCTTCAAATTGAGTATGTGCATGTAGTGCAATAATATGTTGATGTCTTTCTAGAATATTTACATGGTCATCCTATAGAGAGGAAAATTGAGTTTTCCATTAACTTAATTCTTGGTTCAAGGACCATACCAAATACCCCTTATAGTATGATCACTGTTGAGCTAGTGGAACTAAAGAAACAACTAGAGGGATTGAGTAATAAAGGATTTATTCTCCCTAGTGTTTCTCCATGGGGAGCCCCTATTTTTTCCGTTAATATGAAATATGGATCTATGTGGTTTTGCATTGACTACAGAGAGATCAATACTATAAAAATAAAGAACAAGTATCCCCTAATTCACATTGATGATTTATTTGATCATCTTCAAGGAGCCCAATATTTATTGAATATTGATATTCAATCTGGATATCTTTAGTTGGTTATGAAGAAGGAAGTCATTCCAAAAACAGAATTCCGAACTAGTTATGGGCATTACGACTTTACAGTAATGGCTTTTGGACTAACTAATGCACCATCTATTTTCATGGATCTAATAAATAGAGTTTTCAAGGAATATTTTGATGACTTTGTGGTAGTGTTTATTGATGATATCCTGGTATAATCTAAAATCTATGAAGATCATGAAATTCACTTGCGCACTATTCTAAATACTCTTAGAAGAAATGAATTATATGGGAAGCTTAACAAGTGTGATTTTTGGCTCCAATCAGTTTTCTTTCTGTGCCACATTGTCTCTAAGGATAGAATATCTTTAGATCCTATGCAGACAAAGTCTGCACAAGAATGGGCTACTCCAATGAACATAACTGAGGTATATAGTTTTATTAGTTTATGAGGTTATTATCGGCATTTCATTCCGAACATAGTCCATTTCACCAACCCAGTGACCAAGCATACACAAAAAGGGGTTAAGTTCTCATGGAAAAAGAAATGTGAATAATGTTTTAAAGAATTGAAGAGAAGTTTTGTGAATGCTTCAATCTTGACTCTACAATCATGGAATTATTTATTTGTGATCTTTAGAAATGAATCAAAGAAAGGACTTGATTGTGTCCTTATGCGGAATTATAGTGTGATTGCCTATGAATCTAGGGAGCTAAAAATTCATGAAAAAAACTATCCAACTCATGATCTTGATTTGGAAGCTGTAATATTTACTTTGAAGATATGAAGACACTATCTTGATGGTAAAAAATATGAGATATATATAGATAATAATAGTTTGAAATATATCTTCTCACAGAAGGAACTCAACATGAGACAAAGGAGATGGATTGAACTACTACAATATTATGATTGTACAATACACTACCACCCGAGGATGGAAAATAAGGTGGTATATGCTTTGAGTAGAAAGGACCATGGAATTCTGAACAAGATGAGAGTTTAAAGGGATACTTTGATCATGGATCTAGTAAAGATGGATATGGGAATTTTCAAGGAAGGTAACACAACAATACTTTTTCAAATTGTTGCAAAACCGTCTTTATTAGAAAGGATAAAAAGTTCTCGGGATGATGATGAAGAGTTTAAAAAGAAAATTAAATATGTAAATGATGGGAAGTAGATTGAATTCATATATGAAGGTAACATTTTGAAATTCAAAAGAAGGATTTGGGTTCCCGCTATCCCTGAGCTAAAGTGGTAACTATTGGATGATGCTCATAGATATAATTTCTCTATACACCATGGTATCAGAAAGATGTAAAGATATTTAAAGGAAAATTTTTGGTGGGAAAAAATGAAGAGGAAAAATGATGATTATGTATGGAGATGTTTGGTTTGTCAATAGGTGAAGGATGGAAGAAAACATAATGGAGGATTCATGCAACCCCTTCTTATTCCTATGAGGAAATGAGATGATATTACAATGGAATTTGTGATTGGGCTACCAAAGACTCCAAGAATTAATAATGCGATATGGGTCATTGTTGACTGTCTTAAATAATCAACACATTTTATTGCTATAAGATAATATTTACCACTTGAACATTTATAAAGACTATATATTAATGAAGTTGTAAGACTTCATGGTGTACCTTTATTAATTATTTCTAATTGTGATCCCTGTTTTACATCACAATTATGGAAAAGTCTTCAGAAGGCCTTAGATAATGATATACTTTGGGTACTACCTAGCACACACAAAATGATGGACAATCAGAAAAAACTATTAAAACTTTGGAAGATATGTTAAGGTCTCATTCACTTTACTTTAAAGGTATGTGGGATCATTATTTACATCTTGTATAATTTTCCTTTGACAATATCTTCCATTACAGTATTCATATGGAACCATATGAAGCGTTATATGGAAAGAGATGTTGTACACCAACCTGTTGGAATGATATTGGTGAGTGAAATCTCGTCGGACCAAAACTTATTAAGGAAACATTGGAAAAGGTGAATATTATCCAGACCCATATCAAAACAGCTCAAAGTAGGAAAAAGAGCTATACTGATAACCAAAAGAAGGATTTGAAATTTCAAGAAAAGGTTCATGTTTTCTTAAATGTATCTCTATGGAAGGGTATTATACGATTAAGTAAGAAGGTAAAATTAAGTCCGAGGTACTTCGGACCTTTTAAAACTCTAGACTGAATTGGAGTTGTAGCTTACCGTTTGACAATGCCACCAAGTCTCTCCAAAGGTCACAATGTGTTCCACGTGTCAATGTCAAGGAAATACATGCTAGAACCAACACATTTACTCATCTATTAAAAAATAGAACTTGATCTTGATCTGTCTTATTGTGAAGATCCCATAAAGATTCTTGATACTAGAGAACAAGTATTGAGAAATTGAATGACTCAACTGGTAAAGGTTCTTTGGTGGAACCATAAAATGGAGGAAGAAACATGGGATCCTAAGGAGCGTATGTTGAAAACATAACCGAATCATTTTTAGGCAACATTTTAAAGGGGGAGGAATGTGACACCCCAAGGTTTTGAAAATAAATATTGAATGTATGAAACTTTGTGTCCCTACAAAACAAAAAATTTTATAATCTATCCATTAAACACAACTTTTCCTCTTCTATGTTTTGAATTTTGAAAAACGGTCTTCTAAATTTGTGGTCAGTAATTCATTTGGAGTCTGATAGAAAAAACATGATTTTTGGTGAATTACGACATACCCTTATGTATAGTAATATGAATAGTAATATAACCCTTATGAATAGTAAATAATGATATTATTTTATTTTCTTAAGGTAATAAGATAATGAGATCTTAGTTAATTTTTCAATGTAATATAAAACTAATTATACATTTAAAATTGTTATTTTTCAAATTAACTATGATTTTATTTAAAAATAAATTTGATAATAATTAGAAAATTATTTTGGAAAAATAGAGTTCATTTTTTAATTCTACACGTCAATGAATGATAGGGGTGAATATTTGGGATTTTTCTAAAATACTTGAATTTTCCATGAATAGTAAAAATACAGTTTTGAGTTTTCGTTATGTTTAATGACATCATAATGATGTAATAATTAAAATAAAAATATTTTCTTCTTTTTTATAGTAAAATAAGATATTATGTGTCCCAAGTGGCTAATACCGTGGGCAAATACCATGGGAAATCCCATGGGGTTACAAAAACCACCAATGAGGTGTCTTTTTAAATTAATAAACAATTATCTCTCTTTTACTATAAATACCCATTCATTAATTCATTTTATTTCATTCCAAATCCATAATCCTCGAAGATCTGGTGGTTTTACCTCCCTAGGAGTCCTACCAAGGTGTTATTAATCCCTCAAGGTCCCAAACATCATGTTCTAGGAGTTACTCTACAAGGTAAGAGAACCTTTCACTCTCCTCTTGTAGTCTACACTTCTTTTTTGTCATCTCTTTGAATTTACATTATCATATATTGGGGTTTGATATTATGTATTAATATTACATTCATTTTTATTTCCATATTATGAGATACCCTTTTTCTATCATCAATTCATTTTATGAAATTTTAAGCAATGCCGTAAGGCTGCCAAATTTTTATAAGGGATCTCTCAACTTTTTTTTTATTTTCATGTTCATCTATTTTCTTTTTCTCTCCAAACCTCATCTATCCAAATGGACATAATAAATCCAGTATCATCTATATAATGGAATTATATCATTTTAATGGAAGAAAAATCATCAATATTCTTACTCCATCCCTTTTATTCTTATAAACAAAATCAACATCCATAAGGTTCCAATTTATAACCTTCATGGATGACAAAGTTTCGTTCTTCAATTTCTCCTCCATTACTGGTCATGAAACCATTTAGATTTTTGAAGCATACTATAATATATCTATTATAACCCAATTAAAATTCAGGAAATAGTATATGTACATATTATTAAATTATATGACAAAAATAGTTCATAATAATCCAAATACCACCAAATAATCAAAGTGGCTGTCATCTAATGATTCATCCTCATTCCAGGTATATAAATGATAGAAATGGACATTAAAAGTTTTGTATGTTAATAAATAATATTTAGTTTTAATTATTTATATTTACAACCATTCCACATGAACTCTATTACTTAAAAACAAGTGAACCGATTATGAAAATCAAGAAAACAAACACTCCGGAAGGATGAAATTCAATATAATAACTTATCAATAAGAACATAAATGAACTAAAAAAAATTATGATAAAATAAATACACATATATTAGGTTATTAAATAAGTTATTAATAAGTATAATTTCATATTCACTGACATTAATTTCAAGATCAGACACATTCAGACTTAAGGTAAGGGGTTTTCACCTGAACATCCATTTTTATTCGGGTTACTTTTATTGTCTAATTAACTCAATGAAATTCATATGTTTTATTATGTACTACTTTGAAATTATGTGTGAGTAATAAATATATTTACACCAACCATAATCCTTTTTTATTTTATGTTTAGTTATATGTTTTAAAAGAAAATTTTAAAACTGTTTCCAAAATACAAGCCCGATTGAAGGGAATTTCTCAAATTCTTATCTATTTTCAAGGGCACTCTATAATTTGTTTTTGGAAACCATTATCTTTATAAAAACACTAATTTTTTTTTATGAAAATACCATATTACTTAATTTATGGTTTCATACAAATACTTTTCCATAATAACACTTCTTTTCAAAATAAAAGAGTATTTTTCTCAAGAATTACTTAATGGTTTTATAAGAGTATTTCTGTCTGTTTCAAAACTCTTGTTGATTATTATGTATTAATCAGATTAATAATTTATTATGTCATCTACCATATTTAATTTTATGTTTTATGAATAGTTTTATTTTGTATTTTATGTCTTGAAACCAATCACTATATTACTTTGAATGTTTAGTCTTTATGTTTAATGATTGGGGAAAGTTAGATGCATTTCATATGTTAGTTTAAATATGAATGTATATGTTGATTTTGTTTATCCCTAATCATATGAGGAATGAATTGGATTTATTATGTGATTGGTGGGGCCCTCTATAACCCCTTGATGCACCAGTAGGTCTCATGAGACAAATAAACATAGAATTGGACGAGGCCTTTCCCAATGTGATATATTGTTTTGGCTGATGCCTTAATAATTTTTAGATGTCTTGGATGAGGCCTTGAAAAAATGTTTCAGAGTGTATGATATATGAACTTCCATCATTATTAAGCTAGTAATTGAAATTTCATGTGGTTATTCATCTAGTAGAATACCCATGCTTATGTTTTATTATGGCATCACTTACTCAGCTCTTATTCCTACCATAATGTGATCACGTTTTTGTTAAGGGAATATGTTTTTAGTTTTTAAACTTGCCTAATGTTTATATTTATTCCGTTGTATTGCTTACCCTTACTGAGCATTTGATATCACCCCTTTCTTATGTTTCATTTTCTCAGGACATGAAGAATTTTATTATGAATGACATGTCGAGATAACCTAGGAGTTATGGATATTGTATAAGGAGTTTCTATGTTTCATTTATTTTCATGTTGTGACATTGAAATTATGTATGTATCTTGTTTCCAATAATACTAAACTACTCGGTCCTTCCAGATTCATATTCCTTGCTTATATTCCAATGTAATCAAATAAGGCACCGACTCGAGGAAACTGGGGTTGGGTCTTTACACTTTGAGTCATAACCGTCACATCATGTGTCAGTTTGATATGAGACTGATTCCTAAACATACAAAATTACTTATGAACCATTTCAAAAAATTATCAAGACAATATGATCATGTTTCCTCAGTTTTTCATTTGTGATATTTTTTGTACTAAGATGTCAATTTTAAACTAATTATAGACACTTTGAGTCATACAGGGTAGATCGTGTATCATATTGAGGCAGGACAGATTACTACATTTCCCAAATTACTTATTGATCATTTTACTAAAGTATAAAAATAATATGAATGAGTTTTATCAGTTTTGAGCAGGTTAGTTGTATTTTTTACTAAAATTAATGTAAAATTTAAATAAAAAGACACAATTTTAGTCATATCGGTCACACCATGCATTTGATTTATGTGAAACTAATTAATACACATGAAAAATGACTTATGGATCATTTTAAAAAATTATTAAATCAAAATGAATTTATTTTCTTGGTTTTGAGAATGTCAATTTTCTTTTTCACTAAATTGTCATTTTTAAACTGTAAAAAAGTACTTTCAGTCATACCAGTCACATCATATGTTAGTTTTATGTGAGACTGATTCCTAGAGATAGAAAATAACTTATGAATAATTTTACTAAATTATCAAGTCAATATGATTATGTTTTAATGGTTTTCAGTAAGTGATACTTTTTGAACTAAAATGTAAATTTTAAAATGATAACAGATAATTTGAGTCATACTGGGAACATCGTGTATCAAATCATGGTGCAGATTATTTATACACATCTCAAATGACATACTGATCATTTTTATAAATTATCAAAATAATATGAATGTGTTGGATCAATTTTGAGTACGTCACTTGTCTTTTTTTTACTACAATTAATGTTAATTTTAAATGCAAAGAAGAACATGGAGTCATACCAATCACACCATAAGTCAGATTTTGGTGAAGATAATTCATACACATCCCAAATGACATATATACTAGTTTACTAAAGTATAAAAACAATCATAATGCATTTTTATCAATTTTGAGTTTGTCACTTGTCTTTTTTACTAAAATGTCATCTTAAACTAGAAACACGCATTTGAGTCATAACAGTTGCATCATGAGTTGGTTTTACATGAGAATAATTCCTAAAAATTAAGAATGACCTATGAATATTTTTTACTACATTATTAGAATAATTTAAGTGTGTTTTATTAGTTTTAATTGAGTGAAACTTTTTGAACTAAAATGAAAATTTTAAACTGTTAAAGGACACTTTGAGTCATACCAAGAACATCATGTATCAGATTGATCTGTGACAGATTTTTACACATCAAAAATAACTTATTAATTGTTAGGACCAATAGGGGCCTATATACCCAGAGAGGGGGGGGGGGGTGAAACAGGGTATGGATATTCTTGTTCAAAGTTCTTCCTACCCCAATGGATCTTGACCTCTTTATTACAAGGGTCACTTCGTTTTCTCTTGTGTGTAAACTATGGTCACTTATTCACTTATTTATCTAATGATGATGATTTGAATGCAATGCATGGAAGAAAACAGGCAGACACAGAGATTTTTACTTGGTTCACCCTCACTGGGCTACGTCCAAGGAGCATACGCTGACAAGTTGCCGGTCATACCAAATTCCACTATTCTTCACTAAATGTGGATAAAAAGTTCAGGCTAGATCACTTCTATGCCCAGGCTCACTGCCTTCACAAAGTTTAGGGTCGGATCACTGCTTTCCCAAGGGTCACTCCCTGTTTCTCTCTCTCTGGATCACTGCCGGTGGAGAGGATCACCTTCTTTCTCTTCCTTTACTCACTGCTCTTGGAAGGAATCCACTCACAGTTTATAGACCTGTAGGTCTCTTCATTTTCATGAATGAATTCATCTTTCTCTGTATGTAGATGCTCTATTGAAGTAAACAATTTCACCCGTAGATGAATATCTCTTTGCACTGAAGGTATCAGGAAACCTACCAGCTTCCACGCAGTCCGAAAATCACTGCTGGAACAAAACCTTACTTGGTGCGCAAGTCAATCTCGGCGCGCAAGTATTGGCGTGCAAGTCACAACGGGCGCGCAAGTTCACCTCAGACACTTACGCAACACAATCTTCCCCGACTCCAAACCTGCGCGACTCACTTCCTTTTACGCCCAATCTAATATTGGTGCACAACTCCACACTAGTGCGCAACTTCAAACATTGGCGCACAACTATCACCCTAGAGCGCAAGTCCCACCTGCGCGACCACACACCACTTGCGCGACCACCACACCTATGTGACGGGAGCTCTGATTTCTCAAAGTGTTGAACTCTGGTTTAGAATGAAGAGGGTTTTTCCAGTATTTATAGGCAAATTGACCACCCTATGTGACGGTGCGCAAGTCACCTGCGCGACTCAGTCTCGGGGCGCAAGTCTTCTGTCCTCCTAGACACTTGCGCGACCAACTCCCAAACTTGCACAAACCTGTTTCCTTTTCCATATTTTGATATTCTGATCTTTAAAAACATATGGCGCGCAAGTTTCCTATACTCCAAGTCCTCGGCGCGCATGTCCCTTTGCCAAAAACACTTTTCTTCATTTGTCGATTTTCAGGCCCAAAAATTTGGCAAACACTGGAAAACGGCGCCACCTTGTATCTGGTCTTTTTGTACCACCTCCAAATCATCCATTCCTTTTTTTTAAGATCTTGAATCAAACATGGATCGTTGACCTCAGCTCTTGAACTCGAAATTTCATCATGAAATCCTCTTTGTCAACAAATTTGTATGTCATTGTTTTGCTTTGTCAACAATCACTACTCAGATGTTCACTTTGTCAACAAACACAATCACCTCAAAAATACTTCAATGATACCTTGAGGGATTTTTTCCCAACAATCTCTCCCTTTGGGTTTGTTGACAACTCTTCTATAAAAAGATACGTCGTTGATTCTTCAGCCACCATTCGCCTCATTGTGATTCTGATAGCGATCAAGGATTTACTCAACACATACTCTAAGCCCACATGAGCAATGCTCGGCATGAGAAACAAGAGTAAATGAAAAGTTCATCAATGAATCACTTCGTCTCTAACTCCCACTGTTGACAGAAAACTGATACCAATTTGTACTAAACTGATACCAATTGTTGATGGACTTGTTGGAAGACCAATGTTTGGTTTGGAAACATTCTTACCACTCTCCAACTCAACTCTTCTACTTTTACCATGATCCTCACCTGTCGTGATATCTATCATTTGATCGATCACTTCAAGCATCATCAGATTTAATACGCCCCCCCTTTCTGTTCACAACTTCATCACCTCTTTAGCCCCATTTCTTGTGTTGTCCAAGCTATGCTCTGGCTAAGCACATTCAACTAGCTTCAACTCCCCCTATCTGACTGCTCTACTTGTCAGCTTCTCCCTATATCAATCATGATTTATCAAATCTCCACATTGTCTCCCCATTGAACAATCACTATTTTCTCCCCCTTTGTCAACGAACCCGAAGGACACTCCTTTGCAGTCTGTAATAGAGTAGAGAAAACATTTAGCACATTAGGAAAAAACACAACATACCTTGGGGAGAGGGGGGTGGTCCACATCCACACGCTTATAAGTGCGGGGAATCGACTGAACACCCAGAGCCAGTCGATTCCTTTCAAATGCTTCATTAGGTAAGGCCTTTGTCAGAATATCTGCAACCTGTAACTCTGTAGGCACATACTCCAACTTCACAAGCCCTTGCTCCATTTTCTCCTTGATAAAATGATATTTGATCTCAATATTCTTTGTCCTTGAGTGATGAACTGAATTTTTGCTAAGATTGATAGCACTTGAGTTATTACACTGGATTACGATCGGAGACTTCACTTCAACTCCCATATCATCAAGCTACTGCTTCATCCATAATAACAATGTGGATACTTGAGTGGCCGCAATATACTCAGCTTCTGCGGTGGTCAATGAAATGCAATCTTGCTTCTTGATTAGCCAAGAAATACAAAATCCACCATGATAGAATGCACCACCTGACGTTGATTTTCTATCATCTACTGAACCGGCCCTGTCTGCATCAGTATATCCCAATAACTCTATCTCAGATTTGTCAGTATATGTCAAGCCGAAATCCACTATGCCCTGGATATACTGAAGTATTCTTTTCACTGAAAGCATGTGTCTTTCCTTGGGATTACGCTGATATTTCGCTACTTGGCATGTGTCAAATACAATGTCAGACCTTGTTGCAGTCAAGTATAGGAAGCTTCCAATAATCTGCCTGTATTCTGTAATATTCATTGCCTTTCCATCCTCATCTTTTGATAATTTCATCCGGGTAGAAAATTAAGTCTTCATCTCTTTGAAATTCTCCATTCCAAATCTTTCCAAAACCCCATTTACATATTCAGATTGAGAAATGAATGTTCCATTCCTTCCTTGTGTCACCTATAGACCAAGGAAAAACATCATCTCACCAATCATAGACATTTAGAACTCATGTTTCATGGATTCAGAAAAATGTTTTCAATGTGCTTCATCTGATCTGCCAAATATTATGTCTTCTTTTGAATCAATGATTCTGAAAATATTGATTCATCATGGAATACCATTTTTTCTGTGCTTGTTTCAACCCAGAGAATGCCTTCTTCAGCCGAAAAACCTTTTTCTCATCCACCTGAATGAGAAACCCATATGGATGCTCCATATACACTTCTTTTTCCAGAAAAACATTCAAAAATGTAGATTTGGCATTCATCTGGAACACCTTGAACTTTCGTTGCACTGCAATGGCTAGGAATAATCCGATTGTCTCTATCCTTTCAACTGGCGCAAATGTCACATCAACATTTATTCCCTATATCTGGGAGTATCCTTTTCACAAAAATCGTGCTTTGTTCTGAATCACTATGCCATCTTCATTCATCTTGTTGTGATATACCCATTTAGTCCTGATGACATTCTTGTCTGCTGGCCTCAAAACAATCTCCCATGTCTGGTTCTTCTCAATCTGGTCAAGCTCTTCATTCAAAGCCTGAACCCAGTTTTCATCTTCAGCTGCATCAGCAAAGCATTTTAGATCTACCTGAGATAGGAATGATGTCTGCTGTAGTGACTTCATTATTCTAGTTTGAAATAGAGTTGCCTAATCAACAATGATATTATGTCTATCAGTTTTAGCTCAGCTCTTTGGCATCCTTATAGACACATACTTGACACGTTCTTGTTCATTATCAGTGTCTTCTTCTGAATCAGCATCAGCCACTTCTTATCCCCCTGTGTTGCTTTATTCCTCAACACTTTAATCAGGAAATTGTTCACTGACTCATTTTTCTTTGAATATCTTCTCTCAGATTTTTGTTGACACACCTTTGATTTTCTCTCGCAGCTTCTTGGTATCCTGAAAGCAGTCATCTGATACCACATTGTTAGAACAAAATAGATAATCATGAAAGCCTGTGTGTTGCTGCTTTTCCACCAATCATTCTTCATGATCATAAACATTAATCCTTCATATCATATTGATATCATGCATCTAATTAGGATATAGAATGATCCTGCCGTGTTATGAAACTCTTCCATCTATTAGGCCCAATAGTTTAGACCCATAACTATTCTTTTCCTCCTACATCATTTGTTCTCATCTTCCACTAAGAGTTGAGCCATTAACAAAATCTATAAGCCTACTGAGTTGAAACTCGGTGTAGGAAACAAGAGATAAAGTTAATAACACAATCACTTCCTATTGTGCTCTATTGCTCCCTTTCTTCTTCAACTGTTGTACCTGATTTGAGCCAATTAAAAATCTAGAGCACATCACTTCTCCACTTTACATCTTTAGATGCCACTTCCCCTTGGATTGTATCTCCATAAAGCCTGAAACACATGAATCATCAGTTAATTGAATTTATATTCATAGGGAGAGTGGAACTTCTGGAATCCTTAGGATGAGGATTTTGGTTGATCCTGATGGGTCAACCCTTTGATTCTTTCTTGCTGATCATCACACTCTTTCCTTGCTTCTTATAGTTGTCTAGCCAATTTTAACTGCTCTTGCCATATGACTAGGCATTCTTTATTCACATTATGAGCCTTTTTATGATATGTAGATTCTGTAGGCCCATCCTTTCTCATCACATGGGGTATAGAACCACTAGTACACATTTTCTTCTTTGAGGTTCTACCAAAATTCCATTTTCCTTGATTATTTCTCTAAGTAGGAATCTCTTTGCTTGTCATCTTCCCTTGTTTCTTCCACCATTGCGTGGATTTTCCTTTTTCTTCCAGTCCTCTCTATGGCACATGACTTGTGATTTTTTCAATACATTCTTTGTTTGTATGCCTTTTATCATATTTATGAGTCACCATCCTATTTTGCGTTGGTGGTGGGTCCTCCACTGAACTTACATTATCCTTACTCACAGCTGTAGTGTTTCCTCCCCTTTTCTTCCAGACATGTTCATGTTCTTTCTTAGAGGATGGTTGTGAGTGTGACAGAGAAGGTGATAGATACACCTTTTGTTCAGCTCCATTTGATTCCCCTAAGGCTCTAAGCCTATTCTTCACCTTACCAATTTGTCTTCCATTGTATAATTTCTCATTATGCGTCACTGAAGTTGAAATTCTCTTTCTGGGTTCCTTTTCATTACCTACTTTCTTTTTGCTGCACTGTCTGGCCAAATTACCTTGATCAGAACATATAAAACATCTTCCATTAAAGACATACCTCATTTCATCATTTCTATGTCGAGATGCTGAGGTAGATTGAGTTCTTCCTCTGACATTGAGCTCCTGAGCTTCCTGACACATACTCATTGTGTGTCCCTTTCTACCACAGTAGTAGCATCTGATGAATGTTTTCCTCTGAGAGACTCTTTCCGCTGATTTCTCCTAACGCTTATTCATATTCTCATATTTTGTGTAGTTTCTATTTTCACAGCCCGAAGTGTATTCATGAGCTTCTAAACAGAAGCTTGATGTGTGGCCATGAATCCCACAGAAATATCACATGTCATCACTACTTTTTGTAACTGCCCTCTTAGGCCTATCTCCAGCACCTATAGGATTTATTTCACATCTAGAACTGTTCAAATCTCTCTTTCTATCTTGCATGGGAGGGGATTCATCAAATCCGATACCAGTTGTTCCCAGACTGTATGGTCTTTGAGCTGAGAAAATTTGTTCTTTCCTCTTTTCAGAAATAGCAAATTTTCTTTTCATTTCATCATCACATGACGAGGGATAATCAAATAGAAAATGCAGGGAATCCTTCATTTTGGGATTTCCTCTAGAATTGAATTTCTACACTTCCTTCTTCACTGATTCTAGTTCTTCTTCCAACTTTTGAATTTTCATATCCCTTGATTCAATTTGTGAATTGAGTTCTTTTCTGAGATTCTTTCCATAACTCATCTCATCTTCCAGTTCACACTTCATCTTATCAACCATGTCATTTTTCTCTTTTACCTTCAATTTTTCTTGAGCAACAGAATCAGAACAACATGCATTCTCTTGTTGTAGCCTTTTATTCTTCTGATATTCTACAGAGAACTGTGTTGCTAGATCATCATTTATAGCTTTAAGATTCTGAACTTCATCTGACTGTTGATTCTCTTCATAATCAACAGCCTTTTGTTTGCCCTTAATTTTAGCCACCATGTGAAGTTCTTCACCTTGAGAATCATTCTTTTCCTTTAGCTCAGTAGATATATCAATAAGTCTTTGATTCAAACTTCTTATCATGTTGATCTCAGTTTCCAGTGCTTGGATCCGAATGTCTTTAGACTTAATTTCATCGGTGTTTCCAACGTCACTTGGAATATCAAGTTCTTCGATGCACTTGAATTGATCTTTCAATTTTCTATTCAAGCCATCAATATCCCTTTTCTGTTCTTCAATATTAATCTTATACTCACACACTGATTATGAGTTCTCTGGTGCTGATGACATGGGTTTCTCAATTTTATCCATCAACTCATACTTCTCTTCTTCCTGCTACTGCATATAGAGTTTGGCATCGTGAAAACTTTGTTAGCTTTCTTGGTTTTGGCTCTCCAAACATCTATCTCTTAAAGAGCAGCCTCTAACTCAACATTCATATCTATTCTTCCTTCAATTATTTCTTCTTCATCATCACTTGTTTCAATATCTCTTTGAAGTTCATGTACCTCACTCATTCCTGCATCATGCTTGAGTGAATCAATCTTTCCCCTATCAGATTCATCTAGACCTTCCTTCAGTAAGTTGTTTGATTATTTTAATTGAATCACACTTTTTCCATACACACTTCCACACTGAGGAATACCACCTAACTTTTGATTCTTCTTTGATTTTTTTCCCTTTTCCATGGCACACCGAGATAAGAGCAGACTTATTCTTTAACCACACAGATCGACTACACCAAGTACGAGAAAACAAATCTGATAAAACCAACCATCCATCTGATACCAATTGTTAGGACCAATAGGGGCCTATATACCCTGAGAGGGGGGGGGGGGGTGAATCAAGGTATGGATATTGTTTTTCAAATTTCTTCCTACCCCACTGGATCTTGACCTCTTTATTACAAGGGTCACTTTATTTGCTCTTGTGTGTAAACTATGATCACTTCTTTACTTATTTATCTAATGATGATGCTTTGAATGCAATGCAGGGAAGAAAACAGGTAGACACATAGATTTTTACTTGGTTCACCCTCACTGGGATACGTCCAAGGAGCATATTCCGACAAGTTGCTAGTCATACCAAATTCCACTATTCTTCACTAGATGTGGATACAATGTTCGGGCTAGATCACTTCTATGCCCAGGATCACTGCCTTTACAAAGTTTAGGGTCAGCTCACTGCTTTCCCAAGGGTCACTCCCTATTTCTCTCTCTCTGGATCGCTGCCGGTGGAGAGGATCACATTCTTTCTTTTCCTTTTCTCACTTCTCTTGGAAGGAATCCACTCTCATTTTATAGACCTGTAGGTCTTTTTATTTGCATGAATGAATGCATCTTTCTCTGTATGTAGATGCTCTGTTGAAGTACAAATTTCACCCGTAGTTGAATATCTCTTTGCACCGATGGTATCGGGCAACCTACCAGCTTCCATGCAGTCCGAAAATCACTACTGAAACAAAACCTTACTTGGCGCGCAAGTCAATCTCGGCGCGCAAGTATCAGTGCACAAGTCACAACGGGCGCACAAGTTCACCTCAGACACCTGTGCGACACAATCTTCCCAAACTCCAAACCTGCACGACTCACTTCCTTTTACGCCCAATTCAATATTGGTGCGCAACTCCACACTGGCGTGCAGATTCAAACACTAGCGCACAACTATCACCCTGGCGTGCAAGTCCCACCTGCGCGACCACACACCACTTGCACGACCACCACACCTGCGCGACGAGATATCTGATTTCTTAAAGTGTTTAACTCCAGTTTAGAATGAAGAGTGGTGGTCCAGTATTTATAGGCAAATTGACCACCCTGCGTGACGGCGCGCAAGTCACCTGCGCGACTCAGCCTCGGCGGACAAGTCTTCTGTCCTCCTAGACACTTGCGTGACCAACTCCCAAACTTGCGCGAACCTATTTCCTTTTCCATATTTTGATCTTCTGATCTTGAAAAACATATGGTACACAAGTTTCCTATACTCCAAGTCCTCAGTGCGCAAGTCCCTTTTCCAAAAACACTTTTCTTCATTTTTCGATTTTCAGGCCCAAAAATTTGGCAAACACTGGAAAACGGCGCCACCTTGTATCTGTTCTTTTTGTACCGCCTCCAGATCATCCATTCCTTTTGTCGAAGTTCTTGAATAAAAAATGGATCATTGACCTCAGCTCTTGAAATTGACATTTCATCATGAAATCCTCTTTGTCAAAAAAATTGTATGTCATTGTTTTGATTTGTCAACAATCACTACTCAGATGTCCACTTTGTCAACAAACACAATCACCTCAAAAATGCTTCAATGATACTTTGAGGGATTTTTACCCAACATTAATCATTATACTAATGTATCAGAATAATACGAATGTGTTTGATTATTTTTGAGTAGGTTAGTTTTATTTTTTACTAAAATTAATGTTAGTTTTAAATAAAAAGACGCACTTTGAGTCATATGGTTACATAATGTGTTGGATTGAGGTGAGAATGATTCTTACATGTACCAAATGACTTATTTTTTATTTTTCCTAAAATATCAAAATAATAAAAATGAATTTCCTCAGTTTTGATTATGTTACGTCCCTTTTTTACTAAAATGTCATTTTTAAACCAGAAACACGTACTTTGAGTCATATAGGTCACATCGTGTGTTGTTTTGATGTGAGAGTCATTCCTACATATAAAATATTAATTATGATTCATTTTAATAAATTATCAAGATAATATAATCATGTTTGATTGGTTTTTATTGTGTGGAACTTTTTGAACTAAAATGTCAATTTTAAACCGATAACAGACACTTTGAGTCATACCAGACACATCGTGTATCAAATTGAGGTAATTCTGATTCCTACATGTCCAAAATGAATTTTGGATAATTTTAATAAATTATTAAAACAATATGAATGTGTTTTATTAGTTTTGAGTACATAAATCTTAATTTTTACTTAAATTAATTTCAATATACAATAAAAATATGTACTATGAGTCAAACCCGTCACACCATGCATCAGATCGTTGTGCGGATTATTCCTAAATGTCCCAAATGACTTATGGATAATTTTACTAAAGTATAAAAATAATAAGAATGATTTTTTATCTATTTTGAGTATTCCACTAGTTTTTTTACTGAAATATCTTTTTAAACTAGAAACATGCACTTTGAGTCATATTAGTCACATAATGTATTTTTTTGACATGAGACTAATTCCTACACGTAAAAAATTATTTATGCATAATTTCAATAAATTATTAAGAAAATAAAAGCATGTTTTCATGGGATTCAGTGAGTGATAATTTTTGAACTAAAATTTCAATTTTAAACTGATAACAGACACTTTGAGTCATACTGGGAACATCATGTTTCAGATTGAGGTGTGGCCAATTACTACACATAAATAATTACTTTTGGTTCATTTTAATAATGTATCAAAACAATATGGAATGTGTTTTCTTGGTTTTGAATATTTCAGTAGTCGTTTTTACTAAAATTAATGTCAATTTAAAATTAAAGGACATATTTGGAGTCATACTGGTCACACCGTATACCAAATTGAGGTGTGGATAACCCCTCCACAACCCAAATGACTATAAAATAATTTTACTAAATTATTGAAACAATTTAAATGTGTTTTATCAATTTTGAGTATGTCACTTTTCTTTTTTACTAAAATGTCATTTTAAACAGGAAACATGTAATTTGAGTCGTATCTATCACATGATGTGTCAATTTTGATATGAGACAAATTCCTATACATCAAAAATGACTTACGAATATTTTCCCTAAATTATCAATACAATATGAGAATGTTTTATCAGTTTTTATTATTCCACTTGTCTTTTTTACTAAAATTGACGTCAATTTTAAAAAAGACATTGTTGGAGTCATATCAGGAACACCGGGCATGAGATTAAGGTGCAACTGATCCCTACACATCATAAATAACTTATTAATTTTTCTAAAGTATCAAAACAAACTTAATGTTTTTTCTTGATTTTGAGTATGTGATGTGTATTTTGAACTGAAATGTAAATTATAAACTAAAAAATACTGCCCGAGTCATACTAAGCACATTGTGTATCAAATTGAGGTGTGGATGATTGGGTATACAATATGTGTTTTTATTTTAACTAACTAGAAAAATCTAGAAAATAGAGAATGTATTCCATTATTATGGAAGGGAAACTCTATGATACCTAAACACTTCACATTTTTGGAAGAATGGGGTTTCCTATTCGATCAAAAAGTAACATGTTCTCTCTTTTCTGGATTGTTTCAAATAGTTAAGAAATAAATATGTCTTTCCAAATAATATGTGAAAAAACTAAATAAGTATTAGATAAAAATGATAGTGAAATTAACTTACAAACATTAGATAAAATGATGACAAAATAAATTAAAAAAGTAGTAGTAATTTACTTTTTCATGTTGGTTGTATACATTCTTAACCAATTTTCTTATTTTTATTATCTTAGTTGCAGGATCAAAGTCTAATCTCTCAAGAGCATGATCAAATTTAGACAAACTAACCCAACTAAAATAAAATAATCCACCTATATATGAAAATAATTCTTAAGTTAGTAATATTAAAAATAAATAAATCAAACATAAATATGATATAATACATTACTTATATGGATAATGATTTTACATTGAAGACAAAGATTGGAAATCCTGTATAAGAGAAGAATTTTTTGAAATAATTAGTAATAATTCACCTTTTCATGATCATGGTAAAGGAGTTACTCATCCTTATTGATGAGTTCATTTCTTCATGATCTATTTAAAAAATAATTAAATAAGTATTTGTTAAAAATGATGAGTAAATTGACTAAAAAATAGATAAAATGATTTGAAAATAAATTAAAAGGAAATATTTTCTTGTTATATACCATTAAGATATAATATAATTATTCTTTATCATATTAAACTAAAATAAAAAAAAATTATTCAATCTTATATGACCTTAAAATAAAATATTTTTTAAGATCTATCCCAATAACATGTTATATCTAACCACTTTATAGTAATAGAAAATTCACATATTACAAAAAATTACCATAATTTTTTTTATCCTTTTGGGTTGGTGTAAAAATCATATATAAACATTTTACTTCTCATTTTCTAAAAAAAACTAGCATAAAATATTATATATTCATGAATTATACTAAACATTACTATATCCCTTTATTTTTTCTTAGGAAACATTAGATGTAACGACCAAATGTTTTATAAATTGAAATTAATTTCTTATAAATATTTCATATAATCACATGAAATCACAATACAATGAACTACTAAGTTCTATGTGACCTTTAAACATAAGTTTTTCACTTCTGTGTTTGGAATTTCAAAAATCTGACACACACGGTTGCGATCAGTAAGTTATTTGGAGTCCGATAAGAAAAACATAATTTTTAGTTAATAGTAACATACCCTTATGAATACTAATTTTACCCTTATGAATAGTGAATTACCATAATGAATAGTAACATTATCTATGATACTATATAAATAATATTAAAGTGAAAGTGCGATATACCTATATTTTGGGATAAGAAAATAAATGCTTTTAAAATCTGTATTTTTCAAGTAAATAATTGTTTTAATTAAATATTAAATTAATAATATTTAGAAAATTATTTTTGAAAAATGAATTTTATTTTTAGATTGTAAATGCTGAAAAATGGTTAGGGCTAATTTTTGTGATTTTTCTGAAATACTTGAATTTTTGGTGAATAGTAAAATATATTAATTTATCGTATAAATACATTATATTTTAAATCCACTATTCCTGACATCATAAGTGATGTAAGCGACCAAATCTCGAACTCAAATGAATTATTTACTATTATAGGTCATGGAATACTCACTATTTCTTGTCTTGAGAAGAAATAATAATTTGATGATTATAATATTATGAAAACCCCTCTCCCCTCTACTATAAATACCACCCATTATTACCTCTTCTCTTCATTACTCTCAATCCTTGTACCTTGATAATATTCTACCCAAATAAATACCCAATATCCTCCCCCACGTCCAACAACCCTTGTCCCTTCAAAATACCAAAACCCCTCCCCTTAATAGGTTCTCAAAGGAGGTAGACTCTAGAGGTAAATTCTTCTTTCCAATTCTTTCATTTCTTTTAAGTTCTTTTATTTTATTATTTATTTCCTCACCTAACTTTACCAAAATGGTATGATAACTATAGTAACCTAAATGTAATGGAATTATATTATTATAATGGTATATTTAATTATCATCTCTCCTTTCCCCATATTTTATTTGAAAGAAATGAAAACACCGTTTGAGATGTGTTAATTTAGCACATTCAAGGACAACAATTTATCAATTTATATTATCATCTTTTATTATGATAATGAGACCATTTATGTTATGGTTTAACCAGATTATTATATATTTAATATATCCTAGTTATGGTTCTGTAATTCTTTTGTGCAAATGGTATTAATTTATAAATAAAAACATGTTCGTTGTTATCAAACCCACAGATTAACCAAAACGGTTATCACTAAGGTTTTTTATAATAATTAATCTTCACTCCCAATAACCGAATGAATTTTTATAACCATTTAATCTCATGGATGATGAATAATAAAATACAATATCAAATCTTGATAACCACTTTCATCTTACATTTTTATCAGAACTTGAATAAAAGTGAACCGATCTTTAAAACCAAGTAAGAAAATGAACCCAAACAATGAAATTAAACCTCATAACCAATCAAAATGGTTATAAATGAACTTAAAATGATTATAATAAATATTATAAATATGGAATAGGTTCTGGAATTATTAATTAATGAACCTAATTTTACTATTCATGTCATTGATATCAAGTGGAGAACACTAACAGAACTAAGGTAAAGGATCCTATTCATTTCACTCTTAATCAAGATTTTCCTCTTTGCTATACATTTTTATGTGTAATAACAAATTATGGGGTATGATTTTGCAACTCCCCCATACTGCCCTCATGATTTATAAGTGGCGAGAACCCCCTTTCTCTCTCATCAAGCCCTCTTAGGCACACCCAACACAGTGCCGATAAACCGTAACGAATTCTCCCTGAACCTCCTTTTTTCTTTTGGGTTGCCTTATCTTCATTTAAATCAAAATGGAGTTATCCTATCTATTTATGTGCATCTTCTAAATGATGTGTATTTGTAGAAAATTTATTTATCAATACCATTTCATCACTCTCTTTTGGGGATATATGTGGAGACACGATTTTTTCATTATAAGACTTGGGAATATTTCTATATATATTTCTAGAGCTAGGCACTAAGACGGTGTGCAATTATGAGGCCTGGTGTGCCCGAAATAAATTATACAAAAATATTAAGTGGTTTTGTACTATTCACATGATGTAAATGGGATTTCTCTTAAATAGTTGATCAGATCAGAAATCTAAGACCACATTTGGGTCTGAAACACAGTGTTTACCCTAAGCGCAACATAAAGCATGTCAGAGAAGAATTTTCAGACCTCTCGCTCATTAGAGGTATGTAAATGGATGAATTAAATTATTATTTCATTTATTTAATAGCTCAAACACAAATAACTCTCAAAATGTAACTCAGATCGAGAATCTGAGTCCTCAGTTGATTTCAGAGCATGTCATTTACCCAAAGAGGGGTATAAGATTTGTCAGTGTAGAAATGTTGTGAGAAAAGTCACCCAGGGAAAAAATCATCTTTTTGGAATAATGAATTTGTGATATTTATCACTAAAGACTTTTCAAATAACTTTTGAAAAAATTATTGGAATGTAAATCTGAGACCTGAGACTTTAGTTGAGTTAAAAATGGAGGTCTTTACATAAGCATGATATAAAATGAGAGGGCGTGAAGGTTTCAGAATTTGCGACCGTCGGCAGAGTTTTAGAGTTTTCATATATATTCACTTAAGAGTTGAAAATAAGAAAAAAACCGAAATTTCCCTTCTCTCTTCTCTCCCTCTATATCTCTCAATCCCACTCTCTCTCAACCGTTTTTTGGCGTTCTTCTCCGTTCTTCACCAGATCGAGGAGCGAACTCTGCCGGATCGAAGCGAGATCACAGCGGGGGCATCACCAACGACGTACGACCGATTCAAGGTAGGATTCTTGTTAATTTTCACACCTTCATTGATTTATGAAGTTTTCATCAAATTATTCATTTAAATTCTATAATTTTAGAATTAGGACGATGGCCAAATGAACACAAACATCGTCTGAGCCCTGTTCTAAATCCCGTTCTTGAGCATTCTTCACCCGTTCTTCACGGTTTGACCCAGTAATTATTCAGCACCTCAAAACCTCAAAAAATCCATGTGTGGAGGATGGTTCTATGATACACTCATCATAAGGATAATAAATATTCCCACAGTTTCAAAATCGAGTAACTAGAGGAATCCTAGTGGTCCGTGACAGGGACCGCCGGATCACCGCTGTCGGTAGCGGCTGGAGGTGGTGCGTGATGGCCACATTAGGTGGTATGAAGGCGAGGTCCAGAGCGACAGCGCAGAACTTCAGTTGGATAGAGGCGTCGAACCGAGGTGTTCAGAGGGGAGGAAGGTCAAGGCAGGGCTGGTGTGGTGTAGCAGGTTGGGGTGGACGTCGTTGGGCCGGTGAGGATGAGCCTTAGGGCACTGGTCTTCCGCACGACATGCGACGATCTGGGATCACCAGGGTGGCACTGTCGAGTGGTGTAGATGAGCATGGGGTGACAGGCAGTGCAACAGGATGGGGATCTAGTGGTGTCATGGTCAGCAGGCAGGAGGAGCCCGAGGTGCTATCCTCGGGGGCAGCGAGGAGGCAGGTCCCACGTCTCGCTGGTCTGTGTGCTGGCGCGAAGCAAGAGGGCGACCGACCCTCATGGCCGGTCGGTGTCAGCACGAGCTACGACCACAAGGATATAGAAAGCTGGAGTGGACCTGTGGCTGAACCATGGGCCAACCAATCGGATTGAGCCAACAAGGGCGGGCTGCACCAGTAGAGGAGGGTCCGACTAGCCCAGTTGGGCCCCTTCGCGTTCAAAGGGGAACAACTTCTAAACGAAGTGTCCGTTTGACACACCGTTTGCGTCCACGGGTCCGAATAATCGATAAAAATTTTTTGAAATGGTTTTAGGGGATTTTGTATTCGGTGCTTGATGGCAGGTGACCCAAAACTCTTTAATTTGATAATAATAAATTATTATTAAATCTTGCAACAGACGTATCTCGCGAACCGGATGTCCGTTTTACATGCCATCAGAGGCTCTATGACCCTGGAGTTGATGTGATCCTTAAAAAGTTGTTTCCGGACCTTTTTGGTTTGGTTTCATTGCTCGGTGACACAAAACACTTAATGTTATTAAATAAATAAATAAATAAATAATTATTCTTGCATCAGAACTAACTCCCATTTTGGATTTCTGATTGATGCCCCATCAGTAACTGCATAACCCTAGTCATCGTCTGTAATTTTTGAGTTCCTTTATGAAGAATTTGGGTTGGAGACAAGGTGTGGCCCCCATAGGGTCTTGTTCACACGTTTTACAGTGAAATTCCACTCTTTCACCCAACATCCATTTGGGGTGTTTGAGAACACGTTTCTGAGTGTTTTTCTAAGGGGATTGGAATGGAACAATCCGCCCACCTAAATTAGAGGCCGAGGCATGGTCCCCACAAGGTGAATTTTGGACGTATGCTTCATTTTTATGACTTATGCTTCATAAGTCCATTCAGGGAAAATTAATAACCTACGTTATGTTTTTTTCTACGAGGATCATGACGGTGTGATCCGTTTGAATGTGCAGAGTCTTATTCACAATCTCTTGTTAAATGTGGAAACATGAAAGGAATATCCGTGGAAGATCCTTTTGACATGTTTAAAGAGAATATATGTCTCAGGTCATCTATGACTCTTGTGAGAGTGGAGAATATGTATGAAGAGATATAGTCGATGATCTGGGACCATTTGAGGAGGCCTGTCAGCTAAACTATGATTCTGACCTTCCGGATTAGTGATGAGTTTCATGCACTCATTGGCTTTGCGAATATTGTGTCATGTACTCTAGGAGTACCTTTACATGCTTTGGTACTTGTTCATCCTTTTGGGACCCAGAAATAGTTAGGTATATGGCTAGAATATGAGGAGGGGTCACATGTCATGTGGTCCCCACATGCATCATGTACCACTATGAATCTTCTACCTCTCATATCTCTTTCTTTTGAACTCTGATTGTGGCCTGCGAGTAGCCTATCCTAAGTGTTTCTCTGCGTATGATGTGATAGTTCCCTCCATAGTGGATTTAGAGATACGATGTGAGACTTTCTGAGTGCAGTGCCTATTTGAGGAAATGCTTGATGATGAAGGGGATGAAAATGATGTTTTCATAATCACCAGAGAAATCCTGAATTACCGTCCAGTGAGGCTGGGAAGTGGTGTTCACCATTCTCTTTTGGGATTACCCTCCAGCGAGGATGGGAAATGGTGTTTTCTGTTCTCTTTTGGGCTTACCCTCCAGCGAGGCTGGGAAGTGGTGTTCACTGTTCTCTTTCAGGATTACCCTCCAGTGAGGTTGGGTAGTGGAATTTTCTTGTTACTCTTTCTAGGATTACCCTACAACGTAACTAGGCAGTTGTGTTCCCCGATATCTTTCAGGGCTTACCCTCCAGCGCAGCTGGGAAGTGGCATTCACCGATATCTTTAACGGCTTACCCTCTAGCACAGCTGGTTAGTGGAATTCACCAGTTACTGTTTCATAGATTACGCTCTAGCTGGGCTGGGTAGTGGTGTTCGCTGATGAATTTTATAAGTATATCCCCCAATAGGGATGGATAGTGGGTTCAGGACTTTGTGATTTGATCTCTCGATTGTGCGGAATAGCGACGAGATGTACTTGACATGACTTTGGAATCTATGAAAAGAGGGGTTTTTTCCCACCAAGATGCATCCCTGTTACGTGACCTAAAATGGTGTGGGTGAGAAAGAACCACCCAAAGTAGATAGTATCATGGTGTGGTGATTAAACCCCTTTGACTTGCAGTTCAGGGCGGACATGTGGGATGATGGGCATCGATGGTGTTTACTTCTAGAACTGTTGGAGAATATTTTTTTGGGCTGAGACAGTGTTATGGATATCCCCATAATCTCTCATTTGGGATTATTTGGTTGAGTATATATATATATCGTATTGTAGTACACACTTCTTGGGCTTTGGTTACTCTCCTTCCAGGAGAGGAAAAGACGTGCGTGGTATGCCACATGCTTTCCGTGTCTAGCTTCTCGTGGTTAGACGAGTCTAGTATCCTACTACAGGTAGCAAAGACTCAACGAGAAGTTTATCCTCTCACCATTTCTAGATCCTCATGTTTGAACGAGCTTAATTAACTTCATTGTTGGGTTGAGCTATACTCTTTTATTGTACCTTGTTCTATCTACTACTTCCCTCTTCAGTACCTCACTTTCTGCTCCCTTGAGCCCTCGGGGAATCCAAGTGAGTATTTTTATACTCACCCCTTGGGATTTTCCCAAACTCGGTGTGCCCTTAAAGAAGACTAACAGGTTGATTGTGACATCAGAGGAGCATAGGGGTACAGGGAGATTGGACTGCGTGAGGTGGTTGTAACTTGGGATCCAGGAGTGGGGCTCTCTCAACTATTTTACTTTTCCTCCTGCTGCAGGGTTGTGACACCTTTATAGTAGGGTGTTTATTTTACCCCTTCCCTTTAACTTTACTTTTCTGTACTTGTACTATTTAGATTTTGATGAATATTTGTGGTTTATATATATAGAAGTATTTTATATTGCTTTATTTTGACTCTGCACTGTATGCATTGAGTTGGATATGTGTGTGCATATAGGTACTTAGGAAAAGGCCTCCCTGAGTTGTTATTACTTCAGTGCTTGTCGCCATCCCCTGGATTTTGGAGGCGGTCTTGGGGTAGTTGCAGCTCGAGCCCCGATATGGGTCAGGTCGTGAAAAATTTGTATCAAAGGTGGTTCATTCCTTGTGACATTCTTTGGATGATCCCAAAAAAAAAATTGATTGGATTTTAGGGAAATAATTTCAATGTGTTTAGAGAGAGGCTCTTAGGATAGGGAGTCCAGTGATGGTGTGGCGGCTGACGTAGCCATTCACTGGGACCTTGATTACCTGCTTGTCAACTCGGCGTGCCGAGACAGTTGTTGCAGGGAACATTGTTACATGCATCATATAGGATTGAGTCTTTACCTATCCTTCTTGGGTCATCTCCCCATCATTGTAGATATATATATATTCTCATTTTATCGTGGTACTCCTACATCAGATTCAGGATGTCTTTGTTATGATAGCCAACCAGGATACTAGCTCCGGTTCGTGACAATGATTTCATGAGCGACGAGGCCTTAGTTCAAGATCAATTATACGATTACCCTTTATCCAGGAGGACAGGAAGTAACTCCTCCACCTATGGAGTAGCAATTATTACCGGCAATTAAGGCCAGAGATGAGCGCAGGCTGAGCGTGCTATGTGAGTTCCATATTTAGAGAGCATTGGGGTTCCATGAGGGTCCTTAACCTCAGGCAGTGAAGGGTTGGCTAGAGTTAGTGGTTCGACTTTTTATTCTTGTTTGGACACTGACAGGTTATATGGTGGCTTTGATAGCCAGTCCTTTTCCATGGAGTAGCTTGGCATTGGTAGAGACAAGTTACTCAGATGCACAATGTGTCAATAACTTTCGTGGGATTAATTCTAGTAGCTATTTCATGAGGAGTACTACCCCTCATGCATACGCTCCATATGGTTCCAAAAGCTACTGGAGATTTAGCGGGGAGTGATGGCAGAGGAAAAGTACAATAATAGGTACGCAGGCCTTACTCATTATTCTTTGGACATCGTCCATGACATCAACTTTCAGGCACAAAAGTTTGAGCTGGGTCTCCATAGAGGATATTTGTGCTAGAATAGTGCCCTTGTGCTTCCTCATCCATCTTAGGGTGATGGAGCAGAAACTGGTGATAGAGAAATTTCTTTAAGAGGGATGCCAGTTGGTCGGTTTTGGCAGTGGACGCAACAGAGTTGGGATGTCTTCCACAACTACCATATGTAAGTTGGTAGAGCCTTGACATTGGAGGCATCCTCTTGATAAGACTCAGGCACATGGTCGGGGGAAACGTAGTGCACCAAGACCTCCTAGGGAGGACTAGTGCTATTATTGTGATGTGTGAGGTCACGTGGAGTGAGACTTCTTGACCAGATGTGATGAGTTTTCTAGGAATTTGGTTGATGCACATCCATTAAAGAGGTATTGTTGTGATCAGAGATCTCCCAAGTGAGGACCTGGTAGTCCCCAGGGAGGCGGTTTTGGCAGAAGAGTAGGAATAATTATGGTTGGTGGATGACATTTCGATGTCCTTCCACCACCACTAGGCAGCCCACGTTGGGACTAGGGAGCTGACAGCTAGGTCCGCGGGCAGCTATGTACTATATATGTTTGTAATCCTACAGTGCATGAGATGATAAGAGGTACACTCTGTGTCTTTTTATACCATTTTTAGTATAACTTGTTTGATGCTGGTAAGGCACTCTTTTTTTCCAACTCCTTGTTTGAGGAGTTACTAAGGGTGATGCAGGGTGTTGGTGTAACCATGTGTCAGTGTTGTTCGACGTAGATTTGAATGCACGAGAAAGAGGGGTTCTTTCCCCATTGAGATGCATTTTTGTGACATGAGAAAAACCATGAGGGAAAGTCAGTACCAACCAAAGAGGATAGTATCAAGGTGTGGTCGATGATTCCCTCTGACTTGTGTGTTCATGGAGGGGTTGTGTAGTGGAGTGTTAGAGCATTTATTGGCTTTTCTAGTAGAGTCTTGCTGCTTGACCTCCCTTTTCTTGATGTACCACTAGTGGGTTTGGCAGAGTGACTATTTTGGGGAATAACCACCTTCCTAGAGGGGAAAATACATGTGGGGTATGCCATGTGATTTCCATTCCTAGCATCTTGCGGTTGGATGAGTTTTCTCACCGTCCATATTCTTTGGTACCTTGCATTCTCAATGTAAATCTTGATACAGTTATCAAGTACAAGTCTAGGGGATGTAAACCACATAAAAAGAACTAAGAAACTCAATATGTGGCAATATAAGTGGTAGTATTCACACTGGGAATATGGAGACATTATCTTCTAAGAGGGAACTTTGTGGTTTGCTCAGACCACCAGTGTATCAGGTGCTTCTTCACCCAGAGAGACTTGAACCTGAGACGAAAGTGCGGGTTGAAATTCCTACAAGAATATGACTTCAAGGTGTTCTATTCTTTTTAAAGTGGCAGTGTTGTAGAAAATTCTCTTAGAAATAAATCCCAAGCTCTCCAGGTGTGGGAAGTTTTGTAGTAGTTAGCTTCCCTATAGTTGATGTAACGACCCAAACTTTTATTAATGGAAATCCCTATTTATCTAATTAAATGCCTCTTTATGTAAAATGTTTATATAAAATTTCAACTTCTTTGGTTTTATGTTAAGAATTGGTACCATTTCTAATATAGAAATTGAACAGAGATCACCTGATTAGTATAAATATAGGGCTTTAACAAATTCAATTTACTCCGACAAAGGTAGCGATGTCCTCATCCTGTAGACGTGCCCCATACGAAGCCCATTTGTCAGATCTCAGAAAAGATGTGGAATCATTAGGATTCTCTCTTGACCAAGCCCAAGCTGAGCTTGGATATGTTAAGCTCGAGCGGGACCACCTACGATATAAATGGAAGTTGATAGAGATTACCACCCAAGCAATGTTATCCGATCCACCCCTAGAGTCTGTCACCATCATACACCTTACTCTTCGGTATTATGTAGGTGTTATAAGGGGTTATTTAAAAGGACCCTAGTACTATGGTTATGTACATTATTTTTGTATATAATAATGAATATACTTTCATTTTGTTATTGTTACCTTGTAAAAAGTTTTTGAAGCCCAAATATTATTTTTAGTTAATGTTCAACTAAGAAATATATTATGATGAATTAATGGATTTTTTAATTAAATAATATTTTATTAAAATATTATTATTATTAAAATAATTATTATTAAATATAAATGATTGTATAATTTTTTGAATGCAATCGTAATATTTATTAAGGTTTGAAAGCCAGTTTTGTCAAAACCCGTGAATTTTCGATAAATGTCGATTTTTATTTTAAAAGTAAAAATTAACATATTTATAAAATTATTTAGATAAAATAAATATTATTTATGGAATCAGGGCATCAAAATTATCCAATGGTGAAGTTTTCATAATTTACTAATACAATCAATTTTTTTGGGTAAAAATTAAATACCATTTAAATATATAATGTGTTTTATGACATCATAATGACCCAATAGTGATGTAATAAAATACTATAAGCCTTATGTTCAGTCAATATATGTTTTAACATTAAAATAATGTGATTTTGGGTTTTTTTACTTATTATACAAAGCATTAATGAACCATTCAAGGCTTATTAAACAACTTGTCTTTTTAAATTGATTTCCTTGGGAGTGTGACTCACCTCCACATAAGCAACCCCATTATTTTAAGATGTTATGAAATTGGACCTACAAAATATTTTTTCCACTTCCCTTTGACAAAAACCAGGGGCAAAAACTATGGGTTGGTTTGTGATTTGGAGTAGTTTAATGTGATGTGTCCCAAACCTAAATAATAAAGAATTCCCTCAACTTTTCTATATAATACCACCCAAGATCCCACTCTCTCCTCACTCAAAGCCTTTTGAGTTCGTCCAAAATCTTCCCTACTCTCTCTAGAATCCTCCCAAGGTGCCCAAATCTCCCAATAATCCTCTCTCAAGCCTTTGGAAGCACACTTCCATGTAAGAGTTTTTTCTTCCTTTCTCATTTTTATCCAGTTTTCTTTAAATTGTTATGACTTTTAATTTCAATTATAAATGTTGGGGTATGGTTTCGAAACTCCCCCATATTTCCCTATTTATGTTTAAATGATGGGATACCCCTTTATCTCTCACTAAATGCCTCTCATGTACACCCATTACTATGCCGAAATTTCGAAATGATTTTTCTCTCCTCTTTTACATTCAAGAAATTATTTTGTATCGTGACTCTAAATTCCATTAAAATTGTTGGGACATGTATCTATATGACCCCTTACTGTCCATTTCATGTACATATGATTAGAAACCCATTTCTCTCTCATCAACCATTTTTATGAATTCTTACGTCACACTGTTACGCTGCCAAAATTGCACTGATTTTCCAAGAAAATGTCATTGTGTAGTGAATACCATGCCCATTTCTCTATCAAGGGCATTAAACTCTATGCACATTTACTTATTGATTATAAAGCCTCATTTTAAATTACACATTCTTTTATCATGGAATAAATGATTATGTTTTATGAATCCATGTTATATGATCCATGTGGCACACTTATGCATGAAATGAAATGTTTAAGAGGAGTGCGTCCTTAGAGCACTCCAATGAATTGGGTAAAGTATAGTATCATGATACGTCATGTGAAATGGGTGTTGACTCATGAAAATTCAAGTGCAATGAGATTTTACTCGTGCTTCATGTGCAATGAGGATTTATTCATGCTCCATGTGCAATAAGCTTTGGCTCATGCTAATTCCATGTGAAGTGTTGTTTCCACATTTCCATGTTATAATTATCACGCTTGATCATTAATTTATGTTTATGCTTCTCTTGTTCTCTATTGATATGCCTATTTTTTAACATTTATTGTATTCCTCATTTTATTACATGATTATTCCCTTACTTGGATTTATATCTCACCATTTTCTTATGCATGTCCTCAGGTTATCCCATGAAATGATAAGTACGAGGGAATATAGTGGTAATGTAAAGGAATTTTTCAATAAAGATGTTGAATTTCATGTTTTATGTTGTTATTTAATGATCCTAATCCCCAAATAAACTAGACCTCTCTATCTTCTATGTTGTATCAAGTGAAGTCTATGTAATAAATTATGTTTAATTGTGTAATAAAAAGCAGGGTTGTCATAGTTGGTATCAGAGGATAGGTTTAGTTATTTTTGGGATTAGGATTAGAAAACCCTAGAAAAGACTTAGAGAAAAGACTAAGTATAATAAAAAATACCTAAGTTTTGGTGAGTATTGAGTAAGTGGTTTATCAAGAAAATACATCCATGTATGGATACGAGCAGGTAGAGGCGGATCTGGCACAGATGTATCCTAGGGATAAAACCCGAAAACACTGCTTTGAGCAAGACTCGAATGAGAACTGGTACACGACAACGTGATTTGATACACTCTTGGTTACGACACTCCGAGGGGATATGATTTGGTAAATTCACAAGCTTATTATGAACCATTATTAAGGGATAGAAAAATTCCCTAAGAATATATGTTAGAAAGTAGACCGTGGATAACATAGACTGAAGCCAATAGAATCACATGTTAAGGAAATAAAATTTATTTATAAGTCATCAGTTTTGTACTTGTATTAACCTTTATGTGTTACCCCTAACTTCCCTTTTATTCCATCCAATGGCCGGTAATAGGAGGAATCGACGTAACAATTGATTTGAAGATCAATGTGATGACTATACTAATGAGATTCCCAATCCAATGGGAGCAGGAATTGCAAACTTTGTCACAATTATCTCTCAGATAACTCAAGATTTGAATAGAAATATGGGTCAAGAGGAAAATTCAACATCCTTAAGAAAGAATAAGTCACTATCGAGAGCTTCACAAGACAAAGACCTCCTACTTTTAATGAATCATATGATCCCTCAATATCTGAACAATGGATCAAATACATTGAAAATATCTTCTCTATTTCAATGTTCTGAACAAGAGAAGGTTCTCCTGGCTGCTTATTGAATGGATGGTGAAGCTGATCAATGGTGGACGTTGATAAAAAATATGAAGCATGAGGAGGAGATCTAGGTGTTGGAATGGAAGGATTTCTGGAAGATGTTTTTCAGTAAATATTTTTTGCGCATCCTCTGGCTTATGATGGAAAGGGAATTCCTTGACCTCAAGAAAAAAGAAGACGAATATGTTGGAGCGTATGAGGAAAACTTCACAAGGCTTGCATGATACGCTTTCGGCTTTGTTGTTACCCCTAAATTCAAGGTTGACCGCTTCTTTGGTGGACTGAAACCTAGCCTGTGGAAAGCACTGTCAATCCATGACTTCAATAGCTATGAAGAAATTGTTTGATGTGCCCTTAAGGTCGAAATGGATATCGAAGAATCTCAGGGGTATCATGGGGATAAGAATCGTAAGGTGGACTTAAATGCTGGCGGTCCGATGGATAAATCCAACGGTGCTAAGATGATCCAACACCCCACTTTCCAAAGGTGCGGAAAGAAGCACCCTAGAAATTTCCTGAAGGGTATGAAAAAATGATTTAGGTGTGGATGAGAAGGGCACCTGGCTGTTAATTGTCAGCAAAAAAAAACTCACGACTGCGACAAAGGAGATGAACGCTTCATTCTACTCTCAAAGAATTGTTCGTTGCTACAACTGAAAATAACTAGGGCACCTTGCAAATTAGTTCCCCAATCCATGGGTTTCTGGAGGCAACCAATAAGCTCAAAGGTAGCAAGGGTGAGATTTTTCCATCACTACTGCCAAAGTGAACCCCGAAAACGAAGTGGTGACATGTACTCTAGTTATTCATTCAAGAATAGAAAATGTACTTTTTGATTCAGGTTCTACATATTCTTTTATATATCGAATGTTTAGTAGAACAATCCCATCACCACCAAAAATCATGGAAGTGAAGATGTCGGCGAGTACGACAAATGGGGAAATCATTGCATCCCATGAATATAACTGCTCCCCTGTAATAATCTGTGGATTAAACTTACCAGAAAACCTCTTCATACTCCCTCTAGTAGAATTTTATGCAATTCTTGGCATGTATTGACTTTACTTATATAGATCCAACATAAATTTCTGTGAGAGGGAAATCACTCTTAATGTGGAGAATCGACCCCCGATTCTTTACAAGTGCATGGAGGAAGATGAATCTTCTTTAGCTCCATCATCTCAAGAGTGGATATTACTTCCCTATGAGAACACATATCTAACTCATATGATTGATTCTAAGGAGGAAATCATCCTAGAGGACATGCCTATTGCTAGAAAATTCAATGAAATGTTTCCTCAGGAATTGCCTGGTATTCCTCCTAGAAGAGATGTTGAATTCTCAATTGATCTTATACATGGGGAGTTGCCAATATCCAAAAATCCATATAGAATGGCTATAGTGGAGCTTGAAGAACTGAAGAAACAACTACAGGAGAATCTGGATAAACGGTTTATACACCCAAGTGCTTCACCTTGGGGTGCACCAGTCCTCTTTGTCAAGAAGAAGGATGGGTCAATGCACCTTTCCATCAATTAATGCGAGTTCAACAAAATCACGATAAAGAACAAGTATCCTCTCCCATGAATAGATGACTTGTTCAATCAGCTATATGGAGCACAATACTTCTCCAAGGTGTATTTGCGTTCGTGATATTATCAATGAAGGGTGAAGAAGGAAGATATCCCCAAGACAACTTTTTGTACAAGATACGAGCACTATGATTTCATAGTAATGCCTTTAGGACTCACTAATGCTCCAGAAATCTTCATAGACTCAATGAATAGAGTCTTTAGAGATTACCTTGAGAAGTTTGAGGTAGTCATTATAGATGAAATTATGATATACTCCAAAACCAAGGAGGATCATGAGGAGCATCTAAGAACTGTACTAGAGACCTTACCAAAGGAGAAGCTCTATGCAAAGTTCAACAAGTGTGAGTTCTGGTTGAAGGAGGTCTCAATATTGGGCCATATCATCATAAGCAATGGGATATCTATGGATACCTCCAAAATAGATAAAATTGAGGGGCGAAAAGGCCAACATCGGTAACAAATATCAATAGCTTCTTGGGGTTAGCTGGATATTATCAACGATTTGTGAGAAATTTCTCACGATTGTACAACCATCTTACTAAGAAAACTCAAAAGGGAGTAAAGTTTTCTTGGAGTAATGAATGTGAAGAAAGATTCAAGGAGTTGAAAAGGAGGCTTATCACTGTGCCTGTTCTCACTTTACCTACAAGTGGAGAAATTTTTGTGGTATTCAGTGATGCTTCCAAGAAGGGCCTAGTATGTGTGTTGATGAAAAATGACAAATTCATTGCCTATGATTTAAGGCAATTGAAAGTTCATGAACAGAACTATCCAATACATGACCTCGAGTTAGGTGTAGTGATCTTCGCTTTGAAAATTTGGCGGCATTATCACTTTGGGGAGAGGTGTGAAATATATACGGACCACAAAATCCTCAAGTATATATTCACACAGAAAGATTTGAGCATGCGCCAACGAAGATGGTTAGAGCTGATCAAAGACTATGACTGCTCAATCCATTACCACCTTGGGAAAGCGAACAAGGTGGTAGATGCCCTAAGTAGAAGGGACCTAGTGATTCTATCATTGATGAGAATTGAAAAGGATCCAATCTTCTTAGATTTGATAAAGATGAACATGGGAATTATAAATAAGGGAACATCATCAATCCTTTCACAAATTAATGCTCAACCGCCACTTTTGGAAATGTTAAAAGATGCTCAAAAATATGATGTGGGAATTCAGGAAAAAGTGGTAGCTATCAGAAAAGGGAAATCCTCAGAGTTTAATGTTAATGAAGAAGGAATTGTGATATTTGGGAAAATACTATGTGTTCCATCAAGTCCAGAGCTGAAGATAGAACTTTTGGATGATGCACACAGTTCAAATTTCTCTATTCACCCAGAAAAGAAAAGATATATCGAGATATATGAGAGCATTATTGGTGGGTTAATAAGAATAAGGAGATCACTGAATATACATCAAAGTTACTGGTGTGTCAGAAAGTGAAGGCAGAGAGGAAGAAGTCTAAGGGGATGATGCAACCATTGCCCATACCAGAATGAAAATGGGAGAACATCACCATGGACTTTGTCACCGGACTTCTGAAGACATCCAAAGGAAACAATGCAATCCGGGTTGTTGTGGATCATCTTACAAAGGATGCACACTTCATTGATATTCAGGAGGATTTCTCATTAGATCAAATGGCATGGATATATATTAGGGAAGTGGTAAGGATTCATGGAGTACCACTATCTACTGTGTCTGTTCAAGATCCAAGATTCACCTCTATGTTTTAGAAGAGTCTTCAACATTCTCTAAATACTGAATTGAACTTCAGTATGACCTATCATCCTCAAACTGATGGACAATCTGAGTAGACTATCCAAACACTTGAGGACATGTTGAGAGCATGCTCAATGGACTTTAAATGCGGATGGGATCAACATATTTTTCTGGTTGAGTTCTCTTATAATATCAGTTTCCACTCGAGCAACCAAATGGCACAATATGAAGTCCTTTATAGGAAAAGGTGTAGAACACCAGTGTGTTGGGATGAGGTTGGTGTGCGTAAGCTACTTGGACCAGAAATGGTCGAAGAAATGGTGGAGAAGGTGAAAACCATTCAGCCACATATCAAGGCATCCCAGAGTCGACAGAAGAGTTATGTAGATTACCATCAATGAGACCTTGAGTTTAAAGTTGGAGACATGGTATTTCTACGCATATCTCCATGGAAGAAGGTTATGAGATTTGGAAAGAAAGGGATGTTATGTCTAAGGTACATCGGCCCCTTCGAGATTCTTGATTGTGTTGGGACTGTGGCCTATCGACTAGAACTTCCACCTACCATGGCCAAAGTACATGGTGTCTTTCATGTATCCCTATTAAGGAATGACATACCAGACCGTTCACATGTACTCTCTTAAGAGGTGGTACAATTAGAGGATGATCTTTCTTATGAGGAGAAACCAGTGAAGATCTTAGATCATAGAGAAAAAGTTCTATGAAATAAGACAATGCCCCTCATCAAGGTGTTGTGGTGAAACCACAAGTTTGAAGAAGCAACATGGGAATCAGAGGAAATAATGAGGTAGAGTTACCCACATCTATTTTAGTGTGATAAAAGGAATTTTTGATGGATAAATTTTTTAAGGGGGGGAAGATTATAACGACCCGAACTTTCATTAATGGAAATCCCTCTTGATCTAATTCAATGCCTCTTTATATAAAATGTTTATATAAAATGTCAACTTATTTGGTATTATGTTAAGAATTTTGATCATTTCTAATATATCCTTTGAACAGTGATCCCCTTATTAGTATAAATATAGGGCTTTAACAAATCCAATTTACTTAGACAAAGGAAGCGATGGACTCATCCAGTAGACATGCCCCGTACGAAGCCCATTTTTCAAAGATTAGAAAGGAGGTGGAGTCATTGGGCTTTTCTCTTGAAAAATCCCAATCCAAGCTTGAATATGTTAATCTCGAGTGGGACTGCCTATGAGAGAAATGAAAGTTGATAGAGATTACCACCTGAGCAATGTTATTCGAGCCACCCCAAGAGTCTGTCACCATCGCACACCATACTCTTCTGTTTTATGTGAGTGTTATAAGGGGTTATGTAACAAGACCCAAGTACTTTGGTTATGTACATTATTTTTGTTTATAATAATAAATATACTTTCATTTTATTATTGTTACCTTGTAAATAGTTTCTAAAGCACAAATAATATTTTTAGTTAATGTTCAACTAAGAAATATATTTTGATAAATTAATGGATTTTTGAATTAAATAATATTTTATTAAAATATTATTATTATTAAATTAATTTTTATTAAATATAAATGATTATATAATTTTATGGATACAATCGTAATTTTTATTAAGGTTTGAATGCAATTTTTGTCAAAACCCGTGAATTTTCGATAAATATCATTTTTTATTTTAAAAGTGAAAATTAACATAATTAGAAAATTATTTAGATAAAATAAATATTATTTATGTAATCATGACATCAATATTATCCAATGGTGAATTTTTCATAATTTTCTAAGACAGTCAAATTTTTGGGTAAAAAATAAATACCGTTTAAATATATAAAGTGTTTTATGACATCATAATGACCCAATAGTGATGTAATAAAATACTATAAGCCTTATTTCTGGACAATATATGCTTTACAATTAAAATAATGTGATTTTGGGTTTGTGTGACTTATTTTACAAAGCATTAATTAACCCTTCAAGGCTTATTAAACATCTTGTCTTTTTAAATTGATTTCCTTGGGAGTGTGACTCACCTCCACATAAGCAACCCCATTATTTTAAGAATTTAGTACTTTGTCCTTATAAAATATTTTTTTCCACTTCCATTTTCCAAAAACCATGGGCAAAAACCATGGGATGGTTTGTGGTTTGGATTAGTGTAATGTGAGGTGTCCCAAACCTAAATAATAAAGAATTCCCTCACCTTTCCTATATAAACCCACCCAAGCTCCCACTTTCTCCTCACTCAAAGCCTTTTGAGTTCGTCCAAACTCTGCCCTAATTTCTCTATAATCCTCCCAAGGTGCCCCAAGCTCCCAGGAAGCCTCTCTCAAGACTCTCTCAAGCCTTTGGAATCACACTTCCAAGTAAGGGTTTTTTCTTCCTTTCTCATTTTGTCCAATTTTATTTAAATTGTTATGCCTTTTAATTTCAATTATAAATGTTGGGGTATGGTTTCTCACCTCCCCCATACTTACCTATTTATGTTTGAATGATGGTATACTCCTTTCTCTCTCACTAAATGCCTCCCATGTTGACCTGTTACTATCCCAAAATTTCGAAAGGAATTTCTCTCTCCTCTTTTAAATTCAAGTAATTCAATTGTATCATGACTCTAAATTCCATTAAAATTGTTGGGAAATTTATCTATATGAACCCCTTACTATCCATTTCATTTAAATATTATTATATACCCCTTTATCTCTCATCAACAATTTTTATATATTCTTACATCACGCTGTTACGCTGCCGAAATTGCATCGATTTTCCAAGCCAATGTCATTGTGTAGTGAATACCATGCCCATTTATCTATCACGTGTATTCACATTTATGGACATTTAATTATTGATTATAAATTTTTATTTTTTAATTACACATTACTTTATCATGGAATAACTGATTATGTTTTATGAATCCTTGTTATATGATCCATGTGGCACATTTATGCATGAAATGAAATGTTTAAGAAGGGTGCGCCGTTATAACGCTCCAATACATTGGGTAAAGTATAATATCATGATACATCATGTGAAATGGGTGTTTAATCATGATAATTCAAGTGGAATGAGGTTTTACTCATTCTTATTGTGCAATGAGTATTTACTCATTCTCCATGTGCACTAAGCCTTGGATCATGCTAATTCCCTGTTAAGTGTTGTTGCCACATTTCCATGTTATAATTATCACGCTTTATCATGACTTTATGTTTATGCTTCTCTTGTGATCTATTGATATTCCTATTGTCTAACATGTATTGTATTCCTCATGTTATTCCATGATTATTCCCTTACTGGGATTTATAGCTCACCCTTTTCTTATGGATGTCCTCAAGTTATCCCATGCAATGCTAAGTAAGAGGGAATGTAGTGGTCATGTAAAAGAAGTTTTTAATAAAGATGCTGTATTTCTTGTTTTTAGTTGTTATGTAATTATTCTAAGTCCCCAAGAAACTAGAACTCTCAATCTTCTATGTTGTATCAAGTGATGTTTATGTAATAAATTATGTTTAATTTTGTAATAAAATGTAGGGTTGTCATAGTTGACCCTATTATAGTAGGAGGGTGCAACTATTCTTCAATCGATGGTGTTAACTCCTTCTCTCCTCAAGTTTGTAAGAGAGTCTCAGATGTCATGAAACCACTATGATATCTTGCGTGACTTGATATCCTTGGGTGTTTCACTAGATGAATATTCTGAAGGAGGGAATCATGAGACCCTGTTCCAGGAACTAACCGTGATTCTGGTCACAACGTGGAATATTCAGGTTTGGCTGGGGAAGTCCCCTGAGTTTCTTCAGGACATTATGAATCATGCAAGAGATGTTGAGGTTTCCTACTTCCTTGCTCTACCCTCCCAATATTAGGAGTGGGCGCACGATGTCTTACACGTGTTTCTAGTGATGTGGTAAGTGCATGTTCCTATGCATGTCATGGAAAGGGGTATACCTTATGAAGATGGAACATTCATTTGGTTTGTGCGTTGTTCCATAATGGTGTTGTGTAAGTCTTCTTGGGAGAAGGAGAGCCAAGTGTGAGCTCAGTATCCCAAGTTGTTTTTCCTAGTTTTTCTTTTTGGGGATGAAAAGCTTGAATGAGGGAATGATGTAGAGACCTGGTTCTTGCCCTGTAAGACATGAGAATATTTTTAAATATATTTCTAGAGTTATGCATTGAGATGAAATGCAATTCTGAGGCCCGATGTTCTTGGAATAAATTATACAAAAATACTAAGTGTTTTTACTATTCACGTGACAGAAATGGGATATCTCTTAGACGATTGATCAGATCAAAAATATGAGACCAAAGTTGGGTCTAAAACCTGGTGTTTACCCTATCTGTGACATAAATCATGTTAGAGATGGATGTTCAGACCCCTCACTCATTAGCAGTGTGTAAATGGATGAATTAATTTATTATTTCATTCATTTAATAGCTCAAACCCAAATAAATATCAATTGGTAACTTGGATCGAAAATACGAGTCCACAGTTGAGTTCGGAGTGTGCCTTTTACCCTAGGATGGGTATAATCTTTGTCAGCGCAGGACCATTGTGAGAAAATTCACCCAGGGGAAAAATCATCTTTTTGGAATAATGACTTAGTGATTTTTATCACTGACAACTTTTCAAATAACATTTGAACAATGTCTCAGAATAGAAATACAAGACTTCTGTTGAGTTCGAAATGGAGCAATTTACCTATGCACGATATAAAATGAGAAGGAACATAGGTTTCAGAATCCACGACTGTCAGTAGAGTTTCAATGTTTTTATATAAATTCACTTAAGAGTTGGAAATAAGGAAAAAAACCCTAGTTTCCCTTCTACCTCTTCAATATCTCTCCCCCCCACTATCTCTCAACCATTCTTCGGAGTACTTTTCTGTTCTTCACCGAATCAAGGAGTGAACTCTGCCAGATCAAAGTGGGATCACAGCAGGCACATCAACAACAATGTACGGCCGATTTGAGGTAGGATTCTTGTTAATTTTTTCACCTTTTTTTATTTCTAGAGTATTAATCAAATTGTTCGTTTAAATTATGTAATTTTAAAATTATGACGATGTCCAAATGAACACGAGCATCATCCAAGCCCCATTCTAAATCCCATTCTGGAGGGTTCTTTACCCATTGTTCACGGTTTGACCCTTTAATTATTTGGAACCTCAAAACCTCGACGAATCAATGAGAGGAGGCCTGTTCTATGAGACCCTCTTCGCATGGATCGTAAATATGCTAGCGGTTTTGAAATCGGGTAACCGGAGGTGCCTCAGTGGTCCGCGATAGGGGCCACCGGAAAACCGCTGGTGGTAGCGGCCAGTGGCGGTGCACGATGACCACAATAGGTGGTGCGAAAATGAGGTATAGAGATATAGCACGAGACTTTGGATGGAAGGAGGAGTCGACCAGAGGTGTTCTGCATGGAATTAGGTCAAGGTGGGGCCGGTGCAGTGTAGCATGCTGGGGCGTACAACATCTGGCTGGTGCGGAGGAGTCACAGGGCGCTAAGATTTGACGCAGCGTGCAACGAGATAGGAGCACCGGGGCGTGTAGTTGTGTGGCACCGAGGAGCGCAAGGCATAGTTTGTTGCAATAGGTTGGGCATCTAATAGTGTCGTGCTCAGTAAGTAGGAGGAGCCCAAGGAGATTATTTTAGGGTAGTAAGGAGGTAGGACTCGCATCTCGCGGGTCTCTGCACTGGCACAGATTAGGAGGGAGACCAACCATCATGGTCGATCGGTGTCGACATAGGCTATGACCATAGGGGCACAGAGAGCTGCAGTGAACCCACTACTAAGCATTGGGCCGGAAGATTGGACCAGATCGATGAGGGTGGGCTGCCTCAGTAGAGAATGGTCAGGCCAAGTGGGCCGGACTGGCCCAGTTGGGCCCCTTCATGTCCAATGGGGAATAACTTCTAAATGGTGCATCTATTTGATGCGCCTTCTACGGCCACAAGTCCGTCTCATCGAGGTGAACATTTTGAAATGGGTTTTGGGGATTTTTAGTTCCATGCTCGAAGGTGGGTGACCCAGAATGCGTTAATTTAATAATAATAAAGTATTATTAATGCTTTCAATAGACGTATCTCGTGAACCGGATGTCCATTTGATGCACTATGAGAGGAACTGTGACCCTGAAGTTGAGGTGGTCCTTCCAAATTTGGTTCAGGACGTTTGATGTTTGGTTTTGTTACTTGGTGACACGAAACACTTAATGTGATTAATTAATTAATTAATTATTCTTTCATCGGACCTAATTCCCATTTTGGATGTTTGATTGACCCTTCGTTAGCAGTAGCGTGACCCCAGTCCTCGTGCATAATTTTTTGAGATGCTTTCCGATGTGTTTGGGTTGGAGATAAAGTGCATGCCCCATATGGCCCAGTTCACACGTTTTACAGTGAAATTCCACTTTTCACCCAACATTTGTTTGGGGTGTTTGAGAACTCATTTATGAGTGTTTTTATGAGGGAATTGCAATAGAGATATCCTCCTACTTGAATTCAAGGTTGAGGTGTGGGCCCCATGAGGTAAATTTTGGACGTATTCTGTGTTTTTATGACTTATGCTTCATAAGATTTTTTGGGGAAAATGAATAGCCTATGTTGCGTGTTTTTCTTCAAGGATCGTGATAGTGTGATCCGTTTGAATGTGCAGAGACTTATTTTCAATCTCTTGTTAAATGTAGAAACAAGAAAGGAATATTAGTGGAATATCCTTTTAACATGTTTGAAGAGAATCCACAGCTTATGTCATCTACGAATCTTGTGAGGGTGGAGAAGATGTATGAAGAGATATAATCAATATTCTAGGACTGTTCAAGGAGGCGTGTCAGCTGACCTATGATTCTGACCCTTGGGTTTAGAGATGAGTGTCGTGCGCTTTTCGTCTTTGTGATTAATGTGTTATGTACTATGGGAGTACCTTGACTTTCCGTGGTACTTGTGCACCCTTTTGGGACTCAGAAACGGTTAGGTACATAGCCAAACGATGAGGAAGGCTCACACGTCATGTGGGCCCCACATGCACCATGTACCACTAAAAATATTCTACCTCTCATATCTCTTTCTTCTGAACTTTTATTGTGGCCTACGAGTAGCCTATACTGAGTGTTTCTCCATGCATGACAAGATGGCGCCCTCCGTAGTGGATTTTGAGATACCATGAGAGATGTTCCGTGTGTGGTGCCTGTCTGAGGTTATTCTTGATGATGAAAATGATGGTAGTGATGTTTTCAGAATCACCAGAGCAATCTCAGATTACCCTCTAGCGAGGCTGGGTAGTGGTGTTCACTACTTTCTTTTGGGATTACCCTCCAGAAAGGCTGGGCAGTGGTGTTTTCCATTCTCTTTTGGGATTACCCTCTATCAAGGTTGAGAAGTGGTGTTTGTCATTCTCTTTCAGGATTACCCTTAAACGAGGCTGGGCAGTGGTGTTCACCATTTAATTTTTCAGGGCTTACACTCCTGCATAGCTGGGTATTGGCGTTCACCGATATCTTTCAGAGCTTATTTTCTAGCGCAGGTGGGTAGTGGCATTCACCAATATCTTTCAGGGATTACCCTCTAGTGTAGCTGGGCAGTGGAATTTTCTAGATACTCTTTCAGGGCTTACCCTCCAGCTGGGTTGGGCAGTTTCATTTTCCAATGAATTTTATAAGTATATCCTCTAGTAGGGATGAATAGTGGGTTCACGACTTTGTGACACAATCTCTCGACTGTGCATCATAGCGATGAGACGTACTTGATGTGACTTTGGACTCTCTAGAAAGAGGGGTGATTTTACCACCAAGTCACGTCCTTGTGACATGACCTAAAACTGTGCGGGTGAGGCAGAACCACCCGAAGTGGATAGCATCAAGGTGAGTTGATTGAGACCCTTTGACTTGTAGTTCAGGGCAGATGTGTGGGATGCTGGGCATCGATCCTGTTTACTTCTAGAAATGTTGGCGACTCTTTTCTTGGGCTGATCTAGTGTTATGGAGATCCAATTACTCTCTAATTTGGGGTTATTTGGTTTAATATATATATATATATATATATATATATCATATTACAGTACCCACTTCTTGGGCTTTGGTTACTCTCCTTCCAAGAGAAGTGAAGATGCGTGGGGTATGCCATGTACTTTCTGTGTCTAGCTTCTCAAAGTTGGATGAGGTCACTCTCCAAATATAGGTAGAGAAGACTCGATGAGAATTTCACTCACTCACCATTTCTAGATCCTCATGTTTAGATGATCTTACTTCACCTCTTTCTTGGGTTGAGCTGTACTCTTTTACTATAGCTTGTTTTATCTACTGATTCTTTATTCAGTACCTCACATGCTGCTCCCTTGAGCCTTTGGGGAATCTTACTAAGTATTTTTATACTCACCCCTACTTGGTATTTTCCTACAATAGATTTTACCTTGAATATGACAAATAAGTTAATCGTGACATCAGATGAGCATCGGGATATGAGGATCTTGGACCGCATGCGGTTTTTGTAGCTTGGGATCCAAGAGCGGGGCTCTCTCAGCTGTTTTACTTTTCCACCTGTTGTCGAGTTGTGGCGTTTTTCTAGTAGGGCATGCATTTTTCCCCTTTCCCTTTCAGTTTAATTTTCTTTAATTGTAACATTTAGTGGTAGATGCATATTTTTGGTTTATATATATAGCAGTGTTGTATCTTTATTTCTTTTCACTCTGAACTGTTTGCATTGAGTTGGATGTGGGTGTGTGTATAGGTAGTTAGGAAAAGGTCTCACCGAGTTGTTATGCATTCGACACTAGTCGGCTTCCCATATCCAATGATTGTGGGCTTGGGTTAGTTTTAGATAGATCCCTTGTATGGGTTGGGTCGTGAAAATATACATGTTTTTAAAATATTCCCTCCTTATTACTTTCGGATAAGAAAACCTTCTTTAAGGGAACTTCCTAAATTTTTACCCTATTTCAAGTGCACTATATCCTATGTTTTAAGAAAAAATTGTCTTTATAAAATTAGTTTTTTATCATTAAAACATTCTTGGTTCAATTCTGGTTTTATGTGAAATATTTTCCTCTTTTCTATTCTTAAAGCTCTATAGTATTTTCCTTAAAACCACACAAAAAATGTTTTCATGCTAAAATTTATAAAATAAATTTCCTATATATTTTCAATTATATTTGAAATAAATTCCCATGATATATGCCTATTTTACCTTATTAACGTCCATGTATGTTCTAATTCATTTCTTTCATGGATACTTTCTTCTTACACCCATTGGTTATGCTCTATGTCATGATTGTGGTACCCAATTCTTTCCATGGTTAAACCTTATGTTTATATAAGATTTATTATGTATAATTATTTATATGGAAAAAATATTCAGGAAATGTAAGATGGGTGTGCCCAGATAGCATTCCAATGCATTGGGTAAAGTTTAGCCTCATGATAAGCTATATGAAAAGTGATTGGTAGTTAGCCTTGACCCGTACTACTAGGGGAAACATGATTGGTGGTTAGCCTTGAACCATACTACTATGGGAAATGGGATTGGAAGTTAGTTTTGACCTGTACTAAAGACATGTTTTATGTTTCTTCCACATTTATATGATTCCATTTTTATATGATCCCATGTTTATATGTTATGATTCCATATGTTACATGATTTTGATATCATTATGTCATGCCTCATAACTCACGTGATTAAGCATTATTCTTATGTTCATTCCCTTACTGGGCTTTCCATCTCATCCCTTTATTCATGTGTTCCCCAAGGTACCATATACAGGTGTAAGTGCTCAAAGGAAGTTACGAGATCTTTATGGAGATTTAATAAAGAAGTTTTTTGGACCCATGTTTTATGTTTTATGTTTTATGTACCTAGTCTTCCAAGATGATAGAATTAACATTCCTTGGCTTGTAATATGATGTATAATTATGCTTAAAACCATGTAATTCTATATGTAAAAGGATATGGTTTCTATAGTTGGTAACATAGGATGGTCTAGTTTTTTTGGATATTAGGAATAGAGCACTTTAGTAATTACCTTAAGGATGAGACGAAGTATAAGAAAACACCCCTATGTTTTGGTAAGTATAGAGTAAGTGGTTTATAAAGAAAATAAATCCCTGTCTGGATTCAAATAGGTAGAGGTGGCTCTAGAATAGATGTACCTAGGAGTAAAAACTCCAACAAGGAGTTTTGGGCTTGACTCAGGGTATCCTGGTACATGACAATGGGCCTTGCTGCACTCTTGGTATTGACATTCATGGGGGATATGATTTGGTAAATTCATTAGCTTAGTAAAAACCATTATTAAAGGAATAAAAAAAATCCCATAAGAATATAATTTAAGAAATAGATCAAGGATAACCTAGATTTAAACCTAAGGAATCACAAGTTAATATATACTTATCCACTACAAGTTTATCCTTTTATGTTCAAAAGTTTCCTATTTATATTCAATAACTAAGTATTCAAACCCTATAATTATACATTCTTTTTCTTAGTTAATAATGAGAAATAAAAGAACATGTTCCAATAACCAATGTGATAGGAAATGTGAATATTTCCCTAATAATATGCCTGATATGATGGGAATGTGCGCTCAAAACTTCATGACAATACTTGGTCAGTTGGATCAAGTTATGAATAATAACATGAATCATGTGGAAATCCATCCTCCTCTAAGGAAAGATAAAGTTTTCATAGAGTCCCTTATGCGGAAAAGGCCTCCCATGTTTAGAAGATCTTCTAATCCCCTCCTCATGGATCAATGAATTAACTCCATTTAAAAGATATTCTCCATCCTCTAGTTCTCAGAAGAAGAGAAAGTTGTACTGGAAGCCTATCATTTTGATAGGGAAGTTGATCAGTGGTGGACACTGATCAAGAATACAAAGTCCCAAGAAGAAATTGATTCCATGGATTGGGAGGAATTAAATAGGATTTTTTTTCAACAAATATTTTCCACGAACCCTCCATATCAATTTGGAAATTGAGTTCCTTTTACTCAAGAAGAAGGAAGATGAGTCCATAGGGGTGTATGAAGAAAACATTACAAGGATTGCAAGGTACATGTCTGGCTTTGTCATGAACACTGAAAGCAAGGTCGATTTCTTCTTTAGCAGAGTAAAGATGAGTCTACGAAAACCATTGCCAATTCGAGACTATGCCAGTTATGAGGAGATTGTCCATTGTTCCCTCAAGGTTGAAATGGATATTGGAGAATATCAGTGGTCATGTGGGATCATGGAAAAGAATCAGAAAATGTAGAACAACATGGGTGGTTTGGAAAACAAATCCCATGATGGAAAGAAGCCTGACTTTTCCCCTTGTAAAATTTGTGGGAAGAAGTATCTTGGGAACTATTTGAAGGGAACCGGGAATTTCTTCAAATGTGGAAAGTTTGGTCATATCGCTAAAAACTGATACCAGGATATGAAAAATATTTCTAATTTAGAAGAAGAAAGGAATGTTCAGATCAACACTCAGCCTGTAGTGTAGTGTTACAACTGCAAGAAGCATGGGCATTATGCGAACAATTTCCCTAAGCTGAGGGTTGTCAGAGGCAATCAACAACAACCTCAAAGGAAACAAGATAGGGATTATGCTATCACTACTACTGAGGAAGAGCCAAAAGACGATATGGTGATAGGTATTCTAGATATTCATTCAATAATAGATAACACACTATTTGATTCTAGTTCTATGCATTATTTCATATCTTGAATGTTTTGTAGAACTATTCAACCACCACCTCAAAATTTGGAGGAAAAGTTATATGTAAGAATAGTGAATGGGGAAATTATTGCATCCATGGTTTATAAATCCTCCCCGGTAAACGTTTTTGGAATGAACCTCCTCGAAAATCTTGTCATACTTCCTTTAGTGAAGTTTGAAAAAAACATGCGCATGGATTGGCTATCTTTATACAAGGACAACATCAACTGTTGGGAACGAGAGATCAATCCTCACATCCTGAAGCATCCACAGATTCTTTATAAGTGTAAAGAGTAAGATTAATCTCCTTTATAATCGTCGTCTCAATTGTGGATATTGTTTCCTTATGAGAAATCATATCTATCTCAAAAGATTGAGACAATGGAGAGATTCATTTTTGAAGACATGCCCATTGTGAGGGATTACACTGATTTATTCCCTGTTGAGTTTCTTAGTCTTCATCCTGAACAAGAGGTTGAGTTCTCAATTGAACTTATTCCTGGATATCTACATATATCAATGAAACCTTATAGAATGTCCACGTTAGATATGTGAGAGCTGAAGAAGCAATTATAGGAGAATATAAAGAAGGCTTTTATATGCCCTAGTGTTTCACCATGGGGTGTGGCAGTCCTCTTCATCAAGAATAAGGATAGATCAATGTGATTCTAAATTTTTTATAGTGTTCTCAATAAAATCACAGTAAAGAATAAGTATCACCTTTCATGGATAAATGAATTGTTCAATCAGCTTCATGGGGACAATTATTTCTCTAAGGTGGACCTTCAGTCAGGATATCACCCACTAAAGGTGGGGAAGAAGGATATCCCCAAGACTGGCTTTCAAATGAGATATGGACACTATGAGTTCATAGTTATTCCCTTCAGACACACTAATGCTCCATAAATTTACATGTATTTAATGAATATAGTCTTTAGAGATTATCTCCACAAATTTGTGGTAGTCTTTTTTGATGATATTCTAATATACACCAAGATCAAGGAGGAACTTTAGGAGAATTTTAATAATGTGTTGAAGACTTTGAGAAGGGAGAATCTATATGAAATGTATAGTAAATGTGAGCTCAAGATGGAGAAAGTATCATTATTATGGAATGTTATCACTATAAAAGGGATATATGTGGACCCTTCCAAGACAAAGGCAATTGAAGAGTGGCCCATACCAACATCTGTAATGGAGATGCACAAATATTTGGGTCTAGTTAGGTATTATCGACAATTTTTGAAGAATTATTCACGATTGTAAAACCCAATGACCAAGATGACATGGAAGAGAGTACAGTTTGTATGGACTCAGGAATGTGAAGATTATTTTAGGGAGTTGAAAAAGAGGCTTATCATTATGCCAATACTCACACTCCCAATAAGTGGAGAACTCTTTGTGGTTTACAGTGATGATTTAGAAGGGATTAGGCTATGTGATAATGAAAAATGATAATGTGATAGCCTATGCCTCAAGGTAGCTGAAATTCCATGAGAAAAACTATCCCACACATGATCTGGAGTTGGAGGCTGTGATATTTGTGTTGAAAATCTGGCGGCATTATCTCTATGGGGAGAAGTGTTAGATATATACTGATCACAAGAGTCTCAAATATATATTCACACAGAAAGAGCATAACATGCGCCAACAAAGATGAATAGATCTCATCAAGGATTATGACTTCTCGATCCACTACCATCCTGGAAAGGCAAACAGGGTGGCGAATTATCTAAGTAGAAAAGAACCTATATCTTTATCAATGATGATAATTGAAAAGGATCCAATCTTCTTAGATTTGTAGAGGTTGGATGTGGGAATAATTAATGGAGGAATATTATCAATCCTTTCTCAAATTACTGCTCAACCATCTATCATGGAGAAAATAAAGGCTGCTCAAAGAAAAGATGTGGAAATTCAGAAAAGGGTAGAATCTATCAGAAATAGGAAATCCTCTAATTTCTAAATTGATGAGGAAGGAGTTGTAAGATATGGGTCAGGATTATGTCTACCATCCAATCCAGATATGAAGAATGAGATTTTGAATGACGTACATGGCGAGACCTTCTCTATTCACCCAAGGAGCACAAATATGTATCGATATCTTGAAGAAAACTTTTTGTTGGACAATATGAAAAGGGAGATTGCTGAATATACTTCAAAGTTCCTGGTATGTCATCAAGTGAAGGCTAAGAGGCAAAAGTATAAGGGGATGATGGAACCACTACATATGCCAACATGGAAGTGGGAGAACATTACCATGGACTTTGTCACTAGAATTCCAAGGAAATCTAGAGGAAACAATGCAATATGGGTCATAGTGGATCATCTTACAAAGACAACTAACTTTATTTTGATTTGAGAGGAGTTATCATTGGATAAAATTTCATGAATATACATCAATAAAGTTTTAAGGATGCATGGTGTAACACAATCTATTGTATCCGATTTTGATCCAATATTTACCTCGAAGTTCTGGAAAAGTCTCCAACACATTCTATGCACTGAACTAAACTATAGTACAACATATCATCCTCAAAATTATGTCCAATATGAGCAGACTATTCAGACACTGGAAGACATGTTGAGAGCGTGTTCTATGGAATTCAAAGGAGGATGGGACCAACATCTTCTCACTGGTTGAATTCTCCTACAAAAATAGTTTCCACTCGAGCATCCAAATGGAACCATATGAATCCCTTTATGGGAAAAGGTGATGAAAAATAGCATGCTATGGTGAAGTTGGTGAGTTTAAGCTACTAAGACATGAAGTGGTCTAAGAAATGGTGGCAAAGGTGAAAACCATTCAGAAACATATCCAGTCATCCCAAATTTGACTGAAGTGTTTTGTAGACAATTATCAACAATACCTTGAGTTCAAAGTTGGAGACATTGTATTTCTATGCATATCTTTATAGAATAAGGTCACGAGGTTTGGGAATAAAGGGAATCTATGTCCCAAGTACCTCGACCCCTTCGAGATCCTGGAACGAGTTAAAGATGCGGACTATCAACTAGCACTTCCACCTACCATGTGCAAAGTACGTGATGTCTTTCATTTATCCCTCTTAAGGATGTACATACCAGATCCTTCACTTGTACTCTCTGTGGTACATTTGGAGGATGATATTTCCTTTGAGGAGCATCCAGTAATGATCTTGGATCATAGAGATAAAGTTCTACATAACTAGACTAATCACCTGGTGAAAGTAATTTGGTAGAACCACAAGTACAAGGAGGCAACATGGGAAATAGATGAGGCAATGAAGGAAAGGTACCTACACCTATTTAATACATAAAATTTAAAACAAAATTTCGAGAGTAAAATTTTATAAGGGGGGAAGAATGTAAAAACCCAATGTTTTATAAATTGAAATTAATTTCTTATAAATATTTCCTATAATCACATGAAATAAAAACATAATGAACTACTAAGTGCTATGTGACCTTTAAACATATTTTTTTCACTTCAGTGTTTGAAATTTCAAAAATTTGACATACACATTTTCAATTAGTAAGTTATTAGGAGTCTAATAAGAAAAACTAACTTTTTGGTGAATCGTAACATACCCTTATGAATGGTAATTTTACCCTTATAAAGAGTTACTTATTGTAACAAATACTAACCTTACCTATGATAGTATATAAATAATATTCAAGTGAATGTGTGATATATCTATATCTAGGAATATAAAAATAAATGGTTTAATGCTAAAATTTCTCAAAAAGATTTCCTACATGTTGTAACATCTGTTTGGAATCACATTCCATGATATATTCATATTTTATCTTATGAACGTCCATGTATATTCTAATTCCTTTCTTTCATGGACACTTTCATGATACACCCATTGGTTATGCTTTATGTCATGATTGGGGTACCAAATTCTTTCCATGGGTAAACATTATGTTTATGTAAGATTTATTATGTAACATTATTTATGTGGAAAACATATTCATGATATGTAAGATGGGTGCATTCAAATAGCACTCCAATGCATTGGGTAAAGTTAAGTCTAATGAGATGCTATGTGAAATGGGATTGGAGGTTAGCCTTGACCTGCACTACTATGGGAAACGAGATTGGCGGTTATACTTGACCTATAATACTATGGAAAATGGGATTGGAAGTTATCCTTGACCCGTACTAAAGACATGTTTTATGTTTCTTCCACATTTATATGATTCCATGTTTATATGATCCCATGTTTATATGTTATGATTCCATAAGGTCGATGCTTTTGATATCATTATGTCATTCCTCCTAACTCATGTGCTTAAGCTTTATTATTATGTTCATTCCCTTAATGGTCTTTATAAATCATCCCTTTTTTCATGTGTTCCCCAGGGTACCCTAAGTGGATGTAAGGTATTAAAGGAATTTATGAGCTCTTTATGGAGATTAAATAAAGAAGTTTTTTATCCCCATGTTTTATGTTTTATGTACCTACTCTTCCAAGACACCAGACTTAATGATCCTTGGCTTGTACTATGATGTATAATTATTCTTAAAATCATGTACTGTTAAATGTAAAAGTCTAGTTTTCTATATTAGCAATTTATATAAATATATTAGTGTTCATTGAATTAACTAACCTAAATATTTATATTTGGGTTTTTACAGAACATAATAAAATCCATCTTTCCCTTACACCATTAATGAGAGTTTAAACTCCATGATAAAAAAATTACCTTTTTTGTTGGAAGAACATCATTATGGCCGATTATGTATTTTTATAAGACAAAAAAATCTATTATAAATTTTTACCCCTTTTTGGAAGTGTTAAAAAACAGTGTATCCCATTATATCATCTAAATGTTAATAAAATCTAACACATCCATTAATTCTTGCTGGATTGTGCTATTTATTATTATATCCTTTTCAATATTATAGGGTGATGATAAAATCTAACATAACATCATCATTATTTGTTCATAAAAATAGGAATATCCCTATCCTTGTGTATTTTTTATTGATAATGATGATGGGTGTCTTATTAATGATCTTGTGAACATAGATCATTTTACATAATGAATGTGCACATTTATATTAGTGATGAACCATTGGGCACATTTTTTTGGTGGGGATTCGATTAACAATTTTATATATGCATAATAAGGATAGGTTAAATATCTCTAATCATGTAATGATTGTGATATTTTATGTGATATAATTGTGGGATGATTAAAGTTCACATCATTTTAATTCAAATGAATCAATTTTAGTCAATCAATTTTACTAATGTAAACTTGATGTGTTACTTTCATGTATTTTACAAGCATTTTTTATATTAGATCATGCCTCTAATTGATGATTGAATAGGACAAATAATTACACCACCCACCAAAGTGAAACCACTATATTATTCCTTTCTGAAAATTCATGATTCAGTTAATGAAATTTGATATTTCTTTATTTTTTATAGTTTTTGGATCAAGCTACTAGATTCCTTTTAAAATGGTTATTTCTTTGGATTTTTGGTTATTTATAATTTCATTCGAAGCAGGTTTTTCATTTTTAGGTATTTCTTCATATCTAATTTTCTTTTCATTTTATGTCATGTTTCCTTTGACACCATTCCTCCTCAATGAACACAATCTCTTAATGACAGTTTTACTCCAATAGTTCTCTCATACACCTAATAGATTTGGTGGTTGATTACACACAAATTTATTTAACATTTGAGTTGGATTATATACATTTTTTATGATTGTATTGGTTTTATATGATCTCAAGTGACTATTGTATCCCCTACTTAATACGTGTATGGTTTTTATATCATATGTATATGCCAAATTTTTAATTGATTATGGTTGTGTTGTTGCACTATTGGTTTTATTTACAGATGCAAAGTGAGATATCTTTAATACATATGATGGATCTTTATACACAAAATAATGAAAGGATTGTTGACATAGAATAAGAAACTATCCTTCAATTTGGGTTTGTATGCATTAATTCATTCATCCGTACGCGTTTTATTACTAATATTCCATTTATATAATTTATAAATTTTGTTTTGTAGTTACCTAAATTATGGAATTTATAGATTGTGAATCCATACATTCATAGTGGAAATTACTTTATAAGAATATTTAATATGGGCCTATTTTGGCTATTTTATGCTACTAAGACCCTTTATTTATAGTGTATATATGCCATGAAAAAACAACTTAATCAATTTTTTTTGTTTTTTTCCAGTTTGTTCTTGGTGAGGGGTTACTTTAACACTTCAGTAATATTTTATAGTTCTTGGAATGTGCTAATATAAATTGTGGCCTATGATAATTAGTTTGAAAAAAATAAGCGGTGTTTTTTTAGTTTTTGAAAAAAATCATCCAATTAAATTCCTGCACAAGATCACTTAAATAAGTGGTGATTTATTTTTTAAATAAGTATCCTAAAACAATTGACGAATGAATATTATCTTAAGTTAAAAGTGTTGTGCATAATTTTCTAAAAATTATCTCAAACACAACCTTGGTATGATCCCCATTATACTATATTGACCAATAATTTTATTCTTTGCGGAAAAGTGTTTAGTCTCCTCCTCTGTGTCAGTCTCTGCCTCCTCCTCCTCCTCCTCCTCCTTGGTCTCTACCTCCACCTCCGTCTCCACCTCCACCTCCACCTCTTCCTCCACATCTAAAATTTCTCAAAATTTTTATTGTTTTCAATCCATCAATTCTAAACAAATTGATTTCCACTATTATAATTCTCATTGAGAAACATATCAAAAATAATATGTATGCATTTTGATAATAATGCTCCACACCCCAAAATATATTTCTTAGGTTATAGCCTATACTAGATCATAAACATAGTAGGTAATCACCTAAATGTGTTGTAGGAAACCATTCCAACACTATGAACATTTCCCACTCATCTCTAAACAAATTTACTTACTATTCTTAGTACGAAGGTTGTCAATAATCTTGGTATTATTGAAAAAATATATAAAATTAAACGATTAATAAATATTTTAATGAAATTTTAATTACCTTTAGAAATTACCTCTATTTGGATGCTGGTATTTTAATGGATTATGATCTCTCTCATAAATTTGAAAACATAATATCCACAATCATTGTCATTATATTGATTCCGGAACTGTCAAAACATTGAAGAAAATAAGTATTTATTTTGAAATATGTTTTTATAGTTAAATTTTTCTATATATACCTCAATCTATTTCCATTTGATGTAATCCACTTGATTTTTATGTTTAGTCACTGAATTCAAGACATGAAGTAGACTATATTTATAAATCACTATCATAACAAAATTCTTGTTAAAACAAAGACCGAAACATAAAATTTGAAGTTTATCTATAAACTATTGATTTTAGTGTATTAAAAATTCAAAATAAAAATAATTTGTTGTTGGGTTTTTGGATATCCATGCATTGGATCTAAAAAATAAATAGTTGGGGTTTCCAGATTGACTACGATCATCATCCAATGCTGCCTAAAAAAAAAAAGTAATGAAAAAATAAAAATATATTTTATGTGACTAGATTGTATAGTTTTACCCCGAAATTGTTTTCATAAAAAAGAATCCATCATCTGTAATTTTATTTCTCAAACACATATTATAGATCATATTTCTTCTTATAAATTTCTTCCATTCTCCAAATAAGTTTTTTTCATAGATATGATACAATGATTAATGAATACAAATCGTGTTTCACATATTTTTACCTTTATATAAAAATAATATACACACATGAGGAAAATTTGAATAGTTATTAACTTTAATGAATATATTAGTTAACTATTTTGATATACGTATTATGAAAATGTATCTTATGTATACATTAACAAATGAGACTCCCAACCCTTCAAATATGATAATATCATTTATACTCTTGAGACAAACTGCATCTATAATGAAAGTTCCAAATATTTATTCTTTATATGGAATATAAGACATAATTCTATCTTTAGATTTTGTTTCTACATGAAGTTGTTATGATAATAAATGTTGATGTGGAACTGGTGGGGAGAAGGGACTCCCGAAATTCATTTTGGTTTCTTGGGCAATTCACTAGATTTTCTTGATTTGACCTTCCGTTTCCAGATCATTTTATTCATCTATAATACCATTCCTCACTTTAAACCTTTTTTCATCAACTATTATTGGTTTTTTTTCATTAATTTTTTTTAAATACATATCTCATGTATCTTTATAAGATTATATGACCATGTTATGAAAGTTCTAATATCATCATTGACCGTTGTAATATCTAAATCATCAAGTAGAACAAGAATCCCAGTGGTCATCTGCTAATCTACCACAATCCCCACTATCATGTGATATTTTTGGAGTTATTGGTTTTGTAGTTTGTCTCTTGGGATATTATACACCATACTCCTCACAACAAGGCTGTTCACGAGTGTTGATAGATTGAAATCACATACAACTTTACACTGTGGAATTTTAGTAATATAAAGTTATTGAAAGTTATTTGATTAAAATTTAGGATAAAGAGTAATGAAAAAATTGATCACCTCAGTTAAAGTATGTGGTTCAGGGGAATGAATAGCCTCAAAGCTAGCCAGTCTATTTTTTCCATGTGCGGATCTTTATTGCATCACTAGTTCGATTTGATCCTTTCTCATATATTGGTCTATCAAACCAGAAGAGTCAATAATATATTAAAAGAATCTACGTTTTCCTAAAATTATTTCATCATCTAAATGCATCTTATTTTTTTCCTTCTCAAAATATGTTCAAGGAGACACTCCAAAACCTAATCCTCTAATGCGACCTTATTATTTCAGCCACTTCAAATATATTGAAATTATATTTTCTTTCACTATGGTTTATACTAATTATTATGTCTAAACCATATAAAAAAATTATAAACATAAGTCGATATTTTTATGTAATATTTTAATTATAATACATCTCAAACCCATTATATAATGAATAAAAATCACTATAATTCAATTGGGAACCATATACATCCCAATGGTGAAACCAAAACAAAAATATCATTGTTACACAATAGAGGTCCATAATTATAACTACACAGTTGCAGTGAAATCTAATTTTTTTCCTCCTTTTTTCACACCCATTTTAGTTTAAATTTATATTTATTTTTGTAATATAAAAGTTATAGCATAAAAAATTACGTACCTGTTGGAGATCATTTCACTGTATCTATGATATTTTAAAGGTTACTCCAATTTAACATTGTGGGTTGGAGATGGTATAATTATATCAAAAATAATTATTGAAAAATAAGATAAAAAATGTAATTAAATATTTTAACAATCATAAAAATTCTTCCTAAAAATAGTATCAAAATCAGATCTCCCTAATGTCTATAAATAGAGTGAAAAGCCTGTGAAACTTAGCTTCATATTGGTATATTCTACACATGATCATTATAAATTGTAAAAAATTCTTGGACCATTCTCAAACCATCTTCAAAATAGTATTTAAATACCATTTTAGCATTAAAATCCATCTCCAACCAAGTGTTATATCTAGATCTATCATGGATTTGGGGTAAAATTTAGAGTTAAATGATGCAAAACTCTTGGTACTCTATCACTATTTCAATTTTTTTAAATTTTCCTTTAAATCATTTTTAAATCGATAATATTTTAAAATAAAAAAAATATTTTTCTAATTATAATATATATATATATACTGAAATAAATGGAGTAATTTGTCACGACCCGTCCTCGGGGCCCGTGTCGTGACTACCCCAAGCCCGCCTTCCATAGGCCAGGGGCTGGCGACGAGCACCAAAGGCGTAAATCCCAATAACTCGGAAGGCATTGCCTTTATAAAAGTAAACAAAACACCACAGAGTACAAGCGGAAGTAAAACACTTAGTAAAAATAGAAGTGCTGAAGGTAAATGGGCCAGAATACAAACCCAAAAGAAATTACAACTACAACTGAACAAAGTACAATAGAAAAAGACAACAGTTGGAAGGATGAAAGCGGCTCCTGGGTCGTCCTCCTCGGATCCTACCTGAAGGGTAGGTACAGATAGCCTCCACAACGCTCTCGCCCATCAACCTCCTCCGAGTGTCGTCTCGCCGTGAAGTCCACCTCCAGATACTGACTCGTCATGTAGTCCACCTCCGGGTACTGACTCGTCGTGTAGTCCACCTCCGAATACCGTCCAATACTCGAACACTCGGCCTCCGTCAGCACTGCCCGTCGTTTGCAACCAACACAACGAGGTGCGGGCATAGCCCGTGCAGGGGTGAGTATAATGATACTCAGTAGGGACCCTGAGACCCTCAAGGTCTCACTAAAAACCAACAAGGATAACCACAAAGAAGATCTCAATAGATAACCACTACCCAGGTATATGCCCATACATATACCTAAGTTATCAAGTGACCCATCTCAATCATGAGGTAAACACAAAGGTCAAAAGTCTCAGCTCAAACCAGGATTTTAATTATCGAAACCGTAACTGCTGAAGAGCCCCATCTCTGGAGTGTACAGTGGTCCGGTCATGACTCCGAGGTACTGCTCACTAACCTAAGACTGCTGAGGTACTCCTCCTGTCGAGTACTGTGGGCCTGCTGCTACAACCAAGCGCTTCCCACCATGGGTCTTCCGCTACAACCAAGCGCTCCCCCTCATAGCCTCAAGAGGTACTCCATCTGTTGAGTACCACGGGTCTGCCGCTACAACCAAGCGCTCATCCGCCGTGGGTCTGCCGCTACAACCAAGCGCTCCCCCTCATAGCCTCCAGAGGTACTCCTTCAGTTGTGTACCGCGGGTCTGCCACTACAACCAATCACTCATCCGCCGTGGGTGTGCCGCTACAACCATGCGCTCCCCACTGGGCTATCCGAAACACACCGAATCGATCGGTCAAGCAGTCGTCAGGTCTCAACCGGCTACACGGTCTCCGTACTCTGCACGCTCGTCTCTAGGAGGGTCCGCTCCATGAGCTACTGGTCGATACCCCAAGTATGACAAAGTCCCAAGAAGAAGTGTCTCAAAGGACCGCCTCGTCATAGGGGTCTCAACACAACAGACGACGCGTCAATCGGACGCCCGGTCTGTGAGTTATTATCTTTTTCGTCCCAGGGGCCCGGTTGGTCTCGTGTACGAACCAACCCAGCCATATCTCAACTGTACCCCAACTCTCATAGGGTAAACTTAAAGGGACCGTTTCTCAACGTTATCACCAACTCCGTAGACAGTTCATCAAACAAACGTCTGGTCTGAAAGATATCAAGTTTTCCGTTCTAGGGGCCCGGTTGGATTTCGGGTACAATCCGAACCGGCCACTATCTAAGAGCAACCAAAACTCGGGCGAAGTATTCCAAAAGTTCCGTCTCATCAAGAGGAAATCAACGAGACAGACGGCGCGTCAATCGGACGCCCAGTCTGTGAGTTATTGGCTTTTTCGTTCCAGGGGCCCGGTTGGATTTCGTGAGCAAACCAACCCGACCGCACTCCGACGACATCCAAACCGCAAGCGGAGTAAGCCAAAAGATCCATCTCACTTAGAGGAATCCATCAAGTCTACGGAACGCCAATCAGACATCCGGAGCTCAAGATATGAGCGTTTCCGCTCCGAGGACCCGGTTGGTTTCGTATCCGAACCAACCCAGCTAAACCAAAAGTGTTCCGAAACATTGAGTGCGATATACCGAAATGACCGTCTCGATCGAAGGATCACATCTACGATGACGGACCGTCGATTGAAGGTCTACAGCTCAAGATATGGGCGAAAGACCGTGAGGGGTCCAAAAACGGGGGGTCTGGGCCCGGGCCGACCCCCCCTGTGTCGGCCCGAACCGGGTCGACCCAAACTGGGTCGACCCGACCCGGGTCCGACTCGGCTGGGCCCGGCCGGCGCGGCCCGACCCCACCGGCCAGCCGCGGCTCGGCCAACGCGGCCGAGCGGAAGCCGCGGGCGGGGTGCGCGGCTCCCCCACCCTCACTGCTAATTGAGGCCGGCGGCAACCGCCGCCGCCCGCCCTCCGGCGGCGTGCCGCCTCCGCCAGTTTCCGGCGCTGCCGTACCGGCGTGGCGCGGCGCCACCGCCTTTCGCGGACCACCGGACGCGCTCCGGTGGTCCGTTTCTCCTGCCGTCTTCGCCAACGGTCCTCCTGAGACCCGACCTTCACTGCGAAGGGATTCAAACACCATAGTGGCCTGGTTCTTCGTCGTCTGTTGATCCGCACGTCAATTAACAAAATGTACCGTCTTTGTGGTTTTCCGGCGCGACGCGATGGCGCCGCGCCCATTTTCCGCGACCTGACTCCGGCCGCGGTTCCTTTGAGGTTCTTCGGCACAGCGTGACGGCACCACGGAATTGGTTCAAAAATTTGAATGCGCGGCATGACGACGTCACACATTTCTTGCCGCTCAATCCCACGCGGTGTGACAGCACCGCGTCACTTTCATTCGATCCGAAATAACAAGAAAAACAACAGGGAGGGGGGCGGCCGTGTTTTTGCAGTCCGGCCTCCTCCCGTTAACTGATATCATGCGGTCCAAATAAATGCGGATAAAAGACGGAAGAGAATCACGTAAGGAAAAATCACGTAAACCCCCTACCTCGTCGTAGTCTTCGGACGAGTTTTTCGCAGAATTGACCATCACAGAAGAAGATGATCGTCACGTCGCGGAAGGGCATCACGTCGTCACGGTATACGACGTCGCATCGAAGATCTCCGAGGTTTAAAGAAAAACACACAGATTTTTATTTCATGAATTAAATATGTGTTAAGGATAAAATCGACAAAGGAAATTAAAAGTTCCGAAATCTCCTACCTCAAGCAGTTGATCGAAGATTTGTCGCGGGAGGAGAAACGTTGCAGAAGAACGTCGTGGGAGAAGAATCGTCAGTGTCGCGGAACACAGCGTCGCATCGTCGATCTCCAAGGGTTCGACGTTCTTCGTGTTCTTCGCGTTCTTCGCGTTCTTCGCATTCTTCGCGTTCTTCGCGAAGGAGGATGAAGATCTCAAGCCTCTCCCAACTCTCTCAATACGCAACCCTTAAGAGAAAACAAGCATTGGTCTTATTTTATTAACATGCCAACAAATTGAAAAACAAACTAAGTAACGACCCATTAATTCATAGAATTAATTTCAACGAATAAACCATCCAATTAATAAGATAGTTTAAGAGTTTAAGAAAACGCACCAGTTGACTTTCATTAAAGAGGAGTTTTCACAGGTGCGTTACTTAGAGGAAAAAACGATAGGGCTCGTGCGGGCCCCACCTCACAAATATCTTACCAAGAGGGTAGGATATTTTGGATTGCACCCTATCCGCTTTAACATAGCTCAAGCGGCTTTTAGTGGCTTTTAAGTGGCTTTAAATGAAATAAAAATAAATTAGTCGCACTAATTTATTTTATTTCTTAACATAACCCCAAAAATTTAAAAACCACACCCGAGAAAACGCAACTCTGAAAAAGGAGTTTCTAAGAAAATACCAGCTCTGTGATTCCATCGGTGCCCTCGGAATTTGATTCCGAGCACCGGTTCAAAAGTTAGAAAAACCCGCTTATTCATTCACTAAACGTACCCGAGACAAACTTCGGAAAATGATTCCGGGCACACCGGGCCTTGGAATCAGGTGCCGTCAAAAACTGCATTCTTGAAAAATTGCAAAGAAAATTAAGAAAAAAATTTCCTTGAAATTTACGGGTCTTTACATTATTGGGTTGGATATGATTTTTCCGGTGGATACTTACCCTTACCCCATTTTGATGTTTTGTGTTGGTGCTGCTCTTTGTGATACTCAATGTAGTTTCATTTTAATTTTTGAATGAAGTATCCTTATATGGAGGGCACATAGGTGAGATCAGTGCTGTTAGATCTAAAACACATGGAAATTCATTGTTCCTCAACTGGAATCTTCACCAGTGAAAATTCTGGGAATGAAATGTTCCACAACTAACATGGTCCAATCAATGGAAACCACCCATAAACTTTTCACCGCCCATTATTAAAGTCCTAGAGAGGAGATAAGTCTTAGATAAAAAAAGAAATGTTTAAAGATGACTGTCAGTGGAAAAGGAAGACATGAATTTTAGAATTTGTGTGTAAATAGTTTATAGGGATGAAAAATTTAGTTGATCTAAAGAAACAACCAATGAAATTATAATGAAGTAAAATATAAGAGTGAGAAATAAAGTATATAAATGGAGAGGAGGAAACTACCACCGGGTGAGACTGGTGAAGAAGTAAGAGGGAGGCCATATTTAAGGCTGAAGCCAAACCAAAGTGGAAGAATAAACATAACATCTAAATAGAGGAATAAGTAGAGAGGAAAAACCAAGTAATGGATACAAAACCCTAGAGAATTGATAAGAAATGTGAAACTGTTGGGACCGCTTGGAGAAACATCAGTAGAAGAAGAACATTGAGTCAATGATGGAATAAATGAGGGAGATATCACCATCATCAATGAGTAGAGTAAGATGAAATTGGAATGGGTGTGTCTATTTTTGTGAGTGTTATTTAGAACATCGAGCCACCATCTCAAGGCATGATTCATATGAAATCGATGGTTTGGGTGAAATTGGAGTAAATGTAGATCAATGGGGAATAATATTTCTGGAAGGTTTGATTGATTTATAGGAATAGATTAATGTAAATATATATTCAATGACTTTTCTATTATTCACCTACCTCTAGTCTCTTCTGAAAAAATCTTGAATTTTTTTTCAATGATCTCTCAAGGGGAAATGAGGAGGCCTCTACATGAATTTTGATTTGAATGTTTGTGTTTCCAAGACAGTAATTGTGAGAAGGTGGTTCATTTAGATCAGAAGGGACCAAATCGGTGCCTCACATCCAATATCTACTATATTGCATCATTTTTTTTACAAAATTAGAGTATGATTAGGTTCAAGGATTTTGACAAAAACATTAATGCTATAGAAAATCACTTGAAGAGACTCTGCTCTCTTCCTTGTTGTAAGTATGTACTTAGGGTTATTTTATATGTGGAAAATAATCTTAATTTGGTGTTGATGGAGAAGGAGAGATTTTGGTTTATAAGGTCTAGAGAATCTCATATGAGGGAGGGTGATCAGAATAATAAAATGTTTCACCAAAGAGCATCTATAATGAGGAGGGTAAATCACATTTTTCATCACAAGGATCATACTAGGAGGGTTATTAATGAAAAAAATGATATCCAATCCATTATTATGAATATTTTCAGCAAGCTATATAAGTGGAACTTATTGACACTCCTACATGTATCATTTTTTTGAATTGAAAAAATTATCATGGTGGATATAAACCATAAGTTGGAGAGAGATAAGATGAATTTATTTGGGATCTTCATCTTATTCACTCTATGAAGGCCCCAAGGCCTGATGGGTATCATGAACTATTTTTCAAACACTTTTAGTATATTGTTTGGCCTGATTTGGTTTCCCTGATGAAGGATTTTTGGTATGGGAGATCCCCACTCATATCACTGAATTAAACTATCATTAATCCTTTCAAAAAATACCATTACCCTTATAAAATCACATAATTTCAATAAATCAGTTTGTTCAATGTTGTTTACAAAATATTTTCCAAGATCATGGTGGCCAAGCCTAGGGAATGTATCCTGCTACATGTTACTAAAAATGGAAGTGATTTATTTCCAAGGCTATCCATTACTGATAATGATTCCACAATGTTTGAACAATTCCACTCTATGAAAACTCATTCCTCATCCAAAAATAGGTATCATTTTTATGAAATTATATATGATGAAATCTTACAATAGATTCAAATAGTCTTTTCATGAAATTTTTCTTTCCTTGTCGGTCATTGGGATGAAATGGATCTTTAATATCATGAACTATGTTATAAATATATCTTTTATAATTAATATTAATTGGGCCCCTTCGGAGATCTTTAAACCCTTAAGAGGTTTACGACAAGGGGATCCACTCTGGCCTTATCTTTTAATTATTATTGCTGATATATTTTCTCATATTCTATTGGAAGCAGTGGAATAAGGAATTATCCATAGTGATAATGTATATAGAAATGTACCCCTATCTCTTATCTCTTCTATTCAGATGACAGTCTCCTTTTTTCACATGCTTCCCCATAAGAATGTAGTTCAGTGATGAAAATCATTAATTTGTATGAAATGGATTATGAGAATGGTGTTAACCCTTTAAATTCATAATTATCCTTTGGTAAAGGTGTGTTACAGGGGGAAGGGAGAGAAATTTTAGTAGGTGTGTGGGTTTCTACTGGTCAAAAAGCATCCCAAGTACCTAGGCCTCCCGACCTTTATCAGTAGATTGAAGAAATAAGTGTTCACTTAAATTGTGGATAGGGTGGATAATTTGATTTTCTTATGGTCTAGTAGGATGATATCCAAGGTAAGAAAGGAATTCCTTTTAAGTAAGTGGTCTAAGCGATCCCATATTTTTCTATCCCAGTATTCAAATTTCTAGAAACTCTTATTGATGAAATCCATTCCCATTTAGATAACTTTTAGTGGGGATCTAATGATGGAAAGAATAACACCTATTGTGTTTCTTGGGAGAAACTGTGTGTTTTAAGATTATGTTTAGGGATCGGATTTTGGAATCTCAAATGGTTTAATGCGGCACTTTTAAAAATTCAAGGATAAAGACTTCTCTCAAATATAAATGACCTATTCTAAAAGGTTTTGTGTGACAAATATTTTCCCCATTAAGACTTTTTTCATGCTCAATTGGGGTTGTGACCTAGTTTTATGTGGAGAATAATATAGGGATCAAAAAATCTTCTTGACAATGGCTGTGTTTGGAGAATTCCTAATGGGAATGATGTTAATGTTTGGAATTATCTGTGGCTTGAAAATGGAATCAACCTTAAGGTTTCCTCCATAGTTGTACCAGGGTTCAAAAAATGCAAGGGTGTGAGATTTGATTAATGAAACTCTTGAGGATTGAGATCAGCGAAAGATTTGAATCTAGTTTAATGAGGTCGATCTTCATCTCATTTTTAGTATTTTTCTATCACCAGGAACGGGTAATGGTCAGATATACTAAATTGGGGAATCTTTTTGAAGGTACTAAATTCATTCGGGCTACTAAATGAAAGTTCATGGCTTGGATCAGGTCTATACCTATAATAATTTTAAGAGTCTCTAGTCGATCACTATTCCACCCAAGGTTAATTTTTTTGGTGGAAAGTGTGCTCCAGTGTACTTATAACCTACCATTTTGTTGGTGAGACATCATCTTGCAGAAGACGAAAACTATTCTATGTGCCTCTAAGAGGTCAAATATCATTTTCATGCAATTATCATCTGTCTTGGGGTGGAAGGGTTTTGGAAGGAATGGGCACCGGATTTAGAAAATCTTTTTATCCATATTTTGGGTTTGTCCAAAACCTCATTATATGGGTGTCTTCATTGGAGCTGAGAGTGGTGGGGATAAGTTTCACGATATCTTGGTTAGTTTGGACTAGAAGAAATGAATGGATTTTCCAAAAGTAGGTGACCCAAGATCATATTTGGGATTAGAGAGAGATTGGATGGAAGAATTGTTGAAAAAAAACGATGGAGTTACTTATTTAGGTAGCATTTGGAAGGAATCCCGTTGTTAGTCTCCTCCCCTAGAGGGGTTTATCAAAATTAATAAAGATGCAACCTTATCTACTAATTTAAGGGTTGGTATTGGACCCATTGTCCATAACAGTAATGGAAAGGTCATGGAAGCTCATTGAAGGGCGTTTCAGGCCCCCTGGAGTTATGTGGTGGAAGAGGCATCTGCCATTATCTATGGGATCCTTCTTGCTCGATCAAAATATTGGAATAATGTTTTGGTGGAATTTTATTTCCTTGAAGTGATTACCACCTTATCTAATTAGAAGGATTCACAGCTTTTTGGCCTTATTTTGAGAAAGATTTGATGCTTGACTGAAAGATTCACGAAATAAAAATTTGTATTCATCAAATGAGGGGGTAATTTAGATGATCATCATTTGGAAAGCTTTGGGGAATCATAGGGTGATCATTGTTGGGTTGACTCTTTTCCTAATTGGATTTTCAAGTCTGGTTTGGTTGATCACTAATATATCATATATTTTATCTCAAAAAATATGGGGTTAAAGTTAGATTAATTTGATAATTGTATTGGGTAACCATCACATCATGTGGCGTTTTGTGAGATTTCTGAAACACCACTTGATGTGGCCTTTTGTGGTCACCCAAAGTCCCTAACCCCATATAACATCACCCACCCCATATATTTATATTTATAAATATATATTTATAATTATATTTATAAATATATTTACAATTTATTATATGTTTAAATATATTTTAAATTTACTTAAAATAAATATATATTTTTAAATAAATAATGATTTAAAAATTTGTAAATATATATTTATAATTATATATTTCTAAAATTATTTAGAGTTTAAATGTATATTAAATTATATAAATAAAAATATATTTTAAATGTATAAATAAATATATTTAAATAATTAATATATTTAAATAAATATGTATTTATAAATATAGATTTATAAATATAGATTTATAATTCTATTTAAATGCATTTATAAATATATTTAAATAAGAAATATATTTAAATGTATATATAAATATATATAAATGATAAATATTTTTAAATAAATATATATTTATAAATAAACATAGAATTATAATTATATTTAAATGTATATATAAATATATTTAAATAATAAATATATTTAAGTAAATATATATTTAGATAAAAGTATATTTGTAAATAAATAAATATTTATAAATTTTTAAATATAAATTTATAATTATATATTTATAAAATTATTTGTTTTTTAAATGTATGTTCAATTACATAAATATAATCAAATTATAAATGTATATATAAATATATTTAAATAAAATTACAATCAATTTTTTTATAAAATAAATATATTTATTATATTTAGAACTATATATTTATAAATATATCAAAATTAAATTTAAAATTATTAGGTGTTTAAATGTATATTAAAATATATTCATTATTTATATATATATAGATACAAATATATATAATTGTAATTATAATTATAAACTAATATTATTATATAAATACATATGAAATTTATTTATAAAAAATTATTTATAACTATATAGATATAAATATATTTATAAATATATAATTATTAAAATATATTTAAAAATAAATTTAAAAAATATAGATATATATATATGAAAATATTTTGAAATTTATATAATTAATAATATAATAACTATTTCATAATATAATTACTATAATTAAATTTTTAGATAAATAAATAAATAAATATAATTATAAATAAATAAAAATATACATAATTATAAATCAATGTTTATATAATTATAACTATTTTTAAGGAATTGAAAATATGTATTTATAAATTTAATTATAAATAAATATAAATAAATATAATTATAAATAAAAACTGATTTATATAATGATAAATTTATAACTATAAATATATATTTATAAATATATAATTGTAAATATAATAAATTTAATTTTTATTTAAATATATTTATTGTAATTTTATAATTATGTAAGTATAATTTTTTTATTTACAATCATGTAAATATTTTTAATAAAAGTAGATCTATTTATTTATAATTTAAAATATATAATTATATATATATATCAAAATTAATAACATTTAATAATAATAACATAATTAATAATATTCCATAATAATTGAACTAATAAGAAAGTACTAATAAGAAATATGCTGATAAATTATTTAAATTTTAAATTCAATGTTTTTAAATAATAAAGTCCGTGCCATTTAAATTATTTGGCTTTAGTTTTGAGTTTCATTTAATTTTTCAATAATTTATTTTATGTTTAGTTAGTGTAAAAAATTTCATTTAGATTATATTTTTACTTTATAGTTTATACGTTTCGAAGTCACATACATGAAACATAATAATATTAGAAGTATTTGACTTTGAAAGTCTATAATTTATAAAGTATAAAAACAATGTAAATGAAATTTGTCCGACTGACTAAACATATAACAAATTATTGGAAAATTAAACTAATTTTACAAATAAAATTAATGAAAAATAACTTTAATGTCCTAAAATATAACTATTTCAAAATATAACAGTTATACATCATTTTTTTACATTTCCTTGAATACTCGAAATAAGATGTTTAATAATAGAATAAATCAACATTGAAAGTATAGATACCATTTCCAGTAGTGAAAGGAATGTCATAATAATTTATAAGTATAAATGTTATGTTAAAATAAATCTTATAATATATAAATTGTTAGTGAAATGTAAGTGGATCTTTAAATTGTTCAGAGTTTGTTGTTATCTAAAAATAGTTCATGTACACTAGTTTTTGTTTATTATACTTTTAAATTTATTTTTATTTTTTAAAACAAAAATTAACTATCTCAATAAATAGGTTTTATAATATACACAATGTGACATCGATATACATCAACATCGATGACCCTCCATACCACAACCTGGCGTATGACCCTCACACCCACTCCGCGTCTGACATTTTTGTCCCTATGGTGTCCTTGGTATTGGAATAATTTCCTCCTCTTATGGTGTTATGGTTTCCTCCTCATAGTGTTTTTAGAGGACTGTCTGACATCATATGTGGAGATATATGGCCCCAGAGGTCCTAAATTTGGTTGAAGTGTGATATCAAAGAAGTCATTGTTTGCGGGAGTGGGGGAGACCACAAGTTGTGTTACTACACCTAGGTCCCAGTCCGTCATAGTCATCTAAGATAGATAAGGCATATGCGGTGCATAATGCTCTCTCTTCTGTACAAGATCCTCAGTCTGTTGTGTAATTTTACCTCTCTATGGTGAATTAACACATGATGGATCCTCTCTTGAACATCTATGTACTCACCTCTTCCCTCAATGATGTACTATTATCTATCTTCCAGCTGGCACTTACAGTGGTGATTCATCATCCTCAGTAGGCACAATAGGGACATCATCATCCCCAGAAGCCACAACTGGATCATATGGACTGAGATATAACTGTGGATACTCATCATAGACACCATCACATATGAAATGAAGAGGATCTTAGAGAGCCACTAGATCTGGGTGAACTACACCCCGCTTAATAAAATCTTCATCATGAGGATCCATTATATATACAAGATGATCAATGACGTTTGAATACAAATAAAATTACATTTAAATTAACCTGAAACATGAGCTAAAAAATATACTAAATCTTAGTAAACATAAAAACTACTGAATTTCTATCCCCTGACACATAAGGTACATGATCGTGTGCCAGCAGTACCAATCTACATAATCCCCCTAATAATCTAAATGATAACATACTGTGGGATATCAATGATGAAATGCACTGTACTGGGCATGTGTGTCCCAATACTCTATATAATGTTCATGAAACTGCAACCAATCTATCTTCTTTCAACCTATAAAATAATGTAATGTAACCCATCAATGTATCATGGTTCCATGGGGATATACCATATATATCCAAACTGGTGCAATACTTAGTCTAGCTGGAGCCACTCAATTATGTGGAAGTGGGTGAGTGACACCACTACACCACGATCTCCAACTATAACTATGAAATAAGGTGGAAGCGATGTGCATAAAAAACCTATAAATGAGGTCCATGAAACCTAAAATATAGTGTAAAAAAAATATTTAGAAATTATCCTGACAATGAAACTAAAATAAAATTGAAATAACTTAAAAAATTAATAAAAAAATTAAATTGTATACAAAAAATTTAATGTTTAACTTACGTAACCTAGTTGTATAATGTCAAATATCTTTCAAAATTTATTCACACTATGTCTCAGAGTATGTACATAACACTGATCCTAACTCCACCTGGATAAAAATAATTAATATCCAATATGTTTACAAAATAAATTAATAAATTAAATAAATAACTCAATGTAATGATGTAAACATACCAGCATCCTTAAAGAAAGTATGAAGAGAGATGTAGTGGAAGTGGTGCAACAAATATTTAAGTGATTCATGGAAAAGGATCGCAGAACTACATTTGTACCAAATACATAAAATCTAAAATATTATGTACATAAGCTCAACAACCTCTATAGAGACATCTATATAGATGTGATAATACAACGGAACCCCAAATGTATCTACATGCCTAGTCAAGATCCTCAAGTAATGGTAGATATATCATCTATACTATGGTGGTGGAGGACTGCACACACAACATGCCTTTGATCATTCACATAATATATGCATGTGTTTTATGAATAAGCATTTCCTTGTCTTCATAATTAAGAATGATAGAAAAATGATCAACAAGCCACCCCATGCACAAGAGAGAATCCTTGAGGACTTATGGCATAATGATGAAATCAATTACCAATAGGGGGTGTATAAATGCACACCACTCACCACTAGTGGAACCAGTATCTTCTTATTCATAGATGGGTAGAATGAGCATGAAGGTGACATCATCTAAAGTAACGGTCATCTCTCCCTCAGGGAGATGAAATTTGGGTCTATGGTCACTATCTCTCAACCAATATAGTAATAAACTGGTGATCAATGGTCTTTAATTCACACATGTAGAATCCATAAAATCTAGCATGTATAAGGTATGAAAAAATGGATGATGGAGGTGCATCGTGAGGAAAATTTTGTGCTCTCTAAATAGAAATATGTCTAAAAGGTCCCATAGACAACACGTCACGTGACATGTGTGACTTCTGGGCATATAACATATATCGCTCCTTATGAATGTATGAATAATAGAACATTAATTTCGAAAATTATTTTACTGATACATGTTTTTATGATTTATTAAAAAATATTATTTAAGTTTATTTTTGTTTTTTTACAAAGATTATGTATTTTCTTCCTAGTGGTTTCATATATAATTTTTGTTGATGTTATTTTTTTAGTGAAAAGATATGGCATGAGAAACAAATATTTGTAGGATCTCACCACATATTGTCATTTGAAATCATAATACCACAGTTAAGATACCTGAGGTTATATTAGTATAATAATTCTCCCACATCTTAGTGAAGTATACCTCCAGGTGTGCATACATACTTAGATCAAATTTTTTCCTAAAAAATAATTCCTTTCAAATCAATTCATTTCATTTCAAATCCATAACACATTTTAATCCATTATTAATCAAAAAACATTATCAAATTATTTAGAAAAATAATTTATTCATTCTCAATCCATATCCTAGAAATTATCACTTTATTTAAAATTTCATTTTGAATAGAATCAACACATTAATCTATAATTTTATTTAATTGGACGTGTGTATAAATTGAATATTTTAGTTTTAAATTAATTTAACAAACATTTTATTTGGAAAATAAATTCAACACCCTCTTGACCGTTCTACTCCGACCAAAAAGTAGTGATAATAAAAAAATAATTACATGTAACACTTTTACCTTAACTGATAGAGTACATGAATCATTTTAACTATTAGATGATTGATGTATACCTATAGAGAAATCTGTTCCCATGTTACCTTATTAACTACATATGTTGTACCTTGGTCTAGTTTCCCATTCACTGGCCAAATCCATCTCATTCTAAATACGAGTTGACTTTGGAATCCCTTTTATCTGCACCCTAGTCATATTCATTAGAAGAATAAGTGTGCCATTAGATAGCTAAAAATAATGATATTTCCCAATAGGAATTTAAAGGTAACTGTAGAAGTCGTTAATACTCTCTAGCCAATAAAATGGATCAATGAACTACTCTAATGATTAGTGTACATAAGTGCATGCTGTGGTCACATGACCACAAGGATATCATAATTCTTGGAATTTTCTATGTTCACAGTATCAATTCTCTAGTAAAATGACTTCTACATGACCAATTCTATAATCCAAAGAATTACAGGGATCAAAAACCTCAAATAATCTCTCATCAAGATCAAATTAAGTGACTCAAAATATTACATCCTACTAAAGAACTCTATATAGTTTGCACTATAAATAGTGATCATAGCGTATCCCTCTATTCAGACCCTCATCAACCCACTTTACACATTCTATAAAATACTTTATACTGCAAGAGAAGGTATCTTGTAACAAACCTTTAGTTTACATTTAATTAATTATACTAATATTATATTATAATTGTAGCTCTTCTAATTAACATATAATCAAATATTATTAATTACCAATGATGGGTAAGTTATGAACTCCCTTGAAAACCCCATTTATATATTCTATGATGTTTTTCATCATATGTCCATATCTCCTCCCATCACCATATTTGAATGACCATTTATGCTTTGGAATTCATGTCATGTAATCATAAACTTTTAGATTAGCTCTTTGAATATATTGAAGACGCTCCTCCATCCTTTGTTGTTGTGGATTGTATTCTAATAAAAAATAACTAAACTGAATACATATGGAAATAACTATGATAATAATTTTTAAAACAATAAAGGATATTCATACCAATTTTTATGATTTATTTCTTCATCGAATTACCCTTGAACTTCATTCACACTTCGCTAGAAATGTGTCGAATACAGTATCGATGATGGGCATAAAGTAGTATCTAGGATAAACACTCAAATTGTACTGCCTCCTAGATTGATCAATGATGATCTGAAATAAGATAAATCAATTCTTTGCCTATAACAAACTCTCTAAGGCAGTCCAAAAACTAGGTCCATTATGAGAAGTTCTCCTTCTCGACAATAGAAAATTCCACAGGTATAGGGCCTTGATTACCATCTTTTGTGGGAGTAATCAATAAAGTTTGTAACGACCCGAAATTTTGAATAAATCTTGTTTCCTAATTTTACGTGTTATTTTATTTTATTTTTATACTCAACAAAAATGTTTCATTTGATAACATGATTATAATTAAAATGAGACCGTTGGGTTTAGACGGTTATATGACTATTGGTCAATATGACCGCTGGAAACTAAACGTTTTGATTATTGTCTCTAAATACACGTAATCTTGGTTAATTATTATAGAAAGAATATTCGATGGCCTCACCCAGTAGTCTTGGACCGATCGAAGCCCATCTAACAGAACTTGGGAAGGAGGTAGTACCACTGGGCTTTGCTCTGGACCAAACCCAATCCAAACTTCATCGTGTGAAGCTAGAAAGGAATCGCCTTTGCGAGAAGTTCAAACTAATAGAAATTACTACTCGTGCGATGTTAACCGAGCCTCCCTCAGATTCTCTCACCTTAGCAAACCTTACACTTAGGTCCTATGCTGGTGTGATAAGGGGCTATGTAAAGAGACCATAACTTCCTTGTGTAATCCTTTGTTTTAAATAAAAATTGGGATTTCTTCTTATGATGAAGTTTATGAATTTTTAAATGAACAGATAAATATAGCATGCATATTTTTGATGAATTTTAGAAAAATGATATTTTAAAAATGTTTATGTAAACCTTAAATAATTAAAAATGTGTAATGATTTTCAAAAAATGGTCTTCTACAATTATGTTCAGTACGAAATTTAGTGTCTAATAAGATCAACGTGATTTTTGATGAATAGTAAATTATGAATAGTGATTTTATGATTAGGATTAGTAATGTGTCCAAATGGATTAGTAATCTCACTTAAAGAAAGTATTAATATAATCTAGGCACCTTGATTAAGTAATGTGATTCAATAAAATGGTTAAATGACGGTTTTATAAATTATTATTCAAGTATTTGTTTTTTCAAGTGAATAGTGATTTTTAATTAAAAATTAAATTAAAAATATTTAAAAAAATTATTTTTATAAAATGGATTTCATTTTTGAACTCAGAGCACCGATATTATGTTATGGTAATTTTTGGGGTTTTTTCTGAAAAAATGAATTTTTGATGAATAGTGTATTTATTTAAAAAATAAATTAAAAATATTTAGAAAATTATTTTTATAAAATGGAGTTCATTTTTGAAATAAGAGCATTGATATTTGGTTAAGGTGAAATTTTGGGATTATTATGAGAAAGTTGAATTTTCGATTAATAGTGAAAATACAGTTTTTAAGTTACGGGTGTTTAACGAAATCATTAAATGATGTATTAAGTTTGTAATCAATATGTTCGACTTATAAATAGTAAGATAAGGTATGAGGTGTCCCAAGTGGCCAGTACCATGAGCAAATACCATGGGCAAGCCAATGGTTTTTCCAAAACCACTAATGAGGTGTCCCTTGGCCATTAATGCCTTGTCCCCTCACTTTCCCTATAAATACCAAGCCATCCTCTCATCCATTCGATTGCCCACTCTCCCCCAATGAAGTTCTGGTCTCATTATCTCCCAAGGATTCCTCCCAAGGTTCCCCCAAGCCCTAAAGGTCCCAACCTTTGAGTTTTAAGAGTTACGTTTTAAGGTAAGGGATCCGATCTCTCTCTTTCTTTTCAAGAAATCTCTTTTATGTAATTTCTTTTATGCTCCATGTTATTATGTTAAAGGGTGTTCTTTTATACTCCTATTACTTCCCTTTTAATTTTCACATAATTAGAGATCCCCCATTACTCTCATTGATTCTTTTTATGAAGTTTTAAGTGGCGCCGTTAGGCTGCCGAAATTTTTGTAACAGATTCTTTCTCCCTTCTCATTTTTCAAGATCTATTATCATGTAAAGTATTTCAAGTTCCTTTTTATTATGTTGGGGTATGATCTCTAAATTTATCATACTGATCTTTTATGATCATATGATGAGATAACCCATTTGATCTCTTCAATCCAGTATTTTGAAGTTTTAAGTGGCGCCGTTAGGCTACGGAATTTTTAAGTGGTTCTCCACCCTTCTCGTTTTGAAGTTCTACTTTCATGTCAATTATTTCAAGTTCCTTTTTGTTATGTTGGGGTATGATCTCTATATCTATCATACTGGAATCTTATGTTCATATTATGAGAGACCCCATTTGATCTCTTCAATCCAGTATCTTGATGTTTTAAGTGGCGCCGTTAGGCTGCCGAATTTTTAAGTGGTTCTCCACCCTTCTCGTTTTGAAGTTCTACTTTCATGTCAATTATTTCAAGTTACTTTTTGTTATGTTGGGGTATGATATATATATATATATATATCATACTGGAATCTTATGTTCATATGATGAGAGACCCCATTTGATCTCTTCAATCCAGTATTTTGAAGTTTTAAGTGGCGCCGTTAGGCTGCCGAATTTTTAAGTGGTTCTTCACCCTTCTCGTTTTGAAGTTCTACTTTCATGTCAATTCTTTCAAGTTACTTTTTGTTATGTTGGGGAATGATCTCTATATCTATCATAATGTACTCTTATTTTCATATGATGAGAGACCCCATTTGATCTCTTCAATCCAGTATTTTGATGTTTTAAGTGGCGCCGTTAGGCTGCCGAATTTTTAAGTCACTAGTAGAATACTAACCTATACCAACGGTTTGGAACCGTTGGTATAGGCCTACAAACCGTTGGTATAGCCTATACCAATGGTTTGGAGAACCGTTGCAAAGTAAGCCGTTGGGATAGGTCTATACCAACGGTTTTCCCAAAACCGTTGGTATAGACCTATCCCAACGGTTTTCAAAACCGTTGGTATAAGTAACATGAAAATCTATTCCAACGGTTATAAAACCGTTGGTATATGTATTTCAAAAAAAAACATGTGGTGGGATTTGATCCCACAACCCCCCGTTTATAATTAAACGCCTTAACCACTAACCTAACATAACTTTTATAAACATAACTTCATAAATATATATATATATATTATCATAATTATTTAAAATTTATATTTATATAATGTTCTCGGGTAGTAGACCTGGAAGAAATCAAAGAATCTATCCCAACGGTTCTCAAAACCGTTGGGATAGATAGGTGATAATTTCTAGGGGTGGATGCTGGATTTTGGGCTGAGTTTTCCCAACGGTTCTCCCAAACCGTTGGGAAAGGGGGGGGGGGGGATTTCCCAACGGTTCTCCCAAACCGTTGGGAAAGGGGTGTTTTGAGGCCTCTTTCCCAACGGTTCTCCCAAACCGTTGGGAAAGGGGGGGTCTTTCCCAACGGTTCTCCCAAACCGTTAGGAAAGGGGTGTTTTCAGGCCCCTTTCCCAACAGTTCTCCCAAACCGTTGGGAAAGGGGGGGGGGGGGGTCTTTCCCAATGGTTTGGGAGAACCGTTGGGAAATGGTGTATATAAGTGTTGGGAAAGATCCGATTTCCAGTAGTGAGTGGTTCTTCACCCTTCTCGTTTTGAAGTTCTACTTTCATGTCAATTATTTAAACTTCCTTTTTGTTATGTTGGGGTATGATCTATATTTCTATCATAATTTAATCTTATGTTCATATGATGAGAGACCCCATTTGATCTCTTCAATTCAGTATTCTGACGTTTTAAGTGGCGCCGTTAGGCTGCCGAATTTTTAGGGGATTCTTTCACCCTTCTCATTATTTTCAAAGTTTTACTTTCATGTCAAGTCTTTCAAGTTCCTTTTTAATTATGTTGGGGAATTATATATATATATCTATCATACTGAACTATTATGTTAACATTATTAGAGACCCTATTTTATCTTTTCAAATCATTTTTGTTGAAGTTTAAGTAACGCCGTTAGGCTGCCGAACTTTCATAAGAGAAATCTAATTTTTGTATTCCTTCCATGTTTTTCATTTCAAATGGTATGTACTTGAATTTTCATTACCATGATCATGTATCCTTATTATTCTGTCCATATACTGTTTTATGGTTCATTTATGAATGTTTAACCCATTTCCCCTATCTTTTTAATGTCTTCTAAAACCTCGTAACATAGCCGTTATGCTTCAGAATTTCCGTCTCAAAATGTCTCTCTCTTTTTCTAAAGTTCATTTATATTATTAAGTGAATAATCAAAGATCTTTCTTCTAAAGGGGTATTCACATATATACCAAAATTTTCTATTTTAAATTATGGGATTTACATACATGAGACCCACCTTCCTTTTCTGTGGGTTTTAAAGTGACGTAAAGATCATGTCTTTAAAGTAGTTTTTAAAAACGTTGTGATTATGAAATGAAACCCATTTATTTTATTCTATATGGGTTATTTATGAAATTTTTGATGATGATATATGTGGCTCACATGATAATAAAGGAAAATTTAAGGGTACGCCCTGATAGCGCTCCAATGCATTGGGTAATGATGTAACTACTAGAGATTACAATTTTCACGATATCTTGGTGAATAACCTTGGTAATTTTCAAATGACACCTTGGGGATGGACCTTGGTGATATGTTCATGATTTTCTATGTTAAATGATGTAGCCACATCTTCAAGTTATGAAAATGTTATTTTTATTATGATATGCCTCATGATTTCATTCTCATGCCTTAAAGTTCTTTTCATGACCTTATTGGAGTATCTCAAGTTCACATGTAAAATGTTTCTTTTGTTTCCCTTACTGGACTTTTTTCTCAACCTATCTTTTGATGTATGTCCCCAGGTTATGTGATGCAGTAATGAACCTAGGATGAACATGAGGAGAATCCTTTCAAGTTTTTTAGAATAATGTTTTATGTTTTCATGTTTAAAGTTCCTGGTTTCCAAGACACTAAACCTTAAAGATCATCGGTTTTGTAAAATGTAATGAAAGTTTATGTGATTAAAAGGTGGGATGCTATAAAGTTCCAGTATAATTTTCATATAAAAATGTGCAATAAATCTATATAAACTTCTTTCAATGTATAAAATTATCTAAACATGGTTAAAATGTCCAAAAAAATCTATCAAATAAAACCATTTATTTATAAACTTTTTCATATTGGTTAACATATTCAGTATCATGTAACTGATATATCACTTGATTGTTGTAGTGTAGAAGCTCCATAAGATGTGGTAAAAATCAATAAGAGCCATCATAGTGACCGTAAATTTTCACAATAGCCTTTTATCGTACCACCCATGCCTTATAGTAAGATATCTAATACACAAAAAGTTTTTTGATTCTCTCCACCACCAGAATAATAAAAACCTCTTGACATGATCTTATCACTTCAATAATAAAAGTTGAATCAAAATCAATATCTAATGAATAGTGTTTTTTTTGATAATATTGGGTTCACATATGTGTGTGGAGTTAATTTAATGATGTGAAAATAGTGATAGGAGTTATAAATTATAGCTCACAAATGAATCTAATAGTTAAAATCCTAATTGTCGCACTAGATTGCATAATAATATCTCTTCGACTTTTTTACAACATAAATATGATGTATTTCAATGTGATATCATTTTATCAAAATTTTCATTACCTATTTTCTCTCAAAATCTATTCCAATATACAAAACACCTTCATCCTACACTAAATTTTTTTCCACTAATAATTCCTAGAAATTATATACTAAGAGTAGTAACTGACTAATTAAATTGTGGAAAGTGATTCATGCCTCTAGTTTACCATGATGCCAATAGTGGTGGATGGTTTAAATGTAAATTGAACCCCACAAGAGTGGGCATAGACTATTCTTAGACATTATCTTATTCTTCAACTTCCTCATCATCTTTTTTTCTAAATTATCATCATAATCAAAACTATTGACCAATGAATCTAAAGTACATATAAGACTATCCATAGAAACATAAATTCCTCTATGATAAATCATAACTTGAGGATATGAAACTATGGCTGAAATATGTGAAATAAAAACTACAATTCCTAATAGAACTTTTTGAGGTGTTATAACATGAGGATATGATGTTGAATAATGAATTTGGGATGGACCAACTTCCAATGTCGATGGAACCACCATTATAGCTATAATGACATAAAACACTATCATTTGATTCTCAAGTTGATACTTAAAAAATGAAAGTATATGTTTACATTATTCTTCATCTGTTACTATATTTTCCACATGACACAACCTATATTAAAATTGAAGATGTTTATATATGATGCAATCTATGACTTCATTATCTATTAGTTTTATCTTTCAATGAATTTTTCTTGGAAAATATTAAAAAGGCGTACAACCTCCAAGAATCGAAAATCCTTCTGCCCATATATTATAACTACACCCTTGTTTAGTCTTAATTATTTTACTATTGCAATAAATATAGGCAACCATATTTTTTTAATCTAAAATAGACAACTATTTATTAAATATGACCAGAGACAAAATACATGAATTTCAAATATTTCGACATTTTGAAGAAATCTTATACATAGTATTTTAGGGTGATTTAAGCTCTCCATATCATCACAAATCATTCTATTTTATGTGTGCAGTCTTATAGTAATTTAGGTTGGAATATTATTCCCTCTAATATATCAATATAGTCAACCCATATTGATGTGTAACTCTTTAATAAACCCATGTGTTTGTATTACTTACCCATTAATAGAATTAAAACATATTCATACATATCCACATGCATCATATGCATGAGGTATATGAAAATTTCATGTAAAATCATAGAGTTATATGAGATTCTTAAAATTTAAATGAGTAAGCCTAGTGCAATATATAGTCAACCCCATTCACTTCCCTAGATAAGACAAGCCACCAGAAAAGTAGGTGGTATGACCCAACTCCCCTCTACTCGAGGATAATTTAATCAATCGATAATTTAATTCATGACAACTCTGAAACTTAAGATGAACAAAATATATTCAACAACTAAAATCAGTTTCATAACTTCAATTAGAAACTAAGGCGGAGGTAGATGAAAAACCAAATTCACTATCACACCTAGATGACACTTAATGCAAATTTCCATAAAACCAAATTTTATATATTTTGTGAATTGAATTTCAAAATTCTGAGAGACATGGCTAAAATCAGTAAGTAAAATGTGGTTTAATAAGATGAAAATATTTTTTGGTGAATAGTAAGTTTTGAATTTTATTTACAATGGTTAAAAGTAAATAGGATAATTAAAGGTAAAAAATGATATTATAATTATGCTAAGACATGTCCTAATTCTATTGGATAAGTTTTTTTGGCCAAAATAAACCTTAAGAATAAAATATGATCCTCTTTGATCCACTTGGATTAGACTAAGACATTTATTATTATTTTATTTTAAGAAGAGTTAAAAGTGTAAAATTCAAAGTTTAATAACTAAACCATTTTTAATATAGTGTTATATATAAGATAAGTTCAACTATAAATATTAATTAGAAATATACAAATATTTACTATATCTTAATATTTTATTTATAATTTTTAGACATTAAATAATTAAATTTATTGATGACACAATGATGATGAAGTAATTACCTTATTAATAAAAGAATAAAATAATTGATATTATAAATATTAAAATAAATTTAAATTTAGACTTTTGAAGAATTACACGAATTTTATATGTTAATATTACATGTTAGGGTTTATTAAATATTTTTTTTCTAAGCGATAAAGTTTTTATGACTTTCACAAAAACCAAATACTAAATAGTGTCAAAATTGACATAAACGAGTTTTTAAAACAAATACTATTTTATTAAATAATATAATATTCATAAAAATATAAGGTTCAGTGAAAGGACTTAGATAATGTTATATATTTCAATAATTAACCACTTGGGGTTTTATTGGCTTTTTATATTATTTTTATTAGCCATTTATTATAATAATACATGAAGACATGGTAAAAGTTAAACTATTTAACTAAGAGTTAAATCTAAAATATAAGGTTAATATGGTGACCTAAACTAGTCTAAAACATATTGGTTGATAGGTTTTCGACCCATACAATCCTTATCCTCAAAATAAATCCTTTTGGATCCATTATAAATCAGAAATGATTTTATAATAAAATAATATTTCAATCTTTTCCTAAAGTGACCCTCACCTCTCTTATAAAAGGGTACTTCCCCTTCTCTCAAAATACCACCTTCAACTACATTTGGATCTGCCAAAACCTACTCAAATATCCTCCAAACTACCCTAAATTAAACTTAGAGGCCTTAATTTGATCAGAAATACAACCTAAGGAGACCTTTTGATCAAATAAAAAGGAAGCACCCGAAGAAGATGTAATAATTTCATCACCTCTTTCAAAATTTTATTCTTCTTCCACTTCTTAGTTTTTTGTTATTTACATACCATAATTATAACTATAGTACCTTCTACATAATATGATGTTATTATAAATATGGTACAAAAATATTCATTATTCTATCCATCCTATGAATGACAAAGTCACCATACGTGCGTACGTACGGCTTACTGTCTCCACAAACGTGATGAGATTCATTCCCCATCTTAACTATTCAAGAATTATTTTAATTTTATTACTAAAAATAATTTATAAGAACTTAATATAATTATGAATATGAATCAAATAAATCCTATCCATAAAAAAATGACTTACGTAACAAAAAATATAAAGGAAAATGAATCAGTTAACACCCGAAATAATGATAATACTAAAATATTATTTACAAAGTAATATTAAAAGATCATATATGATATCATATTTATGTATTTTGTTCTTGTATAATTTAATAAAAAATATTTTACTATTATATAGGAGATTAATGTACCCTCAACCTGGGAAAATTACAAGGTAAGGGTTAATTTTATAATCTCTTTATTTATCCGAGGTGGTTTATACGTAAATATCTACTAAGACTTATTTATCATCCAAATCTGTGTTTCATAAAAATGTATTTGAAAGCAATTTTAATATTTCCTAGAATATGGGTTAAAGTAATTTATACCCTTTTTTTGGATTTTTTTAAATTTTTTTGAAAGGAATCTTTTCACCGTTTTCCAAACAAGGTACTTTATGACCTTTTTGACAAATTAAGGTAACAATGTTTTTTTAACTTATACGGTTTTCTTCCTTTATAACAGCTTCAAATACTCCCTTACAAGCTTATAAGAATATTTTAGAATTAAATTTTTTCTTTTATTTTTAATTTACTTTTAAATGATTTCAAAATATAAAGATATTTTTCTCTCGAATCATTTTAATTTCATCTATGTCAGCATCCTTTGATGGATTTTACACTTGTTTGAAGTTGATTTATTATGATACAATATTACATATTGTATTGAAGGTTCTATGATATGTTGGACTGTGGATGTGTTATTTTTATACGATCTATGGTTTATGGTTAATGTATTAACATTTAGTATGCTAGTTTTAAAATGAATTTTTATGTTATTTTTCAACCTTTTCATATGAGGATTTTATTTGACTTAGTAAGTGATGGGTGGAGACCTCTATAGCTCCTTGATGCATCGGTAGTTCTCATGAGATAAACTAGTGTCTTAGCACAAGGCCTTGATAAAATCTTATTTGTAGTCATGGCACAAGGCCTTGACTATGTGGTTATGATTTCCGACATTATGCATTCCATCATTATGAAATTAGATATTGATATTACATGGATTATTCAACTAGTAGAATATCCATGTGAATAAGTAAATGAAATTATTTAATTTATCTTTTCCATATTATGCTGAAGTTTATGTTTAAAAGTATTTTGTTTTAGTCTTATACATTTCCTTAAATGTTTATGCTTATTTATGATAGTTTTTTCTATATTGTAATCCTTACTTAGCATCTGAGCTCACCCCTTTCTTATGTTTTATTTTTCCCAGGATGCGATGAATTATATTATGATTAACCTTTAGTATAAGGGATATGAGTATGTTCAAAGGGGAAAAAATGTTGTTTTTGTTCCATTTCATAATGTAATGTAAAACTTATGTATGTATCTAGTACTTACAAGGGTACTAAACTAATCGGTCTTTTGATACTTGATCTCTTGTGATCATGAGAATGTTATGTTATAAGGCACCGACTTTAGGTAACTAGGGTTAGGACATTATAGTTGGTATTAGAGGAAGCTTAGTACAAACCATGGAAACTAGATTTAGAAAAACTCTAATTAGAGAACATTACCCAAATATAAACCTTGAGTATTAGTATAGAAGAACATCCTAGAATTTTGGTAATATATAGATTTTGTGAATTTTCCAAGAAATACACCCCTATACAGATATGAGTAGGTAGAGGCTGCTCTAGAACAAATGTATCTTAGGGTAAAACCCGAATACACCACTTTGAGCTAGAATCGAATGGGAACTAGTACTCGACAATGGGGATTGCTTCACTCTTGATTACAACACTCCCGGGGGATGTTCTTAGGATAATTCACATTTAGTTTACAAGACATTAAGAAGAATTTATGAGTAAATAATTCCTATAAGAAAACATTTTTTATGATTATGGATTATGTTCATAAACTATTCAAATTTGTTTAGGTATTTTACAAGTTTGGAATTTTGTACTGGGACTCATAAACTAATCTAGTGTATGTCATTGTTTAGAAATGGAACCTAGTGGAAAGAATGAAAATCGTATCAATGCATGTAATATATGTAGGGATTTCTCTCATACTCAAGATAATTATAGTGGAGATGGTGATGGAACTGGTGCTGAATAACTTATAACCATACTAGGACAACTCACTCATGTTATGAATAATAACCTTACTCGTATGGAGCACCCTGATCCAAAATGCAGAGGATCAATGTTAGACAGTTTCATGAGGCAGCAACTGCCAACATTAAATGGGACTACAAATCTATTTTTAGCTGAACAATGGATAAGTTCTTTAGAGAAAATATTTCATGCTTTGGGGAGTAGCGAAAGGGAAAAATTTTTCATGACAGTTTATCGCCTCACATGAGATGCAGATCAATGGTGGTCATTAATTAAAAACACAAAGAAGGATGAAGAAGTATCAAATATGGAATTTAGGGAGTTTAAATAGTTTTTATTAGAAAAATTATTTCATCGTAACCATTGAGCGGATATGGAAAGATAATTTCTGATTCCAAGGAAAAAAGAGGATGATAATGTCACAAAATATGAGGATAACTTTACATGGTTAGCAAGGATTACTAAAAATTATATACATAACCCAATTAGTAAGATTGATTGATTATTTCATTGGTTAAAAACATTTCTCCGTTGAGAATTAGTCTCATAATCCTTCTCGTCATAGGAAGATATTGTCTCATGTGCTATCAACACAGAAAAGGAATTTTCTAAGTCATACGACTTTAAAGCAAAGAAAGAGAAGAAGAGATATGATGAACACTTTGGAAATTGAAATAATGGGAATAAGGGAAGAGTTGAATTTCCATCATGTAGTAAATGTGGGAAGAAACACCCTAGTGCTTTCCTGAAGGGAATGTGATTTTGTTACAAGTGTGGAGAAAAAGGCCACCAAGATTGTGATTGCAAGGGGAAGAAAGAGGCTGTCAATGTTAAATACTAAAGTTGTGAAGAAATGGGAAATTATTCAAATTAATGTCCTAAGCTTCAAGGAAACTTACCTTAGAAAAGGCCAAGAGAGCAAGGCCAAGCTTATGCGATCACAACTGCAAAGGTTGATGTTCAGAATGGAATGGTGGAATATACATTAATCATTTACTTAGAATTAGGCAATGATTTTTTTGATTCTGGATCATTGCATTTTTTCATATCTTCCCCGTTTTCCAAGAAATTTAGATATTTCCAATTTGACATAACAAGGGAGTTGTTAGTCAGAACTCCTAAGGGAAGTATTATTGCAACAAAGTTTTGTCAATTAGTTACCATTATGGCATTTCAACATTCATTATCAGCTGATATTATTGTCATACCCATGATTAAATTTGATATATACCTCAGTATGGATTGGCTTTCAGACCATGATGCAAAAATTTACTGTTAGAAGAAGGAGGTTAATTTTTTTGATGATGATAAAAAATACCTTATCTTTAGAGAATAAATGTCACCTTATGATTCTTATCTAGATCTACCCCTATTATCTCTACTAAATTAATTTATTAGGGATGATGGGAGTGAAATAACTCTGGGTGAGGAAAATAATGTTAAAATAGAGGATGTACATATTGTGCAAGAATATGTTGATGTTTTTCAAGAGAATTTACCTAGACATCCTCTAGAATGAGAAATTGAGTTTTACATTGATTTAATTCCTAGTTTAAGTCTTATACCAAAGAACCCTCATAGAATGGACACTATGGAATTAGTGGAACTAAATAAACGACTAGAAAAATTGATTAATAAACGATTTATTCTCCCTAGTATTTCTCCAGGGGGATCCCCTGTTATTTTTGTTAAGAAGAAAGATGGATCTATGAGGTTGTGCATTGAATACAGGGAGATCAATGCTATAACAATACACAACAAGTTTCCCCAACCACACATTGATGACTTATTTGATCAATTTCATGAAGATTAATTTTTTTCAAAGATTGAACTTCGATCTGGATATCATCAGTTGTGCGTGAATAAGGAAGGCATTCCAAAGATATCATTTCGAACCAGGTATGGGAATTATGAGTTTACAGTAATGTATTTTGGACTGACTAATGCATCCTATGTTTTCAGGGATCTAATGAATAGAGTTTTAAAGGAATATATTGATGAATTTGTAGTGGTATTTATTAATGATATCTCGGTTTAATCCAAAAGCTTTGATGATCATGAAAATTACTTATTCATTATTCTAAAGACTCTTAAGAGAAATGAATTATATGGGAAGATTAGAAAATGTGAATTCTGGATTTAAGATATTTCTTTTCTTGGCTATATTGTCTCTAATGATAGAATCTCCATTGATCATTCTAAGATAAGAGCAATAAAATAAAGGACAACACTGATCAGTATAACTGAGGTACATAGTTTTATTGGTTTAGTAGGTTATTATTGTCATTTCATCCAGAATTTTGCCTGATTGGCTAGCCCATTAACCAAGATCACACGTAAAGAGACTAAATTTGTTTGGACAAAATAGTGTGAAGAATTTATTGAAGAACTGAAGAGAAGATTAGTCAATGCTTTTATCATGACTCTTCCATCGGGGAATGATGGGTTTGTTATTTATAGTGATACTTCAAAGAAAGGACTTGGTTGTGTCCTTATGAAGAATGATGGAGTTATTGCCTGTGCATCATAGAAACTAAAAATTCATGGAAAAAAATATCCTAATCATGATCTTGAGTTAGCAGCTGTAATCTTTGATTTGAAGATATGGAGAAACTATATTTATGGTGAAAATGTGAGATATATACCAATCACAAGAGTTTGTAGTATATTTCTCACAAAAAGAACTCAACATGAGGCAAAGGCGATGAATTTAACTACTCACCGATTATGATTGCACTATATGCTACCACCCGGTGATGGAAAATAAGGTGGAAGATACTTTGAGCAGAAATTATCATGGAGTTATGAACAAGATGAGAGTTGAAAGGGATCCTATGTTCATGGATCTAGTAAATATGGATATGGGAATAATCATGGAAGGTGAAACATTGATACTTTTTCAAATAATTTCCAATCCATCTTTACTAGAAAGGATAAAATGTTCTTAGACTGATGATGCAGAGTTTAAAAAGAATGTTAAAGCTATAAATGATTGGAGATTGATTGAATTTGTATATGAAGATGAAATTTTGAAATTTTTTAAGAGACTTTGTGTTCCAGACATACCTGATCTAAAAAGGGAATTGTTGGATGATGCTTATAGCTCCAATTTCTCTATACACCCTGATTTCACTAAGATTTATAGATATTTGAAGGAAAATTTTTGGTGGGACTACATGAATTTAGATATTTCTGATTATATGGTTTGTCAACAGGTGTAGGCTGGAAGACAACATCCTAGAGGAGTCATGCAACCTCTTCCCATAACTGAGTGGAAATGGGATGATATTATGATGGACATTGTCATGGGGCTACCAAATACTCCTAGAAGGAATGATGCAATATGGGTCATTGTTGGCCTTCTTAACAAGTCATCACATTTTTTTCTATAAGAGAAGATTTACCACTTTAATGGTTAACAAGACTATATATTAATGAAGTTTTAAGATTTCATGGAGTACCTATATCTATTGTTTCAGATCGTGATCCCCGTTTCACATCAGGATTCTGGAAAAGTCTTCAGAAATTCCTGGATACTGAATTTCGTTTGAGCACTGCCTACCACCCTCAAACTGGTTGACAATCATAAGAGACAATTCAAACTTTAGAAGACATGTTGAGATCTTTCTAACTTGACTTTCAAGGTATGTGGGAGCAATATTTACCTATGGTAGAATTTTCCTATAACAATAGTTTCTATTAAAGTTTTCTGATGGCACCATATAAACTGTTATATGGAAAGAGATGTCACACACAAACATGTTGGGATGATTTTGGTGAAAGAAAACTCATAGGCCCAGAACTTGTTGAGGAAAAAATGAAAAAGGTGAAGATTATCCAAACCCACATCAAAGCAGCTCAAAGTAGGCAAAAGAGCTATGCCAATAACCAAAGGAAGGATTTGGAATTTCAAGTAGGGGGTCATGTTTTCATGAATGTATCTCCATGTAAGGGTGTTACATGATTCAGTAAGAAGGGTAAATTAAGTCCTAGGTACACAAGTCCTTTAGAAATTATTGAATGAATTAGAGTTGTAGCTTATCGTTTGGAAATGACGCCAAGTATCTCCAAAGTTCATGATGTGTTCCATGTATCACTGTTGAGAAAATACATACCCAAACCAACACATGTACTCAGCTATGAAGAAATATAACTGGAACCCAATCTATATTATTGTGAAGAGCCTATCAAGATTCATGATACTAGAGAATATGTTTTGAGAAACCAGATGACTCGTATGATGAAAATTCTATGGAGAAATCATAAAATGGAAGGGGAAATGTGGGAACATAAGGAACTTATGATGAAGAACCACCTGAATCTTTTTATACAGAAATATTCTAGAAATTTTGAGGATGAAATTATTTTAATGAGGGAAGAATGTAACACCCCAAGCTTCCATGGTATTCTTCTCTTTAAATATTGCAATAGATTGCACTGTACGTAACTTCAAGTTCTAGCACCCCATAAACAATCAAAAGAGCCGTTATGAATAATAATATCCACTTTTTGAAATTTTATAAATTTTATTTTTCAAAATGGACTTAATTTTCATATTTGGAATATCAAAATTATCATAGGGTGATTTTTTGGTATTTTTCTGAAAATATTCAATTTTTGATGAATATTGAAAAACACTGCATTATTGTTTAAAACCGACTTTTATTTAAATAATTATTAATATTATTTAAATTTCTTTTAATGTCAAAATAGATACATAATACCTATATTATTTCAATGTAATTTATTAGATTCATTTTATAATAATATTAGATATATAAAATTTTATTGATTTTTTTAATGTCTTTTACCCACCTTCAAGGAACATTTGCAAATTTTCATAAAATGTAATTTTACCACTTCTGTGAATTTAATTTCAAAAAACTGGGAGACTTGGTTGAAATCAATAAGTAAAATGCGGTTCAAAGTATGAAAATAATATTTGGTGAATGTTAACTTTTGAATTTTATTTACCATTGTTAAAAGTAAATAGGGTAATTAAAGGTAAAAATGTTATTATAATTACCATAACACATGTTCTAATTCTATTGGATAAGTGTTTTAAACCAAAATAAACCTTAGTAATAAAATATTATCCTCTTTTATCCACCTACATAATATTAGGACATTTATTATTATATTATTTAAAGAAGAGTTAAAAGTCTAAAATTCAAAGTTTAATAACTAAACCATTTTAATATAGGGTTATACATAAAGTAAATTAGACTATAAATATTCATTATAAATATAAAAATATTTCCTACATCATGGTATTTTATTTATAATTTTTAGACATTAAATAATTAAATTTATTTATGACACAATGATGACACTGTAATTACCTTATTAATGAAATATTAAAATAATCGATATTATAAATATTATAATAAATGTAAATTGAAACTTTTGATGATTTCCATGAATTTTATAGATTAATATTACATGTTAGTGGTGATTAAATAATATTTTTTGTAAGTGATAATGTTGTTATGACCTTCCAAAAAAACCAAATACTAAATAGTGTCAAAATTGGGACAAATCAGTTTAAAAAAAATATTATTTTATTAAATGATATAATATTCCTAAAAATATAAGGATTGGAAAAAGGACATAGATAAGGTTAGATATGTCAATAATTAACCACTTGGGATTCCATTTGTTTTTTATAGTAAGTTTATTAAACATTTATTATAATAATACATGAATAAAAGGTTAAAGTTAAACTATTTAACTAAGAGTTAAATCTTAAAGATAAGATTAATATAGTGACCTAAACTTGTCTAAAACCTATCTGTTGAGAGGTTTTTGACCCATACCCACCTTATCCTTGAAAGAAATCCTTTTGGAGCCTTTAGAAACCGAAAATTATTTTATTATAAAATAATACTTCAAGCTTTTCCTAAAGTGACCCTCACCTCTCTTATAAAAGGGTACTTCCTGTTCTCTCAAAATCACACCAAAAAATCCATTTGGATCGAACAAAACCTTCTCAAATATCCTCCCAACTACCCTAAATTAAACCTAGAGTCCTTAATTTTTTCATAAAACCATTCTAATGATCCCTTTTGATCAAATCAAAAGGAAGCACCCAAAGAATATGTAATTACTTCATCACAACTTTCAAAGTTCTTTTCTTCTTCCACTTCCTCCTTCTTTGTTGTTTACATAACATAATAATAACTCCAGTACCTTCTACATAAAATGATGTTATTATAAATATGGTACAACCATATTCATTATTCTATCCATCCTATGAATGACAAAGTCACAATACATGCGTACGTACGACTCACCGTCTCCACGAACGTGATGAGATTCATTCCCCATCGTAACTATTCTATAAAAATTTCATTTTATGATTAAAAATAATGTTTAGGGACTTAATATCACTATATATATGAATAAAATACATCTTATTCATAACAAACATGACTTACATAACAAAACATATAAATGAAAATGAATCAGTTAACACTCGACACAATTATACTACTGAAATATTATTTACAAAAAATATTAGATGATCATATATAATGTCATATTTATTTATTTGGTTACTTTATAATTTAATGAAAATGATTTAACTATTATAAATGAGTTTAAATTACCCTCTACCAATGAAAAGTACAAGGTAAGGGTTAATTTTAAAATTTCTTTATTTATAAGAGGTTGTTTATACGTAAGTATCTACTGGGGATTCATTATCATCCACATTTGTGTTTCTTAAAAATATATTTCAATTTTTTTTATATTTCCTACAATATGGTTTAAAGTCATTTATAACATTTTTTGACTTTTTATAAATTTTTTTGAATGGAATCTTTCCGTCTTTTTCCAAACAAGGCATTTTATGTCCTTTTTGACAAATTAAGGAAAGAATGTTTTTTTAACTTATATAGAGGGTGCAACTATTTTCTGAAGTTATAACACCTTAGAATCTTACCTAACAAGAATATTATAATATTTTTGGAATAATCTTTTTATTTTATAATTACATGACTTTTTAATGATTTCAAAATATAATGATATATTTCTCTGTAATTGGTTTGATTTCATCTATGTCAACATCCTTTGATAAATTTTACACTTGTTTGATGTTGATTTATTATGATACAATATTCCATATTGTATTGATGGTTTTGTGATATTTTTGACTATGTATGTGTTATTTTTATACCATTCATGGTTTATGGTTAAAGTTTTAACATTTCATATGCTGGTTTTAATACGAATGTTTATGTTATGTTTCTACCTTTTCATATGAGGAATGCATTGGACTTAGTAAGTGATGGGTGGAGCCCACTGTAGCTCCTAGATACATCGGTAGGTCTCATGAGAGAAACTAGTGTCTTGGTACATGGCCTTGACAAAATATTATTTGTAGTCTTGGCACGAGGCCTTGAATATGTGGTTATGATGTCCGACATTATGCATTACATCATTGTGAAATTATCTATTGATAATACATGTAATTATTCGACTAGTATAATATCCATGTGAGTAAGTAAATGGAATTATTTGATTTATCTTTTCCATATTATGCTGAAGTTTATGTTTAAAAGTCTTTTTTTAGTATTATACATTGCCTTAAATGTTTATTCTTATTAATGATAGTTTCTACTATATTGTTATCCTTACTGAGCATCTGAGCTCACCCCTTTATTTTGTTTTATTTTTTCCAAGATGTGAAGAAGTATATTACAATTAACCTGCAGGAATAGTCTAAGGGATATGAGTGTGTTCAGAGGGAATTTTTGATTGTTTTTTCATTTCATAATGCAATGTAAAACTAATGTGTGTATTTAATACTTCTAAGGCTACTAAAATAATCAGTATTTTGATACTTGATCTCTTGTGATCATAAAAATGTTATGTAATAATGCACAGAATTTGGGTAACTAGGGTCGGGGCATTACATAATCCACTTAGCCTACGTTTCTTATAAGGCCCCCCCTAAACCCTTGAAATGGTGATTATCGAAAAAAATAAAAAAAATAATTACTTTAGGCCCTTCAGGCACAATATTATTTAAGGAAAAATTCAAAGACAATACATTTATTAGTCAAAAAATTTGTTATTCATTTCTGTGGGGTGTTTAATTTCTTAATAATGGAAATAAAAAAAAATATTTTTGATTAAACCCAAAAATGAAATAATCCAAAGATAATAAGTAAGAAATACAATAATCCAGAAATTAGAGGATACTTAAATGAAAAATACTGAACAAATAAAATGTCCATAGTCATGATAAAAAACATAAACTCGATCAAGGATTCTGTGAATTGGATCCCCTTCCACTGAGGGATACCTTTTATGAGTATTCCCTTATTTGTGAAAAATGTTTCATCATAATCCCAATCCCCATTATTGAGGCCATTCCATCACATTTTTGATATGAGAAGACTTTGGCTGTCCCAGAGGATGAAACCTAGTAATATCTAGCACCAAAATTGGTTGATGATTTGGAAAGGTAAAAGTATGAAATATCATATAATTATTTCTAATTAAAACTAGAAATTTAATAAACCATAAATGAAAAAATTCTAGAAATAAAGGAATCCATAAAATAAAAATATAGAATATGAAACCTAGTAATATCAGGGACCACAATCGATAGATAAGAGGAATGTTAATAGTTTGAAAATCCCTAACATGTATCCAAGGGGCACTATAATAGCCAACAAGAGTGATCAAGGGATACACTAAGTGAACATAGAGAAGACATTATATGCTCACCAATGAAAAATCTACAATGACATGTGCACATGGATATCTCAATGCTTGGAAAGAACAATAATCATACCACCTACTTTCCAATATGACTACCATAACTCAATAATTACTACCCATGAGCAGGTTTTGTCACTCTTTTAGCTAAAAGAGTTTCCATAAATAGTCATATGTTTGAACATAAAATGATGATATATCCAGCATGTTGGAGTTGGTGTCCTTGGAACAACTACTTATTCGATGTATTTAATATTAATAAAACTTCTTATTAAACATTTTCATTATTTTTCAAGACTCTAATGTAAAAATGTCCTAGATTATACATCATATTCATAAGGTCATATCAGTTCCCCAAAATGACAAGAACCTTGTTGTGCTATGTTGATATTCATAAATAACGTTCTACAGTTGGATAACTTAATATAACGGTACACAAAGTACATAGACTTTGTGGTGTGACAAATCATATGTAGATGCAGATTTTTCTCATGAATTTCTCACTTGGTAATCTATAAGATTGGATATTTTGAGAATAGACCCAGCAGTAAGAATCCCACATGTTTTGTTTTCATCAGATATTCCTTTCTATGAGCATGTGTTATGGTCTTTAGAATTGAAGATTTTTATTAATTCATGTTACAATTTGAATAATTAGATGTATTTTTTTAATTCATGATGATAACAGTTCACAAACAAATTTGGATAAATTGGGTGTGTCATGAGTGACATGTCATTAATGGATAAGTTGGGGAAGGATTTTCCCTTCCTTCATTATGGAAGCTAATATCTCATCCCTCTAATTGGAATAGAACCATTTCCCCTAATTATATGGCCATGGTGTAATGATGTGTTTATTTCAAATATTCAAATAAAGACATATTGAGAATATAGGTTGTTGACATGAATGTGAAAGATTCTTGATGAGATATTTAGAAAAAGTGTTATATTACATAGTGAGAGTTTGTATGTGGTTTTTGTCATTGTGTTATTAAGTTCTTTCTCTTGGGTGCCTTGAACCATTTCTAGACAGTAATATTAGACTTTAGAAAATACCAACTAATGCCAATGAGAAATAATATTATAGAGACACACACAAAGTGTTTCTATTGACTGGAATCTAGTTGAATTTAATTAGTGGAACAAATATTTTTCTCAAGACTGATTAATAATTTTATTCATAATTTATTGATCAAATAACTTAAATAAATATTTATGTACCGACAAATGAATAAAAATTTATTTATTTATTTTATTTAATATTTAATAAATATTTATTCTTTAGTATGTGATTGAAATATTTAATTATGTATAAAATATTTATTTAGGTATTGAATAAATACTAAGGAGTTCTAACAGACCATGATTGTGTCTGGTGATAAAATAATTATTTACAAGCTAGTAAATATCATTTATCAATTTATAGAAGTTGGAACACAAAAAAATAATAATATTATTATTATGTTCCATGGGGTTCATTAAAGGTTTTAAATTTTATTTCATGGTCAACATGCAATTAAATAATATTTTAACCTAAACCCTAAATCTATAAATAGACGGTTATGTCTAATGTGTATTACATCCAAAATTGAGAATTGAGAATTATTGCACACAAAAAATTCTCCCTCAACACAACCTTATGTATTCTTCTCAAAAATGATAAACACAAGAGAGATTTATTTAATACCAAATAACAAATGATCAAGAAAGAATAATGCAAGACATTTGATTCACCGTGCTAGCACACAAAGACCAGGTGGTGTTGTTCGGAGATCATTGTACCACGTGTGGATCACTTCTAGAGGGATTATATCATTGGATCTTCATAGCACCATGAATGAAATCCAAAAGGGTACTTTCAGACAATCAATATTCATTAATGAAGAAAGTTTCTAATCATAGGTATCTATTTATTTAGATATTAAATAATTTAATTATAAATTTGTTGCACAAGATATTCTCTCATGGTTTTGAGTAATGATTATTAAAATAAATTTTAATATATCATCCACCACGACACACTTATGCTATGCCCAAAACAAAAAAGTGGTATCAAAGTGGCCATGTTTAAATTTACAATGGTTTATTAGATTTGTTCCATATGAAATCATGGTTGAGTTTTCAATTCTGATTATTGGTTCTTTAATACATTTGGAATTAACATGATTTTAAATACTAATCATATTTTTTCAGTGATTCATTTTTCTTAAAGTATTATGAATAAATAAATAATGACCAAAGATTCCCTCGTTAAGTTCCAAATCTTTGGCCGGTAAAATTGGGTTATACAACATGTTCTCAGAGTTCACACCATGTTCCCATGTGCATTGTACATGATGCGTCGAGTAGTTAATTACATATAGTGCTTTTATTGCACACCACATGTTTATTGGGATATCCTGGTACACAATATGTGGATACATAATGTGTATCTAGAATGCCCGTGCTGTGTAGTCTGGTTGAGTTAACATGACGAATAACCAAGTGTGTGACCTAGATACATGACAACCGATGTACACGACGTGTAGCCAAACAGTACACATTGTGTTGTCTCCAATTAAAGGATTGACTTAGAAATTGGATCAAATTGAAAAATTGTAGCATTAAAACCTCATTTTATTTATTTTCACACCAATTTGTGTTTGAAAATTTAATAATGGTCGTAAATAATAATAAAAGATCAATTAATTTATTATAATTAATATGTCATTATTGGTTCTACCCTTTATTTTACACGAATTCCATAAATGATGGGTATCTCCAATTAAGTTCCTATTATCATTAAGATGAAAGGAAATTAATTAATTAATTCAAGAATGTTTATCATAATAATAATAAATGAATAACGAAATTAATGCTAGTTAGTTATATTTGCATAATAGTTTCATATATGACCAATCATGAGCTTGAACAAGACCAATGTATGTGTTAGAATTTATTTAATTTAATTTATTACATGGGTTTTCAATTTTTTAATATTAAATTAAATGATGTTCTATGGGTCATCCTTATAATCATTATTATATAGGACATGCATGTCCAAAGATATTTATGTAATCCCATTTAAACAATCCATTCCACTCACCTGCGTGTGAGTAATAAATACTTGTAATTAATAGAGCATCCCAAGGAATGTATAGGCAGTTCAAGATAGAACCATGCTGATTCCAACCCGGTGATAAAAAAATATAAAGGTATAATGCTATAACTCATTCCATGGATGAAAAATGGATTCACTCTCTTAGGTCAAAAGTTGATTTAATGTATGCTCAGCAAGTCAATTACTAGATAAGCTCATGATCGAGTCATTTAATTAATTTATTTATTTTTGATATGAATTATTTATTTATGTATAAAATAATGTTGTCACATAAATGATTTAATTAACACTAAAAGTTGAAAATTTAATAAATTAATTATGTGTAAATGTTTTATCCAACATGGTTAATTAATTAAGTAATATCCACATAATATTAACAATACATGTAAAGAATAAAACCAGATAAATTTGTGCATAAATTTAGTAAAATATATTAACCCAATATTAAGTCCTAACAACCCTTCCATTACTTGATTGATAATGAATCCATATAATTAAGTGTAGTATATGGAAAAAGTCTGGGAACTTACATTTATTCAGGAGTTCTCATTATAGTTTTGGGTTGACTTAACTGAACTTGTATTGATTTTAATGGATAAATCCATTTAAATAAAAATTTAGAGGAAAGTGTTGAGGAAAAAAAGTTAGGATTTCAGGATAGGGGAATCCAATCAATCGATCAAGGAGTTTCAGGCTTGTAGTTGGAAATACCACCTACCTTATTACTATGTTGTTGTTTTCATGGAAAATGTTGAGATCACTTAGAAAAGAAATGAGAATCCTTGAGAGTAGAATGTAATGTAAACTACACATTCCGAGATCAGTTAGGGTTACTGGTACTTAAAAAATAACCATATATTTAATAAAAATCAATTAATTTATTATTTCTCACAAAAAATTGTAATCAAGAAAAGTACTAATAATCTGATTATTTTAATTATACCATTAAATGACAAGTTTATCCTTCACACTATCCCTAAGATCAATAATGGAGAAATACAGCCTCCAAAATAGTAGTAACATCCATGAGTGGTTTAGACACATATGAGTTGTGCTATGCCATGTATGGAAATCAAACATGCTAAAATCCTCAATGCCTGATCTTTCTACTATGGATGAATGTGATGAAGAGTTTCTTGTCTATAAAAGACATTTGAGAAATGTGTTAAACATTAAATGTTTTATGATTTCATCTATGTCTATTGAACTCATGAAGTCTCAGGAACATGGTTGAATATAACATGCTTGATAATCTCAATGGTATTTTTTCAGGAAAAATCTAGACAAGAACAATTAGAGATATCCAAGGTCATCTTTTAGATCAATCTGGGAGAGGGTTACATAGTTAGGCCTCTTGTAGTCAAGTCCATTTGCTACATTGAGTGGCTAGAGGTTACAGGTTTTAAAATCCCTAAAGAAATGGGAACTGATTTTCTTTTGGAATCACTCCCATAGAGCTTCTCCAGTTTGTTTTGTAAATTTTAATCAGAACAACATTGAGAATTCCCTACTAGATATTCTTCCTATCCTTCACCAAGTAGATAAGGATAATAATCATGAAAATACTTTGGTACTTATGGTGAATAAATGAAAAGATAAAGTGAATAGATTTAAGTCCAAATATTCTCAATGTCCTTTTGAGTAGAGGAAGATCAATGGGAAAGCATGAGAACATGATGCTTTATGTTTCACATGTGGGAAGAAGGGCCACTAGAAGAAAAAATGCACCCAGGGAAATAAGCAAGGGTAAGTTTCAAGTGATTTTTTATCGAGTGAAGTTTATCTATTTATAAAAATTATGTATTAGATATTTATTGTGGTTATCACATATCAATTCAAAAAGAGGAACCAATTAGATTAAAAAAAATTGACCAATGACGGTAGATCTATAAACATCCAACAAATCTAAACTTTATATTGTAGCTATTAGGTACTACCACATCATTTTTTTGAATAAAATGACCTTGGTTTTAAAGGGTTGTTATTATGTGCCTTAAGTTACCAAAAAATTATTTATATATACAGACTAGATATAGATGGATTTATTTTAAAATCTAGGAATAAATGTTGCTTCCTTTATAAAAATATAATTTTTTATGATAAGGAACATTTAAATAGTGGTATTTTTGTGTTAGATTACACAAAACAATTAATGGAAATTAATAACAAAGTTATTTCACATGATTTATACCGCACCAAACTTTAGCATCATTAGCTAGGTCATATAAATTAAAAATGTTTGACTAAATTACATCAAGATGGATATTTGGATTCTTTTGAACAAAAAATACTGGGTGTATGCCACACAAGTTTACTAGGAAAAATGATAAAATCCCCATTTAGTGGGAAAGGTGAAAGGGCTAAAGAGATTCTTGAATTAGTTCATACTGATATGTGTAGATTATTTCCTATTGAGTCAAGGGGTGGATACTCATACTTCATAACTTTTACTAATGATTTTAGTAGACATGGATATGTCTTGTTAATGAGGTATAAGTCAGATTCTTTTAATAAATTAATGGAATACAAGAATGAAGTTGATAACCATCTTGGTAATAATATTAATAAACTCTTCTTAGACCTTAGTGTAGAATATTTTAATCAACAGTTTATTGATTATTTATGGGAGTTCAATATATTATCTCAACTAACTCCTCTTTATATGCCTTAGTGGAGTGGTGTAAGTGAAATGAGGAACCAAACATTATTTTAAATGGTGAGATAAAAAATGATTCGTGAAAATATCCCATTATCATTTTGGGGGAACCCATTACCAAAAACCACATACACATTAAACTAAGTGCCAACTAAAGAAACCAATAGTATACCTTACCAATTATGGAATAGGAAGAAACACATGTTGTCTTACTTACATGTGTGGGGTTGTTAAGAATTTTTTAAGGCCTATTTAGGTAAAAAGATTTCACCCTGGGAAACAAAGTGTATATTTATTGGATATCCCTAAGAAACAAAGGAATATTACCTATACAATCATTCAAAAAAAGGTTGTGGTTTACCGATGTTTCACATTTCAAGAGGAGGATCTTATCTATAAAAGAGATAATGAGAGATATATAGAATTTGATGAAGTAAAGGATCAATATACACAATAGTTGGAACAAGAACAAGTTATAAAAATCCCCATGGAAGAAGGAATTATTGTAGAGAAACAATTACGGTGAAGTGGTACTGGAGAGGTTAGATAACTAGAGAAGTATGGTTTTCTAGTAACTGAGGATGATGACTCATTATTATTTGACAATAATTATCCTCTAATATGTATGGAAGTAGGAAGTGACACATATATTTATAAGTGTAAAGATGCCATGAATTTATAAATTTATTTGATTTACCAAAACCAAATCTAGATTTCGGTATAACCTCTTGTAGACATAAACCCCATTGGTTAAAAGTGAGTATTCAAGAAAAAACTGGACATGGAAGAAAAATTAAAAACCAATAAGGAACAACTAGTTACAAAATGGTTTAAATAGAAACAAGGCATTAACTATGAAAAAAAATTTCACCAGTCACAATGTTGAAATACATTAGGACTATACTCACCACTGTAGCTTTCCATGATTATGAGATTTGTAAAATAGATTTCGAACTAGCCTTCCTGAATATAAACCTTTAAGAAGATGTTTTTATGACCCAACCCAAAGGCTTTGCACCTAAAAATAACTCCAAAAAGGTATTTAAGTAGAAAATATCCATTTATGGATAAAAAATATCCAGGTCATGGAAAATTCATTTTAATGAGGCCATAATGGATTTTGGTTTCATAAATATTGAATGTGAGTTGTGTGTATATAAAAAATTTAGTGGGAGTGAATTCATTTTCTTAATCATATATGTTAATGATATATTACTCATTGGAAATAAAATACTAGTCTTACAAACTATTATGGAGTGGGGTAATAAATGATTTTATATTAAGAATATGGCTGAGTAAACATATAATTTTGGGATTAAGATCCATCATGATAGATCTAAGAGGTTGCTTGTTCTAAGTCAAAGTACATGTGTTGATAAGATTCAAAATAGATTCTATATGGAACAATCAAAGTGTAGATTTTTCCAACATCATATGACATTCATATTTCTAGGAAAATGTTTCATCAAACACATGATTAAAGTAATAGAATGGAATGGATTCTATATGCATAAAAAATTGGGCTAGTCACGTATGTTATGATATGTACTAGGCTAGATGTCACTGACTAATTATGTGTGATAGTGTAATGACCCAACCTTCAAAGCCAGGATCCATTTCCTTACTTTTTTTTATATTAGCATGATTACAAAGAATAAAATCCTAAAGGACCAAAAAGTTTAGTAGTTTTGGAAAATTATATTATATACATGAATCCCATTTTACATTGGAGATGGAAAATAAAACATAACAAAAATAAAATAAAATATTCCTTGAAACACATTCCTTGAATTCATCTTCATACCCTTGGGAAAGTAAAAAAAATAAGGATGAGCACAGATTCTTTGTAATTTTTAAGTAAAATAGAAGTAATAATGAATAAAGTATTATAATCAACATGGAAAGGTAAATTAAAAAAAATACAATCCATTTAATAAGTTAACTGATAATAAAATGAAACCATAGATAATGACTAAGCAATAATCTCATTGATAGTAATAATAATTGAATTATCAATATAAAAATACTTAAATATTGGATGCTATGTTTCAAAGGAACATGGAACATTTATTGTCAATAAATTTCACAATAAATTTTAAAACATACTAGGTAGAAGCCCATTAGGCTTGGATAACCAATTCGTATCTTGAGACTACCGAGGCATCGTGACACTTTCATTAACCAATCCCCAACCCATAGAGCTTTCATTAACTGGTCCGCAACCCATAGGGATTGCATTAACCTATCCCCAAACTATTTATTTCATTCATAAAGCATTCATTATATATTGAATAAATAATTTAATTTCATAAACAATGTTCCGTATCAAACATCTGTATTTAGTAATAGATATTGATTTGTTAATATGTCCCCAATAAATCAAATAACTTTAAATGTAAAAACCATATGTAAATATGGTATAGAATTTAGGAAATAATAATACCCATCATATAATAATATCCATATCACAAAAATATGTAATTTATAATTAAAAATTATTATGAGAAAGTTATTTTTTTAATATAAAGTTAACAATCACAAAATAAATTGAGATTGAAAAATAACTTTTACCAGTTGGAAATTTTCATGTTAAAACCCATTGGATGAGATAATTGATAGTAAAAACTTAAATAAAAAATATATAAAAGGACTAATGATATAATATATCATAATGGGAATTATATATTCTACAAAAAACAAGTAAGTGGTTAATATTATATTTATCTGATAGATGTAAAAAGTGAGTTGAAAATTCCTTAACTTACGCTCTATTTTTGTTGAAAGATCTTTAAAAACCAATATAATTGTTTTATTAATATTATAAACTTATATAATATCCATATTAATATTTATTATGTAATATATAGTCCTTTTATAACATATTAAAACCTATTCATTAATAATCTTTCACCATTTTCATTGTTTCATGTGTTCATTGACTTGTTTTTTGAGTATGTTTTGACTTGTAATTTTTTTCTCCTATTACCTAGATCATGATTTCATAATATAAAAAATTTAAACCGTTATTTTGATATTATTTATATCAATTTTATATGTATTTAGAGAATTCCATAATGTTTGAATATTGGAAATGAAATACACTGTTCATGGAGACAGTATGCCGTACGTACGCATGAATGATGCTTCCATTTTATTATCATTTTAAATTAGAGAAACGTAAATGATATATATGTATATTGTAATTAATTTATCATATTAGGTTCATATTAATCACATATATTAATTAAAACCATCATCAATACTTTTAATGTAGAGGTTTAATGAATAACACCACTTTAAGGAGGCGGTAGTCCACACGTCTAGAAACAAAATTATCGTATTCCCATAAAATGGAAATCAAGAAGTTATATGTTATATATAAATTAAATAAGCATAAATAAATTATAAATATCATATATATCATATATTAAATTTAAATCCATCATTATTTCTAACCAAGAAAGGTGGTAATGGAAGAACGAACAACATCAGTTTGCGAGGTGGTAGTTTCCTGTACACACGAACAATGACTGTGTATCCCATTTTATGGAAGTGTGTGAAAGTTTTGTTTCTACCATAAATATATAAAAATATATGTATATATATAATATTTAGGTAATTATATTATTAATATATATGAATAATTGAATTTTTGGAGAAAGAAATAAAACAAAAGAGGTCGTTCAAGAATGTTATCTCGTCTTTAGGTAACTTCTTTTGATTTATACAAAAAGTATTTCTTGGTTTTATTTATATTTAAAGTGAGGATTATAGTATGAGAGGAATAATTTTTTAGCTTATTCTGGAATGTTTTGTATGAGATAAAGTGGTTTGAGAGGTGTGAGGAAGGGGAAGAGTGAGTCCCCTTTTATAACGGAGGATGAGTGGAATTATTATAAATACTAAAAGGTAAAAACTATTGGGAAGTATCCCTTACCTAATGTGCCTATAAAAATTAAATATAATGTATTAAAGGGTAATTATAGTTTATAAACACTCACAATATACAAAAATAAAATCATTTTTATTATTTTTATCCTTAGTCTTTATGTTTCATTATTTCTTTCATTTTTGTTTTTCATTTAGGTAAAAAGTTATATAACCTTTTTAATTCATATATTAAGAATAAATTAATTTTATATTTATTTGAAAATGTAAACCTAATTATTAAAAAAATTTATATATAATTTATAATAGAAAAATCTCATATGTGTTGGAAATTAATTCAGTAGAAGCATACGTAATGCACAAAAACATTGCTTTAACCGAACTATACTTACAATGTCTTTACTGATTAGTGGTAAATATGTTAATTATAGAAGATAAATAGATTCTTAAATAGAATATATTTTATATTTATTAACATTTTAAAGTTTATTATCATAAAATTATATTTTTAAATTTTTTTAATCATATAATAAAATATCATTTATTATAAAATAACATTAATGTCATTTTTTTCATTATTTACTTAATTTAAATTTATAAATATAAATAAAATTATGGAATTAAAATATATTATGTTCATAGATATGTTACTTGACATATTCATTTACAAAAAATAAGGTAACATAATAATTAATTCAATTTTATTCACTTTTAATATTTTTAGTGTCATTTATTTTATTTAATTATTAACTAAATAATCACTAAATTGGCAATTTTTAATCATTTTATGAAACTAATTCATATCTAAAATTAACGATACATTATTATGATAAAAATAACTCATTTATATATTAAAAGGATATGTATAACCAAAAATATGATGTTTTTCCATATCTCAAGGATTTGTAAATTTTAGAGGTACAGAAGGTTCTTTTTTGCATTTTTACATAACAAATTATATATGCCAATTTCGTGGAATAGTATCCTAATAACTCTTAAAATTTGAACCAAGAGGGTATTTGGTGGAAATATGGACAAGAAATGGATTTTGGACAAGTGTCTAGGTCATTTTCCCCATAAGATTAAAGTTTATCCACTAAGTAAACTAATTTTTAGCTTAATCATTTTAGTTAATTTTAATTACGTTCACTAATTATTTTAGTCAAAATATAATTTGATATTATTAGACTATAAATATTATATTTATTCCGACCATGTATGTCCATTTTTACAAATTCAAATCAGAGAAGTGCGAAGATTAAATTTAAAGCGAATCCCACAGATGAGGAAAGAAAGCATGTTTTTAAAGTGAAAATGTTCAAACGTTTTTTATGTTTTTATATCTAAATTCAATATAAAAATAATTCTAATGACCTAAATTGGATTAATAGATTTTTATATGACTAATTTCAAGCTACAAATCTCTATGCTGTAGAACCCAACACAACTAAGATGAGGGACGATAGCTAGAGGTGGTCGTGCGCGCCTTGCAGCTACAACATATCCAGATTTTACCTACACAGATGGACATATGACTTCCACATGAAATGGGATTCCCCTTTGGTAGCGATTTGGTTGAGTTTCCCTAATCTCCCTCTACCTTTCCAAAATCCATCGATTATTAGGATGATGGTTAATCAAGTTGGAAGGTTTCTGTGTCTGGATAGCCGTACCAAAGCTGTGTGCCATCCTGTCAAAGAAAGGTTGTGTGTCGAGGTCGATGTTTCTCAATAGCCCCCATATTTCATTTGGATCACTATTGTAGAGGAATAATATTATTGAAAAAAAGTTTTTTATGAGTCTTGGGTGGATTTTTGTTCTATTTGCAAGCTGTTAGGACACTTGGTAGAGGAAAGAAGATGTGGGTCAAGGTAGCAAGGGGCTGGGGCCAATGTTCTGGATGGGTCCTCGAGTTAGGGGCAAGGGGGAATGTAGATGGACGGGGAAGCACATGGTGAACCTCAGGATAGGTGTAAACCTCTACAAAAATTGGAGATGAATTTGGTTGGCAAAGGTAAGTGTCTTGATAGAGGACCTACGCCTGGTATGGATGTGTGGCTCAAGGAACACGCACTGGGAGGTGTCACCTATAATCATGGAAAGCAGCTGGGGGACATTTCTTTGGGTTCACAGGAGTGTGGGGTTTATCAGCATCTGGGTTGATTGCTAATGCAAGAGTGGGTATGTCCTATTCTACATCCGAGAGCCCATGTAATGGAACTGTAGGTCCTTTTAATGATGCAATGGAAGTGGTCAATACAGAGGGGGAAGTAGAGTATCACCGGCTTTATGAGGTCCAAAATTCATTGGTTTCTACCACTAGTTAAGTCTATGTAGGATAGGCGGAGTAATTATGAGGAGTGAGTTTTGAAAGACCTTATAGGAATGTCCAAGTTTGCAACAGTTTTCAGTGTCTTGAAGTTGATGACGTAGGACTTGATTTAGATAGGGGTAGAACTCATAACTGTGCTGCTAAAGAGGTCTTGGACTTATAGCCTCAGGAATTGAAGTTGAAGGAGGTTCATGATGAGCTTATCGATGGTGAGGTCATGTTGTAAGAGTCTATCAATGCGATTTAGGATATGGATGGTGTTCGGGTCAGGCCGTCCTTGTAAGGGTAAAAGGGATGTCATATGGAGTAGAAGGAATACTCCTACTTACCTAATTATATGGAGACACAACCAGTGACGAAATTTAAGGACAAATAGATGGACAAACATAGAAAGGCAGGTGTTGTGGATGATCAATCATTGGATTTTTTCATGAGCTCAGAAGAAGAACCGATGGATCAAGTTTTGTATCTCAATGCAACTGAACAAGAAGCTGCTAAATTGATGGGGAGGCTAATAAGGATTTCCATTAATGAGGAAAAATATGCTTAGATAGGTAGGCGGGACTCGATATTAGTTGGGGGCTTCAATAATGGGAATATCAGTCTTGAGGAGTATATTCAGACATGGGACCAGCTTCCCACCTGAGTAGAGGATCTTCTTATTAATGCACCAACCACTCAGATCTCACCTATTTCCTAGAAATTGTTTATGGAAATAGACTTGGGTAAAATCAAGTTAATATTTAATGAATTTGGTTAAATTTGTGGTGTTGTTTGTCTTTAGTGAGAGGCTTTCTTGTATGTGTTGTGTTTGCTTCAGTATTCCTTTTGCTCGGTGCTATTGCGACGTTTGATGTTTTTTTTCCAGCATTCTACTTGGATCTGATTTTAGAAGGGGATCGGAGCATAAAGTTTTTAACGATACTGTCCTATTGGAGTTGGATGATTGAGAGGGTATGGATTTACCATCAGTTTCATGCCTGTGCATTTTTCCATGGGACTGCTTGCTCAAGGGTCTATCATGGTGAAGTCTTGTAGTCATGGAGCAGCTGCGAGGGAGGGGCAGATCCTGTAGTTTGCTCTGGGTTTTCTCTACGTGGGTTTTTTTGATGTTTTATTTTGGGACTTCTCGGTTTCCCACTATTCCCTTAAAAGTGATTAATAATAAAAAAGTAATTTTTAGTCAAATATTTTTGATGAAAAACTAGGTAAACAAATAAATGTGAATGACATTATTGGATCAGTCCATAAATTTATTATTTTTATGATCTCCAATCATATTTTATTTATTTTTAAATAATTTTATTTATATCTATCATGATGAAAACCCCATATACTATAATTGACAGTATGGTATATTCAACCAACTATATGATTTTAAGGACATATTTAAGAACAATACATTTATAGGTCAAACCAATTATAATTCATTTCCATTTGGTTCTTACTTTCCGAATATTTGAAACATTAGAAAATTATTTCTGATTAAAACCATAATTGTAACAATCCAAAGATGAAATAAGAGATAAATAAAACAAGATAAAAATAAAAGGATCCATAAATGAAAAAAGACTCAAAAAATGTTTACTGTTGTGATAAAATATGTAAATCTGATCAAGGATGATGTGAAGTGGAGCCCCTTCCTTTCACTTGGGGACATATTTTTTGAGTATTACCTTTTGGGTGATAATGTTTCATCATAGTCCCACTCTCCATTATCAAGGCCGGTCCATCACATATCTGATACGAGTAGACTCTGGTTTTCCTAGAGGGTTCAACCTAGTAATATTGGGCACCATAATTAGCTATTGAATAGGAAAGGTAAAATTATGAAATATTAAATAATTCCTTCAAATTCAAAACATAAATTTAATAAAATAGAAATGAAATAGGATATAAATGAAAGAATCTCTAAAATAAAAAGTTTGAATATGAAACCTGGTAAAATCAAGGACTATAATCGGTTGATAAGAGGAAAGGTAATTATATGAAAATCACCAAGATTCATCCAAGGTGCACTCTAATCGTCAACTAGAGTTCTCACGTGATATACAGAGTCAAAATAGGATTCCCATGACATGTTCACCAATGATAAAGTTAAAACAACATATGCACATGGATATATCAATTCCTCTAAAAAAATATAATCATAGTACCTACTTTACAATATGACCATAGAAACTCAACCGTTTCTTTCTGTGAGAAATTTATGGCACTATGTTAGCTAAAAGAGGCTCCATACCTAGTCATAGGTTCAAAACAAAATGATGGTATTTCATTCATGTTGGAGTTGGTGTCCTGGGACCAACTTATATTCTTTGATTAAATGGATATTCAATATATTTTATATTAATAAATATTATTATTATATATTTTTTATTGTTCTACAAGACTCTAATATAATAATTTCCTAGATTATATATTTCATTGATAAGCTCATAACACTTCATCACTATAATGTGGACCTTGATGAGCTATGATGATGTTTTTAAAAAATGTTCGACAATTAAATAATGTACTATGATGGGAAACATAGTACATAGACTTTGAGGTGTGAGAACTCATATATAGATGATGCTTATTGTCTTGAAGATCACACTTGGTAATTTCCAAGATGGGAGACTATGAGAATAGACCCACCAGTAGGAATTCCATATGTTTTAGTGTCATTAGATATTCTTATCTATGAGTGTGTATGATGGTCCTTATAATTTAATATTTTTATTAATGGATGATACAATTCACATAATTAGATATATTTAGTAAACCATGATGATAAAAGTTTATAGAGAAGTGGGATACTTTGGGTGCGTTATGAGTGACATGTCATTAATGGATATACTGGGGAAGGATTTTTCCCTTCTATCTTTATGAAAGATGATATATTGGACCTCTAATTATAAAATAACCGTCAAAATAAACTTCATGGACATGGTGTAAAAATGTGTTTATTTCTAATAATAAAATAAATACATATCAATCATATAGGTTGGTGATATGGATGTGAAATATTATTCATGATATATTGATAAAAAGTGATTATATTACATAGTGAGAGTTGGTATGTGGTTTTTTAGTTATGACATTAATTTCTTTTTATTGGGTGCCTTGACCCTTTATTATACTGTAATCTTAGAATTTAAGAAATCCCACCTAATTCCAAAGAGAAATAATCCTAGAGAGTCATTCACTAATAGTTTCTATTGATCTTGATTAAATTCTATTTTAATTTAATTAATGGAATAAATATTATTATCATGATCGAGAAAAAAATTTATTCCAGTTTTGTTGATCACATAGCTTAAATAAATATTTATTCACTAACATGTGAATAAAAATATATTTATTTATTTTACTAAATATTAAATAAATATTTATTCACCCATTTGTGAATGAAATATTGATTTATGAATCAAATATTTATTAATGTTTTTAATAAATACCAAGGATTTCAAATGGACCAAGACCGTGTCTGGTGATAAAATAATTATTTACAATCTGATAAATGTTATTTATCAATTTGAAGAAGTTAGTTCACCCCCAAAAAATAATAATATTATAATGTATCATGGGGTTCATTAAATGTTTTAAATGTTATTTAATGAATGAAATTCAATTAAGTAATATTTTAACCTAAACCATAACTCTATAAATAGATGTTTGTGTGTATCATGTATTGCCTACAAAATTGAGAATAGATAATTATTATGAAAAGATAATTCCTTCCCAAATCCACTATATAACTCCTGAAAAATGAGAAATAAAAAACAGATTTATTAAATACCAAATAATGAATGATCAAGATTGAAAAACAAAAGACATTCAAGTCTTTGTGTTAGCACCCGAAGATTGGTTGGTGTTGTTCGGTGATCATTAGAGCCCCTGTGGATCACCTCTAGAGGTATTATATACTTGGATACTAACATAAAAATGAAGGGAATCCAAAAGGTTATTTTCAAATGATCAACATTCATTAATGAAGAAAGTTTCTAATATCAGGTTTTTATTTCTTCTGATAATAAATATATTAATTATAAATTTTATGTATAAGATCCTCGCTCATGGTTTCGGGCAACAGTTATGAGAATAAATTTTAATATATCATCCACCACCACACGCTTCTGCTACATCCAGAACCAAGAAGTGGTATAAGAGTGTCCATTTTCAAATTTATAATGTTTATTGGAATGTTGTTCCATATGAAATCATGGTTGAGTTTTCATTTCTTATTATTTTTTCTTTAATCTTATTTTAATATGCATTCTTTGAAATATTAATCATATTCATTCAATGTTTTTTTCTTAAATGATTAAGAATAAATAAATAATGACAAAATATTCCATCGGGATGTTCCAAATATTTGACCGGTAATACTAGGTTACAAAGTGTGTGTCCGGAGTACATGATTGTAGCCATGCACATTGTACCCAATAGGTTGAAAAGTTAATAACATTCAGTGAATTTATTGCACACCATGTGTGGACTGGGCTATCCTGGAACACAATAATCAAATACATAGCATGTAGCTGGCATGTACCCACCATGTAGTCTGGCTATGTTAACACGCCGAATCCCCTAGTGTGTGACTTAGATACGTGAAAACCGAGGTACATAACATGTAACTGGACTGTACACACCGTGTAGTCTCCCATTATATGAATGAATTAAAAATTACATTAAGTTGAAAAATTACAGAATTAAAACCTTATTTTGTTGATTGAAACACCAATGTGTGTTTGAAAATTTAATAATGGTTGTAAATAATATTAAATGCTCAATTAATTTATTGTAATTAATATTCCATTATTGGTTCTACCATTTATTTTCAATGAATTCCATAAATTATGGGTATATCTAATTAAGTTCGGATAATCATTAAGATGAAAGGGAATTAATTAATCAATCAATAAATCAATTAATTAATTCAAACACATTTATCTTAATAATAATGAATGAATAAATAAATGAATGCTAGCTGGCTACCTTTTCATATTCATTGCATATAAGACCAATCATGAGATTGACCAAAACCTATGTATGTGTTATCATTTTTTAAATTTAATTTTTTCTATGGGTTTAAAATTATTTAATATTAAATTAAATGATGGCATGTTCGTCATTCCTCCATCCATTATTATATAAGACTTTCATGTGCAAGGATATTTATATAATATCCTTTAAATAATCTTTTCCCCACTCCTATAAATACGTAGAAAATAATTGTAATTGATGGATCATCCCAAGGAGTTTATAGGTGGTTCAATAAAGAACCATGATGATACCAACTTGATGATATACAAATATAAAGGTAGAATGTTGTAACACATTACATGGATGAAATATTGAGCTATTCCCCTAGGCCATATGTTTATTTAACGTATGCTTATTATATAAATTGATAGATAAACTCATGATCGAGTCATTTAATTTAATTTATTTTTTTATATGAATTATTTATTTTTAGTATGAAATACCATAATCACATAAATAAATAAATTATGCATAAATGTTTTAATCAACATGGTTAATTAATTAAGTAATATATAATTAATATGAACCATACATGTCATGAATAAACGAGATAAAATTTATGAATAAATTAATTAAAATACCTCAACCTAATATTGAGTCAAACAAAGCCTTCCATTACTTGATTGAGAATGAAACCATATAACTAAGTGTAGTACATTGACATAGTTTAGACACTTACTTTAATCTGGGAGTTCTCAAGAGAGTTTTTATTGACTTAACCAAAATTTTATTAATTTTAATGGCCAAAGTATGCTCAAAACAAATTGGCAGGTAGGTATTGAGGAAATCCATGTTATGATTTCAGGATAGGGGAATACACTAAATGGATCAATGTGCTTCATGCATATAGTTGGAAAGACCTCCTATATAATTACTTGCTTGTTTTTTTCATGGACAAAGTCTGGATCATTAAGAAAAGAAATGATAATCCTTTACACTATAATGTCATTGAAACTAGACATTATGAGTTTGATGGTGAGGGATATTGGGACTTAAAAGATATCCAGAGATTTAATAAAAATAAATTAATTTTCTATTCATCACAAAAATTTACAATCAAGAAAAGTACTAATAATTCAATTTTTTAATTATAAAATTAAATGAAAAGTTCATCATCCACACTATCCCTAAGACAAATAATGGACAAAGACAACCTACTATTTGAATTTAACATCCATGAGTGGTTTAGAAACCTATGGGTTGTGCTACGCCATGGATGAAAATATTTTGTGCTAGGATCCTTAATGCCTGATTTTATTTATAATGAGGAAAGTGATGAATATTTCCTTGCCTAAAAATAATATTTGAGCAACATGGTATTTGTAAAATGTTTTATGAATTCATCTATGTCTAGTGAAATCATGAATTCTCATGAAAACATGGATTCATATACCATACTGGAATATCTCCATGGTATTTACTAGGGGAGAGATAAAAAAGAACAGTTTGATATATCCAAGGTGCTCTTTTATATCAATCTTGGATAGAGTTCCATAGCTTGACCTCATGTAGTCAATATCATTACCTAGATAGAAAACCCAGAGGTTCTAGGGTTTAAACTCCTTGATGAATTGGGCACTGATTTCATTATATCATCACACCCTCAGATATTCTCTATTTTTTTTTAAAATTTCAATATGAAACACATTTAAATTTCTCTACCAGATATTATTACTTTCCTTCACCAATTAGATAAGGATTTGAAGATTAAAAATCCTTATATCTTCATGGTGAAAAAAATAAAATACAAATATAAGAGATTTATGTCCAAATATTCTTAAATCCATTCCAAGAAGAGGAAGATCAAGGGGAAGTCAAGGGAACATGTTGCTTTCTATTTCACATGTGGAAAGAAGGACCACTGGAAGAAAAACAGCTACTTGGGAAAGAAGTAAGGGGAATCTTCCAGTATGTTTGTTATCAATTTTAATTTATTTGTTTCTAAAAATTTGGTATTAGATATAGATTTTGGTTGTCACATATATATTCAGTTACATGAACCAATTAGATTCATAAATATTGACTGAGGGTGATAGATCTATGAGTATCCAATGAAGCTAAACTTTCTACTGTATCTTTTGGGGACTACCACCTCACATTTATGATTGGAATAATATTGGTTTTAAAGGGTTGTTATTATGTGCCTTTAGTTACTAAAAAAATTATTTCTGTATCCATACTAAATATATATGGATTTATCTTCAAAATTTAGAACAAATTTTTCTTCTTTTACAAAGATATAATTTGTTATGATAAGGAATATTTAAATAATGGTCTTTATGTGTTGGATTACATAAACCAAGAAATAGAAAATGATAATGAATTTACTTCACATGACTCATAACAGACCTAACTTTGGAATCATTGGCTAGGTCCTGTAAATGAAAAATGCTTCACTAAATTACATCAAGATGGATATTTATATTCTTTTGAAATAAAAATAGTTGGTGTATATCACACAATTTTACAAGAAAAAATGATCAAATCTCCATTTAGTAGGAAAGGTGAAAGGTCTTAATTGAATATTAAATTAGTTTATATTGATGTTTGTGGACAATTTCTCATTGAGGAAAGGGGTGGGTACTCAGACTTCATAACTTTTATTGATTATTTTAGTTTATATGGATATGTCTACTTAATGAGGTATAAGTCAGATTCTTTTGATAAATTCAAGGAATACAATAATGAAGTTGATAACCATCTTGGTAAGAAGATTCAGACATTATTCTCAAACCATGGTGGAGAATATATTAATCAACACTCCATTGATTATTTATAATATTTTAGGATATTATTTTAACTCACTCTTTATAATCCTTAATGGAGTGGTGTAAGTGAAATGAGGAACCAAACCATACTAGATATGGTCAGATCAATGAAGATTCATGAAAATATTCTATTTTACTTTTGGGGATACCCATTAAAACACATATACACTAAATTGAGTTCCAACTAAAGTAACACATGGAATACCATACCAATTATGAAATAAAAAGAAACCTGTGCAGTCTTACTTAAATGTGTGGGATTAAAAATCAATTGTTAAGTCCTATTTAGATAACAAGTTTGCACCCCATGTTTCAAAATGTATATTTATAGGATATAATAAAGAAACAATGGCATACTTCATATAAAATATGTAACATCCTGAGTTTTTTAAAAAGAGACACTATTTTCAATAACGTACATAATACGCCACATCGAACTTAAACGAACGAAGAAATATTATTATATTACCTTATAACCTATCTGTTAAAATGGATGGAATGAAAAATATTAATTGATTTATGAAAATATGGTTTACAGATATATATAATTAATTCTTTTATGAACAATTATTTATAAATGAATATAAAACCCTTTTTAAATTAAAGGAAATGTTTTTCTGAAAAACTATTTAAATGAAAATAAGTGAGTTTATAAGATTATAAAATCACTCTTGATGGATTTTATAAATGAAATATATATTTAACATATTTAATGTAATATTTCAAATTCATCTTATATGTTTTTTAGGCATGATATATTAAAAAATTCATTTTTTCAGATACAAGAAATATTTTTCAAAAAAAAAGTAGTTTTACCGCCTTTTGATAGTGAACCCATTTTAAATCTAGTTTTGAAACTTTTATATTTTCTATATGAGAAAAATAAAATTTTTGATTTTTAATAAAGACATAAAAATTTAATTTGTTTGATTTTTTGGTATTTTTCTCATTAAATTAATATTTTAATGAATAGTGAAAAACACTGCATTTTAATTCAAAACTGTATTTTCTTCTAATTAATTTATATATATTTTCCTTTTAATTGGATTTAAAGTTTAATTAGATTATGTTTTTATCATTTAATCTAATTAAGTTCATTTTAAACAATTCTATATTAAAATTGAATAAAAAAACATTGTAAACTTTTGAACGTTTTACATAAAAAACCCGTTTTCTCATTCCGACAAGAGGATAAATTTTAAATTTATATTTTCCACTATTGTGAATCGAATTTTCAAAAACAAACATAAATTTTTTTACTCAATATAAAAAATTTGGTTCAATAGGATGAAAATAATTTTTGGTGAATATTATCTTTTGTATTTTATTTACCATGGTTAACGGTAAATATCACAATTAAAGATAAAATTAACATTATAATAATATAAAACTACCCTAAAACATGTTATAATATTATTGGATGATTTATTAACGACCAATACAATCCATGGGTCTAAATTTTGTCCATTGTAATCCACTTGGGTGTGATTATGTTATTTATAAAATTTAATTTAAAGTAAAGGTAAATATGTCATAATCATGTCTCTTATTACTAAAAAAAATTTAATGTGGGGTTATATAAGTGATATATTCAACAATTAATATTCCTTGTAAATAGAAAAATAATACCTACATCATGGTAATTTATTTAAAATTTTTAAAAATTTAATAATTAAATTTATTTACGACACAATGATGATGCAGTAATAGATTTATTAAAGAAAGAGTGAAACAAATGATATTAATAATATTAAAATAAATATAATTTTAAGTATTTGATTTCAAAAATGAATTTTATGGATGAATATGTAATTTTAGTATTGATTTAATATAGTTTTTTGAACGAATTAAGTTGTTATGAGTTTATTTAAAATGTCATGTATTGAATAGTGTCAAAATTGACATAATTCATATTTTAAAATATAAAATATTTAATTAAATGATATAAAATTTATAAAAATTCAATATTAGACCAAAAAGTTTATATAAATTTAAAATTTTCATTAATGACTCTTTTGTTAGTCATTTTTCATGATTGGATAATTATTTTAACTCTCAAAGCATAAATTACTTCATAAAACAGTAAGAGTTAAAAAAGGTTAAAACAAAAAAGATAAGGATCTAAAAATATCCAAAACATGTATAATTTTAATTTGATGATTATATTTAGACTTATAAACTTCTTATATTATAAATAATCTAGTTTTTACCCATTTTTAATCTAAATTGAATTTATATTAATTTAATACTTTTAATAATTCCAAGGGCGCCTCTTCCCTCTCTTATAAAAAGGCACCCATTCCTCTCTATTAATAAAACATAAATAATTTTTTTTAGACAAGATCTACCAAAAACCATTCCTATAATCCCTAAAAACATTCTTGTGGCCTTAGTTTAGGCAAAAAAACCCTCCTTATATGTGTTAATCTATTCTTCAAAGGTGATCAATCGAAGAAGAGGTATCATTTTCTTTATGTATTTCTATTTTATTTCTTCTTCCACTTAATTTAAATATTATTAATACACTATGAACTAATAAATAAAGTATCCTAAATATAATGAGATTTTATTAGGTTAATATAATCACCTAAATCTATATCCACGACTATAAAATGGAAAAAGAATTAATTGTTCATGAGTACATGTGAACTATCACCTCCAAGAACCGATCTAATACTTTTTTCACAAATGTCTCTCAAGATTGGTTATAATAATGTAATTAATGTTCATATTTTATATTAATTACATATTAATCATTTTATAATAATAATATATCTATTAATTTCTTACTTTCTATATGTATAAATATGATAACATCATTCGTCCGTACGCGTGAACTATCACCTACATTAAGCGATGTGACTCATTTTTTATTCTTTATATCACTTGTATGATATATATAAGTATATATTTAAATTATTAATATGATATTAATTATTTTATGATCATTTTTGAATTATAATACAATACTTATCTTCTTTTCATAATTATTAATGAAAAATGAAGATGTTACTCATGCGTAAGTACAGCCTAGAGTCTCCATGATTATAACGTTGTTCATTTTTTATAACCAGAATAAATGGTTGGATTTAAAACTATAATCGATGTATAAAATTGATCTTTTTTTCATGAATATTACTCTAGAGATGATATACTTATGACTACATGGACTGTTAACATCCTACTAAGTTCATTTTCGACTTGAGTTCCAAATATCGAAAAAACGTCCGATGTGAACATAAAAAATTTAGTAATTTTTATGAAATGATAATAGTAATATAAAATGAATAATAAAAATTATAAATTTTATTAGGAAATTAAATAATTAAACTAATTTTATTATTCATGAAGATAAATAATTTACATGACGAGTCAGACTAAAGGTAATGGATTTCCGCTCAATCTCACTTCGTTGAGGCATTTATTGCTAATATGCACCTTTATTCTTTAATAATGTGGATATATTTACAATATGAAAATTCATATTTATATTTTATCTATAATAATGTTATTTATTGTTTTGGTAAATAATTTAATTCATCCATATTAGGATTTAAATGTTTAAAGTGGTATGAAACACCTTGAACGTTTAAAATTTTAATTATCAAATAATTTTCATCATGATATTAATTAAATTATTTATTTATATGGATATGAAAGTATTATATAGGAAATTTTATGTCTATTTTAAATTTCATTAAATGTTTTCAAATGTAATATTTTTATACTAATAATTTTACTTTCTTTAAAAATTATAAAAGGAATGTTTTTTACATAAAAAATGATAATGACTTCTCCACCGCCATGACCATTATTTCATATTTGTCTTCCTCTATATTCCATAATGTTTTTAAAAGAAAAATAAATCCATTATTCCTTTTATGGGTATTTTGGTTTTGAAAATGGTTTTTAGATGGATTTACTATTTCAATATCTTTAAATGATTTCTTGTGATGGAAAATGAAATTTTATGAGTGTGATGTTGATAATTGAAATCTTTTATGTGTTATGATAATATAATGGTTCTTATAGACATTTGACGAGTTGTTACATGATAAAACAAAGATGGGTGGTCACTAGATAAACCAATGATAGGTGGTTCTATGATAAAATTAGGGCGAGTGAGCCTGTGATATCTCTAGAATGCATTTGGTAGTGAGACAGAGTTAACCTGCTGGGTTTCTCCTAAGAGATTTTGAAAATATGCTATGGTGGGTATTCCATACGTAACCATGATGGATACTCCTTATGTATCTGGGAAAGTAAAAATTTAAGTATGACATGGATTCCACAATTTAACTTTATGTGTAATTATTTCTTTGAAGTTTTATAGGAATCTTATGATTTTATGAGGTCAGATAAAGAAATTATGTTTTATGGGTGAAAGTATGTTTTTTGTGAAAATGTTTTCATGATTTTAAAATATTCATTGACTAATGGTTTTATTCATTATTTTATATCACTTTCAGAGATTTCTGTGCTCATACCAAGTTTTTGAAAAGCAATTCCTAGGATTTAATTGATAATAGATTCCAGGATGGGATTAGGGAAAAGTTATGATGATTAACCATGAAATTAAACCACATTTTTTTTTAAAAGTTTCTAATTTATGGAAGAAATGGATACTGTTGGAAGTTTCCAGTTCTTTATTTCTATGGTTTTGTTATGTATGATTTATGGCCTAGTTTTCTAGATCTCTAAAATTGAAAAGATCATCAATGTGAAATCATTTCAAATTATTGAATTTCTGCAAGATTATGTAATGTTTAAGGACGAGTCCTTATAGTTAGTATTAGAGGATGGTAGAGATAAATTTTGAGATTAGGATGTTTTTTAAATAGTTAGAGATATAATCATGAATTTATAATTTTAAGGTTTATTAGATGTTTAATGTCTCTGAAGTCCCTTTTGAGGCTTTATGTTCCAAATTTTAAGGTGATTAATGGTATTTTTGGAGAGATTTATTTTTGAGCTAATTATGGGTTATTACTTTTTGGGTTGAAAAATGAAAAGAACGAGGTAAAATTTGAGGTTAAAATATGTTATGGTTATTTTAGAGGATTTTATATCATTTTTGGGAATGTTATAAAATAATATAAATTTTGAAAAATGATAACACACGGATTATGTGATAACCTGTCGCGTCAGACAAGGCTATAGGAATTGAACCCACAACCAAAGTGCGATAGGAATTTATCACCTACCAATGGGATACGTGAAGTCCGTGGTTAGTATGACTTTTCCTTTTTAGTTAATCAAGATTATGAAATAATAATAAGTTTATTTTGGGAAAATAATTTTTATCAAATGGATATCCTTGGTATTGGAAAACAATTTTGTAATTAAGTAATAAATGTTATTTTGGAAGATGTTCAATATTATGGGAACTTTATATAATTGAGGTAAATAGAATACTTTGAAATTGTATTTGAGGAGTAATGGTTGAATTTTATTTTGGAATAATCTTTGTTTTTGTTGTGGGATTATAGTGATTTAGGTTATTTATAGAAATGATTAACCTATAATTGAGAATATGTGATTAAGAAATTGATTTTTGGTATGAGACCTTAAGAGTGAATTATGTTATTCAGATACAAATGTGAAAATTTATCCTAGAAATATATGTGATCAAATGTAGTACCCCCCGGTTTCTGGTATGTAACGATTACTTGATTCTTTTCTTGGTTTTAAAAGTTAAGGGTGACATATGGGAGAATCAGGAGATCCTGGAGTGAAGGTTGAAGCAAGGGGGAAGGCACACGGGCGGCGTACAGTTTGTCTAACCGTGCGGCCAAACCGTGCATGGCAGACTGAGGAGGTAGTGGATTCCACAAGGTTGGTGCATGGTTAAGGGAAACCATGCGATGAGGCCATGTGAGAAGGGTGGACTAGGTAGTAGCTAATGCATGGTTAGCACCCAGTTTGTCAAACCATGTGGACTAACCGTGCGATCACTTAAAATTAGATCCTTAAATTGTGGATCTAACTCATTTTGCCTCTAATTTCCTCTTTAAAGCTCCGAAGAGGCCCTAACTCGGGATTTTGGTTCTCCTAAGGTCAAAGAGGGTTCTCCCATCGTTCCATAGGCAATCAGAAGGCTTCTCTTGGTGAATCGATGTCGAATTTTTGAGGTATGCGATCGTTCTCCTTCGTTCTTGAATGGTTTCTTAGATATACTAAGATATACTTCTCTCTTTCCCCCGGTTTCTTGGATCTATGCCCGTTATGGGTAGATCTAAGTGTGTGGATGCCAAATATGTTGAGATTTGGTCTTGTTTGTGTTAGGAGAAGAGATCTAAGGTGAGGTTTTGTAGATTTGACCCAGTGTTCTTAAGCGTTCTTCGTCCATTGCTTGGTTTTTCCTTGTTTTTTGAGGTAGGTGGATTCACTCTTGACTCCTCTTGTTATATTTGGTTGGATTAGTTTCAAATTTTTTATTTGAATTGAATTCATTGTGAAAATAATTGAATAATCTTCTTTAGTGATGATTTATGGTTTTAATGAAATTGTGAATTCTTGGTGAATTATGTGAAATCTGGCATGGATATTTGAATTTGAAATGTTGATTTTAAATTATGAAATTGCTGAAATTGAAAATGGTTTGATGAGAAATGGGTTTTTTATAAAATGGGTGTTTTATTGAAATGGTTTTGATGGATTTGATTTTCAATAAAAAGTCATCTTTATTGAAATGGTTTGAATTGATTGAACACACTTGGTTTGGATGGAAAAACAGTTATCAATAAAAGATGTTTTATTGGATGGATGGTTTGACATGATTGTTGGGAATGGGTGGTGTGTGTTCATATTGCATGTACGAGGCTTGGTTGAAATAAGACCTTATGCTCGGTGCCAAACGTTTAATGGAACGTGATAACTATATGTATGAGGCTTGGTTGAAATATGACATTGTCCTCAGTGCCAAAGGTGTAATGGCACATGGGAAGTAATTACCTTGTGACGAGTTGGTAGATCGAGGAGAAACCGCTCATGAGTATGGAACTATCATAATGATGCATGCATGGTTGATTTCACGGGTTTCTGAAATGGTTGGGTATGCCAAAATGGGATGTTTGTGAAATTGTTTGGAAATTTGTTTGGTTATTTTTCTAGAAAATAACGTGTTGTAAAATCTGGTTTAAATTTCACTTTGATGCTTTTGAGCATGGATGGTTTTGGAAAACTAGTTTATATTTAGTTATAAACTGCTTTTGTGAAAATGTTTTATATAAAATGTCTTTATATAAATTTGGATAACTTTTCTATCCCAGTGGCATGAGTAGGGAAGTCATTGGGGAAAGCCTACTGGGTTTTATACTCACCCCTACTCTAGAACTTTGGTTCTTTTGCAGATGTTGTATTCCGAGACACATGTAAAGGTAAAGAATCTCATTACTAATGGCTTGTGGTGATTTTTGGGAGATGCTATGGAGGTTGGAGCTTGTGGACCACTGAGTCGTGATGTCTTTTGAGAGTCTTGTGTTGTTCTTCCACTATGTATTTTGATGTTTGGTTTGGTATTCTGTTGTTATGTACTCTAATGTGGTTTAACATAAATGAAGTTGTTGGTTGGTCTTTCATTTGTTCATGCATCTTATAGTGAATGATTATTGGACAGGTTTATTTCATAAAGGGTAAATCATCCCCCACTTATGTTTGATACCCTTCGACATTTATTGCCAGCCTTTGGGGTCTTGGGGATTTCTCTTAAGGCCTAGTAATGACTCATTGCACTCTCAAGACAATGAGAATTGGCTGGTCATTACAAATGGTATCAGCTTGTTCAGTCCTTTCTGAACAAGTAGTAAGACGTTCTTGGTCTTGGAGTTGAAATTTCTTCTTGTCTATTCCTTGGGTTAAAATCTTTGACAGGAGTAGGATTTTCAGAACATGAAAGGTATAGCATAAAAGGACGTAGCTGACCTGTTTATGTTGAACTTCAAGTTACCAGGGTGTTGGGTACATAAGTGTTTTGGATACACTTCTAGAATGTTGGAAATCTCATTGTTGTGGGTTTAGCCAATGGGAGGAGCATGAAATGCATTGTAGAGAAATGAATTCCCACTTGGATTTCATATCTCATTGTGAGGAATGAGTTAGAATTTTGTGAAATGTGATAATTTTTGAAAAATGTGGAAATTATTTTCAACCGAAAGTTTTTGAAAACAAGGTATTTGGTGTATTATGAAAATGGATTGATTTTCAAAAAGTATGTTGAATGTTTTCAAAAATGGTTGAACATGGAAAAAGGTTGTTTGAGAAAAATTTTGTGATTGTTGATGTGATAGAATTTGAAATACTAAGCCAACAGTTTCTTGAGAGTGAGATTGATAGAGATTATTGTTGGTTTAGAAAATGGCACCTGGTAGGCATCGTCGAAACCAACCCGAAGAAGCTGCAGAGAATGTGGTTTCACCTGAACCACGTGTGAACCAAGAGTTGGTTTAGAGTATTGTCCAAGCCTTTCATGCTATGGACACAAGGAACTGGAGGAATGACCCATGAAATGTGGATCAGACCATCCAGTTCATGAAGTAGAATCCACCGAACTTTAGGGGTGATGCTGAACCCGAGAAGGCGGAGGTTTGGCTAAGCAGGATGAATCATATATTCGATTTCATCGGCACACCAGTGGAGAAGAAAGTAAATCTAGAGACGTATATGCTTGAGGATCATGCACGTCAGTGGTGGGATTTAGTGGTGCATGCTAAATTGGATGAAGGCCTTACATGGGAGGATTTTTAAGAATTGTTTAACAAACAATTATATCCTCACACATTCAAGATCCATAAAACGACAAACTTCTTCAGCTTGAAACAGGAGAGCCTACTTGTCACAGAGTATGCGGAAAAGTTCATGAATTTAGTCCGTTTTTCACCAGGGGTTGCAGAAAGTGCTTCTTTGAAGGAACACATCTTCGAATCGGGGATAAGGCAGGAGATTCGATCGAAGATTGCAGTGCTCTGTATTACGGATTATTCAGAGATGGTGAAAAACGCAACAGTTGCTGAACGTGATATCTCAAGATCGATAGGAGGAGGCATGATGATAATCATGGGAATGGGTGGGAACTCCAATGCTGGGAACAAGAGGAAGAGGGATACCTACTTCTAAGGTGGGAGTGTGAATCAGAACCAGACGGCGGGATCAGTCAACCTTCCTCCACAACCCCAGAGCAAAGAAGGTTGATTTCAATGTGGTTCGACTGATCACATGAATCGAGAATGTACAACACCACTGAGAGGATGACACAATTTCAAAAGATGGGGCATATACAACACTATTGTAGAAATGCCCCGAGGTTGGGTGTGCGTGCCACTTCCCAGGCGTCGTAAGCATCGTATGCTTCAATAGGGTGAGGACAACAAAATCGGTCTCGCCAGCAGAACAGAGCTTGTTATAGTGATTCCAGGAATACCATGAGTCCTCAGGTATGGCAATCTCAACAAGTCAATAAGGAGCAAAGTAAAGCAACAAAGAAATTATTTGGAGCCGAGAAATTGATGGTTGATGATCAGGCTAGACCATCTACGGTGAGAGGTATGATTATTTTGAATTCTACCCTCATTCAAGTGTTGTTCGATACTAGTGAATCACATTCCTTTCTTGATTCTTGTTTTGCTAATTTTCTAAACATAAAACTAGAAATGATGCCTTCTGTATTGAAACTCCAAACTCCTCTTGGTGAAATAGAATGTTAAGCCTTCGTGTGTAGAGCATGTTCTATAACTATTGATGGAGCTGAGATTAAATGGGACTTCTCTATGTTGGATATGGATGTCTATGATGTAATCCTGGGTATGGATTGGCTGACAAGGTTTAAGGATCAGATCGACTATTATAGGAGAACGGTTAGTTTCACGACTGAGGACAGCATGGAGCATCTCTTCAGAGGGGAGAGAATAGTAAAGAAAGGTACAAAGATCCTGTTGGCACCAATGTTGGGAATGATCTCTTACCAATTGGCAGCGTCGACTTTGGCATCATTGGAAGAGAGTGAGGAAAATAGTTTTCCAGGTGTGGTGGATTAATTTATTGATTTTTTTCCTGAAAACTTCTCAGGATTACCACCTGTAAGAGAAGTGGAGTTCACAATTGATCTCCTTCCGGGGACCAGTCCTAGCTCACTTCCATCTCCTAAGATGGCACAAATGGAGTTAAAGGAATTGAAAGTGCAGTTAGATGATATTGAAATCAAGGGTTTCATTCACCCAAGCGTGTCTCCATGGGCAGCACCAGTTTTGTTCATGAAGAAGGCAGATATAAATCTTCGGCTATGTGTTGATTATTGTAAGCTTAACCAAGTTACGATAAAGAATAGATATCCACTTCCACGCCTTGATGATCTGTTTGATCACTTAAGGGGATATCAGTGGTTCTCCAATATTTACTTGTGATCAGGATATCACCAATTGCGAGTTCAGAAGGAGGATATTCCAAAGACAACTTTCAGAAGTAGATATGGCCACTATGAATATGTTGGCATGCCTTTCTGTCTAACGAATGCACTAGCGGTCTTCATGGATTTGATGAATCAGATATTTCAGCAATATATGGATTCTTTTTTTATGGTATTTTTGGATGACATATTGGTGTATTCAAGAACAAGGGATGAGCATGAGAAACACTTGGAGATAGTGTAGTAAATCTTGAGAGACCATCAGTTGTATGAGAAATTATCAAAGTACGATTTTTGGATATAAGAGGTACGTTTTATGGGCCATGTTGTTTCTGAGAAAGGTGTTTCAGTGGATCCAAAAAATATTGAAGCTATTCTTTATTGGAAACCGCCGAAGAATTTCTTTGAAATATGAAGTTTTCTTGGTTTATCTGGTTACTACTGATGCTTCGTGTGTGATTTTCATGACTAGCATCACCAATGAAAACTTTGACAAAGAAGAATGCTCCATTCCAATGGACAAAATAATGTCACAAGACATTCTAGGAACTGAAGGTTCGCCTTACATCGACACCTATCTTGATATTTCCAGAATCAGGACAGGTCTATGTGGTGTATTTCGATGTTTTGGGAATAGGGTTGTGTTGTGTTCTCATGCAAAGAGACCATGTTGTTGCTTATAGTTCAAGGCAGTTGAGGGTGCATAAGAAGAATTACCCAACACATGATTTGGAGTTGGCTGCAGTCATACATGCTTTGAAAACATGGAGACATTATCTCTTGGGTGAGATATTTACTGTGTTTACGGATCACAAAAGCTTGAAACACATTTTCTTACAAAGAGATTTGAATCCGAGGTAGAGGAGATGGATGGAGTATCTTCAAATGTTTGACTTTGACTTAATGTATACACCGGGTAAGGGAAATTTGGTGGCTGATGCATTAAGCAGAAATTCGTATGCTCAGTTGGAAAAGGAAGCTTCAGACGAGTGGCAGTTAATGTCGGTCTTAGCCGACATGCATGCGGAATGTGAAAACCGAGATGATGTTGCAGTTTTCATTTCAGCTATTCTTGATCCTGATCTAGTAAAAGTGGTCAAAGAGGCACAAACATCTGATGTGTAATTTTTGGTAATGAGTTCAAAACTCAATGGTGGGGAGACCATATATGGCTTGAAACTGTAAGCGGGTTCAGTTTTGTATTTTAGAGATCAGATGGTTGCACCTATTGTTTGTTAGGAACAACTCCGTAATGCTTGCCACCATTGAAGATGGGCTATACATCCGGGTAGACAAAAGATGTATAAGGAGCTAAAGGCGCAGTTTTGGTGGAGCGTCATGAAAAGGAAGGTGGCCGAGTTCGTCTCACGATGCCTGACTTGTCAGCAGGTTAAAGCAGAGCATCAGAGACCAGCTGGTATGTTACAGTCTTTACCTATCCCAGTGTGGAAATAGGAGTAGATAGCAATGGATTTTGTTACAGGTCTTCCAAGAATGGTCCAGAAACACGATGCCATTTGGGTGATAGTGGATCGTCTAACCAAGTCGGCCCATTTCATACCGATTCGTGAAACTCATTCGGTGGAAGATCTTATAAAAATCTATATCCAAGAAGTGGTAAAGAGGCATGGTATACCAGTGTCTATAGTTTCAGATAGAGATTCAAGGTTCAAATATCATTTCTAGAAATCATTACAGCAAGACCTGGGGACTCAGTTGACGATGTGTACGGCGTATCATCCTTAGACAGATGGGAAATCTGAGCGGACGATACAAATGTTGGATGACATGTTGCGGGCTTGTGTAATGGACTTTGGTGGCTCATGGGAGGAGCATATACCCTTAGTTGAGTTCTCATACAATAACAGCTATCAAGCCTCGATACGCATGGCTCCGTTTGAAGCATTGTATGGGCGTCCTTGTCGTTCTCCACTATGTTGGGTGGAAACTGGTGAAACTTCACTAGTTGGGATGAGCCTTATCCAAGAAACAATGGAGAAGAATCAGTTGATTAGAAAGAGGATGGAGACGGCTCAAAGTCGTCAAAAATCTTATGCAGATCATCATCGCAGACCATTGGTGTTCATTGTGGGTGATCATGTCTTCTTGAGGATCTGTCCAAGACATGGACATCGTCATTTTTGGAAGCAGGGAAAATTATATCTTCATTATATAGGCCCTTTTGAGATACTGGAATGGGTTGGAGAGGTGGAATATAGGTTTGAATTACCACCACGGTTCAGTTCGGTGTACAATGTGTTCCATGTATCTCAGTTAAAGAAGTATCAACTCAATCCTGACCATGTGATCAGATGGGATCATGTTGACCTAGAGCCGGATGCTTCTTTGTTAAATATCTCGGTGCAGATTGTGGATATCTAGGATAAAGTCTTTCGGGGGAAAAAAATTAGTCTAGTGCGGGTTTTTTGGAAACATGGTCAGATTTAGGAAGAGACTTGGGAACGTGAGAAAGAAATGAGAGAGTAGTGGCCAGAACTCTTTCAGACAAGCATTGGTTTTATACTTTATGGGGACGGAAAGGCCAACAGTGGGGAGAATGTAGTACCCACGGTTTCTGGTATGTAACCCTTACTTGATTCTTTTGTTGGTTTTAAAAGTTATGGGTGACGTATGGGAGAGTTGGGAGATCCTAGAGTGAAGTTTGAAGCAAGGGGGAATGCGCACGGGCGGCGCACGGTTTGTCTAACCATGCGGCCAAACCGTGCGTGGATGACTCAGGAGGCACTGACTTCTGCACGGTTGGCGCATGGTTAAGAGAAACCATGCTATGAGGCTGTGCGAGAAGGGTGGCCGAGGTAGTAGCTAACATATGGTTAAAACACCGTTTGTCAAACCATGCAGACTAATGGTGCGGTCACTAAAAATTAGATCCTTAAATTGTGTATCTAAATTTTTTTGCCTCTAATTGCCTCATAAAATCTTCTAAGCATCCCTAAATCAGGATTTTGGTTCTCCCAAGGTCAAAGAGGGTTCTCCCATCATTCTGGAGACGATCTGAAGGCTTTACTTGGCAAATAGATGCCGGATTCTTGAAGTATGTGATCGTTCTACTTCGTTCTTTAATGGTTTCGTAGATATACTTAGATATAGTTCTCCCTTTCTCTTGGTTTCTTAGTTCTATGCCCGTTATGGGTAGATATAAGTGTGTGGATGCCAAATATGTTGAGATTTGGTCTTGGTTGTGTTAGGAAAAGAGATCTAAGGTGGGGTTTTGGAGATTTGACTCGGTGTTCTTGAGCGTTCTTTGTCCGTTGCTTGGTTTGGCCTTTTTGTTAAGGTAGGTGGCTTCAATCTCGACTCCTATTATTATAATTGGTTGGATTAGTTTCAAATATTTTATTTTAGTGGAATTGATTGTGAAAAGCATAGAATAATATTTTTTAGTGATGATTTATGGTTTTGATGAAATTGTGAAATCTTTGTGAATTGTGTGCAAAGTGACTTGGCTATTTGAATTTAAAATGTTGAATTTAAATTATGAAATTTTTGAAATTGTAAATGGTTTGATGAGAAATGGGTTTTAGATAAAAATGGTGTTTTATTAAAATGGTTTTGATGGATTTGGTTTTAATAAAAATGCATCTTTATTGAAATAGTTTGAATTGTTTGAACACACTTGGTTTGGATGGAAAAATGGTTTTCAATAAAAGGTGTTTTATTGAAAGGATGGTTTGACATGATTGTTGGGAATGGGTGGTGTGTGTTCATATTTCATGTATGGGGCTTGGTTGAAATAGGACCTTGTGCTCGGTTCCAAACGCTTAATGGCACGTGGTAACTATATGTACGAGGCTTGGTTGAAATATGACCTTGTGCTTAGTGCTAAAGGTGTAATGGAACATGGGAAGTAATTACCTTATGACGACTTGGTATATCGACGAGAAATCACTCATGAGTATGGAACTATCGTAATGATGAATGCATGGTTGATTTCAGGGGTTTGTGAAATGGTTGGGTATTCCCAAATAGGATGTTTTTGAAATGGTTTGGAAATTTGTTTGGTTATTTTTTTGGAAAATAATGTGTTGGAAAAGATGGTTTAAATTACACTTTGATTCTTTTGAGCATGGATGGTTTTGGAAAACTAGTTTATATTTAGTTATAAACTGCTTTGGTGAAAATGTTTTATATAAACTATTTTTATATAAATGTGGCTATCTTTTCTATCCTAGTGGCATGAGTAGGAAAGTCATTAGGGAAAACCTACTGAGTTTTATACTCACCCTTGCTCTAGCACTTTGGTGATTTTGTAGATGTTGTATTCCGAGACACAAATAAATGTAAAACATCTCATTACTAATGGCTCGTGGCGATGTTTGGGAGATGCCGTGGAGCTTGGAGCTTGTGGACCACTGAGTCGTGGTGTCTTTTGGGAGTCTTTTGTTGTTCTTCCAATCTGTATTTTGATGTTTGGTTTGGTATTCCTCTATTATGTACTCTGATGTGGTTTAACATAATTGAAGTTGTTGTTTGGTCTTTCATTTGTTCATGCATAATATAGTGAATGATTATTGGATATGTTTATTTCTTAAAGGGTAAATGGTCCCCCACTTATGCTTGAGACCCTTCAACATTTATTTCCAGCCTCTGGCGTCTTGGGGATGTCGCTTAAGGCCTAGTAATGACTCGTTTCACTCTCAATCCAATGAGAATTGGTGGGTCATTACATTAAATACTTCTAATTTTTAGATTTCAATCATAGTTTGGATTATTTTGAGGAATTTTAAGGATAGTTATCTGTTGAATGGTCTATTAAGAACATTGGGTATTACTGTAGAATTTTTTAAATTAAAAGAACATTTCTTATTATAAAGGATTATTATTTTTTGGGAATTATATTATCTTATCCTAACCATATTTATTATTTTAATGTTTCAAGATTAGGGAAATGGATAGTTATTATTTTATGGATTATGCGATTCTATAGAAGTTGATTCATCTTGAATACTCATCATTTGGAGATAAAGATGCATTTATGGTAGAAATTGATTAATGGATGGAACACTACTTGTAAAGTAAGTTTGTTTACTTATGTTCTTATTCAAGGAAGTAAAATAATTCTTTAACTTTATGAAAAGGATCATAAAACAAAAATGTTTTCCATTTAATTTTCCTATAATGAAATCAATGACCTTTTCTCCAATAAAAAATTTGGGGTTTTGTTATTTTTAACTTTCTTCTGATCATATTTTCTATCACTATTCATCCTAAATGATGGTTATTTTTTCATCCATATCCATGTTTTCCTACATCAAATCCTAGTATGTGTTATCTCAAGTGACCTTCGTACTATCGTTTCTTTTTTTAAAGTGGTAGTTTTATTAATCCTTTTTCTAATGTGGGATTGTAATAAAGGTGTTTTGAAAAGTCATATCTCAGTTACCAACCCAAAAAATTAAAACTTTGAGGATGAAATTTCCAGAAGGGGGAGAAAATGTAACATCTTGAGTGTTTTTAAAAATATAAACTACGTTTGATAGCGTACATAATACGGCACATCGAACTTAAGAGAACAACTAAATAATATTATGTTGCCTTATAACCTATATGTTAAAATGGAAAAATGAAAATTATTAATTGATTTATGAAAATATGGTTTACAAATGTATATAATTAATTATTTTTGAACAATTATTTATAAATGAAAATAAAACCCTTTTTAAATAAAAGGAAACATTTTTCTGAAAAACCATTTAAATGAAAATAAGCGAGTTTATAAAATAATAAAATCACTAATGATATATTTTATTAAATAAATATATATTTAATATATTCAATTTAATGTTTAAAAATAATCATATATCTTTTATACACATGATATAAGATCAAATTTAATTTTCTAATAAAAGAAGCATTTTTCAAAAAAATGCATTTTTACCGCCTTTTGAATGAGAACCCATTTTAAATATTTTTTTTGAAAATTTTATATGTTATATTTTTTAAAATAAACTTTTTATTTTAGAACAGGGACATCAAAATTAACTTTGGTTTATTTTTTGGTATTATTCTGATTAAATTCATTTTCTAATGAATAGTGAAAAACACTACATTTTAATTCAAAACTATTTTTTCCTATAATTTATTTATATTGTTAGATCATAATTTAAATTGGATTTAAAGTTCAACTGGATTTTTTTTATAATTTAATCCAATTAAGTTCATTTTAAGTAATTTCATATTGAAATTGAATAGAAAAACTATTTAAACTTTTGAACATTTTACTAAAAAACCCCGTTTTCTCATTCCTAAAATGGTATTAATTTTATATTTATTTTTCCACTTATGTGAATTGAATATTCAAAAAAAGAACATACATGTTTGTACTCATTTTGAATAATGTGGTTCAATAGTATCAAAATAATTTTTTTGTAAATAGTAATTTTAGTATTTTATTTACAACGGTTAAAGGTAAATAAGGCAATTAAAGGAAGAATTAATATTATAATAATATAAAACTACCCTAACTATTTTAATAATATTAGTTTTTTATTTATTTAGTAGAAAGACAATACGTGGGTCGAAATTTTGGTCTTTGGAATCCACTTGGGTGTGATTTTGACATTTATAACATTTAATTTAAAGTAATGGTAAATATGTCACAATCTTGTCTCTTATTACTAAATCAATTTTAATATGGGTTTATATAAGTGATATATTTGACTATGAATTTTTAATAGAAATATAAAAACATTACCTATTTCATGGTAATTTCTTTATAATTTTCGTAACTACATAATTAAATTTATTTATGACACATTTCTGACACACTAATAGATTTATTAAGAAAAGAATAAAATTAATGATATTAATAATATTTAAATAAATATAATTTGATCTATTTGATGCCATAAAAAAATTTTATGTACTACTATGACATGTTAGTATTGACTTAATGTATTTTTTCAAAGGAATCAAATTGTTATTAGTTTTTTAAAAAGTCATGTAATGAATTGTGTCAAAATAGACATAATTCATATTTTAAAATATAAAATATTTAATTAAAAGATATAAAATTAATAAAAATACAATATTCGTCCAAAAAGTTTATATAACTCTAAATAAGTCATTAATCCCTCATTAATTAGTTGTTTGTCAAGATTTGATAATTATTTTAATTCTCAAAGTGTAAATTACTTGATAAAACAATAAGAGTTAAAAGTTATTAAAACAAAAAGATAAGGATTAAAATATATACAAAACTTGTCTAATTGTTATTGGATGATTATATTGAGCCATATAAACATCTTATATTCTAAATAAATTAGTTTTTACCCATTTTAAATCGAAATTGAATTTACATTAATTTAATACTTTTAATAATTCCAAGGGTGCCCCTCCCCTCTTCTATAAAATAAACTCATTCATCTCTGTTACTCACACTTAAAAAACCTTTTGGTTCATCCATGATATACCCAAAAAAATTACTAGAATCAATCCCCACATTATTGAGTCCTTATTTTGGTTAGAACACCCTTCTTAGATGTGTTGAGGTGTTCTTCAATGTTGATCAACCGAAGAAGATGTTTCATTTTCTTTATGTATTTTTACTTAATTTATTCTCCAATTTCCTTTAAATATTGTTCATATATGAGGAAATAATAAATAAAGTATCCTAAATATACTAATATTTTATTATGTTAATACCTTCTCATAAATCCATCTCCACTTCCGTTAAATGCGAAAGGAATTAATTGTTCATGCTTACGTGTGAACTATAACCTCCACAAACCGATTTAATTCATTTTTCATAAACAACTCTCATGATTGGTTATAATAATGGAATTAATGTTAATATTTTATATTCATGACATATTAATTATTATATGATAATAAAATATCAATTATGTTCTTACTTTCTATGAGCATAAAAATGAAAACATCGTTCGTGCGTACGTGTGAACTATCACCTCCACGAAGCGATGAAACTCATTTTTTATTCTTTATATCACTTGTATGATACATATAAGTATATGTATAAATGAATAATATGATATTAATGTTTTTATGATCATTTTTTGAAGATAAAACAGTAATTACCTTCTTTCAATAACAATCAATGAAAAATGAAGATGTTACTCATGCGTATGTACATCCTACTGTCTCTATGATTATAATGTTGCTAATTTTTTATAACCATAATTAATGTTTTGATTTAAAAGTATAATTTATGTATAGAAGTTATCCTTATGTCATGAATATTATTCTATATATGACGTACATATTACCACATGGACTATTAACATCCTACCGTGTTCATTTTCAACTTTTGTACCGAATATTGACAAAACGCCTGATGTGAACAAAAATAATTAAGTAATTGTTATAAAATGGTAATAGTCATATAAAATAAATAATAAAATATATAAATTTTCTTAATAATATAAATAATTAACCTAATTTTATTATTCAAGATGATAAAGACTGTACGTTACGAGTCCAACTTAAGGTAAGAGATTTCGTCTCAATCTCCCTTCGTTGAGGCATTTATTGTTAATATTAACCTTTATTATTTTATAAAGGGTATATATAGCCTCTATGATATTTCATATCCATATTTTATCTATAATAATGTTATTTATTTTTTTGTTTAATTTATTGATTCATGGAGATTATTATTTAAATGTTCAAATTAGTACGAGACACCTTGAACATTTAAATTTTTAATTATCAAATATTTTTCGTCATGATATTAATTTACATATTTATTTATATGGATATAAAAGGATTATAAAGGACATTTTATGTATATTTTTAATTTCATTCAATGTTTTCAAAGGAAATATTTTTATATGATGCATTTTAGTTTCTTTACAAATGAAAAAGGAATGTTTTTTAATATATACGGTGACAATGACTTCTCCACTACTGTGACCATTATTTGATATTTGACTTCCTATAGAATACGTAATGATTTTAATATAAAAATAAATACAGTAGTAATTATTGGGATATTTTGTTATTGGAAATGGTTTTGAAAATGGATTGACTATTTCAATATCATTAAATGATTTCTTGTGATTGAAAAAGAAATTTTATGAGTGAGATGTTGATAATTGAAATATTTTATGTGTTATGATTATATAATGGTACTTGGACATTTAATGAGTGGTTATATGATAAACCCAAGATGAGTGGTTATGTGATAAACATTATATTGGTGGTTTTTTGATAAACTGAGGGTGGGTGAGCCTATGATAGCTCTCCAATTAATTGGGTAATTATATGAGATAAAATTGTGGGGTTTATCATAATAGATTTAGGGAATATACTATTATGGGTATTCCAAACGTAACCATAAAGGTTAGTCCCTATGTAGATGTGAAAGGTATAGTTTAAATATGAGATGAAATCCATAAGTTAACCTTGTGTTTTTGATTTCTATGAATTTTTATAGGAATATTATGATTTCATGAGGTAAGCTAATGATTTTATGTTTCACGTGTGAAAAGTATGTTTTTGTGAAAATGTTTATATATGGTTTTAATTTTATAGTTCTTCTTGATATCAATATTCTTTTATGATGGATACTATTATTTCCTAAATCATATTACATCTTTATATATGATTTTTACTTTTAAAATAATTTTATTTATTGGGGGAATATTGATAAATTTGTATCCTTTACTCAATATGGGTATTTGATAAGGAACTTTTTTTATGAGGAATTATGTGGAATATACTAGTTGATGCCTTAGTTTAATTACTTTACCAAGATTATACGGAATAAAATCCCAAAGGGATAAAAAGTTTAGTAGTTTTGTAAAACTATATTACATACATGAAACCCATTTTACATTAGGGAGAGAATATAAAGCATAACAAAAGTAAAGTTTCTTGCTTCCATGAAATTTATTCCAAAAATTCATCTTCATACCATGGTAATATGAAAAAATTATGGGTGAGCTCAGATACTTAGTGAGGGATAATTGAAATGAAATAAATAATGAATCAATGATCATAATCAATATAGAAGGGTAAAGAAATAATATAGATTCCATTTAATCAATTATCTGAGAATGAAATGCATCTGTAGATAATGTTTAATAAATAATCTCATGGATAGTAATAATAAATTAATTCTCAATATAAGAACTGATTAAATATTGTACACCTTGTTTCCTAGTCACAAGGTACCTATACTGTTAAGACCTTTCATAATAAATTTTAAAATAAACTGGGTAGAAACACATATGATTTGGCTAACTGATTCGTCTCATGAGACTACCGATGCACCATGAGACTTTCATTAACCACTCTCCAACCCATAGATCCTGAATTAACCATTAACCAAACCATAGGTATTGAATCAACCAGTCCCCAAAATGTTACTTACATTTCCAAATTATTCCACATATGTCAAATAATTAATTTAAATTCATAAAAAAAGTTCCTTATCAAATACCCGTATTGAGTAAAGGATACAACTTTATCAATATTCCTCCAATAAATAAAATAAATTTAGAAGTAAAAACCATATATAAAAATATTATATGATTTAGGAAATAATAGTATCCATCATAAAATAATATTGATATCACAAATAACTATAATTTACAATGAAAAATTATTTTGAAAAATTGATTGTTTTAAGAGAAATTTAATAATCACAAAAGAATGTGAGATTGAAAAATAACTTTTACCAGTTGAAAATTTTAAAGTTAAACCAAATTGGGTGAGATAATTAAATGTAAAAACATAAATACCATGAATGAAAAATTATTCATCATATAATATATCATAATGGGTAGTAGACACACCAGAAAAAACAAGTAAGTGGTGAATATGACAATTATCTCACAGATGTAAAAAGTGTGATGAAAACCCCATAAATTACGCTCTATTTTTGTTGAAAATTATTTAAAATCATGTATAAAGGTTTTAATCATGTTATTAACTTATAAAGGAATCATATTAATATTTATGATATCATATATAGTCCTTTTATGAAATATTATAACATGTTCAATTATAATATTTCATCATTTTCATCGTTTCGGGTGTTAATTGCCTTGTTTTTCGAATATGTTTTGACTTGTAATTTTTTTATCCCATTACTTAGATCATAATTTAATTATAAAAAAAATTTAAAACAGGATTTAAATATTATATATATTTATTATATATTTATTTAGAGTAGTCTATAATGTTTGGATATTGGAAATGAAATACATCATTCAGGGAGATGGTAATCCATACGTAAGCATGAAAAATGCTTCCATTTTTTGTCATTTTAAACGAAATAAATGTAAATGATATATATGAATATTATAATTAAATTATAATATTAAGGTCATATTTATCACATATTTAAATTAAAACCACCGTTAATACATTCAATGTAGTGATTTAACGAGTCACATCGCTATGAGGAGGTAGTAGTCCACATGTCCACAAATAAAGTTATCATACACCCACAAAATGGAAATCATGATTTTATGGGTTTTATTAATATTAAATTAGAATAAATACATTATAAATATAAAATATATCATATATAAACTATAAACACATCATTATTTCGAACCTAGAAAGGTGGTAATGGAATAACGAATGCCATCAGTTCGTGAGGCTTTAGTCTGCCGTACACATGAATGATGATTATGTATCCCATTTGATGGAAGTGTAAGAAAGTGTACACATTAAATTAATAAAAAAACATATAAGTTTATTGATTATACTTATATTGTTATATAATTAATATATAAGAATAATTTAAGTGGTGGACAAAGAAATAAAACAAAATAGCTTGTTGAACAGTGTTATATCTTCTTCAGGTTAGTCCTTTGGGTTTATTCAAAAAATATTCATTGGATTAATTTATTCCAAATTTTATGAATATAGGATGAGGTTAGGAATGTTTTTAGAATATTTTTGTGGTTTTTGGATGATAAAAAGTGTCTTGATATGTGTGAGGAATTGGAATTGTGAATGCCTTTTCATAGTGGAGGAGGAGTGACATTCTTGTAAGTACCAAATGGTAAACACTATTGGGAGGTATCCCTTACCTCATGTTCTGGAATAATGAAAATATAATGTATTAAATGTAAATTAAGGTATATAAAAAATCACCACACAAATATGAAATAACTTTTATCATTTTTTTCCACAGTCATTATGTTTCCTTATTTTTTCATTTTGGTTTCTCATTTAGGTAACTAGTTTTCTAACCTATATAATTAATATATTAATAGTGAATTAAAGTTATAATTATTATAAATTTATAAACACTTATTATAAAATATTAAATCTATTTTATAAGATAAAAAACCTATATATTTTAGAAACTAATTCAATAGTAGCATATGTAAGGCACACAAACACTGCTTGAACCGAACTGTGGTTATAATGTTTTTACAATTTAGGGGTTAATATGTTCATTATAAAATATGAATTGTTCTATAAATAGAACATATTTTATATTTATTAAAATTAAAAAAAAATTATATAATATATATTTTTTAGTAATTTTAAATCTTTTAATAAAATGTCTTTTTTTATAAAATAACATTAATGTCAATTTTGCCATTATTTACTTAATTAAAATTTAAAAATATAAATCCAATTATGAAATTAAAATATATTAAGTTAGAAGATATGTAACATGAAATATTATTATAAAAACAATATGGCAACACAGTAATTCAATCAATTTTCTTCGCTTTTAAAATTTTTAGAATCATTTATTTTATTTAATTATTAACCAAATAATCACTACATTGGTGCTTCTTAAGGATTTTATGAAATCATTCATCTATAAAAATTAATGATAAATTATTATGATAAAAATAATATATTTATATTTTAAAAGGATATGTATAATTGAAAATATTATTTTTGTATTATATGTCAAGGCTTTATAAATGTTAGAGGTAAGGAAGCTTTTTTTTCCTTTTTCCTTAACTTATTATATAGGTAATTTTCATGGAATAGTATCCCAATTACTCATAAATTTGATACAATAGATGATATGGAATAAATATGGGTATAAAATGGCCTTTTGACAAGTGTATAGGTCATTTTCCAACTTAAGATTAAAGTTTAACTACTAAGTAAACTAATTTTAACCTTAATCATTGTAATTAATTTTAATTATGTTTACTAATATTTTCTGTCAAAAAGAAATTTTATATTATTAGACTGTAAATATTATACTAATTAAAACTATTTATATCCATTTTTATAAATATGATTCATAGTAGTGGAAATATTAAACTTAAAGTTAATCTCGAAGATGTTGTGAGAATGTATGTTTTTAAAGTGAAAATGTTCAAAATTTTCTTTTGTTGTTTTCATAATTAAATATAAATATAATTAAAGTTATATAAATTTTACTAATAGACATATAATTTATCTATTGTGACTTTAAAAAAAATTTAATATATAATTTTATGTTAATAATTATTTAAACAAAAAAGGCATTTTTTAACTAAAATGTAGTATTGTTTATTATTCATCAAAAAATGAAAATTATTAGAAAAATACAAAAAAATCACCCAAGGATAATTTCTAAATTAATAATTAAAAAATTATGTTTATTTGGAAAAATAAAAATTATTAAGGGGTTAAAGTTAAGTATTAAAATAGGTTCCCCATTAAAAGGTGGCCAAACTCTCTTTAGAGAAAATACAGTTTTTATGCGTAAAACATGATTTGTTATTATCACATTTTGATAAAATATATTGGATGAATGTAATTTTTTATTGAATATATAATATAAAATTAAATATATCATAAAGTTTCAGTATTTTATATACACATCTAAGTTTTGTATTGCATGTCTTATATACTGTCCAAGGAACATAGTATTCTGTGTAACACAAGCCTACTTAGTGTCGCGTATAAATAAAGACAACAAAAAAAATTAAATTTATTCTAAATGGATAATATTTTTAAGTCTTGGGGTGTTACATTTTCCCCACATTAAATAAATTTTATCCTCTCAATTAAAATATGATATCGGTAATAAAGGGTTTGATATTTGAAAATACTATAACTATAAAACCCTCATCATAAATAGGGTTAATGAAAAATATTCTCGATAAGAGGGAAAGTGAAATGAAAAGTTCACCACATAACTTGGGTTTTTAATAGGAGAACAATAGTGAAAACACGTACATGGAAGAGAAATTAAACTATCAATTTTTGATGGAGAGTGATAGAGAACATTGATCACAAGAAAGTGGGTGACCGAGAGAAGGTTAATGACTACAAGGATTTAAACCATATAGGTGTAAAAACATGTCATTGATACCATAAAAATGATGATAATAAGAGATGATTTTTGTTCCATTTCCTTAGAGTTGGGTTATTATTTCACTCTATAATGTTATTAGTGAATATACTTACATGATACATTTCTATTTCATAATCACAATAATATCCTTTAGTTGTGCCTTTTAATTATTTCTACTTCATCACTTAGTACAAGTTTTATCATATCATGAAGTATTACACTAATATTTACAACCTTGTGAAAATATTAACATAAAAAATTTCATAAATGGATAAATTTTATAAAATATTATCATCCAAAACTTTAAAAATAAGTTCATTGAATTTCTAAAATGAACTTATCAAACAACATGAAGTGGATTTTAATCGTCACATACCAATATGTGAATACATTCTTCATGTATTTCATTAAAGAATTGTAATAATATTATTTACCTTAAAAACGTATTGAAAACATGTATTATTCCTTTTTCCTTATGTTGAAAAAAGGATATTGGATATATTCTTTAAATCAAAAAATTTAATAGACTCCATCAACCATAGCATAACCAATTGGATCATTAATCTGTTCCAAGGTAGTCGGTACCATTCAACATATTCTTTCAAATACTTTATGAAAATGTACTACATTAAAATACTTATCTATTGTATAATTATTATAACCAATAAACATTGATAAAATACTCAAATGACATAATTGTTGATTCCAAAAATAATCACATTAATCATTACTCTTCATATGTGGTAATGACATAATCTCAACCATGATCCATTATCTTCTTTTGAGGTATATTCCCCTGATTCTTAATGAATTTATTTTACAGTTCCCTATATACCTACATTTAAAGAATTTAACAGTGTAAAATTGTTTCTTGACCTTGAAATCATGATCTTGGTGACGTTTTTTTCAAAACTTGATATAAACATCTTTTTCTCTTAAGAATAAACCAAGGTGTTTCCTTCCACAATTGTCACATGTTGTGAAATCTTTCATTCCATTCTCCCCTTAATTGATAGTTTTCTCTATCATATTATTATTCTATTTCTTCCATTAGAATCTATATGACTTAGATAATTATTTCTCTATCTCATTATCACATGATATTAATATGAAAATGTTTGGGATACTAGTTCCCTTCAAAATTTTGTCTTAAGACTATAAAATATACGATCCTTCTAACTCTTTTGATCATTTTATTTGGTGAGGTTCACATTTCTTCTACTAGGTACCATTTCTAAATGTGTACATATACTAAATTAGATCATATAATTATGAAATATAATGTATAATCCCAAAACTAGTATAATACTTAAAAAAAATTGAAAAACATATACGTAGCTAATCACATAATAATAACCATGGTTTCTTTAGGATATTCATCTATAGCTATCCTCAAAGAATGTCTTAGGGTAATGTTATATAATATATGTTTTACTAAATCTCGTTTCCATGGTTTCTACTAAACTTCTTTTGATACCAATTATAACACCCCAACCTTAGAATCCCAAAGCCAGTGCGTTACTCTATTACATTGGCATGATTACAAGGAATCAAATAATGAAGGAATAAAAATGTTAGTAGTTTTTGAAAACCATATTATACACTTAAAATTTATTTTATATTGGGGTTATAAAATAAAACATAAAAAAGTAAAATCTCATTATCCTTGAACCTCATTTCAAGAATTCATCTTCATACCCTTGGGGTAAGAAACAAAATAATGGTGAACTCAAATGCTTAGTAAGGGTTAAGAACAATGTAAGTAATAATGAATCCATGAGAATAATTAGTATGGAAATATATATAACTAAAACACATTCCATTTAATAAATTAATTGATAATATAATGCATATATATATATAATTTCTAAGAAATACTCTCATGGATAGTAATAATAATTGAATTATCAATGTAAGAAGTTCTTAAATACTGTATTTCATGTTTCCCAAGAATATAGAACCTTTACTATCAAGAAACATAATAATATAGTTTAAAACATATAGGGCAGAAACACATTTGATTTGGACTACCGATCTATCTTATGAGACTACCGATGCATCATGGGGATTTCATTAATCGGTCCCCACCCAATAGAGGTTTCATTAACCGGCCCCTAACCCATCGAGATTTCAATAACCATTCCAAAACCCATGTATTTAATTTAAAAATCATTCTTCATATATTTAATAATCTATTTAAATTCATAATCAAAGTTCCATATCAAATATCCGTACTGAGTAAAGGATACAAATTTATCAATATTTCCCTAGTAAATCAAATAACATTCAAAGTAAAAACCATATGTACAAATGTCATAAAGTTTAAGAAATAATATTATCCATAATTAAATAATATGGATATCAAAAATAGGTATAATTTCCAATTAAATATTATTATGAGAAAGTTATATTTTAAGAGGAAGTTAACAATCACAAAAGAAAGTGAGATTGCAAGATAACCTTTACCACCTAGGAATTCTCAAGTTTAAACCCCTTGGATAAGATAATTCAAAGTAAAATATTAAATAAAATTAATATAAAAGTATTAATTATATAATATATCATAAGGGGAATTATATACACCACAAAAATTAAGTAATTGGTGAATACATCATTTATCTCACAGATGTAAAAACTAAGATTAAATCCCTTACAATACTCTTTCTTTTGGTTGAATGCTCATTAACATCATGTATAACGATTTTAAAAAAGTTAATAACTTATAAAAAACCATATAAATATTTATTATATCACATATATTCATTATATAACATATTATAACATATTCATTAATAATATTTCATCATTTTCATTATTTTAGGTGTTATTTACCTTATTTTTTGAGTATGTTTTGGATTGTATTTTTTTGATCCTATTACTTAGATAATGATTTAATCCTACCAATAATTTGAAAAATTATGTACATATTATATATACAATCATTATATATTTATTTATAGTAGTACAAAAAGTTTATAGATAAGAAATGAAATACACAGTTCATGGAGACGGTAGATTATACGTAAGCATGAACACTACTTCCATTTTCTTATCATATTAAAAGAAAAAAATTATATGATATATATGCATATTATAGTTCCAGTATCATATAAATTTATTTTTTTATCATATATTTTAACTAATTCCATTCTTAATTTATTCCATTTGGTGGATGGATGAATCACATCGCTTTGAGGAGGTGGTAGTCCACATATCCACGAACAAATTTATCGTATTCCCAAAAAACTAAAAGCATCAAGTTATGTGTTATATAAAACTTAAATAATAATAAATAAATTATAAAAATCATATATATCATATATAAAATATAAATACATCATTTTTTCTAACCTAGAAAGGTGGTCATGGAATAACGAATGAAATCAGTTTGTGAGGCGGTAGTCCGATATACACACGAATGATGATTGTGTATCCCATTTGATGGAAGTGTGCGAAAGTGTAAGTAATAAACATAATATAAAAACATATACGTATATGTATTTTACAAAGGTTATTAATAATATATAATAATAATTCAAGTGGTGGAGAAATAAATAGAACAAAAGAGCTCATTGAAGAACATTACCTCTTCTTAGGGTAACTCCTTTTGGTTTATACAAAAAGTATTACTTGGTTTGATTTATGACCAAAGTGAATCTTATTGGATGAGTTTAGGGATTTTTAAGCTTATTTTTTTAGGGTTTGGATGAGAAAAGTTTTCTTGAGAGGTGTGAGTAAGGGAAGAGTGAATGCATTTTTATAGTGGAGGAGGAGTGACATTATGGAAAATACCAAAAGGTAAACACTATTGGGATGTCTACCTTTCCTAATTTGCCTCCAAAATGTAACATAATTGAGTAAATTAAAATTATGGTTGATCCAAACTCAAAAAAAAAAGCCATTAGAAAATAAATTTTAACCCGGGTTTTTGTAGAAGTACTGTAGCATGTTTCCAGGTTACTCTAGTAGTACTGTAGCAGGTACTATTCAATATTGCAACAACCAGAACTATTCACCTTTAGACCATCATTTTGGTCTTGGAGTCCATTAGGCCTTTAGAAAACCTAGGAATTTGGGTCAATAAAGATTTTGTTCCATCTTAAGGCCTTTAGTCCACCTCAAGGCCTTTAGGCTACCTCAAGGCCTTTGGGCCACATGATATACAAACAAAAACTAGACAGATTCTATAAAGAAACAAGCTCAAGATTAGGATTCAGAGCAAGTAACATTCATGAGGGAAGGGATATAAGATTTTTAAGGATGAGGGGGTATGAAAATTTTCATTGGTACTAGGAATATGCATCTCTTCATAGGACAACTAGCCGAACAACCATGAGAAAGTGGAGAGCTGATCATGATGCAGATGTTTGGGAGGGGCGATATCAAGTAGTCATAGTTTGTGATAGATTCCTCTAAAACCTTACTGTCATGTAATTTCACATATCCTATGGGAAATGTATGGTTTTACCTTCTACCCTTAAAAGGGGGATTATCAAAAAATGAATAAAAAGTGAAGGCCTTCAGGCCATTCAGGAATTTAGGTAACTAGTTTTCTAACCTGTTTAATTAATATATTAAGACTTAATTAAGATGATAATTATTAGAAAATTTAGAACAATAAATTCTAAATTATTTCAAATAATTTAGAAGATAAAAATCCCATATGTTATGGAAATTAAGTTAATATAAATGCACGTAATATGCAAAAACACTACTTTAACCAGAAGTGTGCTAATAATGGTTTTACTATTTAGGGGTCAATATATTAACTATAAAGGATAAATTTGTCCATAAATAGAATATATTTTATATTTATTAACATTTAAAAATAATTTTTCATAATTTAGGATTTTATTCATTTTAAATATTTTAATAAAATAATATTTATTATAAAATAACATTAATATTAATTTTGACATTATTTAGTAAATTTAAATTAAAAAATATCAATAAAATGATAAAATTAAAATTTATTAAGTTCATAGATATGTAACATGACATATTAATCCAAAAATGGAACATAATAATTCCTTAAATGTTTTTTCTCTTTTAATATTTTTATTATCATTTATTTTATTTAACTATTAATTAAACAATCAATACATTGACATTTATTAAGAATTTAAAGTAACTTGTTATTCTATAAAAATTAGTGATAAATTATTATGATAAAAATAACTTATTTATATTTTAAAATGACATTTATAGCCAAAAATGATGTTTTGTCCGTATATCAAGGCTTTATAAATGTTAAAGCTACAGAAGGTTCCTTTTTTTCCTTTTTCCTTACTTAACTTATTATATAGGTCATGTTCATCGAGTAGTATCCCAATAACTCCTAAAATTATAAAAATATGATATCTGATATAAATATTTGTACCTAATGGATTTTGGACAAGTTTCGTGGTCATTTTTCCACTTATGATTAATGTTTAGCAATGAAGTAAACTAATTTTTACCTTAATCAATATAATTAATTTTAATTACGTTCATTAATATTTTTGGTAAAAAACTAATTTGATATTATTAAAGTATAAATATTATACTAATTCGAACTATGTATATCCATTTTTTAAATTTCAATTAATATAATTGGAAAAATTAAATTTGAATCTAATCCCGTGAAATTGGTGGGAATGAGATTTTTAAAGTGAAAATGTTCAAAGGTTCATCGAGTTTTTATATCTAAATTCAATATAAAATCGATTAAAATGACCTGAATTGAATTAATAGATGTAGAACTGATCTATTTATACATTAAATCCAATTTAAAATACAATTTAACATTAATATTATTTAAAAAAATGCCAATTTTCAACTAAAATACCGTGTTTTTTTACTATTCATTTAAAAATGAAACTTCTTAAAAAAAACAAAAACCACCATAAGAAAATTTTGACATTCCTCATTAAAAAATTATTCTTATTTTTAAAAATAAAATTTATTTTTAAAATAGGTGTGCCATTAAAAGTTGGAAAAACTACCTTTAGAAAAATAGATCTTTTTAGGCGTAAAACTGAATTTTTTTTATCATATGTTTATAAAATATATTGGATGAATTTAAAAACACTTTATTGAATAAATAATATTAAAATAAATATATAATAAAGTCTTAGGATGTTATATACACTTTTAATTTGGGTCTTGTATGTCTTATACACTATTAAAGGAACTCTGTATTGTGTGTAACAGAAGCCAACTTAGTCTTGTGTATAAATAAAGCTTGGAAAAAATTAAATTTATTCTAAAAGGAAGGTATTTTAAAGTATTGGGGTGTTATAGATTTGAATATATCAAGCTGATACTGGTGACCACCATTGGATGGAATTCAAGACTATCCTTAAGTATTTGATGCATGCTAAGATATGTTACAAGTTTATGAAGGAGGTGCATAAATAGTCATAAGAGGATATAAAGATTATTATTTCCAAAATAATAAAGAATACATGATGTCACAAATGGGAAACATATTCAATTTTATTGAAGGTGTTGTGAGATGGAAGAGATCAAAGTAGGCTATGGTTGAAGATTCTACAGTAGAGTCTGAGTATATTACGGCTTCTGTGGAAGATGAAGAAGCGGTATGGATTCACAAATTAATCCAAGTTATTGATGTGGTACCTATCGGCAGAGATCCTATCACACTCTCTTGTGATAATACTACAATGATAACTCCTAAAGAGACGAGTTCAAATCAGCAGATGAAGTAAATACTACTGAAGTATCAACACTTGAGGGATTTTCTGAGAGAGGGAAAGTTGTAATGAGTAGTATTTCCAGGAAATAAAATATGATGGAACCCTTGAATAATTCCCTAACTCCGTATAAACATGACTATCATGTGAGGTCCCACAAACTAAAGGTTTTAGGTAGTTGGCTCTATTCTAAGTGGGATTTTTTTGGACTTAGTGTCGTATGACCAACTATTTGTACATTGATTACATATATATTTGATGTATTGAATATTAATAAAACATCTTATTACATATTTTTCATTATTCTAAAACACTCTAATTTAATAATTTACTAGAGTACACTTCTCATTGATATGGTCATATAAGTTCCCCACTAAGATGAAAACCTTGATGTGCTATAATGATATTTTGAAATAATGTTCTGTGGTCGTATAACATACAATGATGGGACACATTGTACATATAATATTAGGTGTGAGTACTCATAATAATATGAGGCTTTTTCTCATTATGTTTACATTTGGTAATCTACAAGACAAAAGTTTTTTTGAACAAACCCATGGGTAGGAATTCCGCATGTTTTAGTGTAGTTTAAAGATCATTGGAGCATGTTTAACTGCACCATCACCTAGAGATCGAGTAGTGTAGTTTAAAGATCATTGGAGCATGTTTGGATCACCACAATAAGGATTCTATCCTTGGACCCTCACATTACAAGGAAGGAAATCTAAATGTGTCTTTTCAGATGATCAACATTCATCAAGGAAAAAAGTTACTAAGTCTAGGTATTTTTTATCTGATATTAAATAAATTAATTATAAATTTTATATGCAAGATCCTCACTCATGGTTTCAAGATACAATTATGAAAATAAATTTTTATATCTCATCCACCACTATATGCTTCCGTGGTACTCGGAACCAACACTACTCTATCTGATCAATTTATCTCCAGAAATTTTAACCAAAATGCATTCCATGTTGCATCCTCTAATAGGCATGCATGGAATATTCATTAAAGCACTTCACACATCTATAAAACGTTTCCTATAGAAACCCTATGATTGGATATTTACACACACCCTTCAAGATCCGATTTATGCATTCTATAATATTTGTTATCATATAACCATATCTCTTACCACCATCATATGTTATTGACCATCTATCATTTGAAATCCACATCATATAATCGTATAAAAATTTATTATACCTTTAAATATCTTCAATATATTTATTGAAAGTTTTTTGGGGTTTTTATGTTGAAACCAGAAGAGAAAAATTTATTTCAAATGATATTAATTTTTTTCCAAAAAATATAAGTTTAGTAAAACATACCCAACTTGATAATCCCTTTATTTATTGCCTCATCTCTAAAATTTTTATGAACTTAATTGGAAATATGTCTAATTAAATATTAATGATAAGCATCTAGTTATTTCCTTGAAACTTCATTACAATTAATGACCTCTATTATCAATTAATGATGATCAAATATCAGACAAACTCCCTATATTTGTGTAACATGAATATATATACAGTCCAAAAATCAACTCCATGATTCAAAATTATCTTTTTCACCAATGAAAATTGAAATTGGTTGAGGAGCATTATTACTATATTTCATGATAACAATAAGTAAAACACCCATATAATTTCTATAAATAAAAGTTTCATTGACTTTAATGAATTTTTTACAGTAAGGAACAATAGTGATGCATTGTCTGAATGCCCAAAACCACCTATATAACTTTACATTTTCTTGATTTACTCTATGATATTGGGAGACATACACAACCATTTCCAAATGATAAATAACCTGAATATTGAGATAACACAATACCATTTTCCATGACAATAGTATATATTTTTTTATCCCAATCACCATAGACTTTCAAAATTAACATTCCTTTTATATTCCAATCTTTTCCAAAGGATTTATTATATTTGTACTTATATTTTGATCATTCCAGGGTAAGGGTCACAGTAATATCCGGACACGTTCATATGATATCTATAATGATTATCTATATAAAATCTACATCAAGTGAAGAGTGACCTTATAAAAATATTGGATATACAAAATTATATAATCCATCCAATTTAGTTATGTTTTAACATAAAGAAAATTTAACATATATTTCTCACAATCAAAATTTATATTATGCACCATATTTATCACACCAGATGAGATATTTTTCCTTCTCAGACTCATTAAACACAGATTAGAAATATCTCTCCATGTGGTATTGCTTTATCAAATTTTCAAAGAACTTCTAATTTTAAACTATTGTCCAAAATATAAAGAGTTTTTAGTTTATGCATATGTGTTACCTATAATGAAATGGAATTTAGTAGTTGGGGTAATGAAATCTCAATAAAAATTCTATGTACAAAATATTGCATCGACTAAAGAAGTAAATAATGTAGGATGATTACCCGTAACTGGTTTCTTCTTATCTATCAATGGAATCTTATATGGTTTGTTACCCACATAATCCTCATATAAATAATCTTAAACTTCATCATCATATAATTTCTCATAATATAAATACACATTAATTAAACTAGGAGTATTGACGTGGATATCATTAATAGTTCTTTCCATATTATGATAATTTTCTTCATAATTTGATTCTATTACAGGATCCATATGGGGAGAAAATGAATGATAATTTTATTAATGAATGAATTCAATATATCTTCCATAACAAGGTTCTATAGTAGTAGGTCACACATCATTAATATCAGAAATTGTGACATATAATTCCATTAAACAATTACTGTACTATCTCATAAACAAGGATGATGCATCCAACAAATCCTCATCATCAAGTTGAGGATACTCCAAGAGCCATTGATTCATATAATATTGAATGTTCTAATATGTAATTAAAGTAATTAATTGATCAAATCATATTTTTAAATGATTATTACTCTTCTTATTAACTACAACAAATGTCATAGTATCAGGGAGATTTTGTACTCCTGTGGGTGGAAAACTATAACTAAAACCTTGATCATTATAAATTACCTCACCATTGTAGTATATTGATGAATACATGATTTTCTATATTTTTTAATAAAATATTCTACACCAAATCCTCAAATGTTTGACATGTTTTAATTGGTTATGATTAAATAAACATGAATTGATCTTGATATTTTTTATATCGATTGGTTTATGATAATTTGGTAAACCAATCAAAACCAAGGGGGACTACTAGAGCCTCTATTATCTCATATTTATGAAACAACTAATATCCCTTTCGTCATGGTGTAAAATTATAGCTTTAAAAAGCGATGTCACTTATCAAATTCCCTTTTATTTAAATGTTGCTCAAGTGAAGTGAGGAGGTCTATGGGTATGGGATACATACCATTTTTCTGTTGAAAGATAGGTCCTTATATATTTAGACAGAGGGATTACACACATGTTATGAATAAAGAAAATAAAATGAAATTATTAAAAATTTTATAATAAAAAAACATGACATGATATTTCAATCATACTTTGGTCGGTCGTCTCAGGATTAGTCAATTTTTACAAATTAAACAATTATATGTAAAAAATATGACATGAGATTTCAATCATACATTGCTCAATCATCTCAAGATCAGTTATCATACAATACTGCTAACATATTTTTTGGAATACTTATTTTTTTCTTAATATTGTAACTTTAACTATAACTATATGTAATAAATAATATACATATATACATACTTATATATATATTTATATCCACTTCAATTTATATTCATATTTTCATGAATATTTTCAACTCTCATAGGTGGAAAACTATATCTAAAATCATGGTCAATATAAATAACCTCAATATTGAATTATTTTAACACTAACATTATTAACCATATAAAAAACTTATTATAACATTACATATCTTTTTACTACATCATCAAAAGTTCAAAATTTTTTAATTAGTTTTGATTAAATAATTGTGACCTTCACTTGAAAATTTTTCTATGGATTGGTTTATCATTATTTTATAAACCAAAAAAACCTAGGGGGAACTCTTGGAGCCAATATCATCTCAAATTGCATCAACCATAAGTCTCTTTTCATTCATAGTTTAAAAATCCAGCTTTAAGCAGCAAAAACTCTTGTCGAATGTACTTTTATTACAATATTACTCACATGAAAGTGAGGGGGTTTAGGGGTTTGAGGAACATAAAATTTTTACATGTACAGATATGTCCTTACATACTTAGAAAGATCGATGAAACATAGGTCATCAATAATTAAAAACAAAATGCAATTATTACAATTTATATAACCATATACAAAAATAGTCGATATGTAATTTCAATCATACATTGGCTGATAATCTTAAGATTAGTCTTCAACAAATACACTTAACATGTTTTTAGGATACTTATTATGTTATATATATTATAAATTTATCTAAAAAATAATAAATACCTACCTATATATCCATATATTTATATTACCAACTTTTAAAGATCAATATATATATATGTATGCATTTTTTTCTATTTAATGATGTATTTTAAATATTCCTAATATAAATTATCAAATATTATATTCAAATAATATATAAATATATATATATAAATTGAAATATATCAAGCTGTAATTATTAATATTTTAAAATATTATTATATATATATATATATTTAAACAATTTTAGTTTCATAAATAAAAATATTTTAAATTTATACATAACTATTAAAAATATTAATAATAGTAAATTTTGTTAAATTTATTTAATAAAATAAAAATATTTTTTATTAAAATAACTATTAAAATATTTTAAACTCATGTTAATTTCAATATAATAAAATTAGATAAGTATATATACATTTTTTGAAGTAATTAAACTTTCCAAAATATAAATAGTTTTATTTTATACATAATTAATTGGAATAATAATTATTTATTATTAAAATAATTTTAAAAATATTATTAACAGTAAACCATTTTAGTACTATTAACAAAAATAATATATATATATATATATATATTGAATGATATATTATATATTTAAATAAATTGAAATATAATACATAATACAACTATTATTTTTTCATAAATAATTATTCATAATATAATTTTTAAATAAATTTGGAGTCGTCAGACATCGGCAGTGGTGCGTGGGTCTCTTTCATCATTGGTTCTGGTTTCCAGGACATTAAGTGTCAACGGTTCAGGTTCACCTGGATGATGGGAAACATTATTCTTCAAAGGGTGGAAAAGAAAATCGACTTATGTGATGGTGGATACACCACTCCGAAGCAGCATGACACATGCATCGAGATGACAATCAACAACAACAATGAATTATTAATGTATTTGGATGGTGGCTTCAAGTGTTGATGGAAGATGGTGATTGGAATCAGCCTTGTAGTCTACAACAATGGTGGTGGATAAAGCGGTAAGGTGCCAACGACTTGGGAGTGGATCAAGTTGATGTGCATTCGGGTTTTTTGGGTGTTGTCCAATGGTCCTACTGACCATGTTTGAATTTTATTCATAGGGTTTCTACATTTGGTCTTGGGAATTTGGTATATTTATTGTCTTTGAGCTTTGGGACCTCTATGTCATCATGTTTGGGTAAATAATGACATGGCTGGAATTAGACAAATGATTCAATGCATCAGGGAGACTATGATACAATATTGTTGGGTGGGAATCCTCAAATTGAGGGATTGGCATGTTAACCCTCATCATTCATCCTTCTTTCTATATTGAAAGATATAGGGGTTCTCTTTAATGCGTCTTTCTCACTTGGATCCAGTTTGATGATACACTCCAACAAACAGATGATGTAAGTGAAGGTCCACACAAGCCTCACTGGGTGGGCGACTCAAAAGAGGGATCAATGTGGTGACACCCATCACTGACCCTCCTCCCACACAATTGATGGAGGGGTTCCCTACCTTTTTGTGTCAGTCCAACATGATAAAATGTCTCATGGAGGGGGTAGTGAAACTTTTAGATTGGATTCACGAGGAGATGAATACTTTCCGGGGGGCATGTCATTTGACTGGTCACATGTCATGTTTTAAACTTGTTAAATAGGACCTTAGGGTTTTTGGGCCTTTGAGACATGTTTCATTGGATCTATGGGGCTTGGAGCCTCTCAGTCACGTATGAGTTACGTTTCCACCCTATTTTAAGGTGGATCTACTTTTTTCTAATTAATGGAGCCTTGATTCCAACCTAATTTAAATATAATATTCATAATAAAATTTATGTAAAATATTTAGAAAGATTCTCTTTATTTACCTATGTGTATCAAATATTATATTTTAAGTTTATTTTAATATAAATATAGTATGTAATAATATATTCATATAATTATATTCAAATCTAATAAGTCACAATTTAAATTTAAAGTATATATATATTTTTGAAATAATAATATTTACCTAAATATAAATTATATTTTATACATAAAAATTAAATTATGAAAACATGATATTTAAATTTCCTAAATTATAAAATATAAATTGAATCATACAAAGAACAAAAAATTATCCAAAAATTATTCATTCAAAGAATAATAATTCATAAATTTGTACAACCATATATATTAACTAAATAAATCATACAAAAAATAAATAAAACAATTATAAACTTAAAAATTTTAAATAAAAATTTTACATTCTCAAAAGACAGAAATATTTGTTTATAAAAAAATCTAGTGTATATTCACAAAAAAATACAAGGAAGAATAAATTAAATAGAGGGAGGGGGGAGACCCTCCATTTATATGTTTTTATAGGGACATGTGAACACTATTCATTCAACCTTTTTTAAAATTAAAAAGGAAGCGTGAAACTTATCCACACTTCTTTTTAAAATGGAACCCTCTCCATTTTCTTCTTTTTTTGACAACATAACACCTATAAAAAATCTCATCCTATAATGAGATGACAGGTATAACCACTTGTATTTTTTCTATTAAATACCTTTTATTATTAAACACACACACATATATATAATTACATCATTATGAGGGACATAAAAATGAAAATCTTCACCAAAATACATCAGGGGATTCTCAAACATGAGACCCCCACTACCATTGGGGATCAGGGGATGAAACAACATAAAAACATATGTATTTTTAATTGTACATCTATAAATAAATGGTCAAACCTCATTTCAGAGTTTCAAATTTGTATGCCAAATTTTTACATGGTATCAGATACACCCTACATGGTCCTCTCATCACACCATATCATCTTGAAACAACCTTATCCCAAACCTCTTATTTTTATGGTTGAGCATGCATTCAGGGTTTCTTCCATCTCTCTTTATAGATTTTATCTTCAATATAATTAAATATCTAGTGGCATTTTTTTAATTATGCACCTTCGACACATTGATTATTTATTTGTGAAATTTTAGAACCTTGATTTGGTATTCCATGACTTCATAATATATGATACCATGGATAATAAATGATTCTATGCATCTTGTGGATGAATAATTAGATTCCAAAAATTTTATCAAGTGTAATAAATCTACCATGTTTTCTCTCAAATGATATATTTTTTTCCATCTTGTTAATATCCCATCAGTTTACTCCAATACCAAATTCAAACTATGGGAACAGAAATAATCTAAGATATTTTCTAGGATACAAAACAAAATTGATCAATATATTAAACATATTCCCAAAAGTGAAAAAACATGCAAAGAACTACATGACCCACTATAATTAATTTTTTTAGACTGACAATATGTCCCAAATTTATGAATTATTTCAGTAGATATTTTTATTAAAAAATAGTTCTTAATTGATTCCATCATACTATATAGAGTGGAAATACATTTTTATTGAAATTAAGGATATGTGGCTAATTCCACAAACTCCAGAAGAAGCATGTCAGAAATGGGAGAATATTTTTTTTGTTCCCTCCTCTTCATGGTATCAAGAATATTTTTTCAACCACAGTCAAAGAGTTAATAGAAAACCTCAAAACCATTCAATCCTTAGTGGTATAAAATCAAACTATTTTATTGATCCATCCTTAGAAATCTATTAGTGCAAGTTCCTCTGATCATATTGAAATAGTCTCCCATAAATTCTGTATAGGTTGGCGTATCAATGGTCATGGTCAATAATCAATAATAAAACATTTCACTCACTATGGTAAATAGAACTACACAATAGATACTTGTTAGTACTTTAAAGGATGTGATAATTGATATTTAACTCCAAACTGATATAAATATTCCAAATAATATATACCAACTTATTTTGAAACACCTTATATTAAAAAATAAAATTGATGTTTCTGATGAGGATTATCGACTTTTAGGAACTCAATATGCTTCTTATTATTATTCTTCCAATGTGATTGTTTTTAGAGTTGGTTTTCTATAACTAACCTCTTGGTATTTTATGATTAATTTCATTCATTTTTTTACTATTAATAATGTTTTTACCACATCATGATCATTATTCTATGTGACATAGTATGTGATAATGTTCCTAGAGTAACTGTCATACTGAAAGATAATAGAAGTTCCCTACTATGATGAGAATTTAGAAGTGTCCTGAAAATATTCTTAATCATATATTTTATAGAAAAATTATATCATCTTATGGAAGACAATTGATATAGAATATTAGGGGTGGAGACTCTTTGAACATTGGGACACTTTCTCAAAGTGTAAAGCCTTAGTAATTCCTAGTGTATGAGATTATGATAACATGGACCATTAGTAGGAAACCCTCATTCATATGTGTTATTGGATGTTCATATATGAAAAAAAATTTATTTATCATTAGAATTTATGATTATTATTAATTGATATCATTATCCATGTACTTTGATGTATTGATGAAAAATACGATGACATGTGTTCACTGAAAATTAGGATATGTTGAGTACATCACACATGAAATGGAATTAATGAATAATGTGAGAAATTAATTATCCCTTATTTTCATTAAACAAAATTCGATATCTCAGACCCTTTAATGGGATATAAAAACAAAAATTAATCCATGGTCATATTGTTTTTACAGAAGGTTCACTTCTAGAAAGTGAAATATATAGTTATCTAGAACATAGGTTGATGACACCGGTGTGAGATCTTATTTGTTAGAGATATCATAGTAAATTTATTATATTACATAGTGAGAATTCATATGAGGTTGTATGTCATTATGAAATTTATTTATTTTTCTTTATGGGTGCCTTAGTGTGTTTCTATATCCTAACCTTGGGTACTAGATGCTGACCTTCTATTTTAGGCATTCCACCAAATGCTACTAAGAAAGAGAACTAGATGGTCACACACTATGTGAATTCATAAAAATAGATAAACTCTATTTGAATTTAACAATATTAGAATAAATTATATTCTCTCTTTGTGGTATAATAATTACTATATATTTGTTGATTCCCAAGATTTAATCATGAGTTATTAGGAAGAATAAATATGTGAGTTAAATGTTAATAAATATTTTTTTACAAGACTTAGTGAATATAATATTTATTTTATTTATCAATGAATAATATAATAATATTTATTTACTAAATAAATATTCATTAATTAAGGTTTAATAAATAGTTATGTGGATAAATGAACTAAGTTTAATGGTCTGGATTGAAATGATATATTAAATATCATTTAAATAAATATTAATATATTTTTTTTAAAAAATGGTATTTATTTTATCTGAAGGTATTGCGCATGTAATGAAAATAATAATATTATTTATATTATTTTTAGACATGAGATTTACTTTGTAATATGATATTGACTCAGTTAATATGTGTTATTACCAACTCTATACTAACTATATAAATACCTAATTATATCAAATTTTAGGGTTAACCATTTGTTGTTAAACAAAACCTAGGTAGAATTATTGTAAGCCCTAAAGGGAATATGCTTAAGTATACACTCAATAACAAGAGCACCAAACTTCCTCCAACCTCTCATGATTTCAATATATTATTAAATATATTTTTTCCATGATGATATTCTTCATGATATCAATGAAGAAATACGTAGGCAATCATAATTGACCACGCTAGCACCGAAAAATACTTTGGTGATTTTTGAGATTTTAGAGATCATATGGATCACCGATAAAAAGATTATACTATTGGATTAGACAACACAATGATGATATAATGAGAATACTCAACCAAATCAGCAATTAAGAAATAATTAGAATACAAGGTAATTATAAATCTATATATAAATTAATTATTAATTATATATGATGATCCTGCCTTCTATTTCTAGTGTTAACTAGTCAATTAATATTCAATTTAATTCCATTTTTCAGGATTTAATTTGTTATGTACATCTCATATTATTTGCTTGTTATGAAAAAAATTCAAGTTTTATATGCCCAATAGGCACTTCCGCTACACTTAAAACCTAAAAGTGGTATTAGAGAGGTGACATGATTAATTTATAATTATTTATTAATTGTTAATTGATGATATGCATTCTTTACAAGTTTTATATTAGTATTATTCATTATTTAAATATGAACATCAAATTCTTATCCTCACTTCCTCATTATTTTTCATATAACCAAGAAAATGTTTAATTAACATGAAGAACATCCAAAGAATACATCAAGAAATGACGAGTGTTACAGGAAGATAACACAAGAGTACATGATGTGTAGCCTGAAGGTACATGCCTGGTACCCACGTTCAATGTACTAGGAAAACTCTCATTAATATCAGGTAATCATGAATTCACTACACATGGAATGCATTTAATGTATACTGTGAATTCAATGGGCTTAGTTAGAATATAGATTTACTGGAATACAAGCCATGTAGTCGAAGTGTTTTCCCGATAAAAAACATTGGGGGGGGGGGGGTTCTAGGCCATATTGCTTATTTATTACATGACATAAGGACTGAAAACCTGTGTAACTTCATGGTCACTTGACATGTACCCAACGATGACACAATGTACCTCATACACATTCACATCTAGCAGGCATGTCCAATACATAGGCACATTTTATAGACATGATAAGAAGATATTACAGGTTGTTTATCCCAAACACTTTCAATATAACCTGTTGTACCTCATAAAAATAATTCAACGAAAAGAATAAAAATCAATGATATAATTAAACCTCTTTAAATATGTTATGTGATTCATTTATATGATAGTATATTCCATGAGATATGATTATTAATTATACATTAAATTATTTTTTTCTGTTAAATCTTGACCTGTAAGCTATGTATGGTATTTACTTGTAGTGTACTCCATATGTGTTAATAACATCACATGCCACATAATAAACATATGATCATGTGTTATTTATGGAAGAATTCACATGTCATAGTTACATATCTCAAAATGTATACTGGATGCCATGTGAATAGAAAACACAAGGTCAATTTTGAGTAGTTTATATGGGTACAAGTCATTTCATCTATGTACACCCATGCACATTGTTAATTTTAGATAAAATTAATTAATTTTTTTTAAATTATAGATGATGGAAATTTCAGGATGGCTTGGATGGAATTGAGATTAATTGAATTAATTAACAAATCAAATAATTAATTGGTTTAATTGATTTTCTTTATCTTAATTAAAGAAAAAATTAATTTAATTTTTAGTTATATTGTAAATGTATATTCATTTTTTGTATGTGAGTGATCATGAGAATAGACCAAACTTATGCATGTGATTAGTTATTTTTAATTTATTATTAAAATTAAATTTATGACTTGTGTTTCAGAGCTTCCCTCATTAAGTAAGGGAATAATATTTCATAGTTTCTTTTATATAAACCCATTAAATAAATCCTTCGTTTCCCCTCACCCATGTGTGAGTAAATCTTATATAGTGGATGGAGATCCTAGGACAATGGAGGTTATTCAAGTTTAGAGTTGAGGTGAAACCAATCTAGGAGTTTTATAACATCCCAGGTGGAATACAACATCTCAAACCAGTGTTCAAGGAGTTATTCCCCTAGGTCTTGTATTAGTTTATCACCCTCTAGATAAACCAACAATATGATAAATCTCTTGATAATAACACTTTATTTATTTATTTAGTCCATTTTTATGGTTATATAATTGATTAGATTTCATTCACATTAAATAAATGATTTAATAAATCATGTATAACTGTATTAAATAGTTATATTATGTGTAATTTTATCATGAAATGGTTAATCACTTAAGTTAATCCACTAAATATTAGCAAGAATATAATAAATATAAAATTATATATTTACATATAAATACAAAATATCTAAAAATTAAATATTAAATCAGTATATCCTTCCACTAGTTGTGTTGAAATAAAACCCTAGTTTAATGTGAAAGAGCAACCTCTATTAGCGTGCTTTCAAATATTGGTGAACTTCTAACTTGATTTTTACATTGAATTTACCTATTTCATATTAAGGGCTGGTCGACTCCCTAAGGCTTTATGTAACTAGGAAACAACAAATAAGGAAATATTTTTCCATGATTTCATGATTGGGGGTCCACTAAAAAGATCGAATTATTGTGAGTTAATGAAGTTGGAAAGTTATTATTACTTAAATACCTTTGAATAGATTTTCATACATTCATATGGGTTATGGTAAAGGACATATATATCATTACTATTAGAATAACTATACAAAAGGATATTCTAAAACCAATGGTGAGGGATATTAGGTTTTGAAAAAATAGTAGGAGATAAATAAAGTAAAAAATTAAAGGTTATTATCTAATTTTGAAAACTTGATGAATAACTAAAATATTCTCTCTTACTTAATTGAAAAATTGGACAAACACAAAACTTTAACTATACCACTGGAATCCATTATATAGGATAAACTTCTCATCGACTTGAATTTCTAGGAATGATATAGGTGCCTGCACATTATACTATGCCAGGAAGAGAAATTATATGTTCTAGAAACCCCACTTATTGATTTGTTTTATATTATAGATAGTAAGGAAGAAGTATCTATCTACTTGAAACACATGGAAAATGGAATGAATGACGAATTTTTTATGTTACTCTTTATATCGCATGAGATTTTAAAGTAACATGAGGATATTGATGTGTATAATATCATGTCTCAAATTCATGATCTTTAACAAGGGAAGGTAAGATAAGATAGATATGAGATGTACAATTCACTATTCACCTGAAATCTTATGGATTAGGTGCCAACTGGGTCTCATGTATTTAATATAATTGGATACATAGAGATATTATATATGTTGGGGTTTAAAATCCCAGATGAGTTGTGCATAGTTCTGATTCAATCCTCTTTACCAAAATAATTCTCTAGTTTTATTATGCTCTATAATATAACAAATAACGATAATACACCTTTAGAACTTATTACTATAATTTTCCAAGTTAACAATTGGGGCATGAAAACCCTATGGTACTTATGATGAATAAGAAAAGGAAGAGAATGGAAAAGGGCACCTAGACTCATTCCAAGTCTAAGGTTCCCGAGAACCATCCTTTTAGGTAGAAAAAGATCAAATAAAAAACAAAGGAATAAAACAGGGTATGTTTTTCATGTATAAATATTGTCCAATGGAATAAGAACTACCGCTAGTTGAAGAAGAAAAATGAGTATTTAGGCATATTCATTATTGAGTGAAATATTTCTATATGGACACATTGGGTATTATATATAACTTTTGGTGCTCATATCTATATCCAAATATAGAAACGAAGAATTTTATAGAATATTTTCATAGGAGATGTGTATATTCAAGCAACTAATAGAACATGTCTTGTTTCTTTGGCTATATAATATTTCCACCTTCCATTTCAAACCAATATGATTTTGGTTTTAATAAACTATTATTATGTACGAACTATTACCAAGAACATAATTTATGGATCCTATTTAGATACTAATGGTTTTATTTTCAAGTTTAGAAATAAGACCTGTATCTTTAATGAAGACAACATTTTTTTTGGAATGAAGCATTTAAATAATGATATTTATGTATTAAATTATGAGAACCAAGTGTGGGAAATTAATATGAATTTTTTGACACCCAACTATGGAATCACCATCTTGGTTATATAAATGAGAAACGTTTGAAAAATCATTATTAAAATGGTTAATTAGATTTTTTGAGATAAAACAACATGAAATATATTACACTTGTTTACAAAGATGACCAAACCACCTTTTTTTAGATAGTTATAAAGGTCCTCCAATCTTTATAATTAGTACACATTGATGTGTATTGATATTTTCTAGTATAATGTAGTGGTAGTAATTCTTTATTCATAACATTTAATGATGAATTGAGTATATAAGGGTGTATTTAATTGATGGGGCATATGTCTGAGTCTTTTGATAATGTCCAGGAATTCAGAAATGAAGTTGAGAATCAACTTGAAAATAAGATAAATAAGTGTTGATATGATCAAGGTAGTTAATATCTTAACCAGCACAAGAGCCTCAGCCCAGTTGGTGAGGACTCGCTAGGTGAATCCAAGAGACCCAGGATCAAATCCCGGTGGAGGAATATTTCCGGGTTACTATAGCAGTACTGTAGCAGGTACTGTTCAGTACTGTAGCAGGTGGAACTATTCATCCATCTGGGCCTTTGGGCCACTGGTTTGGTTCTCGGGTCCTGCAAGGCTTTTGGGCCACCCAAGGCCTTCGGGACAGTTGATTATCAAGGCCTTCGGGCCACCTTAAGGCCTTAGGACCACCCCAAGGCCTTCGGGCCACATGAATGCAGGCCCAGACACACTACAAAAAAGGAGCAGCCCCAGAAGAGGATTCAGAGCAGGTACACTCACCAGAGCAGAGCCAAATGGATTGTCAGAATGAGAGGGTATGGCTATTCCATCGGTACCAGCCTGTTCTTGCACGAGAAGCCTAGCCAGACAGTCATGCAAAGGTGGAGAGCTACTATCAAAGATGCAGATGCTGGGGAGGGGCAGTTCCTTGTAGATAGTCTGGTTGAATTCCCTAATGAACTTCGGGTCATGTAATCTCTTAAGCCTATGGGCCATGTAATCTCTGAGCCTACGGGCCTTGTAAGGGTTCCCTCTCATCCCTTGAAAGAGGGGTTATCAAAATCAATAAAAAATGAAGGCCTTCGGGCCATTTAGGTCAGGTTAGTTAATATCTTAACCAAGAGTTTGTTAACTTTATATGGGAGTTTGAGATTATATCTCAACTAACTCTACCATATACACTATAGTTGAATGGTGTTAGTGAAAGGAGGAACTATGCATTTAATAACATGGTAAGGCCAATGATTATTCATGTTGATCTTCTATTATCCTTTTGGGGATATGCATTACACACTGTAGCACACATTCTAAACTGATTTCCAAATAAAGAGTAAAGTAGAATACCATATGAATTAATGTATGGAAGTAAATATATGTTTCAATATACTAATTCATAGGGATGAAAAGAATTTGTTTATTCCCAATAATGAAACAAACTAGAACCCTAAGGCATGAAGTATATTATTATAGGGTATCCCAAAGAAACAAGGGAATATTATCTATACCAACCCTTAGAAAATAAGGTTTTCATATCATGACACTAAATTTTTCATGAGAGGGAGACTATCCTCAAGAAGGATAGTGAGATAGAGATTGAATTTTATGAATATGATGATCAAGATACTCAAGAGTTAGTACATGAACACATTCCATAGGTCCCTAGGAAATATGTTGTTCCTAAAATACAAGAACTTCTTAGGATAACCATAGAGGTTAGATAACCAGATATATATGGATTTCTAGTTAATGATGATAGTTACTCATTATTAGTTTAACTTTTGATCATATTTCTTATAAGAGGGAGTGGAGAGATCAAAATTTGTAAGACGGTATAAATCAATGAGTTCTAAGATGTATTTCATAAATTAGAACCAAATTTGGGTTCAGGTCAATCTTCCAGCTAATGTAAATATTGGTGGGTGAAAATGGGAATCCAAGAGAAAACTATACATGGATGGTAAAGTGAATACCTATAAAGCATAACTAGTGGATAAAGGGTTTAAATAGTGTCAAGTAATTAAATATGATTAAAATTTTCTCTAGTTTCCAGGTTTAAATCAATCAGAATTATACTTGTTATATCAACCTTCCATGACTATGGGATTTTTCATATGGATGTTGAAAAATCATTCCATAATTAGAACCTTCATGAAGAAATCTACATGACACAACCGGAAGGGTTTGTGACTCCAGGGAATTCCAAAATGGAATACAAATTGTAAATATCCATTTATGGATTAAAGGAAGCATCAAGGTAATAGAAAATTCAAATATATTTAGCTATAAAAGAATTTGGTTTCATTAAGAACGAATGTTATCCATGTTTCTACAAGTGGCTTAGTGAGAGTGTGGTTAATTTTTTGGTAGTATATATTTACTGTATATTATCAAAAACAATTTACCAATATTATAGTTAGTCAATAACTAGTTGAAAAAGTGATTATCCATGATGGAATTTGGTAAAACAACATAAATTATAAGTATTAATGTTATTTGTGATAGATCTTAGACTAAGTCAAAGTACATATATTGAAAAGATATTAAATAGATTTAATATAAAATAATATAAGAGGGGATTGGTTTTTGTGTCACATGGTATAAATATTGTTAAGAGAATGAGGCCTTAGAAATAATAGGGAAGAGTGATAATAAGTAAGATCCTATACACTTTCGTGATAAGATCAATCATGTAAGACATTTTATGTACAACAGTTTATGTTTCCTATGAATTGATCATGATAAGTAGATATAAAGATAATCCTAGTGAACAACACCGGTCTACTGTTAAGGCTATCAATAAGTATTTAAGGTATTCTAGGGATATGTTCTTGGTTTATAGAGGCAATGAGAATATTGTCATTAGAGGTAATAAAAATTCTAACTTTTAGATATATTATAATGATTGAATTCATAGTGAGGATATTTATTCTATCTCAATGAAAATTATGTGATCTAGAAGAGTTTAATGAAGATAGTTTTTGTCGATTTTAAATTGGATTCTGAGTATATAAATACTTATGATGTAGCCAAAGAAGATGTTTGGATGAAATACATTTTCCAAGATTTTAATTTGGTGATTATTAATAAATACTATATATCATTATATTATGATAATAATATAGTAATGATTCTTATAAACAGCCAAGATCACACCAACAGATAGACCACAGACTTCAGAAGTATCAACTCTTTAGGGATTTTTCTCACAGGGGAGAATTTATGGTGAGTAGAGTCTCAAAATAAGAGAACATTGTATACACCATAACCAAATCCTTATCTCTAGAGAATCATAAATATCTTGTGAGAGCTAGAAAACTAAACATTATTATAAGTTGGATCTAGTTCAAATGAGAGTCTGCTGCATTTTGTTCCATATAACCAACTTATATGAAAATTATGATTACGTTTATTAATTTTTTTTTAATATTAATAAACTTATTATCACATAATGATCATTTTTCTATGTGACTCGGTATGTGATAATTTTACAAGAATAACTGTCATAGTGATAGATCATAGAAGTTCCCTTATATGATGAAAACTTATTATCTCCATGGAAATATTCCCAAACATATGTTCTATATCCAGATGATATTATTTTATAGGATGAAAATGATATTGGAAATTAGAGGTGGAGACTCATAATACTTTGATACACTTTCTCTTAGTGTATGCGATTGGTTATTTTAAGTTAAGGGGATTTTGAGAGCAAAAAACACTTGTAAGAAATCCACATTTATATATATCATCATATGTTTATATCTATGAATATGTGTATTGATCCTTATACATTAATATTATTTTTAATAGATGTCATTAGTTCCATAATTTAATGTATTGATGAAAATAGTTTTGAAACATGCTCACAGTAAAGTAGGATATATTGGACATGTCACGAGTGATATTGAATTAATGAATAATGTGAGAAAGGATTTCTAATTTTTATACGTACAAAAAATTTGAAATATTATTCCCTTTTATATGAATAAAAAAACATAAATACATCTATTGTAATGGAATTGTATGAGAAATCTCAATTCTGGAGACTTAAATAAATACTTATCGAGCAGATAGGTAGATGACACTAGTATGAAACCTATTTGATTAGAGATATAAAAAAGAAAGATATTATATTACACAATAATCATTTTTATAAGGTTTTGTATCATTGTGATATTTAATTATTTCTATATGTATTTCATGGTGTGTTTCTAGTTTCTAACCATGGAATATAGGCATTCCCCTTAATTCCATAAAGAAAGGGGCCTAGTCAGTCATATACTAAGTGTATCCAGAATCATGGTTAAATTCTATTTGAAATTAACATGATTAGAACAAATATTATTCCCAATTTTTGTTTTTATAGTTATTTAATATTGGTTAGTCACTAATATTTAATCATGATTTTTCATAACAATAAATTTTTGAGTTAAAAAATAATAAATATTTATTTTCAAGATTTAGTGAATATAATATTTATTATATTCATCAATGAATAATGTAGTAATATTTATTTATTAAACAAATAGTCATTATTCAAGGATCTAGAAATAAAAATTATGATAAATGGATTGATTTTAATGGTTTTACAGAAAATGAAATATTAAATATCATTTAAATAAATAAATAAATAAATAAATATTTAATAAATAATATTTATTTTATCCATCGGTATGGTGTATGTGAAGTAAATAATAATATTTTTTATATTATTGTTAAATATGGGGTTCAATATAGAATAAGGGATTATAAAAGGGCCAATTTTAAATTAAATAACATATACAAGATTTATAAATACCTGATTTTATCACATTATGAGGTTATACACTTATTATATATAAAGACAAAGATAGAATTATCTCAAGACCTACAGATAATCCTATTAATAACATTCTCTAGAACAAGTGTTCCAATCCTCCTCCAACTTATCAAGACTTTGAGATATTCTTAAGAATCATTTATCTATGAATAAATTCTTCCTCTGAATAATGATGAATAACACAAGCAATTATAATCAACCATTCTCGTACCCAATTATTCTTTGATGACATTCTATGATTTTGTAGGATGTTTGGATAACTACTATAGGGATTTTACCACTAAATATTTTGAAAAAAATGACTTTATGTCAAGAGAAATCAACCAAACAATCAATTAAGAAATAATCATAAGGCAAGGTAATTTTAAATCTATCTATAAATTAATTATAAATTATATGTGATGATCCTGCCTTTTAGCTCTAGTGTTAAATATTCAATTAATATTCCATTTAATTACATTGTTCATGAGATTATTTTTCATGTACATATTGTATTATTCATAAATTTTGACAAAATATTTATTTGGGTATACCCAATAGGCGCTTTCACTTCACACAGAACCTATAATAGTTGTCTATGGAAACAGTCTTACTACATGTATTTCCCAACTATCTACCATATAGATTCTTGATTTAGGTGACTTCGAGCATATGACGGGGAGTGTATGTATTCTACAATATTATCACTCGACGTCAGCTGGTAAAACTTTTACTATTGTAAATGGTTCATCTATGTAAATTATAGGTGATAGGAGAAGTCCAATTACACCCAAATTGTCACTCAATCTAGTTTCTCTTATTCCACATTTCCAATTTATTTTTTTTGATTAATAATCTTACCTCTGATTTATAATACAAGGTAATTTTCTCCCCTAATAAGATTTTATTCAGTATCTATTGATAACTTGAGTACTAGGTAGTGGATGACATTGAGGCGATGGCTACATTATTGGCTTGACATATTCTTTTACATATTCTACTTCCCCTAATCGAGTTATGAAACTTTACCACCAAATTAGAGATCCTATTATGTGTGTTATTAAGAACTATTTTCCTATGTTACATCCAATTTATTTTTTTTATTGTAAGTTTTTTTAGTCTGAAAAACATCATAGATTTTATTATTCCCCCAAAATGATCACTCATGTGTCAAATCCATTTTCATTTGTATATTCTATTTAAGTTGATTCCTTATAATCAATTGAATTTTTTCTAATGATTACTTGAATATAAATAAATCATATCAAATAATGTTTTTTTGTTATTAATAAATTTAATGTGACAATATTTTTAGATTATTCATAACAATAATAGTTTATAGTATTCCCCCACAACAACGAGAACATAAAGACAATATGATGGTATTATTAAAATATTTCCTATGGTTTAGATACCATTTTTATAATGAGAAACATATTATGTTTTACTTTCATGTGTTGGGGGATCATAAAACATTGAGACTTATTCCCATGAAGATCACATTTGGTGATTTCCAAGATGGGAGGCATTATGAAAAAACAACTAATTTTAATTCCACATGTTTTTTGTGTCATTGGATATTCCTATATAAAATTGTGTGTATTATTACATAGACTAGATATTTTTATCAATATATATTATAAATCATGTACTTTTATATATATAAGAAAACCATGATGGCATAATCTTGGGATGAGATAACATATGTTAAGTACATCAAAAGTGGTATCAAATTAATTGCATAAGTTACGAAATAATTTGTCCTTATTGAGTTAATGAAATAATATATATATATATATATATGAAAATTTGATTAAAATGGAACATTATGATAAATACATGGCCACAATAGTTCATAGATAAGTTCATTTTAGAATATCAATGAAAAAAAGTCAAGCATATAGGGTGATGTCACATGTATGAATCCTCTTGATGAGATATTAATAGACACTACTAGATCCCATTGTCATAGGTTATAAGATCATGGTCATAGGATATTCCAATAATCTTTTTCATTATGGGTACTATTGGATGAGAAATAATCAAACATGCTATAACTATAGGCAGAACCCATGGAAATATCTACGTGGCCACAACAAGGGACATGTGTTCCACCTATGGTTATCAATTATATCATTATCCCTACCACTATAGTACCTATCTCAATGGATCATGCTCATGAAAAAGGTATACAATTTTTTTTTAAAAAAATTTTTGGCATAGATTTTTCACCCGCACATATGCACTTTATATAGTAACGACTTCTATTACTAACCTATGTTGTGTTTTATTTATGTATATATATATATATTTAATAATTATAATATATTTTTTATAATAATCGTTACAATAGTTATATTTTATATCGGGTGAGTCTTAGGTCCATGAATAAGGCACCCTGGGGTGGTATGTCCACGCGTCAGGGGCCCTACTACCATGAGCCACTCTTCCTATGACCATAGTTCAACCAATCACCATCGAAAAACATGATCCATGTTAGAGTTGTTTCCCTAGAACCAATTACTTTTTAAATTATAAAATACATATATATTTAAGGGCTTGAATATTAATATATATATTATTACATGCTGATTTTTATTTTATGTACCATCAATGTGATAATTTAATTCAGAGTATTTATCATTTAAAAAGGACATAAAAGTTTCCCACTACAATGAAACCATTTATATTATATAAAAAAATTCTTAAATACATGTTCTATGGTTGGATAACATTATTTTATGGGACATAAAGTATGTTTGACTATTTGGTGCTTGATTTCTGTAAGGGGATCTGACTTCCTCTCATAAATTTCAAACACGGTAATCTCCATGTTAAGAGATTATAAGGACAAAACCACAACTAGTAATTCCACATGTTCACATGTAATTTGATAATCTTATATGTGGACATGTGTAAAAATCCTTATATTTGAGATTATTATTAATTTATATAATGATATATGTACTATGATGTATTTACCAAAAACCATGAATACCTATGCTCGTGGTGGGGAAAGATAAATTAGGTGAATAATGAGAAATATTGCATTAATGAATAAGTCAATATAAGATTTGAACCATCAATTTTAAGGAAGATTATATATTTGACAATTTGATTGGAATATAATTATTAAACTAAAATTCCATGACCACGGTGATTGATAGTTTAATTTCAAGAAGTCAAAGAATGATACATCAAACTCATAGTTTGATAACATGAGAATACAACCTGATTTTTTGAGATATGATGACAAATTGATTATATTACATGGTAATTGTTTGTATGTGGTTGTTTTCATTGCGATGACAACCTTTTCCATTATGGGTTCCACAATTTTTTACTAGATACTGATCTTGAAATTTAGGAAATATTTCTCAATACCATTGTATAGGAGGCCTAAAGGTCCACACACTTAGTGTATCCATTGATCTTAGTTAAAATCAATTGTAATTAAATAGTTGGAATAAATATTATTCTCTAGATTCAAGAATAATATTTATTCAAGAATTATTGATCACAAATACTCAGTCACCATATTTATAAGTAGGATGAATATTAATTAAATGTTTATTCATAATATAGAGAATATAATATGTATTTATTTATAAAATGAGGGTTATTTATTTATTATTCAATGTTTTGTAAAAGACATGGAAGGTGGTGTGGCCAAGTGAAGGACCCAGTGACATAAATGATAGAATCTTAAATACCATTTAAATAAACAAGGTACTATTTATTTTATAAAAATGATGTTTATTTGTGTAGGAAAAATTGCACCATCATATATTATTATTATTAACGTAGGGAATATATTATGTTTAATAAATGATAAAGTTCCATTGTGAAATTATTAATATTAAACCCTAGCTTTGTATATTCTTATCTTATATCATTTTAATAGTGGTGGTGCACAATGATTTTCCCCTATATAGAATACTCTATACAAAAAAAATCTAGGGTTTCTATCAAGAATAAGTGAATTCCATATCCTCTTCCCTCCCTCTCATGATTGAGATAATAGGAGAGATAATCCATCAATCTCAAAGGATTGTGTTGTGATCAAGGCATGAAATGAAAGACATGTGGATCATCTTAACTATAACCTATAGTTTCATTATCATCATTCAGAGATTATGTGGAATGTGTGGGTTTCTACTATAGGGATTTTATCTTGGATCCTCCTAGAATAATGATAGTACATCTAAAATAATGGGTTTAAATGATTAACATCTTGTTTAAAGAAAGGTTCTCAAGACTGACGTGACTCATTTTGTTAAATTAATTATAAATTAAACATGAAATGTCCTATTATATTAGTTCCATGATTCATAGTTTATTTTCATTGGGTATATTTTTTAAACATGATGATTCTTCATCATGTTATTGTGGATTATTTTTAGAATTTGAAAAAGACAATTTTGTGTTCGGGCCTGACTGACACTTCCACCATGACCGAAACCTTCAAGTGATATTATAGAATTAACTTTAAAGTTTATTATTATTTAATTTTATTTATTTGTATAATAATTTTTCAGTTTTTCATTTTTTAATTCTTTTTTAATTCATTATCTTGAGATAACAAGTTTTATCACTATCATATGACCCATAATTGGCCAAGAACAGGTGAATAATTCATAGAGATTCCTTCAAGAGGTTCTAGAAATTTTAGATGCATGACCATATTACACACCATACAATAGATTACACACCATGTAGTCTTGGTAAACTACACACCCACACCGTTGCACCAATTACAACTAGTTTTATAGGATATATATATGCAAAATGTAATTACACAATATTTGAACCATGAATTGACTACCAGGGTGGAACACAGTTTGCAGGGTTACATGAAATGTATGTCAGTTATTCACCATATATTTCCACATAACACAATGTACATGTGGTTAATGAAATCTGTATGTAATAAATACACACACCACGTTTTGAATGAAAATAAAAAAACAAAGGCCAATTATGATTACACAACATGTAATTAGCATCACATCATGTAATGTTGTTTCATTTCATGTGGATTACATATCGAGTCTATCAGCATGGATCACAGATATCCATAGAAAGTGTTATATGATGTGTAGTAGGATGCACATGCTATATAACATGTGCCTGTTTTATGTGGAGTACATACCAAGTCAAAAAATACACCACATAAATTAATTTTATACAATGAAATTAATTTGGACATTAAACTGAACTTCCTGATGTGTAGTGGTGTATATGTTGTGTGATGGGGTTTTACTGAATATTAAATGTCTAATTAATTTCTACATTATTTAAGAACAACTCTTCATGTATAGTTCTCACACACACCATGTACTTAACACATGTATTAACAGTGGTACATGCAGCATTTATTAATACATGTACTGTGTCATATTTGCCAAGATATCCACTTGGATTGACACATGGAACTACATTCCATGTAATACAGGACATTTCATGTACACTACATGCCCTGTCCGGGCATAGTACATGACAAAGAAAAATGGGAAATAATGTAGTTTAGAATGGTATATACTATGTTGCCTCTAATTAAACACCATGTACTTAAGTAATTTTATAATAAATAAATAAATAAATTTTATTTTAAATTATAAAAGCTTAGAATCTTATGTAACTCCAGGATTTATTTGATTAATAATTATGATAATTAAATAAATAAATAATAATACCATTAATAAGTAATTCAAGAAAAATTTAACTTAATTAAATAGATAGATTTGAAATGAATGCTGGCATGTATGGATGTGATGTTGTTTCATGTATGAGAATAATCATTAGATTGAACGACCAATGAATGTGTTGGGTTTATATTTAATTTAATATTATTTCAAGGTTTTTTATATGGTATAAAGTTTTATTAAATTAAATATGATGGCATGTGGTTCATTTATCTCACATTTATTATGTAAGACCTACACATATATAGTTTTTCTATGTATCATATACCTCTGGTTACCCGCACATATGTTCAATTGAAACATGAAAAGGATGAAGCTCCAAAAGGGGGAGTCAATTCAGAACCCAAGATGAGGTGAAATAAACCAAGAAGATAAAAATTTTGATGGTGGAACGATGCAACTCGAACCAAGACTGAATAAAGGGGTTTCCCCCTTAGGGTTATAGGTTTATTTTCTTCCACTTGATAAATCAACTGTTAGAAATATCATGATCATGTCACTTCATTTATTTTATTTTTTCAAATTGCGTGGTAATCTATTTTATACGACGAGAGTTTATATAATGTTAAGAACAATCACATAAAATAAATATGATAACAATATATGAAATTTAAATTAAAATAAATTTACATTGCATAAATTAATTAGGGAATAATAGAAATAATATCACAAAGAATTATTATGTTATAACTGAATTTAATTACTATATTTAGAATGGAACTATAGAACAATGTTTTGGTTTGACCCTTGTATGAACACTATCTTTTATCAGAGGAGTTATAATGATAATTTTATATTGAATCAACCAAGTTTACATCAATCGAAGTATCCCTTTATATAAGTGGAGTGACTTAGAGTCATGTTATGAGGAAATCTGAGCCAAGATTTCAGGATTTGGGATTCCACTTAAATGATCACGGAGTTGTGAGCTAGTAGTTGGAAAGACAATCTACCAAAATACCTTCAATTAATTAAACGAGCCCTTGTCTAGATCATTGGAAGGAAAATATATATCCTTTCCACTAGAACTTCCACAGAACATAGTATTATGATTCCAGTAGTGATGGATATTGAAACTTGATAAAATAGTGGGGTTCTAATAAGATAATTAAAATTATTTTATCACATATATTTTAGTAATCAATATATAGTACAAAACCTATCTTATTTTTTTTTTGTATAAAAATTGAAATTTTATTGATATACCTTTGATCTATATTGGATAATTATTATATCCTCTTTAGAAATAACTTATAGGAGCTCTATAGATGCTTGCATACAGTACTATATAGGAATGAAATATTTATGTGCTGGAGGCCCCTATTCTTGATCCACTTGGTAAGGAGGGGGTTTAAGAAGAGATTTTTGTCAACTTAATGCACGTGAAAAATGTGCTAGATTTCAAATTTTTGATGCTATCATCCATGTATGATGAACTCCAATTGTTTCATGATATCATCAATGAATATTCCGTTCCCATACTTCTTCATTATCTTTAAAAGGATACAGCTAGATATGAATGGTTTGAGATCTCCAAGGCCCTCTTTACGTGAAATATTGGAGAGGGTGTGCCATATAAACCTCATGCGGTAACGTTGATTAGCTATATTTAGCATCTAAGCATTCTCGGGTTTAATATTCATGATGAATTGCTCACCAGTAACATACTTTCTTTACTCCATTAGAGATTCTAAAATTTTAATGGAAAATTTAATACAAACAACATTGAGAAGTATCTCCTAGATATCCTTACTCTACTTCATCAGGTGGGTAAGGTCATGATGTGTGAGAGGCATTCTATTCCTATGGTGAACAATAGGAAGGAAAAGGAGAAAGGCCCAAAGATTAGAAGCAATTCAAAGGATTATTCAAAACTCCCATTCCAGAGAAGGAAGATCAAGGGGAAAGAAAGGAAAAAAGATGTTGTCTATTTTTCATGTGGCAAGAAGCGCCACTCGAAGAAGAATCAAATTTTGATATATAATCAAGGATAAGATTTCAGTACATTCTTTATCAAATGTTATCTTTCAATTTATATAAACTGGGTGTTAAATATAGCTTCTGGTGCTCACATTTTTATCTAATTATAAGAACAAAGTAGATTTAGGGGAGTTTCATGATGTGAGTTAAATTCACGATTAGTTAATTGAGAAAGACTCTACTACTAGATATTTTTTGTATTTGTGATGACACATTTGCAAAGGGAGTCCATTGCAAATGTCTAGTTGCAAAATCGTAGTTGCAAATGAAGGTATTTGCGATGCACCATCTCAAATAAAAAGTAATTGTGATGCGTAAGAAGCTCGTTGCAAATGATTTTTATTTTACCTAATAAATGACAATTACGAAAAATTGTTAATCAGTCGCAAATAATTATATTTAAAAAATATAAAAAATTAAAATAATTAAAATAATTAAAAAAATTAAAATAGTTAAAAATAATTAAAATAATAAAAAATAAATAAAATAATTAAGAATAATTTCAAAATAATTTAAAAATTAATTTAAAAATAATTTAAAAAAATTACTTTTAATTTAAAATATTTATACATATTTAAAAATATTTGAAAATAAAAAAAATAAAAAAAATTTAATAAAATTATAAAAATAAAAAAAAAGCAAAAAAATAAAAAAATTACAAAAAATTACAAATATTACAAAAATTTAAAATATTAAAAAAATTAAAAATCTGTCCATATATTAAAATAATCACAAATAATTAAAAAAATTACTTATAATTTAAAATATTTATATTTACTTAAAAATATGAGAAAAATAAAATTAAAAATAATTAAAAAAATTACCAAAAATTAAAAAAATTACGAAAAAATTATTTTCAAAAAAATTAAAAACCATTAAAAATATTAAAAAATAATAAATAATTAAAAAAAGTACAAATCATTAGAAACATTAAAATAATTTAAAATAATAAATTTTTTTTTTCATAATTTAAAAATTTACATGAAATTAAAATTATTTATACAAACGTAAAATTATTTTAAAATAATAAAAAATAAAAACATATAATAAAATTAAAAATAAATAAAAGAATTAAAAAAATTACCAATAATTATAAAATTTAAAAATAGTTAAAATTTTTTAAGAAAGTCAAATCATTAAAAATATTAAAAAAATTAAAAGTAATTAAAAAAATTACAAACGATTTAAAATATTAAAAAAATACAAAAAACACAAAAGTAATTAAAAATATTTAAAAATATTTACCTATAATTTAAAATATTTATACATACTAAAAATAATAGAAAATTATAAAAAAAATAAAAACATTTAATAAAATTAAAATATTTAAAAATATTTAAAAAATTAAAAATAAATAAAAAATTTATAGATAAATATATTTTTTAAAAAGTTCCAATCATTAAAAATATTAATAAAATTAAAATTAATTTAAAAAAACTAAAAAATTAATAAAAATATTATTTTTTATTGAAATAAATAAAACTTATTGATTTTTTTAAAATAATATAAATTATTGTAAAAAATTTGGCATAATTTAAAATTGTTACACATTTAGAAAATTAGAATATAATAAAAAATAAAAAAAATTAATAAAAAAAATAAGAAATATGAAAAAAAATTATAATTAATTACAAACTTGAAAAATTAGTAAAAATTCTAAAAAAATTACAAATAATTAAAATATTAAAAAAATAAGAAAATTAAAAAAATTACAAATCATTAAAAATGATAAAAAATTAAAAAATATTAAAAAATATTAAAAATAATAATAATAAAAAATTAATATAATTTAATATAAATTAATAAAATATATTATAATCTATTAAAATGGTGTAAATCATAGAATGTTTAATTTTTAGGTCAAAGAAATGACAAATTGGTGGCAATCTTGTCCAAATGATTTTCAAATTTGTTATTGCTCACGTCCTGAAAGTTGATGACCTATTTCATTTTCACTTTTTTAGTAATTTATAATGATTTATATATATACAGACATATAAAAATATAAAAATTAATTTGGGAATAATAAACAAGGTGAATCAAAGATGAAATCTAATAAATTGTGAAACCTCGGGTTTGCGCACACTTACATAAATGAAATAGGAAATATATATACACACACACACATTTAGATAGAAATATTAAGTAGGGAATAAATTTTCATTATCAATCCCTATTACTAATTAACGCATGAAAATTAGATAAAATGCACAACCTAGGGTTTACCATAAATAAATCATGTAATAAAATGAATAAAACATAAAAATAATAAAAAAAGATCCAAGAAGAATCTATACCAAAGAGAATCAAAACAAGATTTGTAAAAAAATTCTTGCAACAAAGTGAGTTGGAGTGACATAGAACTAAAGGTAAATCATGTAATAAAATGAATAAAACCCAAATATAAGGAAAATAGAGATAAGATGTATCCTTACCAAGGAGTATTGAAGCTAGGTCTATAAAAAAGAAGCGCATCAAAGCGGCCTGGAATGGGGCAGTTGGGTGATGTGCGTCGCAATGATTTAGGATAGGGTGGAGGAGAGGAAAGGAATAGAGGAAGAAGAAAGAAGGGGGTGGGGTGTGATTTTAAATTGATTTATTAATTACAACGAGCTATTTTCAAAAAAATTAATGCCTTCACAAATAGTTGTTCCATAAAAAGCATTTGCTATGGGAATTTATTCCCGTTGTAAATGATCTTGATTCGATGAACATTTTTTACAGAAGTTGAATCTCATTGAGAATTAACATCATGAATACATTTCACGATGGGTAGTGGGAAATCCTGCCAAAACTAGTAGTGATAGATGAAATATTCCGTAATAAATAATCACTATTTGTGACAAAATAACACATCTATAAAAAATAGTTAATGTCTGATGACTATTTGTGATTAGGAACTTCCCTATCACAAATGAACCGTAAAAAATAGTTTATATTCTAATAGTTCTCATTGTATTTGATATTTAGGATGACCATCTCATGTGTCTAGAAAGACTTATCTTTGTTTTAAAGATCAGGTACTTTGTTTCCACCATTATCAGAAACGTTATTTCTATATCCATCTTGATATAGATGGTCTTAGTTTAAAATTTGGGAATAAAAACTATTAATTTTTCAAAGATAACATATATTATGTTGTGTAATATCTTATTAATATTATTTATGTATTGGAATATGAAAACCATGTTTTGGAAAATCGACAAAGAATCTAGTTCACATGAATCATACCACAACCAAATATAACAACATCGACTAGATCCTATAAATGAAAATTAATTGAAAAAACTATATCAATTTGGATATTTAGATTCATTTTACCTAAAACCACTTGGAATATGTCACATATTTTTACAATAAAATATGACTAAATCTCTATTTAATGGAAAGGGTTAAAGCGACACAGAGGTTCTTAAATTGGTTTGCACTGATGTGTGTGTATTATTTCTGAGTGAAGATATGTGCAGATTCTCATACTTAATAACATTTACTGATGAATTTAATAATTGTGGATATGTATACTTAATGAGGTGTAAGTACAATTCCAACATGAAATTAAAATATCACAAATATTAAGTTGATAATAATCTTGGTAAGAAGATATAGAAACTATTTTTAGACCATGGAAGAGAATATCTTAACTAAGAGTTCATTGATTATCTATGGGAGTTTTTGATATTATCTAAACTCAATCCAACCTATACAAAATAGTGTAATAATGTAATTTAAAGGAGGAACCAATAATTGTTACACATGGTGACATCAATGATGATTCATGCAAGTATTTCACTATCCTTGTTAGTCCCACAAGATCAGTACAAAAACACACAGGTTTGAATCATGTTTGGTTTATTTTTTACTAAATTTCATATAATATTTTATGAATTAAAACCCCTTTGGTATTTTGGATATATGTGGTATGTTACGAATGGATTGGATCTTATTTTTTTCAACCAACCCACATACAACACATGTAATCAAGTAAAGAAGGAAAGTAAATTATGTGATATTTTTATAAGTTTCGACCCCAATGTTGGTAATCTACTCTTTTTGTGATCATTATTATCAGAATCACATATTTTCCACTGTAATATTTTTATTAATTATAATGTAAGTGGGGTTTTTTTATCCAAACGTGATCTCTAACTTTACTATATATGTGAATTTGTTCATCACATTACACATGTGAATCGACTACTATATTACACAAGTGATTTTCTAACCTCATAGGTTATTTGTACTTACTCATGTATGTTATAATTATAATCACAATCCTTCTTGAATTATATTCACTAGGACTATCTATATATCAAAACATCCATAAATTATGATCAAATTACTGATGAAAAAAGTCTCTGAATTCCAAAACAAATAATTGATTAAACCACCAGCATCTTAGTCTATATGATAGATCTAATCCCCATAATTCTTGAAAAATATTTGTTTTGGATTTCAAACACTACTCCAACCAACTAAGTTTAGTTGGGTTCTAATAATTCTTTTCTTTTTATTATTATTATTTTCCAAAACCCAGTATATTCACTGTTTTTTCATTGATTTGACAACTCTTTCTTCTTCTTCTTACTTGAAATAATTTGTAGTTTATCTTAGTTAACTCACTCAACAACTATAACAACACTATCTTCTTCTATCAAGTGGTATATTTTATTCACAACAACTCTAGTTATAGTAATAGACTCATGAAACATTCTTCTACATGCATCTTAAACCATTTTCAATGTTTATTTTAATTTTCCCATAAATGAAAATATATCAGGTGACATGTTCAAGAAAAAAAATCATCCCTAGATCTTATGTTTTTCTCAAATGTATACACATGGTTGTGTTCCCTTGGTTTCTTAATTCTTTATTTAAACAACTTTCCTCAAAGATTATTAAAAAATACACTTATTCTTCTTGATTTCTTATTCTTTCTCTCAGATGAATATTTCTATATATTTTATTAAAATAAAAAGATTTTTTCTTTTCTACAAGTATTCACACAATCTTCAATTTAATCTCCTCAGCGACATGGTGATTATAATTTTTGTTGTTGTGGCATGTCACTCTCACTTTACAACATGGGACATTCCTATAAAAAAAATATAAAAATTACACTTAAATAGATACACTATTGATAGAAACTCCTCATTTTTCTTTTTAATCAATAGCTTTAATCACAATACAGTTCATGATATTTCATTCATTGAATATCATTATTTACATCGATAGATTTAGTATTTATATATTTAGTAAAATATGGTAGACTTTTATTTCTAATTACATTGAATTCCTATATTTTTTTCTTAGATTTTATATTCTTATTTATCTAGAATATCAACTTCCTCATTCATTTATCATATATTGAAATGATTAAAAATCTAATAAATAACTCCAATAATCAGCGAAATTTCTTCTATATTGTTCTTGAAAAAACACGAAATTTATTTCCCCTTATCAAGAGACTCATCATTTCATTCATATTAAAACATAAGATTGAATCATGGATAATCAAATCATCATGATTTTTTGAACTTTAATCATAGATACAACATCTTCATATATGTTTTTCATCAGAATATAAAATTCAAGAAACTCAAATTTCAGACTTTTAAATATCTCTCAAACTTATCTTGCATTGATCTTATTATCTATAGCTTGAAGATAAGGTCATCAAAATTATTTATATTGAATAACACACCCATTTAAGTGTTTTTTATTTTTATAACATTATATAATAACTTTGGAATCATCCCATTTATATTTTATCTTCATATTCATAAATATGGAAACTCAAAATTTTCACCTTTTTGAAGTCAAAATTTTCCTTAGTGTAAAAGGAATTTACTTAGTCCCTACAGGTATCTCTAATTTATATGGATTTAAATGTTATATGGTCTCAAATTAATAAGTGGATAGAAGTCATAATATCTAACTCAAAATATTTCATAATTTATTTAAAGTCACTTGTTTCTAGCAGAGTCATACATGGTCTTGAGGAGTCAGATATGAATGTCATGTCCTCTCCTGAATTTTCCAATTTTTAGGACAACATGGATTTTGTATGACTTTTTAAGCCATATAAAAATCAAAAATTCATAAATTTTGGCATGATGTCATAAGAAATTATTAATATGTCATATTCTCTAGTACTTTTCCATTATTCCAGTTTTATCTTAAAATTAAAGACTTATTCAAATGACTATAAGACTTATTCAAAGAACCTTAAACCTTATTAAACACTTTCAATCACATTATAAAGTTATAAAAGTGTTTTTAACACTTAATTATATATTATTAAATATCATAAACATATATATGGAGTCTATATAGGTTCAACTCATCAATATCCCATCACTTTGAGACTGTTTGAATAATTTAATTTACAACTCTACAAGTTGTCAATCACAGATTCAATAGCCAACTTCTTCAAACATAGATACTCCATTAAAAATATTTTATACAAGACTTATGATCCCTATATTATTTTATTTAATAAAATATCTTTTTGACACCCTCTAAATGTGTATCAACTAATTTAGGGATGGGAAAACACCCCAAAGTATAGAAATTATTTTCCCATGAAGGGAAGAAGAAAAAATATGAAAAAATGTGGATTAGATGACCTATATCACAAAGGGTTCATATTCTTCGTGTGATATTTTAAGAGATCACATGAAAGACACATGAAAAACCACACCGATTATGAAAATCATGCTTGACAAGATCAATGGATCATGAAAAGGCTAATCGACAATCCCAACAAATCATGTGATGGCTGCATGACAAGCCTGGAAGATCTTGCGAAAGACCTCAGATGAGTTCTTTTGTTCACACAATGCATCTATAAAAATTTCCAAAAAACAATTAGGGAATTCAAACAATGAAAATATGGAAATAAAAAGATCTTTATATGGAGAAAAGTTATGTCTATTTTCATGTGAAAAAATTATGTACTTCATGTGATTAGTTCTTAGATCACATTAAGGTCCTCTAACAATCTATAAAGATCATGAGAAGTACATTAGATGAGTCCTTTTGTTAATGTGATTGAACTATGGTTGAATTCTTTAAAATAATTGTGGAATCAATGGGAAGAAAATATATAAAAGGCATAAGCTTGTCACAAAGTGATATGTGTTTTTTTCACAAGAAGTTGAGATGATGTCAACCAGGATTCACATGATCATCATAACATGGTTAAATGATACTTTGAACGTCTTTTGATGACTTTATTGATCATGTTAATTAATTTCAACATGAACACCAAATCACATGAAGGATTTAATACATGTCCTTCATATTAATTGAAGGATTGTTGAAGTTTTAGTTTGATCATGAAAAGACCCTCTAGAGTTTCATAGGTTCCAAAAAGCTTTTAATGAAGGATTGGTCATATGGTCGTTGATGTTGTCATCGATGAAATATGCCCATATTACGCAAAGAATGTGATATATTTTTGACTTATGAATTTGACTTCTCCCCCAACCTAAACCTATATATAAGACTTGGGCACTATGTAAAGTGGAATAGATATGAGTGAATTATGCCTACAAAACCATTGCCCTATTGAATAAGAAAGGGGACACAAACACACAAACAAATAGAAAATATGTAAAAAAGAAAGATAGAGAATGCATAGCGAGAGGCAATCACATGAAGGACCAAAAGATCACTGAATTCTTCCACCTGAAAATATAGGTGATGAACTTAAAGAGTTCTACAGTATGATCATGTTTTTCAAATGATTAGTTCATAGATCACATGAATGAACTTTGGAAAGATGACTGGATCACATGAAGGATATTAGATGGGACTCATTAATAAAAATCCTAATAACTAATAAAGTATTTATATAGGAAAAATATATAAATGATGAGAGATTAATGTGAGGTCAGATACACTATTTTTCATGTGAAGGGATAACATGATTCATATGATCAGTTCCTGGATCATTTAAATCCATCTATACATGATAGTAAAATCATGTCACAACCTCTGGATATGTCATACTGATTATAATAATTCCACTTATCAATACCATAAGATCATGTGAATCCATTTATACATGTTAGGAAGATCATGAAAAGCCCTATGGATAGGTCAAATAGATCACATTAAGGCTGGTTGAAAAGCCCTACATATCATTTGAAGTCCTCTAGAGAGGTTATATAGATAATTTGACTTCCTCTAGACATGTCAAATAGGTACCCTAGATATGTCAAGAAGATACCTCATAAATTTCAGGAATCACCATGGACATATCAACCAGACACCTCAGTCAAGATAGGTAAACACCATAGACATGTCAGGAAAACACCCCAGTTAAGTAAACAAGACACTTGGACATTTCAAGTATACATCCTATGACATGTTCTCCTTTTCAGGGAGGTATACATGGACATGTTTCCTCGATCTATACAGACCTATGACTAGGAACCTTTTTATGGGAATACCTTTACACCCTTAGAGAATCCGTAGAGTGTAATCCCATTATGATATCAACATTGTGTTCATGTAGTATGTTTAATCATCTATCGTTTCTTGTTTCCCACACAGAGCATGAATCACATGGTCTTAGAGGTTTGAAGTGATTTCACCAACAACATGATATAAGTAACTCCAAATTTGGTGACCACCTTTAGTGTAAGTTCATATATCTCTTAAATCCTATCTCAATAATCGCATTAGGTGTCATTATATATCCCTACCCATCAGTGATCTGAGGACTATTTGATCTTTGAGAACATTAATTACTATTAAAAGAATGATACATTGGATTCCATTATAAGGCTTTAGAATCATATCAAGATATAATATCTTCCCTTGTGAGGCCATTCCCTCCACAGGACTACTAATCTAAACATTAGGGAAAACCCCATGTGTAATCCCCATTCCAATGTCAGGGAATCCTTAGAGTGTAAACCCCACATGATTTGAACTCATTATCCCATGTAATGTTGCCAATATTCATATTCCTATTTTTTTCACACCAATCATATATCACATGGGATTAGTGACCAATGATGATTATATCATTAACATGATGAAAATTCACCAATATGAGAATCCTATTAGATGTGAGCCTGATTATATCTTTTCCTAATTTGGAATATTCCCAATGAAGTAGTTTAGGGTGGCCATATATTCTTAAATTTATTTCATCAGGCATTTTGTGATGTAGATTCCTAAATACACTATGAGGAATGAAATTCATTTCATAAAATAAGATATGTAAGATGCTTCCTTATGGATCTATCTTTGTATTTAAACAAACTATGTGGGTTTTTATTTGTGTCCTTTACATGACCCATGACATGCCTCTTGAAGGTTTAATCAAGATACTGAGACCCCATTCGCCTCCCCAGATGAAGATAAAGGCTAGAGTGCATATTCATATGTATTTTGAATATAATAATCCCATATTTGATATATCATAATGGATAACGAGAGGGAAAACCTTATATACATATTTATGGTGTTACGATTTTATACATGTATAAGGATCTACCACCTAGTTATTTTGTAAGGGGAATCATTCCTCGATTGGGGATTAGTAAAGATTCCTGATCCTATCTTAAATCTAAAAGAGAGTCCTCGAGTAAGAAATAGTTCCCCTTAAAAGGGTGTGATGAGCCCAAACTCTCATCATCTCACCCAATGTGATCTCCTAAGAGTCATTTGGCATGGAACCCCAATGAACACCGTCCTTTGAAAATAAGGTCTGTGACTCGTCATGGATGTGGGACCCATTGGGTGTTTCAGAAAGAATAATGGCGATCTTATGATGAATGATTATGAAACCATATTTGACCCCCCATAATCAATCATCATCTCTAAATAAAACCACACTTTCCCTTTTTTATCATGAAATAAAAATGGCGAACCTGATGTGAATTATTTAATAACTAACCCATGATAGGGTGTCTCATACAATAATCCATTTCCTTATTTATATACACCAAAACAAAATATCCTATTGGAAAATGAGAATAAGAAATTGTATCCCCATTACATATCTAATTAAGCACGCTTTCTAACTTAAAATGCTATATTGATTGGTGAACTTGTTTATTATTTTCCATGTTGATTCTGATAATGTTATCACAAACGTCACCTTGAACTAAATCCATGGAATCATTATGAAAATGTTTTAAAACCTTAGCTACAGTAATGGTTCCCACTAACCGCAGAATGACATCACATACTTTGAAACTTCAACATCAAGTAGCTAATTAAATTGTCAAGGGCGGACACCAATTTGGTATGATCCCATCACATGAATCCATTCAAAGGGTTCTATAGGAACTAAATCCTAGAATCCCACTTCACTCAAAGCAGGCTGTATTGAAACTAGGGATACCTATCACCACTGCTAACTTATCTCGGATCCTATCTAGAGAGTGTAATAATCAAAACCCACCTTACCTCATGAAAGTGGATCAAGGATTATACCATGGATTTATTTTGGTTTAGGTGCTACCCGAGAGGTATCCTATAAAACTCCACTTTTAGTATCATCCCATCAATTCCCCTAGGTCTCATGTTGAGGGCACTACCTGATAGTTCCCCATCCTGGATGCTCATATCTATGTGGTAGTGAGATCTCATCAGGCACGAAAACATATAGAATAAGGGGAGTGGGCCCATATTCCCTCTCCCACTGATGAAACCTACCAATTTATTTAGGAAGTAGCCCGAAAGAAGGCTCATATCCCTACTCACTAAGTCTAAGTCTACCCTCATATCATAATATTGAGAATAGGGAAGACCCATATACTCACCATCATACATGAATCCCATTGGCATATTATGGAGGAAAAATGAGGAAAATAGTGGAGATATTTCCCCAATTCAATCAAATATTTTTTTGATATGTCCTGGTGACATAGAATGTGCGTGCCTATGTACCTGCATACACCCTTATGAAATCCCAATACATCTTGGATGTGATGGATAAAATTTAACGATATATTTTGGAAATGATACAGGGATAAGAACATATTATTATATCAACATCCAGAGTAGTATATCAATGTGTCTCACATGAATAGTATCTACATTTAAGAAAGAACAAATTCTTACTCAGATACAAGAGGATTGTTGACATATTCTAGTAACAGGAGAGGCATAGGAACAAGCCAATACCCCCATTCGGACTAGGATTTGTTAACCCATTTTCAAAATCACAGAAGGAAAGGTGTACATTACTATCAATGATGGAAAATGGAACATTCCCCAGGAAAATCGTGATTGGGCCCAAATAACCACTCCAATTGAGGCTCGTCAACATAGTTTGGAAATAACTTTAGGGAAGGTTCACATTTCGACTAGAGAATTCCATTGGCACATTCCCAGGGACTGTCAAGATGAGGCCCATATCCTCACTCCAATTGAGGTCTACCAAAATATTTTTTCAATCAACATAGGATAGGCACACATTCCCGTCAAAGAAGGCTAGTGGAACATTGTCATGGCCAATAAGGTTATTTTCCATATCCCTATTACAATTTAGTCCCATAAACATAGTCTTTAAATCACCATAGGGTAGGCCCATAACCCTATTAATGAAGATACCTGAAATACTCCATCAGTTTATAGTAGTCAAACTCATATCCATACTCCAGTATAAGAAATAATACACCAATATCCATCATTGGATATATAAGAGGAGGCCCATATTACTTATCCCATTCTAGAGGTTCATTATCATATCCCAATAGGGAATGGACATCCAAATAAGTCTCATATTACAACTTCAACCAAGGTAGACTGGTATATTTCAACAACCATAAAAATGAAGGATCATCTTCATGCTAAAAACACATAATCTAACTGATATATTCTACGAAGTTATCAATATTGAGATCATATTCTCATAGTAATAGATATTCATCAGCAGACTTCGAAGTACTTTATAAATCTAGATCATATTCCCATTCATCCTTGAAATTTAGGTCAATATATTTTGACCATGGTGTAGTATGAGGCTCATAATATGACACTAATAAATTCCTACTTTATTGAGGCTTTATAACACATATACACAACAATTCAAGGGTCCACCAACTCTTAATATGAAGAAGAAGAAAATAACTACCACAATGGACCGCCACATGGTTGTACAAAGATAGATCATCGAGACCCTATCCCTAGCATCCAGTAGGGAAAACCTCCCCATGGTGATATATCTCCTAGGAAATGAAATCATCCCCTTTTGAAGAAACCTTTGTATATATAGGTTCTTGAAACATCTGCGTTTAACCATATATATTTCCTCATCAAACACCAGTAGAAACTTACCTCAATCATTAGAAGGCACAAAGAAACAACACCTATAGTCTGAAAAGGTGGGGGAATATACCTCTGATAAAGTAGAGACCAACATGATTATATAGAAGGATATATAAAGAAACTACGTTACAAACTTGTTTTGGCCCATTTTCAATTTTGACTACAAAGTCCTAAATGTGTTAGATGAGGAGTGCATGACTTACCTATGCCATTTTTTTTGGATAACCCATCAGTAGATGAAATATGTATAACTCTGTTATCAAGGATATGAGGGTCACATCCAAATCATAAAAACTCTCTATTGTAAGGTGGAACTAGATGACTTTTCTATGTTTTGGAACCCAAAATCGAAAAGGAACATAAAAAACCTATGATGTTCCTGCCTCTACGATGTAAAAACTGTATGGTGACTAAGCAATAATCACCAAATCCCCATCAGAGATCTATATCCAAGGATGAATAAATTATGGAGCAATTAATTTCACCTCATCCATAGGACAACAAATATGTCTAAAAATGGAATCATGAAATGTCATAGTATTAGGAGATATCATGGGACTAGACAATGTGTGAGCTGTCTAGTCAATATAATGAAACATCCCCATTAAGAAAATGCAGAGGTAGAGGTTTAATTACTAGCTTCGAAGTCGAGCCTCTCAACAAGCTGTGAACATGTCTCAAATGAGAAATTTGAAGTTGTGGATTGCACAAAAACTCCCCATAGAATGTGATTCCCATCACGATATTGCACTACACCCTACCCATGGACAAGTGAAATTATGGAGAAAAATAATATTGTGATGGGATCCACAATGGTAACATTATGGGAGAAAAAACAGCCTACAGGGTTAGGGGAATTTTTTTTGTGACCTCCACCATTGGGATCATAAAATACCAATATTAGAACCAAATCCAAATAAAATCCCAATAAACCCCATCCCGTAGTGATTATGGCATTTTTATCTTATCTTACATCCTAAGATTCATTAAATCCAAAATAACATGATTGGAGAGTACAAAAGGTGACTCTTAACAAAAAAACATCATATGTACAGGGGAATTTTTACCATCTCTCCAAGGATAATGTTATTCTATAGGATATAAATCATCCTAAAAGAAACCTTTCTTCTTGTAGTTCCTCATGCTTCGTGACACACCCCTGACTTTTAGAGCATGATCCTAAATAAAGATTGGGGACTCCCTTAAGGTCCCTATTAACAGACTAGAGTAGGGAGAATTTTTTTGAAGATATTAAAACCCTAAAAGGTGAATAAGTTAAGATGGACCAACAGGTCCAAGTTCCATAGGTTAGTCCCCAAAGAAACTCTCAAAGGGGAAGCAGACAATGTATACCTTCCCTATCACCTTATTACTGACGGGGTGAACACCGTCACTCTGTATGACTTTGTAAATTTCATAACCATATGTTTAAAATATAATATAGAATAGAAAATTAGTATTCAGTGGAATAAAAAAAGAATAATACCCTGAGAGGGAGGTGACGTTGATGCACAAAATGGGGCCACATGTTCATGATATCAAAGGAGGAACCATAACATGGAATCCCCAAAAACTGATTTCCACCTCCTCAAATAATTCTGTAAAAGAAAAAGATAAAGGTGTGGCTAAATATCACTCACCACCTATAAAGGACCATCTATAAATAAATATACTGGATAATATGATATTCATATATGAAACATCAAATGAATTAATAAGGAATTAATCATGGGAAATTTTCCCACTTGGTATCTTTTTCAAGAAGAAACACATGTCCCTCCTCTCACTTATTTTCAGGTTGTAAACCACTTGAAATAATGGAATATGATCTTCATCCTAGCTCTAAATCTAGTAAACTAGCCTACTTGAACACAAGAATTGTGGAAGAATGTGATTTTCCACTGTTGTAGTGATAATTTTAACCTTATCGGGGTAATTATTTATCCCTAACATGTATTGAAGATTAACCAAATCCAAGGGAAAAACCAATGAATCAAACAACACCCACTCCCTATAATTAGAATATTTTCCAAATGGTAGTACCCCTAGAGAACCTCAACATCAGCGAGTCTTTAGATGCTCAGATCGAAGCCATGGTGGGGTGTTATGCCACCATCCATCCTAAGAGGAATCCATATCAAAAATGGGTGGATGAAACCTTACATTCACCCAAGTTCTGTAATCCGACCCTTTCAAACTTTTATGACATTAAGTACCCTAAAAAACATCTTATACACTTCATATCCCATTTAAATCCTGTGATGGGTCCTCAAGACTAGAAAGAGGCAATAAAACAAATATTCTTTGTACATAACCTAGTGGGGACAACATTAATCTGGTATTCTAGCCTCTAGGAAGGATCCATTTTAAGATGGATTTTTTCCACCAATTCCTTTATCAATTCAATTCATAGCTATGCAAGAGAATGGCCATTAACTTCAAAATCTTCAAACAACATGAGAATGATAGGGTCTCTAACTTTATCTCCATAAGGAAGGGTATAATTTAATCACTCAACAACCCAATATCAAAAGAGCAGTTTATAGAGATTTATACTGAGAACCTTCTTGATGAAATTTAGACACCATTGGCCCCAATGAAGTACCTAATATGATTTTGTGATTTTTTATAAATGAAACAGTGCATATTATATGAAAATTGGAAAACTATGTCCAAATATAGGCCTACACCCATGGTGCATGGGAGAATATATAATAGATAAGAAACAACCCTATTACACTTAAGCTAATAATGGTGTTAGTTAGAACACATAGGCAAGCCCCAAATAAACCAACACCTATTTCTAAGTGAAAAGTAGAAAAACCACCCTCAACCAGAAGTAATTAGAGATCAAGGTTGCCCAAAATTTTAGAAATGGATGAAAAAAGTATATTCATTTTTAAATGAACAAGTCTCAGGTTATTTCCTCATAGAGATAGAAAATTATCTCATCAATCTACATGAGTCAAGGAAACCTAATGATATTTTCCTCAGTGTATTCCCTGCCCGCTTACATTTTTATAGAAGGTTTAGTCACACCATCCAAGACTAATTTGTCTTAAAAATTTTACTTTAAGGATAGTTTTATTTTGGACTGGTGATACTGGGTATATCTATGATTCATGTGACCTATGTAAACATCACTCAATCAGTGGAAGAGGGCCACTGAAAATAAGTTCTGATGAGGGATATACAAAATTTTCACAAATTGATGGCCTAAAATATAGTTTACCAAGATCATGCCACCCTTGGGGATTAACATTGTAAACTAGTCATGATTATGTTACCTAAGGGGAATCCATTAAATATTACTCCTTTTGGAAGTCATAATCATAAAAATTAATAAAATCCATGAATACAATAGTCTCATCCAACTACCACTCTAGCATATATTACGGTAGATGTACTTCCTCCAGAATCCGTAGAATGGGAACCATCCCACGGAATATAATCCTCATCCGAAGAGGAACAAAATTTAAACTATTTTATGTTATTAACATAGAATAATCATTCTCCAATTATTAATTCTCCCATGAATATGATCTCCCTCATACCTGACTAGGGAATTAGAGGTCGATGGAACATGATCCGAGGTCATAGGGGTACATTTGGTCAGGGTTGACCCTAATATCTTGACCATATCCCTGAAAAGGACATATATTCACCCACAACCCATGGAAAAGTGATTCAGTAGGACCATTAGGAGAATGTAAACACCTTAGAGTCCACTAGTGGTTACCCAATCCCCATTATTTTCAATGACTAGTTTGAAAGCGTATAACTATTTGATCCACCAAAATAGTGAGGTAGACAAGAAAGTTCCACACTATGAGCAACATGTGAGCCCTCAACCTCTTATCAAGAACAATAAACATCCACCTTAGGCACATTATTCCCTATGTTTCCTGATAAGTACAAAACCTATGTCATGAAGCACCAACCTTTGGTGCCAAAAAATGTCATTTTAAAGTATCTGGGAGCTGTCCCATCCAAGATTACAATCTATTATATCATCCATCTTTCAAAAGATCACATATATGAACTCATCAAATCCCTCTATATTCTCCAAGATTCTGAGATATACATTTCCGAAAATGAGGTCTATTGAATTCAATCTTCTATAGTATAATGTCATACATCCATCACGTTAATAGAAAATTATAGGGAATAAACTATTTAGGAAAATATTATACCACCATATGTTCTAGGAAATCTTGATAATGTCAATATATGATGATCTATATTTTATAATGGCTATGGAATAAAATTTATATTGATTCGGAAACTCTAACGTTTGGGATACAATGGGGAAGATTTTTCTTAGTCAAATCTAACCATTCAAGGGTATGAATAATGTGTAAAAAATACCCTTATAAATATAATTCAGAAAATATTAGTTAATAAAGATTATTTCTACTGTTGAGTTCATGGTTATCCATTAATACACAATATAAAATGTACTTCTAATGAGACCTTGGCTTCATATCCACATAGTGGATTCATCAATATTTCATCAATGTTTGAAACAGACCATTAAAGAGAAGGTTAGAATAATGCATGGATATAACTCTCCCCTAGAACCTTGTGAATCCTGATACACTAAGGTATGTTTCTATAAGAGGGAAGGGAAACAACCAATTATAGAAGGTTACATGAAGGTTTCCACTCACAATGAGTTGAAATCAACCCTTGAAAAGACATGGAGTTTTCTCATTGGTGATTATGTGATACATATAAACTTGGTTGAGACTATAGATTCATTGCTAGTAAGCTATCATAGATCATATACTTTTTTATCTTACACTCATGAAGTAATAGTTACACTAGTCGATATGGGTCCTCCAAAGGAATGTTAGGTTAATTCTCTTTCTAAACCAGTAAATTCTCCTCCCCTATCAGTAGAAGGTAAACATTCTCTTAATATATTCCCCACAACTCAGTTTGTCAATACCTATCCTACCCTCATTAAAATTGGGGGGGGGGATAGAAGATATCTTCATAATGTCCCAATAATTTTTCAGGATGTTGATGCCCCTTCCCATGCCCACCTATCCTTTGACATGGATTGAGATGCCCCCATTTTATCATATGCATCTGAGGACACCTACATTGAAACTAAAATGGACGAAGAATAATAGGACCTTGGGTATTACCCTCCAATAGTTGGGGAAGTAATATCCACTACTATTTATGTGTTCAGGTAGAAAATATTGGAATAGAAGAGGAACCACACTCTCATTGATCAAGGCCACCATTCCCCTTAAAGAATATGAGATGTATATTTTTTTTAAGAAATATAAATATGTATTATTTTGTAACTATATAGAGATTCTAAGGTAGGATATTGATGTAACCACTCATCACCTAGACTTTCTAGATGACCACTAAGGTTTCAAATAAGCCTCCAAAATAATGCATCATACACATTCCACCAAGGTGGAGGATAATGTTGACATGTTTTTCAAATTAATTATTTAAAATAGGTATAATAACAAAAATTTCTTACAAATATCATTCCAATTATTAGAATAATGAGTATTTCAAATTATACATTTACATTTGGGATCTCAACCAGCATTGTCTGAAAGATGATTTCCCAATACCAATGAAAAAATAGTTTTATTGATGAAACTTTTGACTTCCAATCCCTTTTCTTCATGGATTACTATTCTTATTATAATTATATTAGGATGGACCCATAATATGATGAAGCAAATACCTTTATTGAACCATAGGAAATATTTTGTTACTAGGTTATTCCTTTTGTCTTAAAGAATATTGGCACTACCTATCAGTGCACCATCCATAATATCTTAAAAACCTTCTTAGGGAGGATTTTAGAGTGTTATGATGATGAATTAGTGGTAAAGACTTGACAATATTCTGATAACCACATTGATATTCAGACAATCTTTAGAAAATAGTGAAAACATAGTTCAAATATTAATCCTCCTAAGTCTGCCTTCAGGGTGAGGTCATAAAAATTCTTCATCTTTTTGGAACACTACCTTGGCATTGAAGTTAATCTAGAAAAGACTAGTGCCATTCTAGAAATGTTACCCCTAGAAATCTCAAATAATTTATAGGGATTAAATGGATCATTTCTTATATTAGATTTTTTATATCCAGATTAACTACTAGGTGTCTCCCATCGACCATGATAATGATGACAGGAATTTCCTACCAAAAGAATGAGGACTACCAAGAAGATTTTACAAAACTCATGAAATATATTCTATGGGATCTATTCTTATTTCCAACAGTTTAATGTATTCAACTTATCCTATATGTGTATGCCAAGGAACGATCTCTTGGAACCCTCCTCTAGTATAGAATACTTTAAACCATTTAATAATGGATGGATCCCATAATACATTACCTCTAAAATGGTATACTTCTTCTGGATCTGTCCAAAGGGGAACAAATCTGATTTCAGATACAAAACATCACCCTTCGAGATGGTAAAAATAAACTGAAAGTCCTCTATAAATGGGGATTTGATGGAGTCCTACTCATATGAATTACAGAAGGGGGAAACTCTCTCCATCATGAAGGAGGTACATGAAGACTCATGAGGTGCTCATCCATATAGAACCAGGATATCCTATCAAATTAGAAGGCTTGGTCACTTCTGGATGACAATGACACTTGACTATGTAAAGTTATCTAAAAGGTGACACACATTCCAAATCCATGAAAACTACATCCATCTACCCCTGGATTTGATGAACATAGGTAAATATTCTTGGCCATTTTCCATAATGGGAATTGATATAGTGGGTCTATATCCACTACTTATGAATAATAATTTCAAGTATATCCATACTACCACTGACATTTTTCTAAATGGGTGAAGGATATACCCCTCAAGGAAGTCAAAATTAAGAGTGTCGTCATCTTCATGAAATCCAATATCACCACTGGATATGGTGTTTCCCACATGATATTTATATATAATGACAATAATTATATTCTTTGGAGTTAAAAAAGTTATATCAGGAGTATAAAATTGAGTCTAACCACTTTTATCATTATCATGTAGAAAAAAATGGATAGATAGAATATTTTAATAAGACTATGTCATATATACTCTAAAATATAGTGGATAGAAACAAGTAGTCCTATTCGGATAATATCTTAAATTCTTTACGGGCCTATCACACCACAAAACTTACTTCCACACAAGCAACCCCGTATTTATTGGGTTTTTGGATTGAGGTAGTATTACCCATTGAAGTCAAATTTCCGTCAATTTGAATATCCATTCATGGAAAACTCTCAGATAATGAAAAATCATAGAAGAATCTTGATGATTTATAATGAATCAATGAGAAAAGGTTTCATACACTACAAAAACACAAATTTAGTCAGAATTGGATTTTATGGGCCTTTAACAAAAAGGTCTTCTTCCGTTCGTATCTTTAAGGAGAATTGGTATTGGCCCCCAGAACCCCAATTTTATTTGGGAAGAATCCTCAAAAGTTGGAACCCATGTGGGAAGAGCCTTATGTTATAAGCAAGGTCTATTGTAATGGAGATTACACAATGGTTACAATGGATGAGTAACACATCACAACCCAACTAATGCAATGTTTATTAAAAATCACTTTGTATAATCTTTATATCAGAAAATAAAGGTCCTTATTGCTTGATGTTAAAGTTTATATAAGTCTTCATTATCACATGATGTTAAAATGCATGAAACTCATCCATACCAAATGATGTTAAACTCCATGGAACTCATCCTAGTTAGATGAAATTAAATGGTACAATATCCCCTCATGTTTCTTTTCACAAATTCATATAAAGGTTCATCAACTTCCCCGTCATCTCTTATTTCTCATACTAAGCATGACTCGTGTGATCTTAGAGAACCTGGAAGGTTTCTTTGAATAAAAAAATCCTGATACATCTAGTTTTGAGTTAGGGAACCACATATTTACCAAAATATGTTAAATTACACGAAATAAATACTTAGAACATGATGTTAAACATCCTGGAAGTCATCCTTGTCATACAATATTAAATTGAATTACATCTCACATTCTAGTCACACAATGTTACATTGTATGATAAAGTCCTTGTCATAGGATGTTAAATTGAATGAAAATTTCCTAGCCAAATGATGTTAAATTCTACGACCTACGTCATAGTCACATGATTTTAAACTATGTGACATAGGGACCATCCCATAGGAATTCAAATTGCTAAGGGAGGGTTACCTAATGTATCCCTTGAACGACATTACAATTGGGTCAAATAAAGATGATAAAAATTTCCCCTCCGTATATTTGTTTTAGACCCATACATGGAATATTATATATGAGATTAATGTGTGGCTTAATATCAGCCATTGTAGGATAAGAAATGACACATGAATTCTTTAATCTTGGGACCAGGTGCAATATTCACAATGATCACACCCTTTTCCCTACACATGATCCCAATTTGTGATAGGATTCCAATGGTTCATCACCAATGCATGAATCAATTATCTTCTCCTTATATGTGAGATAGAATCATATAGTGAATCACCCATATATATTTGTGTAATAATTAATATAAAAAATCACCAACCCATGCACATGATACTGTTTAGTGAAAGGGATTTTTTTTCTTTAGAACTACATGTGGATTGATTCCTATTTTTATGATATACATAATTATGAATATATCCTCTTATTCTAGGGCCATCCATAAAATCTATAAGAAAATAAATTTCCCCATCCCTGTAGAAGATTCAAATCTATATAGGGGCCATATATAAGAAATATGTTTGGATTGATTCCTAGTATCATAGGATATATATAGATACCTAGATCACAAATCCAAGGTCTGATCGAAATATATGAAGAAATGTACCTTCGATTGTGTATGGGTTAGACCTAAATAAGTGAATATATAAAAGAACTATATGTGTATTGATTTATATAACAACATAATATGTAGAAACACTTGGATCCTCCATCTTGGGCCCAACCATGAGTTTTCCTCACACCCAATCATAACCCTTCCTAATAATCTAATATGTTTCAGTATTCCCGCTCACATAAAAATGTAAATGCTCCCACATATTCCCTTTCATGAAAACTCACATAGTCTAACCAGCTTCCCAATGGCCTCTTGTTTCTCAGGAAAAGAATGAATCATGTGAGCTTAGAGAACTTGGAAAGTTTCTCTAATTAAACATACTAAAATACATCTTGTTCAAAGACATGGAACCAAATAATGGGCGCATGACATTGAAATTCATAAAATGAGGTCTTCAATTTGAATATATCATCCTCCCAATAAATGTTTACTCAACGATTTAATGTTTTATCCTTTATACCCATAACTTTTTTAAAACCATATAAGTTTAGCCTTAAGGGTGTTCAAACGATTCATGAATTGCACGTTATCTATGAGACACCTTCATACCTTTGGTGTCTGAGTTAATAACAATTAGTTAATTGAGTCAATAAACTTCTCTTAGAAATCCATAGACCTCGAGAACACATACTCTTGGTCCTCCTCTATAGAAAATTGGTAAAAAGAACTAGCTAATCCAAAGGTATGTCTCTATGATTTTTTAGTGAATAAAAAAACACCTAAGAGCTTGTTACTAGGGGATTTTTTGGTCTTAGAGGATTGACCCTCAATAAATCCATGAGTCACTACCCTCAATGTGTGTGATATGGTTTTACACCATTACCAATAGTTCAAATATACCCACTATTATCCACCTTTCATTGAATGAAGTATTCTTAGGTTATGATTTACACTTCCCATATGCCAACTATACAAGCATATTCCGATACCCTAGATGCTATGAGTTTGTACATCATACTAATTTAAATGAAATATTATAACATATTATCTTTATACCCTTTAATTTTTGGGAATGTATATACTATGAAGACCCAAATTCCATCTCCTCATGTATGATCTCAAACTGTATAAGGTTCCCTTTAGCTAACCATAGTGTTAGGGATTTTGAAATGAAGATATGAATGCTCCCCTATCTACATATGAAAAAGATATATTCAAAAGTTGTCTTTCCCATGAAATACATATGCGTGTCTTGATTCCTATCATCAAAAGATACATAACGGTTCCCAGGTTCCCTAATCCTAGGCCCAACTACAAGTCCCAAAGAAAATTCTTCACCATTACTATGTATGAATATGATTTGTGTGTGTGAGAGGGGGGGGGGGGGGGTCATGAGATAACTTTTTTTGGATTGATTCCTATCATCACATCACATGTAGTGTGAACTAGGTTCTCTAATCCTGAGCCTAGTTGTAATATTTAAATTCAAAATTCTCCTTCCCTTATGTATGTAAAATACCTTCATAGGGTAATCTATACATGAAATATGTCTGTATTGATTCTTGTTACCACAAGTTATGTATTGATGCCTAGATACTGTATATCGAGCCCATACATGGGTTTTCATCATGCCCAATAATGTCCCTCCATGAGAATCAGATTTGTGTGGGAATTTTTTCTCACAAAAAATGTGAATTCCCTAAAATATCCCCTATCATGAAAACCCTTGATGTCTAACCAGCTTCCTAGCAACCTCTTATTTATCACACTGATCATGAATTATGTGATCTTAGAGAACCTATCATGTTTCTTTGATTAACATGAATGAAATATATATATTTTTCAAAAATATAGAACCAAATCCTAGTTGCATGATGTTAAAATACATGACATAAGGTCTTTATGATGAATAGATTATCCTCCCAATGAATGTGTACTCAAGAATTTCTTGTTTTATCCCATCACCCCAAAAATGTGTTAAAAAGACGTTGGAATTTCATTTAGGGTTCTTGAAACCACATTGAATATTATGTTCTCTATGATAAAACTTTAAAATTTTGATTTCTAAGTTGATACCAACTCATTACTTGAGTTGACACCCTTCTCTTAGAACCCCATAAACCTCAAGCAAACACACTCTTGGTCCACCTGTGTATAAAACATGTAACATGGACTAGATATTCCAAATGTACAACTATAGGATCCACCAACACCTAATAGATTTTTAGGGGAAGTTTTAGTCGTAGAGGAGTGCCCCCTTAAGCCGAGGAGTTTCTTCCATCACTTATGGTTATACAATTCTCCACCATTACCAATGGTTTTCCTATACCCTCCTATCTCCATAACCTATTGACTTAGATACTCTTAGGTTATGATTTAAACTTCCCATAACCCAACTATTAAAGAATATTCAGTTACCCTTGATTTTATTAGTTTATGAATGATAATCATTTTAAAATAAAGATTAAAATATCTTATCCTTATACCCTTTCATTCTAAGCTATTAATCCTCTATGAATACACAAATTTCATCTCTCTACATATGATATCAACCTATATAGGTGACCCTTTATCTGACTATAATGTCAATGATTATAAAGGGAAGATAAGAATTTCCCCATCACTAAATTTTAGCTAGATCTATGAAAAAAGTGGTTTAACCATATAAAAACTATGGATGGATTGATTCCTATCATCACAAGATATGTAATAATTCCCAGGTTCCCTAATACTAGGATGATCCACAAGTCCCAAAGAAAAATATTCCCCTTTTTATTTAGGAACCTGATCTCCCAGGGAAATTGTCATGAAATAACAATGTGTATATTGATTCCTGTAATCACAGAATATGTATCGATGCCTAGGGTTCCTAATACTTGGTGAAAATACAATATTTAGAACCAAAATTCACCCTCCTTGTGTATAGGTCAGACATACAAAAAGGATTTACTATATAAAAACTAGGTGATACTTCATTCCTGTCCCCATATGGTATATATTGATTTTTGGATTACCCATCATGAATCCTTGTTACATTCAACGATTTATTCTCCTACCTTGGTGGCTAGGAATCTAGGGTGGTGCCGCACATACCTAATAGCCCGGTGCTAAGTAGGACTTAATTCCCCATTCCTACACTTAATCTAGACCCATACTGGATAATGTTCAAAAATATATTGTATATCCTAATAAAAATTCTCCCCTCCACACATATGAATTAAATTTATGTGGAGAGATAAAATTTCTTTGACCAATATAGTGGTTTCTAGGGGTATGATTCATAATTTTATGTCAGTTAACAAATCCTTACCAAATTATTTTAAAATTCATGGAATATGTCCTTACCTCAAAAATTTTAATAGCACAAAATAAGTCCTAGTAACACAACATTAAAATTCATGATAATTTTCTTATCAAATGATGTTGAACTGTATAACCTATATCCCATTAATCTAAATTTTGTGACATATGATCCAAATTGCAAGAACATAAAATATGAATGAAAGAGTTATAAAACATACCAGACTGAAAAATCATAAAGGGTGGTTTGAAAAATATTAATGCATTTTCTTGAAAATATCTTTCATTTTTGAGTATAGGTAAAAGTTATGTTATAAATAGAAAAAGGAACAAAGATCATATTTCCCACCATGTGACCCTATTAAAATAAGATCCATGATCATTGGACCCCTTTAGCCTAGAAAAAAATTTGAGAGATGATTTTTCACACCCGCTCACAATGATAACATGTTTAGTTTACAACAACACAACTTCTAACATACTCAAACCATCCGTGAATATTAAATTTTCCTTAATCAAACTTCATGTGTTTCATATGTGAGTTGATACCCTATAATTCCTTGAGTTTCTATGCTTCTCCTAGTGCCCCATATTCTTGATTAATTTCTCTTGGTTCTTTTCTCTAGTGAATTATTAATAGGGTCCAAATAATTTATATAGAACATGGAAGTATTTACAGATGAATAATAAAATGCATCCGGGCTTATTCTAAGGGTATGTTTTGGTTCTAAAGGATATGTCCACCTTAAATCCCTAAGTTATTTTGCTGGATAAACACGGTGAAAGTATTGACCTGTAAAAACCAGTTTCCATTTTTCATTGGCTTAGATAATCTCAAATCATGATTTAAAAATACTATGACCAAACTATTCTAGTATATTTTATATCCTCGATGATTTGTTACCCTATACAATACATTATCTCAAAGAAGTAATGTGAAAATTCATTCTTGAACCTTTTGATGGTCCATGTCATGTGATCCCAAACGATTTATAATAGGACTCGAGCATCGAAATCATGAACTAAACCATCCCAAGGTGTTATAATCATGTTTGGATATCCATTTATCCACATTCTACTTAATTTCTCAGGTGATTGAACCTTGAAAAATATCCCATAGCCCTTGGAAAGGAGTGAAGGCCCCTCTGCTTTACTATTAATATAATCTCTATGGGTTCCCACATAAGGGTCCTTTAAGCATCATCTTTCGGTGTATCATTCTTGTAAGAAAGGACCTATAATCCTTGTGAGCCCAAGTAACATCATAGTGGAACTCGACAACTTAGGTTTTTCTCGACCATCACCAACATGTCTCCCCAATCTCATCACCTATGGTTAAAACATTCAGATACATTATTTACACAACCAAAATCCCAACTATCCAAGTAGATTTGACACCCCTAACATTACACCACCATATTTCAATTCCATTATCAGTAAGGATGTAGGGTGTAATAACCCATCACGAATATCCATATTTTAAACATTGTAGGATTTCAGAACCCTCAATGAATACACATCCTTCATAACCCTCAATACAGGGTACGAGCTAGAAGACCATAAACTAAAACAACATCAGGTTAGAGATATACGAACCTAATATAAAGAAACATCTGTTCTGAGTTAGAACACCATAAAATAAAAAATAAGAAGGTCTAATCTATAAGAACTTAAACTAAAAAAACACCAAGTGTGAGATATAAGACCCTAAAATACAACAACATTATGTCTGAGCTAGAGTAACATAAACTACATAAACATCATGTTCAATCTATAAGAACATAAACTACAGAAAAATCAAGTATGAGCTAGGTAACCCGAAATTACTACCACATAAGGTACGTTCTATAAGACCCTTAACTAAAAGAAAAAAATTTCCAAGTTATATGAACTTAAAATAAGTTACCATGAGGTCCAATCAATATAATCCTAAACTATAAAAAATAAGGTCTGAGATAGAATACTCTAACCTATAACACCAGAAGGCTCGAGATATATAACCCTACACTACAACAAAATAATGTTCGAGCTATATGACCCTAAACTATATCACCCCATCAGTTCAACCTAAAAGATCCTAAAACTAATAATTGAAAGATACATAACACTCTCCTAGCTGAAATCCTACAAATGGAACCATAGTAAAAAGTTGAGTCTCCACTTACTGGACACACACACTGTGTGATCTAGGAAACATCGAGTACTTATGAAATATAAAAGAAATAAAAAAATTACGATGACGACCCATGAAGGGTATCTTAAGAAAAAGTTGAAACCATGTCTACTAATCCAATCCCTTAATAGATTAGTAAAAGTTTTAGGTAATATAGTAAATAAGCGATATGGAGGCTTGTGGGGTCCACCTATTGGCCTTAGGAAAAATTGATCTATACTCGCTAGGTCTACACACCTAGGAAAAACGTTAAGCACTATTTCTAGGAAATATAATCAAATTACATCATTATTTGAGTGTATTAATTTAGAGTTGAGTTAAATCAACATTAAGGGAAGAAAAACTATTCATTATAAAGGATAAAAAAACCAATAAAAACACAAAGAGTTCAATAAATAAATTTCATTAATTAATTATGATGTGAGGGAGTAATATTCATAATATAGAGTTTCTACTGAAGATACTCCGATTTTGTACAATAAGATCATCATAAAATATGTTTACCGAGTACTCTAGATTGGATAGAGTTTTTCATGAGATGTTAAATGAACGATGAAGTGTTACCTACTCCATCTCCTCTTCTGTTGGTAATGGATGAATTACCTTGATTGAGGAGTATTGATCCTAATATTATTTTCATGTGGAATATAGTGGGGAGGATTTGTTTAATAAGTCAAACTTCTCTTGATCTAGGAACTCTCCAATTTCTACTATCAGATTGGATAATTACCTTATCTAATCCTGAAATTGGATGATTATAAGTTGTTTTTTTATAGAACCTCTATATAATCCCTCATTTATTGGAGTAGAAAGTTTTTATTATAAAAATCACACATATCTACATCATTGTTAGATAGTTCCTTTTTATAGGATAATACTAAGAGTGATCTCATATATCCCCCTAAAATCAAAGTATCATTCTCCCAGGTTGAGGAAAAGTTGACAGAGACACCCCCTTAATAAAAATTTTACACCAAGGGGTTATTAAGAATCAAGGAATGAATTTGGTTCCAAATCATCTTTCATGTCATCAAACATTAAGTATCCTTTTAATAGGAGTCTATGACATGAGGGGATATGGGTGGGATAGTATTAAATCCATTGAAGGAAGGCTGGGCCCAACTGATGAAGAAGTGGATAAAGTGGCTTGGATGATTCTCCATTTATATTGGAAAATTGTTTCTTCACCTTAGACATATTTTGACCCTCCTCTTGTGAGAATATAACTAGTTATTGGTACTAACTGGATGATTTACCTAATAAAATATACCTCATTTTCATAGTAATATCACTCATGATGAGGGTGTTGTTTTAAACGACCTCAAGAGTCTTTAACCAATTCCATCGAAGAAACCAAAAATAGGTTTAGATTGGAATAAGTTGTATCCAGTTTTTGAACCACTTGGATCACTATAATAGTTGGGTAGGCTTCCATGAAATATTGGGAATTGTCTATAAATAGGTAAATAGAATTATTGAAAGGTGGTAGGGTGATTTTGTTATTGGTATCCCTGCATACCATCATCAGCTAGAATTGAAAAAATGAGCCTAGGGTGACGTTCCACTCATAAGACTGCAAATGGAAGATAAGACACTTCTTGAGTGCAGTGGAACTGGTTTTTGAATATATATGAGACATATATCTCATATATGATTATCTCATCCAAAAAAACTATAATAACTTCATCATAGAATGAAATCTTATATGACTTTTTATCAATGGAGTTGTCACCGTTGTTAGTAATCAGACTAGTGGGTGAAAGATAAAATACAAAATTGAAATGTCCATGAATTATTAACATTTCAACAGCCTCATCGACATTTAGTAACATTTCCCAAATCCTAGAGATGTTATATAGCCTAGGGTAGAATAAGGAATGATTAATCTCAATAGTATTTTGATACCTATATAACTAAACATTTTCACCTATCAAACCAAATAGAAAATATAAGTGGTTATTAATATAGTAATTGGTATTTACTTTTTGAATATGACAAAGGATTTAATAGAAGTGAGAAAGGGTTGTAACAACTAAATTTAGCATCTGACCTTCTGATAATCATTCCTCCATCACTAATGATTTGATCCAAATTCCCAAGAATGCTTCCTTTGTAGGGAAAATCCTTCAGTTCTAAAATATGTCTGGAAGTCCTGCCAAAAAAAATTGAGACATTTTTTATTTCACATCATAAACCCATGATGTTTATCCCCCAATCTCTATAATGGTCCAATATGATCTTGTTATGTCCCAAATGTATTAATATGGGAAGCAATTAGGATGCATGAAAACCAGTTGAGTCTCGCTCTGATGGAGAAAGATGATTATTTATTCTTTGAAAGAAATGATCAAGCACATATTTAGTTCCTTCATCAACTTCTACCTTGTCATAATTAGAATGTACAAGGATAAGTTTGAAGAATATCTAGATTCATACCAAACATTTATATTGGGGTGAAACTTTTCATACATCTACCTAAATGGAGGTACCCCCCCCCCAAGATGATAAATGCCTCACAAGATGATTCCAAATTCACTATGGGTTAGGTGAAATTCGTTATTACTGGGAAACTAGTGACTAATTTGTTTTCTAAGGAGCTCTATTTGGAGTTATAATGTGAAATTATAAACCCATATTTCCTCATAGGTGTAGATGGCGTGAAGAGGGTCTGAAAATTCGACACAACCTTCTTACATGTCTATATGGATCACATAGACATTAGAATATATCAAAAATATTTCGAGTTATTTTCTTGATCTATTAAAAGATCATGTGAATGATGATTCAAAGGCCCAATATTTTATGTGAAGTCCACTTGAAAATCCTAAAATATTATGATGAGGCTTCTCAACAAGCTTGAAAGATCATGTGAAGGTGCTTTAAAATCCTGAAAAATCATGTGGATGACCTCAAATGAGTCATTTTGATCATGAAATGCATATATAAATTTTTTTAACAATAATCAGGGCATTAAAATGAATAAAATATATAAATTAATGGATATTAATGTAATGGAAATTTATATTTATTTTCATGTGAAGGATTTATGAGGTTTTCATGATTAGTTCCTAGATCATGTGAAAGTCCTTTAACAAGCCTGATAGATCATGAAAAGGAATTTGGAAGAGTCCTATAGATCACATTATGTTACTTTTAATAATTTAAAAAAATTGAGGTCGTCATATAGAGAAAATATTTAAAATATGGATTCTTCTTGTGAAGTGATATATACTATTTTTCATGTGATGTTGAGATGAAATCAGCTGGGCTTCGTATGATCCTTATAACTTAGTCACATGATCCTTTTAATTTCTCATGATGAATTCATTGATCATGTGATATCAATTTTACATGCCTACCTGACTATAAAATGTATTTAAGACACGTCATCCAGATCATTTTAAGGCTTCCTGACAATCCAATTTGATCATGTGAAGAATCTCGAGCATGCCATGGGTTAAAAAAGAGCAATTATGAACTAGTCATGCAATCCCTAATGATAAAATATATAACGTATGTTTGGATCGTGAAAATTTCTTGAAAAGATTCCAACTTATGATGGTGACTTATCCACTGACGTAATCCCAGATATGAGACTAGAGAAGCATGATAAGCAGTATAGATATGGGGATGTGATGCCCATAATAACCCCATTGAAGTATAAAGGGGTTAAAAACACAATGATGATCTAAAAGGAGGAGGAAGAGAAAAATAGGGAATACATGAAGAGTGGTGATAACATGATGGATTAAATGATCACCAAAGTATTCCACCTGATAAGTTTGGTGAGGGACTTAAAGGGTCATTCAGTTGGATCATGCATTTCATGTAATCACTTCATATATCATGTGAAGGACCTCTTTCATGACAACCAGATCATGCGAAGGGACTTCAACATGTCTTAGTATTAAAACACATAATAACTAACAAGGTGTTTATATGGGAAAATTATTTAAATGATGGGATATTCATGTGATGTAAAATGCACATTTCTTCTTGATAAGGGATCAAGTGCTTCACATGATTTGTTCTCGGATCATGCGAAGCTATCTAAACATGTCAAGAAGTTCATGAGATTCCATATAGACATGTCTGAAAAACCATGCGAAGGATACTTGAAAAACCCAATAAATCACATGAAGACATCTAGACACGTCAGGAAGATCACATGATTCCAAATGAACATCTTAGATAAATCATGTGAAGTATTATTGATACACATGATAGATCACACTAAGCTCTCTAGACATGTTAGGTAGTTCATGTGATGTCCTTCAGACATGTCAAACAAACATTCTAGACATATCGAATAGACTCCCATTACATGTCATGAATACAACTTATATATGTCAACTAAACACCTTATACATGCCAGGAAGATACCATATACATGCCAGGTAAACAACCAATATATTTCTAGAAGACCCATAGACATGTCAAGTGGACACACTTGGAAATAGAAACTGTAACATGGTTGTATACTTGGACATGTTACCTCAATCCATATTGACCAATGACAAGGATATTTTGTCCAGTCATCCCTTCAAACCCTTAGTTCATCCTTACTCTGCAATCCCCATATGATCTCAACCTCGTGTTCACGCAGTATGTTTGTACATCAACTACTTCTTTTTCCCACATTGAGCATTTCTCAGATGAGATTATATAATTTTAATGATCATTCCAACTTCTTGTTGAAAGTACCGCAAAATTTTTTAATCCACATTTTGTGTATGTCCCTAGCTCTCTTAAACCCTTGGACAATAATCCCATTTGGTGTCGTTATACATCCATACCCATCAGTGGATCATGGACCATTTTAACTATGATAAATCTAATTCATGTTAAAATAAGGATATGTAGGACACCTTCTTAAGGCCCAATATCTGTATAAAGATATCATATCTTCTCTTGTGAGGTCATGGAATCTATAAGGCCCCCAATAAAAACATCAGGTCATTCCCCATGCATAAGCGACATTCCAATTTCAGGGCAACCATAATGGGTAAGCCCCATATAGTTCATCCTCATGATACCATGAAATGTACCTGATCTCCAGCTACCTCTTTTTTATAACACTAATCATCACCCATGTGAGATTAGAGACTGATAAAGACCAAATCATTTACATGATAAGAAATCTTCAGTATAGGAATCATGTTATATTTGATCCAGATAACATCCATTCTTCAAAATATTCCCCATAAAGTAGTTTAGGGAATCCATGTATGCTTAAATTTCCATACTCATACCATTTTGATGTAGATTTATAACTAAAATACAAGGATTATGATTCCTATCATAAAAAAGGATATGTAGAAAACTTATCGAATGCATGAGCCCTGTATTTAAACTAACAACATGGGTATTAATTCCTATCATTCAAAATGTTGGATGCCTCGTGGAGGTTCAATCCTGATTCTGAGACACCAATCAACCTCTTAGATGTAGATAAACACTAGAGTACCTAGTCATATGTATTTTTAATACAATAAACACATATTTAATAAAAAATAATTAATACCAAGATGTATAACCTCATATACATATATACGGTGTTATTTTTTCCTACAAGTGAAGTGATTCGACGCCCAGTTGGTTTGTTAGGGTAACCAGTCTAGTATCGGGGCTTGGGAAAGCTTCAAAAAAATATAAAAAATCTATAAGATATTTCAATATTAAGAAATAATCCCCCTAAAAGGGTGTGATAATACTAACCTCCCATCCTCTCGACCAATGTGATCTCTTAAGATTCATTATCCATGAATCCTTAATGATCACTAACCTTTGGAAATAATGTCCATGACTCCTCGTGAATGTGAGAGTTGTTGGGTGTTTTGGAAATGAGAATAGTGAGCCTAAAATGTATTATTATTGTAACCATATTATGACACCCACAATCAATAATTATCTCAACACAAAACCAAAATTTCTTTTTTTTTCACCCAAAACTGAGCTCTCCAATCATCTGATGCAGGGGATGCCCTTTGAGTTTGTCCAACTAGATATTCAAGGGAAACAAGTCGATTACCCAAAAAAGTGTGGGAAACTCTTCAATTACATTTGGTGGTTACTCAATCCATCAAATAATAAATATTATTTTTTTATTAAAATAATTTTGATAACACTATCAAAAGATTAAAAATACAACTTCAACCTAAGGTCACATTAATTCCCTCATTTGGATTTTTTTAATTCCACATGCACTATAACATTCAATGTTATACATATCCACATGATTAAAAATGTATCCCAAGTAAAAAAATTATTCTTCACTTTATTAATACCATGGGTGTAGGGAAGGTCCTCCATAGGAATACCCCATATCAAGAAACATATTCTGCCCCTTAATTTCTTCCACAATCCATGTTCTCCCGTTTTTTGAGAGATTCTATCAACTTCCATAAGATAAGGGTGGAACCCCATTTTACTTAGCAATGTACCATTGACCAATAAAATCCAATTCTGCATGGGAAAAGCCTTTATCGTTAACAAGAGTGAAATGTTTTAATAATAAATATTTCAATAAATATCCACAATATGGAACCAATAATCAAATTCACTTCTTTGGGGTATCCAAATAAAATTTCAATAACTTTTAAACCTAATGTAAAATTGGGAACTCACAATGATAAATTTCAAGTGAAATTTTGTTTCCCTATTTGTTTAGATGACCACCCCTAATAATTAACTTCAGTATAATCCAGAACATAAATAGGGGAGTGAAAATTATACCACAACCTTTAATTTTCTTTAATTTCATACAAATTTATAGATTTTAAAAATGTATTATAACTCTATAATCTTCACCCATTTTGGTACTTCCCTCTCAAGGGATACTCTCCACACTTAATCAACTTAAATTACAAATTTTATAACACAAAAATAGTATACTTAGGAATAAGGTGTACTTTAATAGGATCCTAATTTTTTGTAGAAAAGATGAGACTTGTTTCTCAACCCATACATTCCTTTACATGAATCTCTGAAGTGTATAAAACTCTTAACTCATGCATAAATATTGATTTTAAAAGTCTAATTTTGTTTGGGAAACATATATTTCTTATTTTACACACTATTCTTAGCTAGAATAGACTTATCAGCTTTATCTAGTATGGTACATATATCTTTTTCTTCTTACACCATTTTCCTAGACTCTTCCAATTGGTATAGCCTTATGATTAAAAAAAATATTTGTGTGGAAACTAATTTTTGTGTGTATACTCCTTCTTCACAGAAAAAATTAGTACTATGATTTATTGGTTATTTACCTTTGTTTCTCAATTTTATGGAAAAATAGTCATGCATCTGAAATACACATCCATTTTTGGGGATATTCATTAAACACAACTCATTTACCTAACCAAGTTCCAACTAAAGAAGAAAATAACATTCCCTAAAAACATTGGTGTGGATGTAAATCGATTTTGTTAAATCTCCATTTTTGGGGATGTGAATTATTTTTAAGGAATCCTCAAGTAAAACACTTACACCTCAAGGAATAAATTGTATCTTTATATGATATCCTAAGGATATAAGTGGATATTACTTATACGAACACTTAGATAAATGAGTAATAGTTCCAAAATGAACAACATTATTAGTGATAGAACACATATCCAAAATATTTTTTGAGGGAAAGATTGACTTTGATGAAGCTGAGTACCATGATACACATGAGTTGGCACATGAACATATTTCACAAATCCCCCTAAAATATGATATTACATAGAAAAAGTACTATGTAGGAGCACTAGATAGGTTAATAAACTAGAAATATATAATTTTATAGTTATTAAATATGTTGACTCATTATTAGTTGATAATAATGAACATGTGTCCTACAAGGAAGTAGTAAGTGACATATAAAACTCCAAATGGAAATAATCCCTGAATTTAGAGATACATTCCATGTACCAAAACCAAGTATGGATTCTTTAGATCCTATGCTAGATGTAAATCCCATGGGTTTTAAATTTTAATTCAAGAAGAAACTAGGAATAAAAGGTAGTGTCAGCACCTATAAGGCTAGACAAGTTACAAAAGGGTTTGAATAGTGTCAAGCTATCAATTATGATGGAACAATTTCACTAATTCTATGTTAAAATCCATCAAAATTATTCTGTCCATAAAATCTTTCAATGATTATGATATTTGAAAAATTGATTTTTAAAAAATCATTTTTTAATGGGAACCTTGTAGAAGATGTCTTTATAGAATATCTTGAAGAGTTTTTGAATCCAAAAAAATTCCTATAATGTATAAAAATTACAGAGATGTATTTATGGATTGAAATAAGTATCCTGTTTATGTAACATTAAATTTAATAAATCCTTATTAGAATTTGTTTTCATAAAGAATGAATGTAATCCTTGATTCTAAAAGAAGTTTAGTGGGAGTGCGGTCATTTTTCTAATTGTATATGTTGATGATATATTACTAATTGAAAATGAGATACTAGCCTTATAACAAATTATTATTAGGTTGAACACATGCTTTTTGAAATAAGACTTAGGTAAGGAGATATACATTATTGGGGTCAAGATCCATTAGGATATATTCAGAAGGCTACTTTGACTAAGTTAATGTACACATATTTACAAGATACTAAAGAGATTTAGTATAGAACAATCCAAGGTGAGATTATTTATAATACCACATGGAATAAATATCTTCAATAAAATGTATCCTCAGACATAAGAGGAGATAAAAAGGATGATAATGATCCCATACACATCAATGATGGGTTAAATCATATATTCCATGCTATGTACCAGGTTTGATGTTTTATATTCACTGATCATGGTAGGAAGATATGAAGAAAACACTAGATACCTCTATTGTATGGAATGAAAGAATATCTTAAAATATCTAAGCTATACTGAGGATATGTTCCTACATTATGCAGTTGACTGGGATATAGTAATCAAGGGATAAAGAAATGTTTTTTTAATGGTTGGGTCCAAAGCCTCATTTATTATTTAAATCAAAGACCTCTTTCAAACTGGGTATAGGGAAACCAATGACATACCCAAGAGGAGGGGGTGAATTTGGTGTGGTCGAATTTTTATCAAATTCTATTTTCTTCTTTTAACTTGTAAACCCCTTTGGACATTTAACCTATGGTGCTGGTCAATATAGATGTATTTGTTTTATTATTTAACCTATTATACACCTACTATACAATGTATGATAGTTTTAACATATAGAAAAAGTGTTTATACAAGGTTTGAATCCTCCTAAGAATCCTACTCCTTGCTGTTATCGAGATGTTCGAGTCACACATTTTCCATATAAATATTATCATCAATTTAAAAGTGGATTGGGGTAGTTATAATCCTAAACCCTCTCACTATATTACACAAGTGAGTTGTTCACTATATTAAATAAGTGAATATATTCTTAATATCATGTGTTATTAATACTACAATCCCATTAGTCATCAATTATTCCAACTTATTGAAGTAGATCAGAAAAATGCATAATGATGCCATTATATCCAAAATCTAACTCGATTCCTCTCACTCAGAGTCTTATAATACCATCTAATATTATAAAAACATCCATTAACTTTTTCTCTATTATCATTTTATCAAATTGAACTTCAAGGAACTTGGTAACCACTAGATCATATTTAAGAACTACTTCAAGACAATCTTGAAAAATGATCTCTTATTCAAGAAACATAATCTAAAAAATATACTTGGTTATTAAATAAATAAACCCTTTATATTAATCATTTTCATCATATTTAAACCCTTTAAAGGTATACTACTTATCTCTTCTTCATCATTAATCTTTCAAAACACTATGTGTAGCACGGATTGGTATAAAAATATACATCCTCCTCTTCTTCTTTGATACCTATATGGTGTTTTTTTAGCATAATATTGGATAAACATATTCTTCCTTGAAGGGTCTAATTTTTCTCTAATTTATTACTATTGAAGCATACAAATATATTGTGTTCCAACTCTCTCTATATTAAGAGGTTATTAATTTTTTATATAAGAAGAAACTATTTATTTTTATGATCTTTTATAATTTCCATAAATATGAATACATTATTACATGAATGTAAGACAAATCCCCCATGATCCTCCATGACATATTTTTTTTAAATGGTCATCTTAAGGAGTATTGAAAAAATACAATTATTTTATTTTTCTTCCCTTTTTATTTTAAATCAATGTTTATTCATTTATTTACATAGTAGTATTGAATAAATATTCTTCATAAAATCATTCTATAGTTGCGACATTTAAATATTATCCTTCACTATTTGATAAATATATAGAAAATTAGTTTCAAAATTTAGCTATCTTATTTTTTCATGAGAGATTATCATAAACTCTATAGAGGATCCAACATGACTTTTAAAATATCCACAAGAATATCAGATATTATTTCTCTTATACAACGTTATTAACTACCCAATTTGTAATATTTTAATCCCTGGAGAATAGTTGAAACATCTATATAATTTACATTTTCAAATTTTTTTATCTTAATGTTTTTAGGATAGATAAATTATCAACCTTCTATATCAGTTTTTTTCTTATCATGACTGACTCATGTCTTAACTATGCTTTATGATGTTTAGAGCATGAAAAAACAACTTAAGAATCACCCATTATAATTTTTACTTTAGAATATTCAATTACGTAATTTATTAGTTTTCCCAAAATTTTGGCTAACTGTTTTACCTTATGCCGCTATCTATAGCCTTTTAAAATTTACCTTGTGATGTGATAGTGTAGGTTCATTGAATAATATTAAATTCAAAAGTTTTAACTTATGACGTATCAATATAAGGTTTATTATACCTTAAAAATTCTCATCAGTTGTGCCTTATGAGGTATCATAGTAAGGTTCATTATACCTTATGAAGTATCATTATAAAGTTCATTGTACCTTATGAAATTCCATTATATGTTTTGTTATACCTTACAAAGCTCTCGGTACTTTACGATGGTGCATTAAGAATTTTCCTTTTACCCTATAAAGTTGATTATTCAAAAAGGTTTGTACCTTAATATGTTTAGGAAAAAATACAAAATTTCTCGTTTGTAACCTATGAAGATCAGATATTGGACCCTACAAAGTTCAAGTTGTAACATAAAAAGTTTATAAGGTTTAATACATAGGAAAATTTATATAATTCGATTAAAAAATTAGTCTAAATCTACTCTAAATGCCTTTAGGTCATCTTAGAACCTCCTCAAGTCAATTCAATTTTTTTGGGACATTTCAAACCTGATTAGACTTATTCATCACCATTTTTATGGTATCTTTCAAAGTATGGGCACTCAAGTTGAGTATGATAATGTATATTCACTACTCTTCATTTTCAGGTCCATTATAAATTATCTCTAGTTTTCATAAAAAATGATTCTAATAAATAAATATAATAACCAACATCCAAATTCATTCATGGATATTTTCTACAAAACATTATTTATATCTCCCCACTAGATGGTTTCTTCCAAGAACTTACTAAACTATTATATACAACAATTTTAGCTTCACTACTAGCCTTTGACTTGGGGATCAACATAATAATCATTATATGTTAAGGGATAATCATGTAGAAAGTAGATATTAGTTCTAATTACCTCAATACATAGGCAAATAATTTGTTTTCATTGGATGGATAGTCACTCCATCATCCGACTTTAACAAATTTACTTTCCTCCAACAATAATATTGAAAACAATACCACACACCACACAAAGTTCACTTCAAATTTTTGACAGAGTCTAAGTATACTACGACTTCTGATATAGCTAAGGAATCATTTTGGATATGAAACTATATCTTGGATCTTAATATGGTGCCTTTAAATCAATACCCTCTCCAATTTTACTACGATAATAATATATTTATGGATCTTTCTAAGGAGACAAGGTTACATTAGATGATGAATCACATAGTTTTGAAGTATAATCTTATGAGCAGTTTCTATCAGAGAGGTGAGGTTATGGTAAATAGTTTTTTTACAAGGGATAATATTAAAAACTCATGGAAAAAAGGCTTATCCCAGTAGTATCATTAACATCATGTGATAATTACCAGATTTAAAGTCATTAGAATTTGACTCCAGTATAAGTGGGTGTCTATTGGAGTTGGTAAATAAAAATAGACTTCTTTTCACATTAATTAACCCATATATTCAAAGTATTGAATATTAATATATATCTTATTAAAAGATTAGTTTTTTATGTGTAACATTAAAATTATAATTCCTTTACAGTATTTGTCACATGAAAAGGACATATAAGTTCCCCTACTATGATGATATCCTTGAAGTTCCATGAAAATATTCCTAAATACATGTTCTATTGTTAGATAAAATTATATAATGGGACATAGATTATGTTTGACTCTTATGTTACTGATGTCGGTATGTTGACGAGACATCATCTCATGAAGTTATCACTTGGTAATATTCAGGATGATAGATTATAAGGATAAACCCATACATAGGAATTCAACATTTTTTTCACGTCATTAGATATTTCAATCTGTATATGTGTGTAATGATCCTTAGACTTGAGATTATTATTAATTCATATCTTGAGTTGGGCACTTTAATTTATTTTCCAAAAACCATGATGACCTAAGATTGTTTTGAAGTAGGATATGTTGGGCGCATCTTAAGTGATATTGAATTAATGAATAAGTTAATATATTATTTTTCCATCTCGGTTGAAGAAAGATGATATCTTAGGATCTTTGATTAGAATGGAAATTTCAAGAAAAAATTACCTGGCCATGGTGATTTATGGATTTATTTTATGAAGTCAATGAATGAAATATCAAGAAATTTTGTGGATGACATATGTATGAAAATATCTTTATTTGAGATATCATGAAAAATAGATTATATTATACAGTGAGAGTTTATATATGGTTTTTTTCTTTGGGATATTGACTTCATACTCTATGGGTGCATTGATGTGTTACACGATGCCAATGTTGGATCACCTAATGTCATAGAAGAAGAATTATAGAGTGAAAAATTGTAGTATCCATCTATCTCAGTTAAAGTATATTAAAATTCAATAGTGGGAATAAATATTATTATATTTAATAAGGAATAGTGTTTATTCAAGATTTTTTGATCACAAATATTCAATCACTATATTTATACATTTGTTGAATATTAATTAAATATTTTTTCACAAGACAAAAAATATATTTATTTTTCATCTATTGGGAAATATTTATTTATTAATAATATTCGGTAAATTTCAAGGAAGGTGGTCAGGCTGAGTTAAGGGCCGGGTAATGAAAAAGATATAATATTAAATATGATGGACCCTATCACCCATGGAATTTGACTAAATATTATCCATAGGTGGCATGAACCATTAAGGTATGTCCTTGTATCCAAGAGGCTAACATCACTAGCCACACAACCCAAGACTGTAATCTAGGATATCACCATGGGTGTCTGGCCCCATGGAGGTATGGACATGTGTACATGAGCATAATACCATGTGCACCCTACCTATGACAAGATCCCAAACCATGACCACAAGAAGTGATGACTGTGGTTTTATGACCACGTGGATGAGACCCTACTATCAAAAGTGTTGGAATCCTCCTGTATTAATCATGTTTTAATGATCAAAAATCTTATTCAAACTAGTTAAATCCTGTAAATTATATCAAATCATGTGTATTAATGTTTAACATACTCTCTATCTTTAAGAATAGCCATTCAAGATCTTAATTACTCTACATCCAGTTTACTTACATTATACTGTCTTTGATTTACTCTCATAATACATTCTTTGACAAATGCTTAAGTATAATCCATTCTATTATCATCATTGTTAAGTCTGAACACAGTTACTTTGAAATGTCTGAGACACCATGAAGAAAGACACTATGAACAAGACACCGTGAAGCAGACATTGTGAACAAGACACCGTGAAACAAGACACCATGAATCAGGACACTGTAAATCAAGACACTGTGAAGCAGACACCGTGAACAAGGCACTATGAAAAAGACATCATGAAGAAGATACAGTAAATCAAGACACCATGAAGCAGACACTATGAACAAGACACCGTGAAGCATACACCATGAAGTAGACACTGTGGATCATGACACTGTGAAGCAAGACACCGGGAACAAGAAACCGTGAAGCATGAAACTGTGAAACAAGACACCATGACCATGAGACACTATGAAACTTAGACACTGTGATCAATCTAGACACCATGTGAAAGAGACACAATTTCCATGAAATACTGTGACACTGTTTCTTAAACTATTTTTTCATCTTTCAATTTAATTTTTAGTGGTCATATTTGATGATTTTAATGCACTGACATAATTAAAGTTTTTTTAGACATATCATCCAACAATATGAGGTACGAGGTGTAGAATACATGCAACCTGTCAGCTCTAACACATGAATTCCAAGATAAATACGAAGTGTGGCCACGAATAAAAAAACACGCGATACAAAAATGAAAAACAAGGTCCTGAGCACGATAAAGAAGAACATACTTAGAGAAAGTTTCAAAGGAAAGTCCCACTGCATTCAACTCGACACTGCTGAAGAACACACAAAGTATATTTGAAGCTTAGAGAACATATTTGCTCGGTTGAACCTTAAAAAGAACTCAAATTGAATCATGACACTCTGTTTTTTAGAAAATGACTCGAAATCTGCATCTTCTTCATCTTAGAAGTCCAAAGATGCAAAGACAAACACTCAGATCACTTCTAAACCCATATACATATTTCAGCTCTGTTGTGTATTTGTTTATTACCTTTCGTGCAGAGTGTGTACCTATAGAACAACACACTCTATCTTCTGCATTAAACTAAAGTATACAAGATATCCTTTCTCAACCATTCTCTTACTCTTGTTTATACCCACAAATAAGTGTGGAAGAGGTCCCTGTGTGGCTTGGTATTTTGTCCCCATGAAAACTATGGAAGAGGTCCCTGTGTGACCTAGAAAGTCTGTGTACTATTGTTAACCACGATCTAGGGTGTGGATTAATGTTTATTTATATAAGATTATTGGTGATAGGTGATCACCAAGTGGAGTGGATTAGGTCTCGACTTGAGATTGAACCACTTGTTTCATATCCGTTGTGCTGCTTAATTTAGTTTTCTCTATTGTATTACTTTAATTTATAATACAGAAATCACTAATTACACTTTGATAGTTAGTCTTGGAAAGAAGTTATAACTGGCTTGCATTAGTAGAATAACTTCAAAAGTAATATTAATAACACAAATTATAATTACTGAGAATTAATCAATCTTATAAGAAGTTACTTAAACAGTTAAACTCTTATAACAGTATAAAATTGATTAACTGGGATGTTTTTAATCGTTAGGTAAACCTTTTCGAAAAAACTTTTTATAGTTTTTTTATAGTTACTCAATTCACCCCTCCCCTCGTGAGTAATCTACTCCAACCAACATTTGGTATCAGAGGTTGTTTATTAGGACTCTGTTTAATCTTATTCAACTGTGATTGTATTTGTACTTTAAAGATCTATAAATTTATGTTAATTCTAAATTTATAGCTCTTTTAAAGTCATAATTTATTATGGATAACATATTGGAAGGTGCTGCAAACAATATAAAACCCTTATTTAATGTAACCAATTATGTTCAAAGGAAAACTAAAATGAAAATGAATTTAGAGAGTATGAGTTTTGAAATTTGGTCATGCATTGTAGATGAATACAAACTGCCTACTACTGATAGAATCACATGGGATGAACCTACCAAAACTACCTACAATAAAAATTTCAAAGCTATGAATGCTTTATAATACTCTTTAGTAGATGAAGAGTTTAATAGAATTTATTCTTGTAATACTTCCCATGAAATTTGGGATACCAGGTCTGTCTCACATGAAGAAACATCTAGTGTAAAATAATTGAGACTTAATACTTATACCATAAAATATGATAATTTAAAATGAAACCTGATGAGACTATTTCTAACAAGTATCTTAGGTTCAATGAGATTGACAAAACAATGATTTCTCATGGAAGAGAAGTCACTTACAAGGAACAGATCATGAAAATCGTTAGATGTTTACCTGATAGATAGAGGGGAACCTCTGTATCTTTTAGATAATCGTGTGACATCAGTAAACTACCTGTAAAAGAACTCATTGGGAAACTGATGATGTATGAGGAAGAACTGAAAGTCAATGAAGAGGAGGATGAACCAAAGAGGAAATATGTTGCATTCAAGACCACCACCTATAAGAGAAATGATAATAGGAAACTGGAAGATTCTGTAGAAAGCTCCACCAGTGAACAATCATCATCTGGCAGTGATGAGGATATGGATCAACTAGCCAGAAGATTCAAATGATTTTACAAAAATAAGAACAATTTCAGAAAGCCTAACTTCAAGGGAAAATATGACCAAAAAGGAAATTGGTAGAAGGACTGGAAAAGAAGTGACAAAACTGATGAAATTGTATACTACGAATGTAAGCGCAAAGGACATATAAAGGATGATTGTCCAAAGATAAAGTATAAAAATAAATATTAGGACAAGGACAGGAGGTACAAAAAGGAAATGAAAGCAACCTGAAGTGCTTCTAAGGATAGTTCAAGATACTCAGAGACATCGCATGATGAAGAAGATAACAAATCCAATATGTGTTTTTTGAAAAACATATCTGAGGTAAAACTGGACACTTCTGTACATACCTTATATTATTCTGAAGATGAAAGTGACTCTAAAAATATGACTAATGAAGAAATTTTTGAATACTATAACATGATTTAGGAAACATTAAATGAAATAAAAGAAAAATATAAATCATTAAAGAAACAACATGATCTTACCATAACTATTAAATCTGAACTCACAACTGAAAGGGAGAAAAATGACCAACTACTCAACGAAAATAATGAATTAAAAATGTCTAATGAGAAATTAAAGAGTGACTTAGAAAATATTAGTAATGGAAAATATACCCTTACACAAATTCTAAGAAAAAATTTTCCCCTAAACACAACACTGGAATTGGTTATCAACACAGTAAAAGAAACCTTAGTGGAATAAATTTTGTTTCAAAATCTAGGACATACAGTTTTATTCCTAGTTCTGGACTTAAATCAACTAATTAAATCCACGATACATATTCTACTATTTCATGTTTTTGTGAACCAAATAAAGTTTATTTTTCAAATACTTTACAAAATTCATATAGGAATCCTATGAGGAAAAAATGGGTTCCTAAAGCACTTATTACTAATATTACTGGACCCAAACATGTATGGGTACCAAAATCTATATTTTCCTAATATTTTTGAAGGAAATATACCTAAAGAGGTTCTGGAAAAGTATATGGTACTTGGATAGTGGATGTTCAAGGCACATGACAAGAGACTACTCATGCTTCAAGAACCTGATAAAAGTAGATGGAGGACATGTCACATTTGGCGACAATTCCAAGGTAAACATTATAGGCCTTAGCCAAATCGGTAACTCTAACTCAGTTTTAATTTATAAAGTAATGTTTGTTGATGGTTTAAAATATAATATGCTTTATATCTCACAATTATATGATGATGGATTTCATGTTAGATTTAAAAATTATTCTTATAATGTCTTTAATTATAAAGATGAATTAGTATTTTCTGTATTAAAAAATGAAAATGTTTATTCTGTTAATTTAGATTAATTAGCAGTTCAAAATGGTTCATGCTTAGGTGTATTTAATAAATAATCTTGGCTCTGGAATAGGTGACTAGGACACTATAATGTTCACTCCCTTAGAAAGATATCTAGAAAAATCCTTGTTAAAGACTTACCCAAACTTGAGTTTCCAAATGAAAATGTGTGTAATCCCTGTAAAAAGGTGAAAAACACAAAGTTTCCTTCAAACCAAATAAAGAAGTGTCAAATTCACAACCTCTCGAACTGGTTCACATGGATTTGTTTAGACAATCTAGAGTTTCTATCTTAAATGGTAAGAACTGTGTTTATGTTCCTGTAGATGACTTTTCTAGATATACTTGGACCTTCTTTATGAATCACAAAATTGAAGCCTACTCTTACTTTACCAAGTATGCCAAGTCTATAGAAAATCTTAGTGGACTTCGAATTAAATGATTAAGAAGTGATCATGGTCGTCAGTTTGAAAATCAAGAGTTTTAATACTTTTGATCACAAAATGGTTATAGTCACAATTTCTCTGCCCCTAGAACACCTCAACAGAATGGAGTTGTAGAGAGAAGAAATAGAATCTTGTAAGAGATTCCTAGAACAATTCTTAGTGAATATGACATACCTATTTATTTTTGGGCTGAAACTGTCAAAACAGATTGCTAAATAATCAATATAGTGTTGATCAGACCTATTCTTTAGAGGACCCCTTATGAATTATGGAACAATAGAAAACCCAAGGCCAACTACTTCAATGTTTTTGGATGAAAAGTCTATATTATTAATACCAAATACAATGTTGAAAAATTTTCATCCAAAAGTGATGAAGGTATCTTTTTAGGATATTCGATGTCTATTAAAGCCTATAGAGTGTTAAATAAAAGAACTAAATGTGTGGAAGAATCTGTTCATGTCAAATTTTATGAAACAAATCCACATGAGCCTAAAACCATCCTAGAGAATCTGGAGGATGATGTATCAATTCTGAAAATCAATTCAAATTCTTCAAATTCTTCTGTGAAAGAATCTGTGAAAACATCCAACCCTAGAAATTCCTTAGAATCAAGTCACAGTGAACATGAATCTGTTAATGAAACTATAATTACTATTCCCTCTTTTTCTAGAACTATTAGAACCCTTAAGAACCACCCCTTATATGCTCTTATAGGAGACTTAGACAAAGGAACACAAACTAGAGATTCTCTTAGAAATCAGGTTGAACATCTAGTCTTATTGTCCAAACATGAACCTAAAATCATTAATGACGCTATTAATGATGTATTTTGGGTGATGGCTTTGCAAGAAGAATTTAATCAGTTTGAAAGGAACAAAGTTTGGAAACTTGTTGAAATACCCAAGGACACTTTCACCATAGGAACTGAATGGGTGTTTAGAAATAAGGTAGATGAAGCTGGTAACATAGTTAGAAACAAGGCTAGAAGGAGGTGGACTTGGATTCCCAGCTAGAACTCCTCATGAACTATGGAGAAGAAATGAAGGAGGATGTTCTAGTGATCAAGGCGGCGAGGGAGGACATTGATCAAATGATGGGAAGATTGATCCAAGTGGAAGTTACTAGAGAGGAAGCTGAATGGATTGACAAGCAAAATCTCATACTAATCAGAGGATTCAATATGGAGATGATTAGAAAAGCTGAATACATGCAGGATTTAGAGTATCAAGCAAGGCACTATGAAGAGAATATTGGGGAAGATCAAGGATACCTGGTAAATTACCTCCACTAGAAACTATTTAGGGAAGGAGACTCTAATAGTCTTAGAATTGTGTTTAATAAGTCAGTTGTAATTGTTGATACTTGATCTGTTTTCTATGTAGGGTTCTCACATCCCCCTTAAATGTGTTAGAAATAAAAATTTAATTTGGAGGAAACTAGATTGATTTCACAAGGCTATAGTCAAGAATAAGGAATTGACTATGAGGAGACCTTTGAACCAATATCGAGACTTGAAGCCCTCAGAATCCTGCTTGCCTATGCTACACATTTGAATTTAAATTTATATTAAATGGATGTTAAGATTGCATTCTTAAATGAGTATATATCTGAGGATGTTTTTGTTAAACAACACCCCTGATTTACAAACCCCCGTTTTCCAAATCATATTTTTAAACTATCAAAATATCAATATGGTTTAACGAAAGGTCCAAGAGCTTGGTATGATAGATTGAGTACTTTTCTTATTTCCAAAGGTTTTACAAAAGGAATACATGATCCAACCCTTTTTATAAAACTAATCTCTAATGATGTTTTAGTTCTTCAAATCTATGTAGATGACATTATTTTTCTATCTTCAAGGAATTCATTATGTGTTGAATTTTATAAAATGATGAAAAATGAATTTGAAATGAGTTTAATGGGTGAACTAAAATTATTTCTTGATTTCAAATTTTTCAAAATAATAATGGAATTGTTTTAACCCAAAGTAAATATACTAGAGATCTTCTAAAACGTTTTGGATTGGATAACACTAAAAATATTGACACTCCCATGAGTACCACTTGTAAGTTGGATCTTTATGAAGATTGAAAATTTGTTGATCAAACCACTTATAGAGGATGAATGTAAGTTTACTCTACTTAAATGGTAGTCATCCTAACATTATGTTTAGTGTGTGTATGTGTGCTCGTTTTCAAGAAAACCCTAAGGAGTCTCATTTAAATGCTTTAAAAATATTTTTCAAATACTTCAAGCATAAACCCAATCTAGGACTGTTTTATCCTAAGTGAAAATCATTTTAATTAGTTACTTATTCTAATTCTGATTTCGATGGTTGTAAGTTAGATAGAAAAACCACCTCTAGAACATGTCACCTTTTAGGAAAGTCACTAGTATCATGGTGTAGTAAGAAAAAAAATTCAGTTGCATTATATAATGCAGAAGCTTAATACATAGCTACTAGAATTTGTTGTGAACAAATATTGTGGATGAAACACACATTTCTAGATTATGGATATAAATTCCAACAAGTACCTATAAATTGTGACAACACTAGTGGTATTAACTTCTCAAAAAATCATGTTTCACATTCTAGTACAAAGCACATTGATGTAAGACATCACTTTTTGAGAGGTCATTATGAAAAAGTTGATATCACATTGGAATTCATTGGTACTGAATATCAAATTGATGATATATTCACCAAACCATTAAATTCCAAGAGAATAAACTATATCATACATGAACTAGGAATCATAATTCTCAAATAGATACCGTACTTGTTACTATTTCAGGTCTTACTGTTTGATATCTTACTATTTTATACTTTACTATTTCATGATTACGGTTGCTCATGTTTACTGTCTCATCATAATACATAGTTACTATCTATCATGTTTATTATCTCACCGTAAGGTTCATGTTTATGGTCTCATAGTTAGTATTCGGTGATTACTGTCTGACAGTTACCGTCTCACCATAATGCTCACCGTGAAGTTCGTTCACTGTCTAACCGTAACATACACTTACTGCCTTACCATAATGACCAGACATGGTCTCATTGTAACAATTATATATTTTGTTTTTGGAAACCCGTATCGCAGTAATTATTCTTTTACCTTACTTATTTTCTTGTGTTTTTATTTTTGCGAGGTTTGGTATTCTTAAATGATAAAATAAAGAAAGTATTACTCGATTCTTCACTCAGGGTTTCTTATACTTACCCTTTTCAATATCTTCATCATCCCTACAACCCTTCTCTCGCTCGAACTGTTAGTATAATCCATGAATGAAACATCCTTCATCCTCGACACCTGAGAAGCATAGCTCAAGGAAGAAGAAGATTGATCCTAAGCTGACACCCTAAGATACTTTAAATTAGAATCTGGTAAACCGCATTGTTGTACCTGAGAAAGAGATTTTCCCCAAATGGATTATGTCTAGTAAGTCTCTGTTATTTAAAGTGTTAGAACACCAAGGCTGGTTAGAGTGGTTCTTGAAGGAATATAGACCCATTTACCCTAAGTTAGTGGCTCAATTTTATCAGTACATACAATTATCTTTTGATTTTAGTGATAGTTATATTGTAAGAAGCAGGGTCAATAGCCAGAGATTCTCATTCTCTTATAGGTTATGGGCTGCATTCCTTAGGAAACCTCACAAAGGCATCTATGAGGATAATAAGAGAGAACCTTCACCTTCAACCGAATTCATTGATTTAAAAGACGCCCTGAAAACCTTAACTAGAAATGGCACCCATAGGAGAGCCATTGATGCTGAATTAGATGGAGAATCAAGGATTCTGTTAAAGTTTATATAGAATCTGATTATTCCTAGAAAATGTGATTTTTCTATTTTAAAATATCAAGATGTGTTTCTGATTCACATTATGAAAAATGGAAATAAGATCAACCTATGAAAGTATATCATTCATCACATGTGTGAGCTAATCAAAGTCACATCTATGTCAACTTCCCTATTTTACTCTCGGCTAATATCAGCCATGCTTCTTACCAAAGGTATGTTTGGAACTAACGAGGAAGTGATTAAGGATTTTGAATTCTTTCTCTAAAAAGACAATATCAAATGAATGAAGATAAACTGGAATCCTTGGAAAAAGGAATGGGTGGAAGACAATGATAGAATTTATTAGAAATTCAATTCGGTGGATTATCCCTCAAGACCAAGAAATATTTCTGATCCTGGATTAGAACCAGATGAGATTGTTGAGTATACTTAAGAAGAGGAGGAAGAGGCTGAAGTGCCTCATAGGGAGGTTGTTATTGTTGAGGAAGACATGACTACTATTCCTCATGTAGTTCTTGAAGAAGAAGTCCTTGCTCCTAAAGAAGCTGTTAATTTGGAAACTCAACCCGAAGTTGAAATTGAATAAGTGGCCAAATAATCTTGGAAGAGACTATAGTAGAAGATCATATAGTGGAATAAAAACCTGTTATGCAAGAAACCAATCTTGAGGAACTCCCATTGGAACAATCTGTTCTTGAAATCATCCATTCTGCGGAAGAACAGTTGGAGCTAGCTTTTCAGCTAGCTAGACAGAAAATGAGTGAGGAACTTAGAGCTGAGTTTGTGTAATTAGACCATGATCCTAAGCCTCTTAGACCTGTGAAGGAGGCACCTGTTAAGGGGGAGAAAACCCCAAATCTTGAGTCTATTGAAGCTTCACATCCAACTAAGTCAATTCCTATGGACACACAGTATTATTTTTCCAATTTCTATGATGTGGATGACTCTCAGTAGGTTACAACAACCAGACTTGATCTTTCCTCTATATTCCAGTTGAAATAATTCTCCAATACTGCCCCTGATAAGAAACCTGATCCTGTACCAGTCCATAATTTTGAACCTTTATCTGATCATCCATCATTTGGGAGTAAGGATGATCTGAAGGAATTTGGTTCTACCCTCTTATCTGGAGTTGAGAAACTCATGAATACCCAACCTCTTCCTATGACCAATTTAAGTGAGAGAGATGCCTCACTATTGTTGGAAAAGATAATTTAGAGAATACAACCTAAGATGATTCATGAGATTGAAGAAGTAAGATTTGAAAATAATTTGCTCAGTAATGAAGTGAAGACCCTATGAAGTATGGTTGAAGACATGCAGAGAGAGTTGTATTCGAGATCTAAGGCTATTTCTCCTCCTGTAGAACCTGTTGCTCCTCAAATAACACAGGTTGTTGTGTCTTAGATTCAACCTTATATAGCTTATTTAGATGAAAATATTACTGAAAGGAAGAAAAAAATTGTAAAGTAAATGAGAGAGATTGTTTTCAATCTTAATAAAATCACTTATCAGTATATAGGGTGTATTCAGAAGGTTCTAAATCAACTAAAATATATGACCACAGCTGTCAATGCCTCTAAAGAATTTGGTCAATCCTCTAAACCCTCCTTGGATAGTGATCTTATTAGAACTGTAGTCAAAGAAGAACTTTAAAATGTACTTAGTGGTTTCAATAAGGCTTCTCTATCTAAAGTTGTCAAGAACAGTTCTAGAGTTCTTAACCTTGTGAAAATCCACTCCAAAATTTCTAATGATGCTCAACAAGAGATTTCCAAGAAAGTGGTTTTCTAATTCAATAGAATCTTCTCCAAGACCGATATAACAAAACATTTCAAGTATCTTGTAGAAAATATGTGGATTCCTCCTGTGACTCAAGCTTTCCAGACCCTAGTCCAGAAGCACATAGAGTTTACTAAATTGTTCAACAATTTTATGGAGAACAGGGAAGATTTTGAGAAATCCATGCAGTATGGTGGAGAGATCATTACAGATTTCATCAAACTCCTGAGGCCCTATCTTCATGTACATAGTACATCCATTGTTTCTCCAGTGGCTACACCTCTCAAACATGCGCTTCCAACCTTCACCGCTGCCCTAGCCTCAACCACTATGTCTGTCGGCCAATAACTCGGTCAGATCAGACCTGTGATTCTCTATCAACAACTGACTTGATCTTTTACTACTCCTACCTTGTCTCCCTCAGTATTTTAAGGCCTTCCTTTAACCACTTTATCAACCTCCTCCCTGCCTTCTTCCACCTCAACCTCTACCCCTATGGCTTCCTCTTCTGCCACTACAGCTAAGGGCAAAGAGTAGGCCAGACCATGAAGAAAAATAGCGATTACTCTTTTTTTATAGGAATTCTATTGCTTTTGTACTATTCTTTTGTTTTGTACTAAACCTTATTCGCTATTAATGGAATGTGCATTTTTGACTTCTCTTATTCCAGATTTTTGATAATCCTAAAAGGGGGAGAAATTTCTATATGTTAGCCATTTATCTATATAGTTTAATCCAATATACACTTTCACTTTACATGATATGTGATCATCAAAAAGGAGGAGATTGTTGGAATCATCATGCATTAATCATGTTTTAATGATCACAAATTTTATTCAACCTAGATAACTCCTATAAATTATATCAAATCATGTGTATTAATGTTTAACGTATTCTCATGATTTAAAAAGATCCATTAAAGATCTTAATTACTCTACATCCAGTTTAAAAACTTTATACTATATTTGATTTAATCTCATAATAAATTTTTTGAAAAAAGCTTAAGTCTAATCCATTATATTATCATCATTGCTTAAGTCTGAACGCAGTTACTTTGAAAAGTCTGAGACACCGTGAAGCAAGACACGGTGAACAAGACACCGTGAAGCACACACCCTGAACAAGACACCGTGAAACAAGACACCGTGAAGCAAGACACTGTAAAGAAAGACACCATGAAGTAGACACCGTGAACAAGACACTGTGAATCAGACACCGTGAAGCAGACATCATAAAGAAAGACACCATGAAGCAAAAACCGGGAAAAAGACACCGTGAATAAGACACCGTGAAGCAAGACACCGTGAACAAGACACCGTGAATAAAGACACTGTGAAACAAGACACCGTGACCATGAGACACTGTGACACTCAGAAACTGTGATCAATCTAGACACCGTGTGAAGGAAACACTGTTTCCATTACTTACTGTGACACCATTTCTTATAATATTTTTTCGCCTTTCAATTTAATTTATAACGGTCATATTTGATTATTTTAATGTACTAACATAATTAATGTTTGTTTGTAGACATATCATCATACAAAATTAGGTACAAGGTGCAGAATACATGCAACCTGTCGGCTCCAACACATGAATTCCAATATAAAAGAGAAGTGTGTCCAAGAATAAAAAACGCGTGATACAAAAACAAAAAACATGGACATGAGCACGATAAATAAGAACATAATTAGAGAAAGTTTCAAAGGAAAGTCCCACAGAATGCAACTCGACACTACTGAAGAACACACAAAGCATATTTGAAGCTTAGTGAACATCTTCGCTCTGTTGAACCTTATGAAGAACACAAGCTGAATCGCGACAATCTGTTTTTTCGACATGGACTCAAACTCTGCATCTGCTTCATCTCATAAGTCCAAAGCAACAAACACAAACACCCAGATCACTTCTAAACCCATATCCATATTTCTACTCTGTTTTATATCTTTTTATTACCTTTCGATCAGAGCGTGTACCTATAGAACAAAACACTCTGTCTCCTACATTAAATTTAAGGATACAAGATATCCTTTCTCAAACATTCTCTTACTCTTGTTTATACCCATAGATATGTGTAGAAGTGGTCCCTGTGTGGCCTGATATTTTTTCCCCATGAGAACTGTGGAAGAGGTCCCTGTGTGACTTGGACAGTCTATATACTATTGTTAACCCCAATCCAGGGTATGGATCAAAGTTTATTTATATAATCTACTTGGTGGTGGGTGATCACCAAGTGGAGTGGATTAGGTCACGACTTGAGACTAAACTACTTGTTTCATATCCACTGTGCTACTTAATTTGGTTTTCTCTATTTTTTGATTTATTTTATAATCCAAAAATCATTGATTACACTTATATAATTAGTCTTGGAAAGAAGTTATAACTGTCTTGTCTTAGTATAATAACATCAAAAGTAATATTAATAACACAAATTAAGATTACTGAGATTTAATCAATCTTCTAAGAAGTTAATTAAATACTAAAAATATTTTAATAGTATAACCTTGATTAAATAGACTATTTTTAATCATTGGGGAAAGATTTTATTGAAATTAGTTTTACAGAAATTTTTATAGTTACTCAATTCACCCCTCCCCTCTTGAGTAATCTACTCCGACCAACAAAAAGAATCACCATAAATGGGCATGGGTTATGTAATCACTATGGGAAGGGTGACTGTAGTAGTATAGCTATGTGGATTGGACACTATGGCCATGATCTTTTTCATTCATGGCTATGTCCCTAGATATCACTATAATCCCCTAAAACTATAATCCCAGATCACAAGAGTTAATACATATTTTGATTTCAATATAAGAAATTAAAACAATTGTGGAAGGAAATAATACAGACATGGAGAAAAACAATCATCCAAAAGGATGAAAATTATTCTTAATGTTGTTATACTTTTATGAAAAATAAATTTATCAAGGATAAATCTTTTAAATAAATATGTCATTTTCCTTAGAGATATATTATTGAATATAATATGAAATAGAAAACAAAATAATATAGAGAATATAACAACTTGTTCCCACCAAAAGAGATGAACTGAATTTTTTTAATATGGTTGTTAGGTCTTTTCCCACCAGGCACCACTAGTTTCCCTACAAACACATGTTGTTTCCCTCTTAGTGCCCACCCACATTCCTGAATGACTCATCTCACTAACAAATTCACATATAGAATAACACATGTTATTTCATTGTACTTTTTCCTCACTCACACACACCCTGAGAAACTTCATAGGAGATCACCTATCCTGAAGCTACTATAGGCCAAGCTCTCTTAACTATGGAGTTTCAATTAGATGGGATTATAAATAGAAACTCGCAAATTATTTTCATGGATATAAACATTTTTTCTCTTATCCCTTTTTTAATTATAAGGTGTTACACTCCCCTTTAGAAGAAGAACAACCATGTTGTTGACCCCACATTTCAACCTAGATAGTGCCACGTCACTTATGAATGGGTAATAGTTTGACACCAAAATAAAAACTAAGGATCAATGATAGAATATATTCCTAACTTTTTCAATATGGTTTTTGGGTCTTGGTCTACTAGGATCCATAAGTTTCCCCATATAAATTCGTTATTTTCCCTTAGGGCCAACCCATGTTCCCAAATGGGTCATAAAACTAATGACTATCCCTATAAGATAAGACATTTCCTTTCAGTGTACTGTTTACTCACTCAAATACACCCTTAGAAAATTTACTATAGTACACCTCTGTTATGAATCTCGTTTTTTCCTATAAGACTTTGGAATATTTAAAGTAACATTTTTAAAGCCATGTAGTGAGTTAACATGAGATTTTAGGGCTTACAGAGGCACAAAATTTATATAATTAAAATATTAAATATATTATATAATATGAGAACAGTTTTTTATAAATAATGTAATATCTCATGAACATAGTCTTAGATAATAAATAAATAATCAAAGTTGATTTCAGAACATGGGTTTTATCCAAGAAACGATAAAAATTAGTCAGAATTAGGAATACAGTTGAGGGTATCCGCTGGTGGGTGTATTGAATAAATAAATAAATAAATATATTTAATAACCCTAAAAATAATAAAACTATATAAATATGTATTTATGATAATTCTCAAACATTATCTATATAAAAATGTGATATTAGAGAAGAGGATGAGGAAAGATTCATCGGAAAATCACAAACGTGGATAAATGATAATAGACGATTGATTGGGATCATAAGATAGATGAAAAACAAAAAAAGATCATATAATTTTTTACTAGAGGATGTGTTATTCACTAATAAATGATACAATATAGATAGAGGACATTTAATTTATTTTTATTTATCCTATTTGATATCTCATGTTGAATGTGAACCAATTCACCCAGTAAAATAATTGGTTTGTGGGTTGTTGGTTGATTTTGGATGATAATTGTTTTTCCTATGGTTTGGAAAATTGTTTTAATTGTTTATTTTTCTCTTCATTCATGATTCTAACAACAAAAAATCAAGGAAAATATGAAAAATGGATGATTTTAGTTCCTATTTTAGTGTTTCATGTATTTCTTCCCCCATTTTTCACATGGTTTATCATGAGTATTTTCCTGGATGATGATTGAAAAAATACCCGGTATTCGATCATTGTGCATCAATTATTTAGAGAAAAAGATTCTTACCATCGAACAAGTTTTGAGATTAATGGTATGTATGTTTTAAAGAGTGATAAAGGTGGATGAATGAAGGTGAATTAGGATGGGATATGTTTATCCAATTTCTTGGTTGGACATGCGATGATAGTAGGATGCACTGGTGGGAGGTTTGTGAACCAATTAGGATGGCTAGAATTACAGCACCGATGATAGTGGGGGGGTATAACGAGGGAATTGGAGGTGGTGATCCCATGAGTTGAGCCATCTAGTAGTGTATGATAGTCTAGGGCTTGGTGACCAGTGATGTAGGTGGTAGTGACGACCATCAATGTAGGTAGTGACAATGACTGACAATAGTGCGGTTGGCAGTGAGCTCTCCCACCCCCCTTTGCAATGGTGGTAAACCCCCCTAGTGCATGAATTACCAGAGAAAGAAGGGGCTATGGAGAAATTATTATTTTTAATAATAAGAATAATTAAAATTAATATAAGAATGGTATTATTATTATTATTATTATTAAACCCCATTTTCCAAACAACGTCTCTATATGACATCAGATTGATGAGTCATATGAAACATCATGACCTTGATTCTGGGGATGAGATTTCCATACCAATAGTGTGTTTTTAATTCAGACTCATGGATTAGGCCCACAAAGCACAGGTTGGGTGTTATACTTTGAACTGATTTTTTTCACTAGGTGTCCATTGTGGTCATGTAATAGCTTATCCTGAATGTTTTTCTATGAGGATCGCAACAGAGTGATCAATTTGGAAATTAATATTTGTTTATAGTGTCATAGTAGTGGTTTTATGTTTTATATATTTAGACTGATGATGATCCTCACAAATTCATGAGGTTTTTTCTAGACTCAGATTTGGCTTATGAGTATCCTATGTTGGGTTGTTTTCAATGTAGAACATATTGGTGGAATGTATTTCAATATAAAAGATACAATGTGAGGTGATTCTAGTGGTATTATACACTTATAAATTATTAGACAAAAATACTGTCTCGGTGTGATCATTAGAGTGTTACTGGGGTTGTTATCCCTATTGTCACACTAGGGTGTGGGTCCCCCATACTCTTCACATAGGTCAAGTGGGACCCCATGATGTACATAGGCATAGGTCTTTGATCCACTGAGTGGTTCCTATGACTTACAAGGGAATGAGTCCTCCATATATCTAGTGGTACCCCACTAATGTACTAGGGCATGAGTCATGTTTCTATTGAGTTGTACTCCCTAACATACTTGGGAAAAGGTACTACATCTATTGAGTGGAACCCCTCTCACACACTTGATATTGGGTCCTCTATATTCCAATTTATACCCCTAACACAACATGATGAAGGTCCTATATATATAGAATAATACCTCATAAAGAACTAGGGAATGAGTCTTATAATGGATATAACGTCCATTAGGTTGTGGAGTGTAGTGGTGAGGTGTGGGTTCTCCACCCAGATTCTTGAGACATTACACGAGATACATGACTATGAGATAGTTCCCCCTCAATTGTGGAGTATAGTGGTGAGTTTAAGGCCCTTAACAAAATTTATCTATATGGATGCGCATGATGTTGGTAATCAGAGATGGACTTTTAGAGCTATAGGCATACTCATAATTCTTAGATGGGTTGTAGATATGGAGATCCCATTTCTCCCTTCCTTTAGGATTCATGTTGAGAATATATAGGTTATTATTATTATGGTTTCTATGTCATAATCTAATTGAAATTAAATTATTATGATTATCTGACCATATTTTCTTGATGCTTTGTGTTTAGTGATTTCAAGGTGTCATACTAGGTATGTATATACTCAACCCTATATAGAATTTTCCTGTACATTTCTTGTCTCATGAAGATGAAAAGTAGATTATTATTGACTATAGTGGAGCTGGTTCAATGGAGCTTAATATTATGTGGTTCCACTGACCTTGATCGGTGGTCGGAATATGGGATCGAGAAATGAGCTCTCCCCCACTCTGTTCTTCATTTTTTTCCGGTTTAGGTTTCTATCTGTATCTATGGTTGGGTGTGTATGTTTTCCCTTTATATAATTTTTATTATGTTTTTTTACTCTGATCTGTACTCCCTAGAGGTTATCACATGCATGTTTACAATCAAGATTTTCATTATTTTTATTATATCTATGCACTATTTCATGGATTTATTTGTGTTTATACAAACAAATAATATAGGTTCAGGCCCCCCATTTTAGTATTATGCCTACATGATGCTTCTTGTTAGCCCCTTCCCTATAGGAGGTGGTCTTAAGGCTCTCGAACATAACTTTGTACCATTCAGATGGGCCTCAGTGGCATGGGTCCTGACATGGTGGTATCAGAGGTTGTCTTTCAACAAGTCAGTGTTTTGTGCTTTGAATTTGTTTTGAGGATTGGTTTGGGAACATTAGGAAATAGTGGCAGAGTGTCTTGAGTGCTTTTCTCATGATAGGGAACCAATTTGTTTTTGTGGTGGCTGACATATCCATTCAAAATGACTTTGGATACCTTCTTGTCGACTTATCATACCAAGACATCAGTTTTAGTGAAAAATGGTATATAAAATTTATAGAATTGAGTCCTTTAAGTATCCTTAATACGTCACATCCCCATATATTCTCTTTGACCTTGGTATGTCTTAATAACATTTCAGATGTCTCCATGATGACATCAAGATTGAATTTCAAGAGAGTTTCTTGAGGAATATCAGTTGAGCGATGAGACCTTATATTAGGGACAAAATCATGGGTTGTTTCTTCTAGGATGACACTCAATAGTGATTATTTCTATTGAACAACTCATGGAACCACCTCTAATAGTCCAGGAGAATGATCATCCAATTATTGATTAGTGATTAGATCCAATAGGACATGATGATGGTGCACACATTCTTATCACATTTTATGGGTTCCAATGATAGAGACTACTCAGGTTTTATGGTGACACAATCCCTCAGGAAGTAGAGGATTTACGTGAGGTTGTGGTCAAATTTTCTAGCTTATGTGGATCTCAACCATTAAGATGGTATTATTTATGACTAATCTTCTTCATTGAGTAGTTTTTTGATCTAGAGGTACTAGAAGATGACATACCTATGTTGAGTGTTCATCATAGGTTTTAAATATAGAGATCACTGGGGTTGTGTAGTTAGATAGACCCCATCTCTAGTGATATGGTTTTGGATTGATCTTGAGGTGTAAGTTCCTTGATTGGTTAGGACCCCTCTTGATTATGGCTCTAGTGTCAATACATATATAAGGCAACACAGGGTGTTGGTATTGCCCTATGTTGGTGATGTTTGACATGGGTTTATGAACCCAAGAATGGGGGATGATTCCCCCACCAAAACACATTCTTATGATACAATCCAAATCTGTGTAGGTGAGTTAACACCTCCCAAATAATATAGTGTAAATGTGTGGAGGGTGAATTTCATTGATTTATGTGCTTGGGGACCATCTGTTGTGTTGAGGTTTTGAAGCGAGCCCTAGATGTGGAGTAAAGGCCGATAGAGGGAAGTATTTCTTTAGTTGGTAGGGGATTCTAGCCTAGGGGATCTAGGTGTGATGTGAGTGACCTCCTTTTTATTATCTACAATAGTTTTATATTTAGTGTAGATTAGTATGAATTAATATGAATTCAACCTTTTTCCAAGGACAAGTGGTTCTAGTAGGTCCCTTTTAGCTTGAATTTTGTGTTGGAGGATCCTATAGAGAGGATTAGGGATCACACAATTTTATTAATAGTGTGACCTAACTCTCAGAAGAGAGAGTGCCTCAAATTGAATCATTCCATTATATTAGTTATACCCTATGATGTTTTCCTCGGTATGAACTAGTTTCCCAGTTTATATACCCACTAGACTATTACTTGAGGGGGTATGCTGTAATGATGTTAGTGGGATGAAGTTTTCCTTATTTAGTGAGATAGATTCCCAGGAAGAGAAGGACGATGTCATGTGAAATAGGATACAACCAATTTCATATCATTTAGATAGTATGACACTTATTTTAATGGATGCTATGAGTTATCAGTCACATGTGGTGTTGGAGGAGAATGTGGGAACCAACCTCGATAATTATCCATGCTTACCACAACATTGAGGTTATTTTTATGAGTAAACCTGCACACAAGGATGAACCAATATTTATGTCGACATATTAGATGGACCCATAAATCCACGAGAGCTATAGGTTTGGTTGGATGATCTACAATGGTGGGGCTTCATAAGACTCAATGTGTTTTCTTGGACAACCTAGTGAGGTTCACCTAGGAGGTGAATGAGAGTTTGAGGTTGGGTGCAGATTGAAGTTACATGAAAAATGTGATTGTCAAGGAGGAACATACACCCCCATGAATCAATGAATTATTCAACCAATGACTTGGGGAGTTTTGGTTCTCTGTGTTCGACCTCAGGATAGGTTATCACCTGCAATTAGTTTGTGAGGATATTATACTAAATGTGTCCTTCCAATGACACTACTGTTTTTTTGAGTTTATGAAAAAACCCTTCAGTGTGTTTAACACCCAAAAAATATGTGTGGTATATATAAAAATAATCCTTTTCTCTTATTGGATCAGTTACTGGTAGTCTTGTTTGGGTAATTCCTTGTATACTCTGTGTTAGAGGTGGATCATGTGATAAAATTTAGGATTTTTCAGAACATGTTCTAAGAGTATTAGATTTATAGAGATATCTCAAAGAGCCAGTTATAGATTCAATATTTCTACTTCTTGGGATATATATTCTAAAGCCTGAGAGTGATAGAGGACCCAGTAAAGGTTTGGGGTGTGCTAGCTTGTGATCCACCCTTGAGCCTAGCAATACTAGTAAAATCTCATTGTGAAGTTTTCTATCTGATATTGATGATTATGGTGTTGATGTAGTTGACCTATTTGTATTTTTATCTTGAGGGTTAGGATGGTGAAACATACAGAATGTCGATAGATTATACCAATTTTAATCTTCAATGAGTTAGAAATCCGCAACATTGATAAATCAATTGTGATATCATTCATGACCACATATTCATTAGACATGTTCCTGATGGATTTTCTATAGGTGGGGGTCACATCATCCACACAAGGATGGACAATGACACTATTCATGGTACGAAAGGAGGTTCTTAGGAAGTTGATTTCAATTATCTTTAAATCCAGGTTTGGTGAGGATTTACCAAGATCCATTGGGATTATTTTGGTGGGAATATATGTTGTAGAATTTTTCTAAGTTTAACCCTTTATGTATCACTTGCCTATAGGTACAAACTGAGGTGTCTCAAAGGAAGTGGAAATGGGATAGTTTTTTTGATGTTCTTATTATGGATATTTCATAATTAGTGAGAGTTCATGACTGTACCTGAGTGATAATAAACCAAATCATTAATTTTCACCACTTCCTAACCAGTCAAGGGAAGATTTTAGTGGAGAGTTTTGGATGCCTGTGTGTGCGGGATGTGGTTTGTTTACTAGAATTCCCTCAATTATCATTTTAGGACATGATTTTCACTTCACATCCTGATTATGGAGAGGAAAAATGAGACATTTTTAGACTTAGTTTTGGTTGAGAAAAATGTTTCTACCCCAGTTATATGGATATGTAAGTGGACCATACAATTTTTGGTGGACATGAATTGGGTTTTCATTTCAGTTGTGGGCTACAGTTGGGGGATCATATAACATCGATGGAGTTTTTATATCATAACATTTACCACTGCAACATCAATATAACACCATTTTAGGATACTTATGGGAGACTCTATATGTCCCCATAGTAATTGTCATAGACAATGAGAGACAATGTTTGTAGGCTTAGAGTTGTTACTAGTAATGGTTGTGAAAGGTGTGCAGTTCATCTAGGGGAGGATAAAGACTAACTAGAAACATCAAAAATATTTTTTGGGATGATGATAGTGGAATTTGGAGTTATAAAATAAGATCACATGTTCCAATAGATATCAAATCATCAATGGTTGGGGATATTGGGTTGAGATGGTAGGTTATCTTCAGGATGCTTAGGCCCTTTTCCAATTACTGTGTTGGGTTAGGAAGGTGGTGTAACAATTGAACCTAAGATTATAGTTAGTCCAGATGATGGTGTTTTACATGTGTTTTAACTAAGGAGATATGTGCATTACTCCCTAAATTATGTTGATAGATTTGATATGTACATCTAGGATGAATTTACCTTTTTGTAGTGCCCAGTGTCTTTTAGAACTAGTAAAGAATATGCTTTATGTGAATGTATTTTCCTTGGGTTTATATTTTTTAGCATCATGAGAAACCTTTGGAGATCTCATTGGAATGGAAAACCTAGTTGAGATATCCATATCCTATTGTGAGTAGTTTTTCCCTTTTACAAATGAAAATACTTGATGGTGGGGAGAGTGTACCAGCTCTATTTTTTCCTTGTAAGAATTTGGAATATTTTAGAAAATATTTTTAAATTGAGGCACTGAGTTAGCATGATATTCCTGGGACCAAAGATACCTAATATTGATATAATAAAAATAGTAAATATATTATATCATGCACACAAATTTTTTCAAAGATAACAATATATCTTCTGAATGTAGTTTTAGATTTAAAATCTGAGATCACAATTGATTTCAGAACATAGAGTCTTTGAATGAATGAATAAATAAATTTATTTAATAATTATAACACTAGAAACAATATATAAATATGTATTTATGAATAATCTATAGTTTTATTCACATAACCTAATGATCTTATAGATTAGTATGTGGATAGCTATATTGGAAGATCTGGAACATGTATCAATGATGATGCATAATCAAGGAGGATTATGAGATGAAAAAAAAAACAAAACGATACTGTCATATTCTTTTCTAGAAGATCTGTTCTTAATCTTTGAATGATCCAATCTCAATGTAGGATGTCTAATTTATTTATATTTATTCTGTTTGATACCCCATGTCTCATAAAAACCAATTTTCCCCATAAAAAATATTTCATGGGTTGATAGTCTATTTCAGATGATAATTTATTTTCTCGTGGATTGGGAAATTTATTTAATTATTCATGTGTCTATTTTTTTATTATTGTAACTGAAATTAATTGAAAATTATCTGAAAAATGGACATGGTTTTTTTTTCATATTTTTGTGTTTCATTGATTTATTCCCCAATTATTTGAATGGTTCATCGACTATATTCCATTGGATGAATGTTTAATAAAATACCTTGTATTCAATAATTGAACATCTGTTATTTTTTACAAAATATTGATACTATAGATCTAGTTTTGAGATCTATGTCATATATGTAGTGTAGAGGGATGATGGTGGATGAACAGAGTTGACATGGGGTGGGATCAACGGTTCCCATTTTTTAGTTAGACATGAGTCAATGAAACAATGCATCAATTGGTGGTTTGTGAACTGATTAGGGTGGATAGAATCTTACCACCTATGATAGTTGGGGTTTTATCATGGTTGTGGGGGAGGTGATCCCATAGGTTGGGTTGTGTAAAGGTTTGGGGTGCATTTGGCTACAGTGGTCAGTGATGGGGAGGCATCCGGCGGTCCAGAGCCTGGTGGCCGATGGTGTAGGCAGTGGCGGTAGCCAATGATAGTGCTCTCAGTAGAGAGATCCCCCTCCCCCCTATGATGGAGGTGGAGAACCCCCCACACATATCTTGATATATAAGTAAGGGGGAGGGATAAATTATTATTTTTAATAATAATAATAATAATAATAATATTAGTATTATTATCAGAATTATTAAACATTTTTTATGATGTAACATCTCTATACAAATTTAGATTGATGATATGTCTATGAAATCATGACCCTGATATTGAGGTAAACATATCAAGACAAATCTTAGGTGTTTAATTAGGTCTCATGGATCTGACCCATGATGCGTAATTTATGTGTTATACTACAAAATTCATTTTTTACACTGGGTTACTATCTTGGGATGGTAAATAGTCCATCCGGAGTGTTTTTCCATGAGGATCGCAATGGCATGATCTTTATGTCCAATCATGGTTGTTTTAAATGACATATTAGTGGTTTTATGTTATATTCTATTAGACTGATGATGATCCTCATGTGTTCATCAAGATTTTCTATACTAATATTTTTTCCCAGGAGCAGCATATCTTGATTAGTTTTCCATATAGAACGTGATGAAGGACTTTGTTTTGAAATAATATATATGAAGTGAGGTGATGATAATGTGAAAATTCACAATGCGACTCTTAGATGATAGAAGTGATTAGGTGTGATTATCAGAGTGTTGTAAGGTTTGGAAACCCCTATCACACTTGGGAATTGGTACCCCATACTCTTTACATAGGTCGATCACTAACTCTCAAGGATACTAGGGAATAAGTCCTCTATCTACTGAGAGGTACCCCCTCACATACTAGGTCATGGGTCCTCTATCTATCGAGTAATACCCCTTTGATGTACTAGGGTGTGGGCCCACTATCTATCGATTGGTGCCCCCATGATGTATCAGGGAATGGGTCCTCCATCTGTTGATTGAAACCCCCATGATGCACTATAATATAAGTCCTATACATACCGATTGATACGCCCTAACACACTATGGTGATGGTCCTCTATATATTGAATAGTACCCCGTTAAATCAATATGGTGTAGGTCCTCTAATGAATATAATACCCCCTTAGGTTATTGAGTGTAGTGGAGAGGTGTGGCTCATACATATAGATTATTGGGAGGTTATGAGAGATACATGACTAGAAGATAGTGCCCCATCAGCTATAGAGCATTGTAAAAAGGTGCAGTCCATCCACATGATTTATCTATATGGTTGTGCATGATGTTGGGTAGTAGAGATAGACTTTTAAATATTTTGGTAGACACATTATTCTTTTCTATGATGTGGAAATATAGATCCACTTTCCCTTTTCATTTGGTATTTTTTTATTATATATAGGTTATTATTGTTATGGTTACTATCTCATATTTTTATTAACATGACTTTATTATGATAATATGAAAATCCCCTCTTGATGCTTAATGTTTGGTGACTTTAGGGTGTCCAAATGGGTATGTATATACCCACCCTTGCATGGGATTCTATTGAACATGTCATGTATTATTAAGATGAAAAATAGATTATCATTGACTATAGAGGTCTTGGTATAGTAGATCATAGCATTATATGGTGGCACTTATCATGTTCAGTGGTCAGACTCTAGGATCTAGAGATGGGATCTTCTCAACTCTACTCATAAAAATTGTTTTTAGTTCATGTTTTCCATTGTATTTCTAGTTGGGAATTAATTTTTTCCTTTATATGAATTGTATTAAACTTTTTTACTCTGATATGTAATCCATAGAGGTTATTTTATGCATGTTTACTCTCTATATATTTAGTATTTTTATTATATCTTTGTACTGTTTAATGGAGTTGTTTGTGTGTGTGCATACTTGTTCTTTAAGACAAGGCCTCACATTTCAATATTATGTCTTCTTGGAAATTTTTTCCATGCCCTGGACTATTAATGGTTGTATTGGGTTTTTCACACTCGACTTACCATTCTCTAGACATGCCCTAGTGGGTCGGGTCGCGATAACCCATCCTAAAACTACTCTAGGCCAAGCTCAAGTAATTATGGAGTTTTTATCTGGAAGACTCCTAAACATAAGGGTTAAGCTTGTTATAATTGGTAGTAATATTTAGTCTTTAACCATTTAACTTTTTGGTTGCTAAATAGAACTTAAAATAATGATTTTTAAGAAGAAACCTTATAACTCAAGGAAATGATTTTGAGTTAGGAAAATCCCTTACATCTTGGATAATGTATAAATTACAAGAACATGAATGATAGATTTCAAAATAGAATTTTAAATCATTAGATTAAAGTTTATTTATTATTAAACAATATAATGGGGTAGTAATTACACCATGTCAAATCATAATGGGTGTTAAATAAGAAATCATGCCTCAATGAAGGGGAATTGAGATGAAAATCCTTACCTGTTTTCCCAAATTCTATAAATGCTCTTTAACATCCTACATAATGAACATAACCATCTTAATCAATTATTTTATAATCTTATTGATTTTTTTACCCTTTATAATCTTCAATAATAATAATTTATTATCCAATTATTAGTTATTTTTTATTTATTTTCATCAATAGATGTTAGTATCATTGATTGTTTTATACCCTCTTTGAAATGTCGATGTAGATCCCCATAATTTGATATCATGTTAATTATTCCTAGATTATTTAAGGTAATATAATTGATTTTCCATAATTATTTAAAAATTTCTAATTTCATTATATGTGATTTTTAGTTAGGGTTTGTGAAGATTAAATTAGTGAAGAGATCCTTTTGGTGTTTTTTAAAGAATAAAATATATTATATTAATAACTAGTAATATATTAATAAAATACCCAATTAATATTTATAGAATATTAATCTGGTCATAAATATCATTTTTATTCATTAAATACATTATTATAACCATCCATTAAGGTGGAAATGAAAAATAAAATACATCATTCATGGAGGAGTGGTCTGTACCAAACATGGGTGAAATTTTCTTTATCCAATGGGTGATAGGGATATAGATAATGGGTTTTTTCATAAAAATAATAAAATTTAAATATAATAATGATACCGATATATTTAAATTAGTGTGGTTGTAGTAATTTTTGAGGAAAAAGATAGAAAAAATGGTATAGGGATTCTTTAGCACTAACATTGATTAATTGATTCTTCTCTTATAGGGCCACTTGATAATGGAGGACTTGGGATACTTTATTGTAAATAATGGCTACTAAATGTGGAATATTATTCTATGATAGGAAAAACTGGTTGTTTTTCAAGGGAAATTTGTAGGATAAGTGTTGACAGAATTTTTTAGAATTGATCTCTTTTCATAGGTGAAAAATATGGACATTTAGATAGTGATCCATGCCTTTTACACATATTATTACATGATTTTTAACATGAATATCCATTAAATTTAACTGAAGGATAAAACATCTTAGTGCATTTAGAATCTTATTTTCACAATACATAAAAGTGAAACTAAAATAAAAAGAAATTATTTTAATATCTATAATGAGGTATTAAATATATTTGAGTTACTAAAAATGCATGAGATAAACTTGGGGATATATAAAAAAAAGTGGTGAGATAAAAATCTCATTAAGGTAATATAATTGATATATAAACATAACATCTGAGTCAATGGTATAACATGAATTCATAAAATATAAGGATCATGAGTAATCACATGGGATTATAATATAAAGAACATGTTATATTAAGATCATGGAAACATAGGAAATGTGGAATAAAAAAACATAACATAAACATAAGTTAAGGCTAACTGCTAAGACAATATCATGTGGTCAACAAAGTCCCTTAATGGATTAGGTTTCCACCACAATCCCACACATAACTTCTCATGAGAAAAAATCCTTACACAATGTATTGGAGAAAAATATAGGCTCACCCATTATAATATTTTCATGATTATTTGTTCTAAAAAATGAAATCAATCACAATTCATAATCATAATAATTACCCATGGAAAGAAATGGGTTGTATAATCTTGACTCATGTCATTATGAAATGAAATTTAATAAAGAAGAACTTTGATAAATGAACATAAGGCATGTATTAACGTATTAAAGAAGCTATAATAAGATAGTTATATATGGGAGAAGGATATATAAAAAATTTATAGGCATTCCATAACATTAAATAGAGAGATAAAGTGAGTTAGAGAGTGAAATGTTATAACCCAAAGAAAAAGGGTAGTTTAGTGAGATCCCTTTCCATAAGTATTTTATTTCTTCACACGATTCAAAATATACTATATAATAATTTTTTTTGTTATAACTATATCAAAAAACCATAATAGAAAATATAATGGAATATATTACTTTTCTTATAATATCTTACCACTGTTTATTAAAAACTTCTTATTAAAATCACTGTTCAAGGTGATAACTGCTTAATTTTTCATGTCTGTTTTGGTTCAATAGTCTAGGTGTTTATAAATTGATAATGGTTAACTAACATAAATAATGTTAAACATTATAGTAATATATTATATATTAATTATATATAGATATTCATCCATACAAGTTAGTGATAAAAAAATTTAATTACACCATTCGCGGAGACAGTAGGCCGTACATACGTATGAACATTGTTTCAATTTTTTATGGATGGAGTAATAGAAATTTGAAAAATAATTAAACATAAAAGAATCATAATAACATAATAAATAACATATATATTTATTAAATCCATCATTATAATGGTTTGTGAGAGTCGGTGATGGAAAATAAATTACATTGTTTGGCGAGGAGATAACCTACTATACACATGAACGGTGATTTCATTCCCCATTTTATGGAATAGGAGATTGAAGTAAATGATACCATTAACATAATAATATATAACTATATTCAACGTACTATTTTGATTATTACATAATTTTTGAATAACATTTCAAGGAAGTATAATAATAAATAAAACTAAAACATTTGGCTAAAGGTTATTCCTTTTCATCAAACAACTTATTTTTCTTTCGACATTAAGCACTCTAAGGTAGGTATTATTTTGAAAAAAAGAAATATATAATTTGTTATGTATTTTAGTTGGGCATGTGGGAAGGTATTCTGAGAAAAAATTGGTTCTTTAAGTGTTAATAAAAAAGAGGGGAGGTTCTCTTTTATAAGTGTGGGGATGGACCCTCTTGGAATTATTAAAATATTAAATTAATATAAATTAATTTTCATGTAAAAATGGTTAAAAATGATATAATTAGAATATATAAAAATTATTTTTCTAAATAATATAATCCTATTAAATTTCATAATTTTATATTAGGGGGTTAACCCTTTCTCTTTATTTCACCTTTATTAATTGTTTTTGACAATTACCGTTATAACAAAGCTTTCATTCCTCAGGGGCCAATATAGTTACAATAAAATGAAAATTGGTAAAACAAATGGACCAAATTTTATATTTTAAATATATAAAAATATGTTGTATGATGATATATTTTTTCGGAATTTTAAATTACTTAATAAAATATTATTTATTATAAAATAACATAAATATCATTTTAGAACTATGAATTTTATTGGACTTTTAAAACAATATGAAAATAATATAATTTAAATTTAATCTATTAAAAAATAATAAATATGTTATTTTTATCTAAAAAATTCTTGTAAAATAATAATTTATTAAATTATATTTTTTTAACATTTTAAAATCTTTTATTTAATTTTTTTATTAATTGAATAAATATAGTGTTACATTTGGATAATGATTTAAGGTAATTATTTCATTCATAAAAAGTATAACCAAATAACCTTGATAAAAAAATCATTAATATTTAATATATCTATTTATAATCAATCATGTCCTCTATTTATCATAATGTCAAAAATCTAGAGATAATAAAACAAAGAGAATGGAATCTTTTACTATTATTTACATAAAATACTATAAAGGTAAAAATTAAATAAATATGAAACCAAGAAACCATATTTTTGAGACTTGGATGTAAATGGACTATCTAAACTCATGAAATAGGGTATATTCGAGTGTTCATGTTATTTGTTGTCCATATAAAATTATTTTTAACCTTAAAAACCAGATTTACCCTTACTGTGGTGACACAAATATACTAAGGTTACTATTTATAATGACCAAATGAAAAGGGACCTGTTTACCAAATTTGGAACTTCTGATTCCAAAAATTAAATCAATTTTTAATGATTCAATTTCTATAATTATAAAAAAAATTTGGGATTAAAATTTAAAACTCAATGATTTTTTTAGAAAAATGTCTTTTAATTATCATAATATATTTTATATCAAATTAAACCATTAAATTAATTTTAATGAACTTATTTGGGTTATTAATAATAAAATAGTTTTTTATGAGAAATTTTAAAATAAAATTTAGCTTCTTAAATTCATGGAGAGAAATTAAAGTTTTCAATAAAAATCAATATGTCTCACCATTCACTAAAAAATTAATCATTTCAGAAAAATATCGAAATTTCATTCAAAGACAATTTTGAAACTATAATTTCAAGAAATATATAGTTTTCATCAATTGAAAATTCTAAAATTTCAATAAATTAATTATAATATTCTCTCACAAATCAATAAAAACCATTTTCGACAAAAACATATTTTTGAAGAATAAAATGAATTTACTAAGACATAGAGTGCTTATTTCATAATCATTAATTAAATTTTATTATTGAATATGAAATTTATATATTTCATGACTTAAGAAATCCTATTAATATCCTCTAATTCAATGTCTATATTTTAATGTTCTTATTTAAATAATAATATTTTTATAGAATATTCCAGTTTTCATAAAGCTTGATGTTATATGTTAAAAAAGCTATCATGCATTGTATTATTTTAAAAAATCATGGTGTTAAAATCTTCCCTATTAATAAATTTATCCATTGAAATTTCATATTACACACTAAGGTGGAAATCAGTGGGGGTACTTCTACATCATGGCTTAGTCTATTTCCTATGTTGCCTCCTTGTATTTGTGGTTTTTTCATAGTACTTTGACTAGGTGATTTGTCTTATTGTATAAAAAACTATCTCTATGGTCTAAGATCTTCACCGGATTGTCCTCATATTATAGATCATTTTCCATTTACACCAACTTTGAATTCACTACATGAGATAGATCTGGTATGTAATTCCTCAAGAGGGATACATGGTATACATTATGTACTTGAGATAGGGTTGGTGGGAGTTCTAGTCGATAGACCACAACTCCAATGTGATCAAAAAAATCAAAGTTTTTGATATAACTTGGACTTATCTCACCATTTTTTCCAAGTAACATGACTATCTTCAATGGTGATATATAGATAAATACTTTATTTCTAACCTCAAACTGAAAGTATCATCTAAGATTGTCAGCATAAATCTTCTATCGACTCTTAGAATCCTTGATGTGTTGTTGAATGGTATTGACCTTTTCTATAATTTCATCAACTCTTTAAGATCACTAAAACATGTGTTTAAAAACTTCACTCAAACATGAGAGGAACAGTTTGGGATATACCTAACATTGAGAGGGGGGTGAATCAATGTTGAGGACATTTTAAACCAATCCCAACATCTTATCCATGTACTTCATAACCTGTTAGGATATTGATTCAATTATTCTCTTTTCCCTATCTCATGCAATAATATGAAAGCAGTAAAAATATGTGTAGGATTGAAATATAAAAGTATATTATCAATTACAATAGGGGGGTGAATGTTATGTTTAAAAAAATTCATTTTTATCCTTAAGGAAAACTATGTTTAATAAAGTTAAACATGGTAAATTCACAAGACCACTTCTACTTCTACAAACTTTATAGGTTCCGGAAACGCGGTTCCAGAAATGAAACATAAGGAACGTTTACAAGGAAATGATTCTACCTTAAAGTGTATAGAATCTTACATATCAGAGTATATATAAAAACAAGAAAGTATAAGAAGGTTTTACTTTATTTCTTTATCAAAATAAAGTGAAAATAAACTAGAAATAAAAACAAGTAACAAGTATGAAATCTTTAAACCCAAAGAGAAGGGTATCCAACAAACTTGGATAAAGGTTCCTTGATTTATACTTTCAAGAAAGTTTGTCTCACCCACACCAGGGTAAGCCCTCGACAGGAATATCAGAATCTGTCTTGCTATCCCTGCAAGCCATCAAACCTTAAGTTGGTCAGAACCTTTGTCTTCCTTTCCATTGAAGTCCATGAACTTTAAGGTAGTCAGCACCTCTATCTTCTTATCCCTAGAAGTCCTCGATTGTACATAGCAACAATCAGAGTCGCACAAAGAAAGCTGAACAAGATGTTTAGTATAGACAGGGCATAGGAGTCTCTCTCTCTAGAAACCACTTCTGCAGCATGAAAATTCTAGAGTGATCAATAGATTACAAGCTCGTTCAAATGAGCTCCTATTTATACGCACTTCTAGAATGGCCGGTTCCCTCCTCCAATGATCATATTTTTCGTTGAATTTTGGAGGGACCTGCATATGTTTCACTCAAACAATGGTTAGTTAAAAATAGATTGTACGATATCATTTCATAACTATAACAAGTGTAAGTAAAATAAGGTTGATTAAGAAAATCTATTTTTCAGAGTATGGGAGAAAATAAAATTTTCAAGTCTACGGAAATAATAATTTAGAGACTATAAATCATGGATATTTGGATTATATTTTCCAAATAATTTGGAACCTGAATTCTAAAGATTTCAGAATATGAATTCTAATGAATTTGAAATCTAAATTCTTAGGAATTCAGAGTCTAAATTATGAGGAATTCGGTGTCTGAATTCCAAGGAATTAGTTGTCTGAATTCTAAGGAATTGAGATTCCGAATTCCGAGGAACTCAGAGTCAGAATTATTATGAATTTGAAGGTCTAATTCTGAGGAATTCATAGTCAGAATTCTGAGGAATTCAGAGTCCAAATATTGAGGAATTCAGAGTCTGAATTCTGAGGAATTCAATGTCTGAATTCTGACGAATTCGGAGTCTGAATTCTGGGGAATTCGGAGTCTGAATTTTAGATAAATTAGAATATGAATTTCAAATAATTCGGGGTCTAAATTTCTAAGAATTGGGATTGTGAATTTCAGAGAACTAGGAATCTGAATTTCAGATAATTTAGAGTCTAAATTTCAATGAAATCGGAGTCTGAATTGTAGAGAATTTAGAGTCTGAATTTCTGAGAATTCTAAGTCTAAATTTCAAAGAATTCAGAGTCTAAAAATAGAATATTCTATCACCAAATATTTATAGGATTCCATGGTTTTAGAAATGAAACCTAATTTTATACTTTTGGAATAAAATATTTAGATTTAGAGAAACTTTAAAATGAACAATGAAAACATAGGTAAGGATAAAATTTACTTGAGGAAGGAAAATTTTCCTTGTAAAGATAAATATTAGGGAAAATATGATTTTCCTTAATATAGAGTGTTTGTGATTTTCAAAACATAGAGGAATGTAAAAGTCCTAAGGAATCCTTATTGACTCAACAATCTTCCCCTTTTTGAAAATCAAAAACATTCTTACAAAAAATAATATAAGGACTTAGATTTTTTCTTTATGAAAATAAAGGAAAACTTATCTCACATTACATATGAATCATAGTGAATATGACGAACTCCCCCTTAGGTTTCCCAATCTATAAGGATTTTATTCTAACTTTCTTGAATGATATTTTACATTTTATTACATACAAAAATATTCTTTTGGTATAAACTTCACCTTATATGAACTCCCCCTTACATAGGGAAATCTATTCTTTATTTAGAATTATTTTTACCGTTCATTTCTCCCAATTTATGATTTACAAAAAGGAATAAATAGAATGAAAAAATAATGGTACCTGAAAAATTAGTACTAAATAACCAAATACATATTAAGAAAAACAAAAATTCCATTAAGATTGAAATAATTTGTACAAAGAAGAATATATAAAAAAAGATTGGATTTGGGAGAATTCTCATTCTTTCTTCGTAAGCATAAAATTCTTCACAATGGTTTTCAGATTCTTATGATCCTTGTGATCTTCTTCAAAATTCTTGAGAAATTGATCATGATCTTTAATTTTCTTCTCCAAGGCTTCAATTTTTTCATCATGAGCCTTAAGAAATTATTTCCAAGCCTTCAAGACTTCTTCTTGCTTACCAATCTTTTCTTCTAACTCAATTATGAGATCCCTTTATCTCTTCCAATTCATAGACACTGAATTAATATTTCCATTCAATTCCTTGAATTCTTGCTTCCATGTTTTCTGTTCGAGAGTCTTCTTTTCCTCAAAACTCTTAGAAAGATAATCAATATTTCCATATTCGGTGTGAAAAGTATATTTCACGTTATCTTGAAATTCACCAATGACTCTGAGCTCTTTGAATTTCTTTCTTGGCCAACTTGTAATCTTATTTCATGATCTTTTATGATCCTCATAACCAATGAGAAAAGATTTGAAATTTGCCTCAAGTCTGACAAATTTATCCATAATCATTGAAACTGAATCTGATTTTTGATTGAACGAATGATGAAGAAACTGACATCTTGAATATATAATTGGAAATAATGGAATTGTATCAACCAACTTTTTGAAAGACCATACCATGAAATCATGTCCAAGAGAGGATGATTCCGAATCAGAGTGCTAGTGATGCTTTTTTTCAATCTCTTCAGCTTTCCTCTTTGATGAAGCACCAACTTCTTTCTTTTTCACCATAGATTTACTAGGTGTATCCACCAACACCTTCTTTCCCTTATCAGCTCTCGAAATTATTTCTTGTGATTTGGGAGATTTATTCTCACTATCTGATAGATGAACAATCTTATCTTACTCAGGATTTTATTTCTCAGCACCTGCCACAACATCTTATGGGTGAATAAAATCATGATTGCTACTTTATTCTACAGATAGCTTATTCACTTCATCCTGACCCTTATCTTTTTTTCCAGGTGCGGAATGTTTTGAAGACTCTGCTTTAGAAGTCCAAATTGATAGTTTCTCAGGACTCTCCTTCTCATGATAATCCTCTGCTTGCCTTATCATGTCATCGGTATCACCACTTCCTTCCTTCCTTCTTCTTCTTCTTCCACTTCTTCCTCTTGCATAATTTATTCTTCTTGATCTATTTCCGGAATCACTACCTTCATTCCTAGAGTCATAGGAAGTGATTCTTAAAAAAAAGGATTCCAGCACCTGGTGTTGTTTATATGCTTTTTCAGTATCCTTAAGAAGATATTGAATGATTTTATCCCCAGACATCTTCTTCCTCTGCTTCTTTTCTTTATCTTTCTTCTCAAGATCTTAAGTATCCCTTATCTTTAAAGATTTTTTCTCAGTAGTGTCCAAGACAAAAGTAGGCTTCCCTTCCTTCCTTTTATTCTTGTCCTCTCTCAACTTAGCCATTACTTCATCAGGGAAAGTCTTTTTCTTCTTTGGTTTTGGGGGTGAAGATTGTGTTTCCTTAGCCGTAGGGGTTTTTCCTTTCTCTTCTGGTTTTACTTCCTCTCCCTTCCAACCTTATTAGAAGTTTCAGCCAAATCTGGTTTCTTTGATAATGATTCTACTTCCTCTTTAGGTACATCATGAAATTCTTCAGATTCATTAGAGAAGCCAGTCTTCATCCTTCTCAAGGTATCATCACTAAGTAGCATAACCTTGTAATTTCTTATCTTATAACTTCAAGGGATTTTGAAAGATTCTAAACAAAGAACAATAATTTTGGAAATAATGGATGGATACATGATAATTTGAGACTTAAATTTTTTATTCTTGATATTCTCAATCGTAATCAAGATATAATTTACCAAATTTATCTTCTAGAGGTTCACCAGGAAATCCAAAATAGAGATGTCACTTTTCTTCAATGTATCCACAAATCCTTTTCCTAGAATAATAAAACCTTGAACCCAAAATTCAAGAATCACGAAATTTTTATAGAGATGAACAATTTTTGGAGTCTTCACATCTTTCAATACAAGCCACTCTAAATCATTTTCCTTCTCAAATGATCCTGATATATCTAGTATCTTGTGATTATTGAATTCTACTTCACCCTCATAAGAAGTTCCAATAAATTTTTTTGCCTTGCTGTAGGAAAGGGAATATGTCTTCCCATAGCTCTTGAAGGAAAACTTCTATCTCCCTCCTTTGTTGAAGAAACTTCATGACTCATAAAATTCAATCAACAACTCTAGATAGTCCAGATCATGCGACTACATTTTTGATATACATAGGCTCTCCCAGCCATTCAGCGTAATATTGTTTGAAATGATAGAGTTATACTTAGCATAGAATTTTGGATCGACCAACCTTTCTCTGTAAATATTTCACTCAGATATTTCTTTTACTAAAGACATATATTTCTAAGGAGAGGCTTCTACAGACATTAAAAACTGAGGAAAACCTAAAGATTTAGAACTTCCTTAACTATAGAGGCAAGGATTCAACATGCCAAGGCTTGAAAATCGATGTGGGACAAACATCGGGGGTCCTTATATAGGCGTTTAAGATGATGATTCAACTTACTTGATTTATCCAGTGGTTGTAAAAAACTCTTTATCAGATATAAAGGTTGAGATAAAATCAGAAGAAGAGATTTTGTAGATTTTGATCTTTTGAGGTTTTTAGGATAAACATTTGGATTTAAGAAAAAGTTAATCCGAAAAAGTTTCTGAAACAAGATAAAAATACCAACATGTTAGAAGTTGATCATGAAAATTTAAGATTTAAAACATACCTTCAAGATTGCTACGAACATTATTCGTAATGAGAAAGATTATTCTTGAAGTACTTTAGATTTTGTAATTTTTTTAAAACAAACATAAAGAAAATTTTGATTATGAAAATTTTTGACTACCAAGAAAATGTACCCCCCCCCCCTTTGAAAATGAGTTTCTTACTACGAGGAGATAGGTTTCAACAAGAAGTTAATATGGATGTTTACCTTAAGGTAATCATTCCTAAATTTTGTTTAATTTATTCAACTATATCAAAGGGTAATGATTTTGTTAAAATATCAGCAAGTTCATCATGTGTTTCGATAAATTGACAAATTATATCTCTTTTCAGAATGATTTTCTTTTCTATTTTTCTAAAGGTAATGCCTTGTCCAAAATTAGCAAAGAAAAATTTTTATTGAAAGAAATATTACAAAAGTCTATCGTACAGAATCATATTACAATCTTTTACATGAAAGGGAATAAGAGAATTTGGGAGGTCTTCACACCAGGTAATGTCTTGATTAACTCCCAAGTTGGAAAATCCATCAACAACCATGTTTGATTCACAATAAACATGTGTGATGATTTAGTTTAAGTCAGTGAGAAAATGGTTTCATTCCATCCAATGGGTAGTAATTGACCAAGCTAAATGAGTTAAGCCATTCCAAATTTCTTGAATGATGGTTTTTGAGTCACTTTCAATCCAAAGGTTGTTCCAACCATAAACCATAGAAAATCTAATCAGATGAATCAATCCCATCATCTCATTTTTAAGGGAGGAGGAAGTGCCACAATGATCCATGAAGCAGCCTAGAATCTGTACGAGGTGGTTCCTGAAGATAATACCACACCCTAGAGGTCCCATATTTCCCTTAGAGGCACCATCTATGTTGATTTTGATCCATACAAGAAGATGAGCTCTCCAGAACACCTTCAGAGTTTGTTGCGGTTGATCGAAGTTTCCATTGATCCATAGACGTCTTAGAATTTGAAAATATTGCACGGTATTGTGGCTATTTCAGATACTTTCACCGGGTCACATGCACATCTGTTTGTGGAGGACATGCAGCTGTAGACCTACATTCCCACTTTACAAAGGTGGGAAACATCCATCGCTTATTCAGGTACGTTTTCTCCTTGATCAAAATGGGATGATGTGATGTCTGTTCTTGCTTTCATGGATTCCTCCTCGGAACTCGTCACCTAGTCCGACACTCCCTCATAGATTTAAGATGTTGTTCATGAGACTCTTCCTAGTGTCATATCTTCATGGGTACCAGTTAATTACACTACTTCTTTCAGGACATTCCATGGGGTCCAGTCAGGGCAACAACCTTCAGTCAGGGGAGTAGTCACGTTGGGAATCACTGGCGTGTCTGGACATTGGGAGATTAGCGTGTCTAGATTTCAGTCCCTTGTTATGGGGCTTCTTGAGGGCACAAAATCACAAGGCATCACACATCGAACAAGGGGAATCATATTCCATGGGCATGTATCTGAGGTTTTCCTCATCTTACCATGTTTAACACAGTGTATGCCATGAGTTTAACATCCAGCGGAGACATATTGGGATAATCAGAACACTGACTAGAGTGGATCAGATGGGGGAACCCCCTAGAGGGAACACCGATGTAGGGGTTAATGTATGGTTGGCTTCCCGATTATTGTTAAATGGAATGAGGAATGGGGTCGCATGATCCCACTAGGATGTGGTGGCCCGAGTAAGAATCAGGATGGATGATGGATGGTTATGTGAAGTGGATAGTGAATTGGATGGAACCATCATGAGGAATACGATGGTTTTGGGCTTGACCCTCGAAGAGGTTTTCTACGTATCCACGTGGTAGGGAGTCAATGTCCACATAGTTCATTTGATTATGGATTACCACCGATTGGGGTTCCAAAGGATTACCACTGAATGGATTGAAAATGGATTACCGTGGAATAGGGGGACAATGACTTACCACTGGATGGAGTGACAATGGATTACCACTGAATAAAGTGACAACGACATACCGTTGAATGAAGTGACAATATCTTACCACTTAATTTTTGTGACAATGGATTACCGCTGAAAGAGGTCCACAATTTAACATCATGTGGGATGGGGGAAAACTGATGTGAAGATGGTGGGAGCGACCGAATGTTCGGATCGAACCTGAGGGAGGCTTCCTATGTACCCTTCCTTAGAAAGGATCAAAGACCACATAGTTCAAGAGGTGGAATTTGGGGATTATGTTCTGAGGTGGACCAAGGTTTTGGTGTACCGATGTGAAGGGGGTCGGTATGAACAATGGATGGTGGTATTGAACCTCATGGAGGCTTCCTATGTACATTACCTTAGGAAGGATCAAAGACCACGTAGTTCAGATGGTGGGAAGGGGATTACACACTAGGCTGCCCAAGGTGTTGGTGAACTGATGTGAAGAGGTCGGAGTGACCAATGAGTGGTGGGTTTGAACCTCAAGGAGGTCCCCTACGTACCCTGCCTTATCCAGGATCAACGACCACATAGTTCAGGTTAGTGTGGGGATTAGACTCTAGGTTGTTCGGAGTGTTGTCGTACCGACATGATCGGGGTTAGAACCAATGGATGTTGGGCTTGAACATCAGGAAGGATTCCTATGTACCCTACCTTACCAAGGATCAAAGACCACATGGTTCAGATGGGATGGTGAACCGACGTGATGGAGGACCTGGGGTCCCATGGGTGGTGATCTTGAACCTCGTGGAGGCTTCCTATGACCCATGCCTTAGCAAGGATAAAAGACCACATAGTTCAGGTTGGCTTGGTGAACCAACGTGAAGGAGGACCTGGGGTCCCATGGGTGGTGGGATTGAATCTCATGGAGGCTTCCTACGTACCATACCTTCACAAGGATCAAAGACCATATAGTTCAGGTTGGTGCGGGGCTTACACTATAGGCTTCTCGGAGTGTTTTTTTACAGACATGAAGGGGGTCAGAACCAATGGCTGTTGGGATTGAACCTCAAGGAGACTTCCTACATACCCTACCTTAGAAAGGATAAAAAACAACATAGTTCTGGTGGGTTGGTGAACCAACGTGAAGGAGGAGCTGGGGTCCCATGGGTGGTGGTCTTGAACCTCTTATAGGCTTCCTATGTACCATGCATTTGAAAGGATTAAAGGCTACATAGTTCAGGTTGGTGTGGGGATTACACTCTAGGCTTCCCGGAGTGTTTTAATGGCCAGTGCTTACTCTATGCCCACGTGAGTCATGCTCGGTGTGAGAAACAAAAGGCAATAGAGACCTGACGATCACGTCGTGAAAGGTGCGTACATGAGAAGTGAAGTGGGACTTACACGTGATCATAGTCCAAAGAGGAAATCGGGGCTTATGCGTGGTTAGCATCCTGAAGAGGTTCGGACTTACTCTGGGATGGAGGCCCGGTGGCAACAAAGCCCAGTGAGAGAAGGATTTGGTACCGAAGAAAGGAGGGGTCTGGTGTCCATTCCCCCAGGTCCATGGGACCGAAGAATAAAGGAGGAGCACGGATGCTGCCTCCTATATGAAATCTAGGGGGATTACATTGATATGGTCTCCCTTTACCCACGAACAAACGCCACTCCGATAAGAAGGATATCGTCCCCTGTGAGGGAAGATCTCATCCTCATGGAGACCAGTGGGCACAGAGAATGTCCATGGTGGGGGAACCTCACGTGTGATGCATAGGGTGAGGTCACAGTTTAACATCATGTGCTGAGGATGATGGTTCTTGGAAGTTTAACATACTTCTGCTCAGACGAAGTGGGTTTTCTCCACACCCCTAGGTCTTACATAACCGGTACCATCTACTCTTTGGTGAAGAGAAGGGGAAGGCAACGTCGTGGATAGGGGGTGTTATGGAGTGAACCATTAGAGGGTCCACGTTTGCATGGATATATGAAGAAGCAATAGCCGTTAGCGTGACTATGTGAAGAAACATGAGGAAAAGAAACACAACAAAAAATATCATCCAAGGGACTTTGAAATCACACCTTGCAAACCTGAAGGGTCACATGGTAAAAGGAATTGAAAAGCAGAAGGGTTTATAGGCAGGGGACTTGTGAAACTCTAATTCTCTGTGTAGTGGAGGGTACTTGTGAAGGGGTGTGCTTTGCGAAGTATGGAAACTCAGCCTAAGCATAGGGAAGAGGTGCGTATAGGAGGTGCTTTACGATGTGGAAAGGTATTCATAGAGCACTGCATTTCAGAGAAAAGGTTCCTCACAAATCAAGGTATCATGAAGAAATATGCTTCACAAAGTACAGTGACCCCGCCTTAGTATGTGGATCACGTGTACAAGAAAGGTGTTTCACAAACAATAAATGATCCACGATGACTCAGGTCCCCTTGGGGATCCCCTTCCTTCGCTGAAGCCCTTAGGCTCCACGAAATGCATCCCTCTCAAAAGAGGGGGTTAATGTAAGGTAAAGAGGAGGAACTTCAAAGAGCTGAAGTACCTTGCACAACACATGGTTTGCAAAGCAGAAGGAACTTCGCGATTCTGGAGCTAAGAAGTTGAAAGGTCGGATGATCTTCCCTAAGGACTTGGGGAGGTCGGTATTTATATGGGAGAGGCACTGTGAAGTAGAACTCGCTCGACGCGAAGACAGATATTTCTCTGTAGTGGGCCTGCGAACGTCAAATTCTATCATGGCACGTTACCGCCTCCTTGCTCCGTAGCAGGCTCGCGAACATCAAGGGTATTCGCGGAGCGTTACCACCTCCTTGCTCCACAACGGGCTCAAGAACATTAAGGGTAGACGCAGAGTGTTATCGCCTCCTTGATCCACAGTGGGCTCGCGAACGTCAAGGGCGGTCACGGAGTGTTGCCACCTCCTTGCTCTGTGGTGGCATCGCGAATGTCAAATCTATTCGTAGAGTGGTGCGATTGGGGCTCTGCTGCAGGCGCAGTGCAATTGGGGCTCCCCGAATGGTCTTCACAAGGCATCCCCTTGAGGATTTCCGTTTTTTTGTCTTCTTCTCCCATTTTGGCGCCAAAAAATGCCTCCCCTCATACTTGTATCCATGGAGAAATTGAGGGTCAAAGTATGAGGGTCAATCGCCAAAATTGTTGGTCATTCATGAAGTTGTATCACGAAGAGGGATCACGAGGTGGATAGGCAACACACAGGCCAAGCGCGCCATGAAGCATGATGTGAAATGGATGCATCGTGAAGCTCCGAAGGTTGTTGCCTATATAAAGGGGAGCTGACCTCCCTTTTGTCCTTTCCCCTCTCCGCGAAATTGTCTTCTTGCGCTCTCGATTCACGAAGCTCCGCGTACTCCGCGATTGCTCTCCGTGAATCTGGTTTTAGATTCGCGGCTTACATAAAGTTTTTGACTCTGCAACAGCGCTTCCCGTTCTTGTTCTTGAAGGTGTAGGCAGGAATCCGTGACCAGGATTCACGAACGCTCTCCGCGAGCGAGCTTCACAAACCAACTCGAAGATCGCCCAAGTTCTAAAACTGAATGTCTCATCAATAAGCTATCGAGGGGGGTTTTGGGGATGCCTCTGGGAGGGATGATATGGAAACAGTCTTGGTATTGGAGAGTTAGTCCAAATCCACTCTAACCATGATTCGTTGGGGGTGCTATTTTTGGAGAGCTAGAAGAGCTACCCACTGTGTAAGAGGATTCCTTTGTATGGATTTAGGCTGAGGGATGACATCTTCATCCCTGAAGCAAGTAGGGATGAACTAGCTTACTTGTTTAGGAGTACGCTGTGCCAGTGCCAATAGTTTAGGGTGGCTGACGATCATGCCTAGGAAGACTTCACACCCGTCGTTTCTGACTGCCTATACAACCACCTAAATAACATCGATGGGAAGGCGTGGCATCGGAGATGTATGATCCTCTGTAGCACACGATACTTAAGGCATGTTTGAAGAACCCATGGAAGGGGTAGTCAGAGGAATGGGAAGTGCACCAAGGTGGCAACTTTACAAATGATTGGGCCTGGGCCTACAGGGTAGGCGCCTCGTGTGAGGAGTTCAGGGCCGAGCTAAGGAGAGTGGATTTGTATGAGGCGGCTTGGGCCTCCCAATCCCATATCTATCAACCAAAAAATATAATGTTGGAGATGTTGAGGAAGTGGTCTTCAATGACAAATACCTTCCATTTACACCACGGGGAGGTTGGTATTAGCTTGTGGGAAGTCCACCAGATTTCAGGGGTCTCGATACTAGGGGGTATGTATGATTAATTTCTCCCTGTCATGAGCATGTGGGAGGATCCAGAGCAGATGACGCAGCTGGTAATGACATTGATGGAGCTGGTGTTGGGAGTGGACAAATAAGTAGTGAGATATGTCCACTTTAAGCAGTGGTTCAAGCAGTTATTGAATTTCCCGGTAGACCGACAGTTTCCGGTGAGGCCTCAGACTTTCCGGAATGGGGATCAATGGGGAAAGGAGAACTCAGACTGACAACTTTTGGAGGAAAATGAGTAGAAGACCTGGGGGTTTAGCATCAGCACTGAGCAACTACCAATAGTCAGGTTGGCGGCATTTATCGCGGCTCTTATATGTGGTTGGATCCTGGTGGTGAGGGATAACAACATGGGAGTACACTCAATCACATTTATCATGGAGTCCACGTTGGCGACCGGAGGGTGGGTCAAACTAGGAATCCCAATTCTCCCCAAACTGTATAAGATGTTGTGGAATATCGGTGAGGGGAAGAGGTCACAGAGGGTATGCGGGCCATTCCACCTCCTGTATGGTTGGACAGTGGCACATATCAGTGGGGTTTACGAATAACCAAACCTTGTCTCTTCTAAGGGATCGAACTTCCACCCATCAATCATGAATGCCTCGGGGAGCTTTCTGGCCAAGTTGACCACAACGTTTATATTGAACTGGGTGTGGGAGGTGGAAGAGTTCAATTTTCACCCATTTTCGTTGCGGACAGGGTTATTTACTGAGGATAGTCGAGGAACAGAAGAGAACCAGGCATATCTCCTAGCCTTTCAAGGTAGAGTCTTGGTTGAAAGGGTGGAATATGAGCCCCTCTATGATCCACACACCCCACACCAGTTTGCATGGAAATTCCGGTGCATGCAGCAACTGACCCTGTGGGTCTATTTGGAGGTGTTCCACAAGGAAAGCCTATGTGTGATGAGGTAGATGCGACTCATGTTCACATGGGAAGATGAGAAGATGTGGAATGAACTTTATCCACCTTCCACCATATTTGGGCTGGTGAAGAAGTTTTCCATATGCTAGGAGGCAGCTTATCTAGGGGAGATGCTGAAGCAACCAACTGTTCGGGTCGGTGATGGAGTACCTCCCCAACCTCAGGTTTGGGGCCAGAAGGCAACGAAGGCATCCCGCGGTGTTGGGGCTTCCATGGCGGTGAGGCCCACACCTGTTGAGGGTGAGGTAGCAGCCTTAGATCCTATAGTGGTATCAGACCTGGTGGTTCGAGAATAACAGAACCATCTAGAGGGGTGGCCGCCGAGAGGATTCCGCAGGATACCCACCCAGGCTCTGGGGACGCATCTACGCCATATCGACATGTCATAGGATGTTTTCTTCCTGGAGTCCTGGAACATTTGGGATGTCAAGAGGCAATTACTTGGCCTCACCGATTTGTGGCAACACCTGAACTGTCTCAGGATGGATTTACTAGGAATAGGCCCTATTCGGTCCGTCTTTGGGGTACCCCAGGCAGAGGCAGAGCGGTACCTGGAATATCTAGAAGACTTTGTGCATTCCCAGGGTGCCCCTAGTTTAATAACGGGCTATTTCAAGGTGCTTCTAGACTATACTACTCCTCCATAGTTGTCTGTCGTTGATTTAAGAGAGTGTTTCCCTCTGCCAGAAGAATCAGAAGCATCCTCCTAGGGAGATGAGGTTGGGAGAGGGATCCCGTTAGAGGAGGGAGGATTTGGAGATGAAGACTCAGATCTTGAAGAGTTCACAGAGGCTATTGAGGAAAAAAATTTGAAACCCCTTCTTTGAGACTTTCTTTGAGGTTATTCTGGACTCCTTGTTAACATTTGAACCATGTAGGAGAGTCTTATATATAGAACTCAATGTCATCCCATAGTGGATTTATATGCGGGGCCTTCAGGATCTACACCTACCGCAACATCTATTGTTGCATCAAGCGAGGCTAGGACACCTGAGGTGACCCCTACGGAGTTTTCAGACCTTCCGACCACATACGGGGGGCCACGCTTCCGGGTCCCGACAACATCAACACAACAACGAGACCAAGAATTTGATCTCTATAAGTCCCCTCTATTAATTTTATAACTATCATCCCCTAACTAGGTTTACTGACGTCCATGTACTTTTTTGGCGTGTACAGTTCTTCAAATGGTGTGGGTCACCTTGGAGAGGTTTGTCGGGGATTCATATGGCATCCTTCTTAGGGGAATGCCAATGATCGTGGAGGTAGATCACCAAACCGACTGAGAGGCGGTGCTCCCGATCACTGGTGGGACCATCGGCGGGGTGGAAACTGAGATCGCTGAGGTAGGATCCAATGACAAGGACCAATTAGATAATCTAGGTCCTTCCATGCTAGATCTAACACCAGACGTGGACCTTGCTGAAGAGTTCCTGGTGGTGTTCCCCATGTATGAGCCTTTCAATCACACTGATTTTGTTGAGACGACCTCTAACGAAGAGGATAGAAAGATAGTCTATCGCTGATCATGGTAGCTGATCAAGCACTTCATTGATGACACCCCAAGCACTATGGTTAGATGAGATGGGTAGTCTTCAATCATGACTACACGAACTATGTGTTGGCGGAGTGGATGCCCAGCATCCCCACATGCTTGTATGAGATATTATGACGGAAAAGGTTCGGAAGTATGACTGTGGCCTCAGTGTTGGAGGGTATCCGAGGAAAGAGGTAAACATCAAGTTGTTCCAGGAGGATAAAGTTGAGGTTCAACGGTTGTAGGCCCGGGAAGATGAGCATTCCGCTTACCTTGGCGTGCAATCAGAGCTCGTCTCATGGCTAAAAGCCCAGCTGGTGTAGGCCGAAGAGGGAATGAAGCAAGCCACTGAGGAGATAACCATCATTCATACCAATGTAGAGTGGGCCCAGATCATAGCTGATGAATTGTATCCCATCGCTGCCGAGGAGAAGCAGGAGCTAAATAGTCGGTAGCAACTCCTGGACACCACCATCCATAGGGTGGTGGAGATTTTACACTCTTTTGATGAGGTTAACCTGTCCATGGGGGGACACTACCCATGGGTACTGTAATTTTTACTAAACCTCAAACATAATTTCATTCTTTGATTGTTTGATTCCATAGAATGCATGACTTCCATTGTTTAAATCGGTTTGTTGCATTCTCATGATATTCATGGAGCATCCAATGATCATTCCCTTAGCTCATGTGGTTTGAGACCCATGTGAGAAACAAGGGATGACCACATTATCACCCCCATCCAAATATAGAAGTGAAAACCATGCTTCAGGCATCCAGTTTTTGAAAAACTGGCCCAGATTTCTTGGAGGAAATGGGAGAGACCTGACTGGAGAATGAAGCTCCCAGAACAACCGAATTACCATTTTCCTAGCGTGCTCTTGTGCATGAATGAGGTAACACCAAGGGTGCTGGAATCAATCCAAATAGATGGGAATGGAAGGTGTGAATCATGATACCCAGGACTCGAAACACTGTGGGGGTGGTGTGAGATTAAATAATAACTATTTACCACATTCGAAACACATTATCCTTATTGTGTTAGCCTGGAATGGGGATAGAAAATGATGGCTGATGGCTGACCACGTTCGAAACATGTGGCCTATCTCAAAATGTCATCCATTAGTCTTCCGGAATGATAGCCCAGGACAATAAGCGGGCCATAGGGCAAGCATCCATAATGTTAGGGGGTTCCCTTAGACATGAAAGAGGGCGAGGGTCTGAATAAGGGGAACGCAAAGCATGGAATGTGGAGTGATGGTTTGTTCAAACAGAATCCAACACTCTCAAAATTACGCCACCATTGTGGAAGCACATTAGATGGCCACATCAGTTTGATCATCGATCATTCCCTCTTTCAGACAGGACCTCTCTGGCGAGGGAGCCAAAAATGAGAAGGAATAGGATTTATGATTCTTGGGGCTGGACCCAAGGAGGAATGACTAGGATTCTCTACGTATCCCATGAGGATGGGAATCAAGCCATACATAGTTCTAGAAGATGTTGTAAAGTTTAATGTCTTGTGGAAAGGATGCAGAGTGGTCTTAGATTATGGTCATAGAGCTCGGACCATGGATGGTAGGAAACACGGGAGAAACCTGGTCGGGTAATTATAAAACCCGACGTGAATGAGGACCCAGAGTCCAGGTTACCATGTGTTCCTAGGGATATTTTTAGGTCAAGGGACCGAACACGAAAGTTAGGTTAGGACCAAGGGGAAGTGCTTGGGTGTTCTTATGTATATAATTAGAATGAGAATCAAGACATACATTGTTCTAAAGGGTGTCATGGTAAGGTACCAGTGCTAGGGATAAAAGGGTCATGCGGGAGTGGCCCTCGCACCAAAAGAAGTGGTATTTGATGTATCTTTTTTTCCTTTAAGGTGAATGTTTTTTTGTGAAGTGACAGGCCTAGGATAGCAAGTCCTGGCGTTGCCACAAGAATCAATCTATATGCAGGCATAGACAAATGGTATGGTGTGTGAACGATACCAAAACTGGTCTCCCCTTGAGTGAGGATGTCATGATGCAGTGTCATTTTTTGTTGTGTGGCCAGGATGATAATGTCATAGTTTAGGGTTTTTTGATGGGACCAGGCGTGTATTTTAACATAATGTGGCATAAACGTAGTAGAGACGAGGCTAAAGGGAGAATGTGCACAGTGCAATAAAACATACCCAATGTTAATGAGGTCATAATCCCATACCACACCGTATGCGATTCCTTGAATGAAACCTCGGTCCAAGGGGTCAAAAAAGAGTTAAGAGGGTAAGGGGTAGGAGATACTACCTCCCAATTGAGTTAGAACTGAAAAAAATATGTCTGGGTGTTCCTACATATCCCATGAGGATGGAAATCAATCCACACGTAGTTCTAAAAGAGATCTTAGTTTATGATCTTATAGGTCAGACTTTGGAGAGGGGAGGTCGGTGCAGAGCCTTTAAGGATGCCTTTACCAAGACTTTATCCTCCTAACATGAAAATTCACACAGAGAGATAGTGTTAGGAGTTTTAATATTCCACTTAGACATGATGGGGTGGAAAATGATGTGAATCATGTAAAAAATATTCAATGTTTAATGGGGCTGGCATGACGATGGAGGATGACTGTTGACCATGTTCAAAACACAACATCGATATCGTGTTATCCTGTGATGAGGAAAAACAAATGATCATTGTCCACTGACCATATTCACAATATGGTACATGTATCGATTTTTTGTTTGAAACCCTCGAGGATGTTGGCCTGTGATGGAAGGAGAGACCTTAGGCCTAGAATCAATGCCATTTGGGGGTCCCTTTAGGTGTGGAAGATTATGGAAGCCCAAATGAAGGGGAAAACGAAGCCTGAAAAATGGGAGAAACCATGTCCATGTAAAATCCGACACTCCAAACGCTGAACCAGAGTACTCTTAAGCAGATTGCTGCATCACCGACGAGGGTTGAGGAGGGTGCTCAACTTGAGAGTAACCAATTTGAAAGGATGAGTACATAATACATGGATAGAGAACTCCCAGGAGGGAGAGGTACATGGAATGGTCATTACAAACCTAACTTGAATGTGGACATAGTCCCATACCACACCATAAACTCCCCTCCCTAGGAAGGGTAGGCCAAGGGGACAAGGTGAATGGAAGATTTCTGAGAGATGGGGATGGACCCAAAGTCTAGATGTTCAGGAAGTCCTATGTATCCCATGAAGATGGGAATCAAGATTTACATAGTTCTATGAAGGGTAAATATGAAAATATCTTAGTTTAAGGTCTTATAACTTGGACCATGGAGAAGCGGGACTATCCCATGTAAAGGCGAACCCTATCCCAATCTCTAAGCCTATGTGAGTCAAACTTGGTGTAGGAAACAAAGAAGGATAATTTATTTGAAATACGTGAAATATATGCAAAAGGGAAATTGGTGGAGCCCCAAATGATTGCCTTATCACGGCTTTTTACTCTTAACATGAGGATCCACACTGAGGAATAGTATCAAGAATTTTGATGTTCTACTTGGAAATGATGAGGTGGACAAGGATGTGAAAGGTGATGGAAGCCCTAATGAGGGAGAACATGAAACCTGAAAAATGGGTGAAAGAATGTCCGAGTAGAGTCCAAAATTCTAGGTACTAAAATAGGGTACCCTTAGACACATTGGTGAATCACTGAAGAGGGCCGAGGGGCTCACCTTGAGAGTATATGGTTTGAAAAGATGAGGATAGCACACGGGGATGGAAAACTCTCAGGAGGAGTAGGTAAATGGCATGGTTGTTACAACACCCGATGTGAGTGAGAACTTAGTCCCATACCACACCATATATTCCTCTCTTTTGGGGAATGCGGGCCAAGGGGCCAAGATGGGGATGGACCCAAAGATGACATGCTCAGAAGATCCTACATATACCATGAGGATGGGAATCAAGCCATACATAGTTCTGGAATCACACATAGGGGTAAGATACCCTAATGAGGGGGGGGGGGTGTACGGAACGATGAGAAACCCAACATGAATGAGGACATAATCCCATACCACACCATACAACCCTAAATAGTAACTTGGGTTGGGGGACTGAAAAGGACAACAGGCCTGAGTCTAGGCCTCTGATGGGAAGGCCCAGTCAATTCACAGTTTAACATCTTGAAATGAGGACGAAGAGAGGGGTAAGATACCCCAAAAAAGGGAGGTGTATGGCGCGGCAAGTAACCCGATGTGAATGAGGACAAAATCCCATACCACACTGTACAACCATAAATTGGAACTTGGGTCGGGGGCCCGAAAAGGCCAAGGGGCCTAAGGCTTGGCCTCAGATGGGAAGGCCCAATCAATTTACAGTTTAATGTTTTTCAGTGAGGATGAAGAGAGGGGTAAGATACTCCAAACAAGGGAGGTGTATGGCATGGCGAGTAACCCTACATGAATGAAGACATAATCCCATACCACACCGTACAAACCTAAATAGGAACTTCGGATGGGGGACCAAAAAGGCCAAGGGGCCTGAGGATGGGCCTCTCGATCAATGGTAGCCATACGACCTCTTGTGTGGTTACCGCCTCATCACAGCTCCTAATCCCACATGAGCAGTGCTCGGTGTGGGGAACAAGGATCTAGAATCGGCTTTCCCCATCATATGGGGGTCTAATAGCTATCATCTCTGAAGGGGAGTTAGTCGTTTGGAAATACAATGGGGCAAAATGAACCACTATACTCGATGTTTGGGACATCTTGGGGTGGCTCTAATGACAAAGCATATTTGTTGACCACATTCAAAACACAACGTCTTTATAGTGACCTAGAATGGGAACAAGAAATGAGCATCAAATGCTGACCATATTTGCAATGTAGGACAAGTATCAATTTTTTTCTCAACATCCACGAGGGTGTTAGCCCGGAGCGGTAGGGGAACTCTTGGGCCTAGCTTCCTTGCCATTCGGGGGCCCTTCTATATGGGAAGGAAGATGGAGTCCCAATCACAGGAGTGGGTGAATCATATCTATTCCCATATATTTTAAAATCAAGTAGGGTGGTGAAAGAGGCAGACACCTCTGGGGAGTGGCATGTATGGCAGAATCGAGATGAGCAGAATGGGTATTGTGGCAAGAACCTTCACCACATGATATGTCTTGACCCGAGGGGAGGTTTTGGCATTTGGGCTATGCCAACAGACGAAATTTCCGGGCATTCTTACATATCCCATAAGGATGGGAATCAATCCATACGAAGTTCTTGAAGGACATGCATTTTAACGTCATGCGGCGAGGACATGGGAGGATAGAAGAACGGGGAGCAGGCACATGGTGCGACCATTATATTCTCAGAATGAGTGGGGAAAATGAAACCTACACCATATCATTTAGGGATCCTCCGTGAGAACTATACCTAGGGGGAATATTCAATGAGAATAATTTGGGGGTTGGGCTCAAGACGAAACACTTGAGCATTCCTATGTATCCCATGCTAATGGGAATCAAGCCACACATAGTTTCGAAGATGTAGTTTAACATTATGCAGGATGTCACATAGTTTAAAATCAAGTAGGACAGAATAGTTTAAGGTCATGCTAGACGAGCTGTCTTAGGCAATGTGTCACTTGAGAAAAATGGCATTGGTGGGAGGAGTTATATTCTCACCATCCATGGACACTAGGGAGTATGCTCCATTTGGGTAAACCCTGTGAATTATGTAAGGTCCTTCCTATTTTGGCTCTAACTTGGGTGGTTTCCTTCTAGGGATCATTGGTGTCTAGAGGGACAATACCAAGATGCCATGTAGGATAGAGCGGAGGCAAACATTCAGGTTAACGACTCTAGCTATCTTATTCGGATGCCTTTCTAGATTGTGCAGGGCATTAAGCCTATTCTCATCAAGTGCTTCCAATTCAGCCAGATGAATTTTGGCTACCTTATATGGTGCCTACTGTTCATATACTATTGTGCATAATGAAGGCAGCTGGATCTCAATGGGTAGGATGACCTCAGCTCCGTACACCAGTGAATATGGGGTCACCTTGGTGGAATTACGAGTCGTCGTATGATAAGCCCAGAGGGAGTTGGGGAGCTTGTCTGGACAACTCTTCTTATTCTGACCAGCCATTTTCTACAAAATGTTTGATAGGGTTTTGATGAATGCCTCGATCTGCCCATTTTCCTGTGCGTGGTAGCGAGAGGTATTGTCTGAACGGATGTTGTACTTGGTGTACAATTTCATCAGCCCGACTACTCAATAGTTGGTGTCGTTATCGGTGAGGATGGCGTGAAGAACTACAAATTGGTATATGATATTGGAGCTCACAAAGTCAATGATAGAATAGGACTTGACCTCCTTGATCAGAATTTCTTCTTCCAACATGGAAAAGAAATCTATGGCGGCCATGATGAACCTGCACTGGCGAGCTATGGCCGATAGATATGGTCCCACAACATCGAGTCCCTATACTGTGAATGACCTAGAGTACTTGGTGTATTGTAGAGGTTCTGGCAGCCAATGAAAGAAGTTAGTATGAATGTGGCATGCAAGACATATATTGGAGAACTCGATGCAATCATGGATCTTGGAGGGCCAAAAGTACCCCAGTCTTCAGATATGATGGGACAACTTCGGCCTAGTCTGGTGAGCCCCATAGGAACCGGTGTGAACCTCCTGCAGGACCTGAAAAATCTTAACTCCTTGGATACAATGGAGGAGAACACCATCGATCCTGCACTTTTAGAGGATCTTCTTAAGACTAGGACCACTCTAGAGGGTAAACTGCAATGCACAATGTTGGATTCCAACTTCCTCGGCCTGATCAGCCGTAAGTATCCATTTTGAAGATACTTGACAAAGGGGGATCTATAGTCGGGGGTCACTTCAACCACTACTTCTGAGGAACACAGGGGTCCCGACGTGGAGGCTCCGGCGGTAAGATGGCTTATCATAGGTCTTCGTCCTCATCTGGGGTGACAAGAGTAATGACTCTCTGATGTGCCACCTATATAATCAGATCATCCTACTTGAGTTCTGCAAGTGATGCAACCAGACCGTCCAGGGCATTGACTCGATCATTCTGAGATCGAGGGACATGAGTAACTTATCGTCGAGATCGAAACTATACCATTAGATGGAGTGCTCTCCAACAATGGTATGAGCTTTGGATTTCTAAGAACATAGTCACCGTTGATTTTCTTTATGACTAGTTCAGAATCTCTTTTTACATGAAAATGGGGCCCATCGATCTCGAGGGCCAGCTCAAGTCCAGTGATAAGAGCCTGATACTCTGCCTCATTGTAGGTACAAACTTTTGACAATAGGAATGAGTACGGAAGAATGGATTGCACCGGGGTAATGAAGACAATACTCAGGCCCACTCTGTTGAGTTTGGGATCATTGAGTCTCCTACCGGTGGGGCTTCGGGAGGAACCATCAAAGTGCATCTGCCAACGTGGGATGGCATGATCTACTGAGAGGATTTCCTTGTTGAGCAAATCCTGGTCCAGGGACTAGTCCGCAGGGGTCAGATGGGCAGCTAGAAAATCTACCAATGATTGTCCCTTAATAGCTTTCTAAGGGACGAACCTGATGTCAAACTACTAGAGTATTACCGCCCACTGTGCTAGATGACCGGTCGACACAGGGCCTTTTGGAATTTACTTCAGCGAGTCTACCTGAGACATCATCTGTACCTCATGGTGTTTCAAGTAGTGTCACAATTTCTGTACTGCGAATACTAGCGCAAATAATCTCTTTTTGATGGGGGAGTATCATGTCTCCATATAAAAGAGCATGTAGATGAGGTTGTAGAGGCTGTTTTTAGTTCCCTTATTGTAGTTCTGGGTGAGGAGGGTATAGGGAGATCATTCTAGGGAAGTCACATATAGGATCAGTGGTTTTCTAGAGACGGGTGGCATCAGGACCAGAAACTGGAGAAGATACTACTTGATTTCCTCTAACCCGGTCTAGAACACTTCGTCCCACTCATCAGCGGAGCCTTTCTTCAAGGGCTGAGAAAAGGGCTTACACATGCCAGTGAGATTCACAATTAATTTGTGTATGTAGGCTAAGTGGCCTTCGAAACCTCGAATCTCCTGAATATTGGTCAGGGGAGGCATCTAGATGATGGGATTGATCTTTTTTGGGTCAATCCCGATGCCTCGGTACTTGACAAAGAAGCCAAAAAACTTCCCGGAGGTGACCTCGAAGGCACACGTCAATGGGTTCATCTTCAGGTGGCAGGAACGGTGGAAGCCCAACACTTTCTCAAGGTCCTTAGGATGGTCCTAGAGATGGAATGATGTGACCACCAGATCGTCCACATAGAATTCCACCAATGCCCAAAGGATTGGTTTGAATATGCAGTGCATGGCCCGGTGATAGGTGGAACCTACATTCTTTAGGCCGAAGGGCATAACCTAGTAACCGGAAGTAGATTGGGGCACCCTGAAAGCTTTGGAATCATCATCCTTGGGGGATATTCAGATCTGTTTGTATCTGTAGTAACCGTCCATGAAGGAGATGGCAAGGAACCTAGCCGTAGCGTCGATCAACAATTCTGTCACCGGAAGGGGAAAGTCATCCTTCAGACAGTGATAGTTGAGATCTCGATAGTCAATGGAGACCCTGATAAGTCCATTCTTCTTCCTGACTGGCACAATGTTGGATAGACACCAAGGGTACTGGACCTCATTGACGAATTTAGCTCTAATAATCTTTTCAACTTCGGCCTCGCCCATGGCACCGTGAGTAGGGTGCATCTTTCTGGGAGGTTTCTTGAACCTGTGATGATTTGCAGGGAAACCGAGGTGGTAGAAGACTACCTGAGGATCTAGTCTTGGCATCTGGTTGTAGCTCTAGGTTAATATATCTTGATGCTGCTTCAAGAATTCTATGTACTACTACTACTCTTCAAGGGACATGGTTGCACTGATCAATGTGGGTCTCAGGTCCACCTCGCTACCGAGGTTCACCTGTACCGGTTCATCAACTGTAGCGGAGATTCCCTCTTCAAAGGTGAGGGGAGCATCCTCCAGATCATGTTCTTCTCTTATGGAGGGTGGATATCTAGTGGGAGGTGCTTCCTCTAGGTCGACAGATGCCGATGGGAGGCTAGTACTAGTCTAGGAAGTGGTGGACAACATATCAAGAGATTCACGTGTTGTTGAAACCATATAAATGAAGGCAATCGATCCAATCCCATCTCATCTTCGGACCAAGGGGCCGTGCTTTATGATATCAAAGTATTAGTGGTGCGTCGGCTTGATCCGGTTTGTTACCAGCTCGGTGAAACAGACACGTTTTACATACTACCGTTGCCATGGGGCAGACATCCTGATATCGTACGGGGGAAAGAGGATCTGGGATCACCTGAGTCTGGTTTGTATAGGAGTACGAGGTGATTTTCTGCCATTGATTGGACTTGGGAATATGATTCCCTCTTGTACCATAGACAACAAAACATTTTCCCATGTCGGGGGTTTTGGCCTCCAATCAATGGATTAGAAATACATTGCCGTCATCCAGACCTGCCCAGGGGTCAGTTGCAACCGTGAAGGGTTTGACCTCACTAGTCTGGTTCTACTTTTATTTACTCTTGTAATAGTTGGCATCCAAGTAGCGGGCTTCACAGAAGGAGAAATGGGATGCATATCTTTGGAGTATGCCTACTTTACCGTTAAGGGAGTACTTGAGGCACTAGTGATACGATGAGGGGACCTCCACATGCATTTGGATCCATGGTCCTCCCATCAATGCATTATATGTGGTGTCCTAGGAGACAACCATAAACTCAGTGTTGGAAACTAGGCCTATATAATGGGTTTTCAAATTGATCTTACCGACTAGGGGTCTGCTATGTCCTGTCGTATCCCTAGATTCTTACATCAGAGGGTGTCAGGTCATCTTCGGATTACCCCAGCTTCTGTAGTGTCCGCATCAGGATAAGGTTAATCCTGGAGCTGATGTCAACAAGAAAACAGTGAACCCCCACACCGTTAAATTGGCTGGTGATGTACAGTGGGGGGATGTTCCCATGTATGGGAGAGCCTTCTTCCTCTCTATAGAAAGAAATGATGGTATGTAATTTAGCGTTTTAGACCACTTCAATATGAAAAGATTCTACAGCCGCTACCTCCATATCAAACTGGAGGGGGCTTCTTAATGCCTCAGTGAGGGCCTCACGTATATCTGACGATAGGTTAAGGGCCTTGAGTATGGAAAGCCTTGATGAGATTCCAGAAAAGTTCTTAAGGACATCATATTTCTTCTCCAGGCATGAACTTCTTCTTGTAGGTGGCCGCTCTATGATAGGAGTCATGGTGGGCCATGCCGGTTGGACCGACAACTGGCTGGTGCTGGGCATGTCCCACTGTTCACTAATCGAAGCCCAAGGAGTTGCTATCGGATGATGACCGGACGAATGAGATCGGCCTATAGCAGGGTGAGGCTGGTTGTGCATGGTCGAGGTATCTCTTCATGATCCAATAGCATAAACAGTGGGGGAGGCAGGCTTGACAACACCGGATGAAGAGGCTGTGCATACTGAGCTTTGTGATGTGCCTGCTATATAGTCTCAGTGGTATGCATGGCCTAGCTGGAGGTGCCAATTGATGTGCCCCGAAGACCCATGTGGCTGCGACTCTACTGACGTTGGTGTCGGTTGGGTACATTGGGGATGTTTGCTGGGCGCTCTCCATCATTGGGAGTCATATAGGGATTTACCAACTCTATGGTATTAACTGAAGTGTACCCTTGACTATCACTTGAAGATTCATCCACTACTGGGATGATTCTGGGAGGAATCCCCATCTCTGGAGGTATGAAGTCACCGAGAGTGCGGGATGACAATGGCATTGGCGGGGCACGTTTCATTCCCTGGCGTCGTCAATGCTTGTTCTTCTGGGAAGAGGTTGGCTAGGACGATGACACAGAAGCGGCGAATGCAGCCTCTGAAGCCTCTGTCTAATTCAGGTGTGCACGAATGATACCATGGGCACAAGACACCATTTTTTGAGCCATCTAGTTGTCATACTTCTGCGACTAATGGTTAGAAACCTGTTGCCACTCGCCCTCGCCGTCGCTGCTGTTGTCTGGATTTACGAAGACACATGCCACTTGTGGCAGTGCAGATCCCAGCTTGACTATGTTGTTGTTGACCTATTCCTGATGCCATTATTTGAACACATAACACAGCTTGATGGTGTTCCCTATAATCTGATGATAGGGGTAGTAGTTAGGGCGATCAGTGAGATACTCCTCTTCTGGAATTCTACACTCAAGCAGGCATACAATCCCATTCTCTAAGGTGCTAAAGAATTAACCAGGGACCTGATTCTCATTTAACGAGTTGGTCCGGTTTCTCCTATCTGAGAAGGAGGCCCTTGGAGCCTGACCATGACGAGGTGCTAGAGGATCCTGTCAAGGGGGAGGACCCTGATTGACCTTCTTGGGCGGTGGTGGCGCATTACGCGGGGGCATCTACTGATTCTGAGGCGGACGCTGCTAAGCCATAGGCTGCGCCTATGGTGCAGGGCCTCTGTGTGGCTGCGAGGTTGGTGCCAACGATACAAATTCTAGTTTCCTATAGGCTTCTATTTGGGCCACTACGATGGGTTCGGCTCTGGCATCCCTCCTTGCTGGAATTATAGGGGGAAATCGGCATGCCTGACTGGCTTGATGAAAGGATTCCTCTAGGAACTGGGCCTTATTGGAGAATTCTAGAAATCCTATAGGGTAGTTCTGGGTGATTAGAGAAGGAACCAGTTCTGTCTTGACGTTCCCTACACACATCGTCAGTAACTTCTTTTGAGTTAGTGGCATGTCAAGGGAGTATGTGGGCCCTTTCCACCGGGTGATAAAGTTTGTGACATGCTCATCAGGCCTTTGTTTACACTTGAAAAGTTCTGTGATAATTTTTTTCCACATGGTGGAACTTAACTGGTAGAGGAATTTCCTGCCACGGTCCTCCCAGCTGGTTACAGATCCGACAGGGAGCTGGCTGTACCAGACAAATGCAGACCCCTCCAATGTCTAAACAAAACAGCGGATCTTGGCAGCCTCCTGTTACTCTAGAGTCCCTAACATGGGCCCAAACCTTGAGTTGAAGTGGTCCAGGTGCTGTGGAGGGTCCCCCGTCCCATTAAAGTGGGGAGAAGGTAGGATTCCAAAAACCTAGAGGTTCTAGCATATCATTCACCCATGCCAGGTACGGCTAACCATCAGGTGGGATTTCCACCTGTTGTGTTTCTAATGCCTCTAGGTGGGCAAGGAGTGCTGCCAATGGATCATCTGGGTAGGGATCCCTATCTTGATGGGGATCCCAAACTACAGGCGCGTTGGAAAGTTCTTCAACATGGTATACAGGCTCAGCGGCTCATGGAGCGGCTGGCGGGGAGACCTGCGGGGCAGTTGTGGGAACCCAAGCTGGGTTCCTTGGATTGCCGCGTCGTTCCTGTGGGTTTTGGAGAGACATACTGCGCCCTATTTCCGTGAGCTCCGGATTCCGCCCTGTTCGTGGGGGAAGCATGGTCAGGGTTTTTTGAGGGCGGCTCACCGAGGGGAAGTTGTTCCTTCCCCTACTCTACTATCCTAGGAATACTATATTCAGGCCGTTGCTCTACAGCGTGTTCAGCCAAGAGTTCATCGACCAACTTCTTCTGCTCATCAAGTTGTTGGTGCAATGTGGCCTTCTTAGGGTCTTCCACCTTCTTCTACACTGAGGCAGATCGGTCGGAGGGCTTGGCAGATCCAACATGCTCTTTTCCCTTAGAAGACTCCTTATTGAGTACCAAAGCCTCATTGGGTGCAGGGAGACCAAGTAGGTTCCTCTACTGACAAGTAATCCTTCCCAATGGGTACAATAGTGGTGGAAAGCCCTTAGGGGGTATGTCTCCATCGAGAAGATCCAGCTCATCCTCCTCTTCCACTATGTCATCCATGTTGACCATGACCCTTCCCGGGGGCATATCTTCGATGTCTCCTAGCATGTCGGGCTACTGCCAGATAGGACTGAATAAGAGGGCAGCATACTGCCCCCAACCATATATTTTCATGTGTGTGTGGGGGGGGGAGTATCCTCTTTTATAATATTGCGGAGTACCTTGATACTCTGAACGCATTACTGCTGGAGGGCCTCATAGTGACCTAGTTACTCAAGGTGCTGGGCCATAGGGAGTGCAACCAAATCCACCAGATGACATTGCTCGCTGATGTCATCGAAATGTGCTTGGCTCCTGGGATAAAACACTCACCAATGACCAAGAATAAAATGATTCTACTAGAGGATGTGGTGGAAACACTCAACTTCCTCTGGGGTGATGGATTTTGGTATGCAGAAATTCGGTGCTGCCACAGGCCAGAACATCTCGAGGAAGTGGTTCGTTGCAAGGATGTTCCATAAACTCCTTGGCTCAGATTAAGGGTTTGGCCCTTGATTGCCCCACTCATCAACTGGGGGGGATGAGGAACTGGCAGCGGTACTGAGATAGACCACTGGGAAAGCAGGCTGGCCGGTGGAGAGTATGGCTAATGGGATGACTGGCTGCCGAATCTCAGGCTGTCCTCTTAAGAGTGTAGCGACCTCGCTGCTACGTCACGATAGGATGGGATGATGGTCACAGTTCTCGATTCAAGGGCTAGGGCTACTGGTGATAGGTTTCGATGCTTCTCTCCTACCATTTGTCCCTAGAATAGCTCTCTGTGATCTCTTATGGAGGTAGAGAGCACTTCCAGGGATGATGGTGGTGATTGCGCGATCGTAACCTGTGGGGTCTCCAGATTTTCATCCTCCTGGATATACCTATGGAGGGAGGTGGGAATCTGATGGACCTTGCATTCCAAAAGTACCACACTGATTCGCCTCATCCCTGCCCTGACCCTTGACTCATATGAGTGAGAGGAGGGTTCCCACGCTGAGTCGTACTCTGAATTAGAGTTTGAGAAGTGGACTGGTATGATCTCTGTCCAAACCTTCCCGTCATTCCTCTTATGGAGGTGACAACCCACCTTCCTGCCCCTGGGATTCTCCTCGAAACAGGGTAGATTTCTGACACGAGGTCCTTCGGCTGCACCGGTGCTGGGGCCGAGAGGGTTTCCACTTGAGAAAACCAGGGTGCAGGGAGCACCAGGACAAAAGTCAAAGGGGGGATGAGGAGGACCTATATGGGAAGCACTAGAGTGGGAAATATCTCTGTTGGAACTGGAAGAAGCATGGTGAGGGCCTCCACACATGTTTTCTTAGGCAACCTCAGTACGAGGGGTGTCCTTGTACTGGTCTTGCTGAACACGGGCAGGACCCCCCGTGCTGGGTGCTGGTGGCACGAGGCTGACCTTCAACCCTATAGTTTCTAAGGCGAAGAGAACCTTCACCACATTCTGAGAGGACATGGAGAGGATCCCCATGTTAACGAGAGACCATATGGCCAATGTCGCTACACCGGTGGTTGGGGGCATGAGGAATGACTCCATGCCCAGTGTAATGGGAATGGGAGAGGCTTCTGTGCCAAGTATCACTTTCATGGGGAAGACCCTCATTCAGATTGGGGGTGGCCCAGGGTGGACCTTCATGTTGAGCCTCAAAGTGGAGAAGGCACGTGCTTTCCATGGTAGTGGTATGGGGAGGACCTCTGTACTGGGTGACATCACTGCGGGTTGGTTCACAACGGCCACTTCTTGTGCGAGTGACCAAGAGAGTCAACCCAGCCTACCCGTGGGGCGGTTGGAGCCGTGATCCTAGTCGGGCATATACGTTCCCTTTCTCAGTATATGCAGGGAACTGGTAATACAAATTGGCGATGGCTCGGGCCACAGCAGCCATCGACGTTGACGCCCCTTGGCGGGTGTCCTTCTCAGTTTGCGCTCGACGGTGGCGTTGGGTCAGACAAACCGGGGCCGGTGGTGCAGGTACGTAGCTTACCTCCTCCTCTTCTAGCAGGCCCAGGTAGTGGTGCTGACATGGCTGGGTGGGATCCCTCGCTGGGAGCCCCTGAAATGGGACTCTAACTGGGTTGGGCCGGATTTCACCTACCTCATCAGCATAAGGCATGGTGTCGTCAAAGAACTCCGAGGACAGGCTCCTGAAATGGTTTTACGTCAGGGTGTGGAGCAATGGTCCCTATTCGGCCCTCAAGGGCGGCATTGGAGATGAGGCTTAGATGCCTCCAGATCCTGGCGGGCCATATCCCGGGTCAGGATTATGCCCTCCTCTTCGTAGCGGCACACAAGGTTGTTGATTACCCTCCATTGAATGAACTAAGATAGAGAGGGGGGGCTTGGGAATCCCATGGTCGTAGATGTAGAGGCCATCGTGGAAGAGGTGAATCCATGTGGAATAGACATGTGGGTACTTCCCCTACCCCTATGTCGATGGGCAGGTAGTGATCACATCCATGAAGCAGCAACATGATTCCTGAGAGTAGGGATATTAACTCGTCAGTGTTGAATGAAAAAGGAATTGATGACCAATTCCCCAATTCCATACCGTCATCCATGGCCGGTAAGAGGGATCCGCACTGACAACATCACAGAACGGGATGTCCAACATTCTACTGCCCCATCATCTGTTGAGTTTCACGCCAGGCCCACTATTTTCATGGTGCGACCCGATGCCGAGTAACTGTATCCGGTGACACATCAATCCATTGATGCCTCAAGTGCTGCTAATATACACATTTAGGAGAATAATTTAATTTTAGGTTCACCATCTCTGTTTCTGATGCTTTCGTTGGGGTGCACACATATCCGTCTGTGGAGGACGTGCAACTGTTGCCCCACATTCTAGCTTTCCAAAGGCGGGTGGCATCTGTCGCTTATTCAGGGATGCTTTCTCCTTAATCAAAACAAGATGATGGGATGTTGGTTCTTCTTCCATGGATACCTCCTCGGAACTCATCACCTAGTCTGGGTCTCCCTAACAGATTTAAGAATTTTTTCATAAAACACTTCCAAGTACCATATCTTCATGGACACCGGTAAATTACCCTACTTGTATCAGGTCATTCCAAGGGGTCCAGTTAGGGAAGCAACCTTCAGTCAGGGGAGTAGTCACGTTGGGCATCACTGGAATTTTTGGACGCTAGTGGATTGGTGTGTCTGGATTTCAGTCCCTTGTTATGAGGCTTCTTGAGAGCGCAGAAGCCAGAGACATCCCACATCGGATGTGGGGAATCATATGCCATGGGCATGTATCTGAGGTTTTCCTCATCTTCCCATGTTTAACACAGGGTATGCCGTGAGTTTAACATCCATGGGAGATGGATCGGGCTGATCAGAACACTAACTTGAGTGGATCATATGGGGGAACCCCCTAGAGGGAAAACCGATGTAGGGGTCAACATGTGGTTGGCTTCTGGATAACTGTTAAATGGAAAGAGGAATGGGGTGGCATGATCCCATCGGGATGTGGCGGCCCGGGTAAGAATCAGGATGGATGATGGAAGGTTCTGTGAAGTAGATGGTGAATGGGATGGAACCGTGATGAGGATTATGATGGTTTTGGGCTTGACCCTCGAAGAGGCTTCCTACGTATCCCCATGGAAGGGAATCAAAGTCCACACAGTTCATCTGATGACGATTTACCACCGATTGGGGTTCCAATGACTTACCGTTGAATGGAGTGACAATGTCTTACCACTGAATGGGGTGAAAATGACTTACCACTGGATGGAGTGACATTGGCCTACCACTAAATGGAGTGACAATGGATTACCACTGAATGGAGTGACAACTGCTTACTAATGAATGGAGTGACAACGACTTACCACTGAAAGAGGTCCACAATTTTATGTCATGCAAGAAGGGGGAGAACTGACATGAATATGGTCGGAGTGACTGAATGTTGGGCTTGATACTCACAGAGGCTTCCTACGTACCCTGCCTTAGCAAGGATCAAAGACCATGTAGTTTAGGAGGTGGCATTTTGGGATTACCCTCTGAGGTGGCCCAAGGTTTTGGTATACTGATGTGAAGGAGGTCAGAATGACCAATGGATGGTGGGCTTGAACCTCATGGAGGATTCCTACATACCCTTCCTTAGCAAGGACCAAAGACCACATAGTTCAGATGGTGGTAAGGGGATTGCACTCTAGGCTGACCAAGGTGTTGGTGAACCGACATGAAGAGGTCGGAGCTACCAATGGGTGGTGGGTTTTAACCTCAGGGAGGTGTCCTACAATCCCTTCCTTATCAAGGATCAAAGACCATGTAGTCCAGGTTGGTGTGGGGCATACACTCTAATCTACCCAGAGATTTGTCGTACCGACGTGAAGGGGGGAAGAACCAATCGATGTTGGGATTGAACCTCAGGGAGGCTTCCTACGTACCATGCCTTAGCAAGGATCAAGGACCACATTGTTCAGGTGGGCCGGTGAACCGACATGAAGGAGGAACTAGGGTCCTATGGGTGGTGGGCTTGAACCTCGTGGATGCTTCTTACATAACCTGCCTTAGCAAGGATCAAAGACCACGTAGTTCAGGTTGGCGCGGTGAACCGAAGTGAAGTAGGACCTGGGGTCCCATGGGTGGTGGGATTGAACCTCATGGAGGCTTCCTACGTACCCTACTTTAGCAAGGATCAATGACCACTTAGTTCAGGTTGGTGTGGGTATTACACTCTAGGCTACTCAGAGTGTTGTCGTACCGACGTAAAGGGGGTCAGAACCAATGTTTGTTGGGATTGAACCTCAGGGAGCCTTCCTATATACCCTTCCTTAGTAGGGATACAAGAACACATAGTTCAGGTGGGTTGGTGAACCGATGGGAAGGAGGATATGGTGTCCCATGGGTGGTAGGCTTGGACCTCGTGGAGGATTCCTACGTACCCTTTCTTAGAAAGGATCAAATACCACATAGTTCAGGTTGGTGTGGGGCTTACACTCTAGGATGCCCAGAGTGTTTTTGTGGTCGGTGCTTACTCTAAGCCCACGTGAGTCATGATCGGTGTGAGAAACAAGAGGCAGCAAAGACCTGATGATCACATCATGAAAGGTATGTCCATGACAAGTGAAGTGGGGCTTACACGTGATCTTATCCTAAAGAGGAAACATGGACTTATGCGTGGTTTTCAACCCAAAGAGTTTGGGACTTACTCCAGGATGGAGGCCCGGTGGTGACAAAGCCTTACAGGAGAGGGATTTGGTACTGAAGAAAGGAGGGGTCCGGTGTCCATTCCCCCTGGTCCATGGGACCGAAGAAGAAAGGAGGACTATGGAAGATGCCTCCTGCAAGAAAGCTAGAGGGCTTACACCAAGATGGTCTCCCTTTCCCCATGGAAAAATTCCACTCTGATAAGGGGGATGTCATCCCCTATGAGGGAAGATCTCATCCTCTTAGAGACCAGTGGGCATGGAGAATGTCCAAGGTGGGGGCACCTTGCGTTCTAGGCTTGAGGTGAGGTCACAGTTTAACTTCATGTGCTGAGGAAGATGATGCATGGATGTTTAAAATCCTACAGCTTGGATGAGGTGGGTTTTCTCCACACCCATAGGACATAAATAACCGGCACCCTCTTCTCCTTGGTGAAGAGAAGGGGTAGGCAACGCCGTGGCTAGGGGGTGTTATGGAGAAAACCATTGGGGGTCCACGTTAGCATGTCTATATGAAGAAGCAATATCCATTAGTGTGCCTATGCAAAGAATCCTGAGACAAAGCAACGTAATGGGAAGTATCATCCAAAGGACTTTGAAATCACATCATACAAACCTGAAGGGTCACATGAGAAATGGAATTGCAAATCAGATGTGTTTATAGGCAGGGGCCTTATGAAACTGTGCTGCTCCATGTGGCGGAGGGTACTTGCGAAGGGGTGTGCTTCACGAAGTAGGGCGCCTTAGCCTAAGCACAGGGCATAAGTGCATATATTAGGTGCTTCAAGAAGTGGAAAGTTATTTGCGGAGCACTTCCTTGTGGAGAAAAGGTGCCTTGTGAAGCAAGGTATCATGAATCAATGTGCTTCGTGAGGTATAGTGACCCCACCTTAGCATGTGGATCAGGTGTATAAGAAGGGTGTTTCGCAAAGCATAAATGCTCTGTGATGACCCAAGTCCCCTTGGGGATCCCCTTCCTTCACGAAGGCCCTTAGGATCCACGAAAGGCATCACTCTCAAAAGAGGAGAATAAATCAAGGAAAAGAGGAGGAAATTGGTAGAGAAAAAGTATCTCGCACAGTTCATGGTTCGCAGAGCAGAAGGCGCTTCGCGATTCAGGAGCTACGAAGTTGAATGGTCGGATGACCTGCCCCCAGGACTTGGGGGGAGGACAATATTTATAAGGGAGAGGCGCCGCAAAGTAGAGCTCGCTCAGCGCAAATATGGAGCTTGCTCCGTGGCAGGCTCACGAACGTAAAATGTGGTCGTGGCGCGTTATCGCCTCCTTGCTCCGTGGTGGGCTGGAAAATGTCAAGGGTGGTCGCGGAGCGTTACGACCTCCTTGATCGGCGGTTAGCTCACGAACGTCAAGGGTGGTTGTGGAGAATTACCACATCATTGCTCTGCGATGGCTTCACCAACGTCAAATCCGTTCACGGAGCGATGAGATTGGGGATCCGCGGCAGGCATGGTGTGATTGGGGATCCACGAATGGTCTTCTCAAGGCAGCCCCTTGAGGCTTTCAATTTCTTCATCTTCTTCCCCCAATTTCGCGCCAACCGTGGAAATGAACTTTTTGAATCAAACCAGCTTCCTATATGGAAATATGGATCCAGGTACGACCTGAATTAATATTGAGTGAGTAGTTGTTATGAATAATTGCATTCTAATCATACCAGATCTCATGGTGAAGTTCAGCAACTGTCACAAGGAAAAGTTTTTTTATTTGCTGAGAGCCATCTAACTCTACATATTTCATAAGTTGTTTTTTGAAAGAGTCATGAATAAACCATCTGCAATCAAAGATGTCAAAAATATATTTCCAAGGAGTAGAGGCAATATCACAAGAAATGATGAGGTGGTTAACATATTCTCTGTGTTGATTAAAAATTTTACATTTAGATCAGAGCTGAATTCCAAATGATTGAAGGAATATATCAGTGGGAACTCTATTGTGAGATAGGCGCCCGATGAGACTGAATCTTGAGGGATTTATCCAAGGTTTGTTGAAGTGTTTAATTCACCTGTAATAGTTCTCACTGTTACATTACATATGAGTGTAGTAATTTTTATAGGTAAGCATTCCATTGTGAGCTGGCTCCCAAATTAAAAAATCATTGTTGTAAGAAAAGTGGTAGTCCTCAATGATATTCAAAATAGTAGCTGGGAGATGATCTAGTTGAGAGTTTAAAACAACTTTGATAGATCTATTGGTGTTTTCCAGAATTTGATCAGGTGAAATCATAAAGATTAATGGCATGCTAGTCCAGTTATCTTTCCATAATTTCATCGAAGAATCTCGAGACACCATCCATCTGGAGTTATTCATAATGTTGGAAAATGAGTTTTTGATGGTAGGTCATATGGATGAATTAATAAAGCTCAAATTTTCAGTCTAAAGTTTACCAAGAAATCTATTTCTGAGAAAAATGAGGGATTCGTAAAAATTGTGAAAAATATTCCTAGTAATCCAAGCTTGAAGAGCTTCATTAAGGTATTTTGAGTTTTTTATAACACTGCCACCATTCTCAATAGGCTTGAAACAAGTTTACCAAGGGACCGTCACTAGTTTTCTTTCAAGAGTACTACCGGTCCAGATGAAATTTTTAATAGTTGTATTTAGTTTTTTGATAAGACCAATGGTCCATTTTTAAAACATCATAGAGTAGACCATCTTTGAGACAATAGTGGATTTAACAAGGAATTTCCTAACTTCCATAGAGAGAGATTTACCTTTCTAAGAGTAAATATGGTTAAAAACTTGATTAACAATAGAGAAAAAGTGGAAAGCTGCGGGTCTACCGCAAAAAATAGGGACATAAAGGTAAGTGAAGGGGAGAGAGCCTTCTTTCAGACCCAAATCACTGATAATATTACATTTCTATTGGGGGGGAATTCTTCCCAAAAAAGATACAAGATTAGTTCCAACTTATGGTTTGACCAGAAACCTCCTCATAGTGGGAGAGAGTAGTTTTGAGGTTAATAATTTTTCTTTTGTCTCCGTGAAGGAAAAAGATGTCGTCATCAGCATAAAAAATATGAGTAGAGGCATTAACATTTCTGGAGGCATGAATAGGTTTCATTATATTTTTAATCACTGGATGATTGATCAGTCTACTAAGGTAGTCATCTTCTATTCTGAAGATAATGACAGAGATAGGGTCACCTTCTCTGACACCTTTGGTGCATTTAAAGTATCCTTTGGGAGATCCATTGATCAAAATAGATATATTTGCCGAGTTGAAGAGATTTCTGATCTCAAAAATGAAGTGCGAACTAAAACCAACACATTGAAGGACTATGAAGATAAAAATCTAATCCATGGTGTCAAAATATTTCCTAATGTCAAGTTTAATAGAAATATTGCCTCCTCTATTAGTTTTATTCAAGTTTTTGATACGTTCAAAGGCAAGATAGATATAGTCTTGAATGGATCTACCATTTATAAATCCAAATTGGTTCCATGAAACAATTTTGTCAGCAATAGTTGATAGCCTATTAGCAATGATTTTGGTAAAGATTTGGTAGACAGTGTTGATAAGAGCAATGGGTCTGAAAAGATGATCTTTAGAGGCATTATCCACTTTATGGATCAAGGTGAGAAATTGGGCATTGATAGAATGAGGAAGCACCCCATTTGTGAAAAAGGTTTTAACAATATTACAAACATCGTACTGAACCACATCCCAATAATGTTGAAAGAAACCATTGTTAAAGACATCAGGACACGGGGCACTATTTGGATTCAGACTGAAGACATTGCCTTTTATTTCATGATCCAACAATGTGTTAAGAAGGAAAGTATTGTCCGCAACAGTGATCACTAATGGAATGACCTCAGGAAAGAGGTCATTGTTGTTATCAGGGCCATTTAAGATGGTTTCATAATATGAGACTATATGTTGAGCTATATCCTCATCCTTGTAAAAAATCTAATCCCCATTCTTTAGAAAGGATAGTGGTATACAGGCCTTCCGGGTTGTTTGGAGGGCATTATGGAATTAGGTATTTCTATCCCCATCACTTTACTATTTAACATTATAAGCTTTATTTCTCATGTTGTCTTTAAAAGTGAGCAAGTAATTGAGATTGATCGCAATCTTGATTTCTTGTGTGGGATCATTGTAGAGTTCTGAGTTGGTGATTTTGTTTTGGAGATCATCCAGTTCTTTCTCCAGAATAGTAATGTCATTGTTAGCTTGTTTGAATTTAGAGTTATACTATGATTTGAAAGTCTGTTTGAGGTGTTTTAGTTTGAGGTTGCGTGTAAAGGCATCCTTACTATGAGATATGGAGGACCCAAAATTTTGCATTACATGGTTGCATTATTCATCAAAGAACCACACATTATTGAAGCAGAAGGGTAATCTACGTTTAATGTCTTTGGAGGAAATATTTTCCAGGATGGTATGATGATTAGAGTTGAGTCTATGAAGAGTGATGCTATATATAGTGTCCCATTTATCTAAATCCAGGACATTCATAAAGGCTCTGTCCAATTTGGATGACACCACTTTATTGTAAGGTCTTCTATACCAGTTGTATTTTGTACTAAATGAGATTAATTTCAATAATAATTTTTTCCTCAATCGAGGTTTTAAATTCTCTCACAGAGATAGAGGCAAGTGATGGGACGATTTGTTTTACTAGAGTTAAGAAAAAAATTAAAATCCCCTATAAGAACCCATGGCACATTGGTGTTGGTGCCTTAATGAGAGAGGTCTTTCTTGTCTTTTATTTATTTATTCTTAAATCTATACTGGAATTCTTTCATCCCAACAATCTTGATCATCCTTCAAGAAATATTAGCTAGCTCATTCTCAGAATGTTCACAGTCACTTGATTCAGTTAAAACATTGACTTTATTTGGCTTGGATCTTGTAACCCTTTCAGGAGTCTTGGCTTTAGTAGTAGTAAGACCTACACTTCCATTTCCATTCTTCTTCTTATTCATACCAGCATCTCTTTTCGTTCTTGTCTCATGTTGAAGAAGAGTTCCAAAAAGATCATCAAGAGTAATATGGGATACTTTCCTATTCTCATCAATAGTTGTTCTCTTAGATTCCCACTTATTAGGCATGATATCTTTAATCTTGTCCATAAGTGGCTCATCATCTAAAACATTTTTACCCATTGATTATAAACTGTTATCAATAGCCAGAAAACATTGTTGAACCTTGCATATCGATTATCCATAAGGAAATAGAAATCCATGATATTCAACTCTAAGCATATCTCTTCTGGTTTATATAACCTTGGATGTACCAAAATGAGTAACCTCCAATTTTTTCCAAATACAGTTTTCAGATTCAAAAGAAGAAATATGACTATATATATTCGTGGTCATGGAACACAACAAATTATTGCGTACCATGTAATATAGTTGATATTCTGACTTTTCTTGATTAGTAAAAGTTCAGACTTCCTTATCTAGAATCTTGTAATCTCCAATAAGAATAACGAAGTTTTCCACTCTAGTATTAATAACAGAAGTCTTTATACAATATCTCCAATATTCATAATCATTCCCATAAAATATAGGTGGTCTAGTGGGATTTAGATTTTTAATCGAACCAACATTCATTCCTACCATCTAAAAGAAAATATCTTTCCACAAAAACCTGTCAATAGTAAAAGTTTGTAAACAAGGATCTAAATCTTAAGGAAAATATTGAGAACAATGAATGCTTGAGTAAGAAAAACATATTTGTGAACATAAGTATTTCAGAGACCTCCTCTGATACTAATTTTTGGATCAAAATATGAATGTAGACACTCAATTACAAGAGGGAAGTGAAATTATATGTTTAAAAACATTCATTTTTAACCTTATGGAAAACTATGTTTAACAAAGTGAAATAGGGTAAATTCACATGGCCAATTCTAGTTCTATAAACTTTCTAGGTTCTAGAAATGTGGTTCCGGAAATGAAACTTAAAGAATGTTTACAAGGAAAATATTATACATTAAAGTGTATATAATCTTACTTATGAGAGTATACAAAAGAACAAGAATGTATGCGAAGGTTATGATTTCTTCCTTTATCAAAATACAGCAGAAATAAACTTCAAAAAAAAGTAATAAGTATGAAATCTTTTAACCCAAAGAAAAGAATATCCAACCACCATGGATAAAGGTCCCTTGATTTATACTTTCAAGAATGACTTTCTTACCCACACAAGGGTAAGACCTTGATAAGAATATCGAAATCTCTCTTGCTATCCCCACAATCCCTCGATCTTTAAAGTAGTCAGAAACTCTGCCTTTCTATCCATGGAAGTCCTCAAAATTTAAGGTATTTGACAGCTTTGTCTTCATATCTGCGGAAGTCCTCAATTGTACACAATAACAATTGGAGTCACACGAAGCAAGCTTAACAAGATGTTCAGTACACACAAGGCATGAGAGTATCTCTCTCTAGAAATCACTTCAGCAGCATGAAATTTCTAGAGTGATCAATAGATAACAAGATCATTAAAATGAGAAATTTTTTATACGAACTTCCCCAATGGTCGACTCCCTCCTCCAATGATCATATTTTTCCTTGAATTTTGGAGGTACCTGTACACGTGTCACTCAAAAAACAGTTAGTTAGAAATAGAATGTAAAACATCATTTCATAACTATAACAAGTGTAAGGAAAATAAGGTTGCCTAACCAAATATATTTTTCAGAATCTAGGAAAAAAAATAAAATTTTGATGTCTAATTAAATAATAATTTAGAGACTATAAATCATGGATATTCGAATTTTGTTTTCCAAAGAATTCAGGACTTGAATTATAAAGATTTCGAAATCTGAATTCTAATGAATTCAGAAACTGAATTCTAATGAATTCAGAATCTGAATTATTAGGAATTTAGAGTCAGAATTATTAGGAATTTGGAGTCTGAATTATAAGGAATTAAGAGTCTCAATTCTGAGGAATTAAAAGTCTGAATTAAAAGGAATTAGGATTCAGAATTCTTAGGAATTCGATGTCTGAATTCTGAGGAATTGGGAGTCCGAATTCTTAGGAATTCAGAGTCTGAATTTATGAGAATTCAGAATCCGTAATATAGAGAGTTTGGAGTCCTAATTTCATTGAATTTGATGTCTGAACTGCATAGAATTTAAAGTCTTATTTTCAGAGGATTCAGACTCTGAATTACATAGAATTTGGAGATTGAATTTCAGAGAATTCGGAGTCTGAATTTTAGATAATTCAAAAGTTTGAATTTCAGATAATTCAAAGTCTGAAAATAAAATACTCTATAACCAAGGACTTATAGGATTCCAAGGTTCTAGAAATAAAACCTAATTTTATCCTTTAGGAATAAAAGAGTTAGATTTATATAAACTATACAATGAACAATGAAAACATAGGTAAGGATGAAATTCCTTGAGGAAGGAATATATTCCATATTAAGATAATGCTTAGGGAAAATATGATTTGCCTTAAGATAGGGTGTTTATTATTTTCAAAACATAGAGGAATGGAAAGTAATAAGAAAACCTTATTGACTCAAAAATATTAACATGATATTTTTACAAGTTTTTCCACTCAATAAGAGAAGATACATCCTTTCTATGAATGAGAATGACCTGTTAATGGATTTTCCACTATAATGTAATATACTGTTACAATGGGTTGACTAGGAAAACAATCGTCTAGTTAGTGTGGCTTCCTACACATGGAAGAGGGAAGGATATAATCACTTCACAGTGTGATTCCCTACACTTGGAGGGGGAAGAGAAATAATCATTCTTCTTGAACTGGTGATGACCTAGTCCAACTTACAACACCTTGCTGGTTCTTAATATTACCTCTGAAGAAAGTCTTCTCCCTATTGATAATGGTTTGCAACAATAATAGTGGCTGCCACCTATTGATACCTGTTGGATGTCACAGTTCTCCTTTGTTCTTCCTCTCTTCACTTGTTACTTTCCAAGAAGCATGCAGGTAAACAACCACTTTTTTCTCTGAAGCAAGCCTGAAAGCCACACACTCTTCTTCTCATACTTCTTCAGTGTAGTACTAGATGCACTGAAACTCGCACTACTTCACACATTCTTCATTAGTGCTACACCAACCTTAATGAGATCACTTCTATTACTCTTTTACATAATCACAAACTCCCTTTGCTATTATCAGATCAATGAAGTCTAGCTCATCTTAGCATACTCACAGTTATTCTTCTGTGAGTAATAATTAGTGTCTAAGTGGGCACACTGGATTCTTCTTGGACACACAATTTATATGGAATAGTGTAGTGGTGTCTTCCCAAGCACTAGTTAACTTATAATAGTTATTCAAAACTGATGTCTGTAAAGGTCCTTCAAAAATATCCTTTCTAGAGCTCCTTCATAGAGCTCCTTCGCAGAGTAATCTACTTCATAGAGTTCACCACTTCACAGAGCTCAGCCTATCGCAGAGCTCTGGCCTTTGCATATCTTTTGTACCTTGGTGTAACCCATAACTATCGCAAGGAAAAATTCCTTCACAGAGCTCTAAAAATCACAAATCTCATTGAGCCTTTGTAGAACAACCTATCATCGCGTAGCACATTGCCTTCGCGGAACAACTTACTTCACAACGAATCTTCGCAATTTTAGAGATCTAAAATTCTCGTTATGTCTCTATACCTTTCTCAAGGGGGTAGGGCCCTATTTATAGTCTTTTACAACTGACTCTATAACATTCCATCCACCTCATCGCCACATTAGCATCAAATTGTGGAGTTCCAAAATTTCCTCCTAAATTCACTCACTATCACGAAGCACCACGACTATTTTCCAGATTCGTAAAGCATGTCATAATCGCAAAGCGTTATGTCTAGTCCTCTGTACCACTGTGATGCTCTTTCTTCCTTTCCACCACCATGATGTTCCTTATTCCTTTTTTCCACAAAGATTACTTTCATAGAACTTCACCTATGCCATTTGCAATGCTCATAATAATCGTGAAGAACACCATCAACCATATACAACTACTTCTTCAAGACCAACCATGCTGATTGGCTATATATTTTCTCCCCCTTTCCGTCATAATTCTTACAGCATAAGTTTTCTAACCACCTCACGATCTTTTTAAAATATAGATAAGAAATAATTGTTAGATTTACTAAAGAAATTATTCTAAATTCCCTATCTTTTAGCAACATATTTCTTTCCAATGTTAATTGAATATGATTGGAATCACCATAACTCCAATATGATGCATGGCCATTTCAAGTGTCATTCTCGTGCATGGAAAACTCTATCTTCTTATTTTCCCCTTGGTCTAGGTATTCTTAATTTATACACATGAGTGAATGCATGATGTGTTCTCAACCAAACCGAATGCACAATCCACTGTTTTTCTCCTCTTCATGAAAATCTCATAATTTGTTTCTTTTTCATGATCACTCTTAGAACTTCACCTTCCACCATTTATTATTTGTTTTAAATAATGTGTCAGCATTGAAAAAATTCTTTGAAATTTATGATATGTGCATAAATCATCTGATTTGACTTCATGTAGGATTTCCCAAGCATGACATCCAATGCTATGATTTCATAACAATTCTCCATGCATCCTCATTTCAGCCAATTTCCAATAACTTTGGAGTCATTCTGCATCTCCTTATTCATTTTTACCAACATTGAAAACTGTTAACAAAAAATACAATCTTCATACACAAAGTTGTCCTAACAATACCCCGTTTTTATTTTGTTTTCAATACCTTAAAACATCTCTTGAAATGAATGTGTCAATCTCAAAATGAGATTTGTCTCTCTCCGATTACTTCTTTCTCTCCCGTATACTTTCATTTCACTTATCTCCCCCTTATTGACATGATATACAAAGTTCATGGTAGATAGGGTATCATTCCATACATATTGAATGTACCTTAAATCATTTCACTCTAAGTCTACTTGATCAATTCTTGATGTAGAAAAAAAGAGGATTTGATTTAGACAACAAAGTTGTCCATTACCCACTGAATATGAAACCTCATGATATGAGAACTCATTTACTTGTATTCAAGGGATTTAAACTTTCATTCAAGGCTTGTGATAATAAGTGTGATATTAAATAAGCAACCTAATAATCCCACACTTTCTCCAAAAAAATGATTAAAAACATTCAAGTGAAATAGGTAGGATAAGTGACCTTAGGGAACATTCACAATTATTATGTCACAGATTAACTTTGATCCCCCCCTTGTATAATAATCTTTATTTTGAATAAAAAAGGATGATATATTTATAATTAACATACCTTTTTCAATGACATGAACTTCAAACAATCTTCAGAGTAATTGAATTTTATACCAATTAATGTCGATACAGATTGGGATAATGAATCTAGAAGCTTATTCATGTGTCTCCCCCTCAAGGGAACACACCTCATAACTGAATCTCGGGATCTCCCCTTGAGATATTACCTCAACTTCAATTCCCTTTATGATAAGAAAAAATACAATACACAAATATTTAAGGGAATAAGATGGGTCCTCCTTGCTCCATCAACGTGAACAACATGGTTCATATAATCTCCTCAACCAAGATGCTCCATTATTCACACTTTCACAACTGATCTAAAATGCTAATTGTGATTGGGTGGTTCTCAATATTTCTTCCATATCATTGTGTGTTAGTCTTCTTTCTTTAAGAGCTTTCAAAGCACTATAATCTCCGGGTGCAACTTTCATCTTCTGGAGGAATTCTTGTTGGGCTAGAGTAAATTCAAAGCATCTTCTAGCAGTGTGACCACCCTTGTTTCACATCACACAAAGAATTTCTTTGCCCTCATGTAGTGCCTTCTTTTGGTTTTAGCACTAGCCTTATTATTTTCATCTTCCATTTTCCTCATTCCTTCCAAATATATTGGCCCACCACTAATATATCATTAGGGACTGAGGCATCAAGATTGGATCTTCTACATGCCTTCTTATGAGTGGAATTATTCTTAGTAGTTCTTTTGGATGCACCAACCTTCACCATCTTGGACAAAGAATCCAAGGACTTATTAGAAAAATCATTAGTAATACACAAAAACTCCATGGAAACTTCTGATTTCTATTATAGAAGATGGTTTTGGATATTCCTCAATTACCATTATCTTAAAAGGGTTAAAAAATGTTCCATTTCTAGTGATTATATTCCCTATGAATGTTACTTATTTCAAACCAAAATCATGATGACTATAATTTTCATAAATAATTTCCTTCTAAAAAAAATTAATTATAGTATAAAAATATTCCTCATGGTCCTCCTTACTTTGAGTGTATCTAAATATCATCTACAAAGACTACCACATATTTGTTGAGGTAACATCTAAAGAATCAATTCATAAAATAAGTAAATATTGCTTGATCATTAGTGAGTTTGAAGGGAATCACTATGAACTAATAGTGTCCATAACTTGTTCAAAAGGTAGTTTTGGGAATATATCTCTTATTTACCATTAATTAGTGATATCCCGACCAAAGTTACACCTTAGAGAAATATTGGGTCCCATGTAGTTGATCAATTAATTTATCTTTCTATGTTAGTGGATAAATGTTCTTTATCATGATTTTGTTGAGTTCATGATAATAAATACACTGTGTAGAATCCCTGACTCAAACAGCCACCCGAACAGTGCTTTTAAATCGAGTGCCACTGGCCTTAGGCGCACCTACCTGAACACCAAAGGTAGCTGACTAGTAGTGATGGTGTAACATGTATAGAAAAAGGGCTATACCCTCTAGGAAATTTAATAATACTGTTCTATGTATAATAATTTAACATGAAAAAGAAATAAGACCCATTAAACTCAAACTATACCCACAAAGTAGAAGCACAGTAATATTAAATTAATAGAGTAAGCAAAGGATAAATAGAAGAAACAAAAGAAAGTAAACAAATTATCATGCCAAACACCACTTGCATCTACTAATAAAAATAAATTGATCCAACATACATATATAAAGATAGGGCATAGAAGTTAATATACACATGTTAATGCTAATGGTATACCATCATTTATATATATAAAACAAGCATGCTGATATAAGAATGAAATCTAAATATAAAATCCAACTAGGCACGACCTCAAATTCCATGAAACTCCATGTAAACAGCTACCAAGATCCGGCTCATAAGGCTTTTCCTTTACCTATACATAATTTCATAAAGTCTACACACCTCTCGAAGGACCTTTGTAGGGTGTGAGATGTATCTCATAATGATACCACCCAATGGTGTGTACTAAGAAAAAGTGCTTATACAGTTTAGCAACATAATTAAATAAGCAGTAGTAAAAAGCGAAAAATAAACAAATCAATCCCAATAGTTCTAAAAAACCTACAATAAATGTCACCTACTTCATCCATCACTATAATATCAAGAGTTTATAGGGTCCTTAGCCCATGGCCCAAGGTACCCTTTATGTATCATAGTCCATGTGAACCCTCAGGTTCCACCTCAAATCATGTAACCCGGCACCATGTGCCACCTCACACCTCATGTCTCACATAGTCTTATTTTCTTGAAGACATGCCCAAGTAATAGTATCATAGTCCCAAATAACCTTTCTCGAAATCTCACATCATCCCATGGCATGATACTTAGGAGAACAACTATGTATTTCCTCAAATAAATATCTAGGCCCATGACCTCAATCACGTCGAGCCTCAACGCCCCTAACCCCATAGCCTCATCTCTCTCAGCCGAAGGCTCCTCACCTTCCATGTTACTTTATATAAAAATAAAAACCAAAAAAATAAATACCTAATCCAAAACTATTGGGGTCCTATACCCAAATGAGTGGTCAAAACCCCCTCATCAATAGAGTCCTCCGTTGGGCACACGATTTAGGAAATACTTTGGCATTCATGGGTTAGAGAAAATCAACAAATTAGTACCTAAGACACACCATCATTGGAAGATCTTTTCCCTAAAACCATGTCTCTAAAATCTTATGGCCATTCCATCCAAGTATTTGGGGCCAAGCCCAACCTGAGAGCCTTTGTTCCTCAATCTGACATCTACAATGCCCAATCCTGTGGTAAAAACCACTCAAGAAAACCTGAACCAATACTAATCAGTGATCAACACCACCAAATCACAATTACAATGGCCATGCCATCCCAACCTTGGGCCAATCCAGTCATGACGCCTTGGGTCTCAACATATAAAATCTCAATCATTATATATATATATAAATTGATTTAAAACATTTGAAGCACACAATTCAATTTATCTAATCTATAACAATTTAAAAGAATCAATTTAAATCAAAACAATACAATTTAGACAATTTTGGAACCCCATCCAAAATACCCCAAGGGGAAATAACCTCTAACATAGCCTTTATTACAAGAAATAGGTGTTTTCCATGGCCAACAACATCCCACGGGTCACAAAATCATTTCAATATGAATCTGAAGAAAGAAAGTGGTCTTCTTCAAAATACCATAATGCACGGTAAAAGTCATTCCCCATAAATGTTTGTGAAAACATAAATCAAGGTATGAACCACCTGGATTAAACTCGTAGATGTAGGGATGTCTAATTTCAATATCCAATTCGAAGATGATCAATATTGATATGAGTATCCATAAAAAACCTTGAAATTGGCTTGGACGGAATGATTAGTCCATTAGGTGAAAGATAAATAAATAGGAAGGGTGGGTAGGGTTAGTATTACTGCTACGACTCCAATGCACTTGATGGCTCGTAGAACGAATCACCGATGGTGAGGAGGGATAAAAAACCCCTGAAGGAGAAAAAGAGGGTGATCCCTCAACTGTTCACATGAATAGGGAGAAGAAGGAGTGGAAAGAAGAAAGAAAAAAAAAGAAAAAGAAAAATAGAAGAAAAATGAAAAAATAATCCTGTACAGGCCGCATGGTTTTCCAAACCATGTGGAAACCATGTGTACGCCACTTCCTAAGGCTCCAAGCCCATATGAGCTACCCGTATAGTTTTCCAACCATTTGGTACCCCTATGTAAAAACATAAAAGGTGGTCTCATAGTTGTGAGTCTCCAATTCATGGTTCACACAAACTATGTAGCTGTACAAAAATGAGCCGCATGTTTACCTGTAAGGGGCCGCACAAATTTTCCTAAACTGTGAACTCTGACATGTAACTTGAAAGTAAGACATTTGGCCTCTAATTCTCCTAAAACCAAATCAAAACACCCAGTGAACCCTCAAGGTCCAAAGACCAACATAAAAACACAATATAAATCCAATAGAATTATCATAATCCAGTTTCAATATATGAAAAAAGTAGCATAAACACTAATTCAAAAGGTCAAATTTGGAGTGGTTTTCAGCCCAACTCAAAAGCCTGGGAGGTTACAATCACCCCACCTTAAAATAGATCATCGCTAAGCTATAAAACAAAACTCAGATATAGTACCATAAATAACCATTCTGGTAAAAAGAACTCCATCTACCTCGATCTTAAGGGTATAGGCCAAATTACTCAAGGGGGATCCCCACTTTAAGAATTTCTTAACTAGTCCATTATAACCCAAAACTCAAATTAATCAAAGGAGAACCAACCAATTTCTAGACCCATGGTCATCCCGTGATGCATCGTCACTCCCGTACCTTATCAGGTGATCCTGCGTCACTCTTGAAACCCAATTATATCCCACACCGAATCAGTGACTACCTGAAGCCCATGGAACCCATGGAATAACAAGGTCGTGCATCCCATGGTTTCCTAAAAAGGCCGTGGTGCTGCACACCTCAATTAAATACCACATCCTCAATTCCCGGATTCCCAAGGCACCTTATGTAACCCACATCCCTCAGATACCTTGATGCCTAAGAACCTCATAACTCACATCAAATGTTTCAACTAATAAAAATAACCTCATATATATATATATAATAATACACTCGAGATGGTTGCAACCTACTGAATAGCATCTGGTTTGTCCATATATATCCCGTGGACCTCATGCACTCAGAACATAAATTCGTCAACATGGCATGCCTTAAGAAAAACAATAGTAAATCACGACCACACCTATGACATACCTATGACCATCGTTGGTTCACTAGCCAGTTCATCCCCTAGCAGCTCCATGACATGAACCTAACCTGAAACGTGGTTGACTGAATCCTGTCCACCCCACAGTGCTGCTCCAGCCATTGAACATTGACCCCAAAGCTGGGTCCCACTGTCACTGCTATGTTCACCACATGAAGTTGAACCTCATCTACCCTCACATAGTTCCAATATAGAATAGATCTTTGAAGCCTATTCCAACCTTGATCTCTATGTGACAACTTTTTGAGAAGTCTACCTGCATAATATCTCGTGTAATGAGACCTCCCCACATGCCCAAAACTCATTTGGAGTCCACTCACATTGAGTCCCGACATGTCCTCGCTGCCCACAATGAATGTAAACTGTATAAGATCCACTATGAGGAGGATTTCTCAAGTGCTTGGTATGACCGCCCCATTAGAGCTCATCCCGACCTCGCTTCCTGCCATCTGAAACAACTCTTGAATCCACCACCCAGCTCCAGTGGGATATATATGTCCGGTTTCCCTCAGCTACGAGGACCTGATTCACCTCCTTTGAGAATGAGGCTCGCCTAAAGATGTTCCCCTACACCCAAATGGTATGATGTAAACCATATTCAAAGCACCTCACCATAGAAGTGTCATCACTTAACATACCATATGTAAAGACAGACAATTCCATGAATGTATCTGCATAGTCCATGACCGAAATGTTTCCCAACTAAAGGCTCAAGAACTTCCGAGCTCTCTCCACCCTTAGTATCTATGGGAAAATGTGCTTGAGGAATCTAGAATCAAAATCCTTCCAAGACAATCCCTCATGTCTTCTAGCCTATACATTAACTTCCCACTAACTCTGATCTACCCCCTAATAATATCCATTTCTAGGATAACCATCCACCTTGGAGGCATCTCAATCTGTTCACTAATCATATTCATGATCTCCATCCAGTTTTCAGACACTTTTGGACCCCCTCTCCCTAAAAAAGAAGCAGGTGCTATGACTGGAACTCACTCGTCAGATATTAAAGTGAAGTATCTAATCCTAGAGCACCCCGGTCGATCCTCTAGAATACAAAAACTAGAATTTTTCAGAGATGCTCGTCGAGCCACAAACCAAACACTGTCAAATCTAGCAGCTATCCTGCCTACACTAGATCCAGAACCTAAGCCTATCCCTGAGCCTGTACTGGTGACTGATGCTCTGCCTGACCCTTAGGGGTCTGAACCTTCTTGAGCTCCTGGGGAAATGTATCCTTACCCACATGAAGCTCCATCCATTCTATCAAGGAGGAACCTGCTGGATACCACAAGTGGTCAGACAACCTATATATAAATGCAGATAAGGAAGGAAATAAAAAGAAGCACATAAAAAATACCCTTAATCTTCCATATCGAAACCATGACCCATGACATCCTATCGCCATGGCCTCCTTACCCACCCTTAATAGTTGAAATTATCAACTTAACTCCGAGCCACACCCGTCCTGGTAACCAACTTTGCCTTAAACTATTCACTAAGTCACCCAATCTTGTTGATCAAAATCACCTCAACCATCAAACCTAACTTCTCCTATAATACCCAGGACCATTTTGTACACCACATGAAATTTTACATATATATAAAGAATGTAATATCAATCACATATCACATCTCACATTTCAAAAGAATTTAAATCATGGAATTTCACATTTTCACTTGGTGTTTGATATTTATCACCTGGTATGATCACGTTACAAAGCATACATATAATCATAAAATTGAAATACCCTAAAATGTGCCTATTAAATGTCATGTAAACACAAGCATCAAAACCAGATGGCCATTCCAAGAAAATGTTATGTATTTTCATCCCTTGCCTCAAAAGGTCAAGGGCCACATATTATATAAAATAACATTACATTCCAAGTGTGCCACCAAGGTGGAAATCATATAAACTATAATCTGCACAAATGAATAACAACAATTCCTTCCTAAAGCAACTCAATCCATCTCTCGTATGTGTGGATTCATGAACCTAATCACGAGTTCAAAATCTAGTTCTGATAAAAAATAGTCTCCAATATACCATAACACAAATAGTTATACAAAAAATATAGGAAGAAAAAACCTCTTTAATACTACTTGTAGAATCCCAAACCTGAACAACCACCCGAACAGTACTATTAGATAGGGTGCCACTAGCATTAAACACACCTACCCAAACACCAAAGGCTACCAACTACATGTAAGGGTGTAACATGTATAATGGGGAGGCTATACCCTATGGGAAATATAATAATACTTGTTATAATATAATAATGTAAAATTTAGTGGAAATAATACTTAGTAGACTCAAAAAAATCATCAAACCTGAAGCACAATAGTTTCAAATAAATAGAAAAATAAAAGGATAAACAGAATCACCAGTAGAAAGTAAATAGATCACCATGTCAAACACCACTTTTATCCACTACTAAAAAAATATAGCAAGATTTAATTTATAAAAATAGTGTATACAAGTCAATATACACATGGTAATACCAATGGTAGACAATAGTTTCTATATATAAAATAAGAATACTGATATAGGAATGAAATATAAACAAAAACAACAACTAGGAACAACCTCAAGGTCCATGAAAATCCATGTAAACAACTACTAAGATCCAGCTCCTAAGGATTTTACTTTACATGTACGTAAGTTCAAAAAGTCTACACGCATTTTGGTTGGCCTATACAGGTTCTGAGATAGATCTTAATAAGATAACACCCAATGTTGCATATCAAGCATAATAGTTTAATCAGGTGTGCAACATAATTAAATAAGCAGTAGCACAAATTGAAAAATACAAAAACAACCCCTCTTGTGCTTAGCAACCACCAAGAAATATCACCTACTTAGACCAACACCAGAATCTCAGAAGTCGAGTGGGTCCTTGGCCCATAAACTAAGGTACCCATGATGAATCATAGTCTTGGTGAACCCTGAGGTTCCCCCTCAAATCATTTTACCCAACACTATATGGATCATGAATCATCATGTCTCACATTGTCCCGACATCTTGAAGGCAAACCCATGTAATAGTATAATGGAACCACATAACCCTAATTGAAATCTCACATTAGACCATAGTACAAAAACAGGAGTAACATTGATTTCTATCCTTAAATAAATATCTAGGACCACGACCTCAATCCCGAATAGCCTCAGACCCCAATCCAATAGCATCATCACTATCAACCAAAGGATCCTCACCATCCATGTGGCTTTATAGAACAAGCACCTCAAACCAAAAATACCTGTCAAATAACTATAAAGGGCCTCTACCCACATGAGTGGTAAAAACTCCCTTATCAACATAGTCGTCCTGTGTGAACATGACACAATCGATGCTTTGTACATCACAAGTGAGAAGAAATTACCAAATAAGAAACAAAGCCACACCATCACCGACACCTCGTGACCATGAGATCATGTTGCTCATATATTATGTCCATGCCATCAAAGTATCATGGGCCATTCCCAACCTGATGACCTCTCCACCTCAATCTGACATCCATGACACCCAATCTTGTGGTCAATAACCCAAGAAAATTTGAGACAATCCCAACAAGTGATCAACGTGACCCAATCCCAATAGACATGAAATCCCAACCTTGGTTCAAGCCCATAATGATTCCATGGGTCTCAACATATGCAATCTCAAAAATTATATATAATATAAATAAATTTAAATAATTTTAAGCACACAATTCAATTTAATAGATTGAATTTTACAATATAACTATTAGATCATATTAACATGGAGGTCTTGAATGTATCTAATTAATTTAACCAATACATAACAATTTAAACAAATCAATTTACATTTAAACAATTGAATTTAGATAATTTTAGCACCCTTACCAATATACCCAGGGAGCAACGACCTCTAATCCAAACTTTCTCAAGAGAAATAGGCATTGGGCATGCCCAACGTAATCCCGCGGGTCACATGATCATTTCAATATGAATCAAAAAATATAAAGGGGTCACTCTCAAAATACCAAAACATGCGGTAAAATCCACACTCCCAAAATTCCAAAAAACACAAATCAAGGTATGAACCACCTATATTAGACTCGTAGACATAGGAACATCGGATATGGATATCTAATTCAAATTCGATTGATGAAGATCTAATTTTCCATAAAATATCCTAGAATTGGCTCGGATTGAAACAACAGTCTATTAGGTGAAAGATAAATGAAGAGGAATAGTGGATAAGGTTAGCCTTACTTCTACAACTCCAATGCACCCAATGACTCGATGAATGGACCATCAATAGAGAGGAGGGATCAAAATACATTGGAGTATAAAATAGGGGGATTACTCTTATTTATGCATGAAAAGGGATACAAAGGAGAGGAAAGAACAAAGAAAAAAAGAAGAAGAAAAAGAAAAATAAGTTAAAAACTAAAAAAAGAAGCCTGTATAGGCTGCACGGTTTACCCACATAGTTTTCCAAACTATGCAGCAACTGTGTGAAAGCCACTACCTAAGGCTCCAGGCCTGCATGATCTACCTACAGAGTTTTCCAACCATGAATAAACCATGCAGTAACCCTCTATCAAAACTGAATAGGTGGTCACGTAGTTGTGCACCTCCCACAAACTATTCACAAAAACCATGTGGTCATATAAAACTAAGAGACACAATTACCTGCAAGGAGATGTATGATTTAACCTAAACTATGCACCCTGACCTGCAACTTCAAAGAAGTCCATTTTCTATTCGATGATCCCAAAACCAAATTAAAACACCTGAGGCACTCTCCAAGCTCCTAGACCAACACAAAAACATGATATAATTCCAAAAAAACTCTAATAATTGAGTTCCAGTCAACAAAATGAATAATAGAACAGCCACTATTTGAAAAGTTCAAATCAAGAGTGGTTTTCAACCCTACTAAAAAATGTAGGATGTTACACACTGGAACATTGACCTATACTTCTTCATGAAAAAGAGGACCAGTACACCCCATAATGAAACACTCATCCATATAAAACCCATTTCTAGATTCAATTGTAACAACTTTTTTAGTTCCTTCAACTCAATGGTGTCTATCATATAATTAGTCTCAAATATGGGAAGAGATCCAAGTATAGGTTTGATTGAGAATAGAATATCTTGATCTGGGGGAAGTCTGGAAAACTCTTCGTGGGAATACATCAGTATAGTCCCTCAAAATAGTCATGTCATTAGGCATGGTTATCTCTTTATCTCAATCCCTATAGAAAGATATGATTAATCATAGGGAAATAATATCCATGCTTCAGAAGATTATTCTAAGAAAGATTCATCCTGTTCTTTACACTTCTATGGAACTGGAGGATAACTTTGGATATGAAATGTGATCTTCTTGTCATGATAGTTGATGTTTTATTTATATAAGTACAACCAATGAATTCCCAATATATAATAAAACTCCTCTAAAGGAAGTAAACACAATTTTTTGGAAGATTCAATATGAAAAAATTTAATGGGGAGGAGTTATATACTTGGGATGCAATAATTTCACAATTTTCTATTATCACAGATAACTCAACCCCTTTGTTTTGATGTGGGGTTTGAATTATTCTACAAAAATTATAAGATATAAAATAATATATAGAACATGTATCACAAATCAATTTTACTATTCTTTAATAAATAACTATCATACCAATCACCACATCACTGTTCGGGTCCACCTCTAGAGTAGTGACATCATATAACCTTTCTTTCTCTCTAGGACATGGATGTTTTTATCATTTATTTTCTATGATAACCATTTTATTAGGGAATTGGCTTTCATATTTCACATGTACCATATAGTAAAAATACCATACCATATGATGATTATTAATTATAACGTTCTTTTTTTATCCCATATTAGTAGGATTCTTAATCCCCCCTTCAGCACTAATTAGCCTTATACCCTTATATTATACATTTGAAACATATCCTAGTTCCCTTCAAACAATTTTCAAGATGCTTATTCGCATCGTTTTGACACAGTGGATGTTGGAATTATATTCCTCCATGTGATTTATCTATTGTTCCTCCTGAAAAAACTCTATTTTATGATTTTTATCTCTAGGCCCACAACAACACTGAGAGTCTCCAATCTCCATCTCAACCTTGATGGAATACCAAAAAGTCTCTTCATATATTTTAAAATCTTAAATCACTAAATATTTTTATATACTTGTATTTATTACATTAAATAAGAATTCCATCTTACTTTCAGTATTTCTGAAGAATTCAGAGGAATACTATACAAGAATTTTAAATTTTACCACACATACCTCAATAAAGTCATCATATTTTTCATCAATTATGATAATCCATCTCAATTTTCAGATAGGGAGTTATGGAAAATATTTTTTGAAAAATATTATCTTTAATTCGTCATATTCCATGGAATCAATATCCTATTTGGACATTGTGTTCTTGAATAGTATCCACCACTGATTGGATTACCCCCTCGATGTGATAATGGAAACCACAAATTTCAATTATTCTAATAATTTGGGGGGGGGGAATAATATTGTCTCAATGAATTTAATCCATTGTTTCATGATGAGAGGATCAAAATATCCACTAAAGGTAGGATGCCTTTTCCATATAAAATTTTTAACCCCAACTTATTATTTCTTAAAAGAAGGAGAGTGTTCCATAGTATTCAAGTTAATATTCATATCATGATTCATCTAATACAGTACTTCCTTGAAGTTCCCAACTCCTACTACCATAAGGTTAGGCATAAAAACAAGGAAATCATCACATTCCCAATAATGTTGATTATGGGAACACATTATTTTATTATCCACAATTGACTAAATAAACAAGATAAGGCTGATTTAATTAATAAAAATATAAACGTGAGACTTATAAACATAGAAAGAATAACATACAAATGATAATAATATCTAGGCTTATAATTCTGTAGGCTTTAATAGAGTTTATACATGAAAATTTCCATACTAGGTTTTCTAACCGAATAGTTTTTTCTAGTCCTTAATAATGGTTCATAAATTGTTTGTTAATTTTTAAAGTATACACTCTAAGAATGTCAAACAAGGTGTGCCTTAATGAATCATTATCATGAACCAAGTGATGATAAAGTCAATGAAAAATGAACCATTTTCAAGGTTATTACCCCCTTTTAAAACTTTTACAGAGGTACATCCACTTGTAGTGTCCACGAAAAAATGAAATTTCTTAGAAACCACTCTATCTACACTTTAACAAAACTCCAAGATATTTTCCTATACTTTGACTTATCCATATAAGTCTTACTAAATTATTCTATAAATAATCCCAAAAACTAACCATACAAGCCACTTGTTCCAACTACATTGACCTAATCCTTTAAAAAATATTATTATATTGTTTAACATAAATATCCATTAAATACAAGTAAAGGATTGAATAGACTATTATCATTGGAAGACTAGGTTAATAATACATCAATGTGAAACTAAAATGAAACAACTTAATTTTAATCTCTATAATGTTATCCTAAACCACTTTGAGCTCCTAAAACTATATTGGATAACCTAGGGAATACATTGAATAATGTGGTGAGATAAAAATCCTAGTGAAGGAATAAACATGATAAGGAAACATAACATGTGAGTAAAAGGTAAAACATAATATCACAAAAGATAAGGATCATGTGTAATCACATGTGATCATAACAAAAAGAACATTGTTTCATAGGATCATGGGAACATTTGAAATATGGAATCGACAAAAAACATGACATAATAATAAGTTAAGGATAATTACTAAGTCTACCTAACATGTCGGAAAAAGTACCATAATGATTTAGGATTACTCCATAATCCCATATATAACGTCTTGTGGTAAAATTACTTTACCCAATGAATTGGAGGGCCATCTGGGTGCACCTATAATAATTTTTTTTATATCATGTTTTCTAAAAAAAGTAAATAAATCGTAAGGTGTAATCCTAATAATTACCCATGGAATGAAATGGGTTGCATAATCTTTCCTTATGTCAAAATCAAAGTAAATTTAATAAATAATGCATTTAATAAATAAATAAAAGGTATATATTACCCATCAAGGAAGGGAGAATAAGATAGGTGTCTAAGTGAGGGACATATATATATTTTTGAGGAATTCAAAAACATTAAATATATAGATAATGTGAGTTAGAGAGATAAATTTTATAACCCAAAGAAAACGGGTGGTTTAGAGAGATCCCTTACCTTTAGTATTTTATTTTTTCCTATTCTTTAGAAAATACTATATAATTAATATATATTTATTATGCATGTATCCAAAAAACCATAGTCACATATATCATACAATATATGATTTTATTATAATATAATACCACCATTTATTAACAATTATTTATTAAAATCACATTTCTAGGTGATGATTTTTTCATTTTTCATGGATATTTTGGTTCAGAAGACTAGGTTTTTAAAAATTTATCATGGTTCCATATCTCCAAAAGTTTCTAACATGATATAAATGTTAAATATATTCATTATATATATATATATTTATATTCATAAATAAAAAATAGAGATAAAAAATGATTGATAGAATGCCAAAAAGGTAAATAATAATTTACATTTAAAAAAGTCATAATAATATCATAAATATCATAAATATTTATTAAATTCCTCATTATAACCCTCCATTAAAGTATGTGATGGAAAATGAATTACATTTGTTCGTAATGTGGTAGTATGTTGTACACACAAATAATGATTTTGTTTCCCATATAATAGAAGAAGAGATAGATGTTAATGATTCAATTAATATAATAATATATATGTATATGGAAGATACTTGTGCTATTATTTTAGAATGTTTGAATAAGATTTAACAGAGGTAGATTAATAAATAAAACTAAAGAAACTTGGTCAAATACTATACCTCTTCTTTAGGAAATTTCTTTTATTTCGTCCTTAATAATTATAAGGGTGCAATTATTCGTAATCTATGGACTAAATAATGAGGGAAGGTATTTTAGGAATGTAATTGGCAGGAGATTATCTAAAAAACGGTTATTTAATATTGTGATGAAGATAATAATTTATAACATTTTACACAATATTTGAATGTTATTAATACCACTATATTTTAATTTTATTGGAAATTGTTACATTTTTAGGTTTTTGAAGTGTGTATAATTTTGGATTATAATTGTTTAAATTTTATTCTATATTTTGGAAATAAATTTTTATACTCTAATTAAAATTATGAAACTACTTTTTTAGGCTACCATACATGTTTTGATTCATTTTATTCTTCTAGAAACAAATATCAATCCATCCTTTGGAGCCCCAAAAATAGTTCACAATCTTGGCATCGAAATCTATGCACACAAGGGATCTAATTTCTTTATGGGATCATTTCTCCCAAACTAAAAGCCCAAAGGAGATAAAATTTTACATAGTACTAAATAATTTATTAATGAATTTTTTTTAATATTTATTCCACATGATATTTTTCAATTTTCATGTTTATAATGTCATGGGAAGTTGGATGATTGGAATATGGAAAGACACCTATACAAATTAATTTTGTGGGTTAAATTAGCCATAACATCTTTATACAGGATCTAAAAATGATAATTTTTTTAGGTGTATGAGAATAAAACTTTTTAACAAATTCAATTATGGAAAAGTTTCCCAATCAGGCTATTTAGTGGTTCATCCACATGAAACACTATAGAGGTCAAATTTTGGAATGAAAAATTTTAACCTATTTTTTCTATAAATTATCACCTTTTCTCCCATTCCAATGTATAACCATTTAGTTGGGGATCAAGTGGATGATATATTCTATAATAGTGATATTTTATATTCAATGTATATTAGTAAATACATCAACTTTTTATTCTATATATATATATATATTATTTTTCCCCAACTGTACCTCTTTTTAACTCCATGACTGTAGACATCCAACCCTCACTATTGTTTGGGGGGAGAAGTGGTGGTGTTTTAGTTAAATACACATTAATGTTTTATCATGTGTTATTATAATATTTTTTAGTGGTTTTTGATAGTGTTCACCCCACTTTATGTAATATTGTCCTCATCCTCCTCATTTAATCATTTTCCTTGTCATTGATATCTAAGTAATTCGAATGATGGAGCTGGATTGGGTATTGTTGTAGTTGAGATTAATCATTCATAGAGTATTCTAGGGTAATAAAATTTGAATGATATGGTTTAGAGTTTCATATATTTATCTATACATTGAAAAAAACATCGATACCTATTTTGAATAATAATGATAACATCCCTAAGAACACACGAGAGCCACAGTTTTTTTCTACTAACATATTTGAATATTTTATTTTGTCCCATTATGATTTATGTTTTTACTAATATATATATATATATATATTTCATGTATTTCAAAATCAACCTCCATCTATATTATTAGTATATATGTTATTTTTATATTAGTTAATTTATAATTGTTACAACAGGAAGATAGTGTGTTGTGAGAGGCCTCCTTGAGAGATCGATACCGGGTTGTGTGATATATTTAAGACCTCATTAAATAAAATATTGATTAAGGTAACATGATTAAATTCTTATTTTCAAACTGAAATTATTTCCTAGGAGGCCATGAGCTTATGCTCATTGGTTTTCATAAAAAAATAAAAAATTTAAAAAACTAAAGAAAGACCAATATCGCATATCTATCATTTCAAAGGTCAAGATAAAATTTAATAAAGATGATTAATATTAGTGTAATGGTGATAACTATGATAGTGATCCTTGAAATAAGAGACACTGAAGACTAAAATGGAACAAGATTCCATGATGATTCAATAGAATTTCAAAATTATTGAAATATAAAGCAAGATGGTAGCATCACTAACTTATGAAGTTCAAAAAGTTAACCTTCTATGGATGAAATAGAAATAATGAAAAGATATATAGAATTAGAGTCTTATCATACCTATATTTTAAGAATACATTTATGAGGTTGAATTAGTACATTAAGATCTAGTTCCATCACTAATAAATGAATTCTCAACTGCCCTGCTAATGAAGAAAGAGTTTGGAGTCGAATGTCTTGAGGGAGATTCAATTTATGATCCTTATATTAATAAAAATATATTTTCATTTAGTGAATTGATCTCATTTTTTATATTTAGTATCATTAATTAAGGCCCTGATTAAAGATTATTATGAAGTTTCATGTTTTGATGAGAGAATAGAGGAGTTAGTCGAGCTGTACAATTTTCCATATGAGGACGATAAAAAAAGAAATTATTGTGGAATAGTTTTCTGAAAAAAAATAAGAAGATAATTCACATAAAATTATTCTATCTTCACCACCAATGGAAACCACTCATACAGCTAAACAAAATAGGGATCACCCATATATTCTTTTCCCTGCCCCAATACTCCTTAAATTTTCTCTTTTATATCTTATTGGGGAGGAGGATATTTTTATTTCCATTGTGGGTTATCATTACTATATTCTACTAATAGATGTTGCTAGAAATAAAATGTGTTGTTTTATGAGAAATAAACCCCAGCCACCATTAGATTGGGATAAAACCAATATAATTTCTTGGTAAGGGCAATAAAAATCTACCACCCACATGGGGTGTCAAAACCAATTTATCATCCTTTCCCATTATCATTGTTTTTCTCTATTTTAACTTTTTTTTCTAAATTTCACGATTTTTTGGTATAAAGTTGTATAATATTGGAGATTAAATCATGTATTCCATTATAAATTAAATTAAATACGTATATTTTCTCCTATTTGATTTTTTCTACCCATATCTTTTTATTTTGTTGAGTTGAAATGTCAAGTATTGAAAACTAAGCATTGGGGGAGTGACAACATGCTTAGTTGTGATTGTAATTTTTTTTATATTTTTTAGGAACATTGAGATTAAATGAAAATTATAATCAATTTTCACTCTTGAATTTATTTTAAGAGTGTTGATATGATTTTTGCAAAAAAAAAATGATTTAAAATAATTTTTAATGTGAGATCTTTTCCTTAGAATATGATTTTAAATAATTTTTAGTGTTTGGCCAATTTGGGAAATACATTCTCAAGAAACAATAATGCAATTTATTTTTCTAGTTATGTGAGGTATTTGAACTATTTTTACATATTCTTCATAATAACCACACTTTATTTTGAGAAAATTGGATTTTTTTGAGAACTAGAACTTGCATTTTTTTCCATTCAATGATTTAGAATTCCTAAAATGTGTTTGAAATGATTGATGATTTTTTATTAGATAGACACGTTTTATCTTGAGACCTATCCTTAACATATTACCACATTATAACTTAGATTCCATGACTTTACTTATAGGTTTAATCTATATTACAAGATTATTTTGCCTTACCAACCCACACTCTTAGTATTATTCTTGGATATTTCATGTTTGAGTGTGGTGGAAGGGAATTTTTGTGTGTTATTTGGTATGTGATTAATTTGTGGGTAGTGTGAGGCGTGTGTCATACTTTTGGGTAGTGTATTGAGAGATAATTGTGCATGATTTATAATTTAATTATGCTTTACTAGTATCATTCGATTGTCCTTCAAAGAAAATTTAAAAATGAAAAAATAACTGAAAAATAAAAAAATGGTTGTTATATTTATTATTATTATTTATTTTTTGAATTGTGACCCTATAAAATATAAAGGGAATGAATTTTAATTCATTCTTTCTTTGTAATTTTCATATTTTCCTCCATTAAAAAGAGAAAATAAATAAATAAATTTATTGTATTGACCCATCCCAACATGGCCAAATCTACGATTACCTCAAGACCATATGCAATAGGCCATGGGATAGAAACCATCATTGAGTAGGAATATCAAACAATTGGGTAGAAATATCCTAATATTCTTTTATAGACACACACATATACATTCTCATATAATGCTAAAATGTAAAAAACCGATGCATGCATACATCTAAAATCCCACCATTAGAGTACAAAAACAAGTAATGGAAAGAAAGGGACAAATAAAATCCCCCAAAAATAAATTGAAAATAGTTATGACATATTAATTAAGAGTGAACTAATCTCAATTTTTCCATTGAAATAGACCTCAGTATGTCTGGATCACTAAGCTTTTCCTAGCACTGGTCCCTCTAGGACTACATCAAATGGTCAGTCATCTGCATAAGACATGACACGTGTGGGAAAATCCTGTGAAAAGGTGAGTATAACAATACCCAATAGGACACCCTAAAATCATGAATCATAGAAAATAAAGAATAATAGTTAGCTCATCAAAAATATATTTTAATGAAATATATAACAACAACATCCATATATTCTCTTATTGAAAAATAAATTTCCAGGTAATTTCAAAACCCTAAAGCATGCACAGTAATCCTTTGCAAATGATCCATTTAACACTTATCTAAGAGAAAACATTCCACAATTCGGATATCACTGATTGTGTCCATCCGAAATTTCATTCTCATCAGGTCTCACCATAAGATGTACACACTAGAGGTATAAAGTTAACTATAAACATAATGGGATCACACCGAAGGCTATAGGGTATACCAATGAACCAATGTGGATTAAACTACTATGTAGGGGATCAAATCCCATTTAGGGTTGGTCAAGAAGATACTAAGAACCCACTTATGTAAATGATGATGATGATAGAGAATCTCACTTTGCGCCTCATAGAAGGATTCCAAGAACTCTATTTATGACCGAAGTTCCTTGGAAGGGATCACCATTATATGCATAGAACATGAATCTATAATAAACCCTGAAGAAAAGGATCAAGGGAATTAACCCTAACAAAACATGTCCAATATGATAATGAAAATGGCTCTAATCCATATTTTAATAAGTATAGGGTGTGTCCCTTTAGTACTGGGTACTACCTATGCATCATGGACCATTCCCATGTCTGTGTCCGATTATACAACATGTTTCCCTCAACACACAATGTGTGGGGAAACATAGTCTCATGGGAATATACCACCTATACACATCAATCTTCCTTCCATGGTGTACATGACATGTGTCCTAGCCCACAAAATGTGTAACGCCACCAGAATTAATGGAAGTGTACACCATGTGTACGTAAATATGGCCAGCTAGGGATCACATGGTGTGTGGTCAGAACCATATGGCTTGTGATCCTTAACTCTCTGTATAAACCCTAGATACTACTCTGAGGATCCCATGTGATGTGTAATCTCAGATTATATGCTGTGTAACCCAAAAATTTCCAGAATCATAGGTTTCTTTTCCACATTATCCCGTACAACTGTCACCTATGGTTCCACTATTAATTATTCCCTCAAATTATAGTTGTGGTATAAATGAGTATTACGATCACTAGTCCCCATAATTCATCTATCCAATTCATATGAGAATTTTTTTTCATAATAGCTCGTTACCATTTCTTGCACAACTGGGAATAATGGGGATCGTCAGACCGATCCTGATCCATTTTCAGCAGTAATCACCTACATCACAAGCAATAAATGTTCCCATGATTTCGGTATCAATCTATTTCTCCAAATAATAGTTTCAAAATGATTTATTTCTAGGTATTCAATGAACCATGATCGAACGGAATTACCCATGATGAATAAAGAATAGGGGATATAATGTACAAAAAAACACGAGGAGTTAACCTTAACCAGTGATTGTGTTGGCCTCAATTCATTGTTGTTAAAATGATAAATAAAGATATATGAGATAATCAACAAAGAATTTACCAATATTGGATAATATCTATCCCAGACCTACAATATAAACAATCCATGAGTCAATTCATTAGTTAATTAATTGACATTCATCATAGGAATACATGAATAAGGATAAATATAAATAAACCATTGTCCTACCTCAATATGGCTCAATAAATGTTGAAAAATATTTTGTCTTCATTGTTGTTGGTGAGATCCTCAAATTCTGACGACACGACAATCCCCAATCTCATTCTGGTCCAATGTCATCCTCCAGGAATGATCTGCTCCAACACTCTCTCAAAAATATCTTTGTTTTTGAAGCTAAACCTAGTATTTTTTCATAATACCATATTTAGAGACCACATTAAGTTATGAAAATTTAATTAAATAAATTAATTTAATTTAAATAATTTATTTAAAAAATCACTTATGATCACGATCAACCCAAATATCCAACAAGCTCCAAGGTTATGTAACGCCTTGGGTAAAACCCATGGTTTGAACTAAAAACCGACCATATATTGTTGATCTAAGACAATTTTTAGAATTAATTCCATTTTTTCTAGAAAACTACAACGAAATGATGTTTCATATGTTTAATATATTACAAAAAATTAATTTTGGGCTCACTAGGCCTCAGATTTTCATGTCATCATAGTTCCTAACTTAAAAAATAATCTATATAAAATTTTAAAGTAATACATGGAAAAATATGATTCATTACATTATCCGCAAATTATGTATTTAAGTCTCATAAAGATAATAAAAATGGCTACCCAAAGATATGTGGGAACTAAGTATGAATCTGGGAATCCTTCTCCCATGTACTCTCTTGAATAATACTATCCTACCACCAGAAAAACACTAAAGGTATCACTTACCCATTTTGGATCCTCTCCAATGAATCCTCAATCTGTATTGGATACTCAGCAAAGGTGGCTCCATCCCTGATGTCTATATCATCCCTGTAAATAACACGTGACAGTTCATGCATCTATGTCCTCAGCCTTGAAATGTGGATGAAATCATGAACCATGTCTAATTGTAGAGGCAGATCTAAGTATTAATCAACATTACTAACTCTACATAGTATCTGGAAAGTGATAAGGAATATTAGATATAACTTTCACCCTGACCAAATATCTGCAACCCACATCGAGGTGAGACCCTCAAGAATACATGATCTACCCCATCAAAATCCAAAGGCCTCCACCGTCAATCTTCATAATGATTCTGATGGATTTGTGAAGTCCTCATATACCCATGAATAATTTCAACCTTCTTTATCATGGCTCGTACCAACTTGAAGCTCATAATTACTGACTCTCCTTGGGTAGTCCAATATAGTGGAGACCTATAGGGTTTCCCATAGAATTATTAAAATCGTTCCATACTAATAGTGGAATAGTAACTGTTATTGTATTCTAAATCAACCAAGGGTAGGTGATCCTCTTATCTAGAACCAATGTCTAACATGAAGGACCAAAACATTTCCCCCAAGACCTGAATGGTCTGCTCAGACTAGCTTTCTGTCTGGGGGTGAAAAGTTGCGGTCAAATGCAATTGATTGATAAATTCCCCATGCAATTACCTCCATAATCCTAACGTATAGTGAGAATTATAGTATGAAATGATTTCCAGGATAACTCCATGGATCCATACTACCTCCAGCACATAAAATTATCCCTAGATCTCTACTAAACATGGATGTTGAATAGCTAGGAAGTCATCCGACTAGGTGAGTCAATCTATGATCACCCATATGAAATCATTTCCTCTATACGTATGTGTTAACCCTATCATAGATTCCATGGTTATATCATACAAATTTTACTCTAGAACCACAATGAGTTGTCCTAAACCTACTATAACCTTGTGCTCAGACTTCACTTGTTGAAAATTAAGGCATCAAAAAACAAACTATGGAACACATCTCTTAATCTCTATCCACCATAACTACTTCTGAAGTTCATATTACATCTTCTTCACACATGGATATATCACTGAGGTTGAAGTTTGAAAATCCCATAGAAAATTCTCTCTCACCACAACTGTTACCATCATCCATAATTTAAAAATAATGACATGGTCCTCACCGTTAGAAAATACTTCCGGAGAATGTACAGTTGGTATCAGAGTATGTAGGATCTCATAGTTGGTATCCCTAAGTTGTTCCTCCCTAACTTGATGTAAAATGGGAGGATATAAAAACCATCAAATGGCGTAAAGATGTGCCTTCCCTATTCACAAAGGTTAACTCTAATAAGGATAACATCTCTGACACCACACTCAATAGCTCTAAAAATGATCTCATACTAAGAGATTCATATACCACATTACTCTTCCTAGGATAATAGAAAATATCTAAGTCATATTCATGGAGGGACTCTAGCCATATATTCTTTTTAAAGCTATAATCCTCTCAAGAGAAGATATAACTCATATTCTTATGACTAGAATAAGACTTATGTAGATCACTCATAAGGAAGTGTTTCCACATATTTAGAGTGAAGACCACATATGATAGACCAAGATCATGGTTCATGTAGTTATTCTCATATTGATTCAATTGACATTAACTATAGAAAATCATTTCCTAGCCCTACATCAGAACACAACCAAAAACAGTCCTTGAGAAATCAAAAAACACTACATACTCAACATCTTCCTCTAGATGTCTCAATATGGGATTGCTTGTCAATCTCTACCTCAACTCTTAGAAATCCTGATGGAACTTATTTATCCACATAAAATGATACCCCTTTCGGACAATGATGTCAAAGGAGTTAATATCCTATAGAAATTGGATAAAAATATTCAATTGTATTATGTCAATCCAAGGAATCTCAACCCCTCCATCATGCTATTTCATGGCTCCCAATATGACACTACCTCAAAATTTTCAAGGTCCAGTACTACACCATCTGCTAAAATAACATGTACTAGAAATTGGACATCATAAATATAGAATTGGGAATTAAGGAGCTTCTAATAAATTTGGTGTTCATAGAGTATATCTTGGATTATCCTTAGGTGTCTCTTGTGATACTCCTCGGATGGCGAGTATAGAAGGATATCATTAATTAATACCACCTTAAACCAATATAACAAAGGATAAAATATCTGGTTAATGTTTCCTCTGAAAAGATCTAAGAAAATTTTCATGTCGAATGACATCACCACATACTTATAGTGATCATATTGAAATTGGAAAAACATCTTCAATACATCCTCATCTCATAACCACGATTGGTGATAGTATAAATGTTAGGTCCACTAGGATAGATACCTTGAGAGGGGGGTGGGGGGATCAGTGTATGACAGATTAAAATGGATTCCCCTTTTGATATTGTTTTGTTGTTAGAAAAAACCCTCTTCCTTATCCTTCCCGATGCAGAGTATGAACAAACATTAAAGCATCCACATGACACATTGATTTCTACTTGGTTCACCCTCACTGGGCTACGTCTAAGGAGCATACATCGGCAGTGTGCCGATGTATCAATTCCACTATAAGCGCACTGTTATTTAGATGTTTGGAGCGGACTCACTGTGACTCCTAGTTTTTAACCACTCACAAAATGAAATCTCACTACTCTATAAATTGATATGTTCTCACTTCTTCTTTAGAATTTCCACTCACATTTTAAAGAACTATAGTTATCTTCATTATCTCTAATGAAATCTACATCCTTAAGTATTGATAGATGCTCTGTTGACATCCAACTTTCACCCGTAGATGAATCATACTTTGCACCGATTGTACATGGCAACCCCAATTTTTATGCACAACCTTCACTGTGCCCTGCACTTAATTACATGCTTTTGTGTGAAATTCACTTTTCGCGTAACACCCCTTTTATACGCAACACTCCTTTTACGAGCAACAAATTATTTTACTCGCAACAGATTTTTCACGCAGCCTCTAAATTTACTTGCACGGAATTCTCTGCTTTTGCACAAAATTCACTTTTCGCGCGACAATCTTCTTTTCGCGCAGCTCACTTGTGCACTCCAATTTCCCGCGCCAGATCTCGGATAATCTCTAAGTGTTGAGCTATGCTGAATGGAGGGGGGTCACTTCATATTTATAGGCAAAACCGACCCGGCATAAAAAACCCCCCTTGAGCGTGTAATCTAATTTGAGCGTGAAAAGAAAAACCTCAGGGCAACACCATTTTTTGTGCATTACTCCAATATTTCGCACAACTCATGCCTTTGAGAATTTTTGAGCTTCAGACCTCGAAACACCTCTTGGATGAAAAAATCTATCCCACTAGTTCACACATCACTTTCCTTTTTCACACACAGCGCAAATATTACACACAACAAATTATTTTTCGTGCACCGCACAAATATTTCGCACGACACTTTATTATTCTCGCACACCATGCTGATATTTCATGCACCACACCGAGTTTTCGCACGACACTATATTTTTCACGCACCTCGCTCATTTTTTCATGCACTACATTTTTTTTCGAACACCACTACAATTTTGCACACACCTCCCTTTTCCAAATACACATCTCTCAATTTTCTGATTTTCAGGCCCAAAAATTTGTCAAACGCTGGAAAACGACACCACATTTTATCTAATCTTTTTGTACCACCTCCAGATCATACATTCCTTTGTCGAGGTTCTTCAATCAATCATCGATTGTTGAAATCATCCCTTGAACCCAACAAATCACCATGTAAAACCCCTTTGTCAACACACTCATACATCATTGTCTGCTTTGTGAACAAACACAACACGGAGGCCCGTTTTGTGAAAAAACACAATCACCTCAAAAATGTTTCAATGATACCTTGAGGTATCTTTTTCCCAACACTAACATGTGGTCAAACTTTAAAGAACACCATGTCCCTCTGAACTAATCATAGAAGCCATAAATCATCTATATTTTATAATTATTACTTATAGTAACCTGGTTTATTTAAGATTAATCCATAGAAAACATTAAGATCCTATTTTCCTTTCTGGAGCCCAACACATGGGATGCCCAGGGTGAAACACCGAGTCTTACAAATCCATTCCTCTATAAGTCCTCCCAAAAAACCCTCATCTCATGAAGAACTACAAGTTCCATATGTTATGATGGTGCATATATCGGGTCCATAATGGGGTGTGCAACAATGAAAAATTATATATCCTGTTTGGGGCGTTAAGACTATAATGTCCTCAGTAAAGACATCCTCATACTATGCCACCATTGTAGGAAACTGAATGCATATCATCCTCTAGAACAAGGGCCATACTAACCAACTGTTGTGTAATCAACTATACCGTCCAATTCATGATTCCATCCTTCCCTTCCTAGGTTTCCTTTTCACCCATAAAAGAAAACCTCATCTCATCACTAGGGACACACCGTATCCTATAACATAAATAGTCTATATGGGAGTGAACTGTAAATAAAAATTCCACACCTAAGATGAATTTTTAATACCTCATCACTGCTACAAAGAGATCCCAAAATGAAATCTGGCCTCCAAGATTCTGGTCACACTGTCAAAAGAAGTATGTGGTCACTAAGTCACCTCTAGTAGGTGTCTCTTAGATAAAGGGTCAAGCCAAGGGATCAACCATAATATTTATGTCACAAATAAGAGAAGTGGAGAGAAATGAGTGGATCATACCAATTTCCATCAATACTAAAACAAAAGTATATAAGACACATATCATACCTCTTAACATCCTCGTATCCTCTAGGTCATAATCCTCAATCACCTGTAGCTTCCCTCACCCTATCCCCCAGCCCCCTAATCCTGGTATAGACCACCTAAGGGTGGTGGTGGTAAAAGTCATATTGCTTTCCACCTCTAGTTGTTCACCCAACTCCTCTTACATTTCTACCATCCTATGGACCTTACATATCCTAACACTTTCTCTTCCTTGGTGGGCCATCCACTATCTCTATATCAACCACATATTGGGTTGAGAAATATCTTTCAATATGTAGCCAACCTTCACAAGAGTAGCATCACCTCTCTCTAGACTGACTAGGTCCATACCATGAGCCATGATTTGTAGAAATTCCATCCTAGGATTTTCTTTATAAAATTTATCACATGCACAAGTCCCTATTTCAATCATCGAATCCCTACCCCAAAAGAATCATCTCTATTATGCCCACTACTAGAACCAACTGTGCATCTAATTATCCATGAAACTCTCAACCACTAAAGAACACTCCAAAACCATATCCTAATTAGTAATGATTATAGGTTTCACACTATCTCAAATGTCTCTGTATATTCCTCTGGAAAGTCATTTAGCCTAAGGTATATTATTAGTGTTCAAAATTATTTTTACCCTATCAAGTATATCACTAGTAAGGGGTCGATCCACAGGGAAAAATGAGTTATTTTTATCTTGTTTAACTGAATTTGTGTTTTTTTAATTATGTTTGATAAATGTAGAGTCAATTGTTGTCATTTGGATAAAAAGAACAATTGATTTTAAGTTTCTTTTAACAAATTGCTTAACAGAATAAAAGTAAAATTCGAGAAAATTGATTTTGATATAGATAAAGAGAGATGTGTATTAAGGTTATGGGATAATGAGAAGTTGTTTATTAAATAAAATTTCTTATGAGGCTGTGTTGTTCATGATAACCCAACACTATGGTTTTAATTTTTAGTAACATTTCCGTGGTCAGGTAAACATTATATTTAGAGCTGAAGTAACTAACTCCTTGGTCAGGTAGTTAGTATTTAATAGAAATTTATTTGGATTAGTCCATTTTGAGTCGATGAATACTTCTAATGGTACTGAAATTATTCATCAGTATTCTTCTTTTGAATCCTTGAAAATTTTACCCTAGGTCCGGTACAGAATTTCTAGTGATAATATGAAGTGTTTTAAAGAAGAATAAGAAAAGGTTAATAAAATAAACACATTCATAGAAACATAATTCAAATTAAAACACAAAATTTACCAAAACCCCAACACACTGGGTGTTTAGTTACACATGGATATGAAAATAAACACCAAATTCTTGATACCTGATGTGATCATGCTTGAAACTTCGAGGTAAAAATGATCTTTCGGCAGATGATGGAATGACGGTAGTACGATGTCAGAGCGTCTATCCTTCGTAACTTCAAACCTTTCTCTATAAAATACTACACACACCCCTCTCTTATATGCAGGCCAAGGCCTCCACTTATAGGAAAAAAAGTACATGATGTGTGTAAAAGTTACACGCAGTGTACTTTTATCTATGCTTTTTGCCTCCGTTTTCTCCACTCGTAGGCGACCTAACATGTTTTCTTTGACTTAAAACATGGCACTTACTGGTAGGTGAATGTACAAGGCATGTAGCGCCTCCGTACATAATGTTTAGTCTTGTTTTTTGGCCACCAAACACTTCTAGAATGGTGTAAATAGTGTGTATTTTTGGAAAACGGCATGTCCCCTTCAGCCGTCCACATGCATATAGACTTTTCTCACCCACAAACTAATTCTAGAATGGTATACATGGTGTTTATATTGTGAACATGGCGTGTACTGCCTTATGGTTACTTGGGAATGTACTTGTCCTGGTCAACTCGTGTCTGAACTTGAATGTACACGGTGTGTATATAATTACATGTTGTGTAGTTGTAAATTTTTGCTCATTTTTTCCTTTTTTTTTGTATTTGGCCTTAAACCTCCTGGAAATGAAAAAGATCACAAAAATCAAAGTATTTGTTCCCTATATAGTAGGTAATTGTTGAAAACTTGTTCTTATTTTTCAATAGATTATATGAAAATATATACACAAATTGGGTGCATTAAACTCCACCATACTTATCCATTTTCTTTTCCTCAAACAAATCTCAACATCTAATTAAAAGATTCTATATCTTAAAAGGAAGAAATTCAGTTAATCATAAGTGTAAATAATAAGTTAAATGATTTTTTTTCAAAAGAATACAAAATAGTCTCAATCTAGGAGATACTCTAATCATGCCTCGTAGATAATTTCAATTAACTATTCTCATCCTCTTTTAACACATGTTTCAACCATTCAAAGATAAGCAAGCCACTTGATGATTTACCTCACCAAAAATTTACTTTCACTCAAGATGGTTTTAATCAGAGTTATGCTCAAAAAAAGATATATACACTCTTTCCATAGGTTTGAAAGAAATGTAGTTCTCCAATTTAGAAAAATTGACTCACAAAAATCATGAGGGATTTTCAATTGGGATCAGATGTTTCTGTGGCTAAAGGTTGGTAGGTGAAGATGTGAAAATAACTCTGAGGCTTGAAAGAGGAGGCTAAATTCTTTAAATAATGATTCATTATATTCAACTTTAAACTTAATGAAAAAAAGTCATCAACAATCTTTATAAAATAATATTATCACCACCATCTCCTTTAGTTGAGTAGGAGTCACAAACCAATAAGTGTGCGTAAGGCACATTTGTTTGTACCATTTCTTTTTTTTTAAAAAGGGAACACAAAATGAACCTTTCAACATTTCAAAAAAATAGTGGTTTGGAACCCTTTTCTCCCTAAATGATCAAGAGGATCTCCCCCATACTTAATTTCTTGACAATTTACAAATTTATACCATGTGTTTCCAATCCCTTATTTTGATCTCAAATGAATAATCATGCAAAATCATAAAAGAATTAGGGTAGGAAGGGAAATAGGCTTGTAAAATGGCTTCCTATAAAGGCTATTCATTGTCTCTAGGGGATTCACGAAGATAAGATGAAGGGTAGGTCTCAAGATAAAGGTGTTTAAACAATCTAATACCTCAATCATTGTAATTCGAAAATTCTTCATGTTTCGAAAAGAAAACTTGCAAATTCTGGTAGTTATGTATATTCTAAGAATCACTCAATAAAGAGGGTATTAGAAAGAATATGACAAAGGGTTTAGAATACCTCTTAGGATTGTGAAAAATAAAGAGACAATCTGGTCATGACTTGAAAATAATTAATTAGTCTAATTGATGTAATTATCCAAGAATTACAAGTTGTAATTTAAATTATATCAGCAATCATTTTAAAACACTTAAGAACTAAAATAAGCATGTAATTTTTTTTGAAAAAGTTACCAATTTCAGTTTATTATTGAAAAATATGATGAACCAAAAATTTCCTCCCATATAAAAAAATATCTTCTAAAAATGATGTCTCCTAGAATGGTACAAAGGGAAAAGACTAAAGTGGTCGAGAGATGCCCCCCATACTTAAAACCACATGTAGTCCACCAAGTGCCCAGAAAGAGGAACAAGGTAATATGGGGACACAATAGTGGACCGGACCGTGGGGAAGTTAGGAAATAAGTAAACTAAGATATAAATGTAATCAATGAAAAAATAATACTCCCTTCGTGTCTAGGCATAAGAAAACAGAATGTGATGTAAAAGTTCACCCCAAAACGTGCCAGAGTACCTGTGAGGGGTGAAGAAACAGAACAATGCAAGCATACACAATAGACATACAAATAATATATCACAAAAATATATATACAATGAAAATCATGTGTCTCAAAAAATAGTTAGGCGGTCGCCTCAGAAGAGGAACCACCCAGTATAGAACCAGCCAAGAGAGAAGGGTCAGGAGCCATGGAAACCGGAGGCTTAGAATCTGCACCTGGAAGGGAAGCCGAAGAAGTAGGAGCTGCAGGTGCTTGACTCATAATGAGAAGCTCGACATCCCCCCTGGACCGGCAGTAGCGGTGGAATCTATAGAAGCAGCTGCTGGGACCACTGTAGAAAAGAGAATGAAATCTGTGGCCAGTGTAGGATATGGTAGTGGAGCAGTAGAAGAAGGGCCAGGAGCCGAGGCATAGGCGGGTGGCGGGGGCAGTGGAATACCAAGATACTGAAGAATAAGCCCCAACATCTACTCTATCCAGTCCTGGTGAATGTCGATACGAACCAAGTGATGCTCCATTGTATCGAGGCGGAGGGAAAGGGCGAGACTGACTGAGGGTGTAGTGGTAGGTGGGGCTGGTGGTGGTGTAGAAGACGGAAGGACAGAAGATGTGGGGGCAGTAGAAGGGGGTGTAGTGGGGAAGCTGAAGGGGCTGGGGAAGGAGAAGGTGGTTCATCGGTGGGTGTAGGAGGGTTAGTAGGTGGGTGTGATGAAGTCTGGGCAAGGATGTAGGCACCCCTGCTTCCGAACCAATCGCATGTGAATAAGCATGTGATAGTCCATCCGCTGGGGTGAACCTAACAGGTCATGGGGTAGAGAAGGATCAAATATCTTGAGGTGGTGGGCAAGGCGGGTGGCGTAAAACCTTCCATTCAGGTTTCCCTGATAGCCGATAAACATGGCATGGAAGTAGGAGGCATCGAGTTAAGGTAGGTCTGGGTAGTCCTACCGGATGACACAGGTAAGGAGATTCATGTCACGACCGGTCATGACCCCCATATCCTCATGGAGGGGGAAAAGAATGGTGCTAAAGCACTGGTGGGTAAAACGGAGGATGGGGTCAGTGATAAGGGTGCTCTTCTGCGATTTTGGGGTGTAGTAGTGGTCAAGCCCAACAATCTCCCATCGCATAGCAACGATCTTAGAGTGCTTAGGCCTGGTCTGGGTAGAAACAGGGGGTGGAGTGATAGGATGTGGGTAGAAACCACACCATCGTCCAAACTCGGTCATGGTGAGGGAAAAGAATTGGCCACCCAGCCGGAACTAATCCAAAGGTACCACTTCCCCAGGTGTCTCCGGGTACTCATCTCCATCGAACTCGAACAAGGAAACAAACTCAAAAAATAAATTGCAAAATATAGAAGTGCTGACCTGGAAAATAGCAAACAGTGGAGTGTGTCCTAGGAGATCCTCTAACTGGACCCAGACACTGAGCTTCTATGGAATGATGTTGTCGAGGTAACAACCACTCAACGGAATCGGGTGGAAAAAGAAGAGACGGATCTTGTTGTGTGCCAAGTTGGTGACTAGGAACACCGTGCACGGGTAGGGAACACTTGCAGGTCCCGGTCCAAGTGGAGGTGCAACAGAAGGAGATGGATCTGGGGGTGGATCCACTAATGTAGATGGAGGCACACTAGATAAAGCGGTAGATGTGGGGCCAACAGCCACTAAAGGGGGCACAAGCCGTGCGGCAGCTGATGGGGATGAAACCATAGAGCTTGGATGCTCGGTATGGGGTGATGGAGTCACAACACTACTAGAACCAGCCTCAGTGGAGAGAGTGAGGGGTGGAAGGATGGCCAACAGAAGGAAATCATATACTGGAGCGTCTGGGTCTGGTTGTGTCATAGGTCAGAGTCGTATCCAATGATAAATGGTCTTCTCGACCTCAGTGGTGAAGGATGGCCACTTCCCATGGGAGGGACCTCGGTCTGCCATAACCTGAAAGAGAAAGAAGACCTAAACAAAAAGAAAAATAAAAGAAAATAAAACAATGAAAATGTGAGAATACTGAAAAATAAAAGTACACGTCATGTACATCTAGAGTACACGGAGTGTAGTGAAAGCTGAGTAGCATCCCGTGTTCACTGGATAAATACAGCGAGGGAGCAGAAGATAGACCAGGGAAGGGTACACGGCGTGTACTGAACATACACGCCATGTTCATGAAAAGTGGAAATGGTCGTGTATTTGTAAAGACACCACCATGTTTTTAACAGTTTTAATCATAAAGGACACACCATGTATGGATCAGAAATGTCGTGTTCATCATTAGAGGAACATGACCATGTGGGGGGTTAGGCACGGGTTGGCCTAAGAAAATGGTATACACGGCGTGTACCGAACACACATTCCGTGTATATGAACATGGTCTGCGAGGCCGTGTGAAGTGCATACACACTGATCAGCCAAAAGAATTGGCATACATGATGTGTCCCTGAACACAAATTCCATCTATATGAAAATGGTTTGTAAGGCTGTGTGCAAAGGTTACTCTAGAATAATGGGGGAAGGTACACGATGTGTACTGAACATACACACCGTATATATTCAAATTTTAAAGCATTTTATGTGTGGCCATGTACAAAAGTAAACGGCATGTGTTCTTCAATTCGTGGCTGTGTACCACGAAAGCTGAATGGTTGGATAATCCGAAAACACCCTAAATGCTTCTAATAACTTGAAAGAGAGGGTGTAGAAGGGCATACTTGGACTGAGGATCGTAATTCAAGAAGAATTAGAACCCGAAACGAATGAAATTGATGGATCTAGGAGGAGGGTTCATGTGTCGTATGGGGGAAGAAAATGAAAGTAGGAGGGGGATTCACACGAAACGGCCAGAATCCAGGTGGTCTGCGGTTTATATATCTGAGGTACACATCGTGTACATACAGTGTACACGCCGTGTATCTCAGTTTTTTTTGGTTTTTTTAATAATAATAATATATATATATATATAATTATTATTGTAAACTCTATAATAATTAATATTAATTAAAAATAATAAAAATGTATATATAGATATAAAATATTTAAAAATAAAACTATAAACATAATTTAGTGGGTAAATACAAGATGTGTGTTTAAAAATTAGAAAAAGAGAAGTATAACCTTTGGTCTGGTGCTTTGGGCAAGGTTCGAACCGGCGATCAGCCATTCCGAATGGAAGCCCTCAACCACTGGAGCAAAGGTTGTACTGCTACCCATATTTATCATCTATATACATTTAATCTATACAAACTATGTACACAGGAAAAATGTAATGCATGGTGTGTGGTTTTTAATTATACAAGAAGGGAATGAAGCATGAAGATTAGTCGAGTTCGAACTCGGGTCTTTTGGAACAAGGGATAAGACTTTGCCAATCTGCCAACTTCATCCACATGAATTACTTTATATGGAAACATTTTAAATTTAATAAGGAAAAATATGGCACACACGACATATATTGAAAGACATGTCGTGTGGTATTATTAAAAGGGTAAATGATGGAAATGGGGCCGTTGTTAGGATTCGAACCCGAGTCTTTTGGGTCTAGGTGATGATCTTGGCCAACCGATCCATCCCCACTATGGGTTTTCTTATAAGCAAATATATATAGATATGAAATTTACTAAACATACTGTGTAAGAAAATTTACAAATAAAAAAGTCGAATCCCGTGTCGATGGTAGTTTGGGAGGATTCGAACTGGTGACGTCTCAAATAAACATCAGTGTCCTTACCATCAGCACCAGCATCATCCCTGTTTATTCATTAGTTAAATTGTATATTTATAATATCTAGAAAAAGGGAAAAGGGAAAAGTACATGCTGGGTATAGAGGGGGTACATGGTATGTATCCTCTGGGTTGCCTCCCAGGAAGAGCCTTTGTTTTAGGTCGTTGGCTCGACCTACATACCTCATTTACCAGAGCTCTATGGCAGATAATGGTCCAAATAGTAACCTCCCTGGATTTCTAGGAAGTGTAGGTTCTCTGGCTCTTATTTAACTGGAATGTATGGAATGATAAAGTTATCTGAAATAAAAGAACATACCAGATCATCCAGTAAGCGATAATCCATGGTAGTTATCACATAACACCCCTCATGATCGGGCGATGATACATGCTTGAAAACCATGAGGACATTGTAGGAGACTCTCTCGTCTCCTACCCGGAAAATCAACTCCCCATGGTGTACATCGATGAGTGCCTTCCCAGTTTCTAAGAAAGGCCTTCCCAAAATTATAGGTGCATCTTGGTCATCTTCCATGTCAAGGATGATGAAATCTGGAGGAAGGATCAGCCTACCTACCATGAGGAGCACATCCTCTAGTAGTCCCTTCAGATGTTTGATGGATTTATCAGCTAGTTGAAGGGCTAATCATGTAGGCTTCAAGTCATTAAGCCCTAGTTTCTTGAAAACTCCAAGGGGCATTAGGTTCATGATGGCCCATAAGTTATAGAGGGCCTTTCCGAACTCACATGGTCCAATGGTATAGGGAATAGTGAAACTACGTGGATCTTGGAGTTTGAGAGGAATTGAATGATGGATGATTGCAAAACACTCCTTGGTTAGGTTAATGGTGCCCAGATCCTCCATTTTTATTCTGTTGGAGAGTATTTCCTTCATGAATTTGGGGTAAGTGGGCATCTGAATCAGTGCCTCTGCAAATGAAATATTTATGTGAAACTTTTTAAATACATCCCTAAACTTGCTGAACTGGTGGTCCAACTTTCTCTGCTTCATTCTCTCTGGGAAGGGCATGTCATGTTCAAAGGGTTTGAAAACCTCCTTCCCTTTATTATTCAAAGCCTCCTTCTGTGGCATTTTGGATGAGGAGGGTCAGTAATGGTACCTTTTTAGGGGGTGTGGAAGCACCTGACTATGCTGGTTGGTTCTGTTGGAGATCTTTTCCACTCCGGAGCATCACATCATGGGCCTTATCCCTTGAGTTCTTATCTATGTTTCCAGGTAGAGTACCAAGTTTCCTTCTTGAGAGTTGGTTTGACAATTGGCCAATCTGGTTCTCTAGGCCTCTAATTGAAGCCTCTTGATTTTTGAACCTATTCTCAGTAGTAGATATGAATTTGGTCATAAGATCCTCTAACATTGAGGTGTTCTCCTGCTAAGGTGGTTGTTGAGATGGTGGAGGTGGTGGCTGCTGTGTCTACTGTGGGCGAGGGTTCAGATACCCTTTCTATTGATAAGGGCTCGGTTGGGGATGCTGCTGCCTTTGGTATTGGTTCTGATAAAAAGGCTGGTTATAGCCAGGAGGTAGCTGGGGTAGAGGATTCTACTGTTGTTGGCCCTAGATTATATTTTGTTGGTCACTCCATGCCGAGTTCTGATATTGGTGGTACTGGTTTGGGCCTTGCTTTTTTTCAACATAACTTAACTCGCTTGTTGATGGGCCTCTAGTAGAAGCTGGGAATTCTCCCATGATGTGGTTATCACCACATTCCCTACGTGCCGGATGGCTTGCTGCATGTACTTGGGTCGTGCTCTTCAGATTGAGTGTATCGATCTTCTTGGACACAACATCCACCTGGGCAGCTAGCATTATAGTGGCATCAATGCTACACATACCTTGTTTTTGTGTGCCCTGCTTGGAATGCCTCTGGAAGCTGTTTGCAGACATGTCTTCCAGTAGTTTGAAGAGTTCTTCGGGGGACTTCCCCATTACTATACCTCCAACAATGGCATCTACCACAGATTTTGTATTAGTTGTCAACCCTCCTTAGAAGGTTTGGATGTGCATCCAAAGTGGATGTATACGGTGTGGGAATTTTAACAAAATCTCTTTAAAGCACTCCAATGATTCGTATAATGATTCCATGTCATTCTACTGGATGTTTTGGATCTCATTCCGCAATGTCACCGTCTTTGAGGGTGGGATGTATTTGGATAGGAATGCCTGGGCTAGCTCATCCTAGGTGAGGATGGATCATTGAAACAATATTTTAATCCAATCTTTCGCCTTATCCCATAGAGAGAAGGGGAAGAGGCGAAGATTGATGGCATCTGTGGACACTTCGTGGTAGAGGAATGTGTCGTAGACTGCTAAAAAATTGGAGAGATGGGCATTCGAATCCTACTTGGGAAGACCACCTAATTGAATGGTGTTATGTATCAAATTCATGATAGAAGTATTGATCTCTATGTGTTGGGCCTGCACCGGTTGACGGACGATGCCCATATCAGCTCCATGAATTGATGGAAGGTCGTACCCCATAAGAGTATGACGTGGATGTGGCTGCTGAGGAAGAGTAACCGACATAAATTGTTGGTCCTGAGGGGCGTAGAATGGCCCATGTCCTTGGTCAAAATATATCATCCGCTCTGGTTGGAATTGTTGGAGCTGCTGAGGATTCCAGTTGTCATACAGTCCTAACTGTTGTCCGGCTCCTTAGACATCATCTAGATTTCCTTCCTTGTTCTGCACCAGTGGAGTGGTTTGATTGTTTTTGGCAATTAGTGCTCGTTAGTACCTAAAAAACTTCCATTCTATCACTAGGTTAGTTGGAAAAAACCCTAATTACTCAGTGTTCTTGGAATGCGTGGGGGGGGGGGGGGGCTGCTCATACACCTAAAGGCGTGAAAAGAACAACAGAAAACACCATGTTTAAATGAGGTAAAAGAAAAATAAACAGAAATGAGAATTGAAAATATTTTTTTTTGTGAATTTATGATTTTTTATTTTCACTAAATTATGATACAAATTTAATTAAAACAAGAATAAAATTAACTCTAAGTTCCCCAGCAACGGTTCCAAAATTTGGCGAGTCGTTTCACCGAAGGTATATTATCGGTTTCCCAAATTATTTTTTCCCTAACATGTATAGAACTAGTAAGGGGTTGATCCACAGGGGAAAATGATTTATTTTTATCTTATTTAACATAATTTGTATTTTTTAATGAAGTTTGTTAAATTTAGAGTCGATTGTTGTTGTTTGGATAAAAAGAACAATTAATTTTATATTTATTTTAACAAATTGCTTAATAGAATAAAATTAAAATACAAGATAATTGATTTTGATATAGATAAAGAGAGATGTGCATTGGGGTTATGGTTTAATGAGAAATTATTTATTAAATCAAATTTATTAAGTGGTTGTGTTGTCCATGATAACCCAACACTCTAGGTTTAATTTGTAATAACTTTTTCTTAGTACAGTAAAATTTATTTTTAGAGCTGAAGTAACCAACGCTTTGGTTCGGTAGTTTGTATTTAATAGATCTTTATTAGTTTTAGTACAGTTTGAGTTGATGAATACTTCCAATGATCATGAAATTATTCATCGTTATTATACTTTTGAATCGCTGAAAATTCTACCCTTGTTCTATTATAAAATTTTTAATGACAATATGAAGTGTTTTAAGATGAATAAGAAAAGGTTAATAAAAAACAGATTCATAGCAACTTAATCAAAATTACATCTCAACATATCCCACAACCCCAACACAATGGGTGTTTAGTTACCCATGGAGAAGAAAATAAACACCAAATTGTTGATACTTGATGCGATCATGCTTGAAACATCGAAGTGAAAATGATCCTTCGGTAGACGGTTGAATGGAGGTAGTACGACGACAGAGCATCTCTCCTTCGGAACATTAACCCTTTCTCCACAGAATACTACACACACCCCTCTCTTGTTCAGAGGACAAGGCCTCCTTTTATAGAAAAAAAGTAAACAATGTGTGTCAAAAGTACAGGTTGTATACTTTTGTCGACACATTTTTGCCTCTGTTTTCTCTACTGGTAGGCAGCATAACACGCCGTCTTTGACTTGGAACATGGCGCCTCCTGGTAGGTGAATGTACATGGCGTGTAGTGCCACAATACACGGTGTGTAGTCTTATTTTTTGGCTGCTAACTTCTTGAAGAATGGTATACACGACGTGTATTAGTGGAAAATGGCGTGTCCCCTTCTTCCGACCACATGGGCGTGTAAACGTTTCTCACCCACCAACTACTTCTAGAATGGTATACACAGCGTGTATATTGTAAACACGACATGTACCATCTTCTGGTTACATGGGAATGTACTTCTACTCCTCAACCCATGCATGCACTTGAATGTACACGACATGTATATAAGTACACGCCTTGTAGTTGTAAATTTTTTCTCAATTCTTCCATGTTTTGTGTATTTGGCCATAAACCTCCTGGAAATGAACTTGATCACCAAAATCAAAGTATTTGTTCCCTAATTAGTAGGTAATTTCTGAAAACTTGTTCTTATTTTTCAATAGAGTATATTAAAATGTATACACAAATCGTGTGCATCATACTCACTCAAAGGTCTGAACCTCAAAGAACTGATCATGCATCATATCCATCGAGTATCGATTGAGGTTTTTCAACCTCTGTAAATAATCAGCCATAGTTATACGTACTTACTGAAGCTGTATAATCCACTAGATACACACAACTGTGAACATAGTTGAAGAAAACTACTATATGAATAGGTACTAAAACTATGACCCAGAACGAGTTACCTCATCATATGACCAGGTCCCAAAGCCCCACCATCATCAAACAAATCCATGAAGAAGGATCAGTGTCAGGACCACAATCAGATGTGTCAGTTTACTCACAAGACTAAAGACTCACAAAACTAACTTATGCCTGTCATTGACCATCTAAGGGTCAAGATTTCCTTAGAACATGTAGGGTATATTTTACTTGAAATCATGTATCATGCTTAGCTTGTGCACCTCATCTGCTGGTACTACTGATACCATCTACTGATCGATAGGTGGTGGTAATCCCGGTGCACCACCTAGAGTTAACACCTAATGAAAATGTATTTTATCAGCTCCACATCGTTGAAGGGATCATCCTTGTGATCAAAATGTTAAATCATAGTTCGAAAACATAATGGAGGCATCTTGAAATAGAAAATATATACCATGGTCAGTGAGAATATATAGAGATATGACTCAATAAAGACATGTAAACAACAACCTATTCTTATGTGATTCATTTATAAATTATTTATTAATTATAGTAGTGTTTACTTGTATCGAGTGGACATGAAGGTTGTTGGGGTCTTGGTGAATGGGTATGTTGGTTTTCTCACTGACACTAGATTCCTTGGTCTAGGAGCTTAATTCAAAACACTTAACATTTTTCCCAAACCAATCTCATATACTTTGGTCCTATGGTATAACTGACTCTTATGATACCAATTTTTCAGAACCCATCCCAATAGGTCTCGAGTCATGATGGTCTCAGGCCTACCTCTAATAGGCCAAGGGATGGTGACCATCATTGAGTAGGAATATCACACACATTGGAGGACTTAACCTAATTTACTTATATACAAGCACCAATATCCAATACCATATAATGAAAAAATATAGAAAACCAAAAACCATGCATGAATACATCTAAAATTACACCATAAGAGTTTGAAAACAAGTACTAGAAGGAAATGTCCCAATACAATAACATTTTATGAAATTAAACACAGTTCAAACTTGTAATGTTGGAGTGAAAAAATATAAATGTAACCACTGGAACACACTTTGGTGATTCTAGATCACCAATATTTTCCTAGTCTTGGTCCCTCTAGTACTTCTTGAAAATGTTTTTTATTTATATAAGACACCACATGTGAAGGAAAATCCCACGTAGGGTTGAGTATACAAATACCTAGTAGGACTCCCCCAAAACACCAAGCATCTATCATCAAGAACAATAGTTAGATCATCATAGTTATGTGAATGGAATTTATAATAAGAATATCCTGATATACTTATAGTAGAAACACAATCTCAATGTATAGTCACAACAATAAATCCAACCTAGGATTTCTTCTCAAAGTTTACATATAACACTCAAATAAGAGAACACATTTGATAATTTAGGTAGCATTGATGGTATCCATATGAGATATCATGATTTTCATGTCTCTCTATAATAAGTACATGATGGAATTATAAAGAGATTAATACATAGATGGGGATCATACCCAAGTCTATGGCGTATAACAACAATGAAATATAGATTAACCTGCTATGTAGGGGATTCATTCCCATATTTTATTGGTCAACATGATAATGAGAACCCCAAATAGGGAAATGATGATAATGATAGAGGATATTACTTTGGGCCTCATAGAACGATTCCATCAACTCGATCTGAGAATGAATTTCCTCAGTGGGGATCACCATCCTGTACATAGGGCACAACCCTATACTAAACCCCCAGGTAATGGATCAAAGGAACATACCCTAAGGTAACATTTAAAAGCTAAAGAAGAAAAGGGATCCAAGACATATTTTAATAAGTACATGGTGTTTATTGAAAGTACATGATATGTTCCTTTAATGTAGGGTCCTTTACATGTATCACGACTCCTGACCATGTTTGTGTCTGAGTACATGATCGATAGAACACTACACAAAGTGTGTTGGGCTACATGGTCTCTTAGAAATGTACCAATTGTGCATGATGATCCTCTTACCAGGGTGTACATGGCGTGTGGCCTGGCCTACATGGTGTGTAATGCCTCCTAGTTTCATAGATGTTTACACCCTATTAACGCAGAGTTGACCAGCTAGGGGTCAGATGAATTGTGGTAGGGACCACATGGTGTGCCATCGTTAACTCTCCATAGAATCCTAATCCACCACTATGAGGGTCTCAAATGGCGTGTTGACCTTGATTAAATATTGTGTAACTCAGAACATTCCATAATCTAAGGTTCCTCCTCCACGTATGCATATACCACCATTACCTCTGTTTTTATACCAAATTTTCCTTGAGATCACAAATCTAGTATCACCAATCTTCTCCATCATTGTTTAATGGAATTTTGCCATTGAATTAGCATGGTAGTTTATTGTCTTCATGCCTCGTTTCCATCAAACACCCAACTGAGAGAATGGGGATTGTCAGACTGATCCTGAACTACTATCATCTATAAACACCTCCATCATAAGCCTTAAATGACCCCACACTTGTAGTATCAATCGTTTGAACCAAAGAATGGGTGAAAAATGATTTATTTTTTTGGTATTCAACATTCATTGGGCCAATGTAATTTCTTGCAATGAATAATGATCATGGGAAGAAATGAAAAAAAACAAACATGAAGAATGGACCACATCCAATGTTTTTGTTAGTCTATATTCATTTTCTTAGTAATAAATAATGAATATATATAACAAAACTAATAAAGAAATAACCATTACTAGATAATATATATCCCATATGGACAATAAGTAGGATATGTGACTCAATTCATTAGTTAATGGATTTATGTTCATCATGGTAATAAAAAACAATGAAAAATTAAAATAAAACAATGTCCAACCTCAAGATATATTGACCCTTGATGATGAATGAATCTAACACATTATCATTGGGAAGATCCTTGAATTTTGATGGCCTGATGATCCTCAATCTCAATCTTATCTGATTTCATTATCTATGAATTATCTCCGCCAACACTCTCACTAATATCTTGGGTTATTCAGCTAACCCAAGGATTTTTCCATATCTTCATATTTATAGACCACCCTAGGTCAAGATGTTTAAATAAAATAAATTATCTTAATTTAAATAAATTATTTAATCATTTTTCCACAACTATATCCAATCCGACAATCTAATCTACTCTATGCTAATATTAATCCTAGGCTAAAACCCATGCTTTGATCTCAACGATGATGCCATATTTTCCATCTAGGACTCAATTTACAAGTTGTTCCATTTTTTATAAAAACATCATGAACATGCAATTAAACATATTTAGAATATATTCATAATTAATTACAAGATCACCATGCCTAGGAATCTTATGCTTTCTCAAAACCAAGATATGAAAAAAATCCAAATAATATTATAAATTAATACATGAAAAATCAGATTTATTATAAATTTTCCATTCCATAGCTTCAAAAAAATTTGAAAAAAATAAAAAATTGGGAGAATCTGGATGATATTATTCTTTGTAATCAACACATGACTCATATGCGATGTAATAAAATAACATGGTGTTGTGGTTCACATTTTTAAGGGGGATTGTGTGATAAATTTTCTATTTTCCTACTTGATTATTCATGAATTGTGCTTAAGAGTCCAACCTCCTCTTTTAAACCTTAAATTTGATAAATGATTTTACATACCAATAATAAGACCCATCAATTTCATCAAAAAAGTCCTCATGATTGAATAGTTTTTTTATCTCACATTTTAGATAGATGATAAATGTCACAAGTATATGGTGATGCATTCATTTTCCATGTATGACCATAACTACAAATTTAATTTATATTGAGTAAATTGTGACAAAAGATTCAATGCGGTGTATATTATGAGGGGGAATAGATAGAATTTCGTTGTTGAATGAATTCAAATGGGATTGATGAAAATGAAAGTGAATTTTATTTCATAGAAAATACATGATTGAATTCTATTTTGTAAAGGATCATAGATGTTTTTTCATATTGGATTTTTTGTGGATTTTAACTTGAATATTTGTTGATTGTACGAGAGTGAAATGGTTAAGTGTGGTGGAGTAAAAAAGATAATATTTTATAACATATTACTTTTGAATTCAATTTTATTTGCTTCAACATATTGATATTTTGTTGTAATTTGTCACATTTTTAGTTTTTAGAAGTATTTTGAGCTTAAATTGAAAAATGGCCTAATTTTGTATTTTAATTGTTTAAATTTTATAATGCATTTAAACCATAAATTTTCATAAAATAATTTAAATTGTGAAATTTATATTTTTAGTCTTTGGTACATGTTACGATTCATTTTATTCTTTTATACCCAAAGATCAATCATTTATTTGGAGGCCAAAAACTAGCTCACAATATAGGCTTTAAAATCTATGCATAGAATAGATCATTTTTAATTATGGGCCTACATATTTTGAAGTAAAACCCAGAAGGAGATTAAATTAAACATGGATATAGATAAGGTATTAATTAAAAACTTTAATTTCTTAGTAATTTCAATATTATGATACTTTAAAGGTTATAATTTTACGGTATTTTGGATTATAGGAATACAAAAATTCAACTATATAGATTACATTTCCATATTAAATAATCCATACCTTCTTCATAAAGTGTCCAATTTAAATAATATTTTTTTGGGTGAACTGCAATAAAACATTTTAATTACTCAACAAAGATACATTGTCCAAATTCTTTTGTTAAATGTGTTATGAACATGATTGCATTCATAGGTCAAATTTTTGAGTGAAAATTATTCACCCATTTTCTTTATAAATTGTTAGCTCTTATTGGATTCCAAAGGATATCCATTTTTAGGGGAATAATGAGAATTATACATTATGTAATAGTGTTTTTATTTTCAGTATATATTAATGTATCTCTATTCTTATTTAGTCATTTTATTTTTCTAATTTCGTTTTTATTTCTCTGACCATAGTTCATTCTATGTTTGTGATTGTAGAGAGATAACCCTTATTATTATTTGAGGGGGGGGGGGGAAGTTTGGGCATTTAATTTTTATGTGATTTAATTTGTCATAATGTGTTATTAAAATAATTCAGTAGTGTTTAAAATTATTTTGGTGAGTGTTTTCCCCATTTTCTCTAATATTGTCATCTTCCTCCCCATTCATCATTTTTCTTATCATTGATACCTGAGTCATTCAAATAGTGGAGTTTTTTTAAAAGGTAATTCCTTGGTCAAAGACCAAGAAAAATTTATTAAAAATAAAGCAGGTGTTAAAAAGGTCTGGAATGGGGGATTTTATTACAATCTATAACATATAGAGGAAGTAGATCAACCAGAAGGTAATAATTCCAAGTAGTGCATTGTTTGATTCCTTTGTTGGAAAGACCATCTCCCACTATGTTTGCTTCATGGTAAGTATGAGTGGAAATGTGTCTAATATCTTTATGAAAATTCAGACAGTTCATCCATCAGGAGGTAAGCTTCCAGGCAAGATAGATCGTCCCTATCCAAATGGCTTGAACAATGATGGTAGAGTCACTCTCAATCCATATGTTGTTCCAGCCTTTAGTTTTAACGTCGTCAATGGCTTGGATAATGGCCATCATTTCTACTTCAAGATAGCAGGCATTACCACTGGTTCCATAGAATAATCCATGGCAATATACCAGGCAGTCTCTGAAAAAAGCACCATATCCTGCTGGACCTGGATTTCCTTTGGAGGCACCATCAACATTGATTTTGATCCATCCAGGGATGGGAGCTTGCCAAAAGACTTCAAGAGTCTGACATGGTTTTGGGAAGAGTCCATCAACGCGGAGTCTCCAAAGGACCATGAAGTCACCAATAGAGTTGTCACAATGTGCCTTTTGGATCAAAGCTGCATCCTTGATGGTTATGATAATTCTCACTTTACCTGTATTAATATTGAATGAGCATTTATTGTGAATAATATTATTCCCATCATACCAGGTATCATGGAGGAGTTCAGGGACCACATAGAGGAATCGATTGTTGATTTTCTTTGATGTGTCGGGCTCTACACAATGTTTCATTTGGTCGAGAATAAAATCTGAATATATCCATCTGTAGTCAAATAGGTCTGTAACATAATTCTAGAGGGCATAGGTGGTGGAACATGATAAAAAAAGGTGATTTGTATCCTCCTTGTGTTGATGGCCCATGTGCCATTGTGAGCAAAGTTGAGTACCAAAAGATTGAAGGGTAACCTCTATAGGAATAAGATTATGAGAAATACGCTAAATGAGGTTTAATTGGTAAGGCTTGATCCAAGGTTTGTCAAAAGATTTAAACCAATTAAAAATAGGATCAAAGTTAGAAAAATTGTGAATGTAAAATCTTTTCGAGTTCAAGACTCCATTGTGGATAGGTTCCCAAATGAGGTAGTCATTTGAGAAAGAGAAGGAATGATTATAAATAATATTTATAATGGAATTATGTAGGTTAATATTTTGAGAGTGCATCACCTCTTTAATAGTGTATTTAATGCTATTAAGAGGGGTTTGAAAGGTAAGAATATAAATTAGTGGTGTGCCAGTCCAATTAGCAGTCCAAAAATTAAGAGTAGAGTTTACATTGACTAACCATCTAGAATTGGCCATGATTTTGGAGAAGGAATTTTTGATGGAAGTCCAGATTGAGGAATTTACATTTCCCAAATTTCCGTTTTTTAATTTCTCCATGAATGTTTTACGGAGGAATTCAAGGGAATACTCTTTCTGATTAATCATGTTCCAAGTAAACTTGGCTTGGAGAGATTCATTAAAATCTTTAAGGTTCTTAATGCCCAACCCACCATTTTCTATTGGCTTTCAACAACTAGACCAAGATATGGTGACTATCTTTCTTTAAAGGATTCTAAATGTCCAAACAAAGTTTTTTATAAAAACATTAATGCATTTTTGAAGAGAGATTGTCCATTTAAAAATCATGAACGAGTAAACCATTTTAGATATGACAGTAGATTTAACAAGGCAGATTTTACCATCCATAGAGAGGTATTTTCCTTTTTAGAGGATAACTGGCTTAAAACTTGGTCAACAACAGAAGTAAAGTATATAGATTTGGGACGACCCTAGAATAAGGGGACTCCTAATTAGGTGAAAGGAAGGGTACCTTCCTTGATACCTAGTTTCTTAATGATATTAGCTTTCCTTTTGGAAGGAACATATTTCCCAAAGTATATGTATGATTTATTCCAGCTAATGGACTATCCAGATATATCCTTATAGAGTGATAAGGTTTATTTAAGCTGAAGTATATTATTTTTTCTCCCATTAGGAAGATAGTGCATTGTGATAGGCCTCATTGATTTATGGATCCTATGTTGTGTGGAATATTTAATACTAAAGTAGATAAATTCTTAAATGACTTAACATGACTAAGTAATTATTTTTATTGTGAATAAAATATGAGAGGTTCCCTTTTATAAGTGAGGAGAGGGGAACTCTTGGAATTAATTAAAATATTATATTAATATAAACTAATTTTCTTGAGAAAAAGGAGCCAAAAATATATAATTAGAGTATAGGATGATAATAGGTCAATATAATATCAAAAAATAATTTTTGAAAAGTTTATACTCTGTTTTTCTTATTATCTATTGGTTTTTTCACTCATTTACCCTTTTTGAAAATTACCATGGTAACACAATTTTTACTATTCATTGGTCAATATATTTCCTATAAAATAAAACATGGCCAATAAATGGGCCTTATTTACTATTTTCAAAAAAATACCTATAAATTTTTGGAAAATATAATTCCTAGTAAATTTAAATAATTTAATAAAATATTATATATTATAAAATAAAATTAATTTCATTTTTAGAACTATTCATTTAATTTGGATTTGAAAAAAATATGAAAATTATTTAAATTGAATATAATCCTGTAAATCCACTCTAATATGTTATTTTTATCTAAAAAATTCAAGGAATACAGTTATTCAGTCAATTTGTATTACTTTTAGCATTTTTAAAATAATTTATTTTAATTTTCTATTAATATAATAAATATTGTATCGTTGTTGCGTAAGAATTAAATTTAATTATTTAGTCCAAGAAAATAAAAAATTACTTAATTTGATAAAAAATAATTTATATTTTAAGTAAAAATATCCTCTTTTTATCCCTATGAAAAATATAGAGATTATAAAATAAAAAGAATGACATTTCTGACATTAATTAAAATAATATTGAGGTCAAAATCAAATAAATATAGCAGCAAGATGACATATTTTAGAAACATGGATGAATATAGCTAAATTTGTTTATAAAAGTGGTTATAGGAAAGTGTTAGGGTGATTCTTTTCCTTATCATGTTATTTTTAACCTTAATTACCCGATTTTCCCTTACTATAGTGACAAAATTTACTAAGAGAGAATGAAAAATATAAAAGGTTCATATTTAGATAATTTAGTCCCCATGATTAAAAATATACAATCCATTTTTCAACATTAAATTTCTAAAAGTGGAAGAAATTAATTTAAAAAAAAAATACCAAACACAAAGAAAAACAATTTTTCAGAAAAATGCATTTTTACGTATTAAAATGTTTTATACCAAATTAAACCATAAAATAGATTCCAATGAACATATTTTGAATATTAATAATATAATAGAACTATTTTTTGAAACCATTTTGAAATAAAATAGAGCATTGTAAATTCCTAAGAACGTTTACACTTTTTAATAAACGTCATTATTTCCCACTATTTAGTGTAAAATTAATATTTTAAAAAAATAAAAAAATTACAATATAAGATAATTTCGACATGATAATTTAAAAAATGAATTCATTTTATAAAATAAAATTTCATGAATTTATAGGAATTAATTATAATATTCATTAAAAAATAGTAATAAAAACTATTTATGAATAAAATGTATTTTTGAAGAATAAAAAAACTTTACTGAAAAATTGAGTGCTAATTTATAAATAATTAATCAATACATTTTTATTGAGTATGAAATTTTTATAGATTTATTAATGTGTTTAATCATATTAATACTCACTAATTCAACGACTATGTTATAACCATCACCTTTAAATTATAATACTTTTATATTATATCCCAATTTTCATAAATCAAGGTGTTGTGTGTTACAAATGATTTTAGGAATAATATTTTTTTTAAAATGTGGGCTGTTACAATTTTTTTGAAAGATAAAGTTTATTGGGGGTTAAATATTGAGTCACATGATAGTTAGGTGAGTTAAGTGAGGTAATGTTTTTGATAAAAGTGGGATTTAATTTACCACCTGAAAAAGTTCTTCTAGATGGTTTAAGTGTCTTGTAAAAGTAACCAAATTTGAGTGATGTTGGATTACCTCCCTTTTTACCCTTTAACTCTGATTAAATAATTAGTATGAAAATTATCAATTTTACTAATGATATAAGATGAACCATATTAACAAATCTATATGTGATGAATACAAATTTAGACTTTATACAATCAAATTAAATTAATAAATATTGGAAAATGAACTTCAAAATAAAAACATAATATATAGAAATAAATATTTTGGTAGAAAAAATTATTTTTATTCATTGGATATTTATATTCCTATTTTCTTCCAGTTACTAATAAAATGAGTGTTTATAAATTTTTTATATGTTTCAAAATTATATTAGAGTCATAATTTAATATATATTTTTTAATTTATTTAAATTAAAATTACACAGTGTTTATAAAAATAGTTTTTTGAAAATAATATTTCTACTATTCCTATGGTAATTAACTTAATCTTTCATAACTGATTTTTATGCTTAAAATTGAAACATTGATTATTACCTAAATTTAACTTGATGATTCTAAATTTGAAATTTTTTTTGTAGGATTTAATATATAGTGGTGATAAAAATTAATTTTAATATAGGTGCACATAATGCATAATTTTTTTAAGAAAAATATCTTTTAACAAAAAAATTAAATTATTATGTTACTTTACAGGTAATAACTTTTGGTTAAATGATAAATTATTTTATTTTATATATTATCAATAAATTTTATTCAAAGTATTCTTTAATAGAAATTAATTTTAAAATGCCCAAAACATTAAAAAAATATTTCATTTAAAAATATCAATTTCATGTTGAATAATGTTTACCAGATAATGTTAAATGTATTTATTTATAGTCTAAAATTTTTATTTTATTAATAAATTGATATTAAAACATTTCTTTGAGTCATAAAAATACATTATATCAATATTTAATAATATTATTATATAACAAATAAAATTATTTTTATAAATACTTTATTAAATAAATATTATATTTTTATTTCATCATATATTATTTGTGAATTATATTATTTTAAATTTGTTTAAAAAAATAAATAGATTTAGTATACCTATTAAATACATTTATGTCTAACAACCATATTTACAACAACCATATTTCTCATTATAATGACTATACAACCCCCATTATCTCATATAAATTCATTCCATTCTTATTTATTGAATCAAACTTCTCATTCCATTTCATTTTATATTTCTCAACAATATTTATCCTTTCATTATTCTATTTCTCATTATTGCTTTAGATATGAAAATGGTGATTCTCAAGGGAGAAAATGATCCATGGGATCTCTTAATTTAAAATATATTATTATTTTATTTTTTATCATCCCATTTTAAATTTTTCACTAGTAATACATGTAATCATCCATGGTATATAATATTACATGGTTTGTAATACATGGTTTCATGTAACTTTGATTTAATTTTTTATTATGAAGGATTAATGTGTTTTTAGTTTGATTCGTATCCCATATGAATCATTTCTTAATCAATTATAATTATTTTCAAGGAATAGAAATACATTATTTATTAATATATACATGTAATTTAAATGAAAATATATTGTCTAAATACCTGGGGTGTAAAATTCCCCCCTTAAATAAGTTGCGTCCTCACAATTTTCAATTGTTACACAATAATAAAAATATCTATGGTTATCCATAATATATAATAGAATCATAATATTATATAAATATCATTATATTAGGTAATACTATAAAAATAATATTTTCCTTTATAATTCAAATTTATTAAAATAATTTTAAAAAATATTTCTCCAGAGTTTGTTATATAAATTAAGATATTCTAGAGATATACCTTCTATGGTGTTATTTTACTATCCTCTAAATTTACATTTTATTTTTATTTTTAGTAAACACACTTTGAGGTTGAATGGGAACAACTTAAAAATCAGAAACATACAAAATCAACTAGTTAAAGTAGAATTCAAAAACTACTGACAATCAGGATTCGAAATTTGAAACTCAAAATCACCTTCATCTATATATCCAACCAAATTCTATAATTTTTTTATAATAACCTCTAATAAAATAAAAAAAATAATATGGTTCCATATCCATTGACACATATACCCTAACTTATGAATTTCTAGGTTTTAATTTCGGTCATCCATAGTCAGATTCCTAACTGATTCTCTAAGCTCACTAGTTATATATCACATAATCAAACCCCATTTAAATAATTCAAAATGCTACAATAATATCTATTTAATAATCTAGAGAGTATCCCTTGGGAGTGTCAAATGAAGTGTTCTATTAGGTATAGTTGTTATGCCCTACGTAAATATTTAGTTCATACTAGACCAACCTTTTTTCAGGGTTATTAACCCTAAGTGTCAGAGAGATTAGAAAGTCAATTAATCACTTATTTCATTAATTTGGAAATGAAAACACACTTAATATGAAAATTATACTACCTAAGTCTTTTTAAGTTAATATATTTATGTCAAATGAAATTTAGGTAATTTGAATATAACAACATTAAACTACTTTATGAAAATTCAATGATATGGAGTTTAATTATAGATTACAACCATCAAATTTAGAATCACTATAGTGGTACTACTCTAACTCATTAATAAATGAATGGACAAGTTGGATTCATTATTCGATGAATAATTTGCTGCTTAAGGAGTCAAAAATGACTCCGAGTTTTGTAGAATTCAACCATTTAAGATTGTTACCATGTTTTCTATAAATAAATAATCATTTTAAGCATTAAATGTACCAACACATACATTTGAATAAATTATTATGAGAGTTTCTAATTGTTATGATGCTTTGATTTTTTTTGTTTCTAAGAGTAGTTTCAATTAATGTAATGTTTTTTATTCTTGGTGTTTCTTCTATGAGAGATTGTTGTGTTAGATTTTCCTTGAAAATATATTTTTATTTTTATTGTTTCATTTTTCCACCAATACTATGTGATCTGGGTATTTGAAGGATAAATTTTTTGTGAGTATGATCATTTTATTAAGAGATTTTGTGGCTAATAATACATAGCTCAGTTTTTTCCAATGTGTGAAGTGAGTGGATACTGACATGTACATTCTTGTTCCTCCATGGATATGAAGATATACCTTATGATAGGTATAAAATTAGGGATTCCTTATGACTGGTTGAAATATATTGATACCATGTAAATGATATAAATATACTCCTTTCAATTTGATTTAATAGATTAATTTCAATAATATCATTTTAAAAGAGTATTTGGTTGGCTAAAAAATAATCAATGTTTTGTTTTTAAATTTCCTCTACGCTAAAATTTTCATCAATAATCTAAAATACTGATCATTTTATTTCCAATGTACTATATTTATTTATTAAAATATATATTTTCATTACATTGATCATTTATTTCACTAGTACTTTAAAAAACTAATCAATATTTAACTTTATCGGCAATTAAAAAAACAATTAATTTCATACATGAAGAGGATGACAATTATATGATTATTTTTAAACTAAAATTCAACTCCCTATTGTATGATATGTTCTATCATACCATAGGTAAAAGATTTCATATTAGGGAAGGTCTTTACCGTAATTATAATATTATTTTACTTCAAATTGTATTTTAGTTAGTTTATCATAATTTAGACTCAGTTTCTATGCACTATCCATGTTGGTAGTGGAATAATTGTTTTATTTTAGCGGATGGAGTACTTGTGGGAATAGTTGAAAAATTAAATTCTACCAGACCATGTAATTTTGATATTGATTATATTTATTATTTTATGATTATAAAAAATCCTATATCATTAATACCAGAGTCTACAACTTTATCATGATGAATGAAAACTATTATGTTTTGAAAAAGGATATCGTGAATAAAAACTGTAATATCATGTAAAATATAATGTATGTATATACTATTTTTATTTCTATTACCAGGAACATCTATATCTATTTATCTTCACATGAAATGATATATGGAATTTAAATTAATCTAGATATAGAACATTTGGTAACATCTAAATTCTTAGAACCCCATATAGAAATTCTAAGGGATTACTATCAAGATTTTTATTTTTTCTTGAAGAAACTGTAACAAAAATCCATAAATTCTTTATGACTATAGTAAACAGTTTACAATCCTTGATTGAAAAAGAGTTTTTGGAAGATCAACTTGTTGAAATACTTGTTAAAATTATTCCTATGGAATGGGTGTCTAAAAGGAAAAATATTAACGATATAAAACATTTGAAAAATTTAATTCTTGATGAATTAATTGAAATATTAATTTAATATGTGAGAAAAATGAGTTGATATAGTGAAAAAATGAAAATGAAAAAATGGAGTAGAATTAAATTCTACTTTAGGTAATTCTAATTGTGGTGCATTTAATTTAGGTGCTAATGTTTCTAACTATCTTGTTTTAAATAAAAGAAAATTTAAGCATTCCAATTAAAGTTATTTAGAAGTCAATAACAATGAACTTACTCAAATTACCAGAATGATAAATAATATTTTAATTAAATAAAATTTTAGAAATTTTTATCAGAATGAAAAGAAATACATAAAATACCAAAAAGAATCTTCATAATCAATATTCTATGGGCATAATAAGGATTGTCATATTGGACCTCATTATTATTAACTAAAGAATAAGAATAGAAATCAAAGAAATTATTTTAAAGGTAAAATATATAATCTTTTTAAATCATTATATACAAATAGAAAATTTAAAAGTGACACATAATTAGATAGTTCTGTGGAATAAAATAGAAAATAAAGCTAAAAAATAGTTAGATTATTTTAAAATATTACAAGGAATGAAAAAAGATTCATGGAAATGTAAACATTAGAGTCTCTTAAAAAATTTAGTCATGATTATAAATTTAATTATATTTTTAAAGGTGATTATTAAACTTCATCAGAGGATAAAAATAAAAATCAATAATAAGTTAAAAAATTTAATTCATTATAAGACAAATAAAATTCTCCTATAATAGATAAAATGGATAGATATGTAACTCTTTTGAATTTAAGAAATAATAAAAAATAACTCTGAATTAAATGGAGAAAAAATTATTAAAGATATTAAAATAATTTTGAAAATAACGTGATAGATTTAAAATAATTTAATAGAATTAGATATAAAAATTAATTCTTGTATTGATTTTTTGGTTTGAATTTAATTTAGTTGACAATGACGAAGATAATTGGAATGTTTTTATTCGACTAAATTTTTTTGTTTAAATAAACTTTTATCTAACATTAATTTAAGTAAATACAATACTTATAAAATATATATAAAAATAAGACCCTCTTGATCATCATTTGGAATAGGTTTTACTTATGAAAATCTATAATTTCAATCAAACTATTATGTATCTAAAAGTGACCCTTTTTTTACTAAATTTAAATGTAGAGGCCATGAGAGTAAAAATTGTTTACTAAATAAAGATTAGACCTTTTCTATTCAGGATGATTTATTTTATAATAAATATTATCTATAGAACCTAAATGGGTTGGAAAGATATGAGTTCTTAAAATTTTATTTTCTAATGTCAGTATACCTAACCATGTGTGGTTAGCAAGAACTCAATTTAACATTTTTTATAAAATAAGATGAGTTTGAGAAAAAGAAATAAATAGTATATGGATAGTGGTTATTTTTGATATATAACTAGAGAAAATTCATTCTTTGAAAATATAAATAAATGGAAGTGAGGAAGAATTTCTTTTGGAGACAATGAAATAGGCAAATCATCAGAATCAATGATATTTTTTTCTTTTCTAGACACTTTATTAAATATTTTATAAGTTTTATAACATTAAAACAAACATATATGTATAATTTAGTTATGTTATGAATGTTATCTTCTGGACTTCATGAATAATAAATGCATTGTTCAAGGATCATATGGTAATTTCATTTCATCTTCTAATAAACAATAAAATGTTTCTTAAATTGACTTGGAAAAGTCAAGCCATCATCATATTCTTTGTTTAAGTGATGCTGAAGACTTCTCTTGGTTATAGCTATAATGAACCAAGCATTTGAAATTATATTTGTTTCTTAAAAAATAATTATATTGTTTTTTACTCAACAAAACTATATCACATTAATAATGAAGTGAGTATAATTTGAAATGTGACCATTGAGTTTTGACTGTTATATGACCATTGGTCGATTATGTAAATTGGTAAATTATGACCGTTGGTCAATTATGATCATTGGTCTATGACTATTGGAAACAATACTATATTAATATTTTTAATAGTATAATTAGTTCAATAAATAGAAATGACAATGGATAATTAATACATAAAGGAGAAACGATGGCCTCAACCAGTTGTGTGATGCAATAAAAATAATATTTTTCAAAGCTTGGGAAAGAGGTAGAATCACTGGGCTTCGCTCTGGACTAAGCCCAATCTGAGCTGCAACATGTTAATCTTGAATGAAAGTCCCTATGGGAGAATTTCATGTTTGTGTAAATTACCACTTGGGTGATGTTATCCAAGAAGCCGCAGGAATCTATCACCATCACACACCTTTCAATTAGTTCATATTTGGGTGTTATAAGGTTTATGTTTTGAGGCCCTAGTTACTTAAAGTGTATTCCTTTTGTATAAATAAAATTGTTATTCCATTAATTCTATTTTTAGAATAGTTCCTCAAATTATGAAAAATTGGATAAATTTATTTTTCGGACAGAAATTTTAATTTTCAGAAAATATATAATTATTATAATAAATTATGGTATTATTAATAATGTATATTTTAATTAAATAATATAAAAAAAATATTTAAATATAATTGATAAAATCATTTTATTTTTTGAAGTGTCAGAAATTTCACAATGCATTTTCTATCTGCTTTTTTTTATAAAAACGTATTTTCATATTTAAAAGCTAAAATTTTAATATTTAGATAGATATTATGATAAAATAAATTTAATTTTTTAAATCAGTAATTTGAAATTAGGTTAAGGTGAATTTAAGATAATTTTGAAAAATATTTTTTTAGGCGAATAGTAAAAATATAGTTTCAGTTTTTTGTTATGTTTAATGAAATCATAATTATGTCATAATGATGTAATAATTATCTAACCATAATACATGACTCAAATAATGTAATTTTATTAATATCAAATATTTTAATATATTTTTATCCATTTTCAAATATATATTTTACTTTCCAAATTTTAAAATGGAATCTTTAACTTAAAAATTAATATTTTGTGGAAAATTTACTTTTATTACCAAAATATATAATATAAAACTATGGTCAAATCTTTTGGGATAAAAATATATTAAATATGTTCCAGGTTTCCAATACTGTGGTCAATAGAATGGTTTTCATTTACCACTACCCGGGTGTCCAATGAAATTAATAAACAGATCCTCACATTTTGCTATAAATACCCACTGATTTCTCAAATTACTTTCAATTAAACTTTAAAATAGATGAATATATGGCTGTCTTATCTCCCAAGGTTCCCTCATGCCCCCAAGTTCCTGATCATCATGTTTTAGGAACTCTCTTCAAGGTAAAAGAAATATCAACTTCTCTTTTCTTTTCAAGTTACCTTTTTTATGTTGTACATCATTCAAATTTCTAGAAACTTTTTTTCTATAAATTTAATTCTATCCCTTTTATATATTAAGAGTCTTTAATGAGTGGTATAACTCTTCCCTCCCATTTTTACTATTTTCTAAAGCCTTTTCACATATCTGTTATGCTGTCAAATTTTCTTCTCAAAATTTCTCTCTTTTTATCAATGCATTTCAATTATTTTATTTTTTGAATACCGAATACTATTTATTTTCTAGGGTTATTAATATTTATTTCAAAATTATTTATTTTGTTCTGGGATTTCCATACATGAAACATGCCTTCCTTTTTACTGGGTAAATAATGACACAATGTTCTTGTCTTTACACACTCTTTTAAAACACAATGATTTTGATATGAAACCCATTTATTTTATTCTAAAAAGTTTATTTATGAAATGTTTTATTATGATATATGTGTCTAATATTAATTACGAAATATTAAGGGTAAACCCTGATAGTGCTCCAATGCATTGGGTAAAAAATTTAATCTATATGTATGACGTGTTTTATGATACCTGGTGAATAAACTCGGTAAAAAACCTTGGGGATATAATTATGACTGTCTCATTTAAATGTTTTAGACACTTTTTCATGTTATTATATAAGTTCTTTTTATTATGGTATTCCAATTTTTTCTTTTCTCATGCATTTATGATATTCCTCATTTTCTTATCAATATTCTCAATATCACATGTAAAATGTTTCTCTGGTTTTTCCTTACTAGGCCTAAAGCTCATCCTTCGTTTGGTGTACATAACCATGTTATGGGATGAGGTATGGTACATAGTATTAACCATAAAGAATCATTTCATGTTTTTTAGAATAATGTTTTCTGTTTTCAAGTATTATATATCATTTTTTTCAAGAAACGAAACATTAAAAGATCCTCTGTTTGTACCATGTAAATGAAAGGTTATGTAATAGAAAGACGGGATACAATAGTTGGTATCAATGAAAGGTTTAGATATTCTTGGAAATCACAATTTTAATACAATACACAGAACCTTATAGAAAAGTTGAAATATAAAAAAATGTCCAGGTATTTTATAAAAGTATTAAGTAAGTGTTTTTTTAACAAATAAATCAATATTTAGATAAAAACAAGTGGGTGTTTTTCTACAAAAGATGTACTTAGGGGTAACAACTCTGAAAAGGTGTGTCATGCATGAATCATTGTAACCTGTTATGGGAAAAAGATCCTTAATACATACCTGGTAGGATATTTTTGTTTAATCACAAACTTTTTTTAACCATTATGAAATATTCATAGAAAATGTAATAGTTTTTATTGAATAACATATTTATGAATAATGTTTTAAGACATAAAATCTAATTATCATTATAAGATTATTAAAAGAAGAAAATTTATCACTATGGTTTTATTATTTTAGAAAATGGTTGGAAATAGGAGAAACTATGTAAATGGTGAGTGAAATGGACCAAACGTAGATGGACTTCATATAGAAGAAGGAATGGAGAACTTCATGAGAATGACGAATAAAATGACTAGAGTTATGACCAAAAAATTGAATCATGCTGAGAGAATATATTCAACTTTAATGGAAAAACACTTTGTTGAGTCCTTCATGCATCAACAACCACCATCTTTTAGAGGATCAACCAACCCATTGATTCCTAAAAAATGGATATGCTCTATAGAAAAGATATTTTTTATTTTCCATTCTTCAAATCAAGATAAATTCACAATGTCTATATACCCATTATTGGCAGAAGATGATCAATGGTGGAAACTGGTAAAAATCATGATTCCAAAAAGGGAAATTGAAGATATGGAGTTGGAAGAGTTCATGGGAACCGTTTTTAAAAAATATTTCCCATGTTCGATGTGAATGAAAATGGAGAAGGAATTCCTAGAGATGAAGTATAAGGAAAATTAATCTATGTGAATCTATGAGATAAACTTAGAAATAATTTCTCATTATAACGCTATCTTTATCATTGTCCCTAATAGAAAGGTTGATAGATTATTCAGTGAAATAAGACCATGTCTTTGGAAGAATCATTCCAATTGTGACTATGATATCTATGAAGTGATAGTGATAAGTGATATAAAGTTTGAACAAGAGTTTGGGGAGATGTAATGGTCTCACAAATAGAATGAAAATAAGATATATTTTGAAAAAACTTTGGGAGTAAAATTGATCATATAAGTAGGTTAAAATAAGTGAAACTTACCATGCACATCAAATGTGGGATGAATCACTCAGGGAACCAATTTCTTAAGAGTTTAAAATTTTAAAAGTGTAGAAGATCTGTACATATAGCTCAAAACTATCATAGTGAGGTGAATGATCAACTTCTCAAAACTAATGAAAAATGGATGATGGTGCAAGCCTAGCCTGAATTCCAATGCATGAAGAATGGACATGTTGGGCACTTTTATATTCATTTTCCAAATCTGATGATAATGGTGGGGAATGACCATAAACCTTAGCATAGGAAAAGGGAGTGGGGTTATGGTTTTACTATCATGAAGACTGATGCTGAGTCTCCAAATGATGTGATGGTAGGTACTCCCTTTGTTCTCTCAAATCTATAAATTAATTAATTTGATTTGGGTTCTACACATTCCTTTCATGTTTTTAAAGAATATACTATCAATACCCGAACTGCTAGAAGTAGAGTTATTTATCAAGAATCTTAAAGGGATTTTCTAAGAATCAACAGTGTAAATAAAATCCAGTATTCACTCGGCGAGCACAATATTTTTTCAAATATAGTAGTGTTTACCATTATGAAATTTTACTTTATAATAAGGATGGACTGGCTCTCAAACTATAATACTATGATCAACTATAGAAGAAAGGCAATTTAGTATTCCAGAATAAAAAACAACAATTTTTTTTCAAATGAGAGATATCCTGACTAGAACTTTGTCTATAATAACACCCTGTAGACTTATTTATAGAAATTATCGATGATGATGAAGTAGTAAATAAAAGTATATGAATAGAAAATATCCCAATCATTTAGGAATATATTGACATATTTCTAGAGGAGTAAACACAACCTCCCCCAGAGAGAGAGGTTGAGTTCTCTATTGAGCTCATTCCTGGTTCAAAGACTATTTCAAAGACCCTGTATAGAATAGAAAATGTGTATCTGGAGGAATTAAAGAAAAAACTCGAAGATCTTTTGGAGAAACAGTTTATCTGACCAATTGTATCACCCTATAGAGAACATGTTTTCTTTTTTGTGGATGTAGGATCGATAATGGAAACTATTCAATGATTATAGATAACATAACATGATCACAATAAAGAACAAGTACCATATTCCATGGAATGATGATTTATTTGACCAACATTGTGGGGCTCAATCATAGTCCAAGATTGATCATTGACCAAGTTATCTACTATTGGGGGTAAATAAAAAAGATATTCCAAATTCGAACATCTGATCAAGATATATTCCTTATGGGTTTGTTGTTATGACCTTAGTCTTAGATAATGCACCTTATATATTTATGTATTTAATGAATAAAGTCATTAAGGACTAACTTTATAGAATTTTGGTATATTTTATTGATGATATATTAATATATTCCAAATGTTGGGAGGATCATGAGGATCATATAAGGGTTATTTTACAAACATTGAAGAAGGAGAGGCTATTTGGAATGTTCCTAAAATGTGAATTTTTGTTAAATAATGATTCTTTCTTTTGAACATTATAACCAATGAAGGAATTTCAGTAGATCCTTCCAAGAAAAAGGTGGTAGTGGAGTGCCCTCATCCTATAACAATAATTGAAATTCATAGTTTCCTTGGTATAGAGGGATATTATAGAAGGCTTGTAAAAAAATCCACGAATTTATAATCCATTGACCATGTTATCTAAAAAAGGGTCCCATTTCATCCGGACGTAGGAGAGTGAAGAAAGTTTCCATGAGATGAAGAAGATATTGGTTACTAGAACCATGTTAACTCTACCCTCAATCAGAGAATGATTCATTATTTTTCGTGATGCATCTCTAAAAGGGTTTGTGTGCGACCTCATGAAATTTGATAAGGTAATTTCTTATGCATCTTGAAAATTAAAGCTATAGGATAAGAATTAACCTATGCATAACTTAGAGCTACCTACGATTATGTTTTCTATGAAAATTTTAAGGCACTATATTTATGGGGATAAATTTGATATATGTATAGACCATAAATGTTTGAAGTATATTTTCATGAAAATGGAATTGAACATGTTACATAAGAGATTGTTGGAACTTCTTAAAGAATATAATTGGTCAATTCATTGTTACCTAGATGGGAAAAAAATTCACTGATGAATTAAGTAGGAAAGATACTATTTTGATGACATTGTAGAAGATTCCATGAGATCCTTTGATCAAACACCTAGTAGAAAGATACATGGTAATCATAAGGGAAGGGTTATCATCAATCCTATCCCAAATTATTTCTCAACCATTATTACAATAAAAGATCAAGAAATCTCAAAGAAATAATCCTTTATTATAGAATAAGTTTGAGGCTGTGAAGAATTGGAAGTTCCTTGAGATCAATATAGATCAAGATGTTGCACTGAAATTTCAAACAAGGCCATGTGTTCAATCTATTCCAGAAATAAGGAAGGATCTGATTGATGAATATCATAGCTCTACATTTTCTATACATCATGGAAGCACTAAAATTTATTGGGACCTTCATGATCATTATTGGTGGGATAACATGAAAACTGATATTGCTGAAAACCCAAAAAGTTGCTTGGTGTGTGAAAAAGTAAAGGCAAAGAGACAACTTCCTAAAGGAGTACTACAACCACCACCCATACAAACATGGAAGTGGGACAGTATCTCTATGGACTGTGTTACTGGTCTCCTGGTAAAATCCAATGAAAACAATGAGATATGAGTTATTGTGGACCTTTTCACCAAGACTAACCATTTTTATCTCTATCTGGGAATACTTATCTCCAGAAGAACATGAGAAGATTTATGTAAATAAATTGGTGAGGTTACATAGAGTACCAATTTATATCATTTTTTAATGATACAAGGTTCACATCAAAATTAAGGGGAATTCCTCAACATACTCTGGATACTGAATTGAATTTTTGTACGGCCTATCCTCCCCAAACTAATGGCCAATCTAAAAGGGATATTCAAATACTCAATCACATGGTGAGAACATGCTAAATATAATTTAAAGGTGTATGGTATAAAAAACTATCATTAGTTTAGATATCATACAACATTAACTTCCATTGGAGTACTCAAATGACACCTTATGAATTTCAATATGCAAAATGATTTAGAAATAATACTTGTTGGAACAAATATAGGGAGAGAAAGCTTCTTAGACCTGATCTTGTAATGGAGATGATAAAAAGGGTTCATTCTATCAAAAAACACATAAAGGATTATCCAAGTCGATATAAGTGATATTATGAAAAATGTTGAAGGGACTTGGAGTTTGATGTTAGTGACAAATTATTTCTTTAAATTTCACCATCGAAGAGAGTCAGGTAGTTTTGTAAGAAAGGAATGCTTATCCCCAGGTATATTGGACCCCATTAAATACTTGATCACATAGGAGAAGTGTCCTATAGGCTTAAAATTACTCCAAATTTAGCTCAATTTCATGATGTATTACACATATCCTTCTTGAAAATGTACATAAAAAACCACCCACATTAACGAAACACAGAGGTGGTATAACCAAAACATGACCTTTATTGTGATGAGAAACTGATGGAGATCTTCAAGTTTAGAGACAAGGTTCTACACAAAAAGACTACCGACCTCATCAATGTGTTGTCGATGAATTATAAATATGAAGAAGCAATGTGGGAACTGGAGGATAAAATGAGATAGAAGTATTCACACCTTTTCTCAACTGATAGAACAAATTGAAATTCTAGGGATTAAATTTTTTAAAGGGGGAAGAATGTAATGACCCTTAATATTGGAAATATTTTTGTTTCCATAATTTTTTTATTATTTTATTTTTCACTTAACAAAAATATATCACATTAGTAATTAATTCATAATAATTTGAACTATGGGTTTTGACCATTATATGACCATTAGTCAATACAACCATTGCTAACAACACTATAATAATATTGTTAACTTTATAATTAGTGTTTTAAGTAGAAATGATAATGTATAATTAATGAATAAAGGAGAAATGATGGACACAACCTGTAGATTCATGCCTTACGAAGCCCACTTGTTAGATATTGGGAGGGAGGTAGTGGCACTGGGATTATCTGTTGACCAATCCCATGTCGGACTTCAACATGTTAATCTTGAAAGAAATCGCCCATATAATAACTTCAAGTTTTTAGAAATTACCACTCGAGCGATGTTGTGTGAGAATCCCCAATAAACTATCACCATCACACATAATACCCTTATTCTGTATATATATGTTATAAGGGGTCTGGTTTTGAGTTCGTATTTACTTAAAGTGTAATATTTTGGTATAAATAAAATTATTATTCCATCAATTCTGTTTTGAGAATAGTTCTTCCAAAAAAATATGACAAATTTGATAAAATCATTTTTCGCATTGAAATTATAATTTCTAGAAATGATATAATTATTATAATAGATTAAAGTATTATTAATAATGTTTATTTTAATGAAATATTATCATAAACATCTTATATTTAAATATAACTGATAAAATATTATTTTTCAATTGTTAGAAATTTCATTATAAATTTTCCATCCGCTATTATTATTAATAATTAAGTATTTAATATTTAAAATTTAATATTATCTTATTTAGATAATTTTAACGATAAAATAAATATCATTTTTTAAATAATCACATCAAAATTAGGATAGGGTGAATTTAATAGAATTTTCAAAAATAATTTGTTTTTTTGGGTAATAGTAAAAATGCAGTTTGAGTTTTTTGATAAGTTTAATGACATCATAATTATGTTATAATGATGTAATAATTATTTAACCAATATTGATATCTCAATTTATGTAATTTTTTTAATATCAAGTATCTTAATGAATTTTATTCAATTTTCAAAAATATAATTTACATTCCATATTTTAAAATGGAAACTTTAACTTACAAAAATAATATTTTATGGAAATATAACTTTTCAATTCCAAAATAAGTAATATAAAACTATGGTTGAGTCTATTGGGATAAAATTACATTAAAATGTTTTAGGGAACTATTAAACAAATCCTCATCTTTTTCTATTTATATCCCCCATTTCTCCATTTCCCTTCACTTAAAATTCATCCTCTTTGAAGTTATGATATTTTTACATCTCAAGGAGTAATCTTAAGGTGTTCTCAAGTCCACAAGGTCCCAATCATCATGTTTTCAGAACAATCTTCAAGGTAAGGGAAATATCAACCTCTCTTTTCCTTTCAAGTTACTTTTTTATGTGGCATGTCTTTATAATTTCCAAAAAATGTTAATATATCTAATTTATTCAATATATTTTATATATTAATATTATTTTATGTCTGTTAGACCCTTTTTTTCCTTCTCTTTTTACTATTTTCTTAATCCATGTTTCATACCAGTTATGCTGTCAAATTTTTTGCTCAATATTTATCTATTTCTCTCAAAGAATTTCACTTATTTTATTTGTGAATACACAAACCTATTTATTTTACTAGGGTATTAAACTATATTTTCAAATGATCTATTTTATTATGGTATTAACATACCTAAAGCCTGACTCATGTTTTCTTTGGTAAATAATGACATAACGATCTAGTCTTGAAGCACTTTTTTAAAATGCCATGATTTTGATATGAAACCTGTTTCATTAATTCTCCAAGGGTTATTTATAAAATGTATTGTTATGATATAATTGGATGAAAGTATTTAAGACATATAAAGGGTTCATTATGAAATCACTCCAATTCATTGGGTAAATAATTTAATATCTAAATATTACATGTTTTACAATACCTTGGTGAATAATCTTGGTAAATTTTAAGACATCTCAGGGAAAAACCCTGATAAAATGATTATGTTTGTCTCAATTAAAATTTTCATCCACATTTCAATGTTATGATTCTTTTTCTTTTAATTATGATATTAATCTCTTTCCTTTTCTAATTCCTTTATGATATTTCTCTACATCTTATCAATTTTTTTCAAGATCACATGCAATCTGTTTCAATTGTTTTCACTTACTTAGCCTTAACCTCACCCTTTCATTTGATGTGTGACCCTAGGTTAGAAGATGTATTAAAATTACTTATTATAAATCATAAATAATAAGTTTATTTTGTTTATAATAATGTTTTATGTTTTCGTGTATTATGATTCCTTTTTCTATGAAGATAAACATTAAAAAATCATCTGTTTGTTCCATGAAAATGAAATGTTAGGAAATAAATATGAGGGATTCCATAGTTGGTATCAATGGAATGTTTAGTTTTTTGAGGAAATTAGGATTTGAAAACCATAATAATATCCTTATAGAAAAGTTTAAATATATGAAAATATACTACAATTTTGGTAAATTATTAAGTAAGTGGTTTTTGTGAAAATATATCCATCTATGATAAGAACAAGTGGATGTGGTTCTGGAATATATTTACCTTGGGGTAACAACTTCAAAAAGGTGTGTTGGTCCTAACTCTGGATAATCTGGTTCTGGAAAATAGGCCTTATTGTTAACCTTGTTTGACAATCCTGGGTGATACGCTTGGTTAATCAAAATCTTTTTATGAACCACTATGTGGTATTTATAGAAAATGTAATTATTGTTAATGAATAAAATATTTAAGCATGATGTTTTAAGACATAAAATTTCTTTATAATTATATGATTATTAAATGAAAAATGTTTCACTCTCCTTTTATTTTTTTAGAAAATGGGGGGAAATAGGAGAAATTGCGTAAATGGTGAGGACAATAATCCTGACGATGACAACATTCCAATGGAATCTAGAATAGAGAACTTGATGAGAATGATAAATCAAATGACTTTAGTTATGACCAATAACTTGAATCAATTTGAGATACCAGATTGACCTCCAATGGAATAAATTTCCATTGCATCCTTTATGCATTAACGACCACCTTATTTTAGTGTATCTACTGACCCATTGATTGGTGAATAGTGGATAATCTCTATATAAATGATATTTTATATACTCCACTGTTCATAAAAAGAGAAGTCAAAAGCCTATTTTACACTTTTAGGGAGAATTTTATCAGTCGTGAACATTAGATAAAAACATAATGCTAAGAAGGGAAATTGATGATATAGAGTGGGAAGAGTTCAGTGGTATTTTTTTGCAAAAATATTTTCCCCGATCGATGTGAATGAAAATGGAGAAGGAATTATTAGAGATTAAGTAGAAGGAAAATGAATCCATGGTAAGCTATGAGATGAACATTACAAAGATTTCTCACTACAACTCTAGATTTTTCTTAGAACCTAATAGAAAGGTTGATAGATTCATTGGTTGAGTAAGACGACATATACCGAAGAATTTAGAAAATCATGACTATGATAACTATTAGGATATAATGAGAAGTGAAATGAAGTTTGAACTGGTGTTAGGTGAGATGTAATGGTCTTAAAATCGAATGAAAAGAATAGATTGTTAATTCAATAAGATTCTATATGACATTTCCATTACTTTATGCATTGAAAGACAAAAACACATTTTCTTAATGAAAATTATCTTTCTCTATGAAATATATTCATAATGAAAATTTTATTTCTATAAAATGTTTTTGAATTTATCTATGGCTTTCATTGTCTTATCTAGTGTTTTCCTAAACCATTAATAACTATATTTTTCATAAGTCCAAAATTGGATCCTTATATAACTCAAAAACATTAAGTTCCTTAGAGTCCAATTTCCCAAGAATTTTGACTCCAATTTCTTCAGAAATCAGACTCTGATTACTTATGAAACGAGACTCTGATTTATTCTTAAATTAGACTCTAATTTCTTTTGAAATCAGAATCCAATTTATCCTCAAATCAGATTCCAATTTCTCCTGAAATCAAACTCTAATTTCTCTTGAAATAAAACTCCAATTTCTTCTAAAACAAGTCTCCGATTTCTTCTGAAATCAGACTCTGGTTTCTCTTGAAATCAGATTCTGAATTCATCAGAAATCTGATTCTGAATTCTTAATAATTCATACTTCAACTCTATTTTTTTTCATAACTTGACTGTTAATATTTTTAGACTCTGATTTCTAATATTCCTAGAATCTAATTATTCATATTTGTTAATGTTTATTTTCTTTCTTAATTTATTGTTCCAAGTTTATCAGATCCTATTGTTCTTTTGTTTCTCAAACATGTAAATTTTTCTAAATCATGATAATATTTCCCAATATTTATTACATGAAATGATTTCATACAATATATTATTAACTAACCGCTGGCCAAGTGACACATGTATAAGTCCCTCAGAGATTTAAGGAAAATTACAACCATTAGAGTGGGGACATGAACATGGTGACCTCTACTGGTAAATACCTCATCCATTTAAATAGATTGACACACACATTGAGATGTGCTGGATGTGATAAATTCTAAAGAAAGAATTTTCTCTACGAGAGATCTACTCAAAATTCCTTGTAAGTTTGATCTTAATAACTTGTTCAATATATGAAAAACTTGTTAAGCCTACCTAGAGGAATTCTAATTATTACAGATAAATCGAGGTCTTCCAGGGATAGGAAGAAATAGGTGACGATTACCTTAAAGATCGAGGGCTTGGTTGGATAATAAGACAAATTCTGAAATTCTTAATGAGGGATCACCCAGGTGTGGGTACGATAGACCTTATTGAAAGTATAAATCAAGGGACCTTTATATAAGGTTGGTGTAAACCCTTCTCTTTAGGTTAAATGATTTCCTATATTTGTTTACTTGTCTTTATTACATGTTTTTAATTCCACTTCATTTTATTAAAGAATGAATGTATAACATACTTAAACATTATTACTATAATAAATAAGATTCTATAAGCTTTAAGGTTGAATAGTTCCCTAAGTAAATCGTTCTTAAGTTTCTTTATCGTATTCATTATTTGAATCCTAAAAAAGTTAGTTTCTTTGTTATGAACTAAAGAGGACTTGTGAAACCATATTTTTTAACATTTTTAATCATATATTTTCTTAAGTATAAAAATTATTTTTTTTAAAAAAAATTCAACCCTCTTTGAATTGAGAATCTACATCTACATTAAAATCCTATAATTTGTATCAGAGAAGGTCTCTGAAATACTTATAATTACATATAAGTTTTCATTATCAACTTTTCATGCTTCATTTTACTTGTTCATATTTTTTTTAAATATTTTATTTCTTTATAAATTGTTACAACTAATCTATTTTGTGGAAAAGATATTTTTTATTTTCTTATAGAATGGTAGGAATGGATGTTGGTTCAAAAAAAATCCTACTAGACCACTAATCTTTGATGGTAATGAATATTCATATTGGAGATATTGAATAAATACCTTTGTTATTAACACTATATTAGACAAATTTGTAATGCTCACTAGATATTACATGATACCAGAGAAAGAAGTTAGAATCGTTGAAAATCAGGAAAAAATTAATAACTACTAATTTATAAGGTACACAATACTATTCTGTGTTCCATGACTAGGAATATCTGTAGTTAAATATCCTCTTGTGAAGCATCCAAATGTATCAAAAAGAAACTTGAAGTTACACACTTTGGAACTTCAAAAGTGACAGCAACAAGAAGATCTATGTTAAGAGATGAATATCATGGATTTATGTTTCCTTATGGAGAACTAGTTAGAAAAGTGAAACAAAGATTTACAACTATCATTAAATGTGTTCAATCTAAGGGTGAAAAAGGACTCGATGATAAAATACTTTTGGACATTAAAACTGATATCACGCCCAACGAATAGGAATCTAAAAGGAGAACTATTGATGAAAATAGGAAAGTATCTAACATCACTCTTAATGAGTTAATTAGAACTATTATTTTGAATGAAACATGAATGAAGAGAGATGCATGCATAAATAAGAAGAATAATGGTAATGGAAGCATTTCTTTCAGTATTACAATTAAATCTATAACTCTATAAAGAATAACTTGATCTAAATCTTAGAAAGCTGTTGTTATATCTAAATCAAGTGATAGTGATCATTCTAAGAATGAACTAGCCAATCTTACTTGAAGGATGAATGAGATTATGGGAAATAAATATTTTCTATACATATATAAGAAGAAAGATATAAAGGATATGTATGATTCAGAAGTAACTTGTTATGGATGAAAATGTTTGGACATATCAGACCTAATTTTCCTATGTTCAATAGAAAATACAGAAAGGATAAGAATTATGAAAGGAAAAAAAAGATGTACAATAGGTCTAAGGATAATAAAGTCTTCAAGGCTAATGAAATATGGAGTGCTAGTGGTGGTGACTCTTTAGATGAATCCTTATGATTTGAATCTTCCAATCAGAAGAATATTGGTCTTATAGCTAGATTACCTATTGAAAATCATTTTTTTCTGGCTAAGGTACACAATGATGAATCCTTAACCACTATTTATTTAAGTGAAAATTTTCCAAATGAAGAATATTATGAATCTTCATATGAAGAATCTTCTTCATCTGAAGATAATACTTTACCTTCATTTGAATAAGTATCTAGGTTTGAAAAGTTAATTAAATATTAAAATAGTAAGATAAAAATGAAACACGATGAGGAAAATTATTGAATTTATATTTTTAAAAAATAAGTATCATATCTTTCAAAATATCATGATAAAAAAACCCATGATTTTAAAGATCGTTGAAAAAACCTTAAGGAAGTTAATTTTGAGAAGGATAAACTTTCTAAGGACCCCGAAAATGTTATTTCTAAGAATTTTTTTTTGAGACTAACATAAATTCAAAGACTAATGACTAAGAGGATATGAATTTAGTCATTAGACTAAAATCTAAATTAACTTCCTTAAATAATATTTTATCAAATTTCAATTCTCAAAGGAAATAATTTGATACAATGTATTCAGAATTTTATCCTCTAAGGAAGAGTTCTGTATTTGGTTATACTCACGTAAAAACTATTTTTAGTCATAAATATTTTGTTCCCCAAAGTGATTATTTTTTCACTAACTGTCAATGTGTGGACATTAGGAGAAAAATTATTCTTTGAATAAAACCCAATCCTTAGGTTTTCATAAATCATACTTTTCTATGAAAATGTGGATACCTAAGATTTTACTTTCTAACAATTCTAGATATAAGAAAGTTTGGATGCCAAAAGAATAACAATTTTATTTTTTGGAAAAAATGAATTGACAACAACAACACATGGTACATGGATAATGTTTTTTCTCAACACATGATTGGTAATAAAAACTTCTTTGAAAATATTATCAAGATAAAATTTGGAAAAGTAAATTTTAGAGATAATGCTTCAGGAGAAGTTGTTGGTATAGGTAACATTGATCTTCTTGGAAAATATTTAATTTAAAATTTTTTATTTTTTAAAGGTCATAAAACAACTTTATAACCATAATACTGTTATGTGATTAAGGATACCTTGTGATGTTTAGAAATGATAAATGTCTAGAACACAATTCCAAGGAAGAGTTTACTCTCTATACCCATTGGCATGAGATTGTTTACATACTAAAATTAGAATACCGTAGGAGCCACGACATACCTTTCTTTAGTGAAATGGAAGATCAGTCGTGGTTATGGTATAGAAGACCAGGACACTGTTACCTTAGGAACTTTTGTGAACACTCAAAACAAGTCTTGTTAAGGATCTACTGAATCTTAGATTTTATTCTTCCAAGGTTTGTGATACTTCTCAATATGGAAAGAAACATAAGTCAAGATTTAAATCAATTAATGAAGTATCAACTTCTGATAAATTTAATCTAGTTCAAATAAATTTTTTCTGTAAAAAAACTTGAAGTATTAGAGGCAAATAAAATGTATTTGTTTCAGTTTATTATTACATAATATTTACATGGGTCTATTTTAATGCAAAGAAATCTGATTTTTTTTTAAAAAATTTACCCATGTTAAAAATAAGAAAAATATTACATTGATAACTATATATAGTGATAATGGTGGATAATTTGAAATTTCATATTTTGAAACTTTTTGTAGTAAGAAAGTAATTACTCATAACTTCTTAACTCCAAGAACATCTCAACAAAATGATGTTATTGAAAGAAGAAACCAAATTTTTCAAGAGATAACTAGAACCATTTTGAGTGAATATTTTATTTCTAAACATTTTTGTGATGAAACTCTATGTGCTTCTCTCTATAGTATAAATCGAGTTTTAATTAGAACATTTCTTAATAAAACACCTTATGTGTTATGGACGAGTTAATAACTTAAAGTTTCTTACTTCATTGTATTTGGATGAAAAGTATGAATATTTAATAACAAAGATAACACACATAAATTCACACCCAAATCCAATGAAGGAATTTTCATAGGCTATTCGAGTATTTCTAAGGCTTAGAGAGTTCTTAATAAGAAATCTTGTACTGTTGAAGAAACAATACATGCTTAATTTATTGAAACTTATCGAATTGTTTTTGAAAAACACAAACCTACATACTTAGATGTGTTTTAAAAAACTAATTATCAACCTTTGATTGATTATTATTCTAGTATAAAAATACTCAAGAAAATGTATGTATTTACAATAGAATATTTTTTACCTTATGTTGATGAACGTGTTTTACAAAATCCAAATCAGTTGTTTCTTAAAAATAATCATAGTGATAGTATCATTGGTGATGTAAATCAACCTGTAAGGAATAGAAGTTATTTATGAAATTAAGTAGAGAATCTATCATTTCATTCCCAATTAGAACATAAAACCACAAATTAAGTTTTAAGGGATGATGATTGGATTAAAGGTATGTAAAATGAACTAAAATAATTCTAAAGGAACAAAGTGTAGGAATTGATTTAAAGACCAAAATAAACGACTATAATTGGTGTAAAATGGGTCTTTTGAATTAAATGTGATGAAAATGGTTCATTATAAGAAATAATGAAAGATTAGTTATTAAAGGCTTTAATAAAAAATAAGGAATAGACTATGAAGAAACCTATATTCCATTAGCTAGAAATGAATTTATTCGTATTCTAATAGCCTTTTCATAATTATTTAATTTCAAGAATTTTAAAATATACATGATGTGATCTTTCATAAATGGATATTTTGTAGAGGATGTTTATGTTGAACAACCTCTTGGATTCAAAGACACAAAACATTATGAACATGTTTTTAAACATACCAAAGCTTTATATGGAAATAAAAAACCCCCTAGAGCATGTTATGATAGAATTACATGTTTTTTGTAACAAAAAAATTATGTTAAGGGAAATTCTCATCCAACACTTTTTATAAAGAAATATGATAAATTTTTTATTGTTCAAATTTTAGTTTATGACATTATATTCGAATCAACTTTGAAATCTTTAACTGATTTGTTTGTGAATCTTATGAAATATGAGTTTGAAATGTGTATGATTGGTAGGTTAAATTTTTTTCTTGGTTTTCAAATTTTTCAAAAACCCATATAAACTTATATATGTAGAAATATGTTTATTAAATATCTTCTTAAGAAGTATGTATGTGAAAACACAAAAAGTATAAGTACTCCAATCGGTACCTCAAACACTCTTGATCTTGATGAAGCTGGGAAACAAGTAGATCAAACATTTTATAGAGTTATGATAATATGTTTTTTATACTTAATAGTTTTTCTTCTATACTTAATGTTTTCATTATTCTTATTTATAATATATCAATATAATAAAAATTAATTCTATTTAAAAGAAGTGAAAAGTATTTTTCTCTATTTAATGGGAACCATGTATTTAGTACTTTTCTATTCTTCTAGAAATGATTTTGTTTTAAAAGGTTTTTCTGGATGCTGACTTTGGTTGATGTAGAATGGATAAAAAAGTATATTCAGAACTAGTCATTTCTGAATAGATTCATTACTTTCTTGGTCATTCAAGAAGCAAAAATTAGTAGAACTTTTCACTTCTGAAGATGAATATATAGAAACTATAAGTTGTTGTGCTTAACTTTTGTGGATGCAACACACACTCACTGACTATGACACGAGTTTTACCAAAACATAGATAATTTGTTATTATATTAGTGTAATTTACCTAATAAATAACCGTTCACATTACTCCTATGAAAAGCACATAGATATTATACATCACTTTCTTAGGGATCACACACTTAAAGGAGATATCATTCTTTAATTTATCAGAACACAAAGACCAAATTTATGACATTTTTACAAAATCATTACACTCCTATATATTTTAATACATTAAAGAAAAGTTAGGTATCATAACTGTAAGGTAATCATGCATATTATGTTTTTGTTTGAATCATCTCCTAATATTAAGTTACTCATTTTCATAGGTTAAGTACATATGTTTACTCTTTTATACTTTCCTTAACTAAATTTTTGGAATCTAAAAATTTTATTTCCTTTATAAAATTTTTAAAACCTAATTTTTTTCGTTAATATTTTTTTTGGATTCTAATTTTTTCCATTATCAAAGTTTTCTAAACCTATGTTCCATAAGAAAAACTTTATCAATATTAAAAAATATTTCTAACCAATCTAGATGGTATGTTTCATTAATTAAATTTTTATAGTTGCATTTTTTACATGTTGGTATTTCTCTCTTGTTTTATAAAAAATTCCTGAGATTTAGTTTCCTTAAATATTATTTTTCGTTAAAACCTCAAAAGATCAGAATCTATAAATCTTTATTTATAATTAATATCAACCTTTTGATCAGATCAAGATAATCTCAACCGTTGGATAAATCTGGGAGTTCTTAATGTCATTGTGAAGCTTATTTAAAGGGACCACATGTTCTTATCCCACATATGTTCTCTTAGACTTCTCTGCTAAACCTATTCTGCTCTAGAAGTGTTCCATTCAGTTTTACTCATTTCCTTACACTCTGCATGTCACATGATATTTACACTCAAAAGATGATGTAGTTTCAGTCATGCAAGGATACCAAAGGCTGGATTATGATTTTGGAAAGGTTAATTGATCATAATTTACCCCCCATGTACCATTCTTTGATTTCAAAGATTATGAAGTTAAAAAGATGGTAAAGCTTATGTGCTTCCATGTAGACGAATCAAGACTTGGTGTACCAAGTTCTTGGAGTGGAATTTTATGATTCATTTCATTTATATGAGGAAGGTAGAAAAGATATGTTCAAGTTTAGAAGATACGAGAAGTCATATTATTTATCATTCAACAAGGTATCTATCATTGTTCCCATTCTGTTCAAAGGTGTGGAAATACTCTACTCACATCGTTTTCATGATAAGAAAGTCTCTTTTGAGAAGTTAACCTATATAGAGTGCCTTGGGTTGAAGAATATCAGGAAACCCAAGATTTTCCATCTTTCGTCAAACTAGAAGTTAGTTAATTTGTGGATGCAAGGTTTATTTGTACCAAATAAGGGTGATAAGGATTCACTTAAGATATGTGATATCATTATCTTATATTTCTTAGTAAACCGAAGAAAGAAAAATCTAGTGAATTACATCCTTCTACCTATCAAAAAAATTATGAATATAAATATCAAGTCTCAATTTTTGATGTATCTAGCGGTCATTTCAAAGATTATCATCTTGTGATTATAATCTTTCAAAATCCCTAGCACCTCAAATACCATTGTATTTAATATTTTTCTTTCTCAGTGATAATAATTTGAGGACAATGAATATCAATTTCAATGGTGAATTTAGTGAGATAGTGGATCTTCCTAATCAGGATGATGAAGTTAAGATAGTTAAAGCTAGAGAATGTTCAAAACCTTCCCTAAAGAAAATAAAAGAATGAAAAACTCAGTTACCCAAACATATTTAGGAACCTCAATCTGTACCCCGTAAACTAAAGAAGAAAAATAAGTTTTATGGTGAAGTAGTAGCTAAGTGGAGAGAACAGAAGAAAAAGAAGAAGGAATGAGATGTTTTTTTGTCTTTGATCCTTCTGAGGCTAAGGCCTTCAGGATTCAAGGAATTTAAAAACTATAGAGTATAGATAAGGAGACAAATAAAAAATAAAAATATTCCCAAGCTCAAGTTGTTCAATATTTTTTAAAAAATGTTTAGAATGATTCAAAATAAATTTTGGTACTAGAATCCTTCTTGAAGGATGATTCACTTCCAGAATAGATTATTAAAGAGAAAGAAATTCAGCAAGAAGAAGAGGAAGATAGTGAACAATTTATTATAATTTTTGAAGAATATCATGAAGATAATATTCCTTCTGATAAAATTTCAATAAGATCATTGCAAACATCGTCCAAAAAAATCACTTCATAAAAGAATAAAGGAAATTCAAAAGAAGAGGATGTTAGAAAAATGAATTCCAATAAAGATAGTGAAGATAATTATGAAATGTTTCTCAAAGACAAAGATGAAGTAAATATTTGAGAACAATAACATGATGTGGCCAAAGTTGTTGAAAACGTTTTTTCTAATGGAATGAAAATAATTCTTGATACACCTTAGAAAGATACAGTTGGATTATCTTAGTCAAATAATGTTAAGGAAGTGAATGATACTCCTCTTGAGAATGATGCTTCAGATTCTGAATCATCATCATCCATGGGATATGAGTTTGTGTTGTAGTATTAAAGTAATGTTATTGATTCAATACCATTCTTCCCAAGTATTGAATTATGGTATTAAATTATTTAGTATCCAGTCAACATGAAGTCAGATTATAAAAAAAAAATTATGGAAAAATTTAATCAAGTATGAAACAGCTTTCAAATCCTTTATGATCAACTATGAAACTCATAAGAAGTTTTTAAAGATGATTAAAACTTGGTTGAAGTTAGTAGTTGATGATCCTATGATGTTTAGGGATTATATGGATTTAATCAAAGTACCCTTAAAAAGTTTAATGAGAAGTTAATGAATATTTTTTAATGTATAAATCAAAGAGAAAGCTGCCTGAATCCAAGAAGATGAAGACATATATGGAAATATTGACTCCCTTACTAATACCCAAAATAGAGAAAAAAATACCACAGATCAGTTATAAAATAAAGTAAAATTACAAGAAGAAGCTAACAATTCATATAAAGAATGAATTCAGTCTCTCAAAAAGAAGAACCTAGAGCAAGAATACATACCCAATAAGTACCAAGATGATCATAACGAGATAATGAAGATGAAAACTATACTCAACTTTCTTTTTACAGAGAAAGAAGGGAAATTGGTTATCTTAAAACTATGATCTTTTGTTGTAATAAAATATTTAGTTCAATGTTAATGAGTCCCTTTTTTATACTTTGTCTCGTATGCATTTGTTTCTAAACTTTTTGGTTCCAATTTGTTTCCCTCCATTACTTTCTGAAAGTCACCAAGCGGGAGAAATGTTTAAAAATAATATCATATTAAGTGGGATTTTACTCGAAAGAAGAATTTTCTTAAGAAATGGGGATCTTAATCATAGGGAAAACATTCTTAATAAAATGATTGTTTATTTCTATATAACCATATAATATGATACTTAAGGTGAAAAAACATAATAGGGGAGTTATTCTTATTCACTAAGCCACAAATATAAGGTAGATAAGTTATTATTTCAATTTTTCCAAACTAAATATTATTTTTCCAAAAGTGGTTAGTGATTTCAAAAATGGGGGATATTATTATGTCAATAAGTGTCCTTATGAATTTTCCATTCCATTATATTTTGGAAATCATAAACACTTTTTCTTATGTAAAATTATCTTTCCTTAAGATATATTTTCATAAAGAAAATTTACTTCCATCAAAAACGTTTTTTACTGTATCTATGATTTTCATTAACATATCTACTGTTTTAATAAACCAAGACTAACTATATTTTTCATAATTCAAAAATAGGAACCTTATCTAACTCAGAACCTTACAATTCCATTGAGTCTCATTTCCGTCGAATTGTGACTTTGATTTTTTATAAATCATACTCCAATTTCTTCTGAAATCAGACTCTGATTTATTCAAAAATTAGTCTTCAATTTCTTCTAAACTAAGACTCTATTTTCATCTAAAATAGGACTTCAATTTCTTCTGAAATCTAACTCTGATTTCTTCTAAAATATGACTTTTATTTCTCCTGAAATCACACTCCAATCTCTCCTAAATTCAGACACCGATTTTTTCAGAAATCATACTCTAATTTCTTCTAAAATTATAATCCTATTTCTTCTGAAATCACACTCTGATTTCTCCTGAAATTAGACTCTTATTTCTTATGAAATCATATTATGAATTCATCAGAAAGAAAATTATGAATTCATAATAAATCAAACTCTAATTATCTTTTATTTTAGAATCTAATTGTTTAATTTTTTGGACTCCAATTTCTAATATTCCAAGAATATGATTAATCATATTCATTAAAGTTGATTATATTTCTTAACATATTGTTAAAAGTTTATGTGATCCTATTATACTTATGTTTATTAAACTTATAAATATTTCTTAAGAATGATAATGGTTCCCTTGTTTTTCTTAAATGAAACAATGTGGTACACTATATTTTTAACAAAACATTAGCTGAGTGAAATGGGTAAAAGTCCCTCTGATATTTTAGAAAAAAAATATGACCATTGGAGGAGGGAGCCGAAAATTAGAACTTCTGCCTATAAATACTCCCACCATTTGAAGTGTTTGACACACATGTTCAAAATTTATGGATGTGCTAAATTCTAGAGAGATAATTTTTTCCGTGAGATCTCTGCTCAACATTCCTTTTTCATTTGATGTTAACAACTTCTTCATGTTGTGAAAGTATTTTTTATACGGACTAGTACAATTTTTATTATTTTTGATCAATCGAGGGATTTTGAGGATATGAATACAGAGGTTTCGATCACCATAGAGATGAAGGGCTTGAAGGGATATTGATATAGATTCAGATATTCTTTTTAAGGGATTAACCTGGTGTGGGTAAGACATACTTTCTTGAAAGTATAAATCAGGGGACCTTTATCCAAGGTTGTTGGATAACCATCTCTTTGGGCTAAAATATTTTCTATTCTTGTGTACTTGTCTTTGTTTAAAGTTTTTAATTCTGCTTAATTTTGTTAAATAAATTAATTATACTTTTCTTATACTTTCTTACTCCGATAAATAAGATTCTATACACTTTAAGATAAAATTTTCCAAAATTAAACTTATCTTAAGTTTCATTATCAGATTCATTATTTGAATCTTAAGAAAGTTAGTTTCTTTGTTAAGAACTAAAGAGGGATTGTTAATCCATCATGTTTAACTTTGTTAAACATATATCTTCTTAAGGATAAAAATGAATGTTTTAAACTAAAATTCACCCCGTCTTGTAATTGAGAATATACATCTATACTTCGATCCAACATTGATATTTGGATGTAATCATGTGGAGGAACTATGATCATGTATGTGGGGAAAAGAAAGTGAAAATTCCCACATGAAAAAAATGTGGGAAGAAGCACTTAGTGATGTTTTTGCTTGAGAGAGGAAAATGTAAAAATTAAGGGAGAGATGACAATATATCTCAGAACTATCATATTGAAGTGAAACCTCAAATTCTCAACACTAATGTCAAATAGAAGTTGGTGCATGCCCATCCTGAAGCCCAATTTTTTGGTGTGGATATCCTTATAACTTTTCCAATCACTATCCAAATCCAAAGATAGTGGTGGTGAATTACCATCAACCTCAGCATAGGCCATGTGAGTAGGTTTATGACTTTTCAATCATGATGGATGATGTTGAACCTCTAAATAATGCATTGGAAGGTAATCTTGTTGTTCTCTCATTGCTAGAAAGTACTTTGTTTGATTTTGGTTCTATAAATTCCTTTATTTCCTCCATGTTTATAATGAATATAGAATCAATACAAGAAATTCTATAAGTAGAGTATTTTACAAGACTCCTGGATTCATTATCTAAGCATCAAGAAGGCATAGAAACTATAGTATTCACTTTGGATAGAACAATCTTATTTAAAATGTGGTAGTCATTACCATGATGGAATTCAACACTATACCTGGGATAGATTGGATATCAATTTATAATACAATGACCAACAACAAAAATCAAGTAAATTTAATTAGCCTTAAATGGAAAACCAATAGTTGTTCTCAAAGGAGAGATATCCTGAAAAAAAGTTTGTCTATAGTAACCTCTATATCCTTCTTTATAGAATTGATTGGTGAATTTGAAGAAGGAAATCGATGTATACAAATATAAAATGTACCCATAGTTCAGGAATATATTAATGTATTTCCAAATGAGTTACAATGACCTCCCCCTGAAAGAGAGGCAGAGTTCTCCTTTGATATCATTCCTATTTCTAAGCCGATATTAAAGACCTTGTATAGAATGGAAAATTTAGAGCTAGAGGAATTAATGAAAAAACTGTTAGATATATTGAATAAATAGTTCATCTGACCAATTGTGTCTACTTGGGGAGCACATGTTCTCTTTATGAAGAAGAAGGAACGATCTATGTGAATATGAATTAATTGTAGATAACATAATGTGATCAAAATGAAGAACAAGTACCCTCTTCTAAGAATTGATGGTTTATTTGACCAACTTAGTGGGGTTGAATTCTTCTCCATGATTGATCTTTGATCTAGTTATCATTTATTGATGGTAAATAATGAATATATTCCAAATACCAGTTTGTTATCATGATATGGTCTTTATGAGTTTGTTGTTATGCCATTCATCATGACTAATGAACATTCTATAATAATGGATTTAATGGATAGAATCCATATGTACTACCACTAGTAGAAATTGGACGTACACCAACAATGTTAGCCAAACCGTTGGTAAAGGTCACTAATTTCTACCTATACCAATGGTTTGGCCAATACCATTGGTATATTTCACTTATATGGACCTACACCAATAATTTCGGCCAAACCATTGGTGTATGTCACTAATTTTGGTCTATACCAATAGTTTGTCCAAAACCGTTGGTATAGGTCACTTCTATGGACCTATAACAACGGGTGACCCTATACCAATGGTTTTTGCCAAACTGTTGGTATAGGGTGGACCTATTCCAATGGTTTGGCCAAAATCATTAGTATAGCTCAAAAACTCAAAGCACATAAACCAACGGTTCTCAAAACCATTGGTATAGTTCTATACCAATGGTTTTGAGAACCGTTGGTATAGGTACATACATTATTTTATGGAGCCTTTAATTAAATAAAATTAAATAAATCAAAATTTAAAATACTTATGATTATAAATATAAATATTTGTTAAATTATGTTCACAAAAGTCAAGTTTGGTTTGTGGTTAGGTTGTTGGATTATAAAAAGAAGGTGCTGGGATCAAAACCAAGGAAGGATTAATTTTTTGAATTACCTATACCAATAGTTTTATGAAATAGTTGGTATTGGTTCTTCATATGACCTATAATAACACTTTTCCCAGAATCGTTCGAATAAACCTATCCCCATGCCAAACCAACCAACGGTTTTGAGGCATATGCCAATGGTTATAAAACGTTGGTATAAGGTATTTTCCTATTTGTGTACATTGATAACTTTTTGGTTGTTTTTAGTGATGAATTTTTGATATATTCACAAATTCATGAAGAGAATAAGGATCATTTAGGGGTAATTATGAAAAATATGAAGAAATTGAGGCTATTTGGAAATTTTTAAAAATGTGAATTTTTGTTACAACAAGTTTCTTTCTTGGGGAGCATTGTAAGAAATGAAGTAATATCAATTGATCCTACCAAGACAAAGGTGACAGAGGAGTGGCATCATCCTATAGTAGTAACTAAGATTCATAGTTTAATTGGATTAGTGGTATATTATAAGTGGTTTTTGAAATTTTATTCACGAATTTCTAATCCACAAACCAAGTTAAATACAAAAGGGTCTATGTTCACAGAGATAAAAGATCATGAAGAATTTTTTTATCAAATGAAGAAGATATTGGTTACTTGACCCATGTTAAATCTACCCTCTATGAGATAATGATATTTTTGTTTTAGAAGAGAATATATGAAATAGATTTGGTGTGTCCTCAGGGAAAATAAAAAGGAAATTTCATATGCATCATGGAAATTGAATCCTCATGAGTAGAATTATCCTACGCATGACCTTGAGCTAACTGTGGTTTGTGTTTTCTCTTGAAATATGAAGTCACAATATTTATGGGGGGAAATGGGATATATACAAAGCCAATCATTGTTTTATGTATATTTTAATGAAAAAGGAATTGAATATAATAAAAAATAGATGGTTTAAACTTCTTAAAAACTATGATTGTTCAATTCATTATCACCTCTTGTGAGAAAACAATTTAGCTGAGGCATTAAGTAGTAAAAACCTATTGTACTAGTAATGATAAAGACACAAGGAGATCCTTTAATTAGAGACCTAGTAAAACTAGAAATGTGGATCATAAGGGAATTGAAATCATCAACATTATCACCAATTATTTTTCAACCATCATTACTAGAGGAGATCATGAAATATCAAAGAGAGGGTCCTTTGTTACAGAAGACGTTTGAGGCGGTGAAGAATGGGATGTTCCCTGAGTTCAATATTGATTAGGAAGCTGTACTAAAATATCATACATGGGAATGTGTTCTATCTATTCCCGAAATAAAGAAGAGTATGATGGGTTAATATCATAACTCTATATTTTCTATACATCCTGGAATCACTAAAATGTATAGGGACCTTGATGATCATTATTGGTGGGATAACATGAAAACAGAGATTTACAACATCAAAACAAGGTGCTTGGTGTGTCAATAAGTAATGCAAGAGAGAAAAAATCCTAAATAAGTATTACAGCCACTGACCATACTAACATGGAAGTGGGAAAATATCACTATGGGATATTTTATTGGTCTTTTGATAACATCCAAAGGAAAAAATGATATATGAGTCATAGTGGACAATGTCACCAAGAATTCTTATTTTATCTCTATCCAGGAAGACTTATCTCTTGAGCAGTTTTCCAAGATTTATGTAAAGGAATTGATGAGTCTATATAGAGTACCACTTTATATCATTTATGATCATGATCTAAGGTTTATATAAAAATTATGGATAAGTCTTCAACATGATCTGAATACTGAATTGATTTTCAGTACGACTTTTCACTCACAAACTGATGGAAAATATAAAAGGAATATTCAAACATTAGAGAAAATGATAAGAACATTCTTATTTGAATTTAAAGGTGTATGGGATCAGCATTCCTCATTAGTTGAATTCTCATACAATGACATCTTCCACTAGAGCATTCAAATGACAACATATGAAGCTCTATGAGGGAAGTTTTGTAAAACTCCGACTTGTTGGGAAGAATATGTTGAGAGGATGCTTCTTCGCCTTGATCTTGTGAAAGATATTATAGAAAAGGTTTATTCCATCCAAAATTACATAAAGTCTTATTAGATTCAAAATAAGGGATACAATGAAAAACTTTAAAGGGAATTGGAATTTTATGTTGGCGAAAAAGTCATCCTTCAAATTTCACCTTTGAAAAAATTCAAGAAGTTTGGGAATAAATGGAATCTTATCCCCAAGTACATTAGCCCATCTGAAATCCTCAATCGCATAGGAGTAGTGGCCTATCGGCATGCACTTCCTCCAAATTTTGTTTAAGTTCATGTCATATTCCAAATATCCCTATTGAGAAAGTACATACCAGGCCCATCACATGTACTAAATCCATTGTTGGTACAACTAGAACATGACCTCTCTTATAAGGGGCATCTAGTGGAGATATTAGACCATAGAGACAAGGTTCTTCACCACAAGACTACCCACCACATCAAATTGTTGTGGAGGAACAATAAATATTATTAAGAAATGTGAGAACTAGAGAAGAAAACAAGACAAAAGTACCCACACCATTTGTTAAATGAGATAATTAGTTGAAATTTTAGGGATGAATTTTTTTAGGGGGGAAAAATGAAATGACCCATACTATTTTAATTATATTTTTTTCCTGAAAAATTTATGTTATATTATTTAGTAATAAAAAAATATATCACAATAATAATGAAGTGAGTATAATTTAAAATAGGACCACTAAGTTTCTACTGCAAAATAATAATCGGTGAATTATGAATGATGCTTAGTAATGACCATTGGTAAATATGATCGCTGGAATGAATAATATAACAATATTTTTATCATTATTGTTATTATAATAAGTACAAATTATAGTGGATAATTAATGAAGAAAGGATAAATGATGGCCTTGACCAATAGAGTCATGCCATATGAAGATCATTTATTAGAGCTTGGGAGGGAGGTAGCATCACTGGGATTTGTTCTTGACCAAGCCTAGGATGAGTTTCAACATGTTGAGAATGAAAGAAATTGTGTTTGGTAGAAGGTTAAGTTAGTGGAAATCACCACTCAAGTGATGTTATCTGATCCACCCCAAGAATATATCGCTATAATACACATTAACATAAGGTCCCAAAGGAGTTTTATAAGGGGTTATTATTTAATTCCCTAGTTACATAACATGTAATCCTTTTTTATAAATAAAAATTTTATTCGTTGAATTCTTTTCTAAGAACAGTTTTTCCTAAAAATATGATGAATTTGATAAATTGTTTTTTCGGATAGAAATGTAACTTTTCCAAAAAGATAAAACTATTTTTATAAACTAAGGTGTTACTAATATTTTCTATTATAAAGAAATACTATGATTAGAACACTCATTTTTAAATATAAATTATAAAATAATTTTTTTCATGTGTTAGAAATTTCACTACTCATTTTATATCCATTACTATTTTTAAAAAATAGTGATTTTTATGTTTAAAAGTTAAAATTATCATATTTAAAAATTATTATGATAAAATTAAAATCATTTTTGTAATAAATAAGTCGAAATTCGGTTAGGCTTAATATATGAGAATTTTCAAAAATATTTTGTTTTTTGGTGGATATTAAAAATATGGTTTGAGTTTTTTAGTAATTTTAATTCCGTCATAATTATATCACAATGATGTAATAATTACTTAACCATTATCAACAGATCAAAATATTTTATATTATTAATATCTATTATTTTAATATATTTTAATCAATAAAAATATATTAATTACATTCCATATTTTGAATGTAAACTTTAACATAAATAATGATATTTTGTAGAAACATTAAATTTTCTTGCCAAAACAAGTAAAATAAAAATATGGTAAATTTTTTTATGACAAAATCACATTAGATATGTTACATGTTTCCAATACCAAATAAAAATACCAGGGGAAGGCCCATGGATTTTCATTTAATACTACTTAGGTGTTGAAGGGAATTAATAAACAAATCCTCCACTTTTTCTATAAATATCCACCCATTTCATAATTTTATTTCACTTATAATTCATTATACATTAATATATAATAGTTTTATATCCAAAAGATTACCCTCAATGTGTATTTAAGCTCCCAAGGTCCCGATCATTATGTTTTAGGTGCACTTTTCTAGGAAAGGAAAATCTCAGCTTATGTTTTCCTTTCAAGTTCCCTTTTTTATGTTTTATGTCTTTCAAATTTACCAAAATGTTATTATATTAATTTTATTATACTGATTTACTATATTATAAGTTTTCTAGGAGCAGGATTCCATTGTACCCTCTATATTTACTTTATTTTAAAACATGTTTTAAGCTCATTATTCTGTCGAATTTTCTTTTGGAAATTTCCCACTTTTTATCAAAGAATGTCAGTTATTCTCTTTTGCGAATAACAAAAATTCTTTATTTTCCGGAGGTATTCACCTATATTTAAACATGATATATTTTATTTTAGGATTATAATACATGAAACCCACCTTGTTTTTTCATGGGTTAATAATGACACCAAAATATTGTCTTTAAACACTTTAAAATCGCCAGGATTTTGATACGAAACTTATTTCTCTTATTCTATACAGGTTATTTATGAAATGTTTTATTATGACATATATATATCAAATTAATTAATAAAAATTAAGGGCTCATATTTATTGTTTTCTAATTAATTTTTTAACAAATATAGTCTATATAGATTATATTTTTACGATACCTTAGTGAATAACCATAGTAATATTTAGAGAACCTCAGTGAAAAACAATAGTGATATTCTAATGAAAGTATAATTTAAATTTGGTAGAAACATTTATATGTTATGATTGATGTTATTTTTATTTTTTATATTCATGTTTTTACTTTGCTCAAACCATTACGATATTCCTCATGTTTTTATCAACATTTCTCAATAATACAAGTAAACTATTTCCCTTATATTTCCTTACAAGACCTTACACTCAACCTTTCCTTTGATGTATGTCCCCAAGTTATGAGATGTAGTAAAATTTATTATTATGAAACATTAGTAATCCTTTAATATTTTTTAGATGAATGTTTTATTTTTTTCAAGTATTATTTACGATTTTTCTACGAAACTAAACTTTAAAAGATCCTTTGTTTATAACATGTAAATGAAAAGTTATGTAATAAAAATATGAGATTCCATAATGGCATTGAATATTAGGATATTTAGTCATTAATATATTAAATAAACTTTCTAGGATAGGTAATGTTAGGTATCTATTGGAATATAAATTTAATTCAACCATATTCTTTGATTCCAGTCAATTTAGTAAGAAAAAGTGGGGTTTTAAATAACAAAAGTGAAGTCACAACTACAAAATATTTTAAATTTGTGCATATGGATATATTTGGTCTTATATAATCTAGAACTATAATAGGAAAATATATTTTATATATCTTTAATGATAATGATACTAGATTTAATTGGGTATATTTTCTCAATAAAAAATATGAATCCTTTATTTATTTTAAGGAATTGAATGTTACTGTAAAAAATGATAATTTTAAACCATTTATAGTAGAAAATATATTACTAATAATTTTTTTGACCAAGAGTACAATGAAATAAATTATCCAGTTGAACAAAGAAAAAAAAGCTTCACGAAACAAGTAAAAATTTCTTATGTGAATTTTATTCTGATATTATTTTTTTGATGACTATGTGAGTAATTCATGTTTTACTATAAATTGATTTTTTACCTAGAAATATTCTTAACAAAACACAATATTTATTGTGGACCCAAAGAAAGACAAAAAATGTCATACTTTAGATATTTTAGATTTAAATTCTTCATCCTAAATACAAAAGATCATTTTTATCAATTTTGTCTTTAAACCATTGAAGGTATTTTTATGGGTTATTCTACAACTAGATAGACTTATATATTTTTTAATAAAAGAACAAAATATATTGAAGAAATTATTCATGAATAGTTTGATTACTCTGATCCTTTTGTTTCTGTAAAACCATTGTAATTTCAATATACTGATGATGTAATCAAAAATACTTCTTTTAATTTACTTGAATATAATTTCAAAGCACCATTTTTAAATAACAATTATGTAAGATCATCAGATTATAAATATCATGATGCTACTTCAGTGGATGATGTACACCTATTTGTTGACGATTATCATACCACTTTACCCAAAAATCAGTCATCCTTATGAAATCATCCTTTGTTTTATACGATTGGAGATATAAGTAAACTAATTAATAATAGAAGTTCCCTCTAAAATAATTTTATGAAACATTTCTTCCTATAAATTTTTTAAAATAAAATAGTTGATGATGCTTTATGTGATGAAATATTGATAAGGTCCATACAAGATAAGCTCAATTAATTTATATGGAACCATGTTTGGAACCTAGTTGAATATCCTAAAGATCAACTTATAGTTGGAGTAAAATGTGTTTTTAGAAAAAAATGTGATAAAAACGGATTCATTATTATAAATTAATAAATACTTGTAGATAAAGAATATTATTAGGAAGAAGACATAGATTATGATGAAATTTTTTCACCAATCTCTTGTTTAGAATCCATCAGAATCTTATTAGCCTTTTCAAACCATATGTATTTAACTTGATTTGAAATGGATATAAAAGTCATTTCTTTAATGTTTAAGAAAAAAATAATGTTTATGTTGAAAAACCTCAAAGATTTGAAAATTTTTAATTTATTGAGGAATTATTTAAACTTACTAAGTCACCTTACAAAATTATATGTTCCCTAAGAGTTTAGTAACATAAGTTTACTAGAGATTTACTTCAAAATAATTTTTTTCGAGGAAGTGATAATCCAAATCTTTTCTTAAAGAAAATTTTAAAAAACACAGTTATTTTGAAAATATATTTTTATTATATTAATTTTGGTTTAACATATAAATATAATCTTGACAATTTTATAAACTTATAAAAAATTTATTCGAAATGATCATGATGGGAGAGCTCAGTTTTTACTTAGTTTTTCTATTTTTCAATAATTAGAACGAAAAATTATAAATCTATTTAAATATGTTAATAATTTACTCCACCATTTTGGTTTTTAAAATTAAACAAACATAAGTACCCCCTTAGTAACTTCTTTAAAACTCGATATTGATAAATATGTTAAATTGGTTGAAACTAAAACATATAGAAGTATGATCAAAATCATGCTATAACTTATGAAAATTTGAGAATAATTAATGTTTTTGAAAAGTCTATGTGTGATATTTTAGAATAATATAAAATAATATCATTTTAAATAGGTAAAATTAATTTTGAAATACCTTGAAGGTACACCATGACTTAGATTATTCAATTCTTCTCGAAATGATTTTTTTGTAAAAATATATTTAAATGATGGATTTAGAGGCTATTGGTTTGGTAAACAATTACTTCCAAATCATGTTATCTATAATGAGAAGACTTAGTATCTTTTTCATTTAAGAAACAATATTTTTTTGGGCTTTAATCCACTGAAGAAGAATATGTATCAGCAATAAGTTTTTTTCTCATGTATTGTGGATGCAACACAAACTTACTGATTTTGGATTGAGTTTAACTCAAACTCTAATTTTTTGTGATTATACTAGTTAGATTTTATTATATGATACCACAAAATCTCCCACACGAGAATATCATATGAATGTATGACACTATTTACTTAGGAATCACATAGAAAATAATATATTATTCTTGAATTTATTAGAATGGAAAATAAAATTGATTATATTTTTACAAAACATTTTACTTATTATAGATTTGAATTCATTAAAGAGAAGTTTAGAATGATCAAACTTATGTTATATTTAATCAATTTTTTTCATATGCCTTATTAAATTAAAAACTCATATAGTAAAAAAAGTAGAATTTTGTTTTTCATTTTATTTATTTCAAACTTATTTGTATTTAAAATTTATATGGGTTTTAAATTTATAAATATTTAATATTTAGATATTTTTGAAATTTATCCATATTTAAAAGTTATCTATATTAAAAATATATCTATATTTTAAACTTATATCTATTTAATACTTATAGATATCTAAAACTTATCCTCTTTTCATGTTTTATTATTTATAATGTTTATATTTTTGTAAAATATTTATAATTATTTCTAAATTTTTTCTTGAAGTATCATTAAAATAAAATATCATTAATTATTTATAGTGGATAAATTCATTATGTTTTAATCTTTTGAAACCTACATATTACTATTACCTTGTTATTATTGTTTAATTTTTGTGGAGATTTTCATTTTTATTAAATTTTTTTCTTCAATAACATATTATAGTAAGGTTAATTCTACCTCTTAAAAAAGAAAATTATTATTTTCCCATTAAATAAATTCTAATTTTAATTATTATAAAAATATAAATTATTAATGTTTTCCCTTTTTTTATATGAAATTATTTAACACCACTCAAACATTAAAGGACAACGTTCTGGATGATAACAATCTCAAATTCATATTCAAGGAATAAAATATCAACAATTTTTCCATAATAAATATTTTTTCTATATTATATTTTATATTATACAATATTTTATATTACAAGTATCTTTTTAAAATTTTATTTGAAAAATATAAAAATACCATAAATTATTCATAAATTTTTCTTTGCAAAAATAGTTTGAGCGTCAAATGTAGATGAATCAATCTATTTGATTAGTGATGAATAAAGAGATGTTAAAATCATAATAATGAATAATCATGTATTTTATTATATATAAATTCCTAATAAGATGTATAATATTGGTGGAGAAGGTTAAGTTCAACTTCAATCCACTTTATCAGAAGCTATTTTCAGATAAGAATGCATTGTAGATTTGGAATTGACGTAGATAAATTTAATTACATCAACCATGATTAAATGATTTTTATTGAACATATGAAGTTATTAAAAATATCCAAAAGAATTAAAAACATATGATTAAGAAATTAAAAAAAATAATAAATATTTTAATTTCTTATTATATTATACTTGTCCTCTATATTTATTTTCGAAAATAACAAATGGGGACAATTTTATGAAATATTTTCTATTTTTTCATTTATTATTTTGAGAGGTAACAAATTAAGAAATATTTTTTTTATCTATTGTTTATCTTGGTAATTGATTATTTATTTGGAAGACTGTTTATCTTGAAAATTAAAAAGGGTGAGATTTATTTCAAAAACAAAGGGAGTGAAATTATCTATCATAGAGACTACAAAAAGATTTATTATTAGTAGTAAAATCCTCATTTCTAATTTTATATCTTTTCTTATGATTCCCAAAATGTGGGAGATAGTTTGGGGTATTTTTAAGTAAATTAAATAATTCTTTATTTATTTCATTTATAAAATTCTCTTTATAAGAAAATGATTAAGTTATGTTTTTAAGTGTTTTTTTATGTAAAATTAAATTCAATTAACTAAAAATCTAGATATCTAAACAATTTTATGAAAATATAATTTTTCGATGTTTTATATCAGATTTCATCCCTTATATTTAAAGTCATGACAACAGTACTATTCTTGCTCATCAGTAGATGAATAAATATGTTGAGTTCATTGACATATGTAGAAGTTTCCACCAATGCATCTTCAACTGACTTTGTTTGTTTTGGAAACAGACCATTGTAATTTGTTACAATGAATCGTATAAATAAATCTAAACAATGAGAATTAGGATTACTAACAAATAAAAATAAATCTAGATTTCTGAAATTTTTTTGTTCAATTTAATGATTTGAATATTTTGTACTAGAAGTGATTTAGATCAGTGAAATATTTTTTTCATTGTAAGAGTTTATTATATGTGATACCATTATGTGGGGTTTTACTTGTAAAAATCTTAGTACATTCATTGTATTCATTTTTCTATCGATCTTTATTGATCGATTGATTTCAGGAATAGAAATATAGAGTATCTAATTATTGGATCTTGGTATTATATGGATATGAAGAGAGATTTTGAGTACCTTCAATGTGTGGAGTGAGCTACTACCTACAATTATAGTCATGATATTCCGAGGATAGGAATAAAAACCCTATGATTGGTTTAAAAATCAAGGATACCTAATTATAGGTTGAAAATAATATATACTTAGATCAGGATTAGAGATATATCTTTCAATTTGGTTAAGAAATGTTATTTCAATAATATCCTTTTAAAGAAGTATTTGTTTTTTCTAACCAATACTTAGTGTTTTGTTTTCAAATTTCTACAGTGTTAAAATTTTCATCCGAAATTTTAAATACTAATCATTTTATTTCTATTGTGCTAACTGTATTTTATATAGTATGTATTTACATTAATTTATTATTTTATTTCATTAGTAATCTGAAAAACCGATGAATATTTGAATTTATAGGTAATTTGAAAAACTGATCGACTTAAAACTTGAAGAGAAGATAATTATAAACTTATTATAAAACTATAATCCCCCTATTTTATTTCTTTCTCTATTAACATGGAAAATACTAAGTACATTTGTGCTAGAGACTACACTTATATGTTTGTATTCTGAAATAGATTTCATTTCTTGGAAACCACACATTCTTCACTATACCAAAATTTCAAGAAGTCATCTTATTTTTAGATCCATCCCAAAGGATTCCACTATTGTATTCTAGTACTAATTTATAATTAAATAATTATTTTTTATAATGTATCATAATGTCGAAATTCATGGAAATCTACACTCATATAATTCAAGACAACCCTTATTCTCAAACAACATAAAATCACATACTTATAAATATACACCCTATTCGAATATAATCCTAAAAGATATTAATAAGTTCACAAAATAAATTTAATTTCCTTGAAATTAAATCACATACCAACCCTAAAATCTATATATACCTTGATCGAATAATCATATTAACCTCCATCATTATATAAACCTGGATTTAATGCCAACTATGATTCCAGGATCTGATGTTAACAAACATATTATTTGCAATCCAGTTTAGAAACAAAATGAATTGGAACAAACATAACCATCCATAATTACAATATCTACAATAAATATTAACACACTAACACACCCATGTCCTTTTAGGTTTATGATTTCAGAGATCTTTGAAAATTTTTTAACTAAAAAAACATATATCTTTCTCATCCAATGTACAATTTTCTTAATGACCAATGATTTATTATTTTATAATAAGCCTTCAACATCTCCAAAAAAATTATCTACACATTATACCCATATAGGAAAATCATATATAATAATCTTATTCAAAACCCATGGACAATGAAAACATAAAAAGGATGAACTAAAATGAATACTAAGGGGTAGTATACAATAGAAGTAATCATGGAATAATAAGATCATTAATAATATGATTAAGATAAATAATCAAATAATTCCATATAATTGATAACATAAGCATTTAAAATGTGATTGGATGACAGAATAATAAATAAAACCATAGTTAACGAGAAAAAATTTCAATGTGGAAAAATTCATAATGCTAAACATATTACTCTAACCATTGATGCCTCATTCCAAAGATATCATACCCAAACGTGTAAGGTTTACACCAAATAACTAATCTAGATTGTATCACGAGACCTACTAATTCATATAGTAGATATATAATGTTGGGCATCAGGAATCACTAAATAAGTAAGACATATTCATAATATGAAATGAATGAATAGACAATATATATTCAACATGCCTTTGTAATCAGTAATTTACAATATAAAGATAACTAGTATATGTATTGTAAAAAATTACCGACTAAAACGATAAAGAGTAATTGAAATACAACTAATTAAAACGATAAAGAGAATATAACTTTAACACCCTGTAACATAAGGAACCCATAAGTACTAGATTTATAAAATGGGTTACAACTTAGTGTTAGATTTATAATATCATCTAGAATTATATTTTTTGGGGGGTTATGTAATACATTTAATGTGAGAGTGGAAAATTTCATACACTGTACTTTTTTTCAATAAATTTTGGGATTTACGTTTACACCCTTCTTTTATTCAAGATATTTTTGCTTTATTTAAGTCAAGTAATTATTGATAAAATATCAACCTTTACAAAATTTTCACTCATCAATAGATCATATGAAAAATATTAAAAAATTCATGATGAGTAAAAAAAAGCTCATTAAGGGATATAAAAATATTATAATGCAATTGGTCTGGTGAAAAACATTAAAACCCATGATGTCATTTACATTTTTTCTGAAAAAAACATTGAGAACATAAGTAAAACATATCCACATATGAATGTAAACCTTTTATCAAATGAAACACTTGAAAACCCACTATTAATCAAAAGAAAACTATGAAGTCATCTTGAGGCATGTGGGAACTCATGGAAATCTTTCGTTGAAAAAACAAACATTTCACCATTAAAAGTTTATAATATATCCTTTCCTAATGAAATCAAAAAAATTCCATAAAAAATAATTATGAAAGAATAATATAGGAATATTTAAGAATTATATTAATTACCTATATTCAGTCATGTTTAACCTATTTTAATATAACTAATACCCAGTTTAGATACCCAGTTATCTCCCTCAATTTTTATCTTTGAGGATTAAAACATTTCCCTGTGCATTATAGAACTATATCAGGATAACCCATTATTAGGATTTATATCAGGTTCACAATGATTTTTATTTAAATATTTATTAATTAATTAATTTATATTTATTTTCACCAATGAGTTATCAGGTTGATCATTTTAATTTTTTAAATTTCTAAGGATTTTTGGACTATCTTAAAGTTAAATCTAACCATTTAGAGACCACAAAATTAGTATTTGTTTAGGGTAGTTATATTTCACATGTTTGGTGTGTGGTTTTACAAACCATGCTATCCAACTATGTGGGTTACCTGTATACCAAATAATGGGCTCATGGATGGTACATGGTTTTGTTAAACCATGTGCTATTCCTGGTGACATAAAAAATTTAAAAATTAAGTATATATAGTACCTTTTTATTTTTAACCTTAATAAACCCCTCCCACTCTCCCCTCTAATGAGCCCCACTACTAGGATCTCTCCCCTCTCCTCATCCGAATTCTTCATTTCTATCATGATTATTCATTTTACGTCTTTCTACACATGCTATAAAAAATAAATGAATGAGTTTTGGTTATAATATCTTAAGGTTTTGGTTCCAAAGGCTATGTGATCATATCTTAGAACCTTTTTCTAATAGTTGTTAGAGAGTTTTCATCATCTATATACTTTCTCGGTATGTGTTTCCATCCTTCGGATTTTACCTAATTTACTAAATTTTTTGGGGCATTATAAATCGATTTATTTTAAATTCTAAATGCTAGTTGAGATTATTTGATTTTAAGTATTCTTGTTTCCTATGATTTTTACGTGGTAAAAATTTATTTCCCATTGGGTTATTGTGCATTTGGACCTACTTTTTATCTTCCTTGAATAAATAAATTATATTTATACATGGTGGAATTTTTGGGATTATATTTATTGAGGTTATGGGTGATGAATAATTATTTGAGGTTTTTGTGAGAAATTTATTTAAATTTCTATGTTCCATCATTAGGTAACTCCCTTAAAACTGATGCAACAGATATTCCTTATGATGTTGGGTGCCATACACATATGTATGGTTATATATATAGAAACACACACATATTCACATGATAATATATGAATATTTTAATGGGTAGGTGTCTATATATACATGTATAAAATTACATATGTGTATAACATTTAAAGGGAAACATTGAATTCAAAACATGATAGTAAAATTTGGTTTGGAAAAATATTTCAAGTATTTTTGTAGAAAAGGTTTAATTCTTATTTATAGGTATGTTTGATCCAATTAAATATATGTGAAACCAATATAAATTCTTGGTATTAAGTAGATATTTCAAAATAATTTTTTGATAGATGGTGTTATTTCATATCATGTTATTCTGCAAATCATTATTTTCCATTTTAAGGAGCCAACTTATGGGTTTCCGGTATCCCATATTACAACGACAAACACAAACAAGAGAAGCAGAAACATCAGGAAAAGAAAACCAAATAGCTTTAAACATCATAATAACCAGACTCATCTCCACATCCCATGTAGGAGTCATCTCCTCCCGTAGCTGATTCCCAATCGGGATGTCTCTAAAAGCTTCCACCTTGAGACCAACTCCTAAGCTGATCAAGGACGAAATGATCTTGGGATTCCTCCTTGACCATGCTTCCCTTTTTAAAAGCCAAAGTCACCTCGTTATTCCGCTTTTAGGACGATCTAGTCCACATTGTCCGTAGAATATACGCATAATCTTTCCTTGATATTCTTCATGGTGTGGAAGATGATGGACCTTTAGCTATAGCCATTATCTGCCTTCCACTTTGAACCACATCACCGAATGAATGACCAACTGGGCCACTCACATTTTCCTTCCCTCCCATAAAACTCTCCCTTCCTATTCTAGCTTGCTCCCTCAAAATAGAATCAGTACACCCAGAGTTGAACCCCGACCTCTGGTCTGGAGTGTTACTCTCCATCAAATGGGAACGTCTATCCACAGTAACCGCTTTATCCACAACCATGGAATGCAGCTCCTTCCTCAAGTCCAAAACCTATATACTCTCCTGTATTTTCTCACCACCAACCAACCCTACAACATCATCCTCCATCTTCCCAACACATTACTTCCCTTTTCAGTAGCATGCTTCAGAGTTATTCAGGACCTCCTCACCAGATGAAGTCAATGAATGCCCCATACAATCAACCTACTGACCCTTAAATGTCTCCGCACCACCATCACCTCCTGCAAAGACATCCTCCACTAGTTCTACGGCCAAAAAATCCTTAGACATCCATTTAAACCTGTTCTTCAGTGCTATAAAAGGTTTAGCCAGAGGATCAAGCTTTTTGGAATCCTTAGCACTAGTCTTGATGACCACCTCCTCTATGCTGGAAACCCTTACTTCCCTAACCTGCTCCGTACCCTTGCTAAACAAGGAAGAAGAAGGTAAATCCAAGTCCTGTCCAAGCCTTTACAGAACCTCTGAAACCTTTGGATTATCCTGATTCGCCTTACCACTGGGACCCCATGAACCTATTCATTATTTTCCACAGCTGATCCAGACAAACGAATTCCTTACCCTAACAAATCGGACTAGGGATTCATAACATGCCTCCCCAATTCCATTTCCTAAGATCCCTCAGCAGCCCTGTTGATAGAAAATTTTAATTTTTTGATGTAGTTTTTTTGTCTTGTTGGTGACCTTAGGTTGGTGGGTAATATGATGAGGGGTTCCCTAGTTATCTAGTATACTAAGAAGGGTTTGTTGACTCATGAGATAGTATGAGCTCCTGGATTATCAAGTTATTAGCCAACTAGTGTTTCATAAGTGATTCTGTTACCTTGAGAACCCATTGGTCATAACTCATCCTATTTATCTTATATTATTCTTTTACTAGGTGCCCATACATATTATTATATATAGTGTTGTGATTGTAGTTTATTTACCTGGTCATCGTTATTCTTTAAACCTACTTTAAATTAGTTTTTACTTATCCTTATTTATTTATTTATTATTTTATATTTACTTTAATATCATGGTAGTCATTTTGGTATCGTGTTTGAGATAAAAAAACAAGGGGATTTACAAATAATGTTTAAAATGGGTTGGTTTTCATTAAAAAGGTAAAATTCAAAGTGAGTGTTTGTGTTTTTGATAAATGAGTCTTATACTGATAAAATAGATTTCCAAGTGATCGTTTTCATTTAAATAAAATATAACTATTTTTTTATAATGTGGTTAACCATGATGTTTGGTTTTCATAAAATAGTGAATATTATTTGGTAAATGTATTTCAAACTAGTATTCCATGATTATTTTAGAAAATAAAATGTATAGACTCTATGGTTATTACCTACTAGGCTATCAAGATCAAAACCAATATAGATAACTCCCTGTTTGTAGACCAAGTGTACTTTTACAAGTTCTATCTTGGAATCTCATAATGGGTTCTATTGTTTAGAAGGAGAGTGAACTTGGATCTTAGGGGTTTATTTGATCAAGTAAGACAATGTTTTATCTTAAGCATTTATAATGTATAGACCATGTTTTCCTTTTACTACATTCTATAGTTGGAGGTTTAGTGATATTGAAGTTGTCAAGGATATGCACTATATTTGATTTTTTTTTTCAAATTATGGTGTTTGAATTTTGGGTTGAGAGTTTATTTTTTTATTTGTTTATATCTGATATTTTTTATTTATTTACTTATTATGTGTTTTTGGTGTGGACGTCCAACTTTCAAATGAGTCATGATAGAATTTTGGGAGAAATTAAAATGTTATTTATATCTAATTTTAGGTCCAAATCATTCCCATCTACTATATTTTGATTCCTTGCTGCTTATTGCTCGCCCATAAGGATCAGGAATACCCCATAGGTTAGTGGATTATTGGTATGTGTGCTGGTTCAAATGACATGTTGGGCTGGTTTGTCATAATACAAGGAATACCCATCATTATATATAATTACCATGTACCATGGAATTAACATAAAATTATTAATTTTTCAATTTTTTAACCTTAAACTATTTGAAGAATAATTATAATGCATAAATAATATACTTTATATTTTTACATAATCATAATGTGAAATATCTTTTTCTTTGAAAAATCATAAAAATGGAAAATCCATAGAAGAGAGGGAATATGATATACTTTAGAAAACCATGTTATTATGTAGAAGAATATTGATGATGAATAATATATACGAAATAGATAAAATTTTGTCAATCAATATATGTTAAAAATACATTTTGTTTTCACTTTTTAAAAAATAAAAAAATATCCTAGATCAAAAACATTGAAAATATTATATTTTAACATTATGTATAGAATGTCAAAATTTTTAATTATGAAATTTAAAAACCATTTACTCATAAATAATAAAATTCTTGAAACTTTTAAAAGAACCTGAATATGAAGTATAAATATATTTAGACATTTAAAGCAATTTTATGAAGTAAATCCCTTACCGTGAGTCCCAAATCATTTTGTTTGTTTGTATACCCACCTATGTAATAATATTATATTAGATTTAAAAAAATTTAATAACATTTTTCATGTTAATATAATTATCATTATATCCCTTATTACATTCATTTCTATGTCTTATTTTGTTACTAAAATGGTTAATTTCAAGTAGGACGTTTTGGTGTTAATCATTTTATAACCTCAAAACAACATCAATGCATTAACTGCGGTCAAAGGTAATATGGTTACAATACCTAAATAATAATTAACTTGTTGTAATAAAAATATTTATAAATTATATTAACATTTAAAACCTACCATGTAATAGAGTTATGAAAATAAATTATGTCGTCTCGTGGAGACGATAATCTTTACATAACCATGAATGACAATTTCATTTATCTACTAGGTAAAAAAATAGAGTAGAAAATATTTTAATTTTAAATAATTAGGAATATGATATAAATTTATTATGGATTAATTATTTATATATTTATGGCTATAATTTATTGGTGTAAATGAAAAATGAATCATACTACTTTGTGAATATTGTCATCCACACATACGAACCATCATTGTTTTCGTTTTCCAATTGATGGGAGGGTAAATAAACCGATAATATATTATCTTAAAAGAATAATAATTATGTCATAAATTTCATATATATTTATTTTATCCATTCATATGATTTAATGATGAAATAAAAAACATATCACTTTGTGGATGTGATAGTCCACACATACACGTAAGTGATGTTTTCATTTATCAGTTGATGAAAAATGAGATGAAAAATGATTTTACAATAAAAATAAGAAAATTTTAACATAATTAATAAAATTATTTTGTTATATAATAATGGTAAAATAACATTTTAAGGATTTATAATAATAAATAGACATGAAATAGTAGATTAATAAATATACCTTTATTTGGAAAACTTCCCTTGGATCACAGGTTAAGCTTTCTTATTTTGCATTTTGGCGAGAAAAGAACCTCTATAATATGGGAAGTGATATTGTTAAGATATTTGGGTAAGGGTTATTTGATAAAATTGGATCAATGTGTGTGTATAAGTGAGTGTTTTTGGTTCCCATTTATAATTGAGGGGACTAAATATGTAACACCCCGACCCTAGTTACCCAGAGTTGGTGCATTATTTTAATACCTTGGAATGATTACAAGGAATCAAGTCCCGAAGGACCGATCGGTTTAGCAGTCTTGGAAAATAGATTGCATACATGAATGTTACATTACACTTCATATCATACAAAACAATATAAATAATCCTTCACGAACGCCATTATTACCTTAGCTTAACCCTGCATATCAATCACTATACACTTCTTGTAATCCTGGGAAAAATAAAACATAGAAAGGGGTGAGCTCAGATGCTCAGTAAGGATAACAATACGATGGAACCTTTCATAAATAAGAATAAACATTTTAGGAAATGTATAACTAAAACAAAAGCCTTTTAAACTTGAACTTCAACATAATATGGAAAAAATAATATGAAGTAATTCCATTTACTTATTAACATGGTTATTCTACTAGTCAAATAATCACATGTAGTATCACTAACCACATTCATAATGATGTAATGCATAATGCCGAACATTAATTTTTGTGTCAAGGCCTCGTGCCAAGACCTAAGGGATAACTGTAACCGGAACCCAACCCATAGAGCCTCTGTAACCAGACTCCATCCCGGAGTGCCTCTAATAACCGGACACCAACCCGGAGTGCCTCTAATAACCAGACACCGACCCGGAGTGCCTCTAATAACCGGACACCAACCAGGAGTGCCTATAATAACCGAACACCAACCCGGAGGGTCTGCTATAACCGGACCCCAACCCGGAGCATACTATTCCAACACATTCATCTTAAGAAGAGGATGAAATATAACATAAACATTCATATAAAAGCTATCATATGAAATGCCAAAACATTAATCATAATCCATTAATGGAATAATAATAACTCATCCATAGTCAAACTTATCACAAAACCTTAAATACAATATGGAAGATTTGTATCATAATAAATCAACTTCAAACAAGTGTAAAATTTATCAAAGGATGTTAACATAGATGAAATCAAAACTGTTGGAGAGAATTATCTCTTTTTTTGAAATCATTTAAAAGTCACACAATTTGGAAAAGAATTAATTTAAGGAAATTTTTTAATCAAAGTGTTTTATACCACTTTGAACCTTTCTAAAGGAATTAAAATTTTAAAAACATTCACACCGATATAAATAAAACATTAAAAGAAAAACAATTTTGAATACATAGACATTAATGATAAAGATATAGAAGAATAAATATTTAAAACATTTGAAATGATGTTTTAGTAAAAAGTACCTTAATATAATCCCTTTTAAAACTCTTTCATAAAACATGGACATGGATAATAAATATATCCCAGTATATACTTATGTAAAAACAACCTCGGATAATAAAGAGATGATGAAATTAACCCTTACCAATTTGGTAACTTATGAAACATACAACCCATGAAAGAGGTATCATAAAATTAATATGTAAATACACATAAATTAAATTTTATTACACATAGAATACAATTATGTGCAGTACATACACCACACAAAAGGTAATAGTGGCGATATGGAATGAATCTCACGGGAATAAGGAGTGAGATAAAAACCCCTAACCTTGCACTTTCCGTTAGTCAAGGGTACGTTTAGCCTCCTGTATGAAGAGTATAGTATGTTATTAAATTATACTAGAACCATATTAATATTTATGATATCATACATTATTCATTTATGACGTTATACTACCCATTTAATAATAATTTCCATGTTATATTAATATTTCGGGTAATAAACGCTTTCTTTATCATGCGTGTTTTAACTTGTTACTCTTGATTGTATCACATAAATCATGATTTAAATACTTCCAGAATATAAAACATCATTTATTTATCATATATATTTAGAATATAAAAATTTATAATAGACGTATATATGAAATGGAAAACACCGCTTATGGAGATGGTAGTCCGCACATACGTATAAACGATGTTTCCGTTTTTACATAGTATTGAAAAAGATATATGTATGCACATAAATACATCTATATATAAATATATATATTTCCTGTAGAATTATTATTTCATATATTACATACTTATTAGTAATATATATTTTTATAATCGTCAATGAATGGTGAACTCAGAAATGAATCTCATCGCGTCGTGGAGACGGTAATCCGTACGTATGCACGAGCGAAAATATCATTCTTTTGATATTAATATAATATATAATTGGATGATATATCATATATACAGAATCATTATCATGTTATATTTATTATTTACATTAATTACACATCATTATTATACCCATCCAAATAATAATATATTGAATAACAATTACACCACGATGTGGAGACGGTAAGACGTACGTACGCCCGTATGGTGACATGTCATTCAAAGGATGGATAAAATACTGAATATGGTTGTACCATATTTACAATAATATCAAATTATATAGGAGATACTGGATATATAATTTTAGAATGGGAATAAAAAATAAAGAAGAAGTTGAATAAGAAATGAACTTGAAAAAGGGTGGTGAAAACATTACCTCTTCTTTGGGTTCTTCATCTTGATTTGATCAAAAGGGCTCCTTAGGTTGGGTTTCTGATCAAAGTAAGGCCTCTAGGTTGTAGTGAGGGAAGTTGAGAGAGTATTTCGGTAGGGGTTGGCTGAGCCAAGAGGCTTTGAATGTGTGAATGAGTGAGAAGGGGGAGTACCCTTTTATAAGAGGGGTGAGGGGCACCTTTGGAAAAGCTAAAAATATTATTTTATAATAAATTCATATTTGTTTTCTAATGGCTCCAAAGTGGATTATATAAAGGGTAATGTGAGGAAGTGTCGAAAACCACTCAACCAATAGAATTTAGACAGGTTTGGGTCATTATATTAACCTTATATTTTATTTTTAACTCTTAGTTAATAAGTTTGACACTTACCATGTCACTTTGTATTATTATATTATTGTTTCGCATGGATTTCGGGGATGACCTCCTGGACGAGAGATTCAAACGTTCCGATCGGTTTCTAGTGGGTTTGTTCGTAGAACCGGAAACATCCAATGATTCCACATCCGTTTGGACCTACTTTCCAAAGGTAGGCGCTCATTAGTTTGTGGACTAATCAGGCTTAGGAATTTGCATTGGTCGAGAGGATGGGAAGTCGGACTCATCACACCTTTTTGAGGGGAATTATTGTCTACTCCGGGACTCTCTTTATAGATTTAAGTTATGTTCGTGAATCCTTATTACATTACCAAGTATAAAATGAGCTTTCCTTTAGTTTTAAAAATCAATGATTAAATATGCAAGAAATTTAGAGAATCTTTTATATGTATTCGAGGTTCTTCATCAATAGAGAATCATCTATATCTGTTTAGAGATTCTTGGTCAATGGTATCCTTCAAAACATTTATATAAAAGTCTCTTGGTTATTATGATGACCAGGCTGGTTTTTGAAGCCACTCAGTGGGGCACTTGAAGTTTATCGTCATTTAGAAGGACATGGATTATGTCAAAGTTGGGATCGAACCCATAAATGGGCTACCTACGTATCCTTTGTTTTGGAAAAGGAATCAGAACCCACGTAGTTCGAGTAATGGAGTATGATGTTTATGATTGATGGATCAAAGAAGAATGTCATAATTACTTTTACACTCTAAGCTCATGTGAGTCATGCTCGGTGTGAGAAACAAGAGGTATTGGTAAAAATTAGACAATTGTGCCATGAAAGATGCAATCATAAGAAATTGTTTGGGGATTATGTATGTATGACTGCCCAAATAGATGAAGGTTTAGGATTTACTTTTAGGGAGAAAATCCAGGAATAGGGTCCATAAAGTTATATGTGCTTTATGGATATTTGAATACTCTAACTTGGGACTTATTCCTGAAAAGGAAACCCAAATTAGGAGAGGATTGATAATTGGGTTTTACTCCTGAGAAGGAACCCCATATCAAACGTAATTTAGGACTGGTTAAGAGAAATTAAGGGGCTTGGGGTTTACTCCTGAAAAGGAAGCCCAAGATTATGACTGGGACTTACTCCTAAAAAGGAGGCCCAAGTTAGGGGACTTGGGGAATACTCCTGAAAAGGAAGCCCAAGATTATGACTGGGACTTACTCCTAAAAAAGTAGGCCCAAGTTAGGGGACATGGGGCTTACTCCTAAAATGGAAGCCCAAGATTATGATTGGGACTTACTCTTAAAAAGGAGGCCCAGGTTAGGAATTAAGGTTTGGGGCTTACTCCTGGGGAGGATGCCCATGTTTGGGAACTTTAAGAATTTGGGGCTAACTCCTGAGGAAGATGCCCAGATTAAAGGATTTATAACTGGGGATTATTCCTGAAAAGGAGACCCAGGTTAAGGATTCTCTCATCTTAAAGGATGGGGTTGAATGAATGAACTCTCAATCTTTGGTGACATAAAGATGTATAAATCACTAGGTTTTGAGAGATATTCCACCGAATTCCTTTCAGATAAGGAATTCAAATCAATAAATCATGCCATAAATGGCTTTGAAGAGTATCTTGAAGACTGAATCTTGAATAGGAAAGGTGAAATGTCTTAAGAGGGGTAAAATGGGCAAGATGGGCACCCAGAAAGGTAGGGGCGCGCATGTATTGAAAGGCGCGCAAGTCTTGTGTGGGCGCGCAAGTATTGGTCGCGCAGGTATACCTTGCGCGACACATTGTGTACTTGCACGATTTTCAATCGGAATTCAAATACTTGAGCGACTCCTTTTTAAACCCTTTAGAATCCCCTTGAGGTTCTTCCAGAAAAGGGACGCGCAAATTCTATTGAAGGAATAAGGCAGCGCACAAGTATGACCAGTTCCCTTAAGGGATGGCCATTCAGGCGCGCAAGTGTTGATGAGTTTCAACACTTAGGCTTTCCTCCCTTTCTTTAAATCTTCCGTTCTAGGTAAGAAATTACCTTAGAAGTGTTCCGGAAGCTTTGAGAAGAGACTTGGGCGTCGGGAGCTTCAATCCGAGTTTCTGGAAAAAAAATCCTCCTTGAATGGGGGGCCCACAGGGTCTATTTATAGGCAAAAGAAGGCCCTGGGCGGTTACCGGGCGGTTATCACTTAGGGCGCGCAAGTCACTTACGCGACCAAGGGCGTCGTGCAACTGTACTTTCGCGACAGTGATATAACTTGCGCGGTGAAGTTTCTTTTGATCCTGTGTTCCTGCCTTTGTCAATTTTTGATGTTTTCTTCAAAGGTTGAATCACTTTGAGCTCAAGTATTCCCTTTTCTGATCTTTAGATTCTGTAACGAAAGGAGCATCAACAAAAGTCCCCCCTCAGAGTTGGATCCGGAGAGAAATGAGGATTTGACTCTGAGGAAATCGAATCCATCCAAAGGAAAAGGGGGCGCGCAAGTCTTCACGGCACAAAGGGCGGTGCGCAAGTTTGCATCGCGCAGGCCTTAAGTGCTCTGGGTACGGCGCGCAGATAGGCCTCTTGGCCTATAAATACATGGCCTCACCTCCGTACAAGTATCCGGATTTCCGGATTTCATACCTTCGAGCTCTTGCTGCGCAGGTCACCTTAGCCGTGCAGGTTGCTCTGTTTTCTAGTGTTTTCCTTGATGTCGCGCTACTGTAAAGGTATCTGTACTTGCGCAGTTTATACTTGTGCGTCAAAAACTAGCGCGGCACACGAATACTTGCGCGTCATTGTTTAGACTTGCGCGACTTAAGGTCTTATCCATTTCTCAAATTTCTCTCACAATTTTTATGAAAAATAAACCTATTTAAGAGTTAGTTTATTCATCTTTTGTGCAGATTCAGTGGTTCCCAAGGGAATTGGAACGACTGATGAACTGGCTAGCAAGAGGATTGATGACATTATGAACATCATTGTCCATGATTACTATGATATCTGCAACAGCACTCTCCCAGATTTGGCTAAGTACTTGAAGAAATATCATCTTAATTTCCCACAGAGCATCTACCTGTCTCTATGTGGTCATGGTCACTTGCAAGGAGTCAATGTTCTAAATGAAAACAACTATACACCTAAAATGCAGCTGCGCTGCTACTTCTCCATTTCGGTTATGCTGTGCATTAAGAGCAACAAAAATGGTGTGATCTTTCAAATTCTCCTTCCATGCCATTTCCTTGCCGATATGAAAATGGCAAACCCATGGGTTGAAATGTTTTCTACTACCGGTTGGTGGAGAGAAGAAAAAATTGGTATTAGAGCAATATCTGAAAAGAGTACTCTCTCCAAATGGCTCTTTACTTCCAATGCTCCATTCTCAAATCCATGTATCCATCTTCCAAGTCTCTTGGACAGAAACAGAGTCACTGTTTGATCAGCAGAAAATTTTCTCAAACCGCACTCAAGAACATCCTCTTTCAATTGTTCGAAGAAGAGCTGGTATCACTGCATCTCTTTTTGTATCCAGTTGAATGAATGAATTCCAGGTGGTTGCTGATGAAGCTTGGGATGCCGTAAATCCAATAAAGTGTTATGTTGAAAGCCTATTGTAATTCTTGAAAAAGGGAAGAGACTCTAGTATGTGGATGTCCTTCTAACTCTTGTGTATCAATGAATAACACTTTCATCTTTGATCATTTGTACCTGCATTCTTTTATTACCTGCTTCAAATTTACTTAAACCAATGGGCCTAGTAAGCAGTGTCTGATTTTTACTAGGATTATTACAAATAACCCTACAAACTTTGAATCACTTAATTGCTCAATATTACCTAAATTATACAAAAATGTATGTTTCATGAGCTAGAACTTGACTTTTATTCAGAGTTCCTTTGTCTTTTGTGGGCAGTTTAAAGTCATGCATGCCGGACATAAAGGGGCTAATGTTTAAGGTCGAAATAGCTTTGACCAAAAATGGATTAGAATTGACACAATTCCTTGAAAGTTCATCTGAAAACATACTACCATACTCAAGTATGAGGGAAAATATGTAAACTATGGCTTAAGAATATTTGAATCTGAGGAATGATATGAAAAAGAGCTAAAAGGCATTAGAAGAAGTAGTTTCCATGAATGAAGTTACTATTATTTAACAAAACCCGTTAGGGGGTTGAAATATGCAGGTCCACCTAAGGGCATTGGCTGCATGGTTAAATAAATAGCATCTTTCGGCTGACAAGTCTGTTATGTGGACTGTTTATGCAAGGCCACCTATGGGCACGTGCTGCATAGTCAGGCAAAAGAACTCCCAGAAATTTACTTTCCTAGTGCTAAAAGCCGGTGAAAGTTTATGGAGATTCAAATTTTATAAATTATAGAGTTTGTTGTATGGAAAGAGGTACTTGAATATGGAGAAGATATTTCCGAACAAGAATATCGAATAACTGGATGAATATCACTCCTACGAAGGTCTGACCCAAACGTAGGGAAGAAGAATAAACCATAGACTTGAATACTTTCATATCATGAAAAAGGATATGGGACAAATATGTTAAGGATGGCTATTTTTCGTGGATCCCTACATACTGTCGTTTAAGACAAATAAGGACAAAAGAGGCATTCTTCCCAAGAATGAAGTTACCATTATTTAACAAACCCGTTAGGGGGTTGAAATATGCAGGGCCACCTATGGGCATTGGATTCATGGTCAAATAAATAGCATCTTTCGGCTGACAAGTCTGTTATGTGGAATGTTTATGCAAGGCCACCTATGGGCACGTGCTGCATAGTCCGGCAAAAGATTTCTCATAAGTTTGACATTTTTGTGACTAGAAGTCATGAAAAGGGTTATGAAGATCTGAAAATATTTATGGTTAGGATTATAACACATAAAGATGGGTATTGTCCAATGTATATAGAGATACATAGGTCAATGATAACCATAATCACGTTGTGGCTGGGTCCTGAATTGAAATTTTGGACTTCACTACGTATCTCATAAGAATGTGAATCAAGCCATAAGTAGTTCTTGAAATGCAGTTTAACGTCGTACAGGACGAAAGTATGAGAAATCTTAGTTTAGGGTCATAGAATTCGGACCATAATAATGAATACACAGTGTGTGTTTTCATGAGTACTTTTCAGCTAAGGGACTGAAAGTGAAATTTGGGGTTAGGCCCAAAAGACTTGGGGCTAGATTCGAGGGATAGTCGAACGTTCTTACGTATCCCATAAGGATGGGAATCAAGCCCCCGTAGTTCTAGAACTACCCTTTTTACAAATTTGGTTCGTACATGTGAAGGGTGAAAGGGGACTTTAGTGCAATGATGGTTTAACCTGAGATAAAAAATTTAGGCATTACCATGTATGCACGTAGTTTTTTTTGAAATGAAACATGATTGAAAAATCAATGTCAATAATAGTTCTCTCTCAAGTGAGGAGATCAAAGAATATTATAGTTCATTGTCGTACCAGACAAAAGTGTTGTATAGTTTAACGTAGTATAACAAGGACGGAAGTGAATCAATGTAAAAATATTGATTCTAGGGGCGGTTTCACAAATCAACATCATATGAGATGGTGGTGAACCGATGTGAAGAGATTGTTTTTGGGCTTGAACCCTGGGAGGTTGCCTACATACCCATCCTGGAGGGCAAGGATCAAAGTACGTGTAGTTCAATTAAAGAATGAATTAATGATCAAGTTGTTCTTGGGGACAATGATCTAATTAAAATGTTGTTGGGACTTATACATGATTAGCGGCTCAAAGAGAGTGTTATGGTTGATGTTCGCTCTAAGCTCACGTGAGTCATACTCGGTGTGAGAAACAAGAGGTAATAATAACCTTAACGATGCACAATTTAATGTCATGTAGGACATATAAAGGGACTATGCAGTTTAACGTCTTGTAGTTAAGACTATTGGTGCTGCACAGTTTAGTGTCATGTAGCAGGGACAAAATACAGTTTAATGTGATGTAGGACATATCAAGGATTTTCTGTACAGTTTAGCGTCATGTAGTTAGGACGATGGGGATAAAATAGTTTAACGTCATATTGGACGAAAGGGGGACTGTGCAGTTTAATGTCATGCAGTAAGGACAAAATAACACACCATTTATGTCATGTTGGACGAAAGTGCGAATAGTTTAAGGTCATATGCATGGACCGTGGATGGTGCAGTTTAATGTAATGCTGTACCTTTGATTATTATATAGTTTAACGTCTTTCCAGACGTGAGGGAATTTTATACAGTTTAGCATCATGTAGTTAGGACGTCACAGTTTAACGTCTTGCTGGACATAAGGGATTTGAAAATAGTTTATGGTCATATACATGGACCAAGGATGATGCAGTTTAAGGTCATGCTGGACGGTTTAGGGAACTTTTTCACAGTTTAATGTCACGTGGGACGAAGTTGCAGTTTAAAGTCATACTGGACCATTGCTGTATAGTTTAACGTCATATAGCAAGGACGAACTGGTGCTGCACAGTTTAGTGTCATGTTGCAGGGACATCTTCTTTTCTACAGTTTAATGTCATGTTGGACGAAAAAAAGGGCAAATAGTTTAAGGTCATATGCATGGACCGTGGATGATGATGCAGTTTAAAGTCATACTGGACTAACGAACATGTGAATAGTTTAAGGTCGTATACACGGACCACATAATTTAACGTCATCTTGGACGAATTGGAAACTTTTTAACAGTTTAATGTCATATAGGACAATTCAAGTAACTGTAACAGTTTAACGTCATGTTGGACAATATAACATTTATATAGTTTATTGTCATGTTGGACGATAGAACATTGATATACAGTTTAAAGTCATGTAGCTAGGACTAAGGTGAACCAATATGAGGATATCAGTTCTGGGGACTTTTTACAGTTTATCGTCATGCTGGACGCTGGAAGTGCCACACAGTTTAATGTCATGTTGCTAGGACATAATATAGTTTAACACAATACAGTTTATCGTAATGTAGGACATAATAGTAACCAATGTGACAGTTTAACGTCATGTTGGACGATAAGGGAACTGACAGAGTTTAACATCATGCTGGACGATGAAAGTGCCACACAGTTTAATGTCATGTTGCTAGGACACAATATAGTTTAATGTCATCTCAGACAAAATATATTTTAATGTCATCTCGGACAAATAAGGAACTTCTGTATAGTTTAATGTCATGTAGATAGGACATAATACAGTTTAGTGTCATGTAGGACATAATATGAACCAATGTGACTATTTTGGCTCTGGGAACAATATTTTGTGTTTATACAAAATAATTCTTCAGAAATCTGGCATTAGTTGGAGTCGTGATGTGTTCTCCATCCATTGAGATTAGAGAATACGCTCCATTGGAGTAGACCTTATGTACTGAATAAGGTCATTCCCATTTTGGTTCATGCTTGGAAGGAATCTTTCCTGGTATCATTGGTGCTCTGATAACCAATACAAATTCTCCCTGAATGAATGAACGAAGACGAACTTTTTTTGTTAAAAGCTCGTGCTATTCGATTCTGATAGATTTCCAAGTGGTGCAAAGTGCACAATCTTTTCTCATCTAACTGTTACAATTCATTCAACCGCTTTTGGGATTGCTAATTTGTAGATAACTGATCACAAATGGCTATTCTAAGTGAGGGAAATTGAACTTCAATTGGAAAGACTGCTTCTGTTCCATATACCAATGAATATGGAGTTGACCGCATTGCATTGCGAGTGGTAGTCCGATAAGCCCATAAATCATGAAAGAGTTTATCAGGCCATGACCTCTTATCTTTATGCACTATCTTTTGCAGTATATTTGAAAGAGTCTTGTTGAAGGCTTCTATCTGGCCATTAGCCGCTGCATGATATCGAGATGAATGGTTGGACTTAATGTTGTATTCTTGATACAATTTCTTTACCTCAGAAGAACAGAAGTTGGTGTCATTGTCCGTCAATATGGTATGAGGGACACCAAATCTAGTAATTCTGTTAGACTTGATGAAGCTAATAATGCATTTAGAACTGACTTCTTTGAGAGGTACTGCCTCTGCTCATTTGAAAAAGAAATCAGTAGCAGTAAAAATGTACTTAAACTGCTTGGCCGTAGCTGAAGGGTAAGGTCCCACCACATCCATTACCCTTGTGGAAAATGGTCATGAGTATTTAGCTGTATGAAGCAACTCTGGAGGTTGATGAATGAAGTTGTCATATACTTGGCATGAGTGACACTTATTTGTGAAATTAACACAATCTTGTATCATTGAAGGCCAAAAGTATCCAAGCCTTCGAATTTGATCAGACAGTCTATGTCCAGACTGGTGGGCACCACAGACTCCTGCATGCACTTCTTTTATGACAGCCATTGTCTCTTCACCATCAATACATCTGAAGAGAACTCCATCAAAATCACGTTTGTAGAGAATTTTCTCGAGGTGGTTTGGGCTATCATAAAGAGTAAAATTGACCACACGTCGCCAGATTTGTTCTTTCTCGGCTCTATCAGGTGTAAGTGTTCCATATTGAAGGTATTCCCTGATAGGTGACATCCATCCTGTAGTATGACCATACGGTTCAGGAATGGGAGTAATTTCATTAATTTCCTCTGTTCTGACTTGAACATAAGGTGAAATTTCACGACAGTGGGCAATACAAATGGTTGTCTCGTCCCGATTTGGATCTGCTAAAGCTGTGGCTATATTAGCCAGTGCATCAGCTTGAGCATTTTGTGATCTTAGGACATAAGAAAATGTCGGTTCTGAAGGGAATTCCGACATTAACTCTCTGACGTAATCATACAAAGGGATTAATTCTTCTTTTCTGATGGCATAATCCCCATTGACTTGTTTGATTACCAGGTCTGAATCACCTTTCACCTTTAAGTGATTCACTTGTTCTTGAAGCGCTAACTCCAAGCCTGTAATGAGAGCTTGGTATTCGGCTTCATTATTGGTACCACTTTTCCACAACAAAAAGGAATAAGGTAACACTTCCTTATCTGGAGAAATGAGCACAATTCCTAAACCAACTCTATTGAATTTAGGATTTTCCATTTTCTTCCCTGTTGGACTTCTAGAAGCACCATCAAAATACATTTCCCAGGTTTGAGGACTCTCTTGAATAGAGAAAACTTCCTCATCAGGGAGTTCGATATCTGAATACGTGTCTTCCACTGAAGGATGTTTAGCCAGGAAATCAGCCAGAGCTTGGCCCTTAATTTCCTTTTGAGACACATATTGAATGTCGAACTGCTGTAGAATAACCGCCCACCTTGCCAGACGTCCTGTAAGCATTGGACGACTAAGGATGAATTTGAGCGGATTATTACGAGATACCAATTGGACCTCGTGATGTTGTAGGTAGTGTCTCAGTTTCTGAACTGCAAAGATTAATGCTAGGCAGCATTTTTCAATACTTGAATATCGGGTTTCTGCTTCAAGCATAGTTCTACTGAGATAGTAGAGACTATTTTCATTCCCAACATCATTCTTTTGAGCGAGAAAGGCACCCAATGATCGCTCTAAAGCTGTCACATAGAGGATAAGCGGTCTACCCTCAACAGGTGGCATGAGTACTGGTGGACTCAAGAGGTATTTCTTGAGAACATAAAATGATTCTTGACATTCTTCAGTCCATTGGTAAGTGACTCCTTTCTTCATCAATTTGCTGAAGGGTAGACTTTTTCCTTCCAAATTGGCGATGAAGCGCTGAATATAGGCTAAGTTTCCTTGAAGTTCTCTTAATTATTTCAAATTCTGAGGAGGTGACATACCAATGATTGATTTGGTCTTCTCAGGATCGACTTCAATACCACGATGGCGTACAAAAAAGCCGAGGAATTTTCCTGAGGTTACCCCAAAATCACATTTTAAGGGGTTCATCTTCAAATTATGTTGTCGAAGCTTGTGGAATATGACTTCCAAATCACTCAAGTGATTAGAACGTTGTTTGGATTTAACCACCAAATCATCTACATAGAATTCCACAAACTTCCCTAAAAGAGTATTGAAGATACGATGCATGGCGCGTTGATATGTTGCACCTGCATTCTTTAAACCAAAGGGCATCACCCGGTAACAAAACACACCTTGAGGAGCTCTGAAGGCTGTATATTCCTCATCTTCTAGAGCCATTCGGATCTGATTATATCCGGAATATCCATCAATGAAAGAAAGTACTTCATAGCCAGCCGTCGCATCAATTAAGAGTTCTGTAATCGGAACTGGGAAATCATCTTTAGGACAATACCGATTAAGATCTCTGAAATCGATGCAAACCCTAATTTGTCCATTCTTCTTATTTACAGGGACAATATTAGCCAACCACTTGGGATATTGAACTTATCTGACGATGTTGGATTTGATCAGCTTATCCACTTCAGCTTCAATTTTGGAAGCATAGGTTGGGTGTGTTCTTCTCGCAGCTTGCTTAAAACCTCGATGTTCTTTTGGTAAACCCAAATGATGAGTAGCAACATCAGGATCAAGCCCAGGCATTTCTGTATAATTCCAAGCAAAAATATCTTTATTTTTCTTTAGAAAAGAAATACACATCTCTTGCTCTTCAAGGGTCATGGCCGCACTAATTAAAGTGGGGCGTGGATCTTTCTCTGTACCCAGATTTACTTCTCTGAGTTCATCCACAGTGGTAGAGATACCCTTTTCAAATGCTGGAGGAGCATCTCTAAGATCTTCCTCTTCCTCTTCATCATGTGTTATTTCTTCCGTTTCTACTTGCAAAGTAGATGAAAAAATGAAATTCTCATGATCATAAGAGATGTCAAAATTTTCACATTTTGAAGAAGAAGCTTCCATTTCCGACCCTATTGATGATAAAGGGTCTTCTTTGGGAAATAAAGAGGAGATGATGGATTGAGAATCGACATCATTATTCACCTCTGGTGTTGCTATAACTTTTTCTGGCCTGATTAGCGAAGTATAGACTTGTTGGACCTCAACAGATGAAATGAAAACGTCACCACTTATGCTTTCATCACTGCTTGGTAGGTTACCCATTTCTCCCATGTTGTCTAGATCGATCGCCGTAATTGACATTATGGATCTTTCCATAAGAGTATTTTGATTTGGGCCTATTTTGTCAATTTGACTGATAGGTAACACATAATCTGTACTCACATGTGAAAATGGATTTATTGGAATTTTCTCCAAACCATATGGAGCATTAACTTTGATAATTTCCTTCATTGTAGATTTTTCTCTTCCCTTCATGTGATAAAATTCTGCCTCAATGTATTGAGACTCACATGTATTGAACGGGGCCTTATCACCATACAATGTTCCAACTTGACCATCGAAACGGTATTTGATACATTGATGGTATGATGACGGAATAGCTGCATGTTGATGTATCCAGGGTCTTCCAAGCAAGATATTGAAAGCTGAGTCTTGATCAAAAATCATGAAATCCGAATTGGATACAAGATCTCCAAACTGAGTTCTGAGTGTAACTTCTCCCAGTGGTTCTTGTTCATTTTTATCATATCCTTGTAACATCATGGTAGAAGGAGAGAAATCATATTCTGTGAGGCCCAATCGACGAAGTGTACGAATGGGCATGAGGTTGACTCCTGAACCATTGTCAATGAAAGATCTTCGAACATCTACACCATTGACTTTTCCAGATAAGTACAAAGGTTTTATGTGCCCATGCACAACATCATCTTCATATTTATCAGTAAAAGATATCACTGCATGGAATTCTGTAGGATTATTCTCTATGTGATAGATTTCAGCTGCAGCAATTTCAGCTTCAAACTCCTGAGGACTTGACAAAGCTTCGATGAGTGCTTCCCGAAGATCTTTTGACAGATTCAAAGCATCCAAAATTGATAACTTGGATGGTATTTGGGCCAAGTGTTTCAATATATCATACTTTTGATCTAGAGGTCTGCGTTTCCCAATAAGAATATGCGGTTTAGCAGGTACCTTTGAAGCAGATGCTTTGGAAGCTGATGCATCTTGTATTGAAGTTGGCAACATCCTTGGTTTTGGAAGATTATACTGATTAGATCCATTTACTTGCTGAGATAAAGAAGATGGATCCTTTAATCGGTCTTCCAAAATAACTGTGCCAAAAATGAGTTGGCCATTGGCAGAAGAACTTGCTTGTTCTTTTTGAGCTCGCTGAAGGGCTCTACCACGAGTTTCTACTGCATATACAGTGCTAGCAGGGGTAAAATTAGAGTAGTGGCTTCGGAAATATCCACGTCTTCCCCTATATCTTGAACCTCTAGAACTTCCTCTGATTCCCTTATTTGATACAGGGAATTCAGGCTCATCAAGACTGGAATATGGATCTGTTAATTGAATCATATTAACAGAACCAAAGATTAACTCTTCGTCTGATAAAGACTCTGCTTGGTTAGCCTGTTTAGGTTGTGCCGTTTGATGGGGCGGTGCCCGTGGCTTTGAAGTAGATGGCATGAAATCTGCCAGAGTCAAAGACAATTTAGGCTTTGGTACATACTCATCTTCTCCGGATTCCTCTTTCTTCTTTGAATTGCGCTTCCCTTTTGAGGATTTGTCTTTTGATGGAGGCTTTACTACAGCTTTTGTAGGAGACAAAATTGGCTTCTTCAATTGTGTTCGCAAAATGGAATGGGTCTGATTGATTATCTTTCTGACCATCCAATCATCATATTTTTTCGCAGTTTTGCTTTTGACTTCCTGCCACTCGCCTCCTTCCTCTGGATCTGTAGTGGTAATACACGCTACATGAGCTGAAGAACCCTTAAATTTGACTTGTCCCAAGTCTACCATCTTTTGAAGGAGGTCTTTAAAGACAAAACACTCCTGGATGGGATGCCCCAACAATTGATGAAAGGTACAATAATTGGGACGGTCTTCATCTCCTTCCTTGTTTGGCCTCTTGGGCACTGGTAATTGAACCAAATTATTTTCCAGAGCTGAAATGAAGTAACCAGGAACTTGCTCACTTTGAAAAGAGTATGTTTTACTCTTCAAATCCTCAAATTGTTTTTTTGTTGATCTCTTTGATCATTTGGACGAAACAGCCTTTTTGTTGGCGTTCAGGAGGTGGATCCCTTCGAGAAGATGAAGGTTTTGAAGTAGAAATAGGTACAGGTGATTGTTTAAGCATAACTGTAGCAGTTTCTGCTTTACCCATTCTCCTTCCTGGAGCTGATGGAATTATACGAGATTTAACCTTAGCCTATATAAGGGAATCTTCAATCTGCTGAGCGATTGAAGTAAGGTCTCGAAACCCTCCTGTGTATTTCACAGGGATTAATGGCGTGCATAATTCGTCACGTAAATTTGCCACACAGATTGGAAACAATTCTTCCTGAGGGAGTGCTAAACTCAGGGAATACGTTAATCCCTTCCATCGAGCAATGAAATCAGAGACTCTTTCATTCTCCCTTTGCTTGCAGTTTGTATGATCGAAAACTGTCGTTTTTGGAAAAGTTGAGCTAAACTGAAGAAGGAATTTTTGACGAAGATCCTCCCATCCGATGATTGACCGGGATTGCAAGCTTGTATACCAGACAAAAGCTGGTCCTTGCAAGGTTCGCACGAAGCATCTGTGTTTCACTGCTTCTTGCTGCTCTGGAGTTCCCATCATAGGATCACAACAAGATACGTAATGCGTCAAATGTTTTTCAGGGTCTCCTGATCCATTTAAAGTAGTGAAAATAGGGTTTCCAAAACTGGATGGAGGAGAAATTGAATCTACCCATTCATGGTAAACTTTATTTTCAGGTTGAACTTGCGCCTGTTTCCCTTCCATAGTTTCTAACCGAGCTGTTAATGACTCAATAGTAGTTATTAACTTTTGAGAAACATCAGGTTGAACTTGGTTTTGGGTAGGTGCAATGAATGGATCTTGGACAGACGTGGTGGTTGGTGCTGCAACTGATGGTAGTGCTGCCAACCATTGTTGCGTTTGATCCGTAGGATTAGACCTCTGAGGGTGTACTGATAAAGGTGGATATTCCTGATCCCTCTCAGTAGTTACAACAAATTCCTTCAGCTGTCGGACTTCGACATTCTTAAGAAGAAGACTACTCTGATGTAGTTCTGCATTCAACCTTCTTAATTCTTTCATTTCTTCCTCCTGTTGTGAAAACCTTTGCTCTAATGAGAGCGATTGACCTCCTTCAGAGGAAGGGTGAGAAGTTACCTGATTCTTTCCTTTCCCCTTATTGGATCTTTTTCGGAGAGGGGGAAGTGGGTTATTTGAAGGAATACCCAGATTTTGGGTAAGCATTTGATTACGTGTGCGCACACCTTCTTCATTTAGGTCTGTGTGCGCAACTTCTTGAGCAGGAACCTCTTCGTCTGATCCCTCTGATTGAGCCTCATCTGGTGAATCAGCAGCAACGACATTGATGAAATTAATGGATGCATATTGCATGGAATCCTTTCTATCAGCATTTCTGTGATATTGTCTTCTTCCATGTCCATGATGAGACATGGCATTCCGTTGACTTGATCCCTCATAAACTTCTTGGAGAACCGTCACTTGGAGAGAATCTCCTGATAGCTTGGCTCTTCGTTCCTTTTGAGGCTTATTCCCTAATCGAGAGAATACTGACTTTCTCTGAGGGAGGGATTGAGGATTTGAAAAAGTCCCCAGTCCGGTGGACTGGGGATGTTCCTGCTGCTTCCGCTCAACTCCTAGAATCCCATTTGTTGACTTTGAGGGTTGGGTTAGAGAAGTCCCCAGTCTGACAAGCTGGGGTGTCTCTTGACATGCTATGTCTGAGATCTTATTAAAATCTCTCTTGATCTTGCGAATCTTAGTTCTGAAATTAGCTGGATGCATTAACCTGTATCCACTTTTATCACCTGGTTCAACAGACCGTTGGATGATTTCCGAAACTTCTGTCATTTGATGACGTGTTTTCTCCAGACGAGAGGCTTGTGCAATATTCTCGCCTGCTTGATGTAGGAGAAATTCAACAACTTGTTCTCTATATACTTGATTTTGATAGGAAATAGTTGAAGCCTGTTCTTGAGCATGCTTTTGATTATGAACAAAGCCCATTGACTGTGGCCGGCCATGGGCAATAACATTGCATGAGACCCTTTTCGGTGGGATTTGCTGACTGGAAATCACTGTGAAATGTAGTGCTTCGTGAAAACCCCATCCTATGATATGAACATAAGATGGAGCATTGGCAATTAACTGACACAATTTTCTTAGTACGCCAAGGCATGAACGTTGAAGGGTTCTCTATTGCTTTTCAGCCTTCGGATACCGAGAGACTGATAGAGATGCCAAATCAATCTGACGTTGTAGCCCTTCTATTATCTTAAGATGATTTTCATATTCATCATAAGATAATACCTTGTTCTTTAATTGAAAAAGAGTTTTCCATATGTTGAGACGAATATCATGGATTCCATCATCCATCAACATCTTTGGATTGTCGTACTGGGAGTCAGCCAAAGGCCAAAACATGACTGGTACTTCACCTTTTTCCAATTTGTTCCTCATGTTAAGCATTTCCTCTTTATCATTAAATGAAGATTCTTCTACCTGTTTTGACCAGAGTTGGTGTTTCCTTGTTGCTTCATCGGATTCAACAAGATTGGTAGAGAGATCATTAATCAAACTAGAAGATGCATGACTTAGGGGTGGTTCGGAGAATGACCTACACCCTGGGCTATCTTCTGATTGAGAAAGTATTTCACTTGTTAGCGATATATCATCAGACATGACTGGTTTCGCATTTGCAAGTGCCTCAAGATAAGAGGGCTTTCTCGGCACTACATTATCCACTGGAGTATTTTCCAGGCAATGTGAATCACTACAGTGGAGAGGACTTTCACAGTGAAGTTCATCATCATGGGGAGGACCACCATAATGGGTTACAGCAAAAGATGAAATCTCTTGCTCCTTGGTCTTCTGACCACACAGAGGGTTCCTGTGGCTCTCATCTGAAGAAGAAACTTCAATATTGACCGAACTTTCATGAATCAAGCCTTCATGAGGAAGTGTCTGTTGAAGACCTTCAAAATTAATGTTCCCGTTATTGGGAACTGAGGGAGTAGAATCTTGAATTCCAACAGATAAATGTCTGAGGGCTTCAAGAACTCCAGCATCGAGCAAGGCCTTGTTGCAGATTGGCCTTTGATCTCCTGACTGTGCTGGGAGGATCTTTTTCTTAGATGACTTCTTACTCACTTTAGAAACCACTTGTTGACGAAAGTGGTTACTCTGAGCAGGTGTATGTGCCTGATCAAGAAAGATGGTCAGGTTAGGCTGACGATCTCCACTCAAATCAGGTGTATGTGCCTGACTTGGTTGTCCGTATGATATGGGGGAGTATGCCCCATAACCCTCTTGGACTGGAACAGATGTGTGTGTCTGTTCCGGAGTGAATCGTTGATGTGTCACTCCAATGCTAGGGATATATTTATGTTTATGTCCCTGAGATGATGCTGAAGCTGTTATGATATCCTGGCAAGCATCCAGAATATGAGCAGGAATTTGCTTCTGCTCTTTCACCATTGAAAAAATATGTTTGGTGACTTCAGCTGCCAGAATGGGGATATACGTCCATTCCGGGCTTGGAGTAGGTGTATGTGCCTGCTCCTGTCCTCCTTTTCCTGTCATTGAATCCTGACAGTACTCAAGTGTGGAGGCAGAGAGTTGAGTCTGCCTCTTGTTTATCGTCGGGGCTTTCCGACTGACTTCTCCGTGCGCTACCAAGCGAGACTGTTGGTAGGCTTGATTAGTATTAGCTGGTGTATGTGCCTGCTGATTACACTTCACCAAACGCGATTGAAGAGATCCATCATATGTAGTCAGACGAGCCTGCTGACTAACTGGTGATGTATAAGCAGGTGCATGTTCCTGCCTATGGTACTCCGCCGGAATTGCCTGACGGGATTGGCGTGATGCTTCCAGACGAGTCTGCTGGACAGCGGAATTAAAACGGATAGGTGATTGTGCCTGCTCGTTATTTTCCACCAAGTTAGGTTGGTGGATTTCTCCAGAGATGGCAGGGATGAAAACCTGCCCATTGTTAACCGGATTCCGTCTCTGGCGGTTCATCTTGCCTGCTCGGGTTCGAGGAACCTGAGCTGAATGCCTGGAGTCGGTACCCTCATCATGTTGAGGGAACACTACCGCACGAGTCTGGCGGTGATTGTTGATGGGAGCCCTCGAGAAGGACTCCTGTCTTTTTGAATTAAGGCCCTGCGGGACCTGCTCATTCACTTCCTCAGAGTAAGGGAGTGAATGGAAATTGGGTTCCGGGGATAACGACCCGAAACGGTTGGAGACGGTAGTCAGCACCGCCTGCTTTTTTGATCGTTGGCCGCCGTTGTCCGGACGACCAGGTAGAGTTGTTAACTTGGAGGGCTTGACGAGCGGCCTCCAGAGTTGGGATAGTACCGTTGCGACAGTACTCCTTAACCAATGCATTAGAAACCCAGCGTTGAAGACGTTGAGTTGGTGATGTCATCCTCAGAGCGGACGACGTTCCAGCAGGAGTAGCAGAATTGGTTTTCACAGCAGCAGACCTCACAATAGAGGTGTTCATAGCAGCAGTATTCACAGGGGTGAATTTAAGAAAAGCCATTTTGCAGAAGATCTTGAGAAAAGAGTGCCTGTTCCATATAAAAGACATAATCAAGATGAATGTGGCCACTGCATATTTTGGATGAGCACATGTCAATGATTGATTTGTTGGCCCAAGGGGCCCAACAAAATAAGAAGAACATCACTTTAACTTGGTTACGGATTCACGTCGGGTTCACCATTTTTGTTTCGCACAGATTTCGGGGATGACCTCCTGGACGGGAGATTCAAATGTTCTGATCGTTTTCTAGCGGGTTTTTTCGTAGAACCGGAAACATCCAATGATTCCACATCCGTTTGGACCTACTTTCCAAAGGTAGGCGCTCATTAGTTTGTGGACTAATGAGGCTTAGTAATTTGCATTGGTCGAGAGGATGGGAGGTCGGACTCATCACACCTTTTTTAGGGGAATTATTTTCTACTCCAAGACTCTCTTTATAGATTTAAGTTATGTTCGTGAATCCTTATTACATTACCAAGTATAAAATTAGCTTTCCTTTAGTTTTAACAATCAATGATTAAATATGCAAGAAATTTAGAGAATCTTTTATATGTATTCGAGGTTCTTCATCAATAGAGAATCTTCTATATCTGTTTAGAGATTCTTGGTCAATGGTATCCTTCAAAAAATTTATATAAAAGTCTCTAGGTCATTATGATGACCAGGCTGGTTTTTAAAGCCACTCAGTGGGGCACTTGAAGTTTATCGTCATTCAGAAGGACAAGGATTATTTCAAAGTTGGGATCGAACCCATAAATGGGCTACCTACGTATCCTTTGTTTTGGAAAAGGAATCAGAACCCACGTAGTTCGAGTAATGGAGTATGATGTTTATGATTGATGGCTCAAAGAAGAATGTCATAATTACTTTTACACTCTATGCTCACGTGATTAATGCTCGGTGTGGGAAACAAGAGGTATTGGTAAAAATTAGACAATTGTGCCATGAAAGATGCAATCATAAGAAATTTTTTGGGGCTTATGTATGTATGACTGCCCAAATAGATGAAGGTTTAGGATTTACTTTTAGGGAGAAAATCCAGGAACAGGGTCCATAAAGGTATATGTGCTTTATGGAGATTTGAATACTCTAACTTGGGACTTATTCCTGAAAAGGAAACCCAAATTAGGAGAGGATTTATAATTGGGTTTTACTCCTGAGAAGGAACCCCATATCAAACGTAATTTAGGACTGGTTAAGAGAAATTAAGGGGCTTGGGGTTTACTCCTGAAAAGGAAGCCCAAGATTATGACTGGGACTTACTCCTAAAAATCAGGCCCAAGTTAGGGGACTTGGGACTTACTCCTGAAAAGGAAGCCCAAGATTATGACTGGGACATACTCCTAAAAAAGGAGGCCCAAGTTAGGGGACATGGGGCTTACTCCTGAAAAGGAAGCCCAAGATTATGACTGGGACTTACTCTTAAAAAGGAGGCCCAGTTTAGGAATTAAGGTTTGGGGCTTACTCCTGAGGAGGATGCCCATGTTTGGGAAATTTAAGAATTTGGGGCTAACTCCTGAGGAAAATGCCCAGATTAAAGGATTTATAACTGGGGATTATTCCTGAAAAGGAGACCCAGGTTAAGGATTATCTCATCTTAAAGTATGAGGCTGAATGAACGAACTCTCAATCTTTGGTGACATAAAGATGTATAAATCACTAGGTTTTGAGAGATATTCCACCGAATTCCTTTCAAATAAGGAAGTCAAATCAAGAAATCATGCCATAAATGGCTTTGAAGAGTATCTTGAAGACTGAATCTTGAATAGGAAAGGTGAAATGGATTAAGAAAGGTAAAATGGGCAAGATGGGCACCCAGAAAGGTAGGGGCGCGCAAGTCTTGAAAGGTGCACAAGTCTTGCGTGGGTGCGCAAGTATTGGTCGCGCAGGTATACCTTGCGCGACACATGGTGTACTTGCACGATTTTCAATCGGAATTGAAATACTTGAGAGACTCCTTTTTAAACCCTTTAGAATCCCCTTGAGGTTCTTCCAGAAAAGGGATTCGCAAATTCTATTGAAGGAATAAGGCGGCGCGCAAGTATGAACAATTCCCTTAAGGGCTGGCCATTCAGGCGCGCAAGTGTTCATGAGTTTCAACACTTAGGCCTTCCTCCCTCTCTTTAGATCTTTCGTTCTAGGTAAGAAATTACCTTAAAAGTGTTCCGGAAGCTTTGAGAAGAGACTTGGGCGTCGGGAGCTACAATCCGAGTTTTTGGAAAAAAAATCCTCCTCGAATGGGGGGCCCACAGGGTCTATTTATAGAAAAAAGAAGGCCTTGGGCAGTTACCGGGCGGTTATCACTTAGGGCGCGCAAGTCACTTTCGCGACCAAGGGCGTCGCGCAAGTGTATTTGCGCGACAGTGATATAACTTGCGCGGTGAAGTTTCTTTTGATCCTGTGTTCCTGCTTTTGTCGATTTTTGATGTTTTCTTCAAAGGTTGAATCACTTTGAGCTCAGATATTCCCTTTTCCGATCTTTAGATTCTGTAACGAAAGGAGCGTCAACAATTATATAGTTAATAAACATACTATATACCTCCACGAGACCCCCAAGTGGTCCATTAATGATACATCTATCATGATATAAGTCTCTTGGCCGAACCGTAGTTTTTTAAGAATTTAATATCAATTAATAATATAATATTTTCTTTAAAAACTCTTCTATGTCAATTTTGACACTATTGGCTATTTTGTTTTTGATAATTTAATAATAGAATTTTTACTTAGAAACAAATTTATATAACCAATCCTAATATGTCATATTTGTAACACCTGAGACTTTTATGAGAAATTTTTTGTTTTTATGTTATATAAATCATCAAAGGAATCTTTCACTACACACAACACTAGCTTGGTTTTCTTTAAATGCAACCATGGCCTTCCTCGATAGCTTGCATCGTACGCAATACTGAGTTTCACTAAACAATGATATGCTATTAAAATATTATTAAAACTAGCCATTATGAATAGTAATAACTACTTTTTAGAATTTTGTAAATTTTATTTTTCAAAATGGATATCATTTTTGGATTCAGAATATCAAAATTAGCTTAGGATGAAATTTTGGTACTTTTCGGATAACTTTCACATTCCGATGAATAGTGAAAATTACTAAATTTTAATTAAAAAAACATTTTTAATCGAAATAATTAATAGTGATAAATTATTAATTTGAGTGGTTTGAAAGTATATTTAGAATATATTTTTATAATTTAATACAATTTTGTTCATTGGATGTAATTTCACATTTAAACCAGAAATAAACAAGTGTAATCTTTTGATAGTTATTATCTCTTAAAAACACGCTATATTTTAATTAAAAACAACCTTTTTCATCACAATACTTTATATGGTTAAATTATAATATTGATTGTTTTTAAAGTATAAATAGAATATATTTTTACAATTTAATGGAATTTATGTCATTATCATTAATTTTTAATTGAATTCATAGGTAAAAACATTACAATCTTTAGAAATGTTTTGAATTTTAAAACCCTTTTGCTTAACAACGGGATTAATTTTAAATTAATTACTGCAACTTCTGTGTTTTGAATTTTGAAAAATGTATTCCATATTTGGAATCATTTGGTCCAAATTATGTTAATATGTTACTTTTATTTGTTGATATTATGAATAGTAACTACGGTAATTTTTTTATTTACTACGGTTAAAGGTAAATAGGGTAATTCAAGTTTTAAAGAATATTATAATAATTCAAAATTACCTTGACACTTGTCCTAACCTTATTGGATAAGTATTTTCCAACCATGGTCATCCTTGGGTCGATTTTGGGATCCCATTGAGCCACTTGGTAGTGACAATGACAATTTGGATTAATTAATTTAATGTAAAGACAAAATTGACATTAACAAAACGATTTTGGTAATTAATTTTTATAAGGGGTTATATAAATTATATTTTCGACTATAAATTTTTATTATAAAGCTAAAAATATTTCCTACATAATGATATTTGTTTTATAATTTTTAGACACCAAATAAATTAAATTATTTATGACACAATAATGATGAAATATTTACCTCATTAATAAATGATTTAAATAAATAAGATTATAATGATTAAAATATTTTCCAAAACATGTCCAATTCTGATTGGATGATTTTATTTAGACCATGAGTCATCTTATCTTCATCTTTAATGATTTTTGGACCTTTTGAAACCGAAGATAAGTTTATAATAAATTAATATTTCCACACTTTCCAAAGGTTCCCCTCTCTTCCCTTATAAAAGGGAACCTCATCCCTCTCTTCCTCACACCAATTTGTGCCTTCAAGCTGGGCCAAACCCTGCCCATTTCACTTCCCCACTTCCTTAGAAACCTACTAGAGGTACTGGTCTTATCAAAAGACCAACTCTAGTGCCTTAAGAGAAAGTTTAAAGGAGGCACTTCGAGAAAGAGGTAATACCTTTTACCGTTTTCTTCAAGTTCCATTCTTCTTATACTCCCTCTTCTTTAGTTGTTTCATTATGAGGTAACAACATCAGTATCACTCATATACTGATATGTTATTATAAATATGAAACAACCCTAATTCACCTCTTATCCATCCTACGGAAAACGAAATCACCGTGCGTGTGTACGTACGGAATACCGTCTCCATGCCGTGGTGCAATCTATTTTCCACCACCACCTTACTTGGATGGGTATAAGGGTGAAATTAGTTAATATATATAATTATTTTAAAGTGGTATTTATTCTGAAATAGTATACATACACTCCAATACAATTCCACGATCATGGGAATGATATCATCGCTCGTGCGTACGTACAGAATACGGTCTCCACGATGTGATGCGATTCGTTCTACATGATCTTCATTGCATAAGATTATATAAACGAATTGAATGAATTAATATGATATATATTACACTAATACCATTCTGGAAATGATGTATCTATAACATATAGAGATGAATAAGAATTTATTTGACAAAACACGCATAAGAACAAAAAGTAATAAACACCCGAATAACAAGTAGTAATGAAATATTACTAATAAGAAGCTAATAATATGACCATATATGATATAATAACAATAAGTATGATTCTTTAATAAGTCAATAACATTATTTGAATCATTATAAAGGAGGTTCAGACACTTACGAAGCAAATCGGACCTAAGGTAAGGGAAAATATCACAATCTCATTTTTATCCGAGATTGTTTATACTTCGGAATTTACTAGGGTGTATTTTATCATCCAAATCCATGTTTCCAAAATATGTAATATTATTTCCATCCACCTACAATTGTTTAAATGCAATTTTACCCTTCGGTGAGTTTTTAGTAAAAGATATGAAAGGAATCTTTTGTTGTTTTTCGTACGAGGTACTTTTTGACTTTTCTGACAAAAGTACGAGAAGAATGTTTTTTTAACTTATACGACATGAAGGGATTTTTAAAACAATATTTCAAAGAAGCTTCCTTTACATGTTTTCAAGTTTATTTTTAGTCAACTTCTTTTAGTTTAAAATTGTATGACATGTTAAGAAAGGAAAATGTTTTTGAAGTAGAAAGGATATTTTCCTCAAGAATGGAGTTCAAGTGTTTTATCAAAATTCTTTTCCATATAAGATAATATAGGGTTCTGTTTCTATCCCTATTGTTACATTGATTTGATTATGTTGTGATGGAATTATTTTTATGAATTCCTTTATCTTATTTGAATTGTTTTATGATGTCATGTTGTTTAAGAATCCCATTTTTATTACATGGGTTATGCAATGATGTATGATTTATGATTTTGTGGATCACGTAAGAATGGTATCATTATGAGATGGGTGGGACCTATATCTCCCTCTAATGTATTGGGTAAAGATTTTATATCTCATGAGATAGACATGACTGGAACGGCAGGTTAAACAGGTTCAGTGAAACAGGACTGAAACGAGGAGTGAACTCGGTTTAGAAATGGACTTTGTCCACTAAGATATTCTTGGAATAGAGTCTTGACTTATAAGAAATGATTATCTATGATTATGTGTGTATGCCACAAAGTTTCATGTTTTATGTTATGATTATTGGGATTTCATTTCACTACTATGATTTATCCCATGTTATGAAATTATTTGCACTTTTACAGGTTAAGATTTACAAAATGTAATGTTCTTATGAATATGATGTGATTGTTAATTATTTTGTTTACCCTTACTGAGCATTTGAGCTCACCCTTTTGTATGTTTTCTTTCCTCAGGTCAGGAAGAAGGTTATTAAGTAAGATATGCCAAAATGGACTATAGATATGATGAAATAAATAGGAGACAGTGTAGGCGCTTTATGAACCAGTTTTTGATGTTTTCCCAGTTTCTAAAGACACTATACCCATACATTCATTTCATGGTTTTGTTATATGTTGTAATAAGTATGCTTCAATTTTGATGTAATAACAATGTATGTAAATTATGGTTCGTTATAGTTGGTATCAGAGGTAAGGTACAGTCAACCTTTGGAAACTAGGATTTGAAAGCCTTAGTAAGAATCATAATGATATATCTAAGCATAGAACACAATCTTAGTGTTTTATAAATGACCATGAATAACCTAGGATAAGGCCTTAAGTGTGAAATTTTATTCTTGATTATGTGGTTTTCCTATTATAATTAGTGTTGCTCACACTATTCTTCTTGGTTTTAGTCAATGCCTGGAACCTGAAGGAACTGTGTTAATGCGGAATGCGACGAGAAATGTAATGATTGTCCCCCTGAGCAACCAAATGTTATGGAAGCTAGAATGAAAAATCTTTTAGCCATGCTCACACAACTTTCTCAAGATATGAATCATGAAGGACTTCCAAACGAGCAATGGAAGGAGCAACATTCTGTTGAATCTTTCATGAGGTAGCATCCACCTTCATTCAGTGGGTCTACTGATACATTAGTTGCTGAAAAATGGATTAGTACTACTGAAAAGATATTTTCAGTTCTTCAATGTTCTGAACATGATAAAGTCATCCTAGAAGTGTATCGTTTGGAAGGAGATGCTGATCAATGGTGGAATCTTATTGAGAATACGAGGCAAAGGGATGAAATTGAGTCCATGGAATGGGACGAGTTCAAGAACTTATTTTTCAATAAGGACTACCCTCATATTCTCCAAACAAAGATGGAGAAAGAGTTTCTTGAACTTAAGAAAAAGGATGATGAATCTATTGGTACCTATGAAGAAAATTTTACAAGAATTGCAAGGTACGCTTCTGGTATTATTATACTACCTGAGAGTAAGATCGATCTATTCTTTAGTGGCTTAAAACCAAGTCTTCGATGGGCCTTAGCCATAAGGGACTTCAATAGCTATGAGGAAATCATTCGATGTGCTCTCAAAGTTGAGATGGAGATTGGAGTAACCCATCAGTCATATGGGTTTGATAAGAAGAGAAAAATGGAATTCAAAGGAAAATCTAAAGAGCACACTGAAAAGAAGATGATCTTTCCCTTATGCTCAATGTGTGGAAAGAAACATGGAGGGAGTTGTTTTAAAGGGACAAGTAAATGTTTCAAATGTGGAAAGGAACGTCATCGGGCATTTGAATGCCGCAATGATGGGAAGAAGATGTATAATGATGCAAACAAAGGAAGGGATGTACATAATGAACCTACTACACTTCAATTTTCCAAGTGCAAGGAGATGTGGAATTATGCCAATCAATGCCCAAATCTAAGGGTAGATGATGATGGTCGACGTCAACAAACTCTTAAGGATAAAGACAAAGGAAAGTCACATGCAATTTCTATCAGCGATGTGGAGTATGATAACAATGTGGTGAAAGGTACACTTACCATCCAATCTAAAGTAGCAAATGTTTATTTGATTCTGGATCCACCCACTCTTTTATTTTTGAAGAATTTTATAAGGGTATCACTGTATTACCTCAACAATTAGATGTTGAGTTGGCTGTGACAACTCCTAATGGCACAACAGTCGCATCAAAAGTTTATAATTCTTCCCCGATTGAATTTTGTGGGAAAGTGCTTCCTACAAATCCTGTGATCCTTCCTATAGTGGAATTTGATGTGATTCTTGGCATGGATTGGCTTTATTTATATGGATCTCATATCAATTGCCAAATAAGGGAAGTCACATTTCATATTCCAGATAAATCTATGATCGTCTATTGATGCAAGGATGAACATAGCCTTCTAGTGGAAATTTCTTCCATCTTATGGGTCTTGATTCCACTAAATGAAGGTTATTTATCTCAAATGTTTGGGGATAAACTCACGATTAAGAATATGCCCATTGTACGAGAGTTTTATGATGTCTTTCCAGAGGAATTTCCATGTCTTCCACCAAATCGTGAAGTTGAGTTTTCAATAGAACTCGTACCGGGTGCTTTGCCTATTTCAAAGAAAACTTATAGAATGGCCCCTATTGAGTTGCAGGAATTGAAGAAGCAACTCCAAGAGAATCTCGATAAGGGATTCATACGCCCTAGTGCGTCACCTTGGGGAGCAACTGTTCTATTTGTTAAGAAGAAAAATCGATTAATGAGACTCTACATTTATTATTGAGAACTTAACAAGATCACTATCAAGAACAAATATCCTCTCCCACGCATTGATGACTTATTTGACCAACTATGCGGAGATCAATACTTTTCCAAGATTGATCTTTGTTCAGTGTATCATCAATTAAGGGTCAAAAGGGAGGATATACCAAAGACAGCTTTCCGTACAAGGTATGGACACTATGAATTTATAGTGATGCCATTTGGTCTTACTAATACCTCTGCTATCTTCATGGATCTGATGAATAGAGTCTTTAGAGACTATCTTGATCAATTTGTGGTAGTCTTTATAGACGATATTCTTGTCTATTAAAAGATTATGGAATAACATGAAGATCACTTGAGAATTATATTGAAGACCCTGAGAAAGGAGAAGCTTTATGCCAAATTTACCAAGTGTGAATTTTGGCTTCAAAAGGTTGCATTTTTGGGCCACATAATCTCAAAAGAATGGATATCTGTGGATCAAACAAAAATGGAGGTTATCGAAAGATGGTAGAGACCAACAATAGTAACTGAGATCCGATGTTTTCTTGGTTTGGCTGGATATTATCGACATTTCGTGAAAGCTTTTTCAAGATTATCTAATCCACTCACCAGGTTGACTCAAAAACGAGTTAAGTTTGTTAGGATGGATGAATGTGAAGAGAATTTCAAGGAGTTGAAAAGAAGGTTATCTAGTGCACCTGTGCTCACACAGCCTTATAGTGGAGAAACGTTTGTGATCTACAGTGATGCATCCAAGAAGGGGATGGGGTGTGTTCTTATGCAAAATGATATGGTGATAGCTTATGCCTCACGACAGTTGGAAATCCATGAGAAAAATTACCCAACACATGATTTGGAGTTAGCTGCGGTAATCTTTGCTTTAAATATTTGGAGGCATTATCTTTATGGAGAAAGGCGTGACATTTACACTGATCATAAAAGATTAAAGTATATTTTCACACAAAAGGAACTGAATATGCGCCAAAGAAGATGGTTAGTGTTGATTAAGGATTATGACTGCTCAATTCATTACCACCCTAGGAAAGAAAAAAAGGTGGCATATGCATTAAGTCGACAAGACCATGCCAGTTTATCCATGATGAGGATTACAAAAGATCCAAAATTTATGGATATACAAAGGATGGATATTAGAATTATAATGGAAGGGGGAAATCGTATCTTTCTAAAATGAATGTCAAAACGTCTACACATGTGAAGATTAAAGAGGCGCAGAATGAAGATGTAGAGTTACAAAAGAAGGTGAGAAATATTCCTGAATTCAACCTTGATTGTGATGGGATAATAAAGTTCAGGAATCGGGTTTGTGTTCCTCCCATCCCCGAATTAAAGAAGGAGCTGCTGGATTAGGCTCATATTTATTCATTCTCTATTCATCCTGGAAGCACGAAGATGTATAGGGACCTAAAAGAGTACTTCTAGTGGGATGGCATGAAAAGAGATGTTGCTGAATATGTCTCTCGATGCTTGGTCTGTCAGCAAGTTAAAGCTGAGAGACAGAAGTCTAAGGGGATGTTACAACCATTACCCATACCCGAATGGAAATGGGAAAACCACACTATGGACTTTATCATAGGACTTCCTAAAATATCCAAAGGAAATAATTCTATCTGGGTCATAGTTGATCGTCTTACAAAGTCTGCACACTTCATTGCTATTAGAGAGGATTTCTCTCTGGATCAGCTTGCCAGGATATATGTAAAGGAAGTGGTAAGATTGCATGGAGTACCAATTTCTATTATATCTGATCGGGATCTGAGATTTACCTCTAAGTTCTGGCGAAGTCTTCAGCATACTCTGGATACAGAGTTGAGTTTCATCACTTCTTATCATCCTCAGACAGACGGTCAGTCTGAGAGAACAATTCAAACTCCAGAAGATATGTTGAGAGCTTGCCCTATGGATTTCAAAGGTGGTTGGGATCAACACCTACCATTGGTGGTATTTTATTATAATAATAGCTTTCACTCCAGTATTCAGATGGCTCCTTATGAAGCTCTCTCTGGAAAGAAATGCAGGACTCCAACTTGCTGGGATGAAGTTTGGGAAAGAAATCTATTAGGACCTGATCTTATTGATGAGATGGAAGAAAAGGTCCGATCTATTCAACAACACATAAGAGCAGCTCAGAGTGGACAGAAAAGTTATGCTGACAACCGAAGAAAATACCTAGAGTTTGAAGTGGGTGATAATGTGTTCTTACGAATATCCCCCTGGAAGAGGGTCATGAGATTTGGAAAGAAGGGAAAGCTGAGCCCTAGGTATATCAGTCCTTTCGAAATACTGGATCGTGTTGGAAAGGTAGCTTACTGATTGGCACTTCCACCGAATCTCTCCCAAGTTCATGATGTGTTCCATGTATCTCTCCTGAGAAATTACATACCTGATCCTTCTCATGTACTCAGCTCAGAAGTTATACCACTGGAGCAAGATCTTTCTTATGAAGAACAACCGATAGAGATTCTGGATCGTAGCGAAAAAGTCCTACGGAACAAGACCACTCTCTTGGTGAAAGTTTTATGGAGGAACCACCAATTAGAAGAAGCTACGTGGGAGCTTGAGGATATGATGAGGGAGAGGTATACTCATCTTTTTGTTACAAAGTGGCGAATTTTGAGGGCGAAATTCATTTTAAGGGGGGTAGAATGTTACACCTGAGACTTTTATGAGAAATATTTTGTTTTTATGTTATATAAATCATCAAAGGAATCTTTCACTACACACAACACTATCTTTGTTTTCTTTACACGCAACCATGGACTTTTTAAATAGCTTGCGTCGTACGCAATACCGAGTTTCACTAAACAACGATATGCTATTAAAATATTATTTAAACTAGCCGTTATGAATAGTAATAACCACTCTTTGAAAATTTTTAAAATTTATTTTTCAAAACGGTTTTAAATTTTGGATTCGGAATATTGAAAATATCTTAGGATGAAATTTTGGTACATTTCGGATAACTTTCATATTCTGATGAATAGTGAGAATTACTAAATTTTAATTAAAAACAAATTTTTTAATCGAAATAATTAATAGTGATAAATTATTAATTTTAGTGGTTTTAAAGTATATTTAGAATATATTTTTACAATTTAATACAATTTTGTTCATTGGATGTAATTTCACATTTAAACCAAACATAAACAAGTGTCAATCTTTTGATAGTTATTATCTCTTAAAAACACGCTATATTTTAATTAAAAACAACTTTTTTCATCGCAATACTTTATATGGTTAAATTATAATATTGATTGTTTTTAAAGTATAAATAGAATATATTTGTACCATTTAATATAATTTGTGTCATTATCATTAATTTTAAATTGAATTCATAGGTAAAAACATTTCAATCTTTGGCAATGTTTTAAATTTTAAAACCTGTTTCCTTAACAACGGGAATAATATTAAATTAATTACTGCAACTTCTGTGTTTTTAATTTTGAAAAATGGATTCCATATTCGGAATAAGTGGCTCCAAATTATGTTAATAGGTTACTTTTATTTTTTGATATTATGAATAGTAACTACGATAATTTTTTTATTTACTACGGTTAAAGGTAAATAGGGTAATTCAAGGTTAAAAAAATATTATAATAACTCAAAATTACCTTGAAACTTGTCCTAACCTTATTGGATGAGTATTAGCCGACCATGGGAATCTTCGGGTCGATTTTGGGACCCCATTGAGCCACTTGGTAGTGACAATGACAATTTGGATTAATTAATTTAATGTAAAGACAAAATTGACATTAACAAAAATCTTTTAGTAATTAATTTTTATAAGGGGTTATATAAATTATATTTTCGACTATAAATATTCATTAGAAATCTAAAAAACTTTCCTAAATAATGATATTTCTTCTATAATTTTTAGACACCAAATAAATCAAATTATGTACGACACAATAATGATGATATATTTACCTCATTAATAAATGATTTAAATAAATAAGATTATAATGATTAAAATATTTTCCAAAGCATTCCCAATTCTGATTGGATGATTTTATTTCGACCATGAGTCATCTTATCTTCATCTTTAATGATATTTGGACCTTTTGAAACCGAATATAAGTTTATAATAAAAAAATATTTCCACACTTTCCAAAGGTGCCCCTCTCCCCCCGTATAAAAGGGAACCTCCTCCCACTCTTCCTCACACCAATTTGAGCCTTCAATCTCGGCCAAACCCTGCCCATTTCACGACCCCACTTCCTTAGAAACCTACTAGAGGTACCGGTCTTATCAAATGTCCAACTCTAGTTCCTTAAGAGAAAGTTTAAAGGAGGCACTTTGAGAAAGAGGTAATACCTTCTACCGTTTTCTTCAAGTTCCATTCTTCTTCTACTCCCTCTTCTTTAGTTGTTTCATTATGAGTAAATAACATCAGTATCACTCATATAATGATATGTTATTATAAATATGAAACAACCCTAATTCACCTCTTATCCATCATACGAAAAACGAAATCACCGTGCGTGCGTACGTACAGTATACCATCTCCACGACGTGGTGTAATATATTTTCCACCACCACCTTACCTGGATGGGTATAATGGTGAAAGTAATGAATATATATGATTATTGTAAATTGGTATTGATTCTGAAATAGTATACATACACTCCAATACAATTCCACGATCATGGGAACGATATCATCGCTCGTGCGTACGTACAGAATATCGTCTCCACGATGTGATGCGATTTGTTCTACATGATCTTCATTGAATAATGATTATATAAATGAATTGAATCAATGAATATGATATATATTACACTAATAACATTCTGGAAATGAGGTATCTATAACCTATAGAGAAGAATAAGAATTTATTCGACAAAACACGCATAAGAACAAAAAGTAATAAACACCCGAATAGTAAGTAGTAATGAAATATTACTAATAAGAAGCTAAGAATATGACCATATATGATATCATAAAAATAATTATGATTTTGGAATAAGTCAATAACATTTTTAAAATCATTATACAGGAGGTTCGGACACTTACGAAGCAAATCGGACCTAAGGTAAGGGAAAATATCACAATCTCATTTTTATCCGAGATTGTTTATACTTCAGAATTTACTAGTGTGTATTTTATCATCCACATCCATGATTCCTCAATATGTAATATTATTTACATCCACCTACAATTGTTTAAATCCAATTTTACCCTTCGGTGAGTTTTTAGTAAAACATATGAAAGGAATCTTTTGTCGTTTTTTGTACGAGGTACTTTTTGACTTTTCCGACAAAAGTACGAGAAGAATGTTTTTTTAACATATACGACATGAATGGATTTTTAAAACATTATTTAAAAGATGATTCCTTTACAAGTTTTCAAGTTTATTTTTAATCAACTTCTTTTAGTTTAAAATTGTATGACATGTTAATAATGGAAAATGTTTTTGAAGTAGAAAGGATATTTTCCTCAGGAATGGAGTTCAAGTGTTTTATCAAAATTCTTTTCCATCTAAGATAATATAGTGTTCTTTTTCTATCCATATTGTTACATTGATTTGATTATGTTGTTATGGAATTATTTTTATGAATTCCTTTATCTTATATGAATTGTTTTATTTTCATGTTGTTTAAGAATCCCATTTTTATTACATGGGTTATGCAATGATGTATGATTTATGATTTTGTGGCACACATAAGAATGGTATCATTATGAGATGGGTGGGACCTATATCTCCCTCCAATTAATTGGGTAAATATTTTATATCTCATGAGATAGACATGGCTGGACTAGCAGGTTAAACCGGTTCAGTGAAACAGGACTGAAACGAGGAGTGAACTCGGTTCAGAAATGGACTCTATCCACTAAGATAGTCTTGGCATAGAGTCTTGACTTATAAGAAATGATTCTATATGATTATTTGTGTATGCCACAAAGTTTCATGTTTTAAGTTATGATTATTGTGATTTCATTTCACTACTATGATTTATCCCATGTTATTAAATTATTCTCACTTTTGCAGGTTAAGATTTCCAAAATGTTATGTTCTTATGAATATGATGTGATTGATATTTATTTTGTTTACCCTTAATGAGCATTTGAGCTCACCCTTTTGTCTGTTTTCTTTCCCCAGGTCAGGAAGAAGGTTATTACGTAATATATGACAAAAGGGACTATATATATGATGAAATAAATGGGAGACAATGTAGACGCTTTATGAACCAGTTGTTTATGTTTCCCAGTTTCTAAAGACACTATACCTATACGGTCCTTTCATGGTTTTGTTATATGTTGTAATAAGTATGCTTCAATTTTGAAGTAATAACAATGTATGTAAAGTATGATTCGTTATAACAGTAACCTATAAAATTAGTGTAATTCATAAAAAGTCTCAAATTACATTTATTTTGATATTTATAATATCAATTATTTTAATATTTCATTAATTAGGTAATTACTGCATCACCATTGTGTCATAAATAAATTAAACTATTTAATTTATAATTTTTTTAAATAAAATACCATTATGTAGGAAATATTTTTATCTTTCTAATGAATATTAACAATAGAATTTATCTTATGTATAACCCTATATTAAAAATGTTTTAGTAAATAAACATTGACTTTAACTCTTTTAACTTTTCTTTGAATTAAATAATAATAAATGTCCTAATATAAACCAAGTGGTCCTAAATGATAATATTTTATTCCTAAGGTTGTTTTTGGTCGAGATACACTTGTCCAATAGAATTAGGTCATATGTTAGGGTAATATTAATATTATTTTTACCCATAAATACGCTTTTTTACTTTTTACCGTGGTAAATAAAAGTAAAAAGTTACTATTCACCAAAAATTATTTTCATCTTATTGAACCTCATTTTACTCCTTGATATTAACCGTGTCGCTCAGATTTTTGAAATTCCACTCACAGAAGCAGTAAAATTGTGTTTTTTGTGAATTTGCAAATTCTCCTAGGTAGTGGGTAAAAAATGGTGAAAAAGTTCAACAAAATTTTTATATATCAAAAATTATTATAAACTGACTCCAATTAATTGAATTGAATTTATATAGGTATTATATATCTATTTTTTCCTAAAATAAATTTAAATAATATAAATAATTATTCAAATAAAAAGCAGGTTTTAAACAGTAACTCGGTGTTTTTCACTATTCATCAAAAATTGAAAGTTTTCAGAAAAATACCAAAAATTTACCCTAATCTAATTTTGATATTAATAATTCAATAATAAAGTCTATTTTAGAAAATTAAAAACATAGAAGATTCATTTATTAATTTAAAATTAGTTCCCGCTGTTAAAACAAAAAAGTGTGTTTTTAAGAAACAATTACTATCAAAAGATTGACACTTTTTTATGTTCGGTTTAAATGTGAAATTATGTCCAGTGACCAACATTGGATTAAATGGAAAAAATATATTCTAAATATAATTTAAAACCACTCAAATTCATAATTTATCACTATTAATTATTTCGATTAAAAAAGTTGTTTTTAATTAAAATTTAGTAATTTTCACTATTCATCAAAATATGAGAGTTATCTGAAAAGTACCAAAATTTCACCCTAGGCTAATTTCGATATTCCGAATCCAAAAATGAAGTCCATTTTGAGAGATAAAATTTATAAAATTTCAAATAGTGGGTATTACTATTCATAACGGCTACTTTGATTGGTCGTGGTGTGTGTTAGAACTCGAAGTTGCGTACAACACACGCTACTATATTATTCAAAGAGAAGTGTACCGTAGAATCTTGGGGTGTTACATTATCCTATACTTCAATAAATTGAATCCTCGCAATTTATACTCGGTATTGGAAACTTGGGGTTGACATTTCAAAATATCTTAGTTGAAATCCCACATCGAGAAATGGATTAACGAGGAACTATTGAAAATAAAGAGTGGTAAGTATGAAGGTTACCAAAAATAACACATACAAGGGTTCAATGTAAAAAAATATGGATATGGAAGAGAAATATAACCATTAATATCTGATGGAGAGTGGTAGAGAACATTTCTATGAAAAGGCCAACAATCCCAAAGCCATAAATTTGTGATTATCTAAGGTACCATCTAGGACAACATTTTTGTTCTAAGTTACTTTTCTTAATGTTGAGGAATTTATTTATGATATTGGATAAGATCATAATTAGATATAATTACTTTATAATTATAGTTTTATCCATTAATAAATTTCTACCACAAACTCATCTTTCACTACAAGACATAAGAAAACTCAAAAATACTCTATTTATCCTAATCGTATATGGTTCCAAATATAATGAATGTATAAATCACATATAAGACCCATTAAAAAAAGAAACTACATTATACAATCTAGGGAATTCACATAGTCTAGTGTTAGGCAATAAATCCCAATCGCACTATAGTTGTGGGTTCAATTCCCACAGCTTTGTCCGACGCGACGAGATGTCACACACTCTGCGTGTTGTCCTTTTATAAAAATCCAAAAAAAACATTTCAAACATAATCCATTCCAACCTATAGAATTAGCCAAAATACTACTATCCAAACTCACAGTCGAAAATGTATAAGGAAGTTAAACACAATGAAGATCCTTTTTTCCATGAAATTTCCAAAATGTTTAACTCGCTGTAGAGTCAATTTTCTTAGTACTATAAAATATCAAATCCTCAATGAAATAGTACTACTGTACAATACTTATTTATTTCCTGTAAATCATTGATACAACACTTCAATGAAATAATTAAAAAATAAAAACATAATAACACTAGTCATTCCTCTTCATCCGTGGTAGTATCATAACTTGATTATTATCCAATAGCTTCATTTGCAGCATAGTCTGATGACTGGGTGCTTAGTTCGTGTAGTGTCCAAACTCCTTGCAGATGAAGCATTGTACATTTGAAACCTTTTTCTTACCCTTTAAGTCACGTATTTGGTGTCCTTTTTTTCGACACTTATAACATACTCCCATTCCCTTCAAGCATTTCTATGGCGATTCTTTCTACAATTATCACATATGGGAAAATCCTTCTTTACCTTATTCCCTTTATCTGTTCTTTTCTCCACCATCCTTTCCTTCTCTGGATTCCCTTCAAAGCCATAGGACTCTGATAATTCTATACTTATCTTATCAACACATGATACTATTTCTTCATATGATGATAATACGTGGGAGACTATTTCTCTTCTAAATTTTGGCTTAAGACCATGAAAGATATGATCCTTCTTACTCTTTGGATCATGTGTATTTCTGGAGTTCTCATTCCTTCTACTGGGATCCATTTCTAAAAAATGGAATTCACTAGATTAGTTTATGAATATAAATACCTAATCCCAAACTTTTAAAACAATTTACATAAATTAAACAGTTCATGGATATAATCCATAATCAAAAAAATGTTTTCTTTGAATAAGTATATACTCATAAACCCTTCATAATGGTTCGTAAAGAAAATGATAATTATCCTAAGCATATCCCCCAGGAGTGTCGTAACCAAGAGTATAGCAAGACTCTTTGTCGTGCACCAGTTCCCGTTCGAGTCTAGATCAAAGCGGTGTTTTAAGGTTTTACCCCTAGGTACATCTGTGCCAGAGCTGCCTCTACCAGCTCGTATCCAGACAGCGATGTATTGCTCGGAAAACTCACAAAATATCTACAATACCAAAATTCTAGGAAGTTCTTATACACTAATCCTCAAAGTTAATCTTAGGTCTACGTGCTCTAATCAGAGTTTATCTAAATCTAGTTTCCAAGGTTATTGCTAATCCTCCCTCTGATACCAACTGTAACGCCCGGACCCCAGTTACCCAGAGTCGGTGCATTATTTTAATACATTGTCAAGATTACATGGAATCAAGTCCCGAAGGACCGATCAGTTTAGAATTCATGGAAAATAGACTACATAAATGAATGTTACATTACACTTCATAACATACAAAACAACCTAAATAATCCTTCACGAACTCCATTAATCCCTTAGCTTATCCCTGCATATCAATCACTATACACTTCTTGGAATCATAGGAAAAAGAAAACATAGAAAGCGGTGAGCTCAGATGTTCAGTAAGGATAAAAATATAGTGGAAACTTTCATAAATAAGTATAAAAATTTAAGGAAATGTATAACTAAAACAAAAGCCTTTTAAACTTGAACTTCAACATAATATGGAAAAAAAATGAAGTAATGGCATTTACTTATTCACATGGATATTCTACTAGTCGAATAATAAAATGCTATATCACTAACAAATTTTATAATGATGGAATGAATAATTCCAAACATTAATTTATCTGTCAAGGCCTTCTGCCAAGACCTAAGGGATAACTGTAACCGGAACCCAACCCGGAGAGCCTCTGTAACCAGACTCCAACCCGGAGTGCCTCTAATAACTGGACACCAACCCGGAGTCCCTCTAATAACTGGACACCAACCCGGAGTTCCTCTAATAACTGGACACCAACCCCGAGTGCGTCTAATAACCGAACACCAACCTGGAGGGTCTTCTATAACCGGACCCAAACCTGGAGCATACTAGTCCAACACATCCATCTTAAGAAGAGGATGAAATATAACATAAATATTCGTATTAAAACTAGCATACTAAATTCCAAAACATTAATCATAAACCATTAATGGAATAAAAATAGCTCATCCATAGTCAAACATATCACAAAACCTTAAATACAATATGGAATATTTGTATCATAAAAAATCAACTTCAAAAAAGTTTAAAAATTATCAAAGGATGTTGACATAGATGAAATCAAAACTATTTGAGAGAAATATCTCTTTTATTGAAATCATTTAAAAGTCACACAATTTGGAAAAGAATTAATTTAAGGAAATTTTTGAATCAAAGTGTCCCATAACACTTTGAAAATTTTTAAAGGAATTAACATTTTAAAAACATTCCAGTCCATATAAATAAATTCTTAAAAGAAAAAACCATTTTGAATACATGGAATTTAATGAGAATGATTTAGAAGAATAAATATTTTAAAAATTTGAAATGATGTTTTAGTAAAAAGTTCCTTAAAATAATCCCTTTGAAAACACTTTCATAAATCATGGACACGGGTAATAAATATGTCCCAGTAGATACTTACGTAAAAACAACCTCGAATAATAAATAGATTGTGAAATTAACCCTTACCAATTTGGTAACTTACGAAACATACAACCCTTGAAAGAGGTATCATACAATGAATATGTAAATACACATAAATTAATGTGTATTACACAGAGAATACAATTATGGGCAGTACATACACCACACAAAAGGTAATAGTGGTGATATAGCATGAATCTCACGTGAATAAGGAGTGAGATAAAAACCCCTTACCTTGCACTTTCCTTTAGTTGAGGGTATGTTTGGCCTCCTGTATAAAGACTATAGAATGTTATTAAATTATACGAGAACCATATTAATATTTATGATATCATACATTATTTATTTATGACTTTATACTACCCATTTAATAATAATTTCCATGTTATATTAATATTTCGGGTAATAACCGCTTTCTTTATAGTAGGTGTTTTAACTTGTTACTTTTGATTGTATCACATAGATCCTGATTTAAATACAACCAGAATATAAAACATGATTTATTTATCATATATATTTAGAATATAAAAATTTATAATAGATGTATATATGAAATGGAAAACCCCGCTTATGGAGACAGTAGTTCGTACGTACGCATAAACGTTGTTTCCGTTTTTATATAGTATTGAATAAGATATATGTAAGAACATAAATACTTATATATTTAAATATATATATTTAAATATAGAATTATTATGTCATATATTACATACTTATTAGTAATATATATTTTTATAATCGTCGATGAATGGTGAACTTGGAAATGAATCTCATCGCGTCCTGGAGACGGTAATCCGTACGAACGCACGAGCTAAAATATCATTCTTTTGATATTAATATAATATAAAATTGGATGATATATCATGTATACAGAATCATTATCATGTTATATTTATTATTTACATTAATTACACATCATTATTATATCCATCCAAAAAATAATATATTGAATAACAATTACACCACGACGTGGAGATGGCAAGCAGCACATAGGCACGTATGGTGACATGTCATTCAAAGGATGGATAGAATACTGAATATGGTTGTAACATATTTATAATAATATCACATTATACAGGAGATACTGGATATATTATTTTATAATGGGAATAACGAAGAAATAAGTAGTTTAAGAAGAAATGAACTTGAAAAAGGGTGGTGAAAACATTACCTCTTTTTCGGTTTCTTCCTTTTGATTTGATAAAAAGAGCTCCTTAGGTTGGCTTTCTGATCAAACTAAGGCCTCTAGGTTGTAGCGAGGGAAGTTGAGAGAGTATTTGGGTAGGGTTTAGCCAATCCAAGAGGCTTTGAATGAGTGAATGAGTGAGAAGGGCGAGTGCCCTTTTATAAGAGGGGTGAGGGGCACCTTTGGAAAAGATAAAAATATTATTTTATAATAAATTCATATTCGGTTTCTAATGGATAAAAAGTGGATTATTTAAAGGTTAATGTGGCGAGGGGTCTAAAACCACTCAAAAAATAGAATTTAGACAGGTTTGGGACATTATATTAACCTTATCTTTTAGTTTTAACTCTTAGTTAATTAGTTGGACACTTACCATGTCACTTTGTATTTTTATATTATATAGTTAATAAACACACTATATACCTCCAAGAGACCCCCAAGTGGTCCATTAATGATACAACTATCATGATATAAGTCTCCTGGCATATCATTAGATTTTTTGGAATTTAATATCAATTAATAATATAATATTTGTTTTAAAAACTCTTTTATGTCAATTTTGACTGTATTGGGTATTTTGTTTTTTATAATTTCATAACCGCATTATTACATTGAAAACAATTTATATAACCAATCCTAATAGGTTATATTAACCTATAAAATTAGTTCAATTCATAAAAAGTTTCAAATTACATTTATTTTGTTATTTATAATATCAATTATTTTAATATTTCATTAATTAGGTAATTACTGCATCACCATTGTGTCATGAATAAATTAAAATATTTAATGTCAAATTTTTTTAAATAAAATACCATTATGTGGGAAATCGTTTTATCTTTCTAATAAATATTTAAAATTGAATTTATCTTATTTATAACCCTATATTAAAAATGTTTTAGTAAATAAACATTGATTTTAACTCTTTTAACTCTTCTTTGAATTAAATAATAATAAATGTCCTAATCTAAACCAGGTGGTCCAAAATGATAATATTTGTTTCCTAAGGTTGTTTTTGTTCGAGATAAACTTTTCCAAAATAATTTGTACATGTGTTAGGGTAATATTAATATTATTTTTATCCTTAATTACCCTATTTACTTTTTATAGTGGTAAATAAAAGTAAAAAGTTACTATTTACCAAAAATTATTTTTATCATATTGAACCAAATTTTACTCCTTGATATTAACCGTGTCTCTTGGATTTTTGAAATTCCGCTCACAGAAGCGGTAAAATTATGTTTTATGTGAATTTGAAAATTCTCCTAGGTGGTTGGTAAAAGACGGTGAAATATTTCAATAAAATTTTTATGTATCTAAAATTATTATAAACTGACTCCAATGAATTATATTGAATTTATATAGTTATTATGTATCTGTTTTGACCTAAAATAAATTTAAATAATATAAATTATTATTTGAATAAAAATCCGGTTTTAAACAGTAACTTAGTGTTTTTCACTATTCATAAAAAATTGTATGTTTTCAGAAAAATACCAAAAATTTACCCTAAGAAAATTTTTATATTCCGAATTCAATAATAAAGTCCATTTTACCAAATTAAAAACATATAAGTTTCATTTATTAATTTAAAATTAATTCCCATTGTTAAAACAAAAAGCGTGTTTTTAAGAAACAATAATTATCAAAAGATTGACAGTTGTTTATGTTTGGATTAAATTTGAAATTATTTCCAATGGCGAACATTGGATTAAATGGTAAAAATATATTATAAATATAATTTAAAACCCCTCAAATTCATAAATTATCACTATTAATTATTTCAAATAAAAAATTTGTTTTTAATTAAAATTTAGTAATTTTCACTATTTATCAAAATATGAGAGTTATCTGAAAAGTACCAAAATTTCACCCTAGGCTAATTTCGATATTACGAATCCAAAAATGAACTCCATTTTGAGAGGTAAAATTTATAAAATTTTAAAAAGTGGGTATTACTATTCATAACAGCTACTTTGATTGGTCGCGGTGTGTGTTAGAGCTCGAAGTTGCGTACAACACAGGCTATTGTATTATTCAAAGAGAAGCGTAGCGTAGAATCTTGGGATGTTACAAGAGAACATTTAAATAGTTAGAATTTTAAAATATATTATATTTATTTATCATAGTAAAGTGGAACAAAATTGACATATTTTAAATATAAGATGAGTATGATCCAATTTATACTCATAAAATAAAATCTTAATTAGTGTTTAAAATATTTTAAACCTTATATATTAGTTTTAACTCCGTTTCTAACTATTTTAACCATTACAATAGTGAAAACATTTTTTCAAGATTACTATTCATAATTAAAAAAATGAAATTGAACTTTGTACCCATTCTGAACATCATAATTAAAAAATTTAAACCCTTGATATGATATTAAATTTCATTAAATGGAAAATTTTATTTGAACACAATCACATATTCTACAACAAAAAGAGTTCTTAGAAAAACTTCGTTTTATGAGAAAATGTTTTTATTAAAAAATCAAGTAAAATACTAATTAATATAAAATAATTGTATTATTTTTAGAAAATTAGGAATAATTGAACTATAAATCAAATCCAAAATATAATGTTAAAACGAATCAATTTTTATTTTATTAATAAAATTGGTATTTTTCACCATTCTCCCAAAAAACAATCTTTTTAGATAAATATAAAAAAATAACCATAAGATTGATTTAATATGATAATTCAAAAAACTATTCCCCTTTTATTGAATTAAAATTCAAAAATCATGAAATTTAACTTTTAGATAATACCAAATCGTACATGTAAAAATAATTTAGTAAAAAAACTATTCCCTTTTCATTAAAATTAATAATTAAACTATAATGAATATAAATCCATAAAATTTGTACTTATAAATGATAAGATTTATTTATTTATATGATTAACAATGTTGTCACATTCTCACCATTAAGAAATTTCAACGTTGTAATTTTATTCATTTCTTAAATATGTGAGGGTAGTTTTACCTAATAGTATTTTATCCCTATGATACTTCCTCAATCATGTCAATCTTCTCTAAAACCCTAACATAGAGAATCAATTTATTGCATAGTAAATCATTTGAAGAATCCAAAATCTAATCCAAATTTTCTATTTAATATTTTTTCTTCTATAACTATACCACTTTAAGTATCAAAACATGTGATGAATAAAGTACATACTTACCTAGAAAATAAACATGAAACAAGTCTTGTACCCGAAATAAAATCAAATGAAAGGCCAATAAATATGAAACTAACACCAACTTTTCTAGAATTTTATAAAGACTAATATACCAAAAACTTAATTTTTATTTCTTTAAAAAATTCATAATGCTTTTCCAAGAGGATAATTTTATAAAAACATGATATCCTAACTCAAATGAGATATCTTTCCTCTTCTTACAAGTGAATCCTTTTTTCCTATAACAAGTTATCCTCCTATGGCGCTGAATCATCTTTACCTTCTCAACCATACCCTATACTGAAGAATATCATCAAAAGTATGATTTTTTCCTATGAATTTCCATAATATTAAGGATAAAAATACATATTTAAATTTAATTCAATACAATTATACTTCTAAATTATTTCCACAAAATTATATGTAAACCATGGATCACGATGTGGTGAAAAAGAGAGATAAGATCAATGTAATCAAGACATATATTTAAGATAATGTATATTAAGTTTATATAATTCCATAGTACCTGTAATAGGAATAAAATTCATAGATTTAGTAAAAAAATAAAAAATAAACCAAATTGAATTGTTACCTTGTGATTTATTTGGTAACCCCACCGTGAAATTCAAGGACATATTCTCCCATTTCCATTCAGACACCGGAAAAGGAAAAAACATCCTATTTTGAAGTTTTCATTCAGTTTTAACCTATTTAAAGTTTTAAAATATCAGGGTAAAATCCTAAATATAATGTTTCATTACCTCCCGCATTAACTAACTATCTTCTATCATGAATTATCATAATTTACCATCTAATTAAAGTTAAAAAATCTTACTACTATCTATTTATCTATTATCGCATTAATTTTTTATCAATTTTTTCCTTATAGATGAAAGCCAAATGATTTAACTTACCACATCAGTAAATATTCCTCAATATAATAAAATGTTACTTGAAATAAATTTAACCACATTTGGAATGGTCATGGTTATTAACTGTAGATTTATTGTTTGACTATTTCTCAATTTATTTCCACAAATTCTACTTCTCACTCTTATTTTTATTAAGTAAATAAGTGTTACAAAACACTATTTCATCTATTTTAGAATAAAAAACAACCATATCACAACATTAAAATTCACAAGATTCAATTTCTCTTCATAAAATAGGGTTTATAATAGTGTAAAATCAATTAATTTTACTGTAATGGTCCAGAAAAAAATTCAGTGCACACTTTACATGTCTGGTTAAATTTACTTCACAAGAAGCTATTGATTCTTTTTACCCTTTCCTTCAATACTAAAAATTTATTTTCCATTTTAACTCTATAAAATTTTGAAAAATTCATATCAAGAAAAATATATTTAAAAAACATACACTCTATGGAATCTGTCTCATTATTTTCCTTAGTATTTTTAAAATAGAGACCACTATCGGTCTACTTCACCTTATAACTATAAATAAAAAGAATTACATTTTAATGTTTCACACATCCCAAAACATAAAATATCTCCTATAATGCATTTATCCATCATTTATTTTTCAGAGGGACTAAAGAACCATCAAAATACTGATGGTACTCTTTCATTAAATGATTCACTATAGACATTTTCCTTAGAGGAGAATTCATTCAATATCTTTCACGGGTTCCACAATTTATAACCCACATAATTGTGTTAACATCGCAATAAAATTCTTTATTCTAACCAGTCCATGCTTCCAATACTGAAAGTTATTATCCCCTTGTTTCATTCCTACATTAGTTAATTTTTTTTAAAGTGGAAATAATTCTGAACAAACCTTGATTAGATAATTAAATATGGAAATATTTAAAATCTAGCTAATGAAAATATAAAAGTTAATATAAGTCTATTATGTGTGTATTTTAATATTATCCAAACCTCTTAAGGCATCTAAATATTTCCAATGATACCAATGATATTTCCCTATAAAACAATAAACACATAATTACCTGATTTATATAAAGGGTTTCACATTTATACATTAATATAATGTTTTTAGTTTATATTTTTAATTAATATAGGAAAAATATATATAATTAAGTGTTCACTTTCACATAAATTAAATTTTTTAGAGAATAGTTGGGATTTAACTTTATACCCCAATTTTATTTAAGAAAATTTTGTTTCATTTCAGTCCAGTAACCATAATAGATATCTCGATGTTAATAAATTTTTTAATCATCCTCAGTTCCTATGATTTTTTTTGAAAACTTGGTATGATAAAAAAAATTCAGTAAAGGATATACAAATACTAGAATCCCATTAGTCCAACAAAAAACATGAAAACCCATGGAGAAATTTACTTTTTTTCCCTCATTAAAACTTAAGTGCTTAAATAAAATATTTACACATTTGATAATCAACTTTTTATTAAATAAAATATATGATAACCCATTATTAATCATATGTAAACCGTGAATCTATCTTAATTCATGTGGGAACTCATGAATTGTTTTAAAAAAAAATAAATATTTCACCTTTAAAAGTTTACAAAGATTCCTTTCCCCATGAAATAATAATATTTACATAAAACCACATTTTTCAAGATTAATATATGTATCTTGGATCATCATATTGACTACTCATTTTCACTTGTGTTTAACCCTTTTCAAAATAATTGATTATCCGTTAATTCCATTGGAGTAACCAACATAGTTATCTCCCTCATTTTTCATATTTGAAGACTAAATAATTACCCAATTCATTAGAGAGATATATTGGGATCACTCATAATCATTATCTATATTGATCACAATTTTCAACATCTATAATGGTCTAGAATTGCATCATAAATAAAAGATTTTGTAATTTTCAAATTTTATATATAAAACCCTTGAAAAATCATTTTAACCCATAAGTATAATACTTTTTATTTTAACATAACAATAGAGATAAATATACATTTTCATTTAAAAATATTATTAATGAAAAACTCATATAAGAGAAGGTATAGTTTATAATTTAAGTCATATAAGTTAAAAAACATTCATGTACTCTTTTGTAAAAAGTAGACAATATCCCATACAAAAAACATAGAAATGATTATATTTTAAAAAAATTTAAATAAAGAAAAATATATCTGAAAATAACCTTTATAAACCTATAATGATTAAATAATAAATTTCATGAGACATTTATAATTACAAGGATATTAAGGATAAAGAGTTGAAAACTCTTAAAATAATGTTTAAAGGAAAATCCCTTACCATGAGTCCTCACTCATTTCATTCGTATGTCTACCCTCATGAGTAATAAAATTATATTTGATAATAAAATTTTCCACATCAATTCAATTATAATTATTAAATTTAATTTTTTTGATACCATTTTTACTTAGTTACTAAAATGGTTAAGTACATGTTCGATGTTTTGGGGACATTCAGTTTATTACCTCAAAACAACAATGATGTGTTTATTGTAGTCAAACTGGTTGTGATTAAATTACCTAAAAAACCGTATTTTTTTATGTAATTATCATATTTATACATTAAATATACTTTTAAAATTAACAATGTAATGTGGTTATGAATAATTTATCACATTATTTCATAAAGATGGTAGTTCGTATGCACCCTTGAACAATATTTTCATTTTTCTCCTTAGTATAAAAGAAAGAAGAATATAATATTTTACTTTTAAAGAATCATAAATATGTTAAAAATTTAATATTTATTCATTATCCTGTTGGTTATGACCATTTTTTATTATATGAAAATGAAAAATGAATCACATCGCTTCGTGGAGGTTGTAGCCCACAAGTATGCATGAGCGACATTATCATTTTTCTACAGATGGATGGGTTAAAATCTAGTAATATAATATATTTATGGAATACTAATAATATAATAAATATCACATACATTAATTTTATGCATAATTTTAACCATACATATGATTCATTGATGAATAACGAAACACATCCTTTGGGGAGGTGGTAGTCCACAAGTATACATGAGTGATGTGTTCATTTCTATAAGATTTAAAGGGAGATGAAAAGGGTTCCACCAAAACGATAATAAAAATTAATTAAACTTAATACACTAATTTTATTATATCATCATGAATAAATAATATTTTAGTGAGGTACAAGAATAAATATGAAACAATTTGTAAAAATTATATCTATTATTTCAAAAACATACCTTTATTTACTCTTGAACCCTTCCTAGGTTGTTATTATAGTAATTATAGGAACTATAAGATTTGGGGAGGGAGTTTGAGTGGGTAATTTAGTAGTTCTTGTTAAATATAAATGAAAAATGTGTATGAATAAGTGATGAGGCGTTGCTCCCTTTTATAAGTGATGGTATGAAACATTTGTAAATCAATAAAACATTAAAATATATTATATGTATTTCCCAAAGGAATGTGGAAGTAAATTGAAATATCACAAATATAGGATGATTATAAGTATAATAAAACTCATACAATCATGTTTAAATACATTTTTATGTTATTTTAAATTGGATATCCAATTTTCAACCCCCTCTTTTACTCTTTTAAACATTACCATGGTGAAATCGTTTTTCTAACATTACTATTCATAGTGATTTTGAAATCATTTTCCAATTTTAACCTCCTGATTAATAATATTAAATCCATTTTAGAATATTAATAATATATATGTGGTAAAAACTAATTTTAATATAAATACACAAACTAAAAAAAATATTTTTTTAATAAAATTTCTCTTTTAAGAATTAAAATTATTAAATACCAAAATAAATATGATTATGATTAATATAGAATTAAATTTATAATTTATTTTTTAAAATTAAAAAATATTTAACTTTAAAACCAATAAAAAATAGAATGGTAATTTTTAAATACTTGAAAAGAAGTTACAGTTCAAATAAAAATAATTATTTTTCACTATACACCCAAAAATCAATATTTTTAATAAAATAAAAAAAAATCAGCCAATTATTAATTAAAAATGATGAGTCAAAAAATAAATTCCATTTATAGAATTCATATCTTAATATAATGAAATTTATTTTAAAAAAAGACATATAATACATGGAAAAACAATATAGTTAAAAAACGTATTATTTTTTCAATAATTTTTTTATAAAACCATGATGAATATGAATATATAAAATGAATACTTATAAATCATAAGATTTATTTATTTAAAGAATTAAATGGGTTTTCATAATAACTCTTACGATCAATATGAGGTGTGAACTATAAATTGATAAAATAATTTAGAGAGTAATACATAAAACATAACTCCTCTAGAGATATAATTTTTGTCTTTAAAGAGGAAAATAAAGGACAAATTTAAAGAGTTTTTGAATATATTTATTAATATTGTAATAAAGTGAAGTAGTTACAAGTCACATTAAACGATAATTTTGAGAAGTTGACAAGAATAATTTTTCAATAATAATTTTTAATAAATACCAATAATAGAACCTCAAAAAGGTATAAAGGATATCTTGGGGAAATGTAGAGTGAGAGATAAAATATTATATCCTTAATGGGAAAAAAGATTTTTAATATATTAAAATAACATTATTTTAACATGAATCATTTATAAGAGTAAGAAATCATACTTTATGAAGGTGATAAAGATAAATCTGAATATCAAAAGAGAATATATCTTTGTATTTAAAAATTACTGATGAAAACATTTTTGGAAATAAAGAATATTGACATGGAGAAAAACAATCATTATAGAGAATGATAGTTTTTTTAAAAACCTCATACTAATATAAGAAATAAATAAAACAACAATGTGATTTTGAATTAAAAATATAATTTTCCCTAAACATAGAATATAGAATATCATATTAAAATTGTAAATGGAATAATTTAGGGTACTTATAAGAATGGGGATAAAGAAGAAAACTTATAACTCAAAGAAACCAAGTTGAGTTTTATGAATCCCTTGAAACTCTTGTAGTGTATGAATTAAATGAAAATTTAAGAGTGACGAATAAGTGTAATTTCAATTAAAATCAATAAATTTTCTTTATCGTGAAATAATTCAATGGGTTTTCAATTATAACATATCAAAGATTAATAGGCGAAAAATAGGAAATCACGCCTCAATGAGGGGATTTCTGATGAAAACCCTTAACTATATTCCAAAAACCATGAAAGTTATTTAAGCTATTCTATAATAACGAGATTAATCACTTATTTCATAACCTTATTAAAATCCATTTCCTTTTTTACCATTCCAATTTAATTATTTATTATACATTTATATTTAGTTATTGTTTATTTTTTATTGTGTGTTAGTAACTTTGATTGTTTCTTACCTACCTTGTAATATTAATTTTGATACCCAAAATTTTATTCCAAGTTAATCATTACTTGAAAATTATGTCTTTTAATGATTTATAATGTACTATTTTCATTCTAAGAGATTTTTATTTACAATTTATGAAGATGAAATATGTGAAAATATTGGTTTGGTAATTTTTTAAAAAAAGATAATATATTAATAATACGTAATATATTAATAGAATGCATAATTTATCATCTTGAAGATATTAATAACATACAAAATAATATTTATAATTATTAAATAAATTATTTGAACTATTTATGTAAGGCTGTGATGAAAAATGAAATACATCATTACTGGAGAAGGTAGTCCACACAAAACATGAGCGAAATTTTCATTTCTAAATTAATGCAATGGAGATATGGGTAATTATTTTTTAACATAATCCAAATTCAAAGGTATTTTATGATATGTTTTTTACATATATTTGTGTTTATTATTTTTATTTTGAGACATTATAGAGGGGCCCAGTAATAAGGAAGTAAAATGTAAGGAATGTGGGAAAAAACCATGAGATTTGGAGCTTTTAGGGTGCCATCGACTAGCTAGTTCTATGACAATGGATAGACAGTGGAGGTTCTAGTGGAGAAGTATGAACATGTTTGACATAATCTTTCTGATTTTATGCCTCCATTTTTTATGATGACTATGGTAAAATTATAGGATTATTCCAAGGTAAACTATCCCACCAATGGGATCTAGATTCGATTTTAATTTGGGGCACCCAAACCCCCCTCAAAACATAATGTAGATATCTACCCCACATAGTGTGACTACCATTCATATAGAAAGAAACCATAAGTTATATATCAATGTAATATTCTCCCTTATTCCTATCTATTCAACATTTCATTCGTGGATTGATCTGTAGGCACCAAAACATTATGTTCTAAATGTTATAGTTCAAATAATCTATTTATATTAGAAAAAAACACATATCCAGACTATCATAGTCAAATATATGAATCCTAATATGATGAAATAGAAAATTATTTATTTTTTTGATGGATTAGTGGTTAGATGTTGAAACTTTTCATCTCCCTTTTGATCGAGTCAAAATCTATTTGTGACAATTATTATTATTGGGTAAGACTAATAAACTTGTCACTATTGTGGTGGTATTCTTATTAGATATTTATTTTATTGTCCTCACATTTTCAAACGTGGATGGTTCTAGGAATCATTGGTTTGTGAGTGTATTCCAGATGATAATTATAGACTTTGAGCATCAGAACTTCTGAGGTAAAAAGTCTTTATCTCAACGGGAATTTGTTTAAAGTTGTATGACATGAATACAATGTGTGTTCATGCATGTGTATTTGTGATAACCATTTTTTGATATAATATGATTGGGATTAAATATATGTTGTGCATATATAGAAGTTTTGACCAATGAAATATGTGATATGATTGTGCCTTCTATATTAGGCCATGTCATTTGTGAATGATTTTCCTATGGGGTATTTATATATTGTATCAAGGTGATAGGTGGATATTAGTGTATTTTTTATCTCTTTGTGGAGGTATTTTATAGTTTTATGTTTATTGGCGAGGCTCTCAGGTGAAACCCTCACGATGCTCTCTTCCAATTGGTGATGACGGTGACCACAGCTTCGGCTCCTCCCCCCTTGGAGGTGAAGGGGGTATTGTCATCCCTCGGTAGAGCAAGGTCCTCATTCCGCCCCTTCCCCAACACTAAGAATCTTCCCCCATTTCTGAAAGAATCATTAATCCCTAAAGTCCTGGAACTTCGTGATGTACTCCCTAATCATCAGATATCGACTTCTAAGTTCACAGAAACCTCAACACTACTAAGCCTCACTATAGTTGCATGATTTAAGAAAAGAAGACCTTCTAATGATGAATTTGAAATATTTATCTTCGCCTCGTGCGATCTTCAAGAAAGAGTGATAGTTCTCTTAGTTGACAGCCACCATATCATTATTTTCTTTGAATCAGAGGTGGACCTCATCCAAGCCTGGTCGAGGGCCCCTCGTAGCTTCAACAGGATTCATTTTTCCTTCTATGTCGGTCCTTCGACTTCCATATGAAATACTATTCACTCATTATGGAAGTTTGGGAAAGTTTACTGAATCTTCCTTCACCTTTTCCAAATTCATTTGTTTTCAGAAAGTTTGGTAAACTCATCGGTAGGTTTTTATACTCTAATAGCCGAACTGAGTTAGTGTGTCATCCGATCAATCCCCAGGTTTGTGTTGAAGTGAAAGTATCTCAATTAACTTTCGAATTTGTTTTGATTAATATTGGTGACAAATACAGGTGCAAGAAACGAGTGATTTATTAGAATTAGATTGACTTTTATTCACCATGTAATTTCCTTGGACACTCTCTAGAGGTTTTCCAAAGGGGCTATTCTACCCAGGTGTTGGAAACCCATCATCAAGAATCCCATGTTACGACAAGGAGGGAGGAAATATCAAAGGGTAAATACTATATAGTTTACCGGGGGCTGGTCTGGAACAAATGAAACCTGGTTTAGATGGCTGCAGTGGGGGATCTCAATCATCGCGTCCTTTGGAGAAGGAATTCAGGGATGCTGTTTTCAAGGTGACTGATGTGAATGTTCATCGTCCTGATCCAATGGAAGCTATAGTGACCCAAGCTAATCCCAAGGTGTCCGAAGTGTTTAGCAGGATGAGGTAGGATTTGGGGGTCCTTTCTTGTCTGCATTTAAATAAGGATTCTGTTTCGATCCTTGTAGAGGATTAGGTGGAACAACATATGAATCGAGCTGCGGAGGTTAGGGAGGTGCTGGTGGAAGGAAAGGGGGTTATCTCTGCTTTGGATGAGGCCAACCCAATTAGAACTATGGAAGTAGGGGGATCAGTTCCTTTGGCCTGAAATTGGATTCATTTGAGAAATAGAATTAATGTCCACTCTGAAGTAGGGTTGAATCATGATCCTACAGAATTTAGTGATACGGATGGGGTCTACAAGGAGAATCCCATTGTTGAAGGTTTGGGTGACGTGGAGGCCTCTATGGTTGGGGAAGTGCCTCTTAATCTGGATATCAACAATCTACAGTGCAAATATGAAGACCTATGGATAGAAATTGAGGGTGAGGGAAAAGAAACTACTAAATATAACGGAATTGTGGTTAGGTGTATTTTGATGATTTAATACAACATGCATGAACAGAGAATGGGGAATGACAATGGTTTTAAGGAAAATGTTTTGGAGAATATCTTTGGCAAGAAGGGGAATATTTCTAGGGGTGATAAATAAATTGTGAGTGGTTTGGACAACCATTATTATTGTGATATTGTCAAACGTGGGGGTAAAAGGATGACTGAGGATGAAGGAGTGTTGTCTGCTACTCCATGAAGAATAAAAAGGAAGTACTAGTCTTATCTTCCGCGACCGGTGAATACCAGAGCTTTTTCAATGCAGGATCATGGGGTGATCCTTGCTTTCAAAAAAAGACAGCTTGTCCAAGCCACCATTTCTTGTGTAGCTCTCACTAGATCAAATGAGGAGTCAATACCAAGGAGATAGACTCTTGAGGTGGTATAATCCATATTCTGAAAGGGAATCCGCTACTGCAGAGGATGATTCCTGTGTTGGGTGTTGTTATGAGTATTGATATTATGATTTGTTGTGGTTTTGTTGGTATGTTGTTGTTTTTTTATTGCATGCTCTAGGATTTTGGTTTTGGTCTATTGTGATCTGGTACAGTTTATCATTTTCCCTCAAAGTGATTCATGGTTTCTCACTTATCCTAAAAATAGTTGAAAAATATTTCAGTCAGTTATCTCTTATTGGGGGAGAGTGTGCTTGTGTGATGTGGTGTTGGTGGTGACGATGGGACCATAAGATAAGGAAGGGGTAACAGTTTCTTACGGTATGAACCAAGAAAGAAAATGGGGTATGATGACCTTGTGGTATGACCTGACTGAGAGAGACGATAAATGAATTTGTGGCCCAACATTGTAAATGTATTTTAATGATAAAAATATGGACAACTCGAGTTGTAGTTGGGGGTGATGATCATGTTACCTGACCTGGGGGTTGATTGGCTTTGCGGCTAGATCTGAGGCATGTTTTTGCCTTATATTCTAACCAAATACACAATTATGTATGCAATGTCCCTTCTGAAATGGATATGATTTATTTTTAGTTGGGGATCATAGAAGCCTGATTAGTGCATGATCACATGAAATATGGTTGATTTCTTGTTGGTTCATTTACTTACCACAATGACAGACACTATTACATAAATGTGTAATTTATGTTAAGGATTCATCAATTCTGTCATGCTGGGTTTATACTCACACCCTACAAGGTAATCTAGATGCGTGTTCCAATTTCACGACCATAGATCCTACTATGGTTAAGGGACCAATGTCCAGGGGTAGAGTAGTTGGAGTTTGGAGGATATAGGAAATGGTAGGTTGGAATATGGAGTATTGAAAAAATATTTTAGTTTATTACATTTGGTTATCATATATTAGATTACTTCCCACATTTGAAGAATTTTGGTATGTTTTTTTTAAATCTGTATTCCATTTTCTTATATCATTATGTTTTCTGCTATGTTTTTGGAAATCTTTATTATAACGTATTGTGATTTAAGTGAATTACTATTAGTATTGAGGTTATTGTCTCCCCATGATATTATTCTCAACATCAACACTCATCAATAGCCACTTCCATATAGTGAGATGCACATGAGTTCATGTGATAAGACGACTGAACCTGGTGATGTGCTCAGAGTATTAGAAAGTGGTATCAAAATAGGTTTTATTTTATTTCTTATTAAATATTTTTGTGGGAAATGTATAAAAGAAATGGGAAATATGGATCTCAGGAAGGGGATTCACCTATGTTCCTGGACATCTCTTATTTAACCAACCTATGAGTTACTAGTTATGGGATTTCTGTTACTATTTTTGGTATTACAGTTTCATGTTGATTTTTAGTACCATTGTTTTATTAGAGTTTATCAAATTTTGGTTCATTCATGAATCATTACTAGGAACCCAAATTCACATATCATGCATATTATTTATTGTACTATATAGTAATAAAATCAATTAAATTTCATTAGTAATATGTGATCCACAATTATATTGAATATATGTACTAAAATATTAATTAATGGGACTGATCATGATAAATTTTGTGATATGTATATGACTATGGCTAATGTGTAGGTACACCAGGCTTATTTTAGGCCCTATGTTCTACAAAGGGGGTTCTTCCTTGTAGATATGGGGGACCTCTTAAGATGAGTCTTTCTACAGTGATCCATTGTGTGTTCCCATAATTTATTAGGTGGGGTAGTTCATTTGGTTATAAAAGGAATTTATAATAATTAATTTGGAATTTCAAATAATACATCTACAACTTCATCATAAATTACCCCCTAGGGAAGTGGGTTAGGATTCCCATAAAATGGAGGTAGTTATAGTGGTTCTTCAAGACATGTAAGAGGGTGTAAATGAGTATGGTGCAATAACTGTTCGATTAGTTTAGAAAGCAAAAATGATTCTGTATAGAGCGTTTTCTATAATTACTGTTTACGTTATAGAAACATGATGTTGATAAATTATTCTTGGAATTTATATTTTTTGTATGACCATCCTACCAAGGCACTATATGACACTGATATATTGAGTATTGGATCAATGTTATAGAGGTAATATTTGATCTAATGGAGACTCCAAATGAATGAAGAGTTAAGAAGGGTTATTTTATTCTTAGGGAACCCTTGAAAATATTGTGGTGGGTTTTATGAACTAGGATGAAATAAGTGAGGGTTTTACTGAGGATATCTTTAAAAATAGATTATTTGAAGAATTTATCTTGAATATTCTATATATATAATGATATGAAGAGTTTAAAAATCTTTATCAAGGGATGATGTCAGTATATTCTTATTATTATTTTTTCATAGAGCATATTTTCTTCCCTCATTTTTTTGAGGAGAATGAGGTGTAAAAATCCTAGAAGATTTAGATCATCCTTGGAATATATTTGAGATGCTTGGTCAGGAGCATCAACCTAATGATGTATACTGAGGTGGTATATAGGCCCCCTTTAATTGAGAAGGGTTTGTAGGAGGATTGATAGACATGTATTCTTTTATCCCTTGGTGAACCAATGTCATATAAACATAGCAATGTAGCGAGTGAACTTTATCATTAGTAGGAACAGGAAGACTACGGATGAATGATAGGGTGGTAGTTGGTATTTAGAGTAGAAATGGTATTCTTCAACAACCACTAGGGAAGGAGGTGTCACCTACTGCTTCAATGGTGGCCAAAGCAGACACCATCACAAGCTTTTACTTGAATCTTAGAAAAAGTGTCACCAATGTGGAAGGATGAGGTATCATTAATGTTTATTTGGTTTCTATGGTTTGGTTTCTATAGAGGTTCCAAGAATATGCAGGCTACAAGTCATGGAACTAATATGAGATTGAAATAGTAGGACCCAATTCCACATGGGTTGGTGAATTAACCACGCCATGGGTATCAAGGATACAAATTTGAGATAAATTAATGAAGAGTATATGTCATGGATCATATTCCTAATGATGATAGAAAGTTAATTTATTTAGTTATAGAAATTTTTAAACTATCTCTATGATTTCTACAGGTTTTTTGATACAATAGCTTTGAATTGTTTTATATCATCTCAAGTTTTTGTTGGACTATAATTATAGGATAATATTAATTTTGAATTTATTTATATTGATATACATTAGGGAATATGGTGGAACATCTCTATATAATTCCATAATGTCTTATTATAGTTACTAGTTACGTTCATTTATCGGATTTCATGATCCTATCGGTGACTAGATTCAATGTGATTTTTAGTGCGGACCGGTTGACCAGTTATCCTATATACATCAAATACTATAGAATATTATTATCCTTTAATACAACTAAGGGACAATTTTTTGACTAATGAATGGGATGTCAGATCTTCTAGAATGAGAATAGACCTTAGTCATTTTGACGTAATTATGTTGCATATAATGGGAATGTTTCTTATAGCCGAGCAGGAAGTGCCCCCTCCTCTATTCCTCCAGTTGCGTAATGTTACAAGTATGTATTTCTATATAATTTATTATTAATTACACCTAATAGATGAATTTATTTCAATATCAAAATTTTACATGGAGAAAAACCTATATCAATCCCTCCATATATTATGACATCAAATTATTTTAAGGAATTGAAGCTTTTTCTTGAGGATTTAGAGGCAAAGGGATTTATTAGACTCATTACTTCTCATTGGGGTGATCCAGATTTTTTATCTAAGAAGGTGAATGTAATCCTTCATATTTTCATAGACTATAGAATACAGAATTAGGTAACGATGAATAATATTCACTCTCTATCAAGGATTGATGAATGTTTTTTGATCATTTGAGGGGAGCTCAATTGTTCTCCATGTTTGACTTATGACCAGGTTACAACCAAAATTAGGTAGGAGAAGTGGATATATCTAAGACAATGTTATGAGTAGTTTGGGAAAGTGTGAGTATATTTTCACTCCTTTGGGTTTGACAAATTCTCCATCATTGTTCATATATCTCATGAACATGATATTCCATCCACATCATCACTGTTCTGTCTTTGTATTTAGTAATGATATCTTGATATACTCATAGACCCTAGAGATGCATGGTCTGACCCTTGAAATCATCTTCATTTCACTTAGATCACATTGAATTTATTCTAATATTTCAATGTTTCACTTTTTGATTCAAATGGTGTGTTTAATTTGGTATATAATTTCTAAAGCACTAATCTTAGTTAATTCAGAGATGGTAGAAGTGGGGATGTCTTGGGAATTCCATGTTAATGTGTTTAATATAAAAAGTTTACTTTTTTTTACGAGTAATACCAATGGTTCATTCATGATTTATATTATTTATGATCAAAATTATTATGATCACTTATAAGATGGTGAAGTTTGAACGGACATATCACTAGGAATGGGCCTTCCTAGAGTTCAATTATATATTTGAACCATATCATATTTTTATCTTAATTGAAACTAAGATTGTATATGTGGTTTACTATGAACAATTTGGTATTGTTTTATGAGCTATTTCAATGTAAAAATATTAGGTAATTTCTTCATATATAACCACATGGGTGGAACTAACCTACAAATTAATTGGAGTTCACGATTGTGTTCCATGCCCTGAATTACGAGAAATATTTTCTGTTCAATGAGATGTTTTCTTCCTTCATTAACCATATCAATGGATGTGATTAGGGAGTGAAACTAATCCATAATGAGACTATGTCCACCATGTTATTCCATGTTATCAGTTGGAATAGGATTTTCTTTTTGAATGTTATATGTTTCCACCACTTTTTTATAATACAATGATCTTATTATTTCATGTTCTTTATGTTTTTCCTCCATATGATTATTCATGTGCTTTATATTTTATGTTACCATGTTATTCCTTTTGACTAATATTTTATGCTTTATTAACATGTTAATTTAATTATTATAATTTATATCTCACCCATTTATTTTATATATTCCACAAGCTACCCTATGAGTTTTTAGGATCTAAAAGTTATTTATGATCTCATTATTCAGATTAAAATAAATTTGTTCAATTTAATATTTAATCTTATGTGTTAAAATACTTGTCTTTCAATTAAAAGTAGAATTTCGATCATTAGGTTATATTTATTGGATATTAATTCTAAAAATAATGTAATAATATGTGTAAAATCCTTGGGTTACTATAGTTAGTATCATAGGATTGTTTAGTTTTTTTGGGGATTTGGATTACAGTTATTGAGTTAGAACCCTATGGATATGTCTAAATATAGGAAATCTTCTTGGAATTTTGGTGAAGTATAGAGTGAGTGGTCCCCAAGAAATTATAAACCTCTCCAGATTCTAAAAGTGGAAGTAGTTTTGGAATAGTTTTACCTAGGGGTAATAACCTCGAAAAGGGTACACTGGGCAATAACATGATTATCACTTGGTGCATGAAAAAATGGGCTTGTTGTACACCTAGTATGACCCTCCTAAGGGATATGGTTTGTAAAACTTTTAAACTCTTTATGATCCATTATGATGGGCTTGAATATATTATTTGGTTATAAAAACTAAGATGAAATATTACAACGGATAAACTATATTGAAACATAGAGAATTATAATATAGGATAATAATTTTCATTTATAAATTATTCCTTCTAAGTTCATAGTTTCCCCTTACATATTTACTAGTGAAATTATTCTCATCAATTGTTTTACTTTAATTGTTCGAAATAGGAGGAGCTGTGTTAGTAACCAATGTGATTGGCAATATAATGATTTGCCTAATAATATTACTAATATTATGGGAGAAGGATTTGGGAATATTGTCATAGTACTAGCCCAAAAACTGATTCTATAAATAATAACTTAAATCGTGTTGATCACCATCCTTCTCCTCAGAAAGAGAATGTTGTGGTCAAATAATTTTTGTGAAAAGGCCTTCAATCTTTAATGGATATTCTGATCCCCTCATTACCGAAAAAATATTAACTCAAATAAGAAAATATTATTTTTCCTCCAATTCTCAGAAGAAGACAGATTTATGTTGGCTATTTATCATATGAAATGTAAGATGGTCAATGGTGGGAACTCATCAAGAACACACAACTAAAAAAGAAAAATGATTCCATTCAATGGGAAGTATTTAAGAAAATATTTTTCAATAAATATATTCCTTGAAATATCCCTCTTAAAATAGAGAAGGAGTTTTTGGGTATGAAGTAAAAGGGAGATGAATCTATTAGGGTGTATAAGGAAATCTTCCCAAGTCTTACATTGCATGACTTCATCCTTTTCACAAACACATAATGTATGGTGGACCAATTCATTAGTGGGTAAATCTGAGTGCACTAAATTATTTATAAATTTGAGAATTTAGGAGACTACCCATTATTACCATAGGGTCGATATGGATATTGGTGAAATTTATTGGTATTGATTTGTTTGAGTTAAAAATAAAAAAATGGTGTTTAATTTAGGAGGATATATTGATAAATTTTATGGTAGAAAGAAAACCTGACATCCCACATTTCCAAGTTGTGGGAATAAGAATCTCAGAAACTATCTAAAGGGAACAATAATATTTTTCAATAGTAGAAGAAAAGGGAAATCTGGATAATGTATACCAAAGATAGATAAAAAATCCCACTAAAGAAATATAAGAATATAAGGTTTTGATCAACACTCATCCTTAAATATTGTGTTTCAACAACAAGGAATATGTTCACTTTGTTAAACAATTCACTAGGGCAAGGTTTTTTTGGAGATAATCTACGCTAATAACCATTATTTCTCATAGATTATGAAAGATCATATGATATCAATACTTATAAGGTGGATCTGAATAATTTTGTGGTGATAGATAGACTATTTATTCATTTATTAATGACAAATGTACTTTTTGATTCCTATTCTATGCATTCATTCACATCATTAAATCTTAGTAGAACAGTTCAAAAAAAACCTCAAAATATGGGGGTTGAGAAATTTTTGATAATAAAAAATGGAGAAATTATGATGTCACAAGTATATAACTACTCCTCAGTCACTGTTTGTGGAATGAACATCCCAAAAAATCATGTTCTACATCCTCTAGTTGAGTTTTATGCAATATTATAAATGGATTGACTATGCTTATATAATGTAAACCTCAACTATCAAGAGATTTATATCATTATTCACCTCTTGATTTCTCAATTGAACTTATACTTAGATATTTTCATATGTAAAATAATCATTTTATAATGTCCACCATTGGGCTGGAAGAACTAAAAAAGTAGTTATAAAATAATCTAGAAAAATGTTTTATATGGTGGAGTGATTCACAATGGGGGCCCGACATACTTCATCAAGAAGGATGATGGATAAATATTCCTCTGTAGTTTATTATTATGATCACAAAAAATAAATTATAATGAATAAGAACCCACTCCCATAGATAGATTAAATGTCCGAAAAAAATAAGTGGAGCCTAGTACTTTTCTAAAGTGGCCCTTCAGTTGGGATATCACCAATTAATGGTATAAAGGGAACACATTCCCAATATTTCCTTTTGAATAAATATTGAACGCTATGTGTCCATAGTGATTCCCTTTAGACCCACTAATGTTAAATTAATATTTATAGATTTAATGAGTAGAGTCTTCATAGATTATCTCAAGAAAATTTATGGTTATATTTATGGATGATTTTCCGATATATTCCTATAGAAATTAGGTGAATGAGAAAATTGTGAATAATATTATAAATACATTATGAAAAGATAATCTATATGAAAATTATAGTAAGTGTCAGTTATGAATAGAGGTAGTATCATTAATGGGGCATGTTATCACCAATTAATGAATATCGATGGACCATTCTAAGATAATGTAAATTGAGTAGTGGCCTAAATCAACACCTATAATAGAGATGCATAGTTTCCTTGGACTATCAAGATATTACTGATGATTTGAGAGAAACTTATCATGATTTTGAAACCCACTAACAATCCTAACTCAGAAAGGAGTGAATTTTAACTAAAATGTTGAATGTAAATATAGCTTTAAGGAATTGACATGAACTATTATCACTAGAACTATCCACATCCAACACAAAAGTGCGTAACTAATCATGGTATACAAAAATTATTCAAAGGCTTGGGATTTTTAATAATGTGGAATTAAAAAGTGATAGACTGCACCTCAAGGTAGTTCTAAGTTCACGATTAGAACTATCAAATGCATGATATGCATTTGGTTGTAGTGATATTCACATTGAAAATCTAGAAGAATTATCTCTTTAGGGAGAAGTTTGAAATATATATGGATTATAAGAACCTCAAATGTATATTAATATATAATTATATTGATATGTACCACCAGAGATGGTTTTTTATGATTAATGAGTATGAATTATCAATCCACTACCATCTTGGGAAATAAAATAGAGTTGAAGATTCTCTATGTAGAACAGTTCTTACAACGATATTAATGATCATAACTAAGAAGGAAACATTATTATTAGAATTAAAAAGTATGGTCTTGAGAATCATAAAGGAATATCATCATCATTATTTTCCAAAATTATTTCTCTACCATCTATATTGAAGAAGTTGGTGTATTGTAAAAGAGAGAGATGTGGAAATATATAAGAAAGTGGAAGCTATAAGAAAAATAATGTTTTTTGAGTTCATAATTTTTGAAGGAGTTGTAATATTTGGGTTACAACTATGTGTAATATAATATATTGAGATAGAGAAGGATCCATTGAATTAGGATAATATCTCAACCTTCTATATCCACCTACGGAGTACACAGATGTATCGAGATCTTTGAGAGCACTATTGGTGGGATAATATGAATATAGAGATTGAAAAATATATATTAAAATTTCAGGTATGTATGTAGGGAAAGGATGAAATGAAAAATTCCATGGGGATGATGAAAACATTAAACAAACCTATATTGAAATGGAAAAACATCACTGTAGACTTTTTCACCAGTATTAAGAATATATAAAGATAAAATAATTATATATGGATAATGGTGGATTATCTAATAAATTCTTATCACTTCATTTAAATTCAAGAGGACTTGTCACATGATCCACTTGAAGGGATATACATAAAAGTGGCAAGGTAACATGGAACACGAATATAAATTATAACTAAAATAGATTCTATATTTTTCTGTTAATTTTTGAAGATTCTACCCCAAGATCTAAAAAAATGAGTTGAACATCAGTACGAACTGTCAACTTAATACCGATATCCAATCTAATCATACTATCTAGACACTATTAGAAATGTTGATAGCATTCTCAATGAACATTAATGTAGGATGGTATTTTTATCATCCTTTTGTCGAGTCTCTTAAAAAAACAGTTTCACTCAATCATCGAAATGGATCCCTATTAAAAACAATATAGACAAAGATGAATAACACATACATGATGGGATGAAACTAGTGAACTCAAGAAAATGTATTTTTAAATGGTTTAATAAATCATAGAAAGGTCAAAACCATTTAGCAACCCATTCGGGCTAAACAGAGTCAATAGAAGAGCTATGATGAAAATATAAAATGAGGCTTGGAGTTTGAGGTCAGATATAAAGTATTCCTCTATATATGTTTATGGAAGAGATTCATGAGATTTGGGAATAATGTAAAGCTAATTAGTAGGTATATTTTCCCCTTTGAGATTCTTGATTGCATTGGATTTGTGGCCTATCAACTACCACTCCCAAAATCCATTTATAAATTACATGACATATTTAACACATCCCTCTTGATAAAGTTCATTCGATATACCTCACATGTATTGAATTTAGAGGTGGTACATCTTGAAAATGATCTCTCTTAGAAGTAGAATCTAGTGAATATCTTGGAATATAGATATAGTGTTCCAGACAATAAGAAAAATCACCTAGGAAAATTACTATGATGGAACCACAAGTATGATGAGGAAACATGGGAATCGAAGAAATACATGAAGTAGAGGTACCCTCTAAAATATTCACCTTAGTGTATAAAATAAAATTTGAAGTGTGAAATTTTTTAAGGGGGAATAATATAATGACCTAGAATTTTATCAATGGAATTTACCATCTGAATATATAATTATGTCATATATAGCAATATAATATTATATAATGGAGGAACACCACTTAATAAATCCAAAAACATTTTCAAATATTTTTTTAATTAAATTTTTATAATAAGAATGGCCATAATAATTAAACATACTAGAATGGAATAAATAAAAAATAAAATAATAATTATAGGGAAATTTGGATCTTCTCGATCCCCTAGAATAATCTTACTCATGAGAAATACTATAGAAATAAATTATATTGTTAGTAATATAATATGAATTTTGATAATGAAAATTTATATAACCTTGTGAATAAAATAAAATTTGATGAATAATGAATGAAATATTACGTATTTATAAGATGTTGGGAACCCATATGACTGTTATAAATCTCATTTTTGGAATAGTAATATGACTATTAAAAATATTAATAGGTATATTAGAAAAGTATCCTAAACTATAGAAATGTAAGATAATATTTAGGCATATTATAAAAGTATAATATGATATATTTATACCATAGTGTATGTAAATAAATGTTTTAAAATTTTTAAATTAATTCATTATATTATTAGAAAACACAAATTTTATAATTTCACTTTTATAATACATATTATTATCTAAATGAAATATTATTACAATAAAATGTATTTATAAATTAATATTATGTTTCATTATAATGGTAAAATATTTTTATGAGACCATATCTAAATTTTAAAAGGGTCATAATAGTGCTAGTAATATTAAAAATGAATTTTTAATTAAATGAGGATTTTATTTAAAAATTAATTATTTCATTTTTTGAATATTTTTTATAAAATATATTTCTTTGGTAATCTACATGTTAAAAAAGAATAGGATAATTTTGTTTGGATTTTTTCTAAAATAGTTTAATTTTTTGGAGAGTAGAAAAACAAGATAAATTATGGTATTTAACATTATAAGCTAAATACATGAATATTTTAGTCATGAATGATGTAATAACACAATATTTAGGTCAGAAATGAACTATATACTATATTTAGTCAAAAAAATCAATAATATTGGTATCATTTTTCCAAAATAAAAAACTAACCATTATAATAATACAAAACACCCCTCTCCTCCCTAATAAATACCACCCTCACCACCCTTGCTACTCACAAATTTTAAGCCTTGAATCCTGGAATATTTATAACCAATTTACTTCCCAATACTCTACCCCACATACTAGTGATTCTGGTATCATCCAAATACCATTTCAAGGAGCCTTAAGGGGTATCCTAAGAGGATACAACCAAAGGAAGAGGTAATGTTCTTAACCCATCACATTCAATTTTTTTCATCTTATACCACCTCCTTATGATACCCACACACTTAAACTTAGTACGATAAGTATACTAAATATAATGAAATGTTACAATTATGGTTCAATATATATCTTATTCAATCCATAATTTATTTCTTACGATGAAAACATTGTTTACAATATGGTTGGTTCAATGCATCCATGAACAACCCAATTCATTTTTTCACATCACCTTCATATATGGTTATATAAAAATATTATAGTTAAATATTATTTTAATAATCCTATTATAAATTATTTAATGTTATTGAATTATTATACAATCATAATTTGAAATAAAATGAAACATGTTCATGATGTTCTGTAAAACCGTATACAGGAATTAACCATATAACACTAAAATTTTCAATAAAATAATCATCCCTTTGTCCGAGCATTGATGGATATTTTGGATCATTAATATTAATTAAAGGATATTAATATCTTTTAATTTCACTTTTATAGTTTTATTCCCATTTTAAAAGAACTTCGATAATTATCTATAAGTGATACAACCTTGTTACCATGAAACAAACGTCCTTCGAAGGGTGAAATTAAGATTTATATATCATTGAAATATTAATAAATTAAAATCATAAAATTATAATAAATATATATATATATATATATTAAAAGTTTATGAATAAAGTAATTATTTAATTTTCTCTAATTATTCATGATATTAAGTGCATTTTTATTTTTTTAAAAGGTAATGCCTTGTTCAAAAACGACCAATGCATAAATATTATTAAAAAGGAAAAAAGATTACAGGAGTCTAAAAGATGGGATCATATTACAATCTTTTTCAAGCAAGGAAAATAATGGGGAGGTCTTCAAACCAAGTAATGTCTTGATTGACTCCCATGTTTTCCAGACCATCTCCTACTGCGTTTTCATCTCGATAAACATGTGTGATGATATAGTTAAGATTGCTAAGCGAGTGGGAGCAATCCTTCCAGGGGTGGTAATCGGCCATGCTAGGTGGATTACACCATTAAAAAGTTCATAGAAAATAGTCATCAAGTCACTTTCGATCCAAAGGTTATTACAACCAAAGGATTTTGAAAAATTAATGGCATGAATGAATCCCATCAACTCTGCTTCGAGTGAGGTGGTAATGTCACATTTACCCATGAAGCATCCAAGGATCTGTCCGTTGTAATTTATGAAGACATCACCAAATCCTGCAGGTCACGGATTGCCTTTGGAGGCGCCATCGATATTGGTCTTGATCCATCTAGGTAGGAGGGCTCTCCATAACACCACTAGAGTACGATGCGGATGACAGAAATTTCCATTAATCCCAAGATGACTCAGGATCTCAATGTCATGAATGGTGTTTTGGCATCATCCCTATTGAATTGAGGGAGCTTCTTGTATAGTAATGAGGAACCTCATTTGTCCTGCATTTTGATTGAATGAGTAATTATGATCAATAATAGCATTCCGATCATACCAAATCACATGATGGAGCTTTGGAACCGCAATCTGAAAGAGGTTCCTAATTTGTTGAGAGCCTTCCGTTTTTGCACATTTTTTATGTTGATCTTTGAAAGAACTGACCTTCAAACATCTGCAGTCAAAAATGTCAAGAATATAGTTCCAGAGAGCAGAAGCAGTAGCACATGGGAGAAAAACTTGGTTAGTATCTTCCCTGCATTGATTTCAGATTTTACATTTGGAACAGAGTTGGATGCCAAAAGATTTGAGGCAAAGTTCAGTGGGAACTCTGTTGTGAGAAGGAATCCATATAAGTTTGAATCACGATGGCCTTATCCAGGGTTTGTTGAAGTGTTTTAATCAAATATAGTAATTTTTTGAGTTATAAATATAGTGATTGTAGAAATGTTTTGAGTTGAGCATACCATTGTGAGTAGGTTCCCAAATTAAGAAGTAATTGGCGGGAGAGAAAGATTAGTTGTTAATAATGTTTAAAATAGTGTCAATAAGGTGATCATGTTGTGAGTTTAAAATGTCTCTGATAGAGTTGTTGGTAGTATCAGGGTTTTGATCAGGAAGCAACATGGATATTAAAGGCATGTCAGTATAGTTATCCAACCAAAATTTCATGGAGGAGTCTCTAGAGACCATCCATCTAGAGTTATGCATAATATTAGTAAAGGAGTTTTTTATGGAGGTCCATATAGATGATTTAATGAAGATCGAGTTTCCCGTTTTATGTTTTCGATGGTTTTGCAACAAGTTGACCAGGGCACAATCACATGTTTTCTTTCTAGAGTACTACCGATCCAGATAAAGTTATTTATAGTTGTGTCCATTTTATTAATGAGTCCAATTGGCCATTTATGGAAAACCATTGAATTAACCATCTTGGAGACAATAGTGGATTTAACAAGGCATGTTCTATCGGCCATAGAGAGAGACATACATTTCCAATAAGAAAGTTGATTAAGAACATGATAAACTGTAGTCATAAAGTGACAGGATTTGGGTCTACCCCACAAAATGGAAAACTAAGATAGGTGAATGGAAGCGTGCCTTATTTTAGACCCAGGTCAATGAGAATGTTACATTTTCTACCAGAAGGGAAATTATTCCCAAAGAAGATGCAAGATTTTTTCTAGTTAATAGTATTACCAAAAATCTCTTCATAGTGTGAGAGCACATTTTCTAGGTTAAGAATGTTTCTTTTATCCCCTAAAGGAGAAGGATAATGTCATCAGCATAAAAAAGATGAGTGGGAGCTTTAAAATTTCTGGAGACTTTAATGGGATTTATTTTGTTCTGGCTTACCAACCTGTTGATCAGACAACTGAGGTAGTCTTATGCTATCGAGAAGAGAATGGAAGAAAGTGGGTCACCTTTCTTGACACCATTAGTGCATTTAAAATAACCTTTAGGTGATCCATTGACTTGGTTGGAGAAAAAATCTGAGTTGAAGAGTGTTCTGATTGCAGATATAAAAGAAGTGCCAAAACCATAACCATGATGGACTTTGAAAATAAAGCTCCTTTATATAGTGTCGAAAGCTTTTTTTATTTCAAGATTAACGCAATGTTTCCTCCCCTATTGGTTTTATTCAAATTATTGACAGACTCTGAGGTGAGGAAAATTCATCCTTGAATGGATCTTCCCTTTATAAAATCAATATGGTTCTAATATACAATTTTGTTCATGAGAGTTGAAAGTATATTGGAAATAATTTTTTAGATGACATTAAAAAGGGTGTTGATACAAGCAATGGGTCTAAAAAAATGAATCTCATAGGCATTATCTACCGTCGGTATCAGGGTGAGAAACTGGGCATTTAGAGGGCGAGGGAGAACCCCATTTTGGAAAAAGGATTTAACAATTTTACAAACATCAATCTGAATCACATCCCAGTAATGCTGGAAAAAACCAATGTTGAAACCATCAGGGTTTGGGGCACTATCGGGGTTCAGACTAAAGACAGTGTATTTAATTTCATGATCCATCGGGGTGTTAAGAAGGAAGGAGTTGTCCTCATAATTTATCACAAGGGGAATGCCATCAGGTAGGAGGTCTTTTTTTATATTAAGACAATTGAAAATGGTTTCATAGTGGGAGACGATATGATGAGCAATGTCATCCTCTTTGTCAAGTGTATAATGATTCTTGAATGTAAGGAAATTGATCTCTCCAAACCACACTTTTTTCTTACGGTTTTGACATTTCTCTCTCTAAATCACTTAATATTTATATTTAATGTTATGAAATGATAATAAATTTATTATATATGTCTCTCAAATATTTACCTAGATTAATATCCTTTACTATTTTGAGGTAATACATGCCTTAATTTAATTTCCCAGATTCCTTATTTATAAAACATCATTTGACTATGATATGAGGCATGATTATAAAACCCATTAATTTCCATTGAAAATTATTATGTTTATGATTGAAAAATATTTTAGGCACACATAAGAATGTATATTTTATGATGTGTTCACTAAAAAAACTCCTATGCATTTGGTAATTTTTTTCTCTTATGGCGTTATGGATGTGATTAGGGAGTGAACCTAATCCATGATGGGACTATGTCCAACATGTTATTTTTTCTTAAAGCCTTTACTTAGATTATGCTTATCTCATGTTATATTTTTCTTCCAATTTATTATATAGCCATGATATTAGTATTCCATGTTATTTATGTTATGCCTCTATATGATTATTCATGAACCATATCTTTTATGTTACTTTGTTATGCCTTTAGACTCATATGATATGATTTATTAACATGTTTATCCCTATAATAGGATTTATAGATCACCCATTTATTTTATATATATCATAATATTCACAATTTAGTTTTAGGATCACAAATTTATTTAGGATTTCATTTTAAGGATTAATGTAAATTCATTTTATTTTCATTTCTATTTGATGAATTACGAACTTATTCTTAAAAAGACACTAGGAATTTTAATCCTTTGGTTGAATTTAATGGATTTTTATATTAAAAAACAAGTAATAATATTCATAAAATGATTGTGTAACTATATTTTAGACCTCCATCCATGGTATTGATGTATGCATATTGGGTTCTATGTGTTTTAAATTAAGAATTAAAATCCTAGTCTTTTGCCAATGATCAAAATTGAAGATGTTGAGTTGGAACTAGATGCATCTATTATGGAGAAGCTTTTTTATTTTGTGAACTAGAGTAATAATGTTTTAATGAGGAATATGGTATCACTAGTTTGAGTTTGTTGGTAGTATGTAAAAAATATAAGAGGATACCGGAGAGTGATATTTAGATGTTTGGGCACAATGGACTGAGTTTTCAGATCAGATGTATGGAGACACATGTCGAGGATGAGAAATCGTTAAGGGGTGATAATTTTAATATACTAAACATTTATAGGTATATTATACTTATGTATTTAGTATTTATTATTGAATCTTATTCAAATTTTGAGACATATTAGAGGTGTTTAAGAAAAATGAGGAGAAATTTAAAGGAATATTGTAACCAACCAGTAGCTTTTTAGAAACTGGTGTGTCACCGGTTTTCTATTCTAGAGCCATCATCTTTACAATAATTGTTTCAGGACACTAAGATGAATTCAGGTGTTCTTGAATAGACAGTGGTTGAAAAAAATACCAATATTCTTCTTAGAGAAACCAACTGACCAATTCGCCTCCATCGACTAACGGATGGGTTCCAAATTCAGTTCTAATTAGGGGGTATCCCCATCCTATCACCATAATTATTTTAATATCTCCATAACCTGAATAAACTATCATTAATGTATAAATAACCTACTAAAACTATTTTAGGGAATTGTTTGTATCCTCGTCCTCTCTTTGTAATTTCAATCTTGGATCAACATGTGGGTACCCAAACTGTATGTTCAATCCATTCTAGTTTGAATCACTTCTTTCCATTGAAACAAACCATATATAAAGGCCATAATGGTCATATATATGAATATTAATAATACCTAATAGATAATTATTTATTAATGGATTTGTGTCCAGATCAAGAATATTTTTATCTCTATTTTGATCAGTTCAAGATCTGTGGGTGAGAATGATTCTCTTTGGGTAAGACTAATTGAATTATCATCCTTAGTTAAGTCTTGTTCTTGTATATTTTCTATAGAATCTTCATGTTTTTAATTTAGGATGGTTCTAGGAATCATTGGTTTCTAGGTGTCGTCCAGGTGGAAATTATAATCTTTGGGAGTTAAAACCATTAATATAGGAATTATTTTTCTCATAAAGTACTTAAATAAAGTTTATTTACATGAATAGAATGTGTGTGTATGCTTGAAAAACTATGGGAACCATTGTATAAAATGATATGATTTTAATATTTAATTTGTTTTCATGTGTTGATCAAGATACCTATGAATTTTATTCTATGATTCCTCCTTTTATATTATTATATATTTTTCTAAATGTTTGGACCATGGATGATTTTTTATCAGGAATTAAGGACACAGTGGATTGTCATGTCTTGGTTAGCTCATATATGGGGATCATGTGTTAGTGGGATGTGGTTCTAATTATGATAATGAGACTTGGTGATAGGGAAGAGTTATGAAAACCTTGTAGCCTTACCGAAGTTAGGGGATGGTGAATAACGGCTTGAAGGATTGATACGAGGATGACTGAATGGTGATTTTACTTTGTATCCAAAACTAATAGAAGATGTAAAATAGTAAAATTGTAGATTAAAACAAGGATGAGTGAGGGGTATGAGGTATTTATGGAAAATTCTAGTTCTTGATTAGTTATAAACCTTGATTTGAGACCTGTGTTTTCGTGGGATTGTGGAAGCCTAGTTAGTGTATGATCACCCACGATTTGGTTGGTTGCTTATTTTTTAATTTACATACCATCATGACATACACCATCATAGAAATTTCAATTTCTATTAACGACGTAGTTGTGGTGTCCTACTTGGTATATAACCACACCCTATATAGGTATCTCGATGTGTGTGTAGATTTTATAGTCATGGGTCTATCTAAGGGAAGGGGGCCTATATGATGGAGAAGAGAAAGTGAAGCTTGTAGGATAGATGAAATTCTAGAAAAAACTCAAGAATATTACTGATGTCTTTTAGTTCATTTCTTTTGGTTATCATACATTAGTAAACTTACCACATTGTTAGTATTTTGGTTTATTTATTTTTGTATAATATGTTTTCCATTTACATATGGAGTTCTTTCTTCTATTGTGTTGTTCTAAAATTTTTTTATTACGTATTATGATTCAATTTTCTGACTATTGATACTAAGGGTATATTCTCCCCACAAAACTATTATGACCCTCACCGTTAGTCTACAACCTCTTGCATATGAGGAGACCTTCATGAGGTATTAGGACACACCGACCAGTTTTAGTGATTTCATCAGGATGTTACAGATTATTCCACAAACATAATTAAATTTCAGTATACTAATGATAATTATTCCATTATATGAACATGTTTATAATTTTTTTGGATGAAAATGATATAGAAGAAACTATTAGGGAGTAGATAAGACTCATTTTGAGGACATGATTATTCTCCAAAGGGGACTCCTGAAAATTGAGGACTTGGGAAAATTTCTTGAAACTAAGGGTTTACAAAAATGGAATTGGATTATAGGAGAGGTAAAATGGATATCATATCAATGAAAATTATATGGATATGTGTGGATTAAAGTGGTTGGATGTGATCTCCTTTTATAGCTTAATGAGAAGGACATTTCCTTGGAAACTAATATTATGTGAGGGATAAAGATATAATCTAATGATATTTAGGTTATCTTGGCGAGGAAAAGATGGTAAGATGTGTAGTACCGTATTTATGACCTAAAAGTATCATTTGGATGGTCTATGTGTCATTTAATCTAAATAAAATTGCATTCACATTGGAGTACCTCTCTTTTAACCTCTTAACCTTGACTAAATATTTACTATGATAATTAAATTTTTCACTAAAAATATAATTTAATCCCTACTACCAAATTCCATAACTTTGAATCTAAATTTTTATCCATTTAATCGAATTCAATTTATAAATATGAAAAATTAACTTTTAATTTAAAATAAAATATATAGAAAAAACATATTTTATATAAAAATGTATTTTTATACATTAAATGTTTTTATTCATAATTACTATCAATTATTAATTAAATGAGTTTTAATAATTTTTTTATATTTCTAAACATAATTTTAGAGCTCTCATTTAAAGATTATAAATTTAATTTATATATATATATAACACAATGTTTATAAAATGAATTCATTAAAATACCCCTTTTACCATTACTTTGGATTTTGATTTTTACCTTAATAACTTATTTTTATGTTTAAAACACTTAATGGAATTATTACCTTATTTTAGATATCTTATTCCATACATAAAAACCATTTTATTTTATTCAATTTCCATAGGTGTTAAAAATTAATTTTAATATAGTCGTGCATAACACAAAATTCATTTTAGAATAATATATCTTTTATGCATAAAATGAATTTACTATAATTAATTTCTTGATAATAACTAATATATGGATATTAATTGAATTTATTATATATAGTATCAATAATTTTCATTAAAGTTAAAATTTAGTAGGGATTAATTTAAAAATACAATACACCTTATAAATAACAGTTCTTTGAAAAATATATCTTTCATATTTTAATCTTTTTATCAAGAACTTTAAAAATTAGTTTTTTAATAGTCTAAAATATATATTTTATCAATCCATTGATATTAAAATATTCATTTGAATATTATAAATAAAATTTGTCATACTTTAATGATTTTAATAATATATAATAGAGAAAAATATTTTTATAAATAAATATTTTAATTTTATATTATATTTTTATTCCATTATTTATTATTATTGAATTATACTATTTTAAATGTGTTTGTGAAATAATGTTTTATTATTATTACTATTATATATATTTATATCCAATGATTATATTTCAATTTATAATGGTTATGTTGACCCTATTACCTCATATAAATTAATTCCATTCTTACCACTTGAATGACACTTCTCATTCCATTTTATTTTAGATTAAAAATATTCTGTTTGCATTTATTATATTATTTATCATTGTATATTTTATTTTACCAGTGGTGATTATAAAGGGTGACGATTCTCTAGTGGATCTAGAAGCTTTAAAGATATTATTATTTTCTATTTATTTTCCCATTTTAATTTTTCAAATCTCAATAGATGTAATCATCCAGGGTATCTAATATTCCATTTTATGAAATACATGATTTCTTGTAAATTTATTTTTAATATTTCATTATGAAAGAAAAATGTTTTGTTAGTATGAATCATCTCTTATATAACGCATTTCTTAATAAAATATTTTTGAAAGAATAAAAAATAATTCTTTAGAATTATAGACATGCAATTTAAATAATGATAATTTATCCTAAAACATGGGGCGTCACAGTCACTATAGTCTTGGGGTGTGGTGGCTTGAAATACTTGATATGAACCTATCTCTATATGTGGATGTGCCTAGGTCCTTAATAATTTCTCACACGTGTCTCATAATTTTCCCATTCTAGAAACCTATTTTCCCGACACCATATAATCCTAGATCGTGGAGCCTATGATGATAATTTTTTCCATCATGGGACTATCTCCAATAGTGTGATTTACCATGGATTTAGGGTCCCTAATACAACTAGAACTTTTCACCTATGGTTAAAGGATGATGTAAAACAACAATTCTTCTAACTATTGTAATTGAAACATGGTCATAGGTCATTTTTCTAGTATTTAGTTAAAGAGATTATATTACACATTATCCTTTATATAGAAGTTGTTATATTTTCTACAAAATCATCTATCTATATTGGTGTCTTTATAAGTTTCTAGAAATTGATCATGGAGTTTAGTTAAGTTCCCTTATTCCCTCTAATAATGTGGCCAATAGGTTGACATAGTAAGCATATTCAAAATCTCATTAAATTACAATAAATTTCATAGTAAGTATAAATATTAACATTTCATTATAGAATAATAATTATTCAAGTATATTTAACTGTGATAAATGTGATAACATGATATTCTAGTTTAAAACTTGTGAGTTAAATTTCAGGACTTGTTTAATTATTTAGATGGTAACAAATAAATATTTATTTATTCATGAGTTTTATAAATAATGTATGATAAATATTTAATTAAGCAATGCTAATATCACAATAAATGTTTATTCACGAGTTTATTGAATATAATATTTATTTATTTTACCAAACAGATAATATTTATTTAATATATATATATATATATTATTAGTTGTCTGAGAAATTCCCTGGGAGGGTAAACAAACTGAGTTAATAGATTAATTAAAATAATATTTTTAATATCATTTAAATATATATTATTTATTTATTTAAGTAATGATATTTAAGTACACACATGTCATGGATATATTATTATTATAATTTGGAAAGGGGTATTACATATAATAAACCATTTAATAAAAGGGACATTGTTTAATTATTAATTGTTTTAACCCTAGGTATAAATTTATAGTTATGTAATTTTCAAGAGAACAACATATTTTTATTTTTTTGTGTTAAAAATGTAAATCATATAGAGTTACCTAAATCTTAAGAGAGATCCCCCATCCCATCCCTTCTATCAATAAGAAGTGGAAACAAGAGTTATTTTTACAATTTTAGAAAACAACCTGAAACACTTGGTTCCACCACACCAACACTTGGAATACTAGAAAAAGTTATCAGATATTTTTTGAGCCTATGTGGATACATATAGAAGATTTCTCACTTTTATCATCCAAAAAAATTATTTTCATACAAGAGTGAAAATCGATATTGATCAAAAATTTTATCACATTCAATGAAATAATTATTTTAAATCAATTATAAAATAAATGTGAATTACCCTCTTTAGGATAATTTATGGTGTGTTCATCATGATATTTATATTTTATCTATTTATATCAATAGGAAGAAATAAAATTTGTTCACTTTTTCAATTCATCCACTATGTCCTAGATGGTATTAGTGGTATTAGCGAGGTTTCATACAATTTTTTAATTATTCTAAGAATTTTATTTGTTTATTTTCTAATTTTCATGTTTATATTTTCATTCTATGCTCAATGGTCAAGAAATGACATTCATTAAAATTCATTTGACCATTAATGGAAAAAACACATGATGAATTCTCATATAATCCATTTAGAAATGCCGAGACCGCTGGGTACATGAAAGAATTACACATCGTGTATTTTATATTACACATTGTGTAACCATGATCAAATCATACAAGAAATATCACACATAATTCATAGTGTATCATGTGGGATGGTTCAAAATTTCATTATATTCCATGTATTGATATGAAGTGTGACACACAATTTTATTGGAATCACATATTATATAGATATCATGTACATGTTTTGTAACACATCATAGATTACATTACACATAATTTATGGTGATCTATATTGGTCAATATGTTATATCATTAAACACTATGTGTTGACTGTTAGAAGATGAATTTAGTGAGATATAAACTACACAAAATCTACATGGAATATAACCACATGTGACACATTTCCCCACACACATGGTATATACTGGGTGATTTTCAATGTGTTGTGTGGGTCAATATATGGGGCTTTAAATAATGTTCTGAATTTTTATATTGATATGAACTATTTTTTTGGTTCAAATTATTTTGTTCATCCCTAATAATGATTCCTAATGAAGTCAAGGATATCTCCAGTGTGTCTTGGGCTCATTTGGAGTTCCGATCACTAAAATGGGAATAACCAAACTAGGTCACACGGTTAGTTGAAACCATATAGCTGAGCGCACATAGTTTACCAAAACCATACAATTGCAGATAGTGGGGTGTTGTGGGCACATGAGTTGTCTGCAAACATTTGAACCTAGGAACATGGCCACACGGTGTTGAATATTTTTTTGGAATGTTCATTTATGAACCATTTTTGTAGTGTTAGATAAACCGTGCGCCTAACCATGTGGGATTCACCAGATAGTAGGGACATGACATATGGTTGTCGTATGGTTTGGCCAACCATGAGGAAAAACCATGTGCTATAATTCTTTTGGGTGAATTAATTTTTTTTACTATCTTAAATGATTTAAAAATTTTCTTCCTTTTCCCCCTTCTTCTCTAGTGGCTGAGATCTCCTCCTATTTTCAAGCTTCTCCCTATCCTCCTTCATACGTTTTATGCTATATCCTCCAAAATAATTCCAAATCTCTCACTATTGGATCTATTATGAATCTATAGGTATAAACCTCATTAAGATTCCTTCTATTTCAATTTCTTCATCGCATATGTTTTGTTATCTAGGTCGAAGCTCAATTTCCCCATTTTTCAGGAATTCGAAGGTCTCATTGATTTATTCCAACACAGAAAAAATCAAAGGTCAACACTAAATTAAGAAAGAATGAAGGGGATAAGGTAGTTGATATGGGTTTTCCCCTTATTTCATTTCATCCTATTAAATGCACCATCATGCCGCTTGACAGACCCTTCCTGTGATGCCTTAATTTTTTTTATTAAAATTAAATTGAAACCCTTACCATGCCAAAATGAAACCTGATATAATGGTGAACTAACCCCTTTGGTTAATCTGATTGGTTAAAGCCACCCGAATAGGTGTTCTCTACCTTTGATTCCAAATTGCCTCCTGTCTAAATTCCCTATTACCCCACGAGGGGTATTTCCTCATAATTAATTCTTTGAGCCTATTGTTTTATTTCAATTGAAGGTTGAACTATAAGACGAACCCCTATACACGATGACATTAAATTAAATGTTTTAATTAATATAATTTTACATGTGATCATTGAATTTCACATCATGCAATACATTGACCATTAAATTAGAAAATCCTTAATCAATTTTCCTATCAAGTTATAAAGTCCTGAACTAACAAAATTTCCCTTACTGATAGGATAGTTGTAAATTACATGATTTATTAATTCTTTCATGTTAGTTCCAATGTCGAAACTTTTATTTATGACTTAAGTAACTCCTAGATGGACTATCACGCATTCTTGTTATAATTGTTAATGTTTCTTAAACATACTGGGGGGGGGGGGAACCCGCAATTATTTGGATGGGCTGATTGATAATTATTTACTTTACATCTAGATGATTGGAAATGGTTCCTTAGGGGAGACACCTTGGATGGGATCGATGGCATGATGATGGTACCATTCCACGTGATATAATCAAACCCCTATATGCAATACCAGGTAAAGGATTTGAGGTTTTTTCATGGAATTTTCATACCATGCTGGAGTTACACTTAAGATGACATTCTTGAGTCACTTGGATGGACTCAATGTCATTGTCCATTTACTGAGCCCCTAGAGTGATACTTGTCAAGTATCTATGGATTTTCTTGGATGGGCTCAGGGTGAAACCTTCTAATTTATAAAAACCATTTTGGTTTAATTTAAAAAGGTAAATGAATGATTTCAAACGAGAATGATACCATAGTTTGAAAACCTAGGGACATGTACTCCAAGCCCAATCAAAATCTTGGGGACAATCTACCTTCACACATATTACCTCACCTATTTTATCATTAAAGGATCCCTATGTTCAGACCCAACATATTAGGAAAAAATAGTTTATTGAATGGGTTTTTTATTAGAATCCAGTACAATTTATTTAGTTGTTTATTTCAATATTTTAGTTATAAATTATATCACGTTGTTCATTTTATATTCCATGGAATGGATTAACCTAGACATCAGGGTTGGTTGGATACTAATATTGTAACTCAAACCCAGATTGGGCTTCCTTTGGTACCCAAGAAAACATTATTGTTTCAGGTATAGATAAAGGGAATTATCCAGCTTCCAATGCACTATTGTCAGATCTAAGATGAATTTTGGGAGCAGAGGACAGAACCTATGCTTGAGATGCTAGAAAAATCATTTTTTGTCCTTTTTGGTAATTTTTTAGAATGTGGTATATATATTTATCCACTACCCCATTAAAATATCATTTTTATAGTACATTACATTCCATCATCATATTATATATCCTTTCTATTCATCTTCTTCTTAGTATTAATTTAACTTGCATGATAAGGTATTTCTTTCTATTGTTGTTTATCTGTTTTTACTTATTCATCTCTTTGTTATTATATTTATATTATTATTTTCTATACTCTGATTAATAAGGGAATAGTTTGCACATGGACACACCCTAGGTAATTTTTTCTTATTGGAAGCCTCTTGCAATGGGGGATGTGCGGTTGAGGTCTTGTGGCCACCATCTCGGGGCACCTTTTAGCTGAAATTTGGGTGGGATGCTAAAAATTGGTACCCAAGGTTATTTTTATATTTTTGTACTATTTGGTTTTAGATAAGAGACTAGGAAATTATAATCCAGTAATGAGCCTGTCCCTGGAAGTATATACCCCATGTACATGTGAAACCAAAATTTACTAGAATGGTTAAATACTATTATCGATTAGACTACTACAGTTGATGGTTAAACACTTGATTTGTTATATTATTAATTTTGGAATTACTAGAATATGTTTTTTTCCTAGACTGATGATATGATGGTTAAATGAATGAATGAATCAAAATATTCGCCTTTGGATTAAAATTACATGCATTATGTCATGACATATTTAGTTTTCTAAGTGCATTTCCCATTTTTAAAGTGAGTTTTATATGTTCCCCAATGGTTATGTCCTCAATTTTTTTATTTTTATGCAATGAAATGTGCTAAAATTTATTGAAAAACAGATAAAACCTAATTTTAGCTTAAAGTATCTACCTTAACCTAATAGTATTTTTCTACATTGGTTAAAGACAATACATTGAACATCCAATTATGGCATGTTGAGCTGTGGAACATTGGTCGCATGTGCTGGAATATGTTGTGGTTAGTATTAAATGGACACCACCAAAAAATTTATAAGGTGTATGGGCCCTTATAAACAAGATATGGTGATTTATATATTATATCCACATAAAAAGAATTGAAAACATAAAGAAGAAAAAACAGTTCAAATTAGAAATGAAATGGACCTTTATATGTATAACAAGAGACCATAACCCAACATGACCTTAATAGTGGAAAACGGGAAATGTATCTTATGATACTTCAGTGAATATTCCTATCATCCATACCATGATCCTAGAGTAGGCTAAGGGTTGTAGTGTGCATATATGTGGTCCTTTCACATATCCTTCCTTTATTTCATTCCATATATTCTATAAATCCAATCTAAGGAATGAACAAAGAATTTGTAAATCCATTCCACCAGGGAGACCTCATACTGTATGCTAAGAAAGTGTAGATGAGCATACTCTTGGGGGGGTGGGCTCTGAGCCACTTTTGGTACCTCCTAGAGATACACCCGAGGTACCACCTGTATAACTTCCACTTTGTTACAATTCCCAGTTCTATGATAGATCATTCCGATTAATGCAGTCAGGAAATGGTGTTCCTCAACCTCCCCTTTCTATGGAAGAGATGATCCATGTGTTTAAGCATTAACATCCTCCCTCTATCATGGTTGATAGATGATCTCATGCTATAAATCATTTCTAGAGGTTATGGAGTCTATCTTTGAGAATATCGAGATGCCACTATATAGGATTGTCAAACTTGCGACTTATATGATATGTGAGTCTAGCATTAATTGGTGGGAAATTTTAATTCAGGCTATTAAAAAACATGGTATGGTCTAGAAGGACTTCTAGAAATCCTTGTTTGAAAATTTTCTCCCTAATACTCTAAGAAATGATTGCGTTAGGGAATTCACACACCTTTATCAAGGTGACATGTCTATATTGGAATACATATCTTACTTCTCTTAATTTAATTGGTTTTCACCAACTTTAATCGGTTATGAACTGACTAATTCAAGGATATTTGAGGATGGTATTGCTTATTCCATCCGCTCGTTGGTGATTTTCTTTCAGTTGACCACTATTTAAAAGATATTGAACCATTACCTCATTAATGAGTGGAACCTAAGGGAATCAGGTGATGTGACATAAGACAGCTCAACTTCTAGGATAATTAGTGGTTTATATAGAGGTATGAAGTGACACATCGAGGGTTCACATTGGGGAAGTACCAGCTAGGTGGAACAAAATAACAACTTTGTGGTGTGTCATCGGTTCAGTAGGTTAGGCCTCAAAAATCCCAAGTGTAAGAAGAACCCGATCGGGTTCCAGTCTTATGGAAGGATGGGTCACATCCTGTGATTCTGTAGATCCTTTCAACCTATTCCAAGTGAGCAAGGATATTTTCCAACACCAATTTCATGTGAAGGACCAAAAAAATCTCATCAAATAGGAATTTTGTCTTCTACAGGATGCTCAAGCCAAGAAGATGGTTGTGACAGAGACTTTTAGGGCTCAAGGATTTAGTGACAATAGAGTGGACCTTCTTAGGATAGTTAGAAGACATACCTGGGTTGTGGTTTAGGTCATATTTATGAAGTGCATCCCATGCCAGAGGAATAGAGTCCAGGTCCATCTATATTTAGAGGTACTATTCTTGTAGCATCTACTATGGTTCCATCCCTTTTTGATATAAGTGAGTCAGACTCTTTACTATTTGTGGAAACCATGGGTATTTTGGGCCTAGTGATATAATACTCTAGCAGTGTTATTAAACTAAAAGCGATGTTAGGAGTTCAGGATAACAAGATATGCTAGATCAAGGAGTCCCCACCTTAAAATAGGTGGTTACTGTTTTCTGTGGTGTTTATTCATCCTCATGAAGACCATTTTCAACGTCATTATAGGTATGTAATGGCTTGTACCTTATTGATCCCAAGTGGATTGATATTTCCTCTAGGATTCGTTCACATAACTCAAGGTCAACACGTATATCCATTAGGTGAAATGGGATACATAGGAAAGTCGATATGGACCCAATCATAATAGGATATATGGAGAGAAATCACAGATGGAAAGTATCTTTATGAGCGATCAAGGGATGAAGCTCCTAGAATTTTCTCCAGTGTTGGATCATTTCAGGGATGTCTTCCCTAAAAATTTCTATATCTTTACACCTAATATGAAGATTAAGTTCACCATTGATATTTTTCCAAGTGCTTCACGAGTTTCTATTCTTCCATATAGGATAAAACCTAATGAACTCTATGAACTCAAGATGCAGTTTGAAGATATAGAGGCTAAGGTTTTATCTGACCCAACACATCTCCATGGGGTTCACTAGTCCTTTTCACCAAGAAGGCAGATGGTACCGATAGATTCTGCATGAATTACCACTATTTTAACCAACTCATGATGAGGAACCAGTATATGTTTCCTCATATAGATGACCTCTTTAACTAGATTAAAGGATAAATAGTTTATTCTATGATATATTTGAGGTCATGATATTATCACGCACATGTGAGACAACCAGACATACCATGTACAACGTTCTTGAGAAGGTATGGTATATATGAATATCTAGTCACACTATTTGTTCTAAGGAATTCACTGGAGGTATTTATGGATTTGATGAATCATGTTTCTCACTTGTATCTTGATTCATTTGATGCAGTTGTCTTAGATGACATCTTAGTGCACCCTCACACTAAGAAAGACCATGCCAATCATCTTGATATTGTCACGAGTACACTGAGAGAGAACTATATATATGTGAAGGTCAATAAATTCAAATTTTGAATCAATGATGTTCACTTATTGGGTTATACCATAAATGAGGCAAGCGTATTAGTAGACCTAGAGAAGGCTAGCATCATGGTTTCCTGGGATAATCCCAAGAATGTGTTGAATCTGCACTTCCAATTAGGGTTGTATGAATATTATAAGAGATTTATCAAGGTATTATCATGCAAGGAAGTGTCACCTATGGAATTGATGAAGAAGGGTGTGAAATTTGACTGGACTAATGCTCTATAGAGAGATTTGAAAAAGTTAAGGGAAGACTAACTTCAGTACTGATCTTGATTCTTCCTAGTCTAGAAAAAATATATACTATTTATTTTATGCTTTAGGTATCAGTTTGGGTGTAGTTTTGATGTAAGTTGATCATGTTGTACAATATGAGTCCTGACATCTAGGGGTCAATGGGAGGAATTACACTATGCATGCCCTCAAGCTATTAATTATGGTTCATAATTTTCGTTTTTGGAAGTAATACATGTTGGGTGTATAGATCATTTTTTAAACAAACTATAAAAGTATCAGATACATATCAAATTAGCTAGAAATGATTATAAAGCAGATTAGGTGTGTGAAATACCTGAAATATTGTGACTTTTAATTTTCATACAAACCCAAAAAATGTAATGTAATGGATGACCCCTTGAGATGGAAGAATCAAACACAAGCCATCAGGCATGCAAAAAAAAACTAGATGTTGATGGCTCTATTCTTTGAGATTCATATAGAGGTTCAGAAAACAACAGGAATCCTATTTTAGAAACTCTGTAATAGACTTCCTCTCTTTTATAGTGGGTTTGCATGAGGTAGTTATCATATTATGAGGGTATCATCATGAGGGAGAGCATCACAAGAGAGAACCCACATTCAAGATCAGTTGGGTATGTGAGTGGACCCTGATCTTTAGTGCTTGTGTATGGTTTTCTTCTGATATCTGGTAAGTGATGATGTGAGAATAACATGACTCTATATGGGAAGTTCATCTTGGGATTACAAATATTTACTGATATATACATTGTCAATATTGGAGGCTAGATATGAAGAGGCATATTTCAAGATTTATCACTCAGTGCTCCACCTGTTAGCAGGTGGAGGTATCTAACCATTGACCTATTATAATTATACAGCCCCGATCTATTCATGATTGTAAATGGAACGATGTTAAAATGGATTTTTTGACTAGCTTTTCAAGATCCTTTCAAGGAAGCGATGCTATCTCGGTAGTCATCGATATGCTTAAAAAGTTTAACATCTCTTATAGATATGTGATTCATTCTCTATTGACGATATAGGAAGGATCTATATCTTAGAGATAGTGAGATTTAATGATGTTACCCATTCTATAGTTTCATAATTATGTGTCCATTTCTCTTCATGGTTTTGGAATGGGTTACAAAAAAGAACTAGGTTTACAGGTGATCTTGAGTACAACTTATCACTGTCAAACAGACTAGAAGTCTGAGTGAATAATTTGGGTGTTTAAGGTCATTATTTGAGCCTATATCCCTGATTTTAGAAATTCATTGGAAAATCATATCCCTATAGTATATTTTTCATAAAACAAACTTTCATGAAACAATTTAGATTGATATATATGTGGCCATTTATTATAGACTGTTATATTAACCTATGTGTTGGCTTGAGGTTGGTGAGGAAGCTCTACTAGTACCTCGTCTCATTCAAGAGACATTAGAGCAAGTCTAGTAGATTTAGAAGTATGTGACTAAAGATCAGTGTTGGAAGAATTCATGTATTGATAATCACCGTAGACCTCTGGAGTTTGAGGTGGTACATTAGGTATTTCTAAATGTTTCAGCTAGATCGGGTCCTAGATGAATCCATAAACATGTTATGTTATATCCTCTTTATATCGGGCCTTTCAAGGTAGTGGAAAGGGTTCAGAAAATAGACTTTCAGTTGAAGCTACCTCAGAGGTACCGTTACATGGAAGTCATATTCCACACATCTCAGCTTCGACCACATCATCCTTAACTATCTCATTCATTTTACACTGATGAATTGAGCTTGAGGAACATGCATCCTTGGAGGAAGATCCAATAATTATCATTGATTGTAACATGAAGGCACTCCAAGGAAGGTAATTTCCTCTGGTATGGGTATTATAGAAGCACAGACACATATTAGATGAGACCTGGGAGAGGGAGTTTGATGTGTGTGAAGAATGGTCGGAACACTTGTCAGATGACTTTCGACCACCCTAAGAAGGGAAACTCAAGGATGGGTTTTCTTAAAGAGGCATGGTTGTAACCTCCTAGATTTTAAAAAAGATAAGGGTAGTGTGTTTCAAGTTCAAATAAGGTTTTAGGACTTAATAATGATGCCAAATGATGCGAAAGATGAAATAGGTGTGTATGAGGCTCATTCAAATCTCAAATCCTTGGAATAGGAATCGTAAAACCTGGCTACATAGTTGAATCCATAAAACCCATCCCATAATATTTTCCAAAAGCATGAGGTTGTAGAAAATGTATTACTGGAGGATACAAAGTTTGTCTACAACTGTGTGATCTAAGGTTCACATTCATACAACACTGCAGAGGTTTTTAGACAATAGGTTTTGCATAGATTTCACACAGTTGTATAAATCGCGTGACTATCAGTGTGAGGTTCCCCTTATAATAGTGGCTTGGTGCAGAGTTCGGCCAATAGCGCAGTCAGTTCACGAACCCTTGTTATTTATTCTAAATTTACCCTTTTGCCCCGGAAATGATTTTAAATTTTTTTTCTTATTTATTTTCCTCTTCTTCTCAGGTGTCTGATCTCTCCTATCACATATGATATCGCCCCATCTTCCTTCGTAGTTTTTATGATATCTCATCTTAATAAACTACAAATATCTCACCGTCAGATCCATTGGGAAGGTTGAGGTAATAACCTCAATCCTCTCCCTTATATTTCGTATTATTCCTCCATTTTTAATTCTATCTTGGTGAAAGATCATTTCCACCTTTTTCAGTTAATTTTATGGTTTCATTGATTTAATCAAACCTAGCTCAAATAAGAGGTTTTTTCTGGATGAGGGAAGCTCTACGAGTATAAAGTAGGTGGTCTAGGAACTTTCCCCTTTTTTCGTTTCATCATATATAATGTGATATCATGCCATGAGCTGTACCCATCTGACACCACCACCAAATGTTTAATTTAATTTAATTGAAACCCATACTGTTCCAAATGAAACACAAGATAGTAGTTAACCAATCCTCCGTGTTGATCACCTTTGTTAATGACAGCCCAATGGTTGGTCTCTACTTTAGAGGCCAAGTTTCTCCTTTACTAAATTTCATAATACCCCATTAGGTGGTTTTCCTCATAATTAATTCCCTGAGAATATTGTTTAATTTTATTTCAAGGCTGAATTATAAGATAACCCCATATGCACCATTCCGTAAAATTAAATGGTTCATTAAAATTTTATCACAAGTGATCAATTAATTACACATCATTCTATACATGTGCCATTAAGTGATAAATGCCTAAATTAAATTTTATTTCGATGATAAAAGGGCTTGAACTAACGAAAGGGGACCCTTTATAGTATAGTTATATATGTCTTATTTATTTAATTAATTCACCATAGTGATAAGGGTAGAATGAGGGGTTATGACCAAAGGACCTATGGAATGGACTCTCATTCACTCTTATTAGAGTTATTATTGTTTTGTAAACAAATTGGGGGTGACACTAACTATGACTGGTATGGGATCACTGATAATTATTGATTTTAGATCAAGATGAGTGTTAGAAGTTCCCCTGGGGAGACCCCTGGATGGGCTCGATGGAATGATAGTTGTACTATGCCACAATAGTGACTTCATCCCCTGAGCATGATACAATATAGAAACTCAGAGGTTAGTTCATTAAATTTTCATATTATGCTAGTGCGACACTTGGGACTTAATTCTTGAGTCACATGGATATAAACTATGTCATTGGTCATTTACTGAGCCCCTAGGATGATACATGGAACGTATATTTTGGATTTCCTTGGATGGGATAAGGTGACTCCTTATAATTTATAAAAATTTTATTTATTTAATTTAAAAATGAAGATGAATGTTTCAATTGACAATGATCTCTTTATTTGAAAATGTAGTGACATATTCTCCCAACCCAATCAAAATCTTAGGGAGATTCTACCTTCTCACATATTACCCGACCCATTTTACCATTGTAGGATTCTTTAGTTCAGTCCCACCAGCTTAGGTCAAATCAGATAATTAGAAAGGTTTCCTAATGGAAACCAATCCTGTTTATATAGGTGTCTATTTATATCATTCATTTATTAGTTTTAACATGCTCATCATTTTATAGTGAAAATACTGGATTGGTACAAACACCGTGGGTGGTGGACTACTGTGATTGTATCTTACACCGCACATGGGATTCCTTTGGTACCCAAGAATAATTAATAGGTGTAGGTATAGACAAAGGAAAAAAGCCAGATTCCAATGCCTAATTGTGAGACCTAGGATGGAGTTTGGGAGTAGGGGACCAAGATTATGCTTAAGATTCTAGACATAGATGTTTTTAGACATACTGTCATTTTTTAGAAGGTGGTATATGCCTGTATCCCTTACCCCTTAATCATTTATTTATTTATTCTACATGAAATTAAATCATCATATTTTTTCATATTTCTATTTAGCTTCCAATTATTATTTATTTATCTTCCATGATTATATAACTATTTCCACTATTTTCTTTTTGTTTTATTTTTTATGTTGTTTTGTTATTATATTTTTGTAATGGTTCTCAACACTCTGTTCAATGAAGGAATAATATCCCCATGAGCATGCCGTAAACCCTCACTATTGGTTGGAATCCACTAGAGTACATAGTGGTGCGCCTGAGATCATGTGCTTATCGTCTTGGGGAACCATTCAGTGGTATCTAGGGTGGGATATAACACTTTAAATAGAATATAAAATTTGTAACTACACAACATGTAATGATTATAGTATAGATCATGTACATCATTTGAATTGCTAGCAGTGTGTATCCTTTATATTTATGGTTTTCCATGTGGTTATACACACCAGAAAGACTAAGAATTTTTACCCATATAACTATATGTCATGTATATTGTGACATGTCATGTGTGCATAAATTTTTTGTAAGTATTTGGTAAATGACACATACCATACAAAATATTTTTCAGAGGCAATTTTGAGTGAAAATGCATACTGCATTGATATTAAATTCTAGTGATGGATGTTTAATATTATGTAGAAGATACATACTGTATAACGGTCTATGTGAGGACAATATAGTATGATATTTTATAAAAATAATATATATATGTATATATTATGTTTGTTTAAAATAATTATTTTTGTGATTATTATTCATTAAAGACTGTTAGAGCTGAATATTAAGATAGCAGTTTTTTTAATAAATTAGTTTATTACTTTATGAATTCAAGTAAATTTATCTTAATTATAAAAAATTGAAACTGATTTCTAGCAATACTCTATGATTTTTTTTTCATGTTATGATTTGTCATGATATTTGATCGACTTTTTTATGTGTTGGTTTTATTTATTCAATTTAATTATTTTATTTAATATTTATTACTATGTTAAATATGATGATCATAGAATTATACCTACCTCATTTATTTTATATAGTTCTATGTTCCCAATGTTTACATAATGTAATCTCATACCAATGGACCCATTCACTTACATGTGAATAATAATTTGTAATGGATGGTGTTCCCGACAATTAGAGATGGTTCACAACCCATAGTAAGATAAATCCAACCAAGAAGATATATTGGAGAACAGAGAAATGGAACAAGTTGATCTAATAATAGGATTAAGAAGTTATTAATCCTTGGGTGTAGGTTGGTTTATCACCTCTTGATAAACCAACCCAAAGATAAAATCTTATGATCATATCATGATTTAATTAAATTTATCAGTGCAAGGTTATTTATTTGTTTGTATGATGCATGGTGAAATTATTAGTTTAAATTAAACGTGATCACATAAGATATATAAATTAACAATGAATATTAGATAAAATAACACTACAATAAAAACCAGGTTTAGTGACGGTTTTGTTGCGGTGGTTCACAAAACCGCTGCTAAACATTTTCGCCGAAAGGTTTCGCGGTGGTTTTTAATAAACCGTCGTGAAACCCATAATTTTTTTTAAAAAACTCGACCCTTCCCTACCCCACCCCATCCGTTTCCCCCAAACCCTTGTGACCCTCGAGCCCTCCCTTCTTCCCCTAACCTCCCTGGTGACCCACGACCCCCAATCGTCCGGAGACCCCGCAACCTCCGTCTTCGGTGACCCCGCGACCTCCATCTCTGGCGACCCCACGACCTCCGTCTCTGGTGACACCGTGACCTCCATCTCCGGCGACCCCTGTCATCTCCAGGTATGCATCCATTTATGTTTTTGGATAAATCTTTTAGAGTTAGGTTTCCTTTCATTTAAAACTTTTTTATTAAGCCTTTATCTAGTTGGATTAGTTGTTTCATATTGAACAAGTATGAGAGTTTCTTTATAGATGCAAAATGAATTGATGTTATGAATTCCCAATTAATTATGTGAATTTTTAGGGCAAACCCCATGAACCCATTCACGCCATGGATTGGTTTTAGAAAATACAAGAAACAATAATTCACTTCTTTAAATATATTCATGATAATAAATTAGTTTAATTAAGTTTTTAAAATGAGGTGATAAATTTTTCAACATATATGGGAATTGAGGACTTCATGGTGTGAATTCCCTATTCACATCACAAATTATATATTCCTATAATTTTAACAATCCAACACCTATGTTCTAAAATTTCCTATCTCCTTTAGGATTCCATCAAACCTTCCATGGATGACATATGAGAATCCTATTTGATCTATAAGCAAGACCATGTTGGATATTGGTGTTCTGAACATAGATTTTTTAGGTAAACTGTCCAGTTCATCTTCTGGTTCTTGATATATTGTTGATTAAAATTATAGTTCTCATTGAAGGGAAGGGGGAATCTGATTTCTACCACAAACATGAGGATTTTTCAAAAACATTTCTTATTTTGAGTTGGGTTGTCTTGGAAAACTCCCTTTAGTCTGTCCTGATTATGCTAGTATGTGAAAAATTATGATCGCATCAACATGCCAAATGCACAACCTAAATAATTAGAATTATCCCTTATTTCTGAAATCCTCCTGTTGATCCCTCCCAAGGATCCATTTTCTCTCTCTTAGCATTATGGTTATGAATTGCATTAACATTTTTGGTGTTCTGACCCCTCATGATTTTATGAGATCCTTTGGAATCATGTATTAGTTAATGATCTTTACATTGCATGTGAAATATGGAAAATGGTTTAAGATGATTTTGGTGATTCGTATCCATAGGAGGATTCGAAAATTAGGAATAAATGGTAAAATTAATAAGTGATGGGATGAGTTAACTAATATTTCTTGTAATAATATTTTAGAATTGATTGTTATATAATATCAGTGATTCATCCTAATACAAGAGAATCCACGATTTGATATGAGATTATTAATTTTCCCCTTAGTGTCACAATCCATGGGAAGACATAAGTGGTTATAGAATGTCTTAGCCCGGTTATATGGTTTATTTCCTCTTAAAAACATGTTACATGGGAAGATGTATGTAGTTATATCAATTATAGGACTGGTGAGATGGATACTTTTTCTATTGGGGGTGAAAGCCATGTGAAGAAGAAAGTATTTCTATAAAGTCTATACCAATATTGGATACATGAATCATGATATTGGAAATTCATCCCAATTTAACAGAGTCTTCCAGTATTTTGGGGAAATATGTCCTAATGTAGGAGGATCCACCTCATAAAAGAGACACCCCACATGGAGTTGAGGATGCTTTGGCCAATATAGGGTGTCATCCTAGAGCCTAATGGTCTATGGGTTTATTTTATATATATAATTAATTTATTAAATCAACACCCTTGTTTATCACTTTATTGGATACACTATATTATCAGACTAGACATGTTCAGACACCATTGGTGGTAGAATACTGAGTTATACTCACTCTATTTTGGCCACTATTTGGTACCTTAGAATATTTCATGGATGCCGAACGATATCTTTAGTAAGAACATTTTATTTATCACCACGGGATTCTCAAACATGTTAGAAAAGATCTTTATAAGTTCCGAACTAGTGTCACTTACTAAATATTTTAAATTTATTATGATTGAATTAAGTATAATAGTTTGTGTTAAAGTTTTAAATTAATTTCAAAATAATTAATTCAAATTAACTGAGCTTAGGACTTGAAATATACATAAATGTTTGAAGTAAAAATTGGATATGTCCTTTGGATTATATCAAATCCATAATTTATGGTTTGAATTTTTTTTAATATGAGTTGTTTGAAATTTTGAAGATAAATTTTTATAGTACTAATCACAAAACATATTTAAGTAAAAATAACATACATCATTAATTAGTTTTTAAAAGATATTTTAATGAGAAACCCACTATGGAAATCCAAGTGTATGAATTAAAATTGCACAACCTAATGATATAATGAATAATAAAGGTCTCTCCAAATTAAAGGAAATTAGAAACACTATCAAATTCAAAGAGAGAGGTAAATTCAAATAGACAGTGAAAATATTGAAAAACATAAAGAGCGATGAAACATGACCAATTTTCATGAACTGACCTAGGCTACCCATAATCCGGGTACCCAGGCTAGCCTGCGATAAGTATCAAAGGGTGTCATATAAGGGCTAAATATTTCTCGTAATGTCGTTGTACTAATGGTTTGAAAATATTTGAGCTTTGGTGTGTTCAATGACATCAAATTCAATGGGGTGTTGTTTGAGGAAACATGAATATGTGATTAACAGTGTTAGGATAATTGTGTAACCTAAAATTCTTACTGCTCCTCAATGATGTGTTGACGCTGTCTCCTAGGGACCAGACTTGTTCGGTTTGTCTGGGCATGCTAAGTAAGTGGTAAATGTGATCAATGTATCATCTTTATTATATTATGCATATGTTATGATCAATGGGGAATATTTATTATATTATGTTTCTTTAATCTAAAACTATCATATATATGAAGCTCTTTCTCTTTTTAGTAGTAACAATGTGTTTTAATTATTTTTATTATTGTGTAGGCACATTTTGATATACATGGATAAAAGCTGGATCACATTATCGAGGAACACAACTCAATATGTTAAGGATTTGAATGAATTTTTAGATTTTTCAATTTCTAATCGATCCGTTGAAGGGTGAATAATATTTCCATGTACTAAATGTAAATTTAGAACATGGTTGAAGAGAGATGAAGTTTATGAACATTCAATACTGAAGCAATTCCCTGATCAATATTTGTTTTGGATTTGGCATGTAGAATCGAACAATACAGAAAGATTGAGCACTAATGTTAATATACAGAATGAGGTCCCAAGTTCATCGAAAATGGAAAATGAAATGCAAAACCTCATAAATGATGCATTCAGCACTGCAAGACACCACTATGAGCATCAAAACATATCAGAACAACCAGAAGAGGGTGCTACAAATTGCAACGTGACAAGTGATGTTTTTGAGACTGTAACAAAAGCAGATCGAGATTGTAACATATCATTGGAACCTCCTCTTAATTCTATGGATCCAAATGTAAGGGAAAACATCAGTGAGAAAAATTTATTTCATGAATCAGTTAATGATGGAAATCAAGAGTTGTATAGTGGGTGTTTGAAATATTCAAATCTTTCATTTCTGCTGAAGTTGTACCATATCAAATGTCTATCTGGAATTAAAAATAAGGCAATGTCCATGTTATTGGAATTGATTCGTGATGAATTTCCTGAAGAAAAATTCCCAGAATATTTTTATGATATGAAAAAAGCTGTTAACAAGCTTGGTATGAATTATACAAAAGTACATGAGTGTCCCAATGATTGTATGCCTTATTGGGGAGAGGATTCATGTAGGCAGAATTGTAAGAAATTTTATTCTTCTAGATGGCAGTCAAAGGGTGATGTTGGAAGTCTGACTGAACATAATTTCATGGAGAAGAAGAAAAGGAACACACCAGATAATTTCTTGCATTACTTTCCTTTGAAGCCTCGATTGGAAAGAATATTCATGTCATCAAAAACCACTGAACCCATGAAGTGGCATTCTGTAGATAATAAAAATGATGGGTTAATGAGACATCCACAAGATTCCTAATTTTGGAAGATATTTGATTCATTACATCCAGATTTCTCAGCTGATCCGAGGAATGTTCGATTGGGATTGGCTGCTGATGGATTCATCCCATTTGGGACTTTGAGTACCAGTTATAGAATTTGGCCAGTTGTTTTGATCCCTTATAATCTGCCTCCGTGGATGTGTATGAAAAATTCATATTTTATCATTTTGATGATTATTCCTAGAAAACAAATGCCTGGAAATGATATTGATATATACCTGTAGCCTTTGATTGAAGAATTGCAGGAATTATGTAGCAATGGTGTTGAGACATTTGATGTTTATTCTAAAACAATGTTCAAAATGCATGCTGCGTTAATGTGGATCATTAGTGACTTCCCTGGGCTTGGGAATTTATCTGGTTCGAACACTTATACGGGTTTGGATTTTCCCGTTTGTAACTTTGATTTTGAGCCTAAACAGCTACCTCATAGTAGAAAATGGTGCTTCTTGTGCCATCGAATATTTCTTGATGCATCTCATAGATTTCAGCTGAGAAAATCAAAATTTAATGGTTCCATTGATCGTAGACCACCTCCAAAGTTGTTAACCGGTTCTAAAATATTGACACAGCTTAAAAATGTTAAAATATAATTTGGGAAGGTTCATCATTTGAATGATAGCAGAAAACGGGTGAAAAGTGCATCGTCAAGTGAAATCAGAACGCAACAATGGAAGAAAAAAAGTATATTCTTTAATCTTCCGTATTGGGAATGTAATTTTTTGCACCACAATCTTAATGTGATGCATATTGAGAATAATGTATGTGATAATTTGATTTTTCACATTACTTAATGAGCATGGAAGGTCGAAGGATCATCTCAATGCACGCAAATACTTACAAGTAATGAACATAAAACCTGATCTCTGGCCAGATGAGAATGAAAAGTATACTCTAGACATTTTTGCAATGAAAAATATGGATAAAGATACGTTCCTTCAAATTTTAAAGAATGTGATGGTATCTGATGGGTATTCTAGTAACATCTCTAGGTGTGTTGACTTTAATAATTGTAAGTTATATGGATTGAAAATTCACGATTCACATATTTTGTTACAATAGTTACTACCATTGGCATTGCATACACTATTACCTGAAAAAGTTACTGTTGTTCTACTCCAATTCTGCACATTTTTCAGGAAATTATATGAGAAATATCTACATCCATTTCATCTTGACAACCTCCAGGAGAGGTTTGTATTTACCCTTTGTGAAATGGAGACGATCTTTCCTCCATCGTTTTTTATTGTCATGATGCATTTAACTGTGCATTTAGTTGAAGAAGCTAAATTAGGAGGCCCCGTTCGTTATCGATGGATGTATCCAATTGATAGTTATATAATTTATATGTTTCCAGTTACTTATAAAAATTTGGCATTTAAATAAATGCATAATATTATTATTTTATTACACAGATATCTTGGGCATTTGAAAGCATAAGTGAGAAATAAAGCTCAACCAGAAGGCTCTATTGCTGAAGGATATTTGGACGAGGAGTGTCTCAACTTTTGTTCCAGATATTTGGATGATATTGAGACAAGATTTAATCGAGTTGGATGTGTTGACGACACATCAACTCAATCTCAAATGCATCAAAAATAAAAAATATTTCCTGTTATTGGCCGATCACTTGGGAGGACCTCATATGTGACACTGAGAGAATTGGAATTATTACAGGCACATAGATATGTGCTGCTGAATAGTGAAATTTTAGATTCATTTATTGAGGAGTTGAGGATACAAAAAAAGAGATTAATGGGAGTCCAAACACGAAATGAGAAAGATATAACAAAAGCTGTGAATAAAGAGCTGGTAGAATGGTGTGCACGACATGTAAGTTTATAAATATTACAATAAATACAAATATTAGTTTGACACATACAATTTGTAAATATATTAAATTATATTTCTTTTTTCAGATCGTGAATACGGATTCTTGAGCAGACTTGTCAGAAGATTTTATGTTTCTTGCTATAGGTCCTATAAAACAAGTTATAAAGTTCGACGCTTATAATGTGATTGTTTTTAGATTTTGTACAGTCGATCGAGAAGTGGGTTTGAAAACACAGAATAGTGGTATATTTACATTTTCTGAAGTGGGATACTATGGAAAGCTACATGATATTATTGAATTAAAGAACCACAGGCATTTTTCTATTGTTTTATTAAAATGAAAATGGGTCGATATTATCAGAGGTGTTAAAAGAGATTCCTTGCAATTTACTTCTGTAAACTTCTCTCGCTTGATGAATTTTGGTGATCGTGAACTACATGATCCATATATCTTAGCATCGCAATCAAAAATGGTATATTATGTGAATGATGTTGTGGATGAAGGGTGGAGTGTAGTTACTCACGTAATACAAAGAGATTTGTTTGATATGGGTGATGAAGTGAAAGATTTGACCACTGCAGTTGAATTTCATCAACAACATGAAGCATAATTATTTTTCCATCATGATATTGAAAATATTAGTCCAGCAAGGTTGAATGAAGTGGATGAAGAAATCGAGTAGGAAACCAAAATGACTGAAAGGGAAAATGATTGTATGTACAATTATTTATTCATTTAGCAACCACTTGTTTCATTTCTGCAGTCATTCATTATGATTGTTATATATATTTTGTTTGTTAGTACTGGGCATCTATTATCATTTTTAATTTTTTTTCTACATAAATTTTTTGAAATAAATATTCTGAACGTAATTTTATTTGATTAAATGAAATGAATGCTAAGGAGGAAGCGGTACACTATTCCATCTAGTTCTACGATAGATGACAATCTGTCTATCCCCACAGAATCTAAGGCACCAACTGCCTACACCCATGCACCATCTCCCCTTGCACCATATCTGACACTATGTGTGGATGTCTCATTAGAGGATGATTCATCGACTCCTCCTACAGGAACCTCAGCAGTGGGTCAGCTACACACCCCTTCAAGTTTATCATGGACATTCTGGAAGGTCACAGTCATAGGTACAAATTTTAATTAAATAAATTTATTGCATTTTGTTTGTACTAATTGTTTTCTCATTGCAGATAAAAAAATGAAACCGTGGAAAAACACATAAAAATTTCAGATGTTTAGAACATGAATGGTGAGAATAAAGTCGTGCCATTTGATTCTTATGGGGTCCTGGCGGATGACGCCGCAGGGTTACTTGGCCAGATTATAGGTCAACTGGCAACGAAGCCCATTTCCATGCCTATTTCATATGATGATTGGAGGTATATGCCTCCAAACTAGAAAAATGAAGTTTTTGATTCTTAGATAATGGTAATTTTATTACTTTGTTGGTTAATTGAATGTCATGTTACTAATATGTTAAAAATGAATTTCTGTATCTAGATGTTCTTCCACTTTACCGTTGCTGATGTGATAGCACGGAAGTGTAAGTTGAAAAATCTTGGTAAAAAATGGAAAGATTTAAAATGGATGTTGTGGTGTGATGTCAATGATACTTCGTTGACCATGAAGAAAATGTATGAGAAGCTACCCAGTGGGGTACTGAAAGAACAGTGGAATGTTTTTGTTGATAGACATCGTGATGAGAATCTAATGTTATTGAAATATATATTGTTATATTATCCTAATTTTACATTTATACATGTATATGAAGAGGATATGACATTGAATACATTAGTGTTAAATTGAATTTTATTTATTTCAGGATCACTCAAGACAGAATGCATCAAACCGGGAAAAGCAAGTCATTCCGCACACTGCGGGCACAAAAAGATTTTCTAAAAGCCAAATTTAATTGGTAATATTTTAATTAGTATAAATATTTATAAGAAAATATTATCAATTTAACATATTTAATTGTTGATTTATATTTTTTTAATGAAGTCATAGAGTTTATGGTATGAAGCATCCCAAACTGAATTGTGGCTGGAAGTTCACAAAATAACAGATGGAAGTTTTGTTAATGAGTCTGCCAAAGTAGTTGGGGTATGAAGTCAATTTTTTATTATAATAACATATTATCAGTTTTTAATGTGTTAATATATATTGATATTTGATTGATAGGTAAAAATTAAAGAAATATGGGATGCCAATCCTGGGCAGTCCTACTCAGTCTCCCAGGATGACCCGGTTTCTAAAGTCCTTGGGTAGGAGCATCCTGGTAGAGTGCACAGGATGGGTTTGGGACCCATACCTTCAGAGGTCTTTGGCAGGCCACTAGGGATTAAAACTGCATCTACTCCTGGTTATAGTCATTTCATACCTGAATATGCTCAGAGGGAGATGTCTTCTCTATGAGCCACAACTCAAGACTAGGGGGATCAGATATCCTCTATGCAGAAAGCATTGACTAATATATATCAGCCGATGAGCAGATATACCCCCTGTGTTGGTGCATCGAGTAGTGGTGAGCAGGTAAATCACAAAAAATCAAAATCATTTAGTTTTCAAACTTTTATTGGTTTTATGTTTAATTATAAATATGTAACAATATTTAATTTTCAATATAATGTTATTACAGGTGGCAGCAGGTAGTGTACATGGAGGTGGAGACGGTGACAATGCATTATCATACCATGAGTAGTGGTATTGTTGATGTTTTGAACAAATATGAGAACGGTTGGTTTGTATATGTAACATGTATGGAACATAGTTTCCACGAAACATTTCCATGTCCAAACATTTTCTTTAATTGTCATGTTTCCTTCTATGCATTTTTTTGATTTATGATGTTTCATTTTATGTCTTGATTTCTCGAGTGTGTTATACATCATTCCATTTAGGCCTATGTTTTAATTGGTAATCGAGACTTTGGATGACTAAAGAGAGATTCTTATGTTATTTTGTTCAAGTTATATAAATTGGAACCTAGTAGGCAGTATAGAGACCAAACATAAGAGGATGATGGGAATGTGGTTTAGCCTAATCATGTGATATGAATCATATACACATCATTAAAAGTAGTTGGAAACAAAAATGGTGAACCTAACAAGGAACCTTAAACAAAATGCACGTGTCATCAACATGTTAGGATCCTTTTTCCCTCTCAAAACATGAAATGTGGACAAACATGGATCTGATACAATTGAATATACATGTGTTTATTTATTGATATGCTGATTTCATGAGGATTTTTTGTAAATGTTTCTTAGAAGTATTCTTGCACTTTCAACTAGAACCCCCTTTGACCCAAATGTCATTTTACTACTTTAAGAACACATATGCTTCAACTACTTTAAAAGTTGGATCCTCATTTAAAACTAGGGCTCTATTATCAACCTTTCACCCTTAACATTGGGTCTCAAATTCACTAGTTTGGGAGTCACACCTAAATGGTACCTTTCCATCTTCAGAGGAAGGTAAAAAATCCATTCATCTCAAAAATCCCTACTCGATGTCTACTCGAAAATGACTAGTGGAACATAATTTGTTGTAAATAGTTTTCATCTCAAACCATTTCATGGTCATATCCATGGAAGGAAATAACATGTTCCTCCCTTATCTAAGGAGGTTGATCAAGAGGTCACTGATGGACTCATCTAGATAGCATAAGGGACCCTCCAAAGGGATCCTTCTAACATTCACCATCACCAATGCTACAAAGCAATAAAACCTCTATATGATATATGTGTTTACCTTGGGTGTCTGACCTAAGTCTCCCAAACCTAGGTAGTCATTAAAACCCACTGAGGGTAGTGAAAAATCACCCAAGAACATGGCCCTACATCTATACCCTCCAAAGAATCCCACTAACTAAATATGGTGGCAAACTAGGAGCAAGACGACACATTTTCCCACATTTACTAAGCTTGTTGGTATAATATGGTATTATTCAAAGAAATCACCAAGATTTTTTTGGTAAACAATATAGGGAATACCCATATGATTTCCCACAAACCTGATTAACATCAGTATATACCTATATGAAATTTAGGAAAAGAGCAGGCCTATACATATTCTCCAACAATAGAATAAGAAAATATGAATGTTCTGTTCATTGAAGTCACCTAGAATATTCTAAAAAAGATTAAAAGGAAGACAAAAAACTATTCTACCATAATTTAAGTGACTCATTAACACAAAATGAGGATATTTATAGAAGATGCACATCTTTTCTCCCATTCAAGAGGGTCATGGGCCAAATCCCATGTTATATGGACAACCAGATCGAGACCATACCCCCGTTCCAACTAACGGTCATCGGTCTACCCCGGTGGTCACTACAAGGTGTGCACATATCCCAATAGAAATTCCATAGACCTATCATAAAATTATCATAGTGACATGAGAGATAACCAAACAAGATTAAGTATATGTAAGATTATATCCATAGAAAGAAACCTCTATCACCCACAGGAGAGCATCCAAAAATAATCAACACCAAAGGTGATTAGAAAATGAATATCTAGTCTATGATCTTGATCTACTTCATATTGGTGTTCTTGAACCCTCATATGTTTATATATATATGATCAGGATCATAATACATTGTTACCAAATTACAAAAATAGTAGTTTCATTTGCAAAGGTCTTCTAATCTACTTTGCTGCAATTAGCTATGAAGGTCCTATTATCTTCTGTTTCATCATGTTGGGGATACCAAGTTAGAAATAACATTTTATTTTTTTTGTATGATGTCTCCTGTTCCATTTTCTGGTTTTATTTGTTATTCAGGGCAGTGGGGCAGTAGAAGAAAAAATGCAATTTTTATTTTCATGTCATAATTTCGCGGTGGTTTTAACCACCAGTAATGCTTTACTGGTGCGCATTTCGTGGTGGTTATAACCATCGCTAAACTCAAGAAAACCGCCACAAAATGAGGCATCTATGACGCTTCCCTTAATCCACCACAAAATGGAAATAGCGACCACTAATAGATTGTCGACGCGGATTTTAGCGGTAGTTTCTATAAACCGCCGCCAAACCATATAGCTGCGGTTGAAATGGCCGCTAATAGCTAGTTTTTTTGTAGAGTAATATAAAATGTAAAATATATATTTTCTTAGGTTTAATTAATTACTTATGTATGCTCTATATAAAATAATTAACAATTATAAAGAGGATTAAATATGAAATCTTATAAAAATTGACAAAATATGTGAAAATTATTTTATCTGACATAAGTAATCAATTATATAAGTTCTATATAGTATTAACAAGCATACAGAGAATAAAATAAATAATATTTACACATATGTTAATTAAAATCCCTCAACTAAAATATTAAGTAAAAAAAAATCCATCAATTGAGTTAAAATATAAAAATTGTTCAGAGTATAGTTATGACCTTAGTTAAGGTAATTTAAATTTATGGGGAGTTATAATGAATGTTTTTGGTTATCTAAACTAGGTTAAATTTGAGATTAGTTTCCCCTTAAAGACATGGTTGACATGGAATCAAGTGTTGAAGAAAGTCGAGTATTGGATTTTAGGATTGGGGTGTCCACTAAAGAGATTATGAAACTATGAGTTAATATATTAGTTAAGAAAATTTTACATAAATATAATTAAATATTTTGTTAAGGCTATAGTATGGGTTATTTGAAAGTAAATATTTATCCTTCCCATTAGAATATCTGATAGTCTCGATATTCTAAATAAAATGATGAGGGTTATTGGGATTTGATAAAATTTAGAGAGTAGAAATAATTTATTAATATAAATCATTAGAATTTGTAATCAAAATAAATTACTAAAATGTTATCTTACTTGTTTTAGAAAACGGAAAGAAACTTGACCTTATGTCTTTCCCTATGATCCAACTTAGGGAAATATAATCTTCTTAACCCTAAACAATTCCATGAGTGGTATTAATGTTGATGAATTATACTATGAAATGAACGGAAGTAAATAAACTAGAGTCCCCTATCCCTACTAATATTTAACATGAGGAAAGTGAGGGGATAAATTTGTATTCTGGGTACACATGGATGATGAATTTGATATCAAATTTCATATATTATACCTTTGATTATTGAGATCAAAAAAATTCATGAAGACATGTATAACGGCCTAGAATTTTTCAAATCATTAATTTGTGTCTTTCTGCTGTTGGAGGCATTAGGAGTAGGTTTATTGAAGGAAAGAGTTATTGAAAAAAATGAACTGTATGGAATCCATTGCAATGTGGGCTGCTATGTTGCGCTGTGAACGGACAATAAGAGGATGTGGTTTTCCTATAATATGAGGTGACACTCCATGAATCACAGTACTATAATTTGGTTCTTGGGTTGTTTTATATGGTGTGGGCCATGAGGTTTTGGATTCACACTATTTCAAGGTGAAATTTTGATTATGGTGTTAATATGGTTGGTTATGGAATGAGGGTTCACTAGTTATTCTTTTAGAGGGATGTCTCTAGGTTAATATCATTTAAGGAATATTTAGTTAATCCTATGCAATCTTTGAGGAGACCTGAGCACTAAATACAGATATATTACATCATTTTAGATGAATATTCAATATATCTCGTAACAATAAATGCCTTATATCCATAGATCCTTAGAGTCTTCGGAGACTAGACACACACGCATCTTATTTCATAAATGATCTTAAACTTCTGCCACAAATATCATATCCCTTATAACTCGTCTTTTACGTATCCTTATTAAAACCATTCATAATAACATGGGAAAGGAAACATAATGAAGGGTTAGATAATATTTTTAGTTAGAGTAAAAATAATATTAATTAATTAATGATTATATGATATGTATAAGTGTATGCAAAAATGATCACAACATACAATAATTACACCCAATCAGTCAAAAATCATTAATCAAAAATCATGACATAATATTTTATCATAATAAAATAAAGAATTAATAAGGTTATATAATAAAAAATAATCAACTGTTTTCCATGAGAACATATGAAAAGTATAATACATAAGTTTGTGTATAAAAAATAAGCATTGAAAATCACTTCCTTAGTCAAGGTTCTTTCCCAAGACCACTATTTTTGGAAAAATTTCCCTAAAGTAAATTCTTACTCAGTAACTTACAATATTCTCTGAGGAGTAACTTCCATCTAGTTTACTCTATCAAATCATTGTAGTATATTAACTTTTTCATATAATAGGAGTTTATTAACTCAATCACAACTTATAATTTTCTCTACTCATTTATCATTACCTAATGAATTAGGGAATATATAATTATGGGCCCAACCATCACATAATCATAATCCATTCATATATATTCCATAAGATCCTAAATCATTCATCATATAATCATTGTGTAATCTGCAGAAAAAATGGGGTTTTAAATGTCATCTCTTAATAAAACTACAATCTATAGACAAATAATAATTAAGGTATCATTAGATCACAACCCTAGTAATTCATAAGTAACATTAAATGATATTATTATATAATAAGATTTTTATTAATGTTCAATAGAATACTTCTTAATGAAAATTGCATTTTAATTTTGAATTTAGTTATTTAAAATCATAAAATTTACAAAAATATTATGGAATAAATTTTATTTAAAAATAACCATTGAAAATTTAAAATGAAGCTTCAAATAATTGAGAGACCACATTGACAGGAAATTATGTTCATGAAGTAATCATTAAAAAGAATGATATGTTAACACCATTGGTAAATTGTACATCATTTAGAAAAATACATGATGAATTTTTTTATATTTTTTATAGAAATTAAAAGGTGGTAAAGATTATTTTTTATCATAATCACAGTATATTAAAAACATTATTGAAAATATTTTGGAGAACATTGATATGAAGGAGAAATATTCCTGTCCCAAAGAGAGGAAATAATACCAGATTATCCAAAAAACATTTCAGATCCATTTTGAGTAACAGTGAGAAGAAAATGGTACTAAAATATCTATGTTACAAAATAACATAGGATCATAAAATTTAATTGTCTTATTAGATAAGCATCATATAATTCCCATCAATTAAAATTCAAGTATAACAATCTCGATTAAAATGAGATTGAAACATCAATACCTTACGACATTAGAAACTTTTGAATCATAAGCCTAGATGAAGAATAACATCAAATGAAACTTTAAATATCATAAAAATAATGATATTAATTATATAATATTTTAATTATATATATATACCTCCTAAGAAATATAAGTGATAACATAACATATATCCAAATGAAGATAATTTCAGATGATAAACACTTATAGATTTGGTATACTCTACATAAAAACCTCATAAATGATGGAAAAATAGATGCATTTTTAAATAAAAATTCCCAAGATTAGAAACATTCAATAAATTAATTATTATTATTTAAACCACAAAAATATATAAGTGGTGAATATTGATTATGTCTTACAATAAAAAAGTCGAATGAGATACCCTTACCACAAGTCATTTATTGTTTCGTACTTGTTAAAACATTCAATATAATAAATATAAATTTATTAGAAGTACATTATATAACCATATTAGTTTATAAGTTGTTGTGTACCAATATTTTATAATATCTATTTATCCATTTAGTAAAAATTCATCCATAAAATTGATATATAGGTGAAAAATAGTTCTTCTTCCATCCACATTTTGTTTGACAGTTCATGTCCTTTCCCCTTGGTCACAGTTTCAAAATGTATATAATATTAATAAGTATATATTTATAAGAATTATTCATTATATACAGTTTTATAATTATTTATATAGTTTGGTGACTAAAAATTAATTACATCACTTCATGGAATAAATAGTTGATACATATACATATATCAGGATTTTTTTCTTCGATAGATGAAAAAAATGAAAAGTAAATAATAATTAAAATTTAAAAACAATAATCATACCCTAAATATCTTATATATATGTATATCCATCATTAAAAATATAAAAGTGAAGATGTTATGAAAAATGAAACTCAGTACTTGGTAGAGGTGGTGGTCCACACGTACGCATGAGTGATGTTTATTTTCTCATAGGATGGAAAGGATGTGGATAATTGTTGTTCAATCATCATAATAAAAGTTACTTATTTTTTTAGGAAGATAATTTATTTTTTTTATAATATATACCATATATTTATAGGTGGTATATAAAGAAATAAAATTGAAAGTACTGAGTTACAAGTTAAACCTACTTTGTGAAAAACCTCCTTCGTCTTATACCTTAATCCTTGAAAGTATTAAATTTTTTAAAGAAAAAACGCTTTTAGACATGTTTATGGAGTATAGGATTGTATTATGGTAGGAATTTTATATGAAATGATGCTAAAGCATTGTGAATTAGGGAGGAGAGGAGGTTCCCCATTAAATGTGAGGGAAATTACACATTTGGAAGTACTTAAATAATATATATATCATAATAATAGAAAATGGGACTAATCTTCCAAAAATTAAAATATAGTATGTGATAGGGGTGAAATAAACTCACCCTATAAAATTTTTAATAGATTTGGACACATTGTAAGCCTTATCTTCATGTTAAACCACATTAAAACCATTTTAACATTAACAGTGATAACTTAATTTTTACAATGATAACATAATTTTATGTTGAAAAATAAAAGGAGCCTTATAAAATATTCATACAGTATAATTAATTTTTTTAATACATTTTAAATATTAAATTCGTAACACCTCGACCCTAGTTCCCGGAGTCGGTGCATTATTACATATCATTGGCATGATCACAAAAGATCAAGTCTCGAAAGACCGATTAGATTAGTAGTCTCGGAAACCCCAGATACATTCAAAAAGTTTACATTACATCATTAATTGAAAACTGCAACATCATCTTGTCTCCACACTCATTTCCCCGTATACTATCCCTGCAGGTCATTCATAAAATACTTCTTCACTTCCTGGAAAAAATAAAACATAGAAAGGGGTGAGCTCAAATTCCCAGTAAGGAGAATAATATAGCAGAAAATTTTATATATAACCATAAACATTTAAGTCAATGAATAACTAAAACAAAATCCTTTTAAACATTAACTCATGCATAATATGGAAAAAATAAAATGAAAAAAATTCAATTTAATTATTCACATGGATATTCTACTAGTCTAATAATCACAGTAAATATCAATAACCACTTTTATAATGATGGAATGCATAATGCCAGACTGTCATAACCACATATCCAAGGCCTCGTGCCACGACTAAAAATACGATTTTGTCAAGGCCTTGTTCCATGACACTAGTTTGTCTCATGCGACCTACCGATTCATCGAGGAGCTATAGCGGGCTCCACCCGTCACTTATTAAGTCCAATGAATTCCTCATATGAACATGTTTAAACATAACATAAACATTCGTATTATAACTAGCATACGAAATGTCAATACTTTCTCTATAAACCATGAATGGTATAAAAATAACACATCCACAGTCAAACATATCAAAAAACCTTCAATACAATAAGGAAGATTTCTATCATAATAAATAAACTTCAAATAAGATTAAAATCTATCAAAGGATGTTGACATAGATTAAATCAAAACTATTTGAGAGGAATATCTCTTTTTTTGAAATCATTTAAAAGTCACATAATTATAAAATAAAACATTCACTTTGAAAATATTCTTAGAAGCTTGTATGTGATTCTTTGATGATTTTATAACGGCAGAAAATAGCTGCACCCGCCGTATAAGTTGAAAACGACATTCTTACCTTAATTCTGTCGAAAAGGTTAAAAAGGACCTTATTTGGAAAACGACAAAAAGATTCCATTATAAACTTCTTATAAAAAGTCAGACAAGGGTATAAATGACTTTAACCCATATTCTGTAAAATAGTAAGAATGTTTTGAAACACATATTTAAGAAACATGGAAGTGGATGATAAAGAGGTCCGAGTAGATAATTACGTATAAACAACCTCGGATAATGAAGAGATTGTGAGATAAACCCTTACCATGTACTTTTCCTTGGTTGGGGTAGGTTAACCTCCTATATAATGGTGAAATAATTGTTATTAAATTATACAAGAACCATATACATTAATATGATATCATATATGATCTTTTAACATTGCTTTGTTAATAATATGTTAGTATTATCGTTGTTTCAGGTGTTAACTGGCTCATTTTATTTTATATGTTTTGTTACGTAAGCCATGTTTGTCATGGATAGGTTGTATCTTATTCATATCTATAATGATATCAAGTACTTAAACAGAATTTTTAAATCATAAAATGATAATTATACTTCAATGGATACGATGGAGAATGAATCTCATCGCGTTCGTGGAGACGGTAGTCTGTACATACGTATGCGCGACAATATCATTCTTTTTATATTAAAATAATATATCATTTGATATTATATCATTTATAAAGAATCATTATCATGTTATATTTATTATTTTCATGAATTACACATAATTATTTTACCCATCCAAATAATAATTTATTGAATAACAATTACACCACGACGTGGAGACGGTAAGCCGTACGTACGCACGTATGGTGACATGTCATTCAAATTATAGATATAATACTGAATATGGTTGCAACATATTTATAATAAAATCATAGTATATATAAGATACTAAAGTTATTATTTTAGAATTGGAAAAAAATAAAGAAGAAGTTGATGAAGAAAGGAACTTGAAAGAGGGTGGTGAAAACATTACCTATTTTTCGGGTTCTTCCTTTTGATTTGATCAAAAGGTCTTCTTAGGTTGGATTTATGATCCAACTAAGGCCTCTAGGCTGAAGTGAGAGAATTTGAGAGAGTATTTGGGCAGGGTTTGGCCGAGCCAAAAGGTTTTGAATGTGTGAATTAGTGATAATGGGGAGTGGCCTTTTATAAGAGGGGTGAAGGGCACCTTTGGAAAAGCTAGAAATATTTTTTATAATAAATTTATATTCTGTTTCTAATGGCTCCAAAGTGAATTATTTAAAGTTTAATATTGTGATGGGTCGAAAAACACTCAATCAAAAGAATTTGGATAGGTTTGGGTTATTATATTAACCTTATCTTTTATTTTTAACTCTTAGTTAATTAGTTTGACACTTACCATGTCACTTTGTATTTTTATATTATATAGTTAATAAACTTTCTATATTCCTACAAGAGACCCCCAAGTGGTCCATTAATGATACAACAATCATTATATAAGTCTCTTGGCCGATCCTTAGATTTTTAAGAATTTAATATCAATTAATAATATAATATTTATTTTAAAAACTTTTTTATGTCAATTTTGACACTATTGGGTATTTTGTTTTTGATAAATTCATAACAGCATTATTACTTCGAAAACAATTTATATAACCAATACTAATAAGTCTTATTAACCTATAAAATTAGTGGAATTCATAAAAAGTTTCAAATTACATTTATTTTGTTATTTATAATATTAATTACATTAATATTTAATTAATTTGGTAATTACTGCATCACCATTGTGTCATAAATAAATTAAATTATCTAATGTCTACAAATTATAAATAAAATACCATTATGTAGTAAATCTTTATATATTTCTAATGAATTTTTAAAATCAAATTTATCTTATTTATAACCCTATATTAAAAATGTTTTAGTAAATAAACATTGATTTTAACTCTTTTAACTCTTCTTTGAATTAAATAATAATAAATGTCCAAATCTAAACCAAGTGGACCTAAATGATAATATTTTATTCCTAAGGGTCTTTTTGGTCGAGATACATTTGTCCAATAGAATTATGACATGTGTTAGGGTAATATTAATATTATTTTTACCCTTAATTACCCTATTTACTTTTTACCGTGGTAAATAAAAGTAAAAAGTTACTATTCAACAAATTTTATTTTCATCTCATTGAACCAAATTTTACTCCTTGATATTAACCATGTCTCTCAGATTTTTTAAATTCTACTCACAGAAGCGGTAAAATTATGTTTTATGTGAATTTACAAATTCTCCTAGGAGGTGGGTAAAAGACGGTGAAAAGTTCAATAAAATTTTTATATATCTAAACTTATTATAAAGTAACTCCAATGAATTACATTGAACTTATATAGGTATTATGCATATATTCTTACCTTAATTAAATTTAAATAAAATAAATAATTATTTAAATAAATATTCTGTTTTAAACTACAACTCAGTGTTTTTTCGCTATTCATCAAAAATTGAAAGTTTTCAGAAAAATACCAAAATTTCACCCTAGGCTAATTTCGATATTCCGAATCCAAAAATGAAGTCCATTTTGAAAGATAAAATTTATAAAATTTCAAAAAGTGGGTATTACTATTCATAACATCTAGTTTTATTGGTTGTGGTGTGTGTGTTAGAACTCGAAGTTGCATACAACACACACTACTGTATTATTCAATGAAAAGCGTACCGTGGAAGCTTGGGTGTTACATTCTCTGCTCCTTCAAATAATTTTGTCCTCAAAATTTCTAGAATACTACCGTATGAAAAGAATTGGGTGGTTCTTCATCATAAGTTCCTCAGGTTCCCACGTTGCCTCTTCTATTTTAGGGTTTCTCCACAAAACTTTTACCAGACGAGTCGTCCGGTTTCTTAGTACTTGTTCTCTCGTATCCAGAATCCTGACGGGCACTTCGTAATAAGACAGATCGGGTTCTAGTTCTAATTCCTCATAGGTGAGTACATGCGTTGGGTCAGGCATGTATTTCCGCCACAGTGATACGTGGAACACATTGTGAACTTTGGAGGGACTTGGAGGCATTTCCAAACGGTAAGCTACAACCCCAATTCGTTCTAGAATTTCGAAAGGTACGATGTACCAAGGAATCAATTTACCTTTCTTTCCAAAACGTATAACTCTCTTCCATGGATATACCTTCAATAAAACATGATCTCCCACCTGAAATTCCAAATCCTTTCTTCGGTTATCGACATAGCTCTTCTGCCTACTTTGAGCTTCTTTGATGTAGTTTTGGATTACCTTTACCTTTTCCATTATTTTCTCCACCAGTTCTGGCCCTACAAGTTTTCATTCACCAACGTCATCCCAATATATTGGTTTGCGACATCTCTTTCCGTATAACGCTTTATATGGTGCCATCTGAATACTCGAATGGAAGCTATTGTTTTAGGAAAATTCTACCAGAGGTAAATATTGATCCCACAAACCCTGAAAGTCAAGAGAGTAGGATATCAACATGTCTTTTATGGTTTGAATAGTCTGTTCTAATTGTCCATCTGTTTGAGGGTGGTAGGCAGTGCTCAAAAGAAGTTCAGTATCCAGGGCCTTCTGATGACTCATCCAGAATCCTGAAGTAAAATGGGGATCACGGTCAGAAACAATCGATAGGGGTACTCCATGAAGTCTCAAACCTTCATTAATATATAGTATTTCTTGACGTTCCAGTGGTAGATCTTCTCTTATTGCAAGAAAATGTGCTGACTTGGTAAGACGATCAACAATAACCCATATTGCATCTTTCCTTCTAGGATTCTTTGGTAGCATCATAACAAAGTCCATCGTAATATTGTCCCATTTCCACTCTAGTATGGGAAGAGGTTGCATGAATCCTCTAGGATGTTGTCTTTCTGCTTTTACTTGTTGACAAACCATACATCTTGACACAAAATCAGAAATCTCCCTCTACATGTTATCCTACCAAAAATGTTCCTTCAAGTCTCTATACATTTCAGTGCTCCCAGGGTGTATCGAAAATTGAAACTATGAGCATCTTCCAACAATTCCCTTTTTAGATCAGGTATATTGGGAACACAAAGTCTCTTCCCAAATTTCAACATTCCATCTTCATACCCAATGTCATTCAATCTCCCATCATTCACAGATTTAATCTTCTTTTAAAATTCTTCATCACTAATCTCAGAACTCTTTATCCTTTCTAGTAAAGATGGTTTGGTAACCATTTGAAAAAGTATCGATGTCTCACCTTCCATGGTAATTCCCATATCCATCTTCACCAGATCCCTGAAAATATGATCCCTTTCAATACTCATCATGTTCAAAACTCCATGATCTTTTTCGCTCAAAGCATCTGCCACCTTATTTTCCTTCCCTGGGTGGTAGTGTATCGTACAATCAAAATCCTTAAGTAATTCAATCCATCTCCTTTTTCTCATGTTGAGTTTTTTTTTGTGAGAAAATATACTTTAAACTCTTGTGATCAGTATAAATCTCACATTTTTCACCATAGAGGTAGTGCCTTTATATCTTCAAAGAAAATATCATAGCTTCTAACTCGATATCATGAGTAGGATAGTTTTTCTCATGAATTTTTGACTGTCGTGATGCATAGGCAATAACCCTATCATTATGCATAAGGACACAACCAAGTCCTTTCATTGATGCATCACTATAAATAACGAACCCATCATTCCCTGATGGTAGAGTCAATATGGGAGCATTGACTAATATTCTCTTTAGTTATTTGAATAATTCTTCACACTCTTTTTTTCAAACAAATTTAACCCCCTTACGTGTGAGCATTGTTAATGGGTTATCCAATCGGGAAAAATTCTAGACATAACGTTGATAATAACCTACTAAACCTATAAAACTGCGTACCTCAGTTATACTCGTAGTTTCTGTCCACTCTTGGATTTCCTTGTTCTTAGAAGGATCAACAGAAATTCCATATTAAGAGAAAATATGGCCAAGAAAAGAAATCTCCTGAAGCCAGAATTCACACTTTCTAAACTTCCCATATAAGTCATGTCTTCTCAGAGTCTTCAGAATAATGTGCAAGTGATTTTCACGATCTTCCTATATTTTGGAGTATACCAAGATATCATCAATAAATACCATCACAAAATCATCGAGATATTCCATGAAAAATAAATTCATTAGATCCATTAATACAGAGGGTGCATTAGTCAGCCCAAAAGGCATTACCGTAAACTCGTAATGCCCGTACCTTGTTCGAAATGCTATGTTCGGAATGTCTTCCTTCTTCACACACAACTGATGGTATCCAAATTGAAGTTCAATCTTTGAAAAGTATTGAACTCCATGCAGTTGGTCAAATAAATTATCAATGTGAGGTAGGAGATACTTGTTCTTTATTGTTATAACATTGATCTCCCTGTAGTCGATACATAACCTCATAGATCCATCTTTCTTTTTAACAAAAAGAACAGGGGCTCCCCATGGAGAAACACTAGGGCGAATAAATCTCTTATTACTCAATTCCTCTAGTTGTTTCTTTAGTTCAACTAATTCCACAGTGGCCATTCTATAAGGGATCTTTGATTTAGGCCTTGATCCAAGAATTAAATCAATGGAAAAATCCCTTCTCGTTCTAGAGGATGTCCAGGTAAATCTTCTAGAAACACATCTACATATTCTTTCACAATAGGTACATCCTATAATTGAACATTCCTTTCCTCACCCATAATCATTTCATTCTCTTCGTCCCCAATAATTGAATTTAGTGGAGCTACTGGGGGTGTATCTAGATATGAATTAGGTGGTGACGATTCTGCTCTAAAGATAAGGCGTTCCTTATCATCATCATCAAAAATCTTAACCTCCTTCTTCTTACAATAAATTTTCTCATCATGGTCTGAAATCCAATCCATACTGAGGATTATATCAAACTCAATCATAGGTATGATGATGAGATCAGTGGATAAAGAACATTTATGTGCTCTAATGGGGACTGATTCACAAAACGTTGTCACAATGATACTTCCCTTTGGAGTTTTAACTGAAAACTCCCTTGTTAAATCAAATTAGAAATATCTAATTTTCTTAGAAAACTGGGATGATATGAAACAATGCGATGATCTAGAATCAAATAATACATTTTCTAAACTTGATGAAACTATTAAATTACCTGCCACCACATCTTTTGTAGCTTCTTCCTCAGCATTAGTGATAGAATAAGCATGGCCTTGATCCCTTCGCCTTTTTTGTGGTAAGTTCCCCAGACGCTTAGGACATTCATTTGCATAATGTTCCATATACCTACAATTGTATCATTGGACATCAGTAGATTCCTTCTTCCCTTTTCAATCACGATCTTGGTGGCCTTTTTCACCACACTTGTAATAGACTCCCATTCCTTTTAAGCACGTACCAGGGTGTTTCTTCCCATATTTACCACATGATGGATATTCAACCTTTCCCTTCTTCCCCTTATTTCCATTCCCAGATTGATCAGCAGATCTCTTCTTCTCTTGCTTTGCTTTAAAGTCATAAGACTTAGAGAATTATTTTTTGTCTTCATATCACATGAGACAATGTCTTCGTATGATGAGACGGATTGTGAAACTAATTCTCGATGGAGAAACGGTTTTAACCCATCAAAGAATTGATTAATCTTACTTCTTGGGTTACGTATATAATTTCCAGCATACCTTTCTAACCATGTAAAGTTAGCCTCATACTTTGTGACATTCTCATCCTCCTTTTGTCTCAGACTCAGAAATTGCCTTTCCATATCTGCTCGATGGTCACGAGGAAAGTATTTTTCTACAAAAAGATCTTTGAACTCCTTCCATTCAATATTTGGTACTTCATCATTTTCCTTCATGTTTTGAATCAATGACCACCATTGATCAGCATCTCCAGTGAGGCGATAAACTGCCATGACAACTTTTTCTCTTTCACTACTGCCCAAAGCATGAAATATTTTCTCTAGGGAAATTATCCATTGCTCAGCTACTAATGGATTTTTACTCACATTGAATGTTGGGGGATTCTACCTCATGAAGAGATCTAACATTGATCCTCCAGGCTGTGGATCAGGGTCCTCCATACGGGTAAGGTTATTATTCATAACCTGAGTGAGTTGTCCCAGTATAGTGATTAGTTGATCAGCACCGGTTGCATCACCAGCTCCACTATAATTATCTTGAGCAGGAGGGAAATCCCTACATGGAGTTCATGAATTGATACAGTTTCCATTTCTTCCACTAGGCACCATTTCTAAACAATGGCATAAACTAGATCAGTTTAAGAATCAAAATACATAATTCCATACTTATAAAACACTTAACATAAATTGAACTATTTATGGATATAATCCGTAATCATAAAAATGTTTTCTTTGAGGATGTATATACTCATAAACCCATAATAATGATTTGTAATGAAAGTGAGAGTTATATTAAGCATATCCCCCGGGAGTGTTGTAACCAAGAGTGCAACAAGGCCCGTTGTTGTGCACCAGTTCCCATTCGAGTCTAGCTCAAAGCAGTGTTTTGTGTTTTACACCTAGGTACATCTGTGCCAGAGCCTCCTTTACCTGCTTGTATCCAGACATGGATGAATTTCTCGGAAAACTCACAAAATCTCTAAAATACCAAAATTCTAGGAAGTTCTTCTATACTAATCCTCAAATTTCATCTTAAATATATGTGCTCTAATCAGATTTTATCTAAATCTAGCTTCCAAGGTTTGTAATAAACATTATCTGATACCAACTGTAACGCCCTGACCCCAGTTTCCAGAGTCGGTGCATTATTACATATCATTGGCATGATCACAAAAGATCAAGTCTCGAAAGACCGATTAGTTTAGTAGTCATGGAAACACTAGATACATTCATAAAGTTTACATTAAATCATTAATTGAAAACTACAACAACATCTTGTCACCACACTCATATCCCCTTATACTATCCCAGAAGGTTATTCATAAAATACTAGTACACATCCTAGGAAAAATAAAACATAGAAAGGGGTGAGCTCAAATGCCCTGTAAGGATAACAATATAGCGGAATCTTTTATAAATAAGCATAAACATTTAAGGCAATGTATAACTAAAACAAAAGCCTTTTAAACTTGAACTTCAACATAATATGGAAAAAATAAAATGAAATAATTCCATTTACTTATTCACATGGATATTCTACTAGTTGAATAATCACATTCAATATCAATAACCACTTTCATAATGATGGAATGCATAATGCCAGAATATCATAACCACATAGACAAGGCCTCGTGCCAAGACTAAAAATAAGAATTTTTCAAGGACTTCTTCCAAGAAACTAGTTTTTCTCGTGAGACTAATCGATGCATCAAGGAGTTATAGCGGGCTCCACCTGTCACTTATTAAGTCCAATGCATTCCACATATGAACAGGTTTAAACATTACATAATCATTCATATTAAAACTAGAATACGAAATGTCAATACTTTCTCCATAAAACATGAATGGTATAAAAATAACACATCCACAGTCAAACATATCAAAAAACCTTCAATACAATTTGGAATATTTTTATCATAATAAATAAACTTCAAATAAACTTAAAAATCCATCAAAGGATGTTGACATAGATGAAATCAAAACGTTTTGAGAGGAATATCTCTTTTTTTTGAAATCATTTAAAAGTCACATAATTATAAAATAAAACTTTTTCTTTGAAAATATTCTTAGAATCTTTTAAGTGAAGCTTAGAAGATTTTATAATGGCGGAAAATAGCCGCACCCACCGTATAAGTTTAAAAAGACATTCTTACCTTAATTCTGTCGAAATGGTTAAAAAGGACCTTGTTTTGAAAATGATGGAAAGATTCCTTTATAAACATTTATAAAAATTCAAAAAAGGGTATAAATGACTTTAACCCATATTCTGTAAAATACTAATAATATTTTGAAACACATTTTTAAGAAACATGGATGTGGATGATAAAGAGGTCCCAAAAGATAATTACGTTTAAACAACCTATGATAATGAAGAGATTGTGAAATAAACCCTTACCTTGTACTTTTACTTGGTTAGGATAGTTTAAACTCATGTATAATAGTGAAATAATTGTTATTAAATTATACAAGAATCATATACATTAATATGATATCATATATGATCTTTTAACATTGCTTTGTTAATAATATCTTAGTATTATCGTCGTTTTGGGTGTTAACTAACTCGTTTTGTTTTATATGTTTTGTTATGTAAGATATGTTTTTGATGGATAGGTTTTCTATTATTCATATCCATAATGATATCAAGTCCTTAAACATTATTTTTAAATCATCATGTGATAATTACACTTGAATAGATATGATGGAGAATGAATCTCATCGCGTTCGTGGAGACGGTAGTCCGTACGTACGCACGAGAGACAATATCATACTTTTAATATTAAAATAATATATAATTGGATGGTATATCATATATATAGAGTAATTATCATGTTATATTTTTTATTTACATGAATTAAACATCATTATTATACCCATCCAAATAATAATTTATTGAATAACAATTACACCATGACGTGGAGACGGTAAGCCGTACGTACGCACGTATTGTGACATTTCATTCAAAGGATGGATATAATAATGAGTACGGTTGTACCATATTTATAATAAAATCAATGTATATATAAGATACTGTATTTATTATTTTAGAATGTGAAAAACCAATAACTAAGAAGTTGAAGAAGAAAGGAACTTGAAAGAGGGTGGTGAAAACATTACCTCTTCTTCGGGTTCTTCCTTTTGATTTGACCAAAAGGGATCCTTAGGTTGGCTTTATGATCAGACTAATGACTCTAGGTTGAAGTGAGGGAAGTTGAGAGAGTATTTGGGCAAGGGAAGGCTGATCCAAAAGTCTTTGAATGTGTGAATTAGTGATAAGGGGGAGTGCCCTTTTATAAGAGGGGTGAGGGGATCTTTGGAAAAGGTAGAAATATTATTTTATAATAAATTCATATTCTGTTTATAATGGATTCAAAGTGAATTATTTAAATTTTAAGGTGGGTATGGGTCGCATACCACTCAACCAATATAATTTAGACAGGTTTGAGTCATTATATTAACCTTATCTTTTAGTTTTAACTCCTAGTTAATTAGTTTGACACTTACCATGTCACTTTGTATTTTTATATTATATAGTTAATAAACTTACTATATACCTCCAAGAGACCCCCAAGTGGTCTATTAATGATACACCTATCATGATATAAGTCTATTGGCCGAACCTTAGATTTTTAGGAATTGAATATAAATTAATAATATAATATCTATTTTAAAAACTCTTTTATGTCAATTTTCACACTCTTGGGTATTTTGTTTTTGATAAATTCCTAAAAACATTATTACATCAAAATTAGTATATATAATCAATCCTAATATGTCATATTAACCTAGTAAATTAGTGTAATTCATAAAAAATCTCAAATTACATTTATTTTGATATTTATAATATCAATTATTTTAATATTTCATTAGTTAGGTAATTACTGTATTACCATATTGTCATAAATAAATTAAATTATATAATGTCTAAAAATTATAGATAAACTACCATTATGTAGTAAATTTTTTTATCTTTCTAATGAATATTTACAATCTAATTTATCTTATGTATAACCCAATATTAAAAATGTTTTAGTAAAAAAACGTTGATTTTAACTCTTTTAACTCTTCTTTGAATTGAATAATAATAAATGTCCTAATCTAATCCAATTGGACCTAAATGATAATATTTTATTCCTAAGGTTATTTTTGGTCGAGATAAACTTGTCCAATTGAAGTAAGACATGTGTTAGGGAAATATTGATATTATTTATACCCTTAATTACCATATTTACTTTTAACCGTGGTAAATAAATGCAAAAAGTTACTATTCACAAAAAATTATTTTCATCTCATTGAAACACATTTTAATCCTTGATATTAACCGTGTCTCTTGGATTTTTGAAATTACACTCACAGAAGTGGTAAAATTATGTTTTATGTGAATTTCAAAATTTTCCTAGGTGGTGGGTAAAAGTCGGTGAAAAGTTAAATAAAATTTTTATATATCTAATATTATTCTAAACTAAATCCAATGAATTACATTGAAAATATATAGTTATTATGTATCTATTATGACCTTAATTAAATTTAAATAAATTAAATATTTATTTAAATAAATATTCGGATTTAAACTACAACTCAGTGTTTTTTCACCATTCATCAAAAATTGAAAGATTTCAGAAAAATACCAAAATTTCACCCGAGGCTAATTTCGATATTCCGAATCCAAAAATGAAATCCATTTTGAAGGATAAAATTTATAAAATTTCAAAAAGTGGGTATTACTATTCATAACGGCTAGTTTGATTGGTTGTGGTGTGTGTGTTAGAACTCGAAGTTGTGTGCAACACACGCTACTGTATTATTCAAAGGAAAGCGTACCGTGGAAGCTTGGGGTGTTACAAAATTTTTACATGAGGTTTTTTTAAATAAGATCATAAAATACCTGAAAATGATTTTTTGGAAAATAACTAATTTAATAGTAAAACAATTTCACCATGAAATCAAGTAATAAGTTGGATTACATGATTTTTTTGGTTAAATAATTAAAAATGGAATGTTTTTATAACTTTATATAATTAAATAATTAAATTTAATTTTTTAAACCATTTCATTAATTTCTAAAATATAAAAATATTTCTTAATTTGAATAAAATATATCTTAATTTTGAAAAAGTCAATATTGGACTCCCAATTTCATTATAATGTTTTAAAATACTTTATTAAACATAAAAAATATATTTGTTCTAAAATAACTCATCTAAGAGGTTAAATGTGAGTGTTAGGGATATTTTAATGCTTTACCCCATAATTTTTACATAATTTTACCTCTTTTACTGAGGTGAAAGAACATTACTGTAACGCCCCGACCCCAGCTACCCAGAGTCGGTGCATTACTTCGTAACATTGGCATGATCACAAGAAAGATCAAATCTCGAAAGACCGATTGGTTTAGTAGCCTTGGAAACACTAGATATATTCATAAGTTTTACATTACATAATAAAATGAAAAACTACTACAACAACATAATGTTTCCACAATCCACACTATTAACCCCTCATAAAATCCCTGCAGGTCATTCATAAGTTACTTCTTCACATCCTGGGAAAAATAAAACATAGAAAAGGGGTGAGCTCAAATGCCCAGTAAGGATAACAATATAGCGGAAACTTTCATAAATAAGAATAAACATTTAAGGCAATGTATAACTAAAACAAAAGCCTTTTAAATATGAACTTTCAACATGGTATGGCATAAATAAAATGAAATAATGCCATTTACTTATTCACATGGATATTCTACTAATCGAATAATCACATGCAAAAATCAATAACCACTTTCATAATGTTGGAATGCATAATGCCAGACTATCATAACCACATAGCCAAGGCCTCGTGCCAAGACTACAAATAAGATTTTGTCAAGGCCTTGTGCCAAGACACTAGTTTGTCTCATGAGACCTTCCGATGCATCGAGGAGCTATAGCGGGCTCCACCCGTCACATATTAAGTCCAATGCATTCCCATATGAAAAGGTTTAAACATAACATAAACATTCGTATTAAAACTAGCATACGAAATGTCAATACTTTCACCATAAACTATGAATGGTATAAAAATAGCACATCCATAGTCAAACATATCACAAAACCTTCAATACAATATAGAAGTTTTGTATCATAATAAATCAACTTCAAATAATATTAAAATCCATCAAAGGATGTTGACATAGATGAAATCAAAATTCTTTTTAAAGAAATATCTCCTTTTATTTTGAAATAATTTAAGATCCATATAAAATAAAACATTTTCTTTGAAAATATTCTTATAAGATTGTAAGGTAAGCTTTGAAGATTTTATAACGGCGGAAAATAGCCGCACCCGCCGTATAAGTTAAAAAAAACATTCTTACCTTAATTCTATCGAAAAGGTTAAAAATGACCTTGTTTTGAAAACGACGGAAAGATTCCTTTATAAACCTCTTATAAAAAGTCAAACAAGGGTATAAATGAATTTAACCCATATTCTTGTAAATAATAAAAATGTTTTGAAATACATTTCTAAGAAACATGGATGTGGATGATAAAGAGATCCCAGTAGATTATTACAAATAAACAACCTCGGATAATGAAGAGATTGTGAAATAACCCTTACCTTGTACTTTTCCTTGGTTGGGGTAGGTTAACCTCCTATATAATGGTGAAATAATTGTTATTAAATTATACAAGAATCATATATATTAATATGATATCATATATGATCTTTTAACATTGATTTGTTAATAATATCTTAGAATTATCGTCGTTTCGGGTGTTAACTTACTTGTTTTCTTTTATATGTTTTGTTACGTAAGACATGTTTGTAAAGGATAGGTTGTATATTATTCATATCCAGAATGATATCTATTCCTTAAACATCATTTTTAAATCATCAAATGATAATTATTCTTGAATGGATACGATGGAGAATGAATCTCATCACGTTCATGGAGACGGTAGTCCGTACGTACGCACGAGCGACAATATCATTATTTTGATATTAAAATAATATATAAATGGATAGTATATCATATATAAAGAATCATTAACATGTTATATTTATTATTTACATTAGTTACACATCATTATTATACCCATCCAAATAATATTATATTGAATAACAATTACACCACGACGTGGAGACGGTAGTCCGTACGTACGCACGTATGGTGACATGTTATTCAAAGGGTGGATATAATACTGAATATGGTTGTACCATATTTATAATAACATCACAGTATATGTGAGATACTGGAGTTATTATTTTAGAATGGTAAGAACAAAGGAAGAAGAAGTGGAAGAAGAAATGAACTTGGAGAAGGGTGGTGAAATCATTACCTCTTCTTCGGGTTCTTCCTTTTGATTTGATCAAAAGGGCTCCTTAGGTTGGCTTTCTGATCAAACTAAGGCCTCTAGGTTGTAGTGCGGGATGTTGGGAGAGTATTTGGGCAGAGTTTGGCCGAACCAAAAGGCTTTGAAGGTGTGAAGAAATGAGAAGGAGGAGTGCCCTTTTATAAGAGGGGTGAGGGGAACCTTTGGAAAAGCTAGAAATATTAATTTATAATAAATTCATATTCGGTTTCTAATGGCTCCAAAGCTTATTATTCAAAGGTTAAGGTGGGGATAGGTCGAAAACCACCCAACCAATAGAATTTAGACAGGTTTGGGTACTTATATTAACCTTATCTTTAAGTATTTACTCTAAGTTAATTAGTTTCACTTTTACAATGTCTCTTTGTATTTTTATATAATATGGCTAATAAACTTACTATATACATCCAGGATACCCCCAAGTGGTCCATTAATGATGAAACTATCATGATATAAGTCTATTGGCCGAACCTTAGATTTTTAGGAATTTAATATCAATTAATAATATAATATTTGTTTTAAGAACTCTTTTATGTCAATTTTGACACTATTCAATAGTTGATTTTTGTGAAACTCATAACAGATTGATTACTTCGAAAAAAGTCAATTAAATCAATCCTAATATATCATATTATCCTAGAAAATTAGTTTAATTCATTAAAAGTTTCATATTATATTTATTTGGGTATTTATAATATCAATTATTTTAATTTTTCACTATTATAGTAATTACTGCATCATCATTGTGTCATAAATAAAATAAATTATTTAATGTATAAAATTTATAAATAAAATATAATTATGTATGAAATCTTTTTAGGTTTCTAATGAATATTTATAATCTAAAATCCAACATATATTACCCTATGTAACAATTGTTTTTCTAAAAGATATATGCTTGTGTCATTTTTGTATTCATTTTAACTTAATTAAAATAAAGTGTCATTATCACTTACAAGTGGATCCATGGGGTCCCAAAATAGACCCCAAGATTCCCATGGTCGACCATGTATCAACCAATAGGGTTAAAGCACGTTTTAGGGTAATTTAGTATTATTATAATATTATTTTTTAACCCTTATTTACCGGATTTACCCTTAACCATGGTAAATAAAATATTTACCGCAATAATTATTCAAAATGCCTAAAAATAAAAGTTACCTATTTACACAATTTGAACATCCTGATTCCAAATATGGAATCCATTTTCCTAAATTCAAAACACAGAAGTGGCAGAAATTAATTTAAAATTAATTCCCGCTGTCAAAACAAAAAGCGTGTTTTTAAGAGATAATAACTATCAAAAGATTGACACTTGTTTATGTTCGGTTTAATTGTAAAATTATGTCCAATGAGAAACATTATATTAAATGGTAAAAATATATTCTAAATATACTTTAAAACCACTCAAATTCATAATTTATCACTATTAATTATTTTGATTAAAAAAGTTGTTTTTAATTAAAACTTAGTAATTTTCACTATTCATCAAAATATGAAAGTTATCCGAAAAGTACCAAAATTTCACCTTAGGCTAAATTCGATATTCCGAATCCAAAAATGAAGTCCATTTCAAAATATAAAATATATATAATTTCAAAATTTAGGTATTACTATTCATAACGGCTAGTTTGATCAGTTGTGGTGTGTGTTAAAACTCGACGTTGCGTACAACACACGCTACTGTTTTATTCAAAGGAAAGCGTACCATGGAAGCTTGGGATGTTTCATTTTAAATTTTTTGATGTCTCAATTTAGTCAAAAAGTTTAAAATATTGTATTTAAAAAGGTTTCACTATCAAAAGTTGATAAAAGTGCAATACTGAAAATGAATCTGTTCTTGCATTATGACTAAGAAACTCATAATATGGATTCTAAAATTATAAGGATTATATAAAGTTAAAAATGTAGTTAATGCTATTCATGACCTCTTTTAATGGTTTTTTTTGGTAATTCATGGTGCAATTGAACTCGGTGTTGCGTGTAGTGCAAGTTATTGAATTATTTTGAAGAAATAACACACTATGAAATCTTGGGGTGTTACATTCTCCCCTCCTTCAATAAATTGCGTCCTCGCAATTTGAAATTGTTCTTCGAAAATAAAAGGTTGAAAATAGATAATATATTTGTGGGAAAACCCACATCGGAAATTGGGTTACTAAAATTTAGTCTTAATATGAGGAAAAGAGAAATGAAAGGGTCACCACCAAATTATGTTCTTGATTAGGAGAACATTGGTGGCAATTAGAGACATATAATCGGAGGAAAAACGTAAATATTTATAGGTAGTGATTGAGGTCATCAATCACAAACAAGTGTATAATTGAGGTCCTTAAACTCATCAATCTATGATGATTTGAAGTACCATCGGTTCAACAAAATATAGGGTATTGGGATAACACATTTTTGACGTTTCAACATATCTTAGTTGAAATCCCACATCGAAAAATGAATTAACAAGGCCTCTATTTAAAATAAAGAGTCGAAAGTATGAAGATTACCGAAAAAAACACATACTAGGGTTCCATGTAGGAAAATATGGATATGGAAGAAAAATCTAACCATCAATTATCTGATGGAGAGTGGTAGAGAACATGGCTATGAAAAGGCCAACAGTCCCAAAGCCATAAATTAGTGATGATTTAAGGTACCATCTAGGAAAACATTTTTGTTCTAAGTTGCTTTTCTTAATATTGAGGAATTTATTTATGAGATTGGCTAAGATCATAAGGAGATATACTTACTTTATAATTAGAGTTTTATCCATTAATAAATTTCTACCACAAACTCATCTTTCACTCTAAAAGATAATAGAATGTAAAAAAAAAATTCTATTTACACTATTCGTATAGGGTTCCAAAATAAACGAATTTATAATTCATCTACATGATCTTTTAATAAAAACTACATTATTTAATCCAGGACATCTCATGGGCCAGTGGTAGGTGATACACCCTTGTCGCCCTTTGGTTGCGGGTTCAAGTCTCGCAGCCTTGCCGGACGCGACGGGTTGCCGCCCGACCTCCGGGTTGTCCTTTTATGGCAATCCAAAATAATCCAAACTAGAACTATCCAAAATACTTCTGTCCAAACTCACAGTCTAACATTTATAAGGAAGGTAAACATAATATAGATCCTTTTTACCCCGTAATAGCATATTAATACCTTCATCATGTATTACCATATTCATTATTGATTACATTCATGCTCCCTTATTCCATATAGAATGATGGATATACTTCATCAATCCAAAAATGTTTTAAACCCCAACAATGATGGAATATACAAATCATTAATCAGTTCCAAGGTAGTCAAGAATATCCAATATAATTTTTCCAAAATAATCATGTATTATTCGAAAATCACTACCTCGGTATCAGAACTATATTATGGTTTATCATTCTCTCAACCATATATTTTCCAAAAATTTATCCTGATATTGAGTCACTTTTCTTTGTTCCACACAATCTCAAGTCCTTAATGAAATAGTACTGCAGTACAATCCTTATATACTCCATAATTATTATAACAAGTACATTGTTGATACAACACTCAATTGATATAATCAACATAAGAACTCTAATCATTCCTCTTCATCTGTGGTAGTATCATAACTTGATTATTATCCAATAGCATCATTTGCGGCATAGTCTGATGACTGGGGCATAGGTTCGCGTAGTGTCCAAACTCCTTGCAAATGAAGCATATTACATTTGAAACCATTTTCTTACCCTTGTAGTCATGTACTTTGTGCCCTTTTCCTCCACACTTATAACAAACTCCCATTTCTTTCAGGCAAGTTCCAGGGTGTTTCTTTCCACAGTTACCACGTATGGGAAAATTCTTCTTTTCCCTCTTCCCTTTATCCATCTTTCTCTCTTCTATCCTTTTCTTCTCTTGCTTCCCTTCAAAGCCACAGGACTCAGTAAACTCTTTACTTATCTTATCAACACATGATATTATTTCTTCATATGATGATAATACATGGGAGACTATTTCTCTTGTAAATTTTGGCTTAAGACCATAAAATATATGATCCTTCTTTCTGTTTGTATCATGTGGATTGATAGAGTTCTCATTCCTTCTACTGGGCGCCATTTCTAAACAATGGCATACACTAGATCAGTTTATGAATCAAAATACATAATCCCATACTTATAAAACACTTAACAAAAATTGAACTATTTATGGATATAATCCATAATCATAAGAATGTTTTCTTTGAGGAATTATATACTCATAATCTCTTCAAAATGATTTGTAACGAAAATGAGAGTTATCCTAAGCATATCCCCCGGGAGTGTCGTAACCAAGAGTGCAGCAAGGCCCGTTGTCGTGCACCAGTTCCCGTTCGAGTCTAGCTCAAAGCGGTGTTTTCGGGTTTTACCCCTAGGTACATCTGTGCCAGAGCCACCTCTACCTGCTCGTATCCAGACAGGGATGTATTGCTCGGAAAACTCACAAAATCTCTACAATACCAAAATTCTAGGAAGTTCGTCTATACTAATCCTCAAAGTTCATCTTAGGTCTAAGTGCTCTAATCAGAGTTTATCTAAATCTAGTTTCCAAGGTTTGTACTAAAATTCCTCTGATACCAACTGTAACGCCCCGACCCCAGCTACCCAGAGTCGGTGCATTACTTCGTAACATTGGCATGATCACAAGAAATATCAAATCTCGAAAGACCGATTGGTTTAGTAGCCTTGGAAACACTAGATATATTCATAAGTTTTACATTACATCATAAAATGAAAAACTACTACAACAACATAATGTTTCCACAATCCACACTATTAACCCCTCATAAAATCCCTGCAGGTCATTCATAACTTACTTCTTCACATCCTGGGAAAAATAAAACATAGAAAAGGGGTGAGCTCAAATGCCCAGTAAGGATAACAATATAGCGGAAACTTTCATAAATAAGAATAAACATTTAAGGCAATGTATAACTAAAACAAAAGCCTTTTAAATATGAACATTCAACATGGTATGGCATAAATAAAATGAAATAATTCCATTTACTTATTCACATGGATATTCTACTAATCGAATAATCACATGCAAAAATCAATAACCACTTTCATAATGTTGGAATGCATAGTGCCAGACTATCATAACCACATAGCCAAGGCCTCGTGCCAAGACTACAAATAAGATTTTGTCAAGGCCTTGTGCCAAGACACTAGTTTGTCTCATGATACCTACCGATGCATTGAGGATCTATAGCGGGCTCCACCCGTCACATATTAAGTCCAATGCATTCCCATATGAAAAGGTTTAAACATAACATAAACATTAGTATTAAAACTAGCATACGAAATGTCAATACTTTCACCATAAACTATGAATGGTATAAAAATAGCACATCCACAGTCAAACATATCACAAAACCTTCAATACAATATAGAAGTTTTGTATCATAATAAATCAACTTCAAATAATCTTAAAATCCATCAAAGGATGTTGACATAGATGAAATCAAAATTCTTTTTAAAGAAATATCTCGTTTTATTTTGAAATAATTTAAGATCCATATAAAATAAAACATTTTCTTTGAAAATATTCTTATAAGCTTCTAAGGGAAGCTTTGAAGATTTTATAACGGCGGAAAATAGCCGCACCCGCCGTATAAGTTAAAAAAAACATTCTTACCTTAATTCTATCGAAAAGGTTAAAAATGACCTTGTTTTGAAAACGACAGAAAGATTCCTTTATAAACCTCTTATAAAAAGTCAAACAAGGGTATAAATGACTTTAACCCATATTCTTGTAAATAATAAAAATGTTTTGAAATACATTTTGAAGAAACATGGATGTGGATGATAAACAGATCCCAGTATATTATTACAAATAAACAACCTCGGATAATGAAGAGATTGTGAAATAACCCTTACCTTGTACTTTTCCTTGGTTGGGGTAGGTTAACCTCCTGTATAATGGTGAAATAATTGTTATTAAATTATACAAGAATCATATATATTAATATGATATCATATATGATCTTTTAACATTGATTTGTTAATAATATCTTAGAATTATCGTCGTTTCGGGTGTTAACTTACTTGTTTTCTTTTATATGTTTTGTTACGTAAGACATGTTTGTAAAGGATAGGTTGTATATTATTCATATCCAGAATGATATCTAGTCCTTAAACATTATTTTTAAATCATCAAATGATAATTATTCTTGAATGGATACGATGGAGAATGAATCTCATCACGTTCGTGGAGACGGTAGTCCGTACGTACGCACGAGCGACAATATCATTATTTTGATATTAAAATAATATATAAATGGATGGTATATCATATATACAGAATAATTAACATGTTATATTTATTATTTACATGAGTTACACATCATTATTATACCCATCCAAATAATATTATATTGAATAACAATTACACCACGACGTGGAGACGGTAGTCTGTACGTACGCACGTATGGTGACATGTTATTCAAAGGGTGGATAGAATACTGAATATGGTTGTACCATATTTATAATAACATCACAGTATATGTGAGATACTGGATTTATTATTTTAGAATGGTAAGAACAAAGGAAGAAGAAGTGGAAGAAGAAATGAACTTGGAGAAGGGTGGTGAAATCATTACCTCTTCTTCGGGTTCTTCCTTTTGATTTGATCAAAAGGGCTCCTTAGGTTGGCTTTCTGATCAAACTAAGGCCTCTAGGTTGTAGTGAGGTATGTTGGGAGAGTATTTGGGCAGAGTTTGGCCGAACCAAAAGGCTTTGAAGGTGTGAAGAAATGAGAAGGAGGAGTGCCCTTTTATAAGAGGGGTGAGGGGCACCTTTGGAAAAGCTAGAAATATTAATTTATAATAAATTCATATTCGATTTCTAATGGCTCCAAAGCTTATTATTCAAAGGTTAAGGTGAGGATAGGTCGAAAACCACCCAACCAATAGAATTTAGACAGGTTTGGGTACTTATATTAACCTTATCTTTAAGTATTAACTCTATGTTAATTAGTTTCACTTTTACAATGTCTCTTTGTATTTTTATATAATATGGTTAATAAACTTACTATATACATCCCAGAGACCCCCAAGTGGTCCATTAATGATGAAACTATAATGATATAAGTCTCTTGGCCGAACCTTAGATTTTTAGGAATTTAATATCAATTAATAATATAATATTTTTTTAAGAACTCTTTTATGTCAATTTTGACACTATTCAATAGTTGATTTTTGTGAAACTCATAACAGATTTATTACTTCGAAAAAAGTCAATTAAATAAATCCTAATATATCATATTATCCTAGAAAATTAGTTTAATTCATTAAAAGTTTCATATTATATTTATTTGGGTATTTATAATATCAATTATTTTAATTTTTCACTATTATAGTAATTACTGCATCATCATTGTGTCATAAATAAAATAAATTATTTAATGTATAAAAATTATAAATAAAATATCATTATGTAGGAAATCTTTTTAGCTTTCTAATGAATATTTATAATCTAAAATAAAACATATATAACCCTATGTAACAATTTTTTTTCTAAAAGATATATGCTTGTGTCATTTTTGTATTCATTTTAACTTAATTAAAATAAAGTGTCATTATCACTTACAAGTGGATCCATGGGGTCCCAAAATAGACCCAAAGATTCCCATGGTCGACCATGTATCAACCAATTGGGTTAAGACACGTTTTAGGGTAATTTAGTATTATTATAATATTATTTTTTAACCCTTATTTACCGGATTTACCCTTAACCATGGTAAATAAAATATTTACCGCAGTAATTATTCAAAATGTCTAAAAATAAAAGTTACCTATTTACACAATTTGAACATCCTGATTCCAAATATGGAATCCATTTTCCTAAATTCAAAACACAGAAGTGGCAGAAATTAATTTAAAATTAATTCCCGCTGTCAAAACAAAAAGCGTGTTTTTAAGAGATAATAACTATCAAAAGATTGACACTTGTTTATGTTCGGTTTAATTGTAAAATTATGTCCAATGACCAAAATTATATTAAATGGTAAAAATATATTCTAAATATACTTTAAATCCACTCAAATTCATAATTTATCACTATTAATTATTTTGATTAAAAAAGTTGTTTTTAATTAAAACTTAGTAATTTTCACTATTCATCAAAATATGAAAGTTATCCGAAAAGTACCAAAATTTCACCTTAGGCTAAATTCGATATTCCGAATCCAAAAATGAAGTCCATTTCAAAATATAAAATATATATAATTTCAAAATTTAGGTATTACTATTCTTAACGGCTAGTTTGATCGGTTGTGGTGTGTGTTAAAACTCGACGTTGCGTACAACACACGCTACTGTTTTATTCAAAGGAAAGCGTACCGTGGAAGCTTGGGATGTTTCATTTTAAATTTTATGATGTCTCCATTTAGTCAAAAAGTTTAAAATATTGTATTTAAAAAGGTTTCACTATCAAAAGTTGATAAAAGTGCAATACTGAAAATGAATCTGTTCTTGCATTATGACTAAGAAACTCATAATATGGATTCTAAAATTATAAGGATTATATAAAGTTAAAAATGTAGTTAATGCTATTCATGACCTCTTTTAATGGCTTTTTTTTGGTAAGTAATGGTGCAATTGAACTCGGTGTTGCGTGTAGTGCAAGTTATTGAATTATTTTGAAGAAATAACACACTATGAAATCTTGGGGTGTTACAATTACCATGTTTCTTATTCATAATAGCCAAAAACTAAGTTGAAAAAATTAGAATATATTAATTATAACAATTAAAAATTTAATTTTTTTAATATTCAATATCTATATTAGGAACGAATACATATTAATATAAATTTATAGAATGCAATGAAAAATATTTTTTATCAGATTTCGTTTTAATCCAAAAAAATCCTATATGAAAATCAAGTATAAAGATAAGTTCAATGTATTTTACAAGATTATTTATAATTATTTGTAAATTATGTAAATTTAACATAAAATTCAATGTATTATGATAAATTATTAATGAAAATAAATTCCATATTTATAATAATCAATATTTTTCATTATTCTCTGAAAAATAATACTTTTATGAAAAGTCCAAAAATTTCACCCATTGAAAATTTGATATGAAAATTTCAAAAATGATATAATTTTTATTAAATAAAATTTAGAAAAGTTTTATAAATTTATTATGATAAAATTAATGAAAAATTATTTTGAAGAAAGTGTATTTTTAAAAAATAAAATGACTTCTAAAAATTGGGTACTTATTTTTTAAGAATTTTTCAATTCATTTTAACAATATAAAACCTTTATCCATATATTTCTTAATTGACTATTCCTATTCTTATGACCAATTTTGATATCTTGGTTATAACATTCACATTTAAATAATAATATTTATATCATGGTTCATTTTAACTCTGTGTTGCATGTAATGTAAGATATCAATGAAATAAAACTTATTTAATGATAAATATATAATTAAATCTCAGGGTGTTAAATTATACCTTCTTATAATAATTTCTCCCTCAAAATTCTATCACTATGATACAAAAAATGAGGATAATTATACCACATTACATCTTTAGGTTCTCACATAGATTCCAAAAACTTCAAATTCATCTATAGATCTTTAACGAGGTGATTAGTATTAATCAATAGAACATTATCTCTAAGATACAATATTTCAACAAGTTTTTTCTTTATAGGAATGATCATTCTACAACAGTAAAACATCTTAGTATTGTACTAGTAAATTTTCATGCATGTCTTTCCTCAAGTGAGATACAAGGATCACATCATGAAATTTATAGAGTTTTAGTGGAAGTTATAGGTGATAAGCTACCATCCGTACTCAATCCCGACTCTATAAGGGTAATATATAACTAGGGATCGTTTTATATTCTTTTAAAATATCATAACATTCATCAATGGATAAATTATAAGTAATACATTTTCAACAAAAATTAATTCTATATTTCACCAGTGATTCTCTATATAACTTTTTTATCAACTCTAAGTTGACTTGATGTGATATAGAATGGATTTAAATTTAATCCTGATTTCCTCAACTATCTCAGGTCCTAATTTATTTCATTATCCATTTTCATCAGATAAATTTGGAGTTTTATTATTCCTTCCATAAGATACATCATAAGGATCCATCAATATGATCAAGTGAAAGTTATTTTTATAAGATAATTAAAAAAGAGTAAGGTGTTGATCACATACACATTTGAAATCTTTAGAATAAGATCTTAACATATGTTACAAGGTTTGAATGGTCCTCTCAATTAACCATCAATCTAAGGATGGTAAATAGTTAAAAAAACAACTTAGTATCTAAATATTGATGAATATTTTTATTTAAATATGATTTAAACCTAAAATATTTATTAGATATAGTAAAATTTGGTTCTCCCTGAAACCTTACCACTTCTATAATTTATATCCTAGAAATTTCATTAGGGGAGAAGGAATCTCTAATATAAATGATGTACGGTGACTTCATAAGGTGATAATATTATTTAAATAACATTATGGACTTTATATGTATTGGGGAGTATGAGAATTAAATATAGGTTGATGTTATCCGATTTCCAATTTGGTTTGAGTATTAGTTATAACATCTCATTGGACTTCAATATTTTAACCTTAACTAACTAAAATACCAAGAATAGAGATTCATTCTATGCAATATCCATTTTAATGTTTCCCCACGATAAATATTCTTTTAGATATCTATACATATTCAAACTTTTAGTATGAATATATAATGATGAACTATGATATTCATCCAAAAAAACATCAGTTATGGTTTTTATTTGACACATACTCGATTTGTGAACATTATCATTCTATCATAAACATGGTTGAACTCAAAAATATTTTTTAACAAATTCTATAGTTTCAATTCCTCATTACACACCTATTTTATACTCATATAGATGGATAGATAAAAATTAATCTGAGTAGGATATGATGTAACACCCAAAGCTTCCACGGTATGTTTCACTTTGAATAATGCAATAGCCTACGTTGTATGCAACTTCGAGATTCTAACACATCGCGCCTAATCAAACAAGCCATTATGAATAGTAATACCCACTTTTTAAAATTTTATCATTTTTATCTTTCAAAATGGACTTCATTTTTCGGTTGGGATTATCGAAATTATCTTAGGGTGAATTTCTGGTATTTTTCTAAAAACATTCAGTTTTTGAAGAATAGTGAAAAATACTAAAATTTAATTATAAACAAATTTTTTAATGAAAAAAACTTTTAGAGATAAATTATAATATTGAGTGGTTTTTAAGTTTAATTAGATTATATTTTTACCATTTAAACCAATTTCTGTCATCGGACATAATTTTACATTTAAACTGGATATAAGCAAGTGTCAATCTTTTGATAGTTATTATTTCTTAAAAACAAGCGTTTTGTTTTGACAACAGAATTAATTTAAAATTAATTTCTGCCACTTAGTTATTTTGAATTTAGAAAAATGGATTCCATATTTAGAATCAGGATTTCAAAATTATGTAAATAGGTAACTGTTTTAGACATTTTGTATAATTACTTCTGTAAATATTTTATTTAAAATCGGTAAATGGTAAATCCGGTAAATAAGGGTACAAAATAATGTTATAATAATATTCAATTACCCTAACACATGTTATAACCCTATTGGAGGATAAATTTCTGACCATGGGAATCCTTGGATTGATTTTGGGACCCTATGGTGCCAATTTTAAGTGATAATGACACTTTATATTAACTATGTTAAAGTAAATAAAGAAATGACATAAGCATATATCTTTCAGTAAAGATTTTTTTACATAGGGTTATATATGTTATCTCTTTGACTATAAATATTCATTAGAAAGCTAAAATTATTTCATAAATAATGAAATTTTATTAATAATTTTTAAACATGAGTAATTAAATTAATTTATGAGACAATGATGATGAAGTATTTTCATTATTAATGAAAGAATCAAATTAATGGTATTATATATGTTAAAATAAATATAATTTTAAAGTTTTGATGCCATAAAAAAATTTTATAGGATAATGTGACATGTTAGGATTGATTAAATGGATTTTTTTGGAGTAATAATTCTGTTATTAATTTAAAAAAAACAAAGTAGAAAAGTGTCAAAATTTACATAAAAGAGTTTTTTAAACAAATATTATATTATTAATTGATATTCTATTCCTAAAAATATTTGGTTTTGAAAAAGATCTAAAATAATATTATATATGTCATTAATGAAACACTTTAGATTCTCTTGGATGTTTATAGTATGTCTTTTTAACCATATAATAAAAAAATACAAACTGATATGGTATATGTCAAACTAATTAACTTAGAGTTAAATATAGAAGATAAGGTTGATATAGTGACACAAACCTATCTAAAATCTATTGGTTGAGTGGTTTTAGTCTTATACCTACCTTATCCTCTAAATGAATCAATTTAGAGCCATTAGAAACCGAAAATTATTTTATTATAAAATAATATTTCAATCTTTTCATAAGGATCCCCTCACCCCTCTTATAAAAGGGCACTTCCCCTTCTCATAAATTCACACCTTCAAAGGCATTTGGCTCGGCCAACCCCTAACCAAATATCCTATAAACTTTAATAAATTCATCCTAGAGGCCTTACTTTAGTCATAAATCCATTCTATGGAGCCGTTTTGACAAAATGAAAAGGAATAACCCGAAAAAGAGGTAAATATTTCATCACCGCTTTCAGGTTCTTTTCTTCTTCCACTTCCAATTTCTTTGTTGTTTATATTCTAAAATAATAACTCCAGTATCCTATATATACTGTAATTTTATTATAAAAATGGTACAACCATATTCATTATTTTATCCATCCCATGGATGACATGTCACCATACGTGCGTACGTATGGCTTACTGTCTCCACGTTGTGGTGTAGTTTGTTAATTAAACACTCTTTCATATGGATGGGTATAATAATGAGTATAAATGATAAAAATAATAAATATAACCTGATAATTATTCTTTATATATGATATTCCATCCAATTATTTAAAATTCTACTATCAAAAGAATGATATTGTCACTCGTGTGTGCATACAGCTTCCCGTCTTGACGAACACGATGAGATTAATTCCCCATCGTATCCATTCAAGATTAATTTTCATTTGACGATTAAAAAAAGTTTAAAGACTTGATATAATTCTGGATATAAATAATATAAATCCCAACCATAACAAATATGACTCACAAATCAATGAATATAATGAAAAATGAATCTATTAACACCTGAAATGACGATAATACTAAAATATTATTTACAAAGAAATATTAGAAGATCATATATGATATCAAATTAATGTATATTGTTCTTTAATAATTTAATAACAATTATTTCACCATTATACATGAGGTTATACTACCCTTGACAAAGGAAAAGAACATGTTAAGGGTTATTTTCACAATCTCTTCACTATCAAAGGTTGTTTATACGTAATTATCTATAGGGACCTCTTTATCATCCACATCCATGCCTTTAAAAGGCATTAAAAATCATTTTTACTATTTACTAGACAATATGTTAACGTAATTTATACCCTTATTTGACATTATATGTTTTGAAAGTAATCTTTCCATCGTATTCCAAACAAGGTACTTTATGACCTTTTTAACAAAATTAAAGTAAGAATGTTTTTTTAACTTATACGGCAGGTGCGACTATTTTTCTCCATTATAACATCATCGAAGCATCACTTAAATGCTTATAAGAATATTTTTAAAAATAAATGTTTTGTTTATAATTATGTGACTATTAAATGATTTCAAAATAGGAAGAGATATTTCTGTAAAAAAAGTTTTGATTTCATCTATGTCAAAATCCTTTGATAGATTTTAAGCTTATTTGAAGTTGATTTATTATGATACAAAACATCCATATTGTATTGAAGTTTTGGTGATATGTTTCACTAATTATGTGTTATTTTTACACTATTCATGGTTTATGGATAAATTATTGACATTTCATATTCTAGTTTTAATACGAATGTTTATGTTATGTTTAAACATTTTCATATGAGGAATTCATTGGACATAATATGTAATGGGTGGAGCCCGCTATAGCTCCTCGATGCATCGGTAGGTCTCATGAGAAAAACAAGGGTCTTGGTACAATGCCTTGACAAAATCTTATTTTTAGTCTTGGAACAAGGCCTTGACTATGTGGTTATGAAGTCTTGAATTATGCATTCCATAATTATGAATTTGGCTATTGATATCGCATGTGATTGTTTGACTAGTAGAATATCCATGTGAATAAGTTACTGGAATTATTTAATTTTATCTTTTCCATATTATGATGAATTTCAAGTTTAAAAGTCTTATTTTAAATCTTATACATTTCCTTAAATGTTAATTCTAATTTATGAATGTTTTTTCTATATTTCAATCCTTACTGAGCATCTCATCTCACCCCTTTCTATGTTTTATTTTTCCCAGGATGCGAAGAATTATTTTATGACTGGCCTATAGGGATAGTCTGAGAGGATATGAGTGTGTTCTATGGAAACAACATTGTTGTAGTTTTTCATCTTATAATTTAATGTACAACTTATGAATGTATCTAGTATTTCCAAGGCTACTAAACTGATCGGTCTTTCGAGACATGATTTACTTGTATCATGCCAATGTTATGTAATAATGCACCGACTCTAGGTAACTGGGGTCAGGGTGTTACATATGATATATCTCATTTCTATATTATTTGATGATCTATATTATGAATATCTATAAATTCATGATCTCTTTAAATACTCATCATGGAAAACTCACTAGTTATTTTTGATTCTGTGCAACAACCACCTTCTTTTGTTTTGGAGGGTGCTAATATATTGAGTAGTCAAAATCATTAATAAACACCAACCATGTTCTATAGTGATTATTTCACTATTTACATGTGAATATATAATTAAATTTTTTATTATTAGTATATATATCATGTATTTCCCATAAATGTAATGCCTCCATATTTTTTTTTCAGGAATTACTTCTTCCAACTGCAAATCAAAATTCGGGTAAATTTTATCATGAATTTGTAATTGGAAGGTGGTGTTAGCTGTCAACATATCATTATGCATGAGGATTCGTATTAGAACATTTTTAGATTGATCACTAATGATCCAAAATCCTACTCCACTATAAGGTATTGTATGTATAGGTGCACTAACAAACTTTCCTTTTAGATCCTTGAATTTTTCCTCCCATTAATCCATATAAAGGAACTTAGCTCCCTTTTGAATCAAATTTGTTATTGGAATATATAGTCATGATAAATCATTATAATAAGAATTGGTAGTATCCATACAACCTAAGAAAACTATAGATCTCACTTACCATGGTTGGTCAAGGATATTTCCCAATAACATTTATCCTTGAAGGATCCACTAATATACCCTCAAATGATATTATATAACCTAAGACTGAATCTTTCTGAACCCAAAATTCCCACACGGTAATTTTTTCATAAAACGTCTCCATCCTAAAATTCTTTAGATAAATATTTAAATTTTCTTCATGATCTTCCTCTATATTTTAATATATAATTATATCTTCTAAAAAGACTATCATAAACTAATCAAGGTAACCTATAATGATTATATTAATTAAATCTACAAGATAAAAGGAAAATTTGTATTTCCAATTAGAAATACTATAAATTCATAATGACCAAACCCAAAACAAAAGGCTGTCTTGGGTATATCCACATTCTTGAATATCAATTTATGATATCCATATTGAGGATCAATCTTATAAAAATATTAATAACCATGTATATTTTTATGTTTTCAATAATCAATAAAAATTCATATTGACCTATATTTTTATTTAATTAAAAGAACATGTTCACTCCATTGTGATTTGTTATGGAATATGAATATTTTATCAATATTATTCTAGAGTTTCTTCTTTTATTCTTATAAATCAGTCAAGGCCACTCTATATGAAATATTTGAATTTTATATTCTTATAGGTATGATTTCTTTTGAAAACTAAACATTAGTATTCAAGGGAATACAATGGAAATATTCAGGAAAACAACAACATAATACTGGGCAATAGGAATATCATTCTATTTATTTTCTCCTAAACCATTTGAGAAAAATATCCCTCATGAATAGGTAGTAATACCCATTCTATATAAGTAAATTCCATTACAATATCTTATTCATACCCACAATAGAGGAAAATAATATGATTATTTATAATATCAAATGTGACATTCCTTAATCAGAAATTGATATGAGATATATATAAAGAGATCTGATCCGTGCGGAAAATCACATAAAATTAAACTAGTGGGAGAATAATAAATTTTTTTGATGTATATTACCAAAAACATTACTATAGAGGTGATAGGAACATGATATGCTATCATCGTACAATTTATAGTTTTTAATACTAACTCAACATCTAATCATTATAGTGGTTATGTGATACCCTTCTAAAATTTATTAGATATAAATGAGTGGATATATCTAGAATAAAAAAATTAGTTAGAGTGTATGGTAAGTGTACCTTTTTCCACTTCATTCTCAGGACCCAATTTAGTACGTGTGATCATATGGGATTTCCCTTTCTCTCTTGGATTCAGAAGTTTATGATACCAATTAAGAAAATTAACCCTTGCATTCTTGCACATATTAGATTAATTTATATACTCTTGGAAATTATAAAATTAGAGTTTGGGTAGAACATTCATTTGATATTTTTCTCCATTCCATTCATTTAATACTCTCTTCACATCACTTCAATATTATTTTTCTTGGTGGCCATCTTTTCCACACATGAAACATTTACGAGCCCATATAAGAAAATTTAATTTATTATTACTTCCACACTTATGAAATTAGGGAACATTAATTTTCTTTCCTCTATGGGTTTTATTATTATTATTCCTTAAAATATCATCTTTCTCTTTTCCCCCAAAACCATGAGAACACTGAGAGTCTCTAATTTCCCATTCCATCTTTGGAGTACATCAAAATATTTATTCATAGTTATCAATGTATCTTATATAAAATTACATTATAATAATTTTCTCAAGATAATAAATATTTTGGAAACTTTTCTTCCAAAATGGATAATAAAAATGGAATAATACCTTGAAATTTTAGAGAATTTTTCTTCATAGGTACTAATGAATTATTTGTACTTATTCATTAGTTCCATAAATCACCTTTACATTTTCATTCAAATTATTTTAGAGTAATACTTATTAAAAATACATACATAAAATCATACCATTTCATAGAGTCAATTTCCTCATTTTGTCTCATTTTATTGATAGGAGTCCACCACATATCTTCTTCATATTCCAAATGATATGTCGCCAGGGATAATTTTTCATGTTCAGGACATTGTAGAGTGGAAAATATCTTTTTAGTGGCACTGATAAATTTCACAAAAATTCATGGATTAGAAGAACCATTAAAGTAATGTATAAATTGATGCATAAAAGAATCAATAGTGATCTGTATTTTCTTTATTCTATTTGGAATATTAGTATGATTCATGTTACATTTTATAGCTCGATAGAGTTGGGTGATCATAACCATGTGATTTTTCATCACAGCTTCCATTTTATTTTTTTATCACGATGAATCCTATTACATTACCACTTACATCGAGTGTTAAAATGATTCCTCTTGGGTAAATCCATTTAGTAAGACAAAAAATAATAGTTTGAGAAAACAATAATATAGATTTATCATGTAATCATGAAAAATCATTGAATATAAGTTTAAATATTGAAACATTTGTCTCAATATATGACATAATAGGTTTAACCTAGGTCATTCATGGCCAGAATCTATTCAAATCACTAATAATGTTTTATAATGAAAATATGAATTAAACCATGTATATCAATTTAGGGTTTCAAAATCGTTGTATAGTTAGGCCCCATTCATCCTACACGAAATTGATGGATTTGATATACTTTAACAACCCTTTTTTAGTCTTTAACTCTTAGATTCATCAGTTCCAAAACCATGTCCACTCGTATTATCCAAACATTTAATATTTCAAGGAAAACCACATATTCTACAGCTGATTAGAACTATGATATTATCCTATACTTACGATCATCTATAGGGTTTCCACTAATGTTATGTAATCTTAATATTTAAAATTGACTAAACTAATATCTACTACCAATCTAGGTGATTTGAGCATTGTATAAATATATATTAAATACTTTTAGATAAATATTCAATACATATCATAACTATATAGTCCCAATAACTGTAATGGTTTAGATACTTTGGAGACTATACCCATACAAATCTTATTTTATGAAAGATTTTCAATATATCCCAAAAATATCTTCTCTTATATAACACATATTAATCATACTCTTCCTAAAATAATTATTTATAACCAAGGGAAATGAAACACAGGAAAGGGTGAGATCATATTCTCTATAGGGTAAACATAATATATATTAACCAATCATAATAACTTAAAATAATCATTCTCAAATGGAGAAAGTTCATTAATCATAAATTCAGGCATAGAGATTTGTCATAACAAAATAAAAAAGACATAGGTGTTTGATATCCTAAAAAATAAACCATGATTCATGAGGATATATAATTATTATAATATATTATTTTGTTGTTTAAAGATAAGCATATGAAATCAATACCTTAGTCTAGGTTCCCTATGAAGACTATAATTGTGAAAAAAATTCTAATAAAAGAAACTTCTAATTAGTCAATTCTAACATTCTATTTGGAATAAAATTTTTGAAGTTCACTTTCCCATCCCTTTGGAGTTTATTAACTCCATAATATGTAAAGAGTTTATTAATTATTCACTGTATGAGGAGTATCTTAACTAATTCATCATTTCCCATTTAATTAGAGGGCTATATAATTCTAGGCCCACCCATCACAATATCATAATCAATTCATATGTATTCCACCTGATCATAAATCATTCATAATACCATAATATAATAACCCATTAAAAATAACTCTGTTTCATAAAAATCCCATCTTCATAATTATAGTCCATACATATAATGAATTAGGATTGTATCATTGGATCGTATGCCTAGTAAATAAAAAGTATGCTTAAAGTGTGTTATCATAAATAAAAAACCTTTATAGATCACTGGAATAATTCGTGAGGAAAATTCAGATTTCATTTTAAAATCACATATTTAAAATATTTGAATTTCCAAAATATTGTTGAAATTAGTTTATATGAATATAACCATTTAAAATTTCAATGTAATAGTCAATGCATTTAGCAACCATGATGGTGGGAAATTCTGTTCATGATGTAATCTGGATGAACAAATATTCTATTCAAACCATTGGTAAAAGGTACCTCATTTACAAAATGCCAAGAAGATTCACATTAATTTATTTATTGAAATAAAAAAAATGGGGTAAAAATGGATTTTTACAACCATTGGATAATGGTAAAATCATTCTTAAAATAATTTCAAGGAATATTGATATGGAATAGAAATATTAGCGAAAAAAGAAAAGAAACATGGTTAGATTTTTTTTAAAAATATTTTCTGAACCATGTTGATTATTAATGAGAGGAAAATGTAATTAAAAAATAAAAGCTCAAAAATATCCAAATAATATGAAAATGAAAATTTTTTATCTTGTAAGGGTCATATAATTTATCTCAATTGGAATTCATGCATAAGAAATCATGATTAAAATGAGGTTGACACATAAATCCCTTATCACATTGGTTATTTTTGAATCATAAGAAACATTGGGGAATGAAATCAGATCAAAAATTAAATATCATTAAATTAAATAGATTCATGATATAAAATTTCAAATTTATTTTATTTACACCTCATAAAATAATATATATTCATAAGGTAACATATGACCCAAAGAAGACAATTTGAGATGATTAAATCTTAAAACTATGGAAATATCCATATAAAAAAACTCATAAAATAGAGAACCTATTATGGATTTTTAAATAAATATAATTTTTATGATAATAATCATAATAGACATTAATGGTTAATATATAAACCACATATAAGAAACTAGTTGTGATTATGGAATATATCTCATAGAAATTAATGTGAGACGAGAAATCATTACATCACGTACTGTATCATTTTTAATTTGTTAAAAACTATATTATAATAAATATATAATTATTATAAAGCTATTAAATAATAATATTTGTTGATAAATTACTATTTAACAATCCAAAATAGTTTCTAATGAGGCTTTTATCTATTTTTAATTGATATTTGTGTGAAAACTAGACCTTTTTTCATGCATGTCTCAATTTAAGGGTTCAGGTCCTTTCTCCACGGCCATGGTTTAATTATTTGTAGAATATTAATAATTAAATATTTATAATATTTATTAATTTGATAAAATTTTATAATCATTCATAAAAATATTTTTTGAAAAATTAATTGCATCACTTCATGGAGAGGGTAGTCTCTACGTACGTATGAGTGATGTTTCCACTATTCAATGGATGGAATGAAATAACTATAAATAATTAGTTACCTTTAAATAATAATAATAATATTATAATTATCATATTTATTTTGTAAATTCATCATTATAAACATCAATGTGAAGCAATTAAGAAAAATGAAATGCATCACTTTATGGAGGTGGTAGTCCACACCTACACACGAGTGATGTTTTCTTTTCTCAAAGGATGGAAATGAGGTGAATAATGGTTATTCCATATTCATAATTAAAATTATGTATATTAAATTCAATTAAATAATTATTTTATAATGGATTCCAAATATTTATAGTAGGTGGAAGAAGAAATAAAATTGAATGTACTCAGTTAAGAGTTATACCTCTTCATTGAAAAAACCTCATTTAGATTACACATTAATCCTTGAAAGGATGGTATTTTGAAAATAAAAAAAGTTATATGATTTTTGGAAGTAATATTTAATAGTATTATTGTATTTATTTTCTAATATAAAAGGCTCAATAATTTTGAATAAGGGATGAGTGCAGGAAACATTTTATAAGTGAGTGAAATGACACACATGGAATTACTCAAAACATTTAATAATAGATACATATTTATCATGTAAAGTGTAACAAAGGAAACCTATATTAGAATATAAAATGTTATATTGTGTAAATAAACTCAATTAGACACATTTAGAAATGTTTTGGACAAATTTTAAGCTTTATCTCCCAGTTAAACTATTTTAAACCCTTATTAACCTTAATTGTGATAAGTTATCTTTTACTATGATAATACAATTATATGTACAATAATAATAGGGATTTATATTTAATTTGGGTAATTATGATTCCAAATTTGGTATGAATTTAATAATATTCAATTTTTTATAGGTGGTAGAAATCTATTTTAATATAATTACACAAAATTCCTGAAAATAGTTTTTTTAAAATACCTAATTAAAGTGTAAAAATAAATTCTCATTGAAATCGTGCAATAATTTGGTCAATTATTTTTTTAAATAAGGAAATAATTTTCATATACCATTGTATCTATAGAAAAAATAATGGAATATTCCAATCAATACATTAATTTAAAATCCCTAAATTTCTTATTTGAATAAAATATAACTTATCTTTAAAAAAGTCAAGGTGGGATTCCTAATCTGTTGATATGGTTTTAAAATAAATTATTTATATAATTAAACTTTTATTTAGTTTTAAATAACACATAAAATGGTATAGAGTAATTTTTTATAGATTTTAAAACTTTACCCGTTATTTTTAACACAAATTACCCTCTTTTATTGAGGTGAAAAATCTTAACCATAAATATTATGTATAATGACCAGAATTTAAGTAGAAACATATAAATTATATTAAAAATTATGATTCATAATATACAATAATTTTTATAACATTAAATTTATCTATGTGTCATTAATTTAGTTTAACATATTTGCGTAAAACATAATGAAAAAAATTGTTTAGGAAAAAATAATTTAATCCTTAAAATGCACTTATACCAAAATCAACTATATAGTCGACTCCTATAAAATTAATTAGATTATTTATAAATAAATTCATATTCTTCTAATTTTGGATCTAATTCAACATACTATAGGTCTTTTTTATTGAAAAAAATTATCATTTTTTAAATTCAGTTTTTTTACTATTCCCTGATAAATCTATCTTTTTAGAAACATTAAAAAATTTCTTCATAAGATAATTTTGATATGAAGAATTTAAAAAAGATAAAATCTTTATCAAATAAAATTTATATAAACTTTGTAATTAATTTAAAAAAATTTATAATAATATTAAATAAGAATCATTTTTGATGAAAGTGTATTTTTGAAGCGTAACCTGACTTTACTGAAAATTTATTACTTATTTAATTTGTATTAATCAATATATTTTCTTTATTTTAAATATTTAAAGATATTTTTCATAAATTTTTTATTCAAATTAAAACCATAAAATTTTAACGGATATATTATAACCACCCCATTTAAATAATAATATATATATCGTTGTTCATTTAAACTTGGTGTTACACATAAAACAAGATATCATAAAAATAAAATTTATTTAATGATAAACATATAATAAAATCTTGGGGTGTTACAGGATTGGTTGTACTATTATTTATGGAGTTATCAAAATTTGTTCTCAAGTTGTGTTGGTTTTATCCTACATTAGTTGGATATATCGATCCCAATTTTTTATACATGATTATCACATCATTTTTTAAATAAATTAAAAAATAAAAACACAATATAGAATTGAAAGATTTAGTGTCATAAATTAGTTTCATACAAAATGATTGAGTATGAAATTTTAAACATTATTAAACTCATTCAACATGGTCCTCCTAAAATATTACATATTCTTATTAATATATATAATCAGCTAAGGAAAAACATCAAATAAAGGGTGAGCTAAAAACTGAGTAAGGGGATTGATAATAGGTAAGGTACATGGGAAAGTAATCAATATAGTACAAGGTTAAACTTAATCATCATTATCATATCTGAAAAAAATTATCACTATAAATAGAATTATGGAATCATTTTAAATAGACATGAAATGTGGAATATGCATAATAATGAAATATTATAAATATTTGGTAAAACACCACACATAAATTTTGAACAAATAATTTATTATGTTCACACATAAAATATTTCTAAAAATCATTAGTTTACTAAATATGAACTAAAATAAAATCAGTTTCACACATAATGGACATAATATCATGTCAATTTGGGTATTTTATAATTTTTGTTCCACATGTTACATTATAAAATTCCCAAAATCACGCCTACCACATGGAGAAAACAATTCACATCAATCATGAAATGATATGAACCCATTAGAAAATAATGGGTTCCATAGTAATGTACTATTTAATATTTCAAAAAACATACATTTAGGTTCAAATAGAGGAATTAAAAATATTACATTATTCATTAAAGGGTGGAATTATCAAAGAAGTGGTCATATTTTTTAGATAGAAGATTTATAAAATAAGAAGAATGAATGAGAACCAAGGGGATTTTTCGAAAACCATGAAGGGGGAAAATAATATATTTTAATGAAGTACAAAAACTAATAAAGGGATATAAAATTGAAATAAATTTATAATAAAATTTTAGAATATTCATTTTTAAAGGATAGAAAAAGAGAAGATAAAGCCAAAAGAAGAGTTGGGTTCGAGAATCCCTTTACCTTAGGCCCTATTTCCATCCATCAAATTCAGGAAAATTGTATAGTAATCATATTTTTATTAAAATAATAATTTCTAAAACTAATTATTTTATTTATATTTTTATCAATCAATTAATATCAATATATATTTTTTGATAAATATGAAATGACGTGAATACAAGTATTCCTTGAATTATCTTGTTTTCATTTTTTTTATTATTTTTATTTGTTGAAATATATATCTATGTAAAATTTAATCATAATCTACAAAAATACATTAAAATAAATTTAAAAATATAATATATTTTCAACACTAATCTTCTATGGAGGTAGTGATAGGTAAAACATTGACACTATCCTCATAGGTGGATGAAAGCAGTAGTTAACATGAAGTGTCAAGGTGGGGGGGAGAGTATATACATATTTAATGAATGAAAATAGTTATACTATATCATAATATCATAAATATTTCATATAATAGTTTAAGACATTATAAATATAAAATATATTGAGAGTATAGAAATGACAATATTACAAAAAAGAAAATATAGGATTGTGTGATAACCTCTTCATTGTAGATTACTCCTTTAATATGGGAATAAATCCTTGAGATTTTGGGATTTGATGATGCTATAATATCATTAAGTATACTATAAGGATTATAATTTGGTAATTTTATAGATTCTAGACATTTTAGTAGTGGTTAAGATGTTATTTATCAGGAGAAGGGAGTGGGGGTATTTATACTTGAGGGGATGGGTATTTTTTTGTCATAATATTGAATAATTGTTCTCCAAAATAAAACATTAAATAGTGTTATTTTTTCCAGTTTACAAATATTTAATTAAAAAATATATGTTTTTATAACTTTAAATCAATTTATACACTAAATATTTTAGTTTATAAGGAATGAAGAATATTGAAGAATTATTTTGTTAATGAAACACTTTAAATTTTTTCACTTTGTAATCTAATTTCTAGGCTTGGAATTTATTAGTTTTTTATAAATGAAAATTTCAACTTATTAAACTCATTTTGGGTTGAGAAAACCATTGTATGATTTTTAAGTCAATACTACATTAATATTAATTCATAAAACATATATATTTTTAAAACTGTATTTTTACTATTCAATAGAAAATTCATGTTTTTTAGAAAATTATAAAAACATCTCCCATAGTGAATTTCAAAGTAATGATTCCAGAAATAAAGTTAGACTTAGAAAAACAACTTTATAACATATGAATTTTTAGTTATTATTATATGAATTATTGTTTTTTAAAATATGTTAAAATACACCTTATCAAAAATAAAATTATATATTCTTTGCGTTAATAATTAGAATATTTATTTTTTATGATGGTAATATTTATATTTATTTAATTTATTCAGGGTTAATATTTTATTGAAAATAGTCCTGAGTTTACACCAACATGTAACCTGATCCATATTTCCCCTAGCCCCAAAGGGAATTCTGGATACCCAAGGGACACTAAGTAGTGTCTGAAAATAAATGGAAAACTCTTGGGAATGGTTTCCCTAGATAGAAATATAATCAAATAAAGGAATTATTTTTTGAAAGACAAAATTAAATATCCATATGTTTGATACCAATCCGCATGTCAATGAAAAAACTATAGAAAACATTCTATAAGAATATAATACAATAGCAATAAATAAACAACATCAAACATACCACATTAATAATATGAATATAAATAAAGAAACATCACCACATGAATACATAAGGATTTTAATAAATATAGTCATCCAATAAATCTGATGCATATTCATCCCAAAAGTAAAAACTGAATCCAACTTGCCAATGACTGTCCAATCATGGTCCATGACCACTCACCAATTCCAATGACTCCCATCACCAGAGAAAGCCTAAAATGAAAAAAGGGAGTGAGAGAGGATAAATAGAGCTAGTTCACCTGAAAATTAAAATCATTAAGTCTTCATACACATAGTGGTGTATACAGGGTGTTGGTAAAGCAGTTCCAAGTAGGATCTCACCCAAGGGTTTAAAAATTACTTAAAATATTTCATTTTTTATTCTATTTTTTAATACAATTAGAAAATTAAATTTTATTATAGATTAGTCATAGTAATATAAGAGAAAATATAATTACATTTTATTTTAACTAATAACATATTTTTATTAAAATAATGGTGAGACATTTCTTTCAAATAATGATATTAAAAGTTTTCATTAAAATGACACATGCGAGTTTAGAAATTATACTTTCTCTTATAATTTTCTTTCTTAAAACCATCATTAAATGAATTTTATAACACTAAGATACCATATAAAATAAACATTGATGTTTTAGGAACAACATCAACAAGTTCATAAATATAAGTGAATAAAATAAGTGACAACTGGTTTCACATGTGTCAATTAGAGTATGCGATACAAGGGAGTTCAAGGAAATTCACAGTATAATTTTTCAGGCTACAATAGGTATCATGGGAACCAAAATTGTACCATGGGAACATACTAGGTATTATAGTAACACACAAGGTCTTACAGTGAGATGGTCCTAGATAGACTAAAACCTATAACCCACTACTGGCAGATGTTACATCCAAAATAAACCAAGACACCCAACTAGAACACACTAGAATCATCAGAATGAAACCCCCATTCCAATCTCAAGATATAGGGTAAATATTAGTCTATGTAATAACTAAGGGATAATAAATCCAGACCTGTCCCTTATCCTAAGGTTCCCATGAAGATAAATCAACTTCCTTTTAGTAACCAATGGAATTAAAGAAGTTTTAGGAAAAGGGATATAAAAAAAATTCAAATAATTCTCATCTGACCTTCAACACCATCATAATATAAAAACTATTTTCACATCATTAATATCACAATAATTATCAATGTTCTACTTGGTTCAGAATCTATATCAATCACAACAGCACAACCCACATAATTTTATAATGTAATATGAGTGTTTGGTGGGCCTTTTGAGAAAACAAATCTGAATGCTGATTGCTTTATATATATTTAAGTCCATTAAAAAATCATTAAAAAAATTAATTTATAACTAGTCTAGAATTCAATTTAGATAAATGAATCCCCTTTTGATTAAACTTCTGGTAAATCCAAGACACCAAAATATTATTTATTCCATATACAAAATGGTCTCCAATAAATTATTTTTAAATATTTGTAAAAAACATGAAACAATTATTCATAAGAACTTGAAATTTCAATTGTTCCCTAAAAACAAAAAAAAAACGTGTGAGGTACATCTTTGAAACCATTGTAAAACCCATTAAAAATGACACTATCAAGTGAGGAAAATAGTTCACACCATTTTTTTGAAGGCCCCACACAAATTTGAAAACCATGCTCCAACCATGATAAATCAAACCATCACGAATTGGTCTTTTTCATAGTCACAACACTATTACTAATAATCATGCACATACCGAGGGGAACCCTAAACACTACCAAATTCTAAAATAAAATCCCAAAGTGTCCTGAGCCCTATAAATAACATGAAATTAATTTAATATAAAATTTGACATTGACATAGGGTGTTATAAGTTTCGTACCATGCCACTTTTTACCGTCATAAATTAATCTATTAAAGTAGATTGTTATGAAATGAAGGCCAAAAAAACACTTGAAAATAACTTGTGGTTGAGTGGATAAATTACTAATAAAATCCTAATAAATTAAAAACCAAAAAACAAAAAACACATTCTCTTAACCATCAATATAAACCAAGAACCATTAGGGGAATCCAAAAATACCTCTAAATGTCTCCAAACATAGCAATAGAACAATCATATAGAAAGGTTTCTAAAGAGATGAATATAAAGTATAAGTTTCTCCACTATTTATAATTCATCTAAAATGGTAAAATAAGAAATGATACACACCTCTTGGAAGAACATCATAAAGAACCCAAAGAATAAATATATCTATTGAAATCATAAGCCACTATTCTGAACACTAAGCGAACAAAAAATATTAACGATCAATAAATTTCCATATAACAGACTTGACTATAACCATATATAAAAACCTCCAATAATATTACTCCTCACTAAATAACTTGAGTTCCTAACCTAGGACCTGACATCCCAATTGGGAAACCTGGACCTAAAACTAAAATGTCTACCCATGATAATAATACCATCAACATCAAGTTCTGAACTATATAAAAATATAATTGGTCTTAAATATTCAAGAACTGGTCCCAAGGGTATCCCATATTCCATTCATTAAGAATCCAGATACAACATAAACAAGCCAAAAGCCTACACCAAAATATTAGTTGAAAGTATCACAAAAAACAAGGAACATATACAATTAAGGAATTCATCACCAAAAATAAGGAGAAATCCACTTAAATCCCAATGTTTGAGGAACTCAGTATACAAAAAACTTAATTCCCCAAATAATAATAACCCTTCACATAAAACTTCTTATTTCATTAATAAATATTTGAAAAATGTAAAACATAGAATAAGAAACCACATAAAGGAAAAACTCTTAATGATTTTGAATAGGTTGACTTAGAATTCCCATGTGTCGTAGACTATAAGAAAACCAGATTAATCTTTTTTGTATCCGAAGACTATCGTCAACCAACCAAACATTATGACTCAGGATCAACTGGTCTGGAATTCCTAATGTAAGAAATATCTTCCTTGAAATAACTTGGACCTAGAAATCACTCACCCTTCAATCATCAAGGTTTTTAAGAGAACAAAAAATCCCAAAAATCCCCTTTAGCAACTCAACTTTCTCAATAGAACCATGTTCACCAAGGATGGATGGTGGACGGATATCCAAAAATACTTTATTAGGGTTAAATAGATATTAGTATTCTATCTCTACCATAGATCAAATGTCAGGATGGATTCAAAAACCAAAGAACCCAACCTAAAATGAGGATAGTGTTCATTATCAAGATCAACTAAATGAAGGCACTTCCTACCCTTCTTTCAAGGATCTATATTTTTTGTTTACTATAAATAACGTAAAAAAACTCAATTAAGACATGATCAATATGTCATATTAAAAATTCAATACAACATAAAATACAAATACAAATATATTTAATCCAAAATCATTCATAAAATTAAAAATGATTATATTTTAAGGATCCTCAGTTTAAAATACCTAATATCATTTAAATAATTTCAACCCTATCCTATTTAAATCATTAAAACCCATATTTTAATCCATAAAAAATTCGAATCTATTTGTTTTTGATATATTGTTTTCATTTTAAAAAACCCTTTAATATCATTTTTGTAATCTTCCCCCTTTGAGAACATATTACTTCCACATGAAAATATCCCCTTTTTTATTCCAAAACCAACCTTTGAAACATAATACTATCCTTAAAAAGGAAAAACAAATAAGTAATCAATATACATTAATCAAAACTATATCTAATAATATAAACTATATAATAAAATATCCATTAATTGCACTGAAATTAGTGTAAAAATTATTGGAGTCAATACAAAGAGAAAAAGGAATAAAACTATTCATATGAGACATAAATTGAACGGTGCAATGCTTTTCCATATGGGATGGAGAAACATGTTTCAATCATTAAATTTGATCTGTGATGTCTGCAGACCCAAATGAATTGGCTTCTCACAGTCTTCCATGTTATGAAGTCTGACCATGAAACTGTCGTTTTCTCTCCATATCCACCCCATAAACCAAGGAAGACCCCCGAAATAAATGGTACACCCAAAGGGGATCTAGTTATAATTATTTTACAATATAATACACCAAAAAAGTTAAAAAAACTCAAAATCAATATTTAAACATATAAATTCCATGGAGATTCATGTTTCCTTATGAATGGTGTGATCAATAACCCATGATTTCCCTCCTAATTCATAATGATAGTCCCAGTCTCCATTATTCCAAAATTTTCCCAAAATAACATTATATTCTCACATGAACCTATAATTTTCCAATAATATAGGCTCTAATACAATTATTAATGAACTAAACTTGATCATCATCAATGCATCCCCCAACTCCTTTCACCACTAGTCTAGTAGGGTGCTCTCAGTCACCATGGGATGAAATATAGTTATTAGGAATGTGTGGAAATGTAATTGGAAATTTGTTCAATATTGAAAGATAATCAACCCAAAGAATTTCATCTATAAATATATCATGACACATTCATACATCAAACTCATATGCAATAAATGAATCGAAAAAATATAGAAAACATCCAATAAGAGTATAATTTAGATACATTAATAAAAAACAAGTCACCCACCGCCATAATAATCATAATATAAGTTTATAAAAACCACAACATGAATATATAATTGTTCTGTTAAATGTTTTGGTCAAATAAAACTGATAAATATACATCCCAAAAGTAAAAAACTAAATCCCACCTACTACTAACCATCCCATAACAGTTAATGACCACTCAAAAAATGTCTTTCCACAAATCACCAGACAAATTAGAAAAAAATGAGGAATGAAGAATAAATATAGCATGTTAATCTGTGAAAATAATATAATGACACTTGCAGATTCCTATTGGTGTATATAGGGTGTTAACAAAGAAACTTCAAGAAGGATCCCTACAAGGGGTTTAAGAAATTATGTGCAACGTTCATTCCATTTAGGGAGTTTTGAAATATATTTTGAAAACTAAATTTCATTCTAGAGTAGGAATAGTAATATAAGATAAAATTTAATTATCAATTCCAAAAAATACTACTTATTTTTAGTAAAATAATGGTGAAATATTTCTTTTAAAGAACCATATAAAAAGTTTCTATAAAATCTCACAAGTTAGTTGAAAACTGATCCTTTTACTTAGAATTACCTTCTTAAAAGTATTTTTAAAATACTATTAGAAGTCCTAGAATATATATAAAATAAACACCAATTGAGAAATAACTACATAAATAAGTTCATAAAAACATGTGAATAAAATAAGTAACCAAAGGTGATACATATATCTTTCTGAGAAAGGTATAAGAAAAAGTCCATGTAAATCAACTATGAAATTTTATAAAAACTAGATATCTAGGGAACACACCAGGTCCTAATTTGAGACAATATTAGATAGTCTAAAAAATGAGACCAACTTTTTGCATACATCGAATCAAAAATAACACATGCCGCCCAACTAGACCACACCGACATAATTGGTACAAAGTTTCACACCAAACACTATCTCTTATTAGAGGGTATAGTAGTAGTGTGTATACCAACTAGTTTACTATAAATCTTAACCTCTATATTATACTAAGGATAGGACAAAGAAAAATAATATTAAGTTAATCAATCAATCAAATCACAAGATAATAAAAAAAAATATTAAAACGTTTTAAACAATTATCACCACAAATCCAACATCCTAGAAAAAAACAACCACTTTTCAAATTATTCTTGTCCCAATAATAAAGAAAGTCCCCCTTAGGTCACAATATATATCAATTAAAACAATACAACGACATTAGTAGGGCAATAAACAACCCACTAGTTTGAGAAGCCATTTTAATAACTAAACTATCCTTTTTGGAAAGTAACATTGGATTCCAAGTACTGTATAATAATTGAAATCCATTCCCAAAAAACCCTTAAAAGTAATTCAATTAAAACTAACATTAAACTCATTTTAAAGGAATTAATCCTATTTCTATTAACCTTTTTTGATTTCTTGGACATCACCCATTTATTTTTTCTATTAACCAAATGGGGTCAAAATGATTTATTTTCGAAAATAATATTTAATACAAACCAAACAAACATTATTAATAATTAAATGGAATGTAAAAAATCCCATAAAAACTCATAAAAAACATAAATATTTTATACCAAATGATTAAACTCTTTAAAACTGTTGTTAAACCCATAAGAACTATGAAATATAGGTTCAATTTAAAGTATAAAGAAGGAAAAATCATCAAGAACACAGTTTTAGGTCAATTTAAGGAAATGAACATAGACACCAACCTTGAACAAAGAGACAACCGCTCAAAAAAAGCTACAACGTTTCACCTTCAATGGAGAATCATGAAAGAAAAATTGATAGGATTCCTAGAACCATAAAAAAATATCCACATTATAAAAACCCCAAAATAAAAATCACTATATAAAATCACTTAGGGTTCCATGAATAGTGTGAAACTAAGGGAAAAAGAAAAAAATGGAAGGTTGAAATAAGAATAGGAATAATAGAGTGGTTTACATGGAGAACTAAAATTATAATAGAAGAATTAGAGGCTAAATGAAGAATAGGAGGGTAGGTACAGATCCCCTCAGTCATTCTATAGTCTATTAAAAATAATATGAAAAATGAAATTGTGGTTTTCCCCTTCTAATTCAACGAGGTAAATTTTGGAAACACAAAATTTTATAATTTGGAATGATCGAACATATAGTCCATAAGGTTTGGTAAACGACATACCAATTGTGTGACCTCCACTAGACAAGCACTACACACCAACATGGTTTTTTTGCATAATTACTCCTAACAATGCACTAACTATTCAAGTAACCCCCTAAAAATTGGGGCTCATAATTTCTTGCATGTCCCTATATGGTTGGGAGAACCTTGTACCAACCATGAAAAATCACTCTATTATGAATTTTATCAATATCAAATTTCCACTTAATAATTACTACTAACTTTTTACACAACAAGAGACACCCAAAAATATCCAAAATTTCACAATTAAAGCCCAATGAACCATAAGACCTCAAAATAACATGAAAAAAATTTAATATAAGAATATCAAGGACATAGGGTGTTACATATTTTTTACATGAAATTATATAATTTTATTTTTTAGGTGAATATTCTAATGGGTATATTACTATTAAAATGATTATCTTACTATTACAATTGTCACATTGGATTTATAATTACTATAAATATATCATATTTCCTTCACCAACATTCAAATCAATTACTCTCAATGTTTTATATTACTAAAATTAAAAATTCTTATTATGTTACTTATGTTACATTAAATTTTTATGGTGTTTTTCATGATTGTGATAATTATAAGAGACCACTGTGATCCAAAATTTTCTATTATTGTTATATTTTTGTGGTGTTTATTTTCCTATTTTAATATTTTTACTTTTATGGAGTATATTAGACTTTGTTGTGTAATATTTTTGAATTAATTCAATCAAATAATGTTGGTTTATTTTATATGGTTCATGAGTTTTATTTTATGTCCTGTATCTAAATATGAGGCAAAAACACTCACTTACATGTATATTTATAAATAAAATGTCATATAATAAATTATGGGTCACTAAATTCTTTCCATTATGGAAATTTCATCATCAGAATTGAAAATTATATCCCAGATATAGAATCAATAAGGTTAATTCTATTACATTTCATCTTTAGGTTACCACATTTCCGGTTTATACTTACGGTTTCACCAAATCATTTAAAAAGATATTTGTTTTATTATGTATAACATTGTCTCTATTTTTATAGATCTTCACTGATTTCTCTTTATAAGAGAGGTAGTTCCAATTATTACCACTTTTAGATTTCGTGAAAGTTGGGGATCAATTATTTAATTTCTCAAGAGAGATATGTGGAACACATCATGAACTTGTCATATGTTTAGTAGATGTGATAGTTGACATGTTTCAACTCTTATGTGATCAAGGATATTAAAGGTTCAAATATACCTATGGATGAAGGTTTCATTATTTCTATACCTCATATCTTTATTATTAAGAGATATTAAAAGGATCACCTTTTCTCAAGCTTCAAACATCAATTATATTGGAATATTTATAGTATATCATTAATATTGACTATATATTGGTTTAACATGTTATTGAACTGATTGAAAATCCACTATAATCTCTTTCACAAGTTCACGTACAAGAATCATCCATTTACCAAATTCATACTAATATATAGGACTTCTACATATGATCTTATATATGAATTCATATGAGTCCATCTGAATACTTCATTAGAAATTGTTTTTTTATGATGACCCATCCAATGGAAGATATCAATTCCATAAACATTTTATGTCCATTAATAAATCTATTATCATTTCTTCAGGATTTTAAATATTCCCTTTTGATTATGAAATAGTTTGGGGGTGACAAGTTACACTAAATTTAAACATAGTTTCCAAGGAATATTTAGGACTCCTCCAAAACCTATCAGTGTACATTAGATCTCAAATAGATATGATGGAAAATTTTTCCACGAGTTACCTCACCATTTTATTTATATATTTCATGAAAAGTTGAATGAGTCTAAAATCTTTCTGAATAGTTATGATGTTTATAGACTTTGGTAGTTGATCCACCAAAACCCATATGAAATTTTCTCCTTTAATTGTATTTGGAAGACTATTGGAAAATTGTATTGTGATGTAGTCCCATTTTTGTATTGGCATGGTAACTGTTACATCATCCCTATGGAATTATAATTCCCTTAATTGAATTATTTACATACCAAGAAATTTAGTTTTACTCAATAATATTCTTATTCTTGTTGTCCATTGGAAGGAGTTATTAATGATCTTGGTATATCTTGGTTGTTTTGAGATGGATGGAGAAAGATAATCTATATACATTATCTAATAACACATCTTTATCTTAGGTGATGATGTAAATCAAAGTCATGTTCTAAACTTAAAGAATCCATCATTTTCAATATTGAATTATTGATGCTTCCATTTATTAGTTTCTCTCGCCTTATTTTTAAGAACTAAATCATATCTTTATAACTCATTTATCTTCTCTTATATAGAAGAACATGAATTTTTTTTTGTTATGGTTGGATGTATTCCCTACCTTTGTTATTTTCAAGTCCATACTTTTCATATCCATGGAGATATGGCCTTTTTAAATCCTTATCATTGATAGGGTATCAGATTAATTTATGCTAATATAATATAATGGATTATTTTCATTCTAAATATGGTAGTGATTTGAATAATCCAATTCCTTGATTAAATCCACTCATCTTTAGTTATACATGATTATCTCCTTTTATGAGAATATATACTCTAAAATACAATAATCAGTGTATATGTCACACTTATCTCCATAGAGGAATTTCCTCCAAATATTTAGTGAAAATATATTATCTTTTATCTCTAAATAATTAATCATATAGATATATTCGTGGATATTTAATTTTTATGTGGTATATTCTATCACTATATCATTTTTCATGGGCACACAACCCATTCCTTTCCTTGATGTATAGTTATATATCACAGACCCTTCTCTACTTAAAGGGAGTCTGCGTATATGTATATTTATCAAAATATTATTGATATATTTAAATATTTCCTCAAATTATTCCATCTTGATATAATTTACCCTTTTCCATGTTAAATTAGTCAGTTGTCCAGAAAACTGTGAATAATATCATACAAACTTTTCGTAGTGTCTCGCTAAATCATGAAAACTATAGATATTTGTGAAACTTGATGGTATGGTTCATTCCTTAATTGACTTTTCATTTAATGTATCCATATAAATCCCATAAAAATTGATAAAATTCCCTAATAAAGTGATTTTTTTCATCTAAAAGTCACCATTGATAAACTTAGTATACAACTTCACCTTCTTAAATGTCACCAGAATAATGCTTTATTGTTTCTTATGTTCTTATTTCCAATTGAAGTATATGATAACGAATTTAATAATTTGATCTCAAAATTTGTAACGGTTTTCCATAAATACTATAATCATTAAATCATAGAATACTAAGATCACATTTTTTAAGTTTGAATGGTATCCCTATGAACTCATAGTGTCAAAATATTATATAAAAATACATCATTTTCATATCTTTTATTTTCACCTTTTGGTGATGATATCAATAATTGATATCAAATTTTGGTAAGTAAAAATATCAAATAAATAGATTAAAAATTTAATAATACTTGGTAATGGATACTTACTCTTAGAAAGTAATATTGTTAAGATATCTATAGTTAATGCAAAGTCCGTTTGATCTATCCCTCTTCATAAAAAACTGCACTAGTGCACCACAGGGTGATACACATGGGTGTATGAGCCTTTTATCCAAATTATCTTATAGTTACTTATTTTAATCCCCTAGTTATACCAGGACCATCCAATGGGGACTTTTGGATATATGTGTTTCTCTTGGTAAAGGTTCAACTAAGAACTCTACCTACTGATCCAGGGGAAGGATTGGAAATTCATCAGGTAATAAATCAATATATTCCTCTTTTCTCAATAATTAACAAGATATTATTCTTCATTGGGTATCTACGCCAACACCACTGAAGGATTTTAAAAAGTATATTCACAATATTCCATGATTATATATATTTTGGATAATTAAGGATATTGAATGATATATACATTTCCTGAAAGTTGATGTGAGTTATATGTAATGAGATCCAATCCATGCTCAATATATAATCCAATTATACCTAAAAAATTATTACAACATTTTCTGGAAAAATATTGTAAATACCCGTAAATTTCAAGGAATTTTTCTTCTTAATTTTCTTTGGAATTTTTTAAGAATGCAGTTTCTGACGACACCTGATTCTGAGGCCCGGTGTGCCCGGAATCATTTTCCGAAGTTTGGCTCGGGTACGTTCAGTGAACAGACGAGCAGGTTTTTCTAGCATTTGAACCGGTGCCCAGAATCGAATTCTAAGGGCACTGATGAAATCGTAGCGCCAGTATTTTCTTAGAAACACCTCTTCCAGAGTTGTGTTTGCTCGGTTGTGGTTTTTAATTTTCAGGCATAAAGTTAAGAAATAAAATAATTGTACGACAACTTTATTTTATTTCACCTAAGCCACATGAAGCCACTTAAAAGCGGCTTAATATGAGTTGATCCGGATAGGGTACTATCCAAAAATATCCTACCCTCTTGGTAGGATATTTGCGAGGTGGGGCCTGTACGAGCCCGACCGTTTCTTTTCCGCTAAGTAACGCACCCACGAAAACCAATCATTATGAAAGTCAACTGACGTGTTTTCTTAAATTCTTAACGCACCATTTAATTGGGCGGTTTATTTCGTGAATTAAATGGGCAGTTTATTTCGTTGAATTAATTCTACGAATTAATGGGTCGTTACTTACCTCTTATTCGTTTGTTGGCGTAATAATAAAATAAGACCAACACAACTTTTGGAGGATTACTCGTTGAGAGGATTTTGATAGAGGTTCTTGTGCCTTCACCCTTATTCGCGAAGAACGCGAAGAACGCGAAGAACGCGAAAAACGCGAAAAACGCGAAGCACTCCGGCCTCTGACGAAGAACGCCAAACCCGCCGAAATCGACGACGCGACGCCGTGTGCCGCGACACCGACGTTTCCTCTCCCTCGACGTTCTTCTGCGACATTCCTTCCTCCGCGACAAAAACCTTCGATCATCCGTTGAGGTGAGGGTTTCAGATTTCCTTTGCGGTTTTTAACTCAAGAATGAATTAATTTTTTTTAATTAAATCTTTTTGTTCTTGAACCTCAGAGTTCGTCGACGCGACACCCTTCCACGACGACGCGACGATCACCTCCTTCCGCGACGATCAATCCGTGAAGAACCCGCGCGTGCGACTTGACGAGGTAGGGATTATGTTTTGGAAAGCCCTTTTTCCGTGAAATATTCTTTAAAATTAAAGAACCGGTTTCAAATGAACAATTTTAATTTATTAAAATTGTTGTTTCACGTGTTGAATTATTTTTCTCCCGTTGTTTTATCTAACATGGAGGGTGCGGGCCAAACGAACACGGCCCGACAACCCTCCGCCGTTCTTCGTGGTTATGCGGATTTTGCGGGCGACAGAAAATCATGACGCAAGGGCCGTTTGTGGATTCCGCAGTGAAGAACGGAACCCGGGAGGAGCACAGGCGCAGACGGGAAGGAAAACAGACCACCGGAGTAACTCCGGTGGCCCACGGAAGATTCCGGCGGCGCGGCGGCGCCGGCAGCCGGAGGCGGCGGCGCCCCGGCGCGCCGCCGGACGAGACCGCCGCGGCTGAAGCGGCGGCGGTGGCGGCCAACGGACCCGCGGCTGCGCGGGTCCGGTTCACCCTCACGAGACGCGGTAGAAGCCGTGTCCTCGGTTCTCCAGTGCGGCCCACGTGGGGCTGCGGCTTCTTCCGACCCGTGGGGGCAGCGCCCCGCGGCAGCCGCTCGGCCGCTCGGCCAAGCCGAGCCGGACCGGCCTACCGAGCCAGGCCGTGCCCTGGCCGGACCGGACTGGGTCCCGCCGGGTCCGACCGGGTCGGGTCGGCCCGGGCCCGGACCCCCCCTCTTCGGACTGTTTTCGGTCAAATGCCCGTAACATGAGCTACAGACCTCCAATCGACTCGCCGTCAGCGGCAACACGATCCTTTGATCGAGATGGTCGTTTTGTTATATCCCACTCAAGGTTTCAGAATACTTTGGGTTCGGCCGGGTTGGTTCGTACATGAAACCAACCGGGCCCTCGGAGCGGAAACACTCATATCTTGAGCTACAGACGTCCGATTGACGTGCCGTCAGCTTTGTTGAATTCCTCTATGTAAGACGGATCTTTTGGCATACTCTTCCCGAGGTTTGGATGCAGGTGGAGTACAGTCGGGTTGGTTTTTCCTTAAAAACCAATCGGGCCCCTGGGACGAAAAAGCCAATAACTCTCAGACCGGGCGTCCGATTGACGCGCCGTCTGCGACTTTGAGTTCCTGTTGACGATACGGAACTTTTGGATACATAAACTTCGGACTTTGTGACAGTTGATGTATCGGCCTCTCGGCTCGTGGATCGGACCCTCTCGAACGAGCTTACAGTGTGCGGGAACCCTAGAGCTGGCTGCGACTACTACTTCGACAGCGACGACTATGTAGAGATCCTCAGTGGACTGCAACGACGACTGTGCAGAGATCCTCAGTGGACTGCGATGACGACTGTGCAGAGATACTCAGTGGACTATGACGACTACAACACTTAGCGATCCTACGTGGATCAGTGCTACAGGTCCTGTGTGGGCCCGATCCTATGTGGGTCCGATCCTATGTGGGTCTGCGCTCAGCGGTTCTGTGTGAGCCAGCACCTACAGGTCCTATGTGGGCCCGATCCTGTGTGGGTCGTTGCGGAGGTTAGTTACCAATCGATCCTTTGTGGGTCCGATGACTTATATGGATCAGTGATCATCTTTATTGTCATCCGAAGAAATATACCTGTGTGAGCTGAATCCTGTGTGGATTTACTGTTTACTCTCCTTTGTGGATTGTGTTGAGCTATCCTTTGTGGATTACTGTTTACTCTCCTTTGTGGATTGTGTTGAGATATCCTGTGTGGGTATACATTTTCTTTCCTATGTGGACCGGGTTGTGCTTGGGCTCGGACGTTGGAGCCGAATGGGAATTGATGACTTAGGTATATGTATGGTCATATAACTAAGCCGTGTTGGATGTTACTTCGTGATTGTATCTTTCCTTTGTGGTTTATCCATTGTGGATTTCGGGAGACCTTCAGGGGTCTCGGGGTCCCTACTGAGTAGCTTATACTCACCCCTGCATGGGCTATGCCTGCACTACGTTGTGTTGGTTGTAGACGACAGACATCGCTGATCGTGGTGGAGGCTTGCGGAGCAGGACGGTACCTAGAGGTGGAACACTGGGCGGGACACACTCGGAGTGGACGGCTAGACCGAGGAGCTGTGGAGGCTACCTGTACCCACCCTTCAGGTGGGACTTCCAGAGGACGGCTCGACACTGCGTCTTTTCTTTTCAGTTGCTGTTTTTCCCTTTCCGTTGTACTTTACAGTTAGGCATGTATTTCCGGCCCCTTTTACTTTCAGCACAGCTTGTTACATTTTTTACTTAGTGTTTACTTTTCCGCTTTCTTACTCTGTGGTGCTTGTTTACCTTTCAAAGGAAATGCCTTCCCTTTTGTTGGGATTTACGACTTGGTGATAGTCGCCAGCCCCTGGCCTATGGAAGGCGGGCTTGGGGTAGTCACAGCACGGGTCCCGAGGATGGGTCGTGACAAATTGGTATCAGAGGTGGTCGGTTCTACCGCAGACTCTGATCATTCTTCTATGTGAAGCAATAATGTTTAGCGTATTTGGTGTGGTTATTAGTCCAGAGAGTCCAGTGTTGGTGCGGCGGCCGACGTATCCGTACACCAGGACCCTGACTTCTGATTTCCGACTTAATGCACGAAAACATTGATTGCATGTGTGTTTCAAGTTTTCTTTGTGATTACTTGTGTCAGCTCACCAGGTATACTGTTCTGACCGTGACACACTTGTTTCCTTTTCAAGATGGCCCCACGATGGCAGCCAGCTAGGGTTCCAAGAGTAGAGCGCGACGACAGCCCGTCGAGCGACGAGGCCTTGGTACAGGGCTCGTTGACAGCAGAGGCCCCGACGGTACCCTTACCCGCCGAGCCCCCGATGCTTCCAGCACCGACCGCTGACAATGCACGTCGCCTCGGAGCTCTGCACGAGTTCCAGCGCTAGCGACCACCCAGGTTTCGTGGGGAGACGGACCCCCAGACAGCCGAGGACTGGCTGGAGGTGGTCGTTCGAGTTTTCAGGCTAGTGAGGACACCAACAGACCTCATGGTGATCCTCGCGGCGAGCCTACTGCACGCAGCAACATGACGATGGTGGAGCTTGATGCTTCAGGTACACGATGAGGCGTCTCTTATCTGGATGGACATCGAGAGCCTCTTCCTCTCAGAGTTAGTCCCAGCCACCCTCCGTGCGGTGCACATCCAGGAGCTTCTTCAGCTATGGCAGGGCAGCTTGACGGTCGCCTAGTACGCTACGAGTTTCACCGATCTTTCTCGCTACTCGACCGACATGGTACGAGACCCCTTCTTCCGGGCCCGGACCTTTGAGTTGGGTTTGGGACATGAGATCAGGGCATCACTGATCTCCCTCAGCATCTCGACCCAGGCAGGAGTGCTGGAGCGATCCCTTCTGATCGAGAGATTTCTGGCTGAGTCCACAGCGAGACCTACCACAGGGCAGCAGGTAGCAGAGTCTTCGGCATCTGGTAGCCGACGGATGACTCAGGGTTCCAGGAAGACCAGACGGTGGAGGGGCCACCCAGGCAGAGGTTGAGGGTCAACAGTGGTGGTCTGCAGGGAGGAGGCGGACGAGGCAGAGGAGCTGGCCGAGCAGCAGGTGGTGGGCGACGCTTTGAGGCTCTGCCACCACCACCACCAGGAGGTCCGCCCCGACCACAGGGAGCTGGCGGGCAGAGACAGGCGCAGCTCCAGGAAGTGGAGGCCTACGACCACGGCGCGCCAGAGATGATTTGAGGTACGATCTGTGTCTATTCCACCCTTGCTGCAGTTCTTATAGACACAGGAGCGAGTCACTCTTTCATAGCCGATGCCCTTGTTCGGAGCTCAGAGATTTCGACAGAGCCGTTGGCTCGATCCTTACGGCTAGAGACCCCTACGGGAGCAGACTCGACGATTACGCACTGGTGCCGGCAGTGTGAGCATACTCTAGGAGACGAGAGATTCGGCTGGGATCTTCTTGTAGCGACGTCGAGGCCTTACGACATCATCTTGGGCATGGATTGGTTATCTACAATCCATGCTCAGATTGCCTATTTTAGGCGCAAGGTGCGATGTGTGCGCACCGACGGGAGCAGGTTCACCTTCACCGACGAGAAGGGAGCCTTTGCAGCACAGGATGGTCTCTTGGAGAGGAGGGGACAACCCATCACTAATCAGTTGGCTAGCCTCATCCTTGGAGCAGTTGACGTGCAGAGTCCTAGTTTTCCTGCAGTGGTGGATCTGTATGCAGACGTCTTCCCCGACGACGTTCCAGGCCTACCTCCTCGCAGAGAGGTAGAATTTTATATTGACCTGTACCCCGGGATAGCCCCGATATCCACTCCAGCATATCGGATGGCCCCCGCTGAGCTTCGAGAGCTACGGGTACAGTTGGAGGACTTGGAGGGCAAGGGGTTCATCCGACCCAGCGTTTCACCCTGGGCTTCCCCGGTTTTGTTCGCCAAGAAGGTGGATGGGAGCTTGTGACTGTGTGTCGATTATCTTAGCCCAAACCAGGTGACAGTGAGGAACAAGTATCCGCTACCGAGGATGGATGACCTCTTCGATCAGCTCAAGGGAGCATGGTGGTTCTCGAAGATAGACCTCAGGTCAGGCTATCATCAGCTCAGAGTTCGAGACGAGGACGTGTAGAAGACGGCCTTCAGGTGTCGGTATGGCCACTATGATTTCTTGGTTATGCCATTCGGCGTAACCAATGCTCCAGCAGTGTTAATGAGCCTCATGAACAGGATCTTCCAGCCATACCTTGATCGATTTGTCGTGGTCTTCATCGACGACATTTTGGTGTACTCGACCACAGAGGGGGAGCACGCCTACCACTTGCGGGTTGTACTAGACACACTCCGAGAGCACCAACATTATGGCAAGCTCTCGAAGTGCCAGTTCTGGTTACATGAGGTCCACTTCTTGGGGCACGTCATTTCTGAGGCGGGAGTTGCTGTGGATCCAGCGAAGATCGAGGCAGTGCTAGCTTGGGAGCCACCCAGGAGCGTGACAAAGGTGCGGAGTTTCTTGGGTTTAGCAGGATACTATCAGAGATTTGTGCTGGACTTCTCTAGAGTTGCGGCACCACTCTCAGCCTTGAAGAAGAAGGGGAAACCCTTCGTGTGGTCAGACATATGTCAGTAGAGCTTCCAGGAGCAGAGACAGAGATTGACCAGCGCACCTATCTTGAGGTTGCCTGAGGAGGGAGTTGGTTATGTAGTCTACTGCGATGCGTCAGGGACCGGACTCAGGTGTGTCCTGATGCAGGAGAGGGTCGTGATTGCCTATGGATCACATCAGTTGAGGCTGCATGAGCAGAACTACACTACCCATGACCTGGAGTTTGCAGCAGTGGTCTTCATTCTGAAAACATGGCGGCACTATCTGATGGGCGAGCGCTTTATAGTATTTTCTGACCACCAGAGTCTCAGGTACATCTTCTCTCAGAAGGACCTGAACCTGAGACAGTGGCGATGGCTCGAGTTCCTCTAGGACTATGACTTTGAGATAGTCTATACTCCTGGGAAGGGGAACGTGGTAGCCGATGCCCTTAGCAGGAGGACGAGAATCTAGCTACTTGAGGAGGCGACAAAGCAGCTAGCCGCTTTGCAGATATCCTTCGTGGATAGAGATGGAGCAGCCTTCCTTCAGTCTCTCACAGTCACCCCTCCACTACTGCAGCAGGTCAGAGAGGCACAACATGGGGACGCTGACTGTGAGACACGACGTGCACAGATATCCTTGGGACAGGCACCTGATGGTTTCTCCCTTGGAGTAGATCACGAAGTCCTTTTCAGAAGACATACCCTGGTACTAGTCGCTTTACGAGAGGAGGTGCTAAGAGAGTTTCACACTTCTCCTTTGGTGGTACATCTTGGAGTGGCGAGGATGTACCAGGATCTTAGACGACAGCACTGGTGGCCGGGCATGAAGAAGGCTGTGGCAGAGTTCGTTTCACGATGCCTCGCCTGCCAGCAGGTGAAGGCAGAGCATTAGGTACTAGTAGGCTTGGTACAACCCTTGGAGGTCCCGGAGTGGAAGTGGGACGACATATCTATAGACTCCGTGACTGGACTTCCACGCACTTACAGAGGTCACGACTCCATTTGGTTGATTGTTGACCGACTCACCAAGTCGGCACACTTCTTACCAATCAGAGATCAGGGCTAAGTAGAGATCTTGGGGTGTCTCTACGTTCAGGAGATTGTACGGCTTCACGGTGTGCCATAGACTATCGTCTCCGATCGGGACGCTCCTTTTACTTCCCGGCTTTGGAAGGGGTTGCAGGAGGCGTTCGGGGCGTGGCTACGTCTGAGCACCACCTTTCACCCTCAGACGGATGGTCAGACGGAGAGGACCATTCAGACTCTCGAGGACATGCTCCGCGAATGTGTCCTCGACTTTGGTCACAGTTGGGAGAACCACCTACCCTTGGTGGAGTTCGCGTACAACAATAGCTACCACTCCACCATCGGGATGGCACCATACGAGGCGTTGTACGGTAGGCCTTGCAGATCTCCTTTGTGCTGGACAGACCCTGGGGAGTCAGCACTTGTGGGACCAGAGATGGTCCGGGCCACGGCAGAGAAGGTCCAGGTCATCCAGGAGTGGATGAGGACAGCTCAGAGCCGGCAGAAGTCATATGCTGACAGGAGGCAGAGGCCACTAGAGTTCGAGGATGGCGACCATGTCTTCTTGTGTGTCTCACCTCGACATGGTTTGTGGAGATTTAGCCGAGGCGGCAAGTTGTCTCCACGCTTCATCGGACCTTTCCAGGTCCTCAGAAGGATTGGCGAGGTGGCTTATCGCCTGGCTCTGCCACCTCAGTTGCACCGGGTGCATGACGTCTTCCACGTATCTCAGCTGAAGAGATACGTGCATGACCCGACGCACATCATTGACCATGGGGAGCTAGACGTGGATGATGGGGCGACTTTTGCGGAGGTCCCAATGGAGATCGAGGATAGACAGGAGCAGGTCCTACGTGGGCGATCGATTCTTCTTATGCGCATCAGATGGCAGCACAGGAACCTCCAGGAGAGCACATGGGAGCAAGAGGCTCAGATGCATGCTCAGCACCCACATTTTTTCCCTAGTTTATGATGTATCTTTACGGGGACGTAAAGACCTGAGGTGGGAGTAATGTAAAGACCCGTAAATTTCAAGGAAATTTTTTTCTTAATTTTCTTTGGAATTTTTCCAGAACGCAGTTTCTGACGGCACCTGATTCCGAGGCCCGGTGTGCCCGGAATCATTTTCCGAACATTGGCTCGGGTACGTTCAGTGAACGGACGAGCATGTTTTTCTAACTTTTTAACCGGTGCCCGGAATCGAATTCTGAGGGAACCGATGAAATCGCAGCGCCAGTATTTTCTTAGAAACGCCTCTTCCGGAGTTGCGTTTTCTCACTTGTGGTTTTTAATTTTTGGGCTTAAAGTTAAGAAATAAAATAATTGTACGACAACTTTATTTTATTTCACTTAAGCAACTTGAAGCCACTCAAAAGCGGCTTAAGCTGAGTTGATCCGGATATGGTACTATCCAAAAATATCCTACCCTCTTGGTAGGATATTTGCGAGGTGGGGCCCGCACGAGCCCCACCGTTTCTTTTCCACTAAGTAACGCACCCGCGAAAACCCGTCATTATGAAAGTCAACTGACGCATTTTCTTAAATTCTTAACGCACCATTTAATTGGGTGGTTTATTTCGTGAATTAAATGGGCAATTTATTTCATTGAATTAATTCTACGAATTAATGGTTCGTTACTTACCTCTTATTCGTTTGTTGGCGTAATAATAAAATAAGACCAACACGACTTTTGGAGGATTACTCGTTGAGAGGTTTTTGACAGAGGTTCTTGTGCCTTCACCCTTCTTTGTGAAGAACGTGAAGAACGCCGGCCTCCGACGAAGAACGCCGAACCCGCAGAAATCGACGATGCGACGCCGTGTGCCGCAACACTGACGTTTCCTCTCCCGCGACATTTTTCTGCGACGTTCCTTCCTCCGCGACAAAAACCTTCGATCATCTGTTGAGGTGAGGGTTTCAGATTTCCTTTGTGGTTTTTAACTCAAGAATGATTTAATTTTTTTAATTAAATCTTTTTGTTCTTGAACCTCGGAGTTCGTCGACGCGACACCCTTCTGCGACGACGCGACGATCCCCTCCTTCCGCGACGATCAATCCGCGAAGAACCCGCGCGTGCGACTTGACGAGGTAGGGATTATGTTTTGGAATGCCCTTTTTCCGTGAACGTTTCTTTAAAATTAAAGAACCGGTTGAAAATGAACAATTTTAATTTATTAAAATTGTTGTTTCATGTGTTGAATTATTTTTCTCCCGTTGTTTTATTTAACGCGGAGGGTGCGGGCCAAACGAACACGGCCTGACAACCCTCCGCCGTTCTTCGTGGTTGTGCGGATTTGGCGGGCGATGGAAAATCGTGACGCAAGGGCAGTTTGTTGATTCCGCAGTGAAGAACGGAACCTTGGAGGAGCACCGGCGCAGACGGGAAGGAAAACGGACCACTAGAGCCACTCTGGTGGCCCGCGGAAGATTCTGGCGGCGCGGGTCGCCGATGCGGCGGCACCGGCAGTCGGGGGCGGCGGCGCCCCGGCGCGCCGCCGGACGAGACTGCCACCGCTGAGGCCGCGGCGGCGGTGACCAACAGACCCGCGGCCGCGCGGTTCCGGTTCATCCGCACGGGATGCGGCAGAAGCCGCGTCCGCGGTTCTCCAGCGCGGCCCACGCGGGGCCGCGACTTCTTCCGACCCGCGGGGGCAGCGCCCCGCGGCAGCCGCTCGGCCGAGCCGAGCTGGACCGGCCGCCCGATCCAGGCCGTGCCCTGGATGGACCGGACCGGGTCCCGCCGGGTCGGACCGGGTCAGGTCGACCCGGGTCGGCCCGGGCCCAGACCCCCCGTCTTCACACTTTTTTCGGTCAAATGCCCGTAACTCGAGCTACGGGCCTCCAATAGACTCGCCGTCAGAGGCAACGTGATCCTTGGATCGAGACGGTCGTTTTGATATATCTCACTCAAGGTTTACAAATACTTTGGGTTTGGCCGGGTTGGTTCGTACACGAAACCAACCGGGCCCTCGGAGCGGAAACGCTCATATCTTGAGCTACGATGCCGTCAGCTTTGTTGAATTCCTCTAAGTGAGACGGATCTTTTGGCATACTCCGCCTGAGGTTTGGATGTAGGTGGAGTATGGTCGGGTTGGTTTTCCCTTAATAACCAACCGGGCCCCTGGGACGAAAAAGCCAATAACTCTCAGACCGGGCGTCCGATTGACGCGCCGTCTGCGACGTTGAGTTCCTGTTGACGATACGGAACTTTTGGATACATCAAATTCGGACTTTGTGACAGTTGATGTATCGGCCTCTCGGCTCGTGAAGCGGACCCTCCCGAACGAGCTTGCTGTGTGTGAGAACCCTAGAGCTGGCTGCGACTGCTACTTCGACAGCGACGACTATGCAGAGATTCTCAGTGGACTGCAGCGACGACTGTGCAGAGATCCTCAGTGGACTCCGACGACGACTGTGCAGAGATCCTCAGTGGACTGCGACGACTACAACACTTTGCGATCCTACATGGATCAGTGCTACAGGTCCTGTGTGGGCCCGATCCTATGTGGGTCCGATCCTGTGTGGGTCAGCGCTCAGCGGTTCTGTGTGAGCCAGCGCCTACAGGTCCTGTGTGGGCCCGATCCTGTGTGGGTCTTTGCGGGGGTTAGTTACCTATCGATCCTTTGTGGGCCCGACGACTTAGATGGATCAGTGATCATCTTTATCGTCATCCGAAGAAGTATACCTGTGTGAGCTGAATCTTGTGTGGATTTACTGTTTACTCTCCTTTGTAAATTGTGTTGAGCTATCCTTTGTGGATTACTGTTTACACTCCTTTGTGGATTGTGTTGAGCTATCCTGTGTGGGTATAAGTTTGCTTTCCTGTGTGGACTGGGTTGTGCTTGGGCTCGGACGTTGGAGCCGAACGGGAATTGATGACTTAGGTATATGTATGGGCATATACCTAAGCCGTGTCGGATGTTACTTCGTGATTGTATCTTTCCTTTGTGGTTTATCCTTTGTGGATTTAGGGAGACCTTCAGGGGTCTCGGGGTCCCTAATGAGTAGCTTATACTCACCCCTGCACAGGCTATGCCCGCACTAAGTTGTGTTGGTTACAGACGATAGACAACGCTGATCGTGGTGGAGGCTTGCGGAGCAGGACGGTACCTGGAGGTGGACCACTGGGCGGTACGCACTTGGAGCGGACGGTTGGACCGAGGAGCTGTGGAGGCTCCCTGTACCCACCCTTCAGGTGGGACTTCCAGAGGACAGCCCGACGCTGCGACTTTTCTTTTCAGTTGCTGTTTTTCCCTTTCAGTTGTACTTTACAGTTGGGCATGTATTTCCGGCCCCTTTTACTTTCAGCACAGCTTATTACAGTTTTTACTTAGTGTTTACTTTTCCGCTTTCTTACTCTGTGGTGCTTGTTTACCTTTCAAAGGCAATGCCTTCCCTTTTGTTGGGATTTACGCCTTAGTGCTAGTCGCCAGCCCCTGGCCTATGGAAGGCTGGCTTGGGGTATTCACGGCACGGGACCCGAGGATGGGTCGTGACAAATATTCCCAAAAAATCTAGCTTGGGGAAGAATCCAATAATTTAATTTCAATTTTTATACCACTAGGTTTTTTGATAGATATCTCCACTTCTAGGTATCAATGAATTGATTAAATATTTCTAAAAAAATGAAAGGATATAAAGAAACATTGATAACCTATCACGACCCCTCCCTTCAAGGTGTACGCCTCCTAGGACTGCAATGCGAGAAGGGAGATAATGACCCCCCGAGTCCTGCCTCCAGTAGGCCTTGGGATGGAAAATAGCATCAAGGGTATAATAAACACCCAAATGGGAGGCATTACTCTATAAGAGAACACATGCGAAAGAGATAGATAAGACAGACACCAACCAAATCCAACTCAGACTGCAATATAAAAGAAAACCCAAGTACACATACATAATTACATGAAAGAACTACTAAATCTAAAAGAAAAAACTATAAGTTCCAAAGGAATGAAAAAAAGTAGCAACCATGAAGCCCAAACAGCTCTTGCAACCCTAAGGTAGTAGTAACCAGCCTGATCTCCATCCTTCTCCAAGTGACCTAAAAAATAGTTTATATATACATAGGGTAAATATAACAGTATACTCAGTAGGATCATCCCTAGATCCTCTTGTGAAAAAGTAGAGAAAGCACGCTAGAGAACACTAAACCACAAGTTAAAATAACTCATAACCTAAAAAGTTTTAATAAGTTCCTAGCCTCACCATGGATACTCCCCCCAAATATCACAAACAATAATATATTTTATAATAAAGAATATTATTCTTACCCCCACTACCACTTCCCCATTGGCTTTCCACTTTTCCCCAATGTCACACATCTTAAGCATCTCTCAACAAAAATGATTTCCCATATACACCTGGGGGTAGCACCAAAACATGCACCTCGTGCAACAAAACCACCATGTCTATATAACCAAAGTAACTAGGTAGTTTTTAGGATCCACCATAGCTCACATAATGTGTATCATACATTGAGTATTAAAACTCAAGCCACTATGGCCCATAAACTGAGTACGGATCATCAATCCATCACAGCCTATACGCGATACACCTATAGTAGTCCAAATGAAACTACATCTAGAATATATGTGTTGGAATAAACACAAGAAATTGCAACCCTCTACAAATAGATATGGGAAAATTTAACAGCTTTTCCTACCATCAGAAGTAACTACCAAGAGAAGAGAGTAGGGCCAAAGTGGGTAGTAAGCCATACATCCAACAACCATAATGTTGGGGAAAACAACCACAAGGCTCAGAGTCCTAGAGGTGTCAGTTTCCATAACCGAAAGGTGAGGTAGTGTGTAGCAAAAAAAATCATGATATAATATATCTCACAACAGCACTATGGGAAAAACCTAGTCTCAGAATCAACTGCAGTTAATGTCTCTCAGACTCCCAACTATTAAAATCATTATTAATTAACCATATTCCCATGAATTCTAGAATTTTTTTTAATCTACTAATGAAGAGGGGCCCAACTCGGTGAGTATATAAACTACCTATCAAGTCATTGGCTCCTATAGCGGCAGTGTAGACCCATCCTCCCTTAAGAAGCTAAACAAAGAAATCACGAATTATACACTGCACGTCCTCACCCCTTTTAGAAGGAGTGTAATCCAATCACGATGACTTGACCAGTGGGGAATGTAATGTAGTTAAAAAACCAACAAGAAAAATTAAATATCCAAACATCAACATCCAAACAATTTTATCATATCTTGTGTCCTCCCCAAAACCCACAAGCATAAACCATTGCATATCACCACTCTAGTCATCCACTACTGCCATAACCAATCGGCCTCTCTATACCCACATAACACAATATCCATCTAGGCTCATATCACAACATAATAAGTAGGAAAAAACATCATACCATCTCGGATCTTGGCCCTTATTCAAGGCATTCTTCCCTCACATGCAATGAGCTCTCACAACACCAAGCATAAGGCTCTTGGCCTTTAAAATAGAGAGGGTAACTCAGAACCCTATGAGGAATTATCTTTAATCAAAAAATCAGTTCTTTAATCCATATTGAAGTAACCAATTAATTAATAGTAGTTTCCAACTACGGGAAACCTAAACAGAATGCTATCATAGCTATCATAAATTGATTAAACATGATTACTGTATAAATTTGACAAACATAAAATTAAAAAAAATTTGACCAGATTCATTTCCGTCCCACTTTATCTTTGAATAATAATTAAAATTAATCCTAGTTTATGTTATTTTCTGATTTCCTTCAAGAAAAACATGCTAAACAAATTTAATCATAGATATCACACTATCTAGTAAAATAAGAGGCAATAACATGCGATCAATGCCAATTTATATATCCAGTACAAATATTTATTATATCAATTCCATTTTGATCTTTTGTATAAATCAAGCATACTCTATGAATGCATGTTATACAATAGATAATAATAGAATCCCCTACCTCAAAAGGTTCTTGACATTCTTTATATGAGAACAATCCATACAATGGATTACGGTCTCCTCCCCGTGACTATTGCATCCACCAGGGGATGTCGCGACATGATCGCTCCAACCGACACACAAGAAATATCCATTAGATTTATGGAGATCACATAATATAACATCAAAGGAAGAAAACAAGGGAAAATGATAGAATAAAACACATGAATGGAGGTAGATCATACTTTCTATCGATGATGGATCGATACTTGCTGCTTGCACCAAAACAGGGGGTGCACACGCAGCAGAAAGAAATTTCAAGGGGAAACGATCCCAGGATTAAGGATTGATCACATGAATTCAATGGAAAGAATGAATGGTTAATGAATATATCACTAGGGAACAATAAGGTAGAACAAGGGGTTAAGATATCTCATTACTTTAAAATATTAATGGAGAAGAGGTTTAAGATACACTAGATTTCCATTAAAATCAGATTGTATTAAACCACACAGTTTGACCATGTAAAGGCATCTTGAGCCTTAGTAAAATTTATATAGGAGTTATGGGATTTTAATATTCCTTAAATCCCTTAAAAAAAGTCCTTCAATGCATATAACATCCAAGAAAATGTTAAAGGGGTGAAACTGTAGGAAGTTGGAAACACTTTACACCTAACGATGCTGGAAACACAATACACCTACCAATGTTGGAATCACTATACACCCACCAATGATGGAAACACTGCACACCTATAGATGCTGGAAACAATGTTCATAGAATGATTCCTTGATGACATTGTTCAAAAAATAACTCACCAAAGTAACTATTCACAAAATGACTCACCAATGGAACTGTTCACAAAATGACTCTCAGATGGCACTGTTCACAAAATTGGTCACCGATGGAACTGTTCATAAAAAGAATCACCAATTGAACTATTCAAAAAATGACTCACAAATGGAACTATTCAAAAAATGACTCACCACTGGAGAAGTTCACATAATGACTCAAAGATGGAACTGTTCACAAAATGACTGACCAATGGAAAAGTTCCAAGGATGAATCACCAATGGAACTGTTCACAAAAATGACTCAACAATGGAACTATTTACAAAATGACTCACCAATGGAACTGTTCAAAAAATGACTCTCTAATGGAACTACTCCCAAAAATACTCACCAATGGCTCTGTTCACAAATGACTCATCGATGGCACTGTTCAAAAAATGACTCATCGATTGAACTATTCACAAAATGACTCACCAATGGAAATGTTCACAAAATGACTCACCAATGGCACTGTACAGAAATTGACTCGTCAATGGATCTTTTCACAAAATGACTCAATAATGACACTATTCACAAAATGACTCACCCATTGAACTGTTCTCAAAATTGGAATCATTGTTTACAGAACTAGAAATTCGATAAAGTGCTGGAGATAAGTCACATTGACCTCCCAGAACACCTCAAGAACCAGATTTTAGAAACGGAATAGACTAGAGAGGTTCGGGCTATTACATTAAATGCCAATCAAAATATTATCGTACTTGAGAATTCAAAACCAACCTTATAGGAAACAAAAAAAATGGGTCCAAACAACCACCCATCGAGATACCTCTCAAAAGGGATAAATCCACAAGAATTAACAAAATAAATCCATATCATAAACATGAAAGGTATACAACTACAATGAGATCATCATTAAATGAAAAGAGTAAAACATCAAACAATATTCGGTATTTATCACTTATCTGCAACTTACATTCCCAGGTACTCGCCTCCACACCACTATGTCATCACATGACATGATCCAATGGGATAAAACGCCCACACAACACCTTCTCTTTACGATCTTGGATATCCCCACGATGCACCCTGAAGGTCTCATCATCATCAATATCGATCATTCCCTAATAGATGACATGATATTCATCATGAAGATAATGATGGAGCTGTGAAATATGAAAGACATTGTGTATCCAGATCATCTGTGGGTGAATTTCTACTTGATACGCCATGACTCCAACACAACCCAACACCTCGAATGGCACAAAATACCAGGGATACAACATAATACCATTAACAAACCATCACTTCCCACGAAGGGGAGTCACCTTCAGAAACATGTTCCCTGAACATCAAACTCCAAAGGTCTCGACCTTTGGTTAGCATATGATTTATGAAAATCCTATGCTGCCTTCATCCTCCCATGAATCACCAAAACCATCTCTGTTGTATTCTGCACTAGTTATGTTATGAGAATTTCTTACTCTCCAAACCTAGTCTGGAATAATAGAGAACAATAAGGTCATCCATACAAGGCTTAAAATATATCCATACCAATGGTGGAGTAAAAACTATTTTTAAGCGAACTCCATCAAGGGTAAGTGCCTCATCCACGAACCTCCAAAATCCAGGTCACAAGAGCGCAACATGTTTTCAAGAGTCTAGATGGTCTGCTCTGTCTGACCGTCCGCCCGTGGATAAAAAGTAGTGATAATGAATAAATATGAACCAAAATCAGCTGGAGACCTCTCCAATCCCTAGAGGTAAAATGAGTATCTTGATTGGAAATGATCATACTTAGGACACTGTGGACTCTCACCAACTCCTCCAAGTACTGCCTTGACAAAACATTCACTTAACTCAACTCCTTGATCATTATAAAGTGCGTTGATATTGTTAAATAATCCAATACCACCAAAATAACATATTTTACTCCCTGATATTGAGATAAACCAGTAACAAATCCCCTTGAGATGTCCTCCCACTTCCACTGAGGAATATCTAATGGTTGGATCAAACCACTGGGGACACAGTGCTCAACCTTCACCTTCTAGAATACAAATCATCAAGACACAATCTTCGCAAGTGCAGACTCCATCCCAAGCAATAGAAACTGACTCCTCAATCCTCGGTACATCTTTTTCACACTAGGATGCACCACTAAAGGAGTACTATTGAACTCTAGGAGAACTGTCTCACGCATCACCAAAGGAACAAAAATCCTTCCTTGATACAACACTCAGTGTTGTTTGTCCACATCCCAACCATTATGGGCCTCAACATAAACAACCCGGTTTCTCCAAACCTCCACCTCTAGATCTCCCAATTGGGAGTCTTCCACCTACAGCACCAGAGATGGCTGCACCATCATCTGAAAAAGACATCCTCTTCCTCTAACTTCTCCCATATCAAGATGTAATGCAGATAATTCTTCCATCACACTCTATGAATCACTAGATTCTCACACTACATCACTACATGACATCCTTCTGAGCACATCAACTAAAAAATTCCACTTTGTAGGGGTATAAAATATTTTGAAGTCGTATGTTTGTAAGAACTCCATCCACCGACACAGCCGCAAGTTTTAGTCTCGCAGGGTGAAAATATACCTTAGATTATTATGATTGGTGAAAACCACAAAGCAATCACAAATCGGGTAATTTATTCAAAAAATTAGAGAAAACATTCAGGATCATGGGTTTAATAGATACATTAATGGGGAAACAACTGCTGATACCCATAAGAAACAACTGATCTCTTCTTCTTCAGAACACGGCCTAACACCAGTTGCAAAGCATCACAGAAACATCAAACTAAACTCCCTCTGTTTAAGTACATATAATTGGAGCATGTACCAACTTATCCTTCAGATACTCAAAGTCTTCCTGAAATGGATCAGTCCACACAAACACCTAATCCTTCCTGGTCAATGTTGTCATAGGAGTCACAACCTGAGAGAAATTAGTTACAAAATTTCTAAATAGCCTGTGAGACCAAGGAAACATCACACCTATATCATTGTATTAGAGGATTCCAAATAAATAAGTACTTTTATCTTCAATGGGTACATAACTACTCCCTAATGGGAAACCACATTCCACAAGAAACAAACTTCTCATTACCAAAACTGACACTTTAAAAACTTCCAAAAAAGATGTTGTTGACAAAGAAATCCCATAATAGCATATAGCTTCTCTGTATGGTCCTCCTAATACATGTAGTAAACAAGAAATTCATCTATAAAAACAACCACAAAATTATCCATGAACTCACAGAACACAACATTCATCAATCTCATGAACACAGATGGAGCATTCCTCAATCCAAATGGAATTACAACAAACTCATAATGCCCATGACGACAACAGAAAGTAGTCTTTCGGATATACTCATTCTTCACATGCATCTGATGACATCCTAACTGCAAGTAGATCATAGAGAACCATATTTCAACCTTCAATAAATAAAATAAGTCATAAATATGTAGAAAAGTATAGTGATTCATCACTTTCACTTTTTTGAAGTGATGATAATAGATACAAAACATCAAACTGCCATCAGCCTTCTTCACAAAACAATGGTTGTGCCCCCTGGTGACACACTTGTAAAAAAAATTGAATTGTAACAAGCCATAAAGATGTATACGCATCTCACATAACTCCTATGGGACCATCCAATATGGAAACATAGATATAAAAGATGATCTTGGTTGTAACTTGGTCCCAAAATAGATCTCTCATTGAGGGGGTAATGTGACAAGCTCTTCTGGAAGGACATCAGGGTAATCTTCTACAACATTGGGAAATACCAAATTCTGAACCTATGAAAAACTCAGCATCATCATATCCATAAAGGATGAAAAGGATGGAACACACCTCTGACCCATTCGAGGGTCTTACTTGCCAACAAACACTGCTGGATCTCCATCAGCATCGAAGAACACCACATGCCTCCTGAAGCAATCAACAATATACTGTAATGAATACAACCAATCCATATTGAGGATGAAATCATATAGTTGTATCCATAAACATAAAAAATCTCTCCGAGAGCGGTGATACCACAACATTATCTCACAATATATACATACTTCAAACAAGTCAGCTCGACTTCCAACTGGCGTAGTCAACACCAAGGTCACTGGAAGAATCTCTACCTAAATTCCCAAAGCATGGATAAGGGTCAGCGACATGAAGGAGTTAATATCTCCTGAATCAAACAATGCATACACCCAAGTAGAAAATAAGAAATGGTACTTTGAATTATGTCTGACTCGCCTGGAACTAGAAATTATAATGAATGAAGTTGAACAAGACCTCCTCCATAGACTCTATAAACCTAATTATGACAAAAACCATGGCCTCACTTTTTTCTCTAATGGTGGGGAGAATCATCGGGTTTTCCTCTACCTAAACCATCTATTCTCTGCTAATCCAAATCTGGTGTAACCTACTGCTGCTACCTCAACAATAACTACCTCTATAGAGGAACTTGGAGAGAAACACTTGGTGCACAATGACTACTCTGAAAGGTGAGACACTGTCACAGTTGATGACATTAGCTTCCAAAAAAAAGTGTCTGATATATTGGAAAATTATTGATAGCCTCTGCCTTCGAATAAACGAGCTGCTTAGGGCTGTGACCAACCCCCAGCTGAATGAAAAATATTCTTCCCTAAAAACCGGTTACCCAAGACAATAGATCTTCTTTGTGAAGAATCATGAAGACTCCCTTCTTGTGATGATCTATTTTTTTCAATGTCCTCTCGATGACCTCTTTCCTCTCCATCACCTCAAGGTATGTCTTCAGCATAAATGGGGTGACCTGGTGCTGGATCTCTGGACGCAATGTATAACAACCATTCTCTTTCTTTCCCACTTAAACATAATTTATTAAATAAATCCTTTACTTGATACAAGATAGATGATTGTGAGGTATAATTTCTTTGGGTATTTGGAACATTACATGAAAACATAAAACATGAAATAACTATCCTTGTTGAAAACATCTTTTACATGACCACCCACACTCCTCCGTACATTGCATTGCATGGGATAACCTGAGGACATGCATAAGAATAGGGTGAGCTATAAAGCCTAGTATGGGAGTAAAAAAGGAATAACATGAAGAATAAAATACATGTTAGGAAATATTCATATCAATGTATCATAAGAGAAATATGAACATAAAGGCATGATATAACATGACTATCAAAAATAGAAATGTGGAAATAACATTTAACATGATATTAGCATGATCCATGGGTCATTGCACATGGAGCATGAGTAAACTCTCATTGCACGTGAATTATCATGAGTAAAACAACATTTCACTTGACACGTCATGATAATAATCTTTACCCAATGCATTAGAGAACTATCAGGGCACACCATGCTTAATCATTTAATTTCATCCATAAGTGTGCCACATAGATCATATAATATGGATTCAGTAAACGTTATATTTTTTTCAATGATAAATGAATGTTGGATTCATAAATGAAATACTATAATTAGTAAGTAAATTTCCATAAAGTTTAATTCCATTTATATAGAAATGGGCATAGTATTCACTACATAATGACTTTGGCATGGAAAATTGTGGTGAAATTTTGGTAGCATAAAGGAATGACATAAGAATTCATAAAAATGCTTGATGAGAGAGAATGGGGTGTCTCATCATATGTACATGAAATGGAATGTAATGGGTCATATAGATAAATGTCCCAACATATGTAATGGAATTTATATTAATAATACAAAAGAATTACTTGAATGTAAACGAGGAGAGAGAAATATTTTACAGAATTTTAGCATGGTAACAACTTTACATGGGAGGCATTAATGAGAGAGAAATGGGTCTATAATCATTCAAAAACAACTTGGGTAGTATAGGAGAGCAGAAAAATCATATCCTAACATTTTAAATTTAAATGAAAAAGGTATAACAACAAAAAAACATGGACAAAAATGGGAAAGGAAGAAATCCATTACATGGAAATGTGAACCCAATGGCTTGGGAGAGGCTTGAGAGGGGCTGCGTGAGAGCTTAGGGCACTTTAATGTGATTTTATAGAGATGCGGGCATGGTAGGGACATGATCCAAGGGTTTTGAGTGAAGATAAGTGGGAGCCTGGGTGGGTATATATAAGAAAAGAGCGGGAATTTTTTATTATTTAGGTTTTGGAAACCTCACATTAAAATAATCAAAAACACAAACCAACCCAAGGTTATTTCCAAAGGGGGGTGGGAAAATTTTTTTATAGGGACAATGACTGATATTCTTAAAATATCATACTTTCTTATGTGGAGGTGAGTCACACTCTTAAAGAAAATCATTTTAAAAGTAAAAATGTTTTATAAGTATTGAATGGTCCACTACGGCACTATAAAATTAATGAAACAAATATAAAATCACATTATTTTAAAGGTAAAACATATATTGGTCGAAAATCCCATTTATAGTATTTTATTACATCAATATTGGGTCATTTTGATGTTAAGAAACATATATAATTAAATTGTATATAATTTTTACCCAAAAATTTGACTATCTTAGAAAATCATGAAAAATTCACCATTAGTTAATTTTGACATCTTGAATAAAAAAATGAAATTAATTTTATCTAAATAATATTCTAAATATTTGAACTTTTACTTTAAAAATAAAAATTGACATTTATAAGAAATCCATGGGTTTTGAAAACAAACAGTTTTCAAATTGTAATAAAAATTACTATTATATTTAAAAAAATTATATGATCATTTATATCAAATAAAATTTAATTCAGTAATAATATTTAATTAAAATATTTTTTAATTCAAAAATCCATTAATTCATCAAAATAGATTTCTTAATTGAATATTATCTAAAATTACTATTTTTTCTTAAAAAATTATTTACAATGTAACAATAATAAAATGAATGTATATTATCTTTAAAAAATTAATTTACATAACCATAGTGCTCGGGTCTTGTTAAATAACACCTTATAACACCCGCATAAGACTGTGGGGTAAAGTGTGTGATGGTGAAAGACTCTTGGGGAGGCTCAGATAACATTACTTGGGAGTTAATCTCTATTAACTTCCACTTCTCCTATGGAAGGTTCCTCTCATGCTTAACGTGTTGACATTCGGCTTGGGATTGGTCAAGATCGAAGCCTAGTGACACCACCTCTTTTACAAGCTCAAAAAATGGTCTTCGTATATAGAAATTGAAATGGATGAGACCATCACTTCCTATTTCTGAGTAAATTGGATTTGTTAATGTCCTATATTTATAATAATCAAGTGATCATTGTTCAAGGGATATATTAGAAATGGTCTCAATTCATAATGGTTTTTAAAAATCCAAAAACATAAAACCATAAAAGTAAATACGTTATATAACCATTTTACATAATTATACATTTAATTAGATCAAGAGGAATTTTCATTAATAAAAGTTTTGGTCATTATAAAGTTACCCTCTTAATAAATTTTTCCCATGAAATTTACTTTTCCCATACTAAAACAGATCATGGTAACCCTTCTTCATCACTTCCTCTAATTCCCTGGTTGGTTCTTCAAACAAGTGGTTTCTCCACAACACCTTGATGATGTGCATTTTCTTATTTAGTAGAACTTTTTCGCTATGATCTAAGATCGTCACCGAATTCTATTCATAGGAGAGGTCAGTATCCAATGGTAACACATCTAGATTGAGTACATTCGATGGGTTAGGTTTGTACTTCTTCAAGAGTGATACATGGAATACATCATGTACTTCAGATAGTTTCAGTGATATTTCTTGTTGATAGACCACTGCTCCAATGTGATCAAGGATCTCAAAAGGGTCGTTATACCTTGAACTAAGCTTTAACTTCTTACCAAATCTCATAACTCTCTTTGATGGTGATATGTGGTTGAATACCATGTCTCCAAAATCAAAATCTAGGTCTCGTCGATGATTATCAGCATAGCTCTTTTGTTAACTCTGAAAAGATTTAATGTGCTTCTCGATGGTCTTAACCTTATCCACTAATTCTTTGACCATTTTTAGACCAAGGAGTTTTCACTCCCCTAATTCATCCCATCGTGAAAGTGTTCTACACCACTTACTATATAGGTCTTTATAAGAATCCATTTGGATTCTTGAGTGGAAAATGTTATTTTAATAGAACTCAACCAGAGGAAGATGTTGATTCCATCATCTTTTGAAGTATATTGAGCACACTCTCAACACGTCCTCAAGTGTTTGTATAGTCCACTTAGATTTGTCATTAATTTGAGGATGATAATCCGTACTGAAGTTCAGCTCAGTATTTAGAGTATATTGAATACTCTTCCAGAACATAGAGGTGCATCATAGATCTCGATTAGATATAATATATAGTGTTAATCCATGTATACTTACAGCTTCTCTGATATATATATATTCTAGTTGATCCCATGAGAAATTCTCTCGAATTACAATGAAGTGTGCATTCTTTGTAAGATAATCCCTAGCAACCCATATAGCATTGTTTTCTTTTGGATGTCTTTGGAAGTGCGGTGAAAAAGCACCTGGTGATATTACCCCATTTCCATGATGATATGGGTAATTTTTGAATCATCCCCTTAGAATGTTTCCTCTCACCCTTAATTTTCTGACATACTAGGCACTTTGATATATACCTAGTGATCTCCTTCTTCATGTTATCCCACCAATAATTATCTTAGATATCTCGGTACATATTTGTGTGTTCATGGGTGAATGGATAAATTCTAACTATGTGCATAATCCAAAATTCATTCTTTCGCTGTGTATTTGATTGAACACATAGTCTTTTCCCAAATCTCACATTTTCTTCTTCGTTAACATTGAACTATGAGGATTTCCCTTTTATGATAGATTCCACTTTCTTCAAAATTCCCATATCATCCATTTGAGAACCATTTAACATTTCCAAAAGAGACAATTGAGTAATAGTTTTTGAAAGGATTGATGATGTTCCCTTCATTAGGATTCACATTTCCATCTTTATAAAATCTAAGAGGATTGGATCCATTTCAATTCTGATCAAAGATAGAATCACTGGATCCTTTCTACCCAGATCATCAACCACCTTTTTTTCTTTCCCAAGGTGGTAATGGATTGAGAATTCATATTATTTGATCATCTCTAACCATCTTTATTGGAGAATAATCAACACTTTCTGTTTAAATATATACTTGAGGATTTTTTGGTCCGTATATATTTCACACTTCTACCTAAAGAGGTAATGTCGCATAATTTTTAAATATAAGATCACTACTGCAAACTCCAGATCATGTGTTGTATATTTTGGCTCATGAAATTTCAGTCTCCTTGAAGAATAGGCAATGAAATTGTCATTTTTCACCAAGACACTTCCCAGTCCCTTCTTTGAAGCATCACTAAATACCACAAAAGTTTTCCACTCGTGGGAAGTGTGAGCACAAACATAGTGATAAACCTCCTTTTCAACTCCTTAAAGATTTCTTCCCATTCATCACTCTAAGAAAACTTGACTCCCTTATGAGTTATCTTGTTAAGAGGTTTTGACAATCGTTATAAATTCCTCAAAAATCAAAGATATTATCCAGCTAACCCCAGGAAGCTACAAATATCTGTCACCGATGTTGGCCTCTACCATCCCTCTATGGTAGTTATCTTGGAGGGATCCAAAGATATCCCATTTATTATGATGATATGATCCAAGAAAGAGACATTATTTAACCATAACTCACACTTGATGTACTTTTCATAGAGCTTCTCCTTTCTCAAGGTCTCTAGTATAATGCTTATATTCTCCTCATGCTCCTCCTTGGTTTTGGATTATATTAGAATATCGTCAATGAAGAATACCACAAATATTTCAAGGTAATCTCTAAATACTATATTCAATATTTCCATGAATATTTATGGAGCATTAGAGAGTCCAAAATGAATTACTATGAATTCATATTTCTCATACCTTGTATGACAAGCATTCTTGGGGATATCCTCCTTATTCACCCTTACATGGTAATATCCCGATCGCAAACCTACACTGGAGAAGTATTTTTCTCCATTTAGATGATCAGAAAAGTCATCAATTCAGGAAATATGATAGATTTTCTTTATCATTATTTTTTTGAGTTCATGATAATCAATGCACTTACAAACTGAGCCATCCTTCTTCTTGATGAAGTAGACTAGTGAACCCCATGGTAAAGCACTTGGGTGTATAAACCATATATCCAGATTATCCTGTACTTGTTTCTTTAGCTCCTCAAGTTGCACAAAATTCATTCTATATAGAGTCTTGGCTATTGGAAATTCCCCAAATATAAGATAAATTGAGAATTCAACATCTCTCGTGGAGGAATACCAGAAAATTTCATGGGAAACACTTTAATGAATTCTCTCACAATATGCATTTATTCAAGGATGGTTTCTTCCTTAGACTCAATCATCTGAGAGATATACACATCCTCATAGGGTAGTAATATCCATTCTTGATATGATGGTGCTAATTACGATTTATCCTCATCCTTGCACTTGTACAAAATCGGGGGTCGATTCGCCATATGGAGAGTGATTTCCCTCTCACGACAATTTATGTTGAATCTATATAGGGAAAGACAATACATGCCATGAATTGCATAAAATAACACCAGAGGAAGTATGAAGATGTTCTTTTGGAAATTCAATCCACAAATTATGATAGGGGACGAGTTATATTCAGGATGCAATGATTTCTCCATTTACAATTCTCTCTCACATCCTTACTTGCATGATTTGTACTGGTGTTGAGATTTTTCCACTTAACTACATGGATATAAAATAATATGTATAACCATGGTAGATAAACCTATTTCTCACCTTCTGATTTTGGGTATAATTAATCGAATATAGAATTATATATGGATTTTTTAATCTATTAAACACATAAATGGGAATCAATTGACTAAATGGGATAAATAATAAATTACATTTATTTCATTAACTTATATATGTTATCCATGATCTACTTCCCAAAATATATTCTTAGGGGGAATTTTTATATTACCCTACTAATGGTTTATAATAAGCTTATTAATTCACCAAATCATATCATCCAAGAGTGTAGTAGGCAAGAGTGAATGAAGGCCCATTTTCATACACCAGTTCCCGTTCAAGTCCTGCTCAAAGCGGTGTTATCAGGTTTTACCCCTAGATACATTTGTGCTAGATCCTCCTCAACCTTCTTGTATCCATACAAAGTTGTATTTTCTTAATAAACGACTTACTAGATACTCACCAAAATTTAGGGAACTTTTTATTATACTTGGTCTTATCCCTAAGGCTTTCACTAGGGTTTTCTAATCCTAATCCCAAAAATAACTAAACCTCCCTCTGATAGTAACTATAACATTCATTCTCTTTATTTCAAACTTAAACATAATTTATTACATAAAACATTCACTTAATACAACATTAAAAATATCTAGGTATAGTGAATTTGGTGATTAGTAACACTACATAACAAGTTAAAACATAAAATACACATATTTATTGAAAACTTCTTTAAAATGACCACACACATTCCTTCATACTTAGCATTTCATGTGATAACCTAAGGATATAAAAAAGAAAAGGGTGAGCTATAAAACTCTGCAAGGGAGTAAACAAGGAACTACATTAATAATAAAGTACATGTTAGGAAGTAGGCATATCAATGGGGTATAAGAGAAACATGAACATTAGGGAATGATATTACATGATTATCCAAACAAGGAAATGTGAAAACAACATTTAACATGATATTTTCATGAGAAAAGGCTCATTGAGCATGGAGCTTGAGTAAAACCTCATTTATCTTTATGTATCATGTGTAAATCTTCATTTCACTTGATATATCATGATAATATTCTTTACCCAATGCATTGGATCTATATCAGGGCACACCCTACTTAATCATTTCATTGCATGCATATGTGTGCCACATAAACCATATAACATTGATTCAATAAACATAATCATTTATTTCATGATCAAGGAACGTGAAATTAATATATGAAACTATATAATAAATAATTAAACACGCATAGTGGTGAATACTATTGATAGGAAAATGGTCATGGTAGTCACTACACAATGACATTGGCTTGGAAAATTGTGGTGCCATTTCCGTAGCATAACGATGTGACATAAGAATTAATAAAAATGGTTGATGAGAGATAAAGGAATTTATCATCATATTTACATAAAATTGACAGTAATGGGGTAATATAGATACATTTCCCAACATATGTATTGATATTTAGATTCACAATAAAAAGGAATTTCTTGAATGTAAATGAGGAGAGAGAATCCCCTTACAGAATTTCGGCATGGTAACTGATGTGCATGGGAGGAATTAATGATAGATAAATATGATCATTCAAACATAATGAAGGAAGTAGTGGGGATGTGTGAAGTCATACCCCAAAATTTTTAATTTAAAAGAGAATAGTATAGAAATATAAAGAAACTTGAACCAAAACGAAAAGGAAGAAATCCCTTACTTGAAAGTGTGATTCCAAAGGCTTGGGAGAGGCTTGATAGCGGCTTCATGAGAGATTGGTGATCCTTAGGAGGATTTTATAGAGAGTATAGAAGGGCAGGGACGTGATAAAGGGGTTTTTTATTGAAAATAAGAGTGTTCTTGGGTGATTTTATATGTGAAAAGTGATGGAATTCTTTATTATTTGGGTTTTGGACACCACACATTAAACTAATAAAAACCAAAAACCAACCAATGGTTTTTGCACATGGTTTTTGAAAAATTTTAGAGGGAAAAAATATTTTATAGGTCCAATTTCCAAACATCATAAAATATTAGGATTTCTTATGTGGAGGTGAGTCACACTCTCAAGGAAATCATTTTAAAAGTTAAAATATTTTATAAGTCTTGGAGGATCCACTAAATCACTATAAAATTAATAAAAAAAACATAAAATCACATTATTATAAAGTTTAAACATATATTGGACTTTAATACCATTTAATTTATTTTATTTCATCACTATTGGATGATTATGTTGTCATAAAACACATATAATTAAACGGTATTTAATTTTCACCCAAAAATTCGACTGTCTCAGAAAATTATGAAAAATTCACCGTTATATAATTTTGACATCCTAAATCCAAAATGATATTAATTTTTTCAAAATAATTTTCTAAATATGGGAATTATTATTTTTAATATAAAAATTGATATTTATTGAAAATTCATGGGTTTTGACAAAAACAACATTAAAAGCTTTAAAAAATTATAATTGTATTCATAGAAATTATAAGATCATTTATATTTATTAAAAAGTAATATATTAATTCTATTTAATTAAAATAATAATTAATCAAAAAATCCATTAATTTATCAAAATAGATTTCTTAATTGAACGTTAACTAAAAATACTATTTTTTCTTTAAAAACTATTTACAAAGTTACAATAAAAAATGAATGTATATTCTATATAAAAAATAATGTACATAACCATAGGTATAGGATCTTGTTACATAACCCCTTATAACACCCACATAAGAACGAAGGGTAAGGTGTTCAATTGTGACAAAATCTAGGGGAGGTTCAGATAACATCACTCGAGTGTAATCTCTATTAACTTCCACTTCACTCAAAGGTGGATCCAATTAGGATTAAGGTGCTGAAGATCAGCTTGGTCTTGGTCAGGAGCGAACCCAATGAAAACACATCCTTTTCAAGCTCTAACAAATGGTCTTTGTACAGATAAATTATTATGTACGAGGCCATCACTTCATTTTTCTGAGTAAATTGGATTTGTTAAAGCCCTGTATTTATACTAATCATGTGATCACTATTCAATGGCTATATTAGCAATGGTCACTATTCATAATGTTATTTTAAAATCAAAAACATAAAACCAATGATGTTAATATGTTATATAACCATTTTACATAATAATACATTTAATTAGATCATGAGGAATTTTCATTATTAAATTTTTGGATCGTTACAAAAATCCTCCTCGAAATGCCTCGCCCTGTACTCCTTATCTAGAAACAGGTTCAAATCATATTGCAAAAGGTTGCTAAAATGGATCCCAAAATCTCAAAAAATGGAGGTCCCTTATCAAATGGTAAGAAGATCTTGGAAATTGGACACCTTCGCAGTTGAAGAAAGAAACTCGCCTCTGAAATTGTATCCAAACTCCTCCCATGAGATCGCTAACTCCTCATGATCCCTGAGGAAGAAGAACCACCACTACCTCACTACTCCACAAAACAACTTCACAACCAAAGACACCCAGTGATCCTTACGACAATGGATCGAAATGAAGGCTATCTCAACCTCCTCCAACTAGTCTTTTATTACTAAATCTGAAATGGAGATCTTTTACTTCTGCTGACTCTAGCGCTGAATCTCTCGGAGTGTCCTCCTCCAAGTGTCTTCATCGTCAACCTCTACCCTGTGGTGATATGCTGGCATAACCTGCTAGACATATTCTATGAGAACCTAATGATAACATCGACCTGGAACCATACCTATAAAATAATAAGTATTTAGAGCATCTAAACCTGGAATATGGAAGGCACAACATTAATTAATTGTTGTATTTTATTTGATTTATGTTAACCTATCGCATGGTCTACCCATTCAAAAATAGAAAAAAAGAATAATGATGAATGATCCTTTCCTAGATCTCTAACCTATAACTAGTGCCACCTTATTTAGTAGTAACTGTAAACTTAATGCTCCGTGCATCAGATCATAGGGGTCCCTAAACACCTATGTCTTTTCCTGTCTCTAGTTTTTAACTCCCTTTCTAAATTTATCTGATGTTGTTTCCCTATATACCCATGTAACCTCTCCTGTTCCTAACACCAGACTCTATATAATCCCTTAACCAGACCTCTGATACCAATTTTTCATGATCCCCTACCCACAAGGTGTACGCCTTCTGAGCCTGCAATCTGAGAAGTGATATAGTGACTCCCCGATTTCTACATCCAGTAGGCCCCTAGTTGGTGACTTGTACAAAGGGTATAATAAACACACAAATGGGAGGAAATAACCTATAAGATAACACATGGGAAAGAGAGAGATAAGAAAAAAACCAACCGACCCTAAGTGATAATGAAATATAAAAGAAAACTGAAGTACACATATGTAATGCCATATAAGAACTATTACAACTAAATGGAAAAACTACAAGTACCAATGGAAAGTAAAAACATAAGAAATTAGGTAGTTTCAAGGAGCCACCATTGCTGACATAACGTGTATCATAAGTCGCATATTAAACCTCATGCCATTATAGCCCATACACTAAGTAAATATCCTCAATATATCAAAACCTATAAACATTACACCGATAGTAGTCCATAGGAAACTATATCTAGAATATATTCAACCATCTGCAAACATATATTGGAAAAATTAAATACTATTCCTACCACCACATTTAATTTCCAAGAGAAGAGAGAGGGGACAAATGGAGTAGTTTTCCATCAATCCTCCCACCAGAATGTTGGGGAAAACACCCCCAGGGCTCAAAATCCCTTGGGAATCGGTCTGCCTAACCAATAGGGTGGGGTAGCATATAGAAACACAAAATTAACATGATATAATATAGATCACAATCACAGTATGGGAAAAAAATAGTCTTAGACTCAACTGCAGCTAATGTCCCTGAGACTCCTGGCTGTCACTACTAAGACTATGTATCCAATAAGTACACAACCATTTAAAGAGATACATTAGATTACTTTCCCAAATTTTATTAGTTGAACCGTATGTTAATTAATTCTTTAAATATTAATTAACTATTAAAAATACCACATTATATTTCATTAGCATCACACCCAAAGTTCAATGTTCCTTTAAATTGTGACCTCAACATTGTGTCCTAGCAAACTCCAACCCCATGTGTTAATCATAATTCATTCAATCATTTATTAACATCATTATTACTGTGCCAAATTACGAGGAATTATAGGAAAAAATTCTATGATACTAAACTCAAGGGGTATGAACTTGGTGAGTAGATGAACTACCCGTCAAGTCCTTGCCACCTATAGCATGAGCATAGACCTATCCTCCCTCGAGAATCTAATAAATAAAATAAAGTGGCATTCCCCATGATTCTTCACCCCTTTTCGAAGAAGGGTAAGAAAAAATAGTTACCTTGAGATGTGGGGAATGAAATGAAGTTAAAAAAACCAAAAAGAATCTACAAGCATTAAAACAATCACATCTAACCCGTTTTATCATCTCTTATGTCCTCCCCGACACCCCCCTGCATAAACCGATGAAAATCACCACTCTACATGTCAACTACTACCAAAAAAATGAGCCTCCATACCCCCACATATCACAACATCTATACAGGCTCAAATTACAACACAAGAAGTGGAAAATAAAAAACATATCATCTAGGCCCATTGCCCTTAAACAAGGCATTCTTCTTTCACATGTAATGATCTCTCACTGATCCAAGAATAAGGCTCTAGGCCTTTAGAAGTAAGACGTTAACTCAGAACCCAATGAGAAATTATCTTTTTTTAAAAAACTAATTATTTAATCTATCTTGAATTAATTGTTTCATTAATTGTAGTTTTCAACTATGGGAAACCTAAATAAAATGATATCATAGCTATCAAAAATTGATTAATCATGATTTCTGCATCAATTTGATTAACATAAAATCACAAAAACAATGGCCAAATTAATTTACATGAATATTTATATTTGTAAAATAATTACAATTAATCGCTATTTACAATATTTACCAATTTCTATCATGAATGACATGCTAAACAAGTAAATCATAAATATCACACAATGTAGAAAAACAAGAGGCAATAACGTACGATCGATGTCAATTTATTTACCCGGTTAAAATATTTATTATGTCAATTCCATTATTATTCAATGGCTAAATAATGATAACTATATGAATCAATGTAAAATAATAGAGAAGTAATGAATCCTCTACCTCAAAAGGTTCTTGATGTTCTCTAAACGATAACGATCAACACAATAGATTACGATCTCCTCCCCCATGAAAATTGCATCCACCTGAGGATGTCACAGGACAATCGAACCAACCAAAACCAATGAAAAATCCATTAGAAGAATGGAGATAACAAGGCATAATATGTAAAGGAGAAAATACAGAAATAAACATCAAATAAAACACAATAATGGAGGTTGACCATACCTTCTATCGATGACAGATCAACACTTGCTGCTTGCACTAAAATAGGGGGTGCAGATACAATAGGTAGAAAATTCTAGGGGAAACAATCCAAGGATTAAGGTTAGATCACACCAATACCATGGAAATAATGAACAGTTCAACCATCTCACACCTTGGAACAAGAAGGTAGAACTATAGAGGAAGATATATCATCTATTTTTAAGTTTTAAAGAGTAGCGGTTTAAGATATGTTGTATATTCAATTAAAAATAGATCACATTAAACCACACAGTTTTTCCATATAAAGGCATTCGGAGCCTTAGGAATATTAATATATGAGTTATGAGATTTTAATAAGCCTGAAATCCCTTCATGTAATGTCTTTAATGAATTAAATGTCAAAGAAATTGTTTAAGGGGAGAAACTATCAGAAGCTAGAAACATTGCACACCTACCGATGCTGGAAATACCATACACCAATCGATGCTAGTAACATTGTTCAAAAAATGAATCACTAATGGTATTATTCTCAAAATGAATCTCCATTGACATTGTTCACAATATGAAACTCTAATAATAATGTTCACAAAACTACTCATTGATTGCATTGTTCAGAAAATGACTCACTGATGGAACTGTTTACAAAATGACTCACCGATGGCACTGTTAACAAAATTACTCTTTGAGGGCACTGTTCTCAAAATGAATCACCAATGTAACAGTTCAAAAAATGAATCCCCAATGAAACTATTCAAAAAATGACTCACTAATGGTACTGTTCACAAAATAACTCACCGATGGAACTGTTCAAAAAATGACTCAGTGAGGACACTGTTCACAAATTGAATCACCGATAGAACTATTCAAAAAATGACTCAGTGATGGCATTGTTCAAAAAATGACTTACTAAAGGAACTATTCAAAAAATTCCTCACTAATGGAACTATTCACAAAATGACTCACTGATGGCACTGTTCACAAACTGACTCACTAATGGCACTATTCAAAAAATGACTCACCAATAGAGATTTTCAAAAAATAACTCTCTGATGGAACTGTTTAGTAAACTGGAAGCACAGTTCACAGAACTAAAAATTTGGAAATGTTTTGGGGATAAGTCACCTTTACCTCCTAGAACACCTCAGACACAGGATTTCAGCAATGTAATTGATCGAAGAGGTCTGGGCCATTACATAACCTCAATCAAATAAAAAATTCAACATCTTTGAGTGAATACTATGTTTACCTTATACTATAACATTTAATAATTTCACCTCAACTATGGTGAGGTTTTAAACTTTCCCATTCCCCATTAACATGAGTGGTGGATGACAAGGATTACCATAAAATCCCTATGTTTGGTACACTAGATTTAATATTGGGCAAGTTTTTATAATTGAAGCATTGAACCATTAGCAGTGCATTGAGTGGTTCCTTCTTTATAACATCATATTTCTTTACATATTTAATTATCTTCATTATTCAAGATTTTATAATGATTCTCTTCTAAAATTTATGTATTTCCACATTTATTTGAATAAATTACCAGGGTGGGTTCCCACATATTTGACAAGTAGGTTATTGGATATTCATTATACCATTATCATTATCTTCACTACCTTGAAAATTAATATTTTATTTCTTTTCACCATATCTATAAGAAAATTTTATAGACACCATATCCACTTTGATAGAACACCAAAATACATTTTCATAACTCCCAAAATCATAGATAGTTAGATATTTATAGGGAATTTGTTTTAAATGACTAGTGAATATTACTATGTTATTTTTATTAGAATCAAATTCTAAGGGATAAATTTTATGTATTTTGAACTATGACTCTTATGTTGTGAATGATTAAATCAATACATATTCATGCTCTAGATATTCTATCTCCATCCTTTTGGAAAGAGTTAATCGGAAATACCAGCTAATAAATTCTTTCTTAATGTCTTAACACTATATTGATTACAATACATCCTTTGGATTTGTATTGTTGAACAAAAATAACTACTGATAATCTTTCCATTTTAAATGGCAGGTGACTAGAGTAACTTTCACCATCATTGAAATTGAATTAAAAAATATATATTTCCCATGGAGCTTAACTATTTTCCCAAAAATTCCATCTAAATTTCTACTAAATTTCAGTGGCCATTTATGCATGAAGGACTCAATAGATACTTATTACACATTTAGTAATATTGGATATTCCACATGGTTTAGGGTATTATTCATAACCTGGTATAATAGGTAAAGTACTACCATTAAGGTTTTAAAATCCACATTCAATTTCATTAGGATTTTCATTTGAACAATTTTTTTTTTGTTTTCCATCACATGGGTTGTTGAAACAATTTATTTTGTCTCCAAATATTTTCTATAATATAAAATGTTAAAAGAAAAAATATGTTAATAAATAAGGGATAAATAACTTATTCAAAAATGTAAATAAATTCTAAAAACATCATTTATGGGATCCTTAAGTTTACGTTAGGTTATATATTACTATCCTAATTTTCTAATTAAATAAAAATTGATTTGATACTAACTATAGTGACCTTGATATTTCATACAAGATTATTACATATTTTCTTTGATAAATAACATAACCTTTATATAATATAGAATCAAAAGGTGTACTATCTTGGGAAAATTATGTATATACAATGTGATTAGATGTGAAATTTTTAATAATATTTATAACCTTCATAACGTACCTTCTAAAATATTTAGAAATACTCTTAATACATTTAATCACCAAAGGATATAACTCAACAAAATGGTGACTAAAAATATTAGTAGCGAGAGGAATAATAAGGAATGCACTTGAGACTTGAATTAATATAGTACATGGTTGATCATAATCAACATCATCATATTATAAAGAAGTGACCATCTTAAGAAAAAATGGGGTAATAATTTAAAAGAGATATGGAATTTGGAATATAAATAATAATGAAACATAAAAATATTATGGACAAACCACACATGTAAATAATGAACGAATATAACATCAGGTTCCTGCATAACATATGTTTACAAATACTCACTAAAGAAAATATGAACAATGATATTATCATGTTAACACATAATACACACAGTCTCATGAAATATAACACATTACCTAATAAATTGGGGAGTTATATATTTATATAAATACACATCAGATCATATAATAGTCAAAATCATGCATTATACATGGAAATTAAAATATATATAAATCCCAAACATTATATGAACCAATTAAAGGATAAAAAGTTCCATAATTATTTCATAAATAAAATGAAAAAGTACATACATAAATGTTACTAATATAGGAATGAAAAGCATCATTTTGGTTAAAAGGGTAATCGTTAGAAAATAAGAGATGTTATTTCTTATAGAGAAGAAGTATAAACATAAGAATGATCAATTTTAGATATCAAAAAATTGGCCTTTATCAAAAATCATAAAGGTAGAAAAGAATGAATTTCCATGAAGAAAAAATAAGAATACCCATGGAATAATAAAAAGTGAAAGTGAAGGGAGATAAATTTATAATAAATATTTATAAGAATCAAAATTAAAGGATTGAGGAAGAGTAGATAGACCTAAAAAGATAGTTTGGTTGAAGAGACCCATTACATTATTTTCGATTTTGTGTTTTCACATTCAAGACTACAATATAGTAAATTAATTCTTATTAAAAAACTAATTAATAAGTGTAATTATTGTATTTATATTTTTATTGATCAATTATAATATTTATAATTAATTATTTATATTATTTATTAATGTTTAAATGATTTTATGACATTTTTTCTTTGAATTATACCATTTTCATTTTGAATTTTTCTTTTCGAATTATTATAATTTATATATCGATAAAATAATATCAATAATCGTTGAATATATCAAGGTAAATTTATTAATATCATATATAGTCTACACAGACCAACCAAGATTGCATTGAAAAGTAAATAATTAGAATCACCTTAGGGACACATGAAACTGACCTTTAATAGGATGTGTTAATGGAGGGAGAGTGAGTATTTATATACATTAAATTGATTAAAATAGTTATAAAATAAAAAAATAACATGAATATTTTACTTAATTATTTTTAATGTATAAAAGTAAAATATATTTTAATTTTGAAAAGTTGGAGAACATAAAAAAGGAATAGAGAGGTTTGTATGGAAACCTCTTCATTGAATCTTACCCCTTTTCTATGGGCGTAAATCTGTAAGGTCTTGGGATTTGGTGACATCAAGAAATTAATAAGGATATTAAGAGTATTATAAGCAGTGAATAGGATATATATTGGAATTTTATATGTGTATTGGAAATGATTTTTTATGTGAAGCGAGTGGGGATATTTATACTTGAGTATAGAGGTATTTTTGTTTAAAAAAATTGACTAAATTATTTTTTCAAATGTAAACCTATATATAGATTTAATTTTGACACTATGAAATATTTTTTATTAAAATATTTTTTAGGACATTCAAACCGTTTATATAATGACTTTTTATTCTATTCAAAAGGAAAGAAGAGAAATGAAAAATGGTTATTTAATGGAATACATTACATTTTTAGACTTTGGAAACAACTTTCTTGGTTTGATTTTTCTAGTTTTTTTATATCAATAACTTCACTTAACAAACTAATTTGGGATGATATATCCATTTTTGGATTTATATTTCCATCACTAAATAAATATCACATTCTAAAATGTTAATATTTTCAAAAACTAAATTTTCACCATTTACTTGAAAATACATATTTTCAATAAATTATAATCAATTCAACCATAAAAAACTTCAATGTGACGATTAAAAAATGATATTAATTTTATACGAACAGATAAAAAATATAGTAATTTTAATTATAAACATAAAAATTATGGTTTTTATAAAGTATGTTAAAATAGAACTTATCGAAAATGAACTTATAGTTTCTTTGAGTTTATAACATGAATATTTGTTTTATCAAATTTAAATATTTTTATGCACTTAATTTACTTTAGGTAAATATTATTTACGTTTACTTATACTTTTTTATTGGCTATGTCACTATTTTAATAGTCAGATTACTATTTTTATGGCTAGGTTGCAATTTTTAATGTATATGTTACTATTCCAATTATCACAATTATTATATAATTCCTATAAATAGTTCCTATTTTCATCATCCACAATTCAATTGAATTATTTTCAAGGTTATATATATATTTTTTAATAATTCTTATTTAATTACTAATATTTTGTTTCTTTTTTATACAGTTGTTCATGATTGTGATAAATCTATAATAGCATAATGATCCAAAATTTTCCATCTATATTTATGTTATTTTTAATTTTTATTTTCCTATTATACTATATTAAATTATATAGAGAATATTTTTACTTGGTATATAATATTATTTTATTGATGAAATCAAATAGGGTTAGTTTATTTTATATGGTTCATGAGTTTTATTCGGTATCCTATACCAAAATGTGAAACATTTATATATTTATAAGAAAAATATCATATATTAATGTTTAGAACTTTACATTATCCCCCTTTAAAAATTTCATCCTCAACAATCATATTCTTAACCAAAAATAGACTAGATTAATTTTATTTCATTTCATCATTAGGTTCTCATGTTTCCACCTCATACTTATGATTTATCCAAATTATCATTATAATGTGAGTTATCTTTTTACATGAAACATTCTCATTATAATATAAGATATTCACCAGTTTTTCCTAATAATTGGGTTAAATATCCAACTACACCACTTATATATTCAGTATATGTGGGAGACTTGATATTCCCTTCCTCATAAATGATATGGGAAACTCATCATGAACTACTTCTAGGTTTGGTGGAATTTTCATTCTACTAGACACAACTCCAATGTGATTATGGTTATTAAAGGGTCCAATATATTTGAGGATTATATTTCCCTTATTTTAAAACCTCATTAATCACATATAGGATGACATTATAAGGTACACTATTTCTCTAAAATCAAACTATTATTCTATTCAATGATTGTTAGCATATCTCTTCTATCGACAATATATATCTTCAATGTGATTCTAAATGGATTGAACCTTTATTTTAATATTTTACAAAATTTTATGTCCAAGATGCTTCAACTCACAAACCTCATACCAACATGTATAAGTTTTACATATCTTCCCATATTGTGCTTTATATTGGGCGATATGAATTATTGAGTAGGATGTATTGTTTTATAAGAACTCAACCAATTGAATATATTGATCTAAGAATCCTTTTATGTCTAACGAGTGAGATCATCGAATATATTATAGTGTTTGAATGGATTTTTATATTGGTAATTATCTATGGTGTGATATAATATACCAAATTAGAACTCATTATTCTGGGAATGTTGAACACTCCAAAAAACATAAATGTAATATTTTGATCTAAATCAAATATCATCAAAAGTGATGCTTTGTGACATATCACAACTTAATTTATGTATATCATGGAAATTTTATCAAGGGGGAAATATCCCTAAATGGTGGTGAAGCAGACCATCTTAGTGAGTCGATCCACCACAACTCATATAATGTTATTTCTTTTAGATGTATTTTTATGACTCATGAATAATTATATGGTGATGTTATCAAATTTTAGTGTTATTATGATTAATTATTTTATCATAACTTTCAAATGATGATTTTATTCTTTTAAATTTTGACATACCAATAAATTTAAAGTGTACTTGAAAATCTACATCTTCATATTGTCCCACTATTAGTGATTTCAAATATCTTAGTCTATCTTTGTAATTGTGGGATTGATGGATAAAGGGGATATTTCTGAATCATCCAATATATTATTATTTTTCTCTTTTGAAAATGGAATAAATATTAATTACAAATTGAATAACTAAATCTTTGTGAATATTAAATTCACAAAACATACCTTCATTTAGCTAACCATGTTTAGAATTTTAAAAATCTTTATATTTTTTCTCTAGGATATTCTCTTCGATAGATAGATGGGAAATGAAGTGAGGGAGGTATTATGTCTTCCATGTATATATGATTACTAGGTCCATACATTGGATACACAAAACGAAAGGATCTTTCTTGATTATTATCATTGATTGGGTAGAATGTTCTTTTATTCTATGATCACTCTATTCTTTATCAACCATTTTTGTATGGTAGTGAATTGATCAATAACAGTCCATGATTAACATAAACCATATTTAACGAATCATGTTAAATAACTTCTATGTGAATATTTATTTTAAACTCCTACAATAAATATATTTGTTAAACTTTCTCTATAGAGTTAATACCTCTAAATATTCAGTGCAAATTACACATATGTTAACAATATATTATGTGTTTGGAAGTTCTAGTCATGGATAATAAATTTTTATGATTCATAGGATATCCCTTATCATTATTTATGAGTACTAATACCATTAATTTTTTTTATTAATCTATGTATATCAAAAACGCTTCCCCACTTTAGAGGATTGTGGGTATAGGTATAGTGGTCTCTCACTTCATGATCAAGGAGAAATGGATCATTGTCTCTCTTCTCCATGTTAACATAGTTAGTGGGATGGAAAACAGTGAGATATTTCTCACAAAGCATCAATAGTTCCAAATTATCTAAGAAAACTATAGACCACATTAACACTTGAGGGTCCGATCCATTCCTCAATCACTATTTTCTTTTAAGTATCAATATAAATTCCCTCACTTCTAATCACAAACCCTAAGAAAATTATTTGTAAAATAAAAAATTCATTGTTTTTAAACCTATAATACAACATATTATTATTTATTATCACTAAAAAAATAGTAAAATATTCCTAATATTCTTCATTTAACTTAGATTATATGAGAATATAATCAATAAACACCAAAAATAATATATCAAAATAGTTTAAAAATATTTTATTAATCAAATATATGATGTTTTCCATGGATTTTATAATGGAGTCACTATAAACACATAGTTTCCATATATTATATGAGAATAAAACTTTTGAATACATTCACTTTTCACCTTTACCAGATGACATCAAAATTGGAGGTACACTTTTCTAAAGTATTGATCTAATTGAATTTGTTCATTAATGTTATGAATCCTTGGTAATGGATACTTGTTCTTTATGATGATCTTGTTGAGATCTCTATATTCATTGATGAGTCATATTGAGACATCATTATTATTACTAAAGTATAATGGTTCAACCCAATATTATTCAAAAGATTGTATGTACTCTTTATCCAAATTATTTTGATGTTTATTCTTTAACTCCTATGTTCATTTCAGGTTTTTCATATGTGGGATCACATATATATAAATGGATCTTGGTAAAAGTTATATTGGGATATCTAACTCACGATTTTGGGTAAGGCTAGATAGTACATTGATTAATGAATTAAAATAATCCCTTATAATGAGTGTGTCCTAGAGGTTCATGATTTCGATTGTCTTAATCATTTTAGAAAGATATACTTCTCCATTCTGTATCAGTACCCATACCACTGAATTAATTTTCAAAAGAGGTTTATAATATTCCCAAAATATTTATAGGAGAATGGGATGATTTATGATATAGAACAATATTTTATTTTCATGAAGCATTATATGATAACTATATAAAGATTTCTAATCCATTCCATGTATACCATCAAATTCTACAAATGAAAGGATAATGAGATTCACCAGAAGAATCTTTCCAAAGGCACTAAAAGGGGATGAGTCCACCATTAAGTTTATAATAATCACACAATTATGTTTTTTCATAGATATATAAATACCTAAAATTATCGAGGAAATGATTAAATATTTTTTGAAGACATGTTTGATATATATTATTGCGAAGAACTTAAATCAAATAAATATTTTCCCTTTATTGATTAAATAGTAAGTATAGCTTTTACTACTTTATTTTTCTTATTCACTTCCATGTGGTGATAGGGTATGATCTCCTTTGTTCTCATGGATTGGGTTGTTTATTCCATTGATTATCCTTTAATACCCTTACTTTGGTGTACTAGCATTCATTATGACCATGTTCATTACTATTGAAGCATTGATCCATGTGTGGTGTATAGGGTGGTGCCTTTTTTTCCTCTATCATATTGATTGCCTTCATTATCTATCTTCAGTATTAATGAGATTTATAACCTTCTATTCCACACTTTAACAATTTTAAAATTCCTTCAATTAAATTACCATGGTTTTTATTTCCATATATTTTACATGTAGATGATTATATCTTCCATCCATGTATGTCATTTAACCCTCTACATTGAAATTCAATCACTCTTTTCGTATCACCATATCAACAAGACTATTCATTGAAGTATATCTTTAAATTAAGACCACAATGAACCAATTCTTCATTACTCTAAAATCCTCAAATACATAGTGATTTTCATATATACTATTTTAATCCACTAAAGAATCTATAATTTGTTTTATCATTTTTGGTATGAAAACCTTTTGTGTACCTTGAAAGCCTTGTTAAATTCACCTCAAATGTCACTAAAAATTCACCCTTCTTATTATAAAGTTTTATTAATTTTATATCCATCCTGGATAAAAAATATTTCATGGGTATGAAATATATTCTTAATGTATTTCCACTCAATTTATTACACTTTATCCACTGGCTTCATATTCTTGATCAGTACATTCTATTGATTATATTCCTATTCTAAATAGTATAGTTCTATAGTAGCTTTCTCTTTATTGGAATAGTAAGGTGTGAAAAAATATTTTCCATGGATTGGACCCGTTTTTCTACAATAAGTGGATCATAAAAAAATATTAGTGGTCATTGGAACATAAAGGACTTGATGTATATGTTATCCTTATGTGGATTAGTAAATCATTTCATATGATTTATGTGATTATTAATAACTTGAGTCAAGTGGTTATGTACTTCCATGGGGTTTGTAAATACACCCATCCTTGAATTTGGATTTTCATGTAGAGAATAATTTCATTTCCCATCACATATTTTGTAGATATGGTTTATACTAGTTCCAAAAATTTTCAAAAACATTCAATGTTAGAAAAAAATAAGTAAATAAAGAATGGATAAATAACTTACTCACATACGTAGATATGTGCTAAAGTCTTAAAATATGGGATCCTTGAATTTTGACTTGGATATATTTTAAAACCCCAATTAATATATTAACTAAAACTTGTATTGATTCCAAAAATAGTGAATTGTATCTTTTATACATTATTATGACATAATTTATGTTAAATAATATTATAATAACAAAATACAATATATAAAGTCCCACTGTCCTGGTAAAATTAGGTTCACGCTACAATATTACATATGAAATCATAAAAATGTTTTAAATACTTCAACATGGTCCTCCTAAAAGATTGAAGTTTCCTCTGAATATATGAAATCACCTAAGAAAATACATTAATTAAAGGGTGTAAAAAATATCTTTAAGGGGAGACATAAAAGGTAAGACATATGAGACATTAATAAATGTAGTACAATGGTGATAATATTAATATTCATATCATAACAAAAGGATCGTCATACTAATCACAATGGGAATAATTTGACTGATACATTTAGTATGGAATATGAATAATAATGAAACATCAAAATATGTGGTCAAATCCTTCACACAAGTTATAAAAAAAATCCAACATCTTGTTCATTCATTACATATGTGTTCAAATTATCACTTCATAAAATGTGAATAAATTAGTATTTCTGTACATGTATAACAGACATAATATAATGAGATATATTTTGTTACCCAATGTGTTATATTTTTATAAAATCATGGGTATTTCCATTACATCATAATTTTTTTATAACCATTCGTGTCATGGGGAATAGAAAACATAAATTATTAACAAACACGATTAAAACCCATGAGAGAAAAAAGAGGTTCCATAGACATGTCATAATGAATATGTAAAATAAAACACATATTGGTCCTAGATATAATAATGCAAACATTATTTACCTCATTATGAATTATTATTTGTAAGGAATAGATCATATTTATTAGAGAGAGGAAAAATAAATTTAAGAAGAAATAATGGGAGATTTTTAAAAAATGGGTCTTTATAAAAAATAATGATGATATAAAATAAATGGTTTCAATTAAGAAGAAAAAATCATATCCTTATAATAAAAAAGGTAAATAAATGTGACATTCACATTCAATTTATTTTTTTGTAGAGTCTTAGTGAATGAGTAGAATAAGAGAAGATAACCCCAAAATTAGTGTTTAGTGTCACAGTCCCCTTACCTTTCATCCCATTTTCCCTTTATTTTCAAACATCCATTATAATGAATATATTTTTAATGAAACACTAATTTATAATTTTATGTAATTTATTTATGTTATTATTAATCAATTATAATACATATAAATTATTTATTAATATTTTTTATTAAATATGAAATGACACGAGGGAACGTATTGTTGGAGTTATCTTGTTTTTATTTTGGGTTTTTCATTTTTATTTATTGTAATTTTTATAGTTTTTTTATTAAATAAAAAATAATAGAATAGATTAAAATTGCAACACCCCAACCCCTATTACCCAGAGTCGGTGCATTATTACAAAACATTAGCATGATACAAGGAATCATGTCCGGAAAGACTGGTCAGTTTTGTATCCTTGGAAGTACAAAATACATTCATAAGTTTTACATTACACCATGAAATAAATACATCAACAACATTATTTACCATTTTGAACACACTAATATCCTAAGACTATGACTACATGTCTGTAACGCCCTGACCCAAGTTACCCAGAGTTGGTGCATTATTTTAATACATTGGCATGATTACAAGGAATCATGTCCTGAAGGACCGATAAGTTTAGAAGTCTTGGAAAATAGATTACATACATGAATGTTACATTACAATTCATAAAATACAAAACAACATAAATAATCCTTTATGAACGCCATTATTCCCTTGTCTTAACCCTTCATATCAATCAGAATACACTTCTTGGAATCATGGGAAAAATAAAACATAGAATGGGGTGAGCTCAGATGCTCAGTAAGGATAATAATATAGCGGAAACTTTAATAAATAAGCATAAAAATTTAAGGTAATGTATAACTAAAACAAATGCCTTTTAAACTTGAACTTCAGCATAATATGGTAGAAATAAAATTAAATAATTCCATTTACTTATTCACATGGACATTCTACTAGTCGAATAATCACATGCAATATCACTAACCACTTTCACAATGATGGAATGCATAATGATGAACTTTAATTTCTTTGTCAAGGCCTTGTGCCAAGAGCTAGGGGCCAACTTTAACTGAAACACATCCCAGAGTTCCTCTAATAACCGGACACCAACCCGGAGTGACTCTAATAACCGGAAACCAACCTGGAGTGCCTCTAATAACCGGACACAAACCTGGAGTGCCTCTAATAACCAGACACCAACACAGAGGGTCTTCTGTAACCGGACCCCAACCCAGAACATACTAGTCAAACCCATTCATCTTAAGAAGAGGATGAAATATAACATAAACATTTTTATTAAAACTACCATATGAAATGTCAATACTTTACCAATAAACCATGAATGGTATAAGGATAACACATCCACAGTCAAACATTTCAAAAAACCTTCAACACAATATGGATATTTGTATCATGATAAATAAACATCAAAACATGTTTCAAATCTATTAAAGGATCTTGACATGGATGAAAATGATTTGTAAAACACTTTGAGAGAAGTAAACCTTTTTCATGAAAACATTTAAAAGTCACACAATTTAGAAAAAAATTAATTTAAATACATTTTTGAATCAAAGTTTCCTATACCACTTTGAAACTATTGAAAGGAATTATCATTTTAAAAACATTAAATTACGTAAAAATAAATCCTTAAAAAACATTTTGAATACAAGGACATTAATGAGGAAGATTTAGAAGAATAAATATTTAAAACATTTGAAATGATGTTTTAGTAAAAAAAGTCCCTTAAAAGAATCCCTTTGGAAACTATTTTATAAAACATTAACATGGATAATAAATAAGTCCCAGTAGATACTTAAATAAAAACAACCTCATATAATAAAGAGATTGTGAAATTAACCCTTACCAATTTGGTAACTTACGAAACATACAACCCATGAAAGAGGTATCATACAATGAATATGTAAATACACATAAATTAAAGTGTATTACAAAAAGAATACAATTATGGGAAGTACATACACCACAAAAAAGATAATAGTGGAAATATGGCATGAATCTCATGGGAATAAAGAGTGAGATGAAAACCCTAACCTTGTGTCTGACTTGGCCTGTTCGTTCTTTACCATCCTTTAATTTGGGTAGCTTCCTTTGGTTTGAACGAAAAATACTCTTTTAAGTGCCTTATGCCTAAGGTAAGGCTTCTAGGAGGAGGTTAGGGATGTAGGGATCTTAATTTGGCAGAGTTTGGATGAGCCTAAAGGCTTGAGATGTGTGAGTAATTGGTTAGAAGTGGTCTCCTTTTATAAGGGGAGGAGGTTCTCTTTAGAAAAGTATGAAAATATTATTTGATTATATAATGTTATTCGGTCTCTAAAGGTCCAAAAATCATTATATTCAAAGATAATATGACCCATGGTCGAAATAAAATAATCCAATAAGAATTGGACATGTTTTGGATATTATTTTAATATTTATAATTTAATTTATTTAAATCATTTATTAATGAGGTAAATACCGTATCATTATATTGTCCTTAATAATTTAATTTATTATGAGTCTAAAAATTATAAAAAATATACCATTATTTAGGAAATCGTTCTATCTTTGTAATTAATATTTATAGTAAAAAATATTACATATATAACACCGTATAAAAATTAATTACTAAAATGTTTTTGTTTATGTCAATTTTGCCTTTAAATTAAATTAATTAATCTAAAGTGTCATTATCATTCATAAGTGGCTCCATGGGGTCCCAAAATCGACCCAGATATTTCTATGGTTAGCCATTACTCATACAGTGAGGTTAGTACATGTGTTAAGGTTATTTTGAATTATTAAAATATTCTTTTTACCTTAAATTACCATATTTACCTTTAACCGCGGTAAATAAAAGTAAAAAGTTACTATTTAACAAAAAACATTGATCTTATTGAAACAAATTTTACTCTTAATATTAACCATGTGTCTCGTATTTTCACAATTCAACTCACAGAAGCAGTATAATTAGGTTTTATGTGAATTTTTAAATTCTCCTAGAAGGTGGGTAAAATACAGTGAAAAGTTCAATAAAATTTTTATATATCTATAATTATTTTAAAATGACTCCAATGAATTATAATGAACATATATAATTATTATGTATCTATTTTGACATAAATTAATTTAAATAAAATAAATAATTATTTAAATAAAAAAATTTGTTTTAACCAATAACTCAGTGTTTTTCACTATTCAAGAAAAATAGATGTTTCTCAGAAAAATACCAAATATTCAGACGAAGATACATTGGATATTATGAATTAAAAAATGATTTCTGTTTTAACAAATTAAAAACATATAAGTTTCATTAATTAATTTAAAAATTAATTTCTGTTGTCAAAACAAATAGCGTGTTTTTAAGAAATAATAACTATCAAAAGATTGAAACTTGTTTATGTCTGGTTTAAATGTGAAACTATGTCCAATGAACAACATCGTATTAAATGGTAAAAATATATTCTAAATATACCTTAAAACCACTCAAATTCAAAATTTATCACCATTAATTATTTCGATTAAAAAATTTGTTTTTAATTAATATTTAGTAATTTTCACTATTCGTCAAAATATGAAAGTTATCCGAAAAGCACCAAAAATTCACCATATGATAATTTAGATATTCATAATCCTAAAATGAAGTACATTTTGAAAGATAAAATTTATAAAATTTCAAAAAGTGGGTATTACTATTCATAACGGCTAGTTTGATTGGTTGTGGTGTGTTATAACTCGAAGTTGCGTACAACACACGCTACTGTATTAATCAATGTGAAGCGTACCGTGGAAGCTTGGGGTGTTAAAATGTCAACCATAAAATAATTCTTCACATCCTAGGAAAAATAAAACATAGAATGGTCTGATCTCAGATGCTCAGTAAGGGTAACATTATAGCGAAAACATTCATAAATAAGCATAGACATTTATGGCAATGTATTAGACTAAGAAAGCCTTTTAAACATTATCTGCAGCATAATATGGAAAATAAAAAATCAAATAATTCCATTTTATTATTCTCATGGATAATCTTTCAGTTGAATAGTCACATTCAATATCAATATCCACTTTCATAATGATGGAATGAATAATGTTAGACTTCATAACCACATAGTCAAGGACTTGTTCCAAGACTAGAAATAAGATTCTGTCAAGGCCGTATTCCAAGACACTAGTTTGTCTCGTGGGACATAGAGATTCATCGAGGAGATATAGAGGGCTCCACCTGTCACTTACTAAGTTCAATACATTCCTCATATGAAAAGTTTTAAATATAACATAAACATTTTTAATAAACTAGCATACGAAAAGTCAATAATTTATCCATAAACCATGAATGATATAAAATTAACACATCCAAAGACAAACATATCAAAAATCCTTCAATAAAATATGGATGATTTGTATCATAATAAGTCAACTTCATGCAAGATTAAAATCTATCCAAGGATATTGACATAGATGAAATCAAAAATCTTTTTAGGGAAATATCACTTTCTATTTTGAAATCATTTAAAATTAAAATAATAAAAAAAAATATTTTGAAAATATTCATAGAAGGTTTTATGGGAAGCTTCTACAATGTAATAATGGCAGAAAATAGATGCACCTGTTGTATTAGTTAGAAAATACATTCTTACCTTAATTTTTTTGAAAAGGTCATTAAGTACCATGTTTGGAAAATGACAGAAATATTCCTTTCAAAACATAAAAGGTAAAATAAGGGTACAAAATACTTTAAAAATTGTATAGTAAATAGTAAAAATGTTTTTCAACTCATTTTTATGAAAACATTGATCTGGATGACAAAGAGGTCCCACTAGATACTTATGTAAAAACAACCTTAGATAATAAAGAGATTGTGAAATTAACCCTTACCCTGTACATTTCCTTAGTAGATGGTATGTTAACCTCCTGTATAATAGTAAAAAAATTGTTATTTAATTATGAACGAACTATATATTTAAATATGATATCATACATGATCTTATAATATTGCTTTGTTAATAATATTTTAGTAGTATCATCGTTTCGTGTGTTAACTGATTCATTTTCCTTTAAATGATTGGTTATGTAAGAAATGTTTGTAATGGATAGTATGTATTTGATTCATATACAGAATGATATTATGTTTATAAACATTATTTTTAATCATAAAATAATTTTTATTCTTGAATGATTATGATGGAGAATGAATCTCATCACGCTCATGGAGACGGTAATCCGTACGTAAGCAGGAGCGATAATATCATTATATTGATGGGGAAAACGTATGTAATTGAATGGTATATCATATATAAAGAATAATTAACATGTTGTATTTATTATTTACATCAATTATACTCATTATTATACAAATCAAAATAATGCAGTGTTTGAATAATAAACTACACCACGACGTGGAGACGGTAATATGTCCGTACGCACGTACAGTGACATTTTCATTTATAGGATTGATAGAATAATGAATATGGATGTACCATTTTTATAATAATATCCTAGTATATAAAAGATACTGGAGTTATTATTTTAGAATGTAAACAACAAATAAAGAGGAAGTGGAAGAAGAAAAGAACATGAAAGAGGTGATGAAATATTTACCTTTTCTTCAGGTTCTTCCTTTTGATTTGATCAAAAGGGATCATTTGGTAGGATTTATAACCAAAGGAAGGCCTCTAGGATTAAGGGAGGAAATTTTGGAGGATATTTGGGCTGGGTTTGGCTGAGCCAAAAGGCTTTGGATGTGTGAAATTAAGAGAATGGGAATTTTCATTTTATAAGATAGGTGAGGGTCACTTTAGGAAAAGTTTGAGGTATTATTTTATAATAAAATAATTATATTTTAATAATGGCTAAAAAATGAATTATTAAAATTCTATGATTGGGATGGGTAAAAAACCTATCAAAAAATAGGTTTTAGACAGGTTTAGGTAATCATAGTAACCTTATCTTTTAGATTTAACTCTTAGTTAAATTGTTAGTCATTTACCATGTCTCTTTGTATTTTTATATTTTATTGCTAATAAAAATACTATAAACTTTCAATAGAACCCAAGTGGTTCATTAATAATACAAATATAATTATATAAGTATTTTGGAAGAGCCTTATATTTTTAAAAATATTATATCAATTAATAATATAATATTTGTTTTTAAAACTCTTTTATTGAAATTTTGACTATATTTGGTATTTTATTTTTGTTAAAGTCATAACAACATGATTACTTCAAACAAAATTAATTTAGTCAACTATAACATGTAATATTCACCTATAAAATTAGCTTATGGAATCAAAACATTCAAATTATATGTATTTTAATATATATAATATCATTGATTTTATTGTCTCCTTAATAAATAAAATAATGCATCATTATTGTGTCATATATATATATATATATTATATTTAAAAATTATAAATAAAATATAATGATAAAGGAAATATTTTTATCTTTCAAATTACTATTTATAGTCGAATATATCAATTATATAACCACATATAATTTTTTTTTACTAAATGATATTTTCTTTTGTTATTTTAGTCTTTACTTTAGATTATACAAATTAAAATTTCATTATCATTCCCATGTGGCTCTATGGGGTACCAACATCGACACAAGGATGCCCATGGTTGGACATGTATCATCCAATAGTGTTAGGATATGTGATAGGGTAATTTATTATTATTATAATATTATTTTTTTAACCTTTTTTATGGGATTTACACCTTTAACCACGGTAAATAAAATATTTACTGAAATAATAATTCATAATGTCTAAAAATTAATGTTACGTATATTCACAATTTGGACCCCCTGATTAAAAATATAGAATCCATTTTTCCAATTTCAAAACACAGAAGTGGCAGAATTTAGTGTACAATTAATTCTCGTTGTCAAAACAAATAGCTTGTTTTTATGAAATAATAAGTATCAAAAGATTGACACTTGTTGAAGTCCGGTTTAATCATGAGATTACATATAATGACCTAAATTATATTTAATGATAAAAATATAATGTAATTATCCTTAAAAACCATTCAAATTTATAATTTAACACTGTAAATTATTTCAATTAAAAAAGTTTTTTAAATTAAAATTTAGTATTTTTCACTATTCATCTAAAATTGAAAGTTTTCAGAAAAGTACTAAAAATTCACCCTAAGATAATTTCGATATTCTGAATTCAAAAATGAAGTCTATTTTGAAAAATAAAATTTATAAAATTTCAATGATTGGGTATTACTATAAATTATATGTTGTTTTTTTGGTCCTGGGGTGTTAGAATCTCAATGTTGCATACAATGCAAGATTTTGCATTACTCATAAGGAAATATACCATTGATGTTTGGGGTGTTACAATATTACCTCCTTAAAATAATTTCATCCTCAAAGATTATAGAATACTACCACAGAAAAAGATTTGGGTGGTTCTTCATCATAAGTTCCTCAGGTTCCCACGTTGCCTCTTCCATCTAATTGTTTCTCCATAGAACTTTTACAGGACGAGTCATTCAGTTTCTCAACAGTTGTTCTATAGTATCAAGAATCATGACAGGCTCTTAAAAATAAAAATAATCAGGTTCTAGTTCAATTTCCTCATAGGTGAGTACATGCATTGGGCCAGGCATGTATTTTCTCAACAGTTATATGTGGAACACATCATGAACTTTTGAGAAACTTGGAGGCATTGCCAAATAGTAAGCTACAGCCCCAATTCGTTCTAGAATTTAAAAAGGTCTAATTTACCTATAACTTAATTTATCTTTCATACTGAATCATATAACTCCCTTCCTTGGAGATATGTTCTTTAAAACATGATATCCTACTCGAAATTCCCAAATCATTCCTTCGGTTATCGACATAGCACTTCTGTCAACTTTATGCTACTTTGATGTGGGTTTGGATGATCTTTACCTTTTTCCATTGTTTCCTGAACATGTTCTGAGCCTACAAGTTTTATTTCACCAACATCATGCCAACAAGTTGGTGTGTGACATCTCTTTCTATATAACACTTCATATGGTGCCATCTGAATACTTGAATAGATGCTATTGTTATAGGAAAATTCTTCCAAAGGTAAATATTGATCCCACATACATTGAAGGTCAAGTGAACATGATCTCATCATGTCTTATAAGGTTTGAATAGTCCGTTAGGATTGTCTATCAGTTTGAGGGTGGTAGGCAGGGCTCAAACGAAGTTCAGTATTCAGGGATTTTTGAAGACTTATTCAGAATCTTGATATAAAACAGGGATCACGATATGAAAAAACTGATAGGGGTACTCTATGAAGTCCTAAAACTTTATTAATATATATTCTTACTAGAAGTTCATTTTGTAAATCTTCACTTATATAAAGATAATGTGCTGACTTTGTAAGACTATTAACAATGACCTATATTGCATCATTCCTTCTAGGAGTCTTTGGTAGTCCCATGACAAATTCCATCATAATATTATCCCATTTCCACTCAAGTATGTGAAGAGGTTGCATGACTCTTCAGGTTTGTTTCCTTTAATCTTTCACTTGTTGAAAAACCATACATCTCGACACAAAATTAGTAATCTCTCTTTTCATCTTGTCCCACCAAAAATGTTCTTTCAAATCTATATACATCTTAGTGATACCAGAGTGTATAGAAAAATTGAAGCTATGAGCATCATCCAAAAATTCCCTTTTAATATTAGGTATTTTAGAAACATAAATTCTCTTCCCAAATTTCAAAATTCCATTTTTATATACGAAGTCGATCTATCTCCCATCATTCACAACATTAATTTTCTTTTGAAATTCCTCATCATCAGTCTGAGAACTTTTTATCCTTTATAGTAAATATGGTTAGGCAACTATTTGAAAAAGAATTGATGTTTCACCTTCCATGGTTATTCCCATATCAATATTAACAAGATCCATGAAAATACGATCATTTTCAACACTGATATTGTTCAAAACTCCATGACCCTTTCTGATCAAATTATCTACCACCTTATTTTTCTTACTCGGGTGGTTGTGTATGATGACATAATAATCAATGAGTAGGTCAAGCGATTTCCTTTTCCCCATGTTGAGTTCTTTTTGTGATAAAATATTATTCAAACTCTTGTGATCGGTATAAATCTCACATTTTTCACCACAGAGATAGTGTCTCCAAATCTTCAAAGTAATGATTACAGATGCTAACTCAAGATCATGAGTGGGATAGTTTTTCTCATGAATTTATAACTGTCTTAATGCATAAGCAATAACTCTATCATTCTACATAAGGACCCAACCAAGTCCTTTCTTTGAAGCATCGCTATAAATAACAAAACCTTCATTCCCCGATGATAGAGTCAATATAGTAGCGTTAACTAATATTCTATTTAGTTATTCTAAGAATTCTTTATACTCTTTTGTCCAAAAAAATTTAAACCCTTTACATGTGAGCATGGTTAATGGGTTAGACAATCGGGAAAAATTCTGCACAAAATGATGATAATAACCTACTAAACCAACAAACAGTGTACCTGAGTTATACTCATTGGTGCTAGACATTCTTGGATTGCCTTTTTTTAAAAGGATCAATAGAGTTTCCATCCCTAGAGACAATATGGACATGAAAAGAAATATCCTGAATCCAAAATTCACACTTTCTAAACTTCCCATATAATTCAATTCTTCTAAGAGACTTTAAAAAAATGCACAAGTTATTTTCAGGATCTTCGAAGATTTTTGAGTATACAAATATATCATTAATAAATACCACTAAATATTCATCAAGATATTCTTTAAAAAAAATTTCATTAGATCCATGAAAACAGAGGGTGCATTATTCCACCCGAAAGGCATTACGGTAAACTCGTAATGCATGTACCTTATTCGAAATGATGTTTTCGGAATTCCTTCTTTCTTCACACACAACTAATTATATCCAGATTGAAGGTCAATCATTGAAAAATATTGAGCTCCATGGAGTTGGTTGAATAAATAATCAATGTGAGGTAGGGGATACTTGTTATTTATTGTTATAACATTGATCTCCCTGTAGTCAATGCCCAACCTCATAGATTTGTTTTTCTTCTTAACAAAAAGGATAGTGAGTCCCCATGGAGAAACAATAGGGAGAATAAATCCCCTATTACTAAATTCCTCTAGTTGTTTCTTTAGTTCCACTAATTCCATAGTGTCCATTATATAAGGGGTCTTTGATATGGGCCTTGAACTAGGAATTAAATAAATAGAATACTCAATTTCTCATTATGGAGGATGTCCAGGTAAATCTGCTAGAAACACATCAACAAATTCTTTCCCAGTAGGTACATATTCTATTAAAACATTTTTTTCCTCACACATAATTATTTCAATGTCATCCTCCACAAAAATATAATTTAATAGAGCTACTGGGGGTGGATCTAGATAAGAATCAGGTGGTGATATTTCTTCTCTAAAGATAAGGTAATCCTTATCATCATAGACAATTGTAACCACCTTATTCTTACAATAAATTTTTATAACATGGTCTGAAAGCCAATCCATTATGAATATTATATAAAATTCAATCATGGGTATGATGATGGGATTATCATATAAAGAACATTTATATTCCCTAATGGGAACTGATTCACAAAACATTATTGTGATGATACTTCCCATAGGTGTTTTGACTGACAACTCCCTTGTTAAGTAAAATTGAAAATATCAAAATTTCATAGAAAACTAGGAAGATATGAAACAATGAGATGATCCAGAGTCATATAAAGCATTGGATAAACTTGAGGAAACCATTAAATTACCTACCACTACATCTTTCGGAGCTTCAACCTCAGAAGTAGCGATAGAATAAGCCTGGACATGCTCCCTTGGACTTTTCTTAGATAATTTTCCATGGGTATTAGAACATTTATTTGCATAATGCCACTTTTCTCTACAATTGTAGCATTTAACAGCCCCTTTCTCCCCCTTGCAATCATGAGCGTGGTGGCCTTTTTCACCACACTTATAACTGACTATCATTCCCTTCAGGCAAGTACCGTAGTCTTTCTTCCCACATTTACTACAGGATGGATATTAAATCAACATTAATAATGGGTCCACCACTTAAATTTTGTAATAAATCGATTATGTCGAAATCTAGAATTGATGTTTTTATGTGTAAACATTAAATTCTATATAATATGAATGAATAATTAAAGGATAAGTTATTAAAAATATTCTACTATTTTTTTCCTTTATTCACTATTCTATGTAGGGCCTAATTTTTTCGAATTAGAGGGGTTTTGATTGGATATTTTGGTTTTTTGGAAGAATGTAGTGTGTTTATTGATGTGGATGTTTTATATGAGTTATTTCAGGGTTATGGTATTTGTGAAATGGATGGTTTTGTGGTAAGGAAGTGATTTTTTGGATTCTTTGTTGCCTATAAGAATATTATATGTGGTAACATTTTTTTTAGTATGGTGGTGTTATTTTCTTTTGGTGGAATGAAATTGGGGTTTTAATCATCAATGATGGTAACTATTAGTGGGTGAAAATTGGAAAAATATTTGTTTGTTAAATAAATATTAACTAATTATTATATTTGAAATGAATGTCACTGGAAATTTTTTTATAACTATAATAAATGTTAATATGTGAAAGTTGAATGTCATGATATGGGAAGTGGTTTAATCAATGGGTTAACATTAAATATAGAAATTTATTGGTATAATGAATTTAATAATTCATGTAAATGGAAAATCTATAATTTACAGAATAATAGAATGATATATGAAATTAAGAACATTTTTATAGTTATTTCCTATGTATATTTGGGGTTGGTTATATTGGAGTTTTAGAAATGGTTGATAGTGAGTGGTAGGGTTGGGGGATAGATAGAGTGGATGTTTGAGATGATGGTTTATTGCGGACCCTTTGGTTGGTATTTATTAAGGGTTCCCCAAGAAGAAAATTATTAAATAATATTTTTTACTATAATTTATTGAAATAATATTTAGTTTTATAGAACTTTAAAAATAAACACTTTTAAGAATAGAAATTAATATTCTTCTATTACATTTTGTTCCTAAGTGTTATTTTATTTAGGACATTCCAAATCAGGTAATGTATATTGAAAAATACTTTATAATTCATTTATGTTCATTCCATGAAATATGTGAGAATATTTGACTACAAAACCCTAAAATATATATATTTACATGTTATTCAATATATATTATCATAATAATCACTTGTATAGAGATATAATTGATCACTTATGGGATATAAGTTGATGAACTTGTATTTAGAATAACATGATTTGAGTACACCACATGGATTTCCATATACATGTCAATGGTGCTAACCTATTGAACATTACATATGGATCATTTGACTGTAAGTTATTAATATGAATATATTTAAGTACATTTTGTCTTGATATTTAATGATTTCAATCACCCAATTTTATTAAATTATTTTCCAAATATCACATTTATTATTTTTAATAATAATATGGTTTTTATTTATTTAATGGATTTTATCTTTTATTTTATTTTATTATTGCATCATTTTTATTTATATAATAAATCCAATACTTATTTTTGAGTTTTTTGATATTATTATAGGATTCATGAAATAGATTTTGAAATCCTTGAATTTATTTATAATATTTTTGGAGTTAATTTTATGGATGTATGGATGTATTGTGTGGTTTCAAAAATATTTCTAAGGAAATTATCATACAATGGCTATGGTAAACTCTATAATCACTAAATATATATGGGAAAATTGGGAAATATATGGGATCTCTACATCGACGAATTTATATTTACTGCTAGTAATGTATTTTTGTCGTTTAGAGATTGGATTTCCATTGTAGAGTTGTTGTGCAACGTCCAACCTAGGTGCAACACACCAGTGCCCCAAGATATCCAGTCTCCTGACCTTGACCACACCTCTCCATATGCCATAGGCACCTGACATAAAATGAGGGTCTCATAAGATGATCATGGGGATACTATTCCCTCATTTATATGAGTAATACACCAGCATAAATAATAAAAATAGTGGAAGAATATATATATCAATAAAAAATATTGATATCTCAAGACAATCAAAGAATAAGATATAATGTCTAAACTAATGAAGAAACATTCCATGAAAACATACATGTCATGTGTAAATAATGAAAACCCAAAATAAAGACACCGATGACTCCTAGAGGGTTTAGAACCATATCCAGTTCCCTCAACCATGCTTCATCCTCAAATCATCCATTTAACACAGGTCCTTTCCCCTTAAAATATCCTGCAATAATAAATCCTTTTCGTGTACTAATCAGGCAGCCTGCGTATAGTGTGAGTACAACTCAGTAGGCCACCACCAATGGTTTCTAAAAAATAAAATAAATAACAAGTGTACATAGTATTAAAAAAATAATAATTACAATGCATATATAAACCACTATGACGTTATTAATTAATCATTATTAAATAACATAGACCACTGAGTGCCTGAGGACACTCGTACCTCAATACATGTTCTGGCCCATGACGGTCTAAACTACGTTATATATTCAATTCAAATTTAATCATGTCTCATGAAATTATATTATCCTTGGCAATTCAATTTCATTATTATGACCACTTGGAACCATATTCCAATGCCAATGTATTGGATGTAGATTTCTATATAGAGTACCCTTTTTATCAATCATGCATACATGTCATGAGCATAAAACATCATTTATAGTACCCCAATTCTCAACCATGTATATATATCATTGGCTTAGATCATCATGCCTAGAAACCCATTTCTCTACTATTCATATATATATCATTAGTGCATATCATTTTTTCTAGAACCCATTTATCAAATATGCAGACACACAAAAACACACACACACACACACACAGATATATATAAATATATATGTGTCATTGGCCTAGTTCACCAAGTATAGAACCCCATTTATCAACTATGCATATATATATATATCATTGGAATAGATCGTCATGTATAGAACCCCATTTAACAACAATGAATATATATCATAACATATCACAATATTACAAACATCTCATTATCACATGTTTAAACTTTATCACGTCAACCAAGATTAAATAACAATAATCCTCTTATCATAATTATCCACCAAAACTTTCATTAATTAATTATAAATTAATCAATCCATGTCTATTAATTAATTTCAAAATTAATTAATAATATCAAATTCATTTAATTAATTCAAAAAATTAATTAACCATATCTTTCCCATTAAATAATTCACTAATTAATTAATTTTAGCTCTTCAGTTAATCAATTCAGCAATGAATTAACCAGTTCACATACTCAAAATCTAATAATTAGTTCTCCTAATAATTCTTCTATATTTTCAATTCAAAAAGTTGATAATTAACTCAAAAATTAATTATCCCAAATTTCCGAATTCAATAGTTTGTTAATAAATTCAACAATTAATTATCCATATCCCACAATTTCTTTTATTCAATCAAATCCAAAGTTCCATAAATAATTCATTGACCTCCTTAGTTAATTAAATTTGAAATTTCAATCACAAAGATAACTATATAAATTCTAAAATCACTAATAATTAGTTGATAATATGACTATGAGATTTGGGTAATAGACCACCTACCTCTATTCGTTGATGAATGATCACCCAACAGAAATACCCAAAAATTGAGTATCACAATTGAGTAGATCGAAATCTAGATCTAAAACCATAAATCCATGTTAAACAAAACAATTATACTAATTCTAAATCTAGATCCACAATCCTAGATAATGATTCACCAAATCTAGATATATATCTAGAAAAACATAAGATTAATTCCCACCAAAAGAACTTGAGAAATAATGAGGATGAATGAGAAAACAATGGGATATGATCCAGTTATTAAGAGGGGTGTGGATCTTAAATACGTTCATTGATTTAAAAATAATGGAGGTTGAAAGACCATGGTATACCTCCATAAAGCTCCAAAATCATAAAACAATTTCTAGGTTTTGAATTTGGGTCAAAATAATGGAATTATGGTGGTTCATGGTAATTAAAAACTTATTTTTGGACCACTAAAAATATTGTACATGGTTTCCTGGGCTGGGGAACCTAGTTTTTCATAACATTGTACCTATTATTTTAGCGGTGCATGGTTTCTCTTTTTAGGGCACACAGTTTGAAAAACTACACACCATCTATAAAACTACCCACTATATATGGTTTCATGGTTTTCTAGACTAGAGTGCACAGTTTTTAGTAATCATGCGCCAACTGTGAAAATCCCTCTTTCCTTCATTTTTTTCTCAAAATTCATCCAAACACACCCTATGGTAAAACCCAATCAAAATTTACTAAACATGAGGAAAAAGAGTTCATGTAAACATTCTGAAGACAACTCTAGAAAAGGTTTGGATATTATAATCTCCCCACCTTATAAAAACTCACTCTCGAGAAATACTTCCAAAAATTCCTAAGATTCAAAGACAAAATTATTGGACCACTAAGGACTCATATTTTCCTACCTTTCCAATGTTTCCTTCTGCAGATGTCCATATTGTCACAATACGTGAACTATCAACATTATCTTTCCCCGCTACACCTTCTCATCATGATGCAACCTACATATCAGATTATCTTAAATGGATGCATCTACCTGAAGCTCAATGTCTTCACCATCGATCAAATGGGAAGGGTTGACGTGATATTTCGAATTCTTTGATACATGAAAAACATCATGCACATAAATTTAATTCTATAAAATATCTAATCGGTATGCCACTAGCCCGAATATCTCAACTACCTAAAAATTTCTGACGAACCTGGGCGACAACTTTCCCTACCTTCACATCCTAGAATGACATAAAATAGGAAAATACCAAAGGAATACATGATCACCCTCTGCCAACTATTGGGGTTTTTGAATTCTATCATCATTTGACTTTTGTCTACTCTGAGCTGTATCCAAGCATTTTTTGTACTAACTATACGTACTCTGATGTCTCATACACGAGACTCAGTACTAAAAACTTAGACCCACCTACCTCAATCCAGTATAACGGTGATCTTCATGGCGTACCATAAAGTGCCTTGTATGGAGATATCTATATCATTTCTTGATAACTATTGTTATAGTAAATCTCCACCAAATCGAGGTGTTTCTCCCAAGACTCGCTAAAGTCAATATCACAATCCCACAACATATCCTCAAGAACCTATATAGCATGCTCTGAATACCCATATAACTATGGGTGGAAGGCCTGACTCCATAATACCTATGTACTGAGCACCCTATATAAGCCTTTCAAGAATAATGAATTGAAATGTGATCCATGATCTAAAACTATAGTCCATGGAACCCCATGAAGATAGATTATCTCCTGAACATACAAATGTCCTAGCTTTTCCACTAATAATGGCTGTCATATATGAAAAAATTCACTCCATTCATTATTAGATCCATAATAACCCAAACAACATCATTATTTCTTAGTGTATTTTGAATAACCACCACAATGTCCATTTTCATGTCATCCCATCTCTATTTCAGAGTGGGAAAAGATTACAAAAAACCTATAGGTTTTTTATGCTCTTCATTCACCTCCTAATAGGTGAAATATCATGGAATGAACCCTTCTATGTCCTTTTGCATGCCTAGACAAAAAAACTATTGTCGTGGATCATGGTACATTTTGCGGCCCCTGGATATACCACCCTCTTTGATTAATGAAATTCATGTATGATCTCTTATCGCATGCTTGTAGGCACAAAAACCCAATTCCTAACATTATGACCTCATCCTCATATATTCTCTAAATGAAATGTGACTCCCCACCTTCAAGGATTTACCTCAAGGTCAAAAATTCTAAATTATCATACTACTATTCCATTATTCATCTCAAAAGTGTAGACACCTCTAAAACTGATACCAGATTCATCTTCTCAGGACATTATTGAACCACCAAATGTATCTCATCTAGTAAAGTCACCATTTTCCACTTATAACTAAACAATTGAACCATATGAGATTGAGTTTTTCCAGTGAATGATTCATTAACACTATTTAGTTTTCTTTTCATATATGCCAGATAAAAATGAAAATAATTCAAATACTCAACACATCTCCACTGTCAAAGATTTAGATCTCACTAAAAAAGGTATACTTTAAGCACTTATGATCAATAAACATAGTATAATTCTCACCAAATAAATATTATTTCCAACCCTTTAAGGCACAAAAGACCACTACCAAATCGAGGTCATGTGTATGACAGTTATACTCATGTTTCCTCAACTACCGAGACCCATACTCCACAACTCTATCTCCCTACATCAACAAAGCTCCATGAATGATCCTAAAATAATCACAATACACCATATAATCCTCACCAGTATCTGGTAGGGTCAATATCGGTGCTGATGTCAAATTATTCTTCATCTTATATAATGACTTCTCACATGCTTTTGACCAATCAAAATTTTTCCCCTTTTTGGTCAAGCCCAAAAGGTAAACATTCTAATGGGAAAATCACTTGATGATTCTTCAATAATATCTAGATAATCCTATAAATATATGTATATCATGTAAATTCATGTTATTCTCCCAAGAAAACTCTAATTGGACCTTCTCTAGGTTCACTAACACACCTTTCCCTTAGGTGATGGGTCCCATATATTGTACCTGATTGATCCCTAACTGACACATAGATAGTTTAGCATATATCTGATTCTCTCTCATTATACTGATAATGATGTCATGTTGTTGGGCATGATCATCACAAGTGTTTGGGTACACAAATATGTCATCCAGAAACACCACAAAAAAGTCATCTTGGTACAGATGAATGATCCTATTCATCCAGGCCACAAACACAACTGGAGTGTTTGTTAACCCAAATGACATAACGATGAAGTCATATAGATCATTCCTTATTCTAAAAGTATTCCTTGATATATGAGAAATCCAAACTCTGAACTGATGATACAATGATATCAATCCAATATTAAATAACATATAATCTCCTCTCAAATAGTCATATAGATCATCGATATATAGAATAGGATATCAGTTCTTTTAGAGACCCGAAGCATGACGTACATTGACATTACATTACATTTGCGGAATACTTAGTACATAACAAAAACACACACACAAGGATCGTAATAGTTTAGTGTCTTTGGAAACTCGGAGTATAATCTTCTAATCCTGGTGAAAGATCTTCAACATCTCCCATAAAGATCTTTCCTTTTTTTATACCTAAAACCTTTATTTATATCCTGGGGAAAAGAAAACATAAAAGGGTGAGCTCAAATTCTTAGTAAGGGTAAACAAAAGAAAAATCAATCACATCATATTCATAAGAACATAAATTATGGAAATATTAACCTGCAAAAGAGAGCATAATTTCATAACATGGGATAAATCATAGTAGTGAAATGAAATCCAAATAAGCATAACTTAAAACATGAAACTTTGTGGCATACACACATAATCATAGAGAATCATTTCTTGTTAGTCATGACTCATTTCCAAGACTATCTTAGTGGACAAAGTCCCTTTCTGAATCGAGTCACCCTCGTTTTAGTCCTGTTTCACTGAACCGGTATAACCAACCATTCCAGCCATGTCTATCTCATGAGATATAAAATCATTACCCAATGCATTGGAGGGAGATATAGGTCCCACCCATCTTATAATTAATCCTTTCTTATGTGTGCCACATAATCATAAACCATACATCATAGCATAACCCATGTAATAAAAATGGGATTCTTAAACAACATGACATCATAAAACAATTCATATAAGATAAAGGAATTAATAAAAATATTTCCATCACAACATAATCAAATCAATGTAATAATAGGGATAAAAACAGAACCCTTTATTATCTTAGATGGAAAATAATTTTGATAAAACACTTGAACTCCATTCTTGAGGAAAATATCCTTTCTTCTTCAAAAACACTTTTCTTTTCTTAACATGTCATACAATTATAAACTAAAAGATTTTGATTAAAAATAAACTTGAAAACTTGTAAAGGATGCTTCTGGGAAATAATGTTTTAAAAATCCACTCATGCCGTATAAGTTAAAAGAAAACATTCTTCTCATACTTTTGTCGGAAAAGTCAAAAAGTACCTCGTACGAAAAACGACAAAAGATTCCTTTAATATTCTTTACTAAAAACTCACCAAAGGGAAAAATTGGATTTAAACATTTTTAGGTGGATGGAAATAATATTTCATATTAAGGAAACATGGATGTGGATGATAAAATACACCCTAGTAAATACTAAAGTATAAACAATCTCAGATAAAAATGAGATTGTGATATTTCCCTTACCTTAGGTCCGATTTGCTTTGTACGTGTCCGAAGCTCCTGTATAATGGTTTAAATAATGTTATTGACTTATTCCAGAATCATAAATATTGATATGATATCATGTATGGTCATATTCTTAGCTTCTTGTTAGTAATATTTCATTGTTACTTGTTACTCGGGTCTTTATTGCCTTTTGTTCTTATGCGTGTTTTGCCGAATAAATTATAATTCTTCTTTTAAGGTTATAGATACCTTATATCCAGAATGGTATTAGTGTAACATATATCATATTTATTCATTCAATTCATTTATATAATTACTATGTAATGATGATCATGTAGAACGAGTCGCATCACATCGTGGAGACGGTATTCCGTACGTACGCACGAGTGATGATATCATTCCGATGATCGTGGAATTGTATTGGAGTATATATATATTATTTCAGTATAAATATTACTTTATAATAATCATAAATAGTTACTCATTACACCATTATACCCATCCTTGTATGGTGATGGTGGAAAATAGATTACACCACGGCGTGGAGACGGTATTCCGTACGTACGCACGCGCGGTGATTTCATTTTTCAGTAGGATGGCTAGAAGGTGAATTAGGGTTGTTTAATATTTATAATAACATATCAGTATGTGAGTAATACTTATGTTATTACATTATCATGAAACAACTAAAGAAGAAGAAGTTGAAGAAGAAAGAAAATGAAAAGATCGGTAATGGATATTACCTCTTTTTTGGAACGCCTCTTTGAATCCTCCACTTAGGGAACTAAGATTGGTCTTTGAAAAAGACCATGACCTCTAGGATTATTCTAGGAATGTTTATAAGGGAGTTTGGCAGGGGGTTTCCGAGCTTGAGTGCTCAAATTGGTGTGAGGAGGAGGGGGAAGAGGTGCCCTTTTATAAGGGAGGAGAGGGGCACCATAGGAATATCTCAAAATATTATTTTATATTAAAGTCAAAATCGGGTTATAATGGTTCCAAAGGGTCTTATTTAGAATATAAAGTGGGGATGGGTCGAAATACTATCAACCAATAGGATTTATACAAGTTTAGGTTATTATTTTAACCTTATCAATTAGATTTAACTTTAAGTTGAATAATTTAACTTTTACCGTGTCTTTTTGTTTTCTTACACTATATGGTTAATACACTTACTATAACAAGCCAAACGAACCCCCAATTGTTTATTATTAATATATATATCTTTATCTAAGTCATTATTCCGAACCTTAGATTTTTAGGAATAAAATAACAATTAATAATATAATATTTTATTTAAAAACTATTTTGTGTCAATTTTGACACTATTTGATATATGATTTTTTTGTGAAAGTCATAACAGAATTATATGTTCAAACCAAGTTGATTAAATAAACACTAATATATCATAGTAACCTAGAAAATTAGTGTAATTCATAAAAAGTCTCAAATTACATTTATTTTTGTGTTTATAACATCAATTATGTCAATATTTCATTAATAAGATAATTACTGCATCATCATTGTGTCATAAATAAATTAAAATATTTGATGTCTAAAAAATAGAAATAAAATACCATTATATAGGAAATCTTTTTAGATTTCTAATGAATATTTATAGTGGAATTTATCTTATGTATAACCCCATATGAAAAATGATTTACTTATTAAACATTGATTTTAACTATTTTAACTATTCACTAAATAAAATAATATTAAATGTCATAATCTAATCCAAGTGGACCTAAATGGTCATATTATTTTCATAAGGTTGTTTTTGGTCGAATTACACTTATCCAATAGAATTGGGACATGTGTTGAGGTAATAGTAATATCATATTTACCCTTAGTTACCCTATTTACTATTAACTGTGGTAAAAAAAAGTAAAAAGTTACTATTTACCAAAAAATTATTTTTACCTCATTGAACCAAATTTTACTTACTGATATCAACCATGTCCGTCGGATTTTCGAAATTCCATTCACAGAAGCGGTAAAATTATGTTTTATGCAAAATTCTGTTTTTAACCTACCACTTAGTGGTTTCACAATTCATCAAAAATTGAAGTTTTTCAGAAAAATGCCAAAATTTCACCCTAAGCTATATTTCATATTCCGAATTCAAAAATGAAGTATATTTTACCAAATTCATAAAATAGAAGTTGCATTAATTAATTTTATAATTAAATCCCGCTGTTAAAACAAATAGCGTGTTTTTAAGAAACAATATCTATCAAAAGATTGACACTTGTTTATGTCTGGTTTAAATGTGAAATTACATCCAATGACCAACATTGTATTATTAAATTGTAAAAATATATTCTAAATATACTTTAAAACCACTAAAATTAATAATTTATCACTATTAATTATTTTGATTAAAAAAAGTTGTTTTTAATTAAAATTTAGTAATTTTCACTATTCATCGAAATATGAAAGTTATCCAAAAATCACCAAAATTTCACCTTAGGCTAAATTCGATACTACGAATCCAAAAATGAAGTCCATTTTGAGAGCTAAAATTTCTAAAATTTTAAAAGGTGGTTATTACTATTCATAACAGCTAGTTATAATAATATTTTAATAGCTTATTGTTGTTTAGTGAAACTCGGTATTGCGTACTACACACGCTATCGAGGAAGGTCGTGATTGCGTGTAATGCAAGGCAAGTCAAGGATGTGTGTTGTGCAAGCTCCTTTTGGTGTAGCGTATAACACAAGACATTAATAAAATTAAAAATAATATTTTTCATAAAATCTCGGGTTGTTACATTCTACCCCCCTTAAAATGAATTTCGCCCTCGAAATTCGTCGGGGTTATAAATGGTTTACTATTCGAAAGTTTCTTTAATAGAAACCCACATCGTAAAAAAGAATACCAAAACATGGCTTTAAAAACTAAAGTATGAAATGTAACGATTACCCAAATAAACTAATCACTGGGTTTCCACATAGGTGAAAATATGGATATAGAAGAGAAATCTAACCATCATGTTCTGATGGAGAGTGGTAGAGAACATGGCTATGGAAAAGCCAGCAATCACAAAGCCATAAATTTGTGACGATCTAAGGTACCATCTGATTCATCAGATATAAGATCACTAGGACAACATTTTTGGTTTTCAAGATCGTTTCCCTAAAGTTAAAGAATTTGAATTAGAATAAATACTTACGTTATTTTGGTACAATATCACTGTTGTTCGTGCCTTGAACAATTTCCACTTCATCCCTTAAATAAATGATGTTGAATTTGTTATTCGTGAAGTGTTAGCAGATTATGTGATAGAATGACGGGTCATTCCATCTCTCTCAAACAAAAGGTTAGAAAAAAATTATATACATAAGTCGATCTATAGTGAGATTAATCATATATGGTACCTAAAATAGACTTATACATCATATGTCATACAGATTAATATAATAAAACTAGTTTCTACTAAACAGGGAATTCCTGTAGGCCAGTGGTAGGCGATAAAGGCCAGTCACACTTCGATTGTGGGTTCGATTTCCACAGCCTTGTCCGACACGATGGGCTGTCGCCCGTCCTGCAGGTTGTCCTTTTCTAAAACTATATTACTATAACATCCCATCAATAATATCGAGAAAACTTCTATCCTTAAACAATACTAACTTATGTCCAACATAATCCATTCCAATCTTTAGGCTTATCCATAATACTGCAGTCCAGTCTCATAACATAGTGAAAACGATTATCAAAGATTTAACACCATCGTCGATCCCCATATATCATAAGATATGTTTTTTTGGTCACATTCCAAACATTCAAAGTCCTTAATCATGTATTCTCTTGAATACCTTAGTGAAAACATGAATGCAGTTAAACGTTAACACCTTCCACATACCAAAATCCTCAAAATTCTATATACTCAAACCATGATATCACTTAGTCCTTATATCAATCATGAGCTCATGAATACTGTTAAACATTTCGTTTTCTCATTTTCCCTTCATTATGCCCATATCATCTTATTTCTAAAAATATCTCAATTACATTGAATACCACATTAGACCAATACATAAATATTCCAATACTCCATGATACAATATTTTTTTGGAATCCCATTACATAAACACTTAATCATTCCACCACATCGTTGTCATATTCAACATCGCCAATAGTGATCGCATGTGACTTCCCTTTGTCCTTTTCCTTAAGTGGTTTCCCATGTTGATCATCACTAACCCTTGGATTAGGGCATTTATTAGAATAATTCCCCATTTCCTTTCACTTGAAGCATTGAAGTGTTGGTGGTGTGTTCTCTGCAGTGTTTGCTTTATTCACATCATTAGAAACCCTTTTTCCATTACTTCGACACTCAGCTGCTCGATGACCTTATTTTCCACACTTAAAACATTTTCTAGTCCCTTTAATACAATCTCCACCATGCTTCTTTCCACACATTTTTCATAAGGAAACATTCATTTTCTTTTCACCATTATTCTGAGATTTCTCCTTAAACTCCATCTTTCGTTTCATGTCAAAACCATGAGATGGATATGTAAAAACAACTTCCATTTCTACCTTGATATCACAACACACAATTTCTTCATAGATACTGAATTCTCTTATAGATAATGCCTTTCGAAGACTTGGTTTTAAGCCACTGAAAAATCGATCAACTTTACTTTCAGGTTGGATGATAATGCCAGATGCATACCTTGCAAGTCTTGTAAAATTTGCTTCGTATATACCAACAGATTCATCATCCTTCTGCTTCAGCTCAAGAAACTCCTTTTCCATCTTTGTTCGAAGAATACGAGGGATGTACTTACTGAAAAACAAGTTCTTGAACTCGTCCCATTCCATGGACTCAATTTCATCTCTTGGCCTCGTATTCTTGATATGATTCCACCATTGATCAGCTTCACCTTCCAAACGATATACTGCTAAGATGACTTTATCATGTTCAGAACATTGAAGAACTGAAAATATCTTTTCTGTGGTACTGATCCATTGTTCAGCAACAAGTGGATCATAAGTCCCACTGAAAGAAGGTGGACGTTGCCTCATGAAGGACTCAATAGAATATTGTTCCTTTCTCTGCTCATTTGGAAGTCCAGAATGATTCATAGCTTGTGTAAGGATAGCAATAAGATTTTTCACTCCATCTCCCATATTTGTTTGTTCAAGAGGGCAATCATTTCATTGTCCATTTTATTGATCAGCACAGTTCCTTCGGGTTCCATCCATCATCTAAAACCCAAAAAGAATAGCGTGAGAGGCAAAAATCATGCTAGGGAAAACAACATAATAAAGGGGGAGTACCCTTAATATCTAACATCTTAGGTTAAATTCTAAGATCGTTACCGTAGTTCTAGGACTGTATCTTATACGTATACTTATCCTTAGGGACATCCCTAGACATACCCTAGAAATATCTCTAGGGATCTCACTAACGTTTTCGTGTCCTAATTTCCAAAGGTTGACTAAACCTTTCCTCTGATAACAACTATAGAGACCCAAAGCTTGACGTACATTGACATTACATTACATTTTCGGAATACTTAGTACATAACAAAAACACACACACAAGGATCGTAATAGTTTAGTGTCTTTGGAAACTCGGAGTATAATCTTCTAATCCTAGTGAATGATCTTCAAAATCTACCATAAATATCTTCCCTTTTTTTATACCTAAAACCTTTCTTTATATCCTGGGGAAAAGAAAACATAAAAGGGTGAGCTCAAATGCTCAGTAAGGGTAAACAAAAGAAAAATCAATCACATCATATTCATAAGAACATAACTTTTGGAAATCTTAACCTACAAAAGAGAGCATAATTTCATAAGATGGGATAAATCATAGTAGTGAAATGAAATCCCAATAAGCATAACTTAAAACATGAAACTTTGTGGCATACACACATAATCATAGAGAATCATTTCTTGTTAGTCATGACTCATTTCCAAGACTATCTTAGTGGACAAAGTCCCTTTCTGAATCGAGTCACCCTCGTTTCTGTCCTGTTTCACTGAACCGGTATAACCTACCATTTCAGCCATGTCTATCTCATGAGATATAAAATCATTACCCAATGCATTGGAAGGAGATATAGGTCCCACCCATCTTATAATGAATCCTTTCTTATGTGTGCCACATAATCATAAACCATACATCATAGCGTAACCCATGTAATAAAAATGGGATTCTTAAACAACATGACTTCATAAAACAATTCATATAAGATAAAGGAATTCATAAAAATATTTCCATCACAACATAATCAAATCAATGTAATAATAGGGATAAAAACAGAACCCTTTATTATCTTAGATGGAAAATAATTTTGATAAAACACTTGAACTCCATTCTTGAGGAAAATATCCTTTCTTCTTCAAAAACACTTTTCTTTTCTTAACATGTCATTAAATTATAAACTAAAAGAAGTTGAGTAAAAATAAACTTGAAAACTTGTAAAGGAAGCTTCTTGGAAATAATGTTTTAAAAATCCATTCATGCCGTATAAGTTAAAAGAAAACATTCTTCTCGTACTTTTGTCGGAAAAGTCAAAAAGTACCTCGTACGAAAAACGACAAAAGATTCCTTTCATATTCTTTACTAAAAACTCACCGAAGGGAAAAATTGGATTTAAAAATTTGTAGGTGGATGGAAATAATATTTCATATTCAGGATACATGGATGTGGATGATAAAATACACCCCAGTAAATACTAACGTATAAAGAATCTCGGATAAAAATGAGATTGTGATATTTCCCTTACCTTAGGTCCGATTTTCTTTGTACGTGTCCAAAGCTCCTGTATAATGGTTTAAATAATGTTATTGACTTATTCCAGAATCATACATATTGATATGATATCATATATGGTCATATTCTTAGCTTCTTGTTAGTAATATTTCATTGTTACTTGTTACTCGGGTCTTTATTGCCTTTTGTTCTTATGCGTGTTTTGCCGAATAAATTCTTATTCTTGTTTTAAGGTTATAGATACCTTATATCCAGAATGGTATTAGTGTAACATATATCATATTTATTCATTCAATTCATTTATATAACTACTATGTAATGATGATCATGTAGAACGAGTCGCATCACATCGTGGAGACGGTATTCCGTACGTACGCACGAGTGATGATATCGTTCCTATGATCGTGGAATTGTATTGGAGTATATATATATTATTTCAGTATCAATATTACTTTATAATAATTATAAATAGTTACTCATTACACCATTATACCCATCCTTGTATGGTGATGGTGGAAAATAGATTACACCACGGCGTGGAGACGGTATTCCGTACGTACGCACGCGCGGTGATTTCATTTTTCCGTAGGATGGATAGAAGGTGAATTAGGGTTGTTTCATATTTATAATAACATATCAGTATGTGAGTAATACTGATGTTAATACTTTATCATGAAACAACTAAAGAATAAGAAGCTGAAGAAGAAAGAAAATGAAAAGATCGGTAATGGATATTACCTCTTCTCTGGAACGCCTCTTTGAATCCTCCACTTAGGGAACTAAGATTGGTCTTTGAAAAAGACCAGGACCTCTAGGATTATTCTAGGGAAGTGGAGAAGGGAGTTTGGCAGGGTTTGTCCGAGCTTGAGTGCTCAAATTGGTGTGAGGAGGAGGGGGAAGAGGTGCCCTTTTATAAGGGAGGAGAGGGGCACCTTAGGAATATCTCAAAATATTATTTTATATTAAAGTCAAAATCGGTTTACAATGGTTCCAAAGGGTCTTATTTAGAAGCTAAAGTGGGGATGGGTCGAAATACTATCAACCAATAGGATTTAGAAAAGTTTAGGTTATTATTTTAACCTTATCAATTAGATTTAACTTTAAGTTAAATAATTTATCTTTTACCGTGTCTTTTTGTTTTCTTACACTATATGGTTAATACACTTTCTATAACATGCCAAAGAAACCCCAAATTGTTTATTATTAATATATATATCCTTATCTAAGTCATTTGTCCGAACCTTATATTTTTAGGAATAAAATAACAATTAAAAATATAATATTTGATTTAAAAACTATTTGTGTCAATTTTGACACTATTTGATATATGATTTTTTTGTGAAAATCATAACAGAATTATATGTTCAAAACAAGTTGATTAAATCAACAATAATATATCATAGTAACCTAGAAAATTAGTGGAATTCATAAAAATTCTCAAATTACATTTATTTTGGTGTTTATTACATCAATTATGTCAATATTTCATTAATAAGATAATTACTGCATCATCATTGTGTCATAAATAAATTAAATTATTTAATGTCTAAAAATTACAAATAAAATACCATTATATAGGAAATATTTTTAGATTTCTAATGAATATTTATAGTCTAATTTATCTTATGTATAACCCCATATGAAAAATGATTTACTTATTAAACTTTGATTTTAACTATTTTAACTATTTATTAAATAAAATAATATTAAATGTCATAATCTGATCCAAGTGGACCTAAATGGTCATATTATATTCATAAGGTTGTTTTTGGTCGAATTACACTTATCCAATAGAATTAGGGCATGTGTTGAGGTAATAGTAATATCATATTTACCCTTAGTTACCCTATTTACTATTAACCGCGGTAAAAAAAAAGTAAAAAGCTACTATTCACCAAAAAATTATTTTTATCTCATTGAACCACATTTTACATACTGATATCAACCGTGTTTGTCGGATTTTCGAAATTCCATTCACAGAAGCGGTAAAATTATGTTTTATGCAAAATTCAGTTTTTAACCTACCACTTAGTGGTTTCACTATTCATCAAAAATTGAAGTTTTTCAGAAAAATTCCAAAATTTCACCCTAAGATATATTTCATATTCCGAATTCAAAAATGAAGTCTATTTTACCAAATTCATAACATAGAAGTTGCATTAATTAATTTTATAATTAAATCCCGCTGTTAAAACAAATAGCGTGTTTTTAAGAAACAATATCTATCAAAAGATTGACACTTGTTTATGTTTGGTTTAAATGTGAAATTACATCAATGACCAAAATTGTATTAAATTGTAAAAATATATTCTAAATATACTTTAAAACCACTCAAATTAATAATTTATCACTATTAATTATTTTGATTAAAAAAAGTTGTTTTTAATTAAAATTTAGTAATTTTCACTATTCATCGAAATATGAATGTTATCCGAAAATCACCAAAATTTCACCTTAGGCTAAATTCGATACTCCGAATCCAAAAATGAAGTCCATTTTGAGAGCTAAAATTTATAAAATTTTAAAAGGTGGTTATTACTATTCATAACGGCTAGTTATAATAATATTTTAATAGCATATCATTGTTTAGTGAAACTCGGTATTGCGTACTACACACACTATCGAGGAAGGTCGCGATTGCGAGTAATGCAAGGAAAGTCAAGGATGTGTGTTGTGAAAGATCCTTTTGGTGTAGCGTAAAACACAAGATATTAATAAAATTAAAAAGAATTTTTTTCATAAAATCTCGGGCTGTTACAGTTCCTCAATGTTATGTGGTTCATCATCCGGTAATAAACACACATGTGTAGAGACCCATCATCCTTATTATCAAACAACACAAGTGATCCACAAGGTGATGTATTTGGATGGATAATTTACTTATCCTCAAGATCTTCTAGTTGAGTCTTGAGTTCTTGAGGCTCTATTAGTGATATTCTTTATGGTGGAATAGATATTGGATCAGCCCCAAGCATGGGATCAATGGTAAATTTCACATCTCTATCTGGTGGAAACCATAAGAAGTCTTTAGGAAATACATCTTTAAATAGGTCCAATACTGGTGTATGGACATCCCACATTGTATCAGTGTCATCTATAAATAAACTAGAACTATGTGTTGTGACCTAACCCAATTTTTGAGTAATAGTCATTTCTCAGCCTTCCTGGAAATCCCAATCTCCATGGTGAATATAGTTGTCACCCATTAGAGATGTAGTAGTAACAATCCTGTATCAATAATCATTGTTGGATTGGTATGAGTCTACTCAGTCAATACCCATTATTAGTGAAAATTATGAAATATCATGAATATAAAGATCACAAAGAAAACAATGCTCCCCAATCATGAGAGATCATCATCTATACAAACAGATATCCATAATCCAATGTACCAATAATGTATCTATCATCATTACCCTTATAAAAATCTATACCACCAAGAAAAAACCATTAACTAGTTTTGTAGATATAAATTAATGAGAGAAACCATCATAAAATAATGAACCATCTAACATATAGGGAAATAGTATAGTACCACTCCCTGTCGAAGGTCTGGCATCTCTATCCACAAGTGTAGGCTGCACCAAATAAAACTATCATGCCCCTCTTTCTTGTGATATATTATGAATCCCCAAATTTTCACCAATCTACTGCTTTGGGTGATCTTTCCTCAAATAATCATGTCCACTACCTCTATATCTTTGTCCAGTAGATCTCCAGCTTCTAGATTGATATGGAGTAGAATATGCACTTCCCACACCTTGGTTATATCTAGATCCTCCATCACTAGCTGTATATATAAGTTTCCTACCCAACATTTGTAGTTGTACCATCTTTACGCAAGATCAAAACTCCCCTGGTGGTTGAGGATAATGTTTCCAAAAGTTTCCTAGATTACCATAGTGGTGTAAAATCACATGGGTAAGATCCTGAGTGGTTTATCCTCTTAGATGGCCATTCTGGTTCTAATTTCTCTGGTTAAATCACTCATAACAATGATTCCTTCTCTCAAAATATATACCTATATATCTTTCAGAGGAAACTGACTATCTTCCTCTAGAATCCGCCTTTAGTTTCCTTTTCCAATATTAGAACTTGATTCTCCACTTTTGAAAATTTATTCACCCTAAAGATGTTCATCTCAGACTTCATTTAACACTTGAGTCCATCTTGAAATCATTATTTTGATGCAACCTCATATTCTTCTAAATCTAGAGTAAATCTATGTAAATATATAAATTTTTTTGAATAGTCTTTTGAAATCATGCTCCCCCGAGTCATCCACATGAACTCTACTGGTATCTCCAGTCTCAACATTTCTTGGTAGACATTCTCATAGAACTTCTCCAAAAATTAATTCCATAACATAACATTATCATGTCCTGCCTATGCAAGAATGTCTCACTTATTCTTCACTAGTCCTCGTAGAATATAAGAATCCAATATTATTCTCTTCTCAGCTGTATTATCCAAATGGTCAAGTATTATCTCGATGGAATCAACGAGAACTTAGATCCCTTAGGTCCACCCTTTTTAGTAAAAGATAGAGGGTGATACAACTGAAAATCCCTCATCAGGTTAGACATGAACTTCACAATATACCATGGGTATCATTCAACGAATTCCATGAAGAGAGCATTGTTCTCTTAGAACTGCTCCCCTACTTTCTCACCTGACACTATCATTGCCTCAAGTTACACTACTATTAAATCATCTCCATCCATATACTCCTATCATCCTCTCAACATTCTTCATCATGGAGGGATATCAGTACAATTCGTAACACATATTTTATGAATCTTAACAGAAATTTATGATATTTCATTAAGAGTAACAATCACAACAAGTCACAAAACATCTTTTATGTAAACCTCTCCACATTGTCAAAACCAAGGCGCTATCACTAACCTTAACCATCCTACACATAGGTAAGGGTAAACAAATTTTTCTATCATGTTTCTAATTTAGACACTGAATCATTCTATTTTTTCATCATTTTTCTATTCTCAATTTCATGTTAGGCTCCATTTTCCTTTCAATTTCACAATAAAGGAAAAATAGTTCAATTTCAACAACTTTCCCATAACCCATTTTTATGTGCGTGCCTAAAATTATGCGTGTATCCAAATAATCATAGGTTCATAGAATGATGAATATAGACTCAACAATCATTATTTCTTAGGGCACGTGTCTATTCTCAGAAAATCTAAAAAACAAATTTTCACATCATACAAAAAGTGTGTCACCCATGGTGAAATAATATTCAATTGTGACAACACATATCAATAATTTTAATCCCTCCATAGGTACTTGGTTTTTTTCCTATTCATTGCTTTTCAACTCCCATGCACGAGCTCATTACCAAGGATGAACATTCCTATTATCATGTTTACTTATCCCCAAACAGTAAGAAAATATAAAAATTAAATAAAAACACATTCATACCACTTTGTAACATCCCGACCCAAGTACCACACACTGATTCCCTGATCTGGTTGGTCATATAACCTCAAGCATACATCCTTGTATTCTAGAGGCTACTAACATGTAGTGAGGGTCTCATAAATCAATCATGGGTAGATGGTACCCTTTTTTATCAAACTATTAAATTAGTGGAAATAATAAAAAAATTGAAGAAACATATATATAACCATAAACAATACCAATATCTCAAGAAAATCGAAGAAAGAGATATAACACCCCAAATAAAGTATAAAATATAACATGATAATTTACATGTCATGTGTCAAAAATGAAAATACAAAAGAAATAGACTAATGAATCCTAGAAGGTCTCAATACAAATTTTGTTCCCACAACCATGCTTTATCCCCTAATCAGGAATCTAAAATAGATCCTTTTACCCTAACCATTTCTGCAACAATAAATTCTATTTGGGTACTGATTAAGTAGATAACATGGGGTGTGAGTAAAACTTATAAGGTCACTACCAATGGTGTGAGAAACAATTAATTTCAACAAAAAAGTGTAAGAAGTTTCATAAATAAATAATTACAATGCATAATTAAACAATTATCACATTATCAATTAATCATTATTTAACCACATAGACCATATGGGATTAAATTAACTATATCACTTGAATTTCATTATTATGACAACTTAGAACCATAGCCCAATTCAAATTTTTTCATTTTAGAACACAATTTCAAGTACACAATTTTTTAATCATGCGTATATATCATGGGAGTAGAACATCATTTCTACCACCCAAATTCTCAACTATGAATAAATCTCATTAGCATATATCATCATGTCTAGTAACCAATTTTTCAACTATGAACACACACACACACACACACACAGATATATATATCCCTGGGATAGATCATCATGTCTAGCTCTACATTTATCAATTACACCAGTGATATATATATATATATATATATATATATATATATATATCACTGGTGTAGATCTCCATGTCTGACACCACATTTATCAATCATGAATATATATCATAACATATCACAATATCACCTGTATATCATTATAATTTTTTTCCACATTATCACATCAACCAAGATTAAACAACGTTCATCCTCTTGTTAAAATTAACCACCAAAAATTCCATTGATTAATTAACAAATTAATTATTCCAAGTCTATTAATTAATTTGAAAATTAATTAAGAATAAAATTTTTATTTTATTAATTTATAAATTAATTAACCATATCTTTCTAATTAATTAATTACACAATTAATTAATCACATCCCTTTTATTAATCAATTGATAAATTTATTAACCATTTCACAAAATCATAATCTAATAATCAGTACACGAATTATTTTTTCTAAATATACAATTCAAAAATTTTATAAATTAAAAATTAATGAAACCTAATTTCAAAATTCAATACTATGATAATTAATTCAATAATTAATTATCCCTATTTTACAAATTACAATATTCAATCAAATCCCCAAATTCTAAATTTATTAATTTACCAAAGTTAATAAATTCAATTCCAAATTTTAATTGATAAAAAAATATAGAAATTATACAATCACATAAACATAATTGATAATAAGAATATGGTGTTTTAATAATAGAACACCAACCTCGATTCTTTGATGACAGATTTCCCAACCGAAATCCCCAAAAATAGTTCAACACAATGATGTAGATAAAGATCTAGACCTAAAAAAATAAATCATGATTAAAATATAATATCTCTTATTTCTTGACCTAGACCCACAATCCAAGATATATATTCATGAAAACATGATCTTGATGTAGATAAATAAAATATAAATTTCAACAAATATAATGATATTAGGAAGAATGATGAATGATAAATCAATCTGACAAGATCCACTTACCTAGATTGGTGATGATCTTTGATCTAGGGTTTGAATCGGGAATAATAGAGGATAGACGACCTTATAATCCCCCGTAAATATTTGAAAATATCAAAAATCAAAAAAATATTAAGGGTCTATGTTTCAATAAAAATGTGTGAGTTTTGGGGGTTTGGGGGAAATAAAAACTAATTTTTGGTCCACTGAAAATATCATGCACAATTTGTTGGGGAGGAGGGAACAATTTTCCCTACCGTTTCACCAATCATGGACATGTTATTTTAGGTGTTTATTGTTTCTCATTTTAGGTCGGATGATTTGAAAGTCCATGCGCCAGCCGGGTAACCCCCCACTATCTAGGGTTACATTGTTTTCTAGGCAGGGGTGCACAGTTTGCACTAACTATGTGCCAACTGTGAACAACCCCCTTTACTTAAATTTATCCCAATATTTACCCAAACACACCCCAATGTTAAACCCAATACAATAGTAATCAACATGAGGAAAATGATTACCGATAAACATGATTGAGAAAAATCCATAAAAGGTCAAGATATTTCATGTTGGAATCCTATAATGAATAATTAAAATAACTCTATATCATCCACATGTAGTAAAATTGATCTAGTATATCATATTGGAGTGTTCCAAACATGAAAAAGGAAAAATTCATATGACATATGAATTTGAAATTGGGTCATATGAAAATTTATCTATATGTTGAATAATTATCCAGTATGTTTTCTATTTTTGTATTCCATATCATATTTTCTTGAGTCTAATTTTTTATATGGAAAAATTTATATGAAAAATGAGATTTCACATTCATATAGGATAACTTCCCTATCTGTAGGACATTTTGACTGGGGATACGATAATTTAATTTTTGAAAAAAAATCTAAATTATGATGACAAGAAGAAATTATGGGATTCACATGTGTTTCAAACTAAGACTATCAGATTCCGCTTTATTGTGAATAAAAACAATATGAGGATTTTACAAGGATATTGTCATGTGAAATAGTTTAATCATGAATGATGATGGAGGCTATGGATTTTCATGGAGAAATAATCAGATTGAAGTCTGAGGATGCGAGTCAAAAATGTTAAATTTAGAGAAATTAAAAATTGAGGCTCTCATCTATATGACCATGACTAATAAAGATTTAACCAAGCATATATATGAATATGAGGATTCCTAGTTTGTAGTAGATAGTTTTCAGTTTATACTAGATGTTTCTACTACTGTTATTATTTTATTTTTCATCATTTTATATATTATTTTGTTAAGTTTTGAAATTATGTATTCCTTTCCATTCATGTATTCTACCCTTCCAATGGATGGATAATTATTTAATGACAAGGGAATGAATGTTTCTTCTTTTTTTTTCATTATTTTGTATTCATAGTTTACTGAATAAAAATCTCTATTTATTTTCAACTAGTTTCAATTCCGAGTTTTAGTTCTTCATTTTAAATAAAGTTATACATGATTTAATTATTATTATTATTATTTATTTCCATGGTCATGGATTCATAATATCCCTCTTCTCAGTGTTAGGCTATATATGGTAGAAAAGGATGTGTTTAGTGGTAATGTTATTAGTGATTGCTTGTTTGTGTGGAAGAATCCATGATTACTATAGGATTTCATGGGATAGACAAGACTCTATTACATATTACCTATGTAAACTAGTATATATTATATGTATCACTCACACACATAGGAAATAGGGTAGACTAATAAATTTTTTTAATGTTTATTCTTAATAAAACCATCCATCCAAGGGTGAGAGGTGAAACGAATTTGGATCCTCTTATTCATCAATTAATAAGAATAAGGGAAATTAATTGTTAGACTAAGATAACATAGAAATTGGAAATCCGACTATGACCAAATAACCCTGTTATCATTATTGTTCTTAAAACATATTTATTGCATTTTTCAATTTCTTTAAAACCAAAACCATTTCAAAAAACCCCTTTTAATAATTAAAGTGAAAAATGATTTCGTGAACTCTTATATGGAGACAACTCGAGTGTTTTAACTAGAAATAAATTTAACATAGGAATAAATATCTTTTTGAGCTCCCCATAATTGGAAGCATACAAATTTTCATCATTTCTATGTAGGTGGTACCAAAAAATCTAACTTTAACATTGATTTACTAGAGACTGTATTAACAAAATATTTAATTTAAACATAGAAAGATGATGATTCTAACTAGATAAAATAACAAACATTAACTTAGAATCATTTTTTTAATTGATTTGTCTTTCATACTCAAGTGAAATCACTAGTGATAGCCTTGAGCTTGTCACTATAACGCCATAGTTTTTAGTATCCATTTTTCCCAAAAATTATAAATAATGTTTCTGTCCGAAGAATTAATACTTCATTAGATATTGTGATATACAATATTTAAAGCAAGATAACAACACATTATTCAATTATGATGTACTATTATAATATTTTTACATGAAACCATGTATCATATACACTGGAGTATTCGACACATGGAATATTACATGCATTAAAATTATAAAAATTAATAGGGGATAATAAATTAAAAAGAATAATCACTTCTGACCATGAAAACCCCTTATACCAATGTCACATTTAAGAATCAATATTAGTATAAAATATTACAAGGAAAAGTAATAGGATGAAATGAAAAATCATGTTGTGAGATCTAAAATGAAAACTCTAGAAATGAAAAGTGTGACTTGAGAAGTAAAAAATGAATGAATGATTTTATTAAGAATATATTTAAAAATATAATCTGGCCATTCCAAATATAGTCATTACAAATATATTCATGGATGAAATAGTCATTGGGTAAACTTGTTTAAAATTGGAATACCAAAGTTATGTATTTTCAGTAATGCATTTAAATGTTATATTTTATATATAATAATAATGAAACAAAAATATAATATCTAATAAAAAATATTTTATTTCTATACACTAACATATTATTATTAAATGAGTGATTAAGTAAAATTAAAATTAATATTTTGATATAAATATATTGATAAAATCAAATGATTACTATTTAAATAATTAATTATAACTATATTTAGGATATGATCATTTTATAATAAAGAATATATTTTTCAAAAAATCGGATTTTCATGCATAATTTTTTTTAAGAGAATAGATATATTATGGTGATGAAAAAATAAATTTCATTGTTAATATACATTAAAAAAATTAATCTGTAATTTATGTGAAAAATATTTAAATTAGATATTTTCAAAAAACTCATCTTTATATATAAGTAGTTTTATTTTTTAATCACAATTTATAAGACAAATTTATTAATTTAACAGTGTTAATATAATGAAAGATACTAAATTTTTATATTTTTGATATATATATTATATTAATAATATTTTTTAAACATCATTTTATGGTGATTAGTACGAAATATCTTTTTTACAAATAAATTGAATTTTATGATATTATTTTTTTATAAATATGAATTATAAATTCATAAATGTTTTTATAAGATCAAATTAATTTTTTATAAATTAATTTTAAAATTTATAATTGTATTTTTAATTTATAAACTAATATTTTCCATTTTATAACTCTAGTTATATATTTCAACAATATAATTTTAATAAATTAAAAATTTAGTATTTTAAAATTAATTTTTATCACTTTTTGAAATTGAATAAAAAATATATTTAAAATTTATAATCATTAATTCCAAATTATATAATATAATCCATTTTATTTTTGGTTATAGAGGATAAGTTATATTAGTTAAAAACTAGTTACCATGGTAAGAACTAAATTGGTAAATAATAACAAAAAAATACAATGATAATGTGTTCAAAAAATATATTGGAATTGTTGTATAAGGAATAGATCTACTTTATCTATTACATTATCAATTAATTTTCAATGTTGGATTTAATTTTCTTAAAAGTGACTTCTTATTAATAATTGTTTTGGGTATTTGCAAAAATTCCATCCCTTTTCAATTATAAAAGTGTTACGCCTCTCATATATTTCCATCACACTAAAAACTACCTTTTTTAAAAAAAATCTACAAAATCCTCTAATAAACATTAATATACACCTTTAATAGGGTTTGACCTTCTAAAATTACTATATGTCAAAGGCTAAACACATTTTAAAAAGAGACAATCCAATAAATGAGATATAAAATTCTAACCACTCCTTCCTCATTTCTATTTTTACGTTCACTCATTTTCTTAAAATTAAATTTAACCACATTAAAATTATAAATTTTTTTTATAACATTTTGATTTTTATTATAATGGAAAAAAATTAACCACCATTACCTTTTTATTTAAGAAATATAAAACCACCATTTGTATGATTTGAAAACTATCACCTTCATAAAGTAACATGTTCATTTCCCTTTACCACATTATAAAGATGATCAAAATAGGGAATTTAATGAATAAGAATTATATTTATGAAATATTTTATATTTTTAAATGATAAACCATATTTCTCATTTTCTATGATATTTGGAAAATGAAATCATTATCTATGTGTACCTGTGGACTACCACCTCTATAAAACGATCTATTTTTATATTTATTTTCATCAACTAATTGAATATATGAAAATTGGAATGGGTTTAAAGGATAAATAATTTGTTTATAAATTTTTTATATTTATGGTATTTTTAATGGGATAATTTTTTAAAAACATGATTGATAATTTTTTTTGAATAAAACCATATAAAATAGAAAACTAAGATAATAAATGATTTCTTCATACTATAGAATAAATTAATACAATTTGTAATTTTATTATAATTATTTAAAAATATTATATATAACAACAATAATAATTATGTAAATAATTATGGTTATGGTATGATGATATTATAATTAAATTACTTTATAATCATCTATTAATTATTATATGTTCTTGTTTGTGTTGGTTTAACCACTTACATGAAAAATGCTATAAATTTATGTCATGAAGGAATATGATAATTTAATTTATAGTTATATATTTTATAAATAAATAATTATTTATTTTTTTGGGTATTTAATGTTAATATAAAAATTTGAGTCATTATTTAATGATACACCCTTCGTTAACTAAGAATTGTTGAAACATGCTCCACACCAAATTTATATTTAAGGATAAAAAACTAACATTGAAGGAAATTATAACATTATAAATAATTATAAAAAATCAATTCTAGTACCTTTTTTCATCAGTGAATGATGATATTTTGGAAAATAATGAAGAACAACAATGTTATTACAAACTAGTTAAAAAATGATCAAGACTACTCACTATTGATATAAAAAATAAACAATAACTAACTGATAAACATATAAGGAATTATTATAGATTATTTTTATAAAATTTTATAGATATAAAAATGTACTAAAATGCTTTATTAATATAGTTACTTTTTTAAAAATGTATGTTGAATAATATTTTGACTAAGTAGGTATTGATGTAATGGGTTCTTTTCCTCAAATTTTAATTTCGTGAGACTTATTTATTAATGTACATGATGATACCTTTAATATGATGTTATAACTATGTAATAATATTTTTACTATGATATCATTTTTTTTGAATATCCATATCATGTAGTTACTTTAAATTCAATTCAATTTGAATGATAGAGTGTTGAATGGGGTTTTAATCAAAATGTTACTCAAACCATATGGGTTTCAATTTACAATATTATTTTTAAATCAAGATTTATTCATAAAGATAATAAATTTAGGGATTTTTTTTTATTTATAAAAATTATAATAACTTTATTTGGATATTCATGGGGTTTTACATTTCCTCTAAAAATTTCATTTCCCTTTGAATCATATTTTACCTAAAGTGTTTTATATAAATCAAACTGAACTTATCTCTTATTCTCAGTTAGAAAATTACCATTTTACATATTTTACCTAAAGTGTTTTATTAAGATGATTTTAATATTTCCCAAATGGGGTTTTATCCTCAAAATATAGAAATAATCTATTTTTAATGTTTAAATGTTATCAAAACATTCAATTACCATTAATTTTTAATATGATTTTTTTATCTTTATATTTTCATGGATTATAAAAGAAAATATTTTTCTCTTAGATTTCTTAAAATATATAATTAAAATTATTACAAAATATCATTGATATTTATTATTTACAAAGTGATTTTTCTATAACTCATACAAATTATTATTAATATATGTAATTTCCCTTTAAAATATATTATTCTTAGTCATGGATATTCTTTAAATATTACCATATAAATTTTTTATCTACATTAATTATTTATTGTCACTCTAGTTTAGAGTAATTATACTTCACTACCTTTATCCTTATTAATAATATTCTATGTATATATATATGAGATGTATTCAAATGTTTTTCCTTTTTAAACACCCTTTATTTGTTTCCTCAGATTAAATATTGTTCAACTTGGTTTTATACATTGATTGATTAGGGAAATTATTTTTTAACTATATTACCTTTATATATACAGTGTAAATACCGTATGTTTTATTCTCTTGATTGAATGATATTTACCTATAATGTTAAATTATGTCATTTTATACTCTTTTAATTTCCAAATGGTTTCCTTGTTATTATTATTGATAGAGTTATTAAAAATTTCCTTATTTAAACCATTTTAGAATTATATTAAACACAATTAATTTCCTTGGGTTCTTTGTGATGAGTTAAATGAAAACCATTTTTTACCATGGGTTTTTTAAAGGTTTAGGGACAAGATGCATTTATTTTTTTAATAAAAAATAAAACCTCTTTTAAAATTGGTAGACATGGGAAACCATTAGAAGAACTGGAAAACTCCAATGAAGATAAAAAATGGTCATTACGGTCATGAAAGATCAAAGATAATGAAATATCAAATAAATCACCAGAGAAAACACGAAAAACCACATGATCCCCTCCCTAGAACCATTGATCTCATGATATCCTACATCATATGACATGGATGATGTCAAAGAAAAATATCATCCCCTAAGCACCACTGTGAGAGTCATGCCACTGTTTAGAAAACACGCACGACCATCTAGGAGGAACGTCGAAGAGAAATCATCCATCAAACCTCCACATTCCTTGAAATAAACATCCCCATTTGAATAGTTTTTGATCCTTACAAGGGGAGCCCGGATCTTCTTCTAGATCATGGTATGTATGTAGTTGATGAAGCCACTTTATATATAAGATAACCCAATGGTGATGATGAAAAAATCTGAGCATCACTGGAAACTGGAGAAGGCCTTAATGAAGCATCGATTATGAAGCACCCACTAGATCATATGGGTATCTGAAGGCTAGAATCGACAAACAAACATATTGATTAAAGCCAATGAAATATACACATTATTTTACATCATAAGAAACCCTAAGAGGGTTAATCATCGATCCATGTGTAATTTATTCTATAAAAAGTAAATTATTTTCATTTTAATGTTTTATGAAACCAACATTATTTCCATGGGTTCATTATAATGTGATAGTTGAACTATTTTAAAGTGGAACACTTTTGTATAGATTTGTGATGGGTGGAGTCCTATATCTACCTCTAATGAATTGGTTAAAAGTTTATATCTCCTTAGATAAGTACTCATGAGTATATTTTAGTTGCCTATAAAAGTGTGTGATGATGGAGTAGATCGTGAATGTATTGTTTCCCTAAAAAAAATTTGTGTCATATTTTAAAGATGTTATGTAGTTTTATACTTATTTTCACTCTAACATTATGATATTAGAGATCATATTTAATGACTCATTTATGTATAATGTTTTGCCAATCCTTATTCCAAGATGTATGGTATATTCTTTATAGTGTATGGGTTTCCTTTGAATATTGATTATACCCATATTATCATCTTATTTTCTCTATTTATATTTTATTATTATCACTTATGATTACCCTTACTGATAATATAAGCTCACTCCTTTGTTATGATTACATTTTTCTAGGTTATGAGGATAAAAAAACAATGAAATGTACAAAATATTTCCTTATATGTAGAATTTGTGGGAGACATTAAAGACTATTTAGGGATTAAGTAGTTTTATATATTTTGGGAAAATGACTAATTAATTTAAAGAACTTGTGTTTTGTTACTTATTGTTTTGTACTAGTTTTTTAAAACTCTAAACCAAAAAGGTCTTTGGAATGCATTTTAATAAAACATTTAATTTATGATGTAAGAAATAGATGATCATATTTGTTGGCAAATATAGTTGGTATCATAGTAGGGTTTAGATAAATTTAGAGATAAGGATGATATCAATTGTGGATAAATTGCGAGTTATAAATGTCATTATACATTGATAAGTAAATATTTATTATAATTTAAAAGGTATATATAACCCTTTATGTTAGTTGAGTTAATATTCTAGGGATTAGGATAAGAGAAATTTGGTAAAAACTCTATGGATAATTCTAAGAATAGGATGACATCCTTAAATTTTGTTAAAGTATATATTATGTTGTTTCCTAGTATATAACATCAATTTTTTAATAATGAATATTGATTCAAGATTTTTCATAGATGTACCCATGGTTAATAGCCCTATTAATGGTGTATTGGGTATTAACACAACTTTCACCTGATGTATGATAAATTGTTTTAACTGCACACCTGGTTTGGAACTCTAGAAGATTACCCATTAGTTAGTATCATTATATATTCAATAAATTATGAAGGATTTATTATGTTAATGAATTTGGATATCAATTATGAGAGAACCCAACCGAATGAAATATTATTTGAACCAAGGGTGATTTAAGAAGAACTGAAAGATGATGTAATAGTGTCAAAAGTAATATATTTAATGGTTTATTTTTTATCATAATTATTTTATAATAATTATATTATGGTGTTAATAAGTCATAACATATGACTAAATCCCTTTGATTTTAGTAATGGATGAAGCCTGAAGGAACAAAGTTAACACTTGATTCCATGGTCAGTGCCTGGATTTTACCAATGAGAAACTAAGAGGATAAGATATTGAGTGAGAAATATTTTGATTATATCGAACCAAATATCAAGATTTATTATTGAAAATTTAAAATTATTAGAGATTCCAAACTCATTAATGAAGAGAAATATAGTGTCTCATGGAATTTTGGGTAATAAATATGAAGAAGGAAAGAATGTTCAAATTCCTTTGTATACAAACTGTGGTAAGGAACACCATGAATAGTGTACTCAAGGAACCAAGAGATTTTTCATGTGTGAAAATAGAGGGAATTGAGAACCTAATTTTAAATAAAAAGTGATGATCTCATTTGACATGTTGAAGGGAAAAATAGTTCATCTTAATGTACCACTGACATTTCACTATATTAAATGTGTAAATCCTAGAGACTACTGAAGTTATATCTATAAAAAATGGATAAAAATGATGAAAGGCACTTTAATCCTCATAAAAAGGTAATTCATTGAAAAAAACTATTTATGTACGTTCAAAATATAATATGGAGTGAGGAACACATGCCATTCACTCAAAAAAGTCAAGTGTTTTATTTGAATCATGTTCAATTAACATCTTTTTACATGGAATTATTACTAAGGACATCAAATTTCCACAGTAATGGTTATATGTAAAATTATTGATAATTAATTTTAGTACCAAAATACATAACTAATATCAAATATTTATTTATTGGGATGTTTTTCCTATAAATTCTTATAATCCTTCCTTTAATAAAACATTATGTGATAATATGCATAGATTGACCCTCTTGCAAATGGTAAACACTAAGGCTGAAAAATCACATCTAAAAGTTATCCCATGACCACTTATTAATAGAAGGATTACTACAAACTCCCTTTGAAAAACATGTATTCGGGTTTTTATAAAAAAAATGGATACATAAAAACAAAACATTAGTTATATTACAATTTGAGAGAAAATGTGAGTTCACTGGTCAAAAAAATAATTATGGGGGTGAAATATAACGGGAAACTAGCTTTAGAGTCATGTAATCCCTTAAATTTTAAGTGAGTAATAATTAAAATATCAAGGAACCAATTTATTTATTTAGTGTGAAGAATGTAACACCCCATGTTCTAGGATCCTTTAATTTTCACCCTTAAAAGTGTAAAGACTTTTTCTCTGAATATATTTAATATATGATTAGAGGTTGATCCGTACAAGATATGAACCAAGATAATTACATATTATTAAATTATAATGGTGACTTACAAAAATGGTACTAGAAAACAAATAACACATATAATGTATTATTTAACATCGAGAATGATAATATCAATTAAAATGAAAAAAAGTAAAATGGGAAAATAAATTGAAAAGTATAATATATTTAGAACTAGAAACTCACTTGAACCGCAATTTCATTTAATAATAACAATCAGTATAACTAAACCTATAATGAGAAAGAAAACCATGAAAGAAGAAATCATGTTTCTTGATTTAAAATGAAAACTGTGGAAATAATATGTGTGACAAAAGAAGTGAGATTATAATGAATGATTTGAGAAACACTATAAATAGAAATTGAATCCAAATATTACAAATATGGTCATTGAGAAAATGGTATTTGAAAATATGGTAATTATAAATATTGAGATTGAGAAAATGATATTTGGATATACATGTATGAAATAGGTGTTCCATTGTTATTCATTGTTAGCAATGAATTTAAATAGTATACTTTAAAATTAATTATAGAGAAACAATAATATAATATCTAATTAAAATATTTTATTTTTATGAAATAAAATATTATGACTAAAAAAATATTTGATTAAATTCAGAAAATATTTTAATAAAATAATATTGATAAAAATAAATTATTACAATATAAATCAATGATTTTCAATATATTTAGGTTAATATCATTTTATAAAGAAAAAAATCTTTTTCAAAAAATTGATTTTCATGTGCTGTAAAATTTTTAAGTGACTATGAATATTTTGGTGTTACAATGAAAAAATTAATTATATAAATATATTAAAAATAATTTACTAAGTAATTTAGGAAAAATAATATTAAGAAGGCATAATGTCTAAAATTATTTTTTTATATAAGTAGTTGAATTTATTTATTTTTTACACAAAAACATAAATGATTAATTTATGAATACTAGGTTGTGATTTTGAAGAAATTAAATTCATTTTTTTATTTATCAGGGAAATACTATCTAATAATGATTTTTTTTATTTTTCTAGAAAGATAGATTTTTAGATAAATAGTGAAAGATACCATTTTTTTCATTTTAGATGATTTTATGTAAATATTAATATATAATTATGTATTATAAATTCTTGAAATATTTTTTTCAAACAAAATATTTATTTTATTAGTGATTTTATAAATTTATACATGTTAGATTAAATTGGCAAAATCATTTTTGAACAAATGATAAGTTACCTTATAAAAAAATGAATTCTGAGTATATAAGCTAAAATGGTAAAAGATTCAACAATATAATAGCAATGAGATATTTTTTTAAAAAAAATTGATTTTAATGGGTTATTGAGCCATATATGAACCTTATATAATACCCACCTAATAATTTATTAATTTTAGAGCTAATTTCCTCGAGAGTGATTTCCCATTCTTAAAACATTTTTCATATTTACAAAAAATGTCATCCATTTTCACTAATAAAAGGGGAATATCCACACTTATCATCACACTGAACCCCACCTTTAATGGAATAAAGTCTATCCAAAACGCTACTAAACCGTCATTATAACTTCATGTGGTTCTAGACTTTTGAAAATACCATCCCTCAAAAGATTAACCTCCTTTCTAAAGGAGATAATCCAAGAAGTGAGGTATAAATTTATTAACAATATTGTCCCATTTCTATTTCATTATGTTCACTTATTCTTCCTAAAATTCCATTGAACCATCTTAAATTGATAGAATCCAAATCCTTATTATAGTGTTAAGTTATTAAAATGATGGTAAAATCAATGAAAACCTTTTTCTTTCCCTTTAAGAAAAATGAAACCACTATTCGTGCATTGTGTGGACTACTGCTTTCATGAAGTAAAGTATTAATTTACGTTAACCATATTATAATAATGGTATTGATATGGAATTTTATATTAAATATTATATTTATGACATATTTATATTCTTAATTGGTAAACCATATTACTCGTTTTACCCATTCTATGAAAAATTAAATCATCATCCATGCATACGTGTGGACTACCTATTTCATTGAGTGATTAGTTTCTATTTTTATTTTCATCACTGCCTCACATGGATGTTACTGAGAACAGGTTTAAGGGATAAATATTATTTTTATGAAATTATTAATTTTATGTTTTGTTTAATTGGACAAAATTTTAAAAGTATGAGAATTTAAAAGCCATTGTAAATTCAACCGTCCAAAAGTACGGACTAAGAGAAAATCATTTCCTTGTACTATGATATAAATTCATATAAGATATCTTCTTATTATTATATTTCTTTTATAATCTAATATATCACACTATTAAACAATAAATAAAATATTTTTTCTACTTGTATAAAAATTTATCAACTGAATCAATTCATAATCATCAATTAATTTCTAAGAATATATGATATAAATATTTAAATAATTATTTCTTTTTGGTTGTTGGAAAGTAATATGGATTTTGGGATTATTATGTTAGAAAACACCCACCTTTCACTAAGAATCATTGAAACATTCTCAACATCTAATTCATCATTAAGGATCATAACCAAAAAATCCCTTAGAATGAAATTATAAATTATAAAATCAATTATAGTACCTTTTATAGTCTAGGAATGATGATATTTTGGATAAGAATAAAGAAAATAATTTCTTTTGAAAAGTAGTTCAAAATGATCAATAATAACAACACTCGATATTGATAATAGATAATAACAAAATAATATAAATGTTAAGAATAATTATAAATTAACATCATAAAATGTCATAGATTTAATTTCTTTATCATATTTGTTTTCTGGATAGTTAATTTTTTAATATAGGAATTTAGATCATATTACATTTTATAATGAATTGTGATATGGGGTTTTCTGTTTAAAAATTAAATTTCTTGAGACTTATTTCATAATATACACATTAATACCTTAAATATGGTATGATTAATAACTAATTTAATTATTTTACCATATTTATAGTTTTGGAAGATACATATAGTGTAATTATCTTGAATTGAAATTCAATTAAAAAGACACCAAAGATTAATGGGATTTTTGATAAAATTGTTATTAGAGCCCTAAGGTTTTCAATTGATACTCTTATTTTAAAATCAAAATTATTTTAGGAAGATATTAAATTTAGTGATTTTTTATTATTCCAAAAAACATTTATCATTTTATTTGTATCTTCAGGTGTTTTTACATGTCCCCTCAAAATTTTAGTTCTCCTTGACTGATATTTTACCTGAATTTTTTATTGAAATCAAAATTGATAATATCATTCTTTATAGGCCAGAAACTTACTTTTTTCCAAAAATTTATTAATTGTATTATTTTGAAATTTTCATTATCTTTGATTAAAAAACTAGTGTTGGTAATTTTCTAAAACAATACATTTTTTATTGTTTTTAATTTTTATAAACATTTTCAGTATGGACCATTTTCATCTAAATGTAAAAATATTATGTATTTAAAATTTAAATATGAACACATAATTATTTAATATTTGTTATTTTAAAGGACTCTTTATCTCTTTGTTTTTAGTAAAACAGAAAAATTATATTTCTCCTAGTTTTATAAAATATATATTTTAAAATGATTTCAAAATATGAAGGTTATTTATTATTTCTGAAGACATTTTTCCTAAAATCTTAAAAAGGTTTTTTTTATCTATGTCAATTTCCTCTAAAATATCATATTCAAGATTAAATATATTATTTAAATATGAACATCTAAATTTTATCTAGGGTTGATTTATGTATTATCTCTCTCTTTTGTATTAATTTTCCATCACTACCTTTCCCTTTCACAATCCTCCATTATTTATAAATACATGCTATATTCTAATATTTTTCCTCTATAAACACTTTACATTTATTTCCTTTGATTGAAGAGTGTTTATCTAGGTTCCACACATATATTGATTGGGTAAATTATTATCTTAACGATATGATATTTATATATATGGAAAAAATAATATATGAATTATTATATTTATTAAATGGTATTTACCTAGTATGTTATGTGATGTTATTGGATATAAATCTATTTTCCATGGGTTTATTACGTGATGATTTTTAATGAAATTATTAAGTATTTCCTTATGAGAAACCATTTGAAAGGTATGTGAATTTTTATTTATTTATTGTTGGTCTAAGTGGATACTCAATAGGGGTGAATTCAGTTCCTATTAAAAATTTCTATTTAAAAGAATTATATTATAATCCCCCACTTCCTAAAACATGTTAAACTACCGTGAATTTACAAAGATTGTAAGTGTTCAATTAGTTTCTCAAGTATTTATTATTTATTAGTTAACATAATCTGAAAATTATGTTAGCTTTTGAAACTAACTTAACAGCTCACAATAATTACAAACACTGACTAGTTCAACAGTCAGAGTTACTTTAAAACAGATTTGAATTTCAAAGTAATTAGTAGTGGAATTTTGAAAATAGTTTAAACTAAAAAAACATGAGCCACAGTTTTAACCAAGTGGTAAAATCTCAAGTTGAGACTTAGTCCTCTCAAACAGTTTATATATAAATTTGATCCACACCATGGTTCAGGGATTACAATAGTAATCAGACTATCCAGGTTCTCCGACCTCTAACACAGTCATATTTGGGAAAGAAACAACAACAACACACAGGCTGTCCAGGTCCTCAGATATCTACCACAGTTCTTCCTGGGATACACAATGGTATAAAGATTTTGGTGTGAGGAATTTAGTATCCTCCAGTTAAGCTGAAGAGTCAGTGTGTGTCCAAACATACATAAGCACAAACTTCTCTTAATGTAATGAACGGAATTATTACATCATAGCAATAATATGTAAATGAGTTTAGAATGATATTGTTTGATGTCAGTGCAACTCTAGACTCCTTTGTAATAGAAAAAATGATGCTTTGATTCATTCTCAAGAAGTTTTGTAAAAAACAGAGTGTCGCAATTCATCTTGAATTCTTCATGAGGTTCAATAGAAATAAGATGTTCTTTAAGCTTCAAATATGCTTCATGTGTTCAGTAGATGTCGAGTTTCATGCATCGTGTCTTTCATTTGAAACTTTCTCTTAGTGTATTCTTCGTTATCATGCTCACGACCTTTATTTTTTGTTTCTTAATCGTGTGCACAATGATTCTTAGCCACACTTCACTTTTAACTTGAAATGCATGTGTTGGAGCCAACAAGTTGCAATTGTTCTGCACCTCATACCTCATACTGTGCAATGATATGTCTAGAAAGATACATTAATTATGTCAGTGCATTAAAATCGTCAAATATGAATGTTAGAATGTAATTTTAAAGGTGAAAAAAGAGTTTAAGAAACGGTGGCATAGAAAATCAATGAAATTGTGTCTCCTTAACACGGTGTCTAGATTTATCACGGTGTCTTAGTGTCACGGTGTCTTGTGGTTATGGTGTCTTTTTCATGATATCTGGATTCATGGCGTCTGGCTTCATAGTGTCTGGCTTCACAGCCTCTGGCTTCATGGTGTCTGGCTTCACGATGTCTGGTGTCACGGTGTTTGGCTTCACGGTGTATGGCTTCACAGTTTCTGGATTCACGGTGTCTGGCTTCACAGTGTCTGGTGTCACGGTGTCTGACTTCTCAAAGTTATCATGTTCAAATATAAATAATTATGATAATAGAAAGGATTAGAGTTAAGAATTTATGAAAGAAGGTATTATGAGAGTAGATCAAATATAGTATAAAGTAGGTAAACGAAATGTAGATAAATTAAGATCTTTCATGGCTTTTCTTAAAGAATGAGAAATATTTAAACATAAATACACATGATTGAGTATAAATTATTGGAGTTAACTTGGTTGAATAAGATTTGTGATCATTAAAAAATTATTATTACTTGAGGAGTTCAATAATCTCCCCATTTTTGATGATCACAAATCATAAACAATTAAAGTGTATATTGGATTAAACTATAGAAAAAAAAGACAAAAGGCATGAATATAGAACTTCTCCCCCTTTTGGGATTATCAAAATGATAAAAGAAGTTAAAAAAGAAACATTTCATTAATAGAGAGAAAGTTTTAGTAAAAAACAGAAGAGGAATACAAAATCCAAAGCATTCATATCAAAAAAAAATTAATCGTGGTTCTTCTTCATGGGTTGGCCTTGTCTTTTCCTTTAGCTATAGTGGTAGAAGAGGAAGCCATATGGGCTGAGGTTGAGGTAGTAGGAGGCAGTGAGGTGGTTGATAAAGAGGGTAATGGAAGGCCTTCAATGAATAGTGGAGCCTAGGTAGGAGCAGCAGAAGATCTCGACAGTTATTGATTGAGAATCATAGGCCTGATTTGACTTAGTTCTTGGCCAAAAGACATTGTGGTTGAGGATAGAGAAGAGGTGAAGGTAGGTAGCCTAGGTCTGAGAGGTGCATCTTCTGGAGAAACAATAGATGTACTATGGACATGAAGATAGGGCCTCATGAGTTTGATGAAATCTGTAATGATTTATCCACCATACTGTATGGCCTTCTCAAAATCATCCTGTTCTCCATAAACTTATCCAACGATCGGGTAAACTCTGTGAGGTTTTGGACTTGGGTTTTGAAAGCATGAGTTACAGGAGGAAGCTACAGATTTTCTACAAGGTACTTGAAATGATTTTTCATATCCTCCCAAGAGAATATTTTGTTGAAATAGAAATCCACTTTCTTGAAAATTTCATGTTGAGAATCAATAGCCTTTTGTAGTGGATTTGTACTAGGTGAAGAACTCTATCACTTTTCATAATTACTTGAGATAAAGAACTTGCATTGAAACCACTAAGAACATTCTTCAGCTCTTCTTTAACTATAGTTCTGAGCATATCACTGTCCAATGAGGGTTTAGAGGGTTGACCAGATGCTTTGACAGCTGTGGTCAGATATTTTAGTTGATTCATCACCTTTTTAATACACAATGTGTATTCATCAATGATTTTATTAAGATTGGTAACAAGATCTTTAATTTGATTCACAATTTGTTTGTTCCTTTCAGAAATATTTCATCTGGAGATTCTAGATAAGGTTGAATCTGAGACACACCATCCTGTGGGATTTGAGGAGCCACATGTTATACAGGAGGAGCAATAGATTCAGATCTCGAATGTGACTCTCTCTGCATGTCTTCAACCATATTTCTTAGATTCTTCAACTCATTACTGAGCAGCTTATTTTCAACTCTTACTTATTGAATCTCATGGAGAATCTTAGGTTGTATTTTCCAAATAACTTTCTCCAATAATAGTGAGTCATCTATTTCACATAAATTGTTCACATAAAAAGGTTTATTATTCATGAGTTTCTCAACTCCAGATAAGAGGGTATCCCTAAATTCCTTTAGATCATCCTTACTTACAAAGGATGGATGTTCAGACACAGGTTTAGGAGTAGGAACTGGAATGGACTCAGGAGTCCTTTTAAGGTGAAATATTGGAAAGTGATTTCAACTGAAATAGAGACGAAATATGAAGTCTAGTTGATGTAACCTTCTGAGAGACATCCACATCATAGAAACTGGAAAATTTATACTTAATGTATGTAGGACTTGACTCAGTTGGATGTGAGGTTTCAATAGACTCTATATTTGGTGGTATATCCCTCTAATTAGGTGCCTCATTCTCAGTACTGAGAGGCTTAGGATATTGGTCTAGTTCCGTAGACTCATCTCTTTCTTACTCACTCATCTCCTGTCTAGCCTGCTCAAAAGCTAGCTCCATCCTTTCTTTAGCAGTAGGTAAGACTTCAGGAACAGATTTTTCTATAGGTCATTCCTCAATACTGACCTCCTGCAAAATAGGAATCTCTTCCACTATTGGTTCTTTACTGTAGTCTCTTCCATGACATGCTTTTCATTTTCTTTAGCAACTGATTCTGTTATAGCTTCGGGTTGAGTTTCCAAATTAACAGCTTCCCTAGAAGTAGGGACTTCTTCTTCAAAAACTACATGATGAGTAGCAGTGATGACTTCCCCAACAATAATAGCTTCCCTAGGTGTCACTTCATCCTCTTCATCCTCTTCTTCTGAATACTCAACAATATCATCCGGTTCCAAACCGTGATCAGAAATATCTCGTGTTCTTGTGGGATAATACACCAGATTGAATATCTCATTTATTCTTTCATTGTCTTCCACCCATTTGTTTTTCCAAGTATTCCATTTTATTTTCATTCTTCGGATAGTGGCTTTTGGGAGACAGAACTCACAATCCGTCATCACATCCTCATTTGGTCCAACCATTCCCTTGGCAAGAATCATGGATGAGATTAGCCAAGAGTAGAACAAAGAAGTATACATTGATGTGACATTGATTAACTCACACATATTGTGTATGATATACTTACACGAGTTGATCTTATTGCCCATTTTCCATAAGATGAATCAGAAAAACATATTGGTATTCTAGGACAACAAAATTAGCTTTCTTGGGACTAACCAAATTCTGTACAAACTAGAAGAGAAGCATTGGTTCTCCATCTAATTCAGATGTTATGGATCTCCTGTGGGTTCCATTTCCAGTTAATGTTTTCATGGAATATTCTAAATCAATGAAATATGTTGTTGGTGGAGGTCCTCTACGATAGTCCTCACAGATGCTTTGATGAGGTATCCCAAGGAATACAACCCATAACCACGAAGAAAATGACCATCCCTAGCCATTAACCCAGGTTCATACAACATAACTATCACCAGAATCGAAGGAGAACTGAATGTACTGGTAAAACTGAGCCACTAACCAAGGGTAGATGTGTCTTTCTACCTTCGAGAACCACTATAACCAGCCTTTCTATTCTTACACTCTCAATACCAGAGACTTACTAGACAAAAGCAAATTGGTGAAAATCTATTTGTCAGGTAAAACAACTCGGTTTACCAGATTCAGATTTAAAGGTCCTTCGACTGTCAGCTTAGGTTCAATCTTCTTCTTCTTTGAGCTACGCTTTTCAGGTGTCGATGATGACAAACTATTCATTCTTTGAATTCATGGATAGTTCGAGTGAGAAAAATGTTGCAGGGATGAAGAATGGTTTGAAAGGAGTAAGTAGAAGAAATATCATGTGAAGAATTGAGTGATACATCCTTTGTTTTATCATTTAGAAATGCCAAACGTCACAAAAATAAAAATGTGGGAAAATAAAAAAGGTGAAAATAATAATTACAATGATATGGGTTTAAATAAAAAAACATAAATAACATTTATGGTGAGACCATGTCTGGTCATTATGGTGAGACAGTAAACGTGCTACATGGTGAGACCGTGAACATACATCTCAGTGTGTGTTATGGTGAGATAATAAACATCAGACAGTATGTAAAAAATACTAATGGTGAGACCATAAACATAAAACATTACGGTGAGACAGTAAACGTCAGAGACAGTAACTGAGAAACCGTAATGATGAAATAGTAAAATATAACACAGTGATATATAGAATAGTAAGACCTGAAATTTAACAAGTAAGGTATTGAGATTTATCATACCTAGTTCATGTATGATGTAGTCTATTCCTTCATTATTTAATGGTTTGGTGAATATATAAGTAATTTGATATTTAGTACTAAAGAATTCTAGGGTGATATAACCTTTTTTATAATGATCTCTCAAAAAGTGATGTCTTACATCAATATGCTTTGTCCTAGAATGTGAAACTAGATTATTTGAGATTTTAATAGCACTTTTTTGTCACAATTTATAGGTACATGTCTGAATTGATATCCATATTCTAGTAATGTGTGTTTCATCCACAAAATATTTGTACAACAACTACCAGCAGCTATGTATCCAGCATCGACAGTAGATAATGCAACATAGTTTTGTTTCTTACTACACTAGGATACTAGTGACTTGCCTAAAAGGTGACATGTTCCAGAGGTTCTTTTTATATCTAACTTATAGCCTCCAAAGTCAGTATCATAATAAATAACTAATTCAAATGATTTTCCTTTAGGATAAAACAGTCCTAGATTGGGTGTATGCTTGAGGTATTTAAAAATTCTATTTACAACATTTAAATGAGATTCCTTAGGGTTTTCTTGAAAACAACCACACATACACACACTAAACCCAATGTCAGGACAACTAGAAGTTATGTAGAGTAAAATTCCAATAATTCCTCTATAAGTGGTTTGATCAACAGATTTTCCATCTTCATTAAGATCCACCTTACTAGTAGTACTCATGGGAGTGTCACTAATTTTAGTGATTTCCAATCCAAAACGTTTTAGAAGATCCTTTGTATATTTACTTTGATTTAAAAAAATTCCATTTTCATTTTGAAAAATTTTAAATCCAAGAAAATATTTGAGTTCTCCCATTAAACTCATTTCAAATTCATTTTGCATCATTTTAATAAAATCAACACATAAATAATTCTTTAAAGATCCAAAAATAATGTCATCTACATAGATTTGACCAACTAAAACATCATTATAAATTCGTTTTATAAAAATAATAGGATTAGCTATTTCTTTTGTAAAACCTTTAAAAATGAGAAAAATACTCAATCACTCATACCAAGCTCATGGAGCTTACAACAAACCATATAAGGCTTTTGATAGTTTAAAAATATGATTTGGAAGATCGGGGTTTGTAAATCCAGGGGGTTGTTCGACAAAAACATCCTCATCTCTATACCCATGTAAGAATGCAGTCTTAACATCCATTTGATATAGTTTGAAATTCAGATGTGCAGCATTGGAAATCAAGATTCTAATGGCTTCACGTCTGGATACTGGTGAAAAGGTCTCCTCATAGTCAATTCATTATTCTTGACTATAGCCTTGTGCGACTAGTCTATCCTTGTTTCTAACTATGTTACCAACTTTATCAACTTTATTTCTAAAAAAACATTTAGTGCCTATGGTCAAAGTGTCCTTAGGTCTATCTACTAATTCCCAAAAAAAAATCAAATAGATTCAATTCTTCTTGCATAGCCATCACCCAAAATTCATCATTGATTGCATTATTGATATTTTTAAGTTCATACTGTGAAAGAAAAGCATAATGTTAAACCTTGTTTCTTAGAGAAGCTCCAGTTTGTGTTCCTCTATCCAAATATCCTACTACAACATATAATGGATGGTTTTTAGGAGTCCTAGTGGGTCTAGAAAAGGCAGGGGTAGAAATTTCAGATTCATTTACTGGTTTGGGTTCTACAGAAACAGGTTCTGGAAAGTTTCCAAAACTGGTTTTTATAACAACGGGTTCACTGTTTTTGTCATTATTGTTTAGAATGGACATATCTTCTTCAATATATTCAAGAGGGTCTTAGGATCATGTGGATCATTTTCATCAAATTTTATGTGCATAGATTTTTCTACACATTTGGTTCTCTTATTGAATACTTTAAAGGATTTACTCGAGATTGAGTAACCTAGGAAAATTCATTCATCACTTTTGGAAGCAAATTGGTCATAATTATCTTTAGTATTGAGAATAAAGACTTTGAAACCAAAAACTCTAAAGTAATTAACCTTAGGATTACTATTGTTCCAAAGCTCATAATGAGTCTTTTTAAGAATTGGTCTAATCAATACTCTATTTATAATGTAACAAGCTATATTAAATTCTTCATCCCAAGAGTAAATTGGGAAATCCTATTCATTGAGCATTATCCTAGCAATCTCTTGAATATTCCTATTTATTCATTCTACTACACAATTCTATTGAGGTGTTCTAGGAGAAAAGATGTTGTTACTATATCCACTGTGTGAGAAATAAGATTCAAACTCTTGATTTTCAAACTCACGGCCATGATCAATTCTCATGGTATTGATCCAAAGTCCACTACTGCTTTCTACAGACTTGGAATATTTGATAAAGTAAGAACAAGCTTTACTTTTTTGAGAAAGAAATTATACCCATGGGTAACTAAAAAAATCATCTATAAGAACATATAAAGAGTGATTCCCATATAGGCTTGAAACTCTTGATGGTCCAAAAAAATCCATGTGAACCAGCTCGAGAGGTTGAGAAGTAGAAACTCATTTCATTGATTTGAAAGAAACATTGATTTGTTTTCCTTTTTGAAAAGGATTACACACTTTGTTATGTAGGAATTCATGTTTAGGTATGTCTTTAACTAAACCTTTCCAAGTCAGTTTACTAAGTGAGTGCACATTGCAGTGTCCTAGCCTTCGGTGCGATATCCAAGATTCTTTATGAAAAGAATTTAAACAAGTAACATTTTGTTTAGCTAAAGAATTCAAATCTACAACATATAAATTTTCATTTCAAAATGTATTAAATACTAAAAAAATTATAATTAAAAACATTACATGAATCATTTTCAAATTTTACATTGAAACCATCATCACACAACGGATAAATACATAGCAGATTATAATTTATTCCATCAACAAATAATACTTTAGAAATTAAAATTGAATTACTATTACCAATCAGGCCTAAGCCGGTGATCTTTCCTTTTGAGTTATCACCAATAGTGACATTTCCTCCATCAACATTGATTAAGCTCTTAAAGAATGAGTAGTCTCTTTTTATATGCCTTGAACATCCACTGTCCAAGTACCATATCTTCTTACAGGAACTTTTTATGCAAATTTCCAACAAGTAATATTTATATAGAAGATAATTTTGTTACCCCGATTTTCTTTTGTCCAGATAGGTTAGCAAGTAAATCTTTAGGCACCCATATTTGTCAAATGGGTTTCCTAAAAATAACAGATTCAAATGATGTTGATAAAAAAAATTTGTTTGGTCTATAAGAATTTGAATAGCATGATGAAGCATAAGAACTACCAGAATTTTAACTACCAACACACTGTCCAGATTTTGGAACAAATTTATTTTCAACAATATGTCTCTGTCCAGGTTGGTATCCTAAACTAGTAGTATACATAGGTGAAACCTGTTTTTCAAGCATTTGAGTTAGAGTGTTCTTCCATTTGCGAACTTCTTTATGTATTTTCTATGTTTCACATTAGATAATTTGAGTTCAGTTTCCTCCTTTAATAGTTGAGCATTTTTTTTGATTTTCTATAATAAGAACAAATTTAACTGTACTAGTTAGGTCATACTGTTTCATTAATGATTTGTACTTATCTTTAATCTCATTACAATTATCTTCCAATAAATTATTGTATTCAAATAATTCAGCTCAATATATATTATCATAATTATTTGAATCACTTTGATTTGAAGAATAAAAATCATTTTGTATAGGGGAAACAAGTACCTCAGATGTTTCAGTCACGAAACACATATTGGAATGATTATTTTCCTCAAGATCAGAAGCTTCAGATCCACTTGAGTTGTCTTTTAAATCACTCCATGTTTCTTTCATAGCTTTCTTATATTTGTTGTTCTTATAATCATATTTCTTATTAAACTTCAATTTTGGATCGTCTGCCTTAACATGTCCTTTTATTTTACATTCATAATAGACTATATCATCATTTTTATTAGCTTTCTTTCAATCTCCCTTCCAATTACCTTGTTGGTCATACTTACCCTTATAATTGGTTTTTCTAAAATTCTCTTCTTTCTATAGAACATCTTGAATTTTCTTGGCTATATGATCCATCTCTTCCTCAGTATCTGAATCTGAACCTTTGCATGTTGATATTTCGAAAGGTATGTGAACTTTCCCTTTGTCCTTGATTTTTGAAGCAGTGGACTTAAATTCCACTGACTTCTTCTTAGGTTCATCATATTCCTCTTTTTTCACCTTTATCTCTTCTTCACACATCATCAAAATTCCAATAACCTCATTGATAGGTAGCCTTCCAATGTCACATGATTCTCGTATGGGGAAAGAGGTTCTTATCCATCTATCTTGTAGTAATCTTAGTATCCTCGTGATTTTCTCCTTTGCTGGAATAGCTTTTCCCAGTGATCTCATGGTATTGACCATCTCATTAAACCTAAGATACATATCAGAAATAGATTCATCAGATTTCATTTTAAAATTTTCATACTTAATAGTGTATATATTTTGTCTCATTCCCTTAACATTGGTTGTTCCCTCATGGGAAAAATCCAGAGTATCCCATATGTCATAGTCAGTCTTACAGGTTGATATTTGATTAAATTATTCATATCCTAAAGCAGAATATAGGTCATTCATTACTTTATAATTATTATTGTAAGCAGCCTTCGTATGTTCATCCCAAGTAGTTCTAACTATGTCTGGAATCTTATACTAAGTCTCTATAGAAGTCTAAATATCAAATCCAATAATTTCTAAATAGTTCTTCATTTCAATTTTTTATTGGGCATAATTAACACCTTTAAAGAAATCTAGAATGTTGGTAGCTAAACCTTCTAATCTATTATCCATAAGAACTATCACTACTGGAAAATGGACCTATCCCCACGGTTTTCCTCAAAACCGTGGGGATAGGTACCCCCTATACCCACGGTTTTGGAAAACCGTGGGGATAGGTACCCCCTATACCCAAGGTTTTGGAAAACCGTGGGTATAGGTCAATTTTCAAGACCTATCCTCACGGTTTTCAAAAACCGTGGGCATAGGGGGGTCTATCCCCACGGTTTTCAAAAACCGTGTGGATAGGTCTTGAAAATTGACCTATCCCCACGGTTTTCAAGAAATGTGGGTATAGGGGGTACCTATCCTCATGGTTTTGAGGAAAACCGTGGGGATAGGTATAGGATAAAAAACCTATACCCACGGTTTTGAAAAACCGTGGGTATAGGTTTCCCATGTGTGCGCGGGAAAATTTTTTTTCCCGCGGGAAGGATTTTTTTTGGCGGGAGTCCTATGCCTACGGTTCTTCCCTCTATACCCACGGTTTATATAACTATATTTAACTAAATATAAATATATATACACATAATTGATAGTAGGGTAGTGGTTAGACGCGGTACTTTGCAGCGAAGATGTCGTGGGATCGAAACCCACCTGCAGCTTTATTTTAGGATCTATACCCACGGTTTTGAAACCGTGGGTAAAATCCATTGACACCGTGGCAATTGGGAATGTTTTGTTGACACGGTGGCAGAACACCTATACCCACGGTTTTGGAAAACCGTGGGTATAGGCTAGGGACCTATACCGACGGCGTTCCAGCCCACGGTTCCAAAAACCGTGGGTATAGCCTATACCCACGGTTTTGGGGGCTATACCCACGGTTTTGAACCGTGGGTATAGGCCTTTTTTCCAGTAGTGTATGTTTTAAAAAGATGTATAAAGATAAACTTTTAGAATTAATGGATATTTTGAGATCTTTAAGATACAACTAAAATCACAGATAAAAACTTTTCACAAATAGAGTGTTTTGAAAAAATTTATCAAAGACCCTTTAATACCAAATGTTGGTCGGAGTGGATACTCAAGAGTGGGTGAATTGAGTTTCTGTTAAAAATTTCTATTTAAACGATTTATATTATAACCCCCCACTTCATAAAACTAGTTAAACTGTAGTAAATTTATAAAGATTGTAAGTGTTCAATTAGTTTCTCAAAGATTGATTATTTCTCAGTTAACATAATCTGAAGATTAAGTTAGCTTTTGAGACTAACATATTGGTTCACAGTAATTAAAAACACTTGTAGTTCAACTATCAGGGCTACTTTATAATAGATTTAAATTTCAAATTAATTAGCAGCGGAATATTGAAAATATTTTAAACTAAATTAATATGCACAACAGTTTTAATGAAGAGCTTTAGTCTCAAGTTGAGACTTAGTCCTCTCTAACTGTTTATATATAGCTTTGATTCAAACCCTGGATCGGGGTTTACAAATGTACTCAGACATTCCAGGTCCTCCAAAATCTACCACAGTTCTTCGTTTCAAATCTACAACAATAGCGTACAGGCTGTCCAGGTCCTCAGACCTCTACCACAGTTCTTCGTGGGATACACAAAGTTATATAGAGTTTGGTGTGAGGATTTCAGCATCCTCCAGTTCAGCTTAGGAGTCACTGTGTGTCCAAATAGACATAATCACACACTTCTATTAATGTAATGAAAATAATGATAAATCATAGCAATAATATGGAAATGAGTTTAGAAAGCTCTAGTGTGATGTCATTGCAGCTATGAAGTCCTTTTCATTGAAAAATATGAATCTTTGAGTCCTTCTCTAGATGTTTTGTGAAATATAGAGTGTCACAATTCATCGTGTGTTATTTGTGAGGTTCAATAGAGCAAACATGTTCTTTATGTTTCAAAAATGCTTCATGTGTTCAGTAGCGGTCGAGTTACATACAGTGTGTCATTCGTTTGAAACTTTCTCTGCGTGTCTTCTTTGTTATTTTTCTCACAACCTTTATTTTTCTTTCTTTATCGCGCGCACAATGATTCTGGGCCACACTTATCTTTTAACATGGAATGCATGTGTTGGAGACGATAGTTTCCAAGTGTTCAGCACCTCTTACCTCATACTATCTGATGATATGTCTACAAAGGAACATTAATTATGAAAATGCATTAAAATTGTCAAATATGAATGTTATAAAGTAAATTGAAAGCTGAAAAAATAGTTTAAAAACACTGTCAGAGTAAGTCATGGAAATGGTGTCTCGTTCACACGATGTCAAGATTGATCACGGTGTCTGATGGTCATAATGTCTTGCGGTTATAGTGTCTTGTTCACGGTATCTGGATTCACAGTGTCTGGATTCACGTTGTATGGCTTCACGGTGTATCGCTTCACGGTGTCTGGCTTCACGGTGTCTGGCCTCATTGTTTCTGGTGTCATGGTGTCTATCTTCACAGTGTCTGGCTTCACGGTGTCTAGATTCATGGTGTCTGACTTCACAATGTCTGGTGTCGTAGTGTCTGGCTTCTCAATCTAACAGTGTTTGGACTTAAATAATGATGATAATAGAAAGGAAAAGACTTAAGCATTTATAAAACAAAGTATTATGAGATTAGATCAAAGATAGTATAAAGTAGGTAAATGAAATGTAGGGCAATTAAGATGTTTCATGGATCTTCTTAAAGAATAGGAAAACTGTAAACATAAATACACATGATTGAATATAACTTATATGAGTTAACTAGGTTGAATAAGATTTTTTATCATTAAAAATGATTAATACATTAGGATTTCAACATTTATATATATATATTCTTTATGGCGTGTTGAATGAAACCCATTAAATTCCATGAGTTCATTATGATATAAAAAGCGAATGATTTAAATTTTAATGTTTTATGAATCCCTCTCAATTTCCATGGGTTATTTATAATGTGATAAGTGAAGGATTTTTATGTGTCACACATAAGTATTAATGAATGCTGGTTTGAGTCCTATATCTCCCTAAAATTCATTGGTTAAAAGTACATATCATAGGTGATACGAAATCACAACAATAGTTTAGTATATCATAATCTAGGGAACTAAGGGTGTGGCTACAGAAAAGAAAGTTTCCCTATACTAATGTTTGTTCAATATTTTAATGATTTTCCTAAGTTTTATGGTTATTCTCATTCTTATGTTATAAAATCATGGATCAGTTTTATTGACTAATTCATGTATTATGTTATTCCAATCAATATTCCATGATGCATGATCTATGATTTTTTTGGGTATTGGTTTATTATATATAGTTGTTATACTGATATAATCATCTTATGATAAAAAATGATATTAAGTTATTTTTAGTTATGGCTACCCTGACTAAGAATATAATGTCACCTATTTTTTATGTTTCCATATTCCTAGGTTCTTAATATTGGAAAGGTTTGAATTTTATAAAGAAATTCATTATATTATGAATTAAGGGGATATGTTGAATACATTTTTTGGATTGAGTAATTATTTGAAAATCTCTAATTGATACAAAGAAGATGGGTTCTATTAGTTAATGATTTTCCTAATTTAAAAAAAAATTCATATAAAACGTCTTGGGAATGTATTTAAAAAAATATGTTCTCTATGATATGTGGATGTGATGGTAACATTTTATCATTACTATTACCACTATTACTGGAAATACCAATAAGACCTTGATAGATCTTAATACATCCAAATTCATTAATCAAAAATAAATAAAAATTCTTTAATGATCTTAAAAATTATTTTGAACTTATATCTATTTTAATTTAGCTATTAAAAACACTTCATGTTATGGTATATGAAAATATAATAAATCCCATCAAATTATTCACTCTTTTCTATTCGAATTTGAATGATTGAGGAGTGGAATAGGTAGAAGTCAAGTAGATAAAGTTCCTATTTTTTTAGATGGATACACTAAGGAAAGGTTGTATAAAAAATCACCAGCTAAATACTAGGAATAAGAGGACCTACAAATATTTGTTATCTCAATATGTTTCCATACCACTATATGAACAGCTATTAGGAAAAAGTTATATGAAATTTAATATTCTACAGGAGAGGCTCTCTATGAGTAATTTGATAGGTTTCTGAATATATGTGACAGTTTTGAACATCAATATATGGAGGTGTATCACATTATAGTATTATTTTACTAAGGATTATTTGAAAATAAAAAAATCAATAGGATGTATCATCATGAAGATCCCTGATTGAAGAATCTCTATAAAATCCAAGGTACTGATTGAGATGATTAATCAAAACTCACAAAAATTGTCATAATAGGTATGATCACAAGATCTATCATGAGGTATGAAATTCTAATTTATCTAAATTATTTGAATCTTGACTAAAAGAACTAAACATATTGGTCCAAAAAATGGTTATAAAGTAGACAAGAGAATAATAAGCACCATCCAAGATATGTGGTTAGTGATCACCTCATACTAATTTCATTGAATAGTGTATCAAATTAAAAGTGTATGGAGAGTTGTAAAGTATTTTTTAAACCAAAGAAATTCCAACCAAAAAACTAAGGGTGCATAGAAAAACCATGTCCAATATTGATTTGGAAGTTAGTAAAACATGTCTTGACCACCTTACAGAAACTAGTCCAACTAACAACCACTAATCATGTAAAAATCAAAACAACACCCACCATTGAAACAATCTTACAAGAAACATTATAATCAACTATCTTACTAACAAACCCATTATTTCCAATAAAATAAATATTTTGATAATCACTAAACTGATGTACAACTTCTTTATAAATATATCAATAAGATCATGATGTTGATAAGATTAGGAGTAAAGTGTGAGAGTTAAGAAACTAGATAAATATTTTTATAGAGATTTTATACAAAAAAAATATAGGAAATTTCTATATTAGTTAGTCTTAAATAACAAGGGGAATCATTATAATGAAAACAGGAAGTTGTAAAGAAATCAAACCACCAATCACATTTGAAATTGAAGAAGAATATTAATAAATTGAAGGAGTAGAAACTAAAAATGAATATGAAATTCTAAAGAAATAGTTTAGTGGAGAGGAAAAAAATGGGAGAAAGATAATGGTGGAATAATAAAGAATAAATAGGGAAAACCCATGTAGAGGAAGAAAATAGTGACGCAAGCCCTAATACTACTTTTACCATTAATGATTTTCAATACAAAATGATATTAGAGAAAGAATGTAAAATATAAATTGTTGAAAATTTCTATAAAGTTGAGATCAGAATACCCCTTCTATAATATATAAATAAAATTAATAATTAAGTTAAATTTTACAAGTTATTTGTGAAAAAAATAGATTTCAATGGAATAAGATATTCAATTTCGCAATAAGTGTATCAGATATAATCCCTTAATAATTTCCCCAAAATTTAGAGAACTATGGATATTTTATAACCATAAAACTATTGGTTCTATGAATTTTTATAAAACCTTATATGATTTCTGTTCTTCAATTTAGGTAATTCCATGATTTTTTTTTCTAATTTTCAAATTGGAGAATTGAAACTCAAAGGGGTGGTAGTCCAACATTCCAATATATCCACTACATTTTGGGTAGGATTCTTAGAATTTGTTTTATTTTGAGTTAAAAACTTAATATTTATCTCCTACATATATAAGTTAAACATGGATGAAGACATATCAAGAAAACAGTGAACAATAATTTTGGGGAGGATGTTACTTAATATATGCAATATTAATATCAATGTAAATGATGGAAACCTTGCCATAGTGTTTTGGGATAACACCATCCAATTAAAAATCATTGAATATAGTAAGAAATATTTATATTACCATTAATGTTTTACATATTACTATATTTAATTGAATAAACTGGGTGAAGATATAGGTATGTTATATAATTTTTTAGCTTTTGGGAAACTTTTGATGATTGGGAATCCCATGTAGAATGATGTTTTCTAGAAATATAGAGAATATGTTTTCATATTTTAGAAAGAGGTGAATTATATGTTTTTTATGTATTGGATTATTTACTCCATGAAGAAGAAGATGCAAATTCATATTTTATATAGAAAATTCAATATTTATAGGTGGGGAATCAAAATTTAATTTCATATTTAGAACAACATGAAAATTTGAAACTTAAACCTTTACCCAATGATTTGAAGTATGTCTACCTCATATATTGAGAGAAACTATATGCTATCATTGTTATTTATCTATCAAAAAAGCAAGAACATAAATTTATTGAATTGTATCGGGAAAATATATAACAAAAATAATTGATTTTAGGTTTTATTCTATGAAATAGAATAAAAATATGCATGTGTAAGATTGCACTTGAAGAAAATTCTAAACCTCTTAGGAATCACCTGAAGAGGAAAAATTATAGCATGATGGATGATGTAAAGTATGCAATTGAGATGATGTTATTGGAATTGATCACCTATCCCATTTCAAACTCATAACAGGTTGGTCCAATTCATGTACTGATCATTAAATTATGAATAAATATCACAATGAATGAAGAAAATGAGTTAATCACTATGGAAATTAATTATAGTTGGATAGTCTATCTAGACTATAAGAAGTTAAATAATTTCACTTGGAGGGATCATTTTCCCATCCCATTAATTTACCAAATACAAGGGTGATTGGAAAGGATAACTCGTTATTTTTTTAAAGTTATTTTTAGGATATTTTCATGTTCCCATTGATCTATAGGATTAGAAAATGACCACTTTCAATTACACTTTTATAAAAGTTTCATAAAAAATCATTCCATTTAATTTTTTTATTCCCCACGTACATTTTAGATATGTAAGTAAAGTATCTTTTTAGATTATATTGATGATTTACTGGAGGTATTTGGTGATAATTTTATTATTTTTGGATATTCATTTGATCATTTATTAAAGAATATGGAAAAGGTACTCAAAAACATAAATTCATAAGAAACATATTATTAATTTTTAAAAGTGTGTTTTGCTTGTTTGGAAATAAAATAGTCCTTGGGGATTTCATCTCCCAAAACAGAATTGTGGTAGATAAATTTAAAAAATAAATGATATATTAATTTCCATAACCTAATTGTGTAAATCATGTTATATATTTTTCTAGGACATGAATTATTTTAAAATAGGTTTATCATGTATTTCAGTAATATTTAACTTAACCATTACAAGTTATTTTTTAATGAAATTTATTTTGATTTCGATAGCTAATGAATGAGACAATTTAATGACTTGGGGAGATGATTGATCAGTATACTAGTAATTAAACCACAATATTGGGGGAGACCATTTCATTTACTTTATGATGCTTCCAACCAAGTGGTGGAAGGTGCTCTATCACAAAATTTTAAAGGAAAATATCAAGCTATTAAATAAAGATTCAATAAAACTAGAATCTCCCTAGATCAACAACACAACCATCAAAAAATAATTTTATATATTTTCCTTTTTCTTAGATTAACATAGTTATTAATTTTTTAGAACCACGGTTATACTATTTTATGACATTTTTTCCCTTAGGTAATTAATAAAGAAGGATGAACCAAAACTGTGGCTAGTCATATTGATGTTTCTACTTCAGAAGTTCAAATTAATTTCACTAATAAGATTGAAATTGAGTACAAATTGGTTGATAACTTTAGTAGTTTGATCAATTCCACCTATGTTAATATTTTATACTAAGACCTGCTCAATGATGATATTGGAGGAGAGTTTTGGTACTTCATTGAATGAAAAGTTCCATAGTATGATTTTATGGTCAATTATCTAATAACTTCTGAGGTACCACATCACATGAACCGCCAAAAAATTTAAAAAATAAAATATGATTAAAAAATTTACATTTGGTAAAATCTCTATCTTTGGATAATTTTCAATTAACAAGTGATAATAATATTCATACTAGTCAGGGAAATCCAAAATTGTTTTGTGTTTTATCACTCTATACTATATAATAAACTTTTTACCCAAAATGGAAATAATAAAATCTTTTAAATCATAAATTTATTGTAAAAAAAAGTCTATATATGCATATGTATTATGTAAGAAATTATAGAAATTTCAATTCACTGGATACCTTCAAAAATATAAAAAAATTTAAAAACCAATCATTTTTTTAATAAAATTAATAAATCCTGAGGAATTAATTTTGATGGACATTTTCCTTGTATTTTGTAAAGACCCGTAAATTTCAAGAAAATTTTTTTTTCTTAATTTTCTTTGGAATTTTACAAGAACACAGTTTCTGGCGACACCTGATTCTGAGGCCCGGTGTGCCCGGAATCATTTTACAAAGTCTGGCTCGGGTACGTTCAGTGAACGGATGAGCGGGTTTTTCTAACTTTTGAACCGGTGCCCGGAATCAAATTCTGAGGGCATCAATGAAATCGCAGCGCCGGTATATGCTTAGAAACGCCTCTTCCGGAGTTGAGTTTGCTCGGGTGTGGTTTTTAATTTTTGGGACCGTTTCGGTCAAATGCCCGTAACTTGAACTACGAGCCTCCAAACGATGCGCCGTTAGCGGGAACACGATCCTTGGATCGAGGCGGTCGTTTTGGTATATTGCACTCATGGTTTCGGAATACATTGAGTTCGGCCGGGTTGGTTCGTACACGAAACCAATCGGGCCCTCGGAGCAGAAACGCTAATATCTTGAGCTACGGATGTCCGATCGACATGACGTCGGCTTCGTTGAATTCCTCTAAGTGAGACTGAACTTTTGGCATACTCCACTCGAGGTTTGGATGCAGGTGGAGTACGACCGGGTTGGTTTTTCCTTAAAAACCAACCGGGCCCCTAGAACGAAAAAGCCAATAACTCTCAGACCGGGCGTCCGATTGACGCACCGTCTGCGACGTTGAGTTCCTGTTGACGATACAGAACTTTTGGATACATCAACTTCGGACTTTGTGTCAGTTGATGTATCAGCCTCTCGGCTCGTGGAGCGGACCCTCCCGAACGAGCTTGCTGTGTGCGAGAACCCTAGTGCTGGCTGCGACTGCTACTTCGACAGCGACGACCGTGGAGAGATCCTCAGTGGACTGCGGTGACGACCGTGCAGAGATCCTCAGTGGACTGCGACGACGACTGTGCAGAGATCCTCAGTGGACTGCGACAACTACTGCACTTAGCGATCCTATGTGGATCAGTGCTACAGGTCCTGTGTGGGCCCGATCCTGTGTGGGTCCGATCCTGTGTGGGTCAGCGCTCAGCGGTTCTGTGTGAGCCAGCGCCTACAGGTCCTGTGTGGGCCCGATCCTGTGTGGGTCATTGCGGGGGTTAGTACCTATCGATCCTTTGTGGGTCCGACGACTTAGATTGATCAGTGATCATCTTTATCGTCATCCGAAGAAGTATACCTGTGTGAGATGAATCCTGTTTACTCTCCTTTGTGGATTGTGTTGAGCTATCCTATGTGAATCCTGTTTACACTCCTTTGTGGATTGTGTTGAGCTATCCTATGTGGATTACTGTTTACTCTCCTTTGGGGATTGTGTTGTGCTATCCTGTGTGGCTATACGTTTGCTTTCCGGAGTGGACTGGGTTGTGCTTGGGCTCGGACCTTGGAGCCGAACGGGAATTGATGACTTAGGTATATGTATGGGCATATACCTAAGCCGTGTCAGATGTTACTTTGTGACTGTATCTTTCCTTTGTGGATTATCCTTTTTGTATTTCGGGAGACCATCGTGGGTCTCAGGGTCCCTACTGAGTAGCTTATACTCACCCCTGCACAGGCTATGCACGCACTATGTTGTGTTGGATGCTGACGACGGACAGCGCTGATCGTGGTGGAGGCGTGCGGAGCAGGAGAGTACCTGGAGGTGGACCACTGGGTGGGACGTACTCGGAGCGGTCAGGTGGACCCGATGAGCAGTGGAGGCTATCTGTACCCACCCTTCAGGTGGGACTTCCAGAGGATGGCTCGACGCTGTGGCTTTTCTTTTCAGTTGATGTTTTCCCCTTTCAGTTGTACTTTACAGTTGGGCTTGTATTTCCGGCCCCTTTTACTTCCAGCACAGCTTGTTACAGCTTTTACTTAGTGTTTACTTTTCCGCTTGCTTACTCTGTGGTGCTTGTTTACTTTTCAAAGGCAATGCCTTCCCTTTTGTTGGGATCTACGCCTTGGTGCTAGTCGCCAGCCCCTGGCCTATGGAAGGCGGGCTTGGGGTAGTCACGGCATGGGCCCCGAGGACGGGTCGTGACAAATTGGTATCATAGGAGTTCGGTTCTACCGCAAAATCTGATCTTTCTTCTATATGAAGCAATAGTGTTTAGCGTATTGGGTGTGGTTATCAGTCCAGGGAGTCCAGTGTTGGTGTGGTGGCCGACGTATCTGTACACCAGGACACTGACTTCTGATTTCCGACTTAATGCACGTATACATTGATTGCATGTGTGTTTCAAGTTTTCTTTGTGATTACTTGTGTCAGCTCACCAGGTATACTTTTCTGACCGTGGAGAACTTGTTTCCTTTTCAGGATGTCCCGACAACAGCAGCCAGCTAGGGTTCCGAGAGTAGAGTGCGACGACATCCCGCCGAGCGACAAGGCCTCGGTACAGGGCCCGTTGACAGCAGAGGCACCGACGATACCTTTACCCGCCGAGCCCCTGATGGTTCCAACACCGACCGCTGACGATGAATGACGCCTCAGAGCTCAGCACGAGTTCCAGTGCCAGCGACCACCCAGGTTCCATGGGGAGACGGACTCCCAGGCAGCCGAGGACTAGCTAGAGGCGGTCGTTCGAGTTTTCAGTCTAGTGAGGACACCAGCAGACCTCATGGAGATCCTCGCGGCGATCCTACTACACGCAGCAGCAGGATGATGGTGGAGCTTGATGATCCAGGTACACGATGAGGCGTCTCTTCTCTGGATAGTCATCGAGAGCCACTTCCGCTCAGAGTTCGTCCCAGCCACCCTCCGTGCGGTGTGCATTCAGGAGCTTCTTCAGCTGCGGCAGGGCAGCTTGACGGTCGCCCAGTACGCGGAGAGGTTCACCGATCTTTCTCGCTACTCGACCGACATGGTACAGGACCCCTTCTTCTAGGCCCGGACCTTCGAGCAGGGATTGAGACACGAGATCAGGGCATCGCTGATCTCCCTCAGCATCCCGACCCAGGCAGGAGTGCTAGAGCGAGCCCTTCTGATCGAGAGCTTTCTGGCTGAGTCCACAGTGAGACCTACCGCAAGGCGGCAGGTAGCGGAGTCTTCGGCAGCAGGTAGCCGATGGACAACTCAGGGTTCCAGGCAGACCAGACCTTCCAACAGACAACCTCAAGACACTATCTCAGCGGTGCGGGGCACACTGCGCAGAGCCAGTCTTCCGAGAGGCAGGCAGTGCTACTCGTGCGGCGGGCAGGGCCGCATGGCACGTGACTGCCCAACCCACCGTACCGAGGAGCAGCAGACGGTGGAGGGGCCACCCAGGAAGAGGCAGAGGGTCGACCGTGGTGGTCCGCAAGGAGGAGGCGGACGAGGCAGAGGAGCTGGCCGAGCAGCAGGTGGTGGGCGACTCTATGAGGCTCTGCCACCACCACCACCAGGAGGCCCGCCCCGACCACAGAGTGCTGGCGGGCAGAGACTGGCACAGCTCCAGGCAGCGGAGGCCTACAACCACGGTGCTCCAGAGATGATTCGAGGTACGATCTGTGTCTATTCCACCCTTTCTGCAGTTCTTATAGACACAAGAGCGATTCACTCTTTCATAGACGCTGCCCTTGTTCGGAGCTCGGAGATTCCGATAGAGCCGTTGGCTCGATCTTTACGGCTTGAGACTCCTACAGGAGCAGACTCGACGATTACGCACTGGTGCCGGCAGTGTGAGCTTACTCTAGGAGGCGAGAGCTTCGGCTGGGATCTTCTTATAGCGGAGTCGAGGCCTTACGACGTCATCTTGGGCATGGATTGGTTATCTACAGTCCATGCTCAGATTGACTGTTTTAGGCGCAAGGTGCGATGTGTGCACACCGATGGGAGCAGGTTCACCTTCACCGGCGAGAAGGGAGCCTTCGCAGCACAGGATGGACTCACGCAGAGGAGAGGGCTTCCCATCACTCATCAGTTGGCTGGCCTCATCCTTGGAGCAGTTGATGTGCAGAGTCCTAGTTTTCCTGGAATGGTGGATCAGTATGCGGACATCTTTCCCGATGACGTTCCAGGGATACCTCCTCACAGAGAGGTAGACTTTTATATTGATTTGTACCCCGGGACAGCCCCGATATTCACTCCAGCGTATCGGATGGCCCCCGCTAAGCTTCAAGAGCTACGGGTACAGTTGGAGGACTTGCAGGGCAAGGGGTTCATCCGACCCAGTGTTTCACCCAGGGCTTTGCCGATATTGTTCGCCAAGAAGGTGGACGGGAGATTGCGACTGTGTGTCGACTATCGTCGCCTGAACCAGGTGACAGTGAGGAACAAGTATCCGCTACCGAGGATTGATGACCTCTTCGACCAGCTCAAGGGAGCACGGTGGTTCTCGAAGATAGACCTCAGGTCAGGCTATCATCAGCTCAGAGTTCGAGACAAGGACGTGCAGAAGACAACCTTCAGGTGTCGGTATGGCCACTATGAGTTCTTGGTTATGCCTTTCGGCGTAACCAGCGCTCCAGCAGTGTTCATGAGCCTCATGAACAGGATCATCCAGCCATACCTCGATCGATTTGTCGTGGTCTTCATCGACGACATTTTGGTGTACTCGACCACCGAGGAGGAGCATGCCTACCACTTGCGGGTTGTACTAGACACACTCCGAGAGCACCAGATTTATGGCAAGTTCTCGAAGTGACAGTTCTGGTTACGTGAGGTCCACTTCTTGGGGCACGCCATTTCTGAGGCGGGAGTTGCTATGGATCCCGCGAAGATCGAGGCAGTGCCAGCTTGGGAGCCACCCAGGAGCGTGATGGAGGTGCGAAGTTTATTTGGTCTAGCCGGATACTATCGGAGATTTGTACCAGACTTCTCCAGAGTTGCGGTGCCACTCTCAGCTTTGACGAAGAAGGGGAAACCCTTTGTGTGGTCAGAAAGATGTCAGCAGAGCTTTCAAGAGCTGAGACAGAGATTGACCAGCGCACCTATCATGAGGTTTCCTGAGGAGGGAGTTGGATACGTAGTCTACTGCGATGCATCAGGGAATAGACTTGGGTGTGTCCTGATGCAGGAGTGGGCCGTGATTGCCTATGGATCACGTCAGTTGAGGTCGCATGAGCAGAACTACGCTACCCATGACCTGGAGTTAGCAGTAGTGGTCTTCACTCTGATGACATGGCGGCACTATCTGATGGGAGAGCTCTTTACAGTCTTTTATGACCACCAGAGTCTCAGGTACATATTCTCGCAGAAGGACCTGAACCTGAGACAGCGGCGATGGATCGAGTTCCTCCAGGACTATGAATTTGAGATAGTCTATACTCTTGGGAAGGGGAATGTGGTAGCCGATTCCCTCAGCAGGAGGACGGGCATCCAGCTACTTGAGGAGGCGACAGAGCAGCTATCTGCTTTGCAGATATCCTTCGTGGATAGGGATGGAGCAGCCTTCCTTCAGTCTCTCATAGTCACTCCTCCACTACTACAGCGGGTCAGAGAGGCACAACGTGAGGATGCTGACTGTGAGACGCGGCCTGCACAGATATCCTCGGGACAGGCACCTGATGGCTTCTCCTTTGGAGCAGAGCACGACATCCTTTTCAGAGGACGTACCTTGGTACCAGTCACTTTACGAGAGGAGGTTCTGAGAGAGTTTCACACTTCTCCTTTGGCGGTACATCCTGGAGTGGTGAAGATGTACCAGGATCTTAGACGACAGCACTGGTGGCCGGGCATGAAGAAGGCTGTGGAAAAGTTCATTTCACGGTGCCTCACCTGCCAGTAGGTGAAGGCAAAGCATCAGGTACTAGCAGGCTTGGTACAACCCTTGGAGGTCCCGGAGTGGAAGTGGGACGAGATATCTATGGACTTCCTGACTGGACTTCCACTCACTTCCAGAGGTCACGACTCCATTTGGGTGATTGTTGACCGACTCACCAAGTCGGCACACTTTATACCCATCAGAGAGCAGGTCTCAGTGGAGAGTTTGGGGCGTCTCTACGTTCAAGAGATTGTATGGCTTCACGGTGTGCCATCAACTATGGTCTCTGATCGGGATGCTCGTTTTACTTCCCAGCTTTGGAAGGGGATGCAGGAGGCGTTCGGGACGCGACTACGTCTGAGCACCGCCTCTCACCCTCAGACGGATGGTCAGACAGAGAGGACCATTCAGACTCTCGAGGACATGCTCCGCGCATGTGTCCTCAACTTTGGTCGCAGCAGGGAGGACCACCTACCCTTGGTGAGTTCGCGTACAACAACAGCTACCACTCCACCATCAGAATGGCACCAAACGAGGCGTTGTATGGAAGCACTTGCCGATCTCCATTGTGCTGGACAGACCCTGGGGAGTCAGCACTTGTGGGACCAGAGATGGTCCGGGCCACGACAGAGAAGGTCCAGGTCATCCAGGAGCGGATGAGGACAGCTCAGAGCCGGAAGAAGTCTTATTCTTACAGGAGGCGTAGGCCATTAGAGTTTGAGGATGGCGACCACGTCTTCTTGTGTGTCTCACCTCGACGTGGTTTGTGGAGATTTGGCCAAGGTGGCAAGTTGTCTCCATGCTTCATTGGACCATTCCAGGTCCTCAGCAGGGTTGGTGAGGTGGCTTATCGCCTGGCCCTACCACCTCAGTTGCACCGGGTGCACGACATCTTCTACGTATCTCAGCTGAGGAGATACGTGCATGACCCGACCCACATCATTGACTATGGGGAGCTAGACATGGATGATGGGACAACTTTTGCGGAGGTCCCGGTGGAGATAGAGGATCGACAGGAGCGGGTCCTACGTGGGCGATCGATTCCTCTTGTGTGCATCAGATGGAAGCACGGGAACCTTCAGGAGAGCACTTGGGAGCGGGAGGCTCTGATGCGTGCTCAGTACCCACATTTGTTTCCCTAGTTTTTGATGTATCTTTACGGGGACGTAAAGCCCTGAGGTGGGAGTAATGTAAAGACCCATAAATTTAAAAGAAATTTTTTTTTCTTAATTTTCTTTGGAATTTTACAAGAACGCAGTTTCTGACGGCACCTGATTCCAAGACCCGGTGTGCCCGGAATCATTTTCCGAAGTTTGGCTCGGGTACATTCAGTGAACGGACGAGTGGGTTTTTCTAAGTTTTGAACCGGTGCCCGGAATCGAATTCTGAGGGCACCGATGAAATCGTAGCGCTAGTATTTGCTTAGAAACGCCTCTTCCGGAGTTGCGTCTGCTTGGGTGTGGTTTTTAATTTTTGGGCTTAAAGTTTAAAAATAAAATATTTTGTTCGACAACATTATTTTATATCACTTGAAGCCACTTGAAAGCCACTTAAACTGAGTTAAAACGGATAGGGTCCTATCCAGAAATATCCTACCCCCTTGGTAGGATATTTGTGAGGTGGGGTCCGCACGAGCCCCACCGTTTCTTTCCGCTAAGTAACGCACCCGCGAAAACCCGTCGTTATGAAAGTCAACTGACGCGTTTTCTTAAATCATTAACGCACCATTTAATTGGGCGGTTTATTTTGTGAATTAAATGGGAGGTTTCTTTCGTTGAATTAATTCAACGAATTGATGGGTCGTTACTTACCTTTTTCATTTGTTGGCGTAATAATAAAATAAGACCAACAAGTCTTTTGGAGGATTACTCGTTGAGAGGTTTTGTCAGAGTTCTTGAGCCTTCATCCTCCTTCGCGAAGAACGCGAAGAACACGAAGAACGCCGACCTCCGATGAAGAACACCGAACCCGCGGAAGTCGACGATGCGACGCCGTGTTCCGCGATGCCGACGTTCCCTTCCTGCAACGTTTTTCGGCGACGTCTCTTCCTCCTCAACGAAATCTTCGATCAGCTGTTTGAGGTAAGAGACCTCGAGATTCTCTTAAATCTCCCTTGTGTTTTTTTTAACAAAACACAGATTTAATTTTATATATAATTAAATTAAATCTGTTGTTTCTTGGTCCGTTGAGTTCGCCGACTCAACGTCGGATTACGCGACGACGCGACGCCCTTCCGCGACGACGCGACGATCCCCTCCTTCCGCGACGAACAAATCCGTGAAGAACGTGCGTACGACGACGACTACGAGGTTGGGGTTGTTGTGAATAATTCCTTTTTCCAGTGATCGTTTCTTTTAAAAGTGAAGAACCGGACAATAAGAACAATTTTAATCCATTAAAATTGTCGATTCATGTGTTGAATATATTTCTCCCATTGTTTATCTCTAACGCGGAGGGTGCGGGCCAAACGAACACGGCCCGACAACCTTCCGCCGTTCTTTGTTGTTGTGTGGATTTTACAGGCGACGACGGAACGTGCCAGAACAGAAGTTTGATGGTTACATAGTGAAAAACAAGTCCCGGGAGGAGCAGCGGCACAGACGGGAACAGAATCGGACGGTGGCCGGAGGCGGCGGCGCCCGTGACCCGCAGCCGCGCAGGTCCGGCGTGCGCAGGACGCGGCTGCAGCCGCGTCCGGCTGTCCAGGGTGACACCCCGCGGGTGCCGCAGGGTTGTCACGCGGGGGCGGCGGCTCCCCCCACCCCCCCGCGTCGCTCGGGTCGTCCAGGGCAACACCCCGCGGGTGTCGTGGGGGTGTCACGCGGGGGCGGCGGCTCCCCCCCACGTCGCGCGGCCGCGCGGCCAGGCCGGGCCGGGCCGAGCCCCGGCCGGGTCCAGCCGGGTCGACACGGGCCCAGACCCCCGTCTTCGGACCGTTTCGGTCAAATGCCCGTACCATGAGATACAGGCCTCTAAACGACGCGCAGTCAGCCGCAACGTGATCCTTGGATCGAGATGGTCATTTCGGTATATCTCACTCAAGGTTTCAGAATACTTTGAGTTCGGTTGGGTTGGTTCGTACACGAAACCAACCGGGCCCTCGGAGCGGAAACACTCATATCTTGAGCTACGGACGTCCGATCGACGTGCCGTCGACTTCGTTGAATTTCTATAAGTGAGACGGATCTTTTGGCATACTCTGCCCGAGTTTTGGCTGCAGGTGGAGTACGTTCGGGTTGGTTTTTCCTTAAAAACAAACCGGGCCCCTGGAACGAAAAGGCCAATAACTCTCAGACCGGGTGTCCGATTGACGCGCCATCTTCGACGTTGAGTTCCTGTTGACGATACAGAACTTTTGGATACATCAACTTCAGAATTTTTGTCAGTTGATGTATCATCCTCTAGGCTCGTGGAGCGGACCCCCCCCCCCCCCCCGAACGAGCTTGCTGTGTGCGGGAACCCTAGTGCTGGCTGCGACTGCTACTTCGACAGCGACGACCGTGTAGAGATCCTCAGTGGACTGCGGCGACGACCGTTCAGAGATCCTCAGTGGACTGCGACGACGACTGTGCAGAGATCCTCAGAGGACTGCGACGACTACTACACTCAGCGATCCTACGTGGATCAGTGCTACAGGTCCTGTGTTGGCCCGATCCTGTGTGGGTCTTTGCAGGGGTTAGTACCTATCGATCATTTGTGGGTCCGACGACTTAGATGGATCAGTGATCATCTTTATCGTCATTCGAAGAAGTATACCTGTGTGAGCTGAATCCTATTTACTCTCCTTTGTGGATTGTGTTGAGCTATCCTATGTGAATCCTTTTTACACTCCTTTGTGGATTGTGTTGAGCTATCCTATGTGGATTACTGTTTACTCTCCTTTGTAAATTGTGTTGTGCTATCCTGTGTGGGTATACGTTTGCTTTCCTGTGTGGACTGGGTTGTGCTTGGGCTCGGATGTTGGAGCCGAACAGGAATTGATGACTTAGGTATATGTATGGGAATATACCTAAGTCGTGTCAGATGATACTTCGTGATTGTATCTTTCCTTTTTGGATTATCCTTTGTGGATTTCAGGAGACCTTCGGGGGTCTCGGGGTCCCTACTGAGTAGCTTATACTCACCCCTGCATGGGCTATGCCCCCACTACGTTGTGTCGGTTGCAGATGATGGACAACGCTGATCGTGGTGGAGGCGTGCGAAGCAGGAGAGTACCTGGAGGTGGAGCACTGGGAGGGACGTACTCGGAGCGGTCATGTGGACCCGAGGAGCAGTGGAGGCTTTCTGTACCCACTATTCAGGTGGGACTTCCAGAGGACGGATCGACGCTGCAGCTTTTCTTTTCAGTTGATGTTTTCCCCTTTCAGTTGTACTTTACAGTTGGGCTTGTATTTCCAGCCCCTTTTACTTCCAGCACAGCTTGTTACAGCTTTTACTTAGTGTTTACTTTTCCGCTTGCTTACTCTGTGGTGCTTGTTTACTTTTCAAAGGAAATGCCTTCCCTTTTGATGGGATTTACGCCTTAGTGCTAGTCACCAGCCCCTGGCCTATGGAAGGCGGGCTTGGGGTAGTCACGACCCGGGCCCCGAGGACGGGTCGTGACATATTTAGTTTTTTTCATCTTTATTATTGTTGATTATATTTCAAAATTTCTGAAATATAAGGCCACTAAAATAAATTATGCTCATGTAGTGTGTGAATTAGTAAGATAAATCATATAATGAAGATTTGGAGTTCTAAGTGGTAGCGTTAGTGATCAATATACTCAATTATTTAATAGAAAAAATGGAATCCTTAGTAAGGAACTATGATGTGAACTAAAAAAACCATATCCTTACTACCAAAATAAAAATTTGAAAGATAAAGTCTCAAATAGAAAATTCAATGGAATTTTAGAGAAATCAATCAAAAAGAATAAAAAGGATTGGAGACAAATTATAGAAGAAACCTTTTGGGAATATATGAGAGAATATAAAAACCACATTTTAATGAGTCCATACATGTTGATTTATGGAAATATATTCCACTTACCTATGGAGTTAGAGAAGAAGGCCAAATGAGTTGTGATAGAATTCAATCAAGATGTGGAGATATCTAGAAAAGTGTTAAATCTAAAAATATTATTTTTTTAATAAATTAGAAGATAATATTTTCAAAATTCTATAATTTATAAATAATTGTGTAAATAGGGTCATGAAAATATTATTTGTAAAAACTAACTACATGATAGATAACACATGTTTCTTTAAAAATCAATACTCATTCTGATATTAGGTAATCTTTTTTCAAGATGGAAATTTCCATTTAAATTTAATAATATCGATAATTTTGGTGTTGTTAATATTTAGAAACATAGAGAATAAAAACTATTTTCCATTAATGGTAACAAAAAAATTAAATTACATGGAAACTTTTCCATGTACCATGGGATGAGTTCATAGTCCTCTAACTTTTCAATCAATAAATACCAATTATGTTTTAAATCTATTGAATAGATTATTACACACTGTGATTATATTTAAAATATGTTTTATATGATATTTTTTAGAATACATTGAGTTAACTACATCATTTATTCATGCAGGAGGGAGCTATTATAATTGAAGATTTTTACTTTTGGATTTTCATGAATTTGTATATTTTTTAAATTTCATTGTGTTTCGTTTTCATTTTTGGATTGGTTTCAAAACATTTTGTGATTAACAATAATTAAATTATAGAATTTTAATTAATTAAAATGAGGAAACATTAATTTGATTCATTTAATCACCTTATATAAATGGTGAGATTAATTTTTTTCAAATTTTATTTGAGGTAATTTCATTGAAATCCAACTTTAATTTGAATCTCCTGCGATAAAATACTATCCAATATTTATAATCACTTTCCTAAGAGGATTTTGAACCAATTTTGATATCTTATTTATAATTCAAAATTTATTGAGATAATTATGATATGTTTTAATAACCATTAATTTCTCAGTAATTTACTCAAAACCATATATATTTAATGATTTTTGCAATAAATAATTTGGGAATTATTTATATTTTAAAAACCCATTTTCAATAAATTATATTTTCCAGCGTTCTATTACATTTAATAATGTTATCCCAAGTAATATCTAAATAAAAATTTATGGTATCCACATAATAATCCAAAAAAAATCCCTATATACATTGATCTAGAATTTAACTCATGATATAAGTTCAATTCATGTGTGAAGGAAGGGAGAAAGTGAGCTATAATATCCTATTTTGGAGTATCTGCATTTGTTTAAGTGATGAAAATTTTTTTCTTATTTTTTTGAGAAAAAATAATTATAAGAAAGAATGGAAAATTACCCAGATATTATCCAATGCCGAGTATGGAAGACTAAAACTTGATTGATGTGTTAGAGGCCTTTATTCCCATCTGAAAATTCAATTCTATAGAAAATGATAGATTTGAATTAAATATTAAACAAAGAATAATATGGGTAAATAGGAAAGAAACCTATAAATTGATGCTAAATATATCTATGGTGGACTGTCCATAATTATAAAAGAGATTTTAGAGGACAACTGGAGTTGTTTAGGAGATGAAATTTGGTGTGAAAAATCCAGAGTCTGTTATGATGTTTAAAAAAAGAATTGAAGGTTTTTGAAGAAAAGATATAAAACACATCAAAATGGATTTAAATACTTATGAATCTAGGGAACTAAAAATATCAAAACTATTGATGAAAATATTAGGTCCCTTTATTCCATTAGAAGTAGGACAAAATTAAAAGGAAAAAGTATAATTGAAAGTTGCTGAAGGAAATGAGGGGAGGAATTTCTACATCAGCTGAAATGTAAAAAGTTAATGGGAAATATAACTAAATATAATAGATAATAAAGTATAATTTATAGTGGAAAATTATTCTCATACATGGATATTAAATTAATTTTTATGAATATCCATTACATCACATGAACACATACTCGATGAAAATAAAAGTTTAGTATATCTAGAAATCTGAAATGTAATATTCTGACTTTGAGAGATATCTTCAAAGTTTCCCACAATGATTTTCCCATTTAGTACTCATACGTTAAACAATTATTCATAGCTTTGGGAAAAGAAACAAAATGTTGGGTGAGGTCAGATTCCCAGTAAGGGTAAATAAAGAAGATACGTTAGAATAATATGAACATAACGATTTGAGAACATGAGCATAACATTTGAATATCACACACGGTGGATGAAATATCACAACCATGATTCATGGCATAATTATTGGTAGTTCATAAGATTTGAATCATAAGGAAATAAAATTACATGATTTAAGTGAACATAAAATTGGGACAAGACATAGACTTGTGGAAAATAACTATGAAAAAAAATCATTTGTCCTGGATAGCCACCAAGACATTCATAATGTTTTAGGCATCGGAAGACTACCCATGTACCTACATCGGGCTTGGGATAAAAACACATGTATGCTCTTGTTTTCAGGATTGGGTTAACAGCTTATTTACCCTCTTTTTTTTGGGCTAACAACCCATATACCCTTTTGTTTTAATGAATGGTCTAACACTTGTGTACCCACTTGTTTTCATACTTTGGAAAATAAACCATGCACCATATTTTTTTAGGATTTGGATAATAACTAGTGTACTATTTTGTTTTTAGGCTTAGGATAACAACACATGTACCCTCTTGTTTTTGGGCATGGGAAAACAAACTGTGTACCCTCAATGCTCATACAACATTTATCCATACCCAATGCATTAGGGGGAGATATAGGTCCCACAAGTCACATAATAAAATCAAACATATGTGTGTCGTGAGGTCATAAACATTCGTTATGTAATAACCAGTGAACTAAAGTGGGTGTCATAAATATTTTATCATATATTAACATGTTTAAAGGATATATGTTTCTTAATAATTTCACATAGCATAACCATTGAACATTTGCGAGGTTTAATGCATATACCCCGTGGAAGATAAATGAGTTTCATAAACATCATACCATCAAAACATAATCCATTCATATAAAGAATATGAATGGTATCTTTAGATCAGATCCTCTATAAGGATTAACTAGCACAAATAAATGTCATCTAAGATGAAAAATATGCTTTCCAATTAGAAAACAAAATTTTAAAACATTAAACATTTTTAAAAGATTTTTATTTGAAAATAAATATTAAAACATATAAATGAATATTGAAAATTAAATTAAAAAACTTTATACAAAAATATCCTTTAAATATTATAAAAATATCCTCAATTAATGGAGTGGTCATGATGATAGAGAGTTCCATACATGATATATATGTGAAAACAAATATTACTTTCATATTATCGGTAGAATTGAAAAAAATGATTTATCATAAAATGAGACAATGAATAATTTTAATTTATTTAAAAGGTAAAACATTGGTAATTTTTTTAAAAATCATAAGATAATAGTGGAACAATTTTAATTTTTTTTATAAAACATGGTTTTGGGCCAAAATTGATTTCTAACCGAAGAGAGAAGTGAAGTCACATTTTCTTAAAGATGTTTTATTATTTCTAGTATGCCCCCAATAGTTGAAAAACATAACCATTAATTTGATATAGCATTAATAACCATACGATAAGAAATTCTATAAGAATTTTTGAGATATGGAACATAATATTTCATCAATGGAAGCATAATCATAAATAATACCAATAAATGAGGAGATTGTGGAAATAAACTCTTGCCACATTGGTAACACTGAATAATGAAATAACAACATTAAATGAATATAAAATATTATTAATAAAAATATATTTATGATATAACATGTCAAAGGGGAAGTATATACAGCTCGTAAAACAATTTAGGTGTACAACGTAACATGTCTCTTAATGAATGAAAATTGAGATGAAATTACATAACCACTTTGGTAATATTATAACCATAAAACACATGAAATACAGATCCTAAAACGGATTTTTAAATCCCATTAGTTCTTAGTATAATAATCATAAAATAAATCCATGGGTATTATCCACTAGATACCATAAATATGTGGTGAACTAGGATTGCGTCTCATGAAAAATAATAGTGAGGCAAAAATACCTTACCACTTGAGTTACTTTTGAATTGAGAGATCTGTGAAAGAATAAAACAAATTGAAACATTTAATATTATTAATTAAATTAAATTAATGATATTATTTTTATTAATGTAGATACATCATAAAATATAAATTATTTTTGAATTTGGAATAAGTCTCTGAGAAATAAAAGTGAGACTAAAATTCCTCTTACGATATGTCTTGAATACCATCGTACATGTTTAGACCTCATGTATAATAAATATAAATTTATTATAAATATATTATAACAAAATATTCCAACATATAATACCAAATGTTATTTACCTGTGACTTTATATTACTCGTTTTTTAAAATTCATTGTTTATGTTATATTAGGGTAAAGAACCACTTTTTTCATACATGTATTTACTTTTTATTCTTGGTAATCATACATATATTATGATTTAATCATATTCAAAATGATATAAATATCACATATATACACTATATATGTATTTAGAGAAAGCCATATAATTTAGTGATAGTAAATGAAATACAACATTCATGGGGACGGTCGACCGTTCGAATATATGAACAATGATTCCATTTAATGTCACATAAAAAAAGTAAATGATATATATATTGTCATTATAGTATAATTTTATGTTATATATATCACCATCTATCCAAAATTATGAAATTTTATTAAAAAATGGATTATCCTGAATACATCACTGGGGGTCTAAAATAATGAATCTCGAGAGAATCAGCTTTCACAAAAGTAACACACTATTTGGTAAGGGATGTACCTTTATTAGAAATAATAATAGAGTTTCTTGGAGATACCATGGCTTCCAAGAGGTCTTCCCTCATATTAACCTCACTCCATGTATGATTAAGATAATTTTTTTCGGATAGTATGCTCTTACATCTCCGCACAAGATAATTGATAGCCCAAGGTATTGAGATAGTTCAATTAAAATATTCATAAAGGATAGATGATTCAATTACCACTTGTTCTAGAATAATATAATGGTAAAAACACCCTTTGAATCCCTTAATAATTGAATGAGTTTCCAAAGGAATAGAGTCACCACATTCAAAAGTAGAACAGAAGTAAAGATTAACATAACCATCCAAATTATAAAAAAATCCACCCCTATCATAATACCACTAATACATGACCCATAAATATTTAAATTATAACCATTATTTGGAGGATACAATATAAGAAAATTTTCTTGTAATAGGGGGATGTGACCCTTTTCCTCATTAATATTACAATGCATGAGGTTCTATAGGGAAGGCGATGATTCTAAATCCTTAGGAAATGGAGCAAGTTCAATTTCCAAGTTGCGAGATTTAATCCTCATAACCACATGGGAGTAGAAAATCCATTTAGGCCAAAACTTATTCCGAGCATTCTAGAGGGTCTAACATCTTGCATCAATGAGGAGAGATCTCTCCTTACATTCATGGGAATTATTAATGGAGTCGTGAAACCAATCTTGAAGGAATCCAATTTTAGGATGTTGTGGTCCGAACAGACCACTGTATTCAATAAAAGAAAGACACACCATGGATTCCCATTCACCTTCAATGAATATATGATCCAGGGTCTCTTTGTGAGGAATATTAAAGCAGATACATCAGGATTCCAAAGAAACACTTCTCCTGTAAACCATTTCATCTATAAGTATGGATTTATTATGAAACCTTCATAATAAGAAATTAATATTAACCATGATTTCTTTGCACCATAGAGTATCTCCCCATGCATGGATATCGTATCCCCCATGCCCGATTTGCTTGTATTCTTTTAATGAGAAATACCTAGATGACGATCTTGTGAAAACCAGTCTTTCATTATCCGATCATATGGTAACCCTATTGAAGACATAATGCTACTACTGATTGGGAGTTATACTGATTAAAAAAGTATAGGTATTTCTTGGGTGAAAGAAATATCTGGTGTTGTATAGCCTAAAAAATCTATAATATTACCCACCCATTTTTCATTCCAATTACTGATGGAACCCTGACCAAAGATCTGACGCTAGTGAAGATAGATATAAGGTTGGTGTTTGATGATCGAAATCCGTAGATTGAAAATACTTCTCACAATTCCATTGAAAAATTTACTATATTCATTGAAAATAAGTTTTCCCACTATGACATACCTTCCATAAATTCCCATTCCAATCTAGCATGGAGGCTACTCAAAAATTCAACAATGCTTCTAAGTTTGATGACACAACCATAAATTTCCCAAACCATCCCATGACATGAATCCCAATTATTCTTTCCTTAACATTTCTCATCCAAAATGATGGTGGTAAAAAATTTTAAATTTTATTTAGGAAAAATTTACGACCAAAAATAGAGGACAAGGCATGCATATGAATTGTATATCGGATGCTGTTGACTAGGGTAATGAAACTGTAAAAAGATATAAATCTCTTTATCTATTAAATAATAAAATGTTGATTTTATCAATAAGTGCATCAAAGCTTTTAATTAAAACTCTACATAGAGAAATTGTTTCACCAAATATTCCATGGGAAATGATCTTTTTGGGACTCCTAGTTTCTCAAAAATTCTTTTCACCTTGAATACGAACATGATTTTGATAAATAAACTGTACTGATTTCTTGGTTGATGGATTGGTGACTCCAATGTCAATATTAAGAAATAGAATGTCCAGGGTTATTAATATTTAGGATATTTACATTAAGGAAGATAAGGATATCATCTTCAATGAAAAGATGACAGGGTCCCCTGATTTTTGGATTGTACCAATAGTTTCTCACACATCACTCATCAATCTTCTTATAAAAATATCTGAAAAAAGTGTATTAGGAAAAGATAAATATAGTGGGAGAGAGAGAGGATCTTCTAGACTTACCCTCAAACCGATTTTAGGAATCCTTAGCTTCTCCCCATGAAGGTGATTGAAAACCAAGGGGAACTTATGCACTGGAAATTTATATCAATAAATTTCTATAAAAACCCCATAACTCGCATAAAATTAATTTTAAATACTACTCCATATTATCATATGCCTTTTACATATCCATCATGTTAGAAACGTTGGACCCATGGACCTTTTTATTTACATCACATATCATTTCATGAGAAATAAAGATGAAAAAGTGAGTAGATCTTCCATGAATAAAACCATGTTGTTCCTCAGATAACTATTTTGGTAGGTGTATAGATAAACACTTATTGATAATTGACATAACTACTTTATATGGAAATATTCGAATGATAATTGGTTGAAAATTATTGATAGAAGAAGTATTATTAATCCCATCCTTAATACATTCCAGGTAAAACATTAATGAATCATATCTTTTCATGAGGAGACATACTTCCATACACATGAATGATGTTATCATATTCTCACAAAATGGAAATCCTGAAGGTATGTGTTATATAATAATTTAAGAAGCATAAATACATAATATATATTATATATATCATATATAAATAAAATTTCCTTATTTATTCCCAAAATTAAGAGGAGTTAATGGACGAATAAATGTCATCGGTTCGGGAGGCGGTAGTCTTCCATACACACAAATAATGGTTGTGTATCCCATTTTATGGAAGTGTTTGAAGTTTTAGGTTTTAACATTAATATAAAAATATATCAGTATATTTAAGATGATTATGTTACTATATAATCATTATATAAAAATAATTTAATAGGTTTGAGGAAGAAATAAAACAAAAATGTTCACTGACGAACGTTAGGTATTCTTCAGGTATCTCCTTTTAGTTTACACAAAAGGACATACTTGGTTATATTTCTTCCTTATTATAAGTTTGGGGGGGGGGGGGGGTAGTTCTCTTTTACAGAGGAGTAGAAGTGACATTCTTTTAAATAAAAAAGGTAACCATTAGTGGGTGGTCTTACTTACTTAATGTTCTTAAAATAATGATCCATGTTATAGAAAATAATGAATATGGTATAAATATTTATATAAAATGGTATTTTGATAAGTTTCTAGGTTATTTTCCTTATTAGGTTTAATGATTAGTCCCTTAGTAAACATGTTTTTTCTATTAATAAAAATACTTAATTTTTAGTATTTTCAATAATAATTATGGTAAAAAATTATGTTATCCTAATTATAAATTAAAAATTATTCTTATGAAAAATATATTATCCATTTTTAAGAATCCCAAAAAACATAATTTATAATATTTAGTTTAAAATTAATCCTGCAGATGGGACAAGACAATGAGCTTTTAATGTGGAAAAGTAGAAAATATTGAAATGTTTTTATATACAATTTAAATTAAAAATGTATTTCAATGACCTCAATTGTATTAATATATTCTAAATATATTTAAATATACCTTAAATCTTTAAAAAACATAATTTTACTATATAAATAAAATAAACAAAACAGAAGTTTTTAATTAAAATTAGGTATTTTTGGATATTCATCAAAAAATTAAACCTCTTAAAAAATAGAAAAATTTCATTCTACGATAATTTTTACATTAAAAATTAAATAAATGTATATTTTTTCAAATATTATTTTTAAAAGTATAATTTTTTTTTTAAAATAAGTTCACCATTAACATGTGGTAAAACTTCATTTTAGAAAAATATATATTTTTATTCATAAAATTAATTTTATTCTAATATTCTATCTATAAAATACCTAATATGAATGTTATATAGTTTATATAATATATAATAAATATATTAAATTAAAATAATTAAGGAAAATAATTTTTTTTGATATAATGAGTTTGTACAAAGCAAAATTGTTTTTGAGGAAAATAATTGTTTTTATTTTCAAATAGATAATACATTCATTTATAATTAAGTTTTTACCAAAGAATTAGTTTTATATATGTGTGTGTAAACCATATTTACATAATTTAGTTAATATTATTCACAATTGATATTCTAACAAGTAATTGATAACTATAAAAAGATTTTCATAATAGTATTAATAGTGTAATATTTTTTAGTAAAATTCAGTCTTGTGTGTATCGGAAGCTTTCAACGGAACTCGGTATTATGTGTAACACAAGGAATAATAGTTTCACATATACCAAAATATTAAATTGGCGTATCATGAGTTGAAATTCATAAAATAATATTAATTTATTTTAAATCAATACATAAAAAATCAGGGTGTTATGGAGTCAGTGGAAGAGGAAGGGAAAGAGGAATCCTTTCTCAAAGGATACTGAAAATCCTGCGTTGTGCTTCAACATAGATAAAAAACACTTGATCTTCCGAACAATATTTTCAATAGAAACCACCAACCATAATCCATTAAACAACCCTAAAAAATTGTATGAAAAAATAACTAAATTATTGGTTTTATATGATGAAAATTATCTAGGTTAGGATAAAAATTTCATGGAATGAAAATAATAAATACCTTTATTGAAATTCATACTTGAGTCATGCATGAGATATTTTTTGGATGTTTGGACTAAGTGTAGAAAAGAGGATAAAATAATCATAAATTAGTTGAATTTACTTAATCAATATAATGGAATTATGATAATTAAGAGGGAGTGATAACATGGGGACCATGTTGTTGAAAAGGGAACTCACAATGGTTAATTTCTTAATTTTATTTCAGTAGTATTTTTAGAAGTTCACTTTTCAAGGAGTCAAACTATTGGGTGTGGGGTAATTTACAAGACAATATTTTCATACATATTTTTTTAAGTGTAAATTATTTTAATCCCATTATTCAAGTCATTCAATTTAAAAATATAAATTTTATTAGTTTTAGTAATAATCTCATATTTAACTACTAAATGGATTTGAAATTGATTTTTAATTCATTATTTTATGTTTTTAATTTTCAAAATAAATAATATTATTAGT